>OY754908.1:5251389-14991874 GCA_963576535.1 Plemyria rubiginata | reverse complement strand
GGCCGTCTTTTTGTGGGTATGCAGCGTCCCATGGTTTTCGACCGCTCCCCACTTATTCAATGCTCCAAATGTTTGGGATATGGTCACTCGAGGAAGGTTTGTGAAGCTGTAGATATAGTGTGTGCACACTGTGGAGGAGCCCATGAGCGCACTGGGTGTGACAAATTGAATGAGCCTCCGCAATGCTGCAACTGTAAGCGAGAGGGTAGAAGTGACTTTGAACATAATGCGTTTTCAGATGTGTGTGCAGAACGGCGTAAGTGGGACGGAATGGCGCGTTCGCGCGTTTCTTATTGCTAAGGTGGATACGGGGAGTATTGGGCATGGGTCTTTAGGTGGCAGCGGTGTGGTATTCCTTCAGGCAAACTTGCAGAGATCAAGGTTGGCTACTACGGAGATACTGGATGCAGGACAGACTAGGGGTGCGGCATTTTTGATGTTACAGGAGCCATATGTGGGAGCTGGGACACAGGCCAACATATCTGGGTCACATTTAGTGGTGCAGCATTCCGGTCTGGATGGGCGTAATAAGGCTGCGATTTTAGTCCTTAACAAACAAATTCAAATAGTGTGGGATCCGAGTCTACAATCAGTAAATATAGCTTGTGCTGTGGCAGAGTTTAGAGAAGGTAGAATAGGGTTGGTGTCCGTTTATTTTGAGCCAGATCAACCAATAGATCCACATTTGAATAGGTTAAGACACGTCCTTCAAAGCATGCAGGTACAAAGCTTCATTATATGTGGAGACGTCAATGCCAAAAGTCCATGGTGGGGTGAGTTGAGCGAAGATGATCGTGGTGAGGCAGTGTGTTCTTTGTTGGATGAAATGGAGGCTCGAGTCGTCAATGAGGGCAATGTACCAACATTCGAAGTTTTTAGAAATGGTCGACAGTGTTGCAGTATAGTCGACATTACAGCGGTCAGCCTGGGATTGTTGGGTAAAATAACGCACTGGTTTGTTGAGCGAACATTGACTTCGGCCGATCATAATGTCATTGTTTTCGGTTTGTCTGGGGTGATACAGCTGCCAGGTAGATTGGTTCAGAAAACTCGTCGTTTCTATACAAAGAAAGCACATTGGACGGCTTTCCGAACCAAGTTATCAGAGTCACTTGAGGCACAGGACCTTACGGCTGTTAGTGTATCTGCTTTGATTTCTTCAGAGGAGATTGATCTAACAGTTAAAAGATACACGGACGCGATTGTGGGGTCTTGTGAATTGACTATCCCTCCCGTCAAACCAGTTAAGGATCCATCCAAGCCACCGTGGTGGACGCAGGAAGTTGAAAGCCTTAAAAGGAGAGCAATGACGTTGAAACGAAGGGTTAGGTATGCTGCGGAACGCCGTCGTGATCATGTGGTAGCGCAATATCTTCGGGCAAAGTCTGATTATGTGGAAGCAGCTCAGGCGGCGCAGATTGGCAGCTGGAAGGAGTTCTGCACCGCTTCTAAGAGGGAGTCGATGTGGGACGGTATATACCGAGTTATTCGGAACACAGAAAAACGGAGACCGGATACTGTGTTGCGGAATGCACAAGGGACTTTGTGTACACCGATGGAATCGACGCGTTTGTTGGCACAAACTCTCTTTCCCAAGGATGACCCTTCTGAAGACAGAACGGAGCATGAGGAACTGCGCTTGCGCGTGGCGCAAGTACGGGATGAAGATCTTGCTGAGGATGACCCTTTGTTTACAAGCACTGAGCTTATACATGCGGTGGAACAGTTCGCTCCAAAAAAGGCACCTGGTAATGATGGTCTCACCGCTGACATTTGTGCAGTGTCTTTTGCAGCCGATGGGGGAGTATTCTTGTCCATAGTTAACGCATGTTTGAGGAACGGTTACTTTCCTAGGGCTTGGAAATCGGCGGTAGAGTGTATCATTCCTAAGTCTGGACGGGATGATTACGCTCAGCCCAAAGCGTATAGGCCTATAGGACTTCTGTCGGTTGTAGGGAAAACCTATGAGAGGATGTGGATTGACAGATTGAGATGGCATCTTCTTCGGGGGTTTAATGTTAAGCAGTATGGCTTTATGCCACAAAAAAATACAGAAGACTCCCTCTATGACGCAATTTCTTTACTAAGAGACGGCATGAATAAGGAAATATGTCTTGCAATATCTTTGGACATAGAGGGAGCTTTTGATAATGCGTGGTGGACTGCAATACTGCATGAGCTCGCTCGGAGAGGATGCCCTCGCAATCTGTATCGCGTGGCTGAGTCATACATGAGTGATAGGGCTGTAGAGGTTCGTTATATGGGTTGTGAGCATCGGGAGGAAACGAGTAGAGGGTGTGTTCAGGGTTCAATTGCGGGACCAACATTTTGGAATTTAATTCTGGACACACTCTTGAATAAGTTGGAAGATCTGGGGGTTCATGCACAGGCTTTTGCTGATGATATTTTAATTATTATAAGGGGTAGAGAAATTAATCAGATAGAGGGAATAGCAAATCAGGTTTTGAGGGTAGTAGGAGAGTGGGGTAGTTTAAATAAACTTAAATTTGCGCCGAATAAATCTAAGGCTATGATACTCACTAGGAAGCGACTTACAGGTGCTCCGCTTATAATGCTTGGTGGTAGTTCAATAGAGATTGTTCCGCAGTTGAAAATATTAGGGGTTATTATTGATAACGGTTTGAGATTTGGACCTCACGTACAGGCTATTCGATGCAAAGTGATAAGAATTTATAAACAGTTAGAGAGGGCGGCCAGGGTTACATGGGGATTGAATCCAAGCATTATAAGGACAATATATGTTTCTGTTATTGAACCTATTGTTCTTTATGCGGCTAGTGTCTGGGGATCAGCAGTACATAAGAAATACATTCAAAAACAACTTGGGTCTTTACAGAGGGGTTTTGCTATAAAGATGATTAAGGGGTACCGAACCTTGTCGCTGGAAGTGTCTTTAACGTTATCTGGCTTAATACCGCTTCATCTTAGGGTAATCGAGTCAGCTACTCTCTATAGCATCAAAAAGGGTTATGGTTCGCTTGAGTATGAGGATCAAAACATGGAGGGTAGAATAAACTTTTTCAAAAAACCTCATCCAGCTTGTATACAGCCGTACAGGAGCAATGCCAGTGAATAATAAGTAGCTAGCTACAGTAGCCGGGGGTGGGGTGGAAATACTCAATGACAAAACAGTGTGTTTAGTACATCTCAAAGTATATTCATTTAAAACACTGCAGTGCGGCCTTATGCATAGTCGCCGTGAGTTTTCGTTAGCGCGATCTAGGATTTGACCCCTTTTGATCGCGCCATCTAGTTTGAACACTTTAAACTGCACTTTACTCAAACCCATTTCACTTACAAAATAAACACATGAACTTATTACCTACTATTTTAACGACGGTCTTAGACATACCGCCCACCAAGGACATGGTTAATGTCCTTACCTAATAACAAGATGCCGCCCACCGTAAGGTGCGAACGTAACAAAACAATTTGACAATATTCAATAAACAAAATCTTAACCTATTCAATAGCTTCCAATAAACTAAGTGGACTGTATAACAAACTACAAAAAAAACAACTTATAAACTAAACGACCATATCGGTGAGTGACACAATAAACACAACTTACAACCTAATCACTAACAGGCAAAACACACAACTTCGATACAGGTCGTTTACACAGAGTACCATTGCACTTCAGAGTCACAACTCGTGTGATCTTGTCCAAACCAGGATGCTTCTCTATAACTTTCCCCATAAGCCATCGAGCTGGAGGCAAATTGTCCTCCTTAACTAAGACAATATCGCCAATATTTGGTTCTGGAACAACCTTGTTCCATTTGTATCTCTGCTGCAAGTGAACCAAATATTCGTCAGACCATCGCCGCCAAAATTCCTGCAATACGCGTTGAGAAAACTGCCAACGCTTCAACGAACTCAAATTACTATTTTCGTAATTACGATCAGGCACCGTTATCAGAGGCTCCCCTATAAGAAAATGGCCTGGTGTTAAAGGAATGGGATCGTTGGGATTGTCAGGCATCATAGACAGCGGACGTGAATTTAAACATGCTTCTACTTGGATCAGTACAGTCGACATCTCTTCATAGGTGAGAGTCGAGTTCCCTATAACACGTTTCAAATGAAACTTGGTGGACTTTACTCCCGCCTCCCATAGCCCACCGAAGTTAGGCGCATGAGGTGGGATGAAGTGCCACTTCGTGCCGTTGTTGCCTAACCACTCTCTAATATCTACAGCCACAGATGACTTTTCTGCGGCGACAAGGTGACCTAGCTCCTTGGAGGCGCCAACAAAGTTGGTGCCGTTGTCGCTCCAAATGTCGCTAACTAGACCTCTGCGTCCCACGAATCTCCTAAACCCTGCTATAAAGCCTTGAGCCGACAAATCACTAACGGCTTCAAGGTGTATGGCCTTGGAAACCATACAAACAAACACACAAATATACCCTTTATAGGACTGATGGCCCCGACCTTTTGACGTTCTGATGTTGATAGGTCCTGCGAAGTCGACCCCGCTGTGCCTAAATGGTCTCGCTGGTGTCACTCTACTTGACGGCAACTGACCCATTAACTGGGTTTGAGCGGAAATCGAGTACCGTTTACAAGTGACACATTTGCGTACAAACGCCTTAACTAAATTTTTGGCTGAAATTATCCAATACTTGGTACGCAAATGGTTTAAAACCAGAGTAGGTCCGCCATGGAGAGTCTTCTTATGGGAATCACTTATCACTAGATTAGTGAAGTGACTGGTCTGTGGTAGTATGATGGGATGCTTGGTGTCATCATCTACGTTTGCATTCTGAATACGACCACTAACTCGCAAAATCCCATCGCTATCTATCAGGGGACAGAGAGATTTCAGTCTGCTCTTCCCTTTAACTGTTCCTATCTTTCTCACATCATCAATTTCTTCTTTAAACTCTTGCCTTTGAACCTGTCTAATACATACTTTTGTTGCTTCTTCTATTTCTTCTCTTGTCAAATAAGCTTCGTATCTTTTACTACCAACTTCCAGCTTCTTCCATCTCAAAACCCTCCGGCAGTATGCTATTACTCTCACTAACTTCTGCAGTGAGGAATAATGCGTCCACAAGGGATCTTCTGGCGTGTTCTCAGTAGCTACGTGAGTCTTGACCGATCTCTGTTCCATGTTTGTAGAGATGGCCTTCGGTCTTGCATACTCTATAACTTCGTTGCGTAGCCACGGTGGTCCCTGAGACCATAGAACACTCCCTGACAGTTCTTGTGGATTTAACCCTCTTGAAGCAATGTCTGCTGGGTTTTGAGCGGACTGAACGTGAGCCCAGTGCAAATTGTCAAGCTGCGAGAGAATGGCAGACACTCTGTTCGCAACAAAAGTAGTCCAGCGGCTAGGATGACTGCTTAGCCACGCTAGAACCACGGATGAATCGGTCCATGCATGTACATGAGTCTGTGGGATCTTCATGACTTCGGACACTTCGGATATTAACTCTGCTAGCAACGCCGCTCCCATTAACTCAAGCCTCGGAATGGACTGCTGTTTAATTGGCGAAACTTTGGTACGTGCGGTGATCAAACTTGTGGTAATGGAGTTGTCAGCTTTGATTACCCTAACATAGATGACCGCAGCGTATGCAGCAATAGATGCATCAGAAAAACCATGCAACTCTACACACAAATTATCCGAAGTTGTGTCAACCCATCTCGGAATGCTGAATTTGCGCGTCTCTACAAGATTTTGCCGGTAAGTTTGCCACTCTGTCATTAATTCTGACGGCAACTCCTCATCCCAGCCTATTCCCGAAAGCCAAAGCTTTTGAATGAAAATCTTGGATGTCACAACACAAGGTGCTGCCCATCCCAACGGGTCGAATAGGCGGGCGATGTCCGAGATGACTGCCCGTTTTGTAATAGGGCTTAACTGCGACGAAAGCTTCACCGAATACCTAAACTCATCACAATCACGATCCCATGATATCCCTAATATTTTCATAATCTCATCCATCTTAATATCCTTTTCTCCAATTCCTTGATCCTGATCCATTTCCCTGTTGACATCCTTTTCATCCTCTATCATTAATTCATTTAATTTCTTACAGCTACTCACCCATTTTTGCAATTTGAAGCCACCCTTGGTAAGTACTTCTGTTATTTTCTTCTTCAACATTAATCCTTCATCTATTGATTGACTCCCTGTCATCAAGTCATCAACGTAGAATTCATTTTTTATTTTTTCAGCTATTTCAGGACAATGTGAACATTCGTCGACCGCTGCCTGCTGCAATGTCTTCACTGCGAGGTATGGAGCTGCCGACGTACCAAAGGTAACTCTTAACATGCGATATTGTTCGATTTCATCACTGGGATCGTCGCGCCACACCACTCTCTGGAAATCTGCGTGTTCAGGTAAGACTTTCACTTGTCTGTACATTTTTATAATGTCAGCGCAGATGCTTATAGGGTACATTCTCCACTTCATGATTATGTGACGCAGTGGCGGTTGCAATGTGGGACCCACCATGAGGTCGTCGTTCAGAGAGACCTTGTTTAACCCCTTCATTGAAGCGTCGAACACAATTCGTACCTTGGTCGTCGACTTGTCCTCGCGTACAACAGCGTGATGAGGTAAGTAAACCGCTGTAGATCTTCGTGCATCATCACCTGGTACGCGTTCTACATGACCAAGGTCAACGTATTCGTGGAACACCTCGGAGTATCGTTTCTTCACTTCTGGCTGCTTCTTGAATTTGTTTTCAAGAAGCTGAAATCTCTTTACAGCTAAGTCTCTGGAACTGCCATACTGACACTGTGGATCATCGTTGCGAAATGGAAGGTGAACAACGTATCTACCACTTTCATCCCTGGAAGTGGTTTGAGAGTAGATGTCTTCGCATCGCTGCTCGTCTTCGGAAAGGATCTTTGGTGATCCGGGAACAATGGATTCGATCTCCCAAAACTTCTTTAGGAGTGCGTTGTCATCAACCTGATCTGGCGTGCTAATAATGGTATGATGACAATGAATGTTCGAGTCTGAACTCGACGGAACCTTCCCAAACAGAATCCACCCTAAGGCTGTGTTTTGAGCTACCGGAAAGCCTAGGGGACCTTGGGTCAGTCCTTCTCTTAATACCTGGCCATACACTTCAGCGCCAAGCAAGATATCAATCTTGTTTGGTGTGTGGAATTCTGGGTCAGCTAAAGTGAGCTGTATCTCAGGCCAGTTGATTTCAGCAAGTTTCTCTGAAGGTAAGAGCGACGTAATGGTACCTAACACGAATGCTTCTACTTGGACACTAAAATTGGGATCAAGGCGTGAGTGAATAGTCACTGTGACTGTAGATCTAGAAGCAAAACTGCTCTCCTCACCACCTATCCCTGATATGACCGTTCTGGCCACTGTTTTCTTTAATCCAAGTAGCTGTACTGTTGATTCGGTTATGAATGATGCCTGGGATCCCTGATCCAATAACACCCTCAACAGTTGTGTAGACCCAGATCTTGTCTGTGCTTCGACAAGAGCTGTGGCTAACAAAACTTGTGTAGGTATTGACCTTTGAGAAAAATGTGAAGCTACATTTGACGAAGATGGTTCGCCCTCTGATAACGCTGTCTGAATAGCAGACACCGTTGATTTGACTTCAGCCGTTGAATTTGGGGTCACGTTAGAAACGGCTGAATTTGAACTCGACTTGGGATGCAACAGCGAATGATGTCTTCGCTTGCATACGCGACAACAAGAACTTTGACGGCAGAACTTGATGGAGTGACCATGACACAAACAGTTAAAACATAACCCATTGGTTTGAACAAAAGCATGACGAGACTCGTAACTCTGTTGTGCAAACTGCTTACAATTTGCAATTTTGTGGCTCTCTTTACAATAGAAACATGTTACATTTGCATTTGCATTGGCATTGGCATTGGCATTGTTGTCGGTGCTAACTACGTGATGAACCTTTGGTTTATTCAAGGACGATTTAGGTTTGCTATCCTTGGAATCTAAGAATTCTAGTGCCCGAGATCTGGCTTCTAAAAACTCCCTAAACTCCACAAGTGTGGGCAGTCTATCATGTGAGCTTATTTTGGTTTCCCATTGTTTACGCGACTCAACATCTAATTTTAAGCTAACAATGTGTATCACTATGATATCCCACGACTGAACCTCTACGCCTACATTTTTAAGACCGTTTAAACACTCCATTGTAGTATCTAAAAGACCCTTGATCGAACTTGAATTTTCCGCTACAGTAGGTTGGCTCATCAATCTTTTCAACAAACAATTTGAGATGAATCTCTTATTATCAAACCTACCACTAAGAATTGTCCAACACTCATCATAGTTAGCAGACGTGATTGGAATATTACGGACTAGCTGTTCAGCTTCGCCCGACAACAAGCCTTTCAAATAGTGCATTTTTTCTACTTTGTCCAAACTTTCGTTTTGATGTATTAATGACACAAACAAATCTTTGAAAGTGGGCCATTGCGTATAATTGCCCGTAAATGTGGGAATTGATATTTTCGGTAACTTAATACTATCATTTTTACATTTTACTGTTTTACTAGAACTTGCAGGAGTTATAGCTACTTTCTCAAACATAGACACCACTTCTCTTAACTCACTCTTATAAGCAGTGTAGAATTCTTCAGAACTTTCATAAATTTCATTTTTAAAATAGTTATCATCTTTGTTTAATTCCGTAACCTTTTGTACAATATCTTCGTGAACCTTTACAAAACTGTTCCAAGCCCTTTCAAGTGACTCTAATCTAACTTCGGCGTATGAGCGAGTGATCCGTTCCCTAGGCGATTTTTTAAAGTTAATTCTCGCCTTCTCTATACGCAGTTTTGTATCGACTTGCAACTTGTACAAAGCTTCCATTTTAAAAGAAGAAAAAATATTCTAAGTCCAAAAAATTGTTGAAAATTTTACAAGTGTTTGAGAATTAAATATAAAATTTGAAAATCGGGCATGGATTCCCCGTCTCAACAGAGAATGAATATCTTACAACTAGCATGCACACGAAAATTACAAGTCCTAAAATATACAAATTTTTCTAAGTCCAATAATAAGTAAAATGTTAAAGTCCAAAGTCTCTGCCGAAAACTCTTCTTCTTTTATTTACCACACAGGTCTACAATTTCAAAGTAATCAAATGTACTCACGTTTGCACTGCACAAACCACAACAACTATAGCTCCATCCAGTATTGCCATAAATTGTCTCCAAACGCTCCTTCAACTGCGGGTGGCGCCCTCTAGCGCATCCACAGTGTCACCTCAGCTGCTGGCTTGCTGGCGTGCTGGCCTGCACTAAATTGACATCAGCCGATTGACTGTCAAAAATGACATCCGCGGCCTGACAGCGGCGATGTCAGCTTCTACCTCAGAATGGGGTTGGAGGGCACTCCAGTGGCAATCCACCACTGCTTCTTGTGCCCGGGGCATAGACAAAAACGTTGGACTCGCTAGCACACCCAAACTCCAACAAGTGGTGCTAGTGAAATCCGCTCGTAAGGACCATGTATACAGCCGTACAGGAGCAATGCCAGTGAATAATAAGTAGCTAGCTACAGTAGCCGGGGGTGGGGTGGAAATACTCAATGACAAAACAGTGTGTTTAGTACATCTCAAAGTATATTCATTTAAAACACTGCAGTGCGGCCTTATGCATAGTCGCCGTGAGTTTTCGTTAGCGCGATCTAGGATTTGACCCCTTTTGATCGCGCCATCTAGTTTGAACACTTTAAACTGCACTTTACTCAAACCCATTTCACTTACAAAATAAACACATGAACTTATTACCTACTATTTTAACGACGGTCTTAGACACAGCTAAGTGGTGCCATTTAGACTTTGTATCGCTTGATGCCATAACTGAAAAAGTGCTAGTCGAGCACTCTATTAGGGGACCTTGTATTTTCACGGATGGGAGTAAAATTCAGGGGAAGGTAGGGGCAGCTGTCTCGCTCTGGATGGGAGATAGAGAGGTGAAATACCGAACCTTGAGATTGGCCTCATTTTGCTCAGTTTACCAAGCGGAGTTAGTGGCGTTGCATAGGGCTGTTACGTTAGCTGGTGAGATAAACGCAAATGAGGTTAATATTTTATCAGACAGTCGGTCGGCATTGCAATCGCTGCTCAATTTTACATCTACTCATCCTCTTGTCTTCAGCATTCAGAGTGAGATTGCTGCTCTTGCAGTAAAAGGTGTTAGGGTGCGTCTATTTTGGTTAAGGGCTCACGCCGGAACGCCGGGGAATGAGCGGGCAGATGAGCTCGCTAAGAGGGCTGCTCTACACAAAAAGACTTCACCTGATTATGATAAGTATCCAACATCATATGCAAAAAAAGTTATAAGGGAAAGAACGGTCGGTACTCTGAATAAGATTTTCACGGAGAGAACTACAAACGTAGTTATAAAGAAATTGTTTCCCGATGTTCGATTGGCGTATAAGTTTGCAAGGTCAATGAAAGCTGATGGGCTACTTACACAATTTTTAACGGGACATGGAGGGTTGGGCCAATATCTATATCGCTTTAAGATCAGAGTGGACCCTTGGTGTGGGGTTTGTGGGCCAGGGTGTGAGGAAGATGTCTTCCATGTTCTGTTGGTTTGTCCAAGATTTGATGCTAAAAGGACGGCACTTGAGAGGGAAATAGGTAGGACTTTAAATGAAGGCAATTTAGGTAGTATATTAATAGATAGCGAGTTGGGGAATTTATTGATTAAGTTTGGAAGATGGGTACTAAAAGAAGTGTGCTTAGCCAATGGCAGCACCGCCTCTTGGACATTATAATATAAGATTATATTTACAACATTTTAATTTATATTTTTACAATAATCTTTATTAATTTTTAGAATATGGTTTAAAATAAGATAATTAATTCCTTTATATTCATGAAAGTGATAAAAATAATTATAATGAGTTAATATTGTAATAATTAAGATAGATACAATAAACAAAATAATAGTCTGTATAAATCTCAAATGAGTTATGAAGTAATGTGTAATAATGTCAGTAGATCAAAAAATGAATATGTGAATTAAAATATTATGATATGAATATAAATAAAATATCAGTCTGTACAAATCTCAAAAGAGTTGTAAAGTAATAATGTAATAATGTCAGTAGATAGAAAAAGATTATGTGATTTATAACATAAATAAATCATAATAGTCTGCTAAAATAATAATAGAATAATGAATTGGAATAAATATATATAATATAATATATTTAAATATATTATCATTATATTATATAATATAATTGGAATAATGTAATAATGTAGGTAAATAAAAAATGTAAACATAATGTGATTAAGATCAAGATTTGTCATTATATAGTCATAGTAGTCTGTTTAAAAAGTGTAGGTAAATAAAAACTACGAATTATAAGGTCCTCAACTCATGTTGAGGGAGTGGAGCTGAAAAAAAAAAAAAAAAAAAAAAAAAAAAAAAAAAAAAAAAAAAAAACCTAACCTAACCTAACCTAACCTAACCTAACCTAACCTAACCTAACCTAACCTAACCTAACCTAACCTAACCTAACCTAACCTAACCTAACCTAACCTAACCTAACCTAACCTAACCTAACCAACTACTACTACTACTACTACTACTACTACTACTACTACTACTACTACTACTACTACTACTACTACTACTACTACTACTACTACTACTACTACTACTACTACTACTACTACTACTACTACTACTACTACTACTACTACTACTACTACTACTACTACTACTACTACTACTACTACTACTACTACTACTACTACTACTACTACTACTACTACTACTACTACTACTACTACTACTACTACTACTACTACTACTACTACTACTACTACTACTACTACTACTACTACTACTACTACTACTACTACTACTACTACTACTACTACTACTACTACTACTACTACTACTACTACTACTACTACTACTACTACTACTACTACTACTACTACTACTACTACTACTACTACTACTACTACTACTACTACTACTACTACTACTACTACTACTACTACTACTACTACTACTACTACTACTACTACTACTACTACTACTACTACTACTACTACTACTACTACTACTACTACTACTACTACTACTACTACTACTACTACTACTACTACTACTACTACTACTACTACTACTACTACTACTACTACTACTACTACTACTACTACTACTACTACTACTACTACTACTACTACTACTACTACTACTACTACTACTACTACTACTACTACTACTACTACTACTACTACTACTACTACTACTACTACTACTACTACTACTACTACTACTACTACTACTACTACTACTACTACTACTACTACTACTACTACTACTACTACTACTACTACTACTACTACTACTACTACTACTACTACTACTACTACTACTACTACTACTACTACTACTACTACTACTACTACTACTACTACTACTACTACTACTACTACTACTACTACTACTACTACTACTACTACTACTACTACTACTACTACTACTACTACTACTACTACTACTACTACTACTACTACTACTACTACTACTACTACTACTACTACTACTACTACTACTACTACTACTACTACTACTACTACTACTACTACTACTACTACTACTACTACTACTACTACTACTACTACTACTACTACTACTACTACTACTACTACTACTACTACTACTACTACTACTACTACTACTACTACTACTACTACTACTACTACTACTACTACTACTACTACTACTACTACTACTACTACTACTACTACTACTACTACTACTACTACTACTACTACTACTACTACTACTACTACTACTACTACTACTACTACTACTACTACTACTACTACTACTACTACTACTACTACTACTACTACTACTACTACTACTACTACTACTACTACTACTACTACTACTACTACTACTACTACTACTACTACTACTACTACTACTACTACTACTACTACTACTACTACTACTACTACTACTACTACTACTACTACTACTACTACTACTACTACTACTACTACTACTACTACTACTACTACTACTACTACTACTACTACTACTACTACTACTACTACTACTACTACTACTACTACTACTACTACTACTACTACTACTACTACTACTACTACTACTACTACTACTACTACTACTACTACTACTACTACTACTACTACTACTACTACTACTACTACTACTACTACTACTACTACTACTACTACTACTACTACTACTACTACTACTACTACTACTACTACTACTACTACTACTACTACTACTACTACTACTACTACTACTACTACTACTACTACTACTACTACTACTACTACTACTACTACTACTACTACTACTACTACTACTACTACTACTACTACTACTACTACTACTACTACTACTACTACTACTACTACTACTACTACTACTACTACTACTACTACTACTACTACTACTACTACTACTACTACTACTACTACTACTACTACTACTACTACTACTACTACTACTACTACTACTACTACTACTACTACTACTACTACTACTACTACTACTACTACTACTACTACTACTACTACTACTACTACTACTACTACTACTACTACTACTACTACTACTACTACTACTACTACTACTACTACTACTACTACTACTACTACTACTACTACTACTACTACTACTACTACTACTACTACTACTACTACTACTACTACTACTACTACTACTACTACTACTACTACTACTACTACTACTACTACTACTACTACTACTACTACTACTACTACTACTACTACTACTACTACTACTACTACTACTACTACTACTACTACATTATCATCACTACATAGTATAAAACAAAGTCGCTTTCTGTTTTCCTATGTCCCAATTTCCCTATGTATGCTTAAATCTTCAAAACTACGCAACGTATTTCGATGCGGTTTTTTTTAATAGATAGTGATTTAAGAGGAAGGGTAATATGTATAATACGTGCATGATATGTGCACCCGTGCGAAGCAGGGGCGCGCGGGCGGATCGCTAGTTCGAATATAAAAAAAAAACAAAATAGTATTTTATAATAATATTTAATTCGATTCTTTTACAACATCTTTGATAAAGTCAATCGATGCGGCGCAGAGGTGGCATCATTCGATCCGTAACCTAACACACAATCACTCAGCAGGCACCGCCCGCACTCGGCACTGAGAAACGAGGTATCACACCGACCGAAACTATTTGAGTCTTTTTCACATCGAGGATTTCGAGCGTTCCGGCGCGAGCTCCGCCATCGCGACGCGGTTCCACTCGCGCACATACTCGCGCGCGTACCTACGAGTTCATCGCATGCAGAGATCAGTTCGATGCACGCACTGCCGGCACTAGACGGGCGGCGGCGCGTGGCCGTTCCAGCGCGCGGCGTCGCTGCACGTCGCCGGCGCCGGCGGGTAGTAGACGGGCGCCGACGCGCGCGACGCGTGGCGCGACGCGCGCGTGCTGGCGCGCCCGAGCCGCAGCGACATGCGCTCGCCGGGGCCGCACGACGCGAACGAGTCGTCGCGCGTGTGCTCGGGCGAGTCGCGGCGCGCGCCGCGCTCGCGCCGCCGCGCGCAGAACATCTTCAGGAAGACGCGCTTGAACTTCTCGCCGAAGATGACGTAGATGAGGAAGTTGACGCTGCTGTTGAGCGTGACGAGCAGGTTGGTCAGCTTGACGAGCGCGTCGAGGTGCTCGAGGCGGTCGCCGAGGAACACCTCCACCGCGTTGGTGACCAGCGGCAGCAGGTTGCACAGGAAGAACACCAGCACCACCACCAGCAGCATGGTGGCGAGCCCGAGCTCGCGCCGCTGCACGCGCGACAGCCGCGCGCGCTCCGCCTGCGCGCGCCGCACCTGCCGCACGATGCGCGCGTTCAGCACGGCCAGCGCGCTGAAGGGCAGCAGGTACATGACCAGCATGTACAGCGAGTGGATGTAGACCAGCACGTACGCGTCCGTGCGGAACGCGAGGTCCGCCGTCACGCAGTACTCGAGCTGGTCGCGCGCGCCGGGCGCCGCGTGCGCCTCCACGCGCGCCTCCCACAGCTTGGGCGCGTTGTACGCGAGCGCGAACGCGGCCGTGCCGAGCACGTACCAGCGCGCGCGCGCCGACGTGCAGAGCGCCTTCGCGCGGAACGGGTGGCAGACGGCGACCCAGCGCTCCACGGTGACGATCAGCGTCAGGTAGACGGACATGGTCTGCGCCGCGTTGGCGAGCGGGTACGCGTACGGCGTGAGGCGCGGACAGATGTTGTAGTAGTAGTAGCGCAGCCGGCCCGTGTACGGGAACACGGCGCTCAGGCCGAACAGCAGCACTGACGTCACGATCAGCACGGTGTCGCACGCCGCCAGCCCCACCAGCAGGCAGTTGATGGAGGAGCGCATCTGCGGCCGCGACAGCACCAGCACCGCGAGCGCGTTGCCTAGCAACCCCGCCGCGCCGATGCCGTTCAGCAGCACGCCGTGCACCACGAACCGGAACAGCCGGTCGCCGGCGTCCACGCCCTCGTCCGCGTCACAGCCGGCGAGCGCCGGCGCCGCCGCCTCGCTGGCGTTGCCGCCGCCGCCGCCGCCGCCGCTGCTGGCCATGGCCGCCGAGCGAGCAGCATCCTCACCGCACGCACCGACCGCTCTGGAACGAACGAACGGTACCTTCACTCATACAACAATATTAGATAGTTGTTTTGTATTGTATTTTAGGAACTTCATAAATGAGATGCAGCCTGGTGGTGACAGACAGACAGTCAGCGGAGCGACCCCTAAAAAGTTGTGATCGAAATTGAAAATCCGGCAGATAAATGGGTCATTTTCATTTTCATGTTTTGAGCGTGAGTGTGTATTTTCTCATTTCGGTTAGGTGTTTTTATGTTATGTAATTTTAACAGGGGCATCTTTAAAGTCTTAATACAGGTAAGCATAACTAACAGCTGAAACTGTAACTTTGAAAAATAGATAAGTGAAAACTAACTTTTGAAAGTTCAAACGGCCATGGTGGTGTTATTTTGAGAAAATAATTATAATTCTCATTTTTATATGAAGGCTATATTATTTCTCTTACAAATTATGTAATTTTCAACAATTTCTGAACATGATCTACAATTTAGTGGATCAATATATTTTGTGAAAAACAAATGCTGTCACAAACGTGGGCTAGTACTCTCTTGGCTGTATCTTGCTACCTAAAATGAACTATGGCAGTGGCAACGCAGAGATTTAAAAAGAGAGAATCGGCCATTGCTGTTTGGTGCATGGCGAAAGCAGAAGCAGTGGTAACTAAGTTAAATAAAGAGAGTAAAGTGGTAAATAAGGAGGGTAACTTTTAGTTTTGTGCACGGAATTTGTAAAGCATAACACGTCACAAACGTGGTGGTCATTAAAATTTCGAAACATATTATTTTCAGTTGATTGTATTGTGTATTTGGTAGATAATGCTGTAATGTTGTTTCCAATTTTTTTGCAAGTCAATGGTTTAAAATTGAAATATTTTTTACCGACACGTTTGAAAAAAGTCACAAAAAGGTTTGAAATTCTATTCACAAACGTGGTACTTAACCACGTTTGTGACATTTAACCACGTTTGTGAACTTTTTTTGAGATATACCTACTTTTTGGAAAATTCTTTACCAGCGTATAGGTTCAACGGATTTTGATAGTTATTTTTTTATTTGAAAGGGTACAGCCCCAAAAAGGTCCCACATGAATTTGGAAAAAAGAAACAACCCTAAGGGTAGGAAAACAGGGATTGATTGTTCACTCACTGATTGTAATGTTTGACCACGCGTAAGTTTTTACAGAAAAATCGAATTATGATAATTCTTTTTTACGGAATCAACTTAGAGGTGTACTCTATCCTTTAAAAAAAGAATTATCAAAATCGGTCTACTCTGTAAAAAGTAATGCGCGGTCATACATCACAATCAGTGAGTGAACAATCAATACCTGTTTTCTTACCCTTAGGGTTGATTTTTTTTTTTCCAAAATTATATAGGACCTTTTTGGGGGTATACCCCTACCAATTAAAAAAAGAATTATTAAAATCAGTCCACTCAGTAAAAAGTTATGCACGGTCATACATTAAAAAAAATACGCGTGGATTTAAGAACCTCCTCGGTTTTTTTGTCGGTTAAAAATGCAAGAAAAAGAGAGACATCAAAGAAGGAAAGAGGAAAACAAGACTAAGAACATAGCGGATTTAACACCTAGAGAACAGCGAAATCGTCGAAAAGAATGGAAGAAGGAGTAGATTAAATGGCCTTAATAGTCACGAACATGGCTTTGTTGTCACAGACGTGGGTGCAGATTTTTTCAGATGCGTTTTTTCAGGCATCCAATCGTTTTTAAGCTCTAAAATTAATATTAGCAGACGTCTAAGTGGATTATCTATCTATTAGAATATACTAGTAGTTCGCCCGAACTGAGATTTTGTG
This sequence comes from Plemyria rubiginata, assembly GCA_963576535.1. Lineage (NCBI taxonomy): Eukaryota > Metazoa > Arthropoda > Insecta > Lepidoptera > Geometridae > Plemyria > Plemyria rubiginata. The sequence goes on along the minus strand of OY754908.1, from coordinate 14,974,416 downwards.
ACGCGACGCGAACGCTCCGAAAATATAAGTAAGTAGTAGTCAGAGGTAAGTCCAAACTTTGTGTTTTGCCTTGTCTCTGGCCGCCACCTACTAACTAAGTATGGTTACTAAGTTTCAACTGAATTGGCCTATTTATTGATGAGTTCCGTTGAACAGACCTTGGCTCCATCATCAGAACAGGTCAATATCACCATTTAATGAGAACCAAGTACCTTATCAGAAAAAAAAAATGAAAAAGCAAAGGAACTGAGTTACCAGTAGAAAAACCTTGAGGCCAACAAAACTCTTAGAAATGGGAGGTCTTGGGTCGTTGGTTATCGTAATTTAACTTTTTTGTTGTCTCAAAAAACGGGCATCCCAGAAAAAAAATAAAAATGGTTTTGGAACGTCCAAACCAAGCCCTTTCATATGACATGTAATTTTTTTTGCTTAACTTTTTTAATTTTTGTCCCCTTAAAAACCCCCATAATTTAACCCCTCATCCGATTTGACTCATATACTTACCAGTAAATTTCTCAAGTACGACTTCGAAGCTATCGACTTACCAAATTTCATGCAGATCAGATGAACGGTTCTAAAGTTATCGTCGCACAAACATACATACATACACACATAAAATGCCAAATCGCCCAAGTTGACTGTAAGATTTTCGTTCGCTTCGCTCACTCAATCAATAAATTTTTAATTCGTAAGTGAAGGTATAATTACACTCAAATTGAAAATGACCCAAATATTTTAAAATGAAATGGCGAACTGTATAAGAATAGTCAGTACTGGGGAATGTTTTTGGGAAAACGAAAAATTTCTAAGGAGTGGTGGACTGAAGAGGTGCAAAAACAGATGGTATGCTAGTTAAGGCGTTGACAACACCTAATATTCCTCTCGCTCGCACGATTCGATATTTTAAAAGATATAAAATCATGAATCCCACTTTTGAAAAATCGAAAACAACCATCTTTTGTGCAATCAAATTGCACACAGTTTGGTATAAATTTCATTTTGATGGATGCAAGTTTTCCTACTCAAAAGTTTGCTTATGTAGTAAAACTAGTAAAGCTAACTTTTGAGTAGGTAAACTTGTATCTATTAGAATTATTTTTTTACCAAACTGAGCGCAATGTGATTGCACACAAAATGGTTTTTGCGATTTTTCGAAATTGGGATTCTTGATTTTATATCTTTCATAATGTCGAATCGTGCGAGCGAGAGAAATATTAGGTGTTGTCTACGCCTTAAAGAATGAAAGTTTACGGTTACAATGAATTAAAAAACTTATGGTGATGTTTAGGGTAATTTGCTAGAATTAGGTACCTATATACCTACCTATATCGTTGCAACTTGCATGTAAAACTGTTCGGTGAAACGGATGACAGCAGATCGGAAGCAGATCGTCACTTAGACAACATGCCAACGTGCAACGCGCAGCCTTGCGTGCGCAGAGTATTCGTGCGCGGACATCGCGTGACCGGAGCCGTCAGGAGTGCGCGGAAACGTCCCTCGACAGACGAATGTTTAGATCATAGAGTAGTGCAGGAGAAAAGGATTTAGATGCTTTAACGGTCGCAAGATCGGTCGTTCGCGAAGAGAATCCGGGAGCGCGGGATGGTCCGCTCGATGCGCGTCACTCTCGTCGCGCTGGCGACGCTGGCGACGCTGGCCGCGGCCGGCGCCGCGCGCTACGGCTTCTACCGCGAGATGGCGGCGCACGACGGCGGCGGCGGCGGCGGCGGCGGCGGCGGGTCGCGGCGCGTGTTCGGCGGGCGCGGCGCGGGCGCGGCGGCGTGGGGCGCGGCGTGCGCGCTGCTGGACCGCTACTGGAGGGCGCGCTGCTCGGCCGCCGTGCTGGCGCCGCGCTGGGCGCTCACCGCCGCGCACTGCGTCACGCCGCGCCTCGCCTACGTCAACTACAACGCGCAGCGCGTCGGCGCCGGCGCGCAGGCGCACCTGCAGCCCGTGCTCTACCTGTACCGTCACCCGGGGTGAGCACCACCACCCGCCCCCCCGACACCCGCCCCCCCCCCCCGCCCCCCTGACCGCATCCCCCGCGCGCAGGTACAAGGTGGTGCAGGAGGACGCGGGGCGCGGCGCGGACGTGACGCTGCTGCACCACGACGTGGGTCTGGTGCGCACGCGCGCGGACATGCGGCTGCAGCGGCCGCCCGCGCTCGCGCCGCTGTCGGCGCTGGCGCTGTACGACGCGGCCGCCGCCGACATCCGCGGCGAGGAGGTGGAGGTGCGTGCTGCGCGCGGGGGACGCTCGCGCGGAGATCTCGCGCGCTGACGCGGACGGTCGGTTGTGTGTGCAGGTGCTCGGGTTCGGGCGGACGGAGCGCGCGTCGGTGGGCGAGGAGCTGTTCTCTGCGCGGCTGCGGCTGGTGGCGTGCGAGCGCGGCGCGTGGTTCCACTGCGCGTGCGGCGCGGCGGGCGCGGGCGCGGGCGTCTGCGCCGGGGACTCCGGGGGGCCCGTGCTGTACCGCGGCGCGCAGCTCGCCCTCACCTCGATGGGTCCGCTGGAGTGCGCGCGGGGGGACACCCCGGGGCCCCCCGCCACCAGCGTGTTCACGGCGCTGGCGCGCTACGCGACGCTTATCAACAGCACCATGCAGGCGGCGGACGCGGCGCTGCACATGGCGCGCGTGGCGGCCGCTCCCCCCCGCGCGCCGCCCCTCGCCCCCCTCGCCGCCGCGACGCTGCTCCTGCTGGCGAGCTGACGCCGCGACCCGCGCCACGCGCCACGCGCCACGCGCCACGCGCCACGCGCGCTACTTAGTGCGGTAATTATTAAACGTTACGTGTGAACTTTTACTTTTATTCCCGCACGTCGGGCAGATCTCACGTGTGCCGCTCGGTATACTTACTCTTAGAGGAACTGTATCCGATGTGATTCTCGAATATACTTCTATAGCCGTGCTATGCTTGATTTGCTCCGTGCAAACGATTAATTTCTAATGTCGCTAACTAACTCGCTTGCCTTCGAGCGGATCCTAATCCTCCATTTATTATACTACACTTCGTATTACTCTATGGCACCTCTCTTTGGTGCTATAAGTTTGAGGCGGACTATACATTCAGCGAATTCCCCCTATGTCCACAGTGGATTTCTTCAAGATATTTATTATCAGATGATGAAATGGGGCGTTGGAAATGGGAAGGAAGCTTCAATGATGGTGAGCTCTTTAGTAGACTTGCCCCGGACTGTCAACCAAAGAGACAAATGATGCTGCAAGGTACATCTACTTGTGGCGGCGCCGGCGCGCAGCTAACTTACCGACGCTATCGCCGAGCGCTGCGGGGGCGGCATTGAACCTGCAACAAAGAAAGCAACCGCACGTCAGCGATGGCGGGCAGGTGTAGCCTGCGGGCAGGCAGCGACAACCCCCCCTCCCCCCGGTGCCCCCGTGTGCTCGAGCACTACCTATTGGTTCCTTGAATATAATTTAGAACTATCCGTCAAAGGGGGAAGTTTTAAACGTTGACCCACTGCCACAACACCACTGAGTTCGCGATTTTTCTTGACACCAGACATGGTAGTCGATAAGGTAGGTAGGTACAGGTAGGTACAGGTAGGTACAGGTAGGTACAGGTAGGTACAGGTAGGTACAGGTAGGTACAGGTAGGTACAGGTAGGTACAGGTAGGTACAGGTAGGTATAGGTAGGTACAGGTAAGTACAGGTAGGTAGGCCCAACGAACGAGAGCGTCCACGACGCGACGTAATGGCGTTGAATGAATATTGACGCGGCTATTGTTGTAAATTGGACAATTGGGCTCGAGTGGACCTACCTACCGCGGATAACAATCGGCAGCTGACCGCGCTCTAATCGACGGAAGCGAGCCGTGACCGGGACCGGGACCGGGGCGGGACCGGGGCGGGCCGCACACTGCACCGCACAGTTCCCTGGCATGCTTGACACAGAGCTCAACGTACGTGATGTGCTAAATAATGCTCAGTGTAGTTGGATGCGGGACAAAGACTGCCTCTCTTATTATGTCGCGACGCGAGTGCAACTCCTTCCATTGCACGATCATCAGCTAAAACAGCAAGTTCACAGTGTAAGTAAGAGCTCTGCAACACTCGCTCTCTGTTCACTTCAGCGGTAATGTGAGTGCTGTGCGAGCGCGGCGAGGCAGGCCTCGGCACGTGCGGGCGGCGCCGGTCGCGCGGCACCGGCGGCGGCGCGGCCGTGTAGGCGGACACTACTTCGCTAACGAGCAGCTCCTCCGCCTCCGCCCTGCGTCAGCGCCGTGCAGTGCACTGGGAGAACCGTCACTAAGTACCTAGGATACTGAGCTGTAATAGACGTGTATTAATAGAGATGAGTGCACTAGTATATACACCTGACAGAGGTGCGCCCGTTTATAATGTCAGCCTCCCTCCCCCTTCCCCTCGCCCGACTGTGTTTCATAACAAACAACAACTCATTGTAGGCGCGCGATACAACGCACGCTACAAATTTAAAACAGCGCCCTTTGTCTTGCAAATAGTGCGGCGAATTCGATTGACGCGAGAGGAGCGGACGGATCGGGAGGGGATTTATGAGGATTGACGAGGCATTACTTCGATGAAACACTCGGCAGAATAAACAGGAGAAATCTCGGACAGAAATTACAATATTCTGGAAATGTTTATGTGTCGTCTCCAATTCAACTGCCTTGCGCTTGCCTTGCTCGATTATATTATTACTAGCGGCCTGCCCCGGCTTCGCATGGGTGGACATCATTTTTTTCAACATGTTACGATAAACTTAGACTCCCGCGCTTCGTAGCACACGAAGGTGAAAATACACGTGCCAGTACAATGGTACAGTAGCGGGCATGCAAGTTACAGGCATGCAGGATTTACGGGCACATTGTGGATACATTTGCAAGTTAACTCGTCAGGTCAGGTGTCGCGACGTTCACACATGCCGGTTTCGTAGCCCCCCCCCCCCCCCCCCCCGAGTCCCCTCCGTCACGTGGCATACCAATACGTCAGGTACTGGCATGCCTGTACCTGTCGCGACGTTCACACAGGCCGGTTTCGTAGTTAGTGTAATTATTGTGTTCCTATGATTATTTCCAGTAGTGTGTCAAACTGCTTTACGTAGCCAGCGTAGCATACGGCGTAGCACGTGGCGTAGCACGTGGCGTAGCATACGGCGTAGCAGGAAGGGTCCGTATTGTTGTTGTATTGTAAGCCCGCCCCGGCGCCAGATGTATGAACTTACGTGGTCACTGAGCCGCACGCTTAGTGAGGCACGAGACAGTGAAGTTTTTCTCGTACCTCACTAAGCGCGCGGCTAAGTTATCACGTCAGTTCATACATCTCTGGCACCGACCGGCCTAATGGTAGCGTTTTATGCAGCACCGGTAGCACAAGTGGGTCATGGAAAAATGTGAAAAATTAAAAATCCCCCCCCGTTATCTATTTCTTCTAAAAATATATAACCGCAACCGTTTCACTTGAATGGAAGCAGCCAGCGTAGGTGCAAGTTCAAATGTAGAAAGTAGAACCGTGTGGAACCGGACGTCGTGTCCGGCGGCGGCCGCGTCAGGCGCCGGAAGTCGCCGGACGGAGACGTCGCGCTCGGGGACGTCTCCTCGCACCGCATCTCGCTCCGCATCTCGCTCCGACGTCCGGCGGACGCCCATGTCCAAAGGCGGTGAGTGCCGCCTTGTCACTAGTCATCACTGTTCGCTGTTCGCGTTTTTATTATTTGCATATTCATCTTGTTAGTGCAAAATAGGAATACCTACAGGCGAGGCGAGCGAATTCGAATAGGTACCGCATCGCTGGCGTTGTGACTTGTGGTAAACTAGGACGAGAGCACGAATAGCAAAGTGCCACTATAGCACATTAGGTGCCGTATTTCATGAATGAATGCATATCGAAGCACTCAATTTCTGTGGTCGCGCGACTCGCCGCGCCGCGGTAGAGCCGGTCGCGTCGCATCGCAATCCGCGTTGGTCGTAACAATCGCAGAAACCTAGCTACGCATACAACGATATGAGTCGTAAATATCTCCGCTACGGAACATAAAAAATTTGCGGGCGTTGAAAAGAACTGTTAGCGAAGCATGTTTTTCTCGCGATTAAATAACAATTGGAACGGTGCGTTTGACATTAACAATGACGGAGTGAGCGCGCCCAGCGGCGGTGGTCGGACGGGACGGGACGGGACGGGACGGGACGGGACGGGACGGGACGGGACGGGTACACAGGCAATATTCACACTATGGCGAAGTAAACATCCCATTTCGTGCAAAATTCAGTCGTCCGACATCATACCTACTTTGGTTGATGTACCTAGTTGGCATTAGCGTCGTCACGTGGCCAACATAGCAATGGTGGGGATACATACCTAGTACCTACCTACATAGTTCAGTTTTTTAGATAAAATTATTATTGATGGGACATGGTACACTAGAAAAACATTGATTTAACGAAACTCGCGTGCCTGGGGCGCATAGTATATGCACTGTCACTTACAGGTGCAAAGTACCTACTTTATAATTTATTAATTAAACTAGCATTATGTATCTGTTGTTGGTGTGTCGAAATAAATAAATAAATAAAATAATAATAATAAGTGTAGAAGTGTAGATAAGTGACCACCGGTGACGTCACGTGATCGTGGTGTGCACCGCGCACTGCGTAAGTACGTACGTATACATACACGCGCGCACACACGCATGCCGGCACGCTCACGCGCACACGCGCAGGGCAGCTGTTCGTCTCGTTATTAATAGAGCTTTTAGACACCGACTAATAGACATAGACATACGATTATTAGCTCCCCACTAAACCGCACACACGCATTACATGACGTTATCAGGAAAATACCAGACTGTAGACAGGTACCTACTATTAATGTAATCTGTGCTAGGTATAACAGCAGTAAGAGAAACAAAAATGAACGATTATACCTAACATAAAATGGAACGATAAATAGAGAAAAATATACAAAGTAAAATAGGTAGGCGGGGAAAAAACAACGAAGCGGTGGGCGGTGGCATGTCCCTGGCGGTGGTCGTTGTCACGGGAGCGGGACACCTGTCACCCCATCACATCACATCACATCACACCACATCACATCACATCACAGAAACACCCACGTGCGCCCACGGGTCACTCTCATGCACCCGAGTCACTGCTTTTAAATATTTTGTTTATTATTATCTTGTATAGAGGGTTACAGGAAAAATCGTGCTAGATGCGTTAGGATGTGGAGTACCCATCATTTCTGACTTATTTCACTATGAAACACCCCTTTTTTTATTTCTTAACTTTCACTTGTGTAGACAAGTGAAAGTACTACTACGGTCTATTCAATTACTTATGCACTATTTTAATGATTGACGTCCTAAAGCATATTATTACACATGTAACAATGCAATAATGATAATAATAATAAGATACACAAAATAAACAAAAATAATTTTCAATAAAAAAATAAAAGTCGAATATCTCGAAAAGGGTTAAGTTTAGGGTAGGTGTTTCATAGTGAAATAAGTCAGAAATGATGGGTACTCCACGCCCTTAACGGATCTAGCACGATTTTTCCTGTAACCCTGTATAAATAGTACCTACATGTTCACTCTGGCTACAGCCAGCGATGTAAATATTACAAACCTGAGCCAATAAATCATCGAATGTCAAATAAATAAACGCATTCATTCGGAGACGGTCGGGTCGGGTTGGCCATGAAACTCATAATGGCATTAACATACAATCAGGCCGACTCGACGCGCGAATCAAACGTTCTGAGATCTGCCTCGTAAATCTTCTAGCATCTTCTGAACATGAACATTAGACCAACATGATGTGTAAACATGGTATGTTGTACCTGGGTATGTAGGTGCCTAACTTATACCTACATAATTATTATATGTATACCTACGTGCTACACATCACATTAGCATGAATTTTATATAAATCCACAAATGTGTTGTGTAGTGTAGTATTATAGTATACTCGTAGTTACTCATTCGTGTGCAAGCCGCGGGCGGCAGCTAGTATTGTATTAAAAAGTTAGATAATGTAATTATGTTATGGTAATCGTTATTGATAAATACGTCCTCGTAAATCACAGAGTAATGCGCGCCCGCACCGCGCCGCACCGCGCCGCACCGCGCCGCACCGCGCCCGGTTACGAGTTTAGAGGAGTTACGCACGAGTGTTTGCTCTTCGACTCCTACTGTTACGATGCCATATTTTGTATTGACCACTACCACTAATATACCACTACTATTAGAATTATACCTACGGGTGAGACACCCTTATATTATACTAGTTGCACCCCGCGGTTTCACCCGCGCAGATTTAATTTCCGGTATTCCTACGGGATAAAAAATATCCTATGTGTTATTTCAGACTATAATCAATCTCTCTTCCAAGTTTCATCCAGATCCGTTCAGCCGTTCCGACGTGAAAGAGTAACAAACATCCATCCATTCATCCATACTTACTAACTTTCAACGTTTATAATATTAGTAGGAAACGATAAACCACAGGTTCTTTAGGAAGTTCAAGAAATTATTATGTTATGGTAGGTATGCTATAAATGTTAAATATTAACCTACGAATAAATAGTAATATTTATTCGTAGATATTAACATCAGCTTTACCTTCAGAGGCTTGGCTGAGCGGCTGAGCGGCTGAGCGGCTGAGCGGCTGAGCGGCTGAGCGGCTGAGCGTTGTTTGAGAAACAAATCAAAAAAGTTCCAAATTGGTTGTAACTCTAAGTAACCTTCCGTCATTAAAGGTATTTTAAGGTGGCTGTAAATCACGCTGTATCGCATCGCAATAATTTTATTTTAATTAATTGCTCATTTAATAGAAGTAATAATAAACCATCGGTTGTAGTAGGTACCTACAGGTACCTGCCTTCGGTCACACATTAGCATAAATATGAGTGATATCATTGAACAGCAGCGTTGTACCTAGGTAGGAAGGCGATTGGCGAGTATAGCACACCTGCCTATAGGTAGGTACACCTACATAACAACATTTAGTAAAACAAGTTGTTACATACCTACATACGTAAATGGTTTTATTTCAGCCTGTGGGCTGAAATAAAACCATTTCGTAATAAAAAAAAAATTGACGTAGAGCTGTCACAATTCAAAGGGATTTTTTACGTCATTTGTTTTTTGAAGTGTAATTAATTTTCAAGATGAATTTGGTAATAAATAGTTTTAACGACAGTAGACGTGTGTGTGGACACACATACATACATAATTAGCAGCAAAAACATCAGTTCCGCGATTGAACGAGTCCAGTTTCATATGTTTCTGCTTGTCCGTTAAGCCGATGCTACCTACCAGTCCGGACTTTGATTATTATTGTATTACATGATGTACTAGCAGTTACTCGCGACTTCGTCTGCGTCTGAGTTGAGTTGCTAGTAGAGCCAGCGTAGCTCTACAAGCAGACGCACTCGGCGCATGGCGGCGCTGTTGGCAGTGGAACGTGTCATCTCGTGCCAACTACAGCTACAACTCTTTGGTGCCAAGCAATTAAAATGCAGCGAGCCTATAATCAAATACATACTGAACCCAGCCATCTCTTCTCATTTGAATGTAGGTAAATCGTCATAATCTGTGATCGGACTCCTGATGCAGTTTTTACCGACGGATTCTAGTTTAGGTTGATTTTTTGCGCAATGAATCGGTTTTTACATCACTTTTTGTGCTATCGGTAGAAAAGAACCCAATGCACAAAATCAAAAAGTCTCGGTGCTAAGATATTTGAGAGGATAGGTATGTCTACCGTGCATGGGGATGGAAGTTGTGAAGCTGTTGTTTTTCAGTAATCAGGTAGGTTTAACTAAATCTTTATGGGTTTTAAACGCATGATTGTAAACTGTGAATGGTGTGTCTCACTCAGTGGCCGCCACCGCTCGGACGGCGGAGTGGTCGCGTGGGACAGCGCAACATCACGGGGACACACCGCGCCACTTATTAGCTAGACTTATGATATTTTTTACGTCTGTAACTTGTACGTCGGCTTTAATAAGTAGGTAGGTAATTATGGTGTAGATACCTACTTAGACTTTACTAATAGCCACTAATGATAAAAACGTTGTTTTTTTGTTAAAGCTTGCCTGTTTGTGTTTTGGTTCTCCTACGCCTGCTTGTAGGTTACGTATGCTGCGTGTTCTCGTGCCGAACAGATATCGATGTCTTTGGGTCGTCTATCAGCAGCGCGTATGCACACATCTAGGACTTTATCACAGAATAAAAATAAGTAAAAACAGCATTAGATAGAAAATTCTTAATTGCACAGAACTGTATCGTAGGTAGGCAGGTATGTACCTACCACATGCCTCGGCGAACATTCTGTTCCAGAACATGTGTAGTTTACCAAAATACAAAGAATAAAAAAATGAATATTAAAATTAAAATGAATAATAAAAGAATAGTAAAACTCCATGGAGATTATGGGTGGTATGTATTTAGGTAACACTAGATAGGTACGATGTGCCCGAGGTCACCTCAAATTACAATTTTTTTCTTGCCATTAATTTAATTCTAACCATATTTATTAATTTTAATGTTTTTTGTGATTAATAATAAACACAGGCAATATAACTCCACGATTTTTTATCGAACAGCAAAAAACGTACATAAATGTTACCTACGTTACGTTGTGGCGATCTCTAGTTCCTCCTAGCATCATTACCTAGGTAGGTATTTATACTAGTTGCGCCCCGTGGCTTCACACCCGCGCAGATTTAAATCCCGGTATTCCCACGGGATACAAAAAGTTGCATATGTGATGTACCAGACTATAATCTATCTCTCTGCCAAGTTTCGTCCAAGTTCATGTTATAATAGTAGTAGGATTATGATACCTACTATACCAGCATGTACCTAGGTAAGTACCTATACAATATACCTACCTAGTTGTTACCTACGTACGAAGGCTCGATACATTTAGGAAATACTTATGATTGAGTATATTAATCTTATTACTTACAAGATTATGTACCTACTGCCATTGTGTGAGTGAGATGCTTTAAATTGTATTTTATGGCGAGATTATAAAAATGGAAAATGTAACGTTGAAAGTTCGAAGCCCGATGGAGTTGGTGAGGAATGGGCTGCGGCGGCGGCGGCGGCGGCGGCGGCGGCGGCGGGCGAGGCGACACGCGGTGATCGGAGGCGGCGCTGTTTGTCGCTGTCGTCAGTCGCGTAATGAACGTAACTCCGCGAGCCGTAACGCCACGTCACGTCACGTCACGTCACGCCGCGTCACGTCACGTCACGCCACGCCGGACGCGACGACACTAGTTTAATTAATCCTGCGGCTCCGGTGACACGAGCCAGATACAAATGACTTTGTGCGATCTCTTCAGAGATGCGGAATATACGAAACATTATTGTTCATGATTGTGGTTTTAGAATAATAATGATCTCTAGCAATCCTCAGAGTAAGTACTGATTGTAGATTTATCTTGGCTAGTACAATTTTAAAGGCACAGTTATTAATTATGTACCTATTGGAGTAAGACGGGGGAACTCCGTTCACCAGAGAGAAAAATGCTCTGTGTTTTTGGTAGGATTTTAGTGATACTTTGAATTTTGTGAAGACCTTTATTTTCCACTAGTTGTGCCCCGCGATTTCACTCACGCAGATTTAAATCCCGGTATTCCGACGGGATAAAAAGTAGCCTATGTGCTATTCCAGACTATAATCTATCTCCCTGCCATGTTTCATCCAAATCCGTTCAGCCGTTCCGGCGTGGAAGAGTAACAAACATCCATCCATCCATCCATACTTACAAACTTTCGCGTTTATAACAGTGGTAGGATGATTATGTAGGTATGTATGCACCAGTAGATGCGCCATGAGTCGAACCGGCCGCATGCTTTGGCCCCACTAGGCACCCGCTAACTTCATTTTCATCTCGGGGTTAATCTCATCTAAGTGGGAATTTCTTGTTCGGAGAAGCTCTGGTCGCCCGCAGATTTAATTAAGTATTACACCGATTTATGTTCGAGAAACGTGACTTTACCACTTAAATATAATTAGGAGGCTCATTTAGATAGCAAAGCATGAAGTAACGACGCGACCGACCGTGTAGCCCACGCCGCGCCCGCGTCGCGCCCGCGTCGCGCCCGCGTCGCGCCCGCGTCGCGCCCGCGTCGCGCCCGCGTCGCGCCCGCGTCGCGCCCGCGTCCAGCCGCCGAGCAGCAACGCAACGCAACGCTGCTGTTTGAAAAGTAAGGTTGCCGTTATAAAATCACTGCATCCCTCAAGTCGATAGACGCAAGGCAGTGCATCGTAGGGCACGTTTGTATAGCGCGTGACTAACGAGAATGCTTTGTTATGGGAGTACTAAGTAGCACCCTGCGGTTTCACCCGCGTAGTTCTAAATCCCGGTATTACCACGGGATAAAAAGTAGCCTAGGTATGTGTTATTCCAGACTATAATAAGTATATCACTGTGCCAATTTTCTCCAAGATCCGTTCAGCCGTTCTTAGTTATAGAGGAGTTATACAGTAGCAAACATCCATCCCCACTCATAAACTTTCGCATTTATAATATTAGTAAGTAGTGAAATGAAATGCAGCAGATGAACACTTTTATACTTATTTATTCCGAGACTAACTGTACATAGAAGAGGTACTTAGTACTTAATACGGCTATGACTATTTCTCCTAAGACGTCCTAACTTCACGACTTCCAGACACCAACTGGCTGCTCGCCCAACGTTCCGTAAAAAGTTACCTCGGGTAGGCAGATTCTAGAAAAATGCCAGCACGAACCAGTTTGCGTCACGCGTCATTGGTCGCCCCGCCCACTGAGGCGCTAGCAGGGTAGCCAACAAAACAGAAATTAAATGGTGTTGCCATCAAAGTTATCAAAATTACGACATTTGCTATTAAAATTATCACAATTACGACATTCGGCCGTCCGTCACCGTACCACCTCCCGGGGTACGAAATTATCGGTAGCAGTCAAATTGTTATCATTATACAAAACTGTTTTTTTTTTTCATGTATTTTTACAATCTCAAACTTAAAAAATTCATGTAACTACTTTGCCTTATATTACGAATTTTATTTATAAACTTAAATGATTTAATTAAATTGTTCAATTTGACAAACTCTGTAAAAATAACATTCCGTGAGTACATAACCAACTTACAGGACATTTAACTTTGCTAGCTAATGCTGAAATTGTTAAATTAAATTATTTTATCTGACAAACTCTGTAAAATCACATTAGTGTAAAATTCCAACTTATAGACAATGTTAACTTTGCAAGCGAATGCTAATGAGAATAATGATATCTCTGTATTAAATTTTAATAATTTTATACTTCGTCATATTTACGACATTCGTGTTTTGTTTTTGTTTTCTTGCTGACTTACGTTATGATTCTAATGAGATACCTAACTATTCAGTTAATTGCGCACACCAGACTTAATATTATTACTTTACTTAAAAACATAATAGATAAATTTCAGTTTAGCAACGACAAATCTTTTTTTTTAATATTTGAACAAATAAAGTAATCCTTGTAAAGAGTTAGAGCTATAAAACTGCAAAATTAAATAATGTTTTGAAACACGTAGTCTACTTTCAACACATACATATAAATCTTTCTCTCATATAAAATTATGTTGAATTTTAACTATACAAAAATCATAGTATTAATTCTTTTGAGATTAAATAATAACTCATTTAAATTATAATTTAAGCTTTTTAGGGAGGGAAAGTGAAAGGACTTCATGTCATTTTATCATGGTGTTTGCGTGACGTGTAGTGCGTATCACATCCAACTGCGGTATGGCAACGATCTCTGGGGATGGTGCGACGCGTAAAGTTGTTTCAAAATCGGGCAATCTACTTCGACCCTTTTGCAGCGTGATTCATCCAACTCGACTGTGGCGTAACTAAAAGGTTTGTGTTCTCTTCCAGGAGACTCTAAGATCTGAAACTCGTCAGAAAATCTTACAATTCTGTAAATATATCGTTACTAATTCTAAAACATGATCTGAATAACCATTTTACATGAACACTCGATTTATGAAAGAACTTTTAGTAAATCATTTAAAACGATAATGAAAAAGTAATTTACTTCAAGCATAATAATATAAAAATATTAATATTAAATATTAATCGATAGAAAATATTTACTTTCATTACAAAAATCTTAACTCTGAACACAAAAACGATAATGAAAAAAAACATGAAATATTGTCATGTGCATGTCCATTAAATTGTATAACAAGGTTCCCATTGAAATTAGAAATAAACCAGACGAACCTGATTTAATTTTACTATTGTGTAAGAAATAGTGATAATTAATTAATTAAAAGCTACGTTCTATACCTATTAAGTATATTAAGTTATTTTTAAGAAAATCATTACTGTACCAATTGACTTGTCCAAGAACATGTTACATGATTGAGTAAAGTAGAAATAAATGATTATGAATAACTGGGTAATCTTACTATGTTATCCCGTAATGTACCTAAAAGAAGGATAAATTAATTATCTGTAATAACAAAAATGTCATTAGGTTAAACTAAGCCCAATGAATAGATGCAGGAACTTGGCACGATGACTCGTCATCATCGTATGAAGATGAAGTAGAACTCGTCCATCAATTTCACTCTTTCTAGTGGAGCTTCAAGCAGGTACTAGTACAGTCATCTAGCGAAATCACTTGTCCTTACTGAAACATAAAACATCACTTCGACAGTAACAGTTTCATGATGATCTTAACATGGTGGTATTTATAATATTTCTAATTCTGGATAATCAAGTACACAAATAAAATATTTTTTTGTTCTTGTTCTTATAATTTGAGCTAAGACCTAAATGTAAAAGTTTACTTAACCATAATATCTTTAATAAATTGTGTTCAGCAAACAATTAATAATTGTTAGATGAAACTATGTTCAATATATTATATACAATAAAATACTTTACTTTTTATTCGTTTCATAAAAAATAATAAGAAATGATTTCAGTAGAAATATATTTGATTTTACTGCTTTATATTACTGTAATAAATAAAATTATTGGTGGGAGACAAGAGACAAATGACTGGACCCAAATATTTAAAAACTCATTTTCTAACAAACTATTTTTAGCATAATTAATTGATCCAGGCGTGACTTTGTGGATTTCCATTGTTAAATATGAATTAACTGAAGTTATGTGTAGTACTAATCCGCTATTTTAATCTGTGCAAGTTAACCTAATGTAGACTCGTGGGTGTACCCTACACCGCACCTTTGCCTTTGTCCCTGACTCAGACTGATTTTATCTTTAACTTTACTCTTGATTTTACCAACGTCACTATTAACTTTACCATAAACTTTACTATTAACTTAACATCAACTTTACCATTAACTTTACCATTAACTATACCATTAACTATACCATTAACTATACCATTAACTATACCATTAACTATACCATTAACTATACCATTAACTATACCATTAACTATACCATTAACTATACCATTAACTATACCATTAACTATATCATTAACTATACCATTAACTATACCATTAACTTTACCATTAACTTTACCAGTAACTTTACCATTAAGTTTACCCTTAACTTTACCATCTTCTTTAGGTTCACTTTAACTTTAGGTTCATCGTTATCTTTAGGTTTTACTTTAACTTAAGGTTCAACTTTAACTTAAGGTTCATCTTTAACTTAAGGTTCAACTTTAAGCTTAAATTTTGGTTTAACTTCGGGTTTATCTTAAGGTTTACATCCAGATTTAACTTTTATTTTATCTTTAGGTTTCACTTTAGATTTAACTTTAGATTTAACTTTAGATTTAACTTTAGATTTAACTTCAGATTTAACTTCAGATTTAACTTCAGATTTAACTTCAGATTTAACTTCAGATTTAACTTCAGATTTAACTTCAGATTTAACTTCAGATTTAACTTCAATTTAACTTCAGGTTTGGCTTCAGGTAAAATAATACTTTAGGTTTAACTTCAGGTTTAACTTCAGGTTTAACTTCAGGTTTAACTTCAGGTTTAACTTTAGGTTTGACTTTAGGTTTGACTTTAGGTTTGACTTTATGTTTGAATTTTGATTTGACTTTTGGTTTACTTTAGTTTTAGCTTTAGGTTTAATTTAGGGTTAACTTTAGGTTTAACTTTAGGTTTAACTTTAGGTTTAACTTTAGGTTTAACTTTAGGTTTAACTTTAGGTTTAACTTTAGGTTTAACTTTAGGTTTAACTTTAGGTTTAACTTTAGGTTTAACTTTAGGTTTAACTTTAGGTTTAACTTTAGATTTAACTTTAGGTTTAACTTTAGGTTTAACTTTAGGTTTAACTTTAGGTTTAACTTTAGGTTTAACTTTAGGTTTAACTTTAGGTTTAACTGTTGGTTTAACTTTAGGTTTAACTTTAGGTTTAACTTTAGGTTTAACTTTAGGTTTAACTTAAGGTTTAACTTTCGTTTAACTTTAGGTTTACTTTAGGTTTAACTTTAGGTTTAACTCTAGTTTTAACTTTAGTTTTAACTTTAGCTTTAACTTTTAGTTTAACTTTTGGTTGACCTCTTGGCTTAACTTTTGGTTTAACTTTAGGTTTTACTTTAAGTTTAACTTTAACCTCAGGTCTAACCTTGACTTCAACTTTAAACAAACCGGTACACATAAACCATTTTTAATTAATTGATAGCGCTCATGGTCAAACTCTGGCATACTTAGCCTGTACCTGCTTACATAGCATTAGCTTTGTATAAACAGGTATACATTACCCATTATCTTTTATGATAAATTCACTACTAACGCTTATTGTTAAACTCTGGCATACTTAGCCTATACCTGCATACATAGCATTAGCTTTGATTAAGTAGGTATACATAACCCATAATATGTCAATAATAAATTGCCGAATAGCGCACAATGCATAATGTTATTTTACAATTTTTTTATTACTTCATTAGATTTTTTTTTTGTTTTGAATTATTTTAGGTTTTTGTATATTAGGCATCTTGTACATATTCTGATCTCATGTTTTCTTTGCTTTATATTGTTTGTAAATGCTTAATTTAAATTGTTCCATGGAAAAATGTAGATTCAATTTGGTTACTGTGCAGTGTGCATCAATTAGATTAAAATAAACAATAAGAATAACTGAATCTTAGTATTAATAAATAAATAAATGGATATTGGAACCGTCTGCAAAGTTGTTTTGAATTTTTACTAGCTGAACCCGCGGCTTTGCTCACGTTTACTTTGAAACCTACTTAGGTCGGTGGGCCGCTCACTTTTGTTTTTCATGTTAGATACCCTCATGAGGGTTGTATTTTAGATAACGCTGAAATATTAAACATCATCATTATTACCGTTCTCAATTCATACGAATTTGCTTGCAAATATTTCGAAGGAATACAAAGTTTCATATAAACATTTATCTCCTATTTGACCTCCTTGGGAATGAATTTTGAAAAAAAAACCTTTCTCAGTGGATGCCTAACTTATAAAAGGAATACTTGTGCGAAATTTTAAGTTTCTAGCCCCAGAGGTTTGGTGTGTGCGTTGTCATCAGTCAATCACTTTTGCCTTTTTTTACATAATAAAGATAGAAAATTGAATTTTAAATAGCCAAACTCTGGGATTGATAGCATGTACCTACCTATTCTCTAAATATTGATTATTTTAGTAAAATTTGCTGCAGACTAACATCAGAGGGTAAGCTTGATCATCAGTAGGTATTAATAATTTTACGTCAGTTCATCAGGTCATAATGGCAAGTTTCGTCAATATGTGCTTGACATAAGCCAATTTCTATTGCAATTGGAAGATTGGTAATAGCAGAATAATTTGAAATACACATAAAAAAATTAAACGATGGGCAGGTAAATCCACGAATTTAAAAGTGCTAACACTACTGGGTAGTCTCTGTGTAATACAGACCAGTTTGTGCAGGCAACGATTAAAAATGCGGATATAAAATAAGATATACCTGCCAATCCTTCAATGTTAAAATGATCGGATAATATTAAAATTTTTTAAGATTTCACCCACTTTATTTCACAAGAAAAAAAAATATTGCTGATGCATACTCAACTCAACTCTTTATTGTTCATGGGTATCAAGCATAGGCACTGACAATTTTTCTAAACTGAATAGTGCTAGCACAGCCAGCTAGTCTCGGGGCAATCCCGACTGGACCGCACAAACAAAGATTCAATTAAATAAAAACATTTCAGGTACCTTTAAACTGTATAAGCTAGCACGATCGGATAGTCTCGAGTAAATCTCGACCAAAAATACATGCTATCAAATCGTTTCATACCGTTAAACATTTGTCAAATCTAATAATTCTTTTAATCGAAATAAAAATATCATAATGTGGGTGGAATCATCATAAAATAAGCATATGAAATTTAACATACCTTGGTTCAAACCACTTCTGAGATGAAATGAAATGCAGCAGATGAACACTTTTATACTTATTTATTCCGAGACTAACTGTACATAGAAGAGGTACTTAGTACTTAATACGGCTATGACTATTTCTCCTAAGACGTCCTAACTTCACGACTTCCAGACACCAACTGGCTGCTCGCCCAACGTTCCGTAAAAAGTTACCTCGGGTAGGCAGATTCTAGAAAAATGCCAGCACGAACCAGTTTGCGTCACGCGTCATTGGTCGCCCCGCCCACTGAGGCGCTAGCAGGGTAGCCAACAAAACAGAAATTAAATGGTGTTGCCATCAAAGTTATCAAAATTACGACATTTGCTATTAAAATTATCACAATTACGACAGTAGGAAGGATAGAAGTAAAAGATGGGTTAGATGTAAACACACGCGTTTCACTGTAATAATTGGTTCGAGAGATGGCCGAGCGCGCGCGGTACGAGACGCACTCGCGGCACTGTCCTAGGTACCTGCGACAGTGCACTGCCAATCTATATGTATAAAACTAAATTTATTCATTTTCATACTCATAATTTTAAAACTCTAATCGCTGGTTTCTGAAAGCCCGATCAAAGCTAATCGGCTGTCAAGTCACTTGCTGTTTCAGCTTTTGCTTCAAATTAGATAGAGATAGCAAGTGACTTGACAGCCGATTAGCATTAATCCGGCTCTCAGAAACCGGGGGTAGCATGCCGTATTTTATTTTTCAAATTTTGGCTTTTTTGATAGAGACCAGCATGAGCATGATATAAGGTCATATTTGATAAATATGCAGATAAACTGCATTCACGTCTTGAACAGAGACCCAACAAGTCTCATCCTGCCATAAGACTGAAATGACTCCTATAAATAAACGCGGACGTACCTATAAGTGTTGCGTTGCGTGCGTAGCCGCCCGCAGCGCCCGCAGTCGGCTGACGGCTGTCCACGTCGCACGAGCGCCATCACTCTCCTTCAACTACAAGTGTTGCTTTGCGTGCGTAGCCGCCCGCAGCGCCCGCAGTCGGCTGACGGCTGTCCACGTCGCACGAGCGCCATCACTCTCCTTCAACTACAAGTGTTGCTTTGCGTGCGTAGCCGCCCGCAGCGCCCGCAGTCGGCTGACGGCTGTCCACGTCGCACGAGCGCCATCACTCTCCTTCAACTACAAGTGTTGCTTTGCGTGCGTAGCCGCCCGCAGCGCCCGCAGTCGGCTGACGGCTGTCCACGTCGCACGAGCGCCATCACTCTCCTTCAACTACAAGTGTTGCTTTGCGTGCGTAGCCTCCCGCAGCGCCCGCAGCGCCCGCAGTCGGCTGACGGCTGTCCACGTCGCACGAGCGCCATCACTCTCCTTCAACTACAAGTGTTGCGTTGCGTGCGTAGCCGCCCGCAGCACCCGCAGTCGGCTGACGGCTGTCCACGTCGCACGAGCGCCATCACTCTCCTTCAACTACAAGTGTTGCTTTGCGTGCGTAGCCTCCCGCAGCGCCCGCAGCGCCCGCAGTCGGCTGACGGCTGTCCACGTCGCACGAGCGCCATCACTCTCCTTCAACTATAAGTGTTGCGTTGCGTGCGTAGCCTCCCGCAGCGCCCGCAGCGCCCGCAGCGCTTGCAGTCGGCTGACGGCTGTCCACGTCGCACGAGCGCCATCACTCTCCTTCAACTATAAGTGTTGCGTTGCGTGCGTAGCCTCCCGCAGCGCCCGCAGCGCCCGCAGCGCTTGCAGTCGGCTGACGGCTGTCCACGTCGCACGAGCGCCATCACTCTCCTTCAACTATAAGTGTTGCGTTGCGTGCGTAGCCTCCCGCAGCGCCCGCAGCGCCCGCAGCGCTTGCAGTCGGCTGACGGCTGTCCACGTCGCACGAGCGCCATCACTCTCCTTCAACTATAAGTGTTGCGTTGCGTGCGTAGCCTCCCGCAGCGCCCGCAGCGCCCGCAGTCGGCTGACGGCTGTCCACGTCGCACGAGCGCCATCACTCTCCTTCAACTACAAGTGTTGCTTTGCGTGCGTAGCCGCCCGCAGCGCCCGCAGTCGGCTGACGGCTGTCCACGTCGCACGAGCGCCATCACTCTCCTTCAACTACAAGTGTTGCTTTGCGTGCGTAGCCGCCCGCAGCGCCCGCAGTCGGCTGACGGCTGTCCACGTCGCACGAGCGCCATCACTCTCCTTCAACTACAAGTGTTGCTTTGCGTGCGTAGCCTCCCGCAGCGCCCGCAGCGCCCGCAGTCGGCTGACGGCTGTCCACGTCGCACGAGCGCCATCACTCTCCTTCAACTACAAGTGTTGCGTTGCGTGCGTAGCCGCCCGCAGCACCCGCAGTCGGCTGACGGCTGTCCACGTCGCACGAGCGCCATCACTCTCCTTCAACTACAAGTGTTGCTTTGCGTGCGTAGCCTCCCGCAGCGCCCGCAGCGCCCGCAGTCGGCTGACGGCTGTCCACGTCGCACGAGCGCCATCACTCTCCTTCAACTATAAGTGTTGCGTTGCGTGCGTAGCCTCCCGCAGCGCCCGCAGCGCCCGCAGCGCTTGCAGTCGGCTGACGGCTGTCCACGTCGCACGAGCGCCATCACTCTCCTTCAACTATAAGTGTTGCGTTGCGTGCGTAGCCTCCCGCAGCGCCCGCAGCGCCCGCAGCGCTTGCAGTCGGCTGACGGCTGTCCACGTCGCACGAGCGCCATCACTCTCCTTCAACTATAAGTGTTGCGTTGCGTGCGTAGCCTCCCGCAGCGCCCGCAGCGCCCGCAGTCGGCTGACGGCTGTCCACGTCGCACGAGCGCCATCACTCTCCTTCAACTACAAGTGTTGCTTTGCGTGCGTAGCCGCCCGCAGCGCCCGCAGTCGGCTGACGGCTGTCCACGTCGCACGAGCGCCATCACTCTCCTTCAACTACAAGTGTTGCTTTGCGTGCGTAGCCGCCCGCAGCGCCCGCAGTCGGCTGACGGCTGTCCACGTCGCACGAGCGCCATCACTCTCCTTCAACTACAAGTGTTGCTTTGCGTGCGTAGCCGCCCGCAGCGCCCGCAGTCGGCTGACGGCTGTCCACGTCGCACGAGCGCCATCACTCTCCTTCAACTACAAGTGTTGCTTTGCGTGCGTAGCCTCCCGCAGCGCCCGCAGCGCCCGCAGTCGGCTGACGGCTGTCCACGTCGCACGAGCGCCATCACTCTCCTTCAACTACAAGTGTTGCGTTGCGTGCGTAGCCGCCCGCAGCACCCGCAGTCGGCTGACGGCTGTCCACGTCGCACGAGCGCCATCACTCTCCTTCAACTACAAGTGTTGCTTTGCGTGCGTAGCCTCCCGCAGCGCCCGCAGCGCCCGCAGTCGGCTGACGGCTGTCCACGTCGCACGAGCGCCATCACTCTCCTTCAACTATAAGTGTTGCGTTGCGTGCGTAGCCTCCCGCAGCGCCCGCAGCGCCCGCAGCGCTTGCAGTCGGCTGACGGCTGTCCACGTCGCACGAGCGCCATCACTCTCCTTCAACTATAAGTGTTGCGTTGCGTGCGTAGCCTCCCGCAGCGCCCGCAGCGCCCGCAGCGCTTGCAGTCGGCTGACGGCTGTCCACGTCGCACGAGCGCCATCACTCTCCTTCAACTATAAGTGTTGCGTTGCGTGCGTAGCCTCCCGCAGCGCCCGCAGCGCCCGCAGTCGGCTGACGGCTGTCCACGTCGCACGAGCGCCATCACTCTCCTTCAACTACAAGTGTTGCTTTGCGTGCGTAGCCTCCCGCAGCGCCCGCAGCGCCCGCAGCGCCCGCAGTCGGCTGACGGCTGTCCACGTCGCACGAGCGCCATCACTCTCCTTCAACTTTTGTAGTCCGTTCGTTGTTCGGTGCGAAGGTTTCCCTACCCCCCCTCCCCCTTACATCGCGGAGCGTGAGGAGGCGCCAGTATCTGACACATTATTTTCCATATAAATTGCATTACGATCCGATACGGGTAGTCATCAGGGCTGTACGCGTCGGTCGGATGGAGGGCGCAGTGTTTGATCGAGATAGCTTGGCTGTCTTCGTGATTAGCTGATCTCTAAAATGGTCGTGAAGCCTTTTAAATTATTTGGTACAATGTTTATTGCTGTGAGTGCGTTCGATATTGCCATTGGAGTGTTCCTTCCTACAAATGGCGAGGTCGGGTCGTGTCGGTCGGGTCGTATCGGTCGGGTCGTGTACTATATCTACCCGCGACTGTAGCTCGGAACTCGGGAACTGGAGAGAGGTGACCACTTCGAAGATGAGTCCGCAGTAACAGATCATCGCTCGACGTCGCCGCCTCTGAGCTCCGTAATCACACTTTTACGCAACTTAACTTTTCGCTCCCTTTAATAATTTTCCAAAGGGGAGAAACTTATTCATCAAGAGAACCGACTTTTAACAATTTCCCGCCGGAGATGAAATTCAAACACTCATTTAGCTTCAAGTTATTTTGTCACTTCTGTGAAAAAAGGCTTCAACAGAAAATTACTTTAGGAAATCTATTTTGCAGATCGCGTGCTAGTTCTAAAAATTGTACCTATCATTATGTACCACATGTATGTGTGTGTGTATACATATCGTGGAAATTAAGTTCAAAATGGCGAGCTCGAAAAGAATCCGTCTTATTCGAATCATGTATTTTCGGTTTAGTTAAAAATGTCAAATTAATTAAGCATTTCAAATGTTTTTTTTTATATTGATATACCAATAAATCAGTATTACATAGCTGCCTAGTAAATAACACCCGGGTACCGGTACAGTAGCATTGATGAGTTTGCGTGACCTTCCGTGAGAGCACGTTCGATCATCGTTATTGTATTCGTGGTTCGGCATTGTATCTTTAATCCGATGAACCGCTCTAATCTCGTATCCTGTAGGTATCGACGGCGCTACACGATCTGCAATTACGTGTTCGGATACCGATAGCGGCGGCATTCATCTGATAACAATAAAACGTCCGCGTCCCGACACCGCACCGGCGCCGGCGCCGCGGGGGCGCGCGGGGGGCCCCGCCACCCGCTCCCTGCCGAGAGCAGCAGGCGGCAGCGGCAGCGGCAGCGGCAGCGGCAGCGGCAGCGGCAGCGGCAGCGGCAGCGGCAGCGGCAGCGGCAGCGGCAGCGGCAGCGGCAGCATCCTGCAGCCTCGCTGTGACGGTGACTGTGTGCTACGTTCGAGGGCAATCGGTCAGAGGCGATCGAAGATCTGCGGATGTACACGTCGCGAGGGCGCGGCGCGTCGCACGCGACTGGCGATGCAGAGCCGCGGAACGCGCCCCCATTCATTAGGAATCGCGATGCTTAGAACCGCGTATTGTAATGAACCCTCTTGATTCATTTTGTTAGCCTTCGCTATAATTCTTACTAATGGAGGTCCGGAAAGACAGCCTTTTCATTACCTCCGCGTCAGTAGAAACAGAGATTAAATTCTTATAAAATTTTATTCAGTTTAAGATCGTAATTATGTATAATTATGGCTTTCTTTATTTCGCTAAAAATATATTATAATAAAATGAACGTAGTCCCTGCAGGTAGGTATCTGCGGCGCCCCCGGAACTGGAGGCTTCAGTGGAGGGCGGCGCGCGAGACTCGCGGGGACAAGTCAGTAAAGTTCACTTTTACACATTTAACGTTTCTACACAATGGCATGGTCTAAGGCGTCGACTTCCGCTGTGCGATACGGTTTCTTCTTACGTAGGTAGCCATTACATTTTTTTCACTGACACAATACCTAACGAAAGCAAACGATATCTCTTCTGTCATCCGCGGAGATCACATTTTCTTTGTAGTTAATAGTGTCACTGGGAAGTGGTCACCGCTCATTGGGTCGTGGTTAGTGGCCATTGTTGTTGCATTGTTCAGCGCTTCAGGCTGTGAGACCGATTCCTTCAGGACAAGCAATGTGCGATGTACATAGATGTAAGTATGTTCATTGCCTGTATGTTTTATTGAATTTGTACTGTCACTGGGATTTTCTAGAGGTTCCATAGACGCTGTATAAATTATTTACAGATCGATAAAAGCCAGTACTTTTACTCTGCGTCTCGCGTCCGGGCGAGGCTTACAAATTTGGTAAACTTATACGATGTATTAGTTAGTGACAACCTCAGTGGCGCAGCGGCCAAGAGTCTGCCTGCGACGCAAGAGGTTGCGGGTTCGATCCCCGCCTCGGAACAAATTTGTGTACGATCTGCAGAAATTTGTTCCGTTGGTCTGGGTGTTTATGTATAATAAAAAATATCTATCTATGTAAGCATATAATATACTAGCGGCCTGTCCCAGCTTCGCATGGGTGGACATAATTTTTGTCAACATTTTAGGATAAACTTAGACTCCCGCGATTCGTAGCCCACGAAGGTGAAAACACACGTGCCAGTAAAATGGAACAGTAGCGGGCATGCAAATACTGTTCCATTTTACACAATGTGTCCGTAAATCCTGCATGCCTGTAACTACAGGCATGCAGGATTTACGGACACATTATGGATACATTTGCAAGTTAACTCGTCAGGTCAGGTGTTGCACGTTCACACATGCCGGTTTCGTAGCCCCCCCCCCCCCCCGAGTCCCCTCCGTCACGTGGCATACCAACACGTCAGGTACTGGCATGCCTGTACCTGTCGCGACGTTCACACATGCCGATTTCGTAGCCCCCCCGAGTCCCCTCCCTCACGTGGCATGCCAGTAGCTGACCTAAAATAGAATGTTGTGCTAACTACTTGCATGCCAGGTACAGGCATTGGCAAGTAGTTATTAGCGTATGTGGCTGTGCGCCTGTAGCTGGCATGCAAGTGTGCCAGCTACGATGGGTATTTTCACCACTATGCCCGCGCGTGAGAACCTGAGAACTGGCCTCGCTGTCGCGCTTTCTAAGGCGCACTAAAGTTTTTAATTTCGTAATATCTTTTGAATGGAATGTCCGAATTTAAAAAAAAACAAGCAGTAATCTACAGATATTGAAACAGCCTTGCATGCAAAATGATTTATTTGGATAAGGACTAATATAAAGGTATAGAAACCATGGTTTGTTTTTGGTCGGCGTTTCTATCATTAACTTAACATTTTAAATGTAGAAAAGTAGTTGTAGTAACATAAAAACAATAGTTAGACATATGCTATCGCTGACTTATTTGTAGATAATGATGTGTTCTATAATATTGTAGAACATTTTTTTGCTCTATTATCTATAGTTTTTGCAGCGCATGCGGTGAAAGACATTTTATATTACAGCTCGGGTTGGTTACATTTTTTATGTTTTAGTAGGGATCCCTAATTTTTTTCAGTATTAAATGTAGCCTATGTTACTCAAGGATAATGCAGCTTTCTTATGGTGAAAGAATTTTTGAAATCGGACCAGTAGTTTTTGAGCCTATTCGAAACATACAAACATACAAAGTTTTCCTCTTTATATATAATATTAGTGTAGATGTAGATAGATGTACGTATGGTTCTCAATTATATACGTATACTATACTATATTATATGGTAAAGGTATTCCCGAACACATTCGAGGCTAATGTACATGCCCGCTACGGTACCATTTTACTGGCACGTGTATTTTCACCTTCGTGGGCTACGAATCGCGGAAGTCTAAGTTTATCCTAAAATGTTGACAAAAATGATGTCCACCCATGCGAAGCCGGGACAGGCCGCTAGTGTCAAATATAGTTACATGTGTTTCCTAGTTAGGTACATGTACACAAAAACATGACGCTTGACAGGTGCGCTTACGTCTGTCGCAGATATGTGCGGACGACGTGAGGCGCGACGAACTTGATAAACTTGTACCCGCGGCACGGTAGGTACCCACTGACGCGGTACTGTTTATCCAAGTATATTAGATCAAAGTCCACGTCGTCGCCACAACGGGCTTCATTACCAATATAATAAAATGATGTGCCTAATAGAGTTTAATGGGCGTGCGAACAAGCGCCGCTGTACCATTAGCTGTACCTATATATGGCGGCGCCGGCCGACACTTCGCTAGCTATATTGTGGTTGAAGAGCCATTGTTGTGGAGACCTCGCAGGCAGCGCCAGCAAGGAAGTGTAGGTAGCGGGCAGCGCGGCGTGCGGCACTACTGCTGGTGCGGTGCGCTGCGGTGCGGTGCGGTGCGGTGCGGTGCGGTGCGGTGCGGTGCGGTGCGAGTCCACGCGAGTCGCGCCTCTATTTACTAGTTTCGGTTGCTACCGGTCTATTTGATTGTTGTAGTGATTCTTTTTTTATGGAGTTTTGGCCGAAAGATGTCGTATACGCTTCCGTAGCGCCTTCGAGATATCGTGCGTGAACCGCTCTCGTATTTTAAAGAACTGTGTTGGTTGAAATAAACGAAATGATAATAGCTCTACAGTAGATGGCCCAGTAAACAATAACCGTCGTGTGTGCGAAACTTAAACTTTTATTCCCCATGAAGTCACTCTTTGTACGAACTTTAACACCCGTAAATGTCTACTATCCTGAAAACGATAATGGAATACTAAGCAGTAAATACACATTCTTCCTTAGCGAAATATATGTAGTGTTTTATTTAAATCTTTTCGTACGTTTTACATGGTAAAGGATTTATTTACTTACTAGTAGCGCCCTGCGGTTTCACCCCGTACCGCGTAGTTTTCAATCGCGGTTAAAAAGTAGCCTATGTGTTATTCCAGACTATAATATATCTCTGTACCAATTTTCTCCAAGATCCGTTCAGCCGTTCTGGAGTTATAGAGTAACAAACATCTAATAAGTCAATAAATTTAACGTAAGTAGAAATAAAATAATAAGTTGGTGAACAGGATCAAAAATATTTACAACAATTTAAATAATTTAAAGTTTAAAAATTAATAATAAAATACACTTTGATCAGATATC
This sequence comes from Plemyria rubiginata, assembly GCA_963576535.1. Lineage (NCBI taxonomy): Eukaryota > Metazoa > Arthropoda > Insecta > Lepidoptera > Geometridae > Plemyria > Plemyria rubiginata. The sequence continues at coordinate 14,947,206 of OY754908.1, read as the reverse complement.
AGGATATAAGAGCCTGCTGGAACGTAATGAATGAGTGCCAAGCACGACCCGAGTAGTGATGACGCTCACTTGTTGGTACAGTTTGTAAGTGGATCCGGATCCGGATCCGGACTGCTGTGCTGAATGAACCTTATTCCCCGAGATTCATGGTTCAGAGTCAGTAGCCGACTCACATGCTACACTATTATGGCGAGATTGTTTTCACGCATGTCGCTCTGTGTCTGTTAGGGAAATATCACAAGGAATTTTTTAAATCGTAGGAAATGCGTATAATTTAATTTCATAGCATAAACTCACGCTGTAAAAAAGTGTGTCCCAGCTATCGAAGTGCTAAGGCTACTATAGACCTACCTATACACATAGACGTGTACTATAGACGTAGATTCACTCAGAGCGACGCGGATGCGACGCGGAGGCGATACGAACGATCCCTTTTACATTTCTGAAATGTTCTGTCCCGTCGTTAGGAGTGACCGACGTGCTTATGAATATACCTTATATATTACTCAGGTATGTACAGTTCTTGCGAATTTAAATTAAGTATAATGTGCACGGTCAGACAGTAAAATAATTGATGCATGAAAAAGTGGTATGAACCGGTTCAGTAGTCGCGGTCGGCTCACGGCGGCGCGGCGTGACGCAGGGGCCGCCGCCGGGCCCGCCCTGCTTCTTATGTGCGGCGCCGACGACAGCACGGCGGCGCGGCGTGACGCAGGGGCCGCCGCCGGGCCCGCCCTGCTTCTTGTGTGCGGCGCCGACGACAGCACGGCGGCGCGGCGTGACGCAGGGGCCGCCGCCGGGCCCGCCCTGCTTCTTGTGTGCGGCGCCGACGACAGCACGGCGGCGCGGCGTGACGCAGGGGCCGCCGCCGGGCCCGCCCTGCTTCTTGTGTGCGGCGCCGACGACAGCACGGCGGCGCGGCGTGACGCAGGGGCCGCCGCCGGGCCCGCCCTGCTTCTTGTGTGCGGCGCCGACGACAGCACGGCGGCGCGGCGTGACGCAGGGGCCGCCGCCGGGCCCGCCCTGCTTCTTGTGTGCGGCGCCGACGACAGCACGGCGGCGCGGCGTGACGCAGGGGCCGCCGCCGGGCCCGCCCTGCTTCTTGTGTGCGGCGCCGACGACAGCACGGCGGCGCGGCGTGACGCAGGGGCCGCCGCCGGGCCCGCCCTGCTTCTTGTGTGCGGCGCCGACGACAGCACGGCGGCGCGGCGTGACGCAGGGGCCGCCGCCGGGCCCGCCCTGCTTCTTGTGTGCGGCGCCGACGACAGCACGGCGGCGCGGCGTGACGCAGGGGCCGCCGCCGGGCCCGCCCTGCTTCTTGTGTGCGGCGCCGACGACAGCACGGCGGCGCGGCGTGACGCAGGGGCCGCCGCCGGGCCCGCCCTGCTTCTTGTGTGGCGGCTACCTACCTAAGCTACCTTTGTCAGCGGCGCACAAGGATGGCGGCGCGAGCTTATCCTCAACTTGAAATACAGAAGCTAATTTAATTAAAAATTCCAATCTACTTGCTCAAACAAGAAAGAATCGGAGAGATCCGACAGCTCAGGACATGAAAAAATACATAATGTTAATAATAATAACAGTTTTTTAAGTAACTGCGTTCAGCAAACCAACGCATCCGCAACCAGCGAGGGATCCAACCGCCGCCGCCGCCGCCGCACGGAACGAGTGCAAAACTACGTTTTCGAAGAACCATCAATTCTCAAGGTAGGTACAAGTTGTTAGTTTATTTACGTGCTACCTGCTTGTAAAGTGGATGAACTCGAATGATTTAAAATCGTTAAATATTCATCCGACTTCACTAACTTTATTTTTAACTTCCTCAATACCGGTTCCATCTATGACGTCACAGAAAAACCTACTAAACTTTAAAGTCCCGACAAACGTTAATGAGCTAGTTTAATTTTAATATAAAATGTGTCATTTGGAGGATATTTTATCGCAATACGGAAACCGGTTTTGGTTAGTAATTTTCCGGTGTGACCGCTAAACGTACGTACCTAGACTGGTACGCTCGGGGCGCGAGACAGCCTCCCTGCGCTCGGCGCTCGTGCGTCACGCGTGGCCTCTGAACTACAGGCTCGGGCAGGTTAGCCAGCCATCAGGACAGGCAGGTTAGCCAGCCATCAGGACAGGCAGGTTAGCCAGCCATCAGGACACGCATGGCCGACATTGAATGATCGTCCACCCAGCTTTTCACGATTCAATTGGACACCGAATAGCATTGTGCTGTGATGTTATGCATTATCGAAAGAGGTCGACATGTAAAAATACCTCCGACAAATATATCTAGGCACGCCAGCCGATGTTAACAAACTTATTTTAGGCAATCTACAACTACAGAAAACAGAATAAAATATGACTAAACCGTGCAGGATGTATTGTGCTGTGTACGGTTGCCTAAACATACTCAGGGGCCTATCGTTTCCCGTACAAATCTAAAAAAACGTTCACCAAATATTTTAAAGCTTCTTCGATATCTCATACATACCTAGGTACCTGTGCCTGTCTACCAAATATTCGTCACCACGTGTGTCACTTACCTACTGAGGGACATAACCTTGGACACTCGGGACAAACCAATCAAACACACCTTCATGTTACGAATGCAGAGTGTTGTGTTGTATGTAACGTAGAGTACCAGGTACGTATGGTAGCGTGCCGCGTCACGGCGCGTCACGACACGTCGCGTCGCGTCACGTCGCGCCGGACTGCGGACGGACGACGCGACGGTTCTAATAAGCGCGTGATGAAGCTGGCAGTTTATCACGGCCGCGGCCGCCCGGGCGCCCGGGGCGCCGGCGGGGTGTTATAGCGCGCTCGCAGCAGGCTGTAGCGAGGCGAGTAGCACCTCTCACCTCGGTAGGTATTTTGGTGTTATCGGCCAACCAGTGAACACGGCCGCGTGCTGAGAGGTGCTACTCGCCTCGCTTTAGTGTCAGCTCTCAAGCACCGAGAGCCGGGCGCCAGGCGGGAGCGGGAGCGAGAGCGGGCCGCGCGCTGAGTTAGTTACCGCTCGCTCTCCAGCACGCGCCGCCGCCGCCGTCGGTGTCGGTGACGTCACGGACAGCGCGACTCGCTCTCCTGCGCGCTGGCTCGCTCTCCGCGCCATCAGCTCGTAGCTCTCACATAAATTCCTTATTGGAGTATCCAATTCCCTAGCTAGCGGGGCTGGCTTATACAAATCCGGTCGCTGAGATAAGATAGCCACAAAGACAAAGCCTACCTACCTCTATATTCCGTCGTCTACTAAATAACCGGCTCCGGCATTCCGAGGGGGGAGGCGCGGGGGCGGGGGGCGGCCCTCCACCGACTCATCTAGCAAGCAACCCTCTCGCCCTTTGATCTCACTCACTAAATACCTTGTTATTGCGTACCTACGCATCGGCAGAATATTTTACAAGCCCACGCACAATACATGTGAAGATATTTAAACATTTGGCTATAAACTACCTATTGTCAACTATACTACCTATAACGGTAGCTAGACCCGAAAACCTCCCTCGATGATGGGAAGGCCGCGGGTCGCTCGGGACACGCGGGCCGAGATGGGACACTTCTTCAATATGTTATCCTGCGACGATTACGGAAATCAATAGGTAGATACCTATATCCCAACGACGCGACCCAGCGACGAGTGCGACTAATGGACACTCGGATGCTCCACAAACAACACCCGCGCCGCGCGCGGGGACTCCAAGTCGCGCATTATACCTACTCGTGTCATTTCGTAGACTCCTTATTCATATAATGGTCTTTGAGCGCGCCTTTAGCTTATCACCGATAGTCTGTTGCAGTCTCTTTTTGCTCTTTTTGCTTTTTTCCCGGTGTCACCCACTGCTGGGTATAGGCCTCCTTCATTTTCTCTTCAACTCCACTTGAGGTTTATCGCCGTGTCACCGACGTCGAAGATTTTCGCACGACGCCGGATCTCAGTGTTGCGTAGTTACTCGGTCTAGAAGTGACAGTGACAAGAAATACTCTATAGAGCCTCTATAAAATGGCAGGGATTATGAATATGAGGGTAAGTATTTAATTTGTGTTACAGAACGGCGCGCGAGTCTGATAAAGTCGAATTGAATAGAGATTAATGACGTTATCTGTCAAAACAAACCGTGAAACGAAGTGATCGTAAAATGTTGACAAAGTTATTGGACACGTACCTAGATACGTGGCGGGTGTCCTACGCTGTGCGAGTTCGGGGCCGATCCGAGCTCGGGCCGCCGCCGCGCCGGGGCCGGGGCCGCGCGCCGCCGCCGCCGCCGCCGGGCGACTAAACAGATTTCAATGACGAATGGAAATAACTAGTATGCCTCGGACTTGCCTCTGACTACTAATTACATAAATTTTTGGAGCGTTCGCGTCGCGTCACGAAATCTCAGTTCGGGGCGAACTACTAGTGTAGGTATTTAAAAAAAAAAATTGAAAAAGCATAGAAATTGGCCGACCAGTAGAAAAACCTTGAGGCCAACGAAACTCTTAGAAATGGGAGCTCTTGGGTCGTTGGATATCGTAATTTAACTTTTTTGTTGTCTCAAAAAGCGGGCATCCCAGAAAAAAAATTCAAATGGTTTTGGAATGTCCAAACCAAGCCCTTTCATATGACATGTAACTTTATTTTTTTGCGTAACTTTTTTAATGTTTGCCTCCTTAAAAACGCCCATAATTTAATAACCCTTCATCCTATTTCACTCATATACTTACCAGTGAATTTAATAACCCTTCATCCTATTTCACTCATATACTTACCAGTGAATTTCTGAAGTACAAGCTATCTACTTACCAAATTTTATGCAGCTCGGATAAAGGGTTCTCAAGTTATCGTCGGACAAACATACATACATACATACACACATAGAATGCCACATCGGCGATGTGATCGCCCAAGTTGATTGTAAGATTTTCGTTCGCTACGATCACTCAATCAATAAACCATGGAGGACTCATTACGTATTCTAAGACGATCATTGCTATTGCCTCAGCGAGGCGCAGAAAAAGAAGCATTTCTTATGCGCTGGAGGCTTCCGATGACAAATGCCATGTAAATATTAACGTCATTACCCGGGACTGGGGGCGTCCGGCGCGTGACGGTGACGAATGTCCGCGCTAGGCCCCGCGCGAGGCCCCGGGGCGCGTGGCGGGGCGGAGGGGCGGGGGCAAGCTTCTCATAAAAAGTCCTATGTTTTGAGTCGGTTCAAAATGTTTACTATGGTGGCAAAACATGTCATTTGCAACGAAGTTTTCTGATAGGTATTTACTTGTATTAAAACGAGCGGTTATTCATGTCATGCTGAGAAGGGACATAAACAGCTATAATACACTGGCGCACTTATCACTAACTGCCTCATCTCGTACTCACATCGCAATCAAAGTTGTGTTACAGAACATTACCTGGGTCTAATCTATCACGTTTTGTGTTTCTCGTGGATTTGTGGCTCGTACAACGTACGTAGGCACGTAAGGTAAATCGCTTGTGTAGTGAGCCTTGGTCAGCCACAGCCATTCGTTCAAAGCAATACCTACAGCTCCGACAAGCGACAACACGGGCAATAGTCACAATAGTGGTCCGCACTGCTCTGCCGCCATTTAACGGTTAATGTATTTGTCTGTCATTCACTATGCTATACGTATGCAGGTGCAATGGAAGGTGACAAGACGAAGAAGCAGCGCGGAGGACAATGAGATGTGTGCTCCGCTTCCGCCTCCGCCTCCGCCTCCGCCTCCGCCTCCGCCTCCGCCTCCGCCTCCGCCTCCGCCTCGACACAGCGTAGCCGCATAGTTGGTGCGACACGCAGCACACATCACCGGCTTAGATTACGCTCTCGATACACTCCGGAACACACTAACACGATAAGCATCTTTGCTGTGACCGCTAGCTGCGTCACGGCCTCTTCTGCGTCATAATGTGTGATGATGCAGAGTTTTGCAAAAACGACGGCCATCCCCTCCTCCTGCGCGCAGCTCCTCGTGCCTGCAGCGCAGCGTGCGCTATGCGTAGCGCACAGGCGAGTGTCCGTCACCGAGCCGAGCGTGCGCTGTGCGTAGCGCACAGGCGAGTGTCCGTCACCGAGCCGTTTATCATAAGCCGCGCTGGAAGTTTTCTGACACACCGCCTACTGAAACTATTTACAATAATACAGTTTTCAGCGCGTCGCGTCGGACACGTCGCTCAAGCTGGCAGGCGCGGGCGCGGGCGCGGGATGTGGGGCAGATATTTCGGCTGCAGCTACCTTGTTGTTATTGTTTCAATATTTTAGTATTAGGTCGGTAATCGCACCGCTGCGCGCTGCGCGTTGTGCGCGCGGCGGATGGAGGCCCCGACAGATCATCCATCACTATCCGCATCCGTTACGACGACGCGCGCGACTCAATACCGCTGTCCGCAACCGAACCGACACTTTGTACGCACCGCACCGCACCGCACCGCACCGCACTAGGCGCAGGCGGAGGCGGAGGCGGAAGCGGGTAGACGTATGATGACGTAGAGACTTGGGGCTTATTGAAACACTTTACCATAATTAAATAAATACCTAGTTACACACACCATGCACACAGAACACCTGAAGCTATAGTTGAGGGTTTGTGTATGGAATCATCACACTCAGGCTACTAGCGCCTAAACATTTGTAGCACTCAAAAGATTCGGCCGTTTTCACGTTTCGCTCGTTATAATGTCCTGGCCACACCGGCGTCCACGTCAATGCCAATCATCGCAACAATTATTCCGATAATTCTCGCGGTAGACTCTCCACGTAGTTTGAACCTTTGAACGCTTCAACGCCATACTTTGATTTTATTGTAAAATTCTTGCGGTAATCAACGGCGTGTCGTGGTCACACCAACGTTCCACATCCATTACCGCGATAATTATTGCCCGGAGTTGATATTGGTTGATAGCTATTGGAATAAAATTGACAAATGACTTGGAGCCGGTGTGTTGTTATCAAACAGATCACTGTTACCGAAGTTTGTGCTGCGTCTTCTCCCCTCTGCTTCACCCTCGTTGTGTGATGGTGTTTCTCCGCGTGCGACCGCGACGTGACCACCGTGACACCGCGCGACTTGCCAGAGAAGCGCCACGTCCTGCCGAGCCCTGATGGCGGCGGTTCAGCAGGTCAGTAAACAGGCCGAACTTTCAGACTTCACAGAACTATGTCGTAAATAATGGAAACTAAGAACAGCCTCCCGTCGCGACGCCCCGCCCCTCCGCCGCACACCCGCTGCTATAGTTTTCAGGTGCCTCCGTACATAGTTCCAAACTTTTATCATTTTGATGTAGGTATGGGCTAGGGCTTGTTGTGAAAAGTTCAGAAGAATCTGCCGAGTGGAGCCGGTACCTGCCTCTACGTACATAAGCACATACAGTCATCGTTGTGGAGAGTCCCGAAAGTTTAGAACCGATGGCGTAAGATGTTTATAATACGAGTATGAAGTGAATATTATAATGTAGAAGCGCGTGTCGAGCGCGCAGGGGAGGGTTCTGAAGGCTTCATATTTCACGTTTACAATTTTGAGCTAAACTTCAAATTAACAATAATAACGATCCCGTCGATCTAAGATTAGTATGTATTGGTATGTATTATCCAATCGTTGGGTATATACATAGACTATAATTTACGTTACGACTACATCCGAGTAAAAATAGTCGCGTAGAAGTCACATACCTAGTAGCGTTGTAGGTATGCGCTATTCATCAGCAAACACGCTCTTCAAACCGACAAGCGTTGTTGCTGCCTGGCTGGTGGTAGTAGGTACAGGTATACCCGGATGAGCCACACACAAAGAGCTCTTCTATCAGTGGTTCATGCGAGTGACAAACTCAAGATCACTCTAAACTTTCCTGATAAAAATTTACAAGAGGAAAACTTTATGAATCTCGTTTATGTCTTTTACGGAATAAGAACTTTCATATCTTAGATAGGAGGTACACAATCTAAGTTACCGTGACATACACTCTAGAACTGTTAACTAAAGGTATTTTAAACTAAAATAATATAATATCCATCGCACAGCAGCACCGTGAGATGTTATTGATTTACGTCGCAGATCGTAAAACGAACCCCTAAAATTTTTCTCTTCGCAATTTTTATTAAACTTAAGAGTTTAAGAATGCGTCCAACTTTTTAATGACTTCGCACTCCAGCTCCCGCCCTGCCTGTGGGTATTTAACTTTGAGTATTTAAAGAAGCACCGCCTAGCGATCCCATAGCTTAGGTTGGCAGCAATGGGCAACTCTGCGATCAATAGCTGTGTGTTATGTTATGTGTGGACCTTATCTTAAATATTTCTTGCTGATGGAACAAGCAGCTGGTTAACCTGATGGAGTGGTTACCGTACCTACCGTACCGTACCGTACCGTAGCATTTAGCAAACCTAGTGGTAGAGTAGGTAGACTGGAGCCGCGCCGTGGAAGTGCGTGAGGCCTAGGTAGGTAGGTACTACGGCGTAAGTAAGTAAGGTTTGCCAGTTCATCCAGACTTGGTCGCGTCTCGATTCAACTGAATCAATATGTAGGTACCTACCTTTTGAATTTGGAATCATAGTTGAGTAGGTTAGATGGTAGCTGCACTGTAATGTTGTAGCCAACTATCCAGTAGGTAGGTAGGTAGTTACTAGTGGAGTGCAGTGAAGTGGGCGCCGACATGTCTGCCTGGTTATTCATGAGCTCATCTACATGCTTTTTGGCTTTTTGCAAACAAATCCCCTCTTGTTTTCCAGCGTTCTTTTTGGTTGACGCGCACTATAATTACCTTCCTATTAGGTTAGGAAATAACGAAATAAACTTTTCGAATCTTCATTCTTTAACTCGCGCGTCGCGCGTCGTGTGTGAACTTTAGTTCGACCCGTGATCATGGCGCTTGCAACTGTGCCGAAACGAAAATCAGGAAATAAGTAGCTAATCAAACTCACAAATTAAGTATCATGGTAAATATTTACAAAGAATATTAGGTACAACTAATAGTTACAATTATTTACAAAATACGTATGAAACAGTTGAGCTATCTGCAGACCGTTGCAAACGATCTAAAGATAGCTCAACTGATCCAAATCAGTGCCTGTGGGAAGCGTACCCAAGACACTGGCTGCATTGCTACGCTGAATGGCAATATATTATTACTCATGGTAAATATCGCGTTTTAAATATTATTTTAATATGATTATTTACCTTATTATCCAGACAAATGGGTAAACTATCGGAGCCGGCAGCCGGCACTCACTGACCAGCCCCACAGCACAGCAGCCCAGCAGCCGGCACTCAATGACCAGCCCCACAGCACAGCTTCACAACTTTACAAAACTTTCAAAACTTTTTCCAAACTTCACCGAAAGCTTACTTACACCGGTCGCGCTTGTTCAATGCAAGATGTTTTATAATATTATCGTTATCGATAGCCGAGTGGTCGCGCGTGTGTCGCGAGCGAAGCGCGAGGAGCTGAGTGACGCGACGCGACGCGGAGCGGAGGGCTGCGAGCGCTCGGCGCCGGGAGCGGGCAGCGAGTGCCGCGCCGCGCGCCGCACGCAGCGGAGACGCCGCGCGCGCGCCGCGTCCACGCCGCGCCGCCGCCGCCGCGCCGCCGCGCCGCGTGCTCACAGCAGCTTTACTATCAACTGATATTCAGCGGAGGACCTCGCCACTTGGCGTGCTCGTCCACGTCGCACTGACTGGAATGCTTTATGATATGAATGCAATGACTGCACTTTTTAAATAGACCTCTTATAATTTTTAATGCCACTTATGTTATCATGATCTGAATTTAACGACAATAGAGAGGTAGGTATTTCATGTTACAACATGTTTTTCTTATTTCAGACATAAAAACGAGGGCTCATTAAAAACACAGACAATGCAGGCGGACACGGGCAGGCAGGCAGGCAGGCAGGCAGGCAGGCAGGCAGGCAGGCGGGCAGGCAGGCAGGCAGGCAGGCAGGCGGGCAGGCAGGCAGGCAGGCAAGCGGGCAGGCTAAATGTCGACCCGGCGGCCGGGCCAGCCTCCTGTGAAAAGCACTATAAGATACCTATTACAGAGTAAGTAGGTAGGTACAATCCGAGTTGTGCAGGTTATTATGTGAACGTTTGATAATCTTCAAAACCAGTTACCTGCCTATGACCAAACTTTGTTCTCTGACTCAACTCTCATCTAACTTCATAGTCTTCAAAAGTGGTTAAGTCCTCTAGGTTAGTATAGATATACATAGATACATAGGGTATTTACAGGCAGTGTAGTGCACCTATATTGCAAAATTTTCTTTTTGATTTTTTCATCAAGGTAGGTGAAATACCTTAGGTATCTTTAGCTTAATGAATATAAAGAACTGAAATATAAAACGGATTTTCAACTAATAAGTATCAAGAATAATGTTAGTTCGCTGGGTTACATCGTAGGTATGCTGAAGGAGAGAGAGATTTTTGGTTTCCGGCGCCGGCCCGCGTCGTCCGTCGGCGCCGGCCCGCGGCGTCCGTCGGCGTGACGCGTGACCGCGATATCACCGACCGCGCGCTGGCGACAACTGTCGTCGATTTCATTTGGTTTTTGGCTAAGATGAAGATGATTTGTATTTTTCTTTCTTTGTAAAATCTCTGTGTTCCAAAAAAGTTGCAGCTTTTTTTACGCTTACACAACACATAGCAGTTTATTTCACAGAACGGCGCGTTACACCAACACAGGAAAATGCTTGCTGTGCCGACGAGGACGCCGCAGGCCTCATGGCTTAGCCTACGCGTCCTAATAAGCGCAAAGTTTAGAAGATCTACATCATCGATTAGCAGATCTTGGTGCTGCAAGTGTAGATCGTGCTGCAAGGGCAGCCGCAGCCGCAGCAGCCGCCGCAGCCGCCGCAGCCGCCGCAGCCGCAGCAGCCGCCGCAGCCGCCGCAGGGTCCACAACTCATATAGTTTAAAAAAAAATTAGGAGTACTTACTAGAGTTCTTAAAATAGGTCAAAAGACCCGAGAAGTTGAAGAAAGTGCAAGAAGTTAATTTATTTAGTTGAATAAAATTCTGGAATGTTTTTGATATAAGATTTTGAAGAGATTTTTTTACTATTTTTAATGTACTATCTCACTCACTGAAGATTTGAGTGTATGTACCTGCTAGTTGAATGCAGTCCGCGAGGTGAGAGCTGGCGGCGGCGCGGTGCGGCGTCGGTGCGGTGCGGCGGCGGTGCGGTGCGGCGCCGCGCGGCACAGTACCGCACTCGGGTTTCATCGTTAATCATTAGGTACAACCAATTAGAATTTTCGTTCGACTTTGACTATGATTTTCAGACAATTTGTCTTCTTCGTAGCTCCAGAGTAAAAATAATCACTAAACTGTGAGTGTGTGCGTAGGTATCTATCTCGTGAAGCTGTCGCTGATGTTTATGTAGCGCTTTGTCTCGTCGTGGCATGCGGCATGCGGCATGCGGCATGCGGCACGCTCTGAATGTATCGCGTTCGGTTCGGTCGGCGTTACGCAAGCGTCACGTCGCACAACACCTACCTACCTACGGTATGACGACACACAATGGAGACACACACTTCTGTAAGATTGCTCATGAAAGTGGACGTTCGTTATGACATAAACGCTTTAATGTCTATTTCGGTAAATGTTACAAATAACTGTAGGTACCTATTAAATGAATGTCGTAGCCGCGATCTCGTGCACTGATAGACGTGTGTTATACTGTCCGACTGACCGTGTGTGCGGGGCGACGTGGCGTGACTCCATAAATGACGCCATTAAGTCCAGACAAAATCATATCAAATAATCTAAAATGGATGTTTGGAGCCTTTAAAAAATTAAATAGTAAAACTGCATTTTGAACAAATATCATTTGCACCAGCTGTTCTTTGCCGAAGTTCAATATTTATGGGCGGCTTCTAACCGCTTAGTATTATTATCCTAGTAAAATGTAATATTAGCGAGAGTTGCCGTTGCGCCGAGTAGGTAGGTTTGCTATTTCGGCCAGAGAACGACCGACATAAAGTGTGAGGTAGGTTTGGCTGCGGAGGAGGCTGCAGCGCGCGCGCGAGGGATCCGTCCGGTGCGTCCGCGCCCGTTACTCACCTCCTCCTCAGCTGTGGATGTTACCGAGAGTACACGTTCCAATAATAACGGATAACGGAACGGGAAACGGAAACGGGATAACGAAAGTTTCTAGCGGGTTGTGACGATAACGAAGTCGATCGCTATATGTACCTCGACTTCGGTATCGGGTGCTCAAATTAGAGACATCTGGTGAAATGGAGGTAAAAGCGACAAAAATATAATAATTTGCCTGCAGGTATCGACAAATATCGACCCATCTGTGGGTTCGTGTAATTTAAAAAGCAATCTAACCGTAGGGCTCGCAGCTCGCTGGTAATGAGTACCTTTCACCGCCGCCCTCGCGCCTCGCGCCTCGTACCTCGCACCTCGCGCCTCGCGCCTCGCACCTCGGCGTCGGCACGCGGCGCCACGCGACCACCAGGACCGACTCATCCGCACCAACAACGCGCACATAATAAAGTTCCCTTGCGTATAAAATATTCGCCATTACGTACGGAGCCGTGGGAAGCCCCACGTTCCGTCAAATTGGCGACCTTATGTTTTGCAATTGTAATCGAAGCCTCCGCCCGCGCCCCCGCCGCCGCCGCCCCCGCCGCCGCCGCCGCCGCCGCCGCCGCTCTCGTCCAGTCCAGCGTCAGAGCGCACAGAACGGGAGCACACACGATACACAATTTCATTCAGGAATTGCAAAAAAAACAGCCCAACAGCGAATTAAGTTGCCCATTTGAATCAGAACATTATATTATCCTAATGGAAAAAAATTGCTTGTCTGTCTGTACGACGAAGTAAAACTACTCAACGGATAATGAAAAAGAAGAACAGAATCAAAATAAAAAGAAAAAAAAAATGGAAGTTTTTTTTTTATATAGCTGATGGAACAAGCAGATGGCCCACCTGATGTTAAGTGGTAACCATCATCTATAAACAAAACATTGCCCCGTAGGTCACGCACAATAGGAACGTGCCCTACGATGCACTGCCCTGCGTCCATCAACTTGAGGCATACAGATGTTAAGCCTCATGTGCCTGTAATTACACCGGCGACCACACTCTTCAAACCGAAACACAGCGTTGCTGCTTGGCGGCAGAACAAGGCGTGGTGGTAGCACTAAGATAGTGAAATGGGTAAAAGGAAAACACCTCTTGGAATCAGAAACGTCAGAAGATGAAGAAGAATGATTATCTATTACAAGATTCGGGCGAAACAGATGCTTCAGAAGAAGTTTCACATGGACAAAACTTTTAAAGCATTTCTCTAGACGAAACCATAAATCACTATTTATTTTATTTATTTAAATTCACAAAACAGATTACAATCAATTATGCAATAATAAAAAAAGTTACAGTACATACATTCTTAGATCTAGATTCGTAATCAAATATGTGAATATGAAAATTGTATAGTGTTGCATGCATTATAATATTATAATTTCCCTAAAACTAAAAAAACAGCAAAGGGCATTAATAATTATTATTATTGGAGTCATAATATTTCGTTAGCAAACTGTAAACGCACCGCTACAGAAAAACTACTATGAAATACTTAGGTGACTTTGTAACTTTTTTGTACGATGCTGAACATTTTGTCGGCTAAATGGTGTCGATTAGTTAAGACCCTGTTTTGATACGAGTAATGCAATAAACATAAAAAAAATGGAAGTGGCCAAAAAGCAAACTCAAAGCGATGGTTTTCTATGTGCCTGAAATGGCAAAATATTTGTCAACTTAATCACATTGACAATAAATATTTAATATTATATAAATAAGTAGGTATAATTAATTTTTTTTTATTTTTATTATTAAATTGGAAAATACCCTATACCTAGTAGGCCAAACTGGTGCAATGGTATGGCCACAACAAACTGGTGCAATGGTATGGCCACAACAAACTGGTGCAATGGTATGGCCACAACAAACTGGTGCAATGGTATGGCCACAACAAACTGGTGCAATGGTATGGCCACAACAAACTGGTGCAATGGTATGGCCACTACAAACTGGTGCAATGGTATGGCCACAACAAACTGGTGCAATGGTATGGCCACTACAAACTGGTGCAATGGTATGGCCACTACAAACTGGTGCAATGGTATGGCCACAACAAACTGGTGCAATGGTATGGCCACTACAAACTGGTGCAATGGTATGGCCACAACAAACTGGTGCAATGGTATGGCCACAACAAACTGGTGCAATGGTATGGCCACAACTAGGGGAAAAGTGGCCATAACTAATTTCAATTTTCAATTTTAATTCTATTGTATTCATTACGTAAGTTCTGTCAGTCCTCCGCCCTCGCAAGGAATTCGACGGCCTATAGGTAGGTAGGTACCTACCTACTGGAAGATAGGTTCACGAAATTTACGTTCCTGTTTGATGGTTTATGTCTCATTGGATTCGTCTCCGGCCTAAGGCGCGGCCTCGCGGGTTATGTCGGTACCTACTCTCCCATCTTGAAGCAGAAAGTCAACGGTTCGATGCTTTATCTTAAATGAAATCGCCTTTTATACATTTAGCTGAAAAGTAATTTAGTACGTAAAATATTTCTTTCTTAAGGTCAAAAAGATCAAAGGTAAAATTGATTCAGTTGTTCACAAGGATCACTGAAACGTCATAAAGTTAGGTGGTGGGTAGGTACTAGGCGCCAGTTCGACGCGACAACTCTAGAAGAAGTTTATGTTCAAAGTCCTTAACTTTTTCTTCGTCACAAGTTATATAAATAGTTAAGTAATGTTCTACATCGGTTGCCTCGCGTCATATAAATTATATTTAGGTACCTACTCGTAATGGGATCAGAAATCCGGGTTTTCGGCTCCAATTTATGTTTAATAACTAATCCCTTTACTACAGACCGTAAACGGGTTAAATTGGGCTCAATAAGCCGTTATGAATATTAACTATAAACTCGTCTATTGAATGTCAAATACTTGACTTATTGCCAGATACCTACCTAGCACAGAGGCGGGCGGTTAGTGTCGCGTCGCGCGCGCGACAAACAATGACTTCACTCGCTTCACTTTCTTTCTCCTGAGAAAGGACGCGTTCTATCGGAACAGAAGTCGCCACGTGTGGTATCCTGATCTGAACGAAAATGTTTCGAATTTAGAAACCGCCACCATTTTCTACAATATAAAACATGACGGCCGACTTGAAAGGATGTATATGCTGAGTTGACTAAAACTGAGGATGACTGAGGACTGTCTTATTCAAATTCCTTGTGTGACAACAATAGGGACTGACTTGACTAAAACACGACGATGGTACCAAGTGTTCAAAAATTCCTTGGATGGGACTTTGCTTTGCTTTGTATGTTGACGTAGCGCGGCGGCGCGCGGGGGTGCGGGAATCGCCGCATTTCAAGATTGCATTATGTAAGTGACAGATACTGTTACATATATCCAAATTCCTTGATTTAGATAGATACGCTGACCGTGTTGTGCGCGATGGTGATAGTCGTCTGTTGGCAAGCATTCGCCGTTTACTCGGCTGCAGGCAGGTATATTGCTACTAAATTCAATATTAATCTAACTTAGGAACGCTTTATAAAACAATACATTTTTTAATATTGTATTGGAATCAAAACCACGCCGGCCGGCCCTAGGATCGATGGATAGAAGCGGGTAACCTTACAACGACAATCGCTCCCATCTGTGTTCACATAAACACTTCATAAAGCTTATTGTACATTGACGTGAACTCTGAAGGGAGGCGATGCGATGGTTCCACTTCCACCAGCGCCGCCGCCGGGAGCCCGCATCAGCGCGCGCTTAAATCCTCATTCACGAAGCTGATTCCACTATCGTGTTATCTCGCTGAATTACCTTCCCTGTGTTCCGATAAGGCTTTCCTTTCGGACTGACCCCTCGGCATCGCATCGGTCCGGTACTTATTGGGAGTGTTTGTAAAGCTCGCAATGTAAACGTAAGATTGTGATCGTTAAAAAACGTCGAAGCGATGATGTCGCAAAGAGGCAAACGAAATGGAGTGAGAGAGTTAATTGATGACGGCAATTACAAATAACTACGAGCAATAACACCACGGCACGGTTTTAGTAGATAGATACACATTTCTAATAGGCATCAGCTCAGCTCAGCCGGTGCAATCACAGAGCTCAGCTCAGCTCACATCAGCTCAGCTCAGCCGGTGCAATCACAAAGCTCAGCACAGCTCACATCAGCTCAGCTCAGCCGGTGCAATCACAGAGCTCAGCTCAGCTCACATCAGCGCAGCTCAGCCGGTGCAATCACAGAGCTCAGCTCAGCTCACATCAGCGCAGCTCAGCCGGTGCAATCACAGAGCTCAGCTCAGCTCACATCAGCGCAGCTCAGCCGGTGCAATCACAGAGCTCAGCTCAGCTCACATCAGCGCAGCTCAGCCGGTGCAATCACAAAGCTCAGCTCAGCTCACATCAGCGCAGCTCAGCCAGTGCAATCACAGAGCTCAGCTCAGCTCACATCAGCGCAGCTCAGCCGGTGCAATCACAGAGCTCAGCTCGGCTCACATCAGCGCAGCTCAGCCGGTGCAATCACAGAGCTCAGCTCAGCTCACATCAGCTCAGCTCAGCCGGTGCAATCACAGAGCTCAGCTCAGCTCACATCAGCGCAGCTCAGCCGGTGCAATCACAGAGCGCCTCCCTTTACTAGTTCATAGGCTAGGAGACTATTTTCGATTTTAACAAAAAAATCATCTAATTCGCAATTTTATCGACATAACTTTTAAATAATTTTTATTTAATTTTTTAAAAGCTATGAAATCTTATTACAAAAAGAACCGACATACAATTCGCGAATCTTTTTCTATGCAAAGCTGTATGTTATAATTTTTGGCAATAGTACAACCAAATTTAGATGGAACAACTTTTCATAAGTCATGTAATCAATCATTCATGAATGTCTTGCATGCACATTCTGTTTAGGTTGTTGAATAAGTGAGCTCTGTGCAGAGAAGTAGAGAAGTGTTTATTGTTTGTGCTGTAGGTCACACGCACAGGTAGGTAATTAACCCAGATAGCGGGGGGGGGGGGGGGGGAGAAGGGGGGGGGGGCACGCACCACGCGCTCTCAGATCGAGTTGCCAACTTTCATCTGACTGAATGTTTTGTCTTCATTCTTTGCTGCGCTTTGTTTCCGCGATAAAAGGTAAATTACAGAAACTTTTAGTTTTAACAGAATTGCTGCGAACAGAACATAATATTTTCATAATAGGTCTTCATAACACAGGCTACCTAATGCTCGTAGCTCTTTTATAAATCAGACCTTTTCTATGTGTACTTATGAATATGATTACTTTACTTAATTTGTTATGAACCCGAAGATTGACCGTCAGAAGCACAGACATCGGGTAGTAGGTATAGGAGGTAAGTTAACTTAGTACGGCGGACAACTTGTGCCATTCGGCTGTTACTCGGTCCCGCCCGCACCACTAACGTCCAAAGTTGGAGCTAATTACTAGATCGGATTTTTTTTAAACATGTGTCATGTGTCACTAGGCTAGGTTTCGTTTTTTCTGTTCCGTTGATTGGTTTGCACGACCGTTGATTGGTTTACACGACCGTTGATTGGTTTACACGACCGTTGATTGGTTTGCACGACCGTTGATTGGTTTGCACGACAGCCTAATACATGAATGTGCCGCGCGCCGCGCAGGTGACGACAACACCTAATGTACCTCTCGCTCACACGGCACACCGCTCGGTAAAAATATCATTTTTATCAATGCAAGTTTTCTTACTCAAAGGTTTGCTTATGCACGAAAACTTTGAGCCAGTTGGACTCAAAGTTTTCGCCAAAGCCAATCAACGCTGGCATCCCGCAGTACCGAGCTCCTGAGGGTCAAGATATCTAATGAAGACCATTATCACATGTTATCCTCTGTTAGGTGTATACCTGATAGTATTATCACCTCTGCCTGTCGGCCACGCTGCGCCGCGAGCGCAGGCAAGTACCGAAGTACAGATCGTTGATAAAAAAGTTCTTTATTGGTGAAATGAATTTCTAGATCGAGGGCTCATTTTTCCGCGACATGATTTTGCACTTAGAGCAGCAGGTTGAACACAGTTGTCGGAAACCAGCAAAGTTTCCGCGTCCGAACCGTACCTGCGGGTACTTACTGTGGTTAAAAATCAAATTAACAATGGCCTGTGAAATGTAATGATTATAAGAATAAATACCGCTAGGTAACTGTTGCACTGAAGGAGAATACAAAATCACTGATTTGCTAAATGGTATTAAGTACTTACTTAGTAGAGACAAATTATGTTGCTCGACTTTCACAATTACCTACCTACATACCTATCTGATATTCACGGCGACAAGGTTTTATTTTAATATACCATAAAATGCTATCTTCTCCATTCCATCTTAATATTTCAATTGTTTATGAGTTCAAACATTAAACTGTTTGCCTCATTTGGAAGCTTTTGTCTCAGAGATAATGTGTTTTGATATAATTTAAGAACCTAGCTAGCAACATAACGACTAGCAGGTACCTACTTACATTAGTGTAATAGAGCCTCTAGTCTGCTTGTTAACCTTTAGCAGCTCGTTAAATATCAGAACAATGTCAAATCGCAATAAAGGTGAGCAAAAAATGTAATGGCATAATTTCTGCTAAAGTTATTTGTGTCTCCGCCAATAGGTTCACAGTTCACAACGGCATGCCTAACCTACGTTACATCTACGTATTCACAGACTAAATTAAAATCTGACGATCTTGAAGTGAACTCAAGTTGAGGCTAGGTATGTTTGCAAACGGAGGGTCGCGAGTTAGGGAGCAACGCAATGTTGCCAACATTACCCGGTTCAGGCTCCTCGGACGTTACAATAGTCCTTTGACTGAAACATCGGAAGTATTTTGATTTGGGTATTCAAACCGTTACGGTAATCAAACGAAGCGCAGTTCTGGAGCAAATCGATGTTATATGTATAAACTGTTCTAACATAATGAGTAGGATGTTCTCGCGATTATTCAACGAGTGCTGAAAGGTTCTGTGACTGATCGCATTAGATGGGTGCTAAGAAGGATTCTTGGAAGGTGGTCCGCTCTTCGATATCTCATTTAAGAGTGGTAAATTAACAATTATTAGTTGCTAATATACACCACTATTTTGTAACTACCAGAAAGAATTTAAGGACTGTTTCAGCAGAGGCTAATGATAGCAGCGCTGTCAGAACTTTAAAATCTCTATCTTCCACCAACTTATCGAGGTGCATCTAGCCAGAAGGGCGACATATTTAACAAAAAATAGTCCCCAAATATTTCACAATGAAACCTCACAAGCATTGCGTATGGCTGATAGGTATCTGGAAGTTTCTACTCAATTTCTACCTTCTTGGAAAAGGGTTCGTGTCTTTTTTACAAATATTGAACAAACATCTACTGCTGTGACATGTTTTGACTTAAGTACTTACTTAGCTACACATTTTCTTTGTTTTTTTACCCGAGTGCAGAGGGTTATTGATTGATTGATTGATATAACTTTGTATGACTAACTTTATTGCTAACCGAGTTAATGTAGAAGTTCTTGTTACCTATAGGTAGAACTACTAACAGCGATCCCATCCGTAATATTCAGACACATCCAGCGCTAACAAAGGAGAGGATCCCATTCGTCGACTCTCTTATGTCGCTCATCAAACTTGTCTAAATATAATATTGTCGTGTAAGCTGTCTCTGTGTTTTAATTTTATGAAAACAACGTGAGCGAGCCATTAATTAGCGCCTGATGAAGATATTGGTGGTCGCCGTCTCCTCGCATCCTCGCATCCTCGCATCCTCGCATCCTCGCATCCTCGCATCCTCGCATCCTCGCATCCTCGCCTCCGGAGCGTCCGTCGCTTTATTACTTGCGCCTTCATCCGATGTGCCTAACGAGGTAATTGCCATTATGTGACGTCACACTCAGACTATAGATTTCACAGTTAGGTATTCAATTTACGCTTCAAATTCAAGCGTCGTCGTCGTCTGGGACATAGCGGCCGCCGCGCCGGGACACCGCTCCGCCGGGCGGTACCGCTACTCACATGCACATGAGTACCAGCTTTGTGACGGACGCCGCGGCTGCATTTCGGGGCGTTGTAGTTATGCGCCGCTGCGGTACTACTGCACGTCTGTGAACCTGCGGCTCCCGAGAGAGACTCACAGCTAACACCACGACCTATACGACAAGCGAAGCGTTTTCCAACACATTTAGATGAAATAATATTAGCGAAGTTACCTGTTGTTAGATAATCCTAAAATACTTTTTTACAACAGTGTTCACTGGCATCGCATCGCTCCGCACGTCGCTGCCGCTGCCGCTGCCGCTGCCGCTGCCGCTGCCGCTGCCGCTGCCGCTGCCGCTGCAGCAGCACTTGGAGAGCGAGCGAACTGGAAAACAAACGCGGTTGTGTGCCGGCCGAGCTGTCGTCGACGTCATACAACATTCACAACATAACAATACATAACAATAAAAAGATTGTAGGTATTGTATACAACGTGGGATACCAGAATGTGACAAGGCCAAACATAGTTCTAAGCATGTTCCTACAGTTGAACACGCTTCATGTTGTTATTCTTCAAAAGTTTTAGTCTGTAAGTCGTCTCACATATGTATTAATTAACATAAGTATTACCTACATAGTTGCAAATAAACATTTTTGATTTGATTTGAAAAGCATTCAATCGGATCAAAACACATTGGATTATAGATAGGCTAACACAAATATTATGTTTATCCGTAACAAAGCAACGCACATAGACCGTTCTGTTGCGGCTGAAGCTATGTGTCAGTACCTAAGTCAGACAATGGAGGACCGCCTCGTGCAAGGGAACAGTACGGATAGCTGGCGGTTTATTGCGTCTCGTTTGTGAGATTTAGCTTCGTAACAATTCAACAATAACTCTAGAGATTAGAATCGTGTCTCGCGGCCGCGGCCCCCGCATGCGCGTCACACCGCATTACACTTTGTCTCAGCTCCCGTCCCGTCCCGCAACCGTCCCGCAATCGTCCCGCTGCCGTGCCGCGGCCGTCTCGCAGCCGCTACGCCCTGCGAACTCCATACAGTAATACAGCGGCCTACCTACCGGCCTCTGTGAATCAGAGACTGACAAACACAGAAATAATCGTAAAATAAGAAAATAATGCTATAAAGTTTGAGAACGGTCAATACGCAAGGTTATACGAGATCTAAGGTATTTAGATATTAGTTCGATCGTCCTCTTTGTTGACATTTAGTTCTCGCCGGCAGAGCGAGCTGCCGCCATTCGGGTGCAAGCAGTGTTGTGTTGCATCTGCACAACAATCCAACTACTTAGCTCAGTTATACCTGTCGCGCACAGAGCTATAGCGCTCGCGTAATGCGCGGACCACACTGCGCCCCGTCGCGTCGCCGGCGCTGTGGCTCCGGCACTTCACGTCCCGGCGGATAGTCTGAGCATCACAACACAACAGAACGAATTTAAAGAATATAAATGGTGCGTTTTATTATTCAGCGCGGCGTCGGATCCGCGCGCTGATTGCGAACTGGCGCTGATGCGCCGGACAAATTATATTCTATTGTATGAAAAATTCGTTCATTCATTAAATAAACTGTTAAAAAACTACCTACCTAAGTAGTAAGATCATGTCAAAATAATGATTTATTTTATTTCTTTATTATTATAAACGACATATGAATCAACATAACATATATTATGTTACTATCACTTACTAGTAATGAAACTTAGGGAAGGTTCATATCTGACGGAACATGCGTCCCGTATTATCGGTCGCGTAACGCCAGAACAGACAAATGTATAGAATAAGTAGTAGATTGTATCATAAGGGAGCGAAATCATATTTTTACGGCGAGGGCGCTTTTTTGAATCCAGAGCGAAGTGAAGGATTTTAGAGTAGAATCCCGAGCTTAGCAAGGGATTCTTTAGTAGAATCCTGAACGTAGCGAGGGATTCAAAGTACGTCGCCCGAGCCAAAAATATATTTTGCTCCCGCCTGATACACTCTACTTTTCAGCATCCACTAATGAGAAAATAAAAGGCACCTCATATTTTATTAGTTTTGGCTAAGTACCAGAAGGAGGCCAAAAACACAGATTCTTAAAAATTATTGGCGCCTCTTGCATTTCTCCATTCAATAAAATTACCATAGGCTTTTCATATATTTCTCCCGGGACTTTGCAGGTAATATATTGTCCATCACATTTCTTGCGTCAGTTCTAATACTTTCAGTAATTAATTAATTCTATACTTTCACTGTCACTTGAAGAACTAATTTTTCAAAACAAAACCATGAATTTCTAACAATCCGTGAAAATTTACGAAAACGCGGGCTGTATTTCGCGCGTTTTTAAATTGATTTCTTTTTTCTACTAAGCTGGCATGACGGCGGTCTATGGGCCGTCGTACCAGCCAGTCTTTATTCAAACAATATTTGCGTTCGATTTCTTTGGCGCTGAACACTGAAAGATGTTCCAAATTCAAAAAGTGCGCGGGAAAGTTAATTCCGTTAGTTAAATAAGTGCGCCAGAATTAACTTTCCCGCGCACTTATAGTTTCTTATAGAAAACACCACCTTTGGGTGCACATAAAGGCGAACCAAGTCGTTCTTTTCGAATAGATGTGATGAAAAAACACATTACCGTTCACTCACACTCAACCGATGGTACGTTATTGCGTCTAAGGTATATAATATAATCCTTAGATTGCACAAAACAAATATTTCTGTTCATAGACATAGACATAGACAGTATTTTATTGGCCACAAAAACACACAGCATACAATTAGGGTATTGTAGGTAGGTATAATAAAAATAATATTAAATAGAAAACGACTTATTTTACACATTAATTAAAATCAACTCAATCAATTCATCGGACACGTTTGACGTCGCGTCGATGGATAAACCTGAAACCAACGCTCTGGTAAAGCAGACACAAACAAAAGGTAGCGACTACTCCAAGCGAGCGGTGCGCCTAGTAGGTAGGTATTAGGTTTTTGACAGATCGACAGAGGTCTTCATAACGTGACATAACATGAGAGAAATCGAGCAGATTTACATTAACAAATGAAAGAAACATGTAAGCCAAGTCGTTTAGATAAGTATTCTCCTTGCTTATCGTCCTTCGCTCATGTGACGTCACACGAGCGAAGGATATCGTGACGTCACATGAGCGAGAGGTGTTGGTTTCGCCCGCCAGCGGCTGCGGTGCAGGTGGAAGACGCTTCCTCGAGTGCTGAGAGAGTACAGAGTTTATTAGCGCGCCCGCATTCTACATAACTCAGTGACGATAGCTGTGTCGCATCACAAGATTCATTTCTTGGTTCGGTGTATGCTCGTTAGCTTCGTTGCGTGGAACTAATGTCTCAATAATTTCTTTAAAATAATTCTGCGAACAACAACGGCAGGCTGGCAACTGGCTTAAATGTATGAAGTGGTCCTCCTTGGATATCACAGGTGGTGCGCGCTAGTGCCGGCAATGTGCCTTACATTCAGCTAGCTCAGTCAAAGTTCAAAACCTTTCGTCATATTGTTGAGTAAATACTTTTTTTTTATACAACTAGCTGATGGAACAAGCATATGACCCACCTGATGTTAAGTGGTAACCATCACCTATAAACAAAACATTGCCCCGTAGGTCACGCACAATAGGAACGTGCCCTACGATGCACTGCCCTGCGTCCATCAACTTGAGGCATACAGATGTTAAGCCTCATGAGCCTCATAAGTTGTACGCAAACAAATTCGCAGCTGATTTGCTCGCTGAAAGCAACCTGGTCCCTCCTCCAGCTGTTATGTTAATTTGTGAAAGTAATGAAACAGGCAAGCGGGCAGAGTCTCCGGGCGACCGTCAACAACGCTTTTTCTTTCAACTCTTTACGATTTAGTGAAGCTCCTGCGGAACAACATTCATTTTAATTAGCGAAGTCGCGAAGTTAACGGCTGCCCGTTATAACGGCAGTTCAGTCGGGCCGTATTCTTAATTGACTTATCGTTCGAGCCGTTTAATTGCTTTCGAAGTTGATAGTGCTCGTCGCGTAGCACCTGCGTAGAGCCCGCTACGCCGTAGGCAGGCTGTAAGCGATAAGGATGACATTTCACTAGGTATGTATGTATGTACCATTCTCGAAGCATTCATTCATACTGTGTGCCTCGTAGATAACTCGCGTAGCACCCGCGTAGACCTCATATATGTACATTACAGTTATCAAACCACTCATCATGACGTATTCAATCCAAATAAATCTAATGATCGGCAAAAAAAAGAAAACCAAATGATATTTCAAAAACTAATCATTAAAGAGTCATGAAAAATAACTAAACGAGACGCTTATCGAGAAGCCTCTGCGAGCTGCCTGCAGCGCTTGTATCGCCTCCTCGGGTAGAGCACGCGTGACTTCCTTCCCGAGTATCTTACACAGCCCTTTATAATTCTTCAAAGGCTTTGAAGGCTACTCGTCGTAATAATATGAAATAATTTCAACAGACAGCCGAATTAAAATATTCCGAAAAAATCCTCGCCTTCCTCGCTTGAAGATAAACCTAGCATTCAATTAGCAACTGAACCCAACTATCTTAGAGTGAAGTTGACTCAGGTTTGATTATACAGTTAGGATGCTATGGAGGACAAGAAGCGAGTTGATAATCCAATTATAAGTCACCCCCTCCTCCTCCTAACCGCCCCCCCTCGCCCCCCCTCGCCCCCTCTCCCCGTGCGTGCGTGCCAAGTCCCGCGCCTGCAATATAAAATAAACAATTATCTTCGTGTCCGAAACGAGACGAGGTGAGCCTCGCGGCTAGAGAAAGCTAATTCTAATTGCGGCGGTTTTGACTCGACTGTTCTTTTTTATGCTCCAGTTCTCAATTTTCCAACAGACGGCGCGGCGGTACAAGTAAGAAAGTAACATAGGCTAGTGCGTAGGTAGATTAGGTATACATATCCGAGGTGACCTTCACTACGTGTCTTGGAGCACTATGTTCTATGTCCCGAGACGAGGCCGGCCCTGACCCGCGCTCGTAGATCGCGCGCGCCCTCCGTTGTCGAATGAGGGTAGTCAGCAATAACGGCGGTCGCTCGCAGGCCGCGCGGCCGCGCAGGGATCGGACGCGCGGTAAATTATCGAATCGAAATTGTTATCGCCCTCGGATGGCAATGGCGAGTGGTTTTTATTGGCGCTCATATTTCAGCGGCATTGTTCAGTTCGGGAGGATTGATCCGCGGAGACAATACCCTCCACGTGACGGCCGCTCGCTCACTCGCATTTAATGTTGATAAACACAGAGCCGGCTAACGATATGTGTATCCTCAGTGCAGAGAACAAATACCTACGTGCTATTTAATCAAGGTATTGAACAATTTGTAAAGTTGGACGAACAGCTGATGATATTAATACGTTCGAATATTGAAAAAAAAAAAATGAAAAAATGAAAAATATATTTATTACAGCAAAACAGTGACAATGGTTTACACTACTTAAGTTTAGGTTAGGGGTTACACTGGCTACCACAGAGGACGAACTCAAATTGACTTAAGTCCAAACAAGTAATCAATAACATGGTATTTTTTTTTTTTTTTTTTTTTTTTGCTGAGCGATAAATAAGGTTGGTTACCTGTGATACCCACACTAGATATAAATCTGTGTCGTGAGCATCTATACGATTGCTAAAATGGGGTGAACGGCTTCAATTTTCATTGTTTAATTCGGGGGAAATAAAAGTATTAGTATTATATAGGTAACGCTATCATTTCGTTGATGGTAAAAGTATGTGATCAATTAACCAAGATATCGAGATCCGTCGGCAATGACTATGTACGAGCCAGGTGTGCTTTCAGCAGCGCAGCGGGTTGAGTATACAGAGCAGCGCTTGGATAACAACCTAGAGTAGAGGGTACGACAGTACCTACAGCTGGCACAGCGGTCCTCCAGGGACTGTGGCGAGCCGCCTCGTCGCCTGCAGATTCAGTTTACTTTACAAATGAATCTGCGACGGGATATTCCATTGTCAACAACATTTCATTTCGGTGCCGTCTGTCTGCTGTCATCTCGAGGACTCGCGAGAATAACTCGGCAAACTTCAGCGTCACCCAAGCAAGTACCTACGTCAATCCATACTTATTGCTAAATGCAAAAGTGTTTTTGTTACATTTCACGGTTGAACCGATATTTCAGAAATATTACTGTGTACCTATTCATTAAACAAACGCGTTTTGACTTTGAACCGCGTTATATTTAGTTTAGCACAATGCAAACCTAGTTCGCATTCGCGCGACCAAAGCGTCGCGATGCGGGAGCGGCGGCGGCGGCGGGCGGACGCTACCCATACCTTTCTATGGCGCTGTGCACACCTTTCTATTTTCACGCTCAAGCGATTACTGACACGCCGGTGTGTGGTTGAAGCCTTAGGCCCTTATTCATAATGGTTTTTGAGCGCGCCCGTAGCTTATCAGACCTATAAGTATGTTGCTGTCTCTTTTAGTTGCCATGAAAGTGACTGTCACACTGTCACAAGAATACTCTATTGAGCCGCTATTATAATGTCAGGGATTATGAATAAAAGGGTTAAAATACAAGTTATTCATATCAGGTTCGGAGTTTAAGCCTTCCTGTGCTACATCATATTTTGCCGCATGCCATCACAGTTAGCTGTTAATGATTTTAGTTTAATTTCGTTACTGACAGTTCAACCTATGTAAAGCCGGACGAGTCTTCTAGTATCGTATAAATTTATCAAAATCTCCTAAAGGTAGATAATAAATTAGATCAGTGAAGAAACTTTAGCGCTGCTTAAGTTTATACAATACATATACACTCCAACTATTTTACCTTACATTACCTTACTTACATGACCTATTTAAAACGAATACAGTTGGATACAACCAGAATGCAGCGCGAGTTCACGGTCGATGTATCAAAGCGCACGGGATGGCTGGTAGAGCACGCCATGGCTGGTAGAGCACGCCAGGCACTAATGAAGCATATTATGCAATGTGTCATCGAGCCCCTGGTTGGGCGCCAATTGCCCGCTTCGAGCGCCCATCTTGTACGAACGTCAGCACTTAGTAGGTGCAGTGGTGCATTTCATTCACATCATTTCATCATTGTTAATAAGGACGCGACGCGACGCGACGCTAGAAGCGTTTCGAAAGGAATATCCGATAGTAATCTAGTAGTAGTACTACCTACGGCCTGCTGTACCTACGCGTACAGACCCGTAGGTACAGCACACACACCCACGGCCACAGGGCCGACAGCCGCTGAACCAGCAGAGTTGCGGTAACTACGCAGGCAGGAGTTTGTCTCGGCTCACAACAATGTTCACAACATGGTTGCTATTGATCACATGAAACGAAGAAAAAGGCTATTAAAAACTCAATTTTCGTGCTGAATGTACTTCTGTTTGTAGACATCTTATCGGTGGAATTCAGAGAGATAAAACGAAATAAGCGTGTAAAAAAATTATATTAACATTTCAAGATGAACGCCGCCGTGTGAAATCGCACATTTATTTCGTGTTTTTATTATTCTGACATTTTAGACATTTGACCTTTACCCGTAGGTACGTAACGCACGTTCAGCTTCTCGGCTGATTGGACAATTATAAGTATTAAGAGTCCGTTAGCTTCTTATATGTATATGTAATGAAGCTAAGTATGTAAATGAGCGCGTACGTTTATTTATTGTTTGTCCGCCGCGCCGCGCCGCCAGCACCAGCACCAGCACCAGCACCAGCACCAGCACCAGCACCAGAACCAGCACCAGCACCAGCACCAGCACCAGCACCAGCACCAGCACCAGCACCAGCACCAGCACCAGCACCAGCACCAGCACCAGCACCAGCACCAGCACCAGCACCAGCACCAGCACCAGCACCAGCACCAGCACCAGCACCAGCACCAGCACCAGCACCAGCACCAGCACCAGCACCAGCACCAGCACCAGCACCAGCACCAGCACCAGCACCAGCACCAGCACCAGCACCAGCAGCTGTCGGATGCTGTCGCCGGCGCCGCCTTGATCGCGCGGTTTTTTTAGATTTTCACTTGTATCTATGTATGTAGGTAATAATATTTACCGGAATATTTGAAAAATTACTATCTTACCTACTTCTAATTGATGGATCAATATAAAACAATGTATAAGTAAGTACATGGGGTTCAGATGTAGCGCCCCGCCTGCCGATCCTAAGGTCGTAGCTTCATATACCGTGTCAGTACTCTCAAACGGTGAGGAAAAACATCGTGAGAAAACGGCACGTCGTTTAGAACGTGAAAAGTTCCAAAACATAAGTCAATTGTCCAAAAGAAGCCTCTGCCACTTCAAATCCTTTCACCACACTGTTTCAAAGGAAATATAGTGACATACAACTAGGTATATACAAGAATACCGAATCTAAAATTCACAATAGCCAAACGAATAACCTACAGTTAAAACATTGAAAGCTCGCGATCTTTTCTACCACGAGATGTGCGAGGAATTTTTAATTAAAATAATGCAAATGGCGTTATTTTTAGAATTTAAATAGTTCGCACGCTTCAAAGTCAATTCCCTGGATTCGAAGATGTTTACGATCTAGGTATGTACCTACCTATGCCCCAACTTTGTTTGTCGTTTGTTATCTGATCTGAACTCTCTCTCTCTCTCTCACTTAAATACCATTAAAGTAAATCGCTCCTACGAGATTCTGTGAGGAAATTTTAATTAAAACCATTTACATTATTTTTAGAATTTAAATAATTCGCCGTATTCTTGCACATCCAAATATAATGACAGAACTACAATGCTACCTACCTAGTAGTTAAACCACAAAAAAAAACCTTTTTTTTGAACCTTTTTTGTTGATAGACGCAACGGATATCTTAATTTCACCCTTACATTATACATTATACACTATAGCTGAGATCCACAGCTGAGCTGAGATTCAAGATGATCCGCGTGATTTTATTGAATAAACTTATTTTGACATTGACAGACGGAACTTATTTTGATTAAACGGATGCTTGCAATCTGTTTTATCAAATTATTTTATTTCTATTCTATTTTTTC
This sequence comes from Plemyria rubiginata, assembly GCA_963576535.1. Lineage (NCBI taxonomy): Eukaryota > Metazoa > Arthropoda > Insecta > Lepidoptera > Geometridae > Plemyria > Plemyria rubiginata. The sequence continues at coordinate 14,918,159 of OY754908.1, read as the reverse complement.
TTAGATAACTACTGATTACTTATATTTTATTTATTTATTTATTTATATTATATAATTATATTTTAAATTATACATTCTGTAAACCCTTACTGATCCAACTCATAAATTATGTAACACTCCAAATCTATACACTCATGTGTGTACCAAGCAACTAATTTACAATACAGTTCGTGCGTCACTTACTTTGAGCCCTGTGCTGAAAACCAGCGCTGGGAATTAGTTCTCAGCTGATGCTGGGCTCAGGGCTTTCTATGCAGACCGTGCATGGCAGCGTTCCACAGTCATATTGCGGAGATGTGACACACACATTTTTTCTTTATTATAGTTTTTTCGTTTCTCTCTCTCTAGGTGTCATTACTATGTTTATTGTCTTATCTGTCTAGAATATTTCCCTTTTATATATATATATATATATATATATGTTTCGCACAGTTTGTAACACATATATACTTACTTACTTACTTACTATCCTGGCGCATCAACCCCGAAGTGGGTCTTGGCCTCCGACACAATAGCACGCCATCGACTTCGGTCTTGTGCCGCCTCCAGCCAGTCCGGTGGAAAGACTTGAAGTGAGCGAAGGTCCTTCTCCACTTCGTCCTTCCACCTGTATCTGGGTCGACCGACTGGTCGTCGGCCAATTGGCACTCCAAGGTAGGCCCGTTTTGCCGCCCGATCCTCCTCCATACGTAGCACGTGGCCGAGCCAGCGCAGCCTATGTGATTTTATTTCGCCAATGATGTTAGGCTCGGCCACTAGCTCGGCAATTTCCCGGTTTTTCCGCACTCTCCAGGATCCATCCTCCCGCTGAACTGCACCTAGGATTTTTCGGAGCACTTTTCTCTCCGTCACCAGAAGCTTGTGTTCTTCTTTCTGCGTTAACGTCCAAGCTTCACATCCGTACATTAAGATCGGACGAATGATCGTCTTGTATATGCGGATCTTAGTTTTCCGGGAAAGAAGCTTGGACACAAGGATTTTGTGAAGTGCTGCACTGCAACGGAGCGTATTCTGGGCTCGTATGTCAATTTCGTCGCCTCTGGTGTTGGTGTCCGTTACCGTGCATCCTAGGTACTTGAACTTGTCCACGCCCTTAAAGACCGAGTTGTCAACTACGAGGTCATCGCGTCGTTGTCGGAGGTTTCGAGCCCGGCGCATGTGGATGTACTCTGTCTTGTCCCTATTGATCCTGAGGCCCACGGTTGCAGCTTCCTCTTCCAGACATCGTACTGCCTCCACGACCTCATACCTGTTGGCTCCGAGCAGCGCTACATCGTCTGCATACCCTATCACCTTGTGTTGGCCATTTAGCTCAACCCCGCCATCAAGCAAAATAACTTTCCGGATAATGTGTTCGAGGGTTAGGTTGAACAACACAGGTGACAGGGCATCCCCCTGTTTCACATATATATATATATATATATATGTAACACACATATATATTATACGCACAGTTTGTCGTGTGCGGTATGTTTAAAGAAATGTCTTTTCTTTCTTTCTTTCAATCTGCACTTAACTTTCAGGCTTATTGTCATAATCTCCTACTAAAAATCCCCACCACAATTTGTACATCTCACTTGTTTTCAAAATCAGAATATAACAGTCAGATAACTCCATGTAATATAGGCAGTAATCAGCTAACGCCATCTATAGATAGGTACTTACTGAGTAGCTACTCCGAACCGTTGAAAAAGTTTAACCAGAAAACTTCAGGAATATAAAACGTATTTACCCACTTAAACAAGTATCCTACAGACCCAAAATAATTTGCAACCTTTCTTCATAGACTTCGATGGACCCGTGGGCGCGCGCCTCGCCTCCGATTTTATACCGGAGTTAGAATAAATGTACCGAAGTAATAAATACAAAATAATATTAGTATTTTTTGTGTAAAAGATCGCTAGTAGTGCTTAGTTGTCTGTGAAACCACCAGCATGTTTAATGTAGTCACAAAATATGCTGTTGAAATTGTAATAAACGAAGTGCAAGCAGCAGAATGCGCAGTGGTACGTACATAATTCCACAAAGAAACCGAGTTCGAAACGGCTTTCTCTGATCTCATGCCGCGCGTCCTCTCCGACCGCGCCGCGCGCCGCGCGCCGGGCTGCTTTGTAGCGGCAGAGGAACATTCCATTCTATTTGGAAAGCGCGAGTCTCGCCCGAGTTTTTTTCAACATAAAAAAATAATCTGAAACAAAGTTCCGGCGCCGAGGGCTAATAATTGTTTAGGATGTTTATAATGGGAAGGTAGCTCAGCTCATCGCTCGCTCGCACGACGACCGCCCCGCGGGCGCGCCGGCCGGGCCACGCTCCGCGCTCCTCACAACGAAAACAATAATCATTAATTGCCAAATTAGATGATGCCCACGTTATTATCAGCCTTACGGCGAATGTATTACTTCTGAAAAGGCCAAAAAGAAAGATCTCAAACCGTCGCGTCGTTTCGATGTAACTTTGTAGAGCACTCAACTCGAAATGAAAAAAGTTCTGCTGTGAAATCGGTTTCAGCTAAAGTTATAAACACACGTTTCGTTCCGCGAGCGCGCGATAAACAAATTGCTTATTATAGCCGCGCCGTCTCACGTCGCAGGCGAGGGCACGCGTTACCATCACGTGGCATTACCTGGCGCAGCGCGATTTGACATGTGTTTTTTGTAAGTGGCTAATGTGGCGGCTAATCTGCGCTAATGCGAGACGTTGTCCCCCCCGGCCCCCCTCCGCCACGGGTTATCGCGCCGCTGCGAGCCGACACATCCTCACCTCAGACAGACGCGTCTCGCCATCTAACCGATGACACCTTAATATATGTATACACCACCCGCTGCCGGTGCGCCGAACAATGCCGCCTACGATATGTCTAAATACGGTCAGCGTGTTTATTATGATGAAGTCTATCAATGTGTAGTTTACATTCTGTTGAGTGAAGTTAGTAATTAGTGTCGGGTCCGGCAGGCGGAAGGGCTACCTTGCGGCTACTTCAAAGGCTCGGAGGCGACGTGGACTCGGAGGCCGTAAACAAGCGTCCTAAGCAAACAGCGCCGCCGGCGCCGGCCCAACTCACAACTTATACGTAGCTAAACTAGCTAATCTATTTCATAATTTTCTTATACATTATGAATTATTTATATTTCATGAAAGAAATTATGTGCGTCCAATACAAATGCTCTCGATCGGTGAAGGAAAACCCTTAAAATAATCTTAGCTTAATACTTCGTACTAAGAGGTATCTGCCAGGGGATCACAGGCGTGAAGCTAGGATTATTTCAGTTTCAGTTTTTTTAATTTTATAGAAGAAGTATCAAATACATTTACTTAGTTGTTTGAGCAATTGTAATGGGTACCTACCTACACTTTCTAGTTAATAATAAACCTATTGTCGTAGGTATCCGTCTGCAATATCCGAGAACTCTGCTGAATGTGTGAACGTTAATCTTCGATCGGTGCGCGCGTGCGGCAACAGTCACAGTCACAGTCACAGCGCAGCGATCCCGTTGTTCAACCTTACGCGTACATTCTCATCTCGCCTCATCTCGCCTCACTGCCTCGAACGAGACGAGTCGCGGCGAGAAGCACGACCGCGCCCACGTGCCCGCGCGTCCTCGACGCATAGAGTACTTGAATACTTATTTATTTATTGATTTATTTATTTATTCATTCTTAGATTCACAGTTTTCTTATTGTCTAACATAAACTATATAATATACATTGTGCATAAACCAAATCGAATCTACATTTACTCACAAGTTTATATTATAATATTTTTATGAAACAAACATATTGGAATAGTTATTGTAAAAGTAAATAAATTTATTTAGAGTTTATATTTATGCATTTATATATTATATTAAACACACACATGAACAACAGTTATTTTATCGTAGTTAGACAACAACTTGGATCTAATTAACTCTAATTAAAGTCAATAGGTTATTAAATAAATTTATATTAATTAAATAAAATCACGAGGATCACTTTAAAACGTCTTATAACTAGATGATGGCGCCGGCGCCGGTTTCACGCGACCAAATATAAATAATATAATAAATAATAAATAATAATGCTGGAGAATCCACACAGCACTATCTAGTCTCAAAGTAAGCTATTCAAAGCTTGTGTTATGGGTACTAGATAACTGATATATTTAATACATTATATGTATACTTACATAGATAGATATTTTTTATTATACATAGAAAACACCCAGACCATCGGAACAAATTTCTGCAGATCGTACACAAATTTGTTCCAAGGCGGGAATCGAACCCGCAACCTCTTGCGTCGCAGGCAGGCTCTCGCCCGCTGCGCCACAGAGGTCGTCATAGAAGATCTGGTAAGAATTAGGTATTCATAATATATTAAAATGAATAACCTCTACTACTACTAGTAGGTACGAAATAAGGGGAACTGCTCGCCGCTTCTACAAAATAACCTAATCAGCCTCCGTTAGTGAAATCTGTTTAATTGTTGACAAGACTAATGATAACCACTACTGCAGTAACCAAGGATTATTCTTTTCTAGTTAGATAATATTGATTTACATAAATGATCGCGTCTTGTAATACGAGCAGTCTCCTCTCTCGCTCGACGACCAGCTCACAGATGCGTGTAATGGAGGAGACGCGACGCGAGACGGCAGACACACAATAAAGTAGATGGCACTTCAACATTTTATTAGTCGGAGATAATGTATTCGTTCGCGGAACAAGGTCGGGCGCGCAGAGTTCCACGGAAAACAGGGCTTGTTTCGGATATTATAACAAAATAGTATACAGAAATAGGGCACAGTGTCATTCTATCTAAATAATAATAGTAACTTAAGTAAAGTGTCAAAGTCTGAACTCACTGCCCGATAGCACGAAGGGCGTGGCGGCCGGCAGTCAAGACAAGACATGGGCACTTGTAGTAACAATAACTTAACGACAAGAAAATGTCTCAACGTACAGACAATGCTTTATTTGGTGCTAGCTATCCCATCCCTAATGGGTCATCATTACGCATTAGGGATGGGAACAATAAATATGGCCAACAGTAAACGTTCATAACTATGGGGGTGCCTCTCTCCTCTCAGTTTGAGAAGAGACTTCTCCTGTCTGTGTATTTTCTACCGCTTATATTATGTATGTGTGAGGAATTGTTTGACATGATGCCTACTACTACTACATCCTCATTTCACCATCGCACTGCTCGACATCGGCAGAGAGTTCATCCTCACACATTGCAGCCGGGGGGGGGGGCACCGTCCGGTTCCAGAGGAACTTCCTCCCGCGAACACTCAGGCTGTGGAATGATCTCCCTGCTGCTGACTGCAGTGACGCGCCCCGTGTCGGTGCGTCCCGCGGGCGCGCCCGGCGCCTCACGCCGGTCACTGGTGACCTCTCAGCCCCGACCGCTCGCTCCGCGCTGTAGGGCACGATTATTTAGTCTGCAAGTGGACAGGCAGTGCCTAACTAACGCACGGTTAGTGGGATGAGGCCTGCCCTGGAGACCACTCATCAGCTAACTGTCAGTGGAAATTGTACCTTTTAATTTTACAGTGCTCAGCGAGCATCACACCTCGTAACGTTGCTCAGTATCCAGCTATAGGATCTCGACCTTGACGCCTTGCTGTCGCCCTATTTTATATATGTATTAGTATTAGCGACGGCGTCTGACGCCAATACTCATTACAGGAACAGATCATTCAGGATGATTGATGACGCAAGTTTACATAAACGTTTGTCTTTTTCTTAAGTTACATAAGATCATAGACTTGTAGAACAGTGGCCATTCAAGCCGCAAATGAAACATCAAAATCCAATTTATTATAAGTTTTCCGTTTTTATAAACTTGAATCATAATTATAAATAAGTACATGTCAACACAGCGCTGCATTGCCATTCGTCGGCCGAGACAGCACACACACACACATTTTATTTATTTATAAGTTGCGCCCCGCGGTTTCACCCGCGCAGATTTAAATCCCGGTATTCCTACGGGATATAAGTAACCAATGTGCTATTCAAGACTATAATCTATCTCTCTGCCAAGTTTCATCCAAATCCGTTCAGCCGTTCCGGCGTGAAAGAGTAACAAACATCCATCCATTCATACTTATAAACTTTCGCGTTTATAATAGTAGTAGGATTAGGATCGCCAAGAGGTATTATAATTTATAATACACAAGTACTAGACACCCACAAAATAAACACCCTGAGACGTGCAATCCCGACCAAAGTGTTGCCATGCATCACTTGCGATACGATCAGTGCAGTGTAATGAACCGCGCTGACGTCACATCAAGTGTGTCATGAAGACATAATGATCGACGTGGACATTGCGGACATGACGTACCTAGGTAGCTACGTAGCAGGTGGACATGACGTACCTAGGTAGCTACGTAGCAGGTGGACATGACGTACCTAGGTAGCTACGTAGCAGGTGGACATGACGTACCTAGGTAGCTACGTAGCAGGTGGACAAGACGTACCTAGGTAGCTACGTAGCAGGTGGACATGACGTACCTAGGTAGCTACGTAGCAGGTGGACATGACGTACCTAGGTAGCTACGTAGCAGGTGGACATGACGTACCTAGGTAGCTACGTAGCAGGTGGACATGACGTACCTAGGTAGCTACGTAGCAGGTGGACAAGACGTACCTAGGTAGCTACGTAGCAGGTGGACATGACGTACCTAGGTAGCTACGTAGCAGGTGGACATGACGTACCTAGGTAGCTACGTAGCAGGTGGACATGACGTACCTAGGTAGCTACGTAGCAGGTGGACATGACGTACCTAGGTAGCTACGTAGCAGGTGGACAAGACGTACCTAGGTAGCTACGTAGCAGGTGGACATGACGTACCTAGGTAGCTACGTAGCAGGTGGACATGACGTACCTAGGTAGCTACGTAGCAGGTGGACATGACGTACCTAGGTAGCTACGTAGCAGGAGGACATGACGTACCTAGGTAGCTACGTAGCAGGTGGACATGACGTACCTAGGTAGCTACGTAGCAGGTGGACAAGACGTACCTAGGTAGCTACGTAGCAGGTGGACATGACGTACCTAGGTAGCTACGTAGCAGGTGGACAAGACGTACCTAGGTAGCTACGTAGCAGGTGGACATGACGTACCTAGGTAGCTACGTAGCAGGTGGACATGACGTACTACGTGAGCACACGACACGTAGCACTAGGCTGTGTCTACGTCGCGTCGTACACAAACACTAGCGGAGCTGGAGCTGCCCGGAGCTGGAGCTCGGGGATTCAAGTGCTAAGTAACCAAGCCAATCTATGCAATGACTGATGAACTCGCATTGTGCCTGTGTGTGTGTGTGTGTGTGTGTTCGTAGATTAGTTGTGCATCAGGCTATGACGTCACAGGTAGGTACTGATGAGGTACTAAACATGAACATGAGGCTACAAATTATGGTCTCATGTTCGAGCGATAAAATTAAATGTTTTCAATTCACAGCGCATAACCGGAACCATGCCATAACCCATCGCGGGATCCGCTGCGTCCCAACAATGGCGCACACACACGGACCCTGCGCGTCGTTGTATGGCGAGTGCCATTATATTATATTATACTACACCGTGTTTTCCGACGTGAAGTTTCTGAAAGTGCCCCGAAATAATCAAAGCCACAAAGCCTCTCGACAAGTATTTCCATACCAAAACGTGTAAAGTTTCGCGCGTATGTAGTTAATCCGCCAAGCGCTCAATTTCTCAGCGAGTCCAGTTCTGTACTGTTGCACCGTACTCTGTAGGTATTATTATGTTGCCATGTCCGACCAATCAATGGAAGTACATTATAACTCAAATCACTTCTATATTTCCACACCAAAGGTAAGGTAAGATAAGGGTATCTATATAATCTTGAAATTATCATCATCAGACTGGAACAAATAAACGTGCATATTCACAATCATTCCGAATTTCATTAGTTTGTTCGTACATGAATCTATTCAGGTCATGTGTAAACTTCACTAATGTACATAACTGTTCATTAAGGTGCATGTCTCGAACATGCATGCATTTTTATATAAATATAGAAAAATATAAATATAATAGTGTACTTTCCATATGAAGAGAAACTAGATTTAGGACGAGTCGATCTTAGAAAATCAGTTAGGTAAACCTGCGTACGCTACATACACACAACCTATAAATTTCGTAGCGAACACTTTTTATCAACTCATTGTGCCGATGCCGTTGGTATGATTTGTGACGTGATATCCATTGAAGCAGCCCTCGCGGCGGCCGGCGCGGCGCGAGGGCCGAGCGGCGACCAATCGCGCGGAAAATAAAGATTTAAACGTAGAGTCAATGTGGCTGGAACCATTTGCAAAAAAATTACATTGAATATTTATTTATTTTAACGTAAGTAAAAGTATACGTATGAGTACAATTTTGTGCCTATGTAGGTGATTACTGCGTGCCGGCTTTCATCAGCCGATATATCTCGCACGCGTTCAATGTTTGTTCATTATTATGATTATGTGTGGTGGCTATGTGTGGCGGTGTGTGGCGGGGAATGGGTGGTGGGAATGCGGAACTACTCGTAGCAACAATCATAATAATATTACACAAGCCAAGATCTAAACAAATGTGAGATGTGAGATGTTTCCGACGGCCAGTTCTTGAGATACAAAAGTATTAGACACGGATTACTTACCTGATACAAATTGTATACTAACCAGTACTTCATCGTCATCATTCACAGGCCGACTTCCCCAGGCTGGGTAGAGCCAGGCTTGTCCCCCGGCTGGGTAGAGCCAGGCTTGTCCCCCGGCTGGGTAGAGCCAGGCTTGGCTTGGGTAGCTGTAATTGCCCGGCCGAGATAACCTGCACTAAAAAGGGTTCCCTTCAGTTAATATTTATCCATAAAATTAGCGTTTTATTTACCTTAACCAGAATTTAGTTTGCGAAAGTTAAGATCTAGTAAGTTTAAATCCAATTACGGGTCGGAAAGTTTCAACGACGAAAGCAAATAACTCCATTTTAATGTACTTACGGTGTTTGGAAACAATAATGAAGCTCGCGTCTCGCTCTCGGGGGATCGGCGCGCCAACCAACACACGCCACTAATGAATGTGTCCTTGTGTCTCTGTGCCCCTTGTGCCCGCGTGTCCGTGTGTCCCATGCGCCATCGCTCAGCGCCCCTGTGCCTCCGAAGAAGACCGTCGCTGAGAAGGAAATCATTGAAATATAAATAACTAAAGCAGCAGATCGCGGACTGGGATAGAAAGTTACTTATAATTATGTTACTAGCGACCCGCCCGCGCGCGCCCCTGCTTCGCTCGTGTGCACATATCATGCATGTATTATACATATAAACCTTCCTCTTGAATCAATCTATATGTTAAAAAAACCGCATCAAAATCCGTTGCGTAGTTTTAAAGATTTAAGCATACATAGGGAATAGGGATATAGGGACAGAGAAAGCGACTTTGTTTTATACATGTAGTGATTACATAAATCAAGAACCACACCTATTTCTAGTTTGTTCCCAACCTGTCACGTCACCGGATGATTGGACCACAAACTAGATAAGTATTCAAATATCAAAACCCTCACACTTATACATAATTAGATACAGTTCAGGCAACTCTAGCTAGTATTGTTAGTCGCTAGGAGCCGCCGCGGGCCCCGCGATGGAGCCAGGAGGACTAGAGTGGAAACGTACCGAGTCTAGAGTGACTAACTACCTAGTCGCTATTCATTTGGGCAAGTATATAGAAGTTGTTTTTGCGAGCGAATGTATAAGTCCCACCAATGTTTTATAGATAGATAGATAGACCAAAATACAATCTGCCTAATCAGTGCTCTTGTTCAAAATCTGATACGAAATGAATGTTCTTTGATTATCCGGCGCCGGAGCCAATTGGCATGATGATGCCGCGCGCCGGTACACGTGTAGACCTGTCGTCGGAGCCGACGCCAACAAAAACATCGATAACACTTAAAAAAATGCTGGACAATCCACACAGCACCATCTACCCCAAAGTAAGCTACTCAAAGCTTGTGTTATGGGTGATAGATAGTTATTTTTTATTATACATAAAAAACACCCAGACCAACAGAACAAACTGCAGATCGTACACAAATTTGTTCCGAGGCGGGAATCGAACCCGCAACCACTTGCGTTGCAGGCGGACTCTCGCCCGCTGCGCCACTGAGGTGGTCAACTTTTTTGTACACTTTATAATATTATATATAATATTTCATCACTTTATAATATATAGCGGAGGCGCGGCGCATGTCGTGTCGCGTGGCGGTGCTAGCTGGCGGCTCACGAACCTACAACTCGTCAACACAATTTTCCGCTAGATCGCCGCCACGCATCGCGCCACCGACAAATAATTCACAAAATCAACTGTGATTTCGTAAAATAATATTAAACACAAACAGAGCCACGGTCGGTTTTGAATAATTTTCATCTTAAATGATGCGACTGGAATTGATAATTTTGAAAAACGTGAAAAGGCAAGGTAAAAAGACTTAAGTTATTCTACAGAATCCGTGAATAGCTTGTAATCAGGTACCTACGGCGAGATCTTGAACCTTTACGGTTTGTATATTTGTTCCTCGTCACGGAATAATGAGACAGGTGGGAGGAGGACATGCGTTCGCTCTGTAGGTACCTACCGTTCGTAAATTATACTTCACTTCGCAGATAGGACAATGGCCGCTCTGCCGATGTGTATCTTGCTAGGTAAAGGCTAAATATTACCCTCTCCCACGTTCCTCCATCGATAAACAGATCCATCGTAACAAGCTGACGACGACTCACACAGTGAGTCGCCCAAATAAATATTTATTCGGCGCGAAGCACAAAACTACATTGTTTTAGGAATCCATGTTTTCTAAACATTTTTCGCTCTAGGAACCCGAGAGAGATGTTGCATAGAGAGCGCTCGCCGCACGCGCTGCCGTTTTTTTCTACAAACAATTATAACCAAAAGCAATGAACGGTTTTCCGAGTACCTACCCAAGCAAGTTTTAAAGCACACTTTGTAAAACTGCATTCATTGTAACGCGATGTGTGCGAATAGGTATTTATTGTCGAAAGCTACATATTAGGTGTTCCAATTTTATCCAAAGGAGTTCCAAGAATGTTCCCGGTGGCTCCGCTATGCTGTTGTTCAAGTGGTCCAAATTTCTAAGAGGGCTCTCCAACTAGGCCGTACAGAAACTTTTTAATTTTGGGTTCCCCTGCCTCTTAGAAACTTGGCTTTTTGTTGAGTTATGTACCTACCTACAACGTGCTAACAATGCATCGTCGTTATGTTAAGGTACCAGAAACAAATCTATAAAGTTCAGAATGATTCGCTCAGTGCGTTCATTCAATATGGAATTATCTGTAAAAACTCAACGCACCAATAACAAAAACAATTTCCAACAACACAACTCACGTTAATGGACTGAACAGAGCGCTTCCGTAATAGCTTTATAACGAGCGCTGAAAGAGACAATACTAGAGCAGCGGTACATGCGAGAATGCGAGTGGTCGACCGTCGCCGCCGCTCACAGCGTGCCGCCGTCGCCGCCGCCGCCGCCGCCGCCGTCGCCGCCGCCGCCGCCGCCGCCGTCGCCGCCGCCGCCGCCGCCGCCGCCGCCGCCGCCGCCGCCGCCGCCGCCGGCTGCGGGCGACGGCTCCGCACCAATCAACATCAATCATAATAAAATGATTACAGTCAGAAACACTTAGCGCTCGCCTCCGACTTCCCTTTCTTCCCACATCGCCGACTCCATTCATAACTGTCGTCGTCCAAATTCGCAACTCATTTGCCGACTAAGCAAAAACTCGATAAGCTATTCGTATTGGGGAAAATTTTCAGTAGTACAATCGCATTATAAGCTTATCTATCGTTGTGCTTCACACTTTCGCCCTTCATTATCTAATATATTAATCGCGTAGGTCTAAAAGTCTAAAGTCACATGTCAAGTTTTCTTGCACAATGACTACTTATTTCCCGGCCCGGCGACAGCGATCGCAGTTTTGAGGTGCGATTGGCTATTATTTCATTTTATTTCATTTCGGGGAGGTTGTTTGAAAGAATAACTATCCAGTGACACGCATAAATACTGTTCGAATACAAATAATACAATAATATAATATAAATATCTCGTCCTATTTCGCACGCACACACATAATATCCTATGTTTCATCAAAATATTCAAATCAATTTTTGAAATGGCGCCACGTGTTTGATATAACATAACTAGGTATAGATAGGTATCTAAGCCCGAGCCTGCATAACGAATCAATCTGTAATGTTTGGATAACATGTGGGCACGTGCCCATAGACAGCACGGGAGGGCTCGGCGGCCGCTGGGCGCCCGGTTTAGTAAACACGTCGGGCGTCCGATTACCGCCAGAACCAATTAGTTCACCCGCAGATAAATCTCTTGTATAATCACGCACGACACTCATTTGTTCGCTCCGCGCATCACTCACGCCGAGAGACGTGTGTCACGTCACGTCTCGAAGCTTCGATCGCAATCGATGGGTCTCGCGAACGCGAACGTGACCATCACAAATATAAACCAGTGAATGCCTACACATCACTACACATCACTACTTTTCTTTATTTATCGAAAAATAACCCAATTTACGCTCACAGTCAAGTAACGCTGCTACGTGGCTTGAAGGGCGCGCTGTCGTTTCAATTGCAGTTACAACAAAGTCGCTTTCTCTGTCCCTATGTCCCCATGTCCCTATGTATGCTTAAATCTTTAAAACTACGCAACGGATTTTGATGCGGTTTTTTAATAGATAAGAGTGATTCAGGAGGAAGGTTTACATAATACATGCATGATATGTGCACCCGTGCGAAGCAGGGGCGCGCGGGCGGGTCGCTAGTAAAGTATATATGTGGCAGCTGCGTTTTCTCACAAATAGTTGTTAAGTAGGTACATCCATCAGTCATTGCCAGACGACAAGGTCTAACAGGAATGCAAAGCTAAGCGACGGCCGGTAGCCGGCATTACTGTAATGGAGCCATTAATATCCGTCTCGTACGCGGCGGGCTACACGGCGATGGCGGCGCGACCGACGCTACTGGAGGCTCACACGCGACCGACGCTACTGGAGGCTCACACGCGACCGACGCTACTGGAGGCTCACACGCGACCGACGCTACTGGAGGCTCGCACGCGACCGACGCTACTGGAGGCTCACACGCGACCGACGCTACTGGAGGCTCGCACGCGACCGACGCTACTGGAGGCTCACACGCGACCGACGCTACTGGAGGCTCGCACGCGACCGACGCTACTGGAGGCTCACACGCGACCGACGCTACTGGAGGCTCACACGCGACCGACGCTACTGGAGGCTCGCACGCGACCGACGCTACTGGAGGCTCACACGCGACCGACGCTACTGGAGGCTCGCACGCGACCGACGCTACTGGAGGCTCACACGCGACCGACGCTACTGGAGGCTCACACGCGACCGACGCTACTGGAGGCTCACACGCGACCGACGCTACTGGAGGCTCGCACGCGACCGACGCTACTGGAGGCTCACACGCGACCGACGCTACTGGAGGCTCACACGCGACCGACGCTACTAGAGGCTCACACGCGGCCGCCGATACTTTAAATTAGATAGAGATAGCAAGTGACTTGAAAGCCGATTAGCTTTGATCGAGCTTTAAGAAAACGGCGGATAGTTAAATATAGAAGATTTGAGTAAGGTTTAAAGGATTTAAATACACGTACTGCTAAGACTTGTGCAATTATAGTTTATTATATAATATTAGCGATTGATGACTTCAAAACGTACCCCACGCGCAATATATAGGAATGTCTCTAACCTCCACAAGAAGAAGAAGCGCATACAAAGTGCCGGCATTACCGGCATCCCCCAGCGCTGAGACATTCGCAGACTTACGACCATTATATTGTTATGCTCTGTACGTGAGCCGTGACCACGTGACAGAGCCATGACCACGTGACAGAGGTCACAAACCTTTATTCAGCTTTATTTAAACTTCAATTAGTGAAGGGCGGAGGGCGGTTCGACCAACTCGGAGTAACGCTATCCGTCATACATTAATATTTCCGTCTCTACTTTAGACCTGTCAACAGTAATGACAGTTATATTTGAAGTGAAATACAAGTAACATGAACTTTATTATAACTTTAATACGAGTTCGGCGAACCCCCCCTTAATCGAAAATCGAATTAATTCAATGATTAAAATTTGTAGGTACCTATTGAACTTAGATGAACTTTGTATTTTAATAATTCATTAGCTACGAGTAGTCTCAACGAGCTCCTTGAGTTTCGATAGATCGATAGATCGTAGGTTCTCACGTACCTTATTGTAAATTACCTTTTTATGAATGTTTGACCGTGAGTAATCATTTTGAAAGGTCATTTATGTGGTCTAGTGTAAGGTCATGAGTTTGAACCCAGTCGGGCACTAATGAATTATTATCTACGCAAACAATATGTGCGCAAATGCCAGCGCTCTTATAATGTTGAAGGAAAACATCGCAAGGAAATCATCTGGTGCTTCCATCAGAAACTGATATATACAGGGTGTAATTGTTAAGTTACATTACATTGTAATTTTACGTCTGCTTTGAATACAAAATTTTGTACTTACTAAGAAATAAAATGTATGGGAGTGTTTAATGTAAAGTTTTTGGTTATTTCTCGTTTTATTTTTAAAAAGTTATTATTGCCATTTTACTTCTTAGGTAAAGTTCTTTCGATATCAGTTTAAAGTTTTTTGATATCTGTAATAATTACGGAATAATCGCCTGTGCACACTTAACGATTACACCCTGTATATTTATTTAATTTGCAGCCGGTCACTGACCTGAGGGGACGTCTACCGTGCCTGGGGATCCAAGTCGACTCCAAACAGGAATTGAATATCTGTTTTCTATTCCTGAAATAAAACTATACTGTCATTTCAGATCCACTGAAATCAGATAATCGATTAGTTTGTCTTAAGTTAAATTATTCTAAGTTGATTTTAAGGGCCCGGCGACAGCGGCTCGCAGTTTCGAGGTGCGATTGGCTATTATTTCTTTTTATTTCATTTCGGGGAGGTTGTTTGAAAGAATAACTATCCAATGACACGTATAAATACTGTTCGAATACAAATAATACAATAATATAAGGGAAATGTGCTTGAGTCAGAAATCATTTTGGTATTAAGGAAACGTAAGGCCAAACATACTAATACCAAAATGATTTCTGATTCGGGCATGTTTCCCTTATATTATTGTGTTATTTGTGTTCGAACAGTATTTATGCGTGCCACTGGATAGTTATTCTTTCAAACAACCTCCCCGAAATGAAATAAAATGACATAATAGCCAATCGCATCTCGAAACTGCGAGCTGCTGTCGCCGGGCCCTTAATGAGAAAATGGGTTATTGTTATACTCTTAGCTTTGTAATTTGAATTTCCAATAATTATTACAACCGCTGCCAAAACCAACAGACTAACGCAACTCATTTACATTCCGATACCAAAGTTGAGCTGGAGTTCGCCGACATGAGGACTTTGTTTGCTCCGGCACGGTAGGCACGGTAGGCACTAGTATTCCCTTATCTGTGACTTCGCTCGACTAACTACGTACACCGTCCTAAATTACTGTCTGTGTCTAAGTTAGCTCAAGCAGACACAGAAGTGGTTCACTATGTTAGCTCAAGCAGACACAGAAGTTGTTCCCTATGTGAACCTAATTCAATGCGCTCTTAAAACTTTTGGCTGCTTTAGTTCTAGTTAAAGCTAAACCATCGCAAACATGTATTTTTGTTACAACTTTGAACTTGAATTGGTTTTCATAATGTTTGAGAGTTCTCTAAGCCGGAGGAGGGCGCTGCGCTGGGCGTTAATGTTCGCGACACAGTTTTTCAAACTTCTGCAAAAGTTATCGTATTCTACGTTACACTGTTCCTTGTTTTTGTTCCAGAACATTTTTTTTATTTGATTTTGAACGCAATGCCTATACCGTCACACACGATATGATGGTGCCCTACGATGCACTACCCTGCGTCCATCAACTTGAGGTATATAGAAGTACTAGCGACCCGCCCGCGCGCCCCTGCTTCGCACGGGTGCACATATCATGCATGTATTATGTAAACCTTCCTCCTGAATCACTCTATCTATTAAAAAACCACATCAAAATCCGTTGCGTACTTTTAAAGATTTAAGCATACATAGGGACATAGGGACATGGGGACATAGGGACAGAGAAAGCGACTTTGTTGTATACTATGTAGTGATGAAGCCACTGCGCCTGCAATGCAATTGAAACGACAGCGCGCCCTTCAAGCCGCGTAGCAGCGTTACTTGACTGTGAGCGTCAATTGGGTTATTTTTCGATAAATAAATAAATAATAACAAGTATTTTGTATATTTTGTACATTTTGTAAATAATTGTAACTATTAGTTGTAATTTTCTTTGTCGATAAATAAACAAATACTGTAAATGTAATATGTAATAAGATCGGTACCTACAGGATAAAGCCGCACCGGATAACGTCTTTTATCTGATTTACACAAGTAGGTACAGCTTTGTGTGCCCGCGACTCAACTCGGCTCACTTTTATTACAGAATTGAAATAAGATTTTGACTGTAATCCCTCAGATCATTTGTAACTCAAGATCTTTATAGGATAACGAAGGGATGCGCCAAGGGGCCGGTCCGAGAACTACTTTAGTATAAGTTACTAGCCGATCCCGCGGCTTTGCTCGCGCTCGTTTACTTTGAAAATCTCATACAAACTTTCATCCCCTATTTTATCCCCTTGAGGGTAGAATTGATCAAAATCCTTTCTTAGCGGATGCCTACGTCATAATATCTACCTGCATGCCAAATTTCAGCCCGATCCGTCCAGTGGTTTGGGCTGTGCGTTGATAGATCACTATGACAGTCAGTCACCTTTGAGTTATTAATATATATATATTTATTGACTTGTGCAAGTTAAACATTGGTGTTGGGACTAAGTAAGCTTACAGCCAGTACAAGGACTAGAAGAGCTCAGAGTCAACCATCTTACTTTTATCGACCTAGAAAAGGCATTCGACTGAACACCTAGGAACTATAGGTGCTGCGTTCTCTAAATAAAGAAACTAGATTGATAGAAAATTCTTTATTGTAAGTAGGTACAGAACGAAATGTATGGCGAAAACAATAACATCTGCATATTTCAATATCTAATATCTAGGTAATGCCAGTGCTCTTAAACGGTGAAGGAAAACATCGTGAGGAAACCAGTTAGTATTCTAACAGCGGCGATGGGCTTGCAACCTGTCACGTATGGAATACTAACTACTGCAAAATGTGGGTATGTGCCAAATGTTATGTTTGGACGTACCTCTGACTACCCCCCTTAGACATCCTCAAAGAATCTTGAATTAGTACCTACTTGGTACTGGGAGATCTGAAGGGATATCTACCGTGCCTGGGGATCAAAGTCGTGAAGCTGTTTCAGTTTTAATATCTAGGTTGGTTTATTGGTTGCTGAATCCTAGCAAGATCGATTTATCGGAAAACTTGTCTGGATTGTTGAACTGTGACAACTGGGTTCATTGCCATTTTTCATATAAAAGTTCATTGATTGTATACCTTGCACAACGTTAATTGAACGTTGCAAAAACTATGAGAGCTTGCGTTCCGGAGATAGTATACGCTTATAATAAATACAGTTAGTCTACGGCGTAGCTTGCGTAGAGGATGTCTACGGCGTAGCTCGCGTAGAGGTTGTCTACGGCGTAGACATCAGTTGCACTAGAGTGTGTGTGTGCAGTAGTGACGTCACGGCTTGTCGGCAGCGCCTGCGCCTGTTGACAAGTGGCGTTCATCTCGTTCTAATCTGATTGTTCTACATTTTATGAAGTTACTAATGTTTGTATGTATGTCATGCATGCGACCTAGATTCACAAGGTATCCTTCAGATTCAATTGAACCTTGTGATTTTTGACATGAAGGCCACGCGCTGCACTTGAAGCAAAGAAGAAGCAGCGTCGCCAAGTTATGTTTATTTAATTTAGCTTCGAGTCGAGTCAGTGAGTGAGAGCCGCGAGACTCGGCGGTCATTCGTTCGGAACTAACAGTGAGTGAGAGCCGCAAGACTCGGCGGTCATTCGTTCGGAACTAACAGTGAGTGAGAGCCGCAAGACTCGGCGGTCATTCGTTCGGAACTAACAGTGAGTGAGAGCCGCAAGACTCGGCGGTCATTCGTTCGGAACTAACAGTGAGTGAGAGCCGCAAGACTCGGCGGTCATTCGTTCGGAACTAACAGTGAGTGAGAGCCGCAAGACTCGGCGGTCATTCGTTCGGAACTAACAGTGAGTGAGAGCCGCAAGACTCGGCGGTCATTCGTTCGGAACTAACAGGCCGGACTCGCAGCTTTGGTTTAGACAATACAATACACTTCAATCGCTGAGGTGATAGGTGTTTTACCTGTTTGAATAATAATTTAACACAAAATAGACTATATTTTAAATAATAAACAACTTATCACATTCAAAGTTTAAATACATTTTAGACAAACAAAAACAAGTTCAAGCTTAAAAAAGGTCCGCGTGAACCAGAGAAGGCACCTGTCGTTGCCTCCTCCCGCACAATGGCTACGAGCCGGCCAGCGCGGGCGCCGCGACCTCCTGCTCGCGGCGCACAAACAGCGCCCTCAGAGCGCGTACCTAACTTGTCTACGCACAGACACACGCGCACGGCCGAGGGCAGAACACAGACACACGCGCACGGCCGAGGGCAGAACACAGACACACGCGCACGGCCGGGGGCAGAACACAGACACACGCGCACGGCCGAGGGCAGAACACAGACACACGCGCACGGCCGGGGGCAGACCGCGCATCACAACGTAAGACGCGAGCGCTTCTTTGTAATGTGCTACTTATATTTTATCAAAACAAATTGACGCTTCAGTGAAAATAATCCCGAGTCATGAAACGTGAAACATATTTTTACCACAAAATCCACAAAAGCTTTGGCAAACAAGCGACGGAAAGAGACGCCTACTGTCCCCTTTGATCAACACAACAATACCACGGCGCGCGTTCTACTGTGGCGTGCTTCATGTGGCGTGTGGCGTGTGGCGGCCACAGAGGAGGCTACACAATAGAAAAGCTATGTTAGCGGGAAGAGCTCTGGTAGTGCACACACGTCTTTATAATTAATTAAAACAAGTCACTTTCCATATTGGCTTCTGCTGAGTTTGACGACGGAGATGCTCTTACAAAGTATCACTGATAGCTTCGTTAGCCAACATGACAGACGCGTACAAACAGACGTGCGCTGTGCGATACCCTGTAGGTATATATATAATATGTAAACGACGTATCACTACATAGTATAAAACAAATTCGCTTTCTCTGTCCCTATATCCCTATGTCTCTATGCTAAAATCATTCAAACTACGCATTGGATTTTGATGCAGTTTTTTTTAATAGATAGAGTGATTCAAGAGGAAGGTTTATTATGTATAATACATGCATGATATGTGCACCTGCGCGAAGCAGGGGCGCGCGGGCGGGTCGCTAGTCTTCTTCTTCTATCTTTCTTCTAAATATATATAACTCTAACTCAAAGGTGACTGACTGACTGACATAGTGATCTATCAACTTGATCTCATTCTAACCCTTGATCCCAGTCGCGTATCTGCATATGGACAGTTTCCAGCTCCGGCTTTCTCTCATCATGACCTTGTCTTTGCATCATTTAAAATAAGAACTCCTAAAATTAAGGCTAAAATCATAATGCAGCGCAACTTTGCTGCTATGGATCTGGATAGACTGCGTGCTGATGCTAGTGCTATTGATTGGGACGAGTTCTTTACGTCTAGTGACATTAATAAAAAAATCTCCTTATTCAATCAAATTATTACGTCACTCTACGATAAACATGCTCCCCTAAAACCAGTTCGCATGAAAAGACCTCCAGCGCCTTGGCTGACGGAGGACATCCGCAAGTTAATGGCTAGACGAAATCTTCTATATCGTAAGCATAGGAAAAATCCAACGGACGATTCGTTTACGAGATATAAAAGGGCTAGGAACAAGTGTAATCAAGAAATCAGAAACGCTAAACGTCGAACTATCTACGGTTTAATCGAACAATGTACACCAAATAACATCTGGAAAGTGCTAAACAGTCTCGGTTTTGGGAAGAGCAGGTGTGCTGGGTTGCCGACAGTTGATGTCAATGCTCTCAACAGACATTTCTCTACGGTTCCTTTCAAAATTAGCGACATTGTCAAGTCTGAAACGATCCGACAGTTAGCTTTGCAACCACTATGTAATTTTACCTCTTTTTCCTTTGTTGAGGTTGATATTGGGGATATTCGTAAAATATTGGGAAGTATTAGCAGTAAGGCAGTTGGTCATGATGGTATTGGTTCTAAACTTCTATCCCCGATCCTTGAACTGATTCTCCCATGCATTACTCATATTATCAACTCTTCTTTAATCAATAGCAACTTTCCCTCGCTATGGAAGAAAGCTTATGTTATCCCTATTCCCAAAAAATCTACAATCACTGAACTCAAAGACTATCGTCCCATTTCTATTCTCCCGTTTCTTTCTAAGGTTCTTGAAAAAGTAGTGAATCGCCAACTATCTTCCTTTCTACAAGCTAATAACCTACTTAACCATCTGCAATCTGGCTTCCGCAATGCTCACAGTACTAGTACTGCTCTCATCAAAATTACGGATGATATAAGATTTGCCATAGATAACCGTAAACTCACACTCTTATGTCTATTAGACTTCAGTAATGCGTTCAACTGTGTCGATCACGATATTATGCTAGCAGTCCTTCGCTCTTTAAATCTATCTCAATCTTCTGTTTCATGGTTCAGCTCATATCTTTGTGGGCGGCAACAACAAGTTAGAATCGACAACGTGACCTCTGAGTGGAGTGACATTGAGGCGGGGGTGCCTCAAGGTGGCGTTCTTTCACCTCTTCTCTTTTCTCTCTTTATTAACACCCTCGTTTCAGTAATTCGTTACACCTCTCATCACCTGTATGCGGATGACGTCCAATTGTATCTTAGTGTGTACCCAGATCAGCTTCTTCATGGTATCTGCTGCGTCACTAAGGATCTATGTGCTGTGTATGAGTGGACTCAAAAGTTTGGTCTTCTTATCAACCCAAACAAAACCCAGGTGATAATTATAGGAGGTAACACTCTGGTTAGCAGAGTTGATACTAGCACACTTCTCCCTGTTAAATATAATGACATTCCATTGCAGTACTGCAAAGTAGTTAAAAACCTGGGACTTTATATTACAGAAAATTTGTCGTGGGATTACCACATTACCCAAATCAGCAGGAGGATGTATGGTACCATGCATTCTCTCAAACGCATGAAAAATTTCCTGCCGCTGTCCACGAGATCCACACTGGTGACCGCATTGCTCCTTCCCTTATTAGATTATGCCGATGTGTGCTATCCTGATGCAACTGAAGAGCAACTAAATCGACTGCAGCGCTTACAAAATCTATGCATCAGGTATATCTATGGTCTAAAGAAATTTGACCATGTCTCTATGTTTCGACGACAGCTAAGGTGGCTTGACATCAGAGCTCGTCGGGATGAGCACATTTTAACCCTCCTCTATAACATTCTCCATAATCCTATGTCTCCCCATTACCTTAGTGAGCGTTTCACGCCCTTATATGCAGACGACAAACCAGTTCGCTCTTGCCAGCGACTACAATTGGTAACTCCGCAGCATAAGACTTCGGCCTATAGCAACTCCTTCACAATTACTGCTACTCATCTCTGGAACCACACTCCTCTTACAAATCGCGTAGCTACTTCAGTTGAGGTGTTCAAGGCTAAAATCCATGATCATCTCTTTGGCAAACTGAACGAATGAGCAATTTTGAATTGACATTATCATATCCCTATCATAATATATTATATTATATATATTATATATACCTATATGTATCGACAATATATGTATGTTTGTAATGTATGACAATGTATGTATGTTTGTACTATTTAGTTTGTTTTATTTATTTTATTATACATATTTAGATTTTGTATGTAATTTTTTACAACTTTTTAAATGTATTCGGTTTAATGTACCTATCTCTACGTTTTCCTCTCATGTGCACTACTGACACATCTTATGTCCACAATACACAAAGGTTATCTGGAAGATAATGCTTTATAGCATTAAGTTCGCCTTTGTACTGTTATTATTATGTGCAATAAAGTATTTTCAATCAATCAATCAATCAATCAACGCACAGCCCAAACCACTGGACGGATCGCGCTGAAATTTGGCATGCAGGTAGATGTTATGACGTAGGCATCCGCTAAGAAAGGATTTTGATCAATTTTACCCCCAAGGGGATAAAATAGGAGATGAAAGTTTGTATGAAACTTTGAATTCCTTGGCGCGAGCAAAGCCGCGGGTTCAGCTAGTGTATACATACAACAACAAATGAAGCGGTGCTGGGCGTGGTGGCAGCAGACGCAGACGTGAGCTAAGCTGAGGGCACCGCGTCGCTTCGTCGCTTTCGATAAAATTGTCAATTTGCTGCAAACCGGCCCGAGCGAGGGTACAGCTGAACAAGTATTCGACTCCAAAGGTTCAAATAACCTTATTCCCCTGTGAGAGGCATCGGTCGGCTTTTATATTAGAGTTGCCGAATCACAAACAAAATCGAATTAGTCTTGTTGGCTCAATATTGGCTTCATAAAACAGTTATCGATGTTGGTAATGGATACCGCGTATGGAAACTCCAGAGGACTCGCGCGGACAATGCGATTAGAGTTACCCAACTGGAGCCGTGGACACACTCGCCCTGTAGTCACTGACTAATATATAAAATATAGGCTAATTTAGAACGTAAATACCAAAACTGAAACATAGTTCTATACGATTGCGTATGTATGGATATCAAGCGTTGGCACATTCTGTGCGTTCAAAGGTAGACTGAAAGGGCCTTACTACAAAAAAATAGGCAAACGTTAAACACTGCCCTAAACGTTTGACATCTCTCGCCATTGCGTAATGGCAAACAGAGACAGCGCTCATTTTAGACACTGTTTAAAGTTAGACACCGTTTTGTAGTGAGGCCCAAAACGTTCATTTCTAAATATAAAAGTTCGAGAACAGCGCGCTCGGTCTCGCGCCGACGACGACGTCGAGTAGAGTGAGCAGGTATTTTCTAAGTAAACGTGCCACATCGTCGACCGCATCATCACTTAACATCAGGTGCGATTGCGATCAAACGTTTTTCCTATAAGTTAAAAAAAACTAGCCTCGCTAGGTTTGCAAAGGTACAACACAGCAGCTACGAGGCGCTACGCCGTAGCATGGCCGTAGCGGTGACGTAGCATGTCCGTAGCGGTGACGTAGCATGTCCGTAGCGGTGACGTAGCATGTCCGTAGCAACTATAATATTTTTTCTTATAAGTACCTACTTGAACTCATAGAAACACAAACAATCATATTAATATGAAGTAAAAGCCAAGTTTTATTATTTAACTAGTTGCGCCCTGCGGTTTCACCCGCGCTGATCTAAATTCCGGTATTCCCACGGAATAAAAAGTAGCCTACGTGCTGTTCCGGACTATAATCTATCTCTCTACCAGGTTTCATCCGATTCCGTTCAGCCATTCCGGCGCGAAAGAGCAACAAACATCCATCCACCCATACGATACTTACAAACTTTCGCGTTTATAATACTAGTTGCGCCCCGCGGTTTCACCCGCGTATATTTAAATCCCGGTATTCCCACGGGATAAAAAGTAGCCTATGTGTTATTCCAGACTATAATATATCTTTGTGCCAATTTTCACCAAGATCCGTTCAGCCGTTCTGGAGTTATATAGTAACAAACATCCATCCATCCATACTTACAAGCTGGATCAAGGAGCTTCAGTAACAAGTTCTACAAATAAAATACATGTATTATTATAATGATGTCGTAACTAACAGGTAGGTACACAGGCAACGTATCAAATTAATTAGATAACGAGAACCGAAGCACAAGTAGATTTGCATGTTTGAAGCAAACTACGAGCGCAAACAATTACTCAGCAGTAACAAATATTACACATAACATGTAACATAACAATATTACACATAACATGTCATTATTACGAGTCTCTGCGCGTTGGGGATGCGCCTCTGAAGGCGCGAATCAAAGCTATCGATGTTTAGTCATTTACATTAATTTACATACGAATTACTGCGATCAGGGGCTTCATCATGAATTAATTTGACAGCTTTGGCGTTATTCGCATCGTATACTTCACCGACATGTTGCAGACGGATCCTCCGTATCATATAATAATATATAACACATATCCGCATCGAGTGCGCAGCTCACAGAAACAATAGCACAGTGTAATGTATATCCACTTAGATACCTCATCAGTATTCAGTATATTTATAATATTATTATGTATGTTTGTAGATTTTACATTTTCAGGATTAATAGCTGAATATTGTATGATTGATTACATAATGTGCAGGTGTATGCAATAGAGAGAAGCGGACCGATATGAATAATCATGCAAATTCTATTAACGCTAAACACATGTGTCGTGCTCATTTAAGTATTCTATTAGTGCACAATAAGTTTTTGTAATAATATCTTTGTTTACAAATGTGTTGTGGTTTTAGATTATTAAAGGCCATAAGATTTAAGATTTCCAAGCTGTGTGTACCAATAAATTATAACAAGTACGTCTCGTAGTTTATGTTAGAGTTGGCGAGTCCTGTGCGAGTTGGCCAGTTTGCTCGGCATCTAGCAATGGTTACTCAGCGAGCTAAGCCGCGTGCCTGTAACTAGTCGGGAGCTAGTCCCGCGGGCGCAGTCAGTGGACCCGCGGTGTTTGCGGGAGAAGCCGCGCTACAGCCGCTAAATCACCATTTCAAATTACCTTCCACTTCTATCTGGTTAGTTGAACGAACGAAGAAATATTCGCTTTTCAGTAGTAATTCTACTTACAGCGTATAGGCTTGTCATAAGCTTCATTAGTTAGGCGGTACGATGATTGGTTTACCAAATCCCAAGTTTAGGAATTTATAGTTTAACTAATTTGTATCTTTTGTTTATTTACTTAGCAATAATTTAGTTACCTAAATGCTACAAACGTTAAAATAATAATGAGCGAGTTTATAGCCACTTATTTGTTACTAGCTGAACCCGCGGCTTTGCTCGCGCCAAGGAATTCAAACTTTCATACAAACTTAAATTAACCCTATTTTATCCTCTTGGGGGTAGAATTGATCAAAATCCTTTCTTAGCGGATGCCTACGTCATAACATGCAAAATTTCAGCCCGATCCGTCCAGTGGTTTGGGCTGTGCGTTGATAGATCACTATGTCAGTCAGTCACCTTTGAGTTATATATATTTAGATATTAAAGGCTTTGCAAGTCATCTCGAGACATTTAAAACATTAGTTAGCACTTTTTGACTAACGATAAAAGGCAATACTATAACGTTATAAAATAAAATATAGCGTATATACAACGTGTAACGGAAAGGGTATATACATACCAAGAGCCAGGCTTCTTTGGATGCTAACAAACGATATGGCATGGGTTTTTTAATCCTATCTCTACATGTTCGGAAGTTATGAGAAGTTTTAATACATAGATACCAGAAACCGAATTTTTGAAATTGAAATAAATACATCACTAGCACTAAGTCAGCTGATCGGTGTCAATGAACTATTTGCAAGTAGAAATAAACCTCTTACTCCTGGTATTTCTGAATAAAGGGTTTCGTATGTTTATTTTTTGTTAACAAAGTAATACTGACTTTTCCTAAACTAAGATTATGTTTGTGAACAAGTCAGAATAGGTACCTACGATTAATTTGTCTAGGTATCAAAATTTTACGAAATAATATTTAGGTACCTACTTGAACTACACTTTTTTTGTTTTTTTCGTAGTTTTTCCATTGTAGAAGATTACTTTGAAGATAATATCATTGATATTATCTACTTAGTAATATTCCACCCACCACCCACCTTACCATCTATTTCCAACAACACAGTAAATACCTACGTAATTTAATAACAATATTCCTGTAAATTTCCGGACGTTGTCTTTTTTTGGTGGCCATAAGGATAAACGATGTTTTAAATCGATTTTTTATCCCGTGAATAAATAAAGAATCTAAACTCAAAGTACTAGGACCGCATGAGCAACAGGAATTAATACTGCCGAGTTGAAAACCATTTGCTCACAGAACCCTGATTTACACACACAATGTAAATCATCATTGTGTGTATAACCCTAAAGTAGGTTTAGGGTAAGCGTACCTACTAGTTGCTGTCCCTGTAGTTTAAATTACTCCTGGTAATACAACTTCAAATCCTAGATTTCAAAATAACAATGTATTTTGATTAAAGATTATCATTAATTTATGTTCTTTTGAAATAAAAGCTCACGGCTCACGATTCTGACGTACCTATTACAAACGTACAACATAATAATATGATCAAATGTACTACATGTACGATCTTTAATGATTTTTGAATTAAGTACGTAATTAACTCTTGTTTTATTTATGCTCTGGTTTGTGATTTACTAAGAGATCATCGGAGTTTAGTTGAATAATATTAGAATTTTAAAATAATATTGAACAATATTTTTTCATGTTAGTGGACACAAATTGGGAAGGCTACCCTATTACCAGGGTAGCAGGGAATAACTTTATTTTGCATTATTGTTACCTATACCTTTTGCTCGTCAGTCAGTCATCAACTGTTTCGCGTGTAGGTAGCTAGTGTGAATCGCCTGCCACCTGCTGCCGCCACGCGCCGCCCTTTGGCGGCGCGTGGCGGCATGCTTTGTCGTCAGTTCGCGGTGTCCTTTGTCAACAAAGGACACCGCCTGTGCGGTAGACAGTACGCTACTAAGAGGTACTAGGCGCACAGAATTACGGAAGAGGTTTATCGTGATATTATGCGAGTAACATGGAAAGTTATTGACCCACGTAGTGCGGTGACACGTTTGTTATGATTTGAATTTAAGAAACATATGAAACCGAAAATTTGGTATCAATTCTTAGAGTATTTCATTTTGAGCTGAAACCCTTGCCATATCGTTTGTTATCATCCAAAGAAGCCATGCTCTTGGTATGTATATATACCCTTTCCGTTACACGTTGTATAAAAACAAAGTAGGTATGTCATGTTTCTATGTCATGTTTCAAGTTGCCTCTTGTAAAGAAACCAGAGTGATTAATAGTAGTTAGCGTTGCCTTACGTACAAGTAGGTCAGCTCACAAAGTCCGAGCTTAATTTTTTTTTTTATTATTAATAGGTTCACAAACCAGCCATTACAACAAAATATCACGTATAAACAAGCATCTTAAAACTAAATTGCTGAACGGCCTTCTCGATGCGAACACAGCATGCATTTTTTATTGCTCACATTACGTAACTAATTAACAATGAAGATAAAAATACCTAACTGACAAAATTTATACAATAATATAGAAGAATTTAATGTTTAAACAAAAAACAAAAAGTATAAATAAACAAAAAACAAAAAATTTAATTAAGATATAAGTAGTTCATGTAAAGAATTTTTTAATAGAAATAACCGAGGCACTGAATATGTCGAGCTCATGACAGATTGCATTATAGGACGAACACATGCGATACAGAGGCGTATGTTGACCGTGGTTGGTGCGACTTGCGCGTAGAGAGAAGGCTTTGCGGTTATGGAGTCTGCTATTGATACGTGGAATTGCAAGGTTTAGTTTTCTAAGGACCTCAGGGCAATCAATTTTACCATTTAAGATTCTTTGAAGGTGTATGATGTCGGCGGTCATACGTCTACGGGCGAGCTCGAGCTTATTTGGCAAAAATACAAAAAACTTTCATCATTAGCTATATTATTGGTTACAATACTACTCGTAGTCACGTTACATTGTGCCTTGTTACAATTGAATATTCGATAAATCGCAGTCTTTGTCGCGCTGTGGGAGAACAAATCGGCCCAAATTGGATTCCACTTCAAAGAACAGTAGCGCCCGGAGAGGACCGGGGGGTGAGGTTAGAGGGGGGGGGGGGGTCAGTGTTTCGGCGTCGCCTCAAAAGACCATTCGACTTTCAAATAGTGCTGACGGCGCGGCGGCCACTATTGAGGCAGGATTATGCCTCGCGTAAACTATCCAACCGCTGCTGTTGACTCATTAGGGATTATTCCATTCGGCGCTCGAATCCAATCGCATGTTTTATTGTTTGCGCGCGTGCGAGTGCGAAGGCGAGTGCGAGTGCGAGTGCTAAGGCGACAGACTAAACAATTTCAGCCGAGCTTAGCTCAGTCTCGCTAACACCCTGCTGGACATGTTTCATCTAAATATTCATTTGAAATGAAAAGCTCAAAGGCTCCCTAGTTTTACTGGAATAAATGAGTAGGTGTATGTACCTACCTGTCTCAGCACAGCCATAGGCATCGCTAACTTTGAAAGTTTCAATTCAAATTGAAACGTATTATGTGGTATTATTATTAACTATCTACTTACCTACACGAAAGTTGTTCAACCCGCTAAGAGGTGAGGTCCTACATTATAATGTGAGAGCTCGTTTCATACGTTGGTAGAACAAGAAAATTCACTTTAAGCTGGCTCTCTCATTAGGAGGCACAATCATTAAAACAAAACTTTTGGCTGAAACTCGAGGAAAACATACTATGAAAACATAGAACTCTTTCTGACAGATTCCAAATAAAATCTATGTGCGCTTACAACAATGTTACCATTTTTATTTGAAATTCCTCGGCGAGGTGCTAGTTTCTCCTTTTTTACGGTTTACGAGTGGAGCCGGGCGCCAGCGGCGAGCGAGCGTGGGGTCGGTCGCTCCAAACGCGCGACCTAATTTATGGCGAAAAACCAGCCAAGTGCGAGTCGGACTCGCGCACGAAGGGTTCCGTATCATAATCTAGAACAACGGCAAAATAATTACGTTTGTCGTGAAGGAGCTACATTAAATATTTAAATTATATTGTTTTTTAATATTTTTTGTTATAGCGGCAACAGAAATACATCATCTGTGAAAATTTCAACTGTTTAGCTATCACGGTTCATGAGACATGCCTGGTGACAGACATACATACAGACAGCGGAGCCTTAGTAATAGGGTTCCCGTTAAAACCTTTGGGTACGAAACCCTAAAAAAGGACAATCAGTTCTTGTTGTTTGTCTTCGTTGTCCCGTAACGACACTCGACGGCAGCGAGCAGCGCACCGCGCAGGAGGCGCGGTCGCCTCCTACAAATGACTGCGATAACAGCGCGACTTGCGACGCTCACTGTGCGCCGCGAAGCCGCGCGAAGACGTTGCCGGACGACGGTGCGGCGCGGCGGCGGCGCTCAGGGAAGCCGTAAAACGTAATCCTTCAGCTTCGTCCGCTCTCTGTTCATAAATCTACATGGTGGGATCGTAAATACGGATATTAGTGGCGAGTTCCCGCCGCGACTGCGGATATGAGCTGGTGGGCGACGCGGGCGACGACATATTTCTTCTCTGTCATCTTAAACTACATACGTTACTTTATTTTAATAGCAGTTACCGAGAAAAACAACCGTGCGAGCGCAGTCAGTCCTACAGCCACGCACGACTACCATCCATTCATTGAGTCGGCGGCGGCGGCGCGGCGCGGCGCGGCGCAAACAACTCTGTCGCTACTACTCGCAGGTAACCTACTGCAAGTGATTCCTTTCCTTCAACCAATTTGGTGGCTATTGTGGCTAATAAGAGTTGCCGCTAAGTAACTCCTGATCCGAACAAACGAATTATCTTAATCTGCGCAATAAGTAACGCCCTTCGGCTCGCGACGGGGATTACCGAACAATTATTAGATTAATTTAACGCCAAAAAACATTATTATATTCATCCTTCGTATTCGGTATTAGTAACGTAAGATTAATATAGGAACACATGTAGTAGGCATAATAATGTCGTCACTCGTGCACTAATTGTTTAAAGTAAATAAAAATAATGGCCACACCACTTGGATGTGGCAACATTATTCTTATTTCCGCTCCTGACTCCTAGCTCGTTCACCTACGCCCTTCATTCGCGTTTTAGTGCTCAACCACTCGTATCGCACAAAAACAAAAAAAAAAAAAAAAAAAAAAGATCCTTCGCCATCATGCCGAAGAGAAAAAATTTAGATAAATTAGATTTTATTTACAATAAAATACGTAAATTGGAAAAAGAAGTTAAAAAGTCACGTCCAACGAGACGACGGCGTTCAAATAGTGCGTCGTCTTCTAGCCAGACGTCATCATCGAGCTCATCAACATGCTCGTCAAGATGTGGAAGTTTACCAGGCGATAACAGAAACAGTAAGTATTAATTAGGTACCTAACATAATCTTGAGTACATCGGATAGGTACCAAGAACTTTACCAGGCACAAAAGAAAAATTTTAGAAAATTTTCTCAATGAGTGCCAACCCTCAGAAAATAAAAATATGCATCTGAATAGTCTTTGGGACTATATCGCCGCATTAAATTTTTATGCACCTGAGTAGTCTTTGGGGCTATCTCGCCGCATTTAAATAATTATGGCAATCTTGCCCAGTCAGTCATTATGCATCTGAGTAGTCTCTGGGGCTACATCGCCGCATTTTACAATGACTCAAAGTTGCATTCCTCGTTGCAGCGCAGGAAGCAACCACACATGACACTGTGCTTATCGATGACGAATCACAGCCGCTGCCGCTGCCGCCTCCGCCGTCGCCACCACCGTCGGCAGCCGCTCCAGGACCACCAGAAAGTATACAAGAAACTGGTAATACCTCGGAGTTGTTGGACATTCTGGGGATCGACCCAACGATCACAATAGAATATGGTCCCGAGATTAATAAGGAAGTTGCGAATAGATTCGAACACATGGCAACTACAGGTTTGAACAAAGAGGTATGAAAATAACTTTTGAATAAGTATCTAGTACCCGCAAATTGCAAATACACGGATGCTCCCCAACTGAATCCTGAAATTAGAGCTGCGATTGCTGATCAAGCTAGCAAGCGAGACAAAGCTATAGAGCTGAAACAAAAACAAATCTCGGCAGGTATTTCTTGCTTGGGGCAGATCATTTCTAACCAACTCTTTCTCCCGGAAAAGAACCACGATCTTGTAAAAGATCTAATGGACGTAGGTAGAATTCTATGTGACGTTCAGCATACTGAATCTACTACGAGGCGTAACTTCGCCCTGTACTCTGTCAAAAAAGAACTAAAAGATCAGCTGACAACAACAAAAATTGATAAATTTCTTTTTGGTCAAGACCTTCCGGAAACACTTAAGGCGGCGAAGGCTGTATCTAAGTCTAGTACGGACTTGAAAGTAGATATTCAGAAAAAACCGACAAATCGGCAAGCTACAAACACCGCAGCTTTTCCATCGAACAAAAATTTAAACTGGAAGGCGGGGACATCGAACCGCAGGCAACCATCGGGTCCACCGCCACGCCATCAGCCGCCTGCAGCGCCGCATCGGGGGACCTCATCGCGCAACTACTCTCATCGGCCCAAGCAGTCACGACGACGTTAGATCCGGTACGCTATGCGGGTAGACTTGCCCACTTTTACAGACAATGGTCTTTCATAACACAGGACCGTACTATACTGTCTTGGATCAGTGGATACAAAATAAAATTTGATCAACCTGTTTGTCAAACGTACCCGCCCAGCTCAAATAACCTTTCAGAATCAGATAGTATGTTTTTAGAAGAATCAATAGATAATCTTCTGAATATAGGAGCTATTTCTGAATGCAAACCTTGCTCAGATCAATATGTTTCTCGTGTATTTCTAGTACCTAAGCCTAACGGTAAAATGCGGTTTATTTTAAACCTTAAAAGCTTAAACAAACATATAAATACTGAACATTTTAAATTAGAGGATATAAGAACGTGCCTAAAACTAATTTCTAAGGATTGCTATATAGCTACCTTAGATCTCAAGGATGCGTATTTTTTGATTAACATTCATCCAGAATCACGTAAATTCCTACGGTTCCTTGTGGATGACAAAATGTTTCAATTTAACGTTCTTCCATTTGGAATTTGCACCGCTCCATTCATTTTTACCAAATTAATGAAACCGATAATGAAATTATTACGGTCATGCGGTTTTATTTCATCTATTTATTTAGATGACATATTTTTAACAGGTAGTTCATACGATGACTGCAAGCAGAATGTTGAAGTTACAGAATTAGTATTAAAGTCGCTTGGGTTTATAATTAACGATGAAAAAAGTATCAAAGTACCCTCAAAATCTTGTAAATATCTAGGTTTTTTAATTGATACCCACAAGTGGGAACTAAGTCTACCTCAAGAAAAAAGAACTCGAATAAAAACAGAATTAAAAGATATCAAAAATTTAGATCGATGTAAGATAAGGAAATTTGCACAGCTCATAGGGTTATTGATATCCGCTTGTCCAGCTATTGAGTATGGATGGTTACATACAAAAGAGCTTGAACGTTGTAAGTTTCTTAATTTAAAAAATGACGGTGATTATGAAAAATATGTGACCTTGCCACAGAAATTACTGCCGGACATAAATTGGTGGTTAGATAATATCGATAATTCCGTACATAGAATTAGGAATGACCATTATGAACTTGAAATTTTCTCTGACGCCTCAACAACGGGATGGGGAGCTGCTTGCAAGGGTGAAACAGCTCACGGTCGGTGGTCTGACAGTGAAGTATTATTACATATTAACAGCCTTGAGCTTATGGCAGCCTTTTTTGCGCTAAAAATATTTGCCAGAGATTTTTACAATTGTCAGATATTACTACGAATTGACAACACAACCGCTATTTGCTACATTAATCGAATGGGCGGTATCCGATACCCACATTTAACAAAAATAACTAAAGATATTTGGTGCTGGTGTATGGCTCGCAAAATATTTATAGTAGCTTCGTACATTAAATCATCAGAAAATGTGGTCGCTGACAAGGAATCCCGACGAACCCATCCAGATGTCGAATGGGAGTTGTCTGAGACAGGGTTTCAAAAATTATTGGACAGATTCACTGCTCCCCAAATTGATTTATTTGCCTCTCGTCTTAACAAAAAGTGCAACGTATATGTTTCATGGCATAGGGATCCCGATGCCTTTGCTTTAGATGCATTTACCCTGGATTGGTCAAATTTATTTTTTTATGCCTTCCCACCTGTGGCTATCGTTCTGAAAGTCATAAGAAAAATAATATCGGACAAAGCAGAGGGTATCCTGGTTGTACCTGATTGGCCCACACAACCATGGTACCCTTTATTTACTCGTCAACTTACCTCTGACGTTGTTAAATTTAATTCTGATGACGTGTTCATTCCCCATTCCAGCAACCATCCACACATTCAGCCACACCTTACCCTGGTTGCCGGAGTATTGTCCGGACGTCGCTCTTACGTCGCTGTGTCCCAGAATCCGCCTTAGACATCATGCTGGCGTCACTTTCGGATAACACTTGGAAACAATACGATGTTTGCATCAAACGATGGTATGTGTTTTGTAACATAAACGCCATAGATATGTATCAGCCATCAGTTCCCATGATTATAGATTTCTTTACGCAATTATATAATGATGGTGGTCAGTACGGGACAATCAACAGTCACAGATCTGCAATTTCCCTAATCATCGGGGCAATATCAGAAGACGATCGACTAACACGTTTCTGCAAGGGTGTCTATAAGCTAAGGCCACCTCAGCCAAAATATAACACCACGTGGGATGCAAGCATTGTGTTGAACCACCTGTCACTAATGTTTCCAAACGAAAACTTATCATTAGAAGAATTATCGAAAAAGTGTACAACGCTTTTAGCACTTGTAACAGCACATAGAGTACAAACCCTGTCCAAAATTAATGTAGATCAAATTGTTACAGTTGATAACGCCATTATTATCAAAATACCGGACCATATCAAGACCTCAAAAGTAGGTACGAAACAGCCGTCATTGCATTTACCGTCATTCAATGAACATCCTGAAATATGCCCGGCAAATACATTAACAACTTACATAGACAGAACTAAAAATCTCAGGAAAACTAAAAATCTTTTTATAAGTTTTCGTAAACCTTATAAATGTGTGTGTTCACAAACACTTAGTCGCTGGATTAGGTCAACGTTGAAAGATAGTGGAATTGACGTCTCTATATTTTCATCCCATAGTACTCGCCATGCGTCAACATCTATGGCACACAAACTGGGAGTCAGCCTTGATGTCATTCGACAAACTGCTGGATGGAGTGGCAATTCCACTACCTTTGCTAAGTTCTATAATAGACCAATACTCAATAATGATGATAATATGGTATTAGCCAGATCAATATTAAGCTCTCTTTGATTATAAGCCTTTATAATTGATACATACATAATGATTCAATTTAATTGAATTACATATTAAGATAATAAATAAATCTACCTACCTAATTATAAGTAGATATTTAGCAAAATTATGTTAAATAAAACCACTTGATTTACTAATCATGTTTTTATTTGACGATATTTCCTAGAAACACTCTCAACATCTACATGTGTTCCTATATTAATCTTACGTTACTAATACCGAATACGAAGGATGAATATAATTAATGATTAAACGAACTTACCCTGTACGTGAAGTTCTATCATAATTATATGAAGACTTCGTATGAAGGTATTAGTAACCCCGCCCTCCCAAGGTAACCCAATCTGCGGAAATATCTAGCTAGCTGAAGCAGTCCTTCTAAACTAAATGAAGGGCGTAGGTGAACGAGCTAGGAGTCAGGAGCGGAAATAAGAATAATGTTGCCACATCCAAGTGGTGTGTGGCCATTATTTTTATTTACTTTAAACAATTAGTGCACGAGTGACGACATTATTATGCCTACTACATGTGTTCCTATATTAATCTTACGTTACTAATACCTTCATACGAAGTCTTCATATAATTATGATAGAACTTCACGTACAGGGTAAGTTCGTTTAATCATTAAGTGCGCTGCGGGGCGCGGACGCGGCGCGGGCGGGGCGCGGGCGGGGGAGGTTCCCCACAACTGTTCGCCTCTAGTTTTCCTCGTCCTTTTCAAGCCAGAGGGTAAACAAATACTAGTTTATAGCTACATACTTACAAGACAGAGGTTTCGCCGGTTCTTTATTAAAACACCTAGGTACCCGTTTCTGTCAAATCTGCTGTAGGAATAAAGCCTACCTACCTATGCCGATCGGTAGGAAGTGTCACGTCTCGTAAAGGTGAACTTTCGCATGTAGAAAAGAGTTCTGAAACTGGCATTAGGTACATAATAGGTCCTAGTCGGCTCGAATTCAAAAATAGAAAACAATAATTCTAATGTACCTCTCGCTCGCACGATTCGACATTTTGAAAGATATAAAATCACTAGTTGCGCCCCGCAGTTTCACCCGCGCAGATTTAAATCCCGGTATTCCCACGGGATAAAAAGTAGCTTATGTGTTATTCCAGACTATAATGTATCTCTCTGCCAAGTTTCATTCAGATCCGTTCAGCCGTTCCGGCGTGAAAGAGTAAAAAATATCCATCCTTCCATCCATCCATACTTACAAACTTTCACGTTTATAATATTAGTAGGATTAATCCCGATTTTGAAAAATTTCAAACAACCCATTTGCGTGCAATGACATCGCACACAGTTTGGTAAAAATTTCCCATTCTGATCGATGCAAGTTTTCCTAAGAAATCTTACTAACTAACGAAAACCAGAAAAGTAAACTTTTAAGTAGGAAAACTGAGATCGATCAAAATGAATTTTTACTAAACTGTGCGCAATGTGATTGCACACAAAATCGTTGTTTGCGATTTTTCGAAAATGGGTTCAGTGATTTTATATCCTTCAACAAGTCAAAACGTACGAGCGAGTCACATACTTATTACCTAGCTCTTGTCTCATTCAGACAAAGGACACTAAATAACAAAAAACATAGCATTTTTTGTTATTTATTTTCTCTAGCTGCCTACACATACATGGACGGATGTTGGTACATAATGTTTCGATCGTGTAAACAAGCTCGAAATAACGCAAAAAACTTTACAGGCACCTACCGACAAAAATTTGTTTATTTTTTACTTATTATTTATTCATAGTTTTTTAATAGGTATGCTGACAGCAATGGCTGGCTTTTTAGAGCTTGTCCAACAGTTAAATGATATCGCGTTGCCCTCACTGTTTACTACTAGTTTCGTTAACAGTTTTTATTTTCCAGAGCAGCCCAGCTGCTGAGGTGTAATCAATCATTTCGTGAGTGATTCCCCCCCCCCCCCATGGATGATCAGCGCGGGAGGACTAGCGTAGCGGTGTCATCGGTGGATGGGAGACGAGGCCGCCGAACGAGTACTTGCCGCCCTCGCTACCTAATCGTAGGTACCTACTCAACACATCACCCAGAATCTTCATCTAATATACTGACCAATATATTTGATCGTAGCCCAGAATTAAATAAATGAGTTATCCGTCGAGTGAGCGTGACGTGAGACTAGACAGTAGATACACAATCACCGCGGTCAGTCAGACACAAACTCTGAAATGTCTTGAGGGTGGCTGTAGAA
The DNA here is from genome assembly GCA_963576535.1 of Plemyria rubiginata. Taxonomy (NCBI): domain Eukaryota; kingdom Metazoa; phylum Arthropoda; class Insecta; order Lepidoptera; family Geometridae; genus Plemyria; species Plemyria rubiginata. The sequence goes on along the minus strand of OY754908.1, from coordinate 14,881,596 downwards.
CTACTGCGGTAGGCAGGCACGTATGATTGACTAGTTGCGCCCCGCGGTTTCACCCGTGCATATTTAAATCCCGGTATTCCCGCGGGATAAAAAGTAGCCTATGTGTTATTCCAGACTATAATATATGTCTGTGCCAATTTTCACTAAGATCCGTTTAGCCGTTCTGGAGTTATAGAGTAACAAACATCCATCCATCCATCCATACTTACAAACTTTCGCATTTATAATATTAGTAGGATACAAAGTAATTATTGGCATAATGATTGGCATAAATAAATAAAAATAAAAAAGCCTGATTATTCCATAATAAGTTGGTACATGTGTTTTTTTAAATTTTCACTTTTTATATACACTCGTAGATTGTACTACTGATTAGGACCCCTCTCGAGTAAAGGCCTCCTCCAGCTTCCATTGGTCGCGATCTTCTGCTAGTTCTGTCCAGTTTGTGGTGTTGGATGTTTTCTTTATCTCGTCCGACCAACGAGCAAACGGTCTTCATACTCTTCTTGTTCTTGTTGGTCCTCACCAGTTTGTGATTCTATTATTTGCCCACCTTTCTTCTTTCATCCGTGCTGTGTGTCCCGCCCACTGCCATTTTCAGTTCGTGTTCTGAGGCATCAATAAATCTTGTTTTGTTCCGTATTTCTGTATGTTTTATTTTTTGTTAGTCTTACTCTTAATATACTTCGTTCTATTGCTCTCTGGCATTTTATAATTTTATTTTTTATCTCTTTTGTGTACGTCCATGTTTGGCTTCCGTAAGTAAGTGTTGGTAGAAGGCAATAATCTACAACTTTTTTCAGAGTTTTTTAACAGTGTTAGTGGTAGCGGTCCTTTTAGAATATCTTTGAGGCTCCAATATTTGTTCCAAGTTTTCGTTATTCTCTTTTCTACCTCTTCTATGTTGTTCGTGGGTTTGAATAAAATTTGTTTTCCAAGGTAGATGTATTCTTGCACGTAGGTATTCTAGTTGTATGCCGTTTATGAACACTTCTTTTAATGTGTCGTTTGTCATAACTTGTGTTTTTTGAAGGTTCATTTCTAATCCCGTTCATAAAAATTCATTAGCAAAAAAAAAACTCAAGAAAGTTTTCTCCATTTTTTTAAATTGTTAGTCGAAAATTAAAAAAAAAAAAACTAAAAAAAATCATATCTTGAAAACTAAAAAATCGAGGATACATGTGGGTGATTCGGGTATGTACCCCAAGGTGTGTTCTATCTGGAATTTCGCTTGACACTATTTTTGGGACACCTGTATATCCATAGGATTACCTAACAGTACTTATATGATAAGTCTATTTCAATGTCTAAAAGGTTCGCACCGTATATGTTGACCCAAAGCCGCCCCAAACTCCTACTGTAGTAAATAAATACCGTAGGTACATACCTACCTACATGTAATTCCGTACAGCACCATGCCTATGTCAATGTTTGATAAAAACTGGATTCCTACTTCTTACTGGTTTTCATTTGGATTAGGGAGGTAAGTAGGTAGGTTTGTGAAAATTTATGAAAAAGATCCGTTGTTGACCGTGTTCACCGAACAAAGACCTAAATAAGACCGCCGGCCGCCTAAGATAGCCACAAAAAAGAAATCAATGTAAGTATGTACCTACATACATAAAATAACAAAAAAACTGAGTTATTATGCTAATAAATAAATAAATAGAAGCTGCTCGCTACCTACCTAGGAGCTAGTGTGCGAGAGCGACGACGCGCGACGTTCTAAATTTTTTTTTTTTTTTTGTCGAATGGACTATAATGCTGGTATACTCGTATGACGATTGCCGACAGCGTTGCCGGACTACTGGCGAGCGCGGAAGGCGCTCTGCCATACAAAAAGGTTTATTGGCAACAAACGCAAGGGCACCACTTAGGTACGGACCTCGGCTTGGGCTGTTGCCGGGGAAGAGATAAGTCGGAGAGACGATCTAAATAAAGGTACTCTCGCGCTGTATTTATATTCCTTGGCGTTGGTTGCCAGATGTACCGCTTTTCCGCTTTTTACCGCGCCGCGCCGTTTTGCCAAGGAATCCGCCTTCCGCTTATAACCTACGCGGTTCCGCTTTTTTCGAATCTACAAGAACAATCCCTTGTTTGCGGGTGCGGGTACAAATAATTGATATCGAGCCATCTCTCTTTCATGCTGGGTGTATTTTACTTACTAGATCTTACTTACCTAGATCATAATGAACTTGTTTTTTCTTTATTTTAATGTTATTTTTTGTTATAAATAAAATTAGTAATTAGAATATTTAGGAAAGCCTGTAATTAAAATAAATAAATAAATAAATAATGCTGAACAATCCACACAGCACCATCTAGCCCCAAAGTAAGCTACTCAAAGCTTGTGTTATGGGTACTAGATGACTGATATATTTAATACATTATATTACTTACATAGATAGATATTTTTTATTATATACATAGAAAACACCCAGACCAACGGAACAAATTTCTGCAGATCGTACACAAATTTGTTCCAAGGCGGGAATCGAACCCGCAACCTCTAGCGTCGCATATTGGCTATATTCCTATACCTAAATCTGGGGGGCTATCATGAGTTTAGTGCCGACCGCAATCGATCGTAGATCGCAACGATCTACACCGAATTTCAAGGAAATTAAACAACGGCATCTAGCGTATTCTTTGAGAAGCTTAAGAGAAGCTTCTCAAAGAATGCGAATAATATATAATATTTATAATAATAATAATGATGATAAAAATCATAAGAATTTATTAGCAGTATAAGAATAATATATAATATTGAATTTCCTTGAAATGCGGTGTCTATCGGTGTGATCTACGATCGATCGCGGTCGGCACCGGAACTCGTGATAGGCCCTCAGTTTTAAACTAATTTGTATCATACCTGCTGTTGGTTTTCTATTAAAATAAAATATAAGATTTAAGTTTATCAAGTTGTTCCCAAATATTTTAAATTATTCTTTCTTCAAACCTTTTTAAACAAATGCTCGCGCCGCGCGCTATCTTCACCGGCCAAAATAAAAAAAAAATCAAGAAAAATGCTTGCTACCCATCGGTAGATGGCACGAACAATAAGCTAGCTGTCGTCTGTACCCAAGGAATTTGAATACAAGTACATATTCCTTGTCTGTACCTATGTAGACGACAAGTATTCAAATTCCTTGGTAGACGACTTCAAATTCACTCACTGACACCTACTCTCAAGGAATTTGATTAATGTACACTCTTATAATGTACTTTGAATATAACTTGAATAATGTACTTACTTACTCTCATAAAAGTTAGTGCATAAGGCTCAAATTCCTTGCCTACTCTAACCAAGATTGCCACAGATAGTGCACATCACCAGTGTGCTGTCCGCAAGGCTGTCCGTCTGTGGTGGACAATAATTAAATACCTTCATTAATTTCATCGCTTGGATGAAGTTTAACATGTTCTAAGTTTCATCAGCATTCATCACTGTCCATTACAGAATTACAGACTAGTAGGGCTGTCCATGAAACAGTCCGGTAACTAGTAGGTATTCAAATTCCTTGGGTAACGCTGTAAAAAATTAAATGCACGTCCGTCTCGCTTCAAAGTCTGGAGGCACTGAAATGACGTAGATGTAGCCACCTAAGCGAATATTGGCGCTACAAATCCCTTTGATTCGCGCCAGTTTACCGACAGCTCCCCGATACTACATCGTCTTCGCCCGAATACTACGCGATGACACGATGAACCCGGCCACATTTATCGTGTTAACACGAATATTCGCCATAGCCCGCTAATGTAGTCGAAGCATAAGCGTAGATACGATGGGTAGGTATGGTTCGTCTCGTCGCCAAATACCTTGCACATGTAACTATACATATAGGTACAAGGTCTTTGTTCGTCGTTGGTTCGTCGCAGTTCGTCGTCTGTCTTACTTAGTTATTGTATACTCTTTGGTCGTCTGTCCGTCACTGTCAAGCAGTGTCTCAGTCCAGTCAGTCACAGTCAGTCTACGTCATACTCTTTGGAGTTTGTGGTTTGTGGGTCAGTCAGTCAGTCAGTTTAATGAATTTTGTTTTGTGAAAGGTTGTGTTTGATGGATTAGGATATTTTTTTTTTATAATGAACAAATGGCAATTCAAATTAGGATTACCTGCGTTTTAAGGATATGAAGTTACATATCTCCGGATGCGGTTCGCGGTTCTATTTAAACAGACGATCGGGTGACCCTCGCGACCGCTCTTGGCAGGGGTGATTTTTGAAACATAATTTGTGTTGTGTGGTTTGTACTTTTTGCTAGTGTTCAGGGCAGTTCTGATGGTATTTCTGTGACAAATTGACCCTTCCCCAGTTGTAACGTTTCGGATTCAGTGTTACGTCAATGGATTTTTAGCAGGTAAGGAAAGTTGTGAAGGAGGATGAATGGAATGCGCCGCCGGTCGTTATGGCCGGGCGGCGGGAGATACTAGTTTGTTAGCGAGCGAGCGTGCATTCCCGTGCGTTCGATCGCAGGTTGTCTAAAATGTAGACACAGTTTATTTAGTCCGGCTTGTCCTTGCATGTTTCGTCTGTCTGAGCCCCAACAGCCACGACGCATGCAGAACGCAGCTTATTCATATACCCCTGGGCATTATATTAGGAAATTTAAATTGTGCATTCAGAATAATCTAATAAGGAAAGCTTATTATACCTTAGATAGCTAATCAATGATAAAAGTCCCATTGGCAGCTAACATGTCTGCAATGTATTTACTGGTCTTATAGGCTTTGGTTGTGCGGGACTAGCACCTAGAGTCACCTAACTTTAAGATTTTTCAAAGTGATCCTTGTGAGTTTATTGAATAGATGCCTTTAGACTTGGACCGCAGCCGCAGCACCAGTAACAAAACTAATTGATTCAGAAGTCAATAAAATTATGTAAGGTGTAGGCATACCGCTGCCTACTTACTTATAAATAAACATTCTTTTTAGAAGACCAACAATCACAAACATGTAGTAAAAAAATCAGAAGGAATATTTTGAAATACCATTAAAGAGTGAAATAAATACTTTCATTCTTTTTTTTAACACTCGGTAAATCTAGGCATTAGTTTCTCACCTTAAAACCTATCTACCCGCGTTAGGTATTGCATCACTAATAAGCAGATATCGGAGTAGGTAGAATGATTTTACGTACTTGCATCAAGGTTTCATAGCATGGACATGGCTTTTTTCTGATATAAACCGGAAAGTTCCGATATTTACTGGATTAAATTAAATATTATATCAAAAGCAGTATTTAGTAACTACAACATTTGAAATTTAAAGGAAACAATTTTTAATCGTTTATAGGTAAATTAATTTTTATTAACCAACCAAATATTTTTTTTAAATAAAATATAAACAATAGTAGAATAAGTAAATAGTGTAAAAAAAATGTTTTCTATGCATTTAATCGCGGGAAACATGTTTCCCACATAAAGCTAAACATTTTATACTACTTTGCTAAATAAAGTTGACAGTTCACTTTCGTTTTGTATAGGAACTATTATTTATTTAGAGGCTTTGTGGATAAAAATACCTACATTTGAAAATTGACCTAAATCTCATTATTTAGTTTTTACTATGTTGTTGTAAGACTGTGGAGATTGGCAGACGCTAAGGGAGGCCAACAGGGAGGGAGCCTAACCCAGTAATGGGTGAAGTTAGGCTGCGGATGATGATATTGATGCGTTTCTTTCTTTACGCCTCCACGTAAAATTTATGAAATGACAGAAAAAATGTCTTGAAAATTTTAAAATACCGGAATTCCGGAGGCATCTCCATACTAAATTATCATTTGAGGTCATTGATCCTAAATCATTCTACCTACTCCGATCCCTGCTAATAAGAATGTGTTACCAGATTAAGTATATTAAGTAGGTATGTTGAAGTCTTCATTAAGATCTACAAAACTTATATCAGACCTTTACTGGAGTATGGATATCAAGTGTGGAGTCCATATTTCCAAAAAGATATAAATCTTTTAGAAAGTGTACAGAGGAAGGCAACCAAGATGCCACAAGGTCTTCGTCGTAAGTCCTATGAGGAGAGACTACTCTTGCTATGCCTCACTACTCACTTCAGAACAAAGACGGCTACGTGGGGATCTCATTGAAACATACAAAATTCTAACACACCAATACAGCCTACCAAACATACAAGATATCCTCCTAAGAAAAGAAGACAGAGCATCACGTGGCCACCATCTTAAATTAGTTTGTGATCCTTCCAATACACATGTAGCACATAATTTCTTCAGCAACAGAGTGGTTCACAACTGGAACATGCTGCCTGAGGACATTGTCTCTGCTGACTCAGTGAATGCCTTCAAAAATAAACTCGACAACTGGTTTCGAACAAGTAAAATAGTGCTTAAAAACTGGAACTAAAAAGGACAATAACAAAGACACTAGACATAAAATTTAAAATAATAATAACTAATTCCAACGATTCAATTTCAATTTTTAATAATTTCATCAATTAAAATTCAATCATCAATAATTTCAACACTGTGACGTAGACATATCAGCGAAAGCTGCTCGTCTATAAATAAAATAAATAAATAAATAAATAAATGTTGGTGACAACCTGATTTGAATTTTTAAAGATCAAGTCACAAAAGTTATTTATAGCATTTAGGTACCTATATCAAGATTATGACTAGGTATTAACTATTTAAAGGCATTAGTAGTAGTACTAATATTAGGCATCTCCCCTACTGTGGGTAACAAGGATCAGCCACACATCATTGGCTATTCTGATGATCTGGCAATAACTAAATTGGCATCAACTCTATGCGAGAAGATGCAGAGTGCACTACAATAATTAATACTCATAGACTAACAGTGAACCCCAGTGAAACAGAACTGGTACTCTTCACCTATAAGCTGAAGCTATCAAATCTTAACCTGCTAACTCTTAGCAAAGAGATCAAATATCTTGGATTGGAGGGAACATGGAGGGAACAGGGAGGTTTACTGAGGTGGGACAGTAAGGGTAGGTACCCTAACCATCATAGTTACTTACAAGAAAACATTCCTAGGATCCATGAATCCATCAATCCATCCATGAATTCTTGAGCTATTCTGAACAGCATTAAAAAAAAAGTAAGTAACTTTGTACTGACAGCAAAAAAATGCTAAAATACCAAATTAATGTTATTTTATGCCTATCGATTCTATTTCATGTAGGGATCAAAAGACTGGGACTATGTAAGGTATGAGTACTAGAAATAATAGAAATCGCCAAAACTTATCCCATACATTTTGTACAGAAAAACAGTTAATAAACATGAATGGTTTATGTTGCAAAACGATCCTATTCCTTTTAGTGACAAATACTAACAGAACTGACCTGCGCAAGGTGGCTGTTGCAGTACAAAATGCATGGAAAAAGTTTTTGGTGTAAGTAGGTGTGCAGAAAGGTCCATTGTACAATACCACACTGTGTTTCAAAATCTGTCTGGCAGTGTTTTAATAAAATGGATAAATGGAATAAATAGTGGGTGTATTTGTCAAAGTTTTTTTAAATCTTAAATTTCCTCAAAGTTCACCACCAAAATAGCTCGACATGTCAGGCAAAGTAAGTTGAAGTGGTCAAGGGCAGGTCACATAGTTCGAAGAATCAACAACCATTGAGGAAACAATGTTCTCGAGTGGAAAATGGAAGACCTAAAGTAGCATCTCATTGTCACCCGATAGACTGAGTGAATTGCGGGCAGTTGGTGGATGGAGAGAATTCAATTACGTTCTTTGTGGAAATTTGTAACGGAGTGAGAGAACAGTAGACTTCTTCACCAATTTACAATTCGGATATTTCGTGTGGGGGGTCTAACTAACAGTGAGATGTACTTCCAAATATTGAAAAAATTTATAAATAAATTACATTTGCAGTAGGTAGTTGTGATTCTAGGATATTTGTTAAAATTTGCTATTTAGTGCCTTTTAGTGCCTCGTTTTTGTAGTTTTAAGTATTTTCAGTTATAAGTACCTAAGTATATGGCCTAACTATACAAGACATAAAAATAATAGGTACCTCTCCCGAAGTCCTGATAGCTTATAAGTGACCATCAGTCTCTGTTGTATTAACGATGACTTCAAAAGCCTGTAGTTTAGAGCTTAATATATTTATTTTGCATGCCAGTCGGGGGCTTCGCTGCGGCCGATCCAAGATGATGGTGGAAACCATCCTAGAGTCCTCCCAGGACTTCGGTAAGTACTGAATCTTAGTAAATCTACCCTTAGCTCATGTCACAAAGACAATCCATGAAATTCTATGGCCACCGGAGAGAACTTTCGGAACATCGAACGAAAGCGTCTTCCGTCCGATCTCCCGCCGGCGCCGCCGGACTGACCCGAGTCTCCCGCAGGCATGTCGACCGGCGCGCTCCCGCAGTGGAAGCGCGAGCTGCTGCAGCGGCGGCAGGCGCGCGCGCGGCCCCCGCTCCCCGCGCCCGCGCCGCCGCCCCCGCCGCCACCGCCGCCGCCGCTGCCGCCCGCGCCCGACGACGACGAGGAGCTGCGCTACGGGCCCGGCATCGTGAAGCGGCTCAAGTCGCGCTACCTGTCGCTCGCGCTGCGCGACGCGCCGCGCCGCCGCCTCTCCGTGCTGCGCCGCGCCGCCTCGCTCGAGCACCTGCTCGACGAGCGCCCGCCGCCCGCGCCCGCGCCCGCGCCGCGCGCGCCTCGCGCGCCGCGACCCGCCTCGCTCGCGGTCGCGCCGCCGCCCGCGCGACGTGACCTCGTGAAGCGCGCGCGTTCCGTCGACGCGCTGAGCCGGCTCGAGGCGCGCGAGGAGCCGCCGCCGTCGCCGGAGCCGCGCGCGCCGCGCCCCCCGCGCCGCCCGCAGCCGCTACTGCGCGACGCGGAGCGCCCCCCGCCGGACGTCGTGCGCTCGACGCTGCGCAAGTTCGAGAGTGCGCCGCCGCGCCGCGCCGCGCCGCCCGCGCGCCTCTCCGCCGTGCTGCACGCGCTCGAGCGGCGCCGTAGCCCGACGCCGGAGCCGCCGGCGCTGCCGCTGCCTGCCGACCCTCCGCGGTGCATCCTGCCGCCGGTCCCGGTCGACGAGCCGCCGCCGCCGGTCCCGGTCGACGAGCCGCCGCCGCCGTCGCCGACGCCGACGCCGACGCTCGAGCGGAAGCCGGCCCTCGCTGCTCTGCCGCTGTGCGTGGTCGCCTCCCCTCGGATCGGTCTGATCGCGAGGGCCGACCGGAGCCCGACCGGCTCCACGCCGAGTCCGAGCCCGAGCCCGGCGCCCTCGCTCGGCGCGGACGCGGACGAGGTGGAGGGCGCCGCCGCGTCGAGCGGCTCGCGGCGCGTGTCCCGCGCGGCGCTGGAGGAGATAGCGCGCGCCGGCTGCAGCGTGCGCTACGCGTTCGCGTCGCGCGAGCCGCTGTCTGCGACGAACCCAGTGCTCGCGGCGCGCGGCCCGCGTCGCGTCGGCGTCATCCGGCCGATGCCGGCGGCGGAGCGGTCGCCGCCGCCGACGCCGCCGACGCCGCGCGTGAACGGGCACTCGACGCCGGAGGCGGGCGCGGCGTCGCGCATCGGCGCGGCCGGCATCGAGCGCGCGTGGAGCGGCTCGGCCGTGAAGCCGGCGCCGGCGCCGAGCGCGCGGGCGCGGCGCGCGCGGGCGCCGGCGCCGGCCGCCACCAGCGTCGTCTTCAACTTCAGCGCGCGCGCGGAGGTGCCCGACTACGTCGAGAACGACGGCATCATCCTGCGCGCCGGCCGGCGGACCAGGTTCAAGGTGAGTCCTGCTAGTTCTCTCATCTCGTCTCATCATGTTATATTTTGCTTTAATCCAAATGAAAGCGCTGATGAATAGGTAGTACTGCTTGCTTACTTTTATTTAGTCGTGCCTACTAACATCAGCTGCACTGCGGTACCTGCTCGGTCACTCAGATATACGCACTGGCAAGAAACTGACTAAGCTTGGTTCCCACCGTTTCTCTGTATGATCCTCTACAAAATATGGACCTAGTTAATTGTTTATGAATACAAAGCCACTTATTTTGTTGGTGACAAACCTATGTACGATACAATGATATACCTACAGATTTCCTGGTCTAAACAAATTTATGTGATTATCGAATCCTGTTTTGAAAACCGAAAACTTCAAATTACCCGCAAAACTGCGCACCGAACCGAAATAACTGGTGTCCGATCGGCCTTGAGCTGGAAAATAAATGGGCGAATACTAAGTAAGTACGGGTACTTCCTTAAACTATCGATCTGGTTCAGCAAGTTTCCAGTTCTCTCAGCAACGCGGTGGAATTCGCATCGAAATGACTAATTTAGAAACATTAATTTCACATTTGACCGCGCCGGAGATGGCCGCTATCTCGCCGCCGTGCTCCATCGCCTCGTTACACGGTTCAGCACGTCCCGCGATGGATTGCCAAATTGCGCAACGAGAGAGAAACAATGCTTATCAAATAAATACCTGCCTAATCTAAATAGTTTGTACGACGCGACGGTGAAAGTATGGGGCTAGCATCCGATGGTACCTGCCTGTATGGTACTCCGTGCTTATTGGCAATGCCACTCTCGGTTTCGGCTGTAGTAGTGTCACAGCGCACCCAACAGTCACTACACAGTACACACACGCGCACGTACTCACCTCACTCACGATACAAACTGTATGCAGGTACATATTCGATACAAAGCGCGTGCGTCGTCGGAATGCTCGATACAATGATCTCCGCGCAGCTACAGTGTTTTACTGGACAATTACGCAACCTGTTCAATATTAGTGCTAGGCGTGCGTGTTTAGTTGACAATTACACTAACTAACTTGTACGCCGCCTCTGCGTGCCCTTTCGGTGCCGTGTTCAATTCCTTCGCACCCGCAGCGCTTACAACTTCCGCCTTCAAATGCTAGCATTTGAAACTTGCCAGAACCTAGGCCACTGATTCTATACGCCCAGCATTTACAGCATAGCTTTGACGCAAAAGCCGCTGGAAATACTTATGTATTTTTATGTTGGTATAGTTACTTACCCATCTGACTTGAGACTTACCTATGTGTTATTGTTATACTCATGCTAAATATACGTATGTATATTTTACAATATAAGTGTTCGTATATTGCTCCATTCTATACTATCACATTAAAATTCAATTCGTATTCGAACTGCATTTGACTGCTAGGGCTTTCTTTCGAAGTCCGCACTGACCAATGTCTGTGTCAGGTAGGCAGGGAAGTTGAAACGGTTCACTGTTGAGATATAGGTGTGCAACACATAAAGCGTATCGTTTTTGAGGAGCTGTTTGTGAATATTCACTGTCCGTTTTAAGCCACGTTTTGTATCTTCCCTTTCCCTGAGCTAATCGCAAGAGCTTGATGGTATCTTAGTCGACGGTTTCGTGCTCAAGCCCCATAGCCGATAGGGCTATTCTACGGTTACTGACCACTGCGTGGACATTATATTGATTGGCAGTCGCTCGAATGGCTAGGCAATAAGTCCTTCGGGACCTATCAATACTGATTAAAGTGACAAAACTTATCTGGGCCGATTTTCCTGAGAAACGTGTGTCTTGCAATCTAAAGAACTCTCGTCGTGAAGCCCGAACTCACCTTCAACATAATAATAAATGCAAAGCTGTGGCTGGCAGACATTGCTCGATATCATTTGAATATCGTTTTTTTATTAATTCGATACTGGTTTGGTAATGGACGTAACGCAATTTATCGAAATGCTAATGATCACTTATCATTACTCAAAGGACCAGAATGACTTGTGATCGATAACAACTGGACGGAAATAAAGCGAAATGCATTTTGACTTATGAACGAGTTAGTCATCGCAACTGGACATTGAACTTTTAAATGAGTTTATTTCGCAAACAATGTTTCATTCAGTTGAAGAGGCCGTCATCAATTTAGTTGGCTTTGGAACAGTGCTTGGTGCTATGTGACCGCGGCGGCCGGTGGCGAGCGGCGACGAGACTCGTTTCTCGCTCGTTTCGTCGATGCATCCCGTCCCGTCCCGTCCCGTCCGACTGCTCCGATAATGCACTGCAGTTGACGTCTCTAAAGAATTTCTCATAACATCTCGTTCTCCTTGAAAGTGTCGCTCGCACCGCTTTTGTTATTGAATTCGATTCTAGTGAACTTTATACACACATGCTATCGTGAGGTAGGTGCTGTTCAATGTAATTGAGTCACACATTAAATGGAACGACGATGTTTAGGACAACGTTTATAGAAACCACTGTGTTATAATTTCAGCTAGCGGTGCCGTTATCCTCACACACAGGTAGGTACAGCTACACATCGCCCGCGCCGCGCTCCGCTCGGAGTCGGTCGCTGCTGCCACTGATTCACGCGTAACGGGTCGCCCTTCACATTGCTTTGCTGCTAATTGCCTCTATCCTGCAATGCTACCGAAACTTCATACTTTATTGTATCATAATTTCATAAACAAGCAACACTTTCCTGTCGATATAATACGTTTCCTACTCTTCACGGGCACTTAAACCCATAAACCGTATCGAAATTGGCGTATAGTTTGTTCAGATTAGAATGCCCTTATCAACCTAAATGTAGAATTAGACACTCGAGAGTCTACTATTATCATAGGACAGTTCCGCCCGCTTGAGATATCGACAACGTAATACACTATTTTAATGGATGTTCCGTCTCTGCATGGTTGTTGTCGGCTGGTTCCTCGCGCGTGATTCGTACACGGCGTCGCGCGTCGGTAAAAACGTCGATACCCATCGCGGAGCCGCCGCCGCCGCCGCCGCCGCCGCCGCCGCTACGGAAACGTGTATAATAATTTGCAATTAAACTAATACTAGCGCTTTCTAACAGTAAAAACGCACGCGCAGCGTACATCGCGCGGCGTTCACAATGACAGCGATTGCCAAAAAAAAGTTCCCAAGCGCTCGCAGCAGTGAGAGCCATCTCCTCAGCCTCTTACATAATTAGATGGTGTAGAACAACTATCGTGTTTGATGTGGCACGTTTTCTCGATATGTTTCTTGTCCTTATTGATAAACCTTTCTCTCGTTTCACATTCCACGATGATTCAGCTCTTCCTCGTGTCATAACACTGTAGGTACAGTTATGTCCACCCACCTCTTATTTTAATAATAATTCAAGGCTTCTAAAATAGCGTGACATACAATAGAACCTTGACCTTTGCTAGTTTTATAATATCTCTATTTACTCGACACTTAACTAAAGTGTCTCGTAAACCGAAGCTAAGCCGCCAAATCTCGGCGCCCGACTTATATTAACATACGGAAGACCCGCAAGAGCTACTCAAGCATATGGCAACACGGTAACCACCACAAACACCTAAATATTATTTAGTATATATATTTAGTTACCTTAAGTAGTTAATTATCTGGTCCGGTGGTACTCCTTGGCTCGGCTGTATTGGCAGTATAAGTAGGTAAGGAGATTTGCGACACAACCATTTTGTCGTTGTCCAAATATTCGGTTTCGATCCGAAGCCGGCTGGACTCCTAAACTAGGGAACGTACCCATACTACGTGACCTATTTTTTTAGTTTTTTCGACCCCTCCCTCCCCTCGGTGACCACTTGTAGTATATGCCAAGACCCCCCCTCTCCCCCTTTAGTTTTCACGTAGTAATTCATAATTATGATTTTTTATCATTTCACAGGCAAAAATTGAAAAAAATAATAATTTGGCTCATACTCGTCTTTATTGCATAAGACTTGCATGCATACTTAAATTACTAGTGAATTATATATTAAAAGAACAACGCGCTAAACACTGCGAATACGAGATTTCTCTCAGTAAAATCGACTACGTGACCAAAACCTGAGCCACCCCCCCGCTCCTGTGACTGACCGTAGTATTTTAAAGACTCCGCTCCCCCCCCTAAACGGGTCACGTAGTATGGGTACGTTCCCCTATTGCTGGAGTACCTATTTGATGAATCACGTACTGGTTCCGTTTGAATCGCTGACACTACACTTTCGCTGGTGTTGAAAAATGATTGAACAATGTCAGGTAGCTATGGAAAGTGCTAATAGCGGCAGATGAAGACGTAAGATCCGACGATCGCTGGCGACCTCCGCGGACGCAGGCCGTGCGGGCCAGATACGCGCACCTAACGCGGCGAGGTAGTGTACCTACGTCTGATTATCTGATCAGATCTGATCACAGAAATGTTATTTTAATTATGTTGTTAAACAATAGTTTATTTTTTTGAAAAGAAACGTTTGATTGATACAATAAAACTGGGTAACATAAAACAAAATAGGTTTATACCTTACTCACAGTTGTTTGGCCTTGGACATATTAAAATTTTAAATAATGATACCCATAAATTATAAGTCCACATCATCATTTATATTCATAGTTAATGTGCAACATCTAATAGTCAACTTTAGAGGAATTACAATGCGATTGCAGAACTGGCCACTGGCAGCTGATTGTGCCATTTTAGTAGAACCAGTCCCCCCAGACTACAGTCCTGCCCGCGCGGGCAATGAGGCCACTCGACCGCCCTTTGGAGTGCCCACTTGTAAGTGAGCATTATTTAACTAACGGAATATGCGATTATTCTAAAAAATACTCTTCAGATTTGTTATGTTTTTGCATCATGCTTATTATATCACACCAATTACTTATATTAGCTATCGAGATCTGGGACGGAGATAGATTCGAGCAGAGGCCACTTGAAAATCATTGAGACTCGCAGCTTTTACTAGCAGACACTGTCAATGGCCTGGGAAAGGACGAACATCAGAATGAGACTATTGTTTATAGTATCGCTGCCGCGCAGCCTACCACTCCGCCCGCTGCGCCGACCTTGCGGGGCTATGGAAGGCTCTCTCGGCAGTACATTGCGTGATATGATAACACTATCAGATATCGCATATTTCACAGATATCGCTTGGCAATGAATCATACACGATATTGATGCCTACATTAATTCAATGGCAGCGGAATACGCGACTGCCGTTCGGTCATTTCTGTCCAGAACAATAAACTTATTTAAGTTATTGTAGTATCTAAGCCTGCTTAGGTAGGTGTATAGAAACGTAATGGAGCGTTTTCCCCTCGATATAGGTAGTCCCCTAATTATTAGGCCTCACTAAATCGATTTGCGCCACTCCATATAAGTAAACAACACCTAGGTACTTATTTTATATTCTGCGACAATGTCCCGTTGCCCACTTTCAAAGTACCAACGTACATAATTATGTGAGTGGTGTCTCTTCAATGATCGGCATGCAGTTCTATGATGACCTGATGGAATGTATCGTGAGATGTGGTGTGGTGGGGTTGGTGGTGCGATGATCACATAGCAGCAGCATAGTCACGTCACGTCACGTCACGTCACGTCACGTCACGTCACGTCACGTCACGTCACGTCACAGCTCCGGAGCCGGTGCCAGTTGCCGAACAATCTGTGGACAATGCACCCCTTCACCACCACCATCCAAAAACTCCTTCTGTACCTATTTAAATAAATAAATAAATAAATAAATAAATAATGCTGGACAATCCACACAGCACTATCTAGCCCCAAAGTAAGCTATTCAAAGCTTGTGTTATGGGTACTAGATAACTGATATATTTAATACATTATATACTTACATAGATAGATATTTTTTATTATACATAGAAAACACCCAGACCATCGGAACATTTTTTATTTCATTTTTTAATGAACCCGATAGTTTGAATAGTTTTTATAATGCTTACTGTACCGCTGCTGGCATAAAGACTTGTAACAATAACATACTTTACCACATTACAATTACTTTTAACAGAAACTGTGATTATAATATAAATTTTTCTTGTTTGTAGGCAACAAACAATATTTTTACAGTATCAGAAAGCAATGATTCATTCAAACTACGTTAAATTGAGCGCTAGATCTGCTCTCATTAATTAAATTAATGTTTACGGTACTGAATTGTAGTTTGCCTCGTTATGCAGTCTCATCCATTCTGTATGACGGAAAGAGATACACATTTCATTTATTTCTTTAATTTTAATGTGAATGTCCATATTTCTCAATATTCTCATATCTCCATATTTCTCAATATTTCATAAAATTACTCAATTCTAATTATAATTTTCAAATTCTAGCCTGTGTGCCTAAAATAATACTAAATCACTTGCGTCATGCGTTGTGAATGGTGGAATAGCAATAAGGCCAATGTCAACGTCATGCGTCGTGTGCGGTGCGGTGCGGTGCGGTGCGGTGCGGTGCGGTGCGGTGCGGCTATAACGAGCGCTCTGCGACACACACACAACGTGCCCGGTACGGGGGATGGTGCCTACCGGATTCGGATACAATGAAAATGGATAGACGTGATATAGATGGTCAGTCATCAACATCAATCACACAGCGATCGCGACGTTGCAGGCTGCAATGCAGGCCAGCTAGCATGAATGCAGACCGCGAGTGCATTCATGCTAGCTGTAATGTGCTCAGAAACTTCACGACCTAATACCACCGTCTCCTTTCCACCGCAGGACAAGTAGACGTACGGCTCAGTACCCGAAATATCGCTAAACATCTAATAGCCATAACATAATACCCATACCTGGTAAACATACCACCCATTCGCACTAAGCGCTTTGCGTCCACATATTGTACGACCTGCCAAGAAGTGGAACTCATTGCCGTCATCGCCTGTCTTTCCCACTACAATTTGGACCTCTTCTAGGCAAGAGTAATAGGTGTCTTCTAGACCGTTCTGTTCTATCATCGACTACATCGTCGCATCGGCTACATCAGGAGAGATTGTGGCCAAAGGACAGTCTATCAAATGTAAAAATCAAACACCTGAATTGTTTATACAACATTGCATTGTGTCGACGTCGACGGTAACCTTATCGGTGGTACTCGGGTCGCGAGTCGCGACCAGGTGCGCTTTATTTCCTATTCTTCATTTAACTTTGTGCACTGCATGTACGTAAGTACAGTTACTTAATAGCTATAGTTTTCTACAAAGCCTTTCTTCCTCTTGCTACATTTGTTTACTCAATGTTTATGAAAACAAACACAACCTAGAATATTTCGGATTCTTTAAATTTCAAACAAAAATGTGTACCTACTACCGGTACCTAACCGGCGCCGGCGCGTACCTAAGTAGTTCGTTCGTCTCAGCTTCCTGTGAGAATTCAAATTGAGTCCAAACAATAAATACACTGGGATATTAAGAGCTCCAAATACCGTAACGAAATGCTCTCCCTGCGGGAAACTGGAGTGAGACATTGCAAAACTAGAACAAGCTTTCGGTATCGTATCGTACCTAACATCCATTTGGACATAGTAAAAGGCAGAGAAGGCTAGCTACCTCTACTCGTCTCAAACAGAAGTGTTTCTCGTGGATGGATGAGCCTATTCTCCGCCTTTATTGCCCACTAACAACTAGCTACAAATTAAATAACCCGTTATTTAGAAGCAACTGTCTAACCTTTGCGAATCAACGCTACAACGGACTAAGCCGAGTATAATGTTCAATGAATCTGTCGAGCAATTTGCGGAATTTTAATAACTCTTGCATTATACAAACCATTGTTGTATATAAGTTGGATGACCGTGTGGAAGTCTAAAAAATGCAGTCCAAATGCAAATATTTCATAATTATTATTTTCATCTATAATATTTACTAGCGACCCTCCCGCGCGCCCCTGCTTCGCACGGGTGCACATATCATGCATGTATGATACATATAAACCTTCCTCTTTAATCACTCTATCTATTAAAAAAAACCGCATCAAAATGCGTTGCGTAGTTTTAAAGATTATAAGCATACATAGGGACATGGGGACATAGGGATATATAGGGACAGAGAAAGCGACTTTGTTTTATACTATGTAGTGATTAATAAAGTTAAGATTATTCTTGAAAGTGAAGGAGTTTCCTCATATTAGGAGGTTGCTGTAGGCACTAGAATAAGTGACCGCAGTGACTATATCCACCCTGTTGCGTTTCCTTATTAGCCTCTTCGGCAAAATATACATTAAAAGCATACTATAAAAAGCAAAATAGACAAAAATAATCAATAAAGGTCAGCCGTTAATCCGGTATTGGTTTAGTTGCTAATGTTGCCTGACACCAAATATCTAACAGTAAAACAAAAGGCTTTCAACGCATGTATGTTAGCAAATACTATTAGTAACATTGTTCCGCGTGTCAGAGTTGTCGTGGCAATGAAGGCGACCGCCGCCGCCGGAACACGGCGTCGATCCGTAACGTAAACACGGCGCGGACGGAGCTGCGCCAGTAACGGTGCCGCGACTGATCACTGCCATCTCCATCTCTCCACTGACATCTGGGAATTGCAATTATAATTATGAAACCCGTTGTTACCAACTAGCTAAATCATTAAACAATCATTCACCTCTCGATCACACAATACCTTACATTTTTTAGTTCTGATCACAATGATATAACCAAATATGGTGAAGGTGAATGAGATAAGTAATTCATTTTGGAATATTTTTTTATACTGTTGGCTTACTTTTTATCATTAGCCTGAAGAATTGCACTGTCTCCTATTCATGTGTTTGGGAACAATTCCGAGCCCTCCACTTCACCCGCCATGGTCGCCGTTCGTCCTTCTTCTAAGTTCTTGTCTAAAATAATTATAATAAAATAGTTGTCAGACTGTGTACGGTCGGTTAGTAATCAGGACTCTATTATGATATCAACATTGCATGTGTTTTTTGAATTTTTTCTTTCTCTCTCTTTCGTTCTTCCTAAAACCTCTTAAATCTGCCAACTACAAAAATCCATCGCGGCTCTACGCTTGCTCTAGCAATTTATAGCACAAATCGGTGTACTTTGAACTGTACGTTTTAGGCTGAAATATTCTCATATTATTTGTTTTGTGGGACGAAATAAATATGTTTTCTTTCTTTTCTTTCATTCTTTCTCAAAGCTATTTACAGAACGTCCGTAATGCGATAGCCACGGAAGCCGCAGTCGGATGATTTAGAGCTCACTTAATTCACCACAAACATTAATCGTTTACTTTCTCTTCTCGTTTCAAGCGTACATTTATTTTAACAAGATTTTATGGTAATTAGACATAGTGTGATGACGGCCGCTCGCTGCTCGAAGATAAGCAAGCAATAACAGGCTCTGTTGGTCATTATTTATAGTACACCGGGTCGGGCGACCAGCCATGGTTCACCGTCGCATCGCTCCGAAGCGCGACGCGTTCACGCGCAGCCTCTCGATACCGTTGACGCCATCTAAGACCCACCAAAGTTTGGGATCAAATACTAAATCTATATTTGTGGTACGATCTACGCGTTTTACACGTGTAATCCATATGCACAAAACCGGCGCTGCGTTCCGCAAGGAATCATTATGGCGCCGTTTCATTAGCTTCGACACTCGATAGCACACAATATGTTGAGCGGCATGTGTCTAGTGGTGAGCGGTGGCGGCTCGCGTTGCAGCGCAGTGGCTTGCGGGTTCGATAGACACGCGTCCGTCCGCGTGAGCCTCCGCTCGCGTGACGCGTCGCCGCCGCCGAGCGACCACCTGATCGAATCTATCGGCCGTGACCGAGATACTATGCGATAAATGATAAACACATGCAAATCCAATTCTGACAAAATACATTTTAGATTGACTTCAGTCGTTGGACTACGATTATACAATACAAGTTAAACCGGTGTATCAGCCAGCACTGCCTGGTTTAAGATAGCTTATTTCAACACGCATGTTCCTTATAAAACGGTCCATTCACGAGTCATACTAATACAAAACATTGAACTACGGTGTTTATTGATCCTGCCAAGTACAGTTTCATTGAAAAGCCATCTGTGCCATTTGGGTAAATAGTGCTTTATGGTTTAGCAAGTACCTATTGCACAGCAACCGCTCCAGACAGTGAGGGTCGATGCAGTGGCCAGACAGAGGGGCGCGCTCTCAGCCCTCGGGCCCGGCCGGGGGGAATGCTCCCTCGCAGTCGGAGGCGCCGGTCGGCGAGGGAAACACTGAATCACGACCACGCACGACACTATATAACATTGATAGCGACATAGCGCTGACACAATTCTCGTGAATTTTTATAGCTGATACTGATTTTTTTGTTTTTTGATGACAAAAACTAGCGTCTTTTCAAAAACGAGGGCAAAAAACAAAGGATAAACTTTTTACTGCAATCGAAATACCAACAGTAGAGTTATGCAAGAACTGAGATTGATTGAAATTCGGGTTGATTACTGTGACGGCGACGCGTTTAAAAAATGATACTACAATTATAGTTAACAAGCAACAATGCCCAGGGAATCCAATCACGACGACATAATAAAATTATGTTGTTAGACGTCGTGGACAATTTGATGATACACTCTCACACTCGCGGACTACCGGCGTGCATTGAGCACAAGCTCACTAATATGCTTCTGTTCCGCTGGAGCGAGTGCGGTGGACCGGCGGCGTCGCGAGGGCTGCGCCCAGTCGCGCCGGATGGAGCGGGCTCAGTCGTTCTTCCTGAAGAAGTATAGGAGAGCCAAATACTGGCAATACATACCGGTAGATACTAACACGGACTGAGCCAGGAACCGCAGCGCAGTGCAGACGGCAGCCTTGCGCGGCGCGTGCGCGGCTCGCACGTGACTCGGCTAAGACCACGCACTAAACTACATTGTACGAGTACATATCAATACATAGTATAAAACAAAGTCGCTTTCTCTGTCCCTATGTCCCCATGTCCCTTTGTAAGCTTAAATCTTTAGAACTACGCAACGGATTTTGATGCGGTTTTTTTTAATAGATAGAGTAATTCAAGAGGAAGGTTTATATGTATAATACATGCATGATGTGTGCACCCGTGCGAAGCAGGGGCGCGCGGGCGGGTCGCTAGTTAACTATAAATATATCATAGCCATATAAAGGCAATGGACCTAAGGACCAGTGCAATACGGTTTCCGTGACTTATCTGCAGTTTAGAAAACAACGAGACGTTGATTCCACACTAGCCATGATAATGACGAGATGAATCATTAGTACATCTGCATGTTTCATGATACATAATATATGTATTACCAGAATTATTGATTTAAGAAATCCCGATATACCTACCTACTTGACATTTAACAAACTATTGTAGTCACATTAATATCATAAATGTGAAAAGTTTGGATGTTTGTTACTCAATAACGGCTGAACGGATCTGGATGAAATTTGGCACAGGGATAGATTATAGTCTGGAATCGCAATAGGCAAAGGCTAGTCACTTTTTATCCCGTGGGAATACCGGGGTTTAAAACCGCGTGTAAAACCGCGGGACGCAGCTAGTAATAATATATAATGGCCGTGGGTTCAATCCCCGATCCCCATCGAGAACAAACATTTGTGTGATGAACATGATGACAGATGTTTGTTCTCTGTCTGGGTGTTATAACCTACTACATGATAAACGCGAAAGTTTGTAAAGATGTATGGATGTTTGTTACTC
This sequence comes from Plemyria rubiginata, assembly GCA_963576535.1. Taxonomy (NCBI): domain Eukaryota; kingdom Metazoa; phylum Arthropoda; class Insecta; order Lepidoptera; family Geometridae; genus Plemyria; species Plemyria rubiginata. Next base: position 14,860,191 of record OY754908.1, on the reverse strand, counting down.
TTTCACGCCGGAACGACTGAACGGATTTGGATGAAACTTGGCAGAGATATAGATTATAGTCTGAAGTAGGCAGGCCTACTTTATATCCACAAAAAAAGAGTAGGTATACTTATCAGCTATCTGGATCTCTCGTCACAAGCTATGGCTTCGTTTGGGGCGAGAAAGTGCTGTGCAGAACGTCCACCAATATTTATATTTAAGTATATTTATTTTATATTAAGTGATAAAAAAATATCAAGATTCAGATAAGATTACAAAATACTTCTATGTATATATTTTAGTGTAGTTAATCATACATAAACATGTTAAGTCGATAAAAGAGAGTAAATTGTAAGTAAAATATTTTAAAAAATACGTAATCTATCGCAAAAAATTCCATTCCCCATATCCACTGCATCACTCCTCAGCTGGCAGCTTCGCCTGCTGCGTTGCAGATTGTTGGTTCGATTCCGACGCAGGACAAACATTTGTGTGACGAAGAACATTGATGTTAATTATCTGTCCGAGTTTTATAAATTGTTATGAACTACTAACTATAGTAAATAAGCATGGTACAGGTGCTAAGCAAGCATACTCCATCTAAAACCCGTGGCCTGGGGCACTACAGCGTCTCTAAACTCTCTAATATAGGAGCATTCGTGAAAAAAGGTGTCAAAATATGCTTCGCGAACAGACATTTGAAATTTGTAATGATTTTAATTTCTCAATAAATAAATATTTTTTTTTGTAAACATAATATACCTACATAAGTATCCTATGTTACTCAGTCAGGGATTAAAAAATGTAGAAGTGTAGATCTAGAAATACACAGTGCTATCACAAAGCATTGCCTCGTAAGTGACTGGTCTAGATGGCGATGCGTGAAATGTTTTTTATTTACTAACATATTTTCATCGTACATAATAAACAGACAGGATTATGATAATACCTAAATTATATCCGCCGATAAAGATTATTGGAACATGTCGTGAATATTATCCGGGATTAAAGATTATACTAAAGATAAGTGCAAAACGCGGCCGTGGTCGGTCTTCGATTATTTATTATTAGATTTAGATTTTGTGAATCGTATGGCTATTGTATTGAATACATATTAGAAAGAGAAACAGCATTACCTACGACTTTCATCCGCAGTCAGTCACGGCAGATCTGTCAGTGACAAGTAGGATGTTTTTTCTCAGGAAGTTTAAGTACAGTTCGGAAGTTTTGTCTCAGTAGGTACATACTGACTCAAGAGCAAGACAAAACATGTACCTAGGACCTGCTAGTACTATTTCGCCAAGCGAATCCTCATAAACACTTTAAGAGTAGTAGAGCTCTTTGTGAAGGGCTCGTCCGGGGAAGTACTACCACCACGCCTTTTTCTGCCGCCAAGCAGCAACGCTGTGTTTCGGTTTGAAGAGTGTGGTCGCCGGTGTAATTACAGGCACATGAGGCTTAACATCTGTATACCTCAAGTTGCTGGACGCAGGGCAGTGCATCGTAGGGCACGTTCCTATTGTGCGTGACCTACGGGGCAATGTTTTGTTTATAGGTGATGGTTACCAATTAACATCAGGTGGACCATCTGCTTGTTCCATCAGCTAGTTGTATAAAAAAAAAAAAAACATTGGCGGGTTAGGACTAGATATTTGTTTTGCCCCACCCAGTCTTCCGATCGTAGTCGTGTGTTCGAATCCAGTCGCGCACCGCGGGGATGCTTCTCTTTATTTCTAAATAACTATGTGCGCTAGTGCTCTTTAAGAAACCAATAATTAATCTAGGAGCGGAGCGATGGTCTTGCCACCTGTCACGTATAGATCACCAACCACTATGAACTGGGTATACTGTGCCTAATGTTATATTTGAACGAACCTCTGACTAGCCTGCTTACAAACAATCTATAGTTCGTACTTTGATTTTCCTGAGACTGATTCAGTTTAATATCTTACCTGCTGATAGATTAACGCTTTGCAAGGTTCACTTTTCTTATTTTCTAAGTTTTTTTTGTCGTCCATGATGACAATAATTCCCACCCGTCATTAATTTGGTTTGTCGGTAGCCAAATTATAAATTCATTATCACTTTTTATGTAGGCACTTAAAATGACTTGTTAATGATAGCATTCAGTAAATACATTAGTGCCATTCGCTTATCTTAGTGCAACTAATAGTAGACCTTATGTACATTGTTTTCGACCTATTTACAAATCGGCTTCAATATATAATTTAAATTAAATTATTATTATCTATGTCCTGCGCAAGTTATGCTCTGGACTCTTGAACAATATTTCAAATGCAAAAACATTTGATGTTCACAAATCCATTACTTAAAATTCAATATATTAATGTAGATCAGACTAACCATCCAGCGTAATGGATCCCTAGCACAGCGTTATAGTACGTTGTCTACTATTCTTCATGGTTCGTTAACTACAAGTTCAGCCACCCGCTTCGTTAACTACAAGTTCAGCCACCCGCTTCGTTAACTACAAGTTCAGCCACCCGCTTCGTTAACTACAAGTTCAGCCACCCGCTTCGTTAACTACAAGTTCAGCCACCCGCTTCGTTAACTACAAGTTCAGCCACCCGCTTCGTTAACTACAAGTTCAGCCACCCGCTTCGTTAACTACAAGTTCAGCCACCCGCTTCGTTAACTACAAGTTCGGCCACCCGCTTCGTGTTTTTTCCAAAACGTCTAATGTCACACAGAGTTCTACGTTCTCTGGAGTTCAAAATACAATAACATGGAGATTCTTCTCAACATTCATTAAAAATAAATCAAAAGTGTATGTAGTTTATAAAAACATCGAACACGCTTTTATCACGCAATAAAATAACTAAATTGACTTATATACCTACTAGACGTTATATGTACCTACCTTTGCATTTCATATTTGCCGATATTTTAACTTCGTTGTAAAGAGAACTCAAGTTGGTTTATTTCTTTGATAGATAAAGTAAGTTTGTCACTTCTTTTAAATGTGTGTTTATGCCACTCGAAACCTGATACCTACTGGCTATAATGCGTTTTGTAGGCAATTTTGTCCTATACTCCTTATCACTTCCGGAGAGTCAGCGAGCAATATGTATTGCAATAATGCATGTTATTGTGGATCCCAACATTCATATTAATTATGTTGTTATGAACTCTGAAAGATCAATAATATTATTTCTAATTAAAATACATATTTTTCCTCAAATAGTAAACATGAATTTCCTGTAATAACTATAAAAGTTCATAATATAGTTGGTAATTATATCGTAGAGCACGTAAACAAAGACAAAGACAAAATATGTTTATTCAATAAAATCACAAGGACCATCTTGAACCGTCTTAAAACTAGGACTTAAAACAAATATTACGTTTGACATTGGCAAAAACAGAACTTATGCAAGTTCATTCGCAATGAGAGTGTCGTTTCCGTTTCCATGCGAGGAGCTTGTGCCGGGCAGCGGTGGCCGCGCGCGGGTTCATTTGCCTTGACACTGGGCGACGGCGACGGCGACGGGCGCCACAGCGCACGGCATAGCCACTACGCGGACCGGATTCCCCGCTCGCTTAGGAAACCCACTGCAGCGTGGAAAGTAATGTTTCTACGCAACATTCCGACTGCTGTTCTCACGGGCCCTCCGATGTTTTTTTAGCGAATGCTCCTTACTTGGCCCTGAGAGTGGCTTGCGCAGGAAATACTTGATTGAAACAGGCTCTTCATAGATTTATGCACGTAACAACTTGGAAAAAACCTGTAAACAGCGCCTGAACAAACCGCGACTGCTGGTCCCTCAGAAAGAGATTTAGTTACAAAGAATAGAGTAAGTGTCACAGGTTCTATTCACAATTTCTTCCTCTCACTATGTCCTGCCATAGTGCTCTATACCCAAATAGTCGCTACAACTAATACAGAAGAAAAGAAGCACGAAAAATTCCGTAGTACTATTGTTTCGTCTTAATACTATAGGTTCCGCACTCCGGCATACAAGAGTGTAAGAATGTATGCTTCTTCTGCTGTTTGTCTACACGACTAATAAACACCGTACTCGGGAAGCATTGGTGTACAGCAAGTAGAATAGAATAATTCTTTATTTAGCATACGTAAAAAGGTACAGTGAAAAGCACAAGCCTGTAAAAATAAAGTATAAAGGGGGTGACATTAATAATTTTTTGCAGCACAGCACGTACATGGGTGAATCAACTTTTAAGACACTCCTTTGACAACATTATGAACAACTAACAATAAAAAATAAATCATCGAAATATTATGAAAATATACTGTAAAATATATCTATTTTTAGGTTTTGCAGTGGGGCACGACATCTAAGCTAATATTAACGAGTTTTTTTAGAAAAAGTGACGAGGGTGCCTCATAAATATCCATTGCAACGCTGTAGAGCGACAATAAACCTACGCGCACCAGCTGAGAACTTAATTTAGGCTGGGGGGGCGGTAAAGCTAGTTAGAGATTTTTTGATCATACCAACTAAATATTAGACAATAATCGCCTTAGATGACACCAAGGTAGGCGTCATCTCTTGATAACGGTCATGAATTTTTATCGGTAACTCCGTAGAACTGATGTTTTGATCAAAGTTTGGGACAAAAGTTTGGATGCACGAAAAATATAAAATATTTGTCAAACTTTTATAAATGTTAACTTTAAACGTAAGTTTATCTTTTTCTGAATCATAATATTGGGTAAAAAGGCTGTGCATTCATACCTTTTTTTTAAGATACGTCCTAAATTGTATCGTCATCTAGGCCTGGGGACACATGTTTTTTGTATGGATAGTGCTTATGTTCTCCTGAGTTACCATAATAAAGTCAAAAATTTTCCTATTAACTATAAAATACTATGAAACTAGCATGTTAGGAAAGGATCTAAGTTTACGTTAACATCAAAACAAACATATTTTATAAGGAAATTAGGATTTTTATGCTCTTTGCATGACAGGGACACAAAAGGAGTGCCTTAAAAGTTGATTCACCCACATACTATACCTACCTACCTACCTATACTAAAAAGGTTATCAGCTCAGCATAAATGCAGCAAGCATACAACGACGACTTACGACTTTTCCATCAGCTTTGTGTAGAATCCGCCTTTTTAGGAATGTGTGCGTCGATTGCAGAAGAGTTTCCATCGGGACGCGTTCTACGATAAGTAAGAATGTGTGTGGTGTCGGTTCCAGGCGGGCGAGCCGGGCGTGGTGGAGCTGCGGCCGGGCGCGCTGGCGGCGGACGCGGGCTCGGACGCCGAGGCGGGCGAGGGGGAGGGGGGGCCCCCCTCGCCCTGCGACGTGCGCTTCGTCAACGACAACGTGCTCATCAACGGCAAGTCCTCCATGCCGGCCCGCCGCGACCGGCAGCGCGTCGCCAAGGTAGCTCTCACACTGTCTCAGGCACGAGTAGGCGCCGGACCCACAGCTCATTATTATGGGAGTGACACCCGTCCGTATATTTCTGTAAGATATTAATAAATAATAATAAATAAAAGCCAAGCAGCGTTTTTGTGTTTCGGCTCGAAGGGCGTGGCTGCCGGTGAAATAACAGGGACCTAAAGCTTAACATCTGTATGCCTCCAGTTCATGGACGCAAGGCTGCGTCGTAGGGCACGTTCCTACCGTGCGCACCAACGAGACAATGCTTTGTTGTAGATAATTTTGACCACATGATGGCTTAAAAAAGGCTTTTGTAATTTTCCAAGATCTGTCAAATTCAATAAAACTTGGTACAGCGATCTGCATGATGGCAAACTTTCAAACAACAGTAATGAAGTCCCCCCCCCCCCCCGTTGTACATTCCAGCTGAAGCTGCAGTTCGACGACTCTCTGACGCGCACCTTCGAGTACCCCTCCGAGACGTCTGTCTGCGAGGACCCGCCCCCCTCCCGCTCCCGCACACCCTCGCCCGCCCCCGCCCCCGCCCCCGACAACTGCGCCTCGCTCGCCGATAACACACATATCGGTATGTATTACCACTATCACTCCACAGGGCTCTGGCAGTCGGAGCATAGCCTTCAGAACTGTTGCCAGTTCAATCACATACGTCGGTGGTCAGCAAGCGCCAGTCTCGTCCCGAATAAAATATAAATGATAATACAGACTGACATGTTAATTTTGATTCAACCATAAATGGAATCTATAATAGCAGCCACTTTATAGGTCAGGAGTTGAACAATGAATAGTGTCTGATTCTTGGACGAATTCTAAGAGTAGTAGAGCTCTTTGTGAAGGGCTCGTCTGGGGAAGTACTACCACCACGCCTTTTTCTGCCGCCAAGCAGCAACGCTGTGCTTCGGTTTGAAGAGTGTGGTCGCCGGTGTAATTACAGGCACATGAGGCTTAACATCTGTATGCCTCAAGTTGATGGACGCAGGGCAGTGCATCGTAGGGCACGTTTCTATTATGCGTGACCTACGGGGCAATGTTTTGTTTATAGGTGATGGTTACCACTTAACATCAGGTGGGCCATCTGCTTGTTCCATCAGCTAGTTGTATTAAAAAAAAAAAAAAAAAAACGTATTGATTATGTAACTAAGCTATAACTTCAGCAGGAGTTGAAGAAGAGACAACTTATAATGAGGAGTAAATTTACAATCATAACAACATTACATAACACAAAATATTCAAGGTTTTAGAAAACTGCTGAGCTCTGATCACTACATATCCTAAAAGAGCTTTTCATAAGACCCAATGTACCTAATGTCTGTAATAAATAATATTAATGATGGCAACAGTTTGTTATAATAATAATGTTTTTGTTACAAAGTGTACATGCGTATACCTCGCGCGCGCCGCCTGCGCGCAGCGCCGTCGCCGCCGCGCGCGGCCGCGGGCCCGGGCGAGACCTTTGTGTAGCTAGCTAGCTCCCCGCCTCCGTGCTATTTATTTATTTTTTATTTATTTGTTTAAGGAAGACTAACAGCACACCATACATATAAATCAAGAATACTATATAAAACAAAAGGCTAATAATAAGTCTCCACATATAGATATAGAATAAAAGCTTATTTGAGCACAGAAAAAACGGGTGCAAGCTACATACACACAAAAAAAAAACAAATTTCAGAAAGCTATATGATGTTAATGATAATTATGAAACAATAAAAGTATAGTAAAATAATAAAAACATATACATAAATCTAATCAGCCGAAGAATTGCGAACTCATTATGCTACTGGTAGAACTAAACACGTGCACGATCGAGGACAGAACCGCAATCTGACCCTTCTTCTGGAAGGGAAGGTTTCTTTTAACATACCTACTCTGGGACAGATCTGTTTAGAAACCTTGTGTCTGGCTGGAATAAAACCTATGAAAAATACAGTTAGACACATCATTATTGTATTGTTAGTAACATCGATCATTGGCTTTGTTTGCGCGTAGGTGCACATCCAATGGCCCAAATATGCTATCATTTTCCTGTTCGTATCCACCACTAACGAATTGTTACTTGAATTAATAATTATAGATTGTAATAAACGGGAAACCAGTGAATCTTTTCCGTTGAATCTTTAATTAAAAACATAATCCTACTACTATTATATACGCGAAAGTTTGTAAGTATAGATGGATGGATGTTTGTTTACTCTTTCACATCGGAATTATTTTATGACTACATAGTATAGTTTTGGTTCCTATAATAATTATGTCCTCTAAATACTTTGGATACCATCACCACACAGATAGAACACCATACCTTGAACTATACTTGGCATAGCTTGCTTGTACGTTCATCACTAACGATCTGCAGAAATTTGTTCCGATGGTCTGGGTGTTTTCTATGTATAATAAAAAATATCTATCTATGTAAGTATATAATGTATTAAATATATCAGTTATCTAGTACCCATAACACAAGCTTTGAATAGCTTACTTTGGGGCTAGATAGTGCTGTGTGGATTGTCCAGCATTATTTATTTATTTATTATTCGTCTATACGAAGTTATGATTCCGTCGCCGAGGCTAGAGTAGCAGAGAGTGTGCTCGGTAGATTCTGCAGTGTAGCAGCGGCGCTAGCGGTCGAGTGCGAGTGCTAGTGCTAGTGTAACGTGTGTGCGGTCCCGCAGCGTCGGCGGCGCTGAGTCGCTACACGCCGAGCAAGTCGTGCGCCGCCGCCTTCCAGCTCGGCCTGGACCCCGGCCGCGCCGGCGCCGGCGACCAACACAACGCCTGTAAGTGCACGCATCCATCCGTCCAACTACAAACGTATGTATTCTATCGAACATAAGTAATTTGGTGATGATTCTGCCACTAAGCAGCAACGCTTTAAGGGTGAGGTCGCCGGTCAAATAAAATTACAGGCACATGAGGCTTAACATCTGTATGCCTCAAGCTGATGGACGTGAAGCATGATTCATTGTAGGGCATGTGCCTATCGCGCGTGTCCTACGAGGCCATTCTTGCTAAGTGATCTACGTAGTTTTATTGATAAAGCCGGTTCTATACGGCTTTATCGGTCCTGCCAGTTATCGGGTTATAATTTTGACTTATCCACCCGCTTTGTGTAAAATCCGTAGAAATTCAACTATCTGTTTAGTACAGAACTTCGATCAGTGCCTAGGTTACTAGACCCAATACATTGTTGTGCTTAGGACGCATCTTACAGCAGGAGTATGTAATACTGTAGTATGTTATAAACTATAAAAAGTACTTCTCCGCCAATCTAATCCTCGCGCACCATTTTATTTGGCTCAAGGGGATTAGTTAGGTGGAATAGTACTAGATATTCTAATCCCACTAAGGTAGCAGAGGTCATAATCTTCTCTCGTATTGTGTGCAGCACCGGCATTGAACGGATCAAACGGCGTCGCTAGCGCGACCGTGAACGGCGGCGACGACGGCGGCTCGGGGGGCGAGGAGGGGGACGCGCGGCCGTGCGGCGCCGACCTCGCCAAGTCGTGGAGCGACGCGCGCGCGCACCACACCGACCTGCTGTTCTAGTCACACGCACACGCAGGTAACTGGCGGGGGAGGGAGACGCGTGCCGCTTTAATCTCACCATCACACCCACATTACTCATACGGCCTCTCAAAAAAATTGTGATTTTTTTGAATTTTGAATCATAATTTAAAAGCTATAAATAATAATAATTTATTTATTACAATCTACAATGGATCAATTTGTTAGTAAAACTTACATCTATTGGTTAGTCTTTTATTCAATACATTATTAAATCACAAAAAAGTGACAATTATATTTTTTGTTGCGTTCATAGTAAGTATTAGTAGCCTGAAAAAGAGTATTATTTTATTAAGATATTCACAATTTAAAGTTACGCCGGAGAACTACCGCTCTTTAACACTATGTAACTGCAATTGCTGAATATCTTGATAAAATATGATTTTCGGGGTACTGATCTTCGGACGTTGCACACATATGCCATATAATTATGATAGAACTTCACTTACCTAGGTAAGTTCGTTTAATCACCATTTAAATTGACTCCAGCGGGACTTAATTCTAAAATAATTATAAGAACAAAAAAATCTAGTCCTATTCCGTCAATCATATTCTCGTTAGTCAAACAAAATGTAAAACTGTGGTTTGCGCACCACTTGCGTGCTGGCTGGTTTTGTCAATTTAATATTTTAGCAATATTTATTTTCAGAGCCATTGTGCACCTGTGGAGCACGGAAGTGATGACGCCGACGCGACGAAGCCCAAGCACTCGTCCGATGAAGTATCACTGTCGACTTGAGGTCTTCCACATTGTCATGGAATATTTTAACGATTAACTATTACGGACTATAAAAATATGACAAATTCGTGTGTAAATTGTAACTGTAGAGCGTGAAATGGATTCCTATAAGTACTGCCATGTCGCGTGTATTGTGTAAGACAAGTGTTATATTCAGCATGAAAATGAAATTTAAGTGGTGATGCCTTCTGTCTAGAATCGATATCTCTAAAACGCAACGCGGCCCTAATTCCAATTTATACAAAACTTATATCTTTGGCACTCATAGTGTTGATTTTCTATGCAGGGTGAAGCAATCTACCTGGATGGAAATTATCTACATAATGAAGTTCTTCAAATGTTATATCATTCCTCAATTGTTTTTAATGTGTAATGAAAATGCATTTAACACAAACATTAACCGCAGACTTACAAACTTAAACATTGCTCAATGTTAGCTCTCTCACTGCGTCTTGGTCTGCATCAACAACTTAGTGGAAGACGCTATAAAGTAGTTTAAGACTTTGAAATATCTTTGACTAATTACTAAACCGTGGGCTGCGTCTGCCTCCAGAGATGTGGTGTGCGAGGGACGCGTTTGTTCAGAGATGTGCTGTGCGAGGGACGCGTTTGTTCAGAACCAATAGAATCGCCTACATTTAGCTACCTCGCCTCGGGACGCGTAACTCTGGCGGAGACAGCACCTGTTTGAGCATTCTATGGTGCGGTGATGCAGGTCACGTACATATCAATGGAGCACGCAGTGTTCATCAGTGAAGCAGTCGGAGCTATACGCTTACTTACAACTATTACTAGACGTGTGATAATGTGATCTTATTGATTCTTGAGTAAAAACTGTTTCATTTTGGCTGGTCTCGTAAATTGATGAAAATTAGAATTATTTTAGTAATAACTTGACCACTTTTTGTAATGATTGGTAACGTTTAGCACAGTGCTAGAATAGCCTGTGCGGCGCGCGTACCTCTAGCTAACCAGTGTGTAGTCGATTACATTTAAAAACGAGGGATGCACACGTGCCAACTGCAGGCGCAGACTCAATATTTAAATAATCCGACACTATTCTAACTATTCAACCAAAGAATTACAATTTAAATTTATTACTCGCAATTTTCAATACTTGTAAACTTCATTCAAGTTTGAATCTGCGTCTGGCGCCTGCTTTATGCCTAGTTTACACGAGCTTAGTACCTTGTCATGAATACTAATCGTTTATTGACGAGAAGAAGTAGAGTCGATCGCGTGACGCGACAAGTGGCGGCGATAGTCCATGTCGTCTGCGTTAAGCGTCCGGTAAACGGGCTAATGTTGTGGCCTAACAACGCCACTAATCTACTGAAGTAGTTTAAAAAGTAATAGTATTATTTATCGCCATTATAGGTATGTCGAAGAGACATATTTTTAGTTATGTTTATGTTTTTTATTGCCTGAAAACACAGTTACATTTTCTAGAAAATAAGCCTAGCTAAATGGATTCATCATCCCCGAAACCGCCTGCACACTAAATTTCATGATAAGATCTTTTTTGTACTATAGTTATACAATAAATTATTTCTGATTTCATGAAAATCGTTGGAGCGGTTTCCGAGATCACAAATAACTATATATACGAGAATTTCTCTTTTATAGTTATTAGATTAGCTACAAAGCTCGTGTAAACTCATTCCAAAAGTCATTCCTACATGTACTGATTTTGATACATTTTTATACGCGGTTTACATATGTAATTATATTCCATGTGGTTATTCGCCATTTGTATGATGTAGGTATATATACATAGTGTAGGTATCGAAAACTGTAATCGCCGTGCCTCTAATGATTTAGCGCACGCTTTTTGTACAACGCGACCAAGATAACTTGAGACCATAGTGGAATGCAGTCCCTGCTAGCGATGGTTCAAGTTACTTGGTCTTCTCTATGTCATTGTCTTAATATGTATTCCTGTGTATTGTAGGTACCTTATTGTATCGAAGCGAGAGGTCCAAAGGGAGTCTCGAGGGAGGCTCAAGCATTTAGCGTAGCGAGCGATCTGCGAGGGGGCAGCCGCCAGCGAGCGATCGATGGCGCGATGACGACGCATCCTACTAAAGAGTGCTAGATTCGACTGACTTTCATTCCTGTGGAAGAATCCCGGCTCTAGTCAAAAAGCCGCATATACATTCAGTTTGTCCCACTATCGGTGTTCGAAAGGCGCTCCCTGGCAGAACGTGTGATAGTTATATTCTAGGTAGGTATAGTTTAGATGTCGTAGGGCACGCTGTAAGAGTGTCATATTGTCGCGCCGCGTGACCATCTCCCGCTGCCTGTGGTCGCGGCCAGCGCCGGCGCCGCCGCGCGGCCGACACTTGCCAATGCATTGTTAGCTAGGTATATTATATTTTACGCATATTATGACATTTAGGTTTCATTGTAGTTTTATATTATGAAAAATTAATTTGAACTTAAGGGCCCGACGACAGCGGCTCGCAGTTTCGAGGTGCGATTGGCTATTATTTCATTTTATTTCATTTCGGGGAGTTGTTTGAATGAACAACTATCCAGTGACACGCGTAAATACTGTTCGAACACAAATAACACAATAATATAAGGGAATATATATGTTTGGCCTTACGTTTACCTAATACCAAAATGATTTCTGACTCTAGCACATTTTTCTTATATTATTGTATTATTTGTATTCGAACAGTATTTATGCGTGCCACTGGATAGTTATTCTTTCAAACAACCTCCCCGAAATGAAATAATAGCCAATCGCACCTCGAAACTGCGAGCCGCTGTCGCCGGGCCCTTAATACATATTATATATACTTTCGTTCATTATTGTGAAGAAAACCGAGGTGCACCGGAGGGGCGAGCCATATTCCGGAGCGTAGGTCTCCGATGGACTATTTGACATAACTGATGTACCTACTATTTAACCAAAAAAGTGTGTAGGGAGTTTAGTCGTCGTTGGCCCGCCGCCGCGCCGCCGCGCCTCGGCCGAAACTGTCAACTGAATCTATGATCCGAGAGCGCCGTTCGTTCGTTCGGCTCGGTCTCGGTCGCGCGGCTCCGAGCGATGTCCTCGTTAGGTACAAATAGAGCTGCGAGCTTAGTCGATGCGATGCGTGCTACATTATTATTATCCATTATACCTAAGTTAGGATCGATGCTGAGATGGCAATAAAATAATATAAAAGCATAATCACAGATTTTTATTACGAACAACACATCAAAACTACAAAATGAAGTAACCTAAGTAGGTACCTACATTAATTATGACGACAGCAGAGCGCGCGGCGGCGGCGTCGAGGCGAGACTAGCGCGGACACTCGTCCATGTAGGCGTAGGTGACGGCGGCGCAGGGCCGCAGCACTTCGCGCAGCGAGCGTTCGCTGCAGTACTGCAGCAAGCACGAGATCGAGCCCACCTGCACCACTTGCCAACATCACTACGACTCACAGTAGGTACACTACATACATACCTGCTTATACATTCTATTTACCTATGTACTGAATAAATAACCACATTTTTTACAACTGACTCCAAACTAAGAAAAACTTGTAGGTAGCTTGTATGTACTAGGCAGAGGAGCCATATCAAACTTATTAAATCCTTTTTAGTGTACAAAATAAGTATCAGTACGTAAGTAAAATAGGTATGTAACGTAAGTTCTCACGCATGAGGAGCATTTAAGCTGAGACGTGACCTTTTTGCCCCGCACAACGGTAGGTAGGTCCTTTATTAGTGTAGGTTATAATTTTATTTTTCTGTTAGTTTTAAGTAAGTACTTACTTGTACCTACCTATTGTGGGACGAAATAAATATATTTTCTTTCTTTCTTTCTTCTTCTTTCATGAGGCGGCATAACTTTTCATAAGATTTCACTACTCAACAATAGATGGCGATAAATGTAGTTAGATTTTACCATAGAACTCCACCACGCCACAGATAACAATAAGAATCGTCGATTGAAAAACTGTAGGTATATAAAGAGAATGTATAACCAGGGCGGGGGATATGTTTATACTTACATTTTTGTGAAAATGCCCATCAACCCTGCTACACCTACTGGTACTTGTCCTCCCCAAGTGACCATTCCGTTAGGGCTCTGCCAAACTGCTGGCATTGCTAAATATCACCTGGTAGGTATTTCATACCTTAACGTTATAGCATGCGTATCTTTCTGGGTAAACCACAAGAAAGATCCGATGAACGCCTATACATATGTATACCTACGACGACGGTAATACCTACCTACAGATGTAATGTAGCACCCCGGATTACCCCTATCCGGTCGGAGCTTTATATCCTTCGTCGATTACCCGGATTACACATAGCCCCTCGACTCGGAAGGCGAAGATGATATGACTCACGGTTAGCCTTTGTTTACAATGTAACTACTTACTTCAAAAAGCGCGTAGGTAGGTACGTACCTTGGCTCCATTGCCAGACTTGCGAGAGCCGCCCAGCGACTGCTGGCCGGGCTGCAGCTCCGAGCAGCGCTCGTTCACCACCAGCATCGCCGCCGCGTCGCGCAGTGCGCCCACCGCGTCGCGCGCCCACGCCTTGTCCTGCGCACCGACAGCCAGGTTACCGTACGGATCCACCACAGCGAGATGTCATACTACGAGCATGCTTACCTACGTACCTACCTACCACGACAGGTGGGGAGGTACGTCACTAAAATAGTAAAAGTAGGTACCTACCTGGTCTGCGTTTTCTAAGCACCGAGTAGGTGAACCTACGGGCTGCGAAGATCACCTGCGCGTAGATGGAGCCCGTCATCGCGAAGGAGGCCTGCGCCGCCGCCCACTCGAGGTAGCGCAGGTCCCCGTCCGGGAAGGCGTGCAGCACGACCAGCGGCCCGCGCAGCACCTCCGTCAGCGACCAGTGCCGTGCGTCCTCCGCCACCAGCACCGTCGGCTCCGCATAGTAGCCGACCGAGCCGTCCGCGCGGCCCCCGCACGCGACCCGCGCGCCGCGCGCCAACGACACGCGTGCCAGCGTCGCCGCCACCTCCTCGAACGCGTCGCGCGACGCGAGCGCCGACGTGAAGCAGCGGTAGTCGAGCGGGTGGCACACGACGAGCGCGCGCGCGACACTCTCCAGCCTCTCCGCGAACCGAGCGAACACCGAGCGCGCCACGAACGCGCGCGAGCAGCCGCTCGCCTTCTGGCCGGTCATCTCGAAGGCGGCGCGCGCCGTGCCCGCCGCGGCCGCCTCCAGGTCGGCGCTCGCGTGCACCACGTGGAAGTTGCGCGCGCCGCCCGCGCCCACGACGCGCGGGAACCGCCGGTACCGCTCCACGTTCTCGCCGACGCGGCGCCACACGCGCTCGAGCACGCGCGACGTGCCGCAGAAGGCGACGCCGGCGAGGTCGGGCCGCGCGACCGCCGCCTCGAGGAAGGCGTGCGCGTCGCACGGCACGAGGCTGAGCACGCCGGCGGGCAGGCCAGCGCCGCGCAGCGCCTCCAGCACGCGGTGCGCGCTCAGCACGCCGCGGTCGCTCGGCTTCCACACGACGCCGTTGCCGGCCAGCGCCGGCGTCAGCGCGCTCTGCGCGGCGGCCGCGACCGAGTCGCTCGCCGTGATCGCCGCCCAGAAGCCCTCGAGGCCGTGGTACTGGTTCGCGTTCCTCGCGGCCGCGCCGCCGTCGAACACGCAGCGGCCGCGCGTCAGGTCGCGCATGAAGTGGCAGTCGACGCGGATCTGGTCGACGAGCTGGCGCACGTCGAGCTCGGCGCGGCCCGCGCTCGCGGCCGTGCCGACGACGGCGGCGGCCGCGACGCGCTGGCGCAGCGGGCCCGCCAGCAGGTCGGCGGCGCGCTCGAACACCGCGCAGCGCTCGTCGACCGGCGTGCGCTCCCAGCCGCGCTGCGCCTCGCCGGCGACGCTGAAGGCGCGCTGCACGGTGTCCGGCCCCGCGTGGTAGTAGTAGGCGGCGACGCGCCGGTGGTCGAACGGCATGGGCTGCGCGCGAGCGTCGCCGGCCGCGCCGCACTCGAGCGGCACGGTGTCGGGGCAGCGGCACAGCGCGCCGAGCTCGCGCGACAGAGCGGCGCGTTCGGCGCTGCCGGCGAGCGGCTCGCAGAGCGGCTCGGGCGCGGGCGGCGCGCCGCGCGGCGGACAGGGCTCCTCGAGGGCGGAAGTGATGCCGCCGGACGAGGCGTTCCGACGCGCCGGCCCAGTTGCGATCCGGAGGAGTGCTCGACACATATTGTTGTTGAACGGTACGGTATGTACCTACCAGACCGTTCTGATACAGATAGGTACCTTACTAAGAATTTCCTTTTTTTTTGTGCTATGTACTAGGTACTCTGATAAGAATTTAAAAGAGAACAACAAAGAGTATACAATAAGAGAACAATCTATGGTCACAGAATAGAACATTTACTCAACCAACACGTTATACTCTTTGGTACATTGTATACTCTTTGCTTTGGTCTTTCTTTCCAAGGAATTTTGTATTCAAATTCCTTGTTTCTTTCTACATCATCAAGGAATTTGAATACAAGAGGAACATAGAGGTAAAGCTATAAGTTCCTGTTCCTTGGTCCCAACCAAGGAATTTGAATATCTATAACTATAAGAATCAAAGTCCTGACTGACTGACATATAGACAACGTACAGCCTAAACCGCTGGTCGTAGAGACTTGAAGGAGTACATAGTTCTTACAGCGTATACGTGTACTAAGAAGGGATTTTTCAAAATTCAACCCCTAAGGATCTACAAAGGGTTGAAAACGTTTGTATGAAACATCGTATTCCTTCAACCAAGGAACTTGAAACTTAGAGGACATATACCCCAAAATCAATAATTAAGTTTGTCAATTTATTTTATTTTTATTTTTTTTATTTATTTGTTTAAGGAAGACTAACAGCACACCATACATATAAATCAAGAATACTATATAAAACAAAAGGACTACTATATAATACACACAGAAAAAAAAAATACAAATTTCAGAAAGCTATATGATGTTAATGATAATTATGAAACAATATATAGTAAAATAATAAAAACATATACATAAATCTAATCAGCCGAAGAATTGCGAACTCATTATGCGCCTCATCCGCGCTATGCTACAGCCGAATAAGTCAACATTGACACTATAGGTACTTTTTATTGTAAATATCGCACGCACGCCATAAGTATGAATTACAACGATAGTTGGTAGATGCAATATCAAGGTAGAATGTGGGAATGGACCTTCGAGACCTGCCAGGAACATAAAATTGCAGCTTACCAAGCAACTCAGGACAGTCAATTTGAGATGATACCAATTTAATTTATTAATTTATTTAGTTATTTACTTTTATTTATTTACTTACAGCTAGTTCCTAACTCTACAGACATGTACTTATCTAATACGTTAAAACTAGAAATCTAACATTATGTGTCAAGACTGAAGAATAGATTAATAGATTTCCAATATTAAAAAATACCAAATTGAAAACATTATCATATTATACCTACCTATATACTTTTAGTTCGGTCACTCGTGTTTTTTTATTTTTAAATAAATCTTCTTGCTTACCCCATGTCTTAGAATTCATCCAATCCCCATGTACACGGCCGCAGCCGCCTAAAAATTTTCATTGGCAAGGCAACACTGCTTGGCACCTTCACAAAAATCAATACTAATTTTGTTTGCTCTGCTGTGTCACAGAACACATATATCCTTATGCTGTGTGTGCGAGAAAGCAGAGAGAGGCGACATACGCGGTACGCCACGCGTAAAAGAGATGCAAAAATGTAAGAAGTTTGCACATGCGTAATTTGCTACGTAGTATCACTATCACACGCCCACCTTGTTTTCCCAGTCAGCTGCAACTATACTTATAAATCTGTGGTCAGCTGAGTTAGATTAGTGAGAGAAATGGGTTTATTTTCATAGCTGTATATTGGAAAATCAACCACAGGTTACACCATCGTCCTCTGTTCGAGTCGAAAATCAAAAAGTTGTGCTAAATTTATCTCGTCAACCGTAAAGCAGCAGTACCTACTAGTGTCGTTACATTCGCATGCTAATTTGATTCCTTTCCGGACCGAGATCGACACAAAATGTGAAGGTCGTCTTCGTTCGGTAACGCAACGTCAGTGTCTCGAAGCATCCTCATCGAACCGAATCCGCGCGCGCCGCGTCGCGACGTCCTACTCGCGGTTTACGTAACGTGTGCCTGCGAGCGATCGAGCGAGCCTCTTCGCCAGCCGCGTCCTCCGGATCCGAACACATAACGTACAGTCGGTAACGTAGGTAGCTACGCCGCGATGCTGAATCTCATGTCCGCCTGCGGCCGCGGCGGGCGCTCGCTGGAGCGCTCGCTGTCGAGCATCGTCGACGTGCCCAAGTTCAAGGAGTTCGGCGTCGTGAACGAACCCGTGCTCGGCTACCGCGCCGGCAGCGCCGAGCGCGCCGAGCTGCAAGCCGAGCTGCGGCGCGTCTCCGCCGTCACCGAGGAGGTGCCCATCGTGATCGGCGGCGAGGCCATCCGCGACGGCGAGCCGCGCTACCAGGTGATGCCGCACGACCACTCCAAGAGGCTCGCCAAGTTCTACTACGCGAGCGAGAACACAATCAACAAGGCGATCGAGGTGTCGGTGGAGGCGCAGCGCCGCTGGGACCGCACGCCGCTGCCGGAGCGCGTCGCCGTGTGGCAGCGCGCCGCCGACATGATGGCGGGCGCGCATCGCCAGCGTCTGAACGCCGCGACGATGCTCGGCCAGTCGAAGACGGTCGTGCAGGCCGACATCGACTCGGCGGCCGAGCTCGTCGACTTCTTCCGGTTCAACGTTTACTTCCTGAAGGAGAACGCCAAGTACCAGCCGATCTCGGAGGAGCCGGCGGTGACGCGCAACTCGCTGCGCTTCCGCGGCCTCGACGGCTTCATCGCCGCCATCAGCCCGTTCAACTTCACGGCGATCGGCGGCAACCTGGCGTACACGCCGGCGCTGATGGGCAACGGCGTCGTGTGGAAGCCCTCGGACACGGCGCTGCTCTCCAACTGGCGCATCTTCAACATCATGCGCGAGGCGGGCCTGCCCGACGGCGTCGTCAACTTCGTGCCGGCCGACGGGCCGACGCTCGGGCGCGCCATCACCGCGTCGCCGCACCTCGCCGGGATCAACTTCACCGGCTCCGTGCCCACCTTCAACTGGCTCTGGAACGAGGTCGGCAAGAACCTGGAGCGGTACCGCAACTACCCGCGCCTCATCGGCGAGTGCGGCGGCAAGAACTACCACTTCGTGCATCCGTCGGCGGACGCGGCCTCCGTGGTCGCGGGCACGATCCGCTCCGCCTTCGAGTACTGCGGCCAGAAGTGCTCCGCGTGCTCGCGCGTGTACCTGCCGCGCTCGCTGCGCGCGCCCGTCGTACGCGGCCTGCTGGCAGAGCGCGCCAAGCTGCGCGTGGGAGACCCCGCCGACTTCGGCGTGTTCGCGGGCGCCGTCATCGACGAGAAGGCGTTCGCACGCATCTCCGGCTACATCGAGCACGCCAAGCGCAGCGCCGCCTGCTCGGTGCTCGGCGGCGGCGAGTGCGACGCGAGCAGGGGCTACTTCGTGCAGCCGACGGTCATCGAGACGACGGACCCGCACGACCGGCTGATGACGGAGGAGATCTTCGGGCCTGTGCTGGCGCTCTACGTGTACGAGGACGAGCGCGCGGACGAGGCGCTCGCGCTGGTCGGCGCCTCCACCAAGTTCGCGCTGACGGGCGCGGTGTTCGCGCAGGACCGCGCCTTCCTGCAGCGCGCGTTCGAGGAGCTCAAGATGACCGCCGGCAACTTCTACGTGAACGACAAGTCGACGGGCTCCGTGGTCGGCCAGCAGCCGTTCGGCGGCGGCCGCATGTCCGGCACCAACGACAAGGCGGGCGGACCCAACTACGTGATGAGGTGGACCTCGCCGCAGTCCGTCAAGGAGACGTTTGTGCCGCTGCGCGACATCGACTATCCATACATGAGGGAATAGATGAATTGTGAGCTATGGATCCCTAAATGTTGGACCTCTTGAGACATGAAAGTGTCACTCACACATACAATATCAGTACAATAATTTATTGTTAGGTATGTTATAGGCTTAACTGAGTAAGATCTGATGATGTCTAATGTAATGTAGATTTGATTGAAAGAAAAAATGTACCTATTTAAATGTAATCTCTTGAATTACTGATATTGTTCTGATGCAATAATATTAATTATAATTCACAAGACTACGATTGCAGGAGAAGAGAAGCCAGTCACGAAGATGTCGTCACTGTTACTTATGAGTGGTACCTACATGTTAGAATGTTACAGAATTGTTGAATATTTTGCATAGACTATTGAGATTCAATAAATTAGGTAAAGAGATGTAAGTTATTATTACTGTTAAAAGTAATCTATGATATAAAATTAGATGTATGTAACTCACATGTGTGCTTTGCCAACCACTTGACCTAACTGTCCTTATCAAGTCTTGTAGGAACTGTTTGCTGCGCCTGCCTCCTTATCTTCAATAATAGTTTTATCTGTCTGTTGTCTGTCTTCACTCTCTTGAATAGTGTTTTTGTGCATTTATGCTTTATTACTATACTTTTTGTTTTGTAATTATACTACTATTACCTACTATTGTTATTATTTATATGGTACATAGGTACTGTTCAAGATATTGTTTATTTATTTAAATGTTGTTTATTCATGTTCAGGTGCTAGTTCCTGTTATTTTTTATTTGACTGGATTTGTTCTTCAAATTCCAATAAAAATCATGAAAAATATACATCTTTTTAATTTACTTTTATTTCTCATCTAAGGTAACTTTTGAAGTACCTACCTATAGGCACGACTCTTCCAAACCTTAAATCAAAAATAATTACATAGGTAGGTAGGACCTAGGAGAATTAATCTACATAGGTGATTATTTTTTTTTTAACGTTGGGAAATCCTCATGGATACTCTTCTTTTGTGGTGACAACAGAAGAGTTATGTCGGACTCTTACCGACTAAAACCCAACGGGGTCCTGCTGCACACCTTGTGCCGGGGCTGTGGGCACGCTTTCGCACTCTTCCATGAACATAGGTGAGCTACATCAACATGAGTGTAATAATTTTTATTGTGTAGGTACTTTCCACACAACACTATATAAATACCTAAAACCTATAAATGACCAATTATTGTAGGTATTTATTATTTATAAAATTTATTATAAATCTAAAATAAATTTTTTCCAGTAATTTAATGTATTTATGTATATTCCCAACGATGTTAAATACCTATGAGATATTTAACATGTAGTAATGTAACAGTAGCCTATGTGCTATTCTAAACTATAATCTATCTCTCTGCCAAGTTTCATCCAGATCCGTTCAGCCGTTCCGGCGTGGACAAACATCCATCCATACTCACAAACTTTCGCAATAGAGTAGTTATGTAGAAGGAGGATTATGATTAGTAGAAAATAATTTACGACACTGGTATCATCATGGATTAAAATGGGAGCAAACCACAGAAGTTCGAAACAATTTGTGAATTTTGATGGAATTTCATGTCTCATCGATCGAAGTTGAATGTTTTCGCTGCATGTGTGCAATAAAAATTGTGTGTTGTCGAATTTTTTTTTAGCTTTCGTTATATTGTTATCGCTGTCTGTTTTCGGCCTTGTTGTTGTGTTTGTATTTTTACAAACATGGAACCTCAACCCGCGCTGCCGCGTCAGAACAAAGTGATACCTAATTTTATGCAATAGAAATATGATATTATTTTGGCCCTTGGTTAGTTTTGATGTAGACATTAGGTCGCGTCAACCAAAAAGAACGCTGGAAAACAGTGGAGGGGACGTGTTTGCGCATACAAAATACTCGAGTCATTACACCCCTCTTCTTCCCCCTTCTGGCGATCTTTATGCGTGACGCGCACTATACCTGCTTTTCAGTGTTCTGTTCTGAAGTTCGGTAAGGAAATAAAATATTGGTATTCGCACAAGCAAAACCGCGCCATTACCACTAAATAGTGCTCCATAGTTAAAAAATGTTATCTGTCCCTGACTTGTTATGACAGTGACATATCATGACATTACTTTGTTTACAAAAATTATCTATCCTTGTTTCTGGACCCGAATAGTTAAATTTTAAATTCCTTGATGTTGTGTAATTGTGTGTCTGTCTTGTCTTTTTCTAGAATAATTAATATATTGTTGATGACGAAATCATCTAAGAAAATCAACAAATAAACACCAGGAGCAATGTCCAACGTATTCGGGCTGATCGTTTCCGGCCGCTTGGTAAGTTGGTTGTAGTTATTTTGTAGCAGCGAAGGCTAGTGATGTTAAAATAGATGATCGATGCGTTATGCAGGTGCAGACAGACTTCACGCAGCTATCGGAGACTCGGTTCCTGGTGACGATCGAGGAGGCGGACGCCATCAACCACGCCGTAGTGTTCCTGACGGGGCTGGTGGCGCTCCCGCCCGGCACTGCGGGAATGGTATACTGGAGCTGGCCGGACCCGGCCGCGCCGCCCAACTGGCAGCTGCTCGGCCACATCTCCAACGCGAAACCATCCGCTATCTTCAAGATATCAAACTTGAAAAAACTCCACGAACTATCTAGTATGTACTTTTTAGTAATTTCTTTATGGTGTAGGTAATTAGTACTGATTATTTTATGTCGCCCCTTTTTTTCAGCTGAAAACAAATTCTTAAGTGCATTTGGACAACAGAATATTTGCCATAATGCACAGATAGGAATCTCAATTGAGCCTGAGGTCAACATTCAGTTACTGTCTTCCTCTGTGGTGAGTTTAATAGCAGTATCAGTAATGACTTCCTTTATTTTTAATGTTGTCTATCACTCATGCATAAATGTCGGAAGATTGTATGATTGTTTATAAGATTTATCAAATATATTTCATTTATTTTGTTTTAGGCACAGAAAACAAACGACTACATATCTTTTGCTCAAAAGATGTTGGAGAACTTGGTGAACTTTGTGGCATCTTACTCTGTTACACAGGACCAGATGACCCCAACCCCATTTGTCTCATACATCCCTCTCAATACACTCCACACCTGGTACCAGAACTTTGAGAGGCGTCTCCAGCAAAACCCCAACTTTTGGAAAAATACATAACCAAATTATTCAAAACTATCATTAGGTAAATAATAAGTTAATATAATTTATTTGTAATCATGCTTGCATATCCATGGATATGCAAGGTACAATGAAAAAGGTATCTCTAAAACAATAAAATTGGTTTTGCCAGCATGTTTTAAAATAGAATAATAAAAACACTACATATGTATTTAATATGTTCAATGAAATACTTTAAACTATGTACATGTACTTTTAAATATTTATATATAAACAGCCTTCATACTATGAAAATATGGTTTTGTATCATATTACCAGCCCCTTGATCACGTAACTTTTGTTGCATTCAAAATCCGGTTGCATATGTCAATTTTGGCAGTTTTGCCATCGCAAATCTGCCAAAATTGACATATGCAACCGGATTTTGAATGTAACAAAAGTTACGCGATCAGCCTGCTGGTAATAGGTACCTACCTGAGACTGAGTATCGTGTACTATTTGGCAATCTATTCCTCAAAACCCTGCAAGAGCTACGTACAGGACTTTCTTGACTCCACTACTTGTTGATTTCACAGCATTCACAAAGTTTGTAGTCACCCTTATTTTGTAGTGTGAAAGAACACACTGCATGTCATAGCCACAGTGCATTAAAGTAAAAACTGCTTGCTTTTTAAATTAAGTATTTTATTAAAGGCATTCATAATATCATTTAGTTTTATTTTGTCTAAGAATAAAATAAAAATGCCAACATACATCATCGGTGTTTCATCAATACTGTATGTGGGGGAGCTGAAATGACTGAACTAATACATATTTCTATGCCATGATGACAGCAGTAATTATGTTACAACACTCGTTAAAACCTGTAAGGGGCCATCTCCACGAGCGAGAGAATCGTGACGAGTCCGCCCTTCTATCGTCAGGTCCGGTCGTCTCCACGAACGCGCTTGATGTCCTGCCAGCGTACGTGTAGGTATCGTCGCGACTCGTAACGGAATCGCCGCGTTTTCTCGACGCGTTGTGGAATAGTTGAAAGATTTCAGTCGTGCAACCCGAAAGCTAAATAAGTAGTGTCTGTATACATAAATCCTACTAATATTATAAACGCGAAAGTTTGTAAGTATGGATGGATGTTTGTTACTCTTTCACGCCGGAACGGCTGAACTGATCTGGATGAAACTTGGAAGAGAGATATATTATAGTCTGGAATAACACATAGGCTACATTTTATCCCGTGGGATTTTAAACTGCGCGGGTGCTTGTGCAACGCTACGCTAGTAAATACATGCGTTTGACAGCGCGCTTGCCACGCTCTCGCTGCGACAGCGCTACGTTCACTCCAGCCGCTCCACTCGTCGCATGGCCGTTTGCCGCAATAATCGCCGCGTGTGGAGATACGTTCTACCAGTGTATAATATAATATTGCCGCTTTTCTCACGCCCGTGAAAGCGGCGCCATAATGAACTAAGTACCTACTGTCATAATAATCTAATGAACTGTCAGATAGCTGAAAATTGCAAGCCAAGGAACCTAGTTGGCTTGGTTGAACAGTCTCTCAATTTCAGCTGTTAGTTTCAGACTTCCGCCACTAACCTTAGTTTTGGTGACAAACTTGTGCAAATAACAGCTTTTTTATATTAAAGAAACTAATCTTATATAGCGACGCTAATTATTATTACCTTACTAGTGAAATTAATTTACAATTTGGAAGTAATTTGAATGTTAACAGTCAGCTTTTTAGAAAATTAAATATGTGAACAACTCATAGATATAAAACTTATTTGTACACTACCAGGGCTTTAACAAATAAAAACAACTTCAATAGTAAGTGATGTACAACATAGGCAGTCTAATCGCAGTGACTTTTCTTTTTCAGAAAAACGATTGACCAATCTAAATGAACTTTACATAAATAGGTTTACATAACATTGAGATCCCCTTTACAAATTAATCAACAATAATAAATGAACAATAACATTCTCAGCATTGTTAATGACAACTCAAGACCTCTCTAACAAATTAAATAACAGAACTCCTATACACAAATACATGTAATTACTACTTGCTTATCGTCAGGCATGGTAGATATCCTCTCAGTAGCTCACACTAGCTAGCTACCCACGCAAATAACACTTTTCACTGACAAGTACAAATTAACTCAACAACATCATGCATCTTTATGATAAAGCTGAAAAATGCATTTCACGCAGATCGCCTCAGCGCCTCAGTTAGCCGCGCGGACTCCACAACATAACATTCGCCGCCGCGTCTTCGCGTCATGATCTTCGAACCAAATTTCATCATTGGGCTAGCCCACTACAAACACACTAGTGTTGGGACTGCGCTGTGTGCTCCGCCAGAAAGGGATGCTGCAGCGCCTCGGCGGCGGAGGGCCGGCGCGCGGGGTCCGGCGCCAGCAGTCGCGCCGCCAGCGAGAACGCGCTGTCCGGGAACCCGGCGATGCTCAGCGACGCAGAGAACTGTTCCGGCTGCAATCAATGTACGACATAGGTACGATACTCGAATTCGAAACTTCGAATCAGCGGAATCGTACATAGGTTATTTGTACAATCTTTTATAGATTTTGAATGACCCGATTCTTTGTCTATATAAAATGGTTTACAACCTTTACAACAGCAGCTTCGGTGTCCACCATTGTATCCTGCGAGATCTAGCCGCATTATGCCCCGTGTGCACGAGCAAAATTCCTCAGTAATCCAGTTGCCGAATCTCGAGGGACTACACTCGGCAAAGTATTGCAAAGGCAAATGACCCCCCCAACCTCCCAAAAAATTTTGTCGGTCCATGCACCAAACACCCTATATATACATATGTACATAATACGAGTGAGTGTAGGTACGTACGTCGTCGGTGTCGTCCCTGCAGACGCAGTGCAGCGCGGGCGCGGCGCAGGCGGCGCAGGGCGCGGGGCGCGGCGCGGGGCGCGCGGGGGGCGGCAGGCCGCGCAGGCGCGCGCTCAGCCGGCGCAGGCACAGCCCGCGCAGCGCGCGCCCCACCACCAGCCGGCGACCTGCGGGCGAGGCGTGTCGTCACTCGTGCGTGTCGCGCGCACGTCGCGCGGCCGGCGCGCTAGTTACCGAGCGCGGCGGCGGCTTGCTGCAGCGCGCGCGTGCCCAGCAGCGCGCACAGCTCGGCCAGCGCGGCCGCGTCGTCGGGCGCGCGCAGCAGCGGGTAGCGCGCCGTCAGCAAGCAGCTCAGCACCACGCCGCACGCCCACACGTCCACGCGCGCGTCCTGCGCGCCCACCTTCAGCAGCACCTCGGGCGGCCGGTAGCCCTGCAACGTGCGTGACGTCATCAGTCAGCCGGCGTCACGCGGCGACACAGCGCTCACGCACCGCCCGCACCTGCGTCCCGGCGCGCGGCGCGCGGGCGGCGGGCCGGCGCGCGCACTCGCCGCACACGGCGCCGCGCCCGCCGCACGCACCGCACGCGCCGCACGCACCGCTCGCGCCGCCCGCGCCGCCCTGCAATGACACGACTCGCTCACACACACACGTCTTAGCCGGTAGCGGGTCGAGGTCCAACATGTTGATTATTTAATGACAAAATTCATGTTTTTCGTGATTCCTCATTATGTTTTTAAGTTTATCTTAATTATAAACTCATACTGGGCGTTTCGGTCTGCATACTGTAAGCCTACCTACTATCAAAAATGTCGTAATAAATAAATTATTTAGGTAAGTATATGCAGTTGTTCACAGGCTCAAGTACAACAGTATAAATCTACATGCAATAGTACCTTGACGTTAGTGTGCGCTAGCGGTCGCGGTAGCGGCACGGTCGGCACGGTCGGCACGGCCGCGGCGCGCGTGCGCGTCGACACGCCCGGCTCCAGTGCGGCTCGCTTCGCTTCCGGTGGGGACTCAACCTGCGTTATTGTGCGCATCAACCAAAAAGAACGCCGGAAGGGAAGGGATGGGGTGTGATGGCGCGAGTATTTTATTTAGTCACTGTTTTACAGCTTTTTTTGGTTGACGCGCACTATATGTATGTACATTACAAGACAAATGACCCCAGTGATTGAACCGAAGAAAAACAAGTATCGGGAATGAAGAACCCTCTTTTGGAGAAAGCCTCCTCTAACAGAGATGGCCATTTTCTTTTTGTCTTTTTTTTTTCTTTTTTATTATCTTTATATTTATCTTTTGCTTTTTGTGTAGATTTTTTAAAAATTTCTACTGACCATTTCGTCAGCCAATATTTTATTTATTTATTTTATTTATAGACGAGCAGCTTTAGCTGATAATAAGTTTTTATTACGATTTCAACTGACCTCCACTCTAGTCCGTTTGCGTGTGTTGTGAGTGGCGAGCGCGCGACGCGTCCCCCCCGCCCCCGCCTGCGCCCCATCGGGGGGCACCAGCCGCTGAGCGAGGCCGAAGTCTACCAGCAGGTACCTGACACATCGCATCACATCATCCTACCAATATCTAACTGGTTTATCATTATTGAGTTGAATTACTCAGGAAAACACTACCTACAGTGTAGTGTCCAGTAGTGTAGTGTCCAGTAGTATAGTAGATTTACCTACTTAGTGAACTAGAAATGTAGTCTACACTAAGAACATCTAGGTAAGCATAACAAACAACAACTTACGTTTTCTCATAAGAGTCATATTTCACAGGAATGCATAAGGGAAAAAAATAATTTATTAGCCCATCATTTTTTCAAATAGAGAAGACGAAGATATTACAATATTTCATCTTAAGATAAAATATCGCTTCCCATACATCATTGTTTTTTTTTTATATAGATGTTGGCAATTTTAAATGTAAATATACCTACCTCCGGTTCTCTCTGTCATAGAGGAAGTTGCTCGGCTTGACGTCGCGATGTATGACGCCGAACGAGTGCACGTGCCGCAGCGCCGTCAGTAGGGCACGCATGTAGCGCCGCACCTCGTCCGCGTCCATCAAGTGCACGTACTCCTGCAACACAAGGGACACTGCACATGCACTGCAGGACTCATGCTCTACCATACCACCTGTGTGCCCTGCAGGCTACACTAGACATGCCTGCTATATACTGTCATTTGACTACAGTTAGCTAGTGGTTATTGGTAAACCTAGTGGATGAGCTGCACAGCTTGCCTTGATCAAACAATGATGTCCAAACTTGGGCCATACACCTACCACCAATACCTACTTCCCTACAAACAGAATAGATGTTGCAGCCTTGGCTGAGAACTTCTAGATAAATTGTTAGCTTGGGACTGCTTATTATTCCAATGCTTGCTAGTCTTCTAATGCTTTAATAATAAATAAATAAAGTAGAATAGATTAATGTCAATAGTTTGAACATTATTATACAGTCAACTCTTTAGCTAATAAAATAATTTTCATCTGAATTCTGTGATAGGTTAGTCCATTACTCAGTTCTGTAACATATTACCAATACTTACTGAAAACTTCTTATGAGGTATATAAGGCATTATAAAAACTATGGTGTCCAAATGTCGAAGGCACAAATCCACTCCAATAACATTGTGTTTTCCTCTGAAAACAAAAGTGCTTTTAAATTAGTATTCCTTGTTGAAAGCCCCTTTTAACACACACTTTTGCTGGCTATTAAGCCAGTCATCAAATGTGTTTCAGACATTCAGGCATTTACCCAAACACCCTGAATGTCTGTGGTGCGCCGACGGCGCTAGGCTAAGTGTAGCGTGCATACCCCATGTCCTGCAGACAGCGCAACTCGTGCTCTGAGAGCGCGGGGTGCGCCGTCGGCGGTGCTCGATGGCGAGCCAGCACCGCTAGGCTAAGTGTAGCGTGCATACCCCATGTCCTGCAGACAGCGCAACTCGTGCTCTGAGAGCGCGGGGTGCGCCGTCGGCGGTGCTCGATGGCGAGCCAGCACCGCTAGGCTAAGTGTAGCGTGCATACCCCATGTCCTGCAGACAGCGCAACTCGTGCTCTGAGAGCGCGGGGTGCGCCGTCGGCGGTGCTCGATGGCGAGCCAGCACCGCCAGGCTAAGTGTAGCGTGCATACCCCATGTCCTGCAGACAGCGCAACTCGTGCTCTGAGAGCGCGGGGTGCGCCGTCGGCGGTGCTCGATGGCGAGCCAGCACCGCTAGGCTAAGTGTAGCGTGCATACCCCATGTCCTGCAGACAGCGCAACTCGTGCTCTGAGAGCGCGGGGTGCGCCGTCGGCGGTGCTCGATGGCGAGCCAGCACCGCTAGGCTAAGTGTAGCGTGCATACCCCATGTCCTGCAGACAGCGCAACTCGTGCTCTGAGAGCGCGGGGTGCGCCGTCGGCGGTGCTCGATGGCGAGCCAGCACCGCCAGGCTAAGTGTAGCGTGCATACCCCATGTCCTGCAGACAGCGCAACTCGTGCTCTGAGAGCGCGGGGTGCGCCGTCGGCGGTGCTCGATGGCGAGCCAGCACCGCCAGGCTAAGTGTAGCGTGCATACCCCATGTCCTGCAGACAGCGCAACTCGTGCTCTGAGAGCGCGGGGTGCGCCGTCGGCGGTGCTCGATGGCGAGCCAGCACCGCCAGGCTAAGTGTAGCGTGCATACCCCATGTCCTGCAGACAGCGCAGCTCGTGCTCGACGCGCGCGGGGTGCGCCGTCGGCACGAGGTGCTTGATGGCGAACCAGCGCCGCGCCGAGCCCGCCAGCGCCGCGTGCCGCCGCAAGGAGCCCAGGTACACCGAGCTGAACGTGCCCTCGCCTATCTTGCGGTGCACTTCGAATATCTTGTCCAACTTGGGCAGCTTGTTCAACAGCTCCACGATCTGGTTCTCTGATGCAAATTGTAGTTTAAAAAATCTCTTCTGAAAAATGTATGCGGCATCACGGTCGGATATACTCACTTTCGACGTCATCTCTATAGTCCGACCGCCGCTCCTCGGTCTTCTGCTTGAGGATTTCATTGAGACCGTATTTACGAGTCTGTAATATTTCTTTTTGAACCTTCACTTCGATTCCTCTGATCCTAGACATAGCTCAAGCCATCTAACGTTATTTATAATATATAATTAAGTCGGACGGAATTGCCGAAATTACTAGAAATAGAAAGTGCTCAAAACTCGATCGAACTCTATCGAAAAAAGTTTTTTTTTTTTTAATTTTGTGCTGGCTTGGATGCAAAGTCCTTTAGCCAAGTCCCCTTTATTTAGCTGTTTTATTTAGGTCACTTCATTCACTTTCTCACATGTTTGTATGTTTTGTTAGTCGCGCACGCAAAGTAAAACTTCCAAAAGTCAGTTTTTGCAATCACATGTTTTCAAAGAATTCAATTTTATAAGTGTCTACTGCAAGGAACTTATAGGTAAAGCTTTACTTATAAGTTCCTTGGTCCACTGTTATCGAAAAAAGTACATAAACAGTGTTGCCAATAAAAATTTTTAGGCGGCTCTGTACATGAGGTAAAAAAGCCGTATTTTAAGGAAAATGACCAACATGGGCCGTGTCACTGCTGAAAAAATTATGTTATACACACATCAACATCGTCTAGGGATATTTTGTATAAAGTTCTTGAACTCTAAAAATACTGGCCGGTTTTAAAATCTTTTGAAGAAACCTTATTTTTTAGGCCTTTTTGAATGATTCCAAATTTGAATTTGAACAAATGAATAAAAAACAAAAGATTTGCACGACATTGCTATAGCGAAGGTCGAAAGTTACAATTTATCTTCCATAGTTTATGGTATTTTTTTGTGTAAAATTGAAGTTTTAAAACACGTTATCAATTAATTTCGATTTTATACTACTAAATGCATCATGCAGCGGCGCCATTTAACTAGAGATAAACAGCCTTACTTATAAACGCAATTTAAAAGTTAAACCACGCTTAAACCGTTACTTATACCGTGTTTGTGTGCCATGATTATCTTGTTTACTAACTGAGAATATTTTTTTCCTAAAAAAGGAGGACTTGAACGATGTGCCTACGCGTTTTTCGCGACACGGTCGGGGATGCTGTCTTCGGCCTAAACTTAATCCAGCAGTGGAGGCCCAGAGAGTTCAGAGAAAGGTGGGATACGCTTGTTGAACTCTCTGAAGAGGACTTCAGAGGGAGGTACCAATTCTCAAAAAAGGAAATATGCTGAGGATCATTGAAATTCTTCGCCATGACTTGACCGAAGACAGCCGTGGAGGAGACATACCGGTTGAAATACAAGTCATGGCGGTTATAAGATACTGGGGCGACATAAGATACAACAAGACCGCGCAGATTGGCATGAGCCAGCAAGCAATAACACGCCTGTGCGTTAGAGTGGCCATCGCACCGGCATCACAATGCTCCATCATTACATCATTACAAAACAGAAGCTGCAGAGTGATTTCGGTCTTTTAGCGGATTTCCGTAAATCATCGGCGCCATAGATGGCACCCACATAGAGATCATCACCTACCTATCAACGTAGTGTGTGGAGTGGAGGTGTTGTGTTTGTAAGTACACTATGGACTCCATTGTCTGAATAAAAATTTATATTATTATTATTATGTGCTATTCCAGACTATAATTTATCCCTCTGACGAGTTTCATCCATATCCGTTCAGCCGTTCTGGCGTGAAAGTACAAACTTTCGCGTTTCCAATACCTATAAGTAGGATTTATCATGGGTTTGCCCAAAGAATTTGGATACTTGTTTATTCTTCTTAGGGTTTGTCCAAGGAATTTAGAAACGGTTTGCCGAACTTGTTTCAAATTCCGCAAATACGTAGTACCACCTTTCTACCTACCACTAACTAGTAGGTATGCTAACGCATCTACCTACCTATCTTTATTGTAAGGAAGCTGAATTGAAGAGTTGAAGGACATTCCTGAAAACAACTTGTATATTTATTGAATTTCATATCATTTAACAAAGTCTAACAAACACAGCACCTCCACTCCACACACTACGTTGATAGGTGATGATCTCTATGTGGGTGCCATCTATGGCGCCGATGATTTACGGAAATCCGCTAAAAGACCGAAATCACTCTGCAGCTTCTGTTTTCTCCCGCATTGTTGATGTAATGATGGAGCATTGTGATGCCGGTGCGATGGCCACTCTAACGCACAGGCGAGTTATTGCTTGCTGGCTCATGCCATGAATATCTGATCTGCGCGGTCTTGTTGTATCTTATGTCGCCCCAGTATCTTATAACCGCCATGACTTGTATTTCAACCGCTATGTCTTCTCCACGGCTGTCTTCGGTCAAGTCATGGCGAAGAATTTCAATGATCCTCAGCATATTTTCTTTTGAGAATTGGTACCTCCCTCTGAAGTCCTCTTCAGAGAGTTCAACTAGCGTATCCCACCTTTCTCTGCTCTCTGGTCCTCCACTGCTGGATTAAGTTTAGGCCGAAGACAGTATCCCTGACCGAGTCGCGAAAAACGCGTAGGTACATCGTTCAAGTCCTCCTTTTTTAGGAAAAAAAAAAATCTCAGTTGGTAAACAAGATAATCATGGCACACAAACACTGTTTAATTTGACAGGAAGTAAATGAATTAGACAATGTTGAAATCGCACATTCTTTCGAATGTACAACCATGGAATTCTCTAAAATGTTAAGTATTAGGTCTACTGATATCACTGTGGTCTCGCAGAACATTAGAAGTATTTATAAAAACATGGATGACCTACAATCTAACCTGGCTCTGCTAAAACTTAACGCCGATTTTATTGTGTTATCTGAATGTAGGCTTACTCAGAATAAACCCGTTCCACATCTAACGAATTATTACTCTTATTCTACTACACTGCATTTAAACCAAAACGATGGAGTCACTACATATGTTAAAAATACGCACAAAACTATGGTTAAAGAAATAAAATTGACACATGCTTCTTGCCTTGAAATAAACTTCGACAATATTATTATACTATGCATTTACAGATCACCTTCTAACGGTAATGCTGAATTATTTATTAACTCCTTAAACATGTACCTAGAAACTATAAAAAGACACGAAAAAATTATACTAGTGGGGGACATAAACATAAATACTTTACCCAGAACAACTGAAAATACCCAAGAAAAGAACAATAGATTGAATTATTTAAATATGTTATCCATGCACGGCCTGCTACCCAGTCATAACTTGCCTACAAGGGTAGATAGTTGTCTAGATCACGTTATGTTGAAGATAAATAAACATAAAAACTCTGCCGTAGTTGCTGTGCTGCAAACTTCTGTCACTGACTATCTTTTGGTATTGTTTAGCCTTTCAAAAGTCGACACCAAAAATAGCCATTCTAAATCAAAAATAACCGTTAATTATGAAAATGCACTAAAAACCTTGGCAGAGCAAAACATTGAACACTTATTTCAACTAAATGATCCCAATATTCTGTGGTGGTGTGTGTGTAGGTATAGTTAATAAGTATGTTAGTATCTAGGTAAGGTAATGGTCTCAGTCAATAAACGAGTGTCAACTTAACTGCACGTATCATTTCAACCTACCTACCCCCCCCGAACCTCCCGCACGACATGGCGACCTTGCCATGCCTAGCGCGCGTGTGGTAGAGGAGCGCGTGTTGGGATGGTAATGGAATATTAAAAGTTAAAAGTCGGGAAATAATCTGCAAAAAATGTGTCGGGCCACAGTAGAAAAGGATGAAGATTTCAAAATGCCGCAGCCGGAGAAGACAATGTCTTAAAAAGCATTGGAGGACGCGTGGAAAATTTACACACGATGTTACTCGTGATAATTGCAATAATAAGTGTCATCGTCTTGTTTTTTCTGTGGAGAATGTACGGGACCTGCCATCGCAAGCTGGTGCAAAAGGAGATTGGGCTGCAAG
The DNA here is from genome assembly GCA_963576535.1 of Plemyria rubiginata. Lineage (NCBI taxonomy): Eukaryota > Metazoa > Arthropoda > Insecta > Lepidoptera > Geometridae > Plemyria > Plemyria rubiginata. The sequence continues at coordinate 14,826,698 of OY754908.1, read as the reverse complement.
CCATGCGCCGAATCCGATCATCGTTTGGCCGAGGCCGAGTTGGGGACGCAGAAAATCCGTAGTGCGGAAAGTGCGTAAAGAAAAAGTGCGTGAGTAAGAGTGCGGGTAATGTTAAAGTTCGGAAATACGTTAAGTGCGGAAGTGCGGAACTAAAAAGTGCGGATATTTAAATTAATGACTGTCGATGGAGAGACTATGTACTATAGATGAGACATTAGAAAGTTTGTGTGAAAATATTAGGAAATTAGGTCCGAAGAGACGCAAGGACAGTTTAGGTAAACAAAAATTTAGAGAGGCAGATGAATTGTATTATGAATATAAACTATTAATCGAAAATGAAGGTTGGTGGAAAAAGGCGTTAGGATTAGATTTTTTATTTTCAGGATATAATTTAGAACTGTTAACAAGCAAAATAGAAAGTAATTACAGTAAAATAAAGGGTTACAAAGTGGATAAAGAAATTATAGAAAAAAAAAGACGTCAGAAATAAAGATAAAAGTTTTTGACAAAATGGAAAGCTTTAATTTAAAAACGGCTTGTACTTTGATTCCATTTATGGACGGAAAAGAAGAGACGGTAGAGAGGATCATAGAAGGTATAGAGATGTATAATAGTTGTTTAAAAGGGGAAGACAACGTGAAATTACTGATTTCATACGTATTAAAGACACGTCTTTCAAAAACAGCAAAACTAAAATTGAAAAATAATTATTTAACAGTGACTGAAATGATAGATGATTTTAAATCTTGTCTTTTAACAAAGAAATCAGCAAATTCGTTATTGTCACAGATAAATAATTTGTCCCAAAATAATCTGTCTATTACAGAATATGGTGAAAAGTTGGAGGAGCTATTTATCAATCTCACTGTAGCTCAGGCAGACGGGAACCCAAAGGCGAGTGAGGTATTGAGACCTATAAATGAAAAAATGGTAATAAAAAGGTTTTCAGATGGGCTGAGGAACCGGCGACTAAGCACGATTCTGGCAGCTCGGGACTACACTGAACTAAAAGATGCAGTGCGTGCTGCAGAAGATGAGGAGCTGGCACGCCCCGGGACGTCAGGCCAGAACACCGTGTTCTCATACACCAGAAGTCGAGGTAAGAACCCTAGGTACAGTCGAGCTCGTGGAAATTACTTCCGTGGGTATACCACTACCAATTACCGTGGTAGCCACACCGCTCAGCAACAGCAGAGCCAGGGATCCGTGCAACGTGGATACAATCGAGGAAGATATAACCAGCAGCGGGGTTACTCGAGACCAGCAAATAGGTCCTACTATAGAGGTAACAGAGGTTATAGAGGAGGACAGCGGACCAACGCTTATCTAGCTGTAGAGGAAAAGGAAGAACAGAAAGAAGAGATTAATCTAGGTCAGTTTTTTCGGGACTCCTAGCTATGTTATGACATGTGAAAGTCTGGATTGCATTTATTTGTATTTTAGAAACCAAAAACTTAAATTTTTAATAGATACTGGAGCATCGATTTCTATAATTAGCACTCATTTAGTACAAAATTATACAAAAACTTATAATGAAAACACAATCATAAAAGGAATTGGTGGCAAAGTCCAAGCGGATAGAGTAGCATACATTCCTTTGCAATTGGAGAATGGTGTAGAATTACAGCATAAGTTATACTTGTTTGATACCGTACCATGCAAAACAGACGGAATCATCGGTTTAGACTTTCTGAGAAGCTATAATGCAAACATAGACTTACCGACGGATATGCTTACCTTGCGATTAAACAATGTAGAGTATAGCGTGCAGATACAGAAGCGACAGAATGAATACGTAGATTCGGAAGGATATTTAACTATACCAAGTAGGAGCGAGTCCATTCATTATTTCGACATAAATAAAAATATTCATAAAGACTGCGTGTTGTATGCAAAACAATTAGGCGAACATTTATTTATGGCAAGTAGTATTGTCCAACCTAAAAGAGGTAAAATTCCGGTAAAAATTTTGAACACAAGTGAAAATTCAATAAAAATTAAGAGAGAAAATTTAATTAACAATAATGATTTAGATTATTTAGAAAATTATATTGTGTGTTTGTTTGATCAATCAAAAAATGGGGTAGAACGTGTTAAAAAATTATTTACAGAACTAAAGTTATCGCATTTAAAGTCAAATGATAGGAAACAAATCGAAATTATATGCGCAAAATATGCAGACATATTTTTCCTAGAAGGAGACAAGCTAGGTACGGCGAGTGTCGTGGAACAGTCGATAGCCGTGAAACCTAATACGAAGCCTGTGTATGTCAAACCTTATCGGCTACCACAGTCTTCTAAGCCAGAAGTAAATAAGCAGGTTGAGAAAATGTTAAAGGATGACATAATAGAGCCCACCAGCAGTGAGTGGAACAGTCCAATACTTTTAGTACCAAAAAGATCTGATGGAGAAAAGAAATGGCGTTTAGTGATAGATTATAGAAAAGTTAATGACTCGATCCAAGATGATAAATTTCCTTTGCCAAATATAACAGAAATATTAGATTCACTTTCAGGAAGTATTTGTTTTAGCCATTTAGATCTTCAGCAGGGATTTTATCAGGTAAATTTAAAACCAGAGAGTAGGGACATCACTAGTTTTTCGACAAGTTCGGGGCAGTTTCGTATGAAACGGCTCCCTATGGGCCTTAAGATATCACCCAGTGCATTTTCTAGAGTCATGTCTATAGCAATGTCTGGTCTTACATTTGAAAAATGTTTTGTTTATTGCGACGATTTAATTGTGTTTGGAAGGACAGCAGAAATACATAATAAAAATTTAATGGATATTTTTGAACGACTTAGGAAAATGAACCTTAAGCTTAACCCAGCTAAGTGTGATTTTATGAAAACACAATTACTTTATCTAGGTCACGTGGTATCAGCTGATGGTGTATTACCAGATCCTGAAAAAATTACTGTATTAAAAAATTACCCAGTACCAAAAACTGCAGAAGAAGTTAGGCGATTTGTAGCATTTTGTAACTATTATAGAAAATTTATTCCATCATTTGCCGAAATAACGGTACCGTTAAATAAATTATGTCGGAAAAATGAAATTTTTGTCTGGACGAATGAATGTCAAAAGTGTTTTGAAACTCTTAAAGAGAAATTAACTAGCCCACCAATTTTACAATATCCGGATTTTTCAGAGCAAAATGAATTCATACTTCAAACGGATGCGTCAGGCATAGCAATAGGTTCGGTTTTATGCAATAAAGATCTAAGACCAGTGGCTTACGCCAGTAGACCCCTAAATAAAGCTGAATTAAATTATCCAACGATACAAAAGGAACTTTTAGCAGTAGTATGGAGTATAAAATATTTTAGACCGTATTTGTATGGTAGAAAGTTTACTATTTGGACGGATCATAAGCCTCTTATCTATCTATTCGGAATGAAAGATCCGTCCACACGACTTTTAAAGTTTAGATTGTTATTAGAGGAGTACGATTACGATATAAAGCATATAAAAGGTACAGATAACGCGGTAGCGGATGCATTGAGTAGGGTGACCATAAGTTCGGATGATTTGAAATCAATGAATGAAAAAGTGATAGCTATGGTAATAACTAGAGCGCAGAAAGCGAGGATAGATTTGCAAAGCACGAAACAATCAAGTTCGTCTGATAGTAGTTCTCTTAATATACCTGAAAAACCGAGGTTTGGCCAACCAAGGGTAGCAGAGATATTAAGAAAACCAAGAGAAGCTGTAGAGTTGAAGTTTATAAATGGTAAAGATCTACTCAAGAAAAATGTACTATTTGAAAAAGAATGTCTAGCTTATGTGGAAAATGAATTAACTTTATTCATCAATCTTAATTATATGTCACATTTCTCGCGAGCCGAATTTGTGAATTTATTAAGCTATTGTTGTGATGAAATAAATATAAAAGAACTATGCATAGTAAAAAATGAAAATAATTTAAAGTTTATTAAAGAATTAGTCGACGAAATAAAAAGTAGAGAAAAGTGGGCCGGTCCACATGTAAATATTCTTAGAGGAATAAAAAGAGTCCTAGAAAAAGATGAAAAAACATACATCCTACATGACTATCATTTGCTGCCAACAAGCGGGCATGCAGGCGTTCGACGCATGATTAATAATATCAAAGGTAAGTACTATTGGCCAGGTATGGAGAGCGACGTACGGGGTTATGTTGCTAAGTGTCAAAAGTGCCAAACAAGTAAGTACTCTAGAAACATAGTAGAGCCAATGGTCGTGACTACAACGGCAACAAGTGCTTTTCAAAAGGTATATTTAGATTTAATGGGCCCCTTAGATAAGGATTTAGACGGTAATATGTATATTTTAAGTTTACAATGCGAATTGAGCAAGTACGTCGAGGCGTACCCTTTATACCGAAAAGATACGGTAAGTGTAGCGAGATCTTTCGTTAATAACTTTGTACTAAGGTATGGTTTACCAACAACAATCGCTTCAGATCGCGGTACGGAGTTTATGTCTGAAACAATGACGGAAGTATGTAAGTTACTCCAAATAGAGAAGGTAAATTCGACAGCTTATCATCATCAGTCGATAGGTGCTTTAGAAAATACCCATAAACACTTAACAGCGTTTTTACGAACGCAGTGTGACGGGCACCCAGAGACATGGAGCCAGTGGCTACAGTTTTGGTGTTTTTCGTTTAACACTACCGTACATACGGAAACAAAGTACACACCGTATGAATTAGTTTTCGGTAAATCATGCAATTTGCCTAGTAATTTAACTAACGACGTAGTGGAACCACTTTATAACCCAGATAATTATGTTTTAGAATTAAAGTACAGGTTACAGTTAGCGAATAAGGAAGTTAGAAATAATTTAATTTTAGGAAAAATTAATAGAAAGTTGGTCTATGACAGAAAATGTAATTCAATTAGTTATAAAAACGGAGATCTAGTTTTAGTAAGAAATGAAACCGGTAAAAAGTTGGAAAAGTTATATGATGGACCATATAAAGTGTTGAGTGAAAATGAACCTAATGTGACTATACTTAAAGGTGATAAAATAGAAACGGTTCATAAAAATCGAACCAAAAGATTTGTAACATGATCAAGTTATGAGTTGTGTTCTAGGTTTATGTAGTAAGTACTTACTCTGTATTATCAAGTTACATTGAAATTGTTGCAACAATGTATTTTGTTTATTTTAAGCCACAGTTGGAATTTATGTATGGCATAGGTATAGGAATAAAACAATAAATATAGTTTATAAGTACATGTATTACATTATATTTTATTTACATTATAGGTATTGTAGTAGTTATAATACCTTGAACTTAGATACTAAACTTTGTTCAAGAAAATTTAGATGTCAAAAAAAAAAAAAAAAAAAAAAAAAAAAAAAAAAAAAAAAATATTATCAAATATTTTTATTTTTTCTTGACAACCCCTTTGATGTGGTGGTGTGTGTGTAGGTATAGTTAATAAGTATGTTAGTATCTAGGTAAGGTAATGGTCTCAGTCAATAAACGAGTGTCAACTTAACTGCACGTATCATTTCAACCTACCTACCCCCCCCGAACCTCCCGCACGACAATTCTATGTGAATCATTGATCAATATGATACAAAAATGCCTGATTAAAAACACATTATCGATACGTATACCTCGCAGTAAACAAATAATAAAGCCCTGGATTACACAAGGCATATTACGTTGCATTATGAACAGAAATAATATGCAGAAAAAACTACGCACTGACCCATATAATGAAATATTAAAAATAACATATAGAAGATATAGAAACTACTGTAATAACCTAATTAAAAAACTTAAGAGAAAATACTATACGGAACAACTAAATAAATACTCAAAAAATAGTAAAATTCTATGGAAAACAATCAATAACATAACTAATTATAAATCTACAAATACATCTAACACACAATTACTTAACACAAAGGCTTCACCTAAGGAATCGGTTAACTTTGCAAATTCTTTTTTCTCTAACATAGGGAAATCTCTTGCTGAAAGTATTTCTCTAAATAATAATAGTAACACAGATGACCATTCATCCACTGATCTAACTATACCTTCCAATCAAGTCTCATCTTTTGCACTCTTGGAAACTGACCCCAAAGAACTCGAAAATGTCATTATGAAACTTAAATCTAAAAGTGCACCCGGATGGGACAACATTCCTACTACTTTTTTAAAACTATCGAAGAATATTTTAATTCCAGTTTTATGTCATCTGATAAACCTTTGTTTTGCCACAGGAATATTCCCTAATCTCCTCAAACAGTCAATTGTAACACCGGTCTATAAGAGTGGCAAGAGAGATGACATAAATAATTACCGACCTATATCCGTTCTGCCATCTATCTCAAAAATTATAGAAAAACTACTTAATAACCGACTTTTACTATATTTAAATAACTTTAAAATTCTATCAAACTCACAGTACGGCTTCAGACAAGGACTCTCTACTGAAGACGCTCTTGCATCTATCAGCAACCTTATTGTACAAAAACTCGATGATGGAAAAAAGTGTCTGGCGACTTTCCTTGACCTCAAAAAAGCTTTTGATACTGTGTCTGTAGAAATCCTTATTAAAAAGCTAGAAAAAGTAGGAATACGCGGAACTCCGCTAGCTCTTCTGACAGACTATTTATGTGGACGTAAACAAAGTGTTAAAATTGGTGAATTTACGAGTGATGATGAGTCTATCAACTATGGTGTACCTCAGGGGAGCATACTGGGCCCGACTCTATTCTTAGTATATATAAACGATCTTTGCAACATCAAAATAAACAACGCGAGTATCTTCTCCTATGCCGATGATACTGCCATTGTCTTTACTGGCAACTCATGGAATGATATAAAAAAAAGTAGCGAAGAGGGACTTTCTAAAATATCTAATTGGCTTAATCTAAATCTACTTACTCTAAATATCTCCAAAACTAACTTCATGACCTTTTCTAAATACAATAATAATCAACCTAATCTCGATTTTAGTATAAAAATACACAAATGTAAGCACATTGACCCTTTTTGTGACTGCCCTAACATCGATAAAGTAACAACGACAAAATACCTAGGAATCATGATTGATCAACGTCTCTCCTGGCATGCTCACATCGAACTCCTGATGAATAGGGTCCGTAAACTAATTTGGATTTTTAAAATATTACGTCACTGCGCACCAAAAGACTTAATAAATAAAATCTACACATCTTTGGCACAATCCATCCAAAACTATTGTATCCCCATCTGGGGAGGGGCTACCAAAACGAGGTTTTTGGAACTCGAAAGAGCACAGAGGTCCCTATTAAAAGTGATGTACCTTAAACCCTACCGATACTCTACTGACAAGCTTTACACAGAATCAGGACTACTGTCAGTCAGGAAACTCTACATCCTAAACGTCGTCTTGAAGCTACATAGATCCCTTGAGTACAACCCCAAAAAACTCGCTCGGCGAAGAAAAGACAGGGTAGTAACTAAAGCTGCTGTTCGGTCTCGGTTTGCATCGCGACAGTACGACACGCAATCTGCATACCTCTACAATGCAATTAATAAAACTTTAAATATCTACCCTATGAATAATTACGAATGCAAAAAAATACTTAATCAATGGCTATTGACACTAAGCTATGAGGAAGCTGAAAAACTTCTAGAGATTGTTTCGTAACATATGCAAACATTACACGCTCATTAACACACCTTCACCCCCCACACACACACACACACACACACACACACACACACACACACACACACACCATATACATCCTATACAAATTTTAAATTCATGAATATTATTAACCTAAACTATTTAAAACATTTATTACTAAATTACCTACTTTACATACCCTGATCTTGAAAAACTTTAGTTTTATATACTTTTTTCTAATTAGATTACTAATTATTTTTCTTGTTTTTTAAGAAAATTTATATTGAGTTATGAAACAACCCACTATGGAAGAGCGAGACCCTCTATCACAGGTATTCCCATACTTAAAAGAGGGTCTCAAACACATCAAATGTATTTAATTAAGGTTAACGAATAAAATATTTTGTATTTTTGTATTTTGTATTGTACAGCTCTCTAAGCATTGGTTTTAGAGGCTGTTTAACCCTATTATGTGTTTATAAGTAAGAAAATCCTTAAGTAAAGGTTTAAGCGTGGTTTAACTTTTAAATTTCGTTTATAAGTAAGGCTGTAAGTAAGAAATATTAAAGTAGTACTAAAGACGCTAAACACCTCTTAACTAAACAATGCTAAAACTCCTATTTAAGCAGTTTTTATAAGTAAGGCTGAAAATGTTAAGGGCAGTAGGTATGCTCCAAGCTGGGGCTACTCAGCTGAGTGTTGCCGAGGAGTTTGGGACAAAACAAAACGTGATCTCAAGGTTATGGTCACGTTATCGTGCTACCGGTGAAGTGGCTGAAAGACACCCAGGCGGGAAGCGCATAACCACCCAGCGACAAGACCGATTTTTGCAAGTTTCCGCTAGAAGACAACCAAATGTTACGGCAATGCAGTTGGTTCAAAGGCTCCAGTCAGAGCACCAGTTGCTGGTGAGTGACCAAACTGTGAGGAGAAGACTGCATGAAGCCAACCTTCATGCTCGCAGACCGCTTCGTACTCCAGCACTACGCCGAGGAAATCGTGGACGAAGATTAGAGTGGGCTCGTGAACATTTGCTCTGGGAAGAGAACCAGTGGTCTGCGGTGCTGTTTACCGATGAGTCCCGATTCGGTTTCCATCCCGATTCAAGAAGAGTACGTGTATGGCGAGTTCCTGGTCGTGAGAGCCGTCTGCAACACCCTCAGGCAGTCCATCCATACCGCGGTGGGACAGTTATGGTTTGGGCGGGAATACGTATTGGTGGAAGAACAGATCTCGTTTGGATCAGAAACACCATGACTGCTGAAAAATACCGTAACCAGGTGCTAGTACCAATAGTCTACCCCCATCGACTACAAATGGGCCAAGAATTCACGCTCATGCACAACAATGCCCGTCCGCACACAGCGCGAGTGGTGACCAGCTGGCTGCAGGAGCACGACGTGTCGGTCTTAAACTGGCCTGCGCAATCGCCAGACCTAAACCCCATAGAGCATGCATGGGACATGCTCCAAAGAAGGGCTATGAACCATTTTCCTGCAAACATTGCGACTGAAGAGCAACTTTTTTTGCATCTTAGCAGGACCTGGGACAATATCCCGCAGCAAGACTTTAATAACTTGATTCAAAGCATGAAAACCCGTTGCAGGACCGTTTGCAACATCATGGGTGGTTTTACTGACTACTGATTTTTTCGTATAATTGCAAAAAACCCCTATATAGGGTTAGGCTCGCCTTTGTACATGACTATTATGTATTTTTTGTGTAAATCAGTTTGTGTACAATAAAGAATAAAGAATAAAAACAGGAAATTTCGCATAGGTAGTTTTGCATTTTTTTTAAAAACACAACATCCTACCTAAATGTAAATTTTTTTCATATCTTGTTTTTTATTGAATAAAATTTTAAATAAATAATAAAAATAAATAATGCTGGACAATCCACACAGCACTATCTAGCCCCAAAGTAAGCTATTCAAAGCTTGTGTTATGGGTACTAGATAACTGATATATTTAATACATTATATACTTACACAGATAGATATTTTTTATTATACATAGAAAACACCCAGACCATCGGAACAAATTTCTGCAGATCGTACACAAATTTGTTCCACGACGGGAAACGAACCCGCAACCTCTTGCGTCGCAGGCAGGCTCTCGCCCGCTGCGCCACAGAGGTCGTCATTTTATTTACACAATAAAAATATTTCTATTGTATTCGAAGGTCTAGTCTACTAAACAGGCTTTTCAAAAATATATGTACATGTTGCATGTTATTTATAACAAATGAGTAAATAAAGAAAATATGAAATATCCCTAGACGATGTTAATGTGTGTATATATAATTAATTAATTATGTTATATAATTATATAAATGAAGCCTTTAAATACCGCCATTTGGGTAATATTTGCAAATCTATTTGTTTGAAAAAAAAAAAACAAATATTTTCTTAGAACTTCTCCAATGTTTTCTTGTCTTTAAGTTTTCGGTAGTACGAGTACGAGGCTTAGGTGGTGGGTTCTCTGCAATAGTTTTTGCTGTTACTGCTTTTTGACATTCTAAGTGCCGTTCCTCTCGACCTGCACTATACGAAAGGCAAAATATTACGTGCAATGGTGAATGGAGTAACTTTTCATACAAACCAAACCGCAAATTACAAAAAGCCGTAGTAGAATCTGCTACGGGCACGGCCTCAAGAATACGGCCGTAGCGTAGGCCGTGGATTTCGTGATTCTTGTGTCTAAAAGCCGTAGAACACGGCAATTGCCGTAGCATTGGCAACACTGGTGGATTGGATGTTTTCTTTAATTTCCTTCTTCTGAAATAACTTGTGTAAAAATGTTAGCAAATAGATTTTCTCGTAATTTGGTATCGACCTCTTCGTTGCGAATGGTGTGTAGAAATTCTTTTGTGTGTTCCGTACAAGGTTTAGAGAGAAAGTAATGATAAGCTAGAAGAAAAATATAGATTCTTCAAGGCTGAAGACACCCAACATAAATTCTGTTTATTTACTTACAGGTAACCTATGTAACCAAAGCACCCAAGCCTGAAATACCAAAGAATCCTTTAGAGAGTGTATATACAGCACCAAGTCAAACAGAAAATGGCATTATTTATGATAAGAAACCTTTCAAGTTGACACTGGAGGCAGGAAAAACATACCACTGGTGTCTTTGTGGACGCTCCAAGTCGCAGCCGTTGTGTGATGGGACTCATAAAGATATTTATTTAAAAGTTACACAAAGGTGAGGTAAAAGTAGAAAATGTAATATAGAAATCATGAGCAAAGCATAATTGACTCTTAAAGTCAAAAAACATTCTTGGTTAATTTAGATAAACTCAATTGAATGAATACAGTATAGATCTTAAAGATTATGAACTACAATGTGAAAAAAAGCCCAATATAACTAAATTAAACACAAGGGGCCTTATGCTCACTTCAAGCAAGATTATCTTACAGTCTTGTTTGATAACTTACAGATGTTGCCTCCCCCATGAACTTGAGAATGGTAAGAATGGGGATAAATAAGTTGTCACGAGTTATCGAACAAGATATGATGTCTTTTCCACCATGAGATAATCTTGCTCAAAGTGAGCATAAACCCCCGGGCAGTCATACTGTACACAGGTGTGCACAGGTTTAATTAACCATTTTCGGGCACCAGTCTTGTAATACAGATACCTACAAAGCAATAGACAATACCTACACACAACTTTCATAAAGAATTACATATATTTTTTTTAGATACTTTTAGTGGCTCATAAGGTGTCAAGCTTATTAAATCTTGTAGAATAACTGGAAGTTGTTTAATGTCTATGCAGTTGGTTATTATCCTATCACACCATCATCATCATTAATATATTTCAAAAATGCTAAATAGATTTTCTTTTTATTTACAGGCCTATAAGATTCACAGTTAAGAAAACAAAGGAATACTGGCTATGCAACTGTAAACAGACAAAACTCCGACCTTTCTGTGATGGAACACACAAGCAAAAGGAAATTATGGAGGCCCATGTAAAGGTGTAGATGTTTATATACCGTTGTAGCACTGTAGTTAATATATTTTGTAGAAATTACTATACTAAAATTATAGTTTTATTCTCCTGACGTTAGTCCAAGTTCATTAGAACTTGGAAGCGCCATCTATCGCCCAGTCTGTATATGTAAGTTTTATTGAAGTGCTACTCACCGTCAGATGACGCTATGCTAAAGTTTACATGTTTAGGAATTAGGACTGGCAGCACCACCGTCCGCGTTCACATAAATTCGCTAGCTTTCGCTTGTGACTGGCGGCGCGCGGCGGCGGCTGTGGCTGTCGAGAAACGGCTTTTTCACTTCATGTACACGGCCGCCTAAAAATTTTCATTGGCAACACTGGCAACACTGTAGTACTCTGCATGTGACGTAGTGTGAGTATTTTGCTCAGTATTTTGCAAACCCTAGCTCAAGTTGGTTCACTTCACTCTTAGAAGTTAGAAGAAGAATACTACATCCAAGACTTCACTCACTTCCACAGTTTTAGCTGGTTTTAGCCAAGGAAGATAGACATGTATTCAAATTCCTTGGTTTTACCAAAGAGAATGTAAAACCACGAGAAGAGGCGGGACTTAGTCAAAAGACAATGAGAGCCAATGGGATCCTTTTACATGGCACTTCAATACCAACACAACGAATACATCAAACAACAACAGATTTACCAACCTATCAGCCTAAATAGTGCTGCGCGATGGCACTCGCTTTTATATCGAAATAGATAAAATATGCGAGATCGAAATCGAGGCTTTTTTGTAATCCATTTATTGTCTGAATCCACGTTTAAGTACAACCTAGGTCCTAAGGTCCTAGGTTAGACTTAAATATGGATCTAATATGAAATAAAAAGCTTTTTGCGTTATTACATATAATTTTTGTACATATGCCTATTCATTTTATGAATTTGTTTTTTCATTTATTAATGTATTAGCAGGACGGACACGGTGTGCTTGACATATTCTGTAACAAAGTATTTTTTATAAATTTCCAGTAGTTTTTTTAAGAAGTATTGTACCTAGATCATAAGTTTAAAAGACCATATTCTTGAAAAGGTTATAATAATTTTAACAGTACAAACTTATTTTGCTATTTGCGACTCCCAGTTATTGTCATCTTTAGCATCGATTTTTTGTTTCTGAATAAGTGGTTACCTAATAATATGAGGGCAAAATATAAAAATCAACTTACTTTCACAGTCTGTACCCTCCTAAATGTGCACGTTATAATGGGACATTAGCCTAAAAAGAACTGTCCGACACACACTTATCGATAATTACTTTAGGTACATCACTATTACACGAATATTCAATATTTACCTCTAATAAATCCCTAAAATCACTTTTCAATACGATGCATGTTGTTTGTTCGTTGCTTGTATTCACTAAAATATCTAATTCAATGTTTACCGGAGCCTCATCCAAAGAAACTAGACTTCCTTTTTCTGAAATTTTATGGCTCGCTTGATCTCCACAATTTTGCACCTTATGAATCGTTTTTTGGTGGTATCGCCATAAAATATTACGTTCACTGTACAATAACAATTACTTTCACATTTATGGACGTAATTATTGATAAATCTGCTAGAAATTTACAAAAACAATCCAAATACGAGTGGAAGCTGAAAGAACGAGAGCACTGATTGAATGGAACGAATGAACAATCGCCATTATTTGCCATGCTAAGTCCATACAACATTTTTGACGTTCCTTGTTGCGTCAGGGTGAGTTTTACAATTTTTACATTCTTTTTGACTTCCAAGTTCCAGTCACTCACTTCACTCCAAGTACTCTAACAACATTATTGTTCTGTGCCAAGCGTTATAAAGGTACTCTTGGCCAAGAAGTTCCAGTCATTGAGGAGAGTTCCTTTACTCTTGCTTGCTTGGGTTCCTTGACTTGGTTGCACAGGCATAGCCAGCCATATACTTTTGGGGCATAGCCAGTGACTCTTATTCAGAATTTCACTCATTCTATCTATTGTTTGGTGAGTCAGACCGCCTGCACGGCACGGCCGCACACACAGTCTGTCAGCGTTAGAAGATACTCTTGGAGTCTAACCAGCAAGCAAGCAGTGTTCTAATGAATCTCTGTTTTCAGTAGTATCACAGCTTCACGGAGTAACCCCTGAAATATACAAGTGATAACTATTTTGTTTTGTTGCACGGTAGGAGTCCGTTGAATCATCACGCCGTACCTTTAGTCTAAGACTATCTGAAGATGGAACAGGCTAGTCCGAGTAATCTGAAGCTGTTTACACGAAAAGAGCTGGAGTCCCGCAGCACGCGGGAGGATGCTGTGCTCATCATTCACAACTCCGTGTATGATGTGACCTCTTTCCTGCTTGAGGTCAGTCACAACATAGTTACTACTTACCTACCTACCATAAGTTCTGTAATACCGACTTTAAACTGGAGAATAGTGAACAATTCTATGTGCATTTTAAATTAATATTAAGGCATTTTAACAGTTTAATTTGACTTAGAACACTTAATAAAAATTGGTAATTCTTTCATTAATAGTGTCGAGTCATTGACATTTTGGTTAATGATTAACATCAAATTACCAGACCTACATGATAAGTAGGTAGGTTCACCAACATCATGTAAAAATAAATGTTAGACATGCCATTTTGGACCCTCACATTTAATTCTATTTTTTAACAAAAAAATTACTGAAAAGCAAAAAATCAAAAACTATGGCGAACAAGAACGGAAACAACTTCACTTTTAATGAAAATTACAGTTTATTGCTTGTAAAGTTACAATTTTACTATTTTTAACAAAAGCGCGTGCGGTACATGTTTTAGTCGACACGGAAGAGAGAGAGAGAGACCCAGTGAAAAAACACTAGAGGGCGCCGTTGGCGTAACGAGCCGGCAACCTGATTTGGCGCACATACCGACGCGCCGCTACGGCCGTCTGATTGGCTAGCTGAGATGTTGCCAGTGGCGGCCGGGTTACCATATCCTCCCCCTCAAGTCCAGGTGGAGGCACTACAGGACTGGTTACCTGGGCTTGCAGTTTTTCTTGCCTTGGTCTTCCCCTATTCCTTTTAGGGTATACGGGAGCTGGAGCAGGCCCACTATGGTTAAACCGCGTGAGGTCTCTGACGTGATATTTTCCAAAAGAATCTTGGGGCTGGTCCAGTCGGGCGATATTGTAGGTAGTGGGACTTATCTTCTTACTTATGACGTAAGGCCCATCCCTTCGTGGTAATAATTTCGCAGTCTGCCCTTTTGCGCCCTGACTTAGCAGGTGTGTAGTAAGTAGCACCTCATCTCCTACTGCAAAACTCTCTGCTGGTCGTCGAGACTGATCGGCGTACGCCGTTCGTTTGTCTTGTTGAATCTCGACTCGCTCACGAATAGTTGATAGAGAAGTTGCAAATTTCTGCAAGTAAGGTGTAATCTGTGGCACGAAGTTCTCCTTATCCAGGACAGCTCGCAGATCATGGCGCACTTCGGTGGGTGACCTCATTTCCCTCGCGAACATGAGGAACGCTGGAGTTACTCCTGTCGTCCGGCAGACGGCGCTGTTCATAGCGTATCGGATGACGGGAAGTTTCTTTGGCCATGAGGAATGTCGATCGCCCACTAGCTGGGACAGTTGTACTTTTAGGTCACGATTCTTTCTTTCCGCGGGGTTTGCTTCGGCGTGATACAGCGGAATGAAGTTTTGTTCGATTCCTAATACATACATGACTTGCTGCATCACTCCCGATATAAATTGAACGCCATTGTCCGAAATTACACGGCGGGGTAGTCCATAGCGGAGGAAATATTCTTCGATCAGCGTTCGAGCGCAGGCCTCCGCAGTGGCGTCTTGGAGTGCATACAGTTCTACAAAGCGGGTCGCCGTATCCTCGACGAGTAGAACCCATCTCTCTCCATTTTCGCCTACAGGCAAGGGGCCAAAGAGATCGATAGCGATAACTTCGTTGCGCTGGTTCATGATGGGAGTCTGTAAGAGGCCGGCAGGCTTGGCGTTCGCAGACTTGTACCGCTGACAGTCAACACAGACCTTCACATAGTCAGCAATGGCTCTTTTCATTCCTGGGAAATAGTACAATTGAGACATTTTATAGTACATGCGATCTACACCGGGGTGTCCCGCCAATTCCGAATCATGGCACTCTTTCATGATCTCTTCCTTGAGGTCGTGCGGTATGACCAGTTGAGCAGTTTCTGCTTCAGAGTCTGGACTGTGTCTATACAGCACGCCTTGGTTCATAAGGTATCCTCTATCCGTCCATTTGTGGGAATTTAATTCTTCTAAACCTTCCAAATCATCAATCACCTTCTTGAGGTCAGGATCAGCAAGTTGCTTGTTTCGTAGCTCTTCAGGGTTTCTCCGTGGTAAGTCCACAATAACTGAGCATACTCCACAGCTGTCTTGACTCTCTTCAGTACAGATTGGTCTGCTTAGAGTATCGGCGACTACATTCGCTTTCCCTGGGGTATATTCGTACCGGATATCAAAGGCTTGTAATTTTAACGCCCACCGTACTAACCGGCCTGTTGGTGACTTCAAGGTCAACAGCCAACGCAGTGGTTGGTGATCAGTACCGACGATAACAGGTTGTCCCTCTATGTATGGCCTGAACTTTTCGACAGCCCAGACAACAGCCAAAGCCTCGCGCTCTGTAGTAGTATAGTTCCGTTCTGCAGGCAATAATAGGCGGCTGGCGTACTCGATGGGTAGCTCTTGGTGCTCTTTCCCTTGCAGAAGCACGGCGCCTACAGCGTAGTTACTGGCGTCGGTGCGGAGGATGAAGGGCTGGCTATAGTCTGGCTGGACGAGCACAGGGGCTGTTGTCAGATGCTCTTTAAGCTTTATGAAGGCTGCTCTCTGATCAGCGCCCCAGGTCCACGGTTCATTCTTCTTAGTTAACTTTGTGAGCGGCTGGGCGATCTGTGAAAAGTTTGGTATGAATTTACGAAACCAACTACAAGTTTGTAAATAAGTACGGAGGTGTTTTAAGTTTCTAGGCTCTTCCATGGCTACTATGGCTTTCACCTTGCTCTGATCTGGCTTAATGCCATCAGGAGTGATCAAGTGACCTAAGTATTTGACTTCCTGGCATGCAAAGACACATTTCTCTCGGTTTGCATGAAGTTTGAATTTTCTTAGGCGAGCAAATACTGCTTCAAGGTCCTGCATATGCTTTGAAAAGCTATCTGATATAATCAGGAGATCATCCAAGTAGGACAAAATAGTGACATCTTTGAGGCTGGATCCAGAGCGGAAGCGGTCCATGAGCCTCTGGAACGTAGCAGGTCCATTCCGCAAACCGAAAGGCATTTTTAAGAAGCGGAAGACCCCAGATGTACAGATGAATGCAGTCTTGTCACGATCCTCCGGCTCCACTGCTACAAGCCAATAACTGGATTTCAAGTCTATGGTACTGATGTAACAGCCTCGTTGAGCACAGTGAAGTAAGTCGTCAATCACCGGGAGTGGATATCTATCAGGCTTGGTCACCGCATTGAGACGTCTATAGTCAACACAAAAACGGTACGTACCATCTTTCTTGGGGATAAGCACCACTGGAGACGCCCAGGCGGACTCACATTCTTCAATTACTCCATCCCGTAGCATCTTGTTTATCTCATCTTCCATGATGGCCTTTTTGGCGGGTGTGAGACGGTATGGAGGAACAGCTGTTGGCATGTGGTCGCCTGTGTCAATGCGATGGGTAATATAAGGAGTTGGGTCTCCCCCTGGCTTGAAGATATCTTCATTTTCATTCAGAAGGTGGGCAAGCACCTCCTTATCCTCATGGGCCAAGTCAGATCCTTCATCATCTCTCAGCAGTTGCTGGAGCGCAGCGCAGGTGGTGACCGGAGCGGCATGTGATGGCTCAAACTGGAGTTGATGTGCACACTCTGGGTTTTCTGAAAAATGCCAAGTTCTTGCTGTGAAATCTATCACCATACCAGATGCCGTTAAAAAATCGATCCCAAGAAGGCTTTCATTATTGTAAGATTCTGGGAATATGATAAAGGGCACCATGAAGCTTCTTTGTTCTAGGCTCACCTTTACATCAGCTTCTAAGATTTTCATATCTCGAACATATCCATCAGCAAGTTTAACACACATTGAGACCGGCCTAAACTGTTGATCTCTGGACTTGAGGAGGGCATATAAGCTGTGACCGGCAACACAACGTTTAGCAGCAGTATCCATAAGGGCAGTACCACTCACACCTAACACCCGGATTGGAAGTACAGGACGGACCGACTCATTGACTCTAAAAAAACTATGGGTACTGTTTCTCTCGTTACAGTCATTCTTATTACTAAGACATAGTTTTGTTTGAGGCTCAGTTGCCTGACAAGAATGATTCTGACTGTCACATCTGTCTGGCACAGGCAAAATCTCATAATATTCCTGGCTAGAATCATGATGACTATGATTGAGACTGTTGATGCATTGGTCTGGCTCAGGCAAATCATGAGAATATGCCTGGCATGAATCATTGTTGTGATTATTTGAAAACAGGTCTGTCACAGGCCTAATTTTAGAATAGTTATCACTATCATTAGAGTCTTTAGAAGTGTCTATGGAATTAAAACTATTTGGAACCGAGCACTTGCTACACTTATCACGGGTTGTGTTCATTTGACCACACTGATAGCATGATGGAGTGGACTCACCTAAGGTTGCAATAGGTTGCAACTTACGACACTGGTCGCGGAGGTGGCCGTAGCGCTTGCAGTACACGCAGAACGGAGAGCGCGGTTGAGAGCGTTGCTCGGAGCTAGCGGCGTCGGGGCGCGCGGTAGCCGGCGCAGCGGCACCAGGAGCGGCGCGCGCAGTGGCGGCGTCAGGCGGCGCCATATGAGGCGCGCTGCCACGCTCAAGGGGCGGCGCAGTAGACGACGGCGTCGAGACGCCGGGTGGCGGCCGGCGGACGGCGGCGGCAGGCGCCGGTCCGCGGCGACGTGTGTCCTCGCCAGCAGCAGTCGCGGGCGGCAGCGCGGCACTCTTTCCCTCTGTGATAGC
Source organism: Plemyria rubiginata (assembly GCA_963576535.1). Classification (NCBI taxonomy): domain Eukaryota; kingdom Metazoa; phylum Arthropoda; class Insecta; order Lepidoptera; family Geometridae; genus Plemyria; species Plemyria rubiginata. The sequence goes on along the minus strand of OY754908.1, from coordinate 14,808,075 downwards.
GTCCTCGACGACCCGGGCACGGCGGATGAGCTCGTCAAATGAATGTACGTCTTCCCGCGACACTCTCTTTCTTATTCGCTTATGAAGTAGCCCATAGGTTATGTCAAGTTCTACCTTTGAGCTGAGGTCGCCGCGGGGAAGCTTAGCGAGCAGAGCACGGATTTTAGCGATGAAAATTTCTGTTTTTTCTCCTTCCTGTTCGTTCTCGAAAATTGATCTATAGATGCGATGCGGCGGCTTGCGATCTCCAAAGGCGCTGCATAGAGCGTCGACAGCGTCGCGCCACGTAGAAACGCTTGCGCGTACGCCCTGCCACCAGACGGCGGCGTCGTGCGTCAGCAACATTGCCATACCTCGGAGTGCGTTGGCGTCGGAGACCGCAGCGCAGTCTTTATAGGCCTCGACGGCATCAATAAATGCGGCGACCTCATCGATGGCTCCGGAGAAGCGCGCGGTACATCGCGCGAAGTTCCCGGAGGCGCTGGCGGCGGCGGGGGACGCGGCGACCGGCTCGATGGGCGACTGTCGAGTCATATTAGAAAGGCGATCGTACATCAGCTCTTGTGATTGTTGCATCGACCTAAGGATCTGCGCCATCGTGACGGCGTCTGAAGCTATGACGGCGTCGCCGGCGCCCATGGCGTCGGCATATTCATCGTTTGTATTCGACAACCGGCTTTGACGTCGTGTACGCGGCATTACGTATGTAATGTATCACGTCCGATGATCACAGAAAAACACTTGTTCCCGCTTGAGTTTAGTTCGCACGTGGTTCGCACTTTAGAACTTGTCACAGTGAGTTTTTCGTTCGGCCTTTTCGTTGGGCAGCCAATATGGCGAACAAGAACGGAAACAACTTCACTTTTAATGAAAATTACAGTTTATTGCTTGTAAAGTTACAATTTTACTATTTTTAACAAAAGCGCGTGCGGTACATGTTTTAGTCGACACGGAAGAGAGAGAGAGAGACCCAGTGAAAAAAACACTAGAGGGCGCCGTTGGCGTAACGAGCCGGCAACCTGATTTGGCGCACATACCGACGCGCCGCTACGGCCGTCTGATTGGCTAGCTGAGATGTTGCCAGTGGCGGCCGGGTTACCATAAAACCTTTTTTATTTAACCTTAACTAAGTAATTCTGTAACCTAAACTAATGTTAGTATACCTAAGTAATTCTGTCTGAGTCGGCTTTACTTAATTAATTAAGTAATTTGCTTGTTTGGTGTAGAAAATTTTTGCTTACTGATGAGAAATTTTTTACAATCGAGCAAAATTTCAACAAACAAAATGACCGTATTTATGCTCAAAGCTCTAAGGAAGCTTCCCAATTATTTGACAGACTGCAACTATCCGACTTCAGTGATAGTTTGCTGGGGTGGGTATTAGCTATGAAGGAGTGACTGAGCTATACTTTTTTTGAAAAAGGTATCAAAACATCGGCACAAGTGTATAAAGATACCATTCTTGAGAAGGTAGTGAAGCCCCTTAACAACACCATGTTCAATAACCAAGAATGGTCCTTCCAGCAAGACTCGGCGCCAGGTCATAAAACTCGGTCTATGCAAATAAACGTTTCGGACTTCATCAGAGCTGAAGACTGGCTGTCGTCTAGTTCCGATCTTAATCCGCTGGATTATGATTCTTGGTCAGTTTTAGAGAGTACGGCTTGCTCTAAACGCCATGATAATTTGGAGTCCCTAAAACAATCCGATTTGCAGTGAAAATTTTTCCCATAGAAAGAGTGCGTGTTTCTATTGATAACTGGCCTCAACATTTAACCTATTGTATGCGGAAGGGCCAAAAAACTGTAGACTGTAGACCATCGTATTTTTTTGAGGCGTGAATTTGACCAAATTGCCTTTTCATTGTCAAATTCAAGCACTGCAGCATTGGTAGGTACTTGGTAAGCGGACAGCTTCCGCAAGTGGTGGTGGCTAGTTCAGACACTCGATGTCATTTAGGAAGGCCAGCAGCTCGCTAATGCTGGTGCAGGCTTCCCAGGCGCTGCGGCATTTCATCTCTCTATTGCCTTTCTACATTCTGTCTGGCTTTAGCATTCGTTAAATATCTTTTCACAACTATGCTACCGCAATGATACCGGGCATGAGCAGATTGTTAATATGCCGAATAAACAGTTACAAATACCGTAGTTTATGGATGTTTGTACCGAAGTGTCACACTCGTGTTGCTGACTCTGAACTCCAGAATTCCATGCTCTATTCACCGGGGAACACATCCGCAGGGAGCGCATTCCACAACCTTAGAGTGCGCGGGAGGAAGTTCCTCTGAAATCGAACAGTGCGCGGCTATCCTGGCTTCAAGGTGTGTGTGTGGATGAACTTCCTGCCTGTGGCGAGCAGTGCTATAGTAAAATGAAGCTGTGGGCATCATGTCGAACAATTCTTCAGAACACAACCCATTATACGCGGTAGAACACACCTATACAGAGAGGAGAGTCTCTCCTCAAACTTATGGGTTCAATACCGCTTGTGAGCTTGGGATCATCAACGATTCTCACAGCATGTCTTTGGACCGAGTCAAAGGGACCAAGCTGGTATCGAGGTGCTCCTGCCCAGAGATGACAGTAGTACTCCATATGGGGTCAGACCTGCGACTTGTACAGAAGTAGTCGTTGTCCCGCATTGAAGTACAGCTTTGCTCTGTTTAGCACAACAGATTAGAGATGAGAGAGATTTTTTAATACGAAGTGTGTGCGCAATGCAGTTGCTTTCCCAGATAATAGGTTGTTCATCATTATCACATCCCCGCCAGTTTACCTACTCTTATACGCTGAAAGAACAAATCAGTGCAAAAAGATTACCTAACTTGATAAAAGGCCTTTTCATTAGCTAGTGACTGTGTGATATAGTAGACATAAATAGCAGCGAGCGACACGGTCGTCTGTTATCGATCGTATAAATAAATAATTAGTTATTGGGTAATAGACATAGGCATTTATTTATTTGCCACAAAGAACACACAACATATACAATTAGGCTTGGAATTACTAGAAAACAGGTATCATGAACAAAGATGAGAGAACAAAGATTAGGCATAATAGGTAAGAATTTTTTACAAATAATAATAACATTAACAAGCATTATTTAAATATGGCTAGATAAAAACAAAAAAAAATAACATGATACAGACGCTAAGTATTATACATAAAGCAATACCTAATAACAATGTTGTGTGCTACAGCAGCAAAAAGGTCTCGGCTCAGCATTATGCTTCACCGTCCGAAAACGGGTCAGCGCTGTTATTCTGCCGGCACCACCGGTAATCGCGTTCTTAGTAGGTAATGTACCTACGTACTATACTCTACTGACAACGATTTCCCGTGACCTCCTCATCATGGTCATGGGGCCGACGGGTCGGGGCCGTCATACTTTTAATTTTAACGGAAAAGTTTACAAAGTACAGTCTTCTGTTTGTGGTTAAAACGAATATAGTTAAGTTATGACGTTTTAAAGTGATCAAGACAATTTAAAGTGATCCATGTGGTTTTATTGAATGAATACCTACCTTATGACTTTGATAGTTACCCTTGGCAGTAGGCTGGAAAAAAGTGAATAATTCACGCAATCGATATCATTATCTGCCGAAGTAGCTACGACGGAGGGAGGACAAATTATCTTGCACTTGATTATATTGTTGGAGTTTTAGTAAGGGTCCATAATTTCAAAATATGAAGTATAGCCCATGTTCACCGGGGATTGTTTAGCTTCCCAAGTGTGAAAGATTTTTTGTAGTCCAGTAGTTTCGTAGCCTATTCAATACCAACACACAAACAAATAAACAATCAAATCTTTCCTCCACAATGCATAGTATGGACAAGTGCCTGTGTCTAGTATGTAATATCATATAATTAATACTTTTTCCAAACGCACTGCAGATGTAAAATTATTCGTAGGTAATTATTATGATTGGTAAGTGCGATAACGCGCCACCGTCACATGAATCACTATCATCATCGTCCTCCCTACTTTTCTCATGAACGGTTCTGTTGCCCTTTAACCAAAGAAAAGTCTATTTTCTGTCAATAATGTAATTGTCTCAAGTGCCTTACACCTATACCTCTACATATTGCAGTATTATTTAGGAATGTCTAGTATTTTATGTGAAAAGACCTTAAAATCTTTTATTTTTTCTAATACTAGAGCGACCCGTCCCAGCTTCGAACGGGTGCCATACATCCAAGAATGGATGGATGGAAGGATGTTTGTTACTCTTTCACGCCGGAACGGCTGAACGGATCTGGATGAAATTTGGCAGAGAGAGTATAGATTATAGTCTGGAATAACAGTAACAGTGGCGCCCCGCGGTTTTACCCGCGCAGATTTAAATCCCGTTATGCCCACGGGATAAAAAGTAGCCTATCTGCTATTCCAGGCTATAATCTATCTCTCCGCCAAGTGTCATCCAGATCCGTTCAGCCGTTCCGGCGTGAAAGAGTAACAAACATCCATCCACACATACAAACTTTCGCGTTTATAATATTAGTAGGATGTAGTGATTGCGACAATTTTCTTTATCCTTGACACTGTAACATGCAATACAATAGGTACCTAAGACTTGTAAGGACATACGTCGTCAACGAACATGGTAAAGTAAATGATCTATAATGTGAGCTCATGAAATTCGTCATGGATAGAGCCCGCATCGCAATTGAACGGTAATTTTGAGATTACCTACCGATGATAAAAATAATGAACCAGAACAAATATATCTCGATAAAAATAGCACTACACAATGAGATTTGCGAGATAGCAATCTCATTGTCGTATTCAAGGGTCATGTTATCTTCCATTTTGCTATGATGACGGCCCATTTGAAGGCAATTGCGTCATTTCGTCACCATTTTCAGCTTGGGAAATTCTGTGGAGGCAATGCAGATGCAATAACAAGTTTTCAAATATAAATGTACCTGCCAGTTGGGTAATATCAAATGGACTTAATATTCCTTAGGCACCCCACAACAATTGCTTACTTATTTCATCTGTGTCCCTCCGACGACGACGAGACGCGACGTCTTGAGAAAGGAATTTCTCATTTCCTCTTTATGAAGGGGAGCGGTTCGCATACCGATCAGTATTGCTGCGACCTAATATTGCCTTATCTCGGTCGATTCCTGGGTGGACGCTAGGTACTGTTGGTATGGTAGTACCTAATGAGTGTATATAGTGATAATGAGATTTTTCCGGGCGAAGAAATAATTTTTCCGTAGTAGGTAAGTTACCAAGGATAATAATGAATGCGGATCAAACTGTTAGAATGAATTATTGATAAACAAACTTCATTGGCGGTTATAGTTTTAGAGTAGGTAAGTAATGTTAGCTAATTGTTCAAAAACGGGTTTTTAATTAGGTACGCGCATTAGAAGAAACGCATTGACGTGGTTAGTCACGTGGATTCCAATTTCGCAAGTTCAAAGTTCACAATGCTTTTCAATGTAGTTTTCAATATAGGTTTTAACTCAGACGTAATAAAAACTAAGGACAGACTTCTGTGAACAGCAAAGTGAAGCCAGTTTTCTAAAGATGTGTTGCGGTCAAACTACGCCTCGCCCCGTGTACATACACAACTAAACGCACACACACAGAAAAGTGAAGCCAGTTTTCTAAAGATGTGTTGCGTGGGCCGATTTGGTGTGTGCGTGCGAGGCGTAGTTTGACCGGCTTCACTTTGCTGTGCACAGAAGTCCGTCTTTTAGTTTTTATTTGGTCTGAGGGTTTTAAGTGATGGCAGTGTCTTTCGTACTTGGCTGGCTACTCGTGCTATTACAAAACTTAGGTAAATAATAGATGATCAAACGAACTTCTAAGTGAAGTTCGATCACTATTATATAAGTCACTTCATTCGAAGATATATGTATAATTAACAGGTAGTCATTTAAACCTACAAGGCAGTCGCACGTTTTTTAAAGAGTTAGCAATCGATCTACCAATCGATTGAATATTTTTTTTTTTTTTTTATCTGTGGGTATCCATAACTTTCCTATTGCCTGACGAAGTGCCCGACGTTCATTCATTTAGAGAGGAAATTCAAAAATATTAGAGGGTTAGGGGTTTTAATTAATGGGAGGGTGATTTTATATCTTCGAATGAAGTGACTTATATAATAGTGATCGAACTTCACTTAGAAGTTCGTTTGATCATCTATTAATATTACGTCACTTCATTCTTCAGATATATGTATAATTAACAGGTAGATGTTTAGAGTAGGTATGAGCTTTTATACCAATGTAAAAGATGTTTTATGTAATCAGTATATATTTTTAATTTCCTTACATTTTTATATCATCATAATATTTGTACCTACTTAGTACTTATGAAATAATTCACAATATCAATTTAATCAATTGTTATCTATTTATTAACTAGATACTAATAATAAATCATTATAAATCATTTTGGATGCTCGTTAGTTAACGAGCAAACTGATCTAGCAAAAACACCTTCATCTAATATAGGTCGATTATAAAACCTTGCAAAGGTTTGAGACGAACTGGACCAGCCAGCCGTCTTCCTAATCGTATCAATAGATACTCCAGCGGATGCCGCCGCAGATGTAGAAGCATGTCGGGTGCTATGAGCACTGAAAACATCCACATCTACGCCGCTTTCCGCTAGAGTTTGTTTTATCCACCTACTAATGGACTGAGAAGAAGCTATTTTATGAGGTTTTTTGTAGGTGATAAAAAGGCGGTCTATATTGTCTGGTCTTAGGCTGGATGTCATAAATAAATAATCCTCTATAGCTGTTGCTGGGCATATTGAAGGGTTTTCTCTGAAATAGGGTAAAATTAACACCGGTTGGTCCCTGCCAACCCCTGAAGATTTTATGATGTCAGAGATTGGGATTTGTATTGAGTCTGTACCTTTAATTATGTTTGACACTTTAATAAGCGATAGAGTTTGGACCCTATGAGCAGTACAAATTGCCAGTAAGACACAGACTTTTTTGGTAATTTTATCTAAACTCACACTTTTATTGGGAAACCAATTGGCAACATAGTTGAGCACTATCTGAGGGTTCCAAGTACCTATGTACTTAGGAATGCAAGGTTTTTGTTTAAAAATGCCTTTGAGTAGGCGTTTGATGCTATCATCAGATCCTATATTACCGCCTAAAAGCAAGGAAAGGGCTGATCGGTGCGAGTTAATCGTTCCGTAAGATCCTCCTCTATTAAACTGTTCTGTTAGAAATGTCAAAATGTCAGCTAATTGGGGATTGAAAGTGTTGATGTGATTGGTGTTACAAAATTCCCACCAGAGTTTGTATGAGGTATTGTACTGCTTGAGGGTACTAATTGAGACGGAAGATAACATAAGATCTAATGCTATTGATGGGATGTTTCGTCGAGTAAACGCGACCCGGAGAGCATCGCGGCTCCCAGGGTAAGGCTCCTGTACAGTGGGTGTTGCGGTCTGTAATGAGAACGCAAGAGGTCTCTGTTAGGATTAAAATATATGATTTCTGAAATTATTAATTTCTTAAGTAATGGAAACCAAGGCTGTCCCGTCCAATAAGGAAAAACCAATATGCCAGTAGCTTTGTCACTTATAATTTTTCTAATGCATTTAAGGATGAGTGAGAAAGGTGGAAATGCGTAAAATAGGTGAGAACGCCAACTTATCGTAAACGCATCTACGGTCAAGGCATCCGGGTCTTGTTTCCAAGACACGTATGTTTCACATTTGGCATTGGTGCGAGAAGCGAAAAGATCTATGTTTGGTTGGCCAAGATTGTGAACTATCATTTGGAAAGCCCAGTTTGATAGTTCCCATTCTGTGTCAACATTTATCTTGCGAGATTCTTCATCCGCTTCAACATTATCTTTTGTATTTATATACGATGCAAAAAGCCATATGTTTCGTTTCTCGCACCACTGCCAAATGGTTTTAGCCAAGCCATGGAGGTGTGGGAATTGGATTCCGCCCATGCGGTTAATATAACTGATTGCTGTGGTGTTATCAACACGCAATAGAATAGTACAGTTAGTAGCTTTGGAGGCGAAACATTTTAAGCCCATAAATACAGCGAGGAGCTCTAAGTAGTTAATGTGGAAAGAGAGTTCCACATCTTTCCAGCCGCCATTAACGCGTTTGCTGTTACAGTATGCCCCCCAACCGGTTCTAGAAGCATCTGTAAACACTTCAAGGAAAAAATGCTCATCCGGTCTCATCAGATTTGACGATGAAAGAATGTTCTGATTCCACCAAAGCAAATCAGGTAAAATTACGGTAGATAACTTAATTTTAACTTCAAAATTTTCAAATGTTCTAAGGGCCAAATATTTTTCACGTTCCAGTTCCTTAGTATAAAGCCAGCCATACTTTATTGCTGGGCAGGCTGCCACTAGTATTCCAATAAGTTGTGAAAGTTCCCTTATTGTACAATCGGGTAATTTTGAAAACTTATTGGTTAGCTTTGCAATATTAAGCCTTTTTTCTGACGGCAGAGACAGGGACAAATCGGCAGAATTAAGGATAAACCCTAAAAATTTGCAAGAATGCTTAGGTGTTAATACGCTCTTATCAAAATTAACTACAAAACCCAGACATTGCAATAGCTCTATAGTTTTAGTTACATTTGTATGGCATTCGCTGAAGGTGTCACCGATACATAAAATGTCATCCAAGTAAACCACCGATTTGTAACCTCTCTGCCTCAGGTAGCCTATAACTTCCTTCATAATTTTTGTGAATATTCTTGGGGCTGCACATAGGCCATATGGAACGGCATTAAATTCATAGACAGTATTGTTAAAGAGAAATCGTAGGTATTTTCTATCTGTCTTGCAAACTGGTACCGAAAAATAGGCTTCTTTGAGGTCTATGGTGGCCAAATAGCCGTCTTTTGGTATTAATTTTGTAGCGACCCTATGGTCTTCCATTTTAAAATGAGACTTTTCAATGAATTTGTTGAGTGGTTTTAAATTTAAGATAAAACGCTTTCCGCCATTGGGTTTTGGAGTTAAAAATATGCTAGATATGAAGTCTCCTTCTGCGCGTTCGCAAACTGACACAGCGCCTAATGTTAATAGCTTAGAAATTGCTACTACCATATCGGCTTCCTCATGACATGTCAATGTATTAGAAGGGATATGATGTTGTATTACCCTACTACAGAATGGTATAGAGTATCCGTTCCGAATCCAGTTAAGAACTGAGTGATTTTCAGTTATTTTAAGCCAACAATCATAAAATAAATTTATACGGCCAGCATGTACCTCTAGCGTTGTTGGACCGGAGCACGTGACTTGTTCTGGTTCTGTTGAGGCTGCGATGACGACGATTGCTTCGTCGTTGATGCTTGGAAAGCTTTGCGGCCGGCTGGGCCCATCTTCTTGTATCCGCCCCGCCCCCCCCTGTTCGAAGCGTAACGGGAGGGGCCCGACCAGTTTACCTGAGACCGAAGTCTACTAGTAGACGGTTGGGCAGAAGACGTTGGTGTCTTTACTGGAGCCAGCTTCTTTATTTGCAAGCCCTGCTTTTCGATAACTTTCGATGCCTTAATCTTCTCAGAAAGTTTTTGTCCGAATAGGGTTTCATCCCTATCTACATCTTGAATCAAATTCAAGAAAGCCTTATCCAGGCCAGGTGTCATAAATTTTTTCCGAACTTCGGTTTCTACATGGTGAAGGTCGCATAAGAGTCGACTACTATCACTCAGGAACTTAATTGCCTTTACCCTTTCTGTGCCATTCTCAAGGAGCAGGGACAACCCTTTGTTGAGGGCGGTGATGGCGAGGCCTAGTTGTTGCTGAGCGCTCTCAACTCTTTTATCTTTGTTTCTGGTGGTATCTGAAATCGTAGCTGCTATTTCAGGGTTGAGCTTCGGCGCTTGCAGAAGGGTGCAATTTTCTGGAATCTGATACAGCTTCATAAGCTTATCTTTGGCTTCTTTTTCTATCCCCTTTCGGAGTATGGGAAGCCAAAGTTTTGATAAATTATCATGAATTTTTTCACCGAATGTAGGCGTGTCTTCAGCAACTTCTCCAAGAGCTGATAGTATATCCGGATCAAGATCAGGAAGTGGTGTTGATTCTTGTGAGCCTTCTACTGGTGCTAAACTATCCTGAATGTTTTCTATAGAACATTCCAGGGACATCGGATCATCAAAAGCTGCTTGCGACTCGTTTTCTAAAAATAAAACGAGAAGCGTTATAAAGCAGTCAATAAATTAGCTAATAAAATATTTATTCGATGAAAAATATTTTGAGGGTAGTTGTGAAAAAATATTTAAGTATAGCCAAGTACTAAAGTTACTGAACGTGAAAGTAACAAGACAAGATATTATGCATTTTATACTATGACTGGCTTTTATAAGCATAACTATAATATAATTGAAATTTTTATAATAAAAATTTTTTGTTCGAACCATTCGTTAGATAAATATTACTTTAGAATAACCCACGGTTATTCTTTAAGCATATGATTAGTACCATCGTGTTGATCCTCGATCAACCTCCAGGTGTATTTATAAGGATTGCTTTTGTAATAACCCACGGTTAATATCTAAGCATGAAAATTCAACATCGTGTTGACCCACGGTCAACCTCCAGTTTCTAATTATTATCATAATTAGGTATAGCCAGCAGAAGTATGTAGTGGTTTTTTTCGTTCTAATTATTGCTTTGTGATTACCCACGGTAATCCTCTAAGCATAGAACCATAATTTTACCATCGTGTTGCCCCTCGGACAACCTCCAGGTTAGAACCAACTACTATCATAGCAGAAATAGAAAAATACAACACTTTGTAAAGCGTTTTAGAAAATAACACTTTACCAACCTGAATTTTCTTCCAGTGAATCCGACGATTCGATAATTCGCTTGCGTCGTTTCATTTCCTTATCTTCAAGTCTTCTTATTTTATAGTTGTAACGTTCCATCTTTTCGGCGTAATTTCTTTTGGGCATGTTTTAAAAACTTTTGGAAAAAACTTTAGAGTTTGAAATAATGTTTCTTGGTAGCAAGTGAGACGTCCGCGCGCTGCCTCGCACGAAAAAATAATGAACGTCGGGCACTTCGTCAGGCAATAGGAAAGTTATGGATACCCACAGATAAAAAAAAAAAAAAAATATTCAATCGATTGGTAGATCGATTGCTAACTCTTTAAAAAACGTGCGACTGCCTTGTAGGTTTAAATGACTACCTGTTAATTATACATATATCTGAAGAATGAAGTGACGTAATATTAAATAGGTACTTAAAAAATAAATGTAGTCGCATCATCGCATGCAACTACGCAATTATCACAGCCAGTAAACAGTGACGGTACCTACCTACTAAAACCATTGAATTAAAAGTACATTTTAACTCAATGACTAAAACTTGTTTCTTTTAGTGGTAGGGAATACTAAGTAGGTGTAGGTACGATCGTGTAGGTAGTTGTGGTCTAGATCATTCTTAATACCTCCTTTCACCACACTGTTTCGAAAGAAGTTTCTTTGAGGCACGACAAGGAAAACTACTTAGATCCTTCGAGTTCACTTGAAACACAAAGTCCAATGTAGAGCTTCATAGGTATCTCGAGATGCATTGACCTGATGGCTGATATGCATCGTCCATGCTGATAGGCATGTATGTGTCCTGCTTCACCACACACATATGGTATACCTACTATTGGCAACTGGCGAGGCACCTTATAAATAATGACGTTAATTTTTTAGTATTGCTGAGGTTTAATATCGCCGATACCTTACCTATAAATAATTAACCTAACAAAGCTGGATTTATGAAATCAGTTTATGTTCTACCTACTCCGTCTGTTGGTGGGTTAGGAAGTGGATCGGGAAGTCTTTGTAACAATTCCGACTGGAAATCCATCGATAGAACTTTACAGTTTACATGATTTCCTTCTCGCCGCCGATCTCACTCAGCTCGACTAGCAAGCAATACCTAGGTATGCGCATTCAAACACAAATAGTTATACCTATTTGGCCAATTATTATTGTTACGTAAATCTGTTTCATCATGAATGCTGTAAGCATGTAGGAATGAGAGCTAGCATTGCACGTAGTCAGTACTTAACATTATGCAGTATTTTTGTCCTGTTGTTCGGATTACGATTTCCTAAGAAATCCTGATTTTCCTGCTGCATAAAATTCATCAAATAAACCTCAGGTATCCTTCACAATGCAAACAGAAGGAAACTAGGGTTTATAAATATGTAATAGTTCATAGTTATTTATTGGTAACAGATTATTAACATGTCAGGGTAAGATATATTGAAGGTTGTAGGTACATGTGAATAAACATAGAAAAAATAATAATAATGGTAAATTACAAAGTAAATTAATAAAAAATTGTAAATAAATGATGACATAAATGTCAAATGTTCAGTCTGATGAAAAATTAAATTAAATACACTAAGAAATCTACATTCAAAAATTAATTAAATGGAATACAATAGAAAATCATTATACAGTCATATAATATCTAGGTAGGTATGTTGCTTAACAATATTCTTACTACCTAAGCTATCTTAGAGTCATTATTGATTAATTAGGTAGGTACACGAGTTGGCTATAGCTAACCTGGTACCTGAGTTGAGGGTTGGGGATAGGGGGGTGGCAAGTCTTTCCCTATAGTTCTTTTTTCTAGGAAATGAAAAAAATTTCTTCACTTTTTCAGGTAAATTAATAGTTAGGTTAGGGGTTTTTTTTTACTAAAGTGAAGAAAATTGAAAATAATATTTCATCTCATAGTCAAAAAGACTCAAGGGAAGGAATTCCCATTAGGTTAGGGTTATTTTTTTTTTTTTGAAAAAAAGTGAAGAAATTTGAAGAATTTTTTTTTATTTCCTAAAAAAAAGAACTATAGGGAAAGACTTGCCATCTACCCCCACATGCATCCCCCCTATCCCCAACCCTCAACTCAGGTACCAGGGTAGCTATAGTTTAACCAGGTACACACTTCATATAAGAAAAAGTTGACACTATTTTGTTGGTACCTACCTAGGTAGGTGCTGCTATTATTTTAGTTATTATTGCAGTACCTAAGTACTTAGGTATGTAAGTTATAAAAAAAATTATCTCGAACTTAAATAACTAGGTAATTGTTTTGTCAACAGCATCCTGGTGGTGAAGAAGTGCTTCTTGAGAAGGCAGGACAAGATGCCACGGAGCCTTTTGAAGATGTCAGCCACAGTTCCGATGCCAGGTAACTACCTATCTATACGTTGTTTATCTTGGAGGCATCATGGGCTATACGATCAGCCTGTGTGGCGCTTCTCTAGAGACATTTTTTACTGTTTGACGCTAATCCATGATAGTTTTTAAATCAAGTGAAAACGATAAAGTCATATCATAACTATCGTACCTACCCTACCAGATTTATGTAGTTCATACCTTATGTTAGTACCTCGTGCATACAATATGATATTCATTTCCCTCTTAGTTATTCAGTCCGAGTCCGAACAGAGCAGTATTTGAATACCTAACTCGATGATCCCCTATAAATAAATAAATTTATCTACTCTCATGTCATAAAATTCGAATTATAAACGTCAAAACGAATTCATATTGATATACTTTATAAACGCAATACCGTAACCAAATTAAAAAAAAATAATTATGATACAGCTCCTCATTTATTGATAGATACCATAACGATACAGTTCTTTTTCTTTTTGGAAAAGGCAAGGGTCATGAAACCGTACAGCCAAAGAGTTTGATAGTCTGTGGCGACGGCGCGGCGCGGCGGCGGCGGCGCAGCGCGCGCATGCGCTGTTATACGGTTGGTTTGGCGCCAATTGATACGTTTTGTTTCAGTCAACTGGATTTCTTACTAACTTTGATATTTTATTTATTAGGTTCAACACTAATGTATGAGAGTAGATAAAGTAGTGTATGAAACTGCACATAACTAGGTATTAAAACTCTCGTGGGATACTATTAAAAACCTCGCCTACGGCTCGGTTTTTAAACACCCCCTCGAGTTTTAATACCCCTCATTATGCAACAGTTTCATAAACTACTATTATTCATCGGAATAACACAGCAACCTCAATGCCAATGAACTCTCTCAAAAATAAAGGTATTAGTGCGAGCATAGAATTGCCGCTGAAGGTTGAACTGGAACTACATGTTACCTACTTTATACAGCTATGCCCTGCTACACCCAAAAAAGGGTGAAATATGAGTCATTTACGTCGACAAGGGGTCAGCAGCTATTCGGCGTCGAACATAAAATGATTAGAGCGCTTAAATTCCAGTTTTAATGAATATTGATGATCTCATTTTTTTTTTCAAACTAAAGCTGTATTAACAAATTGGGCCTACCTAACCCCTATTAGGTCACTTCTAGTTATAAATTATAGACTTGTCTAATTGAATGAGATGAGGCTCAAAAATAAAGAAATTGCTAAGGGAGCTCGATTTAGAATCTCTTTAGAAAGGTAATGTTTTTGGACCGATTGAACTGGTAGAACAAACTATTCATTTTCAGATTTTGTATTGCAGAGCAATCGCAACGCGCTGGGCCTTCCTACCACGCCCACCACGTCCTAATATTGCTATGTTGTTATGTGCTACTCCTGATCTCTAGGATTATTGTAGTTAATACTGTAGGTGTGCTGCATAAAGCTACTCGATTGGCAGCTGTTATCTTCATCAATAAATAAAATAAATATTGGTGGACTTTCTACACAGCACTGTATAGCCTCAAACTAAGCCAAAGCTTATCCCGCACGTGCGGGTGGCGGGTGGGGTCAGCCGCCCAGGAAGCGGTTGTTTATCTGCTTGTTTGCTGGGCGGGACTTGCCCGCTACCGCACGTGACTGATTCCGGGACATCCTGTATGTGAGTGCATCAAGATGAATGGTCGGTCGCGTCCCCAGGTCCCTGATGGCGAAGTACAAGATAGGCGAGCTGGTGGAGGCGGACCGCGTCGCCGCCAAGGCCGCCTTCGCGCCGCAGTGGACCAACGACACGCCGCAGGAGCAGGGCAAGTGCGTGATCACGTAGCTACCTACCCACCGTACCGTACCGTACCACATCTCAATAATGCACACTCATAACACACTCATACATAGTACCTACAATATTAAATAGAGGTCGTCGCCATTTTAACATAACCTTCTCATCAATAAAAACAAATAGGAGACCCTCTCGCATTGCATCACTCATTGCACCATACTTAACTTAGTTATGCAATGTTATGTGCCTGTGTAGGCGGCACTGCTTTAAGCTAGAGATAGGCTTGTTTGAGTTAGATTAACATTAGAAAGTTGGCATAGTATTTTTTTTCATAATCGTCAAAACTAGATTCAAATTAAACGTAGGTACTTCACGTAATACACTACGGGTAAGATATAATTATCTTGTAATTTGTTAAAAGGTTTATTGCAATCTCTAGTTCTTCAGTAGGTAGGTATAGTTTTTATGACAGCTGTGCTGAAGTGTGCCTATTAATATTTTATTACCTAACCATCTACTTAGTTTACAACAAGTGGCCATCCTTTTGCACTTTTATGTTTGTTCTGTTAGTGTTGTAGGCATCAGATTAATATTACTCGCTTACTGAGGTTTTACATTATTTTTCTAATGTTATTAAAATATAATTATGGTGCTACGTCTTGTCATAGGTAATATAAATTCCATTAGTTATTTACGTTTTAAGTATTTCTACAATGCTAGGCTTTAGGTACCTATAGGGTAAATCGAAACCGGTAAATAGCATGTTTCCTCTGCTCAGGCCCGGCCATGTGGATGATAACGTTGTTTTGCTCATATAACAACCTTATTGGTTTTTTCACAGCGAACCTTATTAACTTTTTAATCATTTGATAATGATCAGACATCGACATTAATAATACGAAGACTAGCGGACGCTTTTGTACGTCTTCGCAATAGCATGGGTACCTACTACGTGCTTTATTTTGAAGACGAAGGTCTTAAAAATAAAACACGTAGTAGGTACCCATGCTACGTGTGCCCTATCGCGTTGAATCTCATTAGCGCCCGCATAAAGATGTCACTTAGTTTCCTATTTAAATATCCTGCCTAGGTCTAGCTTAACATAGCGCTTAATTAATTTAGAAAGTATACATTCTTTAAATATTCTGTGATTCTGTAAGAGCTCTAATCAAAATGATCTGCTTTATAGATTTAAGTTGAATTGCATAATGCAGCTACAGACATATGTTTTTCATCACATCTATTCGAAAAGAACGACTTGGTTCGCCTTTATGTGCACCCAAAGGTGGTGTTTTCTATAAGAAACAATAAGTGCGCCGGAATTAACTTTCCCGCGCACTTTTTGAATTTGGAATATTTTCGCTTTAAGTTCGCCTATGTACTTCATTTTTGTGCAATAAAGAATGTTCTTATGTTATCTTATATTATGTGCCTTTTTTTCTCATAGTGGGTGATGAAAAGTAGAGTGTACCACTCGGCGGAGCAAAATATATTTTTGGCTCGGGCGACGTACTTTGAATCCCTCGCTACGTTCAGGATTCTACTAAAGAATCCCTCGCTAAGCTCGGGATTCTACTCTAGAATCCTTCACTTAACTCTGGATTCAAAAAAGCGCCCTCGCCGTAAAAATAAGATTTCGCTCCCTTATAATACAATCTACTATTAAAAATTATAATAAATTGTGGTAGTTAAATAATTTATATTCCTTTTTAATTTCAACGTGTGTAAAATAGCTATAAAATTTTGCACAAATAATAACTTTAGAATCCATTCTTTGAATTTCAAGGTTAGCGTCCCTAAGCTTAGTAAAATTCATGCTTCGTCCTACGGTTTCAGAAATTGTGATAGGTATGCTTTAGTTTCCATTATATTATTAAACAAACACAGTAGGCATGACTGTTAGAAGCTACTGTAACCCTCTTATCAGTGGTACTTTTAACCTCGAGACATTTTGGGGGTAGTCGGAGATAGTTCCAAATATAATGTTTGACAAATTAGGAACTCAGGATAACTGATGAGGTACTAAACTGGAATTATTCCCTGTAAGCGCATTCTGGCGGCGCACATGGATCTGTGTACACAATCGCTCAATATTTTGTACTTAACCGTAACATTTTGTGTATTTAGCTAATATTACCTATACTAGTTAGCTTATTTTATGAAATATAATAAAATATTAATGGAAGCTTCGAATAAAAATCACGTATTTTCATTATATTGTAATACTTGTAGACACAGTCGCGGTCACGGCTTTTTTAGTTTGTAGTATAACTTGGTGCTGCATTGTTTGTAATGGCTATGTACTATTATTGTGAAAGTTACAATAAAATATTTTCGTTGAATGTATCAGTTATTTGATTGTACTCCCCATAAGTACGTTATTCCTTTTGTTTACACAGACCCATGTGCATTTATTTATTTTATACAAACAACCTCTTAAGAATAAAACTAAATAGGTAGTAACTGTTTCGGTCCGTAGAAAGCACTTCGATGATTAGAATGTATTTATTTTATTTATTTATTTAAACGCACAAAACACATTACAACCAAGAAAAAACTAAAACTAAAATATTACAAGTGATCTGGATTGTATCGTAAATATATGTGCATACAGCCGAAAATTACATTTATGTACGTAACGAGTTAGGTGAACATTATTAGTTAATTTTAGATATAGCTAAAAACAATTTAAAAACAAAAAATAAACAGAAAAATAGTGAGTGACATTAGGTTTCAAAAGCAAAACAATTCTTTAATTGTTTTGAAACAAAAACGATTTTTACATGCATACACAACAGCTTAACCTACCTAAAAACACAAACATAGTATTGATTCAATATTAGTATGTAGGTACCTTCACTTGAAAAGATTGAAATTTCAGCCAAATAATTATATCCTAGACTTAGCTAAATGCCAAAATTTAATAATTAGGTCAAACGCCATGAAGTAGTGAGCTAATTTTTCGCTGCTTAAAGAAAATTGTACCATTAGCTGGTGCACAGTGCACACACCGGTTTACTAAAATACCTAAATAACTAAAATACCCAAACCCCAAACCGGAACTGCCTGCAGGCGGCGGCGTCTCTGGCGAGCCGATTCAGCAACTTATTTTGTCCAAAATATTCGGCAAATCGTTTTGAACTTGCGAAGGACGTCGGAATTAAAGACATGCTCGATGCTCGGTACGTAGCTATAGGCTTATTAGTTATAATATGATACACTAGCGACCCGCCCGCGCGCCCCTGCTTCTCAGCGGGTGCACATATATTATCATGCATGTATTATACATATAAACCTTCTCTTGAATCACTCTATCCATTAAAAAAACCACATCAAAATCCGTTGCGTAGTTTTAAAGATTTAAGCATACATAGGGATATAGGGACAGAGAAAGCGACTTTGTTTTATACTATGTAGTGACGCTGCTTCATTTATAAGCTGCCGTCCCACGGCTAACTAGCTTTACGATTGCCTATTAGATGCACTGTTACGAAGTGTTCTACATTATACTCTTGGCACTGTTATATAGGTAGGCACTAGTAAAAATGATAATCGCGCGCCCGTTAAGGTCGCTTCTCCATACAAAACAGTGTGCACGACTGATAGATTCGAAAACACGTATAGCAATAGATAAGTTACCTAAGTTGTAAAAATTCGGAATGCCTAGGTATTGAGCACTGAGACCAGATTAATCTATGCTCATAAGCCCCGTAGGAACTTACCAAACTCGTAGGTAACTATCGGGCTCCATCACAGTAAATATGCTATGCAGGTGCGCGTCACGCAAAAAGAACGCCGGATGGAGGGGGTGTGATGGCGCGAGTATTTTGTATGCGCAAACACATCCCCTGAACTGTTTTCCAGCGTTCTTTTTGTTTGACGCGCATTCTAGTTACTACAGATTTTTGATCTAACTGTATTGTATACTCGCGTGCACTAGGTAGGTATCTCTTGGTGATGTTATGCGACGAGGTTTGTTAGTAAGCGGCGACATGTGATGTGTTGTGATGACGTGAGGTTGTTGTCCGCAGCGCGTGGGGCTCGTGGCTGACGCCGCTGCTGCTGGGACTGGCGGCGACGCTGCTCTACCGGTATCTGTTCGCGTAGCGCGCGCAGCACCAGCCCGCCGCCGCCGCCGCCCGCCGCCCGCCCGCCGCCCGCTTCTCTTCTACCCGACCAAATCATACATTACGTCTGAAACAGATTACAGAATCGCCGCCGCGCCGCCCGGCCGGTCGCATTCGGCATAGGATGCAAACTTGCACTAATGTTCGACAAGTATCAGTAACATTCGAATAGTTCACCAATACGAATAATTTTATAACCCATTTTGTTGTGACGGGTCATATTCATGAAATTCTAGTTGCAGGTGTTGGTAAACTATGTAGACTGTATTTTCAGAATAATATAAAAATCATGTTAAGGTGAAGTGGGACAGATTAGAAGGTTAAATTGGTTTTTAGAATTAAGAAACTACGAATTTGACATAATACCTATATATACCTAATTATTTTAACTTTTTGAAATAAGTAGGTAAGTAAATACCTACTATAGTAAATATTTTGAAAGCTCTGTAAAAACAATGTCCTCAAGATACCCCTTGCTAGATAGCACGGGAGTCAATTGTTGTTGTTGATTTGTTTTAAAATAAGTCTAATTAGTTATAATGCAAGAAAAGGCCGACCTTTTTTTGCATTATAATTCATTAGACTTGCACTTCGCCTTAGACGAATTCAAATATACCTACTTATCTGCATTCCCTACTGGTAAGATGAATGAATGTACGAGTTCGGTTTTTACCTACGTTTTTCAGTGAATATTTAAATTATGTACCTAAAATAAGTGTGTCTAATGCACAAAAAAATATGCAATGGGGTCGATTCTGTTGTTGCGTTATCCTTGAATAACTTAATCTGACAGCTCTAAAATTATAGCCGTCCTTGGCGTTTCGGTATTTTAGAAGGGGACGGCAATATTTTAAGTGCTGTCAAATAAGGATAAATTAAGAAAATTAAACAACAGAATCGACATCAAATATCTATATAAGCAATAAATATTTATTATCTAGTATACTTAATATGTTAGAGATAGGTCACAGAACTTAAACATTCAAAGAGGTGGATATTTACTGTTCACTCATCAACATATTTTTTTTATTTATTCTATATTCAGATATGTAGCACAGATGTACCTATACCTAGATTTTTTTATAAATAATGTGAACACTGGCGTAAAATTGCGCGAGGTTTCAAAAGGGCATTTGGAATGTCATTTATTGAGTAAAATCGTTTTACTTAGGTTTAAGAAGAAGACTTTATTAGAAATCTAAGAAAGTTTTTATTTTTGTGGGTTAAGCATAACCGAGGTGTACTGTGAAGTTTAACCTGAAGGTTAGTTTGAGTGTATGAAGTAAGAGTGGTATTTCTTTCTTCGGCATATAAATAGGCTTTTATATTGCATGGATGCATAAGGGTAATTTTGGGTGCTGACTTTTCTACATAGAGTTAACTAAATAACTCAGCTTAAGAAATTGTATGGTGATGTCTTTTTTTCAAGATACTTTTTTGGATTAAAACTTTTTTATGCACAACTATATATCTGTACCTACTGTTGATACAAAAAATACCTTTTTTTATGTTGATAGCACCTAAATAACAACCCTTTAATAGCAAATCAACCAAAGCGACATCTACTTATTTTTACTTTTTAATCAAAATGTATTTATTGATGTGACATACAAATGTGAATTTCTTAGGTTGTTTGGTGGGTATTTTCGTTACATAATTTATAATAAACTATAAAATGAAATTACTATTATGTTTATTATTAAATCTTATTTTAATGACTTAAAGCCTTTTTAGAAACAGTCTTGGACAAACTAAAATATTTAAACTTCTAAAAACTTAAAAGAGAATTTTTCTTAGTATTAAAATTAATGATAACAGGATACACATATTTCTAACCCTTCAGACCTGAAATAGAAAAAATAAATTATTATGATGATAATAATCCTAAAAATTATAATTTTTAATATTTTTTCTTCATGATGATAAAGAAAAAATCTCAAAAATTATGATTTCAGGATCTCAGATGATGGGTAGTATGAGAAATAACTGCTTTTTCTTAAACAAATAATGCTCCTTCAAGGAGTTCCTTGTATTGGACTCCTGTATCATCACTACATAGTATAAAACAAAGTCGCTTTCTCTGTCCCTATGTGTGCTTAAATCTTTAAAACTAAGCAACGGATTTTGATGCGGTTTTTTTTAATAGATAGAGTGATTCAAGAGGAAGGTTTATGAGTATTTCTCAAACAAAATGTACGCAAAAAAAAGTAACGAAAAAGGAAAAGTTACGAAAAAGTACTTTTTCGTAACTTTTCCTTCCATAAGTTCCTAGAGTTATGTTACGAAAAAGTACTTTTTCGTAACTTTTCCTATTTCGTTACGTACATTTTGTTTGAGAAATACTCTTATATGTATAATACATGCAAGATATGTGCACCCGTGCGAAGCAGGGGCGCGCGGGCGGATCGCTAGTCATTTATACTCTAAGATGGTGATGATTATTTGTGACCTCAAGTAGTATGAAATTACTGCCTCAAACCAGGATGTATCTTACCCAATAAGTATGCAGTGAGTACAGTGAGCTTTCTCACAGCTGATACATCCATGCTGGCAGGAGCCGCACAGTACCGTGTCACAGTAGGCACACTGGGACTCCAATACACCACCACAACTGCACTGTTTTGCTTTAGGGTTGTTTGATACCTGAAAAAACAAACATTAGCTAGCTTGGAATATAAACATAGACATTTATTTGCCAAAAGAACACATACAAAATGTAAAAAAAAATGACAAACAGTTAATAATAATAACAGTAGGTAGGTATGTAGGTGTTTGTGTGCTGCAGCAGCAAAAGGGTCTCGACTCATGATGTAGCTATGTATGTATGATCAGCATATCTTCTTCTATATTATAGACCTTCTGTCTATAATATAGAAGGGGTCCCCCTGAAGCAGGTTGAGTGCATTCGTGATCTGGGCGTCTTAGTGGATGGAAAACTTTCATTCATTAAACATATTGATCTTGCTATTGGCAAGGCTGCAAAGATGCTGGGTTTTATTAAACGCAGCAGCAATGACTTTAAAAGGCTGGAATCACTCTGCTGCCTTTACAACGCTTTAGTCCACAGTCATTCTAATTCTAATTCGTGGTGGGGGAATGAGATCTGCACGGACGTCCCGCAATGGGGTGTATTGTGCATTGTCCCCCTGCTAACCTCACCCGAGCCAGCCCAACTCCTTAAAACAGCGGAGAAGGACCCTGGGTTGGTGGTAGCAGTGTTTGAGCATCCCTGGTGACAATTCGGATGCAGATGAGATAGACCCGATCAGCTTCTGCAGTCCAGTTTTGGATCTGACTTCGTTAGTAGCGGAGCAGTGCAGTACCACATGCTCCACCGTTTCTTTTTCCTGAAGACGTCCACGACATAGGTCGCTGTCTGTCGCTCCGATCTTAAAAAGATGGTAGTTGAGGTCGCAGTGGCCCGTGATGATTCCGACCATCAGCTTTAGGTCTTCGCGTCTCAGCTTTAGCAGGATGGTTGTCAAGTGCCTGTTTGTGGCTGAAAGTATTGTCTTTGTATGTTTGCAGTCTGATCTGCGCTCCCATTGCTTTTGATGTTCCTTCTGGGAATGCATCTTCAGGCTATTTTTTATCTCCACCGATGTTGGTTTACATAGACCTATGTCATTTATGGTCGGTGGCCGTTTCGCACCCTCTCTTGCTAGAGTCGGCCTCGTTGTTGCCTGCACATGCGCCGTGACTCTTTGTCCATCTTATTTTAACACTGTGAGTGTCAGATAGATTTTGAAGCGCAGTGTGGCACTGTGCAAGGGAAGCTGATCTTGTGTGAGATCTTCTCAATGCGTTAATTAGTGCTGCGCTATCTGTTGTGAAAATAATTGTTGTCTGTTAGTTTGCAGTGGCTGCAGCCGTCCTAGACTTTACTGATGAGAGCATTTCTTCTGTTGCCAGAAGAAGCCCAAGGGTAGAAACCCTTGGGCAGAAGCCTGAAGGGCGGTCGTTGATTTACTGAGAGGTTGCGCTCGGGAGATCCCTGTTTCAGGACAGTAGAAGCCACAACCCGCCCCTAGTTTTTGCTTCGAACCATCAGTGAAGACGTGAATGACGTTTGGGGCCGGATTCGGATCCTTAGTCTTTTCTCCATTTTCTAGTTGGTACTTTTTGTTCACGAGGTATGTTGTGGCTATCCTGTCGGTGCCGTTTCGGGCCTCCGGGATGGCTTGGATAGCCTTGTCCAGAATCCTGCCGTGAGCTGTTATCTTTCCACTGCCATTCCATTGGTTTGTTGGTTGTTCGTGGGTCCACAGTCATTTAGAATATGCATCTTCGGTTTGGAATCCAACCTATCAAAACCACATTGTTCGTATAGAGAGAATTCAAAGAAAGTTCACCCGTTATCTCGTTTTCAAATCAAAAGGGGTTCCCAAGTCACTAACATATATTGAACATTTAAATCACTACAACATGACTCGCTACAATCACGAAGAACATCAATAGATGTTATCAACCTTTATAAAATCCCTCCCTGTCCCTCTATGTCTATCTATGTGTCCCTCTAAACATCCCAAGTCGTAACTTCAGACTCTGTACTAGGAAAATATTCAGACCATGGTCCCACAAAACAAATTTAGGCTCGCACTCATGTCTTAACCGCATGATGAAAAGCTACCTACAACTCTGTTTTCATTTTAAACAATAGTTTAGATATGTTTGGGCTCAGCCTACCAGCATTCAAGGCTGAGGCCAAGAGATCCCTCTCACTTGCATGCCACACTTAGTTTAAGTTTTTTAGTTCTTATGTATATTTTTTTTTGTCTTTTGTGTACTGACTACTTTGCATGCTCCTTACCATGTCAATGCTGTACACACCTGTAAGTGACAGCACATACACTACCTACTTTATAATTTATTAATTAATCTAGCATTATGTATCTGTTGTTGGTGTGTCAAAATAAATAAATCAATAAAATAAAATATCTAGGTATATAATTATTTGCTCTTTAACAGTGAAGGAAAGCATTTAGTATTCTAACAGTGGCAATAGGCTTGCAACCTGTCACCTATGGAATACTAACTACCGCAAAATGTGGGTAAGTCTGTGCCAAATGGGCATACCTCTTGACTGCCTCCTTCATATCCTCAAAGAATCTGAAAGTCATACTTGGTACCAAGAGATCTGAGGGGATATCTACCAAATCTGGGGATCAAAGTTGTGAAGTTGTTTGAGTTTGTTTTTACTTTGTTCTTGGAGAAGCTCAAACCAAGGTAGAAGGCAGTGCTACTAAGAGCTATGAAGCTGGTCAGTTTCCAAATTTTTACAAAATACCCCACAATGTTCAAATTATTGGTGGGAGAGTAAGATCTGATGTAAGACTGATCACGCAGTGGGGTATGTCATCCTGCTGCTAGCCGCACCCCAGCCAGCCCAGAACCTTAAAGTAACAGAGCAGGACTGGGTTTTTTTTCAGGACTAGATTGGTCGCAGCTATGTTCTAGCAAGCATCTCCGACCCCCAGCTATGTTCTAGCAAGTTACTCCAGGTCACTCCTCCAAGCCTGCGAAGCACCCAGGAAACTTCTGCGCTTTTGGGAGGAGTTGGGCTGGCTACAGATATAGCCAGCACACCCTGACGCACAATGGACCAACCCTGAGTCTAAGTGCGGAAAAAGGAGTCCAATTACAATTAAAAAGCATCGACGATGATGATGTGGATGCAGGGCAGCAAGACTCGATTAGCTCCTGCAGCCCTGTTTTATATGCCTCACCATGTTGCCAGAATGCAGAAGGGAACCATTTTTTCCAATAAATAATTGCTTCATATTGTCTTTTTTAGTAGATATGACATTAGGATCATTGGAGGCATCTTGTGCTAAAATTTTCTTGGCGCCTTTGAAAAGTAGATCCAAAGTTTTTTCTGAAAAGGTAATTTAAAGAAAACATAATTCAAAGTTTCTGATAAGATTAATATATTGTTGGTAAGTAAGTAGGCATTTCACAGTGCAAGAATCAAGCGATAAGTACGTGTGACATTCACACTGTATGTATGTACGCCAACAGTCTATAACGCTATGCTAAGATATGTACCTACATAGGGATAACATAAACATTTATATTAGATGGGTAAGGCCTGACACACAGTGGAAGTGTAAAAAAGTTGTTGTGGATCTGGGAAATAGAAAGGCAAGGCAGTAAAACAGTAAGTACTCTGTCAAACTGCTTTCCGATTTTAAATTGAATCGAACTGCGGAAATAAAGGTTCAAAATAATGTAGACATAAGTACTATTTTCATACCGTACACTTTTTTCAAACGATCATCGTTGTTGTTGAATTGTTTGAGGCCAATGTGCACTTTACTCTGAGGAATAAAATCTTCTACAAAGGGGTTTGCTCTTTTTCCCATTTTGCCAATTTTTGCTTTTCTTCTCTTTCACTATATGAATATGAAATGAACCAACCCAATGAACGATAATAATATACCTAAACTTAACCGTGGGTAGAATGAGTGAGACGCATGCATATGCAGCACGTCACACCGTCGTGTGTGCTTCATTATCAGCTCTACCCCATTCGCAGCGGCTCAAAAACCAGGTCTGACTCATTTTATTAGGACATGCCAGTCTAATATACATTTTAACCCAGTACAAATAGGGTCTATTTCAGAAAAAAGTCATTCGCATCATTTTTTTTGCTAAAAGAATTTAAACTCTTACCACTTAGAAATAAGGTCTAATTTGCAATGCAGAAAATTTTCCACTCAAGAGTGGTTGAGCTGTACCAGCTCAAAACACAAAATGATGAACACAACTCAAACGGTTCAGAGAGTGGTTTCATTGTAAAACAGAACCTTGAACCGTTTGAGTTACTTATACGTTTTGTGTAATTGAGTGGTTTAATAGGCATACGGACGCTTTGTCGGTTGAATCATTTGAAGTAATATCTGCACTAGATGGTGGAGTAAGAATGATTTGTAAGTAATACGGTTCATTTTAGAAAAGCCTGTTTTGTTGTTGGGTGGGTACGGCGGTCAATAGTTTGCATCAAGATTTTCTGTTGCATCAGTTGGTGAATAAGGTTCATTTTATAAAGTTGAGGGTTTCTTAGGCTACCGGTGGCTTCATTCACGCGCTAGGTAGCCATGATTTGCTATCATTATTTTTGAAGGATTTTTCCCGTTTAGGAACGCTAAACAATAGTAAAATGTGATACCTATTTAATAAAAAAAGTAGACATAAATAAATAAATAATGCTGGACAATCCACACAGCACTATCTAGCCCCAAAGTAAGCTATTCAAAGCTTGTGTTATGGGTACTAGATAACTGATATATTTGATACATTATATACTTACAATGATAGATATTTTTTATTATACATAGAAAGCACCCAGACCATCGGAACAAATTTCTGCAGATCGTACACAAATTTGTTCCACGGCGGGAATCGAACCCGCAACCTCTTGCGTCGCAAGCAGGCTCTCGCCCGCTGCGCCACAGAGGTCGTCAAGAAATTAGGTATATTTATGTCTAAATTTATTTTGTAGTTATCATTCTACGCTAACTTCGGAAACTCCCACGAAAGTCTTCTTAAAAAGTTAGTAGGTTTGCATGCTAGGTAACTTAATTAACATAATTTGTTAGAATAAAATAAACTTAGTTAAGTACATACTACTATTACAAGATTTAGTCACAAAATATGAACATCTTTCGCATTTATAACTTAGTAAATTAGCTAGGATAGGACAGTTGTTTGAATCTAGTAAAACTGACCATACCTACAAAAAATATGACACATACAGATGGCCGACCTGATGTTGAGTGGTTCAAAAAAAAAATTCTTTATTTTACAAAGACTGGTAAGGTTAGGTGACTTTCAATTACCCCTCAAATGATGGATAATGAGGTCAAAGGTTAATTCTAGCCAAAGTCATATCTTTGTGCTTGTTTGAAGTTTTTGGTTTCCCTGCAATTTTGAGCTGTCTGAGCCGCGGTTCAGCTCCAGCTCGAGACTATAAATGAGCTGATGCGCTGCAGATCATGATTTTTGAGTGAGTTACCCATGGTTACCTAAACTAAAACTGTTCTATGAATGAACCCGTTCTAAATGCTCTAAGATGAACCCCCAAGAACGCTACCTACAGCTACGACTACTTCTTTCGAGTCGATTGTGGTGTGCATTATTGGCCGTGCATTATCGTGTCGTGCATTATTGGCTCGGGAGTTGCCAAGCGCCACTTTTAGTACTAAAATCTTTCTGCCGGTTTTCGCGGGAGGCGAGGTAGTACGGTACACAACACATTTACGTAATCACGCACACTAATGCAGAAAAATTAAGCGTCCCTATAAACGCACACGCAAGTAAAAGCTGTACACCAACACATAAACAATAACACAATTAAAGAATTACTGTTGTTACATTTTTGTTTAGTTACACACTAACACAAAAAAGTAGTGATGGGTTGTAAAAAGACCGACAAAATGAATGATTTCATATGAATGAAATCAGGGTGGTTCAAAATCATATACTTTTCCTTTTTTTAGCCAAGATTAACAAACGTGTACCTGTCTAGCCAAAAATATCAGTAATTGTATAATGTCATAATAATAAAATTATAAGATTTGTTGAAAAAATGGATACCTATTTGTAAGTAGATTGAAATATAAATCCATAATGCAATTATTTTTAACTTTTTAGTGTATTTTTCATAACAAATTGGATAGCAGTTTTGGAGTCGGTTTTTTTTTTGTAAAAAATATTTTATTAAGAGTTTGTAGAGCGTAATCTCTGAAACTACTGAAACGATTTTAAAAATTATTTTACAAATAGAAACCTACACTGTTGTTGAGTAACTTTAAGCTATATTTTATTTTCGCAAGTAGTAAGTAATCTTTCAAGTAAGTAGTCTTTCATGAATGCATTTTTAGATAAATATTTTGTTTCTTTATTGGTATGATGTGTCCAGCAGTGGACTTACATAGGCTGATGATAATGATTGGTATGACGGGGTGAAAAAAATGAAGAGCAGTAGAAGAATAGCGGCTGTTAACAAATGTAGCACGCAGACTTGTACTTGTACTGTATTGATTTTTCGATCCACAGTCTATTTATAAAGAACTAGCAGTTTCATCTAAATGGTGATTGTTGTGGGTAGTCATGTTTTATGTAGGTAGGTTCACTCGTAAATAAATCAGTTGTTGTCTAGTACTTGAAGCGTTTCCTTTAATCACGACATGGTGACAGCGGTTTTGTGATAATTTAGTGTGTAAAGTGACTAAAGTTATTCACAATTGCAAGTAAAGTACTCAACCAGTGTCGATTGATATCTGAGCATTATTAACAAAGTGATATACGCGTATATTTTCGATAAGCAATGGAGCACGCTCGCCCGCCGTCAGAATTAAACATGGACGACGCCGGGGGGCCAGTCGGCCGGGCCGATGCTTGGAAAAAATGGAAGCAACAATTCCTCCTGTTTGTCAAGGCTTCAGGAGTACACACGGAGCCCTCAAGTGTGCAAGCTAGTTTATTGGTGAATTTAATTGGCCCAGATGGTTTTGATGTGTATCAAACTTTAACTTTCGAGAAAGAAGAGGAACGCGATGACATAAATGTGTTGTTGAAAAAATTTGATAATCTCTTCGTGACAAAGTCCAACGTGACACTCATGCGATACAAATTTTTTACACGCAACCAAGAAGATGGTGAATCGATTCAACAGTATGTCACGGCACTTCGCCTTCTAAGTAAAAAGTGCGAGTTTGAGACTTTGGAGGAGGATCTGATCAAGGATCGGATCGTATGTGGCATTCGCCAGGCTACGGTCAGGGACCGGTTACTGAGATGCGAGGAGCTCAACCTGGACAAGGCGGTGAAAATGTGTCAGGCGGTGGAGGCGTCACGGGAAAGTGAGCTTCAAATGGCTAGCACGAGTGGTGTCGAAGGGACCCCGCATGTCGACAGTGTCGCTTATAGGTCGCGCGGTCGAGGGGCGCGTTCGTGGGCGCAGCGCGCGCCGCATGCGTCGTCGGGGCCGGGGGCCGCCGACGCCTACGCTGCCGGCGCCGGGGGGCGCGGCCGCGGGCGCAGCGCGAGCGGCAGCAATGCAGCGGGCCGCGCGCAGCCGCCGCGCCAGGCTCTGTGCGCGGCGTGTGGCGGCGCGCGGTGTGCTGGCGGCGAGACGTGTCCAGCGCAACGCGTCAGCTGCTTCAAGTGCGGTAATCGTGGACATTTCGCTCGCAATTGTAAGTCAAACTATTCTTATAATAACAGTGGTCGCAGTCGAGTAGATCGAGTGTACGAAGTTGAATGTGATGAAGCAGATTGTTACAGTGACTCGGAAGATGACTCATTTTATATTTCGACTATTGGGGTCGGGGGTAGAAAAAGTGGATCAGAAAACTGGGTCCAAGAGCTGTCATGTATGAACGGTACGGAAAATTTCAAGCTCGATACGGGAGCCGATTATAACATAATGTCCTTTCGAAGATTCTGTGAATTAGGCTTTAATGAAGCGTTAATTATTAAAAAGAAGATACCATTGTTGTCTTACACACACGATGTCATACCGTTAAAGGGAATTTGTATTTTACCCTGGTCATACAAAAATGTTGTATATAAACTAAAGTTTGCAGTAGCGGACATGGAATGCAGTAGTGTGTTGGGACAGAAATCATGCGAGCTATTAGGATTAGTAAAACGTATAAGGTCAGTCGAAATATCGAACTATGATGATTTATTCAAAGGATTAGGATGTTTGCCGGGAAAGTATCACATTGTTATTGATAGATCTGTTCCACCTGTTATTTGTGCGTCTCGAAAAATTCCTCACGGGCTTCGAGACCGGTTAAGGGAAGAACTGAGTAAAATGGAACAGTTAGGCGTCATTAGGAAGGTCAATCATCCGACACAGTGGGTTCACCCGCTAGTGCTGGTCGCTAAAAAGAATAACGGGATCCGGATATGCTTAGACCCGCGCGAACTAAACCGTGCGGTGCAACGCGCACATTTTCAGCTCCCAACAGTATCTGAACTGGCATCACGCCTACACAGGGCACGTTTCTTTTCTGTTTTGGACGCCAATTCTGGGTTTTGGACAGTGGAACTAGATGATGAAAGTGCCGATCTTTGTACCTTCAGCACACCCTTTGGTCGGTTCCAATTTTTGAGACTCCCCTTTGGGATTAATTGTGCCTCAGAAGTGTTTCACGGGAAGCTACGTCAGCTTCTGGAAGGTCTGGAAGGAGTAGAAAATTACATAGATGACGTTGTAGTGTGGGGTGAAACTAGGCAAATTCACGACACAAGATTAAAGGCACTATTAGACAGAGCGAGAAAAATAAATCTGAAGTTCAATAAAGAAAAGTGTAAAATAGGTGTTCAAGAAGTTAAGTACTTAGGACACATTTTTGACTCAAACGGAATGAGGCCAGATTATGAAAAAATTAAAGCAATCAAAGAGTTAAAATCCCCAAAAGACAGGAAAGAGGTAGAGAGATTTTTAGGCGCGGTAAACTACTTATCTAAATTTATTCCGCATTATTCTGAGATAGCTATTCCGTTAACTAGCCTATTGCGGAAAGGTAGTGATTGGCGTTGGGAGTCAAGCGAAAGCGAAGCGTTCGATCGGCTGAAGGAGGCGGTGACGGGCGCTGGCGTGCTGGCGCTGTACGACCCGACGCGTCCCGTCGTGCTGTCAGTGGACGCGTCGCGCGACGCGCTGGGCGCCGTGCTGCTGCAGGGTGGCCGCCCCGTCGAGTACGCCTCGCGCACGCTTACGGATGCACAGAAAAGATACGCTCAGGTAGAAAAAGAGATGTTGGCTATCGTGTTTGCGTGTGAGCGTTTTCACCAGTATGTCTATGGTCAAAAGGGGGTCGTTGTGGAGTCAGACCACAAACCTTTAGAGAGCATTTTTAAAAAACCATTGATGTCTGTCCCAGCGCGCCTGCAACGTATGCTTTTGCGAATTCAAGGTTACGACCTGATTGTAACATACGTGCCTGGCAAATATATGTTCATTGCGGACATGTTGTCTCGTGCCGCGCTTCCCGATTTATATAGTGATGAGGTGCATAATAATGTTGTGTATCAGATACAGATGATGGTAGGAAATGTACCGATGTCGAACGATAAACTGACTCTAATAAAAAAAGAAACTAAACGTGATACCGAATTGCAAATGTTATCAAAGTGTATTAATTCTGGGTGGCCTGACCATAAATATAATGTTCCAAATGAAATTAAGTTTTATTGGTCCTTTAAAGAGGAGCTACTAGTAGTGGATGATGTTATTTTTAGGGATAATTTGGTGTTAATTCCTAAAAATGCAAGAGGCGACATGCTAAGGATCATCCACGAGGGCCATTTAGGTATAGATCGGTGCAAGCGCCGCGCGAGGCAAGTCATGTTCTGGCCTAACATGTCACGGGACATAGAAATGTATGTAAAAAGATGTCACACCTGTCAGGAGCACTCAAACGCACCCGCTAAGCAACCCATGCTACCAATTGAGATTCCCGAGCTGCCTTGGCATAAAATAGGTTCAGATCTCTTTGATTTTAAAAAGCGACATTATTTAATTTTGGTTGATTATTATTCTAACTTTGTGGAAGTCTGTAAATTGAGTAGTTTGACGTCAAAGGCAGTAATACAAAGCATGAAAAATATTTTTTCGCGTCACGGCATTCCCAGCGTATTGATAAGCGATAACGGAACACAGTATTCCAGTCGAGAGTTCAAATGTTTTGCCAACGCTTGGGGATTCGACCATGTGACGTCATCGCCTAACTATGCGCAGTCGAATGGAAAAAGTGAACGCGCGGTACAAACGATTAAAAAATTATTAAAAAAATCTATTCAAAGTAACGGTGATTTCGACTTAGCTCTTCTGAACTATAGAAACACACCTAGGGACGGTTTGAGTTCTCCAGCACAGCTCTTGATGGGCCGAAGGCTACGTTGTCAATTACCAGTGCATTCAGCTATTCTAAAACCACAGCCAATAGACCCATCAGAACATTTAGAAATGTTAAACAAACAAAACAATGTGAGAATGTATTACGACCAGAGGTGTAAAACTTTATCTACTCTAAAAGAAGGTGATTCCGTTGTCTGTATTGACGGAAAAAATAGAAGTAGGGCAAGAGTGGTAAGCCAGGCTAATACTCCTCGATCATACATTGTCCAGACTAGTGCAGGTGGCAGGTATAGACGCAACCGTCGTCATCTAATCAAATGTGAACCTGACATAGAATCAACCCAATCACCAAACACTAGTGTGAGCAATGAAGATGAATTTTGTGACGCTAAAGAGGAGGTTGAGAATGTAGACACTAAAAGTACAGAGTCAAACTCAGACTTAGGTCAAGATATACCTAAAGTGTTTACATCCCATCCGCCACTTACGCGCAAAGCAAAAAAAAAAGCGGCGCAACGCACTGTTTAAACCCACAGCAAGTAGGTATTGTATAACAGGTACCTAGGTACCTACCTACTGTTTAATAATTACTGTAAATATAAAAAAAAAAAAAAAATTACATCTGGTTTTGGGTAGGTAAGTATTTAATTTTCCATATAGGTAGGTACATGTTTGGAAATAAATATAACACTTACATGATTGTGTGTAAGTTTTAATTATTTTATGAGGGGATAGATAGGTGGGACAGATGCAAGCACAGAGCTGACTAGGTTCTTGTACCTAATATTATTAGGTCTATTGATTGCCTGTCAATCTTTACGTAACTAAATGTGTACTTATACTTTGTTAGCTAATACATATATTTCGTATCAATATTAATCTATGTTAGTCAATAAGTTATATAGTGATGAGTGTAGTTAGTAAGCAATAATGTTCATTGTTTGGTGGGGGAGATGTTGTGGGTAGTCATGTTTTATGTAGGTAGGTTCACTCGTAAATAAATCAGTTGTTGTCTAGTACTTGAAGCGTTTCCTTTAATCACGACAGTGATGAAAAATAGTGGCGACGATAAAAAAGTAGCCCATGTCCCTCTCCAGCTAACATACTACAGCTATACAAAAATCACGTTTATACGATTCTGCGTTCAAAAAGTACAAAGAAAATAGCAATAAACCAACGACACAGCACAACTAAAATTTTAAGGGAGCTCCATAAAGCGACGTATTGAAGGCAGAAGGACAGAGACAGTTTTTGTAGAGTCCAATACTGAACCTCCTTTTTTTAAACCGGTTAAATATGGGTACGAAAACACATTGCATTTTATTCTAATTTTACGTTCATTCCATCATTCATTCAATCGATTTCGCTCAACTAGTCCCCACACTACGCCTTCTACCAAGGAATATAAATTTACCGACACCTCCTACCAAGACGATGGCGTCGTATTAAAACTGTCGTAACTGGTATTCCATTAAACGTAATTACAAAACCAATTGACTAAAATATCACTTACTTGTGATAGGAAATACCGTATTCCCTAAAGTTTGATGTCTCTGATCTCCTTTTACACCGAAATACCGCACAATTCACCATTTTTACTGAGCACTACTTCGCGACACGAAACGACAACTAATGGCCGCGCGGTGATGAGTGAAGTAGTTTTATATAACGTGCATGGCCAAGCCGCGTCTTATGGCCGGCAGAGGGGTACGCCTTGCGTTAACATCTCCAGTTATAAATTCTCTAAGTTGGCTCCCCTTCTTTCTCCTTATTATGGCTCCTGTCATAGACAATCTTGCCAATGTCAAGTAATTCAGAGATTATACTCTTTGTTGTTATGTTTCTAGTCACGTCAGTCCAAAGTCGAGTCAGTCAATTGTTTTGAAGAAAATGGTGGCGGTTTCTTCAAAACATTTGAAACATTTTCGGTCAAATCACGATATCACATAATACACTTTCATTCCAAATGCTTACACTTTGTGCTAAGACCACAAGTAATGTTGGTTAAAATACCACCAAAATTACACAACACAACTCAAAATAACACTAGAAAAACAATTAAAATGAAAATGATATGTTGCTTCGTTATATAGATAGAACACATGAACCAAAGAGTAAAATAAGTATGTGACATGAACCAAGAATAAAACTTTAAAACTGTGTCTTCTTTCTTCTTCTTCTTCTTTTTTTTTAATGGCTATGAGCTGTCTCAAGCATACATGTCTGAATCAAGTTGAATGCAGCAAAGACTTTGTACTTATAAGTACAAAGTCTTTGGAATGCAGTGTCTGCATCCTGACTCCATCATCAAAAATATTTAGTATATACGCTTACCATGGGTAACTCACTCAAAAGTAATGATCTGCAGCGCATCAGCTCATTTATAGTCTCGAGCTGGAGCTGAACCGCGGCTCAGACAGCTCAAAATTACTATACTAGTCGCAGGACGCCGGTGTACGCTTGTTTCCTGGATCTCTCCAAGGCATTTGATCTTGTATCTTATGATGTGCTTTGGAGAAAGTTAGGAGACAGGGGTGTGCCTACGGACGTGTTGACTATACTTCAGTACTGGTACAGGAACTGTTAGATATGAGGACGGAACGGTAGGACAAGTGAAACGATCGCTGGTTAGCGTAGCACTGATTTATTGTACGATGTAACAGAGGTGGTGGGCGCAGCCACACACACATACATAACAATCCTCCCTCTAGTACAATAACACCCTAATTACATAATTTAGCTATTTTAAGTATCTTTTATAATCAAACGGGTTCGCAACAATTTCTTTGTGCCTCCAATCTGTGGTTCACTCTGGGTCTCGGGCTCGCTGTCGGCAGTGACGGAACCACTCCTTGCTGTTGCGTCAACTGGGTCGTTCGAACCGATTTGCCCCTCATCATCATCATGCGGCTCATCTTGAGGATAGTCCACTTCCTCTTCTTCGCTCTCTCTCCCCGGCGAAATATTCGGTTCGTACACTTCCGCTCTTCTACCTTGGGGCCGGCTACGTGGCACGGGCGATAACTCTTCCAGCTGGGATACAGACGAGCCTGATGCAGTTTCTGGAGGTATGATTGTGGACGAAGAAGGCAGCGGCGATGGCGGAGGTGACGGCGGAGGTGACGGCGGAGGTGACGGTGGTGGCGTTGACGGCGGCGTCGGCGATTGTGACGGCGACGACAACAATGACGACGGAGAAGATGACCCAGGTAAGTTCACGTTTGAACTGTTTCCATTAGCCTCCTGATTGTTACTAGTCCCTTTGTACAACATTAATTGATTTATGTGTCGTTTATGACTTTCAGAGCTGTATATATCTTTTACCATGTACAAAACTTTACCTACTCTTTTTTGTATAATACCTTTACACCATGTATAATTTGTTTTGTTTACATATTTTTTATAAAGTACAACATCAGTTTTCTTTAAGATTTTTGTTTTATTACTTCCTTGCTGCTTAGTTAGCATACACTGTTGATGTTTGACGTAGTCAGATAATGGCGGTGACGAGGGTGCTGCTGATGACGTTGGATCAATAAAATCTAATCGCGACCTTAACTTGTGACCGAATACTAACTGAGCAGGGGACAACCCCGTGGTAGTGTGAACAGAGTTACGATAATCCATAAGATATTTTAACAATTTAATTGATGCTTCCTTCACTGTATTACTCGACAAAAGACAAGACTTTATTCCCTTTTTGACTATTTTTACGAAACTTTCCGCCTGGCCGTTTGAAGGAGCGTGATAAACAGGCGATGTCATGTGCGAAATATCATTTGAAGCGCAAAATAACTCAAACTCCCTCGAACAAAAAGCTGTGCCATTGTCACTCACTATTGTTTTTGGAACTCCAAACCTCGAAATAAAATCACAAAGCTTCCCAATTACCGCAGCTGATGTCGTAGCAGTATTCATGTTGTACACTTCTACCCATTTAGTATGTGCATCTACTGCCACTAAATAAGTACATCCTCTAATCGGACCAAGGAAGTCGATATGTATTCTATAGAATGGACAAGGTGGGAACTCCCAATAAGCAAGCGGGGCGCGAGGGGGCGACGGTCGTAGTTGAATGCACACGTCGCATGAAGCTATCATTGTTTCTACTGCCTGGTCGATTCCGGGAAACCAAAATCTTGAACGAGCTTCAGCCTTTGTTTTCACTATACCTAAATGTGAAGAATGTAACTCTTTTAGCATAAGGCTGCGTAAACTTGTGGGTAAAACTACCTTATGACCTCTCATTACGCAACTATTTTCATACGATAGTTGTGATCTACACAAATGGTACGGTTTTAATCGTAAATCATCAATTTTCGGTGGCCACCCATTTAAAATAAACTCTTTTACTTTTAATAACACTAAGTCCTTATTTGTCTCTTCGCGTAATTTTCCTAAGGTGACGGGCATGCTTCCGTCGATCACGAAACAAACATACGTAGCTCGATCATATGCTACTTCGCAATCGCAACAGCGGCACTGTTCAGTGCATGCGCACTCATGTCCCGCCCGCGGTAAGCTCGAGCGAGACAAATAATCTGCGCTGTTGTCAGCACTGCGTACATATTCTATCTCGTAGTTATAGCTACTTAGGAACAAAGCGTACCGTTGTAATCTATTAGCAGACATCTCTGGAATTCCCTTATACGGGCTAAAAATTGTCAAAAGTGGCTTGTGATCCGTTCGCAAAATAAACGGTTCCGATCTGCCGTACAAATATTGATGGAACCGTCGCACGCCGTATACAATGGCGGTTGCTTCCTTTTGTATCTGAGCGTACCGCTTCTCGGCTGAGTTTAAAGTTCGCGACATAAACGAAATAGGCCTTTCGACCCTGTCTACCCCTACTTGAGACAGAATTGCCCCTAAACCACTCGGAGAAGCGTCTACTGTTAAAATTAACTTCGCATTTGGGTCAAAATGAGCAAGAACTTGTTCCGAAGTAATTAATTTTTTTACTTCCTGGAAAGCTGCATTATGAATAGTAGTCCAGTTCCAACTGCAACCCTTCTTCAACAACTCGTATAAGGGACTCAGAACAGTCGATGCGTTTGGTATGAAATTCCTGTAATAGTTTATAAGTCCTAGGAATGACTGTAGCTGAGTGACATTAGTGGGAACCGGCGCTTCCACCATAGCTTTGATTTTTTCGGGTTCTTTTTTTAGGCCGTCCTTTGTAATTATATAACCTAAATACCTGACTTCGTTTTGAAAAAAACTACACTTTTCCTTCTGTAAGGTTAAGCCTGCGTCCTGCAACCGCCTCATGACAGCGTTTAATTTCTCTAAATGTTCCTTCCTATCCTTTCCAGTTATTAGAATATCATCCAATAAACACAAAACTCCATCTAATCCTGACAGTACGCCCTCGATTGCGCGCTGAAAAATAGACGGCGCGCTAGCTAAGCCGAACACTAAACGTGTGTAAATAAATAAGCCCCGGCTTGTGTTGATGCAAGTGAGGTTCTTAGACTCATCATCTAACATAAATTGGTTATATGCCATCGATAAATCGAGTTTACTAAACTGTTGACCCCCATGGATCTTAGAAAATAATTCATTTGTTTTGGGGAGTGGATACTTTTCTACTAATAACTGTTTATTTATACTGATTGAATAATCCGCACACAGCCTAACTGACCCATTTTTTTTTAGTACCGGGACTATCGGTGAAGCATATTCTGAGTGCTCGACAGGTTGCAAGATACCTAAATTGACCAACCTATCGATTTCTTTGCAAACTTTATCGCGCATCGCAAATGCTACGGGTCGTGCCTTACAAAAAACCGGTTTCATATTATCTTTTAATGACAATTTAAT
This sequence comes from Plemyria rubiginata, assembly GCA_963576535.1. NCBI lineage: Eukaryota > Metazoa > Arthropoda > Insecta > Lepidoptera > Geometridae > Plemyria > Plemyria rubiginata. The sequence goes on along the minus strand of OY754908.1, from coordinate 14,770,325 downwards.
CTTGTATTTATTGAATGTTCCTAACTTATCTGAGAAAAGTTCTGGGTATTGTTTTTGCATATCTTTGAGAGGTGAATCCGATTCTACACAGTAGTTAACAGGCATTAATTGTAAATTAAATAATGATATAAAATCCCTACCTAGAAGAGGCGGGCCCCCGTCCCGGACTACAAATAAACAGATATCGTGTGTCTGACCTGCATAGCACATCGGTAACCGGAATGTACCTAGACATACAATTTTTTCCCCATTATACGACATCAGCTGTTTACACGTACTTGATAATGGCACATCTTTAAAATACGTTCGGTGAAATTCCTCTGAAACTACCGTTACCCCCGACCCACTATCAATTTCGAACTTAAAAAACTTATCGTAAATACCGACTGTTTCTACCATGGGTTCTCCCCTGAGTGATCGGATATAATGAAGCTTACCATCGTCTTCATCATCACCACCCTGGTCAACGCCATCCATCTGTACGTAATTCACTTTTGTGCACATTTTACGCAAGTGGCCTTTTACGTTACACTTTTTACAAACATAATTTGCAAATCTACACTCTGACGCTTTGTGATTCGTATAACCACATACCCTACACTTCACGTTCCCTACACCAGCACTTTTCACGTTATTTGCAATCTTGAAAAGTTGATGCGAAGCGGCGGCGGCGGCGGCGGCGGCGGCGGGGTCGGCACTGGCGGCCATAGCGGAGCGCGCGCGGCTCAGGTTCTCTGCCAACTCCACAACCTTGGCCAGCGTGAGCTCCTTCAGGTCCTTTGTGTACAGCTTCTCTTTTTCTCTTCCCGGCTGCATACCCATGATAAACTTGTCGCGGAGCGCCTCTTCGACGTTGAGAAACTCACACTTTGCCGTGAGTCCTCGTAGCCTCGCAGCCCACTGCGAATGAGTTTCGCCGGCTTCTTGGGTTGCCGCGTAAAAGCTATGACGCTCGCCGAACCCGACACGCTTGGGGGTGAAATGGTTGTCCAGAAGTGATAGCAAATCTTGATAGGGCACTTCTACAACGTCTTTTGGCAACGACAAATCCGTTGCTAACTTGTAGGTACCCTCTGTGAGTGCGCTGAGAAGGATCGCCTTTCTCTTATTGCCTTCGGTGTCCGTCTTCTCGTTGATGTCATTTGCCACAAAATACTGAGTAATGCGGCCTCTGTACGTCTTCCACGTCTGTATTGTGTGATCGAAACAATCTAAAATTCCGTATTGCACACTAGACTTAGACATTTTTCAACGTTTTTTTCCCTGCGCGGGTAGATCGTCGCCACTGTTAGATATGAGGACGGAACGGTAGGACAAGTGAAACGATCGCTGGTTAGCGTAGCACTGATTTATTGTACGATGTAACAGAGGTGGTGGGCGCAGCCACACACACATACATAACAGGAACCAAAGTAATGTTGTGAAGTGGTCAAATGCTTTCTCTGAGACATTCAGGCTGGAGTGCGGGGTAAGACAGGGGGGGTAAGTTCTCCCTCGCTTTTCAGCCTGTATGTCAATGATCTCATTGTTGAGCTCAGTAGCATGCATGACGGGTGCCGCGTGGATGGTGTTAGTGTGAATAACATCAGCTACGCGGACGACATGGTGCTGCTGGGACCAACTGTGGGTTCAGTCGGAGAAATGCTGAAGGTCGGCGCCACCTACGCTGCGTCCCACGGCCTCTCATATAATGTTAATAAGTGTGAGTACATTGTCTTTAAGGCCGCCGGTAATAGCATGACAAACTTCCCCGACTTGACCCTTAACGGCATGAGCATAAAGAAAGTGTCAACATTTAAATATCTGGGACATCACGTTACCGACGACCTTAAAGACAATGTGGACATTGAAAGGGAACGTAGGGCTCTGGCGGTTCGAGGGAACATGTTGATCCGTAGGTTTGCCCCATGTACGGAGGAAGTCAAGGTGACACTTTTTAAGGCGTATTGCCAAAGTCTGTACACGGCAAACCTATGGGTCGACCACACCAAAAAGTCGCTGGAGACCCTCCGCATACAGTATAATAATATTTTCAGGATGATGTTGGGGCTGCCCCGCTTCTGCAGTGCGTCGGAGATGTTTGCGGAGTACCAAACAGATGGCTTCTTAGCCATGCACCGCAAAAAAACTGCATTCCTGATTCGCAGAGTGCGGGACAGCCAAAACAGCATCCTGTAAACAATATTGGATAGGCTTAGCTCTCCGATTCGGAAATGTTTTGTGATGAGAGTGTTGGGGCTCACCTAGGGTTTAACATCCTTGGTGGGCTTCATCACTAGTCAAATTATGTAGGTATTATTATTATTTTTTGTGTCTAGTTTTAAGATAGTTTTAAATATGGATCTGTGGGTGTCCGAAATAAAAACTTTTTATTTATTTATTTATTTATTAAAATTGCAGGGAAACTTCAAAAACTTCAAACAAGCACGAAGATATGACTTTGGCTAGAATTAACCTTTGACCTCATTATCCATCATTTGAGGGGTAATTGAAAGTCACCCTAACCTTACCAGTCTTTGTAAAATAAAGAATTTTATTTTGAACCACTCAACATCAGGTGGGCCATCAGTATGTGTCATATTTTTAGTAGGTATGGTCAGTTTTACTAGATTCAAACAACTATCCTATCCTAGCTAATTTACTTAGTTATAAATGCGAAAGATGTTCATATTTTGTGACTAAATTTTGTAATTGATAAGGAATAAATTATAAATAAATAAAATAAAAAGCCTGTTTATTCCACAATAAGTTGTAGGTACATGTGTGTTTTAAGTTTTCACTTTTGTATATAGGTAGAGTAGCTATACTTCTAATTATAAATAATAAATACTAAGTATGTACTTAACTAAATTTATTTAATTTTAACAAATTATGTTAGATAGGTTACCTAGCATGCAAACCTACTAACTTTTTAAGAAGACTCGTGTGAGTTTCCGAAGTTAGAGTAGAATGATAAATACAAAATAAATTTAGACATAAATATACCTAATTTCTTATGTCTACTTTTTTTATTAAATAGGTATCACACTTTACTATTGTTTGGCGTTCCTAAACGGGAAAAATCCTTCAAAAATAATGATAGCAAATCATGGCTAACTAGCGCGTGAGTGAAGCCACCGGTAGCTTAAGAAACCCTCAACTTTATAAAATGAACCTTATTTACCAACTGATGCAACAGAAAATCTTGTTGCAAACTATTTACCGCCGTACCCACCCAACAACAAAACATGCTTTTCTAAAATGAACCGTATTACTTACAATTCATTCGTACTCCACCATCTAGCGCAGATATTACTTCAAATGTTTCAACAGACAAATCGTCTGTATGCGTATTAAACCACACAATTACACAAAACGTATAAGTAACTCAAACGGTTCAAGGTTCTGTTTTACAATGAAACCACTCTCTGAACCGTTTGAGTTGTGTTCATCATTTTGTGTTTTGAGCTGGTACAGCTCAACAGTTCTTGAGTGGAAAAATTGCTGCATTGCAAATTAGACCTTATTTCTTAATAGTAAGAGTTTAAATTCTTTTAGCAAAAAAAATATGCGAATGGCTTTTTTCTGAAATAGACCCTATTTGTACTGGGTTAAAATGTATATTAGACTGGCATGTCCTAATAAAATGAGTCAGACCTGGTTTTTGAGCCGCTGCGAATGGGGTAGAGCTGATAATGAAGCACACCAGCACACACGACGGTCTGACGTGCTGCATATGCATGCATGCGTCTGACTCATTCTACCCACGGTTAATATACGCCGCCCTACGCATTACTCATATCGTAGCGTTATCTTATTACAGTAATCTGTGAGCGTTGTTTTTTATTCTTGGCGCAGTAGCTACTCTCGGGGGAGCGCTTCAAATCGGCAAGCAAAGTATATAACTGTGATGTGTGTGTGATGACGACCTCTGTGGCGCAGCGGGCGAGAGCCTGCCTGCGACGCAAGAGGTTGCGGGTTCGATTCCCGCCGTGGAACAAATTTGTGTACGATCTGTAGAAATTTTTTCCGATGGTCTGGGTGTTTTCTATGTATAATAAAAAAATATCTATCTATGTAAGTATATAATGTATTAAATATATCAGTTATCTAGTACCCATAACACAAGCTTTGAATAGCTTACTTTGGGGCTAGATAGTGCTGTGTGGATTGTCCAGCATTATTTATTTATTTATTTATTTTATTTATTTAACTGTTGATTATTAATCTAATTATTAACATAAATTCTATCCAGCGCAGCGCACCCACCTATTTGAATAGGAATAAGTGAATAAGTAGGTACTTATTCCTATACAAGTATATAAGTGTATAGGAATAAGTGAATAAGTAGGTACGCTGAAATAATCCAAAGGGGGTGCCTGCCTACCTAGGTACTTAGGCACCCCCTTTGGATTAACGTACAAAAAATTTGACTGGGACCCTGACTGACTGATATGTACTTACAGATAGATGACATTTACATATTTTGAAAACTTTGACTTGACTTGACAGATGTCACAGCAGCAGTAGATAAAAATGGCGACACGACACCTCCCGCTGCCAACAGGGCACCTTCGATCGATGGGTTGCTGTCAACAAATTCTTTAAATAATTCTGAAAATATTACATACGACTATTACACGTAATTCCTAATAATAAAATACATTTGCAGCCATCGAAATTATATAAGGTTTATCTTCGGAGCATATTACATAAAAGTGAGAGTGAAAGTGAAGTGTTTCTATACGATAGTGACGAGGCTATTTGTCTCGGGGCCAGCCAGCATATGTGAGCCCCTCGCGGATGTTACGTAAGCGGTGATAGCACCGATGTCCTGGATGAAGCGGGGACAACAAGGCGCGGGCACCCAGCCTTACGCTGCCGTGTCCCAGGCACAGGTGAGCTCAGGATATACTTATCCTGGACGTAAACAATGACGTGGACCAACCACCGCATTCGGATTACCTCGTCGTATTATTGTTTAGAATTATAAACATCACACACATTTGACAAATTACCAGAAAATATAGGTATTAGCTTTTTCAACCAGTTCCTGAAGTATTTTTACAATAGGTACTTTTTATTTGACCAATCTAACATTAAACATATGGTGTGATGTTTCCTTAGTATTCCCAGCCATGGTTCCAAAATAATTTTTAAAACAATGCAGCTGAATCCCACTAGACATGATGCATTGATAATAAAACATAAAATGCACCTTTGAATCTCTTAGCTATAAAGGAGATAGACACATTTATGATTCCAAATAAGTTTTGTGGTTCAATCTTACATCTGAAGATGGCATACCTAGGTAGGTAGGATAGGTTTAAACTTTTACTTGTTGGTGGTTAAACTATAGCTACCCTGGTACCTGAGTTGAGGGTTGGGGATAGGGGGAAAGCATGTGGGGGTAGATGGCAAGTCTTTCCCTATAGTTCTTTTTTCTAGGAAATGAAAAAAAAAATCCAAAAAATTTCCTTCAAATTTCTTCACTTTAAAAAAAAAAAAACCCCTAACCTAATGAGAATTCCTTCCCTTGAGTCTTTTTGTCATAGAGATGAAATATTAATACCAATTTTTTTCATATAAAAAAAAAAACCCTAACCTAACTAGTAACTTACCTGAAAAATTAAATTATTTTTTTTCATTTCCTAGAAAAAAGGACTCAAGGGGAAGACTTGCCATCTACCCCCACTTGCATCCCCCCTATCCCCAACCCTCAACTCAGGTACAAGGATTGCTATAGCCAACCCTTGTTGGTTTCTAAAACTATAATAATATATTTTTAAATTCCAGCCCTTTGGAAATCAGCAAAACATGTACCCTAACTACCAAGGAGGCAATGGATCTGCTCCTTCACAGCCTCAACAGCCACAACAGCAGTTTTGGCAACATCCACCTCAACAGTCTCCTCAACAGACCCCTCAGCAGCCTCCCCAGCAGCAATTCAACCATAGTCAACATTATGGTCAACCCTATTCACAAGACTACCCCCCCAATACCAACCAGTTCCAGCAACCCACACATCAGTACAATCAAAACTATGCCAATCAATATGCAAATTCTCAACAGAACTACCAACAGCACTATTACCAAACTCAACCAGCACAGCAAACTTATCCTCAAAATGCTGTTACTGGAAATGCTGATGGCTGGGAGGATAATTGGGACTGGGGCTGGGAGGAGAATGCCAAGAAAGTGCAGAGTTTGCAAAACACCACCCAGAAGCCTCCTGTCCAACAACAAGTGTTCAACAATGCCAATGTGATAGAAGAAAGCTTTGCAAGTACTGACAGTTGGAACTGGGCCATGGATGAAAAGAAAGAAAACAAAGTGTTAGCACCAATGCCTCCTCCTAGACAAGATAACAATGAACCTGCTACTCTACCGACACAGCTGGTTCAAAATAATGTGGTACCAGAGCCTACCCAAAATAATATCCTTAACCAACAGACAGAAGAAGTAAAAACATTGAGTGACAGAGAAGTGATCAAAGAGCGGTTACCCAACCTAGCACTAGGCAAGCGCTTTCATATTGAGAATTTAACCCCACAGTGGTCAATAGAGTCACAGATGTCCCAAGAGTCTAGTGATGGTCCTCATACTCAATCAGAGGGCACCTACCGAAGTGAAAACCAGTCAAGAAATTCTGGAGAAAGTCCAGGACCTAACATGGACAATTCAAACTTTACCTATACCCAACCAGGATTCGATGAAACATACATCCAGAACAGTGAATGGTCTAAGAATTCTGATGAACCAACAATGGCTGATGATGCAGGTCATAATAGGAGAGAGAGCGAAGAAGAGCTGTCCAACTCGTTGCAAGAAATGAGCATAGGTGAACAACATTCCACAAACACCACATTATCAGTGCCAAAAAATGCGCAAGAAAATGTAAGCACACAGCCAGCTCCAACTCTTTCTCCATCAAATCTTCCAGCGCCCGCTATTGGCGGTTCACCTGTGCCGTTATCGTCAATGCCCCCTCCCCCGGCCGTGTCCTCCGCGGCGCCGCAGCTGCCTCCGCCGGCCTCGCTCGCGCCGTCGGTGCCGCGGCCGCCGGCGTCGTCCTCGGCCTCTCTACCTCCCGCGTTACCGCCTTCTAACTCGCAAAACCCATTCCAACGTGCGGGACCGATCTCGCACAAATCTACAACAAAGCCACCCGTTCCCGCCCAGCTGTTTCAACCTCAATTATCGAACTGTAACCTAGCGTCGCCCGCGGTCGTCAACAAGGTGGCGCAAGGCAGAGCGCCCGTCGGCTTCGAAGCTAATCTCGAGAGCACGCCGGACAACTCGGAGCGGCCGGACCAGCCTCCGGCGCCGTTCCGAGCGCAGCCCGCGCCGGCGCTGCCCGACAACTTGGAGGTGGCGCCGCAGAACGACAGGAACGAATACTTGCAGACCGCACACCTGTCCAGCGGCCACTACGGCGAGAATACCGACTTCACTCGCAACTTGCCGCCGCCAGGGTTGAGGCGCATGGTTGTTGGCCAGCAGGAGTCCGAATACCAGAACCTTAACATCTCCGGCGATGAACCTCCGCCGGGCCTGTCGCGCATGGTGCCCGGCCAACAGACCGAGGGAGAGAATGCGTACATGCAACCTAGCGATAACTACATGGAAAGACATGTCGACGGTCAGCTGATGGATAGCGCTGGATCCACTCGTCCGTTCAGACAGGCGGACGGTCAGCAGAACTCTGACACGTATTCGCAACCTGCGACCGGCCGCGCCGGCGACCGCCGACCCGTCGGCTTCGACAGAATGGTGCCCGGCGAGCGGAGTAACGACGAGTACCCGCAGTACCAAGCGGCCAGCTACGCGACCAACGAGCACAGAGTCGTCACCGGCGTCGACCGCGACTTCGAAGCCACTGCTTCTGATGTTAGAGAGCAGAACATGGACGGCTCCGACTACACGGAGCCGGCTCCGAGGACCGTGCTCGGCGCGCGGGAACTCAGCAATGACATGACGCTTGCCGCGCACGACGAGACGCAGCGAGAAGTCACTATGGAAGGCGAAAACTTGCAGGATTTGAGCGTCATCTCTTCGGTGGATCTCACATACTCGAGGGAGCACTTGGAAGGAGCGGATCAGAACGTGACGGACGGCGGCACGGATAGAAACGACGCGTCCGATTCCTTAGACAGACCGGCCACCGACTCGAGGAAGCAGTCGCTTAACCGCGTGCATTCCTCCGGAGAAGAGTCGGAAAGAGATATGGCCTTCAAATCGTCTCCGAGGAGAGACAGACATAAAACATCTCGCGATCGGGATAGAAATCGGGAAAGAGACAAGGAAGGTAGATACTCCCGCGGCGATAGAAGCGATCGAAAGTACGAGAGAGACGACAGGCGACGCGAAGACAAGCGCACCGACAAGACAGACAGAGACAGGAGAGACAGAGAGCGCGCGCGGGAGGGGGACGCCAGCCCCGACGCCAGGAGGCATCGCCGCAGCACCAGGAGCCGCAAGCACGACGACACCGACACCGACTACTACAGCGACAGAGAGAGAGAGCGCAGGTCAGTGCTATGCTGATGTAGTCCAGTGACGCTTCATTCAGTTACACTGCTTTGAATATTTGCTTTGGTTTCCTACACTAAATGGCAATAAGCTCAAGTACATAATGTGGCCTTCCCCCATTTCATCTTCCCAATATTATGGTTGTACAGGCGTTACCGTGAAGGTTCGTACACGTCGAAACCCCCGCGACCCGAGGGCGACCGGCGCGGGCGCTACGACGACCGTCGCTACAACACGGTGGAACGGGAGCGACGCGACCGCGACCGGCCGCGCGACTCGACGCGTCGCGACCGCGACCGATACGAGCGGCACTACGCCGACTACAGAGACATCGACCCCTCCCGGAAGTATGGGAACCTACACCGCGAGAGGGAAGAAGAGAGGAGGCGAGGTCAGTATATCACTTTTACACTTTGCTAAACGCGTGCTTCAAACGATTGACAGATTTATGTTTATGTGTGAACGGGACGACGGGATGCATGAATTCGTTTCGTTGTCGGAGCGTGAGCTAGGTACGACGCTCCTAGGCACGCTCAGCAGCCTACCCTTGCAGTTTGCATGCTCATTGACACAACATTATCATAATAAACGGAAAGATTTGCGTAATACTACATTCGAATTATTTGATTTAACATATTGTAGAGAACTGAGTTATAATATAATTACAAATATAGATAAAATAAGACGCATGCATGTAAACACAGCACAGTTGATTAACAATCACAAATGTATTATGTATTCGTGTCAATATACAATAATATTTCTGAATAGAACCCAGCAATGAGTATTCATGCAGCAATGAAACGTGCGATGTGTCCACCCGCCGACACAAAGAGGTTGAGGATGCACAGCGTTTTATATTACACGCACCACACCACACATTTACCAGCTACTTATTCTTAAATATTGTATTTAGTATTTATGTTTAGTATTTATTTATTTAAAAATATTGTGTTATACATGTATGTATTTGTGTACTTCTAGATTTCTCCCGACTCACTGACTGACAATTTATATTAATTTGTTTTACAGTGACATTCTCTACAGATGCAAAGTCTAATGATAGTAAAAGCGAAGGTATACCCCATCCCCTTATGAACTAATAAACAATGTATTTATGTACATTATACATATTATAACAGGCTGTAAGACTACTCCTGAAAACGTTAACTATGCTTCACGTGGTCATCGACCACCGAAAACAGAATACTGTCTATCCCAGAATATCAGAGAAAGCAATGATCTGCACCTGAATTGAAGTTTACCTGGGATCAACATAGATCTAGATCCTTTATAACACACTAGTAGCGCTTTGCGGCTTCACCCGCGTAGTTTTAAATCCCGGTATTCCCACGGAATAAAAAAGAGCCTATGAGTTATTCCAGACTATAATATATCTCTTATACTATAATATGCCGATTTACACCAAGATCCGTTCAGCCGTTCTGGAGTTATAGAGTAACAAACATCTATCCATCCATCCATCCATACTTACAAACTTTCGCATTTATATTATTATTAAGTATGTTGTAGGAAGTAGGATTTGCCGAACTCCAGTTCAATTATAGGATATTTTTAAAGCTACCGTTTGAAAATCATTCATTAGAGATAAATCGGGTGGTGTCGATATAGAGCCTATTGTAGAAGTCGCTGTTATATACAAACATAAAAAATAATATGTATTGTGCACATTTTTTCGCAGCACTCTCTAGCTCCAAACTAAGTACCTTCAGTTTTCAGGAGTAGTCTGATCTAAATCTCTCTGTAAAGGTCAATTAAGGTTAATATTCAGTGTTTGCTAGCAATGTATTTGCATGCGACACAGTTTCACACTAAACTCTATGTATGTCGATATTCTGACATTCTGCTACGTAATCGATAATCGCTTCACTAATGTATTCATCCAATTTCAGTTGTAGTAACAAAAATGTGTGGAGTGGATTTCAACATGTTTCATAAGAAATACTTGCTACTACCTAAATTGTGTGGTAATGAGAAATTGCACATTGGTTATCACTGGCCATTTATAAGCATTTGCACGGAATGGATTAATTTAATTATTTTTTACGTACCTACTCAATCAATACTCATTAATCAAATCCTGAAAAATAATATACTTATTAGATTTCTTATTCATAATCTTTAAAAGGATAAACTAATCTTGATTTGCCTCGTATTATTTAAGAAAACCCCTGCCCTCGTTACATAAACGCTAGAATGTACCTTATTTTTATCAAGGTACGGTATACGGTTCGGTGACATTTTCTTAGGTCCCTTATCTTTTGGCTGGGACATTCACAGATATAGACGTCAATCACGTTGTATCGACTTGAGATTGCGAGTTTTACGACTACTTAGTTCATAAATAAAAACTTTAGATAGGGACATAAGATATGACAACCCATTATTAGATATGATGATAGTGTATAGCTATCTTATTACTTTCTTTCATTCAACAGAGTGACTTGACCTGACCTGGTTACTTACAAAGTCCATTAAATTCAGGGATTCCATCACTACGAAATTAAAATTCAGGCTACATTTACATTTCAAACTGCATTCTATTAGTTTGTTTGTTGTCACCTGATGGCGAAGGCAGACTGAGCGGCAAATAGTTCCCTTAGCGTAAACACAAGCATCAGTCTAAAGATATACGGGTCTACCGCGAGTTCAGGTTCGCAGACTAGAATAATTTCATTTTATTTCATTTCATACCAGCATCAACACTATTCCATTCAAGAAGAGTTTGCTGTTCGCGCTTTTGTAGGGCAAGTTGTCGCTTGGTCTGCTTGAGGACTCGTAATGCATGAGCGCGCGATGTTGAGCTCTATGTGTACGTGCATAGGGGACACGCTGTCGAGCGCGTCGCGGCCGGAGTCGCGCGAGGCGGCCGCCAGCGCCACGGACGAGGAGGCGGGCGCGCGGCGCGGCCTCGCGAGGCGGCGCCCGCGCCAGCTCCGCCCGGACCCCTACTACGACGGTGAGTCACTGAGCCGACTGACTGGCTGGCATTCCTTCAGAATAACGACCAAGCTTCGGAAAAGCATTACAAAGGTTCAGCAAACATTTCATTTTGGTCCCAAAGTGTTGAAATGTGCGAGCGAGAATGAATATGCCAAGACAGACTCCTGAGCCAGCACGGCTCACAAGCTCCTGTTGAGATGAATGACGACGGAAAATGATCGCGGTGAGAACACATCGTTAGTTTTAGGATCTGGAAACATAAACTGTTTTTAGGTTCTTCTAAACTGGCAATCAGAATTGGGTATATCTGACGTCTACCATTGTGCTTTGACGGTGAGTAGTTGTATCTAAGCTTGTGGAATATTTGGAAATGGGTAATAATGCTGTTTGCTGGTTATGGTTATGTCATCTTAACGTACGATAACATTTGGAGCCCATTAGCTATTGTTCATATCCATACTTATAGTTATATAAATAAATACTTATCGCTCATTATTAATACCAACATGCAAACTCGGACAACATAGAGGCACATGAGATTCTATAACAGTCTATAACTCAGTCGATGCAGCACCTGCTCTCCTGTTCTCTGTGCCCGAGCACCTGCACTCGCGAGGACCTGGACCAAGCAACGGGACGAGGAATCGAGGTCGCCTCTTACTGGGCTTACGTTATATAACGTTAGAAATGCCCAAAGAATTTAGATACTAGCCATTGACCCGAAAGAAGAAGAAGATAACAGTAGAAAGAGTGAGTTTTGATAAGACTCGTGAAACTTGGATAGGAAGCGAAAATGTGTTCACCCAACTAAACAAAAACAATAAGTGCAACTGGACCAGTAGACTACCCTCTCAAATATGAGAAAAAAATAAAGTTTAACTTTTGTATGAAAACTTACTAGGATCAAAATGTGTCAGGTTACGGCGGCGGCGGCGGCGGCGGCGGCGGGTACCAGGACCCGTACCTGGCGCAGCGGCAGCAGTACGAGTACTACGAGCACCTGCGGGTCACCGACCCCGCCGCCTACATGCAGCTCTACAACCAGCTGATGGCGGGCCGCGCGCCGCTCCACGCGCCCTACGCGCCAAGAGAAGGTAAACAATACACTCACGGATGTTCTAGCCTCCACCAGAGCAAAGCTACAACTATCCTACTACTATCATAAACGTTTGTAAGTATGGATGGATGGATGTTACTCTTTCACACCGGAACGGCTGAACGGATCTAGATGAAACTTGTCAGAGAGATAGATTATAGTCTGGAATAGCACATAGGCTACTTTTTATCCCGTGGGAATACCGGGATTTCAGTCTGCGCGGGTGAAACTGCTGGGCGCAACTAGTCATAGAATAAATGAATGCTTTTTTTTTTGGTACACTACATACATAATGAGATCCAGGCACAAAAAAAATATCTATGTTCGTCACATCAGTGTTTGGTATAGATTAGTTTTCTGTCTGACTACCCTCATCAAGTGTAAAGTAACGTAAAGTGTTTTATTGACTTAATAATATCTTGAAGGGACCTTGAGTATGATGTACGTACTAATATATCTGAAGGTATGTGCCTGGGAATTACACCATGGGATTTGATTTCTTCTACGGATTTTTTACACGGATTAGGTTTTAAGAACTTACTGAGGTGTACGAGTTGTGATCTGAACACTAATTTAAAAGGTTTGCTTTAATTCCAGGCTACCCCAGCCTAGGGCACGAGGGCCAAGAGCGAGGCAGCGTGCACTCCGGCCGGTCCAGCACCACCGGCCTCAAGGGAAATGACACGTAAGTACTGCATTACAAGGCTCAGATTCAATTGTAGTACAATGTTTAGAATGCTTTACAACGGAGAAGCGTTCTTCGAAATGAAATAGTGATATGTGCTAAAAAGTTTTTTATTATAGTAAAAAAACTATTTAGATTTGATGATATTGTATTACAGTGACATTAACTACAGAAAAACGGCAAGATACATTTTTCTATGCTTTTATAGCTCGTGAGAGTACCTAGGTTTATAAGAAAAATTCTATTATTATACGCCGGACGATTCAAAGTGATCCTCGTCGATCTAATGAAAAATAAAATATTTTTTTTGACTTGTGGGTCAGAGATAGAAATGGAGGATAATAAATAAAAATTAGAGTCAATCTTTTTTTAACGAGATGTAAAACGTGTCAATTTATTTAGCAAAAGTAACAAAGAAGGATTTAGTAACGTGCAAAAAACGATTATTCTCATTTCATTTCGATGAAGGCAAACAACCTATGTAATTAAGATTGAGTGCAAATGAAATCACAAATTGGCTTTTGCAAAATTCTTTGACCTGAAAGTATTAGGTATGTATGTACCATATTTTCATACAATGCAACTAACTTCCATTCTCATACAGACATCATCATTGCGATCATAGATACCAGTGTTCATTAATAGATAAACCAGCTATTCAACCATATTTAACAATAATCTTACCAAAATAATTTGGCTGACTTTTAAAGGTCTCTAGGTCGCGAGGAATTGCTTGGTCGGCGTTTTCTTTCTATTCGATGCTTTTTCAAATGGCATGTTAAGCGTCCCGGCTCTAACAGTCAATAAGCTATGCTGTCGTGGCTAAAAAACTGAGCTACTACTACTAGTAAATACCTCTCATAGTCGAGCTTAGTTACCGCCTGATTTATCCATTGGTGAACACTGAACCTGCCTAATTATGAAAATACATTTACATCCTAAACCACATCTTGCTTTGTGATAATGCTAGAGGGAGACAGCCACAGAAGAACGAACAAAATATAATGAAGGGCTATCATCTGTCCACTCTGACTGACATTGTGTTGCTAAACGGAGATCTCAACGTTCTCTCTGCACACTGGGTGTGGCGATACGTTCCAAGTGGGAATGTGGGAGGGAGACAACGTCTGTCTGTATCTGTCTCTCTCTGCGATACTGGATGACTCGATATGCGCATAGGTTCTACGTGTACCGACAAGACGCGGCGTCCCTGCGAGATGCTCCCTCGCTACGCACGGATGTATCCGACAGGTATTCTACGAGTTAACACAACCTGTAACCACGACCAATCCTATTTGAGACTTTATTGATAGAACATACGTATTTTATTTAACCTGTAACTAATAGAAATCGGAGCCACTCATCATAACTGGCACATGCACACTCTAGTCAACGATAATGTACAGTGAGAAGTAATCAATAGGGGCGATTTTTAATATATCGGTTTCTTAGTCTCAAGTCGGTTGACCGTGTTGGGTAGCTAAGTGCCACACTCAGAGTTCCATAAGTCATTGTTTATCTGAGTGTGGCAGCCAGGTTCATGCACCGATGTAACGCATCGCTCGCACAGGTAGTCGGTGTTGGACTGGTAGTTGGCTGTTTATGTTCCTGGATCCAGTTCGTCTTCGTTTGTTACTAGATCTGTACTGTGTATGTCGGCTATGCCTGGCTTGGGTATATGTATAGTTTTGATAGTTGCATTATTGTCATAGCTTACTAACGTCATGGGTTAGTTGTTGCTTTTTTTACAACATATATTGCAGCCTCGATAATAAATAATTAACATTATTGGTGTCTTAGTTAGAAAGATTAGCAAAAAACCTGTTTTTATTACCTTATCTGTAGTTCTGTAAAATGTGGGTAGGTGAGGTATGTGTCTAAAATTTTAATGGACAAAAAATTTTTAAGAAACCTGAGAGGGGGGGGGGATCTACCGCGCCTAGGAATGATCCTACCAACTACCGAACCATTACTAGATCTTATTCACTATTGTAAACTGAAACAGAAACAGCTTCAGGCCTTCATAGTCCTGAAGCTGTTTCTCCTCAGTTTACAATATGTAGTGAAAAAGATGTAGTAATTTCGGTAGTTGGTATTCCAATTGAAGGTAACTTTTATGTCTTTGGGGGGAAGTCGGTAGGCAATTGTTATCCTCTGTAATATCGATAATTATGTCACTATAACACTTCGTTGTGTGTGTTAGCATATTGCTTAGCTATTGTTGAACGTAGTCTTCGTCTGTATTCTAATTGTTTGTGATGCTAGAAAACCTTTAGCTTTTAAGTACTCTATGCACGTGCGCTTTGAAATACTATTCAAACGAAATATTTAGACTTTTTATTATGTAGATTAACTTATTTTTTATACTATATTACATAATAAAGTTTCTAAAATATTTGGCAGCCTTATGAATTCCATCACGAACCGATTGCATTAACTATTTGTGTCGAAGTCTTCCTAGACTATATTTACTTTTATACAATACCAATGAAGCTACATATTTGAAGACGTGCTAAAATTAGATTCTTTTCTTTGCTGATAAAACAAGTAGATGGCTTATCAGATGGTTAATTGTTTACCATCACTAGTAACAAAGCATCTCCTCGCAAGGAACGTGCCCTGCAATGCACTACCTTGCGTTCATCAACCTGAGGCGTACAGGTGTTAAGCCTCATGTGCCAGTAATTATTTCGGCAACCACCATTCGAACGGATACACAGCTGGACGGCAGAGATAGGCGTGATTGTGGTACTTCCCGAGCACACACAGCTCTACTGTCGGCTGGTTGTGTGCGCGGCGTAGTGACGTGGTGTGCGTGTGTCCGCAGGGAGCTGAACACGGACGCGTCGCTGGGGCTGCAGCTGGACGCGTCGACGGTGCGCTCGGAGCGCATGACGCCCTTCCGCTTCTCCACCGCGCACGTCAAGGTACGCACTTCTACACTGATGTGGTGCACGCCAACCAAAACGAACGCTAGAAAACAGTGAACACGTGTTTGCACACACAAAATACTCGCGCCATCACACCCCCTTGCCCTCCTTCCGGCGTTCTTCTTGGTTGACGCGCACTATACTTCTAGTCGAGACACTATAGTTCTTGCCAACCTGTAACACTCACTGACGCTCGGTGGCATCAACTGTTACTTGGGGAGAGTTGCAAACTTCCAAACGTAGGATCAATTTTCAGAACGAAAATTAGAAAATTGACATGATTTATTAATTAAAATTTTTCCTTAATACGTTTTTCTCCATCTGTAAATATTGAACTACATATAAGCGAATGTTTGGCTCGTGTTTGTGAGAGGATGCGAGTGAAGTGTTGTCGTTGTGCGGCCAGGCGGCGCTGGGCGGCGGCGGCCTCGTGCTGGTCCCAGCGGCGTACCCGGCGGCGGGCCGCCCGGCGCGCGTGCACGTGCTGAGCCTCGCGGCCGTCGACCCCGCCGCCGCTGCGCTCGCGCAGGCTCCCGGACCACTCGTCAAAGGTACATACTTATTATATCAATCAATATATATATATATTTATATAATATATATATTTTTTTCAGGTATTGTGTTGACTACGGTGCTCACATTAATGTATATGCTTTTATAATGTTGTTTCAACCGTGAAAACCTTTTATTGGCTTTTGCGTTTTTATATCTGATTTGTTATTTTAGTTATATTAAGCTGTTGGTTTTCCAATAAATAAATAAATATATTTGAAAATATTCACTCAGCGTTATCTAGCCCCATAAGTAAGCTAAGCTTGGAGGATGGGAATCAAATACCTAAACTTTTGCAGATATTGAAGATGTGATGCTTATTGGTTAGATTATTGTCATGTTGTACTCTGTATGTGTGTGTGGCAGGTGTGACGCACAAGAAGAGCGTGATAGAGTACTGCATGGTGCGCGTGCGCAGCGCGGCGCGCGAGACCGCGCGTGACGTCACCGGGTACGTGCTGCTGTGGGAACTGCTCGCGCTCATGCTGCGACAGAACGGAGTACGTACCACTCATTACTACTTACCACTTACTTTCCACACACGTAGTTTGCTTCATTATTTATAATGCGGATAGCCACAGTATCAAGCCGGCCAAGATTGTCATGCTGGATAGTCATGCTTACAGATAATATGCAAATTGAATCTTAAATTATGTAACCTTATCAAAGGTGAATTCACTGGCAAAGCATTAGAGTGTGTAGCGTCCCGTCCTCAGGTGGTGGTCGGCACTGACATCGCCGAGCTGCTGCTGAAGAACAGCCGCGAGTACCCGGGCGAGGGGGGCGGCGCGGGGGGCGGCGGCAGCGGGGGGGCTGCGCGCGCCGGCTCCTCGCTGTCGGAGTCCCCGCGCGACGCGCCCGCCACCCCCGAGCCGTCGCCGCACGACTACTCGCTCTCGGAGACGCTGGGTGAGGAGACGCGCATCTCTTATACCGTATACATCATCATCTTCCTGTCCTTAATACACTTTTTTTAAATTTATTTATTTATTATTTGTTTTTTTTTATACGCACAAAACACATTACAACCAAGAAAAGACTAAAACTAAAATATTACAACTGATCTGGATTGTATCGTAAATATATGTGCATACAGCCGTTTATTTAACTTTTTGTTCACTTCCCTCTGTCGTCCGTCATCTAAGTGGTCACTCTTTTTCTACCTTTCACACAATCCATGGATACTCCTATATCCAACCAAATTTATCTTCTCGTAACATGACATCCTTCCTTTCGCATAACATGCCCACGCCACGTTAACCCATTACCGTGTAGTGATTAATAATATAGTAGAGTAAATATCTAAAACCGAAAATAAGTTGTAATAGTAAAATAAGACAACTGATGAGGAATAAAGCTTCTCGGATGATGACCACGAACTGGAAGACGAAGCGTGGGACGCTCTCGTACCGACGCGATGGAGATCGCGGAGTCGGGGGTGGAGAGAGCTCAGAATCCTTCATGGGAATGTGTCCAGCTGCGGACTTAGGCCTCCCCTACACATTCCCATGAACAGGATAGCTACAGGCTGATGAGTAAAATAAGTAAAATGCGCACTTAGGCTGCATTTGACTTGTATTACTCGTTTTATTAGTATGTTGTCTATATGCAAGCTCCTAATGTTAAAATTATGTAATAGGCGACGAATCGTTGGGCTCCCCGTGTGTGGACGAAAAGGCAGCGCTCGACAAGTACCGGGAGTACTTGCTGTACGGGAACCGACACGAGGCGCTCGGTGAGTACAGCATCTGTGTTGTTACACTTAGGAAATGCTGAAACGTTAATTAACATCGACTGTAAAAAAACTATCAAAAAGTTGAAATTCGAAGCGACTTCTATTCTGTATTGTCATGACGGTGCTGAAACCCATCCGGTTTCGAAATCAAATCTGTTTTGAGTAACCAGTTTAAAATTGAGATCGGGTTTGAATGAGCTGTTCGAAAAAGGAATGTGTTCTAGCTGCCTGTCTGTCAGTGAATGTAGTGTGTTGTGTACGCGTCCGCAGAGTGGGCGATGAGCAACAACCTGTGGGGGCACGCGCTGCAGCTGGCGGGCAGCGCGGACCGGCGCGTGCGCAGCGGCGTCGCGCAGCGCTTCCTGCGCACCGTGCCGCGCGCCGACCCGCTGCACACGCTGTACGCCACGCGGCACGCCGCGCACGCGCATCCGCCCGCTGTGAGCACTGCCATCTACCCCGCCGCGCCATCCTGTACCACCCGGTGCCGCGGTGTAGGCGCGGACTTGCCTCTGAGGATTCCGATGTTCAATCAGATAAAAATTAGACGATAAATTGTAATGTGATGCTACCTTTTTGGACATCTCTAAGGCCTTTGATACCGTTGCTGTTCTAAAGCGTAGCAAAAATTCTAAATATCGGTATCGGATGAAAGAACCTCTCGATCTTTAAGCTCTACCTATACAAATGTATGCAGTGTATAAACATAAACGATCATAGTAGCGACGAAGAACTCATAGACACCGGTGTGTCGCAGGGTTCCATGCTAGGACCTATTCTATTCAGACCTTCTCTGTCACCAAGTTAGTTTTCAATCTGAACCACTAGCTACAATTCAAGTTCTATACTTAGTATAGATTTTAGAGCTTGTGTTTTATTTTTGATTGTACTTTCTATATGTATAACCTGTATCAACGTTATCGATATTATTTGCGATGGTAGCGTAGTGAGACGGTTGTTGTGTTGTGTCGCAGTGCGCGGGCGCGGGCGCGGGCGCGGAGTGGCGCGGTCACGTGGGCATGCTGCTCGCCAACGCGTCGGCGCGGCCCGACCTCGACGCGCGGGCGCTGCAGGCCATCGGTCTGTACACATCTACACCGCACCACACCTGCTACTGTTCTCTACCAGATGTATACTAGAGATCTCGCGATCTCCACTCCACCACCGCCATCTTTTTTTATTTATTTTTTGTTATCTGGACTATAATGTCATTGAAACTAGCAAATGAGAGTTTAGGTGTACCGGATTCCAATAACTCACAATGTTCGTCTTATTTTGAAAAGTTTTTAGTTCAGAGTAATAATAAACATACATAGAATTCTCTTGCATAGCAAACCTGTGTATTTGGCCTTACTACTCTGATCAATCCTTTCACTTCACTGTTTCCAAAGAAACAAGTTGCGCCTAAAGAATCGGAACAACCCGATAGTTATAATGATGTAGAGCATCGCATCGCGTCGCGTCGCTTGGTGTTCGCTGAGTTGACTCGGCCGGTGGTTTGCAGGCGACAGCCTGTCGTCCCGCGGGCTGCCGCACAGCGCGCAGTTCTGCTACGTGGTGAGCGGCGAGCCGTTCTCGCGGCACCCGCTGGCGCCGCTGTGCGCGCCCCCCGCGCCCGCCGCGCCCCCGCGCCTCTCGCTGCTGCTGGCGGCGCCGCGCGCCCCCGCGCTCGCGGAGCTGGCCAGCGCGCGCGCCATCCTCGCCACCGAGATATACGAGTACGCGAGGAGTCTCAGCGGTGACTACGTCATCCCGGAGCTGCAGGTGCGTGCAAGCTGTGCCCGTGTGCGCACTGTGTGATGAGCGCGTTCACAAGTACGTGCGTTGTGTGCGCAGGTGTACAAGCTGATAGCGGCGTGCAGGCTGCTGGATGCGGGACAGCACGAGCGCGCGCTCGCGTACGTGGAGGCGGCGGCGCGCGCCGTCACGCGCGACCCGCGCCCCTACTCGCGCGCACTCGTGCGGGCGCTCGCGCACCTCGCCGACAGGTATAGTACAAGCTGATAGCGGCGTGCAGGCTGCTGGATGCGGGACAGCACGAGCGCGCGCTCGCGTACGTGGAGGCGGCGGCGCGCGCCGTCACGCGCGACCCGCGCCCCTACTCGCGCGCACTCGTGCGGGCGCTCGCGCACCTCGCCGACAGGTATAGTACAAGCTGATAGCGGCGTGCAGGCTGCTGGATGCGGGACAGCACGAGCGCGCGCTCGCGTACGTGGAGGCGGCGGCGCGCGCCGTCACGCGCGACCCGCGCCCCTACTCGCGCGCACTCGTGCGGGCGCTCGCGCACCTCGCCGACAGGTATAGTACAAGCTGATAGCGGCGTGCAGGCTGCTGGATGCGGGACAGCACGAGCGCGCGCTCGCGTACGTGGAGGCGGCGGCGCGCGCCGTCACGCGCGACCCGCGCCCCTACTCGCGCGCACTCGTGCGGGCGCTCGCGCACCTCGCCGACAGGTATAGTACAAGCTGATAGCGGCGTGCAGGCTGCTGGATGCGGGACAGTACGAGCACCATATTGTGTGCATTGTGTGAGCAGCAAACAAATGAATGTCTATGTATATTGATCGTAATCCTTCACAATGTAATGGTAATGTGATGTGTTGTGCTGTACGTAGGTTGAAGTACCACGACCCGGCGCTGAGCCCCGTGGACGGGGGGGCGGGCGCGGCGGGAGAGGAGGGGGCGGACAGCGCGGAGGGGTCTCCGAGACACCATCAGTGGCTCGATGACGTCAACACGCTGGCGCATAACCTGCAGGTATAACAGCAGCATAACTATTCTGTGTTACATGTGGACATAACCGTTTATTTTTTAACATTTGAAAGTTATTTAATGTGACTTTTATGTTTTGTATGTATTGTACCTGTATGTGCAGCCTGAATTATGGTTTTGTTGTTTTTGTTCATTCTGGCTCGTCAGTGTCAACGGGCAACTGTTATTGAACGTGTGTAAACCAATAGCGAAGTACTTGCAGCATGCGTGTGTGCGTGTGTAACGTGTGCGGTGTGTGCATGTGTGCAGATGGAGAGTGCGTCGCAGCAGGTGACTCCGCAGCATCACTACTACGAACAGAACCCGCACCAGCACCAGCACCAGCACCAGCCGGCGCCGGCGTGGGGAGACACCAGCCAGGTCAACTACAATACTATACAATCATGACTAGTTTCAAAACGTAACACAGAAGATACAGCTTCACGATTTAATCCTTATGTACCCTGTCGAGATTCTTTGACGATGGCTTAGTCAGAAATACTTCCATTTACAACATTCGGTAAATTACCCCCACTGAAGTATTCGTGTTTCACAAAAATCGCAAGCAATGATTTCGAGAAAATAGTCGATCTACTATACGTATTAGTGTCGTCAGTAAATGACAATGAATCGTTGCTTCCAGGCGCAGCAGTATCAACAGACCCCCAACCAGACGTACACGGAGCCCGAGGACACGGCCGAGTACTCGCCGTACTACTCCCCGCTACCCGCGCCCCTCCCCGCCGCCGACCCACCGGCCCCTCCCGACCAGCCGGGCGCGTACACCGGCGCAGTGGACCCACCGGGCCCGCCGCCGGCGCCGGCTCCAGCGGACCAGTACCCGCCGCCAGCGCCGGCGCAGGAAGACAGCCAGTACCACTACGAGGACTGGACGCGGACGGAGGAGACGCATTCGCAGTCCTACGGAGATCCCTACTGGCAGGGGGATAACTACAGCTATGGCGAGGTAGGTTCACTGCTGCTGGAATAATATCAGCTTATTATATAAAAACACTTTCTGAAACAATAACAAATGGATTGGTTTTGATATTGTTCAGCTGCGCTCATATAAACAGTTATAAATTATTTTACTCATGGTTGAGGGTAGTTATAATTATATTCACGTATTTTTTTCGATAGAGAAAACGTTTTATCATGGTAATACCATCGATTGCAATTGCAATTGGTTTGACGTTTTAACTGAATATTCATTCAAATATTTATAAAAACTCGCCAAAACCATAATCGGTTCGGAGCATTTCCGTTTTCGCTCCCCGTGCATCGGTCAGTTCCCCGCGCGTTGTGTGCTAAGTTCGTGTGCTAACGGTGTTGTGGGGCGCAGGCCGGGGGCGCAGCGCCTCCCCTCCGGCGGCGGGCGCCCCCCCGGCGCCACGCCGCTGCCCCGGCCGGCGCCCCCGCCCCCGCGGGCAGGGCACCGGCGCCGGACGCCTTCGAGTTGATGGAGCTACGTCCGTCGCTGCGGCGCCGCGTGCACCCCACCCCGCCCCGCGCGCCGCCCGGCCCCGCGTTCGCCGCGCCCGCGCCCGCTGGTGACTCGGCGGACGGCGCCGGCGGCAGGAGGGGTGCTGTGCGGACGCGGCGGCCGCTCTCCGACCTCGACATCCAGCTGGCGCACGGCGGCGGCGGCGGCGGCGGGTGCGCGGAGGCGGGGGAGGCGGTGGCGGTGGCGCCGGCGCGCGCTGCGTACGGGTCGGGGCGCGCGGCGCGCGGTGGCCGGCTGATCTCGTCGACGGTGGACACGTGGTCGCGGCGCGCGCCGCCCGACGCCGCCTACAAGCCGCTCGTGTTCGGCGGCACCTACCCGATCGAGGTGCCGGTGTCCGTCTCGCCCCCACACCCCCCGCCCCCGCGCACCGTCCTCGCCGAGGCGGAGCACAAGCGCGAGCTGCGGCGCACCATCGAGCGCAGCCTCGACCGGTTCGAAGCGATCCTGTCCCGCCGCGGCCCCCCCGCGCCCGCGCCCGCGCCGCGCGCCGACACGTTCGACATCGACGCCCCCCTCGCGTCGGCCCCCCCGCCCCCGCCGCCCCCCCGCGAGCACGCTGCATACTACGTCACCGGCCCGAAGACGTTCGACATCGACGAGCCGTACTAGCCGCCTCCGCCTCGCGTTGTTACGACTGTTGTATTGTAGTCACTAGTATATGCATGTCGGTGTTGCTTCGTCCCAGAATTTGTGAGCATTTTAAGTTAGTGTACTATGTGAGTATGAATTATTCATCGCATAGTATTTACGTGTGATGACGTTTGAACTGTAAAACTGTTATATATACTTGCGTATGGATAATCCTTAATGTTCATAATAAACCGTGCTTTACGAATGCGCCTGTCTTTAACACAAAATGTGCAACGATAGCACAAATTATTTTAAGTTTATATTGAACCAAAAATAAGGCATTTATAAAGGATCAGTGGTCCACTTTTTGTATAGTCGTGTCGCACACCAGATTACTCACAACTGAAAGTGTCAGAACGGAACGCTTGAGGCCTAGTCAGGCCAGCATCAAGACAAAGACAAATATGAATGTATTTGTACACGAAGATCTCAACACATTTGTTCCGTTGTGACACTTTCAGTTGTGAAGTCCGGTGTGCGACGCGACGATGCAAATCGTTTGCTCCTTACCCTGATGTGGGTCACTGATGATTCACTGATCTTTAATAACAAAAATCAAATAAGAAACTCGTATTTTATGATAACCAAAGCTTTTGAATGCATTTTATTTGTATAATAAGTTTTAAATATGAGATAATGAATAAGAGTAGTAGGTATATTAAATTTGTCTGATTTATATTGCACTGTGATATTCGATCGATCTGATTTTAAAATTTCCATTTATTTATAAATACCAAACAATTATTTTCTGATTTATTTTATTTTTGTATGCTTTAATATTTAAGGTCTTTGCTGTTGTTGTTATAGTGCTAAAATATATAGTAAGTACTAATAGGTATTCTTCTAGAGAAACGTACCTACATATATTTGAGTTTTAAATAAATGTTTTAACTGTTTGATGTGGTTTCATTGTATTAGATCAGCTACTGTCCTTGCAAATAGCAAGTAAAACCGGCCTTTCTGAGATGGCCACTAGCTGAATACTAAATTACTCAACACGGGTGATCTAGTGACTAGCAGCCATGCGGTCCTAGGATCCTGGGTTCAAAACAGGTCTTGCACCAAAAAGTTGTTCTGCTCAAAACACATTTTTGAGCAGAGCGCCAGCACTCAAACAGTGAAGAAAAACATCGCGAGGTAATAGGCATGTTGTAGAACCACGTTCTAATACAAGTCCGAGAAAGAAGCCTTTTGATGCGCATTTAAGGGCCCGGCGACAGCGGCTCGCAGTTTCGAGGTGCGATTGGCTATTATTTCATTTTATTTCATTTCGGGGAGGTTGTTTGAAAGAATAACTATCCAGTGACACGTATAAATACTGTTCGAATACAAATAATACAATAATATAAGGGAAATGTGCTTGAGTCAGAAATCATTTTGGTATTAGGTAAACGTAATGCCAAACATACTAATACCAAAATGATTTCTGATTCGGGCATGTTTCCCTTATATTATTGTGTTATTTGTGTTCGAACAGTATTTATGCGTGTCATTGGATAGTTATTCTTTCAAACAACCTCCCCGAAATGAAATAAAATGAAATAATAGCCAATCGCACCTTGAAACTGCGAGCCGCTGTCGCCGGGCCCTTAAAATCCTTGTAACCACACTGTTTCATAAGAAACTAGCGGCTCGACAACAAGAAGAAAACAATTCAATATTTAAAACGCAAAGGTAACATCCGGATGTGTTCACCGTTCTATAAGTGGACAGCGTGGGCACAATGTTATTGAATTTCCATAACTTTAAGGTTCTATCTGGCTTTGTTTTGGTTTGACATTTCATTATTGATAATTCATAATTTGTTTTGATGTTTTGTGGACGGTACAGATCTTTAAGCACTGCCTGATTGCCTAAAGATATTGTTGTTGTGCACAAGCAAAATACTTTTTGAAAATTATCGCGCCTTAGTTTCCTTTGTATTCTGATAATTAAATGTTATTCCAGGTATGTACGAATTCTGTTTATTTCTAATTCCATCAGTCTAGGTGAGATGTGTGTATGTATTTACATTTATCTTGTAGGAAATGCACCCTTAAGGTGGTAAGGAACTGTACCTACAATCGACAAAAGTGTCGATTGTGGGTCAGTTCGGTCGGCGGATCTGCGTGGTAGACAATCAACCTTATGCAAAAAGAATGAGTTTCAAAATAATCCTAGTGATTCAATTGAATTAATATTTTTTGACATAAACTAACCAATTTTGCGGCCCCTTAGCTAAGTTGACGCTAGTTTATAGCCACCTACCGTGGTTGTGCGGTGATTAGGAAGGTTCCGTTGCGTTGCAGGGGGCGGCGGAGGACGCGGCGGCGGGCGGGGGCGGCGCGCGGCCCGCCATCACGATGCCCGGCGCGGCCGCCGCCCCCCGGAGCTACGAGTACGACGACGACGACACACCCGCCACTGAGGTAACCACTAACATAACAGACTATCTCTCACCAATTAACGGAAGTGATCGGGCTGTAGGTCAGTAGGTAAGGTTATACAATAAAGTTATACTATTAGTGGACATGGGATATATCCCATGACCACAAAAGTTTTGTATACAAAAGTACACGATATGTTAAGTCGATTAAAAATGGTTTTATTGATTGAAGACTTTTTTATGAGTTCGCCAAGAACTGCGGCAGTAGACTCACCTGAGACGTTTCTAAGTAATCCTCGTGGTGGTACCTGATGAAGACCGTTTAGATTTTGATTATTATTTAGCTGGATGTTTTATACATTGACAGTATTTTATTGGCCACAAGAACACACAGCATGTTAGGGTATTGTAGGTAGGTAGAATAAAAATAGTTTCAGTGCCTGGGACATTTTTTATACATTAACAATTTAGTTTCCAAGGATTCAGCATAATGTCCAAAGAATACCCATAAAAACTATATAGACGCGCTTTTGTCATGAGGAAAACTTCATTCATCAACTCCAAGTTTAATAAGTCACCAATAACCTAGTAATGAGATTCCTATTTTGAATGAGGAGCTGTGCACGGCCTGAAGCACACGCCTCCACAGCCGCGACGAGTGGGAGGGACGCTGTAACTCGATACCACCACTTCTCTCAAAATAACGCATTTACCCACGCACAGCGCGCGGCACGTGCTCGCTTAGGGAGACAAATCAACATTGAGCTGTGCTGCGCTGTACTGCGCTGTGCTGTGCCGTGTTTCTTAAGCTACGTTTTTTTAACAATCAACATCAAGCTGTGCTGCGCTTTGCTTAGCTCAGTATTAAAAGGGCGATGAAGGGGCACGCAGCGTGCTCCATGTTTGAAAAAACTAGCAAAGCTCGACACAGCGCGGCTCAGCACGGTTTGTTTGTATCCTCCTTAAAATATTAGACTAGCGAGTTGACCAAACATAGCACAGCGCAGTACAGCGCAGTACAGCGCAGCATAGCCAGATGTTGATTTGTCACCCTAACAATGTCGTTGTTGTGTCGCAGGCGCGCGCGCGGGCGCAGGCCGGCGAGCGCGCGCGCGCGGCGGCGGACAAGGCGAAGGAGGGGAAGGCGGACGGCGGGGGCCGCAGCTGGATCGGAGGCATCCTCACCAAGCTGTCGCTGCGCCCGCCCAACCAGATGATCCTGCCGGACGACAAGAACCCTACCGTGAGTCTCCCGCATAGCGAACAACATCTCTACTCTACAAACACTCTGTGTACGCAACGCGGCAGAGTGCCGACGCTCCTCTAATATTATATCCGAATCATTTTGAGTGTACTTCAACAACACTAGAACAGGTAGACAGACGGTGTCAAATGTATGCAAATACCTGTAAAAACTTGTTTCTAGTCAGAAACCTATTATACGTAGGGACATACATACACACCTACAACTAGTTTATAGTTGTCTATAGGATTGCTCATATTGGTCCAGGTGAACCAGTCAGGTTTATAGGAAGGAATAAGAAAGGATAATATATAATTATGTAGAGTTGAAAACAGGTGCTAAATTTGAAAACTAATGTATAACAAATGTAACTTTTGAATATTAGTTTCGTTGTGCTGTGATATATTTTATGACTAATCTATTAGAATAGGTACTTCAATATTCTTGACTGAATTTAAATGCTGTCCCTATCTGAGGGATTCGTCGGATTGTTAAAAAAGTTTGACTGTTCTATGTAGTTTCTTGTTCAATAAAAATCTTTTAAAGTATGAGTGTTTTATTTCCGTAAGTTGCTTTCATACCGACTAATTTATATCACATCACACAAAACTAATTATCAAATGTACATTTTATTTTAACTTTAATTCCATCTGCATGTTCCTAGGTTTGATTTGAATAATTTTCAACTCTATTGGGATTTTTTATTGATGTCGTTGGCACATCACATCTCAGGAGAGAAAAGATAAACTAGTAGTAGCTGTTGACGACCTCTGTGGCGCAGCGGGCGAGAGCCTGCCTGCGACGCAAGAGGTTGCGGGTTCGATTCCCGCCGTGGAACAAATTTGTGTACGATCTGCAGAAATTTGTTCCGATGGTTTGGGTGTTTTCTATGTATAATAAAAAAATATCTATCTATGTAAGTATATAATGTATTAAATATATCAGTTATCTAGTACCCATAACACAAGCTTTAAATAGCTTACTTTGGGGCTAAGATAGTGCTGTGTGGATTGTCCAGCATTATTTATTATTTATTTATAGCTTTATCATTGTACTTTTTTATAACTTTTCAATGATGTTGGATGCGACTGTAAGATAATGACAAAAACAAAGAGAGTTGGTGAGTAGGTTTTACATGATAATGACAGGATGTCACCAGAAATAGGCATTAGAGCCAAGGCAGAATAATAAACAAGAACAATCTACAAAATATATACATAAATAGATTCGTAGATGGCGTTGAATAGCGTAGAATGTACTGAAAACTAGTGTCATTTTATTCGATGCGGTCTGGCATTAACAGCTAACAATTCGATAAAATAGGAACCCAAAAAAAAGAAACCAAAAAGAAAGTGGCCAGAATAAACCTGTTGTGCCAACCCCACATAAAGTGGGATAAGGGCAGGAAGATGAAGAAGAGTTTGAATCCCTACCGCCATCTAGGGCCCCTTAATGCAACTTTTAATTTATGCCTTAACTCTCTAGTACTCTCTGTGCTCTCTCTCTCTCAAAATGGGTTTATATCTATCACTCATTGTAGGTAGACTAGGTACAAATGTGGAATTTGTCTCTTCGGTCTGTTGTTCGGTAACTGAGAGGGCAGTGTACGAGCACTGTTGTGTGTAGATCGTGTGGGACGCGGACAAGAAGCGCTGGCGCAACACGGACGGCACCGAGGAGGAGGTCGAGCGACCGCCCCCGCCGCCCCCCTCGCACCACGTCCCGTGAGTACACACATCTACTGACACAACACGGACGGCACCGAGGAGGAGGTCGAGCGACCGCCCCCGCCGCCCCCCTCGCACCACGTCCCGTGAGTACACACGTCTACTGATACAACACGGACGGCACCGAGGAGGAGGTCGAGCGGCCGCCCCCGCCGCCCCCCTCGCACCACGTCCCGTGAGTATACACATCTACTGATACAACACGGACGGCACCGAGGAGGAGGTCGAGCGACCGCCCCCGCCGCCCCCCTCGCACCACGTCCCGTGAGTATACACATCTACTGATACAACACGGACGGCACCGAGGAGGAGGTCGAGCGACCGCCCCCGCTGCCCCCCTCGCACCACGTCCCGTGAGTACACACATCTACTGATACAACACGGACGGCACCGAGGAGGAGGTCGAGCGACCGCCCCCGCCGCCCCCCTCGCACCACGTCTCGTGAGTACACACATCTACTGATACAACACGGACGGCACCGAGGATAGGGTCGAGCGACCGCCCCCGCCAACCCCCTCGCACCACGTCCCGTGAGTACACACATCTACTGATACAACACGGACGGCACCGAGGAGGAGGTCGAGCGACCGCCCCCGCCGCCCCCCGCACCACGTCCCGTGAGTACACACATCTACTGATACAACACGGGCGGCACCGAGGAGGTCGAGCGACCTCCCCCACCGCCCCCCTCGCACCACGTCCCGTGAGTACACACATCTACTGATACAACACGGACGGCACCGAGGAGGAGGTCGAGCGACCGCCCCCGCCGCCCCCCTTGCACCACGTCCCGTGAGTACACACATCTACCTAACCCAAACTAATGTTATGCACTACATGATTGCTAGAACATTGCTGCCACCAACCCAAGGTCCTTCTCCGCTACTTTAAAGAGTTGTGATGGTCGGGCATGCTGGGTCCATCCCGGGGCGTCCGTGTAGATTTCTTCACCACGAATTAAAATGCGAGCCTCATTACGTAACGCGCACATTGCAGGAGCGCGTCGCCTCCGCCGGCCGGCGCCGCGCCCGGCGCTAACATCTTCAAGATGCAGAAAGGAAGACGTGAGTACAACTCAACTTTGTTATCTATCTTCGTATCTCTCGTCGAAACATTATTTATTTAACAAATTTAGATGTAGCTTCGATTGAGCGCCTTCTCCATCTCCTATGATCTGTTATTCCAGACTATAATATATCTCTCTGCCAAGTTTCATCCAATCCGTTCAGCCGTTCCGGCGTGAAAGAGTAACAAACATCCATCCATCCATACTTACAAACTTTCGCGTTTATAATATTAGTAGGATAAATAGGTACTTAGTAATATGTAGATAAGTAGGTAGGTAATTATTATAATCTACTTAAAGCTTACATTTGTATTAGGACAAAATATCGAAACAGCTTCTTGGATCGCCGAGCTCGGCAGACGTCCTCTCAGATACCTTAGTATCGATTACTAACTCGAGATTCTTTTGTATCGGTACTTAGTATTAATTAGTGTTTTGTATAGAGTTCATTCGTGTGTTGTTCTTGTTCGTTGCAGACATAAAGAAGTCGTACGTGGACGTGTTCAACCCGGCGGGCGCGGCGCCCCGCCCCCCGCCCCTCGCTGCTGGCCCCGCCCCTGCCCCTCTCGCGCCCACGGACTACTTCGTGCCGCCTCCTGCCGCCGCCGCGCACGCAGCGGTAACTAACACACACTCAATGCTTTCATACCATCATCCTCAACAGCTTGAACAA
Source organism: Plemyria rubiginata (assembly GCA_963576535.1). Taxonomy (NCBI): domain Eukaryota; kingdom Metazoa; phylum Arthropoda; class Insecta; order Lepidoptera; family Geometridae; genus Plemyria; species Plemyria rubiginata. Next base: position 14,739,890 of record OY754908.1, on the reverse strand, counting down.
GAGCTAGTCCGGGAAAGTACCGCCGCCTTGCCTTTTTCTGCGCTGCTGTATGGTGCCGGTGAAATAACAGGCACAAGAGCTTTAACACCTGTATGCAGGGCGGTGCATTTTAGTGCACGTCCACTGCCAGCAGTAAACTTGCCTAGGAACGTGCCCTAGTCCAGGCCTGCTGGATATAGGCCTCCCTTCCCTATACATTTTGAGGAAAAACGATTCTGAGCCTGAGCCCTCTCCATCCACCGATGTCGTCGAGCCAACAGGTAGGAAGGCGTCCCACGCTTCTTCCGACAGATTTTTAGAAAATCCCCCAATAGATTAGTCATGGAATGTACCTAAACCTAGACGAACGTGTACCGAATGGTCGTCCCACAAAGCTAGACGAACTTGTAACGAATGGTCGTCCCACAAAGCTAGACGAACGTGTAACGAATGGTCGTCCCACAAAGCTAGACGAACTTGTAACGAATGGTCGTCCCACAAAGCTAGACGAACGTGTAACGAATGGTCGTCCCACAAAGCTAGACGAACGTGTAACGAATGGTCGTCCCACAAAGCTAGACGAACGTGTAACGAATGGTCGTCCCTCAAAGCTAGACGAACGTGTAACGAATGGTCGTCCCACAAAGCTAGACGAACGTGTAACGAATGGTCGTCCCTCAAAGCTAGACGAACGTGTAACGAATGGTCGTCCCTCAAAGCTAGACGAACGTGTAACGAATGGTCGTCCCTCAAAGCTAGACGAACGTGTAACGAATGGTCGTCCCTCAAAGCTCGAAACAACCGCACCGATCCGCTGATATAACATTTCGTCTAACAGAGCACCACCATCCACGTGCTAATGCCGCTCCCCTCCACTCCTTCCCCCTCCCCGCGTCCCCCCACCGAGGAGGTACTTATCTATACATTGTTACTGTATTTACACGCTCACAGGATGCAGACAAGTTGCCCAATGGACACTAGCAGGTAATGTAGAACAAACACTTGATATGAAGAGCTAACTATTGTCTAATCTCGCTGGCGAATAGGAAATATCAGTGTTCTGTCATCGGCTATCTATAGGTATCGAAGATAAATGACGTTTTATATGACCTATAACTATGTGCTTATCAAAAAAACTATGCATAAGAAAATATAGTCAACGTGAACTTTTTTTATAAGGGTTATTTGTATGTTATGACCAACTTACCACTATCCGTCAGATAAATAAATAAATAAATATAAATAATGCTGGACAACCCACACAGCATCATTTAGCCCCAAAGTGAGCTTCTCAAAGCTTGTGTTATGGGTACTAGATGACTGATATATTTAATACATTATATACTTACATAGATAGACATTTTTTTATCATACATAAACACCCAGACCAACGGAACAAATTTCTGCAGATTGTACACAAATTTGTTCCGAGGCGGGAATCGAACCCCCAACCTCTTGCGTCGCAGGCGGACTCTCGCCCGGATAAAATTATTTCCAGATAAAAATATTTCCATCTCTACTACAGACTTGTAAACGACAAAGACGGAAATTTTTGTATCTTACGGATAGCTTTCGCTCTGAAATGTTAGGCTTTTCCCTTTATAAGATAGAATGTGTGTTTCAGGGCCCCTACGAAGCGGATGGAGACCTATACCCCCGCAGCGGAATTTAACATAAACAACGTTACTCATTCTACTCTACCTGAGTTTTCTATTATTTAAATGTAAATCTATACTCGTACTAACTGTGAACTTAGGGCCTGGTATTTCTCAGTAACGCTATCTGTCAGATAACAAATATATTTGTTAGTGACAAGTCTCAATTAGAGCCGGAAATATATTTATCTGATGGATAACATTACTCTTCAGAAGATAAAGTCTATTTCAATCTAAGATTTTTAACAAACTGACTTCATACTTCATATACACTGCAGACGGACCGCATGATTATCTTACTTGCACGGCAGACCACAAGAATTTTCATGATAAATGTTTTCGACGCGGTTTTTATATTAACAATAACGCTGGATGGTAAGGCTTACCATTCAGCCTCATATTTACAGTTTTTACTATGTACCTATTGCATATGAATGATTATAAATAGCTATTCTAGTATAATATCTATCTATCTACATCATAGATAGCAGATAGATAGATAGAAAACTCTTTATTGTACTCCACAAAAAAAACACCATTACCAGGCAAACAAAAGAAACTGAAAACTTAGGAGTCTGCTTTTCTAATGTGCATATCGAGCGACTGCGAAAATGAAGTCCAGGAGCGGTCGAAACGTGCGGTTCGTCTGCGTGAGCTAGTAAAGCCCGTTCAGCCTCGCATCCCAGAGTATCCGACCTTTTATAATGCACGTTTGAATATAAATGAAAATAAAAACAAAACACTTTTGGGACTTTGACTTAATTCATGTTAAGTATGTACACGCGCAATATAAGATTTCGTATACTCTTTAGGCTCTGAAATAATATATTTCGTTTAGAAAAAAAATATAGCTAGTTTAGTAGATATAAGTAGGTACTTTCCATACTTATTATTTTCATTAGTAGGTTCATGACGAACTTGAGTTCTAAAATCTGATAGTGAAAATTATAATATTTAAATACATTATCAGGCTAAAGGTACCAACAATAGCAGTATTCTAAAATGAACATATTGCTTTATTGAAACTACAACTTTGAAGGTCGCTACTAGGTTAAAATATGATATTATAGCATTATACAATTGTTATTGTCTTAGCTCTTATACCAACGATCATAAAGTCTAGAATGTCATTCCATGATCTCCAGCTAGGTACATCAATTTTTACAAAAATTAAGAATTATTTATTAATAAAGAGTCGAATTAGTTTTTACAAGCATTGTTTGCTTGTAAAAACTGCGGCTGCGTAGAGATCCAGAGGAACTTATTACTCAACAACAAGAAAATATCAATATTACCTTAAAATATGCATGATGAACAATTTAATTTGTATTGATGAATCAGGGCAGGGTGTGGCTGAACACATTGTGAAAAACTTGGGAATAAAAACTATGATGTTTATTTTTCGTACTTTACGTTTATTAAATATATAATTATATTATATTTAAGCTCTTGACTTTCTCCATTCTTATTTCTGATCTTCAAACTACTTACAAATTTTATTTCTATTGGTGTTAGTAAATTTATATTAAAATTGAAGCTAAAACTATTGAACCATTTATTTAGGTTCGTGAAATTGTATTGTATTGTATTAATTGGATTGTTTATTTGAAATTTATTATTATTATGTAGGTAGGTGTCATAGAATGTATAGGTACTTATTCAATTCCGCGCTACAGATACAGATATTTGTAACTAAACTTGTAGTCAGATGTAGACAATATTGTACCTACCTTATTATCTACAATAGTTCACTTTGCATATATATAGCGGATATTAATTATAGGCGCGATGTACAGATTTCAGACGATGATATGTATGTAAAGTTGGAAGTCGTCTTCGGGGTGTATAAAGTGGGAACGCCCGAGGTAGGTAAACTTATATTTCGTTGATAGTAATGTATAGCTCGAGACTAGAAGGTATCTGTATATTTGGGCAAAGATGCGATGGCGGGACCGTCCTCAGACGTACCGTGATGAATTTCCAAAATGTATTATAATGATTTCAATTTGAAGTAATATTTCAATAAAATGTTTATGTTATGCTTAAAATTGCTTATTATTTGTGAGGGCACAAACCCCAGCACACGTTAACACGAGGCGCCAGCATCACTAGCTGCCGTCGTCCGCGCCGGCGGCCTCCACTATCTGCAGCACGGCCACGGTGATGGACGCGGCCACGAACGCGGCCATGCCCAGGGACAGGACGAGGAGCATTTTATTCATTTGATCACTAAATTCCCAACGTTCATGCACTGAGCATGTAATCACTACGTGTTCAATCTACAAACTCGTGTGACAGTTATGATTTTAATGAATTTCAAAAAACGTCAAACTTAAATGAGTCCGGAGGTCTGCTGTTTGGTCTATGGCACTGATAGTGGTCTATGGTAAATAGCAGCAGCATGAAGTTAGGTATGTGACAGGTTTCTACCATCGGACCACCAGACGTATGGAGATGAGACATCCATTCATGGTTGACATTCCTACTACTTACCCGCATATAATGCGGACAGCCAGAGTTGCAATGAGTGGAATTATAAATAAATAAATAATGCTGGACAATCCACACAGCACTATCTAGCCCCAAAGTAAGCTATTCAAAGCTTGTGTTATGGGTACTAGATAACTGATATATTTAATACATTATATACTTACATAGATAGATATTTTTTATTATACATAGAGAACACCCAGACCATCGGAACAAATTTCTGCAGATCGTACACAAATTTGTTCTAAGGCGGGAATCGAACCCGCAACCTCTTGCGTCGCAGGCAGGCTCTCGCCCGCTGCGCCACAGAGGTCGTCTAATTTCTAAAATTCCTTACCGGCGTCGACTTTTCGGAATGCCTATTGAATGTTTTCAAGAGACGAGTTAATAGGTTTCTTCTAGGTAATAGACTGGATCATCACTTAACATCAGGTGAGATTGCGGTCATAAGTTTTTTTTGTAAACAAGCTTACGGCCCGCCTGATGAGAAGCGGTTACCGTAGCCTTCAATACCAACGCGTAGCCCTGCCGCCTCATATAGGCCTATCCCTCTACTTGGTTATTGCTATGTTAGGTTAGCCTGCCTACCTAAATACATTTGCACAGGGCGTTAAATGAGACAGAGCAGGTAGGTACAAGCACTATTTATTGAGCACTACCGACCCCAACAACACTATCGATCCAGTCGCGCACGGCGGCCAGGTCGACATACAGCTGCGGCTCGCACGCCGCGCCGCACTGCTCGTTGTCGCTCATGAGGCCGACGGCGGCGGCGACGGCGGCGCGCAGCAGCGGCGCGCCCGAGCAGTAGTTGCACGGCAGCCCGCGGGCGGCCAGCGCGCCGGCGCACAGCGGCCCCGCGCCGCGCGTCGCCGGCAGCGCGCGCCCGCCCTCCAGGTGGCGCGCCGCCCACGCCGCCGAGCCGCACTGCCGCGCCGCCAGCCGGAACACCGACACCTTGCGCAGGCGCCGCCCCGTGCCGCCCCTGTCTATGCTTCTGTAACGATACCATAATAGCTATTCTCTAAGAGTGGTAGAGCTTTGTGAAGGGCTTGTCCGGGGAAGTACTACCACCACGTCTTTTTCTGCCGCCAAGCAGTGACGCTGTGTTTCGGTTTGAAGAGTGTGGTCGCCGGTGTCATTACAGGCACATGTGGCTTAACATCTGTATGCCTCACGTTGATGGACGCAGGGCAGTGCATCGTAGGGCACGTTCCTATCGGGCGTGACTTACGAGGCAATGCTTTGTTATAGGCGATGGTTACCACTTAACATCAGGTAGCCCATCAGCTTGTTCAAGCAGCTGGTAGTATAAAAAAAACTACTGTCGAGGTAGCCAGCAAAGCAACTGCTAATGGTGGAACTGTTACATGCAAACTGTTTCGGTGGAGATACTCTCACGTCCAATCCAATAGTTTAGATGCAAGAGGTATTCATTTTAGAAACACAAGAATACCTGTAGGCTCCGAAGCCGAGGAGATGGAACCTTTCCCCGACGGTGATCATGGAGTTGTCGAGGACAGTCGGCAGGCGCACCGCGCGGCCGGCGCCGAGGCTGGCCGCGCTCCGCACGGCGGCCAGGTCGTAACTCTTGTTCGTGCCGCGGTAGAACGGGTGGATCTGTACATCGAATATGGAACGGATCTTTCCTTTGGAGGATGTTCCGTATTCTTCTATAATGACGAAAGAGTCCAGAGAGTCCATTTCTTCTATAGCTTCGATGCAACTGGCCGCAGTGAGCATCCAGTATTCGCTAATGATGGTCAGGATGCAGCCGAATACGACACCCTGGGGCGGCTTCAGCTTCACCAGAGATAAGATGTGCTTCTTATGCAGTGGTTCTGCATCTTCCCCATCAGATTGGTCATCCATGAAGTCAACATTATGCTCCGATTCAATATGCAGCTTCTCATTTTGTTGTCCTGTTGTAGTGATTTTTTTATGTTTAGTTTGTTTTTTATGTATGTTAGTTGTTTCATAATAGTGTGTCAAAGCTGTAGTCTTGTCAGAAGGTGTCCAGGAGCACTCCAGCCCCGGGTTGACGGTCTGCCCGGGAGTGGGAGATGTGGTCGGTGTCCTTGTGGTGCTTAGCCGGTTTGTAGTTGTATGCTTGTTGGTTGTTGGTACAATAAGATTTACTGATTCTTCATACTCATCAGATTCTTTAGAATTGTCATATTTAGTGTTGAGTGTGGAGCAGGCTAATAAATGTAGTATCAAAAATATCAAAAATGAAACAAGCACTACTAAAAGGACAGCTGCCAGGACAGTGAGTGCTCTCTCCATCCTGGTGAAGGAACGGCACCATCCTTTGAATTCTTTGCAACACAAGTCACAACACATATTATTTCACAAACATTTTAGTAAGTCAGTTACTCCTCCGCTAGTCATGCCATGGCCAAGTAGATTGTGATGTCATTTTGTTTAGTTACTACTACATGTATTTGCTTATACAGTCTGTCTTGGAACTGTCTTGTCACTCTTTCTTGGAAATTCATTATCTTTTTGTAGAGGGATAGGTTTAGCGAATGGTCGCTCCTTGCAGCCAAATCGTAGCTGTCCAGATTCCTTCATCCCCCCAAAGCCCCCTCCGAGCCGGCGCGGTCGCCAGCCCCGCAGCCTGCGCTCGGCCTCCAGCTCCACGATGAGCTGAGAGTGGTCCATGTCCTCCTTGTGCATGCTGCTGAGGGCCTCATCCACAGAATTGAGGCTCTTGAATTCCACAAATGCATATCTCTTGGACATCCCAGTCAGAATGTCTTTGACAAGGCGAATGTGTCGTATTTCTCCAAATTTTAAAAACTCTGCCTCAAGCATTTTCTAAAACAAATTTTAATAAGAAGTCAGAAGACATGGATGGCTGTAAAAAAAATCATTATGCTTGTTATTTACCTCTGTGGTTCTAGGGTTCAGCCTCCCCACAAACAGTGTACGGTAAGGGTCACCTTTTACCAGCTTGTTGCAGGAGTACTGGGAGTTTTTAGCTCTGACAAGAGCCCTATCATGGGGCTCTGTATCAGTTCCTGATAACAAAAAAGTTTTAGAACAGAAACAGCCTCACAGACAACACTTTGATTCCCAGGCACTGTAGATTATCCCTTGATTAAAATTCAAATTCAAAATACCCTCAAACTAAGTAGGTAGGACAGCTCTAGCATAGCATAACCAACCCTTGTAGGTTATTAAAAATAAAATAATAATTAGCTAACAAATTACAAACCATCAATGGAACCGATCTTGATTGGGTCGTATTCAGTGGCATATCTCTTAAATATTTCGTAAGCCATTTAAGAATCGAATCACTACTTCAGTTAAAAAGATGATGAAAAAACTAAATTTTAGACTAAAATACTCCAACCAACCAAACCAAACAAGAGGCCCAAAAAAAAGCCGAAACCCAAAAAAAAACTAGACATTGGGTGGGCGTTTTCGGTTTTCCCGCAAACGGCTATGTAGCCGATATACGGTTTGCATACCATCGATTTATAAAACGGTTTTCGGATATCGATTTCAGTTGTTTGGTTTGCAATTTTTGCAAACATTATGGTTTTTAGGCAAACTACCAACGAAACGACAAACGCAAACCTTGCTACAAAAAAATAGGCAAACGTTAAACACTGCCTGAACGTTTGACATCTCTTGCCATTGCGTAATGGCAAACAGAGACAGTGCTAATTTTAGATATTGTTTTAAGTTAGTCACCGTTTTGTAGTACAACCCCAACAGTTATTTAGTTCATCGATATCAGTTAGATTAGAATAGAATAGAATAATTTATTTCAGACAGGATTACAAGTTGAAGGCAAACAGTTGGTGTCGTTGGTGACAATAGTTTCTTAGTAGATATAATTATAATTATCGGCGAGGCCCAAACTAGGCGAAAAGCCTGTATCTTGGGTCTCAGGAGTACGAGGTACCATGGTATTATTTAATTTTTACAGTTGCAATTGGGTGAATACCTATTTGCGAAATATGTTAAGGCGAGTATTAATTAATCTACATAAGTATGAGTTAAGGGTCCGGCGACAGCGGCTCGCAGTTTCGAGGTGCGATTGGCTATTATTTCATTTTATTTCATTTTGGGGAGGTTGTTTGAAAGAATAACTATCCAGTGACACGCATAAATACTGTTCGAACACAAATAATATAAGGGAAATGTGCTTGAGTCAGAAATAATTTTGGTATTAGGTAAACGTAAGACCAAACATACTAATACCAAAATGATTTCTGATTCAGGCATGTTTCCCTTATATTATTGTATTATTTGTGTTCGAACAGTATTTATGCGTGTCACTTTAGAGTTATTCTTTCAAACAACCTCCCCGAAATGAAATAAAATGAAATAATAGCCAATCGCACCTCGAAATTGCGAGCCGCTGTCGCCGGAGCCTTAAAAAGCAAGATTAGATTCTTGTAACTATGACGATTTCCCTTCATGCTAGGTACCTACATCATATTCGCTTCATCTCTTTTTTACCAGTAAAACCATGCAGCGAATCTTAATTGCTAAATGTTTCCTATCGATCCGATCGTTTTGGTTTGTGTATTTTCGTTTAGATGGTGTTTTTTAAGTTTTGGTTGTTGTTAAACATGTAACGATTTGATGACGACGAGACCAGCGGTTACCAGCAGAACCCCTATTCGCAAATGCGCATCAACTCGTTGTAGGTAGGTAGGTAGGTACTGACACCTGCAGTGCAAGTAGGTACCGTTCTTAGCGATCGCTTATTTCGACATGTAGAAATGGTTTTATCGACTATCGACAGACTCGACAGTTGAAAGTAAGATACCGATTATTCCCAAGCCAGGCTACTGCTTGCTATTTATTTCTTCTGTGCTACTGGTTCAGGAGGAAGATCTATTATAAGTCGGTCCAGGGTATGCGTCCGACCGAGAGGACAGGGAAGCGTAAGATGATGATGTTCGTTCCGTCATTCCGTGGTCCTGCGCTGCAGGCGCGGAGAACCAAGAGCATTCCAGCAGCAGCGTTGGGGACCGATGACGGACTGTTCGCCTCCGCAGGAAACTCTTTTTTTTTTTTTTTTTTTTTTATGTAAAAGATAGGCAAACGGGCTAACGGCCCACCTGATGGTAAGCGGTCACCGTCGCCCATAGACAACAACAACACCAGGGGCGTTGTCGGTGCGTTGCCTACCCTGAAGGACTTTATTAACATTTTTCTTGAAGCTTTTCATGTTAAATCTTGGCGGGAAAACTTCTGATGGTAACTCATTCCACAGCCTATGGGTATGGGGAAGAAATGAGCGTGAAAAACGGAGAGTACGAGAGACCCAGGGTTCCAGAATGTGTGGATGAGCTCGATCCCGGTGCCGAGAGGAGCGGTGGTAAAATCTCGACGCTGGGATAAGGTCAAATAGCTCCTCCGAGCATTCCCCATTGTACAGCCGATAAAACACGCATAAAGAGCCAATGTCGCGGCGTAAGCTGAGCGGCTCCAGCGTATCAGTGAGTTTGGGATCGTTGATAATTCTAACGGCTCTTCTTTGTAGGGAGTCAAATCGTTGCAGCTGATACTTGGTTGCCCCGTTCCATAGATGGGAACAGTATTCTACATGCGGCCGAACTTGTGCTTTGTAAAGCAGAAGCCGCTGTTTTGGTGTAAAATACTGTTTGGCACGGTTTAGCACTCCAAGTTTTTTGGATGTCAGTACAGCTTTTGCTTCGAGATGACTCCCATATTGGACCTCGTTAGATATCTCAACCCCCAGAATCCCAATACTATCTGAGACAGACAAGGGAACGTCCTGAAACTTTGGAGCCACAGAGAACGGATCCTTCTTGGATGAGAAGGCGCAAACCTGAGTCTTCGTCGGGTTGAAAGTGACTAGGTTTCTACTTCCCCAGTCGGAGACTAGCTCTAAGGCACTCTCAACATCGGACACAAGTCTACGCCTGTTCTCATCAACTTCAGGGCGTGGGGTGTTTGCGCGGCCGGAGTAAAACGAGTCACCCGTACTATCATCAGCATAACAGTGAAGAACATATCATTGATGTGCATGATAAATAGCGTGGGCGACAGCACTGATCCCTGCGGGACACCGGCATTGATAGGCTTTAGGTCTGAGCAGGAACCATCGACGACAGCTCTGATGCTTCGCCCCGACAAGAAGCTAGTAACCCATTTGCAAAGGCCCTCAGGAAGCCCATAAGATGGTAGTTTACTGAGGAGTGCCTTGTGCCAGACCCGATCAAAAGCTTTGGCAATATCAAGACTGACTGCCAGGGCTTCCCCTCTACTCTCGACGGCTTCGGCCCAGCGGTGAGTGAGGTAGACAAGAAGATCACCCGCTGATCGGCCGTGGCGGAAGCCGTATTGACGGTCGCTAATCAGCTGGTGGTCCTCCAGGTACGCCAGAAGACGAGTATTAATTACTTACTCTTTTACAACCTTGCACGTCTCCTCAGACAAAATATTGGATACATAGGTAGTTACCTAATTGTAAGCAAAAAGGTACCTACTAAGTACACCGGCAAAATATGAATTGCGGTCGAAACGGTAGGTACAAGTTACCAATGCATTTCAAACAGTACCTAGGTACATATACATACCTCAAGTCGGTGTTCGTTTTTTTATTATTCTGTCAGTATTGCGAATCCGGGTTTTGTATCAAATCAGAAAATAAAATAGTACCTACCTATCAAAATCGTGTTATTGGCGTGCGCGTCCTACACTCGCGCTGTACTGTACTGGGAAACAGCCTTTAGAAGCATGCACCTATGAGTGGAGAATCTATTAAACAATGGAGTTACCTACTGAGTACCAAAAAAAAACCTCACGGACAATGTTTTACGGAAGAAAAATTAAACACACAAATATAATTAAAAAAAAGCATGTTACACTATTTACCACTAACTGAAAATATATTTCAATAAACTCTTTACAATGCAACATGTGCACAGCTGTAGTAATCAAATCCAAGACCTTTGTTGTAAATGAATGATAGATCTACCAAGTATTACCTGTCTACAGATAAAATACAATGAAATTTATCATGATTTCATTTACAACCCACATTTTGTTTTGAAATACCTAATATTTATCAGGCCACAAAAATTACCACAGCTTTTATTACTCTCATGTAATTTGACAGAAACTACCCACCCAATACATAGTTATAGCAAATTATAAATGTTTATACAAAGTAGTACATATACATTATGTAGGTACTTCACTTTTTCAAATAAAATATAACTACCAAGTAATCTTCTGTACGTTGGCATCTCCACTCCATGTCAGTTACCCAACCAATAGTTTACTTTAGGCATAACACTGTGTTAGTTTAATGCAAGCTCTTGTCAGTGCAGTTCATTCCAACAAATACCCAAAATGATTGGTAGCTTTAGTTACAATCCATCCAAGTGTGCTTTATTATCAAGGCAAATCAAATGAAGTGCAAATCCCAGATAGTGTACCTACACTAAACACTCGGAGTGCAGTAACATAGCAGTAACTAGGTATCTGCTATAATATTTTGAAGTTATTAGAGAAAAAGTTGTAAAAATAAATAGGTAGCTTTATGTATGGTGCAAACAATGCAGGTGTGTAGACAATGTGGGCACTCGGAACTGGGCACTGGGCGGGCACCTGCAGTGAGCGCATGAGCGTCTTAACAACAATAACATAATAGTTGGGGTATAGCTGCAATGTTGGCATTGCAGCCACAACCGGGTAGTTAGAACAGGACCTAGGATAATGACGTCACTCTCATTCCCGATACGAAAATAGACATCGTATTATTATGTACAATTAACTCTCATGCTGATGTACAACTCGAAAATAGGCAGTTGTAAAATCGTATTTTACTTGTTAGATTACTTTCGGTCGCCACAAAGCTTATTGCTTAACAATCAGATCAATTATCAATTTGATGTAGCTCATAGCCAGTCTCACATCATCTCTCCCTCTCCAATGGCACCTGCCCGGGCGCCCTGGGCCACATCGGGCGATTCACACAGGACTCCAAATCAATTTCAACATAACCCATTTCAGTTGTTTTATACATACAAGGCTATGCTACAATAAAGTAATGGAATTTTAGCAATGTAATAATTATAAGTGAGGGTCGGGTGAAGGCGGCGCGCGCTCGTCCCAGGTCGTGTGGGGGCTAGTTAAGGCTGGGCGAGCGGCCCTCGTCCCACAGCACGTCGATGCTGGGCCACTTGGTCTGCAAGCAGGTGAGCATGGGGTCGGCGGTGACGGCGCGCATGGGGCACTCCAGCAGCGCGGCGCGGCCCGTGCGGTACTGCACGCGCGCGCCGGGGTTTGAGCGCGGCAGGCCGTTGTAGTGGTGCAGAGTGAAGGTGTCGGGCGCGCCGCGCTCGCAGCCCGGGAAGAACTCCTCCATGAACGCGCTCAGCAGGATGATCCCGAGGCTCTCCGCGTCCAGCTTGCGCCGCATCAGCTCCACGTACTCGGGCTCCGAGACCAGGTCGGCGGCGCACAGCACGTCTTGCAGTGCCTCAGCTGGGATGAAGTTGTTGCCCTCGGGGTCAAATGATCTGAATATTCGCTCTGCTGACTCACCAATTGTCTCCGTTGAAGCCAACTGCCGTTCCAACGAGAATAGTACTGTAAGGTGGGTCTCCGAGCCAAGGACCCACACTGGGTGCTTGGGATTCTTGTAGAACGAGCCAACAGTACAGTATTGCATGTGCTCCATGATTGTCAGAAATCCAATGTTATTCTGTTTCTCAATGCCACGAAGTCTCAACCCTCCGACAACCTGATCATGGTCCCAGATGTGTGCTACTGCACGCCCAGTCAACATCAGGTTGATGAGACCCTGAGACCCATACCCATATGTTGAATCTATGAGAGGGTCCGATAATTCCGCTAACTCATCTTCCACCATCTCAATGCCCTTGCTGAGGATGATGCTATACAGCAGCAGTAAGACACCATATTTGTCTTTCAGAATTCTAATGTTTCTAGTGTAGAAAGATTCCACATCAGATATTGTCTGGAAAGTGTGAACTTCTATTTGCCGATGAAAGTATTCTATATTATCACAAGACTGCTCTTCCCCACTAACACTGTTATTGCCACTAGTACCTGCATCTGCATCAGCCTTGCGATGCACGGCCACATTGTACTTAGGAACTATGCACTGGCTAATGATTGCACACACAGCCCTAACCAACAAAGAGTTGCACTTCTCGGGTGTCAAGTCCTGAAAGCTGTGGCCAGGGGTCTCGGAGAGCAGGATCTCTAAGAGGAACCCTTGCACGGGCGCAATGGCGGCACACGGGCCTCCTTCCTGCTGCAGGAGTGCCGAGGGCTCGTCGGGGCTGAACTGGAAACCCTGCGCCCAGCGCCGGAATACGTCTTCCTTCACATGGTCGCCCCACAGCAAGCGCCGCGTACGCGCCAACTCGCGCTCTAGACTCGTGCTGCTGGCGCTCATCCTAGCTCTCAATCGATACACTGCTCAACTACGAGTGTAACCTGACTGTCCGCCGCGACAATCAACATTTGTTTACGCCTTTTTGTCGCACCTCCTAGAACAACAATTTGATTATTTCAGTAAGTTAATGTGACGCATTAAACTTTGAATACTGCGTGTGACAAATAAAGAAGGGATGATTTCAACATTTTCTATAATTTTCTACAAAAGAATTCTAACCACGTAGATAAGTATACCTACTTACTGGGATAAAAAGAACATTTCGCCGACCGAGTATTGATATTAAAGGTTGGTTATAGTATCAATAGATCACCTGGTTTTAATGGATTTGAAAGAACATCTGTAAATAACAAATTACAAACTTTTCATCGCATCTGAAAGAAAAGAAAAGCTTACGACATGAAGGCTGCCATTTTTTCGCAAAATATGGCAACATCAACATTCATTCCATCATCCGTAGGTTTTGTTTGATGAGGTGAGGTTCTAAAGCTAGGTTCATATTACCGTGTCGGGGCGCCGGTCTGTCGTCGTGTCGCTGGGTATTCATTATACAATGTGCAATAAGGCCCATTTTTAGAGCATTCCCATTTTAAGAGTTGTGGAGTGAATACGTGTTTTAAAATGGAATCTTCTGACAGTGACTTCGATGAAGATATTATATTTTTTCTATTATTGAGTCTTCTAATTATGAAGAAAAGGAAAAGGAGATATTGGGTTCATCCTGTAAATAGATTAAGAGAGACTAGAGGAGCATTTCACAGTCTTGATAAAGAATTAGGAAGTGATGGCGAAAGATTTCAACGATATTTCAGATTTTAAATCACATTTTAAAGAACGAAAAACAGATAACTAATTGCATGAACTGTATTCCCTCGCAATAACACGTCGTAAATGATAGATTCACATAAGTGTGGCGCCACAAACCCCCCACCACCGATCTGGCGCGACCGGGCACCGACCGATACCGACAGCGACAGAACGCGCCACGCCACACCACAACCTACTAATGTGAATCCAATCATAGTAAATGAACGGAAGCGATTGCGCCACGGCGCGACATGACACGCTCCGACACGGTAATAGGAACCTAGCTTAAACCATGTAAACCATAGACATTATGTTGATTCGAACTGTATTCTTGTTCTAATAAGATTACAGTTTCTCAGTCTTGAAAAAGTAATTTTTAAAACAAAATGTACAAAATATGTAAATAAATCCTAAGTGTGTTGTACATACATACATGTTGTATGTATCCTATGTATAATTTTAACTAGGTACCTGCCAGTTTTCGAGAAGCCAGTCCGTTAATTTTTACATAAACCATGTAAAAATAAGTTTGCTTCGATATTATTGCAGCTTGTTTGTACATGCAAGTGTGGTACACGTAATACTAATACATTGCTTGCTTTTATTTCCTAACTTCCTTCAATGCATGCATCATTTTTCATTGGTTGTATGTATTGCTTAGCTTGAACTTGATGCATCCGGTTGTGTGGGTAAGGGCTTCTAGCTGGGGCGCTAGATTTCTAGATTTCATAATTTTTAGCACGGTAAAGTGCAAGAAATTTGAATACTACGTAGGTACACTATAATCCTTGGTATAGTGGTTCCTCGGCCAGAAAATCGTCGGTCGTTGCAAAAATTGCCGCGATCGTGAAGGGGTTATTATAGTACTGCTAGTGGTGTCACTGTCAATGTCAAATTAAGATTTATGTCAACTTTGAGTCAACCATCGAATCAATAATCATCAGTCAGTCATAAGTCAACTGTTCTGTCATGTCATGTCAGTCAAGAGAGCAAAGCAAGTCAAAGTCCTTGGATGAAGTTATCACAAAGTCAGTCGGTCAGTCACACACACACACACAGTCAGTCAACCATGAATTGTGGTGGGTTGCTGTAGTGTAGTGTGCTGTACCTTTTTAGTTTATTTTTGTAATACAATCATTTACGTATGCATTTACAAAATTTCTTGCCGCAGCTTTTACAAGAGGGTTAATAAAATGTTTTAGTTATACGTGAACAGATAAGTTTTGCCTGAATAGCTAGTGCAACAGTTTAAGTTTTGTTGTTTCGTGTCGACATAATGAAGGTGGACGTCGTCGTTTGCAGGCGACGACGCGGCGCTACGGACCTTGCAGGTTTGTGTTCACTTCACATCACCTTTAGGGGAGTCACAGACACAGAAGATAATCTATGTTACAGGTCGTAATGTAAATATAGCTGACGACCACACACACGTAAGGTATCAAAATATATCGTTCGCAACTACGTCAGTCAATCAGACGCCGTCTGGCGAGTCGCAGGTTTTGTTCCTTATACAGAGTGTTCAATTTTGCAATGGAGCGCGCATACAAAACATGCTATTGCTGGACTTAATTGACAACTCATTTGATGACGATTGGGACACAGAATTCGATAATTACCTAAGTTGCATCAATAAGTAATTACCTATACTGGCACATGAGGTTTGGCATTTGTATGCCTCAAGTTGAAGGATGCAGGGCAGTGCATCATAGGGCACCTACCTATCGTGCGGCAATGCTACTTATGAGGCAATGCTTCGTTATAGGTATTTAACTTATAATGCCTATAACTTATCGTTGATGGTTACCACTTAACATCAGGTCGGCCAGCTGCTTGTTCCATCTATACCGAGATCTCTTTGAAAATTTAATGTGTACTTTAGAAACCCTTGGGCTAAACTTAATAAACTTCAAGAATTAATTTAAAAAAAGTACTTACCTATGCCATTGAAGATTTGTTTCTTTTATTAGTAGGAGTTTTGTGTATGGTAGGTATTCAAAGTCAAAAGGCATTTATTTCATATAATAGTTGTGTTGAATTTTGATGAAATATGTTGGAAATTCAACTAAAAACCTGTCTTTTGTAAGAGGAATGCCATAGCACCTACATCCTCTGCTGGTTGTTCAATTCTTGTGCCTCAGCTGTCAGAAAGTTGAATCTAAAATCTTCTGGCAAAGTGTGAGATTCTTAGGCGCAAACATCACACACATAAAACAGCAAAGCAGTTGCTAGAAATTGTTGTTTGAGGTTGTGTGCTAGCACCTTCTTTAAAACAATCATTATTGTAGGTAGTAGGTACTCTATAATCAAGAAAACTGAGACTTCAACTTTTGCATCAGTTTAAGTTGACAAGGAATTTACTTAAATCAAAATATAAACCTATGAAGCACAATATTGACTCCAAGCAAGGTTCCATTTACATGTTTCAACATGGAGACAAAGTTAATAAAATTGTTGTTATTTTCAGTTGTTACAATCCAGTGTAACACTTTCCTCCCATTCCTCTCACTTGGCATTGGCTGCACATGTAAATCACATTTCACAAAACACTAATCATATGTGTTAAAAGTTGCTCAAGATTTTCTGCATTGTGTGGCTTACTTTCTATTGAAAACTTTACTACCATTACTCGCTAAAGGCGAATGTAAGTCGCTAAAGGCGAGTTACCAAACATTGTTGGAATAATAATTTGTGATTGATTTTTACCTACCTGTATGTGCTAGTCCCTATTTTTATGTGGTAGTATTAGGTATTTACAAAGCAGTCGGATAAGCTCTTGCAAGCAACGCTGCATTTCGGCGGCGCGGCCCCAGCACAGGCTGGCTCGATAGGTAGAGCGCTTGCAAGCAACGCTGCATTTCGGCGGCGCGGCCCCAGCACAGCAGGCTGGCTCGATAGGTAGGTAGGTAGCGGTTCTCACTGGAAGGAAAGCACGCCGGTGGTGGTGGCAGTCAACTCGCACGCCCATTGTTAGAGCACATCGTCATGCGTTCGCGAACCTAATAGGAGGCTTTGTTTTTGTCAACTTTCTTTTAGAGATGTTTGTGACATTGACTAGTTTCTTTGTAACCCTTGTTCGCAGCAGGCTGTAGCGAGGCGAGTAGCATCTCCCACCTCGGTATTTTGTTGTTATCTGCCAACCAGTGAACACGGACGCGTGCTGAGAGGTGCTACTCGCCTCGCTACAAGCTTGGTGCCTCGCCTCGCTCGTTGGATGTGGTACTGGTAGGTACCTACCTAACCTAAGTAGGTACATAACAAATTTTTGACATCTCCTAGTCGTCGAAGGTGTAGACCTTCTTATGGTCTTCTACAAATCAAGTGTCATGATTACCCCGTATTCCGTGGGTAATGTACACGAGTGAACACGAAAAGAAATCCAGAATATCAATATATCTCTTAGGAGTAGGAAGATAATTTATATGCAATGTTGCCTTGAATGGTTTAGGACTGGTGATTCCACCCTACTTCGTAGTTTTTTTAATGAAACGTTCTTTAATCTGTTCAGGTCGACTGCTAAGAAAACTATATTCCTTCTCAAATAAATACCTATATGTATCTAAGGTGTGTAATGTGCATGTGTAGCATTCTGTGGCAAAATATACCTATTGTCTCATCTGCTCAGGAGAAGCACTACATCCTGTAAGTTTTACTTACAAAGGAGAAACCTCGTGTGTAATCCACGGTCATGTCCGCAGAACGTTTGTAATCGTAAGGCACATGACAAGTGGCACAGCCAGCGGGGCAGCCCTCCTTCCACCCATGGTCCTGCCAACCTTACGGTTATAAGGACCGAAACTGCGAGCATTTCCCACACAAGTGCGGTCCATGCTCTACAAATGTTTAGCCTAAGCACATTGTCCCGTCACTCTCCCCCTTCTGGGGCATGACAAGCACGAAACGGTCTTCATCGCCGGACAGCCCGACTCCGATCCGCACGTGTACCCTCCCCGCCCAAAACTACGTGATAGATAAATACATAGACATACATTCTAATATACATTCAAATACACAAAGTAGTATGAGTATATAATAAACTGATCCAAGCTGTACATATAATAATTAATGTAGCTCCTCCATCCGTCTCCTACGGTGCCAGCCTCGGGCGAACTGAGTCAGTCGCCCGAAGTTTTCCACGCTGCTACATAGGTTGCCAAAGTAAACCGGTCCAACCTCATCTTCCGAACGTATTAGCGCACCTAGCATCGTCTCCCTCAAGTCCTGATACAAGGGACATTCCCACAAAATGTGGTCTCGCGTCTCCGTCGGGTCTCCGCATCCGCACGCACTCGTTTCGCTAAGACCTAACGCATGCAACCTGCTCCGGAAACAGCCATGCCCTGTCAGTATTTGCGACGTGACATGGTCCGGCTCCACCCAGTTCGCCTCCATGCGAACTCCCACTTCTGGGAAGAACCGGAACAGGTCCCGTCCCTTTTCCTCACTACTCCATCTCTCCTGCCACGCCGCCATCACTTCGGCGTCTACTATCCCGCGAACCTGTCGATGGACTTCTTTCGGCTGGCCCTCAGCTTCAGCCAGGCGTCTGCCTGCCCTAACTAGTGCCAGGTCTGCTGGCAGGACACCTGCCAAAACCGCGAGAGCCGAGGTACTTGTCGTTCGGTAAGCCTTGGTCAGCAGAATAAGTGACGACCTCTGGGTCCGCAAAAGTGCGCTGCGAACTACGTGGACACTGGCCCTATGGTACCACACTCTCGCTGCATAAGTCAGCGTCGGCGTGTACGTACCCTCATAAAGGATCCGCAGCGCACGGTACCGGACCCCCCATGTGTTCGCCGAAACTCGGGCCATTTTGCCAAAACACCGCGACGCCCTCTCTCCAATCGAAGCCGCGTGGGGCGCAAATGAATGGGTCGAGTCGAGCACCACCCCTAACACCTTCGCTTCACTCACGCTATGGATCGACGTCTGGGACGGGTTGCTCTTAAGCAGAGGTGGCCTTTTAAATTTACCCTTGATGGTCATGGTCTGCGACTTTGCCGGAGCAAAGTTTAGCCTATTACGGGCCCCCCACTCCGCCACGAGTCGCAGTACGGCCGCTCCTTTCTCCTCTATCTCTCTCCGAGCATCCCCCGCTAACAACACCGTCACATCGTCCGCGTATGCCATGAATTGCACCCCACTCGGCACTGGGAGGCTAAGTAGGTCGTCGACTAGCACATTCCACAGTGTGGGACCCAGCACCGAACCCTGCGGGCATCCCATCGTCGAGGTCTTCCACACCGCGCGGTCACCCGCGATCATGGCCACTCTGCGTTCAGTGAAGTAGCTCGCCAGAAGTCTGTAGACATTCGGCGGGCAGCCTCCACGTTTCGCCTTAACCATGATCATGGGCCACCAGGCGTTGTCGAATGCCCCAGCGATGTCGAGGAATATCGCCTGCACATATTTGTGCGTACTGCACTCCGCGGCCTCTAAGATCGCGCCCAGCGCTGTCGACGTGGACCGCCCCCGCATGAACCCGTGCTGGTTAGGGGAGATTCCGCGGGTGAGCTCCGGAATACTCCAAAGCAACACCCTCTCCAGAATTTTGCCGAGCACGGGTAGCAGGGTAATTGGGCGGTACGCCTTCGGGTCTGATGGCGGCTTCCCGTTTCCCTTCGGTAGGACCAGTAGTCTGCCGTTTTTCCAGACCGATGGGAACGTACCCTCGGCCACACACTTATTCATGACCTGGGTGAATTCTGTGGCTGCCACTCTCCAGACATGTTTAAGCATGACCGCTTCAATTCCGTCCATCCCGGGGGACGTGTTGGGAAGGGACATCACAATTCGACCAAGGGATACTTGGTCGATGCCGCTTGATGTCTCCCCAGATGGCACCAGAGAGGCCGCGACTCTAACCTGACGGTGATACTCGGTGTCAGTGGACGGGTCATCGTCAGGGCAAAGCGACGACATCATCGCGGTCATAGACTCGCCCACGTCGCTGGTGTTGTTACCCAGAGCGCTGATCCCGTTCACGACATTCACCGGAGGTCGAACACGCCCGCATGCCTCCCTGTATGCAAGGCCCCAGGGGTCGTCGTTGCCAGTGTTGGCCAGTTTTCGGAAGAAGTTAACCTCTGCCTCTTTCATTGCCGATCTGTATGTGGCGCGGGCTTTGTGGAAAACTTCCCTTGCCTTCACTTCAACTTCACCCTTCAGGTTCCGGACCTTTTGCCAAGCCCTTCGGGCCGCGTTTTGCGAGTGCCTTAACCGGCTCAAATTAGGCGTCCACCACTCATATCCTCTGTCCATAGGGACCGCCTTAATCTTGCCCAGACACTCGGTCGCAGCGTGCTCGATGAGCTCGAAAAAATCTCTGGAGACTCTCTCCGCGTCACCTCGCATGGTCAGTCTGCCGGCTCTGCAGTGCACGAAGGTTTCGAACCCGCGCCAGTCAGCCCTTTTAGTCTTGTAGCGCTGAGTATGAATCGGCACGGTTGTGCGCGCCACTGAACTGGCAGACGGGTGGTCAACCTTGAATGTTATCAAACGGTGGTCACTCGACGAGACATCTAGCACCCTCCAGTCGCGGACGCGAACGCCTCGCGTGCTGAGGGTGACGTCGATATTCGACTCACCGTTTGGTGTGCTGAAAGTAGCCAGATGTCCTGCCTCGTTGTGCACGTGCAGGTTGCGACCATGGATAAGATCCTCCATTTTGGTACGGCGGTCAGTGACGATGTGACCTCTCCCTACGTAGTGTCTCGGCAAGGAGTGCCATAGGGGAGAATGGGTGTTCAAGTCTCCCCCTATCAGAATCGCCTTGCCCTTCAAAAGTTCTAGGGCCTTCTCTAGCTGACGTAAGTGCGGGTTGATGTCCTGGCTGTACTGGAAGTACGCGGATATCACATACAGGTCCAGTTCTTCGACATGCCCACACACGAAGTGGTCTGTAGATAGGTGGTGCAGTATGGCGCACGGTTTGGAGCGGTTTCGCATATATATGCCCGCTCTGGAGTTATCCCCGTATTGAAGAATCATACCCTCCGTGGGGTATTGCTCCTGTACCAGAACAATATCCAGATTGAGTGATTCCGCGATAGCGGGGAGCTCCCTCGTGGCTGTGACTGCACCACCTAGATTTATTTGGCCCACTCTGAGTGCGGCGTTATCCATATTGGACCGATTGGATTAGCTGCTCTTCCGCATACCGTCTTGCCGGGCAGTCGCGCGAGGCGGTTCTATGCGCGTTGTCGCGCTTAAACCGCGTGCATGTGGCGCAGCACGGGAAAGTGGCCTGGCATTGGTCCGCACGGTGGCCCGTCTCTCCGCACCTTCCGCATGTTACCACTTGTGCGCGGCAAAACTTCTCGGGGTGCCCATACTGTTGGCACTTGCTGCAGCAAGTCACGTCAATGTAGTCATATACTTCTATCTGCTGCCAGCTCACATGGGCTGTGCCAAGGGTGATGAGAGCCTCCCGCATACGCGGGCTGCACTCGAATACCACTGTAGCCTCCTTATACTGGCTGCCCCTCCGAGACTTTTTGAAAAGCCCCTTCATGGCCTCCTGCACTGCAGTCAGCGACCACTCGGGGTTATCCGCGAAGTTCAGCTTGTAGACCTGGCTTATAACCCACTCGAAAGTTGGGTCCCCGTCCACGTTGTGGAAGGCAACCAGAGGTAGTCGCCGCTTGGGCTCAACCACCCGCAGAGATTCCGGCACTGCCTTCTTCAGGCGCTCGGCCGATGCCTCTGAGGCGGTGTGGACGACTACGCCCGCGTTGCCTACCTTTCTTACCTTTCCAATCTTAGCCGAGATGGTAGCCGGATCTACAGTCCTCTTCAGCTCAGCCTTCGTAGTCTCGGAGGTGTTCGCCTCCGATTCCTCTTTCGGGTAGAATGCAAGTATCGGGCCCGTACTCGCATTCACCGCCCTAAGAGCGGAGCCCTTACCCGTCTTGACCGCATTCGCAAAGCTTAGACTTAGACTCGCACCTGGTGCCGCTCTGGAAGCTTCGGACGCCGGTGTGTGCACGGATTGGTGAGCCATAGCTACGGCCAACTTGGCCTCAGCTAGGTCCGCGCATCGTTCTGATTCCGTCAGTTGCAGCTCCAGGGCGGCCACCACAGTCAGGACCGTCTGCGTATAGCCGTAGATCGCGCCCACGTCAGTCTTGTTTAGCTTCGAGCCTGGGCCCGAAGCGATCGACGTGATGCGCTTTAATGATCCCCTGACTCCGTCCAGCATCTCCAACTTGGTGGCTTTGCTCACCATAATGTCGCTGGTCGGAGCCGAGGGGGCAGCCACTGGCATCTGAGGCGTCTCCTGAACTGCGCTAGCCGAAGAGGCGGGTGCCTTTGGCTTTGAGGTCGCAGGAGTCGCCGCCGGAGCCGAGACCGAATCTGACTCGGCCTCTGCCTGCTTTTCAGTTCGCTGGCGAGTTGGGGCCGGTTGATTCGTGCCCGGCGAAGTAAGCGGTCTCTTCGCCTTAGCCGGCTGAGCCGGCTGTGGCGTAGCCGTTGACGGTGCTCGGGCTGATGCTGCACGTGGGGTAGATTTCCCCGCCGATAAATCGGGCGGATCTGCCATTTCGGAAACACTCAAAATGTAAGTTGAGAACCTGTTACCGAACTTAACTTACGAAAGCGCGTAAGGTGAGCTAGACGCGGAGACGTGGAGACGCAAGACGCACTTATAAACTGTTCACTACACAAACAAGCACACAAATTAAAACGCACAGCTCCGCACGGAAACGCGGAGCACGCGGTGTGACTTGAAATTACACTGCACACAAACAAACACACGAATTAAGACGCACAGCTCCGCACGCAAATGCGGAGCACGCGATGTGATTCGGATCTACTTTCTCGCTCTAAAAACAAGATGGCCCCCACCGTTATAGGGAAAAGGCCCTTGCCAGAACGAGAGGAGTCGACTTTTGGCAGCCAGCGGGGCAGTGGGGCAGGTGCGCGGCGCGGCGCGGACGCAGCGATGCGTGAAGCAAGGTCTGCCCCCGAAACGTTGAGTGCCGCTGCCGCATGCCGCGCCGTGCCGCGTGCTCGATCATAGTCTATAGGTATGAAGTAGGTATAGGGCCTAATGAAAGCATCGTCCGTCGCGTCGTTAGGGACAGTCGTGATGTAGCGAAACCTTACGTGAACACGTGTCCTAATCCTTGCCCTAAGAAACACGATAATAATATTTCCAACGAAGAAATATAGGCAAATATGCTTTATACCTATAATTAAATTTTTGTAACAAA
Organism: Plemyria rubiginata; assembly: GCA_963576535.1. NCBI lineage: Eukaryota > Metazoa > Arthropoda > Insecta > Lepidoptera > Geometridae > Plemyria > Plemyria rubiginata. Next base: position 14,716,323 of record OY754908.1, on the reverse strand, counting down.
CACTATATGGCGTAGATTACATGATCCCACCAAATCAAAGTACGAGACTAGCTGTTATTTTAAGAGCTTAGGTTCAGGTAGCGTAGATTGTCAGTATTATTTCTTCCATCTCTTATTAGAAAGGATAGGGAGGTAAGTTGGCCCAAGCAGCGCAGCCTTAGCGCTCATCATAATCCTTGTGTGCTAAATGGCAGTCCTTCGCATCCGATCGATTCCAATTTCCTGTCAACCACGTAATCATAATTTGTATGTTGTATATTGCATATTCCCAGTTAGACGAGAGTCCTGTTATAACTTAACCCGATACGGGACGGTGCGCGAGCGTTGAACCTGTTGGTTGTCGCCACTCTGTTATGTTCTCTCATACGACTTACACGTACCGCTGCTCACTGTCGAGTCTGAGAAATACAGTATGATCTATTACTAATAATCTAGAATTTCTAGATCTCGGTTGAATAAGAAACGTCATCCTACACAAAACAATACTAACGTGATCATCATTATTAGTCCTTGTACGCGTATGGAAATATCGCAGCATTTGCAGCAATTGAGCAGCCCCGTCCACTTTAGCGCTTGAGACAATGGTACTAACGGATATTAAGTAACCTGTTGCTAAAATATAAAAGAGGTTGTTACACGTTTTTAAAAAATCTAGAGAAAGCTGAGCGAACAATCACACCGACCCGACGACAGATCCAAATGTGTGAAACAATTTTAAAGTTATATTAAACTTATAGCAACTCACTCGAGAAATCAAAAATAGATGCTAAAAAGTTGTCACTATCAGATCAGCTTTGCAGATTTGAAACAGGACGTCGGCGTCGACGCAAAGTTTTTGTTTAAAAACATTGAAAGTTGGTAATTATGAAGTGGAGGTAGGTATGATAAAGCCCACGCCAGGCAGTCACGACTCCACTTAATGGTAGTTCAAGTGTTGTCACATGGTACACGGGTACGGCAAACGACCACAATCTGGCTAGGCCAGATTGTGATTGCCACAATTCCCACAAGGGCTTTTTCTTAGAAGAGATTATACGTTTTTTGGCAATTCTATTCACAGTCCCTATAAAGTATGGAGAATTCTACCTACCCAAGGAACATTTGCTTAGAGGTGCTCATAATTATTTTTTTTAATTAGTCTGTATGTACTGTTTGTTTTCCTGAGAAATAAAAATAAATAAATTAAATCTATAGGTATCTTGTGAGAAATTAACATGACTTAAATAGTTCGGAGTTTCAATTCTAATTTCGTTCATTCATAAAACGATCCTCTTACAAAGCATGATAAACATTTTGACGGCATGATATGATTGAGATTGCTATTGAAACTATTAGTTTTCTCTTGCTTTCAAACCTTTTGATACAAAGAGTATCGCCAGTGACAAGATGTTCTCATAGATGGTAGAGTCACGCAACCCCTTCTCAGTTATTTATACACACTGTGCGTGATGCGTGCGCGTTGCTAGTCCTGAAGATTGTGATCGACTTTGTAGGCTAATTGCCTCGTCGAGAGGCAATGGCTGGATCTCTACATCTTCAAGTTTGTATTATGCAATTTCAAAAATAATACCTGCGTAATACCTCCACAATGTGTAAAGCAAGTTATTGAAAATCTGTATATACTGAGACCTTGGCGCAATAATTCATACGTTTGGCTGACTAATTTATTTATTTATTTATTTATTTAAAACTTTCACACAAAACAATATAGTGCTAGGAGGACTTAATGCTAATAGCATTTTCTACCAGTCATCCTGGGCGTGCAAAAAGATGGTGTGGCGTGTTACTAAGTATTTATGAAACTAATACCTTCCGCAATCTTTTACTGGAGTTTGAGAACCAGAATTTAGATCGTTCTCAAGCTGAATTCTTGACAAAATACTAGTCCAAGAACTCTGATGTAATTTCAACGGCATGCGGACAGCAATCAAAGTGCCCAGATGAATCCCCTGAGATGTATCTAGTACCTACGTGACCGCTTGTACAGACGCTCTGCCGATTGCTGCCGAGGCCGACCAGTGGTACTTTACCGTGGATACCATAGCTACCGAATACAATACAAACCAACTATATTAAAATACCCGTGTGCTTACACCATCTTTCATTGTCACAGACAGCCGGGCGGCAACGGCATCTCGTACTCTACCGTTACAAAATACCGCCGTATTGTTGTCATTTATTTAAATGATATTAAGGCCAGCTATTTCGCTTCCATCGACGATGTGTTCACTGTTGCACCACAGATTTGTTATGATTCAACAATGTACAACATCAGTACATTGCAATGTAAGGAACTGAAAGGCATTTTTGACTGCGAAGTGTGCATTTTGCTTATTGATCAGTACATGACATGCTGGCATTGAAGAATAATGATGATCCTGCACGATGCCCTGTATTAATCCGTTGTTGTCACAATTCGTACGTGTTGTTTTTATTGCCCTCCCGTCGCGTCGTGAGACAAACTCATTTGATTTGATACACAGACATTTCTCGATCACTCATTTTTTTTATTTTGACTGCTTACATCGTCTATTTCGTTCCGTTTTACCCGAGTGCCGAGGGTTGTGTTTGGCGTTTTAAGTGTGTATGTATCTATCTGTAGGAATTCCCTTTCTTACCACGTAGCATCTAAACGGCTGGATGGGTTTTTGATGATTGAGATATCCAAAAATTCGTTGCAACTACCCTTCGCTACATCCTTAGACACAAACATCCTCTAATACAAAAGTTCAAAAACATTATGTAAGCAGGAAGAAGGATGAATATTGTCACACCTGAAAAAAAATTTAAACATACACGAGCCTCCGACTGCCTGTGATTATAAAATTTTATCATTCGTTAAGACTGAACAACTGGATTTAACTATCAACAAGTTATTTAAAACATTATATTGTTTAGGTACATAGGTATTATATCCTTTTAGTTCGGGCAGTCGGGCTTTTTTACAAATATGTACCTATTTTATTGTTTTTTTTTCAAGCGTCTACTTCGAAGGTTATCTGTACTTTCTGGTTCTTGGTTTCGTTGGTAAAAATATAGCATATCAAATAAATTAGAAAGCTAAATGGTGGCTTGCTCGTAGTTCGTACCTCATTCCGTAGAATTCAAATACACAATTGTTAGCGCTGCTGTAACTTTGGTTTCATAACACTGAAGATCATACCAGTCGATTATGTATAAAATATCGTTTCGGTGCCATTTGAAAACCTACACCATAAAATCTTGATTCTTTAAGAATGTAAGTTGGTAAGTTTATAACATGCTATTTCGCCTCAAACAGGTTTATTAATTATTTGTCAAATTAATTAGCACACCTTTTCTCGCTCAAAACTAATGTATAGCGTAGTGGTAAATAATGCTCGATATTATAGAAGTAGGTATGTAGGTATTATCAAGACAACATGGTTCGCTTACAGACATTAAAACTGTACCCTCATCATAACTGTACTGCTCGCAGGCCCTCGCTTTTAGGTAAACAGTCCATGAATGAAAGTTACAACGATTTGACTCATACCTCGCGGGTTTCTTTTCCATGAACTCCATGAAGGCTGGTGCCGGAACCGGAGCCCCTCGGCACGTGAGTCACCGGTCGTTACCTGACAGCCTGCGCGTGACGTCACCACAGCGCTATGCGCGCGCGCACATTAGTTTACAGAACAAGCACCCACTAACGTGCCTTACGTACTACAGCCCTTATTGTTTAATGAGTTTTGCTTCGCTATGAATATCTGATCGATGTCTCATTTATTGTGAACAAAACAAAAGGTGCTCAACCTGAGTTTTGTTGATTAACTTCTTTCTAATCTTACAAAATTACATAGGTATATGATAAATAAATAATCTAAATTCGTGTGGTTCAAGTTTTCTCGGCAAAATGCCCTTTCTTTTTTCTGCCAGTTCATGTCTTTACAATATGAATCTTCAAAATAATAGTGCTTCTTTCTTTAGATACCTACCTGTACTCAGGTATCTGTGCTGCATTGTGTTTCTACCCGTAATTAATGACACTTTCTAGCAATTAAAAATAACACCCATTTTATCACATTAGTGCAATCACAAGCGCAATGTATCAAACTTCCACATCAAACACATTTATGCCAAACTTTACTATTTGTTGTTTAAAACATTTTGTTGGAAATCCCACCTTCTCTTCATCACTGTAGAAGCCATATTGGATCAGGGATCTTGCTTGAGAGTGTCGCAAGGTAGCCTCGAATATCTGCGCCCACACATTGTTCCTCATTTGGATTGTTAAGCGCATTGTACCTATGTGGATAGCGTAACGTGCCTTGATTCTAGAATATAGCATTCACTGTGATACCTTTGGTATTTGCCCTTATTATAACCCAATCTTAAACGAACCTTTACCCAAGTAAAGGTCTTTACTTTATATTAATTCGTTGCGTATTATGCACTTATGTGAATTTACAATTCGTATTTACTGTGCCGGCCAATCACTTGCAGCTTTATTTAATCGCGTGTTAACAAAAACAACTTTCATTAGACGATACAAGTGGCGCAGTGCGTTGCAGCTCCATGTCGTCGAGTCGTGACGAATCGATTCTAACTCGATTAAGTCGGCTCTCACTCTCGCGTGCGCTCTATCGATATTACCCGCAATTGGATTATCGGATTCATAGTCTCCTCATGTGATGTCAAGGAACTTTGCAAACAAGACATTGTTGTGATTGCATGTTCATTCAAGACAGCAGCGATGCTCTGCTCTGCTCTGCTTGCACATACAGTTACTAGGCGACCGACGCGGCATGCAATCACAGAGCACGATCTCAGCTTGTCAACCTGCCCAGCCAGAAGTTAATGCGTAATATTATAAAACTGAATTTGTTAGAGTACCTTATATTAAAACGTCATAGCCTGCCTACGGTTCTAGCACAGAGAGAAAGCTCTTATGTTCAAAGTTGGAGATAATTCAACGCGAAATGCATCTTTCAGCTTACCAGTTTCGCTTGTATCATGATTCATTCCAAATGCTAATGCTAATAATAAGTAGGTAGGTAATTCAAGTTGCAATACCACGGCCACGGTTGAAATACCTTGCTTCCATAATTTATTCACGGTTTCCGACTGAAAATATTTGAGTTATTGAAATAATTACTACGATTACGAAAATATTAGTAAAACACGTTACTCATTTCGAATTCATTCATCACGAATTGTAAGAATTTTCTGAACCTGAAGTTAACCGTAAATGTAAAGTTATTTAGAAACCTTCCCGGCTTAAATGAATCCTGGTTAAGTGTCTAGTTTTATGCCTTAGTAATAAAACGGTTACAGTACTAACTAGATAAGATGTTATGGAGGAAAGTCGGAAATTGTACCCGACGATAGGCGGCACTCTTTGTTGAAATAGAGGCTAATAGCGTTTGCAATCTACTAAGCCCATTTACTGCGCCGGCATGGCATCTAGTACCAGCCGATTTAAATTGGAGTCCAGTACCGCCGGCCGCCACAACTCTCACAGCGCCCGCTTTGTGAAAATGCAGATACCTAATTGCTAAAATGAAATAAGAGTGCCAATCTAAAAGTAACACCAAATATAAAGTATCTTAAGTAGGTATATATACTATTTTGAAGCATAATGCATGAATCATTACATTAGTTTATCTGATTCCCCCTAGTTCCCGCTGCTATTGAGCTGTCGCCCGGCTGAGCTTGGCTATGCTCGCCACTGACCCGGTTACTCAGGCTTCGCCGCATGCAATTGAAAATGTATAGCATTATTTCCTCGCATCGAACTGTTTGCTCTTGGTACTAGCTTTGACTCATCAGAAATCATTTTGGTATTAGTATGTTTGGTCTTACATTTACCTAATACCAAAATGATTTCCGACTCAAGCACATTTCCCTTATATTATTGTATTATTTGTGTTCGAACAGTATTTATGCGTGTTTCTTTAGAGTTATTATTTCAAACAACCTCCCCAAAATGAAATAAAATGAAATAATAGCCAATCGCACCTCAAAATTGCGAGCCGCTGTCACCGGACTCTTAAGGTTGTGCTTATTTTGATCATCCTCCAAACAACTCATTGGAAGACACAAACTTAAGAGCCCGGTGACAGCAGCTCGCAATTTCAAAATGCGATTGGCTATTATTTCATTTCAGGGAAATTATTTTAAAAAATAACTATCCAGTGACACATGTTTGTATGTATGTTTGGCCTTAACGTTTACAAAATGATTTCTGATTCAAGCATATTTCCCTTGTATTATTTGTATTCGAATAGTATTTATGTGTGTCACTGGATAGTTATTTTTTAAAATAATTTCCCTTAAATGAAATAATAGCCAATCACATTTTGAAATTGCGAGCTGCTGTCACCGGGCTCTTAAGCTTTTATTTTAAAGGGTCTCTCTTACGCCTTACACAAAATGTAACTGAAATACTTGTTTGTATTATTTCAGCACGTTGCATGGTCCTGACTCTGCTATACACAGTATGGTGTATGAGCGCCGCGGTTCTGGCGGCAGGCCCGCTCGGACCCTCCGACAGGCCGGAGGCATACTTCAATGGCAGCTCTTACATCCGCCTGACAAAGCCCATCACATTGAAGCAGCTAGTCGGACTTAGTTTTAGAACATGTGAAGGTATGCCGTTTTATTTCCGAAATTAGTTTAATGAAATAATCGAAAATAACATTCAATTCTCCCGGCTGAGTCTCACAAGAAAAGATGAATTACCAAACTTGTTCCAAGAATGCTGCTGCGACAAGCTGCAGCAAGTCTGAAAAAGCTTTTCCGCAAAAAACGAAGATGCACCTGTACCGGCAACGACCGTCAGTTGGTCATCAATCAAGCGTCTCGTGACTCGTGTCGTGAAACTCATTACATCGATCACGGAATAAATAATAGCAGCCAGCTCCCGTAGTAGGTATAAGAGTTCACTCCGGTGTCTAAGAAGTCGCAGCGAGAACGCTCATTTACCTCGTGATCGCTAGCAACAACTCGTCTAAAGTCAGTGTAGGAGTGTTCATATTGCAATGAATGAACGCGGATTCAGAGGTCCTGCAATGCAATGAGTGAGCAGCGCGCGCGGCCCGGTGCGCGGTGCGTCTATCCGACGCGTTTTTTGCGCTCGATTACGAATGCGTACGCCATATTACAGTAACCGGCTTCGACATTCGAAGAAGCATTAATATTTACGATCTTCTGATACGTTGTTTTGTTATTTGTCGATGGTGCATCTTTTTGAAACCATTTGTCTTGTTACTAGTCAAGTAGAACTTTAAATGGAGGGCGTTCCTTTTTAAATGTGGTGGTCGTCGGTAAATATATTTTAGGTCTAGGTTTAATTCTCTGATTACTCAGATTCAGAGAATTATGAATACCAATTTGTATTGTCTCTACTTTAATCGTCCCTTCATTTAAACAGCCGAGGCACTAGGTGCATCGATGGAATTTGAGCGGTTGATCTGTGATCGCGTAACATTATACCCAGGTACCTACTATCCTACGTGTGTATGAATGTGTGTTTACTATGATAGGTATTGTGTTGTGCGGTGTCCAGTCCACCCACCACTGAGGTTACATCACCGCGCGGCATCAACAAACACTATAATATAATCGAACACTCGCCATGTTGTGTTGCGGGCTGCGGCCGTGTGAGCAGCAGAGAAAGGATTGTAGTAGATCATGCATTGCGAATGCGCACGCTGTGATAAATCCCAACTAATTGTTGGTATTGCAGCGACCGGTTCCATTTGACACGATTGATGTGTTGCACAATCTGTGCTCTCAATGGTTTTAGGTTTCAAAACAGATTTAGAAGACAACAGTATTTATTTTTATTATATTCTGAGGCACGGTACCATGTTATTTACGTGGTTTTGATGCAAATCACCACGAAACATACTTGGCTTATCTTATGACCATAACGGAGCTAAAGAAAATAGATAGGTAGACAAATTATGTTTCTAGAGTTTCTAAACTGGTTCGCACTGGACGAGTAACGAGTCGAGTAGCACCTCCCACCACGGCCACGCGTTCGTGGGCACTGGTTGGCCGATAACACCTAAATACCGTGGTGGGAGGTGCTACTCGTCTCGCTACTCGACCAGTGCGAATCAGCTATAAACGCCGGTTTCTGTAAGCTCGTACAAAGCGATCGAGCAAACAGATCTATACTATTATACAACTATGTAATTCGAAGTTTTCTTGACTTGACAACCGATTAGCTTTGATCGAGCTTTCAGAAACTGGCGGTAAGTGTTGCGGTTCAACTTAGTCATTTCATTTCCATTGTTACACAAGGCAGTATTGGCTAGTAGGTATTGTATACCAAACCGTGCAAATATTAATCCTCTGTCCAAACATACCTTTGTTATTATCATCATTCATTATCATGTTATTAATATTCAACAGCAGACACCAGGAATTCTTCGTGCGATGTTTTAGGTACCTACTGCCCACTTCCCAATGATCACTGTTCACGTCATCATGTTTTACAGTGTGCTTGTTTTGTCACGTCATCACATCCCCCCTCATCTCATCTCACAGCAACCTCTCCCACTGCTTGTTACCATATCGCATTGTCTGAAACGATAATGAATTTTATAAAGGTACAATTGTTCTTTCAAGTCGTTAATAAACTGAAACTGAAACTGAAACAGCTTCACGACTTTGATCCCCAGGTACGGTAGATATCCCTTCAGATCTCCCAGTACCAAGTACTAATTCAAGATTCTTTGAGGATGTCTAAGGGGGGTAGTCAGAGGTACGTCCAAACATTACATTTGGCACATACCCACATTTTGCAGTAGTTAGTATTCCATACGTGACAGGTTGCAAGCCCATCGCCGCTGTTAGAATACCAACTGGTTTCCTCACGATGTTTTCCTTCACCGTTTAAGAGCACTGGCATTGCGCACATAAATTTTTCGATAGAAAAATCCATTGGTGCACGACCGGATTCGAACCTGCGACCTTACGATCAGAAGGCGGGGTCACTCCCACTAGACCACCGGTGCTCTTTAATAAACTAACTATTGTTATTGAAATATCTACTCGTTTCGTGAAATACTGTTGTACTGAGTGTTAGGTATCTGACTGTGGGAATTTCCTAGTCTACCTGACTTGCGATACCGTTACCTGACGGCTGACGGATCGGAAGTAGGTAGGTATTCGCGTCCGTCGCGTCCGAAACGAACAATATCATTGTCTTATTGAATTTTGTGGATCGTTGACCTCGTAAGACAGTGCTTTAGAATGGCGAACTCATGATGCATAATTTCTACTCATTACCTAGGTACCTATGTAAACTAAGCAGATATCGCTATGGCGATATCTGCTTAGTCTGTCCTGAGGTTATTAGGTAGGTAGTACTTGTTTGTTGTGTTTTCTATGCTAATTTCCATTTTAAAACATCTTAGACAAAGCTAGTTTGTGCCGTTTGTACACTGGGTAAAGAATGACTATTTTGGAAACAAATACCTACCTACGCATGCACTGACTGACACGCATCAGGTATAACATAGATCACGTTTCCGCATGTGTGTTTTTGTTTGGCGTACATTTACGTGATGTCAACGGTTTAATTACTGAAAAGACGTGACAGACAATAATGCTTATAGAAAAAAAATATAAAACTACATACATAAAATATACCATAAGTACCTATATAGGTACCTATCACTTACCTTACCGTAAAGACCTCCCGTAGATAAATTTTTTGCAGCCGATGACCCCATCTAACCCCTAGTTTCGTTTGGTCCACGACTTTTTGGTCACCCTGTATGTATAAAATAATAATTTACCAAGTCTGCGACTGCTGTAGAGCCGTCAAAAGCATACCATAGTAGGTACCTAGGTAGGTATAGTAGTGAAGTAGCTTGCTGTACTTTCTTAGAGTTCACCATCTGCTCTGTAATTTGTATTGTAACTGTACTCTCCATTTCCAGGAGGCGAGTTATTCTCGCAAAGGTTTGAGGGGTATACACTCCATGTGACCGCTCTGTTCGAGCAGGTCGTGGTCTCCTGGGCGAGGCCATACCAAGAGCACCAGGAAGTGGCTCTGGAGAAGAAGACATTGGATAACCAGTGGCACTGGGTGGCGTTGAGGTACAAGCCCAATCCGCCATCGCTTCTGCTCGAGGTCGATAAGGAAACTCAGGTAAGATGTTACGTATTGGTGAAGGTTCGAGTACTTAGTGTAACAACGATGGAACATCTGAAAGATGAAAAATCTGTTTGGGAAGCTCGTAGTCGATAATTTTCGTAACCTTGTGATTTTATTGAATAAACATTATGTTGACTTTGACTACTCTGTCCAAACTCAAAGTGCTTCACTTTCTTGACGTGCATGATTTAACAGATTTTACATTTTTTTTTCGAAGTGCGATCTTGCCTACAATATATATTTCTTAAATTCGACATCAAAACGATAATTTTCGTTTTTCCGATGTAATTTGTGTACAAACATTGTGCATGTTTAGTTTGGACGTTGTATTATGTAGTTAGAAAAGAAAGAAAGAAAGAAAACATATTTATTTCGTCCCACAAACACAAGTAGGTACTTACTTAAAACTAACAGAAAATAAAATTATAACCTACACTAATAAAGAACCTACCTACCGTTGTGCGAGGCAAGAAGGTCACGTCTCAGCTTAAATGCTGCACTAAACCTAGGTACCTAGGTACCGTAGGTACAGTGCAACGCTGGTTTTCAGACGTGGCCTGGTTTGGTGTGACATGCGACCGGTAGACAAGTAAAAGTAAAGAACACACAGTAGATCAAGAACACAGTAGTTGATGATGGGGTTCGCTAAGGTTGTCTATATAATGTGTGTACGTTGCAGGTGATATCGAACGTGACGTGGAACCCGGAGCTGCTGACGCCGGGCGCGCTGGAGGCGGGCGGCGCCGTGCTGCTGGTGGGCAACGTGTTCTCCGGCTGCATGCACGAGGGGCCGCAGCTCGAGTTCCACGCGGCGCACGCGCACGAAACCAACGTGCACTTCGGACAGTGCCCGCTCGCCACCGACGACTGTCAGTACCAGCGCCTACTGCGCGTGCGCTATTACACGTCATCAAGTCAGCTATGATCATGACGGTGATGGCGACTGTTCGAACTGGAGTAAAGATAACTTCTAATTAATTGCACAGTTGTTCAGTCCTTTCATGCGCTCTATAATGACTTACGTACCCGATTTTATAGACGAAGCACACTTGGGGCATGTCAATATCCCCCTGACGTTATTATAAGTAATGACCACTGGTGGTCTAGCCTTCCGCTCGTCTCGCTTCCTATCGAGTTCATCAAGACGCTCTGTTTCAAAAGAGAATCAACTATACTTTCACACCGAAGTATATTTGACCGGTGTTTGTTTTTCGTATTCCAGGCAAAGACAGAAAAGACGTATTTAAATATCCACCGAAAGACCATTGCTACAATGAGCCATGTTTGAGACACGGGACATGCATCTCCAGATCTGACAGGTGAGTTGGTGCCGATAATACATGCTGGATGTGTTATCTGTAGTGAGCGAGAGTCGGGCTGGACGACTGACGCCGCTGTTTGTGATTCCAGATACGAATGCCACTGCAGCGCGCGCTACACCGGCAACAACTGCGAGGTGGACGCCGGGGACCCGTGCGCCGCGCAGCCGTGCCGCCACGCCGGCCGCTGCCGCGAGGACGCCAGCGGAGACTACGTCTGCGAGTGCAGCCCCAACTACCACGGTAACCGTGCCTTTACATATTATACACACAGACTCCTAATATTTTTATCAAAATCAACTTCTGTGCTTGCTAGCAATCTTTTTTCTTTGTATCATTACTTATTTAGTATCTTAGTATTTTAATTTGGTGGTTTTTGTATGCTCATGTGCTATATTATTATCTTTAAATGACGATAGATCATATTATGTATGTAAAGAAAGTGTTCAAAATATAATTAATGGATTATAAATTTTATTACAAATGAAATTGTTAATAAAAGTTAGTGAGTTCCACAAGGCACTATACTAGTGCATGCTCTATACATGGTATACAATGATACTTGCAGGTACCCACTGCGAGTTGGAAGTGTCCCTGGACCCCCTGTGCGTGGCGGGGCCGTGCCAGAACAATGCCAGCTGCGACGTGCCGGCCGGGGCCGACACCTACGTCTGCACGTGCCCTCCAGGTTATATTATGTTCAGACACTTTGATATAAGACGCGCCATTTAAGTTGACCGGTGAACGAAACGTGGGGATACTGCGCATACTATGGGCCAATGAGCGCGCGCGGATGCTGAGAGATACCTTATTTTCGATTTCTGCGCATTAACGGTCAGCGGTCAACTTACATGCCGCATATTCTACCAACTGCTTGGTGCATACAACGCTCGTGCTTAGTCATGCTACGTTAGTTTAGTGCCCATGTAGAACTGTGGATATGCAGTGAATACTCTTTTACTTTCAGGATACACTGGAAGGAATTGTGAGACTGACGTGGACGAGTGCGTCGGCATAGCGGGGGCTTGCCTCAACGGCGGCCGATGCGTCGACGCCGTCAATAACTACACCTGCGACTGTTCAGGCACAGGTGAGAATGTTCTATCCAGCCTAGTCTAGTGCTCACGGATGATGTTTATCAGTTGATCAGATATATTAAGCCACGTCTACTTTTTCGCATGCGGAGTAACAATGTTTTAGAACAATGAGATCAGCTTGACAGAGCTAACTATTTGTAAGATAAATCTTGACTCTAATAAGGCAACTATTCTATTTTACTCTATAATGTAAACATTCGATATGCCGAGGCTAGTGAATCTAGGTGCCAATACCGCGCGACCAAGCCGAGCCCAGGAGAACTGCCAAAAACTTACTAAAGTTGCAAACACAGCATTGAGGCTTGATCACGAATACATTTAGACATTAATTTGTTGCGTGAACGTATCCTATAGCTTGAGGGTTAGTTTGATTCATTCGGCGTCGGATTCAGCACGGAATACAATTTTTGAATTCAGAATACGATGGTTCCCTAAAATCCTTGTCGGAAGCGAACTTTACGCGATTTTGTCATTTTCACACAAAGCTTTTGACATTAGGATTCGAAAAGATAACGAGTGACTTTCCGCCAGCTACTTGACTTTCCGTAACGAATCCGATATCGAATGTATCAAAATAACCCCCTTATAGTGTTTGTAGTTCTGGATACGACAGGTCCGTCGCGTCGTGTTAAGGGCCCGGCGACAGCGGCTCGAAGTTTAGAGGTGCGATTGGCTATTATTTTATTTCATTTCGCGGAGGTTGTTTGAAAGAATAACTATCCAGTGACACGCAGTGGTATTAGTATGTTTGGCCTTACGTTTACCTAATACCAAAATGATTTCTGACTCAAGCACATTTCCCTTATATTATTGTATTATTTGTATTCGAACAGTATTTATGCGTGTCACTGGATAGTTATTCTTTCAAACAACCTCCCCGAAATGAAATAAAATAATAGCCAATCGCACCTCGAAACTGCGAGCCGCTGTCGGCGGGCCCTTAACGCTCCGTTAGTGTGTGTGTGTATATGTATGTGCGTTGCATTGCAGGTTACTGGGGCGTGCGCTGCGAGGTGAACGTGAACGAGTGCCTGGAGGAGCGCGGCGTGTGCGGACACGGCGTCTGCTACGACACGTACGGCGGCTTCGTTTGCGCCTGCCTGCCCGGCTACACCGGCGACCGCTGCCACGCGAGGGTAACCAACCACCACTCACACACGCACGCGCACTCGCACTCACACACCCACCCTGCAGTTCACAACTACGTGTGCGGACATGGCGTCTGCCTGCCCGGCTACACCGGCGACCGCTGCCACGCGAGGGTAACCAACCACCACTCACACACGCACGCGCACTCGCACTCACACACGCACCCTGCAGTTCACAACTACGTGTGCGGACACGGCGTCTGCCTGCCCGGCTACACCGGCGACCGCTGCCACGCGAGGGTAACCAACCACCACTCACACACGCACGCGCACTCGCACTCACACACCCACCCTGCAGTTCACAACTACGTGTGCGGACACGGCGTCTGCCTGCCCGGCTACACCGGCGACCGCTGCCACGCGAGGGTAACCAACCACCACTCACACACGCACGCGCACTCGCACTCACACACCCACCCTGCAGTTCACAACTACGTGTGCGGACACGGCGTCTGCCTGCCCGGCTACACCGGCGACCGCTGCCACGCGAGGGTAACCAACCACCACTCACACACGCACGCGCACTCGCACTCACACACCCACCATGCAGTTCACAACTACGTGTGCGGACACGGCGTCTGCCTGCCCGGCTACACCGGCGACCGCTGCCACGCGAGGGTAACCAACCACCACTCACACACGCACGCGCACTCGCACTCACACACCCACCCTGCAGTTCACAACTACGTGTGCGGACACGGCGTCTGCCTGCCCGGCTACACCGGCGACCGCTGCCACGCGAGGGTAACCAACCACCACTCACACACGCACGCGCACTCGCACTCACACACCCACCATGCAGTTCACAACTACGTGTGCGGACACGGCGTCTGCCTGCCCGGCTACACCGGCGACCGCTGCCACGCGAGGGTAACCAACCACCACTCACACACGCACGCGCACTCGCACTCACACACCCACCCTGCAGTTCACAACTTCGTGTGCGGACACGGCGTCTGCCTGCCCGGCTACACCGGCGACCGCTGCCACGCGAGGGTAACCAACCACCACTCACACACGCACGCGCACTCGCACTCACACACGCACCCTGCAGTTCACAACTACGTGTGCGGACACGGCGTCTGCCTGCCCGGCTACACCGGCGACCGCTGCCACGCGAGGGTAACCAACCACCACTCACACACGCACGCGCACTCGCACTCACACACCCACCCTGCAGTTCACAACTACGTGTGCGGACACGGCGTCTGCCTGCCCGGCTACACCGGCGACCGCTGCCACGCGAGGGTAACCAACCACCACTCACACACGCACGCGCACTCGCACTCACACACCCACCCTGCAGTTCACAACTACGTGTGCGGACACGGCGTCTGCCTGCCCGGCTACACCGGCGACCGCTGCCACGCGAGGGTAACCAACCACCACTCACACACGCACGCGGCACTCGCACTCACACATCGGATTCGTTACGGAAAGTCAATTGACAATCCGACACCGACGGGAATCAAAATAACCCTCCTGATCGTGCTCAGTAGATTTTTCTCTTAAAAAAATTATGCGCGCAATGCAGTAGATACCATCAATCGGCGAAGGAAAACGTCGTTGCAAACTAATTAGTGTGGGCGATGCGCTTGCAATCTGACACGTTTGGAATACAAACTACTGCACATGTAGGTATGTGACTAAATAATGTGTATTTGGACGTACCCTTAGACATCCTCAAAGAACCTTATGTTGAGAAATCTGTTTGACCTGAGGGCCGGCTGACTGCGTATCTTCTTCAACTCTCCTCTACTTTGGCCACGTCTGTGTTTACTTGAGTGATGATATAGTTAGTGTAATGTGGTGTGTTTGTGTTTGCGTGCAGATGTCCGCGTGTGCGCAAGGTCCGTGCGGCGCGGGCGGCGTGTGCGTGGAGGAGCCGGAGGAGGGCGGCTTCCGCTGCGTCTGCGTGAAGGGGCTCGTGCCGCCGCTGTGCACGCCCGCGCCCGCGCCCGACGCCGCGCCCGCGCCCGCCCCCGCGCCCGCCCCCGCGCCAGCGCCCGCCTCCTGCGCCGACGTCGTCTGTCCGCCCAGGTCGCACTGTGAGTTGCATATACTCACCTACTATACACTATCTTTGATGCCATCTTAGCGGTAGTTGCCGTAGTAGCATTGTTCGAGTCTAGTTTTAAGTATAGTATGCTTCTTTACCTAGAACATAATTTACAATGTGTTTGTTAAATGCGATGGGCGATCTTATCGCTACTGGTAATTTGAAATGTATGGTCTAATTCATTATACCTTAAAAGTTGTATTAAGTTTTCTCAAACATAAATTGTTTGTCCAGGCATAATGACCACCGTCCCCGGAATAGTTGTCAAACAAGTGACGTGCGTCTGCGACGTCGGATTATATGGTAATTATAATTTGTACAGTCAAAGGGAAAAATATGTATATGTATCTACATAGTATATTACATACATACACTCCACTGCCTCGTAAAATGTACTCAACATGATTATAAATATGGAAACATCTCAGAGATTCTCATACCAGTAAAATGGAACAGTAGCGGGCATGCAGGATTTACTGGTACATTATGTGTTTACATGGATACATTTGCAAGTAAACTGGTCAGGTACTAGCATGCCTGTACCTGTCGCGACGTTCACACAGGCCGGTTTCGTAGCACCCTTCACCGAAAATCAAATGTTGGGCTATTTGCATGCCGGGTACAGGCATGTCAATCAGCGCATGTGCCCTGACACGTCTGTACCTGGCAACCTGACCTGGTGGCTTGCATGCAAGTGTGTCAGTGACGTGCATGTGTATGTAATATCGGCGTTGTGTTGTGTAGGGGCGAGCGGCGCGTCCCCCCGCTGCGCGCCGCCGGAGCTGGCGTGCGAGGCGGGCGTGTGTCTGCACGGCGGCGCCTGCGCACCCGCGCCCGCGCCCGACCACTTCAACTGCACCTGCGCGCCCGGATACAGGGGTAACCAGCTCTACACGTGTCTCGCTGACAGACGGATAGTATGAACTGCTTCCTAGAAGTTCATACGCTGCGGCTGGCAGTGCCGACGGTCAGCGTGACTCTAAAACCAGCCATTACAACTCATTCACGCAGCGGCACCAGAACGCAACCTACAGAGAACGGATACAGCAGGGGCATTATTCTTTAAGACATAGGAGATTCCTTGCCCCAAATCGTGAAACGTCAAAACTTGATAGTGGGCTTTATTCTTTATGACATAGGAGATACTTTGCCCTGACCGTGTGCCTTCACAAGTTCACAACGTGATCTAAATACAAACCGCGATTAGTTTGGTCATAGTGAATAATGCCCCCGGCTGATCATGAATTAATTTTGACATTTGTCGCGTTAACCTATCCTACCTTAATTGTAAAACACGGCTGTTGTTAATTTAGATAGGTTAACTAACTTACATTAAGTTGAACAGGTTCCCTACTGCAAAACATGCAAAAGTTTAACATTTAAAAGGAATTTACCGACTAACTGGTTCATCAATAAGTACGAAAGGAGAATTAAGTCCATTGAAATAACTAAGTGGTACACTGCTAGAATAATATTATAGGTATAGAAGGGGTCTTCATGTTCACATGAGCAGGTAATCTCTCAGTTTATAAAGATTGTGTTTTGAAGTTTGCCTTATTTGTGTAATGTTAATGTTGTAATGTTTGAGTTCGATTGTTGCATTTCATATTCTTTTACTTATCGATGTTTTTTTTATGCATGAAGTGTCCATAGAAATCTATATGCTGAATTTAAAAAAAAGTTAGTACTTAAGGGTCCGGTGACAGCGGCTCGCAATTTCGAGGTGCGATTGGCTATTATTTCATTTTATTTCATTTCGGGGAGGTTGTTTGAAATAATAACTCTAAAGAAACACGCATAAATACTGTTCGAACACAAATAATACAATAATATAAGGGAAATGTGCTTGAGTCAGAAATCATTTTGGTATTAGGTAAACGTAAGACCAAACATACTAATACCAAAATGATTTCTGATTCGGGCATGTTTCCCTTATATTATTGTATTATTTGTGTTCGAACAGTATTTATGCGTGTTTCTTTAGATTTATTTTTTCAAACAACCTCCCCGAAATGAAATAAAATGAAATAATAGCACATCACACTTCGAAATTGCGAGTCGCTGTCACCGGAGCCTTAATAATGTTTGCTTCTTGTATGTTCCTATCGTTTTATTTAATAAATGTTTTGTTTGTGTGTGCTAGTGGCAAATACTGGCTTGGTCAGCGGGATCATCCTTTAGATGGCCGCCGGAGTTTATCTGACGTGTCCGTGAGTCGGGTGATACGCACAGTGATTTCTGTTGATTGTCAGATTGGGGTGTCTTATTACCGTCATATTAGCAATGCGATGCGTGCTATTTTTGACAACCTCTGTGGCGCAGCGGGCGAGAGCCTGCCTGCGACGCTAGAGGTTGCGGGTTCGATTCCCGCCTTGGGACAAATTTGTGTACGATCTGCAGAAATTTGTTCCGATGGTCTGGGTGTTTTCTATGTATAATAAAAAATATCTATCTATGTAAGTATATAATGTATGAAATATATCAGTTATCTAGTACCCATAACACAAGCTTTGAATAGCTTACTTTGGGGCTAGATAGTGCTGTGTCGATTGTCCAGCATTATTATTATTATTTATTTATTTCAAATCAAATATGTAAATTCAAAAGCAAAAACTCCACAAAAAAATCCTCGACGCCGCCGTCAGTCCGCCACTAGCGCATACGAGCGTGCCTCCATACGCGCCTGTGTACGTGTACGTGTAGCGTGTATGTGTGTGCGCATGGTAGGCGTGTACTGCGAGCAGCTGTCCCCTCCCCCGGAGGCGGTGCCCGCGCCCCCCTCCCCCGGCGCCGCGCCCGCGCCCTCCGGCAAGGCGCTGCAGGAGCTGAAGCAGGAGCGCTGCGCCGCGCTGCCCTGCAAGCACGCGCTGCTCTGCACCGACCTGCAGGTCAGTCCACTCACGCAGCACGCTCAGCACTCACTGCATGCAACACTGCGTCGTCTCACTTACCTACTACTGCGCGGCATCTGCTGCGTACAAATTATGGATACAGGTGCACATTGAATCCTAGGGTAATAGTAGGTTTACATTCAATCACATGTTAGACACATCAAACCACGCTTGTATACAATAGTCTTCACTACAAGTGCATTCACATGGTATAAAAGTAAGTTGCACTGCTTTTAGTACCGTATGCTGTCGTTACGTTTGTTTATTGAGTTTGATGGCTTTATTTGTTACATTTTGTTTTGCTTTTTGTTATTTTGTTTAATTAATTTGTAATCACTTTACGAAACCACGAATTTATCAGTTACATGACCTGCCTGCACTTGTAGATCCACCCACATCACTCAGTATCTACAAGTGGCACCTGCGTAAATGAAAAAAAATGTTCCTACAAAATGTCGATGGCTAGTACCTAGGTTAGGTTATGGTATTCCGTTTGATACATCAGAGTGGCGGCTACCAATGTGACTGCGAGCCCGGCTGGTCGGGGCCGCGCTGCGACACGGTCGCGGGCGGCGACACGTGCGCGACGCGACCGTGCCTCAACGGCGGCACGTGTCGCGAGCCGGCCGGCGCCGGCGAGCCCGCCGCCTGCGACTGTCGCGCGGGGTACGGCGGCGCGCTGTGCGACTCGCCGCTCGACTGTCGCGCCACCTCCTGTCCGCCGCACCAGGTACGTACTTACTGGCGGGCGTCGTACTCTGACACTCGAGTCTCACTCACCGTGACGTGTTGCCCCGCGCGCAGGAGTGCACGGAGGGCGGCGGCTGGCGGTGCGCGGCCGCGCCGGCGGAGTCTGCGTGCGCGTCCTCTCCGTGCCACAACGGCACGTGCCTCGCGCTCGCCGGCGCCGGCGCCGCGCTCTACAAGTGCACCTGCGACGCCGGCTCCACAGGTACCCAACCCACTACACTACACTACACTACTCTACACACGTAACCTAACTGACAACAATACCATTCTAACACTCAAAATCATAATATACAAGAATACTCTATATAGAGTATTAGAGAATACTCTATATAGAGTATTTTTGTCACTGTCACGGCAACGAAGAGACAGCAACAGACATTGGTCTGATAAGCTATTAGCGCACTCAACGACCATTATTAGGAGGCCTACAGGGAGTAGGCAAGGTAAGTCTAAACATGAAATTTGGCACGTAACCGTGCCAAATTTAATGAATGAAATTTAATGAAAAAAATTCCACACGTGGTTGCAAGCCCATCGCCGCCGTGCCGCCGAGAAAAAACACGAAAATATTTCTTTATCAATTTATTGATATACCTAGAACTACTAAATCCTACTCGTCTGGTGAGAACACTTTCCCGACCATGTACGCTGGCGTGTCCTTCACTCGCTTGCCTTTTAAGTTGATAGAATTAGGAAGCAAGGAAGGGTACCGCCTGTGTATGCCGCGGCCCTCCGGCGTCCACGCGGCCACTACGCAGGAGGAATACTTCTTACACGTGACACCGACCCACGCTATAGATGACAGCACTATGTCGCCGCAGCACCACTTTGGTCCCCCGCCGTCGAATTTGAATGTTTCATCATGTCTCTTCAACCCTGGCCAGTTTTTCATTCTTTTCTCGCCTCCGGACGGCACTGCGAATAACTCTGTTCCAACGAACGTATTGTAAACCTCATCTGCATCTTCTGTCTTAGTAACTGTGATGGGCAAACTCTCCGAGCAGAATACTGTGAACCGGCATGGATAAGCACATTCTATGTGGTCGAAACGTGCCAAACCACCGATGAACAATGACATACCCATATTTAGATAGTAAGTTTGTGGCTTGATGATTTTCTTTGGAATTGTAATAAGCAATTCCTCAGTCGTGAGAAGGGACAGTGCCTGGTCTGGGTGGATAACCCCAGGACTGTCATAGAACCACTTGCTATTAACGAAGAGTTTATCTCTCTCATCCAGCACAGACAGTTTCTTATCTTGTATGGTATCATCATCGACAAACTCTGAGAATGATCTCCCTATGTGACCTATAAGTGCAGGTGTTTCAACATTAGGCTGGCCTTCCAACTGAGCCTTGCGGATTTCCTTCTCCACTTTCATGAGCTTGCTTTCTGCATTCAATCTTCTAGTTCTCTGATATATCTTCCATCCTGAAGGCCTATTGATAGGGAATTTTAGTAGATTTAATGTAGTGCCAGGCCATCGGCTGACAGTGGCTCTCTTGATGATATCTACAGCATGGACCTTACAGTAGTCAGATTGGAGTAAAGCATTGAACAAGGAACTTTTCCCAACATTAGTGCACCCTACAAGGAAAACATCTCCTTTGTACATCCATTCTTTGAACATGGCAGAGATAAGATTTTCAACGCCAAAGCCGGTTTTGGCGGAGATTATGGAAACATGCTTGATGTTGGCTTCTGCTAGTTTAGTCTGGCTGATTGCTGACATTAAAGATTCCCTGACTCTCTTCAAGTAGCCAATACTGTCCCCAGGTAAAAGATCCACCTGAAATACAATAAACAGCCAATCACTACCCAGTATGTTTTTTGGCTTGTTCTAGATCTATCCTTCTTAGAAGGGAAGGGGGCAATAATAAAAGAAAGATAAAGATAAAAAAGTAGTACCTTGTTAGCCACAATAAAGAGAGGTCGGTCAGTGCCTATTATGTCCACTATTCCAGGCCACACTGAACAGGGAAAATCTAGTAAATCCACCATCAATATAACCAGTGACTTCACATATCTGCAAACAAAAATGTTGATTATGTAAATCTAATCTTGAAGAAACAGCCATAGCCATTTGATTTCAAAAAAGCTTTATTATATTTTATTTCTCTCAATAGTTAGTTGTACTAAAATACCTGATTGACTGCAGCATTTTCTCATATTCATCAGGGTGTACACTAACATCCAATGCTATGTTATATTCCTTGAGAAAATGGCATCGCTGACACTCCATGGTCTTTAGTTCTACATTCTGACGGTGCTTGAATATTTCACTCGGCAAGTATCCAGGGATGGCAGGGTCACTGCTGTGTAAGAGCGCTCCACAGCCCCCACATGCTACTCTGCTGACTCCTAGGCTAGGGTCTGGTGTCCCATAGTTAATGCTCCAATTGCTCTCTATTTCACTAACAGACTGCTTTGAAATTTGAGTGTCATCAAAGTGCTCATAATTAACCATCCATTTTTTTAAATTTGAGCGATCAAACTCATCCTTTTCAATTGATACATCTGAAGGTATTTTGCTTTTAGTAAATGTGTTTTCACTTTTATCAAACTCAATATGTGTATTGCTGTTGCTACCAAAAGGCATTTGAAACTCTTTTTCTGGTTCAAACAAAACTTTTTCATTATCAGAAATATCATCTTTGAGTAGTTGCTCATCACTCAGATAATACTGCAAGGATACTGGCAGGGGTGGTAGACTTTTGGCGTTAAATTGTTGAACTTGCTGATCTTTAGCTCTTTTTGTATTTTTCAAATAGTACTTGAAATGACCTAACTCAAGTTTATCATGTTCCAAATACGAGTTGAATGTGATTTTATGTTGATTCTTTCGAAGAAGCGACTGGAAATCTTTGACTGTTTCCTCACTCTCGTCATTTAATTTGGCTTCAACTCCGCTTGTCTGCCGTACATGATTGTATCGTTTGTTTTGGACTACATTGCGTCGCAGACATAACCTTAAAACACTTTGTATGGGGTAAAACATTGCGATGTGATGATCTAAGCATCTCTACAAAAAGCTCACAATTATTTAGCCACACTTTGTTTGGAGTTTTGGACACAGTGAATCCGTACCGTAATTTCATTCATTTCTGCAATAATTCAAGTACAGTACATACATTTTTACGAAATTGAAAGTTGAAAAATAGGTCAGTCAACTCAAAACAAAACAAAACAAAGAAGACATTGACTTTTGTCTGACATAGACATAAGTTTGACGTCGTGACGTGAGTTTGACTCACGTCACGTGACAGATGACGCTTATTTGACATTGACAGTTGCTATCACGGCTTACGACTAGTGTTGTCTAAAATTTCAAGTTTGGATTTTTATCCGGTTTTTTAGGTATTGAACATGCTTGAAAAACTACTTTAACTTTTATGATTTTTAATAACAATAGTATAAGTATAGGTCGCGTCACGCAAAAAGATGGGGATGTGATGGCGCGCGTGTTTTTTTTACGCACAAACAACCCACCCCATTATATCATTCTATCATGAAAAAAATGAAATTAGACACGGCTTTTGGCCAGTTTGTGCAAGCCCGATCAGACGTAATAATCACTTGCCATTTCAACTCTAACATCGAATAAGATAAAGAGATAGAAGTCGTGACTTCATATTCAGGTTTGATCAAGCTTTCAGCAACCGGCCGTTAATACAATAACACAACAACACCGTTATGCCTTCAGTAGTAGGTAGATCGGTTCTTTAGTAGGTACACTTGAGTAAACGGATCTGTGTTAGGTATTTTATTATTTTTAACGTACCTACCTATGCATGCAAGAATGCTAATTAATTAATTTCGAATTAGTTGGTTTATTTAATTGAAGTGGCTGTAACTATGCAAATTGTGATATTTATTCTTATCCTGTTTCTTAGCGGTATGTACCTACCTACCTAAGTTATGATTAATATCAATACGGGATGCTAGAAAATCATTATCTAAATGGATATTTTTCAGGGAAATATTGTGAAGTGGACATAGATGAATGTAGTCAAAACCCGAAGATATGCAACCACGGAGTGTGCGTCAACATTCCCGGCTCTTATCAATGCTACTGCAGGCCAGGTACGGGATATTTGCATCTGCATTATCAATTCCGAAAACAGTTATTTGTCACGTATGTGTACTTAATGGTGCATTATAAACAGGCTATACGGGTGACAATTGCGAGCAAGATATCGACGAGTGTCTTTCATCACCGTGCAAACACGGCGGGACATGCCAGAACTTGGAAAATAACTACGAGTGTACCTGTATGGAAGGATTCGAAGGTTGGTCGGTAATTATTATCGTAATTTCATTGATATTATGTATCTGCCGTGGTCGTGACGTATGGTTTATGAATCGTGATTTCAGGTAAAGACTGCTCCGTGAATATAAATGAGTGCGAATCGAATCCGTGCGCTCAGGGCTCGACGTGCGTGGACGGAATCAACAGTTACGCATGCGTGTGCCAGGACGGCCTCTCCGGGACCAACTGCGAGATCGACATCGACGACTGCGAGGTCAGCTTTTATCATTTATCATTTATCTTATGATCTTCTAAATCTCAAATTTGAATACACAGGTTGACTGGTGTCTTTTGAAGTCATTTTTACAAACAACAGTTGCGGTTGTTATCGCTGACGTTAACTACATATTGTTTCGCGTAATGAGACTCGTGTTATGCAGACGAGCAAAGCGAATCGATTGAGAGTCATGTAGTTCGACGATAACTTTATGGGTTTTTCCGTGAACAAGAGATGAGGTCACGCACGTCACAAAAATGTGAAATCATTTTTTTATGTTTTTAGTTCACATTATTCTTAGAAATGAATATTTATAATTGCTTCTGCTATCGTCAGTCGTTAGTAATCATAGATAACTTACTTTTATTACGTCATACTTAAGTTTGTTAGTGGATAGCCTACTCGTATTAATTCCTAAAACACTAATTATCTTTTCACAGACGGAACCTGCAGAAAACAATTTACCTATTTCTCTATTTATTCATACCTGTAGTGAGGGCTCTTTTAGTTAAAATGACCGATACGTCTTCTCTTCTCGTTCTTCGTCATCTTGAACTTGAACTAGAAACACTTTAAAATCGCCAGGTTTTTTTTACAACTTATAGGTAAAAACGTTTGACCGCAATCTCACCTAATGTTAAGTGATGATGCGGTCGACGATGTGGCCAGGTACCTCTGTATAAGAATAAGGGCCTGAAACATAGTGTTTGGTACAGTCTCAGCCGTGCCTCCACAACGGTGTGTGCGTCGACGAGCTGAACAGCTACCGCTGCGAGTGCGCCGGCACCGGCTACGCGGGCGAGCGCTGCGACCTCAACATCGACGAGTGCGAGGCGGCGCCGTGCCGCCACGCGGGCACCTGCGTCGACGACGTCAACGACTACCGCTGCGAGTGCCATCCCGCGTACACCGGTCAGACTTTACCTACACTGCTCTTATTGTATCTAGTGCTCATTTTTTTTTTATACAAGTAGCTGATGGAACAAGCAGGTGGCCCACCTGATTAAGTGGTAACCATCACCTATAAACAACATTGCCCCGTAGGTCACGCACAATAGGAACGTGCCCTACGATGCACTGCCCTGCGTCCATCAACTTGAGGCATACAGATGTTAAGCCTCATGTGCCTGTAATTACACCGGCGACCACACTCTTCAAACCGAAACACAGCGTTGCTGCTTGGCGGCAGAAAAAGGCGTGGTGGTAGTACTTCCCCGGACGAGCCCTTCACAAAGAGCTCTACTACTCTTAAAATCATTCATCATGGGTACCTTCCATGTGTACTTTCGGAAAATTTCAGAATTTGTTTCCATGTGTTAAACCATGTTTAGGCACAGAATAGCAAAGTACGGTTTAAGGTTAAGAGGCATTGTAAAATTATTGGGCGCAAGAGATAACTATTCGTTTTGTCCACGACGTGCGAGCGACACCGATGGTGTTGCACGAATCCACAGGTTGTACTGTAATAAATGCAACTTTTAAACCAATCGAGGTACTGAGTATACCACCTTGTCCGCAGGCAAGAACTGCGAGGTGGACATAAGCGAGTGCGAGAGCGAGCCGTGCAAGTACGGCGGCGTGTGCCTCGAGCGCTCCAACGCCAGCCTGTACCGCGCGGCGGGCGCGCCGCCCCTGCAGGTGGGGCCGCAGCCGCACATGCTGCTGCCAGCGCTCTTCTACCAGCCCTTCGCGCCGGAGAACGCGAGCGGGTGAGCCACCACACTACACCACACCACATACTACCACTAGTTGCTGCTCCTAACAGAACTTCATTATAAAGCCACATACAACCCGGTCAGAATATCTGTGCACCTCGCTGGAATGCGACGCCTCTCCCGCTTCCCCTGTCACCTCTCCGCGCACTCCCCGGGGCGACTGTACGGTTAGCATCTTCGTTGGCGATACACGTCCTGATAATTTTGATATTTTCGCTTTGTTGTTGTTTTGTTTTTTTTTAATTTATTGTTAAGTTTAGACTGTTTACTGTTAAGTTTGGACTGGTTTGGTTGTTATTAAAATTGTTGTAGCTGTTAAACTGAAGTCATGGGAAAAACAATACACAGCGAATCAAGAAATTTAATCTTGACTGAGTTTAATAATAAATGTTTTTGTAATCAAAATTATTGTTTTTTAATAACAAACCCTTCATCAATAATAAATTGATTTGAAAAGGTTAGTAATTTTTTTTTACGTCCACATTTCTCGAAAAAACTTTTTTTCACACCGTACCCAGACCGCCGATATGACGTCACGAAGTCAGGTGCACAGATATTGTGATCGGGTTGTAGGTTATTATTTATCTAGATTTACAATATTTATAATATCACTACATTGTATAAAACAAAGTAGCTTTCTCTGTCCCTATGTCTCTTTGTATGCTTAAATCTTTGAAACTACGCAACGGATTTTGATGCGGTTTTTTTTAATAGATAGAGTATTTCAAGAGGAAGGTTTATATGTATAATACATGCATGATATGTGCACCCGTGCGAAGCAGGGGCGCGCGGGCGCGTCGCTAGTTAAATATAAAACACAAAACAATTGACATAAACCACTCTTGTACGATTCAACAACAATTTTTCTTAAATAAATTTTAGGATAATTTGCCAGTACTGAACTTGATGCATAAGTGTCTGCAATTTCGCTGGCAACAAAACCCTGCAAAAACAAAGCTGTGGCAGCCCTGGACGAGCCATAGATACACCATAACTACATTTTCAGGGTGCACCAAATAAACCGTAAAAAATATTTTGCACATCACAAATCCTAAAAATGCAAAAGGGAATAATGGTAGAATGTGAAATCTATCGTTGCCATTAAAATGTGGCGCCAAATATTTTGAATTTCGAATAAACCTCTCCTTTTCGCCGTGAGAAAACCTACAAAGTTCTAACTAAACACCTGTGTTGAGTCGAGTGCTCGAAACAGCTCTAAAGGAGCATCTTTGGCGCACTTTCAATTCTTCTAAAACCCTAGTGACACGACAAGAAGTAAATATCTCCGAAGGTCATAAAGCTTCAAAGAGATCCATTCTTTATAGCACACAACACAATACAATTCACTAGTGACGTTTTGATTCAGTATTATAAATGTTTGTTGTGCAGTTTCGAGTGCGTCTGCGTGTCGGGCACGCTGGGCCCGCGCTGCGAGACCAACGTGGACGAGTGCGCGGCGGCGCCCTGCGGACACGGCAAGTGTGTGGACGGCATCGGCGAGTACCGCTGCGAGTGCTTCCCCGGCTACGAGGGCGACCACTGCCAGGCGGAGATCGACGAGTGCGCCAGGTCAGTGCAGTGCTCCTCACGTAACATAACATAACCTAACATAACCACTTACATACATTATATACCTCACAACACAGCAATGCGCGATTACGAGCCTGAGAGTTCTCAGCAAGGTTTCATTGTGTGGGAATAAGAACGGAAGACTTCCTGAGATATATTGTGGTAGGCGTGCTTAATGCGTCCTGTTATTAGTAAAAACCATGACTGCATAGGCAAGATTCATATTTATTTATTTATTTAAATTCACAAAACAGATTACAATCAATTATGCAGTAATAAAAAAGTTACAGTAGATAGGTTTTCTTTCTTACATCTAGATTCATAATCAAATATGTGAATATGACAATTGTATAGTGTTGCATGCATTAAATTATAATTTCCCTAAAACTAAAAAAACAGCAAAGGCCATTAATTATTGTTATTGGATTCATAATATTTCGTTAGCAAACTGTAAACACACCGCTTATACCTGCTAACGTTACCCTCAAAAATATCTACATTAATAAAATTGTTTGAATTTGCCAACTCGTTGTATAGACGACACATACGTGGTAAAGGACCTATTGAGATTACTTAACCCTTCAGATCTCTCAGTACCAAGTACTAAACTCAAGATTCTTTGTGGATGTTTAAAGGGGGTAGTCAGAGGTACCTACGTCTAATCCAAACATTACATTTGGCACATACCCATATTTTGCAGTAGTTAGTATTCCATACGTGACAGGTTGCAAGCCCATCGCCGCTGTTAGGACACTAAATGCATACAATAATAAAATGTACAACAGGTACACTCCATGCGCGCACGGGCGCTGCATCGACGGGCGCGCATCGTATTACTGCGCGTGCGAGGACGGCTACGGCGGACAGAACTGCTCCGTGGTGCTGCAGGGCTGCCGCTCGGCGCCCTGCCTCAACCACGGCTCCTGCCAGGCCTGGCTGCGGGACGAGACCGAGCACCGGTTCAACTGCTCCTGCGCGCCCGGGCATCTCGGCACCACCTGCGAGAAGGTACCCGACCCACTCACCATCTGTCTCTACCATTCTAAACACTAGGCGTACCCACCTACCCAAGTATAACCTTTGTGAAAAGTTTTATTTTATTATGTTTTAGAATTTGCTAATCGACAATTTATTTATTTATTTTATTTATTTAAAATTACAGGAACAGTTTAATTTTAAGTTTTAGTTAAAAAAAAAGATGGATTGAATTCCGGCAAATTGTTTTACGGTCGCTGCCTTCGAAAACTGGTCCGGTTGATTATTGACTGAGACATCAAATATTTTATATCGCATAACATACTCGTTAAATCCCAGAAAATTCAAACCTATTTTATTTCGTAAAGATACGCAAAGATGTTGTTGTGTGTTGATTGTTGTTTGTTGGTTGTTACCGGTAGATAACGACGATGTCGCTGGAGAAGAGCAGCTACCTGGAGGTGAACACGTCGCGCGAGGAAGGCTACGACATCTCGTTCCGGTTCCGCACGACGCTGGGCAGCGCGCTGCTGGCGATGGGGCGCGGCCTCACCTACTTCTTCCTGGAGCTGTCCGGCGGCCGCCTCAACCTGCACTCCAGCCTGCTCAACAAGTGGGAGGGCGTCTTCATCGGCTCCAACCTCAACGACACCAACTGGCAGAAGGTATCTATATCTATCTGCAGTCTAGTCTCACCTGCTCCTTCCTGGAGTTAACCTCTCACATGCCGCAACGTAGATCTATGCGACAATAAATTTTCTATCGGTGTCTGGACTTGCGACATAAATATGAGAGGTTAAGTAATACGAGGGTCTTAAATTTCGTAGCTAAGGTATGGTCAAGGCTACTTATATGTTAAGAGGCTGGGCCAGTCAGTCTTATAATGCTGGTTACATTATTGCGGGAATTTCTTTAGTAGTGCGCAGCAGCGTTATGAAGAACTGTTATTGAATAATTGTTTTTTTTTTCTCAGGTGTTTGTCACCATAAACTCATCACACCTGGTGCTGGCAGCCAACGAAGAGCAGACCATCTACCCCATCAGCCAGCTGGAGGCGTTCAACTCGTCGGTGACGTCATTCCCGTCGACGCGGCTCGGCACGGCCGGCTCCTCGTACGCCACGCTCACGCACGGACCTAACTTCTTCGTCGGGTGCTTCCAAGACGTCGTCGTCAACGGACAACCGGTGAGAAACTCTTATACACTATACTAAATCTTTTCTTAAAAGGCTTCTTTGAAATTTATTTTGCAAAACTTTCAGAACACTTGGAAAGGTTAGGTCAGGAAGACCCTATGATTTGTATTATATGAGAGTGAATGAAATGAAAGAGGTATGGAAGGATAAATCCATGGGGTCTATGGGAAACAAGAACTCTTAAAAAAGCAACACATAATAAATGAATGAACATGTGCGTTGTGGCCAGGTCCTGCCGGAGCAGCCCCCGTCGGCGGGCGCCCTGAGCGCGGGCACCGCGGAGGGCGCGGCGGGCGCGGGCGGGGGGAGCGTACTGCGCGGCGTGCACGCGTCGTGCCCGCGCACGCCGCAGTGCAGCCCCAACCCGTGCCGCTCGGGCGGCGTCTGCGAGGACGCCTGGTCCTCCTTCTCCTGCTCCTGCCCGCGCCCGCATCTCGGCGACACCTGCCAGTACAGTATGTATACCCTCTGAATACAGAAACTGCTTCACGACTACGACCACAGACACGGTAGATATTCCTTCAGAACTCTTAGTACCAACTTTGGATTCATTCATGCTGCCTATGGAGGCCATCGACGATATAGCGCCTAAGATTTTTTTAAATTGTCTCCAAGTAATTCGAACCCATAACCAGTGTCCAAGTGCAGGCAAGGCAAGTGTTCTAATATCCAGCTAGCTCTTAGTTATTTGTATTTAATGAACGGCAATGGTTCGAGTCGGGAACCCTGAGATACTCCTTACATAGTTTCATGATATTGACCTAGTAATTTTCTTACACTAGTTGAATTGGATTGAAGCTATAATGTACACTGCATAATTAAAAACAGGCGGTAATTATCGACAACTTATGCATAAATATTTCATCTAATGATAATGTGCGAGCAGGTCAAAAGCCTTGGTAGAGTCCGTAAACCGTGTCCCGCCCCTCCCCCCGCAGACTACACAGCGGCCACGTTCGGGCACGAGTCGGCGCAGGCGCGCAGCGTGGTGGCGGTGCTGGCGTCGGAGCGCGCGCGCCGCGCCCTGCACGCCGCGCTCGACATCTCCATGTTCATCATGACGAGGAAGCCCACCGGACAGATCTTCTACCTCGGAACACTGCCCAAGTCAGTTACACACTTAGCCTGCTTCTAGAGTCACGCTGACCGTCGATCGCCACTGACAGACGAAATGTATGAAAACTGCACGAGCTTTAAAATAACACACTTCCCTCACACGCACAATTTGTGCTGAATGCGTACCTATATTTATTATATTTATAATTTTTTCTTTTTTCTTGGTTTAACTTTATTTGTATTTTATGTTTCGTGTTTTTGTTTTAATTACCTCCTTAACTTTGCTTATATACGAGTACTTTTGTTATATAAAATGTTTTGTTCATATTCGCCTTTAGCGATTAGACATAATACATATAAGTTTTTTGTGTACAGAGTAGGAATCTATAATTGGCAGTAAGTATAGTATAAATTTCACAAATGCTATTTTTAAGTGCTGTTGATTCCATGACAAATAAATAAATAAAAAAAAAAAAATAACTGCACGTGCTGACCGCTACGCATTATTCTAAAACGCTTCCTAGAAGGTCATACGTTTCAGAGTCAGAGTAGCTTCGGCTGCGAGTGCCGACAGTCAGCGTGCGGGCAGCGTGACTGTAAAACCAGCCTTAGAACCACGCACGCAACCACCACTTAGACTCACCTAGCTCTAAGACGCGTTCAACTGATTCAATTGAATTCAATCATTCAACCCTTATTCTGAATTCAATCACTGTATTTGACTGTCCGAATTCCTGTTAAATGAAAATATTGTTAATATGTTGTGGAATTTTTCTTTGTACCTAAGTTACAAGGCACAGGATCGGATGTTTCGTATTCAATTTGCTAAAATTATAAGAGAAGATTATTCATTCACTAACCGTTTTATGTGCCTATAGGTACTCGGTAATATTGTAATAACCTTGTAAGTCTTTTTGTCAATATACATGTATTAAGTTACATTTTTCTTTTGATCTCAGATATGGACAAACAGAAGAGACTCAAGTGGGGGCTTCGTTAGAGAACGGCGAGCTACTAGTGCATCTGCGTTTCAACCAGACTCCGGAGAACTATACCGTGGGAGGAACCCGCCTTGACAACGGACATTTGCATCTTATTGAGGTAATATTTGTAAGATATATCTATAAATTCTTTGCCTAAAGAGTAACAACAAATTATATTAAAAGTATTATTTCCAAGGTGGTGCGCAATTCAACTCTAGTGCAAGTGAAGCTGAATGGAACCGAGTATTTCCGAAAATCTATTTCTGCTGCCAAATTCATTGATGCTCAGGTGAGAACCGAATACACATTTAAAAGTAATACGATGTAAACTATAATTATATCGATATTTTTGTTTATGAATGTTTCATTTTCAGGTGTTGTACTTGGGCGGTCCGCCCCCGATTCCTCAACCACCAGCCCCCGAGGCGATGGCGCTGACTGCGTCGGCCCCCCCGGCGTCTCTAGCCCCCACCGCTCCCGCTCCCTCCGCCCCCCCGACGTCCACGACCCCCGCGCCGACCCCACCGCCCCTGCCTCAGGCCGATGACTCCGCATACTTCAAGGGAGTCATACAAGATGTTCAGGTAAAATTACATTCAAAGAAGCATTATGAGCGTAGAATGATACGAGTAGTTGTGTATGTGATGTTAAAGTTACAGTGGGAGGGGCCTGCTCCCTCCGCGCCTTCGGCTTATTAAAAACACTCTAGGGGAAGGGCAGACTAGTACTTCGTGGAAATCGTTGTCGATCCAAGTCATTTGCCTAGCTGTTTGATCAAATGTCTGAATGTCATTTAGGCCGTTAGTAGAACGTTGCTGTTAAGTAAAGCTAGTTGGTTATTAAGTAATATAATGGTGTATGTGCATGTTTAGATATCGAACGGCGTGAACGTGAGCATAGTGGAGTTGTTCCCGCTGCGCGTGCCGGGGCTCGTGCTGCCCGCGCCCTTCGGCAGCGTCGCGCTGCCGCCGGGCGGCGTGCTGCCGGGCGTCGTGTCCGACGACGCCTGCGCCTCGCGGCCCTGTCTGCACGACGCGCCCTGCGCCAACACCTGGAACGACTTCACGTGAGTCATCTCACACTATACATCTGCAGCGGATCTCTCTCACATCATCACATGGCTAATGGACGACTGACGCGAAACTAAACGGCGGAATATTATGTGAAATGTTGAAACATATTCAAATAATCCCAGTAATTGAAGCTTTTATCTTACTAAATCGTACTGATTTTGTTTGTTTAGGTGTGCGTGTCCGCGCGGCTACAAAGGCAAGCAATGCTCCGAGGTGGAGTTCTGTCAGCTGCAAGGCTGTCCGCTCAACTCGCACTGCCGGAACAAGGACAGCGGGTGAGTTTATCATTGAAGAATATGGTTAATAGAATGGGCCTTAGTGCGATCCTTGAGGTACTCCCTAATCAATTTACTAACAAGTCGAACTGAAACATGCATACAATTATAACTAAAGAAATACGAATTAAAACATTAATTTAACAACTAAAGTTTTCATATTATATTGTTCTGTAGATTATGGTTTTCTAATAAGTAGCAATTTTGATACTCTGTCAAAAGCTCCACTGAAGTCAGTATACATCGTATCTAATTCTTGTCACTTATCCTAAAGTATCCCCAAAGGTGACAAAGTAAATAGAACAAAACAAGTTATAGAAGAGAGTATGAGAAACCCTGTTGTGCCGACCACACTAACAGGATGAGGGTAGGTACATAGGAGAATGTTGTTGAATATAATGTTTGCAGTTACGAGTGCGTATCGAACGCGACGTTCGACGGCGCCAACACGACGCTGTCGTACCGGCTGCGGGTGCCGCGCGCCGCCGTCGCGCTCGCGGCCGACGACGACCTGCAGCTGCCGGAGACTCTCACCATCACGTACAGGTATGCCAGTCTCTCTCTCTCTATGCTAACATCATAACTATTATGTACACATGTCCTGCTACGACAATAACTAATTATACAAGTATTAAATATCTAGGCCAATTGACTTTCGCATTTTAAAAGAAAAAATGTATAGGAAGCAAAATTTGACAAGCCACATTGGCTACAAACAACATTCAATATACATCTCTAGTTATTAAGTTTGTGTTCAAAAAGTTTGTTTATTTTATAATTTACTTTGTTAGTTTATTCTTATTTTCTTTGTTATTTCTCTTATTTGTGTGTATCAGTTGGGCAAATAAATGCGTTATCTATCTATCTATCTATCTCCCAACATTTCCTAGTTTCGTGTTTTTCCTTCCGTCTCGAAGGACAACTTTAAGCTCAGTTTCATATTTTCAGGAGCAAGATCGGCGGTACCTTGTTCCACGTGCAAGCCCCCGGGCCGGGGGGTGTGGAGCTGTTCAGCGTGGGCGTGTTCAAGGAGCACGTGTCCGTGCAGTGGCGGCTGGGCGGGGCCGCGGGGGGCGCCGGGGGAGGGGCGCCGCGCGTCAAGTCGCTGCGCACGCGCTCGCATCTGCACTGGACCACGCTGCGGTTCTCGCTCTCCACGCACAGTCGGGAGAGGATCACTGGTATGTTGAGATCTGAGGAGAGAGTTCACATGGGACCCACCTACAAGTGCGTCCGGTATGAAAGATAGAGAGACCGTCAAATTTGGGAGTGTAATTTTCAGACGGGGAGTGTTCAGACTTCACATGTGCGTATACTTCCAGGTGCGTTCGTGGACTACGAGGGTCGCGAAGAGGTGGGCCTGTCGGAGGAGATCGACGTCCGCGCGTGGCAGCGGCTTCTCACCACCGGGACCATCTACCTCGGAGGCACGGGACGCACCGCGAGAGCGACCTTACCGCCTGTTGTCAGTACATATATCATCATGTATTACAGGTTTTAAAACCTATCTCAGGCGCTAGTTTCGCAAAATACATAAACCTACTACAACCTAATGCAATTTTTTATTCGCAGACGGAAAGTTCTACGGACGTGGGTGACCTGGAATACATGGAAGGCGACAACTTCACTGTTGACAACCTCGACGGAGAATACTACAAGGTAAGTTATTACATTCCTTCGTTCAATTCGGCAATACGTCAGTAGAAGCCTTATTGCGTAAAACACCTTGGATTGAAACTACTTGTTCCCATGGTTTTGATCTTGGCTCAGTCAGGATCGTTATGCTAAGTTACTGAAAACGTGGCTGTACTTACATACCACTTATATTAGTTGTACTACAAACATTATAGCAGTGTCATCAACAAAGGTTACGATAGTATTATTGTCTTTAAGTTTAGGAATATGACAGGTATACAGTGGGTACAGAACCGGGCCTAGTGCGCTTCCCTGTGGTAGGCCAGTTTTTGATGCAAGTCCCTTGTAGAATGTGGTATGGTTGGCCGCAGGGCTGCATCGGCGCGGTGCACGTGGGCTCGCTGCTGCTGCCGTACTTCACGGAGGAGGAGCTGTTCGTGGGCGCCGCCGCCGCGCTGCTCGCCGCGCAGCCGCACTACGCGCTCACGTATGTACCTCCCTCCATCACCGCGCCAAGCGCCAAGCCGTGCGCCGGCTAACTGTCCCAATCGCACTTTCAACTACGTGAATGTAGTGACAGTTTCACGCGACCAAGCCGACGCAACAATCACACGACTGGAGTAGACCCCTACCCTACTATATATTTTCAGGAAGAACGATTCCATGCCAACTGCCCGCAGTGCGTGTCCATTTTCGCATGTCTCAGGGAATGTGATGGAGACTCGTCTGAACACTCCCTACCTAAACGTTCCTTACCTGAACACTCCCCATTTCCAATTTGAATACGTTGAGGTAAATGCATCTAAACCTCACATGTGGTTTGGAGGAATTTGGTAGCTCTGGAAGAAAGATATGAGCATATAGTGCGTGTTGTGGTCAGGTCGGGACGGCCGTGGGGCTGGGCGCAGGGCGTGGGCTGCGTGCTGTGCGTGGAGCAGGACTGCGCCAACGGCGGCCACTGCGCCGACGTGCGCAGCTCCTACTCCTGCGACTGCGCCCCAGGATACAAGGGCGACTACTGCGAGGTACGGTACTGCCTCCTGTCTGTCTCGCTGCGCTGTGTGTGCTGTGTGACTAACGAGTGCGCTGTGTCAGGTGGACATCGACGAGTGCTTGGAGCACCAGTGCGAGAACAACTCGACGTGCAAGGACGAAGTGGCCAGGTACTCCTGCGTCTGCCCGCCAGGCTTCGACGGACAGTTGTGAGTGTTGCATTCTTATTATTATGAAATCTATTTTCTGAAGAACCATTTTTCCAATATTCTAGTAGATTTTTATAATTTTTAATTGTAATTAAAATATTTAGTTTCTCTCGTTTCGTGTATCGTGGAAAAACCATCCATGGACGAATCCCATTGCGAGCTTCCCTGAATAATATGTACGTCGTCATAAGTGAACTGTGTGTGTCAGTTGCGAGCGCGACATCGACGAGTGCGCGTCGTCCCCGTGCCTGCACGGCGGCACGTGCGAGGACCTGCGCGGCGGCTACCGCTGCGCGTGCCCGGCGCTGTGGCGCGGCGCGCGCTGCGAGCTGCCGCACGCGCGGACGTGCGCACACGAGCCCTGCGCGCACGCCGCCGCCTGCGTCGACACGCCGCCCGGTCAGTTACTGTATGCTCGCTCACGCACGCACCCGGCGCGGCGGCTGCCGCTGTATAGTATAGCATTCATAAAGTTATTGACCAAGTATTCCGCCTTGTGGCACTCCTGATACAATTGAACGGAATAAATCTTCAAATCCGTTTAGTATATTAATGCAGTTTCGTAGCAGCCATGCGTATATGGGGGTAACCACCAAAGCAGATCTCGTATACCGGCTGTATAAAGTTTGTCATGAAGAATCCTATGGTCAATATGATCAAAGGGCTTACTGGAGTCCACAAAGATTGCGCCCGTTTTATTTATGTCGTCGATAATGATGGTTATGGTGATTTCTTCGTTTGTAACATTTTCGTAATGGTTGCGTTTGTCTGGATCAGATCCACCGACGGGCAACAACTTCACATGCGATTGCGAGGAGGGCTTCGAAGGCGTGTACTGTGAGGCTGCCTTCTGCGAGGTGACGCCTTGCGTGAACGGCGTCTGCAAGAATGATACTAAGGTATGAGATCTTTCAAGATATTAATGTTGGTATGAGTTTTTAAATGATTTTGATGATCGCTTCACCTGTTTCATTAATCGTTTACGTTCACTGCTTCCTCTACTCCTTTCTCGTGTTCTTATCCCATTCTTGTAGCTCTGCTTCTACCTCAACTCTTGTGTTTAAATTCGTGTCTCTTCCTCTAACCATATATTATGTTCTTCTAAATCTACCTCTATAACTACATTTGCCGCTCCTCGTGTCTCTATTTCTACCCTAAAATTTCCTTCATATAGTTGTATGTATGTGTCACGTTTGTGTGTGTTTGTTTCAGCCGCCTCAGTGCGAGTGCGCGGCCGGGTACTGGGGCGCGCACTGCGAGCGCGAGCGGGACGAGTGCGCGGAGGCGGGCGCGGACGCGTGCCTGCACCGCGGCCGCTGCATCGACGCGCCCGCCGCCTACATCTGCGACTGCGAGAACACAGGTAACCACCCGCGACGCCGCCGCTCACTGCGAGTGCGCGGCCGGGTACTGGGCTGAGGTACCGCCGCCGCTCACTGCGAGTGCGCGGCCGGGTACTGGGCCGAGAGGTAACGCCGCAGCTCACACGCATCTGCCGAGATGCGGCTCAGTCAGTGCGCCGTCCGATCTGCTCCGGCGTCGGCCTCAACAATGTATACTTTTGCTGAATTTAAATTAACTGAAATCTTAGCCATTGACACATGTGTGACAAGTTTTATAATTAACGTATTGCTGATAATTTGCCTTAATCCGTGCCGATATAAATATGAACAGTCATTCATAAAATGAGACAATGATTCAGGTTCAGATATTACTATTACTATGTTTACTGTACAAATATGGTGAATCACATCGGTCCCTTCCGAAGCTAATAAAATATGTAAACAACTTGTACCTCGCGTGTATTCTCAATTTACTTCGAAAACTTCCTGCCTAGAAATTCCTGAAAAGATGAATAATTCCACAAAATTATAACTGCTTACTTATGTAACTACCAAAAACAACTTACTTAAGAATAGAATACCCGTCTCCCGGAGACCAAGAAATATGAAGACTGATCGGGAAGCACGTCCAAACTGCCAGTTGCCCCCTGCTGCTTACTTTTTCCACTAGTTGGTGTTTCAGACGTCACAGGTTGCATTCCCATCGCCTGCTAAACTACAAAATGGTTTCATCAACTATACAGGGTGGCCGGAACAGTGACGTCCAAAAAGAAATTTTGGTCCCTCGTTAAGAACAACTCACAAAGATACAGTTGCAAAAAAAATCTAAAAAGTAGTCTACTTTTTTTAGTTTTCTTTGGTCAAAAGTTTTCAAAAATTCAGACAAATATTTATAAAACGTCACTGTTCCGGCCACTCTCTATATTCTTACACCACTTGCGTTTATGTGCGCTCATTACATAATAATAAAATCCATTGTTGCCCTACGGATTTGAACCCAAAACCAAAATCTTCAGAGGATCAAGTGCTTTTCCGGACTCATCATCAGCCATTGCTGGACATACTATATCCCATAGTCATCTCTCGCTCCCCTACAGAGTCGTCGCTCCATCGGGAGGGGTGTCCTACGCCTGCTAATCCGATCAACTAGTTTCTCACGGCGCATACCCACTGACCCATTGCCACACTGCCAATAGGTACTCCTATAGCTCCCCTTATCTACCTATGTTTTGTACGTGGACACAAAGCAGGTGACGCGCACCTTATCACAACTTATATTGATAACGATTTTATACTGATAACAGGCAGGTGGTTCTCAATGTTTCACTTTATTAAGGTTTAGGCTTAAGCACATTAAATGAAAAAGGTGGTAATAAAGCCGGTTTCTTGTCTTTTCATCTAAGATTGGTTTTGTGAAACTAGGGCCTAGTTTCACCTAGTTTATGTTATAAGCCTCTATACACCTGCATCTTAAGTTATGAAAATATTTCGTTTTGACGTCACTGAGTGTTCTACAAAAGTCCCTATGGTTTTAAATAAATGAATATGAATATTAAAACGATTCTATGATAAAATACTACAAAATGAGTAAAAACATCCAGTTTCTTAACGCACTTAGCAAGATGTTATTAGGTGCATTACAATGAAATCATAATCGTAAAGCTATGAATTAATATGCAAACGTCGCAAAACTCGTCTCTAGGTCACAGTTGTGTCATTGGTTACTGGTGGGTGAGGTCCTTATTAGTCAGCCTCTAGAGAAGTAGTCGGTGGATCGCGGTGTGTCATACATTATAGTACATAGCCCATCCCGTGGGTACCTATGTGAGTATTGTTCTAATGATGTTTATACTACTAATAAATTCTACCATCACAGGATTACATTCTAGTTTAGTGGAACTATTCATAAATGTTGCAAGACGTAAGATTTTGAACCATCTCATTGAACTGTTTTATTTCTCAATCTGCTTACAGATAGAAAATAGTGAAAACCAGAAATTAATAATTAAATTAGCACATTAAATAAAGCACACCTAAGTCAGTAGATAGTCCAGTTAATTGATTACACCTACAATATGTACAACAAAATATTATTAGGTTTCCTCATCGATTTTTACAATGAACCTTAAAACGGGAATAAGTTTAGTCGAGCCTTACTTCACGGCGTCTATTGGTCAATGAATTAGTGTTATCAATACAAGAGGCACAATGCGTAAGGCACAGTTTATCAATAGACGCAGAGTGTTTACTTTTAATATTAGAGGAAACAAATGGCCACAAACCGGACAGTTTGTGAATCAGTGTCCGACCACGCATCGGTGCCGCGCCGTGTCTCGCGAATGCTCTCATTCTGAGTTCTCAGTGAAATAAGTGGGAAGTGAATCTAAGAGTAAATCTGAAAGTGAATCTCCGCGACGGATGGAGATGGAGTGATGTGGTTGTACTGCGCCAGTGACCGGACTACACGGTGGAGTGACTGTGGAGGAGTTATTGGAAGAAGCAATAATGGCTATGTTTTTGTATCTTTTCGTTATCGCGCTGATAGGTAAACATTGTATTGATTTAGGAATCTTGTGATTTGCGCCGGTTTGCAGGGGAGTCGGTGACCGTATGGTCGCGTGAAACTGGCACCTAGAGTCGTTTCAAGTGATCCTTGTGATTTTATTGAATAAATATATTTTGAAAAAAAGGTCATTAAAATCTTATTAGAAAATAAGATTTTAATGACCGCCCTTTTAGGATACGAAGTCAAAAGTGATTCAGCTGAATTAAAAGGATCACTTGATCGTTCTACTTTGGTGTCTTGAATGATATGAGCTAGTTTCAAAGCTAATAAAAACCTACTAAAATTATTTGATTTGTACAATATGTTTATCTGTTTGTAGTATATTTTTTTAATTTCAAGATATCATTGTTAGCTTATCTACAAATCAATTACGTTTATGAAGTTATTGTGCAACCTTCTAGTACGACAGTTATTGACGCAAATCATAATTCTATTGTTTTCCTCGTCCATTCAATACTAAGGTCAATATGGAATCGAAATGAAATAGGAAGCTGTTTCTAAATTGGTACCTACGTAATGATCTGTCAGTGTTTTCCCACCGTATTCCTTATTTACTATTATGAACGTAATTTGGTGTTTCATATACAGGATGTAGTAAGATTACCCCCGAAAACTGAAACTGCATGAGATTTCGGATACATTAATGCTGAAGAAATACGAAAACAATATGTACTTGAACAGTTGAATACCAATTTATCTCTGGTGTAAATTAATTTATGAGCCAAATTAATTCTATTTAGTTTTGGATAGCTGTAAATCTAGCTTTAGTTTTAGGAAGATGTTTTATTACACCCTGTACAGTGTTGGAGACGTCAAAAGTTGAGTGTAGGTACACATACATGCGTAGGCGCCAATGGATCACCGAGCCAGTTTTATTGGCGTGTTTATTCAATGTAAAACCTTTGTTTTATTTGATTGTCATGTCCTAACACAAAATTCTATAGTTAAAAAAGGTAGTTCTACAAGACTTTTAGAACAATTGTTTTATTAGCAAAGTCAAAAGGGATTCAATTAGATAACAGGGATCAATTTAAAACGAAGAATCATACATTTTGAATAACAACGCACTCCGAAATCAGAAATTATTTGTATCAATAAATAATTTTAAATATAGATACTTACCTAATTATTTCATCCAAAATAATAATTATTAGTTGTAGGTGAACGAAGAAAGTTTCTGGGTTTTTTACTAGGTATGGTCGAGGTAGGTATGGCTTAGAACTGGCGCCTAGAATATCTGGTTTGGTTGCAGGATGGACGGGGTCGCGCTGCCAGGAGGATGTGGACGAGTGTCAGTACGTATCCTGCGGCCCCGGCGAGTGCCTCAACCTGCCCGGGAACTACACGTGAGTATTCTAACTTAGAATATCACCTGAACGTTGCCGCGTTGCAATTCGTACTCTAAATTATGTTCTGCTTGCTCTATTCATTAACAATACTTTATGGCCCAAAAATATGGTTTTAATAATATTATTTGGTGTCTCTTGCAAGACAAAAGGTTTGATGAATCAAGACGTATCCTACTACCATATAATACAGTCAGTATATCTAAAACCTGGTGATAGTTCATATCAGATGGATATAAATTTAAACTGTTTTCGATTATATCATGTGAAGTCCGATGTTTTACTCAATAATTTGTTTTGTATTTCCAGTTGCGTGTGCACGGCGGGCTTCTGCGGCAACGAGTGCGCCCTCCTGGACCCGTGCTACCTGCCCTCCCCCCCCGCGCGGGGGGCCGACGGCGCCGAGGGGAACAGCACGCTGGGCCCGTGCGCGCACGGCGCGCGCTGCGAGCAGCGCTGCGGCGCCGACACCGACTACCACTGCGCCTGCACCGACGGCTGGGGGGGGAAGAACTGCTCGCAACAGGTACCACTCATCCAGTGATCACCAGCCACGGTGGATACCATCTCAAACCAAGTGATTCAGGGTTAACTTGTAGACATCTAAGATGGTGTGGCATTGAGTGGTGTTGTATCTAACAAGAGTGAGTGTGCCCCCGGATGCAGGTGGTGGCGGCGGGCGAGGCGGGCGCGGCGGGCGGCTGGAGCGGCGGCGCGCTGGGCCTGGCGCTGGGCGGCGCGCTGGTGGCTGCGCTGGCGGGCGGCGTGGCGCTGGCGGCGCTGGCGGCGCAGGCGCGGCGGAAGCGCGCCACGCGCGGCACCTACTCGCCCTCCGGCCAGGAGTACTGCAACCCGCGCGCCGAGATGATGCAGCACGCGCTCAAGCCGCCGCCGGAGGAACGACTCATATGAGGTTAACATACAACTACATTATTATTATATACCTATAACGAAAACAGCTAACTGAACAAGAAATAATATATATTGCACCCAATTAAACAAACATAATGGAGTACTATGCAAAATGAGCTTGTGATGAACCCCTCGCATGACACATAACATGGATCATTGCCTTCCTGCAAGCTTGCTCATTCATGAAAAAGCAGGAAAATTATAAGAATCACTTTGAAACGTATTCAACCACACTACTCAAGCGCAAAGGAGAGATAAAAAGCTTCCAGGTTCTCAATTCACTTTGCATGAGCCTTCTTACAAAATGATATATTTACTGAAATTAATTTGAATGTACATTTCAGCACACACAGGAACACAGGAAAATGAACATTCAAAAGCAAGATCGAATGAAAGCATTACATGATGTTCATACACAGCTTAAGTATCTTTACATTGTTTCAGAACCAGCAGAAGAATAAAGAGATGGAGAACAAATTATTAACGAAATTATGAAACACGAAACTCGTCACATATCAACCAAATCTTTGTTACTTTGTGTGTTGTTGTTGTGTGTGTGTGCGCTATGATTGACGTAAGTATTTGAACGTTATGCTAGTTTGTACCTGGAACTGTGACTGTGTGAGTGTATATGAGTGTGTGTATTTAATAAGCTAAGGATATTGCTCTTTTTACAACTGATGAAATTATGTACTTAATTATACAGAGCGGTGATACCTCCCTAGAGAAATTATTTACTTATATTTAAGACTTTTTATACGAATCGAAGACGGGTCTGCGGCATTCCAATTAATTTTAAATCAAATGACAAAATAATTATGTACTTATATTGATTGTTTTCAATCGTGAAAGTGATTTAAAAGTTTTTTATACAAAGTCAAGGCGACCTAAGACCGTAGAATTAAAGTAGATATAAGGGAATAACTTAACAAGTTGACTGTTTGTGCCTCAATTTTATACTACTTATAAATGATGAAAGCAAAGCAATAACGAATGTAAATTGTTGACTTTTCAAAATAAGGTTACAAGACCTATTTTTAAACAAAATTTTATGATTATTTTAAAAATGTTCCGTAATATCTAAAGTTTTGGAAAGTGAACAAGAATGTGTATTTTTTATGAACAGTGTTATACATATTATTTTTATTAGGTAAGTGGACTAAAGTGAACAACGATCATGCAACAAACACCTCCGAGGTCCCATATGTAGGTAAGGTAGCAAGATTGAAACTGCCAACACTGTAACATTTGATAAACGGATGTTTACGTACGTTATTATAGATGTGATGCCTCGGAGGAAACGAACCGATCACTTGTTTAGGACGCATGTAGCACCATCGACATGCAGTATTCCTAAGTTAGTTGTAAGCGAGCGTAAAGCGTGCAGATTCTAAATTACTGATAGTGAAGGCGTCGTAGTCGCACCAGCGTCCCGCGCTCGCTGTAAATACTATGTACTTATTATAAGCATGTTTATAGGAAACATGTTGTTTTCGAATATTGACATCCCCCACCACAATCTAACATCTATCCAACATTTGAAAACAACATTGATATTATAGAATAAATTTTACTCTATCGCACGGAGCAGAATTATTACAATTATTGTGTAGATTATTATAAATAATAGGTATCGAGCGCGGCGACAGCGACGAGGCGTCCGTGCCTTAAACTCAAGTCTGTATATTTGGTAGCTCTTTACAAAGTATTACAATAACGCGATGTATTCATGCAGTAGACTAGCCTTAAGTTTGTGTACAGGTAGGTAGACGTATAAACTGTGTCGGTGCTTGACTGGGCGATGCGTCGAGCGCTTCACTGCGAGGTCGCGACGATGCAACCAGCGCATTTACACTAGTAGGTACTACTGCGTAGAGTAGGTAGTCATTCCAGTATTAACTGGATTTTTGTACTTAATAGTATCTTGCTCAGCATTTCACTCTATCTACTCTCTTCTATTCTTTCTATTGAAAGGCTTTTACTCTAAGAACGAGTCATTGTATTTAGATTTCAAAAGCATTCCGTACTTGATAAGATCTTGTGTGAT
The DNA here is from genome assembly GCA_963576535.1 of Plemyria rubiginata. Taxonomy (NCBI): domain Eukaryota; kingdom Metazoa; phylum Arthropoda; class Insecta; order Lepidoptera; family Geometridae; genus Plemyria; species Plemyria rubiginata. The sequence goes on along the minus strand of OY754908.1, from coordinate 14,672,506 downwards.
AACGTAGCGTTTATAATCTCGAGCAATAAAAACGTAGTATTTTCCGTCCTACGAGTACTATACCTGCCTGATGACTTTCCAGTTATTCCAAGTCTTGTGACCCGTGAGTAATGAATTAATCGTTATTTAGCGTATAAATGTACATAATAAAATAATTAGGCGTGATGAAGTATTATTGTTAGGGATGCGGCACTCGGCGAGACACTGCCAGCAATGTTACCGTCCACTGCAGACGCAGCCCGCGCTGCGAACTAATCCTCTATTCTTGAGACCATGCTCACTGTAATGTCAGCCATTCATCAAATTAACACCACAAAAATGCAAAAGCGCCCATAAACCTATTGTGCGTGTCGTCTACATTCTTTCTACAATTTTTTGTATGTTGCTATTTAACTGAGAATGGGCACTTTTGTATCAAGAATACGAATGGTTCATGGTCTAGGGGATTCTTTATTTGGAGTAATTTGTCAAATTAGTGCAATCATTTGAAGACTTACCTAGACCATATGGTTTTATAATAATCAGTTTGACAAATTGCACCAAAGTCTGCATCAGTCGTGCATTTTATGTGATTACAGCACTACTCAATAAACAGAATTTATAAAATTTATCGTTTCTTTTCAATCCCTGATGAAAAAGTATCCTACTTTTTCTTAGAAACCTGCTCATTGTTCGTAGGATAGGTATAGTAATCAAACGAAAAATACAACTAAGTAGACAAGCTTTCGGCCCGCCCGCGCGCCCGCCTGATGGAAAGCGGTTACCGTAGCGTATGAGCGCCTGCAATACCGGAATTGCTAGCGCATTGCTTATCCTTTGAAATAATTAAAACGTCCTCTCATACAGTTAGGCCATGAGGAAAAGCCCCTTTTGATCATACCCACTATATAATTTTGGAGAATCCTCAGCAAATCATTCTACAGGCGAGTGTTCGCGGCAAGAACTTCTGCAGAATTGGGTTGGCAGTGATAGCCTGTATGACAGTGGTACCTAGTCTGGCAGAGAACATGGCAAAGGCAAAGATAATGATGAATGAAACACACGCATAGTTCTAAACACGTCCTTTATTTAAATACTGTACAGGCTGTTTTAGACATATCATACAATAACAACGTGTGCGGCTCGCGACTAGAAAGCCGCCCGCTGTGACCACAGCCACTGCCTCACTCATATGTGGGTACTACACACATACGTGTGACTGTGTTGAGTGCCGTATTGTAGAATTGTGATAAATTAAATGTAATGTTATAAAAGTGACTTTCAAATGAGCCTTCCTACCGAACCTACGTTATACGTAGGAACCTAGTTATCAGAACTTGTGCTAACATTGGAAAAATATCCTGAATTAAAAAATAAGAAAAAAAAAGCATTGAAACGTCCGAATAACGCCCTTTTCGGATACATCGAGCGAATACATCATCCTAGATTCCAAGTCTGCTTAATTATGTACAACAATGATAATCTGAGGTAAATGCATTACTGGAAGACTGATTTTTTTTCATATAATTTAGTACAGGCAGATCGGTAAATGCCGTTTGACACAGCGGGCGACCACATGCGCTCGCCACAACACTTCACATAATTATGCGTCATCATTATTTGTAAATGAATACAATTCAAACACTGTCATCTTGAATTTAGCAATATATTCAGGCACGATTCGAGGTGAGACTGACAAACATACTAAAATAATATACAATTTTTTTAACTTAGGTATTACGGCTTCTAGAAAGTTGAAACTTGAGTCACGTTGAGGAAATTGAGGATTTAATTGGTTGTAGGAGGCGTATTGGGTGGTCAGTCAAACTAAACCCCGCGCAACTTATATTCATGCATACAATTGGTACTAGTTATATTACATTTATTCATATATCATTCCGAAAATTATCTTTTTGACCTAATCTAGATCGATTTAGAAAGTATTTCAGTCTCATCCCGAGCGCGCCGTTAACATTCGACAAGCCACGCTTAAGCTAATGCACAGGAATGACTTAGATTACCTCTTCGCTACTGCACCTACATCACCCCCCCCCCCCCCAGTGCGCAACGCACATTTGGCGCGACGCCACGACTACACACAATGATCTCTGGAGGGACTCGGGAAAATTATTGTTTACAATTTCAAAATGGCGTTGTATGCCTACCGACACGAATCAGTAGGTACGTCGAGTCTAGTATCGCGCTAGCACCACGTGTGAGCACATTTCAATTAAATTAATTATCTAGTTACATTTAAGTAACACAGATAGAAGACGAAGTTACGAAACTGGGAAGCTACATAACGTTAAACCTCGCGGACGGAGGTCAAACTTTCATTGATTATAACAATAAATAGCTAGGTAAGTGTATCCGTCCGGACACGTCACCGCGGTCCGGCCCGGGAGCGGAGGAAGCACAGACGCTACGCAAAATATAGGAACATTCAGTCGTCGTGTAGGTCGTCATACAAATTAAAAAGTTACCTACTTAAGTATAAAAATAATGAAAACTGTAAATCATACAAGTTCTGCCGCTGCACGAGCGCGACCGTTCGTAGAGAATCGCTACCGAATAATAATAATAATAATCAACATTACAAATCGTAAAACAATAAACGTATGGCATAATTTACATTTAGATACACGATAAAACAACAATAAATATGCATCGTCGCTTGCTCGGCGCGCGACCGGCGCAGCCTTGGGATGGTGTCGCGGCTCCGGCGCGTCTCTCGGCTCCCGACGTGCTGGCGAGTCCCGTGCAGGCGTCTCGCGCTCGCAGCCGACGGGGGCGGGGCGTGCCCCGCGCCCGCCTCCTCGCACACCATTGGCTACCTGCAATTTATAAATATTTAATTAATATTGCTCGTAGAAATTACTTAACAGGTGGATTTTTAATTGTTTATACAAAAATAAAGTACCGTCAAAAATGATCACCTGGTAGCTGCTTGGAAGGATCACCACGGTCTACTCCGGCTTTGTCGCCGTCAACAGAGTAGTGGACCAAAACAGAATATAAACCTCATTTGGGACTAGGTACCACAATGACAACAGTACCTGTTGTCGTGCGGGTGCAGCACGACGCGCTGGTAGTCCGGCCGGGCGAGCGGCGCGCGCTGCCGCGAGCCCAGCGCGGCCGTGCCGTCGCGCGCTATGAATAGCTGCAGGCCCGACGTCTCCGCGCCCGCCGCCGCCGCCAGAGCTGCTGCGGACGCCAAGTCTGTACCTACAATAATCATTATATAACTACTTATAAGTATACAATTCATTCAAACAAATCTAGCAAAATACTTAATATGCCCTAATCTTGAACTTGAGCCGCTTGTACATCGATGTGATTGAAAGTTTACTAATCGTGCTTGCGGGCGTTTTTTTCATGTGCAAGACGTTTATCGTAATTAACTTCCTGAATGCATTAAGTGGCTCCGATCAGTGATCATATGGAAGGGGCAGAAAGTAGTTAACACGGTCACACGGTTAACTTATAAAATAATATGTTATTGATGCATACCGGCTAGCAGCTCGTCTATAAGCGAGTCTGGGTTGACTCGCGTGTTCTCGACGCGGCACGAGGCCGGGTCGTCGTCCCGCGGGGGCGCTGGGGGCGCGGCCGGGCCCGGCGCCAGCGCCCCCGCGCCCCCGGCCCGGCGCCGCCGCTCCAGCGCCCCCCGCGCGCGCTCCAGCGACCCGCCCTCCGACGCGCTCGCCGTCAGCGAGCCCGACGACGGGTTCCTGAACGATCACAAATATACGTTTATATAAATAAGGGTAAAATCAGAAGCGTAAATGCAAAATGTACAACAATACGCTGCTCTCACTGCCGATAAAGATGATCCCAAAGTCTCAACATTTTATAATTGCGCTTTCACGATCTTTAACTTTCAACAGTAGCAGTGCTATTGCCATTGTCGTTTATCTAACCGCAGGTACATGCGCCGACGCATACATTAATTATTGGTTCTTATTGGTCAAGCACAATGCAAATTAGCAGGCCCTTCGAAACCGTAAAGGCCGACAATTATAACGCTATGACATACATGTAATTATGCAAATACGAATTAGGTAAAAACACCGCGTTATATGTGTCAGCCTGTAAGGTATATGAAACAGTAAATAAAATATGAAGCCAGCACACCAATATGAGTAATTATAATGTTTCTTGTTGTTTGAAGCAAATTAGACACAAACTTAGCATTCCAGTTCATGCTCGACAAAACACCACTTTGTATCCAATGTATTAAAACCGCATGCATTCCATTCCAGCAAATATTATTTAAGAGGCGAGAGAAAATGAAAAAAACATGCATAATCGAGTTTTGAAAACATTACAGATTTTATTTATAAGTAGGTACCGCATTACCAAAACATGGCTATATAATACACTTAAAATAATGAAACATCTATACAATGCAAACAAATTGTATGACCAACCTACAAAAATGTCTATGGCTAACAACAAAAGCTGAATACAATGATATCGAAACGACACAAAACAACATCTATAATAATCAAAACAGGTGGCTTGCACAATCGTATGTCATTGTTCTACTTCAATAGGGCTTAATGAGGCTGAAAATTAATTGTTTTCATTTCAAACAAATTCAACATTAAAAATTTGTTTTTCTATGTATCGGAAGGGGTCTGATAAATTAGGATCGCTGTTAGAAACGTCAGCTGACTGGCGCAGCCGGTTGGATCATTACATTATGATTGATATTATTGCAACATTGAATGTAGACGCCAAGCCGAATGCGAACATGGGAAAATTTGTACGACACTACTATTGACCGGTAGTAATTAAATCTTCTATACCGTTTGAAAGAAGCGCGATTGTTCAGTAAAGTAAGTATTTATGTCGTATAGTTTGTTGTGTTTGTGTCGGAGAGGCAAGCCACCGCACCGATAGTTACAGCAGTACAACTAACAGCGCAGAGCTGGGCCGGCGCGGCAAGGAGCCGGGCGCCGGCGCTGTGACGTCACGCGACGCGCCGCACCAGCTGCACTCCGCCTCCGCGCCGCGTCTACACATCACGCACACTTGTACACAACCGTCACCATATATTATGATCTATGTAGCCAGTTGACGCGGACGGAAATCGTATGGTACGAAATTGCGATTCGAAGAGATCTGATGGGTTGACCTAGAGAGATAGATATTTTATTCTTGTAATGTTTGGTGATGTTGTTCTGTGAATAGGAGAACGTTCAAAATAATGAAATGATGAGTCGAGATCAGTTATGACCATACCTATCGTTCAAGTATGATGCAGAATTCAAAGAGTCTGCTATTTTAACATCTTTAGTATGCCATTTTAAGTATTTACAAATCGTACAAGTACAAACACTGATCGTTCCATTCAATGGATTTTTCACTTTTATTTTAACTAAATATCAAAGGAAACACAATTCTTAAAAATACAACATAACATAAAAGAAAAAATCAAAAACAAAGTAACGGAAGAGACGACACAGGATAGAGACAAGAGTAGAGCACAGAGCGTTCCCGCGCACCGCAACCACATTAGTACGCGCGGACATTACGAGAGAGGGCAGGGTAGGGGGGGCGGGGTTAGGGCGGTGCAAGCAAGCGTCCCGCGGCCAGCGGCGCAGGGGGAGGGGAGGAGCACTCACCTGACGTGGTCGGTGTAGCTGTGCCGCAACGTTGCCACGCCCCCATCGATCTGGAACCCTTTCTGGAAGGGTCTATGCAGGTCATCGCTCTTCGGCGTGGACGTGACCGGCTCGGCCTCGTTGAGCGCCTGGTTGGAGAGGCTGCGGAAGCGGTGCCGCACGTCGACGCGCTCGCAGGAGCCCAGCTCGGCCTCGGGGTCCGACGGGATGCAGTAGAACTCGTCCTCGATGCAGCCCGACAGGCGGTTGGCCGTGGAGACGAGCGAGCTCTTCCTGTTCGCCAGCGGCGTCAGGAACGGGAAGTTGTTGAACAGCTCCTCGTTCTTCTTGTTCCGCTCGAGCAGCGCCGGGATCGTGTTCAGAGACTTCTGCTTGAAGATCTGGAAGTTGGTGAGCGGTTCGACTGTGGCGCCGACGACGCCGGCCGCCTGCTTCTTCTTGTCGAAGTATGTCGGCATCGCGAAGGTGTCTGCTCCGTGGTCGAGCAGCGTCGCGTCCGGCGTGCAGTACTCATCGCTGGCGGGCGACAGGAGCACAGAGGCTTGGCGCGGGATCACGTCGGGGGGGCCGGTGAGGGTGCAGTTGGGAGTCAGGTAGACGTCGGAGGTCTCGCTGACGACGGTTCGCTCGAGCAGCAGCTTGAGCTTGCTCTCGGGCACGTATAGCGTGGTGCGGGTGGTGGTGGTCCGCTCTAGGCGGACACTGGGAGGGGGCAAACAGAACCGATTAATGAAGCGCTCGAGGTTAGTGACGTGCGAACACGGAAAGCGACTGTACAGAGCCGAACGCATGCGGAGATGCTCCTTGTGCAAAACAATAGAAACGGACAATAATAACGAAAATATAACCAAATTAAAATCCAAATATGTATAACAAAAATAGTAATAGAAAGTAACAAGAACCTTATTTTCGGAAGTTTATCCATCACCACTCAATCACGTCTCCAGATTTTTCGCAATTCTACGTAAACACCACAGTTTAAGGAGGATATTTGCATTAAGAACTATCCATAAGACACCTATCTGTCACCAGAACTAAACTTAAACTGTATCGAGAAGCACCGAAAAAGCTATATATGCTTATCTTTGGTTTAAATTAAGCACTGCGGGGATCAGGCAGCCCTTGGAGGCACCACATATGCACGCATGCGATCACCACGCAATCTGTGTGTTTCCCTGTGGATCCACATGGACCCCCGTGGTGGTTGGTTACCTGTTGTGATGCGGGCGCGTGTCGCCGGCGGAGTCCCCCTCGGAACTCTGCCGCGAGTGCGCGGACGCGGCCGAAGAGCTGCCATACCCTGACGCCTGAAACCACACGTCGGCTGCTGTTACTTTACGGAACTATGCATGTATGCTGTCATTGTTAAGGATGGCCAAACATAAGTCTCACTACTGTATAATCCAGAAAAGTGTTCATTAGGGTAGTCGAAAGTCGACAATTACCTCTAACGTATCTTTACCATTCTATTATCTACCGTTACAGCATGGTTAACTTTGAATATAACAGCATTGCTAGGATCCAGTCCTGGACAGGAAGTTAGGAAAGTCACTAAGTTTAACAGAACACACCTTGCTGCTCATTTCCCCGGAGGTGTTGGAGGAGTTCCTCGAGTGCGTGTGCTGCTGCATGCAGGACACGCAGCCGCCCGGCGCCCCCGGGAGCGCGCCCCCCGCAGCCCCCGGGTGGGCGCCCCCCGGCTCCCCGGGCGGCGACTCGTCGTCGTCGGGCGTGGGTAGCGAGCAGGACGCCACGAGAGACAGAGGCGCCACTTGACTGATGCTCTCTGAGAACAACAAAGGCGGGTTGTTAGGTGGTGCACCTGTAGTAGGTTCTTTTTTTTTTTTTTATACAACTAGATGATGAAACAAGCAGATGGTCCACCTGATGTTAAGTGGTAACCATCACCTATAAACAAAACATTGCCCCGTAGGTCACGCACAATAGGAACGTGCCCTACGATGCACTGCCCTGCGTCCATCAACTTGAGGCATACAGATGTTAAGCCTCATGTGCCTGTAATTACACCGGCGACCACACTCTTCAAACCGAAACACAGCGTTGCTGCTTGGCGGCAGAAACAGGCGTGGTGGTAGTACTTCCCCGGACGAGCCACACACAAAGAGCTCTACTACTCTTAAAAAAGTTAACGTCAACGAACGTCGTCGACGCTAATTCGTGTCATATCTGCTTTCAAAGCTCTTCCCTTTCAAAAAGTTTTACGGTATTCTAGAAATCTTACTGTAGTTTCTCAACTACCTAAAAGACTGACTTCTACTGAATGTTGTGGATTCACCGTTTTGTTCTTTGAGAGCCCTGTAAATGGAATCTCAACATGGTCATTCTTGTTCTAACCCCCTACAGTTGTGTGAATGGAACCAGTTGTTCGTACTTCAATATCCCCCTAGCTAGAGGCGTGCAGTCGGCAGTGCTGAGTGAGGCGGGGCGGTCACTGCTCACCATAGTTGTTCTTCTTGGTGAGCGAGCCGAAGCCCGAGCTGGCGGTGGAGGAGCCGCAGTCGTCGTCGGGCTGCGCGCCGGCCGCGCTCTCGGAGCCGCTGTCGCCGCCGCCCGCGCGCTCCGTCGCCTCCTGCTTTCGCTCCGGCCTGCAAGTCACCACGTACATAAATACTTTACGCCATAAGACCGATGCAGGATGACGAGCCTTTTCAGGCATGAACGTAAGGGCCCTTGTAGCCTGCCAGTCTACCAAGAAAAATAACGAACGATTCGTATTGACCTTTTTAGTGCGATCAACCTTTAAAACTAGCACATAAATGTACCTACTTGTTCTGTGTATAATATCCTGATGCATGCTGTGCTGTCCTCAACAAGATGAGTATGTATATCTGGAATACTAACACTTTGAAGAGCGGATCCCCCGAGATCATGTTCATCTTGATCCGTATCCTGAGCACGGAGTTGTCCTGCCGCTGGCGGCGCGCGTCGTACCCCTCCAGCAGGTAGCGGCGCGAGCTCTCGCCGGCGCCCGCCAGCTCCGCCAGGTTCACGTCGCAGAAGCCCAGCTTCTGGTACGAACGACCGCCTGAAAGCAAGTACCGACACAACACCATCAGACGAAACTATTTCGAACTGCCACTCACAGTTGGAACCTCATACCTACTTGATCCGCTGCTTAGCATTGATTTTAAGAGACGTCTATTCTACACCAAGGAGTGGAATAAGACAAATAACCGACAAAAAGCAACTGAACTTTGTGAAGATTAAACAAAGGCTTTACAAACACAACCAGATGGTTCTGGTTCGCGAAAAAAGAAGAAGAGGAGTAATACACTAAAAAGCGTATAGACAGACTTTCGTCGAATACGAGTGTTTTTACTATCCTACTAATATTATAATTATTATAATATACTAATGTTTGTTACTCTTTCACGCCGGAACGGCTGAACTGATCTGGATGAGACTTGGCAGCGAGATTGATTATAGTCGGGAATAACACAAAGGCTACTTTTTATCCCGTGGGAATACCGGGACTTTAATCTGCGCGGGTGAAACCGCTGGGCGCAACTAGTAGTAATATTCATAATTTATGCAGACATTATTAACAAACACTTTCCCATCATTCATTCTGAGCAGCGAAAGTACACGAAACGACTTATCATTTGGATGTGCCCGTAAATCACGTGATAATTAAACTAAATTCTTAAAGCCTTACAAATCTTCAGCGGGACATTTGAGGTCGACTCGAAAAAGTTTCAAACTCGATTCAGAAGCAAGCATCGCTGTAAAAGTTTCCAAACCGACAAGAGCTTAGGCCCTGAAGACGGTAGTTCTCGGCTCGTTATAAAACTTGCGACATTTCAAACGGTTTCGCTTTGTATTCATAGTGCAGTTTTGAGCTTCCGAGGCAGCCCCCAACAGCCAGTAGTACAAGTTTCTGACAGCTGAAATGTTTGCCCATGATATGCGGGAAGCAGGATTACATTTGAATTTATAATCGAGAGCAAATACCGTATTTAGTGAGTTCAGTCAGATGAATGAAATTGTGTAAAATTTTATATCGCAAATATGTTGAATACAATAAATATTTAGGAGGGTGTAGTTGGCGCGCGCTCAGCCACTGTATCCACTGCAGGGATTGTGGATACCAATTTGGCACTGAGACTGAATTTCAAAATTATATTTGGCTATTCAATTCAGGGTCACTGTAAGCCTACAATCGATCGGATCAACATTCAGCAGATACATGGGAGATGTGGATCATACATAATTCCACATGAATAATTCAATCCAATTGATTCCTCCGTCTTCGAACTACCTTGAGGATTACCTGATCTACAGTGCTAGTCATAGTCAGCTAAGATGATACTTTAGGTAGAGGCGAGATCAACACAACAACTCTATTATTTCAAGTCCCTTTAAAATTCCTCTCGCCGTATTTTTGTGGTCTGCAATAGAAACCTGACCTTACTCTGAGGATGGTAGAGTGCATAATGGTGGGTCTGCTTACCCTTGAGCTCTTTCCGCACGGAGACGCGCATGAGCGCTGGCTCCAGCACGCCGGTGCTCGCGTTGGCGCACATCTTGCACATGAACGAGAACTGCGCGTTCCACCGGACCGCGTGGTTCCTCACCTCCTCTCTGAAACAAGTGCACATCTCGTTACCTGATGCCCATGGAATTATCAAATATCAGTCTCCGGAAAAATGGGACTATCCTCAAAAATCAAACGCAGCCAGTTAATGTGAAAAACTGTAGTGATTAGGTGTTAGCACGCAACGCAATCGTCTGCCCCATTCCAAAACATACCCCCCCATGACAGCTGTACCAAGACTTTATCAAATTTTGTACCTAGTCTGTGCAAAACCTCTATAACAATTCCCAATCAATGAACAATGTATGTAATCCATCACAAAGCTCTCCATAGCGGCGCGCCGTAATGGATGCCCGTGATTTAATCAGTGTTTCTCGCGCGTAAATCATTCCCCACAATCCGTACTCCATACTCTTTCACCGTGTTTTTGTAACGTGCGAATTATGTGAAGCCCGCTCAGCCGTGAAAGAAGCAAAACAACTCTGCAAACAACGTTTCGATTTTATTATGTTAATTTCTCTGAGGGTGGGTTATGCCGTCAGCTGCCATGTAAATAAATAGATACCAGATCCAGTTACCGCGTTCAAATAAACATGATTGCGGCGGTTTAAGTGGTTAAACAAACTGCCGCGTCATTTGACAAAGCTTTGCCAGTAACATCTAAGCTCAATAATAAATAGTGTGAGCCGAAACCAGTAGCTGCTACGAGTGTTCTCACTCGACTTGCACTAGTTCTGTGTAACAAATGGCATTAAGGAACGAGCCTGACAAATTGCAGCAAATTGTCCATGCTCGCTCACTGAAATGAAACTGCAAACTATTATGTAGCAAGGCGGTGTACATTAAATTTATAATTTAAATCAATTACAATTGACCGCAATAAGCACACAAACTTTATCAAGTATCTTTCTCTTTGACGACCTCTGTGGCGCAGCGGGCGAGAGCCTGCCTGCGACGCAAGAGGTTGCGGGTTCGATTCCCGCCTTGGAACAAATTTGTGTACGATCTGCAGAAATTTGTTCCGATGGTCTGGGTGTTCTCTTTGTATAATAAAAATATCTATCTATGTAAGTATATAATGTATTAAATATATCAGTTATCTAGTACCCATAACACAAGCTTTGAATAGCTTACTTTGGGGCTAGATAGTGCTGTGTGGATTGTCCAGCATTATTTAATTTATTTATTTAATTTTATTTATTTATTTCACATTATTTAGAGTGTGGAAATATTTCGGCGCCAATTAACTCTTTAAACGACTGGAGGGCGGTTCGCAAAATAATCTTTGTGGGCAAACACGCTACGCTATGTTAACAAATGCGGTTATCGGTCGAATGGACGCGCACATTACTAATGCTCTGTAGGACGACCTTTCATTAGTTTAGTTACGGACCAGTTTTTGCAGTCATTTATAAAGAGTTTAAGAGATTTAAAGTGCCAGCCACACAGAATTTTCATTTAAACTTCGCATGTAGGTATGTAGCTATTATAACGATCTCAGGTACGATACAGTAAGACATAGACATAGACAGTTATGTGATTAATGATTATATGCACCAGCAATAGACAAAACTTCATAAACGAATCACCTTCTTGTTCGGATTTGGAATGGAACCTATTGAACCAGACGTGAGACGACTGCATTCAATGCACGGCATCAAAGCACGTATGTAATAAAGCTTCATTATTCAGGAATCGGGTCACATACCCTCCTCGACAGCACAGCACGCGAATGCTTTGACGACACTAACTTCAACTATTACCGTGAGCACATTCACTGACGTTCGACGTTCGATGGCGTGAGTTCGCGTGAATTCGCGTGAATGAAAGAGCAACGTGGACAATGAGTGTCGCAGGACTCCACGTTGCTCTGGTCTGGTAAGGCACGTGGCAAAGTGTTTGGCGCACAAATAACTTTCTAAAGAGCATGTGTCGCTTTATGGGCGCCCTTGAACGCGTAAGGTTTAAGCAGCGACAGTCAATAAGATAAAAATTACTTGACTTTGGTATCTTAGTTACTTAAAATAACCAGTTTACTTTCATTGATCCAATCCAAAGGCTATCATAAAGAAAAAAAATGTGCATGTATTATGGATGTATGCAGCAATAAATTCACACGGCTCCTGAGTGGGCGCATGCATCGGATAAGCGCTACGTGCACAATCCAGCCTCAGCTGGCACTTATCTAAGTGTCAGGCAGGATTATCAGGCCGTTATCAAGAGCCGCCTAATGGCCACGCTGGGCCTATCAACCCCTGCACAAACATGCACATTTTGTAGGTACATATTTCGGTATTTTTTATCTTCTGTCCAGCATCTTGTGCAAAAAAATTTCTTTTGCAATGCAACTCTACTGTCAAATAGTGTCAGCAGTGGGGAACGGGTTTAGGCTCTCAACTGGCAGCCGAATGAATTATAGTTAAATCCATCTGATGGCTGACGATCTGACGGTTACATTAAATCTCGTCACTCGTCACAGCAGCGGTGCTGCTTGAAATGGATCCTTATGTATATGGATTGGTTAAGTGCTTGGGTACCTATATATGTTGATCGTTAATAGCCAACAAATTCATAATGATTCCTTGTTGCAACTGGATATGAGCAAAATAAATGAGACTTCAATTGCTGGGAATAGGATCGCGAAGACGTTACCGAACTGTTATGTGTCATTAGAGCTTGATGCAGTCTATATCTCCGTAAACGGTATCGGTTAAGTGAAGTTAAGTACCTACGGTTACGTTTACATAATTTGTCTTCATAAAACGATACTTGTTGCCTTAGAAGGTAATGGCTGAAAATCAGTGTTTTGCTCTCGAGCAATTCTATGCGCTGAGCTATTGCCTCTTTGCCTAGCTGCAACACACACGAACCGATAGGTATATCAGTCAATGTTTTTCAATACAATAAGTTAATATTTAGTTTTCAATAGAATAAGTTATTAAGTTTGTGTTCAAAAAGTTTGTTTATTTTATAATTTACTTTGTTAGTTTATTCTTATTTTGTTTGTTATTTCTCTTATTTGTGTGTATCAGTTGGGCAAATAAATGCGTTATCTATCTATCTATCTATCTGAGTATTTTCACGTCTCTCTTAAACTTTGACCTCCCATACATCCTTATCTTATATTTTTAAGGAGTTCGTCTGTATGCTAGTGTCCCATTTAGTGCGAGGGCCTCGCAACGGTAAGTCGCGAGACGCGTGCCGGAAACGGTCACCGGCACGCACTTCCGCCGGTTAATGGCTTTGTGATAACGAACTCATGATAAAATTATTCAGGCGGTTCTAAGAAGGACTTTGAACTTGAGGCCCTTTTATCTGCTAGTGGTTAACTTTGTCTTCAAAGACGTATTTTTAATATTTTGTGGGCACCATCTAATACAGATAACTCGAAGTCTTTTACATAAATTAGATGAAATCTTTTTTAAATTATTCACCACATTCCATTTATTGAACATAATTTATTTACTTTGGTAATTGTAAAAAAATACCATTATTTTAATAAAACGACGACATAAGTTCGTATTTTCATCTATAGTCATATGGCTTAAATTCACCTAATTTATAACACGAATCAAATTGTCATTTTGACTACAACTTTGAGACAGACTTGTCAGAAGTGCTCGCTTAATATTCAGATTTCGTTTCAGAAATTTATGTTTCTCACGGATTCTTAGAACCTTTTCTATACTTCTCCCGAAAAAATCAGAAACTAATTCCACACGACTTGTCCTATTTTATCCGTACGTCGGATAAGAATTTACGACTGTTTTTCAAAGAGCACAGCATCATCAATTTTTAATGGCAGAATCCATAAGGACCAGCCACATACGTATAGAAGTTTCAGGAAAGTATGTTTTAACTACTTTGTCTTGCAATTCAATGTGAGCAAGTTCTGTACAAGCTCGCGATTAGTTTAATTTAATAGCAGAATAGGCAACTGGAAAATTAATGTTCTTTAATATGGTATTATTAAAAAGAGCACCGGTGGTCTAGTGGGAGTGACCCCGCCTTCCGATCGTAAGGTCGCAGGTTCGAATCCGGTCGGGCACCAATGGATTTTTCTATCGAAAAATTTATGTGCGCAATGCCAGTGCTCTTAAACGGTGAAGGAAAACATCGTGAGGAAACCAGTTAGTATTCTAACAGCGGCGATGGGCTTGCAACCTGTCACGTATGGAATACTAACTACTGCAATATGTGGGTATGTGCCAAATGTAATGTTTGGACGTACCTCTGACTACCCCCCTTAGACATCCTCAAAGAATCTTGAATTAGTACCTACTTGGTACTGGGAGATCTGAAGGGATATCTACCGTGCCTGGGGATCAAAGTCGTGAAGCTGTTTCAGTTTTTCAGTTTCATTATTGGAGAAGCCATTATTTTGTTTTTAAAGTAGTCAAGTAACCTTTGTTTTTTTCTTAATACTCTTTTTATTTACTGTACTTATAACTATTTGTAAAAGCTGGTACATATTTTTTGTTGTTAGTTATTCTTAAATTTACACCTATTTTATACAGTATTAAGTGTCATGTCCGCCAGACAAAGACGAATTCGGTCCTAACGGAAGATCAGCGTGGGTTGTTGCCAACCCGCATTATGATGAGCTAGGACCTTTTTGTAGCACAAAATGCCGTACCTATCAAATATTGTATTAATATACCTAATAATATTATTAGCTGGCAATATTTTCGTGTAAAATAATGCATGCCTATATAATTATGTGCATTTTTAATTTTAAAAACAATTCTATGTATATATTTGTGTGCTACACATAAAAACTTATTCTATTCTATTATCATTACACACTATTGTTTGTCATTTATTAATGAGACCTGAGTTTTTTTTACATCTTTAAGCATATTCCTCATCTTTTTGCTTGTCCATAACTTTTTTGACAGAGGTAGTTCGAGAGCGCCTAGGTATGCGCATCTCCATTCAAGTATTTGTTTGCTTTAACGATTGTCGGTTCAACGGCAAACATAGCCCCGCACCACTGCCATTTGAGTTTGCTAATCCTGAGTTATGTCAACCATCTTGGTTCTTTGTAACGAATAAGCTCGTTTCGGATTGTATTCTTCGAAAAACTTCAAGCTATCTACATAGCTCGCTGAATGACTTTCAGCTTTCGAGCCGATCCTAGGTACTGTAAGTAAGTGTTTACATTCTGACAGCATCGGTCATAATATGTGGGCCTCAGTGATTTTAAGTAATTGAATCATATCATAATCATAAATCATATATTTGCGTCAATGGTGTAGGTACATAAGGATGACAATATATGAATGCATCTACAAGTCATTATCCAGTTCCTGCCTTCTTGTGTTCATCGTGCACGGTGCGTAGGTTCCGTGCGATACTATCGTGGTTACGCTCTGGCGGTTTATGGCCCTTGGGTAACGAACCTAAACCTTCGCATGCAAGAATAGTACAGCATTCATTCTAGCTAGGAAATCGAACGGTATACGTGTTCTAAAAACAAATGAGCACCCAACAGTTCTGACCCCACAAAAACATGTCAGAAACAAGTTGAGTATTGGGGTGCTACAACATCTAAACCCTGTACAAATATCTACTGATGACACCAATGAAGGGAATACGAGTCCGCACCTCTACCGTCTCGGCCGGTTAATCGTCCGCCACGCCACAAAGGTCGTCAAATGTGCTTGACCTTCGGCGAATCGGCAGATGGAACGAGGATGGTGGCCCGACAGGTGCTTAGTTTATTTTTTACAAAACAATTTCGTCGTCACGGTTGGCTGCGTCGAGTCGGTGTAACGACTTCCTATGTATAATTTATATATTATACAGAATTACAGAGCCAGTACATACGTGCCTAAGAAGGTTGTTAGGCATATGGTGACTAAAAGAGCCGTGACAGGGTAATAGAGATCACGGAATACCTAAATTCCTATACAAAAAAGTCTCCGTCTGGCCGGATTTATAGCTGCCTTTCTAGATCTTGATAATTTTTTTCCTGTGAGCCAGTGAGAGTGAAAACTTGCATTGCTGTTTTCCCATTTGGCTGCCGGTGTAAATACAAAATACCGGCACATGACAAAGTTTTACTTCTCTGGGTGATGGACGCAGCGCAATTCCACATTGGGCACGTCCTCGTTGGACGTGCTCTTTGAAGTTATACAATTTCTTTATGTAAGGAGATGGGACATATGTAACCGCTCTTAAAAAGTGGGTCATCTGCTTGTTTCGTCTCATTATTTCAGAGAAGCCAATGTGGGGATTAAGTTTGTACAAAGATACACACAAACGAAGTCAAGTTCCACTCATAGTTTATATTCAATACACTATTACATATTAATATATACATTTAATTAAGTAAGTTGATGTTGACAACAAATTAACAGAATGTCAAATTAAAATACCTAATATTGTGAAACACCGAAGAGAAATATAGTTTACGTTTTTGTTGTGAAATTGAATATCAACAGTGTCGTTCTACGAATTAAATATTAATGTTGCTGCTAATGAACCAATTAATAATTGAGTTTGATGTTGGTTCCATTTTAATTATCAGCAAAGGGAATTAGGTATTTTAATGAAGAACACAATATTTTACTCAACTATCTCTAACTAAAGTCCACCGCGTCGGTTTTTATGTCTGTTTGTTGTAATCCGACTGTTCTTAAGTTCCGAAGTTCTTACTTTAGACGGAATTTGATATTATAGTTTTCTGATACATTTTGATCTACTTATCTATTATTATTTTAAGAGACCTCAGAAAAAGTAATGGGGATCATACGAAAAATTTTACAAAACTTAATTGTTTTTTATTTTACGTAACTTAATCATAAATTTGACATTTAATCAAAAACGTAGGTATTTCTTTGATATAATAATAGTAAGTCTAAATCCTGTTTAAAAACAGTGGAGCTCTTGTTTCCGGCACAAATCCCGCCTGCACAGCTGCAGTGTCCATAAACGAATAAATATTGGTGCACTTTCCAGAAATCACTATCTAGGAGAGAGTTTATAGATCCATTAAGTACTATAAAATCTCAGTAAATATGCCTAAGAGATCTGAGAGGATATACCGGGTTCATCAGTGCATATTCCGTTCAATTTAAGTGATCTTTAAAATAAATAAGTACTAAATAAGTAATAACTTTCAACTGTACCTGTGTTAATTTAAGCGAAACAAATAAAATAAAAAAAACAGCTTTACAAGTCCATTATGCACTAAATATCCACATAATATGCGAAAACAACGACCCACGCGCGGTGTTGACACGGTAAAAGCTAGAATTAGGCAGAAAAATAATCTCGGTTGTATAATAGACGCATTCAAAGTTATTACTACAATATACTTAGTCATTACAAGTCGTAGTGCGCTGTAAAAGTAAGTGGATGCATACAACTGCCGGTTACGGCGAGAATAAGGAACAGTCGAACGAGATTCGGAAGTAATAAAGAGACCAATTGTACCTACCTACTTTCCGCTGTTCAATCATAATGGACATTAGGCAATCATGGAAGTAAAAAGAGAAAAAGACTAGGTAAAAAAATTGTAAAGTTAATTCTCTCTCTTTTTATAAACAAAAATGCCATCGCGATTATGAAGCAGTCATTTTCGACTCGACTGGACAATCAGTGAGACACCCACCGGTGCGGCTTCAGCCATCGGGATAAAGTACACAAATTGGAGACTATAGTCGCTAAACTATAAGCATCTGGCCATCAACACAATTTAAAAAAAAGGGAAGTAAGTAACACCGGCAATGAAAAAAAGACGCATCGGAGCGAATCGAGATTTTAATAAATAAGGTAGTCCGAGTAATTATAAGGTTCCTTTATCAGAGCCATCACTGTTATCAGATGATGTTTCAGACGGTTGCGCAATAAAGGTTATGTTGCGAAATGCTGTACACTTGTCTAAACACTAATAAATTATACTAAAACTTCAACGATGTGTTAAAAAACTGGCCTTTAAATTACGATCATGCATGTTGAACCGTTTGATCTTTATTCGTAAACGAAGATCTCCGCATTTAACATCCACAAGAATGCAATAACAGCTCCGTTGTAAAATATGAGTGGAGCATGAAATAGTTGGTATTGCAACATGGCATGCCACAACTTTATGGCGAGCTTTGACCCCATTCTCGAAGTAACGACCAGCCATGGATCTGATGAAGGGTTGCGGCATACAGAATTTCAGGAAACATTTTATTACGCTAACGTACGTACGTATTTTATTAAGTTAACGTACGTACGTATTTTATTACGTTAACGTACGTACGTATTTTATTACGTTAACGTACGTACGTATTTTATTACGTTAACGTACGTACGTATTTTATTACGTTAACGTACGTACGTATTTTATCACGTTAAACGTACGTACGTATTTTATTACGTTAACGTACGTACGTATTTCTTGTCGATACGAGTAATTATCAATGCATAAAACATTTCCGTAATCTATTTGCAGTTTATAGATATTTATTACCACAAGCATTTCTTTAGGCCTATATTTATTATTGTTGTAAACTCCAACCCTCGAAGATACAAAATATACTGTACGTTACGTACATAAAATTTTATTTTATGCAGCTAACGAGAGGATGGCAACATTTATCTATACCATGTTATCATGCGCTTCGTGATTCATCCTTGATTTTGCTTTATACGACAACCTCTATAAATATAGAACGGAACATTCAATTTCAGAGATACTGCTGACCTGTTTTCGGACCTCGATAAATTATCTAAATCTGATTTTGTCGAAAACAAATATGTAAATCGCATTGTCCTATTTTTCAGACTATAACTCGATGAATGTGAACTATGAAACCAGATTATAGGGATATGAGACCAAGGCTGTTGATGTCGGATGACAACCAAATTGATGTGCAGACGCGCGTGAATACATTTCATTATTATGGATATCGGTAGACATACTAAATTCATCGACGCAGTCTATATAATAGCAAGTTGAAGTGGCAGTAGACGTGGCTAGCAAGGAGAATGACCTACGACCGTTGTTCGAAAGGGTTCGAAGCTCACGCACAGACCTATGTTCAGCACCAGCTGAAATTGAAATGAATAAGCAGATTGTCTCATCGAGACCAGTCAGTAGACATGGCATTTCTCTTGGCATTGGGTGGGATTGCTCCTGCAGCGAGGCGTTTTAAATTGCTACAAATAAATATAAATTTGTATCTGACAATTTAACACCGAAGAATTTTTTTTTTCACTAAAAACAAACTGGGAATCGAACTGTTCTTTGTAAGGTAATCGCAAGTCATTTTATGGCGGGAATAAGTTGTAAGGAAGCAGTGTAGCGGTAAAGTAATGATGAGTCGTGTAGGTTCAATAAAAGTATCGAACAGATGACAGTGACGGACGGACAGCTGTGAACGTTGGGCATGCGAATCAGAGCAAGGACGGCATACGTTCCGGTGTCGGATGACCACCAGATGGTCACACGAAGGGAGTTACCGCCACGCATGCAGATGCTATAGTAATGCTGAAACAGCCACGCAAAATTTTTGAAACTACACACATAACTCACTTTTACAGATGAATGTTGAAGTGGATATAGGAACAGGAAACGAGCGATGGAAATGCAGAAATGGTATCGAGTTTTTAGTTAGTAACATTTAACAGTCGGCAGTAAAAAATACAATCGAGCTAACAAAGTCGTTTGGAGACTCGTTTCGACAACAAAGATAACACTAATTTGTAGGTGCAGTGGTGAGACGACGTCATCAGAATGCGGGGACGTACTCGACAGGGATTAGCGATGTGATGTGCCCAGTAATGAGTGGTGAAGGACGCTCGCCGTACACAAACATCACCTTTGCCATTGTAATAATTGTAAGGCATGGTCACAGATCTGCAGCTTTTCTGAGTAATTTTACTAGATAAAAACAAACCCTCGTACCTACTTATATACATACTAGCTGAACCCGCGGCTTTGCTCGCGCCAAGAAATTCAAAGTTTCATACAAAGTTTCATCCCCTATTTTATCCCCTTGGGGGTAGAATTGATCAAAATCCTTTCTTAGCGGATGCCTACGTCATAACATCTACCTGTATGCCAAATTTCAGCCCGATCCGGCCAGTGGTTTGGGCTGTGCGTTGATAGATCACTATGTCTATCAGTCACCTTTGAGTTATATATATTTAGATTATATGTGAATCCATAGTCTGTCAAAGTCAAAAGGTATTTATTAATTTTTTATCCGTGAAAACCTTTTATTGGCTCTTTCGTTTCTATATCTTTTATGTTATTTAAGTTATATTAAGCTGTTGGGTGGAAACCCAACATAAATAAATAAATTAATTAATATTAAACTGAATCACAAGCTACACTTTGAACTGTCTTAAAGCTGGGTTAATCTAGGAGGATCGATGGATTACCCCCTGCCAAACAGGGGGCCTTTCGGGTCTGTGGGCGGTCGGAGCGAGGGCTCCGGCTGGTCAGCAGCGGACCCCGGGAGGGCGGCATGCACATCGTGGCATGTGCAGCCGTAGCATCACGAGTGCTGGGGGCGGCAATGGAGGATGTCGTTCCCGGGACGTGCTTTTTAGCGTTATGCGAGAGGGGCCCCGAAATGTTCTTTTTAGAGTCGTCGGAGCCCCTTGACATGCATTGAGGCCACCGGGGTGGTTTTAGTGAGTCGACGAGTCCGTCAACCTCACACTACCCTATCGCATCCCTCGGTGCGGTAGGGTGTCTGTTTGCAGATTTCCTCCCCGTCAACAACAAAAAAAAAAAAAAAAGTGGATCGATGGATAAAGTGCTTGTAGTCGAATGTAAAACCAGTCATCATATTCCTGCCCTTCCTGCCCTTATCCCATTAGTTTAAAGACAATCGTATCTTAAAGCAAAATTGTGAAACGCATACTCCTCAGTATGGTGGTTCCACGTTACCGGCGCCGTTGGCATAGCGCCGAGGCGGCACCAACAGACGTGAGTCACAGGTTCAACGATCATGAGGTATTTCCGAATCAATAACTAATGACAACAACGTTACGCGACACGCACAATACACATACTATGCAGATTACATAGTTACCGGCTATTACAAATGGAAGGTGGTATGAAAAGTATGGAAGTATGGAAGGTAGGAACGGAACCAAGCCCGAAGGAGTCTATTCTTATAAGCTTGATCGCACGGGACTTGCGCCTAGCTATGATGTTTCAAAGTAATCCTTGGAATTCAACGAAAAAATGCCTCTTGTCTTTGCTTAATCTTTCATTTTCTATATAGTCACTTGAAACCTGATGAAAGCACAAATACGGACAGTTTAGAGTGCCTGTTTTTTTTGTTCATATTTAAGTATCAGAGCCTGTTTAATATAAACCAGCTTTCACAAAAAAGTTATGAATAAAACGCACAGAATGAAAGAAAAATAATACCACCTGCAGCGTTGAGTATTACTTAATAGTGAATGACATTAAGTAAACAATATCCCGCGATTGAACCCGGAACCGATCGCACAAACACAAACAGCGGGTTATTTATTAGCAGCGCCGGTAAATGTACAACTGTACTAATTACTAATCAATCTGTGGTTAACGCCATTACCCGCGGATCAACAAACACCAGTTCCAGTCCAGAGCGTTCGCGAATGGGGTTAAAGTCCTCAGGAAACACCGCAATTTCCCTAGTTACTTTTAGATGATCTACGGCTTTATTGACAACTTGAGTACTAACTGCTAGGGTATTCTACGACAAAATAGCACATTACATACTACATTCTGCGTGTAAACTATTGAGCAAACTCTGTCGAAATCTCAGGATGCGCCACATAAAGCGTTTTATTGAGCGTTGCACAGCAGTTGCAAAGGTCTGATGCAACACAACGCAAGCTTTCCTTATTATCCGCCCTGAATACCATTTCAGCAATGGCTAATCATCATGATTGATGCGCGATTGAGACCGGCTTGGATACGCTTCCTCACAGCAAGTTTTGAATTTTCTCATGCACACTACATTCTACCTACTCTATTTCACAATAACGTATGTGTTCAACGACACGAAATCACTTTCGTTCTATTCTCGGTGTATCGTGATCGTCTTGGCTCCGAAATGAAGATATGGCAAGATTCTAATTACGTTGCCACTATAAATAAGCATGTTTCCCATTTCGTCACGGAACCAGTTAAGACTACAGGGTTGTCGTGACGCGTGTTTACGACCCGCCGCGGTTGTCATTCGTACCTGATGAAGCTGAAAGTGGCAAACTGCCGACTGCCAACCCTGCAGCCAGAGCCATACACCGCTTCACACATGACATTCACTATCTATTGATTGGGTGTTGTATTACTTAGTAGCGTAGTCTGTGACGCCAGAGAGTAACGCTCACGGGCCAACGTGATCTCGTGACTTTTGGTTTCTTTGTCATTGGCCATTGGGAAGATGCTGTCTAGAATCACCTTTGTTTTATTTCAAATTATTTGTGAAGTTTTCACGTTTTATTTTTGTTCTTATTCTATTCACCGTAGTCACGTCTCTGGTTCCCAGAATGTTTAATACGATACGATACGTTGCGAGTCCCCGGGATCATTCTTCTTATACTTTTCCTTTCTGGTTGAACCTTTTACGAATGTAATTTATACAGCTATTCCGCCCACGTCCTTCCCTAATACGACAGCATTGAATGAAACAATAGAGATGGTACCTTGAACAGTACAAATTGTAGGTTAGGTAAGGCGTAAGACACGCGGGCGTAATCTACTAACTTTAGTTTATTCTGTGATTGTTGTGATTCATATCTAACTATAAAAGTTAACTCAATATGTACCTTTTGTGGAAAACATGAGATTGCAACGACCTTCATTAACGCGGATGCACAAGTAAATAACTACACCGAATCGAATTACATACCTGATGAGGAAGTATCATGCGTTTTAGACAATTGGTTAATTGATAATGTAAACTACGCTAGATCAGAGGTGAAACGATAGGTATCCTTTTTACTTTCGTTACGGTTATTTTAATGCTTACCTACATGAAATCTGACTAACATTTTATTTAAAAAAGTTAAGACAGATATTGAGAGATATTTAAGGATAATGAAAAGCAACCTTCAAGGAAGTCCTGAAGCAGCTCAGGTAGCAAAGATAAAACTAGGTCGTTAATCCTTTTCAAGCGTCACACAAAAAATATATCAACAAGGGATAAGATTGCAATACTTCCGTTGTTTTTATTTTATTCGTTAGCTTGAAGCCAGCAAACTAAGCTACTAAGGAAATCAGCCCGAGTGAAGGCATAAAAAGGTGAGCAAACATGCAATTAGATCGTTTTATTAAACAATTAACACGCGTGAGTTCGCGTATTTGCACTGATGACTTCAGCATTGGCTTTCGGCACCAACAAACCACAGCACATTAACAACTACTATGGTATACAAAGTCGGACCGTTGCCAACGAGGTGCTTCCCAGGAATCCCGAAGATTCTACATTTCTATTTATTTGCAGCGAGGTAATTTCGTTCGATGAGTACAAGGATTAGTCATGCTTCAAACTGCAGAATCACATTCACAATTCGCTTCGATGGCGTCACGTTTATTTTGATTGGACTGACAGCCGATTTGTTTATATCATTTGGACTATGTTATATGAGGAATGTTCGATTTCATCCATTAATAATGACGTGATTTTCACGGCATTGCCTACTTGACCGACCATGCCTTTAAAGTTTTTTAATATGTATGTCTTAATTCTGTTTACTGACCTATCACATGAGTTTTGAACAATAGGTTTTGGAGGGACCTGAGTTTCTTGTTATAGAGTATAGAACTCTATCATACTAAAGGCGCTTGTAAACAGGCTAGTTTTGTAGGAATTTATTGCTGCAATTCTATAGCTGTTAACCCAACGTATTTGAAGCTACAAATTGCCGCAATTTCTCGTTATGCCTTGACAGGGCCTTGAGGAGCATAAGAACCTAGTCCAGAAATGGCCACTATCCTACGCGACCTTACTTGTTAGAAGAAAGGTAAAGTCATCAGTTTACGGTGCGTATCGTACGATCCAATCCAATCAATAAAGAAGGCTCTCCTTATAAGGAAGTTCTCAGGCCTACTGCATGAATCTACGTTGATCTCACATGTTCAATGTTCCGTGTAAGTTCCACCTACTAACCCGATAGCAGTCTGGTTTATTAGAAAACTTTCAGTGGCCCGGCACTAGCTGGCTTACCTGAAACAAAAGGGTAAAAGTTTAATACAGTGTTCGGGCGAGGGGCATTACGAACGAAATATGGGAATTTGGGAATCGTGTGGTAGAATTATATGCAACACCCTAACGGGGTACATTATGTATTGAATTAAAATTATTAAGTCATAAGTCCTGACAATGTAAAATCTACATACATACATACATAATAATGCAATAAATATACTGAATACTGAATTTACAATAAATTGCCAGAGTCTCTACGAGAGCTGCCTTGTTCGTTGTTTCAGAGGAGGCTGAGGGCGTTGTTGACCAGTAAATGTTATTATACTGTAAATGAATTTTTATCTGATAACTTTATTTAATAGAAACTTAATTTTGCTGACTTATTTACATGTTGTTTGATGTGATGACTGATTATTTTCTTTTTTTGTGATTTACTTAATTTCTGACATTTTTTATGACATCTATTTGAATCTATTATTATTGTTATTTTTTACTTTATATGTATTCCTTGTGTTTTATTTAATTAATTTTTAATTTGATTTTATTTTATTTTTATTTTATAATTTATATTTTAATTTGATTGTAAATAAAAAAGTTGCACGCCTATCACGGCAGAATACACTCTGGAAAAACAAAAATTGTAACACCTTCTAAAACATGTATTTCTTGCAATAAAATTGATTTGATTTGATTTGATTTGATTTGTATTCTTGGCAGATTGGTAATTTTGTAAGTTTGGCCGTTGTGATACTGATAATTAATAATGTCTTAGATTCGCGACCCATTTTTGCTTGTGTAGCTCACAACCTCCTATTACCGTCACACTTTATGTGCTTGTTTTTGCCAACTCACTTCCATTTATTCTGTATGAGTTCTTCTATGCTTATTTGCGTGAAACTGTTGCCTAGTCTATAAACGTTAAAAATTAAATCTTGTTCGTTGTGACTTAAGCACTATTTTTTTTGTATAAAAAAGTCAGTTTTATTCCATGAATTAGTAATTAACTGCTAGGATAAGATGAATTCATTAGTTTACTGGGTACCTACTTGGCTTCAGTTGAAAGAAGTGAAGATGAGGCTTCTAAAAAATTAATAATAATCAATAAGTACAACAAAATTTATCCAAACCAAAAATTACAAAACATCGATTTATAAACCGTGCACGAAGTAAACATTGGAGATCGTGCTGTAGTACCTATTAACAGTACGTAGAGACTAGTTACCTACGTAGATGCCACTGCGTCTCGAGTTTCCCTTGATGATGGATAATTGTATTGAACTCGACGGCATTCAGTTTTCCAAGATCAAAGTTTAGAGATTAAAATATAGAGTTGTTCATCTAATTAATACACTTCGAGAAGACAAATTAACGTACAATTGCGAAATACAAGAGAAAACTTACTACATACATACATACATACATACATATAATCACGCCTATTTCCCATAGGGGTAGGCAGAGACCACGGATTTCCACTTGCTACGATCCTGACATACCTCTTTCGCTTCATTCACTCTCATAACATTCTTCATACATGCTCGTCGGTTAAGGGTACTCTTGACCTGGCCTTTCTCTAGAACATCTGCTATCTGATCTAGATAGGTCCGCCGAGGTCTTCCCCTCCCAACAGTCCCATTCACACTCGCCTGATGCACTTTTTTCGTCAATATTCTTTCATTCATCCTCTCTACATGCCCAAACCATCTTAGCATACCTTTTTCTACCCTCATCACTACGTCTTCTTGCACTCCACATTTCTCTCTGATCACACTATTCCTCATTCTATCACTCAAATTCACACCACACATACTACGTAACGCTCTCATTTCTACTGCATTCACTCGACTCTGATGTTTTTTCTGCCATACCCAACTTTCACTACCATACATTAATGTCGGCACTAACACTCCCCTATGTACAGCCAGTCGTGCCTTTTTGGACAGTTTCCGGCTGCTCATAAACGTGTGTAGCGCCCCATTCACTCTATTTCCAGCAGTCACTCTCCTTTCAATATCATTATCATGCTTTCCATCTCTCGTAAACAAAGTCCCCAAGTATACAAATTCTTTCACTTGTTCCACTCTTTCTCCACCAATCAAAATATTACATTCTGTCATACATTCATCCCTTTCAAATACCATAATTTTCGTCTTACTAACATTTACTTTCATTCCTTTTCTCTCAAAAGCTCCATGCATAATTGTTACCATCTCCTGTAACCCATCCGCCGATGACGCAAGTATAACCTGGTCATCAGCATAGAGAAGACATTTGACAAGTAACTCATTCATTCTTAACCCACATTCACTATCTTTCAAATCTTGCAAACAACTATCCATGAATAGATTAAACAACCATGGAGACGCTACACATCCTTGTCTAACACCCTTTTCGATGCTAAACCATTCAGTGTATGACCCATTTATCCTAACGCAAGCTCTAGAATCCTCATAGAGAGATTTTAGAGCCTGAATCAGGTTGTTGTCTACTCCATACACAGACAGCACCGACCACAGTTCATTCCTCATCACTTTGTCATAGGCCTTTTCCAAATCTACGAAAGCGCAATAGACCTTCTGACCCTTGGCCAAAAATTTCTCGGCTATGCATCGCAAGGAAAAGACCTGATCCGTACATCCCATACTCTTTCGAAATCCCGCCTGTGCGTCCCATATTTTCTCATCGGTTTCTTTCACAACTCTTTCAATCAACACTTTTGCATACAGCTTGCTGACAACGCTGAGTAGGCTAATGCCTCTGTAGTTTTTGCAGTCTTGTTGCGAGCCCTTACCCTTGTATAGCGGAACTATGACGGCCTTGCACCAATCGCTTGGCACTCGACCGGCACTCCAGCACAAATTAAAAAGGCGGCACAACTGACTTGCTACTACGCCATGTCCAGCTTTCAGCATTTCAACTGTAATCCTATCATATCCTGCAGCCTTTCCTGATTTCATACCTTTCAATGCATTCACTATTTCATTCATGCTAATTCCGCTTTCATTAATGGTTTCATTCACAACTAAGGTAGGCACTCGTGCCTCCTCTCTTTCGAACAAACTTTCAAAATACTCTTTCCATCTTTTTAACAAGCATTCTTCACCTTTCACTACGTTGCCGTTCTGGTCTCTGATCGAGTTCAGCTCAGAGCTCTGGGATTTTCCTCTGGCTGAACGAATGGATTTCCAGAAAAACTTAATATTCGTCCGGAAATCCTCAGATAACCTCTGGTCAAACACATCCTTTTGCTCTTCTTTCTTTCTTGCAATCACTTCTTTCACTAACATCTTTAACCTTTTATATTCGTTCTTAGATTCATCCACATTTTCATTCGTCGCCTTCTGCATTCTTTGGTTAGCTCTGACAGATAGCCAGTCTAACCACGCTTTCTTTTTCTCACATACAACCTTTTGCACATCTTTATCCCACCAAACTTGCTTCATCTTTTGTACTTTTTTTCTTTTACTCACACCGCATACTTCAGATGCCACACTCACAACCTTTTCCTTAAATACCTTCCATAACTCTTCAATATCACAAATACCATCAGAACCATTAAAACTTTCAACCAATTTACTTTTATAATCATCTTTCACTTCATCATCTTGCAAATTCTCAACTTTTATTCTTTCCAAAACATTTGGGGTTCCCCGTACTCGATGCCGCCAACCTTTAAAGAGACCACTTATTCGGCTCATTACTAGGAAGTGGTCTGAATGGATGCCGACTCCGCGATAAACCCTAGTGTCTTGGACATTCTTTCTCATTCTTTCATCCACTATCACAAAATCAATCATACTTTTCCTGACATTCTTCGCCTCTCTTGTATACATGTGGATCCTTTTGTGGTCAAACATAGTGTTTGTCACACAAAGGTCCCATTCCAAACAAATATCCAGTAAACTTCTACCATTATCATTCACTCTCTCGTCACCATACATTCCTAAAAAACTTTCATACCCATCACGCTTCACTCCAACCCAACCATTAAAATCTCCTAGCATTATTATCCTTTCATTATCCTTACATATTTTTAAAACATCTCTTAAACTCTCCCAAAACTCCTCTCTTTCTTCTCGTGCTTTCTGTGACGTACCCGTACCAGTGTCTGTAGGAGCATATACCCCAACGACAAAGATACGGGATAGCCCAACTTTCATTCTGATCCAAAGCAGTCTTGCACTCACACATTCAAACTCGTTCACACAGTCAGCCATTCGTGCGGAAAGTATGACACCAACTCCCTGGCAGGCTCTGGCGGTACTGGGTACCCCAGACCAGTACGCCGTATAGGTCTCGTGCTTGGTGGTGTCACATCCTTTCCGCTTCGTCTCATTCACGCATAGCACATCTATTCGTCGTTCATCCATCATCTGATATACCTCATTCAACTTATCTTCCATTCCTCCTCCAACATTCAATGTAGCAAAATGGCTTTCCCTGAGCCACTTTTCGCCCCCACGGGAAACGAGGCGTGACGGGTGGCGAACCACGTCGCCGTCATTCAGTAAATTAACATTTTTCAAAATCTCCATTGCGTTCCCACGAGTAATAGGGATTTAAAGGTCCACCCCCACAGAGCCCTTTGCGGGGGTAAGGCGGAATACAAACTGTGTCCTGTGACCACCAACACAGACACCCTCCGTTAGTCACCAGCTTGCCCTCTGGCCACGGATCCATCGGCACGGAATCGGTTTACACCTTGGAATCGGGGTTTATTTCCGGGTATGCTCCCTGATTGTTGGTTTGACTTCGGAGTTTTCCTTCTCCTAGATGGATTGCAGCACAATGCTAACGAGGCCCATCTCCTCGGATTTTATTTTGGAGTTTTCCTTCTCCTAGACAGGTTGCAGCACAATGCTAACAAGGCCCATCTCCCCGAAACTTACTAGTCATAAATAATATGCAAGCATTGCCTTTCTTGTGACATACCTAACAGTTGCACCTGCTCCGAACAGAATTCATACAATAAGCCACCTGAAATGGAGCATAATTGCAACAAACTGCGCCCAGCAGCTCCGTATGCTCCATTCATGTGGCTCGACTAACTGCGCTCCAACCCCCCGGCCCATTCGTAGTACTCCCACGGACTGCGCCAGCAGAATACGAATGCATTTACGAGATATTGTTGTATTCAGATGCGGAGACACCGCTCATTAAAATATACACTATTTAATTAAACCACCGAATACAATGCTAGCTAGTGAATGCATCACTGCTTTATTTGGAAGGTGGTTGTTGCGGTCGGATACCGCACAAATTTATGTCACGGATTGGGTTTATCATATTCATCATGATGGATACGATTACTTCGCCCAATAAAATAATGTTCAATGCACTTACTACGGTTTTTCTTTACAGGGTTTTTGGACCTTTGTTAGTTCTGCATTTAACGGCCTCTTTTATGGTCGAGATTCTTCAATCTATCAATGGATTGGCATAACTGTTACTATACGACCGAAAATAGCCTACCTAATTATAATTGTTTATCTATCAAAATCCGTCAGACAGTTGATTTCTAAATCAGACACAGTGTTGCAACCACTTGCAAGTCCATATCGCAATATCCATCACGGACCAGTAAATCAGCATTATCATTGATCAAAAGTCAGTGACCCACATAATCATACATTCTTTGAATGTGATTCAATCATTATTTTGCCGAAGAAATAATCAATGCCAACGGTCATAGGATAGACACAGCTTTTTCTCTTCTAAATAACATTTAGTTTGATGATAAGCTTGATGATTGTTTTTAGTTTTATAAGTTCTTGTTTGACGTTGTTGTTAGTTTTCATAAAAAAACGACTGCGAGTATAAGCGGGCTATCTAGAAAATACTGTGACTCAAAGAAGTAAAAAAGTTAGTTTACCTCACAGAACTTTACTGCAGTAGACTGAACCACTGAACCTTCGTCATTATGAGGTTATCAGACCGGTTCTTTAAGGTAAAACTTGGCAATTACTCAACAATCGAAGCGGAGGCACGACGCGACGAAGCGAGATCACGTCACGGATAATTGCCAAGGTCCTTTGCCAAAGCTTCCGAGAACAGCATACTAACTATGTACATAACTACCTGTAGCAGAATTACCTACTTTGTAACCTAACTATGTATAATCAACTATCTATTATAGTACCACGAACAAACCTTTTAGCATTCCGTCTAAACACAATAATGCTCATTCACGGAGTGGAATAAACATACGATTCCGTGAATGAGCATTTCGGCAAATGCCAAACTGCTAATGCAATAGGAAAATCTCTATGGGGTCAACGTTTTCTAATTTACTTAAAAAAGTAGTAAAAAAAGTTAAAGTAAGTAAATATGGATTATTGCCTAATCTGTCGACTCGAAGGTGCAGAGGACATAAAGTTAATATCTTAACACGAGCATGTCGCGCGGGAATCCCACTAAGTCATACCTACTGTTATTATTATTAACTGTTTGTCATTTCTTTTATTGTTTTGTATGTGTTGTGTGTTTTTTTGGCAAATAAATGTCTGTCTATGTCATAAATTAATTAAGATCACTTCGGGACCACCTACAACTTGTTTATTAACGTAACAAATTACCAAAAACGAAACAAGAGTACAGGAAAAATAGTGTCCAGCGATTAGATCAGCAGGGGGGCAGGTCGCCCCAATTAACCTTATCAAATGCCGGACCAGAATAGAATACATTTCGCATACACCCACATTCATTCGGGTATTATGAATGTGATGCGCTGACTCTTGACCTCAGAAACGAGGTAAACTAAAACTAAACATTGCAAGGGCCTATAATAGGAGGAAATTATAGATAGGCCGGTGGATGGACCGCTAGAGACAACCTCCAGATCTCTACGAATCTCGATACGATTGGTTTTGATCTGCCTGATATCGTGATATCTTGTCCCAAAAAAGGATCTTCACTTTTTTCCTTTATTACATAGTCCAAATTTTTTTGCCGTATTTAAATATTATGAATGTTCTTTTCCTGGGGTTTCTTTTCCTTATTTCACTTTCTTTTACAACGGACGAAGGAATATAAAAATAACTTCTTTCAGTGGAAAATTACCAACGAAAAGCATAACCACCGTAGATTAGATTTTTGTTGAAAGTAGTTCAAGGTCAAAAGGTTATTTAATAAAATCACAAGGATCACTTCCAGTTCCGAGTAGTACGAGTAAATAAACATTGCCATTACTTTATTCTTAAGCAAGTCTTTCTAGCGTTTTATTATAGTCAACAATGACCTTTGTTATAATAATTGTGCCGGTTTGAACTAGATGGTGTATTGTTCGCGGTTGAATCCGACCGGGAACCCGTAACCCTGTCAAGTGCTATTGCGTCATCGAACGAATCGTCTGATGACGAACGGTTTGAGGACGCATTGGCACTAAGGTGAGTTGCCGGAATATCGATGGGTTTTTAGTCGGTATGCCACCAGTCTGGTGGTGAGTCCGACAGACCCCCTCAGCGTCCCTCAGGCCGAGGGACATGCGTAATGCATTTTCCCATCGTAAAAAAAAAAAAAAAAAAAAAAAAAAAAAAGATGGTGTATTGTAGGACGACGGAAGTCCTGATACGTAATTGGATTTAAGGGCCCATTCATGTCGTGGACACTCTCGTGGCACACTTAATCAAACTGAATTACTTTTATGGCCGTATCCATGCATAAACTTATCCCAGGTTAATGTCAATGTTACCGTTGGGAAGCACGTACGGCTTCTCAAGGCCTTGGTTATAAAGGGAAAACTCCTTCCTAATTTCACAGACATCCTTGGACATTTCCACAATGAACTAATCGCCTTGATAATTACTTAATGCTGAACTGTGTTACATAATGTCAAAACTTTTTATCTTATTACGTAAACAGAAGATACATAGCGATAAAAAACAAGTTCTGAGGTTCCAGAAAAAAAAGCGAACGAGGAAAAAACAGAAATAACAGTTACCAAAACAGCTGTAACATTACCTATTCCAAACGATAAACAATCAAACGACGGGGTAAACAAACGCCTAAACCCGAATAAGTCTAGCATTGCCATCAATTAGGCAAGTGTGATTGATGATTGCTCACCCAATGATCGTAGGATTGGCGTAGGCAGCAATCCTGGCAATTAGCACGTCGCTGCCGCGGCGCGGCGCGGTGGCGAAGGACGAAGCAGTGCTCGTCATCGACCCGCATGCCTTCCTATTAATAGCAGATGACAAATGCATGCTAATAGTTATTTTGGAGCGTGGGATTTTAAATAATATTTGTGTTATAAGCAACTCAAGATTATAAATAGGATGCGCTTCGAAAAAATGAATAAAATGTAGTTTATAAGGCCCTACGGATGAATCATCTAACATTTTACCCAAAACTTGTAATAGGTAAGCTTTGCGTTCACTTATGGAACTTGGCTCAAGGTAGAAGAAACACATGAAATAGCATGATATGATTTTAGTTGCCAATAATTGTATTCGTTCAAGACATCTACAATACAGAGTGCAAATGAAGAGACATCAGAAGCGTTGTGCAACTTAGCGAAAGTGCATCACAGTTCGCAGTGGGCGCCCGCCAGACACAGCCCACCTGCGGTCGCAAGGTCAGGCAAGGCCGTTCGCGGACATCTCACGACTCATCAATGGCACAGCTACTAATTTCTTTCAATGTTTGCCGTGGACATCTTCCCGTAAAGTACTTGTTTTGTACAAGCTATAAAAGCTGTCTAAAGAATGTACCGTATACTGGAACCGGTAACTGTCAGATAGTCAAGTAAAATTGCTCGTATCGTATACCAAAATCGTAAAACATTTATGATTTATGTATGCAAATTTTATTATTGCTGCCGGTAGAGTTGGTCTTAATTTTGCACATCAAGAAACTAAATTTTATAGCGTGATCATATGAAAGCACTCTAAAGATTTAGAAGGGATGTTAAAGCCAGTTATCGCCTCAAACTCCACTTCGACGTCAGGTCCTTCGAACGTGCAATTAATTTTCAATTTAGGTTCGGAGATCCGTAAAGGTTTACTAATGAAGTCATGCTGTCGACGGCCTCCGGTGCTACAGTTCCGAGGAGAGACGGTTCCGGATGGGAGACAGACGCCATCTTTATAATGGCATTACCTAAACCCCGTCGTTCCCCGCCCTCCATCTGCTCTAAATAATTTTCAGATTGTACTCTACTCTCCCTATTAGATTCTACTCTTACGACAATAATTTTTAACATAAAGATGACAGTATGGAATTTTATGAACTATCTTATAACTTTGATGAGGCTGTCATATTAGCCCGGAGAGTAGTAGGATACAATTTGCATAAAAGACAGTGGGACGTTAGACAGCGATAAAGATAAAGCCGAGCAGCGAATACGGCAAAGGGCCTCTCATCCTCGTAACAATGAACATCAAACTCAATGGACTGAGCGCTGCGCCGGGGACTACAGGTTGGAAACTTGGCAATTCAGCAATCTGAGACCGCCCTTAGTTCATTAGTTAAAGGGATCACATCTCTTGACTGGAAAAGATTTTGTCTTTACTCAAATTATAAAATTGAAGGTCAAATTCAATTTGAGGATAATTTTGGTTTAATGTCCTTTTACAATTGCTACTAAATTGCAAGTGTGTGCGAATGAACGCGCGAGACGACATTTAGTTCCATTAGTTAGACGGTGGTGGTCAGGCCATTCACATCGGCCGTACGAAAGCCACGAATCCCGTGCACTGACCTCGACGTTTCGTTTCATATTAGATGATTGCCGTCTAATGAAAGCTGGTAATTCCGTCACACTCCGCTAAATTCGCAATTTGTTACTTGGTAACTGAACAAAGAGAATTTAAGGTGAAGACAAGAGCTAATGTAACTCTCGCCCGCACGTTTTGACTTCTTGAAGGATATAAAATCACTACTTCCATTTTCGAAAAATCGCAAACAACCATTTTGTGTGCAATCACATCGCGAACAGTTTAGTAAAAATTTCATTTTGACTGATACATGTTTTCCTACTTAAAAGTTTTCTTTTCTAGTTTTCGTACATAAGCAAAATTTTGACTAAGAAAACTTGCATCGATCAAAATGAAATTTTTACCAAACTGTGTGGAATGTGATTTCACACAAAATGGTTGTTTGCGATTTTTCAAAATTGTGTTTAGTGATTTTATATCTTTTAAAATGTCGAATCGTGCGAGCGAGAGGTAAATTAGGTGTTGTCAATGCCTTAAGCCGAAGATATGATGACTACGGAGTACCGTGGAGAACTAGTAGCCCCACGTCCTCGGAGGTGTATGAGATACACGTATGGCTGATTCTTGAGGTTTATTACCTACTGGACAATTTAAATATAGATAAAAGTGAGGTTGTTTACGTTTCTCGTTTTTCAGGTGCGCTACGTCAGGTTGCAACATCGAAACTCTTACCAATCTGATATAGGTAGGTTACTCATTTTAGAAGCGGCCCTGTTGGTAAATGGAACAGATAAACAATTTCAAAAACTACGTGCGGTTTTAGTCAAGTAGCTGTCAGTGTTTTATTGTAAAAATAAACGTTCGACGTGGCCATACGAAACACTGGCACACTGAATTTTTTCCTCATCTTCCTTTATCCACTCAGTCTTGTATAATATTATGTTTTTTTGAATGTTTATTTCCTAGTTTATTTGTCAGGAATGACAGCATATTCAATAAACTAAGTATGAAGTAGCATAACAGATACAAGATATAATTGGACAACCTCTGTGGCGCAGCGGGCGAGAGCCTGCCTGCGACGCAAGAGGTTGCGGGTTCGATTCCCGCCTTGGGACAAATTTGTGTACGATCTGCAGAAATTTGTTCCGATGGTCTGGGTGTTTTCTATGTATAATAAAAAATATCTATCTATGTAAGTATATAATGTATTAAATATATCAGTTATCTAGTACCCATAACACAAGCTTTGAATAGCTTACTTTGGGGCTAGATAGTGTTGTGTGGATTGTCCAGCATTATTTATTTATTTAATTGTGGACCCTTGTGATGCCGGCACGCGTGTGAGCTACGTGCACTAGCGAGTACGTAGAGTAGCTAGCTAGGGGCTCGCGTGCGCGACGACGAAGTGCCTAGCTTATGTTTATGAATGTTAAGCTACTTATGAGTTGTCCAGTTCTGAATAGGCGTGTCATTTGTTTATAATGTACCATTTCATTGTCAATGTATTTCGTAACTTTAAAAGTTTTTTACAAATTTAGAGACGTGCACGTTATGCCATAGCACGTGAAACAAACTTTAGGAATGGACGGAAACAAACGGAGATTAAAGAGATACATACACACTGCTGGAACACGAGACAGCTGGAAATACCGTTTCTATATTTAAAATACAAAAATAATACACCTAAATGATTGGTAGGTACTGTGACAACGAACTTATCTTTTCACGCAATCGCGGACTTTTGAGTCAATCAGAGACAGTTAAAATAACCCAATCAAAGAAAACATTCAACACATAATTTTTCACAACTGCTGTGTCCAAATATAAACCTCTCAAAAGAATAATCAAACAAAAACAAAAATCTTTACGAAGCGGATGTTTACCAAAATAAGCGTCTCAACGAATGCGCACGCGCTGATTCTACTAAGGTTCGGGCTCCTATTATTATTTATTCTATGGTAAAGCTAAGGAAGCCAAGTATCGCTTTGATCTTTTAATTTACTGTTTCAGATCAAGGAATATTTGATTTGACGACCTCAGTGGCGCAGCGGGTGAGAGTCCGCCTGCGACGCAAGAGGTTGCGGGTTCGATTCCCGCCTCGGAACAAATTTGTGTATGATCTGCAGAAATTTGTTCCGTTGGTCTGGGTGTTTATGAATAATAAAAAATATCTATCTATGTAAGTATATAATGTATTAAATATATCAGTCATGTAGTACCCATAACACAAGCTTTGAGTAGCTTACTTTGGGACTAGATGGTGCTGTGTTGATTGTCCAGCATTATTTATTTATTTATTATTTATGTAAATATCATTTTAATGA
Source organism: Plemyria rubiginata (assembly GCA_963576535.1). Taxonomy (NCBI): domain Eukaryota; kingdom Metazoa; phylum Arthropoda; class Insecta; order Lepidoptera; family Geometridae; genus Plemyria; species Plemyria rubiginata. Next base: position 14,636,209 of record OY754908.1, on the reverse strand, counting down.
GCGCCTTTGAGAATTTAATCAATATTAGGGTTTCATCGTGTCAGAGTAACGCTACATGTCAGGATTTTATAAAGTAATACTTTTTGTCAGGGTTTTACAATTTAATAGAAACAGTTACTCCATCGATAATCACAATACATCTACCTAATAATCTTTTAACGAGCAATTCTTGGTCGTTAAGAGATGGCGTTGTTGAGCAACCGAGCAAAGCTCTGTCACCCAAATATTTTTATATAAATAGGGCACGCGTAAATACTGTAATTAATGTAATGCTGTGATGTAATCTGTAATGTAATCATATAGCGAAAGAAAACCTGTTAATTTATTCCTTGTGTTGTACACCGATACCGGAAAGTCGGTGGCGATTTGATAAATCACAATGTTCATCCATCAAATTGCCTGCCTGCTGTTGGAATTTGAACTGGAAACTCTGGAAATACTTCAGTTGATTTATTCGACACATGTGCCCTGCCTCCCTCGTCCGATATTTTATTTAAAAACTATTTGTCTTGTGATTGATTATCAGTTTGTTTAATTAGTGTTTGAAAAATGGTACCTAGGTAATGGTGGCACTGCACATCTCTATTCGGCTTTATTGTGAACTAGTTGCGCCCCGCGGTTTCACCCGCGCAGATTTAAATCCCGGTGATGGGAAAACATTTATACCTACGATTGCTGATATCACTCATTGCTCAAAACGCAACGATAGCGCGTGCTCATTTTTCCTGTGGCGACATCTAGTTATTATTTAGGAACTAAAAATGTATCAGCTAAATACGGTAAAATGATAAATATCTGCCAACACCCGGTATTCCCACGGGATAAAAAGTAGCCTATGTGTTCTTTCAGACTATAATCAATATCTCTGCCAAGTTTCATCCGGATCCGTTCAGCCGTTCCGGCGTGAAAGAGTAACAAATATCCATCCATCCATCCATCCATCCATCGATCCATCCATACAAACTTTCGCGTTTATAATATTAGTAGGATAAAGTCCGAGTGAATAGCGGAGAAACTCGAGAGGAAAGTGTCATGATTTCTTTATTGTGATGTTTATGAAATAGTGGCAGAAGGTGGAACAACGGTTATAGAATGATAGGCAAGAGATGGCAAGCGATAGCGAGGCAGACAACCACCCGACCGATGCTCAGGTATTATTGTAATTTTTTTTTTTTTTTTTTTTTTATACAACTAGCTGATGGAACAAGCAGATGGCCCACCTGATGTTAAGTGGTAACCATCACCTATAAACAAAACATTGCCCCGTAGGTCACTTGTAAGCAGTTCGACAGCAACAGAGAAGACAAGCACTCGACCCGAGAGACTGGCGTTGGGAAGGAAGGAGGTCACTGTAACCACCAGTGGATGGTGGTGGTTCAATAGGTATATGCGATGTTCTTGAATTTCTGGTACACTTACCTACTCAATACAGTGTGAACTACTTTAAACAAGTTTCATCATGCTACAACTAGGTACAATCTAGCAATTGAGAACTAACTGTGTAATATCACACTTAGTAATTGCCAGTATTGCAACTGCTCTTATTTATCTCAGTGCAACCCATGCACTTCAACAAATTACTCAAGTTGGTAAGAAAGTCGTAACTCACTGACAATAACGTTGAATAATATTGGTCAGGTATTGTACGATATGAACTCACGTTAGCCAACAACCCAACACTAAAAAACAACAAATAAGAAGGTACGGAAAAGCAAGATGCTATTGCTAATGTACATGCGTACATAGCGATCCTGGAACAGTTATACAATGTTCAATTTTAATAAAAGTAAACGAACCTCATATCAGGCAATGTACATTTTGATGGATAAGCAAAAATTACGGTCCATTATGAATCCAAATCCTTCCTGTAGACTCCTTTTCTAACATTCTAATACACATACTATCATACAGATATTATGCATACCGATTTGTTGAACCAACAGTAACAGTTTTTTTAATTCCACCGGTAGTGGCGCCCCGGTGACCGGTATCACGCCGGTGTTCGGCAACCAGCCCGGCGCGGCGGCGGCCAGGCCGTGCAGTGAAACCGCGATGTTGACATACGTAACCACACGTTCGGTAATTATTACCGGCATCGTACGATTGTAATTGCTCCTGTAAGCCACTGCTCACTAATCTGCGGTGTTGGCAATCTCTTTGGAAAGAACCAGCCGTGTCGTGACCATGCAGGTAAATTACCTCAAGGCCACGGGGTTTCAACGGAGATAGCTTCCGAAAGTAAATAATAATATGGTAATACACCGGTGAGGGTATTCTTTCACTTTCAGTGCGCAACTGATTATCGTAACAATGGTTTCTAAAGGGCAAGGGAGAGTAGAAAGGGCATACATGTTTGTGTTCACAATTTGCGGGAGTGTGTTCTGGTGTTTGGCCTCACTTAAGATTTCACTGCACATATTAATATCCAACGGTCAAATCTTAGAAGATAGTCACAGGTATTCAGAGACGATTCAGCATTAGGTTTATCGCTAAGTGGCTAGTGCAGTGCAACTCGTTTCTCAGCATTTATTTGCACCAAGAGACTTGAGAAGTAGTTTGTTCCTGTTACTTTAGGTACCTTCCATATCAACCCTTTCAAACTAAAACAACACCACTGACTTAGTAAATAAATATAGTGGCAGTACTTTCCCAGACAAAATCGCGCTTGACATAGCGCGTGCGTTATATTATACTTGCCATATTTTCCCTTACTGCTCAAATATTTGTTTGCTAACATCTGACCAAAACCACGATGGGTGCCCCACTTGCCACACAACATTGCAGCACAGTTCGGTGCACGACAGTAGTTTCACACTCCTCGATTTGCAACTCATCTTCGCTTGGACAATCTCTCTATTACGGTATCGATTGCCCAACCCTCGGCTTCGGACACCTAAGTGCCTGGACCTGGTTGTGTTTGTAATCTAGTTGAGCTGCTATAAATCGATGTCTTATCTGGTTTCGATATTTAATATGGGCCATCTGTCTCGAACCACGTAATTCACCAGTAGGTGGTCTTCTTATTGCTGGGTCATCATCCTATCCTTCTTATATTTATTAGATACAAGAGTATCTTTATATTTTGTGTAATGTTATACTCCGTAGCACTAAAAACGAAAAAAACACCAAGGTACCAAACGAGAAGACGCTGGCTGTTAACGAAAAAACATGAAAAAGTAACATGACTGTTGAAGATAAAAATCAAGGAAGCTAGTCTTTGAAAGTTTTTTACCCGAACCATGAATTTTCAAAGTATCGATTTGTTTAGAATGCAGGAATACTAAGAATGGCTCGTGTTTTTGCAAAGTTCAAAGCGGCTCGTTGACAGGCGAGGCGCATGCACCGCAGTTATCCGATAAATACGGCATGCCAGCTTGTTTAACAAACATACGAACATGGGTAAACACATGACCGCTTATTGGGATGAACGAAATGATGGCAAGGTGTGATGAGATGCGGATGGAATGGAACGCTGTATCCTGCACTTTACATGATTGGTGGCAACTGGTAAGATGCACGGGAGAATGCTTACATAACGTTGGCGGTGTGTCGTTCGAAATGACATACAACTTCCATCGTTTAGTCACTAGCTTAGCCTTTTTATAGGCGAGCATTCTGTGGTTTTATCCCTAAGCGTGCATGACGGACATCGGACATGACTTGATAGCTCGTTTACTCTGTGGTTTACGGTACGGCACGGCAACACATATAGAGATAAATAACTAAACATAATAAAGTTGCACGGTAGACACCCTCTGGTTTAATGCATCTTGAGGTTCTTTGGCTTTACCCTATAAAGTTTGAAAGGCGGGGTGTCTTCCACGCGACAACCACTGATCGATTTGTTTCCAAGGCTCAAATCAATACGTATGTTTTTTTGTAATCATATAAACAGAACGCTGTAGTTGACCAACCAATATTGTCAATAACAGTAAATTATCGTAAAAGCATGGTATGGTAACTTGCAACAGGCCAGAATAAGCAATAGTTCCGAGCTGTAGGCGGGTGTCGTTTGGTGGTCACGGCGCGGGACGGCCACCGGCCAGACGGCATTCCGACTTCGAGCACTGCTTACAAGAACCTTACAAACTGTTGTACAAGCTGTCGTCAAGCCCTACAAACTGCTGCAGGCTCTGTGCCAGTTGCAGACGAAGCGTGAACATGTCTGGCCACGATGGAGCCTGTGACCTGATGGCGATAGTTAACTGATTGAAATACTTGTAGAAATCGGTCTGATTGGCGCTAATTAGAGGTATGCAATTTGCGATCTATCCGGTGCAATTTTAGTTAAATATAGGTAGTCCCATAACATAGCATCACTGCCAAGTTTAATATTTATACTAAAACTGATTCTATAGTTCGGCTAGACTCTGACTGAATTGACTCGGACAGTATTGTTGACAAATCAAGCAAACATACGACCAAAAGCAAAGCCACTAAGTCTAGAGGAGACTAAAATTACAATACTACAAACCAAAGCACGTAAATGACCGATCAACAATGAGGCCGGTGTTTCGCAGAGGGCAGAGAATAAAAAACCGTTTGTCAATAATCCTGTCGACCTAGTAGTCCTGGATAAAATGTAACATTAAAAGAAACACAATATGGTTTAACTTTGTGAAGAAATAAAGGGGATCAGTGTATGGTGAGAGCAGTGGAAGGTAAAAGAGGTTTCCTATCAGAAGGTCATCAGTTCTTGGGTAGCCAGGTAGGTATACTGTTGACGAACTGGGTAGTCGAACGAAAAATTGGCAACAGTTCTTTCCCGTGAAAATACCGGGATTTAAAACTACGTGAGTGAAGCCTATATCCTACTGTCACAACTGTTTCTTTCCCCCCATCACGAAACAATTTTTTATTTCACTCCTTCTTAGTTATTGTCGGAGTTTCGATGCAGTTTCATCCAATTGGCCTTCTCACTATCTGACCTTCTTTGACTCACATATTCATGACCTTCTTTTCTCGATTTCTATCAATGTTTTCTTCAATAAAAATAAATTATACTACAACCACCCCAATATACTTACTACAATCCAATAAGAATTTGACCCATGATGTAATAATTCTATTAAAGTTAATTTCTAAGATGTATTCAAGACGCGTATTAAATAAATTGCTGATGACTCTATGCGCAGTAAATACCTAGTCATGCCTTTGCATAAATGTATATGAGTATTTACTCGTGGGGAAGTAGGAAGTGGGCACGTGCCTATACAATACCGACATCAATATAATTATAAATACGACGCATTGCAGTATTGATATGATTAAGAACTAGGTAAATACAAGGATAATTTATTTATTTTATTTTATTTGGGAAACAAACATTACAATGGATCAGTACGAATAAACATATAGAAAAACATAAACCAACAAAGTTTCCTCAATAATTTGAGAATCGTAGTTTATTTCAAAAATAATTTGGCCATTGAACTTTTTAATGCGTAAATAAATATTGGTGGACAATCCACACAACACTATCTCGCCCCAAACTAAGCCATAGCTTATGATAGTGCGAACCAGATAACTGATACTTCTATACTTTTTTTTGTAAGAACACATAATATTATAATATAACACCCACACAGACAGAGAACAAACATCTATGTTCATCAGTTCATCACACAACGTAGTGATTATCGAGCATATTGCACCGCACTACGTGGGTGCAATATGCTTATTCATTTCGAACCCTCTAATAAAAATAAATATACCACAAAACAAAATACCTAAAATAGAGAAAAGTAAGTAAATTAAAATAACTTCGTAGTTCAAGGTAGAATCGGTTATATTAACCTACATCGCGGACATCGCGAGATCGCAGTTCGGGAAGACAGTCAACAAGTTTGGTAGCTAATTTATCATAACATTATTGATAACTTTGAGCTTCGCAAACTTTTCTTGGTCACTTCAGCCCCTGATATGGCCGCATAACACACTCTCCAAGGAGACGTCGCCTCGCCTCGTCACGCAGTTTCACTTTCCATGAGTGTCATGAACGCGGCTACTGCTACGTTTAATTACTAATTAGGCAATATGGCCGCAAATTACTACATCGCGATTCGCGGTACGAGATGATGATGGGAAAGTGGACTGTTTACTATCTAGAACATAATAAGTACTCAAAATTATATGTATTTAATAAAATAGGAAAGTATTGGCCTCCTATTTTGTTCGCCGCTTAAAAAAAAACTTGTTACCGATAGTTCACATCACATGCAATTTGTAAACATTCACACAGTCATCAAAAACATAACCCTAACATTACTGTGTTGTAGGTAGGTAGACACAAGTGGAGTATAATCCGCAGATGGAACCACAAATGGCCACTTCGCAGGTTCGACGACCCCAGCACTCGTCTGGGCGTGAACTGTCTACGATGTAAATTCCTTTGTTCAACACCAAAATATCGAACACGAATCGCCTCAATTGTGTGAAAACATAACACTATCTACATTTACACTCCTTTCTAAACGGAACTTTATCGAATACGATAGGAATCTTTGTTCTGACTCAAACAACGCACAGTCTGTTGTTCGTAGCGACTATGAGGTTAAATATTTGTATTGGTGGGTAACATATTCCTAAAATTCAACCACTTAAAGTTTAAACTTAGTATGAAAATTACTTCATGCCCGAACAAATACGTGGGTTTACACTAGCTAGTCTAACATACAGTATAAATAAATAATGTGTTTGCAGTAAGTACAATCTTCTTGCGATTTTCTTTTCGATAAAATGCTGGCAGACAGAACGATCAGATAACGGTAAGTGGTTATGACGTCGGTAAACTCCGTAGAAAGGATTTAAAAACGAAGTCGTGTAACACGATATAACGATGTATACAGATAGGATACAACCACGAATAAAAATTTTATAGTAAGTAATTATTAAGTATCCCAAGTGAACTTGATACTATGACGCGCGGGGAAAGCAAAGGCATTCAATAGGAAAGCCTTTCTAAGTGACATACCAAACCAACATAGGAATAGTGTTGATCGTGAAAAGAGATAAGATGTAGAAGCTACAGCAAAACCATGTCTCATCAAAGTAACATTATTGGCTGTCACGCTAATAGTTTGCATAAAATGTGTTCTTCACATCTAGGTACTTATGCTATTTAACAACGTTACTAAAGTTGAAACATTGCTCAAAGTTAGCCCTGTCACTGTTCTTCATTACCCATTGCTGAAAAGAGATGGCAATAGTTTTCTAGTATAACACTAATTATCCTTTCACACATGTTTATAAGCAAAGGTGCTTATTATAAACGGGCTATTTTTGTAACAATTTATTGCTGCAATTTTCAAGTCTGCAGTTTCAGACTTAACACGCGGACTACGGAATGGCCTACTTAATGTCTGTAGGTTTTCTTTGGAATTATGTTATGCTATGGCCCCTCTAATCCTGCGTAGAGTACAAATGAGTACCAACAGCTTCCGGAGCTGTAATTACAACTTAGAAACAAAGAACACGCATAGAGATATTTATAGAGCAAGGGATGTCTATGGTGTTTGGCTTCACGCCATGGTCTCTGACCTTGTCCCCTGGAGCAATGCGGGCACCACTGCCTTGGCCCACTTGTCCAAGTACTATAACTATGTGAACAGGTGCTCAAGGAAATCTGCAGAGGCTTTTGATAAAGTCGTTCAATGCAATTTAATAACGGTGTGGACAATAGCGACACAGTATCGTAAAAAAAACATAATAAAACCCGTGAAGTAATTATCGTGGTACTCATTCAATGCAATATGAATCGATTTTATTAGTTTTATTATGAACTAGCTGATCCCGCGGCTTTGCTCGCGCTAGTTTACTTTGAAAATTTCATACAAACTTTCATCCCCTACTTTATCCCCTTGGGGGTAGAATTGATCAAAATCCTTTCATAGCGGATGTCTACGTCATAACATCTACCTGCATGCCAAATTTCAGCCCGATCCGTCCAGTGGTTTGGGCTGTGCGTTGATAGATCACTATGTCAGTCAGTCAGTCACCTTTGAGTTATATATATTTAGATAGTTTCAAGTTAGCAAACCCTTTAACAAATAATTTATTTATGAAACAAACTAATAATATTCCAAGGAGGTTAATTTAGTGACAGAAACAAACCGCATCGCCATACACTGGGTGACAGAGGCCGGTATCGTGTCGTGAACGTAGCCTGAACAACGAAGGTAGGGTTTCAGCTGTTAAATATATGCTGCCTATTTGTCTTTGTCATCTTTGGTACATCTTTGTCGACGAACAAACGAACAATGACAAAGTTGAGGACTTCGCTACTACTACTCTATCAATGAGAATGTACATATCCCCCAATTCAATATCATGCTCTCGATCCACAATCTATATTGTGTACAGTTATGCACACAGCATAAATATTAGCATAATTATTTTAAAACTGCAATAAATTTTGAACATTATTTCGTGCAATATAAGACCTACAATAACTAGCCGATATGTGCCGATATTTGTCATAGTGTCCGTTCACCCCCGCGCGTGCTATAATCTAATTCCTCGTTTCTATGCTAACGAACCGGCCAATTTAAATACATAACTAAGTAATTAATTTACGGAACAATTTTATTGATTGCAAATTACTTAGACCTATTTAATTCAATATTAGTACATTGACACTTTAATATACCTATATGGTATTACTTGAACTGAGTACATGAAAAATCCTTTTTTTATAATTGGACAACCCTACCTAAAGTGCTCCGCGATTTCGTTCGTTGTCAATTACAGAGTGATGCAAAATGAAAACCGTTTTCATAACCATGAAACCGAAGGTATCTCGTCGAAGAGCAATGCAGCCGCTAATGGTTACGAGAATGATTCTGTAATGGAATTGCGGCTGTCCTATTAGCGTTCAGTGCATCAGACGTGCACGCGTCGGGACAGCAGGGCTCACGCGACAATTGGCGAGCGGAGATGGACCTCCGCATTCCACCACTCCCCCCTTTAACTGGTGACTTCCCACCGCTACATGCCATATAGCTAGCTGAAAACTACAATCGTCGGAACTACCTACTATGATCTTTTTGAATTTATTTTGATGATAAAGATTCGGATCGTTACACGGGTCATGTCACGGGATGCACTTTCTATTACGAAATGTTAGCTAAGATACTAACATATACTTACTTACTTAACAATATTTTTTAAACATAACAATAGTATGCAATTTATAATTAGACTTAAAATTATGTGGAAAGTTTATTGAAAAGCCTGTTTGTCTAGGCCTAAGACGTATTAAAGTGATCTTTGTGATTCAATTGAATATATATGTTTTAACTTTGAAATTTAATTTCAAAGAATTTAATTGTCGCTGAAATCGCAAGTCTTTATCACAATTCGTGGACTTTTGCCAAATTAAGTTAAAAACAAGTCTTGGTTCTTCTTGGCAGGAAGTAAACGTATGACGTAGATTTAATTATTTCAACGACGCCTTATAAGAAGATTTAAACCATTGTATTGTAATGTAGCATTTGAATTCTTAAGGCTCCGGTGACAGCGGCTCGCAATTTCGAGGTGCGATTGGCTATTATTTCATTTTATTTCATTTCGGGGAGGTTGTTTGAAAGAATAACTCTAAAGAAACACGCATAAATACTGTTCGAACACAAATAATACAATAATATAAGGGAAACATGCCCGAATCAGAAATCATTTTGGTGTTAGTATGTTTGGTCTTACGTTTACCTAATACCAAAATGATTTCTGACTCAAGCACATTTCCCTTATATTATTGTATTATTTGTGTTTGAACAGTATTTATGCGTGTTTCTTTAGAGTTATTCTTTCAAACAACCTCCCCGAAATGAAATAAAATGAAATAATAGCCAATCGCAACTCGAAATTGCGAGCCGCTGTCACCGGACCCTTAATCACAAGTCACACACGGTGAAGTTCCGGTGCTATTCAGTGTCCAACTAACACAGTTCGTTTATCAGATGCAGCGTACACTAATCTAGTTTGATTTTACGAGCTTTTGGTCGCGCATTTCAACTTAATATTCAAATCAGCGAATCTATTAATCTATTTGACGACCTCAGTGGTGCAGCGGGCGAGAGTCCGCCTGCGACGCAAGAGGTTGCGGGTTCGATTCCCGCCTCGGAACCAATTTGTGTACGATCTGCAGAAGTTTGTTCCGTCAGTCTGGGTGTTTATGTATAATAAAAAATATCTATCTATGTAAGTATATAATGTATTAAATATATCAGTTATCTAGTACCCATAACACAAGCTTTGAATAGCTTACTTTGGGGCTAGATGGTGCTGTGTGGATTGTCCAGCATTATTTATTTATTTTATTTTATTTATTTATTTATTAAGACGATCTACTTTAAATACGATCTAGCATAGCAATCACATATCGCGTAACTTTTGTTACATTCAAAATCCGGTTGCATATGTCAATTTTGGTAGATTTGCGATGGCAAAACTGCCAAAATTGACATATGTAACCGGATTTTGAATGCAACAAAAGTTACGTGATCAAGGAGCAGTTCACCACCGCATGCTACAAAGCCATTCAATTGTATACCATGTATTATAATTAGCTACATTACATTCACTCATATAATTACAGGTTACTAAACCATTAAGTAACTTTATTAAATTTATATTATAAGGTACATGCGACTAATGCAAAACAATTTTGCAAATGTAACATTTGAATTTACGTTTTATATAAAGTAAAAAGAACTATAATTATAAGTTATGGGGCAGGTCACTAAAGTGCTTCTAGCACGCGAGCCTTTAAACAAATATATATGTAAGCATGTATGTGAAATGCGTAGGAGAATCGCCATGTAATTTCACGAGCGTGGCGTGGGCGTACAAAAGATTGATGATCGGAATGACGAATAGGTTTTTTAAACGTTTCCTAAGTGATCGTATGAAAGAGCTCATCCACGATGAGGCCAAAGGGAGTCAACAAAATCGATTGACAGGAACGCAGATGAGACAAAGCGGATTCATTAGACACGGCTTGTAGCGTGGGAACATACTCTCGCAAGCCAGCCGTTTCTGTCACAGCAATAGTACATGCTTGAGAGTGAAAAGGATAGAGAAACAACATGTTCTGTATTTCTCCAGTTGATCAACACGGTAGGAAACTCGGGAACTTTGTTGCCGATTGTTTTGTATAAACGCCTTTGTGTGAATGGTTTCACAAAAGAAATGAATCGAGCAACAGCTGAGGTTTGTACCCTATCACTAATATTTACTAATATCCATGGTTTTACTACATAATATCTATGGTAATATTATGACTTCCAGGTGAGCAGACATTGTAATAAAAGTAATTGCGCACGGCAAAGGGTTAATTTGTAAGTTTTACGACAAAGCTGTGCCCCGAGGCCGTAAAGGCAGTGAGAACGAATAACAAAGTAAATTGAGGGTGGGTTCATTTCATGCTCAATATCACGCGGTTTCAGCCACAATTGAACGCTTTCCCCGTTCGCCAGTAAAATTGAATTGCCATCGGGAAAGTCGATAGAAAGATTAATTAACATGGGAATGGCTCCCGAGTATTCCTTTCGCATGTTGACGATTACCTAGAATCAAGATTGGCATCCAAAGATTATCTAGATTCTAGATAATCTTCGGGTACCAGTCTAAGTCATATTCATGCCAATATGAACGGCGTACGTCATAGAAAACGATTATACTCGCATGCGCTAAAGAAAACATACTAGCTCGAAGGTTAAACTGAAGAATTTCAGCACATTGAATAGTCTAGCATTATCGGAGGCGTGGTTTAGCTCAGTTTTATTGCAAGGTGCTGTCTGATAGATTAAACCTGATTCATGTTACCTACTAACACACAGTTGCGTCAATGGGAGTACTGCGCTCTTATTATAAATTACTAGCTGCCGACCGCAGCTTCGCTCGCGTATAACCAAATATACGGACCGAAGTTATGAAAAATCGCATAAAACCAAGAGAATGATATCAGAACGTTTCAGGATATATATAATTTTGGTCACGATCGGCGCCTTAAGCACAGTGCAGTGCTGGCAGAATAAACAGGTGACATTTAATGACTACTGCGATCTGTGAAGAACAGCAGTGGTTTTCGCCAGCAATCATGAGACCGCCACAACTCCACAATACAATAGTATAGTAATTTATTCATCCGGCTTAGAGATTTATCTCCCATCTCGAGACATACTTTGTTTATTAAATTATGCTAAGAAGATCGTTCACAAAGCGAAGTATTAACTTTGTGAAAACATGACAAATATTGTACGGGTTGGCACTGTAAATTGCCGAGTCGTCGGTAGTACCTACTCAAAATTCGAAACCTAACCTCGAGGTTAACATAGATAGCAGAACTGACTTTATAAGGGAATATATAGTTCTCATAAAACAATATACCTTACCTATACTTATAAATAAATAATGTAGATATTTCACACAGCGCTATCTAGCCTCGAAGTAAGCAAATAAATGAATAAAAGTCGTTTATTTCAGGCACGATTTGTAAAGTACTAGCACAGGTACTAGAACTGGTCAGACAACTGATAGAATTCTTATTTTTTTTTTTGGAAATAAATCAATCCACCGTAGCCGCACCAACCTACTTAGCTGTTAGACCTATTAATATGTGACCCTAGGGAACTTATAAGCGAAATACGAGAGAAATTATAAGAGTTCACTTCATTCGAAGACGACCCAGCCCAATCTCATAGGTGATCAATATACTCATAATGTTTGAAAGCGACATACCTGGTAGAATGCTCCGTGAAGTTCCCGCCGTCTAGCAGCCTGATTTTGGCGAAGAGCACGGCCGACACGAAGGGCACTTCCGTGAGCTCCTCCAGACAGGTCTGCACCTCAAACTTGTACCGCTTCTTCTTGGTCATGAAGGCCATGGCGCCACCATCGGGCTCGGCCGACCGGCCGCCACGCGCCACTTATACCTAACCACTGCACTGCACAACACTGGCACTTCACTTCACAGCGATACACTTAGGTATCACAAATGTTCAGGAGTAAATCGTCGGAGCTATTATTTTGGCATCAGAGACTCCGATAGCGGGCCGGTCTGGGCCACTGTCATTAGTCTGGAAACAAAATGGTTTTAAGAATTATGATAAACGAAGGAGAACAGAAATATACGAAAAAATTGATTGCGTAATAAGATGTTAAAGAATTGACTGAAAATAAATAACCAACGACAGCGCGAGGATTGCGGGAAGTAGGCGGATGGACTCAGAAACGTTCTTCCGGGAAATGACCAGGGGAAGGCTATGTCCAGCAGCAGACTTCTTCAGCCTAATGGTGATGAACCGGTATAGGGTTCTATCTAAGCTAGTTAAACGATCAAGCCCACAAACCCCAACTTTAACGAGAAATTAATATAACATCAAAAAAATACTAAGTAAGACATTGCTATTTCACTATTCATGGAGTGACGAAGGTAAGCAAGTGAAAAATTTTCAGGAAATCTATTTTCGACCGTAGATACTGATTAACTTCATTTCAACACATTGTTTCGAAGGAAACTAGTGACACAAGAACTTGTTAAAAACATTCTTATTTTGTATTTTTCTTTCATCAAATCCGAGAAAAGGGTTTGTTTTCTAATGAGTGGCGAATTTACAACAGGTAGCGTAGTATTTTGCACTTTATTAGTGCCTCAATTAAATTTGCATGCGTCTCGTGATGCTAATCTGATAGTATTATCGCATCCACCTTATTACATAACCATCTGGTATTCAATGGGAATAACATGCATAACATATTAACCGACTAGCGATAAACGACATATGGTTTGCGCCAGTTTCAATGTGGCGATACTCATTTGTGGACTCATAACTGTTAATCGCTTGCATGTACATTGTTAACAGTGGCTCCTTTCCGAATGCTCTTCAGACAGCCTTCGTGACACAGTTGGTAGTAGGTCTGCCTTCTGAGCTGTAGACCGTAGGTTCTGGATTTATTGTAAACGTAAGCTTTGTTGTCTGGATTTATGGTTAAATAAATATTTTATAGGCTTAGCGACGCCAATAAGGTGATGTGAATGAAATACTGACGTCACAAAACACAAGGAGAGTATCCAACTGATAAGTAGCCCCTTTATAAACAAAATAATCGTATTCTGAACGTCCTTCAGAGTCGAGTACATTTACACTACAAATAAGTTTACCTGTTATTTGCTCGACGCTGTATGAGACATCGTAACAAGATCTGAACTCGTATAAACTTTAATAATTTGCTTTATCAAAACATAGTAAGTACGTCGGATCTGTAGATTTAACACATCTCAGTAACAATCAAAAATCCGTTGGCTGATGTTAATTTCTTTTGTTCATCATTGCTAGCTATTCACAAAAAACTCAGCTTAAATTAAAAAACTATCATTAGGTAGGGATACAGGCCTGTTAGTCCAAGCTTTGATTTTACAATGGTAACCAGCTCACTGCAGATTAACTCAGTAGCAGAGCTGTGAGGCCTGAATAACAAACTCAGCATTACTAATCATCACCATCATCACCATCCTCAATCTGCCCACTACAGATTGATTGAGGAGGCCTCCCCTATACATCTGCCCTCTCCATCCGCCGACTTTCTGCGAACCTCGCGTGGTCGCTATTCGAGAATCTTTATTCCCCAGCGGTCGTCAGAAACACTTACTATCTGAGATTTAATATAAGACTTAACTTCTTCCAAACACGGAGAGTTACTTACATGTTTGCCTAGAGCTACTGACTGCGTAGTGTCGAACATTGCTAGCAGAAATCCAATGTGAAACTTTTACATAGCCTGAAACAAACAGAGACCAATGTTAATAAGATACTACAGCGCAAATGATAATAGTCTGAACAGCCATTTGGGCCAATTGAACTTCGCGTTACTAAATTGATCGTGCCGTTACTTCCAATCAAGTGAAGATAGAGCTGTGACTGCTGACCGCACACTAGGATTCTTAGCATCAGGGACTGGACAACCAGTCGTACTCGTACCTAACAAATCCTACTAATCTGCGATCTACTAAAACTAATATTATGCATAAGTTTCAATGGTTGGAGGATGCTCAAAAATGTTTGATGAATTACAGTTTGTTACAAAACTTTGCTATGTACTACATATTCCAAAAAACCGGCCAAGAGAGTCGGACTCGCGCACGACGGGTTTTTTTTTATTGTTTGATAGCTAGACGTTTGACTGCCATCTCACCTGATGTAAAGTGAAGATGCAGTCTAAGGTGGAGCACGCTTAGCTATAATCCACTTATTCACTTCCGTATTCGGTTCCGTACCATTATCAATAAAAACGGCAAAACAATCACACTGAGCTGGCACCCAGATTTATGACGTGTCAAAGTGATCCTTGTGATTCAATCGGCTTTCTTTAATAACCTCGTACTGGCTGTACGAGAGAAAACCTCCAGCTGATCGACATTTGCATTTATATCTCGTGCGGGATGCGCAGAATTATAATCATCTTAATTAATGCACCAAATACACAGTAAATCTGCAATAATTGCCATATTATCTCGGTTGTTTGGCTGATTTCTCTGAAGCCTTTGCGTGCTCTCCTGGATGATTATCATTATGGCCTGATTCTGCTAATGCCTAAAACGTGTGCAAACTGTCGGCCTGCCGGAAAAGCTTATTATTATAAATAAATAAAAATAAAACATATAATATTATTCCCAAAATCGCTATTTCATGCGTGTCATTTGTACTTCTTTGAAAACACTGTAAAATTACTTATGCAATGCTTGTTAAAATAAATTAATCTGTAGGTACTTTATTCACTGCAGAATTGAAAACGACATTTTACGACTTAAATAAAACAGATTTAGCAATTTATTTAAATCTTCCAATCATCACTTAATTTTCGCTGATCGTAACGTAACTAGCCCGTGCGACATTCATTTCGAAATCAGCACATTCAGCGTCCCACCCAACCATGTCTTAACAATCTATAAAGAGCATACGTACGAGTATCTACTGCTACTTATGATGTAATCAAATTAAAATACACCCTAAAAAATTATTCAGCGAACCGTGAAATGATTCGGTAAAGAAAGATTACTGTGTTGAAGGACTAGTAACTTGTTGGCGAAATAAATTATTTGATAGACAAAAAGTAGCTTCAGTAAATCTCCAGAATGGAAACTAAACCTACTACGAGTACCTCTATGCCAAATTAATCTCGATCAGTTCAATGGTTTAGCTGTGTAGCAATTTAAATCACCTAGGATTATAACAAAACTACTCAGGCAAACCGTTTATGCCGAAGACTAAAACATTGTATACTTAATAGAAAAAGCTAATACTTTCTGCTTATAGAGTTAACTTGTTACGGTGAAGAGCTTGCGATGGATTGCGAGCTGGTTGGCAGTGCGCCAGTTGCCGAACAGATTTGGTACTCACCTTGAAATTTTAGCGCGGAAATTGTTTAGGGATCGCCCGGTAGGGCCTCAGTGAGTGCCGGTTTCGATAAATACTTTGAAGCATTCATGAGATAGGTATTATATATTTAATACCCAGCATCTTGTAAGCAGACTATCAGCAAACACAAGGCAAAGCAAACATGTCAGCTTTCTATACTGCCAGCGCAGGGGGGCGAAATTGGGTTTAACTTGTGCTAACCATATTGCTCCGAAGTTACGAGTGGATGCAAAACACGGTATCCCAGAAAGTACAGTACTAGAAAGTAAAGTACAGCTACTTTAAGTTAAGGCACGCTCGCAGGTCACAGATAGTGTGTAGTGCAGCTGATAAATCATCGGGTGAAATGAAACGCAGCCGTACGACACACGGCCGCTAATTAGCGAGCAATTTGGCGCGGTGACATTAGCATGGTATCGCGCGACGAGACGTGGCGCCAGATTGTGCGATTTACAGTGCAACACCACTGCTGAACCTATGAAAATGGGACGCGCTAACTTGCGTCACATGGCATTTTTTGACAATTCTACGAAAACTCGGCAGTTTATTACCGGAAAATTCTCCTATCCTACACCATTGATCGGTTTAAAGTGATATAAAACATATCGAAGTGAATTGCCTATTGAACGGTATTACTGAAATTAGGGGGAAGATGAGCGTACTCTATCACAGAGCAGACATCGTGTATACTCAACTCTCATGTGACTACTAGAGGATAACAGCGTACATGTATATGCAAATCACGAAATACAGCAGCGATTTTACTTAGGACTTCCCTTGTCCTTCCTTCCTTCCCTGCACCATTAATTTGATAATGAACAATGTTATAAAAATGAAGTAAATAAATTATATCGGCGTTCTCAATTCAATTTCAACCACGCCATTTAATTATTTATAATGATGTTAATGTCGCAATAAATAAATAGAATTTTTGTATCAATCGTATCATCAAGAAAATGCCGTTTAGCGACATGCGAGTCCGATTTTCAGAGTGGAGGAGTTTCGACGACGAAATCTAGAGGCTCAGACTTTTATTTCATGGCTTAATGAATGATGCAGCTTTTAGCTTAAAGTTCAAAAGAACAAAAATCACCAATTGGAAATGCCAATAGCAGTCACTAATCCAACTGTTGACAGTGCTGAACTAATTTATTTTACAAAGTAGACAAGCTACAAGCGCTTCAGTTCACGGTAGAAGACGGCGGTGACACGTTCACATTTGGGTAATTGCCTCGTTCCAGTCGGGGGAGCGTCACGCTCTGGCGCGAGAGTGAACGATAAATCCGTCTTTACCGGTTAGCCATCGATTTTGCACGCAGACACCATTTGGCCTATTCAAATTTGTTACCTCGCATATCGTATCGCACTTCTTTTACACATGTGCGAAATTCCTGGCAGATATAAAACCTGCAATATAGTGAGATAAAGCAGCCAACACATTCCCTAACATCAATTCCTCCGCCTACCAGCAACAGCAATGACGCAATCGCCAGCGGAGCAGGTCCGAGGCCAATCGATAGAGTCATGCCGACTACCAAGAGAAAACTGCTGATCCAACATTTGTATATAAAAAAACAGGCCAAGTCGTTCCGTCCGTACCATTATCCATAAAAACAGCAAAAAAATAACTTTTGTTGTATAGGACGCCCCTTAAATATTAATGTTAATTATATTATTTGTTGTTATAGCTCCAACAGAAATACATCTTCTGTGAAAATTTCAACTGTCTAGCTATCACGGGTCATGAGGTACAGTCTTGTGACAGAGGATTTTATAGACCGTTATTTAACATGTACCTAAAATTTTGCTAAATAAAATATTTGATTTGAGCCTTAGTAATAGAGTTCCCGGTTTACCCTTTGGGTACGGAACCCTAAAAACGTACCCCAACCACTTGTAAACAATGGTAATAAAACACGCTCATTATCATCATCTGCTCCACCTGCTAGCACCAGCGATGAAATGACGTAATCGTCATCGGAGCGTGATCCTGAGGCCAATCGATCTCTGTGCGCTACCAAGCACGTCTATATCTTTTATTGTAAAATAAACTTTATCGTAACAGGCCATATGATCCGTATGAGACCTGAAATAATAATAATAGCCCACGCTAAAGGGGTCACAGAGGTCGAACTGGCACTAGTCACCTAGTTTTAAGACGTTTCAGGATGGTCCTTGTGATTTTATTGAATAAACATATTTTGACCTTGACTTTGATCGAAGGGAGTGGACGAGCATCAGGGGATCTTTGCCCAGCAGTACGACAGTATAGGTTAGAAAACCATACTATCTTGCTATCGTTAGATTGCTTTTAGTGCGAATAGAGGACAATTGACAGCTTTGAATCTTTAGATGAGTCAAATGCAGAGCAAGTTTTAAAATAGTTCGCGTACGTATCGCAGATTCACAAGTGTTTGTATTTTTAAGATCGAACAAAAACATTAGTGTTCGTGCTCTACCAAAACGCAAAGCCAGCAACGAAAATTCCTTGGGTGTTAGTCTATAAAAAAAACGCTAGCGAAGTGAACGATCTTAGCGCTCTTTTACGTTAAGGGTTTCGTATTCAAATACGGTAAGCATCGTTCAGTGTGGATGAGACCGTTGTGCTCAAGTATAAGCCACGTGCTAGAAGGGATCATCAGATATTCACTGATGATTAGTACTTATATATGAGACTAGTTGCGCCCCGCGGTTTCACCCGCGCAGATTTAAATCCCGGTGATCGAAAAACATTTATACCTACGATTGCTGATATCACTCATTGCTCAAAACGCAACGATAGCGCGTGCTAATTTGTCCTGTGGCGACATCTAGTTATTATTTAGGAACTAAAATGTATCAGGTAGTTTTGTTACTCAGCGCTAAATTGTTATTTTTATTTATAATAATCGTCACTAATCACTAACACTATTTTATAAGTTTTATCTTGTTACTAACATCTATGGACCAAGTCTGAAATAAATTATAATTATTATTATTATTATTAAATACGGTAAAATGCTAAATATCTGCCAACACCCGGCATTCCCACGGGATAAAAAGTAGCCTATGTGTTCTTACAGACTATAATCCATATCTCTGCCAAGTTTTATCCGGATCCGTTCAGCCGTTCCGGCGTGAAAGAGTAACAAACATCCATCCATACATACAAACTTTCGCGTTTATAATATTAGTAGGATAGGATTAGGTTTACCTACTTACTATGTTGTATTGTATCGTTAAAGGGTGGTTTCCCTCCAGCGTGTTTATGTAACACCGTATGAAGTTACGCATGATCGGAGAGGCGCCAAGCTGTTTGGCGTGCCAGGCGCGAGGTATACCCGGGTGTACTCGATTATTTGACACACGTGTGTCTATTGATTTGTTCCTTCGCAACAGAAAAAAAACCCATAGGTACAATTCTTTTGGCATGGTTGCCTTTTCATAAACCAATTTTTCTTGTGTATTGGCTCATTAAATTGTAATAAGCGAGCTCTTTTAGGCAGTAGGTATATTTTGTAAAAAATCCTAGAAAAAAAGATAGAAGCCGTCAGATTCTTGTCTGTTCTTCTTTGCACTAGTCACGGTTTATCGAAGCTTTCGCAATTCTTTTGCAATATACAAAACAACAAAAAAGTATCCTTGTTAATACTATCAGGCAGATATTACAAGAGGCAATAAAAACAAAAACGAACAACGACTGTGACCAACCATTGTCGAATTACAGTCACGCAAACCTTCAAAAAACAGTTCTGACGGCGATAAAAATTAACAGTGCAAGAGCATGTCAGATTGGCGATTCGGGATCAAAAATCGGTTACGAGAAACTACACTTGAAACTGATCTAATACGCGAATCTTGCGAAAAAAAGGGCGTTTGATCAGCATTAATAATTTAATGTTTATATATGTATACATTGTGAAAAAACCCCAACTGATGAAGGGCAGACTAGGACAAACACAAATACATTTATTTACCAAAAACAATTACATAATGGTTCCCAACAAACAGACAATAGCAAAGAACACAATTAATTTCACTTACAATCCACAAAAAACCCTAATTAAAATCGTTTGATACCACCACAACACATGCAGACGTCGAGGGTGAAAACATTATTAGTTTGTAACATTGTTCATAATCTTCCTATTGCATTCGAAGTAGGTACGAGGGTACCATAAAGCCAGAAACTTTTTTAATTAGAGCTCGTAAACGAAATGGCACATAATAGCCCCGTCCTATATTCGCTTTATTGACACGACCCAATAAATGGCGAGAATTTACGATTTCCAGTACCAAATTCTTATAAATTAGAATAAATTAAAAGAAATAAAAGTGCTGGTGACCTATTTCCTACTAGCCGGTTTATTTTATGATGGTTCAGAATTCGCAGAATTTGGTTAAGTAGTATTTGTTAAGGATTCAAACAAAATAAAAAAAAACACATCTGGATTTCAAAATTTACTTAGGTGCTATCTGATCAGCTGTCCAAAACAACACCATTGTTTTTTTTTACAGTCGATCGCTTCCTATGAAAATAAATTCTACAGACATTTCTTACAGATGACTTATTTCAACAGCAATTTTTTACACCGTAAGGGTTACCTAACCTATACCTACATGAATTTAATCACTAAAAACACTCAGTCCTAAGACTTAACTATGTTACAATCCATAATAATGCTTCAAACTTACTGAATACACATATCTGTCTAAATCTAGACAGGTAATGAAGATTCAAAACCAGGGAGGGACAGAAACGGGGAGACAAACATGCGCGACGAGAACGCGGACGTGAAAAGCCAAGTCAGTGGTCAGTGCGGTCAGGGTGAAAGTGACGAGGAAGTCCCACAGATCCATCATATCCGAGTGGGACAAGGAAGCTGGCTTCTCGTAATGACATCGCAACTAGTATTCAGCTTATCGGTATCGTGATACAGCATATGTCAGCGTCTATGGCTACGCACAGACCTAATAATCAGGCTAATAATAGGCAGAAAATTAATCAAGCTCAGCTATGTATAACTCAATACTCAGGTAGGTACTCTTAACGCTAATCGGCTGTCAAGTCACTTGCTATCTCTATCTAATTTGAAGTAAAAGCTGAAACAGCAAGTGACTTGACAGCCGATTAGTTTTGATCGGGCTTTCAGAATCCGAGGGTTAAGAGTTACATGGGGTGCTGTCTCTGACTGCACTAGTAACCGTTTTTTTCATAACTGTTGTTTTTGTTTAATTTTTGTGAAGAAAAACAAACATTTTCTAACCTATTCTTTTTTCATACGTTTGGAAATCTGTTTTTTTTACTGCATTTCATGTAAGAAGAGTAAAAGAAGCGATATCAATTCATAGGAATTCGAAAGTATGAGCGTATCCGACGGTAATCAATGTACGCAATGCTTACTAAACAGCTGATTAGCGCTCCTGAAAAACATTAGCAAACTGGCCGGAAACTGCGATTTCCATTGAATAACTGCTTGCACTCTATGTTACGTATTTGTCGCCCGAAAACACAAAACAATTTACTTAAATCTATCTCAACTAGATATATTTATTTATTAGATTATGTCATATTATGAATGTGACGCAGACGCCCGAGATAAGTTTTATTTTTATTTATCTTAAAAAAAACATAACAATATTTAATTAAGTATATAGCAATAAGGAAACCACTAAGGTTTATAATAGTAATGCTACTAGAGTCTTATGTCGGTAGCTTCTAAACTAGGTAAGTAGGTATACAAAAAAACAAATAAACTGGATCTAGGTAAGTGCAGTTCTACGAAATATGTAGGTTATTTTTAAGTCAAAGGCTTTATTCGATTTAAAAGTGATATGAGACAGGCAGTAGTCATCTACTGATTACTATTACCATCTCATGATGGTAATGGTGGATGTTAACAATCACAATAATATCAAATTACTTAATTATATTGAAGGAAGGAGCTATAGACTATCCATTTATAGAACGTATAAAATTGTATGATACAAAACAGTAATTTGCATAGCATAGATTTGAACTCGATAAAGTTCATTTAATAATATTTCTAATGTAACTGTGAGCTAACAGACAGCTTGTCTGAGAGATAAATTAATCGGCCTTTGAAGATTCACTTAATTATACATTCAAAAGACGAAACAAACAACTTACACAACGCGGATTATTATTCAAATTAAATATGTATTTGAGTAAATTTTAAGTATTAATCTAGCATCAATGCATATAAAATGGAGCAAATAGTCTTGCAACATTAACGAACCTAAAATGGGATTTCAAAATTAACGTATATTGATTAATAGTAAAATTAAACATTCGGTTCTGAGGTTCTAAGTGGAGGTTAGGTAGGTGGTTGATTGTTTATTAGCGCGCTTCATTATCATGACATCATACGAAGGATACAAGTTAGTAAATAAATATACTACCTACACAGCAAGAATGCAGATTTTTAAATAAGGAATAAGTTTAATCGTTTCAAATGAAAAATGAAACCTGTGTGGCCGGTGGACCGTACTCTTGTTCGCTTACTTTGTTGTATAAAAAAAATGTTACTGTAACCAGTTGTCGATTTGCTGAAAGTACAAAATCCTTAACTTAGTTTATAGATTTTTCAGAAGACCTAAAACTAAAGCAAAATCAAATAAAAGGAACCTCCCGTCCGACACCTTCAGGCGTCAACCGATCAACGGTTGTGAAGCGAGACAAAGAAGCCATCATGATTGATGTCATGTTTCACATGTTCTAGAATACGCGGCGTGTGATTGTATGGTCGTCCGATTGGGGTCAACCGCCAGGGTCAACCCAAACAGCCGCGCACCAACCGTTACGTGCATGCCATCTCCAGATTTGCAAGCGAGCTCAAATACAAACCAGTTACATTACGCACACGCACAGCTATTCAAATCTATTTTAAAAGCGCAGCTGCTCCTATAAAACCGGATCGGACCAAATACTCCCTTTAAACTATTTATCAACGCGTGTCTAATGTGATAATAATGTTTGTAACTCTTACTTGAGTACAGACCAGATTGTAATACGATCAAATCAATTGTAGGCGTATACGGGTGACGAAACAAACCGCAAAATACCTATACATAGTTATATTATTCCTCTTATGCTATGATATTCTCAGTCGGTCAAATTAACTATCGACGTCAGAGAATGGCTCGCAAGAGCAACACGAAAGACCACGTATGTAAATGAGGACAGAGGTGTAGACGAAGATAAATCAAGTAGCAGACGTTGAAGTTACATACCGAGGGCAAGAAATACCTACGTGAGACGCATTCAGCTCAAGGACACGTCAACACAAGACCAATAAATAGATCGGAGTGTTCTGAAGCAATCAGGTTGAAACTAATACGTGCTGGAAAGGATTATTCAGTATCGGACGTAGATAAACGGCAGACGTTTACACTGAGGCCAAGAAACCCGCGCTGAGACATTCAAGCACACCCAAGGGTCAAGAACAATTTAAATATCATCATATCATATAAAAAGACCGACTTGCTCTCGGATAGACTTTTTGCATTTTCGATTACAGAAAAAGTATAAATAGCCAATACGTAGCACAGGCGGTGCGGTTAGACTATAAACGTCACTACAATAACCAATACTGGATGGAATGTAATAATATTTGACTTGTATGTAACCTTTAATGGCTTCACACACGGCAGCTATAATGTATATGAATATACATTACATTCCGGGATGTATAGCTTTAAATTAACTTTGTATCACACACGCAACAGGAAATGTAATGTATGGTATTCGGCTAAATCCCCAAAAGATGACGCACGCCATGTCACGTGCACGTCATTTTCAATTTCATTGTGCATTAGGAGTAAAAAGACCAACCGTGAGTAAGGGCGATATGTACCTAAAACAATATACACATAGACTTTCTATCAAAATGAACATGCGACATACATAAGTAATGTAAAATGTAACAATACTTCTCTATAAGGTAATTTTTAGTCGGGGAATATTTTAGTGCCATTAAAAACAACGCAATTATAAGCCAATGCTAGTTAGCATGTACACAATTTAATAGTTATTTTGCAGGCATCATCTGCTATAGATGACTAAACCTATCGCAACATCTGAACTTTCCAGGGATTTGACATTTTACCAACAATAATCAGTGATTAAGATGACTGACGAGACGGTTCGTCGTATTTTTGTCTGCGCAATCAGCACGCACAGTCACTGGCTCCGACAGGTCGTGTGTCAGCACAATGGCAAGGTCATGTTGTTTGTACACGTTTAAATCCCTCAATTGCGACTGTAATTTCCGCGGTTTTTTTGCCTGTACCAAAACTAATAAAGAATTGAGTATAAATAAATAAATAATGCTGGACAATCCACACAGCACTATCTAGCCCCAAAGTAAGCTACTAAAGCTTGTGTTATGGGTACTAGATAACTGATATATTTAATACTTTATATAATTACATAGATAGATAATTTTTATTATACATAGAAAACACCCAGACCAATGAACAAATTTCTGCAGATCGTACACAAATTTGTTCCGAGGCGGGAAACGAACCCGCAACCTCTTGCGTCGCAGGCGGACACTCGCCCGCTGCGCCACTGAGGTCGTCAAAAGAAAAGAATACTGCGGATATCGTTTCAAAATTTCGCGAGCAGCCAAGTAAATTGTTTTTTTTTTATGTGTTGCTCGCGATGTCTGTGGCGATGTTAGCAAATTATAGACTGTTGGCAAACGCAACAAATTATGACGCTCGTTTAATCGGTGTGTGACAATGGATGTTTGCAGTTTACTCAAGTGCCTCGTGAACAATGCAGCACTAGTTGGCAACGGCGAGTTAACTTTACTTACTTAGACAGCAAGTCATGTGAGCAGAAAATTGAGGGCTAGTTTGGAGCTGCTATCACTGGATTGGCAGCTCTTGTTGAACAGAAAATATGCGATTTATTACTCGTCCATACCATTTGTTTTGCACTCTTTGATCTGCTACAGAAAAACACATCGTACATAGTCTATAGATATTTTAATTGTTTTTCACAGAGTCAGTCAGATAACCGTCAGCTAAACCATTATCATATCTACGGGAGCTCTGATTATTATATTCTTTGTACGGGAGGCTGCTGTCACAAGTGTCTCAAAAAATCAACGGGTGTATAAAATATAATTAGGTACAACGTGACATGGCTGTAAAATAGGATTATTTTGAATAGCCACACCAAACTCAGCATACGGTTATTACACGTGCGTGCAGTTCAAAGATGCAGTCATCACCTCGATCGCCACGCCATCGCGCCAGGCGCCACGTGACCCGTGAGTATGACTGCAGAGCAAGACAAGTGGTCAAGTGGTCCGCGACTGATTGTAAAGACGGTTGAATATAATCTACACAAATCTAATCATAAAAATCAGAATTAACAGCCTGAATAAGACCACTGATACAGGCCATCTCTTTATTTATTTTCAGTAAGAACGATTCTGAGCCTTTTTCATCCACCTACTTTCCACGATCTTCAATGACGTGTCCATCAGGTAACTAAGTTATAATAATATAGTGTAATTTATGTATATACGACTCGAGTAAACAGTGCTGCCTATTTTGGAGAAAAGCACAATAAAAAAACCTTCCTGACATGCCTAGTAGACAACCAACAGCTTGAAGTGGCACCACAATGGATCTTCAATTTGTAATTTATTACATTGTAACAAGGATCATACAAAAACGCGATAGAAACCAAGCCGTAGTTTGTTGGCTGTTCTTATAGGCTTTGGTAGCGCGGAACTGGCACCTAGAGTCACCTAGCTTTAAGACGTTTCAAAGTGATCTTTGAGATTTTATTGAATAAATACATTTTGACTTTGAAGCTGCGAGCAGAGATTTTTGAAAGTTTATCTTTAAGACGAATACAAGAGCTAATGACTCTCGCTCGCACGTTTTGACTTGTTGAAAGATATAAAATCACTAAACCCATTTTCGAAAAATCGCAAACAACCATTTTGTGTGCAATCACATTGCACACATTTTAGTAAAAATTTCACTTTGATCGATACAAGTTCTCCTATTCAAAAGTTTACTTATGTACGAAAACTAAAAAAGCAAACATTTAATTAGGAAAACTTGCATGTATCAAAATGATTTTTTTACCAAACTGTGTGCAATGTGATTGCACACAAAATGGTTGTTTGCGATTTTTTTAAATTGGGATCAGTGATTTTATATCTTTCAAAATGTCAAATCGTGCGAGCGAGAGGTATTTTAGGTGTTGTCAACGCCTTAAGCGTGATAATAGCGCACCTGTGAGCGTACCCGTACCTAGTTGTGTAAAAAAGAAACAGGGATTTCATGAAAATGCATCAAGCGAACGAAGTCACGCACGGTTCGACTAGTAAAACAGGGTTATTTCATACGGTGTGCAATATCTTGTTTACAAGTAGGTAGTACAGAACAACTGCACTTGAGGTACTGTTCTACCTACAAGTAGGTAGATAGTGGATAGTGATAAGCACCAAGGTTGGCCGTCCCTGTCTTCGAGTCGTGGAAAAAAGAAGCAGAGATAGCGGCTTTATGTCAAGTTCAGATGATAAAGCGCTTTGTAATTTAAGAGCTGAGATAAATCTGCTGGATAAGGTCCCGAATTTCAAGATGACATTCTTAGTTGAATTTATTGCTACTATCTTGAATAAAATCGCGGGTACATATAAAGAACTAGATTTTCAACAAAAACGAGACTATCACCAATTAGGCTTTACCCGTTATACCTATACTCTGTTAGAAATCGTGGTGGAATGAAAAATATAGCCTACGTGATATTGTGACCCGATAATATTGTAGTAAATTAGAAGGAACAATCAATCACCTTAACTTAATGACTGGATTTTTAAATTCTTGTTCATTTTAAATCAATGACAATTAATAACCTATAGTGTTCCGAGTTCAAACCACACTAAATTTAAAGTTGCAGCAGTTGTCCATCAAAAGGACACGCATGAAACAATAGCCTTATCACCTTATTTAAAGATTACTTTGATATCCACGATATTTATATTATGATGCGTATTATCACACATTCGAATACTTAGGTAAGTAAACATTTCTAAGTGGTCGTGACGTGGTTGAGCGGACTTCAGCGTACGCGTCGCGTGATACTGAATATTGCTGCAAACTGTACGGTGGCAAACTGTTAGTTCTGTAAGTGCAACCTGATCATTGCCGAATAGCCAAGCCAGGCCGTCTGACATTGGAATGAAATGGGAATCCAATCTTGGGTGATCAGGTTCAGTCAAACAGGGGATTAGATCAAATAGAGATGTTGCAATGAATCAAATAAAAACCGTTCTAGATGACGCTGATACTCAATGGCTACCAAAACATAAAAAAAGCATTTTGATGACACGATAATATGACTAGTCCAACGAAGATTTTTTACAGATCAATTTCTATGGGTTTTGAAAGGACATCGTAAGTAATGCAGCCGAAAGATAGAGAAAGAGAGGTTACCAGATGACTCTCGTCCTAGCTCCTCCTCGTGTATTCTACTAGAGACGTAGGTACTTAAGTAATGTAAATTTACTTACAAACGTGAAATTTGCGAACGGTACACGTGCGCCAATTTCGTGATACGGTTCACGCTTCGCCTATCGCTAATCGTGTTTCTTCAATTTTTAAATACTTTTTTAAAAAGTAGGTACTTCGCACAAAGTGCAATAATGAAAATTTTCAAGTAAACGTACCTACCTATAAGCTACAGCAATTCGGCAAGAAGTCTGAAGCAAAAGGTACCGCAACCGTGCGACGCGACGTCCGTAGTGGTCAAGTACTCAGGTTGTATACGACAAGGCCAGTTGAAATCGGTCATTAAAAACCGAATCACAGATCGTGTTGATCAATATGACAAAGACAAGACCTTTGATGTGATAGAACGATGACTTTGAAACATTTCCTGTGCCCATGGCGATGGCCGCTGTAGGCCCTTTTAGGAATCTGAGATGGAAGCGGATACTTGCAATATCCTTATTTGTATGATACTTTAATTTCAAGAATTAAAATACATTTAAACAAAGGCTTGTCAAGATGATGAAGCCTATGGAACTGCCGTAAGTTGGTTGCCTGTTCTTCTAGGTTTGGTCTTGAGGAATTGGCACCTAAATCCATCTAGCTTTTAAGACTGTGAAAGTGATCTTGAGATTCAATTAATTAACCTCTTTTGACTTGGATTGAAAACTCTGTCTGGCTGTCTGTGGCTCGAGTCAACATATAAATTCATCATCATCATCATCAACAGCCCACAGAAGTCCACTGCTGGGAATAGGCCTCCCCTATCCGCTTCCAGGAAGAACTATTCTGAGCCCTTTCCATCCACCGACTACCCGCGATCCTAACAATGTCGTCAGTCCATCGGGTAGGAGGGCGTCCCACACTTCGCCTTCCTGTTCGTGACATATAAATTATCAGTGTTATTAACATCGGTGTTAGTATATTTCAAACGTAAGTCAGTTGGTCGAATACCGACCGCATAGCGTTTTATTTTTTCTGAAAGGTACAAAAGTCAAAATAAAAAACGGCTTATAAACTAGATAAATTCAATCGCGACCAACCAAAGCTTTGAAAAAAAAAAACAGATTCAAAACACTATCGCCAAGAACTAGCAAGCTGGAGTGATTGTTATTTACGTTGATAGGTACCTAGGTACTCTGTATTCACACGCAACACTGAATTGACTGTGACTTGAGCAAGGTGGGTCGACCTAGGGCAAACACTGGATGAAAATAGCAGAAGACCAGACCCAGTGGCATTTGGTTGATCAGTGAATTCATCAAAACAGATCACCTGTATTTTTAAAACAAGATCAGATGCGTTTCTTTCATTTTCTCAAAAGGAAGAAAACGATACATGGATCAGTATGGTTCTACCCTTGCCAATTAGGTATGTCTACAACATTTGTAACATGAGGAAACATGACAGCTGCATTGCTTGGATAATGTGTGGGATATAAAATTTTAAATGCTTACATCTTGATAGACAGATCCAATACTTATTTGACGACCTCAGTGGTGCAGCAGGCGAGAGTCTGCCTGTGACACAGAGGTTGCGCGTTCGATTCCCGCCTCAGAACAAATTTGTGTATGATCTGCAGAAATTTGTCACATCAGTCTGGGTTTTTCTATGTACTTATAATAAAAACAATACTTACTTATCTATGTAAGTATATAATGTATTATATATATCAGTTATCTAGTACCTACCCATAACACAGGCTTTGAGTAGCTTACTTTGGGGCTAGTGGGTACAGTGTGGAGTGTCCAGCATTATTTGTTTATTTATTTTATATAAGTATTTGTATCTCCTGTCATATAAATAAACTTTTGATTTTATTACAGTAAATGATGAATCAAGCAGGAAGTAAACATACCATGCAATTAGTTGCATTAGCAATTAGTTTTGTTAGCAAAAGCAACGTATTCTGAGTGCCAATGGGCTGGAACATTCTCCTTCATTGCCAATAATTATCTAGCTGACCGACCAACGACGGACGCTACGTGTATCTGAACGGATTGACGCGTAAACATTACATTTCCGAAATCCGATGTTGGTTGTATGCGCCATTGAGCCTGAGATGTTTTCTATAAACACACAATCGCATGATAACTCACCAAATAAACCAGTTTCTCATGAAATACGCCGACCACGACCAGTCTCGAAGGAAGGCACACGACAACTTTTATAATTTTCCTTCGGCTGCTAACAACACTACCGGTTGTTTACAGGGTGAGAATTGAAGAATCCCTCAAGGAACAATTTGGAAGACAAGAGACTCCTCATGCACGGCTGATGCTGAATTGTTCTATTTCTGCGATTCGATTAAACGCACGACCGACAACCGTCCGTCCGACGGACACGCCACAAGACCACAGACTGAATGAAAATAAATAATCAGTCAGTTTTTTTTTTTTTTTTTTAATTTTGTGCTGGCTTGGATACAAAGTCCTCTCGCCAAGTCCATTTTGTTTATCAGAGTTCTAAGTCACTTCATTCACTTTCCCCTAGGTTTGTATGTTTTGTTTAACTTTCAAAGGTCAGTTTTTGCAATCGCATGTTTACAAAAAAAAAACAATTTTAAAGAGTGTCCACTGTGTTGACCACATATTTTTAATAATCAGTCAGGCTGGGCCAGTGCTGCCAGATGATAATTGAAAATGCTATTATTCGATAGCTATGCTTGAAAAACGCGGATTTTCAACACAAAAACCGGAATTCTTTCCCCGCGTTCCGAAATACGCCATAATCGATTTGAGCGCTCACAAGCCCGTACCGAATTAGCGTGAGCGCGATAACGATGACCCATGAAACGTCATAGATTACGTCATGACACGCGCCATCTTGCGATTACGCCGACAATGCCATATTCTAATATCACTGTGAGCGCTGTCAAAAATGACAGTTGTGCATTTGTGTTTTGTTGTTATTTGTGATGAGATTTCAGGTTTTCAGTCGCATTATAGTCGTTATAGGGTATAATATGTTCTGCGATCATAAAATACCAAATCCAGAAAATATCCAAGCAGTCCCAGTTTGTTACACAAGGTTTGAGGTTATGATTCCTAGGAATGTTTCTGTGAGTGCGCTTACGAGCGTTTCGAATTGTTGACAGCTCTGAGCTGTCATAATCGCAATATCTAATTCGGAACGCCTGTGAGGTGATGTGAGCGCTGTGATCGATTATAGCCATTTCGGAATGCGGCCTTTGTTTCATCATTTATCTCTCTTAGGAATTTTACTCTCTCGATTCGTGCACTATTTAATTTTTTTTTTACACAAAGGCAAGGGAATCTAAAAAGTAAGGATATGACAGTAATTCTTATTATATTATTAGCAGCGGACAGAAAAACTATTCACTAGAAACGATGCTAGAGAATCTGGAGACTATGCTGAGGACCTAACTAAACCTAATAGTAAATCCGGCGCGTTCACTGCGGATGACGTCATCGGCAGAAATACCAATCTCTGGCGCTGAAATGCCGGGATCCGAATAGCGCGTTCACTGCGGATGACGTCATAGGCAGAAATACCGATCTCTGGCGCTGAAATGCCGATCCAGTGCACGCTGCTGTACCATACAAAGCAACAAATCCGTCCGCTCCGTACGCAGCGATGCTGATGCGGTGGACGCATAGCAAAAAGAGCACAAGGCGGATTCCTTGTCAATAAGGCGGGGCAAGAAGCGGAAAAGCGGTACATCTGGCAACGGTGGGCTGGGCTGGTCCGCAGACGATAATCTATCTATCTATATATACACAACTACACACACATGATGCTGACAGACGCAACGGATTGACATTTAATTGTCCTTGGTCACTTGATGTTAAACATCTTGGCCTGGCCCCTATTGTTGTTTGTGTCTCTATTACAGTCACTTGGGCTAACTTTGGCCCACATTTTGGAAAATTCTGATAATTTGAAGTTCAAATACGTTAGACACAAAAAAATACTTGTACGCGTGGCTTGTGCATGTATCTGACACACGTCAATTATTCTATGTGTCAAGTACATAAATGACGACAAGACCACAGACTGCAAATATTGCAATGCAATGCAACAATGGTCGATCGAGTCGAGTAAAATGAAATTAAGGCTCCGGTGACAGCGACTCGCAATTTCGAAGTGCGATTGGCTATTATTTCATTTTATTTCATTTCGGGGAGGTTGTTTGAAAAAATAACTCTAAAGAAACACGCATAAATACTGTTCGAACACAAATAATACAATAATATAAGGGAATCATGCCCGAATCAAAAATCATTTTGGTATTAGTATGTTTGGTCTTACGTTTACCTAATACCAAAATGATTTCTGACTCAAGCCCATTTCCCTTATATTATTGTATTATTTGTGTTCGAACAGTATTTATGCGTGTTTCTTTAGAGTTATTATTTCAAACAACCTCCCCGAAATGAAATAAAATGAAATAATAGCCAATCGCACCTCGAAATTGCGAGCCGCTGTCACCGGACTCTTAAAGAAATGGTGAAACTACGTAATGCTGTTGCAGCATACAAAACACTGAATGGACTGATATGTGTGTACAAGCCACCATGTGTTCCTGTGAAGCAAGTCCAGCATGCGATCATTACTAATCTTTGCAGAGGTTAGTTTTATCATAACTTCTTTTGAGTTCTATTCATCGATCTAATAATGATCTAATTCAGTATTTTTGCTACTTTGCTGCCTATATACATCAAGTAAGAATGATTATCAGTACCTGCTTATGATGTTTTTGATAAGAACAATCAAATAATTTTCAGGTTAAACTATAGCTATCTCTGTGTACCTGGGTTGAGGGTTGGGGATAGCATAGGAGGGTTGCAAGTGGGTGTAGATGACAAGTCTTTCCCTTGAGTCCTTTTGTCTATGAAATGAAAAAAAATACTTAAAACTTCACTTAAAAAAAATAACTTTCTAACCTAATGGGAATTCCATCCCTGGAGTCTTTGTCTAGATGAAAAATATTCTACTAAATTTTTTTCACTTATAAAAAACCCCTAACCTAATTAGTAATTTACTTAGTTGAAAAAGTTAAATTATATTTATAATTTGCTAGAAAAAGGACTCAAGGAAGGACTTGCCATCGCTACCCTTACTTGCAACCCCCCTACCCCCAACCTTCTACCCAGGTACAAGGATTTCTTTAGCTAACCCAATTTTTGAACTCTGTTTGATGAATAAATGATGCACCAATTTAAGGGTTAATAATTTTCTAGACCTTAATGCACTGCCTGACCGACCGCATGAGCAAAGGGTGGAGATAGTTGGGCCCACCAATCAGCCTATGTCTGTGAAACTTGTCCCTAACTATG
This sequence comes from Plemyria rubiginata, assembly GCA_963576535.1. Lineage (NCBI taxonomy): Eukaryota > Metazoa > Arthropoda > Insecta > Lepidoptera > Geometridae > Plemyria > Plemyria rubiginata. The sequence goes on along the minus strand of OY754908.1, from coordinate 14,602,974 downwards.
CTGATGATCCACTAGTTTGCGGTCCAAGGTACATTCAAGAAGACTTTCGATGCAGTTTCGCTACTCATCTTGGTCTTTTCAGTAGTGGCGTATTTTGTAAGTGATGCAGTATAACAAATATGATTATCAGCACTGGGGGATACCTTTAATACCATGCTTACTTTTTACATTCTAGTATTAGGCATCAATGATGGAACAAAACTTACTTACCTGCTCAATACATCCCGATTAACCCGAGCATACAAAGTACATGGTGTACTGGGGAAAGCAACAGACACATACTTCTGGAATGGCAAGGTAGTTGAGAAATCTACATACAACCATGTGACAAGGGAGAGGATTGATGGAGTTGTGGGTCATATGCAAGCTGCTCATCAAAAAACTATGTTTGAGTAAGTCGTAACCTATTTGAAGTAAACTATGGATAGTGAATAGTTTTTTGCTGTTGAAAGTTAATAAATTCCAGCACTTTTATCTAGGTTGGCAGGTGTACATATGGAGTCACAGACAATGTATGAGTTGGCATCCCAAGGGACAATCAGGCCTGCAGACAGTAAGCTGCCTGTTATCTATGGAATCCGGTGTGTGCATTTCCAGCCACCTCATTTCACAATAGGTTGGTGTTTTTATACATAAGATGTGACTTGTGTATCTATTAATCATCTTACTGCTGTTAAATTAGTTTAAATTCAATTTCAGAGATCCAAGCAGTGAATGAGTATGATAAATACCTCTGGACCCTGATCCATGATCTGGGAATCCAGCTTAAGACCTCAGCCCACTGTAATGGAGTCCAGTGCATCCGGCATGGCAAGTTTGACTTGGACATTGCTTTATTGAGGAAGCATTGGCAGTTGGACCACATAGTAGATAATATTGACCAGTGCCGACAAATTATGGAAGAAAATGAGAATATGCTGTATCCAAGTTCAGCTACTTTGACTGTGTAGTTTTATTTAGTGTAGGTTCTGTAAATAAATAAATGATAATGTACCTATTTACTTTCTATGGGACTGAATTAAAACAAGCCTTCTCAACTTAGTGGTCAATTTAATTATAATCTTCTGGAGTCCATAAAAACTGACTCAATCAGAAATTATTTGCTGTATAACTGCTGAGTACAAAAAGGATTTTACTGCTATCAATAGCCAGCTATCTCCAAAACATCAGCCAGCCACCCAACATGTCATAAAATATTTTTTTGCCTATCACCTTATGATAATAGCTATGAAAAAAAAATTATAATTTTGAAATACGGTAACTATTCTGTGACATTATGGATGACTTCACCAATATTGGTTTACATAACTTAGTGTGGCCTTCTGCAATTACATTCTAGTAGACAATAAATAGCATGACAATGAGTTCCTACCTACTTGATTGTGGGCACCATTTAATAGGGACCAAGATTAAGTTCCTTTTTTAATATTTAGTTTTTTGCTAATTTATATGAATTAGGTACATTTAAGTCTCAGCATACACAACACAGTCACAGATCTACCAAACTTCAGTTATGGATTGTGGCTGGTGCCATGTGTCAGGTGGCGCTAGATGAAGGTGTTGATGGTGTGTTGGCTTGCTTCTCCATCTGCTCAATCCTCTTGTGCCGAATCATATTCGACAGGATCCCATCAAATGACGTCGTCTTTTTCTTAGCAGACCCTCGAAGTGTATCCTCGCCTTCTCTCCTTACTCGCAATCGTAATGAGCTTACTTCATCCATAAAATCAAAATCTGACTTTTCTTCCCTTACTGGAGAAGCAGGTATTTCTGGGCGGTTCTCCTTACTAACGTGCACGGGCGAAGGGGCTCGCCTACCAGGACACTTCCAATTTAATAAAACTGTCCCACTCTTATCAATACCTTTATATAGTTCTTCCAATTCATTGGGGTCAGGCATCCAATGTTTTCCGATGAGTATGCCGCTTTTGGAGAGCTCATCATCAGAACATGTCAGTTCCCAGTCATCACTTTGAAGCTCAGATGTTGTTCCCATTATTTATTATTTGCTGCACCTCTCATAGAGTATTAGTTTGTTTGGTTGAGTGGGTGGGTTATCCAATCCATGTATACCTACTTCCTACCAGTCCACCACCTGCAATAAAAAGGAATACAATCACAGAACACCTATGTACTCCTGTCGAGTCGAATACAATAAATAAACTACATTAAATACAATATACAAAGGGGTACACCACACGTTCTTGCTGTGGTTGTAACTGCCTGATGTAATGCACTCCTCTGTCGTAGGTAGCGATAAATACCTAAATACTCTTGGCTGGAGTATTCCTTGCTTGGCTGTCTCCAAGGTGTATACCAAGAATATATGAATATATAACGCTACGCGACGCTAGTACATAATATACGAGAAAGGAAAACACAGATTACGTACCTTTTTCTATGGAAATCAAGGCAAAGTAGTATTTATTATTACCTCAATGAGTCAAAGGCTGTTTGTATACGTCGATTGTCAATGTCAGTTAAGCAAAGCATGTTTTTGACGGATGTAGGTAATGTTTTGTGTTGTTTGTGTAATGTGTAATTAATAACCTAATTCTAAGCTGCGAATGTTTTGTTTAGCTTTCCTAATTAAAAATCAAACGAGCGAAATTAATTGATTCTGAGAAAAGTGATTTCTTTTCATTGGTTCCCAATGTCTTCTTCAGACTCTGAAATTGAAACGGAGAAAAAGCCCAATGAAGTTTCTCGGTAACTAACTCATTCTTACATATTTCTTTTACCCCTTGATTTTATTCAAGAAATAACACAGGCTTTTTTTATATTCAGACTCGGCGAATGTGAAGTTTGCGGGGCAAACGAAGCTAAATACACCTGCCCTAAGTGCGAAGTGAGGACCTGCTGTCTGGCATGCGTCAAAATACACAAGAAGGAGTTAGAATGTGATGGAATGCGGGATCGCACTAAATTTATAAGAATGAAAAATTTCACGGACACAGACTTGCTGAGCGACTATAGGATGCTGGAGGAATGCGCGCGGTTCGTCCACGCAGTCAAGCGAGACGAGAAAAAAAAGTTTACTAGGATCGACAAGGACTTGCCGGTGGTAAGTGAAAAATTTCATTTTTGAGTTTGGTAAAGGCTACGGTTAAACTATAGAAATCCTTGTACCTGGTTGAGTGAGGGTTGGGGATAGGAGCGTTGCAATTGCGGGTAGATGGCAAGTCCTTCCCTTGAGTCCTTTTGTCTAGGACTTGCCAGGTGGCAAGTACCCCCGCTTGTAACCATCAACCCAAGGCTACATTTCTAATATAAAACTTCATTCATGTTACAGCATCTCTTCAAACTAAAAATGGCTGCACTAAAAAGAGGCACAGTGATTCAATTTCTTGCCATGAACTTCTCCAGACATTCAACTAACTCCACAAGATTCAACTACAAAACAAATACTATCCACTGGCGAATAGAATGGATTTTCCCCAATGTTGAGGGAAAACCTTTGAAGTTTGTTGATGAAAAATGTCCGGAGAACAAGAAATTGTCCTCATTACTTGACAAGTATTTAAATCCTGATGCCATGCCATTTGAAGGAGCTAAGGCACTAGGCTTTTATAAAGCAGCTGGTTACAGAGGAGTCAGGGTGCTGTTAAAAGGTAAACTTCATGCTAGTTATTAAAATTCCAGTCTATTATTAAACTAGCGACCCACCCGCGCGCATCAAAATCCGTTACATAGTTTTAATGATTTAAGCATACATATAGGGATATAGAAATATAGGGACAGAGAAAGAGACTGTTTTATACTAGTAGTGATGACTATTAGTAATGTTGGTCTTTACTAATAAAATAAATAATATATATTACCTACACTTAAAAAAATAATTCCTTTTTTATGTGTATTTTATATTAATTATTTTATCCAATCATCAAAGAAACAATTATTTCGAATCAAATACTTTATTCATAAATCTAAAGATTATAAATTAGTCATGCAATTACAATCTCTATCCTAATACATTGGTTACCTGCAAGTCTTAACTATATGAGACTCAGGAATATGATTAAATCACATTAATTATTTTACATTGAAATAGAGTAATAATTAGTATAAAATGACACCTGTACATATTCTTAGCAAGGTAAAACAAAGGTAGCAAATAATTTTAGATACAAATGATGAGTAAATCTTGTACGATTTCATAAAGAAAACTATTGAGATCATGACTTAATGCCAACATTTTGTTATTTCAGCTGAAAAAGTGAAGAGCTCAGCCAGAAAATTCTTTGAACTGGACCCATTAGAGTCCTTAGCTGAAAATCTAACTGGAAAGTGCATTGTGGAGTTCCCAATCATATTTGTAGTGCTGAAGGATCATGCCTATAACTTTGAAATTATTACACCTGGTACACTGCCTTACATATCTATATAATAATAATATATAAAAGAAAGTAGTGTTAGTTACAACATTTATAACTCAAGACTGTCTGGACTAAGACAAATCCAAAAACACAAAAATCACAATTTGTGTTTTTGGATTTGTCTTAGTCTGGAATCACACTAATATCATAAATGAGAAAGTTTGGATGTTTGTTACTCAATAATGCCAGAACGGCTGAACAGATCTGTACGAAATTTGGCACAGAGATAGATTATAGTCCGGAATAGCACATAGGCTACTGTTTATCCCATGGGAATACTGGAATTTAAAACTACTCAGGTGAAACCGCGAGATGCAGCTAGTAGGATAATATAGCTTGGTTTGGGGTGAGATAGTGCTGCGTGGAATGTCCACCAGTATTTATTAAAAAGTTTTATACACATTGGAAAATTAACGAAACGTAAAATATAAGAAAAAATGTTCACAGGTTTTAATACATCTGATTTCATTCATTGACAGTTAGGCGGTACAAAGTTCGCGGGGTCAGTTTATCAGTAATATAATTAGAATGTATGTTTTTTTTAATGTTTGATATGATTTTAAACTGTTAATTTTTACAGAAGATGAATTTGACTACAATAGTGCGAGCTCAAGCACAATGAAACTAACAAATCAGCCACAAAATACATGTAATAGCCAACCATATAGACAGAGACTGAAACCATTGTTAACTGAAAAAATAGCTATTCAAAAGAAGTTAGAAATTGAGAATGAAATAAAGCAAGAGAGGAAGCAGAGGCCTAAGAATCTCCTGTTCACCACCGGCTACTCCTCTGAAGAGAGCTTGAGTGGCTGTGAAAGTGACAAGAATGACACATAAGTCTTTGGAGGAGTGTTTGTGTTACAAGAATATAAAATAAATAGGTAATAATTATCACAAAACACTATTTCATTGGACCTGTATTGCAACAAGTTTAGTTTCTGTCAGTATAAAGAGGAATTCATTAGTGGCATTTATCCCTACAACCTCTCCATACTTGTCAATGTTGAAGACATGTTGATTCCCAACATTAACTGGCTTCATAACTCCTCCTGACCGCTTCCTGAGCTCACCGTCAGATTTATTAGGACTTTGGTAGATAAACACATGCCTAGATGCCTCAGAGACAACACTGTATGACATGTTAGGTGGGCAAGTTACAAATTTCTTGTTTTGCTTAGATGATTGGACATATCCAAATGCCATCAAAGTACCCTGATGTCTCACTGGCCAAACCTTGGAGTTAATCACCTGCGCATAAGGCTGCCAAATGCAAGCATCAACATCATGGCGTAGACCCAATATAGGTGCTTCATTTGGCTCTATTCTGATGCTGAAGAGATATTGGTGCACACTGAGCGGAACTCGATGAGTGATTTGATGGGTAGATACATCAAAGCGCACTGAAATTAAAACAATGTATTAACACAAATTATAATGCATCAGATTTTGTATAAAAAACCTACAACATTTAAATGATTGGTACCTAGGACAGTGTCCTCATCAGATGGTGCATCACACTCTTCTAACTGCTGAGTGGGTAACCCTGGCAGAGGCTGGTCAGCAGTCACTTCCACCTCGGAGCAGAGATGAGCCAGTCTCTGATGTGTAGCCTCCAGCATCACTGGATCCATGATCTGTTCCCCCCTTTCATCCATATATTCAAGTAAATCATCCCACATATTGGCTTCATATTTTGTGATGAGGATATCAACTTGGCCATTGTCTTGTATATTCCATGTGGTGAGCTCAGCATCTACCCTCGCCATCAATTTTCCATCGATAATGTCTTTACCAGCATATGTCACTTTAATAGTGTACAAGTCTACTTTACATTGGAAGTAGTCTCTATTAAAGTGAGGTTCCAGTTTCAATGTAATGCAGAGGTCTTCTTGTGATTGGTGCCAGGTATACAGCAACTTCCGCTCCATTATTCTTGTGAGGGGCTCCTCCGACTCCTTATCTTTTTCAGAATCAGCAGTGAACTCAAAGCCATTGTCAGAAGCAATGTATAATGCCCCACACCTTGTTTCTAAGGCTGCATAATGTATTATACCTTTTCCTTCCATTCGTCTAAAACTAGTCTGCTTCCACATTCTGCCAACAAAGGTGTATGTGACCCAAGAGAGGACAGATTTAAAGTGAATGTAATTGTGTTCAACCGATTGAAGAAGACAGTGCAACAAAAAAGTATTTTCCTTTTCTTGTACTCTCGAGTCTGCAATGTCGAAGTACTTATCTTCACCTAGAACATTAAAAGTATTTGTAGTCTCCCATGTTACGTTCTGTCCGGGCCTGTTCCTAGGTCCTGTCTTTAAAATGTGCAAAAACCCAGTGCCGTCGCTGATCAATGCCAATTCACTAGATGGAAAAGACAGAGCTAGGTTGAAATGTCCGGATTTCCGCTCCACATTCACAGGGACATCATAGACGACTCTATTTTGGAAAGTATGAGTGGTGTTTTCGAACGTGATATGTCTCACTTGTCGATTGTTGTCGATGTAATAGTAATTGAAGGAGTAGTCCCAATAGTCGAGTACCAGATGGTTGTGGAGCGCAAATAGCTTGGCGTGAACGAAGGAATATTGCGCCTCGTCCGGATACAATCTATCCACACGGCGGTCGAGATCACAGGAGTAGTGTGGCAGCGACTGCAAGTTTAGCTTGTATCCTTCGAAGTTATGATCCAGAAGGTGCCGGTTAGGCCGTAAATCTACTAAAGTTGGTGACATTGTCTTTCAGTCAAATTCTATTGCAATGTATTTTTAGAGATGCGATGCAAGCAAACCCTAAAAAATTTAAATTCCCAATCCAAAAATTCCAAAATACAAAACGCACACACACACCAACACCAAGTGATGGATGTGTCATGTCACTGTCAAGTCAACTCGAGCAAGGAATGTAAAACTCGAGTTGAATTATTCCAACTCGAGTCGAATCAAGCGATAGTGCGATTCGTCCGATCAAGGTCTACGTACGCTTTCCATCTCGCATCAACATTTTTTTTGCTTGTGGGTCTAAGCAGCCAACTTCGCCATTGTAAGTTTAACAATGTTATTTGTCCTAACATAGAGTTGGATGGAGGAACAAATAAGTAAAAATTAATTTATAAAGCCCGCCCGCTCCATATTTTCGTGAGAACGACAGAAAAACACGAGAATGAAAATTTAGGGCTTAAAAAATCATACACTTAGTTTCGTTCTCTCTCTCGAGTTCAACTCGTTGCCTTAATTTCAACTCGAGTTAACTCGAGTTCGTGTTTATCCCGAGTTGGTAGGCACATCACTAATGCAACAACGCAACGCTCAATTTTTTGCAAGTGTTGCCAGAGCATATCCCAGTTATAGAACGTTTTATAAACTGAATTAAATAAAATAGATATTCATTAAATAAAATACATTCAACAACATTTTTCTACCTCTTTTTTTCAGGGGATCACCTCCATCTGGCACCACTTCTACAGACTCCATCCACATTACTACAAGATCACTTCAAGTGAGTGACATTGACAGAAGAACAATAGGATTTTTCTTCTGAGGGTTATGTACCTACATGATTCGTTTTCTGTCATCTATCGAAGCAACATAGCATTTTCATTTTAATTGTTTTTCTAGTGTTATTTTGAGTTGTGCTGTGTAATTTTGGTGGTATTTTAACCAACATTATTTGTGGTCTTAGCACAAAGTGTAAGCATTTGAAATGAAAGTGTAATATGTGATATCGTGATTTGACCGAAAATGTTTCAAATGTTTTGAAGAAACCGCCACCATTTTCTTCAAAACAATTGACTGACTCGACTTTTGACTGACGTGACTAGAAACATAACAAAGAGCATATAATCTCTATCACTTGACACTGGCAAGATTGTCTATAGACAGGAGCCATATAAAAAAACGAAGAAGAAGAATGTACCTACATGATAGTTTGTTTTGATTTTGTCTTGAAAATTAACCGCTTATTATTTTATTTTATCTATATTTATTAAAATGTATTCTAGAATTAGTAACAAAAGCTACCGCGAAGCTCCACTAACAGATTTTCAATTCACTTGTGTAGGTACCTACGGGATTTCTACTTCTAGCTATCTATGTAGGTAAAAATCAACGGTACCTGATTTTGTTATCAGTTCAAAATGTTTGCAGTGTCCGAACTACGTCTATAGTGGTATAGAAAACTTAGCGGAGCTTAAACCTAGCATCCAAGAGGAACTGTCATGGTGTCGAACTGTTGGGATTTTAAATAGCCTTCATGGGCAATTTTTCGTCTGTAATGTAAGTACATAGAGACGAAAAATAAGGTAGGTAGGAGGTACCTATCTATCTTTTACTAGGTTATGTATGGTAGGTACCTGATTACATAGTACCTAAGTACCAACCAAGGAATTTGAATACTAGTATCTATATTCCTTGGTACCAACCCTTCTACGCCTTTTAGTGACATAGACATTACCTATCAGGAAATAGCACAATTAAGGTGAGCTCTCTGCCCCAGCACAGATCTTAAGAAGGTATCTAACAAAATGTGAATTCTTAGTTCACATTACTTCCTTCAAAGCTCAGTTAGTAGTAGGTAGGTACCTACCTAGCTCTGCCTTCTGGGTTGTAGGCCGTGGCGTGGGTTCAATTCCCACCGCAAACAAACATTTGTGTGATTTAATGTTTGTTCTCTGTCTGGGTATTATTATGCATTTACAAAAAAAAATGGTGTAAGTATTATGTACTTATTTAAAATATCAGCTATCTGGTTTCCATATTACAGCTTTGGCTAGATAGTGCTATGTGAAAAAGTCCAACAGTATATTGACTTATTACGAGTGGATATTAGATCCCTAGATCACTTGTTTTTCCATATTTTAGATGACTTCTACGGGTGGCGTTGCTTCAGACAAGATTCAAGTCTCCTTCGTGTATTTCAAATCACCGCAGCCAGCAGTGACTCCTTGTCCGGTGCAGATATTTGGTTCAATACAATGGCAAAGCTTGCAACCAGTTCTTTATGTAAAACTCTTACAGGTAAAATTCATAAACACTTCTATTCTTTTACCCTTGCTAGTTGTTTTGTTTGATTTCATTTTATTTTACAGGTGCTAACTGTTCCAAGAGCATTACAGATGAAGGATATCATGGACCGGCTAATTGATCTCAAGTCTCATTACCCTTTGAAAGTTACAAGTTAAGTCTCAAGTTGCAGTTTTTGGTCCTAAGCTAGGTAATTATTTAAATGTAATTTTTCTGTATATACATATAATTAAGGCCAATTGAAAAGAATGCATATTTTATTAATTCTTAAAATAAAAATTACATTAATAACATTATGTGATAAAATTTACAACATTCCTTCACCAAGCGTTTACATTTTAGGTATTTTTTCGATAGTTTATTTTGACTACCTATCCTCCTCAGATGTGCTTCAATAATCTTGAGTTGGTACATGTTATCTACCATGCCTTGGGATCAAAGCCTTTGAGACTAGGAATATATTTAATATTTAGATGCCTGCAGATATTTTCCTAGGTATTTATTTAATATTTAGATGCCTGCAGATATTTTCGATCACTATCTCATAATTACAATTGATTACAGTATCTAATATTCTGCAGGTATGTAATAAGGAGTCAAAACAAGACTTACTATCTGAAACACGCCAGCAGAAGGATTATTTGTATTAAAATAATATTCCTTTGGCTTTGTCATCTGTCAAGCTAAGGTGTTTTCATTTTGATACAATATAACTTACCTACTGCAATGCTGCTGTCATATGAATATCCTTGCAAAGCATACTAGGTATTTTGTAGACTATAATAGATATAGATAGAGGCAAGTCTTCTCAATCAAATTCTAGCCCAGGGACTACAGGGTCTCTTATGGTGGCCCTACTCATGGCCATTCGTGTTTACGTATTCTTCATATTTTTCTTAATACGTCTATGTGTATTGGGGTCACTATTCGCCTATATTTGCCTATTTATAATAGATGGATATGCAAATACACAAGCAAATGAAAACACGAATACCGCATGTGGCACTCCAATTCCTGCACTTCATCAATTGAATCAAGTGAATAAGAGTACCTACCATAGATTGTACTTAATCATGTTCAAAGCAAAATTCATATTTCGATAACTAATGGTTTAAGCATTTACCAGTTCATTTCTCGGTGCAATTAGGCTTCCCTACAACCGCCGCGCCGCCACATTCAATACCACTTGATAAAATAGGTACGTTATCTTTTCTGTTGTTCAAGTCGTCAAGCCAGAAAAGAACGTGTTCTGTGCATGGATTTGGTTTATTCGTCCATGGTTCTGTGCCATAGAAAACATGGCGTTATCAAGAGATTATGAATAAGGCGGTTATATTGTCACTAAGCTCTACGCCTTTTACTAACTGTTATTTAAAGCTCAATCAAATCATGGAGTCATTAATTTAGTTGATCTTCATAATTTAACTAAAGCAACATTATTCTGAGCAGCTAAATCTTTGATTGAAGTATGAAAATATTCTATTCATTTTCATGTCAACGAAAGAGATGCGCAGCATTCTAACTACCGAAGGTTTATAAGACGATTATGAATGGAGTCTATGCTTATATTACCTTGTGAGTTGTTGTTTTAAAATTAACAGATGAACATAATTTAAAACCTATACTTGGAATACATAGAGTTAGGAGCCGCCCGAGCCCTGGATTTGAACTAGAGCACCCAGAAGTAGAGGACCACAACTAAGAGCACCACTGCGCCCGCCGTCGCCTTCACGAGCATTGATTTTGTGTTTAGGTAGGCGGCGTCTTTCTTGTATTTCTGAGACATGATCGAGAGGTTTTGCGTTTTCGTATCCAGCTCTGGAAAGAAACAAAAAAAAAATATTACGGCACACAAAAATGGCCCACTGAGGTATTTACTTAATTGCATCACAAGGATCAGTGAAACGTATGGATAGCCCCTAGAAGACACCAAAAAGGAAACTAAGATTTGCAAACAAACCCAAGAGAATTCTATCGTAAAATAGATTCTAGGGGCGATCATAAAGTAAGCACTGACCCGAGAGCACCGCCCCTCTCCGGAGCACGTCGTCGATGTTCTGCATCATGACGCGCTGCACGTCGCCGAGCTGCGCGCCGAGCTGCGCGCCGAGCGCGCCGGCCGCGTGCCGCGCGCGCGCGCCGCCCTCGCCGTACTGCCGCCGCGCGCGCTGCATCCACGTGTCGAACTCGATGAAGGTGTACGGACGAGTCACTGTGTTCACCTGCAACATTCATTCATAATAATAACGTTTATTAGACAAAAGAAGAGCATACACATATTTAAATGATACAAAGTTATGCCGCCAATCAGCAACAATGAGTTTCGGTTTGAAGTGTGGTCGCCGGTGTAAAAAAACTTGCTTACAGTCTGAAGAATGATTGAACATAAAATAGAACACAAAATAAACAGGTCATTCAGTCCATTTTCGTCTGCCCTAAGAGGCTATACTAACAGCACTTCATGGAACTGGATGGCATGATGACCAAGAAAAGAAACACTAGGAAATGTAAGCTGCATTAAAGACTTGCTTAAAGACTCAACTACACACCACAACAAACATTGTAGTGTACTTACCTACTTATTGGGCTTGCATTAGAATTATCGCAGATAAATTAGTACACAAAAAAAACAAGTTCATGCAGTCTACAGAGACAGGTACATTGCATTTTGCTTGTAGCACCACATAAAAATCTATTTACATATAGAAAATCATACCCTCTTTCCGTATTGCTGATAGAATTCCTTAGCTATTTCCTCCAAATAGCTGAACGCCAATCTTTTGCTATAGTTTCTTTCACAGAGAACAAGATAGCAGATCTCTAGCTCAATAAGATAGCTGGAAATAAAAATACAGAAATGATTACAATTTATTTGTTTTTATTTATTTTAATGCATACCAAGTTATTTTAAATAGTCACTGGAAAAACACAAGAAACATTATTATTTTTTTAAACACTGTATGTAATAAAAGTGCAAACCAACATAATAAAAACTGAAAGTTTACATGAAAACTGTTATGCTACAATGTAACCATGACAAGTTAATTCCATAAATTAATTTTTATGGATGCAAAAAAGCGGAAAAATAAATACAACTTAACATACTAAGCTGTAGAACTCACTGGAAGAGGTAAGGGCCGGTTTCAATGGAGCACCTCATTGGCGACTGAGGGCCTAATTTCCTAAACAGCATTTTGGCCTGATTCTGGTACTCGAGTACATTGCAGCCGCTCTGCGAACCACCACAGCAAATCAAATTATAAAATAGAAATAAAAGAAAGGATAAGTAAAAGCATATTTGCATTCAAGTAAGCAAACTTCAGGTGCACTTTGTATGATTCCAAACTGTGCCAAAAGAAAATAACCAAGTGAAAAGTGTCGGATATATATTTGTCTTATGATATATCAAAATAAATCGAGTTACCTGCTCATCATCTTGCATAGTAGCAGCCAGCGGCAGACCGTCGACAACTCTTGCGATCATCGTCATTAGAACCATTTTAACAATTTGCTTAAAGTATTTATCATATAACAGTAAACACGGAACTATTATTCAGCAACGCACACTACTTTCTCCTTCTCATTATCAGTATATTACAGCGAAATTTCATCAGAAATTAAGAAATTTCCTAAGTTGAAAGTAAACGTAGGTACTGACAGCAGCTGGTGAGATGAATTGAATACAATTACACGTCAAACGTCAAATCGTTTGACATAACAACAACACGTCAGGATAACACTGTCTGTGGCTGCTCTATGGATAGTTTTTGATGCGTTCCCAATAATTTAATTGTATGATGAAAGCTATCTATGACATAATGATTACACCAAGGAATTTGAATACTGATTACACTAGTATTCAAATTCCTTGGATTACACATACAGCACACAGATAAGTGCAGTGCAATACATACAGTGTACACATAGCCATATATTGCATTAGTTGGGATTCCATACGTGACATGTTGCAAGCCTATCGCTGCTATTAGAATACCTACTAACTGGTTTCCTCACGATGGTTTCCTTCACCGTATAAGAGCACTGGCGGGATTGCTCACACACACTATTCTATAGGGGAAAATCCATTGCCTCCATTGGTGCACGACCGGATTCGAACCCACGACCTTGCGATCGGAAGACGGGGTCACTCCCACTAGACCACAGCACCGGTGCTCTATTAATTTATTTATCTTGTAGCTAGGTACCTCCTACTATTCCTACCTACCTATATTCTTACTTTGGTATCTTACCTGCATTCATTAGTACCTAGCCCTGTTTAATTACACTGGAAGTACTTATTAGTTAGGTAGGTGGGTAGTAAGTAGGTACGATTTACTTTTAATTTTGTATATAATTTGTCTAATTTCATAGTTGGGGGAGTTCCGACTCCCAATTATTTTCCTGAGATTCCAGATTCTTCACCAGATTATTAGCATACACTTATTATACCTATATGTACCTTCGTATTAATGTTGTAAAGAAACAAGGGTTTGTGTTTTTTTTTAATTTTTATTTTAACATATCATCATGCATAGAATTATATTTACACTTATAACTAACTATACATAGAAAAATAACTTAACAATAGGGGAGAAAATACAATATTTTGTAAAAGTAACGAACTAAAATTAATATGTAGTAATTAAAATATCGGACTTTAAAGTGCGTCAAACTAAAAGCAAATTAACTCAAAATCACTGTAATGCGCTGCACTCTCAGAACAATGACAATAATTTTATTCAATTAAAAGTAAACGCCACCTCTTATCGAGTAGCTGAAACTAAGCTAAAAATCGATTTCGTTGCAAGCAAAAGTGATAATTATTCACAATAATTTATTCGGAATGAATTACGTATTAAAACATTGGACATTTATCTATCGACGACTTAGAAAACATCGAATTATATTAAAACATTTCCGTTCATTTCCCTGGCGGCGCAGCGATCGCGGTGCCCCCCCTGCCCTTCCCTTGCCCTTTTACCAATTCACTAACCTTCTCATTGCATCCATGCAAAATATTAATCGTCTATGGGTCGCGTCACGTAAAAAGAACGCTGGAAGGAGGGGAAGGGAGTGTGATGGCGCGGATGTTTTGTATGCGCAAATACATCCCCTCCACTGTTTTCCAGCTTTCCTTTTAAACGACGCGACCCCTACCTTACCGCCAAAAACATGCATGACGCGAGAAGTGCGCTTGGTTTGTGCCGAGTTCGAGAGCGGCCCGTCCGCAGACCGCCTGGCCTCCTCTTACATCTCAACGCACCTACCAATTACATCATCAAACATTAATTTAATCAAATTATGATACTAAGACTAGGCTCAAATTAAAATAATTGTATCAATATTTTTTTTTCGAGGTGCCATAAAAATTTACATTGAAAATTTAAGTACATTTATTCTATTAATTACCTACTTAGAAACTTTGATTTTTCAACAACATCAATTCGACTAAAATTATATAAACGTCGCGGAGCATTTTTTTAAATGCTTGTCCTAACATTTTTTCTTCTATCCGGTAACTTTTATATCTCGCATCGATTAGCATCACACACTAGCCGAATTATAAATTCTGAGAGCGATTCGCCATCCAATCACCTGGTCCATTCATAACCTAACGATTCAAATTTAATTAAAAATTTATAGTACAATAAAATTTGTAACCTACAGAACGAAATTTCCCTAAAAAGGAAAAAAGTATCGTATAGCGCCCATCCGTTCGCGATCGAACACAAAATAAATAGTTAACCTATAATTATATTTACAAAAGCATAAGAAATAGTGCCAAAACGAAAGTCAATGAGAATTCCAACTAGATATATATAAAAATATTAAAATCCACGTTTGAATTTATACCTATTGTAATAATCACATGAAACGGGCACTGGTTTTGTTCGAAGAAGTTTGGACTGTGAGATCTTTCATCTATACAAGAATATATTGTAACACTGGGTGTTATTTCTACGGCGTCGGTCGCTGGATTCGCGTTCGGCGACCGGTCTGCCGCTCCCGGCACTAGCACCCATCACATTCATTCTCCTTCTCCTACCTCCTAAGGCTTCACAGACCCTTATCAGTTTCACGGCGAAACGGCTACTCCTTCCGCAATGTGCCTTTACCTCATATATTTTTCTATAAGTAGATATATTTTTGTTTTATAATAATTTGATATAACTTTTACAGAATATAAAAATATTGCATTCTATTCAGCAAATGTTCGGTTGTTCAGCAGATGCTGATCGAGTAGACGTTTCACCAAATCTTAATTTTACACTCCACGACAACTTTTCCGTAAACTTTCTTAGCTGATGGTTATTTTACGTACTTACATAAATGTACATAACATACCGACCGTACGTTTTCTGATGAAACTCGTTGCTAGAGGGTTGTTGTCTGTAGAAGTGAACTAGGCTATACTTATTCGATCATTCTATAAACTATCTAGATAAAGTATTATGATTCATTAACATTGGACCACAAATCGTACATAATTAATTATTATAATATTTACTCAGGTAACAAAAAATAGAGATCGCACGCCTCTAAAGGTAAATACGAGTTGCTCTGATATGCAGAGAAATTAATTTTGTACGAAATACAATAAATAATGATTTACATAATTTTGGTGATATGTTGTTAAGGTGTTGTTTGCATGCGCGCGACCTCTGTCCAACTTGCCTACGATCATTATAAATAAACGAAATAAACTAGAACATTTTCACATTCAACAGCTCACTTATAGTAAACATCTATTTAAATTTATAATTAACACAAATTTAACTCACGAAATATACCTTAACTATGAATTATGTCAGTTTTATCGAAGTTGGCAGTAGGTTCATTCAGTACATGGCAGAATTTATGTATAATTCCACAAATTGTCAACGCCCAAAATATAATATCATTTGCGAAATTCGGTTTGGAACAGACGACAGAGACTATACACAAACTATAATATGATAACAGATAGGTAGACTATGCCACAACGAAGGAACAGATTACAGCTATATATGTATATAAACGATCTTTACGTAGGTAATAATGAAGTGCCTATATATATATAATGTATATATAGAATTTATAAAGTAGAAGATAACATCTCGGTGTTTCGTTTTGCAACAACGCGTAAATATGAAAATGGCCATAAAAAGCACCAAACAAGATGATAACATTATTTCGTCTGAACATACTAATATACGATATTTCTGTAACTATTTAAACCTTTTTACGTAAATATTTCTGTATAATAAAACTCTTATTTAAGACTATTTAATATTCTTATTGCAAGGGTAAGTATTATTGTATGTAAAAACTGTTAGAATACATATCGTAAATTGTATATTCATATGAAGGATTTGTCTTGCGTATTATAGTTTTGAGGTAGGAAGGTCCGTCCGACTCATCTCGTTTGTCAAGTGGAGGAACCGTGTGTCGCTAGCGCACCGACATACGATACGACACTAGGCTGTCTAGCCTCTCTAATATAGGTATAGAAACTTCATTACAAACATTTAAAAATTCATATCAACATTATACAAAATCACTCCGTACCATATAACATCTAGCAAATTTAGTGTTCCTCTTTCTGAAATACCCTAAATATAGAGTACCTTATAAACATTTGAGCAATCAATTTCGTCTCTACTATTTTTGTATAAATATTAAATTCAATGATAAATTAGTATTACGTCGATTTGAGAACAATTATAATCATTTTTAATTTTAGAACAACATTATTAGAAGCGATTCGAAAACGTAATGCATTATGATCAAAAAGTAGTTTTACCATTAGTGAAAATAAGTAATGCAAGACAAGAGCGAAACGAATACGCAACTACAATTAATTAGTAACACACACGTAGTATGGAACAGTTTGTCGCCACCGCGCCGTGACGTCACCGTGGTAGTCACATGACGTCATTATCACTAGAGATTCGAGCGGATAGTCCCGCGGCACGGCACACTAGACGAGCCGGGAGCGCAGGCTGCTGGCTGCTGGCTGCTGGCTGCTGGCTGCTGGCTGCGCTCTACGCCAGCGAGCAGTCGATCTCGATGATGTCTTTGGGCACGTCCACGAACTGGTACACGAGCCGCTGGCCGTCCACCTTGGCGAGGATGCCGCGCTGGTAGTAGTAGCGCAGCGCGCGGCCCATCGTCTCGTAGTTCATGTCCGGCTTGTTCTTGTGCATGCCCCAGAGCCGCGACACCGCCTTCGAGTCCACCAGCTTGAAGACGCCCTTCTCGCGGTTGGTCCACTTGATGAAGCGCGGGCAGTACTCGCGGTCCTGCAGCAGCTTCAGCAGGAACTCCCAGAGGTAGGTGGTGGAGCCCTCGCGCGACTTGCGCTTCACGCCGGGCGCGGGCGGGCCGTCGGCGCGCGCCCGCTTCTTGCCCTTCAGCTTGCTGTGGTACGGCTGGCGCGAGTAGTCGCCGAAATCGAACACGGAGTACGGCAGCTCGTCGTGCGCGAGCGGCGGCGGCGCGGGCGCTGCGAAGTGGTGCGCGCCGCCGCCTCCGCCTCCGCCTCCGCCTCCGCCGCCTCCGCCGACGTAGCCGTAGCCGTATGCGTCTCGCTCGCTCACGCCGCTCACTGCAAGCAAACGGATAGAACATTCTTTAATTCACATAAATGGCGAATTTAATGCTAATTATTTTCCATTTCCACATTTTCTTCCAGCTAACCTTAACGGACAGGAATTTAGATACTACGTACAACTTTTACTCACTAGTGAGAGAAAGTGCTTTTTATTCACGGTTTTCAGTAAATGAAATAAGCTTAGAGGGCAAATGGTATAAAAGTAGTTTTTTGCTGTTCTTTGGTAAAACCAAACATCAGAAGACATTAATATTGTAATGTGGCCAAGAGGACAGGTTCAGACAGATAGCTAGCAATGCACAGAATCGTTCTGCAATAACACAAACGTTTGTGTATAAAGGTACTGACACACATGCTCAAAAATAAGCATGCTTCTTTTGAGCATGCTCAAAAATCAACCGACGACCGACCAAATAAGCATGCTTATTTACTAGCACGACCTGTTCACACGTGCTTTTATTGAGCAAGGCTCGAAAAAAGCATGCTTTTGGCTTGGAAATAAGCATGTGTGTCAGTACCTTTAAACTAATAAGTCCGCTAAACAATTGTGGGACTAGCCGCCTCCCACGAGATTAGGACAATCTGTGTTGTCATAACTGCTTGCGATATTTAATATACAATTTGGCAATAACATATATTATTCATATTGTAATAGGATACATTAAAATAAAATGGTTATAAACATATTATATCCGCAACAATGAAATAAATTATATAACTACTCTAAATAAAAATGATTGGTGGCTATATTTTGATGAGAATTACGATCAACGGGTATCAAAATTTTTATCCTCGGTAGTTACCTAGTTACCGTATTTTATAAATACCAGTGGCTGTCAGAGCAAATATAAAACGAAACAAACATACGGCAAAACAGAAAGAGAAGGAACAGGTTCGACAGGTCATTTGAGGACGGCCATCATTGTATTGCGAATTTCTAAAAATATTTTTTAAGACATTTTCCTATAGGTTTTTACGTGAAGCGGTGGTAACGACTTGGCACTTGAATTGGATACCTACTTCCATTAGATCAGGGTATTTCCGGCACTCGGAGTTGGAGTGACTACACCACAGAATACAGAGGACAGGTACCTAAGTATTCAGTGTAATATAATAGTAAAGTAATAGTGTATTAGGTATATTAGTACTAGCGATCCTGCTTCGCACGGGTGCACATTTCTTTTCTACTAGGTATCATGCATGTATTATACATATAAACCATCCTCTAGAATCACTCTATCTATTAAAAAAAACCGCATCAAAATCCGTTGCGTAGGTAGTTCTAAAGATTTAAGCATACATAGGGACAGGGATATAGGGACAGAGAAAGCGACTTTGTTTTATACTATGTAGTGATAATATAATAAACTACTATTTAGTAGTTTACTAGGTCCTATTATTGTTCCTACCTAAATACATAAATAATAACAATAATTATAATTTCGTCGATCTCTTATCACTACATAGTATAAAACAAAGTCGCTTTCTCTGTCCCTATAAATCCCTAATGTCTCCATGTCCCTATGTATGCTTAAATCTTTAAAACTACTTAACGGATTTTGATGCGGTTTTTTTAATACATAGAGTGATTCAAGAGGAAGGTTTATATGTATAATACATGCATGATATGTGCACCCGTGCGAAGGAGGGGCGCGCGGGCGGGTCGCTAGTCAAGTATAAAAATAATAGTAATGGGGTAATCTGGTGTTTCTTTATCCATTTTATCGGTTTTCAAGAAAAAATATACAATTTCATCCAGTCTTTTGTAATGTATTATCTGATAGCAACGGAGGAATGGGCCATTAGCCGCTAAAGGTGTCACATTTTCAGATAAGTGACTAAGCTGCAGGCAGATTATGGTTGCGTCAACATGTGGTCGCTATCGGTTGGTACCTTGACCTCAATGTGCTGTCGGCCCCACTGTCACTCCTTGTGTTATTTTCCTCGTTTGTAAAAAAATAGTCTGGAATGCAATTGAATAATTTACGTCACCTGTAGATACATAAGTTGATCTAGTGACTAGAGGTAGGTAATTTTTTTTTGTTATTCGTTTGGTACCATATCACTTAAGTATTATATTCTCAAAGAAGAAAGAGAATAGGTACATTAGAGGTACATAGGTAGGTAATTAGAAGTAGTACATATTTTTGTTTAGGTAAATGTACCTAAACAAAAATATCCCTAGGTACCCTACACGCTTTTGGTACCTACCTACTTATATTTAACTGTCCTCATGAAACTATTAACAATTTTAACGAAAAATTTGGAAATAAATTTCGAAACAGGTAGCGTGATATCCAATCAATACAACATAAAACGAATTGATTCGTCAGAGCTCTTCGTGATGCGTTTTAAACTTCAAACCATACTTTGGCTACACTCGTAAAAGTCAGATAAAAAACTATTGTTTGTATAGGCTAATTACCTCGAATCCACCGCTTTGATTATCTTAGCCTCAGGAAACTGACACAGTTATAAGTAGAACGCGCGGGTTTAGTTAGGTAGGTATAATGAGATTTGTTCTTTACTGTTGCTAATTTTATATTACCCAGAAACATTATTGTACTTAGGAATTAGGTTACAACAGGTAGGTACCTAGGTACTCATAGGTGCTACGATTCGTTGCAAGGTTTTCCACAGATGCGTAGGTACCTAATTGTGTTGTTGAGATGATGATGAGTGGGTTAGGTAGGTACACCGTTACAGTATTGATGGCCTATATAAGCACATAATGCCAAGTATCGACTAACAATATAATTGAATAGGTAGGTATTCGTTCAAAAATACTTAGTTAAAAACTCCTCATGAGCACATATTATAGGTAATACCTATATGGGTATACATAGTCATATGTATAATCAATAATCATTTATGTATTTGGTAAGTATATTACACGTCACACAAGGTGTGCTAGGTGAGAAACCTAAAACACATAAAAAAGATACTTATACCTACCTATTATCATTGAATAATTCTAAATAAGTGCCAAGTGAGTATAAGGGTGATGGTATGGTGGTACCTATATGGGTAGTGGTTATTTTTGACCCACAATACTTTTACCGAACCTCCTGATAACGAGACGTTAGTGGTGAAATGCGCTATGTAAAGAACCTAAAATTTTCCAGTTTGTCAAATTTTGTATTTCACTCCAGCTGAATTATCATTGTAGGCAACTATTATTTTCAAACGTTGTGATAGTGTTATTTGGCAGTATCCACTTGTTTTCGTGTATGAGCGATGTGTCGTCGTGGTTATTTATTTTCTAGTAAGCGCGCACAAAATAATCGCGCGAGGCCAGTCTAGTTCCGCCATTTTTTTCTAATATTATCTAACTTGCGTATATTTTCGCACGCCTTATCATCGGTCATTGAACTCGCGCGCTGACACGTGTCGCCACGTCGGGACTTGATATACTGATTACTATTATGCTGTGGGTTTGTAAGGCATAGGCCATGTATGTGTATGGGGCCATATTGGCTATCATTGTTACGTCGCGATTAGCGAACTTTTTACAGCTCTATTGTTCTAAGTATTGTTAGTCATAATGCGGAAGCTAAAAAACTTACTTTGGTAAGTCAAGAGTCAACCAATGACGTCTGACGACGTAAAATGATTAATTATAGAAATACCTAGGTACTAAATCAATGCTCACTCAATAATTAGGTAGGTAACGCTTAAACTACCGTGTTTGTCAAGCAAGAGCTTGTGAAAAATATTGATGACAGACATAACAAGAATCATGCGATGCAAAGATAAAATATAGGTAGGTAGGTACCTACCTACTTAGTAATGAAACAATATTTACCTAGAGTTTTCTTATCAAAGGAAAAAAATACTGGTTGATGTAGGTGTATAAATAAGCAAAATGATAAGTAGGTAGGTACCTATAAGACAAGTGTTTTGTACATCCAGGCAATTTAACAAAATGGTGGAGAGAGTAGGGAGTATGCAAGCAAGATGAGCAATCAGAAAGAATCTAGTCACAATGCAGGTGTAGGTAGGTTCGTATACCTAGATAACGGTCACGAAAGCATCAGGCACTGTGGCTCTGTACCGGCTAAGTACCTACCTATTAACAATTTAATGAACCGTTCCACGAACGTTGCTCGTATAAAAATCCCTAGTGAGCCTGGGAAGCGAGCAAAACGGGGTAAAAAACCCGCATTTTATGCGTTGGCGACTCTATTTTTAGCGAATGCGATGGTCGTTCCTACTGGCTGCACTGCAAGATCAAGGTTACACGACGTGCGGCGTGCAGCGCTCGCCCTGAGAGGAGAGCGTCCTCACTCGGCTAGTTAGTACCCCCCGCCGTACAAAAAGAAAATTGCACGCGGCGACTCCCATCCCAACAGAAAGTGAGCCGTATTCCCGTCGGAGTGAGCGCGCTTTCCGCCTGTTGCACCCAGTGACGGATGGATCCACTCCCGGATGCGAGTGTGCGAGAGAACTGCGCTCGGTGGGGGGTAGGGGGAAGGAACCGGTTGCGCTCGCGCATCCCGCGTTCGCAATAAATGGGTTACCCCACAAACCTCTTGCGATACAAACGGACGAGCGTGTGTTTTAATGGAAGCGGTCGCGGTACACCGAGCACTCTCCCTTGCTTAAATTAGATTCTCATGTTACTTTCCTTGTGCATGGGCATTTGGATTTGTGGCCTAAGTTGACATATGCAAGTTCCAAGCACGATAAAAACCTGCGTGACTTATTTAATCAATCAGGCAAGCACAAAACATTCATACTCAACAAAACACATACCTAACGCGTCTATTTTTGCAAGTGATAAAGGAAATGTTTAGATAAGACAAGCGAGAATATTTCCTCAAAGCAACAGAAATCGTGCAAAAATTACGTGAGCAACGTTTTTATCGGTGGTTATTTGTTCTGGCGGAAGAGATAACGTAATCAGAGTTTATTTGTCGCCGCGCTGGATTGCATAGCTATGTGACTATGCAATTGCTTTTTTTCCATATCCTTCCACGTTGGGCGTGGACAATAGGATCTAGGGACGTGTTCCTGTGCGACCGGAAAGCGGCGTGCATGTTTCTAAGATTGCGGCAACGAGCCGCAGTGCATCAGCGCGGCGCGGATGGCGCGCGGGCGCAGGCAATGACCAGGAAATGACGCCGCCGGTTGACCTTCACACATACACGCACACAGGCACGCTGTCGCGTCCAGCCTGCGCTCTCGCTTGCTTAGCTGTCCCCGCGCCGCCGATACGGGATTTTGCACATCGCTGACAACGTCCCTTCTGATGATATATCAAACAAACTGTATTATAGCAGTTATATCTACAGTCCAGCCAGATTCCCGGTGGAATTACCCAAGTCAGTCAACATACGGAAACTTTAACAATGTTATCTGTCAAACGCTGTCTTAAAACTGGGGGCACCGGGTGATGCCGGACTTTTTGTGCAGTTATCTTATTCGAAGGTGACTTTACAATGATCCGACGTTAATTGTAAAAACTCGATAAAGCAAACTAAGTACATACTTGCACTGGTAATGATAATTTTATTGCGCAACTACTTACATAGCTGACCCCGTGGACAGTCAATGAAAGTCGTGTTACAGATAAGATGTTTGACAGTAGTTACGAAACCCATGAACATTTTGTATGGGGAAATGTTTTTTTCTTGTATTTTATAGATTCGTAAAACCATGAAATTCGGTCCAGCGGTTCTAGTATAAGCGTTCGAACAAACCCGACTTTTTTGGATTGAGTACTTTAATTAGGATTTTTAAGGGATGACAAAGCTGAAAGCAAAGGCGGGGTCTCTATTTAGTGAGGTTGCGCGCCGCTCCCCGCCCGTGCGTCTGCATGCGCTGCTAAACTAGCGCCGTGTTGAGTAAGGTCAGCACTGCGCTGCGCTGTTGTGCTGCGGTGCAGCTCTAGCTCTACGTAACGGACCATGCGCCATCATAACATAAATAGTCACGGCTGTCAAGACAGAAACAAGACTGTGAAACAAGAAACAAAGGAGTTGCAAATTTTTAAACTCTAACCATTTTCATAAAACGGTGAAGTGAAGACAGGTTCAACCAACTTATTCACAGAGTTTAAAAAAGGAATGGCATTTTGCATTCGTTTGTGCGGTGACAATCTCGTAATAACCGAGTGCTCTTATTTAAGTTATCAAGACCGGTTCCGGAGTGCTCTACATCGCTTTGCGTAACTCTCGTAATACCTACCGCCTGATGTCATTGACCATCGACTGTGGAAATGCTTCTAGCTGTAATCAGTGAATGCAATGGATAGAAGTTATCGACTTGTGCAGTGTGTCACTTCTATTTAACAGAATACTCGAAAGGAGCCTCTTGAGGCGCACTTAAAATCCTTTCACCACACTGTTTCGAAAGAAAATAGTGACACGATAAGAAGAAGAACAGAATACTTAGAGGATTATCACCTTGAAAGTACTCACTTTTTTAATGTGTGTAGGGGAGCGGAGGGTCATCCCGTGCAGCGGCTGATACCGTAAACGTGATATCTCGGGAATGAAACGATCAGAGAATATGTCTGCCCTTGTTTAACATGCAGACTAGTATATCTTTACGTCCCCCGACCGGCGCGTGCCAGTCTTTTCTACTTAATCGAAGCTTTCGCTATCGCGTAGAGGGTGTCCTTTCGGACCCTCGACCCGTCAGAGCCGGCGTCCCTCAAGGATCCGTGCTCTCTCCCCTCCTTTTCACGCTGTACACCAGCGATATCCCCCGCACCCATCAGGTGGAAATAGCCCTATTCGCTGACGACACAGCCTTGTACACATCGGACCGGAACACCGGTCGGGTGTGCATAAGGCTGCAATCAGCTCTCAATGCACTCGCTGCATGGTTCCGCAAATGGCGGATAGAGGTGAACCCTACGAAAAGTGCCGCCGTGTACTTCACTAGGGGGAACCGCAATCCCAAAACCATCACTCTCTTCGACGAGCCCATTCCCTGGGCAAAGTCAGCCCGATACTTAGGCGTGATCCTTGATTCTCGTCTCTCGTTCATTCGCCATGTACGGCAAGTACGCAACCGCGCTAGGTTCATACTAGGCCGTCTACATCCACTTCTATGCAAGAAGAGCAAGATGTCCCTTAGAAATAAGGTGACGCTCTATAAAGCTTGCATACGTCCTATCATGACGTACTCCTCTGTAGTTTTCGCTCATTCTAACCACTTGGCCACCCTCCAAGCAGTTCAAAATCGATTTTTGCGTATCGCTACCGGTGCTCCACCGTACATGCGCAATATCGATCTTCACAGAGATGTCAATCTCGAGTCGTTGGCCGAATTCATGAAAACCGCCTCTCGGCGTTTCTACGATTCGGCCGCTCACCATCCGAACCCGCTAGTGACCGCACTACCAAATTATCCAGTAGAGCCGCCCGCTAAACGTACCCTCCGTAGACCTAGACACGTATTAGGTGACCCAGATGACGAGATCACCGCCGCTAACGCAGTGGTGATTGACGACTCATCGCACCCGGTAACTATCAACACTGCACACCTACACCGACCCCTCCGGAGGGGTCGAAGACGCATTCCCCGTTAACGCCCCCTCTGGGCGAAGATTCTCTCCGACTTATCTCTTCCCCGGCAACAGCCCAAGCCGAGGTCCGTACCTAAGTGGTGCCCTTGCGTTTGTTGCCAATAAACCTTTTTGTATGGCAGAGCGCCTTCCGCGCTCGCCAGTAGTCCGGTAACGCTGTCGGCAATCGTCATACGATTATACCAGCATTATAGTCCATTCGAAAAAAAAAAAAAAAAAAAAAAAAAAAAAAAGCGTGCCAGTCTGCCGCTCGGCTTCAGTGACAAGACATGCATTACGTTTTCGCGCCATTTTTTATAAAAAGTGTTGAGAGTGTTTTGCACTGTAAGTACATTTTTTTAAACTTTATTGTCGTACTTCCTTAACTAACTTGTAGAATGGGGACTAAGGCTCGCATCAACTGCTATGTTTTGTCTAAATCATTGATAACTTTTGTGTTTTGCATCAACAAATTCAAAATGGTGTCTTCGGGTCATTGCGTTCACTTTTGTACGCTATCAACCGCCTGGTACGGTATCGCCCGCAAGCATGATTTGGTTGGGTTTAGAGCTGCTTTGCTTTTTTCAGATGCCACGTGGAAAAAAACTCGCGTGGTCTCCTCGCAAAATGAGACTTGCCGTGGAAGAAATGAAATCGGGGGCGAAATTACGTAAAGCTGCGTTCAAGTTTGGCATTCCTGTAATGTCTTTGTACGATCATGTAAAGAAAGGCTCGGAATATAGACCAAGACTTGGTGGGAAACCTGTGTTCAACATGGAGCAAGAAGCAGAGATAAGAGACCAGTTGATCAAGCTATCGAATACGTTTTATGGGCTAACACCAATTGCCCTACGAAGGGCTGTTTATCGGTATGCTGAAAAAAATAAGATCAAACACCCATTTAACACAGAGAAGGAAGAGGCTGGAAAGGACTGGTTCTATGGCTTCTTAAAGCGTAACCCGGAAGTCAGCGTCCGCATGCCTGAGGCTACAAGCGTGAGCCGGATCTCCGCTTTTAACCAGCATGAAATGGAGATTTTTTTCAAGAACCTGCTAAATATTATCGAAAAACATGCTATTTCACCTAATAGAATATACAACGTGGATGAAACCGGAGTAACCACTGTCCACAAACCTAGCAAAATCATTGCACCAAAAGGTCAAAAGCAAGTCGGTGCTGCTACAAGCTGGGAGAGAGGAAAAAATGTTACAGTCTGCTGCTGCATGAGCGCCATTGGCCATTTCATTCCACCGATGTTCATTTTTCCTCGAATAAGAATGACTCCTGCGTTAGAAAGAGGTGGTCCACCAGGATCTGTATATACTTGCTCAAAGTCAGGATGGATGATGGAAAACCTGTTCTTGGATTGGCTGAAGCATTTTGTTGCATATACCAAGCCATCTTTGGAAGACGTCGTGCTCCTAATTCTCGACAACCACGCGAGCCATATATCATTGGCTATCTACGATTATTGTCGCGAAAATGGTGTATTGATGCTATCTCTACCACCCCATACTTCACATCGAACTCAGCCTCTTGATCTGACATTCTTTGGGCCACTGAAACTGCAATATCACAGGGAATGTGACCTCTTTATGAAAATGAACAGCCTTGAAAAAATAACACCCTATGATATTAGCCTTCTTTTCAGCAAGGCATACTTAAAGACTACAAATGCAGAAAAAGCGGTCAACGGGTTTGCAGCCGCCGGAATTTGGCCTGTGGAACCTGATAAATTTGTCGACATGTACGTACCAACAGAAACAACTGATGATGCTGTGGAGACAATGCCATCATTAAATGTTACTACACAAATGCCGACACGTGATTTCGGAGAGCTAAGTCCTCCATCACCATCAACCAGTGCTATTATACAATCGTCTAACCCAACACGTGATGCTCTAGAGTCTCCAGTACCATCAACAAGTGGTATTTTACCACCGTCAAGGCCGACGCAAGATATAGCACAGTCAAATACCCTCAATGACGACAAAGTGGAGATCTATGTACCTTTTGCTGATTGTTCGCCTGCTCCTCCGCCACGAAAGAAAGCATCTGATGAAGGTAAAGAATTTGGAAAAGGAAAAGGAAAAGGCAAAGGAAGAAAACAACACTCACAAATTCTTACTTCAACTCCTATTAAAGTGGCCCTGGAAATTAAAAAAACATTGAAAACCATGAAACAAGAAAAAGCTCAACAAAAACATAAAAAAAAAGTTTTAAATGGTAAAGAAAATGTCAAGAAGAAGAATTCGAAACCAGACAAAAAGAAAGGAGAAGTAAAACCATCGCATAAAAGAAGAATCTTAAACAGTTCTAGTTCAGAAGATGAAAATATGCTTCTGACTCAAGAAAGTAATGATAGTGATAATATGTTTTATGAACCAGGAGAAATGGGAGTTACGAACGAGCTTTGTGTCATTTGCGGAGAGTTTGGTAAAGACCAAGAGCTGTGGTATCGTTGCATAGTGTGTGGCAATTGGGTACATGCATTATGCAGCGATCAAGATAAGCCAGATGGCTACATTTGTGGTTTCTGTAATGTAAAATAGTGTTAAATGTCCTTAGGATGATTCCGTACAAACTGTACGGAATAACCCGCAACCGTCGGGTAATACCGTACTTCATTGTTTTTTCTTTTTATTAAAAATTAAACACTTCTGATTATCTGATTTGTTTCATTTGCGAAAACTATTTAGCTAAATATATATGCATTTTAATGGTATGTAGTAGTGGTAAGTAATGGTTATCGTTTTTCCACAATAAGAGGTTTTCCTTAGGTGTACGTACACCCCCGCCGCTCCCCTAAGTAGTAAACCAAAATTGTAAACCTAGTAAGTTTATTTGATTGTTCATACAAAAAATGTTATTTTAGACATAACCTCTGTGTTCTAAATTAAGGGAGAAGCCACTGGCTCCTGAAATACAGTACTAACTAGGTAGTGCGAGAGCCTATATATGGATTCAATATTGAATTGTGCCCACATATTTATGTCAATAAAGTTACCTATTTTGTATTTGTGTTTGTATGCCTTCATTCAATGCAAAATCATTATGAAGAATAATTTTCTCTAAATAAATATAAAAAAATAACGACACTATCCCAGTAGGTATTGTTGTCAATGGTAGGTATCGATCGCATTCACATGCTGTATTACTCACTATTACACAACAAACGTATTTATCTGCTCAGTAAATAAGTCACATTATTGTTTGTGCAACTGTTCGAAACCTACGACACTATATAACGAAGAATTTATCTATCATGTACATTGTAATAAGAATAAAGCAACTAAATAAATACCCAATGCTTACAGGTTTTAATACACATTTTTCTATAAATTATTATGAAGTAGGTACCTGCGGAACAGATAAACTTTCATGCCTTGAGTCACGCATAGGTAAAGTATAAACGTCATAGTTACAAAATCATTGTCATAATGGTTAAAGATTTTCAAAATTTGTTAAAATTAATTATATCATAGGTACCTATTTTAGCTATTTTAAAAACAAGGAAAATGCACTCAACCATCTGTAGGACAATATTTAATAGATAAAAGGACAGCTAATGCGTGTAAAAGATGGTCGTTTAGGGAAATAATGAAAAACAAAGAAATAAAGAAATGAACATGTACTTAATAGGTACTTGTATTCTCCCAGTTCTAACATACGTGTGCCAGACCAGCGGCCCGATTACGCTAATGTCTGGCTATCGAGATGGCTTTCAGTTTGACATTTGATTCCCATCCATCCAAAGAATTTAGCATCCATCCCAAGGAATTTAGATACTAGATCCATCCATATGTTGCTTTTACACTATGGGAAGCAAATGCTCTCGTCAGAGAGTATTATATTCCTTGATCCAATGTTAAACTAAAAGCCATCTCGATAGCCAGACATTAGCGTAATAGGGTCGTTGGGCCAACAAAAGCTCATGCCAAAAGTTAGAAATATGCCAATCTTCCAGGGAAAGAAAGAAGTAGGTGTGCTGAGAAAAAGGAAATTAGACAAAATTAGAAAAGAAACACTAAGAAGACGAACAAAAATAGAAACTGTTACACTCCAAGTACACTAAACATATATACACTAAAATGGAAATGGACAGGACATACAGCAAGAGGAAAGGAGAAATGGAGCAAGAAAGAGGGGGAGACAGTTTCAAAGATGAGAAGAGGAAATAAAGCATGCTGCAGGGAAAACATGGACGGAAATAGCGAGAGATAGGGAAGAGTCGGAGCTTGGAGGAGGCCTTTGCCAAAAAGGGACAAACAGGATAGTGCCAATGTCGAGTGCAGAATATACTTAAATAAAAAAAACTGTAAGAAAGGCCTAAATAATAATAGCTGCCGCAAAAATGTCTCTTGCAAAACACAACTCACTTGTGTAATGTACTCGACGAACGATTTCTGGGCGAGTAGCGAGTAGTTACGCTGCTCACTACTCGACTAATTACCCGCCTAGTCCAAACCAGCCATAATAGCTGATTCGCACAGGTCGAGTAGCGAGTAATTTGGTGTTATCGGCCAATCAGCGAGCAGAGCACTAACAGAGCACAGACTCGTGGTGGGAGGTGCTAATCGACCAGTGCGAACCAGCTATAAGAGCGTCTCGAGACTGATATCGCCATTTTTTTATATTACCTAATAATATTGCGTCTAGTAACGCGTCATAGACAAAACCTCATCCGCGTTTATGAAGAAAAAAATTGTTTCTATTTATGCACATAAATGGTTTATGAGCGTTCGTTACACGTGCCAGACGGAGCTCTTCATTATCTAAATGGGAAGTTCCTACTTATCTAAGTAACATTTTTGTCTCCTACGCAGTCGGTTAGCAAGTAGGTATTTTGTTTACTTACCTAACCTACCAATTCAAATTCTCGTCATAAGGTAAGTAAGTACCTACTTACGAAATCTACCTATGCACGCAGAAGGTTTAGGGGGCGATAAATCGATCTAGCTAAGATTCAGCAACCGAGCAAAGCTCAGTCACCTAGTATCCAGATATTAACACATACGGGTGATAATGTTCTTGAAATAAAAATAGGTAGAAATTTTGCAAAAAAAATTTTCATTTCATTAATTAATCTTTTGACATATTTACAATTTTCTTAGATAAGTCATGTTATAAGTACAGTTTTATTATATATAATGGTAATAAATAATGGATTAACAATAAATAAATAACACAATATTGAAAATATTGATATAAAAAAAAATTACTGATGATGACTGAATCTGTCATCTACAAAAAATGATGATGATCACGCGAGTTGTAGACCACAAAAATAGGCAAAATCGGAAGCATCTCGCGGATTCAAGCGAGTTTGAGATTCGCGAGATGACGAACGACTCATTAAAACAACTTACGTGTACATAAACTTAAATATAATTATTTTTAACAGGAATACGGTGATAGTGATAGCCTTAGATAACACGGGCGATGATATACATTTATCTGGTGTCATTTTTAATGCAAACAGTACAAACGCCGGACAGATAATATGTATTGCATATTATGACTTATAATGTTTGTTTATTTAGGCGACGCGACGCAAGGGTCTGTGTTGGGTAAGGTCAGGTTCACAGATAGAGCTTTCAGAGATAGGTCACGTTGTTAACTAAGTACGTACCTTACCTACTTGTACTTTGTTACCAGGCTAGAGTGGCTAGTAACGTTGCTTGGCACGTTGTCTCACCACTTTTGCTAAGATTGATAAGAAATCATTTTCAATAGTTGTAAAGATTTTTTCTGTATTGGTGTGAAGGTAAGGCAGGGCGCATAGCTAGACAAAGATTCTTTGTCTAGCTATTAAGTATGCATGGTATACTTGTTGAGTTCCTATATACCTACCTAATAGTTCAAAAATTTAAATGAATTCCACAAAAACTTAGTAAGTACGTAAGTACCCCTTCCCAAAGAATATATAAAAATAAAAAAGGTTTCCATACAATGTTCGTTTCCTTTCTGGCACAAAACAATGTCGCCAACCGATCGCGTCCGTTTTGACATTTCGACTTTCCCGCGCTACCTTACCTACCTACTGCATGCAGTAATAGTGCTGCGCCGTCGCCGCTCATCTTGTTTGTCGAGCGAGCGATGTTATCGATAACTATTATTGCCGATACGACGCGACACTGCGACCTCAACCTATAGTTTGGGACGCGCCCAAGGTGATCTGCGAAGAGTTCGAGCACCTCGCTTACGTAAACCAACTGTGAAAACATTTATTGTTTTAATATTGATAAAAATGAATGTACATAGATGCGTTTAATGATAATTAAAATTAACCGTGTAGTCATTCTAGTAGTTGACTAGCGAAGCAGCGAGGGAAATTTAGAGCGGACTGGACGCTCTTGATACTTTGTATTTTAATGTAGCTTTTTGCGTCGCGATTTTGTTTTAACTACACTAAAAGTGAGTAAAGTCAACTACATTTTTTATTTAATAAAACATAGGCGTACCTATGAATCTGCAATTAAATAAATTAATAATATTGAACTCATGTGGCAGTCACACGTGATCGATAAGTTATGTAGGTACCTAAGTTATCCGAAGATGTTTTCGTAGGTAAATCAAAATATTTAATTTTTTGAACTTATCGGTTCTTATGTTTGTCTTACAAAATTCACTGTTGATTTTTTAAAGATAAACAATAATATAATGTCAATGTATCGTGGTTACATAGTAGCCCTACAATTAGGTACAGACATGTCGCTTTAAGGAAATGGCCCCTCTGAGAGTCGTTGTCACGTTGTTTCGCACGATACAAAATATGTTCATGCTCAACCTTCGGTCTTAATTATATTTTTAATATTATATTTGGTGTTTGAATAAATTATTTAAATTTGCCAAATTTTATTACTTTCTCAGACCTGTTAGCTCGCTCGTCCAGTATCTTTGCTTTGCGCTAACAATCCTGAAATCTCACAAAGAGATCTTCAAGAGCCAATGATTGATCCAAAATGGCGTCCTGTTGCAAGGAAGTGTAGGAATTTGCGAGAGACGCGTTAGAGGGCGCTGGCGGGAGCGGCGCGCGGGTAGGGGTGACCTTCGCGCGTTGATGCAATGTCGCCGTGTCATTGACCATTGCTGCGGACAAACAGTTGCAACCATCCGCCCCTCCGCCCCCACCCTCTTCTCGTCTATCGCCCCCACCACACGGCTAAGTATTGCCAGTTTTACGATAATTCTCTTGTTTGAATTTGTAGATAATCTAACTGCTTCACAGATGATGCATTCAATGAATACTGAATGACTTAGGTGTTCATCATACCTACTGTTGTTATTGAAAGTTTCCCCATCTCAATAAGCTAAATACCGATGTTTCAGATGTTATTTAGTTTCCCTGTCGTTGTGGTTATATTATTAACATGCCTGCTCATTTCCTTCGTGTTGATTCATCGCACTCACACAAAAGTACGTTCATGCATGTTAAAGAGTCTGCTGATAGTTGGCATAATTGTTGCCACATATTCAAGAAAATAAAGTAAAAGAAGATAATACCTACCTACCTAAGGGAGGAAATAAAAAGAACTCACCCGACCGGTTAGAGTTGCTATCTGTACCTATTAGGTAGTCGCGGTCGGTAGGTAGGTTTATAGGTATTACTTATATTATCTACTTGCTATTAAAGCATGGTATGGATGGATATGTACCATTTTGAATAGCTCTACTACTTTTGTTTTACGTTTTATTTACAGATTTCAATTTATTATTCGTTAGTAAATATCTATAGAAGGTGCCTCTTTTGACCTTCGTAATACTGATTATCATATTTTTTTTAATTAATAAATATTAGATTCACACTGCACAATTCAATTTTCATTTATTCAATAACAATTTTCTTACGAATTGTGTGAATCTTAACCTAACGTGCAACACTTCACAGCTGTAATGACAGGTTTATTAACCCTATTTGGAGGCTTTCTCCTCATAGAGGAGCCATATTTTGCTGTACAAAATAAAAATAAAAATATGTATGTCATCTATATACCCTTATATGCAAAATGTACAAACAAAATAATTGTATTTACTTGTTTAATGTAAAAAAACAAATAACGAACTTCAAAGTATTCGACTGAATTTGCTTCTAATTCTAAAAGAAAGACTTTTTTTATTTTTTTTTTCACCTAAATATTATATACTTTGAAGTGGTAAAAATGAATTTGTGATGCAAAATTTCTTCACTTGGCAATTAAATATTTTCAATAGTTCCGTGCGTTACTGTGTACCTACGCTCTTGCGCATGAGTTTGAAAGGTGCGGGACCGAAACGACCGTCATGCGCCCAAGGAACCAACAATTAACATTAAGGCGCATGTAGGAGCCACATGCGCCTTAATGGTAATTGTTGGTCCCTTCTTATAATAAATTAATATGTCAATTTAGTATGTTTTGTCTGGCGTCAGCGATGCTTGGGATGATTGAAGGAGAAACCTTCCCCTAAAACACAAATTAGCTAGTTCGGGGAACTGTGGATACCAAATCCACTGAACTTCGCCGGTAGGTAGGTATCTACTAAGTTTAGAGTTAAAATAACGGTTGTCTGGAAGAAATCTCTACATGCGATAAGCCACCGATTGTAGGAAGATCCTAGTGTACTCTTAATCTATATGTATCGTAAACCTTCTGGTAAAAATTCTTTTGGTAATTAAAGTTCTATTTTTTTTTATATAACTTTTGTCATTCATAAGATAACGTGGGCAATAAAAAGCGGGTTGAGGGGCGATCACTGGTCAAGGCTTCTGTTGATTTCCATCCGTTGCCTAATCTGACCCTGACAGCCACCAATCAGGCCGGAACGACTTTTTCACTCAATTATCGATTA
The DNA here is from genome assembly GCA_963576535.1 of Plemyria rubiginata. Lineage (NCBI taxonomy): Eukaryota > Metazoa > Arthropoda > Insecta > Lepidoptera > Geometridae > Plemyria > Plemyria rubiginata. The sequence goes on along the minus strand of OY754908.1, from coordinate 14,568,641 downwards.
GACTTGTCGAATTCGTTAAACGATGTATACCTAGGGTCATTTGTGCCACAAGATGGCTGTGGGTACTTGTTTTTAAATCATAGTGTCGTGTGCAGTTGAATGCATGGATTAACAATATTTTTATGGGTGTTTACTTTCCCCGCATTTCAGTCCATGAGACGTGGACGTTGTTTGCTTGTTACTACTTGGAAATTTATTTAAATGGATCACCCATTTTAAAGTGTGTAGTTTTCACAATTTGGTATTCTTAAATTCTTTTCCAGGGCTCATAACAGGAATTTCAAATCTAGAATACAATATAGTGTAACCGATACTAAATATTTTTATAGTTTTTATCCGTTTTGTTATTAGCGATATGCTAGATACTCCACTCCTTCATATACTATGTCTTCTCTTCAATATTTTAAATGACCCTCAATCACCAGACTACCTCAAAGAGCGCTTCCCCAATTTGTACGCTGCTGCCGAGCGCTCGATACGACCCTCACAAAAGCTGCAATTGATGTCTCCCCAACATAACTCAACCTGTTACACAGACTCCTTTACTGTTACTGCCATTCGTCTCTGGAATGGCCTGCCGCGCCTGATCCGTGAAGTGTCTTCCGTCGATGTCTTCAGATCAAAAGTGCATAATTACTATCTTTGCCTCATGATCAATGAGTACAAATTCAGAGGTATCTTGAGTGATTAGTGTTTAGACTTTATTTCATAATTATTTATAATAATATGCATTTGTTAGTACCTACCTACCGTATGTATTCATAGTTATATAATGTATTATGTGTTTATAATGTACCTATTTTTAATATTTATTATGTATGTATACTTCTTTTAATATATAATCTTATATCGAATATTTAATACCTATTTGTTTAGTTATTATTAAAAAACTCCCATCATCCATGTGTGTGCACTGCCCTTTCGGTTTTTTCAAAACTACACAAAGGTTAACTGGAAGAGAATGCTCTCTAGCATTAAGTTCGCCTATGTACGATACATTATGTTTATGTGCAATAAAGAATTTTCTATCTATCTATCTATCCTTTGACCTACCTTGATAAATTAGCTGTTATGCAACGAATAAACTAATATAACGGCGACTATTTCGAAAAACTTCGTCTCCTAATTTTAACCGTCCCATATTCCCACGGCCTGCGCCTCTGGCCCACTCGCATTGACACTGCTGGTTATTTTATAAAGTTTTGCAACGCGACACTTTCCATCGTCGTGGCTCCATGGAATCCGACGACGGTTTGGCAACGGGCATTTTGGGCAAGCGTAAACATATTGCGAAACCACTATTTAATACGAGCCACTTCCACCCGAGGATTCGCAGTGCAGCGCCGCCGCGGGGAGCTGCAAGCGTCTATTTATGCAGCGCTATGCGACCTAACACTGACCCGGTTAGGACTGCGACGCGTAAACACAAGGATAGCGAGTCGCCACGCGATCACGATCGATTCTAGATCGACCCGGTTATGGAGTTATGCTATTTAGAGTGGCAGCGGCAGGGGTGTCCGTGGTGCGTGAAGGGCGAGCCTTTTGCCGCTCCGCCGGGAACGAGTGGATAATTTTAAAACGGCCAGGAAACCAGCGGAGCGCGTATGTAGGCCGCATGGACGCTCCCCCGTCCGTTTTTACGCCTCATCATAAAACAAGCGTACCTAAACAGTTTCCGGACAAGTGGAGCGCTGAGATTCCTATGCGAAATTGGGTCGCGGCGATTTTCCGAGTTCACGATTCGATACGCGAGCGAGGGCTATTCCGCGTATTCTGTGTATTTCGGAAGAGGTTGCGCCATCGTGGCCGGCGCGGCGCGCGGAGATGCGTTGCGACACCGCGCGCAGGAAGCCGCGTGTGAAGCGAGGCGCGCGGAGGTGACGCACAGTAGTCACAGCGATAGTTAGCACACGGGAACCAGGCTAGGCATGATTCAGGTCCTTACATGCAAGTGTGGTTACGCTTTTGTCACAATACCTAACATCGTACGAGTTATGGGTCACGTACGCAAAACGGAACCGGGAGTTACCCATGGTGAATTCGGGACCATATTGTGTCCTTTCGCTTTCAGCGGCGCGTGCGCTGCTGGCCTGCGCAACACTCAAGGTCGCGGGCCGTTCAACTCGGATGCGACCGCGGTGTTGCGACACCGAAATATGTAATTGTAGAGGAGTCGAGGCGCGTTTGGCAGCGGCCGCGGCGCGAAGTGGGTCGTCAGAGTTGCGCAACCGCGTTTTGTACGACAGATGGCGCGCGACGCTTCTTCCTTATACGGTGACGAGTACCTACCAAGACCTAGCTTTTAGCTACCTATGAACGATGATCATCATTTAAACAAAGAACAAGCATATTATTAGATTCCTACTTCAATTGCTCAAAATAGATCTGCCACACGAAAACCGCATTTCGAATGAACGTTTAACTTCGCTATTTTTCTATTCTGTTGGTATCTACAACTTATTAAGGCGCATGTCGTTTCGGCCCCACACCTTTCGAACTCATGCGCAAAAGCGGGATAGAATACATACCTACACAAGAACACAATATGTTGAAAATATTGAATTGCCAAGTGAAAAAACATTGCATCATAAATTAATTTGTGTCGCTTGAAGGTAACATCTTTATTCTTTAATGTACACAATGATTAAAAAATTAAAAAAATTATAAACTAGAACTCTTTTGTTTGTAAATAGTGATAACGAAAGATAGTTTTTTTTTTCTACAGCAAAATATTGGCTCTATGAGTAGGAAACCTCCAAATAAGGCCAATCAGCTCCTATATACGCCTTAACCTGCTCGATATTAATAAGTTGCTGATGACGTCAGCCTAAGAAAATCTCGATGAACTGGAATTTAATTATAAATAGGATGATGAACTGTAACCCCTTCCCAATTAAGCGTTTTCTATGAAACCATTTCGGGTAGGTACCTAACATCTAATATCTAATATCTATAGAAATAATTAGATTAAGAAGTAGGTACTTACCTATCATGTAAGTAGGTACCGTATATTTTTATAAGGTATTTGATAGTTTTTCTATAAATTTATGTAGCACAGTAACCAGTAGGCCAATTAACCGAAGAGAGGGTGAATAGCTCAACGACATTTGTTATGAATCAAAAAGAAATATCGATCCCATCACTAGTTAGGTAGGTAGGTATGATGTGAAAAAACAAGCACGGAGAACTTATTAGACTAGATACTTTATTTATTAGAACATTTGGCAATTGATTGAAATCTCAAGCACAACTCAGTAATTTAGTATCATCACCAAGAAGTTTTGTTTAGTTATTTTTATTAATTTTGACAGAAGGTATTTAACTACAAATGGCTCAATGATTCACTTGGAATCACTATTCCCTTGGTCACGTGATGTTAGCTGTGGATTCAAATTTGGAAATTCGCGAATGTCAATAATAACGTTCCGGTCCCCCAGCGGTCGGCGAGGCGAAAATAGTCGCCAACTATTAATACGAGGCGAGCGCTAGCGCTGCATTGCCCTTGAATCGGGACGATCACCTCGCGCACACTCCCGCGCACCGCACACACGCGCTCCGCCTATTAGACACGTACACATACACACACACGCGCGCGCTATCGCGATGCAGCGCTGCAGAATAGACACAGCGATAATTTTAATTTCCATTTCGTTTGCGAATGTCACATTGACGTCTCTGTTTACTCCGTGCTCAGAATGCTTGAACACTATCGCAACTAAGGATCTGGTTTGATCAATATTGGAGGATCTGCTACGTTGAATAGTTTTCCTGTTAATAGGTACATAGACTTCTGCATTTTGCTTCTCATAAACAGCTAAAATAAATAGGCCGACTAAAATATCTCTGTACCTATACCTATTTATTGGCTTGTTGGATTATTATAATTAGCTTGTTGAAATTGTTCCTCCATAAAATTATTAGCTATATATCTGCTATAAGTACCTACCTATATTTGAATGCAAATTATCATATCCTGCCAACCATTCGTGATCGAGCAACAAGGAGACAGATATGTTCACATTTTTCACGACACAGATTAAAAAAAAACAGTGTTTTAGCAAAGAAACTGACCGTGAAAAGATTTACAGTTTAATTGTATGTTTAGTTGTTTCTTTTATATTTTTACTATGCAATGTGCTACCGAATGACAAGATGCAGTTTGCAGCACCGCGCCGGAACGCATTCAAATACAACTCGCCGTAAGAGCACGCATATGCATATAGCTCGCACGCACACAGGAATCACGTTCGTGCTACCTACATCAACACTATTCGGCAATTGGCAACATCTAGTCAAGGTTTCTTTTGTCTTAGTAATTAAGCTGCCGGTACCGAAGCTTAGGCAAGATCTAGATAATTTTATAGTTTAAAACATCATTTTAGAAAAATAATGTAAAATCACTAAATCTAAAATACAAGAGGCTTAAAAAAAAAGATAAAACTTCATAGTCAAGTAAAAAGTCACGGTAAACATCTTATCAGATCTTTTGATTCGAAGAAAATCGGTACTACCTTTACCAATTCTAATGTTCTAGTTAGAATCTAAATTGGAGATAATTTGGTGTAGGAAAAGGAATCGAGTCAACAACATCTGATTATTGTCTATGAAAACATTGATTATTGCGAAATGAGAGGTCTTGAGCCTAATCAGACTGTTTTTGTGAACTCGTTACAGTGAAACGAACATGACACGACTCAACATACTCACACAATCAGGTTCTGACTGCCCAATCGGAGTAGGAAGGTCGTGTACGTTTCGCCAGAGACTGACAATGGCGCCGGTACCGCCGCTCTTGCCCAATTCACGTTTGCAACACCGAAATTTCGTGTGTGCCGCGTTACAGCAATGGCCGATTTACGCCTCGCAGCCGCTCCAAAGTCTCGATATGCATGCGATAAATGAACATCCACTATGTGCTAATGAATCGGCATTTTCATGTGGATGTTCAAACACAAATTGAAATAAGGATGTTATCTAATGTTAGCTCGCTTGACCACTGGCCTGATTGACCAGGAATAATGTACTTATTTAATTCCTTAGAATGAATGAGTAATGATGACAAAACTAGAAGTGGTTTTATACTATTTACAATTCATTCAAGTGATCCAATCAATATGTTACGGTGTGCTGCAAAATAATAAGCTATATTTGTCTTGCATTGGAAATGATATCAAATTTGCCATGTGGTTTTGCCTTGTTCGGTTTTTGAAGGATTTATCCTTGTTGCAACTCTTCCAGAACAACTTACCCCGTGTGACGTACATTTTGTTATTGCATAAAAGCTATGCAGAATTACTGTGATGTTTTTCTATTTTGTAGCAAAGTAGTTTGTTTCTGCAATAGTCTGTTGCCAGCTCAATTTGATATTCCTGCTTGGCGTCTCTATGCACCTGCTGTCTGGCAGATTCATTCAAAATATTTCTTTTTAACTACCTAGCTAATAACGTCTTCTGTATTTGTATTTTACTATTGGTTCGATCCTACATAGGTATATAATGCTCTAAAGTTACCTATAAAGAAAACCAGTTTATATTTTAGCAGTGAGGATGATGAGCTAAGAAATTTTGAAACCTGTGTACCTACGTACAAGAAGCTTGAAGTTTTGACATATCTCTGACACAACCTTGCCTTTTAAGATCATAAGACGTTTTGCAGAATCTTGAATTCCAAAACGTCCGAGAATATAAAACTAGTGGCTCTGGGAGCTGTAGACCTCGCGAGCATACTAAAAGTGAGCTATTTGAGGAATGTAATGTGCAAGTGAATTTTCCGTTTTGTGATTTTTTTGATTTTTTTTTGCATCATCTTGTGTAGAATGAGGTCCTTTGTGTTTCTCTCAAATTTGATTGAAAACCATCGATTGTTTGATGAGCTATCCTGTTCATCATGCTGAAGATCCTTATCAGATCTTCGCCAAACTTTTATGAGACCAAGTTATAGTTACTACCTTTCAACGGATCTCATTTGGTGGAGATATCTAGTATATCAAATAGCCCCCTTTATGCCCTTTTTTTTGGGGGAAGTACCCCTCCAATCAAAAATCCCCGACGACAAAAAATTCTAATAAGTCATATAACCTGTGTACCAAGTTTCGTCCAGATCGGTTGAAAAATGCGACTTGTAGAGGAGAACAGACAGACAGACAGACAGACATCCGGACAAACGCATTTTTGACCAATGTGGAAACTGAGACGCTTCGCTCGCTCGGTCAATGAGAAATTACAAAAAGACCAAAACTCCTGGAGTTTTAGAACACGCGATAGATACAGTTCTCTTTATCGAAGACCTACCTACATTGATTATGTTCACTTCAGCAGTACAATACGGCCGGCGAATACTGCGATGCAATGTGAATCACGTCGTAAAAATATCTTTATAGCCGACTTACATTACGACAATATGTAACATAAATAACTGAAAACGTGTCTCTGGCGTTATACCTACCTAATGGCTCGCTTTTCCTGCGTGCTATCTTTAATAGCTCTTTATCAAGTAAATGAGCATTTGAAGAATGCTCGTGTAGCTTAATTATTACTGGTTATTATTATCAGAGGCTATGTTCGTGGAATTGAATACCTATAGTTAGTGATAAATCTGAGCTGAATACTGGTAGGTATAATAATACAGGTTCCTGTATAATAAATTACGTATTAAAAGAATTTGAGCGTCCGCCGAAGTATGATTCTATTCCTTATTTAATTCAAAAACATTTAACCTGGGGCTAGATGGTGGTGTGTGGATTGTCCAGAATTATTTATTTATTTATTTTATTTATTTAGAGCGCGCAAGTTCAGCTCAAAATAATACTCGGGTTTAAACAAATTTCGACTCACAATCGAAAGTGTTGTGTTTGCATCAGTTTGCATGCAACACCGGTAGCTGCCAGCGACACGCGGCGCATATTGTTCGTGGGTCGTCTGTAAATGTAGTTTTTACATCTTTATAATAGGAGCACTGACCTTGCACAATGTCAAATAGCTGATGAGGACGGCGTGAAGCGCCAACTATACCGATATTATGGACTATGCAGCGCAATGCCAACGGTTCCGTCGTTTAAATTAGGTAATTTTGTTTGTAAGTCACTCGTCGGTATTCCCCTGTGAATATGCTGACTTTCATACTGTCTAACTTTCTTTTTTACTTGATTTTCTAAAAAAGTTATGATTTTTGTAAACTTTCTGAGCGGATTATTTGCTGTTGTTGTTTAAACTACCTTTTATTTATATGTATAAAAGGCTGAACAACACTTTAGATAATGACAGAGCTACGTTTTCCGGATTTAGTTTATTTTATAAGAGCAATCGTAATGCAGTTCATTAGGTACAGGTAAAAGGCTAAATCCATACTGATTCCAGTTTTATTGAAACATCAACAAAAATATTGCAGTTAGAGTTATTCGAAGCACGCTATTAACGTGTCCAATATATCTCGAAAGAAACTCAATAAAATCCGAAATGTGTTCAATGTTTTTCACGAAACAACTACATGTAAATATCGCCGGGATTCAGTGTAATGTGTGCATTTAATACGATGTGAAGTTTGAAAAGAAGGCCAGTTGGCTGTCGGCCAGAGTGCAGCACACACGCCCCCGGAAGTGAGCTGATAAAGCTTCACACTTGCATTATATTTAGATAACGTCTCGGTCGGATCGTTTGTCATTCTGACATTGCAACCGAGAAACGAGATCGCTTCGGTGGAGCTGCGCAGTGTCACTCCACTCTAGCCACTGTAGCCCACGGCTCAAATATTTCTACCTAAATGATTCTGACATACACATCACTTGAGCATCATTAACTGTCCTGTTTCCCTATGTTTAGTGAAAATAAAATAATATCTTTCCTCTGCTAACGTTCAAAATAATTAATTATTTTGAAAATAAATAATTTCCTGTACCTCTCAAAAGGTTTATTTATTTTGCTTCATATATAATAGACAATTTCAAATTTGTTTGCCATTTGTGCATCCAATGATGAGAAACAATAATCTTGATGAAACAAGCACGCAAAGTATCAAGACGCGTCGGTCGCTTCCCAAATTCCCTGCGCCCGCGCAGTTAAGGTGACCTTCCGGGTGCGTTCGTTCACCGGGTCACCTCCACGACATCCACAATACAAAACTATTCTCAATACCTCTAGGTATGTTTACTTTTGCCTCAGCGTTGGTACCTACCAATCGGCAATCGGTTCAGTGTAATGAATATTCCAAGATTTTGACATTTCGTCCCCTGTTCGTTATTCATATTTTATTTTAATTGGATTATTTTTACAACAAAGCAACGCAAACTGGCTCTACGCAATGTTGTGGTAGATTAAAAAATGAAGATTTTTATTGTTGAATTTGTGTTCTTGAATGCTGGTTTAAATTATAGGTAGGTTTTACACTGTACTCTAATATATAGATTATATGTAATATATTAGATAGAGTACAGTGTGAACGGTCTCGTACAAAATGTATGACGAACGATAAAATATTTACATCTCGGGATGTGATGTTATTATGACTTAGTGGTCTGAACTTGTGTTTTTTTTATATACATATTTACATCCCATAGTCAAAAGCCGGCTTTACAGAGGGCTAAATTCCGGACATGGCAGGAAATTTCCTGTCATCTGGTAACCCCACATACAGGTTAGTTTATTACCCACAGGAAGTATGCGTTTGTTTTACTTTATAGACCCTTCTTCTCGCCTGGTGGTAAGCGACGATGTAGCCAACGATGGAGCAGAACGGTCTAGAAGACACCTATTCACTCTTGCCTTAAAGACACCCAAATTGCAGCAATCAGGAAAAACAGACGGCAATGAGTTCCACTCCTTGGCTTCGCTTAGTGCGAATGGGTGGGAAATAAGATAATAAGAAAAAAACAGAAACAACTTCACGACTTTGATCCCCAGGCACGGTAGATATCCCTTCAGTTCAGATCTCTCATTACCGAGTACTAACTCAAGATTCTTTGAGGATGTCTAAGGGGGGTAGTCAGAGGTACGTCCAAACATTACATTTGGCACATACCCACATTTTGCAGTAGTTAGTATTCCATACGTGACAGGTTGCAAGCCCATCGCCGCTGGTAGAACACTGTCAGACAATAAAGTCCATAATGATATGTCATGCACAGTTCTTTAGAAGCAGTGGAAGGATAAAGTAAATAACAAGATAAAGTACTCACCAGGAGGTCTGGGGTGCGTGACGTGGTGAAGCGTCGCGATCTGGTGGTGCTGGTAGAAGGGGAGGAAGGGCGCGTGGAAGGGCGCGGGCGGGGGCTGCAGCCGTGCCTTCAGCTCCTCAGCGGAGCCGGCGCCCGAGGAGGAGGACTCTACGTCCGACACGCCGCTGTCGGCCGGCGAGGGGGGGAGGGAACCTGCAGGCAAACAATGCTATTAATAAATACCTATGGGCAAATACAAGGGTCTAGGCTCCGAATACGATTTTGTCCCATTCGGAGTCGAGACCCTTAGTCCGTGGGGTCCTAGCGCTATTAGGCTGTTTAAAGAAATAGCAAAGAGACTAGCCGACATCACAGGAGACCGAAGAGCTGGCAGCTACCTCGGACAAACAATTAGTCTGACTATTCAAAGGGCTTGCTGCCAGCATCTTCGGTACCTTGCCTAAAGGGACTCCTCTTAATAATATGTTTTAGTTATTATGTTTATTGTATTATTATGATTATTTTGTATTTAATAAATAATTTAGATGTAAAAATACCTATGTACTTCCAACATTATGTGTTTGTACTTGACTTGTAATGATATTCTTCCAGGCTTCGTTTCGTGGTACCTACTGGCTACAGCGTCAAGAGTCAAAGTCAAAAGGTATTTATTCCACAGCACTTTATAATTCTGTGTTGTGGGTATCTTATCAACCATGGTACCTTACCTACCTACCTTGCCATAGTACTAAGTTGTTATCCTACTAATATCCTACTTCCTACTACTATTATAAACGGGAAAGTTTGTGAGTATGGATGGATGTTTGTTACTCTTTCACGCCGGAACGGAACGGATGAAACTTGGCTACGTGCTATTCCAGACTATAATCTATTTCTGTGCCAAATTTCATCCAGATCCGTTCAGCCTTTGTGGTGTGATTGAGTAAACATCCATACCTACATCCAAACTTTCACAGAATTAGTTAATTAGATTTGATTTTATAGTAAGCTTTTGTAAAAAGTTTTCATGAGAAGGCAAAACCTTGTGCTCTAAATTATTATACCCGAGGAAAGTACCTACTTCGCATCGTTAATTCTTATCAAAGAGCTCTAACGTTTTAGAATTAATTTGAATTAAAACAAGATGCAACATGCATTATCTCTGAAGCCAAAGCAGGACCGTTACAAAACTCACGATCTTCAAAGAAGAACCTTTGTCCACCAACGGTCATCTAAATTTGCATTAACCCTGCTCCAGCTTGCATAAATGCAATTAATCCCGCCGGGTCTTTATGACCCAACGGTCAGTTGCAGTTAGAAAACTCTTTGATGCACTTGCATTCAACCTGTTTTTGTGGGAACGTCTTGCAATTGTCATGCAAAAAGTGTTGGGTTAATTTATGATTATGCAGATTCTATCTCGGGGTCGCATAGACTGGGGGTTGCTATTTTTGCATCACAAATGAGTTGTGTTTTGGTTTCGTAATTTGTGATAATGTTGACCATTTCATCTGGTTTTTTGTTGTAAAAAATATAAAAATGTTTTTTTTTGTTTGTCCTTTTTCCCAAGCATAAGTTTGACCGTTACATGGGAGAGTATTATTATAATTTTAATATTTATTTATAAATGCATCATTTTATTTTTTTAAGAAAATTTTTGTCATCCGTGTGATTTCTGAATTGAAACCGCATGTGAAACCACTACAAGGATACGAGCCACCAAGTGGTCTTCCTTCTCAGACATTTCATAGCGATAATGCATGCAATGTGACCACCTTAAAGATACCGTCTTATCCAAACTTTCTCATGTCCAGTGTCCCATAATAAAATAGTTTGACGAGTAACGGTCATCCGATATTTAAATAATATAATCAACAGCTAGAAAGGCCCTTTCATACATTTCCTTGACTATTAAAATGACCATTTGACCGGTGTGCGATCTGTCCACACCCTTTTGTGGACATTGTTAACCCTTCAATGGCACACAATGTATGGGAACCGGGAAGCGCCGACCGGTCAGCTTGACCATTTAAAACGAGAATAACTTAAGAATAGGGTAAAACAATAAGTTATAGCGTATTGTTCGCTTTTTAAATAGGTACCTACTTAATACCTTGATAGTTTTGACGATATCGAATTATGATGTTTTTATGATGAACCGACATACAGTTTGAATAATAACATTCTTAAGCTGATCGTAATTTTAAAATAATTTTAGCCTTGATTTCCTTGGTTATATACTCAACAATAATACCTTAATAACAGGATTAGGTACCCTACCTACATTCAATTATGTATTTTTTTTTGTCTGAAAACAGAAACAGTTTCCAGTGGCACAGTGGTGGATATCCCATCGGGTCTCTTAGTACCAAGTACTAACTCTAGATTATTTTTTTGGACGTCTAAGGTGGTTAGTCAGATCAGAGGTGCGTGTCTTTGCTACTGTAATGTTAGTTATCACCCAAGGTTTAAATTTTTTTTAGCGGTTCCCAAGGTTCCAGGTTTAACTTTAAACAAAGCATATTTGTTCCCCTCGGTCAGTTGACACATCGGACACACGAGTGACCAACGGCCCGAACCCGGAATACCGCTCCGTTGTGCCAACCCTTTCATCTCACGTATCAAAATAATAATAAATTAACTATAAATAATGCAGGGTTTTTCAAACCCCGGGGTCGCGATCTGGTGTACCGGTCGACGAGGAATGTGGTCCCATTAGTAAAGTATCACAAAGCTGGACAATGATGCTCCCTTCCTTAATCGGAGATCTTTATGGAGTGACCGCTGTCCATACCCTTTGTGCGAATCGGCGTTTGACCGTAATCCATGTGAACAGTTGGATCTTGCCATTTTGCATATGAACTCACTGTGTGGAGTAATTTACTGTTGTAACGGATGTCAACTGGTACACGTGTTAGTCTTAAATAGGTATCTTTTCACTAGTAGGTATCTTGGAACATTAATTTCTAGTTGACAAAATAGAGAGAGTCCTTAATAAATTATAGGTTGATGAAAAATTACCAATTGTTATTTTAAAACAATGAAATTGCATGATGGTTGAATTGAGTCATAGACGGAACACTGCATCCTTATGTATGGCGACATCTAATATCTAGTAGGTACCTAATATCATTCATTTCTTTCAGAACAAGCAAGCAAGACAAATGTTTATTTGTCTCTATACAAGCTATATCTATAACATATATATAACATACCTATGTATAGTAGTATTCTTATACATAATATTATAGCTTGTATAGAGCACAAGGCACCTTGGTGACCCTTTGTATCGTTTTCTTTGTGTTATAATTCCTTTAAGATGGTAATGCCGCTTAGAATCACTTCGCAATCCTTTAGGATGTTATTTAGAGAAGTGCGTTACCGTTGGCCAGTAATCGGTAAGCTTAGGGTATTATTTCAGCAGCCATATTTAATTCTAACAGGTTTTGGTAAAACGTGTCGTATTTTTATGGCACAATTATTACGACTTTGCAGGACAAGGCTTAGCTTCATTCAAGAAATAAACCAATTACAAGAAAATGACACATGATGACTTAAACATTTAGGTATAGCATAATGTGTAGCAATCACAATGCATTAACCATGATTGAAACTAACCCTACACAATCGGAACTGGGTCCCGCACAATAACTACAATGGGTTACGTTCGCGCACCCACGCGTGACATTCTAATTCCAAAGTGTCAATAGCTCCGGAAAGCCGCCCGGATGAATTGCAAAGCAGAGTGGGATGAAATTATACGCAAGAGCAGGACAGCAATCAGATTAGCGTCTATTGTAATGGATGACGCTACAATATCGCGCTGCAAGGTGCAATCCAACCCATTTTTGCATAAAAACTAGAATTTGGGTGAAATGTGCATTTAGCGCAACGTGTGCAGCCATCTGCGTTTTCAATTGTTTGGTTAGGATGTTGCGTATTTGGATAGATGGGGTCCTACTGACCCGGTGCTATGGTAAGGGTTACGCTTTGAAATGAGCCGACCGCAGTTTTTCTATATTTTTGCAAGGTGTTCTCGCCGTGGTTGAAAAAAGTATTTGTTAACGAAAACCAGTTAGTTAAGATAAATAAGAATTTATTTAGGTATGTATTACTCAGTTAGGTGACAGCACAATCTACACTTATAGCACGCCTTGGCATCACACCCAAATACTTGCTAAAATTTAATGCCATCAGCACATTATTATTGTGCAAGTGCTGAATATCGTTCCTTGCTAAACACTTTCGTAAAACGTATTAAATGACAGAAGTACTTAAGGTCGTCATATAAAGCTTAATCTTATTACGATAAAAAGTAAACTATCTATTCATAATTCTTATTAAATAATTAATTATAATATCAATTTGAAATGTGGCTTTATGTGGATATTTTAACACTGTAATTATTATTGACAATATAAATAATGACACAATTCATTCATCAGGATCAAGTCACATGCACATGTTGTAACTAAAATATAACAGAATCATAAGAATGATCGTACTCTGTCAAATAATGTCGAATAAACGCGCATTACAATATTTGGAACCCTTTATTTGACCCTCCGGATCGATATTATTTATTGTGCAATCGTCACACCCACATGGGGTGCAATGTGGGATTTGCGGGTCATTTTGACCCGTGCGATTCTGACATCTGCACCGAATGGGTTACAATTGAGTTGAATGCATTGAATATTGAATTGAGAGGGTGAAAGTGGTAAGCTTGAAGAAAAAATAATAAATTGCGTATTGAGATATTTTAAACCTAAAATGTGCGATATTGCTGTATGATTTTAATGGTACCTATATTGACAGCTGGGCATAGTGGGCATTGCAAATAATAGGCATCTAGTTGAATGATTTTCTATACAAGTATTTTAACTATCTATCTTCTATCTAAATATATATAACTCAAAGGTGACTGACTGACTGACATAGTGATCTATCAACGCACAGCCCAAACCACTGGACGGATCGGGCTGAAATTTGGCATACAGGTAGATGGCGCGAGCAAAGCCGCAGGTTCAGCTAGTCAAAAATAATCGGCTCTGAAATGTACAAATTGCAGTATCATCTTATACCGCATTTGTCCCACAAGGTGCGATAGTTTTTTTCAAAATTCGACCTTGTATGTACTCTACTCAAAACGCCCAGACCTAGAACTTTTCCGCAGAATTATTCTATAAAATATTTCAGAATATAGGTCAGTCAGTAGGTAGGCCACTAAAACTAGGATAGTCTTTTATTTTCTACACAAGGCTGTATGTGTGCGGTTATCACGAACGATGTTAAAGTGTGCGTTGCAGGTAAGTATGCGTATCTAGGAAATGACGAGACGTGTGTGCGTGTATCCTTCGCCGGGCTAGTGTGCGTGAACCCCACAGGGTGAGAGTGTGCGTGAAGGCGGGCGGCCGCGGTCGTGACATTGGGCGGGCGGATCAGCTGACGGCTATCGATTCCTACTTCCTCTTTGTTCTCTATGAATATTTCATACAACCTATAGTTTTGTTGTGACGGGGTGTTATCAGCTATGGTGCTTTCCTATGGGTAAAACAAATACGTTTTATAAATAGGTAAAAAAAATAAAATAACAATAATGGTCGGGTATGTACCTAATTTTCATATAACTGAGTAAGTATAATAGTACACACGCAGTCTGTCACAACAAAAACAAAGAAATAAAAAAATAATAATATAAAAGTATGTCAGCATAAAAGAATTCCACTCATCTTGATTTGAAGCTTTACGAGTCTATCGAAAACACATATTATTTCCCCGACCAACAATAATACTAATATTGCAATAATATGCGATCGTTTTTTTATTTGTTAAGGCACATAAAATGGGTTCTTGCAGTAAATTGGGCAAAGACAAAATACCATACCAAATTAAACATAGGTTATACATTATACTTACTTGTCTTATTAGCGTTATCTTTTCTAACAGGCCTACGCCTCACTAAATTCGTAGTCACGCTGGAGCTTCAAAATTGTATTATATATCTCATTGAAACAAGGATCATACAAGAATGATGCAGTGGGGTGGGACCCAAAGCCGTAAGTTCGTTGCCTTTTCTTATATGGTTATAGGGTTTGGTCTAGCGTGGTACTGGCACCTAGACGTTTAAAGTTATCCTATAATAATAATAATAAAAACTATTGAGGACAGCATCGACAGTACATCATTTAGGCACATCCGTTCAGCCGTTCTGGCGTGATAGAGTAACAAACATTCATCCCACCATCCCACCTCCCACGTTTATAATATTAGTAGGATGCGTTCAGACTTTGACTGTATGAAGCTTATTTTAAGCGCAGTTACCGCATATTTTTGCCGTCACGGAAATTGGTTATTAAATGTATTTATGAGCCTTGAAAGATTTAAGGTTTCTTAGGAGTTTTCTAACAGGTTTGCAAGTTGTTTTTAACTAAAGTACCTGAAATGCGTCAGTTCATTGCTATGTGATTATTTCCGATTTTCCTTGTTTTTCCTTCCTTAATTCATTCCTTCCTTCATTGGAATTTAATTTGGCTTATTGTAGAAAATCTGAATACGTTTTAGATTAATAACATTGTTTATTCAAAACTGACTATTAGGTACCAATTTCCTTTGAGCGATTTACCGATAGCCTTGCGAACGCAACAGCTTGCCAAACGAATCTGTTTCAAAAGTAGTAAGGCGGAAATTTTGTGGGTAGTACCTGACCTATTGTAGTTTTATTAATTTTATGAGTTTTATAATTAAAACAAAGGCTGTCAGAGAACCAAGGGCGTCGGGTCAAGTGCTATTCGACCAGTCCTCAGATATTGGACTCGGGTGGAGCAATCTTACCTACATGAAATAGCCTGAACAAGGTAGAATTTCCCACAGAAATGAAATAAGCTCAGTAGATACCGAATACAATACCGAATATAATATGGTACTGTTTGGGACACCAATATTATGACCACAACTCAACGTTTAGTTGGTAGTACATCCTGCCTTCAGTGCTATTGATGTATTTGTATTCTAACCAGCAGGATCTGGAGTTTTTTTTCCACACAGCACCATCCAGCACAATCATTCGAAACTGTTCACCAACCATCTTATTTCGTAAAATCCAGATTCACGAACAATAATAGATTTGTGATTTCTATATCGGATATTACTATGATGAACATAGATGTTTGTTCTGTGTTTGGGATCAAACCCGCACCATATAACGCAAAAACCAGCTACTAAAAACAGAGCTTTGCCGCCCGTTGGTCACGTAGTATTAGCACCTAGATTGACCTAGCTCTAAGTAGTTTTAAAGTGATATTTGTGATTCCAGTGAATAAATACCTTATGACTTTGACATTGCACTTTCCAACTGCCGCGTTTTATGACGCATCCATGGATGCAGGATACGGTGTGGGTCTTACCTGAGTTGGGCTGCGTGTAGAGATGATGCCGGGAGGTGGTGGTGGGCGTCAGCAGGCCATGCAGGAGTGCCAGGGAGCCGCGGGGACCCAGCTGGATCCTCGCCGGTTCACCGGCGTCCACTGCAACAACAAAAGCATATGTTAGAAGATGTCGAGAGCAATTTATAGGCATTCGAGACAACGTCGCAAGAAGTTGGTAGATGATGAGAGCTCAGAATTGTCCTCCCTAGAAATCAATATTGATTATATGATGATTTTATTGGCTGTAAGTATAAAATATTTCTGACATCCTACTACTATTATAAACGTGAAAGTTTGCAAGTATGACTGGATGAATGGATGGATGTTTCTTACTCTTTCACACCGGAACGGCTGGACGGATCTGGATGAAACTCGGCAGAGAGATAGATAGTCTGGAATAGCACATAGGCTACCTTTTATCCCGTGGGAAATCCGGGATTTAAATCTGCGTGGGTGAAACCGCGATGCGCAACTGTACGTAATATTTGGCACATACTGGATTCGAATATTAAACCCCACATCTTACTACCAATTTGCCTCATTAAAATAATTCAAACACTATGTATTTTTTTATTTTTAAAAAATCCAAGCTCTCGCGTAATTTGATTGAATGCTTAGTACCAACGGCCATTCCCCCATTCCCTCACACCTTTACTGTGCCCACACCGACTAAGATCGTACATAATTTATTGGGATTTGTACCTGAAAGATACCTTTGTTATGTAACGTATATTCTTTAATGTTTACTGTAGTGTAGCTTCGTAGGTAATGTGTAGACTTGTCTACGTGTTGCTACGAATTTATCACGGTTAGATGTAGAGGTGAAAGAGCTCTTGTAGTGATAGATTTACGACTCATTTTTTATTAACTTCAAAAATGAAAACGAAAGTCGTAACTATGATCGCGTAGCACAATTTTTCGTAGCGCCTTTTTACATTCTTCTGTATTAAATTTAGAACATTAGGTACATGGTTACTGTATAGGAATCGACTGGCAACATAATTTTAGCAGCGAGATCAAGAGTAAAATTGATTGTGATTTCGGTAAATTATGCCTTGAAAATTATCTAAGTTCTTGTTCTGTTCTGTCAGGCGTTAAAATTGAGCAGTCTCGTCATTATAATTTGAACCTAGGTAGAGAAGTAATCTGTGGTCTGACTACCAAGTCTGCTCCAGACGGGAGCGTAGGTAGATTCCAATGGTAATTTATTCCAGTACAGCTACGTACCTACACTGTGTCTATTCCAGCTGACTTGCTCCTTTGTTGTTTCAAGCCCTATTACTTATCTATCAGGGTGCTTTGTCTAATGGGATGGGAGTCTGACAAAACGGTTGCGATCGAATAATTAATGTAATCATTGTTCTGAGATAACACAACTGTCTATTATTTGGAGGTAGGAGACTACTATATGACATTGAAAGCAGGTAATGCCACCGGTGGACTACAATCTATCGCGCAATTTATTTTCTAATTTTGAACGCAGTCATTTTAGAGGTTGTAGTTTGTTATGTAGTTTATTACTAAATGCGCTTCTAACACAAAAGACATCGTTTTAATTTAAAATATTGCAGTTAATAAGTTCAAATTCTGAATATCATCTTTAAGATTTTACATGTAGTTTTTTTATATAATAATCGTAGCGTCTCGCGGTTTCACGCGCGTAGTTTTAAATCCCGCTATTCCCACGATATAAAAAGTAGCCTTTGTGTTATTCCAGACTATAATATATCTCTCTGCCAAGTTTCATCCAGATCCATTCAGCCGTTCCGGCGTGAAAGAGTAACAAACACCCATCCATACTCACAAACTTTCGCATTTATAATATTAGTAGGATAGTAAGTAGGATATGATAGTTTAGAGTTGAGCCAATACTTTGCTCATCCAAAACAATCTTTATAAGATTATCCGTGTTGAATAGAAATTAGCGCAAAATCGATACCGTAATCTTGATTCTCGATACATCCTAGACGTTTCCGTGCGACCTTGGGCCCCGAATTTATGGCCCACCTGTTGTCTCCTTCCCCCTAACCTCCCCATAGAGACTCAGTGCGCATGTTTGACGCATAGAGGGAGAAGGAAGATTCGCCGTCGTTTCAGGTCGAACTGTCTAGACAGAATTTGAACTCTTTACGGGTCCGGGACACATGTGGAAGTCCTGCCACCACGACCTTATGGAAATTAAGGGTTCCGTGAGGAAAGCCCAGATGGATATCTCGATATGCAAGTTGTGTGCACGCGACCGGTTCACTGTTCCTATTACTACTGCCAGAACTATAAATTAGACCAGTTTTATGACTGTAACCGTATGGGTAAAACTTTTTGGAATTTTGGCGAGACCGTCGCGTGTGGATATCGTAGTTGGAGCTATTATTCTAGTACCTAATTTAGACGTCTAGAATTCCTAAAACTACACGCATACCTTTGTTGGAATTCCGTTGTTTGTTTTTTTTTATACAACTAGCTGATGGAACAAGCAGATGGCCCACCTGATGTTAAGTGGTAACCATCACCTATAAACAAAACATTGCCCCGTAGGTCACCCACAATAGGAACGTGCCCTACGATGCACTGCCCTGCGTCCATCAACTTGAGGCATACAGATGTTAAGCCTCATGTGCCTGTAATTACACCGGCGACCACACTCTTCAAACCGAAACACAGCGTTGCTGCTTGGCGGCAGAAAAAGGCGTGGTGGTAGTACTTCTCCGGACGAGCCACACACAAAGAGCTCTACTACTCTTGTTGTCTTGTTTAGGAAATATAACGAATTGTTGTGGGCAAGTCCGCCGACTTAGATTAACTTTTATTTGGTAATTGTACTTTACAGATGTTCGTTCGTAGATAATCTATCGACCGATAAACGGTGCACATAGTGTGGTGAACACAAACGGCAAGGGGTAGGTAGGCCATGTTTTGCAAGATGAAACCTCCCCCTCCCGCCCCTGTTTCTAGAATAACGGAATAACAATTCCATGGAACGAGGTACTAAGTATTTACAAAACTGATGTAATGTTAAGAGATTTACATTTCATTGAAAAACTGAAGCTTATTAAAATGACGGTTCACCAAATACATAATCGTCATTTACCAAAGGTATTTGTAACCTTTCAAGTATACCTATAATAATACTAGCGACCCGCCCGCGCGCCCCTGCTTCGCACGGGTGCGAATAGTAGAAAAACAATGTGTTTTTCTACTATATCATGCATGTATTATACATATAAACCTTCCTCTTGAATGTATCTATTAAAAAAAACCGCATCAAAATCCGTTGCGTAGTTTTAAAGATTTAAGCAAACATAGGGATATAGGGACAGAGAAAGCGACTTTGTTTTATACTATGTAGTGATGTACCTCCTAGTTATATTCACTAAAGGTAACTTTTTTGTGAGAAATTTTCACTGCAGTTTTCTGTCATTAGTTATTTTATCATAATACACAAAAGTCTCAAGGGCAAAATCAGACAAATTTAAAAACAGAAATAAAACTACACTGCATTTACGCAGTAGATTGGGACAAGGATGGCTAACAACATTAATAAACAAAAATCCCTACTAATATATAATAATCCCAACTAATATTATAAATGCGAAAGTAACTCTGTCTGTCTGTCTGTCTATCTGTCTGTCTGTCTGTTACGCTTTCCCGCTTAAACCTCTCAACCAATTTTGATGAAATTTGGCACAGACAATCTTTAGACCCTGAGAAAGAACATAGGCTACCTTTTATTGCGAAAAAAAGAGATGAAGAGATTAAAAGTACGCAGACGAAGTCGCGGGTCCTAGCTAGTATATTATAAATGCGAAAGTAACTCTGTCTGTCTGTCTGTCTGTTACGCTTTCCCGCTTAAACCTCTCAACCGATTTTGATGAAATTTGGTACAGACAATCTTTAGAACCTGAGAAAGGACATAGGCTACCTTTTATTGCGAAAAAAAGGGATGAAGAGGTTGAAATAGAGGTTGAAAGTTTGTATGGGATTTCTTAATTTTAAAAGATAAAACCATGAAACTTTAATCAAATTAAAAGTACGCAGACGAAGTCGCGGGTACCAGCTAGTATAAAATAAAAGCATGACATTTGGTAGTATAAAACATTGACAACAAAAGTGTAGTCATATAAAGTAACTACACGGACACACTAGCTAAAGCACCGAGTACATAGTGAACCTAATATCAGGGATAAGATTTTTTTGCTTAAGCGTCTATCCTTTAAAAGCGGATGCAAGTCCGGACCGGCATAGACTATATTATAGTATATTGTAGCACCGGACGGGAATTGCATTATTCATCAGGTAGGAAGGCGATGCATGCAAATGCTAGCATATTGTATATAGCTATTTGAGTATAGCTTTTATATACAGTGGAGTAAATGGCTTTTTATAGTTCGTTCAACTCCTTAGGTATTGCGCGCAGATCGCGATAGTTTGTAGGTATCTACGGAAATCGACAGAAAATATCAGCGCTTTTATTATTTTTTTGCTTGATAGCTTTCACAGCTCAGCTGGTACTTTGGTAGTACTTAGCTCTGCCTTCTGTGCCTTCGATCCCCACCGAGAACAAACATTTGTGTGATGAACATACATGGATGTTTGTTCTCTGTCTGAGTGTTATTATTAGTACATTATGTATTTACCAAAATAAAGTATATAAGTCTTTCATCAGCTATCTGGTTCTCATATCACAAGCTTTGGCTTAGTTTGGGGGGAGCTAGTGCTGTGTATTTTTTTTATTAATTGCATCTTGGGATTACGTGTGAGCCTATTTCATTTAATTAACTAAGAAACTTTCTTTCATTCGATATTTGGCTCATTTCAAGTTTATTTGTTGGCTTATATAAAATACGTTATATTTATGCCGCCTTCAATTATGTTGAAAATGTGTCTTTTCAGGCAGATTTTAATTTAATTAATTGGAGATACAAATTCAGGGAAAATGTATTGAATGGAAGCAAGAAAAGCACCAGACGTTTATTGAGGTAAAATTATCTAGAGCAGATCGTACCTCCAGATTTGAGGATCCATTCAGCGTCTTTTCAATGTGGTTAGAGGTTGCTTTGGCTGACCCACTTTAGACCATAGAGTAGTATAGCTCGATCATTAGCGTAAACTACCTTATAACCATATAAGGCTGTAATTGTTACATTTTGACGTATTTGACTTAAATGGTTGTATGATAGTCAGATAATGGTTTTCCTTAAAATGCTTGTTGGTAATATGTACCTACTCAATTCTCCGTGTTTCAAGTTGTAGTTAAGTCAGGACTATGTGACCTTTATGCGTTTATATATTTATAAGTAATAGTTAGGTATAGCTAAGTAAATCATATAATAAATAGGCAAACAGATAGGTAATAGCTGTTACCCTATTTGTTATATTATTATGATTTAGAAAAGAGAAATAGCGAAGCTGGTATTGCGAGTCTCAAGGATGTCTACGCTTTAGAGACAATAGCTATAGAACACGCTTACAATAGTATGAACCTGTTTCTGAGTATGATAATAAAATGTATGGAAACGATCGAGTGGCAATAGCCTGTTTTTCTAATCACCTACATTATTCTTACTCTTCGCGACTAGGATTATTTACAGAAAGGTTGCTTATATGTCTATAACGTTTGTCGATATACATATAAATTTGGGTTGCCTTGTTAGTAGAGTTTAGTACCGTTGAAAAAATGTAGTGTTTCATCTGTAGGCTGTTGCGGCTTTGTGTTAGAAACGCTGTTGCTACCTTCACCCACGATTATTTCGATTTATCATGTTAAAAATCTAGTCTGTCTAAAATTGTATTTAGAACGTTTTATTGTCACCATTTAAAACGTATTTACGTGTGGTTTCAATAAACAATTTTGTATTGTATTGTAGTTATAAAAAAATATGTATTTACTAGTCATTGTGATCAATCATAAGGAGACCACAAAAATATCAAGTGAATAAGCTATTCAACATTCAATCTTTTAATAAAACTTTGATCGGGGAATGACTAAGAAAAAACTAGAAAGTTCAAAACCTTTTTATATATAAACACAAAAGCACGAACAAAAATAAACCAGATACATAGCTGTAGGTAAAACTCTATTCATTACTAAAGGAAAATGCAAGTGCAAGTTTCTCCTTATTAAATATTAAACCTTTGATTATGCAGATGAGGTCTGGAATCTGTCCGGTACACCTAGAACAGACACAGATAAAGGCTAATCCTAACAAACTCGAAATAATTAAGGCGGAGCCACAGAGTATAACGCTCCATCTGTAGCACCCGCGCATGTTGGCTTCAGGGAGGTAGCAATGCAAGATATTCACGTTGATGAGCTGTACTTTGGAGAGCAATTACTCAAGTTAATTTGGCCAAAACTCTGAGGCATTCCATACAAACTACGAGTTAATTTTCTTTACATAATAAATTCTCTTTGTCGAGGGACTTCAATTCTTCCCTACTTATTACTTATTTATTGAAAAACCAACAGCTTTATAACATAAATAACATACCAGATAGCTTTTCACGAATAAAAACATTATAAAAATGCATTATTCGCTAGATAGACTAGTAGGTAAAGGCGAAAGTAAACTACTGTGTTCTCTCTCACTCTATGTCCCCTGATTCATAAGTTCCTGAAACTTTTCCTTTCTGTGGTTATCCCTAAGCCATGGCCGACGACTCACGAACACTCAAACTTTTACTTTCCTGCTGCGCTGAAATATTAACAAACTTGCATAAGTTATGCGGGTACCGACTACTTACCCCTTTGGGAGAAACTGCGGGGGTGGACTGAAGGTGAATGCACTAGGGTGGTTGGTCTACCCCCTCTGCACTTTCCGGCGAATATAAGCGAAATATGGTGGAGGTTTTATAGTATACAGTGCAATGTACTCTTTACATTCTTTGTAGGAAGCGAGGCGCGGTCTGATTAAATTGTTTTACAGACTTATACATGAAGTGGAAGGGCGGTGGGTGAAAACTGTACTGGATTATATTCCATCGCATCCTTCAATGTGTTTCATAAGATTCTTCTGCGTAGAAAATGCACTAACAACGTAACTTTTTCTTGAATTAGTTAAATGCGCGAAATTGCAGTAGCAAGCATTTCATACAAAAACAGTTTTTGGGCGTGATGCTGACGTGTGAGTGAATGTAGTACGACCCGTATTGTGAAAATGCAGGGAAGCTTACTTTAATTAAAATAACATGCACGCTGAAGCTTGTAGGTACTTTTCGTTTGGCATACCGAAACTTTTGACGTCATCTGCCACATGAACAGGGAGTTTTGAATTTCATAGTATGCCCTTTGGCGTAGCAATGTCACCGACAAATAGGTAATTATGCCAGGCTTGTGCAAAAATGCAAAATAATGTGTGTGCAATTATAAAAGATATTTAGCTCAAATAAAAAGAAAGAATGAATTATTCATATTAACCCTAATGATATTATAACTAAACGTAATCATCTGTAGGTTAAATACCCCAGCAATATCAACGACTCAATTTCAAATAACTTCTCTTTTTTCATATAAATGAATTCTTCGGTATTTTGTTTGTGAAAATGTAACAAAGAAGACTTCAGTGTGTTCAGTCAGACAGGAAATAATTAAAATTATGCATTTGTTTTTGCGTTTCAACATTTGACATTTATAGCTGAAGTTAATTATTATAGAAGATAAATGATGTGAATTATTTTAATAGATAATTACCTAGATGTTACGCCGGAATGGTTCGCCATTGTGACAAATACGTTAAGTCAAATTGCGGAAGTCCCCAAATCAATGGTGTAATAAAACTAATCTCGTAACGTGTGACGTCACCCCTGTACTGTGTATAAATTAAACCAAAGTAGTATTTCATCTTGTTAGTAATAGGCCAGAATCTTGATAACAAAATGGCAGTAAAATTAATACATACTAGTATTAGGAAAATATTAAAATAAAAACCTAAATACATGGCACAAGGAAAACCACTGTTTTAGGTAGTATGTACTGTCATTTGTGATTGTTTAATTTAATAGAGACTCAAACTATAATACTCGTAAAGGCATTAAAACAAATCAAGCTCATCTTTCTTAAGAAGTGTAGTTATTAGTGTATGTTCACCGTCCGAGATCTATATTATGAAGTCAAACTCTCCATGCGATAAACGATCTTAGCAGGTCAACAATAAGAGCAATTCGAGATTGACAGGTTTCAGCGAATCTTCAGCGAGATGTGTGACGTCAGAGCACATCCGGGAAGTTATGCTATTTCCAACATTGATACTGTCCAGATTTTGCAGACCCACGATTTAGTCCTGGAAAATCGTGGTTGGAGGTCTGAACACATTGGTTGAAATAAGTTGCTTTTGGACAACCGAGTGTGAAATAATTTTGAGAGACGATATTGAATAATAAGATTTCTACATTTCTTTATCTTCATAATATTATATGTTTTATTAGAGAAAACACACTTAATTTACATTCTACCAATGTAAAAATAGTTTAAATAAATAGAATAGTTTACGGAAACAGTAGCTTTTTAGTGGGATTAACGCTGTCATGAGCGCTACTGTCAAAATTTCGCGTGCGGATAATTTCCTTGTTACTGAAATATAAATTACCTAGTGAAACGCCGGGCTCTCCGTGGGGCCGTATCGTCAAGTGTTGATGTGATATATTTTTGTATGTAGGTTTTAAATACGGTTTGCACTGATAAAAATGCCAACGCACCTATACAAGTTGTACGAAATAGATGTTCTTACCTATGTACTTATGTAAATGTTTAATCCGGGTGTTGGGTGGTGCAATCGGTACAACTTATTTATTTCATACAAAAATTGCGTTCAGTTACTTTTAGGTACGCGTCTAGGTAGCTACTTTATTGGAAAAAATATCACAAATAAATTTTTAGGTCGGCAAAGTTAGTTATTTCAACTGTTTGTTTGACGTCACCAAACCAACAGGAAATCTTTTACGTAGGTACCCAGACTTATCTACAAACAATATTTAGTTGTCTCTTATACCATGTGCGGTTAAATGAATAATTTTATGACATCGTCGTTAAATAAAGATAATTCGAACGATAATTTCATGAAAAATATTTTTTTCTGAGCATGATAAAACCGTTTTTATAATCCGTCCGGTGTACAATAGATCCTTGAGGGCTCGTTGTGGCTGCTAGTCACGGCTGCGCACGCGCACGTACGGCATCTACGCATATTTGAGCGGATTTTTGTATAGGTAGATAGTTTAAAGGCATGTTTCGATTGTTCTTCACGATTTACAAGTAAAATCATTTAGAATTGCGATAGCGATTTTAAATAATTTGTTAGGCTTTTTTAAAGGAAAATAAAGGATATCACACGTAAGGAATATCAATTAAACGACCAGTATTATAGGTATACCTAATTTAATTTGATTTTTTTTAATTTAATTTGATTTGATGATTTGAGCGATACATTACATTCTTTTAAAAATAAAAACTATTAATAAGTAATTTAGAGAGCATCTAAATTTTATTTAAATGCGTCTGTCGTTTCAATGACTTCAGTTCCAAATTTAAATGACATTCCGACGAGTGACATCCATCCACTAAAACTTGCACTTGAGCAAACAGAAGATTCATGAACACCTCATTCTACTCATGAATAACTATTGTTTTTCATCCCACCATCTCGGAAAGAGTATTTTTGATCTTCAATATCTGAGTGCTAAAGCAGTTTTTATTCTCTAGAGGATAAAGTAAATTGAATTTAGAACATCGTGTGCACTAAGTTTGTGAATAAAAAAAAAACATTAAACCTATTTACTGCTACCTCTATGGTACCGAATATATCATACAACTTTTTTTTAATTTGTTAAAAACTCAGACTCTGAACCTTCTTGGTGTTCTTTTTTCAATTTGCTTTGTACGCGGTTCTTTACGCGCCATTTTTTCACGTCATTGTTAAACCTTATATTAAAAACAAGAAACTTGAAAACAAGTGAAAAAACTAAAATGAGTGATTCTAGCGACGAGGAAGTTTGTTTGACGCCAACATATTGTGATTGTAAACTTTTTTTTTTGGATTTAGTCATTTCCTCGCTGAGGTGGAATGAAAAGTTACGTGTTGCACTCGAGTGCAAAGATTTTTGACCTCGTGCTCTTTTGATTCCCTCGCTAACGCTCAGGATTCTAATTTTGAATCACTCGCTGCGCTCGTGATTAAATTTTAGAATCCTTCGCTTGCTCGGTCATCAAAACTGAACACGCGGTTAAAAAGCAACTTTGCACTCTTGTATAACAAATAACTATTTCATCCCACCATCTCGGCAAGAGTATTTTTGCTCTTCAATATCTGAGTGCAAAAGCCGTTTTTATTCTCTAGAGGATAAAGTAAATTGAATTTAGAACATCGTGTGCACTAAGTTTGTGAATTAATAAAAAACATTAAACCTATTTACTGCTACCTCTATGGTGCCGAATATATCATACAACTTTTTTTTATTGGTTAAAAACTCAGACTCGGAACCTTCTTGGTGTTCTTTTTTCAATTTGCTTTGTACGCGGTTCTTTACGCGGCGTTTTTTCACGTCATTGTTAAACCTTATTATTAAAAACAAGAAACTTGAAAACAAGTGAAAAAACTAAAATGAGTGATTTTAGCGACTAGGAAGTTTGTTTGACGCCAACGTGTGATTGTAAACGTTTTTTTTTTTTGCATTTAGTCATTTCCTCGCTGAGGTGGAATGAAAAGTTACGTGTTGCACTCGAGTGCAAAGATTTTTCACCTCGTGCTCTTTTGATTCCCTCGCTAACGCTCAGGATTCTAATTTTGAATCACTCGCTGCGCTCGTGATTAAATTTTAGAATCCTTCGCTTGCTCGGTCATCAAAATTGAACACGCGGTTAAAAAGCAACTTTGCACTCTTGTATAACAAATAACTATTATATGTGTGTTTTAAATAGGTATAAAATTTATAAATGAACCGGATGAGCGAATATAGTAGCGAGCGCAGATACAAGATGGCGTCGGAAAAGCGCGGGCACTTTCCCCTTGCGCGGGAAACGTAAGAAAGTGGCCGCCGCGCTGCGAAATGGAAACTGCGATTACGCTGATAACAAGTTTATCTTGCAGACATTAATACTTCTTGCATTTCTGACGGCAGAATACCCAGTCGATAGCCATAGTTTTCTTGTCCACAGCACAGCAGATTAACTTCAGTAAAACTTGTTGAAATCAACAAGGAAAACATGACTGTGCAGAGCACTGTGTGTGAACTGCTCTAATCATATGCCAGCTGTTTTAAAATATGTAGGCAACTATCTTCATTGATACATTATTAATCAGCCGGTTACGAACTAATTTATTTTACAATGTTGGCTAAAACACCAACACCACAAATTTATAGGCACGTTGCTTCCAACTTTGACAAAGAAAAGAAGGGCTACTGCTTTATGTGTCAAAATTGCAAATTAGTGTTGTATGTTGGCAAAACGTTTCGTATTTTATCCGTAATTGAAAATATGATAGGTAAGCGGTTGTATGGTAATGAGGTTGTGTTGTGAAGTGTTACGCAAACTCGACGGAGTTTTGTGAGTCACAGAGGAAAGGCCGAATCGTGTCCACCAAAGCTTGTACGGATTACTGAGCGTCGAATATGTAACCATTGCGTAGCTTTCTTGTCTGTTTTTACCCGACTGCCTGGAAGGAATGTTTTAGGGTATAAAATATACATTATATACAGCCTAATAATCGTATAAATGGTTAATGAGTTACTACTAAAATTTTTATTTTAGTAAGAAGCAAATCTTTTCTTTAATGTATTTCTGTGACAAATACAGGAAGTGAGCGATAAAGACCAGTAAGTATGTATATAGAAAACTACATAATCTATAATCTTGATGTACGTAAGTTCCTACCTAGTAGATACCTGAGTGCCCACCACCTAAAGATTTGATAGTTACACTCTTGCATGGACTACGTATTTATTTGCTTATGTAATTATCGTTGTTATATTAATTCTTAACAGAAATAAATAAAATGTGACGTTCCAGTTCTAGTTGGCGATCACAACAAGCATAGTTTATATTTGTGTTTGCGCGGTAAGTGGGTCAGGCAGGCGGCGAAGGGCGAGATGCGCGCGCGCTTCCTACGCGACTGCAAACGTACTACCTATGCGGTAGTGATGCGGAATTACAACATTTGAATCCGTAATCGTATCGATGGTTGCAATATAACCGTAGAAAATCGCATTGAAGTGAATGAATAAAAAAATAGTTACTGTGAAAGAAAGAAAGAAAGAAAGAAAATACATTTATTTTGGACACACACGATACATTACACTTATAATAGTTAAAACAAGAAAATAAAATAAAAACATTAACAGAAGCACGACAGAAAAGCAAACACGAGAAGACAAAGAAGAACAATTACTGTGCAGTTTTAAAACCTACGTGTTTACTAGTTTATTAGTAACCTAGCAAATTAATCGTCAGAAATAATATGTAAGGGTAAACGATCAGATAACTGCTGTATTCTAATAATAAACATCAACCTGAATTCGAACTTCCGCCGACGTAAACGGATTCTAGAATACCCAGCCGGTCGACCTATCTAGTTTACGATGCATAGACCAATCAGGGTTTAATCTTTCTTCCGTCGAGCGATATGACCAATCGAAATAATAACACGTCTACTATACCTACCTGGTCAAGACGATGCAATTTCGCAAGCCTATTGTACATTAGTCATGTCCTAATATTGGACAGTAGTTACGTTAGAAGTTTTTTGGGCCAACCTTGCGGAGGGAAACAACAGGTTTTCTACGTGCAGCCTCGATCGCACGTTAATTTGATCCACGGTCGCGGTTACGTGTAAACAAACCTTTACAATTTGTTTTTTTCGTGTCTACGGCGTTGTCTGCGTAGTTGTCGACTGGAAAAAAGCACAAGGTTCGCTTTCGTACGTCTATTTCTCAAGACATTCCGTAAAGAACTGTTTAACTGTTTCCGGCATAGTTATGAAATCGAAACAACATTGTTTGAATCATCTTTAATCGAAATCGTGTCAAATTACAATCAAATAATAAATTCTGACTTGTTTATCGTACACCATCGCGTATTGCATTAATTTGAGCCGTTGATAAGATGCCACTACGAGCAGATAAACTTGCTATCTCGATTACGCACGATACTCGTAGGAAATAAGAAATAGGGACAAGGATATTGGGCTGTAATATTGTTTGTTTCTTCAATTACAATACACGTGTAGAATGTTGCAACATAGATAGTCGCGGTTGTTTTTCAGGGGCTCCCAGCCAAGAATCAAAGGCGCTTTAAATTGTGCCATCGAGATGGAAACGGCGCGTCACTACGTCCGCCATATTGGTTTTTGCAGCGCGCGAAAGTGAGATTTAGCGTGAACGGTGCATCGCATCGCGGCTCCCTTGACCCGGTTGCGAGCCGCCCGCGCCCCGCACTACGATAGTAAACCTAACACATAGATACTTCGTCTATGTCTAGGCGAGAACTGCACTACATCCACACACGGCCTACCGCCGCGCTGTAGGCGAGCGAACAATATCTCGCCGCTTGTCAATGAAAGAATGGAAATGTTTTTCATGGATACGATTAGTTATAAGTACCAAACCTATACACTTTATCGATACAAGTGATTACGAAATGTTTGTTGCAATTAATAGGTCACGTAAGATATGAATCTCTAATGATTTGCAGTACTTTGAGTTTGCTTAATAGTCTATTCGTGATAGCGTCGGAGGAAATTAAATTAGTCTTATACCGGATATCTTGAGCTTATTAGCAATAGCAACTGTGTTTGTTGTTTTATACCGCATCATCATGTACCTACCTATTAATAAAATACTTAAACTGTGAATAAGATGTATTGATGTATGTGCCTGAATTTCACAATCAATTCTTTATTATCTTGACACATATTAATGACTACAGATAACATCGATTTACGGATGACCGGTGACATAATTTACGGCACAAAAACTGGTAAGAAACCTGTAAAGTGGGTACCGGAAACGTTTGGCAATCTCTAGCCAGCAAGTGGGAGGGGCCTCGGAAACATGCAACCGCAGTTTCGACACTGATTGTACGATGCGATGTTGCGGACTCAATCACCCTATACATTGAACTTTACAATACATCGCTCTTATTATACTATTCTTATCGTGAGAAAGTAATAAGTGCAAAGGTTGCGGGTTCGATTCCCGCCTCGGAACAAATTTGTGTACGATCTGCAGAAATTTGTTCCGTTGGTCTGGGTGTTTATGTATAATAAAAAATATCTATCTATGTAATTAAGTTTTTAAGAGGTTTCAAAGTGATCCTTGTGATTGTACTGAATAAAGACCATTTTGAATTTGAGTGTTAAGTAGGTAGGTAGGTAGATACTAAAAGTTATAAATAAATAAATAAATAATGCTGGACAATCCACACAGCACTATCTAGCCCCAAAGTAAGCTATTAAAAGCTTGTGTTATGGGTACTAGATAACTGATACACTTAATACATTATTATATACTTACATAATAATAATAATATAATAATAATAATAATTTATTTCAGACTTGGTCCATAGATGTTAGTAACAAGATAAAACTTATAAAATAGTGTTAGTGACGATTATTATAAATAAAAATAACAATTTAGCGCTGAGTGTGCAGCTGCATCCAATGATGGTAGAGTGGACAGTCCCACCTCTCGGACAATACATTAATAGATACATAGATAGATATTTTTTATTATACATAGAAAACACCCAGACCATCGGAACAAATTTCTGCAGATCGTACACAAATTTGTTCCACGGCGGGAATCGAACCCGCAACCTCCTGCGTCGCAGGCAGGCGGCTCTCGCCCGCTGCGCCACAGAGGTCGCCAATTGTCGTGTTGTCACTACATTTTAAGTAAATGGAGGTTTTGAGACCTATATTTTTTGAAACCTAACTAAAGTTGTAGGCTTGAAAAGATATAAGATACCTACTCTGACAGTATTGTAACAATAAATAAAGGTCCAAAAAATCGACGTGTACATTATCCCACGATTATTAACAAAAACAATGACTCAGATAGTCGAAAACGTACAATAATTCAGCGTTCCTATGCGTTTAACGTCTTTTTCCTGTTTACTGGGCTTTCTTGCGCAACAATCCTCCATCGCCGCAGAATACGCAGCAGTGGGTACTCACATTACGCTACGACCGGTTCCAGTATCCTTGCTCAAGAACACGACTTACTTACGTCTACTTGACAGGCATGACATGTTAGCTAAAAAAGTGATAGTTACATACTCATAATGTAATGCAGGTTTTGTAAGAGCGGATTTGCACATGCTTAGACCATTTTTAAAAGCTAATCAAGGCTTCTAAAACCTTCGGGCTGTAAACATATTTAATGGTAAAGAAAAAAATAAATTAAAAAATATTTTGTTACATCCCTAATCCATATCGATATCAGACACATCGATAGTATCGTCCGGAAACCGTAAAATACCGGCATTGCGCACGCGCCAGCACAAACAAACAAACACGTTACAGAGCAAACAAGCGTATTGTTGTCAGTGAGCTTACTTCCTTTGCCTGTTTTGATCGTACGATACGCAGATAAAGCGTAAACAATTACTTACTAAACCTAAACAAACATAAGTTAACTATGTAGTTCATCTGCGAGTTTATACGTGGGATTATCGACAGTAGGTAAAATCTTCACTGCATACGCTTAGACCACTATAAGATTACCAGAATGTTACTAGGTTGAACCTATTTAAAACGGTTAGGTACTATAACTAACTTCTACTTCTTCTTTTTGCAATTAATACTTCTTACTATCAAGGAAAAATATAAATATTAATCCAGATATTGTATATCAAATCATGCTAAAGATTCTTAGAAGTTTAAAGAAAGATTTTAATAAGTTTGTTTTCGCACAGAGCTGCTCGCGGCCGGCAAACGGCGACCGGCTCGCTTCTACCATCGACATTGACACACTTATCTGTTTCGTAACCAATGTTTGTACTGATTGTCTCTATTTTATTTATTTTCGACAAATATTTCGTACTTGGGAGTGATGGTGATGAATAATTTGCAGGATTTTCAATTGTTTAACTGGTACTAATCTCTAAATAAATGCCACATTGTAGAGAGTGGAAATATGAAGATTCCAAATTCAAATTTTATTTGCTCCTTTGTAATATTGCATATTATGCAGGGCCGAATGGGGTGACAAGGAATGTATTCTAGTGAAATGTTGCCACTATTAAAAAGGTTTTGCAACCACATTTTGCTCAAAGGTACCGTGCATCGTACAATTTCATCCACACACCTTCGAGCCAGGAGGGTCGCACACTGTTCGTTTTCAGAGGAACTTCCTCCCGCGCACTCTAAGGTTGTGGAATGCACTCCCTGCGGGTGTTTTTCCTGGAGAATACAGTATGGGGTTCTTCAAAAAAGGCGTGTTAAAATATTTAAAGGGTCAGCAACGCGAGTGTGACACCTCTGGTGTTACAAACGTCCATAGGCTGCGGTGACCGCTTCCCATCAGGTGGGCCGTACGCTGGTTTGCTACCTTGGTAGTATAAAAAAAAATCCTTAGCTTATCTATTGAGATGTAGTAACAATTCTAAAATAACATGGTTTGCATAGAGCAAACATTTTAAAATATTTCAGAAAAAAACCCTTACATATACATGAGAGACCCTTACATACAGATGAGTTCGTTTAAACTTTGACATAGAACAAAATACTTTTTTATGTATTTTATAAACATAGAACGCGTCTAGAGAAGGTACATATTCAGGCTGCTTTTGAAATGTTATTTTATTACATTTTATGAGCACGTTTGAACGTTCTTGATGTCTAAAAGTATCGATTTCCTGTTTATAAAAGTCAGACATGTAGCAATATCCGTCGAGGTATCTTAATGCGAAGAAAAATACAAGATCTATTGATTTATTAACAGTTTTTACAGACATTTTAAGTTGTGAATGGGAAATATAATCATAAATTAATATTCAGGGCCGAACCCTCCTAGCGTAGAAGGTATCAAAAATTATCGTCCAAGGCATCAAAATTTACCTACTAATAAGTCTATGTAAGTAAGAACAACAAGGTTTCCTTCAAATCTACCCTAAAACAATAATAATGTTTTGATTAGAACAACCCAATAGAAATACGTTAGACCTAATGTACCTATGAATGATTGTAAATATTTATAAGCGTAGATAAATAGAATTTCTCTTTGGTAAGTAAATATGTGTGTTTGTCTTACAGATAACAAACCATTAATGTTTCATATAAATTCTGGACCTTATTTAGTCTGTAGGCTTATCAATAATTCATCGAGGAGATGGGTATGTACCTACTTCTAGTTTTAAGATCTACCTAAGTCTTTGAAAAGGAAATCATGGTTAAACAGTCTTGTAAAATTATTTAGGGTTCCGTTCACATTGTTTACTTCAATAAAATCTATTGGATTAAAAAAAACCCCATATCAGATGTAGTTATTAAGTAGTTTGTGAGCCTAGCCTATCAAAACGGAACACTATCGAACGGTACCGTCTAATCCGTTTTATGATTGCAAATTGACTTCATCTATATCCTCTATGGCTGAGCAAGAAAGCTGGACTCGACCTTGGCGATGTCTAGGCTAGACAGGTAATTGGTATTTATGTCTAGTGTAGCGAGAATATCACTGTTTTAGTGTCCCTTCGAGGCCGTAGGCCACTGGCGAAAACTTGAGAAATGTTAGCCATTTTGCGAAAGGTGGTAAAATAAAGATTTATTAAGACAAGGTACATACGATGTGTAATTCATATTTATAACATCTTGGTAGGCTTTTTTTGCTTGTATACGAATAATAAATTGTTTATAAGGAACCATTAAAAACACAAGATAAGCCAGTCCAAGAATATTTTAGGGAAGTGTCAACTATTAATATTCCTTATAGGTAATGTACGTATTCGATAAGCAACGCATGTCTATATCTATCAAGGAATTTGGATACATAATGTATCTATGACGATTATTTTTTTTCAGGCCCATAGGAAAACATTCTTGTCTATGCCAACTCATCCAATAGTTACAACACATGCGTGTGTGGGCGACCGGAAGTTCTGACGTCACCACTTTGACATTAGCTGAGTTACAAAACATACAGTACTATAATTAGGTGACGCACTGGCTAGACTGAGTAGCTTCCTAGACGATTGCTGGTTCAAATAATTTATTATGTAGCTATTATCGATCGAGTCAAAGACAATGTACTCGTAATAATGAACAATTTGTTTAGCAAGTAATTTTTTCTCGTGTGTATGGATGTTAAATATCTTATGTAATAAGGTATGTACATAGTTTATAATACATTAAAAAAATATTTTTATCTAGATCCCTTAGTACAATTTATTATTAGGTACATCTGTTCTATGAAAAAGGAGCTATGTACCTACCGTATATTTTTTATATAAGCCCTAATATTATTTGAGGTTAGTTTTTCAGTTCCCGCGACCGACCAACCTTGACCAAAATCGTATGTGATCGTAGTAAGTATGTAGGTATAAAAATTTCTGTATCTTGTATATTTTTATCTTAGTAAGACTATGAATCCGGTTATGATAAAATTGTGAAAGAATAATAAAGCCAACGGCAATTCTGTTTTCGCAATTTCCTTGGTCGATAATGTTAAACGTTGAAGGACGCTGCGAACGACATTTCTTTTCAACACTTTAGCACTGGCAGCAGTAATTGTTGTCAGTAAAAAGACGTTAAAATACAGGGTTTGAAATATTAACAAAAACGTGTAAAGATTTTTTGAAGAAGTTGCAATTGCTTTTGAATTCGCAATAAAAAAACATCTGCAAGGTATAGACAAAAGCGCATAAAGGTACCGTTGCAAAACATCGAACGCAGCCATAAATTTGCCCATAAAAACTTTTTGCAACGCGAAAAAACGCCATCGATTCATTACTCCGAATTTGAAAAAGGAACGGTTTACAGCTATTCTTTTTATGGTCGGGGGTGTACGCCTGCTACCGGAGGCAGGTAGCTTTTTTGATGCACTTAAAAAATTGGGTTAAACATTTTTTCTGTGTGACAGACGAAACGGGCAAGGTGAGCGGTGTACGGTTACGGAAACCCGCGGTTTTTACCGAACCGTATGACCCTATTAACTACTTTTTAGTTTTTTCTTTGAAGCATAATCAGTTCACATGTTTTGAGTGCGGCAAAAAAGAAATGCCGTAGTTTGTATTTTTTTGTGAAAGAATATTTTATATTCAAAACTTTGTTCATTGGTTTAAAATTTAATCGCAGGTATAAAGTAGTTTATAAAGTAGTTGTGCCGATTAAATGTTTGTTTATCTGAATGTATTATTGTGAAACTTAATAGCCTTCCGCCGCGCCGCCGTAGTTGAAGGCTGGCCAAAAACTGCGCACGCGGCCCCACGCTCGATGTGCTACATTTGAAAGAGCACTGCACGCATAAATACTTAAATGATTAGATTAAATTATTGACAATCCATGAACGCACAGGAGTGTCGTTTATTCTCTTTATAGTCCTAATTTGGCACAACACCATTCGCCCATTCAGCCGAGACGAGACAAGAGCGAACGATATAGAGGTGTTAATTTGTGGCTGTAAAAAATATGTTAATACATCTTTGTTCCAGTAAGGAAGTTGTAAAACTGTTTATAGTTTATCAATAGGCCGTTGTAAGTTAGGATGCATAGTTTTTTTATTTTTGTATTTCTAAAAACGGATGCGTTCGCGTCATTTGAATACTAAAGTTGCTTTTGAAAAAACCTAGTCACAAATCAGTTTTGCGTCCGTCCCTTTCGGGTGCAGCCGGTAGACTGCAGCGAAAAAAGGACAAGCGGTTGCAGGAAGCCATTCAAAAAAAGAACAACCCTTCCTCGCCCTTTTGGGCATTCTATTGTTTATACCAATACCAAAACATCGTATCTCCCCTTTAGTTTTTCAGCTTTAAGCTCTGTGCTGATAAACTTTAAGATGATTTTCTTCCGTATTTCAAACTGACTTAATACATAATTCGGTAGAAAGAAGAATTAATATAAATTCGTTGTTTTTTTACAAGATTATTTGAATTTCTCAGGACAGGTAGCTGGCCAGTATTTGAAACGTTAATAATCACGTTTAGGTATGAACGTGTTGACGACGATATAAACAAGCCAATTATTGAGTTTTTTATGCAGAGTGATTTATGCAAATATTCGAGAGGGCAATGAACTTTGTGCCATCTCCGGGTTTGATGCTGATCGTTTCTAGTATGTGTGTGAATACCCATTAGAGTTCAATTTAGATTAACATTTAAAATCTATATCAACTTCTTTCTTTGTCAGAGACATATTCATTTCATATTTTTAAATGAGAAATGTCACTGAGATAAGTTGTCCACTTATAAAAGTGTAAACTAATGTTCAATTAAACTTTGTCTGCGAATCTTATTCTATTAATATCAATAAAAAAAATCACGCCCCGATAAATATTAATAAACAATTTGTTGATGAAACTTCGATAAATATAGTTCAAGAACTGGAATCTGGAATAACGTATATGAGTACCATTTATCTGAGTACCACGTGAACCACGCGCGAAAGTTTTAGCCTACTGTGTTTTTTTTAGTTGGTGTCGCTTTTTCTTTTTAAATATTTTTGCCAGTATGTTGCTGCTTATTGACGGCTGCTTCTGATTTTGGTTCTCTTGTGTTTCTTTATTAACCTGTTCGCCGCTACTGCGAGGGTATCGAAAAGTCGAGATTGCAAAATTTTTACACAAAAAATACTTTTACATTTGCTATCTGCATAAGAACTACCGTTAAATTATAATGAATTCAAGTACCTACTTAATTACAAAATACACATGAAACCGTTGTGCTATCTGCAGAGCGGTGCGAACAATCTAGAGATTGCTCAACTGATCCACATTAGTGCCAATCGGAAGCGTCCCAGGCAAAGCTGAAGGCAGCCTGAATGGCAATATAAGTTGCCATGAACTTATGAAATTGAAGCAAATTAATGACTAATCGTCAGCAGAATATCGGTGTCGCGTCATCATCCGCCTTCAGCGGGTTCAACGGCCCCGCCGCTTCCTTATGTGCTCAGCGAATTGTCGTGTACTGATTAAACACGCCCAATGTATCATTATAATCAATGTTAGCTTGTATAGTCAGCGGCTAAAGTGCTGAGATACGTGCAACAATTGAGGACGGTTAAAACGCTGGGACAGCATTTTATAATCTTCTTTAGACTGGACTTTTGGCTACAGTCTTAGCTGATGGTAGAATTGACGATGAAGCCAAACGGTCTCAAAGAAAATATTCGCATTAGTCCAATAGTCCGCAAGAGACCCAGATTGTAGTGATCAGGAAAAACAAACGAAGGCAATGAGTTCCACTCCGAGTTGTTGTGGCGTCATATTATTAATTACTAGCTGGTACCCGCGACTTCGTCTGCGTACTTTTAATCTCTTCATCTCTTTTTTTCGCAATAAAAGGTAGCCTATGTTCTTTCTCAGGGTCTAAAGATTGTCTGTGCCAAATTTCATCAAAATCGGTTGAGAGGTTTAAGCGGGAAAGCGTAACAGACAGACAGATAGACAGACAGACAGACAGAGTTACTTTCGCATTTATAATATTAGTTGGGATTCTATGATTGTCATTCAAATTCCAAAATCAGGACTCGAATTATTATATTCGAGTCCTGATTTTGGAATTCGTATATTTTAGTTCACAATCAATTCAATAAAATCACAAGGATCATCTTGAAACGTCTTAAGAACTAGGTGACTCTAGTGCCAGTTCCACGCGACCAACGCCGAGACTTTATGGCTTTTGTTTGTGACGATACAAATACATATTGTGTCACAATGCCATTTTTGATGAGCTTATATTTGCAAATGAGGAGTTAGTTATGAAAATGTTTTATCTATTTTACGAGCCGTGTGAGCCATACGTGGCTGGGGTCAATGACTTGTAGACTTAAGGATTGGGCTCGTCAACCTGATCATCCATATTACCTCCCTCTTCCTACTGCTATTAAAGTTCGGTTCCATTACAATGAATATATACAAAGATTTTATAATGTCCCAAAAGTTATTCTTCGAGCGGGATTTGAACCCGCGACCTTCCCCTTGATACGGGGCTGCGCTACCAACTGCGCCACCGGAGCTCTAATCACACTCGACGAAAAGCACTATATAACTAATAAAAAAAAATGAAATATTGGTACGTCCATGTTCATTACACAGATGTTTGTCCTCGGTGGGGATTGAACCCGCGGCTTACGGCACAGAAGGCAGAGTTACTACCAACTGAGCTGTGGAGGCTGTCTAGATGGAGAAAAGCGGTGTAGTTTGGCTAGATGGTGCTGTGTGGAAAGTCTTTTACCCACCTAAATATGAAAATAATTATAAGATATATAATATATATTGTATATAAGATATATGAGTATAATGTACGCAAGATAAATGAATATCTTCAAGTTTATAATCCAAATAGATATCTATCTCCCAGACATTGAGCGAGCATTGCCGCGGATCCGACCTATTTGTGCCAAAGTCTGATCGTATAAACTGCTTATAAATTAATAAACATAATAATAATTGACCTAAATTACTTACAATTTCCATTTATTTTATCTGGCAGGTATTGGAATACCAAGATTCTGAGAAGATACTTTATACTATGTAGGTGTAGGTAGGTACCTAGTATTCATTTTCTTTTGAGATTTTGAGAAATGATGTCGTACTTTTTTATAACTTACGAGTAGATATTAATAACTGTGACTGAATAAGGTCGTCTATGGAGGCGGTAGTTTAAAACACCCCACGGCTTTCCTTTCCTGAATTGGAATTGAGCTGTAGGTGCGTGTTCTTCCTGGCTTGGTCGCTTGGAAATAACTCATACGCCCGGTATCTGAAAGGCCGATCAACAATAAACAGCTGTTAAGTCACTTGCTATTTCAGCCTTTACTTCAAGTTAGATAGAGATAGCAAGTGACTTAACAGCCGATTAGTGTTGAGCTTTCAGAAACCGGGGGTTAGTCTCTTCTCTGCGAGCGATAGATACCAAGCCGAGTTTGTTGCCTGTTCTTCTCGGTGTTGGTCGCGTGGAACTGGCACTAGAGTCACCTAGTTTTAAGACGTTTCAAGATGGTCCTTGTGATTTTATTGAATAAACATATTTTGACTTTGACTTTGACTCAGGCCTACCGGGTCTTCAAAATTGTATCCAGGCGACTTATCGAGGCGACGCGTGACCCGAGGGCTGGCGAATACCTGGCTCAGCGTATCAGCATTGCCATTCAGCGTGGCAATGCAGCCAGTGTCTTGGGTACGCTTCCGACTGGCACTGATTTGGATCAGTTGAGCTATCTATAGATCGTTTGCAACGGTCTGCAGATAGCTCAACTGTTTCATATGTATTTTGTACATTTTGTAAATATTTGTAACTATTAGTTGTAATTTTCTTTGACTCTTAACCTAGCTTCAACAGAGTATAACGCCCTTTGTCTTTGTTTGATAGCTGTAGAAAACTCAAGGAGTAATACTACATAGTATAAAACAATGTTGCTTTCTCTGTCCCTATACCCCTATGTATGCTTAAATCTTTAAAACTACGCAACGCAACGGATTTTGATGCGGTTTTTTTAATAGATAGAGTAATTCAAGAGGAAGGTTTATATGTATAATACATGCATGATATAGTAGAAAAACAATGTGCACCCAAGCAAGGGCGTGCGGGCGGCGGGCGGGTCGCTAGTATTCAATATAACTAATAGAATCACATATAAACTTATTTTATGTGGATATAGATTGAAATTTATATTGTTTGTATGAAAGTCGATTCCACGTGCAAAATATCGAATTGACAGGTTGCACCTTACACCAAACAATTGATTAATGTAAATGTATTCAAATTCCTTGAATGTAAACTACACTCTGACAGCCGAACCAAACCTTCAGTCCTCGTCATATTGTTTGTGTAGCCGTGATCATACGCATCTCTCTTCTGCATTATAGAAAGGATATCCCAGCTGCCAAATTTTAATATCTCCTATCAATTTTTTTTAAATCCCGAGGTGAAACGTTACCTGGTGCCAGGTCGGAAGTGAAAGGTTTGTAAAAAAGTATTTATCCGAGCGCGGCAGGATGCGTAAGCGCATGCGTGTAAACAATAACATGGACGTGATTTGATTGGAAGCTGAGGTTTTTTGACGTGTCCGTTTAAAACATACTTAAATCTTTCGTGTCTGGGAATTAAAGATTATTTGAAGGTATTACTTTTTCCATTAAGAGCTCGTGACTATCTCTTGGCAGCATTAACAGTCACAAATTTTTATATCAAAATGATTATAAAACCTAGTGTTTTTTCGCAGACAAAAATAATCTTGGCTAGGTGTAGGTATCAAAGTATCCAATGTAAAATATTATGATTTAGTAAAAATATGTTCAGAAGCAAAATAATCCCATGAACACTACAGTTATAAGCGACTTTCTTTCAGAAAAGATAAAGATGTGGGAGGATAGTAATTAGTCCGTTCATGAATTACTTGGTTATATTGCTGTAGGCTACATGAATATGCATAGACAGGTAGTCGAAATGGGAGCACTAACATGATGTAGGTATACCCACTTAATATTAGGATGGATAGCTTCTGTAGGCATTATGCTGAGACATTTCCCTTTGACCCGATGGAATAAAATCTTTTTGTGTTACATACATAATACACATAGCTTTCGTATTATTATTATTATTGAGAGGATCGGTCCTCTGACTCATATAAAAGATTCTCATATCCTGGTGGCTAGGTAATTGTTATAACATCTTGAATGTTTTTATCCCAGTGGGATTTGAACCGACAGCCTTCTACTTGATACAGAGCTGCGCTAACCTGCGCCATAGGATCCTTATCACAGCCGGCAAATCATCATATCATCCTAGGGATATGTAAATACTATACTAATACTACGACCGTGGCCTCATCTTTCTGATTAGGTATAGGTAAATTGAAAGTCCTGGGTACAAAAGGCCAATAGCCGACATAGGAATGGCATCTGAGCAGGGAGGTTGAATGAGGGGAGTGGGTTGTGATGATGATGATGGAGGATGATAATTAATTTGAATTTGTACTGTTTTTTAATTGTTATAATTTTTTATGATAATCTTGTGTGATTGGTTTGCGTACCGTGCTAATTATTTTAAATAAATAAATAGCTAAAATCCACAAAATAGCGGAAATTTCAATGACAATCGTTCCACTGACAAACATAATATATTATGTATGTAAGACCTACATATTGTTGTAAACGCGATGTTTTCCGCGACATGTCGATGACCTGCATATGTGTCACTGCATGCGTTTGCATCGCGGTGCTAATTATTAAGGTTTGCAATTATATTATTGTTTATACAGGGTGTGAGAGACGGCTCCACCAACCGGAAGTTATATAAATATTGGTGGACATTCCGCAATATCTAGCCCCAAACTAAGCAGAGCTTGTACTTGATAGCCAAACCATTATAGGATAGGGAACCAGATAGCTATCTTGAAAGAAGACAGATAACAAACATCTATTGAATGTATTTCTCTCACACATATGTATGAACCTACAATATTAAAAAAAGGGCACGATGACTAAACTTTGATCAAAAATGTTTTTAAAATCTACACAACAATATTATTTTGAAAAAATGTAAAATCTACTAAAATATTTTTTGTGGTATTGTTTTGAAGTAAGAGCTTATAAAACTAGCAAAATAGGCGTAGTCATAGGAACGAGATCGAAAATAATAGTTTGAATCGAAGTCTTTTTTAAATTATATAATTCTTGGATGCGTTAGTTAAACACCCTATGTAACATGGGACCCATATTGTCTGTTAGGTTATTCTATTTTTTTTAATAAAGAATTTGAATTATTTAAAACCTATATCATTTACAAGTGTTTAGGTCTCATTTTTCCTTTGAGAAGACCTGGCCATTGTTGACTAAAAGGTTCGCATATTGTTTTGTACATAATATGAATTATTGGTTCAGGTAAATAATTAACAATATTAAAACGATAGTCTCGCATTTTATAATTCTAGTTATTAAGGAATATAAGTTGTTAGCAATGGCAACTCAGGTAGTTGCTTTCAAATACTTAAAGCCTTCACTTTTAAAGAGTCATAAAACGTAGTTTTAGTTTAAGCATTGTTTGTGATATAGTTATTACCTAATAGAAAGTAACATTGACTAATGTATTGTGAATACATAAATATAAAAAAATATGTGTGGACATTCCACACACCACTATCCAGCCCCAAAGCAAGCCGAAGCCGGGGAACATACTTTGATATTTTATAACAACCAGACAGAACAAGCATTTTTGTTTTTATTTCTTTTGTAAATGTTTAATATTGAACCCGCAACCCCACAGCGCAGAAGGTAGATTATTTTACCTATTGCTTTCTTATACCAAACACTAATACCATTTAGGTTACCCCCGGTTTCTGAGAGCTCGAACAACACTAACCGGCTGTCAAGTCACTTGCTATTTCAGCATTTGCTTTAAATTAGATAGAGATAGCATGTGACTTGACAGCCGATTAGTGTTGATCGAGCTTTCCGAAACCAGGGGTCAGTATTTTCATTTAAATAATTTGAAATGTATTAACAAATACCCATGGTATTAGTTTTAAAAAGGAATAGATCGATTATTTAGCTGGAGTAGTTATTCCAGTACCTACCCTCCGTCATCTCAGCCTAATTAAATTCCAGGTATTTGTTTTAAAATTTAGGTACAGATAATATTTTCGCAGAAGCATCAAAAAATCAGATTCTTTTTTCAATTGCCAAGAGCTTCATCGTATTCTACTCGTCTGCCCCAAAAGGTCGTAGGTAACGTTAATAAGGTTTCTATCGTCAAAATAATCAGTCTAGACTAGTAAAAAACGAAATCCAGTATTCAGGAGCGGTGCCGGCATTCTTGCGAGACAATGGTGCATTGTGGCCCGCGGCGGTGGCCGCCTGTTTACTACACGAGATTAAATGTCTGTTTATTTTGCATATAATATGCTGCATTTTGATATTTACCTAATTAGTATAAGAAAAATCGTTTCAAAACGTCTGCATGTGGGAAGCATTATTTATTTAGGTGTGTCTTGGCTCAATCAAATAATCAATTTAACATTGATAAAGAAAGTGAGGTAATGCTTTGTCAAATAAAATCTATAAAAAAATACTCCAGGATTTTTTGAATAATTGTTTTATTAATGAAATCATTCAAAAAACCATTTTTTTTTTCAAGAAACTACCTTTTGGGTCTCGTTGGGAGGCGGTAAGCAAGCCTTGGAGAAGATCATGATCTCGATTGCCATCTTATTGAATGGACAAAAAGTCCAAAGATCGCGAAGTGTGGCATAACAGAAGGAAATTTTGCTTACGTAGATCTTTTTCATTAGACTACAATTTAGGTAATTTTATTGATTACTTTCATTCTATTTATGGCCAGCAAAGGAATGACAATGAGAACTGGGCTTTGAGTGATCTACGGTAAAGTCCAATTTATAAGTATTCCCAAAACATTGCTTTTATAATAAGAATGCGTCCAAAATTTCAATGTCTTTTCACAACCTAATAATGTTCAACTTTCCACCAACATAAGTACAACATTGCATTTCTCTAGTCAAGTCGGCAAAACAGTTAAGGCATGTGTGAAAACTTTTGCGAAATACTTTAGGAGTATCCGAAAATAGTAATATGAATAATTTAAGCCTTTATATTGCAGTACATAATGTTAATTAAAAGTTCTCGTAGCAAAGGGCCTCGTAGCGGTTCGTAGCGCTACGCGCCGCCGGCGCCGCGGCGTAGCGTTCACTTTCTTTTGTTTTGCCGTTTCAGCGTGACAACAACGCTTCAGCAACAGAGTCTGAATACACACCGCTAAGCATTCGAGGAATACACGCGAATATTTCAATAAACTTGAATTTAAAAATAACTTTGATATCTAGTTTTTTCGCTGAAAAATTTTGGCGGAAGTAACGGCTATGTTTTCTGAATAAATTGTTTCTCAGAGCCGAACGTAGTACTAGTAAATGGGAAATATTTGTAAAAAAACAGTTTTCAGGTGTAAAGCCGC
Organism: Plemyria rubiginata; assembly: GCA_963576535.1. Taxonomy (NCBI): domain Eukaryota; kingdom Metazoa; phylum Arthropoda; class Insecta; order Lepidoptera; family Geometridae; genus Plemyria; species Plemyria rubiginata. The sequence goes on along the minus strand of OY754908.1, from coordinate 14,523,963 downwards.
CATCTGCCGCTGAAAAAAACTTACTGTATCTCTTGATAAGTGATTTTTTGTACGCTTTTCCCTGTCCAGCCTCGTCTCCCGGACTGAATCTCCCAGCAGAGTCGTCTGACTCGGTGCCGGAGTCGCGCGTCGTGGCCAGGAACCCCTTGGACTGGCTGAGGATCAGCTGAGCGCGCACGAAGTCCGCTGCTTCGTTGAAGGAATGCCGCGCGAACTCACGCACCGACACTTTGCGCATCGTCAGATCCAGCGGCTCCTCCTTGCAGCCTCCACTCTGCACTTTATTGTCTGTTTGATTCTGCTCGTCGTACATATCCTGGTGCTTTATAACTTGTTTCGCGTCCTCGTAACGTTTCATGTCCTCGTACGTTTGGAGGTCGAGAGCGGGAGACGCGCGCTCGTGCTCCGCAGCGTCCGAAGAGTCCCTCGGATAGGCCTTCCGTGCCGCCAGGGTCCGGGGCTCGGCCCGCAGCTCGGGCTCCGGCTCGGGACTCAGCCGCGCAGAGCCGGCGCTCGCCGGTCGCGCTTCCACAGCCATCATGTTTACTTATTGACACCGAACACCATAATCACTAGCACAAGCGGTTATGTCACACGGCGTAATGAATGCGTTGATACCGCGAGCCGCGTCCGCCGCCGTTCGCGTCGAGTTGCGGACTGATGTCCCAGTTCCGACGAGGAGTTCTACTGACTCCGTGAGCTCGCCTCGGCCGCGCTCGGCTCCGCGCTCGGACACTTTCGTTTTCGTCCTGCGCGCGCGTGTGCGTGTGCGTACGTACCGCGCGCACACAGCCGCGTGCCTCGTATGTGTGCGTCACCGCGCCGGTGTGTGCGTGAGTACGTCTGTACTAAGCTTTTTCCACTTTCGTCTCGGAGCTTTCCTCCATTTTCCGAGTTACTTAACAGGTTTTCTAAAGTTGGCTGATTTAATTGACGTTACCGGTTTGTGACGGACTCGTTGGAGTTTAGGCATTTATGCTAAATAATGCGCAAAAAATTTAACTTACTACTTACGTAAATAATTTTTGATATGTACCGAAATTATAACACAAAAAAAACAATCAAATGGGTTATGAATTCACCTTATTGGTATTTTGTGCACAAAATGAACTAGAACCACAAATCGACATGAACAATGCAGGTAATGAATCAGGAACCGGAACGGGACAATCAGCAATATGTTTGCGTAACTCGGCTCGTAAACAAATGTGTTTTTTATCTAACGTGCGGGGCATTGACCGACTTTACGAATAATCTTGCGCGCGCGCTGACCACGTGACACACTGACTTGCTCCAGCCTAACCTGAGCCGCCGTTCCCCCTACGCAAGAACAGTTCTATGATAGAGAAGGGTCTATTTATACTGGGTGTAAATAGATAGGGCGTTCTATGAATTTGAAGCCAATGTCATGCAATAAAATAGTCTGAGCATCTTGCCGCACGTCTATTTATACATATTTTGTTCAGCTCTTCAGGTAGATCTTCAGTACCTTTTGTTAGGCTTATTAGAATGAGATTAATGGATTTTTTTTAAATTATTACTTATTAACAGTACTGTTTTGAATTGTCGTCTATGTACCTAACATTTAGAATGGATTTTGGCATGATTCATACAATACATTAAAAAAAAACCTTGTTATTAAATGGCCGATGAACTGAGTTATTAGGTAATACAAAATAAATAGACAGCTTTCACAGCTCAGTGGGTAGCTCTGTCTTCTACCAAATATAAGTTTTAGTATTGTAAGAAATAAGTATTACCTAATACAAATTCATTTAGCACAAGTATTGATACCAGCCCCTTCATTTTCACCAAAAATTTTGCTATTTTAAGGACAAACCAAACCAACGTAATAAAAACTTCCGAATTCATAATATAGTCGTAAAAAATCGAGCTTTCAACATTGTTTGAATAACCCTAAACAATACTCCATAACAATTTCTAATAGCAGCGTCATACTTCAAACTAATAATTTATATTATGCACTGAGTCATACAAGGCGTCTCGCTCTAACGTTCGCCGAAGTTAAGGACGGACTATATTTTGGTGAACGCCAAACTTGTTAAGAAATCTTTTCACAGCGAAGCCTTCCAGTTTCTTACGTCAACGGGAAAGGGAAAAAATAAGTTGACTTCCTATTTCAACAACAATGTTTTTTCTTTGACTGTTTCTTTTATTTCTCATTATGTATTTTTGAAGCGGAAAATTTTTCATGAAGCAATTTTGGGTTTATATAACAAACTTTAGACCTTTGGTGTTGTTCAAAAGAAACAAGAAAAAAATCTGTGACGTGACGTAGGTACGATGTAACATTTCACCATATTTCAGATTTATTTTCCATTTATGCAATTTTGTAGCCATATGTTATTTTAGTACTTTATGTTGGTAATTTCTAGATGCTTTGCTGATAATATGGCTTACCTACTTTGCTTTATATTACGTGCCTATGTGACGTTAAGGGTATGATATACTTCTAATAATAAGATTAGCAAACGCATACCACAATGGGCATCGAAATATTATACATCAAATTCCTTATGTATTTTTTAATGTGGTTGTCAATGAGACTGGACATTAACTACTGCTACCTATATTAAATTTTAAAAAATCGGTGTAGCCAGTATGTCTTGGTGGTTTGCAAATTTTTGAAAATGGGCATAGTGATGTTATATGTTTCAACGTGTCGAAACGTGCGAGCGATAGGTACATCAAAGTGCCATATGCTTGTTCCATCAGCAAGTCCTGTTGTAGGTATGTAGCTGTATGCCGCAAGTTGATGGGAGCAGGGCAGTGCATCGTAGGGCACGTTCAAATCGTACGTGACTAACGAGGCAATACTTTTTTATGGTTACCACTTAACATTAGGTGGGCCATCTGCTTGTTCCATCAGCTAGAAAATCAAAAGGACGATTTTGAAACGTCTTAAAACTAGATAAACCTAAATAAATAGCTAAAAGCATAAATGAATTAAAAACAAAGTTTCTAGTAGTGGACAAGTTATGATGTCATGTCATATTCCGAACATCTCTGGTTGTATTGTGTCGATAAGGCCGTTTCCTGACCCGGCCCATATCTCTGACACTGGGCGAGTGAGCTCTTGACATTGTCACATCTAGGCCCACACAGACCATTCTCAAAATTACCAATGACCAAATACAATACAACGCAAAATCATATGCCACACGTATTACAGAATGACAATATAAAAACACGGATTCTGCGGTCGCTTGGGCGAGTGTTGTTCTCCGAACAGCACACTGAGTTTCACAAAACGTAATCTAGTACCTATTATGAATCTGTTCAATGCAATTGTGCTCTCAATGGCATTGCATTATGAACTGTATTTTTGAAAGCCTCTTCCAATCTTTTGGGTTCCAGGCTCCAACTTAAGTAAAATATATCCGCAATTTCGAAAAAACCCCCTGTATTTTTTATAACATTCTATAAAGTGAGCGAACGATATAATATATTTTGAATTTGATAAAAAACTTACGAACCTAAGCTGTTTACACACCTGTAAAGTGACAGCGCATATACTTATATAATAATATATTTTATTATAAAATCTTTGTTGTTATTTATTATTGTTATTGTTTATTTTTATTATTAATTAACTACTCTAGTATTATGTACCTGTCGTTGGTGTGTCTAAATAAATATATATTTACAAAAAATATATGTTTGGCTATAGTTATTTAATTACTACTAATACTAACTACTGCAAAATGTGGGTATGTGCCAAATGTAATGTTTGGACGTACCTCTGACTACCCCCCTTAGACATCCTCAAAGAATCTTGAATTAGTACCTACTTGGTACTGGGAGATCTGAAGGGATATCTACCGTGCCTGGGGATCAAAGTCGTGAAGCTGTTTCAGTTTCAGTTATTTAATTTAGCTTTTTTCAGTTTGGGGCTAGATAGTGTTGCGTGAAATGTCCACTAATATTTATTTATTATAGTATAGACATAGACAGACATTTATTTGCCAAAAAACACACATACACATACAAAACCTAGAAAAGAAATGACAAACAGTTAATAATAACAATAGTAGGTAGGTATGTAGGTGTTTGTGTGCTGCAGCAGCAAAAGTCTCGACTCAGCGTATGCCTCACCACCAATTTAGTAGCTAATCGCTGTTATTCTGCCGAGACCATATAAGATACCTGAGGTGATGTCTTACCGTCACTAGGGATTACAGTAGGTAATAGGCATACGCATATGCTGCTGCATATACACGGTAGACACCCTCCCATAATATATCATGCAAAATTTGCTGTCTCGTTTCGTTGGCATGAAAGTGACAATGACGGGAAGTTTTGGAAAAGCGGATAAATACGCAGACGCATTGATGCGTAGGTATCAATGTGTCTGGCTGGTTACAGGTATCGGAGATAAAAGAAATAAAATACTATTAATTTTATCGAGAAATCACCCATCACACCCATCATACGAGTACTAAAATGGCAGCCATTTTGTTTTAGCTGGAGTGATTTTACATTTACTTCAGCTTGGATAGAAGTACTAACCAGGTCCCATCATTGTGGAACCAGGAACTGAAAATGATCTAAAAAAAGAAACATCCGCAGGTGAAATGAGTAACAAAGTTGAATTTCCGCAAAACTTTCCTTGACGCACAATCCTTCTTTTTATGCAAAATTTAGAACGAGCCTCAGGAGGAAGAAAAACTGGAAGTATTGTGTCCGCTTCGGATGACATCGGTAGAAGTTGTTTCAGGGAAGTTAAAAGGAAGTTTTTTGTGACTTCGCCTGTGACAGAAGCCGTACAAAACGGGTTGTATAACGGAGTAGGAAATATCAAATTAGAAAAGTACATGACGTAAGATTTGTACAAAATGCTGTTTTATTTCATTTAATTTTATTTATATATCATTAAATTAAATAAACAAATAAATATTTGACGACCTCTGTGGCGCAGCGGGCGAGAGCCTGCCTGCGACGCAAGAGGTTGCGGGTTCGATTCCCGCCTTGGAACAAATTTGTGTACGATCTGCAGAAATTTGTTCCGATGGTCTGGGTGTTTTCTATGTTTAATAAAAAATATCTATCTATGTAAGTATATAATGTATTAAATATATCAGTTATCTAGTACCCATAACACAAGCTTTGAATAGCTTACTTTGGGGCTAGATAGTGCTGTGTGGATTGTCCAGCATTATTTATTTATTTATTTATTTAATATCGGGTATTTATCTATTTCATTGAATGAATACCTAGACTTTAAACGATTCATAGTAGGGTGATTTATAATTGAACAAATATCTATGTTACCTAGGTATATAAATCTTGAATATGAAAATATATGAAAAATAATGTTTGAATACACCTGGGCACATATGTAATACTACAACCAGACATAGAACAAGCATAGGTACATGTTCATCGCAAATTTATCCTGGATGGGAATCGAACCCAGAGTTAGAAGCTAGTTGCGCTACTACACATTTATAATTTGCATTATAAAATATGTTATGCCTAAATTATCTGATTGTACTCACGGGCAATGTTATCAATGTTTCAAAATAGTTATGTTTATATCCATTACTTGATTACACCTAATGATAATGGCTAGTCATTTTATTAATGAAAATGAAATGAAGTTTATTCAATGTGTCTTTACATCGTGAGGATACCAAAGGAACCAGTTAATATTAGCTTTAGCGGCGGCTGGGCTTGCACTCTGTGACATATACCCCCGATTTCCGAAAGCTCGATCAACACTAATCTGCTGTGCTATTTCAGCTTTTACTTCAAATTAGTTAGAGATAGCAAATGACTTGACAGCCGATTAGTGTTGATCGCGCATCAGAAACCGGGGGTTAGAATACCAACTACTGCGTATTATGGATTGATTGATGTTGGTTCTCTACCGCTGTTCTGACCGCCACCTGGAATAGCGGAACTACCGGGGACTGGGGGCCGTCTATCTATCGTGTTCATCATTGAGGGGGGGGGTTGCCAAAGTCACCACGCTTGGCAGGCTGATTGGTGGCCGCAGTGTTGATGGTGTCTACTCAGGAAATGTTAGTTTTAGTAGGTATCTTTTTCACTAAATTGATGTATATCTTTTTTTTTTAGTAATGTGTCTGTGTAGTTGAATAAATGTATTTTCTTTCTTTCCTTCTGCCCATTTCCCGGTGATCCCTTAGTCACCTTTTACGACATCCACGGGAGGTGATGGAGGGGTCCAATTCAATTCTATTTCTATTGTTCGCACCTAACCTATCGTACCTAATAAGTAATTAAAATAAGTAACACTACAGTACACTCCACTATTTTACATCATGAATCTAGGCCTTATCGTTACAAGCGATATCTTCCAGGTAACCGTACTTATATAGAAAACAACAGTATTTGGAAATAGACCGAAATATTTTTAATATTCTATTGCGAATCTAAGATGTGCGTACGTAGTGAGTTTATCTCAAGTCAGGGTTCAGAGGTCTGCGTATCAGTGATGGTTCGGACATCGAACCCACTACCTACCGCAGGCTTACGTAACTCTCTTATCCATACATTCGGAGTAAGTTATTTTTGCTAGAACTGGCCTTGATTTACGTTTTTAGAAGGGTAATTCGGAATGGCTAATGTTACGATTGATTTTGTGATTTTTTTGGAATCAATACTCTTTGTAACGCACGCACGACACTTAATAATAATATATCTTTGTTTTGGTATATTTCAAAATATGATTAGTGGTGCACGCAAGGAAATAAACCCCAACGGATCAGAAAGCGGCTGTAACTAGACCACTGGTACTCTTATACCACAACACTAGAAGCTGTTGTCTTACGAGGAAGCCCTTCTGCTATTCCTGGTAGAGCACACATCCATGCCATATTCTGCCGCCAAGCAACAGCAACGTTGCTTGGCGATAAGAAGAGAAGAATAAGAATAATTTCGGGTTGAAAAGTGTGGTTGCGCTTGAAACAGGCACTAAGTTGATGAAGGCAGGACAGACCACCGTAGGGCGCGTTGCTATCGTGCGTGACTTACGAGGCAACACTTTTGTTATAGATGATGATTACCAATAAACATCAGCCATCTGCTTGCTCCATCAGCGTCTTGTCAAAAACAAATATTGCGACACAAGTTTTACTAATGCAGTTTTCAGTGTTCTCTTGTGATTTTGTCACCTCTGTTTCATGTTCACTGAATAGATAAATTGAAATAAACAAATAAATTGAAAATGATAGATGCTCTACAAGGAATAAGATCGATGCTCTACAAGAAAACGAGTATACCCCCTCTTATTTTCTAAATCTAATTTATACTTGAAATCATTATTACAAAGAGTGTAAAGGCAAATCAAAAAGGAAAGATAAAGGATACTAGAGCTTTTTACGAAACAATTTCAATTTTCATCGCAATTCGAATGTGGGTCAGTCAAGGGCACTGAGACAGACGTTATGAGGGCAATACAATTGCTACGTGTAGGGTAGTTTATGGACCAAGATAATATCTTGGTCTTAACCAAGATAATATCTTGGTCTTGGACAAGTTTTTTCAGTAATTCTTCTTCTTTTTTCTTTAACTGTTTTTGGTTTTCCTAGCTAATATTTTTTATTTGAAACGAGGGTCAAGTAAATAGTTTTCTTTCTTTCTTGTAGTATCACTCGTTCTTTCGAAATAGGGTGGTTAAAGGATTTAAAGTGCGTCTCAAATGAATTTTTTCAGTAGTCTCTCTTCACATATTATTTGTAGTTCAAAGACATGTTTAAAGAGCTCGAAGGGAGCCTCTGTGAGGCGCGCGCGCCTAAAAGTATTTTACTAACACATTGCACTGTTTCGAAATAACTGTGACACGACAAGAAAGAAAGAAAATACGTTTTATTTGACTTACGATGCAATGATTTGTGTGATGGTTACCACTAACAACTAGTCTACAGTCTACAGCACCAATAGTCTGCTAGGTATCACTCAGATCTAGAACTAGGTAGACTACTCTGTGACCTACAAACGGGGAAGGACAAACGCGGCATATCGTTGTCTGGTAGGGTAGGGTACATATTTAATTTGAAACTGTGACTAATGGGGTTGAAACAAAGGGTAATAAATGCGAATGTTTGATATAACAAAACAAACTTGCCTTTTCATGTACATGATGTTTATTTTCTGAATTCTAATGACGTAAAAATATGCATAATTATATATATAATGTCGGACGCTTGCAGGTACAATGGGAACTAGATAGCTGATATAATACTCGAATAGTTTATGCGTTTTATAAATAAATACAACTTTTTTGAATAGTATGTAAGATAAGGACATATAATAACTACAACACGGTACAAGATCTTGCGTTATTTCTGGTGCAAGTCTGATGTAGTGATATAACCAATTACACTCGTCCTGTTGGTGCATAGTGACCGTCTGAGACAAAATAAAAGTAAGGACCGAACCAACGCTTAGATTATCAATCCATCTTCGCTTCCTGCGCCAATTACCAACGAGTGCGAGCGAGACGACCGTACTCCACAGCGCAAGAGGGAAAGAGATGGCCGGGACCAGTCGATGCTAATACGGTGTCGCGGATTGTGATGCATTTGGAAACTCATTTATCTGGAGTTCGAATGACTCTCATTAGATTGAAAAAGTCAAAAGGAATTTCTTAAGGCGAGGATATCCCAGAACCTCATCCTCCTTAGGCGGCACGGGACGGTTTTTGAACAGCTGGAAATCTACTAAATTGTAAAAAAATACATGAAAAAAGACGAAAACTTTAAAATTGAACATGTACTCGAGCGCTGTGTAAAGATAGAAACGTAAATAATGATATTTTCTCGATAAAAAAAATCATAAAGATGACACTTAATCGATATTTTAAACATCCGTTACTAAGAGATTTCATTATTATTAATCTCTGAGAAGAAAAATTAACGAAATCTAGCTGATCAAGTCCTCGCGCCGAGCAGCCAGTACCCCCGAGGCGTCTTGGAGGTTGGAGGTTCTGGGATATCCTCGCCTTAAAATCACTTTGAGACGTGTTTCAAGCCAGGCGATTCTAGGCATATTTCTTCTGTTTTAGGCGCCAGTTCTATGTGATCAAGCTTAGAAGAATGGGCAAGAACGGCTTGGTTCGATCGAAGGAAGTTCAGGTCAAAAGACTTTTTTCTTATTAGAACAGCTAAACCTAGTGGACTAGTGGTGTAGACCTAGCCTTCAAGGTTGTGGGTTCCGTATTTAAACCCAGGACCTAGGGCAAAAGTGCATCAATGGATTTTACTGTCTCAACCGGTCAAGTAGAGCACCACAAGGAACTTAGAACCTGTTGTATGGAACTCCTAAATGAGGGCATTGCCAAATTATGTGAACAAGATGTTTGACAGTTTTAGTCCTCTTAAAATATTTCAAACAAATATTTTTAGACGACTTAAACTGTCCTTTAGGTCTGTTTTTATCAAGATCAGTCAAGTTTGTGGCAATGAAAAAAAATCTGGACGAATATTGCATGAGTTTTAAACAGCATGATTAATTTAAAAACCCCATTTTAAAAGTTGTTCTGTAAAAAAATGCGCCTGGCATGGTTAAGAACTTTTATCAAATCAAAAGACCCAACTAAAGTTGAGCAGTTACTTCTATAACAATTGCAGTAAGGTCTCTGCCTGCACGCAAACTAAAGAAAATAAAAAGTTAGAAAAAGTTAGAAACCGATATACATCGTATAATCTTCTAAAGTAGCGAGAACCTCTAACCGTGAAGATAAATAAATACCTAGCGAAACCGTACGTTTCCGAGCGCAAACTCCACCGCAAAGTGCAGTCGTCGATCGACTTCAAGGCTGCGCCTGCGCGCACGCACACCGACGCGCGTGCGTGTGCACACACGCGCTGTTAGAAGCTGTTTGGAGATGTGGCTTTAGTGAGATTACACCTGGTGTGTTGTCACATGTAGATAGCAGTCTAGCCTTTACCTACGCAGACTACCTAATTACCTATATGTAGGTATAACAGTCTGTAGGTAGGTACTTAAGATTTGTATATAATATCTCAGTTGCCAGGGTGGTGCCATATTAATTTATACTTTATTAATTGCGTCCCGCGGTTTCACCCGTGCAGTATTAAATCCCGGTATTCCCACGGGATAAAAAGTAACCTATGTGTTATTCCAGACTATAATCAAACTTTCGGCCAAGTTTCATCTAGATCCGTTCAGCCGTTCCGGCGTGAAAGAGTAACAAACATCCATCCATACTCACAAACTTTCGCATGTTTAGTAATAGTAGAATTCTCAATTAGCTTTATCCTACTAATCCTACTTCCTAAAAAATGTTATAAACGCGAAAATTTGTAAGTATTGAACGAATGCTGTTTTCTATTGTAAATCATGTTATTTTTAGCATGAACTCGATGTAAACTTATTTTCTGCTTTGAAGTGTATTTAACGTTACCTTTTTGTTTTGAAAATCCAAAATAAAAGTTCAAATCATTACCGCATACCAAAACAAAGGCGATTTCTTAATACTCATTTCTAAAGGATATTAAACTTCCTGAAATATCCGTAACAACATTTAGAAGGAATCGATAAGTTAGGTACGACTTACGTATCTCGCGATTCCTTGACAAAAGAATCAAAAAGTTTTTGGCGAGTTTATAAATAAGTTTTGTTACGAATATTACATGATTCTATTAGAACTTTATTGAGTTCCGCCTAAAAAGAGCTTGAAAATCGGTAAAATAAACTCCGTAATAGCCACTTTTTACGAAGTTTTTTTATCCGTGTTTCGGGAAGAAACCATCTAAATATGTTGTTCTCAGAAACCTCGTTTTTCCGATTTTTCTTAGCTTCGTTGCGTCATTTAATATCTTCTGTAATTACCTTTTTTTGCATTAAAAACCGGACTACAAATATACTGAAAGAGCAAAGCAAAACTTTTGGTAAAGTGAAGCACAAACCAGAACGTCTTCAGTGTAAATGTTTACCAAAAAAACTTTTGTAAAAAAACTATAGGTACTTACCACCTTTCGAAAAAAACCAAAGATACTTTAAAAATACTTTAAATACTGGTTTTGGTTTGTTAAAATTAATTTGTTTTTCAGCTGAGGATCTCAAGAGGCGCAAATATGCAGGTCTCGACAGGGCCTACGTATTTGCTCCTCTTGGGGTTGAGACTCTAGGTCCGTGGGGTACCGAGGCAGGAGGGTGTCTTGGGTACGCTTCCGACTGGCACTGATTTGGATCAGTTGAGCTATCTATAGATCGTTTGCAACGGTCTGCAGATAGCTCAACTGTTTCATATGTATTTTGTATATTTTGTACATTTTGTAAATAATTGTAAGTTAACTATTTGTTGTAATTTTCTTTGTCATTTGTTTTTTTGTTTTTATTTTGTGGTGGATGATTAAATGAATTTACTTTCTTTCTTTAAAAAAAGACAAATATATTTTAAATATTTTTTTCGAAAGGGGAAATACTTAATAGTATATTTTATAAATACGAAACCATCTACACACATTCTAAATAGGTTCAGGTTTATAGGTATATATTTACGTGTGTCAACAAACCTCTCATCCTTATCTTACTCCTATAGCCAGCACTAGTGCAAGAGAGACAACTACACATTTATGCTGAAGATTTACCTCGTATTAGGTGTAATTGGCATCGATTAACACAGGAAGACTGGTTTCTGGTTTTTCTATTTGTAGGTTATTTTTAGCTTGGAACTTGGTGCGTGTGCGTCCGTTCTTGGGATATTTTGCATAAACAAGTACTTATAACTGGCAACTGTTCGCCACATCCAATTTGAATTCAAGAGAAGAGATTGAATAAGTTATTTAAAAAAAAAGATTTTTTTTTTATTGTTGTTTGACTTACTACACTTCTTATAGTATTAGTATTATTAGTTTGAAGCTTGTGTTCTTTTATTAATCTGATTAGGTACTTTCCTTTTTCTGTTAGATTACTTAATGTATTATATAGCTTCAATAGTGTAGGTATTTTATTACATTGTAACGAGGATCATATAAATAAGTGATAGATACCAAGCCGAGTTTGTTGCCTGTTCTTCTCGGTGTTGGTCGCGTGGAACTGGCACTAGAGTCACCTAGTTTTAAGATGGTTCAAGATGGTCCTTGTGATTTTATTGAATAAACATATTTTGACTTTGACTAAGTATCTATATCTCATCTGAAAGTAACGCTACCTAAAGTCCCTCACGAGGTATTTATTCAGTTAAACCACAAAGATCACTTTGCAACGTCCTAAAGCTAGGATACTCTAGGTGTCAGTTTTAACAGGCAACAAACCTACAGCTTGATTCCTATAGTTCTTTATTAATAATGATACTTGTTACAATAACGAAGCGGACGAAAATATATAGGACTCTTCTTTATTTGATGTGAAAAAGTGATGAAATAGTAGATTGTTTACCAAGGGAACAAACAACTATTTTGACGGCGACAGTGTTTTTTTGGAGCGAAGGATTCTAGAGTAGAATCCTAAGCGTAGCGAGGGATTCGCCTTAGCCGCTGTGAGTAGTTATTTTTCCTCCCTAGGGGGAAAAGTAAGTAAGTTACATTGAATTGAGCGAAATGCTATTTTGCTGCCTGTTTTAGGGCGCAAACTAAGTCTTTTCGAATTGATGTGATAAAAAGAATATTCTTGTTCAGGTTTTATTTTATTAAAATTCTTATTTTAAACCTACCATTAAATTCTTAGAAGGCTTTAAAGGGGTTATTATTTTCATAAACTAAAAACCATTTTGATAAATTCTAAAATCACCATGTTCATGCCCTCTATTTACGTAACGCTGTAGTGCTTGGATTAGTATTTATGTTTTAGCATTCTTCTGTCTTTGTGTAGGTATGCTTGCCCAGCACCACCCTCACAGCTTAGTCAGCCTAATCCAGAGGAAACACATGGTCAATACCTGCAGAGCTGACTAACCTAGGTGTTTGATGAAAGGTAGGTAGATGAACATCCTTGTTTTTGTTTGTTTATGATAGTAAGCAGGTATATAAACCAACAAACAGCCACTTAGTTACGATATCAATCACTATTTACACTGGCTAAGGATACTTGAGAGTTGAGATACTAAAACCAGCCAGCCGTGTCTTAGTGTCGCTTCTGATCGGCATGGATCACCTGAGCTATCTCTAGATCGTTCACGGGTGTTGGGGACGCTTACGAATGGCACTGGTTCATTTGGAAGCGTCCTCAAGACCCTGGATGCATGGCTACGCTGATGTGAAACATACAAGAAACCGAAAAGGGTGCAATAAAGATGTGAATTATAGTAGTGTGCAGTAGTGGCGTAATGGATTCAGATATTTTGAAGGGCTCAAAGACATTCAGGCCGAGTACAATCTAGACTTCATAATTCTAATACGCAAGTGAAACCGCAGGCAGCAGCTAAGTATAAAGGCTAATCAATATATCAAGTAAACAACTCTGCTAAATTGTTTACAAAAAGTAGTATCACACGAGTATTACTATAGTATGAGACTGCCTTTCAATTATTACGTACTAACTGTTAAATCTCCTGTGATGCTGGCGGAATTTTCTCCGAGAAATGTATAGACAGTGAAAACTGTAAACACACATGATATGGAGCTGTACTGGGGGAAGAAAAATAAACGTACAACGTTGAACACTACAAGACCCCATAGGTACCTACAGGTTTCGTTTGGAGGGGGTAGCAGACTTAACAACTATTTAAGAAAAATATTTGGAGTAAACTCATTTTATATTAATAAATAATAATAAATAAATAATATTGGTGGACTTTCCACACAGCACTATCTAGCCCCAAACTAAGCTTATGCTTGTAATATGGGAGAACCAGATAGCTGATATACTACTTATAATACTTTTTTTTTTGTAAATACATACTTATAATATTATATAACACCCAGACAGAGAACAAACATTTATGTTCACCACACAAATGTTTGTTCACGGTGGGAATCGAACCCACGACCTACGGCGCAGAAGGCATAGCTACTACCAACTGAGCTACGTAGGCTGTCATATTCAATTTAAAATATTTTAAAGGAGGTTGGTTATACAAAAAACGCCAGGAGTAAACAGTGATTCTTTGCCTGTTCTCTTATGTTTAAGTCACGAGAAACTTATAATCTAGATGAAAATATCTGGATTCAATCTGGATTCAAACAGATCCTATTATATATTTTTTAAATATTACCTAGTATAAAGAAGTGCTTTACACAAGCGTACCCATGTTTGAGGCTATATTTATTTATACATTTATATTAATTTACATCAGATAGAAAGGATTATTTCTAACTCATATTAACAATACTAAGAGGAGTTTGATTCTGTAGATTCATACTACAGACTAGAGATCATACGAAAATAAACCAAAAGAGGCTTTACACCAAAGCCACCCGAACGGTCGCCAAATTGAAAAGAGCTTGTGTCACATAAACGCAAAGGCGAACCCGTTTTCCAGGAACCAATTGGAATTTCATTATTCCAAACAATTTTAGGAATTCGTGTTTAGGTAATATGGTGTACAGAAAAATGGAAACTCCACCCCCGCCCTTAGTGCCGGATCAATTGAACAAAAATAACATGTATATTCAACGCCATCTTATTTATTTATGCTTTACTGTATACTCAATCAGAATATAATAAAAGGGCTAAATGCATATGTTTTTTTTCACCAACCAGTGGGGGGTTAGGTACCCCCAGTTTCTGAAAGCTTGATTAACACTAATCGGTTGTCAAGTCACCTGCTATCTGTATCTAATTTGAAGTCAAGGCTGAAATAGCAAGTGACTTGACAGCCGATTAGTGTTGATTGAGCTTTCAGAAGCTGGGGGCTATATAACGTACGTAGCGTATATAACTAAGATGGTGTGACTGAACATACATTTTATTTTCGACACCATCGCAAAGTACCAAAATCCTATCACCTGTTAAAGAAGATTGTGCGGACCGTACCGCGCCAGTTTTTGCCGAGTGGCGTGGCGTCCTAGTGAAATGGAAAGTGGAAACTAGACTCAATTATGACATTGTTCTGATCTGAGGGGGAAAACGAGCGTGCGAATACCGGGGAAACTGTATTGTGCTCTAATTATCGGCAGCGGCTTGCGGACACGCGAATGAAAAGCGAAAGATGTGCGCGATTCCACAGGAGAATGTGGCGAGGAAACTTCAATGTTCTATTGTATTCCGTAGCTAATGTTGTTATTTACGATATACTTTATGTGGCACTAGTCCTCGCGCTATCCATAGCTATGGATGACGCAAGGGCTCCTCTTCTCTTAAAGGCGATACCAAACAAAAGAAGATCTATTTTTGACAGCGTAGGCACACTAGAGCCCACAATCTCTTTTTTTTAATTGTTTCTCAAACCTTAGTGTTTTAGTTATTTCCATTTGCAATATAATCAGATTCAGTATTCTCTGTAGCTAGCTTTACACTATTGAACTTTCATCTTCACATAATTATTCAAATCCACGTCAAAACCTAACAAATTCACAAAGATCACTTTAGTAAAAATCTAATTAGGAAATAAAATTAAATATTTATAAGAAAACATTAAAAAAAGGATATATGTATAAAGATAATATAAAGAGCTATCTAGTTTCCATACAAGTTTAGTTTCATTTGGGGGTAAGAATCTGCATGTAACAATAATCCATCTCAAAAAAAAAATGTTGTATGTAGTCCACAACAATATTCCCTACGATAACCTACATAGCGTCAGAATAGAAGCACAGACTATAAATTATGAGAGCCGCAAGGTGGCGGCGCGGTCAGCGGAACGCCACAGTGCACGCAGCAGTTAGTACCGCGCGAAAGGGAAACAGCAATAACTCGCGGGAACTGTTACAAGTTTACTGGTGCAAGTGCAGTCGGCTGCGCCGGCGCACGACGGCACACGGGCCGCGGTCCGGGGATATGTCGAGCGACACATGTGCCTTCACGGAGTGTGAAGCTTTGTAGGAAATCGTAATATAACTTTTGATTATCTTCCCCATTACATATATTCCCTTTTACATCCAGATTTTTGTAAAAGTATCTAAGTTCTTGGATATTTGGATGTTACTGATGAAACAAGCAGATAGCTCACTCGATGTTAAGTGTACGATCATCTATAAAAATCACTGCGCCGCAAGTCAAGCAAGAAACGAACGTGTCCTACGATGCACCGTCTGCGTCCATAACCTTGATACTCAAGTTAAGCCTCATGTGAAACACAGTAACGCTGCTGCCAAAAGTAGGCATAGTGGCAGTACTTCCCAGGACGAACCCTTCACAAAGAGTTAGTTCTACTCACATAACCTCAAAGTCAAAGTCAAAATATGTTTATTCAATAAAATCACAAGGACCATCTTGAAAACTAGTTGACTCTAGTGCCAGTTCCACGCGACCAACACCGAGAAAAACAGACAACAAACCTAATTAGAGCAGTCCAAAGACCAGATGCAACAGATATCTCGTGGCGCTTGCACCGCGTGCGTCCGCTATCGTAATGTCAAGTTTCCCTCGCCTAGCCGTCCGTGCAACAGAATGCACTTTCTTCCTACGACGCACACAGGCACCGCCACGCACACACGCGTCCGGTGCACCGGTGTGCGTGCACACGGACACACGAAACTTTCAATGAATTCGTAGCGCCTATAAAGCATAGACGTAGGCTTAGAGCTATACAGCCTATTTATTTATTTATTCAGGGCTTCAAAGGGTTAAAAGATTGAAAAGTTATCGTTAAAAAGATTGATTGATCTCTTCCAGATTTGTTTGTGGATCAAACAATTTTATTAATTTACGTTTTGATTCATCTTACGCACATCCCTCTATGGCTTCTAGTTCTACGCCTCGCTATTGGTCTCCGTCGGATGCAGAAAATTATTATACGGCTGGTGTGACTTTCACGGAAGTTGGCGATATGACTTTCCAACTAAATTGTGTGACCTATATAATAGATATATATAAATTGTATAGTGTACTACAAGTTTCTGCAAGTTCGTATGAGCTATAAGCGGCTTACTCTGGTGACGGAGCTTATAGGCCTCCGTAAGGCCTCCTTCATCACAATGACGAGTTTGTATATACAAAAATGCTGTCATGAAGTTACAAAAGATCTCGCTTAGTTAGCTAATGAGTAGACTCATCACCACCATCACCACCAGACCCATGAAATAGTCGGTGTGTTCAGCAGAGTTATTCCAGATATATTTATATTCTAGATGAATAAATATTATGGATCTATACAATATCAGTTGGGCACGATATTTGGACTACAAATCAACATAGGTAAAAGCTTGCAAACCTTTGAAATAAGTTAATTAATAAATAATTGAACGTAGATATATTAGAAAGGAGAGTCCTTGCGTCGGTTCCCACGCTTCATGCGTTCTAGAACTTTCGTAAAACTGCCAATGTTATATAACGGTCGACAAACGTGTCGAACGAGCTCAAAATTATAGCCATCGCTGCCGTTTCGGGCTTTTAGAAAGAGACGGCAATATTTTTAGTGCTGTCAAACTAAGAAAACTAAACAACAGAAATGACACCAATATGTTACAAATAAGACTTGCCAAAATGACTAGATTCCAGCGCCAAAACAAAGTAAAAAAAAATGGTTATATTATCACCATATCATTATTTATTCGTAGACCATATTGCTATTTTTATCAACTCACCGGGACTGCATAGTACATAGCCAGGGCGTACTCTCACAGGCGGCAATAACAGGAACTTACCTGAGAAAAAAAACAAATATTGACTCTCTGATAACTCACAAATCAAAAATATATAAAAGATTACATGATAGACAGATCGATAACTCTTTATTATTTTCACTTAAAAAATATCAAACGTTGTAATACAATGGTGTGCCTTATCGCTAATAGCAATCCTTTCCAGGCAAACTTAGATTTTGATAGGTAAAAGCTTTTATGAATCAAACGGTTTGTGTGTCGCATTATTTCCAGACTATTTAAAGGTTATAAATAAAGTGGATAGACATTCCACACAGCTGACAGTAATAACAGCGGTATTAAAAATGTCTCTTTTCTTGTTACTTACAAAAAGTATTAGGTATTTTATCTAGTTCGAGCGCTCGCGTGACAGTCAGACGGGGAAAATGCATTTTTGTCGGAGCAAGATAGCTGTTTTGTTGGGTAGGAAAGACAGAGGAGAGTTCGACTAGTAATACAAAACTTGTGGAGAATGTGACAATTATAATTACACACGGTATCTTTGTCAACTAATGACCTTCTATTCTGATTAACATGTTCAAAAAAAAGCCACGACATCACGATTTTTTGTAACATGTACCAAATCAAAAGGTTATCAAAGAGGGGTCCTCTGAGGTACATATCATTAAATATGAATTTGCCACGCACACACCATAGTAAAAATAAAATCTTTCTTTCTTTCATTGTATTTGGTATTCCATACGTGGCAGGTTGCAAGCCCATCGCCGCAGCTGGAGTATTAACTGTCTTCTCAAATTAAATACGCTGCACTGTACCTAATCTTAGAGCACTTCCATTTAATCATTTCAAACAGTCGCGTTAAAAATCCCACAAGGCGAATTCCGGTCCTTTGAGGGGCGGAAACTGTCTTGTTTGTGTTTAGCAATAAAGGGTAGACCCTGGAACTTCCAGGCTTCAACTTCCTGTTTACCATCGAGAAAATGGAAGGCTTAATCAAACTTTGGGGATATAATGACGAAGCTCTGTTACTTTAACCCCTAAACTAAAAGTGACAGACAGAACAATACCTCTAAATCTAAAAGCCTCTAAACTCATTTACCTACTTGTTCTTTGTGACGTGTCAGCCTGACCGGAGAGTTGATGTGAATTATGGGGTTTGTTAGGGTTATCATTAAAATAATGGCGCTTCTTCTTCTTCTTGTCGTGTCACTAGTTTCTTTCATAACAGTGTGGTGAAAGGATTTTAAGTGCGCCTCAAGAGGCTCCTTTCGAGCACTTGACACATGTTAAAGAGCTTTTTAGATTCAACAAGATGCCGGTTTCCTCACGATGTTTTCCTTCACCGTTTGAAAGTACTGGCATTTTGCATAAATTGAACAGAAAAACTCATTGGTGCACGACCGGTTTCGAACTCACGACCTTAGATCGGGAGGCGAATGGCGCTAAATGACTTCATATTTATTTAAACAATTGTATTTTTTTTCAAATGGAGTAAATTCTGGTTGTGGTTTGATGATTCTTACAGCGCTATCTAAACTGGGCGAGCGCTGACTAAGGCTCGGCTGGTATGGTTAGGTTCTCCACGATTTAGATTGCTGCCTACATATTACTAGAACCCTACTGACATACTACGGCTTAACAGCTTAAACTACAATATTACTTTGAAAATTAGAGTGAAAATGGTTCATTAATCTTTAAATTAAAGTTATGTAAACTGAGAAATAGCTTTTAGCTTTGTTTGTACGTAACAGTTTCTGAAATTGAAAACACTCCACTCCTTAATGATCCGCTAATAAGGTAGCTCGTTATTACGCTTATATTGGCGTAAATGATGGCGTAATTCTAATAATAATTAACATTCTTTGTGTGAAAGTTCTAACATCTCAATTGCGGTAAAATCACAAAAGGGTAGAGAATAAAGGGGTCTCAAGTATAAGTTTTATTTTTAACCTATGATAAAAGGGAGGACGCCTTCTCCTCCAGAGGTGTCCTACATTTATTTATCGAATTGAACAGTTTTGTCTTTGAGAATTTGCACCTTAAAATCACTAGGCTTGTTTTAAAGCAAAGCTTGTTTTTTGCAGCTTAAGGCACAATTTGTATTACCTACCTATATTAAAAAGGTTATCAGCTCAGCATAAATGAAACTGAAACTGAAACAGCTTCACGACTTTGATCCCCAGGTACGGTAGATATCCCTTCAGATATCCCAGTACCAAGTAGGTACTAATTCAAGATTCTTTGAGGATGTCTAAGGGGGGTAGTCAGAGGTACGTCCAAACATTACATTTGGCACATACCCACATTTTGCAGTAGTTAGTATTCCATACGTGACAGGTTGCAAGCCCATCGCCGCTGTTAGAATACTAACTGGTTTCCTCACGATGTTTTCCTTCACCGTTTAAGAGCACTGGCATTGCGCACATAAATTTTGGGTGTATTAATACTCAACGCTGATTTTCAGCTGATAAAAAGGTAAGATGAGGTCCTCCACGGAAGTTTGTAATGGGACTACTGCAAGAGAAAGGTACTAGTCAGAGTAAAATTTGCATTGGTTCATAAAAAACCTAATATTGTACAGAACTACAAACTGTAAAAAATAAATATTTATATATAATTTATTTAGAAATAGCATTTGTTCTACGATCAAACTTTCCGAAACTACTATAATAAGTAGAGGTACCATGAAGGAGACAAAGCATGCCTTGATCCCTTTATTCACGTATTTGCTGATAACGATGCTGTTACTTTGAGATGATCTCTTCCTTCTTTGATTCTCTCTCTTTGGAACTTCCTCCCGCGCACTCTAAGGTTGTGGAATGCACTCCCTGCGGATGTTTTTCCTGTAGAATACAGTATGGGGTTCTTCAAAAAAAGCGTGTTAAAATATTTAAAGGGTCAGTAACGCGAGTGTGACACCTCTGGTGTTACAAACGTCCATAGGCTGCAGTAACCGCTTCCCATCAGGTGGGCCGTATGCTTGTTTGCCACCTTGGTAGTGTAAAAAATTTATCTAGGTAAAATATTCCTAAGTACGCAAGAGATCAACTCCTAGATTCGCTAAACATAGGATTGTTATAATCGATGTTATCCAAAACTTGTCAAACTAATGATAATGCAAATTCGATCCATACTACCCACCATTACATATTAATTACAAGGCAGCACCACACCACCCCATGGGGTGTTGGGGTGCTATGGGGAGCTTCCTAGACGGCCGCCCAGCACCCGTCTGAAGGTCGCGGCCGTTCACCCCCGTCTGTACTCACACTAGCGCCGGAGGCTGTGAAGGAAACAGAAGGTCGCTGGGCTGCCATGGAAAATATGTGTTTGATACCGTGAATTATGGCTTAAATCTTTTAGATGTAGTCAGAATTTTACTATTTCCAATAATCTCTGATAAAATGTTTTTTTTTATACTTAATGCTGATGGAACAAGCAGATCTGTTTTGAGTGGTAGGTAAACTTACCTAACCACCACATAAAGCAAAGCTTTGTCTGGCGATAGCAAAAAACAAATCTCAATTTTTTTTTCATTTATTTTTATGATAATGACTTAATTGCATCTGGTTGAATGCACTAGATATATGTTACATACGCAATTATCGTTTATTTCACCGTATGGACTTAATTTATATATCCATTTAGGGATCCAGAAAATTATTGAATTTTTATCCTTTTTGCTCGGTTTCATAAATAAAGATAGTATCTAGGTAAATAAAATACGTCAATGTGTTGAGGGCGGCGCGCGCGACCAGCAAACGCGCTAACTTGGCAAATGTGTGGCCTTTATAGCCAGTCTAGTCAAGTTGTGTTACTGTAGACTAGAGAGAAGGATCCGAAAATATGCACTCATTTTCTTTTTATGAATACTGTGTGTGACAGGTTCTGTGTGGGGATCGAACCCACGGCCTACAGCGCAAAAGGCAGATCTACACGGGCTGTCTACTATAATGTCTATTTGAATAGACACTACTGAAATGTCAGTGTGCAGGTGAAAATACCGGTTCTATGGAAAGCATTGCACCTGGCGGACAGCGATTCACATACTTTTTGTGTCATGGTCGTACCTATGGTGAATTATAACTCCTAATAAATACATAATTATAATAGAAAATTGCAATCACAAGCATATGAGACAAGTTGCGCCCCGCGGTTTCACCCCCGCAGATTTAAATCCCGGTATCCGCACGGGATGAAAAGCCTATGTGCTATTCCAGACTATAATCTATCTCTGTAATTTATCTAACTATCTATCTCTACCTGTCACGTATGGAATACTAACTACTGCAAAATGTGGGTATGTGCCAAATGTAATGTTTGGACGTACCTCTGACTACCCCCCTTAGACATCCTCAAAGAATCTTGAGTTAGTACTTTGTACTGAGAGATCTGAAGGGATATCTACCGTGCCTGGGGATCAAAGCTGTGAAGCTGTTTCAGTTTCTATCTCTCTGCCAAGTTTCATCCAGATCCGTTCAGCCGTTGCGGCGTGAAAGAGTAACAAACATCCATCCATCCATACCTAAAAACTTTCGCATTTATAATATTAGTAGGTAGTAGAATAAAGCGATGCCACATTGGGCACGACCTCCGTGAACACATCGGTGAGATTGCAATTGTTAGCATAGGTAACCGTTCAACATCAGATGGGCCGGTGGAAATAAATTAATAAAAATACACCGAAGAATATAAGACAAGGATACTTATTAGTAAAAATTGTATTTCAAATGTTTTTACACTCGGGATAAATTGTACTGAATTTTACCTATGTGGTAGTTTCCTCTGACTTGTGAAATGGTTTTATAAAAAAATTCATATACTGTACTACTACTAAAGTAGGCGAGTGACTCGCCCGCTATTCAGCATTAGCTGGCTAGTGTGAACGCACTCGCCCGGGCCTTAAATTCTGCCCTGGGTACCGATTTAGGTCTAAACAGAAACAAGGTGGCTATCGATCAATTTCCCCAATAGGGTGTGGCTGCTGAAAAATATTCAGGTATTCGGGATGTTACCTAGAATTTGTTGTTTACAATGTAGGTACAGCGTCTCCTATTATTATAGGCTTGTCGACATTTTCGTGGTAATTTGTTAAATTAGTGGTGTTTTTCTTCAACGTTTTCCACTAGTCTTTGTGCGCATTTTAGTTTTTGAATCGACTTCGAAAAAAGGCCGAGGTTCTCAATCCGACTGCATTTTTTCGATTTTTTTGTTACCTCATAACTTTTTACTGGGTGAACCGAGTTTGATGATTATTTTTTAAATCGAAAGCTGGTCATGTGGTCCCGTTCAAGTTCGCGTGAAATCTGACGATTACTTTTTGAGTTGTAGTAGTATGAGTGTATTTGAACTTGGTTTTTTTTTTCAAAGTTATTTATCATAACCGTTTTCCACTAGTCTTTGTAGGTGCTCCATTTAGTATTTTTAGAATAAACCTGTTTCATAATGGTGTTTTCTGTCACCGTTTTCCACTAGTCTATGTTCTGTTATTTAAAAGTAAGCCATACGTATAAAGTGTAATTGTGTCAGTAGTAAGTAGTTGGTATTCCGTTGTTTCCTCACTATATTTTTATATTAGGCAGTATAATCTTATAAGAGCTCTTCTGATCAAATTTTCATGATTTTATGATCCCTACTGAAAGTATTTCCTTACAAGGACTAAGCGCAGTTTAGATTGAAAACAGGCACAGCGCCTTCTTACCGGTAATAGATTCACGTGGTTTACAAGTTGTTCTAAAGTGATCCTTGTGACTATAATGAATAAAGACGAATTTAATTTTGATCCTGCGACTTTGATCACTACAAATCGTTTCCTCTATCGTTATTTTTTATTATTTTGTAGCCCATGCAGACTTCTCATTGTTTTGTGTGCTATAACACGAGCCTTTTTTAAATATTTGTAGTGTTCAGATATCTCATTCCAGTCCATTGGCTGCATTGGCAGCATTTACGACATGGGGTCCTTCAAAAGGCGGGTTTATCACTTTTTAAAAGGCCGGCAGCGCATCAGCAACGCCTCTAGTGTTGCAGGCAGGTGTCTATGGGCGACGGTGACCACTTTCTATCAGGTGGCCCGTATTCTCGTTTGCCAGATTTGGCATAAAAAAAACACCAATCTTTTCATGGTCATCTGGAACGGGCACCTAAAAGTAGACAAATTACAAGTCTCTTCAGTGTCTTTACGAGCCGCGATGTTAAATTAGACAAAATTGTTTAAATGTAGGCGCTGGTAAAATGTAATATTGGTTTCGAAAACCTGTTTTCTACATAACTCGGCCAGGTCCGCATATTCTAAAACCCTAGGGGTGTCTAGCTACCCTATCGTGGCCTCAAGTATCGCGGCGTCAAGTTCTACTAAATGGCGTTTTGATTTATGAAGGGTTGCTCCGTGAAGAATGCGAGTATGTGAAGTTCTTGATAGATAGAAATTTCAGTGTTTTGACAGTAGACATGAAAAGAACCAAAAGGAAGTGAACCTATGGCGATTTGTTTCGACTTCTATGGGCCTTACTACAAAAAAAAGGCAAACGTTAAATACTGCCTAAACTTTTGACATCTCTTGCCATTGCATAGTGGCAAATAGAGACAGCGCTAATTTTAGACACTGTTTAAAGTTAGACACCGTTTTGTAGTAAGGCCCTTATTATTTAACTCGCGACAGGCGTAAATAAGCAAGCACTTGCTGTCAAACATCAGTTTTTGTATAAAATATGTTACTAAATGTAAACATGACTAACAAGGTTACGTAGTGGGAAATCTAGTGCGATGTAGGCATATGGTTTCTGTGTATTTAAGCATAATAAGTAATGACCAAATGTAAAAATATGTTATAATTTCTTTAAACAATTGGTAATGAATGAATTTAAGTGTCTGTGGGTTGACAATTATTTTAAGCTACATCTACCACTCCACATTTTGTGTAAAACTTTTCTCATAAAAATGGCGGTAAGAGTTCTCCAAAGAATACTCCAACAACAGTAATATCGTTCATCGAACAGGGCCCCCTCCGGCCCTAGGCCGCATGTGTAACTTGTGGGGTACAACAATAATACTAGCATACTTCAGACCTTGTACGAACTAAACAAACATAGCTGTGGATCGGAGTACATAGTTACCCTGGAGGCGCCTGAATAAAGACTCGTTGTTCGAGGGTGGCAGAATGAAAGAGCAGTGGCAAATCAAATAAAATATTTTATTTTGTTAGAGTTTTAGATGGTAAACAGGTCTTCACAAAATTCACTAAAATCCTACCATTACAGACGTACAAAATCATTTATCATTAAGATACCTACCCACCTGCTCGTGAAGAGTCCGTAACACAATAGCACGGTAGGACACTGCCGACGCTGCTGCTGTCGACTAAAGCCAGCTTGTCAAAGTAAAAGCCTAACCCCCGCTTTCTAAAAGCCCGATTAATGCTAAATCGGCTGTCAAGTCACTTGCTACCTCTATCTAATTTGAAATAAAAGCTGAAATAGCAAGTGACTTGACAGCCGATTAGCTTTGATCGGCCTTTCAGAAACCGGGGGTAGATTGATTCACAAGGGCCTCTGCAATATCTAAAAGCTAGGTGAATATCGGTGCCAGATCAAACCTAGAAGAACAGACAATAAACTTACGGCTCTACCGGTCTTTTGTATGATGCTTTGCAACATAGTATTATGGCAATTGACATTAAAAAACTTACATAGATTTGTAATATCAATGGTGGTGGTGGTAGGTTTTTTTTTTTTTTTTTTTTTTACAACTTATAGGTAAAAACGTTTGACCGCAATCTCACCTGATGTTAAGTGATGATGCGGTCGACGATGTGGCACGTTTACCTAGAAAATACCTGTTCACTCTTCTCTTGAAAGTAACCAAATTATAGGTCATCGGAAAGACTGACGCCGGTAACGAATTCCATTCATTGGCTGTGCGCATGATGAATGAAGAAGCAAAGCGCTTGGTGCGGGCAGTTGGTATGTCAACCATGAATGGATGCCTCGTTTCCGTACGCAACTTACCCCCGTTTCTGAAAGCTCGATCAAGACTAATCGACTTTCAAGTCACTTGGTATCTCTAATTTGAAGTAAGCTGAAATAGCAAGTGACTTGACAGTCGATTAGTGTTGATCGAAATTCAGAAACCGGAGGTTAGAGTTACATGCTATTGATTGATTTTATCGTCATCTGATTTGCCACCGGTCATCGACAACCACATAGTATATAACAGATGCCAGACCACTAATGTGAAAAATACCTAATACTGACAAGCTCATTAAAAATGCCTAATAAGCTTGGGTACTCAAAAACTAATAGGTACCTACTTAAAGCTCGAGATTTTTACAGTCAGCAACGAAATTTCGAAATCTCAAGATCAGTTGGCAAATACATTTTTTATCGAGAAGTGAAGAGAGAAAGAAATTGCATAGTTCTCTCAGGCTCCATATTTATATTACAGTCGTGGTACAGGATATTAATTCTTTTCCACAAACCAATTTTCATAAGATTTTTATTAAATTACAATAGCATAATTATAACTAAACAACATTTCCTAAAAGCTGAATACCAAATTCACGACATTATCAAAACAATGTTCATTATTTTAGGACTTGTACCAACTCCTAGGTACACCCTTATGTATAGTACATACATCGCACATGTACATTTACATAAATTATTATTCCCAAGACTAATTCGTCCTGACCCATCAAGGACGAATACTGGGAGACCTGGAAGAACCTAAAAGTTCCACAATCAAAAATCAACCTTATACCCCGTATCGTATAGGGTAGATACTGTTACACACGACTACCGAGTTACAGCATTATTCCTCACAGACAATCTAGCTTTGAAAGCGAAATTTATACCTGAATTTTCCGCAAAAGGATACTGAGCCTTGCCTAGTACAAGTTAAAGCTGACATTGTATCAGCGGCAACTCAAACAAGGATAGAGGTATGAGAAAGAGGGAGAGAGGCATAGTCCTGCTGGTCCGTGACCTATCCTACTGACGAATGTCGAGCCCCGGAACATCGCTTTAACAACTTGTCTAGACGTTGCGTGTGTGTGCGAGGGAGTGCATCCGTGTGCGTGCCACACAGGCGCGTCCCGATGTCTACACTGTAAGCCGCTGCGCATGTGTGGATGTCTGCTAGTGTGTGTGCTGGTATGGCGCATGGCGTTTGGAAAAACTTTTTAGCGTTCAAAGGATAAGTTTGATATTTGGTAGTTGGTTACATTTAGATTGTTGTTCTTTGATCAAAGGCGGGATATCTGCTTCAGGGCTTGTTCTGATTGGCTATCAATATTGAAATAGAGTTTTGGCAGACTTGCTATTGAGGCAGACCTTATGACAGCTGTCAAAATTCATTGTCTGTAGCAGTTTAAGGATCTACCCTCGATTAGGTCTCTGTATAGGTATCTTGAGAAGCAACTTTAGCTTCTTCTTTTAAATTTAATAGTCTTTTTGTGCTGCTGTGTAGTTTTGGTGTTATTTTTGTCAATAAATATTTTTTTTTTTTTTTTTATTTCAACCAATGTTAGTTGTAATGAAAGAATGATGTATTATCCTAATAATAGGAACGAAATTAATTCGCTTAGGTTTTAAAGAAAACTGCCACCATTTTCAGACGTCCTCACAGAACCTTGTCACAGAGTCTGTAGGGATGTCTACCGTGCATGAGGATTAAATTCCTAATGCTCTTTCTGAAGTAAATCATCATCCAAGGGATACCTACGTGCATAAGGATTAAATCCCTGATACTATTTCTTTATCTTGTACAAAACTTACACAAGTCTATTTATCTTAACATATTTTCATATGTACCTACTGCTTATTAACAAAATTATGTTAACACAAACATTCATCGGAAAACATACGTTGCCCTTGGTAATTGTGCGTACTTTTTTAACGATGCTTATGTAATATATATTAACAATTCCTTTAAGGGGTACGGTAAATTTAATTAAAACCTTACCTGAATAATAAAACATAAAAAAATAATGATTTCGAGTCGACAACATATTATATCCGCAAAATTCGGATTGTCGAGTATTTTATTAAATTCTGATACAGTTCTTTCTTCCTTACTTTTTTATGGTTCCTGTCTATAGACAATTTTGCCAGTGTCAAGTGATATCAGAGATAAAAGTTTATAGTCATGTCAGTCCAAGTCGAGTCAGTCAATTGTTTTGAACAAAATGGTGGCGGTTTCTTCAAAACATTTGAAACATTTTCGGTCAAATCACGATATCACATTTTACACTATCATTTCTAATGCTAACACTTTGTGCTAAGACCTCAAGTAATGTTGGTTAAAATACCACGGAAATTACACAACTCAAAATAACACTAGAAAAACAATTACAATAAAAATGCTATGTTGCTTCGCAAAATGACAGAAAACGAATCCCAAAGAGTATCGAATCCCTCTGATACAGTTCCGTCCGGTTTGGCACAGTACCGCCGACTACCGCTCAAGGTACCGCCATATTTGCAATGGTCCCTGTCAGTCAGTGTCATTGACGACCAATGAGGTAAGAAGGTAAGCGAAGCAGCAAGGAGTTTCCTAAGTAATTTTGCTTTGCATTGTGATTTACTTTGTTTGGATTAAGAACACAATGCCGAAAATCGTTGTGTTAGTCACATTCACCCGAGCGAAGCCGGGTTTTAATCTAGTACTAAAATAATAATGTAGCAGATATGCGTATCGTTTTCCTTGTCAGACTTAGGAATGATGATGGAAAATGCTTGTATCACAAATTAGTTAATAAAACGATGTTTTATAGTAAACTAGCTGGTACCCGCGACTTCGTCTGCGTACTTTTAATCTCTTCTTTTCGCAATAAAAGGTAGCCTATGTTCTTTTTCAGGGTCTAAAGATTGTCTGTGCCAAATTTCATCAAAATCGGTTGAGAGGTTTAAGCGGGAAAGCGTAACAGACAGACAGACAGACAGACAGAGTTACTTTCGCATTTATAATATTAGTTGGGATTAGAGATCACTACATGATCTACGTAATTTTTTTCATGTTTTCTTTAACATAACATTATATTATCATCTGTCAAATTTGTTTATTATCTGCTCGCTGTTTCGCTTTTGTCTATAAAAATCATTGTTGTAATGAAATGTGTGTTTTGACTTTGGTTATGAATGATTTCAGGTTTGGAAATATGTATGTGAGGTTTTTTATTCATGGGCTTGCAATCTGTCACTTATGGGATACCAATTACTGCAAAATGTGGGTATGTGCCAAATGTAATGTTTGGAATTTGGAAGTACCTCTGACTACCCTCTTAGACATCCTCAAAGAATCTGGAGTTAGTTAGTACTTGGTACTAAGAAATCTGAGGGTATATTATCTACCGTGCCTGTGCATCAAAGTCTGTTTCAGTTTTTTTTCATAATCTGATGAAGATTATAAAGATTTTAAAATGTCCCAAAAGTTATTTTTTTTTATTTCCTGGGTTTTTATTTTTTATTTTTTGATTTCCTTAAGTGTAGTAAGCATTATAAATCTAATAAAAACTGATGACGATTTTTGTTTAGGGTGACTGTAATTTTCAAATTGAAGTGGTAATTCGTCAGGGAATAGGTTCTCTATTACGATTAGGTATGCATCGAAGACGATAAAACTATTGGTGCTCGATCAGATTCAAACCCGCACGACTTAAGGATCAGAAAGACAATGTTTATGTATTTACAATAATAATATGTATATATATATTTTTTTTATACAACTAGCTGATGGAACAAGCAGATGGTCCACCTGATGTTAAGTGGTAACCATCACCTATAAACAAAACATTGCCACGTAGGTCACGTATATGTATTGTATTCAGGTTAGTTCTTTGTGAAAGGGTCGTCCGGGGAAGTTTTACCACGACGCATTTTTTGCCGCCGAGTAGCTTTGCATTGTTTTCGTTTGAAGAGTGCACGTAGAGCACGTTTCTATCGTGCGTGACTTACAAACTAATTATTTACTATAGGTGATGGTTACCACTTAACAAGTTGTATCAGATACAATTAAACTGAGAATCGTAAGAAAAATTAAACCAACGTCGCGTAATAATTATGAATAGCAAGTACACACACACAGACAAAATGTTATATTAGGCTGAGCTGAAATGTGAATAGCGTAATTTCGGTTACGTAATTTCTGCTGCATTTGTTTTCACAGAAAAGTCCTGTTTGATTCACACGGCGACGCAAAATGTGTTGACCAAATGAATTGCACGACCGAAATTGCGCGACAAACAACTCAGAATATTACGCTCGTTTGGACTCAGCCTTACGCTGTTGTTATCTATAATTTGGGAATCGGTATCACACACACTTGGGCTCCTAAGCCACGCCCATTTGTGGTTGTGTAGGTGCAACCTTGCAGGGTATTGCACCCCGACCGTTCGACCTCCGCGCCGCCGGGGCGCAGGGTAGGACGCAGGGGTAGGTTCCTAGGGCTGCGACTCGGGGCGCGGGGGTGGCTTCGGAGCGCTCTTGTAATTTATGAATGTTGGTTTTGTGGTGAAGCGTTAAAATGTAGGTGTAAAATTAGTTATTGCATAAAACAATTCAATTTATGGAACATTACTTAATTCTAGACTTATTCTCTTTTAGCTGACCTTTATTAGGTAAAATCCCTCATTATTTTTAGAACACATATTATTCGGTTGTAGTGATTGGTTTCTGATAGTTCAATCCAACTCGGTCCAGCCGTTACAACGTATTTTATACTATGCACTTGGTGATAGAACAAACAGATCGCCCACCTGATGTTAAGTCTGGTAATCATCACTCAACAAAGCATTGCCTGGCAAGTCACGCACGATAAGCGTGAGACAATTTCACACGTCACGCAATTTTTTTTTTTTTTTTAATTCTATCACTTCCTACTTGTTTTCGTACCTATACCTTCTACCTACTATAGACATAGTATGAGTCTTGTTTTAAATATAAAACAGACAAATGTAGCACCAACCTGCAAAGATTATTGGTGAAACATCTCAAATGAATAGTACAGTTATAATATTGGTGGACTTTCCACACAGCACTATCTAGCCCCAAACTAAGCTTATGCTTGTATAATATGGGAACCAGATAGCTGATATACTACTTATATACTTTTTTTTTGTAAATACATACTTATAATATTATATAACACTCAGACAGAGAACAAACATCTATGTTCATCACACAAATGTTTGTTCACGGTGGGAATCGAACCCACGACCTACGGCGCAGAAGGCAGAGCTACTACCAACTGAGCTACGTAGGCTGTTAATAATTAGCGACCCGCCTGCGCGCCCCTGCTTCGCACGGGTGCACATTGTTTTTCTACTATAATTATCATGCATGTATTATAAATATAAACCTTC
Source organism: Plemyria rubiginata (assembly GCA_963576535.1). Taxonomy (NCBI): domain Eukaryota; kingdom Metazoa; phylum Arthropoda; class Insecta; order Lepidoptera; family Geometridae; genus Plemyria; species Plemyria rubiginata. Next base: position 14,492,952 of record OY754908.1, on the reverse strand, counting down.
CTCTTGAGTCACTTTATCTATTAAAAAAACCACATCAAAATCTGTTGCGTAGTTTTAAAGATTTAAGCATACATAGGGATGTGGGAAAGAGAAAGCGACTTTGTTTATACTATGTAGTTATACTTAATTTTGTGTATGAAAACTTTAAATGAAGGCACGTTTCTCTCAACAGTAACAGTTTATGTAAGTGTCTCATACAAATGACACGAGAGCAAAGCAAGGCAAGGCTAGTTCCCGACGTCCGGACGCGCGGCCGTAGACCCGCGTAGCGCTCGTAGACCCGCGTAGAGGACGCTACGAGCTACGAAGGTGACAGGTCAATGCCCCGGGTTGGGCACATTATGAAGCCGTTACATTTATTGTGCAGTTTTGGGGGCTGGAGGTGGTGGGCTATTTGAGTTTGGGTTTAATTATTTTAGAATACTTTTTACGTAAAATTTGCTATACTACTCATCTTACTACTATTGTAAACGCGAAAGTTTGTAAGTATGGATGGATGGATGTTTGTTACTCTTTCACACCGGGACGGCTGAACGGATCTGGATGAAACTTGGCAGAGAGATAGATTATAGTCTGGAATTGCACATAAGCTACTTTTTATCCCGTGGGAATACCGGGATTTGAATCTATTTATTATATTTCTACCGTCAAGCAGCGTCGGTTTGAACAGTGAAATTAGCACATGAGGCTTAACATCCTGTTTGCTGCACATCTGCAGTTCTTGGACGCAAGGTAGTGCACTGTAGGGCACGATCCTTTTATGTGTACTTGCTAGGCGATGCATGGTTTCAATTGTTAGACGACCTCAGTGACGCAGTGGGCGAGAGTCCGCCTGCGACGCAAGAGGTTGCGGGTTCGATTCCCGTCTCTGAACAAATTTGTGTATGATCTGCAGAAATTGGTTGGTCTGGGTGTTTATGTATAATAAAAAATATCTATCTACGTAAGTATATAATGTATTATATATACATATCAGTAATCTAGTACCCATAGCACAAGCTTTGAGTAGCTTACTTTGGGGCTAGATGGTGCTGTGTGGATTGATTTTGTTACATTGAAACATGCTTCCCATCAAATTCTTTGTAAAAAATCCGCTATTTCTTATAAAAAATACCTGAAAATGCTTTGTTTTGATAAAACGTTCCCGTAAAAAACCTCATAAAATAAGTAACGTGCAGAAGGAATCGGATAAAGAACTCTGAATGACACGGAAAGTTAAGTGAGGTAAGTTAGTAGGGGTCGCCGCCCGCCCTAGGAAGGACGCGCCGCCCTAGCCCGGCGCAGGCTCCGCCGGCGCAGGGGTCGTTTGGGCGGTGTTCCGTCGCTCTAATGTGGCGGCGGCGAAGTTTGTTGACTATCTCTGTATTATGTATGACAGCTCAGAGCTCACTGGTAGTTAGCTTGCTTTTTTTTTGCTAAAGACAGTTGGTTCGATGCCCACCGCGGATAAACATTTTTGTCATTTATTTCTTTGTTAGGTTATTTTAAATTTATTCGTGAATTTCTAAAAACGTTTATTATTGGAATTTATTTATTTATTTCTTGAAAATAATGTTTGTTTGCTCACTGGATGTTGAATCCATTAAAATATTACAAGAACTTTACATTAATATTACATTCAGTGTTATAAGCTAAATAAACAAATAACAAATAATGAAAATGCGTGCATTTTCATTGCATTTTCATCATTTCTTTCGAATATTAGATATTTTTCAGTACATTTATAATTAAAACACTGTAACTTCTGTTGCGAATGCTTAAAAATTTAAAATAAAAATGTTCAGCAGAGAAAATAGGCAAAATTGAGGCAAAACAAATAAAAGAACCGTTAGTCTGTGTTATCCAAACTGTTACCGCAAGAGCCGCCAGAGATGCGTAGAGGAAGGCTGCTGAAGGGCGGGCGGCGCGTCCTAGGGCGGCTGTTGACCGGCAGTTCAACGGCATTATGTAAGGTTACCGTCAGATTCTGTTTGGTGTAACTGTGGGGTAACGTTGATTGTTTTCGGGTTTGCTATAGACAGTGGAATTTTGTACAATATTCTGTGTAAAGCCATTTTCATACAAAATTTAGGGGTTGATTTTCGACATTTTTTTTAACGCAATACCACAAATATACCCAAAAACATATTTCCCAAAAATCTATTAAAACTTTTTATGTAAATAAATGTAATTCTATGGATTTGAACTACAATAATTTTTTAAGAAGCTGCGCGTCCGACACTCTCTTAGCCTTATTTTTATAAAGTTTTTGATGAATTTATTGGTCTGGCCTAACTGCCAATATCCAAACTTGTTCTCCCTGAAGGAAGGCTGATGAAGGGCGGGCGGCGCGTCCTGGGCGGCTGTTGCTCTCCTCCCGCCGGTTCGCCGCTTGAGCTCATGGTCCACTTACGAAGGTTACCTGAGGCTCGGCCGACCTTCGAGACAAAGCCTTGTTTTTAATCTAAATTTAACGATTTATGTTACTTTATTTTGAAATACTTTTGTAGCTATTTAGAATAGAATAGAATGTAAGTTTATTTGACGACAACACACAGAAGAAGCATACAGACAAGAAAGAACAGAAAAAAAGGCAGTAAGTAGGTAGAGAATTAAAAAATAAAAATTTAGATTTTCCTTGTAGGCCGGCAGCTTTCCAAGCCTTGTTTTGATCAAAATTTTTGATTAATGTGATTTTATTTTGAAGTCAAGTAGCCTACCTATTTCAGATTTCTTCGTCGCGACAAAATGGCTTAAATTGCCCTTGTTCTTATTTGTTTTTGAATAAATAACGCTGTTGTTAATATTTGAGAAGGGAAATTCATCGGCCGTCACTCTCAGGCTTTCTGAAGGGGAAAAATAGGGGATAAAAGTTTGTATGAAAGTTTCAAATGCGCGAGCGAAGCCACGGGTTCAGCTAGTATTCTATATTTGTGTATCAATCGAAAGTGCCTTATCCAGCCGAAAACACCTCTAAAGCCTTTGACCGCCGCATCCTAAAGGACACCAGTACAAGCACATCAAGAAATCCGCCCAAAAGGCAAGGGCGCGACTTAGGGCGGTTGTTGACCACCACTAGCCTCCAGGCACTTATTGCGCTACCCACGTTTCTGTTTATTACGTCATCAGCTGAATAAAAATGCAAGTTCTATGGTATGAATAGTTTAAATTTGCATAACTTTGATGCTATTTCTTATGATTGTTATACTGCATTATTAAATGTGATCTAATTTTATAACTATAATAATATATATATTGGTAAATATGTGTGTAGTAAATACTTGGATGCGTCTCTGACTACCACCCTTAGACAGAGGCGAATGATCTTGAACAGGTATACCAGATAACAATAAATATACCAACTATAAATATATATAGGCACTAGCTGCGCCCCACGGCTTCACCTGCGTAGTTTTAAATCCCTGTATCCCCACGGGATAAAAAGTAGCGCATGTGGTATTCCAGACTATAATCTATCTCTGCGCCAAATTTCATCCAGATCGGTATATTTACGATACCATCCAGATCAGTTGTAATATTTTAGTTTTTTCTTGGGTGTAATGTGTTTTGTGCGTTTTAAAATAAATAAATAAATAGATATTTTAGTCGTTCTGACGTTATTAAGTACAAACATCCAAACTTTGATATTCATGATTTAGTATGATGACTGTCAATTAAATATGTACGTGAATTAGTATTACCTCCCAGATAGTTTTTCTTTGTGTATGTTTGTATGTGTGTTATGTTTTTTTTCTTCTATTGTGAGTAATATGGTTTATACCTACCTATTGTAGTTTCCTGTCCGTTCTGTATTTCTTCATTTCTTTTTTTTTTCTGTATGTACTTATGTGTGTCATATAAATGTATTTTCTTCCTTTCTTTTCTTTTATAGTCATTGTGCATGCCACTGCGGACGCAGGACGCAATACTGTCCCAGCATTTACTTGGGACATTTTGGTTGAATGCTGAGGTCTAAGGATGAAAGTGCGGACAGTGTAAAAACAACACGGCAAAGGGCATTCGTACACTCTTCCCATAAAAGTGTCGCACGCACACTGACGCGCTTCGTCTAGAGGACGCGACCTTCGGCCTCCATCGGCTCTGCGTTGGGGAAGGTCCCATGTAGATAGGCCTGGCTATAGATAGGACCGAGGATAGCTTCGTGAAATAACAATTATTATTGTGCAGTTTCTCAGCGAATTTCAACTACATGGTAATGGAAAATGGAGCACCGCCGGTCTAGTACATATAAATAAATAAATATTGCTGGACTTTCTTCACAGCACTATAACCTCAAACTCAGCCAAAGCTTGTGATATGGGAATCAGATAGCTGATATACCTAATACTTAAATACTTTTTTTTGTAATTTTTTTTTAAAGAGGCTTTTATTTACAAATAAAAACAAATAAAAATTTTCTAGCTTATACTCATTTTTTATATAAGATTTTTTGAAAACTACACCTATATCAGGCCACGCAACGCTCCCGGTTCTCAGTCCGCGCCGAGCGAGACAATTGTTTTTGTAAATACATACTTATAATATTATATAACACCTAGAAAAAGAACAAACATCTACGATCATCACACAAATATTTGTTCTCGGTGGGGATCGAACCCACGGTCTCCGGCGCAGAAGGCAGGGCTACTACCGACTGAGCTGTGAAGGATGTCTTTAGCTCGAGGGTTGGTATAAGGTCGTGCAATGGATTTTTCTCGTCGAAAATTTCATTGCGCAAAGCCTTAAACGGTGAAGTAGAACACAGTAAGAGCCAGTTAGTATTTCTGCGGCGACGGGCTAGCTGAAATCTGTCACAGAAAATCAACTAATTCAAAATCTTCTCTTTTTCCCCACTAATCTAGCACGTTTATGAGATGCGGCTATGTATGTATTTAGGTATATGTATCACGAATCTTTCTTGCGATAAGCATTCTTGTTTGGTTTCCAAATAAAAAAGTAATAGACTCAAGGTTTTTTACCTGTGTGTCGTTTTTTTTGTTGCACTAAATTGTTATGAACCAAGCAAGTTTATTGCCTGTTCTTCAAGGTTTGGTCGCGTGAAGCTGGCACCTAAATTGACCTAGCACCTTTTAAGTGATTAAAAGGCACATTTCTAAAATTCCTATTTCTACAAAAAAATACCTTTTTTTTATGCCAAAGTTGGCAGACGAGCATACGGGCCACCTGATGGGAAGTGGTCACCGTCGCCCATGGACACCTGCAACACCAGAGGCGTTGCTGATGCGCTGCCGGCCTTTTAAGAAGTGATAAACCCGCCTTTTAAAGGACCCCATGTCTTTTATCGTTTTGAAGGAGGCCGAGTTCGTTAAACTACAAAATTAATGACCTTATTTTCGTAGTCTCATTAGACACCCCCGCAGAATCTCACGTATCGCCGTCCAGCCGCCCAGCCGCCCACCTCAATGTCATCTCCTTGCACCCTGTGTGTATCTGCCCTTCAGACTAGGCTGTTGCCCTGGAGGACGTCCGGACGACTCCTCTCTGACTCGCATCCATGACTTTAGTTACTAAACAGTCATCTGTGACGTATTCCGAAGTCCACAACTGTATAGTGAAATAGGCCCATAAATCCAGTACCAGTACAGACAACCCCTCAGATATCTCAGTACTCTTACTTACACTTACAGCAGTCTTACTTTCATGTTAAGACGAAGACAAGAGCTAATGTTACTCTCGCTCGCACGTTTTGACATGCTGAAAGATATAAAAATCATTAGACCCATTTACGAAAAATCGCAAACAACCATTTTGTGTGCAATCACATCGCGCACTATTTAGTATAAAAATCATTTTGATCGATACAAGTTTTCCTACTTAAAGTTTGCTTTTCTAGTTTTCGTACTCAAGTAAACTTTTGAGTAGGAAAACTTGCATCAATCATAATGAAATTTTTACCAAACTATGCGCAATGTGATTGCACACAAAATGGTTGTTTGCGATTTTTCTAAATTGGAATTTGTGATTTTATATCTTTCAAAATGTCGAATCGTGCGAGCGAGAGAAATATTAGGTGTTGTCAACGCCTTAAATTCGCTTGTGCTCTGTCTGGCGGTAACAATGGTTTCGCGGTTAAAAATGTGCAGAAAACACATCCTTTCGACACAGATAAGAGAGTATATATTTCGATAACTTTTTCCATGAAGTAATTATATTTAAAGACACTGAGCTCTAGATTCTTTGCTGACCTCATAAAAGGGGTAGACAGAGATACACCCAAACATTTCATATGGCAGTAGTTGGTGTTGGTCTTATCTAGCGCCAGTACACACACACCGTGACCGCCACCAAACACAGATTTAGTGAAGACTCACAAGCAGTTTAAAGTTATTATCTATGCGGACGACCTCACTCGGGTGTCGAACCCGCGAAGTAGGTCAATGCGGCACGCGACGCCGCCGCTCCGCCGCGCGCGGAGCTGCGAACTATGGACGCGGCATTGGAATTCTAATCACATGACGTTTGCATACAGATTACAATAAACGCAGAATTCCTATTTCTGCCGCTTAAGCAGCGTAGCTGCGTTTCGGTTTGAAGGGTATGGTTGCCGGTGTGATTACAGACACATGAGGCTTATCTGTGGGCCTTTTTTTTTTTTTTTATACTACTAGCTGATGGAACAAGCAGATGGTCCACCTGATGTTAAGTGGTAACCATCACCTATAAACAAAACATTGCCCCGTAGGTCACGCACAATAGGAACGTGCCCTACGATGCACTGCCCTGCGTCCATCAACTTGAGGCATACAGATGTTAAGCCTCATGTGCCTGTAATTACACCGGCGACCACACTCTTCAAACCGAAACACAGCGTTGCTGCTTGGCGGCAGAAAAAGGCGTGGTGGTAGTACTTCCCCGGACGAGCCCTTCACAAAGAGCTCTACTACTCTTAAAATCCACTTATTCACTCCTGTCTTAAAAATTCCTAAGTTGTATCGTTCCTGGAAATACCGACGACGCGGCGGTAAGGTATATAAAAAAAAATATAATTCATAAAACAAATCTAAATAAATAAATTTTATAATTATTTATTTGATAAACATTATAAAAACATTATAACTTTTGGGATGCAGGGCAGTCTGCGTAGGGCACGTTCATATCAAGCGTGATTTGCGAGGCAACGTTTTGTTATAGGTGATTGAAAGCATTTAACGTCAGGTGGGTCGTTTCCTTATGCCAAAAAAACAATGCCATGAAGGTTTTTCTTGTTTTAGGTCCACGCAAGCAAAGCCACGGACGGAAGGTGATGCCGGAATGTTTGTCCTCGGTTATGGAAGTTCATTTGCGTCCAAGATACACTTAAGATAAGATAAAGACGATCAGGAAGTGCGATGGCATGTTGAATGTACCCGCGTATCTGAGTCAAGGTATTCGGCCAAATTACAATATTTGTTTGGTTTGTTCATTATGTAAATAAATAGTACGCTTTTTAGGTTACGGTCTCTAGGTAATATTGTTTAATTTCTTTTTTTTTTGGTTTTTGGCTCGAGTGGCGTACACTACACGTTTCTTCATCAGCATAATAATAAATAATTAAAAAGAGCTTTATTTTTCCTATACACTAATTACACAAAATAAAAATACATTAAACCTAAATTAATCTAAAAAAAATATATAAATTTGTATAACTTATTTCTAGAATATAATTTAATAATATATTATGAGGGTGTATGGGATCCTGATAAGGTAAAAGCCTCCTCCAAGTGTTTCCAGTTTTCCCTGTCTCTTGCTACTCTGGGCCATAATTTTCCAGCAATTTTGACCAGGTCATCACTCCATCTCTTTAATGGCCGACCCCGTTTACGTTTTTTATCTCGTGGTATCCTGTTTGTAGCTATTTGAGACCAACTATCATGTGGTATTCTTTGAAAGTGAGCATAAATGAGCAAAAATTTACCGCGTTTCAGTATTCGTGGCTCTTTTCTAGTTCTATCTGTGCTAAAGGAAAACATCGCCAGAGGAAGTCTCCGTATATCTGAGCCAATTATAGTCTCTATATATATAAAAATGAATTGCTGTTCGTTAGTCTCACTAAAACTCGAGAACGGCTGATCCGATTTGGCTAATTTTGGCCTTGAATTATTCGTGGAAGTCCAGGGAAGGTTTAAAAGGTGAATAAATATGAAAATGATCGGAATTAAATAAAAACCAAAAACTACGCGGCTGAAACCGCGGGGCGCAACTAGTATTTTAATATTATATGTACACAGCGACCAACGTCGTCCAAAAACATTAGCTAAGTACACGGATTTTGCTCAAACCTTTACAAGTAATACTAACAAATAAATCTAGTACAAACATACCTACAATAATATATAATATTTATTCTGTAGCTAAGTGAGAGCTGGAGTACCTAATTTAGCTACAGAACAAATATTAGAAAACATATGATATGTTTTAAGAGTACAGTAGAAAATATCAAAGAGAAAGAAGTACGTTTGCGTTATGCCTATTAGGCATTCGCGTTGTTATTTACTAGTATAGTTGTGTATTTTTGCTTGTAAAAAATTAGCAAAAATAGTAGATATACATCGTCGAATTTGACAAAAATAAGACGAATACGCTAACACGATTCATTATAATGTGAAATGCCACTATTATTAGTTCTGTTTTGTCGTGAACTGCTTGTTATTCGATTGGTGTTTGTAACTGAATAACGCTGGAAATTTAAATCAAACATGAACTAGATAATTATAGTCTGGAGTAGCATGTAGTGTTACTTGACTGCCCAAACTGCACAACGTCCACTACCTTTGACAAAATACTTACGCCCGGTTTCTGAAAGGCCGATCAACGCTAATCGGCTGTTAGGTCACTTGCTATTTCAGCTTTTACTTAAAGTTAGATAGAGATAGCAAGTGACTTGACATCCTATTAGTGTTGATCGGCCTTTCAGAATCCGGGGGTAAGCCTCTTATTCATAACCCCTGTCATTTTATAGCATGCCGACGAAAAGAAATAGTCGGTCTGTTATGCTATTAGTATGCTCAGCGAACATTATGAATAAGGGCCTTAACGTTTTAATTAAATGTGCAAATTTGGATATGTGCCAAATGTTATGTTTGGACGTACCTCTGACTACCCCTTTAGACGTCCTCAAATTTGGATTTTTGAAATTTTTGTTTGTATCTGAGAGAATGTCTACCGCGCCTGGGGATAAAAGTCGTAAAGATAAACATCCAGTTTCATACAAAACTCATGTTTTCAGTTCAATTTGAAAGTACGTTTAATTTAAGACTCGCATAATACAGATGTTTGTTATACTAGCACAAATCTGCATTCAGAATGCATACTGGTAGCTGCCAGAAACATTTTAGATGGATGCTGCAGATGAATTACGAATTTCAAAAAAAAGTCAACACAATAGACAATCCTCTCAGTTGGTATAGGATCTCTGTCTTCTCAAGGAGCAATCAGATTAATCAAAGTGTTAACGATGACACAGAAACCATGGATAACCTAGAAACTTTTCGCACGCCCATGACGAGTGGTAGACACTGCTATTAGCATTAAGTCCTCCAAGCACTACATCGTTTTAAGTGAATGTTTTAAATAAATTATAAACTAAAGATGATTTTAGATTGTTCTTTGTATTTAATAAATGGGTGGACTTTCCACAACCCCATTATCTATTCCGAAACCAAGCAAAAATTGTACATGTAGGTATAATAATACACTATCCGCCGGTTTCTGAAAGCTCGGTCAACACTAGTCACTTGCTATTTCAGCTTTTAGTACTTCACTACACACTTGACAGTCGATTAGTGTTGATCGCGCTTTCAAAAACCGGGGGTCTATCAACCACTTAGCTTAGATAATACTTTTTTATCCTTTTTAACATTTAATTATCTACACGTAGAGACCAACAGAGAATTTTTTTTTGGTGTTTGTTCAGTGCTCTTAGGTTTTATTTCAGTTTAGTTTCAGCAGAAACTAGCTGCAGTATAAATAGGATCACCCGTTGACCGACCTAAGTTAAGCCCTTGTAAATAAATATGAATTTCAAATGGTAACGGTACGGAATAACATGACGTTACGACAGTGATGAGACACGCCAGACGTTCGGCTTTATTTCCTCCGGCATTTATGACATATCCATGGGACAATGGCGGGGGGGGGGGGGAGATAAAATTGATGAAATTAGCTTGACGCAAGCATCTGCCAAACGAAAATTATTTTCTTAGAGATTCGTTTTCTGCCATTTTGCGTAGCATTTTCATTTTAATAGCTTGTGTTATGGATACTAGATGACTGATATATTTATTACATTATATACTTACATAGATATATATTTTTTATTATACACAAAACACCCAGACCAACTGAGCAAATTTCTGCAGATCGTACACAAATTTGTTCCAAGGCGGGAATCGAACTCGCAACCTCTTGCGTCGATGAGTTTATTTGAATCTATTAGCTTATCCGGCCACATTTGCAACAACAGCCCTAAACTGCACAGTTTGTGAGGTACATAATTTGCTGGCAGATGGCAGGTCCGATACAGTATCATGCGCGGGTGCATTTACCTTTGGGAACTCCATATTTTGCTATGAATTAGAAATTATGGGGTTATTTTGAATGAACTGTTTTCGACAACGAGCCATGAAATTCAAATTCTAAAAACGCAAGTAGAACTGGCGCCAATTCTCCTAGTTTCTAACATTTTAAAGGGATCCTACTGATTTTATGTATACATTTATTCTAATTTAATAAAAACCATAAACAATTAATAAACTGGAACCTTTTCTCTCTTTTTTTTTTTTTACAATCTATAGGTAAAACGTTTGACCGCAACGTTTCTCGCACCGAACCAAGGGGTTTTCAAGTGATATCTTTACCTAAAAAAAATATTCAAGACGCAATTTCAGCAAGTACGACCAACGCAACCAAAGCCTAGAAGAACAGACAAGACACTTAAGGCTTGGTTTCTACCGCTTCCTCTTACCTAATTATTATAAATGAATATAGTGAGGCATAGGCGTAACAGAAAAAGGTAATGAAATTCATAAGACAGCGTACACTACGTTTAGAACTAATAAAAAATTGTGCATACATAGAAATAAGTAAACACAATAGTACAGACATTGAATCGATGGGCAGAGCGGGACATCGGGCCACGCACTTTTATCATTATTTTAATTATCTAAAGAATAGTAAGCTTTCCTTATTAGATTGTTCTTAATTTACCCTTTAAATTTTCTAATAGAAAGCCCAGTGGAGTTTTTGAAATACTTTTGAGTCCCGGTTGAGCACTTCTGCTCACACCATAGTTCGGTAGCGCTGTTATGAATCGAATTATTTTGTTACATCCTCATCAGCATTTAGACTTTCGAAAAAATCCACTCTAAAAAAACAATTTTAGTCTAATAATTCAACTGTCATAATATTAGAAAAAATTACCTTTCTATATAAATTACATATAAAAAAATATGTTTCGGATCTTGACGGGAGTGATACAAAGTTGGCCAATAGGAAATACCTAGAATTCTAGCTAAACGATGAGAAAAATAATGAAGACATTATTCCGGGAATCAATTTCAATTCCACCAAGTAGGTGTAGAAGCGTGGGCAGGGATCGATTAGATATTCACATCTGTATCTAAAAAATAAAATTGTTTTTTACAAAAGCTACGTAAGAAAAGGTAATGTACAAAATATTACTTTTATGTTCATTTAATTTCATAAAGTTACGGAGTAAAATTAAGCAAATTATAATTTTGATCCAAGTACCGAAACAATGTGATTTAATTGACCGAGCGAGCGAAGCGAGCGAAGCGTCTCGGTTTCCACATTGGCCAAAAATGCGTTTGTCCGGATGTCTGTCTCTGTCTGTTCTCCTCTACAGGTCGCATTTTTCAACCGATCTGGACGAAACTTGGTACACAGGTTATATGACTTATTAGAATTTTTTTTGTCGTCGGGGATTTTTGATTGGAGGGGTACTTCCCCCAAAAAAAGAGCAAAAAGGGGGCTATTTGATATACTGGATATCTCCACCAAATGAGATCCGATTTCGATTATTCTTTTTTTATTTGAAAGGTAGTAACTATAAGTTGGTCTCATAAAAGTTTGGCGAAGATCTGATAAGGGTCTTCAGCATGATGAACAGGATAGCTCATCAAACAATCGATGGTTTTCAATCAAATTTGAGAGAAACACAAAGGACCTCATTCTACACAAGATGATGCAAAAAAAAATCAAAAAGATCAAAAAAATCACAAAACGGAAAATGCACTTGCACATTACATTCCCCAAATAGCTCACTTTTAGTATGCTCGCGAGGTCTACAGCTCCCAGAGCCACTAGTGTTATTTCCGAGAGATAGTGGCCACACTGTTGCTTGCGCCTTAACTCATTTAATTATCCTCCTTTCTTGCATTATGGAAAAGTTGCCTTGTTCATCGACACCGATCCATGATAACGAGGATTTGCATAAAGATGAATGACATCCCTAAAGGGTAAGCTCCTAAAGCAATGCAGAGTTGGCACCACTTGGAGATGTCAATGGAACATTGTAAGCAGTGACGCAATTTGTGGAATAAATATTATTATACTATTTTTAACTCCTATTCTTGTAAAGGTTTTACGGAAATACAGAAACAGCTTCAAGACTTTCATCATAATCATCATCAGCCTGAGATAGATTTTTATGAAGAATGACCCTAAACCTTTTTATTTTTAAATTTAGGTAATTTAAAATATAGCACCACTTATATAACTTTAATCACAAAAAGCTTAATAAAATGAAAGGACACGAGAGCCATAACATTGATTATAGGTTATCACGGAATATCATCGGACATAAATATTTCTGTAACCTCGATATTTCAGGGTTAAGTTGACAAAAACGAACCATTTAAGTTTCGAGAGCTGCTGTGGTACTAGTTGATCTCTAACTCGCTGCGTGAATAGTACGTCACGTTGGCTAAGGACACCAAAAGAAACTCTCTTGAACTGTCAACTTAAATATCCCAGAACCAATTACAGAACAAACACAGCACTAAAACCCATAAAAACTTGCATTAATCACTAATTAAATTCTAATGAACCGCTCTACGTAGCGAATCATTTTTTTGCAAACTATTTTACTAAAAAGGATCGTTCGTGTCGCCGTCTCCGGTCGCTCTTGTGTCCACCATTTTAATTACTGGGATGTTCAATCGAAAAACACCTTTATCCCGTTTATAAATAGAGTTGGTGATAGACGCAGCGTTGCAGCTGCCCTGCAAGCTTACGTTTGCGTTTTGTTGGCCGTAATCTAGTGTTTATGTGGTTGTGATAAGGTTGTTGCGGTTGGGGAATGGTTGTGGCGGCGGTCGTAACTAGGTCGCGTGCCTTGAGCCGTGCATTTACATGCGGTGGCCTCGCGCGGTCGCTGCTCTCCGGCCTTAGTGTAGCATTGCACGACGCGCTGGTTTCCTTCCGAGCTATTATCTATATTTCCTTTTGTACCGTTACGATTTTTATTTCATAACAACAGAATGGTGGCCAAGGGATGCTCAAAGACCTAGAGGCAGACCACCCGTTGGTCGAATGACATTGTAGCAAGTGCTGGAAATGGATGGGTGAGACTCGCAAGGGACGGGAAAGAGTGGCGTACTAAAGAGGAGGCCTATACTCAGCAGTGGGTGCATACAGGCTGAAATGATTAGCTGGGTTATCTGCCGCTCGGGAAGCCTCCCCTGGATATTGTTATACTATCGCTTAAATAGGCGCATTTCTGCGATGCTAAACAATATATTTTTTGCAGTAAAGATAATTCTAATAAAAAGAAAGAGTAATAACGCTTACAGTTTTTAATTCACGAATTTATTTCTAACGGCCCGGCCCTAGAAAACGCTAGCGTGACGACCTGGACTCCTTCCACAACAGGTGGAAAGAGCTAGCAGAGGATCGAGGAGAGGGCAAAACATAGGGAGACCTTTGCCCAGCAGTGGGACAGTATAAGTTAACAAAAAAAACAAATGGATCACTTTAATATTGGTCTGAATAGCCTGTCAAAGTATGTTAAGTTTGTAGAAATTAATACTTGCACTAATAGTTCCATAGCTAAACTATTTCTATAAGGCAACACCATATTCGTTCAAATCATACTTTAATAAAAAATACATGATAGTAAACCTTTTATTGCGTATTTAATTACATTCCTATAGTTTTCTATCAGAAAATTTTTAAAATCATGTAATACCGATTGCGAGAGTTCAAAACATTTATACATACATACTATTACATAATATACATACATATATTGATACATTTTCCGTCTACAAAATAGAGCGTCGAGTAATTGTGGAATTAGGTCGCGGCAATAAATGCAATTTGCCGAGATGCTGACCCGCGTGACGTCACCCACCCTCGTATCGATCTATGACGTCAATTGGGGACATGATTTTAACAAACTGTTATATTATGCGACAGAGGAAGACTAAACTAATACACGTATTGAAATGTACAAAACCATAGGTACATGACAGTTATGCTATCTGCAGATAAATAAATAAATAAATAATGCTGGACAATCCACACAGCACTATCTAGCCCCAAAGTAAGCTACTCAAAGCTTGTGTAATGGGTACTAGATGACTGATATATTTAATACATTATATACTGACATAGATAGATATTTTTTATTATACATAAACACCCAGACCAACGGAACAAATTTCTGCAGATCGTACACAAATTTGTTCCGAGGCGGGGATCGAACCCGCAACCTCTAGCGTCGCAGGCGGACTCTCGCCCGCTGCGCCACAGAGGTCGATTGTTGCTGACAGTATATACATACGCGACTGATCAAAATCAATTCCAATAAAACGTTTCCTTAAGATGCAACAAGATTACCCGGTTTATTTTAATTAGGTTATTTTTATTTATTGTTATTTTTATTTTTATTGGGTTATTTTTTTAAAGGATCTTAACAAAAAAATGCTACATAACTAATAAAAATATTCAGAGCAATTTGACGAATAATTGGTTATTCAATTATGTACCACCTTACCACAATATCGAGTTCTATCGATCACCATATTTCAAAAGAGAAAATCTGAAGAAGACTAAAATAGGTTAAACCATTTCCAGGTGGGGAATAAAGGTTCTCGAATAGCGATCAGAAACTGGAAGACGAAGTGTAGGATCCGCAGGATGGATGACATAGTGAGGTCCTCGAGAAGTGGGTGATGGAGAGGACTCAGAATCGTTCTACTGGAAACGTATAAGGGACCTATATCTAGTAGAGGGCTTCTTCAGGCTGAAATTACGACAACATTGCGCGTCACCCAAAAAGAACGCCGGGTGTGATCGCGCGAGTATTTCGTATGCGCAAACACATACCCTCTACTATTTTCCGGCGATCTCTTTCGAGGTTGACGCGCACTATGATAGAAGTAGTACGTTTGAAGTCCCAATCTTATCTAACAAGCCACAGATCCTATTTGGTGCTCGGCTCAGTAAACATGCTCACATTCGTTTGTGCAATGCTAGAGAACGTTGCGACACGCGGCAAAGACCTTGCGGCTGCCGAGACCTACCACGTATTTAGGAGATCGTACTTTTAAATGCGCGAAGAAGTTTCCGGAACAAAGTTTGTATGAGGACACGTGACGTTGCATTTTTGTTTGAGAAAAATATTAGCGCCCCCGTGGTCTAGCGGGTGATCCATTGATCTTAAAGTTCGTCCGGTGGGGTTTGAATCTGGAATCATGCACCAATAGAAAAATTATTTGAATAAGATATTCAAAGTGAATATCTAGTGTGCCTGGGGGATCTCGTAGACTATTCAATCACGCGTTGACAGTAAGGACTGAAGTTCTTATGCATACAAGATAGGAAAGGACCCTGGGTAGAGGCACTTGACTGTGTGACTGATTGTGTGTCGCAACTTATTCGCCACTCTAGCGGAAAGTCCAAACAACTGACGCACGTCTATTGAGTAATCCACAATAACAACCGTATTTTAGACTGTTTAATATTTTCCGCAACTGCATTCAAAGTCAAAATATATTTATTCAATAAAATCACAAGGATCACTCTGAAACGTCTTAAAGCTAGGTGACTCTAGGTGCCAGTTCCGCGCTACCAAAGCCTAGAAGAACAGCCAACAAACTACGGCTTGGTTTCTATCGCTCTTTTGTATGATCCTCGTTACAATGCAATATAATACCTTTACTATTGACAATATTACTTTATTGACAAAGAAAATTACAACTAATTGTTACAATTATTTACAAAATGTACAAAATATACAAAATACATATGAAACAGTTGAGCTATCTGCAGACCGTTGCAAACGATCTATAGATAGCTCAACTGATCCAAATAAGTGCCAGTCGGAAGCGTACCCAAGACACTGGCTGCATTGCCACGCTGAATGGCAATGCTGATACGCTGAGCCAGATACTCACCAGCCCTCGGGTCACGCGTCGAAGTAATACAATACAATAAGTAATATAACAGAGAAAGGAAAAGTAAATAGATTCATAAAAAAACACACGCTTTAAACCTACTTAAAAATACCAAGTAATACTAATTGTCACATAGAACCTCCAATATGTGCCACTAAAGAGTCCATTGTGTTTTGCAGTTTATTTTTGATTTGACCCTTTAGTTGTCACAAGTAACTTCATCAATGACAGGTGTATAAACGAAAGGACAAAATTAAATAAAAAAATGATTCGTTTCCTGTTATCTAACGAAGCAACATAGCATTTTCATTTTAATTGTTTTTCTAGTGTTATTTTGAGTTGTGTTGTGTAATTTTGGTGGTATTTTAACCAACATTACTTGTGGTCTTAGCACAAATTGTAAGCATTTGAAATGAAAGTGTATTATGTGATATCGTGATTTGACCGAAAATGTTTCAAATGTTTTGAAGAAACCGCCACCATTTTCAAACAATTGACTGACTCTACTTTTGACTGACGTGACTAGAAACATAGCAAAGAGCATATAATCTCTATCACTTGACACTGGCAAGATTGTCGATAGACAGGAGCCATAAAAAAAAAGAAAGGACAAAATAAAATAAAAAAATGTAAGGGGACCAAAAAGTACCAACCTAGTTTTTACCCGAATTTGATAAAATCAATTAGTACTTTTTTACATGTACGTATTTACAAACGCGTTTTGTATCACTCTGCCTTGCTTATTAGGGTTGCGATGATTTTTGTGTAAAATAGATTGAAACGTCAATTACATAATAAAGAAATATTAATTTTGGTTATTAGACTGATTAAGTTTTTTTTTTATACAACTAGCTGATGGAACAAGCAGATGGCCCACCTGATGTTAAGTGGTAACCATCACCTATAAACAAAACATTGCCCCGTAGGTCATGCACAATAGGAACGTGCCCTACGATGCACTGCCCTGCGTCCATCAACTTGAGGCATACAGATGTTAAGCCTCATGTGCCTGTAATTGCACCGGCGACCACACTCTTCAAACCGAAACACAGCGTTGCTGCTTGGCGGCAGAAAAAGGCGTGGTGGTAGTACTTCCCCGGACGAGCCCTTCACAAAGAGCTCTACTACTCTTCAGTAGTCTTAAGTATCAGGCATTTTGACAAAAAATCTACCCGATTCGCTAATAACTAACCTAGGTATCTCAATTTATATGTATAGGTATTATCTAAGGCTATTAGCGTTTAGTTGCCTGTAGGTACAACGGACCAGTTCACCTCAGCACAGCTATCTGGGACAGGATGCTGGCTGTGCATGTGTGTATGTGTGTTATGTAATATGTAAGTAACCAACCACTTATGTACGCTCTCTGACGTCGTCGCTGTATTTGGAGTATGTACAGCCAGCAAGTTCAGCTTTTCGACGGGCGAATGTTAAGGGATGAAAATTTAACTAAATATTTTCTTGGCATGTTTTTTGGCATCCACTCTTAAAACACCTAGATTATTCTGAGATCAATAACATATTTATGAGAATGGTTTGACCGAACTACTCCTATTTTACCTACTGTTAAATAATTCCGTTTATGCTTTACCTGTCATATCAATGATGGGTAGCTTAACTTTGTGACAGTCAAACCGTCCGTGAAAACATTTACATTACTAAGGTAATATCAGGCCATATCAGGTACCAAGCCAATAAGTCTGTTGCTATCTCTTTTCGTTGGCATAAAAGTGACCGTGAAAAGAATATAGAGCCGCTATGAAATGGCAGGGATTATGAATAAAAGGGTGAGTGTTTTCAATGTTTGTAAATTTAATCAATTTTCTGTTATGAAAACCAGGTAAGTAGTTTGATACGTCTTATAAACTAGATAAGTCTATGTGCCAGTCCCACGCGGCCAAAGCTTAGAAAAAAGAACCTATGATGGAGCAGGACTTAATAAAAGATTCTTGCAATAGATAAAGAGACCCAGATTGTCTATTTGATTTTAGTAACACAACTGAACACAACACTCGAAATCTTCAGCACGAAACGCTTCGGTTTTCCCGCGCAAAGCCCTGACCTACATGCCACACGTCATAGATAACACTTTCGTAGTACTGTAACTGTTTACTAGCGCCGCGCTGACAGCACTCGTTAGGGGCTTATACAACTATCGGCCGGTTTCTGAAAGCTTGATCAAAACTAATCGGCGGTCAAATCACTTGCTATTTCAGCTTTTACATCAAATTAGATAGAGATAGCATGTGATTTGACAGCCGATTTGTTTAATGATACATAAAATAATATCATCTAACTTCTGTGGTTCATTATATGCCAGGACCTACTGTTTCGGCGTGCTTCTGCATAAGTAACTACTTCCTGTACGGGATTTGACTCGGGACTCGGTAAAAGCAAGAAAGTTGAACAATTCAAAGTTCGACTGTACCTCCCTCTAAAATTTGGTTCATGACAGAATGGAGTCGGTTAAATAAGTAGATTAAGTTTTGATATGTGGTGTATTTTGTTTTAATGTTTTATTATAGGGCAGTGTGGTCAACCAGCGACAAAGCCCTTTAAATAAAAAAAAAGAATGGAGTCAATGTGTAAGTAAACTCGACAAATATGGTTTGATCAATCAACCTAAATAATTGCTTATAAATAATTGTATTATTTTATTTTTATCAAAGTGGAACAAAGGTTTTTTTAGTTTTACACGTGTTGCATGCGCGCAATATGCATGCAACTGTGCCGATAATATCGTTACTTAATTAAACTAACATTTCATTTTAACTGACTTTTTCCGCACACACATTTTTCATAGAAATACCCAGCATGTTTCATGCGGTTAAAGATAACCATGCTGCAAACTGTACTTAAAAAAAATAATTATTTCTCCATTCGAAATATGCGTGTCAAGCCCCAATATTTCAGCGGACCGAGAGCGGTAAATCAGAGTACAGGGAAATGGCTAAAAGCTATTCACAATATTTTTTTTTTTTTTTTTTTTTATTTATTGAGATATTAACATCATAACAGATATGAAGTGATAATTATTTATTATAATAATATAATATAGATATAAATAATATAATGACTTATAGACCTTAAACTAAAAACCTTAAAAAATATAATAACTAATAACTAAAATATATTATTAAAAGGCGTCCCTTTGGGCAAGGATCCGAAGATACTGGCAGCATTCCCCCTTTGAATAGCTAAACTAATTCTTTGGCCGAGGTAGCTGCCAGCTCTTCGGTCTCCTGTGACAGATATTAACATCATAATTTTAATATTATTTTAATTACTCACTTGCCCACCATCACCGATTTCAAATAATTGTTGACTGTACTTACCTGGAAAGAAAAACATAGTAAGGATTATTATGGTATTCAGCGCAAAGAAAAAGTCTAGGGTGTTTTGGATCGTGAACCTAGGGGTCACACGAGTACATGCAAGTTAGTATGTATGGATGGATAATATATTTTTTTAAACTCATCTGACCTTTTGAAAATTGAAATAATAAGCGGTTTACCTACTTTGAACCAACTCAAAAAATATATATCTGTGGGTATGTGTTTATCATCCTACTGCTATTATAAATGCGAAAGTTTGTAGGTATGGATGGATGGATATATGTTTGTTACTCTTTCACGACGTAACGACTGAACGGATCTGGATGAACCTTGGCAGACAGATAGATTATAGTCTGAAATAGCACATAGGCTACTTTTTATCCCGTGGGAACACCGAGATTTAAATCTACGGGGGTGAAACCGCGGAGCGCAACTAGTTGTGTACACTAAAGCATTTATCTATCAATTTATCTATAATAATAATAAATCTTTATTTCGGACAACTCACAGTACTACTTTAAGAACACCCCATATACTGATACAAAAAGTTAAAGGTAAAAACCCTAAATTCCTTTAATTAATTTCCGTGAAATTCATAATGAATGTTTCTTGACACCCCTAGGCGTGGCCGGCCGCGGTAATAAGCCATGTCGAGGAATGGTAATAGGGCTAGCCAGCCAGAGCCGTCTATGATAAAAAAAACTATAAAAAGCACGCTAAATAACAGGAGTTCAGAGGTTAAAAAAATAAAGCGGTGTGAGAAATAACTGCGTATTTGACGACACGTGCAAAGCTGACGCAAAAAAAGATTTATGTTAGACGGCGAGCACGCCACTTGATGCAGGGTCCCGTAGGAATTGATTATGAATATTCCAGTATATCTTTAGAACTGTAAAAATCCTATACAATAACAATAAATAATTATATTATATTTATTTATTTATTTGTTTATTACATGATGATATACTAGCTGACCCAGCAGACTTCGTACTGCCTCATCGACAATTCCGAGCGTTTTCATATTTATTCAACTTTTAAACCTTCTCTGGATTCCACAAAACCTTCTCTGGACTTCCACAAAACTAGCCAAATCGGATCAGCCGTTCTCGAGATTTATCGAGAGTAACGAACAGCAATTCATTGTTATATATACATATATAGATCAGGAATCGTGAGGAAACCAGTTAGTATTCTAACAGCGGCGATAGGCTTGTAACCTGTCACCAATGGAAGGCTAACTGCAAAATGTGGGTATTTGCCAAATGTAATGTTTGGACGTACCTGAGACTATTCCCCTTAGACGTCCTCAAATAATCTTGAGTTAGGATTCGGTACTAAAAGATCTGAGGGGATATCTACTGTGCCTGGGGATCAATGTCGTGAAGCTGTTTCGTTTTTTTTGTTTTTTCAGCCATTCTAGGTCGGTACTTAATAATTTGCTCTTCTTAAATGCTACAGTTTTGATTACGACAGTTTAGTATTTCCCCCCCAGCGACCTTCAAGAAGTTGAATTCTTTTTAGGTGGTAGGCGGCGGTCACACCGGAAAGCAAGTGAATTTAATATTATACTCTAGCGACAACTTCACATTTGGCACCTTTAGCTGTCGAAACGTTGTGGAAGTGACTTAAACTTGAGTAATTCCTTTCACCAAACTATTAAGACTTGTCGTGATTGAAACCGTTTTAAAAACTACCTGAGTGCCTGCCTGAGATTATTTGGCACATTACACGCGTAGTGTATACCTTGCCAAGCGTTTTTTGTATGTAATGTAATTTGTCAAAAAAACCTTTGAAACTAGTTCGGGAGCCTACGGATTCAATGTCTAATTTTGCCTAATTATTTATGTCAATAAAAATATTTTGTATTTGTATTTGAAAATGCAATAAGAATAAGCAATTTCGATATAGAGAAAATAATTTACTTTTATACTAGTTGCGCCCCGCGGTTTCACCCACGCAGATTTAAATCCCGGTATTCATACGTAATAAAATATAGACTATGTGCTATTCCAGACTATAATCTATCAAGTTTCATCCAGATCCGTTCAGCCGTTCCGGCGTGAAAGAGTAACAAACATCCATCCATACTTACAAACTTTCGCGTTTATAATAGTAGTAGGTGTGCGTTGAATGAAAAAAAACAATCATTCATTCATTCATTACTTACCAATGGGTAAAGTTTATAAGTAAAGTCTAGAAACAGTTAAGCCCCGATCCAATCGTCTATTATTAAATGTATTTTAAAATTAGTAGATTTAATGGGTTACCGGGTGTTCAACGGAACCCTATCCGAGTACTATTAATATTAGTTTGTTTGTGCAAGATTCACATAACGACACGGCTTGTTGCCAGTGGGTTTCCGATATTAATGATACCACATTCATTACAGATGGCGCCACTATAAAAAACATCGGAAAAAATTGCTCTAAAATGTTGACCTAAGAAAATAGTAATCAGACAAGTTGACAAAGTAGATGTCATTTGGAATTGTCAATTAAGCAGTCCTAGGTAAATCACTAAATTAAGATACTTACGGCCGATTTCTGAAAGCTCGATCAACACTAATCGGCTGTCAAGTCCCTTGCTATTTCAGCTTTTACTTTAAATTAGGTAGAGATAACAAGTGACTTGACAGCCGATTAGTGTTTATCGGGTTTTCAGAAACCGAGGGTTATTTGGTCATTAAATTAAATAAATTGCGTTAAAAATAAATTGAGGATAACATTGGCATATACCTACCAAGATGGAAGTAACAAGCTAAACATACGAAAATAAATAATAATAATAAATAATGCTGGACAATCCACACAGCACCACCTAGCCCCAAAGTAAGCTACTCAAAGCTTGTTATGGGTACTAGATGACTGATATATTTAATACATTATATACTTACATAGATAGATATTTTTTTATTATACATCACATACACCCAGAACAAATTTCTGCATGTACAAAATGTTGGACATGCCTCTGCCTACCCTACTAGACTTCCCTTTCATCCTCAAAGGATCTTCAGTGCGGTAGAACATTAATGTTTACCGAATACAAGCTATTTTTAGTTTTACTAAAATTATAAAAACAGCGTCTTCATAAAATCTCGATGAAATGAAAACGAAAGATTTATTGTAAAAAAAACACTTGTTATTTTTACCAATCATGTAAAATGACCACCGTGAACAAACATTTGTGTGATGAACATAGATGTTTGTTCTGTGTCTTATATAATATGATATGTATGTATTTACAAAAAAAAAGTATTTAGTATATCAGCTATCTGGTTGCCACATCACAAGCTTTGGCTTAGTTTGAGGCTAGATAGTGCTGTGTGATATCTCCGCCAATAAAAAAAAGAAATTGTTAGTCTACTAGTGCGCAAACAAACCAATATCTAGTCCTATTACGCCACTTTAATCCCCATCCAAGAACACAAAAGAGTTTAAAGTGTCATTTGGCTCTACTTATGATAGGCTTCTCAAGAAGCGATAAGGACCCAAGGTGAGGAAACATCACTCTTATAATAGAACCACAATTTGTAACTTATTTATACATCTAGCCGATGGTACAACCAGATGGCCCACCTGATGTTAAGTGCCAACAACCACCTATAACAAAGCATTGCGACGACCTCTGTGGCGCAGCGTCTCTGCGATCTGCAGAAATTTGTTCCTATGGTCTGGGTGTTTTCTATGTATAATAAAAAATATATATCTATGTAAGTATATAATGTATTAAATATATCAGTCATCTAGTACCCATAACACAAGCTTTGAATAGCTTACTTTGGGGCTAGATAGTGCTGTGTGGACTGTCCGGCATTATTTATTATTATTATTATTCCTCGTAAGTCACGACCTATAGTAACGTGCCTTACGACGCACTGCTCCGCGTCCATCAACTTGAGGCATCAGGTGTTTAGCTTCGTGCATGTAATTACACCGGCAATCACACTATCAAACCGAAACACACCGTTGCTGCATGGCGGCAGAAACAGGGGTGGTAGTAGGTACTTCTCCGGACGAGCCCTTCACAAAGAGCTTTTCAAAAAAATTTCAAAATTTTGCAAATTAAAACAAAATATAATTGGAATAATACCATTGTCCAGTATAAACCACAGTATATTCCAAACAAAAGAAAGCTAGCGATAAAGTATGCGAACAACTTATCTAACCAAACATAAATACGTTATTTTGTTTATACATTACAATACACAGATTGTCCAGGTGGAGAACAATACCTCTCAATAATCAGGAGTTCATCACTTCATCTCAAAATATTTGTTTTTATTGGGAGTCGAACCCACAACCAAAGCAGAAGGCAGCCTGAGGGCCAACCGCGATCTCTTGAATCATTCTTATTTCAATATTACTTTTATGTCAATGTCCTATATCAACTGCAGCCAGTTTTATGATCAAAAAGTAAAGTAATATTGAAATAAGAATGCTTCAAGAGATCGCGGTTGGACCTCTGGAGCTATTAGGCCTGAATTAAAGTATTCGCACGAGTATGTAATACACCTAGATCGGTATTATGCAGCCAAGATGCAGGATGTGTGCTAGTTAGCCAACGCGCGTGTGCGTGCGTGTGTACTGTACTATTCGCACGTGTGTGTGAGTTGTCATTGACATGTTTAAGGTTCTTGTACTGAACCAAGGAGGTAGATTATGCGTGAGTACTATCTTGATAGGTATAGTACGGACGGCAAAACATGTACCTACTGTAACTTTTTCGCTTCTTGTGTAAAATTCTTACGTTACTTCATTAGAAAACTGACTAGGCCCCTATGAACATTTTGGTGATTCATTTCCTGTCATCTTACGAAGCAACATAGCATTTTCATTTTAATTGTTTTACTAGTGCTATTTTGAGTTGTGTTGTGTAATTTTGGTGGTATTTTAACCAACATTACTTGTGGTCTTAACACAAAGTGTAAGCATTTGAAATGAAAGTGTATTATGTGATATCGTGATTTGACCGAAAATGTTTCAAATGTTTTGAAGAAACCGCCACCATTTTCTTCAAAACAATTGACTGACTCGACTTTGGACTGACGTGACTAGAAACATAACTACAAAAAGTATAATCTCTGAATAACTTGACATTGGCAAGATTGTCTATGACAGGAGCCATAAAAAGAAGAAAGAAGAAGAAGAAGAAGAACATTTTGGTTTGAAAAAGCTTTCGACTGCTTACGATTTCTAGATTTTTAATAATCACTTAAAAAATTAAAATGATGGAACAATCATGAATCTGAATTACAAGTAGAAGGAAGATAAGAAGGAGGATAAAGTAAGAAGAGAACCAGTTCTACATCATGGATATTATATCATTATTAAACTAGTTTCCGATTGCCCCAGTAGATGACATCCACTTTTCTCATACTTCAAGAGTCTGGTATTCTCTAAAGCACGTATTTCCCGTCCGCAGAAAAATCTTTCGGTATTTAATTTTAAAATGGACATAAAGTATAATCAACCAACAGTTTGGAGACCATCATTACTTCAGAATAGAAGGAAATAACACATCTTTCTGTAGGGTGGGACAAGACAAATATTCTGCGTGTATAATTTCTAATACTTATCAACCCTTAGCACAACTTTTTCTACAATGCTAAGCGATATGGTTTTTCGCAATATAATACACACTAGCTTCGTCCCGCGGTTTCACCCGCGTAGATTTAAATCCCAGTATTCCCACGGGATAAAAAGTAGCCTATGTGCCATTCCAGACTATATATTCTATCTCAAATGGCTTATTTGAAAAACCTTTGATAAGAAAATGCTAGGTTTAAGGGGCAGCATACGACACGCCGCTATCTCGCTCGCACAATAGAACATTTTTGAAGATATAAAATCAATGAATGTAGGTAGTTATGTAAAATCGC
Organism: Plemyria rubiginata; assembly: GCA_963576535.1. Classification (NCBI taxonomy): domain Eukaryota; kingdom Metazoa; phylum Arthropoda; class Insecta; order Lepidoptera; family Geometridae; genus Plemyria; species Plemyria rubiginata. The sequence goes on along the minus strand of OY754908.1, from coordinate 14,467,339 downwards.
AATCGGTTAAGTTGTTGTCAGTGGTATTAGAAAGATTTAGGAAAAATAAAATTTTGATCCAAGTAAGTTTTCACACTTAAAAATGGGACTGTTTTTTTTTATGTATGAAAACATGCTTGGATAAAAATGTTAGTCTCTACGTTGCGTAAGTGCGTGACGCGGCTGAGCGGCGCAGCAGGAAGTCCTGAGATTTGTTCGAAGGCGAAGTGTAACCGAACGAAATGTTCGTGGTGACATTGTTGAACAAAGTTTTTGTTTACGCAACGCGAACAGCCGAGACGTCATCGGCACAATTAGATACAAGCTTCAATCTGTGGCTTTGTGTGATTATTTTTTTACTTAAAATAATTAGTACGGTACACAGACCAATTACAGTAACTTATCATAAGAAATTTAATTGAATTGAAAATTCAATTGTGATGTATTGAATCGCGGGTTATTTATTTATTTATTGAATAAAACACAGTTTTAGGCTACATTGTACGTAGGAAGGTCTATACGATACCTTTTTTATCTTATCTTGCCTTGAATCCAGATAGTATCAAGAGTTTAAAAAGATATTAGTTATTTGAGTGAGATACGAGTATGCTACCGATTCAGAAACTAGTGCTCACAGTTTATGTACAGACAGCCACGTAATTAAGGTAAGTGCATTTGAATGCAGTTTTATGCGATGTGTTTCCGCCCGCAAGCCACGCCCACCGGGTCTATATCATTCGCTTTTATTAGCCCATGAAATTGCCGGCCGACTGTACTTCTTAATTAACTTATCACCATGAAATAAGCGGCTGACAGTGCGTGAGATCTCTAATACTTGTACCACTTCATAAACGTGTTTGGTAACATTATCATCATCGACATGTATAAGACCTTCCGCTTAAACGTATATAGCTAAACAGTTGGCTTTTAAATTTGCTAACAAAATAAATCGAAATTAAAAATACAACAAGCAGGTGGCATAGGTTTTTAACTAATTCACAGCCTTCATAGCTCAGTTGGTAGTAGTTCCGTCTTCTGCACCGTAGGCCGTGGGTTCGATCCCCACCGAGAACTAACATTTGTATGACAAACATAGATGTCTAGATGTTATGTATGTTCAATCCATTCACTACACTGTTTTGAAAGTTAGTGACATGACAAGAAAAAAAGTAACGAATATTTCCGACTTCTCAAAAAAAATAGGAAAATAATCTGACGGCGCTAGCTGTCAGATTTAACTGAAATGAAAAGTCCGCCCTTGATGATGCATGATAAATCCTTTTTTATATAAAACTGCGATAACCGCATAAAGGGACGTATAACCGAGTCCCCGGCGCTTGTCAGTCTTGTGATTAACTTTTTACGGAGTATTTTTGCCTGTCTTTTATTACGAAGCAATTCCAATAAATCACTTGCTTATAATCTGATCTAGGCTTAGGTTAGGTTAGTTAGAAATTTTCTGTTATCTCTCCTAGTTATAAAAATCTATCATAAATCATGCTAATTATTATCATGTCGTGGGAATTGAACCCGATTTATTATTACAGCACGGTAGACATTCCCTAGTATAAGATCTGTTCTGTAAGACTTGTGTAATCTCTTATATCAGATAAAATCCTATGAATTATCTAGAACACGCTAAAAACAGCATTACACAAAGGTAATAAAATCTGTTTTCCTTTGTCCAGCTTGCATTTATTTATAATTGTATTGTAGGTCATGGCTGGGCGAACCCACGCAACGATGAAATAATATCTTATTCCGGGAAATAAAACTGCTAAAAGGAGGGCTATTTCCTTGCATATTCATATAACATTACGCATATTTTATTTAAAATCAAGAATTCATTAAATTCAGTACAATGCATTCAGTGGACATTCCACACAGTTTTAGAAACCAACTAACCAAAGTCATTTATATTATAGGATACCATTATGATACATTTTTTTTGTGCTTTTGGTCGTCCGGGAAAGTACTACCACCACGCCTTTTCCTGCCGCCAAGCAGCAACGCTGTGTTTCGGTTTGAACAGTGTGGTCGCCGATGTAATTACAGGCACATGAGGCTTAACATCGGTATGTCTCAAGTTGATGGATGCAGGACAGTGCATCGTAGGGCACGTTCTTCCTATCGTGTGTGACTAGCGAGGCGAGAAGTGGTCTGTTGTAGGTGATGGTTACCACTTAACATCAGGTGGGTTATCTGTTTGTTTCATCAGCCACTTGTATAAAAAAATATAAAAAAAATACTATCATAATATCTGAGGGAATATAACTATCGTACTTGAGAAGCAAATTCATGAAGCTAATTATTTTGGTATGTTTATTATATTATAACACCCAGACAAAGAACACACAATGTTCATTAGACACTTTAGTTGCGTTCGTTTTATCAAATCAGAAAGTGAGTCATGAAAATTTTGCTATTTACATGAAAGTTACGTGAATTTGGTGAGTTGAGGAAAATAATTGGCGTAATACAATTTACCTTTTTACGTAATAAAGTCCTGATAACAGAGTGTGCGCAGCATTTCCATATAAATACTTTATAAGGCTTCAGTACAAAATAAGCAATCGCTTAATTGTTGTCTTTACTTAGACACTGTATAATTTTTGACAATCAGTGTTATTAATAATTAATAAAATAGGTTAACTGAATTCAATTAAATACATACGTTGCGTCGGCTGTCTATTGTAATAATAGTAAAGTTGATATTAAAAACTTAAATTAAAATTAAATCATTCATTCAAATCAGAATATCACAGTACACATTCCAACTGCTCATGCTTTGTACCTAAATCTAAATCAATAATACACAACATAACTTCTGACCCTACTTTACCTGCTTTATTTGAAAAATCGGGACATCGAAAACTAAAATTATTACGGAGCCGCCTTAATAATACAAAAACATCACAGATTGAGTCACATGTACCTATTTTTATCATAACTGGACTGTGTTTTGTTTTTCTAATCCAGTCTGATGTTTTGAGTGGTACTTATCACTTTGGAAATAAAGATGTCAAAGATGACAGAAGCCATTAGATAGAAGTCGACGTCTATTTTATTTGTTTTTCAATAAAAGTACATTGTTCACCGAGAGGAGAAAGTGACCGATTACCGTCGAGGGTGTCGTTTGAAGCCCGAGCCGTAGGCGAGGGCTTTAAAACACCCGAGATCGGGAATCGCACTTTCTCTCGAGTGATACATAGTGCTTTATACTACACCTACGAGAAAAATAAAAAACTAAAACTGAATCCTCAAACAACACACAAATTGAAAATGGCGCCAATGGCGTCTGCAGTTTTCACATGTTCTTTTTTCAAATTGTTTATCCTGCCGCCGCAGGGTCGCACTGCCAGCCCGACACCATCCAACACACAGCTAGTGGCCAGTGTCATTTTGCGTACTTGGAGATAAAAACTCACTGTAAAAACTTTTTGGCTTTTGATATTTAGGTTACCGGCGCATAGTCTTACCCAAAATTAAAAAAAGAAAAACCACGTAAGAAATGGATTTTCATACACTTTTCTCTCCCGCTCAGATGCGTTTTCTCCCCGCATATTTGTTATGCAATGACGTACTTTCTACCGTAAATTTGATAAAGTATCAAGGTACTTTCCAAGCAGGTGTAGTATAAACATAATTTCTAGTGGAATCCCGCGATGCTTCTTTATCTAAAGTCGCTTGCACATTGAATCTGATATTTATTTTTTAGTAAGTCTCATACCTACTTACAGTCCTCTAAAATTCAATCAACACACATTAAACAAATATTTAAAATCACCACGCCTCCAGTGTAAGGCTTGAGTCCGTTGAAATATCCATAGTATTTGAAGATTTCTGGCTGCTTCAGTTTTTTGATGTAATTTTTGTGGTATTTTTAAATTATAATATGGTCTTGGTACAAAGGAAATGAAAGTGGAGGTATTATTGTGATAACCCGATTTGAACAAAAATAAAAAAATACTGCCCACAATGACGGTATGTAACTATTTGATGAAACACACTATATAACTCTTTAATTTATCCTAGACACTGGCAATATAGATTTACTGGTAATATATATTTGTTAGAATGAAGGACTGAGAAAGAATGGTAAAAAAGAAAACCGACACCATTTTCTTCAAAGCAAATGACGGTCGACTTTAAGGGTTGTACTAGAAAACGGTGTCTAACTTTAAACAATGTCTAAAATTAGCGCTGTCTCTGTTTGCCATTACGCAATGGTAAGAGATGTCAGAAGCTTAGGCAGTGTTTAACGTTTGCATATTTCAGTATTCAGTATATTTATTGCATTATTATGTATGTAATGTATTTTTTGGTAGTAAGGCACTAAATTACTAACAAGATTAAAAAAAATATCACTTGCCACTAGAATTGTCTGTAGAATGACGGACGGGTGCCCTAAAGGAGCGAATAAGGAAAAATAAATGTGATTCAGGATTCGTTTGGGAAGCAACGCAGCTTTTTCATTTTAATTGTTTTTTGGAGTGTTCTGTAATTTCGGTGGCATTTTAACCAACGTTACTGAAGTCCCATCACAAAGTGCAGTATTTGGAATGAAAGTGTATTAGTGATATCCTGATTTTCGTAAATGTTTTGGAGAATACCGCTACCATTTTCTTTATTCAAATGACGGCCGCCTTGGCCATGGACTGACTTGACTATAAAGTCATCATCATGATGACTGACTATATTATTATGACTGAATTGACTATAGGTCAAGTATTTTGTCATTGGCAAGATTGTCTTTCTAATGACGGACAGGAGACATAGAGGAAAAGAAGATGGGTAGGTATTGTGCCTCAAAAGTTTTCAGAAAATTGCATTTTTTTCAGTGACGTCATGAATGCAGTGCGGTGAATGGTTCGCTAACAGCTCCAAGGTCTACGGACATGTTGCACTACTTGTGTAATGTGTGCAAAGTATGCTCCACTATGATCCTTATAACTTCCTGAGACTTACACCTGAGTTAGACTTAAACGCGTTAAACTGGCGTCTTGATTCTAGTTTAGAGCATGTTTTAAAGTGATCAAAGTGATTTTTTGAATTAATTTTTTTCAAGACTTTGACAAACCCGTTTTTTGTTAGGTACCGCGATGTATATATATATATATATATAGTTCAATAAACCTTATAATGGTCTTTTGATGGGTGGTTATTATGTAAGACGTGTGTAACACCTTGGTCCGTATTAGTATGTACCTACCTACTGTGGTATAACTGATCTTTAGTAGTTTGTCGTGCATTACTTATTAATAGCCATAAAATGACTGATCAAAATAAGGTAGGTATGGATGGAATCTGGCAATTTATTTTTCTATTCTCATTTATTTTGTAATTTGCGGATTGTGAGTAGGTACTTCAGTTTTAAGCCCCTCGGTAATTCCATGCTATAGGATAAAGGCAAGTAGAGCCACCTGCACCGCACGCACTCAATCTCATGTGACATAACAAGCACACACATGCGTACTATATACTACGTAGTATGTAGGTAGTTATGTGCGTTCGCGCAGTGAAAACGGGGTCAGGGCTGCGCGTGGGCACCGACGCTGCACGGATTGCGGATGTTTGCAAACTTATGAACCTGGATGTAGATGTCAGAAACTCCAGATAATTAATAAGAGGCTTCTTTCGAGCACTTGACACGCCATGTTATAGAGATTTTAGGTTCTACAAATTGCTACGGGTTGAAAAATAATCTCAAACGTTTAGTTTCATGGAAACGAAGTCGCGCGGAATTCCGCTAAATTCTACTCGAAGTATTTTTTAACCAGAAGTGCACTTGACTCAACCGCTTGGGTTTTTCAGTTCCACAGTTCTGTATCTGTGGCCTAAATGGGGGCAGAGTGCATGTTCTAAGATCCAGTAGTTAACCCTGGAAGGCAATGATCAGGCCACTGCGCCTCATTGTGACCACGTGCTTGTAGCCAGCTCACTATTGTGCACTGTGCCAATTTATCACTTGCTGGTAACTCCTGACTGGCCGACGTTTGATAGCTAAATTAGAAGTGACACGGTAGTTTAGTTACAAAGTACAAGCGATGGAATCGAGTCTCTAAACTACCTATCTTGCTTAGAAATCAGGAGGTATTAGATAAATTATTTCAGAAAATTTTGTTATAAAAATGTTTATGAATCTTTAACCGGAAAGGTGGCGTTAGGTATTTCTATCAAGACACTAAAGTGAGATCATGGCTCAAGCGTGGTAGTCAGGATGTTTGAGCTGAAATTTGAATTCTGAACTACAACAGTATAGTTCTGGGCAGCTTTACCACCGCATAACCTACTACTATTATAAACGCGAAAGTTTGTAAGGATGGATGGATGGATAGATGTTTGTTACTCTTTCACCTTTCACGCCGGAACGGCTGAACGGATCTGGATAAAACTTGGCAGAGAGATAGATTATATTACTTACTTTTTATCCCGTGGCAATACCGGGATTTAAATCTGCGCGGGAAAAGGAATTTAGATACTAGATCCATCCATATGTTGCTATAACATTATGGGAATCAAATGCTCTCATCACAGAGTAGGTATTATATTCCTTGATCAAATGTCAAACTGAAAGCCATCTCGATAGCCAGATACTAGCGTAATCGGGCCGCGGGTTTTTCATCACTTCGCAATCCAGGTTATTTATTCCCGGTTCCTACCTGTCGAATGATCACGACGGAAGCATCAATAAAAATAACATTTAGACATAACTGCATAACTCTTTCGGTTCCGAACTAAAATATTCATGCAAATATTTGTATCCGTCCATCACACTGTCTCGCCATGATCGTCACCAGCCTAACACTGACACAGAGACCTTGACACAGTGCCTGTTCTCTGGGAATCGACAAACCGGGAGGAAAACTTGATGACTAAAAATCCTGTTTTCCTATTATTTTGCAGAATCGCTGTATCCTGTCCTCAATTTTATTTGGATGGAGTTTAAAATAATTGATAGGACCGACTCGGGCTCCTCTTTCATTGAATTAGATGTGGGCCAATGTTACTAAGCAGCAGAAATACCTGTTTTCCTACTATAATATTAATAATGCCTTTTCATAAATTACGCAGAAACAAGAAGTCATGGTGATCTGAGGAATGTCTACCGTGCCTGACTGGGGTAATCATGAAGCTTTTCTGGGGTACTATGAAGGTAGTAACTGCAAAAAATTAGGTACCTATGTATCACCAATATGTCGTACCTAGTTTTTCGAGAGGTACCTATTAGATAAAAGTGTGACATATTTAATTATGAAGAATTAAAAGAACTTTTCTATTTGGTTAGTGAGTTATATTAAGAAATTATTTAAATTTTTATTAAAATAATTATGTTGTTCTAACAAATAAGTGTCTTGCCCTACAATTTTTAGATTAATGCTTGGTTAATAAAATAAATCAAAGGTTCAAGCTACCTAAACGTGTGCTTATAAAAATTACATTATTTTTAAATATTTTTTTTTAGTATTCGTTTTAGTGCTATGCTAGGGGTAAGTGGTCGAAAGGAGCCTTGAGGCGCTTTAAAACACCTTTCACCACACTGTGTCGAAAGAAACTAGTGCCAAGACAAGAAAAGAACTGCTAAATACAGGTACAGATGCAGTTCATTGAATTTAACGAAGTTTTTTTGTTGGTACTCTTCGATTTTAATATGTAGGAAACTTTTTAGTCGTCTTTTGCACGTTTAAAGTTAAAGGTTTCCGGCAGTTCCTTAGTGAGAGATAGCAGTGAGAGGGCCCCGGGGGAGTCGACGCTAAGTGGTTTGATAGTCGGTCTCTTTGCACAGATTCGTAAAAAGACACTTGTGTGTTTTTGTATTTTTTTCTTATGAGAAAAGTGACGGAACAAATCGAGCAATTTGAATACTATCCTACTAATATTATAAATGCGAAATTTTGTAAGTATGGATGAATGGATGTTTGTTGCTCTATAACTCCAGAACGGCTAAACGGATCTTGGTAAAAATTGGCACAGAGATATATTATAGTCTGGAATAACTAACACATAGGCTACTACTTCCTACCCCGTGGGAATACCAAGATCTAACTCTACGCGGGTGAAACCGTGGGGCGCTACTAGTATTCCTATATTCCTTGGAACAAATGCTTCGGAACAGCCAACGCCAACGTCACTGAGAGAAACTCAGAAAAGAGGTGGTACCTAATTTTTTTTTGTTTGACTCGCTTTGTAAAATTGTATATTAAAATTTTACTTAAAATTGTACCTACTTACTCTTACCGATACTGATTTATTTTAAAGCTTGTTTTACACCCTGTACCACACCTATTTCACTGTATGAAACCGACTTTGTCAAAATACAATACCTATTTACGGGAATTCGCTACTGTATAAATCACTCTTCTTTTATCGTGTCACTAGTTTCTTGTGAAACAGTGCCAGTGTGATGAAAGGATTTTAAGAGGCTCCTTTAGAGCACTTGACACATGTTATAGAATTTTTTAGGTTCTATGACATGCTGGTTTTCTCACGATGTTTTTCTTCACCGTTCACCGAGCACTGGCATTGCGCACATAAATTGTTCGATAAAATCCATTGGTGCACGACTGGATTCGAACCCACGACCTTACGATCGGGGTCACTCCCACTAGACCACCGGTACTCCCTCCCCTATAAAAACCACTGAAAAGTGTAAGTTTAAGAGAGATTGTAGCGTTAAGATTATGTATTGTATAATCTTTCTAATGAGTTTATTTTATTATCGCGGGAAAGTTGGTTAGGAAAAGCCTGGCTATTGACAGCGCGCTTTCGTTTCCGCTCGCGTGGGGGCGCCACTCAATTACTTTTAGAAAATCATCTAGCCTCGTTGGTCATTTAATGTTGATAGTTATAATAAATGAATAGGTAAATGGGTAAATGCAAGCTAAGAGGGCAACACTGACATTTATGGAAAGAAAGCCCTCATACAGCTCATTTGCTTCTAGATTCCTTTTCGCTGTAGGCCGTGGGTTCAATACCCTCTAAGAACAAACATTTGTTTATATACATATTGATATTTATTATTTATTTATAGGAAAAGTATATAATGAATATTATATCAGCTATGTTTCCCATCTCCGCTTTGTTTAGTTTGGGGGTGCTTAAATAGTTCTGTGGAAAAAGTCCAACAATATTTATTTATATAACATTTATTAAAAACCCACACCATTAAAAAAATTACCTTCTACGGGTCACTGGAAGAAACAAAAATGTAAGTAGTGTACCAACCTAGGTTGGCCTACCACCAGCCTAGGTCATTCTATTTTATGCTAGGATTTTAGTCTTGGGTATGATGTCATGTTTGTAGAAAATGGATCAGTGGGAAAGATACAATAGGTAGAAAGGAATTTTACTAAAATCGGTACATACGTGTAATGTAAATGATAAAATGTAAAATAAAATAACATATTTCACAAAAAAGTCCAAGTCTATAGGTACCTACCTAACTAATTAAAGGTAGTATCTACATAGTTCTAGTCCTATCTAGTTATTCAGCATAGTCCACATAATAAAACCAGCCTCAAACCAGAACTTTCTCAGCGTTTGCAAAGTAAAAGCTGGTAATACGCGAAAGGAAAATTGTTGGCGGCACTTCCTCAAGCGGAAATCGAAAGCAAAACTATGATAGAGAAAACTGCATCAGTGCATCGAGGTTGCAGCAAGAAGTTTCACACAAAGATTTTGATTTGTACTTAGTCGGCTAGTAGCGGCATCTGTTTTTCAGCAAAGGAACTTATTTTTAGAAGTTTAAGCGCCATCTATTGATGAGTAGTAGTACTAAGTGCATAATTCTTGCGATGAAACGTGCTTGGGTTAGTAATTCTATGACTGTCTGATAGATGTCGCTTTAATCAATTCTAATCTAGCGTACCTTCCTGAGTGACTGCCGAATTATGTTAGTAAGCTTTAATAATCAAAACATACCTTTACCTCCACCAGCATCGTGCACTTGAGGTTTCCCGCTCGGCACCCGCTGCATCGGCGACGCACTACCATAGTTCATACTCGTTCCACTGTAATCCGAACTACCGGGTTCCTGCTTGATGCCGCTAGATGTCGCTGATAGCTTCTCAGCTAGCAGCGGGTTCGCAGACGCGATGTTGTATCTTCCATTGTTGATGGTGCTGGTTACCGCGTTGTTGATCGCGTTGGTACCAGACCGCAGCAGTTGTTGTAACCGCTGCTGGCCGCTGTTGGGCAGCAGCTGAAGGTTGGGCTGGTAGTATTGCAGCTGACTGCTAGACGACGGCGACGATATGTTGTTGTTCTCTTCTTGCTGAAAGCAGAAACAAAAAATTCAGGTTATTAGGAATGCTGAGTCTGAGTACGTTAGTAAATAAAATATTCGATTCGAAAAACATTGTCGATTGTAGCACCATCGAGCAGTTTATTAAGTGACTTTGTTAGATAGTGACCTTGTTAGATAGTGACTTTGTCAGATAGTGACCTTGTTAGGCACTGACCCCTATTATGGATATCAGTGGTTATGGATGCTAGTTATCATCTTCCCGCGGTTATCCCACGCTTAAGTAGTCGGTTTTGTATAATTCGTTCCTTGCACCTAGTCCTTGGTGCTAATTTCAAATAGTCGTATTTATCAACTGAACCTATAATACCTATTGTAGTTATACGTACGTAGGTAAAAGTTAGAGTTCACATTAATTTCATCCCTCACCTTTATCTCAATTGGGGGCACAGCCGACGCCGTGGCATTCGTGAGATCCGTGAAGAAGGTGTCAAAGTTGTCGAAGGCGGTTTCCCCGAGCTGCTTGAGGATGTCCTCGGGGTCGGCGCTCTCGGGCTCGCCCTCGAGCGCGAGTCCACCCACGATGTTGGACAGCTCGGCCTGCGAGAGCTCGCCGAGCGAAGAAGCCATGTGGTGGAGTTGTGCGGCCGCTTGTCCGCCCGCGGCGGCTACCGCGTCCTGGAACTGGGGAATTGCATTTTGAATAGCGACCTTTGCTTTTGAAAGATCGATTAAAACTAATCGGCTGTCAAGTCACTTGCTATTCCAGCTTTTACTTGAAATTAGATAGAGATAGCAAGTAATTTGACAGCCGATTAGTGTTGATCGAGCTTTTGGCTATTCAAGTATCTCTTTAAAATAATAAACATCCGACATAGTCATTTGAATTGTCGTCATCTCTTTGTTAACATTCGGAAACGTTTTCGATTCGAAAGAAAGTTTCTGATTTTTATGTTTCATGAAAACAAAAGTGAAAAATTCTGATGTTTGATTAGATCCGATCCGAATCCGAATATAAAAAAATTGTATTTTGGTCGATTTCATATTTTATAATTTTTTTGTTGTCGACTTTACAGTCGCAGCGAGGTGAAGTTAGGGCAAAGCTTCTTCTTGTCTACCCAGTTCTGACTCTAAGCTCAACCCTCCCGTATACAGGGTTACGGGCGTGGAGTACCCATCATTTCTGACTTATTTCACTATGAAAATTTCATTTCTGACTTATTTCGCATGCAAAATGTCCCCCGCCGCGGGACCGAACCCGCACCTATTGTATCTGATCCGGTCGACAGTCGGTCGTTATAGTTACATTATATTTTACATAATCTTACTCGTGTTTGTCAAGCATAATAAATATTTAAACTCAAAAAGGGATACGCATGTAACTGTGCCGTAACATCGGAAAGTTTACTGTGAAAACAGACAAAACATGAAAATTAGTATTTGCTACTCGATGACAGATGGCGCTACGAACTTACTAAAAGTTAAAAATCTAAAGTAATTACCTGCAGACAATTGGAGAGATCGACCATTCTGCCCTCCGCATTCTCCGCAGACCACCATTCATCTTCAATAAATGGCATCGCCAGCGCAGATGCTGACGGCGCATACGTCCCCGCCACGTTGTCACCACTACTCTACGCCAGATGGCGCTAGTCACTCAAATATACACTCGCGCACGCGAACTACACACAATGTAAACTGTCAAAAAATGTTTCTACTATAATAAATTCGTTCAAAATGTTTGGCAGCGTTTTGGACGGACCGTACATTATTCGTTGTATGAATCACGAGAAGGTTGGGAAGGTACTTCGTTGCGAGGGAACACATGTGGTGATGCAGTTGCTTTGGTTGCTCCTGCCCGCCAGGCTACCTCACTCCTCTTCCTCCGCTTCTCTTCAACAGCGACCTGAAAAACGGTAAGGGGTAGACTTTCACGTCTTTAAAAATTATCGACTAACTGCGTGTATTATTTATTATTAAAAAATAAATAAATTATGAAGTAAATTTTAGAGGTTAGGTTTCCACTTATTGATTTGTGACTTAAACTGAGTGTTTTATCCTACTAATAATATGAACGTGAAAGTTTGTAAGTATGCATGGATGGATGTTTGTTACCTACTCTTTCACGCCGGAACGGCTAAACGGATCTGGATGAAACTTGGCAGAGAGACAGATTATAGTCTGAAATAGCATAGGCTACCTTTTATCCCATGGGAATACCGGGATTTAAATCTGCATGGGTGAAACCGCGGGGCGCAACTAGTCCAATATAAAATTGTATTGATGATCATTTCACCATAATCTTCCCTAAAAACTACTCCGTATCATCCATGTGTGTGCACTGCCCTTTCGGTTTTTTCAAAACTACACAAAAGTTAACTGGAAGAGAATGCACTCTAGCATTAAGTTCGCCTATGTACGATACATTTTGTTCTGTGCAAAAAAGAATTTTCTATCTATAATCTTGAAATTACTCGTTACTTTTACGACCTACTTACTGCAAATATTCGTATATCTATTGATTTATTCTTTGCTTAATATATTCAAACTGCATCCTCGATTCACTATATTAATTATAGTGAATCAGGCACAACGTCTCGATCACCTGGCAACGTCCCGATGGATATCGAATCTGCGTCGATACACCATAGATGCAGCGCGACGCTCACTCAGCTGACGCCGTTCTGGAAAGAACAGAAAAAGATTCTTTAGCAAAAGTTTTTTTAAGACTAGACTGTAGCCTATACAGCTCAGGGTTATCATCAGCCTTATTATAAACAAATCAAACCTGGGTTTAAACCTAGCTCAAGTCACGTTTTCTTATTATAAACAACTTAAACCTGGTTTATCTCATAAATTTAGGATCATCTCAGGTTTATCATTTTCGTATTACAAAAGACACTTTAGTCGAAGACTACATAGTACCTGAGATAGTCCATGATTCATCATCACAGAACATAATCATTCAACAAATATCCACAGACTATAACAAATTATGGCAATCAATCGTTCATTCATTTTGGAATCACCAACTTATCTGAGCCGGTCTGAAGTTAGCCGCTTGTGCATAAATGGCCAATAGTGAATCGAGAATTCTCTAAACAGCTAACTTCAGACCAGCTTAGATAAGTTGGTATAACTGTACTCTCCTGCAGCAGGCTAAAGTCATATGCGCATACTACCTCGTCTTTCGTTTTAACGAATCAATTTTTAGTTTCTCTTCTTGACTCAGATCTCCGCCTTTTTGTTTTAAATCTCGTTATCAACTTGATATTGACAAATTCGTGGCAACCCATGCGTTTTGACATTTCAAATTTAGATCGGAGTCTAGAGTTTGAAATGTATGTTGGATAATGCAGTGCTACAAGTTGTTTTATTGAATAAACTTATGTGGGAGACCAAATAAAATTTGGCAAAATGAGATTTTTATTAGTTAGACCATACTTAAACTAGGGGTCGTTCGGGTTTATCTTTAAACCTTGGTTTAGGGGATAAACTCCGTTTTATAATAACGTCTGGTCTAAGTCTTTGATTTTTCTATAGAGCAGGGACCAACTTCGGTATCAAAGTTAGACCACGGACCAGTTAGTCCTGGCTTAAGCCTAGTCTAACTCACATTTTTATAATAAGACGGTATGAGTTTAGTGCCGACCGCGATCGATCGTAGATCGCAACGATCTACACCGAATTTCAAGGAAATTAAACAACGGCATCTAGCGTATTCTTTGAGAAGCTTAAGGGCAGCTTCTCAAAGAATGCGAATAATATATAATATTTATAATAAGAATAATGATAAAAATATAAGAATTTACTAGCAGTATAAGAATAATATATAATATTGAATTTCCTTGAAATGCGGTGTCTATCGGTGTGATCTACGATCGATCGCGGTCGGCACCGGAACTCGTGATAGGCCCTCAGTTCGTAGTAGCTTTGCCTTTTGTGCCATAGGCCGTGGGTTCGATCCCCACTAAGAACAAAAATTTGTGTGATGAACATAGATGTTTTGTTCTATGTCTGGGTGCTACTTAATATTATAAGTATCGTATATGTATTTAGAAAAAAAAAGGATTTGAGTATCATATCAGCTATCCAGTAGCCATATTCAAGCGTTAGCAATAGGGGCTTCACAAAGATTTTATAATGTCCCAAAAGTTATTCTCCGAGCGGGATTTGAACCCGCGACCTTCCCCTTGATACGGGGCTGCGCTAACCAACTGCGCTTTGTGATTTCCTTAAGTGTAGTAAACACTATAAATCTTATAAAAAAAATAGGGGCTTGATATTATAATAATAAATATTGGTGGACTTTCCACACAGCACTATCTAGCCCCAAACTAAGCTTATGCTTGTAATATGGGAACCAGATAGCTGATATACTACTTATAATACTTTTTTTTTGTAAATACATACTTATAATATTATATAACACCCAGACAGAGAACAAACATTTATATTATATTATATAGTATATATTATATAGTGCTTTATGTGGAAAGTCCATCAATATTCAGATACAGAATAATCTTTATTGTAAACTGGTGAATGTGTGAGGTGATGAGTACTATAAAAAGCACAAACACTATGGCCTATTCCTATAATACATATTTATTTATTTACTTCTTCGGTTGCCTAATTAGGCGTAAAGCTCTCATATTTGTACTTTAACCGTATGTTTTGTGCAATAAATAAATAAATAAATAATGCTGGACAATCCACACAGCACTATCTAGCCCCAAAGTAAGCTACTAAAGCTTGTGTTATGGGTACTAGATAACTGATATATTTAATACATTATATAATTACATAGATAGATATTTTTTATTATACATAGAAAACACCCAGACCAATGAACAAATTTCTGCAGATAGTACACAAATTTGTTCCGAGGCGGGAATCGAACCCGCAACCTCTTGCGTCGCAGGCAGGCTCTCGCCCGCAGCGCCACAGAGGTCATCAAGTAATAACGAATGAATAAATGCAGAACCTGGAGCCAAGAGGTTGCTATATCCTTTATTATACGTTCTTATGGATTATGACTGGTCTATTAGATTATAAATGCAGGTAAATGAGCACCTGCCATTAAATTTGCCTTGTTAGGTAGTTTTGTAGCTAATAATGGTTTCATCCCATGATTATTAACAGTGACAACGTAGAATTTTCTTGGAAAAAAGTATCATGGCCTGTTATTAGTGCAGTCTAATAAAATTGACGGTCATCACATCAACAAGTCTTCATATCGATGCAAGATTATTAATTTAAAAGTAAACTGCAAAAGGTTTGACTAAACAGAAAGACACATAATTATATTAGACGTGATAATTGTAGAAGTAACGTAATTGAAACTCTCCTATCTTGATAACGTACTGTCAGCGACAAAAGAAGTAGAGACGTAATAATTAGTTACTCTTTTTAATTTGAGTGGGTCTTAGCTATCACAAGATGGATGGTTGCTAATTATGCTGCTGACACACAATCACGAAGTAATTTTTTTACATTGCATTGTTATTTTACAAGTCATTTTAAAATTTTTAGAAAGTTTCAGACCGGAAATTTTAGAATCTGTCTCTTTTGATCTGGGTGTTAACTATGTAACAAAAACTAACGTTCCTGATCGGAAAAGTTTACGAATATTTTAAAATAAACCTGCTTGACTTTGAATCTTACAATGGTGCCAATTCTGTAGTTTAATTGTCGTCCCTTTCTAAAATACCGGAACGACAGGGACGGCTATAATTTTAGAACTATCAGATTATGTTAATTTAGGATAATGCAACAACAGAATCGATACCAATGATAAGTCAAATGTAAGTTATGTTAGATGTACAATAATTCAAATTTTGACCGATAGGGTAGGTACTTTTGCCGGTGACTGTACATGCTTTGTTTGCAATGACAATGTACGGAAGTGTACGAACGCGGGACGGAGCGATGCTCGGGCAAAAAGCGAATTGTTCGCCTCTTTCACTGTAATAACGCAAAAAATACTTTTATTTTCTAAACGCTTCCGCGCGCTTTCTTTGGCAATATTGCGTGTGGTGATTGTGACGTCATAATTCACGTACCTACTTACACTGCTATCATTTAATTGTGCATGGGCAAGTACCTTGTCATTGGGTTGTTGAACTCAAAATTATGGGACGTTGCTTTGGATTATAGTAAAATTTAACGCATAAACTTAAGGGTCCGATGACAGCGGCTCGCAATTTCGAGGTGAGATTGGCTATTATTTCATTTTATTTCATTTCGGGGAGGTTGTTTAAAAGAATAACTCTAAAGAAACACGCATAAATACTGTTCGAACACAAATAATACAATAATATAAGGGAAATGTGCTTGAGTCGGAAATCATTTTGGTATTAGGTAAACGTAAGACCAAACATACTAATACCAAAATGATTTCTGATTCGGGCATGTTTCCCTTATATTATTGTATTATTTGTGTTCGAACAGTATTTATGCGTGTTCCTTTAGAGTTATTCTTTCAAACAACCTCCCCGAAATGAAATAAAATAAATAATAGCCAATCGCACCTCGAAATTGCGAGCCGCTGTCACCGGAGCCTTAATATCATAGTTTTTGGATGGGAATTTATTAAAGTTACTAGCAAGTAGTAGTAGTACCTATTAAATAAGCGTGTAGGTACTTACCCTGAAGATAATGAGGTACCTACCTAAGCACTAGCATGATTTGATGAGTAATTATGAGCCTATGACTTAATAGGTACCTGCCTGTTGAGCTTCGTTACAAATCCATGTTGGTTTTCAAGCATAAAAAAGTTACCAGGTACGTAGTAAATTTTGTTCATATTATAATAACTGTTTTTTAGTATTTTCCAAACAAACGACCACTTCAAAAGTTCCATAAACATGAACAGCGCCATCTATCTTCGAGTAGCAGAACTATAATTGTGTACATTTTGGGGAATAATTGCTCGACATTATGTATGATCCCTTGTAGGTATTTGAAATAATTTTCCATGTAATATTGCTTATTGAGAGATTTATAGCGAGCTAGACGCAACCTTCGCGGAGCCGGAGACTTCCTGCTGCATATTGCTCAGACCTTGCATTGAGCCGGCATAATTGATGACTCGTCTATTAAATGCTTGTTTAAAACACGATTTGTGTTGATAACTGCGCTCATATTTCTGCACAAAAATGCATAGAAAGTATCATCATAACATTTGAATGTAGGCCTCACTTCTAGGTACAGATGGCGCTGTTACCAGATTATTTCGAAGCTGACGGCTAGTACTTGAGGCCTTTGTCTTTGATTATACCTACCACAGAAATATAAATCCAACTATTCCGTGATACCTACTTAGAGTAGACTCTTTCCTTTCTGTATGTAAATAGAATGCGAAGTTTTTGTATGTATTCTATTTGTCCTGAAACAGCTACATATTTTAAAACTACTAATCATTAATTATGATTACTATTCCAGGAAGAACCTTCATCGCTGTTACGTTGCGTGGAATGGCAATGTCAGTAGTAAACTGCAATGCAATCAATTACCCATTTGCTACCGATCTTGTTACAATAATTATACTTAGGCACTACCTTGCTATTGAATATTCAAACGCACAGTACCAAAAGTGTTGAGTTATTGTGCTTGAAACGGAACGTAAGACGGCTTGACAGTGACATATTTTATTTTCATCCAATTCACTGACATTGACGTAAAATTATCTTATGTTTTTGTTTTTGTTGTTGTCGTCGGCTGACGGCTGTATTTTTCTGATAGTTTTTTTAGTGAGTGAAAAATTGTGAAGTTACAATATGTCTGGAGATAATAATTCAGATTCGTCAACTTCAGAGTCCGAAGTAAGCGCTTGTAGCAGTAGTTTCAATCCGCTCAAGGCCTTATACTCGCAAAAATCTAAAGCGCCGGTGCTGAGTGCTCCATTGTATGAAAACGTTCAACAATTCGAAGCTTCGAAGAAAAATTTACAAATTTTTGCCGTTGGCGAGTCAGAGAAGGTTAAAAAAAGAGAAGAAGAAAAGGAACGAAAGAGGATTGAGGCGGAGAAACTTTTGGAAGAAAAAAATAAGCAGCGATTTGCAAAATATCTTAGTAAGTTTGAGGTTATGTTTACACTAATGATTTTCCTAAAATAATTTTGAGGCTCGTAAATTATGTTTGTAATTTACTTGAGTAAAGATAAATTTATAGTATCTAGTGAGGCTCTAAAGCGGAGATAGTATTAATAGATTTCTTATATTATTTTGAAGAATTATGCACCTTGAAAAGGATTATTTACATAACTTTACAAGGACCTATCATCATTAAGTATGTTTTCATATATAATAAGTAGTGCTAAGTGAGCTGTTCAAATAGTTTTATCCATTTGAATATGCACTTATCAAAGTATTAGGAATAAAATTTCCTCCTTCGTAGTGACGAACCACACTACATCATAGCACTATAGACTAACTTAAAAATTATGCATTGGAACAAATTTGAGTACGATCTGCAGAAATTTGTTCCGATGGTCTGGGTGTTTTCTATGTATAATAAAAAAATATCTATCTATGTAAGTATATAATGTATTAAATATATCAGTTATTTACCCATAACACAAGCTTTGAATAGCTTACTTTGGGGCTAGATAGTGCTGTGTGGATTGTCCAGCATTATTTATTTATTTTTTTATTTTAATTTAATGTATAGGTATAGTCCAGAAATCTGAAATTGCAGGGGTAGATAGATATATTCCAGTCCCATATCTCTGCCGCATATTTGTTTCCAGTTCATTTTTGTTGCCTTACAGAAGAGGTTTTAATATTTATTAGTATGCTACTGCTATTCTGGCAACAACAACTAGTGACACTGGAATCCCCAGTTTGTTTTCAATTTGGTATTCTGTACTACATCTCTCATTACTAGCGACACTGTGTAAGAGCCCTGGGGATTAGAAATGCCAACATGAGTGAGGTGAAGCACATGAATCAAGTAAGCAGGGATCCACTAGTTGAAACTCTCCATGATTTTGTTGTATCACTAGCAGGGGTTCCAGTATGTACTATGATGATGACACAATATGTAAAAATCATTCAATCTCAATAGATCCATTGTCCAGATCCATAATGGATGTAGTAGATTTTTTTCTCTGTACATCGGTCTCCCAATAATTTGGATCTGATGAGAATTTTTATTGCTAATAGATCGGTTTTTAAAATAACGGTAAAATTTATGGGATCTAATGATTATTTACTGTCCCATAAGATATAATGATATGGAAGGTTTTATAAAAACACTAGCGACCCGCCCGGCCTGCGCGCCCCTGCTTCGCACGGGTGCACACTGCACATATCACGCATGTATTATAAATATAAACCTTCCTCTTGGATCACTCTATTTATTAAAAAAACCGCATCAAAATCCGTTGCGTAGTTTTAAAGATTTAAGCATACATAGGGACATGGGGATATAGGGACAGAGAAAGCGACTTTGTTTTATACTATGTAGTGATTAAGTAAGTAAATCCACTTAGAAATACTATGTGTGACCTTTCAGCTCTAAATCCCTACCAGACAACATAGGCTTGAGGAACCAGACCTTGTAGTAGAAACGTGGGTCGGTAAATCTGCGAGCGCGTACAAGTGCAAACTTGGGTGGGCGCGTTTATTATCCCGCGGTCCCACCCCCGGCGCGGACGGGTCGACAACCGCGGTTGACACAGAACCGCGTTCATCGCTCGGCCTAGACTGACCTCGTGCGTGACCTGAGCTAACCTAACTCACATGGGGCGCAAATGAGCTAACTTTGATTTGATAAAGTTGTTTGATTGAGGACTTCTAAATTAGAATTATATACAAGATCTACTATATTCCCCGGCGAATCGACTGCCGCAGTTGACATAAAGCCGCGTTCGTCGCTCTGCCTGGACAGACTTCTTGCGTGACCTGACCTACGCTTACGCACTGTCGACTGGTTGCCGGCTACTTGGTACCAGCTACTTACTCCCTCGGCGACCAGAAAATAGGTAAAGTCGCCCGGGCGACCAGTCGACAGTGCGCAATGGCTCTTAAAATTGTGTTAATCGCAAGGCGTAGACTGGCTGTTATGTGATCTAGTAGGACGACCACAGTGGGGCAGCGGGCGAGAGTCCGCCTGCAACGCAAGAGGTTGCGGGTTCGATTCCCGCCTCAGAACAAATTTGTGTACGATCTGCAGAAATTTGTTCCGTTGGTCTGGGTGTTTTCTATGTATAATAAAAAAATATCTATCTACGTAAGTATAAATAAAATATTAAATAATATTATCAGTCATCTAGTACCCATAACACAAGCTTTGAGCTTTGTGTGGATTGTTCAGCATTTTATTTTTTGTTAATTACCTATATTTTTTTATACTGTGTATGAGCTTGGTTTAGAAGAACACAAAAGCTGTAATAAAAAATTCTTGATGCTGTTATTTGTGTACGATTTACATGTGTGGTCATCGTCATAGTTCAAGTATTCATCGTTACGTCATTTGTCACTTTCGCCGGACATTCACTGCAGGTCTAGAATGTTCTGCATGTAATTTCTTTAGTCTGACTGACGATATATTGAAGATAAAAAAGCTTTTTTATTCATAATCGAATTATGCCACATGGTCCTGACTCAGCCTTGATGGCACTATCCCACTGGGCTCTAGTCTAGTTCAGTAGTCAGGTTCTCATATGGCGGCAATGAACTGGAAGACAAAGCATAGGTAACCCCTACAAACCAACCGTCTTTCCTGAAAATGTATAGGCCTATGTTTTAAGTGAACTTTTTCAGGTTTATGTATTCACTTGTATTTTTTTATTGTTTAATAAAACCTGAACTTTTCCAAGTTTAAACATGTGTAATACAGGTTTCGTTGGAGATAACCAAAGCTCCGTAACAAGTACCGTGTAGTTATCAACAATTGAATCGCCTCATTTGCATGCGCCCGTGACCCGCTGGCCCGATAACCTTCACATCAACTGCTTTTTTCTATTTGTTCGTACCAAACACTGCTTGGTTAGTTACGTCATCGATCTTATAGGAAATAGTTCAATAATTTTCTGTATTTGGTATGAGATACAGAATCGGTCTACGTTAAATGGGTTTTTACTAATTTATACACACCGTTTTGGTCTTCGCTGAGTAATTTAATTTCACATTAAGTAATATACTTAATATCGCGCATAGAAATATTTCGTCTTTTTCCAGCTGAACATGAAATTATTCTATAGACTTTGTTCAAAAGCTATAAACCTTTATCTCTGCTTTTTACTCTATTCCTTATATTTTAAAGCATTGAATTGACTAATTGACTCTACGACGAGCCACGTATCTTCAATATCGACTCCCATTCGCTCCTGCGTGGTATTCAATTAAAATATTAGGTGCGATAAAGCTCTGCATTGAAGGTGAGCACGCGATGGCGTGACAGAATTGCCAATTATTTTACAGCCAATTTGACAAAAATGGCTCTGGAAAGTGAAGTGACCGGCAACATTGCGGCCGCAGATAAAATACGCAGCTGGTTCGGCGTCTTGTCTGATTCTATTATTGGCTTCTTTTGTGCAATACCATACCAGCAACGGCAAGACCTAATTTGAGCCGGTTAGATTCTATCCTGGTGTAATTACAAGCGTATTGTTTCGCAATGTTGAAACAGTGAATAGCGCGCGTTTGTTTTGTTTGCAACTAATGAGTTTATCTGTGAAAGTGCCGTACAAGATTTTGCAAACTATGAAGTTACTATCGCTTCGAAAGCTGATTTAGTATCCTGGTATTTATTTATAGTCTGTATGCATTCACGTCTCAGTGTTCAGTGTGACAAATTGCAGTGAATGCGGCGTTTCTCTCAAAAACACGTTTCGAGAATCAGCAGTGAACTGTGGGACAACGCATAAATTATCACGTCATCTAGATACGCGATGCAATCTTGAACATAACACCGTCTGTTCGTTAGACTTTCGCGTGCTCGCTTCTTGCATAACCGCTTTCCACATGAGTGGTGGTCGTGCCTCTCGCTCGCACCCTGAAGCCTCGGTCAACGACATCCAGAGATTCGCGGCCTAACAAATGTTATCTGCAAAAAGTGGCTTTCCAGCTCGATCCCCTTATTTGTTTCACTCGATGGATGGTTATGTCACCTTTGATACAACAATGATGCGACACTGTTTGGTTTCTAAGCGTCGTAAAGGTTAAATCTAACACGTTTTATGGCCCATAAAGTTTGCTGAAGCCATAAAGCTACCTAACTAAAACTGACTACACGTGGTTGAATTGTTTCAGGATTCATTTAAAGTGGTAGAGTCTGGTTCCTTCCACTTACTCGATAAATACCTACGCAGGGAATTACCTTCTAGGTAGGTAAGGTACATACGTTTTTGATTTATTAATTAAAGCAATAGTGGTTCATGAGGAATCGTAAAAACAATAACAAAAATTATTGCGTGCTGTGTTGTCATCACGCTAAGCTACACTGCGAGTGCGCGTGCGCACACGTTGCGATGCGTTCACTTATTTATACTTGCTGTCAGTTTTAATCACTTTTTGCAGTGATTGTAAATTATGATTCTCGCTTTTATTATTGTTGCTGATATGGATATACCTTTCTCATGTCATGCTAGTAAAAGGTTTATTAACTTTGTAGCTACACACAAGTAGGTATGTTTAAAGGGCTCGGTATTATCGCTACCAAAAAGGTTCAGGAATGTTTACATTTGCCCATTACACAATTTTCCAAATAAAGTACAGGCGTAAACTAAATCAGAACGCAGTAAACGTCAGCGTGTGCGGAACGGAACGCGAACGGAAGTGATGCAACGGAACGCGTTTCGGCGCGCATCTGTGTAAACATGACGCGATTTTCTGAATGGCGGTAATGGCGGCGGCAGCGTTTCCCGCGCTCGCTCGGCCGTCGACCCCGCGCCGCGACCGCGCGGTCAGCGCCCGGGGATACTCGAGTGAAAGTAATTCGCGAACCTCGAGCCGCGTGCGAGTGCCTTCGACAGACTTGCATAGATTTGACATTAGAATTTTTTATTGTTTTAATGGACTTCTTGTTTATGGAGTTTATGGTTTGTTTATGATGCAGTAAGACTTCAATACTGGTTCTTGGGCATAATTAGACGGGAAAATAGAAAATTCCTTTAGAAAGGCTACGCAGCTAACGGCCAATGCACTCGGCAACAGAGCCTAGGTATCTACCTAATCAGCATTAGCATTCTGGTTGCTCAGATCTCTCTCTCTCTCTGATCTTTTTAATGACAAATTCGACATTTTACTACGCAGATTTTCCAATTTTTCACTCGAAATGACTTAGGTACTTTTCTATTATTGTAAGTCATTTTTTATTTCTTAAACGGTAAAATACATACGAATTTCTGAGAGAAAGTTGCGTCCCAAGGGATTGAAAAGAGGTGTAAATAAATAAAAAATAAAGGTGTCAAGTTATTATAGAAATAGCATCACGTGAACGATGTTTCGGAATTCTTCAAGAAGATTTTTTTAATACTTGAGACAAATTGAGACCTGTCATCATTACGATATAAAAATAGCTCTATCGTTATCAGATATTAGCGATCCTATTCAGTTCTCCTCTTGGTTTCTCCTGTATACGCGTATCGCCTACAAAGTAACGTTATGTTATAAACTTGCATGTTAATTAAACGTGGATACTTGGTCTGCATAAAATTAAATAGAACATAACAAACTTTCGATAGCGCTAGGTCTTTGACATTGTTTTTATGAGATTAGTGGTTATTTGTTTGTTGTTGCTTACCGGCCGCTGCTCAGCAGGGCTATTTAAATATTCAGTAGGTATCATTTCTCATGGGAAACGTCTGAATTTGTCTCTCATGCTCTTTAAATAAAAATATAAAAATGACAGAAAATAACGTTTTTGGTCGGAAAGGTTTTCAAATTTTCCCTTTTAATTTTTCTACCGCAATGTGAAATTACACATCTGTTATTTGTTTTGCATTACATATTTACCTATATATTATGCATCTTGCTGGTATGGTTTTTATTTTGTACAATAAATTATTGAATAAAATATCGTATGATAATAGACAAGTCACTACCGCGCCACAGAGTATAATTTACATCCCAGATGACGGCATGTTTAACTGAATCTAATTAGTATTCCATAAGCGAACGCGGTAAACTCAATTAATTAGAGGAGCCCTTATCCAGTACGGGGAGAAATCCAAGGTGTAAGATACTGCACCAGGTGGGCGCCAGCTGAGTATGCCGAGAACTTAGCACTCCAAGTTAAGCAGGTGAAAGATCTGAGAATAATCAGTAGCCTTTCTAGTTCATACCTAGTGAGATTTTTCCGTAGGGACTTCTACAACGACCTGGGCATATGGTCGTACGCTTTTTTAGTTTACATAAGTAAAATATGATATAATGAGTTAGTATTCTAACAGCGGCGATGGGCTCGCAACCTGTCACGTATGGAATACCAGCTACTGCAAAATGTGAAAGAACCTTCAAGGTTGTATTTGTTAGCTAAGAGATCCGAGGAGACATCTACCGTGCCTGGGGATTAAAATCGTGAAGCTGTTTATTTTTTCTGATCTGAAGGAGACTTACGGTGCCCTGTGAATGTGGTCGTAAGATTATTCCATTTACAAGTAAAACAGATGATTGACCGCTACGTTACACTACGCGAATGTGTCTTACGTAGTGGGTCAATAACTTTCCTTCGTCGGCTGTTTGACTGCGAACGAACCGCGATAGTGAGGGACACCAGTGCGATGACATTGCTCTGTCTGAGAAGAGGCCAGACTGCACTTTGAAATATTTCGGAGTTTTATTTCAAACCTATTTATAAATGTGAGTCTGACTGTTTATCGAGTCTGCACGGCTAAATTAATGAAGCGATTGAGTTTACATTTGGCAAGGAAGTAGCCTGCATTTTGAAGACTGTTTTTTTATAATAAATAAATTATAAATAATTACTGCTGGACAATCCACACAGCACCATCTAGCCCCATCTAGATTATAGACTCTTTATCTATTTGTTAGGTTTTTCTATGAACTTCAATAACTAAAACATCCTTGGTCATCGCAGTTGCCTTGGCATTTTTTGATGATTTTAATTTGACACGTGTCCGTTTAACGTACGAAGCCGTAAATAAAAGTAAAAGTTTGAAATCCTAAAGATCTTGAAAAGTTTAGAAGACTCGAAGAAGAATCGCCGTTTATAATTAGACAGAGTTCAAATGAGTAAGGCTAGATATAAATTCTCAGCGTCTGAGACGTAATTAGCTTGTAAACTGCAAATCGTTGCATCGTTCGTCTGACAAGCCTTTTCGCGCAGTTTACACATTTACAATAGATAATTCATAGAACTAGTGTGCTGGGAAATTCAGTGTGTTAGGTTATACGTTGCTTTTGTTATAGTTTCTGCTTTATCGTGGTTTGAAAATGAGTAAGTTGTGCGGCCTGTACCCTCGCGACCTTTCGAAGTCTTTCTGTAAAATTACCACGATAACCAAGAAATATCTTAAAACTACGTGAGTCTGCGAGTCTGGGTACCAGTTCTTTATTGAGCTTTCTTTCTTCTCGGTCGCTTTGGACAATCTATCGGAGAAGGCAGCTATATTCAGTATAGAAGTCAAGAAATGATACCATCCAAACCGTAATTTTCTTAACTGTTCTTCAAGGCTGGCGTGGATCTGAGACATTTCGAGAACTTTAAACAATTTGCCGTAGACGGGATAACTCTAGAGTAGAAACGCAGAGTTCAAAGAGCCGGCAAGATATCTTCGACCTTATTAGTTTTTCCCAAAGTATCTAGAGTTCACGCAGTTTGGTTGAACCCTAGAGTTTACTACTCCTTGCAATGTCGCGCCTGCATGTGTGCAATGAACAACGGACAGATTTGAAAGGATAATGGCACCACTGCGATATTTTAACAGGTGTCTCAACTGTGCCGGTCTGATACATAGTGCGTTGACTCGCCTTTTGTTATCAAGCTGCGGTGAAATTAAAAATTAATTGTTGTGAACTAAGATAGCTTGTCTTGACTATTTCGTCACAGAAGCTGGGCAAACAGTTTAAGTACATTGTACCATTTTGTGAGTTTTTATCTTGTCCTCTATGATACAATCTTGCTAGTCCTATATATTTGTAACAAACTTAAGGTCGCTTGAGGGTCGAGTTATGTTTTTTTATTTAAAAAATAGCTAGTAGATCCAGCGCAAATACGCATGATTTCATATTGAAACTTAAATGTAATTTTTCACAAAATTGAGAAGGGAAAGCAATATTGATGAAGAAATCTATGAGATTATATTATGATAGACAAAAAAAACATTTAACTGTGTACTCCAGCCTGATTTTTATTTTATTGTGAAATTGGTGCCTGCTGCTTTTTTTTAATACTTAACATGAATAATAAAATGGTCTAAGCCTGCATACATTATCAAATTAGAATTTATTTAATTGATTATTCGTAAGCCTAAAATTTGCCCACTGTCGCACAGGCTATGGGCCCAGACAGCAAACTAAGTGAATACTTTTAGTCACTCAAGATGTTTTTCAGTACCAGAGCCAGTGCCTCGGGAGCGAATGAGCCGGAACCTTCTAACGCGCATCAGCAGAATGAGAGGACCGCTCGGCGTACTGAAGGACTGCGTCGACATGCGGCTGAGGGTGAAGGTAAGACTGGTGTGGGATCGAACAACCATGGGTAACCTCACAGCTTGGTTGGTAGCTCTCTGACGTTTGCGCTGTAGGTCATTATTATCCTACTAATATTATAAACGCGAAAGTTTGTAAGTATGGATGCATGGATGGATGTTTGTTACTCTTTCACGCCGGAACGGCTGAAAGGATCTGGATGAAACTTGGCAGAGAGATTATAGTCTGGAATAGCACATAGGCTACTTTTTATACCGTGGGAATACCGGGATTTAAATCTGCGCGGGTGGAAACGTAGGGCGCAACTAGTATTGTTCTAAGATTATATAAAAGAACGGTACGAACCAAGCCTGGAACTGACACCTAAGTTTATTACGTTTCAAAGTGATCCTTGTGATTACATACATACATACATAAAATCACGCCTATTTCCCATAGGGGTAGGCAGAGACCACGCGGATTTCCACTTGCTACGATCCTGACATACCTCTTTCGCTTCATTCACTCTCATAACATTCTTCATACATGCTTGTCGGTTTAGGGTACTCTTGACCTGGCCTTTCTCTACAACATCTGCTATCTGATCTAGGTACGTCCGCCGAGGTCTTCCCCTCCCAACAGTCCCATTCACACTCGCCTGATGCACCTATGATTGTAATAATAATAATCCTTGTGATTAGATTGAATAAATACCTTTTGACATTGAGGTGGTGGGTTTCCTCCACTAAGGACAAACATTTGTGATAATAGATGTTCTGTT
Source organism: Plemyria rubiginata (assembly GCA_963576535.1). Lineage (NCBI taxonomy): Eukaryota > Metazoa > Arthropoda > Insecta > Lepidoptera > Geometridae > Plemyria > Plemyria rubiginata. The sequence goes on along the minus strand of OY754908.1, from coordinate 14,439,735 downwards.
GGGGCTAGATGGTGCTGTATAAATGTCCGCCAATGTTTATTCATTATTTACTTAACGCCTCGTCGCCAATAAAATTAAAGTGATACTCCTGCGGTATTTTAACGATCTTGGAAATGACATGATGCCATTTTGAGCGTGTTAATGCTATATATTATCCGACCTTATGAACGAATTCATTTCGCGCCAATAATAGCATTTCTTGCGTGGTTCGCCGGCGCCGGCGTAGCAAGGCCCTTCCTACTGACTCAGGCTACTGTGTCACTGTTCTCAGCTCTCGCTTGGTGTGAACTCCTGAAGGCATGAGCGTTTTGCTATTTCTACGATATATGTCACTGTCACTTTCATATCAACGGAAAGAGACAGTAACATTGGCGATCGCTTTAGCTAATGGAGCAACCAATGTTATAAGACCAAAAGGACAAATGACAAAAAGAATGCTATTCTAGCGAAAGCGCAACGAGTTGAGGCATCCGTAAAATAAAATTATAGTTCATTTCTATAACATTCGTCAATACCATTTTGGGATTTAACGTCATCATAATGTAGAATGCTTTTTGGCTCCAGTTTCTGAGATACCTACTCGTGAGTTCTCAGAACGCCTGATACTATATCAGGCGTTCTGAGTGCTCATCGAGTCTCCATACAAAAACGACTTGACGATACAGAGAACGACTCAGACTTGGTTCAGGAGTAGCGATCTCATTACTATTGATGCAAGAAAGAAAAGAAAGAAAGAAAGAAAATATATTTATTTCGTCCCACAATAGGTAGGTACAAGTAGGTACTTACTTAAAACTAACAGAAAATAAAATTATAACCTACACTAATAAAGGACCTACCTACCGTTGTGCGGGGCAAAAAGGTCACGTCTCAGCTTAAATGCTGCACTAAACCTAGGTACCTAGGTACCGTAGGTACAGTGCAACGCTGGTTTTCAGACGTGGCCTGGCCTAGTGTGACATGCGACCAAGAGGTTTGTTTACACCATTATGCTGAATTAAATACATGTCTCCAAGTAACGTCATCGTCTGCCATAGTTGCAAGGCCTTTCCTAGTGATTCAGACACTGTGAGCTTGGTGTGTCGTAGACTTTGAACTTGAATGTTGCAAACTGACACTTATTTTTTACTCTGTAGAATCTACAGTCTATTAAGGAGCTATCTTTGGTCTCGTTCAAAACAGTATGCATATCTCCGTGTTAAATACACTGATTATTTTATTAACTTGCGCCAGTAAAGAAATGAATCTTAAATGGCGGCGCAAATCTGTCCCTCACGATTGCGAGTGAGATAAAACGAATGTCAACAATAGTGTTTGAGAGAGAGAGAGGTAATGATTACGCCGCCATTTAAGATTCGTTTCTTTATTCATGTGAGTTGTACTTATAAACTAGCATGCTATATAATTGCATTACATTTTATAATTACATTACTTTTAAAAATGTATTTGCATTCACATTTTTAAAAGTAATGTATAGATATAATAAAAGTAATGTACAGATATTGACATAATTACGAAGTTAGTTACTCAAAATTAGCCTTATCAGTGTTTGCCATTGCTCATCGGTGAGATGGCAATAGTTTAATATTAACTTTTGACAGATTTTGATTAGCATGCTCGATAAAGTAACTCTCCCGCCCCAGCGCCGCCGCCGCCATCTTAATTGTTAAGTCACAGGCGAATGGACGAATTTGACCCAGTGTCTATTTATATCCCGGACGATCACTGCTGCGTATCTTTGCCTGATGGTTATGCGCTGGCTACAAACCGTTTTATCGGATTATTTTACGTCCAGGTTTTTCCTGAGAAATTTCCTGTGAATATCTTGATGTCATAAATTCGATTCGATTGTAAGTACGTGGCGTTTTTGTATATTCTAACGCGCATAGGCATATTACAGTACCTAACTGTGGCGCATGTCTTTTCTACCGACTTCTTTGGTTTGAAAACAAAACCTTCTTTGAGAAACATCAAAAGCCTACGCAACGTTTGAATATCCGAAATAGCAATAGTGGCGGTCCCGCGAGCGATTCTGCTAGAAAGGGCGAGCTATTTTGGCAGCCCTCTTCCTGGTTGGAGGCCTGCCAGCGAGCACAAAGGAAGCACTATAAGGCCAGTTATTACTCCCGAATACGAACATGGAGAAATGACGAGCTGCATGATTTATTTGATGTTGTAAATAATGTTGGTGCTGCCACGCACTAAAACGGTTTTGAAGAAATGCATTTTGCTGTTAATACACACTTCCAAGGTATTCTTAAGATCTTGAGCTGGGCGCGATCTTGGTTAAAACAAGTCTTACTTGAACTGCGAAGTCAATGTAAGGGTAACAAATGACAGCTCACGTTTTATTGGTGGACAAATTTTACCGTATTCGTCATATTTGAAGTTATGAAGATGTTTCAGTTTTTTTTACAAAGATACCTCGATCTTAGTAAACCATCGTAATTTTTAAACTTTCGCGCTTTAAACATAATTTGAAATATTACACGGGTGTTTATCACGTGTTACCTTTACTATTTACTTTCCCTTGGTATACACTTCTAAATCTAAAGCTTTTATTAATGTTTTTTGTGAATTTTTTTTGTGTCGTAAAATTTATGAAATTTTACTTACATGTGTTACAAAATCTTGAAACAATGTTAGGAAGTCGCTTATAAAAAAACGATTATAAGTAGGTAGTCGCTTATGCGTCGTTTAAAAGGCCCATCACTAATTACAATACAATTAATTCGTTCGACCGTGAAGGACTTACATCGAGGACGTATACAGGGCCACGAGGCATCTTATCTACAAACAAATATTTTTGTTATTTTAACAAGTAACCAAGTGAACAAAAAGTTATAATAATAATGAAAAAATATTAAAAAAAAACTGAAACAGCTTCACGACTTTGATCCCCAGGCACGGTAGATATCCCTTCAGATCTCCCAGTACCAAGTAGGTATTAATTCAAGATTCAAAAAAAATATATATATATATATATATATATATATATATATATATATATATATATATATATATATATATATATATATATAAATGTATTTTGGGAAACCTGCAAGTTCTTCCTTCGAAATTAGTTATGATAGGTTTAAAGGTTTTTTGATACTGCCAAGTAAATGCCTACATATTAAAGATAACTAAATCGTTATTAAATCCATAGGCTACTAGTTAAGTAAACTAAACTTAATAAATATAAATATGATGGTAAGTGATTACCATAGCGGACGCTTGCAACAGCGGATGCAAATGTTCCAAATGCGTTATTTGGACGTATCTCTGACTACCCTAAAATCTCGAGTTAATAATAGGATTAAAGATATCTGGTGGATATCAACCGTGACTCATATAAAACTCGTGAAGCTATTTTTTTAGAACCTCATGTAATTTGGAGATTAAAAATATATTTTTAAACCCCCTTTTGCGATCGTTATAGCCTTGGATTGTGTTCTCGATAATTGTTTGTCTATTTAAACTTGTCATTGATATTGGATTTATGTTGCTCGATAATTCTTTGTCTATTTACCTCTGAACTTGTGATTTCAATAGTTTCGTAACGTTTGCATTGTTTTTAGTACTGACGTACCTGACCTTACATATTTTTCCTACGTCTATTCTATTTATAGATTTCCTGTCGACACTGCTCTTTATAGTATTTTGTGACACTGTTTTGATAGGGTTAGGTGTACAGTCAGCGGCGTAAGTGGTTGGCATATTTTACTGCTAAATTTTTAGAAATTAGAAATAAAGAATGTTTTTGATCTATTTTGTAAAAATAATTGTCTAATTTGTCCTACTCCTTTTTAATTTTGGACGGTACCTCCGGGTTCGTATGAAGGCCGTGCGTACCGGGCGCATGCGTGTTGCACGTGCAACTACCGTCAGCAACATATTTTTATGTTTTTTGTCAGATATTTCATGTTATCATTACAAAAATAAAAAAATATGTAACTATTTAGTTTTTTTGTATTTTTTTACTAAAATTATTAAATATGTACTAGCTGATCCCGCGGCTTTGCTCGCGCTCGTTTACTTTGTAAATCTCATACAAACTTTCATCCCCTATTTTATCCCCTTGGGGGTAGAATTGATCAAAATCCTTTCTTAGCGGATCCCTACGTCATAACATCTACCTGCATGTCAAATTTCAGCCCGATCCGTCCAGTGGTTTGGGCTGTGCGTTGATAGATCACTATGTCAGTCAGTCAGTCAGTCACCTTTGAGTTATATATATTTAGATAATTTACAAAATACGATTGAAAAAAAAAGAATAATGGTGGACAATCCACACAGCACTATCTGGCCCCAAAGTAAGCTACTCAAAGCTTGTGTTATGGGTACTAGATAACAAAAATAAAGAACAAAAAAAAAAGTCTATCGACCGTTGCGAAAATCTAGAAATAGCTCAACTAACTCGATAACGGATTGAAATGACTGAAGATCAAATCAGTTTGTTATTGTACATGTTCAAGGTCTCAAAGCGCCTTGTTTTCCGAAATTCCGGTTTAATACCGACGTACAATTAATTTTACAACTTCACTACTACATGTTATATCAATATTTACGCTAAGTTTTTGTCTACTTCGTTGAAAAGTTTTGTCGACAAAATCGAGAAACTATTTATAATTTATCTACAGAAGACCGTTGCAGATTGCTCAGTTATTATCTTATTTAGTATACCTACTTTATGTGTATATTCGATCGATTGGTGTTATAACACCCTTATATATGTTCCTATATTGTAACTGTTTAGAGTTTTCACATGTAAAATTTCATTTAATTTAAATTTAATATTCTTTGCAATTGGCTGTGATAATCCTGAGATATTTAAATACTCTCAAGAAATCGTCAAGTAACAAAATATCTGAAAGGATATCTACCGTGCAGGGGGTTGATTCAAGAAAGATTTATACTGCACCAGGGGCTACTTAAAGATAGATAGAAATATCTTTATTGCACAAAACAAAATTGTATCTTCCATTAAGCGAACTTAAATTAAGATTGTATATGGGTACTAGTTGCGCCCCGCGGTTTCACCCGCGCAGATTTAAATCCCGGTATTCCCACGGATAAAAAGCCTATGAGTTATTACAGACTATAATCTATCCCTCTGCCAAGTTTCATCCAGATCCGTTCAGCTGCTCCGGCGTGAAAGAGTAACAAACATCCATCCATCCATACTTACAAACTTTCGTGTTTATTACTAGGATTTCATTTACAGCGTTACCTACTCACCAAAACGTTTATGCGGGTGGTGTTAGTGATGTATTACAGAATGCCAAATTTATAACGCACATAACATATGACGAAAACTAGTCAAATAAACTTTTTATTTATTTATTTAAAACTTACACACAAAACAATATAGTGCTAGGAGGACTTAATGCTAATAGCATTTTCTACCAGTCATCCTGGGCGTGCAAAAAGATGGTGTGGCGTGTTACTAAGTATTTATTAAACTGTTTGTTTAAACAACCAACAACAACAACTTTCAGTAGGAAAATGTAGGATGTTTTTGTTGTCTGTACGTTCCGATCGGGACCTTGTTGTCAGTTATCATGGCCGGTGTGTGTGTGTGTGTGCACACACGCAGTGTTTGTGTGTGTACATGTGTGCTCGCTGCGTGCAGGGCTCGCTAGGGCGTCTCGGCCACGATACTTCCTACATACCTTATCTATTTGACTATGGTACTGCGGTTCGCCTTGACGCCGAATCTAACGATAATTAGGCTTGTTGTTAGAAGTACTTGTTGTATCGGTGTTTGGCAGGTACAGTCGCCTTCACCATACACTTCATGATTCAAAGGACTTTTATATTTGCGTTTTGGTATTTTAGGAAACCTATACAGGGTGGCCAAAAAGTCGTAGATCAAACGCAACTAGGGCTTGGATGGGATCATCAGCTGCACAAAATTGTTCTACGTGAGGTCCTTAAGGTCAACCCCTTTATTATATTTTTTTGTGTTTTCTTTTTTAATTATGCAGGTTTATTGGAATTTTAATAAAAAATAGTAAAAAAAAGTCAATTTTCTCATAGTAACACAAAATAAATTATAACTCTGCAGGTGTTAACCTTAAGGGCCTCCCCTAGAACATTTTTTTGGATCTGATGGCCCTATCTAACTCTAGTTGCGTTTGATCCACGACTTCATGGCCACCCTGTATACACCATTCAATCAATTATTACAGGTTTATGACAGGTTGCAAGTCTCTGTTTGAATACTTGGTTATGTTGTACCCACGATGTTTTCCTTCACCGTTTGACCGTATTCATTAAAATTGAGTATCCACTATAGAGTTACTGTTTTATTACTGTCATCTCATGCTCCTGTTGAACAAAGTAGCAGGTACTTTGTTGCTTGCTTTTTTGTACATTTTAAGCTGAATCATACAAGTGGCTCGCCCCGAATGAACAAGGCCGTCTACATTCAAATATGAAGCCTCCGCGTACGGACCTCCTTAACCACACTATATTATTATAATATAAGTATTGTAAAACGGTTCGTCCGGAGAAAACGAACACCGTAGCACGTAGGTACATATTTCTGGCGCTAGGCGCATTTGAGTTCATACGAAAAATCTTATTTTTCGATTTTTGAGTTTCGGAACCAAGTGAACAAAGATCTTTAAAACCAAGTTTCGGAGAATAGAAAAACGTTCAGCAAAAAAAATGTGAAATGTAAAAAACCTTATTGCCTAGTTTTCGTACTTATGCAAACACGAAGACAATTAATAGCTAATATTTTACAAGTTTATTAACACTGAAGTAATGGGCGGTCTTGTCGCATCATCAACGACGACGACCTCTGTGGCGCAGTGCGCGAGAGTCCGCCTGCGATGCAAGAGGTTGCGGGTTCGATTCCCGCCTCGGAAAAAATTTGTGTACGATCTGCAGAAATTTGTTCCGTTGGTCTGGGTGTTTATGTATAATAAAAAATATCTATCTATGTAAGTATATCAGTCATCTAGTACCCATAATACAAGCTTTGAGTAGCTTACTTTGGGGCTGGATGATGCTGTGTGGATTGTCCAGCATTATTAAAAAAAAATATATTATCAGGTAAGATGGTGGCCAAACGCCATCCTTCAAAAGGACGCTTGGGAATTGGGAATATAGCAGCGTTAGTCTACTAGTAGCCTATTCATTATATTTTATTTCGTTAAGGCGTTGACAACACCTAATATTTCTCTCGCTCGCACGATTCGACATTTTAAAAGATATAAAATCACAAATTCCATTTTGAAAAATCGCAAACAACTATTTTGTGTGCAATAACATTGCGCATAGTTTAGTAAAAAATTCATTTTGATTGATGCAAGTTTTCCTACTCAAAAGTTTGCTTGAGTACGAAAACTAGAAACGCAAAATTTTAAGTAGGAAAACTTGTATCGATCAAAATGAATTTTTTACTACACTATGCGCAATGTGATTGCACACAAAATAGTTGTTTGCGATTTTTCAAAAATTAGTTTAGCGATTTTATATCTTTCAACAAATCAAAACGTGCGAGCGAGAGTCACATTAGCTCTTGTCTTCGTCTTAAGGCCCTTGCCACGATTAGATTGTCTATTCGCATCCACCTATTCATAAACATGGAAAATTTTCAACCGTTCTGAATAGCTTTGAAAAAGATCGCTTCCTTGTATATTGTTTTTTTGCCGCCCTTCATCCGCCCACATGGTTGTTGGCTGTTTACATCAAAATGTATTACTAAATAAAAATATCTATTTTGCGCAGTGGCGACACTGGCTGAGGTTTACATTTTTATATAAAATCACGTGTAAGCAATAAACGTATTGAGTATTGAAGTAGATTTAGGTAAATACGGGTACATAGTTGTTAGGTGTAAGGATGTACCTATCCCATGGACCCTGCCTAGGCAATAGCAATATGACGGGTATATCATTCTTAAGGCGAAGACAAGAGCTAATAGTACCTCTCGCTCGCACGTTTGGACATGTTGAATATATTTTCTTTTTTACCCAAACGCAGCAAATTATCCTTTACTACTTTATCCGACTCAGACGCCATAAAAATGTGGGCTCGAATCCTGCGGTAGGACAAGTTTGCAAGTTTTGAAAATAATGATTCAGAGTCTTTCATGCTACATACTTATAGTAATAACTAGTTGCGCCCCGCGGTTTCACCCGCGCATACTTAAATCCCGGTATTCCCGCGAGATAAAAAGTAGCCTATGTGTTATTCCAGACTATAACCAATCTCTCTGCCAAGTTTCATCCAGATCCGCTCAGCCGTTCTGGCGTGAAAGAGTAACAAACATCCATCCATCCATCCTTACTTACAAACTTTCGCGTTTATAATATTATAGTAGGATTAAACCCAGACAGAGAACAAACGTATATATTCAAAAACAATTATTTGTTCTCGGTGGGGATTGAAACCACGGCCTACGGCGCAGAAGGCAGAACTACCAACTGTGCTGTGAAGGCTGTCAAATGGAAATTAAGTGTGGGTTCAGGACTACGTTAGTGACTAATGGCTATTTATTATTTAAATGATGTACTTACATCTAAACAGCTCCAGCGCTGTCATACAGTTGGCACGCTCACGCTTGTCGCGCCATACCTGAAACATTAAATATTCCATTACTCGCTACATAAGGATGTAGTGCCGTGTTTGACTGTCTGGATATTACGTACGCTTTCGCTAAGCCGAAAGATCTGTCTGTGTCGTAAGAAATACGTTTTTAACCACAACTGTGTTGTAGGAAATACGTTGTTCGACCAAAAGTGTGTAGTAGTAAAAACGATTGACCCAAAGGAAAAAAAAGTGGTATGAAATAAATTTTAATATTGCCGCCCTATTCATTTTGATATCGAAACGACCTAAAAGTCAAAATTAGTAATTTCTCATAATCCTTGACTTCATGGCGCAGTTGTTCTAATGATTCTGATAAAGTGGGTGAAGATGTGCGAAGACGCTAGTCGATATATAAATAAACCAACAACAAAGATGCGTGCTGTGTTTACAACTCGGACCTAAACAAGTCTTTATTATCACACAATTATCTACAAGGTTGAGTGAAGAAAAATATTTTCAATAATGATTATTAAGATTTTCAAGTACACAAGGCGAGGGCTACAGAATAAATTGTAGTGTTTATGGTAGAGATCTTTTACTCTTAAAGTAGGTACTACGAATAGTTTTGTCTAGGCACACAGGGAAAGTAAACGAAAAAGAAGATCCGTCCAGTGGTTTGGGCTGTGCGTTGATAGATCACTATGTCAGTCAGTCAGTCACCTTAGTCACCACCTATATATATATATATATATATAGTGATCTTATCACCTAGGATATATATATATCTATCTAAATATATATAACTCAAAGGTGACTGACTGACTGACATAGTGATCTATCAACGCACAGCCCAAACCACTGGACGGATCGGGCTGAAATTTGGCATGCAGGTAGATGTTATGACGTAGGCATCCGCTAAGAAAGGATTTTGATCAATTCTACCCCCAAGCGTATAAAATAGGGGATGAAAGTTTGTATGAAACTTTGAATTCCTTGCCGCGAGCAAAGCCGCGGGTTCAGCTAGTGTAACATAAAAGATCATGGGAATAAAGTATTTTTATTAACTATGTTCAGCTGTGTTTAGATTAAGGTATTTTAAAGAGCCGTTTATCACATGATTCTATTTATGATAGGCAATGGAAAAGCCCGCAGTCTAACAAAATATTCCGTAGCTCTTACAACTTAAATCTAAAGCAATAGCTATAAAGATAAGTTTTGATTGTTGCCTTTTATAAGTGAGGCAGGCTGGCGAAGGTATGATGCATTCGGCCTCGCGGGCAACAGATAGCGCTAGACAAAGACGATGCGAGGTCATGAGCGTAGCCTTGCGCGGGTGCGCAAACGCTTCCGCCTGTCGACGCGCACGCGAGCCGAGCTCACTACAAGCCCGACCGCCGAGCGGTAATGACGTCCGCTCCCGCATTCCACGATTATAAATCTAATAAAATAGATAACAGTCACATTTCTTGTATTTCTGCTATTTACAAACCGAATGCTTTATTGTATATTTTTTATGATTGTAATCAGTTTATATCCTTAATTTATAATCATAGTTACTAAAGAGCTGAGGATATTGGGGAATATTTTAAGAATAAATCAGATAACGGTCACGTAATTGACAAGCAGTAGATCAGATGAAACAACAAATTACATAAATAACCGAGGAAAAAGGTTTTTTATGTAGCTTCCTAGTAAACAAAAGCTATTATGCCGATGATACGAGCTTACAAATGGCTCATGTGTAATCATTTCATCGCTTGTTTTGTCTGCCTACGCAACTGCGTAATTGAAGTAGGATCTCGCTCTGAAATCTTATCCTGACGGCCACTCAATTACTTGCAAGTTCCGCGAAATTTTACTGGTTTAAAAATGTTTGAGCATAGACGTACTCTAAAACGGCGAAGGAAAACATCGTGAGGAAACCGGCATGTTGTAGAACCTAAAAAATCTGAAACATGTCTCGAAAGGAGCTTCTTTGAGGCGCACTCAATTTCTTTCACCACACTAGTGATACGACCTTAAGAAGGAGATAACGATTTATGTTTGGTTCATGTTGGTTGCAATTGATTTAACAGCATTTTCCTTTTCTAACTTAATTTGCGATTGCAATTGCAGCATTAGCAACCACCTCATCTTCAGCCACTACTAGGTATGCAGAAGGAGATGTTTCTTTTTCATTGTTTACTACGGTCACGTTAGGTATTCCATTAGATAAGATCCTCTTTAAGAGTGGTACAGCTCTTTGTGTCGGGCTCATCCGGGGAAGTTTTTTTTTTTTTTTATACAACAGCTGATGGAACAAGCAGATGGCCCACCTGATGTTAAGTGGTAACCATCACCTATTAACAAAACATTGCCCCGTAGGTCACGCACAATAGAAACGTGCATTACGATGCACTGCCCTGCGTCCATCAACTTGAGGCATACAGATGTTAAGCCTCATGTGCCTGTAATTACACCGGCGACCACACTCTTCAAACCGAAACACAGCGTTGCTGCTTGGCGGCAGAAAAAGGCGTGGTGGTAGTACTTCCCCGGACGAGCCCTTCACAAAGAGCTCTACTACTCTTACTCTTCTTACTCGGAAGTACTACTATCGTGCCAACTTCTGCCGCTAAGCACCGAAATTACAGGCATACGACTTAACCACTTAACATCTGGTAGGCCATCTGCTTGTTCCATCAGCTAGTTGTATAAAAACATAAAACGTGAAGCTTAACATCTTACGTCTGAAGTTGTGGATGGCAGGCGGTGCATTGTAGGTAGGGCACGTTCCTATTGTGCGTGACTTACGAGGCAATGCTTTATTAAGGGTGATAGTTACCACTTTACTATGGGATGGGTCTTCTAACCTTGTACAATTAGCCTTTTCATAAAAAATATAGAGGCTAGGCATGCCTAATGTCGCCAGCATTAAATAGGTATGTTAAAAATCACTTCACGTTTGTATCTATGCTAACGACTGTACCTACTCAAGATTATTTTGAGAATGTATAAGAGGTGTACTCAAAGGCAGATATCTGTTATTGTTGGTCTTATCTACTATCTATCGCGACTCAGTTTGTTTTGCAAAATGTAGTGCGTAGCGTAGTGTTTTGACTACGCCTAATCATGAGATTAGGCGCTATTATAGGCGAGATTATTAAGATTTTGCCGTAACCGTATTCATGAGAGAACCAATCAATCAAAATATCGGTTAACTTTCTCGCTTGACAAATTTCCATGGACAAGTTTCAAGATTTTTCCACAAGCAATGGTGAATAGTATGAAGAAGGAACCATGACTTTTAAAATATAATGAACAACCTTCGAGAGAAAATCATGGCCTTAAAATTATCTGTCACTGTCATATTTCAGAGCACGTTATAATGTCATGTCAGCCGCTTATAGTGGCCTCGCTCTATCGTCATCCAGTACGAGTACACTACACATAACCGCTCTCTTCAGCGACACGCTCAATACGAATGTCAACAGTTGTAGGCGATCAAGATAAATACGAACCTTTTGCGTTGTCAATTTATGGATGACTTTATTCGAAACTGCACAAGTTTTGGACATGTTCACCTCAGACGAGGACATTGTGCTTCCGTGTTTTCTTGAGTCAAAGTTCAATGCTTGCATAGTCATTGCGCTTGTTTACCTTCTAGCACCTTCTCCATTCGAGGTTCTGCGGCATAGCATTCTTTATCAACCAATCAAGGTCAAGAGCGAACTAATCTTTGGCCATCTTTGGCCAAAAAAAGTCAAGTTGGGTATGAAAAAAACATTTTTTGAACTTTTTTTTTTATACAACTAGCTGATGGAACAAGCAGATGGCCCACCTGATGTTAAGTGGTAACCATCACCTATAAACAAAACATTGCCCCGTAGGTCACGCACAATAGGAACGTGCCCTACGATGCACTGTCCTGCGTCCATCAACTTGAGGCATACAGATGTTAAGCCTCATGTGCCTGTAATTACACCGGCGACCACACTCTTCAAACCGAAACACAGCGTTGCTGCTTGGCGGCAGAAAAAGGAGTGGTGGTAGTACTTCCCCGGACGAGCCCTTCACAAAGAGCTCTACTACTCTTAAGTAACTTTCAAGGCATTGGTGAAAAGGTGTTTTTTAAACCTTCGCGATTATAACACATACATAATTTGAAATAATATAGGTAAAACGCGATAAATACCGGTGTAATATTTCAAATCAATTGGTGAAAAACTTGATGAAACTTGAGTTTATTTTTGTATTCTGTTTAAGGTGAGTGTCCGATGGGATGGGCGTTATTGTTTATTGAAAAGTATCCAAAGATTTATTTATCTGCTCCCGTTCAATCAGATTACAAATCTGCGATATTGCCAATAAAAATAACAGTAGCTAGATTACGCAAATGTCGTCATAATTACGTGGCTGTCTCGGTGTAGAGCGACCTCCGTTCAATGCCGGCGTACTTCCTGCTTGCATCGCTCTGATAGTGCAATGTTGTCATTTAGATAATGCGCTTTTAGTCGATCTTGTTACATAATTGGATGACACCGACCAAATACGAATTCTGTCATTAGATTCTGTTTTAGGCTATATTTCATTCTGAAATATAACTTGCATGTGTGAAGCGAATAAGAAAAATAGAAATATAGAAGAACTAGTAGCGCCCCGCGGTTTCACCCGCGTAGTTTTAAATCCCGATATTCCCACGGGATAAAAAGTAGCCTATGTGTTATTCCAGACTATAAAATATATCTGTGCCAATTTTCACCAAGATCCGTTCAGCCGTTCTGGAGTTATAGAGTAACAAACATCCATCAATCCATACTTACAAACTTTATCGTTTATAATAGTAGTAGGATAGGATGATATTTCTGTAATTATAAATAAAAAGTCATAACAAAACCCTTTTTTTTTCAAATTGTTATAATGCTGGTGATCGTCTTACGATTATTACAACACTACCGAACAATATGTTGAAAAAGGACGTCAAAGTTTGTAAATACTTGTATATACAAACGCATTCGAGAGCCACAAATAAAAAAAAACTGTGAAAGTTAATAAATATTGAAATCTGAATACTTTTGAGTTGGCCGTTGGATATAAAATGTACATTTTTATCGTCCGGCCTTTATTTTTTCGCATTTATGATAATTTAATTAATATTTATCTGTTTACGTGATTTTTATTATGCATATCACTTCCCTTATTGCCGAAACGAAGTGTTTATAGTTTTTATATGAATATAATAAAAAATCATTAAAAATCATTAGTATGTAGAGTATACAATATATACAAAAAATGAATTTTTCAGTGACTGTCCGGTTAGGTATTGTTTTTAGAAGATATTTGTTTATTAGGTAGGTCTCTTGTAAATGATCGTATTCTTTCTGTTTTAAAATGACTTCAAAAAAGGAGGTTCTCAATTCGAGTGTTTTTTTTAATGTTTGTTAGCACAAAACTTTTTACTGAGTGGACTTATTTTGAGTCAGACATTTTAGAGCTTGGCAAATATTTGTTGTTAACAATTACAAATTGTTAATTGTCAATTAACAATTAACAAGTTTACCTTTTCTTTAATACCATTATAATGTTATTTATAAAGGGGGAAATTTATTAGTTTTAAACAAATGTCAGGTGAGTGAAACCGCAAGTTAAAGTTAGATTGCAAAGCGCATGCAGCACAATTCGTGCTTTCGACAAGGACAACCGGATGTGGTTTTATGGCTTGCGTGACCACCATTTTGGACTGCTCTCAAAAATGCATGTTTAAAAACAATTTAAGCTATTAAGTTTCCTCGTATGACTGGCCTTGGAGAATTGCGGTGATTGGTGTAAAATAATTGTTAAGGGGCTGACGACCATTAAACAACTTTAATCGATAAAAGTTTTCCTACTCAAATCTTTGCTAAACTAGTTTTTGCACATGCAAGCTTTTGAGTAGGAAAACTTGTATCGATCTTGAGGTTATCATGACGCACCTGTAACTTCAAAAACATAAAAAGAAAACTTACAGACGTCAAAATCATAAATTAAAAATCAAAACTGTCCATATTCAGTTTGACCTCAAGAACTGCTTTGAAACTAGAACTGATCAGGCCATATTTACGGTCCGAACGGTCAGTTCAATTACAGAAGGATTACTTTGAAATTACTCCGATGATGAGACCCGAAATTAGTTCTCTCTGTTGGCATTACCGATCGGTAAGAGATGGCAATAGTTTAATTGTATCGATGAAAGTTTTTTTTTTTTTTTAATACAACTAGCTGATGGAACAAGCAGATGGCCCACCTGATGTTAAGTGGTAACCATCACCTATAAACAAAACATTGCCCCGTAGGTCACGCACAATAGGAACGTGCCCTACGATGCACTGCCCTGCGTCCATCAACTTGGGGCATACAGATGTTAAGCCTCATGTGCCTGTAATTACACCGGCGACCACACTCTTCAAACGGAAACACAGCGTTGCTGCTTGGCGGCAGAAAAAGGCGTGGTGGTAGTACTTCCCCGGACGAGCCACACACAAAGAGCTCTACTACTCTTAAACTTCTTTGTTATGATTATAAAGATCATTATATTAAGAAACAGTTAGTTTGTCTTTTTAAACGAGTTCCTTATCGACCTAACTGACCTTGGCCTCCGCACGTTTTTCTCAAAATCACCACAAAATTTGCATCTAATTCATAAATAATGAGGCCTTTACGTCTGATTTAAGACGATTTACCGTCAGGGGCAACTTTTTAAACTAAGGTACCTACATTACTAAGATTCTAAACCTCAGTACTGATGCTGATTGGCTGAAATGGCAGTGGGCCGGCCATGTTTGCCGAAGAACCGAAAGTCGTTGGAACAAACAAATACATGAGTGGAGACCGCGTTTAGGTAAGCGTAGTGTAGGACGTCCTCCGGCAAGGTGGGGCGACGATCTGCGAAATGTAGCGCAGCAAGCACTGGATGAGAAGAGCCGGAGACCGGGCTCAGTGGCGCGTCTTGGGAGAGACCTACGTCCAGCAGTGGACTAACGTAGGTTGATGATGATAATGATGCTGATTGGCCTGCTCAGACTACGATGGATAGAAAAACAGAGAACAGGCATGGACTGTGGAATTGTCATAACGTTGAACCCGCCACACTATTTTTTTCAAGCCCTGGATGTCTACCAGTCATCCCGCGCTATTATATTAGCATTAAGTCCACAGTTTTTTTCTCGTGAAAATTTTAAAGAAATTAACGAATTTAAATGGTCGTGAAAACGTAACTAACACACTATTTACCCATTTACAAATAACAATACAAGTTGGTAAGGATATTCATAATTAGCAGCCTTCAAACTTATCTAATCCCACTGACAATGTCACCGTCAAGTTCAAAAGAAAAAATTTCCATTGGCCCGAGAATACCGCACCTCGACCTTTACCCAGCGTAAAGCATCGGTCACACGAGGCGAATACGCGCTGCGGATGCAACGGTCGCGAACAATCTCGCTTGGTGGGACGAACTACTCGTTGCGACCTAAAGATTTTACCGCCAGTTGAATTGAGAATGTTTAATTATGATAAACGGCGCAAGAGTCAAATCTGCTCGCTAAAAATTCACATCTGATAGACAACATGTCTTTGCTTTTTCAACAACTTACTGTATAATGACAATTAAAGCCGGCACAAGGAATGAGTGGTTCATGCGATTCCGTTGCGAATAGGTTACATCAGTATTCGCTTTATGTAACCGAAGTTATATTAAAATTAAAAGGTTCATGAGGGTTAAAATTATGCCACAAGTTGATGGACGCAGGGCAGTGTATCGTAGGGCACATTACTATCGAGCGTGACTTACGATGCAATGCTCTGTTAAAAGGTAATAGCTACCTCTTAACTTCAAGTAGGCCAATTGGCTTACTATTTGAAAGAAAGAAAGAAAAAGTTTTTATTTATGACGACAACACACGCACAAACTAACAACAAGAGCGACACACTAATAATAATACTAATAAACAGCAGATATTTTAAACAAACTTAATACTAAACTTACAAGAAACAAATTTGAGGGGGGGGAGTGTGTCTCTCAATACAGTACATACCAAGGTACATACGTCCACGTCATAAATTGCTTGCTATATATTTTATTGGATTGTATACATACGTTCTGTGATTATTGTTTTGTTGTTTTTTATTTTTAATGCTATAGCTAAATTAATTATAATATTGAGACTTTTAAATATATAATTTTTGAAACAATTATGACTGAACAAATGGATTGAATTGGTCCATCAGCAAGTCTATTCAAAAGCCTATAAAAAACCAATCGGTTTTGCTCGTTGAATTCGCAGCGTGTAATCGCTTCGTGTGACCTAAGGTTTAGGGCCAAGACCTCGCCAATGATTCAGTTATCACTTTATCACTGGTAGG
Organism: Plemyria rubiginata; assembly: GCA_963576535.1. Lineage (NCBI taxonomy): Eukaryota > Metazoa > Arthropoda > Insecta > Lepidoptera > Geometridae > Plemyria > Plemyria rubiginata. The sequence goes on along the minus strand of OY754908.1, from coordinate 14,422,812 downwards.
TTTTACTTATCGGTTGATAGGGCTGTCCTTGTTTGTAATCACGGCAAGGTCGGAGCGATTCCGGCTCGCTTTTTGTCGCTGGAACTTTTCCGGTATTGCCTTTTTTGGCAGTTTTTGGTGGTTTTATGCACGGATGGTTTCCGGCAGTCGCCGTTGGATGCAATTATGCAATTTTTTCTAAGACTAGGTAGCTGTGTCTATGATTTTGGGTGGCCTTGAAACAGTGCTAATTGAATTGCATCAAAAGACCTTCGTTAGCTTTTTGCGATTTTGTAAAAGCTAGGATCATTTTGAGATATATTTAAGGTATGAAATGATATTCGTAGGATCGCAAACTCGTTTGTTGGGTGGTGGTAAATGCTAATGGTCTTAATCTTGTTTTTATATTTTTGTTTCTGGTTTTATAATTTTTGTTAAAAACCCTGCAATATTTTGTAACGAGATAACGATCAATAGTCTTAAAGGGTATAAGGATAGTTCAGATTTCCGTCACACAGCTGCCACACATCTCTTCGTTTGCATTTTCTCATAATAAACATAATAATCAAAATACCTTCCTTTAAAGACCAAATCCAGTTAATAGTTTTAGTTAACATTTCATTTTATCCTGAAATATTAAATGTATCTATGTGCCACGCACACCGACTCCAACTTTTATCCTAACCGAGAGATTGATAATTATTATAATAGAATGGAACAGCTTTAACCGTGAAAACCTTTTATTGGCTTTTGCGTTTTTATATCTGCTATGTTATTTTAGTTATATTAAGCTGTTGGTTTTCCAATAAATAAATAAATAGAATATATTTTATTATATTTTAATATATCTTGGAGTTTTAGGAAAACTTACAGATTATTGTTTGAAAAATAATTAACAGAACCTCTAAAAAGGCATACTTACATGTTATATAATGGAAACATGTGTATCTACCTACTACCCGCTAAGCCTAGGTAAGTACCTACATATATACTTTGTTTCCCATTTCTTCTTGTTGTTTTTCTTGATATGTTATGCTGTACTTGTGTTTGTGTGTCTAATAAATCTCTATTCTTAAGGATGTGATTAGTTTTAGAAAGAGAGGTAGGCCAAAGAAAAGATGGATGGACTGTGTGACGGATGACATGAGTAAAAAAGAGAGCACCAAGATGACGAATGATAGAGGAGAGTGGAGGAGTAGAACCTGTTGTGCTAACCCCATTTGGGATAAGGGCAGGGAGATGATGATGATTCTAAAAAAATATTAGGTAATTGAAGGTCAATTAAAGTTTCCACAGATTCGACAAACAAACACGGCTACAGCATCACAAAACAAGACAAACAGGAAGACAAAACTGTGAAGCAGCAGAATATATAGTAGGTAGGTAGATAGGAACCTACATAAGATTAGTCGCTTACATGCGAATATATTTTTTGTGCTCCTAATATTAGTATAATAGATATTCACGCCTCGGAACAGATTTGTGTACGATCTGCAGAATTTTTTTCCGTTTGTCTGAGTGTTTTCTATCTTCTATATATATAAAATGAATTTCTGTTCGTTAGTCTCGCTCAATCTCGAGAACGGCTGATCCGATTTGGCAAATTTTGGCCTTGAATTATTTGTGGAAGTCCAGAGAAGGGTTAAAAGGTCAATAAATATGAAAATGCTCGGAATTAAATAAAAACAAAAAACTACGCGGGTGGAACCGCGGGGCGCAGCTAGTGTATAATAAAAAAATATCTATCTAATATGTAAGTATGTAATGTATTAAATATATCAGTTATCTAGTACCCATAACACAAGCTTTGAGTAGCTTACTTTGGGGCTAGATGGTGTTGTGTGGATTGTCCAGCATTATTTATTTATTCATTGTGGTAAGTGTGGTGGTCCCAGCATAGAATAGGGTCCTTATGGGTAGGATAGAAAGGATTACCGCAGTCAAGGGTCACATTATCCCTATTCTTGTGGTCAGATTACAGACCGCAGTGCCCCCATAGCCTGAGTTCCTTTGAATTACGTCTTGTGTACGCTTCCGACTGGCACTGATTTGGATCAGTTAAGTTATCTATAGATCGTTTGCAACGGTCTGCAGATAGCTCAACTGTTTCATATGTATTTTGTATATTTTGTAAATAATAATTGTAACTATTAGTTGTAATTTTCTTTGTAAATAATGTTAATATAGATTTGAATTACTAATTTGCTAAATCTCTGTTCGACGTAAGCGCCGCTTATAAAAACTTACTACAGTTATCTGCTGTTGGTATTGCACATTTATAAATAAATAAAATAAATAATGCTGGACAATCCACACAGCATCATCTAGCCCCAAAGTAAGCTACTCAAAGCTTGTGTTATGGGTACTAGATGACTGATATATTTAATACATTATATACTTACATAGATATATATTTTTTATTATACATAAACACCCAGACCAACGGAACAAATTTCTGCAGATCGTGCACAAATTTGTTCCGAGGCGGGAATCGAACCCGCAACCTCTTGCGTCGCAGGCGGACTCTCGCCCGCTGCGCCACTAAGGTCGTCAAACATTTGCTTAAACGTATTGCTGATATCATTATTACAGGCTACAACAAAGATTCTTGCAATGTGCCAGAGCAATAGCCTGTAGCTTTACTTGCTCAGATTTTTTTCTCGAAGGTCAGGTATTAAAAGCCCGGAAGTCACGGCCTCACTCAATTAAAAAAAACATCGATATGACTCAAACGAGTATTTTAAGTGTTTATTTATTTACAAAATTCAAGCGAATTCCAGTCATCGACGAAAATACACTAAAACAATTTGACACACTATCAGATCCTTGTATGGAAACATTGTTTATATTGCCTTGTATAAAGTGCCTCATAATCTATTTTTTTTATACAACTAGCTTATGAAACAAGCAGATGGCCCATCTGATGTTAAGTGGTAACCATCACCATAACAAAGCAGTGCCGCGTAAGTCACGCATGATAGGAACGTGCCCTACAATGCACTGCCCAACATTTTTATCTGATAATAACATGAGCGAAACCGGCAGCAATAATAGTGTTTGATATCTGGTAAAATTCAAAAGTGCCTAGGAATTATGTTGCTACGCATGACGTTCGTAGCAGGTGCTACGTCGTAGCACTTACAAGAAAAATCATAAGAAATGAATGCCTTGTAAAAACTGAGAATTAGGTGGACTTGGCTGTTTCACGGATAATGAAGAGAGACATATTGAATAAATAGGCTACGAGATAAAATTATATATACGCATATCGCCGTTAAGAATAAATTATATAATACATAATATAAATATATTTTCATACGGGAGAGTACTGTCTCCTGGGCCACAGCTAACGCTATTCCAGGAGACAGAGCCTCACACTTACTGTAGATTGTTAATTATTGCAAATAAACATTTTTAATTTTTTTTTTTCATTTCAATACATACTTAAGTGACAAACCTCATAGCTTAGTTGGCAGTAGCTCTGTCTTTTGTACTGTTGCCAAAAAGTAGATGGCCCACTTTTTTTTTTTTTTTTTAATACAACTAGCTCATGGAACAAGCAGATGGCCCACCTGATGTTAAGTGGTAACCATCACCTATAAACAAAACATTGCCCCGTAGGTCACGCACAATAGGAACGTGACCTACGATGTACTGCCCTGCGTCCATCAACTTGAGGCATACAGATGTTAAGCCTCATGTGCCTGTAATTACACCGGCGACCACACTCTTCAAACCGAAACACAGCGTTGCTGCTTGGCGGCAGAAAAAGGCGTGGTGGTAGTACTTCCCCGGACGAGCCCTTCACAAAGAGCTCTACTACTCTTAAAACCACTTGATTTAATATCATCTTTTGTAGTCACCTAGTACATGTTTAGGTCCTAGCTACTCAAGATCCTTTTTATTTTTCTATATGCATCTGGTAAATACAAAATATGACGATATTTTGAAAATTGATTTGCATCCAACTTAATGCAGGCGACAGACAGGCGATAGGCTTATCTCTTTTGCTACTTTCTGGTGGAGCAAACAGATGGCCTACCTGATGTTAAGTGGTAACCACCACCAATAAAAATATTGATTCGCAAGTCACTCGACTCATCACCTAAGGCATGCAGGTTGCAAGCCTCATGTGCCTGTAACTTCACTGGTATTTAACCAAAACGCTAATTACGGTTAGCAGAGGAAAGTGAGAGTATGGTAGTGGTAACTACTTACTAAGGAAACCGAGAGTGACCGATGCAAACACAAGTCACTTGCTATTTCAGCTTTAACTTCAAATTACATAGAGATAGCAAGGGACTTGACAGCCGATTGTGTTGATCGAGCTTTCAGAAACCGGGGGTTAGTTGTAATTATGTATTTGTGTTGTAAATTGTATCTAAATGACAATTTATTAAATAATAATTTTTTTTTTTTATACAACTCGCTGATGGAACAAGCAGATGGCCCACCTGATGTTAAGTGGTAACCATCACCTATAAACAAAACATTGCACCGTAGATCACGCACAATAAAAACGTGCCCTACGATGCACTGCCCTGCGTCCATCAACTTGAGGCATACACACGTTAAGCCTCATGTGCCTGTAATTACACCGGCGACCACACTCTTCAAACCGAAACACAGCGTTACTGCTTGGCGGCAGAAAAAGGCGTGGTGGTAGTACTTCCCCGGACGAGCCACACACAAAGAGCTCTACTACTCTTAATTATGTGTCATTTCTTTGTCATGACAAAAGTAAAGTAGATGAGCCAGATGTTAAGAGTTACTCACAAATGAAAAACCGTATGTAAATGCATCTGAGCTGTCGTTTATTACCAGTTTAGTAAGACTCGAGCTAACACTTATCTTATTAGCATATCTACCTTACGAGTCTATCTTTCAACCAGCGTTTTAAACTAAAATGAGCTTTATGTCTTTGTCTTTAGATACAATATTAGTTGTGCTGATTGAATGCTGGATGATAGTAGACTTACATGGAGAGGAATAAAAGGATCTGTTAAAATAAGGGATTGATAATTTTCTTTGGGTGGATTTGACAATCTCTAGTAGCGCTCTCCTTTATGGTGAAATATGTCTGACTTTGATAGTAAATTATAAAATACACACAGAATTGACATTAGTTCGGTCGAAACCTGCCTTAAAGAATGACCTGGCAGAAGAACTTTAAATGGTATGATAACAATAGAAACAGTGAAGTGACGCTTCTGTACAAAAACTGTCATTTATTCTATGCATCAGCTACTGCACTACGCTTCCGCATGCGCGCAAATTCACTTTCACTGCTACCACCACCAATAGACATCGCCCACCACGCTAAAACAACCTCTATCCTAACACACATACGGCGTAAAATCGCTGCAGTTTCGCAGCATTTTTTAACAATATTCAGTTTACTTGCAATCTAAATGAGACTTTATAACGAGTGCGTAAAGTTGTTAGTAAACTGGCACGGTGCAAGCGACGGCCTAGTCAAGGCCGCACGTACGACGCAAGTGTACTTTCTCTAGCGGTCAATGGTCATAGCTTTGGGAGCTCATTTGTTTTTGGAGAGCGCTCAAGGTCGGACGTCTTTGTGATTGACTGCATTGTGGTCTATGGTCGACGGGGGGACGGGAGATATGTACAAACATAACACACTGTAGATATTATAAAATAAATAATGGTGGTAACGCGAAACTAAACTTATGCGAATACAGATCAAGTTACACAAAGCCAAACAAAAATGACGCTTACTACAAGGAGATAAGCGAGCAGCTGATGTGTATTCTTGTGTACCTTGGGATCCATCGAGTTAATTACTTACGATGATCGACTGCAGGTTGATTATTTATTGTCGTGCTGTCAAAAGGTACTTTTGATTTTGTTATTAATTTTCCAGATCCCAGCAGGGCTATTTTAGACATAGACATAGACATAGACATAGACATAGACATAGACATTTATTTATTTGCCACAAAGAACACACAACATATACAATTAGAAAACTAGTTGCGTCCCGCGGTTTCACCCGCGCAGATTTAAATCCCGGTATTCCCACAGTATAAAAGTAGCCTATGTGTTATTCCAGACTATAATGTATCTCTCTGCCAAGTTTCATCCAGATCCGTTCAGCCGTTCCCGCGTGAAAGAGTAACAAACATCTATCCATACTTGACAGCCTACGTAGCTCAGTTGGTAGTAGCTCTGCCTTCTGCGCCGTAGGTCGTGGGTTCGATTCCCACCGTGAACAAACGTTTGTGTGATGAACACAGATGTTTGTTCTCTGTCTGGGTGTTATATAATATTACAAGTATGTATTTACAAAAAAAAAGTATATAAGTAGTATATCAGCTATCTGGTTCTCATATCACAAGCATAAGCTTAGTTTGGGGCTAGATAGTGCTGTGTGGAAAGTCCACCAATATTTATTATTTATTATTATTATTACTTACAAACTTTCTTTATAATATGAATTAAAAAACTTTATTGACAAAGAAAATTACAACTAATAGTTACAATTATTTACAAAATGTACAAAATATACAAAATACATATGAAACAGTTGAGCTATCTGCAGACCGTTGCAAACGATCTATAGATAGCTCAACTGATGCAAATCAGTGCCAGTCGGAAGCGTACCCAAGACACTGGCTGCATATTGCCACGCTGAATGGCAATGCTGATACGCTGAGCCAGGTATTCGCCAGCCCTCGGGTCACGCGTATAATATTTTTAATATTAGTAGGATAGGATGAACTTAGGCGGTGCATCGTAGGGCACGTTGCTAACGTATGTGACTTTTTAAAATGGTTTTATAATTATCTGACAAGCTATGCAACAGAGGTCGTCCACATGGTTGCCAATTCTCGTGTAAACGGACTAAAAATGCGAATCGTGAGTAGAAACCGAACGGCGCGTGAACCGCGCGAGTATTTATTTACTTTCACTTGGCTATCGCGCGGTATGCTGACTATAAACGCCCGTGACTTTGTTTGCGTTGTCTTATTGCATCATAGTCATCAGTTTTTATTATACTGCTTGCGAATAAACAGATGGCACCGCCTGATGTGAAGTGGTAACCATCACCTACCGAAGCATTTAAGGGGCAGCCGCTATCTCGCTCGCACAATTGAAAATTGTTGACGGTTTTAATTCACTGAATGTAGTTATGTTAAATTGCAATCGGTTAAGTTATTGTCAATGGCATTACAAAGATTGAGCGAAAATAAAATTTTGCTCCATCGGCTCCATTTTGCTGGACATCCTTTTTTTTCGTTGGTAAATAAAAGTAGGTAAGTAACACAAAGTTGGTTTCTATAAATAAATAAATAATGCTGGACAATCCACACAGCACTATCTAGCCCCAAAGTAAGCTATTCAAAGCTTGTGTTATGGGTACTAGATAACTGATATATTTAATACATTATATACTTACATAGATAGATATTTTTTATTATACATAGAAAACACCCAGACCTTCGGAACAAATTTCTGCAGATCGTACACAAATTTGTTCCAAGGCGGGAATCGAACCCGCAACCTCTTGCGTCGCAGGCAAGCCCTCGCCCGCTGCGCCACAGAGGTCGTCGAATGAATAAAAATGATTTTCATTACTATAATCTCTGACACGTTAGATATTTCTGATTGTCTGATCGAATTCGGTCTAAATTAGTAACTAGCATTTCATATGTGACAGGTTACAAGCCCATCGCCGCAAGTGTTGATCGCGCTTCCAGAAACCGGTGGAAAGTCTGATAGCTTATGACCTTACTTGGTTTCCTTAGTGCTACCTAATTAAATATGTTACAAATTTTTTTAAAGATAAATTTATAAAAAAAACTGGTAAAAATTGTTCGTTTTTGTATTTACATTTATCCTACTAATATTATAAACGCGAAAGTTTGTAAGTATGGATGGATGTTTGTTACTCTTTCACGCCGGAACGGCTGAACGGATCTGCATGAAACTTGGCAGAGAGATAGATTATAGTCTGGAATAACACATAGGCTACTTTTTATCCCGTGGGAATACCGGGATTTAAATCTGCGCGGGTGAAACCGCGGGGCGCAACTAGTGTTTTAATAAAATTCTTTAGACTGTTCTGTACCTAATCCGATTGTCTGCAATTTGTCTATGCCTAGTTCGTATTGGGCATGTTGTTGGGAAATATGACTAGATTTACAAACAGATAGTGCGAGTATACCTACCTAGGCAACGAGTTTGAGCAAATAAATTAGAAACTGATTTTGAAAGCTCTACATGTAAATGGATGGAAACAGTTGGTTTTCTTGTGAAATTACTTCAATAAAATGCAAAAGGTTTCTACAGATCGTGTTAATACGATTACGATATTTTATGCACGTTTCTAGGTACTTATTATTCAAAGATATCTAGAGATTATACTTTGCACAATAAGTAAAATTTTTGAAATTGGACCTGTCATTCAGGTAGATAAATCTAAATATATATAACTCAAAGGTGACTGACTGACAGACTGACATAGTGATCTATCAACGCACAGCCCAAACCACTGGACGGATCAGGCTGAAATTTGGCATGCAGGTAGATGTTATGACGTAGGCAACCGCTAAGAAAGGATTTTGATAAATTCTACCCCCAAGGGGATAAAATAGGGGATGAAAGTTTGTATTCGATTTTCAAAGTAAACGAGCGCGAGCAAAGCCGCGGGATCAGCTAGTAACAAATAAATAGTGGACAATCTATACAGCACTATCTAGCCTCACAGTAAGAAATGCTGGTAGCACTATGGGAACCAGATAGCTACAATACGTCTGTCAAAAAAAATGGTCACCAATTTGAAACCCCCTCAAGAGTACTTATGTATGTAAGAAGTCTTTGTGAGTGGGTGGTTTGTCCGGGAAGTCCTACCATGCCACTTTTTGCCATCAAGCAGCGCTGTTGTGTTTCGATTTGAAGGGTGTGGACGCTGTTCAAATAACTAACAGGCATATGAGGCTAAGACCTGCGTGGCCTAATGTTGATGCACGCAGGGCATTGCATCGTAGGGCACGGCCCTAACGTTGCATCGTAGGGCACGGCCCTAACGTTGCATCGTAGGGCACGGCCCCGACGTGCTTGACTTGCGAGGCAATGCGTCGTGTTGGCGATGGCTAAAACATATGTTTATTCCTAGAATTTGCTAAATTTTTTTTTAATTTTTTTTTGAATTTGACCTTTAAACTAAGCAAAGCTTATTTAAGAAAAAAATGTTAGTAAAAATTTCGCGCCAATTTAAGAGCCGCCATATTCGGAAGACAGATAAAGCAAACTACGTCGGCTGATGAGTGATCATTACGAACAAAAGTGCAATAATTTGCAATCCAATAGTTACCCAATTGGCTGGTAATCGCGCATATAATCGCTAGCCTTTACCTAGTAAACTTCACGGCTCCAACCTCCTTTCGTAAGAGGTTTTCCTTCCTGAGCGATGTATAGATACGAGTGCATGCAGTAATTGTTATGCTGTAGCCGCTGTAATAGAACGTAATGTAAAGAACGCGATTTGCCTTTGAGAATATTATATAGTTTCATCAAGGCGCCGGGATACGTAAGAACTTAGCAAATGCGATAATGTAGCTGAGTCGATTGCTGGTCTAATAAACAAGTCTCAGTTATCATTGTCTGTCGTACGTGTGATTGTGGTGATGCCAAAAGGCTTCATTTCTGTACATTTTCGGACAGAAAACCGTGGCGTCGTCCGTGTCATTGTTGGAAATTTTGTTAAATTAATAACGACTCAAATTGTTAATACTAATATTGATTTGCGGTTGTTTTTGTGTTATAGCACCGCGGTATCGATGAAACACTGTTATAAACAAGGTTATAATATACATATAATAGATTAAACGTTCTTACAAAGAAAATTACAACGAACACAAGTATGCTAGATAGTGTTTTGTGAAATGTCCGTCATCATTAATATAATTTTTATTTAGTTTATCAACTTCTTTTATATGTTACGATAAATAAACGTTTTCGATTTGTTTCGAAGCTAACTGTGCTAGGTCCTAGGTCCAAAGAGATAAGAAAACCAGTTTCCCAAGCCGAGTTATTCGGTACCTTGAACCATCAGCTTTATCAATAGGAAGTGGCATCGAGAATAAACACATCAGCAGCAATGGCCGGAGACATTTGGCTCGCGCCAAGGCGAAGGGCGCTGGCCAGATTACACAACACAGACTATTTGTGTTATCGTGTTACTAACTCTTGCGCGCGGATACTGATGTAACTATAAATAACTCATACCAGATTACATTTTAGTTTTAAAAAGAGGTAGAAATCATTATGTATTATTATTTTCATTTAATTACACTTAAAAACTTATTATATCCAGTTCCACTCGACCAAGCCTGAGAAGCCAAGAGGAACAGCCGAGACACATGATTCCTACCGTTCTTTTGTTTGATAATATAAAATAAATTGATAATATCGAAACTTTGTCATGTTTTTGTGTTTTTCACCACTCATCTCCGTAACGGCTGAACGGATATAGATGAAATTTGATATGACTATCAAACGTACCCTGCATGGATACACATACCTACACATGGGCTATTTTAGGTATATAGTTTATAAAATAGCATAGCCGCGGGCGATTGCTAGTTAAAACTTGGTAAATTATAACATATAGTGGAAACAATTAAAAAAATAGAACGAAGCCGTAAAATTCTTGTGAATTCTTCTAGGTTTGTCGCGTGGACACTTGTGTCTGAATTCTGTCTGTTTATTTTAATGAACAAATTAAATTGTTTTGGCTCAGTCGGTCGAGACAGACAGTCATTCATAGCCTTCCCCAACTACTACATAGTTGGCGGATCGCAAGGAATCCACTGGCAGCTATCTTTGTGGCTCACTTCCGAATACTAATGGGATTGGTAGATATCCACTTAGTTTATTGGTAGGCCTTCATTGGATTAGCCGCGGTGACGTCACAGATTTGAGAACCCGATCACTTCAGCCAAGGATAAGACGTGAACTGTGCTTTATATACTTGACGTACTTATTAACTACTTTATATACTTATTTTTGTTGGTCTGGGTGTTTATGTATAATAAAAACATATGTATCTATGTAAGTATATAATGTATTAAATATATCAGTCGTCTAGTACCCATAACACAAGCTCTGAGTATCTTACTTTGGGGCTAGATGATGCTGTGTGGATTGTCCAGCATTATTTATTTATTTACATACTTTAGTACAAACTATATAGTTGTTATGGATTCGGGAACGTTGTTTTCTTTGGAATGGAGTTCTAATCATAAATCGAACGCGGTAATCATGTAAACGTGTTTATAAACGTACCTAGTAAAATACATTTAAACTTTGTATAAATAACAACAGTGTAAACATAGTTGGCAATGCTCTACTTGTTTTCCTTTGTCCCATGTTCTATTCATAGCTCATAGATCAAATCAAAACTATGAACGTACTCATGTCCTTATCCCACGTGTGGGGTCAACATAACAGGTTCTTTCTTTCGACTATCATCCGTCATCTCTAGTCACTCCTCATCACACAATCCGTCCATATTTCCTTTAAGGTGAAGACAGTAGCTAATGTGACTCTCGCTCGCACGTTTTGACTTGTTGAAGGATATAAAATCACTGAAACCATTTTCGAAAAATCGCAAACAACCATTTTGTGTACTATCACATTGCGCACAGTTTAGAAAAATTTTTTTTTTTTAATCGATACATGTTTTCCTACTTAAAAGTTTCCTTTTCTAGTTTTTTATAGTTAAGCAAACTTTTGAGTAGGAAAACTTGCATCGATCAGAATGAAATTTTTACCAAACTGTGTGCAATGTGATTGCACGCAAAATGGTTGTTTGCGATTTTTCAAAATTGTAAACTGAAAACTGAAAAGAAACTGAAACAGCTTCACGACTTTGATTCCCAGGCACGGTAGATATCCCTTCAGATCTCCCAGTACCAAGTAGGTACTAATTCAAGATTCTTTGAGGATGTCTAAGGGGGGTAGTCAGAGGTACGTCCAAACATTACATTTGGCACATACCCACATTTTGCAGTAGTTAGTATTCCATACGTGACAGGTTGCAAGCCCATCGCCGCTGTTAGAATACTAACTGGTTTCCTCACGATGTTTTCCTTCACCTTTTAAGAGCACTGGCATCAAAATTGTATTTGGTGATTTTATATCTTTTAAAATGTCGAGTCGTGCGAGCGCGAGGTAAATTAGGTGTTATCAACGCCTTAACCACTTAAACCAATAAAATTGATCCTAACGTACTTAGCTGAAGCCATGATGAAACTGTCTGATAAGTTAGATCTAGATAAAATCTAAGATTAAGCAATATTACAGCGTCGCGTCTCAGGTAAAGCAAAGCAACTTTACATTTCCGAAGGCTCTATTTAACTGATATTTTCAAATAAATGCCATTTAACTACAGCATTGGCATCGTAACATGTCCCTTTTGACATGCATATTTAAAACAGCTCTGAAAATCCGTTACTGTGATATCATAAGGCTATAAATAAATAAATAATGCTGGACAATCCACACAGCACTATCTAGCCCCAAAGTAAGCTATTCAAAGCTTGTGTTATGGGTACTAGATAACTGATATATTTAATACATTATATACTTACATAGATAGATATTTTTTATTATACATAGAAAACACCCAGACCATCGGAACAAATTTCTGCAGATCGTACACAAATTTGTTCCAAGGCGGGAATCGAACCCGCAACCTCTTGCGTCGCAGGCAGGCTCTCGCCCGCTGCGCCACAGAGGTCGTCAAAACTATCTATCACGAATATTGGAATATAATATCGACACTTTTTTGTGGTGGATAATAACGCTGAAGCATAGAGATCAAGAAATGTATTTGCGATTTCTTATAATTATTCAAATTCCTTTAAAAAAGCCTGCCAAAAGCTACTTCTTAAGATGCTTGGTAATGCAGTACCGTGGGTGTAACACGTCTTTTCCACCTGTCCTAAGCAGTTGGTGCAATTGCGCTCTTCCCGAAGCACAGAACTAATAACAGTTACCTACTTGCTGAAAGGTGGATTTAGATCTGTGAGACTCAAGCTATTGTAAACCTTATCAGTGTTAGTATTAGTGCTCATCTTGAAAAAATACTAGGTATGTTCAATCTTTTATGCGATTATTTATTATGTGCTTGTGTAAAGCTAGTGTAAACCTTAATGTATTTATATGGGTATAAGCTCAGCATAACAGAAACGTAAAATCATGTTTTTTTATGGTAGGTACACAGCTAAAGAATAATTAAGTAATCATCTTTTGTTATAGTTTCGGTTGCATATTCTCCAGATGTATTAGTTAATCGGAAAATGAAGTAAACGAGAGATTTTCCTAAATTTAAGCTGCACATATTTTGCCTAAGATTTTTTGCTTCTAGCTTCATTATCAGCAACGTTTATTTCGGCATTCATACGAAAGGTATTGCAGCCATAGATACGTGAAACTAGATAGGTATGGTATTATGCGAACTGCTATGGTGTGGATCTTACCGGTTAATTTTTTCACACCACTAATCTGAATCTCTCCAAGGCAAGAGTGAATATAGGTCTTCTAAACCGTTCCTCCAACCTCTCATCGTCGCTTACTACGTGAGATTGTAGACAATGGACGATATATAATTAGGTGGAAAAACAAAATAAAAATGTCAGGATCGTAGCAAGTGGAAATCCGTGGTCTCTGCGTACCCCGATGGGGAATAGGCGTGATTGTATGTATGTACGAAAAACAAAATCGGTTTTACGACAACGTTGAATTTACCCCACAAACCTCTCAAAACAATAAATATCCATGAATTACATGAAGGTGATAAAGCCTATTATCCATTACGCAGTGACATGTCTGCGAGCATGATTGCTAAATTGCTTCAATGCTCTTCCTACTATGTTCCCACATTTGCGTCGGTGATCCCCTGCGGTGTTATGCCAGCCTGGTACCATTACGTTGACCATCATTTGCTATATTACCCACTGGGTGTAATGGATTTCTTTGTTTACACCTTCAATGGAGACCATCAAGCCCCATTATCCTACTAATATTATAAATGCGAAAGTTTGTAAGTATGGATGGATATTTGTTACGCCATACCTACTTGAGTTTACTTTGAGTTATATAACTCCAGAACGGCGGAACGGATCTTGGTGAAAATTGACACAGAGATACATTATAGTCTGGAATAGCAAATAGGCTACTCTTTATCCCGTGGGAATACCGGGATTTCAATCTACGCGTGTGAAACCGCGAGCCGCAACTAGTTATAAATAATACAAACATTATTTGATATTTTTTGTATAACAGTGTATGTGTTAAGAATTTCAGTACACAATCTAATATTTATACTGAAACTGATTTAGGTTTTATTAATAACTATTTAGATTTATAGCCGACAACTTCGTAGTTGTGATAACTATTTTTTTTAGCGGTATCAAAATTCTGAATCTGAATGTTAAATAAAAGATTCAAAAATGACTATAAATTTTAAAAAGTATGGCATAAATTTAGTCTGTCTAAAGGATAGCAAGAGCCATATAATAACAAAAGATAATTAACTTTAGATTACTGATTCAGTGCATTTATTTTAAAAACGTGTCGAATTATAAAATCAAAAAATATTTACATTTCAACGAAATAGCATAGTTGTTTATTATGGCAAATAAATATAACTTTTTATAGGCTTGCACACGGAATAGTAACATAACAATAAAAAATCGAAGCTTCATTTTACCAGAATGTCACAACACTTTAAAAGGTTCTCTAGAAAAACAACACTAATGTAAATGCATTACGTTACTCCTACGCACGTTTGGTATGCCACTCATTTTACAACGGACAGGGAAGATGTTTTCCATCATCATTTTCCACAAGGGCACCCTAGAACAACAAATATATCTTAGTTATATTTAAATAATGACTATTAGAATATCATGAGGGGAAATAAATTAAAAAATCATACGGTTTACACAAATCCGAAAAACGAATACTAACTAAGAGCGATAAATAGAAAACGGATTATGTAAAAGCATATTTTGAATCACCTATTTTTTAAACGTATTTTGAATCACCTATTTTATAAACGTATTTTGAATCACCTATTTTATAAACGTATTTTGAATCACCTATTTTATCAACGTATTTTGAGTCACCTATTTTATCAACGTATTTTGAATCACCTATTTTATAAACGTATTTTGAATCACCTATTTTTTAAACGTATTTTGAATCACCTATTTTATAAACGTATTTTGAATCACCTATTTTATAAACGTATTTTGAATCACCTATTTTATAAACGTATTTTGAATCACCTATTTTATAAACGTATTTTGAATCACCTATTTTTTAAACGTATTTTGAATCACCTATTTTATAAACGTATTTTGAATCACCTATTTTATAAACGTATTTTGAATCACCTATTTTTTAAACGTATTTTGAATCACCTATTTTATAAACGTATTTTGAATCACCTATTTTTTAAACGTATTTTGAATCACCTATTTTATAAACGTATTTTGAATCACCTATTTTATAAACGTATTTTGAATCACCTATTTTATAAACGTATTTTGAATCACCTATTTTATAAAACGATTCAAATAGATCCTTGTGTATAAACAGAATAAAGACCGATTTTGTACATTTCGATTGTATTTATTACAACTATTTAGTTACGCATTTATTAATAATATAGTTAGATGAAATCCTTTCAAACCGATTATAATGCGACGACCTCAGTGGCGCAGCGGGCGAGAGCTCGCCTGCGACGCAAGAGGTTGCGGGCTCGATTCCCGCCTCGGAACAAATTTGTGTAGGTACGATAATAATAATAATAATAATAATAATAATTTCTTTATTGTGGACTAAAACAGTATATAACAATATGCACTTAGCATAGACTATACATAAACTTAGTCCTACAATCGGTGGTCTTATCACGCACAGCGATTTCTTCCAGACGACCGTTTTCTTAACCTAAATTACATATAAAGATTAACTTAAACTAAGACTTAGTAGATAGGCGTCCAAGCAGAGCACCACCGCCGCAGACAGCGGGTGATGAGCGATCCGGATGTTGAGCAACTCCTGAACTAGTATTAAACTGTATCTCAGGAGTTAGCTCCGTCCATAGCGCACACCATCCACCACCCGGCGGAAGAGCCCCGCTTGTACTTTGATAAATTGATAACGAAAGGTGTTTTGGCTTTATTTTTTGTTTCTGCAGAAATTTGTTCCGTTGGTCTGGGTGTTTATGTATAATAAAAAATATCTATCTATGTAAGTATATAAAGTATTAAATATATCAGTCATCTAGTACCCATAACACAAGCTTTGAGTAGCTTACTTTGGGGCTAGATGGTGCTGTGTGGATCGTCCAGCATTATTTATTCATTATTATTTATTTAAAATTTCTTATAAGATTTCCACGTGCTATGATAATTTTTTTCAGTATTCGAGTATATAAACAAGAATTAAATAAATAAATAAATATTACTGGACATTCCACACAACACTATCTCGCCCCAAACGAAGCCAAAACTTGTAACATGGGAACCCGATAGCTGATATACTACTTACAAATTTTTTTTTGTGAATACATTAGTTATAACACTCAGACACAACAAGCATCTATGTTCATCACACAAATGTTTGTCCTCGGTGGGAATCGAACCCACGGCCTGCGCTGAAGGCAGAGTTACTACCAACTGAGCTATGTTTGCTAATTTTACCCACTTAATTGCATATTTAAGCTATTGAATGCATAAAACCCAATCTCTAGTCACGGAAGGCGGCCCGACCTCGGTCGAGGCCGATTCAATTCGAAGTCTCGCCAAGGTCTCGCCGGTTTTAAACATGTCTGTATGAGTGTATGGAAACTTTTGAGTTTTCCTTCTGTCGGCTGGAGCTGTTATTTGTTCTGTGGCTTCGGCTGCTCTAGACCTTGCTCAAGACCCACGAATAGCTTTGTGGCGTATTTGTTACAGCTAAAGTGTTGATCTGATAAATAGTTTGGGTGTAGTAGTAGTGTATTTTAGTAGTAATAGTTTGGGCCTCGCCGTTAATTATAATTATATCTACTAAGAAACCATTGTTATGAACTGTTTACCTTTAACTTGTAATCCTGTCTGAAAAAAAAAATTACCCTATTTTTAAATTCTTCCTGCTAATATTATAAATGCGAAAGTTTGTAAGCATGGATGGATGGATGTTACTTTATAACTCCAGAACGGCTGAACGGATCTTGGTTAAAATTGGCACAGATTATATTATAATCTGGAATAACACAAAGGCTACTTTTTATTCCGTGGGAATACCGGGATTTAAAACTATACCAGTAAATATATATAAATTGTATTTACTGGTACGTAGATAATATTATTCAGCATTAAGGCCTTTTTTTACTGAAGCCTTGAGACGCTATTTTTGATTCTCAAAATAAGTACGTAAGGCAGAAATATCCTCTTAACTTCAGGTGGGCTATTTGTTCCGGCTAGTACCACAACAACTTGGCAGAACGCTACCCTACCGCGAAGCAGACTAAATTCATCACTTTGACTGTAACATTGACCTTGTTATGAGTACAAACCTACAACACAAATGTAAACAGTTTCTTGATATATTTTATTCATTGACAGCCTACGTAGCTCAGTTGGTAGTAGCTCTGCCTTCTGCGTCGTAGGTCGTGGGTTCGATTCCCACCGTGAACAAACATTTGTGTGATGAACATAGATGTTTGTTCTCTGTCTGGGTGTTATATAATATTATAAGTATGTATTTACAAAAAAAAAGTATATAAGTAGTATATCAGCTATCTGGTTCCCATATTACAAGCATAAGCTTAGTTTGGGGCTAGATAGTGCTGTGTGGAAAGTCCACCAATATTATTAATATACCTAAGTAACTTTATATTCGTACCGTAGTCACTTTATTACATGGGTTCATTTGATAATATTAAGTCGTAGACTCTGGTGGAGGGTATCATGAAGCATTCCTTCAAGCAGAACAGGTCGATCTATAGAATAGCTAGAGATGCCCTAGGCACGGTAGACAATCGAACATTAGACACACGCGCAGTATCTATTTATCTATTATCGTAAAGATAAATAAATAAATATTGGTGGACTTTCCACACAGCACTATCTCGCCCCAAACTAAGCCAAAGCTTGTGATATGGGAAACAGATCCCTGATATACCTACATTCATATTTTTGTAAATCATACTTATAATATCATATAATACCAGATAGCTGATATAATACTTACATCCTTTTTTTTTGTAAATACATACTTATAATATTTATAATACCCAGACTCAACAAACATCTATGTTCATCACACAAATGTTTGTTCTCGGTAGGAATCGAACCCACGGCCTACGGCACAAAAGGCAGAGCTCAGTTGGTAGTACCAACTGAGCCGCGAAGACTGTCACTTTTGTACAGTTGTTAAAAGGTTCATTTTGAAACGTCTTTAAGCTAAAACAGACGTTTAGCCCTGACGAGGGTTAAACAGCCTGAAAACTCCGTCGCCAGATCTGGCACATGAAAAACAACGGAGTATTTTGGTAAGTTAGTATCAAAGTGTCGGCACACAGCATCCGCCTGTTTTGCCTGCTTTGCCAAGTGAATGGCGAGTACACTCATCAGGCTCTCGTTTACCAACACATCATTATTCACCTTATGCTCAAGGTCACAAGGCTTATAATCCCATTAAACATGTCATCATCAGGCGACCCATTTATTAAAGATACCTAATATGGATAAAGTTCAGACGTAGTATTAAAGCATATCATTTTGATGTGATGACAAAATTGGCACTGGAAATCAGATGCAAGCGAATTTGGAACTTAAAATAAGGGATTGAAACAATATTTTAGCTTCACACTTTGTAGTCGGTCTCTCGGATTTGAAAAGTTATGTCTTCCTTTCACTAGACCTTTCTAGTCATGACTGCCTAGGGCTTAATGAAATTCAACATATTCTATTGAAAAATTGTAAAGGAACCTGTCTGGTATCTTCTGTCTGCAAAGAGACTTGCCTTAGACATAGGCAAGGCAAAAATCTCAGAGAACCGATCTCCGTTGGAGTAGAAAGGTTCTCAAATCAAAAAGGTCTTTATTCTGTCAATCACAAGGATCATATTATAGTGCTATAAACTAGGTGAATCTAGTGCCAATCTCACTCGAACGTATACCACACGCAATAAAGTCTCAATCAGTACTGCACCGTCAGTCAAGCCGACCCAGTGACACAGGCCTATCTGTCAAGCTGCAAAGTGAGTGGTGACTCTTCCGGGTTGAAAGTTGCTTTAGGCCCAAGGTCGGCTCTGGCCTGAGGGCACTGCACTGACACCTCTGGTGACGTCATCAGTACCTATTTATGGAACAGCTGTGAGACGAGGCTGTTGTGGCTTTTTGGTATTGTAACGTACGTTGTGTTGCTGGGCTAAAATGAGACCACTAGTGTTTTGTTTGGTAACGGTAATCACTGGTTGGCATCCTGACGACCAAAACGAGTCAAGCTTAATATTTTAATATTTTTCTGACAGACTGAGCAAACAAAGCTCAGCGTGGCATGTTGTGGGAATGGGGGAGCAATAAAGGCTTTTGCCCAGCATTGGGATCTGGAGGGCTCATAAAAAAAATAAGAAGGAACTGTAAAAACCAAGCGGTAAAATCCTGGGATACCCAAACCCTTAGTAGCAGAAAACCCTCAAAATACACACAACTCACAATCCTCTTTATGACCTAAATTATGAAAAATATCCTTTGAAACACGAAAGAAAACTGATCTCCCATAAGACAACATTTATTACTAAGATGGGGATCTCTGATTTTAAAAATAATGCTCACCATCAGGAAAGATTGCAGGGTATCGCTCGGAAAGCGACAGTTGCGGTTGAACACATCTGGTGGAGACTCCCGTGCTCTTGTCATTCACTGCCCTCACTGTACACTTCCTGCAACAAGACGAAACACTGTCATACATCTATTCTCTCTGACAACAATTAGAAAAAAGCTGATGCTTTACGTCAAAATCAAAAGACATTGAATTATCACTGTGAAAGGTCCCATCATCAGTGAATTTAGGTGCGAGTTCCACTCGAAAAACCTAGAAGAGGGATAAAAACTTGCGATTGTTTCCTACCGTTCTTTTATATGATCCCTATCAATACATAGAAAGAACATATTCTGTGTTTATTGCATAAAAGGTTTGTGCTCGTTGGGATCGAACCCACAGCTTACAGTGCAGATGGCAGAGCTTCTACCAAGAACTGTGACGGTTGTCATGTCAATGTCATCTTGATTCTTCCTATTTTCTAAGTTAATCAATGTTTTTTTTCAGGTAGTCACGCGTAGAGATAACGGCATAAGGGGTGACCTACACGCTACCCTCGTAGCGTTTGACAAACAGTGGAACCTAGCACTGAGCGACGTGCTAGAGATATGGAAGAGGAAGGGCCCTAAGAAACGGAAGGTGCCTCCAGGATTAGGTAATAATTTTTTTGAGAATGGTTGTGAGGTTGAGGACATGTTAAGTGGTAACGTAACCTCTGCCTTTATATTTATATTTAATTGCATTACCTCTCAGAGCACGACTAACGAAGGCGTGCCCTATGTGACATTGCACTGCGTCTACCACTCTAAGAAGTTAAATTAGGTGTTAAGTTTCTTGTGTCTGTAATTGCATTTTATGATGGCATGGTAACTTAAGTTTGAATTGATTACAATAAAACATGTTAGATTGTCATGATAAGTATTTTTTTTATCATACAAAATACTGCTTGTAATTTGAGCGTCAAATCAAAATCATCCAAATAATTCAAAAACGCCTATATTCAGTTCGATGTCTTTATTAATACATTTTGCTACTACCTCACCGCTCAATTGGATAATTTATGTAATTTATCGCTATTAAATGTCACGTAATTTACGACCAAGTAATTACTCTCTTGCGAATACATTTAAAGTCTTTTTTCTATTGATCTTTGCATTGGGTAACGGACGCGTAGGCGATGGCTTATATGGTAAGTTAACAATTTTGACTAATTATGTCATTGCAATTTTTTGTAGATCTTATTATAATGAAACAAAAAATAAACGATGTATGAAATGTTTTATGGAAAAACGATTTTTCTAATATTGATAAAAAGTAGCAATTCCGTCCCCATGTCTGTAAGGTTTATGTCTGTGTCGAATTTCATCTCGATCGGCTTAGTTTAGCCGTAACAACGTATTAACTGCCTGGCACTTTCACTTTTATACATTTTCATTGCGATATTTGCACCTCAGGTACACCCGTCCCAAAAGGCACAGCAGCGTCTATTTCTCCAGTGGCTACAATCACGGAGACACCTCTCGGCAAGGGTGTATGGGAATGCACACGTCACCTGCCTCAGCTGATGATCCGTGGAGAACATGTGGTGCTCGTCAATGTAGTGGAGCGGTGATCTCTTATAGAGTTCTGCGCGCCTGGTACGCTACGCGTGAAGATGTGGCCAAGAGTGAGATTATCTTTGAATATTCACTACCATTTTTTACCAGCGTTTTATCTCTTGATCACTTTCCCTCATACTATAAAATGGTGCTTAAATTTAAATAATGCTTATTAGCGCTGTCTCTCTTTGCCATCATGCATTGGTATGGGATGGCAATATTTTAAGCATAGTTTGTCGTTTGACAGATTTTTGTTAAGGCCATTTATGGTTAGTGAGCTTCGCTTCAGAAAATCGTACCAGCTCTTGTTTTATGAAGACTATAGAATAATTTGTTCCGATGGTCTGGGTGTTTTCTATGTATAATAAAAAATATCTATCTATGTAAGTATATAATGTATTAAAATATATCAGTTATCTAGTACCCATAACACAAGCTTTGAATAGCTTACTTTGGGGCTAGATAGTGCTGTGTGGATTGTCCAACATTATTTATTTATTTATTTATTTAATTATTAAACAAATTCTAATTAAAAACTGATTCACCTCATTGCGACACGCACTGGCAAATTAAACTGGTGTCTATGAAAAACTATAGGTTATGTTAGACTTTGTTATAGAGTATAAGTAAGAACGCCGCGCAGTATGTTTTGAATTTCTCATTTGTACGAATTTCGCGGACGTTCTCAGTATTGTCTTTGTAAAAATAAAAACAATTTTAAGACAATGAAATGTTTGACATCGAATTCAGTTAATTTAAATTATGCCTGGGAAAGTTTCCTTTTTGATATAAACTTGACAACATATTCCGCTCCCAGTACCCTACATAGTTAGTTAAAAAATAGTATAGGTATTAGGTACACGTTAGTTACTAAAGTATTTGTATGTTGTAAGTTATTTACTGATTTATTTTGTTAGTAGCGTATAAAATTTATTTAATAAAGTTGTTATTGTAACTGTCATACTTTCATTTTCTCCTACGCTCTCTTTCTTAATAAATTAAAAACCGTTTCTAACGACTTGACTTTTTTAAAGTAACCTACATAGATTACAATCATTCATTTATTCATTACTTTGAATTTTTCATTCAATATTATGCATTAGTGCAGCTCTTTGAAAGTCCTGTGGGCCTGGTAGACACTTTTGCATAGTTAATTATTATACATATTTTTTTATGCGTAGTGTGAACGTCGCTTAGCCAAAAACGACCGATATGTGTAATCAGTTTAGGTATCTTTGGTGGTTTCTATTCGTTCTTAACAATTTACTGGAACAAATTATTAAACGCGAAGCTAAATAAACGTGCAGTTATATAGCTCGAACAATATTACACTAAACATATTTCTTTTCCATGCATAAATCAACGGTAAACTAGCCTCAGGGAGAAAGAAAAAGGTGTAAAGGGTACATTGGCCATCGATTACATAAAAAGGTGCATTTGTATTTCCCTCCCGGAAGGCATTGTTCCCGGCCGTTTTCGCGCGGGCGTCGGCCGTGTGACCGCGCGTGCGTTAACCCCGACTAAAGATGACAGGTCACGGTGTGGGAGAAAAAGTAGGAAAATGCACGGGAATAATCTATCGGGCAAGCTCTTGTACGTCCCTGCGTTCGGGTCATCGCCAGCTCTCCCCTTTCCCAGCGCGGGTAAAGGCCTCATTGCGATCATTACCCTTACCTCGGAAAGGTATTAAAGATTTATCCCGACGGTCTCCTTCAGTTTAAAGAGGATCCAACTCTTATTAGTACACCTTCCTGAGACGAATAGATCGCGTAGTTGGCCCAAAGTCACGAACAAACTAAAGTTCACGTAAAGTAGTACATAATGCTTGAAAATAGAACACATAAAGTGAATCACTTACAAAACACTATACAGGGCGCCCCACGGATATGCCACATGGAGGGAAAGTACCTTGAATATTGTAGATGGAACATTTTACTGAAAAAAGACATTAAGAGTGCATTCATAGATTTAAATAATTATGGTTGAACCGAGGATCAAAGTCAAAGTCAAAATATGTTTATTCAATAAAATCACAAGGACCATCTTGAACCGTCTCAAAACTAGGTGACTCTAGTCACCTAGTTTCACGCCACCAAAACCGAGAAGAACAGGCAACAAACTCGGCCTGGTGGATGGCGATGGATCGAACCCGTTCCACGAGAAAAATAATCTCCTGTAACTTTATCATACCGATCGAAAGACTTCATCATAAGGATTATTTTTTGCTAAATAAACAAACAATAGTGTCAGCAATAAGAGGAAGACCATGAATTTTAACATTTTTAATGCTAAACTAATGAATTAATCAAATGCAAAAAATGAGTCCCTTCCTGATGAATACCTTGATAGTGGCCGCAATTTGATCTCTAACCCAATGCAAAGCGATCGAGAATGTTCCAAAAACCACAGATGACAACAAAAACCTATCTACTTGATCTTTTTAGAATAAATGTTCGTACGATGACCCTGCTCTGAGGTCACGGGCTCGCGCGCGCCGCTTGTAGGTAACATCCGGGCGTAAGAAATTGGGAAAATTTCGTTTACACGATTTTGCCTTTGTTCCCCTCATCAAAAGCAACCGGAAGGCTATTGAAAAGTACAGCCAAAGAATCCTATCCAATGTTGAAAAGTCCACCAAATACATATTTCTTTTTTTTTCGAGACATAAATTCTTTGCTTATTTAACCTCAATATAACCCACCAATAAGGTTAAGTTATGCTGAGATGTAAAAATACTAATCAAACCTAATACAAAATCAGAGTTGATCATTTATAAAACATCATATTTATATATATTTATAAATAACCAATCAAAACCAAACAAAATATAAATAACCAATCACCATATATATTTATAAATAATGTATAAATATATATGGTATCAATGTATGTATGATTATATATAACATTATTAATATTAATATTTTGTATATGTATTCACACCATAGTTAGTTTAAATTTTTGTTTTTGGATTAAAACAATTGTAGAAGTCCCTGTGATGCCGCCATTTGACATAATGAAAGTCCTGTCCATCCAAAGGTTGTCTGGAAGAGATCGCTCATAGCGATAAGGCCGCCCATTGTACTTCGCTTTAGTTAAAATTAATTCTTGTAATGTTATGTTTTCTTGTGGTGGGTGTACAATAAAGAGTTTTCTATCTATCTATCATATTATAAAGTATCATTTAATAACTCGCCATTAAACCTGGCTTTTTTCGGAAATAATTAAGTGATATTTGTTTCATGAGGCGGAAGCCCGATACTTTGGTCCGCACTACTCTCTATAGGTGCGTGAAGCTATCCGTGTCGCCGGCAACAGATCCAGATGTCGAAAGGTTGTCAATGATAAAGTGATCCATGGAAGAGGTCACGAGTGAGCAGTAGGTACGGCGAATCGAGGAGGAAGAGGATTGCATGAAGAGTGGTCAAAGTGCAGCTGGTGTAACCAATGGTAGTTAGTACACATCAGTAGAGATGGCTTCCCACCCCCACGCGTGGGAGGCTGGCGAGTCGCCAGGTCGCAGGGTGCGTCGCCCCCTCGGGCGTTGTCATCGATCACGCAAATAGATCTCTGATGCATTGTTTCTTTACAAAAATGCTCGTATACGCTGTTTCTGGGGAGATAAGCCAGTACCAAACAAGGGCTACGAAGCAATTTTACACAGCCCACAAAATAAAGCAAGGAAACATAATAATTACTGGGAAAACTAATTAAACTTAAATTAAAAACAAAAGTTTATGTTGTTTTCATTTACAAATTAAAGGAACGATGAAGACCGTCAAGAAAGTTTCCGAATGTTTCTATGTTATAAGAATCGCAAATAACCAAGTTTCAGACAACAGCACTACAAAGTTTTCCTAACAGAAAACTTTTTTACTCCGTGGGTCGATTGGAAGGATTTTTTCAGAAAATTTTCATTTATTTCATTTTGCTGCTCGCTCTTCCGGAATTATTGGAGATAATTTCCTGACGGTTATAAATTATAATATAGTCTTCATATTGTAATAGTAATTCATTTATTTCAGATATAAAAAATCCATACAACATAAAATATTACATACACAAAACTTACAACTGTACCTACTTATGATAGAAAATGTTATTTTTGTTTCTAATGTTTCTAGCATGTCTTTCCAACTCAAAAGTCTAATAAAATAACTATAGAACTGGCATAAATAGTTTCATGATTAAAACGACCATCATTATTTTTTCACCAAACTGATAGCTATGATATAATCTTGTTTATTTAACATTTTCACTCTTAACTTTTTCACTCTCGACTTCTTACAACCCAACGAAGACCAAAAACTGCGTATTGGCGGAAATGATTCTCGGAAAAACTTCTTGGAATAGTTGTAGGGCAATGCCTACAACTTTAAAACACCTTTGTATTTTAAACTACATACTAAAAGTACTGATAGGTGGGGATGGAGCTAACATGTTGTTGTAAAGGCTTTTTTTTAGTTTTTCTTAGATAACTCGTAAACGGTAAAGCAAAAAATGTTTTTATACAATCTCCATAAAATTCAAAGTTCTATACACGTTTTCGCTGAAATCAATATTTAACGAGATATACACCATACATATCCACTCAACATTAGGATCTCCGCTGCATGCATTCTTCTTTCATCCGTCCCTTTCGTTTGATATCATAAGATTGTCCTCTTCAATCTACAACCAACCACCATGGATGACACCTTAGGCCATAAGAATGACACCCATTCCTAGGTCAAGGCTTATTGGTATTGTGTGTTAATTTATAATATTAATTACCTACAGGAGTATCCGTCTGTCTAGTTCCGGACGCCGACGCCTGGCGACGTATTTATAGAGGGGTTGTGTAACCGGCACACTGCACTGCGCCACTTGCACCCATGGCGTTAACCAGGGGTTAAACGCAACTGGCTGGACAGAGCCGAAATAAAAAGAATAACAGATTTTATTTGGTCAGGTCATGACTGCTCTGCCCGAACTGCTTCACTATCACTACATCACTACATAGTATAAAACAAAGTCGCTTTCTCTGTCCCTATGTCCCTTTGTATGCTTAAATCTTTAAAACTGCAACAGATTTTGATGCGGTTTTTTTTAATAGATAGAGTGATTCAAGAGGAAGGTTTATATTTATAATACATGCATGATATGTGCACCCGTGCGAAGCAGGGGCGCGCGGGCGGGTCGCTAGAATTGTTTTATTGTAAATTAAATTGACGTAGCTTGGTACAATTTTATAGTTTTGATAAAGGTTGTATTTTTTGCGTTAGTGTGCATTTTAGAACAAGTAAATCTAGTGACTTTACCAAATACCTGCTTTAGTATCGTTAGCTTTTTATAGTTTTTAAACTGCACATCGTGTTATTTTAGTACGTTGGTAACATGTCTTTATTCCCCAGACATGATAAAAATAAGATACCAACATGTTAAGGCAAATTAATACGTACCTATCACGCATAAGGCTAACTGGTCGAGACAAGGCAGCACTTCCGCAGTGCCTACATATAAACAATATGCTTAAATTATGTATAATATGTGTGCCGGCCAATGTCGTCCACTATTATTTTATAACCTTGATCGTCTGAACTGCGAGCAAATCCATTGCAAACGTTGTTTTACTAAGAATAAGCATTAAAAAACCAATTTTGAGCCTACTTTATTTACTCAAAAAGATTTAAAAAGCGTTTATGAATAGTTTTCGCGTTTTCATCTAATAAGAATTGCTAAGAATCATTTATTGGAATGCGGAAAATTTATATTCTCGTATCATTTTAAGAGTAACACTAATTTTTCTCACTCAGCCACTGGAAAAGTACTCTAAATAATTTTGATTTTGACGACCTCAGTGGCGCAGCGGGCGAGAGTCCGCCTGCGACGCAAGAGGCTGTGGGTTCGATTCCCGCCTCGGAACAAATTTGTGTAGGTACGATCTGCAGAAATTTGTTCCGTTGGTCTGGGTGTTTATGTATAATAAAAAATATCTATCTATGTAAGTATTAATATATTAAATATATCAGTCATCTAGTACCCATAACACAAGCTTTGAGTAGCTTACTTTAGGGTTAGATGATGCTGTGTGGATTGTCCAGCATTATTTATATATTTATTTATTCCACATTGATAAGAAAAAGCTATTCAAAAATCGAACATCGTAGAACCAAGATAGTCGAATAGTTTTAACGGGCAGTTATTCAAAACCCCGCCCGCTGGATGCGAATGAGCCGGGCCCGCGCGCTTTTCTCTTTTTGTATTCGTTCTTGCAGCTAACTTGGAGTCGGGCTGACCTATTTACCGCAAATAGCCGCTGCCGGGACTCGAACCCGCCTCTAAAACGCCACGTGCCTGATTTAGTTGGATTCTTGAGAGATTAGTAAAGGCTTACGTTACTTAGACGGGATTGGATATTGGTGTTGCATAAACTTTGTTTTCCGTTTTCTTGTACGTTATTGCAAAGTTTGTTTGTGAATTCAATAAGTGTTGTTTTAACTGAAAAGAGTTGATATATTAGTTTAATACCTACTTAGAACTTTCATTATATTATTTTGGGGTAGAATAAACAAAATTATTTTATTGGACTACTAGTAGCGCCCCGCGGTTTCACCCGCGTAGTTTTAATTCCCGGAATTCCTACGGGATAAAAAGTAGCCTATGTGTTATTCCAGACTATCCTAGACTAGGCCAAGGTCCGTTCAGCCGTTCTGGAGTTATAGAGTAACAAACATCCATCCATCCATCTATCCATACTTACAAACTTTCGCATTTATAATATTAGTAGTAAGGATTTATTTGTAGGTTGTATATTGAAAGAAAGAAAAGAAAGAAAGAAAACATATTTATTTCGTCCCACAAACACAAGTAGGTACTTACTTAAAACTAACAGAAAATAAAATTATAACCTACACTAATAAAGAACCTACCGTTGTGCGGTACCGTACCGTACCGTATTGCTAACTCGCAGTTCGAAATTTAAATATTATCTATATTATTAATAGATAAAATGAAATTTTCTTTAAACGAACTTGGTAAATAATTATTAGGTGCCTTACTTAGTACTTTGCGAACGAGACACTCGCAATACAGAAAACCAGAAACGAAAAACTCGAACTTGAGAGTAGTAGAGCTCTTTGTGTGTGGCTCGTCCGGGGAAGCACTACCACCACGCCTTTTTCTGCCGCCAAGCAGCAACGCTGTGTTTCCGTTTGAAGAGTGTGGTCGCCGGTGTAATTACAGGCACATGAGGCTTAACATCTGTATGCCTCAAGTTGATGGACGCAGGGCAGTGCATCGTAGGGCACGTTCCTTGACATACGAGGCAATGCTTTTTTATAGGCGATGGTTACCACTTACATCAGATGGGCCATTCTCTTGTTCCATCAGTTGTATAAAAAAACTTGAGGTAGGTACAGGTAAGCCAGTTGCGGTCACCCATCCAAATGGTGGTCGCGCAGAATGTCCCTTAAAGTCGATCGGTCATGAATGACAAGCAAGATACGCAGGTGACGAAAAATAGAGGTCTAGGTTAAAAAATAAAGTTCATTGCACACTAGAATATTGTGAAATAGTAATTCTATAACGAAGTGTCGAGAAGACCTGCTAATTGGATCATGAATTCGTGATTTGCTACTTTAGGCGTGCGTACAGTAGGCGACGAAATTGTTGATGGAAGATCAGAATACTGACTGATTATTCGCTAAATTTGTGAATCCACTTCTAAATTACGTATAAAATAATAACAATACAAAAAGCAATTTTCTCATTTTCCTTTAGTTTCATATTTTCATATAGGTATTTAATTAAAGAAACTTTGTTGGTTTATGTGTTTCATATGTTTGTTCTTTTACTGATCCACTGTACTGTTTGTTTCCCAAATAAAATAAAATATGAGGGACTGAGTAGGTGTAGTTTTCGACTTAATCTTTCCAAGTCAAATGAGTTATTCAAAAACAAACCATTAAAGTTTTTTCTAGAATAAATCTAGAAGACTATCTAAATTTCTACTCAACCCTACGTGTTTTACCAAATAAAAAACAATAAAAAATATTAGTGAACTTTCCACACAGCATATCTAGCCCCAAACTAAGCCTAAGCTTGTGATATAGGAACCAGATAGCTGATATAATACTTAAATACTTTTTTACAAACATCTATGTTCATCACACAAATATTATTTCTCGGTGGGGTTCGAACCCACGGCTTACGGCGCAGAATGCAGAGCTACTACCACCTGAGCTGTGAAGGCTGTCATTTCGCTTGACACTTAGACAATTAATTTTTTTTTCTACAATAGACGCAATGATCACGCTGGTATTATCGCTGACTGTACCTCTCTCGCTGATAATTATGAAAATGCGATTATGACAGTTTAGATTACGGCCGCAAACGGTGACAGACATTATGAGATTCATGTTAAAAAACTAAATTAATGATTCACTATTTGCGCCCCGCTGTTTCACCCGCGCAGATTTAAATCCCGGTACTCCCACGGGATAAAAGTAGCCTATGTGCTATTTCAGACTATAATCTATCTCTCTGCCAAGTTTCATCCAGATCAATTTAGTCGTTCCGGCGTGAAAGAGTAACATTCATCCATTCATCCATTACTACTACTAGTAGGATTGAGTTTTAAAAGACCTATCGTATGAGCTTCTGTTTATTGACAAGGTTATAGGCTCGCCATAAGGCCTCTAGACAGCTTCACATAGTACCTATGGTCGCTGGCTCTCAGCATTGCACTCTGAACCCTAGTTCGAACCTGCATTGTGTTCAGCTACAATCGGCCAAGCTGCGCGTGCGACTCGTGACGCTTTCCCCCGCGCTTCCTACGATTGATACACGATATCGCGATTATGCACTATTTACACTTTTTTCAGTCACTGCAGCTGAAAGAGAAAACAAGTAAAAGTGTAAGAGGTTTACGTCAGTCTTCTTTCGTGGCGTACTTTTCAAAATTGTAGATAGTATTACTTAAAGCCACCTTGTTTCGGGTACCTAACCTTACTTTACATCACCATCCAAGCGGGTCATGAGATCCTCCACTTTGAATGAAGATGGAATTATGCAGCAAAGTCAGAGCCAAAACTTTGTTTAATAGATATTTTTAAATATTAAATAATTAGAACTTTCGTGTCCCTGGTACCTCGGTTATTTTTGTTATTATTAATGTACCAATATGTTTCCGTTCGTCCAAAGGGTACCTGGAAAAGATAGCTTTTAGCTATTTTGCGCCTATTGTTTCTCTGTTTTTTTTAACAACAATATAAAAAAAACTACCACAATATATACAATAAAGTTCTATTCTATTCTACAGTGACCAAAAAAGTACCAGCAACAGATGACAGTCCATTGCTTTCTCTACAATGAGAAAACTCGCGTTCTATACAAAGTTACGTAATCCAGCGGCAAGAAAAGTTACGTTTGCAATGCAACCTCATTTTTGTCATGTGGAGAAAGATGGCTAGTATTCTGCCTATGTATGACTACTTTTGCCTCTGCAGAAGCCTTGCAGTGACAGCGGTAGCAAGCCCAACCAAGGAATTTGAATACAAATTTGGAAAAAAAAGCCCAACACATTAAAGGTACCTCATAGGTTTTCAGTAAATACTTTTTACGATATTTGTAAGTAAGTACCTAGGCACTCTTTGAATTACCTTCTCGTGGTCTCACCAGCTTGCATAAGTAATTTCTTTGTGTGAATTTTATATACCTAGGTGTTAGATGCAACAATAAACACCTTTGTACACATAGTCCCAATAAAATAAGGCGTTTTAAAAGCAATAAATATCGTGAAATAAGGCCTGCATTGTTCTGAAACAAAAGCTCATTGCAAGTCCGGCTAGAGGCGAACAGACAGACGCATTCCTAGGTGAATTACAACTAGTTAAACTAACCAAACTGTTGCGGATTCTCGCCAGCCCGAGTCGCCAGAGGCCATTTCTCCGTATCACCAACGTTATCGTTCCATCTCAGTTTGAAACTCGCAGCAATGAAAACGCAAACGCGCACGTTGTTGCTTTAAACGTTAGAGACTTGGCTGCGTCGGCGCAGTGAAAGTACTTTCGCGCGCTCGTTGCCCCGGTCGTCGAACCTGGTGCGACAGAGACGGCGGTAGCGCCCGAGCGAGACAGCTCTAGTTTTCTGAGGAAAGCCGCGAAAAGCGATCGGGTTCGCTCGCGAAAGTGACTCCACCAGGAAATCGTAGAATCGCCGCGATCGTAAACCCTGTGTAAACGTTTTTTATGAGTTTGCATTTACGTCCCTGTAAAAGGTTTATAGTGTGCTCTA
Organism: Plemyria rubiginata; assembly: GCA_963576535.1. NCBI lineage: Eukaryota > Metazoa > Arthropoda > Insecta > Lepidoptera > Geometridae > Plemyria > Plemyria rubiginata. The sequence continues at coordinate 14,391,110 of OY754908.1, read as the reverse complement.
TTATTTTTCCGCGGTGGACGCTTTTCTAAGATTTTCCGAGCTCAGACTCTGGTCCATTGACCCCGGCGGGAGTACATGACGTACGTAGATGACTTAGCTAATCCAGAACAGCGATCGCAATTTTGATAAGGGTCATCGATTGAGCTACCGTAGATCCATTTAAAATAGCAGGCTGGCGATTTCACTTTTATTTCAAGTATGTCCATTTTAAGAAAATTTTGGCTCACAATTCTGATTTATGTAGGTACATAGTAGCGTAAAGTATTATAGACACAGCCTGCTATACTTTAGGCTACATCTACCCATGATAGTAGAAGTAGTAAAGCTCTTCGAGAGAGGTTCGTCCAGGGACCAGAGACGAACCTATAATGCTGCCTATTTCTGCCGTCAAGAAGCATTCTGTGTTTCGGTTCGGGTGTGTATGCCTGTAAAATTCTGGCGGGCCATGAGCTTTTTCTATCAGCAAGTATTAAAACCTGCATACAAAAGCTAGCTATCCCACCTGCCCGCACAATAATATTCAGTGGCTGTACACACAATATCTTGCAAGTGATCTCGACCGCGGAATACATTACGTCGCTCGCGAACAGTTCAAGTGCATCACTTTCACTCTCGCCTTAATAATTAAAGAGGCAATCACTCCGCATCGCGGTGGGTACTTCGAATCAACTTGTAATTGTTTCCTTGTCAACCTTTTTATTGTTGCATCGTTCGTTGGCATTGATGTAGAAATGAGCTGAAGATTAGTGGTCATACAGCCGTTCTTCCATCAACTTAAGGCGGGGATATCCCAGAACCTCCAACCTCCAAGACGCCTCGGCGGGTATTGACTGCTCGGCGCAAACACTTGAGCAGCTAGATTTCGTTAGATTTTCATCTCAGAGGTTAGTAATAATGAAATTTTAAGTTTTTTTTACACACAGCGCTAGTAAATATTAATCCCTATCTTTTGATATACTTTGATATGATTTCAAGAAAAACTCTCAGTAATGGATGTTTGAAATATCGATTTAGTGTCATCTTTATGATTTTTTTTTATCGAGAACATTTATCATTATTTACGTTTCTATTTTTACACAGAGCTCGAGTACATGTTCAATTTTAAAGGGGCGCCTGTTTCCGCCGAATTTTTTCAACTTTCATTCGGTCTTTTTTCACATTTTAAACTTTCTGATTCGTAAAACAAAAATTTTTTTTTTTTTTTATACAACTAGCTGATGGATCAAGCAGATGGCCCACCTGATGTTAAGTGGTAACCATCACCTATAAACAAAACATTGCCCCGTAGGTCACGCACAATAGAAACGTGCCCTACGATGCACTGCCCTGCGTCCATCAACTTGAGGCATACAGATGTTAAGCCTCATGTGCCTGTAATTACACCGGCGACCACACTCTTCAAACCGAAACACAGCGTTGCTGCTTGGCGGCAGAAAAAGGCGTGGTGGTAGTACTTCCCCGGACGAGCCCTTCACAAAGAGCTCTACTACTCTTGTATGTGAGCATAATTTCATAACTAATTTTTTTTTTATTAAGAATAAACCGTCCTTTGACTACAATCTCACCTGATGGTAAGCGACGATGTAGCCGAAGTTGGAGCAGAACGGTCTAGAAGACACCTATTCACTCGAGCCTTGAAGAGGTTTAGATTATAGTGTTCAGGAAAAACAGACGACGGTAACGAGTTCCATTCCTTAGCAGTTCGCATAACGTAGCTAGAAGCAAACCGCTTAGTGCGAATTGATATCTATAGTTAGAAACGTATAGTTTCTATCTTTACACAGCGCTCGAGTACATGTTCAATTTTAAAGTTTCAGTTTTTTATGTATTTTTTACATTTTAGTAGATTTACAGCTGTTCAAAAACCATCCCGTGCCGCCTTAAAGCATGTTAATAAAACACCAAGTGCCTTATACTTGCTCTCTCTTGTCTCTTTGAAGGAACTTGTATTTTTCTTCAGTCAAAGTTATTCCTAGGCAGTTCATTAATGTTTATCCTAAACCAAAACACGGTCGTAAGCGGTTACGCGCCTATTACACGCACACCAGGGCTGATACACAATGGTACGTCGTACTACTAGCCTTGAACCACCCCCTATCGATCCGTAGTACTGGGTACTGGGCACAGGGTGGCGCACAAACACTCGCCCGTGGGCGATGCTCCAATTATTGTTTGTGCAAAACTGCCCACTCGATCAAGGCTTTGTTTGTAAATAAGAAATCGTTGATTGTTATATTTTTTTCTCGAAAACCTGTGCGCAAGTAGGTCGCATAACATTTCAACAAAAATAGGAATAAACGAGGCGAAGCAGACTCCTTCTCTTCTATGACACCTGTCCGAAGAAGACTCGGTGAATAGTGAAATATCGAGATTTGTTTCCTGTCATCTAACGAAGCATTTTCATTTTAATTGTTTTTCTAGTGTTATTTTGAGTTGTGTTATGTAATTTTGGTGGTATTTTAACCAACATTACTTGTGGTCTGAGCACAAAGTGTAAGCGTTTGGAATGAAAGTGTATTATTATGTAATATCGTGATTTGACCGAAAATGTTTCAAATGTTTTGAAGAAACCGCCACCCAAAGAGTACACATACGTCCGCCACCATTTTCTTCAAAACAATTGACTGACTCGACTTTGGACTGATGTGACTAGAAACTTATCTGCAAAGAGTATCTAATCTCTGAAACACTTGACACTGGCAAGATTGTCTATACTTAGACAGGAGCCATAAAAAGAAGAAATAGTGAAATAGAAATATGCATCTCCTATTAGCAGGCGGAAGTACAAGAATAAGTCCAAACGATGGAAAGTGCATTACTGCAGGCAGGAAGTTACGTACTCTGGGTATTTGTCAAAATGATTGAAGATCCATCTATGTGTGGCTGCCGACAACCGCTTCTGCTGTCTCAGGCGTGTTAGCAAGTTAGTGTTTGTTTATTGGTTTCGTTTTAACAGCAAAATGTATTACCAACTAGCTGATGCTCATAGCTTCGCGCAATACTTCATTTCAACATTGTATATTTAATGAACTTATTTAGGAAAAGTCGAAATCAACCAAGTTATTTGCAATAATAAAAAAAAAACACAGTTCATATCAGCTAAAATTTCCTTTCCAAACAAGTTTTCCTAGAGAAATTGACATAATATATGTTATTCAGGTAACGAACTACATTTGTTATTACAAAGATTTTATAATGTCCCAAAAGTTAATATTGCGCGGGATCGAGCGGGATTTGAACCCGCGACCTTCCCCTTGATACGGAGCTGCGCTACCGGAGCTCTAATCACACTCGACGGATAACTCCAGGACATGTTACTACGGTACTTATGCGACCGTGGCTCCATCTGACAGGTTTGACTTATACATTTATACATTAAAATTTGTTATTAATTTCATACCGATCGGTCCCGGTAGTTGTCGGGCCGTGATATCGAAACATCGTATCCTGATGTGATGTACTTATATCATAATTCTTAATATATTTTTTTATGCATCTAACTGACGATGGAATAAGCAGATGACCCACCTGGTGTTTAGTGGTAACCATCACCTATAAAATAAATAAATAATGCTAAGTTACACACTATATGAACGTGCCCTAAGATGCACCGCCCTGCGTCAATCAACTTGAGCACCTCATGTGCCTGTAATCAATTCCACCGGCAATCACACTCTTCAAACCGAAACACAGTAACGCTGCTGGGCGGCAGAAAAAAGCGTGGAGGTAGTACTTTCCCGGGCGAGCCACACAGAAAGAGCTCTACTATTAAAAATAAAACTTCTACAAGTGTCTGTCTTTTTTGGTCCTGATTGACTTAATTAGAGGCCTAAGCTCCAACATGAGGAGAGAGAGGTATTGGTTTGGTCATTAGGTATTGTGTTCATGAAATATTCATACGTTCGGCCGCGGGCGGACTTTACTTTTCAATATTCTACGATTTGTCGGCGACACTCTGTCCACACTTGATTGCAACCTTACTATGTTTACTTCTACAAAAACGCTCATTTGGCGAAACATAACTTAACTAACTATATACTTACTTAACTACTACACTTATAACTATATACATACTTTATTTCTGTTTTATTAGTTAACATTCACCATATTATTTTGGTTTGTCTTCTCAGTATCATTTACCTACCTACATAATTTGCTTATAAAATGTAGATTCGATTTGGTTAATGCACAATGTATATTATACAGGGTTACTGGTTAAGTCGACCTACACTCGAGAGCATAGAAATCGCACATAGGGTAATTTTCCTGCATTTTGATTTCGACACTTGTTTTTTTTTAATTACAGATCGGTTGCAAATATAACTTAAATTAAATAAAAGTACACACTGTTAGCTTCCTAAAAACCCATAATGTCTGGCCTTGACCTTCCAAATCATAGCAGTGGCGGCTTAACAATGGAATGGCCTAAATTCGCTCGTTTCAGGTAGCGCGGGTTGTGGGACTTTGAGCAGGTATAAAAGGATAAAAAAACAATAAATTTGTGAATGTAACGATTTATTAATACGAGGTATTGCCTCCCCTAGCCTGAATAACAGCTTCCATTCGATGTTTCATTGAAAAAATCAATTTTTTTACGAAATCATGCGGTATGCTGTCCCATTCTTCCTTGATCGCGGTTTGGAGCTCTCTGAGACTCGTAGGCACTGCGTTTCTGGCTCTTACTCGTTTCTTTAGTTCGTCCCATAAGTGCTCAATGGGATTGAGATCTGGGCTTCGAGCAGGCCACTCCATAACGAGTACTTCAACCTCCTCCAAGTACTGGCGTACTATAGCAGCGGTGTGTGGTCTAGCGTTGTCCTGCATAAAAACGAAGTTTTCGCCGATAAATCCCGAAAAGGGCACAACATGCTCTTGCAGGATCTCCTCGACGTAACGTTGGGAAGTCAATCCACGCGATCGACGGTCGGTATCGGGCCCTGTGATGAAGACAAGTTCGGTTTTCGCTTCCAGTGAAATGCCTCCCCAGAACATACACGAACCACCGCCGTATGCGACCCGTTCGGAGATGCAGCATTTAGCAAAACGCTCACCGGGTCTTCGGTAAACTCTACCCCGTCCGTCGTTACCATGGAGACACATCCTGCATTCGTCGGAGAAGAGGACTGCCTGCCATTGATCCATAGTCCAATTAACGTGATTTCGAGCAAACTGAAGGCGTGCTTGTCTGTGCGCTGGGGTTAATTTTGGGCCAGTTGCTGGTCTGTGCGCTGTCAGACCTCCTTCGGCTAGTCTTCTTCTAACCGTCCACCGACTGACTTCCACTTCTCTAACTTCCTGGAGCTGCTGTCCGAGTTGAACTGCATTCAACCGGCGATTTCGTAGTGATGTATTCACAAGAAAACGGTCATCGCGCTGTGTTGTCGCACGTTTTGGGCCTGTTCCTGGTCGCCTGGTATAGCCACCAGTTTGCTGATATCGCTGGTATACACGTCGAACAGCATATCTGCTCAAATTTAATTGACGAGCCACTTGACTTTGGTTCTGTCCAGCTTCGATTAGTGCAACCACTTGAGACGCTGCTTCTGGTGTGGTATCCATTTTTTTGTTTAGAGAGATGACGTATTCGTTAAAGGACCTTTCTGACTGGGTGTTGGTATGCAAATGATGTCATTTCAATCATCCCTTATCGTTTTATACCTGCTCAAAGTCCCACAACCCGCGCTACCTGAAACGAGCGAATTTAGGCCATTCCATTGTTAAGCCGCCACTGCTATGATTTGGAAGGTCAAGGCCAGACATTATGGGTTTTTAGGAAGCTAACAGTGTGTACTTTTATTTAATTTAAGTTATATTTGCAACCGATCTGTAATTAAAAAAAAAACAAGTGTCGAAATCAAAATGCAGGAAAATTACCCTATGTGCGATTTCTATGCTCTCGAGTGTAGATCCTGGAGGGGGTGGTACCTCCCATAATTCCTGACTGATTTGACTATGAAACACCCTACGTATAATTAGTTTAGATTAGACAATAAGAAAACTGTGAATCTAAGAATGAATAAACAAATAGATCGTAAAACTTAGATGAAATACAAAAATCAGTATAAGTTCTGCCTCGTCCGCAAAATACACCCTGTATAGAAGCTCCATAATACAGATTAGCTATTATTAGATATTTACTAATCGTATTTAGCTCGCTAAATACGATTAGTAAACGTCGTGCAAGTGGCCCTAAGGATTATTATTGTTTGCGCAAATTGGTTCGGCTGATCGTTTAAATATCGCCATTTCATTCTTGTTGATCACGTGTCCACCCACTGCCTTCCCCTCCCCTCCTCTCCCCTTTTTCCACAACTCCCTCCCCCTACCCGTTTTATCAACGTAGGCGGAATGCGATGTTAACTACGTAGTACTATTACGAAGTTACCTGGGAAATTCACTCCACGTTTTTCCTGTGCTGATCCCGTCGTCCCGTCTCGTCGTCGTCCCGTCTTCGGTAAATTTATTGAAAAAGTACTTGAGTTTATTTATTTATTTTTAGGAAAACCAACAGCATAATAAAACAGGAAAAAGTTGATGCGAAAACAAGCACGTGACTTTCGAGTTGTATATGGAAGCCTCTCGAAAGTTCTAGGCGGAGTTGGAAATAAAATTTCTGGCTTAAATCAAATAAAATGATTTTTATTTGGAAATATTTCAAGATTTACTTCTAAACTTCTAGTGAACTAGTTTCTCGTACGACATTTAAATTATTCTTGTAATCGATCGAGTGAGCAAAGCGAACGAAGTTCTTACAAACAAGTTGACATTGGTATATACCTCTAGGCCCGTATTCATAATGCTCTTTGAGCGCGCCAATAGCTTATCAGACCGATAAGTCTGTTGCTGTCTCTGTTCATGAAAATGACAGTGACAAGAATACTCTGTTGAGCCGCTATAAAGTGACAGGTATTATGAATGAGAGGGTTAATATTTATTTTTTGGTCCATGACTTTCAACGCGTTGATCCGTTCTGCATGAAATACAGTAAGTCGCCAGCTTTTGATACCTTAACTGGTAAGAAATTGAGTTAAATCGAATAAAGATAAAGGGTTATTACTATGTGATAAGGAGGCAACAAAACAAGTTATACAATATATTATAACTCTGCAGGGGTTGACCTTAAGGACCTCCCGAAGAACAATTTTTGGCAGCTGATGACCCCTTATATCCCCTAGTTGCGTTTGATCCACGACTTTTTAGCCAGCCTGTATAAATAAGTGTAATATGATTTGATTTTAATGATTGTATATGTACTGAAACACAAATTTGTGTCGGAAATAATCAAGATAAGAGTGAACTGGTGGTTTATAGCTCAGCGTGCCTTAGACTGCACCTTCATATTCCATTGGGTGAGACGGCAGTCAAACCTTAAAGTAGCTACTAAACAATAAAAAAACTTTTTGGTCAATGACCTGTGTACCACAAGACGGAGTTTTGTTTGATTTTTTTGTTTTCTGTATTGCAAGTCCGAAATTTACAGACGAAAAGCGTCCCCCATCGGGCGAGCCGACAACCTCTCTATACAAACCCGGCCTTAATACAAAATACGAGAAAGTAAATGAATGCGTAAAAATATACAAAATAACATAGTGATATAATGGGCGGTGTTAACGCCCATAGATATCTCTTTCGTCGATAAAAAATATATGTCCTCCGAATTTCAACGAGATGGGAATTTTATTTGAGAGAATTTGATTGGTCTTATAGAAAATTAATCAAAATTGGTTTCAAATAACAGGAAAAAATTATGTCATCCAAGCAAATTAAATTGCGTATAATTATTGCTGTTATATGTTTTCAGTGTATTTGAAGTCGTTTTTTTTTTTCAGAAAAGTAATAACGTGTATTTTTTTCTGATTTTTCTATTTAACATAAAAAGTGCTTAGCACTGTAAATTTCTCCTGATACTCGCAATCCAAATTATTTTCAAAGGTTTCATTTAATGAGTATTCGGGAGGATCTGTCGGGAAGTTCTGGGAAACCGCTTTCATCGTCAGATATTCTGGGAATCAATTTGGAGGCAGTGGGCCCCTCCACTGAGGCTGCGAGGAGGGGGGCGGCACATAGCGTTGCTTAGCAATAGCCCACTACCTTGGCGTTTGTCAGAAATTATATACGTATTTATACACCACTATTCTGTAAGTACCAGAAAAAATAAGGGCTGTTTCAGCAGAGGCTAATAATGATAAATAAATAAATAAATAAATAATGCTGGACAATCCACACAGCACTATCTAGCCCCAAAGTAAGCTATTCAAAGTTTGTGTTATGGGTACTAGATAACTGATATATTTAATACATTATATACTTACACAGATAGATATTTTTTTTTATTATACATAGAACACACACCCAGACCATCGGAACAAATTTCTGCAGATCGTACACAAATTTGTTCCAAGGCGGGAATCGAACCCGCAACCTCTTGCGTCGCAGGCAGGCTCTCGCCCGCTGCGCCACAGAGGTCGTCATCAGAAGTAGTGATAGTAGCATCAGAACTTTTAAATCTATATCTACCACCACTATCACTATGTGAATAAGTGGATTATAGCTAGGCGTGCTCCACCTTAAGACTCTATCTTCACTTTACATCAGGTGTGATGGCAGTCAAACGTCTAGCTATTATACAATACAATAAAAAAAACAAGTTATCGAGGTTTGCTTTTAGCCAAAAACGCGACAAATGTAACAAAAATTGTTCCGTAAGTATCGTACGCATTGCGTATGAAGTTCACCTTTGAAGAATTTTCTAGGATTGTGCCCATAAAATTGGTCCCGTTTTTTGCTAAAAACTAAAAAAAAATACCAAAAAAGAAAAAAAAATGTTTTGGTCGTGCTATTATCATTAGTAGCCTCTGCTGAAACCGTCCTTATTTTTTTCTGGTATTTACAAAATATGGGTATTATTTTCTCGGTCGTGATATATTTCATTGAAATCATTTCATAATTCAAGTCATTTTTCTATGCTGTAAAGTTCCCCGGTTGAAATCACAAAATGATATTCCAACGTTGACTGAGGTCCGTAGCCTGGTGCTACGAATTCTCGTAGCAGCGCTACGAGTTCTCGTAGCAGTGCTACGGTGGGTAGTTTTAGCTTAAAAAGTAAATAGTAATTCATGTTAAGCACAGTTTCTTTTGATTAAAAAACCCTTTGATATAAAAAATGTGGGTAGTGTATGTGGGTTCCTATATACGGTTTTTAATGAATGAAAATAATAATAAGTGTCAGTAATTTATTCTGTAGATAGCACTACAGTTATTAGAACTCAGTCTATAGGGTGCCGGAAGGTAGATGCAAAGCCGTGAGGGGGGGGGGGGGGGGGTAGGTCACCTCGTTACGCATCTATTCAGGCTTGATTACCTTAGTCCAATGTCGTCGAATTCGAGTTATCATTTTTGAAAAATTTACCAAAATCATATGCTTATTCGTTCATAGTGTTCAAACAGACAGTTACTAGTACCTAACAATTTGTTTGTGTCCTAGCATGATGTGTATTCAATCGATAAACACCAAAACAATATATCTGTATCCACATAACTGACTAAATGGGAGGTGTTTTTTTTTGTAATCTAGCCTGAATAGATGCGTAACGAGGTGACTTACCCCCCCCCCCCCCCTCACGGTTTTGCATCTACCTTCCGGCACCCTATAGACTGAGTTCTAATAACTGTAGTGCTATCTACAGAATAAATTACTGACACTTATTATTATTTTCATTCATTAAAAACCGTATATAGGAACCCACATACACTACCCAAATTTTTTTATACAACTACTTGATGGAACAAGCAGATGGCCCACCTGATGTAAGGTGGTAACCATCACCTTTAACAAAGCTCGTAAGTCACGCACGATAGGAACGTGCCCTACGATTCACTGCCCTGCGTCCATCAACTTCAGGCATATAAATGTTAAGCCTCATGTGCCTGTAATTACACCGGCGACCACACTCTTCAAACCGAAACACAGGGTTGCTGCTTGGCGGCAGAAAAAGGCGTGGTGGTAGTACTTCCCCGGACGAGCCACACACAAAGAGCTCTACTACTCTTCTATGTATTTTCCTCGTTGTAAAAAGGTTTTCTAATTTTCTTCGAAATGTTTATTTATCCAACGACTTTTGTGTTGTTATTTCACGTGTTGTGTCGTTATAACAGTACAAATACATTTTTTGTTATGTAATTTAAATTCGGCTTGATTAAGTTAAAGAGTTGTGCAACACGTGCCTTTAAGTTTATAGCCAACTTAATGCTTACTTAACTTGTACAGTCAGCAGCAATGAAACGAATAAAAGAAGTGAGATAAATGATATGTGATGATGTGTAATCAATATGAGATCGATCATGTGTAGTACGAACTTATTTTAACTTATTAATTGTACCAATAGCGCCGATGCGTTTGTATTCTATGATGTATGTAATACCTACTACTGCAAGATGTTTGTGGGTGAAAAATTTACAACTTGGACTTAACGTGGACTTACCTCTGACTACCACCCTTAGACTTCACTACATAGTATAAAACAAAGTCGCTTCTCGATGTATGTCTGTCCCTATGTATGCTTAGATATTAAAAGTTCGCAACGGATTTTTATATAGTAGAGAAACTGTGCGAAGCCGGGCGAGTCGCTAGTCCTGCAAAAAACTCGAGTTGGTACTTGGAGATTTATTGGCACCTGGAGATCAAAGTCACGTATTTGTTTTTCTGTTTATCTTTTCAAAACTAAAATAACACGAACAGTCTGTCCATTTCAGTATTCTTTTAGTTCGCTTATCAAGCTGACTGTACCTTATTATAATGATTAGAAGAGAAGCATAAGCATTGAATAAATATGAAAATTCGTTAAATAGGTTATTACGTAACAGTTTGACCTTTCGAGAAAGCTGATACCCCACATTTGAATAATTAAACAAGATGTAATATGTAATAAATTATTTAGACATAGACATAGACATAGACATAGACATTTATTTATTTGCCACAAAGAACACACAACATATACAATTAGGCTTGGAATGAATAGAAAACAGGTATCATACATATCAGAAGAGAACAAAGATTAGACATATAGGTAAGAGTTTTTTACAAATAATAATAACATTAACAAGCATTGTTTAAATATGGCTAGATAAAAATAAAAAAATAACATGATACAGACGCTAAGTATTAAACATAAACCAATACCTAATAACAATGTTGTGTGCTACAGCAGCAAAACGGTCTCGGCTCAGCATTATGCTTCACCGTCCGAAAACGGGTCAGCGCTGTTATTCTGCCGGCACCTCCGGTCCGTCACTCAACCCTATGAAAGGCAGTGCCACTGCAGCAGTTGAAAAATTTAGAAAATGACAATAAATAATAAAACAGAAATTTTAAATTTTATGAACTCACAGTATTAAATAGATAAATAAATATAAATTACCAAATGATTAACCTATGTGTGTGTGAGTGAGTATTTATTACTTTCAATTAAATATGTTTAAATATAATGAGGAACACTAGCTCTTTTACTGTCTATTATGAGCTCTGTGGCGTAACATGCAAAGTCAAAATAAAATAGCACATATTCACATATATCATAAGGAGCAATTTGAAATGCTATGGTTCGGAATCGATTCGACGGAAGAAATGTTGGCATAATTTTAAAACGTAATGTTTCTTTGGTTTCTTACATTGGAGTCGATTCTGTTGTCGCATTATCCTAAACTAACCTAATCTGACAGCTCTAAAATTATAGCCGTCCTTGTTGTTCCGGTCTTTTAGAAAGGGATGGCAATGTTTTTAGTGCTGTCAAATTAGGTTATGTTAGGAAAATTAAACAACATAATTGGTACCATTATTAGACTCCACAGCCTAAAGAAGGTATGGCGTCTCTCCCATAAATTGACTACAGTATGAATTTTGGAAATAACAAAGTATACCAAAATTATGAAACAGAGTGGAATAAAGACTATAAAGGGTTTATAGCTTACAACTTTTTTTCTAATTTTTATAAGTGTGAAAGTAATTTTTTAATGCAAATGCCAATTATACTAAACTTGTAGCGCCCCGCGGTTTCACCCGCGTAGTTTTAAATCCCGGTATTCCCACGGGAGAAAAAGTAGCCTATGTGTTCTAGACTATAATATTAGATCCGTTCAGCCGTTCTGGAGTTATAGAGTAACAAACATCCATCAATCCATCCATACATCCATCCATCCATCCATATTTACAAACTTTCGCATTTATAATATTAGTAGGATAAATTTAATCACATTTATTAAATCCACAAATTAATCAATGATAAAACGAATAAGTATTTAGAATTTTCCTTGGCTTATAAAGATTTTTAAGGCAAGAACTACGACATTTATAAAGCGAGAAAAAAGATTTAGTAACAATTATTTTAATTGAAATAAGAAATTATTTTTCACGGATTAGAAAATTGACATAACGAACACACCGCAGTCATCGATCACATTCACAGATAGTTAAATCGAAAGTTTATTGCATAACTTGCATTCCCCAGCTTCAAGCAAAAAAACAGCTTCAAGACTTTGATCCCCAGGCACGGTAGATATCCTGACACCTTATGATACCAAGTACGACTTTCAGATACTTGGAGAACGTCTAAGGAGAATAGTCAGAGGTACGTCCAAACATTACATTTGGCACATACTCACATTTTGCAGTTGAGTATTCGATACGTGACAGGTTGCAAGCCCATCGCCTATTATAATACCAACAGGTTTTATTACGATGTTTTCCTTCACCGTTTAAGAGCACTGGGATCGCGCACATAAATGTAAACTATTCGTTGGGAAAAATCCATTGGTGCACGACTTAGATTTGAGCCTGCGACCTTACGATCAACACATCATCAACTTGAGTGTATTTAAAATCCTGCTTCTTCTTTCTTCTTCATTTTCTCTGAAGACTAGTGCCGCAGTAAAGGAATCAAAGAGTTATATATATTTGTAATATATAACGTCAAAATGGGTATAATATATATTTGTACCCATTTTGACGTTATCACTGGGTATTTTTGATTATTAAAATAAAACTGGCAATAAAAATGTCTTGTTTTTTATGTAGGTTCTAATTATAAAAAAATCGACTCTTTTGAAATCCCAAAGATTTGAGTTCTTTGATTCAAATCCAATTTTCACCTAGTGAGAAATTGAACCAACGAGTACTATATCTTTTAGGATTTAAGTATTCAGAAATATTTATCAAAAGACCTACATAATATTCTCTTTTGAAAATCGAGATCTGAATTCAAAAGATCCAAACATCGTAAAAGTGAACATTCGTGCTCGACTTTCACTTTCAAATTCACTTTTATCGATGACATTATTACATTCACCTTGAAACTTTTATTACTTTCTTCGAAAAAAAACCATTCAAACAGAAATCAATTAAAATTCCAAAATATAACTGTAGGTAGCAGCAAAAAAGCGCGGGTAATTTTATACTTTTTTTGTGGAAAAAAAAAGTCATGGCCGTTGTCGTCATCTGTCAACGTCACATCGAAAGTGAAAACTCAAAAGTGTCAAAAAAGCACTCTCGAACGCCTCGCTGTTTTATTTTTAAACTGGTAAAGTGACCTCAGTTTATGAATGTAGTGCCAATGCCAACGTAACTAGGTCTATGTCGAGCTCGTGGCCTTACGAGAGCTAGTGCGGTGTTTGCTCACGTTTTATGGCCTTATTTGGCACTTTTGGCGGGGTCGCACCGTTTTGGTGCTGCGTCGATTTTGACATAACGGATATGATGTTACTTTTTCGCTTTTGTCAGTAATATCATTTGTTAGACCAATTTTAAACTCTATTTTCTTAATAAAAATTTTGAATTCTGTACCCTGATTAAATAATTTTATTCTTTATTTCTTCGCTGACACTCGGAATCCTATCAAAAGTACCTGTCATGATTTATTTCTGTGTAGTTTTTGAATTTTATTAGGTACCTTCTTGATACTTTATTTTTATATCACATAAAAAAGCTACAATATCTTAAAAGGGACCATGACCATTTATTTATAACCCTATTATGTATGACAGTGAAAGACTAGGTAATGCATGTTAAAATTTATGTGTCGTCTGACCCTAGTAATGAATGATTATGCCGGTTAATAGGTTATAGGTGACTTGGTATGTCTAAGGTCTGCGACCTAGCGGCTAGACTAACCTGCCTTCGTTTTTCTCATTCTTGACATGCCATTTATGAATTACTTACTACAACTTTTTCCATACATGATATTTATTCATTCTATTTTTTTATCGGCTGTCATGTAATACTAAACTTAAATTACGCTACGGAGGTGCGTAGGAACAAAATTACTCACATATACACAAACTTTGGCATTGATAATATGAGCAGGATAGTAGAATTAAGCCACGTCATTATGTCGGGAGTACAAAAATCTATAAGAACACCATTATAGGTCGATTTAAAACCGTAACCTGAAACAGGCACCTAAATTACGCTAATTTTGGCATGCCAATATGAAAAAAAAATAAAAAACGAAGTCTCATCAATATTTGCCCGCTGGGATTCGAACCCGCAGCTACCACGACCTTACCACTTAAACATAGCCTCAAAAGCAACGCACACACGCAAAGCCGCTCGGAGCACGCCTCTAGCTATGGCCATGAGGGTAACCTTGTCGCGGTCTCGTTTGCGCTCGCAGAGTTCAGATACACCTGTCTCGTTCTGAATGACTGCTGCGACACTACCGGATTCCTCATCTGAATCATGTTGATGTTTTGAAGTATCTAAACTAGGTACTCATAATAATAAAATTATTATATGTGCAGACTTTATGTATCTAAATTACTCTTATTTCTTATTCGTAAAGTATTTTTTCCTGTAAATGTCTTCGAGTTGACACACTTAGCATCCATATTTGCTTGTACACGTGGTCATCAAAAGCACGATTTTTTGACGTATCTACAATTAAATGATTGATTTAAACAAAACCACAAGGTTTTGTTTAAATAAATATTCATCAAGATTGTAGACTTTGTTCTTGAAAAATATATACAAACGCGTGGACTTGAGAACCTCTACCGTTTTTTGTTGGTTAAACTGTCAAAAAATGCAATTAATTGCAACTGCTTAAAGTGTTATTATTGCAGCGCGGGCGTAAAGGGGTATTGTAGATCAGAGTCAAGGGCATTTTTTTCAGTACTGCCCTAGGACGTTTTTGTGGCTATATTCAGATCATTGTACTTTATCTAATAGTTACCTAGGTAGCTGATATTCTAAAGCTCATAACTATGATAACACCATGAAAATCTCATTACAAGTCGGTTGCTATTTACTACCTCGTATACAATGGGTCATTTCAGTCCCTTGTATTACAATGTACTTTCGCAGAAACAAATATAAAAAAAATCCATAGGTTATTTTGTTTCTGGTTATGTATAAGTTGTTATAATTTAGGTGTTATTTTAAATAATTTTGAAGAAAGAAAGAAAAAATTCTGATAAGATGCCACTCGACAGAACAAGTACGACATCTAAAAACCTTTATATTTTCTGTGATAATTTGAATTTGAAGATCAACCTGCTACTATTCTAAATATATATAAATCAAAGGTGACTGACTGACATAGTGATCTATCAACGCACAGCCCAAACCACTGGACGGATCGGGCTGAAATTTGGCATGCAGGTATGACGTAGGCATCCGCTAAGAAAGGATTTTGATCAATTCTACCCCCAAGGGGATAAAATAGGGGATGAAAGATTGTATGAGATTTTCAAAGTAAACGAGCGCGAGCAAAGCCGCGGGATCAGCTAGTAACTGTATAAACTTCTAAACTAAATGGTACTATTTAGTTTCAAAACAGAAAATATAAATATAATAATAAAATTACTACATAGATTATATACTATATAGAGCACCGGTGGTCTATTGGGAGTGACCCCGCCTTCCGATCGTAAGGTCGCAGGTTCGAATCTGGTCGTGCACCAATGGATTTTTCTATCGAAAAATTTATGTGCGCAATGCCAGTGCTCTTATACGGTGAAGGAAAACATCGTGAGGAAACCAGTTAGTATTCTAACAGCGGCGATGGGCTTGCAACCTGTCACGTATGGAATACTAACTACTGCAAAATGTGGGTATGTGCCAAATGTAATGTTTGGACGTACCTCTGACTACCCCCCTAATTAAGACATCCTCAAAGAATCTTGAATTAGTACCTACTTGGTACTGGGAGATCTGAAGGGATATCTACCGTGCCTGGGGATTAAAGTCGTGAAGCTGTTTCAGTTTCAGTTTATTTCAGATTATTACTATATTATGGTTTATAGATGTCGCAGCTGTTTTGTCGAGTGGCATCATAAATCTAAAATTTTTGTTATTTATAATTTTCTTATACTACGAGTATAATTGTACGAATGTCGCTTCATGATTTGCAACGATTGCATTTCAATTAATTCAGGGCAGGCGTTGCAACACTGAAAACTGCGTACGCGCAGATTCAGGCATAACAATTATGACAGTTCGTTGCGCAACGACCCAGATTGGACTGTAGTAAAATATTTTTACGATTTCGTTAGTTTAAACAGGTCTGAATAAATTATTTATTATTTATTTACTTTTAATGGGTGTCGAAGGTGCATCTTATAAGCATGACGTAGCCGAGTTTTTTATAATATTTGAGGGGATATCTACCGTGGCTCGGGATGATAATCATGTAGCCGCTTCTGGTTTTTTGCTTAATGTTGTATTGCAGCTCAAAATCAATTATTCATAATAACTGCCCTTTAGAGTATTAAGTTTCATATTGATTTTTTTTATCTTGCTTAAAACAATTTACAATGATTTATACAAATCCCCCGAGGTGTGTTGGTGTGCTGAGGTTGGGTTTTTAGTGTTGAAATTTTAACTCTATTTCGATTAGATAAGATAAAATATACACTAACAAATTTAAAATCTTACGCCGTTTTGCTCTGGCCCACAGTGCACTCAATCTAACCACGCGTTCGAGTAATTTATGACGTTACGTTAATAACCTACTCTGCTTACTGACCTTAAGTAATCTTTATAATTACAATATCGTTCAATTCGGACTATCACGCGTAATGCAACAAACGCGTTACCACGAACGTACTTACCTAAAATGTAGTTATAGCTGTTACACGCATAACAAGAGTGCAAGATAATCACCAATACATTTTATACTTTTTTTT
The DNA here is from genome assembly GCA_963576535.1 of Plemyria rubiginata. NCBI lineage: Eukaryota > Metazoa > Arthropoda > Insecta > Lepidoptera > Geometridae > Plemyria > Plemyria rubiginata. Next base: position 14,373,932 of record OY754908.1, on the reverse strand, counting down.
TTTTTTTTTTCTATACTTATACTTACTTATTTGTGAAAGCTGGTACATATTTTTTTTGTTATTTTGTACATTTACATCTATTTCATACTTTAGTATTAAGTGTCATGTCCGCCAGATACAGGCGAATTCGGTCCTAACGGAAGATCAGCGTGGGTTGTTGCCAACCCGCATTATGCTGAGTTAGGTTCCATTTGCAGCACAAAATGCACTACCTTAGGTACCTACATTCCAATAATGTAAAAATAATACATGCCTATGGTGCCTTTTAATTTTAAAAACTGTATGATGTATATTTTTCTATGTGTTGCAAATAAACTTATTCTATTCTATTCTATTCTTTATTCTATTCAACAACAAAAGCAGGGACTCTTCCTAATCCCACTAATATCATAAATGTGAAAGTTTGGATGTTTGTTTGTAGCGCCAGGACGGCTGAACGGATGAAATTTGGCACAAAGATAGTTTATAGTCTGTATAAGCACATAGGCTACTGTGTATCCCGTGGGAATACCAGGATTTACACAACGTTGTAACCGCGCGTGCTAGTACAGGTTAGAAGAATTAAAACAAGATATCAAACTATTTCATTTGATGATTTTGATGTAAAAACTTTATTATTCCACAAAATTATATTTTTTTATCCACGTTTTATGGTCACCATTTAGATGGGGTGGCTGCTTGATTCCGCTTGCCCCTTGATTCGGATTCTAGCGGCCGTAGTGTAGAAGTTATCCACTAGCTCATACGAACCTATAGCATGTCATTCAATAAATAGTTTCTAATGTGTTTTTCACCTTATTGTAACCTATCTGAATTTGGAACTTATTTAAATTGAACACGAGCTCGGTGTTTTATTTTTAAACAGATGCAACGATATGACCTTGAAAAGCGGATTTGGCACTGAAATCTACGTCTCAAGTATATACATATGTATAACATTAATCGTGGTGTTGCTCATAAGGGAAAATCGCACTGCCGATTCCGCCCTTACGGCTTGCAACAAGGTTCAACTGAAACTTACAGCAGCTTCGGTCGTATGGTGCTTGGACCTTCGCATCCACGCTACGTCCCAGCTGCAGCAGCAGTTAGTACCGCGCCGGGGCACAGGTTACACAACAGTCAGTACGGCGCGGCCCTCGAAACAATTTATTTAAACTTCACCTAGTGATCATGACACACTTTAGCCGATTACGCGCGCCGATGTGTGAGTGTGGTTTTTTCGTGAACGCTATTTTTTCGGTGCAGAATTCAGGAGCTGATTCGCTGAATTCGGGGCATTATTTAGGTCGGATAAATAGCGATGGCCTTTGGAGAAGATTATAAAAGTATAAATAACTTAGACTAGATTCCCTTCTTTTAGATTTGTCTGGTTTTATAAAAGTATCGAATGCGTCGGTGCTGTATGATCACAAGGTTGTTTTGGTGTGTACCTACCTAGTGTTTTAATTCATTGTAATCTGGCGGCATTGTTTTATTTACACACTTATCCTTGTGTTTAAAACAATGTGTCAGAATTATTATTTTTCTATACTTAGGTAGGCACGTACCTACATGCTAATAAAGTCAGAAAAGTTGTAATGTCAATGTCAAATTAAGTCAGAGTTCTTTATTTATAAAAGTGTCTACTTAACTGTTGTGAAAAATATAAATACCTAGAACAGAGTCAAATTTAATTAAAAGTTCTATTTTTATAAAATCAATTAAGTAATGTAGGTAAGTAAACCTTTTTATTTCCAACATACAAGTAACAAACACGAATTACCGAAAAAATACTAAAATAAAAACAATAATGCTCAAATTGATACCACGAAGGCGGAAAGAGCGGGTCCAGATACAAGCAAGGCCACACACCAAGGTCTACGAAAACACCAACCACCTATCGGAACTTGTACTCTATTATAATGCTGATAAGGTTCGTTTTGAGCAAACAACCGAATCGTATAAGACAATGCTGGGTTCCAGCAGCGTTTTCAGTAGTAGGTATATCTAGAGATCAAGGCTGATGTAGGATTGTGTTGGTGTACGTATGAGTATGAGGTGGAATAGATTGTATGGACAATAGTTATAGATTTTTTTTTAATTTTTCGAAATCAATGACGGCAACTTTCTTGTCAATTAATTTTTGGTGATTCCAAAAGTTATAATATATTCTATGGCCCTTATTCATAATGTCTTTGAGCGCGCCAATAGCTTATCAGACCGATAAGTCTGCTCCCATTTTATAATCCCTGCCATTTTACAGCGGAATAGAGTACTCTTGTCACTGTCATTTTCAGGCCAACGAAAAGAGACAGCAACAGACTTTTGGGTCGGATAAGCTATTGGCGCACTGAAAGACCATTGAATATGAGCCTAAATCTTTTAGATAGGTACAACTTATTCTGTTTTAACGGTAATCACAATTATTGGTATTTACATAATGTGTCCCCACACCCCAGCAGGGGTTTCCCCTTACTGAGCTAAGGTGCCATAGTAAAAGAGGAGCTTAGCCTTTTTAAATGCCTATTGTTTTAAAAATTATTACACTTTTGTACGATAAAAAAGCTGCATTACAATGCCAGTATTGCACCATACTTGCGTTTGTGAATCAACTCTGATTGGTCATCAGTTACGGATGTGTTGATTGGATGAATATTTTAAATCAGCTCACTAGATTTTTATTAAATAAAAATTAAAGATGACGCAACGAAAACTGGAATATTTAAACTTTAGTACTTTTGGAGTATCAAGTTATTTTAAGTGCGCTCCATATGCAAGGTTTTTTTTATAAAATGTCAGGCCTATTTAATGCAGATATATTTCTATAAATTGTCTACTGCGTAAAATTTCTTGATTTCCTTATTAGTTAAGGCCATGAGTATTCGCATATTTTATAGTTACTTACTGTGACTGCCCCGTTAGTTTGTTGTCAAAAATCACAAAAAAGTAGGTACCTACTTAATTTAGTTGCAGTTATACAAAGCTAAAACTATTTTATTTGAAAATAAACCTTGTTGTTACATAAGTAGGTACTGTTGTGACTTTAAAATGGGAGCAAATTACAAGAATACTTTTAAAAGCAGACCTACATTTATAAGCTATACGTGAAAACAATTTAGGAAGTGAATCGACTTCAAGCTATCACCAACAGCTGCGATGCTGGAGTACTATCAAACTAGGCCAAGGTCAGCACGTCCGCCAGCCAACTAGCCTGACCCCCGAACACGACTGGCAGGCCCCTCAACACCTGCATGGCGAAGCATTGCGGGGGGAAGCATATGTCTAGACAGACTGGACATCATTCGCAACTTTTTGGGCCGATGATTGACGAAAATATACGAATTCGACCGAGGTGATTCGCGGTAGCTCAGACATGACAAGTACAGAAATTTCTTGATGACAATACTATTTCACCTTTTTCTTTAAATGTGCAAATAGACAACAAAATCAGGACTCAGGGATGTAAAAAAAAATAAAATATAAAAACTAATATATAATTTAAAAACTTTTTGAGTTTTTAATTCCCAGGAAGAAGCAAAAAAAAACTTAATTAATCACCCACTCAGGTAATAAAATATTGTTTGACATTTCACACAACGAGAGCGTATCAACCTGTAAGGTCCAAAAATGTATTGTACCTTACATGTATGTTGATGTTAGTTAGCGCCCATGCACTGGTAGGTAAGTTACGTTGTTGGTGAGTACGAGGAAAACACAAGATTCACTATTTCCGGTATATTATAATGTTAAGTCAAAGCTACAAGATTTAGGTGGCAAATCTTGCCCTTGGTAGTGTCTCTTGCGCGAGTAGGTCACGTATTACAGTTAAGTTGTTTGAAGGTGTAAAATGTAATGAATAAAAGTGCAGCGCGTGCGACCTACAGAGAATCGCCGCGTGCGTAAAACTAAATGTAGGGTGAAACCGTACACAACCCTTATTGTAGTTGAAATATTCACTCACTTTAGTTACAACGTGTCGGTCTGTATTAAACATGTTAGCTTAGTATTATCTGTACAACCGACAAAGCGTACCAACGTTTTTAATGAGTGAAATATAGCCCATAAAATCGAACTACTCTGCTTATAAAGAAAAAACTAAAAAAGAAAAAAACATTTTTTTTACTTTTGTTTCCCATGGGTTTAAACTTGTTTTATGGGTCATAAAAATACGGTAAAATATCCAATATTGTTTGTATTTTGGTAGTTTGTTGTCAACCCTTTATTTTTAGGGTGGTCATAAAATACAGTGATTAGTTTTTAGACGGGTTAATGTTTTTTGTACAAAGAATTTTTTGAGCTTTCTCTTTGCAGTTTATTGTGTCTGCCAGTGTCTTAGGTTTGAAATTTCTTTAAATATTTAATTAGCTTTTACAAAGATTTTGTACAGCATTTAAACGTAGCGTCACTTCTATATTAAACCCATCTTAAGACACCCGTTATAAAATATTCATTTAAATAGAGCTGCGTTGCGATTACAATGAAATACTAAGCTCAAATCTGGTGAGGAGTTTTTAGGCCGCCCCAAGGTTCCCATACCTATGGGTTAATTTTTTTTAGAAGTGGACTAAGCTAACCGAACTAAAAACAGAATAATCCCAAGTTTTCCAGTAGTTTAGCCTAAGATTGCGTTGGGGAGGATTCAAACCTAGTTATAGTTTCAGACCAAATAAAAACTAAGGACAGACTTCTGTGAACAGCAAAGTGAAGCCAGTTTTCTAAAGATGTGTTGCGGTCAAACTACGCCTCGCCCCGTGTACATACACAACTAAACGCACACACACAGAAAAGTGAAGCCAGTTTTCTAAAGATGTGTTGTGTGGGCCGATTTGGTGTGTGCGTGCGAGGCGTAGTTTGACCGGCTTCACTTTGCTGTGCACAGAAGTCCGTCTTTTAGTTTTTATTTGGTCTGAGGTTATAGTAATATCTATACCATTTGCGGCTGCACGCTTTGATAGTATAAACTAGTCTAACTAAGATAACGCTATCTGAACACTATCTGGATGTTATCACGGGCATGTTTAGCACTTGATAAGTTGCTGTTTTAAAACGATTAAAAACAAAAGCCGACTTGAAATTGACAATGAAACTGTTCTAATTACAGGCACATGAGGCTTAACATCTGTATGCCTCAAGTTGATGGACGCAGGGCAGTGCATCGTAGGGCACGTTCCTATTATGCGTGATCTACGGGGCAATGTTTTGTTTATAGGCGATGGTTACCACTTAACATCAGGTGGGGCATCTGCTTGTTCCATCAGCTAGTTGTATAAAAAAAAACTACTATACCAAATAGTTTACTGTAGGAAATATTAGTTTATTGAACTATGAGAAACATTCATATGAAGACAAAAAGGTCTTATGTCAACCTTATGTTTCTTTTGTAAGGCATCCTAGATAAGCGCCGATAAAGTGATTTTATTTAATACCACTAGCTGATAGAAAAACCAGATGGTCCACCTGATGTTAAGTGGTTACCATCACCTATATAAGCATTGCCTCGTAAGTCACGCACGATAGGAACGTGCCCTACTATGCACTGCCCTGCGTCCATCAACTTAAGGCATACGGATATTAAGCCTCATGTGCCTGTAACTACACCGGCGACCACACTCTTCAAACCGAAACACAGCGTTGCTGCTTGGCGGCAGAAACAGGCGTGGTGGTAGGGCTTCCCCGGACGAGCCCTTCACAAAGAGCTCTACTACTCTAACACCTAAACTGTGTACCTACAAAGCACATGTCTCGCTGACTGTGACGTCATTTACTACATGAATGATGACATGTGCAATACCTGCTGTATTTAGTAACGTAACTTGAAACCATTTCTGCAAGTTCGTAAAGGCTGGTTTGCAGTTTACACTCACTCTAGTGTAGTATGATAGTAACAAGTCAAGTTACACTGCGTGAAGACATATTATTATTTGTCGACCTCTGTGGCGCAGCGGGCGAGAGTCCGCCTGCGACGCTAGAGGTTGCGGGTTCGATTCCCGCCTCGGAACAAATTTGTGTACGATCTGCAGAAATTTGTTCCGTTGGTCTGGGTGTTTTCTATGTATATAATAAAAAATATCTATCTATGTAAGTATATAATGTATTAAATATATCAGTCATCTAGTACCCATAACACAAGCTTTGAGTAGCTTACCTTGGGGCTAGATGGTGCTGTGTGGATTGTCCAGCATTATTTATTTATTAAGTACTAGCGATCCGCCCGCGCGCCCCTGCTTCGCACAGGTGCACATATCATGCATGTATTATACATATAAACCTTCCTCTTGAATCACTCTATCTATTAAAAAAAGCGCATCAAAATCCGTTGCGTAGTTTTAAAGATTTAAGCGACTTAGGGACATAGGGACATGGGGATATAGGGACAGAGAAAGCGACTTTGTTTGAATACTATGTAGTGATACTAAATTAGTTATTGAAGTTCAAAGCGGGCATTTCATAACAATTAAATAAAATAAATAAATATGTGTTATGGGTACTAGATAACTGATGTATTTAATACATTATATACTTACATAGATAGATATTTTTTATTATACATAGAGAACACGCAGACCATCGGAACAAATTTCTGCAGATCGTACACAAATTTGTTCCAAGGCGGGAATCGAACCCGCAACCTCTTGCGTCGCAGGCAGGCTCTCGCCCGCTGCGCCACAGAGGTCGTCAATTATTTCAATTAATTCAAACGTTTTCATTTCCAATCTTAGGTACTTTTCTCTTCCTTGATCTTGAATCGTTGCTATAGTAACAAAGCCCACCCACTCAGTCTCTGTTACATTGTCCCATTTCACTAAATGTTTTATACCTACCTACTCTATCTCATTCTAAAGAATTTGGAACGAACGTGGAACTTTCATACGCTGCCAATTTACCTACCGAAGGTTTGATTGAGTTTATGCGATATATTTTTGTGATATTTCTAGTTTTTTTTGGATTTTTTTTTGGTGTATACCTAACGTTTTTTACAATTTCGACATTTATGCCTGTTGCTGTTTATCATCACTAATTGGTAAATAGATTAACCTTTTGCTAGGTAATTTCAATTTACTTACCGCAGTCAAGTCGACTTTGCCAGTGTGGACGTTCATAATGTAAGCAAATTTATACGGAACTAGCTGATCCCGCGGCTTTGCTCGCGCTCGTTTACTTTGAAAATCTCATACAAACTTTTATCCCCTATTTTATCCCCTTGGGGGTAGAATTTATCACAATCCTTTCTTAGCGGATGCCTACGTCATAACATCTACCTGCATGCCAAATTTCAGCTCGATCCGTCCAGTGGTTTGGGCTGTGCGTTGATAGATCACTATGTCAGTCAGTCAGTCAGTCACCTTTGAGTTATATATATTTAGATAATAATGCAGTTAATATAAAAGGTAGCTAGAACGTAAAAAAAATGGAAGGTTTAACTTAAATTATGAGTGGAATCCCAACTAATATTATAAATGCGAAAGTAACTCTGTCTGTCTGTCTGTCTGTCTGTTACGCTTTCCCGCTTAAACCTCTCAACCGATTTTGATGAAATTTGGCACAGACAATCTTTAGACCCTGAGAAAGAACATAGGCTACCTTTTATTGCGAAAAAAAGAGATGAAGAGATTAAAAGTACGCAGACGAAGTCGCGGGTACCAGCTAGTTTAAAATAATATTTGACTTTGAACTGTAATTTAAATACTTTTTAGGGATCATTAATTAATAAAATCTCTATTTTTACTTTAGTTATGCGAGTCCATTCATTGAGAGCTGTCATAAATGTAAGAAGTCTTAAAAAGAAATTAAACAATGGTAGATTACGATGCATGTGCACGTCAGTCGTAATCAGGGGCATTATTCTCTATGACAGGAGATTCCTTGCCCCAAACCGTGTAATGCACAACGTGATCTTGGGCTTTATTCTTTGTCACATGGAGATATTTTGCCTCAGCCGTATGACGTCACAACGTGATCTAAACGCAAACGCGATTGGATTGGTCATAGTGAATAAATAGCGCCCCAGCAACATTCGAATTACTATGCATATATTTTCCGAGTAGATATACTGTTAAAAATAATATGACTCAGAATGATAAATACAAATATACAAATACAAATATTTATTGAGAATAAAAATACCTACACGGGTAATAATATAAATAATTTGAAAATCGAAACTTTACTTTAAATTTAAAATTGCTAATCAACTCTAACCGAAATTGCAGCGAAGCGCCCGCGCATGCGCGGAGCAATTTATCAGCAAGTGATTCGGCGGAGTTATCTCGTATTTTTTCGCACAAGTGTGTCAAGGAGAACGCCGCTTATTGGAGAAAAATTCGCGAGCCTTGACGTTTCAGATTAGAATTACTAGGACTGTCCGGTCCATTTGTTTATTACGTGTGTTTGTTTTAAAATAGTTTGCAGGCACAAGGTTGTGTATGGATTCGTACAATAGTGATGATTCTGTGTATCAAGGTTGCTACAAGTGGCGTAGCCACCTTCAGACACAGGTAGGTCATGTAAAGTACGCGCAATATTCGGTTGCCTGTTTTGATGTCGGTTTGGCTGTGCTTTTTGTTTGGGAAATAGAGAAAATGAAATACTTTTATTGAACAATAAAGTAAGTAAAGTAAAAAATATTAAGATCAGTATGTAATTTTTTATTTATTAAAAAGTTTTTTTCCTCAATTTTTTTTATTAATTCTGTACCTCGATCATCAGAGTAAAAAAAATTTATCTGAAAATGTTCCATTCAGTTCATATCTTAAATTCAATTATTGACATTTCGATGTCAAAGTTCTTCCGTTAAGATAAGTGTCTTGACTTAGTTTCAGTCGTCCAACCGTCAAATTTATCTTCGTTATTCCCGAATCCTACAAAATGATTTCAGTTGGTAACTATAGAGTATATTTATTATTGTAACAGTTCGCGATGTATCGTACAAAAGATCTTACTACCGTCATCTGTTCAATGAACCCATGTTAGAGAAACTCGACATATAGGTATTTATCACATTTTTACACTTACGGCATTTGCAATAAATGCCATTTTCCTAGATAAAAACTTCAAAGTCAAAGTCAAAATATGTTTATTCAATAAAATCACAAGGACCATCTTGAAACGTCTTAAAACTAGGTGACTCTAGTGCCAGTTCTACGCGACCAACACCGAGAAGAACAGGCAACAAACTCGGCTTGGTATCTATCGTACTTCGGTACTTCAGACTAGCTAGGAGAACTACGAATTGTCGATAAGTCGTCAAGTCTTACTTTCCAAGTACATAATGTGTAAATTAAACAAAACAATTATACTGAATACACCAATTCAATTATGAATTGTCTAGTTCATTTACAAATTAAATACTAAAGCAAAAAAAACAACAAAATCGAAAACATTCTTAATTCAGTTCAATCACAAGGATCATTTTGAAATGACACAAAAACTAGAAGAAAATATAAATAAATATAAGAATAAATAGATAGATAGGTATGTAGAAAATACTTTATTGCACACCACATAATAATTACACGTAAACAGAACAGAAAATTGAAATATAAAAATATAAATACATAAATAATATAAGTATTAGTGGTCAGTGTTTGTGCCTAATATTAATGATATACGATCTACATAGAACAGTAGATCGGCGGGTACAGGTTCTTTACAAGATAAAGCCATTTGAATTAAAAAAAACACGTTCCAAATTCAAAAGTCACGTTGACATTAGACACTGAGCGATGCAACAGTGACGTTTGTGAAAGACTTTCACTTTCGTCCGCGCAGCTCGCGGCCCGCGGTGGATGCTCTGCGTTGCATGCGCCTCTATGCACGCGGAATACAATAAATGTATTTCTAATTGTTTTACTTGGGTTCTAGATGGCTGAAAATTACGTATTATTTGTTGAAGTCTTTCCATGTATGAAATTAGTGGAACACTTACCTACATTATAATGTAGGAGTATGGTCTAAGATGTCATTGATGCATTAGATACTAGGTACGCAGAAAGGATCCAATTTTTTTCTTCTCCTGTTGTTTTTCTTGTTGTCATGCTGTAACTACCTACCCGTAATACAATTAAAAAATCCTCTTCTTAAAGCTTGTCAGAGCAAAAATGATATACTTAAATGATTTGATGATTTCCCCCGATTTCTGAAAGCGTGATCAACGTTAATCGGCTGTCAAGTCACTTGCTATATCTATGTATAATTTAAAGTAGAAGCTGAAATAGCAAGTGACTTGCTAGTCGATTAGTGTTGTTGTGGTTAAGATCTTTTTCCATGAATCAAATTCCAGAAAGGTTTAACTAACCCCCGGTTTCTGAAAGCTCGATCAACACTAATCGGCTATTTCAGCTTTTAACTTAAAATTAGATAGGGTAGCAAGTGACTTGACAGCCGATTAGCGTTGATCACGCTTTCAGAAACCGGGGGTAACTGCTGCAAATAATTGCAGATTACAAAATTGTCCACACTTGCTTCTCAGACAAAGCCAAAATGACGTCTACAATTCCCAGTAAAAGCTAAAAAGAAAAGTGTTGACCAGCACCAAAGATCGCGTGTCATCCGATGACTACATTACAATATTCGACAATACTCAAAAATAAACTTTGCCAGTTACTTTTTAAGGTCACAAATCGTAAGCAACAAAATAAGCGCTGTAATGACTTTCGTTTCGACCGGCGATGATTCTAAATGATCGGATAACATGTTAATTTTGATAGAGAGCGAAATTACTTTCACTGAATGTGCGTTTTTTCCGTCTTTTATGAAACGAGATGTTGTTATGTTGGTACCTTACCTACTGCCTGCTGCAGCACTGATGGTATCTTTGGACAAAACCTGCCTTTACATAAATTATAAATAAAAAAAATAAAAATAATGCTAGACAATAAAATCAAAGAGCTGAGGCAGAGACCCTTGCGTCTAAACACAAGTTTGTAACTTAGTTAGAGCAAGGTACAATGTTCTTCGGGTAGTCGGTAGATGGAGAGGGCTCAAAATCGTTCTTCCTGGAAACGGATAGGGGAGGCCTATGTCCAGCAGTGGACTTCTGCAGGCTGATGATGTTGATGATGATGACAATATTCTTTACTGAAACGTACATCAGAGACGAGACTGTTAAATTGTAAAAAAATATATCCAACAAAAATTGTACTCATCCAATTACAGCACACTTATACTTACCTACTATTATGTAAAACTTTTTGTACGATTTTTTCCTGAAAATAAAAACTTATTAGGTATTATTATTATTATTATAATCAACACAGCACCATCTAGCCCCAAAGTAAGCTACTCAATGCTTGTGTTATGGGTACTAGTTAACTGATATATTTAATACACTTACATAGATAGACTTTTATTATACATAGAAAACACCCAGACCAACAAAATTTCTGCAGATCGTGCATAAATTTGTTCCGAAGCGGGCATCGAACCCGCAACCTCTGAGTCGCAGGCGGACTCTCACTCGCTGCGCCACTGAGGTCGTCTTGAATTGTACATCGTCAAGTATAATTCAAGATCTAGCTAGTTCCATCAGAATCTGACTTGATTCAATAGATACTGACTAGCTCTACCAATATACGACTATTAGTATAATACTCGTATGTTTGTAAGTTTTTTAGATTTCGCCAGAGTGACAACCGTCACTGTCGCTCACAAACAACTCGCTTGCCCATTGATATAATTAGCTAATAATCAATTGAATCTTTAGTGTTATTATTGTAGACCTACTAGTAGCGTCCTGTGGTTTCACCCGCGTAGTTTTAAATCCCGGTATTCCCAAGGGATAGCAAGTAGCCTATGTGTTATTCCAGAATATAATATATCTGTGTGCCAATTTTCACCAAGATCAGTTAAGCCGTTCTGGAGTTATGGAGTAACAAACATCCATCCATACTTACAAACTTTCGCATTTATAATATTACTAGCTGGTACCCGCGACTTCGTCTGCGTACTTTTAATCTCTTCATTTCTTTTTTTCGCAATAAAAGGTAGCCTATGTTCTTTCTCAGGGTCTAAAGATTGTCTGTGCCAAATTTCATCAAAATTGGTAGAGATGTTTAAGCGGGAAAGCGTGACAGACAGACAGACAGATAGACAGACAGACAGAGTTACTTTCGCATTTATAATATTAGTTTGGACTAGGATGGTTTTTGATTTACGAAGCTTGCTTGTCTACAACATTGCTACCTCGCTAATGAACAGCAGCTTATAAATATGTAGGTACAGGCAGCGTCAAAAAAACTATTAAAAGTAACCCTTTTTTTAAGTTCATACTTTTCTCATTCATTCTTCATTATATTTATTTTGAATTTGCTCATGCGGACTCTTGTTCGCGGGATAATCATTATTTTTCAAGCTAGCTCTATTACACGTACATCTAATGAGATAAGTGCTTTATCAGTGCATTGCATTTGGCCTTGCACTTTATAATATAATCAAGTCTACTACGATACTACTCTGCTCTGCGAGATACCTACCTAGCTGATAAATGTATAGCTAAATTGATCTATCTTCATTTATTCTCGCTACACATTTGTTTTCTTTTAATTCATTAGATAAAACAATGAATAGATATACTGACATCTTTCATCATCAGATCTGAAATACTGACTGACAGTGACAACTACAATGTTTATAACTTTCGAATGAACCGTAGTCATATCGAACTTCACTTTGCAAGTTCGTTTGATCTTATATTAGATGGTTACATTTTTCTGTTGACATTTTATCATAACATAATTCTGTTGATTAAAAAACCATACTAAGTAGTAGCCAGAGAAACGCCAAAGATGTTTGGAACTTGTACTAAATATTGTACTTGTACTATGAGCTATGTCAACAAATGGTGTATTGAGTGAGAGGGAATGCTAAAAATAGTGTATTGAGTGAGTGAGAGGGCCGAATGCTAAGCGCCGGCATAGATTCGCTGCATAACCGCGAAACCAAAATGGTGATCGGAATCAAACCTTAGACCATATTTTTTGCAATATTAGAAGATTTCAATCTAAAAGATTTATAATTAACATGGTAAGTTAAACTTTCCACTATGTTATGTTTAGAAGTTTCAGATAAGACTAAGAATAACCCCCGGTTTCTGAAAGCTCGATCAACACTAATCGGCTGTCAAGTCACTTGCTATTTCAGCTTTTACTTCAAAATAGATATAGATAGATTAGTTTTGATCAGGCTTTCAAAAACCAGCGGTAAGGCTGTTACAATTTTTAATCAAAGATTTCATTCCGATGGCCATGGAGTTCTTAGGAATATACAAAATAACGCTAGTAGCCTGATCGTTTCTTGCCTGTTCTTCTAGGCTAGGTTTCTTGCACTCGTGGGTTCGCATCCCATCGTTGCTAAATGGTGTATCGGTAGGTAGGTAGCAAGGAAACGACCTTTATACTACACCTGCTTGGAAAGTACCTTGATACTTTATCAAATTTACACTAGAAAGTACGTCATTGCATATCGAACAAATATGCGGGGAGAAAACGCATCTGAGCGGGAGAAAAAAGTGTATGAAAATCCATTTCTTACGTGGTTTTTCTTTTTTAATTTTGGGTAAGACTATGCGCCGGTAACCTAAATATCAAAAGCCAAAAAGTTTTTACAGTGAGTTTTTATCTCCAAGTTCGCAAAATGACACTGGCCACTAGCTGTGTGTTGGATGGTGTCGGGCTGGCAGTGCGACCCTGCGGCGGCAGGATAAACAATTTGAAAAAAGAACATGTGAAAATTGCAGACGCCATTGGCGCCATTTTCAATTTGTGTGTTGTTTGAGAATTCAGTTTTAGTTTTTTATTTTCCTCGTAGGTGTAGTATAAAGCACTATGTATCACTCGAGAGAAAGTGCGATTCCCGATCTCGGGTGTTTTAAAGCCCTCGCCTACGGCTCGGGCTTCAAACGACACCCTCGACGGTAATCGGTCACTTTCTCCTCTCGGTGAACAATGTACTATTCTAGTGCAAGGCAAGTTTATTACTGATTCGCAAACAAGTGACAGCTATAGATGTCAGAATTGTAGTGAGTACATACAGGGGCATTATGCACTATGACAATAGGATATTCCTTGCCCCAAACCGTGAAACGTCAAAACTTAATGTTGGGCTTTATTCTTTATGACATAGGAGATACTTTGCCCTGACCGTATGACACCGGTGCCTTGTCTTAGCTGTGATCGCGGTGCAAATGGTCATAGTGAATAAGGCTCCAGAAAGCATAGGTAGGTAGACTAGGTAGTATTGCCACGTTCATACACATCACTGTTCTCCTAGGCTTGGGCTGCGAAGAACTGGCGCTAGATTCAGCTTGTCTATCAGACATTCCAAAGTAGTCCTTGTGATTGAACTGAATAAAATTCGTTTTGATTTGTACCCTGCCTGAGAGGCACCTCAAAACCATAACACACTTATTGATTACTAACAGATACGAGTAAGGGACAACGCGGAAATATATCATTATCAGAGTGTTGGAGGACAAATGTGATAAATAGTAAACAGTTGAGAGTAGCTAGCGAGTAGTAGAGCTCTTTGTGTGTGGCTCGTCCGGCGAAGATGTACTATGCCTATTTCTGCCGCCAAGCAACGCTGTGTTTCAGGTTGAAGGGTATGGTTGCTGGCGAAATTACAGGAACATGGGCTTAACATCTGCATGCCTCAAGTTGATGGACGCTGGGGACGTGCATGACTTGCGAGGCAGTGATTTGTTATTTTGGTTACCACTTAGCAGCAGGTGTGCTGTCAACTAGTTAGTGGATTTAGAAATAGAGAAACGTTATGATGGACTCAGACGAACGAAAGATGGGTGGTTACTTTGCTAGCAAATGCTTTGTACTCCCACTTCACTTTGTAGATCCGTGGGTTTCTCGCCAGGCTCGCTTTTTCAGATCCTTTCTCCCTCATACCTACCCACAAACTGGAATGAGATATGTATAGTGCGATTCAACCATAATGAACGCTGGAAAACAGTGGAGCGGATGTGTTTGTGCATACAAAATACGTCGTCACACCCCGACCTCTCATTCCGGCGTTCTTTTTCCGTGACGCGCACTATATCATCATTTGTCAAAGAAATAGTTTGATAGTATGGTTTCTAGAGACGGACAAAATGCTCTTTATCTATAACGGTAGTAGTTATTTTCCATAAAATATCTTCATGGCAATCGATTAGCTTTTCTAGAAGATTTTGTACATGAAAGGTAGTTTAAAAATTCATTAAATAAAGTATTTAACCTGTGCGTAGTATAAAATAAAAATACCAACTCAAAATAAATGTTGGTACCTACCTTTTTACCTAGCCTTGCCCTTACACCTGTGAAGGTCAGTGTTACTAGTCGGATCGTGTTAAAGGTCACTTCCGACTTTTACTGAACTTCAAGGTTTTTGACAAGTTACATTGAACTTTCAGTTTTAAAGTTATTTAATAAGATTGCTTAAGATATTTATAAATATATATTTTAATCTAAAGAGAAACACAAAAAATTCAATAAATTATAATTAAAAATAAGCACTATTACCTGGAGGTACATCGAATTCAATGAATGAAGAAAATATTTTTATATTAAGCTTAAAATTAGCCCTGTCACTAGTTGTTTTCATTGGTAAGAGATATGTCCCAAAATTGTGTGTTATTAGAATCTGTCAGAATTTTTGATTTAGGTTAAAACAGCACACAACTTTATAAATTTAACTACCTAATCAAAGTTTAACCCACTTGCTTTTGACCCAAAACGTCTGTGTTATTACGCCATGACACTTGTCCGCAGCCGTCAAAAGTGTCAAAACAACATCAAAGACTGTCAACAAACCATGATGAGCGTTCATTGTTTCAAAAGGTAAACTACGAATGAAGTCGATATACCTATTTCCTAAGCAAATTTAAAGCGTTATAACCAACCTAGTAGTAGTTATTAGGCATAAACAAATCTTAATAAACTAGTTGCAAGGAATAATTCCGAAATAAGTTATAGATTTTTGACAGTTCACAATAAGCTGTCAACAAAAAGCTGATGGGTGTTGATGTTCTTTTTTTTAACTTTATAGACCGTTCTTTGGCCACGATCTCGCTTCTTCATTCATCGTCTCTTGCATTGTTTTTGTCTAGTCTCGGTTTAATTGAAATTCAGTTTTGAAGCACGATTGTACTCGTAGGTCAGATATGTAGATGAAGTCAACAATAAAATAAATCTCTTGCAGGTAATTTAAAAACTACGTCGTTCTTATATAAATTCAAGGTGAGGGTTTGTTTTTTATTTTATTTAGTTTCATATTATGTTTTATTATTACTCATTTTGTTTATGGATAGAAAAGATTCAACATATTTTTTTATATTAAATTCATGTTTAGAATATGTTAATAATAATATGTTTAAAAATTTAATGATCTTTCAATTTTTAAGATTTTCCTATATATTCCATTATAATTATTTTTTTATTAGACCTTGAAAAAAACACTACATTAAAATCGTACTTACCAAGTCCAAAACGCAATCCAAATGTTCACAGATCCGACCACATGCACACAATATACAATTAAAATCGTATAGCAATCTAGGTTCAGAACAATAATGTAACATGAATCCAAAACAGCACTGTCACACTCCTGTCACTGTCAGCGAATTTTCAAATTAGGAACACACAGATTCGTAGTTCTCAGCACGAAGGTTCGCTCGTTCGTTGTCGCGAGCGACGCGCACACGTCCGCTCGAAGCCGCGGCCGACAAGTCACTGAACTGGGCGCACTACCGCGCCCCCTCGCCAAATGGATGCGTATATTTTTATTGCTCCTAACTAGCGTTATCATTGTCAAACCCTGAAATGGTTGTGGATTTAAGAAATTGGGTCAGCCGCTGCTCTGTTCTATCCCATTTTCTTATTTACAATTTTGATTGAAGAGTAATTCGGGCGGCGATGAGTATGTGCCAAATATGAAGCTCATTAAAATGTAGCTGTCATTGTTGATAGTTTGCTTTATGGTCTCGAAATAGAAACATAAACGCGAATGTGTAATGAAGGAAAAGCTACGTAGTGTTCGCTTATTTATCTTTTTACGGGGCATAGCCCCAGGTTGGAGGCGTTCACCTCCTGAAAGCTTGCCGGACGAATAAGAAGGTTCAAAGCTCTTACATGCATTCGATTCGAAGCCTATTGTCTAGCTAGCAGATAATAGGTTAATATGGAAATGGACAATCTGGAATTAATAATAAAAATAACATATCTTTTATTCAGACACGAGATCCATTACACAAATCCCTACATCAAAAAACAGTTATCTAAATTAGTTCGCTCGCAAGATGAATTTTCAAAAATATTATTTGTTACAGTGATTCTAATTAAGAATAAAAAATCTAACTGAAAACTTTTCACGCCCGATTTTTATAAGAGCTAGCTACCTACATTAGTTTGTTATCAGCAGATTACATAAAAAAAGACATTTTCTGTATTTACCAAAGTACTATCGACAAAATTTCCGCGTTACCTCTTTTGAAACAAATTCGTTTGGCAAGCTGTTGCGTTCGCAGAGCGGAGGCACAGCGGGGTATCGGTAACTCGCTCACAGGAAATGCGCCCTTAGCTTACTTGGTAATTGATTGTGTCTATTAGAATAAAAAAAAATTGTATTTTTTTTTATTTTAATGAAGAGGATATTATTATCGTTTGTTTTTATTAGGTTTGTTTAGGTAGGTACTTTTTAATTTTTACTTTTTCTAAAATCTTAAATTATATTTAATGTAAAAAAAAATTATGAGTTTCTAACTAAACTCTAACTTCTAAAGAAAAAAAAACGATAACGTCACGATTTTACATAACATTCCTCGTGGTTTTATTTTGACAACGACAGTTATAACATGTACGTAGCCAGGGTGAGTCCACTAGTAAAAATCTAAAAGTGAAGGCAGATTTTGTTAGCAAACATTTAATATTTTTTCCTATACAAAAGTAGCTTTATATACGTAAGCAATACATTCTAAATATGTCTCAATAAAAAAATCTCTTAACAAACAGCATGAAATATTTATGAGGTTGACTGTCCGCTAGCTAAAAGAAATGTTAAAACATTCTTTTAGATTAATTCAGTAGGTTTATTTACCTTTAACATCATGTTGATCTCTTTTTTTGATTTTCTATAGGATACCTTTATGAATTTGACAGTGACAACTGCCTACGCAATAAAATTAAACGTCTGACAGTTTGGCGCCAAAATTAAGTTGATCTTGAGGGTAGCCCACTTGCCTGCTCTTGCAAGGAAGTTAGCATTTGTTCTTAAATTTTGTTGTTTATGATGAAGATATAAAACATAATCTAAGACATCCAGCTCAAATAGTAACTTCTTCAAAAGAAACCCACATTTGATTAAATATCGAAATAATTAATATGTGTAGTAGCCGATTATAGACGAGGACACCCGAACGGGTGCGATTGGATACGGACATGGCCGAACTTTGCCGAAGAGCGGCATTGACTGCCGAGTGCTGGCGGCCGCGGGCGAGGCCGAGGGAAGCGCGTCACCCAAGGTGAGTTCTTTTCCCGCCTCGCTACGTCACTGTGACTTTGTATTGTAATGTTATTTTAATTGAAAATTAAATGAAAAATAATAACACACCGACTCCATTGTGCCTCCATGTAATATGCGGGTTGAACGAAATATGTAATAGAAGTTTGGGTTATAGGGTAAGGTGTTTTATTTAAAATTTTTAATTAACTAACTGATGGTATACAAGCAGATGGCCTATCTGATGTTAAATAATAATCTAACAAAGCATTGCCTCGTAAAGTCACGCACGACAGGAACGTGCCCTACGATGCACTGCCCTGCGTCCATCAGCTTGAGGCATACAGATGTTAAGATGTGCCTGTAACGTTCGAGTAAAAAAAACTACGAAAGATAAACATAAAAAAGTTATTATTAGTTAATTATGTAAAATATATAGCGCACCTAGTGGAATATTGCTGTGCCATCATGGTGTAAAGATAAAGTTTGACTAGCACTAACCGTCGGCCATTTTTATTACTGTAGACGCAGTGTGGCATAATAGATGCAGAATCAAATCAAAAAATAATTAAATTCTAGAAAAAAGTTCACAGAGAGCGAACAGAGTAGAACGATAACAGAGAGAACAAAACACATAATTTTTCATCAATTCAAACCGGCTTTAGCTTGAATTTTTCAATGAACTTGTAAATGTTTACTCAGTCAATAATGTTAGACTTCGTCTGCAAACTGCATTTGTGTGAACAGTCGCAAATTAAGTTACGAAAGTTTATCGCACCGCGAGCCTTGGCAAAGGTCGTCTTCGAGGTCGCTTTTTGAGGACGCTATGTGCACTAGGCTTTACCATACAGCGATGAAGAGGACCTAAACGCCTATAGAAGTGAAACCCACGCGGACAATGTAATAATAAGAATATACACCGTAATATGCCTTCATTTCCATACTGTTCCATTTCATTATAATGACAAATAACCAAAGTAAAGAGGTATTTATTCACTAAAATCACAAGGATCACTTGAAATGTCTTAAAGCTAGGTGACTCTAGGTGCCAGTTCCACGCGACCAAAGCTTATAGAAGAACAGGCAACAAACTTACGGAATCATTACTAGAAGGGGAATCGTGCAAAGTAATCCTAGGATCCAAGCTATAAACCGTTTCCTGCTGTTCTGTAGGTTCTAGATTATAAGACGTTCTAAAGGGATCCAATCAAATCACAAGGATTATTTTACTACATTCGTTTTAATAGCTTTGACTTATAAACTTGGTTGATTGGCTTGGAGATTTGCACTTGAGGATTTATTTATTTATTTATTTAATACTTTATTGCACTAAAAACCGAGTACAAAAGGCGAGCTTAATGCTAGACAGCATTTTCTACCAGCCAACCTTAACAGGTAGGATTCCCTGTTTGTGCTATCAAAAGTTGTAAGTAACATAGTATTACTATAATTATTATAATAGTGGGAAACCATCTTCAACTAGTCCTAAACTCCGCGCTACGCTAACTAAGCTAGTATAAACTTGCTTGTAATGTAAATCCTTCTTAATAATTTTTTAAGCAATCTAGCCCCACGAGCATGGGTCATCTATACGGTAAAATTTGACAAGTTACATGCGTTTTTGTTTAAAGTTTAAGTATAAAAGTTCGTTATTCAAATTTATCGAGGTTTACTGTAAAATTTTATCCATGATGATCCATGCTCGAGGGGTAGTTCTGTTAGTCTATTATGGATGAGCGGCGTCGTAAAATAATAAGGCACTATCGTCCACCGAAGTAACGAGTTTCAGTTCTGTACACAACCTTTCATATTCAGGTGGTCTTTAAGGTCAGACCAATTCACATTTGAGGTGCTTTGTGGCTCCATAACGACTTCTGGGTGTAAGAATTATTAATTGGTGTCCATTGTTGCTTTGCGTTGCCGAGCTGCCTTCGTGGCCTTGACTGAAACGAAAGGTTCTTTTATTCAAAATTACGGTTACTTACATGCCTGCATTTTATACCTACATTATGCTGAAAGATGATTGCCTATGATATTTCTGATAAATTCTATTTTGAAACTTTGACTCCAGTGCTTACTATGAAAAATTAGTAAGTCAGGTAAGTCAGTAAACAGTACTTATAAAAGTTAATTTTATGTCTTGTTTGTGAACAATAGGCAAATGTAAGCGAGAGGGGATCGCTACACATCGCCGAATTAAGGTACTGACACACGTGCTTATTTTCGAGCCAAAAACAAGCTTTTTTAGAGCCTTGCTCAACAAAAGCACGTGTGAACAGGTCGTGCTAGTGATTAAGCATGCTTATTTGGTCGTACATCGGTTGATTTCGGAGCATGCTCAAAAGAAGCATGCTCAAAAGAGCACGTGTTTCAGTACCTTTAGGGAGAGTACGAATAATGTTGTGAATGAAGAGTTGAGAAGAAATGTCTGTGGTAATGAAGTACTGTGTAATTTGTTTTCTCCTCTTTAAAGTATCTATTGATTATTGTCTTAGCATCTAGTTGAATTTGTTTCAGTATTTTAGTTATAAGTTAATCTAGAAAGAAAGAAAGAAAATACATTTATTTTGGACACACACGATACATACACTTATAATAATTAAAACAAGAAAATACAATAAAAACATTAACAGAAGCACGACAGAAAAGCAAACACGAGAAGACAAAGAAGAACAATTTCAGGATAAAAACAGTATGTAGAATAAACAGGAAAAGTAGAAATAAAAACAGAGAAGGACGTATGTAGATAGGTGGAAGGTGCAAATCAGCTCGTGCCAAGTGCATGTGCGCGCGATCCAAAACAGGCCCCATCTCAGCTTATTGCCGCTCCACAAGTGAAGCGGCGCTGGTTTTCAGATGGGACCTAAACTAATCTAATTGTTCAGTAATCGTAAGTTTCTATAGCTTACATAATAATATGCTGAGTTGGGACCATTTTGCAACTGCTTTTGTTTTACTACTTTTGTTAATAGTTTGTTCTGTTAATAGTTGCAAATAAACATTATTTGATTTGATTTGAATACGCGATGTGAAGTGCTGCCAATGACTGGTGGTAGCCTGTTCATCAGTAAAACAGACAACAAAGTATAGCTGATGGTAATGAGGATGGAGCACCGAGGTTGCGCAGATCCGAAGGCGTCTCAGGTGTCGGGAGCTACTGGTAGCGACGGGGCCGCGCCGCCGCGACCGCAGCCCGCATTTCTCCTTCCCACAGGGCGCGGGGTGGCGCAATCACACGGCCTAGGTACACAGGCTACGGCATCAACAAGATAAGATAAAAAAATTCTTTATTGCACAAAAATGAAGTACACAGGCGAACTTAATGCTACTTAGCATTTTCTTCCAGCTAACCTTTGTGTTGTGTGGAGTAGACGGTAGTGACGGTGGTGGTAACATGCCACTACTACAGTGATCCTTACCTATATGATTTAAATGAACATATTTCATTTTTTTTTACTCTTACCCCCGGTTTCTGAAAGCTCGATCAACACAAATCGGCTGTCAAGCCACTTGCTAGGTATCTAATTTGAAGTAAAAGCTGAAATAGCAAGTCACTTGACAGCCGATTAGTGTTGATCGAGCTTTCAGAAACCGGGGGCAAGCCAAGTTTTTTTTTATACTACCAAGGTAGCAAGCAAGCATACGGCCCACCTGATGGGAAGCGGTCACCGTAGCCTATGGACGTTTGTAACACCAGAGGTGTCACACTCGCGTTGCTGACCCTTTAAATATTTTAATACGCCGCCTAAGTATGTAGTCAAAGAGTTACTGTGTGGTACCCAAAAACTGGAACTAAAACCAGAGGGAGACATATAAACGATGGAAGGACGATTCGGAGACTCAGGAGGAAAGCTATGGCCACGAATAGCAATTGATAGAGGAGAATGGAATGAGTTGGAGGAGGCCTATGCCACAGAAAAATAGAAATGAATAAAAATTGTGTTTAGCTAGTGTAAAATGTAAAAAATATTTCTAAACAAACGCCTATTATTATTATCTCATAGATTTTGGTACTTACCAAAAATAGTTTGATCAAGTGGATCTCACTTCACATCACCCACGTTGACATTTCTCTCGCCTCGCCAAGACACTCACATTACATACATTTCAATAATGACAGCTAATTCCAAGGAATTCGAATACAGCTAACATACATGTTTGTGTTATCTTTGTAAACAACGAAAGACAAAAGTTTCATTCGCCAATAAACGAAAAAAAAAACCAATTCCTCAAAAAGTATGATCTGTATCTTGACCTACGTAAGTACTTGCCGATAGAATGTAACTTTGCAGCTTGGAGTCTGCCCTAGGGCTTTAGTGAAAGTCTAGTCTATGCCGCGCGCCGTATTATATGCAAATGCACCGTGATCTAAGATGAACAATTTTGAAATTCGAACTAGCTATCCAACGAGTTTTCATACGCTCAGGGAAAGCTCGGGGAGAAAAGAGGTGTAAATGCATAAAAGTAATTAACCGTAATCCGTCGCTGGTTTATAAAACGCTCGTTTATAAAGTATGAATCTTAAGAGGCAGACAACCATCATATAACATTTTGCTCACACATTTCAACATTTTTGAAGATACAAATGTAAAGGACGTAATCTCTGACCTTGAGACTTCCTCAAGAATGAGTTCGTATTCTAGGGGATAATAATAATATCTACCGTGGCGAGAAATGACGAATCACGAATGAAAAATAATTTGAAATTAGAACGTCTGTTTTTTTTTAATTCTTAACAAGACTTGAATTACATATGAAAAATTATTTGAAATAAGAACGTTTGTTTTATAAATTCTTAGCATGACTGGTAATAGTGTGATTTCTCTTTCATCCGAAACACGCCACCTGTCGATTTAACATTGTATTTTACGTCCATTCGCTTCGATAGATGCACTCAGATGCATTGTGATTAAGTCAAAAGTAATGCATGCGAATTTTCCAACGTCTTAAGATTTTATCAGTAGACTTGAATGGAAAGTTCTTAGTGTTTCGCTGAAATTAGTTAGGCTTGGTTTTGCATTTATTTTAATAGAATGTACATTTCAATCGTAGTTTGCTGCATTGGCTGCCTTCAGCTGATGCAGCCTCAGCTGCCTTTTGAAAATTATTTCCGAAATAAGCTAGACGACTTTTATCCCTAGACACGGTAGATTTTTTATCATCAGATATCTGAGATTTCTAAGGGAATGTAGGTATATTGTGGATAAATACATCCGAATCTACATTGGATTCTAGCCTATTGCCACTGCTGGAACATTAACTGGTTCGTCGCGATGTTTTTCTTCACTGTTTGGGAACATTGTGCACATAACATTTTTGGAAGAGAAAAATTTGGAAGCTTTGGGTACATTTCGAAGAAAAATCAATTGGGCTACGATCGGATTCAAACCCACGAACACCGTACTGTAATTAGACCACGGCGCTCTACATTATCTACTCTACTTTATAATATTTATCTTTCTTTTAAACAACCAATAATGTGTACGATTTAGATTATACACCTAAAAATTTATCTACAACGTACCTCTAGAATTGTTTTGGCAACTTTTCCAAAAGCCTTCCCCAACACTCATTCATAAACCTTTAATTTAAAAGTTGCACTATCTTGCGTCACGATCATAAAAAGTTCTATAACAGAGCAGCATTTATTTTGATAACGATCTACGCAAACATACAACCGTCGTTGTGTGCGCGAGGTGCGCTTACATAACACGGCGAGAGTGCATTCACTCTGGGAGGGAGGGGCGAGGGGGGGAAATGCATCGGCGCACACACACACACACACCCATACAAACGAACGCCGATACAAAATACGCGACAGATTAAGGTATGTCGATTTGTATCTTGATTACAATATTGTAAACTCTGATTAAGAATTAACATAATGTTACTTGCTCATATGTAATCTGGATTTCTTGGAGAAAATTCGACATTGCGTTCTCTGCTGCAAAATTATGATTGCACTTAATTTTTGGTTGATAACCTCTTTTATATAATTTGTATGGTAACTGGTTTATCAAGCTTTCAAAGTGACGTTTTGAAGCTTAGCAACCCACATATTTACATATTAAGTTTTTTTAATCGGACGAGAGCTTTTTCGAGCTCTTCGCTCGACGTTTTTGCTTTCGCTTTTGACGTTTTGAAAATCTTTCATCGCCATTTTTTGACCCATTTCAAAATGATTTTCCCAACTGCACAGTATTTCATTTCCTCCAAACTGTGTTCCAGGACTTTATTTCAATCTATTTCTATGCCCAAGTTATTCCGCAAGCTTTATAGTTCTAAGAGTGCGGTCAGACACAGATTACCGAGTAATTACTACGGTGGAACTTGCGATTGTTGACGCTAGCCCACAATGCCATGGTACCTAGGTCTAGGGTTGCTCTGCTTCTAGAATCTAGCTAGACTACTCCAGAACTAAACTTAACCACATCAACTTAAATATTTAGTACTAGTTGCGTTCCGCGGTTTCACCCGCGCAAATTTAAATCCCGGTATTCCCACGGGATAAAAAGTAGCTTATGTGCTATTCCAGACTATAATCTATCTCTCTACCAAGTTTCATCCAGATCCGTTCAGCCGTTCTGGTATGTAAGAGTAACAAACATCCATCCATCAATACTTACAAATTATCGCGTTTATAATAGTAGTAGGATTTATTTATTTAAACATTATATCTATAATTATTACAGCCATTTAAGGATACCTTTGGCTGTCAACATTGTTTTACCTTGCACTTGTAGTGTCGATCCAGAATCCAGGCTAAACGAACTGAAAAAAGGGAAAGCGCTTCATTCTGTTTAGTCTAATAGTGTTTTGTAATTATATGTAAGTATTCATATACTTTAATATAACTCGTGTTTATGCAAATGAAACGTCACATAATATTCGAAAGTGAATGAACGTCACATAAAACTCTTTAGAAACTAACAAATAGATCAACAAATTATAATAACATGCAGAGACACTAGTGTACAATGGGCGGTCTTATAGCAATATAAATCGATCAAAAGTGAGCGAAAGTGTGATAGTGAAGGAAGAGATCGTGAGGAAAGCACAGCCGACATACAATCACTGACTCACTCAACAAAAAAATCACAAGGATCTACACTACGCAATACTGGGACACTGAAGGTACTCGTACCTATTAATTGAGAGTTTAAACGCTCTGTAAAAGAATTCTTTAGAAAATTCGTTTCCAAAGGAATTGCCAAGGGTTGGCACTCTACCCGGTTTCTGAAAGCGCGAACAACACTAATCAGCTGTCAAGTCACCTGCTATCGCTATCCAATTTGAATAAAAAGCTGAAATAGCAAGTGAATTGACAGCCGATTAGTTTTGATCGAGCTTTCAGAAACCGGGGGTAAGGGTTTGACAAGGGATGTCAAAGTTACAATTGTAACAACTTGGTGCCGATGCAATAACGCAGATATTTCTATTCAGTAGACAGTAGCTGAGCAACGAGATTCTTAGTCAAAAACTCATAATTTAAGTTAATTTCTGCTGGAGGCAACCCTCGCGTTTTCCATAAGAAAGCCGCGCCGAGCGGCCACCGGCCGCGCACCGCCCCGCTTCCGCGATCTACAGCGTGCTTCATATGTGGTGTACACTGTATTTTAGAAGGTTTAATAATATTCAATTAATAATAATATTTAATGGCAAAAAGCGAACAGCGATATGACAAATGATAGAATAGAGTGGCAGGAGAAAGCCGTTTAGTGGCTGATCCTTGCAGCTTGAAATAGTATGATAATGTAAATTAATGCTCAAACATTTTTTTTCTAAATTTGTGTAAATAAGCAGCGGTATATTAAAAAAATATCACATATTACAAAGGTTTTTTATTAGGATTATCATTCGGTCAGGGTTATATTCTTGTATGTTCAAGAAGCAAAGAATGCAAGAGCATTATTGTAATAAAATAATATTGAAAAGTATTATCCTCCTAGAAGCTACGTACCTACGCGAATTTCCCTCAACTTTCCACGCAGCCTGTACGCTCTGAAAGCGCAGGCGCATTCGTGTGCGTGCTCGTACGACACACACACCAACACACCCTCACTTTCACTTGGCGAACTATTCCTAGGACGCGCTCACCGCAGCGATAGTATCATATAAATAAGTAATATAAGTAGTTTTTAAGTAAGAATGTTTAAGTCATAATTACAAAATTAAAAAAAGTCTCTAGGTTTTACTCAAAGTCTCGGACAAACACTCTTGGATAGAGTTTTAATTAGTTAAGTCACAAAGATTATTATATGAATCTACGAATTCGCCTAAACCTTACACAATGGACAAAGTGCTTAGAAAAGGTCTATTGTGTATAAAAATTAGGTTTTCAATAGTTTGTACAGATATTTATTCAAGAATACATATTGAAGAAGAAAGGATAGGAATCATTTTATTTGCTGCTACAAAAAAAAGCATCTAAAATATATCCTAGACGAGGTTTCAGTGCGCACGCGCCTTTACACCGCCATTAGAAACGTGTCTGTGTGCGTGAGAGATTGCACCGCGCGCGTGTGTGCGTCTAATGCATCGCTAGATTATATCATCTAGAGCTGACATTTTATTAAATAATCCTATAAAGTACATAGGGTTTAGTAGTAAAGCTTTTTATGCCTTGTCCGGGGAAGACGACCAACATGCTTATTTCTGTTGCTGTTCGTCATAAAGGGCCCTCACCCTGGAAACCGATCAGTAAGATTGGCTTTAGGGACAGGCGAAGTAGGGAATAATTCTACAGGAAAACATTTAATGGCAGGTATACCTGTCATGCTGTAGACGTCTTTACTCTTTGTTCCTATATTTTTTACGGTCAAAAGATACACAGATAAGACGAATAAAGACTGAAGAAGAGTAGCAGCAATAAAATAGGACTATAGCAGTGGGTTATCCTGGAAGATAAATAAATAAATAAATAATGCTGGACAATCCACACAGCACTATCTAGCCCCAAAGTAAGCTATTCAAAGCTTGTGTTATGGGTACTAGTACTAGGTACTATATTTAATACATTATATACTTACATAGATAGATATGAGAGATGATGATGAGATTCTGTTTGTTCTTCTATGCTTGGTTGCGTGGAACTGACACCTAGATTTTATTTATTCAACCGAATAAATAAAATAAAAATGAGAAATGATTATTGGCAATAATTATTAAAATCAACAGTGTGAGGCTCTGTTGGGATAGGGTTAACTGTGGCCTTTTGAGTTTGATGAATAGGCTCTACAACGATAGAGGGCGCGGTGAAGTAAACATTGCTTTGTACGGCATCCGAAAACAATTTAAGATTTTCCTTTAATTACGAAGTGTTTTGATCTGTATATACCGTAAACAGAGACTAAAATAATAGGGACTAGTCATACAGTGTAGGCGCAGTCAAATAATCAGTGGGTGAAGTGCAAATAGAAACAAAAACTTCGGTCTGGACAAACAAATAGAACCACACAGACTCGTCGAACCAAAGTGAAATTAAGAGCGCATCAGTGGAAATCCGTGACTAGTGCGTTAATACTTGCAACAACGTAGAATTTTTGCATTGTGAACAATTTTCGTAAACATAACCTAAAAAGTTTTTGCCTAATCATCCTTGATAACAATCGATCACATATTATCTGAAACAACGCCATCAAACGACTGGTAGAAGCAACTATATAGTCTTAGCGGAAAAAACAGAGGGCGCAACATCACAAGCTTTTAACAACGCCACCTAGCGACGAGTAGCAAGACAAAAATAATAATATAAATTCACATACATAGTTGACAAAATACACGAGAGGGCGCTTGCATAATTCAACCCCAAAAATGGCTCTAGATCTTGAGAAACTATTCCATGACCTCAGAGTAAAAATTAAGAGCGACATGAATATTACCCTGAGCGAACAAGAGGAACGTATAACAACAAAAATCAACGAGAACATCGACCAAAAATTTAATTGCATTAAAAAAGAGATAGATCAAATCAAAATCACGAATGAAGACCAAGAAAAACGTCTCATGTTATTGGAAAAACAAATTAGAGTAAAAAATCTTATATTTTTTGGTGTAGAAGAAGGGGAAAAGTCTTATGACGATTTAGAGAGAAAAATTATTGCCATTATTTGTAAAATGGGCATACAATGCAACAAAAGCGAAATAGAAATGGTAAGAAGATTAGGGCAAAAAAGAGAAGACCAAATAAGACCCATAAACATCACACTGAGTACATTTGGAAAGAAAATATTAATACTGAAAAATAAAAAGGCATTGGAAACCTCAAACATTTATATAAAAGAAGACTTTCCGCCAAAAATACTAGAAGCCAGGAAAGCATTGCAAGGCCAACTGCAAAAGGAGAGAAATGAAGGAAAACAAGCATACTTGCGATATGATCGGATATTCATTAGAGAGCCCAAACAAAACATTTTAGAAAAAAACCTTAACTCAAATTCGAAGAAGAGAGAACTGGAAATTACTCCACCACAACAAACAAGAAACCTGATCAACCCTGAAGGGCGGGGACAGTTTCAAACTGCCAAGAAAAATAAAGTAACCAAAGAAAACCGTGGTCAAAACTCTATATCTAACTTCGTACAAACAACAAAAGAGAAACCCCAAAAAGAAGGTACACCTTTTTACGCCTCTACTGAAAAACCGAACGAATAGCAATTACAAAAACCTCCTCGCACCACCACCGACTCTACTTTAAGCAAGAATACCGGAAAACTAAAAACAACTCTCCCAGAATGGTTGGTCACCACGGGAGCAGAAGACCAAAACCCTCCAGCGAATAAATACAACAAAATATACATTGGAACATTTAACGTTAGATCTCTAGCGAGCGAAAGTAGAATAACCGAATTAGAATACGCCTTATCAAGTATAAAATGGGACATCCTAGGTATTAGTGAAGCTCGAAAGAAAGGTTACACGATAGAAGATAGAAAAGACTACCGACTGTACCTTTATGGAGAAACAAAAGGCCGAAATGGTGTAGGATTTCTGGTAAAGAAACAAAGTTACATCACGGTGCAGGATTTTATTGGAATAACAGAAAGAACTGCACTGATTAACGTCAAAATATTTGATAAAGTTTTTACAATAGTTCAAGCATATGCACCCACATCATGCTCAACCGAAAAAGAATTAGATGAGTTCTACGGATCTCTAGAAACAACAATTGGGAAAAGCTTGTCAAACCTTATATTTTTGGGAGACATGAATGCACGTATTGGAGAATCAAAAGAAGGAGAAAGCCGAGTTATGGGAAAGTTTTATTATGGCAAGAGAAACGATAGAGGAGAGAAATTCATAAACTTTTGTTTTCAAAACAACCTCAAAATTACAAATACAATGTTTAGAAAACCACCACAGCTACGATGGACATGGTTATCACCTGACAATAAAACAAAAAATGAAATAGACTTTATAGCAACGAACACTCCTAACCTCATTGAAAATTGTAGCGTTCTCAGTAATTTTAAACATTCCAGCGATCACCGCCTTGTTAGAGCCACCCTAGTAATAAATAGAAAAAACCAGACGAGAACAAATTTTAGAAATCAACAACAGAAATATATAAATTATGAAAAATATGCCACAGAACTTTCTAATATTCAATATGTGAATCAATCAAACAAATCAGTACAAGAATTCTATGATAATATTGAAAATACTATTGTAAGAAGCTCCAGTCAAGCAAGAATATCCAAGAAGGCATTGAAAAATCAATCAATAATTACAAAAGAAATCAAAGAACTAATAAATCAAAGACACACACTCAGAAATAAAGAAAACAAATCAAAACAAGAAAAAGATCAACTAAGCAAACTTTATACAATTATTAAGAAAAATATAAAGTTATCCACAAAGAAATATAGACTTGACACAATAGAAAACCATTTGGAAAAAGCAGGCGCGATAAAAAGAGCTTATAAGCACCTCAATAATTCAAAAACAATTATGAGTCAATTACAAAACCAAGCCGGCGTGATAGTCACAAATAGGGAAAAGTTAATGGAAATAGCAACAGATTTTTATAGTAAACTATACAAAACAGAAGAAACCATCACACAAAATCAAGTTTTATATAGTATTAACAAAGATCCGATGCCAATATTTCTTGCAAACGAAATAGAGCATTCAATCAGTAAATTAAAAACAGAAAAAAGCCCAGGCCCAGACGGGATTACAAACGAGATGATAATTGCTGGAAAAGATACACTCATAAAACCACTCACAATATTATTCAATCTCATACTAACCAACAATCAAATACCGAAACAATGGACGTGTTCCAACATATCCCTGCTCTTCAAAAAAGGAGACCCCAAGCTCATATGTAACTACAGACCAATAAGTCTTATGTCTGGTTTATATAAAGTATTCTCTGCGACTCTACTACGTCGTCTCACAAAAATCCTTGACGAGAATCAACCGGTAGAGCAGGCTGGGTTCTTGTGTAATTTCGCTACCGTCGACCACATTCACACCCTGAAAATAGTAATAGAAAAATACAAAGAATATAACTTGCCCTTGTACTTATGCTTTATAGATTACAAGAAGGCATTTGATTCAATATCACACAACAGCATATGGAAAGCTCTTTCAGCGCAAGGCTTAAACGAAGGCTATATTAATCTCCTTAAAATTATATATCAAAACAGCACTTCAAGAATCATGTTGGAAAAACCGGGGCCGAGCTTCAAAATAGAGAGAGGCGTAAAACAGGGAGACCCCCTCTCACCGAAGCTTTTTATCTCGGTACTGGAACAAATTTTCAGAACAATGGACTGGGATACAAAAGGTCTAAAAATTCAAGGTAGATACCTATCACACTTAAGATTTGCTGACGACATAGTTTTATTTTCAGAGGATCCGACAGAAATGCAAACCATGATAGAGTCATTATGCGAAAAAAGCAGAATAGTTGGCCTTGAAGTGAACAAAGATAAAACAAAGATAATGACCAACAGACAAATGATACCTATGACTCTTCTATCAGCGAATCTCGAGTATGTGGAAGACTACACTTACCTAGGACATCAGATTTCTTTTAAAGGTTGTACAGAGTTAGAAATAGAAAGAAGAACAAAGAGCACGTGGAATAAGTACTGGTCAATGAAAGAGATTTTTAAGAGCAACCTACCTATCAAACTTAAAACCAAAGCAATGGAAACATGCCTACTCCCATGCCTAACTTACGCTTGCCAGACCTGGCCTCTAACTGTGAACAGCTTAGAACGCATAAAAATATGCCAGAGAGGAATAGAAAGAAGCTTCTGCGGCCATAAACTAAAAGATAAAATAAAAAATAGCACTATACGAAATAAGACCACAGCTAAAGATGCCGCCGAAAGAGTTCTCCGCTTGAAGTGGAAGTGGGCAGGCCATACCCAGAGAGCCACAGACGAGCGATGGTCCAAAACTGTAACCAATTGGTACCCTATTCACAAGAAGCGTAGACCTGGAAGACCGTACAAGAGATGGAGCGACGACATAGCCACAATAGCAGGCAAAGCGTGGAGCAGAACCGCTAGAGATAGAGAGATATGGAAGAAGCTAGAGGAGGCTTATACCGCTAAAAGCGGTCCTTACAATTAATAATAGGAAAATACATATACGTATATTATAGTTTATAGACAGTTTTTTAATTTTGCAATATCTTTTTGTTTCTGTTTAATTTGTAAGGTTCAAATAAAAGCTTTTTATTATTATTATTATTATTATTATTATACCTGTCATGCTGTAGACGTCTTTACTCTTTGTTCCTATATTTTTTACGGTCAAAAGATACACAGATAAGACGAATAAAGACTGAAGAAGAGTAGCAGCAATAAAATAGGACTATAGCAGTGGGTTATCCTGGAAGATAAATAAATAAATAAATAATGCTGGACAATCCACACAGCACTATCTAGCCCCAAAGTAAGCTATTCAAAGCTTGTGTTATGGGTACTAGTACTAGGTACTATATTTAATACATTATATACTTACATAGATAGATATGAGAGATGATGATGAGATTCTGTTTGTTCTTCTATGCTTGGTTGCGTGGAACTGACACCTAGATTTTATTTATTCAACCGAATAAATAAAATAAAAATGAGAAATGATTATTGGCAATAATTATTAAAATCAACAGTGTGAGGCTCTGTTGGGATAGGGTTAACTGTGGCCTTTTGAGTTTGATGAATAGGCTCTTACTTATATACCTACGAACGAACCCGCGAGCAAAAGTTATCTCTTATTAAATTAACTCTCTCCTCTCTCTGCCCTTCAACTAGCCTTTCGCTTTCAGAACAGCTTGAAGAAATGGATGCCAGTTTGAGATTACTTTCAAAGTCTTGACTTTTTCTCTGACAAGCGACTTGTTACCCAAACAGATATTGTATAGATATTATTGAGAAGTAGCTTACAATACACTTATTATAATCTTTTTTGTATTTTAAATAAATAAAAACAAACTGAATATTCACGTTATTTTAAAACTAGCTGATCCCGCGGCATTGCTCGCGCTCGTTTACTTTGAAAATCAAATACAAACTTTCATCCCCTATTTTATCCCCTTGGGGGTAGAATTACCTACGTGCCTACGTCATGACATCTACCTGCATGCCAAATTTCAGCCCGATCCGTCCAGTGGTTTGGGCTGTGCGTTGATAGATCACTATGTCAGTCAGTCACCTTTGAGTTATATATTATTTTAAAATATAAATTAACTTGAACGAAGCAATATGTAGTACTAATCCGCTGATCTAATCTCCTTAAGCTGGAATAAACTTAATTAGAATTCGACACGTGTTTCGCCTCTCTACGAAGCATCTTCAGGAAATAGACCCGCTGTGCACTGAACGTGTTGCCTCGTCGAGCGCTGAGCTGAAAGCTCACGTTATTTTACCTACTTTTTCATCGTTTTCGTTTCGTAAAATTATCTCGATTGGTAGTAATAACTTTAGCGTAGGTACCTAACATTATTAAAAATAAACTTTGTTTTTTTCGATGCTTTTAGGAGCGGACACCCAAAATAAATCCTATTTTCCTCTATGTCTGGACTGAACTGGACTAGAGATTACGGATTTGTTTAAATTTCATAGTATAGTTTATATCAACTATTGACAACATGTTTTACCATTGTTTAGATAGATAGACAGATAGAAAATTCTTTACTGCACAAAAATACAATGTAATAGGCGAGCTTAATGCTGGATAGCATTATTTGCCAGCTAACCTTGTTTGGATTTTATATTCCGTTTTTCCAAGGGTTTTTTGTAGAGGTGATATCGGGCTTAAAACACCAGTTTTCAGCGTTAGTCAAAAGTCTGGATAGACGGCATAACGCGTGCGCACCCCTCGAGAGAGATGCGTGCGTGCGCGCTGCGTCGACAATGCGCAAAGACGTTCGTTGCTCCCGCGCCGGCGCCGGTCGATGACCCTTTCACCGCACGCGACCGCACTTTCCCGCGGCTACCCTGGAATACCTGAGATCATTCAGGAATTTAAGGCGAGGATATCCCAGAACCTCCTCCTCCTTAGGCGGCATGGGACGGTTTTTGAACAGCTGTAAATGTAATGTAAAAAAATACCAGAAAAAAAACGAAAACTTTAAAATTGAACATGGACTCGAGCGCTGTGTAAAGATAGAAACGTAAATAATGACAATTTTCTCGATAAATAAATCATAAAGATGACACTAAATCGATATTTCAAACATCCATTACTAAGAGTTTTCCTTGAGATCATGTCATATTTACTAGCGTTATGTAAAAAAAATTCATTATTATTAATCTCTGAGAAGAAATTCTAACGGAATCTAGCTGTTCAAGTGCTGCAAGTCTTGGAGGTTGGAGGTTCTGTGTTATTCTCGCCTTAAGGATCTGCCCGTCCGTCGTGCTGGGCTTGATAGCTTTTAGTTTATGCCATGTTTCTTAGACGCACTTAGCAAGATACATCTCGTCTTCAGACGCAGGACATCTTCTTGAATACTTTTTAGTCGAGTCGGTTCATAGTGAAATCGTTCATCTTTTTTAGATGATAATTATGGCTGTTTCCTTCAAAACTTATATCTAGGTATCACATTTTTTGTAATAGGTACTTGCCTTTTTATTGCGCACTAGTTTTTTGGAAACAGTGTGCTGTAAGGATTTTAAAGGCTCCTTTCGAGCCGATTGGTTTTGAGTACATGCCTATTTTCCATTTTTGTATGTTTTGTTAGGATATCAAAACCAGACGCTCCTCTTTCCCTGTAAATGGGGATCAAAGTCGGAAATTTGTTCCTGAGTTATTCCTGCCTCCCAAGATGACAGAGAATGTCTCACAGAAGAGGTGTGCTGCATGATGTTGATCTTCACTGTCCCTTTCTGCCGGCAATGACGGGTGAAAGGCATTACGCGCGCCGATTGTGTGCGTTCACACGTAGGTAACAAGTGACTTCACACTTGTTACTTTTAAGAATTACTTTTAAAGTGGCTTCACGCACGACTGTTATCCCCAGGCACGGCAAATATCCTCTCTGATCAATATTCTTTGAGGATATCCTAGAGTAGTCAATTCCAATGTAGCCTAAAAAAAAATAGAAGGAGGGTATCCTTCTATTTTTTTTAGGCTTGTGTTATTTACATAAGCTACAAAAGAACTATTCTATTCTATTCTACCAACTCAATATTCTTAGAGGATATCTTAGAGTAGTCAGAGCGTCCAGCAGCATTTGGCACATACTGATATTTAGAAGTATTTAATATTCCATACACGGTAGCGAGCATATCTTGCTCGAAAACACTTGATTCCTCACGCAATGTTTTCGAAAAGAGCCTCTTTGGAAAGAAGAGAAGAAACAAATGGAGAAGGCAAGCCGTAGGGACGTTTAGAGGGTGGTCGATTGGAGAAATATTCTTTCTTAGCATTGTGTCTGCGCCACACACTCTGCTACTAATCAGTAGAGTACGGGGCAGACACAGTGAGACAGTTTTCTTGCGCAACCTTGTGAAAAATATCCGTTTGATTCGAACGAAAATAAATAAATAAATAATGCTGGACAATCCTCACAGCACCACCTAGCCCCGAAGTAAGCTACTCAAAACTTGTGCTATGGGTACTAGATAACTGATATATTTAATACTAATTACGTTATATACTTACATAGATAGATATTTTTATTATACATAGAAAACACCCAGACCAACAGAACAAATTTTTGCAGATCGTACACAAATTTGTTCCGAGGCGGGAATCGACCCCGCAACCTCTGCCTCGCAGGCGCACTCTCGCCCGCTGCGCCACTGTGGTCGTCTGTTTGAAGGAAACCGCCATGATTTTCTTCAGAACAAATAAATACTGACGCTCTCGTCAGAGAGTTTATATTCCTTGGACTGACGTATTTATTCCTTGCGACTGACTGACAATATTGTTGGTCGAAGGTTGAAAAAAAGAAAAATAACTGCTTGATGACAGATGTTGATATTATAATAGTTCTTCTTTTATTACGTAGTATTAGAGTAGAGGTAATATATTTTTGTATTACTTACATAAATAATAAATAAATAATGCTGGACAATCCACACAGCACTATCTAGCCCCAAAGTAAGCTATTCAAAGCTTGTGTTATGGGTACTAGATAACTGATCTATTTAATACATTATATACTTACATAGATAGATATTTTTTTATTATACATAGAAAACACCCAGACCATCGGAACAAATTTCTGCGGGAATCGAACCCGCAACCTCTTGCGTCGCAGGCAGGCTCTCGCCCGCTGCGCCACAGAGGTCGTCAAGTATTGATATATTTAGTAAGACCTGTGTTTTAGCCTTATCTAATATCTAAATGACCCCAGTCCATTTTTGTTTTTGAACAAGGCTAGACATGAAAGTCAAAATAATTTGTTCAACAACTTTATAAGCTTTGAAGGGTCATATTAATTAATCTATATATTATTATGTATGCCACTAACTAACTATATATAATGGTACGTTGAGTTGAATGTGATAAGATGATTTGTGACATAACAAAATTATGCAATAGTAGACGGACTAACGTGCGAATTAGTGACATATATTGTTACTTTGAACCGAGGTTAAAACATAAACACCAAAGAAAGAGTTATAGAGCTCTTTGAGGCTCGTCCTCGTCCAGGTAAGTACCTACTACCAACATGGCTGTTACTGCCGCCAAGCAACGTTGCTGTGTTTCGGTTTGAAGTGTAGTGCCGGTGAAATTACAGGCAAATCGGCCTGTATGCCTCTGGTTGATGGACGCAGGGCACTGCATCGTAGGGCACGTTCGTAACGTGCGTGACTTACGAAACAATCCTTGTTATAGGTGATAGTTACCACATAACATAAGGTGGGCCATAAGCTTGTTCCCGAAGCAGGTTGTTTTAGGAAACCTAGTCAAAACGGTTACTTAAAATATTAAAACTTTTTCCTTCCAAAAGCTGTGGCCATGAAAGCCTAGACGCGTGACATTGAATGAAAAAGAAATCTTGAAAAAAGCATAATAAGAAATTTAGCAAGTTTTTTGCCGCTAAATTCAGGTCATTCGCTAACTTAGGATCTGATCTTGCTGTGAGATCGTCTTTCACTATCATTTTCTTACTTTTTGTTCAATGACAGCATTTTTATAAAGATAAAAATGTTCACAGTTTCGTTTGCACTAAAAATATTCCAATGTTGAGAAGTAGAGATAAGAAATAGTGCGAAAAAGACCCGTGAGACATAAAATCACAAAATAAGGATGCGAATAGGTAACCTAAACCTAATGCGAACACCTAACATTACTAGTGGCTCTGGGAGCTGTAGACCTCGCGAGCACAATTCTATCAGCATCATCAATGTCGTGTAAGGTGTTTTCTGAAAGTCTTTAAGTGCACTTTTATTAATTTCTAATTTAAGGCTTATTATTATGCTGTATTCTCATTCAGTGAAGGAAAACATCATGAAGATAATTATCAGTTAGTATTCTAACAGCGACTAAACGCTTGCAGCCTGTCACGTATTGAAAACTAACTATAATGCAAAATGTTGTGTGTGTGTGTGTGTGTGTGTGATGTGATGTTTTTTCTATTTAATTTTGTAAATTTTTGAGGAATGTAATGTGCAAGTGCATTTTCCGTTTTGTGATTTTTTTGATCTTTTTGATTTTTTTTGCATCATCTTGTGTAGAATGAGGTCCTTTGTGTTTCTCTCAAATTTGATTGAAAACCATCGATTGTTTGATGAGCTATCCTGTTCATTATGAAGACCCTTATCAGATCTTCGCCAAACTTTTATGAGACCAACTTATAGTTACTACCTTTCAAATAAAAAAAGAATAATCGAAATCGGATCTCATTTGGTGGAGATATCCAGTATATCAAATAGCCCCCTTTTTGCCCTTTTTTTGGGGGAAGTACCGCTCCAATCAAAAATCCCCGACGACAAAAAAATTCTAATAAGTCATATAACCTGTGTACCAAGTTTCGTCCAGATCGGTTGAAAAATGCGACCTGTAGAGGAGAACAGACAGACAGACAGACAGACATCCGGACAAACGCATTTTTAGCCAATGTGGAAACTGAGACGCTTCGCTCGCTTCGCTCGCTCGGTCAATTAATATATTTTTGTTAATATGAATGACCGAGCTTTGCTCGGTTACGGACTGCTTGCAACGTATAAACTCGAACTTTTTTTATTCAGTGCAATCAAAATGGCCGAACTTTAAACTGAATTTAGGGGTAGTATTTATCGTAGATTCTGAACCTAGGAACCATGTATCGACTCAGTAAAACGTGCAACCGGGAGTCTCATAGCTATAAAATAATAACGCGAACAAAGTAAAGTAGTAAAGCTTTAAGAGGCAGCATTTTTTCAAAATAGCACAAGCTATCTTCATTCTGCTAACTGTATGGCATTGAAATTTTAGTATACACATTACTTTACGATATATGCAACAATATGACCGAACCCAAAACACGATTAAATAATAAAACCTCGACTAAAAAAATTATCATATAATATAATTCTATATTTTATAATCATAGAATAGTAGAGCTCTTTGTGAAGGGCTCGTCCGGAGAAGTAATACCACCACGCCTGTTTCTGCCGCCAAGCAGCAACGCTGTGTTTCGGTTTGAAGAGTGTGGTCGCCGGTGTAATTACAGGCAAATGATGCTTAACATCTGTATGCCTCAAGTTGATGGACACAGGGCAGTGCATCGTAGGGCACGTTCCTATCGTGCGTGACTTACGATGCAATTGTTATTGGTGACACCACTTAACATCAGGTGGGCCATCTTCTTGTTAAATCAGCAAAATGTATAAAAAAAAGTCGCAGGCTCTACTAGTACAGAATGTTCGTTTCTTTTTGTACTCTCAAATCAAACACAATTACTGTAGGTATCATACCTTCAGCCTTCAAACACAAACACTCCAATTATTCGTTGAGTCATAATTAACCTACCTATCTAGTACTTACCTAATTATTATAATGCAACGTTTGGTTTTGACTTCATGTACCATTTGATTTTTTAATAGGGTTACAAAATTGATTGATTGATACGAAATTGCCTGTTCTTCTCGGTGTTGGTCGCGTGGAACTGGCACTAGAGTCACCTAGTTTTAAGACGGTTCAAGATGGTCCTTGTGATTTTATTGAATAAACATATTTTGACTTTGACTTTTGACTTTGACAAGAGTAGTAGAGCTTTTGTGAAGGGCTCGTCCGGGGAAGTACTACCACCACGCCTTTTTCTGCCGCCAAGCAGCAACGCTGTGTTTCGGTTTGAAGAGTGTGGTCGCCGGTGTAATTACAGGCACATGAGGCTTAACATCTGTATGCCTCAAGTTGATGGACGCAGGGCAGTGCATCGTAGGGCACTTTCCTATTGTGCGTGACCTACGGGGCAATGTTTTGTTTATAGGTGATGGTTACCACTTAACATCAGGTGGGCCATCTGCTTGTTCCATCAGCTAGTTGTATAAAAAAAAAAAAAAAAAAAAACAGAAAATACCTCAATTAGTTTAATGTTTTATTTTAAACCTTTTGCTGTGTACTGGCAAATTTGCATGCTTTTTCTTTTTTTTTTTTAACTCCTTGCTGTTGTAACAAGCAGATGGCCCACCTGATGATAAGTGGTAACCATCACCTTTACAACTCATTGTTTCGCAAGTTCCGCTTGCGTGTATCAAATTCAGGCATACGATGTTAAGCCAGATTTTTGGGTTCTACTGCATGCTTACTGCACATACATTTTTGAGCAGAAAAACTCATTGGTGCAAGACTGCATGGTTTTGAACCAACGAGCGATAGGAAGGCGAGGCCGCTGCCACCAACCGTTCAGTGTGTGTATATTTTGTATAAAGAATGCTGTATGAAGGTATAATAGATTAACAAAAATATACAACGTGCGTTCGGAAAGCGAGAAACCGAAACGGACACAGACTATATCACACTCAGTACGAAGTCCGAAGGTCCGAATCGGTTCGGGTAGGTACTACGTGTCGACCTCAATTGGCGGCCACCACGTAATACTACCTACTTACCTGCTTTTATGTATTTATTTAATTTATTCTCACTCATACATGTTGGGCATGTATATTAATAAATCAATTTATATAACAAACAATATTTTATTCTCTTTTACAAAAGTATCTTAATATTATAGTTCAGTAGGTAAAAACCTGTTTCATCATATTGAGGCTCTTGGACTCTTATACACGCTTTATTGTATTGAGGACTTCAAAGAGTAGTAGACCTCTTTGTGTGTGGCTCGTCAGGGGAAGTACTACCACCACGCCATTTTCTGCCGCCAAGCAGGGTTGCTGTGTTCCGGTTAGAAGAGTGTGGTTGCCGGTGTAACTGTGTGCTTCAAGTTGATGGACAAAGGGCAATGCATCGTAGGGCACGCTCCTATCGTGCGTGACTTACGAGGCAATGCTTTGTTGTAGGTGATGGTTACCACTTAACATCAGGTGGTCGATCTGCTTGTTCCATCAGCTAGTTTTATAAAAAAGCACTGAAGTTTTCTGGCGAGTAAACCTTCTAGATTTTTGAATTAATTCGTGTAGCCTTGGTGTACTGTGCCCTCCTAGTAAGAAAAATACTTCAAGAAGTTTTGGCATAGTGTGAGTTATGTTAGAAGTTATACAATAAGAAGGCCGTAGATACATTGTTTTTAACCGAATACATACTCAGAACACCCGAAAGCAAAGTTTGGTATTACCGTGAGAAAGAGAACCCTATACGTAGGTACCTAGGTAAAATACAAGGTCAAAATTTACCACAAACATG
The DNA here is from genome assembly GCA_963576535.1 of Plemyria rubiginata. Lineage (NCBI taxonomy): Eukaryota > Metazoa > Arthropoda > Insecta > Lepidoptera > Geometridae > Plemyria > Plemyria rubiginata. The sequence goes on along the minus strand of OY754908.1, from coordinate 14,333,219 downwards.
TCATTGTTTACTTTTGAACTTATCCTGAATTATACACGTTTTTTTTTTTCGTTTTTTTATGGCTCCTGTCTATAGACAATATTGCCAGTGTCAAGTGATAGAGATTATATGCTCTTTGATAAGTTTCTAGTCACGTCAGTCAAAAGTCGAGTCAGTCAATTCAATGACAGTTTTAATTTATTGACCTGTCAAAAGGCTTAGGTTTGCTTTTTTTTGCTCCAGACCTTTCTAGTAGGTACTGTGTTGCTTAATTAATATGAAACTTTTTTATGCAAACTTTCTACCGAATAGTCATAAGATAAAATTTATAAAACCTTCAACTAATTTCGCAATAGCTGGTCGAAGCTACATCAATATTTATTTATAAGGTAACTAGGTGACTCGAATGTAAAATGACCGCATCGTTTTCGCGCGACCTAAATAAAGTTGCAAACGTCAAAGTTTGACAGCGCGCGGAAATGCAAAATACACAAAATGGCGACACGATGAGCCGGTGTTGCGTAAATGCGAGCGTAAGTTTTGCTCAGTGTATTATTTATTGATTGTTGGAAAACAATGGCGCTCGCTGGCAGTGAGTCAGTGGGTCAAGGGTGCGCTGGCCTAGTTACGAACGCCTTGCGCCGAAATTCGCGGGTTTACCGGCTAGCCTCCGTAGGGAGGGGCTATGCCTAATGCGTCTGCATATTGCAAACACTTTTATGTTTTAAAAATGGTTTTAATAGGTTTCACTTCAAATTGCCTTGTGAGTCATTTTACACTTTATTTAAGAACATTGTGAACATGAATTCATTTTATTTAACATCTTAGCTGCTAATATTATTTAGGACCAAAATAAATCCTTTTGTCTGTCTTCTTCTGAGGTTTTATGTTCTTTGCTATCCTTTTTATTGTATTTGGCGTGTTCGTATCTGTAGGTCACATGCCACTTATCCTCCAAATGGTGACCCCTAAATAAATAGGCCAAATCCACGAGGTCATCCAGACTTTATCTCAATTATTATTCTGTAATCTGTAGGTCGTTTGACGAATTCGAAAACCACTTAAACGGATTTTTAATGTTAAATGTTACGTTCTTTAACAACTTTGTGTCTACATCATAACATGAACATGTACTTAATGGTTGTACTAAATTACTGCCTTGGTTAGATATAATATACTTACCTACCATTATTTTATTACCTGCCTTTAGAGAACAATCGTAAGACCATTTAGATATTATCTTGATATTTTCGCTGTGGAAAACTTCGTGAAGAACGTTTGCAAAATTATTATTAACATCCCCTTAATTATCTTAGTAAATACCTAAGAAGAAAAAAAAAGTATTTAAGTAATAAAAATATTATAATAAATAAATAAATTTAGTCTTTGTACATAAAGTATTTACTTAAAATGGTATATAACTAAAAAAAAACATATTTTAGGATTGATAGTCGAGTTGGTTGGTATGATAATAAACTTGAGCGTCGACAGAAATAAAACTTTTTTTTTTAATTTTTTATGCTACCTATTTTACTGAATCTTCAGAATTGCCACCAAACCAATAAATACTAATAAATTATTAAAAATATAAAATTGTACCCAAAAATAGTTAGTTTGAGTAAAAACAGTCAAAATGCCGACTGTACTCTTGACCTAATTTAGTAACTCACAATTTGGGTCAAGCGCGTCGCATCACTAGCTCTGGGGCAGCATGGCGCGCGCGTTACGTAACCCAAGTTTAAGGCCGCCTAGATTTGAGCTGACACTGGTCGCACGAGGTAGGTAGGTACGAGACATGACATGTGCTGTTTGATCGAGCGACGCCCACATTTTAGTGATTGTAACGCCAGGAGCATTTTCAATTTCTTTTAACACTACTTTGGGTACTAATACTTACCTACTTCTTTAGGTAGAGCTTAGTGGGGAGGTTAGCTTTTTAATGAGAGTTCGCCTGCCGTATGCCCACCAAGAAGGGATGCTCAGGCACCGCAGGTGCTATTGTTATGGACGGAGGTAACCGCTCGACATCAGGTGGGCAATATTATATTCTTTACACCGCTAACGCTTCCAGTGTAAAGAATAGTATACTGCCCACCTTCTGTATAAAGAAGGAGATCAAACCCGCACCTATAGTTTGGAGCACCACTATCTAGGTCACTATTTTAAAGTAGGTACCTATCCTAAACGAGATCACTCAAATTTAGTTAACTGAAATCCTTGGAACCCACATAAACAGAGAGCCCTCTAGCGGCTACAACCAAAACTAAACAACAAATAAAATACAATAACAACTCATAGCATAACCGCCTACCTATCAATCAAAAAACCTAACTAGACGACCTTACTCTACCAAAACGAGTAGGTACCGACGTCGTCGGAATTTAAGGCAGGTAGGTATTATACATATAGGTGAAGTAGGTAACTTACTCGTAGTGGTGAGAAAAGCTGTCCACCCTACGGCTGTACCAACTTACCTACCTACATCTTAATGCTCGAAATGTCACGTACGATGCCTCCTTCATAATGATCTATAATAATTTTCATCAAGATTGTGTCTACCCTTGAAGCCTTAATGACAGTAAAACCACTGATGACTACATTGACATTGATACAAGTAATAATTTCAGCAGTTTCGGCATGTGGTCAAAGTATGATTCAATTTCAAGGCATTTATTGAACACACTCGTAGGACCGAATAAAGCTAATTTTATTACATTAAATCAGTACCGTTTATTATTTCTCACTCACTACGGAGACTCGCAGCGAGGCGTGGGGCGGCCGAATTCACCTTCAGAATAAGATTTGCGCCACGCCATCTATCGTTGAGTAGCGAAACTAATTTTGCTGCTAAGCAGTATTAACGATAAAACTTATAAACTCATTTACTGCTGCGAAGCTAGCTCTCAAATAAATAACAGTGCGTACTGCGTTTTACTCAAATAAATCATAATGGACGATCCAGAAAATCAAGTAAGTGTTCTCTGCTTGGGTCCTAAAGGATCAGGGAAAACTACGTTACTAAAAAAGCTACAAGATGCAGAGGGTATAGATAACACATACAGTCCAGTTCCTACCGTGGGGACCAATATCTACGACGTGTATTATCTGAACAAGCACGGCAAGAAACAGATGTTGACGGTGAGAGAGATCGGAGGGGAGATGGCCAGTCTATGGAGGAACTACTTGGATGGAGTGGAAAAGGTACCTCCGCCTAACAACTGCATTACCAGAAAAAGTCGTAGGTGCCCTGTGTGGTAACGAAATATTTGATTACTTTCATTAGCGCCCAAAAACCCCTCTAAACTGTTCAATCATTGTTTATTGTCAGCCCGACAGCTGAGTTAGTTAGCTCTACCTTCGTTGTAGTCCGTGGGTTCGATCCCCATCGTGAACTAACAATTATTATTGTGTAATGCACATAAAATGATTGATCTCTATTTTTTTCTGATTTCGATAGTGTTTACTACACTAACGCCCGGTTTCTGAAAGGCCGATCAACGCTAATCGGCTGTTTCATGCTGTGTCACTTGCTATTTCAACGTTTACTTAGTTAGATAGAGATAGCATGTGACTTGACAGCCGATTAGTGTTAATCGGCCTTTTAGAAACCGGGAGTTATCTATGGAAATCACAAAGATTTTAGAATGTCCAATATGTACGCTACCAGTTGCAGTTGGTAGCGTAGCCCCGTATCAAGGTGAAGGTAGTAGGTTCAAATCCCGCTCGGAGAATAACTTTTCGGACATTATAAAATCTTTGTTTGATATCTGTCTGGGTGTTATAGATTGTGACATTAGCATGTGTTTCAGGTTATTTACGTGGTGGACACCTCGAATTTGTGCCAGATCTCTGCCGCCGCCGTACTTCTGTACACGTTGCTAGCAGAGCCAAGGCTCAAGAAAGCCAAGGTAGGTAAATCTATAGACGAAGTATGTCCAAGGTAGAACCACCCTGCACTGCTTTGAGAGTAGCTCAAAATTAAAACATTTTAATTTTTGTTGTTTTTTTCGCGTGTTTAAATAAAATATCTCGGTGTCCGAGCTTTTGCTTGGTTGTTGAATCCTAGCTAGATCGATTCATCGCCCCGAAACCCCCTGCAAGCCATGTTTTATGAAAATAGCTAGGAGCCGTTTTCGAGATTCACCCCCGTCTTTGAAAGCTCGATCAACACTAATCGGCTGTTAAGTCATTTGCTATTTCGGCTTTTACTTCAAATTAGATAGAGATAGTGACTTGACAGCCGATTAGCTTTGATCGGGGTTTCAGAAGCCGGGGGTCAGATTATTTTTACAGACAAGAATTGCTCGTTATTAGCGATACTAGCGGTTAACCGCCTAGGTGGTTCGTTTGAGCGGTCCAACGCCGTTGAAATTTTGGTGGGAGTTAAGTGCGTACAATCACATTTAAATGAAAAAGCGGCCAGCCGCGCGGTTAGCCGCGCCCGCGGTTAACCGCTAGTGCGTAACGGACCTTAGATTAATAAAGTATAGTGTGCGTCAGCAAAAACAAACGCTGGAAACAGTGTAGGGGATGTGTTTGCGCATACAAAATACTCGCGCCATCACACCCCCTCACTCTCCCGGCGTTCTTATTGCGTGACGCGCACTATACCCACCCGCCATCACACCCCCTCCCCCTCACTCTTCCGGCGTTCTTTTTGCGTGACGCGCACTATACCCACGCGCCATCACACCCCCTCCCCCTCACTCTTCCGGCGTTCTTTTTGCGTGACGCGCACTATACCCACGCGCCATCACACCCCCTCACTCTCCCGGCGTTCTTATTGCGTGACGCGCACTATACCCACGCGCCATCACACCCCCTCACTCTTCCGGCGTTCTTATTGCGTGACGCGCACTATACCCAGTACGAAAACTTCCAGTTCATCCTGGTGCTGAGCAAGATGGACGCAGCGTACCGCCAGATGCGGAACGAGGCGCTGCTAATGCTGCAGTTCACGCGGCTGCGCGGCGAGCTGGCGGCGCCGCCGACGCTGCTCGAGGCGGCGCCGCTGCTCGGCGAGGGGATCGAGCCGCTGCGGGCTCACCTCGCGGGGGACCGTCCGGGGGGCGTCTTCAAAGTTCCGCAGTAATCCTACTACGAACTATAAACGCGAAAGATTATAAGATAATGTTTATTTCAGACAAAAGAAACACATGATGAGTTGAGCCATACAGAGGTCTTACTAAGTATATGACAACCTCTGTGGCGCAGCGGGCGAAAGCCTGCCTGCGACGCTAGAGGTTGCGGGTTCGATTCCCGCCTTGGGACAAATTTGTGTACGATCTGCAGAAATTTGTTCCGATGGTCTGGGTGTTTTCTATGTATAATAAAAAATATCTATCTATGTAAGTATATAATGTATTAAATAAATCAGTTATCTAGTACCCATAACACAAGCTTTGAATAGCTTACTTTGGGGCTAGATAGTGCTGTGTGGATTGTTCAGCATTATTTATTTAAAAGTGACACACAATAAATTGTGTACACTATAAAATCACTATTAGGTATCTACCTACTTGACGTGACGTTTCATTATTACATCGCCCCTTCACTATCACTTTACGATTCACTATTACCTACATGTCGTTTCACTAACGGCCGTTCACTATTACATGAGGATACACTATTATGACGTACTAATATAACATGACTGTACACTATTGTATGCCGTTTCACTAGCACTTCAATACACTGTCCCCTTCGCTTTCAATACACTGTCCCATTCGCTTTCAATACACTGTCCCCTTCGCTCCCCTCGTCACCAGTCACCACAGTGAGTCAGTGCGCGAGTTGTCCGTCGGCGCGCATCCTGGGTATATCCTGGAGCGGCACCTGGTGCGCGCGCATGAGATGCGCCTTGCGCTTCCAGCTGTCGGAGAAGGCGGCGCCGCAGCGCGGGCACTTGTACGGCAGCGCGCCTGTGTGCGTGCGCATGTGACGAGCCTGCACACACAGATAAACATTGACCCTCGTACTACAACGGTGCCTAACTTACAATGTCTTAAATTAGCGCTGTCTCTATTCACCATTACGCATTAGTAAGAGATGGCAATAGTTAAGGCATAGTTTATCGTTTGACTTCAATGGTGTAGGTATTTTATTACATTGTAACGAGGATCATACAAAAGAGCGATAGATACCAAGCCGAGTTTGTTGCCTGTTCTTCTCGGTGTTGGTCGCGTGGAACTGGCACTAGTCACCTAGTTTTAAGACGGTTCAAGATGGTCCTTGTGATTTTATCGAATAAATATATTTTGACTTTGACTTTGACTATTTTTTTGTAGTAAGGCCCTGAATATGTAACGGGATATTTTAACTGTTTGTGCAAGGATTCCAGATACAATATCAAAATCTCTTGATAGTAATAGTCAAACCTGTTAGATGGAGCCACGGTCGCATAAGTACCGTAGTAACATGTCCAATTGTAGTTATTCGTCGAGTGTGATTATATTAGTACTCCGGTGGCGCAGTTGGTAGCGCAGCCCCGTATCAAGGGGAAGGTCGCGGGTTCAAATCCCGCTCAGAGAATAACTTTTGGGACATTATAAAATCTTTGTAATTTAGAGGTTTTCATAAATCATAATTGCACATACCTTTAATATTTATAAAAAATATTCGCATAAATTATGATTTATTATGATATCAGAGGAAAATTCAGGTTTTACCGTGGTATTTGTGGTGGTTAGTAAGTGCTGCTACACCTGCCTAGAGCAACCGACCATGAACAAAAACCAGCTGACGAATGGAAGTAATCACAGACGTAATTCAAAATCCTTTCACCACCCGTTTAGAAAGTACTAGTGAAGCCCCGAGAAGATGTGTTCAGGCGCGTCGTTGGTAAGTCGAGGCGGGGGCGAGGCGCCGGCGGCGTGGAGTCGAGGCGCAGGCGGCTATGCTTCCTGCGCACATTTTGGACCAAAAAACACGAAACGGAATGACAAAATGGCGGTAGTCGCCGCCGCGTCCCCGCCTCGACTCCGCGCCGCCTGCGCCTCGCCCGTGCCGCGGCTCTAGTATGTGAGCGCACTACCATTTATTTCTCACTAGCGACCCGCCCGCGCTTCGCACGGGTGCACATTGTTCTTCTACTATATCATGCATTTATTATACATATAAACCTTCCTCTTGAATCACTCTATTTATTAAAAAAAACCGCATCAAAATCCGTTGCTATAGTTCTAAAGATTCAAGCATACAAAGGGACATGGGGCATAGGGACAGAGAAATCGACTTTGTTTTATAATACTACTAGCTGGTACCCGCGACTTCGTTTGCGTACTTTTAATCTCTTCATCTATTTTTTTCGCAATAAAAGGTAGCCTATGTTTTTTCTCAGGGTCTAAAGGTTGTCTGTGCCAAATTTCATCAAAATCGGTTGAGAGGTTTAAGCGGGAAAGCGTAACAGACAGACAGACAGACAGACAGACAGAGTTACTTTCGCATTTATAATATTAGTTGGGATGTAGTGATAGTGATGAAACGTAGAAGCGGCTCGCCTCCAGGTCGCGTGAGCGACACGCCTACACACCAGGTTGCTGGAGTCCCGGAAGAGTTTCCCGCAGCGCGCGCAGGCGCGGCTGGCGGCGGGCGCGTGCGCGCGCGCGTGGCGGCGCAGGCCGGCGCCGGCGCGGCTGCGGAACGGACAGCGCGCGCACGCGAACGGCTTCTCGTCCGTGTGCACGCGCATGTGTACCTTCAGGTTACCGGCTAGCGAGGGGAAACACAATCTTATTGCTATACTAATACAGATGAAATAAATATAAATAACGCTGGACAATCCACACAGCACCATCCAGCCCCAAAGGTAAGCTACTCAAAGCTGCAACGCTGTGTTTCGGTTTGTCTGGTCGCCGGTGTAATTACAGGCAAATGAGGCTTAACATCTGTATGCCTCAAGCTGATGGATGCAGGGTAATGCATCATACGGCAAGTTCCTATCGTGCGTGACTTACGAGGCAATGCTTCGTTATACGTGATGGTTACCACTTATATCGTGGGCCATCTGCTTGTTCCATGTTGATGAAAAAAATATCATTTTGACCGACTTCAAAAAAGTTACTCATAACCAGTGTTGCAAGGAAGGGCCTATGGTGCAAGGAATGCACCAAAAAGGGCGTAATGACGTAATGTAGTACCTTGAGCGAAACTCCATCCACAAAAGTAGCATAGGAATGCCTTGTCTTTCGCATGGACTGACATGTGACTCTTCAGTATGCTTTTTGTCTTGAACCTGTAAGATAAAATGAAATAAATGCAATTAGCAATTAATTCTAATATAAAATAAAAGTAGAGTGCAGCTATAACCAAATATCAAGTTTAAAGTTAGCTCAAATACATAAGTATTGATTACAGCAAAATTAATCAGTCCTTTTATAGATCGGCGCGGCGGCCCGATTACAATAATGTCTGGCTACCGAGATGGCTTTCAGTTTAACATTTGATTCCCATCCATCCTATACAATTGCTATTACACTATTGGAATCCAATGTCAAACTGAAAGCCATCTGGATAGCCAGACATTAGCATAATCGGGCCGCTGATGATTGATGATTTCTTTGGCGTCGCGTAGTGTGATCTGTATTTATGTATGTACAATAAAGAGTTTTCTATCATCTATGTATTAATGTACAGTAGAGTAATGAACTAATGAGTGACCTAGCCGCGCACTGGTCACAGGCGTAGGGCCTGACGTCACGGTGCGAGTGCGCGTGCGCCGTCAGCTGCTTGCGTCGCTTGAAGCGCTTGTCGCACGCGCTGCAGCCAAACTTGCGCTCCTCCGAGTGGCACACCGAGTGGCTGCTCAGCTGCGATGCTCGGGTAAAACCTGCAAATTTACAGAGCAGGCTTTTAAATAAAGCTTTGTCTTGTAAATGATGTTACATTTAGACTATTGTGCATTGAGCATGGGTCCAGTGATCTGCCATCTTGAAAAACAACTATTTGGTGATTAACCCCGCACATAAGACATATGGACTTGGCAGGTTTTGTTGTATGTAGGTAAATCTGTATTAAATAAGCAGTTGTTTGATGAACAACATAGATGATATTTGTTTTAGTCTGTTTTAGTGGTATAATATAATCTGGTTCACATTAAGGCTCCGGTGACAGCGACTCGCAATTTCGAAGTGCGATTGGCTATTATTTCATTTTATTTCATTTCGGGGAGGTTGTTTGAAAAAATAACTCTAAAGAAACACGCATAAATACTGTTCGAACACAAATAATACAATAATATAAGGGAAACATGCCCGAATCAGAAATCATTTTGGTATTAGTATGTTTGGTCTTACGTTTACCTAATACCAAAATGATTTCTGACTCAAGCACATTTCCCTTATATTATTGTATTATTTGTGTTCGAACAGTATTTATGCGTGTTTCTTTAGAGTTATTATTTCAAACAACCTCCCCGAAATGAAATAAAATGAAATAATAGCCAATCGCACCTCGAAATTGCGAGCCGCTGTCACCGGACTCTTAACTGCATAATTTGGGGCCAGATGGCTCTGTGTATATTTTATGGTTTTCAATCAAACTTACTTTTAGGACAATTTGGACATGCATATTTCTTTACATGCTCCTTATGCATGTGCTTTGCAAACCAGGTTTTTGATGTAAAGCTTTTTCGGCACACAGGACATATATTACTGTCTTTCAGTATTTCTGGCTCATTCACAGTCTCCTCTCTGCCTACTTCTTTTACTTTCACTGGCTCAATTTCTTCAAAGTGTTCAACAAGATCGGTTTCAACTTGGATCAAATTGCTAGATTCTTCAAGATCTTTTTGAAGTTTGTAAATTCTTGAATCTTCAATCACGCTGCATATTTTGTAGTCAGGCAAAGTTAGTTTTATATCTGGGTTGTGTGGTCTCACACACTTCTCGGGTTCAATGATGATTGTTGTGTCACTCCGGGATATGATGTTCTTTAGAGTAACATGCACTTTCTGGGCTTCGGTGATGAAGGTGTATGAGGATTCTATTTTGATGACACAATCGTAGCAAAACTGCTGTGGTAGTTTATCTTCATCTGTTATCTGAAAGATGAGACCGAAAAAAATCTTAACTAAAGGGCTAAAAAATTATTAATTAAAAAATATGTATATTAACATGAGCTCGACTACTCTTATAGTAGCTAGGTCCTATGACGAAAGAAATAAAGCAAGGTAGTATTTTAGGGCCTACTTCAGCTAACAAGCAGTGTTGCTGTGTTTCAGCATGGGTGCGGTTGCCAAAAAAAAAAAAGGCACTAGGTATAGCTTTCCTTGCACAGGTATTCAGAGCCGCATCATGACAAGGAACTAGGGTGTAGTAGCTTAGATATGCTAGAGGCTAAGTTTTTAAATCAGTATCAAAAAACTAAAAATGTCTTACCCTTAGGTTGGTGCAAAAACTAAACATTTCCACTGCTCGCGGGTTGAAATTCTCTTTTTCCCATGAAGCTACTTCCTTCATGCAACCGCGGCAACAACCTAATACGTCCATTTTCTTAATTTTTACTCAAAAATCTGTAAATATTTTTTTTTGTAACCACGATCGATCCATCCATCTGTCAGTTGGTTGATTTGACTTTGACATATATATTGATATCAGTGTTACCAAAATAATTTAAAGGCTGCCAAATAAAAAAAAAGCTCTGTTACCCGCGCAACTCGATAAAAAATGGACCCGTTTTCCTCCGAATGGTAAAAAACGGATGTTTAGGTTTCGTGCAGAAGCTTGCACTAATTAGGTGCAAGCTTGACTTGCCTTATCTAACTAAATGGGCTAATTAAAAACAACCATAGGTTTGTAGTTTAATAATATAATTTTATTAAGTACCTATTAATAAAATCCAATAAAGCTCAACAACAATTAACATTTTATCTACAAAAGTACTAATATAGGTACCTACAGTGAACATAAAGTACTAGGTACCTATTGAACTTACTTCACTTCTACTTTGGATTTCCGATCCAGAAACACCGCAGCCATCCACCAGTAGAGGAGTTGCAAGATTATTCTTAGACGCAGAAGAAGCAGTTTACAGAACGATACCATCTCATAATAGTGGAAAAACAGGAAAACAAGAATGTCAAATACAAAATAGACAAATTATTGAGCTCATGTTAGTAGCCGGTTTTTAATATATTGTTCATCTTGTGGTACTCTCTATTTTTTGTTTTCAGTTCTACCTTTTTCCTACACAGACTAGATCTCTATCAATATCTCAAGTTTTTGACTAGATTCAACACAGTCGTACAGCTATCAATGAACTCTAGCTTCTATTCCCAGAAGGGTAAGCGTGGGTTTCGCTCACACTGTGACTTGAACGTTCTGCACTATGTTGGATCGTTCCACCTTGGAAGGCACCAGGTAGAACGCGGGCGCTACTTTTTGACCGCACGGGCATTTGCAACCTGAGAACAAATACATATTTCTATTATTATAAGCAGTTTATACTTCAAGCGTTTTAACTTCTATAACATGCCTCAAGTTGATATACGCAGGCCAGTGCATAGTAGGGCACGTTCATATCGTGCGTGACATGCAACCCATTGCTTTCTTACATGTGATGGTTGCAGAAGTCGAAAATAAGGTATGCCTGGGCATCACCGCTAGACTTATGTGCCGACTAGTTGCGCCCCGCGGTTTCACTTGCGCACATTTAAATCCCGGTATTCCCACGGGATAAAAAGTAGCTTATGTGCTATTCCAGACTATAATCTCTCTGCCAAGTTTCATCCAGATCCGTTCAGCCGTTCCGGCGTGAAAGAGCAACAAACATCCATCCATCCGTACCTACAAACTCGCGTTTATAATATTAGTAGGATTTTTAAGGCGCAGCATACGGCGCGCCGCTATCTCGCTCGCACAATGGAATATTTTTAAATATATAAAATCACTGAATGTAGTTATGTAAAATCGCAATCGGTCAAGTTGTGGTCAATGGCATAACAAAGATTTAGCGAAAATAAAATTTTGATCCAAGCAAGTTTTCATACATAAAAATTAGAAAAATATAAAGTCGCATTTTTAAGTATGAAAACTTGCTTGGATCAAAATATTATTTTCGCGAAATTTTTATAATGCCATCGACAACAACTTGACCGATTGCGATTTTACATAACCATATTCAATGATTTTATATCTTTAAAAATGTTCCATTGTGCAAACGAGATAGCGGCGCGCCGTAAGCTGCCCCTTAAGTTACCCATGAGCCAGTTGAAGGAGCCGACTTTGTTGGCGCACTTGGGACAGTGCAGCTTGCCGGCGGCCTCGCGACCGGCGCCTTCCATCCACTGCAGCGGCTCTACGAACCACATCAGGCGACAGATCGCGGGCGCGTCGCGCGTCGTTACACTCGCGTCCACTAGGTTCTGCTCGCTGTAGCCGTCCAAAACCTAGCAAAACAAATAAGTAGGTACATAATAAATAGTCTAGCACCGGGGTGGTCTAGTCGGAGTGACACCGCCTTCCGATCGTAAGGTCGTGGGTTCGAATCCCGTCGTGCACCGATGCTGGAAAAATTACCTCCAACTAACTTCGCTTAGACATCTTATAAAAATTTCGTGCTTGGTTTGGTATCAAGATATACCTACGAGGGAATGGATATACATATACGTGTGGAACTGCTACTTATCGTCACCTAGTTTTAAGACGTTTCAAAGTTATCCTTGCAATTTGATTGAATAATATATTTTGAATTGGACGTCTACCGTGCTTGGGGATCAGTCATGAAGATGTTTCAGTTTTTCAGAAGTGATCAGCAGTGATCTAGCAAGTGTTAGTATCGCTGGAGGAATGATCTAGCCAGTGTTAGTGGTACCTCGCTGGAGGAGTGATTTATCCAGTGTTAGTACCTCGCTGGAGGAGTGATTTATTCAGTGTTAGTAGGTACCTCGCTGGAGGAGTGATTTCTTCAGAGTGTTAGTAGGTACCTCGCTGGATGAGCGTTAGTACCTCGCTGGAGGAGTGATTTATTCCGAGTGTTAGTAGGTACCTCGCTGGAGGAGCGTTAGTACCTCGCTTGACGAGTGATTTATTCAGAGTGTTAGTAGGTACCTCGCTGGAGGAGCGTTAGTACCTCGCTGGAGGACTGATTTACTCCGAGTGTTAATAGGTACCTCGCTGGAGGAGCGTTAGTACCTCGCTGGAGCCGTGGTCGTCGCTGCTGTGTCCGGGGCCGGTGTCCGGCACTGGCTCCAGTATCTGGCACGCGAGGCTTTTCAGCTTCTCGATCAATATCTCGCCGTTCTCCGCGCACGTCAGTCCCGTCAGCTTGCTAGGAGGAGGCCGGATCCCTGAAATTATATTAATTATGTTCTTATTAACACGGGCAATGTGAATTTATAATAAGGTGGCACTTAACATCGCTAGTCTTTCTTAGATAGATATAAAAAAAAGTCTATTATAGACAAAGTGCGTCTTCTTATGAAGTTCTTGAAGTTTGTTGTGAGGGTCTGGAAGAGATCGCTTGTTAGCGATAAGACCGCCCATTGTACATATATCTAATTGTTATTCTTTGTTTAATTTTTTTGTTAGTTAGTAAGGTGTACAATAAAGCATTTTCATTCATTCATTCATTCTTTCCTTTGTAACATGGATATATCCATTCTGAAAAGAGCAGTGGAGCTGTTTATGAAGGGTTCGTCCGGGGGAATACATGATGTTAAACATCATGCCTTGCATCCATACGCAAGGCAGTAGACCTATAGGTAATGGTTACCACTTGACATGGATGGCCATCTGCTTGTTTCATAAAACAATTTGTATATAAAAAAACTAGCGACCCGCCCGCGCGCCCCTGCTTCGCACGGGTGCACATAATCATACATGTATTATACATATAAACCTCCCTCTTGAATCACTCTATCTATTTAAAGAAAACCGCATCAAAGTCCGTTGCGTAGTTTTAAAGATTTAAGCATACATAGGGACACAGGGACATGGGGATATAGGGACAGAGAGAGCGACTTTGTTTTATACTATGTAGTGATAGTGATATCAGTGGATGGTAACAGTGTCCAAGAAGCAACAAGCCCCTCACCTTTCTTGGTGAGCTGTATCCTGAGATCCCGCGGCACGTGCGGGATAATGTTCCCTTGGCTGGCGAGCACGCGCCGGCACTTCTTGCAGCGGTAGACGACGGGATCCGGCCGCTCGCGGACCAGGCCGGGGTCCGGCTTTATCAGGTCGTGGAAGGTTTGGGGGAGGATTTTTACTGTCAAAAAGAAAACATGGTGGAATTACTTACCTATCTTAGAAAAATATTTTTAAATAGAATAGAAGATGTTCGACGACCTCAGTGGCGCAGCGGGGGGAGTCCGCCTGCGACGCAGAGGTTGCGGGTTCGATTCCCGCCTCGGAACAAATTTTGAGAAGCCTCGGAAGAAATTTGAATTATGAGAAGAGCTGAAAACCGGGCTCAGTGGCGCGTCTTGGGAGAGACCTACGTCCAGCAGTGGACTAACATAGGTTGATGATGATGATTTTGATGAAGCTTTGAGTAGCTTACTTTGGGGCTAGATGGTGCTGTGTAAATTATCCAGCATTATTTATTTATTCAATACACAAAAGATGATAAAACGAATGGAATTTGGAATTTCACAATCAAAGTCTGATCAAAGAAATCTAATGATCTAAAGATTGATTTAGAAGGGTCACACAACAAAAAGGGCACCAGCAGCCCTTGCAGACCAGTCCACTCACCAAGTACCTATTGCTAACTTTAACTTACTAGCTTGTACTTCAACTTTTTCTCTTACAATAAGAACATGATCACATGAATACTTCTTAAAGCTAGGTGAATTACATGGTGGTGGTGGCTTACGTTGAATTTTCGGGTCACCAAACAGTAATATGACTAAGTACTTAGTCATACATAGTGAGTTGGCCAGTTGGCTTTAGAGCCTGGCAAAAGATTTCAGTTACCAATTACCACCAAGAAGTGGCTAGATTGGCAACCACCAATGTAATTATGCAGATAAGAGAGGTGTATTTGGATATACTTCTTGACCCTTAGACATTCTCAAGTTGGTAGGTACTTAGTACTTACTAAGAGATCTGAAGGGATATTTACCGTGCTAAGGGATCAAAATCGTGAGACTATTTAGAACTATTTTTAATATTGCTAACCTTGCTTCAGTTTCTGGCCCGCCATTTTCAGCCGAAACTGCTTGAACCTCGGATCATCTCTATTCAATGTGTACCCCATGTGACCAAACAGTTTGAGTTGTGCCACAAAGCCAATGTTGGGGCCAATGAACCGCCGCTTCGCCTTCACCAGCGCGAATGCCTCCTCATAGCAGAGACCATACTTCTCCATGATATAGGCGATTACTACTGCCGCTGAGCGGGACACACCGAAGTAACTGTAACAGTTTTAGAGACTAGCTTAATTTTTTTTCTTATTATATTTGCAATCGGCTTCTTAGCCTTAATCAGGTTCTTTTCTGAGAGAATGCAGTTGGGTGTGGTTCCAGCGAAGCTACACTTTTTTGTTTAAAGAGCTGGTTAGGTTCTCAGAGGGCCTATCACGAGTTCAGGTGCCGACCGCGATCGATCGTAGATCACACCGATACACACCGCATTTCAAGGAAATTCAATGTTTGAAATCTTTGTAGTATTTCAACATTAGTTACTAAATAAAGAAAGAAGCAAAAACTGCTGAATATCATGAGAGTAAATGAAGTGAAAAAGGTATGTAAGGATTGTAGCAGAGGAAATCCGAAATCCGTGGTCTCCACTCAATATGCCAGTTCTTCTAAGTGAGGAACTTGCATAATGAGATAGATATGAGGTATCCTTACCAATGCACAAGTACCGTTCCTTGGTTACCAATGGATTGTTGAAGGAAGGCATTGGTGTCCGGTAGTTGGGTTATCATGTCCTCCTTAGGGATATCAGCCACTGAAATTGTTTCCATTGTACCAATAATGATAATATTTGTTACATGTTTACTAAAGAATGTGGACTTTATTATTTAAAAATATTGATAATATTTGTTACATGTTTACTAAAGAATGTGGACTTTATTATTTAAAAATATTGATAATATTTGTTACATGTTTACTAAAGAATGTGGACTTTATTATTTAAAAATATTGATAATATTTGTTACATGTTTACTAAAGAATGTGGACTTTATTATTTAAAAATATTGATAATATTTGTTACATGTTTACTAAAGAATGTGGACTTTATTATTTAAAAATATTGATAATATTTGTTACATGTTTACTAAAGAATGTGGACTTTATTATTTAAAAATATTGATAATATTTGTTACATGTTTACTAAAGAATGTGGACTTTATTATTTAAAAATATTGATAATATTTGTTACATGTTTACTAAAGAATGTGGACTTTATTATTTAAAAATATTTGTCTAGTTATGTTTTGGGTAACACAATAGATAATAAACATAAAATAGTTAGAAATAGAGGATCAACTGATTAAACTAAACGAAAAAGAACAAATGCAATCAGGGATACTAACATTTGACAAACTTGAATATGAATTCAGTGTGGTCAAGGACAGTGCGGGGCAGAGGCACCAGGTCGATGGTGAGGATGTGTGTGATGCCAAGGCGATGCAGCATGTTGTAGTCTCGTGCACATGCCAGGTTACCTGGAAATCAGAGTGCTGGGGTCAGACTTAACTTATAATTTCTTAGTTTTGTGATGTTTAAACATTAAGGCCCTTATAATGGTCTTGGACCAACAGAGTATCAGACCGATGAGTCTGTAGGCGTCCCTTTTCATTGGCATGAAAGTGACAGTGACAAGAATATTCTATTGAGCCACTTAAAAGCTATACATTTTTTCTCCATTAAAATCATATATTTGGAGACATCCAAACATTTTAGGACCTTATAGATCTAAACAGTGAATTTCCATGGACTACAGGTACAGCAACCTACAGCTGGCTCATTCATAAACATTGATGGGTACCTACTTTTAAAGACTTACCCAAGTACAGTCTGTCATCAATCAAGTCCACGCTCACATCCAGGTTATCGTCAGTCAAGTCATCTTGGGACTCCGAGGCATGGATCACAACATCAGCTATTTGATTAGCCATTCTTACTGATTTTTCACACTCAAGGTTAGACCAAGCATGTACTCAAATTCAAATTCAAATTCAATTTATTGAATAACTGTATAACATTACAGACATACCGCGTCAAATTCGTTATACAAGTTAAATTAAAACTATTTACATAAATTAAAATGAGATCAAAATTACTTATACCTACTAAAAATAAAACTTTGCAACAAAAAACACATTTTTACACAACAACACTTAAGTACTTAATAAAATTTAAATAAAAAACCAATAACATCTGCTTCCTAGTAAAATTAAATGTATGAGACTAAACTATTTATAAGAGAATTGCACAAAATATTACACAGGTAGGTATTTAAAATACCAACGATAAAGCGGAACACTTACACACATACGTACTGTATATTTACACAATAATTATTATACTAAGCAGTTTCTAAAGTATCTATACTCCAACCGAGAACTTCCTGTCTGTCGAGCTTTTCGATAGGCGTTTCAGAATTCAGATAAAGCTTTCACATCCACAAAGTAAACAAACCGACAAAACCGTATAAAAAAGTTTTGAAATAAAATAGTGATTACTTCTTGAACCTGGTATTTATTAAAATCTGTCGCGAAACCCGCAATGCAAACATGAACCGCGAGAACTTGAGAGTAGCTGAGAGAAACTTTATTAGGAAATTAATCCTTGCGATCGAAGGAATTAAAGAACAAGAAAACAATGAAAGAAATGGAAACAAAGTTTTGTCGTTTTTTGACGTTGACATGACTTTGATTTGACATTATCAAATTTTGACAGTGAATTTGAGTTTTAACAAAATAAATAAATCAATACTCTCTGATACAAGGAATTTGAATACCTATATTCCTTGCTCTGATATCACTTGACACTGGCAAGATTGTTTACAGACAGGAGCCAAAAAGAAAGGAAAGAAGGCGCTGACCACAAATCGAGGAATTTGAATCTTGCTTCAAATACATAGGTGAGATGAGGTTATTGGCGCTGAAACATAGTTACTGGAAATGTGTAGGAAATGAAGGTTTATAGATTTGTTTCTATAAGTTTCCACTTGATCGTGTGATGAAATGACCTTCGACCCTTCGACACCCGGTTCGTGGTCGGTAGGTAGGTACTAGTGTACCTTTCTAGCAATTGCTAATAGGTACATATTGAGAGCTATGTCGGTGACCTTGCTTCTTCCACAGACTACCTAAAGACTACCTACCTCGTTTTGGATTCTATCATTATGTAATAAAACCACCTCTGACACCCTGTAGCTCTCTCCTGATAAAGGAGGAGTGCAAGTGCAACGTGCTAAGTAGCTGGTAAAAATTGCTAAATTCATCGCATTGTAACCAGATGGAAACGATGAGGTAGGTAGGTAGGTAGGTAAGTAAGTAGGTATTATTTATCAAGTACCTACTTTTCCCAGGGGTTTAAGAAAGCTTACGAACCTTCAATCAAATATTAGGAACACTAGAATCAACTAGATTTTTGGTTTAACTATAACGGCACCAAAAGAAACCGTTGGGTGCACGCCTTAAAAAATTGATGGCCGTTACAAAATGTACTTTCTATTTCTCTGCATCTCATTACGGCTGACCACCGATATTGTATAATCGTTGATTCAGCTGTTTTGGACGGAACGTGCGCTTGCGCAAAGTGGCCATGGTGAGGTCAAAACATGACCAGGCTAAAACATAAGCTTACGAAGGTAGATCGATGTTTATAAGTATTGGGTACCTACCTAGGCTATAGGTAGGTAAGTATCAAAGGCGAATTAAGTGATACTTGTGATTTTATTAGATAAATAAATAAATACCTTTTGAATTTTTTTAAACGACTTATTCCCGAATCACAATTTACTTGTATTCTTAACTAGATTTTGTAAGCTGTTAAAAACTACTAGGCACCTTACCACCATAGGTACTTACTACCATCTTGAAACTCCAAGGCAATTATTATCCCGTAGTCTGACATCTAACCTCAGCGTTAAACAATCTAGCGCTCCTCGTTCAACTCATGCCTATGCCAAAGGACTATTCAAGAACCTTCATTCCCCAGCGGTTGTCTATTCTTTTTATACATATCACATTTTATACATATAACCTATATATATACCTATAAATAAATAAATAAATAAATATTGGTGGATACATATACCTTCCTCTTGAATCACTCTATCTATTAAGGGTCCGGTGACAGCGGCTCGCAATTTCGAGGTGCGATTGGCTATTATTTCATTTTATTTCATTTCGGGGAGGTTGTTTGAAAGAATAACTCTAAAGAAACACGCATAAATACGGTTCGAACACAAATAATACAATAATATAAGGGAAATGTGCTTGAGTCAGAAATCATTTTGGTATTAGGTAAACGAAAGACCAAACATACTAATACCAAAATGATTTCTGATTCGGGCATGTTTCCCTTATATTATTGTATTATTTGTGTTCGAACAGTATTTATGCGTGTTTCTTTAGAGTTATTCTTTCAAACAACCTCCCCGAAATGAAATAAAATGAAATAATAGCCAATTGCACCTCGAAATTGCGAGCCAATGTCACCGGAGCCTTAAAAAAAACCGCGTCCAAATCCGTTGCGTAGTTGCGTACAAAGGGACATGGGGACATAGGGACAGAGAAAGCGACTTTGTTTTTTACTATTTATTGATAGTGATGATAGTGATAGTGATGACAGAGATGCTTTACCCAAACCGTGTGACGTCGCAACTTGATCTAAACTCAAACGTGATTGGATTAATTTGGATTGGTCTATCGCAATAATTTATCAAAAGTTTTAGTTTTGATAAATTGTAAGGAAAAGGTTCCTATCGCTTCCTCAGGTAATTTGATTCAATTCAACCTTCATCTCACCTACTTACGATTCGGAATTGAGTGGCTTTTGATCTACCTGTATGTTGAGCTACACCTGCCGTTCATTTTCAAATCTCTTCCTTTGTATTAAAGCTTAATTTAGTTTGTGCTCAGTAGCGCGTGTCAGTAAGTTATGTAAGTTCTTGTTCCCAATTTCTCGAGATTAAGAAAGACAGCTGCAATGAACGCAGCCGTTCTTTGGCCTAATTTGTATTTGCAAAAGTGCAATATAGTAACATCCACTTAAGATATCTATACAGGGTGTAAAAGACAGCTATCAAAAACTGAAGGTGCACACTGTAAAACTAAAATTCATAGGTCCTATATCGATACCGAATGGTCCAGAGCTTCAAATAGCAATAACTTTTAAATGAGCCTTGTTGTCTGAAACCTTAGAAATCTTATGTTTTGAAGGGTAACCCGTCGTAAGAAATTAACGAAATTCAAAGATACCAGTTTTATGTAGCTATGTACTAACAATAGGTATTTTCCGGAGTTCTTTTTTGCGTGACGTGACTTATACATTCATAATTATTAGCATAAGTGTACTTACCTACTTATTTATACTATCTACCTACTATAAATATTAATTTTATGTTTACGTTTTGCAACACAGTGCCAACATCGACACAAACCATGCTAGGTTTCACGATGTTGTATTATTAAAACTGTTATTTAAGTTTTGCTGAATAAATAAAAAAAAAACATTATTTTCATTTGAAACTGGAAGCTTAATTGTTGTTTTTTGTGTTTATTTAAGTTTTTAGCAGTAGTATTTTACTCCCTGTATAGTTTAGGTAGTTTATTATTACCGGCCTCCTGCGTGTGAATTCCGAATGAGATTGAATTTTAATATAACGTTGCAAATGTTAGTTTCATAACAAAAACACAGTAATTTACACCACTACACACCATTTAGCCACCATGCTCAGAGAATTGCACTGATTGGACAAAGGGTTGGGCCCATTCGGAATAAGATTTACTACGAGGCCAACAGAAAGCACTGTCAAGGCAAATAAATTGAAACTTGAAAGATTCTGACAAGGACTTTTGATTTACCCAAAGGTGCCCAAAGGATTACCATCTCGCTAGACATAGGACAAAGATATAGGACATTGACATTGTATAGTCGGCTAAAGGTTAAACGCCCATACATAATCGTAGGCATACCGATTATTAGATCGAGAATCGAAAATAACAAAATAGACTGAGATATATTTCGTTTGCACAGGATCTGGGTCACAAATGACCTTTCTCCTTTACATGGGGCCACATGACACGCGCCAGCTTTCAATAAAAAAAATCATCGTAAGTTAAAAGCTTTTTTTATGCCAAAGCAGGCAGACGAGTTTGCGGGCCACGTGATGGGAAGTGGTCACCGTCGCCCATATACACCTGCAACACCAGAGGCGTTGCTGATGCGCTGCCGGCCTTTTAAGAAGTGATAAACCCGCCTTTTGAAGGACCCCATGTCGTAACTTCGAGGGAAAACCAGGGGGAAGTTCGTTCCACAACTTATTCGTAACAAACATTAAATAAAATAAAATGTCGATTTGAGAACCACCTCCTCTTTTTCAAATCGCAACCCCTCCTCGCATCTATCTACGTTAGCAAATCAATAATGATCCAATGGGGTGAAGCGAGCCGCAAAAATATTTGCTATGTTACATGTTTACTTTTGCTGACAAATTAAAACTATTATTTTTCTTTATTATTCGCATAATAAAAAAATTCCTTCGTACGTAAAACCATGCGCTTGATGACGTCATCCTAATTACAACGCTGTGGTTAAATTATAGCCTATTTTGTTCGATATTACACCATTTCTGGCTTATCCATCACTCATCCAACATGAATCAAAACCGAGCGAGAATGCGGTTGCATGTCATTTGCAGTCTGTCATTCAAAAATAGTGAGCTCTATTCATCAAACATCTATTCATAACATTCTCTGTGAATCTGGTAGTATTTCTGGCTTTTTAGTCGACAGTGCCCCGATTTTTTTACTTTTCGAGCCCAAAAATACGAATTTGTAAGCAAGAACATAAATCAAACATTGCACTATATGAAATAGCTGGAAAAAAACAGGGCACGATATTTTGCAAGCTCTTGTGGGAGAATAGTGCAGAGATCTTACCCATAAGTACCTGTGTAGAAGGTATATACAACATACATTGCTACCGATTCATTGTTACGTAACCCGTCTAAAGCGCATCACAGACGGCGAAGATACTATAATATGTCATCTTAAGCTAAAATATCGCTCCCTATACAATTACCATCACAGACGGTTAAGTTAATATATATTAACATATTACAGTATCTTAAGATACCGACCGATAGGGCGACTCGTATCTTAAGATGGCATCCATCTTAAAATAATATATCAATATGTCGTATGAAATATATCGCACATACAGGGTGTGCAGTTTGGTTGGAAACATGAAAACAATTTAATATGAAAATACTAGCTGAAACCGTGGCTTTGCTCGCGCACGTTTTCTTTGATTTCTTTTAATCTTTCTATATAGGAACCTACTTTATTAAATATTGTCTACATAGTCGGCGGGCCGCTCACTTTTGCCTTTTATATTAGACTTGTTGCGCCCCGCGGTTTCACCCGCGCAGATTTAAATCCCGGTATTCCCACGGTATAAAAAGTACCTTAGTGCTATTCCAGACTATAATCTATCCCTCTGCCAAGTTTTATCCAGATCCGTTCAGCCGTTCCGGCGTGAAAGAGTAACAAACATCCATCCATCCATACAAACTTTCGCGTTTATAATATTAGAAGGATTACGCTCTAGAGTTTGAACTTTGGAAACCGCTGAAATACTCAATACATACGAAATTTCAAGCAAATATGTTAAAATAATAAAAAGTTTCATAAAATTTTCCATCCCCAATTTGAGGGTTGAATTTTGATAAATCCTTAGTGGACGCATCCATTATTTTGCACACCCTGTATATGTATACGGTGTTTAAATAAAAATACGTTTGACACCTTCGGCGTTTTTCAACAGAATGAGACCTTAATATATATTAGCGTATCTTAGCCGTGTGTGATACCTTAAGTTACTATAATATTTTATGTTACGATATCGTAACATGAAATATTATACATATCTTCGCCGTCTGTGACGCGCTTAATAAAAGTAGTACCTACCTACTCAGTACGTGAGACTGGGAACTCGATTTTTGTTCATTATTGTTTCGCGTACATAGAAAGTGGCGCACGTATTATATATACAGTGTATACATATCATGTGGAGCTTACTCTATTTTTATTCCATGGACTTACTAGTGTGAATTAATAAAGGAATGTTTTTTTTTATTTAACACACAATAAACATACACATATGGCGAACAAGAAGGGAAACAACTTCACTTTTAATGAAAATTACAGTTTATTGCTTGTAAAGTTACAATTTTACTATTTTTAACAAAAACGCGTGCGGTACATGTTTTGGTCGACACGGGAGAGAGAGACAGTCCCAGTGAAAAAACACTAGAGGGCGCCGTTGGCGTAACGAGCCGGCAACCTGATTTGGCGCACATACCGACGCGCCGCTACGGCCGTCTGATTGGCTAGCTGAGATGTTGCCAGTGGCGGCCGGGTTACCATATCCTCCCCCTCAAGTCCAGGTGGAGGCACTACAGGACTGGTTACCTGGGCTTGCAGTTTTTCTTGCCTTGGTCTTCCCCTATTCCTTTTGGGGTATACGGGAGCTGGAGCAGGCCCACTATGGTTAAACCGCGTGAGGTCTCTGACGTGATATTTTCCAAAAGAATCTTGGGGCTGGTCCAGTCGGGCGATATTGTAGGTAGTGGGACTTATCTTCTTACTTATGACGTAAGGCCCATCCCTTCGTGGTAATAATTTCGCAGTCTGCCCTTTTGCGCCCTGACTTAGCAGGTGTGTAGTAAGTAGCACCTCATCTCCTACTGCAAAACTCTCTGCTGGTCGTCGAGACTGATCGGCGTACGCCGTTCGTTTGTCTTGTTGAATCTCGACTCGCTCACGAATAGTTGATAGAGAAGTTGCAAATTTCTGCAAGTAAGGTGTAATCTGTGGCACGAAGTTCTCCTTATCCAGGACAGCTCGCAGATCATGGCGCACTTCGGTGGGTGACCTCATTTCCCTCGCGAACATGAGGAACGCTGGAGTTACTCCTGTCGTCCGGCAGACGGCGCTGTTCATAGCGTATCGGATGACGGGAAGTTTCTTTGGCCATGAGGAATGTCGATCGCCCACTAGCTGGGACAGTTGTACTTTTAGGTCACGATTCTTTCTTTCCGCGGGGTTTGCTTCGGCGTGATACAGCGGAATGAAGTTTTGTTCGATTCCTAATACATACATGACTTGCTGCATCACTCCCGATATAAATTGAACGCCATTGTCCGAAATTACACGGCGGGGTAGTCCATAGCGGAGGAAATATTCTTCGATCAGCGTTCGAGCGCAGGCCTCCGCAGTGGCGTCTTGGAGTGCATACAGTTCTACAAAGCGGGTCGCCGTATCCTCGACGAGTAGAACCCATCTCTCTCCATTTTCGCCTACAGGCAAGGGGCCAAAGAGATCGATAGCGATAACTTCGTTGCGCTGGTTCATGATGGGAGTCTGTAAGAGGCCGGCAGGCTTGGCGTTCGCAGACTTGTACCGCTGACAGTCAACACAGACCTTCACATAGTCAGCAATGGCTCTTTTCATTCCTGGGAAATAGTACAATTGAGACATTTTATAGTACATGCGATCTACACCGGGGTGTCCCGCCAATTCCGAATCATGGCACTCTTTCATGATCTCTTCCTTGAGGTCGTGCGGTATGACCAGTTGAGCAGTTTCTGCTTCAGAGTCTGGACTGTGTCTATACAGCACGCCTTGGTTCATAAGGTATCCTCTATCCGTCCATTTGTGGGAATTTAATTCTTCTAAACCTTCCAAATCATCAATCACCTTCTTGAGGTCAGGATCAGCAAGTTGCTTGTTTCGTAGCTCTTCAGGGTTTCTCCGTGGTAAGTCCACAATAACTGAGCATACTCCACAGCTGTCTTGACTCTCTTCAGTACAGATTGGTCTGCTTAGAGTATCGGCGACTACATTCGCTTTCCCTGGGGTATATTCGTACCGGATATCAAAGGCTTGTAATTTTAACGCCCACCGTACTAACCGGCCTGTTGGTGACTTCAAGGTCAACAGCCAACGCAGTGGTTGGTGATCAGTACCGACGATAACAGGTTGTCCCTCTATGTATGGCCTGAACTTTTCGACAGCCCAGACAACAGCCAAAGCCTCGCGCTCTGTAGTAGTATAGTTCCGTTCTGCAGGCAATAATAGGCGGCTGGCGTACTCGATGGGTAGCTCTTGGTGCTCTTTCCCTTGCAGAAGCACGGCGCCTACAGCGTAGTTACTGGCGTCGGTGCGGAGGATGAAGGGCTGGCTATAGTCTGGCTGGACGAGCACAGGGGCTGTTGTCAGATGCTCTTTAAGCTTTATGAAGGCTGCTCTCTGATCAGCGCCCCAGGTCCACGGTTCATTCTTCTTAGTTAACTTTGTGAGCGGCTGGGCGATCTGTGAAAAGTTTGGTATGAATTTACGAAACCAACTACAAGTTTGTAAATAAGTATGGAGGTGTTTTAAGTTTCTAGGCTCTTCCATGGCTACTATGGCTTTCACCTTGCTCTGATCTGGCTTAATGCCATCAGGAGTGATCAAGTGACCTAAGTATTTGACTTCCTGGCATGCAAAGACACATTTCTCTCGGTTTGCATGAAGTTTGAATTTTCTTAGGCGAGCAAATACTGCTTCAAGGTCCTGCATATGCTTTGAAAAGCTATCTGATATAATCAGGAGATCATCCAAGTAGGACAAAATAGTGACATCTTTGAGGCTGGATCCAGAGCGGAAGCGGTCCATGAGCCTCTGGAACGTAGCAGGTCCATTCCGCAAACCGAAAGGCATTTTTAAGAAGCGGAAGACCCCAGATGTACAGATGAATGCAGTCTTGTCACGATCCTCCGGCTCCACTGCTACAAGCCAATAACTGGATTTCAAGTCTATGGTACTGATGTAACAGCCTCGTTGAGCACAGTGAAGTAAGTCGTCAATCACCGGGAGTGGATATCTATCAGGCTTGGTCACCGCATTGAGACGTCTATAGTCAACACAAAAACGGTACGTACCATCTTTCTTGGGGATAAGCACCACTGGAGACGCCCAGGCGGACTCACATTCTTCAATTACTCCATCCCGTAGCATCTTGTTTATCTCATCTTCCATGATGGCCTTTTTGGCGGGTGTGAGACGGTATGGAGGAACAGCTGTTGGCATGTGGTCGCCTGTGTCAATGCGATGGGTAATATAAGGAGTTGGGTATCCCCCTGGCTTGAAGATATCTTCATTTTCATTCAGAAGGTGGGCAAGCACCTCCTTATCCTCATGGGCCAAGTCAGATCCTTCATCATCTCTCAGCAGTTGCTGGAGCGCAGCGCAGGTGGTGACCGGAGCGGCATGTGATGGCTCAAACTGGAGTTGATGTGCACACTCTGGGTTTTCTGAAAAATGCCAAGTTCTTGCCGTGAAATCTATCACCATACCAGATGCCGTTAAAAAATCGATCCCAAGAAGGCTTTCATTATTGTAAGATTCTGGGAATATGATAAAGGGCACCATGAAGCTTCTTTGTTCTAGGCTCACCTTTACATCAGCTTCTAAGATTTTCATATCTCGAACATATCCATCAGCAAGTTTAACACACATTGAGACCGGCCTAAACTGTTGATCTCTGGACTTGAGGAGGGCATATAAGCTGTGACCGGCAACACAACGTTTAGCAGCAGTATCCATAAGGGCAGTACCACTCACACCTAACACCCGGATTGGAAGTACAGGACGGACCGACTCATTGACTCTAAAAAAACTATGGGTACTGTTTCTCTCGTTACAGTCATTCTTATTACTAAGACATAGTTTTGTTTGAGGCTCAGTTGCCTGACAAGAATGATTCTGACTGTCACATCTGTCTGGCACAGGCAAAATCTCATAATATTCCTGGCTAGAATCATGATGACTATGATTGAGACTGTTGATGCATTGGTCTGGCTCAGGCAAATCATGAGAATATGCCTGGCATGAATCATTGTTGTGATTATTTGAAAACAGGTCTGTCACAGGCCTAATTTTAGAATAGTTATCACTATCATTAGAGTCTTTAGAAGTGTCTATGGAATTAAAACTATTTGGAACCGAGCACTTGCTACACTTATCACGGGTTGTGTTCATTTGACCACACTGATAGCATGATGGAGTGGACTCACCTAAGGTTGCAATAGGTTGCAACTTACGACACTGGTCGCGGAGGTGGCCGTAGCGCTTGCAGTACACGCAGAACGGAGAGCGCGGTTGAGAGCGTTGCTCGGAGCTAGCGGCGTCGGGGCGCGCGGTAGCCGGCGCAGCGGCACCAGGAGCGGCGCGCGCAGTGGCGGCGTCAGGCGGCGCCATATGAGGCGCGCTGCCACGCTCAAGGGGCGGCGCAGTAGACGACGGCGTCGAGACGCCGGGTGGCGGCCGGCGGACGGCGGCGGCAGGCGCCGGTCCGCGGCGACGTGTGTCCTCGCCAGCAGCAGTCGCGGGCGGCAGCGCGGCACTCTTTCCCTCTGTGATAGCGTCCTCGACGACCCGGGCACGGCGGATGAGCTCGTCAAATGAATGTACGTCTTCCCGCGACACTCTCTTTCTTATTCGCTTATGAAGTAGCCCATAGGTTATGTCAAGTTCTACCTTTGAGCTGAGGTCGCCGCGGGGAAGCTTAGCGAGCAGAGCACGGATTTTAGCGATGAAAATTTCTGTTTTTTCTCCTTCCTGTTCGTTCTCGAAAATTGATCTATAGATGCGATGCGGCGGCTTGCGATCTCCAAAGGCGCTGCATAGAGCGTCGACAGCGTCGCGCCACGTAGAAACGCTTGCGCGTACGCCCTGCCACCAGACGGCGGCGTCGTGCGTCAGCAACATTGCCATACCTCGGAGTGCGTTGGCGTCGGAGACCGCAGCGCAGTCTTTATAGGCCTCGACGGCATCAATAAATGCGGCGACCTCATCGATGGCTCCGGAGAAGCGCGCGGTACATCGCGCGAAGTTCCCGGAGGCGCTGGCGGCGGCGGGGAACGCGGCGACCGGCTCGATGGGCGACTGTCGAGTCATATTAGAAAGGCGATCGTACATCAGCTCTTGTGATTGTTGCATCGACCTAAGGATCTGCGCCATCGTGACGGCGTCTGAAGCTATGACGGCGTCGCCGGCGCCCATGGCGTCGCCGGCGCCCATGGCGTCGCCGGCGCCCATGGCGTCGGCATATTCATCGTTTGTATTCGACAACCGGCTTTGACGTCGTGTACGCGGCATTACGTATGTAATGTATCACGTCCGATGATCACAGAAAAACACTTGTTCCCGCTTGAGTTTAGTTCGCACGTGGTTCGCACTTTAGAACTTGTCACAGTGAGTTTTTCGTTCGGCCTTTTCGTTGGGCAGCCAATATGGCGAACAAGAAGGGAAACAACTTCACTTTTAATGAAAATTACAGTTTATTGCTTGTAAAGTTACAATTTTACTATTTTTAACAAAAACGCGTGCGGTACATGTTTTGGTCGACACGGGAGAGAGAGACAGTCCCAGTGAAAAAACACTAGAGGGCGCCGTTGGCGTAACGAGCCGGCAACCTGATTTGGCGCACATACCGACGCGCCGCTACGGCCGTCTGATTGGCTAGCTGAGATGTTGCCAGTGGCGGCCGGGTTACCATACACAGAGAAAAATAATAACACAGATAAAAAAGTAGTACCTAGCTCCTTGTGTGTGCTTCGTCCGTAAAAGTACTACCATCATGTGGTGATGTGGTGACTTTTCCGGACGAGCCGTAGATTGCGTTTATTCATAAATAACTTCAGTGATTTTATACTTAATACATTCATAATAATAAAAAAAAATATTTCAGGTACAAGTTCCATAGTTTATTTAAAACTAACATATAAAACACAAAAATATATTTCTAAATGTAGAAATATGCGAACGAGAGGTATGTAGGTACAACAGCAGTTGCTTTCGCCTGTTTGGGTTAATTAAATAAATAAAATAAATAAATAATGCTGGACAATCCACACAGCACTATCTAGCCCCAAAGTAATCTATTTAAATCTTGTGTTATGGGTAGGTACTAGATAACTGATATATTTAATACATTATATACTTACATAGATAGATATTTTTTATTATACATAGAAAACACCCAGACCATCGGAACAAATTTCTGCAGATCGTACACAAATTTGTTCCACGGCAGGAATCGAACCCGCAACCTCTTGCGTCGCAGGCAGGCTGTCTCCCGCTGCGCCACAGAGGTCGTCTGAATTGATAGGTTATGTAAATTCGCAGTGACTACAATACCTATAGGTACGCGCGCGCTACCTGATAATAAGTGAGCTTTGCTCAGTAGAGCGTAGTGTACTAACTAGTACCTAGCTAGATCTTCATAGCATGCCCAGTGTTCTGCTTCAGGTCTTTTAGGGTTCCGCTTCCGTAAAAGACACTAAGCATAAGGGTTTTGTGTCATCATTATCTTCTACAAGACAATGTGACAAGTCCCATTGTGTATCTTTGTGGCTTTAAATTCAACACAAGAACTATTTTACGTAATCAGTACAATAATTTTGATCTATGTCTAACAAAAACTGTTGCTACGTAAGTACTGTTATTTTGATGCAATGCTCAAAATAATTGCAACAAATCTATGGGAGCATCTTGGTTCCCAGGTCAGATCGCACAGACTGGATAAGATATGATAAGAAAAATCTTTAATGCACCTAATAAATAAAGTACAATACATGAGGCGAACTTAATGCTACTTAGCATTTTCTTCCAGCTAACCTTTGTGTTAGGTGGAGTAGATAGTAGAGTAGTGCTATGAACTGGATGGGGGTAAATCACGGAGCAAATACAGGAATCCGACATAAAAGGCTAAAGGCTAACATAGAACGAGGCCTAATCACGAATGATTTCGACTTCATTCTGGGTCAATCACGAAAGTATACAAATTCCTTGATCACGAACGACTTTGACGTTAGTCGAACGTTATACGAATTCGTTCCTGATTAGGTACTTCCCAGCTCTGCAGCGCTGCCCCGCCCGCTCCGTTCCGCTCCAGCATAGTTCCGCAGTTGTCGCTTGGTTGTCACCGGCGCATCGTTGAAGTTCGTAACGTATTATGTCATTGTGACATTTCTCTCACTGTGACGTAATCAGTCTATATCCGCAATTTTATTCCTAAGCTAAGTCCAATGAGAAAAGTGAACTACATAAACTAATTTCTTTTTTCATTCGCGTTCATATCTGCCGCAAAGCGCGTTTAAATCTTTTGTATGAAAATCATTTTTACACACAACTTTCTAAAAATCTAAATATATATAACTCAAAGGTGACTGACTGACTGACATAGTGATCTATCAACGCACAGCCCAAACTACTGGACGGATCGGGCTGAAATTTGGCATGCAGGTAGATGTTATGACGTAGGCATCCGCTAAGAAAAGATTCTGATCAATTCTACCCCCAAGGGGATAAAATAAGGGATGAAATTTTGTATGAAACTTTGAATTCCTTGGCGCGAGCAAAGCCGCGGGTTCAGCTAGTTCAATTATAAATTGCTTTATAGGTAGGTATTTGGCGATACAGTCGTCTAGTTTTGCAAATGATAAATTTAAAAAACTACTTTAATGTATGTAACAAAATTTTCATTTAATTTATAATGTACACAAGATGCGCCCCGCGGTTTCACCCGCGTAAAAATTAATCCCGGTATTCCCACGGGATAAAAATTATCTTATGTGCTATTCCAGACTATCTCTCTGCCAAGATTCATTCGAATCCGTTTAGCCGTTCTGGCGTGAAAGAGTAACAAACATCCATCCATACTTACAAACTTTCGTGTTTATAATATTAGTAGGACGATTATAATTTTCGCGCGTGATAGATACATAACAGTAACGCCCACTGATTATACGGAAAATTTTAAAATATTTACAGCTGAATGTAACATTTTATATGTATAGATAAAAGAAAAATAAAAAAACTGTCGCAAATTTTCAGCCTAAAACATTGACGTTTGTTATAAATAAATAAAATAAATAAATAAATAATGCTGGACAATCCACACAGCACCATCTAGCCCCAAAGTAAGCTACTCAGCTTATTTTTTAACACAGTAAATAATATGTTTATTACAAGGAATCTGAGTACTACGTAGAACTTTTTGAATTATTATATTTTTTGAATTATTATTAAAACTTTTTTTAATTATGTCAAAACGACACCGTATGACATAATTTTTTCTACAGCAAATATTGGCTCCTCAAAGAGGAGAACGCCTTTTTTTCAAATAAGGCCAATCAGTTTTGTCTTGATCTATGTAAAATAGGTTGATTAATATTTGAATTATTGAAAATTGTAAATTATAAATAATGATCACTGAACATTATGAACACTAACACACAAGTAGGTAAATTTCCTGCAATATTATTAAGAGCAGAATGGCACTATTCGATTGGAATTGCCCGTGGGCAGATTTTTTTTTGGTGGACTTTCCACACAGCACTATCTAGCCCCAAACTAAGCTTATGCTTGTGATATGAGAACCAGATAGCTGATATACTACTTATATACTTTTTTTTTGTAAATACATACTTATAATATTATATAACACCCAGACAGAGAACAAACATCTGTGTTCATCACACAAACGTTTGTTCACGGTGGGAATCGAACCCACGACCGCGCAGAAGGCAGAGCTACTACCAACTGAGCTACGTAGGCTGTCTGTGTAATTGCCTTATGCGAAAACATAATTTTATTTCACAAACCTTATGTCATCATCACACATTTCGGTCAGTAGGTGCGCAGTGCGGTCATGCCACGCTAGCTTGTGACATATTGACCTCTATAATTAAAGCTTTAAGCTTTTCTAAGTTCTAAACTATAGGCGCAGGCTGCTCAAGATATTTTATTTATATTTATTTTAAGATCACGTGTCCGGTTAACGAAGAAAGTTGAAGTGGCTCCCAATCAGACAGAGAAGAAATATGAGAATCTTATGTCTCCTTTTCTCGATTCTGAAGGACCCTAACTCACCTCAGTACCTGAAGTCTAAGTTTTCTTACCTTTCTGACGGTCATGAGCGTGACTTGAGATCCTCAGACACTCTCTGCTTAGCTACTCCCAAACACTCTTCCGGCTATCGTGGTAATTCGTTTGAGGTAGTGGCTGTAAGCTTGTGGAATGCACTTCCCCTAAGTATAAAAATGGCGTCCTCAAAACCCGTTTTCAAACGCCTTGTACATGACTTCTATTTTTCGACCACATGAATACTATTTATTATATTTTTGTAAGTGTATATGTAAGTATATTATAGATAGATATATATATTTGTTTTTTATTTATTAGATATTATATTTAGTTTATAGTTTTAGGAAATATGCTACCATATTATTATTGTGAATGTTAGTATAATTAAGCACGCCAACCTATGTTCTTCTACCTGTTAAGGTTGGCTGGTAGAAAATGCTGTCTAGCATTAAGCTCGCCTTTTGTACTCGGTTTTTTAGTGCAATAAAGTATTAAATAAATAAATAAATAAGATAAAAAAACATAGCTACGTACAAATTGTTTTACCTCAAAGAGAGTTAACTCCTAGGTCCCTATACTTATAAATCAATTCCACGGATTTCTTACTTTACGAATAAGCTATTACTTTGCAAATAATTATATTGTATTAAAATAGTAAGCTTAAATACCTAACTTTAGTTTTCTGTTTAAATTTTCGAGTAATTTAATAAATAACAGGAGTTCTATAGGAATAGTTAACAATACAATGTAATCAATGTATATAGATAGCAAATGAGAGTAGTAGAGCATCGCTCGGTGCGCGCATCGCCCGCCCTACAAGGATGCGGCGCGCGCGCAGTGAAAGTGCTATAACTTCGTAACGGCATTATGTCACAGCCTCCGCCCGACAAGCATACATTCAGTCAGTCGAACCTCGACTATGCCTCCGCGCGCGCACGACCTACTATCTAAAATATAAAAAAACCTCGAATTTCGAAACCAAATATCCGAAACGAACTAGTGTAAGCATGTGCAAGTGACTTTGAATATCTAAAAATGTCTCCTCTAGTGATCCTCTTTTTGTGTGCCTCCTTGGCGAGATGTGCGGAGCCACCGTCCAGTGATAACAACGGAAGCGCGAGGGAGGAAAAGCTGAGGAGTGCTTTGATCGACGCTTTCCAAAACATCAAGAAAGCTTCGGCGAAAGGTGGCCTTGACGAAGAAGACCCTTTAAACTCTGATTTGACTGGCTCCATCGGACCTTCCCCGGGCTTAAGCTTCAATAGAAACGATAAAACAACCACAGAGGATAGTTTTGATCTATTTTCCGATGATGACGGCCTTTCTTTCGCGGATCTGGGAGAATTGAGATCCGAGCCGAGACGGCCCAGCACAGAGAAGTCGCACAACGTCCAGCACATTGTAAAAACTACGGTCAAACCGATCGATAATTTGACCAAACCGAGCAAGGATGTGTTCGCCAAACTCAATGATTCCATACGAAACGCGGTGAACGAATCAAGGAATGTCATGAGGAAAGACAACGTGTCGTGGGAATTGTTGGGGATCGAGAACATGCTGAGGATATTTGACGCTGATATCTTGATCACCCAGTGGGGCGATATACAGAAGAATATCAGCGGGCAGTGCAAGAAAAACGTGGAGGAGTACGTCGAAGGACTGAAGACGAGACAGCTCTGGGCTCTGAAGAGTAAGTCTGTTTTTTTATCTTGTCACATGTTGTGTTGCAAAATGAATATTCGGATTGTGTTTCGTGTTTCCCTGAGTAAATGAATTCGTCAACATCGAGTTATGTAAAAATTAGAAATCGAAACGTTTGAGCATGTTTCTCATTTTGTGTTTCGTCATGGCGAATACGTAGAGATACCTAACCATTTACACCATTTTATCTGCATTGCAATTTGTAGGTTTTGGGTAAACTAGATACATTGTATTTATTTGGGGTATTTTATCGAGGAATATCGCTGGAGCCACAAGACTTTTTAAAACTTGCTAATGCTAGCGGAGGCATTTCAATTAAAAATTTAAAACAAAAGAACACCTATAGTGACTTATCTCTATTAAACTTATTATGCCTTAATAAGATTACTTTTTAAAACAATTCCTCTCTAACCTAACGACATTGGCTGATTCATAGGTAGGTACGTGTTGTATGTAACAATGCAATAATTTAATATGACGCCTTCACCATCTTTAAAATAAACATAAAGATTGCGTGGTTTTTGAAAGTGGTTTTACCCCTTTCATGTATTTTAGTTGCACACCGATGCCTGTCGGTAATTTATCTCCGAGATCTTGTGATACTTCGTGGCCGCGACACGGCTCCAATTCCAATATGAGTTAGTCCAAACAAATACGCAAGAAATGTATGTAATTGTACGTCTTAGCGTAGAGATTTTTACCGAGATGACTAAGCTATTCATTTTTATTAGTTCTATAGTGTTAAATAAATCATAAAGATTTAAACCCACAAAGGTAAGATCGTTGGACATTATAAAAAAACTGTGAGCCAAAAATCTTTGACTTTGATAAGATTCTAAGCATCCATTCTGCGAAGTGCTGCCATCAGCAAGTTGTATAAAAAACAGTGTAGGTACCTATTTTGGTTAAACTATAGCTACCCTGGTACCTGAGTTGAGGGTTGGGGATAGGGGGAAAGCATGTGGGGGTAGATGGCAAGTCTTTCCCTATAGTTCTTTTTTCTAGGGAATGAAAAAAAATTTTCTTCAAATTTCTTCACTTTAAAGAAAAAAAAATAACCCTAACCTAATGAGAATTCCTTCCCTTGAGTCTTTTTGTCATAGAGATGAAATATTACTACCAATTTTCTTCATATAAAAAAAACCCTAACCTAACTAGTAACTTACCTGAAAAATTAAATTATTTTTTTCATTTCCTAGAAAAAAGGACTCAAGGGGAAGACTTGCCATCTACCCCCACTTGCATCCCCCCTATCCCCAACCCTCAACTCAGGTACAAGGATTGCTATAGCCAACCCCCTATTTTAGTTCATAATATCTTTTACAATATACCACAATAAAATTAAGGTGGTGCTTACTGCTTACATGTAAATATGATTATATCCATTAATCTCAGATCGGTGCAGGGCCTAACAATCATTTTGTTATGTCAACTGTCCTCAATACACATCGAGGTCAGCACAACGAGCCAAACAATAAGCAAGCCTCAATACTGCAACTTGCACTTTTTGTTTTCCGGGCGAGTTGCAAAGAACCGCGTGCCGTTTTATTGTGGTCGTGATCAAAGCGTAAAAAAACACCAAAACAGTGACTTCAACTTTCAATAAATATAGACGTGTAAGGTCACAAATATTTTTGTTTTTCTAACATAAATGAAGGTTTTACTGTTTTTTTTCGATCTGTCAATACAATTTTATCATCGCACGTTAGCACCTTCATGAATATATCTATT
The DNA here is from genome assembly GCA_963576535.1 of Plemyria rubiginata. Lineage (NCBI taxonomy): Eukaryota > Metazoa > Arthropoda > Insecta > Lepidoptera > Geometridae > Plemyria > Plemyria rubiginata. The sequence continues at coordinate 14,297,708 of OY754908.1, read as the reverse complement.
ATCTTTAAATAAAAGGAGCTAGATAAAGAAAGAAAAGAAAGAAAATGGCTTATAAAGAAAATGGTTTATTTGTTAGCATATGAGGATCAAAAATTTATGAGCTAATAACTAATGATAGAACTTAAAGACAAATAAAAGGTAAAAAAAGAAGATGCTATGATGCAGAGTAGTCCTCCTTATGCCGAGTGCGACAAACGGGTTCCTTCTCAGCGAAATGCTGCTGACCATCCATAGATAGACAAAGCAATGACATCCGTTAAATTAAAGTAAGGGGTGATATAATAATTATCAATGAGAAAGCGTGCGTGCGTATGTTGCATTGGTATAATCGCGTCGCGTGTAAATGCCATGCCATCTCATAGTAAAACGATTTAACATGTTTTGAATGACAATTGGCATGGTATCAAATGCTTTGAAACCATAATTTCGATACGAAACGGCAATCCTGATGAACACAGCAGGCTTTTCTTAGGATGCTTGCGGATACAGAATCTCTCGTCCAATCCCCAACATACTTACCTATATCTCATTTCGCTGATAAATAAGTCCCTACCCTAATTCTACTATTATTATTTACTAGCGATCCGCCCGCGCGCCCCTGCTTCGCACGGGTGCACATATCATGCATGTATTATACATATGAACCTTTCTCTTGAATCACTCTATGTATTAAAAAAAACTGCATCAAAATCCGTTGCGTAGTTTTAAAGATTTAAGCATACATAGGGACATGGGGACATAGGGCTATAGGGACAGAGAAAGCGACTTTGTTTTATACTATGTATTTTAGAACATAATTAATCTAGGTATGTGCTCAATAAAAACTTTTCACAATGAATAATTTGAGAAAAAAATCAATTTTGCACAAAAGCAACCTTCCTTTATGAAAATGCGAACGTTATTTCCTTGTCCTAAGTGATAGGCCGCATATGTTTCTTTCTTCGCATCTGTTGCGCAATGCTGGTAATCTGACGATGGATATTAAAACGAGGCCACTGTCGGACTCGACGACCAAAAGAACCAGTCGCTTGCACAATGCTCAGCGGTCGCCTTAACGGGGCGCGGAGGTAACGGGCGAGATCGCGCTTCTACCATCAGTAGCCCGTCTTTTTGTTTTATTATCCTACTACTATTATAAACGAAACGAAAGTTTGTAAGTATGGCTGGATGGATGGATGTTTGTTACTCTTTCAAGCCGGAACGGCTGAACGGATATGAATGAAACTTGGCAGAGAGATAGATTATAGTCTGGAATAGCACATAGGCTACTTTTTATCCCGTGGGAATACCGGGATTTAAATCTGCGCGGGTGAAACCGCGGGGCGCAACTAGTTTCGTAATAAAGGTAAGTAAGGCTTTTTTTGTATGATTCCTGCATCCTGTTCCTTTTTTTCCTGTTCCCTTTCATTCCTGTCATCTTTAGATGACTATTAACAAAATAGGTAAGCACGCATTCCCCATAGCTGGGGTACAAATTATAGATGGCTTGATACATTTGGGTAAATACTTATTATACGAAACAACAGTAAAATGCAAACAAAAAATAGCTAACAAATTCGTAATCCTTTATGTACATTATATACATGTATATTTACTCAGTAATATAAATGGGACGATAGGGCACTTAGCAATATTTACTTGGCTCAGTTTAATTAGCAGTGTTTGCGGAGTCCCTGTCAGCTGTGACGGCGAATAAAAGCTTTGTCATCATCATCAGCACTTCCGTGCTTGGAAGGCACTTGCTGGGTAGTGGTGGTCGTGTATTATTATTATTATTAGTGGCCCTATGTAAGTCACAATACGAATGCGCCATAGGATGCACTGCTTTGCGTCCATCAACTTAGGCATGCAGATGTTAAGCCTCATGAGCCTGTATTACACTTCCAAGTACTAGCGCTGCTTGGCAGCAGAAATAGGCATGGTGGCAAATAGAGATATCATCACTCGTCTACAAAACTCTATTTACGATGTTTTAATTGGAAATGAGGTTGGATGGCCTTGTTCGAAAATAAAAGTCCTCATAATCGAAATTCTACTACCCGTGTCGACTTCGAACTCTAGGGGTCGATGATCTATCAGCGCTAAATTAATATAAGGTCGATCACCTTTACCGTCCACCTTGATGTTCAAGAAGTCTTCACCTTCGTCGTCAGTCACGTAATTTTTCCGGGAATCTGGAAGGCTGTGCACATCCGCACTCGTAGCAATTAGACCGCGCGAATCACCTGTCTGGTCTGGCCGATGTACCTTTCCGCACTACCAGCAATGCCTGCCGCCGGGTCGGCAGCGGCAGCTCTGCGGAGCTGAGTGGTCGCCGCCGCTGTGGCACCGCTCACCACCGCGTGGCGCTCGGCAGCCTCTAGCGCCAAAGCCAGTTCTACCACTTCCTTGTATTTGATAATTCTCTCCACAAATATTCGCGTCCGCATCGTCTCGTTCGCTAACCCCATCCACCACCACGGAGGTTCTCATCTATAGTTGCTTTAAAATTGCAAGGTGTTTAGATATTTAAAAATTTGATAGCCCTACTAGAGTTGTTAGGTCTACCTTTTGCGCTGTAGACCGTGGGTTCAATCTCCACCGATAACGAACATTTGTGTAATGAACTTAGATGTTTCTTCTCAAAGCAAATTTTTGATGACAACAGGGATTAAAATAATTTGATAGTCCGGGCTGATAACAGTCTAATAAGCTACGATGGAGACCTGATGGGTGGGGTACAAACATAGTAATCGCAGGATATGTCCAAAAGGTAATTCTGTAAATGACTGGCACTTTTGCTCGAGTCGCCGGCCATTTTCCCAACGTCTGATTTCCAAAGCGGAAACTGCGAGCTTCGAGGCTATCACCTATTTAAATTTATTTTTATCCAAAATTAGAAAGAATAATGTTAGTAATCACTATGCAAGCGGTGGCAAGTCTAGAATAATCTCATTTCGGACGTTCCATTGCTACTGCACCGGCCTCAATAAAAATGCTCATTTGTTTTATCGTATAATTTACAACAAGATCTCTTGTGCAACAATATTACAGAAATGCATAAACAAGATAATATCATTTGGGTCATTTATTAATGTTCGTAGAGGTACGTAGAGTTATCTTAGCGTGGACATTTCAGTTTGGCGCGACCAAGCTGCCACCTAAGCAAACCTTGTTCGTGTACTAAAAATTACTTAATTTAAAAAAAAATGGACGCTTTGGCGCCAGTTGTAATATGTAATAAATAGGTTTTTTTGATAGATACATATTATACGCTAAGCTGCGTTATCGTGTTTCGGTTTGAAGAGTAATGTAGCTGGTGAATGCGGTATAACATCTGTATAAGTACTTCAAGTTGATGGACGTAGAGCAGTGCAGCGTAGGGCACGTCACTTTATTGAGTGTCTTACGAGGATTACCTAGTAAGACACTCACGACCTATACTTGCACGATACACGTACCTACCACGTAAATCTGCTTGTTCCATCACCAAGTTGGTTAAAAAAAACCTTCTTCTTAACATAAGGGCGTATAACAATCGCAACCGTTTTACATGGAAGTCTCAAAAACCCAGCCTTGACAAATCAATTAATCATTTTGAATCGGTGATGAGTGATGATGCAGACGGTGTAGTTGCTATTTTCGGCCATTGCCACTTTTTTGAGTGAAATTATGTCATTACAGTGAATAAAAGATTAACGATGCAGTTTAAAATGAATACATTCCACTTTACAAGGTAGTACACCTTTGCAAGCGACTTGTGTAGGTCGTGTTTCGGACACGACACAGCTTAGCGTAAAATATGTATTTATTAAAAATAAAATTTTAACTATTTATTTATTCATATTACAGCTGGCGCCAAAGCGGCCAGTTTTTTTATTGAGACATTTTTAGTTCAAGAAGACTAAACCAAAAGGCTCAAAAACAATGGTATTAGAGCAAAGTTACTGTTTAAATAATCTACAATACATGAAGGCCTGTTTACTTTGGCTCTCGTACCGGTCAACCTTCAAAGCAATTTCTACGGCATTTCTCCTTGGTTTCACAAGACCCTAGCCGTGGCGGTGTCTCAACTTGGCTTACGTAATTGCTTTGTGATTGATTCAGATTCAACAAACGTTCCGTGCTGGAACCTGTGCACCTAGAATAGGCTAGTAAAAAAAAGCGATGGCTTAAAAATGCCCCAATGTTCCTTATGTAACCGTTGCAAGCCTCCAATCTTACCAGTGAGTTTTCATTTCAAAAACAAAAATGTACCTACTTATATGCACAGTACTCTCAAACGTTGAAAGAACCAAGGAATTTGAATGAAAGAACCATCTTGAGGAAACTGGCATGTCGTAGATACGGGAGATAGAACCTTTAAGTTCAAATGTCAAACATGTGTCAACTGTCAAGTGCTCGAAAGGAGCCTCTCGCACAAAGAATCATTCTACCACAGTTTCCGAAGAAACTAGTAACGCGACAAGAAGAATTGGCAGTGACCCTGGGTCCCACTGACCTTCCATTGCTTTCTTAAAGTGCAGGGTCAGTTGAGTTCGAAATGCTTCATGTGAAATGATGGCTCACTCAAAGGTCAGTCGGTCATGATAGTCCTTTCGACCCAGTACCATAAGAAACTTGTAGACATACCTATCCTTACCGAGAACAAAAAATTGTGTAATTAAACAAAATTAAATGTTTGTTCTCGGTGGGGATCATCGAACCTACGACGTTCAGCGCAAGAAAGCTACTAAAAATAATCATTGCTCATGTTTTTAAACCAATTAATTCTAACTTACGTAAAGTTCCTACAAAATATTTTTTTTTTTTTTTTTTTAACTCTGGACAATCCACACAGCACCATCTAGCCCCAAAGTAAGCTTCACAAAGCTTGTGTTATGGGTACTAGATGACTGATATATTTAATACATTATATACTTACATAGATAGATATTTTTTATTATACATAAACACCCAGACCAACGGAACAAATTTCTGCAGATCATACACAAATTTGTTCCGAGGCGGGAATCGAACCCGCAACCTCTAGCGTCGTAGGCGGACTCTCGCCCGCTGCGCCACTGAGGTCGTCATGAATGAATGAATCATTGTAAAACACAAGGCCTACGAACAATGCATGTATCTCATTATGCCACTGCTGAAAACGTGGTATCATTCACTTTCATCTGAGAAACTACCCAACAATGGCAAGTGAGCTAGACTGGCAGATTGAACTTACTTATTTCACTAAATGTTAAGCACAATGATTATGGTAAGTACCTACCTACTTACTTATACTTGTAGAAAAAAAAAAAAAAAATATGCTGGACAATCTCAGATCTCCCAGTACCAAAGTAGGTACTAATTCAAGATTCTTTAAGGATGTCTAAGGGGGGTAGTCAGAGGTACGTCCAAACATTACATTTGGCACATACCCACATTTTGCTATTTTGCTATATTAAGCTGGAAGGGCCTTTTTAAAATTTAGGTAATCGCACTTTCGCTTTCGCGCATGAGTTTTTTGTTAATATTTCTTATTTTATAACAAACATCCTGTCATAATAAAAATATGCATAGGTGGGTCAATAAAGTTGTTATTTTAACTTTAAATTGTTTGAATTCTCTTAGATATTTAGTATCAGTTCGAGGTTGGCATACTCGAGTAGAGTGAGCATATTGATGTAGTGCCAAAGCTTTGTTTGTGGAACACCTACAATAACGTATTGTTTTGTCGATGGTTCTGTGTTTGACTTTGTAAAACGCTGGACAAATATCCTCATTTTTGTGTGATCTTGATGGTTCAAAGGACAGGTACAAAATCAAAAAGATCAGTTTGAGCTCGTGAACGTTTCAAACTGATCTTTTTGATTTTACAGCCTAAACCCCTAACACCAATGTACCTAGTTTTCCATAAACAATAAAGCATCTTTATCATATCTTTAATATAGACAAACACAATAAATAGAATATAGGATAAATACACCTTCAGAAGTTGGTGATCCTTTCATATTTTTTATCTTTTGTTCTACAGTGCTCTAATCATATGTCTAAGTTAAAGACTAATATACCTACAATCTTATGTCTCTTCTCTAAATCGTGTTCTGCAGGTCGACTACTTTGAAGAAATATTAAGTTTTTATGTGTGTTCAAAATGTGTGTCCTGCGTCTAATGATGATGAAGGTTTATTATAACAACATTCTAATTAGCCAAACAATTACAAGGCCTACCCTCCATTAGCTAGATAGTTAGGTACATAGCTTACCAACTGCCGGCTCTAGGTAGAGACTTAATTGTGGCATTACTCGCACAAATTTTTTTATGACCCAGTGTCGAAATGTGAGGATTTCAAGAAGAACTTTCAAAGTTCTAGTCGTAAACTACCTACTATCTATTTATCTACATATCTCAACTCAAGAATTACTTCTACTTTTCAAATGGCGGCCTACGGAAAAATATCGCGATTCCGGTGATGAAATGAGGAAACGGTTGAATAGTAAGCGAGTTCGACCAACTAGAAGGTAGACCGTTGCCACACATGGACCCGAACAGCCCAAACAAGCAATACTTTGGAATTTATGTCTTAAACGTAGGTATTTACGGCTTGTTTTGGCTTAGCGCCAAATTGCTTGCGAACTTTGGCTGGTCAGTAGAGTAGTAGTTGGTATCAGGAGACTTAGGGGGAATGAGGGTAAACGATAAGTGGCATGGGAGAGATGACGTCACATCTTCAGTGGCAACGTCAATCCTCGCAGTTGTCCGTGGTGGTGATATTTGACGTCATCTCTTGGAGTAGGTACATACATTCATAAGAATAAGAATAAACTAACAATGTAAATTATAAAATAAACAAACTTTTTGAACACAAACTTAATAACTTATTCTATTGAAAACTAAATATTAACTTATTGTATTGAAAAACATTGACTGATATACCTATCGGTTCGTGTGTGTTGCAGCTAGGCAAAGAGGCAATAGCTCAGCGCATAGAATTGCTCGAGAGCAAAACACTGATTTTCAGCCATTACCTTCTGAGGCAACAAGTTGAACGAGTCGAACGTACAATTGAAAAATACTTAAAAATATAATATAAATAAACTGTTTTTAAAAGAGTTCAGAATATTAGTGTACCTACCTATAAATAAATAAATAAATATCTATGCATCTTTCTGATTTTCTAAATGTTTGTGAGAATTTAGTTTTCCTATGTAATAATAAGAGCATGAGAGTGTGAAAGTGAGAGTGTGATGGTTCTCCTGCTTTCACGAGGCTCTTAAGAGCCAAGGAGCACAGGAGAACCAACAACATAGTTCTGTGTGTGTTTGAAAAGTGCGTTATATTCATAATAAAAATATCCAAACTAAACCACAGATAAGATACAAGTGTTTCCTTAATTATTATTAGTGGTCTAAGGCACTATAGGTCAAGCCTGTACAACGGAAGGAAATACGTAATCCGGTGACAGCGGCTCGCAATTTCGAGGTGCGATTGGCTATTATTTCATTTTATTTCATTTCGGGGAGATTGTTTGAAAAAATAACTCCAAAGAAACACGCGTGTTTCTTCGAAATTGCGAGCCGCTGTCACCGGAGCCTTTATGTATCTTATAAACAATAAAAAACCATTAGTACTTACTAAATAATAAAACTACAAAATGACAAGTTCCTACAGCGATTTCAAGATGGACGAAACCTATGGTTAAGGTTATATTCTTTTTATTTACTTCATTTTTTACCTTTGTTCGCCCCTATATGTCGACACACGAAAAAAATAAAACATCACTCACACTCACACTCACACACTATACACCAACATCCACGCACACTCACCAACAATTTAACACACTCCTAAGTATCTTCTGCTCGTTTAAACAACTATTTTTGCGGTTCCCATCGTTATACAAATTGTCTATTATAGATTCAACTTCAACAAATGATCAACTGTGCCTAATACCTCTGTTAAAACCTGGGTTTCATTATGGATAAGTTTGTTGAAGTATCCACTGATATCGAAAGCCTTAATCTATCTGAATCTTTTTTCTGCTCTCCCGAAGAAACTAGCCGGTACCTTAAATGTGGCAACAGGTCCATTAAAATTTTACATCTGAACATTAGAAGTATAAACTGTAATTTCGATAGTCTTACTTTACTTATGCATAGAATTAAACCCAACATAGACATTGTTATACTGTCCGAGTGCTGGTTGAGTAAGTGTCCATGTCTTCCTCTTTTGCCTGGCTTTAAATCTTTTTCCTCTGATTACAAGACACAGAACGATGGCGTAGTTGCGTATGTACGACTCGATCTAGAATGTAAAGCTGTTCCCTTGTCGTTCGAGGATGCTAATAGCCTTTTGTTAAAACTAGATGAAAAAATTGCTATTCTAGCACTCTATCGTTCCCCTTCAATCAAAAATGTTAGTGGTTTTCTTAATAGCCTCGACGATTCTTTAACGCAATTAAAAAGTTTCCCTATCATCGTCATTGCCGGTGACATAAACATTAATATTATCCCGAACTCTAACGACACACACTCAGACGATTATTTGAACTTAGTGGCTTCTCACGGTATGTTACCCACCCATGTTCTGCCAACTCGCCTAAGCAGCTGCTTAGACCATTTTATTTTAAAGTCCCCTTATTATGCTGTATCTTTGGTTTTAGATTCTGCTATCACCGATCATGCCCCTATCATCTGTAGCTTAGATACCTTTAATAAACCCAGGCCCACTAAATCTTCTATCCCTAAACTAGACCTACCTAACATTATAAAAGACATAAATAAAACAGATTTTTCTCCTATTATGTTATCAAGCAACGCAGACTACGCAGCTCAGTTTCTAATCGATGCTGTTAAGATAATTATTAAAAAGCATACCCAATCCGTAATTATCCCTAGTAAAAAACGTATAATAAAGCCATGGATTACGCCTGGCCTTCTAAGGTGTATTCGACATAGGGATAAGCTCTACAAAAAATACAAAAATAACGTGAATAACGATATTCTTAAATTAACATTTACTCGATATCGCAATTACTGTAATAATTTGTTAAAAAAATTAAAACGAGAATACGAACGTAATGAGCTTCAGAAGGCCAGGAATAACCCTAGAGCGACCTGGAATCTTATAAAAAAAATTGCTAACCTTAACCGCAACAAATCATCTTCGGAGGAGTTACTCAAACTAGCTAACACACCGCAAATCTCAGTAAATTCTGTTAATAGCTTCTTTGCCAATGTGGGAAGGGACTTAGCGTCAAAAATAGATAACCTCAATAAGTCTACCATCTTTTTAAAACCTCATCACACCATTATTAGTCCCCAAGTAAATGCCCAAATAAATTTACCAGTTCTTGGATCTATGGCTCTCTTTCCTACTGATAACGAGGAAATTGAACACATAGTCCTCAACCTTAAGGACCGATGTGCCGTGGGGTGGGATGGCATACCTACATCTGTCATCAAAGGAGCCAGGCATTGCCTTATCCCTATCCTAACTCACATTTTCAATCTTTGCCTCTCTACTAGTACATTCCCTACCGCCTTTAAGAAGGCTTTAGTTCACCCTATCTATAAATCTGGGGACAGGCAGAATCTAAATAATTATAGACCTATATCTGTGCTGAGCGTTCTGTCGAAAGTCCTAGAAAAGATCATAAATCGAAGGCTTGTTAGTTATCTTAATAAAAACAATATTTTATCACATAACCAGTTCGGATTTCGTAGCTCCAGGTCCACCGAGGACGCAGTAACTGAGCTAACAACAACAATTATTCGGAATTTTGATAAAGGGCTCAAAACAGTTGGAATATTTTTGGATCTTTCTAAGGCTTTCGACACAGTCTCTATACCTATCCTACTAAATAAGCTTGAGAGAGTCGGAATAAGAGGCAATGCTAATACCCTGTTTGAAAGCTACCTGTCCCAATCGCTCTCAAGTTGTAGTAATAAATGACAACATTAGTGATGAGGAACAGATTGTCTATGGCGTCCCCCAAGGAAGTGTACTTGGACCTACTCTGTTCCTAGTCTTTATCAACGAGCTGTGCAACCTGTCTCTTCCAAATTGTAAAATAATTACCTACGCGGATGATACAGCGCTTCTTGTTGATGGTAAAAATTGGGAGGAAGTACAAATTCTTGCTAATACTGCCCTGAGAGTGACGTTAAGTTGGCTTTCACTAAATCTATTAACCCTTAATGCAACTAAAACTAAATATATAACCTTTTCTACCACTAATCGTACCCAACCTACCTCCTTCTCCCTCAGTGCCCACTCTTGCTTAGTACCAGGTACTTGCCCTTGCTCCTGCCAGTCCCTGGAACGTACACACTCAATCAAATACCTTGGTGTTCTCGTAGACAATGCCTTAGCATGGACACCTCATATAGACAGCACAGTAGCTAGAGTTCGCAAGCTCATCTTTGTTTTCAAGACTTTAAGGAGCGTTGCTGATTTCCAATGCTTGAAAACAGTATATTTCGCTCTAGCGCAATCAGTACTCAACTACTGCATTACTGTCTGGGGTGGGTCTATCAAGACTCAGATGTTGAGGGTTGAGCGAGCACAGAGGGCCATTTTAAAAGTTATACTGTCTGAACCACGACGCTACTCGACTAGTCTATTGTATTCTCGTTGTAAAGTGCTCACTACTAGACAGCTCTTCGTTCTGGCAGCTGTTCTTCGTAAGCACTCGGACCTGTGCTATGACTCATCTCACGCTATCAATAAACGTCGCTCTGACATAGTTTGCAAAATCGAAACACGAAGAACAGCAGTCGCAGGCCGTCACTATCATTATCTAAGCCCCCCACTCTACAATAAAATTAACAAAGTCCTTAATATATATCCCCTCCCATTCTATAAATGCAAAGTTAAATGCCTAACCTGGCTTCTGTCTCTCTCTTACGAACAAACTGAGAATCTCCTCATTTCTTCCGCTTAAATACTACTTACTTAGTTTAATCGCAACACTTATTACAACATACACTACTATTATAGGTACCTAGATCTACCTAAAAGTTATTTCCATGAACCCAGACTCTCATGAGGCTGGTATGATTGGTAGTACACACCTAAATTTCCTACGCAAAACTACCTACCCGCACACTTCACTTTTTTCTTTCGCTCCCTAACTACCTCACATTCACACACGCACATACATAAACACGCACATACTCATTACACATACACCCACACATACACACACACACACTCATGGGGTGCCCTGCTGTGTAATCAGGATACCCCCTCACACAACGAATCCTACCTTAAGTTTTTATTTTGTATATTTCTGTAACTATTGATTTGATTTATATACTTACGTAATTTTAAGCTTTTTAGTTAATTAAATAGCAGAGCTAATACTCATTGGTTTAGGAGGTGGGCGTTGAGACTGCACCACAGTTTTTAACTATTGCAGTCTCATCGTTATTTTGTAATTTGTCCACTGTACATACAGTTCTGAATAAATATTATTATTATTATTATTATTCGGCCTCAAAGCCCACCTAATAATTAGTCAGGGATAAGTAAACGCGTGTGCATAATGCACGCCTGCGTGTGCATAATGCACGCATGCATAATGCGGTTCCCACGCGCAAATAGCCACTTGCGTGATGTACCTGCTGTAATACTGCGGCTAGGGTTAAGGTTAGCCAATATCAATTAACGTGTTTTATTCATAGGTGGTAAGTGATGATTTGTGGGCAGGCCGCCATATGGTCGTCACTGAAGACGTGTCACCAAAAATAGTTTAAATTATATTCAAATTCAATATTAGAGCACCGGTGGTCTAGTGGAAGTGACCCCGCCTTCCGATCGTAAGGTCGCAGGTTCGAATCCGGTCGTGCACCAATAAATTTTTCTATCGAAAAATTTATGTGCGCAATGCCAGTGCTCTTAAACGGTGAAGGAAAACATCGTGAGGAAACCAGTTAGTATTATTCTAACAGCGGCGATGGGCTTGGGCTTGCAACCTGTCACGTATAGAATACTAACTACTGCAAAATGTGGTTATGTGCCAAATGTAATGTTTGGACGTACCTCTGACTACCCCCCTTAGACATCCTCAAAGAATCTTGAGGTTAGTACTTGGTACTTGAGAGATCTGAGGGGATATCTACCGTGACTGGGGATCAAAGTCGTGAAGCTGTTTCAGTTTTTTCAGTTTTTTTTTCAAATTCAATTTATTAAATACTGACTACACGCATTAGTCTCATTTCTAGGCAGAGGCCTCTCTCAAAGACTTCTAATTCTTCCTTTCTCGAGCCTCCTAGTATTTTGTCGTTTTCACTTGAAACTGGCAATATTGTCTGTGGAATAATTAATAGAAGAGAAATGTAATATACTCGTACTTTTATTTCCTCTGTGATAGTAGTAATTATGGTATGTATTGGTGTTTTTTAAGAAATATAAATTACGGTGCAGCTATCAAAATAGTTTTAGCTTGGGGATTCGCTATCATCATATCATCATTTTTATAATCATAAAATCTGTTATGTTTCGTAAAATCTGCATTTTAAGTTTCGTTCACGCCATGTAATTCCATTACACCATATTTCTACGATACAGCCATGACATAACACTCATTAAAAGTTGGTTTCGATTACTGTAATCACTCCGACGAAATAGAATAGAATAGAGTTAAGAGTAGTCGAGCTCTTTGTGAAGGGCTCGTCCGGGGAAGTACTACCACCACGCCTTTTTCTGCCGACAAGCAGCAACGCTGTGTTTCGGTTTGAAGAGTGTGGTCGCCGGTGTAATTACAGGCACATGAGGCTTAACATCTGTATGCCTCAAGTTGATGGACGCAGGGCAGTGCATCGTAGGGCACGTTCCTATTGTGCGTGACCTACGGGGCATTGTTTTGTTTATAGGTGATGGTTACCACTTATCAGGTGGGCCATCTGCTTGTTCCATCAGCTAGTTGTATAAAAAAAATAGAAAATTCTTTATTTTATCTCATAATTATTTAAAAGCACTTTTACAATTTTTTTGATGACAAAAAAGGCCACCACTCCGCATTTGCTGTTCGAGCTCGAGCCCATACAGCGCTGGTTTCCAGTGGCGCCATGAGTAGAGCAGCAGCACTGCGACACGCGTTCTTATAAAACAGTTACATAACATTTTACGTTGACAAGGTCTCTAAATAGCTATTGACTATAATAAGCAGTACAAATAAAACTTAATTTCTTTTAACAGATACATAATATAAAAATAAAACTTAAAAGAATAACTGCTTTGCACAATTACATAAAACGAAATAAAATATATGCACAAAATAAAAACCATACTAACTAATACATACAATTAGTAAGACTATAAAACAAATCCTTAAATTACTGAATAAAAATACAAATCCTTAAGTTACTGAATAAAAACTAGTGGTTCTGGGAGCTGTAGACCTCGCGAGCATACTAAAAGTGAGCTATTTGAGGAATGTAATGTGCAAGTGCATTTTCCGTTTTGTGATTTTTTTTATCTCTTTGATTTTTATTGCATCATCTTGTGTAGGATGAGGTCCTTTGTGTTTCTCTCAAATTTGATTGAAAACCATCGATTGTTTGATGAGCTATCCTGTTCATCATGCTGAAGATCCTTATCAGATCTTCGCCAAACTTTTATGAGACCAACTTATAGTTACTACCTTTCAAATAAAAAAAGAATAATAGAAATCGGATCTCATTTGGTGGAGATATCCAGTATATCAAATGGCCCCCTTTTTGCCCTTTTTTTTGGGGAAGTACCCCTCCAATCAAAAATCCCCGACGACAAAAAAATTCTAATAAGTCATATAACCTGTGTAGCAAGTTTCGTCCAGATCGGTTGAAAAATGCGACCTGTAGAGGAGAACAGACAGACAGACAGACAGACAGACATCCGGACAAACGCATTTTTGGCCAATGTGGAAACTGAGACGCTTCGCTCGCTTCGCTCGCTCGGTCAATAAAAATAATAATAACAAAAACGACCGAATTTATGATGCTGATTTTTGCGTAATTAACAGGTGTTTTTTAAGCGACGTCTTGAAAGACCAAATTGTATATGTATATTGTAAATAGTACGATAACATTAATTTAGTCTGTACCTACGTAGGATACCTAATTGATAATAATTATAACGCATTTAAATAATAATAATAAATAAATAAATAATGCTGGACAATCCACACAGCACTATCTAGCCCCAAAGTAAGCTATTCAAAGCTTGTGTTATGGGTACTAGATAACTGATATATTTAATACATTATATACTTACATAGATAGATATTTTTTATTATACATAGAAAACACCCAGACCATCGGAACAAATTTCTGCAGATCGTACACAAATTTGTTCCAAGGCTGGAATCGAACCCGCAACCTCTTGCGTCGCAGGCAGGCTCTCGCCCGCTGCGCCACAGAGGTCGTCAGCAAGGACCTTGTATGCAAAACTTTCTCAGATTAGTAACTAGTTGTATTGTAACAAATCTTTTAGCAAAATCTTTTAGAACCTTGATTTGCTAAAACAAATCGATTCAATTAATCTAAATCTAAAACGATGTCAATAAAATTAGAAAGTATGCGAATAAAACCAACACGAACGAGGACAGATTATATTGATAATTGGTGTAGATATTATGCTATTTTATCAACTGCTATAATTATTTTTATAAACCGTTTCAGAGACCGTTTTTGGATTTAAAAGCGGTGTTTCCGACGTACGGTATAGAGAGAGATGACTATACTCGTATAAACTAAACCCCACACAATTTATCATATTTTCTGACGTCATACCATTATTTGAGTTTTTTTATAAACATTGTGCGACTGAAAAAACCCTGATGTCTTACCTGATGCCAGCCATGTCCTTGTGGCATTGAAAAATATGAGTTCGTTCTGAAAAAATGGTTCATCATTTGGAAATATCGTGTCAGCGCTAATATCGCGATCGCTTTGTGACGGTATCCGCCTCTAGGAAATTGGAGTTTTAGTGGGAAAGCGATTGTAGTAGGTGGGTTATTATTGTTACGTAAAGTGGCTGGTCGAATATTTTAAAAATAAGCGAGATAATTTGGTCTTCTTCTTCTTTCTTCTTTTTATGGCTCCTGTCATAGACAATCTTGCCAATGTCAAGTGATTCAGAGATTATACTCTTTGCTTTGTTGTTATGTTTCTAGTCACGTCAGTCCAAAGTCGAGTCAGTCAATTGTTTTGAAGAAAATGGTGGCGGTTTCTTCAAAACATTTGAAACATGTTCGGTCAAATCACGATATCACATAATACACTTTCATTCCAAATGCTTACACTTTGTGCTAAGACCACAAATAATGTTGGTTAAAATACCACCAAAATTACACAACACAACTCAAAATAACACTAGAAAAACAATTAAAATGAAAATGCTATGTTGCTTCGTTAGATGACAGGAAACGAATATATAATTTGGTCAGGATTATGAAAGGATGTTCTCGTTATGACAACTATGTCAAATGCCAATGACTTCTTGATTGAAATGAAAAATGTATTTATTCGCTCTATGTATGGTAAGATTAGGTACAGTTTTTAATATTAGAGTTTAATCTAACAATGAATAAATTAAAAGAGAAACACATTAAGTATATAAAAAAATGGAGATTACATATTTTCAGACCACAGCGCTGGAATTCTTTAAGTTACCTACTTACGACATACATATTGTTAAGCAGAGAATGAATGATTTATGATTTGAGATTGTTATTAAACCTTTATTTCTGGCAACACACATGAATACAAAATAAAACAAAAAACATATATTAAATACCTATGTACCTACCTCAAAAACTAAAATAACGCAGTGTTGCTAGGTATGTCTCGTAGGCGCGACCTTTCAACCAAGATATAAATTTATAATGCCCAAAACTTCAAATTTCAGGACACAGATAAATAATAAAATTACCCATCCATAGATGCATTTCATTACGTCTTTATTATGGAGGCAAAAAGTTCCATAATCGAAATACAACGATGGGTTTCTATTTATTTTAGCAACTAAGAAATATTAAAGTAATAAATAGGGGCGCTAAACAACTCCTAACAAAGCAAAGCTAAAACTACTATATAAACAGTTTCTATAAGTAAGGCTGTAAATACATAATCGCTGTTTTAATCATTTTATTTGAAACTCTCGAGCAAAGTTTCTTTTGAATAAGCTAATGTCAAACGGTTTATTGTCAAGCAATTTGCTTACGTTGGTTTACACTTCCTTGAAACAAAATATAGCCCCCATCAAGAGAAAGTGACAAGGATAAGGTCTTTGCCCCGACTTTCCTGTCATTTTTGCATAATGTGTTTAAATCACAAAAGCATAAAGCACAAAATTGCACAAGTGCTAGTAGATTGTGTGTACAGCCTATTAGCTGCGATTTAGCATCGTTACCATTTTATACTTTCTTTTATTTATTTCCATGCCACTTGTTTCTTTGCACTGTTTTCCCTTTTTACACAAAGCAGTGTGGAAAAACGTCACCAAATCATTTTCAATGTAAAAATTATGGCAAACCTCGCTCCTACTATGCTTATAAAATTGGTATGGATTTTGAATTTATATTAAAAAAAACAATATTACCTTGGTTTTGGATGCACTATCAAAGTCAAATGGTATTTTATTCAGTAAATCACAAGGATCACATTGAATTGATCAATTTCTCTGGATGAGCAAAGGGTTATTTTTAAAGATATTTGCACCTATCAACTGTCGGAACTACGCCACATGGGAATATGGGATATTCGCTGGGTGTATGCCGTAATATCACGTGGTCTTCGTGCGTGTGAGTAAAGATTGTGTAATGTGTAAGTAGCTTTTATTCTTTATAGCTGGTACCCGCGACTTCGTCTGCGTACTTTTAATCTCTTCATCTCTTTTTTTCGCAATAAAAGGTAGCCTATGTTCTTTCTCAGGGTCTAAAGATTGTCTGTGCCAAATTTCATCAAAATCGGTTGAGAGGTTTAAGCGGGAAAGCGTAACAGACAGACAGACAGACAGACAGACAGAGTTACTTTCGCATTTATAATATTAGTTAGGGAAGGGATAGTTGGGATTGAACACAATATAATACATAGTGAAAAGATAAAACAAAGTGCATACATAAAGGCGAGCCTAACGTCATGAGTTCTCTCCTAGCCAACTTTGACTATAGAGAAGGTGGCTTTTAGAGGTAGATTTGTGTACTACCTAAGTACATACTGAAAGAAGTACGGACGTTTTGATGTTAATGGCTCAATCACATCATAACGGCAGGACTTTATGATGAAACCGCGGGTAAAAGCCATTTTTGCGGTAGGTACCTACAAATTATGATAGGATAGGCGGGTCACACTTATTGACCTAGTCACTACATTAACATTTATTCAAAATCATGACATGGTGTCCCATTTACATAAAAATTGCGTAAACGGTAAGGCAAGTTCATAACAAACTTGACCCACTGTCGCCCGTGGCTTGGGCTGCCTGCGCGAAAAGTTGCGCAATGCGCTTTCTTGCGCCCGTAACACGTCCGGTCAGGCCTTATGTACTCTGATAACATGTATTTTGTCGCCGTCATCGAAATCGATGCGGAGAGGCAGCTCTCTTTGACTGATCAAAGTTCAATTCAGCATTCATTCGGTTTTTTTTAGCATCACTGTGGTTGAATACAAGCGGCATCCTTATTCAAACAAACGCCTAAAAAACAAAACTCAACCTTGCTACTTAGGAATGTGGACAGTCAGTCAGGCATGGTAAACCTGGGATCAACGACCTCGCTCCCGTGGGAGCCGGACCCCAAACCAAACTATAGAGTTGTGTAATAATTGGAATACATACATACCATTCCTTCCGTGTATTTTTTTTTACTATCACTACATAGTATAAAACAAAGTCGCTTTCTTTGTCCCTATATCCCTATGTCCCCATGTCCCTATGTATGCTTAAATCTTTAAAACTACGCAACGGATTTTGATGCGGTTTTTTTTAATAGATAGAGTGATTCAAGAGGAAGGTTTATAAGTATACATGCATGATATGTGCACCCGTGAGAAGCAGGGGCGCGCGGGCGGGTCGCTAGTTACGATATAAAACAGGCATTGGTACAGAATGTGATGAATGATAGAAGAGATAGATAATGAGAGAAAAAAATTGCAAGATGGGGGCCGAAAAGGAAAACAACCTACACAAGGCATTGCCTCGTAAGGAAACGAAAGCCTTTTAAATTATAATTCAAAAGGCTTTCGATTTGAAGCGTGTGGTTGCTGGTGAAATTACAGTCGCAAACCAGTGCATCGTAGGGCACGTTCCTATCATGCATGACCTACGAGAGGTAATACTGTTATACAGGGATAGTATTTTAGAGCTGTTTACTATAAACACGTTAAAAAGGCTGTTAGGATGTTGCAAACTACCGATCCACTAGTTGTGGATGTGTCAATCATGATAGTGTCAAAGGTATTTGAAATGAGTCGTGGTTGTAGCAACAGCGCGTGAGGGCCCGCCTACTTGCTACACCGATGAATTAAATAACCAGCGCGCGATCATCTTGACCGCTTACGACAACTCAGCCACCTGGCATATTTAAATAAACACCCAACATGCACATTTAGTCATTTAAATGGCTGACAACCGCCAAAAGACGGCTTTCCTCGCACCGTTAAATGTTGGGGAAATAAAAAATCACTGAATGTGGTAGAGAAAAATCGCAAACATTTCGGTGAATAACATTACGAAATTTCAGCAAAAAATATAATTTTCATCCAAATTAGTTTATTAAATGCTATTTACGAAAGCTCAGGTCGTAGTGTTTTCATTAGTGACCTCAGTACCTAATCTTTTATGAAGAAATATAAGTAACACTTTAAAAAAAACTTCATGATTTTCATGAGACCAAAACTCTTTTCATTTTTTATGGGAAAACTGATGAACAAGCTATGATGGCACCATCACATTAAACGAAACACTGCCCTGCGTTCATCAACTTGAGGCATACAAGATCTAAAGCTACATGCGCCTGTATTCACCGGCATGCGGCACCCAGACCCTTCAAACCGAAACAGCAACATGCTTGGAGGCAGAATTAAGCATGGTGATAGTACATCGCCGGACGAGATCTTCACAAAACGCTACTAAACACACACCTAGCGCGTACACGACACACACGAATTATTTGCCTATAGAGATGTACAAGTAAATTTATCCCCAGAATAAAAGATTTGATATCAATGAAAATGACATTAGTGGTACTCACGTCCCTAATGTTCTGTTTTGCAAGTTGCTTCGGCATGCACCGCGGACCCTACGTTGGGAAACAGCTATCATTTGTGTCAACATGGGTTCTTGCAGGTGAGAGATAAAGTAGGTCTCGCTGTACTTAGGCTAGTTCGTAGTTTAAAGCTAATATTTATTTCTTCTGTGGTAAACCACTTTAGCTTAGCTTTAATCAACAGCTTCACGACTTTGATCCCCAGGCACGGTAGATATCCCTTCAGATCTCCCAGTACCAAGTAGGTACTAATTCAAGATTCTTTGAGGATGTCTAAGGGGGGTAGTCAGAGGTACGTCCAAACATTACATTTGGCACATACCCACATTTTGCAGTAGTTAGTATTCCATACGTGACAGGTTGCAAGCCCATCGCCGCTGTTAGAATACTAACTGGTTTCCTCACGATGTTTTCCTACACCGTTTAAGAGCACTGGCATTGCGCACATAAATTTTTCGATAGAAAAATCCATTGGTGCACGACCGGATTCGAACCTGCGACCTTACGATCGGAAGGCGGGGTCACTCCCACTAGACCACCGGTGCTTTATAAGTGAGGGTTGATGTTTTTTGAGCATGGTAGTTAGTAGAGACAGCTCTATATCGAGTTGTAGAACTCTGCAGCATATGATAGCGGCAATGAGCTTGCAACCAGTCACGAATGGAATAATAAACTGACTACTGCAAAATGTGCTGTTTATATGTGTTTAATGCAATATTTGGGCGTACCACTGACACCCCTCTTAGACATCTAACAACGTTAAATGATATTGATTAGTAATAGATCTCAAAGGATATGTACCTACAGTGGCTGGGTATCGAAGTCGTGTTTCTCTTTGTTTTTTTTTAATATTATTGACATGAAAGATAATATTTGCTTCTATCTTCGATCCTTGATTCATGTTGTTCAAGTAGGTAGGTGCATAATTTTGTTTTTCATTAAAGTTCCCTTCATCGGTATATGGAGAATGGTTGACCTTACCACCTGCAACCAATAATTTATCTCGCATTGAAAGTTAACCCGCTGCTGTCAGAGTTTGTTGTCCGTTCTAAGATCATGAACGAACGTACCTTTTGTTGTACTGAATCGCTAAGCCCATTGTGCCACTACAGTTACTCATCCAAAATAAATAAAATAAAAAATAAAAATTGTTTAATTCAGACAACTACATAGTCCATAGAGAAGTGAAACAAAATTATTACAACACCAACAATTATTACAACACAACAAAACTTACAACTAAATACATGAAATAGGCATGCCATAGTGGAGTGAAGTTCTAAGGACGATCAATGGGAGAAATATATTCCTCCATTGATCGTTCTCAGCACAAGACACTTCCATAACGGTGACATCCAGCTGTCAGCAACAGTCCTCAGGATGCTGTTGGGACTGCCCCGCACTCTACTGATCAGCGACGCAGCTTTCTTGCGCATCAGGGCGTATAAAGACTTACCTAAGTTTTTTTAGGGTTACCTACTTGATGCAAATACAGAAACTTTGACTTTGAGACAAACTCAACAGATACTAGAGCTGGAAGAAAAGCAAACATAACACCTGTACGCCTAAAGCTGATGGACGCAGTGCAGTGCATCGTAGTAGGGCACGTTCTTTGTTATAGGTGATGGTTACCACTTATCCACCATATGTGGTATAAAAAAAGTCACGAAAGCCTTTTTTTCTGGCGAAGTGTGAGGTTCATTTTTTTTTTTTTTTTTCATTAACCATAATAATCACCAATATGTACCATACTTCACGCAAATAAATTATTTCATTTCATTTACAATGTAAAAAGTACCGAAAAGTTCGTAATTCAATTGGAACTCAAATAGTGAGCTTTGTTGATAAGTTCAATGTCGGAGAGGCCTTGACACGAAAAGGCGGTAGGTAAGTAATAGTGATTACTCGCGATTCGGGCACTTGACTCCGGAACTCCTATTGTATCACAAGATGTTTCAATTACCTCACAGATCGTGAATTGGAGTATTGCACACCTATATAAGTAAAATAAGTAGGTACATTCGACCCCCGCTAGCGTTCATTTCGGTTCCACCCTTCGAAAATCAATCTTCGAAAAATACATTCCTACTGACCTACGCGAAAGTTTTTAAATATGGATGGATGGATGGATGTTTGTTAGTCAATAACTCAAGAACGGCTGAAAGGATCTTGATGAGATTTGGCATAGAGATAGATTATAGTTTGGAATAGCACATAGGCTACTTTTTATCCCGGTGTGAATACCGGGATTTACAACTACGTGGGTGAAACCGCGGGGCGCTGCTGGTCGAGAATAAATATAAAATGACTCATTTTTACAAAATTTTAAAGCGAAAACTGTTTTGTAATAAACAATGTCAATTTCTGATTAGTTCTTATCCTTCCAAGGTTGCCTGGAAGAGATCGCTCTCAGCGATAAGGTCGCCCATTGTTTTACCTTAAATGTATGCTTTTAGCTTTAAAGAGTTATCTATCTATCTATCTATCTAATGTCAGTAAAATAATAATTCTCGTTAAAATAAAATACAAAGGAGTATTCCTTGAAAGTAAACGTATAGAACTTCCGTAGCATATTTTCGGACTATGCTTAAGGGGCTGACCACCGTGAAACAACTTCCCGCCCGCACATTTCAACATTTAGAAAATATAAAATCACTTGTTCCAACCAATACCAAAACGTTTGTTTTACTAGTGTTTGTATTTATGCAAACTTTTTAGTTCATTCTTACAAATCTGTATGTTTGTTGAACTTGTATGTTTGCAATTTTTAATAATATTCAGTTCATTTTGTAAAGTACTGAAACAGTTTAACGACTTCGATCCCCAGGCACGGTAGATACACTTAGATATACTTCACTCATTACTTCCTGATCTCTTATTACCAAGTAGTAACTCCAGATTCTTTTGGCAGGTTTATGTTTAAGGCGTTGACAACACCTAATATTTCTCTCGCTCGCACGATTCGACATTTTGAAAGATATAAAATCACAAATTCCAATTTTGAAAAATCGCAAACAACCATTCTGTGTGAAATCACATTGCGCATGGTTTGGTAAAAATTTAATTTTGATTGATGCAAGTTTTCCTACTCAAAAGTTTGCTTGAGTACGAAAACTAGAAAAGCAAACTTTTAAGTAGGAAAACTTGTATCGATCAAAATGATTTTTTTACTAAACTGTGCGCAATGTAATTGCACACAAAATGGTTGTTTGCGATTTCTCGAAAATGGGTTGAGTGATTTTATATCTTTCAACAAGTCAAAACGTGCGAGCGAGAGTCACATTAGCTCTTGTCTTCGTCTTAAAGGGGGTAATCAGAGGTACGTCCAAACATACTGTAGCTGGTATTCCATACGTGACAGGTTGCAAGCCCATCGCTGCTGATAGAATGCTAACTGGTTTCCTCGCGATGTTTTCCTTCACCGTTTAAGAGTCTGACTGGCATTGTGATTTTATATCATCTAAAATGTTAAAAGTGTGAGTGAGAAAGTTTAACGGTTGTCAGCCCCTTAAAGTAGGATGGTATTACAATCTTGTGACCCTGGAAGAGATGTCTGATGACTACGAATAAATAATCGCTGATGAGGGCTTAAAGGAGATTTATCGTAGGGCATTCACGGTCATCAAGTGAGGTTCATTGGAACAGGGAAGGTTAACTGTATCGAGAAATGTAATTTTTGTGAAACCTTTTCCTGACATTATTATATTTTTGTATTCTGGCTAATTTATTGAACACCGCTACTTTGTAACTATGTACCAGAAAAAAAATAAGGGCTGTTTCAGCAGTGGTTACTGGGCGCCGTCAAACTTTTAAATCTCTTTCTACCACCAAGTTATCGAGGTTTGCTTTCAGCCAAAATAAATGCTAATGCCGCGATAAATGTTACAAAAATTGGAAAAAATGTTCCCAGAATACTTAACAATAACAAGTATACCTCGTACGCATTGCGTATGAGGTTGACCTGAGAAGTATTTTCTAGTACTGTGTCCATACAAATTGGCCCCACTTTTGGCTAAAAAATAAAAAAACAAAAATGTTAAAAAAATGTTTTGATCGTGCTATTATCATTAGTAACGTCTGCTGAAGCAGGGCTTTAATTTTTTCTGGTAGTTACAAAAAAATGGTGTATAGAGGTTTCCTGGAAATGTATAGGGGGAGGGGTATATTTATTCCTCTAAATAATTACTTTTCCCACAAAACACTACCCCATAATATACTTTACTTGTAAATTCTTGTACGTTTCAAATTGCTTAGTAAATAAATAAAGGATCTATTGTGTGTGTTACAGTGGAAGACGCAAGCGGCCGGTATACCTCCATGTTCTACTGGGGCAACAACTACTGGACCGGCTCCGCAGAGCTGTGCCAGGTCCTCAACGAGCAGCACGCGCCGGCCAAGGCAAGCAACAGTGAGTACCGACCGACAGAAGACGATTTTCTAACTAATTAAGTCATGCCATCGAGCGATGGAAGAATAGTAAAACGCACCCATATCCTCGACAATAATTATATTGTACGACCCCGTGGGCCTTAGTCGGTTGAAGTTCGGCATAATCCTTCCGCTACCCCCGTGGTGGAAGGATTATGTCGGACGTGGTCGTTGAGAAATGGATGGATAATGGTGTATGAAGTGGTCCAGCAGCACACGCGAATTGCGATAATAACGACGGCTGAATTTGTAAAAGATATTGAGTTTTGTAATAAAAAATGTGATTGCTGGTAACTCCAAAGTGATCAAAATGAGTAATACAACCACAGGCGTCAGTAAACTGCTAGGACATAGGTACGCGAGCCTCCGACTCTCTGCGATCATTACATTTTTATCATTCGTCAAGACTGAAGAAAGGATCTATTCATTCAATACTAAAAAGTACCAAATTTAAAACATTATCTTATTTACCTACCTGCATACTTTTAGTTCGGGCACTCGGGTTTTTTTATTTTTTAATAAATCTTCTTGTTTAAAAACTGTTTGATGTATAATTTTCTATGTGTTGCAAATAAAAACTTATTCTATTCTATTCTAATAAATACCCAGAAGCGAGGGCTCGTACTCACGGTTATCTGAGGGGTTATCATGAGTTTAGTGCCGACCGCGATCGATCGTAGATCGCAACGCTCTACACCGAATTTCAAGGAAATTAAACAACGACATCTAGCGTATTCTTTGAGAAGCTTAAGGGAAGCTTCTCAAAGAATGCGAATAATATACAATATTTATAATAAGAATAATGATAAAAATAATAAGAATTTATTAGCAGTCAAAGAATAATATATAATATTGAATTTCCTTGAAATGCGGTGTTTATCGGTGTGATCTACGATCGATCGCGGTCGGCACCGGAACTCGTGATAGGCCCTCTGATACGGGGATGCGTACACCAACTGCTTACGTATTTATCCTTTAGGATGCAGGTACGAGTATATTTTATTGTAGCAAAGGACACGCTACGCCCCGTAGCGTAGTCACGCACTTAAGGGCCCGGTGACAGCGGCTCGCAGTTTCGAGGTGCTATTGGCTATTATTTCATTTTATTTCATTTCGGGAAGGTTGTTCGAAAGAATAACTATCCAATTACACGCATAAATACTGTTCGAACACAAATAACACAATAATATAAGGGAAACATGCCCGAATCAGAAATCATTTTGGTATTAGTATGTTTGGCCTTACGTTTACCTAATACCAAAATGATTTCTGACTCAAGCACATTTCCCTTATATTATTGTATTATTTGTATTCGAATAGTATTTATGCGTGTCACTGGATAGTTATTCTTTCAAACAACCTCCCCGAAATGAAATAAAATGAAATAATAGCCAATCGCACCTCGAAACTGCGAGTCGCTGTCGCCGGGCCCTTAACGTCACACCCGTATAAAAGACATGAACGCGCTCGGCTTCCAAAATATGATTATCAAAAAGTTTAAAAGTATTATTATTATCTATACCTGGTTTAATATTAAAAACTTAGCTTCGATTGGAGCCAAATAGCGGACAAATGTGAAAGGGCTACTAATATTTAAATATTTATAAAACTAAAGCTCACTGCTGTACAATAAATTATTTCTGATTTCTGATTTCTGATTTCTGATTGACCGAGCGAGCGAAGCGTCTCAGTTTCCACATTGGCCAAAAATGCGTTTGTCCGGATGTCTGTCTGTCTGTCTGTCTGTTTTCCTCTATAGCTTGCATTTTTTAACCGATCTGGACGAAACTTGGTACACAGGTTATATGACTTATTAGAATTTTTTTGTCGTCGGGGATTTTTGATTGGAGGGGTACTTCCCCAAAAAAAAGGGCAAAAAGGAGGCCATTTGATATACTGGATATCTCCACCAAATGAGATCCGATTTCGATTATTCTTTTTTTATTTAAAAGGTAGTAACTATAAGTTGGTCTCATAAAAGTTTGGCGAAGATCTGATAAGGATCTTCATCTTCTTCTTTCAAAACTGAAATAACTTTTGCTAAGGCAGTAAATAGCTCACTTTTAGTATGCTCGCGAGGTCTACAGCTCCCAGAGCCACTAGTAAGTATTTAGGTACAAAAGCCCACTATAACAAAAACCTTCGTTTCAAACTTTCAATCACAAAAAAACCTTGAAAAGTGATTGCAATTAGAGCACTTACGATCATAAAACGAATTCTTAATGCTTATCATGATTATTATATGTAATGCAGTGGTTGCACTTACGTCATTGGTCTAATATAAAATACCTTCTCGTGGGTAGTAATATTATCTATTAGTGTCGTAGGTAGAAATAATATTAATTTTGCTGATGTTAACGACTTAAATGCGTAAATAAATAACATATTCATGCGTATAAAAACATAGGAGCGAATAAATTTAGGACTGAAGATTTCGGGTACCAGCCAGTCGATAACTTTTGGGTTAATAATTTCTAGCAATATCTATGTTTTTTTAATTGTTCTAAAAATCTAAATAAGAAAATTTTTAACTTATAATGAATTTTAGAAAAACTAAAAAAAATCTGCAATTTTCATTTTATTTTGCTGAGTTTTTTTAAATTTTCTATGACTGATTTGTATTGATATAATCAGCAAGATTTCAAAGTACATGTTTAAGTTATATGTAGTTTGAGATGTTGAGTGATTCGTTACTCGTAACGTAACAGCTGCGGTCTGTCGACAGAGAGCAGCGGCTCGCAGATCTTCAGCGAGTGGCGACAGGACGTCTCCATGACGGGTCACGGGCCGCCCTTCGACACCGCCTTCTACACCGTGCGAGTCACTGTCACCAGTGACCTACCGGAGATCGTCAAAACTGTACGTTCATTTTATTATTTCTCTATGTTTATGTTTCTAAGTAAGAGACGGTAACGGGCCTATGGCCCAAATGATGGTAAGTGATTGGTACCTGATGATAGATAAAAGTACGAATGAGCTAAGTACCTGTATACAAAAAAAGGTTTTTTTTAGAGTATTAGAGCTTTCTCTGCAGCAAAGCAGCGTTGCTGTGTTCAAAGCAGAATGTTTTTTTGGTGCAAAATATAATTAAAAAAAAAGTATGACCCCAAGCCTGCCACATCGTTAAATAAAATAAATAAATAATAAATAATGCTGGACAATCCACACAGCACTATCTAGCCCCAAAGTAAGCTATTCAAAGCTTGTGTTATGGGTACTAGATAACTGATATATTTAATACATTATATACTTACATAGATAGATATTTTTTATTATACATAGAAAACACCCAGACCATCGGAACAAATTTCTGCAGATCGTACACAAATTTGTTCCAAGGCGGGAATCGAACCCACAACCTTTTGCGTCGCAGGCAGGCTCTCGCCCGCTGCGCCACAGAGGTCGTCAGATGGTTAGTATGAAAGATCATCTCAAATACAATATTTTTTGTATGTAATCATAAAAATCTGTCCTTGCAGAAATCTAGATATAGGCAAATAATCGCACACAATACATTCATCGTCTAAATATTCCGTTTTATTTTTGTTGCAGCGGCGCACCATCTACCTAGGCCTGTGTCTTCCCTTCTCGTGTTCCCGATCGGAGGTCTCCGACTTGGTGAACGCAGCCAAGGCGCCTCTGCTGAGGCAGACAGTGGCGGCCGTGCGCTCGCCGCAACACGGCGGCTACGAGTACATCCAGGATCCGACCTTCCATGTCCTACTGTATGTATTATTTAAAGGAGACTCTTGGCCGACGATAATCATATTATTATAGTCATCATTAATCATTTGAGTGTCTATTCCGACCTTTGAAAACTTGTTAATCAATTTTTCGGATTTCGTATTCCTTAATTCTTAATGAGTTACTCACGCCTGAATAATGGAACCCGAATTCCGAAAGCGGAAAAACGGATACTCATACAGCCTTCACTTTATAGATGACTAGTTGCGCCCCGCGGTTTCATCCGCTTAGATTTAAATCCTGGTATTCCCACGGAACAAAAACTATCCCTTGTGCTATTCCAGACTATAAACTATCTCTCTGCCAAGTTTCATCTAGATCCGTTCAGCCGTTCCGGCGTGAAAGAGTAACAAACATCCATCCATCCATCCAAACTTTCACGTTTATAATATTAGTAGGATTTTATCTGAAGTGGTAGTTCTATTTACTTTTAGCTGTCAAATCGGTTACGGTGTTTGCTATCACAACAAATTATTCAGGTCGGGCGTCTTATTACGGAAGGCCCGAAGGTTGTGTTATGTGTGTTACGTCGCATTGTGCCGGCTTGCGAAAGTGAATGTGCCCAAATGTCATGTGAGGCGTAAAGTGGCGGCGGTGGTGTGCCGCTCCGGTATGAAAACAAACGCGGAGGAGGGCTACCAAAACAGGTAGTCATTTCGTAATTAACATCCGGAAAGAGATCTCTAACAAACTGAAACAGCCACAAAAATTCAGATATGCGTTCTTTTAATTTGACATTTATTTTATTTTTATACAACAAAGTAGACAAACTACAGCTTCTAGTCAAATTGTGTGAATGGAGTGAGTAGGTAACTGAGAGGACAGCTATAGAGGAAAAGTGGTGCAAAAATCTCTAGTGCCAACCTGCTACAGAAGTAGAATCTTAGATTTTTATGAAAATATAACATGTTGATATTGTCTTGAGCGTTTTTGGCGAAATAAATATTCACGACTGCTACGACAGCTCGCTGCCGCTCGGGATTCTGCTGTTCTTTAAAACGAGACTTTTGACGACCTCAGTGGCGCAGCGGGCGAGAGTCCGCCTGCGACGCAAGAGGTTGCGGGTTCGATTCCCGCCTTGGAACAAATTTGTCTACGATCTGCAGAAATTTGTTCCGTTAGTCTGGGTGTTTTGTATGTATAATAAAAATATCTATCTAAGTATATAATGTATTAAATATGTCACTTATCTAGTACCCATAACACAAGCTTTGAGTAGCTTACTTTGGGGCTAGATGGTTCTGCGTGGATAGTCCAGCATTATTATTATTAAAACAACACAACATTGTTATTAGGTATTGGTTTATGTTTAATACTTAGCGTCTGTATCATGTTATTTTTTTATTTTTATCTAGCCATATTTAAATAATGCTTGTTAATGTTATTATTATTTGTAAAAAACTCTTACCTATATGTCTAATCTTTGTTCTCTTCTGATATGTATGATACCTGTTTTCTATTCATTCCAAGCCTAATTGTATATGTTGTGTGTTCTTTGTGGCAAATAAATAAATGTCTATGTCTATGTCTATGTCTAACACCTAATTCAGCATTTTGTTGGTATTACAGGGGAGTATCGTGCGTGGTGGGAGTTCTGCTCATCACAGCGACGGCGTACGACGTCCGACTGACGCGCGCGGTGAGGCGTCGCCGCCGCCGCGCCGCCAACATCGCGTCCCGCCCGCGCGACCTCAAGCTGCAGATCAACGGGCTCGATCACATCGCTGATGGCAATGGTAATAACATTCAACTCCTTCAATTGAATCGCTCAGAGGGCCAACCGCGATCTCTTGAAGCATTCTTATTTCAATATTACTTAAGTTTTTGACCATAAAGTCGACTCTATGCAGTTGATATAAGACATTGACATAAAAGGAATATTGAAATAAGAATGGTTCAAGAGATTGTGGTTGGCCCTCAGTTCTTGCTGCGGTTCTGATGCAGTTTTGTCCAATTGAGTATTTCCAATGTGGTCTTCTCGACGACCGCATTGAAGAGTAGTAGAGCTCTTTGTGAAGGGCTCGGTCGGGGAAGTACTACCACCACGCCTTTTTCTGCCGCCAAGCAGCGCTGCTGTGTTTCGGTTGGAAGAGTGTGGTCGCCGGTGTAATTACATGCACATGAGGCTTAACATCAGTATGCCTCAAGTTTGTGGACGCAGGGCAGTGCATCGTAGGGCACGTTCTTATCGTGCGTAATAAAATAAATGGGAAATCAATAAGCAGAATTCGCGAAATAGGGTAGTGTGTGTTATGTAGGTGTTTACTTATTAGTTATTGCAGGTAAACCGATGTACAACGTAAACAACAACATTGCCATCAATAGCAACAACTCCGAGGAACGACTCACGGCGGAGACCTCGTCCACCTCCACAGAAGAAGAGCTCAAACTCAGTATGTCATCCTTCATTATTAAATTTTTCAATTTCAATATTATTTTTATGTTAATGTCTTATATCAACTGCATAGAGTCAGCTTTTTGATCAAAAAGTTATGTAATATTGAAATAAGAATGCTTCGAGAGATGGTGGTAAAGTCCAAGCCAACATTTACAGTTGAATCAAAATCTACCTATTTGAAGCGCCTTGAAGCTAGGCGACCAAGCCTAGAGGGACAGGCAATAATCTTACGGCCTAGTTCTTAGCTTTCTTTTGTATTTTCATTTAAAAAATAATAGCAAAGAAGCTCCAGTTCGGTGCTAATGGAACTTAGACATAGACCTACGATAAAGTAGAATAGAAAAGAGCCTAACATAATCTCATCAGTCTCAGACAGCCACTCAAGTCAGGCTTCAGTTGAACCACAAGGTTCACTTTGAGTTCGCCTTAAGTGAAGCTGATCAGTCTGCCACGCAAAGTCAAAAGGCTTCAGTTGAACCACAAGATTCACTTTGAGTTCGCCTTAAGTGAAGTCAATCAGTCTGCCACGCAAAGTCAAAAGGCTTCAGTTGAACCACAAGGTTCACTTTGAGTTCGCCTTAAGTGAAGTCGATCAGTCTGCCACGCAAAGTCAAAAGGCTTCAGTTGAACCACAAGGTTCACTTTGAGTTCGCCTTAAGTGAAGTCGATCAGTCTGCCACGCAAAGTCAAAAGGCTTCAGTTGAACCACAAGGTCCACTTTGAGTTCGCCATAGGTTAAGTCGCAATAATGATAGCTTGATGATATTTTTGATGTATTGACTGATCTGTCACGGCTTTGTTCCAGGCGTGTGGTCGGAGCTGCTGCTGTCGTTCTCGATGAAGGCGAACGTGCTGCAGATCTTCGAGCAGGCGGTGGGCGCGGACACCGTGCCCGTGGTGCACGGCCTCAAGTCGCTGTCCATGGTGTGGATCATCTTCGGACACACCTGCATTGTCGTCTTCAAGGTATACTACACATACACATATTACATGCATACCCTCTTCTTCTTCTTCTTTCTTTCTTCTTTTTATGGCTCCTGTCATAGACAATCTTGCCAATGTCAAGTGATTCAGAGATTATACTCTTTGTAGTTATGTTTCTAGTCATGTCAGTCCAAAGTCGAGTCAGTCAATTGTTTTGAAGAAAATGGTGGCGGTTTCTTCAAAACATTTGAAACATTTTCGGTCAAATAACGATATCACATAATACACTTTCATTCCAAATGCTTACACTTTGTGCTAAGACCACAAGTAATGTTGGTTAAAATACCACCAAAATTACACAACACAACTCAAAATAACACTAGAAAAACAATTAAAATGAAAATGCTATGTTGCTTCGTTAGATGACAGGAAACGAATACACATACCCTCCTATTCATAATCCCTGCCATTTTATAGCGGTTCAATAGAGTATATTTTTACTGTCACTTTCATACCAATGAAATGAGACATCAACTTATTGGTCTGATAAGCTATGGCGTGCAGGGATAGACTTTACAAATGTCTGTTTATAAATGTCTGTATCACTTGAACCTGAGCTACCGTGAGAGAAAGTATCAAGCAGTACCTACCTGCAGTACCTACTCTTTGTATCATTCGCATAATTTTAAAATAAGATTCTTTAGGTCAATGCAAATGCTAATAAAGGCCGTTCGATCATCTCCGTTCATTACTTTTTTGTTTGTTAACAATAATAAATTGCATTTAAGGCTGATAGCGGTACGTTCCAAGATCGATCGCAGCCGATTTTGATGCCAGGAAGCTCTATAGCATCAGTATAGAGGACAAGCTTCTAATTTTAATTCATGGTGGGGAAGTAAGATCTGCACTAACGTTCCGTAGTTGGGTGTATTGTGCATTATCCCCCTGATAACCTCACCCCAGCCAGCCCAGCTCCTTAAAGTAACGCAGCACGGACGGAGTAACGGAGCGTTGGTGGCAGCAATGTTCTAGCATTCCCGAGGATGATAACGCAGCACGGACGGAGTAACGGAGCGTTGGTGGCAGCAATGTTCTAGCATTCCCGAGGATGATAACGCAGCACGGACGGAGTAACGGAGCGTTGGTGGCAGCAATGTTCTAGCATCCCCGAGGATGATAACGCAGCACGGACGGAGTAACGGAGCGTTGGTGGCAGCAATGTTCTAGCATCCCCGAGGATGATAATGTGGATGCAGGGGAGCAAGACTCGATCAGCTCCTGCAGGCCCGTTTTAGCAAACTTAAGAAGCAAGTTTAAGACAAGCTTGTACTCATAGTAATAAGCTGAAGATGACAAGCTTTAACAGGGCATGATTTAATCTTCCCATTCTTCATAGGCGTCTTTCAAATGAAATGAATGTTTTTCATTGCAGTATGCTGATAACACCGCATTGCGAGCCATGCTGGAGAAGTCCTTCTGGTTCCAGCTGATCCTCAGCGCAGTGTACAGTGTAGACACCTTCTTCTGTCTCGGGTATGTTTGAACGAAGTAACTCGTAGTGCACAGACACTTTATTAAAAGCGAAAGCCCTAACCAAGAAAATCCTTTTTTTTATTGTCTATTTTCTAATGTAAATCTGTAAATTGTTTCTTACATGCAAAAATTTTGGTACCAACTAGTGCTTTTATTCCAGTGGTATGCTGGTCTCATTCCTGTACTTCCGTACGAACTCCAAAGGCAAGCTGGACGTGCTGATTAAGGGGAAGAGGAAGATAACCGCCGGAATACTGCAGTTCCTCGGCCTCATGGGCTATAGATTCGCAAGGTAAGTAACACATATTCAGGTGCTGGGCAAGTCTACTTCCGAACGGAATAACTCACGTTTGGGACATTATCTTTACCCATCTTTTACAGGACATGATGGACCCTAAACAAAACTAATAAAATAATATGATGAAGGCTCTTAAAAAGCTACAAATACCCTTTCAGATCTTCAGTTTTAACGGACATTTATAACTGTTCAGATAAAGCATATGTGTATAGGTAAAACTGAGAGCTGTACAGTTGAACAGTTCAACGTGTGTAGACACTAGAGACAGTTATGGCCCTGATCGACGAGCGCGTAAAACTGCGGTCTTATGGCTCGTCGTTAAAGCTCTAGACCGTCCGTCGTCGCCTTAGAGCCAAAACACATAACCGCGTTGCGGCGCCGCGCCGCTAAAATCGGCGGTTTGCGTCGCGGCGTTGCGGCGCCGCGAAAAAGAGCGGTACGGTAGGGTAACCAGTTCCTCGTGATTTTTTATTGTGGATAGACGTGTCTCTGCCATGGACAATCGTGAGAAACTTATTACTTATTTGTTATTAAAAAGAAATTACTCTGTTTTAATAAACGACGAAGAAGATACTGGATACATCCATTTAATAAGGCTATGAATCCCGATGGCGAGTACTTTTCTCGAAAATACAAAGCATTAAAGATAGAGGAAAATATTTTTTTTCAAAAAATATTTTTTTTTCCAAT
Organism: Plemyria rubiginata; assembly: GCA_963576535.1. Lineage (NCBI taxonomy): Eukaryota > Metazoa > Arthropoda > Insecta > Lepidoptera > Geometridae > Plemyria > Plemyria rubiginata. Next base: position 14,264,482 of record OY754908.1, on the reverse strand, counting down.
ATTTTATGTTCCGGTGGTACGGCGATCAGAACACTGGATCTCTCAATTATTTAAAGCGCAGAGTAACTACAGATACTGTTTACGTTCTAGCTGACCTGAGACACATTTATGTGTTATTTGCTAGAGTGATAGTAACAAACTAAATCATGGTCAACAAGTATGACATCATACCGCTGAAAGCTGCGGTGCCGCGCCGCTACAATAGGCGGTGCCGCTACCGCCGATTCTCGCGGCGCGGCGCCGCAACGCGGTTATGTGTTTCGGCCCTGAGCTTTACCGAAAAGCCATAAGACCGCAGTTTTACTCGCCCGTCGTTGAAACTGAAGGTCTGGTAGCCCACTTTAGTGAACACTTTTTAAAGATTTCAGCAGTAGGTACCTATATTGAAGTATCGTACCTTTGTCCGCAGACTTACAGCGCCATACTTGTTCATGCTGGGCGTAGTGGAGGTGACCATGAAGTGGTTCGCGCACAACGCCGTGTTCGAGCCGCCCGCCGCAGACCACGAGACCTGTCCGCAATACTGGTGGAGAAACCTACTCTACATCAACACTCTCTTTCCAGTCGAACAGATGGTGAGTTCCTTCAATTTTATTTAACTGACTTCAAAATAACTCTCAAGAAAAAACCGTCTTCAAATGTACTGGAAAATACACTCATAACTCAAAAACTTCTCAATGAAATCAAATTTAAATGAGCCCCACATAACAAGCACCAGCTTTCAATTAAGAAAAAGAATCAAAATCGGTTTACTCAGTAAAAAGATATGAGATAACAATCATAAAAAAAAACCAGTCGAATTTTATTTTTATTTTATTTTATTTATTGAACAAAATCCACAGCTCTTAAAAATACACTATATATACTTAAATTTCTAGCATGCAGCCAATAACGGATTTACATTATAAAATTATGAAATAGGTAACAAAAATCGACGACAGTTAAAAACACCACAATAATAAGGACTTTGTTTGATGAATATTGACAAAACATAAAGGAAACAAGCATCTAAAAGCATTTTAACAATTAGCAACAATTAGGACCTATTATATGAATACCTATCTATTGACAAAACATAAAGGAAACAAGAATTTAACAGCTTTTTAACAATTAAAGAAACAAGCATTTAAAAAGAAAATGGTTTGTAAGCACAGATAAATGTGCTATGTGCAAACATAAGTATAGTACATCATACATCTGTGTTTAATTGAGATTGTTGTGTTTAGTGTGAATTGAGAACCTCCTCCTTTTATGACGTCCTACCTCTACCTCTCTAGTCTTTACTTCTTAAATAAAGTGGATGAGAAACTATTTTAAAATTTCAGATGCAGGACCTAGGTTTTCAGTTGTTTTTTTTTTCAAATCAAATCAAATCAAATATTTTATTTTGTAAGAATTTTAGGTACATGGTAAATAAAGGTCTTCATAAAATTCTAAGTATCACTAAAATCCTACCATTACAGGCGTACAAAATCATTTAGATACATACCTACCTGCTTGTGACGAGTCCTCAAAATAGCACGGTAGGACGCTGTGTGACTGACTGACGACAACAACTTGACAACAATACACCAATGACACCACAAATATGCATCTATGAGGACAGTCGTATACAATATTTAAATATTCTCAAAATGTTTATAAAGCTGTTTACAAAAGTTATGTCAGTAATGTTTTTAAACGATCTGGGACAAGAATTAGAATTAACTGTGTTTATCATTTCAGTGCATGCTGTGGAGTTGGTACCTCTCAGACGACACTCAGTTTTATGCTGTCAGCGCAGTTCTTCTCATTTTATCTACAAGGTATGTTTATAACTATGTTTTACGGCATTTTAGAAAGTTTTTGTATAACCGAAATCATACATGAAATGTACTACCGTTTCTACAGCCAAGCAGCGTTGCTGTTTCGGTTTGAAGGTTGCCGGTGAAATTACTGGCACATGAGGCGTAACATCTGTATGCCTCAAATTGATAAACGCAGGACAGTGGATCTTAGGGCACGTTCTCATCGTGCGTTATTTGTGAGGCAATGCTTCGTGATGGTTACGATTCAAAATCGGATAGGTCATCTGCTTGTTCCATAAGCAAGTACCATAAAAAAGACCATTTAAACCAACGTTACATACCTGTTATAACACATAAAACTACGAGTAGGGGAAGGGTGGGTAACCCCGGACGGCGCGGGTACCCTCGGACATCTCAAATGAGGTGTTAACGCATACCTAAAAACAAATAAACACACCTATAGATGGCACGTTGAATTGCATCATATATTAGGTGTGTTTATTTGTTTAAGTATTCGTTAACACCTCATATTTGAAGTGTCCAGGGGTACCCGCCGTCCGGGCTACACCCATCCCCTAGATTAAAACTACGATAACGTTTAGATTTTGTTTATTTAAGGTACTGACACACTGAGAAAAATGAAACTCTGGCGTAAGGTTAATAAAGTCTTACACGGTTATAATGTAATTACGTAGGGCGAGTTTGTACAATTACCTTCGTTTTGACATAACTAAGTGAATACGTTAAAACGATACCGTCTATTAGCTGGTCGCAAAACAACCAAATCAACTTTATGGTAAAGCGTTTTAGGAATTGAATCTTATCTTGTTAATAACGCAGTGCTGACGGTTAAAAACACTATTCGCTTCCGGCGGTAAATTTTCGGCGTATGTTGCCGTAAAGAAGGCATTTGTTGCCGTAAAGAAGGCATTATCCGCTTTTAAAAAAATTTTAAAAGCCAAAAAGGTGCCAAAAAGGTACAATCCTAGATCGCGCTGACGAAAACGCACGGGAAATATGTATAAGGCCGCACTTTACTGTATATTTCGAAAATCAATTAGATATATCAAACATGTGAAAAGATGTGTTAGTATGTCATTGGGTTATTTCACCACCACTCGCTATCGCTAATAGCAAAGCTAGTGCGCTAGCTAGTCTAGCTAGCTACCTTGGCTGTTGTCTATCTACCCAGTAGGTAGCTTAGCTAGTGGCTCTCGTCAGAGTATTATTATATTCCTTGGCTAGTGGCTAGTAGCCACTGGCTAAGGGCTACGGCTAGCTACAGTAGCTACCTATCCACTAAGCACTGCTCTTGTACGGACGGCTGGTACGTACAATATGGCATATTGTTGAACGTTAGGTATTATTATTATATATAATACGGTATAAAACGCCTTACGAGAAGGCGTTGCTGACTTGAGATGCGTCGAATATTGCCCTTGGAAAGATTTGCGTGTTTGCTGAGCTACCTTGCTTATTTTTCGCCTTACCAGAAGTTGAATGCCGCCGTCAGTACCTCGATCTTTAACTGATTTACCGAATTTATCGTAGATATGTTACGGCTAATATGTTCAATACTAAGAATAAATCGTAGTTTGGAGAAACTTATTCATGGTATACCTTCTTTTTAAATTTACTTACCCTGTAAATCGTATAACGTCTTCTGCCTAGAAGGCGTTTATGTTGGTTATTACTGTTGGTCGGTTTTTAGCCTTCAAACCTACGAAATCGATCGTAATGACGGCACTTTCAGCTTTACATTTTTCTCAGTGCACACATGCTCAAAAATAAGCATGCTTCTTTTGAGCATGCTCAAAAATCAACCGACGACCGACCAAATAAGCATGCTTATTTACTAGCACGACCTGTTCACACGTGCTTTTATTGAGCAAGGCTCGAAAAAAGCATGCTTTTGGCTTGGAAATAAGCATGTGTGTCAGTACCTTTAGTCGTAATCATTTATCCGCAGGAACGTACGTAGGTACAGTAGTTGGGAAAATTTGTTTATGCCGAGTATCTGTTCATACAGCCACTTCAAGCTGTCCGCGGCTCTCTCCGGCGTGCTGTTCGTGTCGTCGCTGTTCACTACTGGCTACGTGTCGTGGCGCAGCGAGCACGTCCCCAACGGCGAGGACCCCTTCACGCAGTTCGACAAGATCTACGACAAGCCGTGGACGCGCCTCGGACCCTACCTGGTCGGCATGTTCACCGGCTGGATACTCTTCAAGACCAACTTGAAGATAAGGATGAGCAGGGTAAGGGTCATACGGTCTGACAAGCCACAGGATATCAAAGAAATAAATAATAATGCTGGACAATCCACACAGCACTATCTAGCCCCAAAGTAAGCTACTCAAAGCTTGTGTTATGGGTACTAGATAACTGATATATTTAACACATTAGATACTTACATAGATAGATATTATTTTATTATACATATAAAACACCCAGACCATCGGAACAAATTTCTTCAGATCGTACACAAATTTGTTCCAAGGCGGGAATCGAACCCGCAACCTCTTGCGTCGCAGGCAGGCTCTCGTCCGTTGCGCCACAGAGGTCGTCAAAGATAAGGATGAGCAGGATAAGTGTCATGACGGTCTGACAAGCCACAGGATATCAAAGAATGTTGAATGAATGAAGCCATATTATGAATGTTAAATGAATGAACCCACACCCCGCGATCTATTGATGATCGATGTATGAGAACAATGCTAGTGCTCTTGAAAGAAAATGTTGCGGAAACCATAAGTACATAGGCTTGCAAGCTGTAACGTACGGAATACAATGTGCCAAATATTCTGGGGGGTGTTACCCCTTGTTATCCCTTGGACTCCTCATAGAGTTGAGTTTGTCCGAGATCTGAATATCCTGAAGGTGTGTGTGATGACGTCTGTAAATGTTAGTTTTATGTCCAGTTGTGTATGCTGTGTGTAAGTTGATATAGTCTTAAAAACTCCTTCGCTGCTTACCTCACTGGATGTAAATGTAAAGCATGTACTATGTATGTCCCAGGCGTGGGCGTGGGCGGGCTGGGCGGTGTGCACAGGCACGCTGCTGTTCCTGATCTTCGGGCTGTACACGACGGAGCTGGGCGTGGCTTCCGCCGCCGTCTACAGCGCGCTCTCTCACTCGCTGTGGGCCGCCTGCATCGGATGGATCATCCTGGCCTGCTCCACGGGCCACGGAGGTATGTCTGTCTCCCTCTCTCATTGCATACTGTAGTCTACAGCGCGCTCCCTCACTCGAGATCACTTTGTCTCCAAGTTAAGACGAAGACAAGAGCTAATGTGACTCTCGCTCGCACGTTTTTACTTGTTTAAAGATATAAAATCACTAAAGCCATTTTCGAAAAATCGCAAACAACCATTTTGTGTGCAATTACATTGCGCACAGTTTAGTAAAAAAATCATTTTGATCGATACAAGTTTTCCTACTTAAAAGTTTGCTTTTCTAGTTTTCGTACTCAAGCAAACTTTTGAGTAGGAAAACTTGCATCAACCAAAATGAAATTTTCACCAATCTATGCGCAATGTGATTGCACACAAAATAGTTGTTAGCAATTTTTCAAAATTGGAATTTGTGATTCTATTTCATTCAAAATATCGAATCGTGCGAGCGAGAGAAATTTTAAGTGTTGTCAACGCCTTAATGTTGAATGTTGTTCGCAGGCTGGGTGCGGCCGCTGCTGGCGGCGCCCGTGCTGTACCCGTTCTCGCGCGTGACCTACTGCACGTACCTGGTGCACCCCGTGGTGCTGCGCTACGTGGCCATGCATCTCAACCATCCCATACACCTGGGGGAGCTGCTGGTGGTAAGTACCGGAGGCAATTCTTTGCTATAAGTGGCATTAGAAGGGTCATCTGCTTGTTCATCTTCATCTGCCGTCAGTTAGTTGTATTAAAAATAAATTACCGATATCGAAATCTTCTCTATTACTTGACTTTAAAAATATATTATTGTTTGTTTGTTCCAGTTCGTTCTATTCCTGGGCCTCACAGTGATATCGTTCTTCCTGGCGCTGGTGATCTCCGTGGCCTTCGAGGCGCCCATAGTCACCATGCTCAAGATCCTATCTCCGCATCGGCGGCCGCATCGAGTCTGACTCTGAGTCTAGCCGAGTGTGACTCTGAGTTCAGCCGAGTGTGACTCTGAGTTCAGCCGAGTGTGATAGCGGAGGACTTTCCAAGTGATAATCAAATAGAGTAATAACTAAATCGAGTAAATTGTCTTGCGTCATATCATCGGAAATGATCGAGAATCAAGTAAATTTAGGAACTAGGAGACGTACCTATATTAGGAGTGATTGTGTGAAAATTGTTAAAAATATTTATCTGTTCTAATTACATATAAAATGTATGCCGAAAACTAAGAAATGTTCTCTAATCATATTAGATTATCTGTTGTGTAAGGACTACCGACACATGCGTTGCTGAATCAAACGAGAGGTTAAACCCTGACTGACTGAAGTAGGTACAATAACCTACTAAAATGGCAGAGACCGATGAAATTTGTACAATCAACAAGCAATTACTTTTAACTGCTATCGCTGCTGCTGACGTCATCACACCCTATGACATTTGTCGCATACTAGTGTATGCCCTTTCATCTTCTGTTTCATTCTTTACAACTAAAATAATAGTACCTACAGAATATGAATACTACGCTCCTACCTATGTTTAATGTTTTAAGAAATAATTTTAATTAGTTTCGTAAATCGACTGAAAATTTAACCGGCCGAGTGTACTTGTCAAATAGACAAATTGGGTACAAAAATAAATAAAATAGGTAATGAAACCATGACAACACCGCAGCAATAAAAGTCAAACTAAATACTAAATAGGTAGGTAAATAAAATATATTTAATCGATTATAGTTTATTTAAATGGCTAACTGTACATATCTGTACTTATTGTAAATAAGGTGTAAATAATTGTTTTTAAGTAGTTCTAAGTTTTTTATTAAATAAATACAATAAAAGTTTTATTCGTTCTTATTTTAATACCTACTGTAATTTTTCATAAGAAACTAAGTACATTATCTATATTTATTTGGTTACGTTTTCTCTGAGACACATCACGCAAGAGTATCAACACGCTATTTCATTCATCACGCAAAATAAAATATTCCTTTCAAGTTGTCATTTTTTGTTACACTTTTTAAAGATGAACGCTCTCCTTCGACACTCGGATAAAACGAAGCGACGTCTTGATTTCGATCAACAATAAACTTGTTGAAGCTTTTCGACAGAAATAAATTTTACTCGCTGTGTAAAGGTATAAACTTATGAGTTGGTTCTTTGATTCATAAGACATAGTTTTTTAACAAATAATGCTCAGAATGCAGTTCGCCCATGGTTCGTTTTCGCAACGTCAGGACGTGCCTCTATCTAAGAACTCACGAATCTCCATACAAAATAACTCATTCAAGAAAAACAGACTTTTTTTTTTTATACAACTAGCTGATGGAACAAGCAGATGGTCCACCTGATGTTAAGTGGTAACCATGACCTATAAACAAAACATTGCCCCGTAGGTCACGCACAATAGGAACGTGCCCTACGATACACTGCCCTGCGTCCATCAACTTGAGGCATACAGATGTTAAGCCTCATGTGCCTGTAATTACACCGGCGACCACACTCTTCAAACCGAAACACAGCGTTGCTGCTTGGCGGCAGAAAAAGGCGTGGCTTCAAATGCACTGGAAAATACACTCATACACTAAACTACAACTGTCACTCAAAAATTACTCGTCAGATCTGACTCAAATCAAATGGCATTACATAACAACCACCAGCTTTCGATAAAAAAGGACCATCAAAATCAGCCCACCCTGTAAAAAGTTATGAGGTAAACATACAAAACATCTAAAAAGAAACAGACGAATTTAGAACCTCCTTTTTTAAGTCGTTTAAAAGGCCTGACATTAACAAAATCCACTTGAAGTCCAGAATGTACGGGTATGGTTTTGTCCGTTGCTTTGTTCGCTGTCTCTACCGTCTCTACGTAGTGGCGGAGTCGGACAGTCGCCGCAGAAGGCTGCAGCACGGCATCTCGATCAGCAGCGCGAGCAGCAACGAAAGCAGCAATGTGATGGACAATGTACCCGCGAATTGCATCCACTGTAACATTACAAAAGTCAAAGTCAAAAGAAAGAAGAAAGAAAGAAAATACATTTATTTGACATACACAACAAGAAGAGAAATACATAGGTACCTACATACAAAATTACAGCTATAAACAGAGACAAAACGAAAGAAGAAACAGTACCAAAAACAAAAGAAAACATAACTGTACGCCAAAAAGGCCCTGACTCAGCAATTGCTGCAAAACAAGTATTACAAATATAATATTGAAAAATAAAAAAGTATTACCACTACATAGTATAAAACAAAGTCGCTTTCTCTGTCCCTATATCCCTATGTCCCTATGTATGCTTAAATCTTTAAAACTACGCAACGGATTTTGATGCGGCTTATTTTAATAGATAGTGATTCAAGAGGAAGGTTCATATGTACCTATAATACATGCATGATATAGTAGATAACCAATACGCACTGTGCACCCCAGCGAAGCAGGAAAAGTCAAAGTCAAAAGGTATCCTACTAATATTATAAACGCGAATGTTTGTAAGTATGGATGGATGGATGTTTGTTACTCTTTCATGCCGCAACGGCTGAACGGATCTGGATGAAACTTGACAGTTTGATTATAGTCTGGAATAACACATAGGCTACTTTTTATCCCGTGGGAATACCGGGACTTAAAACTGCGCGGGTGAAACCGCGGGGCGCAACTAGTTATTCATATGCCAAGGATTACTTTGAAACTTCTTAAAACTAGGTGACTCTAGGTGCCATTTCCACGCGAACAAAGTCTAGAAGAACAGGCCACAAACTTCATCTTGGATCCATTCTTTGGTATGATCCTTCAACATACAAAATAAAATACAACTTGTCTTATAATTGTACTTCTTGTCGTGTCACTAGTTCTTAAAACAGTGCGGTGAAAGGATTTTAAGTGTGCCTCATATCATCAATCTAAAGACTAGAAAAGAAGATTTCTCTATCCGCTAACCTGCGCCACGATTTTTAAGATTCTGTTTTAAGGGGTAGCATATGGCGTACCGCTATCTCGCTCGCACAGTTGAACATTTTTGAAGATATAATCACTGAATGTACCAAATCGCAATCGGTATGTTGCGGTCAATAGCATTACAAAGATTTAGCGAAAATAAAATTTTGAATCCAAGCAAGTTTTCATGCATAAAAATTATAAAAATGTAAAACCTCATTTTGAACTCTAAAAACTGGCTTGAATCAATTTTTTTTTCGCCAAATCTTTGTAATGCGATGACCACAACTTAACCGATCTCAATTTTGCTCAACATTCAGCGATTTTATATCTTCAAAAATGTTTAGTTGTGCGAGCGAGATAGCAGATTTTTTTTTTCGAATGGACAAATGCTGTTGATCGATGAACGATCCTTACAGCGCTACCGAGCAATGGCGAGCGCGGAGGGCGCTCAACCGGTATGGTTAGGATTGAGATAGCAGATAACTATCAGACATCTACTTACGATGTCTGAGAATCGCGAGCCCTGAGCCGCGTCCCCCGCGAGCAGCAGCCGCGCCGCCGCGCCGTGCAGCAGCAGCGCGCTGTAGCTCAGTCTGCTGAGTGCGGACACGGCGCTGCCGCCGACCACGCGGTTACATACATCTGAGACAACAATATGTAGACATACAAGACATACGCAGACATTGATGAAATATGAATACATAGAACACATGTCACTGACCGAGCGAGCGAAGCGAGCGAAGCGTCTCAGTTTCCACATTGGCCAAAAATGCGTTTGTCCGGATGTCTGTCTGTTCTCTACAGGTCGCATTTTTCAACCGATCTGGACGAAACTTGGTACACAGGTTATATGACTTATTAGAATTTTTTTGTCGTCGGGGATTTTTGATTGGCGGGGTACTTCCCCCAAAAAAAGGCCAAAAAGGGAGCTATTTGATATACTGGATATCTCCACCAAATGAGATCCGATTTCGATTATTCTTTTTTTATTTGAAAGGTAGTAACTATAAGTTGGTCTCATAAAAGTTTGTCGAAGATTTGATAAGGATCTTCAGCATGATGAACAGGATAGCTCATCAAACAATCGATGGTTTTCAATCAAATTTGAGAGAAACACAACGGATATCATTCTACACAAGATGATGCAAAAAAATCAAAAAGATCAAAAAAATCACAAAACGGAAAATGCACTTGCACATTACTTTCCTCAAATAGCTCACTTTTAGTATGCTCGCGAGGTCTACAGCTCCCAGAGCCACTAGTATAATTAAGTCTACCTACAAAGAATACAAGTATATACGAAATGTACAAAACAAAATGAGACCGTGGCGTATGTAGACATAAGTTTTGTGATCTTGTGTGATCAGTAAAACCTAAACTTGAAACGGTGATGGATGGATTCTGTTGAAGTTATTGGAAAGAACGATGAGAAACACGATAGGGTATGAAATAACACACCTAATGCTGACCTTACCTCATAAGATAAAGACAGAAGATGATAAGTGTACTTAATAAAGAAATAAAATAAACTATTGACCCAACATCTCAAACAAGACTCGTCCTCACAAATAAACAAAGAACCGAAAAGGAAGACAAATACAAGCAACTAAAAAAGATAGAAGATATGAATGTTAGACAAGGTATATTGAAAAGAGTGGCAGCTTACCAGCGAAGTGTGTGGTGGCGAGTAGAACAGGCCACAGCAAGGCGACGGCCCACGCCGTATGGACCCACGCCGCGAGCCATGCCGGCCGCACGAACGGCAAGGACGCACCTGCGACCGCGAGCGACACTGACGCGCTACCTAGCAGGGACGATGTCACCTATAAAAACACTAGCACTATTTAGGAATAAGTATTTGTAAGTAATAATATAGTTGAAAGGTGATGGTAAACTAAGAAGGAATTATAAATAGTTACAACGTGTAGATAGTGAAACTTTTGGTTTCGCGAAAGCATTTACTAAACGTTGCTTGGCATTTAATTCATAAATTTTTAATTGGCATGCCAATATTATAGTACTGTAACGCAATAAATAAATAAATATCAAAAAATATAACTAAACTATCATGTATTTGCCGGTTTGCTGTTCATTTATTGCATGGTGCCTTTGTGTTTTGATTTGAACTATAAATAAGTTAGATTTTTTTAAACGGAATGCCACAAGGCGTAACTTTAACTCCTGTTTTGTTTCAGATATTTATGTTAAGAAATGATAATATAATAAGAAATGTTAGAAATTTTTGTATGAGTATCAGTACCTAATTATTACCTTGGTAAGCTTCAGCCTGCCATGCATAGTGTGTACCAGCCAGCCAGCGAAGACCCCCACAAAGTAGGGCGCCACTCTTGCCCAGGGTCGCTCAATGATGCTGGAGTACACTTCGTACACATTCGAGTAACTGGAATTTGGAAATTATTCGTGGTAATAAATTGAAACCATTTTTTTAACCTTTAATTTTGTCGTTTTATACTACCTTCTTGTTGACGGCACAAGCGGATGACTCACATGATGTTAATTGGTATCACCATCACCTATTGAGTACTATAAAAGGTTTGTCTCGCAAATCACGCACAAAATGAACGTGCCCTACGATGCACTGCCCAGCGGCCATCAACTTGAGGCATACATATACCTCACATCTGGCGTCATTGTCATTGTAATAACAAATAAATAAAGAAAACAGAAACAGCACCGCTTCACGACTTTCATCCCCAGGCACGGTAGATATTCCCTCAAATCTCTTAGTACCATGTTCTAACTCCAGATTCTTTGAGAAAGTCTAAGGGGGGTTTCCTCACGATGTTTTCCTTCTCCGTTTAAGAGCATTGGCAATGCGCACATAAATTTTTCGATAGAAAAATAAATAGCTTATATTAAAAATTGTTTGCCTCGCATTAATAAGATTTAGACATCAAATATCAAGAGCTGCAGGAACTGAAAGTTGGAAACATCTCACCGTTTCTCAAAGTCGAAGTAAGCTTCGCTGACGTCAGCGGCGGTGGCGGCCAGCACCATGGCTGCGGCCAGCGCGCCGACCAGCTTCGCGCGCGAGCACGCGGCCACGCTGCTCGCGCAAAGCAACGCGCCGAGAGCGTGCAGCTGCGTCTCCGTAGACAGGAACCAAGATATCTGCATACACTGCAACACGGAAAATGCCTTGTATACACACCAACTTTTCAAATCCCGCTCGGAGAATAACTTTTGGGACTTATAGAAATCTTGGAAAATCCATCTACAGGTCTGACTTACAACTAATAAGTCAGACCTAGGTGGAACCATGGTCGCATAAGTATCGTAGTAGAATGTCCCTCAGTTATTCGAGTGTGATTGGACTCCGATGGCGCAGTTGGTAGCGTAGCCCCGTATCAAGGGAAGGTCGCGGGTTCAAATCCCGCTCGGAGAATAACTTTTGGGACATTCTATCTATGACAACTTTTCCAAGTTATCCCAGTTCAATAACATAAGTAAACCAAAGAACACCAAGACTATGCTTATAGTGGCAATTGTGATAAATCAAAAATATTCAACTGTTCTATCGCCTAGATGAATAACATAATCTCGCTTCGGAATGTCACTTGGAAGATCAATAAAGAAATTGCCAATACCTTAACCCTAGGATACGCAGTGGAGATATAAAGCAGATTGGTCCACCAGTATTCACTGCAACTGTCGTGGTCTGTGTCAGGTAACGACAGGGAGGCTGTTTGCCGGGAAGCGCGGGCTAATACTGCTGATAGCAATATTGCGTATGCATAAGACGGCAGCAATCTGAATAAATAAATATTAAATATTGGTGGTCTTTCCACACAGCACTATCTAGCCCCAAACTAAGCCAAAGCTTGTGGTATGGGAACCAGATAGCTGATAATACTACTAATATACTTTTTTTTGTAAATACACAGTTATAAATAACTAACACCCAGACTGAGAACAAACATCTATGTTCATCACACAAATGTTTGTTCTCTTTGGGAATCGAACCCACGACCTTCGACGCAGAAGGTAGAGCTAGCCTACCAACTGAGCTATGAAGGCTGTGAATGGATATAACAAAACAATTAAACATAAAATACCAACAAACGTAATGCCAATGCAAGATACACAACAAGACAATGTACCTAAAGCCCATAAGAAATACTCCTATAACTATTGAGAAGAAGAGTAGGCTGGCTGCTCCAGAACTTGTCTTAAAAGTCCTCATGAAAATACAGCCATGAGAAATAATTATAACTCACCTAATAACTCTATTGGTGACGAAACAAACGAACTGCATGACCTGACCACACGCGCCTCCAAAGCTAACGAGCTCTTTGACGCTGTAACGACTCTTGAGGTAGAAGAAATGGTGGGAGCTGAAGAGACCACTGAAAAATACTTCGATGGTTTAGATTACTTGCTACTTATAAACATAAATTAGCCAGTTATTTTAATACAATACAATTCTTAATATCTGATCGGTCTTATACCACAAATTTAGACAAGGATTACCTACCTTACAAAAAATAATGTATCAAACGCAATAGTTCCTGTTGCTATAATGTAATATACATTTTCACGTTCATTCAAATCACCAGCGTCATCTGTAATTTCATGAACATTAGCATCATTCAGCATTTCATTATTTAATTTTATTATGCTATCATCAAAATCATTTGTATTAGGTACCTACCTGATGTGTAACTGGCTATAATGGCAACATGTACGAATATGATCCAAAATGTCGCCACAACCTTTATCCCATGCACTATTGACAAATCTTTATTCGCTGTGGTTTTATTGAATATCCTATTCCAGGAATAACTGAAGGAGAAGCACAAAAGAAGATTGCAGAAGAACGTTTTCCTCTTATCCTCTGTACTGAGGCTTGCGAATGAGCTGTACTTGGCTCTCGGACAAGTCGGCAGGTTCGCTAACGGTTTGCTGTTAGGACATTGTCGCTTATACTTGCCGCATCGTTGGCAGCTGCCAGATATTCTTCTTTCCACATTCACTACGTCCAGCGTAATGGGAGAAGGACCTTCATTCGTTTGCACAAGCTTCTTCATTCTAACAAGGTTCATATTTGCACTCTCTGCCATTAGACTGTCAATACTCTTCACCTCTATATGCTTTCTTTTGATTTCATCTACCAATTTCGTATCATGGTTGTTGTATGTCGGCAAGTCGAAGCTCATAGACTTTTTGCTGTATGGAACACATTTGAGTAAATCAAAATCGACTATTGTAGCTGCAGCCGCCAGAATAAATAGCAACAACGACAAGACAATTAGAATTATTGCTCCTATATCTGATGATATATCGAAGTGACCATCGATTTGTTTGATGGAAGTTATTCTGGTGGTGCGTGGGATTGTCTTGTTCGCTCGGAGATTGTCGGTGAGGGTTATGGAGAAGTTGATGAGGGACTCTATGTCTTCGGGCTGGCAGGAGCGCGGCAGGCACACTCCTAAAATGATGTCGTACGACTGGAAATAAAAAAAATAAAAATCTGTTACAAAAGTTCGTTGTCCAGCAAAGGATGTTCGTTGATTTACTGCCACGAGGCGATTATAGTGCCCATTCTTTTATCTGTGCCTATGTCCATAACCCAACAACCTACGACCTAACTAAAACTACACTACTGCTACTACAGGACGAGCGATCTTTCTTTAGTTTCCTTCAATACATTTTTCTATCGGTATCGGATAGCGCTTTCGTCGATAAAAAAGCATGCGAAGAGAGTTTAGGAGTCTGGTTGCAACTGTTGCAAGTGCCTTAGATGGATATGACAGTTGACAGCAAAATGCTTCCAACTCGTGCGAGGAGAGCCATGTGTAGGTAGACCGCCCATTGTACATAATATATCTATATAGTTGTTATTCCTTGTTTCATTTTTTTTTTGTTAGTTTGTAAGGTGTACAATAAAGTATTTTCATTCATTCATTCATTCATACACTTACCTTGAGCATGGTTAGCTTGGTTATATTGAGCTGGACTGTCGCGGCGAAGTACGCGAGGCGGTGTGGTGGCCAGTGCTCCGCCGCCACCAGGCGCTGCATCAGCGAATCGTGTTGCAGCATCCAGCGCCAGTCTTCTGGATCTAGGCATAAACAGCAGCATTGTTCGGAATTTTTCGACTTGTATTTTATGTATCCGCTGTTACAAACTGAAACAGTCCCTTGCAGGTAGAGCAATGTAAGTAAGCATAGTAAGGCACCCAAAATAGATGCCGGTTTCTACCTGAACCGTAATATTTTTCCTTTCGTATCACGGTATTCATGTAGTCGTTGTGACGCAGCGCAAAAAGCGTTTCGTTGTCTCCATTTTCGGTGAACTCCTTGTCCTGAATAACATGAAATTCAAACACCTTATTGTTATGTACTTATATACCATACAGATGCATACAGCCGTATCATGTAGCTTTACTATGTAATCGACCCCAGCGGAAAATTTTCCCAGTACAAATATATGCAGATCATCATCATGAGAAACCTAAAGAAGTCTACAGGGGCATTATTCTCAATGACAGGAGATTCCTTGCCCCAAACCGCGTGACGTCACTACGTGATCTTGGGCTTTATTCTTTATGACATAGAAGATACATTGCCTTAACCGTGTGACGTCACAACGAGATCTAAACGTAAACGCGATTGGATTGGTCATAGTGAATAACGCCCCTGGTCCCATAGATTTTAAGAGGAAATGAAGAATTTCGAAACGCAACGTCCCCGGCATGCTCGCAGAGATCCGATGCTCAGACGACATTGCGTTGTAAAGATCGCGGAAATCAGTGGATAAAAGGGCCAAATATCGTTCATGCTGGAAATGTATGGGGGGAGACCTATGTCCTGCAGTGGACTTATTTAGACCGACAATGATAAGAATGAGGATCAGTCACGTTTTTAGATAAGTATGTAGATTGATAACCGATACCAAACCATGACATACTGTGAAAAAAATATTCAAATCGGACAAGAAATGACAAAGATACAGCGACCACGTTCAAGTAAACTTCTAGCACCCCCTTCGGTTCCATTCTTTTCTTCCGGTTCGCCACCTTTCCAGAACCTTCTTCAGCGGTTTATGTAATTACCCTGCGAGGGAATCAAACCCTTGCTCGGATTCAGCAGAGCGTAGATTCTAATAGTTATTACTGTCAGGAACTCACCAAGCGTAGACATTTTTCCTTAGAGCCGAGCCAATGGCGCTTGCCTGTGAAGACGCCTGATGGGTAACGTCCCGATGCGTCAATTGCTGTAACACCACCAAGTCAATGTTATCGAGCTTCAGTTCTATAAGCACTACTTTGGGGGGTATAATTAGGGTTTTCTCTATTCCGTGGGTATAATGGTGTTCTCGCTACGTTTGTACATAATGTGTAAACCATACCAGTACGCTTACTCCGAATTTTTACAACTAGCTACTCGCACAAACCGATCGAGGTGATCACCTCGCAAAATGCCACGCCCCAATGCACAGCCCGTGTTTTGTATGGAGACGCGAGAGTTCTCGTAGGGACCCGATAGGAGCGCTTATGTTTCTTCATTGGGATGTGATCACCTCGATCGGTTTGTGCGAGTAGCAAGTTGTAAAAATTCGGAATAAGCGTACCTACTGCCCACAGGATGCAGTGGGGGGCTTATATTTTTCCACATAGCTAAGCATTGCCTCGTAAGTCACGCAAGATGTGAACGTGCCCTACGATGCACTGCTCTGCGTCCATCAACTTGAGGCATAAAGATGTTAAGCCTGATGTGCCTGTTATTTTACTATTTGTTGCTTCGTCAAGTCTCCAATGCAGAACAGAAGAGCTTTTCGAATTTTGGCAATAATATGTACGTAGGTACCTATCTAACTTACTTTTTTGATATAATTCCAAGAACACGCATCACACGCATACCTACTCAGCTATCACTCACGCAGATATAAAAACATTGATTCAAGTACCTACGCGCACATAATTGCTTGCACGGCAAAACGCATAATAAGTGACGTTTCAAATCACATTCAAACCTATAGGCACCGCGAATGCAGCATAACACCAGATTTAGGTAGGTATCTACGTATCGTACCTATGCCTGTTTCTTTTTTATAATACTTACCTATTACGACCTCTGTGGCGCAGCGGGCGAGAGCCTGCCTGCGACGCAAGAGGTTGCGGGTTTGATTCCCGCCTTGGAACAAATTTGTGTACGATCTGCAGAAATTTGTTCCGATGGTCTGGGTGTTTTCTATGTCTATCTATGTAAGTATATAATGTATTAAATATATCAGTTATCTAGTACCCATAACACAAGCTTTGAATAGCTTACTTTGGGGCTAGATAGTGCTGTGTGGATTGTCCAGCATTATTTATTATTATTATTACCTACCTGCTGTTAGATTAGAATGAGTAGGTATATACCTAGATATCCCACCAGGAGCCATATTCACTACGACCATTTGCACCGCGATCACAGCTAAGACAAGGCAGCCGCTGTCATACGGTCAGGGCAAAGTATTTCCTATGTCGTATAGAATAAAGCCCAACATCAAGTTTTGACGTTTCACGGTTTGGGGCAAGGAATCTCTTATTTTCATAGTGAATATTGCCCCTGGAGCCTTATTTACTATGACAATAGGAGATTCCAAGGAGATTCCTTGCCCCAAACCGTGAAACGTCAAATCTTGATATTGGGCTTTATTCTTTATAGCATAGGAGATACTTTGCCCTGACCGTATGACACCGGCTGCCTTGTGTTAGCTGTGATCGATGTGCAAATGGTCATAGTGAATAAGGCGCCTGATGTTATGCCTCGCAAGAGTCGCAACCACGCACGATATGAACGGTGCCGATACGAAAATGTGCCCTTCAGTGCATTGCCCTGATTCGTCCGAGCCTGGCATCGGTCAATCTTTTTGTTGAGCCTCATTTGCTCTCCCGCGACGCAGTTACGCTGCTTGATAGCAAAGAGACATACCTAATGGAGGTTACCATAATTTTGTGGTCTATAGAAGAAAAGAATTCCTGTGATATGCTTGTAAACGTGAAACTTGTATGTAAAACATTTCAAGAGAACGAATTCGTGCAAGATTCCATAGTTTGAAAAGTTTATGGGCGCCGCGTTTAAAACAATAGCAGAATGCAATTTCCGTCTTAATTAGACTGCAATTTGTAGTGTTTACAACCAAGGAAATGAACAGTTATTGTTCTCCATCATCCGTTAAGATCTCGATAGTAACGGGTCCAGCCCGCAGGCCAATCATCTAAAACAACCCGTGAAGTCGTTACTTGCCATATTATTATCTCAAGCTGTCTGTCGTGTTGTCAAAAAAGTTTTCATGGATTGTTATGAATTAGAAATTATATTTTTCCAGAGTTTTGTACCTAAAGACTGCGTGCTGCGTCGTAGTACAGTCAGTTACAGAAATAATAAGGAAGAAAAGTTTATAATACAGAAAGACGACAAGCAATTTAACATTCTGCAGCCATAAATCTCGCTTTACACGCAGAGCAGAGCCACTGAACTTAAACGAGCGTTCACATCACAGCAGAGCACGCGTGAGGCCGCGAAAGTTGCACAACGCGATAATTATTGTCAATCGAAAGTACATTAACATTGTTTTATTTATGTAAATACAACAGTTATCAGTATCTAATCAATCATCGATATTGAAAGTGCAAGTAATTAAAATTCCGTTAAATTTTTATTAGCTAGGCTCGTAAGCTAAGTCTAAGCTTCCTAATTTTTAAAATTGCGTCTTTAGGTACCTTATTTTACTATTCTAACAAACATGATAGGTGCAAAAGTTGTCATATAGCTGGGTGGCGACTTCTTTTCCTAAAACTATAGTAGATATCCTTAATTTGGCAGTTATTCTTAATTTTGTAAGTACTTGTTCTACTATGTTCTGTTCTCACCTTATTGTATCTATTTCTATTCTATACGTGAAAACCTATTATTGGCCTTATGCTACTATTTTCTTTACTTTCCTGTTATACAATAAATAATTTCTGATTTCTGTACTGTTGGTTTTCCTAAGAATAAATAAATATTCAGAGATGCCACAGCACAGTAAACATAAAATAATTTTGAATTTAACTAAGTTTTACTATCTTAGCCGTAATCAATATATCATATATAATTACCTGCTAATGTAAAAATTTTTTTTATTTTTTTATACAACTAGCTGATGGAACAAGCAGATGGCCCACCTGATGTTAAGTGGTAACCATCACCTATAAACAAAACATTGCCCCGTAGGTCACGCACAATAGGAACGTGCCCTACGATGCACTGCCCTGCGTCCATCAACTTGAGGCATACAGATGTTAAGCCTCATGTGCCTGTAATTACACCGGCGACCACACTCTTCAAACCGAAACACAGCGTTGCTGCTTGGCGGCAGAAAAAGGCGTGGCGGTAGTACTTCCCCGGACGAGCCCTTCACAAAGAGCTCTACTACTCTTCATAACAAAGAAACTAAATATTTGTAAGAAATCGTAAGTCAGGTGCTATAGTACTACTCAGCTTTTGAACTACCTACACTTGAACATTAGAGATACTTAGATAATGTACTCACCATCATAAGCCCACGCCCGACCATCAGCCACATCCTTGAGAAACAGACTCACGTCATCCCAGCAAGACATATCCATCAGCAAATGCACTCCGTTCCTTATCTTCGGCCACACCAGGCTCAATAACGACGGATCGTAAACGTTGAACCAATTTTCGAACGCCTCGCGATTCGCGCGACGCCATGTTTTGATATTCATTTCTCGTTTTAAACTTTGTTGGTCAACGCCTATTCCGCATTCTACCAGCAGAATCACTAAAAATATAATTCTTTGCGAATGCATTGTTTACATTATTTTGTAGTGAACCGAGATGTGTGCTCGCACAACGCTAACTGATTAATTATACGCATCAATGTAATTGAATCAAGAATACGTGAAGCGTTCTCGTTCCAAGAGACGCTGAAACGCTATTTGCTCACTTTTACTATTTATGCATTTATTACTTACAATGTGTACTTTGTTTTTAATAAAAAATACAGATGGACCACTCGATGTAACGCGTTCGCATTAAAAATTGCTTTACTTAACACGTCCACCGAAGATGTGCACTATTGGCATAGCACAGCATCCATCACTATGAAAAAAGTTTCAAATCTTATTTCTGTAATTGCACGGACAGCCGTGCCCTCAGTTTGGGTAAACACAATCAGGTTTATTTTGTAATTTGCTGTGTGTGCACCGGTGGTCTAGTGGGAGTGACCTCGCCTTCCGATCGTAAGGTCGCAGGTTCGAATCCGGTCGTGCACCAATGGATTTTTCTATCGAAAACTTTATGTGCGCAATGCCAGTGCTCTTAAACGGTGAAGGAAAACATCGTGAGGAAACCAGTTAGCATTCTAACAGCGGCGATGGGCTTGCAACCTGTCACGTATGGAATACTAACTACTGCAAAATGTGGGTATGTGCCAAATGTAATGTTTGGACGTACCTTCGACTACCCCCCTTAGACATCCTCAAAAGAATCTTGAATTAGTACCTACTTGGTACTCGGAGATCCGAAGGGATATCTACCGTGCCTAGGGATCAAAGTCGTGAAGCTGTTTCAGTTTTTTTTTCTATGTGTGTGGGTAATAGTTAGGGGGCATAGCCGGCAATACAGAGGCAGCGTCTCGACTGCATATGAATGTTCTCAAGGTACTTAGGTACTACGAAGGTGACCTACTATCTACATAATAAAATAACCTAGATTGTCGATAATAGTTATAATTATTTCTGAACAGAAATGATGTGTCAACAAATGAATTTCTATGTTATAATAAAGTACTAGTGAGTACTAAGTTGAATGTAAATGCTAATATTGGGTGAGTCTACACAGTAGAAACACTGATGATGTTAGTAATTATACATTTATTACCTGTCAAAAAGACAATGCTTACAATTTATTTTACTTCATGTACTTAGTAAATACAATTCTCTAGATTTATTGTTTAAAATTTATGTCACTGTAGTAGTCTCTGTAGGGACGCGTTCACGCACACTCACACATACACACCAACAAAAGACGACGACGCACGATAAAATTGGCCTTAAATACTTTACATTACGGTTTACATTTGCCTGAGTCGTTTGTTCGGCCGCTGTCCGTCCATGAATCCTCCCTGTAGAAAGAAAACCCATTTCAATACAAAAATAACAACATGGACCTGCTAAAAACTTGAACATTTATTCTTTTTCATTTCTTTTTATATGTAAATTTACCAAATGATAAATAACTATGTTCAAGTAAATAAACTCATATGTTTCAACTATGTATTGTTTTTTTAACATTACATTTTCTGAACAGCTAGGTGTTATATATAAGATTTATGAATTGATATTATGTAAGATTTAAAATTAATTATTTTATAGTGTTTGTTATTAAATTTTAAAACGAAAGCACCCACTGGCTACTAGGTACCTGCCAATCCCAAAGCCGCTTAAAAAAAAGAAGAAAAAGTAATGCAAAAACAAGCCATAGAAGCGAAACTCCATTCTAAATTCAAACTCATTAATACACAATACAGTACTTGGCCTGTTTGACCGTTTTCCATGCCATACCATAAAATCTAATCAAATAAGGTTTATTTTGTGCCACAAAAACGTAGACGAGATACCATGAACAATAGGATAGGACAACGAAATTCGTCGTCACTCAGCACTTTTAAATATGCACTACTATGATTTTAAGAGTTTACAAAATACCTTCTACTACTACCTATTTTTTTTAATACCTACCTTTTATACCGTTTGGCTTGTTCTACGAGAAAAATTACAAAATAATAAATTACAGGAAGAGATTACTCATGAACATGAACCAATTCATATTTAGAACACATCAGTTACGTGGTCAATCGCAATGATGTACTAAATAATGAGCGTGCATGCATCCGTACAATGGAAGTTTCGCTTCTGTGTGGTGTTGTTTATATTTTGAGAGAAATGAATTGAATAAAATTACATTGAAATAATATCAATCGTTTTACAGCAAAAACAAAGTTACCTGTATTATCTTGTGTTCTACTAAAACTGGTAGGTCTGAAAAGAATGCACAGAATTCGTTAAATGGCAAAGATTGCAGAATAGTTGGGGATATATCACAATTTTGTACTGCATTTCTTTGCACATTTTTCTATGCACTCGTTTCTGTATTTCAATGTAATAGTAATACATACATGCAGGCAAATAAAAAAGTATTGCAAAAAAATACAGTTACACAAACCTCTTTAATATCACTTACATTCAGCCACTTATAAAAGTAATAAGAGCTTAATATAGATCTTTATAAAAAAATATAAAAAGCTATGCAATTTACTGCAATAATTTATCAACAACATTCTAATAAGCATATATTTATTCTATAGCATAGGGCTAAAGCATACTCATATTACTCATACTTACATAGTAATTCAAAACTAAAAGGATATTACTTGAGATCTACAAAATTATGATACCAAATCTAAAAATGTAAGCAACTAATTGAAAATATGTGTGATACTAAACCTAATGAGAAATACAGCGAGTAAATGTAAATGAAGAAGTAAGTTAGGGATTAGTGGTTCTGCTGATTCTTCTAGTCTTCCCTGAAGTGAACGGTTTTTATTGCATTTAACTTTTTACTCAATATACGGAATACTATGTTGCTGTCCAAAATTATAGTTGATTAAATATTAATGAATGCCATGTGCATTCCCTTTTATTGCGTGTCACGCAAAAATAAAGACGGAAGGGAGAGGGAAGAAGGAAGAGGGTGTGATGGCGCGAGCATTATGTATGCGCAAACAGGGCATGTGCTCCACTAGTTGTTGTCCAGCATTCTTTTTGGTTGACGCGCACTATATAATCCGCGACGGTAAATAAACGAATTTTAAAGGTAGCGTAAATGATTATCTTTTTCATATACACTTTTGCCATTCACGCTATATATGATTTGCTTCTTTTTTGGCACAAAAAATAATGAAGTTGTACGTTCAGTTCAGGGCGGACTAGTAAGGTCAGCAGCGGTTTAGCTTAGGTAGGTATGTCTTACCGGACGGCCCATGAACTGCGGAGCCATATATGTGTTGACGGGAGCGAAGCCGCCGCGAGGGAACGCGCCGCCGCCGCGCGGGAACCCGCGTCCACGCGCGCCTGCAAACAAACCTACTATTACATATTTTAACTAATCACTACTTTAATGTAAATGCCCTACTCAATGTTTTATTGCACAACACAAGTTTTTCCTGCGGTGGAGGTTAGTGCGCACCACATGTGAGACGAAACTTACAGCTAATAATAGTAAATAACTATTAAATTTTACTACTACTTTTTGCATTTGTGTTTACATTTTAAGTTTCTGAATAGATTGTTATTTTTAATTACTCAGTCACGGTATAACGGCCAATTATTTGAGTGCACCACACTGTAGCTTCATAATATTCATATTATTCATAATTTTATAGTAAAAAATACAAGAGAACTAGGTGCTCTAGATTCGAAAACCCATGCAACTCATTTTATATTAAAACCAGCCCTCCATATCAGTTATCATTATGATGACCAGAATTAGTGTTGAGCCTACTCCAATGTCTACTCAGCTTTATTGACAACTAGTTGCGCCCTGCGGTTTCACCCGCGGAAATTTTAATCCCGGTATTCCCACGGGATGAAAAGTAGCCTATGCGCTATTCCTTCCATACTATAATCTATCTCTCTGTCAAGTTTCATCCAGATCCGTTCAGCCGTTCCGGCGTGAAAGAGTAACAAATATCCATCCATCTATACTTACTTTTTTTATCATGTACCTTGTACCCTAGTGGTCTTACTTACAAGTATGTAAAGTATTGTACTTTGTTAAAATATAGACGTAACTACGACTATTGCTAATATCCTAGTGTACTTCCGAGCGGAACTCAATCCCACTATGTTGTCTTTGTTATCGAGACGCGTTAGTAGTGGTGCTACCGTGGAAATTTCACTGTCCCAAGAAACGGCGGCGAACAAAACTGAACATAAAAGAGATACTTTTTCTCTCCTCTTTCAGTAAACTTAATTTAAAGACATCGGAAGCGAAGCTGATTCGATTCCGCGACCGAGTCAACCCTATTGTTGAGTGAGAGCTGGTTAGGTGTTCTTCATACGAAACCCGCTGGAGAACGAAATTTGAAATTAAAAATACGAATTGTCAAAAGTCGGATATACAAAGAAGGTAACGACTAGTATAGATAAGACAACATGTAGAAGTCCACTGCTGGACATAGGTCTTTCCTACACATTTCCATAGGAAGAGCTATTCTGATACATTTGCACCAGGCTTGTACCGAGGCGAGTAGCACCTCTCACCACGCGTCCGTGTTCACTGGTTGGCTGAAAACACCAAAATACCGTGGTCGGAGGTGCTACTAAACTCGCTACATGCCTGACGCGAACGGGCTATAAGCCCTCTTTTTCTAACGCTTCAAACAATGTCGTGAGTCCATCGCACCGGGGGCCTAAATGTCCAACTCGCTAATAATCGTAATCGGCACAGGTGAGGGAATATGTAGTACTAGTTCCGCCCCGCGGTTTCACACGCGTAGTTTTAAATCCCGGTATTCCCACGGGATAAAAAGTAGCCTATGTGTTATTCCAGACCATAATCAATCTCTCTGCCAAGTTTCATCCAGTTCCGTTCAGCCGTTCCGGCGTGAAAGAGTAACAAACATCCATCCATCCATCCATACTTACAAACTTTCGCATTTATAATATTAGTAGGATCGTAATGTCACAGATGAACTTGATAATTATGTAGTACAGAAAGTTTGCACTTGAAATCCAGAATATCGCCATGGTAATGGGCTTCAAGTTCCAAAATAAGTCATCGGGTAGAAGGGCGTCCCACGCTTCGTTTTCCTGTTCGTATAGATTAGTATAAAGTAGTGTGCAGTGCTACGTACCATAGTGTTCGCCCCTGAAGCTCCCTCTCGCGTTGAAGCCGGCGCCGCGCGCGCGGAACGAGTTGTTCCTGGCGGAGGGCGCGGGCGCGTCGCTGGGCGGCGCCGCGCCCGAGTGGCGGCTCTGCTGCTGCGAGTGCTGCCGCTTGTTCTGAGAACACACATGTTGCTAAAACTAACGGTGGCGCGGTCAAGCAGGGCTCACGGTTGGGGGAAGCTAAGAAGACTAACTGAAAAGTAGTTTATGTAAACAAAATGTTAACAGGGTGTACCTGAACACTTGAAAACTTCAGGAAGTTGAAGTAACCATCAATATGAATAAAAAAATTAAGGAAACAACGGTGAACTCGAAAAGAAAAGCTGCTCGATGCAAAAGTCCTACATAACCTGCTTCTAGTATATGAACCAACTGTTTTTTTTTCTTGTTCACAGTGTTGGTTTGGTTCCTTTGCAAAAGTAATGGATATTTGTCTTTTTATTTGGACTTCTACACTGCCCGGCATCCATCAAGTTAAGCCTCATGTGCCTGTAATTACACCGACCACCGCACCCTTCGAACCGATACACAGCAACGCTTGGCGGCAGAAGACGTGGTGGTACTTCCCCAGAGCTATGTAGGTGGTGTTGTGTGTGTGTGTGTGTGTGTGTGTATGTGTGTGTGTATGTGTGTGTGTATGTGTGTGTGTGTGTGTGTAACAGTTTTTTTTGTTCTTGTTATTTTCCCCTTGTTTTTTATTTTAGGACTTCCAGCAGGTTGTGTGTGTGTAGCGGTGCCGTACCTTGTTGTTGATGGCGTTGTGCGCCTTCTGTTCGTCGTCGTCGCGGTACTTGGTGACGGTGACGAGGAAGCCGTTTATGCGCAGCTCGCGGTCCAACTTGAGCGCCTTCTCGACGCTCTCCTTGTCGTGGAACGTCACGCGAACTGCGCACACAACACACGGCTCAAACCGGCTCCGTGACGTGAGCCACGGTATACAGGGGCATTATTCACTATGACAATAGGAGATTCCTTGCCCCAAACCGTGAAACGTCCAAACTTGATGTTGGGCTTTATTCTTTATGACATAAGAGATACTTTGCCCTGACCGTATGACACCGCTGCCTTGTCTTAGCTGTGATCGCGGTGCAAATGGTCATAGTGAATAAGGCTCCAGGCTCGCCTAAAAGGCGGCGATCAAACGCAACCAGGGGTTAGATGGGGTCATGCTGTAAAAAATTGTTCTCAGGAGGTTCTTAAGTCCAACCCCTGCAGAGTTATAATTTATTTTGATTATATATATTAGTAGTTAAATTATAGTAGACTAGTTGCGCCCCGCGGTTTCAGCCGCGCAGATTTAAATCCCGGTATTCCCACGGGATAAAAAGTAGCCTATGTGTTAATTCAGACCTTTCAGATTCTGTAACACAAAATATGTAGAAGTAAAATTTGGGAATCAACCATATTTTTGTGTTTTTGTTATTGTGCATTTGGGACCTCATATAAAACACGCATACAATAAAACAAGTTCACTAAAAACTTGTCAAACAGCATTGCAACAACAGACTTGAACAGACATTAGCAAAGCAATAAAAGAAAAAGATATTGGTTCCCTAAAAGTGACCTGCCCACTTATATTATGACAATCCAATCGGTACGAACGTAGTTGGATGGATGGACTGAGTGAAAGATGACATAAGTAAGTGAACACCGAGATGACGAATGATACGAGGAGGGTGGAGGAAGGAAATCTGCTATAGCGACCCAAAACAGCGCGGGATAAGGGCAGGAAGATGATGATCGGTACAAACATGAGACGCCGCCCCCCTACCCAATGCACCGACGCCATTGTTAATCGCGGGAAGTCGATGAAAGGCCCAGATTCGTTCTTCCTGCAAATTTTTTGTGGAAGCTTAGGTCCAGCAGTTGACTTCTTGGGCTGATTATGATGAGCACTAGTAGACCCGCCATGTCAAAATGAAGAGAAAAATTATCAAAATTACTGATTCTTTCTGTAGACTATGACGCTGATGAGATGAGACATATACCCATTTTCAGCAGGTACGTACGTACGTGCGTAATTGTATGCCTTTGTGGAGATGACTAAATCGACCGACAAGGTCGAGAGGTGACGTCACTCCCATACCTTTTTAGAGCTTCGCGTGAACTGGTACTAATCGCATGGTCAACGACGTGCGCTGAGTGCTGTGATTCGGGTAACCTTAGCAGGGGTCAATGACTCGGTAACGTCTTAGCAATAAGACGCGGACAACCGCTATGGTTACTTCCTACCAATATTTTAAACGCGAAAGTATGTATGGATTGATGGATGGATGTATGCTTGTTACTCTTTCACGCCGGAACGGCTGCTTTTTATCCCGTGGGAATACCGGGATTTAAATCTGCGCGGGTGAAACCGCGGGGCGCAACTAATATTATTTTTATTTTTATTTTCATTGTGTGTTAGTGTTAAGATAATGTGTAAATGTGTAATTGTGTATGGATCCGTGACATCTTAAATAAATAAAAATTTCCCACGATCCCAACAAATTATTCCACAAAAACTTTTAAGAAACGAAAAAAGATAAAATCAATTTTTATAACTATTCAGTGATTTTGAATCTTCAAATATGTGCTAAACTATAAACACACCGGTGCGTCATTCATAGGAAATTCTACCTAGAGCTCTCAGTTTTCAGCCATCTAAAATGTTTCCATCTTTTTTTTAACGAAAATATGTACCGCAGACCACGGAATAGAGAAAACCGCAGACATTGATATTCTTGACACATCATCATTCTACATTTTATTTCTGTAATCTGTGATTCATTTACCAAGCACAATTCGTTAAATGATCATGTTGTTCTCAATTGTTTAGAGACCGCACTAGGCGGCTACAGTTCACTCCAGGTATCTCTACAAGACAAGTGCTCCCAACTAGTAAGAGGCCGCAGTACTAACCTTGAACTTTATTAAGTACACGTAACAAGGTTCCCCCTTTTCCGTGACCTACTTATGACTTTGAAAAGGCCGAGTTCACTACTAACGTTTCCTATTTTGCTAATGTACCAATTAGACATGTAACAAATTGGAGAGAACTCGTGGAAATGCAAAACAAATGAAGTTTATATTTTGTTTAAGCCAAGTGGATAATAAACAATGTGGTGTTTATGAAATTTCAAGATTTTTTAAGGATCAAGAGAATTTGTTAGATTTGGATGATTCGATTTTGATATTGAGATTTTGTTAATTAATAAATTATATTAAAAAAATAAAAATAAAGAATTATTTGCGGAATGGGAAGTTCTATAGTTTTGATGATTTCGTAGCACATTGAATTAATTTTTGGCGCGGTTACCTGCGTCGTTCGATGGTCTTCGTTTTTCCGCTGTAGTTCCAATTTCGAAGAAAGTCACTTCTCAAAAACATTTGAATTTTAATGGTTATGTCAATAATCTATATCGTAAGCTGTGAATGGAGTCGCATAAGAAAATAGTAGCGTACCTATTAACGTGTAATGAATGAGGTCAACACGACTTATTTACTAAACGTTGAATGTAGTAAGATTATCTCAAATAAGATTATCTCAAATAAGATTATCTCAAATCAATTTGTTCTTTGAGTATTTTTGGACGTAGGTACATAGGACATTTATTTAGAAACGTTCTCTTGTGGAGTACTTTATCCCACATTGCCAAATCTAGACACGTGTAAACCAAGAAGGAAATTCTCCATCCGAGGCTGTGGATGGTGAAAGGCAAGGAAAGGTATAGGTTGCGTCAACCAAAAAGGTCGTTAGAGAACAGTGGAGGGGATTTGTTTGCGCTTACAAAACACACTCGCTATCACCCTTCCCCTCCTTCCGGCGCTACACGGCAGGCAGGTAACACGTAGGTAAGTTAAGGTACTCACGTATCTTGTACTTGGTCTTGCTGAACTCGTGTATGTGCGCGACGTCGCCGCACTGCGTGAACAGCTCCCGCACGTACTCGGAGCCGGCCTCGTAGGGCACGCCCACCAGCACGGCGGTCTCCGCGCGCGACTCCACGCACACGGACACCGGCGACCCGTCCAGCACGCAGCCGTCCTCCGACAGCGCCTGCGATGCCACCACTCTCACTCGCATGCGAGGGGACCTCCCTCTCTAGCCCACGGCTCAATCCGCACCAGCGGCACGGACACGCTAACGTCTGGCTATCAGTTTGACATTTGATTCCCATCCATGATCATCATCTACCCAAAAATGTTTTCCCATTAGCCAAAGGTTAGCTGGTAGATAATGCTATCCAGCATTAAGCTCGCCTATGTACATTGTATTTTTGTGCAATAAAAAAGTTTCTATCTATGTATCTATCTATCTATCCAAGGGATTTAGCATCCATCACAAAGAATTTAGATACCAGATCCATCCATATGTTGCTATTACACTATGGGAATCAAATGCTCTCGTCAGAGTATTAGATTCCTTGATCAAATGTCAAACTGAAAGCCATCTTGATAGCCAGACATTAGCGTAGTCGGGCCGCAGGACTACAGCGAAGCGGCCGGCCGTTTCGCTGTATATAATTTTAAACTTTAAATTCATTAGAATAACACATTGTACCGCGCGAGCACTCCGAGGACTCTGCGGAGCGCAAACAATACTATGCATTACAACAATGAAGATTAAGTTTAAAATCATACACAGAAACTGCCGGCAGCTTCACTGCTGTCGTGTGAATTAAGCCCAAAACTTCAGTACCATATTTTGGGTACATATATACATATATACATATACAAGGTTCTTTTTGTATGGAGGGTGATTTGATAAGCGCCTTTGCTCGGGCATACTGTCTTCATACAAAAATGGCCTCAAGTTACCAAAAACTAAACATGGTTATTTGGTGGTATGGTTTTCTCTGTGTATTGTGTGTCAAATAAATGTTTAAACACTCCATAATTAGCCGAACAATTTAAGCTATAATGTTCAGCATAATTTGTTATGATGTCCTAAAAGTTCTTTAGAAAATTTGACAATATGATCAGAGTGAAATTTGAGCAGCATTTTGTAAAATATTTGACTGCACTTATAAATTTTATAATGAAATTGTAATATTAAAACTTTTTCTTACACAAATTAACATTTTAAACATCTGACAAAACACTAGAATTTCTAATGCACTACAAAACAAAATAAGCACCTGAGATTTTTAGTTACATGACAAGTACTTCATATCCATTTTTTAATGAAATCAGAAATAAGGCTGCGGAACTGCTTAACTAAACACAAAAACTGTGCACTTATCATATTATTATGTAGTGTAAACTGATGAAGTCGACACAGAGCAATCATTTTCCAAAGGTACAATATTTTTGTACTTAGCTGTGTGCTAAAACACAAAAAACACGATAACTTTTTGTATTATATGATGTTTGTCATGTTTACAGGGAATTTGCAGATATTTTATCAGTATAGTGTATCCAGGATTTGATGAATTGGTAAAACTCAAGATAAATTATTTGCAAATTCACATATTTTTTGTTTTCAGTAACTTACCACCACTGCAAATGCACAAAAATATAACACTTTGGGATTCAGCTGGTCTACTACTAAAACAACAAATGTGAGATTTCCATTTTGACAGACATTAAAAATGTAAATACAGCAAGCTACTAATGGGTGCACATTCAGTAGAAGACCAGCTCTTGGAACATTCAAATAGTCACTCTTTCTGCACATGACTTCTTACTGTACTTTAACTGTCAGCTCATTGCAATTTTGAAACATATTCTCAGCCTTAAATACCACCTTTTCGGCACTAAAACTACAGAATAACTTTTAATATAAATAATATGTTAAATTAAACATTTGTTTACCTTTTCCAGAGAATCTTTGTTTTTGAATTCGACTATTGCCGATAATGTGGGAGTTGTGGTCAGTTCAGTTACAATGATTGGACCACGTCTAAAAAGAAAGAAAATTTTTCTTGTTAATACTCCACACAGACAGTAGTGCTCCGAGCGCAGCTTTCGCTTCAGATCACAAAGTCACAAATTAAATCAAATATTTCATGATAATTATTCAAATATTGTAAGCACCTAATAATCTTTCATGAATTCCAGGGATTGATATTTGAATGTTAATATTACACAGATTCATAACATTACCACATGAAAACAATTTAAAAAACCACTCACTTGATGCTAATGATTTCTCCATGCTTTGAGAACAGCTCCTTGATTTTCTCTTGGTATTCAAAAAGGTAGGTCACAGGCAGGTTCTCAATGAGGATTTTACCAGATTCAACCTTTTCTTCCTCAGCCTTCTTTTCTGCATCGGCTGCCTCAACGTCAGCTGCCTCGGCGGCGTCTGCGCTCTCGCCTTCGGGCAGCGCGTCTGCGTTGCCGTCCTCGGTGCGGTCGGCACCGGCCTCGTCGCCCTGCTCCATCAGCTCAGTGCCGTTGTTGTCATCGGCCGGCACCTCGGCCGCAGCCGCCACTTCCGCCTCGGGCGCAGCGGCCGGCGCCGCCTCCTCGGCGGGCTTAGCTTTCGCCGCTTGGTTTCGAGCACCGCGACCGCGCTTTGAAGCCACCATGATTAATTCACTGCAAGAGGGCGAGGCAACTATGATCACGAACGGATTTTAGTGATTACTGGATTCCCGCCAATCTATGTTTTAGGCCTACAATAATATATCGCTTGGCGCCCATCCCAGGCATCAAGGACAAGGCGACAACGCGCGAAATGACGCGTACGAACAATTACATGGATACAAATTGTAATTTATTGGGTAAAAAGATAAAAACCACGCAAGTGGTTGTGAACATAACGGTAAATACAAAAGCCAACTGTGGAGCGAAATTGGACGCGCCATGAAGCGTCTTTTTGCGAATGGAAAATTCACGATTCCGCGCCCCCTAAAGTGCCTCAATTGGAAGTTGTCTTACTGCTGAAATTATTATTATAAACATGATTCACTTCACTTACCTCACAGAAAATCCGAATAAAATACACAACGTGAACACAAATCAGCACAAAATGACGCCAACTAAATGCAATAACATGAAACCGGCATCACGCAAGCGCATCCGCCATTTATAAAATAAAGTTAGGTTATCAATGTTGCCATGAACTAAAACTGATTGATATACTTTTGTACTGATAAAAAAAAACTGTAATAGTGCGGTTAAACGAGCGCTCTAACACGAGCCGAGCCGCGCCGCGCCATCCGTGTAGGCGCGGCTCAGCTTAATGCGGACGCAAGCAAGCCTGCTCGTTTCGTTTATACGAGTTTATACGTGGGTTGCACGATCCAACGCGAGCCGAGCCGTCTGTGGAGATGCGACCCGAGCCGTCCGTGATGGGCGCTGTCCGGCGTGATACGTAAAGGTGCGGTTAAACGGCGCGCAAACACGCGAGCCGAGCCTGGCTCGGTCTATTTTTGGTTTTGATTATCCATATTGAAGAACGAACAAGCGGACAGCTCGGTTCAACAGCGCGATGTGTAGCCGCCACGGACGGCTCGGCTGGCGTAGGATCGTGCTACCCCGCGTCGTTTAAACGAGCAGGCTTGCGTCCGTATTTAGCCGAGCCGCATCTCCACGGACGGCTCGGCTCGCGTAGGATCGGGCTAGCCCGCGTCGTTTAATCGCACCTTAAATGTGCCAAAATGGGTCTTCCTTCGTCGTCGCGCGCTCTGTACCCATCTGTTTAGACGGCGCGTATTAACACAAGCCGAGCCGCGCGCCTTTGATCCGTGTCGTAAAGCCGACAAGTGATGGATCGTGCGAACTTGGCCGAGCTGCGCCGAGCGTAGCTGTTTAAACGGCGCGTGGCGCCCTGAATCACGAGCCGAGCCAGGCTCGGCTCGTGTTAGAGTGCGCCGTTTAACCGCACCCTAAGACCGCATTCCGAAATGGCTATAATCGATCACAGCGCTCACATCACCTCACAGGCGTTCCGAATTAGATATTGCGATTATGACAGCTCAGAGCTGTCAACAATTCGGAACGTTCGTAAACGCACTCACATAAATATCCTAGGAATCATAACCTCAAACCCTGTGTAACAAACTGGGACTGCTTGGATATTTTCTGGATTTGTTATTTTATGATCGCAGAACATATTATACCATATAACGACTATAATGCGACTGAAAACATGTAACCTCATCACAAATAACAACAAAACACAAATGTAGAACTGTCATTTTTGACAGCGCTCACAGTGATATTAGAATATTGCATGGTCGGCGTAATCACAAGATGGCGCATGTCATAACGTCATCTATGACGTACCATGCAGTGTGACCAAAGTTAGTAGATTTCTACTTTTTCGGTAGATTTTGAAGAACTTGCAACAGCTGCTAGTAGGAAAAAAAAATTATGTGTATTTTGGTAGAATTTGCCATTTTTTGGTATATTGGTAGTATTTTTTCGAAAGAAGATGGCAGCCCTCTCCTATAATCTATTCTTTTAAAGGAATTCCCCTACTAAGTGAATCGGAATCAGTCTATCTCTTTCTAAACACATGTACTCATCAAAGAACAAACACTCAAAGCCTAGGTGGGGCTTCCCCCGAAGGTAAATAATTGTTCAATCTATTTTCATTCATTACAAATTTATTTCTGTTGTTCGCGATACCCTTGAATATATTTACGTTTCATCACGAAGTCAAACAACAGCAGAATCAGATGATGCTATGATAGTGAATGAACAAGTTGTTCAGATGATGCTATATCATAGCATCATCTGATTCTGCTGTTGTTTGACTTCGTGATGAAACGTAAATATATTCAAGGGTATCGCGCGGAGTGGGAGCAAGATCCCTTATTCAAGCAATGGTTGAATAAATCAAAAACTAATGAAGCGAATGCGCACTGTAAAGTCTGTAATTGCGACATGCTCAGTAGAGTGACTTCTCTGAAGGAACACATGGCTACATCTAAGCATCTAAAAAATATGAAAGGATTTTCTGGAACCTCACAAGTAAGCAGCACCTAAATACTGTCTTATAGCTCATTTAGATTTGTTTATAAAGTAGATTACTATTTATCAGATATTTTATTCATTCGTCTCGTATAAATGCTACCAAATAGGCAGTGTGTGTTCTTGCTTGACCGACACGCACACAAGCGCACAAATAATGTTGCAAGTTATTAACATTTTCCCTATAAATTAGGGAAATTGTAACATATTGTAAGGAGTAAATGATAATAATTTTTCTGTTTGATAATTTTTCATTAATTATCAATGGCGCGTTCAGAATATGTCCTGTTAATATAACGTACTCTATGGGCGTTTACATACAGGGTTACAGCTTAAGTCGGGTAGTAAGTAGGTATGACACTCAGACCAAATAAAAACTAAAGACAGACTTCTGTGAACAGCAAAGTGAAGCCAGTTTTCTAAAGATGTGTTGCGGTCAAACTACGCCTCGCCCCGTGTACATACACAACTAAACGCACACACACAGAAAAGTGAAGCCAGTTTTCTAAAGATGTGTTGCGTGGGCCGATTTGGTGTGTGCGTGCGAGGCGTAGTTTGACCGGCTTCACTTTGCTGTGCACAGAAGTCCGTCTTTTAGTTTTTATTTGGTCTGAGGTATGACAAAAGTAAAATCATGAAACTAAACAATACAATACAAAAATCCTTAGGCTTCCCTTGAGTTCGCGCGCGCCTACTGAGGTTACTTACTTACTTATTATTCTAACTGTTTATGTTTTTTTTCCCAGAGATAATAGCAAAATCTTGATAACCCCTAATTGAAAATGTTATAGTAGACTTTTAG
The DNA here is from genome assembly GCA_963576535.1 of Plemyria rubiginata. Lineage (NCBI taxonomy): Eukaryota > Metazoa > Arthropoda > Insecta > Lepidoptera > Geometridae > Plemyria > Plemyria rubiginata. The sequence goes on along the minus strand of OY754908.1, from coordinate 14,229,940 downwards.
TAGAATCCAGCTTACTATAGGTAGATTTTGGTAATTTTTCACCCTATGTTACAGTAGATTTGTCAATTCAAATCTGGTCACACTGGTACCATGGGCCATCGTTATCGCGCTCACGCTAATTCGGTACGGGTTTGTGAGCGCTCAAATCTTAGAGCATTTATAACTGGAGATGTTAACGCAAGGCGTACCCCTCTGCCGGCCATAAGACGCGACTTGGCCATGCACGTTATATAAAACTACTTCACTCATCACCGCGCGGCCATTAGTTGTCGTTTCGTGTCGCGAAGTAGTGCTCAGTAAAAATGGTGAATTGTGCGGTATTTCGGTGTAAAAGGAGATCAGAGACATCAAACTTTAGGGAACACGGTATTTCCTATCACAAGTAAGTGATATTTTAGTCAATTGTCTTTGTAATTACGTTTAATTTATATTTAATGGAATACCAGTTACGACAGTTTTAATACGACGCCAACGTCTTGGTAGGAGGTGTCGGTGAATTTATATTCCTTGGTAGAAGGCGTAGTGTGGGGACTAGTTGAGCGAAATCGATTGAATGAATGTTGGAATGAACGTAAAATTAGAATAAAATGCGATGTGTTTTTTGTACCCATATTTAACCGATTTAAAAAAAGGATGTTCAGAATTGGACTCTACAAAATCTGTCTCTGTCATTCTGCCTTCAATACGTCGCTTCATGGAGCTCCCTTAAAATTTTAGTTGTGCTGTGTCGTTGGTTTATTGCTATTTTCTTTGTACTTTTTGAACGCAGAATCGTATAAACGTGATTTTTGTATAGCTGTAGTATGTTAGCTGGAAAGGGACATGGGCTATGAGCATTTGTTAACAGCCGCTATTCTTCTACTGCTCTTCATTTTTTTCACCCCGTCATACCAATCATCATCATCAGCCTATGTAAGTCCACTGCTGGACACATCATACCAATAAAGAAACAAAATATTTATCTAAAAATGCATTCATGAAAGACTACTTACTTGAAAGATTACTTACTACTTGCGAAAATAGAATATAGCTTAAAGTTACTCAACAACAGTGTAGCTTTCTATTTGTAAAATAATTTTTAAAATCGTTTCAGTAGTTTCAGAGATTACGCTCTACAAACTCTTAATAAAATATTTTTTACAAAAAAAACCGACTCCAAAACTGCTATCCAATTTGTTATGAAAAATACACTTTAAAGTTAAAAATAATTGCATTATGGATTTATATTTCAATCTACTTACAAATAGGTATCCATTTTTTCAACAAATCTTATAATTTTATTATTATGACATTATACAATTACTGATATTTTTGAAGTCGGTGCCAGCACTCTATTTACTTAGTAATACCTACTAGGCTAGACAGGTACACGTTTGTTAATCTTGGCTAAAAAAAGGAAAAGTATATGATTTTGAACCACCCTGTTTCATTCATATGAAATCATTCATTTGTCGGTCTTTTTACAACCCATCACTACTTTTTTGTGTTAGTGTGTAACTAAACAAAAGTGTAACAACAGTCATTCTTTACTTGTGTTATTGTTTTTGTGTTGGTGTACAGCTTTTACTTGCGTGTGCGTTTATAGGGACGCTTAATTTTTCTGCATTAGTATGCGTGATTATGTAAATGTGTTCTGTACCGTACTACCCCGCCTCCCGCGAAAACCGGCAGAAAGATTTTAGTACTAAAAGTAGCGCTTGGCATCTCCCGTTATAAATGCTCTAAGGCTCAAATCGATTATAGCGTATTTCGGAACGCGGGGGTAGTTAGTACACAGGTGTAGTATCCCTTATTGGTATGTGTGTAGTAGTAGCAAGGAATTTGATTTGGATACTACGTTTTATCTATAAGTATAGTATCCAAGGAATTTGATGTACTTGTATTCAATCAAATTCCTTAGTAGTATTTATCTATAGATTACCTAGGTTAGGTATTCATTCAATATTCTAGGATCACTATTCACTAGGATAGCGCTCAGAAGAATTGTTCTTCTGAGGGATAGCGTAGCGTTATATACTCTTGGACTAGGATGAATGGTTTTGTTTTGATGTTTTGCACATGTTTTGATTTCTAATTTTTCTAGATCTGTGTTGAGTCCGGGTAATACGCAACCATGGAATACACAACCACGGAAAACACAGCCAGGAAAGCGCAGCCAGGAAAGCGCAGCCAGGAATTTGCGGCCAAAATGGTTGCAAAATACTGACTGCGCTTTCCCGGCTCGTGTCGGGAATGCCCATCCACGGATTGTACAACCATGGAATACACGACCCGAGAATTTGCGACCAAAATGGTTGCAAAATCCTGGCTGCGCATTCCTGGCTCGTGTCAGGAATGTACGACCCCGGAATTGGTGACCATTCTGCGATTGGTCGAAACTATAATGTGGGCGGGGTCTATTACAGGCCCCGCCCACATTGCCTATGCTTCGTTTAAATGCAACTAGTAACTATAAGGCGAGTAGCACAGATTATATCGCTCATTTGGTGACGAAACTGCACATTTTGTCAAAATTGAGTTAAGTGTATCAAAAAAATTTTTGAGGTGGTTTACGTTCGGAGAAATATCGACAGAATTGAATCTCTTACCGATTTGGCTAGATGTCGTTGTCATCAGTGTCACATTAGACAAAAGAGTTGTTCAAAGGAGTTGTTCAAATTTTTCATACTGGGGAATATAAAAAGTATTTCATAAGAGATAGTGCCATACGTTTTAGAGTTTATGTCTCACTCTAACTTGGAGCATAAAGTAGGAATAATTTTTTAGTGTCGTGGAACAAATTCAATACGTTGAATTGAAATAGCGAGAGTTGATTTTTTTTGCTTGATTTGAAAATCACACGGTGTTTCGACTTCATTTCGCGTTGTTCGTAATTTCGTGGTGCTTCGTGTGTTTTGTTGTTCTGCCATTGACGTGATCTCATAAATATTTTGACTTTTGAGTTGGTGTTTATTAGTTGTATTCAAATTCCTTGGTTTATTCCGAGTTGTCACATCACTTTGAAGTAACGAGAATGTCAAGTCATCCTGACAGTGAATGTTTTTTTGTTATTAGTGTTGCCGTGCTGGCTTCTTTACATGTTTTTCTCCCTCAAAACATTTTTATAATTCTTACGAAAATGGAGACGAAAATACGTCGTTGTTACTTCAATTACATCCCGGCATGTAATGTACCTACATCAATATAATAATTATAGCTGCCGTGCGTGTGTGAAGCCTATTTACTTATATTTTTTGTTATTTTTATACATTTTTGACAGTACGCATACTTGGGGTCAATGACCGTTTTTCGGCGCGACTAAGTTCCTTATTCGCGCTTTCTCCATTCGCGTTTTCACTATTCGCGGCTTATTCGCGGATATTCGGTATCCTTTACCAACGCGTCTCGGTATATGAACTAATAACAAATAAAATAGACCTTATCACAACTACGCATATAGTATGTTTTCAAATGCTATCGGCGTTGTTTGATAGTTCGGCGGTTCTCCTTTGACATAAGCCGCCTTTGCCGCGGTCGGTATTTTTTAAGAAAGTATTGCTAGTTTTTAGGGTCCCGTACCCAAAGGGTAAAAACGGTACCCTATTACTAAGACTTCGCTGTCCGTTCGTCCGTGTGTCTGTCTGTCTGTCTGTCACCAGGCTGTATCTCATGAATCGTGATAGCTAGGCAGTTGAAATTTTCACAGATAACAAAATAATAATACTAAAATATTGACATGGTTATCATCATTTTAAATTGATTTATTTAAATTTCAGTCTTACAATAATGAATAAACGCGCGAAAATGTTAGTGGAGCATGCAAAGGAGAGAAAAATAATGGCACCATTCACAAAAAATATGAAAACAAGAACTGATTCCACGGACGACGCTGGTCAGAGTGAAGACGCGAATAATGGAAATGCACCCATACCTCGTTCAATTTGGAATTTAGAAACGGAGAGTATTGCTAAATACTCGGCGATCACAGAGAGCAAAGATGGTTGTCAAGAAAAGGAGAATTGTACTCGTAGGCGTACATCCAGCGGTTCTAGTTCGTCGTAATCAAGCTCGTCGTCATCAAGCTCATCGTCATCTAGCTCCTCATCTAGCTCTTCATCGAGTAGCTCCACTTCGAAAGCTCCAATGATTCCGATGACTGCAAGAATGTCTAGTTTGCAGCAAAGTCAATCATCCATAGCCAAGCAACAATCTATTGCCCCTACTGACGTAAGTGGCGATAGCACATTATCAAAACTAGAAAATTCTGGCCTCCAACCTGTTAGTACAGTTCATGATGAACCCTTTCCGCAACCAAACGCATCTAAATTAGACTCAACTCCGCAATCAGATTCTACAAATTGCGGAGATTTTTCACCAGATGATAGTGGTGATGAATACCTCCCCGAAAATCAAAATCGTGGTCGTAGGCCAATACCCCTTCTGATTCTGAATCGACTGAAAGCGAAACTATTTTGTCACAAGATTTTATGACACAACAAATTAATAATTTAACTACAAATGAAGTTTTACCTGAATCTCGAAGTAACAATGAAACAACTCCATCTCGTGATGTTGAAAATACTGACTTATCTCCTAGACAAAGTCGGAAAAGGAAGAGGAATGAAGAAGATTGGTTAAAGACAAAGGTTAAACGTTTAAAAAATTCAGGTCAGCAATACAAATCCCATAAAGGAAAAACTGTCTATGCTAAAACAATGAAGCCGCCTTGTTCTGATAAGTGTAGACTTTCGTGCTCAAATAAATTTACAGAGGAACAGAGGCGTAAAATCTTTGAAATGTATTGGGAATTAGCTTCTTTTCAAAGACAGCGTGATTTCTCTTTTTAGTGTGGACTATAGTACTAGTATACTATTCTCTTATCTGTGACTATAGTATTGCTATCTATTTAGAAAGAGAGGGTCTGCCCACATAAAGCGAGATAGTAATACATAGGTTATGCTTCAAGTAGGTATTCGAAGTGTGGTCTCCATTTTTATCTACAACTTCATGTTTTGAACCGACCAATGCCAGCACAGCTTTTATGTGCATAATAAAGACAGTGCTCTACAAAAGAACGAGACAACACTACTACTTGCCACTTAGACTAAACTACCATATTGGTAGATTTTGCTTAGACAATGTAAGTACCATTATTTTTCTAAATAAAAATTAAACAATTAAGTATCAAGTAAGCAATAAAACACTTATTTCAATATGAATCGCAAATTATGAAATTAAGGTCCAAAAGTGTCACTGTGTTATTTTTGATTTGATGGAAAGGTAGGATTTAGTGAGTGGCGTTGGCAATTCATTTCTGAACGAAAATAAAATGGCCGGCTGACAGAAGTTTTTTATTATTTGTTGCTTTTGTGATGCCGGTTGCCGGTTTGTTTGCAAAAGAATGTCTTTAAAAAAACTGCGTTTATATAAAGTAAATATATAAATTGTCATAAAGTGTCTTAATTGTACTTATTGTGTAAATTTTGAGAAAGAGACTCCATTGCGATACAGACGCTATTTGTGTGTGCTGTGAAATTTGTGTTTTGAGTTCAAATATTTTTACGATAGTGGACGCTTTATTGTGCGAAATTGACGCTATTACTGATTTTTGAGGTAGAGACTATAGCGAAATTGACGCTTTGTGTTGTGTTGTGCTGTGTTACTTTTACTAGAGCATTAAAACAGGAAACATCTAGGTAATCCTACGAGATGCACTAGGTACGCAGATTTTTCCAACATGGTTGGGAAAGCCAATTATACGTGCGCAAAATGCAGGACTACATCACAGGAAAATACTTCTGTAACTTTCCAGATTCCCTCTCCCATCAGTACACGGCTCCCTAAAGTAAGTACCTATATTTTGAACTGACTTATAGTACCTACTATGTACTACTACTGACTTTTTGGTTTTTATCTTGACATACGACTTGACGACCTCTGTGGCGCAGCGGGTGAGAGCCTGCCTGCGACGCAAGAGGTTGCAGGTTCGATTCCCGCCGTGGAACAAATTTGTGTATGATCTGCAGAAATTTGTTCCGTAGGCACTGGGTGTTTTCTATGTATAATAAAAACTATCTATCTATGTAAGTATATAATGTATTAAATATATCAGTTATCTAGTACCCATAACACAAGCTTTAAATAGCTTACTTTGGGGCTAGATAGTGCTGTGTGGATTGTCCAGCATTATTAATTTATTAATTAATTTAATTTATTAATTTAATATTATTAATACACTAAAAACCAGTGATCAATTTACATCTAAAGGTTCCCTGGAAGAGATCACTCTTACTGATTAGGTCACCAACTGTACAACTGCTTCTGTATTTGTATTTCCTGTTAGGTATGTATTTCTGCTTTTTGGTGTTTAATGAAGAGTACTTACTTGTAATTTATCTAATTTCAGGGCCAAAGTATGGGCAAAGTATTGCTTCCCGAACGAGGATTGGACTGAAGATCGATCACTGCACAGATTATTCAAGTCCCATAAGATGATGTGTACTAATCATTTTGATGATTCGTCATTTACTAGCAGTGAAAGAAAACGACTCAACAAATTTGCAATACCGACTGATGCTCGTGGCCCAGCTTAGGGATCAGCAACATCATAGAGATGAAGTAAGTGACATGTTAAAACTATTGTGAAATTAGCTACATATCCCTTAGTGGGTCATCCATAAATTATGTCACACGAATTTCATGATTTTTTGATGACTAACATAAATTGTATGTTTCTCTAATTTAGGTTGTACTTGTGTTGTCAACATACATCATCATATTATAATTTTTCAGATGGCATCAGAACCTTCTACCAGTGCATCTTCATGTTCCACATCCAACGCACATCTAAAAGAATACAAATCTCAAACAATGCAGGTGTGTTTGTCATTCTTAAGCAATTCAATTTCATACTGTATAATAATATAATATAATACATATTTTAGCTTTCTCATCAAAAAAGAGAAAACCTAAAATTCTAAATAATTTCTAAATGAATTTTTTTTTAGGTATTTTAGAATATTTTTCCATTAATTATTAAAATTAACGATTATTTTTGTTTACAGGAATCTTATAAAAGCAAAGGCTTGTTGAAGGAGATAGAGGCAAAGGCACTGACGGAATTGACGCCTAAGAAACAAAAGTTGTACAAAAGATGCAGACAAAATCTTGTAGAAATCTTGAGACTTAGGAGAAAGTTCAAAAAAGTAAACAAGAGCAAGACCTGCAAACGAGCAGCACCAGCAACCGACTGACAAACAGAAAATGAAGGTTCGATTGGCTGCTCAAGTCTTTAGCCACTCTGTTGCAGCTGGATTATTTGCCAAAATAGGTCAAGGTTAGTTCAAAGATTTGCATTCCATTAACTATTGCTGCTGCATGCTAATTAAATATTTGAGAAAATGCCGCAACTCTAATAAATAAATAAATAAATAATAATAATAATAAATAATGCTGGACAATCCACACAGCACCATCTAGCCCCAAAGTAAGCTAATCAAAGCTTGTGTTATGGGTACTAGATGACTGATATATTTATTACATTAATACTTACATAGATAGATATTTTTTATTATACATAAACACCCAGACCAACGGAACAAATTTATGCAGATCGTACACAAATTTATCCGAGGCGGGAATCGAACCCGCAACCTCTTGCGTCGCAGGCCGACTCTCGCCCGCTGCGCCACTGAGGTCGTCAAAATAATTACCTAAAAGAAAATTCTCACAAAGAAAATGTAAAATTAAGTATTAAAACAGATTTGTGCCTTTTTAAAATTGAGGAAGTGGTTATGGACCTACACTGCATCATTTCTTTTATGTAGTTACACTCACTTACAAAAAAATTTGCCACACAGCACTATCTAGCCCCTAACTAAGCTTATGCTTGTAAATGATATACTACTTATATATTTTTTTTGTAAATAGATACTTATAATATTATAAAACACCCAGACAGAGAACAAACATCTATGTTCATTACACAAATGTTTGTTCACAGTGGGAATCGAACCCACAACCTACAGCGTAGAAGGCAGAGCTATTACCAACTGAGCTCTACATAGCTGTCAAAAATGATTTAAACATAAAAAAATGACTTTTACATAAAAAATGATTTTAATTTAATTCCCTTTTTATAATATTACAGGAAAAAAGCTTATATCAAAAACCAGCAGGAAAACTACTCCTACAATGAAGGAAAAGGAATTACGAAGGAAAATGATTATTGAAAAGCAAAGCCAAAAGGCAGTCTGCTGAAATAAAATTGAAGCCTGAACTTGCCAACCATGCACATGTTTTTATGCTGCGTGGCCTATTTCAAAACTATAAGCAGGCTATATCATATACTTTTGCTACAAATGCTACCAAAGGACCCAAGCTATTCATCCAGATAAAGAAAGTAATTTCAGAGGTCCAAAAAGCAGGATTGATAGTTGTAGCAACCATATGTGACCAGGGGACCAACAACCGTCAAGCTTTGAAAATGCTCCTTTTCTTAAATATATTCCTTTGGTCTCATTACCAAAGGAATATATTTAAGAAAAGGAGAAGAACCTAAAGAAAATGTCATTCTCATTAACAATCAAAAAATTATTCCAATCTATGACCCACCACACCTTCTGAAAGGAATGAGAAACAATCTGTTGACCAAAAATTTAAAGTATGTTAAAGATGGTGTGGAAAAAGTAGCAAAATGGTCACATCTACAACAGTTGTATAAAGAAAACCCAGGCTATAAAGGAATTAGATTAATACCAAAATTAACAGAAAATCATGTGAACCCTGATAAAATGAAAGTAAAATATGCTGCTCAAATATTTAGTCGCACGGTTGCTTCTAACATGGGGTACCTAGCAGGTAATAATATTGATATTAAAATGTGAATCATACTAATCTAATACTACAAATTTTAAAGTGAAAGTTTTTTTTAGGATGTTCGGTCCAGTACTCAGCGTGATTGAACCACTAAATCACGCTGAGTACTGGACCGATTCAGATGCAATTATAAACAAGGATGATTGGTAACCCAGATTAGCTTGTAGGCTACTTTATATCCCGAAAATAATAAGAAAGGTTTTGAAAACCACATCTTGAGTGAAGCCCCATTTCAATGGGAAGGTCATGGGTTCAAATCCCACTTAGTTATTAAATATTGGATCACTAAAAATGATAAAAATGCATAATCTTTACCTATTAACAATCCACACAGCACCATCTAGCCCCAAAATAAGCTACACAAAAATTAATGAATGTTAAATGTTTCATTTTCAGATAAAAAGATTCTTCCAGCGGAATGTAAAGAAACTGCGGATCTGCTGCTGTTAATAGATAACATTTTTGATTCCGTGAACGGCAGCTACACCAAAACCAAACATGCGAAGCCATTGCTTGGTCCTGCGACACCCACATCAAGCCATCACAAAACATGGGAAGAAGCAATACAATTATTTGAAACAATGAAATTTATCACTCCTGGTGGAAGGTTGGAAGTAGTTCCCACAAAACGCAAAACTACTTACGAATATTCAATTTCATCTGTATGGTTGCGCCACCTGAACCAAGATCCCCTTGAGAATTTTTTTGGGGCTGTGAGGAGTCATAGGTGCCGTAACATTAACCCAACATATGGTCAATTTGAATCTGCGTTTGCAAGTCTAATTATTTATAATTTGAGCAGCGTCCACTCCCGAGGTAAAAAGAACTGTGAAGCTGATTTCTGTAATGCTCTACATACTCTTATCATTGATGCAGAAACAACGTCGACCTGTACACATACATTTGATTTTAAGAATTTATTAGAAATGAATTTCACAGCAATTGAAGAAAAAGAAAAAGACCCCCGCATTATCGCACCTCTACAATACATCAGCGGATATTAAAAAAAAAGCAAAAACAAATGTATACAAAAGTTGTAAAGAATGTAATAACAATTTATAATGTAATGAAGAAAAAGAATATTTAAGTTACAGAGACTATGCAGGTCGGCGATGGTTGTGCAACCCCAGCAATGATTTAGTAAGAGTAATATTATAAAATATGCAAGACATAATAAAGAACATTATGAAAGAAAGTATTGATAAAGAAAATTTAAAAGAATATATTAAAACAGCAATAATTATTATGGTCGATTTTAAATTCATTAAATGCAGTGAACATAAAAATAAATTAATTGATTATCTCATTAACATCGAGATTCGTTGCCTCATGTTTAATTATTGTAAATATATTAATCAAATATTGGCTGGGTCTAGAACCATTGACTGTGATGATGAGAGTAGTCTAGCAGTAAAAGCCAATAAGTTGAATAGGTGCTTTAAAAGGCACAAATAAGTTTAGTAAAAATAAAAAAGAATACAAAACTCAACCAGTGTTTTATTCACACTTCCAGAAATGGCAAACAGCTACCTAGCTAACCTAATATGGAGGTAGTAATTAGACGGCTCAATGTATTTCAGTTTCCCACGGCACTGCCTCATAAATTACCCCTAAAACGCAATTCTAACATTCAGCCACAAATGACCGCCATCTGTTTCAAAATGCGGGAAATAAGTTACATTACAGCGAATCTTCGAATGATGCCAATCAAAGGCGTTTCTATAGGTAACCTAGAAGCGCCATCTATGCCTTCAATCCAAAACTAGCTTGGAACAATGACAATTCGATTAGAACTGTACACACAGTACACTAGCGTAAGGCAACTTCATATTAGATTGAAATAAAATATTGTGTTAGTACTTACTTTAAGAGTAGAAGAGCTCTTTGTGAAGGGCTCGTCCGGGGAAGTACTACCACCACGCCTTTTTCTGCCGCCAAGCAGCAACGCTGTGTTTCGGTTTGAAGAGTGTGGTCGCCGGTGTAATTACAGGCACATGAGGCTTAACATCCGTATGCCTCAAGTTGATGGACGCAGGGCAGTGCATCGTAGGGCACGTTCCTATTGTGCGTGACCTACGGGGCAATGTTTTGTTTATAGGTGATGGTTACCACTTAACATCAGGTGGGCCATCTGCTTGTTCCATCAGCTAGTTGTATAAAAAAAAAAAAAAAAAAAAAAACTTCAGATGGAGTGATATTTTACCCTACATAACATCATGCGTCTCTTTACCTGAAGGGTGTATTATTTATGAATTTGTTTTATATACTCAAAGACGGAGTTACGTAGGTATGTCGGTCGGAGATACATCCGTAACTATAAAAAGTAGCCAATGTGCTATTCCAGACTATAATCTATGTCTCTGCCAAGTTTCATCCAGATCCGTTCAGCCATTCCGGCGTGAAAGAGTAACAAACATCCATGCATCCATCCATACTTACAAACTTTCGTGTTATTAGCACCTATATAGAATAAGGTAGGATACAGTTATTACCTACTATCCCAACTAATATTATAAATGCGAAAGTAACTCTGTCTGTCTGTCTGTCTGTTACGCTTTCCCGCTTAAACCTCTCGACCGATTTTGATGAAATTTGGCACAGACAATCTTTAGACCCTGAGAAAGAACATAGGCTACCTCTTATTGCGAAAAAAAGAGATGAAGAGATTAAAAGTACGCAGACGAAGGCGCGGGTACCAGCTAGTTTGTTAATAAATATTATTTTATATTTAATTATTCTGAATATTGTAATTATTGTAGAACATCTAAGTAAACCTTCTCTTCTCTAAGTAAAGCGAAATTTTCGATCCGTCTTACAGAGGTTGTACCTACTGTTTTTATATAGGTAGGTATATCGTGGCACTCAGGCGCTGGGCGCTGCAGATTTCACACTAAAGTTAAGAGTCCGGTGACAGCGGCTCGCAATTTCGAGGTGCGATTGGCTATTATTTCATTTTATTTCATTTCGGGGAGGTTGTTTGAAAGAATAACTCTAAAGTGACACGCATAAATACTGTTCGAACACAAATTATGTCTCCTTCACTCTCAGAGAATGTTTACTAATGTAGTATATGCAGATACGACCCAGCATTCGCACAATGTTTAGAGGTAGACAGAGAAAACAAAACACTTCCATGTACTGTCTCACCTCTCGCCAGACTCATTCTTGTTCGTGCGCGCACGGCGTTCGCACAGGTGTATCATTGTTTTTACTTCGATCGAGCGATGGCGATTTTCCGAAAAAAAGACGTGAAGAAACCAAAGAAGATAGATGGATGGGAGGAAAATTATTGAAAGAAGTGTCGTGCAACTATTGACCTCTTTTCTTTTATATTATCCATTGTATTCTTCGGATATCCTCGATGCATTCATCGAGCGGTGCATTATTTGCAAGTACCGGCCTTTTACTCTTATAGTTTTTTACATATCCGCTGTATTCTTCGGATATCTCGATGCATTCATCGAGCGGTGCACTATTTGCAACTAACATGCAACTACCGACCTTTTTACTTTTATAGTTTTTTTTACATATCCGTTGTATTCTTCGGATAATCCTCGATGCATTCATCGAGCGGTGGCGTGCACTATAATACATATTTTGTACCTAGTGGGTACCTAGTGTTTCGTTGCATTCAACGATAACACATATTTTTATCTTTACTTATGCACCTACCCACATATACTATGCTATGTGCCTATCAGCTCCTTGAATTCTTGGGATGTATCAAATTTATAGTTATTTCGTTGTATTCTTCGAATAACCGAATTTTGTGAAAAACATGTACTGTACTATCAAAATTATATTTGGCTAGCAGCAGCACCCGTTCGGTTTAACCCTTCTACTGCAGCTGTACATTTTATCTTTTAAGGATATTAATTCTGTTTAACAGACCATTTTGTTGACTGTTCATTTCCTACGGATATCGAGGTAGGTATACCTATGATATTGTTGCTATTTCCAGCGCTGGATGGTATATTATATACTGGAGCTGATCTAAAGTACAGCTCTCGACGTTCTTGCGACATTAGAAGTTTATATTTACTGAATAGTGGCCATTATTGGCTTCAAGCCGGTAAAAGCTTAAGCCGGCAGCTTCAAAAGCTCACTTTGTGGAGTATGGTGATAATTTTCAAGCCGATTTGGCCTGTATATTCTACTAGAACTTTTTTTCTTCAAAAAGAAACGAATATTAAATTTAAGAAATAATCTGAATTCTAAAATATTATCACTTGCTATTAGTCTACTCTAAACTTGGAAATTGGCACTATGCTGGTCGATACCTGAAGATTTTTGTTAATAGATAAGCAAATACAAAACAAGGTCAGCTTGGCAAAGTATGTACTTTTAGCCCGAGGCAATGTCATTATATGTATTGAAAATAATTTTGATATTCCGGATGTCATCCGCACGCTAAGTGATGCGGCTAGGGTAGTAGCTGATTCTGATGACGTATTAATGGACACTTGATAATCCCTGATTATGCCACTTGTCGATATATCTTTGTTAAAACCATTCAAAGATAGAAAGATTAAAAAATACAGCTGATTCAAGCAGCTGTTTCTCCTAATAGAAATTTATACGTGAGACGCTCATCGTCTTGCGGTGCGAGGAACCAGCGTGGACGGTAAGCAGAGTCGGACGGCGTCATACCTGACGGACCTTCGGCGTACCCGCCACAGAACGCGGTGCACCCACCGCCCGCCGTTCGTTGCAATGCTAGCCCGCGCCACACGAGCCGGCCTGTGCGGCGCCACCTGGGCAGCTAGCGAAGTAGGTACATCGGTAGGTAGGTACCTACCTACCTACCGATACGCTATCTTAGACTCGCCTCGCCGCTACTGCAAGTACACGCAAGTCGTCTGAAGTTCTTTCGAACGAATGATCGCACCTATCACTAAGTGCTTTGTTTTATGATACTTTTTATGAATAGCGGCATAAGTATTCCGAATTTGCAATTGCAGCGATACAAAAAGAAGTAAAGTATATTTAGAATACCTATACTCAGACTATTGGAAGGTGCAATCCAATTGTAGGACAATCTAAAAAAAAAAAAAAAAACTGGTCAATTTATTTTATACCTATTTTAAAACAATTTTAAAAGTACGTATATTAAACGGAACATTTTACGATGAGAGGCACAGAAATGCTTCTAAACTCGTACTCAAGGATCCCGTATGTCTAATTCAATAAATAAAATAAAAGAAAAAAGATATATTTTCAAGGGCTTATAACGAGTAAAAGCGAAATATTTTCGTAAGGGCAATGTGCCGTTAACATTAAAATTTGTGAATTTTCTACAAAGCACTTTCTAGCGCCAATCTGGGAACCAGATATTGGGAAATTAATTGCTTATTAATTAATTGAACAATAGTGCTTAATAAAAGCTACTTGCTAGTTTTTAAGCATCCTAATTTGATACTGAGATTATAATACCTAATGTTTTTACACCTGCTTAACTCGAAAAGTCTTAAAATTATTCTAATGAGCTTAAAAATAATTCAGATAAGAGCATTTCCGTGATTGGTATTTAGAATATTTAACTACGGCATGTCCAGCTATATGGCTAGTGGTTTACGAAATCCTTCTAAAGGGTTACGTTGGCCCTACTTAAAAATAACGTTAGCTATGAAATATTTCCGTAACTGTTATCGTGCGTGATGACCTGATTTGGAGACACAAAAACATTTCCTTTCTGCTACAGAAGTTCTATTCCCAACATGATCTGATATGATTGGGAAGTTTTTTTTTTTGTTACTGATGCTTCGAACACTAATAATAATTGGGGGTGTGTTCTGTGGCTCTGAACGAGTTGGGGGATGTGGGTCCACCACGTAACAATCCAATTATAATAAATTACCAACCTGGAACTGGTGCAAATTATTTTTGGGAATAAAGGAGTTGCAGAAGATAAAAGAGATTGTGATATCCTACGCGTGGACAATAGTTACCTACAATTACTCGGTATAATTCTTGCTACTGCCCAGTATCCACGTTTTACCTAAAACAGTAATTAACACGATTTGGAAATGGTGTGAGTCACACATGTCGACTATTTTGTGTTCAAGTCGTATATTCTTTCTGCTGAAAATATATAAGCAGACGCAAAATCTAGGACGCTTCATATTGATAAGGAGTACGAATTAGATTTTTATGAGTTAAAACATTTTCATAAACCAAATATTGACTTATTTGCGTCACGTATCTACGAGACATTTGTTTAAAAAAAAAAAAAAAAAAAATGCTTGGTTTGATGTTTTCAAAATTAAATTAATTTCCATGCGTTCCTGACGTTTGACATAACAATAATAATAAAAATAAAAAGGTTCTTATCAGTCAACTGGTATTGTTTGTACCAGTTGGTATTGGTTGGTATAAGTTCTGAACGTCTCAACCGTATCCTTGGTATATGTATTGAAGAGATATTGGTTCTCTCTCCGAGTAAATATCTTCTTCTCTCTCCTTGCATATCAATAACCCGTTTCATCAAAAAATCTCCCTGGTAGTGTGTCTCATCAAAAAGGCTTTCCACAGCCAATCTGTCCTGGAATTAGCATTTGGCGTTTCCAACTATTTCTGTTTTTTCACAGGATGCTAGATCACAATACCTACAATGTGTTATGCTTTGGTGGAAGTTTTGTGTAGGTATCTACAAAATAATAATGTTTTTCTTGAATGAAAAAAAGATCACCTTTATTAAAGTTTCTTACAACTTGTTTCAAGTATAATCATCTTTAGTATATTTTTTGAATAATCATACATATTTCTTTGATATCATTAAAAAAAAAAAAAAAAAAAAAAAAAAAAAAAATACGTTTAGATATGAAAGTAAAAGATAACTTTCCTTCAAAATCATTTTTTTTACAAAGATAACATTCCCATGTTATTTTATTATTGAAATCCGAGTATAGTACGGTTTATATTAGATTTTGTAGTTTTAGAAAACTACAGATTGGTTCATTTAATTTCGAATTTTATCAAAAATTTGTCATGCTGTTCGTGCTATCAACTGGCCGTAGAAAACAAACATTTTGTTCGATTCAGTTTCAGATAATATCAAATCTTTCGATCAAGCTTCCGGGATTGACTGACAGAATGCAACCTTCTTTAATCGGCAACATCCATAATTAGGAAGATGATAATTGACGTCTTGTTCTGACCGAACAATCCATTGAACACTGGATTCAACAAACGCTTGCTGATAGTGGCATCGATATTTCTGCTGGTAACTCACAGCCTCTACTTTAGCCACTTCTCGGGCTAGATTCAGTTTCGACGTCATTTCATGAGTTGATTTTTTTTTTTAGGCCGATTTTTTGTGTGTACTTAATATTATTTGAGTTCTACCACCTTATAACTTTTACGATTATGGTTCTGGTGATCAAGATTTTTTCGCATTAAATTTTTTAATTTTGAGTATTTTGTTTCGTGCTTTTTTAAAGTTCTATTTATTTTATTTTGCGTTATTTTATAATGCTTTAGTCTTCTGTAATTATTCGTTAATAATTTAAATAAGTACCTACTCAAGCAAGCTTTTACGATTATTATTTTTTTGCAAAGTTTAACCTATTGCTTCTTTTATTTCATCAATAATTTTTTTCTCTACCCATAGATAATCAAAGAATATCTTGGTGCATCATTGATCTTGTTCTCTAAACATCTACATTAGTAAACATTCTCTGAGAGTGAAGGAGACATAATTGAATGATCAAGCGAGCTTACCTGAAGCGAAGCTCGATCTTAATTATGTCTCCTTCACCGAAGAGAAGCAAGGTCCCTCCCTTCCCTAGAAAAGTTCCCCTGAAGATCAATGTTGCTGTAACACTACTCTGAAGATAATGAGTCTGGCGAGAGGTGAGACAGTACATGGAAGTGTTTTGTTTTCTCTGTCTACCTCTAAACATTGTGCGAATGCTGGGTCGTATCTGCATATACTACATTAGTAAACATTCTCTTCGGTGAAGGAGACATAATTAAGATCGAGCTTCGCTTCAGGTAAGCTCGCTTGATCATTCAATAATACAATAATATAAGGGAAATGTGCTTGAGTCAGAAATCATTTTGGTATTAGGTAAACGTAAGACCAAACATACTAATACCAAAATGATTTCTGATTCGGGCATGTTTCCCTTATATTATTGTATTATTTGTGTTCGAACAGTATTTATGCGTGTCACTTTAGAGTTATTCTTTCAAACAACCTCCCCGAAATGAAATAAAATGAAATAATAACCAATCGCACCTCGAAATTGCGAGCCGCTGTCACCGGAGCCTTAAGCGTCCACCGCGTCGGCATCGGTGCGTGCTGTGTGTACGGAGCGTCCGCGTCCGTCGGTATTTACAAAATGTCGATGGGGTGCGTCCACTGCATCCGGATTTTGCATCGGCAGTATCGGTATTTTCAAAGCAATCGAGTTTGCCTGTGCACCAATATTTACATTATGGAGGATGGTGACGAAGATTTGGGATTCGAATGGCGCGTTCACTGCGGATGACGTCATCGGCAGAACTTTATTCTTGTTCTATTATTTCGTCTGCGATAGGTAGGTACTTTAGGTTGTGTCAACCAAAAATAACGCTGAAAAACAGTTGCGGGGATGTGTGTTTGCGCACAAAATAAACCCCCCCCCAACCCTACTTCCGGCGTTCTTTTTGCATGACGTGCATTATACCTAACTAGAATGAAGATAAAATAATTCATAGCTCAGTTGGTAGTAGGTCTACCTTCTGCGCCGAAGGTCGTGGGTTCGATTCCCACCGAGAACAAACATTTGTGTGATAAACATTGGTAGATGTTAGATCTTTGTCTGGGTGTTAGGTATATAATATTATAAGTAGGTATGTATTTACAGAGAAAAGTATATAGGTACCTAAGTAGTATAAGTATCAGCTATCTGGTTACCATACCACAAGCTTTGGCTTTGACGACCTCAGTAGCACAGCGGGCGAGAGATCGCCTGCGACGCAAGAGGTTGCGGGTTCGATTCCCGTCTCGGAACAAATTTCTGTACGATCTGCAGAAATTTGTTCCGTTGGTCTGGGTGTTTTCTAATAAAAAAAAATATATTTAATGTAAGTATAGCTAGATGGTGCTGTGTGGATTGTTCAGCATTTTTTATTTTTGCTTAGTTTGGGGCTAGATAGTGCTGTGTGGAAAGTCCAGCAATATTTATTTATTATATATTTAATAATGTACCTAGGTAATTTTATACCTACTTGTTTAGATGCTTGCTTACCTACCTACCTACTTACAAAAAACTTCTATAGGTACCTATATAATTATATATAATTGTTTATTTTCACTTAGATTGTCAATAAAAGAAAATCGGGCTAGTTATGGAGGCTTTATAGATACTTTAGGTTTATCCATCATAGGTACCTACCTGTTTCCAGCGCCTAATGCAAAAGGTCTGCATTAAACGCTTTATGATTAGGTATTTCCGCATTTTACGGCCGTAAAAAATTACGTCAGGATTTCTGCGCTCGCCCGACGCATCGATCGAACGAGTGTTTCTGATCTTTTGTTGCTGACCGCACCACTGCATACAGTGGTACATAGGTATTTAGATAGATAGTCTAGCTAGAGTCTAGACTTCACTATCACTACATAGGTAGTAGGTATAAAACAAAGTCGCATTCTCTGTCCCTATTCCCTATGTAGGTATGCTTAAATCTTTAAAACTACGCAACGGATTTTGATACGGTTTTTTTAATAGATAGTGATTCAAGAGGAAGGTTTATAGGTATGTATGTATAATACATGCATAATATAGCAGAGAAACACTTTGCACCCGTGCGAAGCCGGGGCGGGTCGCTAGTAAGTTATAAAACCATACATAGGTACGACGCGACATTTAGACGATAGGTAGGTAGGTAGTTAGGTACCTATAGGTGGTAATGTACCTCTACCACAGAATAGCAGATAGGTATAAGTAGATATTACGTACCTACCTACCTCTAATGATTTTCTCGAAAGTGGCCAAAGTGCTCAGTGGATAAGACGGGCCGATCGAAATAGCTCGGAGTATGAGCAAGAAGACGAAACGAAGGTACCTAGGTACTCAGACCAAATAAGAACTAACTAGGTAACTAGTTTTTACTTGGTCTGAGCCTAGGTAGAGGTACGTTAGGAGTTAGGACGACGCCCCGCCCGATGGATCGACGACATTGTAAGATCGCGGAAAGTCGGTGGATGATTAGGGCTGATGATGATGATGAGGACCTAATACGAGGTAGGTACAACTCCAGACTCCATCATCACATCACACCCTAACTACTTACCTATTAGGCATTGAAGAGTTTCACTAAGTAGATAGGTACCTACCCATACAACTCTTGACTCCATCATCAGATCAGCTAAATGGTATCACATTATTTTACTGTCATCCGTTTAGCATACAAATGCAAAGTTTCAAATCGATACGATAAGGTTAGGTGGGGTTAGAGGAACTATGGGGGAAGAGAAACAGGTAGTTGTAAATCAAAAACAATAGACTGTAGCTCTACGGTTACTCTGTCGGTAAAACAGAACAATGCATTGATTACAAAAAAAAAACACAGATGTCGCTAAGCCGCACGGTCGCGCGGCCATGACACCAACAAAAATTTAGTTGTCACTCTACGAAAACACGAGTGCGAGGCATATTTTGTGAGTGGTGATTTACTATCGAAAAACACGTTAAAGAAAGCTGCCAATGAGGGTAAGTGTTGTTTTATACCTAATTTTTGATATTTTGCATAGAAAAGTTTAGAATAATAACTATTAATATGAAAAAATCATGTGCTTAGAAACATAACCAAAAAATCACTAAGTGGGGAAAGAGGAACTGCCGTTGCCGGGAAAGGGGAACATGTGTTTCTCTTTCCCGATATCAGAAGTCACAAACATTTTAAATGAATGTAAATTTTCGTTCTTGCTACACTAATAATGAATAAATAATCACTAATGTCTAAATGTCTTGCTGCGACAAAATACTCAAATGAAAATATAATCCTACTACCTAATATTATTGTAAAGCCGAAAGTTTGTGAAAAGTGTATTTTTTTTTCAGGAAAATTCAGGAAAATATACAGCATGGTAGTGATGAAGACAAAGCAGAAGATATAGAAGATATAGATATAGAACTCGACGATGACAAGGAAAACGATGTTAATGCAGTGGGTAAAAATGATTGGGTGCTGGTTAAATTTTGCACAAAAAAGTCACTCAAACATTACGTAGGAGTAGTTATTAATATAAATGATGACGGTTCTCCTGTAATTAAATATACAAGAAGGAAATCAAAAGCAGAAACAGCAACTATTTTTGCTTTCCCTGTGGTGGACGACATCTCGGAACTTAAACACAGGGAGGACATTGTCACGAAATTGCCCACACCTGCAATTGGTCGAAGAGGCCAAGTTACTTTTAAAATGTCTTTTAATTCTTTTAATATTCAGTAGGTGTGAATAATTTATAATGTTTAATACATGGTAAATACATGGTTAAATTTTTAATACATGGTATGAAAAAAAAATCTTTCAGTTTACCACCCCTGCCTCTACATAGTATGTTTCCCTTACCCCAAATTCCGTTTTTATTCAATAATTTATACTATAAGCCCTATTTCAATGGAATAAAATTCATTTTCAATCAACGAAGTTCTTTGAGATGAAATAGTTCTAGAATGATCAACATAGGTACTATATTTATTCATAATGTGCAGACCGTTTCCCTTACCCCAAAAACAGGGAAAGTGGAACAAAAGCACTAGCCTAACAAATTAACATTTTTAGATAATAAATATTATAGTTAGCGTAAATGGATGTACGGTCATTGAAAGATAACAGACATAAATATACATTATATTTGTCTAATCTGTAAAAAGACATTCTATAAAGCAGTAAGAACTTAAAATATCATGTAAGAAATAAAGTATGTTCCTCTAACCCCACCTAACCTTAATTAAAAGTAGGTTAAAATTGACTTCTTAGATTTGTCAATACAGATTAGTACATACTTACTAAGGCAAAATTCTTGTAACCCGATCTATTGAACTAAGATTAGGTACCTACCTACAGAGTTAGTACGTAGGTAATCTTAGGTAGGTAGGTAGGTACCCTACGTAGAAACGTGTTTGGAAAGTGTATTTCTTTTAGACTGAAATCAGAAACATTTATTGATAACTGTTGGAATTACACCTACAGATCTTATAGGTAGGTAAGGTACCTAGTTGGTAGGTATCAGTAGGTATCTACATCAAACATTTTAATAAGTTTTGAATATAATATAGAGCCTAGTAGGTACCTAACACTCAATAATATAAATACAGATGGTGCTGTAATAGACTGGTTTGTCTTTGGTCTCTACCAGTTCCTAGTTCACTAGTTCATTGCTGCCAAATCAGATTTACTCCGAAACTTAATTCTACTGTAATTATGTAGGTAACTGGTAATAAATTATAAATAAGAAAGTATCTTGTTTCATTGAATGGTTGTGCACTATGTTGGTAGGATGTTGTTGGTAAGTAAGAGGTCAGGCAGCACTTGGGCTCTCAATCTTACCAAGTGATGACATCTGTGGCGCGGTGGGCGAAGGTCCGCCTGCGACGCAGGGGTTGCGGGTTCGATTCCCGCCTCTGGACAAATGTTTGCACGTTCTGCCAATATTTGTTCAGGGTGTTCTGGTTGTCCGTTTTCTATGTATAATAAAAAATATCTATCTATGTAATGTATTGTATTAGGTACCTAAGCAAAGAATCTGTTTTTGAAAGATGATTTCAAACTTTATTGTTCAGAAAAGCCTAGATTATGTAGATTTGGACTACTTACCTTTCAAATCAAATCTTTTTATTGCAGCTTTCACACACAAGAGGTATTTACAGCCTAAAATAGCCCCTTATTCATAATCCCTATCAATTTTTAGTGGCTTGCTAGTGTTCTTGTCAGTCACTTTCATATCAACAAATAGAGATGGCAACAGACTTAGCGGCCTGCTAAGCTAGCGGAGTGCTAGAGAGCCTATGTGAATAAGGGCCTTAGTACATAATATGTAGGCACACTTAATTGACTTACATTATTATTTTCAAAACAGCACTTATGAATGCACAGTGTGCACCTGAGTTCAGTGCTTCATGAATACTGTGTCCACATCCACTCTGTCCGCTATTAATTTCAGGTAACTGTTGGTGGTAACCTTTGTTATGTTATTGGTTAGATGCATAGATTGAACTAGTTTGATTTAGGTTGATTGATTAGGTAGGTACATGGTTCTGACTCTTGTTATAAAAATAATATTATGCTATCTGAACATTTTTTATTAACAATTTTTAATACGAAAGTAATTATAATACAATACAAATAAAGGTGTTGTTACTGAAATAACAAGGTTTATTGTGTGACATTGTAGCCGCATGCCAGATGCATTATGGACTAAAGCCACCACAGACTGGACGGCTCTGAACGGGAAACTACTTCTCTGTAGCCCACAATGAAGATGGAGAGAAAAAGTAGAGGCATCTCCAAGGTTTCCCCACGGTGACTGGAGAGAACAAAGGTAGACCTTTCCCAGCAGTGAGACACATCTGACTCAAAATAAAATAATAAATAGGTATTGTATCCACTCATGTTCTGGACTACTTAGTTCACGGACTTTGTGACATCGGAAAAAGTAGGTATTTTACAACAACTTGATTATAGGTAGGCATTATCCCACAATATGAAGAGTTGCTTTGATCAAGTTCAGCTGCTACTTAGGTTACCTGAAAGTTAGAGATGAAATTCTGATAAATGTCTTAATGATATATCATAGGCACGCATTCACAAAACTCAACAATCCAAAGAAACTAAACCTACTACCGATCTTGCCGTTATTTTTCTGTAACAAGAACACTTAGCCAGATCTCTAAAATACACACTATAACAATTACGGCAAAAAATATTTATCAATTATTCTTCCTGTGTCGCTGTAGTGTCAGCCGATGGTCGAATGCTGGGCTACAAAGATGCTAACGAATATAATCATTACGTTTGTTCATGAAAGAAAATTAATACAAATTAATGGATTGTTTATTTACGTTGCGTTGTCTGACATTCAGAGAGAACAGACAATAATAATTAGGTACTAAACAAAACAAGCAAGTCAGTGTTCAAGTTCACTAAGTCCAAGGACTGTAAAGTATATGTATTTAATTGTGACAGTGACATTCTTTTCCACTTGTACAAGATTCTTTCGAGCATACGCTAAACGAAGCATATGATGGGCGTGTACGATGTGTGACGTCATGGCTTCAAAATACTTGGCATCGTATTCCTGACACGTGTCAGGAAAACGCAACCACGGAATACGCAACCATGGATTACACGACCCTGGAATTTGCGACCATTTTGGTTGCAAATTCTTGGCATCGTATTCCGGGGGTGTGCATAGTTTTGTACGGCCTGGAAAACACAGCCACGGAAAACACAACCATGGAATTTGCAACCAAAATGGTCGCAAATTCCGGGGTCGTGTAATCCCGGGTTGTACATTCCGTGGCTGCGCTTTCCTGGCACCCGTGTGACCCATACCATGTGTGAGTGGAGTGGGTAAATCAATTACCTATACCTACTGCATTGCATTTTTCACGTAGGTAGTGAAATGAATTAGAAGAGGTTAAAAAAACACAATGCAGCTCTCTGGATCCTCTCCATCCATGGTTCAAAAACATAAACGTAGTCATCTGGACGAGTTTTTACCACTTTACAAAAAGTTTGATGATGTCAATGAGTTGAAGCCAGGTTCTAAAAATCGCTTTGAATCACCAAGGCACAAGAAGCAAGCTGTTAACATCTCTCAGATTACTATCGATGGCACTAACTTGAATAACAGTGGCGGGAACTGCACTCCGCGCGACCAATCGAAGGTAACCTCCATGTCAGTAGCCAAAAAGAAACCGACTAAATTGAATAAAAAGCTGAACAGCAGTTCAGCTACTGAACAAAGTTTGACTGGCGATAATGTTGATCTAGGTCTCTCTAAATCTAAATCAACAAAGAGAAGTAAGTCCATTAGCTTTCTTCTTGAAGAGCAGGCGGTCGCTAAGAAATCGAAATCTCAAGAGTCGCACGATGGAGCGACAGGAGACATACCACTAAAAATAAAGAAGCAAAAACACAAAAAGAATAAGAAGTTAGAGAAGAACAATGATGATATGTCCAAATCTGAAGAAACACATTCCATCCCTGATAATGAAACTGAAGAATACAATAGGGTCAAGAATAAAAAGAAAAAGAAAGGAATGTCAAATATAGAAGCAAATGAAGGAGTGGTAAAGCAAAAAAAAAATAAAAAGCAACAAGAGCTAGGTGAATATAAAGGACAACCTGCCTCAAAATCACCAAAAACACATATAGCTGATAACCTC
Source organism: Plemyria rubiginata (assembly GCA_963576535.1). Classification (NCBI taxonomy): domain Eukaryota; kingdom Metazoa; phylum Arthropoda; class Insecta; order Lepidoptera; family Geometridae; genus Plemyria; species Plemyria rubiginata. The sequence continues at coordinate 14,205,704 of OY754908.1, read as the reverse complement.
GAAAACCTCAACCTTGGAGACAACACTCACTCACTAACAAACCTCATTGATGAAATGGCTGTTGTCGACAAAGAAAAGAAAAAGAAAGTTAGGAAAACAGAGAACAGAGAAAAAAATCTTAGTAAGACTGGTAGCCAAAAAGAGAATGGGGCCCCAGATAATGAAGTGCAAGCTGAGAAAAAGAAATGGGTGGCAAAACGATGGAACAAGCAACAAATAGCTGAAAGAGATCAAAACACAACTGTACATGTTGATAATCTGCCCGTTTCACTACTGAAAGGCAACTTTAAGAAGTTGCTGATCGATCATTTCTCAAAGTATGGTCTGTCAAGAAGTGTCGGGTAAGCCATACCTTAAATAATTTTTTTTTTTTTTTTTTTTTTTTGTGTGTATATCTGCGATCAGTTTCTAGACTATAAGCAGGTTTGTTGTGTGTGCTGGAGTTTTTTGGGGAACTTCTCCAATGAGCCTTTCCCCTTTTTTTTTTTGTTTGATCATGGGTATAGATCCATGATGTGTTGCCGTTTTAGCCTTCTAGGGTAGCTTATGGCGGTCAGCTGTGATGCCAAGTGGTTTGGGTGATTGCTTAGGCGCTGCTTATAATTGGACGAGTATTGTTTTATTTCGTCGCTGACGGTGTTTGTGTCTAGTTCGTTGTGCAGCTCTTCAATCTTTAGGAACCACGGTGCATTTGATATGTTCCTCAAGATGCCGTTTTGCGCTCTTTGGATTATGTCGGCGTTAGATTTGCTAGCTGAACCCCACAGCTGTATGCCGTAAGTCCATATAGGCTTCAACACCATCTGGTATACCAAGAGCTTGTTGTCTAGACTTAGGACTGAGTTCCTTCCTAGTAGCCATTGTAGGTTTCGGTATCGGAAGTTCAGTTCGTCTCTTTTCTTCTGTAGGTGGGTCCTCCAGGTCAGTCTGCGGTCTAGGTGCATCCCGAGGTACTTGACTGACTCATTGTGTGGTAGTGCGTGTGCTCCCAAGCTGACCGGCGGACAATCACCTCTGCGGAGTGCGAACGTGGCATGGGCCGATTTAGAGGCACTGGCTCTGATCCTCCATTTCGTAAGCCACTGCTCAATTCTGTCTAGACCGGTTTGAAGGGATCTTGAGGCTTCCTTCGGGTCCTTGTTGCTAGCAAGAATGGCAGTGTCATCCGCAAATGTGGCAGTAGTTATCCCTGGTGCTTCTGGTAGGTCTGATGTGAAGATGTTGTATAGCACGGGGCCCAGTACTGAACCCTGGGGTACTCCAGCCTGAAAGTCGTGGAATGTCGAAGTGTATTCACCGTCCTTGACATGGAATATTCGGTCTGTTAAGTAGGAGTTTAGCATCCCGAAGAACGAGTGTGGCAATGACTTCTTTATTTTGGAGAGGAGACCCTTATGCCAGACCTTGTCAAAAGCCTGTTGTATGTCGAGGAAGGCTGCTGAACAGTATTCTTTCAGCTCCAAGGCTTTTCTGATATGGTCAACGACTCTATGGACTTGTTCTACAGTGCCATGCTCCTGCCGAAATCCTAACTGGTGGTCTGGGATTACTGCGTCTTCCGCCAGTACCTTCGACATACGAGAGAGGAGAATTTTTTCGAAGAGCTTGGATATTATTGGTAGCAGACTAATGGGTCTATACGAGCCGACCTCGTTGGGGGGTTTTCCTTCCTTGTGGACCATAATGATTTGTGAGACCTTCCAAATGCTTGGGTAATGACCAACCCTTAGGATTCCATTAAATAGTGTTGTAAGGAAGACTATTCCTTTTTTTGGTAGTTGAACTAAGATTTCTTTGGTTATTTGGTCAAACCCTGGGGCTTTTCTGTTGTCTAGTTTAGAGAGGTATCTGAGAACTTCCCTGGGATTAGTAGGCTTCAGTGGAGCATCTAGCTGGAGGTCTTGGTTTAGAATTGCTTCTATGTCAGATTCATCGTTGTTTGCGCCGTCATTAGGCCTGAATACATCTGCTAGATGACTCGCAAATGCGTCTACTCTTGCTTGTGTTGTTCTGGCCCATGTACTACTTGAAGTTCTTAGAGGTGGACGAGTTCTTTTGGGTTGGTTCAGATTTGATGTCGCCTTCCATAAGGAGTAGTTCGTGGACTTAGTTGCTGTTAGTGATTCCAAATGGTGCGTCAGTGTTGCGTTTTTGGCGAGTTGAATGAGTTCTTTGAGCTCAGCTGTCGCTTTGTTGAGAACCTCTTTGTCTTTAGGATGTCGGCTACAGTGCCACACTCTGCGTAGTCTCCGTTTTTCTTTGACTTTGGCTCGTATTTCCAGGGGTAGACAGTTTTGGTTAGGTGGTTTAGCTGGCAATTCTGGGGTAGTCGACCAACAGGCTACTTGGATGAGATTCGTGAAACAGGTGACTGCTTCTTCTATGTCTTCAGGGGTTTTTAGGGCAATTTGCAGCTGAAGTCTCTCTTCGATTATGTCTCTAAAAGAGTCCCAGTCTGTGTATTTGTTGTACATTTTGGGGACTGACTCATACTCTAAGATAGTTGTACCAATTGTCAGTAGCACTGGGGTGTGGTCCGAAGAACCGTCTAAGACCGAAGTAACTTTGGAGGAATATTGTGACATTCCCTTGCAGACAAAGAAGTCAATGACGTCTGGTAGCCTATTCTTGTCAGAGGGCCAGTGTGTAGGCTCCGCAGTGGATATAGTTGTAATATTGTTGTTGTCAATAGAAAGTTTCAGTTGTCTTCCTCTTGTGGTTATTAGTCTTGATCCCCAGTGGGAGTGTTTAGAATTCCAGTCTCCGCCTGCTATGAATCTAGGACCCAGAGTATTGAAGTAGTGCGTGAATTGTTCTTCTTTGATATTGTGTTTTGGTGGGCAGTATGTGGACGAGACGTTGATGTTTCCGGTTTTCGATTCAACGGCAATTGTGGTCGCTTGGAGGTATTCCGTTCGGTAGGACGGTAATTCGTGGTGTTTTAAGGAAGACTTGACGATTAGGGCTGTTCCTGCGTGTGCAGTCCCGTCTGGGTGTTGGGTGCTATAGATTGTGTAGTCTTTGATGTTGACTAAACTTCTGTCGGTGAAGTGGGATTCGGATATCAAGAGTATGTCAAGTTTGTGGAGATTTATCAGCATTTCAGCTTCATGGGCGTTGGGAGCCAGTCCATTAATGTTCCACGTAGCAATGTTTAAGCTTAACACTGGGACATTTTTTCCACGAGGGATATTATGAGGCCCATTAGCGTGCTCATTTGGTTGAATAGCATGTCCATTTTGTCGAGTTGTTTTATTAATAAGTCTTGGATGACTTGGGTTGGCGCGAGGTGATCCTCCTGTGTTAAAAGCATTGATTGCTTTTGTGTTGTCTGTTTTCGATGTAGAAAACCCTGTTGTGATGGTTGGTTTATTTCTTTGTCATTGTTTTGCTGTTTTTTTGGTTCTGTTCTGTGTGGAGTAGTTTTACTTTCGCTAGGTCTTTTATTACAAGCAGCTTCTGAATAAGTTATTTGCCCTTTTGGGTTGTCTGTTTTTGATTGTTGTGCATTAGATTCAAAGTTTTTTTGTATGTCCTGGGTTTGCCCTTTTTTATGTTCAGTATTGTATTGTATTTTGGTTATGTCTTTTAGTCGTTCGGGGTTTTGTCGTCTCAGAGTGTCGTTGAGTTCCGGAAAGTTGTGTTTAGATACTTTTGGTTGGCCTGAGGGAGTCTTTGATATACTCTGGTCTTCTTCGACGTTAAAGGCGGCTTTGGGTTGTCTAATCGTTTTGTAGATGCCGTTATTCTTTTTACGGTTTAGGATTTCTTGGTAAACTTTGCATCCCTTATAGTTGGCGGGGTGCTCACCAAGGCACAAAGCACATTTGGCTGGGGAGTTGCGGTCTTTCTTTTCGCAGTCCCTTGTCTTGTGTTGTCCTGCGCATTTCACACATCGATCGGGTCTCATGCAATTGTTTTTCGAGTGGCCATACTGTTGACATCTGTTGCATTGCACTATCGTATTTCTTTTTCTGGGGTCTTCAATGGTTACTGCCATGTTGTATATGTGCCTAATACTTTTCACTGCCTTGTTATTTGGGCTACGCTCAATATTAACAAAGAAAGTTGAGGTTGGTTTTTTGTCAGGTCCCGCTCTTGCGTTTATGATCTCTCCACGCACTTTGTTGCCAGATTTTTCGATTTCCTCAATAATTACTTCATGAGGTGTGGAATGATGAAGTTTTTTTATAACTACTCTGTAGCATCGCTCTTCTTTTCTAGTGAAGGTGTGGCCAATTAGCCCCAACTCCCTTACAGTTCCCATTACTTTTTTGTAAGCTTCAGCTGAAGTGCAGTTGACTCGAAGCTGGTTCTGGCTGATAAGTTTTAGGGTGTATTCGTCTTTTTCCACTACAGTCTGGACAGCCTCTGTCAGTTTATTCACATCTTCTATTCCATATAGGATCAGTGGTGGTGGCTTGCTTGGTTTGGTAACCTTCACGCGGTTTTCTGTGTCATCAGTGGGTAGTATATCAAATCTGTTACTGGTTTCGGTTGTCACTTGCGGTGGTGAGTCAGAGACTCTCTTGCGCTTGTTCATTCTAATGGAGGGTACCTTCTGCCATTCAGGTCTCTTACTCAAAGAGCTAGTCAGAAGCGAGCTAGGTTCCTGTGTTGGGATAGAGCTACAGTCCATGTTATCTTGTTCTGAGGAATCTATGGTGGTTACCTCAGCTCTTGGTTTGACTGCTGTTGCATCACTAAGGGATGCTGGGCGGGGTCGATTAAACAGCCCTGGGTGAAAGAGCTGTTGGGTTAAAACTTTTTGTTTGCTTGCTTCCTTTTCCTTATGTTGCAATCCTTTGCCCCCCCCAGAATATGAGGGGCAGCCTGAGCTATGCTCAGGGAGGGATTCTCCGACGGATTCCCCGCCGGTACCCTCCTGGGGTAGTATTTCTTTAAGTCTTGCTGCCATAGTTGGTGTAATTTTTTCAAGGGTTTTCTTCCCTCTGTCACTCGTTTAGCACCACCCGGGGGATACGTGTAGGGTGGGCCTAGGAGAAGGTGGTAAATCCTACGGACGCGAGTGACATCACCCCCCAATAAATAATACCACCTTAAATAAATAATAGTGGCATAGTGGTAGTAGGTACTTCCCCAGATGAGTCCTAGACAAAAAGCTTCACCATATACATGATGTATGCAATACAAATCAAACATAGAAATAGAATTCATCTATAACACTACACACCTATTTAAACTTACTTTTTCTTTCTTTCAGTCAACCAGTCATACAAAATGAAGAAGAAGTAAATCCAGTGTTTACAACTAAAATGTTCTTCAATAATGCGGCAGCCGCCACAGAGGTAAGAGTAGTCTCACCAATTTTGGATAATGTTTTGACCTATCAGGGTGCAGAATAAATAATAATAATGTTACCAATTTCAGGCGCTAGAAATGGACGGTACCAACATTGCAGGCAACAGGATTAGAGTGAGTCCAATGCAGCCCATGACGGAGACAGTTTTAGTGGTCCGTGTATACGCCAACCCTGACAAAATGGGAGAGAAGTACATCCGTGCGGCGTTCCGAGATGTGGGCCCGATTAGGAGCATTAAACCCATGGTGAAGAAAAAGAAAACTATGGGTTAGTATTTTTATTTTACAAGTATTCATAGACTATTTTTCTAAAACCAAAAATTCTCACAAATACAACATGACATACTGTTGTTTTTTTTTTAATCATTTTTGAGGTTTTTTTTAAACAATGTTTATGACAAACCAAAGTAAATTAAATCTAAGTACTTATGTAACTATTATCTAACTAATGTTGTGAATTGTATACTTGTTCAAAGGGTTTATAAGATTGTTCTTATCATTTCCAGCGACGATATTCGTCGAGTTTGAAGGCCCCGGGGCAGTCCAGAAAGCTCTGAAGAAGTGTGAGAACCTCACGTTAAACGGAAAGAAGGTAATGGCGAGCGCATTTTCCGTCCGGACTCAGTTGAAGAAGAAGAGGAAACGTGGCAGCGGCAGTGGCAACACTCACAAGAATGCTTCTGTTGAAGAGAGTGGCAGTGATGATGATTTTAGTGATGAGTAGGTAATAATGATAGTCAACAGACATTCAATTAAAGGTGAAAATACACATGCCAGTAAAATGGGACGGTAGCGGGCATGTAAGTTACAGGCATGCAGGATTTACAGGCACATTGTGGATACATTTGCAAGTTAACTGGCATACCTGTACAGCCCTTAGACAATAAAATTAAGAATGGCTTAGGATTTATTATAATGTAGGTAGCTAAATACCTAGTACCTATATATTTTCTTTCATTGTTTTGTGAAAATAACTTATATTTTTTGATCTAAAAGCTATTAGTTGATGACCTCAGTGGCGCAGCGGGCGAGAGTCCGCCTGCGACGCAAGGGGTTGCGGGTTCGATTCCCGCCTCGAAACACATTTGTGTACGATCTGCAGTTTGTTCTGTTGGTCTGGGTGTTTATGTATAATAAAAAATATCTATCTATGTAGGTATACATAATGTAATAAATATATCAGTCATCTAGTACCCATAACACAAGTAGCTTACCCAAAGTAAGCTGAGGCTAGATGGTGCTGTGTGGATTGTCCAGCATTATTATATTTATTATGTACAGCGTCAAATATATAGTTTTGAAATTATCTTTATAACATATATTAATCTATAGATATTTTACATTTTGACTCCATTTTGAAATATTCATTCATTCATTCATTCATCATTTATTTTCAGATCGTGATAATCCAATTTGTTAGTACACACAAAGATAAAAACTTAAAAACATATGTATAGTACGACTGTAAATTAATTAATTAGTTTATTAAAATAGGCGGGTACATATTCATTATGAAAAATAAAATTATCTGACTTTAAATTTCATTAAACCTAAAAACCTTGTTATTTTGTAGTTTTTTTCTCTCCTAACTTAGGATAGCACAATTTTATCACAGAAGACCAAGAATAAACCACCATCGTCATCGGTCAGAAGTCCACTGCTGGACAAGTCTCCCATAACCATTTCCAGGAAAAACTATTTCGAGACCAATTCATCGACTTCCGCGGTCATTTGATGTCGTCAGTCTATTGGAAAAGTTTTATTCCCCAATTGTAAGAATAGAACAAAATTATAGTGGCAAAAAAATGAACGTATATCCAGAGTACAAAAAGTATGTTTCCGCCCGGGATCGAACCGGGGGCCTTCTGCGTGTTAGGCAGATGTGATAACCGCTACACCACGGAAACTATTTTCATAGAGCTGAAAAATACAATCACACACCCCGCCTACACTTCGCGATCTTATTTTATTATAATAAATGTATAAAATTTAGGAAATTGGATTTATCAGAGTGAAGTAAAGCGACACCATTTAACAAAGTCAAAATATATTTATTCAATAAAATCACAAGGATCTGAAGGATCACTTGCGGCTTAAAACTAGGTGACTATGGCCAGTATGCAGAAACAGTGCTTGAGTTTGAGTCGAGCCTCAAGCATAGACATAAGCAGAGATTTGATTCTAGAACGCTGCTTGAGGCTCGATTCTTTGATTGGAGTTCACGTGAGTTTTGCATATTCTGAAACGTCACTAGGCCGAATCGTTGCTTGAGCATCTGTCACTTTTCAAAGAAAAACGAGACCGATGCTCAAGTAGGGTCGCGACCACGCTTGAGTATGACATTTGCCTTGGTTGTTGCTTGGATGCGAGTAAACAATGGATATTTTGAAGAATTGAACATTTTTGAAGATATCAAAGGAATATTAGATCGATCGGCTTTCCGTTAGGTAGGTCTGTACGATATTTTCGAGATATCCCAGTGACCCTTTTGGTAGGTATAAATGTACAGTTGATAAAAGATAATGTATGTTATGTACATGGTATGTACCTATCGGTTTTCGCAAGATTTGGTAAAAAAATTAATTTTGCCTATAGGCAGTGAAAATGACGAGCATCCAGAAAGCGAGGATGTCTAATTCCTCTGGAGTAGCAAATTTTATCATTATGTTTGCGTTTTCACGCTACCGCATCATACCCATCATACCTAACACCAAATTTTTATTCGCCCTTCATGAGGCGAGGCAGGCTAAAGTCAATAGCGGTTATTCTACTTCTCTACCTTGACATAAAAGTAAACACGTTCCGTTGCACGTAATTTATTGTAAAGTCATCCATTACACTACTGCATAAAAAAAAATACAATTAGCGTATCAACGTATGCGTAAAACGGACCGATTTTCGAAGCAAACGAAAAAATAAATCGAATTGTAAACGAGAACCGACTCGATCCATAGACAACTTGCAAATCCCAACTGAGCAGAGATTTGAGTCTAGAATCTAGATTCAACTGAGTGACGTTTGAGGGCTGTTTTGGAATAAACGCAATACCTAAGCAGCGATTTGATGCTTGAGTAGAGATCACCTGAACTCTACTCAGTGGGCCGATTCTAGACCCGTGACTTTTTTGTCACATTAGACATATGTCACGAAAACTGTCAAATTTCAATAGACACGACAATTTGCAATCGATTTTGTATTCTAGCAATATCACATTAGACATTTGTCGAGCGTAGGCTGGTAGACATGTACTGTCGAGTGACATCACTACCAGACATTTGGCATGCCACGGTAGACATATATCACGGTAACTGTCAAATTTCAATAGACACTAAAATTTCAACAGATTTCCTATTTATCAATGTCACTGTAGATATTTGTCGAGCGTAGGCCGGTAGATACGTATCGAGTGGTCAGCAGCGGTAGACACTGACCACTCTACACTACATTAGTTTCATAGTTTGGGCTGCAGTCGGATATATTTTCCGCACTCTCACCACGTCGTCGTTATTATTCATTATTATTGTGTGTGTTTAATTTAGGTACCTACCCAACAACATATCAACAAGTTTTGTTTGAATTGATATTTAGCAAGAGTTTTTTTCATTCTGACTGACTGATATGCAATCTACAAATTACAATACCTAACCTATCAAAGATTATACAAAAACTATTTGCGTTAGCATCCTTCGGGTTTGCCAGATGTTTTTAATCGAGCGATATCGATCGTACGCAAGGTGTTTAGAAAACCCGATTTTCGAGGAAAAATTTAAAAAAAAGCCGTTCATATGAAAATTTAGTAATAAAATAAGTTACGTCGTAGACAATTTTTTTATGAACATCAGATTGAGCGTTTCATTTGCTGGTTCATAAATAATTAATTAACCATTTGAATAACTTTTTTTTTTGCATATGAATTATAGCGAATACGGCGCTCAACAATATCACACGCCCCGCACCGCGCGCCTCCCCGATTTTTGATTTTCCGAAAATGAAAATTAAATAAAAAAATACTAGACCACGTATCTAAGTTCTGTAAACGATGTTAGCTTCCTAAATAATATTTCTATAAGTTTTTATAATTTTCGTAAGCCAAAATGTACAAACCGAAACACAAAAACATAATGAATACCTACGTAAACAAATGAAAATTTTGATACCCGTAATGTCGAAAACAAGAAAACTACAACGAAATTCGCAAATCCAATGACGTAAATAGCTTAACCGTACCCTAATTATTACAAAATATTCCATAAAACATCCATTTACCTTGATAAAATGTCAAATTTAGAGCCCACCTTCATCAACACAACCAAAACAACACGGTACACAGATAAATTATTTTCTCTTTTTTTTTCTCTAAGGAACAACTATTTGTCGTTCGAATACATAGCAAATATATCAATTTTATACTCTGTAAAACATTGTTCATACCAATAAAGACTCTAAATTTTATTTTATTTTTAACATTAAAAAACTTGGTGAGTAGCATGAAGTTGTAGATAAAAATGGAGACCACACTTCGAATACCTACTTGAAGCATAACCTATGTATTACTATCTCGCTCTATGTGGGCAGACCCTCTCTTTCTAAATAGATAGATAGCAATACTATTGTCACAGATAAGAGAATACTATACTAGTACTATAGTCCACACTAAAAAGAGAGGTCTGCCCACAGAGAGCGAGATAGACACACGTAGGTATTTGACTAAAGTTGTTGTTCCAAAGGTGGCCTCCATTTTTATCTACAACTTCATGGTGAGTAGTGTGTAGTTTGGTTTGTTAAAGTTCCATAAGGTTTGATTGCTTGATTTGACATAATGCAAGACTGATGGATGTAAATGACATTGACAGCTGAATTTCCTAAGACCACCGCTTGAAAGCCATCATAGAATAAAGAAGCACAGAATCGTACATTTACGTACGTATCCTGTGATTCGAGCGTATAATAGTAGAACGGGGAAAAAATTAAATGAATACAATTTACATCTGGCAACGCCTGCTAATCACAAATTAGTAGGGATGCCAGATCTAAGTCAGTTTTTTTTTTATATCTACCTACCTAACATTCCATTTCGTAAAATGCGAATAAGTTTCTAGAACTGTAACTAGTATTTTATATGCACTCCACTGACATTGCTGTAATAATGGAAATTAATTCATTATGAACAACATCAAGAACGCATTATTAACCCAGTTTAAGTACTAGACAATGTATTTAATTGAAGACAATGCAGAGTTAGTTAGTGTTACCGAACTATTCTATAGAGATCGAAACGGACCGTTTCTAGTGTGGGACAGTCTGTGGAAGCTTTATTAACTATCCTTTTTTCCAGCGTTGCCAGATGTAGGTACGATTTAAATCGTATTCGTACGATTTATTCCCGTTTACAACTGTACGATCGAATCACAGAAATCGTACGGACTTAGTAATTGTACGATTCTTTTACTATGTTGAATGATCATAATCTGTGCATATTTTTAACACCTAATGTAGCTCTCGCTCGCACGATTTGAAATTTTGAAAGATATATGTTCTGTTTTCTAAAAATGCTAAATAATTTTGATACTCTATATTCCTTAAATAATGTAAACAAGTTTAAAAACTGTAATTAATATTTTATACGAAAACTACACTGATTAAAATAAATCTTTTATGAACAACAACAAGAACGCATAATAAATCCAAATTACTAGAAAAAAAAAATTGAAGACATTGTATGTATGTACCATCGTACATACAATTATTGAGAAACGGAAGTTATCGGAACTTGTCTTGGCATTCTATAGTGCGAGATAGTCTGTGGAAGCTCTATGAATGAACCTTCTTTTTGACATGTCTACTAACGTAGCCATCTGAACCGGTCTGAGGTTAGCTGTGTGTGTAAATGGCCAATAGCGAATGGAAGATTCCCCAATCGGCTAACTTCAGACAGACGGTGGCACCAAGTCTATCGGTAGCTAGAATACGTATTTTGGCGCGGTTAGATATATGTCGTATAAACATTTGATGATTTTCGTGACATTTCAAATGTCTATCTCTAACGTAAATGTCATAAGTCTGGAATTGGGCTCCAGCGGCGCTGCTTGAGCGTTGTTTCTGCATACGGGCCTATAAGTGCCAGTTCCACGCGACCAAATATTATATACTAGCGACCCGCCCGCGCGCCCCTGCTTCGCACGGGTGCACATATCATGCAGGTATTATACATATAACCTTCCTCTTGAATTACTCTATCTATTAAAAAAACCGCATCAAAATCCGTTGCGTAGTTTTAAGGGACATAGGGACAGAGAAAGCGACTTTGTTTTATAATATGTAGTGATATTAACTAGATACCTAGTATTGATTGTTGTGATAACACCCTTAGTTTTTTTCTTTGCGTTGCATGCCCTGAGGATCCCTTATTTTACTAGAACTTTAAACTAATAAAAAAAATACAACAGTTTTTAAACAATAATTTATTGTGTTCCTTAAATTAATAATTATGCGTTAAAATTAAACTATACTGTATACACAATGTTCTCAACATAAGCCGTATAATTACAATTATTTACAGACCAAACGAAACTATCAGAACAAATTATTCATTTACTTAGAAGCCCGAAGTTTCAGACAGAACGAATAATACTTTTAAATACATACATCTATGTGTAACATATAATTATAATATAAAAATATTTGTCAGAAAAATAAAGTCAATGTTTTTTTATCTAATTTTGATGTATTTTTATATAAATTGACTGTAATATGACTTTATGTAATACATTGGGGGCCGTTTTCTATGGAATAATGCAATAGGACTATGACCTTATTTCAGAGCGCGTTAATTTATTTACATGCTAATCAAAAAACTATTAACAATAGGTTTCCTTGTAAGCATCTTCATCGGATAAGATCATGTTTTTTTTTTTTACTTTTTATTATTTTCGGTTCGATTAATCACAGTTTCCTTCAAAGACTTTAACTGAATAATAATTTTAATAATGTTTCAGTAACATATACTTTACACATTCCAGAATAACTGAAGCTTGGCAGACATCTTCATTACCAAAAATTAAATCAATTCATTTTTTTTTTCAATATAGGGTAATCTAAATAGCGATCTGCCATTAAAATTATAACCGTAATTCCACTGCTCCATAAAAACTACCAGTCAATAAGCCCTTTTGACTAATTGTATATTTATTACAGGAATATGAACTTTATCAAAACTCCGCCAAACTACAGTTTTCAAATAAACGATAAAATAAATAACATTGTTCTCAATACATACATTGTGTTGTTTAATTTCATAAACAAAACTAATTTGTCAGCAACGTGTGAGAAAAAAAACGTTGACGTTTCATTCTGGAAAACTGAAAGAGTTTATGATTTAAAAAAAAAACAAAATCGGCACGTTGATGTACAGTCACGTAGACAAAACTTACAATAATACGCTTAGTTTTCTGGCATTCCTAAAGTAGGTATTGCGATAGTAGGCCTTACGTTATTCATACCTAGGTTTACAATTTCAGGCGCTTTATTTCGCCATTATGTTTTTATCGAATCTTATCGAAAACATCGTATATTATTTCGATGCTCCATTGAAAGGTAGGTTATGCTTTATTACGATTAGATAAAATATAAATCAACTTTGAAAGCGTTTGCCGTGCAGTCTACTGGTTTGCTCTGGCACTTCTCTACCCGACTGTACCACCGAGGTCACTTATCTTAAGGGTCCGGCGACAGCGGCTCGCAATTTCGAGGTGCGATTGGCTATTATTTCATTTTATTTCATTTCGGGAGGTTGTTTGAAAGAATAACTTGTACTAATACCAAAATGATTTCTGATTCGGGCATGTTTCCCTTATATTATTGTATTAATTTGACTTGACCTTATTCGAAGATTATTTAATTTGAGATAGACACTATGTTTCCCGCCTTTATATCTTTGATTTCCGGTTGTTTTGACTTCCATCCATTTTAAATCCTGTCATAATTCTTTTAGACTACGTCACTTCCCACCACCATTGGCGAGTTCGGAGCAGCGCCATTTTTATTTCTCATTGGCGTTTTGTTTCCCGCCCAGTACGGACGTGTGTCATTTTCAGAAGTGATACCACGTTCATATTGCCTAATTGATATTCTAAATTTATATCGATTAAATTTTTAACGTTATATTTTATTTCAGAAGTATATTCTGTGTATCATACTTTCGTACCTACCCTGGAAATGGATAAAAATAACGAAAGTGATATAAATGCAGCTCCGGTTTTACCGGTACCTTCTACTTCACGAAAACGGTGCACGAGCAATTCAAGCTCAAGTAGCAGTAGCAGTTCGGGAAGTAGTAGCTCTGCCGATTCGTCTCCGCAGCGTCGGCGCAGTCAGCGTAAGAAGAAAAAGGGGACCAAACATAAACGACGGCGCTCGGAAAGGAAATATCATAAACTATCGAAGGAAGTTCGCAATCTGCAAAGGTTTCTACCTTGCCGTGACAAAGAGTATCATGTGAGTAATAATAATATGAATGATAACGATTCTATGTCCATTATTTCGGGTGCGTCGGGTCGAAGACTTTATGACGATTTAGAGGAGCGTGCTTCAAATGCAGGGGGTGTAAAAATTAACGACGTATCGTTCAATATTGAAACAAAAATTAAAGAACCAGCCGTGCCGAAGAGCACCGAAGCTCAGTTGAAGCTTTTGAACGAGCTTCAACATCTGGACAGCAGTGAATGGGATGACATTAGGTACTCCGAAACTCAAAAAGCCTACTGTCATGCGCCTGGTTTCACAGATATCGAAATCAATGAAGAGGTTGCAGCTTTCCAGTCCCCTCGCCATCTCATATACGCCGACAGGGCGTTTGCTGCTTTAACATCGTGTATTTTAAAACAGCGAGATGCACTTGCAAATGTGTTTCGTGATTTTGCAGATTATTCTAGAGAGCTAACTCCTGAGGGTGATGTTCTTAATAATAGGCTATTAGAACTAATTTCTAGCGGTGAGTTTCAGAAAACATCCACAGATATGATGCAGCTGGTTTGTGGACACCGCGCAGAAATTCTACAAATGCGGAGAGATTGTGTGATCAATCAAGTTAAGGATCCAGTGGTAAAGGCTACTCTACGCAAGATACCTCCAACATACACGAATCTGTTTAATGCTGAGAAGTTCACAACTGCAGTGGAGAAAGCTGGAGGAGTGCGAAAATGTTTCTGGCCTGTGAAAAAGCCTAACAACTCGACCTCGCAGGTTGAGACTAACAAACATAGCGTCTCCTCGCAGGAGCACGTAAATCATAAAAAACCCTCGCAGGGTTGTCAGTATCGCACCTCGTGCTGCAATGAAAAAAGTAAACACAACTGTTGTACAGCTGGTCCAACGCCCTCGCAGGGTGGTTATAACTCACATTGGCATGGTCATAGTAGTCATTCGGCCGCACCGAATAACCAAGGGACATTTCGTGGACGTGGCACCTCACGTGGCAACCATAGATCCCAGAATCAGCACAAATCAGGACATAAACGTGCCTACTCACCGCCCAATCATAAAGGCGATAAGCGACGTAAGTACTGACATGAACTTCAGAGCAGGCCGTCTTGTACAATATCTGGACGAATGGGAACGATTAGGAGCACCAGACCTCATACTCAAGATCATATCAGGGTATCGCATACCCTTCCGCAAAAAACCTCCTCTGATTCATCCAAAGAGGTTAAAAAGAGCTATAGAGGTTCCTTTTTCGGTCGAAATGAATATTGTCTTCAACAAGATGGTAGATCAAGGTGTTCTCAAACGAGCACACTTATCTCCGAGTTTCCTATCGTTGATTTTTCTGGTACCCAAGAGCGACGGCACTGTCCGTCCCATTTTCAATCTGCGAGCACTCAACAAATTTATAATGACCGACAAGTTCAAGCTTTTGAATGTATTTCGTGTACCACAATTTCTACAACCGAGAGATTGGCTATGCAAAATAGACCTATCACAGGCATACTTTCATGTGAGAATCGCTCCGGGTCACAGAAGATTCCTACGCCTTATGTTTCGAGGTCAGCTATGGGAGATGACTTGTCTTCCATTCGGCTTAAGTACTGCTCCAAAAACCTTCGCTACGGTGACGAATTGGATTGCCCAGACTCTCAGAAAACAAGGAATTCGAATCCTAGTATATCTCGACGATTTCCTAATTGCTCATCAGGAGGAAGATGTTCTAAGAGATCAAGTTCAATACGTGATATACACTCTAGAAACTCTAGGTTGGATTGTCAATTACAAAAAGTCTGTTATGATTCCTTCAAAGACTCTAATCTACCTGGGTGTCAAATGGAATCCATGGACAAATCAGAAAAGTTTTCCCAGCGAAAAGGTACCTGCTCTAGTTGCAAAACTTTCCCGAATGCTGAACAAACAACGCACATGCCTCAAAGAAACTCAGAGCCTTGTGGGCCTTCTAAATTTTGCCAGTTTTTGTGTGCCAAAAGGTCGCCTCCATTTTCGAAATTTGCTGTACCTGCTCAACGACATGTTGAAATCGGACAACAAGTGGCATCACGTATCAATGAAAGTCAGAGAAGACATAAAATGGTGGCTTCAAAACTGCGAGCGTCCGTCAGCCATTCACATACCTCCTCCATCGCATTACCTCACGACGGATGCCTCAGACATTGCATGGGGAGCGCGCCTGGACAATCGGTCACTAACAGGGTTTTGGTCGAACCACGAAAAACATCTACACTGCAATCAGAAAGAAATGCTAGCTATTCTAGAAGTTTTGCGCGGTCACTGTCAGCTCCTGAGCGACAAAACTCTTTTGATTCAATGCGACAACAAAACTGTGATCGCATACCTGCGTCACGAAGGAGGTACGAAGTCTGTACCACTCATGGACTTGACGTATCAAATATTTCAGATTCTAGAGAAATATCAGATTCATATAAATGTCTATCACATTCCGGGAATATACAACGGACACGCCGACCATCTGTCGAGACTTCGGATCGATCCCGAATGGCATCTTTTAAGCAGTTGCACGGAGAAGGTATTTGCAAAATGGGGAACACCTGTAATAGACCTTTTCGCCTCGAGTCGAGCCCACGTTGTGATGAATTACGCGTCTCTAGATCTGAGCGATCGCCACGCACTTTTTTACGACGCGTTTTCTCGAGTGTGGAACTTCCCTCTCGCGTGGATATTTCCTCCACCATTTCTGATACCCAGAGTTCTAAGTCACCTAAACAATGCTCAGGGGATCTACCTCTTGATAGTACCCCGCTGGCATCAAGTGTACTGGCGCGCCGATCTCAAGAACCGAGCGTTAGCAGCCCCCTACACGCTTCGACATCTCAATCAAGTCCTAATCGATGTCTCGACGGGTCTGCCTCCTTCGAAAGTACAGGACATGACTCTCGAAGTTTGGAAATGTGGGGGTGGTCTGAGAACTTAAAAAAATGGAATGACTGCCAGGTGAAACTCTTGGAAAAATCGTGGCGTGCCTCTACGCGAAAAACGTATAATGTTGCTTGGAATAAATGGATGGCTTGGTCTCAGCAGCACCGTGTTAATTCGCATAATCCAAGTGGTGAAGAGGTAGCCAGATTTTTATCTGACCTGCATTTAGTTCACAAATTGTCATATAGTACCATTCTACTACATAAATCTGTTATTTCGACTCTTTGCAATCCAGACATTGCGGGCCAAATTAGTTCACATATTTTAGTAAAACAAGTTTTAAAAGCAATAGCTTTACAGAAGCCTATTCAAGACAAACCACCGATTTGGAATATAGATTATTTAGCTACATATTTAAGCAATTACAATGTACAACATGACAATATTTTCCAAGTGCAAAGACATACTGCGACGTTAATACTTTTATGCTCTGGTCGAAGGATACACGATTTAACTTTGTTGAGATCTGATAAGGACCATTTCAGGCGTACGGATGATTCGATTACCTTGTGGCCTAGTTTTGGTTCGAAGACAGATTCTTCGGATTACAGGCAATCGGGCTGGAGATTGTTGCCTAATCATGACAATAAGAATCTGGACCCTGTTTATTGGGTTTCTAGATCAGTTGATTTATTAAGTAATCGTAGAGAATCTGCTAATGTTAATAATTTATTTATTACTGTTAGAGGTGAAGCAAAAGCCGCTTCAAAGACTGTTATATCAGGATGGATTAAGACTCTGTTTAAAGATGCGGGTATAACTGCGACGCCAGGGAGTTTTCGTTCCGCAGTAGCATCTAAAAATTGGCTGGATAATTTCCCACTAGAAGATATTCTTTCCAGAGGGAATTGGCGCTCACCAAATACCTTCTGTAAATTTTATAGGCGCGCAGTTCTACCTGCACCTTCTAGTACCTCTGTAACTAGATTGTTTAACCCAGTTGATTAGTTCTATGGAATAGTTATTTTTCAATAATTATAATACAGAAATAAATATTTTTGGTTGTTTGATACAAAAATATTTTATTTAAATCCGTAATCACCTAGGACTAGGTTACATAATTGTATAAATATATCTGGGTTCACATTGGCGTCAGTATCACTACCACCACCAGGCGATAACAAACAGGTCTCAAATTAAATAATCTTCGAATAAGGTCAAGTCAAATTAATAGCGGCGTTTTACCTACCAATAAAACGCTTATTAATTTACTTACCTTATTCGAAGATTATACTTTAAATTCTGCCTGGTGATTTTCGACTCAATGAGAAATAAAAATGGCGCTGCTCCGAACTCGCCAATGGTGGTGGGAAGTGACGTAGTCTAAAAGAATTATGACAGGATTTAAAATGGATGGAAGTCAAAACAACCGGAAATCAAAGATATAAAGGCGGGAAACATAGTGTCTATCTCAAATTAAATAATCTTCGAATAAGGTAAGTAAATTAATAAGCGTTTTATTGGTAGGTAAAACGCCGCTATTATTTGTGTTTGAACAGTATTTATTCGTGTCACTTTAGAGTTATTCTTTCAAACAACCTCCCCGAAATGAAATAATAGCCAATCGCACCACGAAATTGCGAGCCGCTGTCGCCGGAGCCTTAATAGCGTTATCAAACACGACACGAACCAACAGAAAGCGCCATTTATCACACTGCGCTAACCATTCGAAAGGCATACACTTCTTTCTTCTCAACAGAGTTTAGATCGTTGATTTTCTCAATAATACTTTTATCATTGCTTCAGTGATAGCTTCAAGGTGAAACTTACAAAAATGACCATTGACTTGTTGCTTTCGAAAAACAGCCATTAAACTTTATGTAACCCGCGCCAAAAATACAGATCCAAAATGGCGCCGATTATTACATATCACTCGCTACTTTGTTAACAAGTGTGCGAGTGAGAGCTAATGATTTGATTGAACTCTATTGGCGCGAATCATTATAACCTTTTTGCTCTTTTGGGTCTATTGTCTATTACATATTTCTTGCTGTGTGGTCACATGCTTTATGATTCTCATAACAAAACAACTGATCATAGTTGTATTGTTATGTTCAGAATTGAGTCATAAGTTTGATGAGTACATAGTTCCTTCAACTTACATTTGCCGTTTATTTTTCGATATTCACTGACATTATTATCCTATTTACACACAGTAGTCCTAAGTTCACCGGCTGAGTTTACAGTGTTTAAGTAATTGAAATACCCTGTGTTACCGCGCCGGATGTCAACAGCCAACCAGCGTCAAGTATTTTGCGTGGCGTCGTTTTTAATTTATACAACTTTTTGCCATGCCTGTACTTACTACTCTGAACTTTATAATATACTGTGAAACTGAATACGCCGGGAATACAGTATTTGTAACTAGGAACAAGACCTGTTATCCAGACTTATGCCTACATTCCGATCATTAGTAACATCCTGTATCTACATGTTGTTACTTGTATTGGACTCCTGTATCCGCATTTAGACTATGGTGGTCCATTATGCGTGAATCTACCTACAGGTTGTGTGTTGTTGTGTGTGTGCTAATTGAGTTCACAACAGATAGGTAGTTCATAATTTCGATGTGTTTTAGCGGCTGGGTTCTATCCTCCTTGGATGTTAAATGAAATATGTTTGGTGTTAACTCACTCGTACATAAGCTTATGTTGATGCAAATCAAAAGATAATTTACAAAGTTTTTTGGTGAACTCGGGACATTCCAACATTCGATTCTTGGCCACTATCCTAAAGTAAAGGTTCTCACTCAGTCGAATATACAGACGGGCTGTATTGCGAGGCAATAGAGTCGTGTATCGCGCGTTACGGATGCCGCTGGTTCGGTACAGGAATTCTGGAAACAAAGTGATTTGATGAAGTAAATAGTAATTTAAATATTACAAAATTTTTTATTTTTGCATTTGTCGTTAACAACAACGGAACTACACTATACACCACTATTTTGTAAGTACCAGAAAAAAATTAAGGACTGTTTTAGCAGAGGCTACTGATGACAGTAGCGTTGTCAGAATTTTTTAATTTAAATCTCTATTTACCACTAAGTTATCGAGGTTTGCTTTTAGCCAAAAACGCGACAAATGCTACAAAAATTGTTCCCGAAATACTTCACAAGTAAACCATGGCGCATTGCGTATGAGGTTGACATGAGAAGTATTATCTAGTACTGTGTCCATACAATTGGTCTCGTTTTTGTAACGAGACCAATTTACTTAAATTAAAAAATGTTTTGATCGTGCTATTAGCTATTATACAGGGTGTCCCAGAAATGAACGTCAAGCCGAAACGGGGCGACAGGATTGATTGTAAACATCATGAGAAAAATTAGTAAAAAAAATTGAAAAAAAAAAAAACAAAAATCATTATTTTTGACTGTGATTCTTAGAAATATTATTTAGGGATACGGTTCCAAAGTTTAAATTATCAAATATAATAAAATATAACCACAATAACAAAAAAATGGTTACAGATTGACCAACTTTTTAGGTTTTTAAATGCCCATAATTTTCAAACGGCATGGGATAGATTTTTTTTTCTGATTTTTCTCATGATGTTTACAATCAATCCTGTCGCCCCGTTTCGGCTTGACGTTGAGTTCTAGGACACCCTGTATATCTGGTAGTTACAAAATATGGTTGTACATAATGATCTCAAGCGGATCTTCCGTCGATGTATTAGATGGGTGTAGTAGTATATTATGTTACCCATAGAACGCCGGGAAGCTGGTATCCGCGTTGAAGTGGAAGTTGACCGGCGTCCTGGGCGAGGCTGCGCTGTAGCCGAGGCAGTCGTCGGAGGCGCGCAGCTGGCGGTGCATGCTGGGCTCGGAGGCGCTGCGCGTGATCTTGGGCAGCGCGCGCAGCATGGCCTCCAGCGCCGCCAGGATCTGCCGGAACAGCGGCCGCAGCTCGCGCGAGTACTGGATGCACTCCTCCAGCAGACGCTTCAGCGCGCGCGGCGCGTCCGCGCGCACGCGCCGTGCGTCCGGACGCAGCAGCCCGCGACCCACCATCCACAGGATCTGCGCAGAAGCAACCGCTACAATGTTGCTTCACTTCTTCAATTACTATCGACCTCAGTGGCGCAGCGGGCGAGAGTCCTGCGACGCAAGAGGTTGCGGGTTCGATTCCCGCCTCGGAACAAATTTGTGCACGATCTGCAGAAATTTGTTCCATTGCGTTGGTCTGGGTGTTTACGTATAATAAAAATATCTATCTATGTAAGTATATAATGTATTAAATATATCAGTCATCTAGTACTCATAACACAAGCTTTGAGTAGCTTACTTTGGGGCTAGATGATGCTGTGTGGATTGTCCAGCATTATTTATTTATTATTTAATTCAATTCTTTTTTTGTATTAATGGCATGTGTAAGCCAACTTCACCAATGTCACGTTGCAACTTAAGCCTTAAGGGGCAGCATACGGCGCGCCACTTTCACGTTTTTAAGGATATAAAATCACTGAATGTAGTTATGTAAAATCGCAATCGGTCAAGTTGTTGTCAATGGCATTGCAAAGATTAAGCGAAAATAAATTTTTAGATCCAAGCAAGTTTTCACACTTAAAAATGGGATTTTATGTTTTTCTAATTTTTATGTATGAAAACTTGCTCGGATAAAAAAATTCATATTCAGTGATTTTATATCTTCATAAATTGTTCAATTGTGCGAGCGAGATAGCGGTGCGCTGTATGCTGCCCCACAACACAGTGAGACAGAGATGAATTAAAATAAGAATAAAACAATGAATATTGTAGGAAAATTTACCAAATTGTCACTGTTAGTTTAAACACGCCAACCTCATGTTATTTACTTGTCAAGGTTGGCTGGTAGAAAATGCTGTCTAGCATTAAGCTTTCTTTTGTACAAACGTTTTGATGTAATAAAGATTTAAATAAATGTTGTCACCTGATCCTTATTGTTGAGGTTGGAGTAGGGCAGCTCGGCGGCCATGAGTTCGTAGAGCACGATGCCGTACGCGTACACGTCGGAGCGCGAGGTGTAGGGCACGGGCTCCGCCTGCCGGATCACCTCGGGCGCCATCCACAGGATGGAGCCCGTGGGCTGCTGCCACTGCACGCCCGACGCCGAGCTGTCTGCCGCAACATTAAATAACATTAGCGCGAGGTGTAGGGCACGGGCTCCGCCTGCTATTCCATACCATTCATTTCATCTGCTATAACAAATAGTGGCTCTGGGAGCTGTAGACCTCGCGAGCATACTAAAAGTGACCTATTTGAGGAATGTAATGTGCAAGTGCATTTTCCGTTTTGTGATTTTTTTGATCTTTTTGTTTTTTTTTTGCATCATCTTGTGTAGAATGAGGTCTTTTGTGTTTCTCTCAAATTTGATTGAAAACCATCGATTGTTTGATGAGCTATCCTGTTCATCATGCTGAAGATCCTTATCAGATCTTCGCCAAACTTTTATGAGACCAACTTATAGTTACTACCTTTCAAATAAAAAAAGAATAATCGAAATCGGATCTCATTTGGTGGAGATATCCAGTATATCAAATAGCCCCCTTTTTGCCCTTTTTTTGGGGGAAGTACCCCTCCAATCAAAAATCCCCGACGAAAAAAAATTCTAATAAGTCATATAACCTGTGTACCAAGTTTCGTCCAGATCGGTTGAAAAATGCGACCTGTAGAGGAGAACAGACAGACAGACAGACATCCGGACAAACGCATTTTTGGCCAATGTGGAAACTGAGACGCTTCGCTCGCTCGGTCAATAATGGGGGATGATCGTTGCTCACGCCCGTAGGAACTGCAACTTTTTTTTATTTATCTTTATAAAAAATTAATAACAATATTGAAATATGTAGCAATAAGGAAACCACTAAGGTTTTCAAACATATAGAACGATTGTACAATTTGCCATTCGAATAAATAAATACTATAACAATAACGATCCATGTTATTTAGCAGAATAGTAACTGTTTTGATGTTGGTAGCAGACTTTACCTTGTACATCACACTGTAAATTATTAGTATAGCCTGTGTGTTATTCCAGACTATAATTAATCTCTCTGCGAAGTATCATCCAGATCCGTTCAGCCGTTCCGGCGTGAAAGAGTAACAAACATCCATCCATACCCACAAACTTTCGCATTTATAATATTAGTAGGATTATTGTAAGAAATTCGACTAACCTGACCACCGTACTTTGGCGGTGGCGAGTCCGAAATCCCCGATCTTGACAGACCAGTCGTCTCTTAGGAATATGTTATTTGATTTCAGGTCTCTGGAATAAAACAAGTGTTAGGAATATCCAGCGAAGAGGCGGGGCCTAGCATCGCGCCATCGTGACGTAACGCTGTCAGGCGATACGGCGGTGGGGCGAGCGCGTCGGCGGTGCGGCGCGTCGCTCCCTTCACTTCTCTCTTGGCACTCGGACGTGGCGGACGGCTCATAAATAATTAGTTGCTCAATTTTGATACCGGTGTAATTTTGTTAAGTTCAGATAATATTAGTCGATAAATGTTAATTTCTTTAGTTTGCGGTGTTTTGATATTTCTTTTTTAAAAAACCTATTTCGATTCTTATCCATAATATCAGAAGTGGGATCACTGCGGCGCCTAACGCTAACGGCATCCGATAATTATTTCTTTTTTTTTTTTGCAAACGTGGTTACAAAGTAGTTGATTCATTTTCTTTCGATTTTGCCTTTAAGTACTGTGTCGTGCATTTAGATTTTATAAAACGTTTTGTGTGTAGTGTGAAATACGTAAGCAGGTAGGTAACGCTTGTTGATCTAATAATGGGGCGGTCTTCTAAAAAGAGGAAAAGTCGTGATCGTTCACGTGAACGTAGTAGCTCCCGTAGAAAACATCGTGACAGTTCTACTAGTTCGGCATTTGATGCAATTCTTGGAAGACTGAATGCGATTGAGGATCGGCTCTCCGTCCCCTCATCGTCATCAGTATCAATACCGCCATGTCCGCCACGTGAGTGCCAAACACCACAGCTGCCAACCACGACGCCCAGTGCGATTTTACATTCCACTGCGGCCGAGGTCACGGCAGGACAAATCTCCCAGGAGGCTGTTGTCGAAAACGTAGCGGATAAGATTGTAGGCGCGATAACACCGTTGATTCAAATTCGATCTAATCATTACTACATATCTAACTTTGATCCTAGCATCCATAATTTCGATGTTTGGTGCGCCGAGGTAGACCGAGGTCGTGTAACGAATTGTTGGGCCGATCATGAGTGCCTGTCGCGCATTGGTAGCTGCCTCAAGGGCGACGCGCGCACGTGGCTACATGATTGGGTTACCAGCGACCGAACTTGGTCAAATTTCAAGTCGGAGTTCAGGTCCCTATGCCCACGAAACATCGACATTGCCGGCGTTCTTTTCGATGTAATGAATACTGATTCAAAAAAGTTTGTTACGTATGCGGAGTACGCACGTAAGTCTTTGTTGCGCTTAAACATTGTCAGCGGCTTATCTGATGATCTTAAAACTGCTATTGTCATTCGAGGTATAACAGACCCACAAATAAAAGCTGCCGCTTCCAATGCTAAGCTGCAACCGAGTCAGTTGGTTGAGTTTTTATCGGTGTACGTTAAACCAAAAATCGATTCTCGAACTACCCACAATCCTAATCGCTCGTCAAACAATGAGAATCAATCCCAATCGCGCAAGCGTGAGGCTCCGACGCCAAATATGCGTATAAAATGCTTTGATTGCGGTGGTGCAGGTCACAAAAGAGATAGTTGTCCAAAAAAACAAAAAACTGATTCTGTCCCATCTAGCACAACTTCTACCGGACAAAATAAATCTTCTGTGACATGTGCCTACTGCAAGAAGGTAGGACATTTGATTGAGTCTTGTTTTGTTAAACAACGTGCCGAAACAAATAAGAAAAATGTTAGTACGGTAAACTTTTGCCAAAAATTATGCAATTTTCAGCAAAATAATGTAATGACTGCGGTTATAAAGAAGGTTCCAGTAGATGTGTTGATTGATAGTGGCTCCGATATCTCGCTCATTTCTAGTTCGATTCTAAAACATATTGACTGCAACAAAATGCCTACCTATCGCGTGTTGAGGGGAATAGGAAGTCAGGAGATAGAATCGACTAGCTATGTAACGGCAGTCGTTGAGTTTCCTGAAATATCTCTGGAAATTGATATGTTTGTAGTCGCTCCAGAGTGCATAAGTGCACCGGTTTTGATAGGTACTGACGTTTTAAACCGCGAAGGAGTAACCTACGTACGAAACAGTGAAACGCAGCGGCTTATAAGGGTGGAGAGTCCACCACGGGTGCACCACTGTCTTAGCTTAGATAGCGACGCGATTAACACGCCTCTGGTTGGTGAGGAAAGGGATCAGCTTCTTTCCCTCATCAACGAGTACGGCGATTCGTTTGTGACTGGAACTGCGACTTCCACTGTTAATACTGGTAGTATGGAGATAAAGGTAAACAGTGATGCACCAGTGCACTATCGGCCCTATAAGCTGTCTGCTGACGAGAAGATACGTGTTCGTGATATTTGTACCGATCTTCTGAGCAAGGGTATCATTAGGGAGTCTCGGTCAGAATATGCGAGTCCTATCATACTCGTCAAGAAGAAAGACGGGTCTGATAGGATGTGTGTGGACTACCGAGCTCTAAACGCCATCACAGTAAAGGAAAGATTCCCATTACCGTTAATAGATGATCATATTGATAAGTTAGGCACTAGTAAATTCTTTACGAGTCTCGATATGGCCTCAGGTTTTCATCAGGTCCCTTTGAAAGATGATGATTCAATCAGCCGGAGCGCGTTTGTCACGCCAGAAGCTCATTATGAGTACTTAAAAATGCCATATGGCTTAACTAACGCGCCTGTAGTCTATCAAAGGATAATATCCAAGACCCTTAAGGCCCTAACTGATACTGGAAAAGTTCTGAACTATATTGACGATGTGTTGATTTTGTCTGATTCTGTCGAAGAAGGACTTGTTATCTTGCGTAAAGTTCTAGAAACGCTTACTAAAGCCGGGTTCTCAATAAATTTAAAAAAATGTTCATTCTTGAAGACTGAAGTAGAGTACTTAGGTAGGCTCATAAGACAGGGTCAGGTACGGCCGAGTCCTAGGAAGGTAGAAGCATTAGCTGATTCACCAAAGCCGACTAATGTTAAGCAAGTACGGCAGTTCTTGGGGCTAGCGGGATATTTTAGGCGATATATAGCTGGTTATGCTGTCAAAACTGCTTGCATTGCGAGGTTAACTAAAAAGGGGCAACCATTTGTTTGGGGCAAAGAGCAAGATGAAGCTCGTAAATTCATTATAGATTGCTTAACACAAGAACCTGTACTCGCTGTATTTAATCCCAAATTACCGACCGAGTTACATACTGACGCCAGTGCGATCGGTTTTGGCGCTATCCTACTGCAGGAACACGAGGGTAAACGTAAACGAGTAGTAGCTTATTTTAGTAAAGCAACACATGGCGCAGAGTCTCGTTATCATAGCTATGAGCTTGAGACCCTAGCGGTGATAAAGGCACTTCAGCATTTTCGTCACTACCTTATAGGGGTAGACTTCAAAATTGTGACAGATTGTAATTCGCTTAAATTAACTGAGCGAAAGAAGGACCTCTTGCCTCGAGTAGCTCGCTGGTGGGTCTATCTTCAAGACTTTCGCTACACCATTGAATATAGGAAGGGTACTCTAATGCAACATGCTGACTTTCTAAGTAGGAATCCTGTCCAAGTTTCCCATATTCGAAGGACGAATAACTGGGCTCAGATTGCTCAGACAGCTGACACTGAGACTCAAGAATTGATGGAAAAATTAAGGGATGGCCAGTTAGATTCATCGCGATACGTAGTCAAAAACAATCTTTTGTACTATAAGCACAGCCCTACTGGAGAAGAATCTCGCCTCTTATGCTTTGTCCCTAAAGGTCATAGACTCAGCCTTTTGAGAGTTTTTCATGACGATCATGACCACATAGGTATCGACAAAACTACTGAACTTATCTTTCGCCATTTTTGGTTTCCTGGCATACGTCAGTTTGTGAGGAAGTACATTACCCATTGCGTTGTCTGTCTGTCACAGAAAAAGATACCCCGTTCACCACATCAGCCTATTCAGTCATGGACTAAACCTGATATTCCTTTTGCCAATGTGCATGTAGATGTCCTTGGTCCACTTGTTGAGTCGAATGGTTATAAGTACATTCTAATCATGATAGATGCTTTTTCGAAATTTTGCCTCCTGTATCCACTCTATAGGCAAGACACACAAGAGTTGAAACGTGTATTTACAAATGCCATT
Organism: Plemyria rubiginata; assembly: GCA_963576535.1. Taxonomy (NCBI): domain Eukaryota; kingdom Metazoa; phylum Arthropoda; class Insecta; order Lepidoptera; family Geometridae; genus Plemyria; species Plemyria rubiginata. Next base: position 14,178,666 of record OY754908.1, on the reverse strand, counting down.
TCATTGTTTGGTACCCCATCTTTAATTGTATCAGATCAAGGTAGAATGTTTGAGAGTTCCGGTTTTCAAAATTGGGTAACTGACATGGGATGTTCGACACATCTAATTACACCGGGAATGCATTGTGAAAATGGGCAGGTTGAACGCTATTGCCGCACCGTACTAAACATGCTCAGAGTTGAAGTAAATATTAAGGAAAGTAGCTGGTCCGATATACTGTGGAAGATACAGTTGACACTTAACATAACCAAACAGTCCACCACTCAGACTTCGCCTCTGCATCTCTTGATTGGGGTTGAAGGCACAACACCTGTTCTAAGATCGCTAGTCAGAGACGTAGCACTAGAAAATAATCACGCGAATCGAGAAGCGATGATCACTCTCCGTCGACAACGAGCTTCCGAGCTGTTAAGGACTAACCAGCAGCGACAAGATCGTCGTGTTAATGAGAAGCGTAAAGAACCGCGTGCCTACGCAGTTGGTGACTTTGTCTTTGTTGGCAAGAATTCACAGAGCTCTGGCAAGCTAGATTCCGGCATGAGAGGTCCATACAAGGTGGTCAGAGATCTACCCCATCATCGCTATGAGCTAGAACTTCTGGCTGGTTCATACGGCAAGCGAACCCAGGCGGCAGCTGAACACATGGTTCGCTGGCAAGGCGAGTGGACGCCGGACGCGTGTGCAGCCTTCTTTGAGAGAGGTAAGTCGACATGATGTCGACTCATACATTTGGGCCTTGGTATTTTATTTTTCGCTTGCGCTCTGGTGATGTATTTTACATGTTGATGTAATATGTCACGGTGATCATAACAGGCGAACTTTGGGCATAGGTTATGATCACGTAAATGTCGGCATGGTAAGCGAACTTTGTGCTTGTACCATGGGGCATAGCGATAGCAGCTACAATTCTGATGCCATCGTTATGTGAGTAGGGGGCCATAGCAGGCGAACTTGGAGCATAGGCTATGGTCAAGGAGACGCGATAAGCGAACTTGGTGCTTGTATCGCGGGGCATAGCAATTGCAGTTAAAGACCTAATGCTTTTGTTATGCGGCATGACAACGAAGATCCGGAGTTTGTTGTTCATGCACACAGTCGTATTTTAAATGAAATTAATTTGCCTTTTGGGTGTAGTGCGTTTTGGTTGCGATTGTTTGAGTGCACGCTTACAATCGTTATCATTAAGTACTGACTGATTTGGCTCTTCAATTGAATTTGTGTTTCAGTGTTGGTAACAAAGTGTTCTGTTACAGATGATGATCAATCTCCTGATGACCTCTCAGATTCCGAGGAGGTACCCATCCCGAATCAAGCGGTCGAGGGCGCCTCGCGGTCAGGAGAGGCCGTGTTAGGAATATCCAGCGAAGAGGCGGGGCCTAGCATCGCGCCATCGTGACGTAACGCTGTCAGGCGATACGGCGGTGGGGCGAGCGCGTCGGCGGTGCGGCGCGTCGCTCCCTTCACTTCTCTCTTGGCACTCGGACGTGGCGGACGGCTCATAAATAATTAGTTGCTCAATTTTGATACCGGTGTAATTTTGTTAAGTTCAGATAATATTAGTCGATAAATGTTAATTTCTTTAGTTTGCGGTGTTTTGATATTTCTTTTTTAAAAAACCTATTTCGATTCTTATCCATAATACAAGTGTATAAAGATTTCTCTTAGTTTTGGTTTGAAGTGTGGTTGCCGATGGAATTACAGGCAAATGAGGCGTTACATCTGTAGGCATGCCTTAAGTTAATGGGTGCAAGAAGTTGGTATTGTGTGTACCTATGTATAATATTCTTGGGATACAGTGTACCTATGTATAATATTCTTGGGGTGCAGTGTACCTATGCATAACATAGTTTGAAGTTAGTATTGTGTATAGAGATAAACCATTCTAAAAATGCTCGCCCCTCTACCTGCCTTCACCCACACAAGCAAATGAGGTGTATAGACGTAATACATGACACCTGATAATTTTATTCGTCATTCAGTTTCCCGCCGAACGTGAAAGTGACACTTTCATGTCTGGCGGGAAACTGAATAACGAATGAAATTGCTTGGTGGCATGTTTTGCATCTATACACCTCATTTGCTTGTGTGGGTGAAGGCAGGTAGAGGGCCGTGCATTTTTAGAATGGTTTATCTCTACCTATGTATAATATTCTTGGGATGCAGTGTACCATTGTATAATATTCCTGGGGTGCAGTGCACCTATGCATAACATAGTTTGAAGTTAGTATTGTGTGTACCTATGTATAATATTCTTGGCGTGCAGATAGTCCATTCCCTGCGCCGTCTGGCGCGCCACGTCGATCAGGTACAGCATGGGCAGCGGCGTCTCCAGCACGTGCAGGTGCTGATACAGCGACGAGCCCTCGCACCACTGCGTCACGATCGCCAGCGACGGCTGCGACACGCACCCCATGAACAGCAGGATGTTGCAGTGCCGCGTCTTGCGCAGGACCGCCACCTGGGGCCGACGGAACGATACATACATAGAAAAGGCTCCGGCGACAGCGGCTCGCAATTTCGAGGTGCGATTGGCTATTATTTCATTTTATTTCATTTCGGGGAGGTTGTCTGAAAGAATAACTCTAAGTGACACGCAGTTAGTGTGAAATTACAGTGGCAGCGGGGATTCCGCTGGCAGGAACGCAAACAAAAGTTTATGACGAAGGTGCACCCAGTGCGGGCGGGGCGGGCGGTGGGAGCTCCGTTGTTTTTTTTTTTTTTTTATACTACCAAGGTAGCAAACAAGCATACGGCCCACCTGATGGGAAGCGGTCACCGTAGCCTATGTGTTATCGGTGCAAATTATGGTGGTTGGTAAAGCGAAACAAAAACTTTGAAAAATTAAAGATTTAATCGCGGACAGAAAAACTAGAATGCTGTCAAGGCGCGCGTGTCGTGTGTGGGGCTCGCATTGGTGACCACGACTAAAAACTGCAACTTTTTAAAAACTAAAGTGTACCGAGCTTCCCCGCGCGCCCTTCGACACCCCTCACGTGCCCTGGCGCATTCTAGTATGCACTTTACATTAGACCAAAAAATATTAGATTTTATAATTAAATGGACACAATTTATTTGCGTCGCTAACACACCCCACCCTAGTGCTGCTAGCAGCACTCTTCAACTAAGGGGATTCGAGCGACGCGTGCAGCTGATCGGGTAAGTACACCATTCATTGTTTTTACTTTTATCATTCTCACACGTTTATCTTTTCCAGGGCATACTTCTTGTATCAAGCCTCTTGGCCACTTATTCCTGGGCCCATTTGGATCGACTACATATACCAGATCACCCACTTGCAGGGGTCTTTGTTCTTGGTTCCATTTTTTTCTAGGTATCAGATCAGGTAGCACTTCTTTAACCCATCTGTTCCAGAACATGTCCGCCAGTCGCTGAGATGTTCGCCATTGTTTTCTTAGGTACAGGTCAGAATCATCAAATTTACCCATCTGCGGTGAATCTAAAGACGTCCCAAGTAAAAAATGTTTCGGTGTGAGTGTCTCAGCGGTTCCAGGTTCTACAGACACATGGGTGAGCGGGCGGCTATTAACAATGTTCTCGACTTCAGCTAGCATAGTGATCAGCACCTCTTCGCGCGGAAACCTCTCTTTCAGGACGACTCGTAGGGAGGTCTTGACACTGCGGATGAGGCGTTCCCAAGCCCCACCCCAGTGTGGGCTTGCAGGCGGAATGAATGTCCATTTAGTGCCATGATTCTCAGCCTCATTTGTCAGTTCGTTCTCGTCTAATTCTTGTACAGATCTTTTCAGCTCGGCATGCGCACCTCGTAGATTGGTGCCGTTATCGGAGAACAGCTGTTGCGGCCATCCTCGCCGTGCGGCCATGCGGCGCAGCGCCATGATGAAGGAATCAGTACTCAGCGTGGCAACTATTTCTATATGAATGGCTCTCACAGTGAGACACGTAAACAGTACTCCATATCTTTGTTCGTGTCGTCTTCCAACAGTGACCCCCAACGGGCCGAACAGATCAACTCCACAAAAGGTGAATGGACGTTGATGGTGAGCCATTCTAGCATAAGGTAAGTCACCAATTCTTGGTATTTCCGGTTTACATTTTCTCAGTCTACATATCATACATTTTTTTACAACATTTTTCACAGTAGGTCGTAATTTTATTACCCAATATTTTTGTTTAATCTCATTAACTACCATTTCTTGGTTTCCATGCGCAGCGTTGACATGGTAATGTCTCACTATCAAACGAGTAATATAATTTTGTCCATCTAAAATTGCAGGTCTCTTCACTTCGGGCAGCACGTCGGCAGCAGCATCGATCCGGCCGCCAGCACGCAGCACTCCGTGACCATCAAGGTAAGGTGATAAGGTAAGTAGTTTACTCGTAGTAGGTATTGCCATAGAATTTTTCAGCAGCGTGATTTCTTCAGTGAATGACTGGGTTTGCGAGTATTGTAGAAGTAATCGCTCGGCCTTCTCCATTACGTCATCATTCAGATTGTAGGTAAGTTGTTTTGGTCCAAACTTACGATTTATGGCCTCAAGTCCCTTGTCAACAAAGGTAAGTACTCGTGATGTTGCTCGGAGTAAACGTAGCCACGAAGAAAACTTGGTAGGTTCAGGTACAGGTAAGTCATAATTTTGTATGTTTACAACATTTACAGCTTCTAATTGTGTTTCTTTGTTCACAGGTTCCAGAACATCGAGCGGCCACTGATCACATTCATCTTGTAAAAAATTAGGGCCATTTAACCATTCATTTTGTAGCACTGAGCAGTCATAACTTTCTCTCGTTGCGATGTCGGCGACGTTTAGTTTAGTTGGAACATATCGCCATTCATTTATTTTTGTCAGCTCGTCTATTTCGCCCAAGCGGTTCGCTACGTAAGTTTTGTAGCTGCGAGAATCATTGCGAATCCATTGTAGTACGGTAGTTGAGTCGCTCCAGAATATTCGCTGCTCGGCGGTCATCGTGTGTTCTTTAGCTATCGTGTCAGCTAGTCTGGCTAGTCTGGCTGCCAACACAGCGGCCTGTAATTCTAGACGCGGTACTGTGATTGGTTTCGTTCCCGCTACACGGCATTTGCTCGCAATAAATGCTACTCGAGCCTTAAACCGGTTATCTATCCACCGCCAGTAGGCTACAGCGCAAAACGCTTTTGTAGACGCATCACAAAATATATGCATCTGTAGGTTCATATAACCAGTTCTAGTAGGGAGCGCTTGCTTGTTGTTAGGCATAGACGGCGTAGCACTCGTAGAAGTCGTAGCACCGTCCTGGTCCGCTACGAGCGTAGCACTTTCTATATGCGGTTGCTTGAGGTGCGACTGCGACGGCAGGTAAGTTCCACTCTCCGTCTCGCTCACAGATGATGTAGCTGCCGGATAGTACCTAGGCAATCTTACATCATTATCATCATAGTTGGATGGACTGACCTTGTCGCTGCTCAAGAGGAAAGTAGAATGGTTCTCGTGCACTGAGGTGAGTGCATGTGGTACCTTGCCGTGGAGGCACCAGCCCAGCGGCGTGCGGGTGGCACAAGGCTCGCTCGGCGCGCCCGCGATCACTTCCAAAGGTAAGAGTAACTGATAATTGTCCTGTCCAATTAGCACTTCCGGTTTGGTAAGACCGGAACTCAGTTCACCACTTAGTTTGTGTAAGTATTTAAAGTTTTCACAATTCACTGCAGTTAAGTCTTGTTTAGGTAAACTTAGTCCATTAACACTGCGTACACTAATGTTAAATTTATCGCCTTTTTTGTTAGATAAATTCAAGTCCAATAGTTCCGTGTCACACAACATTTCCGTATTGTCCCAAGCACCGCGCACTCGCATCGTTAACTTGCGGCCGCGCAAACCCGCGCGGGTCGCTAGTTTTGCGCTTATCATAGATACGGTGGAGCCGTCATCTAGCAACGCACAGCTGTCGAATGTTCCATTGGGGCCGTAAATCACAATAGGTACCACTTTTAATAGCACTGAACAGTTCTGGATGGTGTTTATGTGATTGATAGTTTCCACTTGGGATTCAGTCTCTGTCGTTGCCGGTGGTGGTTGCACGGCGGCGGGGGCACTGGTGTTTTGTCGCGAGTTGGAGGGGTAATGCAGGAGGCGGTGGTGAGAGTCACCGCACCCGTCGACGTCACAGGCAGCGGCCGGGCAGGTTTGCCGGTCGTGCTGGGCTAGTAGGCACTTGAAGCATACACCTGCGCGCTTCACATAGGACCAGCGGTCCTTACGCAATGACCTTTTGAACTTTTTGCAGTCTGTTAGTTTATGTGAAGATGACTCACGACAAAAACGGCACTTTATATCACTTTGTTTACATTGTTCAGCTTGCACTAAAACAGTCTGGTTTTGATTAGAGTTATTTTCACTATATTTACGTTTATTATCCCATCGTACGTTTATTAGGCTTGCACTGCATGTAGATATTTTTATAGCTTCTTCGCTTAGGAATTCCGATAGTATATCTAGTCTAGCCTTCTTACGTTCGGTTATAAGTGGGTAACTATAGTCCGCCCACTTAGACAATAGCACTGTAGGTAGTTTAGCTAGCACTATGTTCACAACTCCAACTCCGTGGAGGTATTCTTCACGTTTTAGTTCACGTACCGATGCCACATAGTTTTTTATTTTTACTGAAAATGTCACTATGTCCTTATGATATTCCTGTGGCAAGGGATTAAGTTTTTTAACATCACTTAAAATTCTCGATATAATAACATCCGGGTTTCCGTACTGCAGCTCGAGAGTGGACATCACAATGTCGGGCGATGTAGTGCTTATCAGCAGCGCTGATACTGCCTCCTTAGCGGAGCCTCGTAGGCACTTACGTAGCCTCCATAAGTTTTCCTTTTCACTAAAGTTGCATATGTTGGTGGATTCCTCATATGCGTTCTTGAACGATAGCCATTCCATAGGGTCACCAAAAAATAAAGGTAGTTCTTTTGGTGTGCTGATGCGGCTAAGTAGATTGGCGCTGTGGCTGGTGGATGCAGTAGACGCAACCAAGTCCCTCAGTGCGCTGGCCAATTGCTGAACTGGACCGTTAGTGCCGTCGACATCCGGCGGCGGAAACAGTGAGCCTTTAAGTGTACCATGATCGTAGGCCTTCTGTTTCTCCAGTTCCTGCTGGCTGCGCTCGAGCCACTGCTCAATATCCTTGCCATCACGTTGACTATCGGACTCCGATGTGTGTGGACTGTATTGTTCGTCAACAGCTGCCAAATCAGCTGCTAACTTTTTGTCGACTAATTCCATTTGAATGCGAGCCTTTTCTTTTGCAGCTTCCAACTCAAGCTTTTTCTTCTGTGCCAGTTTCGCAGATGATGAAGATGATTTTCTAGTTTTTATTGATTTCGATATTTGGGACGGAACGGTAAGTATTTCTTTATGTAGTTTTACACTCTCAGCACTAATTCCCGGTTTTCCTTTATCGATCACTTGTAAATTCACTTCACTTTGTTCCATTTTGTTCTGCGTTTGCACTTTGTCCTTTAGTTGACTTTCATTACGCGACGTACTGCGGGTGTTCACCATCTTTTTACTTTGCGGAGGCGTTTGGAACATTAAAGATCCGGCTGAAGGACCAATGTTATCGGTGCAAATTATGGTGGTTGGTAAAGCGAAACAAAAACTTTGAAAAATTAAAGATTTAATCGCGGACAGAAAAACTAGAATGCTGTCAAGGCGCGCGTGTCGTGTGTGGGGCTCGCATTGGTGACCACGACTAAAAACTGCAACTTTTTAAAAACTAAAGTGTACCGAGCTTCCCCGCGCGCCCTTCGACACCCCTCACGTGCCCTGGCGCATTCTAGTATGCACTTTACATTAGACCAAAAAATATTAGATTTTATAATTAAATGGACACAATTTATTTGCGTCGCTAACACTATGGACGTTTGTAACACCAGAGGTGTCACACTCGCGTTGCTGACCCTTTAAATATTTTAATACGCCTTTTTTAAAGAACCCCATACTGTATTCTCCAGGGAAAACATCCGCAGGGAGCGCATTCCACAACCTTAGAGTGCGCGGGAGGAAGTTCCTCTGAAAACGAACAGTGCGCGACCATCCTGGCTCCAAGGTGTGTGGATGGACCCCCTGCCTATGGCGCCGATTGTTGGATTGGTTGTCCGCCCCGCGCCACTGTAATCGTACACTTAGGGGGGATAGGCCCGCCTTCTTCGCCCAGCGGCCCGATTACGCTAACGTCTGGCTATCGAGATGGCTTTCAGTTTGACATTTGATCGAGGAATTCAGTACTCTCTGACGAGAGAATTTGGCTCCCATAGTGCAGTATACATACTGCAACATGAATGGATCTAGTAAGAAATCAGAAATAATTTATTGTATAACTGTAGTACAAAAAAGATCTTATTCCTATGGTTATGTACAGTTTTAACAGTTTGTCCGTTCCGGACGTACAACAAAATTGTTTTTTTTTTTTTTTTTTTTATTAAGAATAAACCGTCCTTTGACTACAATCTCACCTGATGGTAAGCGACGATGTAGCCGAAGTTGGAGCAGAACGGTCTAGAAGACACCTATTCACTCGAGCCTTGAAGAGGTTTAGATTATAGTGTTCAGGAAAAACAGACGACGGTAACGAGTTCCATTCCTTAGCAGTTCGCATAACGTAGCTAGAAGCAAACCGCTTAGTGCGAATAGGTGGTATGCTAACCAGGTAAGGATGATACCCGGCCGTGCGTCTACTAGTCCTGTGGTGGAATGGTGATGGTGGTATAATATCGTGAAGTTCCTGGGCACATTCCCCGAAATGTAGCCTATAGAAGATCGATAGGCAAGCAACTTTACGACGGTGATCGAGACTCTGGACTTTAGTCTCCGCCATGTGTTGTTCACCTACCATCCTGAAAGCTCTGCGTTCTATTGAGTCCAGGGCAGCAAGCTGGTGCTTAGCCGAGCCATCCCACAGGTGACAGCAGTACTCCATACCAGACCGGACTTGTGCTTTGTAGAGATTGAAAAGCTGTCCAGGTGTGAAGTACCGCCTTACCCTATTAAGGATGCCCAGCTTCATGGAAGCAGTTTTTGCCCTTGACTCAATGTACGCGCCAAAATTGAGAGCAGGTGTAAGTGTAGTGCCAAGGAGTTCGAGGTGATCTCTACATAATTATAATAAGCATCTACCTTGCGATGGATGCTAAATTCCTTGAATCAAATGTCAAACTGAAAGCCATCTCGATAGCCAGACATTAGCGCGATCGGGCCGCAGGTGTTGTTTGGCTACCGCCGTGTTCCGCATCGTTTTATTTATCTCCACGCACTCAAGGACTCCTAAATTTCTTGAGTCCATTTCATCCAACGGTTGTCTGGTTTTGGTATTAGTATGTTTGGTCTTACGTTTACGTAATACCAAAATGATTTCTGACTCAAGCACATTTCCCTTATATTATTGTATTATTTGTGTTCGAACAGTATTTATGCGTGTTTCTTTAGAGTTATTCTTTCAAACAACTTCCCCGAAATGAAATAAAATGAAATAATAGCCAATCGCACCTCGAAATTGCGAGCCGCTGTCACCGGACCCTTAATGTTTCGTTTCTAATTTTATCTAGCTTCCTTTTCTTCTATTTACGAGTTAATAACTAACAAGCTACTTAATCAGATATGTATTGTATCGCACCTCATTTTTGAAGGCCTGCAGCTGCGCCGGCGTGGGCGTCTTGACATTGAGCGTCTTCACAGCCACCGGGCCATGCCAGTGCGCTTTGTACACCGTGCCGAAACTACCGGACCCTGCGATAATAATAATATATCTTCATTTCACATCCTCAAAGAATCTTGAATTAAAATAAATAAATAAAATAAATAAATAATGCTGGACAATCCACACAGCACTATCTAGCCCCAAAGTAAGCTATTCAAAGCTTGTGTTATGGGTACTAGATAACTGATATATTTAATACATTATATACTTACATAGATAGATATTTTTTATTATACATAGAAAACACCCAGACCATCGGAACAAATTTCTGCAGATCGTACACAAATTTGTTCCAAGGCGGGAATCGAACCCGCAACCTCTTGCGTCGCAGGCAGGCTCTCGCCCGCTGCGCCACAGAGGTCGTCAATTAGTACCTACTTGGTACTGAGAGATCTGAGGGGATATCTACCGTACCTGGGGATCAAAGTCGTGAAGCTGTTTCAGTTTTTTCAGTTCAGACACGAGATCCATTACAAAAATCTTACATCTAACCAAACAAAAATTATAATAAATAAATAGGTACTTAACCTAAAAAAAGGTGACACAGGTATAGTGAGTGTACCACTTGTTGCACCACCGTCTATAGACGCTTGTCAGCGGGAGCCAGTCTAACAGATTTGCTATGATAGCATTTTCACTTGCCGACTTAATGCAATGACATAATGTTGTATGTCCGTGGACATGGGACATGCGAGAATGTAAACAGACAACTTCCACCATTTTACCATGTCCGCACGCGTTGCCCGCGTTCCCTAACAGTGTTTACACTTAGCTCAAACGCGCAGGGATATGGACAGCGACATGGGCAATGTGCGAAAGGCATCGCGAGAGAGAGAGAGAGTGTTGACTTCCGCGTTGCCACGGACATGAACTGAGTATATACGCAGTGTATGTGTCGAGCTAAATGTTGACGACCTCAGTGGCGCAGCGGGCGAGAGTCCGCCGGCGACGCAAGAGGTTGCGGGTTCGATTCCCGCCTCGGAACTTTGTGTACGATCTACAGAAATTTGTTCCGTCGGTCTGGGTGTTTTCTATGTACTATAAAAAAATATCTATGTAAGTATAATGTATTAAATATATCAGGGCCCGTACCACCATCTCTTGAAGCATTCTTATTTCAATATTACTTTACATTTTGATCATAAAGCTGACTCTATGCAGTTGATACAATGACAGTAATATTGAAATGAGAATGCTTCATGAGATGGTGGTACGGGCCCAGTTATCTAGTACCCATAACACAAGCTTTGAGTAGCTTACTTTGGGGCTAGACAGTGCTGTGTGTGTTGTCCAGCATTATTTATTATGTAAATGTATAACACAAGCTTTGAGTAGCTTACTTTGGGGCTAGATGGTGCTGTGTGGATTGTCCAGCATTATTCATTTATTTATGATGTAAATGTATAACACAAGCTTTGAGTAGCTTACTTTGGGGCTAGACAGTGCTGTGTGTGTTGTCCAGCATTATTCATTTATTTATGACTAGCTGGTACCCGCGACTTCGTCTGCGTACTTTTAATCTCTTCATCTCTTTTTTTCGCAATAAAAGGTAGCCTATGTTCTTTCTCGGGGTCTAAAGATTGTCTGTGCCAAATTTCATCAAAATCGGTTAAGAGGTTTAAGCGGGAAAGCGTAACAGACAGACAGACAGACAGACAGATAGACAGAGTTACTTTCGCATTTATAATATTAGTTGGGATGTAAATGTATAACACAAGCTTTGAGTAGCTTACTTCAGGGCTAGATGGTGCTGTGTGGATTGTCCAGCATTATTTATTATGTAAATGCAATAGCGGTGGGAGGTTACCTATCCTGGCGCCGATGAGTATTTCGTCCGCGTGTATGACCCAGTCGTCGTAACTCTCTCGGGGCGACAGCGCGTTCTTCCACGACTCGTCGGCGGAGCGCGCGCGCGCCCGCCGCGGCCGCAGCGTGCCCGTCGGCGACGCCTGCGTGCAAACACACAAACACGTTCACTGAGACCACTGCTCTATTGGTAGCGCCGCATGCCGATCCTAATTCAATTCAATGTTTGTATGAGGAAACCGGCATGAAGAGCATAACAAGTAAAAAAACTAGTGCTTGAAAGGAGCATCTTCAACGTACACATAAAATCCTATCACCACACCACCCCGTTTCGAATGAAACTAGTGAAATGATAAGCACACAAAAAATAAACACAAATGCAAAATAAAATAAATGAATATAAAATATATAAATATACACTTCTCTCCTCAGAATATAAAAAAAAATTATGTTGTTACAATATAATTTTGTGCTACAATAGAACAATCAATGCCGAAAATAATTTAAAAGAAAATAATTTAAAAGCAAATAATTTAATTCATAATTAATATTACCTGTGTGCTTTGACTGTGTTGCTCCCCACTTTTATCCTGGTCGTCTTTTGTATGTCTGCCTGAAGTTAGGTAGTTTGAGGATTGGGGAGAGTTCGTACTACATTGCTGCAAAACGAAATTACACTATCACTACATAGTATAAAACAAAGTCGCTTTCTCTGTCCCTATGTCCCTATGTATGCTTAAATCTTTAAAACTACGCAACGGATTTTGATGCAGTTTTTTTTTTAATAGATAGAGTGATTCCAGAGGAAGATTTATATGTATAATACATGCATGATATAGTAGAAAAACAATGTGCACCCGTGCGAAGCAGGGGCGCTAGTAAAAAATATGTGGATTCAGATTGGTTAGTGAACAACATAATGTTGAATAGCTTAAGATAGACAATAATTGAAACTGTGTAACAAAGGAAGAATTAAGAGAACAAGGAATAGACAACATTAACAAACTAACCATTTGAGATCCAAAACTGTTGTCTCAACAAGAAGAATCTTTGAGGGTGTATAAAGGGAGTAATTTTTACCTGATTGTATTTTCTCTGATGCTCAGCTAGGGTCATCGGACGGTTCACCATGTTGATACAAACATTAGGGGCTGAGTTGGAGCGGTCTTGCTGGTTCAATGACCTAGTGTGCTGCTGCCTGAAACCACTTCATCATCAGATAGAGCTCAACTGAATTGGCTAATTTAGCTGGCTTTAGGCAGATTTTGTTGGCGTGCTAGGATGTACAGAGTTAGTATAGTCCAAAATTATTGTTATTGCCAAGCACACAACTTCGAATATGTTAGCTTTTTTTGTGAATTTGGCTGCAGTACCTTCGTGAGTTCTCAGCGCGACCGATAGAGGCGCTTATCGGATCGGAAAAAGGTCCGTTATAGAACAGACTTACCTCCAGATTCTATAAGCTCGATAAACACAAATCGGCCGTGAAGTCACTTGCTATCTCTATCTAATTTGAAATAAAAGCTGAAAGAACAAGCAACTTGACTTGAAAAGTAATGTGTTGATCAAGCTTTCAGAATCCGGGGGTTAGGGTACTGTTGATTAAGGATGTTTTACTAGCCTTGACTCCAAACCAGTAAAGCCAACTTTGTAGTAGGAAAACTTGGTTCAATAAAAATTATATTTTCGCTGAACTACAAATGTATGTGCAATGTGATTGCAGACAACTTGAGTACTCATAAATAAGTTTAGTGATTTTACTTTGAAAATGTTGAAATGTACGAGCGAAAGGTAAATTAGCTTTTGCCTTAGCCTTAAGACATTTCAAAGCAGTCCTTATAATTTAAGTTAATAAATACCTATCAACTTGTACTAACTTATTTTGATCTCCTCGCATGATCATGTGATGGTAGCCAAACTGTGGAGGAAAGTGCAGGATCCCAGCTTGAGTCTCCGGATTCTGAGCGAGGAGGGCGGCATAGTATGTATCTGCCATTCGAACCTAAGGAGTAATACAAGCCATTGTTCAAATTACGCAATTTCATTTTTCCATTCTTTTGGGGCATTCCTCGAACCGCACCTAAATGAACCGCACCTAGGCGAAGTGCACCCGCTTCGAAGAAGTACTTGGGTGTGCTTCGCCTAGGTGCGATTTGAGGAATGCCCCCACTATTCCTGTTATTTTTATTTATATGCCATACATACTACTGAACCAACTACAATGAAATTTCTATAGGACCAATCTGTAAATCCTCTAAATTAAAAAAAAATACAAATTGGTTCATAAATGACACAGAGAGAAAAGCAAAAAAACAGGTGAAATGAGAAAACGGACTAAAAAAGGAGGATGTTCTTTTTTGAAGTCTGTTAAAAATCTGGGGCATTCCTCGAACCGCACCTAGGTGAAGTGCACCCAAGTACGGGTGCGTTTCGCCTAGGTGCGGTTCATTCAGGTGCGGTTCGAGGAATGCCCCAAAAACCTTATAAGTTACCTGATGGCAAATACTGGGCACTTTGTCAGCACACCGCTGATGAAACTTGAAGTTACATTGACTGCAGTAAAAGCCGTTGAAGAGTAGTCTGCGGCAGCACTCACAGAAGGCCAGGGTGAAAAATGTCTTCCGAGTAAACTGGTGTGAGATGCTAGACATTATGGGAAGCTTGTCTAGTGTCCGTACTGTCACCTAGAACACGATCAGAACTGTTTCAACTACAATCCTAGCAGACCATCTGTGAAATTGATAACTGTGGCATGATGGTATCCTGAACATTATTCTACACTATTTTACTGGTGGACACATATTTTTTTTATGCCTACACAATTTTATCAATCACCTAGTACCTGGCGTTAGATTCACCTAGTATATCAGACATTCCTAGTTCCCTGTGATTGTACTGAATAAAGACCATTTTGATTTTGACTTCATAGGTAGCAATCAGTTGAAAGTAGGAAACAAGACCATACCTTCTTGTTCCACTGCACTGTCACTCACTGGTCCCTGCTGTGGTCTTACCTGTACTATGCACCAATAAAACATCACTGACCTCCTCCGCATCGATGAGGGTAATGTCGATGTCCCACGGAATCACTTGGTTGTACCCTGTTCTGACCACTTCACACATTTCACACGTCAGGTTCCGAAGCTTCAACGCCTTGGATAGGGCGTCCCGCAGTGTCACGCCATCCTTCACCTGCACACTTGTCCGCTGCTGGTTCGGCAAATGAGCCCTAAGGAACACCTTAGGCTGCCGCGTAAGAGTATCGAATTTTTTACTATCATCCTGCAACGAACACTCCTCACTCCTATCGGGAGAGTCTTCTTGCAACAATTCACGTAACGTCCGCTCCCTAAGCTCTAAATTATGCAACTTAGACGTCAGCTCATGATATTCTGATAGGTATAGAGACGGAGGCTGCTGAAAACCAGCGAATTTCGCGTTCAGCGCGTCAATGTTTTCACGGGTTACGTTAATAATACTTTGTATGTTCCTAATTTCATAAGTCGGGTCCGCTATATCGTCGCTGTCGGTGGACGTCGACATATTATCACTGTTGAGGGATAATGCAGGTATATTTCCATTAATTTTTCTTGAACAATTTTCTTTCTCTGTAGTAACTGCCATTTCTTTCTTTCTTTTTCTTTCCTTCCTATTTTTTTCTGCGCACACAACTCCGCGCATATGACATTTCTGATTTTTCTAAATGACATTAAAGACACTGACAGATGTTGTTGTTTTTTTTTAATACAACCAACCAGCTGATGCAACAAGGACTGTTTGTTCCTTGGCCCACCTGATGTTAAGTGGTAACCATCACTACCACCACTATAGGAACGTGCCCTGCGATGCACTGCCCTGCGTCCATCAACTTGAGGCATACAGATGTTAAGCCTCATGTGGCTGTAAATACACCGGTGACCACACTCTTCAAACCGAAACACAGCAACGCTGCTTGGCGGCAGAAAAAGCACCACGCCTAGAGATGGGCGGTTACCCGGTAAAAACCCGAACTTTGGGTTTTTACCCGTTTATACCCATTTTTACCTACCCATTTTGAATTAATACCGGGTAAAATTTCACATCTTTTTTTGGTCATTTATGTTTTTATTTGTTAGTTTTATTCTGATTTTAATTATCTAATCTTAATATTCTGATTATCTGATAAAAAAATATCATCCTAGCTTATTTCACACAAAGATAATAAATGAAAGATATGTTTTATAGGTACTATTACTACTATTACTGGGGAAAGCTGACCAATGGGTGGCCACCGCACCACAATTTGATTTTGACAGTGACATTTGTTTGTTTACCTTTTATAACATAGTAGAAAAAACGGTGTATAGACTATATATTTATATATATTTTACCCTTCCAATTTTTACCCACCCGCCCATCTCTAACCACGCCTTTTTCTACATAGTACTTCCCCAATTTTTTGGTGCGTTCGTTCAAGTTTTGCTCGTTTTTGCGTTGGCGAATTTTTCATTCAAGTGTTGAACGTTTTAGTTTTTTTTTTCATTCATATTTTAGAATTCGGTTCTGCTGATAAAGTATAGTATATATATAGTATAAGTATATAAAGTTTATTGAGATTTATCGGATACCCTACACAATGAAAATTTTAATTACAAGAACCGTGATGCACGTAATGCTGCACTAGCAGCATTTGGAAAGGAATTCGGAGTTTAAAGGTTTCGAACATTAAGGAAATACCAAACAAAAATAAAAAAATTGTGCATCCAAAAAAAATTGCATAACAAATTAATGTACTTGTTGTTTATACCAGGGACAGTTTTGAATGCAATAATTGTCTACTATAGCAAGAATCTGACATGCTGTACCTTAGAGCATTTGCTGTACAGATGATGCCAGCCAATCCCAACTAATCCCAACTAATATTATAAATGCGAAAGTAACTCTGTCTATCTGTCTGTCTGTTACGCTTTCCCGCTTAAACCTCTCAACCGATTTTGATGAAATTGGCACAGACAATCTTTAGACCCTGAGAAAGAACATAGGCTACCTTTTATTGCGAAAAAAAGAGATGAAGAGATTAAAAGAACGCAGACGAAGTCGCGGGTACCAGCTAGTTATTGCTATAATATTATTGTATGCAACAGGCAATAAACTTGCATCGTGTAAATTGGCCTTAAGCCTAGTTTGCCGTCCTAGGATTTCTAGGCCTGCTCAGCCTGGTGGTAAATCCGCCACTGCGTCCGAGACTAAATGATGATCTACCATTGATGTAGATAGGAAGGTAACTACCTAGGTATTTCTTCGCCCATCAACAAGTTCAGCAAAATCGAAAACATAAGTAGGTAACAAGCTTCAGAAAATACCTAAGTAGCATTATACATGTACAAACATTCATTGCGAAAATGTACTAGGTAGGTACCTACTTACTGAAATTTCGTAGCTAGTAAAAAGTACCTAAATATCACGGAACAGAGAAAACCCATAAATATCTAGATAGGTAGGTAGTTATCTAAAATCTGGTCGCGGGGCAGGGAGAATTGCGTAGGTAGGTATCTAGGTATGGTTGCAGAACGGCGCGGCGGTCATTGCATCAGTAAGTACGAGTGTGACGCATTCGCTGTAGTGACAGAGATAGAGCTACTATCAACTGAAGGCTGGTCGAAATGGAACTATCTGGTATTCTGTAACTCATCATAATATTATTCCTACCGACTTTCTAGATCATCATCATCATTTCCACATACTAACTATGTTGAATTCTATGTATCTCTCAAAGCTAATGCAGTAAAGATTTATACCGCCATAATAAATGTTTGCTAAAGTGCTAATATCAATTAGGTATGAAATTATGTTCACATTTTTGTTTTACGAATCAGAAAGTATAAATGTGAAAAAATACCGAATAAATGTTGAAAAAGTCGGTGGAAATAGGCGCCCCGTTTTATCAGCTGTTTCGTTTCAGCCGTGTTTATTTTCATTTTAGAGGAGAGAGGATTTTATCTGAAAAATATTATTTTATACAAGTAACTGTTTCTGGTTGCTAAATCCATATACCTATCATGGATTTACTCTAAAATCTCCCCAATCTAATCCAAGTTATACGTTACCAGCAAAGCAAAGAATGTTTTGTTGCACAGAAGTAAGGATTGCTACTGTTCTGTGATCATGTCAGATGATAAGAAAAAGTTCCGCCATGTAGCGCTGGAGCAACTAAAACTAATGCTTGACTTCATGGCGCAGCACCCGGACTTCGCCTCAGGTACTCTCAGGACACTGGAGGCTAGGTACCAATCTAAGCAACGATGGAACGAGCTCGCTAAAATCCTCAATAGTCACAGAGGAGCTAAAAAAACTCAAGATGGATGGAGTAAGGTTAATAAATACTTGTGGTTAAACAATAGCTACCCTTGTACCTGAGGTGAGGGTTGGGGATAGGGGGGATGCAAGTGGGGGTAGATGGCAAAGATGATGGGGAAGACTCCCCTTGAGTCCTTTTTTCTAGGAAATGAAAAAAATATTACTTAAATTTCTTAACTTAAAAAAAAAATAACCCTAACCTAATGAGAATTCCTTCCCTTGAGTCTTTTTGTCATAGAGATGAAATATTACTACCAATTTTCTTCATATAAAAAAAAAACCCTAACCTAACTAGTAACTTACCTGAAAAATTAAAGTATTTTTTTTCATTTCCTAGAAAAAAGGACTCAAGGGGAAGACTTGCCATCTACCCCCACTTGCATCCCCCCTATCCCCAACCCTCAACTCAGTTACAAGGATTGCTATATAGCCAACCCATACTTTTACTTTACATTACCTGTTATTTTTATTACAAAAAAAAGGAGTTACCTATCGAGACAAAAATATATTAATACATTTTCCAGTTAGATCAAAACTAAAAAGATTACAAACTTAGCTTATTTATTTGCCTTTTTTCTAGTACTGGAGTGACTTCAAAAACAAATTAAAAAACAAACTGGTGGAGAGAAAGAGAAGAAAACCAGGCACTGTCAAGAAAGATGTGAGGCCATTCTCTAAACTGGAAAAGCAGGCACTGGCTATACTCGGACCCATGTTTGAGAACAAGCATAAGGGGCATAATGTACTTGAAAGTACTCCATGTGTAAGTATTTTATTTTAACCCATAATGTCGCAGGCGGAAACCGGGCACTGCAAGAAAACAAAGTACCTATGACAAAAAAAAATTAGTCAAGCCACTACATTATATTAAGTCAAAAATCTTCAACTACATTATTTATGTGGCAGTATTGTGTATCATCAGTTTTATGGGTAGGTTACCCAATAAAATATATATATTTTTTTAATTATTAGTGATCTTATTCTTTTTTCTAGGACCCCCTACCAACAGAAATAAAACAAGAGTCAATGATAGAAACATCATTGATTGCTAATGGCAAAGTGGCAGTCAAAGATGTATTATTAGGTATGTACCTATACAGTTTTTTTTTACTATTTTGGCTACTTTACTACTTCTATTTTATCTTCGTGGATCTTAGAATGGAAATAAAATTACCATAGAAATCTGTGAGGATTTTTATCAAGCATCAAAACAATATTGTGATACTGGACTAAAAATATCACATGAAAAGTAAATTCAACAATGAACTAACCTTTCAGGTCTTGAAAGTAGTGAAAGTGAACAGTCTTCTGATGATGGGTGTGTGGAAGATGAAGACCAGAATTCATATGAGCCTCTTCTAAGCAGTAAGTTAGTTGTAAGGCTGCAACTGCACTTACACTGTTTAAGTGGATAATATCTCTGTAATCAGTGTGGTTGTGGTCTCTTAGAGTATTTCCAAAAGTATTGTTTTTAATTTCCCATAGGTATTACAAAAAATGGGATATTTTTTTGGTTTAATAAGATTTTACTTGTGAACAATGTGTTACAACCTTATTGCATTATTAACTTATTCTCAGGTATTTACCCAAAATGGCTAATGGACATAGAGCAAAAACGAGCCGATGCAGATTTAATAAGAGCAAAAGCGGAAGAGCTTCGAGCCGAGGTTTCCGTAAAAACGGCAGAAGCTGCTCTCGTCCAGGCAGAGGCTCTGAAAAAACTTTCAGAAGCAGCAGAGAAACAGGCGGATGCAATACTGAGGATTGCAATGTCCATAGAAAATATGCCTGAAGCTATCAATATGCAGTCAAGACCACTGCCTGAGTACCAGTGATTGTCCAGTGAACTAAACGTAAAGGTAATTGTGTGAATGATAGGTTGATAATTTGTTAATTTTAGTTGCATTCCTGCTAAAGCTATAGACTCATTGGTGTCAATTCTGTTGTTTAGTTTCCCAATTTATCCTAATTTGACAGCACTAAAAGTATCGCCGTCCCTATCTCAAAGACCGAAACGATAAGGATGACTATAGTTTTAGAGCTGTCAGATTAGGTAACTAATTTAGAATTAGTTTAGGATAATGCAAAAACAGAATCAACACCATTTTGTCTAATGAACAGCATTTTAGGAACAAAATCAAAAAAAGAGGAGAATTGTATGATCCTATTTATTTTTCACTAGTGGCCCGTCCCAGCTTCGCATGGGTGGACATTGTTTTTTTCAACATTTTAGGATAAACTTAAGACTCCCACGTTTCGTAACCCACAAAGGTGAAAATACACGTGCCAGTAAAATGGTACAGTAGCGGGCGGGCATACAAGTTACAGGCATGCAGGATTAACGGGCACATTGTGGATACATTTGCAAGTTAACTCGTCAGGTCAGGTGTGGCGACGTTCACATATGCCGGTTTCGTAGCCCCTCTCGCTTACGTGGCATGCCAACATGTCAGGTACTGGCATGCCTGTACCTGTCGCAATGTTCACACATGCCGGTTTCGTAGCACCCCCCGAATCCCTTCCGTCACGTGGCATGCCAGTACCTGACTTAAAATAGAATGTTGTGCTAACTACTTGCATGCCAGGTACAGGCATGCCAATTAGCGTATGTGCCTGTGATGATGATGTCATCCATGCCGGTTTCGGCTACGGCGACATTGTTTCTGCTTATTTATTCATTTGTCTTTCGTGTGCTCTAAGATGACTGCAGTAACAAATTGCATGCAAGTGTGCCAGCTACGGGCATGTGTATTTTCACCTTTGTGCCTCGCTTTCGCGCTTTCTAAAGTGCACTAAAGTTTTTAATTTCGTAATATCTTTTGAATGACATGTCCGATTTAAAAAATTCAAGAAGTAATCTAAAGGTATTGAAACAGCCTTGCATACAAAATGATTTATTTGGATAAGGACTTATTTAAAGGTATAGATAGATAACATGGTCTGTTTTTTGTCAGCATTTTTATCAACATTTAAAATACAGAAAAATAGTTAGCATAACTACAATAGTTAGACATATGCTATTGCTGATTTATGTGTAGATAATTCTTTAATATTGTAGAACATTTTTTGTTTTATTGTTTATAGTTTCCGCAGCGCTTGCAGTGAAAGACATTTTATATTACACCTCAGGTTACATTTTTTATGTTTTGGTAGGGATCCCTAATTTTTTTCAGTAATAAGTGTAGCCTATGTTACTCAGGGATAATTTAGCTTGCTTATGGTGAATTTTTGCAATTGGACCAGTAGTTTTTGAGCCTATTCAAAACATACAAAAATAAAAAGTTTTCCTCTTTATAATATTAGTGGATGAAGACAAATAGTGGTGCAAAAAATGTATAATAAGTAAGCTGCACAAATTACTGTAAGGTTAAGATTGGACTAAAAAAATTAAATAGGTTGTTATGTTATGTACCTACCTACTTTTAAAAGTTGCTGTGAGGTTTGTTATATAAAAATAAATTAAAAATAAATATGTATGTAACATATGTAACATATGTAATGAATATGAAAATAAATACTTATATGTATGGAAGTTATGTTATATTTTATTTATTAAAAAATACTATCTAGCTATATTAGGTAGGTACTACAGCATGTCATAGTCATCTCTCTGAAACAAACAAAGTATTTGTCAAATATTATGCAATAAAATATGTTAGATTTGTATATATGAGATCACTAGTTGCACCCAGCAGTTTCACCTGTGCAGATTTAAATCCCGGTATTCCCACAGGATAAAAAGTATCCTATGTGCTATTCCAGACTATAATCTCTCTGTTTTCTCTCAAGTTTCATCCAGATCCATTAAGCTGTTCTGGCACGAGAGAGTAACAAATATCCATCTATCCATCCATACTTACAAACTTTTGTGTTTATAATATTAGTAGGATACCAGTTGCCTGAAGAAAACTTATATAAATAAATAAATAAATAAATAATGCTGGACAATCCCCACAGCACTATCTAGCCCCAAAGTAAGCTATTCAAAGCTTGTGTTATGGGTACTAGATAACTGATATATTTAATACATTATATACTTACATAGATAGATATTTTTTTTATTATACATAGAAAACACCCAGACCATCGGAACAAATTTCTGCAGATCGTACACAAATTTGTTCCACGGCGGGAATCGAACCCGCAACCTCTTGCGTCGCAGGCAGGCTCTCGCCCGCTGCGCCACAGAGGTCGTCAAATATGTGTGTCAATATTCTTTAAAGATAAACATTTAATTATGTACTCACCATGTCATTATATTCAAGCACATGCTTCCTTATAGCGGACCCATCAACCCATGTGACAAAGTCCTCCAGTGATCTTGTGACGAGAAATGCTGGGTCTTTCACAACTTCAGGGCCTACCCTTACATGGCCCTGCTCGATAAACTTGGTAGCTTCTTTCATATTTTCCGACATCCTGTCTGGCATTACAAAAAAATATAAATTACTTACAACACACAGGGTACACCACATAACATAGGCACATAGCATAGGCACAAAAAAAGGCTCATTAAAAAGTAATAAAACAGCTACTCACTTCTGACCATAACAGAAGTCAGTCGTCTTCTGCAGAATGAGCTAGCGGACACATTGGTAGCCAGCGCCAAATCCCAACGAGTTGGTATCAATCCCATTTGGTACAATTTCTCAAGCAACTGTGCACTACTTTCGGTTCTGAATTCCGAACTCGCGTCCAAATCTTTGATCTTATTAGCGAGCTCTCTCACTTCCCTGGATAACTTGTTATATCTGTTAGACGATAGGTAACATAAATTAAACAGAAAGTTTTAAGATCAATAGGCCCATAGTTAAATAAAATAAAAATACAAACTTCGTGTAATCTTCGCGTTTCTGAATGTAGTATTTTTTCATAGCTTTTACTTCATTCAAGTTGTTATCTACCTTCCATGATATAAAGTCTACCTTTTTGAGCAGTTTTTGCTCATGATATTTCAATTTTCGAACCATTTTTATTTAATTTTGGACGCAACGCAACACTATTTATAAAATCATCACAGAACGTGAACAGAACGGATTGAAAAATGAAATGAATGAAATACAAACAAACAAAACAAAAACGTGCGCATCGACGTTGACATCTTGTTTGAATTGACAGCTCTCTTCGAAGGCTCTTTCGTTCGGCTCTCGCCTTGGATGAACGGCTCTCGCAAACTCCTTGGGCTCTCGATTATTGTAGAACATAGAACTAGAATTTGTTTATGCATGCATTGTCAACAAATGATTATAAAATGCCGACATTTTATTTAATACACTAGCAAGCATTTCTATTAAGGTTGAATAAATCTTTACTACATTAGCTTTCAGGCTAGTTTTAGTGACATAGAATAAAACATAGTTAGTAGTTGAAAATGATGATGATGTAGTCTGGCACCGGAGTGACTACCTAATTGACTAATTACCTATTAAGTAACGAATATAAAGTAAAACTAGCAAAGACTTAATATAGGTACATAATCCTACTAATAGGTACCTATTATAAATGCGAAAGTTTGTAAGTATGGATGGATGTTTGTTATTGGTGTCGATTGTTGTTCCATTATCCTAAATTAACATAATCTGGCAGTTCTAAAATTATAGCCGTCCTTGTCGTTCCGGTTGTAGTGTTTGTATCTATATAGTAGATACAATACTCTGTCTCACCTGCACAAGCGGTTGTCAGTCTCCTGTCAACTGTCATGCTCCTCACCTGTCAATGTCGAGTGAATGTCAGGGATAGAGGTTGGCGCGAGAGACAGGAGCTCATGGAGGGAATCTGGGAATGAGGAAGAAAACTCGAGGACCTGGACAGGAGACCGGCTTGGTGTAGTGTGTGAGCCAGGGTTTCAGTAAAATACAGGATTTTACACCGGTATTTTAGAAAAGGAAGACAATATTTTTAGTGCTGTCAAATATTAAACAACAGAATTGTTACCAAGCACTATATAACTCCAGCGGCTGAACGGATCTTGGTGAAAATTGGCACAGAGATATATTATAGTCTGGAATAACAGATAGGCTACTTTTTATCCCGTGGGAATACCGGGATTTAAACTACGCGGGTGAAACCACAGGGCGCTACTAGTACCTAATACATAGTTTCGACAAATAAGCAACCTAACAGTGTGCAGTATAAGTGCGAGGTAAAGGTGTAGGTACATGTGTATGAGAGTGCATATGTGTGTGTGTATTAGCAGTTACAATAAATATTATCGCTACGTTCAGGATTCTACAAAATATCTCCCTCGCTAAGCTCGGGATTCTACTCTAGAATCCTTCACTTCGCTCTGGATTCAAAAAAGGGCCCTCGCCGTAAATAGTAGATTGTATTATAAGGGAGCGAAATCATATTTTTACGAATTTTTTATTTTTTCTTATAGAAAACACCACCTTTGGGTGCACATAAAGGCGAACCAAGTCGTTCTTTTCGAATAGATGTGATGAAAAATATGATTTCGCTCCCTTGCAGCAGACGTGCTCGTTTTTTCGTTTTTTTATATGGCTCCTGTCTATTAGACAATCTTGCCAGTGTCAAGTGATAGAGATTATAGGTATGCTCTTCTTTGTTGTTTCTAGTCACGTCAGTCGAAAGTCGAGTCAGTCAATTGTTTTGAAGAAAATGGTGGCAGTTTCTTCAAAACATTTGAAACAATTTCGGTCAAATCACGATATCACATATTACACTTTCATTTCAAATGCTTACACTTTGTGCTAAGACCACAAATAATGTTGGTTAAAATACCACCAAAATTATACAACACAACTCAAAATAACACTAGAAAAACAATTAAAATGAAAATGCTATGTTGCTTCTTCGATAGATGACAGAAAACGAATAGACCACAGATTTATAAGTATAGTCCTGGAATAGACGTGCTCTTGTTAGCAATCAAAAGCAAGTAGTTTGATAGTTGCATTATGAAATAACAGTTTTGACACTAGAAATCTCAGATTTGTGAAAAAAAAAATCGGTAATTTTTTCCTCGGATTTAAACCGACCTATTTTCGTTGTTCTTAAAACTTTCGAACTAGTGCTCTTTCTTGAAAACATTGTAAGAAAAGCGATACCATGTCATACAACAGTACGCTTAACGCTGATTTTGTGCACTACCTGGAGTCAATGGTCAATCTAGATGCTCTAGACAGAATGACCGAAGACATGGGCGAGGAACTTCAAGATTCTCAGCAGGTAATGAATCAAATTAAGGGCTTGATCGATTCTCTGCCTAAAAACGCCCAAGATGTCAAACCTGAACAAAACAGCGGATTCAGTCACGAAGATTTGTCGAATTTGATGAACGATAGTGCGCCTAAACTTCTAATGCCCGATATGGTTGATAATACCTATGATGTTAATTTAGAGGGCGTTATAGCGACGTTGAAGAGTTATGCTGACGATATCAACAAGAATCTCGCGCTTACTAAACCAGCCACAGAAGTAGGTAAAGTGAAAAAAGAACTTGATGATCTAGATTTGGGGCAATATGCCTCAAGCCTGGATGGACTTTGCAAGCGTCTCAACCATATGAAGCTAATCAAGAAAGATGATTGCAACCACCACAATCCTGAGCTGGAGGCCAAGCTGTCAGTACTGTGTGATGATGTGAAGATGTTCTCACAGGTAGCTTATATCCAACTGTGTAGACTCAAATTTCTAATAACATTATATATCTAGCATGAAAACTGATTCAATAACCTTTTCCAGATGGTGAAAGCCAACACAACTCTTTGTGAGGCCAATAAAAGCTGGACTCCCATATCTCAGCCTAATGATGCACTAAGTTATGACCAAATCTTAGACAAACTTTTGTCAGGCATCAATGAGGTGTCATATTTGCTTGGCAACAAAAATTAAGATACATTCAATTGAATGATTGGTCAGATAAGATACTTATTTCTAATTCTAACTTGCGGTGGGGGAATATGATCTGCACTGATGTCCCACAATAGGGTGTATTGTGCATTATTCCCGTACTTAATTTACCCCAACTCCTTAAAATAGCAGAGGACCTTGGGTTGATGGCAGCAATGCTCGAGCAGCTCCAATGGTGGATTGGATGCAGAAAAGAAAGACCTGATCAGCTAGGTACCTGGACTTTACAAGAATGCAAGTTGGACCTGGACTTTACAAGGAGCTTTTTATAAAAAAGAAAAGGCCCACAACTGCTGTATACTCTATCCTCCAGGGATGAGAAACACCCACTCGGATATATTAAACGCTCTGAATTATTGGAAGATTCTGTGTGGAACATGATTGTGAAAATATTTAAGTAAATGATTGTGGCTTTAGATAACTGAATTGGTTGTTGATGAAACTGAGAAGGTTGTTGCCCGTGTTATTTCATTGTTTCCATTCAGGGACATTAGAATTAAGCTATGTTGATTCATTATACAAAACAATCATTTATCCAGAAAGGCTGTAATCATTTATCTCAAGTCTTATTAGGTTAAAAATGTCCATTTCTTTCTGTCACATTCATAAGTGGTAACCTTTTTGTTAAGTCATTCAAAAGCATTGAATTAAAAATCAAGTTTATTCAAAACACATTCTACAGTCAGCATAGTCCAGTATGTTTGTATCGGCTAGTAAGTATCAGTAGGTACCTAGTAAGGTCCATGTCAGTCCAATTTCATAGTTGTCAGGAAAATAATTCTGCCAAGATAGGTATGGATACATTGACAAAGGTCTCTAAATATTCATTCCTATTTTAGGCCTTTTAATCTCCACATCACTATCAGTACCCCCTTCTTCCTCATCTACATTCATTTTATCCTCTTTAGAGGGTTTCTCATCTGCTTCTATCACCTTAAAATGGACTCCATACAGAACTGTACCATGTAAGGTTTTAATAGCTTCATCAGCTGCCTTTATTGATGCATACTTGGCAAATCCAAACGTTTTGTTAGGGATCATCGAAACTTCAACTAGATCCCCAAAACGGCAGAAAATTTTCTCTAAAACATGGTGGGGGGGTGGTGTAGGTTTTAACACTAAGAAACATCTTTTAGCCACCTTGCTATTTTTATCAAGTAAAGGCTTGACAGTAGGGAGCTTGACTCCAGATATATACTCAAACCGGGCATCAGGTAAGGTATTCTCATTAGATGTAGCTTCTTTTATCAGTGATGATGCTTGGGCTATAGCCTCAGCAAGCTGTAACATATCAGGATTAGCATCTTTTGAGTTTTTAAAACAATTGACAATTTCGGACAGATTGCTGGCAGCTTTACTGAGAGGTGAGTTAATGGGTTTTATGAAGATGCGTTGTCCTGAGGGAAACTCATACTTGTCGAGTGTTTCAACAGCATGTGCTGCTGCTAATTCTGTGTCATACTTTATCAAAGCTTTGCTTACATTTAGTTCAGTTGAATAATTAAAATTCACCACTCCAGGAATTATGTTGAAAAGTTGTTCAATGCACTTTTGTGGTACAGCTGGACTGCAAGTAACATTTATGGCATCAAAGTTTTGAGACCTGGTGTCTATCAAGGAGGATATTGAGTTTTTCTTATCAAATTCATGTCTAGGAAAATTTCTGAATTCATGACTATCATCCCTCCAAGGATTGTTTCCATTGTTGAACTTATTTTGATAATCATTATCATATTCTTCTCTGTTTCGACCTCGTTTTAGTTCTTCTTTTGGGGTTGCGAATATGGGTCTATATTTAGAATCACACTGTTCAAAGGCCCTTGCAGCATCAAGAAAAGAATTAAAGTTGACATAAGCAAAACCTTTGCACTGAGCTGTGCCTGACTTGTCCATCTGTAAGTGAACACTAGCAATCTGACCAAACCCGCTGAAATGCTCCGATATCTCATTCTCAGTGGCATTTCTATGAACTTTAATGAAAAGTCTTTTAAATTTTTCTTCATTAACATGCGGTCCTTCGCTTTTGCTGGAGGAGACCATAACTTTGATTGGCTTGCCATCCTTTTCAATAGATTTCATATGCAAGTGCTGGATCGCGGCAGCTGCTGAGGATGTTTTGTTATACTTGACGAAAGCTATCCCCTTTGACATCCCAGTATTACGATCTTTAGGCATGTAAATATCATCTACGTCCCCATACTTTTCAAACAAAGGCAACAGGTCTTCTTTTACGAGCTGTTTACTGCATACGATGAAAAGCCTGGAATAGGGAGGCTTATCATTGTCATTACGGTCATCGTTAGCATTACGCATCATTTTAGTCTCTGATAAATCGATGCAGTCGGATCACGTCAATGTCGGCGGATGGAGTCAGTGTCGGCTGGATAGAAAATAGCTGGAAATATAGTCGTTCTCAGTTTGTCGAAGTTTCCGAGTCGCTAGTCAAAACCAGGCTCTAAAAAATTATTTTATCACAATCCACAAAACACGATTTGCTACGATCAGATCATAACAACGCAACGCAACGCAGAAATTGAGTATTGCATTATAGAAGAGATAAAATAAATGCATGCAACCAAAACAAAATACAAATCAATGAATGGATAATTGGATAGATTATACGTGAGTCGTGAAGATAAATCTTAGTTTATTGGATAAATCAAAACACTAGCGTAGCGTTCTAAACTCTTGGCAAAACCTTGTTCTTCTGAGGGCAAAACACAAGCTAAATCCAAAAAATGGCGATATTAGTCCCAGTTTCGTTGGCAACACTGATTACAGACTATTTCTACTAGGATGCTATTTTCATGCAGAGTATATAGTCATTCTGGGTAAAATTGGACCAGCGGTAAAACATTGGACCACACCCAAAACAAACACTTGTCATTTAAAGAAAGTTTTAAAGTTGAAAGAATTTGAAATTTTTAAATTAAATTGGACCAGCGGTACGACATTGGACCACACCCAAAACTTTCATTATGTAATGAAAAGTTTATAAATGCTCTAAGTGAAAAGTGTTTGTTTTGGGTGTGGTCCAATGTTGTACCGCTGGTCCAATTTTACCCAGAATACATTTACAATAACTTATTTTCAATTTTCATGGCTAAGTCCATGAAAATTGAAAATAAGCAAGGAATATAGTTGTATTCAAATTCCTTGAGTTGACTTAAGTTATTGTATATTCTGCATGAAAATAGCATCTTATTAGAAATAGTCTGTGCTGTGATGAAAATTGATTTGCTTACTTTCTCTCTTCTTCTCTTATCCGTAAGGATATATGTGTTCTGTGCTTCTTCTCAGCTTCTAGTCAGCCGGCCGTAGCGTTAAAATACCTACTCTTGCCCCGCGTTCCGATACCTGCATCTGCATGTAGGTAATGATACTAGTCTGTGGTATGGTGTGTTATTGGTGTTATTCCGTAGCGTTATATACTCTTGGGGTGTTATTGTTTTGTGGTGATGAATGATCTTTTTAATATTTTATGTAAATATATTAGTAGGTTTAAAATAAAACTTTAGTTTTTAGTATCAGTTAGTAAATAGGTATGTTCGTGTTTTATTTTTTTTTCCTCTTAAGTTTTTTAGTTAGAACTGTGTTTGGTTGATTATTTGAGATATGATTTTATTTATAAAATTTTAATTTTGTTTGGAATTATTGTTACTTATATTAATCTAAATTCTCTACCGATCATGACCATTTCCCCACCGGTCATTCTCTTTCGTGCTAAGGTCTAACAGTTTAAAACGTGACATTGGCGAAATTGCGGGCTACACTGCAAAGGCCATTCAATTAAGAAGAAGAAAAATGATCTTTTCTTTTTCCTTTTCGCGTGCCTAAATAAGTAATGTTTTTCGCAATTCATATCTGTTTGAACAGTTTTATTGTAAAATTATAGAAAGCTTGTGAAAATGTAGTACCTCAGTGAAGATATCGCTCAATAAAAATGTTTCAAAGATCGGACAACTTTGTCTTCCAACCGCGCCAAAGCGACAGAAATGAAGACTTCCACGAAGAGCTTAATGATTTATTCAACAAGAAATTTAATTTTCGATACTGCAGTGACTGGAAACTGCCTGATTTAGACCTGTGGTTCTCTTCGCCACCATGGAAGGTTAAAGATCTGGAAACTCAAAAAAGCCGACTGAATTTCCACAAGAGCCAGCTCAATGACTTTAACCTTGAAGAATGGAGCAGCCACACACGTCGACGGAACCCGGCTGGGGAAGTTGGTTGGAAAATAAGATGCCTGGTGAACCCTGAATTCTTGACGCAGGCTTGGACTAAATTTTACGAATGTGCTAGCACTTACAATGTCATACCTAAACAAGCTACAACAGATAAGGCGATTGTATCTTTGCACCTATGTGAAGCTCCAGGTGCATTTATCACATCACTTAATCATTATTTGAAGCAGAACCATCCGGATATTCAGGTATGTAAATATTGGCTTTTACTTTTATTTAAAACTAACTTCTGTATGCAGCCTCACAAGCAACAAAGCCAGAGGCCATTTATTGAAGTAAATCCTAAAGTAAGTAGGTATCCTTTGTAGCTGTAGAAAAAAAAACATCAAATTCCAACTGCGGAAATGTAAACTTCCAGAGTTCACTGATATAGATTTCAGGTTTTTATATAGCATGTTTACAATACACACTTGTTTGTGCATGGCTTACATGGTTGAATGTTTGAGAAATGACCATGTGAGCTTCACTATAACTAAATTGGTGCTATGATGAATTTTGATGTGGCTAGCTCAGGTTTTAGTCACCTCATGAATAGAAACTCTTATTAAATCTTTATGTTAAGTGGTAACCAGGTGATGGTTTCGCTTGCGAGGCTGACTTGAATTAACTAGCACTTCACGAACAGCTCTACTACTTTTAATGACAATTTCTTTATTTACCTTTTAGTGGCAATGGGTTGCCAACACCCTGAACCCCTACTATGAAGGCAATTCACCATCAAACATGGTCAGTGATGATCGATTTATGTTCCACACTCTGAGTAACTGGGACTTTGGAGTTGACAGCACTGGCAACTTGATGGACTGGGCAAACTCACAGGCTATCATTAAGAAAGCCATTTCGTTAGGAAAGGTAATGTGATAATAAAAATACTTACCTTAAAATAATGTAGCATGGACAATGAACGATGCTGAATGGTGGAAGAAAAAGGCTTTTATAAATAAATAAATAATGCTGGACATCCACACAGCACTATCTAGTCCCAAAGTAAGCTATTCAAAGCTTGTGTTATGGGTACTAGATAACTGATATATTTAATACATTATATACTTACATAGATAGATATTTTTTATTATACATAGAAAACACCCAGACCATCGGAACAAATTTCTGCAGATCGTACACAAATTTGTTCCAAGGCGGGAATCGAACCCGCTATATCTTGCGTCGCAGGCAGGCTCTCGCCCGCTGCGCCACAGAGGTCGTCAAATTAATATTAAACGTATTTACAGGTTTTGCTCATAACAGCTGATGGCTCCATAGATTGCTTGCAGAAACCAGATGCTCAGGAGGAGTTGACTTCTCCGCTGCATTACTGTGAAACTGTAACAGCATTACAAGCTTTAAGTTCAGGTAAAAGTTATACTAATCAGTTGTAAGTAGGTAGGTACCTACTCGTACTTTAGCACTTTTGTGTAAATAGTAACAATACTATAATATTTTTTCAGGGGGAACATTGATTTTCAAATTATTTACTACCTATGAACACTCAACGGTGAGCTTACTGTACCTGATCAACAACCTTTTCAGTGATGTCAACATATACAAGCCTGTGACATCACGACAAGGCAACTCTGAAGTCTATGCCATTTGCACTAACTACAAAGGAAAACAAAGCATCGAAAAATACTTCCCCATCCTCAAAACGGCCTATGGCACTGAAGCTTACGGAACCTTAGCGCTGTTCCCTTTGGAATCCATTCCCGAAAGCTTCCTAAAGCAGATTCAAGAATGCTCCAATTACTTTTGCCTAATGCAGTGTCAAGTCATAAACAATAATCTACAAGCATATTTGATGCAGAAGAATATATCTCTACACAGGGATATAAAGAGAATCAGAACGATCGTCGCTAGCGAGTTCATCTGGAAGTATGATTTGAAACCTTTGGATAATGAACAGGAAATACTAAAAGGTATTCTCCATGAACAGAACAAGGTTAACATGAACCCGCGCTATGAACGAGGTTCTTACACAGAGCGACATCTGTACACTAAAATGTCGCTCAGAGAAAAACTAAGCAACCTCAACCTGTTCCTACAAGCGGAGGCGGTCACAAACCCCTTTATACTTATCAGTGATAAAGTAAAATGGCTCTCGATTTATGACGATAGTATCGATCTAAAACTAGTTTTCACCTACGGCTTGCCGCTTAAGAAAATAAACAGCTCTAAATTCATATTTGTGCCAATATTCAAACTTTACCAACAGATCCTAGCAGAAGATGAGTTTAAAGAGATTGTTTCTAGCAGAAATAAACAGCAGCGATTGGATATGGACCATTTCGGGAACTATGGAGTGGAAATACACAAAGTTTTAGGGTTGCAAGATTACAACCTTCTTGAAGATTATAACACTTATGAGAAAAGAAGCTTCAAACTGTTGCTGGACGTTTTGAAACAGCTAACAGTAGGCCAGACGTTGATGATTGTTAATCTGAGCACTCTGTCGCACTTTTACGCGAGCGTGTTATATGTGTTGGCTAAAACATGTTTCGAAAAGACAGGCTTCACATCCTGTAACAGTATTATTCTCAACAACATGAAAAATAAAGCTGCCTTGAAGTATCTAGCCGCTGTGGAATCGGAATGTGATAACGCGAGGACTGATGGACTGATGGACGTCTTGAACTCTCTGACGGTCCAAACCACTAACGTTGGAGAGTTTTACAACAATGTTGTGTTATACAATAACACATTTTACAGGAACAAATGTACGGAGTACCTATCAAAGATTGAGAAGTGTATTTGAATTCAGTACAATGAGAGGCATTTATAATTCTTGGAAAGTTTATACTTAATTATTACTCAACCTTTATTGTTGTTATGACTGGATGTTGTAGTGTACTTAATTACAATCTGAATGTTGTAAATGGGTAATTTCATTCAAGCAAAATATAGGTAGGGGTAGGTATTGTAGGCATCACTTGGAAAGAAAAATAAAAATGGGTAAATAATCATCTATTTGCATATGTAAATATTTAGTCATACAAAAGCAATAAGTAGGTACACAGAAAGGGTATCTAAATATTATTATTATACTAGCTGGTACCCGCGACTTCGTCTGCGTACTTTTAATCTCTTCATCTCTTTTTTTCGCAATAAAAGGTAGCCTATGTTCTTTCTCAGGGTCTAAAGATTGTCTGTGCCAATTTTCATCAAAATCGGTTGAGAGGTTTAAGCGGGAAAGCGTAACAGACCGACAGACAGACAGACAGAGTTACTTTCGCATTTATAATATTAGTTGGGATTTATTAAGAAGGCAAGAAGGTTCGCCGTGCGTCCGCAAACGGCGAGCGTCGAAGTCGACCATTCTCGCTCGGCACTTGGGAGTCGTTCGGTTATTAGTAGCGGCACGTAAGTTGGCTGATGACCGTTATTCCGCAGAAGTAAAAAATAAGGTATCCCTCGGCATCCGCAAGGCCACAGAACAATAATAGGTACTCCGACAGGAGTAGGTTCGAGCACGGCGGACACCGAACATGTATCGGCTACATACATATTGCGTTTGGTTTAGTATGATTTATGATTAGCATAGGATTAACGTCTGGGATTACAGAAAGACGTTTCGGTCTGGTAATATTCTAAAAACGATAAATAAAATAAGGTGGACTTATTTCAAGAATACCTAGTAGGTATGTAGAGCTCTGTGAAGGGCTCGTCCGGGGAAGTACCATCAGGTCTTCTTATGCCTCAAGTTGATGGACGCAGGGCTGTGCATAGTAGAGCAGGTTCCTATCGTGCCTGACTTGCGAGTCAATGCTTTGTTATTAGGTGATGAATACCACTTAACACCGGGTGGGCCATCTGCTTGTTCCATCAGCTAGGCGCGCGCGCCAACGGCCGAAACCGATACTACCACTAGACAGACACTAGCTCACGCAAGCCAAACCAAACGTCCTCTATCCACGCTCGTGCTTGTGTACATCCTTCATCCAAGTTGTGGACGCTCGTCGAGGATAATCTCTTCTAAAGTACCTACCTACCAGTGTTATTTACTAGCGGTTCGTCTCGAACTAAGATTTCGTGATGCGACGCGAACGCTCCGAAAATATGGTGGAAGGTAGATAGTAGTCAGAGGCAAGTCCAAACATTGTGTTTAGAGAAAACAAAGGAACTGGCAGACCAGTAGAAAAACCTTGATGCCACCACCAAGCACCACCATGCCAACCAACAAAACTCTTGGATATGGGAGCTTCTGGTTCGTTGGTTATCATAATTTTTCTTTTATTTTGTACAAGTAATTTGGATAGGTACATTTTGTATCTCAAAAACCAGAACCAGGTGTCCTAGAATATTTTTTAATGGTTTTGGAATTTAAAAGCCCCAAAAAGTCCCGACTTGGGAAAACCCTTTCTAGGCTGTATCGTTTTAAAACTGTAGCTTAGCTTGCTCCGAGGAGCTAAAAAAAACCAAGGAATTTGAAAAAAACTGAAAAAAAACAGTGTGCTTCCTTAGTCTGACAGTGACAGCAAAAGGCTACCCTTGGGCTACACTTTCATTAAAGTTGATTGCTGTCATAATAAGAAATTGCTGTTGATTGAATGAGTCACCACCGGTCTGAACCGGTTTGAAGTTAGCCGTTTGGGGCAGCTTCCATTTGCTATTGGCCATTTATGCTCAAACGGCTAATCTCAGACCGGTTCAGATAAGTTGGTGGCGCATTCAATCAACCTAATGAAAGTGCTGCCAACTTAGTGAATTTACCACTGAGGTGCTGCTGGTGGTGGCTTGATGTAATAAATTAAAAAAAATTGCATCTTGTAGCTGTTGTCGATTTTTGTGACAAATTGTGAAGACATGAACTTTAAATATTTCTAAGTATTCCACACAGCTTCAGCACAGCGACAGCACAGCAGAATTTTTAAAATGTCAACAAAATATAGAATATTAGATTTTACTCTAGATTCTTTCTATGGATTGAAAACTATATAACAGCATTATGAGGTTGAAGAGAAGCTACATTCTGGGCAACCCTCTGGACCCTAATCGACATTCGTCCATCATAAAGATTTCACTTATTTAATAAAAAAAACAATACATTCTCGTACTCGTAGGTACAATGTATTGAGTAGGTACGAGTGTATGGGTCTGTCAGTTTTATGTAATATTTGGGCTCCTATGCTCCTAATAAAAAGTAAAAACAGTTGGCAATACTGCTCATTACGGAAGGGGGGGAGTAAGGGAGGTCGTAACTATTTATTTATTTGTTTTTGGTTGAAGTTCAGTTTGCCATACGATCTGATCTAAGTAAAAACTATAAATAAATACTCAGAACTTCGTCAGATTTAGTTATTTACGTAAAGATTTCTCCGTGCACATGTGCAAATAAAACAACTTAGATAATGGACATCAACGAAGGTAAGAAAACCGCTAACCTACGAACCGTTGGATGTATTGCATTTATTCAAATTACAAGATTATACGAGTTTACATTGAACTACCACCAGTATTTAGAATTTGTATATCAACAGAGAGTTCCTGAAACAAACTAACCACGTAGTGTTAATGGGGTGTTTTGTGAAGTAATGCTATTGAGGTTATGTTAAAGGGTTTGTTGTGTACTATTGTAGTCCGTGAAGCAGGATCGACCTAGCAAGGCTGCTAGAGTAGGTGCTTATGTAGGAACACAAGGCTAGCCTTGTTTACTGTGCACTTTTTTGTTCTCTTTAAATAAAAATAGGAAAAAAAATAATTTATTACTTTTCTCTTCATTTTATAAAGCACTCACTCAGGGTTTGGGTACAGAAAAAAGGAACCAGCAGCAACTGCTGATTTATAGTTATAGTTCTCCTTTCCTGCTCTCTATTCTTTACTTGATTGAGTCATTATTAATATAAGTAGGGGTAGCAGGGGTAATGGCGCTACCTGGGTAATTACCGTTCACCCCAATAACTTATTAAATATAATAAGTATAAAAAATTACAGGAATTTTCCTCAGTGGTGACTGGCATTCCCTTGTCTTCCTCTGAAAACAATTTATATATATTTAAAAATACTTATATAGAACTAATCCTTATTATTCCAATGTGTTATGCATGTATTCTTAGAGTTAAAACCTAAAATTGTGTATGAATAAGCTTTAAAGAATCATTTCTTCCAGGTGCCACCACAGACGACCTCTGGACTCCATACAAGGAGCTAGTTTGTGTGGTGGAAGGCTACCTCTCCCACGAGGATGCCACAGCTCCTTATACCGTCCATACATTTGAGTCGGTACTGAGAAGACACAAGCAGACTTTCTTATCATTGTTTAAAAATCCGGTTAGTAGCAATATAATATTTTCTAGACAACGATAGTTACAGTTATAGTAAATAAGGTCAGTTTTTTCATTTAAGTAATGAGTTTATTAGAAATTCTTAAAAGTTCTTGAGTAAGTGCCAAGAAATCATAGTGATATGTTGATAATGGATGTTAGCCCTTTTTTATACAATTTAAATATTTCAGCCAAAAAACTCTACTAGTCGGGAGGAAATAAAACGAGGAGTAACTGATGGGGTGACACTGCCTAGTTTGGGGAGAACTCTGCTTTCTAAAGAGCTGGTTGATGAAGCTATAATTATATCAGGTTTGTATTCGTTTTTGCTTGGTTATAATTTCATCATCATTATCATCAACCTTTATTAGTCCACTGTTGGATGTAGGTCTCTCCCAAGACATACCACTGAGGCCAGCCTTCAGCTCTTATCATCCAGTGATTGCACATTATGTAGATCAGCATTATAATTATTATATTATATAATTTGTCGCTCCAACTTGCTGGAGGGCGTCCTACACTAGGCTCATCTAAATGCAGTCTCGACGCGATAATTTACTATCGAGTAATAAAACTGTTCTCAACATTCTCATCCATGTTTTATGAATTTCTACCATTACACATCAACCACCACCCGACCGACACGCAAAAAGGGCTCAACAGCGGCCTAATCGCAGAAACCAGTCCGCTCACTAAGTAGTAATAATAATAATGTTTTTTTCTCTCATCTTAGGTACTAATAACAATGTAGGTAATAAGGTCTCAATAACAAGAAGTTAGAAACCTGAGCTGCAAGAGACTGATGCCTGAAGTAGGTTTGGAAAACCTGTGATACAGGTCACCGGACTCCATACCACTGTTTAGAGCTAATTGTAGTTGAGGCGGACATTAGTTGTAGACTCAAAGAGATAAAAATAAAATGGTAGCTGTGAACAATAAATGAGAATGAGCTAAAGGTAGCAGCAAGCTGCGGGGCAGCACCGACAGCATCCTGATGAAGTCTTTCATTCGGGTCCTGATCCGATAGTCTCATATCATGAGACTGTGGGATCGGGTACCAAATGAAAGCAACTAAAACTTGCTTACCTGGTTCTTGCTTTTATTATAAATAGGTACTAACATAGCAAATAAGTTTGCCTGTAAGTGGACTAACAAAATATGGACCAAAATTGTCTGATTTAATAAATAAATTATTATTATTATTATGTAAAATAGTACCATTATTGTTTTGACTATGTGTAGTAAATAAGATAATGTGTATTCCAGATATGTACAACGTCAGTGAATACCTAGCCCTGGAACTGCTGCACACGGCGCAGCGCCAGTCGCCGCGACACCCCGGCTTGCCGCGCGGTCTGGTGGCCGTCATACTGTACTACGACGGCCGGCGGGCGCTGGTGCATGCCTTGAAGGAGATCGTCATGGCTAGGGACGGAGTCTGCTGGTATGTGGATAAAGGAAGTTAGGGGTGCAGGTGAACTTTAAAAATAGCTTTTAAGGGTTCCATAACCAAAGGGTAAAACGGGGCCTTATTACTAAGCCTCCACTGTCTGTCTATCTGTCACCAGGCTGTATCTGATAGTTTAATATGATGTATTTCTGTTTCGCCTATAATAACAAGTACACTCGAGAGCATAGAAATCGCACATAGGGTAATTTTCCTGCATTTTGATTTCGACACTTGTTTTTATTTTAATTAAAGATTGGTTGCAAATATAGCTTAAATTAAATTTAAGTACACACTGTTAGCTTCCTAAAAACCCATAATGTCTGGCCTTGACCTTCCAAATCATAGCAGTGGCGGCTTAACAATGGAATGGCCTAAATTCGCTCGTTTCAGGTAGCGCGGGTTGTGGGACTTTGAGCAGGTATAAAAGGATAAAAAAACAATAAATTCGTGAATGTAACGATTTATTAATACGAGGTATTGCCTCCCCTAGCCTGAATAACAGCTTCCTTTCGATGTTTCATTGAAAAAATCAATTTTTTTACGAAATCATGCGGTATGCTGTCCCATTCTTCCTTGATCGCGGTTTGGAGCTCTCTGAGACTCGTAGGCACTGCGTTTCTGGCTCTTACTCTTTTCTTTAGTTCGTCCCATAAGTGCTCAATGGGATTGAGATCTGGGCTTCGAGCAGGCCACTCCATAACGAGTACTTCAACCTCCTCCAAGTACTGGCGTACTATAGCAGCGGTGTGTGGTCTAGCGTTGTCCTGCATAAAAACGAAGTTCTCGCCGATAAATCCCGAAAAGGGCACAACATGCTCTTGCAGGATCTCCTCGACGTAACGTTGGGAAGTCAATCCACGCGATCGACGGTCGGTATCGGGCCCTGTGATGAAGACAAGTTCGGTTTTCGCTTCCAGTGAAATGCCTCCCCAGAACATACACGAACCACCGCCGTATGCGACCCGTTCGGAGATGCAGCATTGAGCAAAACGCTCACCGGGTCTTCGGTAAACTCTACCCCGTCCGTCGTTACCATGGAGACACATCCTGCATTCGTCGGAGAAGAGGACTGCCTGCCATTGATCCATAGTCCAATTAACGTGATTTCGAGCAAACTGAAGGCGTGCTTGTCTGTGCGCTGGGGTTAATTTTGGGCCAGTTGCTGGTCTGTGCGCTGTCAGACCTCCTTCGGCTAGTCTTCTTCTAACCGTCCACCGACTGACTTCCACTTCTCTAACTTCCTGGAGCTGCTGTCCGAGTTGAACTGCATTCAACCGGCGATTTCGTAGTGATGTATTCACAAGAAAACGGTCATCGCGCTGTGTTGTCGCACGTTTTGGGCCTGTTCCTGGTCGCCTGGTATAGCCACCAGTTTGCTGATATCGCTGGTATACACGTCGAACAGCATATCTGCTCAAATTTAATTGACGAGCCACTTGACTTTGGTTCTGTCCAGCTTCGATTAGTGCAACCACTTGGGACGCTGCTTCTGGTGTGGTATCCATTTTTTTGTTTAGAGAGATG
Source organism: Plemyria rubiginata (assembly GCA_963576535.1). Classification (NCBI taxonomy): domain Eukaryota; kingdom Metazoa; phylum Arthropoda; class Insecta; order Lepidoptera; family Geometridae; genus Plemyria; species Plemyria rubiginata. The sequence goes on along the minus strand of OY754908.1, from coordinate 14,139,469 downwards.
ACGTATTCGTTAAAGGACCTTTCTGACTGGGTGTTGGTATGCAAATGATGTCATTTCAATCATCCCTTATCGTTTTATATCTGCTCAAATTCCCACAACCCGCGCTAGCTGAAACGAGCGAATTTAGGCCATTCCATTGTTATGCCGCCACTGGTATGATTTGGAAGATCAAGACCAGACATTATGGGTTTTTAGGAAGCTAACAGTGTGTACTTTTATTTAATTTAAGTTATATTTGCAACCGATCTGTAATTAAAAAAAAAACAAGTGTCGAAATCAAAATGCAGGAAAATTACCCTATGTGCGATTTCTATGCTCTCGAGTGTAGTTAAAACTTCCGTATTTATAGATAATGGTACGGAACACTTCGTGCGTGAGTCCTACTCGCACTTGGCCGGTTTTTTTCCTTTTACTAACTGAACTTGAGAGAACAGGCCTGATTTTTTGTATTTTAATGCAAGGGATTTCTTTCTCAATTGTATAGCTTCATATGTTTTAAAATAGTTTTTCATCCCATCTATTCGAAAAGATCGACTTCGTTCGCCTTTATGTGCACCTAAAGGTGGTGTTTTCTCTAAGAAACTATAAGTGCGCGGGAAAGTTAATTCCGGCGCACTTATTTAAATAAGAGCACCGGAATTAACTTTCCCGCGCACTTTTTGAATTTGGAACATCTTCAGTGTCCAGCGCCAAAGAAATCGAACGCAAATATTGTTAGAATAAAGACTGGCTGGTACGACCATAGACCGCCATGCCGCCGGCTTAGTAAAAAAAAAGAAATCAATTTAAAAACGCGCGAAATACACAGACCGCGTTTTCGTAAATTTTCACGGATTGTTTTCGTAAATTCATGGTTTTGTTTTGAAAAATCAGTTCTTCAAGTGACAGTGAAAGTATAGAATTAACTCCTGAAAGTATTAGAACTGACGCAAGAAATGTGATGGATAATATATTACCTGCAAAGTCCCGGGAGAAATATATGAAAGCCTATGGTAATTTTATTGAATGGAGAAATGCTAGAGGCGCCAATAATTTTTCAGAATCTGTGTTTTGGCCTCCTTCTAGTACTTAGCCAAAACTAATAAAATATGAGGTGCCTTTTATTTTCTCATAGTGGGTGATGAAAAGTAGAGTGTACCACTCGGGAGCAAAATATATTTTTCGCTCGGGCGACGTACTTTGAATCCCTCGCTACGTTCAGGATTCTACTAAAGAATCCCTCGCTAAGCTCGGGATTCTACTCTAGAATCCTTCACTTCGCTCCGGATTCAAAAAAGCTTCCTCGCCGTAAAAATATGGTTTCGCTCCCTTGTGATACAATCTACTATTTCTAATGGAATGATGGTTTGTGAAACAAGAGGTCACCAAATAATGAATATTAATTTCAAAATTTGTATCTAAATGCAGGTCAGTGAACGGCCGCGAAGAAATCGTAGCGTACGTCTCTCGCTACGTTGAACTGCTGATCAGCGACGGTCTGCTAGGCAGCGCTTTGGACGCACTACGTCGGTTCACGTTACCTGCGGAACTGGAGCTGTTGCAACTCAACCGCGCGTTGCCGCCGCATCGACATTACACTAAGCTGGTCGCTGCTATGGAAACTACTAGGTGTGGCTAACTCACTATGGGACGAACACAACCAAATGGCCAATCAGATGATACAAATTTTGGAGACGAAATATAATGCTTTTTGACATTTAGTGACGCAACTATCCATGGAAGCACACAACCAAAACAATTGACTAACTATTTCACCCACCTACACTTACAAATACTTACAATCCACATACTTCCTATTACAAAAATATTCATAAAAAAATCACTAGATTTAATCTCTTACAAACACCACCTTTTTCTTTGCAGGAAACATTTGGCCGGCATTGTATTCGTAGCATCAGCTCAAAAGGGTCTTGGTAGAGATATAATACTAAGACTGCTCTCTGAAGTAAGTATGAATCATCTATCCATACTTAGCAAATTTGAATAATAATCTTTAACTGAATGATTGATGTGTTCCTTTCATTGTGTAGCAAACAACGGCACCAAGTTTGGGTCCGACTGGTGCTTTGGATGAAATCTCACTCGCGCTACAGATGGCACTATTGTACGCATTGGACTTATCAGTATTGCATAGGTATGTCTTGTTTTCTTACTTAGCAATAATAGGTCTGTATTTATATTTAGTATATCTTAACATAATCAAAAATCTTACAAATTCTTTTTGTCTTTTCAGTCGTGACTTTTTTCCAGAGTCAGAGTAAATTCCATTACTTTCTTCCTTTATTGTACCCCCTTTTGAATAAAAAGTGCAAAATATGCATCAAAAAGCTAATTTCAAATGTAGTTGGCACATAAGTTAGCATCAGCAATGAGTGAAAAGTTCAATTTTAATTAAATTCCTCATTCCAGACGAGAAGATGGCGAAGAATTGTCCAAGAAACTCCCGCTCATACAAGACCAGGACCTCATCCCCGTTTTAGTCGACGAGCTGTCTCCCTCGCAGAACCAAACGCAAGAAGACAAGTCGTCAGGTGTTCGTGCGTTGTGTCAGCTGGCTCTGGGCTTGGCGCTGGCGGCGCTGAAGAGAGCGCCACAGTCGCTGCTGGGAACGGGGGAACAGGGGCAGGTGAAGGTGGAACTCTTGGACCAAGATGAAGTGTTAGTGGATGCTGCTATTGATGGCAAGGTGAGGCACATCTTTATAATACTCATATTTACAATATATCGCGTTATCAATGGAAAAGTGGATGAAATATAGACAACTCTTGTTGAAAGAGATTTATTGATTGACGCTGCTAATCTTGTCTGAGTGTTGCAACTGTGAAACCTTCAGGGATCAAGTTTTGAGGATTACGTTATCATAGATTGTGGATTATAGGATTTCTCTTACAAGAACTAAATAATATCTAGATGCATATGCATACTTATAGAATCTATGTTTAAGGATGTATGTTGATAATCCGTCTCTTTTAGAGAAACAAAAAATTCTAAACACATTTTATTTTTCAGGTATTTGAATATTTGGATGAAGCAATATTATCAACGGAGTTTGTATCCAAGGAGGAATACTACCAGAGGCGAATACACTCGCTCATCACTGACTTCATAGTACTGATGCATTCCAAGCTTATGGAAATGAGGGTCAAGTAAGTGTTATTCTTTTTAACGATGAGTGACAACTGAAGTAACATCCTATCACAACCTTTAGCTAGATAAAGCGGCTTGGTGGGCGGATCGCGAGAAGTTGGTGTATATGAATTTCTTTATTATATAAATAAAGTGGGACCCCTATGTCCTGTCCACAGAAGGTTTTCTAATGCTGCCCCATACAATTGCCCCACAATAAAGCAGTTTCACGACGCATCCGTTTGTTACAGACGAACAGAGGCGTGTCGAAACCCTTTACCCTTTTAACTGTAGCATCTTCCTCAAATTTATTGGTTTTCTCAGGGCATTGTTCTAGGTCCTATCTTATTAACACATGATAACTAGAACATCTATAGGCATAATGAAAAATGTGAAAGAGGTGATATTAACGTGTTTAAGTATTATGAAATTGAACTTATGCATTCTTCTAGGGCAGACGAAGCGGCTCGTTGCGCTCAGATGTACGCAGCTGAGGGTCTTAGGGCCCCAGCGGGCGGGGCGCGCACGAGACTTGATGCCTTACTGCGCTGCGTTCAAAAACTATACTCGCATGACCCGCACAAGCTGAAGGACGACTATTGGCGCGCTTGTGAAACTAATGTACACTCACACAGGTAAAATTAATTTGCTGTCTGTGTCTCTTTCTATCGCGTAGAACCATTACAACCAACTTGTCTCTCACGCAACACTAACTCTACTATGGTAATAGTATTTTGACATTATGTTGGTCTTTAGTTATAGTCTTTAGATTATGAGTTAGTTGCTTGTTTGTACAGACCAATAACGATCACTCATGCACTACATATACCAAAAATATTGTATTTCATACATTAATATACATTTCGGTTATGTTCTTGAGTATTATACCGCAGTCACAGTCACATTGAAAATTATTGGGAGCTGCTTTTTTAAACTTCCCGGCGGGAATCACTATTATTCTAAATGGATTTGAAGTAATGATTTCGTTTGCCAGATCCAGCGGCGGTGGCGGCAGCGGCAGGGCTGCCACGCTGTACAAGTTCGTCCGTCTGTCGGGCGAGCTGGTGTGCGCCGCGCTGGTTCCCGCGTACCTGCGCGCGCTAGCGGCGCTGTGCGTGCCGCGCCACACGTGGGCGCTGCTGGCGCGCAGGGACGCGCTGTCGGCGCACCACGCGCTCACAGCCCTGGCGCGGTACTACTGGTCAGTACTGTATGTCTGTCGGGCGAGCTGGTGTGCGCCGCGCTGGTTATAATAATATATTATGCAACAATTGGACATCACATGAGCGTTTGATATGGTCGACCACGGATTTTTGAAGATTATTGAAGGCAATTTCTCAAAAATTGTCTGCTGCTAAGTGTTTCTAGCTTTGCTGTTGAACTGAACAAAAGAAAACCACAATTTGATATACTTGAGCAACTTTTAATCGTGTCTTTACCATTGGAGTTATACAGGGATCGAAACTTGATCCAATATTGTTTACATTCTAATTTTTATCATAGTAATTTACGCGCGGATCCAGCACCATTCTCGGATCACCTTCACTCCTCGTCAATGGGTGCGTCGGCGATCATCACGCCCGCTGCCCGCCCCGGGAAACTCCTTGTTAGACTGGAAGAGGTAAATCAATATTAGTATCCACAAATCAGTGACAAAGCGGACAATAAAGAAAATATACAAATGAACCAAACAATCAAACAGACAGAAACTATTTCTTTAAAACCTACTGACTACATAACTCACTGCTTTTGTTTTTACCTTATTTTTATTAACATTTTCTGTGTTTATTTTTACAAATGAATATGTTCGTTTGTTTTCATTTGTCAGGTGGAAGCGATGGTTGCCGCATTAAAGCTGATAGCGAGTGTGTCTAAAGTGGACCACGCCGCTTGCGCCAGCATCTGTGATAATCTACAATGGGACGCCGTCAATGTTATGTTTGGTATGTCACTTTAAATTTACATGTAGCCGACAATAAATCAAATCCAAAAGTCATTAATTTGTTCAGTTATGAAACACGGGTCTGTAAAACGTCTTAAATTGCCTTGTGTCCATCAACTTGAGGTATACACAGATGTCAAGCCTTATGTACATGTAATTTTGCCGAAACATCGCTAGAAATAGTTACGGTGGTAGTAATTCCCTGGACATGCCTCACACAAAGAGCTCCACTACTAACATAATTATTTCGATATTGTCATGTGATCAGGTCTAGTTAGCTGTTCAGTGCCACTTCAGTTGAAAGCGGAGCTGCTTCATACATTAGCGGCATTGGGCGGGACTCCGGCCACACAGCCTCGCGTGTGGGCGGCTCTGGAAGCTTCTAGACTGGTCACTTCACAACATGACAAGATGCCACTCACCGCTGAGCTCAATGAGGTAACTCTTCTGTCATATCCAAAGGTCTCATTAATCTGGACTCCATTTCAGGTAAGAGAGCACCGGTGGTCTAGTGCTAGTGATCTCACCATCTGATTCTAAGGTCGTGGGTTCGATATCGGTCATGCAATACTCTCAAACGGTGAAGGAAAACATCAGTCGTATATTAGCAGGCAGCAGCGGCGACGAGCTGGTACTGTCACGCATGGAATTTACCGACTACTGCAGAATGTGGTGGGGTTAGAAATTCTCAAACAATCTTGAGTCCGTAATCGCTTTGTAAAAAGTACAAAGAGATTGGTACTCTCAAGTACTTAGTTTTTCGTAACCTTCTTTTTTAATTAGAGTAGAATTAATTATTGCTTTGTTTCAAACATAAACTCTGCACTTTTGTCTCAGCTCGCCCGAAGGGCGCACAAAGAAGGCCTGACGTTATTTGTTTTAGGAAGAGACACCACAAACTACCTTTTTTCACTAAAAATTTTAGAAAATTTATATCTATCAGGTTTCACTAAGAAAGACTATTGCATCGTATTTATTAGTGACCAAGACATTTTGGAAGGGTATAACTATGTTAAATTAGTACAACGCATCAGAGAAACTATACAAGAAATCACACACACAACTGTTATATTGTGTACACCGACATATCATTTTGGTTATGGGAAAGATGCTATAAATAGAAAGATCTATAGTTTCAACGACCTTATGTTACATGACGTACAAACTTATAAATACGCACATTTGATCGATACTAACGAATGCCTTGTTTACGACTATAGCATGTTTCATAAACCATCAGGAAAAATTAATAATACCGGATTACTCACAATTTTCCAGAATTTGACATATTTAATCAAGAATATATCAGAAAATGTGGAACCGAGCGACTCCTACAAGATAGAGCTCTCAAGTAACGACAATGTTAACATTCAAAATCATTTATTTCGTGTATAATTGGATTTATGTATTGCATCAAAATATTAATGGGCTATCTAGTAAATCAGATTTTCTTATGGTATGTTTGGACAGCCTCGAACAATTGGGTAAAACTATAAGTATACTCTGTATCACTGAACACAACATGATAACAGAAGACCTCTCACGTATTTCGGTTGCAAATTTTAAAATAGGCTCTTCTTTTTGTAGATCCAATCGTAAAGGTGGATCATGCATTTTAGTACGTAACCCATACCATGATTTTGAAAACATTCAGAGTATAGTAGATCTGTCTGTTTCAAGAGTAATTGAATGCTCTGCTATAAATTTAAAGGCACACAAATTAATAGTGCTCTGCATTTATCGACCGCCGAGGTGTAACAAGTTGCTAATTGAGGAGTTTTTTACAAAGGTTCATAAAATTCTTATTAAATATACCCTTGACATGAAGTATAAAATCATAATGTGTGGTGACTTTAATATAGATATGTTGCAATTGAACAAAACTACTACATGTTTCCGAAATTTACTAGCAAATTACAATCTGCGGTTACAATTCAATCAAGTAACCCGATCAGAAAGTAATACAGGCATTGATAATATAGCTCATAATATTCAAGGCACTAGTGGTGAAATTGTGGACCTTGCACTTTCGGATCACTTGGCTCAAATAGTAAAAGTTCCAGTCAAAAAAACCTGCACTTTGAAATATTGGTATATTTTAACACGTGAATACAGTGATGAAAATCGTAAAAAATTCAAAGACTGTATCAGTAACTTGACATTCCATGATATTGCAAATACTAACGATCCAGATATAGCATTTGGGTTATTCCATGACACATTTTTATTATTCTATAATTTATGTTTTCCCATAATAAAGGTAAAAATACCAACTCAGAGAAAACCCCAATGGATTTCTAAGGGCATAAAACTATGTAGTAGGAAGCAGCGGGCTTTGTTATGGAAGTATAGATTATGTCGTAAGAAATCTCATAAAGACACTTTGGCTACTTTTTCTAAAAGATATAACAAAATTATAAAACTAACCCAAAAGGCACACAATGAAAATTATATAAAAAAAGCAATTAACAAATCTAAAGAAACTTGGAACATAATTAATAAATACAATTGTAACCAGCCCCGTGAAAATATAACAACATTAAAAATAAATGGCAATGACGTAACCAATCCCAATAATATTGCAACCGCTTTTAACAATTATTTTATTGACATCATAAAACTTAATAAACATTCGAAAATTTCTTATAAAATTAATTTTAATAATTATAATTCTATCTTTTTGACTCCTATTGTACCTCACGACATTCTCAATATAATAAACTCATTAAAAAATACTAGTAGCGTAGGATTTGATGAAATAGCGACAAAAATTATTAAAGATGTAGCATTGTACATATCACCTATTTTGTGTAACATTATAAATGGCTGTTTAGAGCATGGCGTTTTCCCGAATAAGCTTAAAATGACAATCATTAAACCATTACACAAAAAAGGCCCACGAGATGAAGTGGGAAATTACAGACCGGTAGCTCTTATTCCAGTACTTTCCAAAATATTTGAAAAAGTCATATACAACAAGCTCTACAATTTCTTAGAAGATAAACATATTTTAAGCAAAAACCAGTATGGTTTTAGAAAAGGTCTGTCCATCAATAGAGCAATATATCTTACCAAGCAATATTCTTTACCAGGTAATGACCAATAGGGATAAAAACAAAACTGCTATTGCTTTATACATGGATATGACTAAAGCTTTTGACCATGTCAATCATGATACACTACTAAATAAGCTTGATATGTATGGAGTCAGGGGTAATGCAAACAAATTAATAAAATCATATCTTAGTAACCGATCTCAGATGACTCAAGTTAATAGAATTTGTTTAAAAACACACATTGATACCGTGTATGTATCAAACGTCAGACGAGTGTGCCATGGTGTTCCCCAAGGAAGTGTCTTGGGGCCGCTCCTATTTTTAATTTATATTAATGATATACCGCAAGTAACTGATCATTCAATGACACTTTTTGCTGATGACAGTACGGTTTTATTCATAAATGACAAAACACATAATTTTGAATTTGACATGAACTCCACTTTGACATCTATAATTAATTGGTTATCTCTTAATAATTTAAATATAAACTTGACAAAAACTATTTTTATGAATTTTAAGCAAAGAAATAATACAAAACTTGACATTGATATTAACTATTTAGGAACTACAGTTAACGAAGTTGATAAAACAAAATTTTTAGGACTCATTATCGATAATAAATTAAATTGGAAATTACATACTGCCGAAATCTGTAAGCGATTGAAACAATTTTCTTATGCTCTCTTTAGGTTACAAAAGGTAACAAACATGTCTGCCCTTCTTACTGCCTACCACGGTCATGTATCGTCAGTTTTGCGATATGGCACGATATTCTGGGGCAACTCAGCCAACAAACTCAATGTCTTTAGGGCTCAAAAACGTTGTCTTCGCGCTATTTGTGGTCTTCAAAAGTTAGACAGCTGCAAAAACTATTTTATTCAACATAAATTATTAACTTTTCCATCAATTTACATATATGAAATAGCTGTTTTTGTTAAATGCAATCCAAAACTATTTGTGGAGTTTGCAGCCGGAAGCCGCTTAGAGGGAAATCTGCGTAATCCACCATGTAAAACTCAGTTATTACGCATGAGTGTATTTTGCATGGCTCCTATCATATACAATAAAATCCCAATATCTATTCGTCAGCTGTCCACTACGGAATTTAAATCTAAATTAAAAAGTATATTGATAAATAAAGCTTTTTATAGTGTTAATGAATTTTTGTCTGAATAGATTATTATAAGCTGTGACTAAATTATTATTATTATTATTTTAATTTATTAATTATTTAACTATTTAATGTAAGTATACCAGAATAACTATTTGACGAATGATTTAATGTGCAATTTGTAAATAGGTAAACCCTTTGTACGCCCAATGGCAGGATCTAGTGTGCTATACATAAACATGACATCTGTTTTTTTAACTACCTAGATTTACAGAGAATAAATGATTTATGATTTATTTAAAAGCCACATAGGTATTGATGTTTGAGAAAAACTAATTCCGATTGTTGGATAAACCGACTGCACTTTTACTGATTGTAACCTTATGCATACTGTCAATAAAGTTCATGGTTATTTTATTCTTATATGACAATGTCTCAGGTGGAATGTCGCGCCGAGGAATACCCGGTGTCGATCGCGTACCTGTGTCTCCTGGACGCGCTGTGCGCGGGGGGCCCCTCCCCGCGCGCGCTGGGCGCGGGCGCGCGCGCGCCGGGCCTGGAGCCCTACCTGCAGCACGCCGTGCGGCTGGCGCTGGCGGCGCCGCATCGCGCGTACACAGACCCCAAGGAGAAGTGGCAGGTACAGAACACAACTCTACTGCTAGTCTTAGTTTCTGTTCAGGCTCTAAGTGAATCTCTTCACGTTGAATGCGCGGCCGCGGCAAGCGTCGCGAGCTGGCACGCGCGTTTCGTAAGTGAACACGATATTGCGTCATTTTATCTGGTTTGTGAGGCCTGTCATCCATTGATTTACAAGTTCGACTGGAAAGAAAACTAAAAAACAATAAACTGACCTGAGAGTTCGCCTGCGACGCTAGAGGTTGCGGGTTCAATTCCCGCCTCGAAACAAATTTGTGACAAATTTGTGTATGATCTGCAGAAATTTGTTCCGTTGGTCTGGGTGTTTTCTATGTATAATAAAAAAGTATTATGCATATATAAGTATATAATGTATTAAATATATCAGTTACCTAGTACCCATAACACAAGCTTTGAGTAGCTTACTCTGGGGCTAGATGGTGCTGTGTGGATTGTCCAGCATTATTTTTTATTTTAATAACAGTAGGTTGATCGGTCCAACCTAAGTAGAGAAGCGAACAGTTTTCTTACTACACAAGTACAATCATTCTGGTTTTTTAAACGCACAGGTTTTTGAAACAAGCCAGTATTTGCTTCCATTTTGCATGTTACATTTGTCACGTTTCGTCCGCAGATCTTGTCGCTCTGTTTCCGCGTGTTCGCCCGCTGGCTGGAGCAGTACGAGCCGGCGGCGGCGGACTTCCCGCCCGCGGCGCGCGCGCCGGACGCGAACCCGCCGCCCGGCTGGAGCCTCTGCATGGCGCTGCACACCAAGTCGGAGCTGCTGCGGCTCGTGCTGACCGCGCTGGAGGAGGCGCACGACGCGCTGGAGAAACAGCCCGCTACGCACGGGAAGGTCATTACATAAAGTGGGGTTCTTCAAAAAAGGCGTATATTTATAGGGTCAGCAACGCGAGTGTGACACCTCTGGTGTTACAAACGTCCATAGGCTACGGTGACCGCTTCCTATCAGGTGGGCTGTATGCTTGTTTGGTACCTTGGTAGTATAAAAAAAAAACTATTCAGAAATACTAACTACTGCAAAATGTGGGTATGTGCCATTTGGCACTTACTTTACATTTGTAAAGTTTGGACGTACCTCTGACTCTAACCCCCTTAGACATCCTCAAATAATCTTGAGATAGTACTTGGTACTGAGAGATCTGAAGGGATATCTACTATGCCTGGGGATCAAAGTCGTGAAGCTGTTTCAGTTTATTCAGAAATATCTTCCGCAGTGCAAGTTTTAATTTTTGGGTAGTAACTAAATAATTTTTTAACCGACTTCTAAAAAAGGGTATTCCCTAGGGTATTTCTTCGTCTTGTCTTGGCTGACCTTTTGCGTTATGCAAGATGCAGAGTGGTTTAAGCGCCATGCAAACCAGTCGTGAAATGAGCTAGCGTACGATTTAACAAAAAACACAATAGGTTTCTAGGTTCTTTCTTTCTTGTATAATACAAGGATAATATTACCCCCAGGTGTACGTAGAAGAGTGCCTGATCACCAGTCTGCAGATATTGGAGCGCGCGCTCTCTCTGGAGCGACCTCTGCTGAATGCAGCCACTGAAGTCAACCGCTCTATGCTAATACTGGGCCTGTCCAAACTTATACTTGGTAAATACCCTATTTTGTAGTCAGATCAGAGAGTTTTTGAAAAAATAACATGATTAAACGTTATGTGACTTTATCTAAGTAGTACAACCGTTTGGTATATATTCTACATAGAATTTTTTTTTAGATTGCGATGTTCTCATTTTGAATTCTAACTTTGCCACCCACCCTATGTTTTCCGCTCGCGTCGGCATATTGGAAAAATGGCGCCTATGAGTATTTCTCAAACAAAATGTACGTAACGAAATAGGAAAAGTTACGAAAAAGTACTTTTTCGTAAGTTATCCTCTTTCGTTACGTACATTTTGTTTGAGAAATACTCCTATATCCAATTTTTTGACAGCAATCATCCATGTTATTGTTGACGTGTGTAGATCCGGACAGCGAGAACCGCTGCCGCATGGTGACGTGGTGCCGCGTGGTGGCGCAGTGCGAGTCTCTGCCGGCGGGCGCGGCGCGCGCGGTGGCGCTGCTGTGCCGCGCGCTGCTCTCGCCCGCCGCGCGCCAGCATCTGCTGGCCGCCGTCACGCACAAGCACGCTACCGCTACACTCATCAGGTTACTACTATACACGGTTCTAATGAAGAGTCTCTGCCGGCCGCGGCGGCCGTACGTCACGTTGACGTGAGGCGAGCTATAGCGTGCTGCGTTCCGTTCCGCAGACACGGGTTCGTGGAGTGCCTGGAGGCGGAGGAGTGGCCGGCGGGGCGCGGGCCGCTGCGCGCCGCCAAGGAGGGCGTGCTGGCGCTGCTGCTGCAGCTGCTGCCCGCCGCCGCGCCCAACCTCGCGCACTTCCTGCTCGGCTACAGGCTCAGCGAGCCGGTGAGCGAACCTCCTTTACTTATTATCATATAATTGCTCCCGCGCAGATTTAAATCCCGGTATTCCCACGGGATAAAAAGTAGCCTATGTGCTATTCCAGACTATAATCTAGCTCTCTGCCAAGGTTCATCCAGATCCGTTCAGCCGTTCCGGAGTGAAAGAGTAACAAACATCCATCCATCCATACTAACAAACTTTCGCATTTATAATAGTAGGTAAAACTTTGGACGGCAATCTCACCTGATATTAAGGCGTTGATAACACCTCGCTCGCACGATTCGACATTTTGAAAGATATAAAATCATTGATCTCAATTTTGGAAAATCGAATGTGAACGGACTTACAAAAACTCAGCGCATTTCTGTATAATCTGTCTGTTTATCAAAGTGTGGTCATAGGATTTGAATATCATTCTGATGTCAATAAATCTTGAGCGTCTGACTACGGTATTGTAATTCATATCCTCCTCTGGTTTTTTTATTCCTCAAACATGGGACTGTACTGAACGGCCGTTCAGATATCGTGCTTAAGCCGTCGAAGAAAAGGAAGCTAGCGTTTCTGCTGAGCGAACTTTCGTAGCACAAAATAAATCGTTTTGTAGGTGAGCAGCAGTCCTTTGAACGAGGCCGGTGCGGCTGGCTTCCCCAGGACCTGTTTCCACTCCATCCTAGATCTGCTGGACCAGTTCATCTCAGGTCACGCAGACTCAGACAGGTTAGTAGACCATGGAATATTATTTTCTGTAAAAATATTAAAAAACCAACAGATAAGAAGGTATTTAGTAGTTACATAATTATTATTATTTTATTTATTTATAAATGGGTACATTTAAATTACATTATAATCTAAACCTCTTCAAGGCTCGAGTAAATAGGTGTCTACTAGGCCGTTCTGCTCCAACTTCGGCTACATCGTCGCTTACCATCAGGTGAGATTGTAGTCAAAGGACGGTTTATGCTTTATAAAAAAAAATTACTACTAGGTGTTTCTATTATTTTCACTCAAAGCACTACCATCTACTCCACATAACACAAAGGTTAGCTGGAAGAAAATGCTAATTAGCATTAAGTTCGCCTGTGTACATCATTTTTGTGCAATAAAGAATTTTCTTATCTTATCTTACTACTAAATTTCATAACCACATTCATAGTACATGAATAAAACTCATTGTTTGTAAACTTATTTAATTTAACAAAAATCAGTCTGTGTGTTAAAATTGACTTACAATACTGTAATTGGCCTTCTTTCTTCTATACCAAAGCATTTACTCACAAGTTATGACATTTCTACAGAATTTTAAAAAAAATCCTTTAATAATCTTCGGTATAGATGTTAAGTTTTTGTGTCGTAAAATAATATTTCTATTCTAAGTCACGCCCGATGTACTGTCCTGCGTCCATCAACTATTACTTATCCTGGCACCTAGCTATAAGACGTTACAAAGTAATCCCTGTAATCTTACCTGTGACTATACTTTTGGTAGGGAGGCGAACAATCTGATAGAGAGTTGCTACCGGCTGGTATACTGGGTGTGCGCGCGCAACTCTACGTCGGGCCCCGCGCTCCGCTATCTACGCTCGCGCGACTACTTCCTATCGCGACATGTCAAACGCACGGTCGATCTCAAGGTAACGCATCTTGGCAAGCAATCACACTTACACACAGACAGGAAAATCATCTAAGTTCTACAGAACATCAACCCAGAAAAACTTCTCATTTGAATGTCAGCTCTTTTGTGTATAAATGTCACTCACACACACAGTCACTGCGCTAGCTGACTGCAATATAAAAATATTGCAGTCAGCTAGCGCAGTGGCTTTGTTAGCACGTTCGTGGGGACTGCGTATTCATATTCGTATTGTACGAAGTCAGTGTGTTGACTGTCAACACTTTTGTATTATTATTTTAATTTGAATTCACGGAAAGTTATAGCAAAGTGAGAATTCATTAAGGCATTGATATAGGTAATGTTCATGCAGCATTCTTTTTGTTGTTCCTCTATTTCTGTCTTTTTTCTAGGTATTATATTGTGTGTATCTAATAATTAAGAAACCAATTATATGAATTGTTGTTTCAGTCCGCTAGTGCGGTGACTGTGTCCGCTCGGTCGTGGCTAGTGCGCGCATGCGCGTGCGAGGCGGGCGCCGCCGCCAGCGCGCGCCAGCACGCCGCGCTCGCCGCGCTGCTCACCGCGCTGACGCACCACTCGCACCATCCCTCGCAGGTAACCTCACGCGGCGCAACTGTACCGCACTCGACTAGCGTACTGTACTGTTGTCCGCGCATGCGCGTGCGAGGCGGGCGTATACTACAGTCAGCTAGCGCAGTAACGCAACGCAATGGTGTCAGCTAGCGCAGTGAGTGTGTCAACTGGCGCGGTGATTGTGTCAGCTAGTTTATGTGTAGTGGCGAGGTCGCACTGACTCACACCACAGCGGGACATACACTCATGCATATGATATACACGTAAACACACACACATAATCTCTGTAATGTATATGTGATGTCATCACTTTGACAAATGACAAGAAAACACTCAATCCTATCATATAACGAGCTACATCTGGTGATTGCTGCATTGGTTGTCATCTTTAGCTGACCTACTGGCAAGTAATGTCAGCTAAAGTTTATATGAAGTTTAAGCTGCTTTGTCAAGTGTGCTGATGCACCACTGACTTTCACACAAAACATTTTAAAGAGCTAGATTTCACTTAAACATAAATAAGACTAACTAATCACACTGATAAAATACTCAAATTGCAAGATGGGTTCTGCAAATCTTCCTTTTTAGGGTGCTCTTATGATAACCTACTCTAGTATTAATATAATTTTAATTGTTAACTATAGGAATGGGAGTTTTGCCTTCTGCGACGCACGCTAGAATCCCTTCCGGTGACGGTGGACGCCACCCCGGAACCGAAGTGGGAACTGTTCCATCCGCAGCAGCTGGAGCAAGCCATCGCGTCCTGCGACCTGCCCACCGGTATGTTAGATAATAACAATAATGCTGGATAATCCATACAGCACCATCTAGCCCCAAAGTAAGCTACTCAAAGCTTGTGTTATGGGTACTAGATAACTGATATATTTAATACATTATACATATAATATATAGTACTTACATAGATAGGTAGATATTTTTTATTATACATAGAAAACACCCAGACCGCCGGAAATAAATCTGCAGATCGTACACAAATTTGTTCCGAGGCGGGAATCGAACCGGCAACCTCTGCTTCGCAGGCGGACTCTCGCCCGCTGCGCCACTGAGGTCGTCAAAGATAGATCAGTTGATTATCACAGCAGAATAAAGATATACATTTTTACTTAAAAACTAAAAACTGCAACAATACAACGGGCGGCTTTATTGCTAACAGCGATCTCTTCCAGGTATGTTGTACAAAGTACAAAACGTATTGCACTTAGTAGATTTATAATATGATGTTGTAACAAGGCAGAACAAAAGAACGGTAGGAACAAAGTCGTAAGTTTGTTGCCTTTCAATTTTTATTAGTTTTTATAGTATATTTGGGACATCATAAAATCTTTTTTGCCTTTGTACGGACATGTCAAACATATTGCACGTCATAAATAAGTCCGTCTCGCTCGGCTCCCCTTGCGTCGCGTGGTCTGCCTCAGTCCCCCCCGTGGGCGCAGGTGCGGGCGGCAGGCGAATCAGCGTGACGCGCATGCACGCGCTGCTGTCGCGCGAGCTGGCCGCGCTGCACGCCACCGCGCCGCAGCGGCAACTCGTCGCGGTGGAGATACAGAAGGTAACGAACCGCGAACAAGCCGCGGGACTACTGCTTACCAAGAAGAATGCTCATTTGTGATCCAGGCTCGGCGCAAACGTTTTTTTTTTATTTTATGTCTACACTCAAATTACAAGACGGGGTATTGCCATTGAAAATCAGTATTTTCTTAAAGCCGATTTAGTTAAATTGCCTTAAAAAAAAAGGTAATTTAACTCCGCCACAAAAAAATTGTGTGGATCATGACCATTCTTCTTTGAATGAAGATGTCTCGATGTCGCAAATTATTTTATTTTACATTTTTTTTGTTATTGTATGGTAACGCAGTTATGCGTTTACATAGTAGTTTTTATTGGAAAATGTCTACCCAATGGTGGTTCCTTAGAAAGGATAAATAATTTCTACTCTAAGGGTGGATAGTAGATTATAACATAACCACAGGAACTTATAAAATAAAACTATTTAACAAAAAATTCAACCGCCGAAATATTCGAAAAGCAAAAAATTATAAACCTTCTTTATTTAACCATAGTAAATAAGTTCTGAAGTAATGTAAGTATACCTAGATAATTTTGAGTCGTCACGGCGCTAAACAAGCAAATTAATTAATAATTACGTAAAGCCGATTCAAAATCACATTATTTTATGAAATCAGTTATCCGGTTATATAAAAACAAAGTTTATTATTTCTTGGTTTTCCGTTTTTATGGCGTTTCTAAAATTTTTTATGTACCTTGTTTCCAGGTGTTAGAGTATGTGACGTGCGTGAACCGGCAACGCAACCTGGCGGCCACTCTGACGCACTACTACGACTCGTGGCGCCAGCTCGCCGAGCTGCTGTTCTGTGTGGCGCCGCAGGACCTGCTCGACCTGGAGGCGAGGAAGAACCTCCTACTCCATATCCTGCAGGACCTGCTCAACAAGATACCGCCCGCTGAGGTGCTGCCGCAACTTGGTTAGTTCTATAAACATGTTATAAGAGCAGTAGTGCTCTTGTTCAAAATCAATAAATGTTATAAGAGCAGTAGGGCTCTTGGTGAAATTCAATAAACATGTTTTAAGAAAAAAAAAAGAAAAAGAGCAGCTGTAGCTCTTAGTAGAATAATAATTAAATTTTTCGCCTTATAGTCGCTTCGATGTGGCGTGGTAAAGTTCGCCAGTTTGTTTCCTCTCCTCTGAATTAAATTGTTTTATGACATTTTACTTAACTATATGATTACTATATTTTTGTTTATTTCAGGCAATCTAGCTTCGGGAACCGT
Source organism: Plemyria rubiginata (assembly GCA_963576535.1). Lineage (NCBI taxonomy): Eukaryota > Metazoa > Arthropoda > Insecta > Lepidoptera > Geometridae > Plemyria > Plemyria rubiginata. Next base: position 14,122,144 of record OY754908.1, on the reverse strand, counting down.
CCTGCTCCTGCTAGTGAATCTACGGCATTGCTACATCCTCCAGAAACGGGAAACGAACCTCAAATCCAACGACTTCGAGACGACATTCTTCGGACCCTCAAACCACATCATGCAAACGAACTCGCTTACTCTAAAATTCATCCTACACAAAATACTAAGCTGGATTCTGGTATCGGGCAGTTGTACACAGAAAATGAGGGTGAATCTCTACGGGGCGCTGTTAAACTTCCTCAATATAGTGAATTTGAAGCCCAGTGCTGCCGATCCAGAGGAGGAAGTCAATACGACGTATGTCAGCCGGCTAGACAGTTCGAAAGCGCGGCCGTCCAAGGAAGACTCGTCTCTAAAGTCCATGGTCATAGATGTCATAAACGATTTTGGGGAGAATCTGTGTGCGATCGTGTGCGGGGACTGTATAAGCGCGGGACACGATGTGTGCCGGATGGTGGCGTTGGCGTGTCTCGACACTTTGATAGAGATCAACCCGAGGACTGACTGGATGAACACGCTGACCAATCAGGGCTATCTGCGGAGCTTGATCGACAGCCTGCTGCAAGATGACCATGAGTTGATGGAGGTGAGAATCCTACTAATATTATAAACGTGAAAGTTTGTAAGTATGGATGGATGTTTGTTACTCTTTCACGCCGAAACGGCTGAACGGATCTGAATGAAACTTGGCAGAGAGATACATTACAGTCTGGAATAACACATAGGCTACTTTTTATCCCTTGGGAATACCGGGATTTAAATCTGCGCGGGTGAAACCGCGGGGCGCAACTAGTCATTTATATTTTGAACAATTTGTGAATGTTGTGTTCATGTATTTTCAGATGATGCCATAGTTAAAATAGTCTTTATTCAGTTTAAGCACTAGGATCACTTTGAAACGTCTTAGAAACTAAGGGAAATGCAAGGAACTTGCGATGCAGTTCTTTGCGACAAAACCCTAGAAGAACAGACGAAAAATTGTATTATTCCCATCTGTCTCCCTAGTTTGTCCCCTCTAACTGACAGATAGGAAAAAAAGTTCCAACCCATTTAGTAAACAGGGGACAGATCAAACTTTTTAAAATTTAAGAAGTTCGATCTGTCACCCATGCAGTAAAAGGGTGACAGATCGAACTTTTTTTGTCCCATCTGTCAGCTAGAGGGGACAAACTGGGGTGACAGATGGGAATAATAAAAAAAATATAGGCTAGCTGAATAAAGACCGCTTTGGTATAATTATCAGGGTTTACTATCGACCTGACATTGATCACTTATAATAATAGGAACCTGTAGTGTCCCACCGCAGGGCAAAGGCCTCTCTTCCTTCTCTCCTGTCGCTTCTTCTTTGGGCCACTGTCGACCAGTTACTTAGGTAGGTCGGCGCTTATTAATTTATCACTAATTTATTTCCTAAATTGCAGGCCTTGGAACCGAACCCGAAATCGCTACGAGTTCTGTACGTGTACGAGTCGAAGCTAGCGCTGCTGATAAAGATGTGCAGCACTCGTCTCGGCGCCGAGAGCGTGCTAGCGCAAGGCGCGCTCGGCAGCATCGCGAACCTGCGCGTGCTGCACTCGCATCCCGACATGCACACCACTACGCATCACACAGACTTCCTGCCTTCAATCGCCAACAGGTTAGATTATTTATTTTAGCCTTAACCTTACTAAACGTATCAGGGGCGTTGAATGGATGCCTCCACTGACCGAGAGTCTAGAAACAGCGGCCCAATTACGCTAATGTCTTGCTATCGAGATGGCTTTCAGTTTGACATTTGATCAAGGAATATAATACTCTCTGACGAGAGCATTTGATTCCCATAATGTGATAGTAACATATGGATGGATCTAGTACTAGTATCTAAATTCCTTGGATGGATGGGAATCAAATGTCAAACTGATAGCTATCTCGATAGCCAGACATTAGCGTAATCGGGCCGCTGAGCTGGTAGAAGCTGTTGTACCTGGCCTATTTCCAGTTAAAAAAAGTACAGATGATAACATATTTTGTAATAGCTGGTAGCACCGCGGGTCGCAGCTTGTTTCTGTATGTAATGTTTGTGCAGGTTCCGTCAGATCCTAGTGCCGGCGCTGGCGCTGTGCGACGCGCTGCTGACGACGCTCGGCACTCAGAACCACAGCTGTGTGATCCACGTCACGCATGCGCTGCTCTCGCATCTCGACTGCATCGATATGGTGCTCAGGTAACTAACATCTATTTTATACTACGAAACAAATGTGACTCACAGAATACCCCTAAATGAATGTGTCGTGTTGTTCCAGAGCGGCGCACCCGAGCTCTCCGGCGGAGCTGCTGACGGAAGTGGAGGCCGTCACGTCGGTGGTGTGTCGCGCGGCCGACCGCGACGTGTGCGGCGCGCTGCACGAGGACACGGCGCTGCAGGCGAGCGCGCCCGCGCTGCGCCGCGTGCAGCGCCTCATGGCCGCGCTGCTGCAGCGCTTCCAGCAGCCGCCGCCGGACCCGCCCGCACTATACTACAAGGTCACTATACTATCGACAACACACGGCGCTGCAGGCAAGCGCGCCCGCGCTGTCACCTAATTATTAAAAGGAGGACAGATCGAACTTTTTTCCCATCTGTCACCCAGAGGGGACAGATTGGGGTGACAGATGGGAATAATCCATTTTTCTTTCCTCCTTTCTTTTGTTTCTTTCTTTCTTTTTTTCTTCTTTTTTTTAAACACTACAGGCCTTACTACAAAAAATAGGCAAACGTTAAACACTGCCTAAACTTTTGACATCTCTTGCCATTGCGTAATGCAAAACAGAGACAGCGCTAATTTTAGACACTGTTTAAAGTTAGACACCGTTTGTAGTAGTTTGTAGGCCCTACAAAATTATGAAGCAAAAAAGGAACGCAAAATTGTTGGTCACCCTACAGAAAAACGTACCTAGTCGTTTATTTTAAATGGAATGAATTAAGTTCATCATATAAATAACAAATTTCAATTTTCTTTAAATCTCTATGACAATATAAAATACTTAAAATGGTCGAGCATCCAAAGCCATAGCCATAAAAAAGGCTATAAAACTTCAGAACCCCGATAAGAGAATTATCAAGTTTTTCGCAATTCCAGATAGTGTGCAACCTAGTGACGTACGCTCGCAACATGGTGCGCTCGAGCGGCGCGCACGAGGTGACGTCACCCGGCGCGGGCGAGGCGGTCGGCGTGACGTCATCCGCCGCGAGCCAGGCCGTGGGCAGCGCGCGCCTGCTGAGCGCGCTCGTGGCGCTGCACCAGCGCGAGGAGAAGCTGCTCGCCGCGCAGCTGCATCGTCTGCGCGCGCTGCCGTCCATGACGCTAGAAGGTGCTCATATACTAACGAAATTATAGTACTGCATACTGTAGATATCATTACTTAGCTCCGGACTCGTTCAACAATTGTACATGTTTGTATTGCAGATATAAAGAAGCTGCTCCCGGAGGAGTCGCAGTCGCAGCAGGTGTCGGCGGGCGAGGGCCGCGCGGCCTGCGTGACGCGCACGCGCGCCGCGTGCGCCGCCCGCCGCCGCGCGCTGCAGCAGTGCGCGCTGTGCGTGCAGCACGCGCTCTACTTACTGTGCGCGCACACCCGCGCCGCGCTGCAAGGTAGGCAGGTGTCGGCGGGCAAGCGCCGCGCGGCATTACACAGCACGATACTCGCCGCGAAAACGCCCACGAAAGCCGTGACCCGTGTCGGTTTGGCCGCTTCGGACCGTTCCCCGATAGGACCCTGTTTTTGTCCCGCGTAAAAGGGTTCGCAGTCGGTTGACGGGATTATTCCCATCTGTCACCCCAGTTTGTCCCCTCTAGGTGACAGATGGGACAAAAAAGTTCGGTCTGTCACCCTTTTGCTGCATGGGTAACATACAGAACTTTTGAAATTTTAAAAATTTCAATCTGTCTGCTAAATTGCTGCAATCCCTGTTTACTAAATGGGTGACAGACCAAATTTTTTTCATCTTAAAAAATTCGATCTGTCACCCATTTACCGTCAGATGTAATCATTGATACCAATCTTATCTGTCCCCCAATAAATATTGCACACCGGTAGACTACTGAAAGTTGACACACACACACTGATTAGATTTGAAAGAAACAATTTTGATGATCTTAACTCAAATCGAGTTAAAATCATCAAAATTATAGCTAACATTATGAATCAGTCTTCTGATTTTACCTTTTTATATTCTGCTGATCACCAAATCTAAATCTAAACTATATGTTAATAAACGAAATAAATAATAGTTCTTGTAGTGGAGGTAACCGTCATGTGTGTGTGTCTAAAGATACTTTTTTTAAATGTGGGGCAAGTGGGAAGAAATAGTTAAGTTTTTCCTCTGCTAGTGATGAGCGAACTTTTTCGATCTGTTCCTCTTTTACCCAATGGGTGACAAATCGAACTTTTTAAATAATAAAAAGTTCGATCTGTCACCTAATTATTAAAAGGGTGACAGAGCGAACTTTTCCCCCCCATCTGACACATAGAGGGGACAAACTAAGGTGACTGATGGGAATAATCCGGTTGACGGGATTATTCCCATCTGTCCCCTCTAGGTTACAGATGGGAAAAAAAGTTCGATCTGTCCCCCTTTTAATCAGGTGTCAGATTTTAATTAGTGACAAATTTACTGGTTAGTATATGAGTAAAATCGAATGAGGGGTTATAAAGTAATTGGGTTTTTTAAGAAGGCCACATAGAACAAACATTTTTATTAATAACTAGCTTAGAAACTAACTAGCTTAAGGAGATTAGATCAGCGGATAAGTACTACATATTGCTTTGTTCAAGTTAATTTATATTTAACAATGGATTTCCGCAAAGTCACGCCTGAGTCAATTAACTAGCTTAGAAAGTGTGTTGTCCTTTTCCTCTGTCCTCTCCCGACATCCGGAAAGTACACAAATATTAATTACTTAAATGTTATTGCAGTAATGTCTCCGAGCGTCACAACGCGCGGCGCGGCGGGACCAGAGATAGTCGAGCTGAGGAAGGAAATGATCGCGCTCTTCAACGACCGCTTCACAGACGAACTATTCGATACCGCCAAGGTAACCTTACATCACATAAATTACAGCCCTTCTCACCGCTCACTCGGTAGTAGCTATTTATTTATTTAATACAATACAACTAACACTACACGCACTACAAACTAACAACCTTGGCTAAAACGTTTGTGTGCCAGTAAATTTCTAACGCAGAACAATTCTGTGTATTGAACATAGATATGTTTTTTCTGTGTGGGCGTGGAGATGAAAATAAAATTATGTATAAATAGTTGCGCCTCGCGGTTTCACCCGCGCAGATTCAAATCCCGATATTCCCACGTAATAAAAAGTAGCCTATGTGTTATTCCAGACTTTAATGTATCTCTCTGCCAAGTTTCATTCAGATCTGTTCAGCCGTTTCGGCGTGAAAGAGTAACAAACATCCATACATACTTATAAACATTCAAGTTTACAATATTAGTTGGATGTCTTTAAAAATGTATCTTCAGCTATCTGGTTCCCATAGCTTCGCCTATGATGTGTGAGATGTTCACCAATATACCATGTCAACAGCTTTACTTTGGCGATTCAAAGCGATTCTTGTGATTTTATTGATAAATCATTTAGTTTAGGGGTTTAACCTTCGACGAAAGAATCAGTTTAGACGGCCGACCTGGCCGACCTCTGTGGTCAGGTTAGTTTTTTACTTCTAGTGGTTTCAGGACTTTGTTACTGTTGAGTTTAGTTCTATAATTCTATAATATTTAATAATAATTATCTATTACAGAACCAACCGGCTTCGCAACTCGCCTTCCTGGAAATCCTCGTGAAAGACGTCAAGAACATGATACAGTTTTCAACTATGTAGTTGCTATATCTCAGCGTTTTGGAACCTGAACATGCATAATTGTATATCGACTGTTAGACTGTATCACAGAAGAGTAAATACAGTAGAAAGGCTATGTAAGAAATATTTTACTGGATATGCGCAAGTGTATAAATCAAGACAAACTTTATTGTACGACATGAATAATTCCGACCGCTAAGCACTACGCGTTCTTAGTAAAGATGAAAGCTTTTCTATTGAGTTGGTTTACTTTCTGTCGTGGTTGTTACTGTGTACATAAAGCCATATTTTTGAAGAATATGTTCGTTGATTACTACTATGAAGTATGAACTATGCAAATCAGCCCGTCAATTGTTTGATCTGTGAAAAGTATCATCTCATTCCTCTGTTTTGTAATAATTATTGTAATAAAGGATTTTCGCAAAAAAAATTTTTTGGACTTCCCTTCAACTACTCTCTGACTAGATATTTAAAAGTAATAAGTAATAGTAATAATGCTGGACAATCCACACAGCACTATCTAGCCCCAAAGTAAGCTATTCAAAGCTTGTGTTATGGGTACTAGATAACTGATATATTTAATACATTATATATACTTACATAGACAGATATTTTTTGTTATACATAGAAAACACCCAGACCATCGGAACAAATTTCTGCAGATCGTACACAAATTTGTCCCAAGGCGGGAATCGAACCCGCAACCTCTAGCGTCGCAGGCAGGCTCTCGCCACAGAGGTTGTCGTCGTGAAAAGTGAGTTACACCTACCTACGTACACAAGTATGGTTAGAATTAGAAAGGAACGAAAGTGAAAGAATTAGGTTTATAATATTTTTAATTTGGTTTTTTTATCTTAAAATATCGATATATAATTTAGGAGAATCAGTCTATGATAGATTATTGATTACTTTTAAATCTTAAGGACCGACCACACCGGCGCGACCAAAGCGACTGCGAAACGGGAGCGTTTGCCGCGCGGCGGATGCTACTCATACTTTATCTATGGCACTGTGCACTCATACGCGACCACAACGCGGGCAAAGTTCACGTTTGACGTTTTAAAGGACTGTAAAACATGTAATAAAAATTATTAGATAATCGCTTTTTGCGGGCGTAAACTTTGTAAGCCCTTAGCAAGTCAGAGGATATTGGTGCTAAAGTCATTTTTTTCCGTGCACACTGGTGGTAGTTTTTTTTTCTTTTCACTTTTTTTTGTGTTTATTTGTGGTGCTCCAACGGATAATTCTTTTGAAAAATATAATGTGTGCGATGCCAGTGCTCACAAATATTGGTGAAGAAAAAAATATTTTCTTTGTATGTTTTAGCAACATAGTGACATCATGAGAACGGTGTTATCAGATCATGCTATTAATTCTTCAGGTACAATGCTGAAGCCTGCGATTATAGTGTAGTGGCCCACTGACTAGCATTCTTCATCAGTTCCATCAGCGCGTTCTATTTCGATGTAAACTGCAACAAGAAATTATTTCGATAAGTTTCAATGTTTATTTACTATAAACAAATAAAAATCTTTGTACCTCCATCGTTATTCCGATCGAAGCCTTCGTCTGTCGACTGCATCAATCTGCATACAGCCTTGCGTGTCTGTATGTCCGTTTGTTTGTTCTTGTTCGTGTTTGTTTAGTTCCGCGTCGCTTTGATATCTGAAATTAATGTTTTTCGTTCATGTTTCTAGGTCAATTATTTTTTATACATATTATATACTAGGATTATATCTTTATTTTATTGCAAAATCTCTTGACAATTTTGTTTTTAAAAGAAATTATTTGATTAGAGTTGCATCCCTTTTTCTCTCGTCTTCAAAGTCTTGAAGAAATAGGTTTCTTCAGCGATTGTACAGTTTATTCATGCCTAGATTTATGATGTAAAAATATCGTGTAAACAGTTAATCTAACTTTAAGTGGCAATAAAAATTCGTCTCTATTTCTCTAGTCTTAGCTTCAATCGTTGGCATTCTAACCCCTGGTTTCTGAAAATTCGATCAACACTAATCGGCTGTCAAGTCACTTGCTATCTCTATCTAATTGGAAGTAAAAGATGAATAGCAAGTGACTTGACAGCCGATTAGTGTTGATCGGGCTTTCAGAAACCGGGGGTTATGCAAGCTACGGTATAGCAGTTAGTTAGTTAACACGTGGTGCGTGGCGCGGTGCCGGCGGAAGGCTGCGGGTAGTTCGAAGCTGGCGGGGCATCGCTCACACTTGTACGCATTACTGCGGGGGTGCATCTCCATGTGCCTGCGAACAAACAAATTTTAAAAAGTCAGCATAACTAGAAGTAAGACGGCTGTCCTGGAATGCGAGGCAGTAGCAACTCAACGACAAGAAATCCTGGCAAACCCCAGGTCACTCCTCCAAGCCTGCGAAGCCCTGACATTTGCAAGATAACTTTTGATTGACGTTGGTTGGTTTCGCTGATGACAGTTCGATGAGTCTCAGACCAAGGAATTTGGATATATCCCGGTATTCCCACGGTATAAAAAGTAGCCTATGTGTTATTCCAGACTATTATATATCTCTGTGTCAATTTTCACCAAGATCCGTTTAGCCGTTTTGGAGTTATAGAGTAACAAACATCCATCCATCCACACTTACAAACCTTCGCATTTATAATACTAGTTGCGCCCCGCGGTTTCACCCGCGCAGATTGAAATTCCGGTATTCCCACGTAAAAAGTAACCTATGTGTTGTTCCAGACTATAATTTCTCTCTGCCAAGTTTCATTCAGATCCGTTCAGCCGTTTCGGCGTGAAAGAGTAACAAATATCCATCCATCCATCCATCCATCCATACTTACAAACTTTCACTTTTGTAATATTAGTAGGATTAGTAAGGAATAAAAATGATAATCATGATCTTCCTTTTATTTCTGACACTATGTTATTTAGCAAAAAATAATCTATGATGAAGCCATTCGATCGGGTATGTTAGGTATAGCTAAAGGCTGATTATTTTTCTCGTGTAACGGGTTCGATTCCCGGTACAACCATGTACCTAATTATTTGAATACCTATCTATGAATGCAGTCTAAATTGTTTTTAAAATTCAAATAGTGTCTTCGTTCAGTAAAATGTTCCATCTACAATATTCAAGACTCCCTCCATGTGGCATATCCGTGGGACGCCCTGTATAGCTTCCTATCTACCTACAAGGATGCGTCATACATAACAAAACTAGATTAGCTGAATATAGTCGATATTGAGCCACCTTACGGTTGAAGCTTTTTTTTAGCTCGTTATGGTTCCCTGTTCTAGGCTTGGTCGGAACTTTTCATTTCTTACTAGCTACTCACCGCGGCTTCGCTTCGTATGGATAGCAGAGCATCATCACTACATAGGTAGTATAAAACAAAGTCGCTTTTTCTGTCCCTATGTCCCCATGTCCCTTTGAATGCTTAAATCTTTAAAACTACGCAACGGATTTTGATGCGGTATTTTTTAATAGGTAGAGTGATTCAAGAGGAAGGTTTATATATATAATACATGCATGATATGTGCACCCGTGCGAAGCAGGGGCGCGCGGGCGGGGCGCTAGTTACATAATATTATGCCTTCTTAGGTATCCAATCCACGGCTCAAGTAAGCTCCCAGTCGCCATGGTTTTTCAGACATGTTATTACTATTATTTCAGACGATTTACACGAAACCTTCACAAATTACCATTTTCATCTAGTACCCATAACACAAGCTTTGAGTAGCTTACTTTGGGGCTAGATAGTGCTGTGTGGATTGTCCAGCATTATTTATTTATTATAATTACCTACCTATATCTTTGGTGAAAACTGAATTATAAGTAGGTAGGTTGTTTGACTGATACCCATCGACTACATCCAGCATAAGCTGAAGAATCGTAAGTAGGTACATAAAGACCCCAATTTCTGGTCGGCTGTTCAATAAGCATCATAACAAGTCCGTCCGCGCCCTTCTCTCAAACTATCAATTTAATTGGAGCTCCCAGCCTGTTTACTCGCTAACTTTTCAATTTACATTCAAAGCGGTCTTTTAAAAAAGCAACTCGATAACTACGAGTGTAACCTTTCAACCCGTACTTTACAAATCATTCGACTGTAACAGTTTTCACCCTCGATGCGATTGGTGGGTTCTCTCTGGGCGGGGCCTGGCAGACCCCGCCTGGTGCCCGCCGCGCATGCTAAACGCGATTTAAGGCCCGTTTAAGCGGTATTTTGGGCCAAAACCGCAAGAAAATGTGTACGTAACAGCGGTTAGGGGTAGGGCGTAGCTAAATGAAAAGATTTTCTCGATTGAGCGACGTTCTCGAATATGGCGGCAGTCGGGAGAGATGCGCGCGATAGTGCAGGCTTGCAATAATCATTAACAAATTATTGTTTTATAAGTTGTCATAAAATATTCAATCAACTTCCCTTTTGAAAAGAATGAAATAAATTTGGAAAAGCTCATAGAAGCATTATATTTGAAATCCGCTTGAAATGAAGTACTGTGTGATTTAGTTGTTTTAAACTGTCAACTGTATGGAGTGAATGATGGACAGTCACAAATCGTTCCTGATAAAGGATCTGCTGGGAGACGTGCTGAGACCGGGCTCACTGCCCGCTCTAGGTACGTTGATAGATTTATTTACTGATTTGGATCAGTTGAGCTAACTCTAGATCGTTTGCAGCGGTCTGCAGATAGCTCAAATGTTTCGTTACGTATATATTTTTTACATTTTGTAAATATGTACTTTTATTCAATGTAATTTTCTTTATTTAGGTACATAGAAAGAAAGAAAAAACTCTAAAAATAAAAACTAAAGTACTTAGGAACATACATAAAATAATGTCTGTTTTATATGGTTAGGACACCACGGATCTCCACCTGCCTGAAAATAAATGCTTGTTTTGATTATTTAATGCAGTAGGTAACAATTCAATTGTTTATCTTCTGAGATAAAATGAAAAATTTGTATATATTAGGTATTTCAATTAATTTGTTTTTTTTAAATAATAAAGTAAAAAAAAAATGGCCACCAGAATCTCCCCTTTCTTAATTTTATTTAAATTCAATAATCTACCTACAATACATACGATTTTTAAAAAATAGTGCTACGCGGTGCTATGAGATTCCGTAGCGATCCGAATCAATTTCTCGCTCAAAAAAGTTCTGTACCAGTGTACCAGTAGAGCTTTTTAGGATCATTTTTTTTTTTTATTATTTTTTTATTTTTATTTTTAGGGCTCATCTAGGGAGTCTACGATCATGCCTCCTTCTGCCGTTAAGTAGGTAGTTTCGGTTTGAAATATGTGCTGACGTGTAATATTTGGGACTTACTTTGTGGGATTCAGTAGGTCCAATAATAAAACTTATTATTATAAAATACGAGTATTGGCTGCCAGCTCAGTCTCCGCTCTCTGGCCATTTGAGCGTTCTTGGCTTGTGATAAGCGATGGCATTTATTTATTTAATACTTTCACATTTAAAGATCTGATTCTAGCCTTGTAGTTAATAGAATGATCTATCAGTCATCCAGGAAATACAATATACTTAACAATATCTTTACCGCTTTTTTGATAACAAGCGTGATTTTATTTTTAATTTGTGTTGCTTGATGTGTAACCAGCAACTCAACACGTTTCCTCATTTCATTTTGGAGAAATCACACCAATATGAATTTTTTACTTAGCTTAGGTTACTTAACATAAGCAAGTTTTAGTATATTTTGTCGGAATCTAAAATAGATGAGATGTAACTCCTTTTTACACGATGACCGACGTATGAAGACTAATGGAATCCAACCTCCTTATCGTCATTTTGACTCCCCCAACTGTGCCACTTGTGGGGTTATTGAAGTTTATCATCTTCTGGTAGAATGTGAACGGAACCAGAGTATTTCTCAAATAAAATGTACGTAACGAAAAACTATTTGATAGGAAATTTTACTAATTCGTTACATAACTCAAGGAAATTAAGGAAGGAAAAGTTACGAATTAGTAAAATTTCGTAACAAAAACTTTTTCGTTACGTACATTTTGTTTGAGAAATACTCACCAATCTGTAAGATTTCTTATCTATGCCAATACTGGTAATGGTCAAGGAACTCGAAGGCCTTTAAAATTCCTTCAGAAAAAGCTTAAAGCTGTTCTAATAACGAACTCCAATTTCCGCTGCATCCCAACTGGGATCGAGTTTCAAAAATTCCATCTTCAGTGCACCCCTATTCAGGAAGCCACCCTAATTTTATCCTCCTAGCGGCCTTATGGCTTGGCCTGTGCGTTGTATGATAGTTACCTAAGTAAATAACCAGGTCTTTACATATATTTTTCACCTAGCTGTGCTCCGCAGCTTCACCCGCGTAGTTTTAAATCCCGGTTTTTTCTCACGGGAAAAGTACTGTAGCCTATGTGCAGATAATCTATCTCTGTGCCAAATTTCATCTAGATCCGTTCGGCATTTTTGGCGTTATTGAGTAACAAACATCCAAACTTTCACATTTATGATATTAGTGTGATTCATTTGATTGGGGCCACTCAGTAGTTAGAATTAAATAAGAGCACATATTATCATAAATACCTTAAAATTCATGTGAATTATATCTGTAAGGTTACTAATGAATTTTTAACAAGAGTTTATTTATTTATTTCAACATTACATCTATTATTACAGGTAAGACCTAATACAATATATAGAGTAGTCCTAACAAATAATTATTTAAATTAAAACAGTAGGTTCAAGTAAGAATGTCACGCATAAACAAAAATCAAAATGTCAAATGAGTTGTCTGCGCCCGCCGTATTCTGCTGTATCGGTGTCTCGCAGGCGCCATCTGAAACGTCTGTAGACGAAACCTATCTGCCAAAACTCGGTATCCATAGTGGTCAAAAGATAAACAGTTGCATATTATTTATATTCAGGGGTAATTTTTTCACTCATTTAATTTATTTATTCAGGGTTTCCTGTGAGTATAATAATAATAATAATAGGTAAATAAATAAATAAATAAATAATGCTAGACAGTCCACACAGCATCATCTAGCCCCAAAGTAAGCTACTCAAAGCTTGTGTTATGGGTACTAGATGACTGATATATTTAATACATTATATACTTACATAGATAGATATTTTTTAATATACATAAACACCCAGACCAACGGAACAAATTTTTGCAGATCGTACACAAATTTGTTCCGAGGCGGGAATCGAACCCGCAACCTCTTGCGTCGCAGGCGGACTCTCGCCCGCTGCGCCACATAGGTACACATTTATTACAAAAAAAACAGGCAATTTTTTTTAAATTTATTTATCTTTTTAAAAAGTTCATAACAATATTTAATTATGTAGCAATAAGGAAACCACTAAGTTTTATAAAAGTAATGCTACTAAAGAGTCTTATGTCAATAGCTTCTAAACTAGGTAGGTATATATAAAATAAAAACTTCAAATAAACTGGATCTAGGTAAGTGCAGTTCTAGGAAATAAGTAGGCCTTTATGTAATATATGCTTATCTAAGAGTAGTAGAGCTCTTTGTGAAGGGTTCGTCCGGGGAAGTACTACCAGCACGCCTTTTTCTGCCGCCAAGCAGCAACGCTGTGTTTCGGTTTGAAGAGTGTGGTCGCCGATGTAATTACAGGCACATGAGGCTTAACATCGGTATGCCTCAAGTTTATGGACGCAGGGAAGTGCATCGTAGGTCACGTTACTATCTTGCGTGACTTACGAGGGAATGTTTTGTTATAGGTGATTGTTACCACTTAACATCGGGTGGGCCATCTGCTTGTACCATCAGTTATTTATATAACAAAAAAATTATTAGAGTTAGCTTATCACTAAAATACACTGTTAACTATTTGATATTGTTACTGTATGCACGTATGTGTATTGTCTATTCTTTTGACGACCTCTGTGGCGCAGCGGGCGAGAGCCTGCCTGCGACGCAAGAGGTTGCGGGTTCGATTTCCGCCTTGGAACAAATTTGTGTACGATCTGCAGAAATTTGTTCCGATGGTCTGGGTGTTTTCTATGTATACCTAATAAAAAATATCTATCTATGTAAGTATATAATGTATTAAATATATCAGTTATCTAGTACCCATAACACAAGCTTTGAATAGCTTACTTTGGGGCTAGATAGTGCTGTGTGGATTGTCCAGCATTATTTATTTATTTATTTTATATATGCGAACATAATGCTACTTAGCATTTTCTTCCAGCTAACCTTTGTGTTATGTAGAGTAGATGGTAGTGCTAGAAGATAGTCAAACACACTACAAAGACGAGCAAGTGTTGAATATCAAGCTCTGATAACTTATACAGTTTCCATGCTAAAACTACATCACTTCAGTACCACAACCCCACACATGAATATTTAGAACTATTGTCACAACGTATGTACTTACTTATATTACCTTATTACGCTCAGCGCATACGTGTCTAAGTGCGCGGCGGAGCTAATAAGTTGCTAATTTGCAAGTGCGCGCGCACCCTTATGCAGGTGCATAATATTAGGACCTAATTTAGAATCTTGACTGCAAATTAGCTGGTAGTTATGAATTTTTCATGGCTCGTGCTATTTTTACGTTACAAGGTGCACTTCTTTTGTAGGTTTTTTAAAGGGGTGACATCACAGTATTATTATATGTATGAATGTTTTGTCATCACATTCACACCTACCCGATTTATAATTAACAACCTATCTAAATAGCTACCTACACATACACCATGACACACTACACATTTCATTATCATAAATAATAAATAAATAAATAATGCTGGACACACAGCACTATCTAGCCCCAAAGTAAGCTATTCAAAGCTTGTGTTATGGGTACTAGATAACTGATATATTTAATACATTATATACTTACATAAATAGATATTTTTTATTATACATAGAAAACACCCAGACCATCGGAACAAATTTCTGCAGATCGTACACAAATTTGTTCCACGGCGGGAATCGAACCCGCAACCTTTTGCGTCGCAGGCAGGCTCTCGCCCGCTGCGCCACAGAGGTCGTCACGTTTTATTTTACACATTGTTCTCTTTTTTTTGTGATCAACTTTATACTTTATATCTGTTTTATTAGTTACCTTTCACCTTATTATTTTGGTTTGTCTTTTCAGTATCATCTGCCTACCTACATAATTAGCTTATAAAATGTTGATTCGTTTTGGTTTATGCACAATGTATATTATATAGTTTATATTAGACAATAAGAAAACTGTGAATCTAAGAATGAATGAAAAATAAATAAATAAAATAAATGAATAAACTAGCTCCCGGTACCTTGTTTAGTATTTAATTCAAACTCAGTATACACAGCACAGACCCTGAAAGTTCTAGGCCTATTTATATTCAGCAGCCGGCGGGGATGCCTCCTTAGCAAATGAAGTTGATTACATACGTCTATATAATCACTATCACTACACATATAGTGTAAAATACGTATTTTACACTGGTAACACCTCTATGCCTCAGGTTAATGGGCAGTGCTTCGTGTGTGCTACGTTGATATCGCGCGTGAATAACTCCTTGTTATGGAGGTGATGGAAATCATCTGCCGGTCCCATCTGCAAGTAGTACGTTGTAATATGATGGCGTTTTTTTTCAAATCTGCGAAAAAGAGAAACTGAAACAGACTTTGATCCCCAGGCATAGTAGATATCTCTTCAGATCACCCAGTACCAAGTTCTAACTCAAGAGGATATTAAAAGTCAGAGGTACGTCCGATATTACATTTGGCACATACCCGGTGAAAAAGAGATTTCTTAAAAATCATTAATGTGGTATTATGCTATACCTATCCATTATTTACCTATAGTTTACACGATGTTTTAACCACTGAGTATATAATACGTTTTTTTGACTTGCTGTGTCCGTTAGGTAAATTGAAATGTTGGACTATAGGTAGGTATATATGCACTCTTCCAAGCGGCGTTCTGGAAGTAGTTTCGGACAGAAAGTAACAACTAACAAGGACTTGAGCGTGACCACTTCACGCCGTTTATTATTTCTCAAGTGGCGGCAAGTACCTACCTACCTAGAAACGAGATTTTATACTTTTTGAGGGGACTGCTATTTATTTGATTGAACGTGAGTCGTAGAAGACTACGACTCACGTTTACTTAAAATGAAAATTGTTATAGTTCAGAAATAAAATTATTATGTGATTTAAATGATTATGCAACCAACATCCTAAATTAAAGTAAGAAGTACCTAGTAAACGTACGTTTTGACTTGTAGAAAGATATAAAACACGGAACAGAGAAAACCCTACAAAATAAAATCACTAAACCCATTTTAAAAATCGCAAACAACCATTTTGTATAAATAAATAATGCTGGACAATCCACACAGCACTATCTAGCCCCAAAGTAAGCTACTCAAAGCTTGTGTTAGGGGTATTAGGGTATATTAGGGTAGTAGGGGGTGTATTAAATATATCAGTTATCTAGTGATAACTGATATATTTAATACAATACGAGTAGATATTTTTATTATTCATATAAAACACCAAGACCAACGGAACAAATTTCTGCAGATCGTACACAAATTCGTTCCGAGGCGGGAATCGAACCCGCAACCTCTTGCGTCGCAGGCGGACTCTCGCCCGCTGCGCCACTGAGATCGCCAATGCAATCACATCTATGCAATCACATTGCGCACAGTTTAGTAAAAAATTCATCTTGATCGATACAACTTTTCCTATTCAAAAGTTTGTAGGAAAACTTGTATCACATTAACTCTTGTCTTCACCTAGGTAAGTAGTTTGGTTATTCGTTAGAAACAAAATAAATAAATAAATAATGCTGGACAATCCACACAGCACTATCTAGCCCCAAAGTAAGCTATTCAAAGCTTGTGTTATGGGTACTAGATAACTGATATATTTACTACATTATATACTTACATAGATAGATATTTTTTATTATACATAGATAACACCCAGACCATCGGAACAAATTTCTGCAGATCGTACACAAAAGTGTTCCAAGGCGGGAATCGAACCCGCAACCTCTTGCGTCGCAGGCAGGCTCTCGCCCGCTGCGCCACAGAGGTCGTCAAATCGTTAGAATCGTTAGAAATAGTAGCTATAGGTACTACGCGATATCATCAATCAATCCAACTCTTTAAAACTACGTTCAATTAGAACAATCCTTTATCACTGAAGAGTCTCCAATCAATACATTGATCAGCATCTCCACAAAACTCTGCTAGTCACTGGTGATTGTACAACAGCGTATGCTCTCGAGCGCAGCGGGCGGCACTCGTGTGCACACGCGGCCGCCACGCGCCGCGGGCGATGCGCGATTGACTTTGAATTTAGAACGAATCAGTGTTTTGTTTTTAAATTATACTTTTTTGTTTCTTTGTGGCCAATTTTGGTGAGGTTTTATTGACAAGATTGAGTGCTTTACAATACATATATTTTCACTGAAAGGAATGGAAGCTATTTCCTCCAAAATGGATAAGCTTCTTTGTTTGTAGTTCCGTAAGGTTTTAATACACATTTACGGTCATGTGAGACGGTAATGAGGTTAATTGTTTAAAATTAAATGATAATTGTTTAAAAAAGCTTCCCAATCAATTCTTTGGTTTTATACCAGATAGGTAGGTACTATAGTTGATGGAACAAGCAGATGCTAAGTGGTAACCATCACCTATTACAAATCCCTCGTAAGTCTCGCACGGTAGGAACGTACCCTAATATGCACTGCCCCGGGTCCACCAGCTTGAGGATCATATAGTGTACAAGTAGTCTTCAAACCACACAGCAACGCTGCTTGCCATCAAAACACTGTTCCGTAATTCCGTTCAATAATACTGTCTGGAAAGATCGCTTTTTGGCAATAAGACCGCCCATGTAATGTACAATAGGCGGTCTATTTCTCTTGAATTGTTTTAATTTGTACCTCATTTTGTTAGTGTAAGGTGTACAGCTAATCTTTATTTTGTTCGTTCATTCATTGCCATCAGTCTTCCAACCACCAAAATTTGTCCTTCTAAAACAAGGCTCAGACTTATAAGAGTTCTTAATTTTCAATCACAACGAGCTGACAATAGAAATGATAATTGTCCAATTTGCGTGTTATACCGGGGCCGAGGGTAGCGAGGTTGATTCGGCCAACCCTTATAATAATACTATAATGACTACAAACTTGGGAACTGCGACTGAAGTCACTTGATAATTCGTATTTTCACACGGTAGTAAAATATGTATAGTTATATATAGTTGTATATATTTTTGTTTTGTATATATTTTTTATTAAACATAAACACCCAGACCAACGGAACAAATTTCTGTAGATCGTACACAAATTTGTTCCGAGACGGGAATCGAACCCGCAACCTCTTGCGTCGCAGGCGGACTCTCGCCCGCTGCGCCACTGAGGTCGTCAGTGTCGTCTGAGTCGTCGTTGTGTTAAAGTATCAAAACTGGTTAAGCCTGAGTCGCCGCCGGCGATGGATGGGTGTCGATGGTAAAGAGCACAGCGGGACATCGCTAATTTGTCACGCGCCATGTTTTAATGCACGGGGTGTTTCACAACTCATAGATAATGGTTATATCTTGGTTACTCGTGGTACAAAAACAGCGCCGATGGGATTGCAACCTGTCACGATGGAATACGAACTAGAGCCAAATGTGTTATTTGGATGTATCTCTGGGCAGTAAGTGGTTACGTCCAGATATCTTCAAAGAATCTTATGTTATTCTATACTAAGACATCTGAGGGCAAGTCTATCGTTTCTGGGGATTAATTTAATTCCCAGAAACTCTAGATATCATGAAGTTGTTTTTTGTTTTTTCTGTTTCCGTCCGAACGAAATTAAAGAGGATTCAAATCGAAATGTGACGTTTTGAAGTTAAATAGTAAATTTGCTGATAAGGCAATTAAATCATGTGCGACCCAACTAATTCATTACAACAAAGAACAACTTTCACTCAGCACGCAATCTAAGTAAAAGATTTTCTAGCAAAAACCAATCATAAAATTAGGTTATGATAATCACTAAGGCAAGACAAAATGGAAGTTCTAGCAACCCCAAAACTTTGTAAGTGTCCCAAAACAAATGGGACTTGGCAAAAGGACTTTGTATCCAAGCCAGCACAAAAAAAAAAGAAAGTAAGTGTCCCAAATAAATCAAAGCCCTGAAAGTTAAGAAGTTTATATTTCTTTGCGTACTCTGAAATGTTCAATGAATCTTAACAGGTAGATATCTACCATTCGCTAACGATGTTTTTACCAAAGATAATTCGTGCGTGAACATTAAGATCCGCCTCTTGAGCTCTCTCAACCGAAAAGTGTACCTACGTTAAAACATATTTATGCGAAATTATAACGAGACCCTCGAGTCCCCGCCTCTTCATGGATCCTCGCGAAATAACAAGTAATCGTGATACGGCCGCCATTACCGCAGTGCAAACAAAACTTAACCAGGAAAACCATGAAAAGCGACCGCAGAGGTAGAATGCTGAATGCCCTCTCTTCACCATTTTCACGCAAATTAAAAGACACAAACGTAACCATAGACAAAAATTTCCCGCGCGCGCTAAAACTCACCATTCAGAGGTCGTATTCAATTGCTTGAGAGTGAAACGGAACGCCCCGAGGCATTAATTAGAGCAGAAAACCCGTGTCTATGGCCGTTCCTTTTTTAAAACTGAGGTCTTTATATAAGTACGAGGTCTCTCGCCTTTGTGCGCGTTCCGTTTGTGCTCAGGCTAAGTGTCGGGCTATAGTGTCAAGTCAACTGCTTTGTTGACAGTAATTTAAAGGAAATCTTAGTAACAACGTGTCTCGTTTGTTATCCAGGGGCAGCTCAAAGCGAGGACAATCAGGACGCAAGGGTGCAATCCCCGGTGGACGCAAACATTGAGACTTCGGATATCGAGGACGACGACATTTCCGTCGGTGATAACTGCAGCGAAACATCTACGACAAAAAACAACTATGATATAGAGAACTTTAAAAAGACAGATACTGAAAATGAGCCCTCTTCACCATTAGAAAATAATTTGAACAATCGAATATCAAATTCTGATTTCAATTCTCCATTCAAAGAAGATGAGAATGAGTATGATCATAAAACCGATGGTCGGATGAAGTTCTATGAACGTGGTGGTATATTCCAACTTTACAGAAGTGACAGAGATAGAGATGGCCATGGTCACAAGGATGAGGAAAACGAAGGATCAAGTTTCAGGCACATGGGCGGTCCTTTATCAGAGAGAATCTACGGCAGGTCAATGGACCTTACAAAGGGCTCATTTCAGTCACAGTTGCTTGCTGGATTTGCTGCGTCTGTGATGGCGGGAAGTTCACAACGAGACTCACAGGAAAATACTGGTAAAATGCGCTTTTTAACTTTCGATGGTTTTTAAAAAAACACACGTCTTCTGCATTTATAAAATTTAGCTAGACTTGTGCGGTTTGTATGCGAGCAATCTCACTCGGTTATTCCTCTACGCTTTTTATCTTCTTATTTTAAAATCATAGATACCAACCTAATGGTTTTTACTACTACTTCTATCCGGCCTGTACTCACCGATGCTCGGGCCGCGAGCGTTCCGCAAATCAACCTATTTGCTATTTTTTTTTAAATCGACACTTGTCTGATAGATCGTCCATCCATCCGGCCAGTGACAAACCAGGGCTCGTCCCGTAAGCCACGCCGACGCCGCACTGCGTTCACCCACGCACAGCTTGCCTATCTTGAGCGCAAGTTCCGATGCCAGAAGTACCTGAGCGTGGCCGACCGAGGCGACGTAGCCGACGCCCTAAGCCTCAGCGAGACGCAGGTCAAGACTTGGTATCAGAATAGACGGTAAGAATAATACCTAATCGAAAGATTTATTTTGTGAATGTACTGTATGTGTGCGAAGTATGTATTTATTTTAATACGAAGATTTGCAAGGATTCCTTTTGCAGTAAATTCTATGTATAATGGTTGTGTCCATTGGATTTACTGCAAAAGGAATGAGTAAGCCAGGTTGAGATTCTGAATGATTTTCGAATTAATGTCGACAGTCGTACAACCTGCAAAATTGGCGCCCAACAAGGGGCTAAATACTACGCCCCGTGTTGGGCGCCAATGTATCAAATTAGGGCACCACTACTCTGCACACGTGTGACTAGTACTTTTAGGTCAGTTTGTTTTTATGTTACCAACGTCGACATCAAAAACGCAAACGTGCCACATCGTCGACCACATCATCACTTAACATCAGGTGAGATTGCGGTCAAACGTTTTTGCCTATAAGTTGTAAAAAAAACCTTACTTTCATAGTATTAATCAAGGTACAGCCATCTAACCTCCGGTTTCTGAGAGCGCGATCAACACTAATCGACTGTCAAATCACTCTATCTAATTTGAAGAAATAGCTTAAGTAGCAAGTGACTTGAGAGCCGATTAGTGTTGATCGAGCTTATAAACCGGGGGTTAATCTTGGTCCACCCACAGTCTGGGTCATAATGCCCATATCGTTGTTTTAGCCCCAAGGTCGTCGTGGCTCATCTGAATTTTCTCATTTTTAGCACAAAATGGAAGCGGCAGAACCAACTGCGCCTAGAACAGCTCCGAGCGCAGGCGGCCAGTGGGGATCGCGACTTATCACATTCTTTGCCGCTGGCCTGTGCCTTACTGCCGCCTTACCCTGCCTACATGCACTGCCATATGTGAGGGGGGCATAATGAATGACCTTGTAAATAAACATAGACCCTTTTTAAACGTTGCTTAAATTTATACAATGCTAAATTAACGCTGTCACTTTGTCATTTGTGAAGAGAAGCCGATAAAAATTGTGTTTATATTTTGAAAGATCTTTTAAGGCTGTATCCGTGAACTTAATCTCCAAAGTTATTTAAATGTGATCTTTCATGAATTACGCTCTGTTTTTATTAGATACAGGCATAATTATGTAGAGGTCGCGTCAATCAAAAAGAACGCTGGAAAACAATGGATGTGTTTGCGCGTACAAAGCACTCGCCCCATCACGCGCCCTCTACCTCCTTCTAGCGTTCTTTTTACGTGACGTGACCTTTATAACCTCTGCCTAATGATAGATTACTTTTTAGTATGTAACAAAAGGTTCTGTTTTTTCATAATTTCTTATAAAATACTGGACAGCTCATACAGGCTATTATATTTATCTACTGTTTGATATTCTGTAATATATTTTTGCTGACGAGTGTCGACATTAGTCTAGTTTCTATAGTATGAGCAGCTAAAGTAAAGGCGACCGGATTTGGTTGGGCCTTTATTTAAGGTTCACAGTAAATGCACGGTAGCGATCAGCTGTTCGTAGGTAATGTAATGATGTCTTGTCGTAGTTATGAAACTAGGGTTTGATCACAAATACGTTTTGACACGTGTGCCGGTATTAAATCTTATTTCATCATGCATGTATTATACATATAAGCCTTCCTCTTGAATCACTATCTATTAAAAAATACCGCATCAAAATCCGTTGCGTAGTTTTAAAGATTTAAGCATACATAGGGACATAGGGACATGGGGATATAGGGACAGAGAAAGCGACTTTGTTTTATACTATGTAGTGATGATAATTGGATAATATATAATACCTACGTTTACGCGACTGACGTCACTGTTCGTCGTGATTAGGCCCCAGTTCGATACCTCGAACGCAGAGAAAGAGTGCGAACGGTCTCGGTAAATTTATTGTGCAATTATGTATTGTGTTTGCATTTTGTGCAATTTTATGACAATCTGACAATTAAGATGTTACACTGATTAGGTCAATTTTCCGTGAATTTTGTTTCCAATATGTAGGTATAAACTTAGCAGGTGTTTTAATTTTGTAGATAGCAAAATACTGTTAATAATCTTATTATAACTCATAATCATAGTATAGTCAGTGTTTAATAATAAGACTTACCCACCTATTTAATATAGCTTTTGTTTAGGTACCAACACAAAATGGTCGCTTGTCTGACATTATTATGCACAGTATTATTATGACTGAATCAGACTATCTACCGTTGTAGATATAATTGTTACAAAGCGAAGGCCAAACCAACGAGTTCAAATTGCGTCCGTGGTGGGGTGCAAGGCAGCGATCAGCTATAATATGGCTACAATATAATGTTGAGAATTACACACACGTAAACACTTACGTAATCATTGTACAGAATTGACCGCCACCGTGGACGCAGGTTGAACGCATTCGTTTGCCTTCCCCTAAAAGCTCACTTAATTGTAGAATACAAAATAAATTGATTCCAAACAGTCGTTGCTTTTCAATCATCCGCCATTTGTGAAGGAGCATTCCATTTTCAAGAATTATGCAAATGGCGGCATTTGAAATCAGTGGTGCCAACCGTTGGCAATTTGCATCCGTTTTCGGAGTTGTTAGCGGGAGTCAGCGCTGAAGCTAGCGAACATTCCAGCTTTGAAATGAGCAAGTTTGTATTTACAGAGATAGGTTAATAAAGCACTCATTTAGAGTACAGAGACTTTTATAACAGAGAGGAATTATCTATAGAAATTCATCATCTTATTTAGTCGAAAAATATTTTATCAATGTAAATCCACCGCGATTCTCTGAGGTACTACATACTACTACTACTAGAGATAGTTTTTTAGATATTCTATTCGATAAAATTTGATTAAGTTGACAAAAAATATTCTGCTGCTCTGTCCACCGATTTGAGAGTCTTACTTGACACGACCCGTAATGTTACCAAAAAGCAAAGAGAATTACGGGTGCTTATAGTCATCAAAATGTTTGCTCATTAAGGGCCCGGCGACAGCGGCTCGCAGTTTCGAGGTGCGATTGGCTATCATTTCAATTTATTTCATTTCGGGGAGGTTGTTTGAAAGAATAACTATCCAGTGACACGCATAAATACTGTTCGAACATAAATAACACAATAATATAAGAGAAACGTGCCCGAATCAGAAATCATTTTGGTATTAGTATGTTTGGCCTTACGTTTACCTAATACCAAAATGATTTCTGACTCAAGCACATTTCCCTTATATTATTGAATTATTTGTATTCGAACAGTATTTATGCGTGTCACTGGATAGTTATTCTTTCAAACAACCTCCCCGAAATGAAATAAAATGAAATAATAGCCAATCGCACCTCGAAACTGCGAGCTGCTGTCGCCGGGCCCTTAATATTGAAATAATCTTTTTTTTTAATTTATTTAGCAGCTTATTGGTCTAGGTGTACAATTAAGAAAATTTAACTTATTGTAAAGAGATAGAAGTACAGACAGTACAGAAGTCAAAGTATATCCGAGCCCTAGAACTAGCACTAGGGTTCCCTGTGTCGTGAGTTCTAGATTGTACCTATTCCTTTACCTATTAATACCTATTTCTCTATTAAAGGTGAGAATGAGCTGACGATGCAAGCGATAAGTTGCTCGTTTGTATCGTATAGCCAACTTTGTCTCGGTCAAATTACCCGTCAATTTATTCAAACAAGATGCTAATTCCAGGGCTTTTCGTTTTGACTCGTGATTATTTATCTTTATTTCAGATCGTCGGGGGTTGTTAAAGGGGTCGTGCTGAGAGGTAATTGGTCTGTTTTGATCTCGCGGCTGGAGGGCAGGGTTGCCACTTGCTCATAAAAAAATGTTTTTTTTTTATTTTTGCAAATATACCTAATATTTGCAATAAAAAAGTAATTATATCAGCTACAAACACGAATTTGCAAACTTTTAAAGCAACCCTTATTTGATTTACCCCCTTCTTTTGGCCTTTTATCATTTAACGACCTCAATGGCGCAGCGGGCGAGAGCCCACCTGCAACGCAAGAGGTTGCGGGTTCGATTCGCCTCGGAAAATCGGCCAAATTTGTGTACGAACTGCAGTTTGTTCCGTTTGGTCTGGGTGTTTTCTATGTATAAGAAAAAAATACATCTATGTAAGTATATATTAAATATATCAGTTATCTAGTACCCATAACACAAGCTTTGAGTAACTTCCTTGGGGCTAGAAGGTGCTGTGTGGATGGTTCAGCATTATTTATTTATTTAATTTCCCCTTGCCACAATCCTTTCATACATTGTCGTCGGTTTATGATATTATTGCTATGGCTTTTCTCAAAACTTAACTTTATAACTCGTATAGCTGATAGATGAACCCTTAGCAAGTGGCAGCCCTAGCTAAGGGTAATTGGAGTATTTTCCCAGCGTTTGTGGGGTAGTCACGACTTGAATGGATTAGTTAGCGCGCCAGATAACGATCCGTCAATGATGTCCTCATAATACCCTAATGCTCTATTATAAGAACCTATGATGATTTGTGATAAAGCTGTGTGCCCTACAATTACCCATCTTCGAATAATAATAGATTGGGGTTCCCTTCGTAACTCGCGGTGAATTTCGCGATATAGCGAATTCCAATCTTACCTGAACTATAAAGTACATAAAACTCTGGACAATGAACGTCCACGTTATATTGGTTTTCTAGTCTAGTTCAAACAATTATTATAGAAATAAAATGAATACATTCTTACTTACCTGCATGGTAAATATAGCTATAACAAAATCGACTTCTAGCAAGTACCTCAACGAACGAGAAGTAGTCACAGGCACGTCCGAAAATCATACAAGACCCCTCCCTCAATGCAGTAGTCGGTATATTGTCCATTTCAAATTGGTCCTTGTCATTGAACAGAATGAAGATCGTTTTGATTTTGATACGTGACACGTTACAAGCCCTTCGACGCTCATGGAACACTAACTGGTTGCAAATATCATAGGTACATTTAAATTTTTAATAAATGAAAATTTTCTATAGCTTAGTTACCTTTCAGTAGCGCACGCACCAATCAAAATAAAAATCCGCATGCGTTTCAAAACAAGTTACATTTCTGATTAATAATCTGATATGCCTACACAGCTATTGCGTAGGCTGACCACAACAATGATTGCTACAATTATTCTCTTAATTTCGCTATTTTTTAGAGAAATCACATGTGAAGATATCGTGAGTGTCGAAAAAGATAATGTTCACGAAGAGACAAAGAATAAACATATTTCCAATTCCGACTTGGACACCAGAAGGTTCATCCAGGATCTGGAAGATGACGAATGGCATGTGGCGCATCTGAAGGATTCAGACTTTTCTAGAAGGAGTGAATGCGTAGGCGATACACTGCAAGAAAAGGTCAGTAAGTACAGAAAAGCGTTGCTACACGACGGGGCTCTAGTACAGTTCGTCTCGTCTGAACCCATCCCGTTCAATGCAACTGATTTACAGAATAAGCAAAACACCTGTCAAAATCCAAACAACTACACCATTTTCATAAAAACATTTGAACCAAAAACAAATGTCGAACAAGATTCTACCAAACATGGCAATAAAGAAAATAGAATAGACAAAAAAGACGAGAGTTTTAAAAATGGAACGAATTACGAAGGTGTTGGTACTGCAACAACTGCCAAAGTAAACCTGCCCTTAGGAAAAGACGCTAAGGCTCAAAATAAAACAGAAAGTAGACGAGCTAGTGAGTACCAGTTTAGTTCCGTGGAGTACTACGATGAGATTACCCAGTTTGATGAAGATATGTGTCCGGATGCCATTGAAGTGATCACATTGCAAATAGATCAGTTGAGAAGCTACGACGTGGAATGCGAACAGATTTTAGAATGGCGGAGTTTGGAATAAACATCTTAATACCTTATCGCCATCTAGCGACAAATCATTTTATACTTACAAACACTGCGCTTGAAATAAGGGATGCTCGCCGGTGTCGAGACACCCTGTTTCGGCGAACTACCCTTTTAGAAACAGTTCTAGAAAGCTAATATAGATGGCGGTATAACACGCTGAGATTTTAGCAGAGTAGTAACTTTTATTTTCAACTTTACTCTCATGTATATAAAGTTTATTTTTAATTATTATGAAGTTTACACTACGCAGACACCCCCACTAGAACACTGGCCTCTTCTCACCCCTGGAAATAAATGTATTTTCTCTAGCGCCCTGTTCCCCTGGTACTTGGACGTCAAAACTTTGCGTCACCATGACGTAATTTTGATAGTTCAGAAAAACTGCTTCAGATGGAGTGGCAGGAGAAGCCTGTGCATGGTCTAGCTTCTATGAAGTGGGATTAACCCCCGGTTTCTGAAAGCGCGATCAACACTAATCGGCTGTCAAGTCATTTGTGTTTCTTTCTACAGTATAGGCATGAAACATAATAACACAAATAAGTTCGCGATTATAATTCCAACGAACGGTAGACATTCATTCGTGGTACTTAAGATCTTAGAGAGTAAAAACACGTTGTAAGACTATCACTGCTCTTACAATATGAACTTATTTCGGTAAAACATCGTAATGTTTTCCGTCAACGATTGTATTTCGCACATTATCAGTAGTCATTTGGTCGCTATCACCGTATTTAAACTCACAACAAAGGGTCGCTACTGTCTGACAACCAGCGGTTTCTCACTTCAAACAGAATTCAAGGTAACTTTTCACCATGCAAAACCTACAATCGAAGTTCCGGAAAACAACCATAGATGGCAGTAAACATGAAATGAGCGAGCCTTTTGTAACAGTATCTGCGTGGAGGCTACGACCGCTACGACAGGCATCGTAGCGCATCCTCTCATATGGTCATGAACGCCTGGTAATTGAGCGCTTACCACCTTTTTCATGACGTCAGTGATGGTGACGTTTCATGGTTCAGGAAAATGACGCAAGTGGCGCTGTTCTCTGAACAGAGTTGGTATATAAGCCATTATGGACAAAGTGTGTTTTGCAATGGTCTCTACTGGCTACTATGTACTAAGTATTCAAAATAAAAAAATGTTCTAACTTATTTTTTTGGCTACATGCAGTTAAGAAAATGAACATAAAGAAAAAAATATTCTGAGCATCTTATGTACAATCAATATTGGCATCTTTGGAACTCATTGGAACTTCTATAAAAATGAACTTTTTACAAAAAGCTCATATAAATAAATTAAAAATGTAGATAAAAAATATAAAATCAAAGTAATTCAAGTATTAAAAAAGTGTTATGTCTCATAATTTTATTCAAAAACTTTTTAGAGGCTAAAGCCTGGATAAGTCGTAGTGATAAGAGTGTTATACACAACTAAACGGTGTTTAGTTTTAAGTGTTAGTTGTAATATTATGGTAAATAAATAACTTTTAAAAACAAAACAAAAACAATATTGGCATGGCTAATATTTAGAAATAAATGATAAAACTATAGAAAAAGATGTATTTTAAAAGGATAACCACATGCATTTATTTGATTTGATTGATTTGATATTGGACTTAGATTTTACACGTTACCTAATTTATTGACCCGAAGACTCACTTTCAAAGAAGCAACGTCCATTGAACTTCTTTATGCCCACCCCACACACCCCTGGCTTGACTATCCGAGTACCTCTTTCAGCCTTATGATCGCCTAGTCCTCGGGGGTTGTAGCATGGCGCTATTTACTACGAAACCTCACCCCTGTGACGGTGTTTCCAGGAACGTTACGTTCAATGTTTATATCTGTTAGTTTCATGGTCTCCTAGTTTTCGGGGGTTGAAGGGTGGCGGTGCTTGCTATAAATAGTAAACGCGACGTTTTGATGCACGCCCTAGGTAAGGGTTGTAAATACAATAGGTACCTGGAACATGCGACTTTGTTCATTATAGAGCAGTAGACTTTAAAGTGAGCCTTAGGAGCCTTAGAACACCTTAAAATTCTAGTTAGAAAGCCTATCATATTATTATTTTATTACTTTGAGAAAACAATTTTTTTTGAATGAATACATGAAGCTGACCTTTCCTGTATGAAGATTTATATGCGAAGTTCAAAAAATTTAGATTGATTGGCTGTGAAAAAAATAAAAAAACATTAATTTTTTTATTTATGAAGCGTGCAATTAAAGCTTAGTTTCATCAACAAATGTTATTAATTGGTTCAACTAACTATGTTAGTATGACACTAGAAACTAGAACACTAGAAAGAGCCAAAATAATAAACGTTTATAAGTGAAGTATACGGAAGAAGGTATACTTCGTTCATAAGAAAAGGATTAGGGAACCAAACGGACGTTGCAACCCTTTCTCATACGTAACGAATTATACCAGGTTTGTATAACTTGGCAGAGGCTTGAGTTAACAGATTGGAGAAGACGACTACGTCACGTCACGCGTTACCACAGAACCGAACCGTCGTCGTCCTACCCGTAACGGAACGTTTCCTACTAGGCAAACATAATAAATGAGAAGATTCGGTGGTACAATAACAAACCGGGTAAACCCGGAAATAAGTTCCGGGAACGGTAGCGTATTTACTAGGAGAGCATAACTATCAGAGCGAAGTAATCACGGAACAGGAAGAGATAGTACGGCTCCCAGGATTTCCATTCTAGGACACTATCGCCTACGAAAATAAAACATTCAGTGGAGATCAACCCAATCACAGAATCGTACATAGTAGCCAAAGGGTGTTAATTTATCTAGGCAACCTAGGGCACAGATAAAATAATACTATAATGGTAGTAGTGTACTAGTAGTAGTACTACTATACTATACCTGACGACCTCAGTGGAGCAGCGGGCGAGAGTCCGCCTGCGACGCAAGAGGTTGCGGGTTCGATTCCCGCCTCGGAACAAATTTGTGTACGATCTGCAGAAATTTGTTCCGTTGGTCTGAGTGTTTATGTATAATAAAAAATATCTATCTATGTAAGTATATAATGTATTAAATATATCAGTCATCTAGTACCCATAACACAAGCTTTGAGTAGCTTACTTTGAGCTAGATGATGCTGTGTGGATTATCTATAATGCTTATGCTTAATGCTTAATGCTTATACCTAGGGTCAACTTCAGCACGTAAGATATTTATTTATTAATAAATAATAAGTGAATCATTCGATTTGACATCACAAAGTGTTCCGTCTGATTTGATTGAATATATTATTTTTGACTTTGGCTGCGTACAATACACGCCATTCGTTGTTGTGTTTGTGTTGTACAGAAGAATTATAACAAATAATTAGCCTATATTTTTCTCTCACCATTCAAACTGTCATTATGTTATGAGCGCCTGGTATATCCAATCCACGACGTAATTGTGACGTTTGTTTTGTGACGTCATCGTTTAAGGTTGTATAGTGAAGGGGAAAACTCACGAAAGTGCTAGTGCTACGCAGTATGCCTCTTTCATGTCATCTTCGCCTGGTATTTTGGCTACGTAACATGATGTCTCCTTTGCTGACGTTGGCATTTAATGGTGGAAAATTGGCGTAGCCTTTCGTAGCAGTCTCGTAGCATGACGCTACGAGACTGCTACGAAAGGCTGCTACGCAATAAATGACTCTAGCTGTAATAAAAAAGTATCTAAATATTTATCTAGCTTGACTCATTATCTTAATTATGTCCATGTTTCTTGATAGTTTTGACCTTTACTAATAGCACAATAGTTGGTTACTAGGGTTCTAAAAACCACACTAATTGTTTTTGCAGCACACACATAACTACTGACTAGAAGCTTTAGAATGGTAAATGATGGCTACTGCGCTATGGTATGGTATGGCTTATTCACAAATTGATACATGAATGACTCCTAATACGCTACACTATGGAGCACTACGTAGCTCTTGCGTAGCCTTCGTAGCTTTACTATCCTCTTATCCCTCCCTTCGTTATGGTCTCCTAGTATTGGTACGTGAGCTTTCCTGACGTCAGCTTCGTCGTATCTCTTTTAAAGTTCAAGACAATCCCCATAGATGGCACTTGAGAAAATATAAACAAGAAATGGTGTATGAACTACTCGTAATTTTTTAAAATTTGTATAATATTTCGGGTACAAAGGTCACCATTTAAATTCGACGTATTAAATGAGTGGTTTACCAACTCAATAGATTGCGGGATTATTTCATCAATAGTTTGAAATCGCCCTGACACCGCATGCCTACATTGAATATTTTTTGGTGTGTTGATGGCCATCAGCTTACACCTCCTGATGATGATGATGATGATACCAAATGTGGTGACTTAGGACCGACACTGATACCGAAGTAAGCAAGGAATTACCAAGCCTTCTAAGTGCAAAGACTAATAATAAAATAGGGTGGATCTTTATAAAATCAATGAGTGTTATTCTGGTTTGCCCGTGTAACCACCTAGTTATAATAGTTGATGTTTTTAGCAGTCCAGCAGACAGTGACAAATTTTTGGATATTTTTACCTAGATGATGAACATAATTAGGGTCATTTTCTAACTAAAGAACACCTACCCATTAACTTATATTCATATCAAGACATCCAATCCACGAAGATCGCCTGAAGGGCATAGACTAGTAAAACAGTTTTCAAGAATGTTTTCAAACTTTCAAGAATGTATGAAACATGTTATTGAAAACGCTTCTGTGCTATGCTTGCCTGGTAGAAAATACTACGCCGACCGGTTAGCGTAAGATTCCGCCGCCGCGCCGTGTCGATTGGCAATACAACCAACTCAAAGATACAAAAGGTACTTACTATAATTACAATGTATTCACCTAGGCCCTTATTCATAATGGTATTTGAGCACGCCAATAGCTTATCAGACCAATAAGTCTTCTTCTTCTTCTTTCTTCGTTTTATGGCTCCTGTCTAGGTATAGACAATCTTGCCAGTGTCAAGTGATTCAGAGATTATACTCTTTGTAGTTATGTTTCTAGTCACGTCAGTCCAAAGTCAAGTCAGTCAATTGTTTTGAAGAAAATGGTGGCGGTTTCTTCAAAACATTTGAAACATTTTCGGTCAAATCACGATATCACATAATACACTTTCATTCCAAATGCTTACACTTTGTGCTAAGACCACAAGTAATGTTGGTTAAAATACCACCAAAATTACACAACACAACTCAAAATAACACTAGAAAAACAATTAAAATGAAAATGCTATGTTGCTTCGTTAGATGACAGGAAACGAATCCTCTGTTGCTGTTCCTTTTCGTTGGCATAAAAGTGTCAGTGACAAGAATAGGTACTCTATGGAGCCGCTATAAAATGCATGCTACTAGCGCATGCTTCCACGTATTCACCTGGCGCAGATATAGTATACTCGTATAGTGTAACGTGTTAGATAAGTATCTGTAAAGTTAGAACTAGGTGTAAATAAATAAATAGGTTCAAATGTTTGGCACGTAGACAAATTCTCGTGTGGCTCAGCAATCGAACATTTGAACAAACATTTGAAGCTATATTTGATACTAGCCGGTACCCGCGACTTCGTCTGCGTACTTTTAATCTCTTCATCTCTTTTTTTCGCAATAAAAGGTAGCCTATGTTCTTTCTCAGGGTCTAAAGATTGTCTGTGCCAAATTTCATCAAAATCGGTTGAGAGGTTTAAGCGGGAAAGCGTAACAGACAGACAGACAGAGTTACTTTCGCATTTATAATATTAGTTGGGATTAGCACAGTACATCACAACTCAAAGTTTTTCAAGAAAATTTTCGCTCACTGCTTTTGATAACGCTTTTCTGCTATAAATTGCCTAGTAGAATACTACGCCAGTAAGCGTAGAATTCTACTAGGTTTTCGCCATATCGATCTGTAATACAAACCAAAAGCTACCATTGAATATTATAAATTGTACCTCATTTCAGCTTCTAGTGCTCTGGTACTTACGTTCTAACTTACGTTGGTTCAGAGAAATACTGATTCGAAATGTTCTTCAACAGGTTAAGGGGCCAGCGGAGGGCGAATTTCCATACATTTTACATTTTTCTGCCGCCAAGCAGCAACGCTATGTTTCGGTTTGAAGAGTGTGGTCGCCGGTGTAATTACAGGCACATGAGGCTTAACATCTGTATGCCTCAAGTTGATGGACGCAGGGCAGTGCATCGTAGGGCACGTTTTTATTGTGCGTGACCTACGGGGCAATGTTCTGTTTATAGGTGATGGTTACCACTTAACATCAGGTGGGCCATCTGCTTGTTCCATCAGCGAGTTGTATAAAAAAAAAACAAACAAACCTAATACCAAAATGATTTCTGATTCTAGCATATTTCCCTTATATTATTGTATTATTTGTATTCGAATAGTATTTAATATGTGTGTCACTGGATAGTGCACCAGCTAAACAGAGATAGCGATCGATCGCGTGAACGATCCGTGTATCGATCGATTTTTGGACGCGTCTCAAATTGAAATTGCGAGCTGCTTTCCCCGAACTCTTAATGATTATGTGGAGTGGAATCAGTGTTGCAGTCATACCTTAAAAATACCCCAAGTAACGTACACGATAGCTTTAAATTGTAATGCAAATTTTTTCGTGGCTAGATCTTATTATCTCATGCCTCTGAAGACATACAAAGTTAGTTCATTTCAAAAAGAATACTTTTTTATTTCTTCTTTCAAAGCCATTAAGTACATCGTCTCTGATTTGAGTAAACAACACTGACCTCAATCTAAACGGCTACTTAATAAAGGTATTATTTGTTTTATGGCCATGGCAATTTATACAGTGTGATTCAAGGAGAACAGTGTGATAAGACCAAGGAATTTGAATACGATAAGACAAAGAAATATAAATATACTACTGTAGACTTTTTGATTTTGTATTTCAAAAATGAGACACCGATTTTGCATCTGCATAAATATTAGCGTTTTCCCTGTAACTTTTCCATTTTCTGATAACATGTTGTTTTTTTTTTCATTAGCACTTATTCAATCCATACTTCACTATCACTACGTAGTATAAAACAAAGTCGCTTTTTCTGTCCCTATGTCCCCATGTCCCTTTGTATGCTTAAATCTTTAAAACCACGCAGCGGATTTAGATGCGGTTTTTTTAATAGATATAGTGATTCAAGAGAAAGGTTTATATGTATAATACATGCATGGTATGTGCGAACCCGTGCGAAGCAGGGGGCGCGAGGGCGGGTCGCTAGTAAATTAATAAAACCTTTTCGAAATACTAAAGAACGGGATTTCTAACCTTTTGGATTACCGGTTTCGCCACGTGACCGTTAGTTTTCCACCAGGCGAATATAAAGTTACAGGAGCACCACTGAAACAAGTATTCGGAGAAAATCACTATTGGCGGTATGAGGGTTTATTTTGAAATTTCGAATTACACTGCGTATTGGCGGTATGGCTGTTCT
The DNA here is from genome assembly GCA_963576535.1 of Plemyria rubiginata. NCBI lineage: Eukaryota > Metazoa > Arthropoda > Insecta > Lepidoptera > Geometridae > Plemyria > Plemyria rubiginata. The sequence goes on along the minus strand of OY754908.1, from coordinate 14,088,245 downwards.
ATATAATATGGCGCATGGCGTTTCAATTATGTGTCCGAGTGAGATTGACGAGTTTGAATGGATTATACATAATATATTTACTTGGAAGCTCAACTTAGAAGACCTGCAGATAATAAGACTTTTATTGAGAACCTTCTTGTCAAAAGCAATTCCATCCAACCTATCTCACTAGCTAAAATATCAAGGTTCAAATATAGAATCCTTTATTGTTGTTTAGAATTTTTTATTGTTTTAAAACGAAGCACGCAGTCTTAGAATTTAAAGGAAAAAATAGCGATAGTTAAAACTTGGTTTTACCGGTGGCACGTGTCATGGCGTATCGTTTTCTAGACGAGCATAAAATTATAGGAGTATCAGTGAAATAAAATGCGGACTGATACCACACAGGCATCGTATCACATACAAGTAGTCAAAATGTATGTAAGGTTGTAGCAGTGGCAGTAATACAAGCATTATTTCATTGATAAATTCTCTCACTCACTTGCACCAATGATTTTGTCTCAATTAAGTGTGATGCAGAAAACTTGTTGACTGGTTTATTTACTAGGTGCCTCATCCTTCCTTCCCCGAGTTTTCTCCCTATGCAAACAGCACGCTTTTAACAATTTATGGAGCCCTGGTAAAAATCAGTCGTTGAACTGTGTTGGTCTTGGTCTTGGCACGACCCAGAGACTGAATAGTTCGACAGGACTGTTGCGTTTTTAGTAAATCATTAAAGAAGTACCATTGTAAATCAATATCCATTCCACCACAGGACAAGTAGACGTACGGCTCACGGGCTCAATGCCATCCATCCCTGGTTAGCATACCACCAATTCGCACGAAGCGCTTCGCTTCTACCGTCTTAATGCGAAACGCTAAGGAGTGGAACTCGTTACCGTCGTCTGTTTTTCCTGACGATTACAATATGAGTCTCTTCAAGGCAAGAGTGAATAGGAGTCTTCTAGACCGTTCTGCTTTAACCTAGGCTACATCGTCGCTACCATCAGGTGAGATTGTAGTCAAAGAAAGGTCTATTCAGTAAAATTAATACATTTGTTTTATAAATTCCCAAATGCCAGTTTGTTTCCGCTACAGCCACAATAATTATGACTCAAAAAGTAATAAATAAATTTCGGGTGTTTGGTATCGCACAAATATAATAAAAGGATTGTCTAGTAGACCTACCTAGTAGTAGCGCTCTGACAATCGAATAGTAAAACTTTTCTCATATACCTATTGTGCATCTCGCTTGCACTGTTATTGCATTGGTTGGAAAGGGGAATACACCCCTACCCCACATTCACTTTGCTTTGTTTTGTATAGCTTCTGGCGTATTATTGTCCCCTGGTACTTAGGTTGTGAGTTTGGAACTGCTGAGTGACGTTGGGATGACCGGTTTTGTTGAAATTTTTCGAACGATAAAAGTCTTACCTTAAAATAAAACATGACAATGGTGTCGATTCTGAAAAATCTAAATTGACAAAAATTCGGTGAAAATGGTTTCAACAATGGATAAAATCATTTTTAACGAATTTCGACGATTCTAAATGTCAAATTAAGCGATCGATAAGAACGGTACTTGCACTGCTGTTGTTGCATTATCCTAAACTAACCAATTTGACAGCTTTACAATTTTAGCCGTCCTTGTTGTGTCAGTCTTTTAGATCGGGATGGCAATATTTTTAGTGCTGTCAAATTAGGTTAAGTTAGGTTAGGACACAGACCGCCGCCAAAAAAAGGCTATACCTACTATATTTTTTAAATATTTGTTAGAAATACTAAAACTTTTAGTTAATTTTTACTTATTTTTAGGTAATAAATTAGAAAAACAAGTGTGAAATGTCCTTGTTGTGTAAAAAATGGTTTAGATAAAAAACAACTATCAGAATTTACATCAAAATGTACACAGGTGTATAAACTTGATCAAAGTCGTGAAGCTGATTCAGTTTTCGGTTCCAGGATACTGTTCTAACCCCTACTTGGAGTAAGTAAGTCAAGGGAGTATCTATGTACGTATGGACCCGCCCATTACTTGTTTATCGTCTATCATATTACACCTCAATGTTATTATTTGGTGTGGCGCTTAGCACCAATTGTATTGATGTTAACACGGGGCTTGCCGAGTCGAAAATATTTTGCAGGTAAAGTAGCAAAATTTTATGTAGCAACATATTTCTTTTATTTCTTATTTTATGCGCAAAACTATCCTAGATGCGCAGTTTACTTTCCACAGAATGCGTCTCTCTTGCACTCGAACTAGATGCTGTATTTGCAAAAGAGATGAAAGTACTCAATGCACTTCATTTTGCATGGTCAGCGAGAGGGGTTGGCAAACCTCGAGGGGGTTGGTCGAGGGACTCCAGAATCTTTATGGTGTCCTGGTAGATTTGTTTTGGCGTAAGAAGTTTATTTCGTCGCTGAGTGTCTTTGATTTAATTATTTTATTTGTGGACAAACGCAAACAATCGTTTAATTACGTAGGTATTACTTATTTAACATCAAATGAGTACAATACATGAAAATATAATGTATATTGTATTGTATTGTGTGATGAACATAGATGTTTGTTCTCTGTCTGGGTGTGTTGTTATATAATATTAAAAGTATGTATTTACAAAAAAAAAAAATATAAGTAGTATATCAGCTATCTGGGTCCCATATTACAAGCATAAGCTTAGTTTAGGGCTAGACAGTGCTGTGTGGAAAGTCCACCAATATTTATTTATTATATTTAAAACCACACATATTCACTTAGCTTTAAGACGTTTCAAAGTGGTCCTTGTGATTCAATAATAAGAATAATGTTTTATTTATTTATTTAAATGTATTTTTGGTCTTGATACAAATTGTATCTAGAAGCAGCTGACTTCATTTTGGTGGGAGTTTGACTGAAGTCACAAGAAGGGATTTTTTTATAAAATCAGTGGCCATATCCCTTACACCTTGTATGTAATGTACTACGTAACTGCTTACGATACGATGTGTCCACCAAGCGTTTTCGTTCTTGCTCACTTGCACCAATGAATTCATTTATTTATTTATTTATTTATAATTTCAACATTACATCTATTTATACAGCAAGTGGTATTGATTGGTGTGTCTGCAAGGTCTTCTACTCCTCTCACCACCTTGGCTTCCACTGCTTGCGACAGCATACACTTCCACTTATGGGAGCCTGGTGGAGTTTAATGAGTGAATTCTGTTGGTCTCCATCTAGCAACAAACTCTGATCACTCAGATTGATTCAAAATACCGGTTCGAACCGCTTTGTGACTTTTTGTACTAGGAAATCATAAAATACTTGGATACAACGCCCTATCCCACCATAGTAGGTGCGAATGCGTCGGTCATTTTCATTTTTGAATCATTCATCAATATTATCCTTAAAATGGTGAAGTATCGTAAGAAAAGTCATAAAAAATTTCTTATTAAAAAGAAACAAAAGAGTAAGACTAGAGAAGAGTAGTATTTTAAGTGTAGCAGCTCTTTGTGAAGGGCTTGTCCGGGGAAGTATACTACCTCCAAGCCTTTTTCTGCCGCCAAGCAGTAACGCTGTGTTTCAGTTTGAAGAGTGTGGTCGCCGTTCCTATATTAAGGCTCCGGCGACAGCGGCTCGCAATTTCGAGGTGCGGTTGGCTATTATTTCATTTTATTTCATTTCGGGGAGGTTGTTTGAAAGAATAACTCTAAAGTGACACGCATAAATACTGTTCGAACACAAATAAATAAATAATAAATAAATAAATAATGCTGGACAATCCACACACCACTATCTAGCCCCAAAGTAAGCTATTCAAAGCTTGTGTTATGGGTACTAGATAACTGATATATTTAATATATTATATACTTACATAGATAGATATTTTTTATTATACATAGAAAACACCCAGACCATCGGAACAAATTTCTGCAGATCGTACACAAATTTGTTCCAAGGCGGGAATCGAACCCGCAACCTCTTGCGTCGCAGGCAGGCTCTCGCCCGCTGCGCCACAGAGGTCGTCGATATCAAATAATACAATAAAATAAGGGAAACATGCCGGAATCAGAAATCATTTTGGTATTAGTATGTTTGGCCTTACATTTACCTAATACCAAAATGATTTCTGACTCAAGCACATTTACCTTAAATATTATTGTATTATTTGTGTTCGAACAGTATTTATGCGTGTCACTTTAGAGTTATTCTTTCAAACAACCTCCCCGAAATGAAATGATAGCCAATCGCACCTCGAAATTGCGAGCCGCTGTCGCCGGAGCCTTAACGTATGGAAACTTTACTACCTGAAAACTGTTCTGTGAGTTTTTATTATTATTTTATTCACAATTGTGTGGAAAAACGTCGTATGATACACGTGTGATGATTACCGTCCTCGGCTCTCTTAAGACCCTCGCCTACGGCTCTGACCTCAATGGCGCCTCGGCGGTAATCACCAATGTACTATAATGTACTATTTTAACCAATAAAGAAAGTAAGTTCATATAAGTTGATGTCTGACTGGTGACAGAGGTTAACGACCGCTTTATGTTCTGTCATAAAAATAGCATAGAAACAATGAAACGAATAAATATAATAAACTTTTTGAGTAGGTGTTTGTAGGTTTTTGCTACGTTGAAGCTATTAAAAAAGCTACGGCGTAGACTGATAAATAAATTGTAACTTATACCCCTTCTCACTTCTCGTAGGAGACCGAATAGGACGCAATACGTAGTGCATCGATCGATAGTCTAGTATTGAATTGACAAAGCGTTACACATACCCCTATTCACCCTTCGATTCCCAACTTTGAAACAATACTTGTTTGAAATTCTGAACTCCTGGTAGTTGACCGAAGTTTCTGCGACGTTTTTTAACTTTTAATAGAATTAGAATTTCGATATGGCTCACGATGGTAGTAGCCAATTTTTATTTTGCAAAAATTAAAAATTATATTTTGTAAGTAATAAGTTGTTATAGCCACGGAATAGAGAAAACTATACCTACCATAATTTGTATAAAACTTTTAAAATAAATATCGGTTTAACTCTCGATCATCGCTGCAAAGCTGCCTGTCTATTGGTATTTTACAAGATACATTTCGGGGACCGTGCGACGGAACTCCACAACTTGATCCCCTGACCACCTTTCTACCATCAGGCTACCAGGCGTACGGAAACGAGACATTCATTCATGGTTGACATACCAACTGCCCGCACCAAGCACTTTGCTTTCATTTTCCTAATGCGTACGGCCAAAGAAAGAAATTCCTTACCGGCGTTCGTTTTCTGAATACCCATGATTTGGAGGTTTTAAAGAGAAGAGTAAATAGGTATTTTCTAGGTAAACGTGCAACATCGTCGACCGCATCATCACTTAACATCAGATGAGATTGCGGTCAAACGTTCTACCTCAATAATCACAAGGACGAATAGCCTCGCTGGGAATCAATCTCACAGCCGTAACGCAAAAAGCAGAGCTACTGAACTGTCAGGCCAATAAGTCTACCAAGTTTGGCGTAAGTATAGGTCGCGTCAACCAAAAAGAACGCTGGAAATCAGTGTAGGGGATGTGTTTGCGCATACAAAATACTCGCACCATCACACCCCCTCCCTCGCCTTCTGGCGTTCTTTTTGCGTGACGCGCTCTATACATAACTAGGTGGAAAACAAATTCCATCAGGAGCCACACCGCACCGTCACGCTTGCCTATGGTATGCAAGATCGTGCGAAACTTCGATATGCGGTCAAATTATTAAATGTACCATTTTATTATTTAAATGAGATGACTTTCGTGACTGGAAACCGAGATGCTTCACACGAGTTAAACTATTATATAAGCGAGATTTACTCAGTGTCAAATATCTTGTTACTGAGTAATAAAAAAAACCTAACGTGTATTACTTTGTTAATATTCTTTACGAATAAAGCAACGTTAGTAGCCGAAGTGGTACCGCTGTGTTTCTGGTGTTCTGGTATGTATGTTTGGGTTTTAAAGCTCCAGGGTGCTTTATTGAATGAAACTGAATACTAAGGAAATGCGTATAGTATTTCCAGGGTAGTATTCAGAATGTGAGCGTGGGGCTATTTTGGTTGAAAATGCTCGAAATGAGCCACTTTGAAGCGCGTTTAAAATCCTTTCGCCACACTGTTTCAAAGAAGAACTAGTGACACAATAAAAAAGTACTGGCAATACTATCACCTCTACGTATACATCAAGGGATCCGTCCCTCTATGGAAAGTGGCTTTTACAAATTGGCGTTGCAACGATAATGCATGGTATGGTCTGGCATGGCATATCGATGCTAACCCCGAGACGTGAATTTAATATAGACTTGGTGAAATTATTTTCAACGCATCCAAGATATAATTTTAAGATGATTAGATGAATTATGATAACCCGTATCTCGAAATTATAATATTATTATCATGTCATCACCATCTAAAATGATTCATTAAAGTTTAATTCGTAAAACAAGTCAGATTAATTGCCAGCGAGCGTAATATCTGCACAACTCAATCGCAATAGGAATTTGGTTAATTTGACTTAACTGTATGTTATATGAATTTAACAATAATGCTGCCGGCCCTTACTTATGTCTTTGAAGTTTCTAACAAAGTGCTCTGTGGCCCTTGACTTATATTTTTAAATCACTACATAGTACGTATAAAACAAAGTCGCTTTCTCTGTCCCTATATACCTATGTCCCCATGTCCCTATGTATGCTTAAATCTTTAAAACTACGCAACGAATTTTGATGCAGTTTTTTTTAATAGATAGAGTGATTCAAGAGAAAGGTTTATATGTATAATACATGCATGATATGTGCACCCGTGCGAAGCAGGGGCGCGCGGGCGGATCGCTAGTAGATTTATAAAATAATAGCCCCTGCAGAGTCCAGCACTGTCTAGTGCAACAGGTAGGTGAGGTACCCCTACCCTTACACTCACCCTCGACATCGCCGTTTAAGTTCTGCTATCCTGGTACTGATGTTTTGGATTTAGGAGCTTTTGGGTGCTGTGTTGCCATATTACCCTGATTTAAACAGGTTTTCAATGTGAGCTAAATGTTAACGTGACGAGTCTGAGCGTTTTTTTGTAGCATGTTTTGTAAGTCGTGAAGTCGTTGAACGGGGAAGGCTAGAGATCGTTCAGTTCAGAAAATATCTAACTGTAATATATATTATAAATATTTATTTATTTATTTTATTTATTAACTTTAATTAACACGGTGACAACCAATTAAATTAATTAAAGAAATTAGATTAACATAGAATTAAAATTATCAATTTAAATATTATTATATAAAGTAAGAAATGACAGAATTAAAAAATACTATTGAATTTACACAAACACAGTTGAAAATAGTTTACAATAAAACAGTTTACAATATAATATATGTGAAAGTTTGGATGGATGGATGTATGGAGTTTTGTTATTCAATTACGCCAGAACGGCTGAACGTTTCTAGATTAAATTTGGGTTCAAGCGATGGGGTCTTATTTAGTTTTAATTTGTAAATACATAATTATAGTTATATAATAATGGGTGTTAAAAATTAGGTATCGTAAGTATGCATTTACAAAAAAACAGAGAACATGCATCGAATCATGAGGATCGAACCTACGGCAGATGTTAGTGCAACTGAGCTAAGTGACAAACAGAGCTGTGCGGGTTGTCAAAGAGTAGGAGCGGCTTATGTCCACCAGTGGACCAGCTGATGATGATGAGGAAGTCGGTGACAGGCTGGACAAGCCTTTTTCATTTAAATAGTTTACAAAACAAATTGATAAAAATATCGTAAAATTATCGATGCATTACCATATACAGGGTGTCCCAGAACTCAACGTCAAGCCGAAACGGGGCGACAGGATTGATCATAAACATCATGAGAAAAATCAGATTTTTTTTTATCACAGGCAGTTTGAAAATTATGGGCGTTTAAAAACCAAAAAATTTGGTCAATCTGTAACCATTTTTCGGTTATTGTGGTTAATTTTTATTATTTTTGTTCATATAAACTTTGGAACCGTAACCCTAAATAATATTTCTAAGAATCACAGTCAAAATTGTTTTTATTTAATTAAAATTTTTTTTCTGATTTTTCTCATGATGTTTACAATCAATCCTGTCGCCCCCTCTCTGCTTGACGTTGAGTTCTGGGACATCCTTTATAACTGGCTTACCTACGGAACAATAAAAAACATTTTCAATGCGTCGTCACCCATCCATTGTCATGTTATGCTAGACTTGCTTGGGCAAGCCAAACTAACAATTGCGTCAATATGTGGCGATACTTTTAAAATTGGGCCCAGTACATCAAAATGCTACGTCACGTCCTCGTATGTCACATAATATAGGTAGAGTTCTATCTCGCATCATAACACCGTCTGTCATCGTCCTATGATGTTCTGACTGCCTAGTACATCACCCAACCGAAACACGTGAGACAACGTCTGACAATAGAATAAAGCCACAGTTTATGAAATATAGACTGCCTGATGGCCTCAGTGCATCAACACAAATAAACGGTTACCGTTACAATCGATTATGACGACAGATAATGTAAGATCCGACGTGCTAAACCACATTTTTAACGGAGGGTTTTATGTTGGTAATACTAGGCTACGACACACGTTCGCAGCTACACGTTTGGGCTCGATCCTACACATCCGAGATGTTCGAGATATACCGTACTGCGTATCTCCTGTGGAGTTCTGATAGCCTAGTACATCTCCAAACCAAAACACGTGGGATGACAAGGGACTGAGACGCAGGCAGACAAGTTATATAAATACACACATAATTGAAAAAACATGTAGGTATAGGAATATACACGACCGGGACCCACATTGAAAAGTCTGTCCTAAATAACAGTGAACGTTGAATAGTAGACTCTGCGCGTAGGTCATAGAGAGCGTTGCGTTTTTCCGTAATTTTTCTTTCGATCGATATGACAAAGCTACAGGGTGATTATTTTTCTCATGTAACGGGTTTGTCGATTTCCGGTTCAACAATGTAATAATTTAAATATCTATGAATGCAGTTTAATTTGTTTTGAAAATTCAAATAATGTCTTCTTTCAGTAAAATATACCATCTACAATATTCAAGGTACTTTCCTGCCATGTGGCATATCTGTGGGACGCCCTGTATATTACACTGAAGCAAAAACTGAAACAGCTTCACGACTTTAATTCTCAGGCATGGTAGATATCCTCTTACTTTAGATTACTTGAGGACGTGTAAGTGAGGTAGTCAGAGGTACTTTCAAACATTACATTTGGCACATGGCCACATTTAGCAATAGTTAGAATTACATACGTGACAGGTTGCAAGCCCATCGCCGTTGTTAGAATACTAACTGGTTTCCTTACGATGTTTTCCATCACTATTTTGGAGCACTGGCGTTGCGCACATATATTTTTCTATTGGAAAAACCATTGGTGCACGACCGCATTCAAACCTATCTTACAATCTAAAGGCGGGGTCACTCCCACTAGACCACCGCTGCTCTCATTAGTTTTATTTATTCCTTTTCAATCATTAATTAACCACGTTTGAGGAAAAGGTGATTCGCTTTGTTAGTCCTCTTGTACACTGTCTAAGGTGATGTGATAGTAGGGGTTTGTTAATCGCCCATGCACAGGGCAACTATCTCTTTTGCTAACATAGAAATCTATATAGAGCATCCTTATTCTGACACATGCAATGGAAGCTGGTTCACGACATTGAAGTACTGTAAAATAAATCTTATTGCCATGAGTAGTAGAGCCGCTATCAGTTTAGTTCATCATGCTTGATCCAGGAAAAGGGGACGATTCAGGAGTCAAGTAGACTGACAAGCAACTCTAAATCTTAAGATGCAGGACATAAAGTAACAAATCCTATGATTTTATTTGGCTTTTCCTCGTTACAGATTTTGTTATAAAATCTGCGGCGTAAGGTCGAAAATTGCAGTGGTTGCAAGGATCTCCTGCGTTGTTCTGGTTGCCTGGTACCGATTGCCCTTTAACACGTGACGTCACTTTGGGTTCAAATGTCACTGTCAGATGCTACTCCACTTTTCCGGCAATTGGACTATTTTTATAAATAAAATGTTTTATTCCAATTTAACTTCATATATTTTCTCTCCTCTACTCCATCTTGCTGCCCGGCTCGAGAATGCTCCTGTCACCAATCACTTCCTTCGCCCTCGTCCCATTAGTTCCATTTTTACTCAACCTACGTGATTGGCGCCATCGGCATTCTCTTCCGTTCATCAGTATTATCACAATTATATATTAATTACAATCATTAGGTAATAATGTACTTATGCATTATCTTAAAAATGATGACTAAATTATTAAAGATTATATATGGTTATTATTTGTTATAAGTTGTCAGAATTACCAATTTACCAATAAAAATACATTGAACGCCTAATGATACCACAATCATATTCTAAAAAACTACCAAATGTCCAATGTTGCACACTACAACCGAAGTATTTGTTTCAAACATGATAAATCATTACATTCGGCCATCCGAAACGGTGCCACCTCCTGGTGCACAAAACTTTAATAACTACAAATTACATATTTTATAAAGTAAACTCTTCTTTTTTTTTTTTTTTTTAAACAAATAATGAAACTAACAACGATTATAAAAAAAAACATAACAACTCATTTAAGAATAACAAAAACAAATAAAACTATCCCTTTAAAACAACAAAAAAAATATGTAATCACTCTACATTTTAAACATTTGTATGGTATACCTACTACCTAATTATGACTCTAATTTAATAATCATTACATTCATTTACAAATCAATAATTCAATAATTATTTATTTATGCCTACTTAAATAAACCAATATCCTTTAAACACATAACATTTTTTTTTTTTATTGTTTATTTTAGTTTTCACTATCTGTCTCACTTTCATTCGATAACACTTCGTTAGAATCACTGTTTAAATTAAGTGCCTCAATATGTATCCACGGTCGCATTCGATCTGCAGCAATAACTGTGTTAAACAACCGAGCCGATTTAAATCCTGGTATACTTGAAATACTATACCTGTCATTTCCTAACTTTTCTACAACTTTATACGGTCCTACAAATTTTGGTAATAGTTTTCTGCTCTTACCATCATTATAAAAATTAGACTTCATAATCTTTATTAGATCACCTTCTTCGTAACTTTTAGCAGGAGGTTTATTATTATTGTGTAACGCTCTTTGTTTTTCCTGACAAAATACAATGTTATCACTAGCCACCTGTCTCAATTGCTCCCTACTTTGATTTATATCTTCTAAACAAACATCATTACCAGTACCCAACTTATTCATTGATGCATTATTTAATTTTACTCCAAATAAAAGTTCTGACGGTGTTTTTTTTGTAGTTGCGTTAACTGTGTTGTTAATACCCCATTGGATGCCTCCTAACTGTTTATCCCAGTCTCGTTCATCGTTGCTTAAATTTTTCGACGATAAAGCGTTAAGTAAAGTTTGATTAAAACGTTCAGCTTGCCCATTCGATCTGGGACTTGCCACAGCATTTAATATGTGCTTAACACCATTTGTGCTACAAAAATTATTAAACTGGGATGATGTGAACGAGGACCCCCTATCTGAAATTATTCTTTCAGGTATTCCAAAATCATTGAATATATTATCCAATACCTTAATTACGTTTTTGGTCTTTGTGTCTTTGACAGGTTTGGCAAACAAATATTTGGTGAAACCATCTACCACTGTTAAGATGTAACTATTATTAGTTTTACTTTTCACAAATGGGCCTAAATGATCTATGTGAAGAGTATGGAACGGAATATTTTTTTTTCTCGATAGGGTACAAATGACCAGATTTGGTTTTAGCCGCACTATCTTTAGTATAAGCGCAATTGATACATGCAGCCACATATTTGGTCACGAAACGTCGTAACTTAGGAAACCAATATTGTGCTTGAATTCTTTCAAGAGTCTTAGCTTGTCCAAAGTGACCAATGTCGTCATGATTCATTCTACAAACTTGCCATCTAGCGTTACGAGGTACTACTAACTTTAATTGATCGCCAACTTTTCTATATAACACATTGTCCTTTATTATATAATTATTTTTAATATCCACTGCTTCCTTATCGGTTTGTGGTTTAAGAATTTTTGTAATTCTAACCAGTTCGGGATCAGCTAGCTGTAAAGTTAACAGCCAGTTTTCGGTAGAAATATTATATACAGTCAGGTTATCGCTGGTGTTATAAATTTCTGTATCTATGTCCATCTCTAATGGTGGATTTCGACTCAGTGCATCAACATGTGACATTCGACAACCAGCACGGTACTCAATGTCAAAATCATACTCACTGATCTGTAACCACCATCTAGCAATTCGTGGGATTAAATCCCGTTTAGTAAGGGTGGTTCTCAACGCATTACAATCCGTAAACACTGTGAACTTTAATCCCAACAAATACACTCGAAATTTTTTTAGAGAGCAGACCACTGCCAGTGTTTCCAGCTCATAAGAATGAAAAAAACGTTCATCTGTTGTGGTCTGCCTACTAAAATATGCTACAGGTTTTAATACTCTAGGATTACCCTGCCACTGCAATAGTATACCTCCTAAACCTAAAGAACTTGCATCTGTATGCAGTTCAGTCTCCAATTTAGGATCATACAGCGCTAATATTGGACGTTCTATTAACATTGCTTTTAATGTAGAAAAAGCTAAGTTTTCTTTTTCGCCCCACTGCCAACTAGATTCTTTTTTTAATAAATAAGTCAAAGGTCTAGCAATTTCCCCAAATCCTTTCACAAATTTTCGAAAGTAACTTGCTAAGCCTAAAAATTGCCTAACTTCAAGAACGTTTTGAGGTGTTGGAAAGTCTTTAACGGCTGCAGTCTTTCGTTCACTTGGTCTGACACCGTCAGCTGATATTTCGTAGCCCAAATATTCTAACTGAGTATCGAAGAACCTGCACTTCGCCAACTTAAGAGTAAGTCCTGCGTCTTTTAATAATTTTAAAACATCCTCTAAACGCTTAAACCCCTCATCCAAAGATTCTGATGGTATAAGTAGATCATCCATGTAGGCTAAAGCTGAAGTAAATCTACGTGATCCCAGTACACGATTAATCATTTTCTGAAAAATCGCCGGTGCATTAGCTAATCCGAACGGCATACGTTTGAACTCGTAATGGCCATCCGGAGTAATAAATGCAGTGAGATGGCGACTCTGCTCCGCCATCGGTATCTGATAGTACCCAGAAGCTAGGTCTAACGTTATAAAATATTTATTCCCACTTAAATTAGAAATTTGATCCTCTATTAGTGGTAGTGGATATTTATCTTTTACAGTCTTATTGTTAAGCGCTCTAAAGTCAATACAGAGTCTTTGGTCACCTGTTTTCTTTTTTACTAATAAAACGGGACTAGCATAGTTTGACTGAGACTCCTGTACTATATCATTTTCAATTAACTCATCTACCATTTCCCTGACTTTACCACGCTCATAAAACGACATACAATATGGTCTGTATACCACCGGCTTATTGTCATTTAACTCTATACTCATTTCAGCTTCTTTTGTGCAACCTAACTCACTTAGACTTGTTGCAAAACATGATCTATACTTTTGCAAAAGTTCATACAATTTGTTGAAGTTATCATCATTTAGTGCGGACCCTGTTTTAATTTCATGTTTATTTAGCGGCAACATCTTCTTTGTGGTTTCAGAATTGATTTGAAAGCTCTGACATTCAACTATTGGTTTAACCCTGGCAATTAAGGAATTTTCGTTTAGTACTACAGGAGTATTGGTTAAAGCTGTTACAAAAACAAAACCTTTCCCCTCTTCTAGCCTGTAACAACCTCGATGCAATCTATACTCTTGATTTAGATTCAACCTAGTGTCACCTTCTAAATAAACATCACAAGAGCAACCATCTTTAGAACTGACCTCTATTAACCCGCCTTGTTCAATTGAAGTTTTATTAGTAACGAAAAGACGTATCTTCTCGTCTGCCTCAATGTCAGCTGTTTGAAGGGGGCTATTATAAAAGCACAAATTTTCTTTATCTTTTAACACCATAACATTAGGTAATTCGGTAAAATTTCTACCTATAAGCACAGAAGTATGTAAATATACATCGTTTACCACTAAAATTTCTACTCGAGCTTCAATATCATCTAATTTAGCGTTAACAACGGACCTAAATAAAGGCTTAATAGATGAATTTCCAAAACCTCTTACAACCGGAAGATCATTAATATCTTTGTCTAACTTAAGTTTTATGGCATCAGATAATCGGATAAGTGTACAATCACTGCCAAAATCAACATAGGCCTGTAATAGTGTGTCATCAATCGATATAGTCTTATAAAACTTTCGATTCGATACTTCGATATTAGGCTGAACAGCGTCGTGTATATTCGAAGAAATCTTTAAAGTTTTCCGAACCAGATTAACTTGTTTCGGGTCATGACCAAACAATGTCTTCTTGATACAAGTATTCAAATCGTGACCAACTCTACCACATTTGTTACATTTAACAATTGGCTTCGGACACTTGTAATAACTATGCCCCCTTTCTTTACAGTTGTAACATACCGGACCACTTCTGTAACCCGAATCGTTATGAGTAGCACTTTTAGTTATATGAGAAGAACTTCCACTGTACGAACTTTGGTATTCCTTTTTCTTGTGCTGATTCATCATCTGAAAGCCAGTTCCTTTAGACTGCTGGGAAACTAAATACGCTAACAGATCTTCAGGTTCTTTACATTGTAAAGCCTGTGCACCATTTCGTACTGAAGCATCATTAATACCATGAACCACACAGTCAACAGCCTTACGTCCTACAATCTCACAGCGAGTTAGCAAAGCCAATTTTTCATAAAAATAGTCTCTAATATTTTCACCATATTGACAACGTCGATTTAACATTTCTTGCAACATCATACCATAGTTCTCCTCACAAGGGAAAGATTTCTTTAATTTGGCCTGCCATTCATCCCAAGAATACGAAAGGGTGGAAAGCGACTCATACCACTTTTTGGCTAATCCGCAAAGTTTTTGCAAAGCAAAATGTATCGTTTGCTTTTCGTCCCATCCATAAATAGTTGAACATTCGTTTACCTTCTTCAGCCATCTGTCAACATTCTGCGACTTATTGTTGGGATCGAATTCTGGAACGACATTCAACTGCTGATTAGCACCTATTAACTTGCTTGAATCGTTACGCAGCGAAGCAATAATTTTGAGAAGATCCTCTGAAGTCAAACTTTGCATAGAATTTTGCAATACAGTACTAGATTCATTTGAGGTAGCCCTTGCATTCCGTAGCAAGTCTTCCACTTCAGATTCCGACGATGTTGACGGCAACCGAATTCGGCGGCGCTTCTGTTTAGGAACATCTTCATGGAAATCTATTCTGGAACCCATCTGGAACATCCCAGTTGTTCTTACTATTGCTATTTACTTCAACAATAAATTATAATTATTATTCTTACTCCAGTTTTAAGCCTGATGCAACTCTACACATCTTGTATGCAAAATTTGATAGTATAACATGCATATTTTAATGTCAACTTCATATTGTTAAAAGTTCAAATTTTATCTTTAACCTACAACACTTGAAATGTCCATAAATTTCAATGCGTTAAATTATTGAGGACACCTACATGCCTCGATTAAATATAGACACACCATTAACGTCGTAACCACATCTCAATGTATAATACTGAACACACCTACATGTGTCAGTATCTCTTGATTCTAAAACACTTAAAATACCTACATATTTTAATGTGTTGTATAATTGAGGACACCTACATGCCTCGTTTAAATGTAAACACATTTATAATATCATAATAATATCTCAATATATGATAAGACTGATAACACCTACATGTTTCAGTGACTCTTGATTCCTAACATTTGATATACCTACATATTTCAATGCGTTGTATATAGAGGACACCTACATGCCTCAATTAAACGTAGACACATTATTTGCATCATAATAATATCTCAACATATGATAAGACTGAACACACCTACATGTTCCAGTAATTCTCAATTCCATAACACTTGAAATAACTATACATTCTAATGTGTTATATTATTGAGGACACCTACATGCCTCAGTAAGTGTATTAACGTTTAATTTAATTTAATTTAATTTAATTTAATTTAATTTAATTTAATTTAATTTAATTTAATTTAATTTAATTTAATTTAATTTAATTTAATTTAATTTAATTTAATTTAATTTAATTTAATTTAATTTAATTTAATTTAATTTAATTTAATTTAATTTAATTTAATTTAATTTAATTTAATTTAATTTAATTTAATTTAATTTAATTTAATTTAATTTAATTTAATTTAATTTAATTTAATTTAATTTAATTTAATTTAATTTAATTTAATTTAATTTAATTTAATTTAATTTAATTTAATTTAATTTAATTTAATTTAATTTAATTTAATTTAATTTAATTTAATTTAATTTAATTTAATTTAATTTAATTTAATTTAATTTAATTTAATTTAATTTAATTTAATTTAATTTAATTTAATTTAATTTAATTTAATTTAATTTAATTTAATTTAATTTAATTTAATTTAATTTAATTTAATTTAATTTAATTTAATTTAATTTAATTTAATTTAATTTAATTTAATTTAATTTAATTTAATTTAATTTAATTTAATTTAATTTAATTTAATTTAATTTAATTTAATTTAATTTAATTTAATTTAATTTAATTTAATTTAATTTAATTTAATTTAATTTAATCAACCCAATCCAATTCAATTCAATTTTTTTTTTTATGGCCATCATTAGCTTAATTATTTACAACAATGTCACATAATACATATAATAATATTATGTACAATCACATACGTACATAATATTCATCAAACAAAAATTCCAAATCATAGAAGTACCAATTAATTATCAAAACGAAACACGTACTTAGTCATGCTCCCTTGGTTATCACCACAAAATCGAGCATGTACCCAATGCAAACTATTGTAATAATTTTCCACTGATAACTTCACCACTCATTGAATTGACATGGACGTATTCGTTTTTCTTCCCGCAAACGGCTATGTAACCGATACACGATTTTCAGATATCGATTTCAATCATTTGGTTTGCAAGTGATAACATAATTTTTAGTACATAACAGTTGGTTTTGGCTAGATATCAATAATATCGATTTGATATGATATCCAACCCATATCCGATTTAAGTTACGTTTTGATATATCATACTCATGTCTAACATTGAAATGTCCAACAATACAACTTGGAGCCAACATAGCTCATGAGACATCTGCATAGGGCTCCCGCCAGCAGCAGTACTTTTCATCCTAAATACCAATAGATCAGAGCAATAATAATACATTTTAGCGCTCCGATATTTTAGGTATCCGAACTAAAAATGAACCCAATTGAAAGAATTTTTCACAACTACTTACTTACAAAAGTAATTAGAAGCATCGTTGAAAATTTTATATCTTTTATTATGTTTACTTCCAATATGCAATCAAAAGTCTATATCTACTGATCAAATCTATTGAAGATAGAAAAGTAATTACAGTCATAATATAACGACAAAATTTTCAAAATGACATTTCACTTCGATTTCATTTACTATAATGGTACTTACATACCTTTCGTTGTCAACTACAAAATAATGCAGGCGTTGGATTCCACTTCTGAATTTTTATAAATAAAATGCTTTATTCCAATTTAACTTCATATATTTTCTCTCCTCTACTCCATCTTGCTGCCCGGCTCGAGAATGCTCCTGTCACCAATCACTTCCTTCGCCCTCGTCCCATTAGTTCCATTTTTACTCAACCTACGTGATTGGCGCCATCGGCATTCTCTTCCGTTCATCAGTATTATCACAATTATATATTAATTACAATCATTAGGTAATAATGTACTTATGCATTATCTTAAAAATGATGACTAAATTATTAAAGATTATATATGGTTATTATTTGTTATAAGTTGTCAGAATTACCAATTTACCAATAAAAATACATTGAACGCCTAATGATACCACAATCATATTCTAAAAAACTACCAAATGTCCAATGTTGCACACTACAACCGAAGTATTTGTTTCAAACATGATAAATCATTACACTATTATGAGAAACGAGGGTGGGTAACGATTTTTGACCGTTTCGTTTTTAAGGGAGAATTATTTTTTTGCTGTAGGAATACTAATGGTATGACGTAATTATATAAAGCATAACATTGACCGTTAATATATTTTTTGACTAAATATTTATTAGTCCATTAATACCGATGGCGATCACAAAAACAGATATACCTAACAAAGTACTCTGTGGAACGGATCCAGTATTCGATTCTTCGACTCAATCACAACTGAAATAATAAACCGCGGTACGAAATGTATGTGTAATTTAGTTTTACTTTGACTGACTTCCGTAGCTGATTGTACTTACCTACGCCTTTGGTTATTTATATGCGCAATGCCTATTTGTATGTAGGTTCGTTTCTATTAATGTTTTTGTACGCATGTGTACTAGATCGTACGTCAATCAAACAGAACGGGTGCTGGTGAAACTGCCATAAAATGTGATTATTCTTTTTCTAATGTAACTTTTGTTCGTTATTTTGTAAGTTTTTTCAGAACAGTGTGGTGAATGGATTTTGAATGCACTTCAAAAAGGCTTATTTCAAGCACTTGAAATAAGAATAAAAGTATTTAAACGGTTTTTTAGGAACTTTGTAACACAATTTGTTCTTCTACTCAAGCTTGATGTTTAAGACTACTTGCTGGTAGGCTATCTATTTATTTATTTATTAGGATCGCCAAGAGATAATACACAAAACTTAATACTAGAACAAACAAAATAAACATCCTGACCCGTGCTTATCCACCAAAGGCAACCACAGCTAGCACAGGCATCGTAGGTATATGTATAAGTAGGTAATATGAACATCATTAAAATAATATAAATCAAGAAGTAGGTAAAGTCCAGATTAAAGTTAAAAAATGATAAAATAATTGTAAAATTGAAATGATTAAATAATTGTAAATTTGTTATCTATTATAAGTTCATCTGACATCCCGCGGCATTTTCTCAATGTCGTCGTCGTTCTCCCACAAGCCATTTTAGAACCTTTCCCCCCCTAGCGGATATCGGTTCTATAAGTTCTATTTGCTACTACGCTATAATACGCGTTTATACAATAGTCCAAATGTGAACGAAAAAATGAACAATTTTTATTCAACTAACATGTAACTCGAGCCGTTTCAACATCCGATTATACACATGTGCTATGCTATAAATAATGCTTAACCGTTTCTGTGGACTTTATGAAAGAAATATTTTAATATTTCTTTTTCACTAGACAATGCGACACAGAATGGAATATTCCTACAATATTTTATATGGTTGGTTCTGTGCGTGTCCTGAATAGGTTCAAAATGTAAAAGGTAGGGAGAAGTATCCCCATATCTTTTGCTTGTTCAATATATTTACAGTAGCTATTGGTAATTATTTTTAACCAACTTCTTAATTCGACTGTATTTTTTATGTTTGTTACCTCATATCTTTTAACTGGGTACCTCATAATCTGGTTACAATAAAATCGGTCCGACTTTAATGATTATTCTTTTAATCGAAAGCTTGTCAAGTAATTCCATTTAGTCAGACCTGACGAGTCATTTTTGAGTTAAAGTTGTATGGTATTTGAAGTCAGGTTTTTACAAATTAGTTTTTTCATAGTTATAAATAAATATTTGTAATAATGGTTTGTGTTTTATTTTATTTTATGAAGAACCAAACACCGCCACGTGATTGATTCAAATTTATATTTTTTTTATTATCACTACGGATAACACTACTATTCTATGGCTTACCCGATGTTTGAAGTTCGCCAAACAAGGAGAAATTAATTTTTTTACATCGAACAGCATAAAAACTAGTTGTTTTTGCATGTGATCACTGTGCTTTACTAAATAAAGGCCACTTACATTTGGCTCTTTAGTCGACTAGCCTCGGAAAAATTTTGGCCGTACAGGGTTAGTTGACCTTTAATTTATTACTTTTCGGAGCCAGTCGATTAAAAATAAAAAGAAAACAGTGGTACTATTTCTTTATTTGACATTTGAGGTAAAGCAAAAATGCGGAAAAAAAACTGCGAAGTATGCACATGCCAATATGACCAGCATGTGTACGCGTAGTGGATTGCTAGCCAACATTTTATCAATCGTAAATCCATAGATCTAGCTGGAGTACTCTACTCACGGGTTTATTATACCTCTATGGGAAGGGAGTACTTACAGCGGGTTCACGTGCGTGACCACATTTTATATGAAATATACGTACGCGCGGAATTTTCGAGCTACGTTCAATTAAGTAAAGTTGTGAGTTAGAATTTTTGGTAACAGATATAGTCTTCTAATAATATTGTGTGCAATGCTCTCAAACGGTGAAGGAAAACATCGTGTAATAGGTAAGTATCTAATCTAAGCAGCGATGACGGGCTTGCAATGTGATTTACATTTCATAATAATTTAGAATTATTTTCTGAATTGCTGTGCACAAATATCTTAGTAATGTAATTAATCTTCATTTATTACCTACTTAAAAGAAATCTGGGATATCTACCGTGCCTGAGATGAGTCGTGAATCTGTTTATTTATTTATTGTGGCCGGGGATCGCAGTGAGGCTCATTTTGTTTCCTTTACAAAAAGGCTTCGGATATCCAGTTAGCATACAATGGTTATTACTCGGTCGAATGGCAAATAAACAACGTTGGAACAAGTCTTTGGCACGGACGGTGGTCACTGTTGTAAGTTGTGAATATAGTCAATGCTATTCAGTTGATAGAAGCTCTGCCTTCTGCGCCGTAGGTCGTGGGTTCGATTCCCACCGTGAACAAACATTTGTGTGATGAACATAGATGTTTGTTCTCTGTCTGGGTGTGTTATATAATATTATAAGTATGTATTTACAAAAAAAAGTATATAAGTAGTATATCAGCTATCTGGTTCCCATATTACAAGCATAAGCTTAGTTTGGGGCTAGATAGTGCGGTGTGGGAAGTCCACCAATATTTATTATATTTTTATTTATTGAACGACGCGACCGAGGGATGAGTTTCTCGCAGCATTGCCATTCAGCGTAGTAAAGCACCGTCTTCCGAACGCTCGCTATTGTTCTTTTAAACAAAAAAAACAGAAACAGATTCACAACTTTGATCCCCAGGCACGGTAGATATCCCTTTAGATCTCTCACTACCTACCAAGTACTAACTCAAGATTCTTTGAGGATGTCTAAGGAGAGAGATGATATGGAATCTAATGCGATGAGTGTTTTATTATACTTGCTGGTGGAGCAAATAGATGTCCCACCTGATGTTAAGTGGTTACCATCACCTATAACAAAGCATTGCCTCGTAGGTCTTGCGAGATATGAACGTGCCTTTAAAGGCTGCCACATGAGCTTGAGGCATACAGATGTCAAGCCGCATGCTCCGGGGCGTTATTCGCTATGACCAATCCATGCGCGACTGCGTTTAGATCACGTTGTGACGTCACACAGTTAAAGTAAAGTATCTACTATGTCATAAAGAATAAAGTCGAAGATCAAGTTGTGACTTCACACGGTTTGGGGCAAGGAATCTCCTGTGTCATAGAGAATAATGCCCCAGTAATTACACCGGCTACCACTCTTCAAACCTCACAGCGTTGCTGCTTGGCGGCAGAAATAGGCATGGTGGTAGTAGGTACTAGTACTTCCCCGGACGAAAAACTGAAAATAACATCTTCACGACTTTGATCCCCAGGCACGGTAGATATCCCTTCAGATCTCTCAGTACCAAGTACTTACTCAAGATTCTTCGAGGATGTCTAAGGGGGGTAGTCAGAGGTACGTCCAAACATTACATTTAGTACATACCCACATTTTGCAGTGGTTAGTATTCCATACGTGACAGGTTGCAAGCCCATCGCCGCTGCTAGTATACTATAACTGGTTTCCTCACGATGTTTTCCTTCACCGTTTGAGAGCACTGGCATTGCGCACATAAATTTTTCGATAGTAAAATCCATTGGTGCGCGACCGGATTCGAACCTGCGACCTTACGATCGGAAGGCGTGGTCACTTCCACTAGACCACCGGTGCTCCCCGGACGAGCCCTTCACAAATAGCTCTACTACTCTAAAGCGATACCTCGGCAAAATAGAATGCTTGCAATAAAGGGGTTTAAATAAAAAATAAAAAAAAATAAAATAAATAATGCTGGACAATCCACACAGCACCATCTAGCCCCAAAGTAAGCTATTCAAAGCTTGTGTTATGGGTACTAGATAACTGATATATTTAATATCTTAATACTTACATAGATAGATATTTTTTATTATACATAGAGAACACCCAGACCATCGGAACAAATTTCTGCAGATCGTACACAAATTTGTTCCAAGGCGGGAATCGAACCCGCAACCTCTTGCGTCGCAGGCAGGCTCCCGCCCGCTGCGCCACAGAGGTCGTCAAATGACTATGAACACATTGGGGTGTCATTACGCGTGCTTGACCAGCGCTGACTCGTCGACACAGAGTGGCTTAAGCTAATACATGACCTTTATATTGTGTACGAGCAGCTTCACGGGGTGTAATAATAGCTGACATAATTATTTTGTGTCCCATAATTTTTTAGGCATAAAATAATTTCCTAAGTTTCAGATTACAGCGCGATCAACACTGACCGGCTGTCAAGTAGCTTGCTATCTCTATCTAATTTGATGTAAACGCTGAAATAGCATGTGACTTGACAACCGATTCGTTTTGATCAGGCTTTCAGAAACCGGGAGTAAACTTTTTAAGTTTTATTCCATCCAGTCCAGTGGTTTGCCACAAACATCGAAATACCCAACTAACGTAACAGTTGCGAAATTAAATAATATTATCTAATATAGTAGTGATAGGATAAGAAAAAATGTCCGGTTCGGAGTTTATCAAATTTTTTGTCAGTTGTAAGTTTTTTATATGTTTTTAAAAAGATTATATGAAATGCAATGTAATATGCTCAACCTTTTACAATTTTCCAGCACTCTTTTCTTTTATTCCTCGTGTCCCTGTTGCACGTAATACTAATGGAAAATATCAAAGTTATCAGAAATATTCGCTGTAGGTAGTTAATTATCATTTTGCTACCACTCATTAAGTTATACACTGTCAGTAGCAGTATCTACTTAGTTTACAATATTTTTTATAATACGCGTAAACCACATGAGGATAATTTTCACGCTACAGACACAGACAGACACAGACACTCGCTGATAAATTTGTTCTTTAAAATATGTAAATTGTTGTTAATGTGTGTGTTATTTGTGTGTAATTTATTGACTTATTGACTTATTATTATTTTGTTTGACATGTGTAATTTGACACACTTTATTGTTTATATTTGGTTCTGTATTAATTTCAATGTGTAATTATAGTAGCCAGAATGTAATTTATAATTAGAGTAATTGGTGTTAACCGTTCTAGTTATATAAATAAATAAATAAAAACACTGTAAAAATGAACATTTACAAAGGGCTGCTTATTAGTAAAGCGACATAAAATACCGACTTTATTGCAACAGCAATCTGGGGATCACCGCCCACAATAAAATGTCAAGATTCCCACTGTTAACACCACACAAAACTAGTTTAGGGCCAATTAAAAATAGCACATCGGTGTCCCTCGAATATATGACACGATCCGGTATAGAGAACCGATATAATAGAAAAAAACGTGACACGTCAAGACGCGAAACTTCCAGTCCGGCATACAACTTTTCCCGAGATGGTCGACACCTACGCGCCGCGACCTCAAATTAAACAAAAAAAAACAAAAACGTAAATAAACAAGTACAAAAACTCTGAAGACGTGAAATCGAGTGAATTGTGCGAACAGTTTTCAAGAACAATGCCGATGACGTGTGAGCGAGCGCGACGTATCGTTTTGGCGGCAAACCGGTGAAATTGACGGATGACTTTTCCCGCGCATTTTCTTCAGGTGCGTTCGAGTAGCGTTGATAAATGATTGCTAATGACTGATTAGCGGCGAGGTAAGCTACCTACCGATTTGACACATTAAATTAAAGTGTGTCTGTTACACATTTTGGTTTTTATTTTTGATTGAACTGATTTGCTTTAGCGTAATTAAAAAGAATCGGGACGTGTTTTAATTTGTGGTTTACAAAAGATGGATACTTTACTTGGGTTTTAGGGCATAGTAATATTTTCCATTACCAGACGTTGTTTTCAGCAATAACTCAAACGTTAAAAGCCTTGGGCTGTGTCATTTCAAGAAATAAACTACTGCGGCCCAGTTTAAAAGACTTATGGTAAATTAAGCGGTACTATTATAAACATCAAAGTGGTTTTTGTTAATTTTATTTGTTTTTAGACAAATGGCTAGGAGATTTTGGCATGTTGGTACTCGGTACCTAGCTTTCCGTCAGATATGATTGGTTTGTCCGATGGAGCACACGTGGATTCCGTTATTATAAAACAAAGTGAGTTTCTATTTTTGGTGTGTTTTGTAACAAATGTCTCATGTTGTGATATATCGACGGTTTGATAAATATACGTTATGGTGTGTGGCCGGTGACTTGGGGCTTGATTGATGGTGGGTGAGTTTTTTAGGTTTTGTTTGGGTTTGTTTTGAGGTATTGTGTTGATGGTCAACTTGTTAGTGTCTGATCGTGGTTTTATGACGGTTTACAAGGTTATTCGTAAGGGCTATACTCACGAAAATGGTTAAAGCTTTTGAAATATCGCCACTCACAGCCACCCTTAAAATTAAGAATTGATGAATGTTTCTTGGAAAATCTATAAAGGAAAAGCCCATTTCAAAAATAATTATGAATGAGGTAATTTACCTCAATAGAATAGAGCGACCGATTGCCATATTTAATATTAGTTATAAGAATACAGCCAACAAAACACCTAATTTTTCTTCAGCTTTAAGTTTATTTGTTGTGTTTGACGACATTAGTGGCGCAGCAGGCGAGAGTCCGCCTGTGATGCAAGAGGTTGCAGGTTCGATTCCCACCTCGGAACAAGCTTGAGTACGTGTGCAGAAATTTGTTCCTTTTGTCCGGGTGTTTTCTATGTATAATAGAAAATTTCTAACTATGTAAGTATATAATGTATTAAATATATCAGTTATTCTAGTACCCAACACAAACTTTGAGTAAGAATGTAAGCTACTCGTACATTGGGGCTAGATGGTGCTGTGTGTATTCTCCAGCATTATTTATATAGCTTGACTAAGGTAAGTGATATTGGTGCCAATTCTGTTGTTTATTTTCCTAACTTATCCTAATTTGACAGCACTAAAAATATTGCCATCCCTTTTTAAAAGACCGAAACAACAAGGACGGCTATAATTGTAGAGCTGTCAGATTAGGTTAGTTTATGATAATGCAACAACAGAATCGACATTTCACATAAGTTGACCGCTGATTCATCAAAAGAACTTATTTATCTACCTACTTTAACGAATATAAGATTTTGACATAACGTATATTTGAGACAATAATTAGGAAAATATAAAAATATATTTAACCGCTTTGTATTAATTCGCAGACAAAAGTATAAAGCAAACAGAAGGGCGTAAAAAGGCGCTCACACGTGAAATCTGAAACTTATCTGTATAACAACAAGTTTCCGTGTAATGTATGTAGTAATGGAACTAACTGTCGTTAGTTTTTACATGCCCCGTCCAGTCGGCCACTCAGAATAATGGCTGATTGTTGACTGACCAGATACGTATTCAGGATTTATTTATCCTAGGGCGAGTTCTCTACGGCGCAGTTTACGTGTACTTAAATAATGTGCCTGTAATTTCACCGGTGTGCGTAATTTCACCACAATTACGGTGACTTCAAACCCACATCAATGCTGCTTCCCGGCAGAAATATGAATTAACTAGTTGCGCCTCGCGGTTTCACCCGCGCAGATTTAAATCCCGGTATTCCCTCGGGATAAAAGTAGCCTATCTGTTATTCCAGACTATAACCTATCTCTCTGCCAAGTTCATCCAGATCCGCTTAGCCGTTCCGGCGTGAAAGAGTAACAAACATCCATCCATCCATCCATCAGCACTTACAAACTTTCGCGTTTATAATATTAGTAGGATGATATAAATCTATCTTGAATCAACTTGATACATAAATCAATTTTGACTTAGTTTCC
Organism: Plemyria rubiginata; assembly: GCA_963576535.1. Taxonomy (NCBI): domain Eukaryota; kingdom Metazoa; phylum Arthropoda; class Insecta; order Lepidoptera; family Geometridae; genus Plemyria; species Plemyria rubiginata. The sequence goes on along the minus strand of OY754908.1, from coordinate 14,062,045 downwards.
AAAGTAACAAGCAAGCAAACCGCATTTGGCGGATCTATTTCTCATTACGGCCAGCATTAGCCTTATCAGATGCGCCGTAATTAACGCGTAAAACAATATTTTTGCTCCCACCCCGATGGGCCCTGATTACAGCCCTGTGCCGATTATCACGTTAGCTTTAACAGTAGCGATGCCGTTTTGGAAAAGACTTTCTTTGCACTTTTTTGTATTATAGTTACCGGACATAGCAAGTTTGTAATCTGTTTAGAAGGAGAAAAAGATAAACATAATATCGATTAGGTTGGGTCGTATTAGGTTTATTTTTACTAGCAGCGCCCCGTGGTTTCACCCACGTAGTATTAAATCCCGGTATTTCCGCGGGATAAAAAGTAGCCTACATGCTATTCTAGGCTATAATCTACCTCTAAGCCAAATTACATCAAGATCCGTTTAGCCGTCCTGGAGTTATTGAGTAACAAACATCCACACATTCATTCATACACACATCAATACAAACTTTCACATTTAATATTAGTTAGATTATTTTTTGGAGAATTGACCTTGTTTCGACTGTTCTGTCACCTGGGGGTAGTAAACTCATTAGTGCTAAAAAATGGAGTTATTCACCTGTGTTGTTGTATAGGTTAATACGTTGATACAAAAATATTTTATCTACGAAGTTGTCTGAAATTTAAAGTGTAAACTTAAGAGCCTATAAAACCCACGGAACAGAGAGACCCTACATAAAACCTTTAAGGCCCCGGTGACAGCGGCTCGCAGTTTCGAGGTGCGATTGGCTATTATTTCATTTCGGGGAGGTTGTTTGAAAGAATAACTATCCAGTGACACGCATACATACTGTTCGAATACAAATAATACAATAATATAAGGGAAATGAAATAATAGCCATACATATAATATTCTTTCAAACAACTTCCCCGAAATGAAATAATAGCCAATCGCACCTCGAAACTGCGAGCCGCTGTCACCGGGGCCCTAAAGGTTTTATGTAGGGTCTCTCTGTTCCGTGGGTTTTATATTGTCTCTAAAGTTATGAACTGAGGGAAATTTAAATCCCTACGATTTTTTTTGTGTAGGTATCACTACAAAACTGATGAAATATCATCATCTAAGCTCTCGATAAAACTTAGAATATTTTTTTTTTGTCTGATTGTTTCTACAAAATATATGAATGAATCTAATTTATGACTCCAAAAAATACATTTTAAACCCTTTCTAATAAGACTACCCCTTCTGTGATAGTCCTATATCCACCCCTGCGGCCGGCTCATTATGGCGTCGGCTTTATCAGCGGCGGAGGGTGGCAACGTTTTTATAGATGTTTGAATTTGTTTTAATTAACAATCTAGCAGGTCGTTAGTTTCAGCAACAACAAACGTGCTAAGTATAATTTTACATTGTTTTATGAAAAATAAAAAAGTTAACACTGTTTGCTTGCGTTTTTGTCTCATTAAATAAATTCGTATGAGTTGGCCGGACTTTTTATTAAGCTCCAAGTCGATGTATCGTGTCACTAGTCTCTTTCGAAACAGTGTGGTGAAAGAATTTCTGGTGCATCTCAAATGGGGTCCTTTCGAGCACAGTGCTCCGATGAAAACGTCCCTAGTGGCATCAAAGCAGAACGTTGCTTAGGGGCTGACAACCGTCAAACAACTTCTCGCCAAGTTTTTTAAACACGTTTAGGTAGGTACTGACATAGTTTTTTTGAATGTTGTTGTTGACAGCCCTATAACTTCAGTTTGGAAGTTACCGTGACGAATGCGTAATGCGATACAGTCGTAAGATATTTTTTTAATGTTTACCAACTCCACTTCCAAGTAAGATCAGGTAGGCCATCTGCTTGTTCCATCAGCTCCTTGCATAAAACAAATCAATGAGGAAGGAAACCTGCGCAGCGAAGCAGCGAAGGAGTTTGCTCTCTGTAAAATTCCTAAGTACATAAAAGATTTTTACAGAAGGCATATCTAAAGTTTATTTACTTGGTATAACAAGTTACCGATTGTGTCAGTCGGTCAGTAGGTAGCCTTGAATGGTTATTTTAAAGATGTCTGGACATGTCAAAGCTCACTATCCAGATCGTAAGCCTGTCTATTTTGATATTGCAACGTTTCAAAATAAACGAAGAAAAAGCGCTCTGCAAACTTTTAGAAGACTGATTTAACGTGATGCATTTTGTTGTCATGTTCTAAGAGAATTTTGGTATGAATTCACGAGACAAAACATTCTTACCCCCGGTGTCTGAGAGCTCGATCAACACTAATCGGCTGTCAAGTCACTTGCTATTTCAGCTTTTTCTTCAAATTAGATAGAGATAGCAAGTGACTTGACAGCTGATTTGTGTTGATCGTGCTTTCAGAAAAAGAGGACAGGGGTAAAGGGGGGGAGTCTTTCATAATCAAACAGTCAAGTCATAATTATTTCTAGACAATTTGAATGGAAGGAATTCTGTGGTTTCATTCACAATTTCTGTCACATTGGGAAAAAATAATTACATTGGGAAATAATAATAAATATTGGTGGACATTCCACACGTCACTATCTCGCCCCAAACTAAGCCAATGCTTGTAATAAGGGAACCAGATAGCTGATATACAACATAAATACTTTTTTTTTGTAAATACAAACTTATAATTTTAGATTATGTTGTATAATATAACAACATAATATAACATCATAATGTGATAATATTATTGTTTTTTGCATTAGAACTTTTTTATTTAATTGTTCTTTATTGTGTTGTTTTGATTTCTGTTGTGTAATTTCCGTAGTTTTTGAACCCTAATTACCTACTTAAAGTCAAAGGCAAGGGCACAAAGTGTGAGAAGTTGGATTGAAAGGGTGTATAGGTATAGGTATTGTGATTGATGTTGACGAAAATTTTTTACGTAGGCTTTGAAACTGCTACATTTTTTTATGACAGCCTTTGACGTATTTCGACTGATAGCCAAAAACCAATAGATTTATAAAAAAAACTTTGTACCTAATAGCATAGCTTTTCACAAACAAGATTATTAACATTTTTTTCCTTACCAAACAGTTTTTATATTCGGCGCCTCGTGAGAATCCCAAGCATTACGTCACGTGTTTAAGGGGCATTCTGTACCAGGGCAGCAGAAATCTGCAAGAGATTCATGCATTCTGTACAAAGCTTGCACTCCTAATAAGCTGAACTCAATTCTATCCTTTTAGACTAAGGCCCAAAATCAGGTGTCGACAATCAGGAGCACGCGTGACACACCGCAGAATAAACAACAGTGGTTACGAGGAGTGATAGTAATCCAAATTTAACCCAAATGCCTTAAGCAGACGTTGTATTTTTGTATGTGATATTGCCCCTCTCGGTTAGTCGTATTGGATGTGTGGAGATGTAGAGATGGTTGATTCATTCAAGCTGGGAAATGAAAACGCATAACAAGGACCAAAAACTATGTCTGTCCCTCTTATAAATAGTATATCAATGCTTTCGGTATTCGGCAGATTTTATTATAACCCGGCATGGTTATAAAAAATATGCTTATAAAAAAATATAATCGCCTTTTGAAGTCGATTAGGTACAAAATAAAAAGTGACAAATAAATAAATATTTTTTTAAGCATTTTACACAACTAGTCCAAAAACTAACTTTATCAGGCCCATGAGTCTTTTGTACCTAATTCTGGAATACGAGCCGACGCAATATTCGACTGGAAGGAAATTATTATTACACTAAAATCAATTTCCCTTGACGATGTCAATACATAGCTAAAAGTTATTACAAGTTACGAAAAGACGGATAACATTGATCTTAAGACAATAATTGCTTCTATAAGTTTATACCGAATTTGATTTCGAATTTCGAACTTTCTTCCGATCCATAAACTCCTAAATTGTGCTCTAAGCAAAGTGGTTTAAAGCTCAGTTTTCATTGTAACTGGTTGTTGGGAGTGTAGTGTGCCAATTGTGGTTCGTCACATCAATTACAAAGGCTGTCAAGCTTTATTGTTCGCGCCATTTTGCATGTAAAGGAAATTGTCCCGTTGTAAGTTACTGCTATCTGTTTTCTGGTGCTTGGAGCTCAAAAAAAGCTCTTTATGGAGTTTTTTTACTAACTAGTATTTTTTTCACTATCATGTATTCCCAATTTTTTAATGTAGGTTTTATACCAGCTATCTGCATTCATTATTACAAGCTGTGCCAAAACGCAGAGTTTTAACGTTGACAAACTTTTTTATTTGACGACCTCTGTGGCGCAGCGGGCGAGAGCCTGCCTGCGACGCAAGAGGTTGCGGGTTCGATTCCCGCCTTGGAACAAATTTGTGTACGATCTGCAGAAATTTGTTCCGATGGTCTGGGTGTTTTCTATGTATAATAAAAAATATCTATCTATGTAAGTATATAATGTATTAAATATATCAGTTATCTAGTACCCATAACACAAGCTTTGAATAGCTTACTTTGGGGCTAGATAGTGCTGTGTGATTGTCCAGCATTATTTATTTATTTAATTACAGCAGCTTATACAAATACATAAAAGGTACAGTACGGAAAATATTCGCAGGGGATGAAATGACCGTTTCCACCCCTAGGGATGAACCCCCCGTATTGTAAATCCATGGGAAACAGGCAGTTTGTCAGGCAAACGGGATAATATCCCGTTAGACTCTATCTAGATGAACCAGTATAACTTTATTGAACATCCTATATAGGTACAGGGTGTTCACTAAGGTTATACTGACCCGCGTCTATTGATGTCAGGTACTGTGTACGAAAATCGTATTATACGCATGATGTGTCTTTTTATCCGACTTCATTAAACGAGCGATTACTCTTAAAATTTGTAATAAAAAACAAAACCTTGTTTTAAGTTTTTCAGTATCTTCTCTCTCTATCAGAAGTCTATTGGAACTGAAGCAGCTTCGCAATTGATCCCATCTAATCTAGTAACTACTCATAACCACGGCTCGACCACGGACAATCGGCCTCCGGCAAAAAAGCCAAACTTACTTATACCAACTTACAATTTTTTGTATGATTTTACAAAACAACGAGGCAAACTAGACTGAAAATTGGACCCGTGATCTGTGAATCACCTGTTAGCCATAGTGCACCCTATACTATCTGCGGATTACACCGTGCGGATTGGCTGCCGATTGGGTTTTTGATGGACATTATGGCGTTCAAAATTGTTTTGTTCTTTCATCTTTTACAAACTGTTGTCAATTCATTTTCTGTAATTTTGAGAAACAACAGCATTTTCATTTTAATTGTTTTTTTACTGTTATTTTGAGTTAGTTTGTCTAATTTCGTTCGTATTTTAACCAACATTACTTGTGGTTTTAGCGCAAGTGTAAGCATTTGGAATGAAAGTGTTATGTGATACCGTGATTTGACCGAAAATGTTTCAAATGTTTTGAAGAAGCCGCCAACATTTTCTTCAAAACAATTGACTGACTCGACTTTGGACTCACGTGACTATAAACTATTATCTCTGATATCAGTACCCAGTAGATTATTTAGATAATTATTAGTATATAGGTCCTCAAATATTAATATTATCCGTTAGTGACTACACCGTCTTTAGTTTTTAATTAGATATTTCCATCCAAGGTTGCCTGGAAGAGATCGCTCTCAGCGATAAGCCCATTGTTTTGCCTAGATTTATGCCTCTAACCTGTTTCTGTGTGGTGAACAATAAAGAGTTATCTATCTATATATCTATCTATCACTTGACATTGGCAAGATTGTCTGTAGACAGGAGTAAAAAAGAAAGAAGAGGAAGGATTGCCTTTTTTATTTGCTGTATTTTTTGTATTCGTTCTTAGAGCATTTATAACGGGAGATGCCAAGCGCTACTTTTAGTACTAAAATCTTTCTGCCGGTTTTCGCGGGAGGCGGGGTAGTACGGTACAGAACACATTTACATAATCACGCATACTAATGCAGAAAAATTAAGCGTCCCTATAAACGCACACGCAAGTAAAAGCTGTACACCAACACAAAAACAATAACACAATCAAAGAATGACTGTTGTTACACTTTTGTTTAGTTACACACTAACACAAAAAAGTAGTGATGGGTTGTAAAAAGACCGACAAAATGAATGATTTCATATGAATGAAACAGGGTGGTTCAAAATCATATACTTTTCCTTTTTTTAGCCAAGATTAACAAACGTGTACCTACCTGTCTAGCCTAGTAGGCATTACTAAGTAAATAGAGTGCTGGCACCGACTCCAAAAATATCAGTAATTGTATAATGTCATAATAATAAAATTATAAGATTTGTTGAAAAAATGGATGCCTATTTGTAAGTAGATTGAAATATAAATCCATAATGCAATTATTTTTAACTTTTTAGTGTATTTTTCATAACAAATTGGATAGCAGTTTTGGAGTCGGTTTTTTTTTGTAAAAAATATTTTATTAAGAGTTTGTAGAGCGTAATCTCTGAAACTACTGAAACGATTTTAAAAATTATTTTACAAATAGAAAGCTACACTGTTGTTGAGTAACTTTAAGCTATATTCTATTTTCGCAAGTAGTAAGTAATCTTTCAAGTAAGTAGTCTTTCATGAATGCATTTTTAGATAAATATTTTGTTTCTTTATTGGTATGATGTGTCCAGCAGTGGACTTACATAGGCTGATGATGATGATTGGTATGACGGGGTGAAAAAAATGAAGAGCAGTAGAAGAATAGCGGCTGTTAACAAATGCTCATAGCCCATGTCCCTCTCCAGCTAACATACTACAGCTATACAAAAATCACGTTTATACGATTCTGCGTTCTAAAAGTACAAAGAAAATAGCAATAAACCAACGACACAGCACAACTAAAATTTCAAGGGAGCTCCATGAAGCGACGTATTGAAGGCAGAATGACAGAGACAGTTTTTGTAGAGTCCAATACTGAACATCCTTTTTTTAAATCGGTTAAATATGGGTACAAAAAAACACATCGCATTTTATTCTAATTTTACGTTCATTCCATCATTCATTCAATCGATTTCGCTCAACTAGTCCCCACACTACGCCTTCTACCAAGGAATATAAATTCACCGACACCTCCTACCAAGACGTTGGCGTCGTATTAAAACTGTCGTAACTGGTATTCCAACTGGTATAAATTAAACGTAATTACAAAAACAATTGACTAAAATATCACTTACTTGTGATAGGAAATACCGTGTTCCCTAAAGTTTGATGTCTCTGATCTCCTTTTACACCGAAATACCGCACAATTCACCATTTTTACTGAGCACTACTTCGCGACACGAAACGACAACTAATGGCCGCGCGGTGATGAGTGAAGTAGTTTTATATAACGTGCATGGCCAAGTCGCGTCTTATGGCCGGCAGAGGGGTACGCCTTGCGTTAACATCTCCAGTTATAAATGCTCTAAGTATTCGTTAGTCAATATCGTAATAAAGCTGATACAGGTACATCCGGCTCAGCACTAAAGTACTCTGCGGTAAGGGTGTTAACAATTAGTATGGCTTTAATACCCCTGGTTTGGCTAATCCCTCGCATAAAATAGGTTTCAAGGTCATATTGTGACCTAAAAGGGAATATAGACGGATTTTGTGGTTCATAACAGATCACGATCAGCGATACAAGTAGATGTCTGGTAGAGATCTCTGTTTAGCGATACAACCGCCCTATGTGCCCTACGTCTGAGTTTGTTTATCGTTTTCCGTTTTTCCTACCGTTTTCGCTTCGATCAGCGCTTTTGATTGGATATTGAAAACTCTCGAGTCTCCATACAAAAACAGACAGGGAACGGGATGCGTCATACTAGGTCCAAAACAATATTCTCGACTGCTTAGCTTTATCCAGATTTGTTCCCGAACTTATTAATTAAAAGATGTCCCGAATAGTCCCGAGGGTCGGCGCAGGTGTATCCAATGGTAAGGATTTCAAGAACTCCCGAAAGTTCTTTTGCGCTCTTATTGTTCAGAACCTTTATTATAAAAAAAGAGATATTGTGAGTTTAAGTATAGCATACCGATTTAAAAGCGGAGAATTCAATTGTGTTTATTGTGAAAATTCACTTGTGAATAATAAAAAACATATAATCTAAATTAACTAATTATTGGTGTCGATTCTGTTGTTGCATTATCCGAAACTAACCTAATCTGACAGCTCTAAAATTATAGCTGTCTTTGTTGTTTCGGTCTTTTAGAAAAGGATGGCAATATTTTTAGTGCTGTCAAATTAGGATAAGTTAGGACAGTTGAACAACAGAATTGGTACCACTGTTTGGTAAATTCTGCCAAATTATGTTTAGATCATAAAAATAATCGTAGAAAATCTACGAGCGCTAGTGCTCGCAGTAGAGTAGGATCATTGACTAGAGAGGCGTACGATAAACAGTGTTCCATAAGTATCAGAAAAATCTTTAAGTCGATAACTAACCCTCATAACACCATCGATACAAAATGAAGTCCTGTTTATAAAAGCTATCTAGTCCGGCAATAGCTTCGAAACTAATTCCCACACCTCGTTGGGCAGGTGATATATCAAAATGTACCATTTCTCTCACAATGGCGGGGCTAGGGTTGTACCTGTACATATGTACTATACACATAAAGATATCGACAAACAAGCATCGAAAAATAGAGTTTAAGAGGATGGCAAAAAATTATAACTTAGGTGTCTTAACTTATGTGTTAGGTATTTCTCTTTCTTATACTAATTGGGTACTGCTGAAACAATGTCCGCCTGATGCCTGATGACCTGATTATCTTGCAAATGTCAGTGTCGCCAGTGAAATTGTCTGTCAACATTCACAATCAAATTCAATCAATTCAACATATCACACAACAAAATACGCGGGGCGTATTTTGTTTGTTGACAGTTGACAAAACACACAGGCTACTTTTTATCCCGTGGGAATACCGGGATTTAAATCTGAGCGGGTGAAACCGCAGGGTGCAACTAGTTCCAATAAGTTTTTAAACAGTGTGAGCTAAACTTTAATGCTATTTTTCGCGCGAAGAAATCCATTAGACACCCACCGCCTAGGGTCACCACGACCCCAGCAAGCACTTAAAGCAAGATACGCTTACATGCAGAATTCTTGCATCAAATACTGCATGAAGAGCTCAGTGGCAGCCCTAGCCGAGACCGCACTCACAGCCGCACTGCACCTTATCTGCGGAAGCTGTGAAAACTGCATTGTGAAACTGCACACATGAAGTGACAGTTAAAGTTGTATCAAAGGAACTGAAGTCTCCTGAACGTTTCCGTTTGCGGTTAGTTAATACAATTGGAGCAGGGAAATATTTTTTTTTTTTTTTTGGACAATCCACACAGCACTATCTAGCCCCAAAGTAAGCTATTCAAAGCTTGTGTTATGGGTACTAGATAACTGATATATTTAATACATTATATACTTACATAGATAGATATTTTTTATTATACATAGAAAACACCCAGACCATCAGAACAAATTTCTGCAGATCATACACAAATTTGTTCCACGGCGGGAATCGAACCCGCAACCTCTTGCGTCGCAGGCAGGCTTTTGCCCGCTGCACCACAGAGGTCGTGTCAACAAAAAGAACACTGGAAAACAGTGGAGGGGATATGTTTGCGCATACAAAATATACGCGCCACCACACCTCTCCCCCTCCATCCGGCGTTCTTTTTGCGTGACTCGCACTACCGAGTTACAATATCAACGTCGAAGAAAAACAAAATGTACCTACTTGCTTGTTATATATTACTGTTGTTTTATTCAAAATTAATGAATAACAAAAGAAAAAATAAATAACAAAACTAAGATTATAAAATAAAAATAAATGCATAATAAATAATGATGGGACGTACGTAAATACATATTTATACTCAGAATCACTTCTAAACACAGAATTCCTCAAGCAATTTCAGGAATTTTGCCAGAAGGAAGTAAAATGGTGTGCCCACAACTAGTAATTTTTTAAAACCTTCTATATTTACATTCCTTCAAAACGCAAGTTCAAGATTTTTGAGGATATTCTTAGAGCTAGCTCCTAGCGTCGAGTCAAAGAAACAGCGCCTTTACGCTAAAGCCTAGTGCACACAGATTAGTTTACAATTATCGACGACCTCTGTGGCGCAGCGGGCGAGAGCCTGCCTGCGACGCAAGAGGTTGCGGGTTCGATTCCCGCCTTGGGACAAATTTGTGTACGATCTGCAGAAATTTGTTCCGATGGTCTGGGTGTTTTCTTTGTATAATAAAAAATATCTATCTATGTAAGTATATAATGTATTAAATATATCAGTTATCTAGTACCCATAACACAAGCTTTGAATAGCTTACTTTGGGGCTAGATAGTGCTGTGTGGATTGTCCAGCATTATTATTATTATTATTATCATAAAAGGTCTCATTTTAGAAGACGTGCTTTATAATGTTCACATTGAACAATAAAATCATGAACACTGACTATTTCTGTTCAATATTCGTATCGATAATAGTTTTAAATGAAAGCCCCTATGATTTGTGGAGCCTCGGAAAGCTCTGTCATTCATCATAATCCTTTGGTATTTAAAATATTTATTACCAAGCTTCCCGCCCAAAGATGAGAGAAAATAATTATATACCTACTATTTTAATATTGAAATTAGCCTATTTGTACCTATTGGACTCCTGTGTCCGCGTTAAGGCACTAGGATGGTCCATTATGCGTGAGGGGTGATCTGACTACAGTTGGAGCCAGTCTAAATATATATTGAAATATTTAGGTGCTTATATTGAAACTAGCTGAACCCGCGGCTTTGCTCGCGCCAAGGAATTCAAAGTTTCATACAAACTTTCATCCCCTATTTTATCCCCTTGGGGGTAGAACTGATCAAAATCCTTTCTTAGCGGATGCCTACGTCATAACATCTACCTGCATGCCAAATTTCAGCCAAATTGGTTTGGGCTGTGCATTGATAGATCACTATGTCAGTCAGTCAGTCTGTCACCTTTGAGTATTATATTTAGATTAGCTAATAGAGCCTATTTTTAAGAGTAGTAGCGAGTGAAGGGCTCGTCCGGGGAAGTACCACCATGCCTTTTCCTGCCGCCAAGCACAACACTGTTTCGGTTTGAAGAGTGTGGTCGCCGGTGTAGTTACAGGCACATGAGGCTAACATCTGTATGCCTTGATGGGCGTAGGGCAGTGCATCTTAGTGCACGTTCCTATCGTGCGTGACTTACGAGGCAAGGCTTTGTTATAGGCGATGGTTACCACTTAACATCAGGTGGGCCATCTGCTTGTTACATCAGCTCAGTATTCAAAAAAAGTTTATCTTCTACAGATTCTTAACGAGTTTATGGTTTCTTGGTTTTCTTTCCAAGCATGGAATCTTTGTCAAAAATGCCAAGCTAACACACTTATTAGTGAACTTAGATGATTACAGAAAGGGCTACACTTTTAAATTCCCATCGCTTTGTTTTCTTACCATAGCCACTGTTTGAAAAATCGAGCAAGATCTTGTAGGCTCGGTGTATAAGTATACCTTAAAAAGAACCTTAGCAAACTTTAAGACCCAAACCTCCACAGACCCATTTGATTTACCGTCTGCATCTACCCTCATCCGTAAATCCCGCGAAATAAGAAAAAAACAACAGCAATGGCGTCATTCACGGCGAAGAACCATTATTCCGTTAAAACCCATGCGTCCAGTTTTTAACGCGTACACGGCCTCAAATAAGCCTCTAATTCCGTGATATAAGGTCGGGATTTTTTATCTGAGTCGTTTGGATTCGTCTAATCGTTGCCCCTGGGAGTATGTAGTCAGCACACATAAATTTTAGCAGCTTTGGTACCTACTTGTCGGCGAAAGGAAGCTTATGGCATTTATAGGTATTTTTTCTTGCGTATCACTTTATAGGTAGCTTTTTGAGTCAGGGTTTGTGTGGAAGGTCTAACTTCACCTACCTATTTCTGCCGCAGTGAGGGTCGCATTGCTGTGTTACGTTTTGAAGGATGGATGGATGGATGTCGGTGCTAATACAAGATACATTAGACTTAACACCTTTTGATCTCAGGGTGATGAACCCAATGCAATGCCGAAAAGGCTAGAGGCTAGTCAGATGCCGAAAAAATTAAATGCGTGAGGGAATTTCGTCCCTCGCATTTTTGTAGTATGTCATTTGTTGGTTGCATTTCGGTCCTGACGTCAGCAACCCAAAACTTTTACCCCCGGTTTCTGAAAGTGCGATCAACAGTCGGCTGTCAAGTCACTTGCTGTCTCTATCTAATTTGAAGTAAAAGCTGAAATAGCAAGAGAGTTGACAGCCGATTAGTGTTGACCGCGCTTTCAGAAACCGGGGGGGGGGGGGGGGGTAATTATAATATAGCAAGCTTTGCTTAATTCTGTCGCCAAGCAGCATTGCTGTGCTTCGGTTTGAAGAGTGTGGTTTGCGGTCAACTTATGGACTTTACATCTGTATCCCCCGGTTTCTGAAAACTCGATCAACACTAATCGGCTGTCAAGTCACTTGATATTTCAGCCTTTACACCAAATTATATAGAGATAGTAAGCCTTGACAGCCGATTTGTGTTGATCAAGCTTACAGAAACCGGGGGTATGCCTCTAGTTCACGTACAGTGCACCTAATTAAGATCACATTGAAATATTGAATGACTTGCGATTTGTTATAGCAGGAGAGTCTTTTGCCTGTTCCATTCGCATGTAGTAAATATATACAAGCTTTTTTTAATATGATGGCACTAGATGGCGCTGTATGGAATCTCGTTTTTTTTTTATTCAGTGACACAGGCTACAGTAAGGTATTAGTCGGGAAGTGTCGGGGAAGGCACCAGTTAAGCGAGAGGCGGAGTTTTGTGCGACTTTTCAATGATTTACGGCAAATGATAGGGTTTTGAGTTAGGGTCGTTGAGGCATACGTTTTGTGGTATAGTGATTTGGACTTGAGCGTAACCTCGTTTGCAGGCTATTCTCTCAGGATCTTTAGCCACATTTCCGTTCTACGAGTAAGTCAAAGTCAAAATGTATTTATTCAGTAAAATCTCAAGGATCACTTTGAAACGTCTTAGAGCTAAGTGACTCTAGATGCCAGTTCCGTCTTAGAGCTAAGTGACTCTAGATGCCAGTTCCGCCTTAGAGCTAAGTGACTCTAGATGCCAGTTCCGTCTTAGAGCTAAGTGACTCTAGATGCCAGTTCCGTCTTAGAGCTAAGTGACTCTAGATGCCAGTTCCGTCTTAGAGCTAAGTGACTCTAGATGCCAGTACCGTCTTAGAGCTAAGTGACTCTAAATGCCAGTTCCGTCTTAGAGCTAAGTGACTCTCGACCAAAGTCTAGAAGACCAGGCAACAAACTTACAGCTTGGTTTATACCACTCTTTTTTTATGATACTTGTTACATTGTAATATAATTAAAAAGTTTTCAGTCATGGTATACGGATAACGTCACATTGGGCTTCCATATGTTTACAAAAAAATAGGTGGTGGTTTTCTTTTAACCTTCGAAATCATTATAATTCAAAACACGACATCACATAGAATTTTTCATAACTGTGCTACGACCTCAAGTATTGTTGGCTAAGCCGGTCACCGCTATATTATGACAGCTGATAGCAGCACCGCTTCTTCGAGAACCTTCGTAATTATATACACCAACTTGCACCCTATCTAATATTTAGCTCCTTCCCTGATCGGTTTTATCTTCATCAGGAGCGCTGGGCGCATTTACAACTGACGCGGGTTTACCGTTGGTTGCTCGTTAGTCTTGTACTCAGCCCTTTGATGTTTAAGCGTGTTTACTTTGAGAGGCTTAAAACTAACTGTCATAAGTGTCATTTTATATAGACGTTTTAATCTGGGCATTTTAACTGAATTTAAATCCTGTTATTCGAGGTGTAAAAGATAAACAGCTTGTCTAGAACCTATACTATTACATTACCTTAGCCAGCCTCTTCCAATTTAGGTGCGAGGTGTATTAACGCAAAATTTGCGATTGAAATATGTTAACAATTTTACTGTAAAACAGACGCAAATATAAATCATATTCCTGTAAAAAACTCACCTACCATAATTCTTGCCATAATTGCCATAATTGTGCCCAGGAACTTCACGATATTATACCGCCATCTCCATTCCACCACAAGACTAGTAGACGCACGGCCGGGTATCATCCTTACCTGGTTAGCATACCACCTATTTGCACTAAGCGTTTTGCTTCTAGCTGCGTTATGCGAACTGCTAAGGAATGGAACTCGTTAATACCGTCGTCTGTTTTTCCTGACCGCTAAAATCTAAATCTCTTCAAGACTCGAGTGAATAGGTGTCTTCTAGACCGTTCTGCTCCAACGTCGGCTACATCGTCGCTTACCATCAGGTGAGATTGTAGTCAAAGAACGGTTTATTCTTTATAAAAAAAAATCTAGTAAAACATGCCCCAAACCGGCGTACGCTGGTTAAATCATACGCCTGCTTTTCGTGTAAGTGTGCCTACGGTACTAACTCGTGGGTAACGCCGCGGAACGTTATTACGCGTCAGTTTACGTGATGTACGTAAACGAACGTGATAAGGTGCGGGTGATGTTGGTACACACCGGCGTAACAGTCGGCTGACGAAGATATCGGTGTTTACGGGACGGGGTAAGGGGTGTAGTTTTTTTTCGAGTTTTTAGTCTTTGTGAAGGGCTCGCTCTACTATTATGCCTATTACTGCCGCCAAGTAGTGCTGCTGTGTGTCGGACTGAAGGGTTTGGATGCCGATGAATCCCGCGTTCCGAAATACGCTATAATCGATTTGAGCGCTCACAAACCCGTACCGAATTAGCGTGAGCGCGATAACGATGACCCATGAAACGTCACAGATGACGTCATGACATGCGCCATCTTGCGATTACGCCGACCATGCCATATTCTAATATCACTGTGAGCGCTGTCAAAAATGACAGGTGTGCATTTGTGTTTTGTTATTATTTGTGATGAGGTCACATGTTTTCAGTCGCATTATAGTCGTTATAGGGTATAATATGTTCTGCGATCATAAAATAACAAATCCAGAAAATATCCAAGCAGTCCCAGTTTGTTACACAAGGTTTGAGGTTATGATTCCTAGGATGTTTCTTGAATGCGCTTACGAGCGTTCCGAATTGTTGACAGCTCTGAGCTGTCATAATCGCAATATCTAATTCGGAACGCCTGTGAGGTGATGTGAGCGCTGTGATCGATTATAGCCATTTCGGAATGCGGCCGAAGTATGTTTTACATCTGTGTGTGTGGTCACAGGCAAGTGCATCGTACGCCTAGTTGTTATTGTAGGTGACATGCTTTGTTATATCTTTCCACTGCAACAACAGTAGGTAAGTAGTTTAATAAAAAAATACATACAAAGGAGCGATAGAAACGAAGCCGTAATGTTACTTGTTCATGTTAATGTTTCATGATGATTCATGACATTTAACTTTTTTTTTTTTGTTCAATGAATATTTAATTTTATTTAAAATGTAGGGACATGCCGTGACTTTTTTGTGTTATTAGTATAGGTTTAAATTAATTATAATATTGTATTTTTTAGATGCAACTAACATTCATATATAATTATTAACACAATTATGATTGAATAAATGAATTGAATTGTTCTTCTAGGCTTTGGTCGCGTGGAACTGGCACTTTGAGATTTTATTGAATAAATACATTTTGTCAAAGCCAAAAAGTATCAATAAAATCACATGGATACATTTGAAACGTCTTAAAACTAGGTGAGTCTAGGAGGTCCATCTACTTGTTCCATTAAAAAAGAGCCTCAATGAGGCGCCTTTCTCTGCCGCCAAGCAGCAACGCTGTGTTTCGGTTTGAAGAGTGTGGTCGCCGGTGTAATTACAGGCACATGAGGCTTAACATCTGTATGCCTCAAGTTGATGGACGCAGGGCAGTGCATCGTAGGGCACGTTCCTATTGTGCGTGACCTACGGGGCAATGTTTTGTTTATAGGTGATGGTTACCACTTAACATCAGGTGGGCCATCTGCTTGTTCCATCAGCTAGTTGTATAAAAAAAAAAAAACTTAAAATCCTTTCACCACACTGTACCGTAAGAAAGTAGTGACACGAAAAACTAAAACGCAAGCAAGGAAGTAGTTTAAAAAACAGTATAGTCAGAGGGAACAAGGTAGATATTAAAAACAACCGTAGTAATTGGAACACAAAATATTATTACGTTAGGGCGCAACATGGATCGTAAATATCGATAACGCTGCGCGTGCGCATGTGGTTTTGGGACGGAGCCACGGTAATAGACAATTGTAAATATATCCTACTTCATACTGCGTGCGCGGTTTTACATTATATTACGACTACTTTTGCATTTTTTTGCATGTTTATTTGCAAATATACTTAGCTACAAATATTTTAATCCAAAAAACTAAAATAAGAAATAATAATTGCTGGCAACTACACCCTTCAAACCGAAACACAGCAACGCTGCTTGGCGGAAAAGGCATGGTGGTAATACTTCCCCGGACGAGGCCTCCACAAAGAGCTCTACTACTCTTTAAATGAGTAAACACAGGCTACTCTTCTCGCTTTTGTGCCTTCAAAGTCAGAAAGTTTACTCCGTTGAACCACAGGATCACTTTGCAACGTCTTAAAACTAAGTGAATCTGGTGTTAGTTCGCGACAAAGCCGGCAACAAACTATGTAGCAATCGTCATTATTATTTGGCTTTTAGATTTATATGCATTTATTATTTTATTTATATAAATGTATCCCAATTTTACTAGTTGCTTTAGGACATAAATTTTATTTTTATTTTTCATAAGTACAAATAATGTAACCCTCAAAAACCCTGACCTGCAATGATTTTGCTACCATTAAATTGATTATTTTTGTTTTGTGTAGCTTGTATCTGTATCCGTTCGTACTATTTGTTTCTTAAATAAAACACATATATTTGTAATCCCGTAATGTTGTAAAGATATAGTGGCCGCCGCGCTCGTGGCCCGAGTAACATCTCTGTAGTGAGTACAGTTTAGTGCCAATAAATCTAGCTTGTCTAATAAAAACCGCCGGCTCGGAGGCATGGCGGATTGCTGCCCTAGTAGCTCGAGAGATTGTGGTCATAATTATTACGTCAAACAGGATGAACAAAATCATTAATGCACAGACACCGTCAAAGCAAAACAATTTTTTATAGTTGATTGATTTTTTTTGTAAGAAAATTCGTTTGCATGTTGCATGTTGTTTTCATAATGCACAAATGCGATATAATGTAATCTTTAACTTTAAGTGGTCAGTTTCGGCTCTAGCATTGAAAACCATGATTGAACCTATAGCAGCCTAACAAAGAAGGACAATTTTAGAAAAGCATTTGACAGCTATAAATCAATCACCCAGATTAGATTACTTAGAATGAGCACTTTGAGCAGAGTGTAATGTCGTATAAATTTTATTTAGAACTAGGCAGTTTATTCTATTGCAAAACTGACGTAAGAAAATCACCGAGTACTCCCCGAGTATAGTAATGCCGGTCGATATACACGAATTGGACCGAGTAGATTGGATTATGTGTAGTGTAGGTCGCTTCACGTGCATGCCCGGGTTATTGGCTGATATTGGGCCGGCACGTGTGTTGCGCCGTTCTGACTGTCATTTAGTTGGCTTGTCAAATTTACATGTTTATGAAAATTTTGAACCTGTAATGAAAAATTTAGTTACATACGTTTATTGGCTCATATATTTATATGGTGGAATTAATCATTTTTTTGCCTTATAATTTAGGATTCATGTGTGTTTTTTTTGCTGCCAATGATAATCCACAGCATTGATTTCAACCAGTGCTTTTGAATCTGCTTAGGTTTCTGCAAAGATACAAACTCGTTACCATCCATTTTATAAATTCCGCATTACCCACACAGACCCTTGCTCAGAATTTGCTTCCATCTTGCTTAAGCGAGCTCAATCGAAGACGCAGCTACCAGGCTATCATAAGTTGCGAAGAGCTTCAAAACTAACCCATCCTAAATGGCCGGCTATTCTGAAATGGCATAGAATAAGGGAAAATGAGAGCTATGTACACACAGTCAAGGTTGTTTATTATTGACGATCCCGAGCCACGTGGCCGGGCAGGTGTCTTTGAAAGCTGGACTGAAGTGAGCTAGATGGACGTCCAGTAATTCGGCGACGGGCAGTAACCGAGCACCCAAAGCCTTCAGCACATTGACCACAGTCGCGCCGACGTCAGAAGGCTTCGTACTCAGTGTGTCTAGTGCCTTAGACCGGATTGCGTAGTTTACTGTATTCCGGAGGTGGTACTGAAAACAAGGAACATCAAATCACTTCCCAAAATATCATGAAATTACTCGGATGCCACATTTTAATAGGGATTACACATGTGTTATCTCGCACACGGTAGACATCCTTCATCTTTTGTCAATCGAAACCTGAGAAATGTCTAAAAAGAGTAGTCAGATGCAAGTGCAAACATTAAAAACGTCGTTTTGGAGATTTGGTGTGTAAATTGGGGTAACTACAGACCCACCCTAAAACAACGATACTAGGGCATCATAAATTGCAAGTACGGGTACGATTCGAGCCAGCCTTTTAATTGTTGCTATTGCAATTCATTTTACCCGATGACCGCTATAAAGCATTTCTGTTAGCTGCAGATTTGTGGGTAAAGTCTTCTTCTTCCAGTCAGATAGGCGCCATCCTTTGGTAAGTAATGTTTTATTATCAGATTTACACTACGAATAAATAGGATTTACATAGATGTTTATTTATACAAAGTATATTTACTTATGTTAATTTATAGAAGTTAACATATGAGATTTTTTTTGTTTTTTTTATCACTTTTCGTATATTCGCCTTTCTATAAGTTTTATACATACTAGAAATCATCTATTTTCCATTGGGGGTACATAAGTAGTAGATTTAGATAACTCACATAGTTTGTAAAATTGTCTTTGACTGAGGCACGTAGGCAATGTGCAGACAGAAATGACTTAATTTTTACAAATTAACCCGTAACGTGGCAGGTGGAAGCCGCAAAACATGGGTGCCTGTGCCTACCAGGGCAGCATGAAGCCAAAGAGGCACAATGGACCGGGATAGGTGTAAAGTGGGAGAGTGGAGAGGAGGCAAGGAGTGTGAGTTCATAGTATTTTCTCATTAGGTACTAATCTACTGCATGAAAATGCATATTGGTTCAATAACATCTGGAGGTAAGGTTGAAATTTGATTAAGGCTCTTTAATAAACAATTTCCACGCAAAACAACGATACATAAACACGAATTCGAACCTATTAGATGTAAAAACGAGAGGTCAAATAAAAAAAAAACAATTATATAAAGGGACGCTTTTCAATTCATTCGTTCGTTCAATTTGCACACTACATTCGCAAATACCCATAAAATATTTAATATCTATGTCGACACTTGTTGTACCCCGCGGTTTCACCCGCGCAGATTTAAATCCCGATATTCCCACGGGATAAAAAGTAGCCTATGTGTTATTCCAGACTATAATCTAACTCTCTGCCAAGTTTCATCCAGATCCGTTCAGCCGTTCTGGCGTGAAAGAGTAACAAACATCCATCCATCCATACTTACAAACTTTTGCGTTTATTTTGGTCAACATATTTTTGCCACTGATACTGCCTCGGATGTATGAAATTAGGAATATAATGCTTTACACAAAATTTGTGAACACCTCATTTCAGTCAGGAGCCTTATTCACTATGACCATTTGCACCGCGATCACAGCTAAGACTTGGTTGGTTTGGCTGAAAGCTGGGGCATTATTCACTATGAAAATAGGAGATTCCTTGCCCCAAACCGTGAAACGTCAAAACTTGATGTTGGGCTTTATCCAGCTTTCAGCCAAACCAATGCCAAGATTTCAGAATCGAAAACATAAGTTACCAGGAGCTCAGAATTTGTCAGGTGTTCGATAGACGAGGTAAGGGTAGGTATATGCAAATGTCCAGTATGAGCAGTGGTTGCCCGACGTGCAAAACCCCACTGAAATGTGTATTTAGCTTGTATTACAGCGATGCAGTGTTCAAAATTGAACGGTACCTACCCGTGCCGATAGACTGGGCCGACCAGTTTAAATTAAAAACAATTTTACCAGAGCATCAGAGGTTAGTAGTAGTAAGTGAGTAAGATGGAGTAAGAAAGGGTTTGTCCAAATTTCCATTCATTCGTGTTGGTCAGCGGTGTTCCCAACCCCTGTACAATCCGATGCAAAATGCGTTCAAACTTAACCCCATGCGTATAGAGTTCAAAGTCCAATCAGAAAGGAATAATTCAATCACAACGTTTGCAACGTCTCCATATCATGTGAGCGGTCGTGTATGGGTTCGAATCCCACAGTGATTTTCTTTAACTAAAAAAATAACTTCTCGAAATTATTGTTTATAATCTTTAGACAAGGTTTAGGATTCACTAAAATTACACAAAAAACCATCTGGGAAATCCCATCTGGATGTAAGTTTTACTCCGCAATCAAGTCCTGGCAGCTGGCAAGTAGTGACGTCATAGCCACAACAAAATACCAGGGCACCAGAAACATGCAGGATCTAAACAATTGCCAGTCGGAGGCTGAAGACAGCCAACAGGGTGTGAATCGATACTAACTCCCTGAGAGCTAGAACCAAGCTGCATCCAGTGCAGTTCGCTTTTATTGTTGAAGGTATAAAGTCTATATTGCATTGCAACGGGCCTCGTATGCCTCTTCGTAGGGAGGATTGTTATATTTTTAGCCTTCGATAAAAACATCTGGGTTAGTTTCGCTATGCTCGATTCCCGCTATGCACTGATTCTCGACGCTATCAGCAAAGTGGCAAGTTCGATTCCCGAATAGTAAAGTTTTTTATGTCAATGTCAAGCCTCAATTGGCTCTTCTCAGAATAACTGAATTTTAACCTGAATGAACCTGAATTAGGTTTGGGCAGACTAAAATATACTGGGGTTACTCGATTTAAGAGGTTTGACAGGAAATACATCGGAACTCTGAACGCATTCAGCCCACCTGACGTTGAGGTGTTACTTCTGCATATGAAAATGAATCAAGAACGTGGTTTTTTATCATTGCTCTGCGTCCATTCCTCTGAATCGTTAAGTCTCCTGTGCCTGTACTTCATTCGTCGAACTCTAACACAAAGCTCAACTACTATTGATACCTGGTTGTATAAGAATTTACCTGAATTAGCAATGCCACTCCAAGATGTACTGGTTTGATCTCCATAGTCGTCAGTTTCTTGACCAGTGATCGAGGAGTCAGATCGTCCAGTCTTCCTAGCTGCGTCAATATCCTGGGTGCCTATGCCATATAAAGTATGCATTACTTATGGCTTCTGGGTCATCATGATGGAACCACAACGAATGGATGAGAATTTTTTGGAATATCAAGATTAAGTGGTGCTATAAAGTGGTACTCGCCAAGATGGTATTAAACCACTTATCTCATCTAACTAGATAGATAGAAAATTCTTTATTACACAAAAATACAGTGTACATAGACGAGCTTAATGCTGGATAGCATTATATACCAGCTAACCTTTGGGTAATGGGAAAACATTTTTGGGTAGTGCATATTTGGTGGACAAAGATAGGAAATAAAGAAACAAAGCAAAGATTTAAGAAAAATTACATAACAAAGTAGAAAACTAGGAGTAAAATAAACAAACTAAATTTAGGTCTTAACTGAACATAAAAATTATATTAAAATATATACCTATAGGTAATATAACATAGCTCACATGTAACAACAGGGAAATACGGAAACCTAAAAAGAAGGAACTATTGATTGGTATAAGATCCTATAATGAGGGATAGGTAATAACTAGGGGTAGAGATCCTTCAAAACCTCTCGCAAAGCCAAGGATGAAGAGTGACTTACAGTAAACATGACGTCATACAGCCTGGCGCAAGCATGGAACACCTGCACATCAGCCATCTGGTCGTGCATGTCTCGGCTCTCCACTGACATGTAGTACCTGTGGGCTGTCTCGATGCGGTCGAACGCGCTGGCGTTGTGAGGCAAGTCCTGTGGGATGGAGTAGAAGATAGTCCATCATTTCAGGTGTAGGAAGTGTACTGCAAAACTTAGCAGCTTAGCTTTAGAGGCTTAGCAGCCTCTCCAATTTCCCAGAGCGACCAATATTTTGCGCCGATGAGCCGTGAGTCTCAGCAACCTTGTTAGGAGTCATTTACTTACTCGATACGTGGTCCCTCACGCTGATCGTTTTTTAAACTGATATCTCAAAAAAAAATATGGATAAACCGATGAGTCTTATGTTTGTGACTGCTATTCTTATAGTGCCTCGTATTTCAGAAGGTTGGTAGGCAATCCTTAAAAATTAAGGGCACAATATCATCAATTGTGACACTGACCCCTGGTTTCTGAAAGCGCGAATAATAAATAAATAAATAAAATAAATAAATAAATAAATAAATAATGCTGGACAATCCACACAGCACTATCTAGCCCCAAAGTAAGCTATTCAAAGCTTGTGTTATGGGTACTAGATAACTGATATATTTAATACATTATATACTTACATAGATAGATATTTTTTTATTATACATAGAAAACACCCAAATACAAAATACTAATCGGCTGTCAAGTCACTTGCTATCTCTATCCTATTGAAAGCTGAAATAGCAAGGGACTTGACAGCTGATTAGTGTTGATCGCGCTTTCAGAAACCAGGGGTTATTCACAATAATAATATGATCATAGGCTTACAACATCAGGCAACGGGCTACGGTGAGAGTTATCTAAAGTGGCATAAACAATGATTTACTTCATTTAAGCGCGTTTATAGAAGGGTTTATGCTGCTGTAAAAGTTTTTACTAAGAAATTACTTAATCATTCCTCGGTCATTCCTCTAGTATTGTGTCAGGAATGAATCTTATGAAACGGAAGCTGGAACGAATCTGCGTTACACATGACTTCCAGACTAGAGTTCATGCATTTGATGATGTATGGCCGCATTTATCAGACGCGCAACGACGGGGAATCCAATTCACAGTGGATGCACGTGGGTAGCCGATGGTCAGCCTTTTATTTATTGGCTGAGGCAGTCTTTAAGACTCTGGAGCTATGGTGACAGGCCATTTTTGAATACTTTTATGAAAAATGGTGTCATAAAAAGCCGATGTCTCGTCTAAAACAACGCCTAACCCACACATTAACTATAGGCAACTCAATCATAAGAAGCACGGCTTCACTATCACTACATAGTAAAACAAAGTCGCTTTCTCTGTCCATATATCCCTATGTCTCTATGTATGCTTAAATCTTTAAAACTACGCAACGGATTTTGCGGTTTTTTTTAATAGATAGAGTGATTCAAGAGGAAGGTTTATATATATAATACAACTAATACAAGTAGAAAAACAATGTGCACCCGTGCGAAGCAGGGGCGCGCGGGCGGGTCGCTAGTATTTACATAAATATCTGAAACCTGAACTAATTATTTAGGGTAAATATAAATGTTCTGCTGACCCCACAATTGAAACTGAAACAGCTGCACGTCTTTGATTCCCAGTCACGGTAGTTATTATCTTAGTACCAAGTACGAACTTTAGTTTCCTTGAGCACGTGAGGTACGTCTATACATTATATTTGTCGCATACCTAGGTACTCACATTTTGCAGTAATTGGTGTTCCACATTTAATGTTGAACAAAGCTAAAAACCTGAATTTCCATGGCTTTATAAATACATACCTTAGCTATATCAATCAGTTTCATGATGAGTGAAGAGTATATCCGACGGCTAATAGCATCTGTGCGCCGCGACCGATAGTTGTCCACTTCGCTGAAATCAAGTGATTTTTTTAATGTATTTATTTATTTTATTTTTATTTCTCAGGAAAACAAACAGTACTTACAGACTTATTAAAAATTCATACAAATAGCTAAAGACCATTTACACATTTTCGCATAGTGAAACTAGAAAGAGCTTACCTGCTAATCAAAAAAATAATTGAAGTTAAAGAATGAAGAAAAAACCAAAAAGAATAATAATAATTAAACAAAATGAAATAGGTTACATTAACAAAAAACAGAGAGCCTAGGTAGACTCATCAAATGCTTGCATATATCAGCTACGGCTAAAACTAAAGCTGCGAAAACTGATGAACTCATGTCATTGTAACGTTAGAGCGGCAAAGCTGTAGAAGCCATAGGGTGGCTTAAAAACTGTACCTAACCATGGCTTGTCACTGATAAGAACTACGAGTCCAAGCAGGAGCATTATTCACTATGAAAATAGGAGATTCCTTGCCCCAAACCGTGAAACGTCAAAACTTGATGCTGGGCTTTATTCTTTATGACATAGGAGATACTTTGCCCTGACCGTATGACACCGGCTGCCTTGTCTTAGCTGTGATCGCGGTGCAAATGGTCATAGGGAATAAGGCTCCAGGTAATCTAATACATTGTTTTTCATCACCTATGAAAGTTGACTTGGAACTATTCAAAAAATATGAAAGACTCCCAAAAACCTAGTTCAAAGCTAGAACCTCCCAGTTAGCTTGGCACAAGGTTTTACTAGTAAAGTATCATCATTATCAGCCCTAGATATGTCCATATCTGGAGAGGTTTTCTGCGTAGCCACCACGCTTGGCAGGTGGATTGGTGACCAGTATTGGTGTTAAATACTCAATAGGTGCTGCCCATCCCCTGTTCCTCGTCATCTACCGAAGGTGATTAAGGGGACAATGCTATAACAGAACCACCACACCAGAATCATGAGTTTTATTACCGTTTTACTATGTACTTGATGACGAGTGACATTGTGCGGTTCAGGTACACCTGGTTTTCCTTCTTCAGGTCGAACAGCAGTTCCTCATCGAACCTGGAGTCTTGGAGTACCTCTACTATCGCCTTCGCCACGCGTCGGTTCTCTTGAAAGTATCTCTGAGGAGGTGATTGGGAGATCATTAGGGATTAGTGATGATATCGTACGAACGGAGCCTCCTTGAGGCCCATTTAAAACCCTTCGCCACACTGTTTCGAAAAAAACTAGCGACGTTATAAGAAGATGAGGACAGCTGTTATCGTGTTTTCTATTTTTAAAATATAAATGCGAAAGTTGGATGGTTGGATGTTTTTTACTCTGTGCTCTTTCGTACTATTATTATGTACCCTGTGATCTTTTATCATTTACCTAACATGTGAATCATAGATATTAACCTATGATTCATATATTAGGTAAGTTTTGTTTGTACGAATATTTACGTTAGTTCTACGCGAGGAATAAGGGGAAAATCTGACAAAGTAACAGGGATCATTTATAAAAGAATGGTTGGAAATATATATACATATACAAACTATATATAACTTGGTCACTGGTACCTAGTTTTAAGACGATTTGAATAAATATGCTCTTGATTTTGGCTTTGATAAGGTTTCGAATAGATAAAATAATTAAATAACTTCAAATAAATGCAGCTATTTATGATTAAAAAGCAGTAAAATAGCCTACACAAAATACATTTTAAGTATTCGTACAAAACTGCAATTGATAAATATTCATGAAACAGGATTCCATCCGAAAATGCCGTTGTTCGCGCGTTATGAATCCGCAGAAATAAATAACAGCACCAACTATCGGTCTATTTCTTTATTGTACTGTTCGCATTCACTTCTCTTGTTTTTGTGTTAATAAAGAGAGTTTTCAAATATGAATTTACAGTTTTGGGCTTGAGGTTTCCTAATAAGCGGTGACCGTCTTATTACATACGTGCCGCCGCTTATTTACGGGACAATTATCTTAAAACAAGTCGTAGAGAAAACAGTAGCAGAAGATGATTTTTGACATGTTTTTTTTAATTTTATCGTCTACGATCGTTTTGTTATGTTTACTTTTTACTGCATTCCTGTGGAAACTTGTAATTGGCCTTCAGTGTAAAATGCATGCTTCGCACATATGATAAATTAATATTAAATCAATGTACATAAGTAAGCTGTAAGTTTTTCGAAGATTAATAAAATAAAAATCATAAATTCCCTCGTACTACAAAATGGTGCCTAACTTTAAACAGTGTCTAAAATAAGCGCCGTCTCTGTTTGCCATTACGCATTGGTAAGAGATGGCAATAGTTTATGGTTTACGCCGGTCACCGCAGTATAAGAATCCCAAATCTAAATCAACAATAGGCTGGAGTAGGCCGGACAATGGGAGGTTCGGGTGGTTTTACAAAACAATAGCAATCACCTCCTGGTTCTGCGAGCCAGCCACTGCTGCCGTCCAAATACAAGCCAAAACGAAAACACTGAATTGAACCATTTCGGTTGCTGAATTCACTTTAACTGCCTATAGAGTGGTAAGATGATACAGCGCGATAACCTAGCTCATGGCATTTGTTGATTGTGAAAAAAATCTACATTTTAGGTTCACTTCAGTGATAATACAACTGAAAAACTGAAACAGCTTCACGGCTGTGATCCCCAGGCACGGTAGTATATCCCTTCAGATCTCTCAATACCAAGTTACTAACTCAAGATTCTTTGAGGATGTCAGAGGTACGTCTAAACATTACATTTAGCACATACGCACATTTTGCAGATGTAATATAAACTGGTTTGCCCACATTGTTTTCCTTCACCGTTTAAGAGCACTGGCATTGCGCACATAAATTTTTCGATAGAAAAATCCATTGGTGCACGACCGGATTCGAACTTGCGACCTTACGATCAGAAGGCGGGGTCACTTCCACTAGACCACCGGTGCTCTTACACTTACAGTGATATACACATTGTAAAATTAAAGATAAACCATGAACACACGGTTATGAGCAAGCTATACTGAGCCGAAGAAAAATTCATCTTTCTAGGTACAAGGGCATACAGCAGGAGCGGTAAGCAGTGTTACGCCTGTTGTGAATCCATAGGAAACAGGTAACTGATATAATACTTAAATAATACTTCAACTGTGATTATAAACTTAAAACTATCATAAATCACACTAATATCATAATCGCTATCTACTTAATCCTTCAACAAAATGACAATTTTCAATTGTTCATACCTTATCCGAACGGTTCATACTACATATAAAACAACGTCCATAGCTGATATAATTGCCTCTGTTGCCTATACACATTTTATTTCCAAGTTTCCGCAATGCATAGAGAATTTTAAAACGAATTTTTAAATTTTACAGCTGGCGTGCGCAGTGCCTTGGGAGTCGGAACTTTGGAGTTTTTTAAGTGAAGGCAGAAGGTTGATTTCTTGTGTGAGCAAAAGATACACATGAGGAGACAAAACCATATTAATATGTTAGCAAAATTTTTTCATAAAAAATCATTTAGGAGAACAAGAAAAAAAAATCATTTTAATTTAATGTACAATTTATTTGTCCTATTTTTGATTAGTTTATTGAAAGAATAATTATTATGTTAGTACATATAGCTATGAAATAAGTTTATAAAAACACACACACACACACACACACACACACATTGATTATTTCATTTATTTTTGTAATTTTTTAATTATATTATTATTTAAGACCTTGAATTCTTTTAAAAATACAAACTTTTCATTCATGAAATGCCTTTTACAATAAGCTTACTTTCTCTCATAAATATAAACGTACCTATAATAACTACGTAAAATATACTACAAGTAACTTTTTTTACAAAAAAAACGTCTTCTAGCTGTAAAACCTTTTGAAAATTAATATTTCAATTCCAGATTTAAAACTTCTGGCGGTTGGAATAGGTCGGAAGAATAATTTTCGACTTGTCTAAAGAATTTCCTGCATCCTCCGTACGTGCAGATGAAGGATTTTCAACATTTTAAACTTTTTAAATAAATCGGGGAATTTTGTTTTTACTTCACAAAAAAAGAGTCAAGTTGATGGACGCAGAGCAGTGCATCGTAGGGCACGTTCCTATTGTGCGTGACCTACGGGGCAATGTTTTGTTTATAGGTGATGGTTACCACTTAACATCAGGTGGGCTATCTGCTTGTTCCATCAGCTAGTTGTATAAAAAAAAAAAAACTATCTGGTTACAACTAACTACATGCCTTGATTAATTTGGGGCTAGTTAGTGTTGTGTGGAATGTCCACCAAAGTTAATTAATTAAATAAATTATAAATAAATAAATAACGCTGGACAATCCACACAGCACTATCTAGCCCCAAAGTGTGCTTGTATTATGGGTACTAGATAACTGATATATTTAATACATTATACACTTACATAGATAGATATTTTTACTAAATAGAAAACACCCAGACCCACGGAACAAATTTCTGCAGATCGTACACAAATTTGTTCCGAGGCGGGAATCGAGCCCGCAACCTTTTGCGTCGCAGGCAACTCTCGCCTGCTGCACCACTGAGGTCGTCAAAATTACTATTTTTATTCAAAATCACGACCAATAATGCAACCAAAGAAACAAAGAAACATTGCACATTTTCACCCGACATTTTAACAGTAAATTCGTTTGTTATCGCTTGTTACAACATTTCGGAAGTCTATTTTATTAGCGAGGCGTTAACATTTAAATTGATCTGCTATAGGTTTTGGATATGTAAATAAAGGCATTTACTGCAATACATTTTATTGCTCTGTCCGGGAATGAGTTTGGAATTGCCTGATTAATTTACGTAGCAGGCTCAGCGGTTTATAGGATGTCGGTTCGAATTCGCCCCTTTGTCATAATTTTTACTTCATGACAGGTCTTCAGGCACGGTAGAGATTCCATCAGAAGTTTTAGTACCAAGACGAACTACAGAATCTTTTCAGGGCGCTAACTAGGAGGAGTAGACATTCACCATATTATACCAGACAACCTCTGTGGCGCAGCAGGCGAGAGTCCGCCTGCGACGCAAGAGGTTGCGGGTTCGATTCCCGCCTCGGAACAAATTTGTGTACGATCTGCAGAAATTTGTTCCGTAGGTATGGGTGTTTTCTATGTATAGTAAAACGAATATCTATCTATGTAAGTATATAATGTGTTAAATATATCAGTTATCTAGTACCCATAACACAAGCTTCGAGTAGCTTACTTTGGGGCTAGATGGTGCTGTGTGGATTGTCAAGCATTATTTATTATTATTATTATTCTATTATTATTATTATTTCATACAAAAAAACGGCAGAACCAAACCGTCTAAGCAAGTTGTTTACCCGTTCGGCTTACCCCCGGTTTTTGAAAACGCGATCAACACTAATCGGCTGTCAAGTCACTTGCTATTATTATCATATCATTTCAATTAGATAGAGATAGCAAGTGACTTGACAGCCGATTAGTGTTGATCGCGCTTTCAGGAACGGGGGTTAGTTGCGTGGATCTCCTACATTTACCTTAGCTTTGATACGTTTCAATGTGATCGTTTTGATTTATAAATTGTTTTATGCGCGTTCGTTCGTTCAGAAAACTGGATCCCTATGACTTTATGGTGCGGCCTCCGGTCTTTACACTAACTAACTAAAAGTTACGTATGTTATTGTATAACTCATATTTCTCACTAGTCAACGGCTTATGTTATAACTCATAACAGACAGCGAAATAGCATTAGCCTGGCCTACATATCAGCAGTAATAGGATTTCCTGGTGCTACTCACGACCACAGAACAATCTGCCTACTTCAACTGTTGAGACTGAAGTCTACATTTATTTGCTTACCAGTCACATTTTTCAAGGCAGGTCTTGCAACCTGTCACATAAGGAATACATTATTGATAATATTACTCGTACTAGCGGGTGTGTGCCAAATGTAATAATTGGACATTCCTCTGACAAGACATCTTTCAGAATCTTGAGTTGGTACTTGGTACTTAGAGATCTGAAAGGATATCTACCGTGCCTGGGGATAAAAGTTGCGAA
This sequence comes from Plemyria rubiginata, assembly GCA_963576535.1. NCBI lineage: Eukaryota > Metazoa > Arthropoda > Insecta > Lepidoptera > Geometridae > Plemyria > Plemyria rubiginata. The sequence goes on along the minus strand of OY754908.1, from coordinate 14,032,263 downwards.
GCTATTTTTATTTCATTTCTTACTTTGCAAAATAATCTGTATGCCTGTTATTCTAGGACCCCTAAAACTGACACTTAGATTCACCTAGATTTAAGACGTTTTAAAATGTTCCGTGTGGTGCAACCACAGAAATATGAATCCAATTCTCTATTCCATGGGTGCAACTAAAGAAATACCTACCTTCTGACTTTGTACTGTGGTGATTTATCCGTACCTACTGCGTGTGTGGTTTCAAACCTCTTTTAGAAACTACATCAAACTTTTTGGTAATACCACTAACTGATGGAAGAAGCGGTAACTACCACTAACAAGAATTGCTGTAAGTCACGCACAGATCTGAGTGGATATCTACATTGGGGACAGCTTTTCATATCAATTTCCTGAGATTGTTGACGAAAAACTTAATTAGATTCCCCATTCTTTGTCCTGCAGGAAGTCACTGACGCATATTGTCGCAACTACTAACTTTTACGGCGCACGTAAAGTTAATTTACTGCATTTCTCAAGCACTTGTCTATTCTGTTGCACGATTTATGTAAATTTTTGATGCAACCTTATTTATTTAACCGTAGCATGCTAAGTTTCAAGATATAAGTTAATTCTGACGGCAGCTTAGAATTTTCTCCGTGAGTTTGCAGTGTCGTGTCTTATGTTCGAACTTGTCAAGTTTTCGAAGTTTTTACGAAAGTTTAAAGTCTTATGCCTCGTGAAAAGATTGCATGTTAGTGTGTACAAACCTCACGTTTTACATGAAGTCAGCTAGCGTTTTTGTTGATTCGTATTTCAAGAATTTTTTTAGAATATAAGTTTTTAACATGTTTGTTTTTTAATTAAAATGAAATAAAGTGAATTATGAACGTAAATTATCATAGTCTTTCCCCTGAAGAATGGAAAATATGCAACGGATTATTATAATAAACATTTCTTATTTTTGTCATAATATTGAATTCCCTGCAAAAAATATGATCATAATTTTCTGTATCCTATATATGTCAAATTGTTTTCCCTTCACAAAGAGCTCTTCTTTACATTATAATTCCTAATTGAAACTTTTTTCAGCAATCAGCCATCATCAGCACGACTTATATGTGAACGTAGCCATACTGGAAATATTTTTGCTGAAACTCGCCGGAAATTAAATGAAATTTCATTCCCACGTTTCGTGTCGACGCGGTCGTACCACAGACGGAACTACCTCTATCGAGATATCGGTCATCAAAGTTTTGTCTTCTTTTTGTGTCCGGGCCCAGATTTTATGCCATGTTGATTTATTTTGGGGCTTTAATGCTGAAACATTCGATGGGTGATCTAATGAGCCTACTGTGTTTAATTGATAAAACCTACCCAAGGTTTTTGCTGCGCGTACCCAACTATGCGCATCCTACTAATATTATAAATGCGAAAGTTTGTAAGTATGGATGGATGAATGGATGGATGTTTGTTACTCTTTCACGCCAGAACGGCTGAACGGATCTGGATGAAACTTAGCGTTAGATTATAGTCTGGAATAACACAGGCTACTTTTATCCCGTGGGAATACCGGGATTTTAATCTGCGCGGGTGAAACCGCGGGGCGCAACTCTTAAGTGATAATTTAAAACCTCGGCCTGCCTCCACGTAGCCATACTCTTTGCAGGGTCTATGTGATACTTAAACACCCAAAAACTACATATGTATGTACCTGAACTAAACCGTAAGCAATACATGTATCAAGTACATAGAGTATGACAGCACCGGTGGTAGCGGCTCCGCCTTCCGATCCTAAGGTAGTGGGTTCAAAACCGGTCGTGCACCAATAAGTTTTTCTGTTCAAAAATGTATGTGCACAATGCCAGTACTGTCAAACGGTGAAGGAAAACATCGTGAGGAAACCTGCATGTTGTAGAACCTAACAAGTTCTACAACATATTGTGTCAAGTTTTTGAAAGGAGCCTCTTGAGGCACACATAAAATACTTTCATCACACTGTTTAGAAAGAAACTGGAAGACTGGTAGTCAGAGGTACGTCCAAACATTACATTTGAAACATATTCGAAAAATTATGTAATTTTATAGTTTTGACATGATAATTAATATTATAGTTTATGCATTTAAGATAATTGGAAACGAGGTGGATGGATAGAAACTAACTTCCTAGAAGTTTATGCTTCTAGGAAGTCTGCGCATGCGCATTGACAATTTGACACACACGGACCCAGATTTATAAATGGAACTATCGAGAACATGACAGGAAAGACGCGCCTCTGCACTGTTTGCACATTAGTTTCATATTTCATATTTATTTGTTACTTGTTCTCGCCGCAGGCCGAGAACAAGTAACAGTAAGTAACAGTAAAGACATTATAAAAGGACATTCAAAAAACATTTCAATAATAATGATGACAAGGTTAAGGTATTATGAAAGAGTAGTAGAGCTCTTTGTGTGTGGCTCGTCCGGGGAAGTACTACCACCACGCCTTTTTCTGCCGCCAAGCAGCAACGCTGTGTTTCGGTTTGAAGAGTGTGGTCGCCGGTGTAATTACAGGCACATGAGGCTTAACATCCGTATGCCTCAAGTTGATGGACGCAGGGCAGTGCATCGTAGGGCACGTTCCTATTGTGCGTGACCTACGGGGCAATGTTTTGTTTATAGGTGATGGTTACCACTTAACATCAGGTGGGCCATCTGCTTGTTCCATCAGCTAGTTGTATAAAAAAAAAATTATGAACTAACACCGAAAAATTTAATAAATTGTTTACAATGAGGTGAAAAGGGCGGTCTTATCGCACGACGCATGCCTATGCGATGAATGCTATGTTACGGTGTGGTTACAGCTATAATTACATGCATAAGACTTAACAACTATTTGCCTCAGTTGATAGACACAGGGTAGTGCATGGTAGGGCACGTTCCTACACGTGATTTGTGAGGATGTAATACAACTATCAGCTACCTGGTTCCTACAGTACGAAAGTTGTATAGTTTGAGGCTAGATATAGCGCTGCGTTAATACATTATATACTTACATAGATAGATATTTTTTATTATACATAGAAAGCACCCAGACCAACGGAACAAATTTCTGCAGATCCTACACAAATTTGTTCCGAGGCGGGAACCGAACCCGCAACCTCTGCGTCGCAGGCGGACTCTCGCCCGCTGCGCCAGCGCCACCGAGGTCGTCGTAATAATGATGTTGATAATGACGTCACTTTGTTTATAATTGTCACAGGTGACGGGGTGAGATGGCGTGGTGGCTGCACTAGGCGCTTGCTCCGATGGGCAAGACTTCTGGAGGCCGTCCTGAACTGACTGCACGAGCTAATCAAAGATTGTCCCAGAGAAGGTACGTTAGCCCATAAGAGGGACATTCTGAATACTATTTATCCTGTGGTTTACTGACCTACAATAATAGGCTAACCACCGGTTTCAATTCATTCAAAGTCACTTGCTATCTCTATCCTGTGGTTGTAGGTCAGTAGACCTACAATAATAGGCTAACCACCGGTTTCAATTCACTCAAAGTCACTTGCTATCTCTATCTAATATGAAATAAAAGCTGAAATAGCAAGTGACTTGACAGCCGATTAGTGTTGATCGAGCATTCAGAAACCGGGGGTAAATGTCTTATCTTGTACCCATTGATTAATAAATAAATAAATAATGCTGGACAATCCACACAGCACCATCTAGCCCCAAAGTAAGCTACTCAAAGCTTGTGTTATGGGTACTAGATAACTGATATATTTAATACATTAAATACTTACATAGATAGATATTTTTTATTAGACATAAACATCCAGAACCACGGAACAAATTTCAGCAGAACGTACACAAATTTATTCTGAGGCGGGAATCGAACCCGCAACCTCTTGCGTCGCAGGCGGACTCTCGCCCGCTGCGCCACTGAGGTCGTCAAGATAGCATTTAAGATAAGATAAGATTAGCATCATTATCAGCTTAAGAAATGGATGCTGGACATGCGTATCCTTATCTTACATACATATCTTATATACATATCCTGGAATAACGTTTCTTAGCCATCTCCATCCACCGTCTTGCCGCTATCTTTACAATGCGTTCGTTCGGTCCATCGGGACCTACGTTCTATTGGTATAAGTTAATCCTGTGTTACCAATGATTTTAAGTTAAAACTGGATGCTGTATTTAATGTTGAAGTAATGGCTGTTTTGAAGAAAATCTTAGCCCCAACAGATTCATTGCCAAACCACACTGTCCAAAACTCATTAAAACACAGACAATTGACCAGAATCCAAAATACTCCTGATTCACTCCGCTGACAAAGAGATTTCTATAAACACTGACCACATTTGTTCTCCCGTCCATCTTTTCTTCGACACGTGGGCTGCGTTTGACAGGGTCACCATTTGTATTTATGTTACAGACTCCATTTAAACTTCATAAATCTTTACACTGTTAAATAAATCGAGGCTGTTTGTTTGTTTGAATTACTACGTGTTGTCTTTTATGTCACTCGAATATTTACGAGCGTTTTCTGGCCAGGGTACCCCAAGGTCAAATGGTGGGACCTATCCTCTTTTTACAATATAAGAATCGTCTTGTCTGACTGATGTAACGTTCAGAATAAACAGCAGAAAATTGCATGTTTTCGAGTCGCAAACTATGAAAATAATTTTATAATTGAATAATGGCCAAATCTTTTTTTGAAAGTTTTTTGAAATGAGTAATTTCAAGAAATTCTAGACAACACGAACAAAGTCCCGAGTTACTAATCTCTAATCTCAATTTTTTGGTTAAAACTGAAATTTTTCAAGATTTGAAACATTGATATTGTGTGATAACGATACAAGGCGATTTATTTAATGAAACGTTAGCAGATCCGGATTACATAGCCGTTAGGACGCTCACAGTACATATATCACGCGAACAATTTGGATGGCTTCCAATGTTCTTTCATATGGAATTGATAAAGCAAATGAAAATGAAAAAGATTGGATTTTTATTTTAACGGGAATATAATAATGATAAGTTGCAATGATTCGTTTATTAGATGGTCATAAAGTTACATGATGAAACACGACTATGACTTACGATGGTTTGATTTCTTTAAGAGTTATTATTATCACATTATTTTATGATATGACATGAAACGATGATAAAAATATCATTTTATAAAAAGTACCTAAAGAGTGGGGTTCCCTGAATTTCGTCAGTATATTTTTACGGGTTAATTAAACACTTTTGCATAATGTGTTCAATTTTTTTTTGCTTAGACAGATTCCCGTTGAATTAATTTAATTATAAAAAGTATAAAGTAGTCCATCAGCTATCTGGGTTCCCATATCACAAGCTGTGGCTTAGTTTGGGGCTAGATAGTGCTGTGTAGAATGTCCAGCTTATTTATTTATTTTATTTTAATTTTTTTGGGGCTTTGCCTCCTTAAGGTCCGGGATCCTTGTGATTTTATTGAATAGACATATTTTGACTTTGACATTGACTTTGTTCAGGGATTCGTCCTCATATGGGAAGTACACATTAGTGCGGCCTCCGCGGGCGGCCTGTGCCGGCGGCTTCGTCTCGCTGCCGAGCTCGCCAGCCAGCCAGCGGCTGCAGACCTGCCGACTACGGTGACTATGAACTAGGAGCTTACTGAGGAGTGGAACTCACTGCCCTCGTCTATCTTTCCTGGGCCCGTACCACCATCTTTCTTTCTTTCTTCTTTTTAATGGCTCCTGTATAAACAATCTTACCAGTGTCAAGTGATTCAGAGATTATACTCTTTGGAGATAAGTTTCTAGTCACGTCAGTGCAAAGTAGAGTCAGTCATTTGTTTTGAAGAAAATGGTGTCGGTTTTCTTCAAAACGTTCGAAACATTTTCGATCAAATCACGATATTACATAATACACCTTCATTCCAAATGCTTACACTTTGAGCTAAGGCCTCAAGCATTCTTATTTCAATATTACTTTTATGTCAATGTCTTATATCAACTTCCTCGAGTCAGCTCTAAGGCCAAAAATTAAAGTAATATTGAAATAAGAATGCTTCAGGAGATGGTGGTACGGGCCCTGATCACTACAATTTGGGCCTTTTCAAGGCAACAGTGAATAGGTCTTCTAGAGCGTTCTGCTCCATCGTCGGCTACATCGTCGCTTACCATCAGGCGAGATCGTAGCCAAAGGACGGTCTATTAATTATAAAAAAATGAGGCTCAGCACAGATCTATAGTTATCGCAAGTCATCGCTGTGTGTCAACCAAGTGTTCTAAATCTTTTAAGATGATAAACACTGGTGGACGCTACACATTTAACCCAGAAAATGCAAGGTTTGTATGGTAACCGAGCCTTGAGTCGCAGCTACGCAAGTTTAGATTCGACTTTTCACCAGCTATATTGACGATAAACACAGATGTAGGTCGTACAACTCTGAAAAACAGTGGAGGAGATTTTGCCATGCCACGCCAGACAAAATGCTGGCGTCATCACACCTCATCCCCTTCTTCCGGCGTTCTTTTTGCGTGACGCGCACTACAACTAGGCGTTCCGAGAAAGAAATTTTTGGAGTCAGCGCCAAACAAACTGATTTTGAGACTTGAGATATTGGGTTAACTTGGGTTTGGCGCCGTCTCTAAAATTGGTTCTTCTTCTTTTTCTTATCGTGTCGATGCTTTCCTAAATGATTTTGGCTAAATAAAAACAGCGCCACCAAATTGGTTCTAAAGGTTTCCTATTGTAATGTTGTATGTAATGATGTGTGTAAGAGAGTCGGGAGTAGGTTGGAGCAGACGCGGGCGCGGCGCGAGCGCGGCGCGCGGGGGCGTGGCCGCGGGGGGGTGCGGCGCGGGCGCGGGCGCGTGGCGGCGGCGCGAGCGCGTCGCGCAGCCGCGCAGGCCCATGGAGGTTCTCACCAGCATCTATGCGCTGCTCTCCGGCGGGGTGAGTACGGGAACACGGGGGAATGCTGTTCACCTGAGCGAAAAATGCTCTATTACCGCAGGGGCTGCCTCTCGCGCATTGCCCATGTCCCTGTACATTTGAGCTAACTGTAAACGGGGTAAAGAGAGACGGCAGTAGAGATGGGCGCTGCGCGGGCGCTTCGGTGCGACGTTTTTAGCTTCATAAAAAGGAGTTTCTCAATTCAACTGTTTTTACATGTTAAATTCAAGCATTCGAATGGGTGAACCGATTTTATTTGAAAGTCGGTGCTTTCCATGTGGATGTGGTCTCATTCAAATATGAGTTGACAATTCATTTTTGAATTATACTAGCGACCCGCTCGCGCGCCCATTGTTTTTCTACTACTACTACTAATTCTTTTTTTCTTAAATCTGTCCTTGTCTTTCTTTCCCATATTATAAGTTATCAGCAAAATGATGATACTCTGGCTGGAACAAGTAGCTATTTATGATTTTTTTGTCAGTCGTATCGCATATCGTAATTCCGTACCTACCTAAATTAAATCGAATTCTAATTATTTTTAACTCTACAATAGATATATGCAGTACAAAACAGTTGTAAACAGGTAAATAATCACTAGCATTGACGTCAATAATCTAAAACCTACGCTTTTCACGTCCCATAAAGTTCCCAGTAACAGACGACCAGCCGCTAAGCTCGTCGTCCACCAAATATATTTGGAAAACCAACAAATATCCAGGAATATGTAGTTTACGTGGTTTTACTGCCGGGATGTATCTATGGAGACTGAGAGTAAGATGGGGGAATGCCGATCACCTGAAAGAAAAATGCTGTATTTGTTTTTTCATTTATCTTATGTTAGTTTTGAGGTTTAGATACTTTGCCTGCTCAAGCGTACAACCCCTGCGCTGCAGCGTGCTCGCTGTTTCAAGGCACCTTATTCAATAAGTTATTGGAGTGAGCAACCTGTCACGTAGGAATACTAACTACTGCAAAATGTGGGTATGTGCCAAATGTAATGTTTGGACGTAGCTCTAACTACCCCCCTTAGACATACTCAAAGAATCTTGAGTAAGTACTTGGTACTGAGAGATCTGAAGGGATATCTACCGTGCCTGGGGATCAAAGTCGTGAAGCTGTTTCAGTTTCACTTTGTTGGAGTGAGCGGTATTATCCGACACGATCGCCCTTACCCCTGCTTCCCCTACATACCTAAATAATCTATGATACCCACAGAAAACTAAAATTCAAAAGGCATTATATTAAATTACATATACAAACCGCCGGTTTCTGAAAGCTCGATCAAAGCTAGTAGGCTGTCAAGGCTTGCTATCTCTATATAATTTGAAGTAAAAGCTGAAATAGCAAGTGATTTGACAGCCGATTAGTTTTGTTCGAGCTTTCAGAAACCGGCTGCTGGCTGGGTGGATGAAAATAGTGCCAGATTCACGTGACAAAATATTCGATACATTGGTGTAACAACACATCGACAATTCTGCATTGCATTGTGTTCCTAATGCAGAAACGCAGTAAGCGCACTGCGGTCGCCAAACTCCAACGGTAATTAGTTGCCCCTCATAAATAGTACAAACCGTTGTAGGTCGCTTAGTTACTGCCAATTCATTTATAATAGAAATGGATATAATATAATTAAACAATTATAAACATAGAAAAATCTGGACCTGACAGACCAAAAATAAAAAAAAGCCATAAGCTGGACGCTCGATCGTTCGCTTTTTTCATTCTGCAAACCACCTGATGATAAGTGGTGACCATCAGCTATACAAATATTGCCTTGTAGGTAATGCGGGCGCGACACATGGGGATATTGGCTCCAAGTTATATGTTGGATACATGCACCAATGTGTAGATCGATCTTGGACACAGTTATCCTACTACTTTATAAACGCGAAAGATTGTATGGATGGATGGATGTTTGTTACTCTTTCACGCCGGAAGGGCTGAACGGATCTGGATGAAATTTGGCATAGAGTTACATTATAGTCTGGAATAGCACGTAGGCTACTTTTTATCCCGTGGGAATACCGGGATTTAAAACAACGCAGGTAAACGCTCAGGGCGTAGCTAGTTATACATAAGAGTTAGTATAGTTGATCAACACTAATCGGCTGTCAAGTCACTTGCTATTTCAGCGTTCACTTCAAATTAGATAGAGATAGCAAGTGACTTGACAGCCGATTAGCTTTGATCGCGCTTTCAGAAACCAGGGATAAGACTCCTCACGATATCTTCAAGTCTTCATTTCCATTGTTTTCTGTTGTTGTGACGTATTTTTTTACAAATAAAAGATTTGTTATGATTAATACAGCAAGGTGTGAACCCGAAGATAGACTCTTTAGCATTCCGGCTGCATTGCGGCGCCACCACGGCAGCCTTGCTAGCAGCCAGCGCAGCCTTGACCACACGCCATCTAGTGGGCAACCCGATAGACTGCATACACACCAGGTAACATCTTAGTCAACGTAGTGCTTAGAATGAGTTATAGATGGCGTTGTTCTAAATCTTGACGTGTGGGGAAATTGGTGTCGCGTGTGTTGCTTGTGGATTTGGAGGTTTTCCTTTTGTGGGCTGTTCTGTTGTAGATAGTTAATGGCAGATGTCTCTTTTGTACAATGCAATATTTCAGGATGAAAGATGTCGCAACTGGAAAAGATGGAACTGCAATTGTGTTTTGATTAAGGGGCTTACAACCGTTAAACTATTTTTCACTCGCATATTTAAATATTTTGAAAGATATAAAATAAGTTGATTGCGATTTTTCGTAAATCTGTTCAGTTATTTCGTATCTTTTGAAATGTTGAAATTTGCAAGCGAAATTAAATGTTGTTTCACGGTTGTCAGACCCTTTACTATTTTACTACCCTTTACCTATAAATGAGAAAGAAAGTATGAGAAGGCTTACGTATTAGACAGCCTTCACAGGTCAGTTGGTAGTAGCTCTGCCTTCTGCGCCGTAGGCCGTGGGTTTGATCCCCATTGAGAACAAACGTTTGTCACACAAACGTTGATGAATGAATGAATGAATGATTGAAAATTCTTTATTGCGCACCCTAAAACTAACAAAATAGGGCAAATTATAACAATAATATAAAAACAATGGTACACTGGGCGGTCTTATCGCTAAAAAGCGTTCTCTGTCTGGGTGTCACTATACAGGGTGGCCAAAGAGTCCTGGATCCAACGCAACTAGAGGTTAGATGGGGGTAATTTCTACGGGCGGTCCTTAAGGTCAACCCCTGCAGACTTACATTTTTTAAATTATTAGGTGTTATACCAGCTATCTGATTACCATATCACAATCTTTGGCCTAGTTCGAGGCTATAGTGCTGTGTGGAAAGTCCTCCAATATAAAGTAGGTACGTTTGGAAGAATGGTACGCACCCACAGCCTCAACAAGCAAACAGCAGGACCCCTTTGGGGTTTAGTCGGTAGAAGTCCGACATAATCCTTCCGCTATCCCCGTGGCGGGGGGGTATGCAAGAGGATTCCCCAACGAAAAAAAAAAAACGTTCTTTAGTTTTTTTACTATTGTATTCAATCTTATTCTGTGACCAGGGATATACCAGAAGACGTCCTCAACACCTACTGCTGGATCCACTCGACGTTCACAGTGGCGGGCGAGGCGGGGGCGTACCCGGGGGTGCGGGGCGCGGGGGACGCGCCGCGCCGCTACGGGAAGTACTACCAATGGGTGGCCTTCACGCTGTTCTTCCAGGTAACTCACTTTTAAGTAGTACCGAGGGACCGAGTCGCTAGCGACCAGTCGACAGTGCGTAAAAGCACTCTTAAGGAGCTGGAGGAGGCCTATACCCAAGAAGGGTCCTAACATATTTTTTTAAGTTTGTTTATTGTAAGTACTGAGTGTTATGAATAAAAAGTTATAATAATAATAATAAGCCGTTTATTTCCAAAATAACAAAATCCCAACTAATATTATAAATGCGAAAGTAACTCTGTCTGTCGGTCTGTCTGTCTGTCTGTCTGTTACGCTTTCCCGCTTAAACCTCTCAACCGATTTTGATGAAATTTGGCACAGACAATCTTTAGACCCTGAGAAAGAACATAGGCTACCTTTTATTGCGAAAAAAAGAGATGAAGAGATTAAAAGTACGCAGACGAAGTCGCGGGTACCAGCTAGTTATTCAATATATTGTATTTTGGACACCCATCTTTGGGTGAAGGCCTCCTCCACCCATCGCCACAGTGCGCGGTCCACGGCATGCCTTGTCCAAGTGACGCCGACTGTGAATAAAAAGTTATTAGTGATTGAAAAATTTTTTTTTTTAATATATAATACTAGCTGGTACCCGCGACTTCGTCGGCGTACTTTTAATCTCTTCATCTCTTTTTTTCGCAATAAAAGGTAGCCTATGTTCTTTATCAGGGTCTAAAGATTGTCTGTGCCAAATTTCATCAAAATTGGTTGAGAGGTTTAAGCGGGAAAGCGTAACAGACAGTCAGACAGATAGACAGACAGACAGACAGAGTTACTTTCGCATTTATAATATTAGTTGGGATAATAGCATGTAGGTAGTTTCACAAACTGCTCTTACAGTCTTACTAATAAACATTATCTAACACAAGACAACAAGTTATACCTAGGTACATACTTCTATATTACTAACTCGTCACGTCATGTATGTATAATAATAATAAATAATAAATATTGGTGGACTTTCCACACAGCACTATCTAGCCCCAAACTAAGCTTATGCTTGTGATATGGGAATTAGATAGCTGATATACTACTTATGTACTTTTTTGTAAATACATACTTATAATATTATATAACACCCAGACAGAGAACAAACATCTATGTTCACCACACAAATGTTTGTTCACGGTGGGAATCGAACCCACGACCTACGGCGCAGAAGGCAGAGCTACTACCAACTGAGCTACGTAGGCTGTCAGTATGTATGTATGTATGTAGCTGCTACGAACATTCGAAGCAGCTACATACATACATATGATAAATTAGAAGCTAATAAAAATCACGATTGATGTGTACAAATATAATAACTTCGATCAAACGGTAGCGTAATTCCTCAGATGACTAGCAATCCCCGCCTTTTAGCGGATAGTTTCCACTAAGTGAGCTATAGCGTTGTTATAGCGTGGCTATAGCCGGCTCGGCGGCGGCCGTGTCGACCACTTTATACTTGATTGGCCTCCGGATTATCCATCACGCCATCATACTGTAGTGTACACTAACTGAATTGGCCTTAGAATCGTTATCCTTATTGTTCAGTCTTGTTGAAATAATATCTCGAATAGAATAGAATAGAATGTAAGTTTATTTGACGACAGCACACAGAAGAAGCATACAGACAAGAAAGAACAGAAAAAAAGGCAGTAGGTAGAGAATACACTTTATCTGTTTCTGTGATTTGTGAAGACAATCGATACCACGTTCGAGTTTTTGAATTTCATTTTGTTTAATCTAAAGTGAAAGGAGTTTTTATTATTAAAGGATCAATTTCAAGGTTAATTAAGAGACTACACATTAAGGCCATCCAAGACTTAAAAAAACAGATAACAATGTAGGGCTTCGTTCTTAGCGATAACTTTGTTATAAAATAATTGATACAGTAGTTTTAGTGTGGTGAGTGGTGCCAATCGAAGTTAGGGAGGCGCAGGCAAAACTAAAATGTAAAGGCAATTAATTCAACGAAAATCAAAAGACAGCATCCACTATACGCTACAGCATCAAGGGTTAGTACGTTTCACAGAATTGATATCGTAGATAGTGCTACGAAGTGCTACGGCGTAGTGCGTCTACGCCACGTTGACCTCAGATGTATTCTGTATTTGATGGCATGGGTAAATTATTTTATGAATCAAAATATTATAAACTGTGACTATGTTGTTGTAATTCTTTCTTTTTTTAGGATTTAGTTACTGAAACATAAACGTTGCAAAAAAACTCATGTATTAATGTTGCATACTGAACACAGTAAGTGACAGCGCATATACTACCTACTTTATAATTTATTAACTAATCTAGCATTATGTATCTGTCGTTGGTGTGTCGAAATAAATAAATGTGATCAATTTATAGTTTCGATTTAGTTGTCAAGTCATAAAGCACTTACAAAACTAGAAAAAAGGCAAAATTTAATATGAATTTGTGTTTTATTCTACGTTGACGCCAATGCCGAGTTATTTGAGTACAGCACACTCAATAAATAAGCGATAAACGAAAGGATTGTGCGGCGACGTGGCTTCCGCATGGGAAGCTATTCTATCAAAACACCACACAAGTATGCAGGGTGTACAAACACTAGTAACGTCAACTGAAAACTGGACCGGATTCAGTGCGAAATTGATTAATTTGATATCGGATTCGTTAGAGAACATCATTTTTTGAATTTCGAATACAAAAAGAAAAGCCTTGTCGGAAACGAACTCTTTTTTTATTTAGACATTTTCACAGAGCGTTTGTAAGGTGTGTACAGACAGCGCGTACATTGGCATGCATAGTCGGTTATGCGACTGACTGACGCTTGACGCGACTGACTGATGGATGACGAAAAACGTAAAACGACTGACACGGCGCGTTGGCTCGCGCGGCACGCGTTCCCCAAGAGTGTTCGCGTAGCTGCAAGTTCGGACATCTTTACTATTATAAACGCGAAAGTTTGTAAGTATGGATGGATGGATGGATGTTTGTTACTCTTTCACATTGGATCGACTGAACGGATCTGGATGAAACTTGGCAGAGAGATAGATTACCTATAGTCTGAAATAGCAGGATTTAAATCTGCGCGGGTAAAACCGCGGTGCGCAAATAGTGAATAAATGATAACAATAATCAATAATTGCGAGCAAAGCCGCGGGTAAGAGCTCGTAAATAACAAATTATGTTATTATAAAAGGCATTTGCAGGCTGTGTTCGCATTTTCAGTTTTAGTTTGTGTTATTTTTACACACTAAATAATACAATAATAAATCAAGTTGATTTATTCGTCTAATATCATTGATCACTTTAGCTCAGGCACACCTGATAACGCTGGGTCACCGCGATGTTGAAAGATGCGTAAGCATTCCTACTAGTCTGGTGTTGAAAGTTAGTTAAAGGTACTTTGGCACATACTCACATTTGACATTAGTCGGTCTTCCATACATGACAGGTTGCAAGAATACTAACTCATACCTTACGATTTTATTCTTTATTTTGAGAGCAATACTTTCCATATTATAAGCTTCGCTTAGTTCTGTGGTTCCAAGCCAGATAGTCTACTTGTGTTTATATTATTTACTAGTTGCACCCCACGGTTTCACCCGCGCAGATTTTAATCCCGGTATTCCCACGGGATAAAAAGTAGCCTATGTGCTATTCCAGACTATAATCTAACTCTTTGCCAAGTTTCATCCAGATCCGTTCAGCCGTTCCGACGTAAAAGAGTAACAAACATCCATCCATTCATTCATCTATCCATCAATCCATCCATACTAACATACTTTCGCGTTTATAATATTAGTAGGATTTACAAAAAAGTGTTATAAATCCTTTATTGTTCAGCAATCGAGCTAGACACAACATTAGCGAGTGTCTCATTGTCGGCTAAAACGGTATGTATGTTAATGATGGCTGCCTGCGTCGCCTACCGTGTCACTATTCTAATTTATTGCAGAACGCACGTGGCGACCACTTTGCGACACCGTCCAAGTTTTTAAACAAATACAATATTGACTCCTTACTCTTTCAAGAAAAGACGGACTTCTATGCACCGGAAAATACACGCATACTCTGTTACTCAAAAACTACTAGTCTGACTCAATTTATTAGACCACAGGACAAGCACTAGCTTTCAATTGAAAAAAGAATCGTCAAAATCGGTCCACTTAGTAAAAAGCTATGAGGTAGCAAAATTAAAAAAAATACATAATTGCTTTGGCGGTATAGCCACTGAGCATTAGTGCGACGTGCACGCACATACAACCGTCAAAATTTAAATTTCGAATGTTCTGTTTCGAATATTTCTTTTTTTTTATTAGCTCCGGTCTATAGACAATCTTGCCAGTGTCAAGCACGTGTCAAGTGATATCAGAGCTAAAAGTTTTTAGTCACGTCAGTCAAAAGTTGAGTCAGTCAATTGTTTTGATGAAAATGGTGGCGGTTTCTTCAAAATATTTTCAGTCAAATCACGGTATCACATATCACACTTTCATTCCAAATGCTTTCACTTTGTGCTAAGACCACAAGTGATGTTGGTTAAATTACCACCAACATTACATAACACTACTCAAAATAACACTATAAAAACAATATAAATGAAAATGCTATGTTGCTTCGCAAAATGTCAGAAAACGTTTGCAATTCTTCATGCCTATTTATTTTTCCATTACATTCACAGAAAATCGCTGTCAGTTAGTTCTTTACACCGTGTCCAGGTGTCGTGTGTAGGTAACTGGTAAAGCGATGCAGTTTTACAGTCCGTTTTACTGTGTGCACCTGTGCTTAAGGGCCATGGTGAATCTACTGTGACATTTGGAAACAAAAGATAACTAATATAGCCTTACAGCTACGTTGGTAGAGCTCTGGTTTCTGCGTTATAAAAATAAACTTAGTAATAACTAATACGAATTATAAATAGTTATAATCCAAGACTTGCCTCAAGTGCTTTCCCTTGTCTGTCTCAGGTAGTATTGGGATTCTGGGGGTTGAGATATCTAACGAGGTCCAATATGGGAGTCATCTCGAAGCAAAGGCTGTACTGACATCCAAAAAACTTGGAGTGCTAAACCGTGCCAAACAGTATTTTACACCAAAACAGCGGCTTCTGCTTTACAAAGCATAAGTTCGGCCGCATGTAGAATACTATTCCCATCTATGGAACGGGGCACCCAAGTATCAGCTGCAACGATTTGACTCCCTACAAAGAAGAGCCGTTAGAATTATCAGCGATCCCAAACTCACTGATATGCTAGAGCCGCTCAGCTTACGCTGCGACATTGGCTCTTTATGCGTGTTTTATCGGCTGTACAACGGGGAATGCTCGGAGGAGCTATTTGACCTTATCCCAGCGTCGAGATTTTACCACCGCTCCTCTCGGCACCGGGATCGAGCTCATCCACACATTCTGGAACCCTGGGTCTCTCGTACTCTCCGTTTTTCAAGCTCATTTCTTCCCTATACCCATAGGCTGTGGAATGAGTTACCATCAGAAGTTTTCCCGCCAAGATTTAACATGAAAAGCTTCAAGAAAAATGTTAATTAAAGTCCTTCAGGGTAGGCAACGCACTGACAACGTCCCTGGTGTTGTTGTTGTCTATGGGCGACGGTGACCGCTTACCATCAGGTGGGCCGTTAGCCCGTTTGCCTATCTTTTACATAAAAAAAAAAAGTTGATGGACGCAGGGCAGTGCATTGTAGGGCACGTTCCTATCGTGCGTGACTTGCGAGGCAATGCTCTGTTATAGGTGATGGTTACCACTTAACATCAGGTGGGCCATCTGCTTGTTCCATCAGCCAGTTGTATAAAAAAAGGTTTGACGTGAAAAACAAAAAAAATAATTAAGTAGTTTTTGATCCTGACCTCAGTCCTAGTTTGATGCAAAATACTTACAAACAATGTTCATTTAGCAAATCAGTGTTTTAAAACTTCTGAGCAACTAAAACTTTTTGACTAACAAATAGCATGACACCGGAAACGCATCAGTTTGCACCGGCTGTAACCGGATGTGTCAAGTGCCGCCATCTGTCGGTCTCGTTGTAAACGAACCGTGGTACTTGTGATATTAACATTTGTTTGAAAGTTACAGGATGGTTTAAGTTTTTGGGTGGTAGGATGACATCTAAATTCAAGTTGAAAGTATTTAATACTCGTACCAACTACTGCCAAATGTAGGAATTGAATATTTAGACATACCTCTGACTACCGTCTTTATGCTTTAGTTCGTACAAAACATATAGTTCGTTGTTTAAAACATATAGTTGAGGGGATATCTAGCGTGTTTGAGGAAAAACCTGTATATGTTTTCTTACTTAAAATTTTTTTACAGAGGAGAGCACTTATTTATTTATTTATTTAATACTTTATTGCACTAAAAACAGAGTACAAAAGGCGAGCTTAATGCTAGACAGCATTTTCTACCAGCCAACCTTAACAGGTAGAAGAACATAGGTTGGCGTGCTTAATTATACTAACATTCACAATAATAATATGGTAACATATTTCCTAAAAGTATAAACTAAATATAATATCTAATAAATTAAAAAACAAATATAATAATATATATCTATCTATAATATACTTACATATACACTTACAAAAATATAATAAATAATATTAATGTGGTCGAAAAATAGAAATCATGAACTTAATAAAGCTCTACAATATTTTGTATTACCTGCTACCTTTTATAATATTTTATGAGCGTTTTCTCCTAAACCGACTGGACCTCAATCACTGACCTCAATAAATTTAAGGTCAGCGACCTCAACGCACTGGAAAATACACTGATAGTATAACTCAAAAAAGACTCGTCAGATATGATTCAAATTTAAATGGGACCTTATGACAATCACCAGATTTCGATTAAAAAAATAATCATTAAAATCGGCCCCCCAGTAAAAAGTTATGAGGTAACAAACATAAAAAATACGACGAATCTCTTTAAATCTCTTTTTCATTTTTTCTCCTTTTTTTGAAGTGTTTTAATCTGCGTTTTCTCTGAAACTCCAATAGTATGTAACAAAAAAACTAAACATCTCAACAATAACGACAATATTAGATTGCGAAACGTTTTAGTAAAAAAACCATCAATAAATATTTCCTAAACTCCGCTGTAATATTCCCGTCTTTTGAATTACGATAATTCGCTCGATCATCGCGCGTATACAAATGTTAATGTTTTTTCATGTCACGTCTGTAAAAGCAATAAGCAAGTTTGACAGTCGAGACAACAATGTAAATAATATTCGTCAGCTTCACGTCAATGGCTGTCAGTAGGAGCGACCACCACGCCAAGTTGCGACACAGACTGACATTGACGAAAACACAATTACCTTTTTTCTTAGCCTAATTTTCTGTCATCTTGAAAGAAAGAAAAAAAGAAAGAAAACATATTTATTTCGTCCCACAAACACAAGTAGGTACTTACTTAAAACTAACAGAAAATAAAATTATAACCTACACTAATAAAGAACCTACCTGCCGTTGTGCGGGGCAAAAAGGTCACGTCTCAGCTTAAATGCTGCACTAAACCTAGGTACCGTAGGTACAGTGCAACGCTGGTTTTCAGACGTGGCCTGGCCTGGTCTTGGGATGTAAATTTGCAAGAAATAGCCGACTGCAAATACACTCAAAATACTTTATCTCAAAAAGTAACTGTCAGATCTTGCTCATATTTAAATGGGACCACCTGCTATTTTGAAGTCAATTAAAAATATTTTGTTCTCCAGAGGGTTATCATGAGTTTGGAGCCGGCCGCGATCGATCGTGGATTGCAACGATTTACACCGAATTTCAAGGAAATGAAACAACGGCATTTAGCGTATTCTTTGAGAAGCTTAAGTGAAGCTTCTCAAAGAATGCGAATAATATATAATATTTATAATAGGAATAATAATTAAAATAATAAGAATTTATTAGGAATATAAGAATAACATATAATATTGAATTTCCTTAAAATGCGGTATCTATCGGCGTGATCTACGATCGATCGCGGTCGGCACCGGAACTCGTGATAATAATCTGACTCCCCCACTCCCTCAGGTAATAATCTGACTCCATATTAAGTGTAAGTTTCGAAAGAAATAGCCACCGTTTTCTTCAAAACAAATGATAGGCAACTTGGCTTAGATGGACTGAAACAGAAAAAGAAACAGCTTCACGACTTTGATCCCCAGGCACGGTAGTAGACATCCCTTCAGCAGTGCAAGTACCGTTCTTATCGATCGCTTAATTTGACATTTAGAATCGTCAAAATTCGTTAAAAATGGTTTTATCCATTGTTGAAACCATTTTTAACGAATTTTTAACGATTCTTAATGTCAATTAAGCGATCGATAAGAACAGTACTTGCACTGCAGATCTCCCAGTACCAAGTAGGTACTAATTCAAGATTCTTTGAGGATGTCTATGGGGGGTTAGTCAGAGGTACGTCCAAACATTACATTTGGCACATACCCACATTTGCAGTAGTTAGTATTCCATACGTGACAGGTTGCAAGCCCATCGCCGCTGTTAGAATACTAACTGGTTTCCTCACGATGTTTTCCTTCACCGTTTAAGAGCACTGGCATTGCGCACATAAATTTTTTGATAAAAAAATCCGTTGGTGCACGACCGGATTCGAACCTGCGACCTTACGATCGGAAGGCGGGGTCACTCCCACTAGACCACCGGTGCTCTTAGATGGACTGACATGATTTAAAAGTGTTTTTTCTGTTTTACTTGACACTGGCCAGATTATCTGTCAAATGTAGAACAGGAGCCATAAACGGATAGTAGTACGACGCCAAAAAAAAAAAAACGGATAGTAGATGAAAAAAACTAACCACAATTTGCTCAACACCAATAAATTTACACGTCCATCTCGACATTTACGACTATTTTATAGTTTGTACTGTAACTGTAGATGTTATTTTAGTAAATAAAATAAAATCTATAACGGAACATCTCGAGAGCGCGTCAAAATATTCTCACGATCATCATACTCGTAAAAGCAACATATCTATTAACGTTGGAAGGGCTCTAATACTATTAGAATACCTATGTAGGCCGATACATCAATATATGTACAGCCAATATTTGGATTTTGATCAGGTGTGTTTGTCGAGACGCCGTGCCGATGTTAATAATCGGGAGTAACCCCGGTTGCCGCAACACGTTTCATCAGCGACCTAATAACTTCAAATATTATGATGTTAATGTGGGTAGGTGGCCGGCAGTGCACGCGCGTGCCGTACGCCCAACTTAAGTTTATAAATAGAATGCACATCGCCCTGTATGTGTTTAGCGTAAGGAGCTTTTACAGCGGGCGCGCCGCGCGCCGGCCAGTCAGTGAGTGCTAGCACGCGAGCCGGCCGCGACCCGGCCGCGCGCGGAACTTTCTTTCCGAATTAACTTTCCCGCGAAGTGAGAAGTGACATCGAGTGCGGTGCGACATTTCGAACCCCACGCCACGGCACGTCCCGCGCTAAATACCGCTAATCACCGCGCGTAACCGAGTTTCAAAAATAAAGCGTTGCCGATTCGAAACCGGAGCACCTTGAAGGTTAATGACAAAATAAAAAAGCATGCATTAAACTGTGTTTTAAGACAAGCGGTCGCCGCAACCTGGATTCCTTGCCATTGTGCTATATCGACGTGAGTCTGCTCTTACTACAACAAGTTTCTCATCAATGAACGAATTCTTTTTTTAAAACATCGACGAACTCTTTACTTTATTCTTTTGTTTTTCTTTCATGAAAAGAAAGGAGTTTTCTCTCTATGAAGTTTCTTATCTGAAACGACGCATTCACAATTATAGTCTTTAAATCATTGCTCTATATTGGATTACTGCAGCTCCTGCCATTAGATCCTCATCCTGTTTATACTGTACGTGTTTACATTTCATTCAATCAGCTACAAATTATACTTACGCATTGCTATATTAAACTATATACATTGTTGGAATACACAGGGTTCAAGTTTGAAAGGAATGTTTAGGATGAAGACAGTTAAAAAATCGCTTTTATTAGGAGAAATCTATAAAACAGGAGCGTTGGAGTACCGCCACTGCTGTGATTGATCAAAAAGTTAGTGTTGACCCGAGACACACAAAAGTTCAACTGAAAAATCATTACCTACTTTCATTCGGAAACGAGATTTTATTATTTTTGTTTTAGTTTGGTGAATCTTTATTCTATAAACTCTTCTTTAAATTGACAATAGTAGTGTATGCATTATAGATATAGTTATAAAAGTATAGTTATAAAGGTAAAGTGCGTAAAAAAAATATTACCGCCTTATTTATAATCGACTTTTACCATGGCTTCTTTTTTTGGTCACCTTTGCAAAAATTACGACTAATATTATGTCAAGCCATTGATATTCAATACAAAAACTATCGTGATTTGACCGAAAATGTTTCGAATGTTTTGAAGAAAACCGACACCATTTTCTTCAAAACAAATGACGTGACTTGACTATGGACTGACTTGACTAAAAAGTATTAAGCGAAATCTCTTGACACAAGATTGTCAAGCAAGATTGTCTCGGACAGGAGCCATAAACAAAGAAGGAGAAGAAGAATATTATTTAGCTGTAGTCAAGGAATTTGAATACAATCTATTTCCTTGGCTGTAGTATCCAAATTCCTTGGCTGTGATTCACAGGCTTGGTAGGCCCTCTCAGATCTTGATATCCTAGAACCTTTCTCTTTGAGGATCACCTTTGAGGATACTTAACTGTATTTTGGAATGTTAATTTTATAATTGTACTTACCTGATGTTTGTGTTTCTTTTTTGAATGTTTTAAGGCGGTCAGGCTGGACTATAGTAGAGAGACATAAATTCTAACCTCTAACACCAAATTTGTACCTAGTTTTCCATAAGCAATAAAGAAGCTTATCTTATCTTATCTAAAGGGGGTAATAAGGCGACCGCATTCAAAATGTCGGTGTTAAAATTTCTCTTAAACAAATAAAAAAGAAAAAAAAAACAAAAGGCATTGATAGTCACTTTGCCTTGCGCCATCTACCCCCAAATAAATCAAAGCTACCCAAACAATACATATTATTAAATATTGGTAGAATTTCTACACAGCACTATCTAGCCCCAAATTAAGCCAATGCTTTTAAAATAGCCAGAAAGCTCCAAAACAAGAACGTTACAAAATACGAAAAAAAAAGCTTAGTACTGACTGATTTCCGAGTCCAGCTAAAACTATCCGAAGTTAATCCGTAATCGAGGTTAAACAAACGACAATCGGCGATCGTCAGTAATTTATCGCACATTCTATATTCAAATCTGGTTGTAATAACCGCCGGTGATTTACGCTTGGTTTCGGAACGAGCGTGCTCGCTCGTAGTTCATCGTGCTTGGACAATGTTGACCTATTATTGGATAAAATGCTTCCAATAATGCAATATTAGTACTATGTGAAGGACTTTTCCAGGGGTTCTGTCATAATATGTCTGTCCTTATCCCACGCTAAGTGAGGTCGGCACATCAGGTTTCATCTCTCTTTCTAATTATTTAACTCGGTGCTCACTCCTAATAACCGTATCTTTCCTCTGCATCTTTTTTTAGGAACCAAGCCGTAAGTTTGATGCCTGCCTTCTAGGCTTGGTCGCATGGAGCTGGCACCTAAATATTATATATATAAAATAAAATAATATAGCTTGAGATATGGAAACCTGATAACTGATATGCTACTTTTACTTTTTTTTTGTAAATATTTACTTACTAGCGGCCTGTCCCAGCTTCGCATGGGTGGACATAATTTTTTTTAGTATTAAATGTAGCCTATGTTACTCAGGGATCATGTAGCTTTCATATGGTGAAAGAATTTTTGAAATCGGACCAGTAGTTTTTGAGCCCATTCGAAACATACATACAAAGTTTTCCTCTTTATAATATTAGTGTAGATATAAATATGTATACAGCATTAAAAACAATTCGCTAAATTCGATATAGTTTTGTCTACCATATTGACCATTTTGGATAGGTTGTTTATAACCAGTAATTTTAATGTATTAAAAAAAATGCATTAAAAATAAAAAAAATATCTATTTATTATCAGTAGGCTGACCGAAATTATTTCAGTTAATGTCCAAAATATACCGCGGTAATGACTTCATCTCAATGGCCGCTGCGGTACCTGCTACTGTTATTTAGTCTGTGCCAGTGACAGTCAGCTTCAAAAGGTAATTTCTTAAAAAAAGATAAGAGTCTTGTTTGGTGCCTTTGTAGTTTCAACAAAAATAATTATTTTGATGTTACTCCATAATCCAAAAAAATATTGTTTTGATTTAAACGAGTATCTTAGAGAAGTTGATCTGCGTGCGAGATGTTGTTTGACGGTAGTCAGCCTCTTAGTGAAGTATACATCGTGTCGATGTGTTTGCAAAAATTATCAATCAAAATAACAATAATTATTATCTTTGTAATTATTTCAAAATGTTTTGGCGGAGTTTTCGCGTGTATAATATTATAGCAGGATTTTTACAGTACTGTCAGTTGTCCAAAATGCGTTTGTAATCCAACGTACGCTTCGAATCTAGCTGATATGATAGTACTGCTGCCGACTGTACCTGCTGGCATTTTGTGGCAGTTATAATGATGACATTATCGGTCGGACCCTTCATCGTTTCGGGCCTCCATTTGTTATATTGTGTCTTTTTATACAATTAGCAACATTGAAAATATTAAAAAGAGAATATTGGTTTTTGTGACTATGATTATAAAAAAGTAAAGAAATATGATAAATTAAGAAATTCAGTAAATTTTTACGTACCCGACATTTTAAGAAAGCCAAACTGAGTAAGCCTGATGTTAATACTTTTTATTTTACCTTTGCATACAGAGTTACACATCAGGGTTGATATTGCACGCTTTTATGTCCATGTAGTAAAATTAATTTTTCATTGGCATTGTTTAGCTTGATCAGTATCCGTGACACAGAACTATGAAACAATCAAACTCCAGAAATCATTTTGGATTAGTATGTTTGGCCTTACGTTTACCAAAATGATTTCTGACTCAAGCACATTTTCCTTATATTATTGTATTATTTGTATTCGAACAGTATTTATGCGTGTCACTGGATAGTTATTCTTTCAAACAACCTCCCCGAAATGAAATAAACTGAAATAATAGCCAATCGCACCTCGAAACTGCGAGCCGCTGTCGCCGGGCCCTTAAGTGAAAATTATGCCCATAACCTCTACTGTCGTATATTCTATTCTTCTATTTTATTTTAAAATCGGCTCGTAGGATCCTTCAGTTTGTCTTCAGTCGTTTTCCCACTTTACCTCATTCAAATACTTGTATTAGATAATGCGTTGCATCTATTGGAAAATCTACGAATTTTCCGAGTTCTCAAATTGAGTTCCAGAGCGTTTTCATTTATTCTATTTTAGAACGAATGCCTTCAGCTTTGGTTGCAGCAGTATTTTAAGCTGTTAAGCTCATTTTTTTGTACAACTAGCTCATGGAACAAGCAGATGGCCCACCTGATGTTACGTCACCATCACCTATAACAAAGCATTACCTCGTATGTCACGCACGATAGGAACGTGCCCTACGATGCACTGCCCTGCGTCTATTAACTTGAGGCATACAGATGTTAAGCCTCTTGTGCCTGTAATTACACCGGCGACCACACGCTTCAAACCGAAACACAGCGTTGCTGCTTGGCGGTAGAAAAAGGCGTGGTGGTATTTCCCCGGATGAGCCACACACAGAGCTCTAGTACTCTTTTTTATTCGCTATTTAATCGCTGAATACATACATTTGTATAAAAAAATTGCATCTAAAAAACCACTAAGGTTTGTACTAGTGCTATCGCAATTACGTAACTACTACTTAAAACTACGTATGTAAAAAAAATATAGACATACGATTGAAATACCAGCCCCAGTGTTGAACTATTTCTACGGTATGCTATTGCAGGTACAGACTCTACGGTTTAATGAAAATCGGTTCGTTTTTATGGTCACACCACAGCAAATGGAGAGAAACATACGATTAAGAAATACGGAGCTGTTTGTTCGTATTTGTTTTTTTTTCTAACCACAAACAAGTCAGCGCGGCCCGTTTTATATGGATAGTAGGTAGGTTTTATATGGAGGTAGGTTTATTATTTATTATTGCATTGTCATGTGGTATTGTTTGTTGCCTGTTCTTCTCGGCGTTGGTCGCGTGGAACTGGACCCTAGAGTCACCTAGTTTTAAGACTTTTCAACATGATTCTTGTGATTTGATTGAATAAACATATTTTGACTTTGACTTTTGGTTCATTTCAAATTGAGTCAGATCTGACGAGTAGTTTATAAGGTGTAGTAGTAGTGCGTCAACCTAAAAGAACGCTGGAAAACAGTTTGCGCATCCTACTAATATTATAAACGGGAAAGCTTGTAAGTGGGATGGATGGATGGATGGATGTTTGTTACTCTTTCACGCCTGAACGGATCTGGATGAAGCTTGGCAGAAAGATAGATTATGGTCTGGAATAGTACATGGCTACTTTTATCCCGTGGGAATACCAGGATTTAAATCTGCGCGGGTGAAACCGGGGGGCGCAACTAGTACAAAATACTCGGGCCATCACTCCCTTCCTTCCGGCGTTCTTTTTGCGTGACGCGCATAGTTTGAGTGTATTTTGCAGTGCATTTGAAGTTGGGTTTTGCTTGCAAAAAATTATTTCTTTATAGAGCTATTCGAAGTCGGTTCGGAAAAGGCTAATCCATCTAATAAGTGTATTAATAGACTGAATGTCAAGGATAGCCCCTTGTCGGCTAATTCAGAACAAGAGGCGCCGCTACGCACGAAGACAAAACCCCCTTGAGAAGCAACGTGTAAGCTTAAATTTAGCGTTTGATGTAACATTTGACAGCCCCCCGCTCAGTTAGTAGGCAGCTCTGCGTTCAGCGCTGTGAGATCGTGGGTTCAGTCCCCAAGAGAACGAACATTTGTGAGCTGAAAGTAGGTGTTCTGTAGTTCTTCTTTCTTCTTTTTATGGCTCCTGTCATAGACAATCTTGCCAATGTCAAGTGATTCAGAGATTATACTCTTTGTAGATAGGTAAGTTTCTAGTCACGTCAGTCCAAAGTCGAGTCAGTCAATTGTTTTGAAGAAAATGGTGGCGGTTTCTTCAAAACATTTGAAACATTTTCGGTCAAATCACGATATCACATAATACACTTTCATTCCAAATGCTTACACTTTGTGCTAAGACCACAAGTAATGTTGGTTAAAATACCACCAAAATTACACAACACAACTCAAAATAACACTAGAAAAACAATTAAAATGAAAATGCTATGTTGCTTCGTTAAATGACAGGAAACGAATCTCATAGGTGTTCTGTTTTCTGTCTGGGTGCTATATAATAATACTAGCTGAACCCGCGGCTTCGCTCGCTGACATAATTGTCAGCTATCTGGTTCCCATCTGAATATTATACCTATGTCCAAAAATTTCTTAAATAGTACTTTTAATTACATTTTAAATTCTTGAGGAAACCGACGATCTCGTTTTTACTACATCCAGAGGAAATATAGGCATACATACATACAGTCAATCATTTTTTTATTTTGAAATGCGCGAGCGTTTTATCCGCACTGTTATCAACGTCTTAATTGACCGAGCGAGCGAAGCGAGCGAAGCGTCTCAGTTTCCACATTGGGCAAAAATGCGTTTGTCCGGATGTCTGTCTGTCTGTCTGTTCTCCTCTACAGGTCGCATTTTTCAACCGATCTGGACGAAACTTGGTACACAGGTTATATGACTTATTAGAATTTTTTGTCGTCGGGGATTTTTGATTGGAGGGGTACTTCCCCCAAAAAAAGGGCAAAAAGGGGGCTATTTGATATACTGGATATCTCCACTAAATGAGATCCGATTTCGATTATTCTTTTTTTATTTGAAAGGTAGTAACTATAAGTTGGTCTCATAAAAGTTTGGCGAAGATCTGATAAGGATCTTCAGCATGATGAACAGGATAGCTCATCAAACAATCGATGGTTTTCAATCAAATTTGAGAGAAACACTTGTGTAGAACTATTTCTACACAAGTGTATCATCTTGTGTAGAATGAGGTCCTTTGGACCTCATTCTACACAAGATGATGCAAAAAAAATCAAAAAGATCAAAAAAATCACAAAACGGAAAATGCACTTGCACATTACATTTCTCAAATAGCTCACTTTTAGTATGCTCGCGAGGTCTACAGCTCCCAGAGCCACTAGTATATTTTTATAGCTGACTGTACCTCCTTACTACTGGTACTACGGACTAAAATAAAAACACTTCTGTTCACTATCAATGGACTAGCATACATTAACCAGTAGGGCAGATTGTTAACTGTACAAGGCCATACGCAATAATAAGATACTATAATTACGTTTTGTAAACAAAAAACTTCTCGCCCAGTGTTTTCCTGCCTTTAAAACGTTACCACTGAAATCTGACCCGATAATATTCCTATATTGTCAAGTGAATAAATACCATTTTTAATAGGTTAATAAAAAATAATGTATTTGGAAAAATGAAGCGGTCGACCGTCATTTGTTTTAAAAAAATGGTGGCAGTTTTCTTCAAAAACTTTGAATCATTTTCGTTTAAATCAGAGTATCATATACATAATACACTTATTCGAAATGTTTACTTTAGATAGATAGAAAATTCTTTATTGCACAAAAAATACAATGTACATAGGCGAGCTTAGGCTATCTACCAGCTAACTTTATACTAAGACGTCGAGATTTTAATTAAAAAAATTGCCGAAATTATTTATTTATTTCATACTTTATTGCAATAAAAACAGAGTACAAAAGGTGAGCTTAGTGCTAAATTACACAAGAGAACTCAAAATAACAAAAAAAAAATGATAAACTATAAATTGCTTCCAAAAATGACGGAACAAATCATGGCTGCTATTGTCACGCCCGTATCTACAGCGTCATTGTGGCTTTAGTATAGAAGACTTACCGTCGTCTATGACAGCTGTCATTGCTAAAGGAACGCCATTTTGTTCCTCTGTTGCAGGTGTGATCACAATCACGAAATCTTTGAAACATCAATCTAAAGTTTATATTCGAAGATACAGTGGATTCCGAAGCTTTTTCTGATCTACAATAATATGATAAATAAACATAACTACTAGGTTTGGTAATTTCAATCTTTGTGCTCATTATATTATGTTGACGCCCGTTAAAGTACTCACTACTTCTCGCTTACACATAATATAAATATTTTGTAAGATGTATTGCTGAACTTAATTATGAAAAATTCCAATTAATCGCGTCTGAAAAAACTTGTTTGGATGAAAATTATTTTTTTTGTAATGAAATATTTTTTTATTAGTTGCCTTAATTTGTTGCATTTTACTACGACGTCCTGCAAAGAATACGTCCAGTTTCCAGTAACCCTGTATGCCCGAAGTTAGCATACCTACGCTAAAATCATCGCAATTAGTTTTTTTAGAACTAGGCGTGAGTGATATACTGCCGTCTTACCGCAAAAGGGGACATCTAACAAATTATAAATGTCGGGGAAAATGGGTTTGAAGTTTTTTGATGTTTTTCGGGAATAAAATCAATTGAATGTTATGCTGATAAAATAAATGCAATTACTTGAATATACGTAAGATCTATCAAAATGTATTTTTATTTTTTTATCATCATTCTTTGTAAAATCATGATTTTTCTTTGATGAGCTTAATACAAAAAATATAAAGGCTGTCAGATGTGCCTTTTGGACTTACCGTAACTTAATGCTGGTGTATACCTATACGGAATCAGGAAATAAGGAGCATCGGCAATTAAAAAAATCTATCTCAATCCAGCATTAAGTTACAGTAAGTCCAAAAGGCACATCTGACAGCCTTTATATTTTTTGTATTAAGCTCATCAAAGAAAAATCATGATTTTACAAATAATGAGTATAAAAAAATAAAAATACATGATTAACTCTATTTTTGAAAAAAAATTAGATGTGCCCTTTTGCGGTAAGACGGCAGTATAGCTGTCAGCTCGGTATGTGCTATCAGTTTTCGAAATACCTCATAAATGTAATCTTTAACTAACATGTCACTTTTTATGGGGTTATTTTCGGTCGTATATTCCCAAAGTAAATTGAATGTGTCGTCGGCATCTGAAATGTGTAGAAACATCTACATCCGTCGTTAGTTTAAACGTAGAATGCATTTTCTCAAATAAATAAAATCGGATGGTTTATTGACAACTAGTTAAGTTTGTCGTCCGTTAAGAAAAATAAGAAGTAAGAAGTGGGGCGTGTGATCGTGGATTTCAAAACATTGCCTAGACTCAAATGAATTTAATAAAATATATTTGACAAGTTGTACCTATATAAATACACTTATATAAATCAGTAGTTGCGCCCCGCGGTTTCACTCGCGCAGATTTAAATCCCGGTATTCCGACGGGATATAAAGTAGCCTATGTGCTATTCCACACTATAATCTATCTCTCTGCCTAGTTTCACCTAGACAGTAGCAAACATCCATCCATCCATCCATACCTACTTACAAACTTTCGCGTTTATAATAGTAGTAGGATTCAGGACCTTTCATGACATTCAAATTTTATAGCATTTTTGATGATATTGTTTGTTGTGTTTGTTAGCAAACCGAATATTTATGTGCTTGCTGGGAATTAAACCCACAACCCGCAGACGGCAGAGCGCATACAAGTAGGTAAGTTTAAAATAGAATAGAATAGTTTGTTTTGACACACAATACACAGAGAATACAACACACAGAGAATACAATACACATAGAATACAATATAAAGAGACACAGAAATTACAATATAAAGAAAGCCTAACAGAAGAAACTAAACAGAAAACAATATGTAGTTATAAATTAGTTTGGAGCAAATTAGTCCCTCTGTGTAGTGTGGGCCAAATAGGTCCTGTCTTAGCTCAGATGCTGCTCCAATGATGAGGACATCGCGTCGTTACTCCTCACCGCTGAGAGTCTGTACCCCCTCCATGGATTACTTTGTCTTTCAAAATCCTTCGCCATCTGGATCTATTACTCATAATCATCATTCTGGAACTAAGTTTTAGTCCATCTGTTTCTCATCATCATCATTTTGGAACTAAGTAAATAAATAAATAATGCTGGACAATCCACACAGCACTATCTAGCCCCAAAGTAAGCTATTCAAAGCTTGTGTTATGGGTACTAGATAACTGATATATTTAATACATTATATACTAACATAGATAGATATTTTTTTTTATTATACATAGAAAACACCCAGACCATCGGAACAAATTTCTGCAGATCGTACACAAATTTGTTCCAAGGCGGGAATCGAACCCGCAACCTCTTGCGTCGCAGGCAGGCTCTCGCCCGCTGCGCCACAGAGGTCGTCAGGTTAGTAAAGTAACTAAGTTTTAGTCCATCTGTTTCTCATCATCATCAGTTTGTAACTAAGTAAATTAACTAAGTTTTAGTCCATCAGTTTCTCATCATCATCAGTTTGTAACTAAGTAAATTAACTAAGTTTTAGTCCATCTGTTTCTCATCATCATCAGTTTTTAACTAAGTAAATCAACTAAGTTTTAGTCCAGCTAAAACTTTTAAAAGTCCAACAATGTTGTCAATGCATTCGTTGAAAAACGATAAAGTCTAACCCTGTTTACAGCTAACAATAAATTAATGAGCTGCTGATACTGACCAGCCTTGAGTGAAACACGTCTGATTACAATTATTTACAATCGTAAATCGGATTTACAAATGATATGTTTATTTTTTTTATTCGTCTCGTAGCGTTCTGCGTGGTACCGAGCGGGTGAGTGCTGTGTAAGCGGCTAGCGTCGAACGGTTTCTGGTCGGCCTCCTCCAATCTCTTCCTCGAAAAGTTATGAGGTATCAGAAGATCAGGGCCTATCTAGCCCGGTGACTTTTTTGTCACGTTAGATAAATATCTGTCAAATTTAATAAAATTTATTTGGTAACTGTCAAATTTCTTATTGAATTTTGACAGTTACCGTGCAGATATTCCCTGGTTATTTTATCGAAATTTCGTGAGTGAGAGTGACTCCATACAAAACTCGGCGTAGACATCCCCTTTTTTTCTTATTTTCTTTCCCTATATTATGTATTTCCATTTTCCAAAAAAGCTGCATAAAATCGGTTTCCTGCTCCTCACGTTTGGTATACCAACTACTGCAAAATGTATATGCCAAATACTTAGACGTTAGCTACGTCTGCTAACCTAACCTAACCTAGCCCCGGACTACTCCCTCTAGACGTCCTAAATAATGCGTAATTCGTAGTTGGTACTAAAAGATTTGAGGGGATATCTACCGTGCATGGGGTTGAAAGTCATAAAGTTTTTTCTGTTTTCCTTTTTTAAACTCCCAAAGTTCATCAATGATTCGCTTTCGATGCTCACAGTCAGACCGATCCCTCCTTACAGCGTCGAGTAAATAACCAAGTTCCCTTTATTCGCCAGACAGTCTATTTTAGCGCAGCCGTACCGAAGGAAGCTTATAGGTAGTTATGGGAAGTCGGAATTATTATTTGTTTGCACAAGTGAGCAATGCTGGGCGATTGTGACCTAATTTTCACTATCAGTTCTATCACGAGGAAAAACTGTACGAACTTGTATTTTATGAGTTTCCAACTATTCTTTCTTTCCCCTTAATTAATTTTTATTCGTTTTATTGAAGGTTTATGAGATTTATAAATCTGTAGCGGTAACGCGCGAGTTGGTGTGCGTAGGTTTGTTTTATTTTCTGAAATTGTTTTCTTGTTACCTATTGTTTTGTAATATTTTAACTAAATAAAAAAAATCGTGTATTTTTTTGGATTAAACAAATAAATACTATTTTTTAAATCCAAATGCTAAATTTCATTGCGTTCTTTGTGTATGCCGTTGTGTCCGTTTGTATGTTTATCTGTCAATTGGCTCACGCTAAGCAAGTTAATTGAATAATCGACCTGTGGTTCAGATTGTGACTCAAGTCTGACTCAAGAAATGTTTTTATTCGTAAAACCAATTAACAGAAATTATAACAATCCTTATTAAAAGAGTAAGAGAAAGTTTATTAAAAGAAACCATACATTCCATAATACGACCATAAATAATCATGGAGGGAGAAGAAATTTTCAAATAGATAATTAAATAAACTTTTAAAATAATTGCATAAAACATACCTACCAATCGTCTGATGATAAAATTTTATAATACTAATGTCTCTACCACGTCAAACATTATATCATCCGTCACCTCCATTCATTCGAAATTTAAAATCGTTCCATTTTAGAAATCGAAATGTTGCCAGCATTCGGAAACAATCTTAGTTGATATAATGTGCGGATGTATTTATAACCCGCTCGTCTGTGTTCTAATGAATGAGACATTTAACTATGTAGGTTTGACTTGTGTGTGTTCTCGTTGAAGATAGTATAGGTAACCCGTGACATATCTTTTTGTATGAGTAAAAAGTTACAAGGTTTTGTAGGCACGAAAATATTGCAAAAAAAAAGATTTTGTTACAAATATCTACATTATATAAAGACTGTTTTTTTATTTGTTTCCGTAATAAAGTAGCTTGTGGTAATGCAATTTGTTTTGGTTCAATTTCAAATTTATATTTTTGAGAACATTTGAATGTTACACTCCGAGCCTTGCGATTCTTCATGTGACATTCACTGATTTTTAACCAACGAACATTGACCGATTTTTAACTGATGAGGATTAGAAACACGCGTAGATAAAATAAGATACCTAGAAGTACAGGAGTAGATGTACGAGTTATATCTTGTTTTCAAAGAAACTTTCAGAAAAACATGAAAGATCTAACGACACCTTTTAATTGCGATGTTTAACACACAAAGGCTTCCGGCGATTTAGACGATCACAGAAAAACGTGTGTTTTTTTAGATTTATAGTTTTGACGGCAGTGTGGTAATATATCGAAGCGTCATCGGAGTTTTCGCAAAGGCATTTTCAAATTCAAAATCAAACCAACAAAGACTTCAACCAATCCTTGTGGATTGGTTGAAGTCAATGCCATTTTCGTTTTTTTTCATAAGGATTATTCCATCAATAATCATTCTATTTAATATGTGGGTAGGCCAAATGTTATATTTAGACTTATACCTCTGAATACCTCAGTAAGACATCCCTAAAGAATTTGCAGTGGCCTCTAGTTACCAAGGGATCAGAAAGGATGACTACCATGCATAAGATCCTTATGCAATCATGAAGCTATTTCATTTGTTTCTGTGTATTTAATTTGTAGTTACACATTACAAAGAGATGTTAGAGAAAAATCTATTATTATCAGCGATTCCTTATTTCACAACATTTGGTAGTTCTCAGGCCAACGAGATTCAACTGAAAAAGCATTTGAATAATGAAATCCTATCACGTCTCGCCAGGGCTCGCGAGGCCCACTCTTACAAAACATTAACCACCTACAAAAGCTGTTTAGTATAACCGATTCTTTTAGCTGAGAGAAAGAAAGAAAGAAAGAAAGAAAGAAAGAAACAAAACAGAGAGCCTTAGAAGTATCGTTTTCCTTGTGAGTTTTTTTAGGCAACCAAGCTGGCAAATAAACACATGGAACAATTAAAACAGAGAGCCTTAGAAGTATCGTTTTCCTTGTGAGTTTTTTTAGGCAACCAAGCTGGCAAATAAACACATGGAACAATTATCTAAGTACTAATAAAACACGCAAATAGCCCTCCTAATGTTGACGGTAACTCTATACCTACTTGCCATACCAGAGGTGCACTCGCGCGATTCCAATCGAGGAATTAATAATTATCTATAATCGTAAGACCAGTTTTTTTCTTTCTATAGTGCCTTTTGTAGTACCATGTGCCAATTTTTGGTGCAACACCAATGCAGGGAGATAGAGAGAGAAAGAAATAGAGGACGGATTATGTCGGTAAATAAATAAATATTGGTGGATATTCCCCATGGCGCTTAGCAACAAACAACGCAATGCTTGTAACTATTAAGGGAACCAGATAGCTGGTATAATACGTACCTACATATACCCCTTTTTAAATATATAGATACCTATCAATCATCTATCCATAGATACTCATAACATTAATGTTTATTCTCTGTGGCGAGCTATAATTATAATATTAGCCAGCCAAATCTTAATAATATTTTCATCATCGCCTGTACTTTATCTACGGTTCCCCCGTGGCTTAAACCGTGGGCCTGAAACACTGTATAGCAGTATTACATCCGGTAAACTGACTTATTGGGCGTCCGTATTGTAATCAAACTAATAGGAAAATACGTAACAATAGGCCACCTAATGCTGCATTATGCCACGTCGTGTGTTTACATCGTAAATTTACATTGCAGTGATCGAAATACTGATGTTGAAAATTTAGGCACAAATATACCAAACCTAGACATATGAACCTTGTAACTACCAGACCACCTCAGTGGCGCAGCGGGCGAGAGTCCGCCTGCAAAGCAGGAGGTTGCGGGTTCTATTCCCGCCTCGGAACAAATTTGTGTATGATCTGCAGTAATTAGTTCCGTTGGTCTGGGTGTTTTATATGTATAATAAAAAAATGTCTATTTATGTAAGTATATAATAATGTATTAAATAAATCGGTTATATAGTATTTACCCATAACACAAGCTTTGAGTAGCTTATTTTGGGTGCTAGATGGTGCTGTGTGGATTGTCCAGCATTATTATTATCACATGAAAGTCGATTAAGCGAAGCTTTTAAGACGCAGACTACCGTCGAATAACTTCTCGCTGTCAAATATTCTTACGTCATCTCCAAAACTTGGTTCTTTGTGATTTTTAACCGATTTCAAAAAGGAGGAAGTTCTCAATTTTTGTTTTTTTTCTCAGAACTTTCGACTGGGTGAACCGATTTTGATGATTATTTTATTATTTGAATGCTGGTGCTTCCCGTGTGGTCCCATTTAATTAAGAGTAAGATTTGACGATTCGTCGAGTAGTATGAGTGTATTTTCCAGTGTATTTGAAGTTGGTTTTTTCTTGCAGAGTTATTTAAAATAAGTTCAATCAGTAATTTAAAATCTGAGAAAATTTAATCAGTAATTAATATGTTGCATAAACTCTATTTGTTTTTTGATCTGTTAAATGACGCTCGGGTTTTAGTTAGTGTTGCCATAAAAACACCCGCGTGACAGTTTTAAAGGAAATTAAGTATGTCAATGTCAAAGTTTTATTAGTGAGCGTGTACCAACAATATTATTAATAGAAAAGACGTTAGCAGCCGAACGTGTATCAGGATTTATATTTAATTCACAGTCAATAAACGCGTCTGCTTTACATCTGCGAAATTAAAACGATAGACTAACTCAACGTTTGTTTCGATCCGATTACATATTTTTGTTGGCAACACTCAACACCTTTACCCTCATCACAAAGAGTTTTTTCGATCTATAATTAAGCTGTATTTTATAATTCCCTTTCAAAACTGCAAATAATCCACAGATATTTATTTATCCAAGTTTCCTTTATTTATAATTATTTACTCTAATGGCTTTTCTACGCGGGCTAGTTGCAAAAATAGGTGTTGCTATAGATAAAACTACGAAACTAAAGATGCTTATTTTAAGGCTGACAGATGAAAAATAAATAGAGTTAGGTGTATTAGATTAGGAACTAAGGTGTACTATATATATATATCTTACCTAAAAAGAAGCAAAACCCGTTTTATGACTAAAAGTAAATAATAATTTGACAAATGGAAGCGATGCTGAGAATTAAATTGCAATTAGGTACTTATCTTATCATGCTTATATCAATACTAGCGACCCGCCCGCGCGCCCCTGCTTCGCACGGGTGCACATATCATGCATGTATTATACATATAAAACTTCCTCTTGAATCACTCTATCTATTAAAAAACCGCATCAAAATCCGTTGCGTAGTTTTAAAGATTTAAGCATACATAGGGACATAGGGACAGAGAAAGCGACTTTATTTTATACTATGTCGTGGTGTACCAACTATTGCGCCCTGCGGTTTCACTCGCGCAGATTTAAATTCCGGTATTCCCACTGGATAAAAAGTAGCTTATGTGTTCTAAGCTATAATCTAACTCTCTGCCAAGTTTCATCCAGATCCGTTCAGCCGTTCCGGCGTGAAAGAGTAAGAAACATCTATCCATACTCACAAACTTTCGCGTTTATAGTAAGATTGTAATATTTGGTGTACGGCGTGGACCTCTGACTACTTTAGACACCCTCAGAGACCATTGAGCATGCATTAGTAATTTTAACATATTAATTTGGCTGATTTCCTGACTAAATAAACACAAACGCGAGGGTTTCCCCGCCAAAGATACTATTGGGGGAAATGCCGCGTTTTTGTATTAAGTAATTATATCTTCATTAGTTTTTACGATTATATAAGTAAATATTCATGAAGATATAATACAAACATATGAATTGTTAACTTTAAATTCTCGAGTTGATGAAACTGTTCGTAAAGAACTATTTACCGCTGCAAATATATATTTTATAAACAATAATAGATGCGAATGTGACGCAACAGCCGACCTTTACAAGCTAAGATTAACCCGTAGTTAGCAAACGCTAGGAATTCGTATGTTCATAATCATTATTCAATGTAAACATTAGTCAATGCTAGAATGTCTTCAGACAATCATGGCTCTTGTACGTCAATTTTAACCGACTTCAAAAAAGGAAGCAGGATCTCAATTCGACTATGTTTTACGTTGTACTACGCCAATCGTGTAATTATTTTGATGATTATTTTATTTCCATATAAATGTCATCGAAATAAATTCAATGCTTTTTGAAAAAATCCACATCGACAAAATCAGCAGTTTTTTTTTTATACAACTAGCTGATGGAACAAGCAGATGGCCCACCTGATGTTAAGTGGTAACCATCACCTATAAACAAAACATTGCCCCGTAGGTCACGCACAATAGGAACGTGCCCTACGATGCACTGCCCTGCGTCCATCAACTTGAGGCATACAGATGTTAAGCCTCATGTGCCTGTAAATACACCGGCGACCACACTCTTCAAACCGAAACACAGCGTTGCTGCTTGGCGGCAGAAAAAAGCGTGGTGGTAGTACTTCCCCGGACGAGCCCTTCACAAAGAGCCCTACTACTCTAAAAGTCTACGTCATGTGCGTTTTTTTCCTTATGTTTGTCAGAAAACAGAAATCGCAAAAACGCAATCGCAGAGCGCACCTTTGATAATAATAATATTAATTTTATTTCAGACATTTCGAAAAATACATGTCTAGTCCATATTTTAAATATCTACCTTAAAACTAGCATATACCTTTAGATAAAAAAATATTTAAATACACAGCACAAAGAGTCAACGCACTTTCTTCACTAGAGGCGCTTTCCTATACCTTCTGTAAAGTGTCCTGTACCTATGGGAGTTATACCTACATATATATATGGTGCTGTGTGGATTGTCCAGCATTATTTATTTATTTATTTTATTTATTTATGCATGTAATGTATACGCAATCATGAAAAAGTCAGACTAAGGTGAATGATACATGTATCATTTACCTTATTCTGATTTTTTCATGATTGCGTTTTCATATTTGTCTTGTCGGCCGACGCTTGTCTTCGCTAAATTTAAATCAAGAAACATTATTTTGTAAGAAGCATCATAAAGAGCCCTAGGCAAAGAACTTCTAGGCTTTGGAACTGGCACTTAAATGCAGCTTTGAAAGAGAAAAACATCCTTAAGAGCCCGGTGACAGCAGCTCGCAATTTCAAAATGCGATTGGCTATTATTTCATTTCAGGGAAATCATTTGAAAAAAACAACTATCCAGTGACACACATAAATACCACTCGAACACAAATAACACAATAATATAAGGGAAACATGCCCGAATCAGAAATCATTTTGGTATTAGTATGTTTGGCCTTACATTTACCTAATACCAAAATGATTTCTGACTCAAACACATTTCCCTTATATTATTGTATTATTTGTATTCGAACAGTATATACATGCGTGTCACTGGATAGTTATTCTTTCAAACAACCTCCACGAAATTAAATAATAGCCAATCGCACCTTGAAACTGCGAGCCGCTGTCACCGGGCTCTTAAGGCTTTGAATTTGACGCAGGAATTGCTTTAAATGCAGTAGAGCTCTTCGTGAAGGGCTTGTCCAGGGAAGTACTACCACCACGCCTTTTTCTGCCGCCAAGCAGCAACGCTGTGTTTCGGTTTGAAGAGTGTGGTCGCCGGTGTAATTACAGGCACATGAGGCTTAACATCAGTATGCCTCAAGTTGATGGACGCAGGACAGTGCATCGTAGGCACGTTCCTATCGTGCGTGACTTACGAGGTAATGCTCTGTTATAGGTGATGGTTACCACTTAACATTAGGTGGGCCATTTGCTTGTTCCATCAACTGTTTGTATAAAAAAAATTATTTTTACACAATGTGCAACCTACGTTTCATGGTCACAGACATATATAACAATCTAGTTTTCATACATCTGATCTGATAACTCTGTGTATCGTCTGTTGTTAAAAACCTGTAACAGCGGCGGGTATTAACCCAGTTGCGAGCTATTTCAAGCGTGCGCGTGCGCAGGATACGTCATCTGTGGAAGAAAGCCGAAAGAAAGGGGTGAGGGTGGAAGTAATGTTCGATTTTGACATTATGTAGAGTTTGTAATGGCTGGTTTTATCATGTATGAGTCAACGTAGTGATTATATAATATTATGCTCAGTGCATGATTCATTAAGTCTATATAGATGGGCAAGACTTTACGCGTTTTGTGCTGGATAGAAGATCTTATCAAAGTTTAGTACAGGCAAGCTGATACTCCTTTTATATAGAATAAATTATGACTTATTCTAGATACCCGTAAAATGCTTAGGGATGGTTCATCCTCTAAGATCTGCTACACTCAACATTCTGTTGGGAGCTCTAAAGTCATGGTACGCCAAAACATTGTATGCTGCAGACATTGCAAATTAAACCTTCTGCTAGGCACATAAGAATTCTCTTAGCAGGTACGACGACTAAAGGTTCTTTGAGGATTTCTAAGGCGGTCCCTAAAGGTCTGAGCCTAGGTCAATACGGCACGACGGTTGACACCTCTGATTTAGACTAATATCAATCCAAATCAGCGCCACATATCCATAATCATAAATCCAAAAACGTAAGTAATATACAAAGAACAATATGTATTGGTTTGGACAATAAAATCGATCGTAACTCAGCTTCGTGTTTGATGCGCTAGTAACGCTGGTCGTCCAAGACGCCGGAGTACAATGGCAACTGCGGTGTATAGCACCATAATTCCCCCATACCAATCCACATGCTCCTGTTAATCCTAACTAATATTATAAATGCGAAAGTAACTCTGTCTGTCTGTCTGTCTGTTACGCTTTCCCGCTTAAACCTCTCAACCGATTTTGATGAAATTTGGCATAGATAATCTTTAGACCCTGAGAAAGAACATAGGCTACCTTTTATTGCGAAAAAAAGAGATGAAGAGATTAAAAGTACGCAGACGAAGTCGCGGGTACCAGCTAGTTGTCTATAAGTCTTCCAAGGCCCGCACGACCCGGCTGCGGGTCAGGTATATTTAGAAGTGTATTTTTCGCCTGCATCGATATCTGGGAACTGAAGTGATTCTGCTGAATGCATCTGGCAATGCCTTTGTTCTTTTCTGGGCATGATCCCATTCTCAGCGCACTTCACAGAAACTCAATGTAATCCTCCTTTTCCGAGTTGACTAAAATTGGTAGTTGTTCGATTTTCAAATTATTGTTCAAGGAGGTCATGCAGTGTATTTTTTTTTAATTTAACACAGGCACAGGTTTTTTCCAATTTTCTCCCAGTGATTGGATTCAAATGATTGTTCGATTTTTAAATTGTTCAAAGTCATGATGTTTATTGAATGCAATGAATGTTTTTTTGGATCAGCTGTTTTTTTATTGCAATTATTGTGGCAAAGGCTCTCTCTCTTTTCATACCAACTAACGCGCTTAATTTTTAATTTTTTACTATCCGAAATACACATAAATACCTTGCGGTCTCACGTGCAATTTGGCAGGTTAGATTTGACCGAAGAAACTGAATGTTTGGGTAGGATATTCCACACATCTTGATGGTCTACGTACCTATCTATTTTAGAGCCGTGGATTGGATGTAAAGATCATGAATGAGAATGAGAACTACTGGCTTTAGGATCTATTAGTTGGAAATGAAATGACGTCATCTGATAGAATGAATCAAACTCAATTCACTGCATTTGTATTCATTTCGTAAATACGTATCATCATATTTCCTGCTTGCAATCTCTGGATTATTCAATATGCAGCCCAGTGCATATTGAATAATCCACAAAATATCAAGCAGGCCAAATGCACACATCATTCACCTATTTCAAAATTCGAACAATTGAATAGATTTGAATCGAGAGTTCACCGACCGACAGAGTTTTGAATACGTCGCGTCAGATCCGTATTGTAGTGATGTACGGCGCGATACAATCGTATGATCGCCTGCCAAATCGACGATCCGCATCGATCAACTCGATTCGATACTCGCTTGTGAAATCTGGATGTTGTGTAGGAAGTAGGTGGATATTTTTAGCTTTACTTTTAAAACTTTTGTAAAAAGAGTTGACGTACTGGTGTTTTGTAGCATTGACAAATGAGTACCGAACTAGCGTTGTGTCAATGTGAGCCATAAAATAAAGAATGATGCGAACTTTTACCTTTTCTGTTCTATTTCCTGGATTGTTGTGAACAACGTAGGAATTTTTAACTATTGAAGCCCTAAGAAGTTTTTTGTTACAGGACTGACAAAAATAGTCTACTCTTAAGTAGTACGTAGGTACCTAAATAAACCTAGTTACTACTTCCAGTACCAAATGAAGTGTGGAAAAATAAATAGGACAAGAGCTTTTACGATGCAAATAGCCATTCGTCACACTAGTTTTAACCTCGGAACGTGCTGAGATCCGTATTTTTTGCACTTTGGTAAATTAATTCCCACCAAAATTGCTTAAAACATTGATAATTAAAATGTTTGAAATTGTTTAAAATACATCGAAAGTGGTCAGTCTCAATCTAGCACATGGAAGATTAAGAGGCGGCAGATGCAGAAAAAGCTATTTAAATATGTACGTCTCAAAGCGTTCTATTTCAGTTCGTCCTTCACCTTTGAACTCTATGGAACCACTTAGCATAATTATTGTTCTAACTCTATAGCGAGCGTCACTCGTCACGTGGTTTAGTTTGTGTTTTGAAAATCGAACTAAAGAGCTAATGAAAATCTTACGTCTCTTTTTTCCAAAGATTGCCTTTCCTTTTATCGTGTTAAGTACTTATCCTCTCGCCCACAGGCGCGATCTAATCGCGCGTCCGGATGCGCGATTGAATAGTCATATATGTATAACACGCAATGTAAAACGTAATGTCACCTAAAACGTAATGTAGAACGCAATTACAGGGTGCGATTACAAATTACAGTTTTGAAGTGGTACCTACCCGTACTCACCAGTGTTATGTTTGTTAGCCAGAACAAAAGTTGTACCTCAGCACCATACCGGCATCCCATAAGAGTACTTTGGACGACCCCAAGCCCAATTTTTGGGTCAGGCCAATGCCGTATTTTTCATGCCTCTATGAAAAATTAAAAGGCAACTTACATAAGTTGAATTCGGAGGGAAATTCAAATGTCGAACGCTGTAGAACTCGATAAGCCTACAGCCCCTCACTGACGAGCGCAGTTGTGAAATGAACTAAATTGAATGGTGATAATGACTCAACTGTAGTCGCTACAATTCATTATGGCCGCACGGCTTGCACTAACTTTACTTTGTCACCAAGCTGTAAGTTTAGTGCCTGTTCTTTTAGGCTTTTTTGTTTTTTTAGGCTAGGTTGCGTGAATGAATAAACATCTACCTTTTTGACTTTAAATTAAATCTATCTGAAGAAACTGGGTTACAGTGAGCCACGATATTTAACACTACCACAACATCTAAACCTAGAAAAACACAATTTTACAAAAAAAAGTTTTAAATAAATTATTTGGTTCCCAAAGTACAAGATTTTTTAGTTTGGGGCTCATGAATATTAATTAATTTATTGCTATAGATGGAAGACAAAAATGCTGGTAGGGGTACACTTAAAATTTTACAAATATCTAACCGCTGGTTTCTGAAAGCTCGATATAAGCTAATCGGCTGTCAAGTCACTTGCTATCTGTGTCTAATTTGAAGTAAAAGCTGAAATAGCACCTGACTTGACATCCGATTACCTTTGATCGACCTTTCAGAAACCGGCGGTAAGCCTTCCAATTTGCCAGTTAGTTGGAATAAGCTTCATTCGATGTGAGCATGTTAAGCTATGCCATAAAGGTCGTCGAATGTTGATTGCAAGTCACTAAGTTTTCCTATCCCCCCGGGTTTATCACATAAATTCAACTTACTGCATGTAACAAAAGTATGCTCGGTAAACTCTACCGTCTGGCTCAACACCTTTCTGACTTTAAACCAACTTTTTTAGAACACCGTGTAAATTCTTAACTTTGAAACCATTTGTCCGAGTTGATCATTTGATCATTGACATGGATCAGTTGAGCTATCTATAGATCGTTCGCAACGGTCTGCAGATAGCTCAACTGTTTCATATGTATTTTGTATATTTTGTACATTTTGTAAATAATTGTAACTATTAGTTGTAATTTTCTTTGTAAATAAAGTAAGTTTTTATTTGTCCGAGTAATTAGAATAAGTTATAATAGTCTCTATAATAGTCCAATGGATTTTTCTATCGAAAAATTTATGTGCGCAATGCCAGTGCTCTTAAACGGTGAAGGAAAACATCGTGAGGAAACCAGTTAGTATTCTAACAGCGGCGATGGGCTTGCAACCTGTCACGTATGGAATACTAACTACTGCAAAATGTGGGTATGTGCCAAATGTAATGTTTGGACGTACCTCTGACTACCCCCTTAGACATCCTCAAAGAATCTTGAATTAGTACCTACTTGGTACTGGGAGATCTGAAGGGATATCTACCGTGCCTGGGGATCAAAGTCGTGAAGCTGTTTCAGTTTATAATAGTCTGAGTAATAATCCTTTTTTTTTAATGGTTCACATTCCTTCAAATAGTTCTTACAAGTCGAGTCTTACTAGTAGAGTTACTTGTGAAGGGCTCGGGAAGTTTTTTTTGTACAACTGGCTGATTGAACAAGCAGATGGCCCACCTGATGTTAGTGGAAACCATCA
Source organism: Plemyria rubiginata (assembly GCA_963576535.1). NCBI lineage: Eukaryota > Metazoa > Arthropoda > Insecta > Lepidoptera > Geometridae > Plemyria > Plemyria rubiginata. The sequence goes on along the minus strand of OY754908.1, from coordinate 13,989,439 downwards.
CCTATAACAAAGCATTGCCTCATAAGTCACGCACGATAGGAACGTGCCCTAAGATGCAATGCCCTACGTCCATCAACTTGAGGCATACTGATGTTAAGCCTCATATGCCTGTAATTACACGGGCGACCACACTCTTCAAACCGAGACACAGCGTTGCTGCTTGGCGGCAGAAAAAGGCGTGGTGGTAGTACTTCCCCGGACTACTACTCTTATTACTATATATCATCTGCTACCTCTTGGCTAGAAGAGGATGGTATCATCTGTAGTTGCCTCAAGTTGATGATAAACCCATAGAGTAAAACCGCAAAATTAGAATCATTCCCGAAATCCCCACTAAGAAATCCCCACTGGTAGGGATTTCGAATCATTCCCAAAATCCCCACTAAGAAATCCCCACTGGTAGGGATTTCAATCTTTTTTTCCTTTAATTCTCACTGAAAGAAAGAAAGAAAGATGAAAGAAAATACATTTATTTGACATACACAACAAGAAAAGAAATACATAGGTACATACAAAATTACAGCTATAAACAGAGACAAAACGAAAGAAGAAACAGTACCAAAAACAAAAGAAACATAACTGTACGCCAAAAAGGCCCTGACTCAGCAATTGCTGCACTGACTATGCAGCACTAACTACGTCGTAGCATGCTACGGCGTAGCAGTGGGGATTTGAGGAATTTATTTTCCTCTAATCCCCACCAAGTCATGAAGTCGCTATTATATCACTTTTTTAACATTAATATTATTATAATGAAAGTCCAAGTTTAGTCTGATTAAGTTTCATCGAGTCTTTCTGTAGGTACATAAGAAAATATTCGAAAGCACACTATGCATGCCATTGTTTTAAATAGTAACATATTTATGATATCGATTCCCGTCGGTAATGCTTGCAATTGGGGCTTAGACAGTCTTTGCGCTCTTCACTCGATTATTTGTGTTCGATGCAGTCGGACAGTAAAAGCCAATTCAGAATGCATTTCCACTGCCCTAATGGATTTATTTATAATTCAGTTCAAATGTTAAGATCGGAATTGTTATTCACCAGAGGGGCTGTAAAATTTATATAATTTTATGGTTTCATCTTAAAATTGTTTTGTAGTAGGTACTGTGTGGCAAATTTTAAACCTGACAGGTTTCCCCAGGGGTCTTTCGGACACGTTTTATTTCTCAGAATTGGTTGGATCTTTTTTGAACTGAAAAAACGCCGCACCTGAAAATATTTTTTTTTTTTAGATTTAGATTTATTTATTGCCAACATGTACATACATCAGTTATATTATAGCTTAGGTCTTAGGTAGCTAATAAGCGAGTACATGTACCCTGTAGGGCGCTGCAATCTATGTAGAAATAAGGTAGGTACAATAGTTCATTAATAGGTACTACTTGACTATAGGTACTATAATAAGTAGGTAGGCCCATAGTATACAATATCATAATGGCATGACCTACAAAAAAAAATTGCAAATATTATAATTATAAATAAATAAATAAATAATGCTGGACAATCCACACAGCATCATCTAGCCCCAAAGTAAGCTACCAGCTTGTGTTATGGGTACTAGATGACTGATATATTTAATACATTATCTTACATAGATAGATATTTTTTATTATACATAGAAAACACCCAGACCAACGGAACAAATTTTTCGTACACAAATTTGTTCCGAGGCGGGAATCGAACCCGCAACCTCTGCGCCGCAGGCGGACTCTCGCCCGCTGCGCCACTGAGGTCGTCAAATCAAATAATTATCAGCAATAGAAATAAAGCTTCTATCTGCTTTTTGATCTGTCGTCTGTCTATTAGTCTGTCAGCTATAATGTATATATATATAATGCTATATAATATATAGCTATAATGCCCCATGTTGTCGGAACATAAAAGCTATACATTTCACCGATTTACGTGATAAAATGCATAAAAACGTATTTTCTTATATCTGTAATCATCGTTGCACCATAAACTTTTACGAATAGGAAGCAAACCTCACAGAACCCGGTCAGTAGGCCTTTAAATATTTATTTCTTCCTTTCAAATAAGCTTTAATAATCTTTATTTTTATTTTATTTCGACGACCTCTGTGGCGCAGCGGCCGAGAGTCCGCCTGCGACGCAAGAGGTTGCGGGTTCGATTCCCGCCTCGGAACAAATTTGTGTACGATCTGTAGAAATTTGTTCCGTAGGTCTGGGTGTTTTCTATGTATAATAAAAAAATATCTAATTGTCCAGCATTATTTATTTTTACGTTATTAATTTAGTGGTCCTACGTTAGTATTTTAATTTATTGGTCCGAGAGCTCCTATATTCCCTGGAGACCCGTAACAAAATTTGATTGTTTCTATATAGGAGTAACTATTTTTTTTTTCTATTTAGGAGAATAACCCCGGTTTCTGAAAGCGCGATCAACACTAATCGGTTGTCAAATCACTTGCTATCTTTATCTAATTTGAAGTAAAAGCTGAAATAGCAAGTGACTTGACAGCCGATTATTGTTGATCGAGCTTTCAGAAACAGGGGGTAAATTCTCTCGATTATTCAGGTTATCGTTTTTGTACAAGCACGCCTTTTGATAATGCAATGTGTATAGGCCCTAACTTCAAGGCATGAAAATAAATTAAATACAATTAAATACTCACCACGCAAATATAGGTGCACTAACTCTGTTGAACGCATTTGTACACGAGGTCCAACCTATATTTGTCAACCTATATTTAATGATAAAATACATGTTAACAGTAACAATTTAAGATTATTTTTAAGTTTCAAGCTAAGATAGTAAGCGTTTTGGTCTGCGTACTGTAAGCTTACTATCATTTAAGTAATAAATAAATAAATAAAAATGTTTATATAATTTAGATTCTGAACTATTAAAACGTGATCCGCCCCTTGATCACGTAACTTTTGTTGCATTCAAAATGCGGTTGCATATGTCAATTTTGGCAGTTTTGCCATCACAAAGCTGCCAAAATTGACATATGCAACCGGATTTTGAATGTAACAAAAGTTACGCGATCAGCCTGCTGTAAAGCAGATCACGTTTCCATCAAATCCCTTCTAATGCACATTACCTGTTTACAGATTACGGAAATAGTAAACATTTTGTTTATTTAAATGTTCTTTCAAGACGTAAACGTTTATAATGCAGTAAAAAATAAACATATCCTAACAAATTATGTTCTTTTCATGTTTATACCTGCTACAATCATAAAAATAATGACCCAAATATTTTATACGGGAATAAACCTAGCGACTTGCGGATCCGCCATAAAACCGTACGAAGGTACCTAATATCGGATGCTAATGGACACGCGTAATCGCTCAATATGCATGTACCTACCTTTTCTACATATTTATCATAAATGTTTTTCTGTCTGTAAGTATAGACTAAATTTTTTTATACTTTCGAAATCTTTCTGAAAATGTAGTTCCACGTTTATATTTATGTGGTTTTTGTGTACTGTGGTTATTTTAGTAGGAAGGTAATTTTTTATATTTTTTGACATTTTAATTATTAACTAATTGTTTTTGAATCCGACTAATTTATATTTTTTATCATTTGACATTGCTGTAAGTATGCATTTTTACATTATTTTAAGTATTTTTTTCTCTAATCTTAATATTTTGTAACATTTAGGCGCCTTGGCGTTAGCTGTAAGCCTATATATTCGACGACCTCGGTGGCGCAGCGGGCGAGAGTCCGCCTGCGACGCAGAGGTTGCGGGTTCGATTCCCGCCTCGGAACAAATTTGTGTACGATCTGCAGAAATTTGTGTCGTAGGTCTGGGTGTTTTCTATGTATAATAAAAATATCTATCTATGTAAGTATATAATGTATTAAATATATCAGTCATCTAGTACCCATAACACAAGCTTTGAATAGCTTACTTTGGGGCTAGATGGTGCTGTGTGGATTGTCCAGCATTATTTATTATTTATTTATTTATTATTTATTTATATGTATATTTTTATAAATAAATAAATAAATAATAAATAAATAATTTTGAAATATATATAATAAATATATATAATAATAATAGCTTACGTTGGGGCTAGATGGTGCTGTGTGGATTGTCCAGCATTATTTATTTATTATTTATTTATTTATTTATATGTATATTTTTATAAATAAATAAATAAATAAAAATAAATAATTTTGAATTATTACACGGGTATTTATCACGTTTTACCTTTAGCACATCGCGATGCACACACCTACCAATGACCGGATTCCACGAAGAAGAAAGTCTGAATCCGTCTTCACAATTTAAATTAGGATAGGTAGGTACCTAATCCACCTATTTACACAAATATAGGAGCAAAGTCGCGTGCAATCGCAACTCACGCTTATAAATATTTAGAATATTGGCCGGTGCATTGCAAAACAGAAGTTATCAAGTTTTATAGCCGGCAATACCAGTAGATAGTGATTCGAACGTTCAAAGGAAACTGCACTTAGCCGTAAATTGCACATTATAACATAATATTTTATTGGTGCATGTGTTTTGATAGCATTATTATTCATTTTTAAACTGTATTTTCGTTTATGTTATGATAAGTAAAATACATTCCATGTGTTTGAGACCCTCTTTTAAGTATGGGAATACGTGTGATAGACTCTCGCTCTTCCATTAATAGGTTGTTTCATAACTTAATATAATTATTCCAAAAAAACAAGAAAATATGTAATCTACTTAGAAAAAAGTATATAAAACTAAAATTTTGACAAGATCAGGGAAAAAACATAATAACGAAGTTCTGTGGTGTCAATCATCACATCCACCTAGCTTCATATTTTTAATTTCACACTCATCGAGCGATCATCACGAAATGTTGTAAAATCCACGTGTTTATTTACGTAGGGAAGTGTATTTTAAATAAGATGATCGTCATCGCACGAAGTGTTTCTACGAAATATGCTATTTAATATAATTCGACAGTTTCTGGTAACGATTGAATCATCATTAGATTCAGTGTTGCCAACTAAGCTTATTTATGACTAGAACAAGCGGAGGCAGTGTGGTTTAGTTTGTTATCGTATCGATAAAATTGTTTATTTGAGGAATAACTTGCATGCACTGATTTCTTTATCTGCCTGCAACGAAAATAGTTTTATTAAAATGTGATTTATATTTCTGATCATAATTGTTAGACATTTCACATAGCACTGTCTAGCCTCAAATTAGGGGAAGCGTGTCATTTTGGAACCAGGGGCGTAATCGCGTTATTTCATTTTCGATTGCATCGCAACCCAAGGGTATAAACGCTACGCTAATCGCAACTGAACCATCGTCACGTCACAATTTTTTCATGTTCTTCTTCTTCTTTATTATTATGGCTCCTGTCTACAGACAATCTTGCCAATGTCAAGTATTATCAGAGAAAAGTTTATAGCACAGAGTACTTTGTTTATAGTCACGTCAGTCCAAAGTCGAGTCAGTCAATTGTTTTGAAGAAAATGGTGGCGGTTTCTTCAAAACATTTGAAACATTTTCGGTCAAATCACGATATCACATAATATACTTTCATTTCAAATGCTTACACTTTGTGCTAAGACCACAAGTAATGTTGGTTAAAATACCACCAAAATTTCACAACACAACTCAAAATAACATTAGAAACACAATTAAAATGATAATGCTATGTTGCTTCGCAAAATGACAGAAAGTTTGGAATTTTGAAAGAAAAGAAAGTTGAGATGACGCTCGTATGTTGAAGCTGTCAAAACGTCGTGTTTGAAGTAGTTAGCCGAGAGATACCAAAAACCCATCTTTTCACCACCACCAGTTAGCATAAGCTGTTAGCTGTCAGCTGTTCGTTAGGTTCTCATAGCTCTCTTCAATAAAAAAACTATTTTTTGTTTGTTGTTGAAATTGTCCGGTTGGCAGCACTGTTCGAAATTTAAATTTCTCCCGAATAGCCTGAATTTCCGGCAGTGAGTAATCACGGCTTCAGCTCTGCAGTTTCGGGTTATTTAAAGAAAGGATGTCAGTTGATTCACGAAGAGTCTTTGGGATGACTGTACCGAGCGTTTTAATTTTAGGCAAGACTGCAACACGGATATCCTACCCTACGCCTAATAAAGCCTTCTATTCAGCGAGCTACAGTTTTATTTCTTATTGCTAGGTATCCTTACTAATAATGAAATGCAAAGTTGCAATGTTTGGATGTAGGTACCTACCTATGGATGTTTGTGGTACAATCATGATCTAACTAACCAATGACTAAACCATGATGAAACTGAAATGTAAATCATAGCCTGGATTGTGAAATTCCTGAAACGGGGTGGAAAATATTAAACTACCTGAGGTAATACAGATAAAACGCTTTAAATCCTTTACCAACTCTTGTATTTTCTTCTTTGATTTCTTCTTGATTTTTCTTGATTTTCATGAACATAAAAATACAAATACCCTTTTTCTACGGGACACTTGAGAAGGCTTAGACGGAGGACTAAAATCCTCAGTATTAGAGTAAGTTTTATACGATTACAGCGTGATAATCAATAGTGCAGCCGAGACGCACTCCTATGGGCTCCGACGAGGAATTACTCGCAACAAGATGCTTAGCATTACAATATTAGCATGGTGTGGACACCATACACCATAACATAAGCCGGTGTTATGCTGTCACCGTTGTGGCGGCTGGTATATTTCATTTAATTTTTATTTGCTGATGAAATAAACCAGATGGTGCCTCTGAAGTTAAGTGGTAACCATCACCTTTATCAAAGATTTGCGTCGCAAGTCATACGATGCACTGATCTGCGTCCATAAACTGCGGAAGCATATTATTATGGATGTTGAGTCTAAAGCTTCTAGCCCTTTAAGTGGCACCTGCATTCACATAGCTTTGTGGTTACATTGAATAAGGTTTTGACTTCGACTTTAAAAGGCAAAATAATAAATACAAAAAATAATACAACGTTTTTTGTGGTTTTCGAAATAATCGCATCCGCGTCGCTACGTAGATAAATCGCACATAATTCTCGCAAATTGGCCACTCAACATGCTGTTTGATAACCTACGAAATAAATAGGTAACAAAAAACAAATAAACATCAAAAACCAAAACAATTTGGACACTGCAGCCACTCATAGTGTCGTCTCATCAGCGCGTTGGCAAGGACTGCGGACTATTATACAGAAATATTCATTCAAGCGATACTCTGCACTATATACGTAAAACTGGCTTCAAAGCTTGATTTATAAACGTGCATTCTTGTCACCTGTTATTTCTATGAATCTCCAAATACTAATTGGTGTATCCAAATACAATACCTAGAAGTGTTTTTATTTTCTCTTTTTAAGAAATACTTGTCGTGTGAGATCTCGCTCTTAAATAATAAATAAATAATGCTGGACAATCCACACACCACCACCTAGCCCCAAAATAAGCTACTCAAAGCTTGCGTTATGGGTACTAGATAACTGATATATATTTAATACATTATATACTAACATAGATAGGTGTTTTTATTATATGTAAAAAACACCCAGAACAACGGAACAAATTTCTGCAGATCGCACACAAATTTGTTCCGAGGCGGGAATCGAACCCGCAACCTCTGCGTCGCAGGCGGACTTTCGCCCGCTGCGCCACCGAGGTCGTCAAACTTACATACCTATTTGTTCTATTTTCAGCAATTTTTTATGGAGTTTTTTAAAACAATTGATATAAAATAGATGGTTGAATATTTTTGTCACGTTTGTCACAGCAGAACCAGTGAATGATCTAAATCGAATTAAGCACAGAAATTGCGACTATTTTAGTAAACTTTTCATAGAAAAAACCATTTTGATTTTTGCGTTTAACTTTCTACTAACTTTTTTGAAAAATATCATACCATTAAAGCCTTTAAATGATAAATACAGTGTCAAGAAAGCGAAGCATACCTAATAAAATATATCACTATACAAAACCATAACAACATACTTATGCTGTGTAGAAACAAAAAAATTATTTCCCCGGATTTAATTTAAAAATGTTTGTGTTATCCGACGTGGTGTACATTATTTACAAAGAAGATGGCGATCTAAATTCTGGCCTCATCCAATTACGTCATTATGCTGGAGTGGTCATTCAACCGTTCAAGAGAGGGTTGGGTCGCCAGCGAGGACTAGCGAGTATACGTAGAGGTACCTTAAGGCTCCGGTGACAGCGGCTCGCAATTTCGAGGTGCGATTGGCTATTATTTCATTTTATTTAATTTCGGGGAGGTTGTTTGAAAGAATAACTCTAAAGAAACACGCATAAATACTGTTCGAACACAAATAATCCCAACTAATATTATAAATGCGAAAGTAACTCTGTCTGTCTGTCTGTCTGTCTGTCTGTTACGCTTTCCCGCTTAAACCTCTCAACCGATTTTGATGAAATTTGGCACAGACAATCTTTAGACCCTGAGAAAGAACATAGGCTACCTTTTATTGCGAAAAAAGAGATGAAGAGATAAAAAGTACGCAGACGAAGTCGCGGGTACCAGCTAGTACAATAATATAAGGGAAACATGCCCGAATCAGAAATCATTTTGGTATTAGTATGTTTGGTCTTACGTTTACCTAATACCAAAATGATTTCTGACTCAAGCACATTTTCCTTATATTATTGTAATATTTGTGTTCGAACAGTATTTATGCGTGTTTCTTTAGAGTTATTCTTTCAAACAACCTCCCCGAAATGAAATAAAATGAAATAATAGCCAATCGCACCTCGAGATTGCGAGCCGCTGTCACCGGACCCTTAAACAGATTTTTAAACTCTCTATAAATACCTATGTCCGTACTTTTTTAAGCTACTTGCTGATCGAAGAAACAGATGACTATTTCGATGGGGTTACCATCGGAAGAGTCATCTGTTTCTCATCATGGCCTTTCAGCAAAAATAAACTAATATTAAAGTCAAAAGGTTTTATTCAGTTTAATCACAAGGATCGCTGAAAAAAACATTCTTTATTCAGTACTAGCGACCCGCCCGCGCGCCCCTGCTTCGCACGGGTGCACATATCATGCATGTATTATACATATAAACCTTCCTCTTGAATTATTCTATTTAAAAAAAACCGCATCAAAATCCGTTGCGTAGTTTTAAGCATACAAACGGACATGGGGACATAGGGACAGAAAAAGCGACTTTGTTTTAAACTATGTAGTGACAATAACTCTCATCACTTTGAAACGTCTTCTCTAGGTGAATCTACCGCCAAACGATTCTACACTATCAAAGCCTAGAAGAGCAGATAGCTGACTTACAGCTTGGTTACAGTTCTTTTGTATGATCCTTGTTACATTGTAATAAAGTTTAATTTTGAAGCTTCAGTAGTGTTGCCAATTGAATTTAATAGGGCGTAGGCATAAAAGAAAAAGGCAACGGCATTCAAATTCATAAGACCGCACACGCTACGTTTCAAACTAATAATACCTAATGTATACATAGGTATTATACAATCCTTTAAAAAAAGAACGAATACAGACATTTCAGATTGACGTGTGTGTATTAGAAGCAGATGGTAGAACAATTAGCCTAGATTACAATTTCGATTTATTGACATAATCATCATCAATGACGTCATCTCCAGGTGATTAGATGACCATGAGACATTTTATCGCCACACATTTCAGTTTTATGATACGCTTTGAAATATAAGCGGCAGACACAAATTACGCACAAAACGGTTTATATCTTTACTTTCAACATTAATAATAATAAATATTGCTGGACAATCTACACAGCACCATCTAGCCCCAAAGTAAGCTACTCAAAGCTTGTGTTATGGGTACTAGATGACTGATATATTTAATACATTATATACGAGTACTTACATAGATAGATATTTTTTATTATATATAAACACCCAGACCAACGGAACAAATTAACAAATTTTAAGAGTAGTAGAGCTCTTTGTGAAGGGCTCGTCCGGGGAAGTACTACCACCACGCCTTTTTCTGCCGCCAAGAAGCAACGCTGTGTTTCGGTTTGAAGAGTGTGGTCGCCGGTGTAACTACAGACACATGAGGCTTAACATCTGTATGCCTCAAGTTGATGGACGCAGGGCAGTGCATCGTAGAGCACGTTCCTATTGTGCGTGACCTACGGGGCAATGTTTTGTTTATAGGTGATGGTTACCACTTAACATCAGGTGGGCCATCTGCTTGTTCCATCAGCTAGTTGTATAAAAAAAAAAAAAAATCTGCAGATCGTACACAAATTTGTTCCGAGGCGGGAATTGAACCCGCAACCTCTTGCGTCGCAGGCGTACTCTCGCCCACTGCGCGACTGAGGTCGTCAACATTATCATTACACGACTGGTATCTCTCTTTTCTGGGTATTTAAATCATGAGTTTTCCTCATGTAACTCTTTCTTATACTGAATACAGCTGAAAAAGAAAGAAATAACATGTCTTTTGGACACAGTCATACATCTACACTTAACAACACAAAAATATCAAATATAAATATAGGTAAGTACAGAAGATATGTACGAGACACGCAAGATATAAATAAGTGAATTCAGTGACCAAATAAGTGAATTTATTAAAATAATGTTTGGTAAAGGTTACGAGAAAACATGATATACATTATTTTAACTGACTTTCAATAAACAATAAATTTATGGAAAATTATTTTTGTCAAATAAGCTTTTAGTGAATTGTCATCCAAACCATACATTGATATTTGTTTGTATTTATGTCTTAATTCTTTGAATATAATCTGCTTCAAAGCTTGGACATACATTAAACTTACATACTTTGCAAGTTATATTAAAGCTTGTAATAAAAGGCAAGTCTCTCAATTATATTTGTTATTTTATTTGAGTGCTCAAATTACAATATTTGACAAATAAAATAAACTTAATTAACCACAGATTCGAATATGCTACAGAATCTCCAACATGAAGTTTAATTATCTACCGAATTTATATTTGACTAGCTGATCCCGCGGCTTTGCTCGCGCTCGTTTACTTTGAAAATCTCATACAAACTTTCATCCCCTATTTTATCCCCTTGGGGGTAGAATTGATCAAAATCATTTCTTAGCGGATGCCTACGTCATAACATCTACCTGCATGCCAAATTTCAGCCCGATCCGTCCAGTGGTTTGGGCTGTGCGTTGATAGATCACTATGTCAGTCAGTCAGTCACCTTTGAGTTATATATATTTAGATAGATGATATATAGATATAGATATAGATATAGATATAGATATAGATATAGATATAGATATAGATATAGATATAGATATAGATATAGATATAGATATAGATATAGATATAGATATAGATATAGATATAGATATAGATATAGATATAGATATAGATATAGATATAGATATAGATATAGATATAGATATAGATATAGATATAGATATAGATATAGATATAGATATAGATATAGATATAGATATAGATATAGATATAGATATAGATATAGATATAGATATAGATATAGATATAGATATAGATATAGATATAGATATAGATATAGATATAGATATAGATATAGATATAGATATAGATATAGATATAGATATAGATATAGATATAGATATAGATATAGATATAGATATAGATATAGATATAGATATAGATATAGATATAGATATAGATATAGATATAGATATAGATATAGATATAGATATAGATATAGATATAGATATAGATATAGATATAGATATAGATATAGATATAGATATAGATATAGATATAGATATAGATATAGATATAGATATAGATATAGATATAGATATAGATATAGATATAGATATAGATATAGATATAGATATAGATATAGATATAGATATAGATTCTGTATTCCGATTACCTACCTTTATTATTTGGATGTTTTCAAGAGAAGAGTCAAATAATAGGGATGCTTCTATGTGCGAGACATGTGCGTGTGTGTGACACGGATAAAAACATTTTTTTTAAAAGAACGAAAGTTACAATAAACAAGACAATAACAAGAAAGTTACAGGAAACGATACAATTCAAATAAAAAACACAAAGGACAGCAAACTTGGCTTGCTTGGTGCGATATATTTTTGGCGGAACCACTATTCTTGGCTCACTAGCTTAGGCCACTAGAGAGCACACAAATTTCAAAAATTAAATTCTATAACCACCGCGACATTCTCAAGCGCCCTTGACCCAAAAGCCGATTAGCCAAAATTAACGGTGCACTATAAAATATGACAGCGAGGAAATTAAAAAATATAAATTTTCTCAAGGGGGCTTCTTTGAAGAGCGGCTCGTAAATTATTCGCATCGTTACAGAGGAACGCATGATTTCCTGCCGCCTTTGACCACTTAAATTTGACAAATGACGTTGCCCGCCATAAATTTGTGACAGCTAAGCCAATATCGTTTTATTAGTAATCGATAAACAGTTTCATGATTTCAGTAGTAAAATTTTATTGGACGGCATTTATTTTGATATTGGAATTAGTTATATGAAACAGATCTTTACCAAATTGGCTACTCTGAATTAGGTAGGTACTTACGAGTATGTCATATACACATCAACTTTCAACTGCTTATACGGCTGTCTGTATGTAGAAATTAGAGAAAGAAACTGCAATTTGTTTATTATTCTTTAAAAATATAAAAAAAATCACAAGAAACTGAAATTATACATTTTTATTTTATTAAACGAGTGAAGTGAAAAACATACAAGCAGTCAAACACGAGCTGTACCAACGTTGGTATATTATGTGTCAGTTTGAAGTCTTCTGCCTTTTTTTCCATTCTTTTGGTACCACGGCCCTATTTTTCTTGCGTGTCTTCAATGATATTCTTTTTTTCATTCGTTTTCATCGTCATATTTCTTGCAAGCAAATGATTTATGTTTTACCCCAATTTTCAGATGTTTCAGCTGTTACGCTGTTTTCTATAAAAATGCATTTCACTTTGTTCTTATTTCAAATTGGCACGTCTAATGTTTCTAATGCTTCGCCTTTTGATGTTAAAGAAGCCATAAGTTATATCTTTCGTCAGAATCCATTTCGTGTGTCCTTCTACAACTGACCTGTCAATCACTGTCATTAGAATACTTAGGATACCTAGATTCTGACGTCTTCTAAGATGTTGAGCATCAATTGGCAAGTGACATTAGATAACATCTGCTTGTCTTTGAACTGACATGAGGCTGTTAATAGTTAAGATGAGTGAGACATCTTTCAAAGTTTCTTTTTAAATGCATAAGTTTTATTTATGTTATAATTGAGGTAGATAATAAAGGGTCACAAAGTGACGGTTATTTCTATCTTTAGAAATAACCGTCGTTTTGAGACCCTTTAGTTCAGGATCTTTTGATTATCTAGTACTCTGTAATTTCATGTTTATTTTCCAAAATAAACATGAAATTCGACCTCTGCGACGCAGCGGGCGAGAGCCTGCCTGCGACGCAAGAGGTTGCGGGTTCGATTCCTGCCTTGGGACAAATTTGTGTACGATCTGCAGAAATTTGTTCCGATGGTCTGGGTGTTTTCTATGTATAATAAAAAAATATCTATCTATGTAAGTATATAATGTATTAAATATATCAGTTATCTAGTACCCATAACACAAGCTTTGAATAGCTTACTTTGGGGCTAGATAGTGCTGTGTGGATTGTCCAGCATTATTTATTTTTATTTATTTATTTTTAAAATATATTTTTCTATAGGTACTGAACCATTCACTTAACAAAATGACTTCCGTATAGTAAAAATGTTCTAACTAGACGCTATTCTTTTTTGGGAAAATTTACGAAATTAAAAATAATGATTTTTCCACACCAATGGCTTGTAAAACAAAGCTGACTTTAATTTATTCATAACTATCATTTATTTTTAAAACAATACACGCTCTCGTCTAAAACGTTTCTTGAAAGGTCAGAGCTCATAGTTCTTATCACCAGAGGATAAGACTGAAGTTCGCTTGAAAAAAAGGCTAGGTGTATTTCCACCGTCTTAATGATTAGTTATTGTGACAGCGTCAGATGTTACAGAAAATATTTACAAGTTAAAAGAGCTTCTTTGAAAATTATATCGCGCTTTGTTTTGTATGAATGAATCACGGTACAAGGCCTACTTCTGTAAATCACCGCGGGAGTGGTGATGGAGTGATGGAGTGACCTTGGATGATGAAGAGCTTTGTAAAACTGAACATAAAATCACTTTTACGAATGGAATTAGGTAGAAATATGGACGCAAGCGTGGAGGAAACAAGTTTCTACTTTTTAAGCGAATTTAAACTCACGTAGCTATATAGGCATCTTTTTAAATATTTTTTTGCAATACCAGTTTTTTTTTTAATATAATGGGAGATCAGAGGTAATATCTATCGTGCCTATGAATTATTGAGTGAGCATACCAGTGAGCATTTGGTTTTTAAGGCGTTAACAGCACCTAATTTACCTCTCGCGCGCACGTTTCGACATTTTTAAAGATATAAAATCTCTAAACCTAACTTTGAAAAATCGCAAACAACCATTTTGTGTGCAGTCATAGTGCACACAGTTTGGTAAAAAATTCATTCTGATCGATGCAAGTTTTCCTGCTCAAAAGTTTGCTTATGTACGAAAACTAGAAAAGTAAACTTTTAAAACCCTTCAACAAATCAAAACGTGCGAGCGAGAGTCACATTAGCTCTTGTCTTCACCTTAACTACCTGTCTCATTATCACTTTTCGTATTCTGGAACGTTTTTTGAGATTCAATATGTCATCATAGTTTTTTGGCAATTGTTTATACAACCAACAAGGTGATCCGGCGTCACGGCCACGTGAAACTCGTAAAGCGCGCAACGCAGACTGACCCGCTAATCTAGTTTACATTATTCTCAGAAGATTAATTCTAAATAGTTTACGCAACGTCTTTAAAATTTACTAGACTCGACGACTACACGAATAATGAAGGCCGGCAGATGAACGCGCAACAATGAAACGAAGAAAAAATGACACAGGCTCTTTCTCTGCTAAAATTCATAAAAATACCAAAAAAATTACCCCAACCTGACTTTGAGATGTGACGAGCGACCGCTACCGAGTGCCTTACGAACCGAGTGAAACTAAACTGTGGTGCTTAAAACAATAAGTTAAATAATGTTAGTGAGAACAATCTCGGGCGACAATAAGTCCAAGCGTTTAAGATGTTAGACGTGTTCCGAGGGTTAAAGAATCTTATCAAGGTAAACTATGTCCACATCGACTCGCCTGTGTTCAGACTGCATTACTCTATAACGGTGATCCTGCTGATATCGTTCAGCCTGATAGTTACCACGAGACAATACGTGGGGAACCCCATAGACTGTATCCACACGAAGGACATTCCCGAGGACGTTCTTAACACGTACTGCTGGATCCACTCCACGTACACCCTGAAGAGTTTCTTCAAGAAGAAGGTCGGTGTGGAGGTGCCTTACCCGGGCATCGGCAACAGCCGCGAGAAGGGCGGCGAGGAGGATATGAGCGATCGGAAGATCTACAAGTACTATCAATGGGTGTGCTTTTGCCTATTTTTTCAGGTAAGTCCTAGATATTATAAGAGTAGTAGAGCTCTTTGTGAAGGGCTCGTCCGGGGAAGTACTACCACCACGCCTTTTTCTGCCGCCAAGCAGCAACGCTGTGTTTCGGTTTGAAGAGTGTGGTCGCCGGTGTAATTACAGGCACATGAGGCTTAACATCCGTATGCCTCAAGTTGATGGACGCAGGGCAGTGCATCGTAGGGCACGTTCCTATTGTGCGTGACCTACGGGGCAATGTTTTGTTTATAGGTGATGGTTACCACATAACATCAGGTGGGCCATCTGCTTGTTCCATCAGCTAGTTGTATAAAAAAAAAAAAAAAAATATATTAGATTGTATTAAAAGTAAAAAAAAAAAAGTAAAAAATATTTATTGCAGCAAAACAGTAAAATATACTTAAAATTAAACATTGGTAACTTTTTATGTTTTGCAGAGAGCCACTTATGTTTCTTAAAATATAATGAACATTCCACACAGCGCTATCTGGCCGCAAATTTTGAACATTCTCATAGTATGATTTTGATACACAATACCGAAGTGTTTTTTGCACTATAACATCCGGACATACTCAGAACAAACATCGATGTTCAAGGATCTGGTTGAAATTTTGCGCAAAGGTCTGTGTATAGGTGTCTGGAATAACACAGGCAACATTTTATCCTGTGGGAAAACCAGAATTTAAAACTACGCGGGTGAAACCGCGGGGCACAGCTAGTAGTAAATATGTAAAGCAAGAAAAACTAAGAACTGTTGACGTACATTCTACTATTACCACAGAAGAAGTAAATAGGAGGACTACGCAAGAATTTCAGACATAATGTCTGTTAAAAATAATTCACACATAATTTTTACTACCCTCATAGATGCTGATGTTGACTGCTAAAAACAACATCAAAATCGATCTAGCTCCAATAAAAACACGTTAAAAGCTCTGTCACAACATCAAGGTGCGCAGGCGCAGGCATAAGTAAACTGCGTTTGTTTACTAAACAGTTACTATTAGGGCAGGTAGCTGTGTTCTATTTAGCTTTATTTTTGCTATTTTAAAAGGAAAATAAACATTTTAGATACACAGTCATGATTATAGGTCTTCTTCTTCTTATCGTGTCAGTGTGGTGAAAGGAATTTGAGTGTGCCTCAGAGACTCCTTTCGAGCACTTGACACATGATTTAGATAGAGGTATTTAGATTTATTTAGATTTATTTGTTTATTAGGAACGCTAAGAGCTAATACACAAAACCAAATAAAATAGAAGAATAGAATAGAATAATTCTTTATTTAGCATAAGTAAATAGATACAGTGAATAACACAAGCCTGTAAATATAAATTAAAAGGGGGGTAACAATAATAATTTTTAAAAAATAAACACCCTGACCCGTGCTTATCCACCAAAGGCAACCACAGCTAACATTCCGGAACTTTTTTTTAAATAATTAAAACAATGAAGAGTATATTAAAAAAAAGTGTTTTAACAAGTAAAACCTACTTTTAAAAAAAATTTTTGATTGGATAATTTTAACGGTAAGAATGATACCATGGTTTATTTGTTCACTGACTAGCACTGTCCGTGTGCATGTGCGAAGGCATAAAAGCACTTAATCTATCAAGACCTCAAAATGTTAGTCGATTAGAGTTATCTACGGCGGATTTATGCTAACAAGAACACGAATGTTCATTTTCATTCGGCTGCTCGTCGAACGACGGGAACAGAGTTTATGTGAGACTAGGTATACCCCGCCCTGGCTTTGCATGTATTAGTTACTACAGTAAAGTCTATGTCAAAGTATATATATAAGTATATAGTAAGTAGTATTGCATAAATATATGTACGAGAAGATGTCAAAAAAATTCAAATAATGTCCAATGTATTCTACTTAAAACTAGGCATGCAATATTTTTGTTTACATAAAAAAAAAGACAAAGAAAAAATAGACAGTCAACAATATTATCATACTCGTACATAGCCAATAGAAATAAATTTAATCAATTACCTACCTACCTATTTAATCATAAATTATACCGTAAAATATCCATCTTACCGTCTTCGAATAGAATCGAAGTAAAAAAGGAAGTATAAATAAAAAAATTGAGTACATAAGAATGGAGTGAGCAAAATGACGAATGAGAGAGAGCAGAGTGGAGGAATAAAATTTTTTGTACCGACCCTACTTAGCGTGGGATAAGGGCAGGAAGCTTATGGCTTTCTGTCCTCGAAGTAAATGTTTTTTTTCTTTCTTTCTTTCCTTTTCTGTTTTTTAAACGACTTCAAAAAAGGAGTTCTTAGTCTGCACTAAAAAAAAAGTAATGTGTAAAAAAGTTAATTCATTTACAATAACTTTTTTTGATTTGTTCAGCGATTATCAATTGATTTTGAATAACTACTTTTAACCCGAAAAAATACAGAGAACGGGGTAAAAACCCCGGACGAATCCAATAAAGGGAAAACGCCTTAAATATGAGAGGTGCATCACTACTAGTTCGTAAGCGAAACCGCGGGTGGCAGCTAGTTACCTACTTATATGTCGTAGGGTTAATCTAGCTAATTAGCAAAGTTTTTTTAAATCGGTATAGTAACATTAAAGATAACCTCTTACTAACTTTAAAATACTTTCATAAATGCATAGCAAGAGGGTAGTCACCCAATTTCGTCACTAGTCTATATTGTTGACGGACGATTGTTTTTAATCGTCCCTAAATATTTAAGCTACCTGGAGATGGGACATACAGGATATAGCAATTACAAGCACATGAGAATTAGCACCTAAGTCACAGTAAGAATGCCACATAGGGCACATTATCGATGAACGTGCTCTATGAGGTTAAGCAATTTTATTGTATTTGATCATCTGGTTTTTCCATCATATAATAAATAACAACTTTTTCGCAAAAAAACCATAAAACGAAACCAAAACGTCATCTTTGTGTATAATTTTAAATTTTGATGGTTTTTTCCAAAATTGCTGAATTCATTTCGATACATTGTTTATGGGGACACCTCTGAAGCAAACTATAAAAATCATTCAAAGCAAATAATCGCGCAGCAAATATAAAAAAATAGAGAAAGAACTATTATATATTTTGAAGTTGGTTAAAAAGTACTACACAGCATAACCGGCCTATCTCATTAACATCGTTAGTCAACGCGTGAAGACTCAGAAATCCTCTCATTATCGCCTACAATCGTGTGAACAAAATGAGGTTAGTTTGCCAAAAACTCACCAAACCCGACTTGAAACCTTTCAGACTATAGTTAAGATTTAAAATCGGTTGAATTCAGTTTTTCAATGAGTCAGTGAGATTATAGGATCAACTACTCGGGAGAAATTATAAGTGAGGTTTATGATAGTGTTTGTTTGGATGATAAACATCCTTATAGCAGCTAGCTTTTGCCTCCTGCTTTGCTCGTTTGGTACCTGTTTAGAGCCTAACTATTTGCGCAACGCTATTTAACTTTATAATAAATATTTTCGTCCTTGTTCCTGACGAGTCTAAAGTAGAGACGGAAATGCTGGACAATCCACACAGCACCATCTAGCCCCAAGGTAAGCTACTCAAAGCTTGTGTTGATATATTTAATACATACCTACATCCATAGATAGATATTTTTTATTATACATAGAAAACACCCAGACCAACGGAACAAATTTCTGCAGATCGTACACAAATTTGTTCCGAGGTGGGAATCGAGCCCGCAACCTCTTGCGTCGCAGGCGGACTCTCCGCCCGCTGCGCCACTGAGGTCGTCAGGTCCAAATATTTTGAACTGACGAGTAGCCTCGAGATAGAGCTAGTGACACAAGCAGAGTAAAATGAGTCGTTGTCAGAGCGTGGTGACGGTGACAGCCGAATTTAGAAGGTAAGAGGTACACATTCGTGGTCGCCATTCTTACCACCTTTATTCCTCGGTAGTCAGTTCTTCGAGCTAAAAATACGAAATACCGTCTGAAAAAACTTATCTACTTTGCAAATAATCGATTTCCATAAAAATTTTAGTGCTAGCGTCGCCGAACCTACTACCTATACATCACAGGCACGTGAACTTTCACCCAAAGTAGTACTCGCTGGAAGTGCGATCGCGACTGCACTAGACATTAACTTTAAACATTTATCACGCCGCCGCCGTAAAAAAGACTCTCAATCCCAGGCACACGGACAACTTCGTGTTTGAATACACTGACACCAAAATCGACGTAACTAAAATGACGTAATAAAAATTGCGGAAAGAAGCTATTGGCCTTTCCAAATCAAAAGGTATTTATTAAGTGTGTACTACTTAATTAATACCTAGACCTAGTTTGTGAAGATACCTATTGTGAAGAGAGAATAAATACATTTTTCATTTTCATTCATTAAGACGAATCACATAAGTATTTATTTATTTAAAAACTTTCACACAAAACAATGTATAAAGTGCTAGAAGGACTTAATGCTAATAGCATAGTATTACTTGATTCACTTATGATATCTAGTTGACAGTTGACAGCCTTCACAGCTCAGTAGGTCTTCTCTGCCTTCTGCGCCGTAGGCCGTGGGTTCGATCCCCATCGAAAACAAACATTTGTTTGATGAACATAGATGTTTGTTCTCTGGCTGGGTGTTAGATAGGTATAGTATTAATATTGATGGACATTCCACACACTATCGCCCCAAAATAAGCCAAAGCTTGTGTTTGAATAAGTATATTATATTTACAAAAAAAGTATATTTAATATGTATAATATCAGCTATCTGGTCTCCATATCACAAGCTTTGGCTTAGTTTGGGGCGAGATAGTGCTGTGTGGAATGTCCACCAATTTTTTTTTAAGTTCTACGCGACCAAGCCTCGAAGAACCAGCAACCAACTTACGGCTTGGTTCTTACTGTTATCTTATATAATACTAGCTGGTACCCGCGACTTCGTCTGCGTACTTTTAATCTCTTCATCTCTTTTTTTCGCAATAAAAGGTAGCCTATGTTCTTTCTCAGGGTCTAAAGATTGTCTATGCCAAATTTCATCAAAATCGGTTGAGAGGTTTAAGCGGGAAAGCGTAACAGACAGACAGACAGACAGGTAGACAGAGTTACTTTCGCATTTATAATATTAGTTGGGATTTGTTCATGATTAAGATTATGAAACTACTGAAGCCGATTTGGACCTATGACATCCAACTATGGGGTACCGCCTGCACCTCAAATATTAACATCATTCAACGCTTTCAAAATGGCGTCTTGAAAGTTTATCGAATGCCCCCTGGTTCATAAGAAATACAGAGTTGCATGACATCCTCAAAGTCAAAACAGTATCTGAAGAGATCAAAAGTACTGCTCAAGTCTACCAAGACAAACCGGAAAACCACCCTAACCAACTAGCACAGAGACTTACCAATCCCACTTACATAAGGAGACTCAAGAGAAAAGATGGCATGCTCTTGAATGACCAATAATGCAGTGTACCTACTGAGAAGACAATAAACAGGAGTGTACTCTGCCCGACAAAAAGACCTACAAATCATTTGCTCATAGTTGTACAACTGATCGCAGAAAAAATTCGACAAAAAAAAAAAAAGATTATGAAACATATTGAAAAAGTAATACCTTTATTGTTGCGCCCCGCGGTTTCACCCGCGCAGATTTAAATCTCGGTATTCCCACGGGATAAAATGTAACCTATGTGTATTCCCGACTATAATCAAGTCTTATCCAGATCCGTTCAGCCGTTCCGGCGTGAAAGAGTAACAAACATCCATCCATCCATAGGTACTTACCAACCAACTTTCGCGTTTTTAATAGTGGATAATACATTAGGTGATTATGTACCTACTGCTTTCAGATGACGGTCAGGGTTTTACTATGAGTTTGACTGTTTATTCTAGGCAAATCCCGCGCTAATAGGTAAACGAATCAAAAATGACGTCTGCTGTCATTATCACCTCATTCGCACACTATTTTTAACAAACAGTTGTAAGAAGAATTGATTGGTGGCGATTTTAAAGGATTCGTTTCTTGATTGATTGGTGGGAGTTTTTATAGGATTCGTGATTTGAAATAAAACTAGTTCAAAAATCTTTTAGGTCGTACAAAATCCCTGCAAGCAAACACTAAAAATTAAATAGCTAAGTAAATGGAGTGCTATTTACAGCGATGTTGTAAATTCCAATTTATATTCCATCGCTTTTCGGAGGCGCCGGACCGGCCGATAAGCGATGCAAAGACTGTTTTAAAAATTGCAAGATGGCGGGGAATCTCATCAAAAGATTACTAAAGTTGTTACTGTCACAAAGTAGAGTAAGTAAATAGGCCTTTTTATAATCTAGATGATTTATTAATGGAAGTATATTGTGTTTCTAAAAAAGTGGACTAAGTTCATAAACCTAGAATCACATAGCTAGAAGATAATTTATACCGTCATAATAAACAGGATCTTGCATAGGTATTATTCTATATGATGTGTATACATTTTCATTATGTACGCATAGGTAATTAATTATTCAATTTAAAGGTTTCCTATTGTGTACCCCGTTCAATAATTCCAAACATATTATATTTGACAGTTCGTTTAAGACTGTCTTATATACCAATGACAATGAATATACTAAGATGAATTGAGATCAAACTTACACATTTCAAATTCAGTTGAAAATGTTGAATTTTTTTATATCAGCCGGGAAATACCAGGAAATCAAATAAACAAACAAAACTACCAAAAACCTCACTTACAAAGCATAACATCTTTCAAATTGGCGGGAAAGCTCTTTATTTTCTTTTTATAGTTGTAGAGATGCAAATTCTGGCAGAGAGCATTGTTTTCGTGGAGGACCTCGGTAGTATGGTTAATCTATGCAAATCAACGCGTGGTAACGACCGATAGGTGGCGTCTTGGAAATACGACTTTCTTTTTTTCTGAAAAGTTATGCATGACGCAGGGATGTGTCATTGCACTGCGTTCGTAAATACTTCATTATATCATTCATTCATTGCATTTGTTCATTAATTATTTTTTTATGTTGGCTGCGGGAATTTTTGATCTCAACAAGGAATCTAAAATATTAGTAAAATACGAAATTGGTTTATTTGGGTGCGAGGATCTAAATCTAAGTTTATAATACTTTTTAAAACTATACTTATTAATGAACTGATCAAATACCATCTTACTTTGATTAAGAATTGATAGAAGCCATTTTAAATTTATTTTGGAATTCTGAGGCTTTTAGTCTATGTAAAATCCTCATGCACCTCCATCATTCTGCAATCACTTGCTCTTCAATTCAAACCTCTTTTTTATGTAAAAGATAGACAAACGGGCTGACGGCCCACCTGATGGTAACACCAGGGGCGTTGTCAGTGCGTTGCCTACCCTGACTTTATTCACATTTTTCTTGAAGCTCTTCTTGTTAAATCTTGGTGGGAAAACCTCTGATGGTAACTCATTCCACAGCCTATGGGTATGGGGGAGAAATGAGCGTGAAAAACGGACAGTACGAGAGACCCAGAGTTCCAAAATATGTGGATGAGGTCGATCTCTTTAGCGACAACCTACTTGAATCTCCAAGTACCCCCTTGGTCTTCGCTTTATTTGTAGCGCAACATCGCAACTCCAAGACTGCCCCTTAAGACGATCATCCAAATAAAAATACACAACGAAGACAGTAATCTTTAGTACTGGGGACTCTAATATCGAGTGATTAGCATCAGGGGCTTTTGTCTGCGGCGTTACTGTCTCGACCTCATTTGCAGCTCATTTGCAGCTCATTTGGCTGGTAAACAGAGCTTCCACGCAGTTTTTATGCGAATTGCGAACTGCGAATTGGAAGAAATTCAATTTGAAGTGAAGATTTGGTGCCTTTGTCTATTTTAGCTGTTTATGGTGCAGGTTCTAGTTATTGGTGCGCGTCACGCAAAAAGAACGCTGGAAGGTGATGAGAGGGTGTGTGATGGCGGGAGTATTTTGTATGCGCAAACCGCAAACACATCCCCTCCACTGTTGTCCAGCTTTCTTTTTGGTTGACGCGAACTATACTAACTAGCCATTCTGTCCGCGACTTCACACGGTCTCTGTATCGATGATTGGAACTTTATGTAAAATATTCAGGTAGAGGAAATGCGCTTACCTATTCTAACTTTCAACCTTGTAGAGATAGATGTGGGTAAAATTAGGCTAAAATTTTAAGTTTTGTTGGAAAACCACAGCTTAGGTCACACAGCCAGTCATAGGTTTTAGCGTATAGAAAACAATTTCTTTTTTCTTTATTATTATTTCCTGTCATATTAAGTCCCTGTCCAAACCCACAAACCTGCAGAAAATCATGAATTCTAACGCTGCGAATAAAAACATTCACAAGCAACACTGGAAAAGTAAATTCGTTTCCGTTCATCGGTCACATACAATAGATTGATCCGGCACAGATAACATAATATTAAACTTCATTTCTTGTTTGAATCCCCTCTAATCCTAACGCTCTCTGTGATATTGAAAACAAATATATTTTTTGTATCGAGAAGGAAATAAGTTTAGATTATGGCTCACGGTCGTTATTTTTAACACTTTTATTGCCACTATTTGAAATGTACAAAAGTATTATTAAGTTTACTAGTGACCCGCCCGCGCAGCCCTTTTTCTCACGGGTGCGCATATCATGCATGTATTATACATATAAACCTTCCTCTTGAATCACTCTATCTATTAAAAAAACCGCATCCGTTGCGTAGTTTTAAAGATTTAAGCATACATAGGGACATGGGGATATAGGGACAGAGAAACGGCTTTGTTTTATACTAGTGGCTCTGGGAGCTGTAGACCTCGCGAGCGTACTAAAAGTGAGCTATTTGAGGAATGTAATATGCAAGTGCATTTTCCGTTTTGTGATTTTTTTGATCTTGTTGATTTTTTTTTGTCATCTTGTGTAGAATGAGGTCCTTTGTGTTTCTCTCAAATTTGATTGAAAACCATCGATCGTTTGATGAGTTATCCTGTTCATCATGCCGAAGATCCGTATCAGATCTTCGCCAAACTTTTATGAGACCAACTTATAGTTACTACTTTTCAAATAAAAAAAGAATAATCGAAATCGGATCACATTTGGTGGAGATATCCAGTATATCAAATAGCCCCCTTTTTGCCCTTTTTTTGGGGGAAGTACCCCTACAATCAAAAATCCCCGAAGACAAAAAAAATCTAATAAGTCATATAACCTGTGTACCAAGTTTCGTCCAGATCGGTTGAAAAATGCGACCTGTAGAGAGAACAGACAGACAGACAGACATCCGGACAAACGCATTTTTGGCCAATGTGGAAACTGAGACGCTTCGCTCGCTTCGCTCGCTCGGTCAACTATGTAGTGACTATCAAAAACTAAAAAGGTTTAAAATAAAAGAATACTTTAAAGACACTAAAATATCCTCATGGTTCATTAAAAAACATTGCAAAGTTCTTGACGCCGGCTTATTAGTGTATTTAGCGTGTTCACTGAAAGTTGTTCTAATTATGTGAGGCATCGGCGCTACTTTCTAAATGCTGTCTCGAGTTGAAGGTACCGGTGAAATGGCCGGCTCATGAGGCTTAACACCTGTATGCCTCAAGTTTATGGATGCTGTGAATCTCAGGGCACGTTCCTAACGTGCGTGACCTGCATGGTGATGCATTGCGGTGATGGTCAATTACCATATAACATGGGTATCTGCGGGCCGACCGCCACCATAGAATTGATCTGTCAAATTTTAGCATTTGTGAAAACTTTCTTGAAAACTTTACTGGCTTGTATAAGTTGACCTCTCACACACATATGCGAAGATTAGCTGACATGGTTTTGTTGTCTTTGGACATTTTAAACTTTTTTGTCGTTCTATAAACTTTTTTTTCGGTAATTTTCGATTTTCTCTATCAAGGAGTAGAAGACTCACAAATGACTCCCTCCGCGCGCGTTTACACATGGCTAAGCTCAGTTCACTAAATTTAGACAGTAGCATTTTCGCTCTAGATTTGTATACTAACGGCCGGTTTCGGAAAGCTTGATCAAAACTAATCGGTCGTCAAGTCACTTGCTATTTCAGCTTTTACTTCAAGTTGGATAGAGATAGCAAGCGACTTGACAGGCGATAAATGTTGATCGAGTTTTCAGGAACCGAGGGTAAGTTGATTATCTTGCTAATTAACTTAGTGTATACCTATATCTGATGAATTTCGAGGTGAAGGTCAAAGCAAAAAGATATTTATTCAATAAAATCACAAGGATCACTTTAAAACGTCTCAAAGCTAGGTGACTCCAGGCGCCCGCGCCCCTTCCACGCAACCAAAGCCTAGAAGAACAGCCAAAAAACTTAGGGCTTGTTTTTTTATACAATTAGCTGATGGAACAAGCAGATGGCTCACCTGATGTTAAGTGGTTACCATCAGCTATTACAAAGCATTGCCCGTAAGTCACGCACGACAGGAACTTGCCTTACGATGCACTGCCCTGCGTCCATCATCTTGAGGCATACAGATGTAAAGCCTGATGTGCCTGTAATCACACCGGTGACCACACTCTATAAACCAAAATATAGCAATGCTACTTGGCGGCAGAAAAAGGCGTGGTGGTAGTACTTCCCCGGACGAGCCCTTCACAAAAAAAGAGTTCTACTACTCTTTTGTATGATCCTTTAACCACGTACTTTTATAATTAACTAGTTGCGCCCCGCGGTTTCACCGGCAGATTTAAATCCCGGTATTCCCACGGGATAAAAAGTAGCCTACTTATGTGCTATTCCAGACTATAATATAACTCTCTGCCAAGTTTCATCCAGATCCGTTAAGCCGTTCTGGAGTTATAGAGTACAAACATCCATCCATACTCACAAACTTTCGCATTTATAATACCTATTAGTAGGATGTAGGTATCTAAACCTTAGATATCTGTTAGATTCTAAAGTATGGCAAGTTTCCATAATTGTGTTATTGTAAGTATAGGTAACTAGCGGCCTGTCCCAGCTTCGCATGGGTGGACATAATTTTTTTCAACATTTTAGCATAAACTTAGACTCCCGCGCTTCGTAACACACGAAGGTGAAAATACACGTGCCAGTAAAATGGTACAGTAGCGGGCATGCAAGTTACAGGCATGCAGGATTTACGGGCACATTGTGGATACATTTGCAAGTTAACTCGTCAGGTCAGGTATCGCGACGGTCACACATGCCGGTTTCGTAGCCCCCCGCGTCCCCTCGCTTACGTGGCATGCCAACACGTCAGGTACTGGCATGCCTGTACTTGTCGCGACGTTCACACATGCCGGTTTCGTAGCCCCCCCCCCGAGTCCCCTCCGTCACGTGGATGCCAGTAGCTGACCTAAAATAGAATGTTGTGCTAACTACTTGCATGCCAGGTACAGGCATGCCAATTAGCGTATGGGTCTGTAGCTTGCATACAAGTGTGCCAGCTACGGGCATATACACATGCCCGTAGCTGGCACACCATTGTGTCCACGCTGAGTGAGAACTCGCCTAGCTTTCGCGCTTTCTAAGGCGCGCTAAAGTTTTTAATTTCGTAATAATAATATCTTTTGAATGGAATGTCCGATTTAAAAAATTCAAGAAGTAGTCGATAAGTATTGGAACAGCCTTGCATACAAAATAATTTATTTGTATAAGGACTAATATAAAGGATAACATGGTCTGTTTTTGGTCGGCATTTTTATCAACATTTTAAATACAGAAAAGTTGTTGTAGTAACATAACTACAATAGTTAGATATATGCTATTGCTGACTTAATTGTAAATAATGATGTGTTCTTTAATATTGTAGAACATTTTTTTGTATCGTCTATAGTTTCCGCAGCGCATGCGGTGAAAGATATTTTATATTACACCTCGGGTTACATTTTTTAAGTTTTAGTAGGGATCCCTAATTTTTTCAGTAATAAATGTAGCCTATGTTACTCAAGGATAATTTAACTTTCTTATGGTGAAAGAATTTTTGAAATCGGACCTGTAGTTTTTGAGCCTATTTGAAACATACATACAAAGTTTTTCTCTTTATAATATTAGTGTAGATAAATAGCTCTCTCATATCCGTAAAATGTAAAATCTCGCCTTAGTTTTGGGTGGCGTGTAATTATACAACCATCCCTTACCTACTACTAGTGAAACGTCATTAAATTGCAGAAAATAATATTATCGACACTCCCTACGTATTGTCGCGTAACTGCCAGATACACACTTATTATATATACGTTTGATGCATTTTTGGCATCTACACATTATTATCTATTTGGGTAAACTGATACCTAATAACTCGAACTGACTGTCTTGAGCTGCACCTACAGCTTTAAATAAATGAAATGAAATGTATTTATTTGCCAGAAGTTTGGTGAATCATGGTCTAAGTGTAATTGTGGTCTCACAAACTTCGTCGATAACCGACATGCAACATTTTTAAGTAGGTATGATAATATAATTCTCTAAATATATATAAATAAATAATGCTGGACAATCCACACAGCACTATCTAGCCCCAAAGTAAGCTATTCAAAGCTTGTGTCATGGTAGATAACTGATATATGTAATACATTATATACTTACATAGATATATATTTTTTATTATACATAGAAAACACCCAGACCATCGGAACAAATTTCTGCAGATCGTACACAAATTTGTTCCAAGGCGGGAATCGAACCCGCAACCTCTTGCGTCGCAGGCAGGCTCTCGCCCGCTGCGCCACAGAGGTCGCTTTAGCTGCAGTAGAATCTTCAGGAACTTCCATTTTAATTGCTTCTATGAAATCGTTATATTTCTTACGCGTGTGTGTAATAGGTATAACAATATACCATTTCGAGTAAAATGTATAAGTAAAAGTTGCGCGTGTGTGTGTGTCATGTATTGGCTTGCAAGTGCAAACACTAATCTAAACGCAATCCTTTTTAGTTCTACTAAACTAGCCATAATGTAAAGCCGCCATTAGCTGTCAACTGAATAATTGTAATTGGACTAGTTGCTACCCCCGACTTTATCTGCTCCTAATAATTTACTAATACTTAAAACGAAATAAACTGTTTAGGTTCTGTAATTATTAAATTTATTCGTTAATCTATTTGATCACTTCAACTTGCTGACTTAAACACCACTGACAGCCACTGAGTTCTGCACAGTTCTGTATCAATCCTACTAATAACTGGATGGATGGATGTTTGTTGCTCTTTCACGCCGGAACGGCTGAACTGATCTGGGTGAAACTTGGCAGAGAGGTAGATTATAGTCTGGAATAGCACATAGGCTACTTTTTATCCCATGGGATTACTGGGATTTCAATCTGCGCGGGTGTAACCACGGCGTGCCAACTAGTACCTAATAAATAATTCACGTAGTTACGTAATGTTTCTTTCTTACTTTCTAGTATTTTGCCGTTTACTTTTTTTAGGGGTGCTCTGCTCCGACTACCCCAAACATAACGATACGCTAACTAGGTTTCAGTTCAATAGGCCAATTTATTTCGTTCAACATTACTATAGGCTCCATCGTCGAAACATCATGCTGTCACTATTTTGGATTCACTAAATAAATACTAGGGGTTAGCCACGAACTGCATGAGATCTCGTAATGCGATACGAAGGCTTTGAAAATAAAGTTGGTGGTTGTCAGAGGCAAATCTAAACATTATATTTAGACTTGCTTCTGACTACCGCCTTCTATAAAATCAACCCCTTTCATATGACATGTCACTTTTGAATATTAGTAATAGGTATTACGACCTCTGTGGCGCAGCGGGCGAGAGCCTGCCTGCGACGCAAGATGTTGCGGGTTCGATTCCCGCCGTGGAACAAATTTGTGTACGATCTGCAGAATTTTTTTCCGATGGTCTGGGTGTTTTCTATGTATAATAAAAAATATCTATCTATGTAAGTATATAATGTATTAAATATATCAGTTATTTAGTACCCATAACACAAGCTTTGAATAGCTTACTTTGGGGCTAGATAGTGCTGTGTGGATTGTCCAGCATTATTTATTATTTATTTATTATTGTTTATTCAAGTTTAAACTATCGGATAATTTATGGAAGAGTTCCATTATACAGACCTTGGATCCGATATCAGACATTCACTGTCACCATAATAAGAGAACAAAGTAGGTACCTTCTCTCCTTTAAATAAGTCTTGATCAAATATGGTAATAATAACTCAATTATTGATTGAGTGAGCGAAGCGAACGAAAATCTTACAATCAACTTGGGCGAAGAGCACCGGTGGTCTAGTGGGAGTGACCCCGCCTTCCGACTGTAAGGTCGCAGGTTCGAATCCGGTCGTGCACCTATGGATTTTTTCTATCGAAAAATTTATGTGCGCAATGCCAGTGCTCTTAAACGATGAAGGAAAACATCGTGAGGAAACCAGTTAGTATTCTAACAGCGGCGATGGGCTTGCAACCTGTCACGTATGGAATACTAACTACTGCATAATGTGGGTATGTGCCAAATGTAATGTTTGGACGTACCTCTGACTACCCCCCTTAGACATCCTCAAAGAATCTTGAATTAGTACCTACTTGGTACTGGGAGATCTGAAGGGATATCTACCGTGCCTGGGGATCAAAGTCGTGAAGCTGTTTCAAGTTTTTTTTTTTTCTACTTGTGCGATTTGGCGTTTTATGTATGTATGTGTGTTTGTCCGACGATAACTTGAAACCCGTTTATTTATCCGATCTGCATTAAATTTGGTAAGTCGATAGCTTGAACTTGAGAAATTCCCTGGTAAAATCGTATGAGGGGTTATTAAAATATCGGGGTTTTTAAGGGGGCTAAAAATATAAAAGTTATGCAAAATATAAAATGACATGTCATATGAAAGAGGTTGATTTGGATATTTCAAAACCATTTTAATTTTTTTTCTAGCTTGCTCGCTTTTTGAGATAAATGAAAAAAGTTAAATTACCTACTACAACTACCAACCAACGACCCAAGAGCTACCATTTCTAAGAGTTTCGTTGGCATCAAGGTTTTTCTACTGGTCAGATAGTTCCTTCGGGTTTTCAATTATTTTTTTCTTGAAATAAATAAAGAAGGTACTTGGTTCTCATTACCTGGTGATAGCGACCTGTTCTGATGATAGAGTCAAGGTCAACGGAACTCTCTTTAATAAATAGGCCAATTCAGTTGAAACTTGGTTACCATTCTTAGTTAATAGGTGGCAGCCAGATACAAGTCCAAACACAATGTTTGGACTCGCCTCTGACTGCCACTTACTTATATTTTCGGAGCGATCGCGTCGCGTCACGAAATCTCAGTTCGGGGCGACCTACTAGTTTATAAAGAAAAACAATAGAAATATGTGAAGGTATCAGCTTTTTGTATTAATGGTTTTTAACATGTACTCGTAGGTACGTATCAAATCATGAAATAAAGTATCCACCTTCGGGATTTAATATAATATCATTAAATTCATCCAATCGGCTTAGCCGTGAAAGTTTAACATACAAACAGACAAAGCTACAGACACACTTTCTATATAAATAATTGGAGGAAAGTCGGATGAATATAGATGAATTGGCCTTTCTTGTAGCGATATATGTTTTTATGCTTCAGAAAGATATTAAATGTTTGTGGACCTCTCTGTGGTAGGTAAATTATAAAAAAGTGGCCACAGTTTTTACTTATTGTATTGTCTGCTTAAAATAAACTGGCCTAATTAAACTGAAACAGCTCTACGACTTTGATCCCCAGGCATGGTAGATATCCAGCAGATAGGCAGCAAACGAGAGTCCGTCTGCGACGCAAGAGGTTGCTGGTTCGATTCCCGCTTTGGAACAAATTTGTGTACGTACTGCAGAAATTTGTTCCATTGGTCTGGGTGTGTTCTATGTATAATAAAAAAATATCTATCCAAGTATATAATAAATTAAATATATCAGTTATCTAGTACGTACCCATAACACAAGCTTTGAATAGCTTACTTTGGGGCTAGATGGTGCTGTGTGGATTGTCCAGCATTATTATCGTTATTATTATATCCCTTCATATCTCTCAGTACCAAGTACTATCCAACTCAAGATTCTTTGAGGATGTCTAAGGGGTTAGTCAGAGGTACGTCCTAACATTACATTTCATTACATTTGGCACATACTCACATTTTGCAGTAGTTAGTATTCCATACGTGACAGGTTGCAAGCCCATCGCCGCTGCTAGAAAACTAACTGGTTTTCTCACGATGTTTCCCTTCACTGTTTAGGAGCGCTGGCATTGCGCACATAAATTTTTCGATAGAAAAATCCATTGGTGCACGACCGGATTCGAACCTGCGACCTTACGATCGGAAGGCGGGTCACTCTCACTAGACCACCGGTGCTCTTTACAACCTAATGGGCACTATAGAATGTAGTAGTCCCTTTCTTCAACTGAAGCAACACCTATTATGATTTCAGCATTTTAATATGAATCAATTTAAGGCTCCGGTGACAGCGGCTCGCAATTTCGAGGTGCGATTGGCTATTATTTCATTTTATTTCATTTCGGGGAGGTTGTTTGAAAGAATAACTCTAAAGAAACACGCATAAATACTGTTCGAACACAAATAATACAATAATATAAGGGAAACATGCCCGAATCAGAAATCATTTTGGTATTAGTATGTTTGGTCTTACGTTTACCTAATACCAAAATGATTTCTGACTCAAGCACATTTCCCTTATATTATTGTATTATTTGTGTTCGATCAGTATCTATGCGTGTTTCTTTAGAGTTATTCTTTAAAACAACCTCCCCGAAATGA
Source organism: Plemyria rubiginata (assembly GCA_963576535.1). NCBI lineage: Eukaryota > Metazoa > Arthropoda > Insecta > Lepidoptera > Geometridae > Plemyria > Plemyria rubiginata. The sequence continues at coordinate 13,957,222 of OY754908.1, read as the reverse complement.
AATAAAATGAAATAATAGCCAATCGCACCTCGAAATTGCGAGCCGCTGTCACCGGACCCTTAAGTAAAAGAAACCAAGCTACACCTAGGTACTGAAAAAAAATCGCTCTGATTTTTTGACTTCAGAAGCTCGATAATAAGAGAAGCATTGTCGAAGCATAATCCTACTAATATTATAAACGAGAAAGTTTGTACGTATGGATGGATGGATGTTTGTTACTCTTTCATGTCGGAACAGCTGAACGGATCTAAATGAAACTTAGCAGAGAGATAGATTATAGTCTGGAATAGCACATATGCTACTTTTTATCCCGTGGGAATAACGGGATTTAAATCTGAGCGGGTGAAACCGCGGGGCGCAAATAGTATGAGCATGAATTGGTTTCAAAATAAAACGCTTAATTAACTGATTCTACTTCAACGATAATTTGATACTACTTAAACACTACAACACAATGTTTTTAAGTTTATTTATTGTCATAATTAAGCTACCTTATTAGAAGAACGAAAATATCTAATTATCTATGCAAGCAGCGCAAGTATTCATTGAGAATTTTATCTCTTATATTGCTGCAAACTCTTGAATGTGATGTTTTAAAAACGCCAGCAGATTTGTGCTCTTATTAACATCTCTGAAGCTATCCAAGGCAGGAAACCCCGGAATCTGATCGTCCAACTCGTCTTCTACTCCAATAAGAATGTTCCTGACGTAGGAATCCAGCCTATAACGACAAAATAGTTGTTGAAAAATTTATTGTGGTGAACCTTAGCTTCTGACTAATATTGATATGACGTGTTTAGATATTTACCTTTCTATCGAGAGCACCTTTTTTACCAGTGGTAGATGCTTTTCTTATCCGTAGCTTATCATTTAATTGAAATACACTCCACGTTGAATATATTTTGGGGATCTAGCAATTATAATAATTGTAAACAAACATAAACAAAGATGCATTATGACAGATCCAGGTACGATGTAACATAGCGCCATCTGCTTTCAGCTTTCACTTTCGTACCCCAATCCAAAGTGGTCCTTATGTTAGAAATGAATAAAGACCAATTTGCTTTTGGTTGCCTTTGTGAAATGTCAAATAACTTTTTTGAACATAACCTCAACAAAACATTTTTGCTTAAGAATTGGTACCGCCACCATTTATAAAGCTGACAAAGTGAGCTAAATGTTTTTCAAGGTCTCGGGACGTTCAGAAACTAAGTGACATAAATTTTCAAATATTTTCGGTAACTTGCGATTTTTTGATATTAGTAAAAATCCTTTGGTTCAATCCTTTAGTCTATGAAAATCATAATTTTCACTTTATTTGGTAAATTTAAACTACAAAGATGCATAACTTAACATTTTTAAGTCATTTTGTGGCTGAAAATTGTAAATAAATTATTACAAAATGGTACAAACTATTTATTGCTGGGAGAGATTTTGAATGCATCATTCAACCTGACGAAGATTTATAAGGGTCCTTACTACCCTCTGAAGGATAAGTATGCTTATTTATTTTTATACAAGCATTCGCGTGATATCTATTGAAATAAAAAGTAACCTATGTGTTTTTCCGGGTCATAAATTACGTTTCAGCTGAATTCGTTAAGGATTGGGAAAGGGGCATTGTATTTGTAGGATAGGAATCCAAAACATGATTTTGCTCCTTTCTTATTACGCACTAGCTGCCGCCTGCGTAAGCGCTTAGGAAGGAATAAAACTCGCCAAGCAATCAATATTCTACTACTATTCGGTATACCGAACGCGAAAGTTTTTAAGTATGGATGTATATTGTTACTCTTTCACGCCGGAACGGCTGAACGGATCTGGATGTAACTTGACACAGAGATATAATATATTATAGTCTGGAGTATCACATAGGCTACTTTTTATCCCGTGGGAATACCGGGATTAAAATCTGCGCGGGTGAAACCACGAGGCGCTAAATATCTATCCTATATAAAGTTATTTACACTTACAATAATACCTAATCACATTTTATTAAGAACCTACCTCTCACCTCGATAACTGAACTGACTAAAGTGTAGAAGAATAACGACACCTTTATCGTATAAGGAATAACAACAAATAAATAATAACATCTGAATTCGACTTTAAAAACTAGATAGAGTAACTTCGGGTAATATGGCACACCATAAGCCTTTTTGCAAATAAATACGAAATTTATGAGTCAAACAAGTCTTTATTGGTTCAGTCCTTTGAAGTTAGTATTAATCAACAATTATAATTTTATTAACTTTAGAACGTAACTTAAATAAACTTTATTTTTATCTTCAATAATCATAAACATGCTAACATGCATGTCCTACTACGAAGTAGGACAACATGGCCTAGGTGAAATTGGGAAGAAAACTTACATTACCAGAAGAACTAATGAAACAATTAGTACGGTATGTGTTAGCTATGAAAGTTGTTTGGTATACCGAACAACTTTTTATTGTTTTTAATTGCCAGCTGATAAGCTAAAACCTTTTAGTGTTATAACACCAAAAGATTTTAGGTTATCAGCTGGCAATTCAAAACAATAAATGTTCCCATTATCTTATATCATTTCAGTCTGCTATGGGCCAGCTCCATCATTTTTTTTTCTATACCGTAATTGTATAGGTATCGGTTAAATAACGGTACAATCATACCTTTTTTTTAGGAATTACACCACCGTTACAAAGATTGAGTTAAAAAACATGCTAAATAAATTAGAAGTTATTGCGAAAATTCATTATGGTCATAATGACCAACCTCATTCCCAATATGCTCTTTTTGGTACGAATCTTCGCCGGGTTAACGTCATTACTGCCAGTCAAGTATGTCAATTGACAGGGTTCCAATTATACTACATTGAGCGCTAGATTTGACACTTTTATGGGACAAATGGCGAGCATTTAAAATGTTATTACTAGTAGTTCGCCCCGAACTGAAATTTCGTGACGCGACGCGTACATTCCAAAAATATAGCTAGTGCTTAGTTTGCTGCTTTTCTCAAGGCGTGACTGATGCGTGCGGGAAGAGGAGAGGGGTGGGGTACGAGTGTACTTTTACGGAATAATGTGACAACGAGTTGCATTAGTATGTTTCATCATGTGTAAATGATGAATATACTGTTTTATGTATATTGAGCTGCAAGTAATAATTATCATATTTTTTTCGAACTTTGACACGAGGTACGACCCCTAAAAACCTAACAAAAAAAAATTAAAAAACTAGGTTCGTTTTTTAGGTGATAGAAGCAAATGGTGGGCTGACGCAGTAATTTTTCAAAAGTCGAAAAATAAGAAGCACCCTAACGTACATAAATACATAAAATGCCAAATCGCCCAAGTTGATTGTAAGATTTTCATTCGCTTCGCTCACTCAATGAACAATATGAATTTATTCATAATCATGAGTGTTGTACATAAAGTTATTTTATTTTATTTATTGAATAAAATCCACAACTCTTTGTATTATATAAGTAACATAATGAATGTAGCTGAAAACCAATAACGGATTTTATTTTTTTAAGTTAACTATCTATTATTATAGTAAAGGGTATTTAATTCTCGCCATTAAAACTAACCTTTTTATGAGTACACTGCACTTATATGAACTAAAAATGAAAATCAAACGGTGTAAACCACAAAACAGTTGCGAAAAAAGTTCCTCTTTCCACATCTGCTAAAAAGTGTCCAGCTACGGGCAAGCATTGCCACACTGGTCACAAAAAACACCACGTGGTACAAATAAATGTCAAAAAACCTGGTCAGCTTTTTCAAGAACGCACACATACACACCATGCATGTAACGTGTAAACGGATGTGTTCCAAATTCAAAATTGATAGCACTTAACCCCTAGACGGTGTTATACGGCTGCAGGCGGGACTATGTACCTATCGATATCAAACGACTTGTTTCCATAAATTACGAATGGATGTAATGTGTACTTAAAATTATTACAGAGTTCTTTAGAAATACAAAGTTTATAAGCATTATGATAATACTAGATATTAGATATTACTACATACCCATAAAGGATTCAAAAATAAACATATTTTACAGAGTATTCGTTTGAAACTGCAAGATGAGTGATATAAAAGGTTTAGTAAGACTACCAAAACAACTAAGAAACATTGTTTTCCATCCTTGTGTATTTTTATAACGAATAATATTGGATAAAGCAGTTGAGATTAGTTTCGACGCATAACTTGAACTGCATCCTAATATACACGCCTAATTTTTATCCAACTGCCACCGCCGATAGGCGATCTAAACTTGAAGCATTTGACGGGTTACATGAAGCCAACGAAACGTCACCTAGTACGAAAAAAAAAGTCAGCTATTCCTATAACTGGTTGAATGAATGACGTGTAATATTTGGTAGCTCGCGGTACGAAATTGACGTTTCAAGAAAGTTTTACGAGCTGGCGGTCGGTACCCTGAAGCCGACCCTTATTTCTTGTGTTTGGTTTTCTGACTGAGTCCAAGGCCCGTACCACCATCTCTTGAAGCATTCTTATTTCAATATTACTTTACTTTTTGATCTTAAAACCGACTCTATGCAGTTGATATAATATGTCATAAAAGTAATATTGAAATAAGAATGCTTCAAGAGATGGTGGTACGGTCCCAGGATTTCGCTTAAAAAAATCGTTGAACCCTCTTTTTGCTGTACTGCAGTCGGCTATGGCTAGTTACAGTCTAAGCACCCTCACGGCTAAGACTCTTGAGCAACAGAGTGCTATGGAGTCTAGTTATGCGATGACACGTCGTGCAGTCACATACTTATATTTATATACTAGTTGCGCCCCGCGGTTTCACCCGCGCAGTTTTAAATCCCGGTATTCCCACAGGATAAAAAGTAACCTATGTGATATTCCAGACTATAATCTGTCTCTCTGCTAAGTTTCATCCAGATCCGTCCAGCCGTTTCAGCGTGAGAGAGTAACAAATATCCATCCATCCATCTATACTTACGCAAACTTTCGCGTTTATAGTAGTAGGATAGGTAACGGTGCACTTTCCACGCAGCACAGTTTCGTCAATTTGTTACAAAAACACAATGTCAATACCTTTTTGCTGAGTAGGGTATGTACATAACTTTAGATGCAGCTGTATAGAGGCTTTGTAGACCTAGATACTTAAAGACGAAGTCTGGCCGAAGACTGCGATAGCTGAAATGGCCCGCATGCAATTTCACTGCAATGTATTGGTTTTAAAATTAAGTAAACTCATTAAAAGTAACTTTTAACAGCGATTATTTAAATCAAACTAAGTTTAGTCAATGTTCTTTATTCTTTAATTTTTTATTGTACACAGAAACAACATGCGAAAACTTAAATAATAAAGTATGTACAAAGGCGAGCTTAACCCTAAAAAGAGTTCTCTTCCAGCAAACCTTGAAGGAGAGAGACTAGTAAATTTAGAGGTGGGTATGATGTGTACAAGATGAAAATTAGAAAAAATGAAGTAATATAAAATAAATAAACCTACAGATTACTTACTAATACATACATAAAATAAAGAAATTACATAAATAAACCTAAAATAAAATAAAATATATATACATATATATATATATATAGACAGTAGACATAGACATAGACAGTATTTTATTGGCCACAAAAACAAACAGCATACAATTAGGGTATTGTAGGTAGGTAGAATAAAAATAATATTAAATAGAAAACGACTTATTTTACACATTAATTAAAATCAACTTTCTAAGGTAGGTATATATATACATACCTAATGTTGTTTCAAGCCTCATAAAACTTACAAACGTAAATTATAAGATTTCATAGATTACATCTCGTGTTTTCGTATCTGTGTTGTGTTTATTTTTAGCCAAAACAACATGATTTAACATAGAGATGTACGTGTATGTATGCAGGTCTAAATAATAAAAAATAATTGGTTTTGTCTTTGGCAAAATGAAAACTGAAAGATTCGCCGTTGAACTTATCTTTACGACAACCATAAATTTTGCTTTCTGTAAAACGTCTGGATCTACTCAAATTGCAATCGGTTTTAATATCTGCCTGACTATCCAATAACTTTCATTTTATGAATCACACGGTGTTCTCAAATGATGAAGGAAAACATTACAGGCACATCGGGCTTAACATCTGTATGCCCGCAGGGCAGTGCATTTTATGGTGCGTTCTTATCGTGCGTGACTTGCGAAGCAATGCTTTGTTATTGGTGATGGGTACCACTTCACGTCAGGTGGGTCATCTGCTTGTTCCATCAGAAAATAGTATAAAAATTAATATAAAATAACTAAATCCAAACTAAGCTAAGTTTATAGCATTGGAACTCTCTGATACATTTAATTTGTATCTATACCTTTATACGAGTATTCTTGTACATCCCAACTAATATTATAAATGCGAAAGTAACTGTCTGTCTGTCTGTCTGTCTGTTACGCTTTCCCGCTTAAACCTCTCAACCGATTTTGATGAAATTTGGCACAGACAATCTTTAGACCCTGAGAAAGAACATAGGCTACCTTTTATTGCAAAAAAAAGAGATGAAGAGATTAAAAGTACGCAGACGAAGTCGCGGGTACCAGCTAGTATTAATATAATCTCCCAATCTATCTCTATAATGGTCACCCAGATATTTTTTTTTATGTTAGCAACTGACATACATCATTTATGGTCTAAGGTTAGCAATTACCACTACGCTAGTATAGCCTTAAAAAGCAACACATAATGTAAAATTTTCTTATTTTATACAAGTGCCATTCCCCTTCTACCATCAAACATCATGGACTCATGGTTGATTCCTATTGCTCGCACAAAGCGCTTTGCGTCTACTTTTATAATGTGAACAGCCAAAGAGTGGAATTCCTTACCGGCATCAGTTTTTCCAAATGCCTACAATTTGGATGTTTTCAAGAGACGAGTGAATAGGTTTCTTATGGGTAAACGTGCTACACCGCAGACCGCATCATCTCGTAACATCATCAGCCTTATTCACTATGACAATAGGAGATTCCAAGGAGATTCCTTGCCCCAAACCGTGAAACGTCAAAACTTGATATTGGGCTTTATCCTTTATGACATAGGAGATACTTTGCCCTGACCGTATGACACCGGCTGCCTTGTCTTAGCCAAGCTCGCGCTGCAAATGGTCATAGTGCATAAGGCTCCAGGTGAGATTGCGGTCAAACGTTTTACCTATAGATTAAAAAAAAGTATATACCGGTGTAATTATTTTAATAATGGTGGACTTTCTACACTAAGTTTAAGTATTTCTTTTCATGAGACAAAAATGGGAACAAACATGCTTTTCTCTCGTGAAATCTATTTATTAGTCATAGTTAGATTGATTAGGGCGTTCAAACAAACAAACCTCTTTCGCGTGATTTGCAAGTAGGTACATAAAAAGTTTACTTTCTTTCATAAAAGAGATGGGATTGGTACGTGATTTGGGCTATTTCCATAAAACCTATCTAAACGCATCAAAGTTTTATTTACATTGATATCACAGTTATTACTGTCCGTACTATACCTACGTATAATAATGATATGCACATATTGTGTGTGGCTAGACCTTGTGATGCCTACCACTTAGCATCATGTGGGTCATACTTAATACTATTGTGCCATCAGCTTAGTAAAAATTACATCTACCGATCGATAACTTCATCTTTTACAATTTAATCTTGGCCACTCTGTCGTTTATAAACTCCACGGTCGAGGTGTATAAACGACCTCAGTGGCGCAGCGGGCGAGAGTCCGCCTGCGACGCAAGAGGTTGCGGGTTCGATGCCCGCCTCGGAGCAAATTTGTGTACGATCTGCAGAAATTTGTTCCGTTGGTCTGGGTGTTTTCTATGTATAATAAAAAATATATATCTATGTAAGTATATAATGTATTAAATATATCAGTCATCTAGACCCATAACACAAGCTGGTAGCTTACTTTGGGGCTAGATGGGGCTGTGTGGATTGTCCAGCATTATTTAAAAAGAAAAGTATATAGTAGATACTATTATATAATATGACCTACCTTGATTTTAATTAATTTAGTAAAAACAGTCGTTTGCGTCAATTTGTCTTAGTTTATACCTAACCTATAGTGTCATAATGTGAATGTTGTTACTTTTTTCTACTGTTATTATTTTTTTGTACCTATCTACATTATCTTAATTGTATGCTGTGTATGTTCTTGTGGCCAATAAATTACTGTCTACCTATATCTATATAGTCAGTAAAGCTTCCCGTAATAATGTATAAGCACTAGGTGAAATTAGTATAATCCTGAGGGAACGGACTGTAAGGATTGGGTATATATGATATGTATATACATACATGTAATACACGTAATATTATGGCTAGCTTGTGTAGAGTATACCTAATGGCGTCATTATGAGGAACTAACCCCCAGTTTCTGAAAACTCGATCAACACTAATCGGCTGTCAAGACACTTCCTTTTTCAGCTTTTACTTCAAATTAGATAGAGATAGCAAGTGATTTGATAGCCGATTAATATTGTTGATCGCGCTGTAGGGACACATTGATTGTAATAAAATATCTTTGTAAGACATGACGCGCCCCGCTCCCCTAGACGTAAGCGTCATGTCAGGCAGTCGTATGCAGGGCCCGTGATAGCCCGTATAGCCCACGTGTGTAAATTATACTCAGACAATAAATGCGAGAACGTTCGTGTCATAATTTGTGGTTCTCAATTCATTTACTCCCTAGTTAAATACTTAGTACCAGCAAGGCAATTACAGTGGTGACCCCGACGTGATACGTCAGAAACCGGGGTTAAGCTTTTAAATTTATATGTTTAATAATTGTGTTTGATAGCTATTCCATATAATAATTAGCGGAGTCACAATATTCACTAATTAAATAAAATATTTAACCTCTTTTTTAGAATGCCTTTAAAATATAATAAACATATTCAGGCGATCTTTGAAATAAACATATTATTTTCATCCCACCATCTCGGCAAGAGTATTTTTGCTCTTCAATATCTGAGTGCAAAAGCCGTTTTTATTCTCTAGAGGATAAAGTAAATTGAATTTAGAACATCGTGTGCACTAAGTTTGTGAATAAAAAAAAACATTAAACCTATTTACTGCTACCTCTATGGTGCCGAATATATCATACAACTTTTTTTTAATTTGTTAAAAACTCAGACTCGGAACCTTCTTTGTGTTCTGTTTTTCAATTTGCTTTGTACTACGCGGTTCTTTACGCGGCATTTTTGCACGTCATTGTTAAACCTTATATTAAAAACTAGAAACTTGAAAACAAGTGAAAAAACTAAAATGAGTGATTCTAGCGACGAGGAAGTTTGTTTGACGCCAACATGTGATTGTAAACTTTTTTTTTGTATTTAGTCATTTCCTCGCTGAGGTGGAATGAAAAGTTACGTGTTGCACTCGAGTGCAAAGATTTTTCACCTCGTGCTCTTTTGATTCCCTCGCTAACGCTCAGGATTCTAATTTTGAATCACTCGCTGCGCTCGTGATTAAATTTTAGAATCCTTCGCTTGCTCGGTCATCAAAATTGAACACGCGGTTAAAAAGCAACTTTGCACTCTTGTATAACAAATAACTATTTTAATTTTGAAATCTTCAAAAGGTTTATAGATCCATGATATTCAAGTGCATGCCTTTATGATAATTATTTATGGGAAGAACTGGTCATCACGGTATTTCAGCATTCATCATTTCCATCACAAATATATTTAAATTCTGCTTTTGAAATATAAAGTTTATCGTAGATTTACAGGCTTCGGCTGAATTAAACCTTTGTCGGCTGCAACGAAGTGAGTTATAGCCACGATCGAAATTGATTTGTTTTGTTAGAACAGCACGTTTTAATTTGCTCTGCAGTAAATACATTGATGTGGTAGTCATAGCAGCATAGCCGGCAGTTATAGCCATTGTAAAAATCATTCAGGCGCATTCGAGTGTGTCATAATTTCTACTTCAGTTGTCTGCAATTAGCAGATAAGAATAGGCAAAAAGTCAGCCATGTGGGTTTTCCCCAATGGCCAAACAAACCACCTCTGTCGTCCATCTGCTGCACAAAGGACTCACCAAGTCATTTCACTCATTCCAGCGCTATATTTAACTTAATACCACTGCTAGGCAAAAGTCCCCTTTGCCATCTTCCATCACTCTTCGTTTTCAGAGGAACTTCCTCCCGCGCACTCTAAGGTTGTGGAATGCGTTCCCTGCGGATGTTTTTCCTGGAGAATACAGTGTGGGGTTCTTCAAAAAAGGCGTGTTAAAATATTTAAAGGGTCAGCAACGCGAGTGTGACACCTCTGGTGTTACAAACGTCCATAGGCTACGGTGACCGCTTCCCATCAGGTGGGCCGTATGCTTGTTTGCTACCTTGGTAGTATAAAAATAAAACTCTTCCTCATAAGCGCACAGGTAAGTTCAAGCGCCAAGCGTCCTTCGCCACGCCACCTTCCTCCAGCCATAGTGTGACTATGCAGCCAATTTCTCTGAACACATCCGATTTTGATGACCAACACACGCAATTTAAACGTTTATTCATTCGTTTTAGACCACTCGTTGAAGATATGAACTCCCAAAATTATAATTTTACTGCCATTTACGTGTAAAAGGGATGCTGTATGATTTTATACGCGCAATGAAAATTCATTTCTGGTTATTTACGATACTTCGATTGCCCAGTTTATTTGCAGCATCAATACGCAGAAATGGTTGATGTGAAACGGGATATACACACACATTGAATGGTACTGGATAAACGCTTTCATGTATTTAAGCTTATTTAAATGGTCTGGCTTTAATACGTACTGGATATCCTAAAATGTTACCTGAGGTTCTTTATTAGGGTAGCTAAATGGGTGAATTACCCGCGTTATTAATTTTTAAAACTATTTTTGTGATTAAATTTAATAGATTTTACTGACTCAGATATCAATAAGAACGAATGGCCACTTTATCTAAAACCATATCTCAGGTGCTAAAGCGTCCCGCATTGCATGAGCAAAAGAGATGCTTCTAATGCTGTATAAATTACTGTAGCACCCTGCGGTTTCACCCGCGTAGTTTTAAATCCCGGTATTCCCACGGGATAAAAAGTAGCTTATGTGTCATTCCAGACTATAATATATCTCTGTGCCAATTTTCACTAAGATCCGTTGAGCCGTTCTGGAGTTATAGAGTAACAAACATCCATCCATCCATACTAACAAACTTTCGCAATTATAATATTAGTAGGACTAACTAACTACCTCCCGTTGCTTCGCTCGCAGTTAGAAGTGAACTAGTCATTACTGGCTTAAAAGATTGTTTACGATGTTTGATGATGATGCGCGAGCGAGTTGTTTCACGGTTTCCGCCCACAATAAAACTAGTAGGTACCTAAATAACGTGTCGGTAATTAGCAATCAATTAAACTTGTAGGTAAGTAGTGCCAAAACACGAATTTGGCGCCAAAATACTGCAGAGGCTAATGTTTTGACAAATGGCTTTGACAAAGTTTCACTAAAACATAGTAAAGTCATTATGTTGTTAATAAATCGTGATTATGACCGGAAGTTGGATTAATAAGGTCAAATTGTGGCTCGTGATGGCAATAGGAAGTGGACATGTTGTAGCAAGCTTATTTTGTTCGCTACATCAGCATTGTTTTGTTTTTCGAAACAGAGGTACCGAAGCGAGTATACGTTCCTTGATACGTTCTAGCGATTCTAATGACGTTGCGTTGGAATGATAATTGGCTTTTCTGATATTACTTACCAATTATGTTAAATAGGCTGTTGATATTCCTAAAATAAATAATTACATAGTTTTAGGGAATGTTTAATATATCTAGTTATGGGACTGGATCATTTCCGTTTGACTAATCATCGAGCCTGTGTTTTTGTCTATAGTACAAAAACACAGTCATCTAATAACTATTAGTACACCTTCGAATAAACAACAGATGTTACATATATGTAAAGTAATAGTAAAAAAGCCATTTATTCTACAAAAACAAAATTTAAAACATTTTCCATATTCATGCATAAATAAATACAAATCAGATTAGTTTAACATACAGGTACAATACAATTAAATTATTTATTATTATTTGATCTCATTTAGTATATTTTATTATTTATTCTATTAATTTATGCACATCATTTGTTTATTATAAAATTATTGCTACATTTTCTGTTCTATGTACATGTCTGTGGTTATTTTGTAGTCGCCATTTTGGCGTAGGTTTCCCACATCTCTCTCCATAATTCCCTTTGTCTCACTTGTCTCATCCAGTCTGGACCACCTACATATATGTACCTGCTTGTATTTAATAATCATTCATAATAATAGTCAAACATTTGAACTAATTTTTTTAGAGGAGGTTCTCAATTTGACTGTTTTTTTATGTTTATTACCTCGGAACTTTCAACTGGGTGAACCGATTTTGATGGTTTTTTTTAAACTTTATTTCCCATTTAAATATGAGACAGATCTGACGATAAATTAACTTAAAGTAGTATCAGTATAATTTCCAGTGTATTTGAAGTCGCTTTTTTCTTGCAGAATTACAATTAAACCTCTGATTTGTGATGTTCTTTGATACATCGGAACATCACAAAGGCTACGAGTGCAGTCGCGTTCGAAAGCTAGTCACGTGTTCATTTGAAAGTCACACATTGCATAAATCACGCGCGTCGAAGCCAGTGCGGTGACGCGACAACGCATGATGGATGTGCAACGGCCTCACGTTGGGATCTGTTCAGTTTCAATACAAATACCTAATAATAATATTATACAACATGAATGAACGGTGAATGAAAACATCGTGAGGAAACCAGTTAGCATTCTAACAGCAGCGATGGGCTTGCAACCTGTCACGTATGGAATACTAACTACTGCAAAATGTGAACATGTGCCAAATGTAATGTTTGGGCGACTTGGGCGTACCTCTGACTACCCCCCTTAGACATCCTTGAGTTAGTACTTGGTACTGAGAGATCTGAAGGGATATCTACCGTGCCTAGGCATCAAATTCGTGAAGCTGTTTCAGTTTTTTTACAACATGAATTATACAGCAACACCTATTGAAGCACACGACGATCATCGGAAGACAGGGCCGCCACCTACATCACCAGTCTCTCAAGCTCATTGGGTTGGCTATAGCAATCCTTGTACCTGGGTTGAGGCTTTGGGTAGAAGAGATAGTGGGGGTGGGTGGCGACTTGCCACTTCTCTTGAGCCTTTTTTCTAGGAGCCGTGGATTTTGTTAAACAAAGAAAATAAAAATAAAATTGAAATCCCAAGCGATCTCGTTCGCCTGAAACTATTCGAAGCTTGCACACTTGGGGTCAAATTTTCATGAATAATTTCATAGTGAGTGCCTATTATATTTTTAGACTAAGAATATACTAGAGAATTTACTAATGTCAATTCTATAATATAATTCTATAATATATAATTCTATTCTATAATATATTCTATTGTATATTCTATGTGTATCCTATGTAGGTATTAACCGGGAACCTACTGTTACTTTGTTCAATTTATTTGAATAGCAAGGATAATAACAATAAAAATATTTGAATAGCAAACCTACCCCTGGTTTCTGAGAGCTCGATCAACACTAATCGGCTGTCAAGTCACTTGCTATTTTAGCTTTTTCTTCAAATTAGATAAAGAAGCAAGTGACTTGACGGCCGATTAGTGTTGATCGCGCTTTGAGAAACCGGGGGATATATATTTTTTTGTGAATGTGAAAAATGGTATTTGGAAAATTGCTTTTAGAAAATGCATACTCTTGCAAATGTTGTTCTAAATAAGTTCTACAAATGAATTTGTAGTTGAGTGGGTAGACTGTGCACTACAGGAAATGCACGTGTTGCCGATTGCTCTAACACTAACTGGTATCAGCATGTGCATACGGGCTGCGGCAACGAATCGCCTGCCTTTTAACATGCACACGTTACTTGCAACAGCCTTGACGGCAGAGCTGTAGGTGTTTCTTCTAGATGACGTTATACATAAATATATAGCCTGATACCGACAGCTTTACATAAATATACTGCTTTAATAACATAAAAGTATTTGATTTAAAATGAAAATAATAATATTAATATTGGCATAGAAAATACAATAATAATTTGTTTGAGTAAGGTAAACTAGCCGTCAATTGTTTGTCAAACTAACTTTTCTTTTCTACAAAGAGCCAGTCGATTGATCTCGGTACATTGATGTGCTAAAAATAATGCTCTTTCAACACGACATTGCAGTCAATTGTGGCTTTATTGACAGCATATCGACCAATAACAAAAGTTTATAAAAAAGGATATTGCGGATAATAATTATTTCTAGAAAATTGACCAGCATACCCTATATCGTCGGCTTATTGCTAGAAGTCACTAAGCGACAAAACTAAAATGTGGCATGTAAGCGACAAAACAAAACTAAAGCCTATTTATATAAATTATGTTGAATAATTTATTTAAGCAGGTGCCATATCGACGAAACTAGAATAGCTCGAAATAAATGGGTTTTTGATTATTGTAGTGCTCATCCAGGCGATCTATCTATCTATCCGGTCGTGCACCAATGGATTTTTCTATCGAAAAACTTATGTGCGCAATGCCAGTGCTCTTAAACGGTGAAGGAAAACATCGTGAGTAAACCAGTTAGTATTCTAACAGCGGCGATGGGCTTGCAACCTGTCACGTATGGAATACTAACTACTGCAAAATGTGGGTATGTGCCAAATGTAATGTTTGGACGTACCTCTGACTACCCCCCTTAGACATCCTCAAAGAATCTTGAATTAGTACCTACTTGGTACTGGGAGATCTGAAGGGATATCTACCGTGCCTGGAGATCAAAGTCGTGAAGCTGTTTCAGTTTCAGTTTTTTCATCCAGGCGAGTGCGCTGATGGTCCAATAAAGGTGACTTTTTGTAGCTAGTGCTTCTAACAATAAGCCGACGATATGGATTTTTTTTGTGGCATATAGAAAATATACAATTAAATAAATATTAAAACCCAGTTGTCACCGTATACATGTGCAAAGGCGCACAGTACTTATCGGTCGGATGTGGAATACTCTATTTTATTTTCAACGAATTTACTAGAAACGTGGAATGTCCTAGTTCGGCCAAATACTCCGGTCGCATTTGTTTGCACGTTCAACATACATTTTCTTTTACGACACTTTTTCAACTACCGTGCTCCGTTATTTAGCGGAAGTAACACTTTGCCATTAATTTTGAGTGTTATTATAAATAAATACACATAAACACCTAAATAGTATTAACACATAAAATAATAGTCAGTTCACAAAAGAAGTATATTCATATTTTCCGTAAGTATTAACCATACTGCCGTCAATTCTGATTAGTTTATATCCTCCCAAAGTTGCCTGGAAGAGATCGCTCTCAGCGATAAGGTCGCCCATTGATTTAACTTTGTTATTATGCTCTGACCCTGTATTATGTTTCTGTGTGATATCTGTGTGGTGAACAAGAGTTATCTATCTATCTATCTATGTATTCGAAGTTTTATCGAAATCCGTTCAGCCGTTACTAAGATGATACACACACTCAAAAATTGTCGCATTTATAATACTTTTAGTAGGATAGGATATACAGGTTAACTTAAATGCGCGTGTAACTATATAAAGAAAACAAACATGACGGTCGCTTGTTGAACGCAATTCTAATAATCTAACCGCTTCCCATCAGGTGGGCCGTATGCTTGTTTGCTACCTTGGTAGTATAAAAAAAATCTAATTCGTGATGGGGGAATGAGATCTGCACGGACGTCCCGCAATGGGGTGTATTGTGCATTGTCCCCCTGCTAACCTCACCCCAGCCAGCCCAACTCCTTAAAATAGCGGAGAAGGACCTTGGGTTGGTGGAAGCAGTGTTTAAGCATCTCTGGTGACGATTCGAATGCAGATGAGAAAGACTCGACCAGCTTCTGCAGTCCGTTTTGGACCTACGGCCCGATTACGCGAATATCTGATGGCTATCGAGATCGCTATCAGTTTGACATTTGATCAAGGAATATAACACTCTCTGACGAGAGCATTTGATTCCCATAATGTAATAGTAACATATGGACGGATCTAGTACCTATCTAAATTGCTTGTGATGGATGCTAAATGCCTTGGATAGATGGGAATCAAATGTCAAACTAAAAGCCATCTCTATAGCCACACATTAGCGTGATAGTGCCGCTGGCTTCGTTAGTTACGGACCGGGCAGCCATGCTCCGCAGTTTCTTTTTCCTGAAGACATCCACGATACCACATAATATAATAATAATGCTGAACAATCCACACAGCACTATCTAGCCCCAAAGTAAGCTACTCAAAGCTTGTGATGACTAGATAACTGACATATTTAATACATTATATACTTACATAGATAAGATATAAGTAGTATATCAGCTATCTGGTTCCCATAACACTAGCTTAGGCTTAGTTTGGGGCTAGATAGTGCTGTGTGGAAAATCCACCTATTATGATTATGATTTATTTATTATTATATTTATAGATAGATATTTTTATTATGCATAGAAAACACCCAGACGAACGGAACACATTTCTGCAGATCGTGCACCTTGTTCCGAGGCGGGAATCGAACCCGCAACCTCTTGCGTCGCAGGCGGACTCTCACCCGCTGCGCCACTGAGGTCGACAATCGACATGAGGTCGAAGACATAGATTGCTGTCTGTCGCTCCGAGACGGTCGGTTGTTGAACGCAATGTGAAGTTCTAGATTTCTAGTGCAGACTTGTCTTATATAAACGACTTGCATTTACATACCACAATAATTGTCGCAAAGTAATGAAAGAATGTTAACTACCCGCAATGTGTCGAGAACAGTTGGCAACCACTGGCGGCCGTAAACATTTCAACAGCGAGTTCAGTTAGTCAAAATTTAACTAGACATTGGCCCTCTTGTAAGTCGCGTTGACCTGGCTTTTTCCACAGCTTTTAATTTATTTACCACTTATTTTTATAAAAAACTGAAAACTGAAACAGCTTCACGACTTTGATCCCCAGGCACGGTAGATATCCCTTCAGATCTCCCAGTACCAAGTAGGTACTACTAATTCAAGATTCTTTGAGGATGCCTAAGGGGGGTAGTCAGAGGTACGTGGCAAATGTTTGGAACATTACATTTGGCACATACCCACATTTTGCAGTAGTTAGTATTCCATACGTGACAGGTTGCAAGCCCATCGCCGATGTTAGAATACTAACTGGTTTCCTCACGATGTTTTCCTTCACCGTTTAAGAGCACTGGCATTGCGCACATAAATTTTTCGATAGAAAAATCCATTGGTGCACGACCGGATTCGAACCTGCGACCTTGCGATCGGAAGGCGGGGTCACTCTCACTAGACCACCGGTGCTCTTTTTATATAAGTTTTGTTTTTATAGTTACGTGCCTAATTCACTACACAAAGAACACAAAGAGCTCTGAACAAGCTAATGGCCCACCTGATGTTAAGTGATGTTAGTGGTAACCATTATTTTGTTTATTTATTTAGACACACCAACGACAGATACATAATACAAGAGTAGATGATAAATAGTAAAGTACGGAGTATATGCGCTGTCAGGTACAGGTGTGTGGCATTGATATGGTAAAGAGCATACAAAGTACACAAAAAAATACATATGCAGAACTGTGTGCAATCCAAGTGAGAGGGATCTCTGTGCCTCAGCCTTGCATGCTGGTAGGCTGAGCCCAAATATATCAGTAGGTACAAAAACCCACAGTTCTTAAACAAAATAAATAATAATAATAAATAAATAATGCTGGACAATCCACACAGCACTATCTAGCCCCAAAGTAAGCTATTCAAAGCTTGTGTTATGGGTACTAGATAACTGATATATTTTATACATTATATACTTACATAGATAGATATTTTTTATTATATATAGAAAACACCCAGACCATCGGAACAAATTTCTGCAGATCGTACACAAATCTGTTCCAAGGCGGGAATCGAACCCACAACCTCTTGCGTCGCAGGCAGGCTCTCGCTCGCTGCGCCACAAAATGCTCGTAAAATGCATTCAATAGCCATGATAGTCATTACAATATGAATCAGACAGTCTATCAATGTTTTATTCGTAATTCGTATGGATGAGACAATGGGACACACCCGGATTCTCTCCGCCCGTCCGTGGAGGACCCAATGACCCGTGCGTCCCATAAACTGCTAGAGGTCAAACTACATACACGCATGACTTAGCCGCATCATCATCATCAGCGGGAAACTGGGGAATTATTCTCTATGACATAGGAGATTCCTTGCCCCAAACCGTGGAACGTCAAAACGTGATCATGGGCTTTATTCTTTACGACATAGGAGTTACTTTGACCTAACCGTGTCACGTCAAAACACGATATAAACGCAAACGCGATTGAATTGATCATAGTGTTATCTGTCTAGTGTTTATGTTTTGTTTATAGGTGATGGTTACCACTTAACATCAGGTGGGCCATCTGCTTGTTCCATCAGCTAGTTGTATTAAAAAAAAAAAAAAAAAAAAAAAAAAAAAAAAAAAAAAAAAAAAAAGTGAATAACGCCCCTGGTAGTTTAGGCAAGATCTGCTGTCTGTTACGTCTAGCAGAAAGTGGATTCATTCATTCATTAACCAATGAATCATAGCTATTTGGGTCTACGTCGTAGACGCTCTACGGCAGCGTAGACCCTATATGAGTCCTTTATACCAAGAGAGAACAGAAAAAGTGGAAGAAGTGAAAGTGAGTATCAGAAAAGTGATATTCTGACAACACACGCGGTGAGTTATGTATTCAGCATTCTCTAATACTAACGCAACTCGCGTGAGTGTTTCGGCAGTGAGCGAGTTTATGGAAGATGTAGATTAGAAATTGCAGTCTCTACTTTGACTCAAAAAAAATGGGAAAATATCTATCTATGTATGTATATAATGTATGAAATATATCAGTTATCTAGCACCTATAACACAAGCTGTGAGTAGCTTACTTTGGGGCTAGATAGTGTGCTGTGTGGATTGTCCAGCATTATTAAAAAAAAAAGTTGTAAATTCTTTTATGTGGCATGTTTTATAATAATCCTGACTGGCATTCTCGATAAACGAGAATTGAGATGGGTTTAGAAATCACATTACAACGTCTAAATGTGGAATTCCTTATCTCTACGCTCCGCTGCGCCATGCGCTGAAGTGTGAACCGATTCCCTGCATATTTTATTCTAGCTTTTCACTACATTACCTAGGTCTTTGAAGCGTTCGTCGCTAACTTAAGATATATGCTTAGTTTTTTGCGGCCACTTTGGATGGGAGATGATAGGATGATTGATACGGGCATTTATTGAGCCATGGTGGTCTAATGTGACATCTTGTGCACCACCATTGGTGTACAACTCTAATAGGGACTTTTTATAAAAGGGCGTTTTATCATTTGTATAGGATGGGAAGGGTTTGTTGTATAAAAAAATAGTAGAATACAATATTTTTTGAACAGGATGATGGTCAGTCAAGCGCTATCCTATCCACGCCTTTTTCTGCCGCCAAGCAGCAACGCTGTGTTTCGGTTTGAAGAGTGTGGTCGCCGGTGTAATTACAGGCACATGAGGCTTAACATCTGTATGCCTAAAGTTGATGGACGCAGGGCAGTGCATCGTAGGGCACGTTCCTATTGTGCGTGACCTACGGGGCAATGTTTTGTTTATAGGTGATGGTTACCACTTAACATCAGGTGGGCCATCTGCTTGTTCCATCAGCTAGTTGTATAAAAAAAAATCCTAAACCCAGCAAAGAGTATGTATAAACATACTCTGTTACTGTTATAACTCAGTACGGTGTTTTATGCCATAAACTAAGCTAATGCTATAGCTACCTACTTCACCTACCTATATACTACCTATAGCTACCTTGGCACCTTAAATATAAATATATCATCGTCTAGGAAACCATGCCGGCCGTTGCATTGCCCTCACAAATAAATACATCTACTCTCCTGATGAAAGATGCGTTATTAGTTTGTATCTATAAACCAGCTTTACGATTGCGTCTAGTCTGATCTTTATCGACATCGGATTTCAGAATTCCAAGCCAATTTAAAGCTTACTTCTTCATAACATAGTCCATTTTAGCTTTCATTTTTGATTTTCTTAAATCAATTTACTTTGAAACGTAACACGTGCGTGGTAGAGGTGATTTTGGCTTAGCAAAAGAGAAGTCATGTGTTGCAAGGTTTGAAATTTCGGCTAAGTAAGTCTGTTTGGATGTTAGGTGTTTTAGTATAGTTGTTGTGATTTTTTTATTGACGGATATAAATTATCTGCCAGACTGCGGATTCTGATTTTGAATTTATTTGACAGTTTTTTAACATTGATACAAAGTGAATTTTATGTAATGCTAAACCCGCGGAGCGGAGGCCTGGTGACGTGTATTACAGTTTTATGTAATGCTAAACCCGCGGAGCGGAAGCCTGGTGACCTGTACAGGTTTTTTAAACCTATCTCAAGCACCAGTCTCTCGCAAAACAGGTACCTACCTAAACCTCACATCATAACACCTTTTTATTGTTTATGTTACCTTTTTGTGATGAGAAAAAAAACATATTTTATATTTACTTTTTAAAATACTGCCACAAAATACAGATCCATCCATGAATACGGTATAAAATGCGAATCTGAGACCGTCTACTTATATGGTTCTCGTTCGTTTCACCAGTAGACCAGAAGTGGTAGTCGTTTTAAGAGTAGTAGAGCTCATTGTGTGTGGCTCGTTCGGGGAAGTACTACCACCAAGCCGCCAAGCAGTAACGCTGTGTTTCGGTTTGAAGAGTGTGGTCGCTGGTGTAATTGCAGGCACATGAGGCTTAACATCTGTATGCCTCAAGTTGATGGACGAAGGGCAGTGCATTGTAAGGAACGTTCCCATCGTGCGTGACTTACGAGGCAATGCTTTGTATAGGTGCTGGTTACCACTTAACTTAAGGTGGGCCATCTGCTTGTTGATTCAGCTAGTTGTATAAAAAGATATTACCATTCTTTTTTAACCCATTCTATCAGAAGGTTGTCTAAAAGAGATTGCTTTCTCATGTTGTTAGGGATTACTTTGAAACATCTACCCTCATACTACAAAACGGTGCCTAACTATAAACAATGTTACGATTAGCGCTGTCTCTGTTTGCCATTACGCATTGGTAAGAGATGGCATTAGTTTGAGCATAGTTTATCATTTGACAATTTTTTTGTAGCAAGGCCGCTAACAAAACAGTTGAGAGTAGAAGAGGAAAGATGATTGGCCATCTTGTAAGACATGACAGCTTTATAAGAAGAAAAAGGTAGAAGGAAAGAGAGGCAGGGGAAGACCTAGGATAAGCTACATTAGCCAAATAAAAGCGAAGGTTGCCGTCATGTCTTACAAGGAGGTCAAGGAGGTTGCCCCTAAAAAGAAACATCTGGAGATAAATGCATCAATTACGCCGATAAGAGCATTGCTCCTTAATTAGAAGAAGAAGAAGACCGCTAAAAGCTAGGTGACTCTAGTGCCATCAGTTCCACGTGATCAATGACTGACTTATTGAACTTGAACTGGCTTATTGAACAATCTTTTTAAAGGATTGGCGAATTTATTAATTGACTATTTACCATTTATTTCATTTGACATAATTTTATTGTTTACAATATCTAAATTAATGAACTCTTGAATTACATTTTAAATGTGCCTTATTTTTACTGTATACCTATTGAATTATTATTGTTATTATGTTTTACTTGTCTCTGTTCATAGATTACTGATTTTAGAAATCGTATGTGTACAGATGTATGAATTAATTACGGTTTACCTTATACTAAGTGTAGTCTATGTATATATTGTTTTCTCTATTCCGTGTATATATTCAGTAGATATAATAAATAAATAAATAATAAATAAATAAATAAATAATGCTGGACAATCCACACAACACCATCTAGCCCCAAAGTAAGCTACTCAAAGCTTGTGTTATGGGTACTAGATGACTGATATATTTAATACATTATTTATACTTACATAAATAGATATTTTTTATTATACATAAACAGCCAGACCAACGGAACAAATTTCTGCAGATCGTACACAAATTTGTTCCGAGGCGGGAATCGAACCCGCAACCTCTTGCGTCGCAGGCGGACTCTCGCCCGCTGCGCCACTGAGGTCGTCAAATAATACTCAATAATACTCTGTCTCATGTACACAAGCTGTCAGTGTCAAGCTCCTAACCTGTCAATGTGAGCCATACGTTTTGGCGGGAGGAGACAGAGAGACGGGAGGTTTAGGTGGAAAAAAACCAGGGAGTGAACAAACAAGGAAACAGGGCCGCTGGCAATAAAAAACCGGCTGGGTGCTTCAGGTGCTTGGTGTATGATTGAGCCAGGGGGTAAATTGTAGGATAATACACTAACCATTGAAAGGTCCGTCGCGCGCAGGCGCAAATGCCAAACGTCCGCTGGGACTACAAACCGAAAATGCCAATATACTGTTACGTCCGTCGGGACTATAGTCCGGACGTGCCGGATGCGCATAAATCGATGAGCGCCGTAGACGGACGTTGGACAGTATAGTTCGCTAGGGCGCGCGCGGACGTTTGAGTCAATTGGCTGTCGGAACTATAGTCCCGACGGGGACGTTTGATTGGCTAAGTGACCTGTAACAAATCTGTTATGAATAAATAAGTATGAGCCGTTCTCTACTCCACAGGCGATGTTGTTCTACGCTCCCCGCTGGCTGTGGAAGTCCTGGGAAGGCGGCAAGATCCGTGCACTGATGATGGACCTGGACGTCGGCGTCTGCACGGAGATCGAGAAGAAGACCAAGAAGAAGCTGATCCTGGACTACTTGTGGGAGAACCTGCGGTACCACAACTGGTGGGCCTACCGGTACTACCTGTGCGAGGGACTTGCTCTTCTCAATGTTATAGGTGAGGATTCATTCATTTATTATTATTGAGAGCACCGGTGGTCTAGTGGAAGTGACCCCGCCTTCCGATCGTAAGGTCGCAGGTACGAATCCGGTCGTGCACCAATGGATTTTTCTATCGAAAAATGTATGTGCGCTATGCCAGTGCTCTTAAACAGTGAAGGAAAACATCGTGAGGAAACCAGTTAGTATTCTAGCAGCGGCGATGGGCTTGCAACCTGTCACTTATGGAATACTAACTACGGCAATATGTTGGAATGTGCCAAATGTAAAATTTGGACGTACCTCTGACTACCCCCTTAGACATCCTAAAAGAATCTTTAGTTAGTACTTTGTACTGAGAGATCTGAAGGGATATCTACCGTGCCTGGGGATCAAAGTCGTGAAGCTGTTTCAGTTTCATTATTAAAATCTCTTTGTGAAGGACTTGTCAGCTGTTCATTAAAGTGATGACCGGTGCAAAGACTTGATGACGTGTAATAGTCGGAAGTTGTTTTAAGGATAGAGGAGTCTTTGTGAAGGGCTCATACGGGGAAGTTTGTACTTCATATACCTACCGGGTGTAATCGTTAACAGTGCACAGGCGATTATTCCGTAACTATTACCGATATCAAAAAACTTTAAACTGATATCGAAAGTACTTTACCTAAGGAGTAAAATGACAATAATACCTTTTTTAAATAAAACGAGAAATGTCCAAAAATTTTACATTAAACACTCCCATACATTTTATTTCTTAGATCTTAGAGCATTTACACATGAGGCAACATCTGGTATTCCTTGCTAGTCATTTTGCTAGCCATCAACTTCAGGCTATCTGTGCAACGTGGGTACGTTCATATCGTGCGTGACTTGCAAGGCATGCTTTTGGTCACTGCTTAACATCAGGTTACTTCTCAAACCAACTCGTTTTCCTTTTTTCTTCATCCTCATGATATCAAAGTCACCGCTGCAATATTGATGAAAGCGTACAAAAATATCTTCAGACAATTTCATAAATTGTTCCGGCGGGCGCGGGTCAACACACCTTGTACCCGGAGATATAAAACCATATTGTGCTGTAAAAATATTTATGATCGCATTTAGGGTTCCGTTTCACGGAAGTCTTATTTTGTTAAGAAATGAATATAATATGTGATATTGGTGGACATTCCACACAGCATCTATTTCTGAACTAACATTGTTACCCAAAGTTTGTATACATATGGGAATAAGATAGCTGATCATATTAAAGGAAGGAACTTATTCCTTATTTTATCCATCCTTGTCACTCCGCACTCCATCTCAACATTCGCATTTCTGCACTGTGCACTCTCCTTTCACGCCTAACACACATCCAAACATCATTCCGTATGACATAGGAGATTCCTTGCCCCAAACCGTTTGAAGTCGAAACGTGATCTTGGGCTTTATTCTATAAGACGAGCTCTATCGATCAAGAGTAGTAGAGCTCTTTGTGAAGGGCTCGTCCGGGGAAGTACTACCACCACGCCTTTTTCTGCCGCCAAGCAGCAACGCTGTGTTTCGGTTTGAAGAGTGTGGTCGCCGGTGTAATTACAGGCACATGGGGCTTAACATCTGTATGCCTCAAGTTGATGGACGCAGGGCAGTGCATCGTAGGGCACGTTCCCATTGTGCGTGACCTACGGGGCAATGTTTTGTTTATAGGTGATGGTTACCACTTATCATCAGGTGAGCCATCTGCTTGTTCCATCAGCTAGTTGTATTAAAAAAAAAAAAAAGACATGAGATACTTTGCCCTAACCGTGTGACGTCACACCGTGATCTAAACGCAAACGTTATTGGATTGGTCAAAGTGAATAACGCCCCTGTACGACGGCTACGATACGTACGATAAGTTGGAGTTTTTTTAAACTAATATTAGGTATATACCCTACTTGTAACCTATGTTTTATTTTAATTGGATTTAACAGCTTATTTCTATATCACAAATTAAATAAATAAATAATGGTGGACAATCTACACAGCACCATCTAGCCCCAACGTAAGCTACTCAAAGCTTGTGTTAAGGGTACTAGATGACTGATATATTTAATACATTATATACTTACATAGATAGATATTTTTTATTATACATAAACACCCAGACCAACGGAACAAATTTCTGCAGATCATACACAAATTTGTTCCGAGGCAGGAATCGAACCCGCAACCTCTTGCGTCGCAGGCGGACTCTCGCCCGCTGCGCCACTGAGGTCGTCACTTACACTTTCAGTGTAACAATGTAAGTTCTGTGCATCGTTACCTGTCCGGTAATCTCTCAATCCCTTGGCTAATGTAAACTGTCACTGATATATCAGCCAATGAGATGAAAGATTGTCCGAAGATAATACCTTTGATATGCATAGTGCTAATATCAATCATGCACTAAACCAATAACTATAAAATAAATTTCTTTAATATAATTAAGGTACGCTCAGCAACAAAAATAAATATAGATATGTCCTATCTAATATTTCATGAACCAGTTCGCTTTTATATTTTAACTTTAAGGGCGTGACAACAGAGCTCAACTGTCCGTTAGTACTCAACTTTACGTCTGTTTTTAGCAAGATCAGTAAAGTTTGTGACAATTAAAAAAAATCCGGACTAATATTTCAAGCTTTCTAAAAAACATAGTTGTTTTAAAAAGCCGATTTTATAAGTTATTCTGTATAAAAAAAAATCATGAACTTTTTTCATATCATCACATTTATCTTTGTAATAAACCATCCAATAGTTAAAAAAAATTTGAAGAATAAGGTATAATTTAATTCTAACAAACTTCGTTATTTTCTTTTTTTGATTATTCGTCTATTTTTTTAAATAAAATACATAATAAATAAATAATGCTGGACAATCCACACAGCACTATCTAGCCCCAAAGTAAGCTATTCAAAGCTTGTGTTATGGGTACTAGATAACTGATATATTTAATACATTATATACTTACATAGATAGATATTTTCATTATACATAGAAAACACCCAGACCATCGGAACAAATTTCTGCAGATCGTACACAAATTTGTTCCAAGGCGGGAATCGAACCCGCAACCTCTTGCGTCGCAGGCAGGCTCTCGCCCGCTGCGCCACAGAGGTCGTCTAAAACCTTATTATGTGGTTTTTATCAGGCGTCCAGAGAGAGAGGCGCGCAAAACGTAGATCGCTCTTTCTCTTTTACTTGTATCCAAGCCGGCAGTGATAGCTGAGATGCCTGTAACGAACCAAAGTTGTAGTTTCTTTGCTAAATAGGGATAATTAGTATTGATGTAATTAAATGTTTTCATTTTCATTTGATGCTGACTGTGTCAACCAGTTCAAAACCTATCATTATCTTTTAAAAATGCTTTATTATAAAGTTACTTGGGTTTTTTCTTATTATATCAGAATTATTAACTAGTGGCTCTGGGAGCTGTAGACCTCGCGAGCATACTAAAAGTGAGCTATTTGAGGAATGTAATGTGCAAATGCATTTTCCGTTTTGTGATTTTTTTGATCTTTTTGATTTTATTTGCATCATCTTGTGTAGAATGAGGTCCTTTGTGTTTCTCTCAAATTTGATTGAAAACCATCGATTGTTTGATGAGCTATCCTGTTCATCATGCTGAAGATCCTCGCCACCTTATCAGATCTTCGCCAAACTTTTATGAGACCAACTTATAGTTACTACCTTTCAAATAAAAAAAGAATAATCGAAATCGGATCTCATTTGGTGGAGATATCCAGTATATCAAATAGCCCCCTTTTTGCCCTTTTTTGGGGGAAGTACCCCTCCAATCAAAAATCCCCGACGACAAAAAAATTCTAATAAGTCATATAACCTGTGTACCAAGTTTCGTTCAAATCGGTTGAAAAATGCGACCTGTAGAGGAGAACAGACAGACACAGACATCCGGACAAACGCATTTTTGGCCAATGTGGAAACTGAGACGCTTCGCTCGCTTCGCTCGCTCGGTCAATAAGGTTAGGACATATTTATTACAAGTTTTTATTTAACTTGCAATGTATGCAGGATGTTTGTCTGGGTGGCCTGCAACTCAATTTTGAAGCCGAAACCGATTGAGCCGAAACTTTGTATACACGTTTAGTTTGGATAACAATGTACTACAAGATTTTTAAAAAAGTTTTAACTTTAATTTATTTTGTTAATTGCATCTGGAGTTATGGATTAACTATCTCTTCATTGTATTACACATTTCCGCTAAGCATTTACACACAAATACACAGTAACTAAAAAAACACCCCTGGCATCCGCTAGGTGTCACTTTAATCAACATTTCCCCAGTTATAATCTAAAAGCAATCTGTCCCGTGTCTCCGCCAATAAAATAATCGATCAAATCCTCATAAAACATAGACCGGACTTATTATTCTGCGCGGGGATGCTGGCGCGGGTATTTCCTCAACGGAGTTTCAATAAAGAATAACAAAAGCAGTGCCACGAAAATTTGCTGGCCACGCAAACCCTACGGTGGCGGTGGTGGTTTGCGGGCCAGGAAACTAGCGGAAATTTCTTTTTTTTCTCCCCCGTTTTTTGGAAGGAAAACATCGTGAGGAAACCAGTTAGTATTCTAACAGCGGCGATGGGCTTGCAACCTGTCACGTATGGAATACTAACTACTGCAAAATGTGGGTATGTGCCAAATGTAATGTTTGGACCTACCTCTGACTACCCCCCTTAGACATCCTCAAAGAATCTTGAATTAGTACCTTCTTGGTACTGGGAGATCTGAAGGGATATCTACCGTGCCTGGGGATCAAAGTCGTGAAGCTGTTTCAGTTTTCAGTTCAATTCAATTCATTTATTCAATCATAATTGTTTTAAAAATTATATATTAATAAATATATATTATTTAATAGTTTTTTGGAAACACATAACTAAGCGATTGCGTGCTTCTTCGCGTACCTAAACTAACTTTATTTTAGCACAGTACTTAGTAGTTTTAGTATAAATATACTTGAAAGAAAAGTTTTTTGGACTAGTTATAAACTAACTCAATTTCTTTATTTCAATTATTTACAGCGAAGTAAAATGGATGGTCTTATCGCTATGAGTTATCTCATCCTCCATTCGCCTAAACTAAATGTCGTTGTTTTAGTGTAAACTGAAAAAAAAACTATACAGGGTTACTGGTAACTCGACGTATTCCTTGCAGCACGTCATAGTAGGGTTAAATTGTAACAAATAAGCCACCAACGAACGGTTTCTGAAAGCTCGATCAAAACTAAGTGGCTGCCAAGTCACACTTGCTATTTCACCTTTTACTTCAAATTAGATAGAGATAGCAAGTGACTTGACAGCTTTGATCGTGCTTTCAGAAACCGGGGGTTAATGTTCCGAAGTTCATTAGTTTTTGAGTTACAAAATGTTGTCAAAGTCAAAGTCAAAATATGTTTATTCAATAAAATCACAAGGACCATCTTGAACCGTCTTAAAACTAGGTGACTCTAGTGCCAGTTCCACGCGACCAACACCGAGAAGAACAGGCAACAAACTCGGCTTGGTGTCTATCGCTCTTTTGTATGATCCTCGTTACAATGTAATAAAATACACTACACTATTGAAGCTATATAATACATTAAGTAATCTAACAGAAAAAGGAAAAGTAAACAGATTCATAAAAGAACACACGCTTCAAACTAATAATACTAATACATAAGTATGAAGTGTAGTAAGTCAAACAACAATAAAAAAAAAATTCTTTTTTTAAATAACATAATAGTAAAGACATTGCAGATATGTTAGCCGTCGATGGGCAAAGCGACCGGGACATCGGGCCACGCACTTTTATCATTAATATAAATTATCTATAGTATAGTAAGCTTTCCTTATCAGATAATTCTTAATGTACACTTTAAATTTTTTAATAGGAAGCCCAGTGACACTTTCTGGAAGTTTATTATAGAAGCGTATACCTATGTACCTATTGTCTAGTGCAAAAAAAGGGATCTTCCGTAGAACATTTGGTGGCTTAATTTGTTGCATTTAAAGTTGCTAAGATACTTCAAACATGACCCGTTGTCTGGTTTCATGGCCCGCCCGAACGGTACGTATGTTCTAACTGATATATCAGAGGACCATCTGCGGCGGCTCTGTCCTGAATGCAAACCAACGCGGCCGCGCCCTCGAAATACATTTACATTCAAGAAGACGAAGTTGGACATCGCGAAAAAGCGTCATTTTAGCGATGTTTTTATCTTTTGCGAAAGCACATTGTTTCTTGAAAAAAAAAGGATGCAAAAATCCTTTGATCTGACCTTTATTTTAAGGTTTTCGGTCTCACCTTTGTACGCATACTTTTTGTTTAAGTTTACATTTCGTGTACCTAGGTACATTTTATAACTGTGTATAATATAAAATAAAAAAGAATTACCCTTTTATTGATAATCCCTGCCATTTTAAAGCGGCTCAACAGGTCACAACAAAAGGTCACTGTCATTTTCATACCAACGAAAAAAGAGCAACAGACTTATCGGTTTGATAAACTATTGGCGCGCTCAGTGACCATTATTAAGGGCCTTCTTCTTCTTCGTTTTTTTATATGGCTCCTGTCTATAGACAATCTTGCCAGTGTCAAGTGATAGAGATTATAATATGCTCTTTGTTATGTTTCTAGTCACGTCAGTCGAAAGTCGAGTCAGTCAATTGTTTTGAAGAAAATGGTGGCGGTTTCTTCAAAACATTTGAAACATTTTCGGTCAAATCACGATATCACATATTACACTTTCATTTCAAATGCTTACACTTTGTGCTAAGACCAAAAGTAATGTTGGTTAAAATACCACCAAAATTACACAACACAACTCAAAATAACACTAGAAAAACAATTAAAATGAAAATGCTATGTTGATTCGATAGATGACAGAAAATGATTCATTAAGGGCCTTAATATTTTTTGTAACAAACTGACAGCACTCGACATCCACAATCAAAGTTTTTACAAATAAACAACAAGAATAAAATACATTAAAAATAAGTAAAAAATAAAAAAAACGTAGGGCTATTTCAGCTATTTCATAAAAAAACTAAATTAAATGTATCTCTTAGTAGGGAGGCCTATATCCCCATGTACTTATGTGCTTTAAAATTTACTAGCGATCCGCCCGCGCGCCCCTGCTTCGCACGGGTGCACATATCATGCATTTATGTATAATTATACATATAATCCTTCCTCTTGAATCATTCTATCTATTAAAAAAACCGCATCGAAATCCGTTGCGTTGTTTTAAAGATTTAAGCATACATAGGGACATGGGGATATAGGGACAGAGAAAGCGACTTTGTTTTCTACTATGTAGTGATGCAACGAAAAGCACCTTACCTTGTATTGTATTGTTTCCAGGGCAAATGTTCCTGATGAACCGGTTCTTCGACGGCGAGTTCATGACCTTCGGTCTGGACGTCATCGCGTACATGGAGTCCGACCAGGAGGACAGGATAGACCCCATGATTTACATATTCCCGAGGTAAGACATGGGTTACGACATGGGGTCCTTCAAAAGGCGGTTTATCACCTCTTAAAAGGCCGGCAGCGCATCAGCAACGCCTCTAGTGTTGCAGGTGTTTATGGGCGACGGTGACCACTTTCCGTCTGGTGGCCCGTATGCTCGTCTGCCGGCTTTGGCATAAAAAAAGGTAATTTATCAACTAACAAATAAAACATTGTTACATATTTCCGAGGTAGGAGTGGAATTCCTTAACGGCGTCGGTTTTTCCAGATGCGTACAATTTGGATGTTTTCAAGAGACGAGTGAATAGGTTACCTCTAGGAAAACGTGCTACACCGTAGACCGCATCATCACTTAACATCAGGTGAGATTGCGGTCAAACGTTTTACCTAAATATTGTAAAAAAAAACAATTAGCTAATAAAACATAGCCACATAATTTCAAACTTCGAAACAGTTTAGAAATAATTTATTATCCCTATTGATAATTAAAGAAATAATTGTTACAAATAAATATTGGTGGACTTTCCACACAGCACTATCTCGCCCCAAACTAAGCCAAAGCTTGTAATAAGGGAACCAGATAGCTGATATAATTCTATCCTTTTTTTAATACATATAATACCTGCATAATAATGAGTGTTATTATGTAGGTATTATAATAAGACGTTTAATAACTACATAATATTAACTAGGAGTAAGTAATTGACAGTCTTCATAGCTCAGTTGGTAGTGCCTGCTTCTGCGCCGTAGGCCGTGGGTTCGATTCCCACCGAGAACAAACATAATATATAGACACAGATATATACAGAGAACAAGCATGTATGTTCATCACACAAATGTTTGTTCTCGGTGGGAATCAAACCCACGGCCTACGGCGCAGAAGCAGGCACTACCAACTGAGCTATGAAGACTGTCAATTACTTACTCCTAGTTAATATGTAGTTATTAAACGTCTTATTATAATACCTACATAATAACACCCATTATTATGCAGGTATTATATGTATTAAAAAAAGGATAGAATTATATCAGCTATCAGATCAGATTCATTATTATCAGATTATTGATTTATTATCAGATTGTAGTCAAAGGACGGTCTACTCAGTTTAAAAAAAAAAAAAAAAAAAAATATATATAGTTTATATTAGACAATAAGAAAACTGTGAATCTAAGAATGAATAAATAAATAAATAAATAAATAAATAAATATGAAGGCTGTCAATTACTTACTCCTAGTTAATATGTAGTTATTTTAAACATCTTTGTATATTTTTGAAGTACTATTTGTTAGATCCATTTCTCTCGTTTCCATCCTATTACTCCGATCAGTATTACAATACCTGTTTTTCATTTTCAGGATGGTGAAGTGTACACTTTTCAACAAGTTCGGCTCGTCGGGCGAGGTGGAGCGCCACGACGCTCTCTGCATCCTGCCCCTCAACGTGGTCAACGAGAAGATATACATCTTCCTCTGGTTCTGGTTCGTGATCCTCGGAATCCTGACTCTGATCACCCTCATCTATCGCATCGTCATCATCTTCTCCCCTCGCATGAGGGTCTACATGATGCGAATGCGATTCCGCCTCGTCAGACGAGACAACGTCGATACCATCGTCAGAAGAAGCAAGATGGGGGACTGGTATCTCCTGTACATTCTCGGAGAGAACCTCGACTCGGTGATATTCAGGGATATAATGCACGAGTTTGCGAACAAACTGAACCACAACTACCAGCATCATATCCATGGTGTCCCGGATGCGTGACCTCCGATACCCGGGTGGGTGTTCACCACGTGACTGACGTCTTTGCAGCGCGACATGACCCCGCCCGTCTGAATCAGACGCGAGTGTTCACCCACGAGTTTCGATTTCAACTCGTTCGTGTATAAACTCAACAAAAGCGGGCCTAGTCGGCTGCCTTGTGGGACTCCCAGTCCCGGATATCAGGACAATACTACAAAGTGAATCAAAGACTTGTGTAACATTAGTAATCGTAACAGTGCAATTCTAAACATGCAATAATAGTTGGTACTTAATGTATAAGAACGTGATCTCAGGTTGAATCCTATTCGAAGGCCTTTTACGAGTCAACTGACGGCGATCCTAGAACTAGTCTGCTACTTTTAGAACGTTTATTTCGTAGTTTCGCTGCTGGTAGTGATCTGTAATCGCTTTGTTTTCTATCTACTTTCATTAGTCACGGTAAGCACACGGAAAGCACACAAAGTTTATCTTTTTACACGATTCCTCACTCGCCAAGGATTTGAGAGACCAATTTGATGGAAAGCAATATATTAATCCTATAAGTATTATAAGTAGACGTAGTTTGAAATTAACTAGTTCAATTGATAATTCTAGGGTAAGTGCGGAGAACTGACGATTTTTCCTGCCTTCAAAGTTTCGATTCTTTTTGTGCTACTTGTTATTAAGTGGTCATGTGGGGTCATTCCTGGCTTTGGATCAGTAAACAGCTTGTGGTTTTAAGTGGCCTTAGGTGACCTATGTTTAAAGAACCATTTCAATTAAAATAAATAAATATTGGTGGACTTTCCACACAGCACTATCTAGCCCCAAACTAAGCTTATGCTTGTAATATGGGAACCAGATAGCTGATATACTACTTATATACTTTTTTTTTGTAAATACATACTTATAATATTATATAACACACCCAGACAGAGAACAAACATCTATGTTCATCACACAAATGTTTGTTCACGGTGGGAATCGAACCCACGACCTACAGCGCAGAAGGCAGAGCTACTATCAACTGAGCTACGTAGGCTGTCAATTATATCGACAATGCTTTTGCAAGTCAAAAGACATTTATGATAAATAGAATGACAATATTAATTTGTGTGTACATAACCATTCGAACCAACTGTTTACAACTCTAGTGTACTCCGTGGATTTGTTTTCTTTTTATGGTCTTTTATAATGAATGCGTACCTATTAGATAAAATGTAGCTTGTATATTTTTGACAAAATGTCAGGATAAAAGTTCCTTTATAAACAATAGTTACTCGTACCTATTCTAAACAAAAACTGCTGAGTGACTGTAGAGATTGCGGTGGAACCATTTGATATTCTCTTGATTACGTTGTGTTAGTCTATATTATCAAATGATTCTTGTTACCATTTGTTTCATACTTTATCGCTGTTCTTTGAGAAACCAAAGCAAAAGTAATGAATATAACTAACACACTGTTGTCATACTGTTTTGGCATTTGTAGGGTTTCCAACTGAGCGCTTCCGAATTCCGATGACATTATAAGTCTTCAACGCCTTCAGTCATAGCTTCAATTTAAAAGCTTCAGATGACATAAATCAACATCTTGTAGGCACAGTGTTAGATATGAGCTCATAAAAGCAACTTTTAACTGTCAATGTACCTACCTACAACTGCCAATCGATAGCTTAATGTAATGAAGCGTGAGATGAGTATTGAGTGTT
Source organism: Plemyria rubiginata (assembly GCA_963576535.1). Taxonomy (NCBI): domain Eukaryota; kingdom Metazoa; phylum Arthropoda; class Insecta; order Lepidoptera; family Geometridae; genus Plemyria; species Plemyria rubiginata. The sequence continues at coordinate 13,923,394 of OY754908.1, read as the reverse complement.
TATTTTCACTGCCAATCCATGTAGCATTTGCAATGCATAAATAACGATCGATTCAATTGTTTTGTACATGTTTTATTAATAAGATTATGAGAATAGTGCCTAATTTGTCAAGTAAAGTTGTTGCAAAGATGTTTTCGTGCGCATGTTTAGAAAGACTATTAGACCTGAATTTTAATGAAGCTACTTATCTTATGATTGTTGTAATTTAAGCTTGTCCCTTAGGGCCGCTGGCACAACGTTCCGAGTTCCATTGTTGTTTTCCATCGTTGTCTGACAGTGACATTAATCTTGATCATTGGCTAGCGAAACACTTATTATCGATGTTTACGCGGCCTTTAAGTAGGAAAATAAAGCCTCAAGTACGTATTTGAGGTTTTATTTGCCTACTTACATACATACATACCTTGGTTTTACAGTACTATAGCACATATTTCGGTCGCTAAGGTAATGCTTGGCTTGCTGCTATATTCCGAAGGGTGCGATTTCCGAGGTGTTCATGTCTATGAACCAGCGTGAACGGTGATCTAATTTGCCACCCTTTACAATCGTCTTTTAACGGTCGCTAATTTATCGACCAGGGCTTTAATTAGAGAATCTCCATAAAATAAGGAACATTTGAATTTAAACAATATTGCTATGAAAACTTAAATTATTATTGTAAATACTATACTACACTAAACGAGACTATGAGGTACCTATCTAACGTGTTTCAGATTTTTTGCAGACAAACTTAAATGTGACTTTTTGATAACCTCCGAAGATGCAATTAAGTTTGTTGTGTAAGTAAAACATTTCAGTATTGTATTTAGTGAAAATATGCCAAATAATGTGCCAAAATAATCAATCTAGCGATGAAAGAGAACCATTGATGATATCGAATAAAATGAAATGAAGTAATGTACATAACTTGATTTTTATTGCCCCTATGAGAAATTGAATTTGATGTGTGAAGTTTTGAAGTAAGTATGTGTCAATTTTAGGTAGCTAATAACGGATATCACCTAATTACTAAAAAAAACCAACTAACATTTCTAGGTGATAACAACAATGGTAAGTATTTATTAAAGTTCACAGTGCAAACGGACGCTGGTATAGCCTTATAATAAAAATAGACTAGGTAAATAAAAATAATAGAATATAAAATTCCATTACTGACGATCCTACAAGTTTGGTATGCGAAATCTAGATTTTATGTAAATTCTAGCAATATCTGTCAATAAATTGTATTTAATATAACGATTTGGCGCCGCTATTCTTCGTCTTTTTTATTTTATAATGCGAATAGCCAAAGAGTGGAACTCCGTACTGGCGTCTGTTTTTCGAAATGCCTATAATTTGGAGGTTTTCAAGAGACGAGTGAATAAGTATCTTATAAGTAAGCGTGCTAGATAGCGGTCAAACACTTTACCTATGAATTGTAAAAAAGGGAAACAAAGTAGTAGTACTGTAGCAGGTAGACAGATAAGTTTCCTATAGATTTCCATTTAATTGGATTTTTAAATTTATGTTGCTAGTAATAAAAACAAGCAGATAGGTCACCTGATGTGAAGGATAACCATTATCTATAACAAAGTATAGCCACGCACGATATGAACGTGCCCAACGACGCACTGCCCAGCGTCAATCAGAATTGAATACATTCTAGTGCTGCTGACTGTACATACCTACTTATACTTGATACATAATAATAACGAAGACACATAGTATTTTTTATTTCTTGTAAAAAATACTAAATTATCATTTCATTTGCGACAACTTCGCAAATCCTACTAATATTATAAACGCGAAAGTTTGTAAGTATGGATAGATGGATGGATGGATGTTTGTTACACTTTCACGTCGGAACGGCTGAACGGATCTGGATAAAACATGGCAGAGAGATAGATTATAGTCTGGAATAGCACATAGGCTACTTTTTATGCCGTGGGAATAAAGGGATTTAAATCTGCGCGGGTAAAACCGCGGGGCGCAACTAGTAATGCTAGGTATAAAATACAAGCTTGGAATTTAAGCTATCAGAGATTTATAAAAACTTTATGAATAAGGAGGCTATTGTCTATTGTCATTTGACCTATTAACAAAACAAATTGCCGATAGGTCCGGTTCTAATATAGACTAACTTATTTTGAATACTAATAAATTACACAGGTTTTTGAAACTTTTATTTGGATGATCTCCGGAATGAACATTCGGGTACAAAATGTTAGTGAGATGTGTCGTGTTGTGTGCCTTTTTCGGATTTCTCAAATCAGAAATAAGTGTTAGCAAGCTGACAACAAAACCTGATAAATTCAGTGAGTATACAGTGAACGAAAACAAAACATGGATAAATTCCTTCAATGAATAGGCTCTTTGTGATTTACGTAGCCCTATGGTTGGAGATCACCAGAGGCGCAAATAAGTACCTATGCGGGGCAGATACAGCGCTCAGCCACACTTACAGAGACAGCCTACATAGCTCAGTTGGTAGTAGCTCTGCCTTCTGCGCTGTAGGTCGTGGGTTCGATCCCCGCCGTGAGCAAACATTTGCATGATGAACATAGATGTTTGCTTTTTGTCTGGGTGTTATATAATATTAGAAGTATGTATTTACAAAAAAAAAGTATATAAGTAGTATATCAACTATCTGGTTCCCATAACACAAGCTTAGGCTTAGTTAGGGGCTAGATAGTGCTGTGTGGAAAGTGGACCTATATTTTATATATTATTTATTCTAGGTATATGTATTTGTTCTTCGTATGGTTGAGATTGTAGATCGGAGTGGTACCGAGGCCTAACAGGTCTTCAAAATGTGAACTTAGCGTCTTATCGAAGCGACGCGTGACCTTTGGCTGGTCGCTGGTATCTGGCTCTGTGCAGCAGCATTGCCATTCAGCGTGGCAATGTAGCCACAGCATTTTGGGGAATCCTAGCTGGTTTCTTCACAATGGTTCTTCACCATTTAAGAGCACTGGCATTGCGCACATACATTTTTCGATAGGAAAAATCCCTTGGCGATGCGCGACCGGATTCAAACTCACGACCTTGCGATCGGAAGGCGGGGTCACTCCCATCAGTCCGGTGCTCTAAAATAAAGTAAAGAAAAGTGAAGTAAAGGTTTGTAAGGTCATCATAAAAATCTGACGACATAATATTGTGCTTCTAGAGGATGTGGAAGGATGCTACATTGAGCAACTGGACAGTGTGATACCCTTCGAGCAGTCGCAGCCTTCCACCACCGAGTGCATGGAGTACCGCTGCGAGAAGAACTGGGTCTACCACGCCTCGTGAGTACCTATCATACCACGCCTCGTGAGTACCTAACATACCACGCCTCGGGAGTAGGTACTTACCACAGAGCCGTCTATCAAGATCTAGCCATAGCAACCGCAGAGCGACGCATGAGTATTTCCGTACGAAGTCAAAAAAAACTACCTACACTTCATTGCAGCACTCATACTTCATCAGGCAAGATTCAGATGGTGCATCATAAACAAATGATTTCATCCGGAACTGGCAATACAGTCACCTAGTTTTAAGACGTTTCAAGATGGTCCTTGTGATTTTATTGAATAAACATATATTGACTTTGACATCTCATAGCCAGAACTATAGTCTGTCAAATGAAAGTAGACACTGAAAATTCGCGCCAAATTTGGCGCGAATTTTCAATGCTTTATTTAAAAAGACTGAATGGTGTTCAATGGCGTCGATTCCGTTGTTGCATTATCCTAAACTAACCTGATCTGACAGCTTAAAATTATAGCCGTCCTCGTTGTTTCGGTATTTAAGAAAGGGATGGCAATATTTTTAGTGCTGTCAAACTAGTATAATTTTGGAAAATTAAATAACAGAATTTGCACTAATGTCTATTATAAACGACTTCAAAAAAAGAGGCGGTTTCGACTGTAGATTACTCGGTTACTCCGCGAGAGAAGAACCGTGATAAGAAAACTGATGTGGTTTCAGATGTGGGCTGGCCGCAGCGATGCCTCCCTTCGAGCTGGTGGAAGACAAGGAGAAACCGTACCCTGACTGCTGCCCTCGACTGCAAGAGTCTCCGTTATCTGCTGATTAAACTCGTTGCTCTTGCTGCTCTGATAAAAATCTGTCCTTACTATCAGTGTTTTAAACTATCACCGTTGTTAGCAAATGACAAACAGTCCAGGCCAAATGCGTTAAACTTGTGTAAATTTACAAATAAATAAAATATTGGTGGACTTTCCACACACTATCACTATCTATCCCTAAGCTAAGGTAAGCTATGAGAACTAGATAGCTGATAAATTACCTTAATACTGTTATTTATTTACACACCTTGTTTTAGGATAATATAGGTAGGTAATACAGGAGGTATTTACAGCAGGTGTACATTTAAACCTAACACTAAACCAAAAAAAGTCTATTTATTACTAATGTGTGTTCGTGATGATCGAACCTACGGCCTACTGTCAGAAGGTAGTAGAGCTACTACCGATTTAGCGGTGAGAGCTGTTTTTGAAGATCTTCTGTGAGATACAAGATATCTCACAGAAGATCTTTGAGGTTAAACTGAAACTAATCTTGAAGGTTAAACTGAAGTTTAACACTTTTTTTACACACTGGATCTGATCTTCCGACTTCAATATATTCAAGACTAGCGACCCGCCCGCGCGCCCATGCTTCGCACGGGTGCACATATCATGCATGTATTATATCCCATATAACCCTTCCTCTTGAATCACTCTATCTATTAAAAAAAGCGCATCAAAATCCGTTGCGTAGTTTTAAAGACTTAAAAGCATACATAGGGACATAGGGATATAGGGACAGAGAAAGCGACTTTGTTTTATACTATGTAGTGAAGATATCATGACCCCGTTGAATACGCGAACACGAATAGTGCCATATAACACAACCAATTACCTACAAAATACTATACCTAAGCAAAATGATGCCTACGGCATGTACTTGTACATAAAGAGATAAAATTGCAATAATATCTTTAATATACGCACTTATTTTGGTCTTAAATCTTAATCAAACGAAAGTAAGGTGAACTTCTGAAGACCTCGTTTTGGATTTTAGGAGAATTTTAGTAAGTATAAACTAAAATACCTCTTGCAAAGGAGAGTGAAATAGTGTGAAGACATCTACAATAGTCTAAAGCGCATCACAACAGGCGACAAAGATACTAATAATATTTCATCTATCTAGATAAAATATTATAGCATCTTAATCTAAATCCGCGATACAGGCTTGTCCTAGTGCGGGGACCAATGGCACAATTATTTATGTTTAAACACTTTAGTAAAATAAATGAATTTGAATTTGAATTTAATTTACCACTTGAGTTGACTTGGTTGAGTTAATACTTGGTACTGAGAGATCTGAAGGGATATCTACCGTGCCTGGGGATCACAATGATAAGATACAATAATTATTATATATGATCTCATTCTCTTGAAAATGTTCCTCAAGGCATCTTAAGATAGCTTAAGATAAGAGCATCTTAACATGAAGTTGCTCTATCGCTCCACGCCGGCGATAATATGAAAATATATACCTATGAAACATTATAGCAATTATCTTCGTCGTCTGTGATGCACTTTATACCTTCCTCTATCTTGGTGACAGATGACCTACGCTTTATTTGACCTATAAGCTTCAAGTGAGTGATCACATAACTCGCCAACATGTTGAAGGGAGCCGTCGTGTTGATCAGTTTGCTGGCAGTAGCAGCGGCCTACCTGGTTATTGTACCGCTGGCGCTGCCGCCCAAGCCTGACAGATTCAGTAAGTAGTCCATGGCACTTTAACATTAATAATTTTTATAACACATTTGCTCGTAAAGGGTCTCTTATTTCACCAATTTCAATATCGTAATGTATCTTATTACGCACTTGTGCGGTAAGCGGTAACGTAATGTAAACGTATGTACTTTTTTTAATCATAGCAAAGAGTTTTCATGTCAGAAAAGTGGTCAACATTTTATGAATAACATTTGGGAGATACAATATAATAAATAAACATTTACATAATTCTTTAATTTAATTAATTTTGACAATAAATTACAACCATTTATCTGTAACAAAACACAAAAATATTAATTTATGTACTGTATTAGTAATACCTACTGCCTGTTATTGTGCCTTTGCCTCTTACCTTAAAAAAATTGTGAACAAGTTAAAATTATTCCGCGCGCTTTTTCAAATTGTTCATTCACTTTAACAAGTGACTATAGATTTATTCGTTTAAGAAAGTCTGAGTTTTATTTATTTCCTCGCAAATATGCTATTTATCGACGACCTCTGTGGCGCAGCGGGCGAGAGCCTGCCTGCGACGCAAGAGGTTGCGGGTTCGATTCCCGCCGTAGAACTAATTTGTGTACGATCTGCAGAAATTTGTTCCGATGGTCTGGGTGTTTTCTATGTATAATAAAAAATATCTATCTATGTAAGTATATAATGTATTAAATATATCAGTTATCTAGTACCCATAACACAAGCTCTGAATAGCTTACTTTGGGGCTAGATAGTGTTGTGTGGATTGTCCAGCAATATTTATTATTTATTTATTTATTTATATTTATATTTAAATGTCTATGCTATAAAACGTCGTATGACATACGTGCGCTTTGATATTTACAGCCTCTGATTTCTTGTAGCCCGAGCCTAGGAGCTACAGAGCAATATCCCCTCGGCTGTAATTTTCAACTTACCGCACATATATTATAATATACTTACCTACTATTATCTAATAATACATATTATATTTTTTCGAGAACAGTGCTAGATTTGGATGTGGATAGTTTTAGAAGGAGAAGCAAAAGAAAAGATGGGTGGACTGTGTGAAAGGTGATGATGCAAGAAGTGAGCCGAGATGACGACCGATAGAGAGGTGTGCACGTGATGGTGCACACTTCTCTCTATCGGTCGATAGATACATAATAACATAATATAGCTGATGCTAGATACATAAAAACCGAAAAGCAATCTAGATGTATTTATTTTTGGTGATATTTCCTCTCGATTCAATACCTACTTGGTAAATAGTAGGCGTTACCCAAACCCTATCACGGAAAGGTTTCCGCCACCGAATAGCTGGCGGAAAGTCACTCGTTCACTTTTCGAATTCTAAATGCCTTTTATGAAAATGTCAAAATATCGTAGTTTGTTTCCGACAAGACTTTTCGGGAACCATCGTATTCTAAATTCAAAAATTGACTTTCCATTTCGAATCAAAATAACCCCCCATGAATTTCTTACCCTCATGATAATAAATAATTTCAGAGGATCAAGAAGGCTGCTACATCCCAAAACTGGACCAGGTGGTTCCATTCGGGCAGTCAGCAGGCCGCGCTCCTCGCGGCGAGGAATTATGTGAATCATTCACATGTGATAGGGACCATGTCAAAATAACTGGGTAAATGCCATTTTCTTACTTACCTATCACCTTCTTAGAGTAATCTTAGATTACCTAATGTAAATTTGTTATTTGCAATGCGTGGTCAAGGATGGCTAATATCTTCCTAAGGCGTAAATCTATAAAGGTAATCAGGAGACTGTACCTATATCTACTAGGGAGGGTACAGTCTCCTGATTACCTAGATAGCCTACCTACCTAGTAGGTATCTAGGGAGGTACTTGCAGTCTTCTGCATTTAATCGTAAACAGCAACTTATCGAGGCGACGCGTGACCCAAGGGCTGGTGAATACCTGGCTCAGCGCATTAGTGCGCGCCATTCAGTGTGGCAATGCAGCCAGCGTCTTGGGTACGCTTCCGACTGGCACTGATTTGGATCAGTTGAGCTATCTATAGATTGTTTGCAACGGTCTGCAGATAGCTCAACTGTTTCATATGTATTTTGTATATTTGGTTAATAATTGTAACTATTAGTTGTAATTTTCTTTGTAACTAAACCTATTATAATAATAAATATTATTATAATAACTACACGATTAATCAGCAACTAAAATCTAAGTATGATTTTTTTAATGGTTGATACCTTCAGCGATATACGATAATTGGTAGAATATTATGATTTTGACATAATAAAGGTAGGTTCCTACTATCATTAGGATAGGCCCAGGTAGGTAACAATTCCTACTTTTTGCATGTGCAAGTACCTACCTAGTATAGTATTGTTATTAAATGGCGCGACTTCGCATTGCATTTAGCTAATAGTTTATTAATGTTTTCTGTATGTATGCTTAGTTATTATTTCATGTTATTTTTACCCGTGGTCAAAGTCAGCTCAAAGCCTTGGCAGAATACCAGTGCTGCGCCGTTACCTGTAAAAAGGGTATCGGTGCAGCAAATACCACGGATGAAGGAAAGTCTGTGTCTATGGCAAACACTGAGCTAGGGTCCTGTTAACCCATAGACCACGCAGGACTGTTTTTTTCTGTTATTTTTTACTTTAGATTATTACTTTTTTTTTACCTACCGTAAAACGGGGTGGATTGAATTCAAGGGGTGAATGAAAATGACCCCAAAAAAGCAATTATTAACAAACATTTGAATACGCAACATTTTCAAATAAAAACACCAAATTCTACATATGTAGAATTTGGTATTTTTATTTGAAAATGTTTGTTAATAATTGCTTTTTTGGGGTCATTTTCATTCACCCCTTGAATTCAATCCACCCCGTTTTACTGTACCTACCTGTACTTGTATTTTTTGGGTTAATAATTAATTTTTCTTTCTGTATTTCTTTCTAATCATAAATGAAATAAACAGTTTGATTTGATGGCGGCTGGGGTTTGCTTGGTTTACAAACATAAAATCCTACTACTATTATAAACGCGAAAGTTTGTAAGTATGCTCTCTTTCACGCCGGAACGGCTGAACGGATCTGGATGATACTAGGCAGAGAGATTGGTTATAGTCTGGAATAACACATAGGCTACTTTTTATCCCGCGGGAATACCGGGATTTAAATCTGCGCGGGTGAAACCGCGGGGCGCAACTAGTAAACTTTAAATATAGATAAATTTTATCGCGCTTATGTACAGAGCCAGCCACCAACTTATCTGAACCAGTCCGATGTTAGCTTTTTGGGCCATCTTCCGTTTGCTATTGGCCATTTATGCACAAACGGATCTGTATGAAACTTGGCAGAGAGAGATAGTCTGGAATAGCACATAGGCTACTTTTATCTGTAATAATACCGGGATTTAAATCTGCGCGGGTGAAACCGCGAGACGCAACTAGTATGAAATATGTATATAATAGTTTTTAGAGCTACCATCCAATGGTCTGGTAGAGCCAACCTTTGTACTTTGCAGTTTTTTTTTTTTTTTTTTTTTTTATAATGTAAATCCGTTATTGGCTGCATGCTAGAAATTTAACTATACATATATAGTGTATTTTTAAGAGCTGTGGATTTTGTTCAATAAATAAAATAAAATAAAATGAATGAAAATCGAATCTTGTGTTCTACAGATGTGAACCTACATCATCTATTATGTCCTTCCGCCGTTATTCGAGGCCTTTTAAACATATTTTGAGATTTGTCCTTCCGTTTCCGGCCGTATTTATAATAATTCGTCGTTGTAGTTCCGTTTTAGTAGTATAGGGGGCGCTTCTTCCGTCCGTAAGTTCACCAGTTTGTGCGAGCGCATTTCTCATCATTGGCGTCCTGATTTTCGTGCCGTGAAGACGTGCGTGACGCAGTTCGCGTACGGTCACACAAAAAGCTTATTTTGACGTCTTTATTCGTTAATAAAGTAAAACGCTGTTAGCGTTCGATAAAAATTTAAAGTTTTAAAAGTATAAGTAGTTCCAAATTATAATGTCAGATAGTACTAGTGATGAGCGTGATCGGGTTTGTAACTCATCTTCGTCGACAAGTGAGGATGGTGATAATGGCGGTAATGGGGTGGATAAACGCAAAAGGCGCAATCGTACGTGCGAAGCGGACACACACCACACAAAAAGATCACGCAAGGAAGGTAAGGTTTTAGAAAACCTTACCAAACAAGTAAGTGAAATTCAAAATTTTTTGTCGTGGAATGCCTACCCTCCGCCTCCTGGCTATTGGCACCCCACCGAATTTACAGTGCAAAACGAGACTCCCGTCGAGCCGAGCTTACCGGAAGAAAATTTAGAATCTACCCTCAAGTTTGACTTTGAGTTAGCTACAAATTTGAAAGTACCAACTGTTCCAAAAGCTTCTTCTGAACATTTGGAATTGCTGAGTTCGCTGCAACATTTTAAAACCGAAAATTGGACAAATGTCCGTTATGCCGAGATTCAAAAATCTTACAATGCACGGCCGGGGTTTGTTGATTTGGAGGTAAATGATGAACTAAAACAATTTGAAAAGCCGAGTAGTCTTGCTGCTACTGATAAATCTCTGGGTGCTATTACCCGCGCGGTTATTATGCAAAGTGATGCGTTGAAAAAAGGGGTGTCCGATTTACTTCAATGGACCCAAGAAGTAGATAGTTTAGATAATGAGTCTTTGGTCTCTAAAATCAAGGAAATATTTTCTGGGGATTTTCAAAAAGTATCCCTTGATTGCTTGCAGTTAATATGCGGTCGCAGGGCCGATATTGTTGAACAAAGACGCGACGCATTCATTAATTTGGTAAAAGACAAGTTTTTAAAGGTTAGTTTAAAAAAGATACCACCTTCGTGCGAGTTTTTATTTGAGAAAGAAACATTCGTAGAATTTCTAAAAAATAATGGGGGAGTTAATAAAATCTTTTCTATCCCGAAAACCTCCTTCTCTGCGCAAGAGAAGCGAGTTGCATCTGGGTCCCAGGCTGCGCAACCTGGACCTAGTGGTTACAATCAAGCCGGTCGCTCCATGGCACCGCTTCATACGAATAGGTATCCGCCACCGCAAGGAGTGCGGCCTTTCTACTCATACAGCTACAATTATGAATTCCCTGGTTATGGTAATAATGAGCGGTTCTTTCGGCCACAGTTTAGGCCCCAGACATATGCCCCACGTCAGCAGACTCCGGCAAACACTAGAAAATCATTCGGCCGACAGGGGCCATATACACAACAAAGTGCCACGCGTGGCAAAGGTAAAGGGGATAACAAGTATTGACTCTCTGCGGGCGTTTCGGGGGGGCAGGCTAGAGTATTTTCTCGATGCCTGGAAAAAGAGAGGAGCACCAAGCTCACTGATTCAAGTAATATCGGGTTACAAAATTCCTTTCCAAGCCAAACCACCGCTGGTTTTACCTCAGCTCTTAGGTTCTCGTTACCAAACTGCTCCATCTCCGCGAATGGACCAAATTATAAACAATATGGTAGAGGAAAGTATTTTGGAATGTGCCCCCAATACGCCCAGTTTTCTGTCAACCCTATTCTTAACCCCCAAGAGCGATGGCTCCATGCGTCCAATATTCAATCTAAAAAGATTAAATCATTTTGTAAAAATAACCAAATTCAGATTGATCTCTGTCCATCGTATCCCGGAATTCCTACAACCGAACGATTGGATGGTGAAAATAGATTTAACCCAAGCTTACTACCATGTACCAGTCTCTCAGAGTCACCGTTGCTTCCTAAGACTCTTGTATCGAAGCCAGCTACTACAGATGACCTGTTTGCCATTTGGTCTTGCAACAGCCCCCAAAATGTTTGCATCCCTTTCGAACTGGACCGCAGAAATCTTCCGAGAGCAAGGTATACGAATAGTAGTTTTTCTAGACGATTTTTTGATTGTTTGCCAGGACAGGTCGAAACTAGTAGATCAGACGAAAACGGTCCTCCTAACCATGCAAGAATTAGGTTGGAAGGTAAATACAGAAAAGTCAATTCTAGTCCCACAAAAAACGTTAGAGTATTTAGGTCTAGTGTGGGACACATGGCAGAACAAAAAATTTCTTCCAGAGAAGAAAATTCTTGGTCTGCAGGGGACCATATCAAAACTATTAAAACGAAAAAAGGCTACCCTCAGAGAAATGCAGAGTATAGTAGGGAGTTTAAACTTTGCCAGACTGGCCGTTCCGCAGGGTCGTCTAAATTTTCGTTACTTGCTAGCTCATTGCAACAGTCTCCTCCAGAAACAGCCGGAGATACTTTGGCCTCTTCCTCTTCCAGCTATTGCAGAGCTAACGTGGTGGATGACAAACTGTCGAACACCATCCAGAGTCCATCCTCCATCAAATACACATTTCCTGACGACGGATGCCGCAGACTCCGGCTGGGGAGCCGAGTTGAACGGGATGCAAATGGTGGGCGACTGGTTAGACGAAGAGGGGTCGTTTCATTCGAATCACAAAGAGATGTTGACTGTTCTAAAATGTTTGTCCCAGTTCGCTCGTTTTCTGAGCCATTCGTCACTGCTGTTACAGTGCGACAACAGATCGGTCGTTGCGTATCTGAGGAACGAGGGAGGAAGTCGATCGGTCATTCTGATGAATCTGACTTATCAAATTTTCGAAATATTAGACCGTTGGGACATTCATTTAGTAGCACATCACATTCCAGGAAGATACAACAGTGTAGCCGATCGCCTTTCTCGAAAATCTATAATCCCAGAGTGGCACTTAGTTCCGTCATTGACAAAAGTAGTGTTCGCAAAATGGGGTACTCCAGAAATAGATCTGTTCGCGTCAGCTCGAGCCCATGTGGTTCAAAGGTATGTCTCCCTAGATCAGCGAGATCAAGCAGCATGGAGACACAATGCATTCGCTTGGGAGTGGGAGTTCGAACTAGCTTGGGTGTTCCCACCTCCAAATCTAATGCCAAGAGTTCTCATGCATCTCAACCGAGCGAAAGGTACGTATCTTGTGGTAGCTCCAAAGTGGCCTCAGGCGTTTTGGAGAGCAGACCTCAAAGCACGAGCGACAGCATCACCGTTCACAGTACATCGGTTAGAAAAAGTTCTAGTAGATCTGTCAACGGGCCAGCCTCCACCGAAGGTTCAGAACCTGACGTTAGAGGTTTGGAGATGTGGGGGTGGTCTCGGGCTGTAGAATCTTGGTCAAATCAACAAAAAGCGTTATTACGAGCGGGGTGGCGAAAATCCACCATCAATACCTATAAACCGGCTTGGGAGCGATGGGTTAGATGGTGTAGATGTTTTTCAGTTCAGGTCAATAACCCTTCGGGCTCCGAATTAGCAAGGTTTTTAGCTGACCTTCATCTAAAAGAGGGTTTAGCCTATAGAACAATATTAGTTCATAAATCGGTTGTGTCAACATTGTGTGGAGCAGAGGATAGCTCACGTCTTAGTTCAAACGTGTTGGTTAAACAAATTTTACGATCAATTTCAACAAATAACTCTAGAAAACGTCCTAACCAGAGTGTATGGGACACCACGATTTTAATTTCCTGGTTGTCAAGTAATTGTGTGAATTCTGAAAGTTTATATGAAGTTTCGCGACGCTGCGCCATCCTCTTGCTGCTATGTTCGGGGCGTAGAGTTCACGATTTAACGCTCTTAAGTATTTCAAAAGATTCGTTTGTAATCAATGACGCGGATAACACTGTGACGCTTTGGCCCATATATGGATCTAAAACGGATTCGGATTCATTTATTCAGTCTGGTTGGAAATTGTTCCCAAATTTAGATAATCCTAATCTGAATCCAGTTTTGTGGGTCAAAACGTTACTCTCTCTTGGTAAGACTAGAAGAGAAGAAGCTAACATAGAAAATTTGTTTGTGACTGCCCGTGGTATAGCAAGACCTGCTTCCCGAACTATTATTGCGGGATGGGTTAAATCTGTTTTGAGAGAGGCTGGTGTTGATGCAACCCCTGGAAGTGTCAGGTCCGCTGTAGCTTCAAGGAGTTGGATCGACAAAGAGCCACTAGATAAGATCTTAGCGAGAGCTAACTGGCGATCTGCAAATACTTTTATAAAATTTTATAAAAAGGAAATACAATCTAAGCCCAACACTTCCATCAACACCTCACTGGGGGTTCTCTTTGAACCAGTAAAATAGAAATTGTAATTAGTATCATGCATGATTGAAAATTTGTAAACTAATAAAATTGTAGTAAATTTAAGTTTGAAAAAAAAAAAAAATATAAAAAAAAAAAAAAAAAAAAATATATAATAATAATAATAGTAATAATATGTACCTAATAATAATTAGATATCACATTGGCGTCCGTTCACCAGGCGAGAACAAACACAGTCTCAAAATATGTTTAAAAGGCCTCGAATAACGGCGGAAGGACATAATAGCAGAGTTTTACCTACCATTAAAACTCTTATTATGTCCGGAGCCTTATTCGAGGCCTTACAGTCAGTTCTGCCTGGTGTTAGTAGTTCATAAAAATGTAGTCTAATAGTAGTACATAGAGTTAAGTTATTTTGAGACCCACAATGATGAGAAATGCGCTCGCACAAACTGGTGAACTTACGGACGGAAGAAGCGCCCCCTATACTACTAAAACGGAACTACAACGACGAATTATTATAAATACGGCCGGAAACGGAAGGACAAATCTCAAAATATGTTTAAAAGGCCTCGAATAAGGCTCCGGACATAATAAGAGTTTTAATGGTAGGTAAAACTCTGCTATTTATCCGTGCACGGTGACTGTTACCAGAAATAAAACATTCCCTGACTGCTGCCCTCAAGTCCACTGCCATCAACCAAAGAAGACCACTAACTAGATAAGATAAGATACGATACGATAAGATGAAATAAGATAAGATAAGACTAGATACGATAAGAAAAGATAATTCTTTATTGCACAAATGAAGTACATAAGCGAACTTAATTGATTGAGTGAGCGAAGCGAACGAAAATCTTACAAACAACTTGGGCGATTTGGCATTTTATGTGTGTATGTATGTATGTTTGTCCGACGATAACTTGAGAACCGTTTATCCAATCTGCATGAAATTTGGTAAGACGATAGCTTGTACTTGAGAAATTTACTGGTAAGTAGGTATATGAGTAAAATCGGATAAGGGGTTTCTAAAATATGGGGGTTTTTAAGGGGGCGAAAATTAAAAAAGTTTCACAAAAATAAAGTTATATGTCATATGAAAGGGCTTGGTTTGGACATTCCAAAACCATTTTTATTTTTTTTCTAGGTAGCCCAGTTTTTGAGATACAACAAAAAAGTTAAATTAAAATAACCAACGACCCAAGAGCTCTCATTTCTAAGAGTTTCGTTGGCATGAAGGTTTTTGTACTCGTCGGTCACATCCTTTGCTTTTTCAAATATTTTTTTCTGAAAATAAATTAATAAGGTACTTGGTTCTCATTAAATGGTGCTAGCGACCTGTTCTGATGATGGAGCCAAGGTCTGTTCAACGGAACTCTTCAATAAATAGGCCAATTCAGTTGAAACTTGGTTACCATATTTTGTTAGTAAGAGGCAGCCAGAGACAAGTACAAAGACAATGTTTGGACTTGCCTCTGACTACCACTTACTTATATTTTCGGAGCGTTCGCGTCGCTTCACGAAATCTCAGTTCGGGGCGGACTACTTGTGTTATGTGGAGTAGATGGAAGTGCTTTAAGAGACAATATTAGGATACCTTTAAAAAAAGTAAAACAGAAGAAATAATAATAATAAAATATAATAATATATATAGCGCTTTATTTAAAAGAACGTCGGAAGACGGGAGAGGGTGTGCTGGTCCCGCACCAGCACAACCTCTCCCGTATATATATTGTATGCGCAAATGCATCCCCTCCACTGTTTTCCAGCATTCTTTTTGGTTGACGCGATCTGTATCAGTAATCACAAACCAATAATTTGGCATGACAAGCGTACCTAAATGTATACTCTAACGACCGGTTTTTGAAAGCTCGATCAAACGTAATCTGAATTCAGATATCAAATTACTCGCAATTTCAGCTATTCAAATGAGGTAGAGATAGCAAGTGGCATGACAGCCGATTAGTTTTGATCGAGCTTTCAGAAACCGGCCGTAACTACAACAAAAGTCTAATAACGAATTTTTCTAGGATGCGTATTAACGCACATTTGACATTTGAAAAATTATTTATTCATGACCAATATAATATCATCTCGATCCAAAGATTGCGGTAGAGATCGCTTTCGGCAAATCAACTGATGAAGAATGTATAATTTTAATAATAGGATGAGTTTTTAAGAAAAAATTCATTTCTTAGGTTATTTATTTTAATAAGACCGCCGAATATTATTGTAATCGTGATAAACTATTTGAAAGAGGTCATATTGTTCAGAATCAACAATTAATTCTAGGTTCATACATACCTACTTTGTTTTAATGAGGAAATAAAACAAATTTGTTAAAAATCATAATTGTATTTGATTAAAACATAAAATAAAAAACTGTCTTTCATTGTTAAAATAATTGCTTAAAATAAATACTTATTTAAATTATAGTTTCAATATAATATATCGATTAAAGTCGGCTCCATTGAGAACTTTACTTATATGTAACTAAAATAAATGCAGAAAGGTATACTAAAACCTTCACTAAAACTAATAAAATTTTACAATACGTGTGTATTAATGCTCTTACTTATAAACGTTACTCAAGTTGAAACACTCAAGTTGTATATCTGTCTCTGCTTTTTATTACCCATTGATAAGAGATGACAATAGTTCAAACAATAAATAATAAATAAATAAATAATGCTGGACAATCCACACAGCACTATCTAGCCCCAAAGTAAGCTATTCAAAGCTTGTGTTATGGGTACTAGATAACTGATATATTTAATACGTTATATACTTAGATAGATATTTTTTATTATACATAGAAAACACCCAGACCATCGGAACAAATTTCTGCAGATCGTACACAAATTTGTTCCAAGGCGGGAATCGAACTCGCAACCTCTTGCGTCGCAGGCAGGCTCTCGCCCGCTGCGCCACAGAGGTCGTCAATGATAAAAAAAAATGAGTTCAAACAATGATTTGGTATCTTTCGACAACGAGTAATGTGTGGAGTGTTATGTTTATAAGTAAGACCGATCGCTTGTATCCATACCATTCTATATCTTCCTCTTAACCTATTTGTTTAGGAACTATTGGAGTCTTATGACAATTTATATAAAAAACAGATCAAACTGACCACTTAGTTCGAGTAAAAATGCTAATTGAAATTCAAAATTCGTTCCTCCATATTCTTCATCAGGCATGTTATTGCTTTTTAGTTCGTTCTAACAATACATATTCTATTAATAAACAAATAATATAGTATTATAAATAATGTTGTCCAGATATGTTATACAGCTTTGGCATAGCCGTTGGACTGAATTTGACATGCGAGTGTTTCGCATAGGTGCGGTGCGAGCCGCACTTATGCGGTCGCCACATTGTGCCACTTTATGTAGCGATCGCAAGTGTGCGGTCTCTGCGTGAAAGTGGCGCGGACTTCATGTAAAGTGGCGCACCAATTATGTTTTTCTTTTTGAACGTTACTTATATTAACACCCATTAATAAGAGATAGACATATTTTATTATTTTCAATAAAAAAGGGATATTTCCATTTTGGTGTTCGTTTGATTTCATAAACTTCGTCAAAGCTGCGTGAGCCATCACGCGATGAGCTCACAAATCATGGTTTGGAATGGAAATAGGGACCTTAAACATGTTTCAAAAATTAATAATATGGCAACATTACATTTGTGTCAACAGCTTCAAAGAATAATAATATATTTAATTCATATACGAACTATACAACCACGCAAAATATTGTATAAAGATACATAGGTAAATGTACCCAAAGCTATGTCCATATTCAAAAATTTTCAGGTTATTTCTAGAATAACCTAAATGAAGTTGTTTTACTTCTTAGCATAACAAATCAGATTTATTTAATATTTTAGATTCGATAGTAGGTTCATTTCTCGCTAAATTAGTAACGGCCAGCTTCTGAAAACTAGATAAAACGAAAAATCAAAAATTTCAGCTATTAGGTACATTAGATTAAGAGACAGCAAGTGACTTGACATCTGATAAGGTTTAATCAAGCTTTCAGAAACCGGCCGTTAGTGTAGCAGCTTTTAAATAAGCTTAACATTCTAAATCTTTTCTACCATATTCGAGGCTTACAAAATTATTTAACTTTCGTTCAGTGTAGGTACATTATTTGAGCAAAACACTACTTGTCTTTTTATTAAATTCTTAGTAAAATTATAAAATGCACATAAACTTTGTGACAATGATTTTTCATTGAATTGTTTAAAATGTTAGAATGTTTTGTTTAATTGCATAACAAATTTCACTATAGTGTTTTGTTAAATGAATTAATCTAAAATGGCGCCCCTAATCATTATACCCCACAAATGAGATAGCATAATTGATAGCAGTAATGTGCAAGTGTGAGTTGATGATCAGCGACGCCATTTTAGATTCATTCACTAATAAAATTAGTTTCAAGTGATTTCGTCGTGCGAATTACATCTATATATCACGCATAAAAAGCGCAAGTCAAAATCTATCAAAATCGCTCCAAAAACAGAGCAAACACTACGATATACTCAAAATGAACACTGGAGATTCACAACTCAGTTGATATCACAAATGTTGCACATTTTATCTACCCAAGAAAAAAACGAAGCAGCGTTATTCGTAGCAGCAGTTTTGTATACTTGTTGATGGTATAATAAATATGGTGTAAATAATGTAAGATGGTAAGTAAATAAATATTTTTGTTAAAAAAATTATGTGCACAGCGCCAGCTGTCTGAAACGGTGAAGGAAAACATCGTGCGGCAAAAACCGGCATGTTAAATCTAAAAGTACTAAAACATGTGTCAAGTACTCGAAAGGAGCCTCTTCGAGTGCTCTTAAAATCCTTCCACTACTATTTCGAATTAAATTAGTAACACGAAAAGTTAGAGCTAGAGATATGGGTGCTGTACAGGCATAAATGAGACTCGAGATCATTACGCCTGAGAGTGCAAAGTCTCATACAAACTGCTGTGGCCAGTCTACGCGATCGGACAACGCTGCTTCGTCATTAAATGTGATAGACACTCAATCATTACATTTTCTCAACATTTGTTACTCAGTTATTCCTTAGAGTTTAAATTTTCATTTTAAATATAATACACTATACAACATAAAAGTCATCTTATATATTCATCGATCGTCGTCGTCGTCGTCGATTTGTGCAGCATTTACTTAAATAGTTAAACCCATTTGACAGGATTCTTCTTCTAGATCATCTAAGGATCTACTGATACCTGCCTATTTCTGTCGACAAGCATTAATGCTGCCAGTATGGAACCGTTCAACACCAGGTGGCAAATTATAATGTAAAAATCATATATACCTAAAAAATGTTGCACATTTCGACGTAATGTTTTTTTATTGCTGCTCAAACATTTATTTTATTTTTCACACCATGCCAGATTCATCAAATTTTCATGTTTCATCATACATACAAGTCATGCAAACATTGAAAATAAGGCGTTTCAGTCCTTCTGGTTAGCTTTTACTTATATCTACTTACTTACTAGATCTAGAGCCAGTGGCTATAATAAAGACCACTTCGTGACACATGATGTAGTTGACACTTCATAGTTATTAAAATCATGTCTTTACTACGCGCCATTAAAGAAATGAATCCAAAATGGCGACACACTGTTAACAATAGTACAACCTCCCGCTTACACATTGATTTGTTTTGTGAGATATTTGAATTTTTTGCGAGGAAAACCTGTTTACCTGTTAACCTTTTTTGAATCTTTTTAATTTTATTTTCGATTGACGATTGATAACAACATAAAAGTGGTATTATGATGGAAAACTACGGTTGTAAGTTACAGATTTTGAAGTTAGATTTTTGAACAAAATCTGTACTAAAATTCTATACAAATTACACGCGTCTGGTTTAAATCTGATCCGTAAAATTACAAGAGGTATGTAATATCGTAGCAAGTGGAAATCCCTTGCCTCTGTCTACCTCTCTCTACAGTTGACACTTTATATTATGTATAAACATAAGGTTATTCAACTTAATAGAAACAAAACGAGAATAATGCATCACGAGTAGAAAAATTACACAATTAACTAAAAAAATACAGATGATATGATTTCTTAAAATAAAATAGTATTTTTTAATAATTCTCAGATCACATTATACAAAATTATTGAGTAAAACAAACATAATTTAGCTCTGTTCAATACGATTTGCACAGCGCTGGTCAATATTTCAAGCGCTAGTGGAAATTACAATTTAGCCGTTCCGTGCATCGCACGCAGGGCACGTTAAGCTATTGGTCTCTGATAAGACAGGCTGTAAGCCATGATGACCTTCCAATGGCTTAAAACTCCGTCACTAGAGTAAGCTAGAAGCTCATTAGAACTATCCAACGTACGTAAATTAAAAAACGTAATGGCAGTGGTACGAAATATTTAAATAATAATTAAAATTAAAAAACTCATGGATTTACATTTCTCTATATAAAAATGCACTAAGAAAGAGTCTTGATTATGGTAAAAAAATTTACTAAAACTTAGTATTTGTCAAAATTAATTAGGTAGGTAACTTTCCGAGCAATTTTCCATTAAAATCATACATACCTACACAGTTCTATAAAAAAATGTTCCCTGCATATACTTTTTACTTGAGACTTGTAACGCCAAATATTTTACTCAATAGAAATGTTACACCAAAGACTTATTCTGTCCAATCAAACTTATCCTGTCTATACAAATGTTTCCTTTAAATACAAGCACTTGCTTGGTAAGGACTTCCGTAAAAACGTTACCTACATACATCCTACATAGAAATGTTACATCCGAAGACTTATTCTGTCCAAAAAAATGTTACCTCCATTGACATTTATCTCAAACAGACGTTACCTTAATATAAAGTTTTATCCACAAACCTATGCAGTCCATACAAATGTTACCTCTATAGACAAGCGAGTCCGTACAATGTTCCTTACATAAAAATGTTACATCCAAAGACTTATTCTGTACAATCAAACTTAGCCTGTCCATACAAATGTTACCTCTATAGACAAGCGAGTCCATACAATTTGTTACATATTTTGTTATGTCGTGAATGCTGTCACCCGGTAGTTGCCTGTGTCAGGTTCACATTTGTAGACTAGCAGGTCCATACAAGCGTTACCTCTGTAGACATGTTGTGTAACGTCGTGAATGGTGTCCGGTAGGTAACGTCGTGAATGGTGTCCGGTAGTTATGTGTCAGGCTCACATTTGTAGACAAGCATGTCCATACGTTACCACTTAGATATGTTGTGTAACGTCGTGAATGGTGTCCGGTAGTTATGTGTCAGGCTCACATTTGTAGACAAGCATGTCCATACAGGTCCATACGTTACCACTTAGATATGTTGTGTAACGTCGTGCATGGTGTCCGGTAGTTGGTGGGTCAGGCTCCGACGATTGCGACGGCGGGTGTGTCCGGGGGGCGGGGGGGCTGGCGTCATGCGCGCGGCCCCGCCTTCTCCCCCATTCGTTTTGCTAACTCGGAGATCAGCTCTCTAGAAGAATACACAAGAGCGTCAAAAAGTCAACGCCAAAACGACTACGTCAAAAAGTCAAACCGAAACACAGGTATAGATCATCCATTCTAAAAATGCACGCCCCTCTACCTGCCTTCACCCACACAAGCAAATGAGGTGTATATGCAATACATGGCACCAAGCAATTTCATTCGTCATTCAGTTCCCGCCAGACATGAAAGTGTCACTTTCACGTTCGGCGGGAAACTGAATGACGAATAAAATTATCAGGTGTCATGTATTGCGTCTATACACCTCATTTGCTTGTGTGGGTGAAGGCAGGTAGAGGGGCGTGCATTTTTAGAATGGACGATCTCTACACTGCTTGGCGGCAGAAATAGTTAGATTAGCGGCGCCAAAAACAGTTAAATAGTTATAGAAATAGTTGCAACGGCAACAAACCCTTCTCGAAGTTTGTCCAGAGCCGCCTGAACTATACCGGTACCTGAATATAAGTGGATCCATGTTCCGCGCCAGCATATACAGCAGCCACCAGTCTCCGACGTCCGTTTTCCTGGACACCGCCATAGCGGTCTCCAGAGCGAGCGTCCGCGAGCGCGCGTGCAGCAGACGCGGCCGAATCGACGGCACGAAGATTATAACTAACCTGGAAATAACATGTTTTTGGGCCTTACTATAAAAAAATAGGCAATCGATAAACTATGCTTAAACATATGCCATCTCTTACCATTGCGTAATGGCAAACAGAGACAGCGCTAATCTTAGACAGTGTTTAAAGTTAGACACCGTTTTGTAGTACGAGGGTTAACGTTTAAATTAATAATTCTACTACTGCACTACACCAGCCCACTGCACCAGCACCGGTGGTCTAGTGGGAGTGACCCCGCCTTCCGATCGTAAGGTCGCAGGTTCGAATCCGGTCGTGCACCAATGTATTTTTCTATCGAAAAATTTATGTGCGCAATGCCAGTGCTCTTAAACGGTGAAGGAAAACATCGTGAGGAAACCAGTTAGTATTCTAACAGCGGCGATGGGCTTGCAACCTGTCACGTATGGAATACTAACTACTGCAAAATGTGGGTATGTGCCAAATGTAATGTTTGGACGTACCTCTGACTACCCCCCTTAGACATCCTCAAAAGAATCTTGAATTAGTACCTACTTGGTACTGGGAGATCTGAAGGGATATCTACCGTGCCTGGGGATCAAAGTCGTGAAGCTGTTTCAGTTTTCAGTTTTTTTCCTACTACTATTATAAACGCGACAGTTTGTAAGTATGGATGGATGGATGGATGTTTGTTACTCTTTCACGCCGGAACGGCTGAACGGATCTGGATGAAATTTGGCAGAGGAGAGATAGATAGTCTGGAATAGCACATGCGCGAGTGAAACCGTGGGACGCAACTAGTGCATACATAAAATCACGCCTGTGCTATATTTATTTTTACATTTGTCTTATTTTAATGATACAATGTTTTGGTTTAGAGTTACCCTCCTTCATAATCCCTGTCATTTTCGCTATCGGCTTAATAGAATATTACTGTCACTGTCACTTTCATGCCAACGAAAAGAGACAGCAACAGGCTTCGGTCTGATGAGATATTGGCGCGCTTCAAAGACCATTATTAATAAGGACATTTCAAGCTTCACAACCACTGGCAAGGCACCTTCTTAGAACTTCCATTCTCGTTCGCTTGCTTTCGTTCGTTATCGTTCGCTTGCTTTCGCTCGGTTATCTGTACCCGGCATTAAATGTTCAACAATGGTGCCAATTCAGTTGTTTAATTTTCCTAACTTAACCTAATTTGACAGCACTAAAAATATTGCCATCCCTTTCTAAAAGACTGAAACAACAAGGACGGCTATAATTTTAGAGCTGTCAGATTAGGTTAGTTTAGGATTTTGCAACAACAGAATCGACACCAAATGACAGTTGGTAATAAATATTATCAACCTGCTTATAAATACGTTTAAGATAATAGGTCTTTAATTCAAGTATCTAAACTGCATGTGTCATTGGTCATCGTTAAACAAGCATTTACTCATTACAATTAGATCAATAATAAATTAGTCGTGACAGGACGACAGTATACACGCCTTTTCCTGCCGCCAAGCAGCAACGCTGTGTTTCGGTTTGAAGAGTGTGGTCGCCGGTGTAATTACAGGCACATGAGGCTTAACATCTGTATGCCTAAAGTTGATGGACGCAGGGCAGTGCATCGTAGGGCACGTTCCTATTGTGCGTGACCTACGAGGCAATGTTTTGTTTATAGGTGATGGTTACCACTTAACATCAGGTGGACCATCTGCTGCTTCCATCAGCTAGTTGTATAAAAAAAAAATAAGTATTAACTTACTCGTATACCTACTAGTTAAGATGAACAAATAAATATTGGTGGACTTTCCACACAGCACTATCTAGCCCCGAACTAAGCCAAAGCTTGTGATATGGGAACCAGATAGCTGATATAATACTTACATGCTTTTTTTTTGTAAATTCACTCACACATACTTAATAAATAACACCCAGGCAGAGAACAAACATCTATGTTCATCACACAAGTTCTCGGTGGGGATCGAACCCACGGCCTACGGCGCAGAAGGCAGAGCTACGTACGAGTACGAACAACTGAGCTGTGAAGGCTGTGAAAGATCACCAACTTACCTATATCCTATATCATCATTAACTTACCTATAGAGGACTAATAGCATCAGGATAATGGCCAGGATGATAAACCAGAACCATAGGAAAATGTAGGTCTTCTCGTTGACTATGTTTAGTGGTAGGATGCACAGGCTGTCGTGCGTTTGTATGCTGCCTGCTGCACCGAACTTGTGGAACGTGCACTTTGTGATGCGAGGGAAGATGTAGATCATTGGATCATATCTGAAAATAGAAAATTTTCACTTAAAACTCTTTCAAGAAAAAGCTGACTTCCAATGCACTGGAAAATACACTCATACCTAGTACTATAACTCAAAAAGTACTCGTCAGATCAGATTCAAATTGAACCACATGACAAGCACCAGCCTTCGATTAAAAAAAAAATCTACAAAATGGGACCAACAAAAGTTATGATTGATTGATTCATTGATTGAAAATACTTTATTGCACATAATAATAACAGTACAAAGGCGAAATTAATGCTATAAAGCATTATCTTCCAGATAACCTTTGTGTATTGTGGACATAAGTAGTGCACATGAGAGGAAAACGTAGAGATAGGTACATTAAACCTAACACATTTAAAAAGTTGTAAAAATTACATACAAAATCTAAATATGTATAATAAACTAAATAAAACAAACTAAATAGTACAAACATACATAACTATACATATAGGTATATATAATATATATAATATATTATGATAGGAATATGATAATGTCAATTCAAAAATTGCTCATTCATTCAGTTTGCCAAAGTGATGATCATGGATTATGAGGTAACAAACATTAAAAAAAAATATATAAAGAGTCGCTATCTCGTTCTATATAACATACATGGGTAGGTGGTACTGTGACCCATGTACTGTAGCTAGACGTTTTACTGTCATCTCACCTGGTGGAATGTGAAGTAGGACGCTTAGCTATAATCCATTTATTCACTCTTGTCTTAAACATTCTTAAGCTGTAACGTTCCGGAAATACTGACGAAGGAACCCACATTATTTACATACATCTCGCCCTGCATTATATCGCAATAGCCGAACAGCCGAACACATACCTCTCATCCTGCGGTATATCGCTATAGCCGAGCACGCGGGTGCCGTAAGAGAAGAACTCCCCGTTGAAGAAGCTGTCCATCATCCAGAGCTGCAGCACTATGTTCACGAGGCACAGCAGCTCACAGCCCCAGTAGCGGAAAGCGTACATCTTGTGTCTCTGCAAAGATCAGAAAACACCAATTATAAAACTATGTTAAGGAACCAGCTTCAGGACTTCGATCCCCAGGTCCTACGGTACCTACGGTAGATGTTCCTTTAGACCTCAGTCATCAGATAACTCCACTGCTGGACATAGGCCTCCCCTATATATTCCCAGGAAGAACGGTTCGGTTCTGAGTCCTCTCCATCCACCGACTTCCCACGTGACGGTCCTAACAATGTCGTCAGTCCATCGGTTAGGAGGGCGTCCTTCTTCGTTTTCCTGTTAGTGGTCGCCATTCGAGAACCTTTATTTTATTTGGTAATGTTACAAAATGTGCCTAATAAAACACCAGTGTGGTAATAACTGTTCATCCATTGCACAGTTTCTTAGGAATGTCCAAGATATTAGAACTCCCGCCGTTTAGGCGACAGTGCCGAGTCATTAACCGTTCAGAATCCATTAGCAGGGGTCACATCCAGTCTCTATTGATGGTGCATTCCTTTGATGAGGAGCGCGTTAGTGTACGCCTAGGGTCTTCAACCCGCGGCCCTCGGGCCTCATGTGGCCCGCCAGCTAATTTCTTGCGGCCCGCGGCCACCAATAAAGATTATTGAAATTTGAAATTATGTATGTCTTTCATTTTATTGATAAGGTGGTAAAGTGTCGTGAAAAGTTGTGGCCCTTCGGACGATGTGAAATCGATGTTTGGCCCTTGCACTAAAAAAGGTTGAAGACGCCTGGTGTACGCACTACCAGAGAAAGTCAAAGTGTATGTGCACAATGTCCTACTCTCAAACGGTGAACGAAAACATCGTGAGGAATCCGGCATGTGTAGAACCTATACCATGTGTTAAGTGCTCGAAAGGAGCCTCTTGAGACGCACTTAAAATCCTTTCACCACACTGTTTCGAAAGAAATTGTCCCATGCTAAGCTGTACGATAGAAACTGGAAATAATTATAATCCATCATAATTATTACACGAATGTTTGTAGGCAGCAGAGATAGAATAGAACACGCAGACTTGCATAAAACGGAGCTATCATAGTTTCGAAACACTTTCTACTTCAGAATCTAAACAAACAAATGTTGATATTCGGACAATGGATAATACGGAGATCAACCGTGAAGCCATCATAGATTTCGCAGTTCAGTTCTTTGTTTTATTTAACTGAAATAAGTTTTATATAGGCGTATTTTTTTATACTACCAGCTGGATGGAACAAGCTGATGGTCCACCTGATGTTAAGTGGTAACCATCACCTAAAACAAAGCATTGCCTCGTAAGTCACGCACGATAGGAACATGCCCTACAATGCACTGCCCTACGTCCATCAACTTGAGGTTTGCAATTAAAAACGAACAAAACAAAAAGACAGCAGTATTTCTATTCTTTAGAGACAAAGCATCTTGAAAAAGTCCAAAGTCAAAGAAGTCCAATGAAAGAAGAGACATACAGAGCTATATTGTCCGGATGGCAACAATGCATTAAGTCACTGAAGACTTCACAGTAGGTCATTATACAGCATCAAATAACAGAAACACAAGACTCATGCAGGTTATCATGAAACCAATGACCACCCATTCTGAATGGGTCTTTCACGAACCTAAATGTCTATCTCAAATTGTCAAGGAATTTGAGATACTATGTGTATGCTCGATTGATATACATTCGAGAGAAGGAGGACCGTTGTTTGTGGGTTCAATGATATTATCGGCACCAAACTGTCTTGTAAATGTTATCACAAGAGCTCATCATAAGATAAATTAATAACGGCAATATAACATATATAATAATAACGTTAATATAAATTAATTACGGCATTTTGAGGGCCCTTGCATCTTATATAGTTGGTTTGACCTCACCGAGAAAATAAAAGGCTTTTTGTGTAATTAATGTTTGGACCGTGATATTCACAAAATAGAACAGCGTTCCGATTACGCTAATGTCTGGCTATCGAGATGGCTTTCAGTTTGAAATTTGATTCCCTTAGTGTAATATAAATTGTATTGGATGGATGGGATTCAAATGCCATCCATCCAATAAAAGTACGTAATGGAATATCCCTAGACAGCAAATTAAATTAATTTGCTGGACAAAAATAAAAAACCATAACACGTCCTCTATTGGTGTGCATGTCTCCAGCTTCCTCATATTGAAAATGTAATTTCTATAAATGCCAATATTTAAAGCATAATTAGTGCACTCATAGATTTGAATCATAATTTAGCTGCCAAATAAACAACGATGCTATAAGCTTATAATAGTGTGTAAGCTGGAGTAACATGTCTCCAGCTGCCTCAGTCAGTGTGGGCAAACGGCTAATGATAGAGATATATAGTAAACGCAAGGATTTAGTACCTATTTAGTACACCTGGTACCAAAAATTTCAGGTCTGTAGCTAGGAAACTCTTCGAGTTATAAGACTTCATTAACGTGTAAGCTGGAGTAACGATACGTGAAAAAGCATATGCTCGTTCTCTGGAATGGCTGGAGCTAGCAGGTTGCTTTAAGTCTCCAGATTTAGTACCAAACGAATTAGCGAGGTACCAAATATTTGAAGTGTTTCTGTTCAAAACTCTATGAGTTACAAGCTTTTCCAGCTTTTTTTGTTTGTCCAGCTTGCACATGTTGGATCTCAGCAACCACAATAGGTACAGACTCGGTTGATGTCTCTGAACTGAGCTATGAATTAGTGCACTCGGTACCAAACATTTGGAATCTCTAGGACAAGCAGTTCTGTTGTAATCAGCAAAATAACATTTTACCGCCAAAAACTCAAAGCATTTCGACGCGACCATAAAAATGATGCGTTGCCGCTCTGAAGGTGATATTACGCTCTGCGGATTTGAACGTATTTTACCCGCGATAAGAGACTTTTTTGTATGCACTCAGTCCTTTTAATTTCTGAAGGCATAATTATTATACCCTTCTCTTTCCGATGTGCGTTGAAGAGCGGGGCGTTGTGTGTTGCCATTACTAATTAAATAGTTTGGTATGGTTTGACATTTTATATTTTTTTTTGATAAAATATACCAATTATATTGCAGAATTTGCAGGCAAGGCAGGGAGCGAGCAGCACGTCCGTCTGTCCGTATTTTGACAGTTTGACAGCCAATCTAATCTTGCTAGTGTCATGTCAAGTGAATCGTCATCAGACCTAAGTCAAGTCATTCGAATTTGAGAGGTTAAAATATACCAATTATATATATTGCAGAATTTGCAGGCAAGGCAGGGAGCGAGCAGCATGTCCGTCCGTCCGTATTTTGACAGTTTGACAGCCAATCTAATCTTGCTAGTGTCATGTCAAGTGAATCGTCATCAGACCTAAGTCAAGTCATTCGAATTTGAGAGGTTTTCGATTTGCAAAAACGAATCCTTCCTACCTATATAAACCAGTGTTATGGTAGGTAGCAGTTAAATAAATAATTAGGTAAATTTAGATTTACGTAGGTACCTAATCATTTATTAGTTTTACTACTTAACTTCTCCTATGGGTACTGTGGTAGGTGTTAAAGAACTGGCGCTTTGAGTAGGTACCTATGTAGATACAGATACAACTCCGTTATTTTAACACTGCCAAAAGGTAAAAAAAGGGGCTACCTACCAGTAAAAACGCACCTCTTGTATCTATGTATGTTTCTTCCGCATCGATTTGGACATCCGCATCGCACCAATAATGCGGATGTTCATGCGGATGTGACAAAAACAAAAAATAAAATAGACGCAACCAGTGACTGGCGCGTAGTATCACCTTCAGAGCGGCAACGCATCATTTTTATGGTCGCGTCGAAATGCTTTGAGTTTTTGGCGGTAAAATGTTATTTTGCTGATTACAACAGAACTGCTTGTCCTAGAGATTTCAAATTTTTGGTACCGAGTGCACTAATTCATAGCTCGGTTCAGAGACATCAACCGAGTCTGTACCTATTGTGGTTGCTGAGATCCAACATGTGCAAGCTGGACAAACAAAAAAAGCTGGAAAAGCTTGTAACTCATAGAGTTTTGAACAGAAACACTTCAAATATTTGGTACCTCGCTAATTCGTTTGGTACTAAATCTGGAGACTTAAAGCAACCTGCTAGCTCCAGCCATTCCAGAGAACGAGCATATGCTTTTTCACGTATCGTTACTCCAGCTTACACGTTAATGAAGTCTTATAACTCAAAGAGTTTCTTAGCTACAGACCTGAAATTTTTGGTACCAGGTGTACTAAATAGGTACTAAATCCTTGCGTTTACTATATATCTCTATCATTAGCCGTTTGCCCACACTGACTGAGGCAGCTGGAGACATGTTACTCCAGCTTACACACTATTATAAGCTTATAGCATCGTTGTTTATTTGGCAGCTAAATTATGATTCAAATCTATGAGTGCACTAATTATGCTTTAAATATTGGCATTTATAGAAATTACATTTTCAATATGAGGAAGCTGGAGACATGCACACCCTCTATTGTACTGCCGAACTATATTTATAAAACAAACGGCGGCTACACAAAGGATATAAGATATGCTTATATAAGGTAATCGGTAATGTTTTATGTGTCGACTGCGAAGGATGATTTTGTAACGTAAAAGGCGTTGTCATGTTTTTTATGAGATTTATCAATTGATTATATTTATGTAGAGTTAAATAAATAAATAAAATAAATATTGGTGGACTTTCCACACAGCACTATCTAGCCCCAAACTAAGCTTATGCTTGTAATATGGGAGAACCAGATAGCTGATATACTACTTATAATACTTTTTTTTTGTAAATACCTACATACTTATAATATTATATAACACCCAGACAGAGAACAAACATTTATGTTCACCACACAAATGTTTGTTCACGGTGGGAATCGAACCCACGACCTACGGCGCAGAAGGCATAGCTACTACCAACTGAGCTACGTAGGCGAACGAAGGCATAGCTACGTAGAACATTGCTGGTTTTCAGGCCACCCCAATGTTCGATTTACGGTGATAATCGAATTGAAAATAATGATTTTATTCTACTCTCAAATCTAAAGTTGGTCATTCGGCCTCATTTTCATAGAACTTGTTACAAAAATCGTCTTGAACTATGGCACTATGACCTATTTATTATAATAAAAACATTGATAGAGTATTACACCAATTATGTATTGTACCTATACCACATAGCGATCACATAGACTCTTTCACAAAGCAATAGCATTCTATTAATCTAGTAGATTTTAAGTCAAAAATTCTAACACCAATATTAATAAAAAATATGGTAGGTATAGTTTTTTTTATTGCAGTATTATATTGTGTATATACCGAAAAGGTAAAATATATAATCGTCTTCTATCTATTTGAATAGGAAGTTGTTAGATGACTTATACAAACAAATGTTGTATTTTTTTTTAAATAAACACAATTGAACTTCGGACACATGCATACTTGAGAATTATTTTTGGATTTTCCGTGAACGATTATAAGTTATAAAATTATGCACATTTCGTGTGTACGATTATTGTTTATCCATACATTATCATAAATAGTGTGTCTGTTTGTTTGTTGCATGAATCGACCACCGAACCAAACTTGTTGAAATTCGAGACAAATATAGCTTGTCTACTTGTCATCATCTGTAATGGAATAGTAGTGTTTCCATAAACCTTCCAATAACTACACAAAAACTGCACAGATTGCAATCATTTCATCATCACGACTGTGGCCGTTATAACTACAAACCAAAAGAAATTATTAATAAACAATATTGTTCTTTATATTTCGTCAACATTTTTGCGACAAAAAAAACACACTTTTTCGCAATTTGTAATCTTATTGAGACATTAGAGTCTACGAAACTTGGCCCTGAAGCGAGCCTATAAAGAAATGTAGTATAAGTTGAGCCTAAAATTGTGGTTAATAGGTAATATTTCGCAAAACACAGAGCATTCGGTAGACCTTTCTACTTTATAGGGGAATCTCGTTTATAGGGGATGTAATATAACTATTATCTAAGGGGAAGGTCTCATTGTTACTATTTTCGAGCAAGGGCTGAACAGATGTGCTACCGGTCTGCACCTGGCCTGTTTTTGTAGCTGCCAACCCATAGCTTTATCGGTACATCACCTGTTGATATCCATCCTGTGGATAGGTTTCATTTAGTTGATAAGTGTTACTGTAATGTTTGGATCTGTAGATGTTTGAAGTTCAAACAAAAAAATAATGAGTGGCTTACTCAAAAAAAAATATACCGTCGTTGATGTAACAGGCGCCCGCCACATATAAGTTAAAACGATCACAAGAACGATAAAGAAGAATATGCGATCAAGATTAACCAAGTGAAAAAGTGCCATCGTAAAAATATGAACATAATGATTAGGACGACAAAGTCGTGGATATCAAGTGGTTTCACATAATTGTGTCCCCAGTAATAGCATGCAAACATGTCATATGCACCATAACGATGCACCGCAGGTACCCATCGTCACAGAGACCCTGCAATCACGAAAGGATGTCATTAAAGTTAGGCCAGCCATAGACGGACCGCATGTTGCAGTCGAGACCGACTGCAAGATGCGGTCGCCGCACGGCGATCTGCTGTTTCCATACGCAGTTTCCGCACGGCGACACTCGACTGCAGAGCGACTGCTCCGACCGTGCTCCGACCGCTCAGGAACTGCTCGAGCGGTCCGTGTATTGCGGATATGAATTTAGTATGGAAACTGCAGATCGCCGTGCAGTCGGTCTCGACTGCAACATGCGGTCCGTCTATGGCTTGCCTTACGGTGGATTCGCTGCCTATGCGATTATTATTTGTCAAGCCAGCTCGGAGCCTTGGCCCAAAACCCTTACAACTACGATTGTTACGAGCTAAGCTTAAAGTAGATACCTACAAGAGGGCAGAGAAAATACCTCTTTCTGAGAGCGTGGCATATCCTTTCTTTTTGTGAGAGCACTGGTGGTCTAATGGTACCGACCCCGCCTTCAAAAACCCTGTCGTGGGTTCAAACCCGGTCTTGCACCACATGTTCGAAAATGTATGTGCCAAGGAAAACATCGTACAGCATGTGTAGAACTATAACGAATAAAGAGGCGAAATCCACACTGTAGGTGACAATCAATAAGAAGACTTCACGGCATAAGTTTGTGCTATTCAAAGTAATTTTGCTTCGTGAAAGGAATTATTAAGTTCTACATATTTTTTTATATAAAACGCTTGTATTAAAAAAGTAATACAATTAATTGAATTTACATCGCTTTATAGAGGTCAACATCCACCGAGATATTTGATACCTACATATCATCGACCGTAAAGCCATAGAATAAATAGAGCTATCATCGACCGTTACGGTCCGTGGAAAAATATTTATCTACATCGATGATGAGCGCCAAACGTGGACTAATTAGTTATAGAGGTCAACATCCACCGAGATATTTGATACCTACATATCATCGACCGTAAAGCCATAGAATAAATAGAGCTATCATCGACCGTTACGGTCCGTGGAACAATATTTATCTACATGGATGATGAGCGCCAAACGTGGACTAATTAGTACACATCCCAGCATTTATCCTTATAACCTATCGTACTTTTTATAATCGACTTCAAAAAAAGGTGGAGGGTCTCAATTCGACTGTTTTTATAACAAAAAAAGGTTAGCTGGTAGATAATGCTGTCCAGCAGTAAGCTCGCCTATGTACATTGTATTTTTTTGTGCAATTTTGAATTTCTATCTATCTATGTTTTTTATGATAAAAATAACAGCAAAATCTAGATTAAAATTAAATTAAACAAATTGACCGTTCACATGGCCGATGTGCTCGCCACATGTTGGGCCTCCAGCTGTGTTTTTGCAACATCAATACATATTTAATTAAAAATAAACCTTATACACCTTGGAATAGAGTTCGATTCAAAAATATATTCTGTTGTGATTGATTTCTGGGCTGTTGCCATGTCAGCATGTCGGTCAATATTGAATAATAATGTTACTTGATTACGTACCTACTTCTATGTGATAGTGTTGTCATGGACGGTAAAACCAGGGTACAGCCGAATTATAATCAAATTCTACCGCTGTTTGATTAATTTCGTATGTATAACAGCATAATAACCTAACTATGAAATTGAAGTAGCGCCCTATAGCCCTATAACCTATATTTTTTTGTATAAAAAATAGATTTTACTATTATTTATTTTATTGGTCAGCTCGATAGATATTTATTTTATTACTAACAGATGATGAATTAGAACGAAGCTGACAATAAAATAAATAATCAATTATACCTATATTATTATATGTGTTTGCATATTTATTATTTGTTGAATAGACTCTCAGATCATTTTTTGTTCTCCAAACACTTACCAAACGAAAGATGGTTAGTATTTTAGAAAGTTCATTTAGAACCCAAATGATACCAAATCTAACAAATTCGGCTTATCTACGTAAATAAGATTATAAAGCTTAATACCTAATCCTTAAGGCTTCGGCGACAGCGGCTCGCAATTTCGAGGTGCGATTGGCTATTATTTCATTTTATTTCATTTCGGGGAGGTTGTTTGAAGGAATAACTCTAAAGTGACACGCATAAATACTGTTCGAACACAAATAATACAATAATATAAGGGAAATGTGCTCGAGTCAGAAATCATTTTGGTATTAGGTAAACGTAAGACTAAACATACTAATACCAAAACGATTTCTGATTTGGGCATGTTTCCCTTATATTATTGTATTATTTGTGTTCGAACAGTATTTATGCGCGTCACTTTAGAGTTATTCTTTCAAACAACCACCCAGAAATGAAATAAAATGAAATAATAGCCAATCGCAACTCGAAATTGCGAGCCGCTGTCGCCGGAGCCTTAAGCTTAATCCAGTTCTAATCTTTCCTTATTTTAGGTAACATAATCTGTAATCTGCATATCCTAATGAGGATAATAATAAACCTTTCAACGGATTATATCCTCAGTAATAAAGATACGATCATCTTTTAAAGAATTGTACCAGGATCAGCCAAGTGAAACGGAATAAAACATTGTAAATCTTATTACAATTCTTTAGGTATACATACAGATAAAGTTACAAAAAGCCGAAGAAAAACTCCGCTTACTACAATGACTTGAAGCAAGCAGTATATACAGGGTGTCCCAGAACTCAACGTCAAGCCGAAACGGGGCGACAGGATTGACTGTAAAAATCATGAGAAAAATCTATCCCATGCAGTTTGAAAATTATGGGCATTTAAAAACCAAAAAATTTGGTCAATCAGTAACGATTATTCGGTTATTGTGGTTAATTTTTATCATTTTTGTTCATTTAAACTTTGGAACCGTAACCTAAATAATATTTCTACCAAACAGCCAAAAATAATGTTTTTTTTTTTAATTTCTACAATTTTTTTTCTGATTTTTCTCATGATGTTTACAATCAATCCAGTCGCCCCGCTTCGGCTTGACGTTGAGTTCTGGGACACCCTGTATATGTATAGCCTGATTCCTGATTTTCTCATAAAAACACAAAATTAATTATCTATAACTCTGCAGTTGACCTTAAAGACGTGCTGTTGAACAATTTTTTGAAGCTGATGATCCCATCTAACCCCTAGTTGCGTTTGATCCACGATTTTTGGTCACCATATTTTCACACCACTACCGCAAAGAAGGTATTTGAGGAAAGCTAACAATTATTTAAATGATCATTCATCATGAGAATTTCCCACAATCCGACAATAGCGTGTAAGATCAATATTGAATGTATATTTCAGGCTTTGAATAAGTCGCTGAATTATTCATTTCGATTCCAAAGCACTGTGTGAAATAATTACGTATGTAAATAAGTATACTTACACTATATATAAATATTAGTAGTTTGTGTCTAGATAGTGTTGTGTGGAATGTCTCATTCAACAATATAATACATTAAGTATTATTATTATTATTATCAGCCTGCGTCGGGGCAAAGGCCTCCCTACCCCCCTTCCACTTTTCTCTGTCCTGTGCTATGGACGACCAATCTTTCATAAATGAATCTAGGTCGTCTCGCCATCTCAGTCTTGGTCTGCCGCGAGGTCGTTTGCCGTTGTTAGGGGCCCACTCCGTCGATGTTCTAGCCCAAAGATCGTTCGGCATGCGGCAGACGTGTCCAGCCCAGTTCCACTTTAAACTAGCCGCTTTCCGAGTGACATCGGCAATTTGAGTCTTGGAGCGCAGTATGGTGTTGCGTATTCGGTCGGTGAGCCTAACTCCGAGAATACTGCGCTCCATGGCTCGCTGGCAAACCTCGAGTGCAAACCTTTGTTGACCTGTCAAAGACCATGTTTGTGCGCCGTATGTAAGTATGGGAAGTATGCATTAAGTAGTTATAATAAATTATAATAATATACATATAATCAAATAAGTATAACAATTAATTTATCTACAAATTATAGATGTAATTTATGTATAAATAATCTATCAAAAAACAAATAATAATAAAGCTATCTATACGATATCAAATGGTGAAGGAACATTAAAAAAATAGCAGCAATAACCTAGAGATAAGAGACACGTCTAAATGTGTTGCAGATTTGATTTCCACTGGAAGACACATCTATGGATGGATCAGACGATTCGCCTATCTATACACGTGATTCCGGCAGCACTTATCGTACTCGCACATCTTTTCAACCTGACATAATCGTTTTCTATGTAACGGAACAGGCTGATGGCTCAACATTATTTTATTTGAAGTTAAGGATCTGGTCCTTCCACTCAGTGATATCCGCTTTGACTTCGTTGAGTCATTACCCAAGGTTCTGGGAACTTGGGTATAATGACTGGTAAGCGACCAAATGTTCTGTGAATAATATGAGTCGTTATACAGTTGCAGAATTTAAATGCACTACTTTCATGTTTATAGAAAAACTAGCTGGTACCCGCGACTTCGTCTGCGTACTTTTAATTTGAACATTATGCAATAAAAGGTAGCATATGTTCTTTCTCAGGGTCTAAAGATTGTCTGTGCCAAATTTCATCAAAATCTGTTGAGAGGTTTAAGCGGTTTTGCCTAATAAGTTTTGCAAGATATTTGTTCTAAGTTTGCCCTCTTTGTAGTTATTTTATTTATTCGTATGGCAATGTACAATCGTTCTATAAAATATAATTATTACATAATTCCTGTATATTCGAATTTTTTTAAATGACATTTTGAACGATTGAGGTGCTGTGAGGTTGTTGAACAGGTTGTTGTGTTTAGCGCCACCCAGGGGATACGTGTAGGAAGTAAGTGGCAGTTCCCACGGACATGGGCAACGATCATCCCCCAGCGACCATCCTCTTTGTAGTATTACTATTTGGTTTATTGAGAAACGTTTGCATTGTTTTTCTTCTTGACATGTCACTATTTTTATAATAATAGTGTGGTGAAAGGATTTGAATTGGGGCTCGAAGATACTTATTTTGAGCTCTTGATACTATGTTAAGGTACTTTTTTATAGTTTCACATTGTATTGACAGCCTACGTAGCTCAGTTGGTAGTAGCTCTGCCTTCTGCGCCGTTGGTCGTGGGTTCGATTCCCACCGTGAACAAATATTTGTGTGATTATGAACATAAATGTTTGTTCTCTGTCTGGGTGTTACATAATATTATAAGTATATATTTACAAAAAAAGTATTATAAGTAGTATATCAGCTATCTGGTTCCCATATTACAAGCATAAGCTTAGTTTGGGGGTAGATAGTGCTGTGTGGAAAAAGTCCACCAATACTTATTGATTTATTTATTTTATTTATTTATTGCAGTTTTAGACTTGCTAGCTTTATGATCAACACCTACCTGATATGAGAACAATATTTAGTCTTGTTCATAGCAGTAAAAACACCTGTCGAAGGCACATCCGACAGATGGAGGGAAGCAAGTAATCCACACTACTTTGAAATGGTTTACATTAACACAAAGGACACATGTTTTTATATTCTACCTCAATAAGTATGAAGTATCTAGTCTAGGGGCTGAGAATATTGTGGTTTTCCAAAGGGAAGTGGTTACGACACTGCAATTATAATAATTCATATTCATTCATTCATTAGAATATTATTATATTCTATAAATAGCGGAATAGAACTAGTTGTTTATTGGAAAGTTTCCTACATAGTACCGTCCACCAATATAGTAACATAATGAGCGTTGCTAAAAGCCAATATCGGATTTTCACTTTTTTTTATAAACTAATAAATATATTAGAATTGCTCGTTTATAGGTATTAGATTAACCAAAAAAAGTATGCATGCACAACATAAATCATATCACACCTATTTCCTATATATTCCTATATAGGTGCCTACACCTATCAACTATTGTCTACAGATTTTTCTCTTCTGCTCAATTGATAGGTACTCATAATATTCTTCGTATCATGGCTTGAGCTTCCGTTACATTTCTCACTAAAAAAGTCACGTGTGAAAAAACAAGTGTGGGGAAAGGAACAATGGATGTTCACTGCCACGTCTTCAATTCACAGGTAACTCTCAAGCTAATATTACAGTATCGTATGTCAATTTATAGTTTCCCCGAAACACCAGGAAACACGACGATAGAGTTGGATTCTTCGAAATGTTATAAAGTCCACTCGACCATTACAGAGAAGCTTAGATGAAACATTTTAAGTACAGCTACACTACCTCTTATCCTTAGGCACGGTAGATATACCTCAGATCTCTTCGTGCCAGGCACCGACTAGTCTTTCTTTCACGATAATTCATGGATGTGGACGGGTAATTAGAGGAAAGGTCAATGTTAAATTTGGCACATACCCACATTTAGCAGCATTCGGTATTCGTAACGCATAACGTGACAAGTCGCAAGCTCATCACCTCCTCTAGAATACTCGATTTATGGAGATATTGCTGGAAATTTTATGTGTATGCTAAAATCTAGGTTCAAAGTTTGGAGGGAAAGTTAGAGAGCTGGCGAAAACCGGTACCTAATTAAGCAAACACTTCGCAGAATTTCGTCTGACGACTTGTTATGACGAGCTGAACCGACGATGCCTTTTTCTGCCGCCAAGTAGTTGCTGTCTCAGTATAAAGGGTGTGGTTATGGTGTGAAATTACAGGTGCATAAGGCTAAGCATCATGCCTTAGGTTAATGGACGCAGGGCAGTGCATCGTAGGGCACGTTCCCAGCATGCGTGACTTGTGAGGCAATGCGTTGTATAGGTCAGAGCTTCCCAAACATATTTATACTGTGACGCTCTTGAGAATTTGATTTTTGTAATTCTTATTCAGAAAAATCTATTCGTATTCGCCGGAGGATGTCTCGCAGGGGGGTTTTTAGTGGGTTCGAGCGCCACATACCACCTTCCGTCACCCCCATGGCGAGAGGGATATGCTTAGGCATTTTCCCCCTTAAAAAAAAGGTGATGGTATTTATGAGAGGCCCCTTCAGACCAAGACCAAATAAAATCCTACTAATATTATTAACGCGAAAGTTTGTAAGGATGGATGTTTGTTACTCTTTCACGCCGGAACGGCTGAACAGATCTGGATGAAACTTGGCAGAGGGATTGATTATAGTCAGGAATAGCACATAGGCTACTTTTTATCCGTGGGAATACCGGGATTTAAATCTGCGCAGGTGAAACCGCGGGGCGCAACTAGTATTTAATATATTAATACGAATATAAATAGGGTGAGATAGGATTAAAGTTCCAAAACAAGCCAGCACCAAGCAAGTTCCGACCGCAAAAACATGCAGTTTCAAGTTGCACAATAATTGCACAGTTTACCCGTAAGTACCACCAGTCAGTACAGGAAATAAAATGAACCTAACATGGACACTGAGCCCATCGGTTAAATGGTTGCGTAACAACGGTCGATGACCTTCAACCAACAGGTACTCAGTTCGTCGCTGCGATTTCATCAGATGTCAAGAGTTTTTACTCAATAGACCGGTAGGAACCAAGCCGTATCAGATATTTATAGAAGTATTTTATGACTAGTTTCAGTCAGTTTAGTGGTTTCACCCGCGCAGGTTTAAATCCCTGTATTCCCACGGGATAAAAAGTAGCCTATGTGCTATTACAGACTATAATCTATCTCTCTGTCAAGTTTCATAAAGATCCGTTCAGCCGTTCCGGCGTGAAAGAGTAACATACAAA
Source organism: Plemyria rubiginata (assembly GCA_963576535.1). Classification (NCBI taxonomy): domain Eukaryota; kingdom Metazoa; phylum Arthropoda; class Insecta; order Lepidoptera; family Geometridae; genus Plemyria; species Plemyria rubiginata. The sequence continues at coordinate 13,884,075 of OY754908.1, read as the reverse complement.
CATCCATCCATACTTACAAACGTCACAAACTCACGTTTATAATATTAGTAGGATAGAATTTAATAATAAAAACCTTAAAAAAACGTGCAAGATGAGATATGAGAGAGAAACATGGTGTAATAAGAATGAGCTCCAATCTCTCCAAATCCAATGAGCTGTGCATGACCGACGCACTCGTATTAGGTGGGTACGTTATAGTCTGTGTCTGAATTATCTAAATTGTTAGATTATGTCCATCAATCATTGCCCTTGCTTATCTACGTTTTTTGTTCCCATTTAGAATGATTCTACTATCAGATGAATTAGAGTTTTTATATGAAGTTTGAAACGCGAACCGGTCCAGTCAATGCGAAATTTAGACAAGCGCGAGTGAGACATTCAATTCAAACCCAAACCCAGAAAGTAGGTAGTTTTAAGACGTTTTAAGGTGAGAGCACCGGTGGTCTAGTGGGAGTGACCTCGCCTTCCGATCGTAACGTCGCAGGTTCAAATCCGTTCGTGAACCAATGCATTTTTCCTATCGATGGGCACGCAATGCCAGTGCTCTTAAACGGTGAAGGAAAACATCGTGAGAAAACCAGTTAGTATTCAAACAGCGGCGATGGGCTTGCGACATGTCATGTATGGAATACCAACTACTGCAAAATGCTGGTACCTATATGCCACACGTAATATTTGGACGTACCTCTGACTACCCCTCTTAGACATCCTCAAAGAATCTGGAGTTAGTATTTGGTACCTACTAAGAGATCTGAACGGATATCCACCGTGCCTCAAAAAAAGACGCGATTTCTGTTTTTTTTTTCGTTTTTCAAAGTGATTCTCGTGATTTTATTGAATTAACTAGCTGATCCCGCGGCTTTTCTCGCGCTCGTTTACTTTGAAAATCTCATACAAACTTTCATCCCCTATTTTATCCCCTTGGGGGTAGATTTAATCAAAATCCTTTCTTAGCGGATGCCTACGTCATAACATCCACCTGCATGCCAAATTTCGGCCCGATCCGTCCAGTGGTTTGGGCTGTGCGTTGATAGATCACTATGTCAGTCAGTCAGTCACCTTTGAGTTATATATATTTAGATACCTTTTGACTTTAACTTGAACTTTGAAACAGAACGATTTTTACTCGGATGTAACACAATAACTCAAGAATACAACCTTACTTCCAAAAATTGTAGAATGGTTTATCTCTGCTCTGCTATTGTTTCCTGTATTGTTATGAACTGTTGCGTGCTCTTTTATATTCTTTTGCAGTTGTCATTGATATTCCAAGCCAGTCTCCTGTGGGCGTCGAAGCCACACATGTGAGCTCGCGATTCGGGTCAAGCTATACTGTTTAAAATTAATACCATAGCAGTACTATCCGTTCACCGTATAACGTACCGAAAACAACTGGGGCGTTATTCACTATGGACAATTCAGTCGCGTTTGCGTTTAGATCACATTGTGACACACGGTTTGGGCCAATTATCTCCTATGCCATAAATAGGGTGGGATGATCTAATGGATGGAGGTAAAGTAAACAAACAGTCCAGATGTCAGGATTGTTAAAATAATGTTTGAAATGGACCGTATCACGACGGTGTATGTTATAAAATTTGTCAAACAGTAAAAAGGACTGTCTTTGCAGTGATGGTAAATGATACAAAATAATGAGGAATGATAATGGCGCCAATTCTGTTGTTTAGTTTTCTCAATTTAACCTAATTTGACAGCACTAAAAATATTTCCGTCCCATTCTAAAACACCGAAAGGACAAGGACGGCTATAATTTTAGAGCTGTCAGATTAAGTTAGTTTAGGATAACGCAACAACAGAATCGACACCAGTGAGAGCTAATTAAGCTCTTGTCATTGCCCTCTTATTCATAATCCCCGCCATTTTATAGCAGCTCCATAGAGTATTCTTGTCATTGTCACTTGCATGGCAACGAAGAGAGCGACAGACTTATCACTCTTATAAACTACTAGCTGAACCCGCGGCTTTGCTCGCGCCAAGGAATTCAAAGTTTCATACAAACTTTCATCCCCTATTTTATCCCCTTGGGGATAGAACTGATCATGATCCTTTCTTAGCGGATGCCTACGTCATATCATCTACCTGCATGCCAAATTTCAGCCCGATCCGTCCAGTGGTTTGGGCTGTGCGTTGATAGATCACTATGTCAGTCAGTCAAAGGACATTATGAATAAGGACCAAAGTGCGCAAGGTAAACAACATCGCCGGTGGACTTACCCCCTCGTACCTGAACAGGTACCCGATGATGGCGTCCTTCTTCTTCTCCTTCTCGTCAGGGTCGCACATGCCCATGTTGAGGCCCATCACCACCGTCCGGAGGAGGTCCCCTTCACACGCGTCCCAGAGCACCTTGGGCGTATAGCACATCATGGCCTGGAGATAAAAGAAAATTTTACCATAAAATAATGGTGGACTTTCCACGCAGCACCATCTAGTCCCAAATAAGCAAACCATAAAAAAGAATTATCAAAATCGTACATAAAAAAAATATATACGCGTCGAATTGATAACCTCTTCCGTTTTTGTTTCCGTCGGTTAAAAATATACACTAGATTTAGAATTCTTATATAAGTAGCTTTGTTTTGAAAATACAACACAATAATACAGATAGAGAACAAACATGTAAGTTCATCCCACAAATATCAGTTCTCGGTGGGGACCGAACCCACGCCCTAAGCCTAAAAACCAACCATACTACCAACTGAGCGTGAGGGCTGTCAATCCCTATTGGCAGAGTTGGGCTGGAATTTGAAGATATACCTATGTATATCTTCACATAACTTTTAGCTCGACTAAAAGTTATTTACATGCAGTACAAATCGTGAATTCGTGACACAATTGTTTGTAGCGTGCCAATGAACTTGAGCGGTCAAGAATTCAAGATGCTTCACTCGTGCGTGTAGTACAGTCACCCAGTGAAGCAACACTTCCGATACAGTATCGGCACAGTGCGAATTATTTTTTCATTCATTCTTTCAACGCATCCCCACTTGTCAGTGTCAGTGACACAGTGCTCTTAAACTCAATATCAGTGTTAGAATGTATAAAACTATGTCGGAACTGTGCCTTCACTGCTATGTGTGAATCTTTTATTGTGAAAATTACGTACGAACTCTTGTATTAACTTTTAGGTAGAAAACAACACTTCAGTATAGAAGTATCATACATCTAATAATTGTTGTAAATCGTTTTAAATTTGGCAATATTGTAAGAAATTAAAATTATTTTGATAAGAGATAGTGTTTTGAAACGTACCAAATAATGTAATTCTTTTGTATTCACATGGGTCATAAACAAATAAAAAATATAGCAAGCCAAAATAAAACATTTCAATAACGCATAGTGAATGCGACCACAGACTGCTATTGAGGCAACTACTACAAAGTAGTAGTAGTAGTATTTTTGTAGATAACAATATCTACGAAAATAAATATCGGCACGTAAAGTTTTTGAAAATGATTTCTAACCATCTCCCTGCCGACGACTGTACCCGTTGCTTCTCCATGACACGACACAGGCAAAGTACAGGGTATTAAACTTGTGCCTTCGTCACGAATCGTGAGGGAGCCCGTTAGTGTTCGAACAGCGGCGATGGGCTTGCAACCTCGGACCTTATTGCCTAACTTGAAGCCCATATCATGACTATATTCTGGGTTTCAAGAGTCAAACTTTCTGTGCTACATATCAGGTTCATCTTACTACATATTCCCTCATCTGTGCCGATTACGATTACCAGAGAGTTAGACAATTAGGGCGCTGCCCTGTAACTTGTACATAGCTAATTTCTTAAATGAACTTCGTTATTATGAGCCGGAATAATCTTGAGACCAAACTCAGGGGGGAGAAAATCTATTCTTCATGTTTATGATCGCTGGGCAGAGCATTGTCGGGCACTATAAATTGCTTCAAAGTCAAAATATGTTTATTCTATAAAATCACAAGGATCGCCTTGAAACGTCTTTAAACTAGGTGACTCTAGGTACTAGTTCCACGCGACCAACGCTCATATATCAATTCCAATACAAAATGAATAAAATGTATCTAGATCTCTGTCCATATTCAGAAGGTAGTTTGACACAGTACATACAGTAGGTCAACTTCCATAACAGCTGTCCATCGAGTCCACTACCATGATCCATCTAAACTTATAACGAGGCCAATGGCTGTATTCATTATAAGTAGTTTTCTCATCATCATCAACATCTGTAGTAAAAGATAAGTATGGGAACTTTTGATTTATTTATTAGATTTTTTTAATGCTTTCATACAGTGCACTATGTTGGTGCCAATAATATATGGACGCGCCTCTGACTACGCCCATCGGAAATAAGAGTCTCGAGTGGTTACTTCCTACTAAGATATGTGAGGGAATGTCTACCACATAATACAGAAACACTTATCTTCTGTCTACCGCGTCTAGAGATTAAAGTCATGACATGAGGACTTTGTTTTTTTTTTGTTCACATTATTTCTTTCTATAACATGTGGCAAGTGCTTGAAAGGAGCCTCTTGAGACGACGATGAGTATGATCTGCAGAAATTTGTTCCGTTGGTCTGGTCTGATTTTTATGTATAATAAAAAATATCTATCTATGTAAGTATAATGTATTAAATATATCAGTCATCTAGTACCCATAACACAAGCTTTGAGTAGCTTACTTTGGGGCTAGATGGTGCTGTGTGGATTGTCCAGCATTATTTATTTATTTACTAATGATTTTGTATTGCATAACTATCGTGGCATCATACAAACACCGGACTAGCACAGAAAAATAACCGAAAACGACAACTAAACTCGCAGATGAGGTACGGACATCTACCTAGCTGGTGAATAAAATATGGAGGCTATTTTTTAACATATGACTCACTAGTCTCTAGGACATCAAGGCTAACCTACTGTCTATAGTCGTCAACTCGTCATCAGTTAGCACGTCTGCCGTAGCTACCGTTACCAGGGTGACCCACATTCTAGCTGAGACAAGCTACACTCATGATTTCAGTATTAGGACCGATAGTTCTAAACAACTGTTTGGGAAGGATAACGGAACGAACATAGAATTTAGTGGGTCGTATACTAGTCGTATATTAACTATTCACGTAAACACGGGGCGTAGCATAACGCATGTACCAAGGTCACGTACACATTATCAGGGTTGTTGCATACCTACGTCCAAATTCTAAATAACTATATTCATAGATCCTCGTATACTTAATGAAGAATGCGTAAGTAAGTTCATTTGTTAGTATTAATATTAGGTCTCAGTGGCGCAGCGGGCGAGAGTCCGCCTGCGACGCAAGAGCTAGCGGGTTCGATTCCCGCCTCGGAACAAATTTGTGTACGATCTGTTCCGTTGGTTTAGGTGTTTATGTATAATAAAAAATATCTATCTATGTAAGTATAATATAATGTATTAAATATATTAGTCATCGAGTACCCATAACACAAGCTTTGAGTAGCTTACTTTGGGGCTAGATGGTGCTGTGTGGATTGTCCAGCATTATTTATTTATTTATCAATTTTTCCCCTATTTTATCGCACGCCACCCACTGGACGTGATGACAGATATACGCACCATTTGTTACGTGTTGTCACGTTGTCGCCGTTGTTAGAAGGATCGCCTTCAGCGATAAGTCTGCCCGTACAGTTTTATCTAAGTGTATCTGTTGTTTTGTTTTGTGTGCACAATGAAGTTACATTAACATCATGACAAGCAAAAACTTTAACAAACTTGGTTTTTATTAGTTTTATAGCACTTGTTTACTTACTAAGAATATCACAAAGGCTTTTTATTGTTTTTTTTTTTTTGAGCCACGATTGCATTGTTCCCTACAAGTACTAACGTATCCCTATGAGTTATTCGCCGAGTGTGACTAAGCCCCAAAGGTCAAGAGCTTCCAAGGTGTGTTCAAATCCCGCTAGAATAATGACTTTTGGGATATAAAAAAATCTAGAAGAAACTTACTTGAAAGAAGAGCACGAAGCACACCCATTGATAGTAGGTGTGATACTTCTTCTCCTGGGTACTGTCGTACTCGTTCATCACTCCCGGATGCGCCACCTGGCTGCCGACCTAAAAACAACTCATGGATTAATATTTAATTTACATAATAATGTAACAAATAAACTGAACTATACACAATCTTCCATTTCTAATCCAGTATATGCCAGCAAATTTCGTCAAACGAGCGACGTTTTGCCAGAGAGCTTCCTCCAACGGTTGTCGGTACCTCAAGAGATTTTTTTTGTGTTTTGTTTTCCGTATTGCGTGCCTAGGTTTTGTATAGAGCCACGAGAGTTCTCAGCACGCGCGCAGAGGTACTTATCGAGTCTCCAATTCTCCATACAAAATTCGGCTTAATCAGAAAGAGAAAACACAGCTCACACTTCGAATAGATCTTCTACGGCAGAAATAGCCATTTCAACTTCAAATAAACTCCGAGCATAGCTCTCCATAGTTCGCTAGACCGTTACATCCTACTGTTGGTGTCCACGTTTCGGCAGCATAGGAGCATAGTAGCGTGTGTTCGACTAGTAAAATATATTTGCGTTTCAAATGTCCGATTCCATCATGGTTAAATAGATTTGGCAATCGCACATTATACGCCTAACTTTGTTATGAAATATTGAGCAAGAGTAAATATCAAATCGTTAGCTCTAGAAGCCGATAGAGCCATAAGCACAAACATCATTTTCAGAGAGCTACTCGTATTAAAAGATTCTAGATTGTTTGTACAATAATCTACAATCTTGATTATCATTCATCCATAAAAGACACCTCTTGGAAGGATCAGCACAAAAGCCAGCCCAATCAAATCAGATCCATTTCAATCTCCACAGTAAACTGACCTTAATCAACTTACTTTAGAGGCAACTGATTGTTGACGAGGGATCCTGCCTAACAGGAAGAGGCTACTTGCAAATCTGCGCCTATGACGCATACCCAATTGTGTACAACTTATTATTTGTAATTAGTGTATGGATTCTGATTTAAAAGGCGATATTCGCACAATATATTTATTTCTACGAAATATCACCAAGGAGTGATGCTCACATACAGAGTTTTGATTGGAAGGGTTGTTATGGTCATAGTGCAATTATAGACACATGACTTTTTTTTTATAAGATGGGAGTCGTATTGTGGGAAGCGGGTGCTATTGGGATACTCCCGCTTCCCACCACATGAGAGGGTGGGGGAAAGACACATGACGTTTGACACCTTTATTTCTAAGGATAATGAAGAAACATAAGGGTGTGTTTAACCAAGTTGTAGGGTTTTAGAAAAAACAATCTAGTGGAAAGATATTAGGAGGGAGCTTGCTCTAGTGACCACGTTTGGCATGCAGATTAGGGTTCCTTACTCAAGAGATGCGGATGCCCTAATTGCAACTCTAGGGGCAAGGCAATGCTGAGTCCAAACTCTTTGGACATACATGCAAATACCAACTGACTTATGTGTTTCTGTTTAAATTGGGTTCTCACTTTTATTTGATATGAAGTTTATTGTATTTTTAGCATATAAATGTACATCTATGAAAGAAACCACAAATCATGGTTTGGCGGAACTAGCACATCATGGTTATTATTATAATCAGCTAACTAAAGTTGCTCCACGTAACAAAAAATGTGTCAAGTCACCTGAACGCAACAAAGATATTGAAAGTTACGCTGTTATTGCAGTGCCTTGGCCGTGGGCCAAATAGATGCTTAAATTGAGCACAGCGCTGGAGCATTTTAGACTTGCACAAACATGGACTCTTAAAGCAGAGTAGAGATTAATTTGTCAAATGGATTGGAAAGTTTCCGGGGAAACTACGATTCATAAAGTTCGTCTTAAAATGCATTTCTCTAGAATACTAAATGTTAATTGTAAAAAAGCGTTGTTTTAGTTCTCAGATATTTTTTTTTTTATACAACTAGCTGATGGAACAAGCAGATGGTCCACCTGATGTTAAGTGGTAACCATCACCTATAAACAAAACATTGCCCCGTAGGTCACGCACAATAGGAACGTGCCCTACGATACACTGCCCTGCGTCCATCAACTTGAGGCATACAGATGTTAAGCCTCATGCGCCTGTAATTACACCGGCGACCACACTCGCTGCTTGGCGGCAGAAAAAGGCGTGGTGGTATATTTACAGCATTTACTCTCATTCTACTCTTTTAGAAAAATAGCCTTATTCTAAAACAGTAGATTGATCCGTCTGATAACTAACACGATACTATCACGATCATAAATATGCGGTTCACTAGTGTTAAACAAGCATTGAATATTTTATTCGACTTTTTAAAACCTTCGACCATTGTCAATCTGAATTGCGATGAATGTAAAAAAATGAAAGTCAAAAAAAAATTACATGAAATGTGTGACAGTAGGGTATAAATAGGCCACTAGTACGGCCTATTAAAGGCCTCCCGCTCACAGGCGCGTCCGGACGCACCTGTGGGCAGGAGGCTTTATACCCTGAAAACATCGACGACCTCTGTGGCGCAGCGGGCGAGAGCCTGCCTGCGACGCAAGAGGTTGCGGGTTTGATTCCCGCCGTGGAACAAATTTGTGTACGATCTGCAGAAATTTGTTCCGATGGTCTGGGGTGTTTTCTATGTATAATAAAAAATATCTATCTATGTAAGTATATAATGTATTAAATATATCAGTTACTAGTACCCATAACACAAGCTTTGAATAGCTTACTTTGGGGCTAGATAGTGCTGTGTGGATTGTCCAGCATTATTTATTTATTATATTTATTTATTTATTTATCTATGAATTTAAAATGTACCTATGTATATATACCTAGAAATGGAAGCGTTATTGGACGTTTCCCATAATGTCAATAAAAAGAAAAATAGATCAAACTCTAGCTCAATGCCCGCACGGGTAGATTGCAAGACACTGAGAAGATTAAAAAAAAAGTACGTAAGGATTCGACTTACCTCTCTTGCGAAAGCATCTGGCATACTAAAGGTCGACGTGATCCAGCAGAACGTGTTGACGACATGCGTCGGCAGCCCGCTGACGATGCACTGGATAGGACTGCCGACCAGCTGCGTAGCGGTGATGATCACAGAACACGTCATCAGAAGAACCGTCGTGAAGATATTGTGGAGCCGGAACACCGCATTGTCTGTCTGTATCGGCTGGTACTTGAAGTACACGCTCAGCCCTCCAAGTAACTTGAACATTTTTATTTATATGCTCTTTCTTTGTATAACATTGTTTAATTACGCGTTCGTTTTGTGCATTGTTGCTGTGGGAATGTGCGATACTACTCAAATGCTACTCAAAATCAGTCTAGTTTCAATTGTAGTGAGATTCTTGGAATGTAGAGATTATTGTCGAGATTGCTGATCAGTTATTAATTGTACCTGAAACAAAATGAGGAAAATTTTATTACAGTTTGTTGGAGAAGAGTAGAGGAACATGTCCAGCCTCGACTTCTTCAAGGATGATAAAGATTTTTTTCTTATAATCGAAAAGTCATCATCATTGTCATCAGCTCACAGAAGTTCACGGCTGGACATATGCTTCCCCTATCCGCTTCCAGGAAGAACGAAATTGAGCCCTTTCCATCCACCGACTACCCGCGATCCTAAAAATGTCGTCAGTCCATCGGGCAGGAGGGCGTCCCACACTTCGCTTTCCTGTTCGTGGTCGCCATTCGAGAACCTTTATTCCCCAGCGGCCGTCAGTTCTTCGAGCTATATGACCTGCCCATTGCCACTTTAACTTGCTGATTCTGAGAGCTATGTCGGCTACCTTGGTTCTCCTTCTTGGTTTAATCGTAAAGTAGATGCAACTCTTTTGTATAGAAAAAATGTCTGTTTTAGGATGCATCGCTCTATCATAATCATAACCCACCAGAAACATTTTGTTTACGTATATGTATACATACATAGTGTCTGATGTAGACAGTGGTGGCATACGTACAATGATTTAATAATGTCGCAAAAGTTATGAATGAAAATTAAATCCATATAATTTTATTGTGTAGTTTCCTTGTATGTGTGTAGGATAATACAAGCAGATACCCTACCTGATGTTTAGAGGTAAACTTTATCAAATTTAAGTTTTTATTTCAAATTTAGAAACCTGTCTAGCGATGCACTGCCCTCCTTATACTTGAGGCATTTCAGATGTCATGTTTGATGTGCCTGTAATTCACCACCAACAGGGTTTGACAATATTTCTCTCTCTACATTATTCCAAGTATTGAGCACATACTTCCTGAGCTTTCAAAGCATTGATAGCTCTATCTAAATCAAACATTGATTGGAAGTTGTAAACTGACCATGTACCTAGTTCGTGTAAACGGTTTATGGAGCTCTTTCACCTTATCCATGCTGGCTTATACAAGTCATAACTTTAAGTGGGTCTCGATTCAATTTGTTTTTTACGTGAAATAGCTTATGGCCAATGTAACTCATAAATTCAAATATTTATTAAAGGTCTCCCAGTTTCTCACACACACCCACCCTTCTGCCACGTAAGGTGTGGTATTTATCGTAAACTAACTTCATTTGACAGCGTATCAACTTTTATATTTGACATAATTATCAACTTTTATAACGCGGACAACCAAAAATTGTAATTCTTTGCCGGTGCAGCGTTTGTTAAGAATACGTAAAATTAGGATGTTTACAAGAAAAAAGTGATTAGGTATCTTCTACGTAACCATGCAACACCGTCAACCACATAATAACCTACGTTTCCTTTCTAAGTAATAACACAAAAAAATATTGGTTAAGTTTAAATGAAATCTGCCTTACTTGAAACTTAACCAAATTAAAAAAAATGATTTTATGAATTATCGATAAATCACGAGGGCAGGTACTGTTACCGACCTATTTATTCATAATAGTAGATATTTTTGTATTAGTTACGTAATTAGTGCTGCTGATAAGAGGTCAACGAACTGTGTCAACAGGTGAAGTGTACACAACTGTTTCGTAAAGTAGATCAAGCGAGATGCTTAGAAATCAGAATTAAATAATGATAAAAATGGTACAAATTTTAATCTTTTTTACGGGGAGTTCAAAGTTTGTACCTTCATACCTATTAGGATTATAAAATGGAGAAAATGAAAAAAAATGCAATATTGATGGAAATACACAATTTTCAGACCATTCGGCAATTGTAAAAGAGAAATGATATAAGAATTTGCTCATACATTGAGCATATATAAGCATAGGAATAACAGCTGAAAGTAAGTCTAAAAGGCATAGCTTAAAAAATAGAATATTTTTCAGCGGCTCATGCGTCAACCGTCTTACATTACTGCTAAATTGGTAGGTATCAGCTCAGCATACAATAACAATGTCGTAAGTACCTCCTTACTTACTTTCTTTTACTGCTGCATACATTATGAAATATCAGTTCCACAGAAGACCACCTGGCCGAAAATACGAATAATTTCTATGTTCCTCCAAATGGTGAATAACAAAGTTTTGTAGACAAAGCAGCTTACGACCCGGAAAGCCGTAACGTAGCGGACCTTGCAATCTATGCATATCCTACTACTATTTATTTTATTATAAACGCGAAAGTTTGTAAGTATGGATGGATGGATGTGTGTTACTCTTTCACGCCGAAACGGCTGAACGGATCTGGATGAAACTTGGCAGAGACATAGATTATAGTCTGGAATAGCACATAGGCTACTTTTCATCCCGTGGGAATACCGGGATTTAAATCTGCGCAGGTGAAACCGCGGGACGCAACTAGTAGGTATATAAAAGGCAAAAGTGATTGACTGATGACAACGCACAGGTCGAACCCCCATGGCTAGAAACTTGAAATTTCGCACACGTAGTTGTCACCCACTATGGAAGGATTTTTCAAAATTCAAACCCCAAAGGGGTGAATGTGCGCGAGCGAAGCCGCGGGTTCAGCTAGTATAATATACGTACCAGAATATTATAATCACAAGCGCATTACTTTTCATATTTTAAAACAACCTTTTAAAGCACCCAATACTGAAAAACCTCAGCAGCAAGATCAGGCCAACACAACCTGAGAGAGAGAGTTGGAACTTCTCTGAAACCGAACGAATAATCCACTAAAATCCGCTGGTCTCAAATTAACTGTAACACAAGATACAGATAAAAACGCAACCGATAGTGATGTTCGTTCACATGACACTTCAATAGTATGTTTTGGTTTCAATGAACACCAGAGATATTCTTCGCAGACGCTACTCAAGTATGAATGGCCAATTGTTTCAAAACACTACTCGTATGGACTAGTGTTTCATCTTACCGGTCACACTGTATAGGCAAGCGGATAGCACAAGCACGTGACATTTAATTAAATAAATAAATAAATATAAATTATGCTGGACAATCCACACAGCACTATCTAGCCCCAAAGTAAGCTACTAAAGCTTGTGTTATGGGTACTAGATAACTGATATATTTAATACATTATATAATTACATAGATAGATATTTTTTATTATACATAGAAAAAACACCCAGACCAATGAACAAATTTCTGCAGATCGTACACAAATTTGTTCCGAGGCGGGAATCGAACCCGCAACCTCTGCGTCGCAGGCGGACTCTCGCCCGCTGCGCCACTGAGGTCGTCAAATCAATTATTTCTATTATTCTATTATTTCTATCTATTAGTTCTGGACTTACTATACCGCCTTGCATCCATCAACATGACATATTCTTTCTTTGCATTCCCGGACGTTCTAGTTATGGTCAAGGTTAAAAATTATCATCCATATTCTAATTTTCTTCAGACACCTCAAGCCCCGCTTTTAGGGAAAGCAGGGGTAATGGCGATCGTATCGGGTAATACCGCTCACTTCAATAACTTATTAAATAAGATGCCTTAAGGCTCCGGTGACAGCGGCTCGCAATTTCGAGGTGCGATTGGCTATTATTTCATTTTATTACATTTCGGGGAGGTTTTTTGAAAAAATAACTCTAAAGAAACACGCATAAATACTGTTCGAACACAAATAATACAATAATATAAGGGAAACATGCCCGAATCAGAAATCATTTTGGTATTAGTATGTTTGGTCTTACGTTTACCTAATACCAAAATGATTTCTGATTCGGGCATGTTTCCCTTATATTATTGTATTATTTGTGTTCGAACAGTATTTATGCGTGTTTCTTTAGAGTTATTTTTTCAAAAAACCTCCCCGAAATGAAATAAAATGAAATAATAGCCAATCGTACCTCGAAATTGCGAGCCGCTGTCACCGGACCCTTAAAACACAGCGAGCACGCTGCAGCGCAGGGGTTGTGACGCTTGAACAGGCAGAGTCTCCAAACCTCAAAACTAACATAAGACAAATAAAAAAACAAATATAGCATTTATTTTTCTCTGAGGTGAGCGGCATTCCCCCATCTTCCTCTACTTCAGATCTCATGAAATATTTTCAAGCCGTTGCAAAATGTTTAGAGCTTATGTGCTAAAAGGTGTTAAACGTCCAGATAGGAGCGACAATAGATTTGTCGCATGCGCTAACAATGAAAAATACAATCGTGATCGAACGGTTAGACACTTTCTGAGTATAATAAAAAGAAAAATAGAGAAAATTAAAATACGGCAAAATTGGAAAGTGTTGATCACAAAGCAGAACGTACAACAAAAAGAAGCGACCTAAACGAAACGATATAGACAAAAAATTTGAAAAATGTCAAAATTTTAATTTACCTAAAACGTCCAGTTTTAGAACAAATTCATCATTGTTTTAGTTTGATGATACATTTTGCTAATGCATGGCACAAGCAGATGGCTCACCTGATGTTAAGTGGTAATCACTAACATAACCTCGCAAGGCACGCTGTCTGCGCCCATTAACATGAGGCCATACAGATGTTAAGCCTCATGTTTTGGTCCAGAGAAATGAGAAAACACTTTAACTCGTGCAATGAAACATAGGGCACGTTAATCAGAAGTAACAACTTCTTCATTTCAGCTTGTTTCATCACTTTTTCTGGTGAAACTTATTCAGTGACACAGAGTAAGAAGCCAAGTTAATAAGAAATGGTCATTCCTACCAGAGAAGCTTAAAATAGACCAAATTGTGGTTCCAAGTTAACTGTTTTGTTTGAGTGTAGTTATCGAGGGGCGCTATTTCGGGTCCTATTGGAAGGGAGTGAACGCTCCGTATGGAATTACATGAGTCGGACTTTTGTTTAGACTAGTACTCTCCAACGGTGAAGAAACACATCGAAAGCTAACTTTCGTACTAGTTAGTACTTACTTGAGCTCTGACTTGACTACTGAGATGACGAATTATAGCGGAAAGTGGAAAAAAAGTATCTGTTATGCCCTACAGGGGGGGTAAGGGAAGGAAGAAGATGTGAGCTCTTAAGGGTCCGGTGACAGCGGCTCGCAATTTCGAGGTGCGATTGGCTATTATTTCATTTATTTCATTTCGGGGAGGTTGTTTGAAAGAATAACTCTAAAGAAACACGCATAAATACTGTTCGAACACAAATAATACAATAATATAAGGGAAATGTGCTTGAGTCAGAAATCATTTTGGTATTAGGTAAACGTAAGACCAAACATACTAATACCAAAATGATTTCTGATTCGGGCATGTTTCCCTTATATTATTGTATTATTTGTGTTCGAACAGTATTTATGCGTGTTTCTTTGAGTTATTCATTCAAACAACCTCCCCGAAATGAAATAAAATGAAATAATAGCCAATCGCACCTCGAAATTGCGAGCCGCTGTCACCGGAGGCTTAATAAAAAAGTTGAAATAGTTTGTCCGTGAAACTTAGCTTAGCAACAGATAGTACGTCCAACGGCAACGTACCAATGATAGTCCAAAAAAAATATTTAAATACATACATACGAAGAGGTTAATGCAATAGGTATGTATTAAAGTAATATTATCCTACTAATATTATAAATGCGAAAGTTTGTAAGTATGAATGGATGTTTGTTAATTTATAACTCCAGAACGGCTGAACGAATCTTGGTGAAAATTGCCACAGAGATATATTGTAGTCTGGAAAAACATAGACTTCTTTTTATCTCGTGGAAATACCGGGATTTAAAACTACGCGGGTGAAACCGCAGGGCGCTTTTAGTTTGTAATATAAAACGTAATAAAGTAGGTTTCGTTTTAATAGTCTATATTGGTCACAGTTTGACCTTGCAAAAATTTGAATAGTAATTATAAAACATAATTTTATCGACTTAACTTTACTTTTAACATTTATTTTATAAAGTTTCCTGTTTATTTACTTAGTACTTTTGCATGCTCCAAATTAACATTTTATGTCTGTGGAGAACTTATTTGGTGTACTAATTGCCATTACCATTCAGCGCCCACTAGTTCAGTACACGCTGAATAAGATTTTTAAATTCCAAAATTGTGTTTAAAATTGTATCAATAAGCATTTATTCACCAAGCAAATTTCTTCGAAATACTTCAGTTACAATCGTAAGAAAGAAAGTAAATGAGGACGAATTCGTATCGTGAGGAACACCAGTGTTCAATAAAGATCGTTTACAAACAAAACATACTAAAGGAAAGAAAGAAAGAAAGAAAGAAAGAAAATACATTTATTTTGGACACACACGATACATACACTTATAATAATTAAAACAAGAAAATACAATAAAAACATTAACAGAAGCACGACAGAAAAGTAAACACGAGAAGACAAAGAAGAACAATTAAAAAGAGAAGACAAGGAAAAAGCTCTATAACTATTTCTAAGTACAATACAATTAAGGTACCCATTTATTTAATAAAAATTACTTAGTCTTTTAATTTGACTGCCATTTTAAATGTTCAGGAGAGTTTGGGTTAATTGCCAATTAACGTGGCTCAATTTGACACTGCACAGAAAGGCATCATCCGGTAGAACGCTAATAACCAGACGGTATTGTTAATATTTATTCATATTCGAGAATACTGGTATGGATACGGAGGCTAAAAGCAAATACTCGTACACAATAGAAACAGGTCAATAGGTATTGGTATTACCCTAACATTTATTTGTAATCGTGGTATGAGCAAATTGAGCAGTCAAAGTCTATTGACTTCTGAATTAGTTCGACACTTCAATAATAAAAGCAACTGCGCATTGCCCATTCTATCGTAAACCGATCGCTTCAATTGGTTCTTACAAATGCAATTGACCAACCCAGCTCTCGACTTTAGATTGAATATCAGACCACTATGTAGGTATTTCATCAAGTGTTGTTAACAATCAGAGATCGACGGGTAGATAAACTAGAAAGTGGTTATCCTGTCGAACTATCCCGCGAATTCGTTGGTTTAGAAAAGGAGTCCCACAAGGTTCAATCAATGGTCCCTTGTTAGTTAATTTGATAAATACAAGAGAGGGCAATTTAGTGACAAAAGTGGCTCTAATTTTATTACGCGCTGTGATAATCTTTTCTACTTGACAAATATAATGATGTATTGTTTTGTACATATTGATGTATTGATGTAGATGTATTGTTAAAATACGTTAACTCGCGATAGCACCGACATAAACCTTAGTGGTTTTTAGATGCTATTTTTACCACAAATGTATGTATTAAGATATTTAATTGCTAATAAAAAAAAAAAAAAAAAAAAAAAAAAAAAAAAAAAAAAACATCGAGATATTTATTTGAAAACTAACGATATATTGAGCAATTTGATTGAACATGTCCAAATTGCTAAGCTATGACTAAATACTCAACACTTTTGTTGCAGCTATTGAATGGAGAATTCTAACTTTGTAATTATTTAGTAAACATACGGCAATACACGGCTTGGTAATGAGCAGCGGATATTGTAAACTCAAGTTTGAACAATAGACGATACACAATAATATGTATTAATATTTACAAATAACTAATGCATACGAGCTGATCCAGATCTAAATATGGGTCTCACTTAGCTATAAACTAACAACAACAAAACTGGCAAGTTGTTTTTTTTTTCATTTTATTTAAACAGCTTACTAATGGATCAAGGAGATGGCCAATCTGATGTTAAGTGGTAACCATTACAAACATTGCCTCGTAAGTCACGCATGATAGGAACGTGACCTACGATGCACTGCCTCGTACGATTACTCGTATTATGTTAGCCTCATGTGCCTATTATTTTATCTTTTTTTGAGATTGTTATTGTATTAGGCTTGACTTTTATGATTAGATTTACGGGATATCACTAGGTAAGTCTGTTTTATCTAATTTATTATAATAATTAATGAATACATACATAATGAATAAGTAGGTACGTAAGTTAGATACCACTAAAACTTTACTACGTCATGTTATATTCGCAAGTCCTGACCGAATAACGGTAACAATGACCTCAGAGCGTCCCACGTAAAAACATTAACCATAATGTTAGGATACCGCGCGCACACAATAGGTACATAACTTATAAACTAACTATTAAAAACTATTATTAGAATACAGGATGGTATTTTAAAACTTAAATCTATAAGATAATAAATATTAAGATAATAAACTATTGGTATCACGTAGTATATTACAAATTTTATCACTTTATATAAGACAAGCGACCCGCCCGCGAAGCGCGGGCGGGTCGCTGCACGGGTGCACATTGTTTTTCTACTATATCATGCATGTATTATACATATAAACCTTCCTCTTGAATCACTCTATATATAAAAAAAACCGCATCAAAATCCGTTGCGTAGGTCTAAAGATTAAAGCATACAAAGGGACATAGGGACAGAGAAAGCGACTTTGTTTTATACTATGTAGTGACTAGCGATCCGCCCGCGCGCCCCTGCTTCGCACGGGTGCACATATCATGCATGTATTATACATATAAACCTTCCTCTTGAATAACTCTATCTATAAAAAAACCGCATCAAAATCCGTTGCGTAGTTTTAAAGGTTTAAGCATACATAGGGACATAGGGACAGAGAAAGCGACTTTGTTTTATACTACGTAGTGATCATACTTAAATTGTACACCAATTTAAGTATGGAGTATGTAACCTACGAAAATAGAACAGGTTTTTTGCCTGCCTGCACTTGACCTATTGATTAAAGCCTCAGTGATTCTGGTGGACCATAATTGTCTCTATTGACTCCATGTGACCCAAATTCACGAGGAGTGCGAATAATTGACACGCGGTCGTGATTGTGCATACGCTGATGTCATGTGACAAAAAGGTCACCAATCGTATTGTTTCAGTCTTTTGATCGGATTTTTCTCGTTTACCATTAATCTTTTTTAAGCGGTTAATCGACTAACCAGACCAGTGGTGGCCGATCGGTGTTGCGTTTTAAAAGACTAAGTAAAACGCTACTTTGCAACTGTAAGAATAATTCAAACTGCGAGAGCGAGGCTGAAGATCTTGGCCTTAGGAGAAAAACCTTACTGTCGCCACGAATAATGACTAGTTCGACCATTGCGAAAGGGGGCTGCCACCTGCGCACCGCTATACCTGTACTGTAACATCCGGAGCCGCGCCTGTACTGGAGCAGCGGAGGTAATTCTCTCTTGAGGGAAATTTGTATACACTTTCGTGTACTATACACAGGTTGCAGGCCTCTTTATGAATGAAAGAGTTCATTTCCTGCTAGTTGGTCTCCAACCAGACTGACAGTTATATATGTTTTAGATGTAAGTTAATAACGGTGTCTGTTTCCAGTTTATTTATTTAAACTGCATGCACTCATGCACCTTTATTTTTATTTCATGCAAATTCGGACAGGATAATTAAATAGACAATATTTTTTTATGAAAACACCTTCATTTAACTTTTGGTAAATACAGAATCGGAAGACTTTTAAGCATAATTTGCTAATAAGAAAACAGGGGACTATAATATGAAGGCTGCGAGATATTACAGCACAAAACTGGTTGGAGTGGCGGTCAAGGCGAGCCGGTCTGCAAAGTGCAGACCAGACAAGGTATCCTAGGCCCTCTCGAGTTGCATGTATGCAGGTCAGCCCTTCGTGCTATATCTAGTTTTTCCAGATTAATGAATGTATAAAAGTTACATTGTTGAAGTTAATGATAAAACAGTAAGCCAAAAGCACAGATAAAAGAATACTATACTAGTACAGATACCCATCCCATACATTGAAACGGTCCCGTCCTAAGTCGGGCTATTCTTCGGGCTATTTTGTTTTGCCCGCAAATCTAAACAAAATAGCCCGCACAGAGTTCGCTAAGTTGCGTTGCGAGCAAGCGGCCGGCATTTCGTAAAATGCACTTGCAACCAATTTATGTATTTTTTTTATTATGTAGATATGACATTGGTAATTAAAATATGAAATATTACATACATTATTGAATTGCCTAAACGAAACGCAAAAAAAATCGTTTACAGCAAGTAGCGCCATCCATCAATACACAAAACAAACTTTTGGAAGCAAACAACAACGTAGTACAAATTACAGCCACCAGAAAAAAGTGAGATCAATATTGATTTTCAAAAACATAAAGAATTTGATAAAAGCATAATTCCTCATCTTCCCGTGCTTATGGGAGATTTTTTCACAGTATAACTCAGGCTATTCATGACCATAATTCTTCTTAATTGGACTAAAACAAAAACCTATATTTCAATCGAAACCTGTATCGCCATCTATTGAAGTCTATTTGGAACTAAAAAACTGTTCCTAGAGATGGGTGCCCATGCCAGAGGGTACGTTGTTATACAACAACAAAGATAAAACAGACTATTCAAAGAATTCTAGTAATTGTTTAAAATTACTTACTAGAATTTCTTGAATAGTCAAAGCTTTGCCTCGTAAGTCACGCAAAATAGAAACGTGCCCTCGTCCATCAACTTGAGGTATATAGAAGTTGAGCCTCATGTGCCTGTAATTACACCGACAACCACACTCATCAAATAGAAAAACAGAGCAGCTGCTTGGCCGCAGAAAAAGGCGTGGTGGTAGAACTTCCCTGATCCGACTTTACTGATCTTAAAAGGGGATGAGGGAACCCTGGTATATCGATGATTTCTATATAGAAATAACCCCATTTCTATATAAGTACTTAGTTAGGTTTTTATACTGCAATAATTAAGCACAGAAGTTTTTCTCAATAATCGATAACACAAATCAATCTGTAATCGCCTTTCCGCTTGGCCGAAGAAGATAATTCTTTCGTGCAGCAAAACCGTTACAGACTTCTCAATTGCACAAAATATGGCAAAAAAATACAAATTTTAGCATAAGTTCTCATGACCAGCCGTGGCTCTTAGATAATTATTGCCTGCTGTGTTAATCCTAGGTTTCATTGTGACCCATCTAGTCGTAGATTTATGATAAATACAGAATGTTCGAGAGGCTATTTAAAATTGAAATTCAAGATGGCGAAAAACACCCATCCTAGTTACATGGGAAATGTGTAATTTAAATTCAAGTGGCGTCGTAAGACAATGAAAGGACATTACGTCGTTGAGAACCTCTGCATATATCACGTACCTGCCTGAGAATTTTGCAAAGACGTGACTGATAAATGATACATAGCTTTTAGTAAATATCCTCTAGTGTCTGGGGAAAATAAAATGGTGGATAGTGGGCGGATGGACCTACATTTTGCAAAAGTTGCCAACAAGCAGCCAAGCCAAGCAGTGATGTTCGTTTTTATTTTATGCCTATGTGTGACGACCTCTGTGGCGCAGCGGGCGAGAGCCTGCCTGCGACGCAAGAGGTTGCGGGTTCGATTCCCGCCTTGGAATAAATTTGTGTACGATCTGCAGAAATTTGTTCCGATGGTCTGGTGAAGTGATAATGATGACCACTTCACATTCGACGTTATTCGGTTATTAGGGGACTATAAAAAAGCCACGATGCACTGCCATGCGTCCACTTGAGGCATAAAAATGTTAAGCCTCATGTGCCTGTAATCTCACCAGCAACCACACTTTTAAATCGAAACAAAGCAACGATGGCAAAAAATAATGGCCGCAGTGCAATGCCATATGAGTGAGCTCTCTGAGAAATGTCGATTTTTATAGGCTGAAATACCTTATCAGCAACAGGTAGGCCAACAAACAGAAAGTTGCTGGCCCACTATTCCTGATAATAAACAAATTGATAAGGAACATTTCTATGTAGAGCAGTGTCTATTCTCAACTTAGATAGAACACACCAAGGTGGACCCTATTCAGAACAGATATGTATTTGTAATTCAGAACGGATATTTGTAGCTCTGAAGTTGCTTGTCTCCTCATTCTACAGATAAACAAACTTATCTGAGCCGGTTTGAAGTGAGCTGTTTGGGGAATCCTCCATTCACTTTTGGTCATCTATGCACGAGCGCTAACTTCAGACCGGCTTAGATAAGTTGGTGGCTCTATACCTATTATATCTCACTTTAAGTTAACAGTGACGCACATTCGAAGTCCAACTTCCGAGCCACTAAAGACTTACAGTGCGAGTGTTTTTGCAAACCACTTTTGGTACTAGCTCTAGATACCTAGTCTATTATCTATTCTGTGGACTACCTAAATCCTTTTTGATAATCACCAGCTTAACAAGACCCGGCATTATATCTCAAGCTTCTAATACTCATAATTACCGGTGTCTCTCAAAGGCGGTACCTAAGACAAGTTTGGACTGTAATTCTTTATAGACCGCCTTGGGCGAAGCTTCAGAAAAAGCTGTACAGCAGTAACCTTTAAGAAGCTTAACATAAGGTTGAAATGGATCATGGTCGTGTGCTCTATTAAAAGTGATTAAAGTTGGTCGAAGCAGGATGGGCTAAATTATACGGTCTGGTCGAGAGCACGAAATTGTGGAACAGATTATGAAGTAGTGGGAAGGTCATTATCCCGGATGGGAGTTGGGCACGTGCTGGGTTACTCGTGTGTGGTTGGCAAGGCTCAAAAACTTCTTGAATTGCAACGAATATTTAAATAATGAAAACTCAAGAGTCACATCCAGTCCCGACGACTACTCATACTTGATTCCTTGATAACGTGGATTCGCACCACAACACTGGACCATTTTTTTATAAAAAGCTCATGAAAGTATTCCCTGCCGCGGAAAACGTGCAGCTCTCGCGACTCGGCCAACTTCCGACCTTCATCGACCTCTGAAAATCGTCTGTCTATCGGAGGTTCCTGCATAATGTCAAATCACTTTGTCAAACGTCATAAGCTAGGTGAATCTAGGTACCACGCGACCACGCTTCCAAGCCTAGAAGATCAGACAACAACCTTACGGCTTGGTTCCTTATTTTCTGAACAGTGCATACAAAGAGATAGACATAGACAGTATTTTATTGGCCACAAGAACACACAGCATACAATTAGGGTATTGTAGGTGGTAGAATAAAAAAAGAGATCGTCAAATAATGTAGGTACTTTAGGCATGTTGCTATTAGATGAAAGCTGAAAGAGCTTCACGACTTTGATCCCCAGACACGGTCACATATCTTAGTACCAAAAACTAATTTGGATCAGTTGAGCTATCTATAGATCGTTTGCAACGGTCTGCAGATAGCTCAACTGTTTCATATGTATTTTGTACATTTTGTAAATAGGTAAATGTAACTACCTATTAGTTGTAATTTTCTTTGTCAAGAACTAATCATATGTCTATGGTGGGTATTCAGGCACATACCCACATTTTGCAGTAGTTGGTATTCCATACGTGACTGGATACAAGCCCATTGCCGCTATTAGAATACTAACTGGTTTTCTAGACGAAGTCGCATTTATACCACGATACACACCGTACACCGTGGTGTACTCAACCGTAGTACTTAAATACCTAGGTACTTACTACCCTTTTTATTCACATAGGTGCCTAACTCTGAATCCACCCATTACATCCACGACAAACATAGCATAACAGCCCAAAATTTGCGAGACGTTAGCAAGAAAGTACGAGTATAACACTATTTGGTGTTTACTTTCTCCTATTGTCCCAAACGGGTCCACATAGAAAGCTAACAATCTGCGATCGTTCAAAAATGTTCGCCAGAAAAAGACTGTTGCGTTGGCTATATCAATGTACTGGGTTGGTTTGGGGTAGGAGGGTCGCAAGTGGGGGTAGATGGCAAGTCCTTCCCATGAGCCTTTTTGTCTAATAGGATGAAAAATTATAACTTCACTTTTTCAGCTGAATTTCTGTAGATAGGTGCAGGATTTTTTTTATAAAGTGAAGTTATATTTTTCATCTCCTGGAAAAAAGGACTCTTAAGAGAAACGAGGATTTTTCAAAACTAGATTAGTTAACTGGCTTATCCTCAGCGGAAGACGTCTTTCTTGTTTCACCACGTTCTGGTAGGTCATCGACGTGAGAGCACTGGTGGTCTAGTGGTAACAGAGGCGCACCTTTAACCCTTTCACCACACTGTTTCGAAAGAAACTAGTGACCCGACAACAAGGAGAATCGACGTGTTTGGTTTCTGAATATCGGGTCATTTTGGGCCCTTTGGGATGCGAACAAAGGAACATTGCCTCATAGCGGGATTCCCAAGCAGTGACCCATTGTTCCCTTGGCACTCATATCGGGATTCCCAAGCAGTGACCCATTGTTCCCTTGGCACTCATATCGGGAAATGTATGCTGTGCATAGTTTTGTGATGTGTCATGGGCAAAACGTTGGGATACTTGCTCGCGTTTTGTTTTGCAAGAAACCCTTAAATACCTACAGTTTTAAAAGTGTTCATGTTCTTGTGAAACACACACACTGTACTGAAGGTACATGCATACATGGATTGTCCAGCATTATTTATTTATTATACTGCACTGTACATATGTACAGTGCAGTATGCATACTTAATTAACAATAGCACAAGTGAATCATTCATTTTTTCATATTTTAAATATTTAGTAATGTTTAAATTTTAAAATATAAGTAAATTGTTTTAACGTCTGACACTAGATATTGGTAACATACATAGACAATGAGGAAGATAAAAGAGAAGGTCTAAGATAAAGAAGATATTATATTCCATAAGTGACCCCATACCTTTCAAGGCAAACTAATCAGAATCAAATTTCTTAATCACCGATAAGGTCACATTTTAAATAAAAAATGCTTTACCCTGTACTTTTCTGTGAGGTGAACATTAAAGAGTTACCTCAGATCTATCTAAGATCCCTATCTGCATGTCAATGGAATCTAATAGGTACCAGGTACATACCCCAAGTTAACCACATACTTAGTATATTAATATTGTATAAAAATCAAAGTTGCTTTGGTGTTCAAACATTTATGGTTTAACCTCTAGCTAGCTTATAAAGAAAAATAGACCAAACTCTAGCTCAATGCCCGCATGGGCAGATTGCAAGATACAGAGGAGATAGTATTAAAAAAAACAATCATGGTTTAACCTCTAGCTAGCTAGATTGACTATTCCAGACACACACAAATTTTGTAATGTGAATCAATTACAGCTGTTTGACCAAGTTAATGCTATAACATCACAACATTTTTAGATGATATTTTGATTGAAAATCCAAGAACACAGGAAATGAGCCATTTTCATTGACAAGCTACAAGCAGCGGATCTCATAACTTTGAAAAAATAGGTACTTACTGCTTTCCTACCTCAATATTGTTGTATGTTTAATAGTTTAGGTTTTATAGTAAGTAGTTAACTTCCTTCTTATTCTAGTATAAATATAGACATTATGTATATATATATATATATATTTATATATATAACTTCTATTAAATGTTTAAACAAACAGTTTCATAAATACTTAGTAACACGCCACACCATCTTTTTGCACGCCCAGGATGACTGGTAGAAAATGCTATTAGCATTAAGTCCTCCTAGCACTATATTGTTTTGTGTGAAAGTTTTAAATAAATAAATAAAAATAAATAAATATTCTTTGCAATATTGAGGTAGGAAAGCAGTACCTAATTTTTAGGTGGAGGTAGGTCCAGGCATGAGAACTTCATCACCTCTAATAGATGACACCTGTGATGCGAGTAAGACTGCAATAGAAGATGGGCAGCAGAATCTCTCACTGTGGACACAAATCTGTCAGCCAAGCATGATGGCAACAGCAATTCACTTCTACTAAATCCACAGATGGCTAAGTCCAGCAGTAGATTTGTGGATTATGTCAGAATAATATTGATGCCACTAGATCGTAGAGCTCAAATTTATAGTTTTTTTAATACAATAGTAAGTAGATAAGTAAAAGAATTCAATGAATTAATAAAAAAATGCCTGTACCTACTGGCTTTCTGTCATTTGGATACGGGAGAATATTGGGCCATGGCAATTGTGACCCCTAAGGGTGCACTAGGTAGCAGTGTCACAGGAAGGGAAGCTAAGCATCGCATGGCGCGCATTATTTACGCTTAGAATGCATGTTTTGTGTCCTTGAAAATTTAGAAACGGTGACTTAAACACCCATTATTTATATGCTGTCCATCAAAATAATAGCTCTAAAATAACTAATTGATAAAATCGTTGCACATTCTAACGAGGCAACATATTATTACCTCGTAAATTCGTACGTAGATAGGTATTGTTTAACACGAAAAAGTTAGTTCTTTACTCACCGATTAAGACTCCTCTTCTTGTAAAAGAGCTTGCAAGTTTACTGTTTAGGAAAATGATTTTATTTGAGATTGCTTACGCTCGTTCACTTTCAATAAAATTACTTTTAGTCCTGCCTTTGTACAATCTTCAATTTATAAAAAGCACATCGAACACTGAATAACGACCGATAAAACCGTCGTATTCATATCAAAACATAAATAATTCACAATAATAAACGCAAATCACAAAACAAAGTGTACAACCATACACGCAACTTCAGAGAAAATTACGCGATACGCGACGACTGCGTTCAATTTTCTACTTCACTGACATTCACTGACAGAAGAAGATGCCAGATTGCCAGTGCTGTGCTGCCATGACAAACGCCTGAAATTCTACCAACCAATGCTGCCAACCTCGCTGGCTTAGTAGTTATTGGTAGATTTTATGAACAAAGCTTAATGCGTGCGACCCGTACATAACTGCAGACTTCATTCGCTTTACTGCTTATCTTTTTTCGCTTCACTCATACTTAATTAGTTTAATAAAATAAAAATACAAAACTCACTGCAGTTTATTATGTAGTGTTTTTTTTTATCTACACAAGCATAGCATTAAGGCACTTAGCCATTAAGGGTAGGTATTCTATGTATCAAAGTACTTAATAGATAGGTATATCTGAAAATAAATAGATACCTAGTATTTATAGTATGTATTTGTTTTTTATTTACCATACCTACTAAAGATACCTAAACCGCAGACTAACCCCCGGTTTCTGAAAGCGCGATCAATACCTACTAAACGGCTGTCAAGTCATTTGCATAACAGCTTTTACTTCAAATTAGACAGAGATAGCAAGTGAATTGACAGCCAATTAGTGTTGATAGCGCTTTCAGAAACCGGGGGTTAACCAACATACCTTTACGTGATGTTTATCACTGCAAACTTAATAACTTACCTAGGTATTAACTGTGCCTCTCGCTGACCTTACCTACCTTCTAAGTAGGTACGTACCTACCCCTATCTATTTAGTTTTTTCCTTAAAAAATATTTTTTTAATACAGTTTCAGCCATTCTTCCAGCGCAGCGTGCTTGACCTCATTCCTCATTATTGCTTTTACGTCTCGACGTGTTGCGTCGCGTCGCCAGCAGCGGCCTACTAAGATGTACCACTATTGCTAGATAATCTGAGGTATTTACATTGTGCTTCTGAGGTCAATAGACTCGAAGAGAAAGTTATTCAAATTCCTGAACTAGCTAAAGTTTTTAAATTCGTTATATCTTTTGAACGGAATGTTCGATTAAAAAAATCAAGAAGTAATCTACAGGTGATGAAACAGCCTTGCTTACAAAATGACTTATTTGGATAATGATTACGTCTTCTAAAATGTAAAAGAGTTGTTATAGTAACAAATACAAAATATTTTATTCGATAACCTTATAAGTAAATACATTTCATGTGTTTGAGACCCTCTTTTAAGTATGGGAATACCTGAGGTAGGGGGTCTCGCTCTTCCATAATGGGTTGTTTCATAATAACATAACTAAAATAGTTAGACATTATGCTATCGCCTTGGGTGACATTATTGTTGTTTTAGTAAAGTAAGAATCTCTCAGGGATAATGTAGCATGAATTTTTGAAATCGGACTAGTTAGTTTTGAGACTATTCTTTAGGTACACACAAAAATACAAAAGTTTCCTCCTTATAATATTAGTGTAATAGAAATAAAAATATTATCTCGACTGGAATCTTGACGTGGGCTTCTATAGTTCAAATGAGCAGGAAGCGAAGATAGGTAGGTCCTATAGGTATATAGGTCACGAGATTAAAAGAAGGTAGTTTTTTATGTTTTTATTATCTTGGTAGTGTAGGTACATAATGAAACCTGGGCCGCATTCCGAAATGGCTATAATCGATCACAGCGCTCACATCACCTCACAGGCGTTCCGAATTAGATATTGCGATTATGACAGCTCAGAGCTGTCAACAATTCGGAACGCTCGTTATCGCACTCACAGAAATATCCTACGCATCATAACCTCAAACCCTGTGTAACAAAACTAGGACTGCTTGGATATTTTCTGGATTTAACAATTTAAGATCGCAGAACATATTATACCCTAATAAGACTAACATGCGACTGAAAACATGTAACCTTATCACAAATAACACAAAACACAAATGCACAACTGTAATTTTTGACAGCGCTCACAGTGATATTAGAATATGGCATGATCGGCGTAATCGCAAGATGGCGTATGTCATGACGTCATCTATGACGTTTCATGGGTCATCGTTATCGCGCTCACGCTAATTCGGTACGGGTTTGTGAGCGCTCAAATCGATTATGGCGTAGGTATTTCGGAACGCGGGGCTGAGCAATTTACATAAAATAGCTTAGGTACCATAAAGTGCGGGTAGTGCCTACCATAACAACTATGTACAAACAGTTTTTTTTAATAACAGCACACGGGACTGGAACACAAAATACAACAACAAAAATACAAAAACAAGATAACAAATACTCTAAATTTAAATAAATTCGAAATAATAATCTACCTAGGACACCTAGCTACCTGCGTAGTAATAGTAGTTTATGAAACTGTTGCATATGAGGGGTATTAAAACTCGAGGGGGTGTTTAAAAACCGAGCCGTAGGCGAGGCCATCCCTTATATTTTGACCCCCATTTATTGCCATCCCTTTTTAAAAGACCGAAACAACAAGGACGGCTATAATTTTAGAGCTGTCAGATTAGGTTAGTTTAGGATAATGCAACAACAGAATCGACAGTGCCTGTGCTTCCAGGCTTGTTCGCGTGGAACTGGCTCCTAGATTCACCAGTGATCATGTCATTCAACTAAATAAATATAAATTGGATCGTAATTGAATTGTTGAAAGATGACTTGGTCAAATATTCAAATTCCTTGAACAAATATACTTCGGGTGAGTGACTACTGAGATGACAGATGACAGAGAAAAGTGGCGAGAATAAAACCTATTGTGCCGACCCAGATAGAGTGGGATAAAAGCAGAGGAACGTGATGATGATATTTTGACTTTGATTTTTAAAGTATCCATCAAGGAATTTGAATACATGTCTTTATTCAAATTCCTTGGTATCCATACTAACATGTTTTATAGTATCCATACTTACATCTATCTATACAGAAGACATCATCAGAATTGCTTTGAATTATTTTTAATAGAAGTACTTAAGTACCTGACACTGAAAACCTAATTTTTGCCTGTTGCTTGGTCATTCTTTGTGTCGTTAATCCAATACCAAACGATATAATCAAAGTACCAAACTTATGAAGAAGGTGGGTGCGTGTGTGTACCATACCCCAAGTCTTTTCCGTTTCGTTTTACGTATCAGGCAGGAGGTTTGTTTGAACTCTCAGCACGCCTTATAGAGGCTTTCATCGAGACACCATACAAAATACCAGAGTTACGGAAAACGAGATCAAAACAAGACGTGGGGTATTGACCTCCCTAACATTACGATAGCTTCTTATCGTCTTTGAGCGGCAGCGTCTCGTCATCGTAATCCACTTTGCTGACGAGGACTGGCTCCGCGCCCGTCTCCTGGTGACCCTGGTCGTTGCCGGCCACCTCGCGCTTCTCCAACTCTTCCGCTAGCTTCGAGAAGAGCGCACTGGAACAGCAAATGTAAATATATACTTGAATTGCAAGTGGTCGAAAAAGTAACGACTGGAAAGAAGAAAGGTCAAATAAAACGAGAAGTGTAGGGGAAGCAGGGGTAATGGCGATCGTGCCGGGTAATACCGCTCACTCCAATAACTTATTAAATAAGGTGCCTAAAAAAAAAACGAGTACGCTGCAGCGCAGGGGTTAGGTATAACGCTTGAGCAGGCAGAGTCTCTAAACCTCATAACTAACATAGGACAAATGAAAAAACAAATAGAGCATTTTTCTCTCAAGTGATCGGCATTCCCAATCTTCCTACATCATCTACCTACAGAATGTTACTTCACGATGGTATTAACGGATGGTGATGGTTCTTCATCGTGAGTCTACATCTGCCTGTGAGTAATGCTCCAGCCTTCGGCAGACAAGCAAATCTAAGATGGACAGGTCGACTAGTAGATATTATTCTACCTGAGTGAACTTGCTCTGGTTTCAATACGGTTTGATTGTAGTAAGCCCTAATCTGCCGTCCATCCTACATTTGTAAGTTAAGTATTCTGTTTTTAACTGACTTAAAAAAAGGAGGAAGTTCTCAATTCGACTGTTTTTTAACGTTTCTTACCTCATAACTCATAAGTTTTTACTGGGTGGACCGATTTTGATGATTCTCTTTTTATCGAAAGCTGCTGCTTGTCATGGTCCCATTTTAATTTTACTCATTTTAAATTTTACCAGTTCCGACGAGTAATTTTTGAGTTATAGTAGCGTGTGTGTTTGAAATCGGTTTTGGCTTGAATGATTAATAAAAATAATATTCAATGCTCAATAATCATTCTAAAAAGATACGAAAGAAAAAAGAAGAAGCAAGGGATAACGAGAAAAACTTACGCGAAAACAAATCCGTGCATGTTCTTCGCCAGGTAATACAGGAACAGCCAGTCTCCGAACTCGCAGCCATTCACCACCTGGATCACGTTGTACGGGTTGAACTTGCCGCTGTTAGCGCGCCGGAACATCATCTGGTTGAAGCGAAGAGACCGCCGGTACAGGAAGAACGATGCTATGCGCCAGATTACAGCTGAGGAGGAACAAAAGAAAAAACATTACTTAAGTCAAAGTCAAAATATGTTTATTCAATAAAATCACAAGGATCACCTTGATCTAGGGTCCAGTTCCACGCGACTAACGCCGAGAAGAACAGGCAACAAACTCGGCTTGCTATCTACCGCTCTTTTGTACACACAGGTATATTGCACGCCACTGTATTGTCTCAGCAATCAATGAACTTCCCACAGAACGGTTGTGTGCTAATGGCCCCAACTAGTAAATTATATGGTACCAAAAGATCCTCACCAAGAACAGAAGCGATGAAGAGGAAGAGTAGCCAGAACCACAGCACGGTGTATATCTTCTCGTGGATGATGTTGAGCGCCATGACACATAGCGCGTCGTGCTGTTGAATGGAGCCGCTGGGACCGTACTTGTGGAAGATGCACTTGGTCACCTGCAGAACGTAAGCATTAACTCTGAGAACACCAGGATCCCTGGATGAAATTTCTATTATATCAGACGTAAACTTGCTGAATGTTCTTCTAGGCTTGGTCGCCTGAAATGGGCACCTAGATTCACCCAGCACTAAGACTTTTCAAAGTGGTTCTTCGTGGTGTGATTCAACATAATAAATAACTTTGACTTCATGTGTAGAGCCAGTAAGTTTCAGATTAACCTCAAGAAACCCTTGACATCCGACGAGTCAAACGAAAATCTACAATAGATTTTATATTGTCTGCAATCTCGGTTTTCAACAACATACCTAAAGAAAGAAAGAAAGAAAGAAAAGAATGAAAAATTTATTTACTCACCTAAGCCTACCTAAGCGTCACTTATTGATGGTACTAATTATAGGCTAGTCTGGCATCTATTATAGCATCCATTCATCCAACTGTTCGGCCTAGTCTCTAGAAAATTAAGTTTTATGAACGTGGAATGACTAAAGTCTCCTGTAAGACCTATTTGGCAAAGTCAGCTCCACGCGATAGGGCGACTAAGCTGTGAGGATGACAGGGGCTTCGTCCCATAAAGAGGGGCATGAATGAAAAGAGTGCCCGCTGACGCTGTAAATATTATCTACAATAGATGCAAAGGCATGTTTTAGAAAAGTGGGCAGGTAAAGGTATAAGTTGAATAGCGACTGGTATTGTTGTCCTGCCTGACCAATATTTTTCGTTGTATTTTGTAACACAAAATAAAGTTATTTGATTTGATGTAAGTCCCACCTTCGGAAACACAAGCTCCAGCGGATCAGCGATCTGGTTCCAGTCACTGATGCTCAAGACCTGCCCGCCGAGGCTGATGAACTGGCCGCCCAGGAAGCGGTCGATGATCCAGATCTGGAGCATCACGTGCACCAGGTTTGTGACCTCCATCGCGACCAGCCATGTCGACCAGGTTCGGGATATACGCAGCCTGGAAGAGTATATTATAATAAAAGTTTCCCTTCAGCAGGGCTTTTGTAAACACTGAAACATTTCGGATCGAAAATTTCAGAATGTTTCTCTTGCTCTTTTTTCACAAATAAACATAAACTCACTTTTATATTGCAAATTTTAATAAGGTAACTGCAGATCTTGTCGACCCAGTTTTACGAAACGCTTTATGAAATAAAGTTTGGCTGTAGGAATGTAGGTAACTACCTGAGAATGATGTCTTTCCTGATGGTTTCCAACCGGCTTTCCAGTGTTTGCTTCGAAGGAATTGTGCCCCTTCCGAAGTTCAAGTCCTCGTTTTCCAATGCCATTGTTGCGTATTGTAGGCCTTCCACGAGCGCCTTTATTCTGCCACCTTTGGATAAAACGCATATGAAATAAGCTCCAACTGTTTATAATAATAATAATATAATAATAATAATGCTGGACAATCCACACAGCACCATCTAGCCCCGAAGTAAGCTACTCAAAGCTTGTGTTATGGGTACTAGATGACTGATAATGGTATACATTATATACTTACATAAATAGATATTTTTAATCTAAATATATATAACTCAAAGGTGACTGACTGACTGACTGACATAGTGATCTATCAACGCACAGCCCAAACCACTAGACGGATCGGGCTGAAATTTGGCATGCAGGTAGATGTTATGACGTAGGCATCCGCTAAGAAAGGATTTTGATCAATTCTACCCCCAAGGGGATGAAATAGGAGATGAAAGTTTGTATGAAACTTTGTATTCCTTGGCGCAAGCAAAGCCGCGGGTTCAGCTAGTTATACATAAACACCCAGACTAAAAGAAATTCTGCAGATCGTACACAAATTTGTTCCGAGGCGGGAATCGAACCCGCAACCACTTGCGTCGCAGGCGGACTCTTGCCCGCTGCGCCACTGAGGTCGGCAAACGTCGTTATGCATGGTATACATTCAGATCTTGTGTCAAGAGCTTCGAGGATGTGTAAGGCAGTGTCAGAAGCACTTTCAAATATTAGAAAAAAAAAAAAAAAAGGGGATGTGTTTGCGCATACAAAATAATCGCGCCATCACACCCCTTCCTCTTCCTTCCGGCGTTCTTTTTGCGTGACGCGCACTATACCTACCTTGCTTTGTGCAGAAATAAAACTTGTTTCGGTTCATCGACTCGGAACTTTTTTTTTTGAGATGCGTGGTCCGTTTTCAACAGCTTCATATTGACAACAGCTCTAAACATAATGCCAGTCAGTAGGTACTACCGAACAAACGTGCAAAATCAAGCGAATGCTGAATGTACTGACACACGTGCTCAAAAATAAGCATGCTTATTTTGAGCATGCTCAAAAATCAAGCGACGTACGACCAAATAAGCATGCTTATTTAATAGCACGACCTGCTCACACGTGCTTCTATTGAGCAAGGCTCGAAAAAAGCATGCTTTTAGCTCGAAAATAATTACGTGTGCCCGTAGCTTGTCGAGCAGTTTCGCTGAAGTTCTGAACTTTCTTTGGTGTAATTCCATACCTTCTTTCTTCTTCCACACGTAATGCGGCATGTAAAAGCAGATGGACTGGATGAGCAGCACAAACGGAACCCACTGGTAGTAGGTGTGGTTCAGCGTCTCATCAGAGTCCATCATCGGACCCACCCCAGGGTGGGGAAGAAACCCGGACTGCAGCATGCTTTCATTGTAATGTCGCACCTGGGAATTAAATCATATCTGTGAATTGGCAGTTGCTATAAAATTGGTAAAAACCATCTCGAACCTTAACATTTCTATAGGTACTTAGTTTTTTATAGGTTGCACTAATGCGCTAACAATGTTTACTCTCTGATTACATGTTAATTAGGTACTTATCGATAGTTTAATCTCCTGTCACCTGTCACAACTGACTGAGAGACAAACAACATCATTATACAGGGTTACAGGAAAAATCTTGCTAGATCCGTAAAGGGCGTGAAGTACCCATCATTTCTGACATATTTCACTATGAAACACCCTAACCTAAACTTAACCTTTGTACAAGTTAAGTTTGATTATGATTTTTTTTAGTATTACCACCATGCCTTTTTCGCCAAGCAGCGTTGCTGTGTTTCAGTTTGAAGATTGTGGTTGCCAGACAAATTGCAGGCACATGATTTAACATCTGCATATTCAAGTTGATGTACGCAGGGCAGGGATCTTTCAAAAACCGGGGGTTAGTGCTGTGTGACGAGTCCACCAATAGATACTTAATATATTTAATTATCAAACGTAAAAAAGCTAGGGTACGAAATAGAACTCACAATAGTGAAAGTAGCCATGAAGAAGCAGTAAGTCTGTATCACGTGATCCGGCACGCCCTGATCCGAGATGCACTTGATGTGGTCTCCGAAGTACTCCCTGGCGCAGACCAGGATCACGAAGGCCAGCAGGATGGTGACTGTGAGCTGGTAGTGAAGCTTGAAGACCACGTTCTCGATGGTTGGATTCAGGAACTTGAAGCGCATGCGCGGCGTCAACGTGGATAGCGTTGCTGCTAGCATTTTGAGGGTTTAGTTCTGGACCTGGAAGAGTATTTTTTATGCAACTTTCTAATGAAACGAACACACACAAACATCAATTACGCTATCGTATGTTAAACTTTAAGGATAGGGTAAGGGTGATGAAGAATAAATTAAAGAAGAATGGTCATAATCTATACAAAATTAACCAAGGCCTTTGCAAACGAAACATATCTCAGGTTTTATGTTGTTTCATGAAATCAGTCATTTTTTATTATATTTGAGGCTAATTGCATTAAATTGCCTTAGATAAGAAGTCAATATAACTAAGTTAGTCACTGGTATTGAACCCATGACCTTAGAATCGAATGGCGGTGCCACTAGACCAACGGTACCGCGGGTTATGAACAATGTTTTCAGAGATTTTTTTTTTTTTTATACAACTAGCTGATGGGACAAGCAGATGGCCCACCTGATGTTAAGTGGTAACCATCACCTATAAACAAAACATTGCCCCGTAGGTCACGCACAATAGGAACGTGCCCTACGATGCACTGCCCTGCGTCCATCAACTTGAGGCATACAGATGTTAAGCCTCATGTGCCTGTAATTACACCGGCGACCACACTCTTCAAACCGAAACACAGCGTTGCTGCTTGGCGGCAGAAAAAGGCGTGGTGGTAGTACTTCCCCGGACGAGCCCTTCACAAAGAGCTCTACTACTCTTAAAAAAAAAAGATCTTTGCTGTTTGAAAAAACTTGTATGGTGCGCATTAATTGTTGAAGAACGTTTGTGACAAACCTAAATAAATCCTACTAGCAAACTAACATGACCACAGAAGGATAAAGTTATTGCAATTAAAGGTAATTTATAAAATAAATATAACTATTATTACAGGCGCTCTTTGTTTGTAAGTCACATTTGCAAAATTGTATCTTTACTTACGTTACCTTACAAAAATCAGTTCAACTTTTTTGTTTGTCTACATACTTCATTATCTAACTACCTACCTACCTACCTAGTACCTACCTAATTATTTTGGCTTATAAAATGTAGATTCAATTTGGTTACTGTGCAGTGTGCATCAATTAGATTAAAATAGACAATAAGAATAACTGTGAATCTTAGTATTAATAAATAAATAAATAAAATAATCAGCTTCAGGCTGAAAATTTTTAAACAGACTCGGATCACCGATTATACTCAAGATTCTTTGAAACTACTTGCTGATGGAAGTCACGCACGAGGAACGTGCCCTACGATGCACTGCCCTGCGTCCATCACACTTGAGGCCTCAATGTGCCTATAATTAATTACACCGGCAACCATGCACCCACACTCTTCAAACCGATACTGATGATAGGTGACCATCTGAAGATATGGGTAGTCAAGGGTTACGTCCAAATTTGACATCTGGCAAATAAAATTTAGCAGTAGGTAGTTGGTGCGAAGACGACAGTCGAGAAATGTCCTGGCACGACCGGATTCGAACCCACTTTACATTTAGAATAGATACATACAGAGCGTATTGGTTTCAGCAATAAATAACACAACCAACAACTTTTTGAAAACTTTTCCTTGAAAGTCAAATTCAATCCTGGCCTTTCTCTAGCACGTCTGTTATCTGGTCTAGGTACGTCCGCCGAGGTCTTCCCCTCCCAACAGTCCCATTCACACTCGCCTGATGCACCTTTTTCGTCAACCTTCTTTCATCCATCCTCTACATGCCCAAACCATCATAACATACCTTTCTCTATCCTCATCACTACGTCTTGTCTTCTTCTCAACGAACAACATCCTTCATTCAAGAATTTAGGCTTTCTTCTTTTTTTGTAGATGTAGGAAAATATTAAGTTAGTTCTGACTTACCGATAATAAAAAAGATTTGCGCTAATTACAATTTAGGAAACTCTTTTTACACATTTACTAAAGTGGCGGACACAGCCGACGTGCCGCACTTGTCGCTCTGATACCAGTGTGTCACGGTATCTTTGCGATAGCGATAAGATTTTGATTACTTTGTCTATCCGTCATTTTGCCGAAGAAAAGGAAAAGTGGGATGACAAATGCCACAGCCGTAATAGTCATCTATTTTATTTATAAATGCTTAGTACTTCACAAAACATGTGTTCGAAAAATTATTAGTTATCTGGTATTGTTAATTATCTGGTAGGTATGTATAACACTTCCTTGGCATAATATTTTCGTCACCAGGGAGTGGCATTCTTTTATCAACATGATAGTACCTACCTGCCTAGCTAGTCAAAAAATCAAAGAGTATGCACAAATAAACATATAGAAGAAGCCAAGGGGCTGAAACCATCACAGTGAAATGACGCGAGGCTTAACACCTGGAGCCATATTCACTATGACCATTTGCACCGCGATCACAGCTAAGACAAGGCACCGGTGTCATACGGTCAGGGCGAAGTATCTCCTATGTCTTAGAGAATAAAGCCCAACATCAAGTTTCGACGTTTCACGGTTTGGGGCAAGGAAATCTGCTATTGTCATAGTGAATAATGCCCCAGTATGCCTCAAGTTGATAGACGCAGGGCACGTTTCTTTCGTGCGTGTCTTCCAAAGCTTGGTGATAGTTACCGGTTGACATTAAGTTGCCATCTGCCTGCTCTATCCTTCCTATCTAGGCCTTCCATCTATAACAGTTTTTAATAGTCTGTAAACATATCAATCATCAAAATCAATTTAATATGAAGCAGAGTATTCGAGTAAACATACAATAAAAACATGCAGCAAATTGAGAACCTCTTTTTTGAAGTCGGTTAAAATGTTACACCAACACCATACACGCGTGTTTAAAGGGTCCAGTACACACTGGCCCATGTTGGCCCAGCACGAGCCATCACCATTGTGTAGGGGCAATGGCGTTTGTTGGCAGACAATTTGTCGACTGAGGCGCGCAATCGGGATTTTGTCGATTTTTTGGGCTCACTTCAAAGGAATCGTGGCGTAGCGTAGTCTAGGTGTTTCCACAATGGCCTAATTGTTCAGTTCAGCACCGACCGCGCTAACCGGGATAGTGCTGGATTACTTAGTTAGTGTGTTTTTGGTTGCGTGCTAGTGGTGCCAATTCTGTTGTTGCATTATCCTAAACTAACCTAATTTGACAGCACTAAAAATATTGCCATCCCTTTCTAAATTTCTAAAAGACTAACAACAAAGACGGCTATAATTTTAGAGCTGTCAGATTAAGTTAGTTTAGGATAATGCAACGTCAGAATCGACAATTCGACACCAATACCTACTTGAAATTATTACTTCGAACTAAGTATAATATTATATTTTATTATATTATACCTATATATAATTATTTATGTTTATGTATGTAAATTATAATGATTTACACTTTAATTTTTAATTACTCCCATTTATTATATTATTTATTTCCAATCAAGTATGTAAGTAGTTACTTCCAGGTCCATCGCAAGGCAGCAATGAGCTATGCGCCAATGTGTGAACACCAAGTGATCGTGGCCTACACTTGTGCATTGGCATTGCATGGTCCAACACAGGACATTGTGTACTGGGCCCTTTTAAAATCGGATATCTATCTCGGATAATGAAGTACTTATCCGTAACCAAATCCGTAACGTGTAAAAATACACGAATGGTTTTTCGTTAGCTCAATAGGTGGCAGCACCAACAGATAAATAAAGTTTATAGGCGTTCAATATGTAGGTATAATCATAACAATATATTTTAATAATTCTAGTAATCACCTTATCACTTGGTACTCGACTACCATAGAAGATTGGTATAATTATGATAACGCTATTATTTTCTAAGTCTTTAGCCACTTAAACTAATTAAGAGTTAGGTAAGTCCAGCCTAAGTATTTTGATTTTGAATTGACCTTATCGCGACTGATTTACTTATGTAGCTACAGGACACAATTAGCTATTTACAGTACCTACTTATTATTTAGTAATCATTCAGAAAGCGGCAATTTGCAGCTTGTTTTATGATAGTAACCCCCGGTTTCTGAAAGCGCGATCAACACTAATCGGCGGTCAAGTCACTTGCTATCTCTATCTCAGGGCCCTTCACCCCCTTTAGGTCTATAACAAGATAGAAAGAGAGCCTGAATTACACTGACACAGGCGTGCCACGTCCCAAGTCTCTAAGCCCTCGGGTGCTTCCAAGGTTAATGTTAGGCCAGCAAGCATTCAAGAAACCATACCTGTAACATACCTAGGTAATCTAAAGAAGCTACATGGTAAGTAACCAGTGGTTTTCCTTCAGCTTATTTAGGTTATCGAACCGATATCAGAAATGAGAGCTCTTATCGTGGTCTGAGTGAAAGGCGTTGTTAGGTACAAGTTATTGAAACTCTTGTAAACATAGGTAACACTTATAGGTAAGGCTTTTCCTCAATGCTTCATGTTGTCGTACTCAATCAGTTTCCAGTGAACGCAAATAGGGCGATGAACATTAAGGTACTGACACACGTGCTCAAAAATAAGCATGCTTATTTTGAGCATTCTCAAAAATCAACCGACGTACGACCAAATAAGCATGCTCATTTTCTAGCACGACCTGGTTCACACGTGCTTTTATTGAGCAAGGCTCGAAAAAAGCATGCTTTTAGCTCGAAAATAAGCACATGTGTCACCTTTAGGTGTTGTCAACGCCGATTTGTGCGGTAGATGACTGTTCATAACAGGAAAATATTGGATTCAGATTTTTTTATATAGATTTTGCGGTTTCGGACCTTACTGCAATAAATTCTTAAATTGCATCAGTACTGTAGGTACATGGTGACTGTGAGGATCAAAGTGGTGAAGGTTTCAGTTTTTTACCTTTTTAGCCGACTTCAATTAACTCTTTCAAGAAAAAAACCAACTCCAAACACTCTGGAAAATACACTAACCCCCGGTTTCTGAAAGCTCGATCAACACTAATTGGCTGTCAAGTCACTTGCTATTCAGTTTTATCTTCAAACTAGTAGCGCCCCGCGGTTTCACCCTCGCAGATTTGAATCCCGGTATTCCTACAGGATAAAAAGCAGCCTATGTGTTATTCCAGACTATAATGTATCTCTGTGCCAAGTTTCACTCAGATCCGTTCAGCCGTTTCGGCGTGAAAGAGTAACAAACATCCATCCATACTTACAAACTTTCACGTTTATAATATTATAGTAGGATTAGATAGAGATAACAAGTGACTTGACAGTCGATTGGTGTTGATCGAACTTTCAGAAACCGGGGTCAAACTACGGTATTTAACTCAAAAACTACTGGTCTGATCTAGGTAAGTAACTCAAATTTAAATGGGACCACATGACAAGCACTAGTTTTCAATCAAAAACGAATCAACAAGATCGGTCCACATCAGTAAAAGTTATGAGGTCGCGTCGCGTCGGCTGGTGCTTGTCATGTGGTTATTTATTATTTATTTATTTAAATTTGAAATTAAAATTTTAATTTGAATTTTCCATTTAAATTTGAGTCAGATCAGACGAGTACTTTTTGAGTTATAGTAGTAGTAAGAGTGTATTTTCCAGTGCATTTCAAGTCGTTTTTTACTTTATAGAGTTATTGCGACTATGATCAATCTTTTTCTAAACTAACTTCATTCTTAATTTCATCATCATCATCCTCAGAAGTCCGGAACTCGACCCACAATCTCGCGCCTTCGCTGGCCAATCAGCCGCTACGGCTTTTGTCTTATTTTCCTTTTGAGATAAAAAAAACCTTGAAAAGAAAGATTATCAGATATCGCTGTGACAACTAAGAACTCGTCATAGGCTCATAGCTGATATTGGTACCAATTCTGTTGTTTATTTTCCTAACTTATCCTAATTTGACAGCACTAAAAACATTGCCATCCCTTTCTAAAAGACCGGAACAACAAGGACGGCTATAATTTTAGAGGTGTCAGATTAGGTTAGTTTAGGATAATGCGACAACAGAATCGACTCCGACCATGTACACGACGTACAGTCTGCACAAGAATAAGAAGAACATCTACGTAGCTCAGTTGGTAGTAGCTCTGCCTTCTGCGCCGTAGGCCGTGGGTTCGATTCCCACGTAAACAAACATTTGTGTGATGAACATAGATGTTTGTTCTCTGTCTGGGTGTTATAATATTAAAAGTATTTATTTACAAAAAAAGTATTGAGTAGTAGGTATATCAGCTATCTGGTTCCCATAACACAAGCTTAGGCTTAGTTTGGGGCTAGATCGTGCTGTGTGGAAAGTCCATCTACATTTATTTATCTAAATTCCTTGGTCTGCACGAATTACGCCTCTTCCGTTAAATTTTTTTATACTAGCAGCCTCAGACCAAATATTTTATTTGGTCTGAGCTAGCAGCAAACAGCTAAGTATATTTCGATCTGAATGAAGAGAATGGTCGCCGGTGGAATTACAGGCACATGAGGCTTAACATCTGTATGACGCAAGTTTCTGGAAGAGCAGAGGGCCTATCACGAGTTCCGGTGCCGACCGCGATCGATCGTAGATCACGCCGATAGATACCGCATTTCAAGGAAATTCAATATTATATATTATTCTTATAATCCTAATAAATTCTTATTATTTTTATTATTATTCCTATTATAAATATTATATATTATTCACATTATTTGAGAAGCTTCCCTTAAGCTTCTCAAAGAATACGCTAGATGCCGTTGTCTAATTTCCTTGAAGTTCGGTGTAGATCGTAGCGATCCACGATCGATCGCGGTCGGCACCAAACTCATGATAACCCCTCAGAGCACGTCATATCATGCATGCGACTTCTTTGTGATGGATGCCACTCAATATCATACTTACGCTTGCTCCAGCACAAAACATATGGATAACTAGCTGCGCCTCACGGTTTCACCTGGGCAATTTTAAATCCCGGTATTCTCACGGGATAAAAAGTAGCCTATGTGCTATTCCAGACTATAATCTATCTCTGTGGAAAATTTCATCCAGATGCGATCAGCCGTTCAGCCGTTATTGAGTAACAAACATCCAAACTTTCTTAAATATGATATTATGGTGATTATGAAAAGCTGAATAAACGGATAGCGACTAGGTGGGTAGGTACTATTCTAATACTGAAAGAGCTAAAAAATGCATGACAGAGAGTTCGCCGAATACTTGTCATTTGCCTGACTAAGTAGTTTTTTAGGTACTACTAGCTGATCCCGCGGCTTTGCTCGCGCTCGTTTACTTTGAAAATCT
Source organism: Plemyria rubiginata (assembly GCA_963576535.1). Lineage (NCBI taxonomy): Eukaryota > Metazoa > Arthropoda > Insecta > Lepidoptera > Geometridae > Plemyria > Plemyria rubiginata. The sequence continues at coordinate 13,842,808 of OY754908.1, read as the reverse complement.
CATACAAACTTTCATCCCCTATTTTATCCCTTTGGGGGTAGAATTGATCAAAATCCTTTCTTAGCGGATGCCTACGTCATAACATCTACCTGCATGCCAAATTTCAGCCCGATCCGATTTTGGCTGTGCGTTGATAGATCACTATGTCAGTCAGTCAGTCACCTTTGAGTTTTATATATATTTAGATTTCATACATGTATGTAAAGATTATAATAAACACTCAATTTCCTGTTTTTGTTCAAACGAAAGTCATGTACCTACCTATTGACGACCTCTGTGGCGCAGCGGGCGAGAGTCCGCCTGCGACGCAAGAGGTTGCGGATTCGATTCCCGCCTCAGAACAAATTTGTGTACGATCTGCAGAAATGTGTGCCGTTGGTCTGGGTGTTTTCTATGTATATTAAAAAAAACTCTCTATGTAAGTAAAATATTAAATATATCAGTCACCTAGTATCCATAACACAAGCTTTGAGTAGCTTACTTTGGGGCTAGATGGTGCTGTGTGGATTGTCTGCATTATTTATATATTTATTATTTACTAGCGACCCGCCCGCGCGCCCCTGCTTCGCACGGATGCACATATCATGCATGTATTATACATATGAACCTTCCTCTTGAATCATTCTATCTATTAAAAAGAACCGCATCAAAATCCGTTGCGTAGTTTTAAAGATTTAAGCATAGGTACATAGGGACATGGGGACATAGGGACAGAGAAAGCGACTGTTTTATACTATATTGTAGTGATTAAATACTAAGTAGGTATACCGTAAGTTTTATTAATTCTATGGTAGGTAAGTATGAAAGCACCAGTAGTGATCTTATCGAAATGACACAGCCTTCTGATCGAGGTAGTAGGCTCGAATCCGATCATGCACCAATGGATTTTCTCTTTCTGTATTTTCATTTTCATCAATAAACTAGATGAATTTAAGGGGCTGACCCGTCGCAGCATCTTCTTGCACGCACATTTAAACATTTTGAAAGATATACCTCCGGTCTCTAAAAGCTCGATGAACACAGTCAAGTCTCTTGCTACTTCAGCTTTTACTTCAAATGAGATAGATAGTAAGTGACTTGACAGCCGATTAGTGTTGATCGAGCTTTCAAAAACCGGGGGTTAAATTCACTAAAAATATAATTCTCAAAAATCCTGCAAACTCTTTGGTAGGAAAACTTGTTAGGATCAAAATGATAGTAGGTATGTACTGTACCTATGTAGGTTTATATTCCTTGGATAGTACCTACCTATATTATTGTAGTCTGTCTCACCAACCCAGGAGGTAATACAAGCAGATTTCTCTTGCTAACCGACTTTAAGTTGAATTGCATAACTAAACGTCAACTTTTCTTGGACCGGTTAGGCTGGTGTCTGTCCATTTGGCCGAGTCTAAGGTAGTGTGGTGTCACGCACACTAGGCTGTAACCGAAATTACTAATAGTTCATAACTCACTCGATACAAACTCGTTTGGGATGCGAGCTCGATTTGATAACTGTCACCTTACACAGCCCAGCATGCGGGAATTTGATGGTGTTTCGCCAACGTGCGAGCAAGACCGCGTGAACATCGCAAATGTATGGAAGATGGCGTCTAGATTTTTCTACTCTTTTTTTACTAAACTGTAAGAAAACGAATCGAATCGATTAACGAAATCTAAACCTTAACCCACATAAACTATAAATAGTATCCAATACAAAACTTCAACGCGCAGGTCTACGATCGGCTACGAAAAGTTCTACGAGCAGAATCTCGTATAGATTATAGCCGATTGCGCCCCGCGGTTTCACCCGCGCAGATTTAAATCCCGATATTCCCACGGGATAAAAAGTAGTCTATCTATTAAAAAAACTATTAAGATCCGTTGCGTTAGTTTAAAAGACCTAAGCATACATAGGGACAGACAGGCAGACAGCAGGAAGTGACTTTGTTTTATAATATAGATAGTGATTGTGACACCATATAATACACAACTGTTTGCAAATTTAACAAATTAGTTTATTTTTGCTAAATAATTATGTTTAATGAAATCATAATAATATGGAGGCATTTTTATGATGTAACTCGAATGCAATGAATGTTATGATGTAACTCGATAGAAACACGATCCCTTGGTAGTGGTGAAATCCCAGCAGACACGATCCTGTGAGGTAACGCACACAGTCCACGCACGCACACTAATGCAAGGTTCGCTTGCATGTGTGCGTGGAAGCCAGTGCGACTGCATTCCTTCTACAGGTCAAACGACAAAGGCAAACAATATTTTTTCGTAAACGTTTTAAATCACTGGGCAAAATTAACATCAGAGTGGTGCCCGCAAGAGCCAAGACGTTGCGGCAGACCAAGAACTAGATGGCGGGATGAGTTAGATAGGTACCAGCCGGAATGGAAGACCACAGCACAGGATCGCACAGAGTGGAGGAAATGGGGGGAGGCCTTTGCCCAGCAGTGGGACATAGAAGGCTGTAATAATAATAAAAAAATCCAATTTGTGTTAGTGAAATTCTATATCAGTTACCTATGTTGTTTAAGTAATGTAATGAATCTATAAACAGTGCGTATAGAAATCGATGTATTAAGTTGTGATGAGTGTGGTATTACACACTCATAACACATAAATAACATCGATAGCTTTTTAGGGTATTAACCGCCGGTTTCTGAAAGCTCGATCAAAGCTAGTCTCGAAGTAAAAGCCGAAATAGCAGGTGACTTGACCGCCGATTAGTTTTGAATGAGCTTTCAGAAACCGGCGGTACTGATTCAATGTGCTGACAAAAAAATCTGTTTATAGTTAGCAATATCTACGTCACAAGCACGAAGCAACCTTTTATAAACTTTAATTAAAGTCATAAAGATAAATAAAGACGTTTGCTTGGTTAGATTGATTTAGCATCAGGTAACTTCTCATTATGAACCCACGCAAAAACTTAATGCCTAAAAATATGCATTTAAAATTATTGTTCTACACGGAACCGAATTAATTCTAAATTCTGTGTAAGACGTTCATCCACAAATAATTAGCAGCATCAGCGTTATGCTAGCGAAAAAAATATTCCAATCGCATTCATTTATCTCAGCTAAGCCAACATTCATAAAAGGCACATAGGTAGGTACCTATTAATATAAGACCCACATAAGACCTAACTCGTGACAAGGCAGGACTAATGTATTCAACCTGACCATAGTGTGACCTGGAGGGAGACACACACTAACCAACAATACATACACACATACGTATACGCTTGCATGCTGTATACATAATATACACAGGTCGCTATGGTGGTCAACGCTACATGTATGTAGGTACGTAGGGTTATGCATGTGTTTGTAGAGCTCTGTGTGGCTGTGTGTTATAGCTGTGTCCACGTTCCCGCAACTCACGCGCAGCGCAAGCTAAGCAAATAAGGCTTTTTTTAGACGTTTTTCTGTAATATTTAATTAGTAGGTACCCCTGAGTTCTAGAGAGTCCCATAGTGTGATAGCAAATGATGGATGGACGGGATTCAAATGCCAAGCTGAAAACTATCTAATCGGTCTTTGTATTTACTTCTTCTTATAAAAATTTAAACATTTGTAAGGAAAAAATAATTTATTTTGGACTAAGTTAAAGTCCGATACGCGTTCGCCTCCTTTCAGTAATGTTTGAAATCTTCTAAAGGTAGCTCGCGTAAGACAATTTGAGCAGTAGGCGACCCACCACGACGTATCTAAACCTGGATGGTAGCCAACCTCCTTATCGATTTGTAAGCAGTTCCTTACCAACCTACCTCTAACAAAGGACTAAGGTTTTGTATGCAATTTGGAGCCTGATAAGGCGATAAGCCATGAGTATTGTTCCGAAGAACTTTGGTCCGTTCTGCTAGAAACAGTTTTACTGTCAACATTTTTTGAACTTGTGGTTTTTGTTATTAGTGAAGCTTTCAGTGCTGTGCTAATCGCTTTCCAGTCACCACGCTTTCTACTATTTATTAAGATCATTGTCCTCATAATACAGGTTATTTTGAACGTATATCAAGCACTAGTCTTTCTCAATGTTAATAGTATTTCATAATCTTGTTCCTTAGACTTGAGTCAAAAATAGAGCTTGCTGATATTGTGATTGTGAAAGAAACCTACTGCCTAGGCAACTTAAACATGGATACAGGCTAAGCCACACTTAGGTAAAAAATACACTAAGTTTATGGAAACAAGCGAGTAGTGTATTGTATAGCCTGATGCGTGGTAGTGTGTGTATTACAGGCCATAAAATGCTTTCACAAAACTGTTTTCAAAGAACAGACACGAAAAGAAAAACATGCTATCTCTCTCTTAGTTCCCTTTCTGACCCGTCATACTGGCTTTGTGTGCTTGCGTCTCGTACGTTTATTGGCATGATGTTGAAAGGCAGTATTGTGAGAAAGGTAACGCGACTGAGTCACCGGGCTGGCGCGCAGGTAGGCAACTTCTCACTTGCCCGTAGTGATGTGCTAGAATTTATCGATAAAAAGCAAAATTAATTCAAGCAATAGTTAAATCAAAAAACGATTATTTAGTGTCACTAAAACATAAGCAAAACACAAAGAACAATATTGTCTAGCTAGGACAACAAAATCGGTTAACCTACTAGTGTTTGACGAACTACTAGAACGCTGGTCTTTTGTGACCATGTCCTTTTCCCCTATGTCCTGTCCCAACCCCCACCTGGACCACCAACACCCACCTTTTTTTTTGACGCTGGGGAAATGCGTTTCGCATTCCCCCCCATTGGAGGATGGGAGGGATATGTGGGACTCCCCGGTTTCCGCTACCGGTATACCCACTAAACAACCCAGCGGCACTCCCGCGTCGTCTTTGTTGGAGGGGAACTGGGAAACTGGCAGAGCCTTTTCATCCAGTCCCCCGCTGACGACCGCCCGCCTTTACAGCGGGGGCCGCTCCCCTTTGCAGGGAGGGGCCCGGGAACGACCGCGAGTGCTCGGTCGTTCCGAAAACGAGACGAGACGAGACGAGACGAGACGAGACGAGACGAGACGAGACGAGACGAGACGAGACGAGACGAGACGAGACGAGACGAGACGAGACGAGACGAGACGAGACGAGACGAGACGAGACGAGACGAGACGAGACGAGACGAGACGAGACGAGACGAGACGAGACGAGACGAGACGAGACGAGACGAGACGACGAGACGAGACGAGACGAGACGAGACGAGACGAGACGAGACGAGACGAGACGAGACGAGACGAGACGAGACGAGACGAGACGAGACGAGACGAGACGAGACGAGACGAGACGAGACGAGACGAGACGAGACGAGACGAGACGAGACGAGACGAGACGAGACGAGACGAGACGAGACGAGACGAGACGAGACGAGACGAGACGAGACGAGACGAGACGAGACGAGACGAGACGAGACGAGACGAGACGAGACGAGACGAGACGAGACGAGACGAGACGAGACGAGACGAGACGAGACGAGACGAGACGAGACGAGACGAGACGAGACGAGACGAGACGAGACGAGACGAGACGAGACGAGACGAGACGAGACGAGACGAGACGAGACGAGACGAGACGAGACGAGACGAGACGAGACGAGACGAGACGAGACGAGACGAGACGAGACGAGACGAGACGAGACGAGACGAGACGAGACGAGACGAGACGAGACGAGACGAGACGAGACGAGACGAGACGAGACGAGACGAGACGAGACGAGACGAGACGAGACGAGACGAGACGAGACGAGACGAGACGAGACGAGACGAGACGAGACGAGACGAGACGAGACGAGACGATACGAAATGAAATGAATTTATTTGCTCGAAGTATGGACAGTTCTTAATATAAATATGAATAAATAAATATGAATTTGTGCCATGCGGGAGAAGGTGCCCCTAGGTCTTCTCCCGCTATTCACCACGTAGCGGCGCGAGAAGTTAAGGCGTCTCTCGAGCGCGCTCTACCGCCTCACCCGTCCGGGCTGCCTAAACAGCCCAGACCCACCTGGGCAGACCAAAAGGTCTACCTCATCACGCTGTTCTGTGCCCCCTGCTAATCAGAGGGACACGTGGAGAGGCCCACCGTGTCAGATTATTAGCCACCATGAAACACGTCCGCAGTACTCTGCAGGTGTGTTTCATGGTGTTACCAGGGTGCACCACGAGGAGGTTACCCGACCTAGCACCCCAACACCACCCACCCTACCTCGACACCCACCCTCCCCCGACCCTCCTCTTGCCCCCTTTCCTAACCACTACCCCCTTGGACTCCCCCCGCAAACTATCTCACGGGAACCATTTTACCGAGATAAAAAGTAAGCCTATGTGCTATTCCAGACTATAATCTATCTCTGTACCCAAACAAACATCCATCCATCCATACTTTCACATCTAAAGTATTAATTAAGTATTAGTTACATTACCGATAATCCTAGTACAGCCTCGTGTGAACGGCGCTAAAACTGTAGATTAAGTCAGTACCTAGGTATGTCCTAATCAACGTAATTTGTACTAATTGGCATTTAGAGGAACTTGTTAACTAATTACTGAACGTATTAGTGGAAGGAGGGTCCAAGGCCAGACGTAGTTTTATTTCGCGCAAGCAACTTTTCACTAAAATATTGCTTAAATAGGTACATACCTACCAAGCTAATCAAGTTATCTTGGAAAAATAAATTGCATGTAAATTAATGTATCAAAATTAAATTGAATTCAAAATAGTAGAGGTTTTTTCGTCTTTATCTCTATTTCTGTCTATGTCTCATCGACTAGAATATCGATATATTTTATCGATAAGTGATATCCCCTCACTACCGGCGCGTAAATCTAGTAGTCCTACTACTTTTATAACGGACCTTATCCGCCTCTCTGTCCCTCCTACCACATCAATCACGCATCTCTGTCTAGCGTGGGTGTACTGGATATCAAAAGGTGGCTGATAAATGGGAACTTCCACTAATGGGGAGGTAAATGGAGTATTATTTGTTTAGAATTTTTTTCTAACATCTTTATTAAGTGTATTCATTATGTTTAATTATATTTTTTTAACTTTTTCATAATTCGTAATCTGCTAGCAAAACAATAATGTATCCAAGTTGTGAAGTTGGATTTGTTTTGATCAGTTTGTTGTATTATAATAAATATCTATACAGCGTGTAATGGAAGGGGGGTATCAACCCTGGAGGAGGTGAATGTGCTCATGAAACTCAACAACTTTCCCCAAAGAACATAGGTCGAAATATGAAAAAAAAATTTGGCCCTCCCTTACAAAACTGACTACCAGCTGATTGATTTACTACTGACTTATTTACTATGGGAGGGCCAAATTATTTTTTCATATTTTGACCTATGTTCTTTGGGGAAAGTTGTTGAGTTTCATGAGCACATTCACCTCCTTCAGGGTTGATACCCCCTTCCGTTACACGCTATATATAATATCTATATCGGAAGGTATAAGTGGCCTAGGTGCGAAATGCCTCGTTGCATAGGATGCAAGTTGCAACATGGTTCCCCATCCATCCTATTCCTAGCCATCCTGATTCAGGGGCCATAATATCTGCATATTGGATAACCAGCGAGCGCCAAGGCCGAAGTGATATACAGCGCTTCCACACACAGAATACCGTAACAGTTTATATGTATCTCAATTGGTACACGTGACCTCTGAGGATTGTTGTAACGTTGTAACGTACTACAGGGAAGAATTGAGGGAATTCCTATCTACGAGAGGTTAAAGTACTTTATTAATGAGAATGCATCACTAATGCCATGTACCTAGGTCATTGCAATCTAACATGACTACGCTACGTATGAGTAGTGTCATAGTATTAACTATCCTTATGCCCCTATGATCTCATGCAGCGGTTTTACACGGTTTATTAGACACTAGCTGCGCCAGGCGGTTTCACGCGTGATTCCCCGGTATTCCAGACTATAATCTATCTCTGTGCTAAATTTCTTTCGGATCCGTTCAGCCGTTCTGGCGTTTTTGAGTAACAAACATCCAAACTTTCACATAAAGGGGTAAGTGTGATACATAATTAAAATAATCACACTTTTTTTTCAGAAAACAAAAGACTGTTTTCAGAATAATGTATCTCATCAAAATGCATTAAATTAATAACTTTGACCGCAGTACTCCGTCTCGTTCTAAAACAATGTAGAAAGAGAAAACACGTTTTTACTTTCCCCGACAACGACACGGTACCGACAACGTGGGTACGGCAGATCCAAGGTCCTAGAAGGCTACATGTTATCTGCTTACTTGCTGTTGCTCCTGGTGTCAAATAAGCTTTTGAGATTACTGCCGCCACTGCACTGGTGGTCTAGTGGTAGCCGTCCCACCTTCCGATCATGAGGCTAAGGGTTCAAAACCGGGTCGTGCATCAATAAGTTTTTTCTACGTTTTTCCGTTCAAAAATGTCGTGCCAATACCAGTACTCTCAAACGGTAAAGAAAACGTCGTGCGAGGAAACCGGCATATCGTAGAACCTACAAAGTTCTAAAACATGTGTGAAGTCCTCGAAAAGAACCTCTTTGACGTGCACTTAAAATCCTTTCACGACACTGTTTCGAAAACGACATGGAGGCCGCAACTGCGCCACCACCATAGCTGTTTTCGTATATCGTGCAGTAACTGACCAATGAGAAACCACCGTAATCCTGGCTACGACTCTGATGCTGCCAACGGTAGCTGATATACAGGCATGCGGTATAATAGGCAATCCTTGAAGGTAATTGGAATTGATAACGGCCTATTGAACTAAGTAGTTAATAGACAGCTAATAACGTTTTGAAATAATTGCACAATGCCTACGGCTTGAATATTGTCTTCTCCGGGGCTCTGGCCATATGCATTACTTATACCGGTGTTTTTGGTTTGCTTGGCTGTAAAATTATATGCACTTGACATGAGGCTTAACATATAGGCATGCCTCAAGTTGATGGATGCAGCGCAGTGCATCGTAGGGCACTTCCTCTTGAGTGACAAGGTACCTAATTCTTCATTCATAAGTGATGGTTACCACCTGCTTGTACCATCAGCAAGAAGTATTAAAAAAATTGTTTCGAAAGCTGAAGGCGGTTGTCTACCACTGTGCCATCTTTGTGAGATTATGTTGTGAGATTATGTTGTGAGATTATGTTTCGAAAGCTGAAGGCGGTTGTCTACCACTGTGCCATCTTTGTGAGATTATGCAATGTGGGTATCAGTTTTTATTCCGTCACTTTTTCATAAAAAACACTGTACCTAATAAAGACTTCTATAATCTTAAAAAACAAACACCCTTATGACAAAATATACACTACAGCCTACGTAGCTCAGTTGGTAGTAGCTCTGCCTTCTGCGCCGTAGGTCGTGGGTTCGATTCCCACCGTGAACAAACATTTGTGTGATGAACATAAATGTTTGTTCTCTGTCTGGGTGTTATATAATATTATAAGTATGTATTTACAAAAAAAAAAGTATTATAAGTAGTTTATCAGCTATCTGGTTCCCATATTACAAGCATAAGCTTAGCTTGGGGCTAGATAGTGCTGTGTGGAAAGTCCACCAATATTTATATTTATTTATTTATTTTACACTATCATCATCATACATAACATAATCCCTCAATGTTGTAAAAGCATACTGTTTTAATCTTATCGTAGACATCACTAACCCCCGGTTTCTGAGAGCTCGATCAACACTAATCGGCTGTCAAGTCATTTCAGCTATTGTAGTGCAGCTTAGCTTGCTATTTCAGCTTTTTCTCCAAATTAGATAGAGATAGCATGTAACTTGACAGCCTACTACGCACAGCCAAAGTGCATTGTATGTAAAGTTGATTTGCTAAGTACGAGTACCATTAAACAAGTGTCTAACCGCAGTGATATTTAACCTGCCTACTTATTCACATGAATCATCATAATGCAGAGCATGATTCATTTGGTCTACGTGAGGTAGGCTGCCTTTCCCAGGCCACTTCGTAGAAATGTAAAATACACAACTAAAAAACCAGTCACATATTTATACTGGTTGTGAATATCCCACCACTACCTTTCTATATCTACCTCGAATAGGTTTTATTCTTTTCAGCACGTAGGTACCTATGATCACATGGGTGGCGGTAGCCTTTACCTACTCTCCATCCTGAGAATAGGTTTCAGTATTTTCAGCACGTATGATCACATAGGTCACGGTAGCCCGTAAGCCTTCCTACTCCTTCTCCTAAGTTGGGTCGGCACAACAGGTTTTCTTCTTCCACTCTCTTCTACCATTCCTACTCCTACTCTCCACGGTCCATAAAATCGTATTGTTTCTACATGGTCTATTCCCCAAGGATAACCACCAGTCTGATTGAAGAGTATAGACGTAGGTGATGCCTCAAGTTGATGCAGGAGGGGCAGTGCATTGTGGGGCAATTTCATATCGTGCCCTATGTGTTGGAATAACAAATATGTATATACTACATGAACAAGTAGTTCTTTGTCTTCTCATAGAACGTATACACAGCGTTCATGGAGTCCCCTAAGGTTAGTTAGTAGCGCGCATTATACTGTTTTCATATATTACCTAAACCCGTCTTTCATTGATCTAATAACCTAATACTATGATGGATGACTCGTGACTTGCGTAACGATGTTATGTTATAGATGATAGCTATTTTATTTCAAGCCGATGGCTTGAAATAAAAGTGCAAGTTAGTAGTAAAAAAATATATAAAAAGGTGGTAGGTACTAAGGTATTACGAAAAACTACTAGGCATTAGGAATATGAAGACAAAGAAGACGCAGATCTAAATTCAGGCTACAATGGCACAGGCAGGCCACAGACACGAGTATCCTATTCAAGGATGGCCCACGACTCCACAATGAGCGGGGTCAGCGGTTCAAGTGGCCATCGCGTGAATACTGTCCCTGTCTGTTGCAATTTATACGGTCTTATCGCATTACGGCATTATTAGTACACACGGTAGTTTTATTGATATCGGGCTACTTCTGCACAGATTCATAAATAAAAGAAATCCCTAACGTTGACAATTTTTTAATTTTTTTAGTCATCCTCAAAGAATCTTAAGTACCTAAGGTACCTAGGTAGATATAGGAGAAGGGAAGGGAAATTAAGGGGATATCTACCGTGCCTGAGGCGTGAAACTGTTTCTGTTTATATGTTTTATGTTTTAAATGCTTTATCATATTCCTACAATGTCATGAGGAGGGAAGAAAGTCATATTGCAGGAAGTGTTGGATATGGATGTGGAGGTTCTAGAAAGAGAGGCCGGCCAAAGAAAAGATGGATGGATTGTGTGGAAAATGACATGAGTAAGAAAGGAGTGAGCACCGAGATGACGAATGATAGGGGAGAGTGGGAGAAGAAAACATGTTGTGCCGACCACATTTAGCAGGAAGATACAATAAACAGCATATACGTATAGTCCAACGGACAGTCTTATATCAGTTGTGATCTCTTCCAGTCTTAGTATGGACAGGATTTAAAAATGTCTAACTAAATAGAGTTATCTGAGGATACCTCTATCCTCTATCCTCTCTATCCTCTATCTCTATTCTAGGTTGAAGAAAAATGGGGGAGACCTTTGCCTACCCAGCAGTGGGACAGTGGGTTATTAAAAAATACCTAAAACAAATAGTAGGTACATAACTCACAGTGACTTGCCAACGTATTTCTCAGGAAAACTTGAAAAATTTTCAGCGGTATCATAATCTTGTCAAATAATATCTAGGTACCTACAGACCTTGGCATCACAAGATTACTACGCATTTGTCGTGATAATGATAAAAAGTTGAGCCGAAACGAAACGACTCAATTGTCTAAACTATTTAGGTCACGCCTTCCAGTCGTGGTTACTATTGTGTCACTGAATTTGGGCCAATCAATACGTAATAAGGGCCAATAGCTTTGTTTGTTTGAAATTTAGATTAATAAATAATGCTTGACAATCCACATCTAGCCCTAAAGTACTCAAGCTACTCAACGCTTGTGTTATGGGTACAAGATAACTGATATAATATTTAATAAATTATAATACTTACCTACATAGATAAATATTTTTTATTATACATACAAAAAACCCAGACCAAAGGAACAAATCTCTGCAGATCGAACCCATATTTATTCCGAGGCGGGAAGGGAACCCGCAACCTCTAGCGTCGCAGGCGGTCTCTCGCCCGCTGCGCCACTGAGTCTGCTAGATGCACGGATCAGAGAAGATTTATATTTCTGTGGCTAGATGCTACGTAGCATGTACATACCTCTTACCAGCCAACCTTTTTTATGTAACTTATTGCTGGTGGCACCAACAGTGAGCAGAGGGCACACCATCGCCTTTTACCATTGCCTCGCAAGCCACGCCATGAACGTGCCCTACAGTGCACTGCCCTGCGTTCATCAACTTGATAATAGGTTTTTTCACTCAAATTAACTCGAAAAGAGTTTTTAACCGGAGAGCAAAATAGCATTTCGCTCACTTTCAATGTAAACACGTACCTTTCTTTCCTAGGGAGGAAAAGCTTAACTTACTTAGGGAGGAAAAGTGATTTGATAAAAAAAAATCTGAGACAATTATAAAAAGTAAATAGGTAGGTAAGGTACACGCGAAACGCGCATTCTACCTTTGTCCAAACTATTAACATAAATAAAGATTTTACATAGGTAGTTTTATTTAAAAAAAATACAATGTATAGGTACGTAGATAAGATTATGGTTGTGGTTATGACTATGTGACTGTGACCATGTGACTATGTGACAATGTAACCATGTGATCATGTAATCATGTAACTATTGTCTATTTTGACTTCTTGATTTCTTGATTTCTTGACTTCGTGACTTTGTGACTCCAACTACGACTACGGCTATGAATACTCATAAATTGCAATTATTTATTTTCTCATAGAGTGTGATAAAAAGTACTTTGTAGTAAAAGTAGTCCACATCGGGAACAATATTATTTTAAGCTCGAGTGAAGTACTTTGAATCCCTCGCTTTGCTTAGGATTTAAAAAAACACTCGACATTAAAATAGTTGTTGGCTCCCTTTATAAACAATCTATCTACTATTTTATAGAGACAGATAAAAAACTGCCTAATTATATTTATGTACTGCCGGCCAATAATCACCGCGTTCCGAAATACGCTATAATCGATTTGAGCGCTCACAAACCCGTACCGAATTAGTGTGAGCGCGATAACGATGACCCATGAAACGTCATAGATGACGTCATGACATGCGCCATCTTGCGATTACGCCGACCATGCCATATTCTAATATCACTGTGAGTGCTTTCAAACATGACAGTTGTGCATTTGTGTTTTGTTGTTATTTGTGATGAGGTTACATGTTTTCAGTCGCATTATAGTCGTTATAGGGTATAATATGTTCTGCGATCATAAAATAACAAATACAGAAAATATCTAAGCAGTCCCAGTTTGTTACACAAGGTTTGAGGTTATGATTCCTAGGATGTTTCTGGGAGTGCGTTTACGAGCGTTCCGAATTGTTGACAGCTCTGAGCTGTCATAATCGCAATATCTAATTCGGAACGCCTGTGAGGTGATGTGAGCGCTGTGATCGATTATAGCCATTTCGGAATGCGGCCAATGATTTGTCACCAACCCACCAAGCGCAAGATTGCAAAAACATTGTTCAATATGGCAGTGAATAAAATCTGATAAAATCTTAGGTTGGTGACGTAATAATACGTACATACCTTAGCCATGACATCAATAAAAATGCCTACGCTGCATTATGTTTGATTATTTACTATCACATTAAAATGATACATGTCTCTACTTCGAGTAGAACCAATTAAGATTTAACCATTAGTATTATATTATGTGATCTTAGATTTCTCGTATTTCGATTTTGACGGATTCTTGAGAAAATAAACAAGAAGACTGAAGTAGGTAACCAATTGAGGATTCATTCGAGGCATACGTTTACATCATATAATAACGCGAAGTACAAGACAGTTGAAAATTACATTCGATATTCGACACAGAGTTATGAATTGAGAAGAGAAATATAGATAATTTGAGTGAGACTAATCGAACGCGGATTAACGACCGAACTTTTATATCGTTCCTTTTTTGTTCATTTTCTATTATTTGGATTATTTGAGTAAAAAACTTGCATCGATCAAAATGAAATCTTTGCTAAACTGTGGGCAATGTAGCCTACAAAATGGTTAATTGCGATTTTTCCAAATTGGGTTTAGGTAATCGTGCGAACGAGAGGTAGGTGACATGGTGACATTAGCTTTAAAGTTTTTCAAATAGGTAATGACAACACAAAGAACCGACTAGTTGTTTGTAGACTTTTTGATTCCGAGAATTTCCAGCTTGAACATGGCTTGTGCATTACCGTCATTTGCTAAATGACATAACATACGAATAAAAACACTCCAAATCCGACTCTATACTCTAGGCTTTACGGTGTTAACAGTAGGCAGGTAAGTTAGCTTTGAAATAAATCACAGACTAATAAGACCCATATGTCAAACTCAGAAAGGCTTTTTTAATAAAATGCGTATTTTAAGGCTTTCCGCTGGGAAGAGGTTGTAGGAATAGAATCTCTTAATACAGCATCATAACTATGTAGCATTATGACTTCTAACTGAATGGGTATAAGGTAGATAATTCCGTGGCGTGTAAGGTATTTTGCGAGGGGTCTCGGCTGCAGGTTTGACAGGTTCCGTGTTACACAGTCCCTCCCCCGCGCCTCTCGTTGCCATCCCCCGCTGCGTCTGCGCAGACGCCTGCTCGCGCAGGCTGGCTGGCTGGGATGGGAGTAATAACGGTGAAGCACAGACTTTTGATGTCAATTTTTTATTTTTTTCATTTTGTTATCTAGGTAAAAGCGATATCGGTGATCACGTATCGTCGGTAGATATTAAAGTGAATTTGAGAATGGCATTGTCGTAGGTAGGTATAGTATACCGACCGACGTATAGGTAGGTAGGTACATAGGTACTATTGGTTTGATAGGAAACTATCATGCTCTAAAATCATGGTTACTTAGCTTAAGAAACATAACCTACCTACTCAGAATTGCGTTTAGTGCACTGATCTCTATTACCTCGTAGTACTTATAGCCTATAAAATAAAAATAAATAATAAAAGCAGGTCCCATTCTCGCGTGAATTTACCACATTAGCGGGATTTCTCCTGGGATCACTCTGCGAATCAGGTAAGTAATAAGTTAATAGGAAAAATATAGATCAGTGGTTTGGTGCCAATAATAGTAGTTACTTACATCACTGAGGCCGTGAAATTAGGCAACACAGGTCGAGTATGAGTTTGAAGGCCGAGCCGCAAGCGAGAACTTCACTAATCCGTCGCGTGCTTTTCTAAAAAAAATGCAGGAAAATAAAACATACTTTTTAAATAAAACACTTTTTTTATTATGAATAAGCAGTCCTTTGACTAAAATCTCACCTGATGGTAAGCGACGATGTAGCCACCTTTAGGAGACACCTTTAAAAATATTTAGATTGTTTCCTATTAATGCATGTTTGAGGAAACTTTTCATAACATCGATTCACTTTTTATCACACATTCACACACACATATCATTTCATATTTTATCACATCAATTCGAAAATTGTTTTCTCTTCGTAAACAGGGAGCAAAATAGCACTTCGCTCACTTTCAATGTTAGTAAGTACTTTTCCTCCCTATGGATATAAACTTACTTGGGGTGGAAAAGTGATTTGAATTTGGAATGAGCTTATGAGTAAAACGTTTCAAGTTTCGCAAATAATTCCAATAACCAAAGAGATTACGAACACTGAACAAGCAGGTTGTATGTAAAAAAAAGAAGTTCTGAGACAAATAAAAAAGAATACACGCGAAACGCGCATTCCACCTTTGTTCAAATTATTTACCTAAATTCAGAATTTACTTAGTTTAAAAAAAATTATATATGATCATGGTTGTGGTTATGTCTATGTGGCTGTGACCATGTGACTATCGTGACTTTGTGACTTCATGACTTTTGACATCGTGACTTCTTCACTTCGTGACTTCAACTACGACTATGACTATTCATATTTTGCAATTATTTCTTTTCTCATAGAGGGTGATAAAAAGTAGGTACCTAGATAGTGTCCACCTCGGGAGCAACACTATTATAAGCTCGAGCGAAGTACTTTGAATCCCTACGCTTATGCCTTGATCACACGTACCGAGCAAACCGGCGAGACAGTGCTCTCGGTCGAGTACTCGGTACGTATAAACATAGCGCCGAGTGCACGGCCCAGCGCTCGGCCGAACAAAGTGGCGAGACAACAGCTCGGCTGCCGTTCCGTTCTACCTACTAGACCGAGTTACCACACTCCCGCTTCCCCGCACTGTCTCGCTCACTCACTCGGCAGGTTTGAACGTGCACTGTCTCGCCGCTCGCCACTCGGCCACACACTTGTCCGAATGCGGCGTTGCTCCTTTTCCAGCAGTTCATTCTACTAATAGTGGAATAAGTAACTTTGTATATTTTCTAATTATCTTTTTACGATCCATCATATCCGAATTGTAGTCTCAATAGAACTGAACTGACTTGTAGACTCAACTGAACTGACTGTGCTTATTTCAAAACGTGTGTGAACAGCTACTCGCTTACTACACTGTCTCGGCCGAGAAACATTTTACTGTCTCGCCGGTTTGCTCGGTACATGTGATCAAGGCATTAGGATTCTACTCTACAATCCTTCACGTAAAGCGTTTCTCGTCATATCATTATGAACAAAATTAAAAATAATAGGTAACAATATAAAATTACTTCTGATTAATCAGAAGTTTCCTCAACACCTACAGGATACGTTATATAAAAATGTATGACGCGAAGTGGATTATTCAATCACTATGTATGGATTGGATTTACCTAGTTACCTATGTGTATGTTTTATGGCTAGTCATCAGGTATAAGGACATTCCTACAAAGCTTTAGTACCTAATCTACCTCTTTACCTAATAGGTAAATAGCGATTGATTAGATACTTATACATATTATGTACTTACCCACAATGCATGACTAAGGTCAGTTCTTTGTCTTTATAACCGACTTCTAAAAAGAGGTTCTCAATTCGACTGTTTTTTTATGTTTGTTACCGCATCACTTTTTAGGGTGGACCGATTCTGATGATTCTATTTATTATCGAAAGCCAGGCTAGTGCTTGTCATATGGTCACATCCGACGAGTAGGTATCTACCTACCTAGTTATTTAGTTATTATAGTATTAATACAAGTATTAGATTTTTTTTTTTATTAGTAGTGTAAGGTACCTAACTAAAATAAGGCATTGAACAATAATAATATACCTACTTAGGTAATCTGTTTTATGTCGCTCTCTGAAAAATATATGTTAGGTAAGTATGTACGTACCTAGGTCTACCTACCTACTTTTGATAACTATCACTGATAAACATTTCATGAACCAATCTTTTATTAATAGTAATTTATTTATTATCAACAAAATACATAGGTACCTACCTACCTAATAAGTACCATATACCTAAGTAGGTACTACAATAATAGGTAGGTTTATTTTATCAGAGAACTTATCGTCTTGACCGCTCCCTTAATTGCAAGGTTTAATAAAACTGTAACTAGGTAGGTAGGTAGGTAGATACCTAGGTAGGTACCAGGGTAGGTAGGTTGTCCCATTTGTCGTGTTTTTGGCAAAAAGCAAACCTCGATAGGTAACTTGGTATACCTAGATAGAGATTTAAAAGTTCTGACGGCGGCGCTACTAGGTATCATCAGTAGCCTCTCCTGAAACAGCCCTTAGGGTGCGGCGACTCGTAACGGAATCGCTGCGTGTCCGCTACGAGTACGACACGTAACGGAATTGCCGCGATTCCGCGACGAGGCGTTGTGCAATAGTTTGTGAATATGCGTTTGACAGAGTAGGTATTCGATTCTCACGCTCGTGGAAGCGGTGCCTAAGTCATAGTTTTTTTATAAAACGATGACTATATTTATGAAAAGAATTTGGACCTCTCATCTCATATAGGTATGAGAAGTCCAAATTCATATTCATTAGCATAATAATCCGTTACTTGACCAGCTCTTGGCACGAAATGACCAACTTGCTTGAATACTGATTCAGCCATCGCATAAAACACGTTTTCGAGCAATGACACCCATAAGAAACATTACAATCAAATGGTACTGCAGTTGGCACCAAGCTGAAATGCAAGATAGGTTCGACCTACGTTTGCGTAATCTGCAGATCAATAAATCGCTAACGGTGATGATCGTTACAATCGCCGTCGCACTACACTCATGCTAAACGCTCAAGGTAGGTTAGGTAAGAGTAGTAGAGTTCTTTGTGCGTGGCTCGTCCGGGGAAGTACTACCACCACGCCTTTTTCATCCTCAAAGCAGCATCGCTGTTTCGGTTTCAAGAGTGTGGTCGCCGGTGTAATTACAGGCACAAGTTGATGGACGCAGGGCAGTGCATCGTAGGGCACGTTCCTATCGTGTGTGACCTAGGGGGCAATGTTATTTTATAGGTGATGGTTACCACAACATCAGGTGGGCCATCTGCTTGTTCCATCAGCTAGTTGTATAAAAAAAAAGGAGCCTACATTAGGATGTTTCACTGTTTTATATAAATCTGGTCATTACTTGAAAGAGCACCGGTGGTCTAGTGGGAGTGACCCCGCCTTCCGATCGTAAGGTCGCAGGTTCGAATCCGGTCGTGCACCAATGGATTTTTCTATCGAAAAATTTATGTGCGCAATGCCAGTGCTCTTAAACGGTGAAGGAAAACATCGTGAGGAAACCAGTTAGTATTCTAACAGCGGCGATGGGCTTGCAACCTGTCACGTATGGAATACTAACTACTGCAAAATGTGGGTATGTACCAAATGTAATGTTTGGACGTACCTCTGACTACCCCCCTTAGACATCCTCAAAGAATCTTTAATTAGTATCTACTTGGTACTGGGAGATCTGAAGGGATATCTACCGTGCCTGGGGATCAAAGTCGTGAAGCTGTTTCAGTTTTCAGTTTTACTTGAATGACTCATGAGGACAACTAAGAAACAATCAAACATATGTATGATACCGTTTTCTATTAATTCCAAGCCTAATTGTATATGTTGTGTGTTCTTTGTGGCAAATAAATAAATGTCTATGTCTATGTCTATGTCTAAACATCTCGGTGGGTGCCTGCCTACCCCTACTTTAAAAATGATGACGAAATTATTGATATTGAATGTCGAAGTCCGTCCGTCTAGCGCTCTGCGCTGGAAATTCGAAACTGAGATAAGATAGGAAATTCTTGGGAATAAACGACAATGAAAAATAATATTATCTAGATACTAGATAGGTAGGTGCCTAACTGCATAGTGACTACTTACATAGTTTTTTTTAAGTAGTTAGGTACCTACCTAAATTATAACTTAACTTCGAAGAGTCTAGATCAGAAAAATCTTAACACCTAGATGAATTACCTAGGTACATTATCACGTTTAAATTTTTTAATTACTCTTTAAAGTAAAAAACGACTTCAAATGCACTGGGAAATACACTCATACCACTACTATAACTGCAAGAGGTTGCGGGTTCGAATACCACCTCGGAACAAATTTGTTTACGATCTGCAGAAATTTGTTCCGTTGGTCTGAGTGCTTTCTATGTATATTAAAAAATGACTATCCATGTAAGTATACAGGGTGTCCCAAAACTCAACGTCAAGCCGAAACGGGGCGACGGCGACGACGACAGGATTGATTGTAACATCATGAGAAAAATCAGAAAAAAGTCTATTCCATGCAGTTTGAAAATTATGGGCATTTAAAAACCTAAAAATTTGAATAATTCAGTAAAGTCAATCAGAACCATTTTTCGGCTATTGTGGTTAATTTTATTATTTTTGTTCATTTAAACTTTGAAACCGTAACCCTAACTAATATTTCTAAGAATCACAGCGAAAAATTATGATTTCTTTTTTTTTCTCATTAAGTTTACAATCGATCCTGTCGACCCATTTCGCCTTGACGTTGAGTTCTGGGACACCCTGTATAATGTATTAAATATATCAGTTATCTAGTAGGTACCCATAACACAAGCTTTGAGTGGTTTACTTTGGGGCTAGATGGTGCTGTGTGGATTGTCCAGCATTATTTATTTTATTAACATTGTGTATGATAGGTATATGCACAGTCACTGAACTTATAGGTAGGTACCAACATATAACAAGCGTATTTATACCTACTAGAACGAAAAGCCGCTTCAGGTGGAAAAAGCAGCTACCTATTAGTGTTATTAACTAAGCTAAATATTAACAATTTTAACGTGATGATGAACCAATAGAAATTTTAACAAACAACGCTGGCAGAACAAACCTTCCACACACTGATTTATGTAACCCATAAAAACTGTTAATTAATACACACGTTGATTTGGAACTGTTGGCAGAGCGATAAGTACCTACCTACCTAACTAGGTATGAAGACGAGATGCATAGCCGACGGGTACGTCGCTACGGCTACCAGAAGACGCCATCACGCACGCCACAAACAGGTCAGTGCTGTGTCGTGTCGTTGATCCGAGGCGAGGAGTCTGCAGCGCAGCGCGCACATTCGCGGGCCGCGGGGCCAGCTCCTCTCCTCCCCCCCGTTTGCTGCACACCCCGCTCAAGCCGGCATGCGCTCTCCTATAGCGTCGCGCACTCGCGCCCCACCGCCGCCTTACATTTCACAGTTGACGCGAGGGCGAAGCGCACGCCCGTTTCTCTAGACCGCGAACGAAGTGCCGCGCACCCGCGGCTCACACAACACAACCGCCATGTTTGACGTTTTCGGCTCCGTAAAGGGGCTTCTCAAACTTGACTCTGTTTGCATCGACAACAATCTGTTCCGGCTGCACTACAAAGCCACCGTGATCATCCTGATTGCGTTCTCGCTGCTTGTCACCTCGCGCCAGTACATCGGTGACCCGATTGATTGCATTGTAGACGAAATACCGCTTGCCGTCATGGACACGTATTGCTGGATTTACTCCACTTTCACCATCCCAAACAGACTTGTGGGCCGTGTAGGAAAAGACGTCGTGCAGGCTGGAGTGGCCTCACACGTGGAGGGCCAGGATGAAGTTAAGTACCACAAATATTATCAGTGGGTGTGTTTCGTGCTATTTTTCCAAGCAATCCTGTTCTATGTGCCGCGTTACATATGGAAAACCTGGGAAGGAGGTCGTATCAAGATGCTCGTGCTCGACTTAAACTGCCCAGTGGTCGGAGAAGACTGCAAAAACGACCGTAAGAAGTTGCTCGTGGACTATTTTCATACAAACCTGCATACTCAGAATCTCTATGCATTCCGCTTCTTCATCTGCGAAGTACTGAATTTCATTAACGTCGTTGGTCAGATCTTTTTTATGGACTTCTTCCTCGACGGTGAGTTCTCCACATACGGCAGTGACGTCGTGAGTTTTACCGAGATGGAACCTGAAGAACGTGTTGACCCCATGGCAAGAGTTTTCCCAAAAGTGACAAAATGTACCTTCCACAAATACGGTCCTTCGGGAACCGTGCAGAAGTTTGACGGACTTTGTGTACTGCCACTGAATATTGTCAACGAAAAGATATACGTGTTCCTGTGGTTTTGGTTTATGATTCTATCCATCCTAAGCGGCATTTTACTGCTGTACCGTATGGCCGTGGTAGCCAGCCCGAAGGTGCGTCTCTACCTCCTGCGCACCCGCAGCCGTCTGGCACCACAGGACCAGGTGGAGAACGTAGCTCGCAAGCTACAGATTGGAGACTGGTTCGTCTTATACCAACTTGGAAAAAACATCGACCCGCTAATCTATAAAGAGCTCATGACTGAACTTTCCGAGAAGTTTGAAGGAAAAGACACAGTGTAGTAGTTTCATTATCTCGAGGAGACTGAGGACTTCGTGTCGTACTTGTGCCGTGTTTAAAGTGAGCTTGAGAGTCCGGTACTGCCTGGCCCGCCATTGCGCCTATTCTAGGGCCACACACCGTCGATCGCGCGTCCAGCGTACACAAAGAGCGCCGGGAGCGGCTTCGTACCGACATTCCATTACAGAGCCCGATACGGGGAACGACCTCCTTGGGCCACACTCATTGTATTCTAAAACCGCTTTAACATTCGCCCACCGACCTAAGGATGGGTTGAAAGCTTGAAATCTTCCAAACGCAACACTTTGACTGAGTCGCGCTGCCGCTGCAGTGTGCAAGCATTTAGCGTTACGTTTTTGGGAAATGTTTACATAGTCGTAGTTGTAGAACTAGCAGGTAGATCTCGTGCCTTGATTTTGTATTTCGTATTGTTTGTGCGAGTGAATGATGTTGATGAGACGTCTCATTGTGATATGTAATTATTATAGTAATCTAAATTAAGTGTTTATCGTGTATGCCCGATTGCACGACTGGGCTTAAAGCGACGATTTATATCTGAAATGTCTTTGTTATCGAATGTTATACTCGATATACTATCGGATATTGTTTTAATAGCAATAAACTATTAATTATAAGAGTTCCATTTGTTCGAATTAAATACTGACAATACTGTAATCTTGCGAGATGGATAGGTAATTGTAGGTATGTATAAAAGTTTTTATACTGACGAAATCCGAGTCGATCGTGTTTGATAATATTTTCTGAATATATTTACTACTACACATTTTTCTTTGGTTTCATTCTAAACAACAGCATACTCAATCGACCCTGGTAATTAAAAAAAATGAATCAGCAGATAAAAGATAACAAAAAATCCTCTAGAATTGCTTGTCAGCTTTGCTTTGCTTTGTTCGGCGTAACACACACATCATACAACCAGTAAAACCATACTGGTAGCGACATCTACTGACAACATTAATAAACTGCAGTGGGATAAAAAGTGATATCTCACAGAAAACCAAATGAGGTTAAAAATTTCTGTATAGTATACCTACCTACTTTTATTACATAAATTCAATAAGGATGACGTTAGTAGGGGCTATCAAATCAAAGGTCAAGCTGATGTGCCTTATTACTTACTGATAGGGTAGGTAGGTAGGTACCTAATGTACCCACCTATTACCACAGATCAGTATAAACTGGTATGTGCTATTACTGACTGAGGCGTAAAGAAGTTTTCAAAACCATTACATACATAACTTATTAAATACCTAGGTAAGGTGCCCGTGTAACGCATGAGCAGGCAGTCTATAAAACTCATCATTAGCATAGACAAATGAAAAAACAATTAGAGCATTTTTCTCGCTGGTGATCGGCATTAATCTTCCTCCACTCATTTTCAATCCCAATGTAAAGTAATCGTACTAGAATGAATGCCATTCATCCATCATGATTTAGGTACCTACTATTTATTATTTCAAAATTCGGATCGCATCTTCTCCATATTTTTGCTATACTGTAAACTAAACGGTTTGTTAAGTAAGTAATCCACCATCATCAACAATTATGTACCTACCTAGCACAATAATTGCAATATAAACAGTAGGTATTTCATTTGTTTGTTGTATGAATACCTAGGTAAGGTACCTAAGTTATCTTTGATTTAGTAGAGTCTTCACACGTTTCTCAAATGTAGTTCTATTGTCAAACTAATTGAGTCAGCTTGTTTGAGCCGATTGGTAAACAACAGTTTCTGGGAAGAGGCTCAGGTAGTCAAACAGTCCTCTCTTCATAGGAACCGCTGAATAACTTGATGTGCTAAAGTGGAGATGAGGTGATACCTAGTATTATCAATCAGTTCTTTACACAAGAATTACAAAAAAAATATAAAAAACTACCTATTCACTGATTATAGCAATGAGTAGAGTATTTTCTCTCTGTTTTAATAGCATAGATTTTTGTTTCTTTAGCGTCTGCATTGGTGTTTGCCTGTAATCAAAGACTTTGGTACAAAATCTTTGCCTGTAATAGGTTTGTGTTTCTTTTTATAACAAAATACTCTGTGGTTTGTGCACATTGTTTAGGACCTTTACCAAATTTTTAACTCAATGTTTGCTTAGTGTATTTAAACTTTTGGCGAACCTGGTAAATAAATAAATTAATATTCTTCATCATATACAGGTTAATTCAATTTAATATAGGTACTACGGTTGGTACCAGATCACTATTTTACTGTTTCATGTCAATTGGAATTACCTTGGGTTTGTATCACTACAGTGCATTCACAGTTATTTTACCTCTAGCTGTTAGGTTGGCCAAATTGAGCGTTATGTTGCCATCTTTAGCTTTTATGACTCCCATAGAAGGAATGATAAATCTTGCGGTGTTTGTACCTATTGCTAATAAAAATATTATCTGCCAATTTTTTTTGTTTCACCATAATATATTGAAATTAATATTTGTAATAATTATTTTTGTTATCGGGACGGCTGACTGAATGCATTTAAATTGATGTCTGTACGAAATCAGTACTAAAATTTGGCTACCAATGTTTCAATTAGGTTCGATATGAAATACGAAAGTAAATTTTAATCAATATTACTTATGTGTGATATGTTAATTATTAAATAAAAATTAAAAACAGCAGCAACTTCGCCTTCTTTGGTAATAGTGCTGACAGTTTTTTCAGATATTCCTGAAATGAAAAAAAATCTTATTTGATAGCTGACAGCCAAAAAGTGGACATGATATTATTACATACATAAAAATGGATAACATACACAAATAGTTGTTCGTGACAGAAATATTATTATGTACATAAGGTGGTCACGTTAGGACATTCTAGTTTTCAGTAATATTGGGTAAAATGTTAGAGACTGGTAACCCTTTTTTACATACCTGTCATGGCGGCCACTCGTTGGCGAACATTTCCAAATGGAATCATAGGAGCATTATTGTCTTTTTCTCTTTCACAAAAGTCCCGCACAGACAAAACAATATTTCTTCCGCTACTCTGAATCCTTTTCGGCATGATATCAGATGAAATATCACAATTATTAAAGAAAAACAGTAGGAGCTTCGCAGGATGACTCGACGGGAATGCCAACTTAAAGAAAACATCTGTCAGAGGTAAAATAAATGTGAATGGATGGACTGTACATCACTAGGTGCATAGTATAAAACAAAGTCGCTTTCTCTGTCCCTATATCCCTATGTATGCTTAAATCTTTAAAACTACGCAACGGATTTTGATGCGGTTTTTTTAATAGATAGAGTGATTCAAGAGGACGGTTTATATGTATAATGCATGATATGTGCACCCGTGCGAAGCAGGGGCGCGCGGGCGGGTCGCTAGTAATGTTATTAATAAGTAGAGAGTTAATAGGTAGATAATTGGTTGGTGTACATACCTACCTACTCATTGTGTTCCTCTTCCTGCTGAGTCTAGGTAGGTAACCTACAAATCAACGCGCAAAATTTTTGATTATCTTATGTACCTACTTATACAGGGTGTCCCATAGTATGGTGATGAACACTAGACATGACATGACACCACACTGAACTCTTTCACCAAAACTATTGCACAACGCCTCGTCGCGGAAACGCGGCGATTCCGTTACGAGTCGTCGCGGCGGAGCGGACACGCAGCGATTCCGTTACGATTTGCGACGATATAGGTAGGTACGCTGGCAACCCGCTCGCTTGTGGAGATTGGACTCGCCGCGACTGTCGCTCTTGGAGATGGCCCCCTTGCTTTGGATGACATTGCCCGTGTCAATGACCTACTAGGTAAAGTCCAGCAGGCTGATCACGTAACTTTTGTTGCATTCAAAGTCCGGTTGCCTATGCAAATTTTGGCAGTTTTTCGATCGCAAAACTGCCAAAATTGACATAGTCAACTGAATTTTGAATGCAACAAAAGTTACGCGATCAGCCTGCTGATCCCATTGTTATCAATTCCAGATCCTAAAAGGAGACTGGTATGTGTAGGTAAGTGTTTTAATGCCTAAGAAGGTCTTAATGCATTTCAAAGCCAGCTGCAAATGCACAAAATACAGTCTGCAGCAAAAATCTTTTTCATCCCACCATCTCGGAAAGAGTAATTTTGCTCTTCAATATCTGAGTGCAAAAGCCGTTTTTATTCTCTAGAGGATAAAGTAAATTGAATTTAGAACATCGTGTGCACTAAGTTTGTGAATTAAAAAAAAAACATTAAACCTATTTACTGCTACCTCTATGGTGCCGAATATATCATACAACTTTTTTTTAATTTGTTAAAAACTCAGACTCGGAACCTTCTTGGTGTTCTTTTTTCAATTTGCTTTGTACGCGGTTCTTTACGCGGCATTTTTTCACGTCATTGTTAAACCTTATATTAAAAACAAGAAACTTGAAAACAAGTGAAAAATGTAGTAGTTAATACCTAAACTGAAATAAAAGTAGGTACCTATCTTGTGATTGTAAACTTTTTTTTTGCATTTAGTCATTTCCTCGCTGAGGTGGAATGAAAAGTTACGTGTTGCACTCGAGTGCAAAGATTTTTCACCTCGTGCTCTTTTGATTCCCTCGCTAACGCTCAGGATTCTAATTTTGAATCACTCGCTGCGCTCGTGATTAAATTTTAGAATCCTTCGCTTGCTCGGTCATCAAAATTGAACACGCGGTTAAAAAGCAACTTTGCACTCTTGTATAACAAATAACTATAGTGAATCGATATTTTTTTATTCTACACTTGGTAGGTAGTGAATGACGGAATAATTATTGAAACCCAACGATGGGTAAAATAATCTAACATCGTTGTTGAAACCAGATTCATAAATTTTATAAAGCATAAGGATAAAAAGTAGCCTATAAGTGCTATTCCAGACTATAATCTATCTCTCTGCCAAGTTTCATCTAGATCCGTTCAGCCGTTCCGGCGTGAAAGAGTAACAAACATCTATTCATCCATCCATCCGTGACTGACGACCTCAGTGGCGCAGCGGGCGAGAGTCCGCCTGCGAGACGCAGAGGTTGCGGGTTCGATTCCCGCCTCGGAACAAAATTTGTGTACGATCTGCAGAAATGTGTTTCGTGGTCTGGGTGTTTTCTATGTACCTATAATAAAAAATATCTATTATTCTCTTATATATCTCTTATATTAAAAAATATAAGAGTCCGACTCGCGCTATCTTATTAGTGATTCTGTTGGCACCACAGAACAACGATGGGGCCACATCGCCCCCGCGCGCGCCCCCCCATAGAAGCGAAGTGAATAATAATACGTGGATCTCGTTTGGACCAGTAAACAGGCCAACCTACGACAGCGCTTGTCAGTCTGTTGTCGAACATAGTCCGAGCCAGAGAGAGTTTTCGGTCGTTTTACTCGGTTTTACAGCATGATAAACTATTAAATATGTCTTGGTGTCAAGTTAAAAATTGTAAAAACAATAGTTCCAGTGTTACCGGCGTGAAATACCATCGGTAAGTAGTAAAATTTCGTAAATTTTAATAAAAAAGCTTTCGTCATTTTGAATGCGCATTAACACATTCGTTGTCTTGAGACGCTCGGGAAGGAAGCTCTGTGATTGGTTTTTTGCATCTTACTCTCTCACAGTAGTCGCTCCTATGGTCATCGCACTCCCACGACGCTGCTTCGTATGACTCGATAGCAAAGTGATGTGTAAATGGAACATGTTGTAGTGTGCGTGCCGAAAGTGTGTTAGTTTTAGTAAATGGTGACACCTGTTTTGTATCGAATAAAGAAAGAATTCGCCTCTAGTCACAGGGCGACACGCATGGACTTTAAAGCTCTGTGGTTGGCACCTTCGATCAACGAATCTTTGATCGAAGGACCTTTTTTCTTTTTGCTGTATTATTGTACCTACTATCTGTGTGTAATGGTTAGGCAGTTAAATGCTTTTACAACAATCTTAGTGCAGCCCACTGTACTAGGTTCCATTCGTGATTATTACATAAACATGCCATGTTTAGTTAGAGCTGTATTATTAAACAATCGACACATGTGTGTCGACTCAGATTGCGATCACTTAGTTTACATGTTGTCGACTACCTACCTCAAGGAATATAGATGTATTCAAATTCCTTGACCTACCTAGAGTAGTTAGTTACCTTTACCTACTTATGATATTTTATGCTACCTACATACCTAGGCTAGGATACCATCGCTCACCACCACGGAATAGAGAAAATTTCTGTGCTCACCACAGCAGTCACCACTCCACGCTCACTCACATGCGGTCTTGCTCGCACTTAAGGCGTTGGCACCACCTAATATTCCTCTCGCTCGCACGATTCGACATTTTGAAAGATATAAAATCACTAAGCCTAATTTTGAAAAATCGGAAACATCCATTTTGTGTGCAATGACATTGCTCACAGTTTAGTACAAAAATCATGTAACATGATTGATACATGTGTTCTTAGAAGTTTGTCTAGGTACGAAAACTAGAAAAGTACGAGTGCGAGCGAGAGGAATTTTAGGTGTTGTCATTGGTTGTCAACGCCTTGCGAAATACCCGCATGTCAAATTAGTTCCGTTTCTACGCCTTTTCGCTTTACATCGTTATCGATTTTTTACACCGAGTTTTTAAAATACGAATTACATCGATCTGTATCGATTATTACTATCGATCGATCGTTCCAGTTATTGCATAATCGTTCATTCCTTTTCGTTCGCCGGTCGCGCCCTTGCCTTGATCAAAGACATTGTACTTGTGTTATAAGTACAAGGTCTTTGGCCTTGATGAAGTATTGTTATTGGCGGCTATTATTCCTACTAAAATACAAGATGGCAGACATTTTTTTTTTCACAAATCCGGTATTTACTGTCAAACTGACATTTCATATTGTCAAATAACAAACTGCTTGCTGTTGATTGCTATCAAGAAATGTAGCCAACTCAAAGTTTGCCTATGATACAAGTAATTAGCAACTTCCTTTAAAAATAAAACCAACCAATATTGGCTACATAGTCAGTTTCAGCTGTTTTACTTTTTAGAACCAAAAATAACTACTACTAGACAATTTATATTTTAGGGACTTTATTTACGAAAGATGGAAATGCGAGGAAAAAGGATGGAAAGCATGCAAATGATATTTTAAAAAGAATGACTGCTGGAAATAGAGATAACAGGCACTAGACATGTTTATGAGTAGGTATCCGGAAACTATCTGTATAGGCACGACTGTCTTTACTTAAGGCTCCGGTGACAGCGACTCGCAATTTCAAAGTGCGATTGGCTATTATTTCATTTTATTTCATTTCGGGGAGGTTGTTTGAAAAAATAACTCTAAAGAAACACGCATAAATACTGTTCGAACACAAATAATACAATAATATAAGGTAAACATGCCCGAATCAGAAATCATTTTGGTATTAGTATGTTTGGTCTTACGTTTACCTAATACCAAAATGATTTCTGACTCAAGCACATTTCCCTTTTATTATTGTATTATTTGTGTTCGAACAGTATTTATGCGTGTTTCTTTAGAGTTATTATTTCAAACAACCTCCCCGAAATGAAATAAAATGAAATAATAGCCAATCGCACCTCGAAATTGCGAGCCGCTGTCACCGGGCTCTTAAGGGAGTGTTAGTGCTGACATTAATGTATAGTAAGGTAGGTACCTAGTGAATTTGAGTGATAGAGTGAGAAACAATATAATTATAAAGATATTTAAAGTGAAAGAAGACGTATGTGAGTGTAGAGAAACCTTTATCTACACTCACTTATACGTCTTCTTTCATTAGGATTTATTATAAGATGATAAGGGCATGCATGTAGAGAGGATGAATGAAAAGAGATTAACGAAATAGGTGCATCTGGCGAGCGATAAACTAAGACTTTATAGTAAACTAGTTGCGCCCCGCGGTTTCACCCGCACAGAGATTTGAATCCCGGTGATCCCGCTGATCGAAAAATATTGGTAAAACGATTGCTGATATCACTCATTGCTCAAAACGCAACGATAGCGCGTGCTTATCTTTCCTGTGGCGACATCTAGTTATTATTTAGGAACTAAAATATGTATTACATCTAAACACGGTAAAATGCAAAGCTGCCCACACCCGGTATTCCCACGGGAAAAAAAGTAGCTTATGTGTTATTCCAAACTATAATCAATCTCTCTGCCAAGTTTCATCCGGATCCGTTCAGCCGTTCCGGCGTGAAAGAGTAACAAACATCCATCCATCCATCCATCCATACTTAAAAACTTTCACGTTTATAATATAAGTAGGACTGGTAGCGCCCTGCGGTTTCACCCGCTTATTTTTAAATCCCGGTATTCCTACGGGATAAAAATTAGCCTATGTGTTATTCCAGACTATAATAATATATCTCTGCCAGTTTTCACCAAGATCCGTTTAGCCGTTCTGGAGTTATAGAGTAACAAACATCCATCCATACATCCATCCATACTCACAAACTTTCGCATTTATAATTTTATTTTATTTATTTATTTTATAAAAAAAAAATATTATATTAGTATTAGGAAGTAGGATTAGCAAACTGATTAAAGAATCAAAATATAAGTCTTATTTCCACTAGTATGCCTACCATACAACTTTCAGCTCGAGAAACAAACAGAATTACAACACTTAAAATTATAACAATATTACTTATGGTGCTGTTTATTTATTTATTTATTTACTTACAGCTAGTTCCTAACTTTACAGATAATAATATGTACTTATCTAATAAGTTGAAACTAGAAATCTAACATTTATATAAAAATTAACAAAAAATAAAACAACAAAATATAGACACTTCAAGACAAAAGTAATAAACATTATTAACAGTATAATACAGGTAAAAAATAACAAAAAAATCAACTTAAAAAATAACTTCTTTCTCACTTAAGAGTCCGGTGACAGCGGCTCGCAATTTCGAGGTGCGATTGGCTATTATTTCATTTTATTTCATTTTGGGGAGGTTGTTTGAAATAATAACTCTAAAGAAACACGCATAAATACTGTTCGAACACAAATAATACAATAATATAAGGGAAATGTGCTTGAGTCAGAAATCATTTTGGTATTAGGTAAACGTAAGACCAAACATACTAATACCAAAATGATTTCTGATTCGGGCATGTTTCCCTTATATTATTCCATTATTTGTGTTCGAACAGTATTTATGCGTGTTTCTCTAGAGTTATTTTTTCAAACAACCTCCCCGAAATGAAATAAAATGAAATAATAGCCAATCGCACTTCGAAATTGCGAGCCACTGTCACCGGAGCCTTAATGTCAGACATTATTGCTGTTGATTATTTTGTTGCAAAACAATGTCATAAACCAACTTAAATTGAGTAGGTATCCCGTTTTTTTATCTGAATTAGCAATTTTAAGCTATCTAGGGAAATTCAGTTGGAAACTGGCACTGACTTGTTTGTGTTTGGCAAGTTTAGATAAGTACATAAGTTGTATATTTTCATAGTAACTAGACTTGAATCTGTGTCACACATAAGTGTAACACAGTAGTTTGCGTAGTTTCTATGTGACATGGAACTATCTGGTATTCTGTAATTTGTCATAATATTATTCCTACTAAATTTCTACACCATCATCATAATTTCCAAATACTAACTATGTTTAATTCTATGTCACTAAAACTAGCCTGCAAGCTAATGTAGTAAAGATTTATACAACCATAATATAAATGTTTGCTAAAGTGTAATCTTAGAGCACTTAGAACTTTCTAAATGCTCTAAGAGTGTAATAAATAAAATGTCAGCATTTTTTTTATACAACTCGCTGATGGAACAAGCAGATGGCCCACCTGATGTTAAGTGGTAACCATGACCTATAAACAAAACATTGCCCCGTAGGTCACGCACAATAAAAACGTGCCCTACGATGCACTGCCCTGCGTCCATCAACTTGAGGCATACAGATGTTAAGCCTGTAATTACACCGGCGACCACACTCTTCAAACCGAAACACAGCGTTGCTGCTTGGCGGCAGAAAAAGGCGTGGTGGTGGTTTTATAATAATTTGTTGACAATGCATGAATAGGTAAACATTATTTAGATATCAATTAGTTATGAAATTTTGCTCACATTTTTGTTTTACGTTACGAATTAGAAAGTTTAAAATGAGAAAAAAGACTAAATTATGAAAGTTGCAAAAATTTCGTTGAAATAGGCGCCCCGAAAATTTGTGACGTTCTTTGTTTTGTGTTGCGTCTTGCGTCAGAGGCCTCAGGGACAGGGAGGGTGTTTCTGTGCAACACTGATGCCAACATAGCTATTTTATAGCTAGATCTAGCTATTTTTGCACACCCGTCAGCTACAATTTCAAAAAAATTGTAGCTAAACGGTTTAGCAATTTTTTCTAGCAACTTTCCAATATAGCGTCCAGTAGCAACTTCATTTGAAAAAAACACACGTCCATGGCAAAATTACATTGTTTTGAAGTTGAAGTCACTGTGAGCGCCCTGTCAAAAGTGACATTTGGCTGTATTGATGACTGATAGACGTCAAACAGGACGTTCGCTGTCGCGCTCACTCACGGTAATGCGAAACGGGTGTATGTATGTATTTGGTATTGTGATTTGATTGCATGCTGAATTTTGGTTTTGTTTTATGTTATAATGATTTGATTTTATGTTAAATTTTCTAGAATATAGTGTAAAGACACAGATATTTATACTGTGGTATAACTGTTTAGGATAAGATTAATGTTTCAGTCATGTTATGTCTCCATTAATCAGTAAAAAATTTGATATTTTACCTATTAGTTATCATTTTGAAGTTTGGCTACTTGCTACTTTAGCTACTTTTTGAGGTAATAAAATATGGTGATCTGGCAACTTTCTGCGAAAGATCCACAGCCTTACTTATAAAAACTGCTTAAATAGGAGTTTTAGCATTGTTTAGTTAAGAGGTGTTTAGCGCCTTTAGTACTACTTTAATATTTCTTACTTATAAAAAATATTTAAGCAACGATTAGCAAAGTATTGGTTGAGCTCTCCTTGTCTATGGAAATGATCAGTTTTGCATTATTTTTCTGATACTGGCCACATTTTGCACCAAAGAAAAGTAAAGTTGACACTGAGACGTTGACGTTCAAGGAATTTGAATACAAGTACAGATGTCTTATCCAAGGAATTTGAATACAAGTGTCTTATCTATTCTATATTCCTTGGTGACGTTTCTACAATTCACTACACTAGTTGCGCCCCGCAGTTTCACCCGCGCAGATTTAAATCCCGGTATTCCCACGGAATAAAAAGTAGCCTATGTGCTATTCCAGACTATAATTTATCCCTCTGACGAGTTTCATCCATATCCGTTCAGCCGTTCCGGCGTGAAAGTACAAACTTTCGCGTTTACAATACCTATTAGTAGGATTTATCATGGGTATGCCCAAAGAATTTGGATACTTGTTTATTCTTCTTAGGGTTTGTCCAAGGAATTTAGAAACGGTTTGCCGAACTTGTTTCAAATTCCGCAAATACCTAGTACCACCTTTCTACCTACCACTAACTAGTAGGTATGCTAACGCATCTACCTACCTATGTTTATTGTAAGGAAGTTGAATTGAAAAGTTGAAGGACATTCCTGAAAACAACTTGTGTATTTATTGAATTTCATTTCATTTATCAAAGTCTAACAAACACAGCACCTCCACTCCACACACTACGTTGATAGGTGATGATCTCTATGTGGCCCACATAGAGATCATCATAGATATAGATCATAGATGGCACCCACATAATGTGGGTGCCATCTATGGCGCCGATGATTTACGGAAATCCGCTAAAAGACCGAAATCGCTCTGCAGCTTCTATTTTCTCCCGCATTGTTGATGTAATGATGGACCATTGTGATGCCGGTGCGATGGCCACTATAACGCACAGGCGTGTTGTTGCTTGCTGGCTCATGCCATGAATATCTGATCTGCGGGGTCTTGTTTTATCTTATGTCGCCCCAGTATCTTATAACCGCCATAACTTAACTTGTATTTCAACCGGTATGTCTCCTCCACGGCTGTCTTCGGTCAAGTCATGGCGAAGAATTTCAATGATCCTCAGCATATTTTCTTTTGAGAATTGGTACCTCCCTCTGAAGTCCTCTTCAGAGAGTTCAACAAGCGTATCCCACCTTTCTCTGAACTCTCTGGGCCTCCACTGCTGGATTAAGTTTAGGCCGAAGACAGTATCCCCGACCGTGTCGCGAAAAACGCGTAGGTACATCGTTCAAGTCCTCCTTTTTTAGGAAAAAAATATTCTCAGTTGGTAAACAAGATAATCATGGCACACAAGCACGGCATAAATCTTCTTCTTCTTGGACCGCAGATTAAAAATCAGCTACTTAGGCTCGCTAAACCTGGGGTCGAGGTTGTTTAATTTGACAGCTCTCTAAGCATTGGTTTTAGAGGCTGTTTAGCCCTATTATGTGTTTATAAGTAAGAAAATCCTTAAGTAACGGTTTAAGCGTGGTTTAACTTTTAAATTGCGTTTATAAGTAAGGCTGCCAGTTTCAGTCTCGTAGTTTTACATTCTCTTTGGTTTGGTACAGACAGTTGGCAACACTGCTGTGAAAAGAGTACAATAACTACGTAATTTCTTTCTGTGTGTATCAGACAAGACTAATTTATCCAATTTTGTCTTTCGTTTGCTATAAACATAAAAAATATTGGTAGTGTATCTTAAATTATTTAGCATCGATGCGGATCCCGTATTCGTACTCCCATGGACTAAGTTCAGCAGCAAGATGGAAATGGATGAAGAGCAAACCGGCGACAACGGGGACGTATTTGTCCACCGCCTGAAAGAGCTTTCCACGGAAGAGAAACAACGTCTCGAAGCCCAAAATTCGCGACTGGTTCCCGAAGCAAAAGCTGCCAGATTAGAACGAGAAGCGAAGAGGCACTGGGATATCTTCTACAAACGGAATGAGACCAAATTTTTTCGAGATAGGCATTGGACTACACGTGAGTTTCAAGAGCTGATAAACTTTGAGCCTGACAAACAAATTACATTCCTAGAGCTCGGCTGCGGAGTCGGTAACATGGTGTTTCCGTTGGTGCAAGAAGGGTTCTCTAACTTTTACTTCTACGCGTGTGATTTTTCACCACGTGCGGTAGAGTTCGTAAAGACGAACAAGTTGTACGATGAGAGTAGCATGAAGGCGTTTTGTGCTGATTTGACTACTAACGACTTGTTCGAGAACGTTGCTGAAGGCAGCGTGGACATAGCGAGTCTTATTTTCGTGCTCTCTGCGATAACCCACACATCGTGGGCTCATGTTGCCAAAGTCGCGTTTCGAGCGCTTCGTCCCGGCGGTTTGTTGCTGTTCAGGGATTATGGACGCTACGACATGGCACAACTCAGATTCAAGCCAGGAAATAAGATTGACGAGAACTCCTACATAAGGCAAGATGGCACAAGGTTTGTCACATTTATCTGAAGTAACCTCCAAATGCATTGCTTAAATTAACACATCCCTCCATAAAAAATATACAACAGTCCTTTGAGAATAGATCTTAAAACTACAAAGTCAATTACTTAATAACCTTAGTAAAATTTCAGAAGCTACTATTTCACTGAAGAAGAACTTGCCAAATTGTTTACTGAAGCGGGCTTTGAGATAATGATGAATACTTATGTGCAACGCCGCACTGTCAACTTAAAAGAAGGGATTGATGTACCTCGAATTTTTGTTCAAGGAAAATATCGAAAGCCAGCTAATTGGTAAGACATTTCATCCTGCTTTTTATACTATCTATTAATGGGACTAGGAGATGGTCCACCAAGAGCCCTATTACTCTCTTGAACATACCCTCTTCATTATTAAGCCAGCAAATTGAAGATGTTTTATTCTGCATTTTATTGTCCAATTCTCACTTTTATACTATTAATTGATGGAAAAGAGATGGTCCACCAAAGAGCTCTACTACTCCATTGAACGTGCCCTCTATTCATATTGATAGCTGAGCGCTCCACTTTCAGATGTCTGT
Source organism: Plemyria rubiginata (assembly GCA_963576535.1). NCBI lineage: Eukaryota > Metazoa > Arthropoda > Insecta > Lepidoptera > Geometridae > Plemyria > Plemyria rubiginata. The sequence continues at coordinate 13,806,992 of OY754908.1, read as the reverse complement.
TGCTAGTGTCAGAAAGCTATAAAGCGCATCACAGACAGCGAAGATACTATAATATTTCATCTTACAATATCGTAACAGAAAATATTATCGTAACTTAAGGTATCACACATGGTTAAGATACATTAATATGCCTATAAAAAGCTGACCGTTAATGCGCTGAAGTTGAAAATAAGGAAACCCTCAGCATCCGCGCGCGCTCATTGGCTTATAGTATGCACAGTATCCCCTCCATGTTGCGTTCACCGGTCAACTTATAGGTATGCTGCATATTATAGCAAGCTAGTACTTCTGGCTTCAGCTTACTAGCTTAAAAATAAAGCTAGTTTTCTCTACAACGTACGTGTTTTCTCCTTTTTGCCCCGCACAACGGTAGGTAGGTCCTTTATTAGTGTAGGTTATAATTTTATTTTTCTGTTAGTTTTAAGTAAGTACTTACTTGTACCTACCTATTGTGGGACGAAATAAATATATTTTCTTTCTTTCTTTCTTTCTTTACACAAAGCCAGACTGACACTAGCTTGCTAGTTCCAAGCTTGATAAACTAGCCTCATGTATCCAGGGCATTGGTGTCACAAACTGGAATTTTTTTTCAAATGATGATAATGCTAACTATTGAATACCATGATTTGCATGTATATTAGCTCTAGCTGACCATAATAAAATGCGATTATTGTAGCTGTAAGTAGAAAATATTATCTAAAAACTGTGAATAATTTCAGACTGACCATGGGATATGATCAATTTAAGAACTCAAGATACCTAATTCTTCCTGGAAGAACTAGAAAAAAATCAAACACTAATGGTAATTGGTATTTTTTTTCTAAACTTACATAAATTTTAAGGGGATAAGGATGTGATAGTAGTGCTAGATAAGCCTACTGCATCTATCCACGGGGTCTAGTTACGATCCACTTTCTGTTAGCAGAAACAATGATGATAATGCTATATATTGAATACCATGATTTGCATGTATTATTAGCTCTAGCTGAACACTGATTCAACAATATTTGAATAAACATGACATAAATATTTTTTTAACAAATATTTTTTTGTTGCAGTGGTTTGGTGAAAATGGATGTCCGACGGTTTAATGAAAATGGATGTCCGACTCTTGCTAATTAATGTAAGTTACCATATCGCTAAAATTGTAATGCTCATCCATTTTCATATATTTTTGTAGTACATGAGTCAGTTTGTTAGATCGTCCTTAATGATTATTTTATTGGTAGTATTATTATTTGTAAATCATATTTTAAAGTATACATTTTAATGATGATAGTGCAGTGCAACTGAAAACCACTGGTTGACCACAACAGGTGTTAGTTAGAGTAGGGACCCATTTGGCTTCATCGTAACTGGTAACCTGTTGAAATTCAACAATTCTTCAAAATTGTAGAGTAGGGCCACCTGTTGTGGATCTGATGCAAAGCAAAATGCTCATTAGCACCTCTGAACCTACATTTTGAAGACTCGGCAAGGTTTTTTTAAGATCATTATTATAATGTTGTCTTGTATTGTTATAGGATTTGGATACTTTTGAAGTGCAAATAAACAATGTGGTAAGTTTTGAATAAAAAAAAATATGACGAATAGGTACTTAGAATATAAATAAGTTTTTTAAATAAAAAAACACAGAAGAAGCATACAGACAAGAAAAAAATTTAGGCAGTAGAAAATAATACCCAAAGTAGGGACAGAAAAATTTTAGCAGAAAAATAAAGTAGGTACATATCACAAAAAAGAAAAAGGATATGCAATACATGGCTATTGCAAACAGACAGGTATTATGTCAAATCTTAAGCTGGCTGGGGTGAGGTTAGCAGGAGGACAGAGCACAATATGTGGTGTAGTGTAGTGTGGGACAAGTGCAGATTTTATCACCCACCTTGATTTAGAAACAGACAAATTTTTAAGAACAATAAATAGTCACCCTGTACTTACACAAGCCCACATTCTCCTGTGAAACATTGGTGCCAATTCTGTTTAGTTTTCCTAATTTTAAACTTATTTGACAGCTCTAAAAATATTGCCATCCCTTTCTAGAAGACCGAAACAACAAGGACGGCTATAATTTTAGAGCTGTCAGATTAGGTTATTGCAACAACAGAATCGACCCCACTGGCTCATAACGTAAAACCCAAGTTAAAAATGATGATATTATAGTTCATCTGAATACTTTGATGAACAACATGCATGTCTTTTGCTCCTATCTGATTAAAACCTTAATTATTTTAATATTATGCATTTAAAAAAAAATATTATTTGCATTTAAATATTATGTTTTGTTGGTGTTCTAGGTTCATATGAATCAAAAACCTGAAGAAACTGTGATCACACACTACTCAAGTCTGGAAAAAATAATCAGGTTGGTAAGAATAAATACATTTATTCTTTATAAATATTTTGTATTGAAATGATGATATTATAGTTCATCTGAATACTTTGATGAACAACTTGCATATGTCTTTCGCTCCTATCTGATTAAAAACCTTATTTATAAAAAAAACTAGCCAGAACGAAATGTTTATATTTAAATAGATATTCTTTTCTAGGTGTTCCAGGACCATATGACAGAAAGTTAAAGAAAATATAATTTAAGCTAGCAGGTTGGTAAAACATCCATGCTTATATTTTTTTTAGTAATTTTGTAGTGAAATGATGATAATATAGTTCATCTGAATACTTTGATGAGCAATTTGCATATGTCTTTCGCTCCTATCTGATTAAAGCCTGACTTTCATTATAGTAATATTTTATAGTCTAGGATTTCAAGAGCTTTTTTTATTCTTCCAGTTTCTCAACATATGAACAGAAGCACTGAAGACCAACTACTACATAGTTCAGGTTAGTCATTTACTTCACCAGAAACAGTGGTTCCACATCACTTTGTTTTCATTAGCTAAGGTTGACCTAATCAAGTTAACATTGATAGAGTGATTTTTAATGAACAAGTGATTTGATTAAAAAAATAACTTGTCTAAGTGAGGTGCAAAAGTTGGTGGCAAATGTAGATTAACTATTTCAGATATTCTTATTATTGGTAAGGAAACACAACCACCCACAAACCAAAAATGGCAATCCTAAAATTTATCCTTTGCATTCTTGCTCATAAAACTTAGATTATAGAATACCTGACCATTTTAATGTAGACTAGGAATATAAAATGATGATTTTTGATAGGGACATCTGAATATAATGCTGTTATCAACTATCGAAACTGATTTTCCCGTTTCTATTAATTATGTTAGATTTTTTTTGCTTCAAAATTATTTATATTATTTTATTTTGCAGATATTCAAAAGATCCTTCATCTACACAAAATATTGAAACTGGCTCTCCACATTGGGATGACTTAGTTAGGTAAGAATACCAAAAATAAATTTTAATTATAATAAATTATTTTACTGACCTGAATATTTTTATGATGAATTTTGATAGGGACATCTGATTATAATGCTGTTAGCTTAACTATCCACACTGAAAAACGTAATATTTTACAACTGTATGTTAAAATTAAATCTTGGTGCTAATTATTCGACCATTTTACAGATACTAAAGGACTTCGGACCAAAGAAATCAAGAAGCTATGTAAGTACATACATATTTTTTTTAACACGCTTGTAAAGTGAGCCTTATTACATCGTTCCTAGGGCCATAAACTGAACATACATAACCGAACAATACAGGGTGGCCCAAATATCGTGGATCAAACAAACCAGGGTGATAGGGGACGTGATTTCCAACAAAAAATCTTTCTACAGCATGGTCATAACTTAATTGGATAAAAAGTGATGATCATTTTTGTTTTTTTTTTTTAAATAAACTACCGATTTATTTACAATTAATTTCATTTCATATGGATTGAAGCTCGACGGAGGTAAGTTAGAATTACTTAAAAAAATTGGGGGACATTCCACACAGCCCTTTATACTAATAGCCCTGGTAGTATCGCGAATTCGCGATACTGGAACGGGAAGGCGACAAAGTTCAACCCTTCAAATGTTACCTGTCAGCGTTAAAATGATGACTAGACCTTCAGGTCTCCCTCACCAGAGAGAACCCATACCACCATGTTGACCACACAAACACGTCTGATTACGAAGGTTATTAGATATTTGCCTTGTAAGTACAAGAAAATCGATTAATAATTAATTATCTTTTCAGGTTGTTACATGATGACTCCATTCAACTCGCTGTATCCGACCCTAGTCAATGTGAGTAGTTATTGTATTTCTCATATTTGATGTGGTTCAAATGATTGACAGTTTTAACCAGAAATCTAATATAAAAGTGATGACTTGACCTTCAGGTCTCCCTCAACAGAGAGAACCCATATCACCATGTTGACCACACAAACGCGTCTGATTTACAATATCTAAAATATTGTGTTGTTGAAAGAAAACCCCTATACTAAACCTTTTTATTTTTACAGGCTTTTCTGCAGATGCTAAATCTCGAGGGATGGATAGGAAACACAAGGTAAGGCACAATGTTCTTAAAAAGCTTCTCCTCATGTGTAGTTTAATTTCGAAAGAATGAAATGATTTTATGTGCACATCAAAGATGGACTTATCGCTTAGCTTTTCCAAAATTGTTCAATCTTATAAGGTTTGTTTTTTTTTTTTTTGTGTATGACTATGGAGACTGTATATACATATACAGGGTTACAGGAAAAATCGTGCTAGATCCGTGAAGGGCGTGGAGTACCCATCATTTCTGACTTATTTCACTATGAAACACCCTACCCTAAACTTAACCCTTTTCGAGATATTCGACTTTTAATTTTTTTATTGAAAATTGCCGATTTTTAGGTTACTAAATTTATTTTTGTTTATTTTGTGTATCTTATTATTATTATTATTGCATTTTTACATGTGTAATAAGATGCTTTAGGACGTCTATCATTAAAATAGTGCATAAGTTAATTGAATAGACCGTAGTAGACAAGTGAAAGTTAAGAAATAAAAAAAATATTAGAAAGTTTATTTTTCTCTAAGGGATATCTAAAAAAAATATTATGGCAATTGTTCGGCAGATGTTTTTTAAAATATCTACGTTTCATCAGCTATCTAACGAGGTATAATAATCTAGGGTTTTATTCAAATGCATTGAAAAAAATTTAGTTTTATAGGCGACAGTGGAGAAGAAAATTTATACCTAGCCCTAAAAAGTAAAATAAAATAATAGGTAAGCATGAAATGTCATTTATTAAAGATTTTCACACAACTTTTTCTTATTCTACAGTTCATGTTCAACATGGCCGCCTCTATTTCTGATACATTGTCGCATCCTTCTACGGAGACCAGTCTTTACTACTCCAGTGGTTAACGTGGTCCTCATTTTATTGGCTGCATCCACAATCCTTTCTCGTAAGTCTTCCACAGACGAAACTGGATTCGGCTCGCTGTACACAAGACTTTTCATGCACCCCCACACGTGAAAATCCATGGGCGTTAGGTCCGGACTTCTTGCTGGCCATGGCAACGGTCCACCTCGTCCTATCCATTTGTTTGGATAATTTGTGTCCAGCCAGTCTCTGACACTTCTCCTGAAATGGGCAGGGCAGCCATCGTGTTGGAACCACATGTCCCTGATCAGGTTGAGTGGCAGATCATCCAGCAAATCACTTAAGTCTGCTCTCAGGAAATTTTCGTAGCTTTCCCCATTTAGATTATCCGGGAGAAAGTAAGGTCCAATCAAATGATTGGAGATAATGCCCATCCACACATTCACGCTGAATCTTCGTTGGGACCCCTTCACTCTTTTCTTATTGGGATTCCTTAGCTCTTTTGGGGCCCAGTAATGGGCGTTGTGATAGTTAGTTATGCCATCTTTATCAAATTTGGACTCATCCGTCCACAAGATATTTCTTAGAAAATCTGGGTCTTCTACGTCAGCATTTAGCATAAATCTGCAAAAGTCCAATCTTCTCGCGGGGTCTCCTTCTTCAATAACGTGTACCGGCGTGTAATGGTACGGGTATAGGCCAGCAGTATGCACTGTAAACCACACTCTCCATTGCGAAAGTCCCAGATCACGGGCAACAATATTAGTGGAAGTAGTCGGATCCGCTCGAAAGCGTTGCACTATCTCATTGTCCTGTTCTTCGTCATCAATTCGTGGTCTTCCCATGTCTGTATTTCGTCTCAAAACAGAGCCAGTTTCTCGAAGTCTTCGATAGACTCTGTCAAAAACGGCCACATCCGGCACTCGACGACCGGGGTAGCGAGTTATGTATTCGTTGCGAGCTTGCGCAGACACACAATCGCAGTATCCGTAACAAATAAGCATATCAGCATATTCCTCAGGTGTGTAGGACGTCATCTTCAACACTTCCGTATCACAGGTACAAATCAGAGTCCGGTTAGCAAGCACAGTAGTCACAAATCAGAAGAAATAGTCCAGAATCACAGCCAAGTCGAGAAAAAGAGCAAAACGATATCACATCTACTATGTACGAAGCACAAAAGCAGACTGACAACCAAAACTGTTGTACCCCCTGTTGTATCCCAGCCCTAACCGGTCTCTACACATTTTTTCTTTCATTCGCACTTACATAAATCATCACTTGTCTCGCTCGCACGGTGCGTCTTAACTTGAAGGACAATAGGCGCGGGACCGTTAAAACTGCTACCTGGAGCGTCCCAACTACTTTTTTTCCACGAAATGTAATACAAACCCTAGATTGTTATACCTCGTTAGATAGCTGATGAAACGTAGATATTTTAAAAAACATCTGCCGAACCATTGCCATAATATTTTTTTTAGATATCCCTTAGAGAAAAATAAACTTTCTAATATTTTTTTTTATTTCTTAACTTTCACTTGTCTACTACGGTCTATTCAATTAACTTATGCACTATTTTAATGATAGACGTCCTAAAGCATCTTATTACACATGTAAAAATGCAATAATAATAATAATAAGATACACAAAATAAACAAAAATAAATTTAGTAGCCTAAAAATCGGCAATTTTCAATAAAAAAATTAAAAGTCGAATATCTCGAAAAGGGCTAAGTTTAGGGTAGGGTGTTTCATAGTGAAATAAGTCAGAAATGATGGGTACTCCACGCCCTTCACGGATCTAGCACGATTTTTCCTGTAACCCTGTATATCTAAAAAAAATAGAAAGGGGTTGCATGATGTGCATACGCAACTATTATTACCGATTGGATAAACCTTACCTAGATTAAAGCGCCCAAAACATACATTATAAGCAAGTGCATTAAATGAATAATTTTAGGATAAACTCACTGGAGTACATCCCAAGCACGCCAACAAAATCCCTTAAAATATCTGATTATAGCCACATGACTAGTCGCAGATTAATAATTGCAAAAAACCTTCAAACCTAGATGGATCAAATGTATAGTGAAACTTTTTACGCAACTTCAGACAAGGTCTGTTTGAGTTTAGTTCTATCATATCTTTGATTTCTCATCTCAAAGCTCAAAACAATCTATCATAAATGGCAGGCAGCACGCCAACGTGAAATGATGACCAGACCTTCAGGTCTCCCTCAACAGAGAGAACCCATATCACCATGTTGACCACACAAACATGTCTGATCATTCAACTGGACCCAAAGCTTATGAAGTTAATATTAATAAAGGAATGATTTGAAAACAATTGTCTTTTTCAGACTGGCAGCAGTTTCAACATTCATAGAAAAAAATGACATCAAAAGGTAAAATTTCAATGCTTTTATTTACTTTGAATAAGACTCCCTGGGAGTCAGCCATGTCTAAATCAACGTCACTTGCCAGCTGGATTAGTAAGCAAGTGCTTGTTTGAGATTCGTTTCCTGTCATCTAACGAAGCAACATAGCATTTTCATTTTAATTGTTTTTCTAGTGAACAAATTATGTGACGCGTCCGTAAGCCGCGACTGACGGACGCGGCTTAACAATGTGCACGCTCCCCGTTCATACCGTCCGCGGACGCAAAAACATCCAGCCAGCCAGATCCTGTTCGAACGTCCGTACGCTCAAGGTCACGTCCGCGACATGACAGACAATGTGCACAGTTTAGTGTATTTTGTATTAGTCAGATAGAAACAAGCAACGTCCGTCAGCCGCGGCTTACGGACGCGTCCGCTAATTTGTTCCCAGCTTTACTAAGCCAGCAGACAAGTGAATAGGTATTCGTTTGCCTTTCTATAGTGTTCATTCTAGTAGGTGAACATTTTCCAGACAAACTAGAGCGTCGTAGTCAAAAACTGCCGGCTCTGACGACAGGATCGTTGCCTCGGTTATAAAGACTCACTACATTTGCAATAAAAACTATATTTAAATTACGTGAGTGTTGAGTGAAATATGAACTAATGAGATATTTCTTTGTTACAGATAACCCATATTGATTGATACAGGATAAGAATACTCGTTCATCTGCACAGAAATGGCAGCTTCATATTTGAAGACCTAATATATTTTTTACCTACTCTGAATGAAACTCCTATGGGTGGCCGCAAACTTATCCAGTTTATATAAAGTCCCAACAGTATAGCTTCATCTTGGTACACCTGGAATTGAACAAATCCAATGGATCTCTTGCGATATTTAGGTATATGACTCCAAGGTCATAAAGTCCATCACATGCACGACATACATACATAGATGTAGGCATTTAGCACTGATATTATCCTGTAGGTGATCGAAGGTGAACCGAACGAAGACCTTTCAAACAACAAAGCTTTGAAAGCTGTAATTCAAGCTAGGAGGCAATACTTTAATAAATGCTTAGTTTATCTATATCTTTTCGTTTTACTATATTATTACTATTAGCCCATAGTGTTCCATTGTTGGGCAAAGGCCTCCCCCCATTTCCGCCAGTCACTACGATCGCGAGCCTTTATCCGCCAGTCCCTCTCATAGGCGTCCAGCTCGTCCCGCCATCTCATGCGCGGCCTGCCGCGACGCCGCGCCGCCTCGCTGTGTCAGGGCACCACTGTAGTGGTTTTAGCCCACAGGTCATCCGGCATGCAACAGACATGACCGGCCCAGTCCCACATCAGAAATTTTTCTTTTGGAGCGCAGAATGGTGTTGCGGACGCGAGCTGTTCGTTTAATTCCCAGGATGCTGCGCTCCATTGCCCGTTGGCCAACCTTGAGTTTGGATTTCTGAATATTTGTCACAGACCAAGTCTGCGAGCCGTAGGTGAGATCGGGAAGGATGCACATGTCCACGAGTTTGCATTTCAGTTTCATTGGAAGGTTGCCCTTCAGTAGTTCATCGACCAGTAGGTCCTCCCTCAGTACGTCTCGCTATTTCTTTGTCCTGTATGCCTGTCTGGAGGGACACACCTAGCCGAGATAGATGTATTCATGGACGTAGTGCATCGTTTCACCGTTCACTGTCATGAGTAGGTAGAAATTGAGGTATCTGGATCAGCACAGATCCAGATACCTCAATTTCTACTATTCATGTATTCAATTTGAATTATTCATCTATTAATTTTGATTTATTCTTCTATTTAATTTGATCTATTCTTCTATTTAATTTGATCTATTCTTCTATTTAATTTGATCTAATCATCCTATTAAAATATAGTTTATTTATTTATTCTGTTTTTCATGTAGGTTTCTATTCACCTATTCACCCGCTAGCGTAAGTTTTATCCTAGTTGTATCTATGAACTATGGCTAAGACTGTGCGGAAGTATGAAATAAAACACTCGAGGAAGATGCTTATAGATGGTTTTATTCAGTTTTATAAATTTACATACATTGAATTATCCATTGATTTGAGAATATCTCTTACTTTCATATAAATATGATCCGAATACAAATTACTAACCACATGCTGAGCACAAATCTTGGCATGACATTTGCATGTTGAATCTTCTATGCTAGAAAATTGATCTGCATCGTATATTTCAATACGTATGACCATCGATCCCTTAACAGTGGTTTTTAAACATGATGTCATCATCTTGTAGTTCACGAGAGCCGGTATAACATTTGTTTCTAAAGAGGCTTCAATTTGTTGAATGTCAATGGGGCTCACAGTCGCAGGCGGTGACAAGATCCATGGTGAATACTGAAAATAATAAAAACAAAGTTTTTAGGAATACAAAGATTTTATGTATTAGGTAGTTCAAATGAATTGAAGTTAATTAATTCTTACCGACATTTTTTCTTCAAAACGTGTGTACAGAATGTGAGTATCCTATAGAACAAAATATTTTTACTAAATTTCAATCATTTTATACTTTCGCAATTCTACAGGGTGTAACCAGTCAGCTCTCGAAAACTTCGTGAAGTCAGTGTACTCATCAATGTGAGCAACTTTTACCAAAGAACATGCTGTGAGCTCAAAAAAAAATCTGTCGTTTTAACCGATTTTAGCAAAGTAAGGATGTATTAGACTTTTGTATGTAACAGCTGTTTTTATTTTCACGTTTACAGCATAAGTTTCTTGGTAAAAGTTGTTCACATAAGTAGATGAGTACAGTCCGCTGCACTATAATGCATACAGTTTGTAACTTTCATGTTAGTGTTACGGCATTGCAATGGATATTTACATGACAAAACCTCTAAAGATAATGCAATCAGTTGAGAAGGCCGCTTATTTTTAGAATATTTGCCCTTTAAATGTTAATAGCATTGCTGCAATACTGACTTGATTTTAGAACTGTATACATTCTATGCAGTCGACTGTACATTGACCCCTCGAAGTTTTCGGGGGATGTCTGGTTACACCCTGTATAGGTAACGATAGATAGCAGCTTATAGCAAAATGCTTAGTGATGCAAAGCATGTTGAATTTACAGAATATGAATAAGTTACCTAGCAGCGCTATTTGTGTCACATGACACGTTGCTAGCCGGCAGCAGCAGACGAGTGGCTGGTTGAGATAACACAAGTGTGGGGTTCGATTCCTAAATTATGTAGCATGTAAACAAGGCCAATCATAGTACCTACTATTATAAATATGAAAGTTTGTACTTATTTATATAATATTCATCTTTTTTTCTTTTTCATGTCGTTGTTCAAACAAGTAAAGCTTCAAAGCCGCTTTGACAAGTAGCGGTGGCTATATCCACAGCATTGCCAAAGCAGGTCAACAGATCAATAATGAAGTAAACTTACCTGTTATTGACATAACTATTAACTTTATATCACTTAATAAGATTAAATTACTCAAAACATGATTTTTAATTATGGCATTATAAAAATATTTGAATCTATGTACTTACAAAACCTTCCATTACTACAAGTTCATGAGATACCTACTTAGGCACACCTAATAACTATGTATGTAACTGTAAACCATGTGAAAGTAATAAATTTATTGAGTATTGTAAAGGTGTTTGTTAGGTTTTCACATACAAACTACTAAACGGATTTTGAAAAAACTTTACAGTAATAAGTAAGCAATAAGAATAGCAAATACGTCAGAATAACACATAGGTCACTTTTAAACATTGGTAACTGTGAGCTAGTCTAATGATAAAATTATCGAGGCAAATCGGGTGATAAACATAGTCTAGTACATCTTACACGAATAAGCTTACGATGTAATTTGTTGCACCTGAAACCGCCTAAATATGGAAAATGTGTACGCGAACCGCGGCTATAAAAGCTGGGAGTGACACCTAAACCGAACCCATTCTTATCTGGAGCATCAAGTTTTCTAATCCTGTACCTAAATCAAGAAAATAATTGAAAATAAATCAAGATGTAAGTACATTATTGTTATAATTTTTTATCAGTTATCAGTAAATTCAGTCTATATTATTATCATCTATTCAACAGTTCATAAATTACTTATATTCGACACTTTAATTAATTATTTTCTACTTATTCAATAATCATCATTGAATTAACCTACATGATTTCGTTATTTGACTTACACTAATTTTATTTATTTTTCAGGCCCAAAAATATCGCTCTTGGATTATCCTCTGATGAAGAGATGGCACAACCCTCTACAAGCCATCGTGGTCGTGATGAACAATCGAAGTGTTCCAAGAAACGATCCAGCAGCAGGCAGCGCGACACTTCGCCATCACCACCGCCACCATCGAGCAAGAAGCGCAAGCACGGCGTCAATCCAGTCGTGCCTATCAAATACTCCATGTACGAACTGTTCGGCTCAGAAAGTGAAGACGAAGAAGCTGAAAAGCGAGTTGATAAACGAGGTAGTTATTCAATGCATTCATATTTTACACAAAAATATCCGAAAGCATTCAGCCAGCAAATACATCGAACAAAACAAGGAAAATATTATATTGTTTTAAAAACATACAAAGTACCTGACACAGAGAATACAAAGCTGAGCAAATTAGAATGCATAGATTTGTTGATCAAGAATAGAACGGATTATGGAACAGGAGCATGGCATCATCTTATAAAATTTATTAATGCCAGTCGCAGACAGCTTAATAAATGCTTCATGTTTAGTGCATTTCATAATAACGGATCACTGAACAGCGAGTTTTCTTTTCAAGGTGGAGCACAGAAAGCTGAATGCGTTATGAAGAAGCAGGCCGGCAAGAGAGCATCGGCTTCCGAAGTATTCGGTAGTGATAGTGATGAAGAACTAGTGGCGACTAAGTCTGGTAAAACACCCCCGTCAATAAACTCATATTTCAATAAGCGTGTCGCCAACGGAGTATCGCGACAGACCGATTCAAATAAAGTAGGTACTCATTTTATCGAGTTAAAGGTATACAATTGCGATGAAATTCGCAATATACAGCCTATGAATCGGTGGCGGCACGCCATAATTACTATTAAAAATCAGACAAATGACGACACAAAGGCCTGGCGGCACCTCACTCAATTTATTAAAGCCACTCGCAAAGAATTTAAAAACTGTCGTCCAGACATTCTCAGTGGGTGCGGTGCTTACTTTTGAATTAGGTTACTAGGTAGGCGAATCATAACATTAGGTATAATTTCATTGTAACTATTTAGGTATCTAATATCTAAGGCCGCTCGCCCACGAGCTACTTTTTGTAGCGATGCTGTCGCGCGTTTGCTGAACGCTTCATCGCATCGCTTCTAACGATGGAGCCTCCAGCCACGATTTTAACGCTTCGCGACTGTATCGATGCTAAGTGCGACGGCATCGCGACTGCATCGCTACAAAAAGTCGCTCGTGGGCGTAGGCTCTAAACAACTCGCATTTATTTTATCAATAGGAATAGTTTTAGAATGTAATCATTTGTAATAGGTTTCTATTTAATCATAGAATTAAAATAAATATACTAGGAATAAATAATGCATTGTATTTTTCTAATTTTCTTTCACAGACCTACCTGCCCCTGAACTTGAAAAAATCGAATGCGATAAATGTCGCATAGAGTTAACACGTAATGAATATAGATATCACTTGAGAACCAATTTGCATAAATCAAACTGTTTAATAAAGACTCGTTTTCATAATATAGATATAATTACTACTGCATTTAAAAATCGAATAGTGACTTATCGTTTAAACCCTGATCAGAAAGTCGAGTACTTAACACCAGAGGCATTTCTGATTGAAAATAAGAGATATCTGATTAAATTAATACAGTTTTCATTAAAAACACATACATGTATCAAATTGAATTTTGAGTTATATGCTTACTTTACTTTACCAAAATCAAATGAGCAGCAATTGAAGTCGTTTAACACAAAATTTGAAATCGTTTATCAAGGCACTGATTTGAATGAAGTATTTATTAGTTTAATAAACATTTTCAAGACAAGGCTTGAAGAATTTGAACTGTGCGAGTCTGGCTGGACATATTCATCAATGAGTCATTTAGAAATTAATGTTAATAAATACAGTCCTATGAGAGGAGGTACTTACATAGATCTACCTAAAACTATAAAAAACACGAAAAGTTGTATAAACATCCATAATACTGATGATCACTGTTTTGTTTGGAGTGTAGTAGCTGCACTATACCCATCAAAAATTAATGTATGCAGAGTGAATTCATATCCGCACTATTCCTCCGTTCTCAACGTAAAAGGGATGTCATTTCCACCCACATACTCGGATATCAGATTATTTGAATTAAATAATCCAGTAATAAGTATTAATATTTATGGCTTAGATAATAAAAACTGTGTAACTGGACCACTCTACCTAACGAAGAAACGTAAAATTGATCATATCAATCTTCTGTTTATAGAGCGTAATAATAAAAGTCATTACTGTTTGATTAAAGATCTTGTTAAATTGGTAAAGCGACAGATTACTCAACACAAAGGCAAACTATTCTTATGCGAATCTTGCGTACAGTTCTTTTCGAATAATGCTAAGCTCATGTCACATAATTGTCATGGCATCTCAAGTGTATTGCCTGTAAAAAACTCTTACCTGAAATTTAAAAACTTTGAAAGGCAGCAAAAAATTAACTTTGTGATTTATGCTGATTTTGAATGTTTGTTATCAAATTGCAAAGAGCAAAGGTCTAGAAATACTGAGACACTCAAGTTACATCAGCCTTCTTGTTTTGGTTACTACATTTGCTGTTCACATGATCAAAAACTAAACAAATATGTCACTTATAGAGGTGTTGATTGTGTTCAAGTATTTATTAATAGTTTGACTAAAGATGCTATTCGACTTCATAACATTTTATATAATAAAAAGCCGATGTCGTCTTTAACTCTCGATCAAGAATTAGATTATCAGAAAGCTACTGTTTGCCACATATGTAAACAAGTTTTATTTGATGATAAGGTACGAGATCATGATCATGTTACATCTGAGTTCAGAGGTGCGGCTCATTCTCATTGTAATTTGATGTATAAAGTACGTCCATTCATTCCAGTTGTCTTTCATAATCTATCTGGCTATGATTCACATTTGTTTATTAAGGAGTTGATTAGACACGAAGGTGCAGTTAAAATAATCCCCAAAACAAAAGAAAAATACCTTACAATCACAAAAATTATTAACACGACAAAATGTTCACGTCCTGTTGAAATTAAATTTATTGACTCGTTTCAGTTTTTGAGCTCAAGCCTTGATATGTTATCTAGAAGTTTGTCAGATACAGATTTCGTTCATTTATCTCATCAGTATAAGGATGAAAAACAGTTTAACTTACTGCGAAAAAAAGGCATCTACCCGTATAACTATATGGATAACTGGGCGAAATTTGATAAAACAGAGCTTCCGTCTAAAAGTTGTTTTTATAATTCATTAAATGAGGAACACATAAGCGAAAGTGAGTATGAGCACGCATGTACAGTATGGAAATGTTTTAACTTAAAAGATCTTGGGCAATATACTGATTTGTATTTAAAAACCGATGTACTACTTTTATGTGACATCTTTGAAAAATTTAGGCAGACAAGTTTGCACTACTATAAACTGGATCCTTTGTATTACGTAACATCACCTAGTCTAAGTTGGGATGCGATGCTTTTTCATACTAAAGTTCAATTAGAATTGATTGATGATATCGAAATGTATCAAATGCTGGAACAGGGTATACGAGGAGGTTTGGCTCAGTGCTCGTTACGCCATGCCGTAGCTTCCAATAAGTATTTACCAAACTTTGATAAATCTAAGCCACCATCTTATTTGATATATTTAGACTGTAATAATTTATATGGCTGTAAGCAGTTTTGATGTTATGAACGTAGCTGACGAAGATGACTATGGCTACATTTTAGAAGTTGATCTTTTATACCCAGATCACTTGCACAAGATGCATCAAGACCTACCTTTCGCTCCTGAGAAGTTTACACCTCCAGGAAGTAAGAACGATAAATTAATTGCCAACCTTTACGATAAGTTTAATTATGTGATTCATTACATACATTTAAAGGAATGTCTTAAGCATGGTCTTAAGTTAAAGAAAATACATAGGATTCTTTGCTTTAGACAAGATAACTTTTTGAAATCTTACATAGATCTTAACACTTCTCTTCGACAGTCTTCAAAAACTACATTTGAAAAAGATTTTTTTAAGCTGCTTAATAATTCGATATTTGGAAAGACCATAGAAAATAAAAGGAAGCAAGTAGATGTGAAACTAGTTACGAAATGGGCAGATCATCAGAACGTTACAAATAAACATCTCACTGCTGAAAAGCTGATAACAAAACCAAATGTAAAAAATATTACTGTCTTTTCAGAAAATTTTGTGGCTATTCAATTGAATCATGAAAAAGTTGTGTTAGACAGACCAATTTATATAGGATTCACAGTTTTAGAATATGCTAAACAACATAATTATGTATCAATTTCATTATGACTTCATCAAGGCTAAATACAGTGATCGAGCACAACTTTGCTATACTGATACTGATAGCTTACTTTATTTAATATTTACCGAAGATTTTATAAAGATATGAGAAAAAATATTTCAAAATTCGATACCAGTAATTTCACTGCATTAAATGAATATGACATTCCAAAAATAAACGAAAAAGTTCCTGGATTATTCAGACGAGATGGGAGGAGACATTATAACTGAATTTATTAGTCTGAGAGCAAAACTGTACTGTATTAATAGTGTTAAATGTAACATAAAAAAAGCAAAAGGTGTTACGAGAGCGGTAACAAATAATTTAAAAATGGATGACTATAGTAATACTTTGTATCACAATACAATCTCAACATGTAAGATGAAATTGATAAGATCTATGAAACACGTATTATATACGCAGCAGGTTACCAAGCAGCTTTTAAATAGAAACGATGACAAAAGACAAATACAAAGAGATCAAGTTCATACTTTACCATGGGGTCATTGTGATACTATATTTTAACAAATTATATAATTCTGTCGCGTAATTACGTTTTGCTTAAATACCTATTTATTCATAATGTATTGAATAAATCAAAATTATATAACCATGTATGTATATAGTAGTATGTAGCTAAATTAAGTGGCTTATTGTTCTATACCTGCTTGTAAATTGTTTCAATTACTTAATAAATTTATTTACTGAACTGCACACATTTTGTATGAATTTTTAACCTTTTATAATATCTAGTAAACATTGATAGTGATATATTTTACTTACCACCTCGTACAAAAAAGACCAGCTATCAGTTTATAATTTAGCAAATGTTTATATATAAAGGTGATTAAAAGGATCACACTCAGTTTATAAACTAACCAACAAGGAAACAAGGAAGTGGTGAAATAAGAGCTTGCCTAATGCTTGACAACTTCGGCAACTGCATCAATCAATAATTATAAACAAGTATATTATAATAAGCATTGTGTTTTATATCATTTAACTACAAAGTGCCTTACAATGCAGTTCGTAAAACAACCGCTAACTTTGAGATTTGATGACATTAATATAGATTCTGAAAAACATAGTTCTCGTCATGGTGATCTTTTACCAAACACTATACGATGCATAATTTGCGGTCCGTCGAACTGTGGAAAAACTAATTTAGTAATTGGTCTACTTCTGCATAAACAAGGATTACAGTTTCATAATGTTTATGTCTATTCTAAAACTCTTTATCAACCGATGTACATATTTTTGGAGCAGGTTCTAAAAATGGTTCCAGGCGTAGAGTTTTTTAAATATCATGAAAATGAAGAAGTTCTGCCTCCAGAAACCGCAAAATGTAATTCTATAATTATATTTGATGATGTTGCATGTGAAAACCAAAGCAGTATGCGAAATTATTTTGCTATGGGTAGACACAAAAACATTGATTGTTTTTATTTGAATCAAACTTATAGCAAAATACCTAAACAACTAGTGAGAGATAATGCAAATTTAATAGTTCTCTTCAAACAAGATGATATAAATATGAAGCATATTTATAATGAACATGTTAACACAGATATAACATGGCAAGAATTTCGAAATATGTGTTCAAATGTATGGAAAGAGCCTTATAGTTATTTAGTGATAAATAAAGATTGCGAAAAAAATAAGGGATGTTATAGAAAAAAATTTGACACGTTTTTTGTGTTTCACTAGTACTTTTCACACTTCATGATTTTGAAAACCTATCTGCATTGACAGCTACAATTTAAGTCAATACTAACATCATTATGTACTATTTAATTGCAAAAAAACTAATACTATTTTCAATCGCAGTCGAACAACACTCGTATGAAGACTAAAACGTGTTTGTTTGACTTTAATTTAATAAAAAATAATATGGAACAAAAATTAAAGATACAAATTGCAAAAGCTGCAGAAAATGTTAAAAGAAAGGTTCAAAAGATGCGAGATATTGAAACTGAGAATAGAAAAGTCCTGCAATCTGTTTTTAAACCAGTCACAGATTCTTTAAATCAAATGGTGGATAAAAAAACGAAATTAAAAGTTTTTCCAAATGAAGTTAAGTTCGAAACATCAAAGCCAGTAGATAAAGACAAAACTTTAAAGAAGATAGAATCTAATGAAGAGTTAGACGAGTTAACTTCAGGAAATTCGAATAGTTCAGAGGATTACGACGACAATACAAATGAAACTGAACTATGCGATCCTTATTATACAGATGAAGGAAATAATGAATCATTTAAAACAATTAAATCTGATTCGAGTGACCCAAGTTTTAATATTTCTTCATGGTCTAAATCTTCTGAAGCTCTAGCTGATATTCCGTTTGGTGTGAGAAATTATCGAGGCAAGCTCATGATGGGGTCAGCACTTGTGGCTGTGTCTGACGGATATATTCAGATCGGATCAAACAAATTCAAAAGGACTCTTGGTATAAATGAGCTACTGTTTAAAAAAGAGCCCGACTTATCAGCAATAACTAATGAAGACATGGAAAATTACAAGTTAATGTTACTAGAAACTAATGTTCATCGAAGAGATTATGATCCACAAAAACCAATTAGAAGTAACAGAGGCCATAAATACATGCAGATCATAAAACCATTGTTTAAGATGCGTAAAATATCAGCAAGTACTGACAGTAGTCAGCCTGACTTATATCAGGGAAAAGGGTTACCTACAATGAAGAAATGGAATAAAAATGTTGACTACATCTACTGGGATAATCCCAACGAACTAATTGATAGATTAAAACTATTGATTGCTTCTCGGGATGCTGGTAACACTGGATTAGATAATGAAATAATATCTGTTATAGAAGAATTGCGAGAGAGCGGCATTATAACGTAATATATAAGATTAAATCCTAAAATATTTGTTTCATTTGAGCTTTACCCTCAACGCCTTTGAGCACTCCTTACGAATAAAAATAATATGGATTATGGATAAATTTGGTCATTACATTCATAAACGATTACGTTTGCCAGAATCTTTTGAAATCTTTGACAAAGCATTACATACAGGAGAAATTGATTTGCGAACAGTAAGATTGAGCGGTATTGCCAATCCTGTGAAAGCAGATAACGCTGTTAATAAAGAATACGTTGATATGCAATCCGAATCATTTGCAAGCAAGCAAGAAGTTCGTGATATAGTTAATGAAATAAAATCAGACATAAAAGAACTTATTCAGCAGTACAAAGAAGATTATCATGCAAAATATATCATAAAACAAAAAGGAGATAATTTTAAAAATGAGTAAGCTACAAGTGGTAAATGAAATCCATAAAACTGCTCGTAAAAATTTTTTTCGGCGATACGTAGTGTTAAAAGGAATCGATGATCTTTGGCAAGCAGATCTTATGGATTACCAAAACTTCAAAAGTTATAACAACGGTTTTAGTTATATATTAGTGGTATTAGACTGCTTTTCAAAGTTCTCTTGGGCTATTCCAATTAAAACAAAAAGTAAATATGAAGTGGCAAACGCATTTCAAAATATCCTGGTTAAGACTCATCGCAAACCTGTTAACTTACAAATTGACATGGGTACAGAATTTTATAACGATGAATTTAAAAAATTATGCTTTCTTATAAAATAAACCACTACTCTACCTATTCTATAAAAAAGGCTTCTATAGTCGAGCGACTTATCAAAACTCTTAAAAACAAACTACACAAATGTTTCAGTTTAAATGGTAGTTACAAGTGGGCCGGGGAAATTTTACAAAGTGTTGTTGCCGAATACAATAATACAATACATCGGACAACGAAATGTAAACCAAAAGAAGTTAATCAGTCCAATCAAAACATTATCATGACTAATAATGGTAATGGTAATGATAATGGTTGTCCAAATTTATTAAAATTATATAGTGTTTATGAAAACTTGAATAAAAGCTTAAACTGTGTACATCATAAGAAAAACTGTGCACTTAAAAATGTGTTGTGCATTAAGAAATGGTGTGATGATCATGTTAATGAATGTATTTTTACTTAAATGTAAATTTATTTAGATATTGTTAGTTACCTACGTTCACCTATATTATAAATTGCCTATAAACACTAATAAATAAATAACAAATATACATAATATAGTTGCTTTATTTAAACCTCAACAATAATTCAGTTGAACAGATGATTGTTAATAAACATACGTACCCAATATACATAATGTACATGAAGGATGAAGTTTTTGAATAATGAAAAACGAATAGATCGAAAAGTGTTTGGAATAGACGAAAATGAATGGATGAAGTTTTTAATTAAATAGAAGAAAAGATCAAAATTAATAGATGAATAATTCAAATTGAATACATGAATAGTAGAAATTGAGGTATCTGGATCTGTGCTGATCCAGATACCTCAATTTCTACCTACTGTCATGCTATAGGCAGGAGCCTTATTCACTATGAAAATAAGAGATTCCTTGCCCCAAACCGTGAAACGTCAAAACTTGAATTTGGGCTTTATTCTTTATGACATAGGAGATACTTTGCCCTGACCGTATGACACCGGCTGCCTTGTCTTAGCCGTGATCGCGCTGCAAATGGTCATAGTGCATAAGGCTCCAGTACTGTTGTCATAACTTTGGTCCTTGACATATTCATCATCAATCCAACTTCAAGGCTTGCGTTTTACTATGTACCTATCCTCTATATATTTTTTTATCCGGGAAACTAACAACAATTTGTACTTCCCACCTAAGTTTAATCTAGGGTTCTAGGCCATACAGGCTTTCATTTCAGATTTAACGAATACCATTTTTGAATATTAAGTACTTTTTATAGTATACTAGTTGCGCCCCGCGGTTTCACCCGCGTAGATTTAAATCCCGGTATTCCCGCTGGATAAAAAGTAGCCTATGTGTTATTCCAGACTATAACCAATCTCTGCCAAGTTTCATCCAGATCCGCTCAGCCGTTCTGGCGTGAAAGAGTAACAAACATCATCCATACTTACAAACTTTCGCGTTTATAATATTAGTAGGATTTTCATTCCACATATCCCTACTGGTAGGGATGAACGGACACTTTCCACCTGTTACCTACTATACTTTTATGGTCAGCTTTTTACCCTGACAAGCTTCTGTTACGTTATTAATAACAACACAACAGAACTCCCCCGCACATGCTGATGATAAGTGGTAACCGTCACCTAGAACAAATGATTGCCACGCAAGTCACGCATAATAGGAACGTGCCCTACGATTAGCACTACTACAACTAGCTAAAAGAACAAGCAGATGGTCCACCTGATGATAAGTGGTAATTATTCACCTATAATGGCCCACCTGATGATAAGTGGTAACTAGTCACGAATGATAGGAACGTGCCCTGCGTCCATCAACTTGAGGCATACAGATGTTAGGCCTATGTAATTACAATGGCAACCACTCTTCAAACCGAAACACACCGTTGCTGCTTGGCGGCAGAAAAAGGCGTGGTGGTAGTACTTTCCCGGACGAGCCCTTCACAAAGAGCTCTACTACTCTTAAAATTTATGCTATATAGGTCGCGTCAACTAAAAAGAACGCTGAAAAACAGTGGAGGGAATGTGTTTGCAACAAACTACTCACCCCGTCACACCCCCTCTTCCAGCGTTCTTTTTGCGTAACGAGCGCGCACTATACAGACGAGAAAAAGCTGCCTCACTCAAGTCCAGTCTGTGTTGTTATTTTTGGTATTATGGCTCACTGCGCCTCTCAAAGGAGTGTGCTTCGGTTTTTCAAAATAAAACTTCGACTTGAGGCACCATACATACGACGAATGGAATGTGTAGGTACAGCAAGACAAAATACTCTTAAAAATATTTTTATTACATTTACAACAATTGCAGTTACGAAACTATAAGAAGAACCGTCTTCTCGAAGTTTCCATCTGGTGGCGGCGGCCTGCGATTATCCACTCAAAGTCCCCGCGCTTAGAGTCGAAGGTCCCTTGCTGGAGGGAGACCAGCTTGAGTGTGAACCGAGGGCCTAGCTCTAGCAGCTTGGCACGCTTGCCATCTTTCGTAAACTCGTATCTGAAACAGGAGTTATTTTATTTCAGAAGAATAAATAAATAAATATTGATCGACTTTCCACA
This sequence comes from Plemyria rubiginata, assembly GCA_963576535.1. Taxonomy (NCBI): domain Eukaryota; kingdom Metazoa; phylum Arthropoda; class Insecta; order Lepidoptera; family Geometridae; genus Plemyria; species Plemyria rubiginata. Next base: position 13,784,686 of record OY754908.1, on the reverse strand, counting down.
CAGCACTATCTAGCCCCAAACTAAGCCAAAACTTAATATGGAAACCAGATAGCTGATATCGCACCCCCAGAACAAGACGGCGCTCAGTAAAAAAACCGTTTTCTGATTTTGTATCAAATTTTTCCAAGCAGCGCCCCGCGGTTTCACCCGCGTAGTTTTAAATCCCGGTATTCCTACGGGATAAAAAGCCTATGTGCTATTCCACACTATAATCTATGTCTATGCCAAATTTCATCAAGATCCATTCAGCCGTTCTGGAGTTATAGAGTAACAAAAAAAATAAAAAAAATGTTGCCGCTGTGCCTATGGACTAGGGTGCACAGAACTCACCGATGATGCCTGAAGAATATGTAATCCCTCTGGTTGTGGAAAGTGACCGCGCGACGGCCGCGGAACTGTGGCTCGTAGTGGAACACCGCGCCCAACATTCGCCCGATCGTCATGCCGAGGCGAGTTGAGAAGTTGTTCAGGATCACCTGAAAGTAGTACTTTTATACTACCCGCTGATGGAACAAGCAGATGGCCCTCCTGATGTTATGTATAGCAATCACCTATTACAAAAATTAATAACAATATGAATAACCAGTGCAATATCATGATCATCTTCCTGCCCTTATTCCCCCCCTTAATGTGGGGTCAGCACAACTGGATTTTGCTCTCCACTTGAGAAAGAAAATCCCTTTTAAGAACCCTTCTTAAAAGGATTTACTTAGGATAGGACCAAATTGCCAATTAGGATCATTTTAGCTGAATAGTAGTTACTTCTGGTCGATGATTGGTGATTTCCTTATAGTCTTTTCTCAGCTCCGGTGTAATCTTACAACTGGATAGGCGGAAGTGTGCTGTGGGACCATTGGGCAGATGTATGAGGAGGAAGCCGTTGGGCTGCTTCTGGTTTTCATTAATTATAATCACATCAGTGACATCTTCACGGACTGCTGATTGGCATATCCTTTTTACTGAAGATCTGTAGACAATAATTTAATATAAGTTTGTGGTTCTAAACTATTAAGTAAAAAAAAAGGAAGTAGCAACCTTAATTTAATTTTTTTAATGTTAAAAACATGCCAGGCCTATGTGATAATATATGAGAAAACAATGTGAACTCACCTCTGCCTGTATCGAGATGTAGAGTTAGGTATAATTCTAGTGAGCTCTCTCCCAAATATCCTGGTTTTAGTGTGGGGGTTGTCAGAGTATGTGATCAGTACTTTAGGCTCGTATGCATTTTCAAAGTAACTGGAGAACTCATCCAATTCCATGTCTTTTTGAGCCTGAAATCACAGAATCCTATATTTAGTTGAATAAGTAGGTACAATGCAGATAATTATTTTTGTTCAGAGCTTTCATTATTGAGAGTAGGGTCCAGAGTTAGACGTAGGATTGACAATCTGCTACCATACATTCCTATCCTCTGCCTGATTCAGGGCAATGATGACAGGTAGACTATGTGAGAGCTTTTACCTGATCTGATGGTGAATGACCAGAAAGTTTTTTAAATCAGGTTATAAAAAATCCTATAAACTTTGCATAATCTTTGGTTCTAGAATTTCAACCCTAAATTTGAGGTAGTCCCTCAGAGGTTGAGGTTTGAGGGGGTTCAGGTTTATGAATAAATAAATAAATAATTAATAAATAATGCTGGACAATCCACACAGCACTATCTAGCCCCAAAGTAAGCTATTCAAAGCTTGTGTTATGGGTACTAGTTAACTGATATATTTAATACATTAATATACTTACATAGATAGATATTTTTTATTATACATAGAAAACACCCAGACCATCGGAACAAATTTCTGCAGATCGTACACAAATTTGTTCCAAGGCGGGAATCGAACCCGCAACCTCTTGCGTCGCAGGCAGGCTCTCGCCCGCTGCGCCACAGAGGTCGTCATGACATGGAATAAAGAAGATATGAAATGAAGGAAAGTAATTTCTAACCTCCTCCTGCTCTTCGGGCTCGACATTCGCAAGCATAGTCTCATCTTTCTCCCGGAGCGACTCGAGCGTGTGAGGCACTTGCTTCGGAACATCGTCTCCTTCTTGTTGTTTCTCCAACTTGCGCCTGCCATCCAGAAATACCAGGATTAGCCAAAGATAAATAAACACGATGAACAGAGAAAAATAAACCATACTCACTTCTTTTTATCCTTTCCACGCGCCATTGTAGAAAATGTTTGTGTGCTTTTCTATGGGGAATATTTTCTTTCAAGATAAATTTGAGAATACATACAGTAATATCTAAAATACGATTGGCAAAACAGCAACACCTGAATTAGGATCTAAAAAAAACAAATCAACACAACACACACATGGCCTAGCTGTCACTGTCTGTCTAGTCTTGTTCTGTCAGTGTCAAGAGAATGTCATTCTATATTTTTTTTTATATACGATTGTTACATGCCAAGGAATATAGTTATGACATGTATTCAAATTCCTTGTTACATTGCGACCCGTATAGGTGCGCTTACACGGAAAATTTTTTGAGCAATATTTGATCGGCAACACGAATGACGAATGGATCCTGGAGTACTCACTATTGATGAGAGGTCGATCAGTGGATATGACACTATACCATCACACAAACCTATTTGGGATGATTCTAGCCAGAAAGTAAATGAAATACGCTGGGTCCATTGATGCTGCTTTTAATCATAAAACCACACAGTCAATGTTCGTCAAATACATTACACGATTAGTAAACTATAATTAGATTTAATTATTTAGTCACAGAAATAACAATGTCGTTCAGCGAGAGCCATAAAAGGAAGAGAGGGAGACAGACTTACATTAGCATGTCATAGCTACATGACAGTGACATATCTATCAATTAAGAGTGCGTTCAAAGATCCTAAATATTAACACTTCCCCTTAGGATTTTGAGCGACTCAAACAAAATACATTTCACAAGAAATCTTAATTTGAGACTCTACCATACCAATACAATTCATGCTCTATAATAATTACATGCAACTGACTCTACATTTTGTTCAGACTCTACAAAAAGTATATGCAGCAATCACATAGTATTGACATAGTAGTAGGTGGATATAGATACACAATCTAAAATAAATTACATGACTAAAAAAGGTAATACCTACGTCTACTTAGGGATCACATTCATTTCATGCGTAAACAATTTATGTTTACATCCACCTAAGGCTTTCGTTAGTACATCAGCTATCATTTGGTCAGAGGGCAGATATTTAACAATCAAGAAATTCTTTCTGACCAGATCTTTAACATAGTGATAACGAAGATCTATATGCTTCGTTCTCTTATGACAATATTCTTTGCATTCAAGAAGCTTGTGTGCACTTTGATTGTCATTAAACAATGTTATTGGAATATCTTTAGTTACAATTTCTGATAAAAAGTTTCTAATAAAACATAGATCTTTACATACATCAGAAATAGACAGATACTCCGCCTCTGTACTTGATAAAGCTACATAACGCTGTTTACGAGATTCTCAACTGATAGTATTACAACCCAGTTTAACTACAAACCCCGTATAAGACTTACGATCCACAATGTCGTTAGCCCAATCAGCATCAGAGAAGGCCGTTATACTTAAATTATTAGACCTATTAAAACATAGACAATAATTTATTGTGCCTCCTAAATATCTCAGGATGCGCTTCAAAGCTAACCAATGAGTCCTGTTAAAATTGTTGCTAAACTGGCTTAGTTGACTACATGAAAAAGCAATATCAGGCCTAGTGCACACAGATAGATACATTAGGCTACCGAGAAGTTCTCTATAGCTATACATACAGTCATCAAGGTGTTCACTCTCATTAACTTCTAATTTACAATTAAGAACCATGGGAGTTGACACCGGCTTACATTTATCCATGCCAAATTTAATTAACAATTTATTTATATATTCTGACTGGTCAAGTTTTATAATATGCTTAACCCTATCTCTATATACATTCATACCTAAACAGTTTGTAACTGAACCAAGGTTTTTAACACTAAAATTATTTTCTAGCAAAGGCAATAACTCGTTTTTATCACAGCTATAAAATATGTAGAAATCGTCGACATACAAAGCTATAATAATGAGATCATTACCTACTTTCTTACTATAAACACAAGGCTCACATTTACTCTGTTTATAACCATTTTCAGATAGTAGTGTATGAACTTTTGCATTCCAGATTCTGCTTGCCTGTTTCAGGCCATAAATTCCTTTTGACAAGAGGCAAACTTTACTGTTATCATTATTAGAAAAACCTGGAGGTTGTTCCATATAAATGGTTTCATCCAATTTTCCATTAAGAAATGCAGTAGTTACATCCACATGATCTATGCTTAAATCTAGCTCATTAGCCAAACTAAACAGAATTCTCATAGTGCTATGTCTAACTACAGGAGAGAAGGTTTCATTGTAATCTATGCCTCTAACTTGTGTGAAACCTCTGGCGACCAAACGAGCCTTAAACTTATCGAACTTGCCTGAGGCATCATGTTTACGTTTATAGACCCACTTACATTTGATTACATTTGTACTTGGTGGCCTGTCGACTATTTCCCACACATTGTTTGCAATGAGCGAATTATATTCGCATTGCATGGCAGATTGCCAATGTTGACCGTCAGCACAGGATATGGCTTCCTCATATGTGTGAGGATCGCCTGGAAGTGCATGGTGTGCCACGAGAGAGAAATCAGTTTCATAATCCTCATACCTTAATGGCAACTTTGAACGAGTAGACCGAACAGGACGAGCAGAAGAGCGCGAAGGCGAAGGCTCTGGGGCGACTTGTACTTCCCCTTGAGGTGCCACTAGATGCGGCGACGTCACCCGCTCAGAGGGCGCATCAGCGATCGGTGAACACGAAGAGCCGTCCTCGTTCTCGCTGCCAGTGCAGTAGTACTCATCCGCATCTGAAATTTCAGATTTGCTTGTTTCAGTATCTGATACAATAATATTTGGATTCACTTCTCTATCGTTACTAGAATTCGGCAGATTACTATTTATGCTAGAATTCAGTTCAACATTGGTACTAGAATCTAAAATACTTATATTAGAACCTGGTTCTTTCTGATGACTAGACTTATTAATATTATTACTCAATTCATAAAACATAAAATTATTAGAATTGCTAACTTTGTCAGTCTCATAGAATTTATTTTCTATAAATGCTACATTCCTAGATATAATAACCTTAGTAGGGTTAGCGGGGTCTGCAAGTCTATAGCCCTTAGAGGTCTCGCTATAGCCCACAAATAAATACATTTTGCTTTTAGCACCCAGCTTGTTCCTTCTTTGCTCAGGGATCAGTGAATAAGCAATACAGCCGAATATAAGGAGATGACTAAGATCTGGCCTTGATCCGGTCCATTTCTCCTGTGGAGTAAGGTCGGACAGAGATGAAGTAGGGGACCTGTTTTTCAAGTAAATGGCAGTCATAACTGCTTCACCCCAAAATCGCTCTTCTAGACCTGCCCCTCGTAGCATGCATCTCGCTTTTTCTAAGAGAGTCCTATTTAGGCGCTCGGAAACACCATTACCCTGAGGACAATATGGAATAGTGGTCTGATGGACAATCCCTTCCTTTTTGAAGTAATCAGAAAAATTGCTATTACAATATTCTCCCCCATTATCGGAACGTAGAATTTTAATTGGAAAACCCAATTGTGTTTCTACTTGTGACTTAAAATCAATAAAAGTAGAAAAATACCTCATTTTTCCTCTGAAGCAGGTAGCCAAAACTTTTCCTAGTGAAATCGTCCGTGAAGGTTACCAGATATCTAGCGCCACCCCAACTTGCCACAGGCATTGGGCCGCAGACATCCGAGTGTATGAGTTCCAAAGGCTGGCTTGCTCGGTGATGACTTTTGGTTGGAAACGGCTTAGCTGCCATCTTCCCTTCCATGCATGGTATGCAGTTTTGCAACTCTTCTTTGTGATTGAACTGAAACAACACACCATTAGCTACACCATTCCTTAACGCTAGCATACCTTTAACTCCAAGATGGCCTAGCCTCCTGTGCCAGACATCAATCGGCACCTCAGCTATGTTAGCACTCTGTGCCTCCTGCTCAGGCAGGAGCGCCGAAGAATGCGCCACCAAACCGCACGTAGACGCTGTACTTGGAACATGGGGCTTACCAGATAATTTGTAGATGCCATTTTTATTATAGGCTTTACAAATTGAATTGCCAGAGATAACACATTTTTCGTAGATATGACAACCCTTCTTGTTGAATGTTACAGTAAAACCTTTCTCACATAATTTACTAACACTCAGCAAGTTAATTGATAACTCAGGGACGAAAGATACATTATTAATAACTTTTACCAGATCATCAGTTTCCAATATTACTTCTCCTGAACCTAAACATGATATTTGTTCATTGTTTGCAATTTTAATTTCACTCTTACAGTCCTTAAAATTTGATAGCCAACTTCTGTTGTTACACATGTGCGTTGAGCAGCCGGAATCTACCACCCAATCCTGACTGTTGACATAGAAAGCAGAAGCCACAAAGGTCTTCTCACCATCTTCTTCTTTGTTCTTCTTATCACGTCTTAGTTTGAAGCATTTTGCTTTTAGGTGACCTTTCTTTTTACAATAACTGCAGGTTTTGATTTGTTGTCTCGATACGAAGGCTGTCGTTGAAGCACCTGGCTCAGACTTACGAAATTCTTCTTGCAATAGCCTGGAGCGCACTAATTCACTCGATAGACTTCCAGTGAGACAGACAGTCTCGAGGCTGGTAACTAGATGATCATAATTTTCAGGTAATCCACTGAGTAGTTCGGCGATCTCACCATCTTCGGTATCTTTACCAATATCCGCCAGCTGCTGAACGAGTGTCATCACTGCATCCACGTACTGAGTGACAGATGAGTAACTTGTCAACTCGACTCGATGCAGTTGTCGTAGAAGTAGAACTCGACGATACAGGCCCTTGTCTTCAAATACTTTGGCTAAGTTCGTCCATGCTTCTTGACTCGTTTTAGCGTTATGAACATACTGATAACAGTGTGGTTTCACTGCTAGGCAGATTCTGGCGAGGGCTCGCTGATCTTTCCACTCTTCAACATCTGTGCCTTGAGTACAAGACCAAACATTTTCTAGGGTTAATGCCATCTTCATACAAAATTTCCAAGTGTTATAATTGCTCATTCCCTCGAGCTTATCGACATTGTAGTAATTAGTATTTGCTGAATTGATATTAGAGCCGCCAGTAGAAACAATGCCCGCTGCGTTGTTCTCGCTTGCGGTCGGCGGCTGTGTAGACGTGGACGCCATGACGAGCAGCACGAGTCACGCGCAGCGCAGGCAATACAAATTGCTCGCGGTCTTCGACCCAACGATACTTTCGGCTTTCGAATCTCTTGAATATCCCTTTTTGGTACGTAAAAGGATTTGTTGTGCCGTCTGGGCTTCAGAACCTATTGATGAGAGGTCGATCAGTGGATATGACACTATACCATCACACAAACCTATTTGGGATGATTCTAGCCAGAAAGTAAATGAAATACGCTGGGTCCATTGATGCTGCTTTTAATCATAAAACCACACAGTCAATGTTCGTCAAATACATTACACGATTAGTAAACTATAATTAGATTTAATTATTTAGTCACAGAAATAACAATGTCGTTCAGCGAGAGCCATAAAAGGAAGAGAGGGAGACAGACTTACATTAGCATGTCATAGCTACATGACAGTGACATATCTATCAATTAAGAGTGCGTTCAAAGATCCTAAATATTAACACTCACAGCTTATCGCAGCAATTTATATAAAAAAATGTGGCAATATATACTGCTTCTAAATCAATATAAAATATCAATAATAAGACAAAAACAATAGAATCTCATGTCCCACAAATATTTGGATATAATATTAGTGAATATAAGTATGAGCAATTAGAAGCAATATTGCTGCATTTTTTTTTAATTGTTGCATATCACTCCACTTCTTTCAGCGGGTTGTACGGTTGCGTGGTGCACCTTCGTCAAAAACATTGTTTGCGTTACTAGCCCCGCTGCCATTGTAATTTGAAATTTCACACCAATGTCTGGCAATCGAGATGGCTTTCAGCTTCCATCTGATTCCCATAGTGTAAATAGCAATTGTATAAGATGGATGTAAGCGTCAGAACCACTGGACCATGTTCGATTTTTTACTAAATCTGAAAGATATCTCGATTGCCAGACATTAGCGTAACCCAGCTGCTGGTTATGATCACTACATAGTATAAAACAAAGTCGTTTTCTCTGTCCCTATATCCCTATGTATGCTTAAATCTTTAAAATTACGCAACGGATTTTGATGCGGTTTTTTTAATAGATAGAGTTATTCAAGAGGAAGGTTTATATGTAATATAATAGGTACATGCATGATATAGTAGAAAAACACTGCACCCGTGCGAAGCAGGAGCGCGCGGGCGGGTGATAAATAAAATAACATGAGTAGGTATTTTGACGACAATTTATTAAAATCTATCCCTAATTCCGCCCACATTCAGTTCAACTGCACATCCTGCCGCGCCAGCTCCAGCAACATAGGATCATCGAAGAACTTGTTGATGGAAACGTCTTCGCTGAGCCCCTTGCGACGTCGCGTCTTTATCATAAACTCGCGCGCTAGGTGGGTCGCCGGCTGCGGTTCCAGAGGCCTGCAAGTTTAATTACAATCAAATAAAATAACTGAAATATACTCACAACATCAACAACATCCTACAACACAATATCTTTCATGAAAAAACTGACTTTAAATACACTTATACTACCATAATGCAAAAACTAATCGTCAGATCTGACTCAAATTGAAATGACCACATGACATTATTAAAAAATAAATCAATATCGGTCCACTCGGTAAAAAGCTATGAGGTAACAAACTTAAAAAAAGTGTGATGACAACCGATATTATGTGCATATACAAAACACACGCGCCATCACACCCCCTCCTTCCAGCGTTCTTTTTGTGTGACGCGACCTACTTCCATTGACAATTGTTACCTGATAGTGATGGTCTTGTCCAGAGGATCACCCGGTACTATCTGCCAGTGATGGAACACCTGCAGACAGAAGGCTTGGCCTTGCGTGTGCGTCCGCAGATCTGTCTCGAAGCCGAACGAGTCTATCGCGGGGACGAACGCCTTGATCGTGTATAGAGGGGAGCCGGCGACCGGCGCGTCCTGCGTCACGTGACCTGAGGGACAAGCACAACACACACTATACTATAGACATAAACAATCATTTAAAATCATTATTCATTCATTTATTTATTCTTGGATTCACAGTTTTCTTATTGTCTATTTTAAACTATCTAATACTAGCGACCCGCCCGCGCGCCCCTGCCTCGCACGGGTGCATATATCATGCATGTATTATACATATAAACCTTCCTCTTGAATCACTCTAAAAAAACCGCATCAAAATCCGTTGCGTAGTTTTAAAGATTTAAGCATACAAAGGGACATAGAATATATTTAAAGGGGGCTCCCATACAACAAACATGTGTTTTTTGCCGTTTTTATTAACAACTAGTTGCGCCCCGCGGTTTCACCCGCGCAGATTAAATCCCGGTATTCCCACAGGATAAAAAGTAGCCTATGTGCTATTCCAGGCTATAATCTATCTCTGCCAAGTTTACTACTACTACTTAGCACATATCAAAAGCAAATGGTATTTTTAATCACACTGAGATAACTAGCGATCACTGGCTGCGTTTACCCTGGATCATTAAATATTAAGATAACTAACCTCTCCGCTTGGCCAGTACCGTGTAGACGGCAGACACGCAATCAGCAGGCGCTTGCACTTCCACAAACAAATAGGGCTCCATCAGGCGCGGCGTCGCCATTAGAAACGCTGAATACGCCACCTGGAGAACGAGTTTCTACTTAGTCTTAATTCAAGCTGAGAAGGGCAAATTTTTCTTATAGTGGTTTGTGGCACAGAGACAGTCTCGTGTGGCACAGCAATCAGACATAATATGATCAAAAATTCGAAGCTATATCTGGCGCCGGCTTTAGATTATAGACTTGCCGAATGGAATCCTGCAATTTACTTTTATTTTCAATTACTTTTTAAGTTACTATAATATGTAATTTTTTTTTTTTTTTTTTTATACTACCAAGGTAGCAAACAAGCATACGGCCCACCTGATGGGAAGCGGTCACCGTAGCCTATGGACGTTTGTAACACTAGATGTGTCACACTCGCGTTGCTGACCCTTTAAATATTTTAATACGCCTTTTTTAAAGAACCCCATACTGTATTCTCCAGGGAAAACATCCGCAGGGAGCGCATTCCACAACCTTAGAAAACATAATTTTCATTTAAAATAGGATATTTACTTTAAGCTTAGGATATTTACTTTCTATTTAATCGCATATACCCTAGTTCGACCCATGATCATGTCACTTGAAACTATGCTAAAATATCGGGAAACAAATTCACAAATCATTGTGAACACGGGATGTTTCTACCAATCTACAATTATAGAGATAGATTACCCTTCTAGCAGTAGGGATGATCTGTCCGCCGCCCCTGTGCAAAACAAATTCACAAATCATTGTGAACACGGGATGTTTCTACCAATCTACAATTATAGAGATAGATTACCCTTCTAGCAGTAGGGATGATCTGTCCGCCGCCCCTGTGCAAAACAAATTCACAAATCATTGTGAACACGGGATGTTTCTACCAATCTACAATTATACTCGTAGATAGATTACCCTTCTAGCAGTAGGGATGATCTGTCCGCCGCCCCTGTGCAGAGGCTCCGACGCTATCACCGCGTCGAGGATCTTGAACTTCACGTTTCGGATCGGCTCCTCGCACAGCGGGCCCTCTCGCGCGCCCCATTGGAAACCTATCAAAGACAATTGCATCAGTACCGCTTACCATAAGGCCACACAGGGCCCTTTCCTATGACCCCAGTAGTCAGGGAGCCCGAAAAGCAACACTAATAAAAAGAAATGTATTTATTTACCTGAAGTATGGTGAATTAAGACACTACAATTTGCAACAATCACTTTTTTCGTAGATTTTAACCGACAATTTTTTTGCAATATCCTGGTGTATCTCAAAAATATTATTGAGATAATAGAATAGTTTACACATTTCGTTGGAATAATCTCTGGTAAACTCGCGAGTTCTGCGATTAATTCATTGTTACTTAAGTTACGATCGCGATCGCAACTTAAGGTCCAGCATAATTAATGAAATGAATGGAGTTTACCTTGTACTATACTGTCCTTGACGGAGGCCAGCAGATGCTTGTCCACCTCCGAGGGCAACGTGTCGTCCACCAGGATGTTGGGCCCCGTAGCGTCCGGCCCGAACGCCCAGATCGAGCGCGCCGCTAACAGGTCCCAGTCGTATCTGGAATGTGTTTCTTGTATTTAGATGGCACCTAGATTCACCTAGCTGGAGACGTTTTAAAGCCATTGCGCAAATTATACGCACTTGGTCGTCGGTCACTCGGGCGAGTTTGCCTATGTTCTGGTCGCCGAGGGACTGAGTCGCCGGCGACAAGTCGACAGTGCGTAACGGCTCTTAAAGCAATCCTTATGATTTTATTAAATAAATATCTTTTGTTTTTGACTTTAGATGTTTCAAAGTGATTCTTGTAGTGATCACGGTTCATGAGGTGACAGACGGACGGAGAGCAGTGTCTTAGTAATAGGGTCCCGTTTTACCAAAGGGTAAAAAGATATAAAAAAATGGTGTGGCAATTTTAATGTGTTCAATTCTTGTATTGAGAGGGTGTTGGAAGCCTTACTTGGTCTGGAAGAACTCTCCGAGCCGCTTCCTGTCCCAGGAGACGCAGACGGCGCCCGCCTCGATGTCCTCGGCCAGGCCGCGCTCCAGCGGCTCCGCTATCATCGTCAGCTTGTTGCGCTTGTTCGGGGTCTCCGCGAAGCACTTCAGAGACGATGTTTCGACCACCGTCTCGCAGAATGACACCACTGGGTCGGCCACTGTGAGAGAACATATTCATTGGTATTCATAAATAAGCAAGTTTAAGCAATTTTAGTACCTATGTAATACCAAGGTGGTGACTTATTATTTATATGTAGGTGGTGGTAGATATTGGAGACCATAATAAGTCATCACTATCACTACATAGTATAAAACTAAGTCGCTTTCTCTGTCCCTATATCCCTGTCCTGTATGCTTAAATCTTTAAAACTACGCAACGGATTTTGATGCGGTTTTTTTAATAGATAGAGTGATTCATGAGGAAGGTGTATATGTATAATACATGCATGATATAATAGAAAAACAATGTGCACCCGTGCGAAGCAGGGGCGCGCGGGCGGGTCGCTAGTAATTCATAATTCGCGGATACGACTTGTTACCTTTGATGTCGATCTCCGAGTACATATTCCTGAGGTCGTGCATGACACAGTCCAGGTACAGCTCCCCCGTGCCGAGCACCACGTGCTCTCCCGACTCTTCCACGCGCGTCGACACCAGCGGATACGACTTGTTCACCTGAAACAAATATTACAGGTCTATTGCAAAGGCGATGGGCTGGCGACCTGTCGCTTACAAACTAACTACTGGTATAAATTTGGAAAAAGTGTATGAATAAAAGTGGTAGAGAATTTTATGAGCTTTCATTTGGTTTTAGATTTTTTTCGCTGCGAAGCGATGCACCTTTTTGAGATTCAAAAGTGGAATTTTCATTGAAACTAAGAATGGAGTGCTCCTGGATTTGGCACCCAGCATCTTAAGGTGCGTACAAACTACGTGTGGCAAACCATCAAAAATCGGCGTCCGCGGCGGTCGCGCGCTATGTGGACGGTATCGCCTCGCGAGGCCACTCGAACACTGGCGGTTTTTGTGACCGCATCAGTCGTCCGCTCGCGCTGTAAATACGTACAATAACCGCGAATACGTAGAATCCGCCGCCGCGGGCTGTTCGAGCTGGATCGCCTGTCGCGTGCGACAGCCGCGGTCTACTAAACTCACATCAACGTTCTTCGCCGTTCGAACACTGCTCGCGCGGAAGCCACGCGTAATTTGTACGCACCTTTAGGCAGCTACGAAGGCTACCTTCCTCGGTCCGTCCACCATCTTGGGCAGCTCCGAGGGATTGCTTACCTTCCTCAGTCCGTCCAGCATCTTGGGCAGCTCGGACGGGTTGACCGGCTCGACGGCTATCTTGACGACGGCCTGCGTGTTGAAGCGCAGCGGCGTGAAGGTGTGCAAGGCTTCGTCCTCGTCGGCGGAGACCACGGTGCACGTCTTCACGATGGGCTGGTCGATGCCCTCGATCAGCGCCCAGCAGCCGGCCGGCACGCGGTTCAGTTCCACCTGACACAAGGGAAAAAGGTCAATTTTTTTTATTTATTTATTCAAAAATAATTAGAACGGCTTACAGCCAATTATACTAAGAAAAAAGAAAAAATGAAATTAAGATTGACAAAACAACAAAGAAATAATACACATAAAGCCTTGAATAAATGAATAACATTACAAAAAATAATAATAATTGATTAATAATAGGAAAGGAATATCAAAAAAGTCAAATTGAACCCGATGGATAACTCCTCGTGATTTACGAGGCAATGATTTGTACTGGTTGCCCATAGGCTCCGAAATGTCTTCACGCCTGCTGAAGTAGTAGAGAAGTAGAGCTCTTTGTGAAGGGCTCGTCCGGAGTAGTACCACCGCCATGCCTTTTTCTGCCAAGCAGCAATGCTGTGTGTCAGTTTCTTTACATCTGTATGCTTCAAGTTGATGGATGCCGGGCTGTGATCTTAGGGCACGTGGCAAGGGCAGCTTCCAATACTTTGTAATAGATGAAGGTTATTTAGATACTTATTTTTGCAATATAATTGGTACTAAGTTTTAATAAAAATTGGTACAATATAACTTTTTTTTTTTTTAATCTGAATAGACCGTCCTTTGACTACAATCTCACCTGATAGTAAGCGACGATGTAGCCTACGGTGGAGCAGAACGGTCTAGAAGACACCTATTCACTCTTGCCTTGAAGAGACTCATGTTATAATGGTCAGGAAAGACAGACGACGGTACGAGTTCCACTCCTTAGCGGTTCGCATAATGAAGGATGAAGCGAAGCGCTTCTTGCGAATTGGTGGTATGCTAACTAGGAATGGATGGTATTGAGCCGTACGTCTATTCGTCCCGTAGTGGAATGGAGATGGTGGAATGAGGTCATGTAGTTCCTGGGCACATTCACCGAAATGTACTTAACATCAGTCCATCAGACGACCTCTGTGGCGCAGCGGGCGAGAGCCTGCCTGCGACGCAAGAGGTTGCGGGTTCGATTCCCGCCTTGGAACAAATTTGTGTACGATCTGCAGAAATTTGTTCCGATGGTCTGGGTGTTTTCTATATTATAATAAAAAATATCTATCTATGTCTATATATTGTATTAAATATATCAGTTATCTAGTACCCATAACACAAGCTTTGAATAGCTTACTTTGGGGCTAGATAGTGCTGTGTGGATTGTCCAGCATTATTTATTTACTTATTCATTTATCTGTTTGTTCCATCAGCGAGCTGTATAAAAAAGCGGGCAAGATAGTGCTGTGTGGATTGTCCAGCATTATTTATTTATTTATTCATTTATCTGTTTGTTCCATCAGCGAGCTGTATAAAAAAGCGGGCAAGATAGTGCTGTGTGGATTGTCCAGCATTATTTATTTATTTATTCATTTATCTGTTTGTTCCATCAGCGAGCTGTATAAAAAAGCGGGCAAGATAGTGCTGTGTGGATTGTCCAGCATTATTTATTTATTTTTTCATTTATCTGTTAGTTCCATCAGCGAGCTGTATAAAAAAGCAGGCAAGATAGTACTGTGATTGTCCAGCATTATTTATTTATTTATTCATTTATCTGTTTGTTCCATCAGCGAGCTGTATAAAAAAGCGGGCTAGATAGTGCTGTGTGGATTGTCCAGCATTATTTATTTATTTATTCATTTATCTGTTTGTTCCATCAGCGAGCTGTATAAAAAAGCGGGCTAGATAGTGCTGTGTGGATTGTCCAGCATTATTTATTTATTTATTTATTCATTTATCTGTTTGTTCCATCAGCGAGCTGTATAAAAAAGCGGGCTAGATAGTGCTGTGTGGATTGTCCAGCATTATTTATTTATTTATTCATTTATCTGTTTGTTCCATCAGCGAGCTGTATAAAAAAGCGGGCTAGATAGTGCTGTGTGGATTGTCCAGCATTATTTATTTATTTATTTATTCATTTATCTGTTTGTTCCATCAGCGAGCTGTATAAAAAAGCGGGCAAGATAGTGCTGTGATTGTCCAGCATTATTTATTTATTTATTCATTTATCTGTTTGTTCCATCAGCGAGCTGTATAAAAAAGCGGGCAATGTATGAAGGAAGGTTCACCTTGTAGCGCGCCTCGTGGATCCACAGCCGGCCCACGCTCATGATGCGCGAGTCCTCCTCGTCCTGCGCGCTGTAGTTCTCGCCGAGCACGCGCACGCTCTGCCCCGCGTACAGCGTGCCCGACATTATGCGGGCTAGCACCTGAGGATATCACATTGGTTATACAGGGTGTCCGGAAGGTCGATGCAAAGCCGTGAGGGGGGGGGGGGGGGTAAGTCACCTCGTTACGCATCTATTCAGGCTAGTTTTTTTTTTATTGTTTGATAGCTAGACGTTTGACTGCCATCTCACCTGATGTAAAGTGAAGATGCAGTCTAAGGTGGAGCACGCTTACCTACATACCTTATACCTTATAGATACATACCTTATGGTAACATACCTTATAGATTACCTTAGTCCAATGTCGACGAATTCCGAGATATCATAATATCCATATTCGTTCATAGTGTTCAAAGTCAAACAGACAGTTTCTAGTGCCTAACAAATTGTTTGCGTCCTAGCATAATGTGTATTCAATCGATAAACACCAAAACAATCATCTGTATCCTCATAACTGATTAAATGGGAGGTGTTTAAAAAAGAAAAAAATTAAAAAAATCTTGAATTGATGCGTAACGAGGTGACCTACCCCCCCCCCTCACGGCTTTGCATCGACCTTCCGGACACCCTGTATACAAGTAATATTGGGAGGATAGCGGGAAGACAGTGGATGGAAAGGGCTCAGAATTTATCTCACTGGATAGGGGCGCTCAAAGACCTAGAGGTAGACCACCCCCTGTTGGTCGAATGACATTGTAGCAAGTGCTGGAAATGGGTGGATGAGACTCGCAAGGGACCGGAAAGTGGCGTATTAAAGAGGAGGCCTATACTCAGCAGTGGGTGCAAACGGGCTGAAATGATGATGATGATGATGGATAGGGAAGGCTTATGAAAAACTAGTTATTCTTTTTTTTGTGGTGAACATTAAAGAGTTTTTCATTCATTCATTTCATTCATGCATCCACCCATACTTACAAACTTTCGCGTTTATAATAAAATAGTAGTAGGATCTTAACCGTCTGTGATGGCTTTTTATCCTGTGGGAATACCGGGATTTATATCTGCGCGGGTGAAACCGCATATTTTCATATTGAACATACTGACTGGCCCATAGTGATTGTATGGCGAGCGTTAATTATCTTAACATTTAATATTATAGTTTGTTCGTCGTCTGTGATGCGTTTAAATGGATGCTAGTGGAGAGACAGTTTAGTTACCAGGAAGAATGTGCAATCATCCGTCGGATACATCTTGGTTGTGTGCGCGACTAGTCGCGCGGACTGGTCGCAGGCCAACATGTCGTCGCGCAGCACGCCGCCCGCGCCGCGGTACGTGTGCGCGACTTTACGCGCCGCGCCGTCCAGCGGCGACGGGATGTGCCGGACCACCATCTCCACGAAACCACTGGAATTGTTGACATACATCATAACAGCAGTCATACATTTTGTATAGGTCGCGTCAACCAAAAAGAACGCTGGAAAACAGTGGCGGGGATGTGTTTGCGCATACAAAATACTCGCGCCATCACACCCCCTCTCCCTCCTTCCAGCGTTCTCGCACTATACTCTGCCTTCTTAGATGTAAGCCGCGGGTTCGATCGAAATCAATCTACTAGAAATGACAGAAATCACCGAAAACTTTTCCCATACATTTTGTACGCAAAAACGATTCAACTCGAAATAAATCCTTGTTGCCAAACCCTACCCTTAGTACTCCATCCCAAAAATCCACCCTGTATATCTTCTAATTCACAGTTTTGTGTTATGTGTTCCATACCCGTGTCGAATAATAGTACATTATTGCAATGGCAGCGAAATAGGCAATTGCAGGTCGAGTATGAGTTTGAAGGCCGAGCCGCAGGCGAGGACTTCAATAATACGAGACAGGCAATTGCCATTTCGACCGAGGCATATATAGTGCTTTTCTTAAAAAAAATGCAAGGAAATAAAAAAGGGCCTTTTAAATAATAAATTTCAACCTCCGTGTCTTTTTAGAGTAGTTAAATTCGCTTCGCGAATCAGCAAGAAGATTGGCTGAAGATCTGCGGAAACAATGTAACTGTCTGTGGCTATACGGCTATACAGCCACGAGAAAGAGTTCTAAATTCAAACAGCACACCGTTTCATACAACATTGCCGGCGCACTCTTCGTTCCAAATTCAAATAACGCGCCGGGAAGTGATTTCCGTTTTTCAGTCTACGTAAATATGATACTTCGCGTGTTCTTTGTTTAAAAGTAATGACAATATTTCCGGAATCTTCTATTCTAGCCTGTAAGTGTAAGTTGGTAGTTGAACACTTGCTCACCAGAAGTCTCCGAAGAACCTGCTGCAGACGAGCCTCAGCAGCGGGCGCACGTTGATGCGCGCCTCCTGCTTCGTCAGCGTGATGCCGAGCTCGGCCAGCACGTCCGGCAATGTGTCGTCCACGTCGCCCACCACCTGCCACACATTTATTTATCACTACATAGTATAAAACAAACACCCGAATACTCAAACGCAACTCAGATTAGAGCACGTCTCAAGTCGTGGTTTTTGACAGTTTTTAATGAAATTCCGTCAAAAACTCGTCACATGAGACGTGCTTAAATCTGAGTTGCGTTTGAGTATTCGGCCGATAGTCGCTTTCTCTGTCCCTATATATCCCTATAGCCCTATGTAAGCTAAATCTTTAAAACTACGCAACGGACAACGGATTTTGATGCGGGTTTTTTTAATAGATAAACGGCCGAATGCTCAAACGCAACTCAGATTTAAGCACGTCTCATGTGACGAGTTTTTGACGGAATTACATTAAAAACTGTCAAAAAACGACGACTTGAGACGTGCTCAAATCTGAGTTGCGTTTGAGTATACGGGTGAGAGTGATTCAAGAGGAAGGTTTATATGTATAATACATGCATGATATAGTAGAAAAACAATGTGCACCCTTGCGAAGCAGGGGCGCGCGGGCGCGGCGGGTCGCTAGTTTACAATACTATAGATAAACCGCTGTGAGGCTGACCTTCCCGATGGTAATTGGGACGCGGGGGAGGGGTCATCTGAACGCGCGGTTGTCGTGTGTGACGGTTGTGTGCGCAATACCGTTGAAAAAAAGTTATTCGATTTATCTGATCTGTGTTGCTATACTTAATTTAATTTATTTCAAACCACGAGATTTTCAACACTTTTTTAATGTCCTAAAACTTTTCGGCCCTTATTAATAATGGTCTTTGAGTGCGCCAACAGCTTATCAAACCGATAAGTCTGTTGCTGTCTCTTTTCGGTGGCATAAAAGTGACAAGATATTAAGGCCTATTGAGGCGCTATAAAATGCCAGGGATTATGAATAAGAGAGTTAGAATCTTCACGTGCCGAAAAGATCTTCACGTGCCGTAACAAGATGGTAACAAGTCTTGTCGCTGTTGAAAATTTAACATTATTATTATTATTATAAGGAGCCTGTAGTGTCCCACTGCAGGGCAAAGGCCTCCCTTCCTTCTCTCCAGTCGCTTCTATTTTGGGCCACTGTGGGCCAGTTCTTTAGGTAAATTTAACATACTTGAGCGAAAATCTTATACAGCGGCTCCAGAATGAACTCCACGAAGCTCCGCTGCGCCGAAGCGTGCGGCTGCTTCTTGGAGAAGCGGCGAGTCTTCGCGTTGAAGTAAACATCGCCCCACAGCCACGTGGCCATGTCTGCTGCGCGGAGGCCGGCCGCCGGGTGCGCGGCCGCGTACATCGCGGCGAACGACTCCAGCGTGAAGCACACGTCGTACAGCGAAGACGCGAAGCACACGTTACCTGCGGAAGTAAAGCTGATTACAATACTGGCTGGAAGTTTTTTTTTTACCACACAGCACCATCTAGCCCCAAAGCTTGTGTTATGGGTACTAGATAACTGATATATTATTATATCACTACATAGTATAAAACAGTCGCTTTCTCTGTCCCTATATCCCTATGTATGCTTAAATCTTTAAAACACGCAACGGATTTTGATGCGGTTTTTTAATAGATAGTGATTCAAGAGGAAGGTTTATTATGTATAATACATGCATGATAATAGTAGAAAAACAATGTGCCCCGTGCGAGGAAGGGGCGCGCGGGCGGGTCGCTAGTACTTAAATAGACAAATATTTTTTATTTTACATAGAAAACACTCAGACCAACGGAACAAATTTCTGCAGATCGTACACATATATTATATTTCAAAGCGGGAATCGAATACGCAACCTCTTGCGGCGCAGGCGTACTCTCGCCCGCTGCGCCACTGAGGTTGTCAGTCAATTGATAATGAGTAAGTGTGGGATAACAGTGACGCGGGGCGGGCAGCGGGCGCTCCTGTTGCGTTTCCCGCTCACCCGCCCCGCCCGCACTTGGTGCACCTTCGTCAAAAACTTATGTTTGCGTTCCCGCCAGCGGATTCCGCTTCCCGCCCCGCTGCCACTGTAATTTCACACTAAGTGGCTGCTGAGATGATGGATGGTAGAGGCGAGTGAAAGAGACAAAATGTACTGCCATAGGCAACACCCCTAGAGATGGCCTGGAGGCGTGAGTAAGTATCGCCAATCGCCAGGGTTGTATTGTAACTTCGGCAAACAAACTCCTGAAATACCCCATATTTGATAGCATTTGACATATTACTGATATTCAAATTGTGAACTTTATGAGTAAGCTACTTTTCATCTTGAAAATAAATCTTGCCTGGGCCCTTATTCAATTCAATTCATTTATTCACACATAATTGTTTTAAAAATTATATACGAATGTTACATCCAAAAAATACAATATTATAATTAATTTAAATCTATACTAATAACAAAAATAAGTTACAGCATATTCATAATGGTTGCTCAGCGCACCAATAGCTTATCAGACCAATAAGCCCATTGGTGTCTCTTTTCGTTGGCATGAAAGTGACAGTGCCAAGAATACTCTATTGAGCTGTTATTCAATAGCAGGGAATCGAATTGGATGGAAAGTTCCATTAATATCATATATTTATATATTTGTTCCCTTGGTATGGTTGTTCTATATATAATAAAAAAAAATATCTATCTATGTAAGTATATAATGTATTAAATATATCAGTCATCTAGTACCCATAACACAAGCTTTGAGTAGCTTACTTTGGGGCTAGATGGTGCTGTGTGGATTGTCCAGCATTATTTATTTATTTATTTCCAGCACTAATAGTTACATGACAAATATCTCTTTGTTAGGATTCCTATTTATAATTAGAAGTATTTACCCAACAGAGGCGAGAAGACAGTAGCAGGCTCTTCAGGATTATCCTGAGGCTGGTGAGTCTCCACCATGGAGTTCAGCTCATCAATAATGTGCCGTAACTTGTAGTATGCGTCAGCGGGCGGTAGTTTTAACTCGAGCATCAGCCGGTCGATCTTGTTAACACAGATGGTGAGTGGTACCCGCTCTTGGATCGCATGGCGGAGCAAGCGTTCCGTGTTTAGCATTATGCCCTCTGCAGCGTCTATGAAGAGGACTGCGCCTGTGAACATATAAAGGATGATTGGATTAGGCAAAGGATTTTGTTCAATATATCAAATAAATAAATAAAATTACTAGCCTATTTTTATGTGAGTGTAATTTTTTTTCATATTCACTAGCCAAACAATCTTATGGCGTGGCCTGCATAACAGAGGAATCACTAGGTTTAGTTAAATAAATGAAGGAAAGGAGACTCTAAAATTACCATCTTAGACTGAACAAACATCGTAAAGAACTAGTGACCCAACTGCAGGGAACAGGCAGCCTTCAATTTATAAGTATCAAAAGACATGGCTTACATAACTTCGCGAATAGATTTAAAAACAAGTATTGAGAGATAACTCACTGGACGAATCTCTCTTCACAAGTCAATTTTACGACCTCAGTGGCGCAGCGGGCGAGTCCGCCTGCGACGCAAGAGGTTGCGGGTTCGATTCCCGCTTCGGAACAAATTTGTGTACGATCTGCAGAAATTAGTTCCATTGGTCTGGGTGTTTATGTATAATAAAAAATATCTGTCTATGTACGTCAGTATATAATGTATTAAATATATCAGTCATCTAGTACCCATAACACAAGCTTTGAGTAGCTTACTTCGGGGCTAGATGGTGCTGTGTGAATTGTCCAGCATTATTTATTTATTTATTTAATTGCATCAGATGGACAAATCGGACAGCATAATTCTAATTCTAATTCGTGGTGGGGGAATGAGATCTGCACGGACGTCCCGCAATGGGGTGTATTGTGCATTGTCCCCCTGCTAACCTCACCCCAGCCAGCCCAACTCCTTAAAATAGCGGAGAAGGACCTTGGGTTGGTGGTAGCAGTGTTTGAGCATCCCTGGTGACAATTCGGATGCAGATGAGAAAAACCCGATCAGCTTCTGCAGTCCAGTTTTGGATCTGACTTCGCTAGTTGCGGAGCAGTGCAGTACCAGCATCGGACAGCATATTTGATTATTGTTTTTGTGTTTGAACAGATTGCCGAGAAGCAGGATGTTTAAAAAAAATTACAGTCAATATTATTTCCACCTCCTAATTATTTCCCACTCTTACAAGACAACTTACCATCAGAAATTCTCAAGGCAGCAGTAACTTCATCACTGAAGTTCACATGTCCAGGTGTATCCATAATGTTAAGCAAGTGAGACTTTCCCTTTATATTCTTGAGCAGTAATGTTACTGGCATGGACTTGATGGAAACTCCTCGCTCTTGCTCCACGAACAAAGTGTCTGTGTAGCGCATGGGGATTGTGGTCTCATTGTTTATGGTGCCAGGATGTGTTTGACGCATAAGACAGTCCACGAAGGAGGTCTTTCCTGGAATATTAATACTTTATTAGAACACAAGACAAGAATTCCTCTAACAGGATACCTCACCTACTAAGTACTTACTTTAATACTAATTACAAATATATATTATCCATTGAAACGTCCCCATCGGGACTATAGTCCCGAGAGTCAATTGACTCAAACGTCCGAGTGCCCCTAGCGAACTGTACTGTCCAACGTCCATCTACGGCTCGTCGATTTATGCACATCCGGCATGTCCGGACTATAGTCCCGAGGGGCATACATATATTGGCATTTTCGGGTTTGTAGTCCCGGCGGACGTTTGGCATTTGCGCCTGCGCGCGACGGACGTTTCAATGGATATAGAAGTATTCTTTATTTTTTAATTAATTTCGATGAGGATTCTTTTATTTAGTACCAAGAGATCTGAAGGGATTTCTTCCATGCCTAGACATCAATGGGATGGGAATTTTTCCTTTGTCTTTTTATATATTATTATGTAATCAAATAATATTGCACGCCTAGTTTTAAGTAGAATACATTGGACATTATTATAATTATTTGACATCTTCTCATACATGTATTTATGCAATAAAAATACTTTGACTTTGACTTTGACAAAGTAGTGAAGGAACTACAATTTTTTTAGATCAAATGCTAGTAAAGGAGCCGAATACAATTACAACAGGGCATTTATAACACAGTGTTGCGTAGAGAAAGTTTTTTTTTTAAATAAGCTAATGTTTACTAATACCATTGTGCAAATGCCCCATAAGAGTAATATTCCTGATCAAGTTGGTGTTATCCAGCATATCAGCCATGTACTCCATGTCATACTTGGTCTCCGGAAGCTGTTGCTCTTGAACTTGGAAGTTCTTGTGCTTCACAGGCTCAATAAGTGGTTTGTCAAGGGCCTGTGTGTCCTCTTCTTGAACCACTGTTTCCACATCAGGCCCATACACTTCTACTGCTTGTGGATAATATCTGAAAGTATGAAATTGTTCAGATAAGCACTACAACTTTAGCTTTGTTTTTCCGATCATGTATCATTAAAATTGAATGATTGCAGCAGTGATTCTAATAGAACCTCTGAATTCGGGCAACAATGGTAAGCCCACCAGAACCCTAGTTGCTGCCTTGATAAACCAAGAGTAGAGAAAAAAGTAGGAGTACAAAAGTGGAAGAAAAAATAAATAAACACGAAGAATTTTGTTTAGTAGCATGTTGTGAAGATGCTGTAGAAAAATGATCTTACCGTTTATCCTCATGTAGCACTACGGACATCGGTGCAGCCTCGGGCTCTGCATCCGCGTCCTCGTCTTCCTCCATCGCATCTTCATCAGCATCGCGGTTGTCCTGACCGTACACGCTTTGTTCATCCTCTGAATCAGACTCCAGGTCAGGCCCAATGTAATTCCCGAACTCGTCATACAGATCCCCGTCCATTTTCAATAGTTACCGAAAATTACACACCTCGCGACTCGCGTTTACCAAAACCAAAACAATTGCCGCTCCAAGAGTATATCAAACCACCCTGACGCAACAAGGAACGTCAAAAATTTTGTATGGAATTAGCATGTCAAATAATGGCGTCCGTAAGGATATATGTGTTCTGTGAATAATGGATGATTGACTGATTTGACATGATTGTTGCTTGAATTGCTTGATTGACACTGATTGAATGGAACGAATGATCGTTCCATTCAATCAGTGTTCTCTCATTCTTTCACAACTCACTCTCTTCTTCGTCTGTCTGCTTTGTTTACTTTTAGCTTCCACTCGTATTTTGTTTGTTTTTGTAAATTTCTAGCAGATTTATTAATAATTACGTCTATAAGTGTGAAATTGATCGTTATTGTTCAGTGAACGTAATATTTTACGGCGATACCTCCAAAAAACGATTCATAACGTGCGAAATTGTGGAGATCAAGCGAGCCGTAAAATTATAGAAAAAGGAAGTCTAGTTTCTTTGGATGAGGCTCGGTAAACATTGAATTAGATATTTTAGTCAATAAAATCAACGAACAAACAACACGCATCGTATTGAAAAGAGATTTTATGGATTTACT
Source organism: Plemyria rubiginata (assembly GCA_963576535.1). Classification (NCBI taxonomy): domain Eukaryota; kingdom Metazoa; phylum Arthropoda; class Insecta; order Lepidoptera; family Geometridae; genus Plemyria; species Plemyria rubiginata. Next base: position 13,760,420 of record OY754908.1, on the reverse strand, counting down.
AGAGGTTAATAGTGAATATTCGTGTTATAGTGATGTACCTAATGTAATTATCGATAACTGTGTCGGACAGTTCTTTCTATGCTAATATCCCATTATAACATGCACATCTAGGAGGCTACATACACAGTCTTACAAAATGGGCTTTCCGCGGTGGCTAATAGTAATCAAGTATTTGTTTCTTTGAAATTTAAAATGTTTCTTTACTAAATGCACAAATTCATGATTATCAGGTTATATTATTAAACATTGCAGATACTACCAGTGAAAAATCCATGCTAAAGATGAAAAAATTAGTACCCACTACCGATATTAGTAAGCCCTCGGTCACATACCTACTTTGGTAACAGTTACGGCTTTGATGACATACCTAATAAGAACTGCGAGACTGTGAAAGTAAGTTGATTTTTATATTTTGCCCTCATATTAGGTACCCACTTATTCAGAAACAAAAATTCAATGCTAAAGATGGCAGTAACTGGGAGTTGCAAGCAGCTTAATAAGTTTGTACTGTTAAAATTATTATAACCTTTTCAAGAATATGACGTGAATTAGTCTTTTAAACTTATGCTCTAGGTACAATACTTATTAAAAAAACTATTGGAAATTAATAAAAAAATACTTTGTTACAGAACATGTCAAGCTCACCGTGTCCGTCCTGCTCATACTTAACATAATAAATGAAAAAACAAATTCATAAAATGAATTGGTTTAGGTACAAAAATTATATGTACTAATGCAAAAAGCTTTTTATTTCAAATCAGATCCATATTGTATCCGTGGGTCCAATTCAGTATTACAATAAATGGATTACAAAAAAACCTCGATTTCGATCTCGCATATTTTATCGATATAAAAGCGAGTGCCATCGCGCAACACTATATAGGCTGATAGGTTGGTGAAACTGTTGTTGTTTGACGTACATATTCGTTGTGTTGGTATTGAAGTGCCATGTAAAAGGATCCCATTGGCTCTCATTGGCTCTTTACTAAGTCCCGCCTCTTCTCGTAGTTTACATTCTCTTTGTATCAAACAAGCGTTAACGCTACGCTGATTGCCGCTGACCGCGGCCGCGCTGTGTTAGGTTTTTTTTTGTTGGGCGCAGTGCTGCCAGATGAGACAATTGAAAATGCGGTAGCTGTGCTTCAAAAACGTGGATTTTCAACTCAAAAAGCGGAATTTCTTGTTTTATGTACATTGATTTTGCACCGACTAAAAAATGGAGGAGTTCCTCAATTCATCTGTTTTTTTAGGTTTGTTACATCATAACTTTTTACTCGATGGACCAATTTTTATGGTATTTAACTGAAAGCAAATTCCTTGGAAAATGCTACACAGACAGAGGTCTTTACGAGAACCCCGGGAACCAAGGCCCTCTCGCTTGCTCGCGGCTCAAATTGCTCAGAAGAAAGAATCTGACAGCAGAGTAACGCAATGCGTGCAAAAGAAATAGCAGATCAAACTGCTTTTTAACCTCGACATGCGGTGTATTGCACCATCCAAAAAAGGGTTGTTCTTGTAGATTCGAAATAAGCGGAACCGCGTAGGTTAACAGCGGAAGGCGGATTCTACGGCAATATCTCGAAAAGGCGGAGGGGAAAGCTGAAAAGCGGTACATCTGGCAGCGCTGGTTGGGTGTGGGAGGCAAGACAATTTTTGTGACAGACTACGACGGCCGGATAGTACATAACCTCAAAATCTAAATCAATCGATTGATCAAGTTTTTGAACGACTGGATTTTTTTAGGTTTGAAGCAAGGAATTTAGTATCCAAATTCCTTGGTTTGTCTGGTGACATGTAGGTCATGTAGTATCCAAATTCCTTGGATGACATTGACATTGACATTGTGTACTGTTCTCTTTCCCTCTCTCTCCTCTTTCTCTTTCTTTCTTTCGTCGATACGAAAATGGCTGAGAGAGCATCACAGAATTTTTCAAAAATGATTTCAGCACATCTTCGTGCAACAGCAAATGAGTTTCTTAGCAATAGAAAGAATGCAAACAAACTCACGGAAATTCTACATATGTTCGAGGTAAGCCAAGTGTCCAAGCACATGCTACAATGTCTTCCATGAAAACTGCGTCGTAGGTTAAATTTTGTCGCTTCTATGTTTTGTATGCCTTCTCGTCTAATTTCAGGTGGAAACGGATAATTACACTCCTCTGTTACTGACAATAGAAGTTATATTCTCGGAGCTTCTAAAACGAGGTGATTTGGTTCAGAATATCGTCCCCTTGAAGCCAGAAAGTGAGTGTTATTTTATTTTACGCTATAGATTTAGTTAGCAGTCGTGCGTGATTTCAAACATACAAAGCTAAGAATGTACCTGTAAGCTAGCATTAATACTTTCATAAACTTATTTAATACTAATTGGCAGTACAATTTTATAAATAATATGCATCCTGAGATATCACGATTATCGATATGAGAGGTTATTTAATGTAGGTACACCTTGGTTCCAATTTGTGCAATACTTGATGTATGTATTAAAAATACCCTTGTTGGTTTCACCTCCAGGTTTAATACAATAGCCAGGTCAAGGTCAATAATGTTGAGAATGTTAGCTCAGCTATAATCATTAAATTGAACTAATAATTATTGTTTTTTGTATGTAGCAAGTTGTTTGATTCTGGGCTTAAAATACCTACTTGTTTTATAACATAAAGCACAAAATTATCTCTTTGTCATCAGTAGTACCTAGTGTATATGTAACCATTCTCCAATATGAGATTACTTCTGAATGAATAATATTTATCAACATTAACTTGGTATGTGTAGCAGTTGTTAAACATACTTTCCAGAAGACAGTGCAGAATCGGAATATTCAAAATGGCTTCGAGAATGTTACGAGGCCGCCCTGAAGCATTGCCTGCGGTTGATCACCGAGGGACGCATGACATCCCGTCTTCAGGCTCTGGTCACAGCTTGCAAGCTGATGCAGGCTGAGGGATGCTATCCACTGGAAGAGTCCTCTGGGTACTACTTCCCTTCATTAAGATTAAAGGTAAATTGTAGGAATATTCAAAAATTTTGAGAAAATCTGAAAATGCCACCACCATGTTATTTTTATTGAAAAGGTGCAACTTTTTTAAAATATATGCGAAGAACCCAGTTCATTCTTTTTTTTATTAGTTGCCTTGAGTTGCTGCTTGGTTGGTACGATAGAGATGAGAGGATATCGCCTAGAATTCAAAGTCATGAAGCTGTTTCTGTCTTGCTTCATGACTTTGATAGCCTTGCCTTAGAGAGCATTGCTTCCAAAAACAAGGTGATTCTACAATGGATAAAAGGACACAGTGGATCCCTTGGAAATGACGCCGCTGACGAGCTGGCCAGAAGAAGATCGGAAACATTAACCAAAGGACCAGCAGCTTTCCTCCCTCTGCCATTCTCGCAGCTACACACATGGATGCGACAAAACCAACACAAACTACGCTGGACGCGGACGACTGACTGCAGACAGTCAAGAGCAGCAATACCAGCCACCTCACCCAGGCTAACACGACGCCTAATGAACCTACAACGACGAGACCTAAGAACCATTGTGGGGACCATAACAGGTCACTGTCCACTGAATAAACATCTCTACAACATCGAAGCAACAGACAGTCCACTCTGCAGGGGCTGCCTATCTGAAGAAGAATCAGTCGCCCACGTAGTCCTGGAATGCGAAGGCGTAGCCTCCCAACGTCAGCAAATCCTAGGAACCCCCAGGTCACTCCTCCACGCCTGTGAAGCCCCCAGAAAGCTTCTGCGCTTTTGGGAGGAGCTAGGTTGGCTACAATTATAGCCAGATCACCCCTCACACATAATGGACCACCTTAGAGTCTAAAATGCGGACACAGGAGTCCAACTCAAGTATCAAGTTCTGTCTTGCTTGTCTAGAATTTGAAGGTGAATATAATGTTACTTGGTTGCAGAACATCTTCAAAGCCCTTCTGCACACGGAGCTGTCAATGACTGCATGCCTGGTTCGATTCCAAGAGTTTTGCGAGTACAGGGATGTACAGCAATATGGACTCCGAGTGCTCTCTACAATAGCTTACAAAAAGTAAGTCTTTCATATCTTTTCCCATTCTTATATCTACTATTATGTCCAAAGAATCACCATATTCTTGAGATTTAGGAGTCAATCTCCTTGACTTGACTTTGACTTGTGCTTAAGTTTTCTGCTGTTTATAGCAGTAAAAGTAACTCTAACTACCAACTATTTAGCTGATCTTATTATTTAACAAAGTTGACACAAATTCACATCACAGATAAGAAGAATCCAAGTAAAATAAATAACACATAATTTTTTTGTGTCTAAAAAACATGTTTTCGACAGATCACCAACCTCTATCTACATGCAGAACTATCTAGAACTACTGGACAAACTGCTGATCTGTGAGATTGAAGTCAACAAAGATGAGGAGCAGCCTGACAATGAGAGGACATTATTGCTGCTTTGTGCAGTAGATGGTATACTGATTAATTATTCGATAACCCCTTTTCTGCTTAGAAATTCATACATCTTGCTTGCTTCTTATTTTCCTTGTCATGTTTCCTTAGAAACGATTTTAGGCGCACCTCAAAGAGGCTCCTTAAATTTTTGTATTGCTTCTGAAGCTAGTTTCCTCACCTGTTCTTCCATTCTTGGTCACACAGAATTGGCACCTAGTTCTTATAGTTTTTTTTTATAATTAATTACGTTAAGCATACTACTTCACCACTAGTCTAAGATCTACTTTATGTTATACCCTTAACTCATTTAAGTGAACTGTATCTGTTTTTATGAGAATAAAACTCTTTAAACCGATGAACACCTGACTGCAGGAAAAGCCCCATTCCCGCACAACCCCGGCGTGTGTAAGCGCTACGCTAACAAGTGCTGGGGCTTCGCGTGCCAGTGGGCGCTGTGCCGCTGCGGGCGCACGCACCGCCGCGCGCTGCTGCTGCTGGTGGAGCGGATGATGCCGCTGCTCTCCAAGCCGAGGCTCGCTACGGACATGCTCTGTGACAGTCTGGATGCGGGTGAGTGGACACGCGTGCCAGTGGGCGCTGTACCTGCAATAGGGTGTACCTATTGTGCATTATCCCCTTTTTTTTTTTTTACGCTGGGAAAAATGGATTACGCATGGGAGGGATATGTGGGACTCCCCGGTTTCCGCTACCGGTATACCCACTAAACAACCCAGCGGGGCCCGCAAATGTCCCCGCCTTTACAGCGTGGCCCGCACGCAGGCTTTGCAGGGAGGGGCCCGGGAACGACCGCGAGTGCTCGGCCGTTCTCGCCCGACGGGAGTGGTGAATATGTGCAATGCGGGAGAAGGTGCCCCCAGGTCTTCTCCCGCTATTCACCACGTAGCGGCGCGAGAAGTTAAGGCGTCTCTCGCGCTCGCTCTACTGCCTCATCCGTCCGGGCTGCATAAACAGCCCAGACCCACCTCGGCAGACCAAAAGGTCCACCCTGCCTCATCACACTGTGCCCTCTGCTGATCAGAGAGACATGTGGAGAGGCCGACCGTGTCGGATTATTGGCCACCATGAAACACGTCTGCAGTGCTCTGCAGGCGTGTTTCATGGTGTTACCAGGGTGCACCACGAGGAGGTTACCCGACCTAGCACCCCATGTGCATTATCCCCCTGCTAACTGCACCCCAGCCAGCCCAACCCACAAATAACGGAGAAGGACTTTGGGTTGATGTTAGCAATGTTCTAGCCTCCGCAGTGGTGATTTAGATGCAGAGGAGTAATAGGCCAGGTTAGCGGTGGAGCAGTGCAGTTTCACATGCTCCACCATTTCTCAGTCCGTGACCACATCTTTTTGTAAACTCTACGATTGGAAGGTGGTTCCCGCAAAGAATCTTAAGTTATCTGGTACTAAGAGATGATTCAATGAAGACATCTACCATGCCAGAGGATTAATTTGGCCACTATACCACTCTGTCTGATAGAACTTGTGACTGTAAGCACTGATCACACACAAGCTAATGCAATTGTTTGTTTCAGGCGGTCCGATCAGCATGCTAGCCTTACAAGGAGTGTTAGATCTAGTGCGTTACCACAACATCTCTTACCCCGACATGTACGACCGTCTGTACGCAATGTTCGAGCCGGAGATGTTCTGCACGCGGTACAAACGCCGCCTCATGAACATTGCAGATGTCTTTCTCAGCTCCACGTGAGTTTCTTTTACTTCTTCGATGGCATAAACTTTCCGCGCCGCTGATCCATTCAAACGTCGAATCAATAAAATTTCAATTATGGGTAAAGTTTTGGCGTCGAATTCGAAAGATTCTAGGCCTTCCTTTATCCCCAAAATTACAAGTGATGATTTCATTAATTTATTTTAATTTCTGTGGGCCGCCTGTTCAAATAAGTAACTCAAAATAACACACACCCCAAAATTTTATATGGAAGAAAGCATAAGATAGCGTGTGTGGTTTGTTGATTGGTAATCGACGAAATCTAAGATTAGTTGGCTATGTTAATGGAGATTTATCTAACGTGTTTCCTTCCAGCCACCTGCCCGAGAGCTTGGTGGCCGCGTTCGCAAAGCGTCTCTCCCGGCTCGCGCTGGTCGCGTCGCCCGAGGACGCGGCGGCGCTGCTGCAGCTCGTGGCCAACCTGCTGCAGCGGCACCCCGCGCTCAAGCGCATGGTCTGCCTCGAGGAGACGCCGCACATCAGTAAGTATCATCTGACAGTCTGACAGACCACGGTTGCACTCGGCTCGGGGTCACGCCCACTAGACCACGGCGCTCACTCGCTATTGGATTGCGTTAAGGCGTTGACAACACCTAATTTACCTCTCGCTCGCACGATTCGACATTTAAAAAAATATAAAATCTAAGCCTAATTTTGAAAAATCGCAAACAACCATTTTGTGTGCAATCATGTGCATCACATTGCACACAGTTTAGTAAAAATTTGACTTTGATTGATGCAAATTTTCGTACTCAAAAGTTTGCTTATGTACGAAAACTAGAAAAGTAAACTTGAGTAGGAAAACTTGTATCAAACGAAATGATTTTTTTACTAAACTGTGCGCAATGTGATTGCACACAGAATGATTGTTTGCAATTTTTCGAAAACGGGTTCAGTGATTTTATATCCATCAACAAATCAAAACGTGCGAGCGAGAGTCACATTAGGTCTTGTCTTCACCTTAATGTTGTGTGTTGCAGTGTCGAACGACCCCTACGTGATGGAAGAGACGTGCGCCAGCAACTCGCGCGCGCTCGGCTCCTCGCTGTGGGAGCTGGCGGCGCTGCGGCGACACGCTGCGCCCGCGACCGCCGCCGCCGCCGCCGCGCTGCCGGCCGCCGCGCCCGCGCCGCCGCCGGGCACAGGCGACGAGGTAACGTACAACTCGCGCGAATGTGTGATCTCGGAGGGGATCGAACCCATGGCAGGCGGGAACCCAGAGCCCCAGTTCCCGTACTGCCGAGAACATGAGCCAACTGAGCCGTGAAAGCTGTCTAGGTGAGTTTTTTCCAGGGCTACTGAGGCTAATTATGAAACCGTGAGAGAAATAGTTTCGACAGGGGTAATTGGCTTGATATATTTTTTATAATAAAGATTTAAATTTTTGTCGGCAGGCATTCGACCAAGAGCTGAGGAAACGTTTCAAGAGTATCGAGATGAACTTCATCCGACCGCAAACGATGGCGCTGTCGGGCGGCGGAGAGCGTCTGCTGGCCTACTGGGACCTCATGGCTTGAAGCATTAACCGGAGTCTGCTGCTTAGCCGGAAAACCAAAGTGGTGGGTGCAATCAAACTTTGATGAAAATTATTACATGTTATTCATTTATTCCACACAAACAAATATGGTGCGGAATTAAATATCAATAAAGAGGAAAAGGATGTAAGTTATATCCATTTTCTCTTTATACATATTGTATTATAAGTATTATTTAGCTACCTATCTGTTTCCCAAAGTAGGGGAAGCAGGGGCAATGGCGCTCGCCGGGTAAATACCGCTCACCCCAATAAATTGTAAAATGCGGTGCCTTGAAACACAGTGAGCACGCTGCAGCGCAGTGGTTGTAACGCTTGAGTAGGCAGCCTCTCTAAACTCTTAAGACCCTTATTTATAATGGTCGCTGAGCGTGCCAATAGCTTATCAAACCAATAAGTCTGTTGCTGTCTCTTTTCTTTGGCATGAAAGTGACAGTGACAAAAATACTCTATAGAGCCGATATTAAATGGCAGGGATTATGAAAAGGAGGGTAAACCACTAAATTGTATCTTTAATTTGACAAATAAAAAAAACATGTTTCCGTCACTCAGGTGAACGGCATTCCCCCGTCTTCCTGTACCCAACAAGTTAGTTGGGGTTTAAACCCCAATATTCGACACCAATTTCATATAATATTTTAAAAAAGTCAGTGTAATTGGTGTCGCACGCACGAGACCGCGCTAATCAGGAGACGTGCTACGATGCCAGTGTGTACTGCAATAATTAAACATTAAAAATGCTTGGTATTTCCACATAAAAAAAAGATTGAAGAATGTTGTCATCCGAAAGAGTTATTTATTTGTATGCGTGTAAGGACGCTTTTACTTTTGTAGTTGTAAGTAACAAAATTAGGATTAGGTATATCACGTTTGCACTTTTTCATGATCTAGATTATGATAATATACACACTAGCTCTTTGATTACATTGCTTATTTGGTACACTAGCTTGATTAATTCTAGCGTTAAACCTTTAAAAATCGTTCACCAACACGATAATTGACTTATAACCGATATTGATGATTTATTATTTTTGATAACGCGTTACGTAGACATGACAGAATGAAAATTTACCTGTAGTATAAAGTAGATTAGTTAAAAAGAAGAAGTAGAAAATTGAGAGAGAAAAGTGTTGGTAAACAAAGGAAGTAAGTTATGTTAAAAATTAATTGATAGAAACAAAACAAATTAGAATTAATAGTATCTAAAAAGCATCCCTCCTCTTAGCGTCTAACATCAATAACCAAAAACTTAATGGAATAGATGAAAAAAAAAAATTCTAAGATGTTGATCTATTTTGCACTCTAGATAATGTTAAACGTTAAAATATGTTTAAATGATGTTATTGTAAATTTAAGTTTTATTTTTTTTTACGAGAATTTGCAATGTCGGGAATCTAAGAACGACGCAAATATTTATTACGGTATAGCGCAGTTTTTCGGTTCGCGACTTTGACGTGTGACTGTGATGTAAAATATTCAGAATCTATACGTATATTCGGGTTTTACATTTTGAAATGTTATTTGGCGCAGCCAGTAGGATTTTAAGGATAACAAAAATATTGTCAGTAATAGATTATATTCAGAGTTCGCCAAAATTTACAAACTTGACGTCACATGTAGCTGGAGAATGACATTTTTCACCTAAAACCTTAATTATGTTATGGATTCTGATGTACTTACTGTTTTTATACTAAGTCTATTTCTTCCACGCACTTTTTAACTTTAACAATGTGTTTATATTGACGGTATTTTTAATCCAAACCCCAAATGTGTCCCATATGCGACTTGCATATGGGACACATTTGGGGTTTTCTCTAAAGATAATCTAATCTCTAATTCGGATCTAAAGATCCGTATTCTAGGCAGACTCTTTAGACAGATGTTCTAGAATATTGACCACATGCAAGGAACTAGGACTGTTGTAATTGTAAAGCGCAAGCCACACTGAGGCGAGTGAGCGATCGAAGAGAGCGGGGCGAGGTATCATATCACTTTAGCGTAGCTTATGAAGTTCGCGGTATGAACAGAAGTTTGAAAGAGATGAAACGATGCTATCTCGTTCGCTCGCCTGTGTAGCTTGCGTTTAGAAATCTAGGAGGCGCGAGAAAATAAAAAATAGATACCTTAGTTATTTTTTATTTATTTATTGTGGGCTTAGAGCATTTATATCTGGAGATGTTAACGCAAGGCGTACCCCTCTGCCGGCCATAAGACGCGACTTGGCCATGCACGTTATATAAAACTACTTCACTCATCACCGCGCGGCCATTAGTTGTCGTTTCGTATCGCGAAGTAGTGCTCAGTAAAAATGGTGAATTGTGCGGTATTTCGGTGTAAAAGGAGATCAGAGACATGAAACTTTAGGGAACACGGTATTTCCTATCACAAGTAAGTGATATTTTAGTCAATTGTTTTTGTAATTACGTTTAATTTCTATTTAATGGAATACCAGTTACGACAGTTTTAATACGACGCCATCGTCTTGGTAGGAGGTGTCGGTGAATTTATATTCCTTGGTAGAAGGCGTAGTGTGGGGACTAGTTGACCGAAATCGATTGAATGAATAATGGAATGAACGTAAAATTAGAATGAAATGCGATTTGTTTTTTGTACCCATATTTAACCGATTTAAAAAAAGGAGGTTCAGTATTGGACTCTACAAAAACTGTCTCTGTCATTCTGCCTTCAATACGTCGCTTTATGGAGCTCCCTTAAAATTTTAGTTGTGCTGTGTCGTTGGTTTATTGCTATTTTCTTTGTACTTTTTGAACGCAGAATCGTATAAACGTGATTTTTGTATAGCTATAGTATGTTAGCTGGAGAGGGACATGGGCTACTTTTTTATCGTCGCCACTATTTTTCATCACCATTTAGATGAAACTGCTAGTTCTTTATAAATAGACTGTGGATCGAACAATCAATACAGTACAAGTAGATTATAATTAAATATTATATTAGATTTATAATACAAAGATACTCCTGATGCTTATAATAACACATTTATCATTTGTCACTTCAACTTAATATTAAAATAAATTATCTTAATAAATTATTTTAGATTTCCGAAGGACCCTCTTTTGCGAAAACAATGGGTTACTTTTTGCCAGAAGCAATGATTGGGTTCCTACAAGGACAAGTGCTATTTGCTCAGATCATTTTGACCCTCTAAGTTTCCAATCATTACCCAAAAATAATAGAAGAATATTGAACGAAAATAACAAGCCAACTATATTAATAAAGGTGAGCATAGTTATTGTACTGCGTTTTTGACGTATGAACGATGTACCTATAAATAGCAAATAAAATTATGTAATATACATAAATATAAAACACCACAATATCATATTTTTTTTTAATTCCTATCCTAACAAATCTGCGTGCTACATTTGTTAACAGCCGCTATTCTTCTACTGCTCTTCATTTTTTTCACCCCGTCATACCAATCATCATCATCAGCCTATGTAAGTCCACTGCTGGACACATCATACCAATAAAGAAACAAAATATTTATCTAAAAATGCATTCATGAAAGACTACTTACTCGAAAGATTACTTACTACTTGCGAAAATAGAATATAGCTAAGTTACTCAACAACAGTGTAGCTTTCTATTTGTAAAATAATTTTTAAAATCGTTTCAGTAGTTTCAGAGATTACGCTCTACAAACTCTTAATAAAATATTTTTTACAAAAAAAAAACCGACTCCAAAACTGCTATCCAATTTTTTATGAAAAATACACTAAAAAGTTACAAATAATTGCATTATGGATTTATATTTCAATCTACTTACAAATAGGTATACATTTTTTCAACAAATCTTATAATTTTATTATTATGACATTATACAATTACTGATATTTTTGGAGTCGGTGCCAGCACTCTATTTACTTAGTAATACCTACTAGGCTAGACAGGTACACGTTTGTTAATCTTGGCTAAAAAAAGGAAAAGTATATGATTTTGAACCACCCTGATTTCATTCATATGAAATCATTCATTTTGTCGGTCTTTTTACAACCCATCACTACTTTTTTGTGTTAGTGTGTAACTAAACAAAAGTGTAACAACAGTAATTCTTTGTTTGTGTTATTGTTTTTGTGTTGGTGTACAGCTTTTACTTGCGTGTGCGTTTATAGGGACGCTTAATTTTTCTGCATTAGTATGCGTGATTATGTAAATGTGTTGTGTATCGTACTACCTCGCCTCCCGCGAAAACCGGCAGAAAGATTTTAGTACTAAAAGTAGCGCTTGGCAACTCCCGTTATAAATGCTCTAAGATTGTGGGCCTTGTGATTGTCATATAAGAATTTGTCTATTCTGTTTGTTTTAGAAAAATATTTGCGTTTGTCTTTAAAAGATGCAACAAAAATAGCCCAGTAATAGTGTCATGGTGTCTTTCCTTGGTTTCATTCCAATTCTATTCCTAGTTCATAAGATTGTAAACTAATAATAAGGATCACATGTTTGATAGGTTACCCCGGCCACTCAATCAAAAAAAATGTTAAAAAGAAAGGCTACGAATATTAACCAAATTTTTTAAATGAATGATTGTTAAAATTCATCAGTAAAACTAATGCTGCTTTTACACTCGTCTCGTGTCTCGTGCTGGCCTCGTGCGACTGTTTACGCTCTCGTGGCGAGTTCAGTTGTTCGAACTCGAGCGTCGCGGCGTCGTCGCGAGTGACGAGACGAGGCGCGAGGCAAGGCGCTAGCGTATGTTCATGGCACTAGCGCCTCGTACCTCGTCTCGCGCCACGCACGAGTATAAATTTCCTATGAATGCTCTAGTCAGTTTAGCCACCGCCAGGAATACTTTGAAACGTCCGGTCCTATGAACTCTCACCTTGTACAAAACAATAAACAAGGTGAAGCCTCGCGCCTCGTTCGATTCAAAATTAACCTTGTGATTGAACTGAATATAGACCGTTTTCATTTTGATTTCTGCATTTTTGTGTAAAAAAAAAGTTCTAGACATAAAGAGCGGGGTAAGGTAAATGTACGGTACACTTATTGTTAGGTATGTATGTCATAGTTACGCGTGCATCGCCATTTATAAGAAGCGATCATGTAATAAGAATCGGCCATATTTATTGAATATATTTATGTAACCTCGCAGTTTGAGGGCGCGGCTGGCTACTATTTCAAGTTTCTACGATGCTCTTTTTATAGTTCTCTGAATAGCGTGACTAAATGTAGAACGCATTTTTTGTATTATTTTTTAGTATGTACCTACTGCTTGATCGTAGTTTTTTGCCTTGTATCGTAGTTGGTATTCAGTGATCAACACTACAATGTTATACATAATAAAAACAATTTTACTTTGTATAGGTATCTCAAAACTAGGAACCCAGTGAAAATCTTATTTTATTATGTGCTTTGTCATTAAGGTTCTGAATATAGATTCACCTAGTTAGACGTTTCAATCTTTGTGTTTTTATCAGATAAAATATCTTTGACTCTGTATGTAAAACCCGCTTTAGTGATTGATTCTTAAGTTTATAATTTTGAGACAAAATGACAGCCGTTCCCCGTACTAACAATATTATTGTGATGATTTTGTAACAAACAAGAATAGCATAGCTAGTTTAAGGCATTTTATTAATAACATTCATTTATAGTTTTAGTACCTATTGTATTGATGACCGAATAAAAAGAACCTATTATGAAAAAACCTAGCTTTTTATTTGAATATGCGAATAAATGTAAGGAAGTAGATATGTACTTGCATTTTGTTTCGTCGAATAGAAAAAACGGATTAAGGTAAGATTTAGGTATGTATTTCGTATTATTGGCAAGGCGGTAGGTTTAATTTAAATTGATTCCTCGGTATTTTCGCCGCGCCTCCGCTGGCGCTGGTTTGCCCTGGCCTCGAGGCGAGCAGTGCTATAATAGTAGAATGAAGCTGTGGCCATCGTGTTTCACTAATTGTTCAGAACTTATTCGAATCAAGAAGTGGTTTTCAGTAAAGTGAAACAAAGATTAAAAAATATCGATATATTCAACAACAAAATAATTATCATTGTGAAAAATACAGTCAACAAAATTTTGGCACATTTTGAAATAATAATACTAGATCGCATGCAAATAAAGATTTCATCTAAATAAAATTACAGTATGGCAAGGTGACAAGAATAAACACAGTACTAACTTGGCAGTTAAAAATACTTTGGGAAAATGTATTATCTATCGCCGCCGCCGAACGCGAGCTTGTAGCTGAGCTGAACTTGTAGTTGCGTCATCAACCGCTTTTAAACGTATGATAAACTACTTACCCCTACCGAAGCTGCGCCGAACGAAATTTCATAGGTAATATAAAATATATTTTGCGCAGGTTTTTCACGTGGTTTATCAGAGGAAAACTTGTTAGTCGTCCCCATGATAAAAAAAGAAACAGCCTCATGACTGATCCTGAGACAAGGTAGATAATTAATCCCTCAGGATCCGAATGGTTTCTATGGGCCAGCATACGGCGTGCCGCTATCTCGCTCGCACAATTGAAAATTTTTGAAGAATATAAAATCACTGAATCAGCAAGTTTTTACACTTATTAAAAAACTTGCTTGGATCAAAATTTCATTTTCGCTAAATCTTTGTAATGCCTTTGACAACAACTTAACCGATTGCGATTTTACATAACTACCTACATTCTGTGATTTGATATAGGTATTCAAAAATGTTCAATTGTGCGAGCGAGATAGCGGCGCGCCGTATGATGTCCCCTATACGAATAAAATCTAAAAATTGGTAACTAAATTCGACCACAAATAACGAGTAATATATTTCTAACTGATAATCTATAAAACTACAAACTTAATAATACCAACGAAATATACAAAACTAAAATTATCTAACTTGTCAAAATAAATTCTAAAAGTAACTATTTCGTAGCACTCGTCAAATCGGGCTTTAATAGCAGCTTCTAAGAGCCTCCTCGTGATTCTAATATCACAGTTTTATGTTTCAAAAACACACATCTAATTTCTAATAATATTACGTAGATCGTTATTAAAGTAAGTTCATAATGAGCAAACTCTGGAGATGGAGTTTTGAGACCGCTTTAGGGCCATACAGTCATTTATTAGATCACATACCACCTCACATACTTGACAATTCAGGCAAATAAACAAATTATTAATCATTTTTCCGCCCAATACGGTACGGTGTTCAATATTTATAAATAGTCCGTTTTATCTGGACCTCCTATAGTCTGCCTAGATTCACTGACTACGTCACAATCTGTTCTTGACTCTCACTCGTAGACTTATTACAGCAAGTGATCTGCGGACTCTGTTCTCTTTCCTCTCGCTCCTCCTCGCAGCAGGGCTCGTGGATAACTACCGCTGTCTCTGTCTCACAGCTCTCCGGGGGCGGTTCAGGTTTCTTCTTACAGCACCCTTGTCGCTCTGTTCTTAAGAGTTGAGCGGCCTCTACGCTAGGGCTTTCGTCTTTCGTGTGTATTGTGTGGCATTCGGTTTTCTTAGCCTTGGCTACTTTGGAGGGGCATTTCTTGGCGCCGTAGTAGCAGGTGTTGTCAGTGGCGCCCCCTTGCGACGTGGACGCGCGGAAGTAGTGCGAGGGTTGGATGCACGTGCGAGTTTGGCAGATGAAGAAGTCAGATTCGGAGTTGACTGGTGAGTCTAGGAGTGGTGGTGTGGACGTCTCAGCTGGAAGAGAAAAGGAACGTTAGGTTTATAAAAACAAACTATGTATTGATATTATTATTGTACGCTATTGCAGGAGACAGAGCCTCACACTTACTGTAGATTGTTAATTATTGCAAATAAACATTTTTTCATTTCATTTTCATATACATTTACACGGCCATACATCAGACTATCCTATTTTGACAAATTTTATTTATAGGAGCAACAGCTTTTTAACATAGATCTATCTAAGAGCCTTTGATTGTTTCTCAAGGGTTTGTTACATCATACCTCTACACAATGAAATTAGTGAGTAGCTATGATACAAAGTAAGTACATAAATATAATCTACTTTATATAATCAAAGTTCTATGAATGTCGTGAAAAAATTGTCTGATGCGTAGCCGACCGGTAAGTAAATTCTAATATCTACAAGCAAATAAAAGTACCGAAAAAATTAACAAGTTACGAAAACACGCCAAACATAACTCAGACTACAAGTAACAATATTATATATCACAGCAGAACACAAAACTGCATTCTCATTGTAATACAAACTGTACAAATGTTATCTACATTTTTTTCTTTTATGTCATAAATATAATTATTGATGATAGCACAACACATGGCCCGGTTTAAGCGTTTTTGCTTGCTTGCAAATATTATATGCGCATACGGACACTATGTCATGAGGAGGGAACAGTCACATAACGAAAATAATGCTGGAATTGGATGTGGATGGTTTTAGGAGAGGCCGGCTAAAGAAAAAATGGATGGATTGTGGGAAAGATGACATGAGTAAGAAAGGAGTGAGTACTGAGATGATAGAGGAGATTGGAAGCAGACAGTCACTTAGGATAAGGACAGGAAAATGATGTAAGGGTCACTACACATCGCCGTAAGACGAATACGCGAACTCAAACACTTCGTAAAGTACGAATACTAAAACTACTTATGTGGAGTGCCAACATAAGACTTGTGTAACAACTATCAACAGTTGGAATTTATATAGTGTGGACATAAAGCGCTAATAGTATTCTCGACTCTAAGCTCTAGGTCACAAGGGTGATTACTGCCTGTCCGGCCGGTAAGGCTCCGGCGAGAGTGGCGTGTCATTCTGCTGCAGTTCCAGAGCGTCCATGACCTTGCACAGTTTGCCCTCGCATTGCTCCCAGCTGCACTTCTCCGTGTTACATCGATCTTGGCAGCGGTAAGGGGAAAATATATCATCAGCCGGCAGGTTAGCGAGTGGACGTGCCGCTGACTACGCCTATATAATGTTTTCAAATAAGACTGGCACTGGCATACAAGACTCAACACCACTACGTCTCAGTGCGATACCACGTAGGGCACGTCCCCGGTGGGCATATTCTCTTTTCTAATTGTTGGTAACCGCTCAACAATAGGGGAATTATCTGTAGGTATGTTCCATTAGATTTTCTTATAAAATAATGTAAATGTATAGAACAGATTACTAATTAAGATCCTCAAGGATTTTGAGTCGGTGCTCTGATCAGCCCTGTACATGATCGGATCCTCTATATTTTCTTCTGGCAGGGATATCTACTATCCTGCTATAGGGCTGTAGTTAGAAGGCGGAGCTAAGCTACTATCAACTAAGCTGTAAGTCACAAGACGCCATCTAATTAATCAGGCTAACATTTTTTTGGGAGAAATTCTGAAAAACTTGAAACCGCTTCACGGATTTGATCCCCAGGCATGGTAAATATCCCCTTAGATATCTTAGTACCAGGTACACTCATAAATCCAGATTCTTGAGGATATGGGGGGTAGTCAGAGGCTACGGTCCATCGAGCACATACCCAATAGAGTGCCAATATGGTCACCTAGCCTGCAGTGCCTATAACACAACGCAAGTGTGAAGTGACCTTGAGTCGGCCAATCGCAATGCAGCGATCGCCGCAGTGCTTTGGCCATAGAATATATTGACGACCTCAGTGGCACCGCGGGCGAGAGTCCGCCTGTGACGCAAGAGGTTGCGAGTTCGATTCCCGCCTCGGAACAAATTTATGTACGATCTGCAGAAATTTGTTCCGTTGGTCTGGGTGTTTATGAGTAATAAAAAAATATCTATCTATGTAAGTATATAATGTATTAAATATATCAGTCATCGACTACCCGTAACACAAGCTTTGAGTAGCTTACTTTGGGGCTAGATGGTGCTGTGTGGATTGTCCAGCATTATTTATTTATTACTATTTATTGTGGGGCTTTAATGAACTTGTTGCCAAACATAATAAAGGACATTTCCTCTCTATTGGGTATTTGCTCGATGCTACGTTCAAACATTACATTTGGCAAGGATTCTGATCAGGATGGATTGAAGGTGGAAGGATTAGCTGCCGAGTTAGCCGCGAGCTAGTCACGTGACCGCGCGCAAGTTCCCCAAGACTCACCGGTGTCGTCGCACTCCGGCGTGCAGATGACGACTCGCTTGGTACTGAAGCACTGCATCTGCAGCCGCGTCAGCTTCGTGCCGAACAGGAAGTATCCTGGAGAATCAACAAGCGTTAGGTAACTACACCAGCCAGGAATGTTTATTATACGCCAATATTTTGTAACTACCAAAAAAAGTACTGTTTCAGCAGAGGCTACTAATGAAAGTAGCGCTGTCAGAACTTTAAAATGTCATCTACCACCAAGGTTTGCTCTTAGCCAAAAACGCGACAAAAGTTTTAGGCTAAAAACTAAAAAAAACACCAAAAAATTACAAATCGTTTTGATCATGCTATATAATATATAGCATCATTAGTATATCTTTAGTAGCCTCTGCTGAAACATTCCTTATTTTTTTCTGTTAGTTACAAAATATGGGATTAAAGACTGCAGTTTAAAGAATTTTTTTTTAGGTTCTACTATATGGCGGTTTCCCCACGTCCACCAGCAATGCTGGCGACTCACCCAGCATCGTCCCGAAGACCACGGCCAGCAGCAGATGCACGTTGTACAGCATCACGGCCAGCATCAGCAGGTACCCCACAGTGTTGTGCATCACAAACACGCTGGACTGGTGGGCGTTCACCAGCACGCTGTCGAACAATCAATCAATATTGGTGGACTTTCCACACAGCACTATCCAGACCCTAAGCAATGCCTCAGTTGTTCGACGACCTCAGTGGCGCAGCGGGCGATTGTCCGCCTGCGACGCAGAGGTTGCGGGTTCGATTCCCGCCTCGGAACAAATTTGTGTATTACGATCTGCAGAAATTTGTTCATTGGTCTGGGTGTTTTCTATGTATAATAAAAAATATCTATCTATGTAATTATATAATGTATTAAATATATCAGTTATCTAGTACCCATAACACAAGCTTTAGTAGCTTACTTTGGGGCTAGATAGTGCTGTGTGGATTGTCCAGCATTATTTAATTTATTATTTATTTATTAATGCCAGATGAAGATCAAAGAAATGGGAACCAGATAGATAATCCAGCTACTTTTTAACCGACTTCAAAAAAGGAAGAGATTCTCAATTCGACTGTATTTTTCATGTGGTCCCGTCGATTGGCACCACGGTGGAGCATCAATTGTATTTTAATACATTGTAAAGTACCAAGGATCATACAAAAGAGCGATAGATAGAAAATTCTACCTACTTCATTATCTAACTACCTACCTAGTACCTACCAAATTATTTTGGCTTATAAAATGTAGATTCAATTTGGTTACTGTGCAGTGTGCATCAATTAGATTAAAATAGACAATAAGAATAACTGTGAATCTTAGTATTAATAAATAAATAAATAAATAATTCTTATAGCACAAAAATACAATGTACATAGGCAAGCTTAATGCTGGATAGCGATATCTACCAGCTAACCTTTGGGTAATGGTAGCGATAGAAACCGAGCTGTAAGTTTCTTGCCTGTTCTTCTAGCTAGACTTTGGTCGCGTGGAACTCGCACCTAGAGTCACCTAGCTTTAAGGGTCCGGCGACAGCGGCTCGCAATTTCGAGGTGCGATTGGCTATTATTTCATTTCGGGGAGGTTGTTTGAAAGAATAACTCTAAAGTGTCACGCATAAATACTGTTCGAACACAAATAATACAATAATATAAGGGAACTGTGCTTGAGTCAGATATCATTTTGGTATTAGGTAAACGTAAGACCAAACATACTAATACCAAAATGATTTCTGATTCGGGCATGTTTCCTTTATATTATTGTTATTAATTAATTAAGGAGTTATTCTTTCAAACAACCGCCCCGGAATGAAATTAAATGAAATAATAGCCAATCGCACCTCGAAATTGCGAGCCGCTGTCGCCGGAGCCTTAAGACGTTTTCTAAGTGATCCTTGCGATTTTATTGAATACTAGCGACCCGCCCGCGCGCCCCTGCTTCGCACGGGTGCACATATCATGCATGTATTATACATATAATCCTTCCTATTGAATCACTCTATCTATTAAAAAAACCGCAACAAAATCCGTTGCGTAGTTTTAAAGATTTAAGCATACAAAGGGACTTGGGGATATAGGGACAGAGAAAGCGACTGTTTTATACTATGTAGTGATAGAGAAATACATTTTGACTTTGACTTTGAAACTACGAGGAGGTTAGCTCACCGAACCCTGATGGAATCCCACCGGCTGACAGGGCCGCCGCCGGCGTTGCGACTTGTCGTCGGCTCCATAATGCTGCCTTGCTCTCTGCAACATAGGAAGACCAGTGAACAAGGGTCAAAGTAGGATGTTTTTCCTGTATTCCTTTACATAGTATGGGGTTCTTAAAAAAAAAGCGTGATAAATATTTAAAGGGTCAGCAACGCGAGTGTGACACCTCTGGTGTTACAAACGTCCATAGGCTACGAAGACCGCTTCCCGTCAGGTGGGCCGTATGCTTGTTTGCTACCTTGGTAGCATAAAAACAAGTAGAAAAGATTCCGCTGATATTAGACGCACTTTACAAGTGACAAGCCTGACGAATGTTTTTTTATGCCAAAGCAGACGAGCATACGGGCCACCTGATGGAAAGTGGTCACCGTCGCCCATAGACACCTGCAACACCAGAGGCGTTGTTGATGCGCTGCCGGCCTTTTAAAGAGGTGATAAACTCGCCTTTTGAAGGACCCCATGTCGTAACTCCGAGGAAAAACCGCAGGGTTCGTTCCACAACTCACTCGTTCGAGGTAAATATGTGACATTGCACTGCGAAAAAGCGGCATAAAGAAATCAAATTGTAGAGTAACTGGCGGGCTAGCATAAAGGACGCCCTTTAGGAAGGAGAATAACGGAGGACAGGGCGAGAAAGCATGACGGTAGAACGTTGCGACTGTGGTACACCAGGAAAAAAGATTCCGTGAAGTCCGCTCTATAGTCTTGCATTGTTGCCAAAAACTATATTGGGAATGAGAACCTTGATCGCATCGTTCAATCGATCAACTAGCGATTACCTAAAGATATTGTAGAAAATAACTGTTTCAAGAAAAAACAGACTTTATGTACACTGGAAAATATACTCGTACTTACTACTATAACTCAAAAACTAATCGTCTGATCTTGCTCAAAATGAAATGGGACCACATGACAAGACCAAAGAAAGATACAGATGAAAAAAAATTTTTGGTTAAAAAAAGAATCGTCATAATCGGTCCTCCCAGTAAAATAAACAGTCGGTTTGAGAACCTCCTTTTTTGAAGTCCGTTAATAATACGACTGGTAGGTATTATTAAACAAAACACTAATATTTAGTACCTACCGCGGCAACCACAGTAGAGGTGAGAAAAGCATGATGCCAAGGTGTCTGTAGGTATAGGTCGCGTCACCCAAAAAGAACGCTGGAAAACAGTGGTGGGGATGTGTTTACGCATACAAAATACTCGCGCTATCATACCTCCTCCCCCTCCTTCCGGCGTTCTTTTTGCGTGACGCGCACTATATTTAAATTACATTTTATAGCACGACCTACGCGCGCCGGGCTACTTCCACCTGAGACAACAGAGAGGCGGCAAAATACAACTGCGAACACAAACTATTGCACCATCTTTACCGGCTGGGTAGCTAACATTATGTATTGGCTCTAGCCCTTAGACCTGACATCGTTAAACCTACATACCTAGGTACATAATAAAGCAATAACATACTCATTAGGTACCCTATTTACATGGCTACGAGATCAGAATGATTCCCATAGTACCTATGGCGTCGCATATGTCGGACCCTCAAAAACACGTCCACCAGGTCCCAGGTTAACGCCCACATTCGCAAATGATTTAATAATGCTTTGACTTAATTTTTTTACATTTGCCTGTTTACGCAAGTCGCTGTTGTCACTAAGTGACCTATTGGGACTTGATACCGGTTAGTACCGGTGAGTAGCCAGTGTATCTAAGTATTTTCACACATCACTGGCAGAAACCGGACTATCTCAACCGAATTTGATAAACCGATGAATAGGTTAAATTATCAATAGGTGAAATTATATACATTATGATAAACACGCGTCGCCTCGAGTCATAAGTCTCCAGTGCAAACGGGGCAGGTAGGTAAACCTAAAATGGCTTATTTATATGCAACCCTCTCTTTATCCTCCTCATACCTATTACCTCAAACGAAGAAATAAGTGACACTACTACATAAAAGCCAGCCATAAGAAGCGTTATCAGAACAATTATTTCAGCCAGCAATGGACCTCCACTTTCAACTCAAGCTTTCAGTTTGACATTTGATTCCCATCCATCCCAGACAATTGCTATTAAACCATGGGAATCAAATGTCAAGCTGAAAGCTCTCTCGATAGCCAGACATTAGCGTAATCGGGCCGCAGAATTGACGCTCATAGAGCGACATTTAGGTCAGCCTATAGTTTTATCAGGTAGACACGGGCTATCAATGAATAACTCTTTGTTCTTTGCTACATTAAAACAATTAACAATGTTTGTGTACACTTCAGTATTGTTCTTAGCGCGATTGTGAGTAGGTAATAAAGTTCTGTTATTTATGAGAACAAAGAAAATAATGACTGTGCTGGCTAAGTAGCCAATTTGTAGATTTACTTTGCACAACAAGGCATATATTTAGATTCTATCTAAGTATAATTAGGTATAGTAGCTGTCAAATAATTACTTCACTTAGCATAAGCGGAGTGGCAATAAGCAAGCCATAGGTATAGCTTGTAAAACTAACAACCAGTGAGGAATAGGTATTTATGGTTCTAACGCGAAAGGCACAAACCGAAAGAGGATTTTATTTCTGGTTTAGAAACGAAACAGATATGAAACTTCATAATCTGTCTCCCTCGCTCTGGTTTTGTTGCTTGTACTGGCACTTTGCACTCACGCAAAGTGCCAGTAATCCAAAGAAACTTACAAATAATCGAAAGTCATGTCGGGAATCAGCAGACACGGCAGAAATCAAGCGAAAATGGCAGTAAACTAGCTCCTTTACGCAGGGATGACTTCTGCAGAATGGCTTGTTTACTGCCGTGTAGGACTCCTTTAGAACTACAAAGGACAACATCGTAAGGAAACCGGCAAGTCATAGTTGTCCAGCATTATTTATTATTATTATTATACATACATACATACCTAAAATCACGCCTGTATCCCATAGGGGTAGGCAGAGACCACGGATTTCCACTTGCTACATACCTTTTTCGCTTCATATACTCTCATAACATTCCTCATACATTCTCGTCGGTTTAGGGTACTCTTGACCTGGCCTTTCTCGAGAACGTCTGCTATCTGATCCAGATACGTCCTCCGAGGTCTTCCCCTCCCAACAGTCCCATTCACACTCGCCTGATGCGTCTGTTTTGTTAATCTCCTTTCATCCATCCTCTCTACATGCCCAAACCATCTTAACATACCTTTCTCTACCCTCATCACTACGTCTTCTTTCACTCCACATTTCTCTCTAATCACACTGTTCCTCACTCTATCCCTCAAATTCACACCACACATAGTACGTAACGCTCTCATTTCTACTGCATTCACTCTACTCTGTCTTTTCTGCCATACCCAACTTTCGCTACCATACATTAATGTCGGCACTAACACCCCTCTATGTACAGCCAGTCGTGCCTTTTTAGACAGTTTCCGGCTGCTCATAAACGTGTGTAGCGCCCCATTCACTCTATTTCCAGCAGTCACTCTCCTTTCAATATCATTATCTTGCTTCCCATCTCTCGTAAACAAAGTCCCCAAGTATACAAATTCATTTACTTGTTACACTCTTTCTCCACCAATCAAAATATTACATTCTGCCATACATTCATCCCTTTCAAATACCATAATTTTCGTCTTACTAACATTTACTTTCATTCCTTTTCTCTCAAAAGCTCCATGCATAATTGTTACCATCTCCTGTAACCCATCCGCCGATGACGCAAGTATAACCTGGTCATCAGCATAGAGAAGACATTTGACGAGTAACTCATTCATTCTTAATCCATATTCACTATCTTTCAAATCTTGTAAACAACTGCCCATGAATAGATTAAACAACCATGGAGACGCTACACATCCTTGTCTAACACCCTTTTCGATGCTAAACCATTCAGTGTATGACCCATTTATCTTAACGCAAGCTCTAGAATCCTCACAGAGAGATTTTAGAGCTTGAATCAGGTTGTTGTCTACTCCATACATTGACAGCACCGACCTCAGTTCATTCCTCATCACTTTGTCATAGGACTTTTCCTTATTATTTATCCTTCTTATTATAGAACATAAAAATTCAAAAAAAGATGTGATACATCAATCATGCTCTTGAGCCGCACTTAAAATCCGTTCACCACACTGTTTCGAAAGAACTAGTGACACGAGAAGAAGTAAATAAATGATTTACTTAGGTGTCTTATCTTGACTCACCGATCACATAGCAAGTTCCTCCGTTCGTCTGATCTGAAGGGATACAACCGCTTTATTGCATCTCGTTGCACCTTAGCGAGGTATACCTGTAACCGAATACAACTAAGTAAACAGGCCTAAATTTATATTTGATATTTATTTATTTAACCACTAGCTGGTACCCGCGACTTCGTCTGCGTACTTTTAATCTCTTCATCTCTTTTTTTCGCAATAAAAGAGATGAAGAGATTATGTTATTATGTAGCCTATGTTCTTTCTCAGGGTCTAAAGATTGTCTGTGCCAAATTTCATCAAAATCGATTGAGAGGTTTAAGCGGGAAAGCGTAACAGACAGACAGACAGACAGATAGACAGGGTTACTTTCGCATTTATAATATTAGTTGGGATTGCGTTACAGTACTATAACATTGGCTGTCAATTTTTACAATGTCTTATTCTAATACACTTACACATCCTACGTTTGCAAATCAGAGAATGAACAGTTCATTTAGATGGTAAAATGGGTGGCCTTCTAAAAAGGTTCTGAGTTTGTTTTTAAATCCAATTATTGAAAGTGTTGTCATTTCTAAAGGTAATTTATTGTACATATCAAGTTTTTGACAAAAACCTTGTTTGTATGTTTTGACAAGTCTGGTTCTAACTTACGGGACGCTAGTATGCTATAATATGGATTATGGTAGGTAGTGAAGGTACCTATTGTTTGTAGAGAAAGCCTTAGACTCGAACATGGGCAACTTTTTATTTAATTTGGCTATTTACACCAGTTCCTAACGTCTAAATTCTTCTGGCTTTACGGCGTTCCAAAACAATACTTGTAATTTTACTGAATAATTATTATTATTTTCTACGACAACCAAAAGGTGACCAAAACCGGGTACAGAGGCTGGGTCGTCCTGCAGAGATGGGCGGACGACTACAAAAATCGCAGGTAGGAAATGGGTTAGACTGGCACAGGATCGTGGTAGATGGCACAAACTAAGGGAGGCCTATACCCAGCAGTGGGTGAAGTCGGGCTTGGGATGATGATGATGAATTACCTACCTTTATTAGCTTATTATCTATAGCTATATAGGTAGGTACTAGAAAAGATAGCTAGGTACCTTCGATCCTTCATAGAGTAGAGCGATGAAGAACAGCGCTATCCACGTGAGCGCGAAGGACCACCGACTGCTGACGTTGAATCCCGGGAACAAGAAGTCTCCCAGGTCGTACCCAAACCACATCCACATGTGCATCGTAGCTATCCGCGGCCTGTAGTGTACAACGATGACTGGTTGTTTTTTTCTCAATTGTTCATCTGCGATCAGATCTGATTATAGCCACATAATCAGATTTTTTGAGGGATTTTGTTGGCGTGCTAGAATGTAGGTACCTACTCCAGTGAGTATACCCTTAGATGATTAGTTGCGCTTCCTTCCACTATGTGTCAGCGCTTTCATCTTTCCTGCGAGTTTGGCTCCAATAGGTTGGCTCTAACAGCCAACATGGTCAGGGTGTTATGCCAGTCTAGTTTTATATTTCGTTAATTTTTTAATACCCACTCGATGGTACCTACCCTGATGATAAGTGGTAAGCGCAAGTTTAAAAACGTATTGCTTCGTAAGTCACGCACGGTGGGAACGTACCATGATAATTTAATGCTCTGCATCCATCAACTTGAGGAATACAGATGTTAAGCCTCATGTGCCTGTAATTTTACTAGCAACAGCAACGCTGCTTGGCGGTAGAAAATGACACGGTGGTAATTTACCCCGGTAGAGCCGGTCACAAATAGCTCTACTACCTACTCGCTTTATTAAAATGGTGAGCGTAAGCCGGCCGTGGCACAAGATGTTTGATGTTTGCTTATGTGTTCTTACTGTAGAAGGCATTTTGCCTTATTTACCCTTTTTGGGCAACGCAAATATACTTTGGGCACTTAAACTCGTACTTACTACTACGTACTTGCTATGAATGATAATTTTGTGAAGTTTTTCGTTAAACAATTTGATTTGAAAAGTTGATGACTGTGTGAGAGTAGCGACACGGATCAAAAACCAAAGAATCTCCCGACGAATCCCAAAACCGACATTTATTTTAAAAATACTTATGGATATTTCTATTCTCTTTATAATTCAATAGGTAGGTATGTTACTTACTGTGTGGTATGTCTTATTTGCAATTATTCAAAATTTAAATGGAGGCTTGCAAATAAGAATGTGGGGATTAATGGACTTTTGTATTTAGAATAAATTTATTAAACATACAATTTAACTGACGGTGGCAACATAATTTGGCACCTGTTTAATGTTTGCTGTATTAAATGCGTAATTAACTGTAGGTAATAAGAACTTGCGAACTTACCTAAAATGTCGACAGGCATACTACTTACCCAAGCCTGTTTTTTTTACTACATAAAGAAAAAATAATGACCAAGTCTAAGTCTCTTATGTATAAGATTTAGAATACCTACTAAAATAGTGATGAAACAAAACAAAATGAAAGTAATGTATGTATTAGCTAATAAAATATTTAAGTGAAAGTTATGTAGGTATGTATGGACCAATGAAAAGTAATTATTCTTGTCGAAACAGTGTGGTGAAAGTATTAATATTGTGTATGGTAGGTACTTCCCGTGAATTTCCATCTTTTTTTCACCTTCGAAAGACACTTTCTATATGAGAACTATCAAATTACTGGGTGTAACTAACCATGTGGTACAACTATTGTTAATGTTATTGTTTAAGAACAATGAAAGCTATTCAAACATTCAGATATTTTTCATCAGCCCAATTGTGATTAGAGCTTGACTCATTGTTTCAAATAGAGGGAATTGAAAATAGATTTTGGTGTCATAATATTTATTAAAAGGGAGGAGATATTATTACGTGAATGAGAACATCCCAGCTTGTTAGATACTTATTACAATCGAGCAAGACCTAATTAATGTAACTACTAGGTACTATTGTAAGCACAAAACTTTGTAAGTATGGATGGATGGATGGATGGATGTTACTCGTTCACACTGGAAAGCGAGCGGATCTGGATGAAACTTGACACAGAGATAGATTATAGTCTGCAATGGCACATAGGCTACTTTTTATCCCATGGGAATACCGAGATTTAAATCTGCGCGGGTGAAACTGCAGGGTGCAACTAGGTACTTAATAGGTGGTATTACATGTATTGCAGGTAATATTGCATGTATAATCAAAAATAAAATAATTGCATTCATAATTCTATTATGAGTTAATACATGAAATTAGTATTGCATGTATAGTCAAAAATAAAATTATTGCATTCATAATTCTATTATGAGTTAACACAAATTGATTAATTTGTAATATTGTTTGTTGTATTTTATTCTCAAGAAATGAGGAAGGAGTTTCATTACTAGGAGGTATGTTATCACAGGTTATTACAGGCATAGGGGGCTGTACCATATTAGAATATTTTGGACTTATAGAGAGAACCCCTTTTCAACCAAAAACTCAAATGAATAATCTCTAAAACTTACCTCTATTTACTTAATATCTTGAATATTGATGTACCACTCTAAGCTTGCTTTCCTGTTTACCAACCAGCGGCGCTGTCGATAATAATCCGTCCATCACTATCTAGGTACTCATTGATTAAAAAGTAAATAATTGCTGTACTTTTATCGTCTTTGATAACAACATTCAATCTACTCATCCAACCGGGCAAATAATCACTAATGTAAGCAGGTAAGGAAAGTGTCATGAATAATAAAATTCCAGTAGTAAGATATTCACATCCAATTCACCGCAACAATTCCACAAAATCACAAACAAAATAAATATAAACGAAATCGAAACGAAGGAAGAGGAAGGTAAGTAAGGGATATATGTGTTCTGTGGGTCTGCCCCCCCCTCACTGGCCACTGCACGACCGTAGATTGTTTGTATACTATACTCTTTGCTCACTGCTGCCTCCTCTTAATGTTGCCACTATGCCACATTTTATTTGCTCGTGTATTTGCGTAATCTGGTACGAAAACAATAGGCGAATAGTCATTCGAGCTGACAGAATTACCTACGAGACGCAATTTATTGGTTTGGTTGTAGCTATACCTATCCTATCACAACATCGCTAGCGATATCTAACCGTCTAATCTGTCGTTTCGTGGTTAAGTGGGCTAAACAAAATAGACTGATTTATATCAATCACAAACAAATGTATAGAATGAGATATGCATGTACGCACATACGAATGTATATGTTTATACAAAGGTATTTTTTGGTATCATGTACATACAGTATTGGTAGGTATTTTCCATTTTTGTTATAGCTAAGCTGCCACCCCACTTCCTTGCGTTTGTAATTTTATACCTCATGCCTATTTCTGCTTACTATACGTATAAACACAGGATGAGAAGAATCCTAAATAATCAAAATATTCTAGAAACCAGTGTTTATGAACCCTAAATTTAGGGAACTTACCGGAAAACGCGAACACTTCATACCCAGGTCATTGCGATTTTCTGTCAATGCCAGCAGTCAACTGATTGTGACACTACTGGCAATTTTTTTTTCTCTTGAAGTGACAGACAAAAGAAAAACTTTTTTTTTTTTATTTATTTAAAGGGCTTTGTTGCTGGGCGACCACACTACCCTAAAAGAAAAACTCGTATCATATCCTCGGAACGCGGCGGGGACGTTCCAAAATACGCCATAATCGATTTGAGCGCTCACAAACCCGTACCGAATTAGCGTGAGCGTGATAACGATGACCCATGAAACGTCATAGATGACGTCAGGACATGCGCCATCTTGCGATTACGCCGACCATGCCATATTCTAATATCACCGTGAGCGCTGTCAAAAATGACAGTTGTGCATTTGTGTTTTGTTGTTATTTGTGATAAGGTTGCATGTTTTCAGTCTCATTATAGTTTTACTAGGGTATAATATGTTCTGCGATCTTAAATTCTTAAATCCAGAAAATATCCAAGCAGTCGCAGTTTGTTACACAGGGTTTGAGGTTATGATTCATAGGATATTTTCTGTGAGTGCGATAACGAGCGTTCCGAATTGTTGACAGCTCTAAGCTGTTATAATCGCAATATCTAATTCGGAACGCCTGTGTGATGATGTGAGTGCTGTAAGTGATAATATCCATTTTGGAATGCGGCCAGTGATATTAGAATATGGCATGGTCGGCGTAATCGCAAGATGGCGCATGTCATGACGTCATCTATGACGTTTTATCGGTCGGCGTTATCGCGCTCACGCTAATTCGGTACGGGTTTGTGAGCGCTCAAATCGATTATGGCGTATTTCGGAACGCGGGGTTGATCTCTCAATAAATTTATAAATAAAATAAAAGCAAAGTAGGTATTAGCTCTAGCTCTATTTTATTTTCCTCGTAAATTCCTCACTTTTGAGTTTGTGTACAAAAAAAGCAGCCCAAGAAAGCATCCATAAATCAAAAATCAAGGAAAATGGAAACAGATAATAGACCTAAAAAGAAACTAATAAAGCTTGAGGATTTGTCTAGAGAGCAAATTCGGCAAGCCATACTCAGAAAAAGAGAGTGCAATGCAAAAGCTCAGAAAGTAGTAGAAAGCTTGATCGAGGTAGGCGTTTCTGAAGACTACTTACTGCAATGCTTACCTGACATCAACCAAGCTCACTTTGAAGACATCATCGAGGAGAGAACCATCCAGCATTTATGCGGTTACCCTATTTGTCAAAAGACAATTTCTCACAAGGATATGCCCAAACAAAAGTACCGTATCTCATTGAAAACTAACAAAGTTTATGATATTACAGCGAGAAAAAGCTTCTGCAGTAACTGTTGTTATAAATCAGCTATGTATGTAAAGCAGCAAATGCTGACAAGTCCTCTCTGGTTTAGGGAGCATGAAGAGATACCTCATTTCCATCTTCTCCCATCAGACTCTGCTGCTAGTATGGGTCAGGAAGTGGATCTAGGAGTGATAGAAAAAGTTAACCTATCTAAAGATAAATCTGCATTCACATCCATCCATGATTTTGCCAGTGCCAGTTTTATGGATGTGGATGTATTGGAAGCACTACCTGGTAATGATAGCAATACTGATAGTAAATCCAATAGAACTAAAGACCTAGAAAGCAAGAATCAAAATGAAAGTACTGTGAATAAAAACGTGGAAGAACCTATGCCTTATGAGGAAAAACAAAAAGTAAATGAAAAAATTACAGAGAAACCCAGACATAGCGAACATCAAAAACCTCCTCCAAATCCAACAAATATTGTTGGTGAGATTATAGAAAAACCTGAAAAGAAAATAGACCCTATTCTCACACAGCCTGATACGACACATGTAAACCGCAAACCTAAGAAAGTGCCACCAAAAAAGCAACCTTCAGTCACTGAACTAGTAACTGAAATTGAAAGATGCCTGGGTCAATGGTTCACACTTGACAGTATCATATTACTTTATGGTGAAGAGAAAGTTAGAGAGATGATTTCAAAGAAAGGCACTAGTATTTCAGAGTGTCTTAATAATCACACTAAGGGCATAATCAACAGTTCGAATGAACAATATCTACAGCTCTGTAAGAAACTGAACATGTTGGAGCTAGAAGATATGCATGCCGATGCAAAAATACTACAAAGACAATTGCGACCACTACCTGATTATTCAATTCTACAAGAGGAAAGTAAACGGATGCAGTTGAAAGTCCAAGCTTTCATGACAGGTGATATGGAGATATCAGAACCTGAGGAGTGTGTTAATCACAAACTGACTGAAGATGATACTGTCACCCAGCTGCCTCTAGTAGACAGGAATGCTCAAAATGCAATTCGCAGAAGAATAGTGTATCAACAATTAAACAAGGTTCTACCTGACTTGCTACAGTCCCTAGGCCTACAATCCCTCTCATTAGGTTATGATGTTCGAAGTCTTGTGAATACTTTCAAGTTGCAAGCAAATAATATAATGTTCAAGCCTATACAATGGACACTTATAGCGTTGGTTTTCATTAAATTGCTGTCAATCAAAGATAAAGAGTTGAAAATCTTGCTTATGCAAACAATGACATATGATCACATGCAACTACTCTTGTTGAGTTACAAACTAGATGATGATTATTTGAACAGAATGATATCCTGGCTGACTGATATTTTTAGAATACTAGATAAAAATGATACATGATTGACTTCTAGAACTAGAGTAGATACTTTGATATTTATGTTTTTATGAAAGGTGGGACTCTACCAACATCCTACCCAATTCCCTTTTACAGTTACTGTAGTAACTACTACAAGGTCATATTTCTTGCTAAATGAATATTATAGGTAGTTGAAGTGATTTAGGTACTCACACACTTTTTTAATTTGTATTTATTCATTATCATTTGTAAAGAAATATACATTGATGTAAGGTGTTGGCAGTTTTTAAATAAAACAAATTTGTTTTTATACTCTTATTCTAATAATTTTTCCCTGCTGAGTGATTTAACCTGACCTATAATATACATAGGTTAGTTCTTACCTCACACAGGTACCTATCAGATTGACATCTCAGACCAAATAAAAACTAAAAGATGGACTTCTGTGCACAGCAAAGTGAAGCCGGTCAAACTACGCCTCGCACGCACACACCAAATCGGCCCACGCAACACATCTTTAGAAAACTGGCTTCACTTTTCTGTGTGTGTGCGTTTAGTTGTGTATGTACACGGGGCGAGGCGTAGTTTGACCGCAACACATCTTTAGAAAACTGGCTTCACTTTGCTGTTCACAGAAGTCTGTCCTTAGTTTTTATTTGGTCTGAGATTGACATAATTAGTTTGGGTCTAACTTTGTTAGAGTAAAACATTTAAAAATTAAATTATCATAAGTTAACAATAATATAAATATGCCATACAAAACTTGACAAATACAATGATTTCATCATTGATTCTTACACCTTAATTAATGTCATGTATGTCTTACATACTTAAATTCGGATCTAATATAGACAATGCAGCTCCCACTAAATGTAGAGACCCTGTTATCAACACAGAAGGTTTCTCTTCCCTATAACACTTCTTTAGGTTTACTAACGCGTCAGAAACACAGTCTAAAACCGTGATATTACTTTTGGAATGACTGCTCCAACTTTGTGCATGTTTTTTACATCTAAGAATAAGTTCTTCTTGTTCAACTAAAGAGTAGTTGTCGTTGTTTGTGGCCGTGGCTTTGTATGCAGTTGGTATGACGAAGTAAACATGATGGAACGGCACACTGCATAATGGCTTGAGCAAAGTTTCCGCATTTCTGTCTCCTGTGGCACTGAATATCAGAATTCTGTGTTGAAAACTGCAATAAAGTTAAATAATAACTTAAATACTTGATTCGAAAACATACAAAAAAATTACAGCCGACTGACCGACGATATTGGTAAAATTGCCGGAAGTCTGGATCATTACGGATCAGGAGGTTTTGGAAACTAAATATGATGATAGTGAAAAACATTCTTTCGGGATACGTGCCGATAGGTGTCGTGTAACGTAGGTATAATGCGCGGCACGTAAGTCGAACGCTGACCGTTAATGCGCAGAAGTCGAAAATAAGGTATGGCCCGGCATTCGTGCGCTCTCATTGGCCCTATGCGCAGTATCCCCTCCACGTTTCGTTCACCGGTCGACTTACGTGCCGTGTATTAATATATACATGTCTATCAGAACATTCTAACGTCCACCGCTAGACATTTCATTTATTTAATTTGTCCAGATGTGGACTACATCTAAATATATATAACTCAAAGGTGACTGACTGACATAGTGATCTATCAACGCACATCCCAAACCACTGGACGGATCGGGCTGAAATTTGGCATGCAGGTAGATGTTATGACGTAGGCATCCGCTAAGAAAGGATTTTGATCAATTCTACCCCCAAGGGGATAAAATAGGGGATGAAAGTTTGTATGAAACTTTGAACTCCTTGCCGCGAGCAAAGCCGCGGGTTCAGCTAGTACATACATAAAATCACGCCTATTTCCCATAGGGGTAGGCAGAGACCACGGATTTCCACTTGCTACGATCCTGACATACCTCTTTCGCTTCATTCACTCTCATAACATTCTTCATACATGCTCGTCGGTTTAGGGTACTCTTGACCTGGCCTTTCTCTAGAACATCTGCTATCCGATCTAGATGATATGTGGACTATTTTAGGCTAATGACGAATCGCTCTTAAACAGCGTTTACCGCGCAGGGACATGGGCAATGCGCGAAAGGCAACGCGTGCGGTAACGCGAGACAGAGCGAGAGCGTTGATGTTCACGTTGCCATGGACATGAGCTGAGTGTAAACGCAGAATTAAGTAATCAGAGTTGACTAGTGGCGAGTTTCCTCACTGTTCTCATTCACCATTGGTAGTGGTGGTGAAGCGATGATTCGGTCGGTAGGAAAACTACCTAAGAGCACATAAATTGTTCTCACCTGCTACTGCTATCACTATACCAATGCGCACATATCTCCATAGACTCCTTCGTATGAGCCCCATCGAGGTAGAACATTGCATAATCACTCGGCACAACCTGATACCGCCCCGGCCATTTGCACAGTCTCAACCCTTCCATTGTTGCTAATGGCACTTCATACTGAACTTGTCCTTGTGCAAAACCATTCCTCAAGCCAATATGACCATTGGCGATGTCAGTTTTAAAGCCATTTATCTTCAAATTCCCCTGCGTTCGAAGCCAAGCGTGTGCTAGTTGAATAGCTAGAGAGGCATTGGTTCTGTAAGATTCTAGATCGACTTGAAGATTCGGTTTTTGTGATTCGAGGAATGTGTAAGTACTATAGTCGGGCGCGACAACTAGTGGACACTAGAAAGAAAGAAACAATAGATTAGTAAAAAAAAGTAGCACGAAGCAGAGAAATTTAGTGTAATTGTCTCCAAGTGCCTACATACAATGCAATTTGTACCTACATGCAGACGAGACTGTTACATTTTTGACTATGACACAGATGGCTGCTTGATGCAATAAGCTCGGCTCAACATCTACTCTTACAAGCAGGAGTTTCATCCAACTTGTGACTATACAACAAAAGACATTAATAAAAATATGATTTATTTTGGACTAAGTTGATTGTAAGTTGTTAGATGCTTACCTTGACAGCAACGGCAGTCTTTCTCAGCACATCCATGGCATCAGCTGGTTGTTGCACGGTGAAGGCAACACACCCTGGTTTCATGATTCCCGCTTTCGTAGCCGCTATCTCAGGCAGCGTGTGACCGAGGATCGAAGTGTGGTCCAGCCCTAAGGCGGTTATACCGACCACAGGGACTTTTCTGAAAATGAGGCGCGAGCGTAACGTCAGAAATTCGAAAAATAAAGCGGTACGAATTAGCCCTACCGCCTGCGCCAGTAAATCCAATTTTGTATTGTAAATTAAGAAATTGAGCGCATTTTGGACTGGTTGTTAATAGTTACCGCAACACATTTGTGTAGTCGACAATCCCACCAATGCCCACCTCTATGACAGCCACATCCACCTTCTCCATCAAGAACAAATTGTATGCCATTACTGTTAGGAATGAAAAGTACTTTGGCATATCACCTTCATATTCCTGCAACAAACATATACTTTTTACATACCTAAAAAAAAGGTATAGAATATTAATATGTACTTTTTCAAGGAAAATTCAGTTGATCTGATGTTAATTGGTAACTATCGCCTATAACCAAGCATTGCCTCGTAAGTCACGCACGATAGGAACATGCCCTTTTATGCACTGCCCTGAGTTCATCAACTTGAAACATACTGACTACAACTTGAAGCTTACTATACTAAAGATAGTTATATTAATGATAAAAGTGCGTGGCCCGATGTCCCGGTCGCTCTGCCCATCGACAGCTAACATATCTGCAATGTCTTTACTATTATGTTATTTAAAAAAAGAATTTTTTTTTTATTGTTGTTTGACTTACTACACTTCATACTTATGTATTAGTATTATTAGTTTGAAGCGTGTGTTCTTTTATGAATCTGTTTACTTTTCCTTTTTCTGTTAGATTACTTAATGTATTATATAGCTTCAATACTGTAGGTATTTTATTACATTGTAATGAGGATCATACAAAAGAGCGATAGATACCAAGCCGAGTTTGTTGCCTGTTCTTCTCGGTGTTAGTCGCGTGGAACTGGCACTAGAGTCACCTAGTTTTAAGACGGTTCAAGATGGTCCTTGTGATTTTATTGAATAAACATATTTTGACATTGACTGATGTTAAGCCTCATCTGCCTGTTACCGCACTCTTCAAACCTAAACACAGCGTTGCTGCTTGGAAGCAGAAAAAGGCGTGGTGGTATTACTTTCCCGGACGACCCCTTGACAAAGAGCTCTACAACTCTTTCTTTTTTTTATTTTGCTTTTGTTTGGATTTCTTCAATTAACATATAACGAGCCAACCTAGAATGACTAAATTTCATTATGAATTATGTACTTACCTGTGTTTTATACAACATTTCGTATACGCGATGGAAGTGCGTCGCAAAAGCCATCTCCGCCAAAGGGCGTCCATCAAGGCGCAGTCTCTCCCGCGCCGCCACCAGGTGGGGCGACGAGTAGAACCCTGTGCGGAACCCGTTTTGTCGAAGTATGGACTCGCACATGGCGCTTGTTGAACCCTGAAAAAGCCATCGAAACCGAGCTATATAATCTCACGCCAGTCATTCACCTTAGTTCTTGCAAATAACAATAAAAGTGCTGTTTCTATTACACTCTTGTTATCCAAAAGCTTTATTTGTAAATTCCTAAACATTTTTTACTAAGGTTGCTCGAGATTTAAGTTAGAATGAAATAGTTAGGCTAAGGATGCCTCTCTGGCGCAAAGGGTCAATGAAGAGACACATTACAGTACAGTACAGGTTTGACTCTCAGGGTGGCTTTCATAGTGTGGAAATACATTGTGCACTATGTAGTTTTCAAGTTATAATGTCAGTTTATCTGACTCTGGCTGCATATTGAATTTGTTTTACAATCATATTTACCTTTCCCTTAGTCCCAGCTACATGTATCACAGATAGCTCATCCAGCTTTGTTAGTGGAACTCCAGTTCTGAGCAAGTAATTCTCCATGTCTTGTATGTTTGTGCATTTCTAGAAATTAGAACAAAGTCATTGGTCAATTCATATTGTCACTCATTTCTTTGAGAATCATTTCTTTGTTTATCATGATGTGAAACAGTATAATATTACAGTTTGAGTATTATGCCAGTAGTACTACTCTCTTGTGGTAAAGGAAGAAATGTCCAGCGGCATACTTCTTGAGGCATGATGCAGATGTAATATTTATCACCTACTTGTCCATTTTTAATGTTCTTCTTGATCTGCTCTATTGTTGATTTGTTGGACTGAAGAGAATTCAGCTTCTGTATAGCATCCTGGAAAAGAAAAAAGTGGCTATTTTATTGTTTGGTAAAAAATACAAGAAGACAATAAAATAAACTAAAATGCTGCCTGTTTTAAATAATACATAAAATGAAATTAAATTATTTATTGCCACAGGATAGTTTAACATTCGACGAGCTTCACACATACAGTTGCTGGTCAAACATTTGATAAGGTATAAAAAAATATAAATAAAATCTAGTAAAAGTTTTGAATGAATAAGTTTAATATATAAAAAACATGAGTAATAAAGGATGAATGAACATTAAAGGGTTAGATTATTCTTCTACCCAATGGACCAATGCAATTCCAATCAAGGGAATTCGGTGGACGGAGGGGGCCAAATTGTTCTTCATGAAAAAGGCATAGGGGAAGCCATAGTGGGCTTCTTGAGGCAGATGATGATGGGGAAACCAATGAACCTTAATTTTAGAGCAGATCATTTTTAAGGACTTCGAAAAATTCTGTGAAATTCTACGAGTCCAGTCAGTGATAAATGGTTTGCACTTTTGTTTTATGCTACAGAATGAATACAATTACAAAGAAGTTTCACTCAAATAACAAAAGTAACATTCAAAACAATGAAACCCAATTCCCAAAACATGGAGCTCGTATTTCAGTTACAGCTGTAAACTCATTAGGAGTTGCTTTATTGTTATATCTCTGAGAAAGCAAACAAGTTTCGCTAATTACCTACCTTGTTTAAACCCTGAAAATACCTACCTACTAATTTTCAGGTTTGAGTTACCTACATATTGCACCAAGATCAAAAGTTGTGTAAAATGACTGTCTAAAAACATAGGTACCAACCTCGTAACTACACACTGTTGACGACATCCTTGCAACTATTCTACTCAATACACATCTACGTCGCAGGCCGTTGCCTGACATCGGCCCACTTACTCGCTCGTTGATTGGACCGTAATCACATTCCAATTGGGTAATGGCAAAACACTGAGCTACAATTCACGACCGTCTAAGCTAGCTAAACACGCACTACACTGTTTGATTATATCACGAAATGGTGTTTTGTTTTCTGCCGCAGCACCATATCAACGGCTATGATTGACATTTGAACTTCTGTACTGGAATATCGACAGATCGTTGAACTAAATTGAACTGCCTAGAACTGGAAACAGAATCTAAACATACATCCGCACAGCAGTAACTGAAATGAAACAATAATTTATTAAAAACATAACCTAGCTCAACTCAACAACAAAAACCAAAAACCTACCACGGTCCACGTGAGTTTGATTGATTAATGAAGTCACGTCACGTCAAACTGGCAGTTGACGTTGACGTAGCCCGAAACAAGCCAGCCACCCAACCAAGGAATGTACTTGTATTCAAATTCCTTGCACCCAACCGCCCAGTCAGACATGGATGTGTTAGGTATTATTTATCTGTGGTCCATGACCTTTTTATATACTGTGGTAAGTTTGTAGTTTGCACGTTTGTACACTCCTACTCGTACCCAATCTCGTACCAGTACCAAAGACCTTGTACTTATAACTATTACACCTAAGATAACACCTAACGGATAATATCCTACACTTGTATTCAAATTCCTTGATCCTAACCAAGGAATTTGAATAGACTATTCAAATTCCTTGATCGTAACGGACTCTGTCACTCAAAGAGATCCCAAAAAAGAGATCCTCTGGCACCGAAGAGATCAAAAAACAAAAAAGTTCACCCACAGACTCGGACAAGTCAGACAGACTACTAGGATTTGACTAGGATCATCCTTTAGGACTATACTTATAAATCTGTGACTAGGATGCTGACATAGACTTATAGAGACTGGCGGTTTAAATCCTAATCATATGAAACACGGTGTCGGCAGATTTCCCTCTCACTTGCCTACACTTACATATAAAGCGTACATACGATAATAAACTCGGGTGACACACACACTGAACGCAGCACTACGATTGGCTACTTGACCAACTCACACTTACAATCACCCAATCAATGCGAACCACTCGTACGTCGCACTACCATAAAAACGTAGGCATAGGGATTTCAATATTATCGATAAAGTATTATCGATTGATACGATCTTACAAAAGATGAATCGATATTATCGAAGTCTTTTCCACATTCAATCTCAGCTTGTCTAGTAAAAAAATCCATATGTCTTAATTTAATAATAATAATAACTTTTATTTTTAACTGACTTCAAAAATGGAGGTACTTATATTCTCAAAAAAATCGGGCCCGTCCAAATCTGATCAATAGTGATCCAGATTTTGAGGGGCCCGTTTTCATTCTATAAAGTGTATTTTTTCAGAGGTGTATAAAATATACTGGCAGCGCTTAACCGCTGGTTTCTGAAAGCACGATCAAAACTAATCTGCTGTCTCTTTTGTTTTATACTACTAGCTGATGGAACAAGCAGATGGCCCACCTGATGTTAAGTGGTAACCATCACCTATAAACAAAACATTGCCCCGTAGGTCACTCACAATAGGAACGTGCCCTACGATGCACTGCCCTGGGTCCATCAACTTGAGGCATACAGATGTTAAGCCTCATGTGCCTGTAATTACACCGGCGACCACACTCTTCAAACCGAAACACAGCGTTGCTGCTTGTTGGCAGAAAAAGGCGTGGTGGTAGGTACTTCCCCGGACGAGCCCTTCACAAAGAGCTCTTCTACTACTCTTAAAATATCTCTATCTAAGTAAACACCATCTATTTATTCAAACTATGTTATATTTTACTTCATTTTACTATTTTCAACCAATCATCATTTGATCATCGGTAAATTTTTTTATTTGTTGAAATGAACGAGCACATCACTATCTCGCAGCAAATAGCAGCGACAGTACCACGCAAAGAACGTGGTGTCGAGAGCATCGCTAACTACTCATTCCATTGCGTCATTTGTTAATTGGGTCGTGACTCGTTTCAAGATACACGCAGCAATGTATTTGAAACAATTAGTTAGAAATGCTTTTCGCACCGATTTAACTTTTGACTGACCTTAGCAAGTAAGTTTTGACTTGTGATTGTTTTATGGCTAAATACTTAATAAAAACAAGTAAATTTGTCAACTTACATGTGGTAGATTATTCCATGTTCCCTATAATTCACTTTTTTGCTACTATTTTTACACGAGAGGATCGCACATTCCGGCATTTTAAAAATTTGTCAGACGACGGACGACGCGCGACTAATCCCTGATTTTTGCCGAGCGAAGGACTTTGTGGGGAAACGCACATATTGCCTTCTCATGGAATACGCCCACATGCCCCATCCCCTCCTTTCCTTCATCCGTGGATGCTGACGAGTTCACTTATCAAAAACAGTTACTTAGTATTTTTGAAATCAGTTAATTTGGTTAATTTAAATACACACAATTATTTCGTCTTTTATCATCCCGTTAGCATCTCTACTAGTCTGTGATCATCCCTGAACATGACTGAAACTGATGCTACCAAACGGCCTATTGAGATGCCAGAACATTTTATACCATACCTTGAAAAGTATAGAATTTACAAAATATTTAAGGTAGGTAGGTACATACATAAGCAAAATGGATAATAAATTATAGTCATATTTTGATGGACAGTAGAGACTTTCTAGCTACCTTCTTACCTATGCCTAGCCTCAGATATAATTTTTGCTATGTGTAACTTTCCACGTAGGACATGGTGAGGGACCTCGTGATTAACCTACCCAAAGACCACCTGAAGCACATGAAGATGTTTCTCAGCAGGCACCTGCACTGTTCCAAAGATTCCGATTGTGTCATTTTGCTGGTTTCACCAGAATTAACGATAGGTAGGTACCCGCTGTTTTTTACTTACCTACCTACTATTCCCGAATTTATAAGTAGACCAAGTAGGTACCTACCTACTTTAGCTCCACCATTCCACTTAAGGCTCCGGTGACAGCGGCTCGCAATTTCGAAGTGCGATTGGCTATTATTTCATTTTATTTCATTTCGGGGAGATTGTTTGAAAAAATAACTCTAAAGAAACACGCATAAATACTGTTCGAACACAAATAATACAATAATATAAGGGAAACATGCCCGAATCAGAAATCATTTTGGTATTAGTATGTTTGGTCTTACGTTTACCTAATACCAAAATGATTTCTGACTCAAGCACATTTCCCTTATATTATTGTATTATTTGTGTTCGAACAGTATTTATGCGTGTTTCTTTAGAGTTATTATTTCATACAACCTCCCCAAAATGAAATAAAATGAAATAATAGCCAATCGCACCTCGAAATTGCGAGCCGCAGTCACCGGACCCTTAATAGGCCAGTAAGTATATCTTTATTGCAATTTCGCAGATGTTAAATCGCTGGCCAAGGAAATGATAAAAGATCTAGGTTTCTTTGTGATCACGCGACGCTGCGTGATCGATCGCTATGAGAAGGTTGGTATCTTCCCATGTGCCCGAAATCCACCACACCGAAGACAGCACCATAGGTTTGGGCCATTGAATTACATTTTAACTCAATGGTTTGGCCACCTTTTCCACAGTACTACGTAGATTTATTAAATAGTGCTGTGGGAATATGTCCTCCAATATGACTTTCACAATGACTCCATCTTTTTTATGAACAAAAATTCACGACGACGGTAGGTACTCCGTTAGGAAATTTTGTTCTGTGTAGGTACGCATTTCATCGTAGACGTGTACGTATCCTTCATACACCACCTAAATAAGATCACGGAACGGAAATATGCCTGTGTACCTTTGTCTTTGTTTCTGCAGCACGACGAGTTCGTGCCAGGTTGCATCTCTCCCGAGCTGATGTCGGTGGTGACTAGGACGATGACACTGAAGGATCCGGTGCCTCAGGCCGGCTGGCTGATGTTTGGTAGGTACCTAACTAACCTACAGTTTCTGCTTGAACTCAAGGGATTTCCTAGTCTTCTAAGACTAGAGCTCTTTGGGTAAGGCGTCTGAGGAAGTACTTACTACCACCATGCCGTTATTTGCTGCCAAGCAGCGTGCTCTGTTTCGGTTTGAGTGGGGTCGCCGGTGAAATTACAGGCACATGAGGCTTATCATCTGTATGCCTCAAGCAGATGGACGCAGGGCAGTGCATTGTAGGGCATGACCTAGATAAGAGCATTTCATTATACATAGATCACCCATGCACGGTCCGCGAAGCGCGCTGCCTGCAGCAAGACGGGGTTCTGCCTACAGTGACCCTGGCTCTGATGCCGACGCCTCCGCAGGCACCGCCTGCCTATAACCCGCTGACACCAGCCAGAGGCTTCGCACAACAGGACTTCGAGGGGCTTAAGTACGCTTACAAGGCGACTTTGAAGGTATCTAGGTAGATTGTTAGGTCATAATTGTAACCTGAATCCTACTAAGTAATATTATAAACGTGAAAGTTTAATAAATAATAAATAAATAAATAAAGTTTGTAAGTATGGATGGATGTTTGTTCCTCTCACGCCGGAACGGCTGAACGGATCTGGATGAAGCTT
The DNA here is from genome assembly GCA_963576535.1 of Plemyria rubiginata. Lineage (NCBI taxonomy): Eukaryota > Metazoa > Arthropoda > Insecta > Lepidoptera > Geometridae > Plemyria > Plemyria rubiginata. Next base: position 13,718,381 of record OY754908.1, on the reverse strand, counting down.
GGCAGAGAGGACTTTATAGTCTGGAATAGCACATAGTTAGGCTACTTTTTATCCCGTGGGAATACCGGGATTTAAATCTGCGCGGGTGAAACCGCGGGGCGCAACTAGTAATTCAATATTTCTGTTTGCCAGTTAGCACCCTGGTTTATTGAGATGACTATACCAGTGCGTTAAACCGGGCAGCTCTAGACGATGAAAATACGTCTCAGTTCCGTTAAAATTTACCAGGAAGTCCACATCGATCCTGAAGATGATCTGGATAAAATATCGACGAAATGCTTCAACGCGGTCCGCGCATGCGCTGCGGGGGCGCAGGGCCCGAAACAAGGCCACAACGTGGTCGGCGCTCCGGGGATATACCGCGTGTTGCTGGTCGGGCCACGGGGCTCGGGCCGGCGCACTCAGGCCTCCGCACTTGCGAAGCATTTCGGACTGGTTTATCGTATGCATTTTACTACTAACTCAGCTTTTTGCAAACCAACAAGAGTGGTGGATACCTACCTATAGAAGCCGATAACCGACCGAACGAAAGCAAGCGAAAGATAACAAGTGAAAGGAATCGAACATCGAACCCAGTGTGGACTCAAACGAGAGCGAGCTTCGTTTGCCTCGGTCGGTCGTGCCCCGGCGCGGCGCGCGGCGCGGCCGCTCGGTTTGGCCGGTGTGGACGCCACAGTGAAGGCGGTTTCAGGAAGCCGTAGCTTTCGCTTGCCTTTGCTCGCTCGCTCGGTCTGAGGGCGTAGTCGCAGTATTGGTAGACACATTACACGCGTGTATGGTTCTTAATTTCATACAAAAACTGCGTGTAATGTACACCATACACGCGTGTAATGTGTCTACCAATACTGCGACTACGCCCTCTGTACTGTACCCGACATTATTACCTACCTACCTATGTATGAAATGAAACCACATCCAAATGTCTATCATCCAAAAAATTCATCACCCAGAGTAGAACCCAGCGCTCTTCTGACGCGGAACGCCAACTTCGCAAAATTACCACTTTTATCTGAACAGTTCATTTTGACGAGCTTCTGAATGAAGCTAGAGAGAAGATGGACGACGTCGGCGAAAAGATGCGCAACTACGGTCTAAGCCAGCAGCTGAAGGCGGAGGTTGTCAAACGCAGGCTGTTGAAAAAGGTACAAACATAATGTAGCTTTACTACACAACAAACATGTAATTTACAGGTACAAAGTATGCATAATAAATAACCATGACTAGTACCTAGGTAATACTAGTACTACTATCCCATCCCATCCCGCTAATATTATAAAATTGAAAGTTTAAATGTTTGTTAATCACGCCAGAACGGCTGAATGGATCTGGATAAAATTTGACACAGAGACAGATTATATTCTGGAATAGCACATAAGCTAGGTACTTTTTATTCCGTAGCCTAGTGCAGAATTAGGTCGTTACCGAGATATCTACGAAGAGTACCAAATTGTTCATTAAATCAGAGATTTTGCTATGATTTGACGTGAGATGGTGCAAGTTACCCTAAAATAAGTACCTACCGAACGTAAAACATTTCAGGATTGTATTGACCATGGATGGGTGCTAACCGGGTATCCAAACTGTGGAAATGAATTCGAAAATCTTGATACTATGACCACTCCACCAAACCGGTTAGTTGCTATTGCTAACAAAGAAACGAAACAGTTAGGTGTACCTACCTATGTCGATAAAAAACGTATACCTACTGCCTGTACGGCGAGAGAGTTCCAAGCAATAATACCTATACTACTGAAGCAAAACCACCTAGGTGGTACCTATCCCAGTAATATTTGAATCGCCTTTCACTTTGGTTCGAAAGTGGAAATAATTGGAGCACTCGATAAAACCTAGTTGCATGAAACTTATGAAAGTAACGTTTTTTATTCACCTTGATTTTTTCAGTTGTTTAAATAAAACCTATTGATTACATTAGGTATGTAGGTAGGTACCTACCTACGGTAACGTAACGTACCCCCTACGTAGTTTGCGTAAATCAAGTAATATTTTATTGCAAAACTTTTACAATACAACATGTACCTACTTAGGTGTAAGTAGGTATACAGCATAAAATCCTACTAATATTGAAAATGAGAAAGTTTGTAAGTATGGATGGATGGATGGATGTTTGTTACTCGAGAACGGCTGAACGGATCTTGGCGAAAATTGGCACAGAGATATATTATAGTCTCGATTAACACATGGGCAAATTTTTAACCCGTCGGAATGCCGGGATTTAAAACTGTGAAACCGCGCGGGGCGGTAGCTAGTATTTTATACTTTCAGCGTGATATTCCTGAACGCTGATTGGGGGACGTGTAAGGCGAGGTCCCTCGAGAGCGGCGTGGACTGGTGCACGGGAAAGTCCGCACCAGCTGGCTCTGGGCCCAGGGTGCTGCCGCATCCTAAGGACGATGAGAGCCAACTGGATTATGAAGTATGTGGTTTTACAGGGGATCAGGTTGCACGGTTGGTGGGAAAGAAGGATTTTTAAATAATCATCAATACCTAGGCGTAGGCTTTAGCCGGGGTTTATTTTGGAGTCATAGATTAACCATATTTCATCGTAGTTTGGAGTAAATATTACTTTAAAACTACGAGCCCGAACGATCCAAAATGAAAGAAAACATCGTGAGGAAACCAGTTATAGGTAGTATTCTAACAGCGACGATGGGCTTGCAACCTGTCACGTAACTGTCGTGAAGCTGTCTCTGTTTTTTGAATACCTAGGTACTGCTAAACTGGAACTACTTCAAATGTGATCAATTATACACAGGTCATTGTGTCTTTTTCATTGTGCCTAAACGACTATTCACACATTAGGGCCACTGACTGAATGACACGTTCATGTCGCCAAATTTCACCGTAACTTGACCGATATAATGTGTGTGACGTCATGCCATCAGTTTTGTTTAGGTCATTGAGTTTAGGTGTTAAGTTGCGAATATAATATTTTCCCATCAATTTTACAGTTAGACTATTACTTTTCGGAGGCGCTGGCGGAATTGAGGGCGGCAGCCGGCATTACCGCTGTGGAGATCAACGCCCACGAGCCTATTGGTTCGTCTTTCATTATCCATAATCACTCAGCTCAGCCATCCATCAACTTTCTGCTACTTCTAATTCATGCCCTAAGTTTACTAAATGGGTCAAGATTCGTTTTCTTCCATTCGGGGGGAAAACGGTTTTAATATTTTTCTAGTACTTAGTAAGTACTGAATTATTTATTTATTCTGTAGATAAGGTGCAAGTAAGGATCCAGGCAGCTGTGATGGCTGCGCCAGCCTTTGACATCGAATTCTGTTCCCAACTGCGCAATGCAAGAGGTGATTAGGTACCTACCTGTACCTATGCTTTTCTTCCTACCATCTTATTACTAAAATAAAAAATAAAATATACTTGTCTCATTAGAAAATTGTTTTATTATGTACTCCTTCGTACTTCAATTAAATTACTACATAATTACACTGCTAATTATCAACTAACATTTCTGCAGTCTCAAAATAATTACATACATACATTTAATGAGTTAGTCTCCAGTGTAGATTGAGACTATCGATTCATCTCCTCAAAAAAAAATAGGAAGACTAATGAACCGAAAGAGATACTTAGAGGAACCGGTCCCCTAGACACGCGATTTATTGTTACTAAAATAAAAAATGCATCAATTTATACAACATTCGAGCTGATTCACACTACGCGCGGCGGGAGCTCGATCCGATCGAGACTCGAGGCGGCCGCCGACGCCCGCCGCACGCCACTAGCACGCGAGTCCAGCCACGCAATAAATATACACACAACGAGCTAAACACTGCATCGCACCCGTGCACAGCTGCAGACTATCCGCCAGGCGTGAGCGCCTGGTGCCTAGTCTGCAGTGCCGGAGATCACATTTGGCTAAACGCACACGTCGACAGTCGGTTTGCTTACAACTCGTCCTTGAACTCCTCGTCTTCGCCGCCCGCGCCCGGAGGAGGCATACCTCCTTGTCCCTGGTACAGTTTGGCGATGATGGGCTGGACAATGTCTTCCAGAGTCTTTTTCTGCTTCTTGTATTCTTCAGAGTCTGTGTCTTGGTTGTCTTCGAGCCACTTGATGGCGGCATCGATAGCCTCCTCCATTTTAGACTTCTCGTCATCGCTGAGCTTGGCACCAAGTTTTTCCTTGTCTTGGAGCTGGTTCTTTAGGGAATAAGCATAGCTCTCAAGTTCGTTTCTAGCTTCAACGCGCTCCTTTAGTTTCTTGTCGTCATCGGCGAACTTTTCTGCATCCTTGATCATTCTCTCGATATCCTCGGGAGTCAGTCTGTTCTGATCGTTTGTGATGACTATCTTCTCCCTGTTTCCTGTGCCCTTGTCTTCGGCGGACACTTGAAGAATACCGTTGGCGTCAATCTCGAAGGTTACCTCAATCTGAGGGATGCCACGGGGCGCGGGAGGAATGCCTGTAAGGTCGAACTTGCCGAGCAGATGGTTGTCCTTGGTCATGGGACGCTCTCCTTCGTAAACCTGGATGGTGACGGTATGTTGGTTGTCGCTGGCGGTGGAGAAGATCTGTGACTTCTTGGTGGGGATGACAGTGTTACGCGGGATGAGCTTGGTCATGACTCCGCCGACGGTCTCGATGCCCATGGTCAGAGGGTTGACGTCGAGCAGCACGATGGCGTCCGTGTCCTGTTCGCCGCTGAGAACTCCAGCCTGGACGGCGGCTCCGTAAGCGACGGCCTCGTCGGGGTTGATGCCTCGGGATGGCTCCTTGCCGTTAAAGAATTCCTTGACCAGCTGTTGCACCTTGGGAATACGGGTAGAACCTCCGACGAGCACAATCTCATCGACATCCTTCTTGTTCATGTCGGCGTCTTCCAATACCTTCTGCACTGGCTTGAGGGTGGATCTGAAGAGGTCCATGTTCAACTCCTCAAACTTAGCACGGGTCAGAGTTTCGGAGAAATCATCACCCTCAAAGAAGGACTCAATTTCGATCTTGACCTGGTGGCTTGAGGAAAGAGCTCTCTTTGCCTTCTCGACTTCGCGACGCAGTTTTTGAACAGCACGGTTGTCTTTCCTGATGTCTTTGCCCTTCTTCTTCTTGTACAGTTTGATGAAGTGTTCCATGACGCGCTGGTCGAAGTCCTCACCTCCCAAGTGAGTGTCACCGTTGGTGGCGACAACCTCGAAAACACCATTGTCGATGGTAAGCAGAGAAACGTCGAAGGTACCGCCTCCCAAATCAAATACAAGGACGTTCTTCTCTCCGTCCTTCTTGTCGAGACCGTAGGCGATGGCGGCGGCCGTGGGTTCGTTGATAATCCTCATGACTTGGAGACCAGCGATGGCTCCGGCGTCCTTGGTCGCCTGACGCTGGGCGTCGTTGAAATAAGCAGGGACGGTGACGACGGCATGGGTGACCTTCTTACCAAGGTAAGCTTCAGCAGTCTCCTTCATTTTAGTCAAGACCATGGCGGAGATTTCCTCAGGAGCAAAGACCTTTTGGCCTTGTGCAGTTTGTACAGAAACATGGGGTTTGCTGTTCTTTTCAACAACTGCGAAGGGGAAGAACTTTACGTCATGTTGGACCGTCGTGTCACCCCAGTCGCGACCGATGAGACGCTTAGCATCAAACACAGTGTTCTCTGGATTGGTAGTAAGCTGGTTCTTGGCTGCATCTCCAATGAGACGTTCACCGTCAGCGGTGAAGGCTACATAAGAGGGAGTGATACGGTTACCCTGGTCATTGGCAATGATCTCCACACGCCCATTCTTGTAAACACCCACACTGTGAACAAAGAAAAACTCTCTTAGATTTCTGCCTATATTTTTAACCTATGTAAACAAAAACGGAGGATGGTCTTAATTGAGTATGATTGCATTCCCAAAAATTCATTGTTTTTAATAAAATGCTATTTTTATTCAGTCCTCATAGGTAGAACTTTATCAATAACGGTTCACACTCACAAGGGCAAAGGTAAATGACCCTAGGTTGCTATGGAATGCAAACATATTGAAATCTTTTGAATGAAACCTATGCTAATTGTTTTAGATATTCATGTAAATATTGGTGATATCATTGAAGGTAGGCAATCTTGCAAGAATAGTACCTATCTCGGTTACAAGAGATAAAAAATTGTATATGTGGCATGGAATATTCAAGAAATCTCGTCTAGATTTTTCTTGACTAAGTATGATGCTTACCATGAGTAGGTGGTTCCCAAGTCGATACCGATGACGGTGCCGATTTCCTTTTCCTTTTCTTTCTTGTCGTCGGCGTACACCGCCACGACCAAAACGGCCAGCGCTAGTAAACTCCACCGCATTTTGAGCATGCAATATTCACTTTTCTGTAACAAGTAATGATTAAATTGTTGATGAGTTATAAATAAAACACTTCTCCGATTCATCAACACCACACTTCCCACCCGAACTCACTCACTACAAGGAAAGGGCACACGTAGTAGTAAATACGTGGTAGGTACCTTGTAGTTGATTTGAGGGACGGGACACGTCATACAAATGCTTTGTAACGGAAACGGGTCGGAATTATGCAGAAAGCGAAAGTCCCGTTTCGAAACGGCTTACAACAAGCTAACGGTGCATCTAAAGAATGGTACAAAGATGTAGGGCAACTCGCCGTATCGCCCGGCCCAAGAATATGGTCGAGAAACTTCGCTGACGTTACAGAACTTACAGATTTCACAACAACAATTTAAAATTGATTCTATGATATTTCTGAATCACATAAATAAAGAAAATAATAGGAAATTCTATGGAAAAACAATATTACCAATATATTGATCGATCGGGAGCAAGTGACCTAGCGGGCGATAACCTAGCAAATTCCATTCCTTCCAGCCCAGCCGGACAGACAAGTTGAAGGGAATTCTAACGGGGATCTAGAAATTATTTTGTAATTACATACCTGATAACTAATAAAATGAAATTGATTCAACAAAATCAGTTCAGCCACGATCTATGCACTTTCAAGTCTTTCAATGGACAAAACTCACAAATACTTTGTTCATGCACCTTCGATTTTTCGTGAATAACTGAAGTTTCACACGCGGCCGCTGCTATTATTTAGCGCTACTGTTGATCGTGGGCGAATCTGATTGGTCCATTATTCAGTGACGTATGCGTCATCACTATGGTATTGGACCAAGTGTGCGTATTCGGCACAACGTCATTGGCCCACGTTTGTAACTGGCTCCGAGTAGATAGCGCGAATTTCGAAATACTCAACTCAACTTTTTGAGCATGTAGGTACATAATTTTCGTAATGAGCGATTTAGCCGAGGAATTAGCTATAAAAATGTGTCATTCTTGTACGTGAAGTATTGAATTCAACATACATGGTTCAAATGCACATGAACATTTTTATAGTTAATTGTTGTAATTAGGTAGGTACAGTACAGGCACAAGGCTCAAGTTGATGGAAGCAGGGTAGTGCATCGTGGGGCACGTCCTTATCATGCGTGACAACTTAACATCAGGTGAGCCATTTTGGAAATACACCATCGGCTAGTTGATAAATAAATCAAACTCTAGGCATAAGGCCACACTACGGTTAAACCGCTGTGGTTTTTAATCGCGTGGATTTGTGCCCCTAGAAAAATTGAACCGCAGCAGGTGCGGCAGCTTGTACTAGTCACAATTCACGCGACACAAATTCACGCGATTACAAACCACAGCAGTTTAACCGTTGTGCGGACTTAGCCTTATTCTCGTAATTACCTTAATATCGTTTTTTGACAATGACGACATCATTTAAATTTAAGGGTGGATAGATTTTATTGCACAATGCACGCCAGTGTAGTTGCTTGCTCCGTAAACCAACTGCAATTTCATTTTTATTCCCAGGCTCAAGGAGGAAATTAAACAGTACCAACACATGACTATATAGTATAAAACAAAGTCGCTTTCTCTGTCCCTATATCCCTATGTCCCCATGTCCCTATGTATGCTTAAGGGTCCGGCGACAGCGGCTCGCAATTTCGAGATGCGATTGGATATTATTTCATTTCGAGGAGGTTGTTTGAAAGAATAACTCTAAAGTGACACGCATAAATACTGTTCGAACACAAATAATACAATAATATAAGGGAAACATGCCCGAATCAGAAATCATTTTGGTATTAGTATGTTTGGTCTTACGTTTACCTAATACCAAAATGATTTCTGACTCAAGCACATTTCCCTTATATTAATGTATTATGTGTTCGAACAGTATTTATGCGTGTCACTTTAGAGTTATTCTTTCAAACAACCTCCCCGAAATGAAATAACAGCCAATCGCACCTCAAAATTGCGAGCCTTAACCCTTTACCGCATACCGACCCAAATTTGGAACATAACTTTAATGGGCTCTAGTAGACTTCTAACGCCATCTCTGCATTCAGTTTGGTATCATTACCTATTGCCTATGACCCTGTTTCACGTAAAATCGAACTGGTGGCGCTCTACCTGGCTTAGGTAACGCGTGGTCCGTCGATAAAGCAGTCGATTCCGCCATTTTGAGTTTGTGTGAGTTTTTGGTTGTTTGAGGTGTAGTTTTATGTGGTTATTGCGATAAAAACATACAGAAAAGTGGTTCGTAGTGAAGAAAAATGGATCCCCGGCGATTTTATGGAGAAAAACGTGAGTTTCATCAGTTCCATCATGATTATTTTGTGATTCAAATGTTGTGTCATATGTGGAACAACATGCAGTTAGATGATTATTGACCTGTCAAATATGGAACAGCATGCAGTAGGGTGACCAAATTGAGGAAACCAAATTTGGAACTTCATGCAGTATGGGTATCATGATGATGATCATCATCATCATCGTGTATTTTTTGATCATCCTTACAGTAGTGTATTTTTTATTACAGATGCAATATCACTTCGACATCGCAGTGCTCCCATCATCCCTGATTCCAGTGAAGACGAAAATATGAATCATCCCTGATTCCAGTGAAGACGAAAATATGAGTGACGATGATGACTATGTGATTCCGAGGCCATTAGAACGTGTATAGTTTGTTAGGTAATTGAACGGATTGGCATTATGTGTGCCTCACAGGTGTTTAAATAATAAATGATTAAAATACTTCCTCAATTTTTTTAATACCAGACACATCTCTCCATCATCATCATCATCATCTTACTGCATCATCATCTCACTGATCTCTGATCTGATAATCATCTGTCTTACTGCATGTTGTTCCAAATTTGGATACAATACTTTTCCAAGCTGGAGTGCATGTTGTTCCCGATATGGAACTTTCAGTTTTTTTAGTTTTTCTTTGATTTCCGTGTATTTTAATTTTTTTTCTTTTTTTCCTAGGCTATCTCTCGTTAAAAGACATGATATATATTAATTTGAACGAATTTAAAAAATCCATGCGGTAAAGGGTTAAATCTTTAAAACTACGAAACGGATTTTGATGCAGTTTTTTTTATAGATAGAGTGATTCAAGAGGAAGGTTTATATGTGTAAAACTTGCATGATATGTGCACCCGTGCGAAGCAGGGGCGCGCGGGCGGGTCGCTAGTACTTATATAAACAAAATTATTCCCAGAATAATTTTAATAAAATAGCAACAATACATATAATTTAACAACAGCAATGTCTGTACTTCATACAATAAATTCTAGTTGTAGAACATAAAATACGAAACAAGCTTAAAACTAATATATAAAAAAAGATCATTCGATGCATCAGGAACATGAATGCATACTAGCAGATACAAGGTTGTACTTTGTATCTGCTAGTATGCGTAGAATTAAAGGAGTGAAGTAAGTTATGATGCAATCTGCTCCTGAAACAGAAATAAAAATCTTTTAAGAAAATGTATTTTGCTGGTTTATCCTCTGTGGCGCAGCGGGCGAGAGCCTGCCTGCGACGCAAGAGGTTGCGGGTTCGTTTCCCGTCGTGGAACAAATTTGTGTACGATCTGCAGAAATTTGATCCGATGGTCTGGGATCTATGTATAATAAAAAATATCTATCTATGTATGTTTATAATGTATTAAATATATCAGTTATCTAGTACCCATAACACAAGCTTTGAATAGCTTACTTTGGGGCTAGATAGTGCTGTGTGGATTGTCCAGCATTATTTATTTATTATTATTATTATTTACCCAATTTTATCATTTTTACGACTTCGAAAAAAAGAGGTTCAATTCGACTTTTGTTATGTTTGTTACCTCATATGTTTTTGATGAGTGGACTGATTTTGATAAAAAAAATGTAATCGTAAGTTGGTGCTTGTCATGTGGTCTGTCGAAATAAGTTTTGTTAATTCATGGCCTTCGGTTCAGGCTGGGTCTGCTATTCGCCATGGCTATCGTAGTGTTCTAGAAGTTGTTAGGTTCTACAACATGCCGGTTTCCTCACGATTTTTCCTTCACCGATTTTTTCTTCAATTTGTAATCAATAGATCGATGGGAATCCAATCAGTTAGCGGATCCATGCAGTTAGCAGTTTGAAAAAACAATTTTTGCATTAGGCTAAGGCCGCACCACGGGTAAACTGCTGCGGTTTTTAATCGCGTGAATTTGTGCCCTTAGACAACTAATACAAGCGACCGCACCTGCGTTTAAATTTTTCTAGGGGCACAAATTCACGCGATTAAAAACCACAGCGGTTTAACCGTGGTGCGGCCTTAGACTTAAAGTCATAAGAAGTGACTTGACAATTGCCTGGGTCCAACCGTAGGTACTGTCGAATGTAGTCATTTTCTATTTGTGCTAACCTGCTCTTCTGAAGCTTGTTAGGGTCTCCATAAGAATAGTTTCCACCTCTAGGCTGTTACCACTCCGGCTTATCATCGCATATTCACCAGACACCTGATGGGGAAATAATAAAGTTAAAATATCATCATCCTTCTTCCCATGGCACAAACAATGAAAGAATCAACAAGCTTTGCCTAGTTTAGAGTTCGAAAGTTCTGTGCATGTCGAACAATATAAAAAAACGTGCCCTACGATGCACTGCCAATTCAAGCTGAAATTCGAAATCCTTAGCTAAAAGGGTACCTAATCTAGATACGCGGTACATAGCGTGTCAAGCCAAGTACAAGCTAACAGTCATATTTTCCAGAAAAGGAGATTAATGTTGGTTCTAGAAGTTTCCCAAACTGACACTGTGACACATAGGTAGGTACGCGCGAGAGCTTTTTCAAGGTCAGTTATGATTGTAGATATATTATGTACCTATATTAATCGCATGACGATAAAGTACCTACCTACTAGAATATTAACAATGTTCTTATCTCGAGTTTTCGAAGTAAAAACTAGTTTGCGCGATAGTGAGCGTTACTTTTTCACCGCAGATTTTTCGGGATTTGTTAGACTTATTAAACGTGTATTTGCGTGATTAAAAATCTGTTAGTAAAAATAGCACGATACTCTACTTTGTTTTATTTCATAAGGTTTTTTAAGATTTTCACAATTATATGCATATTATGACAACTTCTGGCTCGCATAAGCGAAGCAGAAGTTGTCGGACGGTTGAGCCCCTTAATTTATTCATCAAGTTTTATATTATTAGCTTTTAAGGCCTTTTAAAAATCCGACAAGGACACAAAATTAATATATTTACCCCCGGTTTCTGAAAGCTCGATCAACACTAATCGGACGTCAAGTCACTTGTTATTTCAGCTTTTACTTCAAATTAGATAGAGATAAAGAGTGACTGACAGCCGATTAGTGTAGATTGCGCTTTCAGAAACCGGGGGTAAGAGAGCTAATTCATAAGCAACATTTACAGGTATGGGGGTTAGTAATTACTTGCGAACGCCCGCGCGACCCTGCTTCGCAAGGGTGCACATTGTTTTTCTACTATATCATGCATGTATTATACATTATACTTTCTTTTGAATCACTCTATCTATTAAAAAACCGCATCAAAATCCGTTGCGTAGTTTTAAAAAATTAAGCATACATAAGGAAATAGGGATATAGGGACAGAGCAAGCGACTTTGTTTTATACTATGTAGTGAGTAGTGATAGGCACATGAGGTTAAGTTTATCATCTGTATGCCTCAAGTTGCTGGACGCTGTTACATCAGCTATCTGTATACAAAATAGAAGACTGTAGGTACCTGATAAACGAAGAGGGGATGATGTGGGAATTGGTCCTTGGTCTGCCGGACGATGTCCAGGTACGGCAGGCCAGGCTTCACCATCAGAAAGTCGGCACCCTCGGCCACGTCGCGTGCCTGAGCCGATTTCATTACATGTAATCAAAAAACGTTATTTTTGTGACACAAAAACATAGAAGAAATAAAGAGAACAATATTGGATAATACAAAAGGCTCATAACATATTCCCTTGCCATTTATAGCGGCTCTATATAGTATACTTCTTGTCATTGTCGCTTTCATGACAAGAAAAAGAGAGACCACACAACATACATATCGGTTTGCTAAGCCGATATTAATGACGCTTTAAGGGTCCAGTGACAGCGGCTCGCAATTTCGAGGTGCCATTGGCTATTATTTCATTTTATTTCGTTTTGGGGAGGTTGTTTGAAATAATAACTCTAAAGAAACACGCATAAATACTGTTCGAACACAAATAATACAATAATATAAGGGAAATGTGCTTGAGTCAGAAATCATTTTGGTATTAGGTAAACGTAAGACCAAACATACTAATACCAAAATGATTTCTGATTCGGGCATGTTTCCCTTATATTATTGTATTATTTGTGTTCGAACAGTATTTATGCGTGTTTCTTTAGAGTTATTTTTTCAAACAACCTCCCCGAAATGAAATAATAGCCAATCGCACTTCAAAATTGCGAGCCGCTGTCACCGGAGCCTTAACGCGATGTGTGTGTACGGGAAGATGGGGGAATGCCGATCACTTGAGAGAAAAATGTTCTTTGTTTTTTTATTTGTCTAATGTTAGTTTTGAGGTTTAGAGACTCTGCCTGCTCAAGAGTTACAACCCCTGCGCTGCAGCGTGCATATAACATGTTATTGGAGTGAGCGGTATTACCCGAAACGTTCGCCATTACCCCTGCTTCCCCTATGTTTGTACTTTGTTCCCACTTATTTCCGTATGGGCTGGGTCTACCTCGCTCGACAGCGCATACTTTGTGGGACCCAGTCGGTGCTTATTTTGAGCCAAGGATTGTGTCACCTATCTAAAACAAAAGCATGTTGACGACCTCAGTGGCGCAGCGGGCGAGAGTCCGCCTGCGACGCAGAGGTTGCGGGATCGATTCCCGCCACGTAACAAATTTGTGTACGATCTGTAGAAGTTTGTTCCGTGGTCTGGGTGTTTTCTATGTATAATAAAAATATCTATCTATGTAAGTATATAATGTATTAAATATATCAGTTATCTAGTACTCATAACACAAGCTTTGAGTAGCTTACTTTGGGGCTAGATGGTGCTGTGTGGATTGTCCAGCATTATTATTATTATTAATATTATAATGTTAGTTACAGCAGCTCTGGCGGCGAGCCCGGCGCTGCCCGGCGGCAGCTGGTAGCACTGGCGGCCTCCGGCCATCGGGGAGCTCTTCATAGTGTCGCGGAAAGGACCGTACATTGCCGACGCAAACTTGCATGAATACGACAGCACTGATACCTGGAAATAAATAAATTATTTTTTTTTTATTTTAAATCATTTATATCCATATACCTACTTAAAACTAACATACACAAATTAAAATTAATATCTACAACAAATGCAAGTTTTAGATAAACATAAGATGAATAAATATGTTTTGTTGACTTTAAGTTCCAATACTCTTTTTTGAATTCATAGGCTCCCGAACTAGGTAAGAAACTATGTTTCAGGAGCCAGGGGCTTAAATGAAACCCATTAAATGAAACAGTCATTATGTAAATTACACAAAACAAAATAAATAATAATTTGTCAGCCTAAATGAATACCTACTTGCTTAATAATATAAAAATAATAAATGAATACTTACATGCTCTATGAAGGCTGGATATTGTTAATTTCTAAGTAGGTACAGAGGGGGTACCTACTTTTTTGAGACAAGCCAGCCGTATTTTTATTGTTAGGACAAAATAAATAGGAGTCTTGGATTTTATGATAAGAGTAGGTAGGTAAAGTGAGTAGTCAGGTCGCATCTATCACTAGAAGATAGGTTAAATACCTAAAGTTACTGACCCATGTGCTCAAAACTAAGCATGCTTATTTTGAGTGCTCAAAAATCAAACAATGTACGATCAATAAGCATGCTTATTTACTAGCATGACCTGTTCACACATGCTTTTATTGCGCAAGGCTCGAAAAAAATATGCTTTTAGCTCGAAAATAAGCACATGTGTCAGTACCTTAAAGCCTGTAAGAATCAGGATGTATGGAGTCTTTGCCACTGCTAGCTGTTTACATACCTTGTTTTGCAGTTTGTTGGCTATTAGACTGTCTTTAATGGCTCTGATTCTATTGTCCATCATGTCAGATGGAGCTACTATATGGGCACCTGAAAAATATTACAAATGATGTATGATGGTAGATATACAGTGCAACAGTAACAGTAGCAGAACAGATATTTACCAGCTTTGGCATAGGCAAGTGCTACTTCAGCTATCCTCTTCACAGATTCAGCATGATCAATACCGCCACTCTCGCTCAGTATCCCACAATGGCCGTGGGAAGTGTATGGGCACAAGCACACATCACATGCAATCAGCAACTTTGGGTATGCTTTATTGATGATTGGAATAGCTTTTATGACTGGGTTGTCGACAGAATCTGCGCTTGAGCCGGTGGCATTCTGGAATTTACGAATTGCTTAATCTGTTCATAACACTATGAATTTTTTATAACACAATGTTGATTATTCAATATTTTTTGCATGGGATCATATTAGTTTTGATAGTTTAAAATACTATGGCAATTCATTTTATGCCCTTATAACTTGCCTTCGGCAAAGAATCAATGATACCAAAGATAAGAATAGATTTCAAGCCATTTTTTATTGGATCAGCTAATGCTTCCACCAGTGCCTTCACTCCATAACGAAATACATTTGGCATGTTTTGAACTGGCTCGCAGGCATCATCATGTTGTCTGGAAACAAAAACATGATAAATCACTTGTCACTTACAATAAAAATCTGCCGGCTAATCTATCTATAGAAGTTTGAAGTTGGTTGAAGTTTACATCATATTATTTTTTTTCAAGTCTTGCAAAGATAGGTACCCAAACTTTTTTGTTGTAGATAACTGTATAGAAGAAAATTTAGGTGATAGATAAGACATTCTGCGAAGATCTTGTGTTACAAGATTCTAAAGTACAAATCAAAACCTTTGTACCTGAGTTAAGGGTTTGGGGTAGGGGGTCGCGAGTGGGGGTCGATTGCAAATCCTTCCCTTGAATCCATTAGTTTAGGAGATCAAAAATTCTAACTTGACTTTTCAGCTGAATTTTATATTATTATTGAAGTTTAAAAATATATATATATATATAATTATCACTAGGGGAAGGACTTTCTAATAAGTTAGGGTTATTTAGTTTTTTTTTCTAGTGAATGAAATATGAAATAATATTTTTTCATCTCTTAAAAAAGGACTCAAGTGAAGGACTTGCCATCTACCCCCACTTGCGACCCCTCAATCCCCAACCTACAAAGATTGATAAAGTACTTACAACAAGAAAACTGGATACATCAAATTATGCGGCTCAATGCTGGTGTTAGCGCCTTGTAGTTTCCTGAGCGTATCGTGGAAAAAGCCTCCGTGCAAGACATGTTCATGACTTGAAAACAGCTCGTTCATGTTGAGGAAACAATCTGCAATACTTGGATAAAGTACTAAACCTGCGATATCCTTTGAGTAATCTAGTGATACTCAAAGAGAATGTAAAACTACGAGACGACTACTCTGACGAGCGAGAGGTGATATCTAGGTATTAAATAAAAATCTATGGATATTATGGATACCTACCACTCGTACGTAAGAGTATATTGTTTGTTCTCACAGATGATGACAGAACACAGAGAGGAGAAGAGAATGTATAAAACTACGAGAAGAGGCGGGATTTAGTAAAGAGCTAATGGGATACATTTACAAGGCACTTTAATACCAACACAACAAATATGTACATCAATTTTTTTTATTTATTTTTTATTAGAAAACCAACAGCAGTTATGATAAAAATAATTTAAAACTTATTTAGTTATAGTAAAATAGCCAATTACAGGTTTTCCTAAATATTCTACTTACTAATTTTATATAAAACAAAAAATGACATTAAAATAAAGAAAAGCAATTTGTTAGTGAACTTGCGGCGCCACTAGTTTACTATAAAGTCTTTGTTTATCGCTCGCCAGATGCACCTATTTCGTTAATCGCCTTTCATTCATCCTCTCTACATCATCCTTCCTCTACATGTCCTTATCATCTTATAATAAATCTTAATGAAAGAAGACGTTTAAGTGAGTGTAGATAAAGGTTTCTCTACACTTACATACGTCTTCTTTCACTTCAAATATATTTCTAATTATATTGTTTCTCATTCTATCCCTCAAATTCACTACCTACCTTACTATACATTAATGTCAGCACTAACACTCCCTTAAGTAAAGACAGTCGTGCCTATACAGATAGTTTCCGGATACCTACTCAAAAACATGTCTAGTGCCTGTTATCTCTATTTCCAGCAGTCACTCTTTTTAAAATATCATTTGCATGCTTTCCATCCTTTTTCCTCACATTTCCATCTTTCGTAAATAAAATCCCTAAAATATAAATTGTCTAGTAGTAGTTATTTTTTGGTTCTCAAAAGTAAAATACCTGAAACTGACTATATAGCCAATATTGGTTGGTTTTATTTTTAAAGGAAGTTGCTAAAAATTACTTGTATTATAGGCAAACTTTGAGTTGGCAACATTTCTTGATAGCAATCAACTGCAAGTAGTTTGTTATTTGACAATATGAAATGTCAGTTTTGACAGTAAATACCGTATTTGTGAGAAAAAAAAAATCAGTAGAAATATTACCTTCCAAAAAATTGCGTAGAAATAGGCGCCCCGAAATTTTAAATGTCAGATTTGACAGTAGAAACACCAGAAATATCGGATTTGTGAAAAAAAAATTACATCCGTCAATCAATGTCCACCATCACCCTGACGCAACAAGGAACGTCAATAATTTTGTATGGACTTAGCATGGCAAATAATGGCTGATTGACTGATTTGACATGGGTCGCATTCCGAAATGGCTATAATTGATCACAGCGCTCACATCACCTCACAGGCGTTCCGAATTAGATATTGCGATTATGACAGCTCAGAGCTGTCAACAATTCGGAACGCTAGTAAGCGCACTCACAGAAACATCCTAGGAATCATAACCTCAAACCTTGTGTACCAAACTGGGACTGCTTGGATATTTTCTGGATTTGTTATTTTATGAACATATTATACCCTATAACGACTATAATGCGACTAAAAACATGTAACCTCATCACAAATAACAACAAAACACAAATGCACAACTGTCATTTTCGACTGCGCTCACAGTGATATTAGAATATGGCATGGTCGGCGTAATCGCAAGATGGCGCATGTCATGACGTCATCTATGACGTTTCATGGGTAATCGTTATCGCTCTCACGCTAATTTGGTACGGGTTTGTGAGCGCTCAAATCGATTATGGCGTATTTCGGAACGCGGGGATGATTGTTGCTTGAATTGCTTGATTGACAATGATTGAATGGAACGAATGATCGTTCCGTTCAATCAGTGTTCTCTCGTTCTTTCACAACTCACTCTCTTCTTCGTCGGTCTGCTTTGTTTACTTGTAGCTTCCACATTCCACTCGTATTTTGTTTGTTCTTGTAAATTTCTAGCAGATTTTTAGTCTTTTAAACTTATGCTCTAGGTACAATACTTCAAAAAAAAAAGTACTGGAAATTAATAAAAAATACTGTGTTACAGAACATGTCAAGCTCACCGTGTCCGTCCTGCTAATACTAAACATTATAAGGGTATAGGTACAAAAATTATATGTGCTAATGCAAAAAGCTTTTTATTTCCTATCAGATCCATATTGTAACTTATCCATATTATAACGTGGATTCAGTCAATAAATGGATTACAAAAAAACCTCGATTTCGATCTCGCATATTTTATCGATATCGATATAAAAGCGAGTGCCATCGCGCTGCACAATATAAACTGATAGGTTGGTAAAACTGTTGTTGTTTGACGTACATATTCGTTGTGTTGGTATTGAAGTGCCATGTAAAAGGAACCCATTGGCTCTTTACTAAGTCCCGCCTCTTCTCGTAGTTTTACATTCTCTTTTTGGTCCGCCATTACTAACAATTTGTAAACAACACACACTAGAAATATTGCAATTATTTAATTTAATAATTGTGTTATTTTGAGCGTAAAGATAATTACACAATTAAACATTAAACAATAATAAAATTAAACCGTAACCGTATCGTTTAAATATTTTAGTATCTAGTTGTGACCACAGAACACATAGGTATAGGTAGTGAGTAGGAGTGACTAAAATGATGAAGAAGAACCTGCTTTCGTTTTCGTAGCTGTCTATTTCTTGTCGGCCTTGGATAACTTATTGGTACTTGACTGGTAGACCTTGACAAAATGGATGTTGAAGACGACGGGTTGCCCAAGAATACCGACGACTCGGATGACGAATCCGTATCTGAAAAGATTGAAGTGAAAAAATGTGATAACGAAGTGGAGGGACTGGAGGGAGAGCCCAAACCTCGCATTGTGCTTACTTTCCGCTCTGAAAAGTCTAGTACCAAAAGTGCTAACATGAAGATTGTTTCCACTGAAGAGAAACACGAGGAAGTGTCTCCAAGACGCACAAGGAGGAGCCGCGGTATTTTTTTATCATTTTTAAAAACTGCAGCTTAAAAATAAAAAAAGCAAATAAAAATAGTTCATTGAACTAATCTATTTTTTCATGTTTCAAGTTGCTAGTTTGGTTAAACTATAGCAATCCTTGTACCTGGGTTGGTGCTCTGGCTGGTCCTTGGTGGTGGCAAGACAAAAGGACTCGAGTGAAGGACTTGCCACCTACCCCTACTTGCAACCCCCCTTACCCCCAACCCTCAACCCAAGTACAAGGATTGCTCTATAGCAATTCAACCCGCTAGTTTAAATAATTTTACACTTACCTATTTATATTTTCTTGTAACATCTGTAAACAAGTCACATTCTTATTTGGCACCCAGGAAAGCTTAATGAGTTAATGTTTTTCATTGTTTCATGTTATTACAAGAAAGTTTAGAGACAAGTAGAACATGAGTGAAGTTTATTTTGTATACATACATACATACATAAAATCACGCCTATTTCCCATAGGGGTAGGCAGAGACCACGGATTTCCACTTGCTACGATCCTGACATACCTCTTTCGCTTCATTCACTCTCATAACATTCTTCATACATGCTCGTCGGTTTAGGGTACTCTTGACCTGGCCTTTCTCTAGAACATCTGCTATCTGATCTAGATAGGTCCGCCGAGGTCTTCCCCTCCCAACAGTCCCATTCACACTCGCCTGATGCACCTTTTTCGTCAATCTTCTTTCATCCATCCTCTCTACATGCCCAAACCATCTTAGCATACCTTTTTCTACCCTCATCACTACGTCTTCTTGCACTCCACATTTCTCTCTGATCACACTATTCCTCGATATTTTGTATAAAGTATAGTATATCCTTTCTGTCTTATACAGGGTGTTCCAGAACTCAACGTCAAGCCGAAACGGGGCAACAGGATTGATTGTAAACATAATGAGAAAAATCTGAAAAAAAAAATTTGAAATTAAAAAAAATACTAAAATCATTATTTCAGACTGTGATTCTTAGAAATATTATATAGGTTCCTTACATAAAATGAACAAAAATAATAAAAATTAACCACAATAACCAAAAACTGGTTACAGATTGACCGAATTTTTAGGTTTTTAAATGCCCATAACTTTCAAACTGCATGGGATAGATTTTTTCTGATTTTGCTCATGATGTTTACTTACAATCAATCCTATCGGCCTGTTTCGGCTTGACATTGAGTTTTGGGACATCCTGTATAAGCTATGTAAAGATCAATTAAGTCTATTCACATGGCTGGTACTAGTGCCTCTGCCCCTTGATCACGTAACTTTTGTTGCATTCAAAATCCGGTTGCATATGTCAATTTTGGCAGTTTTGCCATCGCAAAATTGACATAGGTATGCAACCGGATTTTGAATGTAACAAAAGTTATGCGATCAGCCTGCTGGTGTTTGTTGAAGTACTTAGTATACATATGACATCACTAGACTCAAGTGCACCAACACACATTCTGTCAATATTGTATAGGTACTCTGTAAGTGTAATAATCTATTGTAAACCATTAGTCTTTAACTAGAGTTATATTCTCCTAGCTAGATTAGCAACTGTCTACCATGTCCTTACCGATACATCCATGAGGCTTAACATCTGTATGCCGAAAGCTTATGGATGCATGCATCATCAAGTGGGTCATTTGCTTGATCAAACAAACCTAATGTATACATATTTTTTATTCTGGATTTTTCAAATTAATGACAGCATTCCTTACAGACAAACCAAGTGGCATGTGGGATTGGGTCTGTAGAAAAGACACTTCAGTCTCACCAAAGAATATTAATAAGAATCAGTCTGCCTCAGACGACGACTCCGATAACTCCCGTACGCCGCCCAAGCGCACCCGCCGACGCAGTAAAGATGAAAACATTATCGCTAATGCCATAGCTAGGAAAGAAAAGTCTTACAATGAGGCTACACCCGGCCCCACGCGACTATCGCGGCGCATCAAGCCCACAGCTAAAATCTTAGCAAACGAGGAGTTGAGAATTGGTTTGGAGTCTCAGAACAATGCTCGTCTGGGCATCCAAGTTGATAAATCACCAGAGGAAGGTGTAAGGACTCGGCGGTCAGCCAGGCCTTCAAATACTGATGATAAAGTAAAGACCGAAAAGGCGAGTGAGGATTTGGAAGTATTGGAAATAGATACAGAAGAGAGCCAGAATTCTGACATGAAGTTGCAACATCTATGCAAGCTGGGCCTCAAAGCGATTGACCCTGATGATGCTGAGAATTCAGAATCAAAGTAAGGGATTCAACTATTCTAAAATTCGAAAAAGAAGCAATTATGTAATTCTTGCCTATGGCTAGTAACAATTCTTCTTCTCTACAGAGATATGGATGAAAACGACACTGAAATGCTGGAGGAAGACGAAGAAGAGATTGATGATGACTCAGAAGTGATCAGCAAATTGCTAGAAGCTGATGAAGACTCAGGCAGTGACGACGACTTCCTCTGTTCCGTGGAGACTACGGGCCGGAGGCGGGACAACAGACCGCGCCGATCTACTCGTCTCTGCTCGTCTTATGGGAATAATGACAGCGAAGGATCTTCTGTGCCAGATGAAGAGACGAGTAGCAGTAGCAAGTACGTACTAGAATATGTTTGATATCAGGGCACAAGGAGGACTTTGTCACAGTTACCTGTTTGGTTTGTTACATTACTAGAAAAAGATGAGGAAATTCACTTGTTGTTCAAAAAAGTAGTGTGATGTCGTATTCTCTCAACATTTTATTTGACAGGTGTTATCCAAAGTCTTTATAAATTTTTTGGGTAGAAAGCATAGTATCATAGAAAGTAGATTTACGGCTATTGGAAAACATCATTAAGATGTTTGTGTGTCTTAGTATACAAAACATAAATTTATAAAATAATTTTAATTATTATCACAATATTAAGTAATGAAAGAAATTAAATAGGTAATACCCAAATTAAAAATTCATTATCTACAGTGTCTTGATTGTCTGATAAGTTGAACGATCATAGCAAGCAATTATATCTCATTACATTCAATGTTACATGTTTAAAATTTATATTTATACTTTTCAGGGCGCCTGCTCGTCGATCCTCCAGGCGGGCGGCCCCACACACGCTTGACGACAGCGACAGGTACATTTAAAACGTTTTAGCGGGTCGCTTTGCTCGCATGGTACCCGAATCACAAATTATTTGTAAAAAAAAATACTGTCGTTTGTTCAACCGTTACGACGTGATTGAAATATTCGGAAGTTACATTTGGCATGTTTGGTTTGCGACACGTACGATAATAAGGGGACTTGTCTGCGTTAAATGATGGAGGGTATTTGTCAGTGCGTGCGGCAAGTAGAAAAAAAGGAAATATTGTCACTTGTACGGCTTTCCAAACTTATTTATACCGCGATGCCAATTTGTGTTTTTTTTTGCGACACATGCCAAAAAGCAGGTCATCATCAGAAAAACTCAATTTTTGCACATGTGTACACATGTGAGTACAATCCTTTTGACATCCAACGAGAGATGCAAAAATAAATAAAAGAACTCCACTCGGTCGCCTCAATTGACCATGTGGGTCGCCTTACGACGCCGCAACGCGCCTGGGATAATGCTGCGTCGCCCCTGGGCTTCGCGAAAATACAGTTTGATAAGCTCTGGTCTAGCGAGTTTTAAAAATATTGCCGCATGCGTATAGACTCATTAGCAAAAATGTTATGAACGAGTAGATTATTTACTTTTGGTTCCAGGGGCCATCGGACGCGTCGCAAGAAAAGAGGATCTGTGGCAGAGGAAGAAGTAGAAATAGAGCTGGAAGAGGAAAGGTATGTACACTATTACTATATGTTACATATTTAGTACCTACGTTTTGTTTGAGACTTCACATAACTATAGAAACACTGTTCACATCCCTATATGAATTGAAAGGCAACTTCCATCTATTTTACATTTTTATAATGCCGATGCCTATCGAGATCGTCCCGCCATCTTCTGGATGTACCTCGACGGCGCCGACCTTGTGGGACCCAATCAGTTGTAATTTTGGCCCAAAGATTATCCGGCATACGCGCATGCCCTGCCCGATCCTACTTCAGTCTAGCCGCTTTATGGACGACATCCACAACTTTTGATTTGGAGCGCAGTATTGTGCTCAAAAATAAGCATGCTTATAAATCAACTGACGTACGACCAAATAAGCATGCTCATTTACTAGCACGACCTGTTCACGTGTGCTTTTATTGAGCAAGGCTCGATAAAAGCATGCTTTTAGCTCGAAAATAAGCACGTGTCTCAGTGTCTCTTGTGAAGAAAGTGCCCTGACTTTTTGTGCGGTGTAATTTAATATATATTATATGTATGCTAGTTTTAAGGTATATATTTAAATATGGACTAGAAATTTATGTTTCGAGTAGTCTGATCCCAACTAATATTATAAATGCGAAAGTAACTCTGTCTGTCTGTCTGTCTGTCTGTCTGTTACGCTTTCCCGCTTAAACCTCTCAACCGATTTTGATGAAATTTGGCACAGACAATCTTTAGACCCTGAGAAAGAACATAGGCTACCTTTTATTGCGAAAAAAAGAGATGAAGAGATTAAAAGTACGCAGACGAAGTCGCGGGTCTGGTACCCGCGACTTCGTCTGCGTACTTTTAATAACTATTATATTTAATATTTAACTACTATTATATTTAACTAGTCTGAAATAAAAATTATATTATTGTTATTAGTACCTTTATGCGGTCCGTAAGTCAGACAACCAATATACTGCGCTCCATGTGTGAAGTAAACACTATAAAACTAATAAAAAATGTATTCCTTCTTTCGTCAGTAACCCCGCGGGCGGGGATGAAGGCTCCGAGGCCGCTTGCCCCGCGGATCAAGCCACTGTAGTCGCCACCTGCTACTGCCAGGCGTCCAGTAATGTGTACGCGGCTACGGACGATCTCACTGGTAAATAAATACACTTTATATAAACTCCAGCATCCGCAGTAGTGCTTATCGGGATAAAAACCCTATATTTTATTCTAGGCTACAAATTATGTGTAGATGACCTATGGAGCGAACTTTTATTTTAAGGGCAAGTGTTTCTTTCAATCTAGAGCGCATCGGATTCAAAGTACTTCACTCGAGCTTAAAATAGTATTGTTCCCGATGTGAAAACTATATTATATCAAGGATCATACAATAGAACGGTAACAACCAAGCTTTGTGTAAGTGCTCAGTCGTTTGGTACCCAGCATTAGTTATTTCAGAACAAGTCTTAGGACTGTATTACCTAGGTCTAAAGATCATGTACTGCATATAGTAATTTTTAACCATCACTACATAGTATAAAACAAAGCCGCTTTCTCTGTCCCTATGTCCCCTTGTCCCTTTGTATGCTTAAATCTTTAAAACTATGCAACGGATTTTGATGGCGTTTTTTTTAATAGATATAGTGAGTCAAGAGGAAGGTTTATATGTATAATGCATGCATGATATGTGCACCCGTGCGAAGCAGGGGCGCGCGGGCGGGTCGCTATTTATGAATAAGGGCCTTAATTGAATCCCAAGTGAGAGTATTGTAATATCCCCAGAGCCGGTGTTCTGCCAAGCTATCGAGATAGTGGACGGCGTGCGCGTGGGGTGCTCGCACGGCGCGCGCCGCGCGTCGGACGGCGCGCTGGCGGCGCTGCTGCGCGCGGGGCCGAGGGCGCCGTACTTCCTCGCCTGCGCACTGCACGCGCGGCAACTGGCCAACCACATGTGCTGCCCGGCTTGCGGCCTATTCTGTACCCAGGTGCGAACAATATTAGAGCTCATTGTCGCTTGACAAATGAACGGCAGCGAGAACTATTGGTTATGACAGTAAACTGCGCCATTCTTCTTGGCCTGTCCGTTGCATACCCCCCAGCTGACTAATCACATGTGCTGCCCGGCTTGCGGCCTGTTCTGTACCCAGGCGCGAACAATATTAGAGCTCATTGTCGCTTGACAAATAAACGGCAGCGAGAACTATTGGTTATGACAGTAAACTACGCCATTCTTGGCCTGTCCGTTGCATACCCCCCAGCTGACTAATCACATGTGCTGCCCGGCTTGCGGCCTGTTCTGTACCCAGGTGCGTACAATATACAGCTCATTGTCGCGAGACAAATGAACGGCAGCGAGAACTATTGGATATGATAGTTAAGGGGCAGCGTACGGCGCGCCAACTCGCTCGCACAACTGAACATTTTTATGGACATTACTGAATGACTGACAAATTACTGAATGTGGTTCTGTGAAATCGCGATCCGTTATGTTGAGGTCAATACCATTACAAGGATTAAGCGAAAAAAAAATTTGTTAGATTTTTTTTCAGACTGAAAAGTGGGATTTTATATTTTTCAAATTTTTTTGTATGAAAACTTGCTTGGATTCAACAAGATAGATAATAAGCACCTAACGTGTACTCTGATTTGATTTTAAAATAGAACCTTATTCTTTCGTCTACAGGGTATATTTTACCAATGCTCGAAAGGCCACCTGTTCCACCTGGATTGCGGCATCAGCGAGCTAAAGTCGAAGCCGGGCTGTCCCCACTGCGGCGTGTTCTCTTACCGCTGGCAGCCCGCCAACAGGGACGTGTGCAAAGTGAAGCTGCAGATGAAATGCAGCAATAAGACTATTTTCTTGCCTGATCAGCGAGAACACTGGTGAGATTCTCAGTAAATAATAATAAGTATTGGTGGACTCTTTACAGCTTTACTAGCCCCAAACTAAGCCAAAGCTTGTAATATAGGAACCAGATAGCTGATATATTGGTGGACTTTCCTCACAGCACTAACTAAGCCAAAGCTTGTTATATAGGAACCAGATAGCTGATTTAATACATAATGTACTTTTTTTGTAAATACATACTTATATTAAATAACACCCAGATAGAGAAACATCTATGTTCATCATAAAAATATTTGTTCTCGATGGCGAAACAAACAAAGTGAACAAACAACTTTCAAAGTGTAAAAGTACAAACATCTATGTTCATCATAAAAATATTTGTTCTCGGTGAGGATCGAGCCCACGGCCTACGGCGAAGAAGGCAGACCTACTACCAACTGAGCTGTGAAGGCTGTCAAACATTACTAACTTTTAACTTTGAATTTGTTTGTTTTTTATTTTCAACTCACATTATTACCTATAGGCACTATTGTTTTAGCTTGTCAAAATATAAAATGTTTATCATCAGTACGCCAGCGTACCTGAGCTTCTCAGCGCTGGCAATCCCGGCGCCGGCGCCCGTCATCCCGGCCGACCTGCTCCCCGCGGCCGCCGCGCTGGCGCCGATGTTCGAGACACCCGCCAGCGTCGGCCAGACGACGGCGCAGGCGCTCTGCGACGCCATACTTGCTGGCGAGAATATTCAACAGCTGGTACCTAAGATTGGTGAGGAATGAATTCTACACAATCTAATCTAAGTTCGTCTGTATATATTTTCTTAGGCACTACCGATTAGCGCTACTACTTAATTAATAGAGTGAAAGGAAATTTTACTTTCCTGTGACACTACTAATCGTATAGGCTGGCTATAAACGCTAAAAAAATCTCCCCTCATTACCAATAGCACTACTCTCATAATGGCTCTTTCTCGAAATATATATTTGTCATGATTTCCGTTTCGCAATATAAATAGCCTCAAGCTGCTGGGTAAAGACTTTGTTTTTAGTTGTAAGTTTTGTAATAATTCTGTGTTTCACTTCTCTCTGGACTACGTAGTTGTCTGAATTAAACAATTTTTATTTATATTTATTTATTTGGTGCAGCATCGGGGCCGAGTATAAACAAGCCGCTGAAGTCGCAAGATGGCGGCACGTGCGCGCACGCGGCCGCGCGCTGCGGTCACGTGACCGCCCTCTACCTGCTGCACAGCGCCGGCGCCGCTCTCGACGTCACCGACCGCGCGATGCGCACGCCGCTCATGACTGCGGTCGTCGGTAAGCTTATGTTTCATTATCATAGTATGAAATCATAGTAGGGGTTAGACATAATTAGGTAGGCACTATTCTGACATTTTATTTTATTTATTTGATCATAATTTTAATTTGACTTTATTTTAATTTAATTTTATTTTATTTTTAATTATGTAAATATTATGTGTTATGAATTGTAATTATAATTTAGTATGGATTGTCTGTAAATCTGAAATAAATGAATAATAAATAAAAAAATAATGATAATAATAGTATCCATACTAACATCTATCTATACAGAAGACATCGTCAGAATTGCCGGGGTTTAGATCGACCCCCTTTTTTCTTTGTTGACGGGGGGAAATCTGAAGTCATAATACTTACGGTAACCTTGTTCCAGCCATGTTAGAGAAGCCGGAATCTAAAAGCAAAGACGAAGTAAAAACAGACGAAAAAGACGCGGAAGCTGATCCAGTGCCAGAGCAGGAT
Organism: Plemyria rubiginata; assembly: GCA_963576535.1. Taxonomy (NCBI): domain Eukaryota; kingdom Metazoa; phylum Arthropoda; class Insecta; order Lepidoptera; family Geometridae; genus Plemyria; species Plemyria rubiginata. The sequence goes on along the minus strand of OY754908.1, from coordinate 13,691,150 downwards.
AGCGATAAAGAGAGAGAAGACAAGACTGAAGAGAAGAGACCGAAAGATGAGGACCTACTCAAAGTGATCCGATATTTAGTGGCAGTGGGATGTGATGTTAACATCCCAGTAAGTATTTTGATTGCACCCATTATAATGTCTCATAATATTGACGTGCCTCTGTGAGTACCCCCTTAGACATCCCTAAAGGAAAAAAATTAACCAAGAGAAATTATGTCAAAATTTGAGGACTTTTTACTCATTTAAAGCTTATGGGATTGGTTAGATACTCGTAATAGATTTTTTCAATCCTTTTTTTGCTTATACATGCAAGAAGTAAGATCACCAACATAAATTAAAATGACGTTGATGTAGTCTGCTAGCTATGGATCTAGATGGCGCTTCATAGAATATCAGCCGTTATTTCTGTATATTTTATTTTGTAGGATCAACCAGAATCCATGACACCATTACACGTAGCCGCCCATAATGGAAGCGTGGAAGTAACTACCGCCATTTTAGCAGCAGCTGATGTGAACTTGGAGGCACGCGACCAGGGCGGGTGGACCCCTCTCGTGTGGGCGGCCGAGAACAAACACGATCAAGTTGTCAGGTCGGCTTAAAGTGGTTTAAATTTCAGTTCTAGAAGAAAAATAAATTAGTGCTCGATAGGATTTCACCACACTGTTTCGAAAGAACTGTCACACGACAAGAAGAAGACGACAAATTATAGCGATCAAATTACAAGAAAAAACTGAAACATTTTAAGAGATCCTGTTAAATTTTACAGAATCCTTTAGGAATCTCTACATAAAATTAGGAGGTTGGCGTTGATAGTTACCTGTTTCAATTACGATTGTAGCTATCGTCGTTTTTTTTAATATACCCCCCTCCCCCTTGTACACATTTCAATATTTTGATATATTTTCGATATTAGCTATCTAGTTGTGTATTGGTGTATCTACATTCCTTGCTTTGTTTCAGTTCGACCTCTGATGACGTTTCAGATTGCTGGTGAGCGCGGGCGCGGACGCGACGTCGACCGACGGCGAGGGTAACAGCGCGGCGCACTGGTGCGCGCTGGCCGGCGCCGGCGCCGCGCTGCAGATACTGCTGGCGCGCGCGCCGCACGCCGCTGGGCTGCTCAACAAACATGCCGACACGCCGCTGTAAGCTCTGAACTATCTTCATTACTAACTTAAAATCTGAAGTGACTTACTTGGTACTTGGAACTATTGAGTGGACTTATTCTAATAATAACAAAGACACTAGACAAAAAATTTAAAATAATAATACCTAATTTCAACGATTCAATTTAAATTTTTATTAATTTCAACAATTCAAATTCAATTATCAATAATTTCACCAATGTGACGTAGACATATCAGCAGAAGCTGCTCGTCTATAAATAAAATAAATAAATAATTCGTGGTGGGGGAATGAGATCTGCACGGTCTACCCGCAATGGGGTGTATTGTGCATTGTCCCCCTGCTAACCTCACCCCAGCCAGCGCAACTCCTTAAAATAGCGGAGAAGGACCTTGGGTTGGTGGAAGCAGTGCTTAAGCATCTCTGGTGACGATTCGGATGCAGATGAGAAAGACCCGACCAGCTTCTGCAGTCCAGTTTTGGATCTGGCTTCGTTAGTTACGTAGTCCGTAACTAACGAAGCAGTGCAATACCACATGCTCCATGGTGAGTGGACTGGTTTCCGCAAGTAGGCCGCTGACGGGCCCTTTTGCGTGTCGGGTGGTGGATGCTAGTTCAGACACCCGATGTTCTCCAGAAGGCCAGCTGATGCTGGTGCAGGCTTCGGGCGTCGTCGGTAATGCAAGAGTGTGGAATAGCTTAGCTCGAGCTATTTTCGCTCGCCATCACTATGAGCCATCACAGACGGTTAATATAATATATATTTTCATATTATCCTAAGATACTTGGCCCATAGTGATTGTATGGCGAGCGTTAATTATCTTGAGATGTCATCTTAAGATGAAATAGTATAGTATCTCTGCCGTCTGTGATGCTATTTACTACTGCCGTCTAGGATATGGAAAAACATATATTTTTACAGGTTTTTTTTCTTTTTCTACGCGATTGGTTATTGCTTGTACTAAAGTAAACTTATTTTACAGACATGTTGCTGCAAGGCAAGGCCATTATTCGTGTGTGGTTATACTACTCGCCCGTGGAGCTAGGGTACGTCACTCACTATGTCTCTATCTCGACTCTATCACGTCATATTATAGGTAACATTGACTTTTCATGTCAGTTTTATTTTATTTGGTAGTTTTAACGTTAAAACCAAAAGAATAAAGTTTATTTTCAAATGCATTTCGAATAAAGTCACGGCGTTTACTGTGATCTTTTTATCTGCGACTATTATTACTATTAAATTTAATTTTCAATAAATATCTTACTATTAATCGGTAAAGTAACCCTTATTATTAGTGATCTACAGTTTTTTTTCGTTCGCAGAGCGACGTTGAGAACGCAGCCGGCGAGTTGCCAGTCGATGTGTGCACAGATGAATGCCTGAGCGCCATATCGTTAAATATGCAAATGACAGCAGCGCTAAAGAAGAAAAATCCATCTTTTAAAATTCTTTCCAGGTAAGCTCAACATTTTTTTTTACGAAGTTAGTTGAAAAACGAAAATGTGTGGCATCTAAATATATATAACTCAAAGATGACTGACTGACATAGTGATCTATCAACGCACAGCCCAAACCACTGGACGGATCGGGCTGAAATTTGGCATGTAGGTAGATGTTATGACGTTGGCATCCGCTAAGAAAGGATTTTGATCAATTCTACCCCCAAGGGCATAAAATAGGGGATGAAAGTTTGTATGAAACTTTGAATTCCTTGGCGCGAGCAAAGCCGCGGGTTCAGCTATCTAAATATATATAACTCAAAGGTGACTGACTGACATAGTGATCTCTATCAACGCACAGCCCAAACCACTGGACGGATCGGGCTGAAATTTGGCATGTAGGTAGATGTTATGACGTTGGCATCCGCTAAGAAAGGATTTTGATCAATTCTACCCCCAAGGGGATAAAATAGGGGATGAAAGTTTGTATGAAACTTTGAATTCCTTGGCGCGAGCAAAGCCGCGGGTTCAGCTAGTTGATACATAATATGCTATCGAAGTGTCACGTGTTTTATCATAAAAAATTTAGTCTGTAAATTTTTCAAAGCATATTAGTAGTATTTTCAATTATCTTTAGTTTTAGGTGATGGTTGCAGCAATTAGCGAGTACCTGCTGTAAATATAACCGTATCGCTTCTTCGGGCGCGACTTTACAAAGTGGACTGTAGTAGTGTTGCTTGTGCAGTGACTTGTCAAACGGTCGCGAGCTGTACCCGCTGCCTTGCGTGAACGAAGTGGACGACGAGCCGGCGCCGACTGACTTCACGTACGTGACGCAACACGTCACGCCGCATCCCATATACATCGACACAACCTTAGAGAGCTTACAGGTACGGTGAACTCACGGTGTGGCCCCACGTTGGGCGCCAATGAGACAACTGAGTGGAAGAAGTGTATTTGCTAACTGATTTCCTGTTTTTTTTTATCACGTTTTATAAAAAAAATGTAGGTACATGTACATACTTGACGCCGCATTCCATATTCCTCGACACAACCAACAGAGTTTACACGTAAAAACTCACGGTGTGGCCCCACGTTGGGCGCCAATGAGAAAAGTAATAAAATGAACTAAATAAGTTTCTTTATTATCAAGTGTAAATAAATAATATATATGTACGACACGCCACAGGTTACGCCGCATCCCATATAACACGATAGCACCATACAGAACTTATAGGTAGGTTGGATTCAAAGTATGGCCCCACGTTGGGCGCCAATGAGACGAGTATGTGGACGAATTTGTTTTTTTTAATGACTTCTTGATAAATAAGGGTAAGTTAAAGGTTTTTTCATGTCCTTAATTAATTGGCCAAATTATTGTAATGTCGCAGGGTTGCACGTGCACGGATTCGTGCTCCGGCAGTGGTTGTGCGTGCTGCGTGCTGTCGGTGCGCGAGTGGTGGCGCGACGGCCGGCTCATACCCGCCTTCCCCTACCGCGACCCACCCATGCTGTTCCACTGCACGCCCGCCTGCCGCTGCAACAAAGTACGTACCCCCGCGCCGGCTAGTGCCCGCCTTCCCCTACCGCGAACACCCACGCTGTTACACTGCACGCCTGTAGTCTGTTAGCTAATTTACAAGTGATTTTTCCAGAATGGCGAGTGTGAATGGGACTGTTGAGAGGGGAAGACCTCGGCGGGCCTATCTAGATCAGATAACAGATGTTCTAGAGGAAGGCTAGGGCCTATATTACTTTATTTTTTGATCATAAAGCTGACTCCATGCAGTTGATATAAGACATAAAACTTTACATTGATACTTTATATTAATACTAACTTTATAATTTAATATAATAATTATAACTTAATACTAACTTTACATTGACATAAAATTAATATTGGAATAAATTCTTATTCCAATATAAATTTTATGTCAATGTAAAGTTTTATGTCTTTCTGTCTTGTCTGTCTCTTTTATGCTTCAAGAGATGGTGGCACGGGCCCAGGAATACCCTAAACCGACGAGCATGTATGAGGAATGTTATGAGGTATCATAGCAAGTGGAAATTCGTGGTCTCTGCCTACCCCGATGGGAAATAGACGTGATTTTATGTATGTACATATCCAGAAGCGGTGCGGCAACCACACGGTGGAGCGGCTGATGTCGTCGCACGGCGCGCTGTTCGTGCGCGCGGAGGTGTGCCGGCTGGACGCGGCGCGCGGCTGGTCGCTGCGCGCGGCGGGCGGCGTGCGGCGCGGCGCGCCCGTCGCCACGTACTGCGGCGAGCTGCTGCCGCTGCGCGCGGCCGACGCGCGCCCCGACGACACCTACATGTTCGCGCTGGACGTGAAGCGGGACTTGCTGGAGGTACCTATCCCTCTCCGTCGCCACGTACTGCGGCGAGCTGCTGCCGCTGCGCGCGGCCGACGCGCGCCCCGACGACACCTACATGTTCGCGCTGGACGTGAAGCGGGACTTGCTGGAGGTACCTATCCCTCTCCGTCGCCACGTACTGCGGCGAGCTGCTGCCGCTGCGCGCGGCCGACGCGCGCCCCGACGACACCTACATGTTCGCGCTGGACGTGAAGCGGGACTTGCTGGAGGTACCTATCCCTCTCCGTCGCCACGTACTGCGGCGAGCTGCTGCCGCTGCGCGCGGCCGACGCGCGCCCCGACGACACCTACATGTTCGCGCTGGACGTGAAGCGGGACTTGCTGGAGGTACCTATCCCTCTCCGTCGCCACGTACTGCGGCGAGCTGCTGCCGCTGCGCGCGGCCGACGCGCGCCCCGACGACACCTACATGTTCGCGCTGGACGTGAAGCGGGACTTGCTGGAGGTACCTATCCCTCTCCGTCGCCACGTACTGCGGCGAGCTGCTGCCGCTGCGCGCGGCCGACGCGCGCCCCGACGACACCTACATGTTCGCGCTGGACGTGAAGCGGGACTTGCTGGAGGTACCTATCCCTCTCCGTCGCCACGTACTGCGGCGAGCTGCTGCCGCTGCGCGCGGCCGACGCGCGCCCCGACGACACCTACATGTTCGCGCTGGACGTGAAGCGGGACTTGCTGGAGGTACCTATCCCTCTCCGTCGCCACGTACTGCGGCGAGCTGCTGCCGCTGCGCGCGGCCGACGCGCGCCCCGACGACACCTACATGTTCGCGCTGGACGTGAAGCGGGACTTGCTGGAGGTACCTATCCCTCTCCGTCGCCACGTACTGCGGCGAGCTGCTGCCGCTGCGCGCGGCCGACGCGCGCCCCGACGACACCTACCGCGTTCCACCCGCGCAGATTTAAATCCCGGTATTCCCACGGGATAAAAAGTAACCTATTTGCATATTCCAGAATATAATACATCTCTGCCAAGTTTCATCCAGATCCGTTCAGCCGTTCCGGCGTGAAAGAGCAACAAACATCCATCCATACTTACAAAAAAAATTGCGTTTAGAAAGAAAGAAAGAAAACATATTTATTTGCAGCCACTTATTTAATCAAATAAAAATAACCTTAGAAGTGCAAAAGGGACCCTGACTCAGCATAAGTCAGTCGGCTAGCAACTGACGCTGGTCTTCCGCCAGGGCAGTGCAGTAATACTAGTAAGAAGTAAGATGGAGCCTCGAACGCCCGATATAAATAACACACCACTTACGTGGTTGAACGTGGTTCCAGCAATGCACGGACAAGAGCCAGCTCTGCGTGGACGCGCGTCGCTACGGCAGCGCGGCTCGCTTCGTGAACCACAGCTGTCGGCCGAACCTGACGCCGGTGCGAGTGTTCACGCACGCGCGGGACCTGCGCCTGCCGACCGTCACGCTGTTCGCGAGCGAGGACATCGCGCCCGGGGAACACTTCACGTGAGTGTACCCGCCGCCGTGACCACTAACTAATCGATCACAGAATTTAGGAGTACTAGAGCTCTTTGTGAAGGGCTCGTCCGGGGAAGTACTACCACCACGCCTTTTTCCGCCGCCAAGCAGCAACGCTGTGTTTCGAAGAGTGTGGTCGCCGGTGTAGTTACAGGCACATGAGACTACACATCTGTATGCCTCAAGTTGATGGACGCAGGGCAGTGCATCTTAAAGCACGTTCCTATCGTGCGCGACTTACGAGGTAACGAGGTACGAGGCTTTGTTATAAGTGATGGTTACAACTTAACATTAGGTTAGCCATCTGCTTGTTCAATTAGCTGGTTGTATAAAAAAGATAAACTGGTGTATTCCGACTTCTGACAACTTGGTTTTCCGTGGACAAGCCGAGAACGACCGACAGGGGTAGTAGGATTTGTTCAAAATCGGAAGTAATCAGTAATTATCCTCGAAAGTAGCACTCAATGTATTGTATCATAATAACATTTATTGATATTCTTGCAGGTTTGATTATGGCGAGAAATTCTGGTCTGTGAAGTCGAAATGGATGAAGTGTGAATGTGGAAGCGTTGACTGCAGATATCCCACCAAAGCTGAGGAAACGGAGCCACCAACCTGATCGCACTGCCGCTTTTGTTACGAATAATATTTTTAACTATTGTAAATTGTGTTTGTATAAATTTATCAATCAACCTTTCGACACAATTTCTAATTTTTATATATATTTTTGTAATATCTTTATAATCAATGTTTATTAAGCTACTTTAAGTAAACCAAATGAATAAATTCAGTACACAGTAATTACATCACACTGACCATATGCGCAGTATATTTCGGCTATAAATCTGTTGGTAAACTTGTGTATACATAAAGATACCAACCTTGTACCATGAAATATGAAATGGGGTAACATGAGCCTGCGGGGTTACTGGAGACGTTTGTAAACATTTTTTATCTTTGGTCTATGTCAACACTGTGACCATTCAATTAGCAGAATATGAAACTTTTGTCAATGACTGACAAGGAATGAATAGTCACAGTGCTGCAGTGTTGTCTTAAATCATTTTTTTACAAAAGTCTCATGTAACCCGCTGGATCAAGTTACCCCGTTTGACTGTACCAACTAGTTTTCACTGTCTCCAAAAAAGATTGTTTTTGCCTTTGTTACCTGATTTTTGCAATGTATTCAGGTTTATATTGATTTACCTAGGTATTGTATAACTGCCCACCTATTCATTCATACAAATTGCAATATTATTTGATCATAAAGATTGTAGAAGTTTTTAAATATTTTTTAATACATACATAGATATATGTAATAAATAAGTAAAAGTATTAAAAATTATTATTTCAATACTAAACCTAGGTACTTAGTACGCGCAACGAATCTAATTTGAAGTCAGGCGCTATTGTAAATACTACGATAATCAATTAAAATATTTAATTATCATAATCTTTCGATTTACTTATGTTACTCGATTAAACGAGACATCAGCCTCCTTCGCACTTCGTCACGTCATTGGACGTAAGTTACGTCCAACAGACCTACGATCAAATATATGGGTCAAATAGTGCTCTAAGCAACACAGGCTACATTTATTACTGGAAAAAAATTGGGATCACTACTAAAACATCAATAATGTAACCCAAGGTGTACCTAATATAAAATGTCTTTCATCACATGCAAACTATTGAACACAAAATTTTCTACATAAAAAAAGAACAAATCATTAGCTATGATAAAGTTAGCGATAGCATATTATTGTGTCGAACTTTTGAAGTTATGTTACTATAACTACTGTGCTTTTTTATTAAAAGTTGATAGGAATGCCGACCAAAAACTGATCATGTTGGCCATGCATTTATATCATTTTGTATGCAAGGCTGTTTCAATACCTATAGATTACTTCTTTAATTTTTTAGATAGGACATTCCATTCAAAGATTTTTTTTTAGCACGAATTTAAAAACTTAGTTTGCTTTAGATCGCGAACGCGCGGGAAACGGGGCGTGTTCACAGGCGGCTCACGGGGGCGGGGACACCGAAGCTTCGCTGTCCCCGCCCCCGCCCCACGTCACATACGCACTTTAAATTGTACATTAATTTCGGGCTGTGTTCCAAGGATGTGCAATACATGGTTGTACATTAATGGCTCCCAAAAAGTACTCCACTCTTGTCAGAGTGTATTTTATTGCTCTGTGCTATAAAGTCTGTTATCACAAGATTCACAAACAACGCAACGTATTCAAATTCTTTGAACCAAGCTTGTATTCAAATTCCTTGCCTTGAACGCAACGGTTTTCTTTTCATCACAGACTATGTAGTAGGGACAACTTCAAATTCCTTGGGGAAAACGCATGTTTTCATTCAGATGATGCGTTATTAGCATCCATGTTATTCTGTGTTCGATGTGTATCAGTACATGATTTTCTACATAGAAAAATTATTTACGCAAGACAAACACGTATGATGTAATTATGAGAAAAATGTTAACGTCAGGCTAGGTGGTATGGTTTTAAAGTTATAGCCTGCCTGCTTGCTCCGTGGAGCGAAAAAAAACAACGCAACGGTTTGTTTTGTAATTTCAATTTTTCAATCATTCCGAATTCAGAGTATTCCTTGCTTTTATGTTTATTTTTCTTTCTTTTTTACACGAAATTCCGAATTTTGCGATTCAAAATATTGTAACAAATATTTGAAAAACTGTAATATTTACTGTGTGTAGATATAATGGAAACATAATGAACGGGAACAGAGAATCTACGTCGAACAGCATCAAGTTTGCTCCGATGCCCATGTCTGCTTTGCTGGCGAATTTGCTGCCTCTGCAAGCCCGAGAAGATAGTCCCGACTGCAGTTTTAGCGGAGATGAAAGTGACAGTTCGTTTGGTCAAACTGTGGCAAAAAAACAGACTCCTGAAGCCAAAGCTCAAACTAAAGTCCATAAAAATACAAACAAAGAGTTCTTCACACCCAATGTAAAATCCTCTCAAGCGAAAGGAAAAGACATAAAAGCCTTCGTATCAGAGAAGAAGCCTATACGCAATGATCGCGATAAAGAAAATAACGCTGAGAATTTGATATCCAACCAGACATACCCTAATAAGGATGGTTACATTCAAAATCCTTTAAAACCTGATAGTACAAATGAACATCCTAACACTGAGATAAAGAAGCAAAGTATTTTAGTGCCACATAATAATGTGAGGACCCAAAGTCATGTCAAGCGGACCCCTGAAATGGTCAAGTTTCCAAGCCACATACCAAACCCTGTGGCGAAAACAAAAACTCCTACTCCAAATATTAAAAAAGGAATAAGAAGGTTCACACCGGGTTCTGTGAGGAAAAGTCAGAAAAAGACCCCACAGAAAGCTCTTGTACAGAACAGAGATAAAGTAAGATGTGAACTTTTTACTCCAAACCTTAAAAAAGATGAGCTGTGTCCTCCATCTAAACCAATGCCTGCTCCCATACCTGTTCCTGAGACTCCGTTGAGCAAGAAACCCATGTCCATGTTATATGCAGCGACCCCATCATATCCACAAAGTGCTGGTGGGGCAAATCCCAAAGTACTCTTCAAGACAACAAGTATAAAGGATAAAAAGTACATGTTTATAAAGATGTTAGGAAAGGGAGGATCCAGTGAAGTATATAAGGTACTTACCTCTGTTTAATATGACATTCTGCATGGGTACAAATCCCATCAAGAACAAATATTCATGGGAAAATATTAATATATGTTCTCTGTGTGTAACTATTATAATTATATTTATTTAATCAACTGGTTACTATTCATAAGTTATCGAGATTTCTAAACAGCCCACTTATTATATCAGAATAAGGTACTTGCCTATTGTCAGCGGCAATTACATGGCATAATGTACAGAGACTAAAGAAGGTACTTGGTTAAAACCAAGTGTTCACAATAGTACCTACCTACATGAATAATGTGACTGACTGGTTGATGATCTGATCTGGTTCTCTTAATACAAGGTTTCCTTTTTGAAGGTATGTGATGATTAAATAGTTCTTCAAAGCAGCTAATAATATATATTTCATCATCTTTAAAACAATGGAGCCAACTCCAACTAGTGACAAGGCAAGAGAATTCAAGAAAGAACAAGATAAATTAGGAATCTTTCAATTGGTAATGTAATATTTCCCAGGTGTTAGAAGTGAGCACATCTTGTGAGTATGCAGTGAAGTGTGTGTACCTCGGAGCAGACCAAGAGCTAGCACATGGCTACATCAATGAGGTGCGGCTTCTGCGGGAGCTGCAGAACTCTGACAGAGTTATCCGGTTGTTTGATTAGTAGGTACACTCAACATAACCTCTACAATCACTTCATCATGAAATCTGCAGAAAATAATAAATTTTCTTAAACTAAAATTTACTTTCCAGTTAGTATAGTATAGGGGTCCATCCATAAATTTGATGTGATAGAGTCATCATCATTGAAGTTGGATAATCACATCAGGTATTTGGATTATATTGAGAAAATCACTCATTGCCAACTGGACCATAGGTGGTAAGCAGATGTTAGTTTGGATCAAACTTGATATTTATACCGGCACTTTTATTTTTAATATAGGAAGTTGAGTCAGCAGTAAATTAAGCCTCATCTTATTACAGTGAGTATGACAGAAGCAACCAACTACTGCGATTGGTGCTGGAGGCCGGGGAGACAGATCTCTCGTCATTCCTGAAGGCGCGAGGCACGGGCTTGCCTCCCGCGCTCGTTATGCATTACTGGGAGGAGATGCTGCATGCCGTTAATTACATACATGAAAACGGTAAGTTGAACCACTGTGCTTCGGATCATTTTGTCAACAATGATTCAACATTTTCAGAAATTTTTGTATTAGGTTCTGAATACATGTTTAGTATAAATTTAAGCCTAGAATGTTACTATTCTTTTGATAATATTTTATCTTCTAGGAGTGATCCATGCGGATTTAAAACCCGCAAACTTCCTCCTGGTGTGCGGGCGACTGAAGCTGATAGACTTCGGCATCGCGTCGGCGATCAGCAGCGACGCGACGTCGGTGGTGCGCGCGCAGGCCACGGGCACCTACTCGTACATCTCTCCCGAGGCGCTCATGGGCGGCGCCGGCGGATACGGCGTCGGGCAGGCCGACGGCAACGCACCCATCAAGGTATGATAATAGTAATAATTATAGTCTGTAATAACACATAGGCTACTTTTTATCCCGTGGGAATACCGGGATTTAAATCTGCGAGGGTGAAACCGCGGGGCGCAACTAGTTTATATATATATAGTTAATTATATATTTTATTTTGCATCTTTCATTGAGTCCTGGTCAAATAGACTCTCATAGGTAGTCTATCCAACCAGAACCTGAATGAAGGACTTAAAAATAGGTGAGTGGTACCTGTCCGCCATGACATTCAGGATGGTGTTGGCGCTGCCCCGCTCTCCGCTGAGCAGTGAGGCAGTCTTTTTGCGGACGATGGCATGAAAGCCATCGACTCGCGCCTCTGCAAACATGCTAGAAGCGCTGCAGAAGCGAGGCAGCCCAATCAGCATCCTGAATCCATTATTATATTGTACTTTACTCCAATGTACAATAATTTATTTATTTTATTATTATAAAGCCTTTTATTTCTTCCTAAGTTACACAGGTATTTTGTTAGAAATCACTTAGTAAACTTTGTTTTTCGCCATAGGCCTCCTCTGATCCCTTCCGTTTGTTTCTATCTGTAGCTAAAGCTCTAGTAATTTCCTGCTGGTTTCTTGTCATCGTCCTATCTTGTTTTGCTCCAGGGCAGGAGCTGGCTTAACAAGATGAGAAGATGTGGCATAACAAGGATATACTATTATCACATAAATTTTTGGTTGTCTGTTATATTTCCGTTAAAACACCCTGCATTATAACGATACACAATTGATTTGTCCACTGTCAGATCTCGTTCCGGTCGGACGTGTGGTCGCTGGGCTGCATCCTGTACTCGATGGTGTACGGACGCACTCCCTTCGGACACATCCCCAACCTCGCCAAGCTCGCCGCCATCCTCGATCCCAACCATCGGATCGACTACCCGCCTGCTGAGCGTGAGTAAATAATAAATCAATATTGGTGGACATTCCACACAGCTCAATCTCGCCACAAACTAAGCCAAACTAAGTACACGTGTACACTACACGTACTTGTAACGGGAATCAGATAGCTGATTTAATACATAAATACTGATAAAAAAAGGAAGAGGTTCTCAATTTTTAATGAACAGATTATAATTTTTTTTTATTTGACAGTATTTTACATGGATTAGTAAATATGTATTAAGAAATTTCATCATAATCGGTTAGTTTGGTTATAATCAAATTATGAGAAAAAAAAGTCAAAGCACACACATTTTTGTGGTACCTTGTAGACGAGCAAATGTTTAGACGTGTTTACGTTACAGACCTCCCTGCATCACTGATCGCGGCGCTCAAATGGTGCCTCACATACAACGCACGCGCGCGGCCCTCGGTCCGCGAGCTCCTTGCTATACCCTACATGAAGCCCACGCGCGCGCCGCTGCCGGGGCAGCTGTTGGACAAGCTGCAACCGCTTGTCACGCCGCACGAGTTCAAACTGTTAACGAAGGCGACCATCCAGGCTGATGACAGTCCGGAACGACTCAAACAAATGCATATGAAATGATACCCAGGGTGAGCTTTTAGGTAAATAATGACCAATTTCAATGACAGAGTAATTATGATGTGACAATAATTTCTATTAAGTCTTTTATATGCTACAGAGAATATAGCCTATGAGTGATTGTAAACTCATTAGAATAGTAGTATTGATATTTTGATACTCAATTTATGCTCTTATATATTGGGTGGTATAATATAAAGATGTAAATAAGTACTAACAACCTTGTAATGTAATATTAGTTAAATTTCAAGTCTAATAAAGTCGTCTTAAGATTAGGCTAAACTGTTTATTAACTTAACTGTAAAATGTGTAATTGTAATTAATATATAATGTAGTAGACATGACTTAGTCTAATAAAACAAACTATTTAAATTATAATAAATACTTTTATTGAAATAAATATGAAATAAAAAAAATAAATAGATTTTCAGCCAAGTACGTAGTAATATCAAGATAATGCATAACAAGTAATAACTTTTTTTTAGCTTACATTTAGTGTATAGTAATTAATAACATGGAAAATGTGAAACATAAAAGCTGAATGCAATAATTGGTAGCTTCGTATTTTCTCTGCTAGATTCAGAGAAAAAGAATTCTCACCCTTTACCAAATGGTAACATGGTGCTACACGAGTAGCAATTCCATCCACCACATTGATTCCAAGATGCAGTTCGAAGTCGCTTCCACTTTCACATCGAAAGACCCGCGCTCTTCTGAACTGACACTGAAGAATCAGCTGATATTTCGAATAAAAATCCAATAATTTTATTTAGAAAATGCTAACATTCAGTCTATAAAATTAAATATGTAATGCAATATCGAAAGGTGCAAAGAAAGCTGCTACTATGCCGGTTATCCCGCGCAGTACATAACAAGGTGGGTAGTCACAGAAAAATCAAAGACGTTGTGTAGTTTGTAATCTTATATTTAGGCAGTACTGCGCGGGACGCCGCGGCGAGCGGATGTTCGCTTAATTTTGGAAGAGCGTGCGCGTGAAGTCGATGTAGTCAAGCGCATTGGGTATGGGGCGCTCCGTCTTCTGCTCCACGTAGGGCTTCATACGGGCCATACAGTAATCCGCCATCTCCTTTGTCAAGTTCTGGAATTAAAAAACCCAATTAGCAAATATTTTCCATGAAAATAATGTGAAAGTTGTTTTTAGGAACTAGGATTCTATATCCTTGACCACCCTTGATGAGTGTGTCCGGACGGGATGGACACTAAGAGAGAAAAGTTGTACCGAGACCTAAAAGGTAGCAGTCTCGCTATGGGCCTGTTTCAGAGTAAGCTCTCTCTATTGGCCGTGCCAACACCTGACGTGGCTAACAGGCACAACCGATCCATTTACGAATTCCTTGTTGATTGAGCCTTGAGATAAAACGAAGATACGATGGAACTGACATTGAAGACGTAAATAAATAAAAAGTCTTTTGAAACTATAGTTGCCGCCACTGCCAAAATATAATATCAAAAAAAGACTGTCAGACTCAACAAAATATCAACCATCTTTAAAGTTATTATCATGGGTTTTAAATCCCACTCTGATATACACACATATTTATGAATAAGTGTTGCGAACAAATCTAGTTCATCAATGGGCTTTTATAAGAATGATGTTTGAACACCGCACCGTTAGTATGTATGTAATGTAGCATGTGTAGTTACCGCGTATAGTTCGTCCTTGGTGACGTAGCCGCGGTCCTGGTGCGCCGTGATGGCGCGGAATGCGTTCTCGATCTCCTCGGAGGAGTGCACGTTCTCAGTTTCCTTGCTGATCATGAACGCCATGTACTCCTGCAGAGAGACTTGCCCGTCGCGGTTCGGGTCAACCACATCTGTTCAACAAATTACGTTTATTTATTGTGTATTCATTTATTCTAAAAAAATGTGTGCAGAATTTGATGCAATAAAAAAGTTTAGTTTTTATACAACTTGTGGAACTGTGGGACAAGCAGATGGCCCACCATGTTCATGTAGGAACCAACATTAATACAGCGTTTACCCTTAGCTCAAATGCGCAGGGACATGGGCAATGCGCGAAAGGTAACGCGTGCGGTAACGCGAGACAGAGCGAGAGCGTTCGCGTTGCCACGGACATGAGCTGAGTGTAAACGCAGCATATAACAAAGCTTTGCCTCAGTCGTGCACGATAGGAACGTGCATTACCATACACTGCCTTGCAAACGCCTTTTTTTTTTTTTAATACAACTAGCTGATGGAACAAGCAGATGGCCCACCTGATTTTAAGTGGTAACCATCACCTATAAACAAAACATTGCCCCGTAGGTCACGCACAATAGGAACGTGCCCTACGATGCACTGCCCTGCGTCCATCAACTTGAGGCATACTGATGTTAAGCCTCATGTGCCTGTAATTACACCGGCGACCACACTCTTCAAACCGAAACACAGCGTTGCTGCTTGGCGGCAGAAAAAGGCGTGGTGGTAGTACTTCCCCGGACGAGCCCTTCACAAAGAGCTCTACTACGCCTTGAGGCATGCAGATATTAAGCCTGTACCGGACGAGCCCTTTACAAAGAGCTCTACTCTGGAGATATGTGGCAAAAACAGACACACAGAAATGGTATTACTTGAAATATAGCTTGTTAGATAGTTACTGAGTATCTCCTCGAACTCCGGGTCGGGCTGGCCCTCCTCCACCATCGGCAGGTCGTATCCGAGCGCGCGCAGGCAGGACTTGAACTCGTGGTGGTTCAGCCGGCCGGAGCGGTCCTTGTCGAAGTGCTTGAACATCATCGAAAACTCCTTCAGCGCATCCTCGCTTACACCTGTGAACATTCATAAATAAACATTGATGGCCACTGCACTCCATACAGCGCTTATATATTCTAGTTGCAAACTATGCAAAGCTTGTACTATGATAACCGGGACATTAGCAGTGGGACAATCAGTTTTTTCATAATTAAGGTTATAACATAATATAAGAATACACATAATAGGATAAAATAATTTCAACGAATTATATACATGTAACCTGCAGTGCAGTTCTCATTCCCCCACCATTCATTAGAATCAGAAGGCAGAACTGTGACGGCTGCGCTGCCGTGTGGTGTGACGAGGACTGACCTGAGTGGTTCCTGGCCTGGATCTGCTGCTCCAAGTTGTGCTGCATGCGCATGGAGAGCTGGTCCAGCTGGTCCCACTGCTGCGCGAGTCCCACCGTGCTGTGCTCGGTGTAGCGGTTGTCGAGGATCAGGTGCTCCTCCAGGGCCGCGCCTACAAATAATACAAACTTTTATAATGTCCCAATAGTTATTCTCCAAGCAGATTTCCTCTAGTGATAAATGATAATAAAAAATATTATTGTAAGCCTTTGTCATGGTAAGAGACACTGGTGACTCGATTTAATAAAAAAATAAGTAAAGTAATAGGTGAATTGAAGCTGACACTGGTCAAATCACATTTCAACATTAGACAGATATCACTTACCTAGGAAAAATCGCAATCAACCAAATTGTGTTTCAAAAATATCTTTTTATATCTTTTGATACAAACAAGTTATCCTAAGCACTTTCGTGCGCGTTGTAATACAAAATGCACTGAACAGATATCGCAAACGCCTGTGGGAGAGCCTTTATTGTCAAAATGTATTGGTGACTGGGAACAATGTCTGTAACTCGTGGGCGACATACCCAGCTCCTCGAGCCTGCGCAGGTCGACGCGGCGCGCGCGCACCTCGCCGGCGCGCTGCCGCAGCGTCGCCAACTGCTGCTCCAGCGAGCCCGTGCCTTCCATCATCGATGTACTGGAACACCACAACTAATTAGAAATTTGACAAAATTATGCAGTCAGACATACGAGCCAACTCATAGACACCGGCAACACCAACGGCCATGATGATTCGCTGCCGGCCTCTCAAGAAAAGATAAACTCTGTGATATTTATATGAGCGAGCAGTTTCACAATCATTTTAGCTAAAATTCGGCCGAATACTCAAACGCTACTTAGATTTGAGCACGTCTCAAGAGACGAGTTTTTGACAGATTTTCATTAAAAACTGTCAAAAACCACGACTTGAGGCGTGCTTAAATCTGAGTTGCGTTTGAGTATTCGGCCGATTGGCTATCAAATCAAATAATTTATTTCAGACCATATAAATGCTATGTTACAGCAGGCATTACCTACAGGCGAAGTATTTGAGAAGATAAATACAAGAAAATCCCCATCATTATCAGTAGAGTAGTAGAAAAAGTCGTACATGTTAGAATATGTTTTATAACATATGAATATTTCAAAGCTAATCTTACTGCAGATTAGGAAAATGAAACATCACAAAAACGAAAGAACATCGATAACGAACAATGTGTATAAACAGAAACATTTCAGCATTTTATTTATAAATAAAAAAATAACATTAGTACACATGGCCAGCATGATTTTATCAGATTTAGTAACATTTACGGTACATTCGACCCGTATTAATACACAAATACACGACACTTTTGTACTTTACCCATCAAATCCTAGCAGCTGAAACCTGTATACCATAACACAATGAATTTTTGTTTTTTTTTTTTTTTTTTTTATGTTTACATATTTATTTTATTATTCAATTAGACCTTAAACTAAAAACCTTAAAAAATATAATAACTAATAACTAAAATATATTATTAAAAGGCGTCTCTTTGGGCAAGGATCCGAAGATACTGGCAGCATTCCCCCTTTGAATAGCTAAACTAATTCTTTGGCCGAGGTAGCTGCCAGCTCTTCGGTCTCCTGTGACGTCGACTAACCTCAACACAATGAATTATTGTTCGAACAAACTATGATTGACAAACCAATTTATATAGTTGTGAAAGGCGACAGGAATTTCTGCATTACATAGGTATGGATGCCGGAGTAATCCCAGGCACATGAGACTTCACATGTCATATAGATAAGAATACAACAACTTTATATCCCATAGCTAAGGACACTGCCATGCCACATAGGGCACGTGCTCTGAGAGGTAATGCAGCTGTGAAGCTGAGGTAACCGCTAAACATCAGACGTCATCTACTGTCTTGCCGCGAAACCAAATAAGTGATGGGAATCAAATTTGCAATAGTCTAATGTGGCTGGTGTAGTAAGGTATAATCTAAAATATATACATTAGAGGGCAGAACAATGAAGCCCTCATATGGCTAACCATTAAAAGTTGATGTAGCCAAAAAGAGCTAGGACTTCATTCCTCAACCATCATCTTCCCACCCATATTCCAAGCTGTATGGGGTTGGCACAACAGGTTTTCTTCTTCCACTCTCCTCTATCATTTGTCATCTCGGTGCTCACTCCTTTCCCATCCATCCATCTTTTCATCATCAACCTAAAAAAACTATTTATAATAACAGATAGTTACCGAGTCTCAGTGAGCCATTGATGGAAGGTGTTGGCATGCTTCGCGAACTCCTTGCGAAGCTTGTCATTCTCCTCCTGCCGCTGCGCCTCCTTCGTCAGTTCTACGTCGCGCTCGGCTGTAATATAAAATTATATAAATACCGGGTTTTTGCATCTATTGTAGATCATAGAAACCTCTATGGCTATCCCACTTTGGTTTGGCGGGAAGATACAATTTCATGTTCCTTCACCCTCGCTCGCGCTGAATTCTCTATCAGCTTCTCGCTTTGGTGTCGATTTAAGCAGCGAGGGGCAACTTAGTACTCATATGTCGAGTAGACGCATATAGTATTCTACCTCTTTGTTTTTGAAGGACATGGCTAAAACTTGCGGAGCTGACCAAGCCGCTGGCATCTCACAATGTTTTCCGTCATCGTTTAAGAGCAAGAGTAACATTGCTCACATAAATTGTTCTAATTGAAGTAATCCGACTGGATTAGAACCCGGGATTCAGAGATCGGATGAAGGGTTGCTACCGCTAGACCACCAATGCCTAACATGATGCTAATCAGTTCTCTCGTAAGTTGCATGTTTTTCTAGACTTAGTCGTGTGGAACCGGCATATACATTCACCTAGCTTTATGTTTCAAGGTGAAGTGCTTGAATTTAGTTGAATTTGGGAAATATTTGGTTAAATAGTGGAAAAATAGTCTAAGTACTATCAGCGATCTTTACCCGGCAAGCAAAACTACAATATACTTGATGAACTGGAACTGACCGATAATCTTGCGCAAGTTGCGCCAAGTCTCCTCGAGAGCCTCCATGGTGAACCAGGTGTAAGGGTTGGCGCCCACGTTGAACGACTTTATCTGCTCGTCCAGTGCGGCCAGCGCTTCGAAGTCGCTCTGCGCTGATGATAGCGACGCCTGCAAACACCGTATGTTTAGCATCCATGGGCATAATCATCACTACATAGTATAAAACAAAATCGCTTGCTCTGTCCCTATATCCCTATGTATGCTTAAATCTTTAAAACAACGCAACGGATTTTGATGCGGTTTTTTTAATAGACAGAGTGATTCAAGAGGAAGGTTTATATGTATAATACATGCATTATTTAGTAGAAAAACATAGTGCAACCGTGCGAAGCAGGGGCGCGCGGGCGGGTCGCTAGTAGAAAATAATAATAATATTTTTTTCACAAACATGATGCAAAAAAACGAGATACATTGGTTCGATGTAATTGATGGTTGCATAGATCTTACTTGGAATTGCGCGTGCGCATCCCTCAGCGCGCGGATCTCCTCGATGGAGTTGCATCGCACCGGGTCCGTGAGGTCTTCTTCGGCGTTCTCAAACCAGGAGTTGAAGGCGGACGCCTGCACACAAATTATATTATTTAAAAAAAGACAAATTATAGTTCGTAGAGTAATTTTTGTATTTCATGTTTATTGTTGTCGTGTCTAAAGGTAAACGCCTTCTCAGATAGCTTCATTCTATTTTCTAATTTTTTCACTATTCACTATATTCTAATCTATTTCTATCTCTGACTCAGCCTGCCTTCTTAGTCTTTCTATTTTTGAGGGCAATAATTTTTAAAAATAGCTTATAAATTATTGTGTCAACTTCACGTACATATCCCTGAATAATCACAAGTATTATTCAGAAACAGGGATTTTAAATTATGTCTTCATTTCAAGTTTTCATATTGTTTTTATTCAACATTCCGTATATGTGTATGTATTTATAGTAGTTATGTACCTTCTTGGCGAATGTGAGGTAAAGCTCCTCAATCTGCCGGAACTGGTCCTGGAGTTGCAGCAGGCGTTGCTTCCTGGCGGCCGAGTCGGCGAGGAGGCGTTGCCAGCGCGCGATGACGTCACCGTGACGTTTCACGATGGCCGGCGTCTGCTCGTGGTTCGCGTCCACGAGCTGCTCCTTGAGGGACGTTATGTTCTGGATGCCCTCGTGCTCGAAGGCGGCGAGACCTGGGGGAAAGGAGTTTCTATTCAACTCTTGTAAGTTTGGCTTCAGGCTTTGGTCGCTATGTATGAAACTATGTTTGTCCGAGTGGAATCTTGCAACATTTTTTTATTTTTATTTGAAGCAGATACCTACAACTGACAGACATAGAGTTGAAGTTTTGTATACACGTTTAGTTTGGATGATAATGCATGCTTAGCACATTTAAGTGAAAGCTTGTTTTTACTTCTAATTGATTAGTGTAATTAGTGTAATAGATATAAGTAAGATGTATTGTGTGTGCAATGCTAACCCGCGTCGAACGTGTCCTGCTTGGTGAGCAGCGTCTGCACGGTGGAGAGGTCGCGTCCGAACTCGTCGCTGCGCACGTGCGTCTCCTTGTCCGCGATCCAGGACTCCACCACGTCCGCCTTCCACAGCAGCTGCAGGTACAGCGAGTTGTCCACCAGGGCCGCCTTGCGCCGCGCGCCCAGCGACTCCAGCTTCTCCAGCTTGGCCTGTTACACAAACAAATATACTAAATATCGCGCGGTCGGTCGCGGCTGGTCGCGCACAGAGCGCACTGTTCGTTGGCGCACCTGCAGCGCGCGGATGCGGTGCGCGAGCGCGTCTGCGTGCAGGTTCCCCTGCGCGAGCAGCGCGTCTCCCTCGGCGGACAGGTCGCGCACGCGGTCGGCGCGCGCCGCCAGCTCGGCCTCCAGCGCCTCGTGCTTCTTCAGCAGGCCCTGCACGGCCGCCATGCTGTCGCCGCACTCGCCCACCACCACCAGCTGCTGCTTCTCGCTACGACACAACAACATTGCACTCACATTACCATAACAAGATAAACTGAACTACTTCTGCTTGCATTGCCGAGTGGCATTAACGCATGTGACCTGGGCGATGTGAGAGACCAGATCAGACAAGGAGTTAATACGGATGACGTAACGGTGTCGGTAGCCTATAGATGACTTAATCCAAAAGCTGACTACGTTATAGATGAACAACCACCTTCCAATAGCTTTCAACATTGGATATTTCTTACCTGATCCAAGCTTCCTCCTCATCCACCTTCGCGAGGAACTGCTGGTACGCAAGCGACTGCTGCAGCTTAGCTCCCCTCTCTCCCGCCAAGGCCTGGAGTTCCTCCCAGGCTGCCGCCAGAGCCTTGAGCCGCTGTTCGATCTCCGGCACTCCCAGGTTGGAGACGTCCATCAGCGTCTCCCCGGCGTCCTGCACGGCTTGGATGGCGGGCTCGTGGCTCGCCAGCTCCGCCTCCAGCCGCTTGTGCTTCTTCAGCAGGTTCTGGACGCCGGTGAGGTCGCGCCCGTAGTCGTCGGACGCCACCAGGAGCTTCTTCTCCCTGGGAGGATATAGAGGATTACAATCAAGTGTTATTGCAGCTCATAAGGCTTAACTTATTAGCTTCAAAAGGAAATCATAATAGTATGCTATTAAAAAAAAAAAATAAGGATGCTCCTTTTAAAAACTAATTTTGACAAAGACATCTAGGTGGACTTTCTTCGTCTTTTCTATAAAAATGTTGAAATAATGGATTGAATATAGCTTGATGCTGGAAAAATCAATGAGATTTTGTAGGTCAGTGTTATGTCAAGCATGGTAGATGTGTCCTACTAGCCACTTTCGCTATCTGATCCTCGGTTATGTTGTAGGTCAAATTCAAAGTAAGCAATCACAATAATATGTATTGGCCATACATTGGGTCAGACCATATTATGTCAATCAATCAAATCAATCATTGGGTGATGTATGCCGAGATTGGTGGGAAAAATCACGTAACTTAAGAGATGATCGAA
Source organism: Plemyria rubiginata (assembly GCA_963576535.1). NCBI lineage: Eukaryota > Metazoa > Arthropoda > Insecta > Lepidoptera > Geometridae > Plemyria > Plemyria rubiginata. Next base: position 13,668,927 of record OY754908.1, on the reverse strand, counting down.
CAAAATCTCACGATATCTCACCAAGAGGAGAGGTGGGGGGGGAGATTGTTCGACCACTCATAATAATAATACAATAATAATGTTGGTGGACATTCCACACACTCGATCCGGATGAAATTAGGCACAGAGATAGATTATAGTCTGGAATAGCACATAGGCAACTTTTTATCCCGTGGGAATACCGTGATTTAAATCTGCGCGGGTGAAACCGCGAGGCGCAGCTAGTTTAAAATATAAATCAAAAGTATGTAAGTGCATGTAAGTCATGTCAATGTGTTACTTGATCCAGGACTCCTCGTCTGCGATGTCCCGGAAGAACTGGTGCAGCGTGTTGGCCTCGTGCAGCGCCTGGCGGCGGTGCGCGGCCAGCGCGCGCACGCGCTCCATGCGCGCGTTGATGGCGGCGCGCCGCGCCCCGATGCCGGCGCTGTCGAACTGGCCGCTGCTCACCAGCGCCTCCGCCTGCGTGTTCATGTCTAACACACAAACGTAACAACGTCACCATTGCTCGCGGCTTTAATTACCTGCTTACATTTTAATTTTGCCTAAATTGTTTCTTTTCACTATCACTACATAGTATAAAACAAAGTCGCTTTCTCTGTCCCTATATCCCCATGTCCCTATGTATGCTTAAATCTTTAAAACTACGCAACGGATTTTGATGCGGTTTTTTTTAATAGATAGAGTGATTCAAGAGGAAGGTTTGCATGTATAATACATGCATGATATGTGCACCCGTGCGAAGCAGGGCGCGCGGGCGGGTCGCTAGTGTTTAATAATATGTTTTGTTAAATTCACCTTCAGCGACTAGGCACTATATACTTATAAGTTTTTTGTGTACTGGGTAAGAATCAGTAATTGGCAGTATGTGTAGTAGGGTGCTTCTTATATGGGCAAAAAAAAATTAATTTTAATTTTTGTGCGTGTCACCCTTTTATTGTTCTATAAGGCAAAAAACTAATATGCAATTTTAATTTCATTTTTAAATTAATATTTAGGGGTCGCGCTACCAGCGAATAAAAAAAGTATTGAAAACAAAATTAATTAAGTTCTAAAAAAGACAAGCATACATCAATTATATAACAATTAGGATTAAAAAAAATATTACTTATGCTAATAAAGTAGTTTTCTTTGTATCAGGGTACTTTTGCCTGAAAATTTTCACAAACAAAAGAAGGGTTTGTTTTTGTTCTTTGTCTGTGGTAATTAGTTTATTAAATTCTTCAATCAATACGCTACGCCGCGTTCCGCATTCCTTTGTCAGGCACACCTCCCAAAAATATTATTGTAAGCGTCAAAAGTTCCTTGTAATCGTCACGTATCGTCGATAATCTTTTAGCTGTTTTTCAGCAAATGAAATTGTGCTGCCTGCTATATTTTAAGCGAGGAAGCTGAGGAAACTATACTGAACTTATTCTGGTCAATGTTAGCCCAAGCAGATTTAAATCGTATGAAGATCAATATTTCTGGTCCACTTGATGGACCTAGTGCTTAGTTTGCTGCTTTTCTCAAGGCGTGCCTGGTGCGTGCGGGAAGAGGAGAGGGGTGGGGTACGAGTGTCCTTTTACGGAATAATGTGACAACGAGTTGCATTAGTATGTTTCATCATGTGTAAATGATGAATATACTGTTTTATGTACATTGAGCTGCAAGTTATAATTATCATATTTTTTTCGAACTTTGACACGAGGTTTGAGGACCCCTAAAAACCTAACTAAAAAAAAAATTAAAAAACTAGGTTCGTTTTTATGGTGATAGAAGCGAATGGTGGGCTGACGCAGTAATTTTTCAAAAGTCGAAAAATAAGAAGCACCCTAATGTGTAGTATGAATTTCTTAAATGTTTATTTTTAAGTGCTGTTGATTCTATGACAAATAAATTAAAAAAAAAAGAACCAGAGAGTAAAAATTGAACCAAACTTATATACTTGGGTTTTTATTTCGAAAGACAAGCATTCCCACACTATCTTAAACTAGCTGACTATTCACCACTATCTTACCGTTGATCCTGTCTTCATGAGCTTGGATGTCGGCCTCGACCAGCTGATGCTTCTTCATCAGATTCTGAACAGACGCGAGGTCCTTGCCAGAATCTTCGGAGGTCAACAAACTCTCCACCTGTATAAATTATCTCAAATTCATAAAAGTACATTTTTTTTTGTAAATTTCTTAAAGTTTTATTAGCTAGTATTATATCATACCCTGTTCTGGGTCACATGGGCTAGTGACCTAGTGAAAGGGTATGAAGAATGCATATGAAAGCATACTTGTCTGGAACTGTTACCATTGAATGTTTCATTGATAGAAAAGTGTAAATTTTATTTTATTTTTGTAGGGTTAAAGATAAGGGCCAACCAAACACCAGGCCGGTCTTTGGTTGCATGATGTTTGCATGTGTTCTATTGTTACCTCTCCAAGCCAGAAGTCCAAGTCCTTAACAGCAGCGATGTAGGTGCGCTGTTTATTGGCCTCCTTCAGTTTCAGGGACTTCTCGGTGGTCTTCTGAGTGAGGAACTCCCATTGGTCGGCGATCGAGGCGAGACGAGCCTGCATCACAAAAAGTTATTTTTTGAACGATTCACAGGCAGACAACTCTTGTAATTCATTAGTTTATTAATTAATCTTCAAGAACAACATATCGAACAGGTATTAAATATAGACGTGACTAAAATAATATCTAGTTACTTATTTCAAGAAACCTGAAATAAGTAATGTTATCACAAAGATAATAATGACTGATCTACCAGACCTCAATACATTTTTTCAAATAAATATTTCGGGATATCTATGATCTTGAACACAATATTTGGTAGCCTCGTTTAAATACCAAAAGGAGAACTTGTTGGGTTATTTCTATTGAGCATTCAAATACGTTTCTATTTGGAAACTTCAGGTTCTGTCTCTTGTATAAGAAAACAAAACAAAGGAAGAAGACAAATTCTGGCTGATTATAAAAAAGGCAGCTAGCAAGTACTAAAAGTATAAAATTGTGAAGTTATTCCAAACTTTGTATCCATTCGCATAAGGTTGACAGTTACCTGCACAGCGTCTTCGCTGCCGCTGCATTGGCCGCGCTGCACGAGGTTGCCTCCCATGGCTAGCACGGACTGTATGCGTTCTGCGTTAGCGGCCAACTCAGCTTCGAACGCTTGGTGCTTCTGGTGTTTCGATTGGATGTTGGCTGGGTCCTAGCAAAATAAATACAAATTATTACTTGATTTAAGTAATATTTCGACGCGCCTCTGACTACCCCATCAACATTCTCAAAGTAGGTACCTGAGTTAAGGTCAAGGATAACTACTGTAGCTTTGGATAAGTCGTAAAGTGCCGTGGTCACCAATTACAATAGCGTATTTGTCGCTTAGCACTATTGCGCTTAGTATTATTGTATTTTTATTTATTTACTAATGGTTTTAATTATATTGATCGCCAAAGGCTCCGATAGGTTCAGTCTAATGCTATAAAAGTCAAGATAAAAGTTACAGTGATAAGTACATAGAGGCCCTATAGTATAGAATAACCAGCAGGGCCTAAGTTTTCTGTACAATTTAATAGGTAAAACTTTGCTGAATTATGTTTGTATGTTGTACGTAGTCTAGTCTACGGAATTAAATAGAGAGTAACGTATTTACCTTGTAGCTCTCTTCAGTAGCCAGTTGCAGTTTCTCCGCGATCCAGTTCTCCATCTCGTCAGCGTCGCGTGAGAACTGCTGCAGGGTCTGCTCGTCTCCCAGCCTATTGAATAAACAAAATACATCACATAACCAAAATAGTTTTTTTTATTAATTAATACTATTACCTGTTGATGAAACAAGCTTAATAAATAATATTAAATATTGGTGGACAACATTCCACCCAGCACTATCCTACTCCTACTAGTATTATAAACCCGAAAGTTTGTAAGTATGGATGGATAGATGTTTGTTACTCTTTCACGCCGGAACAGCTGAACGGATCTGGATGAAACTTGGCAGAGAGATAGATTATGGTCTGGAATAACACATAGGCTACTTTTTATCCCGTGGAAATACTGGGGTTGAAATCTGCGCGGGTGAAACCGCGGGGCGCAACTAGTATCGCTATATTTCTCCCCGTAAACAAAAGTTGTATAATATTAGTGATGTGGGTGTTACCTGGAGCGCTTCTCGATGAGAGCCTCCTTGAGATGGCGCCAGCGGTCGAGCACCTGGCGACGCTTCTTGTCGATGGGGTCGGCGGCGTAGTGGTCGGACGCGATCAGCTGATCGGCCAACGTCTGCAGTTGAGCTATCTTCTCCTCCTGTACAACGAAAATAACGTGACAAACAACTCTTGTTGAATGTTTTTATTAGATGTAGTGTTAAGGAAATCACAAAGATTTTATAATGTCCCAATCGCGGGTTCAAACCCCGCTCGGAGAATAACTTTTGGGACATTACAAAATCTTGTTGAATGGTTTAGGACTATTGAGTTTTACTGTTTCTGGCTTGTTGCTTACACGGAAATTATAGTGAAATGATATAATTTTTCCACCGTCTTCAATGTGTCAATTTAATGCTCATTGATAGCTTTTTCAAAATCTTCGTGAATCTTGATCAATCTTTATATTTATTTATTTATACACAGTTACTTAATTCATGTTAAGGCAGTGTTTCGGTTTTACACATTGCTAAGATTCCTCTTTTATACCTGACCAAAAAACTAAAGTAAGCAAATCAGGTGACTTTAGTGATCCACTCTTGGGCATCCACTCCTTCATCTGGATTTACACATTTCACGGAGCTTCAACGGAAACCTAGTTACAGTTAGGATGATGCTGATAAAGCTTAAAAAAGCATAAAACTGATTATATTTAGTACGTGTTCAGATTTTCTCCACATCAAGTAAACTATTGTTTACTTGATGTGTTAGTAAACTATTGTTTACTTGATGTGGAGGAAATCTGTCACAACTATTCTTGTGCAGTTGCAAAGAAGTGAGTACTGACATGAGCATTGATAGCCTTATCGAAGTCCTCGTGCTTCTTGATGAGCTGCTCGACGTTGTCCGGCTGCGCCTGGTCCGGGTTGTCGGTGGCGTCGGAGGCGCCGGGCGCGAGGAACGCCTCGCGCGCCGCCATCCAGCCCTCCGCCTGCTCGCAGTCGCGGTAGAACAGCTGCAGCTCCAGGTTCTGGTCCAGCTTCATGCGCCGGTCTACCCATGCCCTGGGGGTATACACTATGTTATCATGCTAGTTTCGTTGTAGTCACTTATATTTGGTGTTTTGATTTATGAATATGTTACAAACAGAGAGCACCGGTGGTCTAGTGGAAGTGATCCCGCCTTCTGATCGTAAGGTCGCAGGTTCGAATCCGGTCGTGCACCAATGGATTTTTCTATCGAAAAATTTATGTGCGCAATGACGGTGCTCTTAAACGGTGAAGGAAAACATCGTGAGGAAACCAGTTAGTATTCTAACAGCGGCGATGGACTTGCAACTTGTCACGTATGGAATACTATCTACTGCAAAATGTGGGTATGTGCCAAATTTAATGTTTGGACGTACCTCTAACTACCCCCCTTAGACATCCTCAAAGAATCTTGAGTTAGTACTTGGCACTGAGAGATCTGAAGGGATATCTACAGTGCCTGGGGATCAAAGTCATGAAGCTGTTTCAGTTTCAATTCCAGTTTTTTTTGACATATTATAGATATACAGTATCAAATTAAAATGTTTTTTTCTATGACTACTATGTCTGACAAAAGTAGTAAGCTACTAACTTCTCGAGCTCCTGCCGGGCGTCTCCCATGTCGTTGAGTTTCTCCTGGATGTCGACGCTGGCGTAGTGTCCGCTCTGCAGCAGCTGCTGACCGAATAGTTCCAGAGCTTGGAAGGTTCCGGCGCGGGCGTCCATCTCCGTGCGATGTTCCTGTGGTGGTTCAAACATTCGTTGGTTCTTGTTCTTGCCATCGTACTACTATGTCTATTGTTATGCAGCCTGATAAGGTCTGACTTGTGTTCTATACTTAAATTGATGTGGTTACTAAGTCATTAACAAGCGAGTACAGGAAGCGACTAATGCCCAGTTCCTATATTTCATGTTTCTCCGATTTTATTGGAGTTAAAGAAATCTAGACATACATATGCATTTGAAACATCAGTCTTCAATGTGCTGCTTATATTATGAAGGCTTTGAAACTTTTTTTGTTCCTTGAGACTTCTCGACCTCTACGTTTTGGACAAAGCACGACATTTAAATAGTTAATTAATAAAAACACTAAAAACCACAAACAAAGTGAAAAGAAAATCACAACACACAGAAAATATAAAAAGAAAACAGCATTTTGAATGTTGAAAGTACACAAAGAAAATGGAGGTACAGTAAAGTACAATTTATACATACCACTCAAATATACATTTGTTTCTACAACATTGTTAAAATTGTGGCTTTAGTTGTATAATCAGTAGAGTTTTTGAGTTTGTTAGATAAATCTACTTCTTCGTCTATTTAACGTTATTTTGCAAATGTTGGAGTGTACAAAATTACTCTTTTAGATCATTATTTTCAACATGCTTCGCAACTTGTAAACTTCGAGTCTATTTTAGATCGGAGTGGAAATTTTTTCATCCACATGATTCATAGGGCTTATATATCGATCACACAAAAAGAGTTCTTAGACGAAAAGACCGTCACGAATATATCACTTTACATGATATCGAATGTTTTTTCACATATCTTGTGTGCGATATTTATGATATTTCAGTGTTTAGTATCAACTCAAAAAGTACAAATTGAAAGCAGAGACGTGACTACTGCGTATTGTAAGTAAGGCGTCACACATGCGTGCATCTGACCTGCGGCATAATGCCGTAACGCGCGTCTATCTCCAAACGCTGGCTCTAGAAACATTCAGGGGTGGTTACTGAAGCACACGCCAGGAACACTATGCAAAACTTGAACTATACACAATGTACCTATGTCGAGCAAGTATAGCTTGCTTGCTCAATCCTAATAGCCCGTTCGCACCAGGCTTGTAGCGAGGCGAGTAGCACCTCCCACCACGGTGTTTTGGTGTTCGGCCAATCAGTGAACACGGACGCGTGGTGAGAGGTGCTACTGCCTCGCTACAAGCCTGGGGCGAACAAGGTATGGCCGATGCGCATTGTGTCACAGTACCTAACCCTAAATCTAACTATTTGCTTTCCATTTTTCGTATTTCGTTTTTCTTAACGTCTGGCCTTTTTTGTATGATTATCCGATAAGCATCGGGCTTACTGAGAACTCACGAGTCGCCTTATAAAAAAGGTCTGAGGTTACGAAAAATGAAAAAGAAAACTCAGACTTGGGGTACAGTATGTACACGTAATACAGCGTTTACGTGCTTCGTGAGTCACATTAGGATCCTGACAACCGTCAAACTACATCTCGGTAGCACATGCTAGCAATTTCGAAGATATAAAATCATTGAATTAAGTTTCGTACCATAAAATTTGCATGTAAACAATATTTTTTCAGACATTTCGTAATAATCATTCTCCGAAACGATTTTTTTTAAACTACTTGAGTGATATTATATCTTCAATTTTTATTTTGCTAGAAGTTGAACTAAGATATCTTCGTTTACTTTGATCACGGCGTGTGCTTTAGATTCTGATTACTACCACTACAATAAACAATGGATAAATACAATGATGGCTAAGAAACATCACAACCTATGACATTTAAACAATGAAAACTAAGGGGTTTTCCTAACAAGTATATTGGATATTGAATATTACATGGGTCATATTCAATATTTTACAGGTGCCCGTGTCATATCTAATATTATGATTGTGCAATGATCGCAAAAATTTAAAATACTGTACTGTATTTTACATCTATATGATTCTACAAGGACAGAACAAATTGCTAAAGTTCTATGATTATTGTTTGGGTGGTTTGTATTACCTGGTGTCTCTCAAGCAGGGCCTCGGCGCCGGTGACGTCATTGGCGAGCTCGTCCGAACTCACGAGCGCCATCATCGAGTTGATCCACGCCATCAGGTCGCGGTAGTCCGATAGGAATCTGCAAAGCAGATGTTTTAACTATCGAGAAATCCAACGAAACCGCTTTCCCTCCAATGGGAGGGAAAGCGTAATGCATTTTTCCCAACGTGAGTTATAGTATACAGGGTGAATGGTAAAAGACAGTACATACTGGAGGGTATTCAGTAAACGATTCTAATATCGAATATGTAAAAAAATTTGTACTTAATTTGACCTAATTATCCTATTAAAATTGTTTTGCCGTTCCAAGCTTTTTAATAAATTAAACAAGGTTTTGGTACCTAACTTTCACCTAACAAATGATTACTGAATCAATAATTAAAGGTACCTCTGCAGATCATAGGAGTCGAGCAGCTTCTCCTTTCTTGCGTTGGCGCGCGTCTGCAGCTGCTGCCACGCGTCCGTGATCTCGCGCTGCTTGCTGTAGGTCGCGTCGGCGGAGTCGCCGTGCGTCGCCATCAGACGGCCCGCCGTCTCGTCCAGCTGCCGGATCTTGTCGCCCAGGGCCGCCAGGTCGCGCTCCAGACCCTCGTGCTTGCCTGACGACCACACATTACATCTAAATATATATAACTCAAAGGTGACTGACTGACATAGTGATCTATCAACGCACAGCCCAAACCACTGGACGGATCGGGCTGAAATTTGACATGCAGGTAGATGTTATAACGTAGGCATCCGCTAAGAAAGGATTTTGATCAATTCTACCCCCAAGGGGATAAAATAGGGGATGAAAGTTTGTATGAGATTTTCAAAGTAAACGAGCGCGAGCAAAGCCGCGGGATCAGCTAGTCATACCAACAATGTAGTGCGCGTCATACAAAAAACGTGACGCAACTTGTTTACGAAGCCGTATCGTTTCTTAGTTAAAAACCGAGCTTTGGCGCCGTGGCGACAACATCATATACTAACGTTGCAAGGTCTGCACGGAGCGCAGGTCCTTGCCGAGGTCGTCGGTGGCGAGCGCGGCCTCCTTCTCCGCGATCCAGTCCTTGGTCTCGTCCACGTCGCGGTGGAAGCGCTGCACCTCGTGCGCCGACCCGAGCTGCGCCGCGCGCTCCGCCGTCAGCTGCTGCAGCGAACTCCACTTCGAGTTCAGCTCCTGCAACCACCAAACATGATCACTTACCATCACATTCTACAAACTTACTACAATCTCAGTGGCGACCTCAGTGGCGCAGCGGGCGAGAGTCCGCCTGCGACGCAAGAGGTTGCGGGTTCGATTCCCGCCTCGGAACAAATTTGTGTACTATCTGCAGAAATTTGTTCCGCTGGTCTGGGTGTTTATGTATAATAAAAAATATCTATCTATGTAAGTATATAATGTATTAAATATATCAGGCATCTAGTACTCATAACACAAGCTTTGAGTAGCTTACTTTGGGGCTAGATGGTGCTGTGTGGATTGTCCAGCATTATTTATTTTATTTTTATTTTTAATCTAAATCTCTTCAAGGCAAGAGCTAGAAAGAGAGGAGTTACATTCAAATTCTAAATAATATAATATTGTAATTTAATTAATTTTGATGACATTGCTAGGTGAATATTTAATTTAATTGGACTTATTTAATTTTATCACTTTTTAATGTTTATACGCCGCCAGGCAAAGCACAGAGATCAATACTTGCCTACGCTTGCCACCTACTTTTATGTAAAATAACCTGTGTTTATAAACGAATAAATGAAATATTAATTTTTGTGTAAGCCTAAACATTGTATTTTTATTATTTCATTCAATGCCGTTTACGCAGTTATTTCATAACGACATAAACGGGAAATGACGACATTGTTAAGACCGCGGGAAGTCGGTGGATGGAAAGGGCTCGGAATCGTTCTTCCTGGAAAAGTATAGGAGAGGTCTATGTCCAGCAGTGTACTTCTGTAGGCTGATGATGATTATGATAGACGCGTAAGTTCCTCTAGAGTTTTATCTCAGAATGTAAGCCTGAATCCTATCCCCACATTAGTTACGTCCCCGTTAAAACACACCTGCATCTGAGTTTTAATCTTCAGCGCGGCCTCAGTCTGTCCCACGGTCATCAGCTGCACCGCGATCTCGTTCATCTCTGCGAGGCGCACTTCGTTGGCGCGCAGGTCGTTCTGGAAGTCGTCGAACTTCTTCTGCATCACCTCCACTTGCTCCAGATCCTCGCCCACGTCCTGCACTTGAGCGTGCATCTCCTGTGAATGTCAAGAAGGTATGTGTAATCAATAAAATAAATAAATATTGCCGGACTTTCCACACAGCACTATCTAGCCCCAAACTAAGCCAATATGGAAACCAGATAGCTGATTTATTACATACTTGTTGTACCACGCGGTTTCACCCACGCTGATTAAAATCCCGGTATTCCCACGGGATAAATAGTAGCCTTTGTGCTATTCCAGACTACAATCTATATCTCCGTCAAGTTTCATCCAGATCGGTTCAGCCGTTCCGGCGTAAAAGAGTAACAAACATTCAACCACCCATACTTAAAAAAAATTGCGTTTATAATATTAGTAGAATAAAATAAATATTGCCGGACTTTCCACACAGCTCTATCTTAGCCCCAAACTAAGCCAGAGCTTCTAATATGGAAACCAGATAGCTGATTTATTACATACTTTTTTTTGTAAATACATACTTATAATAATAGTAACACCCAGACAGACAACAAACATGATAGGTATGGTTTAGTCACCTCTGTATTTGATGAACATGTAATTCTTGTGCGTTTGATGAGCTCAAAAATGTATATTTAGAAAAAATAATAAAAAACATGTATAATTGGAACCATGATTATATTGTGCGATGCACCCCGCCCATGAAATAGATATGAAGGATGCGTTCATTTCAACATGTTCGACACTAGAAATTTATGAGCTTGGGTCCTTAGAAAGTAATGTATATATTTTTTACACAAATAAATTCATGCAACAATGGGCCGTGTCATGCTATATTGAGCTTTAAATGTTTAATCCAAATTTGTATTTCAAAAAGTTCAAAAAAGTGAAAATTATATTAAAAAAACACCTAAAAAGAAATATAACATCCAAAACACATTACACCATAGACGAGTAAACACGATTACAAAAATCAGTTCTGAATATCTTGCCTGTCCTCTTCTTGGCTACGGACGCGTTTCGAGAAGAAAGTACACTGATTATTACATTGATTTTATGAAAATCAAAGGTAAAGCACTCAGTATTCTGTGCTAATTCTGTGTGTAAAATGCTAAACCCATTTCCATGAGAAAATTTTCTCTGAAACAATTTATGAAAAAGTAAGCCTACCTTTTTTGAAATGTTTATTGCAAAAATAATGCTTGGGTAGTAGCATACTGACGAAAATTCGTATAGATAAGATAATGTTTATTTCAGACAAAAAAGAGATACATATGAGTTGAGCCATACAGAGGTCTTATTCTAGGGATTTTAGCTTATCAGGCAATCTGGCACACTCTGGTTACGGAACATTACCTTCCGTGCTAGTTAAAAACTGTGTTACGGCAAGGTAAGTGCTTCTCTCCCCAGGTGCTACTATTTCTTATACCTATCTAGTGTTACAAACTTCTCCCGATGATTATACTTTAGCGCTCTGTAGATCAGTAATGTGATTCTACCGTAAAGAACACGATATAAGAGTGCTCAGATAAGACAGTAAATGTACCTTGTCTTTAATCCAGGTGTGCAGCTCAGCTGCCTCTCTGACCAACACGTACGCCTTGACGGTCTCATTGAGCTTGTTCTGACGCTCGCGCGCGAGACCCAGCAGGCTGTCGTATTGACCCTCGATCTGCAATGAAAACACCAATATATCTAACGTTTACGTGACGCGTGATATATATTCTTATGATAGCGAAAAAAAAAACGAATGACCGATGTTGAGCGGTATTTTTTTATAACAGTGAGTAGGTTCATTCCGTATATTACGAGTAGCATTGCTCTGTCTGTACCCTCACTACTAGGCATAGTTACTTTTTTTAGACTTTTCTTCAAAACGTTTCTTACACCATTCAAATCGGAACACAACGATACGAGAATCAGAAGAAATAGGCTTTCGCAAAGAGCTCTACCACAACATAATGGAGCTCTTACATTTCATACGTTACTCAAGCTGAAACATTGCTAAAAGTTAGCCCTGACACTATTTCGTCTACCCATCGGTAAGCAATAGCACTAGTAACATCTTTGACTATTTCTTGAATGAATTTTATATGGTAAGTTAAAATAATATCTCTGTCTCATGAATACCTGGTTCTGCCTGGCAACGATGGAGCTGGAGTCGGCGAGGTTCTGCTGAGAGGATGACAGGCCGGCGTCGATCTTCTTGACGTAGGCGGCGGGAACGAATCCTTGCCGGTCGTTCACCTCGACCTTCCACCAATCCTATCACAAAAATTATTGCATAAACTTTAAAAATTTACAAACTTTTTTTGAAGAGTTTTTGGGCCACTATATAGTAGGAACGACTTTTTCGCTCATGTCCCTTTTTACGGGTCGATCTGGAATAAGATTTTAGATGGAGTAGACTTCCCTAGTATGAATGCAATAATAACCGGCATGTTGTAAAACCTAACAAGTTCTATAACATGTGACAAGTGCTCGAAAGGAGCCTCTTGAGGCGCACTTAAAAATCCTTTCACCACACTGTTTTGAAAGAAACTAGTGACACGATAAGAAGAAGAATGCAATAATCACAGCTTGGGAATCCAGAAGAAATACATGGTCTGTTAGTACGTGCGAAGCTATGGCGCGGGTTTCCAAATATTGAGATTCTGTTTGTTATTGTGCCATTAATCTTATAACAAAACGCAAAAGACATAACCCAATGAACTCATAGGATACATTAACATTAAACGCTCCATTAGCTAGAGCAATTGTTTCCGTCGCCACTCCCAGATGAATAGGTACAATATTATTGTTATACAAGTACATACTCGTATTTACGGTATTATCCAGCGGTTTCTTTTAAGTGGCTTATAGTATAAGCCTCTACACTACTTGCGAAGTAAACGGTTCAGTATTACCACAGAAATCAAAAAGAAGATGGGGCTAAGCTTAGAACAAACGACGTTCGGGATTTACGGTGCTGTTGAGAAAAAAAAATGTGACAACGTTCTTTTCAACGTTAATTAATTTCTATTGAATTTACATATTTGCTATGAACTAACTGCCGTGTGTCGAGATATCAATAACGCCACAGGGTATTAAACTTTAATTAATCATTTATGAACTAGACATATTAAGCGGATGTCCACTCCGTCTACAAAAAATTCGCGCCGAAGCCTTTTTTTTTTTTTTTTTTTTATACAACTAGCTGATGGAACAAGCAGATGGCCCACCTGAATTTATTTTCACAGCTCAAAACCTACATGCGCTGGAAATCAAGGCCTTTCAAACCGATAACACCCTTGACGGTTGCCTGAGTAGTCAAGTGCGAGTTAACCATATACCGCGATTATTACTTACATGTGTAATTATTTTCCTTTTATCATTCTTCCTATGATATTTAAAAGCATTTTCAAAAAATACCACACACAGCCATGTTAAAACTATCATTTTGAATCACTTAAAAATTATAATATCACGTTTATATCACAGTAACTAATTTACACATTGATTATTTTATACTTTATTTGAAGACATTTTATGGAGTATCGTTTTTTTTAGCTTTCGACATTCCTAATGAAATTTTAACGGTGTTTAATTTTATATAAAACATTATTTAAATTATTTTAAATCGTGTCGTTGACTTCATGGCTGATGAAAAATTAAAGTGTGTATTCACATCCGATATTCAAATAAAATTCCTTTTCACCAATAAAATGCATTGGAAAAAGAAGCCACTATTCAACTTTTTAAAGCAATAGGTCTAAGCGCCTAAAGTGGATTGCGACATTAGATTTCAGTATTACTCGGCGATAGCAAATACGTCCGTTTTGTTTGCAGAAAGACTCGTATAATGTTGGCGTGTGTCGTCACTTAGCAAGAGTTACATAAACACCATTGCCTCTATCCAGATAACAATGGATCTAGCGTGTTTATTGTAAAACAACGTCTTGAACTTGTGTTGTACACATAAATGTGATGCTAAACTAAATTCATGCGAGATGAGTCTCATTTTTTCGATGTCATATATGTTCATGATGGTGGATGAGTGTCTGACTAAGCAAAAGGTACGAGTTCGATTCCCACGTTAGGACAAGTATCATCATGAACCGAATAGCAATAAGACTTGTATAAAGACAAAATCTTTCAGAGTGACAAGGAATGAATAATTATAATAGTTTTGACCAAAATAAATTAAGTTCCATCATTGCATTGTGGCAATTAATTACTAACTAACAAGTGATGGATATCTACGCTACTTGAGTTACAGTACATCAAATATACAATATTTTTGATAACAAATTATGATAAGACATAACATTATCTACATTAAATTTAAACATTACAAGGACAGTTCTGTGGTTAATTTATTTACCAATTGTTATGTATTAGCGCAGCAATGGAGTATTTGAATACCTAATGCCTGTTTTACGTTCAAAGATTCTTGCGTCATGCCTTTATTTGAAATTCAGTAGATGACTCAGAACCAGACAAATCCTTTGAAAACTAGGCTAGAATTAACCAAATTGGTTCCATTAACTATATTCCACGTGAATCAGATAACCTCTAATCACAGTATCATATTTAATAGTATTTTAATAATGTTTACGTGTATTGACATTTTAACAGTGTCCATTTTGGCACACCGGCATTGGTAGAGCATGTTCTATCACATTATGTTATTTCATATTACCATCGTCTTTTAACAAATGTTTATGAAAATATGTACACCATTTATTTATACCGAAGAAATCAATGAGTTTTTGTGTTCGTGTGTTAATTTGGTACCTTTAAAAAACCTTTATAAATATGTCTTTGGAACCTCTCTCATTGGTGACCCCAAGGTGGCACAAACCTGTCTTAAAAATCTGCCTACGCCTACATAATGTATATTCTTTTTTATTTTAAATGTACATACCTTGTTGTTAGAGTTGAGTAGAGTCAGCACATCGCCTCGCTTCATGGAGACTTCTCGCGGGGACTTCTCTGCATAGTCATAGAGGGCGACCACACACTCCTTGCCCGAGACATCCACGACCGGCGACTCTTGTTGCTACACCAAAATAAACCTTAACCTTAGACTTTTACAGTTCACAAAGGCGAGTACGAAATTGTTTGAATGTTATTAAAACCTATGGTCATTACATACAGTCTAAGGTCATATTATTATCCTAAATACCTAGTGATACGTACATCTGATAATACAAGAAAGATTAGTTCAATGTTTCTTAAATTACATGATTGTGCTGAAAACCGGTAAAAAACTTAATTTTCAGAAAGAAAGACAATCATAAGTGTTATCCCGATCATCAGAAGTCCACTGCTGGAAATTCCCTCATATAATCTATTTTAAAGAAGAACGATGCTTTTTTTATATTGTTCCGCATTCTACAAATCAATACTCACGCGACAAGAATCAGCCTGCTCCCTCAGCGACTTGATAGTATTCCCGAACGCTTCCAAATCGGACAGAAGAGCTTCGTGCTTCTTCAGCAGCGCTTCGGAAGAGTCCTCGTCTTTGCCGTAGTCCTGCGTGTTGGCCATCGGCTCCTTCTCTCGCATCCAGGACTCCGCTTCGTTGGCGTCCGCGAAGTACTGCTGTGCTTGGAGGGAGTCCTCTAAGTCTTGCTTGCGCTACGAACGGAAAACAATGATTTAGTTAGCGAGATACGCACATTAAACAAAGGTAGCGGCTAACAAAGCTAGGCGGGGATTGACCCCATAATCTACTTGCCAGGAAGTCTAATGCCTCAAGTGCCCCCCGTTTTAAGTGCCTGTGTCTGTTATAATGTCGCCGGCCGCGCCTCGTGCTGCTCGCACCCGGCATCGCATCACGTGACAGTACCTGCGCGGCCTTCTCCTGCAGCTGCGTCCACTGCAGGTGCAGCTGCTGCGTGCGCGCGGCGATGTCGTCGGCCGCGAAGTGTCCCTGCTCCTGCAGCGCCGCGCCGGCCGCGCCTCGCGCTGCTCGCACCCGGCATCGCATCACGTGACAGTACCTGCGCGGCCTTCTCCTGCAGCTGCGTCCACTGCAGGTGCAGCTGCTGCGTGCGCGCGGCGATGTCGTCGGCCGCGAAGTGTCCCTGCTCCTGCAGCGCCGCGCCGGCCGCGCCTCGCGCTGCTCGCACCCGGCATCGCATCACGTGACAGTACCTGCGCGGCCTTCTCCTGCAGCTGCGTCCACTGCAGGTGCAGCTGCTGCGTGCGCGCGGCGATGTCGTCGGCCGCGAAGTGTCCCTGCTCCTGCAGCGCCGCGCCGGCCGCGCCTCGCGCTGCTCGCACCCGGCATCGCATCACGTGACAGTACCTGCGCGGCCTTCTCCTGCAGCTGCGTCCACTGCAGGTGCAGCTGCTGCGTGCGCGCGGCGATGTCGTCGGCCGCGAAGTGTCCCTGCTCCTGCAGCGCCGCGCCGGCCGCGCCTCGCGCTGCTCGCACCCGGCATCGCATCACGTGACAGTACCTGCGCGGCCTTCTCCTGCAGCTGCGTCCACTGCAGGTGCAGCTGCTGCGTGCGCGCGGCGATGTCGTCGGCCGCGAAGTGTCCCTGCTCCTGCAGCGCCGCGCCGGCCGCGCCTCGCGCTGCTCGCACCCGGCATCGCATCACGTGACAGTACCTGCGCGGCCTTCTCCTGCAGCTGCGTCCACTGCAGGTGCAGCTGCTGCGTGCGCGCGGCGATGTCGTCGGCCGCGAAGTGTCCCTGCTCCTGCAGCGCCGCGCCGGCCGCGCCTCGCGCTGCTCGCACCCGGCATCGCATCACGTGACAGTACCTGCGCGGCCTTCTCCTGCAGCTGCGTCCACTGCAGGTGCAGCTGCTGCGTGCGCGCGGCGATGTCGTCGGCCGCGAAGTGTCCCTGCTCCTGCAGCGCCGCGCCGGCCGCGCCTCGCGCTGCTCGCACCCGGCATCGCATCACGTGACAGTACCTGCGCGGCCTTCTCCTGCAGCTGCGTCCACTGCAGGTGCAGCTGCTGCGTGCGCGCGGCGATGTCGTCGGCCGCGAAGTGTCCCTGCTCCTGCAGCGCCGCCCCGGCCGCGCCTCGCGCTGCTCGCACCCGGCATCGCATCACGTGACAGTACCTGCGCGGCCTTCTCCTGCAGCTGCGTCCACTGCAGGTGCAGCTGCTGCGTGCGCGCGGCGATGTCGTCGGCCGCGAAGTGTCCCTGCTCCTGCAGCGCCGCGCCGGCCGCGCCTCGCGCTGCTCGCACCCGGCATCGCATCACGTGACAGTACCTGCGCGGCCTTCTCCTGCAGCTGCGTCCACTGCAGGTGCAGCTGCTGCGTGCGCGCGGCGATGTCGTCGGCCGCGAAGTGTCCCTGCTCCTGCAGCGCCGCCCCGGCCGCGCGCACGCTGCCCACGCGCGCCTCGTGCTGCGCCATCTCGCCCATCACCGCCTGATGCTTCTTCATCAGATTCTGCACGCCGATCAGATCGCGACCTGCACAGCACACAAAGAACCGACATTATAGAGTATGATACGCTCTGGCCACGAAAAGGTTTGGAAATGCAACCTGCAGGATCAGGGCTTTGATCAGGATTACTATTTGATTTGGCGTTGTATGTACAAAAATTTAGGTAGTCGAAGGAGGCATTCCTTCTCAAGGAGGTACATCCAAACATTACATTTGGCATATACCCACATTTTACAGCGGATATGCACCTTACGAACCACAAAGACGGTGTTTGTGGTTTGTTGAAACGTCATAAGAAAGGTGAATAACATCTAACTTCCGATAGCCTACCACCTCACCTCTGTTAGTGGACGCGATAATGGGTTCCTTCTCCCGGATCCAGGCGGCCTCGTCGTCCAGATCGCGGAACAGCTGCTGCGCCTGCAGAGAGTCCAGCAGACGACGCTTGCGGATCGCCATCGGCTTGTCCAGCGCTGTATAGCGGCCTACCAGACCATCCTGGGAAAATAATACTCTAATTAAAATAATCAATACTATTAAAATGTAAAATTTTTTAGGGGGGCTTTAACTACTTCTATGATTTATCCTCCTATCCTTAAGGCTCCGGTGACAGTGGCTCGCAATTTCGAAGTGCGATTGGCTATTATTTCATTTTATTTCATTTCGGGGAGGTTGTTTGAAAAAATAACTCTAGAGAAACACGCATAAATACTGTTCGAACACAAATAATACAATAATATAATGGAAACATGCCCGAATCAGAAATCATTTTGGTATTAGTATGTTTGGTCTTACGTTTACCTAATACCAAAATGATTTCTGACTCAAGCACATTTAATAATAATAATAATAATAATAATATTTTATTTTCTCAGACCGCAGCATAAAGTAGGTATTAGGTACAATAATAATATTTATACAAATGAACATTGTAAGCGCTGATTTTTAGGTGTTATGACATGCAGAGCCTGCACTAAGATTAGAAATCTTGTGTCGCAGGGTCTGCGTAGCCTTCGTTTGATACAACAGCAAGCGAGCAGTATTATTGTGTACTGTAATAGGTAAGTTGATTCTACATTTTTCATATATTTAACAGTTTTAATAGTTGCGGTATTTATTTTAATAACAATGTAGTAATTGCAAAAAAGAAGAATATAAGTAAATAAAAACTAAAACAAAATTAGAATTATTACCTGCATGCAGTTGAGTGAGAGCGAGAGTTTAGGTGAGATGTGTGTGTGTGTGTGTGTGTGTGTGTGTATGTGTGCGTGCGTGTGTTTTGTGTATGTGTATCGAGGGTTATGTGTTTAGGGGGGTTTGTGTACGGTTCTCCTGATTACACGAGTCTCTTAAGAGCCAAGGTATCACAGGAGAACCGCACAAATTATGGTGTGTTTGAACGCGGGTGTTAGGGAGAGGGAGGTGAGTGGAAGAGTGTGACATGTGTGCGTGTGTGTGTGATGAATGCCTTTATTAGGTTATAACTTTGAGTAAGGTCTCTGTTTCAGCGTGACTGAGGTTTCTCAGCCATTTGTTGAGTGCAAGTTTGACTTCCCTGTTGGTAAGTGATACTAGTGTTATGATTTTGCTTGTGTTGTTGTAGATATATGGGCCGAGGAACGACTGCTGTCGTTGTGCTAGTTTTGAATGTAATTTGTGTTTGGGAAAAACTCGGTGTTTTCTTCTTCTGATAGAGGTTTGATTTACAAGATGAGGAGTCGCAAGTTTGTGTTGGGCCAATATAAGGTCGTGTATATAAAGTTGTCGAACTGATAACACCCCACAGTCTTTATAAAGTTCAGACGTAGGGAATCGGAAAGGTTTAAAGGTGGCAACCTTCAAGACAGCGCGTTGGGCACGTTCTAGTGCAATGAAATGGGTACTACAAGCTCCTCCCCATGATGTGTTGCAGTAGGTTAAGATAGACTTACAGAGTGCATTGTATACATTAATTATTAGAGTTCTATCAGCCACGTCGCGGAGGTTTTTAAATACATATATGAGTTTCCGAACTCGCTTACTAAGGGTGTCAATATGAGGTTTCCAGGTCATATGGCGATCTATTGTCACCCCTAGATATTTTATATGTTGGACACTCTCCAACTTACAACATGTACAGTTAATCTTATCACAGTTCCAATGAGCACTGATACTAAGGGAGGGTAATTTCTTACGTGAGTTCGAGAAGGCGATAAATTTAGTTTTCTCTACATTTAGAGAAAGTAAATTTTCGCGCAGCCAATCAATGACTAGGTCTAGTCCTTGTTCGGCATGGGCCAGTGCCTCCTCCCAGGTTTTACCAACGAAGATTAAGGCGGTATCGTCTGCGTATGAAAAGATTTTTCCCTGTAATAGCTGCAAGTTGCAGAGCTCGTTGACATAAGCTAAGAACAAACTTGGGCCCAACACGCTACCTTGAGGAACACCGAAACTTATGTGTTCAGCTTCACTAACAACATTATTGATTTTAGTTTTTTGGGTTCTTTCAGATAGATAGTCTCCTAATAAATTCAAAGTGTTGCCTCGTATTCCAATTCGCTCAAGTTTTCTCACAAGGATGGGTACAGAGACAGTGTCGAACGCTTTGGCGAGGTCCAAAAATACTCCTATAACTTTAGTTTTGGTGTCAAGTTTATCCACTATATATGTTGTGAGTTCTGATACTGCATGTTCAGTTGAGCGGCCAGAACGAAAACCATATTGGTTCGGTGAAAGAATGTTAAATTTTTGTAGATATGCAGTCAGTCGCCTGTTTATTAGTTTTTCTAATACTTTGGACATTGCCGGTAATATCGAAATAGGTCTGTAATTCTCGGCACTGTCTCTGTTGCCCCCTTTGTGGATTGGAGTTATTAAGGATGTTTTGAAACTCTGAGGAAAAACTCCAGATGACATAGATAGGTTACAAATGTGGGTTATTATTGGTGCTAAGATCTGTGCTGAGTCCTTTATTACCTTAGTAGATACACCGTCAGAGCCAACAGCGCAGTCATTTTTGAGTCCTCTAATTATTCCTAGAACCTCATCTTCATCAGCAGACAGTAAACCTATTGAGTTCACCTGAGATTGAGCTTCGGATAATTTGTTAGTGTCACTACGACGACCTACTTTTATTCTTTCCGCCAGATTTCTTCCTACATTTGCAAAATATTTGTTTACATTATTCACAGAGTCAAAAGTATTACTTTTAATTTTTAATAAAGCTTCGTTATTGTTTTTCTGTTTAGTAGAATAAGTTATTCTTTTAATTGCTTCCCATGTCTTTTTTATATTGTTTTTATTTTCCTCCAGTTCCTTCTTGTGATAGTTAATTTTGAGTTTTTTTAATAGGTAAGTGCAAAAATTTCTGTACCTAGAGTAGGTTATTTTAAGCGTTGTGTTATTAGGATTCTCCTTTAAGTTAGTATGCATCCTATCGCGAGTTCGTATACAACGAAGGATACCAGGAGTGATCCAGGGTTTGAGAGTGCGCTGATTGTGTGGCACCTTAATTAAGCGGGTACTGGCTTTAACAACTTCCATTAGTTTGTGCATTAAGAGTGATGTAGCCACGTTCGGATCAAGTGATTGAAGGACCTCCGAGAAATCAAGCAATTTAATTTGTTTTTCAATGTTGATCAGATCTGTTCTAATTGTTACCTTTTTGGGACAAGTGGGGCTTGCTGATTTATTTACAATATTTAGAATGACAGGACGATGATCAGTAATATACGTATCTAATACCAGTGTGTTACATTGATTTTTACTTTTTAACATCACATGGTCGAGACATTTTTGGTCACGGGTCGGCATCGTATGACTTGGTATTAGTCCGTGACTGGCAAGGAGTTCCAAATAGTTGGCTGATCTTCCATCATTGTTATGTTCCCTTATATCGATGTTGAGATCTCCGATAACAGAAATTGTTTGGAATTGTTTGATATTCGTGAGGACAGAATCCAATGAGTCAAGGAAAAGATCAATATTAGAGAAAGAGGGGGATCTATATAATGCTACTAAAGCTACATTTATTCCGATTCTAAGTAACAGACAATTTGCTTCAGGGAAGTTTGGCTCCTCTATTATAATATCAGTGCCGGACCTTGTATATACGATAACACCACCATTTTGATTAATGCAGTTATTTGTGAACGCCTTACTGTAGTTAATCATAGATGGAAACTGTTTATTGTTTTCTATCCAACATTCGGTTAGAATTATGACATCGCATTCAAAGTCTAGTCGGTGTAAGAGAAGTTCAAGGGCAGGAAAATTCTTATTTACGCTCCTAATATTCATCATGAGAATTGTGATTGTTTTATTGTTAGATGTGATGGTAGCTTTACATGACTCCGGTAAACAAAGCTTCGGATCATTGAGCGTAAGGGTGTCTATAAGATGGCACAGATTATTTTCTGGGCTTTTATCCATTACTGTTATTGTAAATCAACTGGGCGCTCATTGTGGAAACTGTAGTGTTTTGTTTATCACACTTGATATGTGAGGTTAAGACGTAAGAGTCAATGTGTGTGTGGTTGTGTATGTGTATGGTGGATGTAAGAATGTATGATCGTTCGATCGTATGAGTATTTCCCTTATATTATTGTATTATTTGTGTTCGAACAGTATTTATGCGTGTTTCTCTAGAGTTATTTTTTCAAACAACCTCCCCAAAATGAAATAAAATGAAATAATAGCCAATCGCACTTCGAAATTGCGAGCCGCTGTCACCGGACTCTTAAGAGTTGTCTAGCTAGCCTCATCGGCAAGTCTTCTCTAGAGAAATTCTTGTCTTCACACATAGGATGAATTGTGATTTTTCCACATAGTTACTATAGAATAATGTCATTTATAGAAAATATACATACAACTGTTTTTAATGAGTGTATGAACTCGTATTAGACTCATTAGGGTAATTAGGTTATTTAAGCTAATATGTAAAGCTATTATAATATAGTACTAACTCGTTTAGCCTGAATGTTGTCTGCGTCGAAGTGTCCCTTCTCGATGAACTGTTCGGCTTGGTTGCGGATGGCGTCGATGCGCTCGGCGTGTGACCCCACGTCCGCTTCCAGCAGAGCATGCTTCTTCTGCAGATTCTGGACGCTGGTCAAATCCTGTATGTAGTACAAGGAATTAGTAAACATCAAGGAAATCATTCCACAGTCACATAGTACGGTACTAACGTAACCCTATGAGTTAGTCGGTGTGATAAGAGTCCGATGGCGCAGGTGGTTTGCGTGGCTCCGTATTAAGGGGAATAACTCACTCAGATTATGGTATAAATAGTTATATATCTCATTATGTTCGCCTCGCCTCCTCTGACCCTGGTCTACTGACCTTGCCGTAGTCCTCGCTGAGCAGCTGGCCCTCCACCTCGGAGAGCCACAGCTCGATGTCCTCGACGGCGCGGTTGTACTGCTGCTGCTGCGCCGCCTCCTGCAGCTTGCTGCCCTTCGTCTCCGAGGCGGCGGCCAGCCGCTCCCACAGCCCGCCCAGCTCGCCCACGCGGGACTCGATTTGGTCTACGCAGATTATTATGATATGTTTTCATATGTTTAGCAGAATTGAGGTCACCAATTAGATCGGCGGCAGATTATAATGATGCATCGTTTTCATATAGATAGAAGAATTGAGGTCACCAATTATTCAATAAAAAAGGTAAGAGACAGGCATGGCCAAGCTCGCACGCAGAATCACACGTGTGACAGCCTTTAGAAACATTGCTAGAATCTCTTCTTGGGAAAGGTCTCGCCCAGGGAGACCAGTCCTATTTCTGCCGCCAAGCATAAATGCTGGTGCTTCGATTGTGAGTGCCAATTAAGTTACAGGCACATCTGTATGCGTCAAGTTGTTGGATGCAGGGCATTAAATAAATGACTTGCAAGGAAACACTGTTAATATAGGTGATGGCATTTCTACACATCAAGACACTCAAGCTTATGCCTATAATCGCTTGGCCTACGCCTATTATAACATTTGCTCGTGATGGTGGGGTCCTATTCTATGCTAGAATTTTCATAGTGTATTCAGAATAATCAAATTATTGGTAACAGTAATTACAAGTCAGTGTTTCAATCAATAAAATAAAAATAAAATTTATGAGTAATAAACAATAGATTGCAAATATTCAAAAGTTTTAAAGCAGGCTAAGTATTTTTTTAAGTCAGAAGTCTTATATGTAAGGAAAAAAAGCTATTATATGTTATTTTGATTATTGAATAGAGTTAGTTACTTCTAGCGAAGTGCTCCTGGTCCAGCAGGTTGTTGCTGCTGGTGAAGATCTCGTCGACGCGCGGCTTGTTGGCCTGCAGCTCCTGCTCGAAGTTCTGATGCTTCTGCACTTTGCCGTTCAGGTTGGTGGGGTCGAGGTACGAGTCGTCCGTCGCGAACTTCAGCTTCTCGTTTATCCATCCTGGACAGGAATGCGCACTTATATAAACATCTTTCAGATAACAATTAAAAAAAATTGCAATGAAAACAAGTAATTTTTGAGAAGTCGCCATTTGAGATGCTAGAAAACAGTGGAGGGAATGTGTTTGCGCAGACAAAACACTCGCGCCATCACACACCTCCTTCCAGCGTTCTTTTTACGTGACGCGAACTATACGAGAACCAATTGGAGGTGGCTGCTTCTGGTTTCCACCAACAAAATAATAAATTAATGTACATAGTGTTTGTAAATGGTTCGCAACATGACACAAACACATAAAACTGTTCAACTATCTGCAAACTATTGCGAATGATCTAGACAGCTCAACTGATTCAAATCAGTGTCAAGAGTACCCAAGACACTGGCGGCATTGCCACGCTGTATGTTAACGCTGATGAATAAATATAGGAGGACTTTTCATATAGTTCTATCTAGTCCCAAAATAAGCAGAGCTCGTAATGTAAAGCTGATGCGTTTCTTCTTGTCCTCTCTAGTTTCTTTCGAAACAGTGTGGTGAAAGGATTCTATGTACGCCTCAAAGAAGCTTCTTTCGAGCACTGATGTACTGAGCCAGATAGTCTCTAGGCAAAGTCTCATGCGTCGCTTCGATGACACAAGATACAAAGTCACGCATATAGTTCAAGCTAAGATCCCGGTGTCAATGATGTTTGGCGACTTCTTGATACCCACAACTATAAGTACAACTGTTGTAGACAACCAAACTCAAAAGATGAAGTATTTATAATAGATTTTAGTACCTTTGGTCTCGTCACAATCACGCTCGAACTGTTGGTACTTGTACGCGTCTTCCAGCAAGGCCCGGCGTTGGTTCGACTTCTCCAAGAGAGCAGCGCGACGCTCCAATAGCTGTTATAAAAAAATCATCAACATATCTTTCATCCATTGCTCACAAATTAATCTAACGTCTGGTTTATACAATAATATACAAATATCTGTTAGTAGAAATGATGTTGCCATACTGAAAACATTCACCGCAACCTCATCTGGTGTTTAGTGATAATGCGGTCGTCAGCATGCTTACCTATTCTCTTGAATACATAATTACCTACCTAAACCCTAGAATTATTGCAGTATCTCTTTTAATCAACATTTTGCATTTTGTCATCTATTATTCACACAGTGGAAAAGCTTATCGTTGAGATATTTGCCAAGGAGGTTTAAATTGTATTCCTAACCAAATAAAGAAAGAAATAAGTTCCTATCTTACCATTTCGCGCCTTTGTGCGACGTCATCAGCCGCATAATGTTGTCCTTCGATCAACTTCGAGGCAAACTCATCCAGCGCCTTGATCTTCTCTTCCTGAGCCGCAAGAGACTTCTCAAAGTCTTCGTGCTTCTTCAGCAGCGCTTCCACAGAGTCCAGGGAATCGCCTACGTCTTCGTTGGCGAGGAAAGCCTGGGAAATAGTAAATAAATTTGTGTTGATACTGTTGCATTAATTCTACAGCGACATTTAAACATTTGTAGTAATTGAACATTAGCGTAAACCAAATAAAATTAATATAATTTAACACAATTTATGTAAGTAATAAACTGTAACAACAGAATAGCCTTTATAAAAAATATATGTAATAAAATTCATAGATTCTTTGTCATCTTGCAGTTTTGAACTCACATATGCGCTAAGTTTAAGTATATGTTACCTCTTGCTTGTGCATCCATGCATCGGCTTGCTCGGTGTCGCGGTAGAAGAGCTGCAGGTCCATGCACTGCAGGTAGAGCACGCGGCGCTGGTCCCACAGAGCGTGCAGCGCGGAGGTCTCGCGCTCCAGCGCGGCGAGCGCCGTGGACACCTCGTCCGAGGCGCGGTGTCGCGCCTCCACCAGCGCCGCGCCGCCCGCAGCGCACGCGCGGATCACGTCCGAACGCGCGTCCATCTCGCCCTGGGAATTAACACATCGTTGTTACTAACTTGTTACAACTAAATAAATGACATTAAAAATAGTAATCAGACGTTGAGAGCTATGCTCGGAGTTTCTCTGAAGGATAGAATCCGAAACAAGGTTATCCGACAGATAATTAACGTAGTCGACATAGCTCAAAGGATTAGCAAGCTGAAATGGCAGTGGGCCGGCCATGTTTGCCGTAGAACCGACAATCGTTGAAGCAAACAAATACTAGAGTGGAGACTGCGTTTAGGTAAGCGTGTTGGACGTCCTCCGGCGAGGTGGATCTGCGAAATAGAGCGCAGCACTAGATGAGAAGAGCCGAAAACCGGGCTCAGTGGCGCGCCTTGGGAGAGACCTACGTCCAGCGGTGGACTAACATTGGTTGATGATAATTCAGTCGTTGCGTTGTACCTTGTGCTCCTGATGCCGCTCGAGCAGCGCCTCCGCGCCGGGCACGTCCTTGGCGAGGTCGTCGGCGGCGATGAGCGCGCGCATGTCGCACACCCACGACACGAGGTCGCGGTAGTCCGCCAGGAACCGGTGCAGCGCGTGCGCGCTCTCCAGCTCGCCGCGACGCTCCTACGCACACATACAACACATACACATAATATATGTTTCATAGTATGTAGGCATGGGTATAGTTTTTATTTTTATTGTCAAATTACCTACCCTAAAACGTTGATGTTAATTTGTAAAATGACTCGTTTTCTTATAAATTTTTTTTTCTACCTACCTACATTACCCTAATTGTATGCTGTGTGTTCTTGTGGCCAATAAATTACTATGTCTACAAACATTACACACACACGCAATATTACATGTTGTGTTCAGTGCAGCAGCAAAAGGGCCTCGACTCAGCGTAATGCCTATAGCAACAGCGATGAAGCTATGCGCGCGATATACTGTTTTTGTGCTATAACAACCTGTCCAACCATGATTATCATGATAACACCGATCTATCCGAATCAAATCGTTTATTACGTGTCACAAAAACATAGGAGAAATAAACAGGGAGAACAATATTGGTTATGACAGCAAAATCGGTCGTCACTCAGCTTTATGCTGTAATAGTGCTACTACTACAACGCTGGTCTATCCCCCATACATTTTTAGAAAGGACCTTTGATGTTTGTTGGCAGCGGTTAAAGGATGTATAATTATGTTACCTGCGCCTTCTGCACAAGTTTCTGCCAGGCCTTGGTGATCTCATCCTGCTTGGAGTGAATGGTGGGCGCGTGGTCGGCGTGGATCGCGGCCAGACGCGCCGCCTCGCCGTCCAGTGTTGCCACCTTGTCTTCCAGCGCGGCCAGGTCGCGTTCTACGCCTTCGTGCTTACGCTACAACACAACGGATTGTATTTCATTGAACATAAATCAATGGTAATATTGTACCCCAATAATTCTAATTCAAGGGGATAAGATCTGCACTGACGGCCTGCAATAGGATGTTTTGTGCTCAAGAATCTGGAGAAATGTTAAAGCTTATGTGAAATGATGCCTACCGTAGCGAGGATTACAATAATGAAGAAAATAAAAACTCTTTGATCTTCGCTGTAAGCCTCTAAGATCTATCGCTCCAAATATGTAGACGATGATAGAAAAAATTTCTGCCAATACTTAAAAGGAGGTCATTTAAAAAGAACGCTGGAAAACAGTGGAGTATGTGCGTAAACAAACACTCGCGCCATTACACCCCCACCCCCTCCTTCCAGCGTTCTGTTTACGTGACGCGACCTATACGCGTCAAATATAAACTGGAATGTTCTTCTGATTTCGCCTTTTAAATACCCTCAAAGAAGAGACTTGAGGGAATTTCTAACGAGCCTTGAGGATTAAATTCGTGAAGCTGTTTCTGGTAATGCAGGTTAGCCATGTACCTGCAATGTCTGGACGGTAGCGAGGTCGCGTCCGTAGTCGTCAGAGCCGAGCACGACGTCTTTCTCGGAGATCCACGCGATGGTCTCATCGGCGTCGCGGTTGAAGCGCTGGATCTCATGAGCGCCGAACAGACGCTCTTGACGCATCAGCGCCATCTGGCGGAGACGCTGCCAAGCCTCGTTCAGCTCCTGTACAACATATTAATTATTTATAGGTGGACTTTCCACACAGCACTATCTAGCCCCAAACTAAGCCTAAGCTTATGTTATGAGAACCAGATAGTTGATATAATACTTATATACTTTTTTTGTAAATACAAACTTATAATATTATGTAACACCCAGACAGAGAACAAACATCTATGTTCATAACATAAATGTTTGTTCACGGTGGGAATCGAGCCCACGACCTACGGCGCAGAAAGCAGATCTACTACCAACTGAGCTATGTAGGCTGTCAATTAATAAATTTAATTTGCGAGTGTTGGAAATAAATAATTCCTATAATCTTACATTTGTATCAGATTCATACAATGTGAAAGAGATCTATTGTTCCCAAAAAATAAATACGTGGGGTTCTAGTTACCAGAAGAAACTCATAATGAATCAATATTTGCAGTTACTCTGTATGCTTATTGACGATTTTGTTATCAATATTTGCTATGCCACTGACTCTGAAATCTTCTCGAATCAGGTCTAAATTACAAAAGGTAGCTTACACCCTACCTGTCAACAATAGTCTCTTTGCTAAAGCAATTTGATCATCAGATTGATCATCTTAATATAGATCATATGCATTAGAAGTCAAAACTACCTTAGCTTGGTAGGCAGATTCGATTCTTCGAACAAGAGTGGGAAAGAACAAGTGGCAACTGTTCAGTAATTTGAGTCACTGTGGACGGAGCTGATATTGACGGTGCTGAGCTGCTGCAAATACGAACATGACTCCTTCTTGAAAGGGTTAACTTACATCCTTCCGCTTGACAATGGTCTCTCTCTCGGGATGTCCCTCGAGCACCAGTCGCTCGGCGAGCTGGTTGACCTCTGTGACGCGGTACTCCTGCGCCGCCATGTCCTTCTGGAACTCGTCGAACTTGCGCTGCAGGACCTCCACGTGCTCCAGGTCAGAGCCGAACTCGTCCGCGGAGACGAAGGTTTCCTGTGGAATTGGATCGAAGTTTGTATCAGCTTGTCGAATAAAATCTAGAGAGCTTGTATATGAACTAGCAGCCAAATATGATGACGCGAATATAGGCCGCGGCGCTCTAAGGTCGTAGCATCTCTGGATGTTTACCAACCTGACAACTGTCTGTGTTGAATGGATCTAAAAACCTGAAATAGATTTTTTTTATGCAAGTATGTTTTTAATTTTAAGGCAATCCAGAAATACTGTGATATCATATTTTGTGAAGCTTACATATGATATCAGTTCACTTTGTTTACAACACAAAACTCACCTTATCATGAATCCAGAACATGACTTCATCACAGTGCCTCAAGAACTGCACCAGCACCAAAGCTTGCTGCAGCTTCATGCCCTTCTCAGCGAGTCTGGACAGCAGCAGTTCCCACAGGCGATGCAGCTCGTCCAGGCGACGACGAATGGTTTCCGACGCGAAATGACCCGCGGAGATCATCTCGCTGCCGGTGTTGTCGAGTACCACGATGGCGTTGGAGTGGGCAGCCACTTCCGCTTCGAAGGCTTGATGCTTTTGGATCTTAGCCTGAAAGAACGACACATTACAATTGGGAAAACAATTGGACAGTTGTAGTTATTAAATCAGTTTTTTTTAATCAGGAGCTAATACGATTCATGTGCCATAGAAGGTATAATTTTTTAAGGAGTTGGTACTAAATCGAGTTCATAATCTCAGTTGCAATAGGCTTTACAACAATTTGTAGCCTTAACTTCTCCTGGCTACCAAAGTTTATGATAGTGGCAGTCTATGCGTAAATTATAAGACTCCTCCATCTTCTTCCACAGTTATCTGGCTTCTAAAGGAATAACATAGTATACAGTAATAATAAAAGTCAGGTCTAGTGATTAGAAATATTACCTGCAAGTTGGTAGGATCTTTGTAGCTTTCGTCGCTGGCAGCTTGCAGCTTCTCCTGGATCCAGGACTCGAGCTCGTCCGCGTCGCGCTTGAAGTACTGGAAGCGTCTGGAGTCTTCCAGCTTCTCGCGCTTCGCACGGGCTTCTTGCTTGAAGTCTTCATAGCGGTTCAGGACCTGGTAATTGTATGAGTGAAAAACTAAATCTGATCACGCAGTGATTTCAGTTAGCTTCCTATAAATTAAATGCCTTCAGTAGGCTAAATGATATCAGCGAAACGTGCCCTTCGATTGCCCTGTATCATGGTCACTATACCTCACCACATTCCCAAAGGTAGGGCAAGGCTAAACCACCTCATATTGACTATGTAACAATAAATCTAGGAAATAAATAATTTCATTTTATTGCCTACTTTACTAATAGCTTTCTTTCCAGAGTTATGTAAAGTTTTCCTAGAGTCATTCTTATTTTATTTTCAACATAGTCTGTTTGTGAACATGTCAGGATGTTAAAGGATATCGTGGGCGTGGTTGCGAGCGACACTGGCTCATTGAATTACATTGCTTAAAACGAAACACCGGTCGCACCGGCGCGTCTAGCTCCCTAGACGAGTGTTCCCACGTCACATGGGTGAATCAACTTTTAAGACACTCCTTTGACAACATTATGAACAACTAAAAATAAAAAATAAATCATCGAAATATTATGAAAATATACTGTTAACATTTGCACAAGTTTATCTATTTTTAGGTTTTGCAGTGGGGCACGACATCTAAGCTAATATTAACGAGTTTTTTTAGAAAAAGTGACGAGGGTGCCTCATAAATATCCATTGCAACGCTGTAGAGCGACAATAAACCTACGCGCACCAGCTGAGAACTTAATTTAGGCTGGGGGGGCGGTAAAGCTAGGTAGAGATTTTTTGATCATACCAACTAAATATTAGACAATAATCGCCTTAGATGACACCAAGGTAGGCGTCATCTCTTGATAACGGTCATGAATTTTTATCGGTAACTCTGTAGAACTGATGTTTTGATCAAAGTTTGGGACAAAAGTTTGGATGCACGAAAAATATAAAATATTTGTCAAACTTTTATAAATGTTAACTTTAAACGTAAGTTTATCATTTTCTGAATCATAATATTGGGAAAAAGGCTGTGCATTCATACCTTTTTTTTAAGATACGTCCTAAATTGTATCGTCATCTAGGCCTGGGGACACATGTTTTTTGTATGGATAGTGCTTATGTTCTGCTGAGTTACCATAATAAAGTCAAAAATTTTCCTATTAACTATAAAATACTATGAAACTAGCATGTTAGGAAAGGATCTAAGTTTACGTTAACATCAAAACAAACATATTTTATAAGGAAATTAGGATTTTTATGCTCTTTGCATGACAGGGACACAAAAGGAGTACCTTAAAAGTTGATTCACCCACATAACAAAATGAAACCACACCCACACGTCACGGCTTGAGCGTTACAGACACTCTGTATTTCATGACCTGCCTGTATGAACACTTGGTTGAAACTTAGCTGCAGATAAGAGCTTATGATTTGTGCTCAAATTAGGGTCAATGATACGATTGATGTGTTCAGAGTATTCCTTAGCGTTTAAAGAAATCCCTGTCACGCCATCTTTATTAGTGGTGGAAAGATGCAATTATAAACGGCATCTTTCTAATAGCACAATTCCGTACATAACGACAGTCAGTAGAAAAGAATATCCCAAGGGTTCAATCATTCATACAAAGTGTGTACCTGTTCACGTCGCTCCTGAATATCCTCGGCTGTTTCGAGGATTTTCACCTCCTTCGGCGGCGGGATTTGCTCCATGGTTGATGTTTTTATTCAACTGTAACAAAACAGAGGCCAAATTGCTTACTTACTGGTGAAGTTTTTCTTATAACTAAGGTAGGTACAGAGTTCGTAATTGGTAAAATTAACCAATAAATGTTCTCACCAAAAAAAAATGTTTTATTTATTTTATTATTTCGGACCACTACACAGTCAGTAGGTAGTCACAGGTAGTAGGTACACAAAGTTTACACATAGAATTATTAAAGAACTTAAAACTAAACAAAATAGAGACCAATGTAGCATGGCAAACGGAATTGAACGTCATTCGTAAACTAACTAATGACTAACTTAAAATATTAATCTTTCGTTTTCATAGTCAGTACAGTGTATAATGATATGATATGAAAATCAAACCATAAAAATTGCGTCTATTTTCCAAGCAGTTAATCTAAAATGCTGCGGCACTCCCATCCACCACGTAGGATCAATAAATCGAGCTCATATGGCGCATGGCTGTAGCGGATGACCTTATTACACAATGCACACGCACATTGCACTCCCTATGACGAATAGATGAATATTTGAATATATGAATGAATATTTGACGACCTCTGTGGCGCAGCGGGCGAGAGTCCGCCTGCGACGCTAGAGGTTGCGGGTTTGATTCCCGCCTCGGAACAAATTTGTGTACGATCTGCAAAAATTTGTTCCGTTGGTCTGGGTGTTTTCTATGTATATAATAAAAAATATCTATCTATGTAAGTATATAATGTATTAAATATATCAGTCATCTAGTACCCATAACACAAGCTTTGAGTAGCTTAAATAATTACAGGCACATGAGGCTTAACATCCGTATGCCTCAAGTTGATGGACGCAGGGCAGTGCATCGTAGGGCACGTTCCTATTGTGCGTGACCTACGGGGCAATGTTTTGTTTATAGGTGATGGTTACCACTTAACATCAGGTGGGCCATCTGCTTGTTCCATCAGCTAGTTGTATAAAAAAAAAAAAAAAAAAGCTTACTTTGGGGCTAGATGGTGCTGTGTGGATTGTCCAGCATTATTTATTTATTTATTTATTTATGACTCATTGCCTACATTTTTGTTTTAATTGAAGGCATTTAGAAGAAACTGTAATCATGGAAGTTCAACACTTTTTTAAGAGTTCAAACATTTTGATTACTGTAAACCACCGAAAACGCAAAAACAAATGCTCATTATTGGATGAAGGTGTTTCTATAAATAAACAAGCTTTTACAAGTTAGTTGCTTCTAAAGAGCCTAGTTAGCTAGTACCTACATTAAATTTATTGTACAGGTTCAACTATTCACGTGGGACCGTGCACAATTTGTTATCATTATTGCGAACGCCCGTCTCCTATATGCCGAAGGCTGGAAGGTGCAACACAGCTTTTAACTAATGTCGTTTTCAGTGTTCATTTATAATAATGGTGATATGTTTTATTTTCACAAAATTTATTGAAAACTATGGGGGCCTTACTACAAAAATATAGGCAAACGATAAGCACTGCCTAAACTTTTGACCTCTCTTGCCATTGCGTAATGGCAAATAGAGACAGCGCTAATTTTAGACACTGTTTAAAGTTAGACACCGCTTTGTAGTAAGGCCCTGAATGTTTGAATGTGTGACATAAAGTTAATCTTTATGAAAAACGTTCAATTGTCTGTAAAAAGCACTGTATAAACAAGGGTTCCACCCCTTATTTAGGAAATTCTAAAATTGGAATGCTGTATGTTTACCAA
Organism: Plemyria rubiginata; assembly: GCA_963576535.1. Classification (NCBI taxonomy): domain Eukaryota; kingdom Metazoa; phylum Arthropoda; class Insecta; order Lepidoptera; family Geometridae; genus Plemyria; species Plemyria rubiginata. The sequence continues at coordinate 13,635,595 of OY754908.1, read as the reverse complement.
ACAGTACTCTAGCTTATACCTGGCACACCCTTATTTTGGTTTCTTTATTCTAAGATATTTTTTTTTTTGGTTTCTTTATGCTGACAGTACTACACACACATCTATTACCAAGATAACTGATAGAATATTTTAATTCATGTAATATAAACAATCCTTAATCTAACATCAGGTGGATCATCATCATAGTATCAAATGGCTTACTTGACAACCTAAGGCCCTTCTAAGAACTTGTTATACTTTTTAGATAACACTGTACTGTCCACTTATTACAACACAGAGCACATCACATCCCCAAACACCAAATTAATCTGATCTCATCTCCACAATGAAGAAGGTCACTTGACATCACCACTGACTGGTTGTAGGTACCTACTTAGCTAATAACTGTCGTACAGAAGCGAAACTCTTAGGTATTATTTACGCGCTAATGAGGCTATGCGAAGCGGAGATAATGCTATTCAAATGGACTGTGAACCTACGAATCGTTAGCAGTAAACTATTTTTGTAGTTACCTTCGGAGTTCTGTTCTACAGATTTTGAAGTGCCTATTTACGATTTCTAGAAACTTTTTTACTTGCATATGAGTATCACTTCTATAGTGGGTTGTTGTTGGTACTAAATGGTGGCCACAGTCAGCGTCAAATAATAGTTACTATACCAATTACGTCACATCCTTTGCTGGCCTTGTGACTCAGATACTATGTTATCTTATACATAATTAGGATTTGATAAGGTTTCATACCTTTTCAGAAACAATAGCATAATATTGTTAGTTATCTATTTTTAAGGCTATTTGTATTTGGTTTTACTTACTGGCTCATTACATTTCTTTAAAACTTTTAAATGACCACAAATAGACGCTAACGTAATTTTAATTATGACGATCATTTAAATATTTAATTACGCTTAAAAATGTAGGTTAATTCTTCGTTAAGGTGGTGACATAAGAGCTCATGTACCTCTTGCTCGGAAATTCTGAAAATTGTAATTAGGTACTTTAAGCAAGCTATTGAGTAGGAAAACTTGTATAGTAACAAAAAAAAAGCGAAGCAGGGGCGCGAGGGAGGGTTGCTAGTATATGGATAATTAGTTAAATAAACTCTGTGCAATGTGATTGTATCTTGCTTATTTGTGATTTTTCATTAATGAGTTTATTGATTTATTCACTGGATATTAACAGTGGATTTATCAAGCTAATGATGACAACATGATGATAATGATGACATAGTGGAGCGAATGAGGCTACCCGGAGGTGTCAAATCACCTACAACGGCTGCAAATGATTACAGTTGAGTGCACTTGCAACATTACCTGGAAATCAATATCTGCATGTAATCTAATCTAACTACTTTAACCAGGGCAATGCAGATATAACATCAAATATGTTTATGTGTCTTGACTCGAGAGTGAATATCTACATCCACAACCATTATGTGAAATTTACAAGTACACACACACACAACAAAATTGGTTAAAAAACATTTATAATCACCTATTTATTTTACATTAAATTGGATCTCTCATTTCACATACATGAATGTTATCGAATGAGCTGAGGAAAGAAAGAGCTTCTTTCTTCTTGAACGAAAATACACTTATTTATGCAAACTGCACAATGTGGATTAAAATACTTATATTCAGAAAACTATACTATTGAATAAATTAAATTATAATGTACTATATATACCTACACAATGTATTATATTTAAATGCAAGATCATTTTGTTCCCCTCCCATCCCTGACACATCCTACTACTATTATACCTAAACGCAAAAGTTTGTATGTATGTTTGTTACTCTTTCATGCCAGAATGGCTAAACGGATCTGGATGAAACTTGGCAGAGAGATGGATTATAGTCTGGATTAGCACATAGGCACATAGTGGGAATACCGGGGTTTAAATCTGTGTGGGTGAAACCGCAGGGCGATATATAGATTTCTATATTTTTTTCACCAATAAAAATATGTGAATTGAAATTTTTTTTTTTAATTTATTTATTTATTTAAATGCACAAAACACATTACAACCAAGAAAAAACTAAAACTAAAATATTACAACTGATCTGGATTGTATCGTAAATATATGTGCATACAGCCGAAAATAACATTTATTGTACGTAACGAGTTAGGTTAATTACCTACTTTAACAAAAAATTGTTTTCTGTGTTAGTACAGTACTTCCCTATACAACATCCATACCATCAGCTAGTGAAACTAGAGAGGCTGGCAAAGTTTGTAATCCTTTGCCAAACCAATAATCCCAAGCTATACAGTTCAAATTAGCTCCCAGGGTGCTGACAATACAGAAAATGTGTCAAGAGATGGGAGCTGTTTACCCTGTGTTTTATCAAATGATAAATGAAAAAGTTACTTATTAAAATAAAAGATGAAAAAATTACTCAGTAAAATGTTAAAATAACATACCAATTCTATCACAGAGTGTTACCACCACTTAGCGTGAAAGTACCTACGTGCAATGAATGAAATGAATCGCGGCGGGGCGGGGCAGTAGCTCTGGTGCGTTTGATACGGACTCTCACCAATTTAAATACTCCAGCGAATACACCATACGCCGCATAGACACATTCAGCGCATTCGCCTCGCCGATCGACCCTACACCCCAGCCTGACAATGACGTAATGCTCCAAAATAAACCTACTAACGAAAGGAAAAGGATAACGGCTGGCAGCGACCCGTTTTAATCTTCCGCAGGATGGAACGCGTTCTCCAAAAATTGATTATGAATATGTTAACGTCTTGAGCAGTTCCCGTTACAAATCACGCACGATTACTTCTGATGGAAAGTAGGTTCGGCGACGGCGAACATCGTCGTTCGATGGAATTCACCGATACCTCTACTAATATAGATGGGCGAATGGGTGTGTCATCGCTAACATTATTGCATTTTACTAGCGATTACCCAGAGTATACATAATTTATCAATCTAAATGCAATAAAGCTTACCTGCAAAGCAGATGAAAGTCACAAGTAATTAGATTTTTATCACTTTTTACGGAATAACTTCTTTACAAACTAAAAATCGTTCGATCGACCACTACTCGCAAGACTCGCGGTCGCGTCACTACTTTTTTTTCACACTTAAGGTTGCCAACACATGTCTACCTACTTTGGTCACTACTTACCTACACACAAGTAAATGCTAAATCATGTATCATGACTATTGCCATGAAAGAAAGAAAAATTATTTATTACCCCAAAAAATACATAGATACAGGTAGGTAGGTAACAAAAAAGAAAGTAACAAATAAGAAGTAAAAAATAATAATTAAAAAAACCAGTCTTGCGTGGTGTAAGGGTTAACAGGTATAGTATAGGCATAGGTCGCGTCAAGGAAGAACACTGGTAATATGTTTATTTCAGTGTTTACAATGTTTATTTTATTAGCATTTTTTTTTGTAACTACTTGTTTAGTAAACAATAATAAGCTTAATTTCCTTATCTGAATAGAGCTGGGCTAATGCTAGAACTTTATTAGCGAATTTATTCATCAAGTGTGATTAGATCTCCGTTGGCACAGGTAGTAGCGCAGCCCCGTATCAAGGGGAAGGTCGCGGGTTCAAATCTCGCTCGGAAAATAACTTTTGGGACATTATTACAAATCTTATAAAAATAGTGTTAGATCTAGCACCGAATGGGCTAAGTTGGCAATGGCATTCAAAATTTTTTATGCTGCCACAGTACAGCAACAAATTAGAAAAAGTCAGTCCTCTGTCTGCATGTCATGTCATGCCGTATTGCAGTCAGTAAAGTTATGCTAAGGCCGCAGGATTGGAGGCCGCACAACAAATTAGAGAAAGTCAGTCCTTTGTCTGCATGTCATGTCATGCCGTATTGCAATCAGTACATACAGATTCAACTTCTTTTCATTCATTCAGTCGGTTCAGTTTTCATCTTCATTCATCAATCAATCAATTTAATTTTAGTTGTCAAAAAAAATTTTACGCTCGCTCGCTCCAGTGTTGCCAATGCTACGGCAATTGCCATGTTCTACGGCTTTCGGGCCAAAGAATCACAAAATCTACGGCCTACGGCCGCATCCTTGTGGCCGTAGCAGAATCTACGGCTTTTTTTGCAAATTCTTCGCTAATTCATTAATTCACGGGTTGTGTTGTAATGTTTGGACGTACCTCTGACTACCCCCCCTTAGACATCCTCAAAGAATCTTGAGGTTAGTACTTGGTACTTGAGAGATTTGAGGGGATATCTACCTGACTGGGGATCAAAGTCGTGAAGCTGTTTCTGTTTTTTTTTTGTTTTGTGAGAAGTGTTACTCCGATGCATGAAATTTGACAATATTTGGGTGAGTGGGATACCCAAATATTGTTTGACAGGAGGGAATTCGAGAGGAACGGCACTATAATGTCAAAAAGTAACAACAGCAAAAATGATTGCAGAGAACCCACCGCCTAACACTCAATGTACTTACCAAAAAATTAAAAAGATTGGAGAGGTTAAAGTAAAATATTAGCATATTTTTTTCAAAGAAATAGAGAAAATTTGCAAACATTAGGTACCCAAATGGCGCTATATTAAGGTTTTTTAATGTTAAAAACGCAAATTAAAACTCCTTTTTTTTAAGCAGTGCTACGGCCCACCTATGGTCATTTTCCTTAGAAACACGGCTTTTTCACCTCATACACGGCCGCCTAAAAATTTTCATTGGCAACACTGGCTCGCTCGCTCTCGCTGTGGTCGCCCGTATTGTTTGTTGTATGAATTTGTGTGTCAATTATCAATTAACCCTCGTTTATCGATGCTCGTTGATTATTAAAAAGTAGTGCTCAGTTACATACAATACTATCGATGTGCACTTCGAAGTGAACTAACAATGGCTGCTGGTAGCGAAAATCTGTGGCGCGAGTGCGCGTCCTGGCTGACGAGATGTGGACTGCTGCGTCCTGACCACAAGGCCAATTGGGAGACGAGCACCATTCACGACCTGGCGTATACTCTGCGTGACGGTGTGCTGCTATGCAACCTGCTGAATGTGCTGAATCCGGGATGCATCGACATGAAGGAAGTAAACCAGCGTCCACAGATGGCACAGGTACTTGGCGGAGCCTGGTCGTGCGACCTTCGCTTTAATTATTTTAGAATCATTAACTTCGGCCTCTACTTGCATGACCACTGGTTTTACTAAATAGCTAGGACATTCAGTTGGTTTATGGGTATGAACAAGGTAACTGAGAATTTTTTATGTGTTTCAAAATTATTCATACGTATGTACAGTTACATTTATTTGATAATACAAAAATTATAGGACTTCTTTCATCCACTTGCCCATGACTGAGCCATTTGTAGGATGTAGTGATACCTATTTAATCATGCATGCAGTCAATGATAGGCTTACTATGCCTGGGAGTTTATGTATATTAGACTACACAGATCATACAAATATTTATGGGTATCATGTTATCCTACTAATATTATAAACATGAAAGTTTGCAAGTATAGATGGATGGATGTTTGTTACTCTTTCACGCCGGAACGGCTGAACGGATCTGGATGAAACTTGGCAGAAAGATACATTATCTTCTGGAATAACATATAGGCTACTTCTTATCCCATGGGAATACCGGGATTTAAATCTGTGTGGGTGAAACTGCAGGGTGCAACTAGTATGACATAAAGAAGCATTTATTTACAAAGATAATTACAATAAATAGGTAAAAGTATTTACAAAATAGCTACATCTTTTAAATAAAGGGGTTGCTGATTTATCAACCTATCTTAATTCATAACATTCATGTTTTACGACAGTATTGTGATATTGCAAGGAAATTGCAAAATTGCAAGGATCACTGAAACATCATAATGCTAGGTCACTCTAGGTGCCAGTTCCACTCAACCAAAGCCTAGAAGAACAGGCAAAACTTACGGCTTGGTTGCTACCTATCACTCTTTTGTATGATCCTTGTTACTTTATGATGAGCTAAAATAGAATATTGGAGCTACAGTGTGGTGACAATCGAATTTACATGCTACCAAAATTACCTAATGCATATTAAACAATTCAATAAAGTAGAGAAATAAAACACAATGACAAAATAGACATGTTAGCTGCATTATTTAAGAGATATAAGACCTAGGACCTAGGTAGTTCTTACAATGCAGTACATACTGCTATCCCAAGTATTTTATTGAGATTTTATTGAATAGCTTTTGTGCTTTAAATAGGTACTGTAGGTAGCTTTTGTGCTGTAGGTAGGTAACCTAATCCTTGAAAATAATTGCTATTAGGTAAGTAATTACTTTCTGGTGTAAAGTTGGAAACAGCAAAATAGAAAGACAACCTTGTCCTACATGTGTAATTACTGGGTGAATGAATCTGAATAACTGTTTTTCGATCTGAGGTACCATTTGTGTTTAATTTTTAGTACCAAGTACCAACTTATGATTCTTTTAGGATGTCAAAAGAGTGTTTTTAGTCAGGGGTACATCCAAATACCTATATTATACACATTTAGCAGTAGTAGGTATTCGATAAGTGACGTGTTTGAGTGTTATGGCGGCACGAAACATCATTCTTCATCACATTCAGTGTCCGCGGTTTTATTATTTGCGTATTGATGTTGCTCGTAATAAATGGCAAATATAGACGAATAGGATCACTACGAATGATCGTATTTGGGTACCTAAATACAATGAATACGTAAACATGAATAAGTGACTAGAATATAGAATGTTTTTTTATTTGACTTGACACAAACAAAAGTGCCACCATTATGTTACCAACCACCAATGGGGTTTGTGAATATGCAAGTTAATTTTAATTAAAACAAACCTGTGAATTCCCAACAGTTCCTTTGCCTGCATAACATCCGAGTGTTCCTGAGAACCTGCCATGATGAGTTCGAGCTCCGGGAGATAGACCTATTTGACTCCTCCATGCTGTTTGACCTGTCGAACTTCCACCGAGTGCTGTGCACACTTGCCAAACTCAGTCAATGTCCGAAAGCATTGGTTAAAGATGTCGAGTGAGTATCAACTCATTTAAGAACCATGGTCACCAAGAGCTCTCTAAGTAGCAAGTTGAAGTGCCATTTGTTGAACTGCGGCCCGATTACGCTAATGTCTGGCTATCGAGATGGCTTTCAGTTTGACATTTGATTCCCATCCATTTTATACAATTGCTATTAACACTATGGGAATAAAATGACAAACTGAAAGCCATCTCGATAGACAGACATTAGCGTAATCGAGCCGCAGGTTAATTAAGGTCCTATCGATCTTCCTGGAGTAATGGGCGGGCTATTCAATTGCCGATAATCCACCGCAACGCAACTACGCAACCTATGACCATTATACTGGAAACCTGAAAACGGATGACCCAATGAACTTTATGACCAAATTAATTCTGCTCATTGAGTTTACTTTCATCCATGATACTACTTTAGATATGATAAACAAGGCATTAGCATTTCTATCCATCTATTTAGCCTTTGTGCATCCACTGTGGGATAGAGGCCTCTGCTTTAAAACACTATTCTTACCAGCACTCCTGCCCAACTACCCCAATAATATCATTACAATAGGCTACTTCTTATCCCAAAAAATAACCACAATTTACATAGTACAGATAAGTACGAAGGGCTGCAGGAGGAAAAGTCCCGTATATTTTATCTTAGCAATTATTATGGTAACCACGTTGCGGGCGGCAGCTAGTGAATTTTAAAAGCTTGCCAAAAACCCTTCATATTCTCTGCCACTCAAATAGACTATTTTTTTCAGACCATTCTCTGCTCAAAGAACACAATCTGAGGAGGATATTTACAAAGATCTGCAGAATGTGTAAGTTCTACATTAATAAGTTGATTATTCATAACACTGTTGAAATAAACATTTAAGAGTTTTCTTGCATTTTTAGTTCAACATATAAACTAGATTAGTTCGATTATATTTGTGAATGTGTATTCTACACCCAGGTATTAAAACTAGATAAACGTCACCAGCACCTGTCGATTATAATATTCCACGTTGTAGTTCGGAGACCGCGTCACTAGAAATGGTCCCGTACAACAGTCCGATCACCGGATCGACAAAGCCGATTCCGGCCTCGCCCTGGGTTGAGTTCACGATCCCCAGTGGCGGCTGCGATGAGTGGTTCGAAGATATCTATGAGGACCTCTGCTACGTGAAGTTTGCGATCGGGACATACTCGCCGGAGGTGGCAACCCTATTTTGTAAAAGCTTGGTACACGATAATGCTTGGACTTTTTTATACACGCTTCATTTCAATAGAAATAGGTTTACGCACGCTTTAGGTGTAAATAGCACTGCAGTATTTGTTAAGTTGTTTTAATTGCAGAAACATAAAGTAGATTGAGGTTTAAATTTGGTAAAAAAGGTTTCATTCTGTCCCGAATGTCGTAGTTCAAATGTATTCCATCTAAAATCACAAAGTGGTAGATAGTAAAGCCCAAAGAATTCTACACTATTTTTTAATAGTTGTTTGGGTATATCTGACATCCTTTTTTAAAATAACGCGCCTGCCAATGATGTTTCATCCAGAGGACATAAGGAGGCTAGGAGGAGATTAGCATTATAGTAAGTTGATGTAAAGTATATATATATGTGTAAGATGTGTATATATATATAAGATTATTTAAGGTGAAGACAAGAGCTAATGTGACTCTCGCTCGCACGTTTTGACTTTTTGAAGGATATAAAATCACTGAACCCATTTTCGAAAAATCGCAAACAACCATTTTGTGTGCAATCACATTGTGCACAGTTTAATAAAAAAATAATTTTGCTCGATACAGGTTTTCCTACTTAAAAGTTTACTTTTCTAGTATTCGTAACTAAGCAAACTTTTGAGTAGGAAATCTTGCATCGATCACAATGAAATTTTGGCGAACTGTGTGCAATGTGATTGCACACAAAATGGTTGTTTGCGTTTTTTCAAAATTAGGTTTAATGATTTTATATCTTTCAAAATGTCGAATCGTGCGAGCGAGAGGTAAATTAGGTGTTGTCAACGCCTTAAACGATGGTTCTAGTATCTGCGAGTAGGTATATGAAGCGTAACAGGAAACAGGAAAAATCATAAGGAAATCGTAGAAAATACTAATATTTACTATATTTATTGAACTTGATTTTTAAATATAAATACTAACATGCGTTATTACATAATGTATTTATTTTTAAACCTGACAGTTGCAACGTAAATCAATTATTCAGTGTAGTAACAAATTGCGATGTTGTTGTGTCCGAGTAACGTGTAAGTACCGCATTAAATTAAAATTCGTGCGCGAAGTACACATACGAAACGAGAAACATTAATAAAAAAGTTACAAAACAAAACAATTGCGTAGAAATATGAGTAGTCACGTATTCGAATATATCACTAATTCATTACCACTTTAGCAATCTTGCAACGAGACATGACTAAGAACTGTATTGCCTACCGTATAGAAAGGTAACTCCGGCTGGCTGTGTTCCTTATAACGGTTGCTTTCGCCCCACGCACATGTTACTGTCGTTCATGACGGGTGACGTAGGTAGGTGGCCATGGGTACATTAATAAATAAAATAAATAAATAAATAATGCTGGACAATCCAACACAGCACTATCTAGCCCCAAAGTAAGCTACTTAAAGCTTGTGTTATGGGTACTAGATAACTGATATATTTAATACATTATATACTTACATAGATAGATATTTTTTATTATACATAGAAAACACCCAGACCATCGGAACAAATTTCTGCAGATCGTACACAAATTTGTTCCAAGGCAGGAATCGAACCCGCAACCTCTTGCGTCGCAGGCAGGCTCTCGCCCGCTGCGCCACAGAGGTCGTCAACATTAAGTTATTTCTTGTTGGACTTCGATGAAATAAAATGTTCCGTGTAACGTTGTGTCTATGTCCATTTTGTGGTAGGTACACCGGAAGTATTTTGATTTATCATGACGTTAGATTTATGAATACACTTCTATGTGGTTTTATTCAAGAGGAAACGTTCCCCCTTCAATTAAAATCAATTCACGGAGCAGCGAAGCGACATGCATCGCTAGACGAAGACGCATCTCTATCTGTATTTGCATAAAACTAGTTTCTGCGTTATTCTATTTTAATCCTCTTTAACTATGTATCATATACATACACTGTAACAAATGAAACGAAAATCATCAAAAATATTATTACAAACTGTTTTTACAAGAGGCGGTGATAACACCGCGCGGTGAAACTTATAAAAAAACTACCAATGAATAAAAAATTGTCTCAATGTTTCCTATCTCTGTTTAGTCTGGATCGGTTAAGTGGCTAAGTCGTGAAAAAGTAAATATCATACGGATACACTTTCAAAATTATATTGGCATTGTTTTTTTACGATACGATCCATTTAATAACCAGAAATCACTTTCTTGGGCCTTATTGTCTAACTAGAAGCCCATTACCATTACGATATTCTGGGTTTCCAGTGTATCAAACTTTCTGTTCTACATATCAAGTTATATATACAGGGTTACAGGAAAAATCGTGCTAGATCCGTTAAGGGCGTGGAGTACCCATCATTTCGGACTTATTTCACTATTTTATATTTAAATATTTTTTTTAGATATCCCTTAGAGAAAAATCAACTTTCTAATATATTTTTTTATTTTTTAACTTTCACTTGTCTACTACGGTATATTCCATTACACACACACACACACACACTACACTATTTTCATTAACAACACTATTTTCATGATTGACGTCCTAAAGCATCTTATTACACATGCAAAAATGCAATAATAATAAGATACACAAAATAAACAAAAATAAATTTAGTAGCCTAAATATCTCGAAAAGGGTTAAGTTTAGGGTAGGGTGTTTCATAGTGAAATAAGTCAGAAATGATGGGTACTCCACGCCCTTAACGGATCTAGCACGATTTTTCTTGTAACCCTGTATATTATATATATATTCCCTCATCTGTGCCGATTGCGATTACCAGAGAGTTAGACAATAAAGGTGCTGGTTGGTACAAAAACACCAAACTTGAAGTTGAGAGGACGGGATGGAGCAGCTTCCCCCGCCATACATCATATTCCTACTTCAAAAAGGCATAAAAAAAGTCATTTGTTCGGTCAAGAGAGTCTATGTCCATTCATTGTGGATATGTACAATCAGCATGAAGTTAAAAACTGTATATCTACACATTATGCAGTTTTCATTGCATACTGACGAGGATATGCTTGGAATGCAAGCACATCCTGTCCCATCGAAATCATTGCATTCGTTAGAATAATATCAACGTACTGCATTGCAGACGCACGTGTTGAATGTACGTTTGATTTACATAAATTCACCGTTATGTAGTTCAGACATTTCAAAATACAGCATTACATTGTATAGGTATAAGGGTTTCTTTAGTTTTGGTCGATATAATTATATCAGACAATAGTAACTCCATTAACCCGATTAGGAGCTTCAAAACTTGAAACGCAAACAGAGACAATAAAGTCTCACAACAAGGCTCCTTTATTCTTTTTGGGAAAATTATTCTAAAAGCAGAGCAAAAATGCTGGCAGCTTGACGTAAAATATTAACAAGGAATTCTCAGATGTAGACATGAATGACGTAACGGATTCCTAATACCTACTTGGGTACAATTTCTCTTTTGTGGGAACTGATAATACGCTGCGATAAGCATAGTTTTGTCTTCTGCGAATCCTCCGTATTATGTTCGTCACTGAAATAACGACATTTACGCATGAGATTCACTCTACCTAAACGAAACTACCACCCACACAAACCATTGCATCTGTTTGTGTTAGGAACTGGCACTAGAGTCACCTAGTTTTAAGACGATTCAAGATGGTCCTTGTGATTTTATTGAATAAACATATTTTGACTTTGACTTTCTCGATTATTGCTGAAACAGGCTCAGAGGCAACTTTTCACTCATGCCTCTATAATCTATATTTATGTGACATTATAGTGCCTAGGACAGCATTTTTGATTGGAGAAGTTAGCGAATTAAAGAAAGTTTCAATACCAAATCCTAGAATGGGAATAATAGATGTATTCTCTGTTGGAATCGAGCCATCTAAATGATGATACTAATAATATGGGGCCAGATAAAGTTTTGTTAAAAGCTGAATGGAGTGAAGTGACATAGGCCGACTTCGGCCCACGGTTTTGCGTGGTCGTTTGACTTATATCAGCAATTACCTATTTACTAACGCCTACGACAAGGAACTACGGTCTATTTTACCCCTATATTACAGAAATACAACTCGGATCGCAAGAAATGGTGTTTGAGCTATAATATCTTGAATTGACGACCTCTGTGGCGCAGCGGGCGAGAGCCTGCCTGCGAAGCAAGAGGTTGCGGATTCGATTCCCGCCTTGAAACAAATTTGTGTACCATCTGCAGAAATTTGTTCCGATGGTCTGGGTGTTTTCTATGTATAATAAAAAAAAATATCTATCTATGTAAGTATATCATGTATTAAATATATCAGTTATCTAGTACCCATAACACAAGCTTTGAATAGCTTACTTTGGGGCTAGATAGTGCTGTGTGGATTGTCCAGCATTATTTATTATTTATTTATTTATTTATATAAGAATTTATTTTGGTGGTTTAGTCGTACCTACTCGTAGGTTGCCCTGCTTCTCTCTACTACTCTCTTATGGCCCTGAGGTCTTGGGTTCAAATCTGCTTCTGGGACTTATTTACACTGTGCGGTGTTTGTTGGTTTAGCTCGCAACAGTAGTACCTACCTATAATTATTAAATTCTTTTCCGTAATTTATGCCTATCTTTATTAAAAGTCGAGCTTGCAGCTTGCGGTAATTTTTTTTTTATATTTTACCGGAAATAAAATGCAATAATAATTACGCAAATGTCATAATAGAACTTCTATTATGACATTTGCGTAATTCATACTGACTCATTAATTGTAAATATACAACACTCGTCATACCTGCGACTTCTTTCGCAAAGTGCTAGGTTATTACAGCCATAAACCCACAGCTGTTTAAGATGAAAATGCCATCTTGGGGTGAATTAACTAGATTAGCACCTAGACGCGAGCGATTTATACTGTGTGTGTGTGTGTGTGTGTGTGTGTAGTCCTAGCCGTTTTCGGCTACGGCGACTGTTACTGGATCGTATGATCTGTGTGAGGGCCCTGTTGTTCTGCCCTCTGATGCGCTCTAATATGGCTGATGTACCCAATTGTTTAACTAACACATGTAACTAAACCAAAATAACGTTCAAACAAACGCGAAGCTTCGACTGCCGCCGCAAGGTCCAATGCCAAAAATATAATGACACTAGTTGCACCCCGTGGCTTCACCCGCGCAGATTTAAAACTCGGTATTCCCACGGGATAAAAAGTAGCCTATGTGCTATTCCAAACTATAATGTATCTCTCTGCCAAGTTTCATCCAGATCCGTTCAGCCGTTTCGCCGTGAAAGAGTAACAAACATCCATCCATCCATCCATACTTACAAACTTTCGCGTTTATTATAGTAGTAGGATAGATTTCACTCGAATAAGCGTGTGGTAATTAAACTTCACTTACATCATAAAGACTAATGCGAATTCAAAATTTTGCGGTTAAAACATTCAAAACGCGAGTGCTATTTAGAAGTCAAGTATCATTTTAGATCGAAAACTGCATAGTTTCCTCTGCTTATCCCAATAAAAAACATTTATACATATTTGTATGTAAATGTTGTACATATTTAGTTAATTTGTACGTTGCCGGTCAGCATGTTTGTTTGTATAATTATGCTGTCAACCATAAATAATAAATCGTTATCGCGACGTTTTTTCTGCACGGTAATATTCCAAGGGAAATTATTATCATTATTTCTACTGATAACGAAATACGATACGGATTACGAACCATTGCTAATATAATGTGAAAGTGTGTCTGTCTGTCAATTTATTACGTTTCACGCCTGAAATATTGTATTGAACCAGAAAACTAATAACGAGATAATAAACATTCTAGAGAAACGATAATGTATTTATTAACTTAACAAACATAACATAACATTGCAGTAAAATACCAATGCGCTATGCAATACAAATAAGTAATTTACCAACAAATCACCACACAAAAAATGAACATTAATAACAATACAAAACAGCGTCCTCAAAATAATAGTTAAATGTATGTCCTGTTTTTGAAAAAATAAACATTATTATTATTAGTTGAGTTTAAAAACCATTATAAGTGCAGTATGTTTACTCATTCCCCTCTTATATATCAAAGGAGATAACAAAAGGTAGGCATATTAGGTCGTAGGTTTAAATCCTGAATTCCAAAAATAATGTCTAAAATATCGTCATCTAGCATTATTATCCAGAAGTAGTCGCGTTGTCGTGTACCAAGCGCACCTAGACCGTCAAGCGATATTTTTGTTTTTTTACCGCCAAATAGATTAGCTTTTCAAAGGAGCATGACACATTTTAGTGGTTTTAGGTGCGGATCAGTTTTGTAGATGTTTTCGTAAAACTTTTGTAGATAGCTTAACTATTTTCGGTTGCTCTACGTTATTATACTCGCGTATTATCGAGGAGCCATTTTACTCGACTCAGCTCATCCTGTCTTTTGTTATCATCCCAATTTGTTGAGTATTGAGCAACTGTTATTTTCGGTCATCAGTATCGCTCAAAGTTTTCTTTATACCGTTTGATTTATTGACTGTATTATTTTGTAATTAGCTTACAATGCATGTTGCTGAAAACGGGAATCTTTCCCACTGAGGACTGGGTATCTATGGTTACTGCCCTCATTGGGAAGGATTCAACGTTTTCGCGGGACGGCATTTCCACTGATTTAACTAGCCCCATGCGCACTTCTGTCCTTGAAAACAGCAACCAATCAATCAACCTTTGAAAAGTATCCTTGTACACAGAAAATATGTGGTCACTAAATCACAACATGTGAGTCAGCTAAATCACAAGAATCAATTTGAAATTGAAAATCTTAAAGCCAGGTGCATCAGGCGCCTAGTTCCTCGCGAGTAAGCCTAAAAGAACAGGCAACAGATTTCGTTCAAGAAACTTTCATAGTTTTATATTATATACCTCGAATAAGATAATGTGAAGTGTGCATGCGGCGTCACATCGGCTTTAGAGAGTGAATCCCTGACCCTAATAACAGTTACCACAGATTCTTATCCTGGCACGATTTTAGTGTCGAAAGATTCCAGTTTATGGATACTTATGTTTAACCGCCTGTTTCTGAACGCTCGATCAACACTAATCGGCTGTCATGTTTAGATAGAGATAGCAAGTGACTTGACAGCCTATTAGAGTTGATCGAGCTTTCGGAAACCTAGGGTAAGAGTGCCAAGTTTATTATTTTAACCTTTAAAAAAAAAAGAATTGTATCTATATCCGTCTTGCTAATGCTTAGACATGAATTGAAATTGTCACTGATTTTGTGACTTATTAATGAAAACCTGTCAAAGATCTATGTTTAACTTGCGACTAATATTGCATTTTATTTTTCGATGAATCCAACATAAGAACCTGAATCCAACATAAGAACCTTCTAGAAAATAGGATTAAATTATTTTCTAGAAGGTGGGTTTCCTCTAGAGCGTCATGGGGTGGGATCGTTGGTCATGGGGTGCCTCTAAAGCGGGTGTATGTTGTGGAAATGTCACGTAACGTGTGGGTCGGCGCAGCGGCGTGGCGGCGGTTCCCCCCCGGAACGCGGACTCGCAGTACGACAGCTACAGCGCGCAGCAGCTGCACGACGAGGAGATCTACCACGACCTGTGTGCCGTGAAGGCGTCCGCGCGAGACCCGCCGCTCCCCGCGCCCAACCGCGCTTTACATACTGTACGCTCGGTTTGTTTACTTTATCATTTATAGTTGTGCTCGGAGATGTAATGTCCATGTTTTGGCGCTATCCTACAGGCTGCGCTAACTGATTCCGATCCTATCGACTGCGCCAATTATTTCTGATCCTTCTGGTTGCGCTAATCAAGCACATCGAATGTTATGAGGATTTCATAACTACTCTAGTCCATATCTTTTCCCGCACGCACCACTGGCTATATAAGTTCTGTCGCTCAGAAATAATTTCACTAATGATACTGTATTATTTTGTAAAATCAGCGTGACCATCTTAAATGAGTAAATTAGTATCTCTACATCTTAAATACCATTTACTTGGTGACTAAGTACGAAGCATAAACCTCTTTTACGGCCTTGCTCTTTTCCACGTTATGAAACATTAAAGTTATAGCATCTCCAGAGGGCGATAACGTGAGCTCGTTTTATTTTACTCCTGCCTTGCCTACCCATTAGATAAAACAAGCTCAGTAAGGACGGAATTTGAGTAACCAACCACAGTTTACCCAAGGCCGAAACCCTTGACCCTTATTCTAAATTTATGCTGAAAACTTTACCAACTAAAAGGAAAATTCCACGGAACCTTATTTGGCGTGCTAATTTGTTATCTATTAATACATTTTATGAATGTAAACTCTAGAAACGAGCTAGATTTATTTTTTTGACGATCGGCACTGCACGTCTTTTGATTCTTTCCACTTCCACGTAAATAAACAATTAGAGCAATACTAGTAAAAATTCACTAACCCTTAAAAATTTTAGGTTATTTAGTAGTCCAAAAAACGTATAATTCTTAAAAAATACTACTATACCCATCCTTGTTGTTCACGCCTACAGCCCGCTCTTACCGGCGTGTCAGAGAACATAATTGTAGAGGCCCAATCCCCCGACGTCCATTACTCAAATTATCTCGAGTAATTTGCAACATTACCGCGAGAAACACCTTTCCAAGAATACAAAGAGTATTCGTGTCCAACATCCGATTCTGCGCCGCCGATGCAAGTAAAAGTTGGCGAGCTGTACCGGACATCGGCTGAATTATTCATGGACTTATATCTCGGATCACGACTACTTTTTTCACCGGTAGTCAATTCGCTGTCACACTTTTTACAATTATTTTTTTGCGTAGATAAATAGTGTAGAATGGTCATTGGCTTTGCTATTATGCCTGCGCTTTGTTATTTTTCTTTTTTGTTGGCATTCCTTTAAGATTTTCTCTTTGCGAATTTTCAGTCAACGACTACTTCGTCGCACAGTCTCGAGAAGAGAGATTACGTGATAAGAGAGCTGGTTGATACGGAGTGCAACTACGTGGATGTCCTTAGTAAAATTGTCGAGTTCTTCCTGAAGCCACTTGTACCTTTCTTGAAACAGAACGATCTGCACGTAATATTCTTTGGAATCGAGGTAAGTCATCTTCTCATGAATAATTTATTAAAATCATAGGGTCATCATCGCGACTATAATTATCAGCCACAGTGATCTTCCAGATCTATTTGTACTCTAGTACCTACTCAAGATCAGGTGAAGATATCTAGGGTAGTTACTCACGCCCAAACATTAAATTAAGCATATGCCTCCCTAAAGCAGTTGATTACATAAACAATTAAAACTTAATTTAAACGGTAACCGTTCCAGTGAATACAAACTACGGTAATTAAATTGGACAAGCCGTAAGACGAATTGAGTTACATAACTTGTCGTAATACGTTTCATTTAACGTTAACTTAGTTACAGCTCTAAGAATTAACGGCAGTTTGCCTTAGTAGTGTCGCCATTATATCAGATTTAGAACGTACGAGTCCTACGATGGTTCTTTCAGCTCGCATTTACCCTGTCTTGTTTGCTCGTTAGCCTTCGTAAGCTAAGCGAGCACCGACATTAGTGGCAGTTGAACTTTAGCTACGGATTTATGAATTCGTTCAGCCCAAAATGTTATTACCTATAACGTTCACAAATCCGGTAATCGCAAAATTGCCGGACCAAACTAAACTAGCCTAATGCGAATAAGGTCACGTCGGTTTTGTAAATTATTCTAATTCGTGATCAAACAACCCGAAATGTGACCCGCAAGCCGTGGCGCCACGCCGCCACCACTCGGCTACATTTCTATTTATGAAATCCTTAGTAAATTACCTCATAACTTATATTCTATTAAGATCTTTAGTTATTTGACCCTGTATTCGCAAATTGACAATCGACCTCCGACCTTCAGTAAATTGGTATCTTTCTCCCAATTTTATCCTCTATTTGTTTGTGAGTTATTTTCCCTGTCATCTTTCAATGCTCCCGAACTTAAATACCTACGATACGACTTGACGAACGCCGGTGACTATACACTCGCGCATTTTGCTTAAAATCTCCAGTTTAGCCTGAGAATTGAAATTAGAAGGTTATAGGCCATGCGCGCTTCACCCAATATGTATGTGTCCCGATAATATGTATTACTATTACTATAGTACAGTGCCTGGGGCAGTGTTTGGATGGAATAGGCTGGTCTGTCCAGAATCTATATATGCCATCCTCATCATAGCTATGTCTGTATAGGGTAGGCAACCTGAAAAACACAGGTAGACGGATATGGCGAAGTTATAATGTTTCCCCAACAAGGAAGACTGCATTGTTTCATTCAGTCAGTCACTAACATCTATAGGTGTGGTTAAAATCAGTATAAATATTTAGAAATTCTATTTATGTTCTCAGACTTCGAAGCTCAATTAGGATAAACAAACCTCTCTGTGTTCTTTGAAGTATTCGTGTTTTTTTTACATCTATAAATTACTGCTTATAAGCATTTCCATTCATAGATTTGTAAACGCAAATACTCATGACGCAAGTAAGTAACATTACACACGATTTGTCCGCTTCTATTGAATTTTCCAGCATTTTCACCGATTCTAAAAAAATAGAAAACTTGTCTTTTGATAATGCTTCATGGTTCACGGCGACGTACTGGAATACACCCTCAAATATTAACCTAAAAAATCTCTAGGCCAAAAGTAGGCCACTTTGACAGCCCTTCCCTTCTTTCAGGAGCTACATGAGATCCATTCAGGGCTGCTTCGCCAGCTAAAGTTAGCCACAGACGGATGCGTGCCAGCCATTGGGGCTCCGCGCCTCGCCGACGTGTTTCTAGTGTGGCGGGAACGACTGCTGCTGTATGGAGACTACTGTTCCAACCTTACCCATGCACAGGAAACGCTCAAGACACTGGACTCGAGAGATTCTACGTTCTGCAAACAATTACGGGTGAGCAATAGGCTCTCTTTACCAATTTCTCATAGTATCCATCATCACCTCCATCTGGAGATCCATAATTTGCCATGCGCCTTTCCAATGCAGAAATGCCAATCACAACACAGCGATGGACGAATCCAGTTGAGAGACATACTATCGGTGCCCATGCAGAGAGTGCTCAAATATCACCTTCTACTCGACAAGCTCGTTCAAGAAACACATCCGGTGAGTTCGATTTATAACGTTCATATACTCAAGTTCGTAAACAATCCACGAGCATGATCCATACAAAATGTGCCCCGGCCCGGCGCAAACGAAATGTATCACAGTTTTATAAAGTTAGTTTATCTGTGTGCATGTCTCCAGCTTCCTCATATTGAAAATGTAATTTCTATAAATGCCAATATTTAAAGCATAATTAGTGCACTCATAGATTTGAATCATAATTTAGCTGCCAAATAAACAACGATGCTATAAGCTTATAATAGTGTTTAAGCTGGAGTAACATGTCTCCAGCTGCCTCAGTCAGTGTGGGCAAACGGCTAATGATAGAGATATATAGTAAACGCAAGGATTTAGTACCTATTTAGTGCACCTGGTACCAAAAATTTCAGGTCTGTAGCTAGGAAACTCTTCGAGTTATAAGACTTCATTAACGTGTAAGCTGGAGTAACGGTACGTGAAAAAGCATATGCTCGTTCTCTGGAATGGCTGGAGCTAGCAGGTTGCTTTAAGTCTCCAGATTTAGTACCAAACGAATTAGCGAGGTACCAAATATTTGAAGTGTCTCTGTTCAAAACTCTATGAGTTACAAGCTTTTCCAGCTTTTTTTGTTTGTCCAGCTTGCACATGTTGGATCTCAGCAACCACAATAGGTACAGACTCGGTTGATGTCTTTGAACCGAGCTATGAATTAGTGCACTCGGTACCAAAAATTTGGAATCTCTAGGACAAGCAGTTCTGTTGTAATCAGCAAAATAACATTTTACCGCTAAAAATTCAAAGCATTTCGACGCGACCACAAAAATGATGCGTTGCCGCTCTGAAGGTGATACTACGCGCCAGTCACTGGTTGCGTCTATTTTATTTTTTGTTTTTGTCACATCCGCATGAACATCCGCATTATTGGTGCGATGCGGATGTCCAAATCGATGCGGAAGAAACATACATAGATACAAGAGGTGCGTTTTTACTGGTAGGTAGCCCCTCTTTTTACCTTTTTGGCAGTGTTAAAATAACGGAGTTGTATCTGTATCTACATAGGTACCTACTCAAAGCGCCAGTTCTTTAACACCTACCACAGTACCCATAGGAGAAGTTAAGTAGTAAAACTAATAAATGATTAGGTACCTACGTAAATCTAAATTTACCTAATTATTTATTTAACTGCTACCTACCATAATACTGGTTTATATAGGTAGGAAGGATTCGTTTTTGCAAATCGAAAACCTCTCAAATTTGAATGACTTGACTTAGGTCTGATGACGATTCACTTAACATGACACTAGCAAGATTAGATTGGCTGTCAAACTGTCAAAATACGGACGGACGGACATGCTTCTCGCTCCCTGCCTTGCCTGCAAATTCTGCAATATATATAATTGGTATATTTTAACCTCTCAAATTCGAATGACTTGACTTAGTTTGATGACGATTCACTTGACATGACACTAGCAAGATTAGATTGGCTGTCAAACTGTCAAAATACGAACGGACGGACGTGCTGCTCGCTCCCTGCCTTGCCTGCAAATTCTGCAATATAATTGGTATATTTTATCAAAAAAAAAATATGAAATGTCAAACCATACCAAACTATTTAATTGATGAGATATGGCAACATACAACGCCCCGCTCTTCAACGCACATCGGAAAGAGAAGGGTATAATAATTATGCCTTCAGAAATTTAAAGGACTGAGTGCATACAAAAAAGACTCTTATCGCGGGTAAAATACGTTCAAATCCGCAGAGCGTAATATCACCTTCAGAGCGGCAACGCATCATTTTTATGGTCGCGTCGAAATGCTTTGAATTTTTGGCGGTTAAATGTTATTTAACTGATTACAACAGAACTGCTTGTCCTAGAGATTCCAAATTTTTGGTACCGAGTGCACTAATTCATAGCTCGGTTCAGAGACATCAACCGAGTCTGTACCTATTGTGGTTGCTGAGATCCAACATGTGCAAGCTGGACAAACAAAAAAAGCTGGAAAAGCTTGTAACTCATAGAGTTTTGAACAGAGACACTTCAAATATTTGGTACCTCGCTAATTCGTTTGGTACTAAATCTGGAGACTTAAAGCAACCTGCTAGCTCCAGCCATTCCAGAGAACGAGCATATGCTTTTTCACGTACCGTTACTCCAGCTTACACGTTAATGAAGTCTTATAACTCGGAAGAGTTTCCTAGCTACAGACCTGAAATTTTTGGTACCAGGTGCACTAAATAGGTACTAAATCCTTGCGTTTACTATATATCTCTATCATTAGCCATTTGCCCACACTGACTGAGGCAGCTGGAGACATGTTACTCCAGCTTACACACTATTATAAGCTTATAGCATCGTTGTTTATTTGGCAGCTAAATTATGATTCAAATCTATGAGTGCACTAATTATGCTTTAAATATTGGCATTTATAGAAATTACATTTTCAATATGAGGAAGCTGGAGACATGCACACAGTTTATCTACTCTCATGTCATAAAATTCGAATTATAAACGTCAAAACGAATTCATATTGATATACTTTATAAACGCAATACCGTAACCAAATTAAAAAATTTAATTATGATACAGCTCCTTATACAAAGATAGTTGTATAAAATAACTTTTTTACCATAACGATACAGTTCTTTTTCTTTTTGGAAAAGGCAAGGGTCTTGAAACCGTACAGCCAAAGAGTTTGATAGTCTGTGGCGACGGCGCGGCGCGGCGGCGGCGGCGCAGCGCGCGCATGCGCTGTTATACGGTTGGTTTGGCGCCAATTGATACGTTTTGTTTCAGTCAACTGGATTTCTTACTAACTTTGATATTTTATTTATTAGGTTCAACACTAATGTATGAGAGTAGATAAAGTAGTGTATGAAACTGCACATAACTAGGTATTAAAACTCTCGTGGGATACTATTAAAAACCTCGCCTACGGCTCGGTTTTTAAACACCCCCTCGAGTTTTAATGCCCCTCATTATGCAACAGTTTCATAAACTACTATTGCTGTTGTAGATTAGACATTAGTAATTTTTTTTTGTGGCTCATTTAGATAAATTGCAATTAATAAAAAACAATTAGCTGTGATTAAAGAACAGCCTTTTGACGATGTTCGATCATTTTTCAAGTTAATACAATACAATTAGTTATTTAACTGAGTATTCAGTTTAATGTGGATCAATATGTCTAATGGATCGCGCAGTCATCCCCAGTTTCTGAAAGCCCGATCAACACTAATCGGCTGTCAAGTCACTTGCTTTTTCTATCTAATTTTAAGTAAAAACTGAATTAGTAAGTTATTTGACAGCCGATTAGTGTTGATCGAGCTTTCGGAAACCGGGGATAAGACCAGCCTGTATCGCGGGAAATGGTATATGTGTCGAACAAAGCGTAATATTATAAACTACGGATCAGATACGCTGCTGAAAGAGTCGATGATTCTTTATCTATACTCTTTTTTCCTAGAATAATTTTGTTTTGATAGAATCATGAGGAATTCAGAGGATTGGAGCGAGCTAAGGAGGCGATGGTGGACGTGGCGCAGTACATCAACGAAGTCAAGCGAGACAGTGAAGTCCTGACTGTATTAGCCAAAGTACAAGTAAGTTGTTTGTTTAGAGCACTTCGGGTTGTCTTGCTGATCATTTTATCTTATTTGGAATAAACTGTCACTGGCAACTGCTATTGATATAGCTGCGAGGAATGATGGGCCCCCATTTATTTTCTTGTCGTGTCACTAGTTTCCTTCGAAACAGTGGTGAAAAGCTTTTAAGTTTTTCAAGTGGCTCCTTTCGAGCACTTGACACTTGCTATAGAACTTATTTTTATTTATTTTAACTTGCACGTCTCCATCGCATGCTCTGCGGAAACTTTAGGTGTAGTAAGAGCAGCAGATGACGATGTTTTATGTAGAATAAGACGGAGGAATGTCGATCACCACAGAGAAAAATGCTCTATTTGTTTTTTCATTTGTCTTGTGTTAGTTATGAGGTTTAGAGACTCTGCCTGCTCAAGCGTCACGGTTGTGACTCACAACCCCTGGGGCATTATTCACTATGACAATAGGAGATCCCTTGCCCCAAACCGTGAAACGTCAAAACATGATGTTGGGCTTTATTGTTTACTAGCTGGTACCCGCGACTTCGTCTGCGTACTTTTAATCTCTTCATCTCTTTTTTCGCAATAAAAGGTAGCCTATGTTCTTTCTCAGGGTCTAAAGATTGTCTGTGCCAAATTTCATCAAAATCGGTCGAGAGGTTTAAGCGGGAAAGCGTAACAGACAGACAGACAGACGGACAGATAGATAGACAGAGTTACTTTCGCATTTATAATATTAGTTTGGATGACATAGGAGATACTTTGCCCTGACCGTATGACACCGGCTGCCTTGTCTTAGCTGTGATCGCGGTGCAAATGGTCATCCCAACTAATATTATAAATGCGAAAGTAACTCTGTCTGTCTGTCTGTCTGTCTGTCTGTCTGTCTGTCTGTTACGCTTTCCCGCTTAAACCTCTCAACCGATTTTGATGAAATTTGGCACAGACAATCTTTAGACCCTGAGAAAGAACATAGGCTACCTTTTATTGCATAATATTCAAATTAAAAGTACGCAGACGAAGTCGCGGGTACCAGCTAGTAGTGAATAAGGCTCCTGCGCTGCAGCGTGCTCGCTGTGTTTTAAGGCACCATGTTTAGTTAGTTATTGGAGTGAGCGGTATACACGATCGCCTGCTTCCCCTGTTGTATCGCGCGTGTGTGTACAGGAGAGCATAATAGACTGGGAGAGCGCGGCGCTGGGCGCGGGCGGCGCGGGGCTCGCGGCGTACGGCCGCCTGCTGCTCGACGGAGAGCTGAAGGTGAAGGCGCACGAGGACCAGAAGCTGCGCACCAGATACGTCTTCGTGTTCGACAAGCTGATGCTGCTCTGCAAACCTGTCAAGGTTATTATAATCCCAACTAATATTATAAATGCGAAAGTAACTCTCTGTCTGTCTGTCTGTCTGTCTGTCTGTCTGTCTGTCTGTCTGTTACGCTTTCCCGCTTAAACCTCTCAACCGATTTTGATGAAATTTGGCACAGACAATCTTTAGACCCTGAGAAAGAACATAGGCTACCTTTTATTGCGAAAAAAAGAGATGAAGAGATTAAAAGTACGCAGACGAAGTCGCGGGTACCAGCTAGTAAAATAAATAATGCTGGAAAATCCGCAGAGCACCATCTAGCCTCAAAGCTTATGTTATGGGTACTAGTTACCTAACTACATACATAAAATCACGCCTATTTCTCATCGGGGTAGGCAGAGACCACGGATTTCCACTTGCTACGATCCTGACATTTTTTTTCGCTTCATTCACTCGCATAACATTCTTCATACATTCGGTTTAGGGTACTCTTGACCTGGCCTTTCTCTAGCACGTCTGCTATCTGGTCTAGGTACGTCCGCCGAGGTCTTCCCCTCCCAACATTCCCATTCACACTCGCCTGATGCACCTTTTTCGTCAATCTTCTTTCATCCATCCTCTCTTCATGCCCAAACCATCTTAACACACCTTTCTCTGTCCTCATCACTACGTCTTCTTGCATTCCACATTTGTCTCTAATCACACTATTTCTCATTCATAGATACCTAACTGATATATTTTAATACATTATATACTTACATAGATGGCTTTGTGCTCAATATCGACCGATATTTATTAGTACGAATTACCAGGACAATCAATACTCATACCGAGTCGGCATCCGGTTAGCCGAGTACCGAATAGAGGAGGGCTGCAATCGACGGACCCTGCGCAACGACGGACGCTGGACCTCGCATTTCTATCTCGTGCGGCGGACCAAGGACGCCACCTTCACTCTCTACGCGCGCACTGAGGACTTCAAGAGGAAGTGGGTGAAAGCCATCCGCGATGCCATGTAAGTACGAACAACATGTTAAGCAGCTATCAAAACGGCCTTTATTCAGTATAACAACAGGGATCTTAGAAACGTCTCAGGGGTCTTATATACTTGGTGAATCTACCGCCAGTTCGCCGCGACAAAGCCTAGAAGAACTGGCTAGATACTAAGTTTGGTTCCTAGCGTTTTTTTGTATGATCCTCTTTACAAAGACTACTAGAGACCACGGATCTACGCTACATCATTCTGTGTTTGAATATATAGACTCAGTACATACTCTCAAACGGCCAAGGAAAGATCGTTAGGAAACCTGCATGTTATATAACTTATTAAAGTTCTCTAATCTAAAAAGGAGTCTATTTTAGGCGCACCTACATACTTACACCACACTGACTCGAAAATAGTAGTGACACGACATGAAGAAAAATATTTATTATATTGATTTCTTGAATTCTGTGTTCTTGTATTGTATTCTGTGTCTCAGCTGCAAATAATTTTATTTCACAACATTTTTATTATCATCATCTATTCTTCGCTGTCTCCGTAATGTCTCAAAATGCGTACGTTAAACAAATCATTGTTTACAGAGAAAACTTGGAGCCGCCAGGCTGTCGGAGTACAAACCATAAGTTCATCCTTCATACATTCGAGAAGCCAGCCCCTTGTAGTCATTGTTCCAAGTTTCTCAAAGGTCGAATATTTCAGGTAATAATAATCAATAGCAAATCTAGAATAAAAGTAGTAATGACCAAAAGTCATGCTTTCTTACGGCTTCCTAAGGTTCTCTTTTGAGTTTGTCTTGTTGACTGAGAGATATCAGTGTTTAAGATCGATTCACACATATCAGTGAAGCAACAGTTCACACCACACCGGCACAGTGCGAAATATCCTTTCATACATTCTCTTTGAACGCATCCCCACTTGTCAATGTCAGTGTCGTGTCGACCTTTAAGCCTCTTGCCCACAGGCGCGATCTATACGCGCGTCCGGCCGGACGCGCGATGGTTGATTGTCTTAATGCAACACGCAATGTAAAACGTAAATGTCACCTAAAACGAAATGTAAAACGCACGGATGAAGGAAAGGAGGGGATGGGGCATGTGGGCGTATCCCGTGAGAAGGCAATATGTGCGTTTCCCCACAAAGTCCTTCGCTCGGCAAAAATCAGGGATTAGTCGCGCGTCGTCCGTCGTCTGACAAATTTTTAAAATGCCGGAATGTGCGATCCTCTCGTGTAAAAATAGTAGCAAAAAAGTGAATTATAGGGAACATGGAATAATCTACCACATGTAAGTTGACAAATTTACTTGTTTTTATTAAGTATTTAGCCATAAAACAATCACAAGTCAAAACTTACTTGCTAAGGTCAGTCAAAAGTTAAATCGGTACGAAAAGCATTTCTAACTAATTGTTTCAAATACATTGCTGCGTGTATCTTGAAACGAGTCACGACCCAATTAACAAGTGACGCAATGGAATGAGTAGTTGGCGATGCTCTCGACACCACGTTCTTTGCGTGGTACGGTCGCTGCTATTTGCTGCGAGATAGTGATGTGCTCGTTCATTTCAACAAATAAATAAATTTATCAATGATCGAATGATGATTGGTAGAAAATAC
Organism: Plemyria rubiginata; assembly: GCA_963576535.1. Classification (NCBI taxonomy): domain Eukaryota; kingdom Metazoa; phylum Arthropoda; class Insecta; order Lepidoptera; family Geometridae; genus Plemyria; species Plemyria rubiginata. The sequence goes on along the minus strand of OY754908.1, from coordinate 13,608,790 downwards.
CAACCTAGTTTTTTTTGAATGTTGTTTAATTATTATATATTTTTGCAAGATTATATTTCTAAGTTAATATTTATTTATATTATATGTAATTTTGACAATTTATTTGACTTTTTAATATGATGGAACTTATTGATTGAGCTGTTATATTACTGTTAACGTTCTGCTCCACCGTAGACTACATCGTCGCTTACCATCAGGTGAGATTGTAGTAATTAAAAACTCACATACAATATAAATTTTCTTTATTCCTTAAATCACTTAAAATATACATAAGTAAAATATAACATAGTTTGAATGAATAAATGGCGTTTACTTAGATAGAGACAGCAGATTAGTTTTGATCGTGCTTTCAGAAACCGGCGGTTAAGCGCTGCTAGTATATTTTATACACCTCTGAAAAAATATACTTTATAGAACGAAAACGAGCCCGTCAAAATCTGATCACTATCGATCAGATTTGGACGGGCCCGATTTTTTTAAGAATATAAGTACCTCCATTTTTGAAGTCAGTTGAAAATAAAAGTTGTTTTTATTATTATTATTAAATTAAGACATATGGATTTTCTTACTAGTCAAGCTGAGATAGAATGTGGAAAAGACTTCTCTCAAAATCAATCGATAATACTTTATCGATAATATTGAAATCCCTATGCCTACGTTTTTAGGGTAGTGTGACGTACGAGTGGTTCGCATTGATTGGGTGATTGTAAGTCAAGTAGCCAATCGTAGTGCTGCGTTCAGTTCGTCTGTCACCCGAGTTTATTATCGTATGTACGCTTTATATGTAAGTGTAGGCAAGGGAGAGGGAAATCTGCCGACACCGTGTTTCATATGATTAGGATGTAAACCGCCAGTCTCTATAAGTCTATGGTAAAACGCAATCGCAAGACGCAGAATCGCAGAACGTGCCTGTGGAGTAGAGCCTTTATGGTTCCGTTTATTCCTGTTTTTATATATTTTTTCTTTATTAATTACTATGTATAATTATAGTAGCCAGAATGTAATTTATAATTAGAGTAATAATAAAACCGTTCTAGTTATATAAATAAGTAAATAAATAAATTCCTTCTGTGAAACGTCTATGTGTGTATTTGACATGGTAGTTTTAGGGTCCGTACCCAAACGGTATACAACTGGAACCTTATTGCTAAAATATAAAATGATGATTAGAATTAATTATAATTATGATGTAGTGACGCTACACTAGTTGTTACTATTCGCGTGTATTCCAGGGCTACCTATGCTCGGTGTGCAACGCGTGCGTGCACAAGGACTGCATCGGCACGTCGGGGCGATGCGGCGGCGGCTGCGCGCCCGCGCCCGCGCCGCCGCCGCCGCCGCACCACCATCCGCCGGAACAGGCGCTGCACTACTACATGTGGTAAGTGCACCAGGAACTATGCAATACTCTTGTTTACTATCACTATCTATTCGGCATGTATGCATCCTCTATAAAGCGCCACTTTCTCCGGTCCTGTGCCAGTCTCCGCCATCTAAACTACTCTTGTTTATTATCCACAAAAAAAAGAACTCTTACAACACAGGTTATCAAAACATAAAAGAAGAGTCCCAACCCGATTCTTTAACTCTTTAAAAACAATAGAAAGATATATTTTTTTATTATCTTGACATGGTTAGCTGTGTGACGTCATTCTAAATACAACATGGCGGAACACACAAAATGGTGGACAAGTTATTTTTGATGCACTTCTACAATATGGGTATCAAAGGGTTAGCTTAGAGTAACTTTAATTCTTTTGAGTGCATTTAAATGAAAGCTTTATTTTACATTTGATTTGTTAATTGTGTTAGGTACGTGGGAGAGATGGGCCGCGACACGGCCACGGCGCGGCTCGAGCGGCGCGTGGACGGCACGTTCCTGCTGCGCGTGCGCCCGCATCCCGCGCTCGCGCCCACCGACACGCACTACGCGCTCTCACTCAAGTATGTCCGATACAACATACTATTGAACATAGCGCCATCTGTGATTCAACTGCTGTACTAGATACCTGGCTCAGGAATCTTGACACTTCGATAGGTTACTCCTAACTATAAATTGTAGCGGTAATTTAAAACAAAATACATACAGGGTAGATTTTTGGGATGTGGCAGCGGTTCTTGGAGACCTTCCATTACTTTTTGATGGAAGGCAGGCTTTGGAACTTTTAATTGCTGTTTTCTTCGAAAAATTTTATTCATACCATTGTCTACCATTCTTATCAACAAAATCAAAAATACTAACATAATGTATTTTTGTTCCAGAACGGACAACACAGTGAAGCACATGCGCGTTTGTCGCAAGCCGATCGACTTGGTGCCCCATTACTACCTCTCCGAGTCGCGCTTCTTCCGCAGCATTGTGGAGCTCGTCTCTTACTACGAGAAGACCAGCCTCTCGGAGAACTTCGAGGGGTAAGGTCACTCAAACACTAACAAATGGTACCTCATACTATGCCTCAGGTATTCCCTCGGATCTCTTACCTTACCTGAATGCAGGTAGATTTCTAAAAGGAGGTTGTCCAGGAGTCCGTTTTATATTTTGGCACCTACAAAATATGGGCAGTGTTCTAGTAGTTGTGTTCCATAAGTTGCAAGCCCATTGCCTTTACTAGGGTAGTAAAGTAACTGGCTTTGAGAGCATTGCAGTTCCTCATTGGTACAATCTTCCCCTCTCCACAGGTATAACCAGTCATAGTTTGCCATCTCTTACCGATTTATAGTGACAAATTGTGACGGGACCATTTTCAATGGATACATATTCTCAGGCTAAACTCAAACCTGCGCTGGCCGTTCCGTCGACTAGTCGCCACAGTGGTCCACGACTTCAGAGCTCTGGATGCGACACAACTGGCGCTGCGACCTGGAGCCAAGGTGTTGGTGCTCAGCAAAGAGGGCGACGGCCGGGGGTGGTGGAAAGGACGGTCTCTGGACAAGGTATGTGATCATAGCAGATACTTGAGAAACTAATAGATGTGACCATTGCTATCGTAAATTGAAATATATAAAGGCTTTAACACACGCACAAACTTTACAACACATCACATAGAGAAACGCATAAGGAGCTACACTGGCCAGTTATACTAGTGTAGAATTGCATAAATTTAAGCTCAAGTGGGAGTAGTCAGGCCATGTATTTGCATGCACAATGAGCTCTGGACCAAATCAACGCGGAAATGAAACCTCGTTATTGGTTTGCCGTGACAAAGAACGAGATGCTAGGGTCAAATATCAGCTGGAATCGACCATTACTAGAACAAACAGAGCAGAGGTGTTTAGGAAGGTCTATGCATCGCTGTGACGTAGATAGCTAATAGTAAATGTTTTTCAGGGTGACAACCGCTCCGGGTACTTCCCCAAGGAATGCGTGCGCGAGGAGCCCGACCATATCGGCGCGCTCGACTGATGTCAGCTGTGCCGCGCGAACACGCGTGGCGCCGCAACGCACACCAGCGACGAACAAGAAGATCTTGTATAAATACACAACTCGCTCTGCACGCTGCCTAGGCGGACTTGAATCGACGAAGCAGTCAACTGTGATTGGCCGTGTTTGGGTAGGCTAGAAACGTTTTGTCTGTCTGTGTGGGTGCTCGATTCAAGTAAGAGCCAGCTAAAAGAAGCGGGTCAATTGTGATTTGTGGGAATGTTTGTAACACGGAAATCCATTTTTCATCGCAACCGCCAGCGAGACTAATGGTATAAACAAGAAACCATGTTATGAAGACCAATGAAAAGTAGGGTTTGAGTCTGCTATGCTAAGTCCATATGACAACGGTGATCCAGCGCAAACGGACTGTAATCTAGTAAAACACTGGGCTAGCGAAACCAGTTGATCAGTAAAACGTGGGACGATTAAAAGGTTTGTCTTTAGCAGCATTACTGTCAATACTTCAAAATGAATGAATGCGCGTATGCTGTTGAACAATTATTAATTTTAAGTAGTTTAATTAATCTTGTTGAATTCATGACGGCAGTGCCCCGTTTTCAAACCACGAAGATTCAGGGAATCTCGTGTACATCGATCATCACTAAAGAAATACGTTTAATGATGATTAGTTATTTTTGGCTAAGCTTAGCCAAAATTTTTTTTCGAAAACATTGCTTTTACAACATACCTATGTATGAATCAAAAGTAACTGTCAATTAAGTCGAGGGGTTGTTCGCGCATACGCAATGGACATTGACAATTAAAGTAGTAGAATTATGAAAGATCAATAGTTTTCCAATTACTGTGACTGCCAGTGACCAAGGATATACTTCTCTCGATCGGTTAAACTTATAGACGTAAAAATGCAAATTTGTAAATATTAGTAAGTGCTTTTTGTGTGATTATATATCATATGAATGTTGGTTGGTCAAACTATTTCAACAATAAAATATTCGTAGGCATTTGAAATGCAGTTTCACTCTTGTGACTGAATGTGTACAAATACATTTACATTCGTAAACATTTAGCAAAACATTGACATCTAAATAGGTTGTCAATCCCAGGGTTTATTCATAATAATTCTTACTTCAGTATGTCTCTATGACACAAAATGTTCACTCGAACGCTTTGGCGATAGTCCTACTCATAAATGCTACAGATTGATATACAAAAGTACCCAAGAAAATAAACAAATATATTCTTCTTAATCTCTTCCTAATGTAAGGATATGAAAATGCGTAAAATCACCCAGTGTTGGGAATTGGTCACCTTTTTGAGGCTAGACTAATGTATTTACAAAATGTATTTACAGAATTAACAGTTGCTGGAAAAATATATTAATTATATCAGATATTTAAAATGTTATTCGATGTCTACCATATAAATGTCTACATATACAGGGTGTCCGAAAGGTCGATGCAAAGCCGTGAGGGGGGGGGGGGGTAGGTCACCTCGTTACGCATCTATTCAAGCTAGATTACCTTAGTCCAATGTCGACGAATTCCGAGTTATCCGAGTATTCGAGTTCGTTCATAGTGTTCAAACAGATAGTTACTAGTGCCTAACAATTTGTTTGCGTCCTAGCATAATGTGTATTCAATCGATAAACACCAAAACAATCATCTGTATCCACATAACTGACTAAATGGGAGGTGTTTAATAATGAAAAAAATTAAAAAAAACTAAGGTTATCTAGCCGGAATAGATGCGTAACGAGGTGACCTAAACCTCACGGCTTTGCATCGACGTTCCGGACACCCTGTATGTTAATGGAATAAAATAAGGTGCATGTGAAAGCAGAGGAATAAAGGTTCTCGAATATCGACCATGAACCGAAAGTCTGTTAGCTGTAATGTCTGAAACTGTTTACCTTTCACTTTTAATCTTGTTTGAAATAAAAAAAATATTCTATTAAAAGTCGAGGCGTAGGCCGCCCCAATACCGGAAAGACCGTCTTTGTGTAAAGATTCCGGGATGTCGGTATAAGGAGAAGGCTTGCAACCATTCTTCAAGAAGAAAGAATTCATCTTTTTTTTTAATTTATGGGGGGAGCCAAAGCGGTAAACTTATGGTGATAAATGTAAATTATTTTTTAAACTTCGACGTTCATGGCTCTTATTAAATTTAATACGGTTCATCAGTCTACCCGCGACCACATCTGTTGTAAAATAGTCGAAACGTCAGAGATATTAAAAAAAACGTGTTTTATTCATAATGAATATATGCCTGTATAAAAGGATTGTATGAGCTACCACTAAACGTATGATACAACGCTGGTCAATAATTCGTTAGTCCTTGAGATATTTAATAGATATTCTAGAGTTATGAAGAGATCTAGTTATTTTTGTTAACAGACCTTAGTAATAAAATATTATGCATGTACTTCTATATGTTGCATTGACCATATAGATTGACTTCTCTAAAATACATTTGCACTCACTCTCAAACTTTCGCCTTTTGTAATATTAGTAGACTTTCATGTCTAAACATTTATCGTAATCATTAAGTAATTATGACCGTTTCTTATCTTAATATTAGACGTCAGATGCTTCTACTTGATAATTAAAAAGTAGAGAATTTGCTTATCCTATTGATAATCATCACGACATTCTAAAGGGCTTGTGAATAAGGCTGTAATAGTATAGTTCAAGCTCTCTTCAATTTCCACATTTTTGGTGTTTGAAATAATATGTTACATTATCTTATTTACCCGTGCTAAGATGCTTTAAAGTTAGGTCAATATGCTCTATAAGCAAATAACATAAAAAAAGTTTGCAAACTATTTTTAGCATTTGTTATAAAATATACAACAAATGTTGAATTATTATTCAGATGGAGGTTTGCTCCGAAGATTCTTTAAGTAATTTTCATGACATTTTATTTATTTTTATTACTTGCTTTAATTATTTATTTAATCATTTGAATGTGGTATTATTGTTTATAGCTTTCGCACAAAGTATGTATTGCTTAGAGGACTTAAAGCTAACAGCAGTCTACCAGTCATCAACGGACTAAAATCTATTCTCTTAAAAAATATGACAAATATAAAAAGGATTTCTTATAAGCTGGATGAATCTGATTAGGGTTAAGCTCGCACTTGGTGCATGACTTACATATATATTTTTTGTAATCATTTGTGTGCAATAAAAAATCTAGCGTTCCAGTAACCGCGTGTAACAAGAGCAAAATGATTTGTCATCAATATCCCAAGATGACAAATCATTTTGATTAGAATGATGAAATCATTTTGTCATCATTTATATGCCTTAAATAATAAAATTCTTAGCCCAAAACTTCTAATCAAAATCTAATCAAAACTTCTAATCAAATCATTCTAATCAAAATGATTTGTCATCAATATCCCAAGATGACAAATCATTTTGATTAGAATGATGAAATCATTTTGTCATCATTTATATGCCTTAAATAATAAAATTCTTAGCCCAAAACTTCTAATCAAAATCTAATCAAAACTTCTAATCAAATCATTCTAATCAAAATGATTTGTCATCAATATCCCAAGATGACAAATCATTTTGATTAGAATGATGAAATCATTTTGTCATCATTTATATGCCTTAAATAATAAAATTCTTAGCCCAAAACTTAAATTCACATCTTATTGCATATAAATCGTACACATTAACACCTTGTGCGTCTCAGCGTCCTGAGGAACCTACCTAATACCTAATTATAATGAATTGAATGATTACAATGCTCTATGATAAAGATAATATTCTCTGTAAATACTGTTAACTTATTCTACTCATGTTGATCTAGTACAAATACGCTACTTATTAGTAAGATTATCGCAATTCTTCCGATTCTAGAAGAATAAAATTAGCTTTATAAAATGAATGTAGTGGTTATATGTTAAAAAAATGTGTCTTATCTAATGATATAATGTATATCTATTAAAAATTAATGTATTATCAAACCTTGAATATTATAAAATACTTCAATCAAATAATAAATTAAGATAGATGTCTTTAAAAGAAATATTTTATTATTAAATGTTACTTGTAGTCAGTTCCCAGAAAAAGAGCATGAACATACTAATTCGCGTTCTATAGATGTGTAAATTCTGGCCCCACTTCGTTGGATTATAAAATAAGAGATCAAACACCTGAATAGATCCAATGCATGTGTAAAAAAGCAATTATGTTGGTAATAAAACGTTGTTACCTTAAATCAGATATTATATTGATAGTAAATTGACAAATCTAGAAAGAGAGATAGATATTTAGTAGATAGTGGTTGTTGTAACTTGATAGATTATTTTTTCAATTTAGTTAGGGTTGTGCAGTGTTAACTGTTATTTCTGAAGAAATGACGGCAGTGTTCTAGATAAAAGATTAGATAGAAAAAAATCTTTATTACAAACTCTGTAGCTCCATTCAATCGTTTATTGAAATATTATTAGAAGTGCCAAAAATATGTGCAGTATCACTGATCTCTTATCACTTGAAAGTTTTAATCGCATTTTACGTGCGCACAGAATTATTTTATGTAATCATATCATATTTTAGTTAGTTATATTTACTACTGTGTGAGATGACGACGGCTGATAGAGGAGAGTGGGGAGACTACCCTACATGAAGGGGGACAAGAAAATTATGTACTTTCTTTGGTGCCAGTCTTGTGCTCTTTTTTTGTGTATAAAACCGCACAAACATTATCAATTAAATTGTGTAATAAATAATTTACGTTAAGTAGTCATTTTGTCACTTGCAACTGCACATTTAATTACTTTGTTGTGGTGCTAAGTGGTTTTGTAGCATTTTTAAATCCATAGTTAATTTTGTCCTATCTGTCTTAGTAATTAATTTTACAATAAATGAGCTTCCACCTTAAGAATATCATAGAGATGCAAGCAATAGATGAAAAGTAGAAAAAGTATTTTTATATTATTTATGTTCATGTTTGTAAATATGATATTAAACAGAAATGGCATATCTTACTGTTCGTTAGTCTGTAAGAGACTACAATAAATACTATGTTGGAGATTTTTTCGTTTTATTTTATATAGGTACCTAGTTATGTCTTAAAAAGTACCTATGTATAAAAAAATTGGTTGGAGGTAGATAGGTAATCCTACTGAGTAAGTAAATACTGTTCTTGCTATATAATAACATGTAGGTTTATATTTTTATTAAAAACTTAAAATTAAGCTACTATATTACTAATCACACTACAAACACTTATCGTACACAGTATTTTATGGTCCTCCTGCCAAAATTAATATACGAAAAATGGCAGTTTGAAAGTGTAATTAAAACAATTTTCGTGATCAACGAACACAAAATAACTTGCAACAAGAAATCACAGCGTTATTGTAACGTTACTTCAAATCCGGTGTACTGCTACCTAAATAAGTCCTGAGATCAGTGACAGTGGATTTGATAAGTTTGGCGGGAATCGAGGGTCGGTTGAGCCGTTTGTACGCCGCGTAGCGGTGACATCCGCCGAAGCTATAGTAGTAGTCACCTCCTTCCGAGCCTGTGATCCAGAGGATGTCGATAGGGGGAACGTTGCCAATCTCTTCTTCTTTCTAAAAACATAATTTAATTGATTAAGGCCCCGGTGACAGCGGCTCGCAGTTTCGAGGTGCGATTGGCTATTATTTCATTTCGGGGAGGTTGTTTGAAAGAATAACTATCCAGTGACACGCATAAATACTGTTCGAATACAAATAATACAATAATATACCTAATGGAAATGTGCTTGAGTCAGAAATCATTTTGGTATTAGGTAAACGTAAGGCCAAACATACACGTGATGATCGACAATGAGCGTGTCGCTCCATGTAAATAAGTTTTCATGGTGCCACCAATGATCGGAATAATAATACCTATTATAATCGTAATTAAATGTCCCAGCTGTTACCCTGAAAATAACGAGCCATTTCTAGAAGCTGTTTGCCCTGAATGCTTCAATACTAGGTCTTGTACCTGCCACTAGGCACCCAGGTTATAGTCGACTTTATTGACTTATGTACCTACTCACTGGTACTTAGGTAGGTAAGCAGGTAAGTTTGCCACGACAGTCAACTGTGTCGGAGTTTTAGGTTTTATGCCTCCAAAGCACGGGAAGTTTCTATTACCTAGCTTTTAGTAATAGGTACGCCAGAAAGGCTTAACTATTAAAACAAATCGTAATATTATAGGTACCTATTTAAACTCAAACGCAAGACCGTAACAGGTGAAAGGGGGTTGAGGAGGCCTTTGCCCTGCAGTGGGACGCCCGCAGGCTTATAACAAGAAGTATATGATACCTACCTGAATGGTTTTCATCAAAGACTCCACCTTCTTCTCATCCAGCTCAGGTATGAACGGTCGGATGATCACCGACATCGGCACATCATGCACCTCGTTCTTGTAAGCACTGTGGACGCTGCTCATCCTTGCTGCAATCGATAACAGCAATAATGACCATGTGACAAGATTCATTATACTGTAACTGTTTTGTTTCGCCCGAGTTCATTTATAGCTGTGAAAGACGTCTCCCAATGTGGCAAGAAGTTGAGTTATACTTTACCTAATCACACAATATCTTCGTCATATGGCAGTAGGTAAGTTTAAATTGCATAATTAGATTATTTATATCATCACATCAGCTTTATGAAAATCTGATAAAATATATGCAATTAATTTCAATATATTTTATAACAGGGTAATGATTATTATGCATTAGAGAAATGGTTGAAACTGTAAAAATAATCCTTTGTATGTGGTAGGTCCCCTAAATCAAATAATGAGGGAGGCGGTAGGTATCCAACAGTGGTCTCATTCGGGCCTGATGATGATGTAGGTACCCACCCATCTTGGAGTTATTCTAGCGTAGCATTATAATACTCTTGGTTATTTCAAAGTACTAAATAATTACAGCTTGCATCATTCTAAAAACTTCCTTTCTCGTGTATGTAAATACAATTAGTCTTGAGTAGTTCTACTAACTAGACTTCTTTAGCTATAGGTACTTTATCCCGATTCTACTTACAGACAATAAACAAGCTGAAACTACTTACAGACTCTCCCTTTAGATGCTGCTGTAACAAAATAGACGATATTCTTCAGCATAACCCAGTTACACAAGCGACTCTGCCGAGTGATATCATCACACTACTGTCTAGTCACTATTGTTACTATACTACAAATTATATACGCGAAGTAGGTAGGTACATACTCAGTGTACCACCTGATTCATACCACACCTCAAGGTCAGACTCGCGACCGATAAATAAACAAAGCATGTTTTCAGCTAGGTATATTTTAGTATTTTTGTTGTTTTTAACAATTTAGTGACAATACATTTACCTACGCGGGGTCTTATCACTCGCGGTAAACAGTTTTGATAATCCTTCCTTTTTTAACCAACTTCAAAAAAAGAAGGCTCTCAATTCGACTGTATGTTTTTTTTGTTTGTATAGGTAACTTTTTACTGAGTGGACCAATTTTGATGAATCTTTTTTTAATCAAAAGCCTGTCATGTGGTCCTATTTAAATTTGAGTTTGGTAGTGAGTATAGTAGGTATAGTACATAGTATGAGTGTATTTTCCAGTTGACAAAACTTATGGGTTCATGGTGAATGTACCAATTACTTTTTTAAGATATTCTTCTTGGTCGTGGTCGTCTTGTTGCTAAGAATAAGATCTACTAAATTTCAACCCACAGCAGCTGAGGCATCCATCTTTTCCAGTTTTTAATTTTTTTTATCCACTCAGTCCTACCTAGCACTAGCAGACTAAAACATAATAGGTAATTAATAGTTTTATGATTCTTTCACTGATTGGTGGTCAGCTAAAGCATTGATTTAATTTTGGAAATGAAAGAAATCAATGCTTTAGCAGTCTGAGAAAAGAGAAAGTCCTTGAATATCGTGGGTAATTTCCTTCCTGGGCAGTTCGTACAATTCCTAATTTGTACGATATCGAGTCTTTATTCGATCAATATTTTTGTTTCCTATTTTGTACAATTACTAATTCGTACAAAGTACTGATTAGTGCAATATTGTTTTTTTCCTATTTCGTGCAATGCCTAATTGGTGCAGTTATAGGCGTGAAAAACTAATTTTAAAGAAAAGAAAGAGGAAATATATTCATCTACGAAAACGTATAAATTATATTGTAGAAGATCTAGTGGTGAAAAAAAACAACGATTATGAATTGCTTAGAGCTTTTGCGAAACTTGCCCTATGAGTACGATTATCAAAGAAATTATGAAAACCATGATGTGGAAGACAGTTGATTCTAGCGACACTGAAATTGATCAACAGGATCCTATTTGCACGAAATTAGAATTACCTACATCTACCAGATCGAAACACTTAAAACGCGAATATCACTCCCACTTGTCAATTTATTTTTTAATTAAAAGCTGTACCTAGATTATAATGAAGTAGGTAATAAAAATGAAACGACAAATTGTTAACTACACAAAAATGTATTTTAGTCAATTTGATGGTCGCTAATCGCAATAACATTGAACTCGTCTTCGTATACATGGTGTCCGCACCGCCGCACACTGCATTATTATTAATTTAATTAAAACAATCTATCACTTATCACTATTGTATACATGAGTGCGATAAAATTTAAAACGCGGCGGCGCGATTTCGTTCCACGGCATTAACATTTCAATTTAAAATTTCTTTTTTCGTATACTGTTTCAGATATTTTGTTTTAGAACACATCAACTAAACTAGCGAATTCCTTTGAACTATAATTAGTGAAACTAGTGTAAGATCTGCTTGCAAGTTCGGGACTATAAGACAGAACTTAAAGATAAATATAAAAATATAAGTACCTACTAGTGCAACAAATAGCACCGCGGAAAATTAAGTTCAACTATTCGCGATCTCAAATCAAATCAATAAAACAATTAATTGTTTCTTAAAAAATCCTGAACATGCGGTATATTGAATTAAAATCCTGCTTAAAACGTTTTATTCACGTCAGCATCAGTCTGAGAATCTTCTTGTGGGCAAGTTGATGGCAAAGATTTGAGATCGCCGAACCAGAACTTAGAAATAACATCAAACTAAACACATGATCGAAGATTTCTTGTAAATAACAAAACCAGACCCGAACGTTCCGTGTGCGATTACAAACACAACCATAGCTAATATTACAACGTATTAAAATTGCACACAAGTTCGCGCGTCCGAAGGGAGTTGCCTACGATGCACCGCACTGTTAATCACTGTGTCCTTACTAATCATTTTTTCACAAAATTACTCAAGAAATGGTTCAATAAAAACAGTTACATGATAATTAAACATAAATTACTGAAAGCTACTCATAAACAACTTTTTAGGAAGCCAATGATTAAAGTTGCATTTTTCAATGAAAACGGCGGCGGCCGTAGAAATTAGTATACATATAACGGACGCGCACAAGACATTTAGCACAAAATATCTGAATACTTACAACTAATTAAACTACATTTTCCTTAGATCTATCGTATAATTATATCCACCATAGACAAGTTAATTTAGTGAACGCATATAAACGAGATCCCGCCAATTGATGTCAAGAACATTATCGTATAAAATTACTAATACTGTCCAAATAATTACTTTTGAATTGGAAACCGAATACAAACAGTATAATAAATAATACTATAAAACTGCCGTTTGTAAAATAAAATTGTATAAGTAACAACATAATAAAATACTGAGCTGCCAGTCATAAAATTAAATATTAATACAAATAAAATACATTTCATTTACATGTCCGTCCAAAAATACAATCGCTACATATAATATACGTACGTATGTAATGCAATAGTATACAATGTCCTAGTCCTGAGGCGTACCGTGGGCGTGAAGTCCACGGACTTAAGTATTATATCGTAGTTCAGCTACTAACGTATCAATAGTATGTTATGTAAATGGCAAATCTGTGGAAGCTGCACGATTCTCATTGCCCGCCACCTGAAATCATAATTACAATTAGAAATATTTTAGACAAAGCACATGAAAATAATATGAATCAATTATGCAGTACGGGAGATAAAATAACATAATTTAAGCACCTATTAGAAAAATGTCGAAAAAAATAGTGACAGGGTAAGAAGAATTGAAATGTCAACAGTAAGTGTCAATTTTATGATGTAGTTCAGTCCGATAACGAAAGCAGCTTCAGCTTTATCCTAGTGCATAGCATTCTGTGTCAAGTAGTGTGTAGCAGCGATACTTGTGACACTCTCGTCGCCATGGGAACAGGATAACTGCAGCTTGCGAACCCCTGTGGAGCTCTGGCTGGTGGGTGGGCATTACTTGTTTGGCACAACGGGTTTACGTATACCAACTGCGGCTCAAGCCAGCGCCGGATGTGTTTACGCCATCATTTATGAGTCCTGCGTGTTGTATGCATTACCTGTGCGTCTCTACGGGGACAGGTCCTGGTGCATGGGGTCGTACCCGCCCATGGAGCCGTCGTACCCCGGCTGCGGCTCGTAGCCGGGCGCCGGCAGCGAGTAGCCCATCGAGTCCTGCGTGGGCGCCGGCGACATGAGCGGCGTGGCGGTGCCCGACGCGGCGCCCATCGAATACGGCGACGCACCCGCTGCCGACCGAAATAACATCATGCCATCGGACGCGCGAGTGCCGCGAGATGTCCTTCACTGATCTTTCTTTATTTGAGCTATGCATTCTTTCACCCATTAATGGACTGATGTATAAATTTTTTACACCCTATGACCTCCGTCATTATATGCCATACGAGATCTTGTTTCTCAGAGACCTGACTATGACTTCTGTTACTAGGATTGGAAGTAACCTCTATTGCGGTATAACGCTATACTTTAGCCACGTTCTATGAGAAATGTTTGTAAGCATAATATCTATACTAATCCTTAAATCATCTTGATTCGCTTTAAATATTTTTTCAAGATAATTTAGGCTTTCTATGATCATTTCGTTTTTTTAATCATTTTCAGACACAAAAAGTACAGAAGTTCATACATAATCATCTGCACAAAGATGGACCTTCATAATTATTATGCCATTACTTCTGTATTCATATCTCGTAGGTCTATCAGAAATAGAGTGTGGTCGCCGGTGTAATTTACAGGCACACGAGGCTTAACATCTGTATGCCTCAAGTTGATGGACGCAGGGCAGTGCATCGTAGGGCACGTTCCTATTGTGCGTGACCTACGGGGCAATGTTTTGTTTATAGGTGATGGTTACCACCTAACATCAGGTGGGCCATCTGCTTGTTCCATCAGCTAGTTGTATAAAAATAATAATAATAATAATATATCTATCACACGTGGATATCAAATCATTTTGAAATTTATGAGTAACCCATCAAAGCGCAGGTGATTGTATAAACTATTTTTTTTTTATTTAAACATAAGAACTGATTATTCCTATCGTCCAGAGTGCAGTGTACGCTCATCTGATTCATATGAATTTTATATTGCAAACGTGCTGAAAAAAAAACAGCTTCACGACTTTGATCCCCAGGTACGGTAGATATCCCTTCAGATCTCCCAGTACCAAGTAGGTACTAATTCAAGATTCTTTGAGGATGTCTAAGGGGGGTAGTCAGAGGTACGTCCAAACATTGCATTTGGCACATACCCACATTTTGCAGTAGTTAGTATTCCATGCGTGACAGGTTGCAAGCCCATCGCCGCTGTTAGAATACTAACTGGTTTCCTCACGATGTTTTCCTTCACGTGCTGAAAGAGCTTTAATAATATGCATAGGGGTTAGGGGTTGTGGGTTTGTCTGCATCATGACTTGACCAATTCGAATGTACATATTTTAATTGTGTTATTGATGAATATTTCTGTTTTGCCTTTGCTATGCCAAGTTCGAGGCATTCATTATTATATTATTTTATCACAATAATTAATTTTCAAAGTGTATTCTTTTGCTACTAAGGGCCTGAGCACTAAAAAAAGATGGTGAACCGAAAAATAAAGCGATAGCAATTATATACTTTGGGTGAATTTCTTGGCATATAATAAAAATTATATACAGATACATACAACTTAAAACTAACAAAAAATCTCTAAGGGAGACGTGATAAGCCAGTAATGCTGTTGAAACCCAAGTAAATATCAGTAAAAAGTATCTAGAACTACAAGTACCTATCTTTAGTATTCAACTTGGATAGTTATTTTTATATTTAAAATTGTTTCATTTTTAATAACATTGAAAATTTTTGATAATACAGCTAAGTAAGAATCTCAGAATGGGCCAATGTGGTCTGTATAGCCACAAATGCGATTTTGCACACAAGAAAAGATCAGTGAAAGGAACCTAAATCTATTGTCTAATTTTGTATTATGAGTGTTGTAAAAAGGCTATGCTTTTGACAAAAATCTCTGAAGGGGACAATGTGGTATAGTTATCGAATTGATCAATTTAGAATATCTTTAGTGTTGTGAAAGGCAATGCCAGTTAGTGGGAAGAAGCAATGAATTATTGTTTACTGTAATACGAAGACGATCTGGCCTCGGGGGAGCTAGCTTCTCGCCTCGCGCCTGTCCAAGGCAAGTCTGTGTGCGGAAATGTTTCTCTTGCTTATTCATTCACTATAAACTAGACACTTATATTTATAATTAATTACGTTCACCTTAGAGGTAAACAAAGATTTGGCAGTATCCAAATATCGATCGGGATTCGAACCCGCGACTGTCCTATTACAGGATTAGACCGCTCCACCTTCGGCCCCATTGTCTTATACTTAGACAATGAGACGGGATATGAAATGAGCATTTTTAGATAAAACTCATTTTATAATAATTTAGCTGTAAGATAACTGATACAGGTCTGGTTTGCGGCTGTTGTAATGACAAATTGTGGTCGATTAGTAGGTAATCTAGCGATCTAAGTTCGTATGAAGAATCTGTTACAAACCAATATGCGATTACAACAGTCGAAAACTGTTACTATGCTTCTCTAAACTCACTTGTTTTCAATTCAATAATGATGTCAATTTATCCTCAAACATAAAAATACAAGTCTCGTTTGCACTGGCATGGATTCGTTCAATAACCATGCCATACCCAATGTGCCTAAAATCTCTTAGGGTTCATATTGTTCTGAGCGCTCCATTAGCTTAACCGACTGATAAGTCTGTTGCTGTCTCAATTCATTGTCATGAAAGTGATAAGTGTACTTTACACAGAGCCGCGATAAAATGGCAGGGGATACGAATAAGGCCTACAATAATACAAATAAGGTACAAGTACATACAGAGCGATAGGAACCAAGCCTTACTTTCTTGCCTGTCCTTCCATTCTTTGGTCGTGTGGAATTGGCACCTAGAGTCACCTAGCTTTAAGATGTTTCAAAGTGATTCCTGAGATTTTATTGAATAAATATACTTTGACTTTAAATAAAATAAATAAATAATGCTGGACAATCCACACAGCACTATCTAGCCCCAAAGTAAGCTATTCAAAGCTTGTGTTATGGGTACTAGATAACTGATATATTTAATACATTATATACTTACATAGATAGATATTTTTTATTATACATAGAAAACACCCAGACCATCTTCACTTTCGGACTTTGAAGGGTATCTGCGTCTACAGGTTGCCCACATTAACTAGTTCAAAGGACGATTCAAAGTTGTCCTTGTGAATAAGAAAAAAGAACCATTTTTACTTTGTCAAGTGAGTAAGGAGCATAAGTCATGGGGTCATTATCAAGTAGACCACGGACACGAGGGAAACTCACCGGCAGCCTTCTTAGCGGCGTAGAGGTTAGCCTCCTCTTGTGCCTTGCCTATGTTCTTCTTGTAGCGAATGCGCTTGTTGCCGAACCAATTGGACACCTGCGAAAATGTTGCCATTGTTAATATTGCATGCAGGAGTTCTGTGTACATCGATTACATGTGTATATCGACATATACTACACATAGTCTATGTGTAGTATATCTCGTTGTATTTAATGACATCTGTAATTTGATTTTCTGAGTTTTAAAAAATCTCTCACATCTTTCCCAGCAAACATTTTTGTCATATAATCAAACATTTAAATGACCTTAAGTCTTATTAAAGTTATTTTACAGTATATTTTTTTACTCTTCGTCATGTACTAGTGCCATAAATGTCCGAATAGTCATATACTTTTTTTGTCGTATAATATTGTCATATAGACGTTATTTCGATATTTTTTTACAACCGTCATATAATAGCGTCCATGAGGACATCTATAAAACTTTCTTATATAACTTGTCGTCGTGTAAACGTTTTCGTAGTATTAACGTCTTAATACTGTCAATTTTGTCATATAATTACCTTTTAAACATCTGCTAAACGGATAATAATTGTTTACACGTTGTATTTGTAACAATTATATATAAGTCGAATAAGTATTACGAGTGCAACCTGTATACATCCTAAAGTATCGCAAATATGACAATACGACCGCTATTTAATTAATACTCATATTAAAGGTTTATATATAACTTCGAATACAATTTCCACCAATTTAAAAATCAAATTTATCATACTTATTTATTTACTGTTCGGTACAACATGGATAAAAAAAAGTGGAAAAGTATTAAAAGAAGTGGTGCATTCAAAAGAAAAGTTAAAAACAACTATCATTCGCTTCAAGCACGTTCTTTAATACGAAGTAATAGAGCTCAAGCTGAGAGTGAGGAAAATAAGAAGGGTTCCGTATCACATTTAAATGCAAATTGATTTTAACCAAAATATGCTTCGAGTAGTATACCCTGCAATTCATTTGCCGAAGTTCAGGAGTCTTATTCATTTTCCGAAGTTGAAGACGAAGAAGTTACAAATGTGCGCGTATCATTTCGATGAAGTCAATCTTTG
This sequence comes from Plemyria rubiginata, assembly GCA_963576535.1. Lineage (NCBI taxonomy): Eukaryota > Metazoa > Arthropoda > Insecta > Lepidoptera > Geometridae > Plemyria > Plemyria rubiginata. The sequence goes on along the minus strand of OY754908.1, from coordinate 13,590,555 downwards.
ATAAAAACTTATCAACATCCGCATAATTATAGATCATTGTGAGGTTTACCTAAAACAAAAGTAGACTTAATTAAGTTATTTGTGTCATGTAATTCCTTGTGTTCTTCAAATAAATTTTTATTGAATTAAGTTAGCTAATAGGCGTTTATTATTTTATTATTGATCCCTAAAACAACTATCATGGCGTACACACTTACAATGAACACGCAGTTTATAGGTAGGGAAGTTATATAGTTGTCATATAACGCACTCACTTAATAAATGATTAATAAAAATATGTAAAAACATCAAAATTAAAAAAGCGCATTAAAAATTTGTTCCAAACTTAGCTGACATTAATCAGTAAACTTGATTGCACAATGGTTTACAAGCGATGAAATGGTTTTATCACCTCAAATAACAAAGTAAGAAATGCAGGTATTAACTCAGTTGTCAAAAACACTGCCTTAATATAAATAATCTGTTACAATAATTATAATTCGGTCAAGATTTGCATCATCTTTAAATGACAATAACACAACAATTACTTTATATAAAAGTCATATTGTGTAGCCATTACTGGACTCGAAGTCGAATACACGCCGCGACAACTATCATTACATGACGTGTAGTCAAATCGCCGACGTGTATATGACTACTATGCGACTAAGTAGGCATTTATATGACTGTTACACGAAACTCTTAGCGCCTTAAGTTGAATAAAATGGGCCCTAATGCCATCGAGTAAACGTCCTTGTGACAGTTATACGATTATGCTTAATAACTTTAAGTTGCCACCAAAACGTCAACTCAACGTTTTAAATGTTTGCTGGGTTATGACTCAGACCACTGCACCGTCACGCAACATCAAGTGGGCCATAGCAACACTTGCAAAGGGGAAGACCTCAATGCAACCTCAGGCAGCACTATCGCGATTATTATGCACTAGCTGATACCTGCAACTTCGTCTGCGTACTTTTAATTTGAATATTATGCAATAAAAGGTAGCCTATGTCCTTTCTCAGGGTCTAAAGATTGTCTGTACCAAATTTCATCAAAATCGGTTGAGAGGTTTAAGCGGGAAAGCGTAACAGACAGACAGACAGAGTTACTTTCGCATTTATAATATTATATATATATATATATATATATATATAGTAGGGATTAACACAATATGAAGAAGAGGGTGGGCCATCAGAATAAACCTCTTATACCTATACACATGTAATACTTGTATATTTATTTATCTATAATCTGAATCTCCACGGCTGAAACGGCTCCAACGATTTTCATGAAATTTTGTATGCAGGGGGCATCTGGAGCGATAAATAAATCTAGCTAGGATTCATTTTTAGAAAATGTTTTTTATCTGTGTAGTTTTTTGTTAAGCAACCGAGCACAGCTCGGTCTTCCAGATACTATAATATTAATCTGGACAACAGTAGGTAAAACCTGTAGCCTAAGAATGCGGTGAAGATGAAATAAATGTTTGTGTGGTATTGTTTTAACCTGTGAGACGGTGATGCCACACTTGCGGGCCAGCTCCTCCTTGGCCTCCTCGCTGGGGTAGGGGTTGGAGAGGTGCGAGTAGAAGTACTCGTTCAGTATCTCAGAGGCTTGCTTGCTGAAGTTGCGCCGCTTGCGACGCGCGTCCAGGAAACTGGAAACAATATTGGTTGTGTTACTGTCAAGAACAGAAAATTTATGATTTTGAGCCTTCAAAATCATAAATCTTCTGTTAGCCAGAAGCCTTTCTAGCTTCTTGCATATTATTGAATATAGTGCCTGATTCACATTATTCCGGTAGCATAAACAACTGGACTGGATGACAGGCTAAATTGGACTCTGACAGGTTACCATTATTCCAGTGGCATTCTAAACTAGAATGCTGGACTGGAATGGTACTGGAAAAATGTGAGCTGGGCATTATAATTTTAATTATTTTTTCTATTTTTTTTTAATTGAAAAATGATTTTCTATAAACATTCTGATGTTTATAGAAAATCATATTGGTGTATATGATCGGTATATTTTTTATCTTCAAAGTACGACGCCAATAGTCTCAACATCCATAGTCTCGGCGACAGAACTTAATAGTATATTTAATATTATGCATCTGTCGAGAACCAGTATTTTTCTACAAAACAAGTACCTATATGAAAACGCAGATAGAGAGCTTCAGTCAGTGGAGCTTACCGAGAACGCAAGATCATGACGGCTTCGCACGTGGACTGTTTCAGCTGCATTTGGATGGAGCTGAACTTCTTGTGAATAATTTGCACCATTCGCTCGATCTCCTGCAGTGGGCAGACAGGTTTCAATTAGAGCTTGTGAGTGACCACCCTCATAGCTCAGTATTCTACTTCTTGTTGTTTCACTAGTTTTTTGTTTTACAGTATGGTGAAATAATTTTACGGCATGCGGAAAGCGGCATGCCCGTAACGTATCGATGTTTTCCTTCACCGTTTAAGGCCCGTTTCCCCTCCAAAGCGGAGAGAAGACGAGCGGAAAGTTGTTTGAATAAACCAATCTGATTTCGTCGCCGCAGCAGAGGGGAGAAGTGTCTAATCAAGCGGCCGGGCGCACTCCGCTACCTTCTCCTCGCACCACGCTCTCTCACAGCCCACATCTCCGCTATACAAAGCTAACATCTCTCCGCTTTGGTGGAAACTGGGCCTAACAGCACTGGACACATACATTTTTGAGCAGTAAAAACCATTGGTGCATTTTGAACCCACGACCTTAAGATCGGCAGGCGGCGCCGCCACAACTAGACCACCAGTACTATTTACATTACAACTAATCATCATCATTTTCCTGCCCTTATACCACTTCATGTGGGGTCGGCACAATAGGTTTTTGCTCTCCACTCTCCTCTATCAGCTGTCATCCCCACAGTCACTCCTTTCATACTCACTCATGTCATCTACACTATCACTACATAGTATAAAACAAAGTCGCTTTCTCTGTCCCTATATCCCTATGTATGCTTAAATCTTTAAAACTACACAACGAATGTGGTTTTTATTAATAGAGTGATTAAAGAGGAAGGTTTATATGTATAATACATATGCATGATATGTGCGCGCGGGCAGGTCCCTAGTTTGCTTATATAAGTCTAACCTTTGGTGTGATGGGCCTGGTGCGACTCTGCTCCCTCAGCAGGTTCATGACATGAGTGGTGAACTCATTGCAAGCGTTCTCATACTTGTCGAGCTCCTGGTGGTAGATTTGCCGGATCTGCGCCAGCTTCGCGCGGTAGTCCGAGTGCTCGATCGCGTTATCTGCTTGACCAGTAGTGGGATTAAGTTGATGCATGGAGACTGGGCGCAGAATTAGCGAACGCCGTTGCTACCAACCAAAGGTTTTAAGCAAAACTAGTGAAAGAGTAGAGATAGTAGAGAGACACATTTAAAATAAATAAATAATTAAATTGAACCACACTATGATTCCACCTGACCCCACACTATCCAACTTGGCACTTGAATCCAAGGAATCATCCTTGGATTCCTTTTAATTATTTTTTAAGGAGCTTTTGTCCCACCATCTCAGTTTTATCATATTGTCTAACTATTCTCTCACTCAGACATAACTCTTTCAAGAAAAAACCAACTTCAATGCACTGGAAAATACACTCATCCTAATAATACTATAAACGCGAGTTTGTAAAAAAAAATTTTAATTAAAAAAATTTAAAAAAAATAAAATCATTATTTTTGACCGTGATTCTTAGAAATATGATTTAGGGTTACGGTTCCAAAGTATATATGAACAAAAAAATAAAAATTAACCACAGTACTTAACCGAAAAATAGTTACAGATTGACCAAATTTTTAGGTTTTTAAATGCCCATAATTTTCAAACTGCATGGGATAGATTTTTATTCTGATTTTTCTCATGATGTTTACAATCAATCTTGTCGCCCCGTTTTGGCTTGACATTGAGTTCTGGGATGTTTTCCTAATTAAGGGAAAAACAATTGTATAGGTTTTTTAGTCCACATTCCCCCATAATCAACCGACATGCTTTGAAGACACATAACTATTAGAAACTCACCCCATTCTCCAGCAGCTGCAGAAGCTGAGGCAGCAGCACCAGCACCGCCACCCTTCTCGGGGCCGGCAACTCCCTCAGCAATCAACATGTTGTCCAGTCTCATCAGCTGGGGATCTGGAGGCTCCTCCTCTTGTGTGTTGCGGAGAGACAGGACTAGTGACAATACAAACATTAGACTTACATATCATTACTAGATGGCAATGGTTTTATCTTTATAAAACTAAATCTTATGCCTGATAATACTTTATATTTACTGCTTTTCTATGCTAGCTTAACAGAACATGTTGTTAGCTGAAGTCATAATATTTATGGACAACATAATAATCATTTCACAAACCTGTTTTCTCTTTGATTTCACACAACACTGAAAATAGGGCAGGCTTCATTCTGTGACAGTTCAAAGTGTGTTTTCTCGCCTGAGCTTCATCGAGGCTTTGATCCGTAATATTCATTATTTGCTGCAAAATTTCTCCGATATCCTGCTTCCTTGCTTCGCCTTCTCCTGACGCCGGTGTGCCTTCACTCCCGGGGAGCCCGTAGCCCTGCGGTCCCATCAGTCCTCCGCTGTGCGCCATCATTCTGTTTGGGTCGTCCATTCTGCCCACTCAATGCATAAATACACATAAACTTACTCTACGGCCGTATACTGTTTTGTACGTAGGTGAAAACTGTGATTTAGAAAATATAAATCCAAAAATACAACACAGGGTAAAAAGCTACAGCTTCTTCCCGTTCAACAAACCAGCAATAAAATGGCCGCCTGCCTCCTTTGTGCTGTCAAATCTGAATTATTTGAAAAGAAAACAAATAATTAAAACTAGTTCTATCACGCTTCATCTCGTAATAATTTACGCTGTGATTTACTGGTGGGAAAGAGATAGTAAATAAGAAAGTGCTGCCATACCATCGTAGTATGATTGTGTAACAATAAATTAGTTTTTGTTGCTTCAATCAGATTTTAGGTTTGTTTATTTATATGTCTACGAACACACTTATATATACTTATCTCTTTTTTTCTCTTTCTGCCAAAAATTATTTATCTGGCAGTGTTTGGAAATTCAAATTCCTTGGTTTGGAATTTTGTAGTATTCAAATTACTTGGTAATTTTGGAGGTTAGTGTCCTGTCTATTGTATACGTCATTTAGCCCCAACCAAGGAATTTGAATACAAATTCCTTGGCCCCGGCGACCCGTGGTTCCAGTTGGAAACTGAAAGAAAGAAAGCCAACCCAAGGAATTTGAATGAAGACAAAATTCCTTAAGGCCAACCAACCAAGGAATTTGAATACAAGTGCAACCAACCAAGCAAGCGAGGCGAACTGCTGTCAGTCATGTCAATTGTCTTAAAGCTGTCAGCGAAATTTCATCATCCATCCATCACCCAAGAGAAGAGTATATAACGTCTATCACATCCACGCGATCAAAAAGTTAATTACCGGCTAACAGATGTGTGTGATTATTTAGCAGACAGTCTCTTTGTATTGTAGACCCCTAAATGAGAACCTTTCTCACCTTAGTGTATAAGTGTAGTTTTCGTAGTAAACGTCTGCCTGTGGTTGCCTACCAGCTCAGACTATCACACGATCAGCACTGGGGCAGCAATAAGCTTCACAGAAAAATTAAAATTCCCAATCCTCGTAAAGAAGTAATCATGGCTGATCCTAAGATTGAAGAAATCTTAGCGCCGCTACGGGCCCATGTCAAGGAACAGGGTGATTTAGTTAGAAAACTGAAAGACGAAAAGGCTCCACAAATTGACATAAAAAAGGCTGTAGCCGAGCTAAAGACTAGAAAGAAAGTGTTGGAAGACAAGGAGCTAAGTCTGGCACCCTCCGAAGAGCTGTTCGACCGCTCAAAGATGGAGGATCTTATTAAAAGAAGATTTTTCTATGACCAGTCATTTGCCATATATGGTGGCATCACTGGCCAGTTCGATTTTGGGCCCATGGGCTGCGCCCTGAAGAGCAACATGATCCAGCTGTGGAGAAAATATTTCATACTGCAGGAGCAGATGTTAGAAATAGATTGCTCAATATTGACTCCTGAGCCAGTATTGAAAGCTTCAGGCCATGTAGAGAGGTTTGCAGACCTCATGACTAAAGATGTTAAATCAGGTGAATGCTTCAGATTAGACCACTTGATAAAGGCCCACCTTGAGAAAATTAAGAGTGAAAAGAACACAACACCAGAACTGAAGGTAGAAATTGAGGATATCCTTGTTAAATTAGATGGTATGACAGCCGATGACATGTCAGCCCTGATGAAGAAATTTGATATGAAATCACCTATTAGTGGCAATGACCTCACTCCTCCCATAGAGTTTAACCTAATGTTTAATACCATGATTGGCCCATCTGGCCTAGTAAAAGGTTTCTTGAGGCCTGAGACAGCTCAAGGCATTTTTGTTAACTTTAAACGTCTATTAGAGTTTAACCAGGGCCGCTTACCATTTGCTGCTGCTCAGATTGGTAACTCCTTTAGGAATGAAATCTCACCTAGATCTGGTCTTCTCAGAGTAAGAGAATTCACTATGTGTGAAATTGAGCATTTTTGTGACACCAAAGACCATCCTAAATTTGAAACTCTCAAGGACACTCAAATGCTGTTCTACTCAGCTGATAACCAGGAGCAGGGTAGAGCTGCAGAAGTTATGACCATTGGAGATGCTGTGTCCAAGGGAATTGTAAATAATGAAACTCTGGGATACTTCATGGCTAGAATCTATTTGTACTTGATGGCTGTTGGTATTGACCCTAAGAAACTGAGATTCAGGCAGCATATGGGCAATGAGATGGCTCACTATGCCTGTGATTGCTGGGATGCTGAAATACTCTGCAGCTATGGCTGGATTGAGTGTGTAGGATGTGCAGACAGATCTGCTTATGACCTAACACAACATACTAAAGCTACTGGCATCAGATTGGCAGCAGAAAAGAAACTGCCAGCTCCCAAGCAGGTAGAAGTGGTAGAGGCGGTTGCCAACAAGGCCGCCATTGGCAAATCTTTCAAAAAGGATGCCAAGGTCATTAATGATGCACTAGCAGCTATGGATTCAGCTTCTTTGGAAGATTTGGAAAGTCAAGTTGCCAGTGATGGAGAATATGTACTCTCCACATCAAATGGAGATTTCAAGCTCACTGCTAATCTTGTAAGTGTAAAGAAGACGCAGAAAACTGTCCATGTGGAAGAAATCATACCTAGTGTCATTGAACCTTCATTTGGAATTGGCAGGATTCTCTACTGCATTCTAGAGCATAGCTTCAAGATGAGGGAAGGTGATGAACAGAGGACCTACTTCTCATTGGCTCCCACTGTGGCACCAATGAAATGTGTTGTGCTGCCTCTAAGTGGTAATGCTGAATTTCAGCCTTTTGTTAGAGAGCTTTCCCAAGATCTTATATCTGCTGATGTATCACACAAAGTTGATGACTCCTCTGGGTCTATCGGCCGTCGCTACGCGAGAACTGATGAACTGGGTGTTCCATATGCTGTGACTGTAGACTTTGACACCACTAAAGAACCTCACACTGTAACTTTGAGAGAAAGGGACAGCATGGGTCAAGTAAGACTCCCACTGGCTGATGTGTCCTCTGTCATCAGAGATTTGTCTAACAGCAAGATATCCTGGGCTGATCTAGAACAGCAATACCCCAAGTTTGAGCAACAGGAGACTAAAACTGCTGCAGCATAAAATACCTAGCTGCCTAAGAAATCATTAATTTCCTTTGTAATGTAGTTTTTTATTTATTTTAGCTAAGCCACCTTTTAAAAGAATGTGTTTATATACTGATTTTGCAAGATTCATTTAAATTTTACGCAATAAAAATATCTATGTAATTACATAATTGTTTGTGTTATCAATGATAATCATAAGTAGCCAACTTTCATATTTCATAACCTGTACCTACACAGCTGATAGACAGCCGTAAACATAATATTATTCAGTTGAGTCAGAGTTTGTAACTTCCCCTGCCGGATTGGCTAGGCGGGGCAGCGTCTTAGCCTCTAGGCATCATGGCCACTCCTGGCAAAGAGGAACAGGTCCAAAAATATTAATTAATAGAATAGAGAGACAAAATTTGAACATCATTATTTATTCTCAAGATTCTTCAACCTTTTGCATCAGTTAGTTGGGTGTTAGCGTAGCATTATCTATAGCGGCGGTCTCTGGAGCGCGACCGGCGTCGTTGTCTGTCGCGTGAGTGCGTACGAGTGCGCGATTGGCGCGGCATGTCCCTGCGGTCGCGGTCGCCTCGGTGGCTGCGGTCACGCTCTCTGTCGCCCCGGTCGCGATCTCGGTCGCCTCTTTCTCGGTCCCTTTCTCTATCGTCACGTTTTGCTCTGTCTTTTGCATACCTAGGAAAAAATAAGATTTAAATCTTTGATTTACATTTGCCCAGCAGTGGGAAATTTAGAAGGTTTGTAAAAAAAAACTTTGTATTTCACCTATTAACATCGTCAGCATAATCCTTCCTATCTCTATCATCGTGTTCTCGCCTGTCTGTGTCTATGCGTCCAGGATTGTAGTTGTTATGAGCACCTCCGCCGCCGAGCCCCGGGCCATTGCCACCCCCTCGGGCGTCGTTGCGGGAGGTATCGCCTCGGCCGGCATCGCGCTGGAAGTTGTTCTGAGGTGGAGGATTTACGGGCGCATTCTGTCTGTTGTGCTCTGCTAACCTAGATTCGAAAAACAATGTATAGTTTTGAAATTATAGGTACAGTTCAGCCTTGTATACCTATTTCAGTACTTCCTTGACTTTGTGGCTGAAAAGGTGTGTCTCATAAAGCCCTTGGTTTTAGTAAAAATACAATTACATGATGGATAGATGAGCAGCAACAGCAGCAAATCATTTAGAAACTCCATGAAACTGCAATACAATACACAAGTAAAATGTATTTTGTCAGCTTATTGTATGATGGTCTTAATGTATTCAATTAACATATAACATAACAGTATAAAGTTCTAACTCTGTCACTCTAGTAGGTCTGGAATATCAAAGTAGGTGCTGCCTATTTGTATACCAACTTCTGAAGTAAACTGCACAACATACTTTTGTTCAATCTGCTTCTGTATTGGCACTGGTATCCTTGGGAATAACGTGCTGAACCAGTCCAGCTTAATCATCATCTGCCGGACCAGAGCTCCGATAGTGGTGGGGCCTCCACCGCCGGCGCGAGGATCCACTTCTTCTTCATCATCAAGGTACTCAGTGTACCAGTCAAAGAGGTCGGCAGGGGGCTGAGTGTAGCGGATGTACATAAAACCTGAAAAAAGAAAATACATACTACAACTTGAATGTGCAACTTGGCAACATTCAATCCTAGATTCTAATATAGGAAATAAACCAGTTTCAGAGTCATAGTATCAATAAAATCTAACTTGGTTAGCATGATTTACTGATTGATTTATATAAGTGGTCAGAATGTACTAGGTCACCTCCTAGCCTCATCCCATAAAAAATCCAAATGAAATAGAACATACCTAGCATTCTGATGTATGGGGAGTCTGCATGTTGTAAAAGTCCATTTAGCTGCTTCCTAGTGAGCCGCAGAGTGTACAACTTGTATAGCAGACAGAATGCTGTGGAGACAATGCCACCAGCACCCACTCCACGGACCTGTTAACCAAATCAATATCAAAACTATATCTGTGGTTCTATGTTATTAATCATTTATCACAAGAAATATCAGGGTTATATGGTACAGCAACACATACTTTTAGAGCAACATATTCATATAATAAGTTGAACAACATACTCACGCCGCCACACATGCCCGTCTGGCCAGCCGTCTTCCTGCTGCCTCTTTCCCATGGCTCCAGGTGCTTCACCTGGTAGTAGATCTCATCCACCACCTCATGGTATGTCTTCAGTTTGAACAGGTGAACTGTTGACATAGGTGGTTATAATGAATATTTGAACATATTTTATATTGTAACAGAGAAATTGCACAGAGCTCTGAAGGAGCCAATCAATTACATAAAAATTGGTTTCATTATTTTACAGCTATGGTGAGCACACAAATCACTGGAGCGTGTCTTCTAAAAGTTCTTTCTAGTTCCAAGTATCATCAAGTATCAAACATTTACTAAAATTATTTTAGGTCCTTGCACTGGAAATAGAGGCATGGACCAAACCAATGTATAAACAAATATAATCTACGTGTACAAGCGAAGTCCAAGCTCCTCTGTGTTGGTCGTTATGTTTGCTTACCTACCTTTGAAGTAGCTAGAGCCCTGAATATTCGCTAAGATAAGAGGATTCAGGTTCATAGACTGTTCATTACCCCATACTGGTAATATATTATGTTGCTTGCCCGATTTACCAGGTTTTTGCTGGTTATACTCTGAAATTAGAAAAACATTTAGTGATACAATTTATAGGTAAGTCTTGAAGGAATTGGAGCGATACACACCTTCGACGTCAGTCATTTTTTATACTTAACGCTCGTTCCTAATTTCAACGTAGGACGACTTCTGGTATTAACACCGATTTTAATTCAAAAATAAGAAGCGTAACATGGATAAAACCGAATAGGGCTAATAAAATAATAAACAACACTACAACGCAACGCAACGCAACGCAACCACAATGGCGGGCAATGAATGAATGAATGAACGAACGCGTTATTTATATACTCTTGGGAATGAACAAACAAACCACAGAATAATGAACGTACGTACTATGCGTTATACATATACTCTTGGCATACTACGTTACGTTACGTACGATATCAAGGATTAAACATATTTAAATTCCTTGCACGCAACCATGTCCAAAGGGCACTGACCTCTATTATACAAGTACGCTGGACTAATGATACCCTTTAAAATGACAGCTTTCTATTGTGCCAATTTGAAGCGCCCCCAATGCGTGGGTGAGGAACTAAATCTGACGTAAACTGCAAATGGCCGTCTCTTCGGTTGGATTGTCCCCGTGTTTATAAAGTATTTTTGAAGGTGTAACGCGATTAAACTTGTTTGTTGTGTCGTATTAATATAGTTGTTACATAACTATGTGATAATAGTTAATAAGTAAACCATGAAAGAGTGCGTGTTATGCAAAACTCGTTACCAGAAAGGAAGCGGAGTTACATTCCACAAGTAAGTGAATTTACGGATATTATTCAACAAATTAAACTTCTATTGGTAATATAGGCACTTCAAAATCTGTCACTAATGTTATTGTACGTGATTTATCACACATTTGTCTTTGTATTAGCGGTTTTTGATAAACAACAAAATTCAATAGTGATGTCAAAGTTCCTTGTCGATAAAACTTATCGATATTTTATTTACTATCAATATCTATTTACTTTCAAAAACGGAAATCGCCGACGACAGATTTTTATTATGTAATACATATTATTTTAAAACAATTAAGTATTACTAATTCACAGGTTTCCGACTGACAATGAAAGACTGGAATTATGGCTGAAAAACATTGAAAAGCCTAGTTGGTGTCCGAAAAAATATGATTACATCTGTTCAAAACACTTCTCTGAAGACTGTTTTATTAGACATAACTCATGCACTACTTTGAAAAAGTGTAGTATACCAACAATTTTCAGTAGCAGTGCTAGTAAGTATAAAATTTCGTATTATTTCTAAGATCATAGGTAAGATTTTTATTCTGATGAAATCTCAGTGGATTTGATTTTGAATGATGTGCTATACACCCTTCCAGTTATTTTATAAGCTGTACCTTACACCATGTTATAAAATAGTATATCATTGTTTTTTTTCCCTGTTGTTGGGTTAAGATTACGAGAAAGGCTGCTTTATTTCAAAATAAAATATCATCATGTGGTTTTGTAGAAAACATATCTTCAACGCCTGAAAGTATGGGTTTACCTACACTTTCTGTATCTGGAACAAGGATGGTTACCCTCGCAACCTCTGTACCTGAGACAATAGCTGTTGAAGTAAAAAGAACACTAATTATGGATCAGAACAACAACTTGAGTGGTAAGTACTTAATCAATAAAATTATGACCACATATCACCTTTTATGTAATTTTGATTTAACAAAAATTATGTTTTTAGGTCGAAAGCGTCGAAGCACAAGTTGTGACCCGCAACAGAGTATTGCCTCAAAGAAGGCTAGGTCTAAGCTAGAAAGTTCTTCTTCAACACACGAAAAGATGGTATCAAGAACAAGGATGGTTACGCCTACACCCTCAGTACCTGGGACAATAGCTTTAGAAGTAAGAAGAAGTATAATTATAGAACAGAATGATACCAACTTGAGTTGTAAGTACATCTACATTGGCCACAAACATATTGCTTAGCTAATTCTAAACGAGCTGAAAAAGATAACAGCTCCTTCGGTACCGGTAACGGGTCGATTATGTACTTATATTATAATGTATACTGTATGATATATTTTTACTCTTGATTTGTAGTTAAGTTGTTGATTAATAAAAATTTTGATTTCAGGTCGAAGGCGTCGAAGCACGAGCTGCGACATGCATCAGAATATTGCTTCAAAGAAGGTTATGTCTCTCTCCAAAGTTCATGATAATATCAAGCATGATCATCGTTATGAAAACACTCCTAAGTCATCCAAAAAAGCATTGCAGAGAGTTAAAAAATCTTTGAAAAAATCAAGAGCTCTTGTAAAAGTCTTGTCACAACATGTGAAACGTTTAAAGGTCAGCGTCTCTAGTTTACGCACTGTAATTAGTGAGCTAAAGAAAAAAAAAATGATTGGTGATGATTGTGCGGATATGTTAAATCAGTATAAAGATTTTAAGCCACAGTTGCTTAAAAGGATGTCAGTAAATACTGGCGGAAGTGTAAACCGTTCTAAGTATCCACCAGAGTTAAGATCCTTTGCGATTACTCTCCATTTTTACTCCATTTTTACATTATAACAGGTGTAAATGTACGAAATTTTTTGTCGCGACAAATTATTTGGGCTCGCCAATGATAACTTTGTTGCGACAAATATAACCCTTTTGTTTGTAGACTACATTAACTATGCTTTTCCAAACGCCAAGTCAAAAACATAAGTTGATGACATTTCATTTTTTTACTCAACTAAAGTGTACCTATCTAAAGTCAAAAATAAGATAAATTTATAAATTTAAATTATTTTTGACTTTAGATAGGTACACTTTAGTTGAATAAAAAAAGTCTTATCAAAAACAATCAAAACTCATTTTCCTGCCTACCCTTTAAGTTATGTAGCGTGATGAAATGTATCCTTAAGTTGAGTCCAGGTTGAATAAAAAAAGTCCCTTCAAAATCGTAATTATTTTTTCATTTAAATATTTAATGTACAGAAACGAATTTTAATTGTATACCTACTGACATTGGCATTATGGAGGCAACTAATAAAAAAATGCTAAAATATTGTACATATATTTTTATTTTTTATAAATACCTTACCTACTCCATTCCTTCCCAAACAAAACTTCCTATTTAAAAAACTTTTCTTATTATAGGTATTGTTGGATCTAGCTAATCATTATCACTATTTGCTTAATCTTAGTTTATCTGCTCCGACTATTTTGGTCATTAGCCATCATTAAAGGAATGGATCAATTATTTTCATATTACTGCATGGATTAAGTATAGACATTTTTATCGATGTATTTTATCTCACTGTCCCATCTCTATTATTAGTTCCGTTCCCACCCACTGCTGCTGTCAGCGCCAAAATGGCGAAAATCAAATCGCCTCACTTTGACCCGGCCTATAGTTAGTCCAGCGTACTTGTATAATAGAGGTCAGTGCCAAAGGGGTAAAACGGGAACCCTGCTGTCACTCTGTCACAGGCTTGGATGACGGTTATAGTATTCAAATTCCTTGGTTATCGTAATCAAGGAATTTGAATACCTATTCCTTGATCATGATGGCCGCATTCCGAATTGGTTATTAACGCTCACAGCACTCACATCGGCCGCATTCCGAAATAGCTATAATCGATCACAGCGCTCACATCACCTCACAGGCGTTCCGAATTAGATATTGCGATTATGACAGCTCAGAGCTGTCAACAATTCGGAACGCTCGTAAACGCACTCACAGAAATATCGTAGGAATCATAACCTCAAACCTTGTTTAACAAACTGGCACTGCTTGGATATTTTCTGGATTTGTTATTTTATGATTGCAGAACATATTATACCCTATAACGACTATAATGCGACTGAAAACATGTAACCTCATCACAAATAACAAAACACAAATGCACAACTGTCATTTTTGACAGCGCTCACAGTGATATAACTTCTAAAATAAGGAAACTTATAGCAGTATTCAAAAACATCCGTCATGCTGCCACAAAAGAACTTATTAAGTCAATATACTACGCCCTATGTCAATCTCTTATAAGTTATTGCATTGCGGCTTGGGGAGGCTCATATAAAACGCACATGTTAGCACTTGAACGAGCTCAGAGAGCTATTCTCAAGGTTGCGTATTCGCGCCCGTATCGATATTCGACCCACCAGCTATACATGGAATGTGACGTCTTAACAGTTAGACAACTTATTATAAGGCAAATTTTATTAGATAAAAAAAGTTCATCTGACATTACTTCCGTTACAAAAAAATAGGAAGGCGAACTGCGGGATTGGCCAGCATTGCCTGTAAAACTGCATTTGCGCACAAACACGCCAATTTTCTAAGTAACCATCTATATAAAAAACTTTTAAAACAAATACCCATCGACGATCTTAACATTAGGGAATGTAAAAGTAAATTTACCAAGTTCCTCCTACAAATGGATTATGAGAAAACTGAAAAGTTACTGTCTATTGAAAGTTAAAATATTTGCCAAAAAACCTAACACTCATGGTCACACAACCACACACACACACACACACACACACACACTTAAAAACACATGCATTCACATACACTCAAACACACAGTATTCACTATCACATACGCAAGCAGCCTCCACAATGCAATTATTTTAGTATATCTACCAATTTATGTAACTTTATCTCCTATGTATTTGAATATTTTGTTCATAGCATAATTAGTTCATAAATCTTTTGAAACTAGTAGTACCAGTTTATAGTTTAGCGCAATTGTTATAATGTATGGCTTGTACCTACTATTTCGACATAATCATAATTTCCTTCGTAGTGGTCTACAGTTTGGTATGCTATCATTACAGGCCTTTGCTTAGTTTAGGTACCGAGGTGAAGACTCTGCAGAGAAAAGCGTGTTTACATAATATGGGTTCAATCAAACACCACCAACCTACCCGTACATTATAACACATGGGCCGAAAGGTGGGCCTGGTGACCTGTTAACAGGTTTTAATTTAAAACCTTATTGGGCACCAGCTCTCATATGAGTTTAACAAAAAATCGTGTTCTAGATTTAATATAGATTTAACTAGATTATCTAAGATCTTGTAAGCTTATGTGAGAGAAATAAATAAATAAATAAATAAATTAGAATATGGCATGGTCGGCGTAATCGCAAGATGGCGCATGTCATGACGTTTCATGGGTCATCGTTATCGCGCTCACGCTAATTCGGTACGGGTTTGTGAGTGCTCAAATCGATTATGGCGTATTTCGGAACGCGGGGATCATCTCACAGGCGCCTAGGCGTTCGATTATGACAGCTCAGAGCTGTCAACAATTCGGAACGCTCGTAAGCGCACTCACAGAAACATCTTAGGAATCATAGCCTCTAACCTTGTTTATCAAACATAGGACTGCTTAGACATTTTCTGGATTTGTTATTTTATGATCGCAGAACATATTATACCCTAATAACTCTAATGCGACTGAAAACATGTAACCTCATCACAATTTTATCAACAAAACACAACTGTCATTTTTGACAGCGCTCACGGTGATATTAGAATAGGTATGGCATGGTCGGCGTAATCGCATGTCATGAAGTTTCATGGGTCGCCGTTATCGCGCTCACGCTAATTCGGTACGGGTTTGTGAGCGCTCAAATCGATTATATAACGTATTTCGGAACGCGGGGGATATTGTATTCTTGTTCTAAGGTCACAGAGTATTGCTTGCTCTGGCCGATGTTCGATCGAAGAAAAGGTTTGCCGCGCGCAATTTGTACGCGGCTATAGGTGAACACAAGGAATGTACTTGTATTCAAATTCCTTGGGTGAACATAATCTATTTGTTTTTTTTTAATCTTAATACCTAGATTATGTGGGTATGTTTGGTGAGAACAAACAAATTATTTATTTTGTCATATAAATTGTGGTAAAATAAACAATCATTGAACCTAAGTAGGTACAAACTTTTACTTAGATATAAATAGAAAATCCCATCCTTTTCTTTATTGATAGTAGAGTTCCAGGTTCATGCCATCATGTATTTCATCTGAGATAAAAATGTTATGGAAAAGTACATTCAATATGATAAATAAATTATCGCACCTTGAAAACAAAAGTGATACTACGAAATTGGAGATATTATGTTACAGCGACATCTGAAATCTACAGAAGAAACTAAGTCATCTCCAAAGACCCGTTCCATATAAGTTCATCTAAATATCCGGTAGATGCCACCAGTGTCACTTGATACTTTTAGGTTTTGTGTTTGAATGAAAGTGTCATATTTTGTTTAGTGTCCTAACTTTTCATGCAATAGTTATAAATAATTAAATGCAACAGTGGCACAAAAACAAAATACAAACATATTTTGTATAATTAGTAAAAGAATAATATTAATAAAATTTTGTGATTTTAAACTATTAAATGGCACTATGGTTACTATGCCATTATTGAACTAAAATCTTAGGAGACAAAAGTGGCATTATGCTAAACTTTTTCAAAATAAAAGACACTTAGCGAAAGCTTACTTCAGGACTATACTTATAAATCTGTGGCTTACTTGATAATTTGAGAACTAAAGTGCAATGCTGATCTTTTTTTTATATTTTGTTTTTTGCCATACCTACCTGTTTATCTAATAGTAATGAACTAAGTAGATTCTGTTAGAATAATACCTAAGCTATTATTTACAACAACAGCAGCACCTCTATTTCCATTTACAGTCAAGTTATTACAAAAACTTCAAATGGCCCCCCTGAAAAATTGGGTTTTTCACATAATGTAATTTTTGTTTTCAAGGTGCATTATGTCTAAATAAATATCAGTGGCCTCTCCACACAGCACTATCTAGCCCCAAACAAAGCAAAGCTTGTGATAATGAGACCAAGATAACTAATTATTACATATATTTATAGTTTTTATTTTGTAAATAGGTTAATACTTACTATGTTAAACAATAGCTTTCTCTGCTCTCAAAGACATACCATGTAGCTGAAAATATTGTTGGATTAACATTATGATCTAAGACAGTGCATATAATGAAGATTATAGCATAAATATTATGTAGCTTTATTCAAATACATTATATAAAAGGATACAGTCTGATAGTTTGATGTGGTCTTTGAAAACTGTGTACCATTTCTTCAGCACAATTTTGTCATATCTTGTGCCAGTTTGTGCTGCTATTAGTTTTTTCAAATCTCCTACAGTATCGTCAGGGTTGCACTTCACTCTCACTTTCTTGCCAAGACGATCATTGCATGTGACTTCCAGCATCTTTAGACCTTCGAAAGTAGGAAATGTATGATTTTGTGTAAATTTATTGTAAATTACGATTTCTTGTCTTGTTTGTTGTAAGCAGTTGAAGGCACGGCCCTGCGTTTGCTTGCGGGTCTCTACTTCGTATCGTAGATTAGTTACTACATAAAATAATCACAAAAATTAAAATATATTTTAATAGTATGAACTGAGCACGTAGTTATTGTATACTCTTTGCTGAGCGAGACCGCAAAAAATAGAATTATAACAAAACAAGAATTTTCCAAGACTTTTGTTTTGTTTATTTCTTCTTTTTATTCTCGTAGTTTTCAAAGAGTATATTACAATAACTATAGTTTTATTTACCACTTATTGTATACTCTTTGGTTTTACATTCTCTTTGGGGCCGTTCAGCAACCGTTCAGTGACCGATATTAGGGGTTGCCACAGAGTACTTTGTTAAAAAAAGAAAGGGGCTGCCACGAATTTGCCAATGTCGTTAGCGTAGCGTAGCGATGCGTTAGCATCAAGGAATTTGAAGTATTCAAATTCCTTGGTTAGCATCCTAGTAGTCTGTGGCGTAGCGTTATATACTCAGTATACTCTTGGATGTCGTCGTGTTGAAGAGCAAAGAGAATGTAAAACTACGAGAAGTTTATTTTTTTTTTTTACGAGAAGTTGTTGAAGCGATTTGAAACAAGGCGGAGATGACTGCATACCAAGGAGTTTTACATTCTCTTTGCCAAGGGAGACCACAGAAGAACAATCTTCTGAGAGGGAGACTGATTCGTTAAAATTGGTTAAAATAGAATTATTTATAATACCTACAACAATAAAAAGAAGTAACATCGAATCGAACGAAATCAAAACAGCTAGGGCATTATGCACTATGACAATAGGAGATTCCTTGCCCCAAACCGTGAAACGTCAAAACTTGATGTTGGGCTTTATTCTTTATGACATAGGAGATACTTTGCCCTGACCGTATGACACCGGTGCCTTGTCTTAGCCGTGATCGCGCTGCAAATGGTCATAGTGCATAAGGCTCCTGTAGTAGTTGAGTTGCACTTCTATTTTACAGCTTTTCAAAACAACATATTTAGATTTATATGAGTGTTAAATAAAACAATATTTGTATTAATTCTTTTCAGAGAAAGTTTAGATCAAATTCTTATCTTATTAAAATAAAGAAGCTTATTTGAAAGTGGAAATCAAGGGGAAACGGATTCTCTAAAGTCCACGTCATTTGACAGCGACAGAACAGACTGACGTGACCAGTTTGCAGCCGATCTTTTGGCCAATCTGTCTGGCTTTCTTTCTGGATCAGTGAAGTGAAATTTTACGGTGTATGTTCTCGTGATAGTGTTTTGAAAATGTTAATTCCTAATGAATATGTGTCGGCAGCTGAAGATATAGCAGATCAGGTAAAATGCTTTATAAGAACAACATAACTCTGGAATGAGTATTTCCCAAATAGACCTGTAATTTTAGCATGGCACGTACTTTGGATGTGGTTTGTCACGTCACTGAACTTGCTTATTTGGCGTACACATAGACGTGTGACTCGAAATAATTTATAAATATACCAAAATTGTATGTATTGAAATAGATTTATATTGTATTGCTGCCAAGCTCGAAATCAGATTTTTATCAGACCTGTGAATGCCTGCATGAAGGTAGTGTTAATGTTATATTTTTTTGAATATTCGGACCAAACTTTGCCTTGCATACTTTTACTTGCTTAGTTAAAAAATATATATATATATATTATGGAAAATGTTTGATGAGGTGGTGGGCGTTTATGATAAATATTAAATTCCGTTTTTTATTTTTGTTTATAAAAAATTTAAGAAAATAATAAATGATGGAACAATCAGATGGCCCACCTGATATTAAGTGGTAACCATCAGCTATATCAAAGCATTGCCTCGTAAGTCACACACAATAGGAATGTGCCCTATGATGCACACCCTGTGTCCATCAACTTGAGACATACTGATGTTAAGCCAAACCGAAACATAGCAACACTGCTTGGCGGCAGAAAAAGGCGCGGTGGTTGTACTTCCCTGGACGAGCCCTTCACAAAGAGCTCTACTAAGTACTTTTAAAACTCTAGTTACCATACCTACCTATTTAGATAAATATGGGTGACCAATTCTATGTTCTGTTAGCTATAGCAATCCTTGTACCTGAGTTGAGGGTTGGGGGTAATTAGGTTACTATTTTGGAAAAAGTCAAAGAACAATATTAACAAGAAAATGATAACGCTCTCAGAAGTTTCACATTATCACACACATTAACACCCTCCTCTGTCTTAAGAAATAACCATAAACAAAGAAAATTTATTACCTAATTAAAATCAAGTCTTTCCCTTGAGTCCTTTTTTCTGGATTAGGAAATGAAAAAAAATATCTTCACATAGGCTGCGCTGGCTCGGCCACGTGCTACGTATGGAGGAGGATCGGGCGGCAAAACGGGCCTACTTTGGAGTGCCAGTCGGCCAACGACCAGTCGGTCGACCCAGATACAGGTGGAAGGATGAGTTGGAGAAGGACCTTCGCTCACTTCAAGTCTTTCCACCGGACTGGCTGGAGGCGGCGCAGGACCGAAGTCGATGGCGTGCTATTGTGTCGGAGGCCAAGACCCACTTCGGGGTTGATGCGCCAGGATAGTAGTAGTAGTCACATTTTCAGGCAGGTTAATTACTAGTAAGGGGGGGTTTTTTATTATGAGAAGAAAATTGGTAAGTAATAATATTTCATCTCCTAGACAAATAGACTCGAGGGAAGGTCTTCCCATTATGGTAGGGTAATTTTTTTTTAAATGAAGAAATTTGAAGTACCTACTTAAGTAATATTTTTTTCATTTCCTAGACAAAAGGACTCAAGGAAATAATTGCCGGGGTAGATGGCAACCCTCCTATCCTCACCCAGGTACAAGGATTGCTATAGTTTAACCAAGTATGTTGCTAAAACCATGGTATGAACCGGTAATGGAATAATATTAGGCAGATACACAAATTGAATAATCAGAATAATCAATTTATCAATAACAGTCATTATGTTCAGGTCAGGGTTTCAATATATTATTCAGTGCTGATTGTAAGCTAGTAGTCCCAGTTAGCCTGAGCTGGTGATCTAGCTCATACAAAAGTATCAATCTTTACATTTTTGGATTCTGTGTGTTATGGTTTTATTGCATTTTATTTAGTTACTTACCACATAAAAACTGCCTAGTATTAATAACAACCTAAATGCGATATATAAATTCATTTACTGGCTTTATTCAAACACATAAAATATAATCATGTAATGTACCTACCTACATTATATTTATTTTTCTTTTTCTAGTAATAGTACTCAGGTTTATGTTTGTTTTTCTGGTTTTGTTGTTATATAGCATATTTTACCCACATGGGTAAAATATATAATTCTTATAAGAAAACTAGCGACCCTCCCGCGCTCCCCTGCTTCGCAGGCGTGCACATATCATGCATGTATTATACAT
Source organism: Plemyria rubiginata (assembly GCA_963576535.1). Lineage (NCBI taxonomy): Eukaryota > Metazoa > Arthropoda > Insecta > Lepidoptera > Geometridae > Plemyria > Plemyria rubiginata. The sequence goes on along the minus strand of OY754908.1, from coordinate 13,569,478 downwards.
ATAAACCTTCCTCTTGAATCACTATCTATTAAAAAAACCCGCATCAAAATCCGTTGCGTAGTTTTAAAGATTTAAGCATACATAGGGACGGGACATAGGGATATAGGGACATAGGGACAGAGAAAGCGACTTTGTTTTATACTATGTAGGTAGTAATTATAAGAATTATGTAAATTATTAAAAAACCAGGTAGGTATTTTACTTCATCAAAATAACATAACAGTAATAACTATTAACTACACCTAACTCTGTATCAATAAAGTTTCAACCAATAGGCAAACACCACATCTTTAGCCCCATAATAGCTCATTTAAAACCTCACTTGTCTGTTCACTTTCACTTTTTAGTTTAAGTACACTTGATAGTGAGTCACCATTCTCACTTTTATTTGGTAGAGGTATTTCTTGAATAGGTTTTTATGATACTTTACCAAATGATGACTATTTAAAAAAATACAAGTATATTTAAAGTATATTATTAAGTAGTAGGTTGTTTCATCAAAATACTAAAATTCTTACTTGCATACTATGTACTATATTATTATGTAACTAGCGACCCGCCCTCGCGCCCCTGCTTCGCACGGGTGCACATTGTTTTTCTACTATATCATGCATTTATTATACATATAAACCTTCCTCTTGAATCACTCTATCTATTAAAAAAAACTTCATCAAAATCCGTTGAGTAGTTTTAAAGATTTATATATATATACAATATAGGGACATAGCATATATATAGGGTTTTAGGGACAGAGAAAGCGACTTGGTTTTATACTATGTAGTGATATGACCTGACAGACGGACGGACAGCGGAGTCTTAGTAATAGGGTCCCGTTTTACCTTTGGGTACAGAACCCTAAAAAATGGAGATTTAAAATTCAATTAGGTGAAGAATCAGCATTTGTTAACTCCTTCAAGATACTTATTGTCTTGAATAGTCTTTGCCAATTCTTTCTTATCTCTAACCATGTTACCAAACATATTACACACTAACTGCATATTATCAATATTAAACGTGATAACTAGTGAAGGATCTTATCAATATTTACATAATCCATGCCCATTTCAATTTATTTCATCAGAAGCTGCCATTATGCCATACCTACCTACCTAAAGCTTCTTATATTAAAACGTGTTAAATAATGAGGCAAATCACAATGTTTTCAAAAACTGGTTTATGTAGGTATATCTTCTATTCTAGTACCTATCTCAACACAGAGGTATACCTAGTAGCCTAGGTCCGCGTAATACATTAGTGTGGCTGCGCAATAGAATAGTATGTTTAGGAGCTTTTATGTAGTCACTAGCGATCCGCCCGCGCGCCCCTGCTTCGCACGGGTGCACATATCATGCATGTATTATACATATAAACCTTCCTCTTGAATCACTCTATCTATTAAAAAAAACCGCATCAAATACCGCTGTGTAGTTTTAAAGATTTAAGCATACAAAGGGACATGGAGAAAGCAACTTTGTTTTATACTACATATGTAGTGATAGAACATTTTTCCCTACAACACATTTTTTTTGAGATATTAGGTATGTGACACAAAAGTGAGTTCCCCCCTCCACTCCGGCTCACCTACAAGAAGTCAGGACTTCTAGTATGTCCACTTCCTAACCATCCTGAATAATATTCTGAAGGAATTCCTAATGCAAAGGTATTGAAGAAATGGCGGGACGATTTCGATAGCCGTCTAAAGGACTGGCCCACTGTGGCCAAGGATCGAGAAATGTGGAAGGAAGGGAGAGAGGCCTTTGCCCTGCAGTGGGACGACACAGGCTGAAATAAAAAGATCATAAACGCTAAGAGTCACACCGTAAGTTCCTTGCCTGTCGCCTAGGCTTTGATCGCTTCGCGAGGAACTGGCGTTAGTTTTTTTTGGGCTTTCCACACAGCACTATCTAGCCCCAAAATAAGCTACTCAAACCTTGTGTTATGGGTACTAGATAACTGATATATTTAATACATCATGTACTTACATAGATATAATTATTGTTATTATACATAGAAATCACCAACGGAACAAATTTCTGCAGATCGTACACAAATTTGTTCCGAGGCGGGAATCGAACCCCGCCTCTTGCGTCGCAGGCGGACTCTTGCCCACTGCGCCACTGAGGTCGCCAAAGATTCACGTTCATAGGACGTTAAGATTTTGAAAAGTTATTTTATACTACACCTGCTTGGAAAGTACCTTGATACTTTATCAAATTTACGGTAGAAAGTACGTCATTGCATATCGAACAAATATGCGGGGAGAAAACGCATCTGAGCGGGAGAGAAAAGTGTATGAAAATCCATTTCTTACGTGGTTTTTCTTTTTTAATTTTGGGTAAGACTATGCGCCGGTAACCTAAATATCAAAAGCCAAAAAGTTTTAACAGTGAGTTTTTATCTCCAAGTTCGCAAAATGACACTGGCCACTAGCTGTGTGTTGGATGGTGTCGGGCTGGCAGTGCGACCCTGCGGCGCGCGGCAGGATAAACAATTTGAAAAAAGAACATGTGAAAATTGTGTTGTTTGATGATTCAGTTTTAGTTTTTTATTTTCCTCGTAGGTGTAGTATAAAGCACTATGTATCACTCGAGAGAATGTGCGATTCCCGATCTCGGGTGTTTTAAAACCCTCGCCTACGGCTCGGGCTTCGAACGACACCCTCGACGGTAATCGGTCACTTTCTCCTCTCGGTGAACAATGTACTATTGTTTTGTAAACAGGTAATTCGAAAAGGCAAGAATGTGCTGCCGACAGTCGCGCGGCTATGCCTCATCTCCACATTCCTCGAGGACGGGCTGCGCATGTGGTTCCAATGGTCGGAGCAGCGCGACTACATGGACATGTCGTGGGGCTGCGGCAAGTTCCTCGCCACCATGTTTGTTGTAAGTTTTGAATTACCCTCCCTACCACTCCTGTTTGTTCTGTAGTAATCCTACTAATATTATAAACGTGAAAGTTTGTACGTATGGATGGATGGATGGATGTTTGTTACTCTTTCACGCCGGCCGGAACGGCTGAACGGTTCTGGATGAAACTTGGCAGAGAGTTACATTATAGTCTGGAATAACACATAGGCTACTTTTTATCCCGTGGGAATAACGGGATTTAAATCTGCGCGGGTGAAACCGCGGGGCGCAACTAGTATGACATATTATGTCATACCATACACCTTTCTTTGCCGTACCCCCGGTTTCTGAAAGCGCGATCAAATCGGCTGTTAAGTCACTTGCTATCTCTATCAAACAGAAAGTAAAAGCTGAAACAGCAAGTGACTTGACAGCCAATTAGTGTTGATCGCGCTTTCAGAAATCGGGGGTGAGAGTTGCAAACAATCTATAGACAACTAAACCAGCTGCCTTACTGCGAAACCAATATGGTGAAGGGAATCAAAACATTTGTGATAATTAAGTACTTACCCCATAAGTTTTGTTTTACATTTCCGTAACGTCAGGCTATTTTTGTATGGGTTAGGGCTATTTTTAAGCAAAAACGAAAACCAAACTTGGACTGGGGGTTCACGAGTCTTCATGGATACTATGTTCTGTGGTCTTCATACAAAAACGGCCTGGAGAACCCTGACTTGGAGTACAGATATAAAGACATCTAACTAGTTTCCCAATATAATATAACTCTTAAAATCCTAGCAGACAGACTAAGCATACCTACCTAATAGCAGACAGTGGCCTCAATTCGGGTCAGATTCAACCTTTTCATTTCGGCATCTTTACGCGACCTTGAACGCGTCTCGTCAATCTCTCACATTATTATAGGCTTTCGATCTCGACTTATACAACTTATCGACCACGAACATTTCTTATATCAAAAATGTCCCGACTTTTTGCTCTCTTTGAGTGGCGCCAACATTAATTGAATATAAAACACTTAGATTTTTTTTCTACTATCGAATGTGTGCATTTTTTGCCCACAAAAAGACCACACAATGTTTCGACTACGTTATTTTAAAGGCTGTATAAAAAACTTTTAACAAATTAAAAAGGCCTGTGATAAGAAAAATTAAGATAGTGATTGATTTGTGTACCTACATAGTCGTGAACTTTGACGTTGAATAAGATAATGTAAAACAAATGTAATTAGAATAGAATAAGAATAGAATAAGTTTATTTGCAACACATAGAAAAATATACATCATACAGTTTTTAAAATTAAAAGGCATGTATTATTTTTACAATATTGGAATATAGGTGCATTTTGTGCTGCAAAATGGAACCTAACTCAGCATAATGCGGGTTGGCAACAACCCACGCTGATCTTCCGTTAGGACCGAATTCGCCTGTATCTGGCGGACATGACACTTAATACTAAGATATAAAATATTAGTGCCTACCTACCTATTTAATACACAGAATACTTTGTCCTCTCGATTAAAAATTATCATTTAACCAATGTATTCGTGCTCCAGCCCTACACTTTGGACCGATTACCACTAGTTATGAGTTGAAGGGTTGCTATATCGTTTCGGAATTCAGCCCAATATTGATATGAACGAATTAATCCGTACGGTAGTCAAGAAACGAATCATTGTGCCTCCAAAGTTACCTCTACCACAGATAAAAGAATACTATACTAGTACAGATACCCCACGCCATACATTGAAACGGTCCCGTCCTAAGTCGGGCTATTCTTCGGGCTATTTTGTTTTGCCCGCAAATCTAAGCAAAATAGCTCGCACAGCCAACAGATGTCGCTAAGTTGCGTTGCGAGCAAGCGGCCGGCATCTCGTAAAATGCACTTGCAACCAATTTATGTATTTTTTTTAATATGTAGATAGGACATTGGTAATTAAAATATGAAATATTACATACATTATTGAAATGCCTGAACGAAACGCAAAAAAATCGTTTACAGCAAGTAGCGCCATCCATCAATACACAAAACAAACTTTTGGAAGCAAACAACAACGTAGTACAAATTACAGCCACCAGAAAAAGTGAGATCAATATTGAAAATAAAACATTTTCAAAAACATAAGAATTTGATAAAAGCATAATTCCTCATCTTCCCGTGCTTATGGGAGATTTTTTCACAGTATAACTCAGGCTATTCATGACCATAATTCTTCTTAATTAAACTAAAACAAAAACCCAAATTTTAATCTAGACCTGTATCGCCATCTATTGAAGTCTATTTGGAACTAAAAAACTGTTCCTAGAGCTGGGTGCCCATGCCTCTACCAATCTATAGTCGTTGCGGTCTATGTTTAGGGTTCCAATGTCCAACCCGGAACCCATAAATAGATTTGTTACTCAGGAAATTATGTAGTGGTACATCAAATAAATAGCCTAGTAGGTAGGTACTTAGATTAAAGTTATACTAAAAATCATCGATATTATTTAGCGAGGTCCGGCCAAACCAGTGGTTTGGCCAATGTAATTTTTTTATACAAAAAGGGGTAGGTATTTGATTGCCATATGTGCACTTGTTGCAAGCCTGTCGCGAATTATGTTTTATGGGACCCCGTAATTACGTATCTACTTGATCAAAGGCACCAATTTTGAATAGTACCTACCAAGTTCAGTTGCGACCGCTATTCTAAAATGTAATTTTTTGTTGCAGTCGATATGTAAGTGTTTTAACAAAGCTAATTGCGATCTTTTGGCACTATCACTGAATACATGTACTTAGGTACAGCACATGAGTTATTGCTCGCACGTTCGCACATTTGTTTTGCAACAATTTAATACTGTTTCAAATACATTGCTTTAATAATACAAAACAAGAGTCACTTCCCATTACGACTTTGGCACTTAAAGGGTAGTGCGTCGAGTCTTGCTAATCCTACTACTATTATAAACGCGAAAGTTTGTAAGTATGGATGGATGTTTGTTACTCTTTCACACCGGAACGGCTGCAAGGATCTGGATGAAATTTGGCAGAGAGATAGATTATAGTCTGGATTAGCACATAGGCTACTTTTTATCCCGTGGGATTACCGGGATTTAAATCTGCGCGGGTGAAACCGCGGGGCGTAACTAGTATGAGATAATTTATAGTTAGCACGAGCGAGATGGCGAATGATAGGAGAGAGTGGAAGAAGAATATCTATTGTGCCGCACACTTACTCGTACCGTGGGATAAGGGGCAGGAAGATGATCCATTATTTCACATTACAAAAAAATAAATAAAAAAAATGCTACTAGGTAATTGGTATTTGGTAAATTAACAGACAATAGGGTTCTCGGGTCTACACAAATTGGGATACAATAAAAATAAGTATTTCATTGAAATTAACCAATAAAACCAATGCACCCAAAAGATTATCCTACTAATATTATAAATGCGAAAGTTAATATTATAAGTACTAATATTAAATTATACTAATATTATATTGCGAACAGTTTAATTTAAACATTTCATTGATACAAGTTTTCTTACATTAAAGTTTGCTTTCTTACTTAGCAAACTTTTAACTAGGTACTTACGAAAGCTGTACCCATCCTATCATACCTACCTAGTAATTATGCGTGGGATCAATTTGCCAAAAAACTACTACTACTACTACTACTTCTGTAATTTCATTTCATGGACTTTAAATAAGTACCTAACTTGGACCTTTTTTATCGTTTCAGATAATAAACTTTTTCGGACAGCTAGGAGGCTGTGTGATGGTACTGTTGAGGCTCAAGGTCGATATTGCGTGTGGAGTCTTATTCTTCATCGTTGTACTTCAGGTAAGCTCCATTTTCCACCAATATTGATGTATACAGCCTACTTAGTGTACGTGTATGTAGACAGCCTACGTAGCTCAGTTGGTAGAAGTTCTGCCTTCTACGCCGTAGGTCGTGGGTTCGATTCCCACCGTGAACAAACATTTGTGTGATGAACATAGATGTTTGTTCTCTGTCTGGGTGTTATATAATATTATAAGTATGTATTTACAAAAAAAAGTATATAAGTAGTATATCAGCTATCTGGTTCCCATATCACAAGCATAAGCTTAGTTTGGGGCTAGATAGTGCTGTGTGATAAGTCCACCAATATTTATTTATTTTATACTGCCCCTTATGTACTTAGCACTTGTGTAATGTTTATGGTCGGATTGGTCAAGGAAACCCGACTATCGCGCTACTGTATTGAAAACCGTTAAATAGGTTACGTAAATAATTTCGATAATGCATCACTGTTCGATTTTACCTTATGTACCAGTATGGACGCGGGTCATATAGATATTTAAACAAGAACATAAATATTTGAAGCCTACGCGAGAGAATTTCAATTATTTTAAGTAGGTATTTCTCTCTCTCTCTCTCTCTTAAATGACGACCACGAACAGGAACGCGAAGTGTGGGACGCCCTCCTACCCGATGGACTGACGACATTGCTAGTATCGCGGGTAGTCGGTGGATGGAAAGGGCTCAGAATCGTTCTTCCTGGAAACGGATAGGGGAGGCCTATGTCCAGCAGGCAGGCTAGGGTAGCAGTCTAGGTATTTACCACTACTTTTTTTCCATAACTTCCAGTCGCACTGCTAGGAAAACTCGGCGATTTCGTTCGTTTTTAATTTTATTCAACTGTATGGAAATGGATGGATGAGACTCGCAAGAGACCGGAAAGAGGGGCGTATTAAAGAGTAGGCCTATTACTCAGCAGCGTTTGCAAACAGGCTGTAATGATGGTGATGATGTTTCGCAAGGAGCACTTTGATTCCAAGAGCAGGCCTAGAAAAAAAGGCAAAATTTGCGAATTGGGTCCTTCCTGCCGTTTCTTTTTATGATCCTTGTTACCAAATTATATAATGACTAGCGACCCGCCCGCGCGCCCCTGCTTCGCACGGGTGCACATATCGTGCATGTATTATACATATAAACCTTCCTCTTGAATCACTCTATTAAAAAAAACTGCTTCACAATCCGTTGCGTAGTTTTAAAGATTTAAGCATACATAGGGACATAAGGAGGAGAGGCGGGCCAAAGAAAAGATGGATGGATTGTGTGAAAGATGACATGGGAAAGAAAGGAGTGACTACTGAGATGACGAATGATAGAGGAAAGTGGCGAGAAAAAACCTGTTGTGCCGACCCCACATAAAGTGGGATAAGGGCAGGAAGAAGAAGAAGATAGGGACATAGGGATATAGGGACAGAGAAAGCGACTTTGTTTTATACCATGTACCTAGTGATGAAGCCCCAGTCTAGTCCCAATTGAACTTCACTGCGGTCAGTGTTTTTTTTATATATTTTTATACTAATTACTGACGAAACAAACTTATGGCCCACTTGATTAATCACCTATAACAAAAAAAACCCTGAACGCAATGCCTCGCCTAACCACATGCACTGGCCTTGCATCCACTTCAGCCATACAAAACTCTCATGTGCCTGTAATTTCACTGGGAACTAGAAGTTAAGTCTCATGTGCCTGTAATTTCACTGGGAACCACACTTCGAACCAAAACACAACGCTGGTCGGCGGCAGCAAAAGAAATTATGGTAGTACTTCTCCGGAGGAGCCCTTCAAAAAGAGCCTTAAGAGTAATCAAAAGAAACAATAGTATGTTAAATAATCGTGCCAATTTAATATGTTATTTCAGACATTCGCGTACAGCATACTATGGGACTTCCAGTTCCTGCTGCGCAACCTCGCGCTGATTGGAGCGCTATTGTTGGTGCTGGCGGAGGCGCGCGCTGAAGGCAAGAGCTTGTTCGCCGGCGTGCCCTCGCTCGGAGAGAACAAGCCCAAGACTTATCTGCAGCTGGCGGGACGCATCCTGCTCGCTTTCATGTTTGTGACGCTGTTGAGGTTCGAGATCTCGTTTCTGCAGGTCAGAATAATTACTATAATAATTATAATTACGATAAAAAAAATAAAAAATAATGCTGGACAATCCACACAGCCCCAAAGTAAGCTACTCAAAGCTTGTTATGAGTACTAGATAACTGATATATTTAATACATTACTATAGATATAAATAAATAGTTATTGGTGGACATTCCAAGCACTATCTCGCCCCAAGCTAAGCCATAGCTTGTGATATGGGAACCAGACAGCTGATATACTACTTACTTGTATACTTTTTTTTGTAAATTCATACTTAAAATATCATTTATCACCCAGACAGAGAACAAACGTCTATGTTCATCACACAATATTTGTTCACGGTGGGGATCGAACCCACGGCTTACGGCGCAGAAGGCAGAGCTACTACCAACTGTGAACAGAGCTATGAAAGCTGCCAAACCATGCTGTCGTCAATAGTTCTTATTTATTTATTATTTGTTCCGTGCCGATATCCGGAATCCATCTTGAGTCAAGCCTCTGTCTTTCTTACGTTTTTAGTGCCAGCAACTTCCTCCCTTCGACTTCCAGCGCCACTGTCGCTCCTTTTTTTTTCAAAATGGCAGAGCGTGCAGCGTGGCGCTCAGATTTTACCTCATTATAGCGTCGTTTTTCGTAGCGTTAACACGTCTTAGCAACAAATATTTGCGACTTAATTTAAAATTAAAAAAGTGCAAACCTCCCTTCGTAATGGAGGACGAAAACCATTGTGACATGCAACCAAGTGAAAGTTATAATGAACACGTGTCACGAAAGAGAAATCGTTCTCCAAGTTCAAGCAGCGCGTCGTCGTCGGAGCAGGAGACTAGCCCGGACAGAAGGAAATCGAAACGATCCAAGCATGTAAGTAATGCTCAATTTGAATTCCTTTCACAACAAGTGGCGTTTTTAACAAATATGATTGCTCAAAAACATAGTGAGTCTCAACCTCAAGCAAATACCTCGCAAGTGTCTGATGCTGTGAACGAACCCATGACCTTCACAAATGAGCTCGGCTTACGCCCACCTCCAGGTAGTGAGGCAGATAAGCAGCAGCTCCAATTATCCGAGCTATCAACCACATTGAAAGATCCGCCCTACCCGCAATCAAATGAAAAACATTTGGAAAAAATATCCCAACTGCAACGTTTTAAATCGAGTGATTGGTATGCTATTCGTTTTTCGGAAGCTCAGAAAAAATATGTCGCTACCCCCGGTTTTATAGAACTAAACGTAAATGATGAGTTGAGGCGATTCAATGCTTCTGGCCCCAACGAAGATCGATTGTACCTTATAGAGCGAACCTTTGCAGCATTATCTAATGCTATACTGACTCAGAAAGACGAATTGCGCACGTGCTTACAGGGTTTAGTAGATTGGTCTAATGATAAAAGCACAACACTATCCCCGAGATCGCTTTTCGATAAAATTGAGCAGACATTTGGCAAGGAATCGAATTTCACAAAAGTAACTGATGACATTTTACAAATAGCATGTGGCAGGCGAGCCGACTGTATTAGCACGCGAAGAGATATGATTATTAAGAAAATTTCGGAAGAATATCATTGCGGAGCTTTACAAAAAATTCCACCAAGTGCAGAAAATTTATTTGACAGTGATAAGCTTACAGCCTACCTTCAAAAAATTGGGGGGGCCGAAAAACTAACAGCTTGCTTTCAGCCAACTCTGCAGACGACGGCAACTACATCTTCCGGACAAAAGCACGCCTATGATAAATCGAAGCCATCTACGAGCAAGCAGACTAGTGAAAACTTTTTTCGCAGAAATACTACAGCCTCAAAGGACGCATTCAAAGGTCAAGCGAAGTCATCTGGAAACAAGCAATCTAATGCCAAGAACAAGCGGTACTACTCATCCAAAGGTAAAAAATCAAACTTTCACTCGTCAAATAGAAACCATCGCTCGTGACTCGAAGCCATTTCGGGGCGGCTGTCTAGAGCAATATATACATGCCTGGGAGGATCTGGGAGCCCCCAACCATATTTGCAAACTTCTCAGAGGAACACGTATCCCATTCGTTTTGAAGCCGCCCCTGATATACCCAAATCCGTCTATAATAGTAAATTACAAGACCAAGAAGAGCAGTCATATGACAAAACTAATAAAAAGTATGTTGGACACGCATGTACTGGAGAAAGCGGAGATCAGTCCCAGCTATCTATCCACATTCTTCCTAGTTCTGAAAACAGATGGATCGTATCGCCCCATCTTCAACCTGAAACGATTAAACAATTTTGTCAAACTAAAGGGTTTTCAACTTTTCAGTCACTTTCGAATGCCAAGTTTTTTACAGAGCGAAGACTGGATGGTAAAGGTGGATCTGAGCCAGGCATACTTCCACCTACCTATAGCCAAGGAGCACAGACGATTCCTCAGGCTCAGCTACAATGGCCAGCTCCTCCAAATGACTTGCCTACCCTTCGGTCTTTCATCAGCCCCACGAACATTCACCTCTCTAACGAACTGGATTGCCGAATACCTGAGAAGCCACAACATAAGGTGTGTCGTATATCTGGACGATTTTTTGCTGGTGAATCAATCCTGGCAAGTTTTACAAAAACACATTATATTTATGGTGAATCTAATGCGACAACTCGGCTGGACTATCAATATGGAGAAATCTGTACTGGTTCCGACACAACGCCTGGAATTTCTTGGCGTCACATGGGATACCAAACTCAACACGAAGTCCCTGTCGGAACCGAAGTGCCTAACGCTACGCAGGGCACTTCACAGTCAGATGAAGAAAGGAAGTTGGTCTCTCAGACAAGCTCAGTCCCTTTTGGGCAGACTCAACTTCGCATCGTTCGTAATACGGAGAGGGAGGCTACACTGTCGAACCCTGCAGTTTCACAGTCGACACCTTCCCAAGGAGCATCCCTACAAGCAGATGAACCTACCAGAGCCTGTACTGGCCGAAATGAGATGGTGGTTAGTAGCAGCGAAGGGCTCACTTCCAATACACACAGGCCCGGTTTCGCACCTGCTTACTACGGATGCATCGGACTACGGTTGGGGCGCTCAGCTAGGAGACACGAAAATTTCAGGTCAGTGGACGAAACGTCAAACGTCGTGGCATGTCAATCTCAAGGAGCTGTTTGCGGTCTATGCGGCAATTCAACAAGAAGAAAATCAGCTGCGCAATGCTCACATCCTCTTGCAAACAGACAACCGCACAGTCGTAGCTTATATCAACAAGGAAGGTGGTACGAAGTCCAAGAAACTTCTGAATCTGACACGTCAACTGTTGAAGGTAATGGATCAGTTAAACATATCCCTGACAGCGCAGTACTTTCCGGGTCGATTCAACTGCGAAGTAGACGCCCTATCGCGAGGCAAAATCTGTCCCGAATGGCACCTAATATCTGCAGCAACGAACAAGATATTCCGGATGTGGGGAACACCGCAGATAGATTTATTCGCTTCGAAGACAGCTCACGTAGTGACGCAGTATGTGACATTGGACACAAACGATCACGAGGCACTATTTCACAACGCGTTCCTTCACCGATGGGATTACAAACTGGCATGGTTGTTCCCACCACCAAACTTAATACCCCAGGTTCTGTTTCAGCTGAACAATGCAGAAGGCCTGTACATTCTGGTCGCTCCGAAGTGGAAGATGGTATTTTGGCGTGCAGACCTACAAGCCCGAGCCATTCGCGACCCTTACCGCATTCCGGACCTTCCACAAGTTCTGATCGACACGAAGACCGGAACACATCCGCCAGAGATTCAAGACATTCATTTAGAAGCCTGGCTGATTTTGGGTGGACAGACGAAATCAAAGATTGGTCAGTAGGAGAAAAAACCTTGTTGTTGTCAAGTTGGCGAAATTCTACAATAAACACCTACATACCCGCATGGAATAAATGGAAAACATGGTGCGTCTCTAATCAGGTAACTTATAAGAATCCTTGCCCAGAACAAGTAGCTCGTTATCTAGCATACCTCCACAGCAGCGAAGGCTTGGCGTATCGAACAATATTGGTCCACAAATCTGTTATTGCTACATTTACTAATTTATCAGAAACACTGTCATCAAATTTTCTTGTAAAACATATTCTTAAAGCTATTTCAGTTTCTAAGGAAAAGAAGATGAAACCACCCATATGGAATGCAAAAAACGTAATAGAATATTTGAAAAATAATGCACCAGATCACAATAATTTGTATCAAGTATCGCGACGTACCGCTATATTACTTTTACTAGCAGCAGGACGTCGTGTGCACGACCTCACCCTACTAAGGATTGATGCTGACAAATATGTCGAAGAAGAAAATGGTATAGTTATGTGGCCTTGCTTTGGATCAAAGACGGACGACATTGGTCACAGGCAATCTGGATGGAGGCTGAAGGTACATCCGAACAAAAACCTTGACTGTGTTTATTGGACCCGACAGTTAATTAGGACTTCACAAGATCGTCGCAAGTCAGGTAATTTAACCGAACTCTTTATAACAGCTAGAGGAGAACCTAAACCAGCGTCTAGAACTGTGATAGGTGGCTGGATCAAGTCTGTACTCAAGGACGCCGGCGTCGAAGCCACGCCAGGCTCGGTGCGCTCGGCGGTAGCATCCCTCAACTGGCTAGAAAAGTTTTCTATTGATCAAATTCTAGAAACAGGAAATTGGCGGCAAGAACATACATTCAGAACGTATTACCAAAAAGAAATAGCCGATTCATCAAATAATAACGATTTAATCAGTTCAGTATCTTTGTCAAATTTCTTTGAACCAGTACGTTAGAAGTTTTTTATTTTTTATTATTGATTATACATGAGATTAAAATGTTTTCTTTACATTACAGTTTATATTATTTACAACACATTATAGCATCATCATCATTACATTCTTATTAAGGCATACCAGGAGATAACAAACACATCACTCAAGATGGATTCCGGATATCGGCACGGAACAAATAATAGAGAGTTTTAACTAACAATAAAACTTACCTATTATTTTTCCAACGATATCCGGAATCCAGGTAATGCCTACCTGGTACATCGTGAGTAAGTATAATGAGGTAAAATCTGAGCGCCACGCTGCACGCTCTGCCATTTTGAAAAAAAAAGGAGCGACAGTGGCGCTGGAAGTCGAAGGGAGGAAGTTGCTGGCACTAAAAACGTAAGAAAGACAGAGGCTTGACTCAAGATGGATTCCGGATATCGTTGGAAAAATAATAGGTAAGTTTTATTGTTAGTTAAAACTCTCTATTACTAGTTGCGACCCGCGGTTTCGGAATTAAAAGTAGCCTATGTGCTATTCCAGACTATAATCTATCTCTCTGCCAAGTTTCATCCAGAACCGTTCCGGCGTGAAAGAGTAACAAACATCCATCCATCCATACTTACAAACTTTCGCGTTTATAATAGTATAGTAGGATTTATAGTTTGGCACGTTTTGCGTACCTTTTTTTAGCTTGGTGTTGCTTTTCCACAGATCATACAAGACCTCCTCGGAAGCTGCCTCATGATCCTAGTTACAGTTGGCTACCGCACCAAGCTCTCCGCTCTGATGCTGGTCCTGGTCCTGTCTGTGCTGAACTTGTGGCATAATGCATGGTGGAGTGTGCCTTCATACAAGCCGTTAAGGGATTTCCTTAAATATGACTTCTTCCAGGTAAATTATTAAGTTTAGAAGTGGATTCTACTACTAAGTGGATTGTCCGGCCATGTACATTTTGTTGGAGTGGCAATAGACATGCCATCTCAGTGTAGATTATGTGGCAATGGTCAAGCCGTTTAACTCAAATTCTCAATACAGTCTGAAGAGTGTTCAAGGGCAGTTGAATGTCAAAAGAATTATTATTTGTTTCTAGTATAGAGAACAGACAGTCAGCTTTAATCAGAATTTAAATATTGAAAATATAAATAGCAGAAAAAATGGTGTCGTAACGAAACAAATACTGTGAAGTTAGATCATCATCATAGTTCATAAAAACGATCATAAAATATTTTGTTATTAAAAGCGATAAGTTGTATTGAATTGAGATCCGAAGGATGTCTACCGTGCCTGGGAATCACAGTTGTAGGTGTATCCGTTTCTGAAATTGGACACGGGCCGGTCATAATTTCGCTCCTTCCGCGTCCCCTTAACCGACTTGCATACCACTTCGTCTTTAACGATATTCTTTTTCAGACGCTGTCAGTAATCGGAGGGCTTCTGATGATAGTGTCTCTCGGACCTGGAGGCGTTAGTATGGACGAACACAAGAAGAAGTGGTAGTACACGGGTCCAGTGTATAGACTCTTAGTAGACGTGGTATGACACAAGCGACATAATATTACGTGGCTAAATACATGCCACATATTTTACGCGGCAAAACAGAAGCCACAGGTGTTACTAGTCGGTTACTCGTGACACACCATATCCATTTACAATTACAGTAGAATCGGTAGATAGGAGGTTATATTTGGAGTCATTCTATCACTTTAGTGATAATGAGGTTTAACGACAGTAAAAATAATAGAAATATAAAAATTCTCTAATCACAAGCTGGTGAGTTAGTTGAACGCTGTAAATCTAATCAGATTATTTGCTGGTAATTCACAGAGTTCAAATAACTTGCATACCACTACACCGAACTACCATCTTTTGTGCAACATGTACTTGCTTATAAAAATCTGTCAAAAGATTAGCATCGCTTAAGCTGTTGCCAACTCTTACCAATAGGTCAAAATTTAAACAGCAACGTCAAATATACTCAAAAACGTTACTTATATAAATCTAGTTAAACAATATTGGAGTTTGATGTTCTTGAAAAACGATCTTGAATATAAAATAGTAAGTCGTATTACTGCGGCTTTATTGCAAGTATGACGTAAGAACCAACTTCGAATGTAACTTTTCTACTCTATTGAGTACGCGTAACGTACATTACAATTACAATGAAATGAGCACGTCTACGTCTACGGGCATTCGGTGTATCCTGGCTTTAAATCCATTTAATTCCTTCAGCTCAACTATTAGAAAGGTGAAACCCTTTTCAAAATCAGTTTTATATATAGTGCCTAATATGTATACAAATTTTCTTTATACAAGCATAAAATGCGTGATTTGCACCGTTTTTTATAATCAAGTAGTACATGAAATGTGAAACAATGTTTTTACTCGTACTTAAGTTTATATTACATATTGGTGTTGTGAATTCTCAAGTTTTATGTAAAAGCAAAGTTGTGGTCATGAAAACTATGTGCAGGCAACGAATTATCAAGAACTAGCTTGCTTTCTCCAGAACCAATTTGTAGTTTATGTATTCTTCCCGCAAGAGATAGCGTTGTTAGATATGCATGTAAGTTTACATACAGACTGATATCCTTGGCTTCTCAATTACCTACCCCTGAAAATGTTTCATTCCGTTCATAATATTGTGATGTAAATAGTGTATTTTGTACTTATTGATTTGAAATTTAAGTTCTATGTCATTCATGAAGCGTCTAATAAACGGGCTAAAAGTTGCTGCAATTGTATAGCTGTACTGCTTACTCTATTTGCGTGACAAGATATAGGTACAGTTGCAGCTTAAAATTGCCGCAATTTCTAGCCTGTTTATTATGAGGCCTGTAAACGGGCTAGAAATTGCAAGCTGCAACTGTAAATCTATTTTGTTCACGCAAATCGATCGTGATCAAAGTTGTGAAGCTGTTTCAGTTTTCAGTTTCAAATCGATCGTGAGCAAGACATAATAAATTGCCATAAAACTTGCGCGTTTAGAAGGACCTTAGATGTTTTAGTATTTTATATTAGTAGATATTTATTTTCGTAACAGTGCCACTCTTGTGTCACGTGGTTAACAGTCCCTTGTTCCAATGCCTTCCTAATTTACCTATCTACAAAATCTATGGTATAAAAGACAAATATTTTTGTATTTATATTTTTTTATTTACATAGTCATAAGTTTCAGTTTGGTTGTAGGACAAAGTTCCCAATAAATGTTATGACTTATTTTTTTTGTATCTATTGCTTGGTTGCGTAAATTGCTATTTGCCATAATGTTGTGTTAGTTAAATAATCATTCTTTTTATAACAAGATTTATTTGTAAAATAAACAGAATTTAACATACTTAAAGTAAAATATGTTGTGCTATCCTATTCCTGTGCTTTGGCTCTTTCTTTCTCCTTATTCTCTAAGTATTTGAATACTTTGTTGGCTAGGTGTCTGTACTTTTCGGCGTGTATACTGTCGGGCAGTGCGTATATAGCTGGTTTTCCGCTATTTATGCATTCCGACATGCTCTGGTCAACTGCAAAGCTTTCTATGATCTCTAGGCCCATTTCTTCAGCGGCATTTTTAGTTTCGTTGCCGAAGATATGGTTGACTGTGCCACATTTGTAGCATATTGCGTGCGACATATTTTCTACCATACCAATAATAGGAACTTTTAGTTTTTCAAACATGTTGATCCCTCGCTTCGTGACTTGTAAGGCAGCTGATTGTGGCGTTGTTACAACTAGTGCTCCTGTAAATAAGTCAGAAAGGTATATCAGTCATCATAACAGAAAATACTCCTGTATCATCTCCTTAATTTATTTAATTTATGCATACGAATTTGGAAGTCACCTAGCCATCCATTAGGATCAAAGTTAGGATCAATGATAAGTGGAATTAGTTCCTGGATCTTGGATTTTATGTTCTTAGGAACTTTGAGGAAGCTCCTAGGATGATACAGATACTACAGACTATAAATAAGATACAAGATGGCTTTGGCACTTACCATCTATTGGTAGGTTTTGTGCTAGAGATAGATGCGTGTCGCCCGTTCCTGGCGGCGTGTCTACCACGAGGCAGTCGAGTGGGCCCCATGCTACATGCCGCGTTAGTCGCTCTAACGCTTGCATCACCATCAGACCACGCCATACGACCGCATTCTCGCCACCTACCAGCAAGCCCATTGACATACTGAAAATGTTTATAAGGAACATTATATTTCCAGGAGTTAAATAAACTTAAAAGTAAATTAAAGTAATCCAATCAATCCAGTTATATGGTGGTATGGCTTACCATTTGACTCCATAATTCAGAAGTGGCTCAATGAGATTATCATCGTTAAGCATTGGTTCCCCACTAATGTTCATCATGAGAGGTACTGAGGGTCCAAAGACATCTGCATCCAAAAGCCCTATCTCCTTATCAGGCTCTATCACTTTCATAGCGCATGCCAGATTTACTGTAATCAGGTTATAAGGTTAACTCAAGAGAAGGTTTATAAACTTTGTCTGTTATCTTATATACAGTCTTTTTGAGCAAGATAATAATTAAATTAATAAAATAAATTATGCTGGACAATCCACACAGCACTATCTAGCCCCAAAGTAAGCTACTAAAGCTTGTGTTATGGGTACTAGATAACTGATATATTTAATACATTATATAATTACATAGATAGATATTTTTTATTATACATAGAAAACACCCAGACCAATGAACAAATTTCTGCAGATCATACACAAATTTGTTCCGAGGCGGGAATCGAACCCGCAACCTCTGCGTCGCAGGCGGACTCTCGCCCGCTGCGCCACTGAGGTCGTCAGATAAATAGGTATGCAGGTAAAATGTATAAATTCCAGTTGGTTTCAAAATAGATAAGTACTTATGTATGTTGCTTAGTAACATTATGACAGCCTTCACAGCTCAGTTGGTAGTAGCTCTGCTTTCTGTGCCGTAGGTCGTGGGTTTGATTCCCACTGCGAACAAAGTTTTGTGTGATGAACATAAATGTTTGTTCTGTCTGGGTGTTATATACTATTAAAAGTATTTATAAAAAAATATTATTAATATATCAGCTATCTGGTTCCCATACCACAAGCTTTAGCTTATTTTGGGGCTAGATAGTGCTGTGTGGAAAGTCCAAAAATATTTTTTTTTTTAATAACATATTTTAATAACTATTTTATTTAACATTTCAATAATAATTGATCACTAATTCTCATTAAATACATAGGTACAATACATTGCACATTAATATTGGTTAAAGTAAGCTACCCTTGTACCTGAGTTGAAGGTCAGGGATGGGAGGGATGAAGTGGAGGTAGATAAAGAATGGGGATTCCTGCCCTTGATTTTTTAGTCTAGGAGATGATATATTTTTACCAATGTTCTCAACTAGTAATTTACCTGAAAAAGTGAAGTAATTATTTTTCATTTCCTAGAAAACAGGACTCAAGGGAAGGACTTGCCACCTACCCCCACTTGCAACCCCCCATCCCCAACCCTCAATTCAGGTACAAGGGTAGCTATAGCCAACCCTTATTATCATATGTAACAAACCAGCGGTTGTTGTCTTTCCGACGCCCCCTTTGCCTGATGCCACAAGTATAATTCTCTTGACTCCAGGGAGGAGTTTCTTTTCTGGCAGCCCTCGACCCATCACCTTGGCTTGATGCTGGTTAAGCTCATTGCTACTGTGCTTCAATCTGACTGTGTTGCAACATGGTATTGTCTGAAATAAATAGTTAATGTATTTATAGTATGTATTTCTACTCAAATAACTGGTATGCAGCAGTTTAACTATGTAGCTAAATAGGTTACCATCCTATTGACTATGAAGTGAACACCTAGTACTGAGAGACATGACAAGGGGGCTATATTTCAGATTCCTACCGTGCGAACTAAGCGGAAAAATAGGAGCCAGGAGCTATGTTACTAAAAACTTACAGTGCTAGCATTAGCAATAATAATATTGCTATATATACGATGAAAAACTTTGCGGACATTCATTATTCTTCGTTTTGTGTTGTACCGAAAACAATTCGCCTGATTTTATTGAATAAATCCAACAAGGAGTACAATAACAAATCCAAGAGTATATAAACGCTACGTAAATTTTCAAAAATCACGCAGCAGCACAAACAAAGAGAATGTGAAACTACGAGAAGATGCGGGACTTAGAACAGAATAACAGAACTACAGAGCCAATGGAATCCATTTACATGGCACTTCAATACCAACAGAACGAATATGTACGTCAAACACCAACAGTTTTACCAACCTATCAGCCTAAATAGTGTTGCGCGATGACCCTCCGTTTTATATCGATATCGGTAAAATATGCGAGACCGAAAACGAGCTTGTTATTGTAATCCATTTATTGACTGAGTCCACGTTTAGTTACAACCTAGGTCCTAAAGTCCTAGGTTGGACTTAAATATGGATCTGATGAAATAAAAAGTTTTTTGCATTATTACGTATATAATTTGTGTACATAATGCCTATTCATTTTATGAATTTGTTTTAATGGATTTTTCACTTTGGTATCTGCAACAAAAATATAAAATACTAGTTCCGCCCCGTGGTTTCACCAGCGCAAATTTAAATCCCGGTATTCCCACGGGATAAAAAGTAGCTTATGTGCTATTCCAGACTATAATACAACGTGTTTATTTAATATTATAGAGAAACCGCAGCAGAATATTCTGCAGGTCATGGTGAACAGCTTTTGTTCTATGATTTTTAAATTTTCAAAGTTTTTTATTCATGAAATGCCTCTTAAACTTACATCCAAATTGAAACTATATGCAACATGAGGTAGCCCTAGTAGAGAGTAGACATAATAAGTAACAGAACTGCCACCAAAATTATTAAAGTGCATATCTATTTTTGAGCATGATTTTTACCTAATAGTTAGATAAATATTTTAAGGAACGTAACCCCTAGGCATGGTAAACATTCTCTCAGACACGTCTTTGGTGCTTTCGGAGGCAGTAAGTACAAACTGGAGAGGCTGGCAGAAAATGAAGGAGGCCTATACCCAGCAGTGGGAGACACCGGGCTGAGATGATGATAATGATGAAGTACAAACTCAATATTTTTTAAGAATATCTTAGGTGGTGTCGCGAAATGCGATGATTGTAAAAATTGTATAATAGTAACACTGAAAACGGAAATGAGACTATTAGAAGCTCGTCTATGATCTATGGTGAGTTCAAAAACATTCTTTCCTGTTCGTAAAAGTCACAAAATGGTCGTTGCATTTAGAATTTCTGTTTTGCGATTTAACGTGTACTAAAATCAGTGGGTCGAGATCTCCAGGCGTTTCATCTGTAAAGAGAGCTAAGTATTTAGTTTAGAATTTGGTTTATTATTGAGAAGATAATAATGTTGAAATTACAACTTGGAATGCATAACTTTTTCTAAGGCTGACTTGGGAAAATCTATCACTATTTGCTTACATGATGAATAGACATGAGTTCTCATGTCGTTACAAAGTGTTCAATTCATGAACAATGGAACTATATGAAGAGTCATAACGCATAATAGTAAATGTATGCTTGTGACATGTAGAGACATATTAACATGCGCAAAAGTCGTATGACATAGATCAGTTGTGAGGATGGAGGTTTGGACGCCAGTTAGATTTCGGGCAGTTCAAGACTAACATGCCGAACGATGATTATGTAAGGTCTCTAAATAAATATTAACAAAGGTGCAGGTTAAGTGCAGTCCTTTGATTCCTCATACCATGGTATAGGGCGGATTAGAATAAGCAGGTTTCTGCAAGCCAGGAAGGAGAGATCCTAACCAGATTGTCTCATCTACAACGCTGGCGACCTGGTGTAAGCAATACTGATGACCATTTCTAGCCCGTGGACTAATGTGTATATTTAGTTCACTTCAGTAAAAGTAAAGTAATAATCTTCATAAACAAACATAGGAAAATACCTAGTGATTCAGTTAGAATCAATGTGACAAAACTTTATAGGTTTGCTGCGTCGCAACCACCACTGTAATCCTGGACATCTCTACCCACGGAATGTAGCTGATCCAAGGTATGCATGAACTGATTACTATCAAGTGGAATACCTCATATTTAATAACTTAAATTTATATGGAGATAAGTAAATCAACCTATCTTCATTGTCACTGAGTTATAGGTAATCTGGGCAGAGTGAAAACTCTTAATTTAGATAATTTTAAATTGGTAATAAATTAAATTAAATATGTGTTGTAGCAACCCCCTGCGTCACATATTTATGGTGGAGAAGCTGGGATAGTATCTGATACTATCATTCATATTTACTACAAGTAATGAGAGGTTTCTATTTGATGGTTTGAAGTCATCATATCTTGGTAAAGCAAAAAAAAAAATAATATATTACAAACTAAATACAGGTAGCGACATCTGTGGAGGAGTAGATCAACTTGTTGTATGGTTGTTTTTGTTGGATTTCAGGATAATTCACAGAAAACAGTCTGGTGTATATTTAATAAAGAAATATGGCTGTACCTTATTTATTAAACCCTTTATTATTAAGTACCTTTTGTTTGACTTGGCTAATTACGTGTATATTGGGTGACATACAAATATTTCAGCTACTGTCTAATAGATGGCGCTGTGAACAGTGTTTGTACGGAAAATAGATAGAATAGTTAAGAAATTCCAACACAGATGGCGTTGCGAGAATTGTTTGTACTATAAAATTTATTATCGATTATTAATCTGAAAATTTAATAAACTTAATTCGATAAAAGCATAAATTGCATACTAATAAATAAAACTAAAATATCTTGAAGAGATTCCAAGCAATCTCGTGTAACGAAGTCTGTATATTGTTCCATAGACTGCAAAATAAGTACGTCGTCGGAGCCATAGCGTATACTGAAACAAAAAAAAAAAAAAGAAGAAATTTGAAAAAAGTTTGCGAATTGAACAAAAGAATAAATTTCTAATCGATTGTGTGAAAATCACATTGAAAACGGATGCTCGTTCTAAAAACTAATAAACTAAAGCTGGTGTTTTGATACTCGGAGGCACAACTTCAGAGTTATTAATGGAAACAGATCTAATCCATCTGAGGTATGTAGATTCGTTCAAGTACACATCAAACTTTATGTAAACGATATAGTTCCACAAGAACTCTAGTTATACATGACCTATGAATAAAACCTGAAATCTAGATAGTATCTATGAAGGATACTGGTACCAAGTGTATGTTATAAGTATGTAAATTAGTATGCATACTTTACAATACAAAAGTATATGAACAGTTTTAATCATCCATATAAGATACTGTCGAGAATACAGTTTCTACATTATTAAGGTACAAAGAATGATTATAAATACAAGCTGTTGATAAAATAGTAGTTACTATAAAAGCTTGATGGTGTGATTGATTGTGATTATTCTGTTGAAATAAATAAAACTAGTAATTGCCCATGGAATTCCTTGTTACATGTATTGTTGTTACTTGTAAAAGGGACCATGGTAGTTTCACATACAAATCAAATTAAAGGTATGCTAAAGGCAATATGCCAAAGTACCTACTAAAAGTAATATAGTATAAGATATTACTTAGTTCAGGAATTAGTGCTCGGTAGTAGACTAGGCTGAACGGTATGTGGGATTTGTATGTGAACAAAAAAAACCTTGCTAAGTAATAGTAGTGGTTTGAGCTGTGGCCAGTAATTAAATAAACATAATAAGACCACGCCGAAAGGCAAATGGATTAAAATGAGTTAAATTAAATTCACAATCAATACACTAAGTAGAATGACATCATAACCTGATGGTCATTTACTGACAAAATTAATTAAAAGGGGACAACTGCTTTTGTCCATTGATTGTTAAATACAATTATAGTCAAAGTCATAACCTTTTAGGTTTAACAAAGATGGATGAGATATATTTAACAAGACTAAATACATTTGTGTCAGAATTGAAAAATTTGTCCAACAACTCAAAGATTCTTAATGTATTAACATCATGGGATGATGAAGAATTTGAAAAGGCAAAGATCATATCAGCTAAACTACAAGCTGTAATAACTCGCTTTAATACAGAACTGTATCAATATTTCAATACGGTTACCAATCCAAACGCTGATGAGATATCAACCCTAACAACCGATCAATTGGACGGTGAGGAAAGTCTAGCCGAATTAAATGCTCGAATTCAATCCAAACGAGATAAGACTGGTTCATCTATAACTTCAAATCAACATCACCACTCTAATCGTGGAAAGTTGCCAGAGCTTAATTTACCTACATTTGATGGAAATGTCCTGCAGTGGACACAATTTTGGGATCAATTTAGTTCAAATATTGATCAAAGAGATATCAGAGATGTAGATAAACTGTTGTATTTGAAAACATCTCTAAAAGGAGATGCGAAGACAATTTTAGACGGGTTAGAAACAACCAATAACAATTATAAGGTAGCTGTAACTACGCTCACCGACCGATATGGTAAAAAATCACAAATTATTGACGCTCATTATTCAAAGTTATATAAAATGACTAAAGCTGAGAATTGTGAAGAGTGTAGGAAAACACTAGATGAAATTGAACGTCACCTGAGAATATTGAACACTTTAGGTGAAAATACAGAACACAATCATTTGAGATTTTTAATCTTGGAAAAATTTCCTGAAGATATCATATACAAATTGAAATTAAAACTTAAAGATGGTACTATACTGGAATTAAGGAAAGAGTTACAACTGATTCTTTCGGCCAGAGAAGATGCTAAAAGAACTTGTGAAGAAGTCAATAGTAAAAGCAAGAGTTTTACTATCGAAACGCTTCTTGCACATGAGTTTAGAGCTAAAAGAAAACCAGAACCAAAGAAATCAGAGGGTAATAAGAATACTAACAAAAGATTTAAACCAACTTTAGCTGCATTTAATAAGACATATAATAATAAACGAAAGTCTACAGGTGAAGAAAATAATTCTGCAGTTACACAAAAGAAAAGGAGATTATCGTGTATTTTCTGTAGTGGAAATCATTTCAATGATGTATGTGCTAATGTTAAAACAATACAGCTAAGAAAGGCAAAATTGGGTAAACGGTGTTTCACATGCTTCGGTCTAGGCCACAATGCAAAGACGTGTCAAGCAAAACCAAGAGCTTGTCCGCACTGTAAGAAAACCGGACAACACAATAGAGCATTGTGCCCTACAAAAGAACAACCTAAAAGGGAAAATACCACATCATTACATGTCAATGATGATTCTTCTACAATCCTTCAGACAGCTATTGTTGATGTCATAGGAGAGGATAATACAATACTCAAATGTCGTATCCTTTTTGACTGCGGCAGTATGAGAAGCTATGTTCTGCAAAGTGTAGCTAAAAAACTTAAACTGGTAACAGAAGAAAATCAACATCTTACAGTATTCACATTTGCTGGAGAACAACCTCATGAGTTAGAAAGTCCATTAGCAAGACTCTGTCTGCGAACAAAAACTAATAAGATGAAGTTACTGTATGTCAATGTCGTACCTGCTATGACTCATGGCATATCCAATTTTAATAAGGATTTCTCAGAGTGGAAACATAAAAACAAGTACAGTCTATCAGATGATGGGTCACTTGGTGATCAGATTGATATTTTAATTGGAAATGACTATTATCAGTCACTAATGCTATCAGGAAAGGTAGAGATAAAAGAAAATCTATACATCGTGAACTCTGAATTTGGATGGATATTGTCCGGAGGTTCAAGAGAGAAGAGAAGCGATGAATTATCTGTTGTCACTTACTTTCAAGCTGCATACGAGACTAAGTTGAACGAACCAGATCCACCGTTAGATGATAAATCAATGAGAGCTTTATGGGACTTAGAATCAATAGGAATAGTCGATTCACCTAATACAAATAGAGATGAAGAAGCTATTAAACAATTTAACGAAAAAACGATATTTAAAGATGGAAGATACCATGTTAGTTGGCCGTGGAAAAATGATTCAACAGAGCTACCGACGAATTACGGTTTAGCATACGGGAGACTAGTAGGACTCGTGAAAAGATTAGATGAAGAAACTTTAAAGACGTATGATAAGACATTGAAGGATCAATTGGAAAAGAAAATCATAGAAGAAGTTCCTAATGAAAAAGAAAAGGATCATCCTGTGCATTATTTACCATTTCACGGAGTTAAAACTCCTGGGAAGGCACTTAGATTGGTATACGACGCTTCAGCGAAAGTAAAGAATGCGAAAAGCCTGAATGAATGTTTATATGTCGGTCCTATGATGCTGGAAGACCTGACTGGGCTATTGATTCAATTTAGATGTCATAGTATTGGATTGACAGCAGATGTTGAAAAGGCCTTCCTGCAAATTGGTTTAAACAATGATGATAGAGATGTGACTAGATTTCTATGGCTTAAAGATTTAGAAACACCTGTCACTGAAGATAATCTTATACAATATAGATTCACAAGAGTTCCATTTGGAATTATCTCCAGTCCGTTCTTATTAAACGCAACAATAAAACATCATCTACAGACTTCTGAAGGAAATTACTCCAAACAAATTGTTAACAATATATATGTAGACAATTTACTAACAGGCACTGAGTCAATAGATGAAGCATTAAATCTGTATAAAGAGACAAAACATAAGTTTTCAGAAATATCAATGAATCTTCGGGAATGGAGTTCCAATTCTAAAGAATTTATTGGCCAAATACAAGATGCTGCAACAGATACCATAGTAAAGACTTTAGGTTTAAATTGGGTGTTGAAAGAAGACTCACTACATCTTAGAGCAAAAGTAAACGTGACTAATGAAATAACTAAAAGAGGAGTTCTTAAAACCATAGCAGCAATATACGATCCATGCGGATTCAGTGCACCCATAGTTTTACCAGCCAAACTACTACTTCAACAATTATGGAAACAAAAGGTTAAATGGGACAGTTCATTATCAGATGACATAAAACAAGAATGGAAGAACATTCTAAAAGATCTTAAAGATATAGAGTCAATATGTCTACCAAGAAATATTACTATACCAAAAGAAAATCAAGCACAATTGCATTGTTTTACGGATTCTTCAATAGTAGCCTACGCAGCTGTAGTATACCTAGTACAAGGGCATAACGTCCAATTTATAATAGGCAAGTCACGTCTTGTACCTACCAAGAATCAAGAAAAATTGAAGATACCGAAATTAGAACTGCTAGGCGTTCTAATTGGTAGCAGACTTATTAAATTTGTTGTCAAATTTTTACAATTGCATATAACGCAAACGATATTATGGACCGATAGTCAGATCGTAAAAAGTTGGTTTTACTCAGACAAACTATTAGAACCGTTTGTATCACGAAGAATGGATGAGATTAAGAAAAATAAAGACTTAGTGATGAGATATGTTCCATCTAAACTCAATCCAGCAGACACTGCAACACGACCAAACGTCTCAAGAGAAGATAGAGAAATGTGGTTAAGTGGACCTGAGTTCTTGCGTCATGATTCTAAGTCATGGCCAATGAGTCCTGTGGAGGAAGTTTCTCTTTTTGTGGGGGAGGTTCTGTCTGACACAGAAAACTGTAAAAAGGTTAAAGCACAGCCTGCAAACTCAGAAATGGTAACAAACCTAGATCCTCAATTAGAAGAAATTAGACAGCTTCAGAAAAGAATGTTCCCAGAAGAGGTACAGGGGAAGAAAACTAGTCTAACTGGTAGTCTAAGTTTATTCTGCGACACAAATGGAATCTTGAGATGTGACGGACGTCTCGCACATTCAGATTTATCTTACGATGCTAAATATCCTATTCTTTTACCGAAAGATAGTGATTTCACCGAAAGACTTATAAAAGAAACTCATGAAAAGAACCTTCATGTAGGAGTGGCTCATACCCTAAGTATCATACGACAGAAATATTGGATACCTCAAGGTAGATCCAGGGTCCAAAAAACGCTAAGTAAATGTGCTAGTTGCGTGAAGCACGGTGGAGGACCATTTGAATTACCCAAGACTCCTGCATTACCGGCAGAAAGGGTAAATTATACAAATTCATTTGCTTATACAGGAGCTGACTATTTTGGACCAATGGTCGTACAAACAGAAAATGGTCTAAAGAAAAGGTGGATATGCTTGTTCACATGTTTAGTCATAAGAGCGATACATTTAGAAGTTATCAAAGACCTTACAACTAATGAATGCCTCATGGCGTTCAAGAGATTTATAGCAACAAGAGGAACCCCAACTCTTATATTAACTGACAATGCCTCGCAATTTAGATTGCTAGGAGAAGTACTAACAAAAGAAGGAAATTTTACAACTAATATAAAATGGAAGTTTATCCCACAACTCGCACCGTGGCATGGTGGAGCTTATGAGAGATTAGTAGCTATTGTAAAGCATTGTTTAAAAAGAACGCTTCAAAAGCAAATGTTGGAAGACACTCAACTCTTAACAATAATCAAAGAAGTAGAGGCAGTAGTTAACACTAGACCTCTTACATACGTAGGATCGAATTTAGAACACATACTTAAACCAGCAGATTTTCTCACTCCTGGAAAATGTTTAAGTATAGAAGTATTAATGGAGAGTTTACCACTTTCCGGATCACTTATTAAACAACAACTTATAGAAGGTTGGAATCGTGGCAACAAAATAATAGATGAATACAAAGAAATGTTTGTTAACCAGTACTTACTAAGTCTCAGAGAGAGATATCAAAACACACCCAAGCAAGCAAGGGTGAGATCTAAAGAAAGTCCAAAAGTTGGAGATATAGTACAAATAAAGGGTGAAGCTAAAAATAGAGAGGGTTGGAAAGTAGGAAGTATCTCAGAACTAATAAAAGGAAAAGACGGATTGTGTAGAATAGCGAAAGTGAAAGTAGGAGACAGAGTGTTCACAAGATCCTTAGCACACTTGTATCCTTTGGAAGTTGATGAAAATGCATCCTTCCAAGAGTTTTCAAAGGAATTCTCTGAGAATGAAGAGAGAAATGTATACATAGATACAGATGGTTTCTCTCAGTATTCACCAATTACAACTGAGGTGAATGACATACCCGTCACTAATTCTAGTAGTTCAAAAGAAGATCTTTACCAATTAAATATAAATAATGAAAATAATTCAACGCAAAATCAAAGAGAGTTGTTAGAGGACACGAGACTGACACAAATAATAGAATCTACACCAGAACAAAATTCGCATGGTTTAGAGAATGAAATAAACAATGAAACTGCTTCATGTCAACCAGTTGAGTCGACCGATCAACGTCGAGCAGCTGCAGTTCAAGCTATGGAAAAAATCCATAGATGGACACAAGACTTAATGTCAACTATTAATTAAAGTTAAGCCTTGGGAGGCGGGAGTGTCGCGAAATGCGATGATTGTAAAAATTGTATAATAGTAACACTGAAAACGGAAATGAGACTATTAGAAGCTCGTCTATGATCTATGGTGAGTTCAAAAACATTCTTTCCTGTTCGTAAAAGTCACAAAATGGTCGTTGCATTTAGAATTTCTGTTTTGCGATTTAACGTGTACTAAAATCAGTGGGTCGAGATCTCCAGGCGTTTCATCTGTAAAGAGAGCTAAGTATTTAGTTTAGAATTTGGTTTATTATTGAGAAGATAATAATGTTGAAATTACAACTTGGAATGCATAACTTTTTCTAAGGCTGACTTGGGAAAATCTATCACTATTTGCTTACATGATGAATAGACATGAGTTCTCATGTCGTTACAAAGTGTTCAATTCATGAACAATGGAACTATATGAAGAGTCATAACGCATAATAGTAAATGTATGCTTGTGACATGTAGAGACATATTAACATGCGCAAAAGTCGTATGACATAGATCAGTTGTGAGGATGGAGGTTTGGACGCCAGTTAGATTTCGGGCAGTTCAAGACTAACATGCCGAACGATGATTATGTAAGGTCTCTAAATAAATATTAACAAAGGTGCAGGTTAAGTGCAGTCCTTTGATTCCTCATACCATGGTATAGGGCGGATTAGAATAAGCAGGTTTCTGCAAGCCAGGAAGGAGAGATCCTAACCAGATTGTCTCATCTACAACGCTGGCGACCTGGTGTAAGCAATACTGATGACCATTTCTAGCCCGTGGACTAATGTGTATATTTAGTTCACTTCAGTAAAAGTAAAGTAATAATCTTCATAAACAAACATAGGAAAATACCTAGTGATTCAGTTAGAATCAATGTGACAAAACTTTATAGGTTTGCTGCGTCGCAACCACCACTGTAATCCTGGACATCTCTACCCACGGAATGTAGCTGATCCAAGGTATGCATGAACTGATTACTATCAAGTGGAATACCTCATATTTAATAACTTAAATTTATATGGAGATAAGTAAATCAACCTATCTTCATTGTCACTGAGTTATAGGTAATCTGGGCAGAGTGAAAACTCTTAATTTAGATAATTTTAAATTGGTAATAAATTAAATTAAATATGTGTTGTAGCAACCCCCTGCGTCACAGGTGGTTAGTCAGAAGCACGTCAACAAATCAAAGTTTTGACACATAATAAATCTGCTAGATATTTATAAAAATAAACAAAATACGAGTGGAAACAAAAAGTAAACAAAACATGGCAGACGAAGAAGAGAGTGAGTTGTAAAAGAACGAGAGTGCACTGATTGAATGGAATGATTGATCAGCCGCCATTATTTGCCACGCAAACGCCATATAAAATTTTTGTTGTTCCCAGTTGCGTCAGGGTGCAGCAGTATTACATTACAGCAAAGAGTATACAATAACTGCGTACATTACAGGCAGCCGGAAAAGGTTTGTCGTGGGGACAAACTATAACGTCGTGTGACAGTTCTAATTTCGTTCAAAATGTCTTGTGCTTTGACTGAATTTAATGTCACTGTCAGTCAGCACAGACAGACAGATCACACAGTCAGTCAAAGTCACAGTCTGTCTGTCTGTCACTCTGTCATGTCAGTCAGTCAGTCAAACACGGTACGGGTGCGATGTTGAAATATTTTTGCGACACATTTTCAAAAATAATTGGATTTTCATGTCATAAATAGATACAATTCCAAATAGAAATGGCTATTTGTCTGCGCTCATTCTCGCATAAAATATTGCCTATAAATGGAATCGTTTCTACAAAAAACCACTCGAACCGGTTCTCTAGAAAAATCCCTTTGAAGACTCAGTTTCTTGAAGATGTGAGTACCCAACATGATATTTTTTTGCAAATGAAGAGGCCCTTGTTCATACTATATTTCAGTAAATTATTTCTTAGATATCTAGTTAGGATTTTGATCTTGACATTGGATCAATTTATAGGTGTGAATGTGTGATACTACATAAAAAAATTTAGCCTTCTATGTACTACTATGTACGCATGCATTTAGCAGTTACGTGCAAGCGGATGTTTTTATGAGTATTCTTCGCAGTCATGTTACTTCATGGTGAATTATATTTCAGTTTCTACACCAAAGACGAATATCTAGTTGTCAACTAGCTTCACGAAGCATCTCCGAGTCTCACATAGATGTACTGGATAATGATGTGGCCAGTGGCTTGACTAGACAGTCAAATAATCTATCAAAGCTTGGATACTTAGACCATTCTTGGGACAAACTTGAGAGCAGAGAGCATAGTTACAATGATGGTATTGAAATCAAGCACCTCAGCTTGACAAGTGATGATTATATTGAAGAAAAACTACCAGCTTACACCTTGGATTACCCAACTTATCATAATATTTGTAATATACAGTTAAAATTAAATAATGAAGTGAGTAAATCCATCCATGTAAAGTGTATTACTAAGAAACATTTGCTTACATTGATAATTACAAATAATTCAAGTATTTTACAAAATCCACATCAAACAGTATGCTAGACTGGAGACTGTTATAAGTGATCTCTAGATAGCTCAATTGAATACACCACAGTATACCAACAATGTAATTCTTTCAGAGGTTAGAACCAACCTGTCTCTCTGACTTTGAGTGCAATGCCATTGCTTACTGTCAGGGGCCTCCGACCGTCTCCCCGGCTGTTGCTCCCGCTCCTGACGGCAGGCCTAGTGAGGAGCAGTTGCAAAAAGTATTCAAAGTATTATCGGAAACTGTAAGTTTTTTTAACTATCCTGAAATATATACTAGATCTGAATACTATATAATTATTAAGAATCAGCTTAAGTTGGTATAGTACGCGTCACGCAAAAAGAACGCCGGAAGGATGGAGAGGGGGTGTGATGGTGCGAGCATTTTGTATGCGCAAACACATCACTGTTTTCCAGTGTTCTTTTTGGTCGACGCACACTATACTTGGGGCTAAAAGATCTGGGGGGATAACTACTGTGCCTGTTTAGAGTTATGTAGATTTAATATTTTTTCCTGACATGTGGTAGTTTTTAATGATATTTTGGTTGTTTTTGTTTCAGATGCCGAATCTATTTATAACGCCATTGGATTATTCTATCTATCACCCCAATCTAATTTTCGTCAACAACATCAGAGGAACAACAACTGTGTAAGCATTCTTCTAATTTATTATACACTAGCTACCCGCCCGCGCGCCCCTGCTTCGCACGGGTGCACATATCATGCATGTATTATACATATAACCCTTCCTATTGAATCACTCTTTTTTTTAAAAAAAACTGCATCAAAATCCGTTGCGTAGTTTTAAAGATTTAAGCATACATAGGGACATGGGGACATAGGGACATAGGGACAGAGAAAGCGACTTTGTTTTATACTATTAATTAATTATAATGCTGGACAAACCACACAGCACTATCCAGCCCCAAAGTAAGCTACTCAAAGCTTGCGTTATGGGTACTAGATAACAGATATATTTATTATTATTATACTTACATAGATAGATATTTTTATTATACATAGAAAACATCCAGACCAATGGAACATATTTCTGCAGATCGTACACAAATTTGTTCCGAGGCGGGAATCGAACCCGCAACCTCTTGCGTCGCAGGTGGACTCTCGCCAACTGCGCCACTGAGGTCGTCATACTATTTAGTGATAGTGATAATATTATTCATGCTGTTCTTTATTCTTTATTGTACACAAACTGATTTACACAAAAAATACATAATAGTCATGTACAAAGGCGAGCTTAACCCTATATAGAGTTGCCGTATTCAAGATGATAATGGCAGGTGATAGAGTCAGTCAACTTCTTTATTTTATCACTGCTTTTGCTGCTTGATGGTTTGAGTATTCTACAGCTTTGCAAAAAAGTTTAGAAGCTAAACTAATTTGACATGTGGGTGTTTCGCATAGGTAGGTTTGCGAGCTAGACTGTATGTGAGTGAACATCAAAAATATGGACTGTGACGACTATTAATTCCTACTTTTTTGCAAAGCAGTATTTGTATTTAAAACTAGTTGCGCCCCGCGGTTTCATCCGCGCTGATTTAAATCTCGGTGTTCCCACGGGATAAAAAGTAGCCTATGTGCTATTCCAGACTATAATCTATCTCTGCCAAGTTTCAGTCGGATCCGTTCAGCCGTTCCGGCGTGAAAGAGTAACAAACATCCATCCACCCATCCATCTATCCATCCATTCATACTTACAAACTTTCGCGTTTATAATATTTAGTAGGATATATGCCATGCTGAAACTTCTGTTTCAGTAACATTTTTGATTGAAGGTTTCTCATTTCAGAGGTCTTTTCCCGTATGTGAGACAAGTGGCGTTACTGAGAACTGTTGGTCATCTGAAGTTCGCCTATGTAAAGCTGGAAGTCATGAAAATTACACAGCATCCTGAAGACTCATCTATAAAGTAAGAGGAAAATGTTCTTAAAGAAAATACAATTTGCTGGGCTGGTGGGCTGACAGTAAAGCAAATTTTTTTTGTGCTCATGACATATTATCAGTTTTTGTTACGCAATAACAGAAAACCTACCAAGGTTTTTAATGTACGTTTTTGATCTAACAATAACTATTTTTTAGGATGCGCTGGCGAATTAAAGGCATTTCCGGCATCAAAGTGTTCTTCATGTTTTGGAAGTACAAACTCTGGGATATGAAGCAGGTTTTCAAAGATCAAGAGCTGTAAGTGACGTGGCCATAACCCGGGCGCCAGATATAGCTTGAAATATTAGTTCAAATATTTGATTACTGTGTGGCACGGAGACAAAGTCTCGTGCGGCCAAGCAATCGAACATTTCAAGCTATATCTTGCACTGGCTTAATCATTATCCTTTTACAGTGGCTAGTACCTAAAAAGTTTGGTTTTTCGTAACGTCGGAAATTTGATAGTGCGTCTATCTGACGTTCTGAGAACTATGTGTCTCCATACAAAAAAGACATGACATAACGAAAAACGAAAATAAAATCTCTTGACTTGGGTTGGGTTATAC
This sequence comes from Plemyria rubiginata, assembly GCA_963576535.1. Lineage (NCBI taxonomy): Eukaryota > Metazoa > Arthropoda > Insecta > Lepidoptera > Geometridae > Plemyria > Plemyria rubiginata. The sequence goes on along the minus strand of OY754908.1, from coordinate 13,535,615 downwards.
CTACCGGTCTCACAGTTTATGGCGGGTGCGAGGGAATTATGTACCGAGATAGTTAAATCAAGAAAATATAGTTTTAGACCTCATGTAAATTTTTTCATAATTTGGTAAACCATGAATGAAGTTATTCATAAAAAATATGTAAAAGTAACTTGTTATTTTTCAGGTGGTATGATGGCTTCTCTACATTCTATGTGGGAGGCGATGGTCTTATTCAGAAGCATGTTGTTTCAAAGGTAGGGTTCTCGTTTTATGAAAACGGACTACATGTATATTTTTACCGTTACCATTTTAGTAAACTTTTGGTACAACAAACGTAGCAAAACATGGCACTGTCCAATAAAATGAAATAGTATTCTATTACATACCTACTTTCAGAACAAATAACTTTTTCTGATTCCAGGTAATGCCAGATCAAGATACAATCATAGATGATGAAGAAAAGGCGCCAATAGCCGCCAAAATAGCTCTTCTCATTGGCCTGATACCTCGGAACTACCTGTCAGACGTGACACCTTATTTCAGCTCATCGTCAGGCACGGCTGATACCACACACCAACCTTTTAAGGTTTTAGAGTAGCATCACTATTAGTACCATAAGGGCGCGTTCAAATATTGTGATAATGCACTATCGATACGCGCTCCTCTGGGAAATTACTAAATAATTACTAATACTATTTGAAATTGTATTTAGTGCTAGAGGCGTAGTTATTACTATCTACTAAAGCTACCACGCTCACATAGCGCTTACTCCGCGGGAAAAATTATTCAGCCACGTACCTACCTAACGTTAACATAACACACTCGAAAGCTGTGATTTAAAAAATGCAGTATCTCCCAGAGGTATATACGCACGCGTTTTAAAATGTGTTGAATGAACGCGCCCTAACACTACGTTCCCTGCTCGCCTTTCAAAACGAAGTATAGAATTAGAAAATGAAATTGGAGAATTGTTTCCTGTTTCTTTTGTTTTAACCATGAATATGAATCGTCGATGTTGGTTCACTAACTTTAGTAGAAAAGTGTATACATACGCTGGCGCTGTTTCGAGCTTCGAGTATTAGCAATGAAATGATTAAACTACTGTTTATTTTGTAATGAATTTGTTATTTATTTATTAGTTTAGTAGTGTTGATATGAAGTTCAAATCAACAATACTAAACTGCAGCAGAACCGTTCAAATTTTGAACGGTTTTGCTGCAGTGCTTTCGGAATTTATACTCGAGGTATTTTAGTGAGATATTTGATAAACTGTAAATGCCTTGTTTAGTAGGGTAGGTATGTAATGTAATATTGATTTAATAAAAAGAAGAAAATTACATTGTATCATTTGTTTTTGTACATTCCAAAGCTACTGCACTAGATGGCGCTGCTGTGTAAAATATCCAATGCAAATCTTGTATTCTATGGCTTGACACTGAATTCAGATCAGAATTCGGATCAATCAAAAAAATAACAATACATTCATTCATTCATCATCCATCGATCATCAGATATTTAAGTTGGGATTCGTTTCCTGTCATCTAACGAAGCAACATAGCATTTTCATTTTAATTGTTTTCTAGTGTTATTTTGAGTTGTGTTGTGTAATTTTGGTGGTATTTTAACCAGCATTACTTGTGGTCTTAGCACAAAGAGTAAGCATTTGGAATGAAAGTGATATCGTGATTTGACCGAAAATGTTTCAAATGTTTTGAAGAAACCGCCACCATTTTCTTCAAAACAATTAACTGACTCGACTTTGGACTGACATGACTAGAAACATAACTACAAAGAGTATAATCTCTGAATCACTTGACATTGGCAAGATTATCTATGACAGGAGGAGCCATAAATTAAAAAGAAGAAAAGATATTTATGTTGTATTTGAGATGTTTAAATTTCAAAAACTATCTGTCTTTCTTTTACGCTTTGTAAATCCTTTCGTAATTTAGAATAAGTACTATTGTTGATGATGTTATTTATTAATAAATCTATCTATTAGTTTGTGATCGTGCGTGATTGAAAAATCTCATTGTTTGATGCTCGAGCTCTTGGCGCTCTTGCACAGCAACCCATCGTAGATCATCGAAATCAAAATGATGTCATGACTACACGGTGAGTTCGGTCTAATTGTTTTCCTTCGTATCGTAACGGTTCAATACAGTGATTGTCCTATCATAAGGTAGGGGTCATTGCTCGAGATCGTAGAGGGGCCGACCGCCGACCAAGACCCAACCAAACTAATCTCTTTAGTTCTCTCGCACCCATCGTGCGAACGTCTGCACTCGGATTTACTACATGGAATACTGCCAAGTCGGTCGGCAACGTAACCGCTGCAAAGAGCATTCATACTGAGAATAGTACAGGATTACTTTCATTGTTAGCTAAGTGGTTGGGTAGATTTCGTTGTGTTGTGCTTGGGGGATAACTATACCTAATAAGTACTTACCTATGCACCATCTGACTTGTGCTTTGAACATGCATGCATTCATCATTAAATTCCTACTGGGTGTTTTCATTCATTAAGAAGATTACTAGTTCTACACATGTTTTCTGTAAGTTTCATTAGCTTTTCTGAAATCACTCCTTTATTTGTAGGTTCTTCATGTTGTTTACTATATTAATCTTCACTTCATGAATCATTGAACATAATATGATACATACTTTTTATTACTAAGCTCAATTGGGTTTAAAAGGGCCTTTGAAACTACATTCTTAAAATACAAAGGCCTGTTTATTAAAACTTTTATAAAATATTCACAGAAACAGACAGGTTGCAAGCCCCTGTATGTATTTGAGAGTTTGGTAGATTCATTTTCTGTCATTTAGCGAAGCAACATAGCATTTTCATTTTAATTGTTTTCCTAGTGTTATTTTTAGTTGTGTTGTGTAAATTTGGTGGTATTTTAACCAACATTATTTGTGGTCTTAACAAAAAGTGTAAGCATTTGGAATGAAGTATGTGATATTGTGATCTGACCAAAAATGTTTCAAATGTTTTGAAGGAACACCACCATTTTCTCCAAAACAAATGACTGACTCGACTTAGGACTGACGTGACTAGAAACTTATATCCAGAGTATATAATCTCTGAATTACTTGACACTGGCAAGATTGTCTATAGACAGGGGCATTATTCTCTATGACAATAGGAGATTCCTTGCCCCAAACCATGAAACATCAAAACTTGATGTTGGGCTTTATTCTTTATGACATAGGAGATACTTTGCCCGGACCATATGACACAGGCAGCCTTGTCTTAGCTGTGATCGCGGTGCAAATGGTCATAGTGAACAAGGCTCCAGGAGCCATAAAAGATGAAAGAAAGTTTGGTATTTACTTATCTGTTTGATATCTTTGTTGCAGGTGCTGTCTCCTTACCCCTAGAGACTGAATTAAAGCAAGACTGACCATCGACTGAACATGACCTAACCGACAATGTCTAAAGTCCTAAGCGCGCTCGGTGGGGCCTTGCCCGACGAGAGACCACTACTCTCGCTACAGATAATCGAGAGTGTCGCCAAGTGTCCTACAGGCTACTGGCCAGTCAGTCGGACATATGATGAGGATGCTGATGCAGGCTTGCTCCGCCAGAATGGACTCTTTGGCAAGAAGCCTAGCCACTACATTTGCTTGTCGAAGTCTGAGGGTAAGTATTTTACTTTGTCAGTAATTCACTGACGACATGTAAATATCGCGGTAAGTCTGTGGATGGAGAGAGATAAGAATCGTGGCGAGGCCTATATCCAGCAGTGGACTTCATCATGCTTATGATGTTTATTAATACTATTTAGTGGGTGTCATCACGATCACCAAGAGTTTACACAGGTTTGTTCTAAATTCCTCTATTCTAATATGTTTGTGTGTTTATATTACTTACCTAGACATAACTACTTGATGCCTTCAACAAGCTACTTACGTCTACTGAAGCCGGTAACTCTAGCTCATTGATTTTCCATCTAATTACTCTCTAATACGGGTGTCGTCACTAAGGTTGACGTTCACCATCCTTTAACCGTCGTCAGACACAAAATGCCGGTTATGATGACTTAATACAAAATTGCTTGTAGATTATGCCTCCAGTTCACGTTAAAAGAAGCAAAGTTTCATCTTAAGAGCCCGGTGACAGCGGCTCGCAGTTTCGAGGTGCGATTGGCTATTATTTCACTTCGGGGAGGTTGTTTGAAAGAATAACTATCCAGTGACACGCATAAATACCGTTCGAATACAAATAATACAATAATATAAGGGAAATGTGCTTGAGTCAGTAATCATTTTGGTATTAGGTAAACGTAAGGCCAAACATACTAATACCAAAATGATATCTGATTTGGGCATGTTTCCCTTATATTATTGTGTTATTTGTGTTCGACTGGTATTTATGTGTGTCACTGGATAGTTGTTTTTTCAAATGATTTCCCTGAAATGAAACAATAGCCAATCGCATTTTGAAATTGCGAGCTGCTGTCACCGGAGCCTTAATCGGGCTACGAATACGGCATCCGCTGGCTCATGTTTTGGTGTACAGTGGCTTGGCTTCTGAGCTGCACGCAAGCTTAGGTTTCATTCATAATTGCGCAGCGTGTATACGTTACGCTGTGTAGGTCTTCTGTTACACAAACAACAATGGTAATTTTACTAAAGTCGTCTTAGTCTTGACCTATAAATGCTGTTGGTTAGCGCCCCGTATCAAAGGGGTTCGTAGGTTCAAATCCCATCCTGTTTATACATTTTGGGGATTTGATAAATCTGTCAAAGTTCCTTGAGTGTGGAAACACTATCTAGAGCTAATAAAATTTCATGCTTAGATTAGTACCTGCGTTTTGAAGAAAGATCGTAGTCATAATAACAAAAACATCATTTTGCTTGAAACTTGAAACACTGACAAGACTGAAATGAATTTTAAATTGCAAAAAGGCAATTTAGAATTCATTTTCAGTCATTTTCTATCAAGACGTTGAGTATAGGTATAACCTTTTTTCAACCAAAAGATTTGCTCGCAGACGCTACTCGCGTAGACATAGACGGCTAAAAAAACACCTAGGAAGGTACAAAGCAATCAAAGAAAGGAAATGAAACTGTAGATATTATATATAATGTCTAGCTGTTTCTATGCTGCAGCAGCAATAGTCTGAGGAGTTCATCGTAATGCCTCACCACTATCTTAGTATCGACAGCCTTGAAAAAATTTTGCACGTTCTGTTATAGGGTTAATACCTGCTCGTAGACGAGACGAAAGATGAGACATTCGGGGACATTTATATTTTTTTCGCATAATTTTCTTGCCCTTGTGGGGTCGGCACAACAGTTATTTTCTCTCCACTCTCAAGCCGTCATCTCAGCAGTCACTCCTTTTTTCTTCTTATGTTTTTCCTTCCTACTAGGAAGGAGGTCAAACTGCCGGACTTAACTGAAACAATGCTAAAACAAAGGAAATCGGACAATTGCTGTTGAATTCTCCGACAAAATTGTATCAAGTTCACTTCACACAGATGCACATAGCTGCACGCACGGCATCGTTTAATCATGCTAATTGGCAGATGGGTCGGCCGACCAGTTTAAATTACTAAATGTTCTTAATGCCTGTTTCACCATCTCTAAGTAGTAGGTAAGCCTCTGCTTTAGACTCGTCAAAAACATTTGGAAATATTTTTGTCTGACCGCGCTCAGAGATGGAGAAAACTTGCCTCTAACTTCCCCCCATTAACGACAAATGGGTGTCCAGGCTTTTAACCTTTCTAAAATTTAACTTTGTAGTGAGCTGGTACTGGTTAAAAAAAAAAAACTGAAACAGCTTCACGACTTTGATCCCCAGGCACGGTAGATATCCCTTCAGATCTCCCAGTACCAAGTAGGTACTAATTCAAGATTCTTAGACTGGTTTTAGGTATGTAATAATGTCATAATAATGAGTAGGTATGTATTTAAGGTATTTAGTAAGTTTTGCTAAAAATAATTATAGAATTTAATGGTTATCCCGTCAATTCAAATGAAGAAAATTTGAGCATTAACATGAACTTTGAGAGCCTTTCTTTTCAAATCAAGCTTAAAAATACTTAACTAGTTTATGAAACACTACGGAGCTGATTTAAACAGAGTTGAAATTGAAATAAAATTATCCAAAAAATGATTCGGTCATTGGCGATGTTCTTTTTTTATTGGACTTTGAGAAAAAACGAATGTTCTATTTGCGTTCACCGGTTGAAAGCAAAAAGAAGTAAGCTATATGTCCGTCTCCAGAATTCGAGCTATTTCTGTGCCAAACATGTTGATCGGTTCAGTAGTTTCATGAAGGGGTAACAAGAGGAAAATTATGTCTCCATGTTGCTAACCCTATGCAGGGTCCATGTGATACACTTCTTCTTCTTATCGTGTCACTATTTATTTTCGAAACAGTGTGGTGAAAGGATTTCAAGTGCGCCTCAAGAGGCTCCTTTCGAGCACTTGACACATGTTAGGTATAGAACTTGTTAGGTTCTACAACATGCCGGTTACACTTGACAATACCTAGTTGTCAAGTGTAACGTATTTAAAACTAGGTACTACTATTATTTCTTGTGAATAAACTGAATTATGTGTAAGCTATAAATGTATTGAGTAGAAATGGGTACCTATTAAATGCAATACTTATCCTTGTTTTGACCTTTATCGCTAATCGCGGATTTACTAATTAAATTAAATTAACTACACGCAAGGCTATTTAAACAATAGATTTGGTTAATATACCTTTTAATTACATTTTAAGTAGAACTTAATTTCAAAATAATACAAAATTTAGGATCAACCTATTTTATTAACTACTACTTACCTACACTGAGAAAAATGTAAAGCTGAAAGTGCCGTCATTACGATCGATTTCGTAGGTTTGAAGGCTAAAAACCGACCAACAGTAATAACCAACATAAACGCCTTCTAGGCAGAAGACGTTATACGATTTACAGGGTAAGTAAATTTAAAAAGAAGGTATACCATGAATAAGTTTCTCCAAACTACGATTTATTCTTAGTATTGAACATATTAGCCGTAACATATCTACGATAAATTCGGTAAATCAGTTAAAGATCGAGGTACTGACGGCGGCATTCAACTTCTGGTAAGGCGAAAAATAAGCAAGGTAGCTCAGCAAACACGCAAATCTTTCCAAGGGCAATATTCGACGCATCTCAAGTCAGCAACGCCTTCTCGTAAGGCGTTTTATACCGTATTATATATAATAATAATAATACCTAACGTTCAACAATATGGCATATTGTACGTACCAGCCGTACAAGAGCAGTGCTTAGTGGATAGGTAGCTACTGTAGCTAGCCGTAGCCCTTAGCCAGTGGCTACTAGCTACTAGCCAAGGAATATAATAATACTCTGACGAGAGCCACTAGCTATGCTACCTACTGGGTAGATAGACAACAGCCAAGGTAGCTAGCTAGACTAGCTAGCGCACTAGCTTTGCTATTAGCGATAGCGAGTGGTGGTGAAATAACCCAATGACATACTAACACATCTTTTCACATGTTTTATACATCTCATTGATTTTGGAAATATACAGTAAAGTGCGGCCTTATACATATTTCCCGTGCGTTTTCGTCAGCGCGATCTAAGTAAAAAGTAAAAATAAAGTTTTTTTAATAGATAGAGTGATTCAAGAGGAAGGTTTATATGTATAATACATGCATGATGTGCACCTGTGCGAAGCAGGGGCGCGCGGGCTCACAATTTTTTTTCCAAATTCATACCACAAGGATTTGAAAACGGATGTCTTTTGTATGAAAATAGCTTCACACAGACGATATCGCGTGTGTTTTCGATAGATTTTTTATAAATACCTTAGACTAGCGTACATGATAATATTATAAAGTAGGTACCTACATCACACAGATAGAGCACTTTCTTCATACGTGATGATGCCACAGTTTGTAGGCTGATAATGCTGCCCACAAGTCTGATGAGAGGAATTTAAATCCATTCATAAGTAGGTACTTATGAATGGATTTATTTTTATGAATTGGCTATCAAAACTAGGTAATTTCTTATAACTAGCTACTATAAGTAGACTGTAAAGAACTTCTATGAGTTATACAATATAATAAAAATAAAGCTCTTTAAACCGAAACTAACCTAACTAGTGGTTCGGCCCGAACTGAGATTTCTTGATGTGAAATTTATATTGGGGAGTAGTCAGAGGCTAGTCCAAACATAGTGTTTGGACTTCAGACTACCACCTTCTTACCATGTATGGTAACCAAGTTTCAACTACATTGGCCTATTTATTGAAGAGTTCCGTTGAAGAGACCTTAACTCCATCATCAGACGAGATCGCTTTCACTATTTTATGAGAAATGAATACCTTCATAATTTTTTTCAAGGAGAAAAAATAAGAAAAAGCATAGCAACAGATCTCCAGTAGAAAAACCTTGATGTCAACATGAACGAGTAAAACCGCGGTCTTATGGCTCGTCGGCTCGTCGGTAAAGCTCTAGTCCGTCCGTCGGCTCGTCGGTAAAGCTCTAGTCTGTCCGTCGGCTCGTCGGTAAACTCTAGTCCGTCCGTCGGCTCGTCGCAACTTTCATGCAGATCGCATCAACCGTTCTTAAGTTATAGCCGGACAAACACACATACATAAAATGCCAAATCTCCCAAGTTGATTGTAAGATTTTCGTTCGCTTCGCTCACTTAATCAATAATGTATGTATTCTGCCTACGAGTATGTAATTATAGAGATAGTATCAGCAGAATGTTAAAGCACAGTATTAGTACCGAACTGAAAGGGACTTAGATAAAACTTATCTCTTACAGTTCAAAGACCTGCAGACGAGCTGCTCAACTGCCTTGATGGTCTCTAATTAATTATCCCGGTTCCAGTGAAGAGGAATCAGGCCGCTGCGATTCAAATAAAAATTTTTGTGCGCTCTCTTTCTTGTTAAAGTTTAATCCTAAAATACCAAAAAAACTTCTAAGTTCACGACTGCTTATAACCAGGCGTGATACATCTCTGATATTTTTGAACTCTCCTAGTCCTAGTAAATACTCAAAAAGACGAACACCACAAAACTATTTATAGCGCAAAATCGATTCACAACCCATTGCGATGGCAATGAAAAATAACGTCTTGCCAATTTGACTACGCCCGGTTCCGCTATCCGGCGAACGATGCAACCCAATCTTGGCATACAATAATACTTAATACTCATTTGAAATGACTATAAAGGGAAGTAAGAGCCATTGATGGCTCGTGAGAACATAGCTAGCTATCCATGATCACATAAATGTCGTGAGAACCTGCCTGTCCGGTATCCTACGTAAATTCAACGCGTAATTTCAAGGACATTGGTTTTTCTGTACAGGTTTTACCACTGACTGGCTCTCCAAAAAAAGTCATCGTAACTTTCAATGCCACCGAGTTCGATGACGCATTCTCCCGTTATTGTAGACTAAACAGTGACTTTCAAATGTTGTATTGTACTCAGGAAATCAGGACCTGTCTAGCGAAAGTGAAATAGATTGCTATTTCTTTGTTTTAAGACATGGTCTGCCCAGATTCTTTTGTTACTTGGTACAGTCATGTATAAGCATATCACATTGTAAAGGAAACACTAATTGGAGTGTTTAAAATTGACTCATTTTCAAGTTAAAACCCCATTAGAGCCGTCCTTTTGTGAACTTTTATATATACTTTATTATACCTTACCTTTATTAAACTTGGAATCGTTTCCTTTAATCATAGCAGAACCGCTAAGGTATAAGTAAAATATAAAATTGGGCACTTTTTTTATTTTTACTCAATGAGCGATGACGGATGACGGCTGGATGGTTGACTGAGTTACTACTAGTAGGAGATTCGAGCACTGAGGTTTGGCCTCGACCTATTATCGTAAACGGGCTACGTTTTATGTTATTTAGACAAGATTGTTTGCTTAGATGAAGGAGTCTAATAAATTTGTTTCTTTAAAACACAATTAGGCTTGGATGAAGTTCATAACAAAATATGATATTTAAAAACACGGTTTCCAAGGGTCGAAATAATCATAGCTTGAATCACAAATCCTCCCAAAAATCTCAAGCATAAAGGGCCAAAGACCCAGACTAATTGAATATCCAAAGAGCCAGACGAATCAATAGGCAATCGTCCTTTAGTCCTTTTAGTCTAGGGCGTAGACAGATGAACCGTGGTTTTTGACCTGCCGAAATAGGAGATTTGAATGTACAAAGTTAAATTATGAACTATTCAGTGCCAACAGTATTTTTATTAGAAAATGTTGAGCAAGTGTTGCAGTCAGAAGCGTGTCCTTCGCAGCATAAAAGGGATACCGAGTATACAGACCTACTTAGTATGTAAGACTTTTCAGTGATCCTTTTGATTGTATGGAAATTATATATTACTAGCTGGTACCCGCGACTTCGTCTGCGTACTTTTAATCTCTTCATCTCTTTTTTTCGCAATAAAAGGTAGCCTATGTTCTTTCTCAGGGTCTAAAGATTGTCCGTGCCAAATTTCATCAAAATCGCTTGAGAGGTTTAAGCGGGAAAGCGTAACAGACAGACAGACAGACAGACAGACAGACAGAGTTACTTTCGCATTTATAATATTAGTTGGGATGACTTTGAGTTGTAACTGTAAGTGGCCACCCATTCGGTTTGAAAAGTCGTTGAACTTGGTTGATAAGTTAACAACGAATAGGCATGCTACGCTTCAAGAGTTTAATTTAAATGAGTCTGTGAGACAAATTTTCGGTGGGATGTTGAACTTTCGCTACTTTGGGATGAACTTCAGTTTAGCACTTGAATGAAATTTTGAGGTTCCAGGTGGATTTTATTATATGTAGTTATATTTTATATTAACACTTCTATCTATCTAGTCTTATAAACGAAAGCTATTGCTTGTTGCATTTGCTCTTAATTAAAAAATGCTTCAATAAGATAAATGTAATTCTTCAATACGATTCATGTGCTAAATGGTATTCTGCAGTGAGTCATAAGAATGCAAAGTCAATAATAGAGAGATACAATACCGAACTGTATCACTGACAGACGAGACAAATCACTTCTACACAATATAACGAAGACTTCGTGATCTGATCAACCTAAGCACCTAACTTAAGCTTGAGAAGAAGGCAAGAATTCTTCTGAATTAAAGAATTAGCAAAACTTACAACATCGACATGGACAATTGGACACATCAGGCTTTAACCCCATTTCCAGCCCAAGCGAGATTTTCTGAGTTTCATCACGCCTATATAAATTCACAATACACTCATCTTTAGGAGTCCCCGGCTACGTAATGGATGGCATGGTGGTCGTCGGCGAGAGAGAGGCCGCTCCACCAGGGTACAGCGTTGCTGGACGCGCGGGCAAGCGGAGACTTTGCACGCGCGTGTCGCGACCAGCGGTCACCCCCTCCATCCCGCCTGTTACTGACGTCATCGTGTGCTCTAAGATGAGGCAAGCTCCGCAAGGGTTCATCCTTGCCGGGTGAGTACTATGGCTAGCTCCATAAGCTAAGGATCCAATAGGAAGGTTTGAAGAGTCAACGAAGGTTTTGTAGTTCATGTCCAGCTGTTCAGATCTTACTAAGAAAACAGGTTTTTTTCTATGAATGATTTATACAGCGTAAGACGAAACTTTTGTTTTAACTCATGCTCCATTTGCGAGACGGTGTAGTGCCTGGGCAGGGTTTTAGATAGAGTTGTCATGCCCAGAACCTCATTCGCACCCTTACAGCTTAGTCGACCTAATCGACAGGTCAATACGAGGGTACTGACTAAGCTGGCAAAAATTCCTCACGGTGAGGAAAAAATCTTTAGCCATATATGTATTAAATACTAGCTGGTACCCGCGACTTCGTCTGCGTACTTTTAATCTCTTCATCTCTTTTTTTCGCAATAAAAGGAAGCCTATGTTCTTTCTCAGGGTCTAAAGATTGTCTGTGCCAAATTTCATTAAAATCGGTTGAGAGGTTTAAGCGGGAAAGCGTAACAGACAGACAGACAGACAGACAGACAGACAGACAGACAAACAGAGTTACTTTCGCATTTATAATATTAGTTGGGATATCAGTCATCTAGTACCCATAACACAAGCTTTGAGTAGCTTACTTTGGGGCTAGATGGTGCTGTGTGGATTGTCCAGCATTATTTATTTATTTATATGGAAATGTTGTTTTTTTTTATCGATATACTAATGTTAGATTTTGTTTCAGTGAGATAAACGGCAAAGTGGTTTGCTACAAGGTAAGCGGCGGCAGCACCGACAACTCGCCCACTCACAACGAATACGAGAACGTCGTCACCAACATCACACCGGAAGCCAACAGGAGGTGAGCACTCTGTTCGGAAACTTATTTACTAGCAAACACAGGAATCCAATGTTGGACATAGGTCTTTTAGAATAGACCTCAAGGAGACCTAGGAATTAACACGTTTGAACCTATATTCTGCTGATTTTTAGTGACTAAAAGTCTCAAGATTTTTCTGGATTGAGTTGGGGTTTTTTTCGTTTTAATTATTCTGAACATCGATCAAAACGATTGCATAATTTAACCATGTATAACATATATTGGTCCGTTGTTTTCGTCGTTGGTGTTTGATTTTCCTTATTGTGAGCCCGGGTTTTGTAGTCACGCATTTCAGCACCCTTGTCGCTTCTCCATACAAGACTCGGGCATATTATGCAGATAATTAAAAAACTAAGAACGGAAAACAAAATTCCGACTTTGAATCTCGAATTCGATATTTAGTATAATGTTCTACATAATTCATGTTTTACACTATTTCACGGTGTATACCTAGAACACGAAGAGCTTTGGTATTTTGTGAGCTTGACGTCTATACCAGTTATTGTTTATTCCGTGGCTTGACCTACTTGCTCCGGTTCGGTAACTGGATATGGACAGTGCAGATCAAAACGGCAATGCAGTAACCTAGTAAGTAACACTACTTCCGGCTATACAAATACACTGTCTATAGAGCGTTTCTAATTAATAGAAAGTAATAGTATTATTATTCATCTGGCCTGTTTATACGTTGACCTCCCCTATACATTACTAGGAACGATTGGGAGCTCTCTCTGTCTGAGGATCGCTCAAAATGTGAGAGGGAGTCCGACGCTTCGTCTTCCAGGTCGTGGTCGCCATTAGGTCTTAATTCCCCAGCGGCTGTCAGTAACAGTACTTACCTACCTATTCAATGTAGCAGGTAAAAGGTACGATGCATCAACTTGACCGATTTGAAAACCTGCAATTTCACCCTAGTCTAGTAAGTCACTCAAAAGGAGCCTCCGAAACACAAGAACCCTACAGAAGAACGGTAGGGATCATGCTATAATTTTGCCAGTTCTTCCAGGCTTGGTCGCGTGGAACTGGCACTTAGCTTCGTTCACACGTTTCAGAGTGATCCTGGTGATTCAAATGACCTTTACCTTTTAATTTTGACAGCAACGGCCTTTTATTACAATAAGATGTTAGACCGTCTGTCAACACAAGTACTTCTCAGGTTCAGCTGAACCAAGTCTACTATTAGTTTAGAATGTTCGACCAACTATGTTTGCCGAGTTTGTTGGCTGTTCTTCTCGGCGTTGGTCGCGTGGAACTGGCACTAGAGTCACCTAGTTTTAAGACGTTTCAAGGTGCTCCTTGTGGTTTTATTGAATAAACATATTTTGACTTTGACTTTCGTGCTTGTTCTTCCCCAGACTGCGCGCAGTTCCGGAGCGTCCGCCGAAGCTGTCTCCGCTGGTGTCCGAGCTGAACCAGCTGAACCTGTCTGCGGGCGCGCACGCTCGCCTCGCGGAGTTCACGTCGGAGCACGACTACGAGGCGCTCAGTCCCGCGTACAACATCAAGCCGTCGCGGCCCGCGCCCCGCCCGCCCTCCGTCAGCTCACCCGTACCAGGTAACAACTACTGTACTACTGACATGTGATAATCTAAATTAGTAATTAGGTATATGATAATAGTACATTATGGTACTAGTGTGGCACATTGGTGATTACCGCTGACGCGCCATTGAGAGCCGAGCCGTAGGCGAGGGTCTTAGGAGAGCCGAGGACGGTAATCATCAAGCCACACGTGTATCATACGACGTTTTTCAACACATTTGTGAATAAAATAATAATAATAAAGACAACCAGCACCCATCTAGCCCCAAAGTAAGCTACTCAAAGCTTATGTTATGGGTACTAGATAAATGATATATTTAATACATTAATTTACATAGATAGATATTTTTTATTATACATAGAAAACACCCAGACCAACGGAACAAATTTCTGCAGATCGTACACAAATTTGTTCCGAGGCGGGAATCGAACCCGCAACCTCTTGCGTCGCAGGCGGAGTCTCGACCGCTACGCCCCTGAGGTATATGATGCTTGGTAAATTATCGGACATTTTTTAATTTCATTTCATTATTTATTAATTTGTAATTGAAATTATATATGCTTTTTTTATTATTATTACTAGTAGCGCCCCGCGGTTTCACCCTCGCAGATTGAAATCCCGGTATTCCCACGGGATAAAAAGTAGCCTATGTGCTATTCCAGTCTATAATCAACCATACTTGCAAACTTTCGCATTTATTTATTTATTTATTTATTTATTTAATTCTTAATTGCACTAAAACAAAGTACAAAAGGAGAGCGTTTATAATTATTAGTAGGATTAAGATTGAAATAGATTGAATGTTTAGGATCTCCGGCGGCGCTTCCGACGTCGCCGACCGCGCCCTCTCGCAAGAAGAACCCCGCGCCCCTCCCCCGGAACAATACCATGTACCAAACCCTCGGGGGCTACAGCGGCATGGAGGGCGTGCCCTTCCTACTCAACCCCAAGCTGCGAGGGCTGCCGAGTGATGCGCTGGTCAGTAGTTATTTTATCGTCTCTATTCTTGTTCGTTGCCAAAATGCATTTTTTAAACAAAATTAAGGGATTCTAACCAATGTTAGAATCCCTCAGAGGCAATCCTCTAAAGTTAAAAGTAGTCTTAAAAGTAAAAGTACTCTTAATGGTACTGACATACGTGCTTATTTTTGGGCAAAAAGCATGCTTTTTTCGAGCCTTGCTCAATAAAAGCACGTATTAACAGGTCGTGCTAGTAAATAAGCATGGTTATTTGGTCGTACGTCGGTTGATTTTTGAGCATGCTTATTTTTGAGCACGTGTGTCAGTACCCTCACTTCAGAAACCCAACGAGCCCTAGCTTTTTGTGAAGAGCTCGTCCGGGGAAGTACTACCACCACGCCTTTGTCTGCCGCCAAGCAGCATCGCTGTGTTTCGGTTCGAAGAGTGTGGTCGCCGGTATTATTACAGGCACATGAGGCTTAACATCTGAATGCTTTAAGTTGATGGACGCAGGGCACTGTAGCGTAGGGCACGTTCCTAGCTGCTTTCTGTCCCTTAACATTTTGTATGAAAGCTTATATTGGGATGTTGTTTTCCAACAACTTTTAACCAATCTATTTGACAGTTTTAGATTGTAATTAGGTATACAAAATGGAGGGAAGGGGGGGGGGGAGCGGCTCCTAGTCCACATAAAAACGCATATACCGAATAGCTCTAGAGTGCCACCATTATAATGTTCTAGTAGAATTTTATAATCAAGTGTTTTACTCGTTCCAGGCGATGTTGCCATCCATCCAGCGACGCACGCGTTTCGACCTAGACCGCGACTATTCATACAGCTTCTCGGTTGAGCGCCAGACGTGAAAAGCACCTTAACTTCATCGACATACGGTACATTGTACCTTGCACGTTTAAATTGGTAAATCATGACCTTATCGTGACTGTGAAATTGCTGTAAATTTATTGATCACGATGTTAAAGTTTCAGTAAACGAAAGATATCGTCATTGTAGGAAGTTAAATATAATATGGAACGACTGGCCTAAAAATGAAGCCAACTCCATCGCATTTTTTTATGTTTTCGCATAGTCGGATATTTCAAAATGATCCTTTTGGGAACATCATAGTATTAGAATACTTACTACTACTGCTAGAGCAGCGGTGAAGATTGCAACCTGTCACGTATAGATGACAAGGTACTGCAAATGTTGGTATGTGCCTGTAGATAAGTACTACTATTATTTCTTGTGGTAACTCTTGACTATACCCCTCCTAATCCTAAGAATTTTGGAACTAAAGCGATCTGAGGGGGATAATATCTACCTTGCCTTGGGGATCAAGGTCATGCGTCTGTTTCCTTGTGAGAGAGAAAAGAAGAACATTCTATAACCGAGGGAGTTGTCGTTCATTTTTAGGCTAGACGGTATATACCAGATAAATCTATAATGTAGTTATGCTCAGTAAATCAGACTGAGGCAAAAGTATATCGATTGACGGTGCATAATGGACGGTAGTATGTTTTCATACATTCTGCTCAATCTGATGGTTAGGTACAGAGCTCAGAGGAAAGTAAGAAAATAAAGGAATTTGTGACACAAAAGTAAACAATGTAAAACAAAAAAAAGTACTATGTGCGTCGCAAAATGGACTCAGATTCAACATAAGTTGGTTGATCAACATTGAGTTTAATTTAATTTGGGTGTAACTTAACGATATTGATAACTTTGGAATGGTAAAGTAAACACTTGATCAAATATTAGTTATAATTCTTATTTAGTGGTTTTATAAAATATTTATACTTAGTCTGTTACAATGTACTTTACTTCACAACCAATTCGACGAATAATCCAATTATATGATCATTTATAATGCTTGTTTTGTATGGTTCAGTCACAAATTTAGTAAATACGTACGTGAGATCACGTAAAAATATCATAAAAATGGATTGGTTGTTTTTGACATAATTTAAGTTCACGTTTTGTTTTAAATGTGCCTTTGTAAATTATTATTTTAATTGTTATTAACTTTATGTAATTTAGATTTACTATGTGTATTTAGGTTTTAATTTTGTGATAATTACCCATTAATTAATTTTAATGGGCTGATTTCAAAGTGTATACCATTTTGAAGCATATTTAGAAACCCAGTCGTGGGTGATTCAGACTTGACCAATTTAGTTAAATAATATTGTGCCAATACCAGTACAACCTTTTGGATGTTTTAAAATCGGTTACCGGGTGGTGCAAGCCAAGTTACCTAGTCAACATGAACAAGTGTGATTATTTGTTAGAATAACACATTTATACAAAAACTGTTTAGTTTTAAACACCTATTGATTACAACTGGAACGTCCGTTCGCAACACTGAATGTAGTGTCAACACTGAATGGCAGCCTACGTAGCTCAGTTGGTAGTAGCTATGCCTTCTGCGCCGTAGGTCGTGGGTTCGATTCCCACCGTGAACAAACATTTGTGTGGTGAACATAAATGTTTGTTCTCTGTCTGGGTGTTATATTATATTATAAGTATGTATTTACAAAAAAAAAGTATTATAAGTAGTATATCAGCTATCTGGTTCTCCCATATTACAAGCATAAGCTTAATTTGGGGCTAGATAGTGCTGTGTGGAAAGTCCACCAATATTTATTATTATTAGTTCCTTGCTATATTTAGTTTTACAGATGCACCTAAACTGAATATGAGGTGATTTGCCCACCCCGGGCAAATCTTTGTAGTCCGGTAACGCTG
The DNA here is from genome assembly GCA_963576535.1 of Plemyria rubiginata. Taxonomy (NCBI): domain Eukaryota; kingdom Metazoa; phylum Arthropoda; class Insecta; order Lepidoptera; family Geometridae; genus Plemyria; species Plemyria rubiginata. Next base: position 13,518,062 of record OY754908.1, on the reverse strand, counting down.
TCGGCAATCGTCATACGATTATACCAACATTATATTCGAAAAAAAAAACGGGCAATTCTTTGCTTTTTGTTTTTCAGGTATGGTTTTTGGGGTAATCAATTATGGTTTTTGTACATTACTTGTACACAATCAAGCTCTTTATGTGGTACTCGTAGTTACTAGCATTTTGTTACTTATATCGACTACATTAAGATCACAAGTCGCGCTTGATCCCTCTTCAGATAAGCCCATGCACAGCAAGGATTTGTGAATGCTGAATGCTTATTCTTGAGTGGAATTTCAGTGTTGCAAATACTTCTCTAGACGGGGGTCCATCAATGCTGTGCAAGTTCAGTGCTATTTTTGAACAGTGAAAACATCGCTCACTCGACGTATACCTAATGTTTAATATTAGACAATATTAGCGATGGATGACTTCTTCTAGCTCATACGAGCTAACTTACAGTAGTAAGCAAGCTATAATATTATACTTTTATATCAGGCATGAAAAAAACCTATAAATATGCTGAGTATACATCAACATACTAAGATTTTTTATTGAACTTCTTGAACGAATGAAAGTAGTTATTTATTTACAGGGTAACTGTTACTTATGTACGAATGCATTAGACTTTTTAGCCATGCAGACTAATCTTAGATCATATTAGTTCGCGTCACGCAAAAAGATCGTCGAAAGGAGAGGGAGTGGGTGTGAAGGCGCTAGTATTTTGTATGCGCAAGCACATCCCCTCCACATTTTTCCAGCGTTATTTTTGGTTGACGCGACCTATATATACCTTTTGTTTGAAAAAAAAAATAACATAGTAATAATGTGATTCATCAGTCTCATTCATTACATAATTATTTCAATGTTTTTCTAGGAATTTTTGAATTATGATTATTGAATGATTATGCCGCCCAATTTTTGTGCTACTTGTGTGTTTTGTCAATTAAGTGTGTACATATCTAGATTTCTTTAGGTTCAAAGTTGCACGTCTTTATCGATGTACGATCTTATTAATGTTTGAAACTAATTAATGCATTGGATATTGTAGCATTACAGGATTCTTCACAAACGAGGAATTTATTTCCTTCCTAGTTAATATCTGTTGAAATTAATAGAGAAATATAATGCCAACCTAGCTGAAAAATTATAACAAAGTTACATCTCGATGGTCGTCATTACGCTTCACTCAAATATTTATTAGCGTTATTGTAAATATTTTATTTAAAATGCAATTAGGTGAATAGAATGGCTTTTTTACGCACTAGAGATGTAATATCAATAAAATGTTAGAGTTATAATGGAGAATAAAATTTAAATTATTGACTGATTACATTTTGTTTCTGTTAATTCCTTGAAAGGTTTTAGAACTCAGACTCAACTCTTACGGCTGGTTTCTGATCGCTCAATCAAACCTAATCAACCATGTCATGTCACGCGATTTGACATTCGAGCTTTCAGAAACCGGTCGTTAAACTTTCTTTTGAATTTCTTTCTTCACGTCATCACGGATGACGTCATCAGCAGAAATACCGGTCTCAGGCGCTGAAATGCCGATCCAGTGCACGCTGTACCATACAAATCAACACAAAGCAAAAAAACCGTCCGCTCCGTACGCAACGATGCGGACGCAGTCGACGCGTACCTTATATGCGCATTGATACTATTGATGCTAGGCTAACCTATGTCTCTAACCTCTCTTATATCCAACTTGTGTATCCTATAAAACGATGTACCTACTTGATAATATAAGAAAATCCAGCTTCTATCGAAATTCAATAAAAATACAGGCAGATACTTTAACAATAATAGATTTATTACAAATACCGTTTCATACAAAATATTTTCACTTAAAATCACAAGAAAATTCCATAACGTAAACTGCAAATAAATATCGATCTGAGTTACATTATAACATCGATATATTTTTTGACAGATTGTTGTTTTATAGAATCAAATCTAATGTTTTATTTAAAAAAATCCTTTATGATAAAAGTTTATGCATCTTAACATCAGCTCGATATTTACTAGTCTCAATTTATAATACATAATGTACCTAGCTTGTTTTTTTAAAAAAACCACTTGAGTACAAAAATATACATTTTAATATGCTCATCATCTACCCAATAATTTCTAAACTACGCAACATTTCAAGATCAAGAAAATTAATTACAGTATAAAAAAAATATTTATTGTTTACGGTAAAACACAGGACATTTACAGAAGAAATACTATAAATAATGAATTTATAGATGCTATTAGAAACATCGTACTAACGAAGTACAAACCATTACTTTCAGAATAAGGCCCCAACTATAACTTCGAATCAACTATTTCTAGTTTAAAGAATTTCCGAATTCCAAAAAACTTTATACAGTTTCCGTGAAAACTTTTTATAGCGATTAAATTTTGCAAGATCACATGGCTGTCGCATCCATACATTTACAGCAGTATTATACAGCGTGTAACGGAAGGGGGGTATCAACCCTGAAGGAGGTGAATGTGCTCATGAAACTCAACAACTTTCCCCAAAGAACATAGGTCGAAATATGAAAAAAAAAATTTTGCCCTCCCTTACAAAACCGACTACCAGCTGATTGATTTACTATGGGAGGGCCAAATTTTTTTTTCATATTTCGACCTATGTTCTTTGGGGAAAGTTGTTGAGTTTCATGAGCACATTCACCTCCTTCAGGGTTGATACCCCCCCTTCCGTTACACGCTGTATACACGAGAACTAACTAGTTGCTGTCTTGCTAGTAAATGCTAGACAGAAAGACTTCTGTACTCGAATATTAAATACAATTTTATGGGTTTCTCGAACTTGCAAAAATTTTAAACTCAGGTGACTACTACTAGCCCCAATTTGTTTCTCCCAAAAAACTATATTGTATTTTATTAAATCTGCTTATGATTATCAGCCAAAATAATTGTGAGCAAGCAAATAAGTCGAAATAGCAGTGAGGTTCTTTGCATACAATTTGTGTTGCAATGTACGGACAGACTACCCACTACACTGTGCATCACGCCTGTGAGTCCTGATCTCGCGAGTTAGGTACGTCTAATCTAGGTAGGTAAGGCAAGTACAGGCCGCGCATTCGCGCTAGCCTGTGTCATTGAGGAGGCTTCATCTGTTTCTGCTGCTCCAGTAGCCGCTCCAGGGGCGAGGGTCCGGGGCCAGACCACAGAGACTGGAACAAACGCATGAATGCAATAAAAGTTATTTTGTTCATTTTATAGTGTTTACTTAGCAAAATAAAGAGTGGGACCTTTCCCCTTCATACGGGGCTGCGCTAGCCACTAGCCATGGGACACTGCGCCAGGCGAATAACTCATAGGGAGGCTTATACGAAAAAATAGTTAAAAACTAAAGTGGCATCAATACTATGTCAATAAAAGATGATTTGATTTGTATCAAGTTGCCGTCAAAAAGATTAACATGTTTATTTAACACGAAGGTTTTAATTACCTGAGTCGGATGACTTGGCGCGGCTCCCCATTGGGACGCGTTAGGCGCTCCGCTAAACAGGGAGTATGTATTGCTCGGACCTTCGCTTGGTCCTTCACCGCCCTGAAAACAAGACGCCAACTTTACTTAAATTCAAAAACGATTTAACAAATGAATAATTACTTCAATTAGACCCTAGCTAAAAACTGTCTAAACAAAAAAAAAATGAATTTGCGAAAGTGGAAATATATACCTTATTCAGTTCCATATCCTTCTGATCAAAGGTCATATTCCTCTGCACATCCACGCCGTTACCCACGTAACCCATCTCCATCATATCTTTGGTCTGGTAGTTCGTCGGCTTCATTTGCATCGGCTGATATCCAAGTTTGTTAGTGAACTGTGGGTACATAGTCGAGTCGTACGTAACAGGAGGGTAAGTACTGAAGCTGCTTAGCGTGGAGTTGAAATTCGGAGAGGATACTAAGCTTTGCAATGTCTGCATCGGCTGTCCGATAGTCGAGGGCAGGTACGGCGGGTTATCGGTCTTGTTCGGAGCCATCTGCGCGTTGTAAGGCACTCCTTGGTATGGCAGGTTGTTCACCGGAGTGAAGTAGCTAGGCTGCAAGTTCTGGATGTTCGGTGTGTAGTTGAAGTTTGGCGCGTTTTCTGGTTTCCACCACGGAGGTTGCTGCTGGAAGTTTTCAGGCATCTGCCCCACCCAGTTCGAACGTTGCTGGTTGAACATCGGACTGCTAGAAGGTTTGAAGTTGTCATCTCTGAACTTGTTATCGTTGTATTGATTCTCCTGAGCGTTTTGCCAGTAGCGGTATTGATTGGCGAACCGCGGCGGGAGATCGTTCAGGAAGTTCTTCTTATCTCCTGATATTTGGTAATTCGGGTTGAATTTGTGTTCTTGGAACATATCTTGGCGCGAATTCTGTTTCTGCATGGCGGCTGATCTGACGTCGATCTCCTTGGGGTTCACAACGGGTAGCCTGATGCCTTGGTTGTTGACGCCGGGCTGGTAGGTAGGGTTGTAGCTAATGCCGGTGTTCTGTAAGCCATAGTGCTTCTGGAACGTCATTCGGGGCGCTTCGGGGAAGTTTTGTGAGGAGTTTGTCCAGTTAGGCGAGTGCTCTCGATTCGGTGGGAACGGCTGGGTGGTCTGGCTCGCTTTCGGTTCTTTTTTGACTTCCTCTTTCTCTTTCTTTGGTTCCGGATCGGTGTTCACTAGATGGGGATAGCCGGATTTGTCCTTGAGTGATAGGATGCCGCCTGTTTTCTTGCCGATCGGTATGTTGGCGAGAGATTTCATGACCTTCGGTTGGATGATTTTGGGCTTTTCTTCTTTTGACTCTGTACTATCAGCCGTGGAGTCAGGCGTCTGAGGCGGCGGCGTTACGAATTTCACCTGAAATATTTAACACAAATCAGTTTACGAAAATTACATCGAACAATGTCTGATGGCGTTCTCCCTAGACTTCAGTATACATCGCGTCGACCATAAAAGAACGCAGAAAACAGTGTAGGGGATGTGTTCGCGCATATAAAATACTCACGCCATCACACCCCCTCCCCCTCTTTCCGGCGTTCTTTTTGCGTGACGCGCACTATACCCCGGTCAATACCCAGTAGTTCCGACATCTGTTTTACGCTCGTAAAACAGAAATGTGGAAAAAGTTATGGTGTTCTTGCTCCAATAAGAAATACTTTCAGTTTAGTCGCAGTTCGTCACCTGTTTATTGGTCTCCTCCTGTTTCCTCATGATGGCGGCCATCGCGATGTTAATTCTAGGCTTCCGAAGCTCCTTCTTGTCGTCGAATTTACTGCTATTGTCTTCGCTGCCTTCGTCATCTTCCTGTAATGTAATTTTATTTTAAATTATCTCAGAAAGATAGGTTAAAAAGACGGTTGCTTAATTTATTTAATATTTACCTGCTCAGAAAATTGTTCTATTGTGACCAGCTGCAGTAATAAATGGAATGTTTTGATTAGATTGCGTTTCAACTAAACGTATATTCATCCGCATAAAAGCGAGTGTTAGGTAGTTTATGACTTTTTCATAATTTTGTGGATCATTAATTCGCCCACATTGACACTGGAGCTAACAGCAAGGTTGCTATTATAACACAGACATTTCTTTGCTAATAAGACACATACAAAACAGTAAACGAAAGAAATTTTTTTGACAGGATGTTTGTGTTGTATCTTAGTTTAATATGTATGATAGAAATCTATAGAGACCTATAAATTTCTAGTCTTCTCTAGTTTCCCACCGGATAAGAAAGTCTATACTTCTGACTACCCTCCTTAGACTTCCCCCAAAAAATCTTGATTTAGTACTTGGTACTAAGAGATCTGAAGGGATATCTACTGTGTCTGGGAATCAAAGTCGTGAAACTCTAAGAATAAGACGCACTAACCTGGAGTTCATCCTGCGTGGCCATAGCTCGCTCCTCCCGCGCGCGCTCCAATGAGCCCTGCGGCTTCAAGATGCCGGCTCGCTTCTCTCGCACTGCGTACCAAAAGCCTCATTTAAATGTAAAGCATGTGATACCACCATGTTTTTTATACTACTGGCTGATGGAACAAGCAGATGACCAACCTAATGTTAAGTTTTGACCATCACCTTGTCTCGTAAGTCGCTCAGGATAGGATCGTGCCCCACGATGCAGCAAAAATCAAAAAATCGAAAAAAAACCGACTTTAAATGCACATAACTCAAAAACGACTCGTCAGATCTGAATCAAATTTAAATGGGAACAAACTACATAACAATCGCCAGCTTTTTAAAAAATCTTCAAAATCGGTCCATCTAGTAAAAATATAACTTTTTAAAAATATAACATAATTGAGGTAACAAACATAAAAAAGAGTCGAATTGAAAACCTCATTTTTTTAAGTTGGTTATTCAATAATTGCCTCAAAACTGTCTCACCCTTTTCCCTGAAGTCAGCCTCGGATATAACGACCGGCGGCCGGAGTCGGGGCGCGTCGTCGTCGCTCTCTCCGTCGGTGGACTCGCTCTCGCCGGCGGGTTCGGGCGCCTCCTTCGACGCCGACAGCTCTGCGATCGCGAGGGACAACTCCTCGCCGCCCACAGACGCCGCTGTGAACTTCGTCAAACCATCCTCTTCACTGAAATATATTATTTTATATTTATTTATTTGTCATAGAATCAACAGCACTTAAAAATAACTGAAACAGCGTCACGACTTTGATCCCCAGGCACGGTAGATATCCCTTCAGATCTCCCAGTACCAAGTATTAACTCAAGATTCTTTGAGGATGTCTAAGGGGGGTAGTCAGAGGTACGTCTAAACGTTACATTTGGCATATACCCACAAAAAAGTATATTTATAATATCAGCTATTTAGTTACCAAGTTTCTTGCAATTTCTTCTAGGCTTTGGTCGCGTGGAACTGGTACCTAGATTCACCTAGTTTTAAGACTGGAGCAGTCAGATGTACAGTGATGGTTCAAAAACCTTCGTTTTTTTTTCTTTTTTTTTTATGGTCGACTGGGGACAGTGGCTTCACACATTTCGTAGGTAAGTTGTAAGAAAGGTACTCACATGTAGCTAAAGTGATCAGGTCTAAGCTCTGCGAGCCGCTTGCCGAGCCGCACTAGTCTGTGCGCGCGGACTCGCTTCTGCAGCTCTGGCTCCTCAGACAGACACACACTTGGCACTTCTGGCGGTGACCTGGAAAATTATAGGCAATGAATAAATAGACATAATGGAAATATTAATATAATAGGTTTTCCAATTTTATTTGATAAGCAAAAACAATGTTGTACAAACTATTTAGGGCGTGATTTATGAACTAGAAGAAAGTTAGGGCAAATATTGATTCAATAAGTTGAATGAGTAACTGCAAATAGGACGGCTGCCAGACGTTCAATTTATTTATTGATAAATTAAGCAAAAGTTATTCCATATGGCATTCTAGATGGCGGAAAGATACGATTCAGATAGTAATAGTAGATTGTATCATAAGGGAGCAAAATAATATTTTTACGGCGAGGGCGCTTTTTTGAATCCAGAGCGAAGTGAGGGATTCTAGAGTAGAATCCTGAACGTAGCGAGGGATTCAAAGTACGTCGCCCGAGCCAAAGTATATTTTGCGCCCGAGTGATACACTCAACTTTTTATCACCCACTATGAGAAAATAATAGGCGCCTCATATTTTATTACTTTTGGCTAAGTACTGGAAGTAGGCCAAAAACACAGGTTCTGAAAAATTCTTGGTTCAATAAAATTACCATCGGCTTTCATATATTTCTCCCGGGACTTTGCAGGTAATAGATTATCCATCACATTTCTTGCGTCAGTTGTAATACTTTTTAGTAGAATACATTGGACATTATTATAATTATGTGACATCTTCTCATACATGTATTTATGCAATAAAATACTTTGACTTTGACTTTCAGGAGTAATTCTATACATTCAATGTCACTTGAAGAACTCACTTATGTTAAAAGTTTCTTATAGAAAACACCGAATTTGGGTGCACTTAAAGACGAACCAAGTCGTTCTTTTCGAATAGACGTGATGAAAATACATTTACTGTTGTCTTTTCCGTAAAAATCAGACCAGAAGAGAAGATATAAGTATGTTCCTGATTGCTTACTCATCGTGAATGGATTCTTGTATGGGCGAGGGCACGCGGTCACCGTAAGTATCCCAGGACGCGTGGTTTGGAAATCGCAACTTATTCAACGATTCTTCCAACGGCAGGAATCCGTGCAACTCTTCGTCTTCCGGTAAAGGTACTGTGGTGTCTGCAACACACATTTCTGTTTCTAGATTTTGTAGATTGTTTTGTAGATCTTTTGCGGTTAGATTGGTAGATGAGACGAGATAAAAAATCAAGGGTGTGGGCTTGGCTTTTGCAGTCTAGAAGTGAAACAGCTTCACGAAATCGTCCACTCCAGCCACACCTTTACTGTAACACTCACTAGCGTCCCTCGGCTCGCAGTGCGCAGAGAGATGGTTGAGCGCGTGCGCCAGCGCCGGCCACAGCGCCGGCCGCGCGCGCCACGCCGCGCTGTCCAGCACCCGCGCGTGCGCCGCCGTCCACTCCAGCCACACCTTTACTGGGGACACACGTGCTACTGTTACGGAATATCAAAGCTTTACTACATCTATGGTATATAACATTTTCACATCACTAGCTCAAATAGAGCACTTTTGTCGCGTACAACAGTGAGCAAAACTCAACTTTTCTCACACTATGAGCAAAACTGATTTGAATTTAGAATGCTACAAGCATTGAGAATCGAATAGGATCGGCCGCTGCGCCTTGGCACAACGGCAGCGGCGGTTGCTGGTTTTTGGACTTTAGTCTGCCCGGCAGGTTAAGTCCAAAAAACAAACTGTGATCTACAATAATAATATAGTAATTTTATTTTTAATTTTTAGGAAACTATATCAAAGATACTGTAATTAATAAATGCTTTTTCTTGTTAAAACTTGCTACCATTATTTTCCTTACATATTTTCGCAAGTAATGTAGTAGTAACACTTTGTATGACTCCTTTTTTTCACCTTTTTTACAACAAATTGTTTTGCTCTCTTGTGATACATGTATAACACGTGAGCAAAACAATTTCTTGCTTGTTCTTTTAAGTCCCTTACTACACTCAGGATTCTAACTTAGAATCACTCGATCCGCTCGTGATTCAATTCCTTTGCTTGTTCGGGAACAAACTCAGCACTCACAAAGAATACTAATTTTGCTCTCTTGTGGTACAATGTACTATTAATTGTTTATAGATTTAAGACTTAAATCGATAATCAATTAATAGTACATTATATAGGTCTACCAGAATCTCATGGCAAATGGGGAAATAAAAATTTGTTGCGTGTAATACTGGGGAAATTAATTCAATTTCCCCAGTACAGCAAATATTATTTGCAGTAGTGCCTGATTCAGAGGGACTTAGTGTGAAATTACAGCGGGGCGGGTAACGCAAACATAAGTATTTGACGAAGGTGCACCCGGTGCGGGCGGGGCGGGCGAGCGGGAAAAACGCAACGCGACGCGCGGGCGCCGCCCGCTCCCGCCGTCCGCACCCCTATATCCGTTGCGCGTACTACCAGAGTACTGCGCTGTTAGTTACCTGTGAAAAGGGTACTGCAAATACTGAGCCAGGGACCTGTTAGCCCATAATTAATACCATGCAGGACTCTGTTTTATTCTATTATTATTACTGCCGAAAGCCATGGAAATGGCACAGCGTGTCATTGAAAATGTTTAAATTAAGTAAGTAGTGTTGTCTATTATTATTATTAAGCAAGTAGATTTAACATCACCTTAGGGCTTAATAAAAAAACCTGTAATGATGTTAATTTCTCAATAATTAAATAATTTTTTTTTCTATAAATTATTTTCTTTTTTTTTACCTGTTGTTATATTCGGTTTTTAAATTATTTTTCTTTCCTTCTTTTCTTACTATAGCAGTTAAAAGATGAATGAATGAAAATGCTTTATTGTACACCTTACAAACTAACAAAACAAGTGAAACAAGGATTAACAACTAGAGATATGTACAATCTCTTCCAGACAACCTTAAAAGATGGTAACTCACAGGGCGCTAGCGTCCGGAGCGGCGGCGCGTCCGCCGTGTACGCGGGCAGCAGCAGCGCCAGCAGCGCGCCGGCCGCCAGCGCGCCGCTGAGGTGCGCCGCCGCCGCCTCGCACGCGCTCATACACTCCACTTCCACGGTGAAGTCCTCCGTCGACGAGTGCACCAGCCAGATCAGAACGCACGCCATCTCAAATATTATGCATTTTTTTAATAGGCTCACAGTTATAAATAATCCTACTTCCTACTAATATTGTAGATGCGAAAGTTTGTAAGTATGGATGGATGGATGTTTGTTACTCTATAACTGCTGAACGGATCTTGGTGAAAATTAGCACAGAGATATATTATAGTCTGGAATAACACATAGGCTACTTTTTAGTCGCGGGGCGCTCCTAGTAGTGTAATAATACAAATCACTACATAGTATAAAACAGAGTCGCTTTCTCTGTCCCATATCCCTACTATATCCCTATGCATACATAGGGATATAGGGACTTAAGTGCTTTAAAACTACGCAACGGATTTTGACGCGGCTTTTTTTAATAGATAGAGTGATTCAAGAGGAAGGTTTATATGTATAATACATGCATGATATAGTAGAAAAACAATGTGCACCCGTGCGAAGCAGGGGTGCACAGGGGCGCGTGGGCGGGTCGCTTAAACCTCGAAGGAGGGGGTATTTTGTATGCGCAAACACATCACCTCCACTGTTTTTCAGCTTTCTTTTTGGTTGATGCGCACCATACTTTAATCATTTTTGTCAGTAGGATCCAGAACTAAGTTTGGTTTTATTATAAAAAAAAAGGTAATTGTGGATTTTTTACCTTGATAAGTGTCATCGACTCGAAACTGTCTGTTGCGATCAGCGTAGTTAGGGACGAATTCAGGGAATTCACCAAAACCTCAGCCTTCTCTAACCTGTGAGAAACAAAATGTATTTAAACTGTGTTTCAACTTTGTGGAAAGATAGATCATTCTCACGAACTTTCGCATTTATATCATCATGAATAAATCCTTCGTTGGACATGGCCCTACTCCATATTCACAAAGAATTTGTTGTAATAACTGTGATTGGCAGGATTGGTGACCCCAGTTTTAGTGTTACCACTATGAAAATACTGCTGCTTCAAGTCTGAAATACAAATGATACTAGAGAAGCATCATTGTATGCTACTATGTGACATATGGTGTATTGCAGGCTTAACTTCTAGTGTGTTTCTTAGTCGCCTCTTACGACATCCACGGGAGGTGATGTAACAGTCCCACACTATGTAAGGCCACCCTAATCAATACATATTAAATGTATGCAGTAAACTCAGCTTCACACTGAGATCCCAACCGTTGTAGAAGACATCAAAACCAAGCTCAGCCTGTGACCTAATGAAACCTGCCGCCATAACTTTCACAAGAATCAAGAGAAGAGCTCCGCAAGACCTACTCAAGGACTAATAGCTTGTTCGCACCATGCTTGTATGGCGAGTAGCACCTCTCACCACGCGTTCGAGATCACTGGTTGGCTGCACACTAAAACTAACATTGTGGAACTTCAAATGAGTGGTTTGCGTCCAGCGACACATCCAACTCTCTCTTATAGCCCGTTCGCACCAGGCTTGTAGAGGCAAGTAGCACCTCCCACCACAGTATTTTAGTGTTAAGCAGCAGCAGTAGGCTAACACTAAAATACTGTGGTGGGAGGTGCTACTTGCCTCTCTACAAGCCTGGTGCGAACGGGCTATAAGAGAGATAGTTGGATGTGTCGCTGGACGCAAACCACTCATTTGAAGTTCCACAATGTCAGGCGACGTTGTGGAACTTCTAATCTTTTGCTCAATGTTCAATGGGCAGTCCGCAAGATAATAGATATTACTATTACATGTTTAGTAAGATAAGTGTAATAACTCACTCTTCGTTAGTGTGTATGTAGTGCGCGGCTCGGATCAGCTCGGACACGTATGAGTGAGAGTCGTACCGACGGGTAGGCGCGATCTGAACTGGACTATGCGATACTTGTATACCGGGCAGTACTGGAATGGGTATATGGTCCTGCCTGTTGAAATTAACAATCATTTTAGAATTCATTATCAGGCTACATATTTCCACAGCTAATATCATAGTGAGTGACCTATATCCACAATAAACTGTAGTACCTACTAGCTTTTCTCAATCCAGGGTCATACTAAATAGATAATACAAGAATCAAGCAGTGTTGCATGAAAAAGTGAAATCATTTGATTATTCCACAATAGAAAGTGTCTCTTTCTCGCGTCTCTGTCTCTTTCTCGCGAATAATTGCAGGACCCTTCAGTGGAGGTCAACTCCTTGCTAGAACAGTATAAAAACCGTGGCAGCAGAAGAATAAGGCAACATCAATATAATACTTAAGTCTCGGGAAAAGGCGCAGCGCCCCCTGGTTTTGTTTCACGGGAGTGAACCAGGCGAGAAAACTTTATAGAGTAAAATCATAATGCAGAGGCGCGATTACGCTAATTTCGGGCTATCAAGATGGTTTTCAGTTTGACATTTGATTCCCATAGTGTAATAGCAATTATTTAGGATAGATGGGAATCAAATGCCAAACTGAAAGCCATCTCGATAGCCAGACACTAAGTAATCTTTTTCTGCCGCCAAGCAGTGAGGCTTAACATCTGTATGCCTCAAGTTGATGGACGCAGGGCAGTGCATCGTAGAGCATGTTTTTACCTACGGGGCAATGTTTTGTTCATAAGTGATGGTTACCACTTAACATCAGGTGGGCCATCTGCTTGTTCCATCAGCGAGTTGTATAAAAAAAAAACAAAAAAAAAATTGGGCCCAAAACAGCCCAATTTTTTGATTTGCTAGGTGTCTCAGTGGTTATACTCACTGCGCGGCGGCGTGCAGCGTCCGCGCGAGGTTGGCGCGCGCGGGCGGGAAGGGCGCGCGCACTAGCAGCGAGCGCACGTGCCAGTAGAGCGCGCCCAGGCGCCGCCCGCGCCGCCAAGCTACCAGCGCCAGTTGGTTGTAAGGCTGGCCGCAAGCTACGGACACTACGAGCGCGTGTCTGCAACAATGAACCAGCCATCACAGTATTGAGTTATGCGAGGTTTCGCAACTACCCGCAAAAAAAAGCAACAAAAAAAATTTACATAACTACATTTACTAAGTAGCATTAAGTTCGCCCATGTACTTTATTTGTGTCCAATAAAAAAAACTATTATCTAAATTTAAGTGGCTTTATATATTTTTTCATTTATTTATGTACAAAATCCACAGCTATTATATTAACGGATTTACATTATTAATTTATCAATAGCCTATGCATAGGGTCTCTCTCCAAATCATAATTCGGAGACTACAGGAGGAAAGCTATGGAAAAAAAGCTATAAAGCTAAGCTGTGAAGCTACGAAAAGCATATGATAGAGGCCTATGCCAAAGAGCACACAGAAAATCAAACAGAAATTACTAAAAATTGTGTTTAAATAGTGTAAAATGTAAAAAATCTTTATGAATAAACGGCTTTTATTATTATTATAGGGCGTCTTAATCACAGAGAGCGTTTCCATTGGTGTGTTGCCACTGACGACGCGACGCAGCGCAGCAGTAGGGCTTTTTTTTTTTTATATAACTAGCTGATGGAACAAGCAGATGGCCCACCTGATGTTAAGTGGTAACCATCACCTATAAACAAAACATTGCCCCGTAGGTCACGCACAATAGGAACGTGCCCTACGATGCACTGCCCTGCGTCCATCAACTTGAGGCATACAGATGTTAAACCTCATGTGCCTGTAATTACACCGGCGACCACACTCTTCAAAACGAAACACAGCGTTGCTGCTTGGCGTCAGAAAAAGGCGTGGTGGTAGTACTTCCCCGGACGAGCCCTTCACAAAGAGCTCTACTACTCTTGAAAAATTTCACTCTTAATGGTACCTGTAGAATGTGTGTGCGACGCGCAGTTGCTGCTTGTACCGCGCCAGGTCCCCGAGGTGCACGAGACAATGCTGGCAGATGTAGCGCGCAGCGGCCGGCGCGGGAAGCCGCGCGGCGCTGCCCGGCTCGCCCGCGCTCCAGCCTTCCACCCATCCGAGGAGGGACGCCCTGCGTCTGGGAATAAACCAACTAATCTAGTAACCAGGTTCTGAAAGCTCCATCAACATTCTCAAAAAATGAATGTACTTACCTATTAGTTATTTTCTACCCTCAATTTGACAGATTTTGTTATTAGGTTTTTGGGAACGCTGATTGCGAATCGAATATCCTACTAATATTATAACGCGAAAGTTTGTGAGTATGGATGGATGGATGTTTGCTACTCTTTCACGCCAGAACGGCTGAACGGAACTGGATAAAACTTGGCAGAGAGATAGGTTATAGTCTGGAATAGCACACAGGCTACTTTTTATCCCGTGGGAATGCCGGGATTTAAATCTGCGCAGGTGAAATCGCGGGGCGCAACTAGTTCGTTTATAAATCCAAGATGGCTGATTAACTTTTTTTCTAATATACTTGTTAGGTATGGGTATGAGGTTGGGTGGGCCAACTGGAAGTCCTTGTGGGAGGCCTTTGCCTAGGAGTAGGATGGAATAGGCTAAGAAAAAGAAACATACAAAGTAGTACTAGTAAGTACCTAAAAGGTAAATCCAGTTGGAAGGTTGTGCATATCTGATGTAGCAGACACAGGTAGAATCCAGCTGCTGTTTGGAGGACCCATGACAGCATTGCCTGCCCCTCACTCCTCAGAGGGTTCTGTTAAGGAAATACTATTCATTCAATGCCTGTTATTAGTTAAATTTAATCATTATTTAAAGTTAGGCAAAATCCTGGTATTGGAGTATCAAAAGTAGGCAATGATATAAAAATATTTTACCTTTCTGTCCTTGGATATGGACTGCAAGGCCTCAATCTGCTGCTTGAAGCCAACATTCCATAGATCCTGTTCCACCTTCTTCTCCAAAGCGTAGTCCAAGTCTAGTACTAGCACATTTTGATAAATCTAGAATATGAAAGTATCTATCAAATCTGTATACATATAATAAATAAAATCTACAAAACTTCAAGACCAAATGTTAAACAAAAGATCTTATGTATAAGACATAATATGGAATGTAAAATTAAATTGGAAGAATACATACCAACTGTAGAAGAATATAAGGTTAATGCAGATTCATACACTATTGATAAGCAAATAAGGTTTTTTAAAGTAAAGTTGAAGTTAAAAGTCCATAAGTTCATACTGTCATAGCAGCTTTAAATTTTTGTGGTATTGTGATGTCTTTATTTTTTCCCTCACAATATGATCAAGGTAGCATTGTGATTATATTAAGTACTACTCTCTATTATTGTGTGTTTACATTAATAGAGTAAGTAGTTACCAGATGCATGCATGCAGATGTTTAGTTAGATTATGTGTATGTATTGAAAATTTATTCAATTTAAGTAAAGAAATGAAATGTAAAGCTTACCCCTGGTTTCTGAATGCCCGATCAACACTAAATGGCTGTCAAGTCTCTTGCTATCTCTATCTGTGACTTGTCAGCCGATTAGTGTTGATCGAGCTTTCAGAAATCTGGGGTAAGACTATTATATTTTATTATCAACTTGTCTACAAAATTCAACTGTACTTTTCTCAATGCTAAATTAAACCTTACAAACCAAAGTGTATAAATCAAGAATAAATGTATGAAGAATTTAAACTGATTTACACAACAATGGAATGCACAAATCAGAAATAGCCTGAATATAACTGATAAAACAGGTGATGATGACGACCTCAGTGGCGCAGCGGGCGAGAGTCCGCCTGCGACGCAGAGGTTGCGGGTTCGATTCCCGCCTCGGAACAAATTTGTGCACGATCTGCAGAAATTTGTTCATTGGTCTGGGTGTTTTCTATGTATAATAAAAATATCTATTTATGTAATTATATAATGTATTAAATATATCAGTTATCTAGTACCCATAACACAAGCTTTGGTAGCTTACTTTGGGGCTAGATAGTGCTGTGTGGATTGTCCAGCATTATTTATTTATTTATTTAATGATCAAAGAACAATCCCATTTCATTATTGGAAGCTGGCCCAAGCATAATTTGCCCCAGCAGTTAAACTCTCAGATTAATAAATGACCTTACAGAAAAACAAGATTAAATTTGCTAGAATCTGAAGAGGATCCTCAAATCTAAACATAAACATGTCAAACTGTCTACAACACAATTCACGTCTACAATTTTGTCTGAAAACAAAATTGTCTGGTTAAAAGTAGTTGGTTTGTCTATCTATTACTGTATTGTACCTTCTGCAACTGTTGTTGAGTAGTCCAAATACTGCGATCTTGCAACATTGAAGTCCCACTTTTAAATTTGGATATCTTTTCCTTCAGCTCATCCGCTTCTCTGTAAAGTACCATTAGCCATTGGAATATCGCAAAATTGAGAGAGAAAGAACACAGACAGCAGGCGAAACATGTAGAAAGTAAGTACAAATAAGCATTTGATGATTTTTCTGAAATAGGTTAGTTGAACTGAAATTAACTTACAGTAGCATCTGCACAGCAGCGTTTAAAACCATAATGATGGAGGCTGAAAGCCTCAACAATCGTCATAGCATTACGGAATAGGAAATAGAGATAAATATTAAAGCAAACTTGTAGGATATAAAAACAAATGAGTGGATTGGATTTGATTGTTAGCGAGTGAGACAAAGAGAAGAGAAAAGAGAACAGATGATGACAATGACAATGCAGTGACACTTCATCCAAGCCTTAGAGCATAATACTCTACTATAAGATCCAAGCAATGACATGAGAGCTTGGATGAAGCAAGGAATTTGAATACAAGTACATCTATCTTCCTAGGGATGAAGTATTATCAACAACCAGTCCTTCCAGATTGCTAAATAAATGTCTCTCCACAGCTTAGAGCATTTATAACGGGAGATGCCAAGCGCTACTTTTAGTACTAAAATCTTTCTGCCGGTTTTCGCGGGAGGCGGGGTAGTACGGTACAGAACACATTTACATAATCACGCATACTAATGCAGAAAAATTAAGCGTCCCTATAAACGCACACGCAAGTAAAAGCTGTACACCAACACAAAAACAATAACACAATTAAAGAATGACTGTTGTTTGTTACACTTTTGTTTAGTTACACACTAACACAAAAAAGTAGTGATGGGTTGTAAAAAGACCGACAAAATGAATGATTTCATATGAATGAAACAGGGTGGTTCAAAATCATATACTTTTTCTTTTTTTAGCCAAGATTAACAAACGTGTACCTGTCTAGCCTAGTAGGTATTACTAAATAAATAGAGTGCTGGCACCGACTCCAAAAGCATCAGTAATTGTATAATGTCATAATAATAAAATTATAAGATTTGTTGAAAAAATGGATACCTATTTGTAAGTAGATTGAAATATAAATTCATAATGCAATTATTTTTAACTTTTTAGTTTATTTTTCACTAGCTTTTGCTCGCCGCTTCGCTCGCGTTAAAAAGTATTATTATTATTCAAATTGACAAAGTTTCATACAAACTTTCATCCCCTATTTCATCCCCTTGGGGGTGGAATTGATCAAAATCCTTTCTTAGCGGATGCCTACGTCATATCATCTACCTGCATGCAAAATTTCAGCCCGATCCGTCCAGTGGTTTGGGCTGTGCGTTGATAGATCACTATGTCAGTCAGTCAGTCAGTCAGTCAGTCACCTTTGAGTTATATATATTTAGATAACAAATTGGATAGCAGTTTTGGAGTCGGTTTTTTTTTGTAAAAAATATTTTATTAAGAGTTTGTAGAGCGTAATCTCTGAAACTACTGAAACGATTTTAAAAATTATTTTACAAATAGAAAGCTACACTGTTGTTGAGTAACTTTAAGCTATATTCTATTTTCGCAAGTAGTAAGTAATCTTTCAAGTAAGTAGTCTTTCATGAATGCATTTTTAGATAAATATTTTGTTTCTTTATTGGTATGATGTGTCCAGCAGTGGACTTACATAGGCTGATGATGATGATTGGTATGACGGGGTGAAAAAAATGAAGAGCAGTAGAAGAATAGCGGCTGTTAACAAATGCTCATAGCCCATGTCCCTCTCCAGCTAACATACTACAGCTATACAAAAATCACGTTTATACGATTCTGCGTTCAAAAAGTACAAAGAAAATAGCAATAAACCAACGACACAGCACAACTAAAATTTTAAGGGAGCTCCATGAAGCGACGTATTGAAGGCAGAATGACAGAGACAGTTTTTGTAGAGTCCAATACTGAACATCCTTTTTTTAAATCGGTTAAATATGGGTACAAAAAACACATCGCATTTTATTCTAATTTTACGTTCATTCCATCATTCATTCAATCGTTTTCGCTCAACTAGTCCCCACACTACGCCTTCTACCAAGGAATATAAATTCACCGACACCTCCTACCATCGTATTAAAACTGTCGTAACTGGTATTCCATGAAATATAAATTAAACGTAATTACAAAAACAATTGACTAAAATACCACTTACTTGTGATAGGAAATACCGTGTTCCCTAAAGTTTGATGTCTCTGATCTCCTTTTACACCGAAATACCGCACAATTCACCATTTTTACTGAGCACTACTTCGCGACACGAAACGATAACTAATGGCCGCGCGGTGATGAGTGAAGTAGTTTTATATAACGTGCATGGCCAAGTCGCGTCTTATGGCCGGCAGAGGGGTACGCCTTGCGTTAACATCTCCAGTTATAAATGCTCTAAGCTCCACAGCATGAGTGAGTTAAATAACCGGTGAATCTATGTATTGTTCCTTGTTCCACCAATAAGCAATACTATTCGGTTAGTAAAATGACAAAATACAAGAGTACTTGTTTTTTTTTTTTTTTAACAAAAACAGTAAGAAGCGTTATAATTTAATTTGATATTTATCTTATATTTACTTAATATATTAATAAAAGGAGAATACACAAGGGAGAGGAGGGAGTTAATGGTAATTGGACGAGGGACGTCAGATTCAGGGGGAATAAGATCATACAGAGATGGTCGTCGCGTGCAATTAAAAAAGATATGGTTCACAGTTCCCATATCAAGTCCACATTCACACAAAGAATGATCCCTAATCCTTAACTTTGCCAGGAAAAACTGGGGGGGGGGTACACGCGTGTCCAAGACGAAGGCGACATATAGTTGAAGTGGTGTATTTACTGACCAAACGATATTATATAAAAAACCAAGGTTTACTGGGAATCAATGGTTGGATCTCACCATAATGCTTGCCTTTCAAGTTCTTGGACTTTTCCCATTCTTTACTCCAAGAGCTATATAAGTGCAGTTTAGAAATATTAGCAATGTCACTTAGAGCATTTAGAACGGGAGTTGCCAAGCGCTACTTTTAGTAATAAAATCTTTCTGCCGGTTTTCGCGGGGGGCGAGGTAGTACGGTACAGAACACATTTACATAATCACGCATACTAATGCAGAAAAATTAAGCGTCCCTATAAACGCACACGCAAGTAAAAGCTGTACACCAACACAAAAACAATAACACAATTAAAGAATTACTGTTGTTACACTTTTGTTTAGTTACACACTAACACAAAAAAGTAGTGATGGGTTGTAAAAAGACCGACAAAATGAATGATTTCATATGAATGAAATCAGGGTGGTTCAAAATCATATACTTTTCCTTTTTTTTAACCGACTCCAAAAAAAAGGAGGAGGTTATCAAGTCGGCTGTATGTGTTTTTTTATGTTTGTTACCGCATAACTCCGTCATTTATGAACCAATTTGAAAATTATTTTTTTTGTCTGAATCTGAAACTATACCCTATAGTTTCAGATTGGTCCCATAGACATTTCACCAAAATCGGTTGAGTAGTTTGGCTTTTAAAATTAAATTTCGTATTTTTTACAAGCTTTTATCTAATTTGCAATGTACTATACGTCGGCAATGTATTTAGTTAGTTCGGAGAACCACTTCCTCTATCCTACGGAGTTGAATTTTTGCAATGACGATGATAATGCATTTTATGGTAGGTATGCATAACCACAACGGACATCCAGGATTGGCTCCAGATAAAGGAACTCTTCAACGGTCAACAGGACAGGCACGAAATTTTGTGTACGCATTCTATTAGGATAGCCGGTTAGAAGATCCACTATGACAGGCTGCTGCACTCAAGAATGGCTCCTAATGAGATAACTCTTCAACGATCAACAGCACAGTCACGAAATGTTGTGTACGGACTCTATTACGATAGCCGTTTAGATGATCCACCATGACAGGCTGCTGAACTCAAGAATGACTCCTAATGAGAGAACTCTTCAACGGTCAACAGCACAGTCACGAAATTTTGTGTACGCATTTTATTAACGATAGCCGGTTATAAGTTCCACCATGACAGGCTGCTGAACTCAAGAATGACTCCTAATGAGAGAACTCTTCAACGGTCAACAGCACAGTCATGAAATTTTGTGTACGCATTCTATTAGACGACGACGACGACGACGACGACGACGACGATAAAAAAGTAGCCCATGTCCCTCTCCAGCTAACATACTACAGCTATACAAAAATCACGTTTATACGATTCTGCGTTCAAAAAGTACAAAGCAAATAGCAATAAACCAACGACACAGCACAACTAAAATTTTAGGGGAGCTCCATAAAGCGACGTATTGAAGGCAGAATGACAGAGACAGTTTTTGTAGAGTCCAATACTGAACCTCCTTTTTTTAAATCGGTTAAATATGGGTACAAAAACATCGCATTTTATTCTAATTTTACGTTCATTCCATCATTCATTCAATCGATTTCGCTCAACTAGTCGCCACACTACGCCTTCTACCAAGGAATATAAATTCACTGACACCTCCTACCAAGACGTTGGCGTCGTATTAAAACTGTCGTAACTGGTATTCCATTAAATATAAATTAAACGTAATTACAAAAGCAATTGACCAAAATATCAATTACTTGTGATAGGAAATACCGTGTTCCCTAAAGTTTGATGTCTCTGATCTCCTTTTACACCGAAATACCGCACAATTCACCATTTTTACTGAGCACTACTTCGCGACACGAAACGACAACTAATGGCCGCGCGGTGATGAGTGAAGTAGTTTTATATAACGTGCATGGCCAAGTCGCGTCTAATGGCCGGCAGAGGGGTACGCCTTGCGTAAACATCTCCAGTTCTAAATGCTCTAAGCAATGTCATGACAATATATTTTGTAGTCGACGAAATAGAGCGAAATAATGGTGAAGAAGTTGTCACTTGTCGTATCGAAGCTACTGTCGAAGTCAACGCAATAAAAAAAAAAGAAGAAGTTTTTGAAACGTAACAAAACAAAACATTTTATTTTAAATTTATTAGTCAGTCTTTCTTTGACAAAAACTAAAAGAAAGGTGGGAGAACGGATTCTGAAAATATCCTAATCCAAAATAATTTATATTGGAGACAAATAATGGATACTAGTAGTGTACAATCGCCGTTGTCGAAAGAGACTGATATGGTAAAAATCGAATTACAAACCCAGCCTATTTCAGTCATTTTACCATTATTCATATAATACTTTTATTTTTTCTATAGGATCGTACCGACATTATAGAAGGGCATCGGCTCTGCCAAACAGAAAATGCGAAATGGTTGTGTCTAAAAGATATTTACGGAAAATTACACCGGCCTAACTTTTACGACATCGGTGGCACTTACAGCGAAAAAGTCCCAGATTTTTGGTTCAATTGCAAGATAGAAAAGTGTCTCAGTGGTTTATTCCTCATACATTTGTTTGCTGGTAACCGTACAGAAGGTAAATACTCTGTAGGACTGAGCACTGATGGATTAGAATTCAATAAAAATGATAGTATTGTCCGCATGAGTGGAGAGATTAAAACATTCAAATTGAATTGTAAACAGATGGTTCACAAGTTCATCACCACCATTTCTTTTCAAAGTTCCGATGTGGATGACATCCTAAAGGACAAGACCCTTTTTATTGCAGTACAATTGTATCAATCCATTGAAAGTGTAAAAAATAATAAAAAAAATAAGGTCTTCGAATTGGCCAAGATGAATCATGATCTTGCAGCTTTAATAGAGAACCCAGCTGGATCTGATTTTGTTATTAAAAGTCAAGATGGTGAGGAGTTTCAAGTTCACAGAAGTTTGCTCTCTCTCCAGAGTGAGGTATTTAAGGCCATGCTCCAGAAAGACATGGCAGAAAGCCGTTCTGGCTGCGTCACATTAGTAGATGTTTCCAGCGAAGATTTAAAAATAATGTTAGAGTATATCTACACCAGTACAATTAAAGTAATAGAGAATGTTAACTTTGCTAATCTTATCATGTTGGCAGATAGATACAACCTAGTAGGTATGCGGAGACTTCTAGATCACATACTTATGGATCAGCTGGCGCCTGACACTGCACTGGACATCTTAATCATAGCTGATCAGTTTGACTGTAGTATTGTTAAGTGCAGGGCTTTACAGTATATTAAGAGTAACAGGGAGGTGTTTAAGAATGAAAGTTTTAGTCAAGTTGATAGCAAGACTTTGATGCAGGAGCTCTGTGCTGTAGTCTTGGCAAAAGAGGAATAATTAAAAAATAAGTAAATCTGTACTATGTACATAGGTATGCTTCAGCTATCATGATAACAACACTTCAAATACTCATCAATTCAACTCACAAATGGGTGCCAACATTCCTATAATTGCATTCAGTTAGGATTTTTTTTATTAAATAGTATGTAATATAGATATTTTTTATTTATTTTTATGTAGAAGTTTTATAAGAAGATATTTTATAGGTATTTGCTTTAAAAATACATACTTTAGGGCTTATTAACTACTTTTTTTATTTTGTACATATAAATTTAAGACTAAAATTTTCTAATGACTATTTACTGTCAACAAGAATACCAACAAAGCAACTGTATTTTTCTTGCAATATTAATAAAGGTGAAGTCATATAATAATGTTTCTTTATTTGCCACTGCCTCCAACTTGTGTTTAATATGTCCTATCAAACCTAAAATGACAATTATGGGGTACCTGCACATTTCAGGCAAATATTTCTAATTTGCAACTATGCAGCAATGCTTACTTATTTCAATAAACTGGCAGGCATATGTAGTATACAAATAAAAAAATACATAATACAGAAAACGTAAAAATAAACTTTATTTAAATTTAATTAAAACATAACTGCTCAGTTAAATACGAGTTATTCAGAATAAATACTATGTTGTTAGGTGCGGGACGCAGGCGCGGCGACGTTTCGACGGCGCAGCGCGGCTGCCGCCGACATATCTAATCATTTTGGAATGTTACTCGACGTCTTCGTTTCTGCAGCAAACAAACATTTTACTTCATTAAAATGTTAGTTCACAACATCCCAAGCTACCTAGCTGCAAATCTAAGAGCTGTTTCGTGTTTACAAGCTTAGTAGGCGACACTAAAAGCCACTGTTAGCTGGTAGGTATGGTACTTCGCGGTACCCGACTGAATAGCAGGCTCAGCGATCGGTGTATTTACAGAACGAATAGCTATTCTGATGTAAATAGTGATACTACTCATTGTCCGCCCATTCCCTCACGGATATCCTAGTATCTTGAGCTCTAGACCTGTCTAACTCCCTAGTATGAACGAGTGTGGCGCGGGGAGAAAGTGGTATCATGCAGGATAAGCAAGAAAAAAGTCCCATATGTGTCTAATCATTTATTAGTGGAACCGATACAACGAATCAGTTTGTTTAATCAGTAAGAAAAATGCGTTTGTAACGTGAATGAGTGCCTAAATCCTAGTGAACTTAGATATAAAAATAAAAACATTACACTACCCTCACTTTAGTTGTACCTAAAATGTTCTACAGAAATACATTTGCCTTGCTATTGAAACTGCAAATCTATAAGTATTGGTATACAGCACAATGTTTGCATTAAATCTAATAATACGAGAGCTATGTGGCTGAATCTAGTAGATTTTGAAGGCATTTACTATCAATCTTTGCAACATAACATAACTCTTGATGCTGAAATACCATATTCATAGATAATATGCTCCTAAAATACAAAAATATAGTTACTTTTTATCTAAAATTACTAAATAAATCATTTTAAAATGCACAATATTGGCAGCATCGATCGAAGTCTACATTTTGAGCTTGACATGTGAACCTCTATACTACACTTGCAAAACTACGTAAACCAGCAACAGCCTACTAACAAGTTTCATCAAAATGTGTTCATCCCAGAGATGATTGGAAAATTCAAAATTTAACTACTCATTACACCAAAATGTTAAATTTATTGAGTATTATTCTTGATAAAGATATTCAAATAGTTCAGTAACACAACTGATCAAACATGTAGGGATGAAACCTTAAGACCGAAACGCAAGACTAGAAGGGGGTAAGAAGCTCTAGCCCGAGCTTACCATACTGCAACTAGGTCGTTGACCTATCAGTGTATTAAGAAAGAACCAGTTATTAAAAACCTGAAGGTTTCAATAGCTCACGATTGATAAACATGTCATACATAACGGTGCAAATACCTACTAGATGTGATGAGAGCTAAGTCTGGCTAAAAAAACTGTTCACTTTATTTCAGCCGCTATTTGTTACTTGGTCTACCAGTACTCGTGTATGAGAAGCATTGATTATATCACTCATACTAACAACGCGTGGGTACTGTGAGATCACTTAGCTGTACTGTGAAGTGGTGCTAATCTTTCTCACGTCCCGATCACCAGGAATCTTGGGTCTAACGAATACCAACCAACTTGAAAAGCAACAGGTGAGGGTTAGGGTTTAGAAAATATAGGTACATTCATTAATGCAAAATGCAGTTGTGTTCGTTCATATTATGTTATATTTTAAATAATATAAATAAATAATGCTGGGCAATCCACACAGCACCATCTAGCCCCAACTAAGCTACTCAAAGCTTGTGTTATGGGTACTAGATGACTGGTATATTTAATACATTATATACTTACATAGATAGATATATTTTTTTATTATACATAGAAAACACTCAGACCAACTGAACAAATTTCTGCAGATCGTACACAAATTTGTTCGGTTAAACTATAGCTACCCTGGTACCTGAGTTGAGGGTTGGGGATAGGGGGAAAGCATGTGGAGATAGATGGCAAGTCTTTCCCTATAGTTCTTTTTTCTAGGAAATGAAAAAAAAATTCCAAAAAATTTCATTCAAATTTCTTCACTTTAAAAAAAAAAAAAAAAAATAACCCTAACCTAATGAGAATTCCTTCCCTTGAATCTTTTTGTCATAGAGATGAAATATTACTACCAATTTTTTTCATATAAAAAAAAAAAAACCCTAACCTAACTAGTAACTTACCTGAAAAATTAAATTATTTTTTTTCATTTCCTAGAAAAAAGGACTCAAGGGGAAGACTTGCCATCTACCCCCACTTGCATCCCCCCTATCCCCAACCCTCAACTCAGGTACAAGGATTGCTATAGCCAACCCATTTGTTCTGAGGCGGGAATCGAACCCGCAACCTCTTGCGTCGCAGGCGGACTCTCGCTCACTGGGCCACAGAGGTCGTCATTTTTGCGGAAGTTTATATTGAAAGCTACTTGGTAAAGTGATGTCAAAAGCGACATACCAAAAACAAAACAATGTTATGGAAACGAAAATGAGTGAGGTGTTAATTTTTTCTCACCCTGGTAATCGGTCTTAAGGTCACATTTGTGGCTACCGTCACTCAAGGTGTGGGTCGTGAGACTGGATAAAGCCACAAGCTAAATGGAATTAAAGTTATGAAATAGTTACATTTAAGGAAGATTTTTGACATGATCAAAATTAAAAGGTGATTAAAGCTAAAACATTCAGATCACATGGAAAAGTGGATTTTTTTTATAAAGGATTTAGGCATCATGAAAAAAAATATAGGATCATGATACAACACAGTCAAAGAGTTCATACAAAGGTTAACAGACACACTCAAATGTTAGGATGCAGGTAGTCACTGAGGTCTAGACAAGATCGGTGTTTCATCGAGTTTTATATTATTTACATGTATGTTGTATGTTTATGCAAAACTTGCAGATTTTTTCTGATGATTGTTGAGATTTAGAGATTTATTTGAGAAACTACATGAACCCATATGAGATGCACTGAACCGTTCCACATCCTCTTTTGTTTCATGATGATCGAGAAGTAAGGCATTGGTTTAAACAGTGGTCGAGAATACTGCACTAAGTGAGCATGAACTCCTCCAGTTATGAAGCAAATTTGGTACTTTTTCAAATTAATCTTGCCAAAAACAATAACTGTCAATCACCACATCATATGGCTGGCTAATCAAGCATGTGAAGCATGGTTGTATGTGTCCTAAATTCTAATGAGGCAGCTATCTGAGCTAGCGGACGACTTTTGTCACTGAATTTTTAGATTCTCCATTGTGGCTAAAATTCAGATGCAAATAACATTAGCAGTGCCACTAAATGTTGAGTATACAGACTTTAAATTGCATCAGTTATAAATCATTGATTTTGTCAGATTTCAATACTAATATACTGATTTAATTTTAGCAATTTCTTGTATGGAACGTTTCAGTGCGCCGCTTATGTAAATATCTACCGCATAGTAACCGCTTGTTGACGAAACCTAGTAAATGATTGGAAAATAAGTTGAACCCTGTGTAACTGACGCCTTCATTCAAATACCTGCACTAAGTACGTTTATAAGAACCATTTATGACAACTACTGCGATTTTAACAGGGGCTACCCTGATGATGCCCTGACATGATTATTGGAAAGGCTGATGAAACATCTAAAGACAGATTCTACGAATTTAAATACGCTAGTTGTTTCGTCATTGCTGTCTCGTTCACGCAAATGGTTAGAAAACGGAACGGCAACCATTTTAGCTAGAAATTGACAAACATGATAAGCAGTAAGAATTGTTATACAAATTGTATTCTAATCCGCGCATCAAGTCCCACGTCCCCCTGTGTTCCCAGCGAGTGGTCGCGCTATCGAGTCTACAAATAGGTCGAGTTCAACAAAGTTGAAGCTATTTTCCAAGTTACTAGTATTATAATAACCTAGTTTAAACCTAAAGTATTCGTCCACACGTGTGTGTGGACGGGATGGGTCTGTGTGCGTGGCTAGCGTTTACCGTTGTTGTAGGTGAGAGTGCGCATGGGCGCTTTGAAGTTCGCCGCCGCCTGCTGTTGTATCTGATAAGCCAGCGGGTGGATCTTGAAGCCGTACAGCCTGGAAACATATTTATGAAAGTCAAAATTAAATTGCATTTATTCTGTTAAATCACATATCGCCCGCTAAATCATTCGCGGACCATCTTGCATTGTAGGGGACTCCTGTTTCCGCAATCAGACTCAAAAGTGGTCCACTCACGGACCATATTTTGACTCCTGCGGACCACTGGTTGGAAACCACTGATCTGAACAACACAAGCTTTGCTAAGTTTGAGGTCTGTACACTAAGTCTGAGTTTGGTTATTTGCATTGTCGGACCTTTTTTGTTTGGAGTCTTGTCTTCAGCATGCCTGCTAGAGGCTCTTATTGACTCTCCATCTCAGACTTGGGGTCTAGAATAACCACCAATTTATACATATAAATACTAGCGACCCGCCCGCGCGCCCCTGCTTCGCACGGGTGCACATATCATGCATGTATTATACATGCAAACCTTCCTCTTGAATCACTATATCTATTAAAAAAAACCTCATCAAAATCCGTTGCGTAGTTTTATAGATTTAAGCGTACAAAGGGACATGGGGACATAGGGACAGAGAAAGCGACTTTGTTTTATACTATGTAGTAAGTAGTAAGCTCACCTCGGCACGAACTGCGAAGCGGGCCGCTTGGGACGGTACTCGGGGTGTACCATGAACACCATGTGCGGGAATCCGGTGCCGAAGTAGGCTCCGTCAGTGTGGTGGTGCCGGGACGACTTCGGCGTGTACACATCCATGCAACGGGGACAATACAGCTTCACCATCGCTTCGCCGGGCACGTCCGATAGACCTGTATACATAATAAATTATTATTTTAATTATACTAATGCTACACACCTACCACAGAAAAACGATCACATTGTTTTAATTACTCAACTGTATTGGGATCAAACCACTGTTGCTCAGTATGGTTTGACCATAGAGGTCTCACACACACATCAGTGCCGTGTCAGGGACGTGTTTCGTCAGGAGTCTACAAAAATATCATTGCATACATTGTCTATGAACTTGATCACACATGTGCCGGCAAACAAAGCAATGAAGTTCCTGCCCCATCCCTGACACAGCACTGATATGTGGGGATAAACCTTAATTCAGTTTTGCCCCATCACCTCCATTTCTACAGAAATTTCATCAAGTAGGTAATTATTTCAAAATTTATAAAGGAACTTCCTTTTAAGAACTTACTAGTTGCGCCCCGCGGTTTCACCCGCGCAGATTTTCGCGCGCTTATGTGTTATTCCAGACTATAATGTATCTCTCTGCCAAGTTTCATCCAGATCCATTCAGCCGTTCCGGCGTGAAAGAGTAACAAACATCCATCCATCCATACTTACAAACTTTCACGTTTATAATATTAGTAGGATAAACCAGCCTGGAACAACAGTTGTCCTAATCATGAGGCCTGAGTCAACTAGCTCACCTAGTGGAAGCATAGGTTGGCACTCGCAGTACACACGAGGGCAGTGTCCAAAATCACCAGCCTGGAATTTCTCAAGCATTTGTCCAATTCCACTAAAATTATACAGAAATAAATTAGATATGCCGGTATCAGAATGTGAAAATGGAGGACATACATCAGAATGGGTAGAGGTAGTACAATATTATATAGGTGTATCAAAATTATTATGTTACCGGTTGGTCAGAATGTAGCGAGCATGAATTAGGCCATACAGTATCTCAGAGGCCTGCTCCACCAGATCGGATTGATTCGGATTATCATCAAGGTCATCATCTACAACAAACAGCTTTTGAGATCCTGGACAATTTTCATGCATACATAATTATATTTCAGATGACACTGAGCATTTTTAGAAACAGAAGCCTTATAACATGATGCATGAGATATAAAAAAAATGTGAGATATAAAAAATATGTGTGTGTGAGATATAAAGCATGAGATATATCTGCACAGTGGATCAAACCTGTTTCAATAATAGTATGGTAGATTAGTCATCTTAAACCATAGCCTGATTTTATAAGCACTAACTCACCAGGTTCAAGATCCAGTATCATATCCAAGGCTTGTCTGTAGTGCGGAACTTGCTCATTCAAGCCGGTCAAGTTAAATTTATCATTTATATAATCCTCATCGACCTAAAACAGAAAACCTATTAGTACCAACCTAGCATTGCCTTCAAATCTACACACATGAAAACGTTGCTGTTCAACTTACTTCGCAAAAAAACTCGTTTCCTCTCAGAGTACAGAACCAAGAGATCCATGATACCTCCTCTGAACTGCTCATTTTTCTAAAAAGAAAGAAGTAAATAGAAAATTTCGGCCATAGATATCACAGAAGTACTACTAGCTATCCAGAAATTCAGTACAGGCGCTCACATTGCGTCAACAATAACGTCAACAAAACAAAACAAGTTTCTGTAGAATAAATGGCAATGCAACATAAACTTACTGGACAGGATATACACAGCACTGTAATTTGTTGAATGTATTGCCTAAAATTACAGCAAAGATAGTGTAAAATTAACGTTAAACGATGACGAACCTCACCTTTTCGTGCCTTGATTAGCCACGCTTGACGGAAAGAAATGGCTGGCTGATGAGCTCAGTGTTTCCAGATGAGATAATTGAAAATGCGTTACAGCTTGACCGAAAAGAGTAGAAAATGATAGGGGCGCCACTTTCCATACATTATCGACGCTCACTCACATGCGGTCTTGCTCGCACCTATGCGAAATAGCCACATGTCAATTTAGTTCCGTTTCTACTCTTTCTGGTCGGACTGTAGCTGTGCTTCAAAAACGCCGATTTTAAATGCGAAAAGCGGAATTTCTTGTTTTATTAATTACATCGATTTTAAACCGACTTTATAAAAGATACCGTTTTTTAAGTTTGTAATCTCATAAATTCATAACATTTTACTCGATGGACCAATTTTGATGATTTTAATCGAAAGCAAATTCCTTGGAAAATGCTACACAGTCAGATAAGTCTTTACGAGAACACCGGGTTGCCAGGAACCAAGGCCCTCTCGCTTGCTTGCGGCTCGAATTACTCAGAAAGTATCTTAGAGCAGAAAAACATGCAATGCATGCAAAAGAGATTGCACGATAACAGATCAAAATGAACGCAGCTTTTAAATCTTGAACCATGTATTGAAACCGCCAAAAAAGGGGTTGTTCTTGCAGATTCGAAAAAAGCGGAACCGCGTAGATTATAAGCGGAAGGCGGATTTTTAGAAAGAATAAAAATGGCGGAGGAAAAACGGAAAATCGGTACATCTGGCAACGCTGGATGAGCTGCTGAACCAGTGTTGCCAAATGAGCCAATTGAATAAGCAGTAGCTGTGCTTATAACCCGGCTTTAAAACGCGGAATTTTAAGACAAAAATCGGAATTTCTTGTTTCATTTTTATATCAATTTTAAACCAACTTAAAAAAAAGAAGGTTCTTAATTAGTCTGTTTTTTTCAGGATTGTTATGTTACATACAATATCTACGAATTTTATTTTATTGAATTAGTAAGAATGTACCTAATCATTAAATCCCGGTATTCCCACGGCCGCGGCGGCGTGATTGAGTAATAAACATCGAAAATTAGTAAGGATTAGATAAATGGGAACTACCTTAATTACTGAAACTGAAAACTGAAACAGCTTCACGACTTTGATCCCCAGGCACGGTAGATATCTCAGTACCAAGTAGTCATCCACACACCTTGGAGCCAGGATGGTCGCGCACTGTTCGTTTTCAGAGGAACTTCCTCCCGCGCACTCTAAGGTTGTGGAATGCACTCCCTGCGGATGTCTTTCCTGGAGAATACAGTATGGGGTTCTTCAAAAAAGGCGTGTTAAAATATTTAAAGGGTCAGCAACGCGAGTGTGATACTTCTGGTGTTACAAACGTCCATAGGCTGCGGTAACCGCTTCCCATCAGGTGGGCCGTATGCTTGTTTGCTACCTACCTTGGTAGTATAAAAAAAAAGTCATTACCAAGTAGTAGTCTCTGTACTCCTGTTCATCATTCACCCACCACAAGAAGACTGGATTGCAACGCGCAGCGTAAGACGCATGCGCGAGTTCGCGAGAGCCGCTCCGTTTGCCCCGGGACCGCCTGATACAGCGCTAGTGATGCTAAAAGGAATCTACGATAGATTTTAGATGACGATCACGTGAGGCTAGTATATTACTGCTAGTTATTAGTATATTACTAAGTATTAAAGTATTCTCATAACTGTGCGTGTGGAGATAAAAAAGTAAAACTATGATATAGAAAGAAAGAAAGAAAATAGGAACATTTATTTGACATATGCACAACATAAAATATATAATCTATCTCTCTGCCAAGTTTCAATCCAGGTCCGTTCAGCCGCTCCGGCGTGAAAGAGTAACAAACATCCATCCATCCATACTTACAAACTTTCGCGTTTATAATATTATTAGTAGGAAGAAGGATAGATCTCATGTTTTTTTTCTATTATTGTTATTATTTT
The DNA here is from genome assembly GCA_963576535.1 of Plemyria rubiginata. Lineage (NCBI taxonomy): Eukaryota > Metazoa > Arthropoda > Insecta > Lepidoptera > Geometridae > Plemyria > Plemyria rubiginata. Next base: position 13,486,376 of record OY754908.1, on the reverse strand, counting down.
TTGTTCTATAAACTATTATCTTTTGTTACCAGTCTGTACCTTTGTTTTTTTGTTATATTGGGTTAATTAATTATGTTTCTTTCTTTCTTTTTCTTTCATGTACCTTACCGTAAGTCGATGTCTCTCCCATCCCTACACTGCAGCATTTTCAAGGGCACATCTGCACGCCGGGCGCCGGCAGACGCGCTATGACCGCGGCACGCGACGCCCGCGACACCGTGGAACTACTGCCGTTGAAGTCAGCGCTGGTCAACAACTGCCGAGATGACGCGTACTATCCACCACCGGCGCTCAGCCCGCCCTCCACGTCCAATGACTACACGCTGCTGTCGAAGCGAACGCCCGCCTCCAAACGGTATGTTCAAAATGTTATGGTGATTCTAAATATCTTTGGTCACCGTTTAGAAAATCAAAGAATCTTGAGCGGGCTGCTGAGATATTTGAGGGGATGTCTGTCGTTCGTGGTGTTGGATTTTTTCTTTATTTTTATATAATCTTTTATGTTATGTTTTAACTTTTCTAAACCGCTTACGACTCGATCTCTTCAAAAGAGAACAGAGTTCTAGTTATAAATTAACGTTTTAACTGAATTTTCGAAGGAATTATTAATTAGGAAAGAAACTTAGTATTTTTTTTAAGTAATCATAAATTATTGAACTCGTTTTCTCTTGAAAATATTTTGTACAGTAAGGTATGCCTAACTTCTACCTACTAGAGTTTAAATTCTGTCACTAAACAATCCTAATTTGGGTCGTGGTAGTCCTATTACATCGACTTAACGTAGCTTTTGCTACGTCGTAGCTTTCAAAACGTCCGTCGGTCGTAGCAGTCGTAGCTTATCTGTCAGTAAATTAAAACGAATTATATGGAAAATAGGTATAGGTGCACGTCAACCAAAAAGAACGCTAGAAAACAGTGGAGGGAATGTGTTTGCACATACAAAATACTCGCGCCATCGCATCAACTCCCTCCTTTCGGCGTTGTTTTTACGTGACGCGCACTATACCTATGTATATTCATATGCCTATTACACGGTACGTTTACGTTTAGCGTCCTAGCTATTGCTACGATACCCGTAGACATTGCTACGATGCCCGTAGACATTGCTACGGTGCCCGTAGACATTGCTACGATGCCCGTAGACATTTCTGTGATGCCCGTAGACATTGCTGCGATGCCCGTAGACATTGCTAAGATGCCCGTAGACATTGCTACGATGCACGTAGACATTTCTACGATACCTGTTATGTAGACATTACTACGATGCCCGTAGACATTGCTAAGATGCCCGTAGATATTGCTACGATGCCCGTAGATATTGCTACGATGCCCGTAGACATTGCTACGATGCCCGTAGACATTGCTAAAATGCCCGTAGACATTGCTTCGATGCACTCTACGAGAATGGTCAGTCGCTAGCGAGGAGGCAGATCAAGTGCAGTATATCAGCTATCTGGTTCTCATATTAGCTTTGCTTAGCCTAAACTAAGCTTAGTCAGAAAGCCACTTTCTGGCTCCAATATTATTTATTTATCGTTGTAATTTCACCTTGTCAAAGCGCCAGCCGACGCCGGTACCTCTTAATTTTGAGGGGACTCTATCGTGGCTGGGGATCAAAGTCATGAGGCGGTTTCTGCAAATCACTATCACTATCATCACTACATAGTATAAAACAAATCGCTTTCTCTGTTCCTATATCCCTATGTCCCTATGTATGCTTAAATCTTTAGAACTACACAACAGATTTTGATGCTATTTTTTTTAATAGATAGAGTGATTCAAGAGGAAGGTTTATATGTATAATACATGCATGATATAGTAGAAAAACAATGTGCACCCGTGCGCGCGGGTGGGTCGCTAGTATTTTAATAAATTGTATTTTGAGCAGATTACTGTCGAAGCCTCAGCCGACGGCGGTGCCTCTGCTGACGCTGTGCGGGGCGCCGCCGCCGTCCCGCAAGCGCGAGGAGCTGACAGCCATGGCCAACCTCAGGAAGAAGGTCTCGCCGGCAATGCTGGGCGAGAGGTATGTTCTTCTTATCGTGTCGATGCTTACCTATATCCTACTACTATTATTATAAACGCGAAAGTTTGTAAGTATGGATGGATGGATGGATGGATGTTTGTTACTCTTTCACACCGGAACGGCAAAACGGATCTGGATGAAACTTGGCAGAGAGATTGATTATAGTCTGGAATAACACATAGGCTACTTTTTATCCCGTAGGAATACCGGGATTTCAAATTCAATGCGGGTTGAACCGCGGGGAGGTGCTAGTATATTCGTAACAGAGGTGCAAGCAGGATCATCGATACGATACAATTTGACAGTTCTCGATAAACCATTTTGTCGGGGTCAAAATTTTCAAATATGAATAACGAACGATTTATATTCAAAATCGTTTCTCGATGGTTTATCAGTCGACCGAAGTTAATACATCTTGTACGGCGGAGTTTTGTAAAGGACAAAATCCGACCCAATAAAAAATAAGTGAAATATACTAATACTTAATAAGTATAATATACTAATATTACTTAATAAGTGAAATATACTAATACTTTTTTGTGTTGCTCGTACCTAACATACCACGAATTTGTCTAGATAGACGAAGTCAGTGGCTCGGAACTTTTTAATTGCAGTCGACAGCGGGCAGCCGGCGCCCCCACATCAATAATGCAAGAGTTTAGCAATAAAATGGGAACAATGCCGCCATTTATTCTGAATTCCCATTCAGAATCGTAATTAGAAATTGGGCGATAAATCTTTTGCGGATTTGGAGCGTTGTTATTGTCGATTTGGCCGTGGCCGAGAAAATGTAGCTTTAAATCTGGGATATAGCCAAATAATGGACCCAGTTTGGTTTTAAGTTTCTTTTCTATCGTATAGCTCAGTGGTTTTCAATCTTTTTGAATACGAGAGCCCTATATGGGTTGAAAAATTCTGGCGACCCCCTTGGGACATAGAGACAAATAGTTATACGCCATTCTTCTCACTAAAATAGTGTAGAACCTCGCCTTTTCCTTTAGCCGGCGCCCTCACCGAGGAAGCCTTTCGTGTGTGGGTCGTAACTTGGAGGGTCTTGACCCACAGATTGAAGTACATGGTATCTACCTCTTACAATCTATAGATAATGGGCTTCGATGATGGAATAAAAAATGTAGTGATGAAAGAGATCATAATCGCGCCAAATAAAAACTCAGTAATCCATAAATCCTATATTCTTGTTTTCTGGAATAAAATAAAATCATAGGTTAATCCCGGTTACGAACTATATTTGTACTATGTTTCACCTTAATCAGGTTATGTTAGGGCGCGACTGAACGATTGTGCTGAAAATAAAAATATCGTTATTTTCGCATATTTTTTTGCTGAAAAAGAAAGCAAATATAACCACCAATACATATATCTCCTTGGAAGTAACGCACGTCATTACGTGCTTTTATAATGCATTGCTCTGCGTTCAAAACTGTTGAAATTACAAGTGACCAGTAGTTTGGCTAATTTATTATTGTGGCGTATCTTTAGTTAGTTTTACAAAATAACACATAATTTTGTCCAACACACGCAAATGACTCTTTAATAGTTATTTGTTATACAAGAGTGCAAAGTTGCTTTTTAACCGCGTGTTCAATTTTGATGACGTAGCAAGCGAAGGATTCTTAAATTGAATCACGAGCGCAGCGAGTGATTCAAAATTATAATCCTGAGCGTTAGCGAGGGAATCAAAAGAGCACGAGGTGAAAAATCTTTGCACTCGAGTGCAACACGTAACTTTTCATTCCACCTCAGCGAGGAAATGACTAAATGCAAAAAAAAAAGTTTAAAATCACAATATAGGTACTTTTATTTCAGTTTAGGTATTAACTACTACATTATGACAGGTAAGTATTACAGAATAATCTTTAAATTATAACAAAATAACACTAAGGTATAATTAAGAAAATTTGAAAGTAACGTTGCTACAGTTATTTAAATTGAGTGTAATATTTTTGTTTGGTACTGTAATATTGGTGTTAGTCACTCACCCGGTACCTACACACGCAAGCGCTCACACACTCACCCGGTACCTACACACGCGCGCGCTGCGCCGCCGCCGCGCCGCGCTCACACACTCACCCGGTTACTTTATCCTCTAGAGAATAAAAACGGCTTTTGCACTCAGATTTGCACTCAGATATTGAAGAGCAAAAATACTCTTTCCGAGATGGTGGGATGAAAAATTAAATTGTAGGCATGTGGTTTTTTAACTGGGTTAAGTCCTATAGGGTTGTAGGGTTCGTCCTTGAAAGGCATGCATTAACTCTTTGAATTGACGCCGAGCACGCCATTGCAAAACGAACGTATTGGCAAGGCCTTGGTAAGATTAGTGAGTACACAGTAAATAACCTTTTCATCCCACCATCTCGGAAAGAGTATTTTTGATCTTCAATATCTGAGTGCAAAAGCAGTTTTTATTCTCTAGAGGATAAAGTAAATTGAATTTAGAACATCGTGTGCACTAAGTTTGTGAATAAAAAAAAACATTAAACCTATTTACTGCTACCTCTATGGTACCGAATATATCATACAACTTTTTTTTAATTTGTTAAAAACTCAGACTCGGAACCTTCTTGGTGTTCTTTTTTCAATTTGCTTTGTACGCGGTTCTTTACGCGGCATTTTTTCACGTCATTGTTAAACCTTATATTAAAAACAAGAAACTTGAAAACAAGTGAAAAAACTAAAATGAGTGATTCTAGCGACGAGGAAGTTTGTTTGACGCCAACATATTGTGATTGTAAACTTTTTTTTTTGCATTTAGTCATTTCCTCGCTGAGGTGGAATGAAAAGTTACGTGTTGCACTCGAGTGCAAAGATTTTTCACCTCGTGCTCTTTTGATTCCCTCGCTAACGCTCAGGATTCTAATTTTGAATCACTCGCTGCGCTCGTGATTAAATTTTAGAATCCTTCGCTTGCTCGGTCATCAAAACTGAACACGCGGTTAAAAATCAACTTTGCACTCTTGTATAACAAATAACTAATAATTAACCTGTTTTGTGGTAAACTTTTTTGCTTGATAGACGATTAAATATAGGTAAAAAAAACATTTTGTATGTGTTAGCGTTTGCTCAACATGGGACCCTATGGGCTAATAGTGATAGTCATATGTGTAATATATATATTGTACGCCTATACATAACAATATTGTACGCCCGAAATGGGTAGACTGTTGGAACTATGCCTATTTTAAGATCTTTTTTACACAGTTTTACAATAAATATTTCTTATTTCTTATATACTTTTGAATTTAAATGTACATACCGTCTTATGATATCAAGTTATTAAGGCGGATCAAACGTTCAAAACTTTTATAAAAATTAATGTATACTACGTACACTAGAGAACTTTTCGTAAAGAAAGAACTTTCGTGTTCAAGCATAAAAATCCTAGCAGCTAGTACCGTAGCACATTTGCTACGGCGTAGATGCCGTATGCTACGACGTAGCTTAAGAATGGCAAACAAACCGTGAGATGAGATGACCGTTTTTGAGATGACAATCAATCCTTTGTAGTAGCTACTATTAAAACGGATATGCCACATGAAGGGAAAGTACCTTAAACATTGTAGATGGAACATTTTACTGAAAGAAGACATTATTTGAAATTTAAAACCAATTTACACTGCATTCATAGATATTTAAATAATTACATGGTTGAAACGGGAATTGAACACGTTACACGAAAAAAATAATCACCCTGTAGCTTTATCATACCGATCGAAAGCGGATTATTTTTTGGTAAAAGGAAAACCATGAATTTTAACATTTAATGTGACATTTTGTTCAGAAAAATGAAAACCCCGTAAAAAAAATATATGGAAAAACTGAAAATAAACAGCTTCACGACTTTGATCCCCAGGCACGGCAGATATCCCTTCAGACTCAAGATTCTTTGAGGATGTCTAAGGGGGGTAGTCTTCTTAAACGGCTTGCAACCTGTCACGTATGGAATCCTAACTACTGCAAAAATGTGGGTATGTGCCAAATGTAATGTTTGGACGTACCTCTGACTACCCCCAAAAATATGGAGTTATTTAAAAAATTATATTACAAGAACCATCGAGTGCGTATACCGGATGGCCCGTAGCTTCGGTTCCGCATTGCCGTATTTTGTCTGGATAGCATTCTGTCTCTGCATTTTTGGAGTCGTATTTAAGCCCACGTTCGTACATTTATTATATTATGCAATAAATTGTCAAATGAATATTCAAAATAAGACTGAAACTTACACAGTTTTTCAATAGAAATTGGATTGAGCAATATTGAATTTAAATAGCAATATTGCCTTTAACACCAATAAAAGGAAGTTTAAAAAAAAACCTAATCGATTCGAATTATTTACGTACATGAATGGATCACGAAAAATGTTTAAATTTTTCCGATTACCTTTCGTTCTAATCTTGATAGATAAAATTAAAAACTCATTTCCGGTTTCAATTCAATTTCAAAATATGTTTATTCAATAAAATCACAGGGATCATCTTGAAATCCTTACAGAACCTACGGCCCGGATGTGACGATTAGGTAAACTTGGTTTAATATTAGTTAGTAGGTTGAGCTCGCCTGAACATGCCCTCTATTTTTGTCTTTTTCCTATGTATGGTGTAGAAATAAAATCCCAGTAACTGGGCCCATAACCTGTAGAAATAAAGTCCCGGTAACCACTTTACTGTATTTATTAGATAAATTATAGCTGATATAAATTAATGGAGGCACTACGACGAACATTACATCAACGGAGCAGAGAGCAGAGAGCGCGGCAAAACCTCTGAACTGTCATAATCAACATTGACAGTGACATTGACTTAGGACTGCAGCAGGTGGCACATACATAGTGTTGTTTACTCTTCAACATATGGTGTGCAATAAACAATTGTTTCTTTGTTTCAGACCAAACAAAACCAATAACAACGAACCCCCCAAAGAGGCTGAAGAGCTCGACAACAGGCCAAAACTCCTGCAGAGGGTAAGTTTGTTTATCTTTAACTAGCGACCCGCCCGCGCGCCCCTGCTTCGCACGGGTGCACATATCATGCATGTATTATACATATAAACCTTCCTCTTGATTCACTCTATCTAGTAAAAAACCGTATCAAAATCCGTTGCGTAGTTTTAAAGATTTAAGCATACATAGGGACAGAGAAAGCGACTTTGTTGTAAACTATGTAGTGAAACTCCTCCATTCACTCACATTCAAAAAGAAACAAATATAAATGGTTTTTTAATACAACTAGCTTATGCGTAGCAGATGGCCCACCTGATATTAAGTGGTAACCATCACCTATGACAAAGCAATGGTGAGTCACGCTTCATAGAAAATTCTTAATTTTCTTGCTTTTCGAAAAATAATGAATGAATGAATGAATGAAAATGCTTTATTGTACACTTTACAAACTAACAAAAAAATGAGACAAGGTATAACAAATAGAGATATGTACAATGGGCGGTCTTATCGCTAACAAGCGATCATAATCATCTTCCTACGATAACAAGAGTCTCACCTACATTATTATAACAATATCAAAGGTGGGAAGGACCTTGACACGTTTTCACGGAAATGTTTTTGTGACCTTCAAGCCCTTTAGGGTTCGGGCCCTGTCAGTTGTCCCCACACATTTTCCGCCCTCGTCAATTTGTACTGAACCGACCTCGTACGCAGAAAAAACAATAATAATTATGTATACAATTTTCTTGTACAAAGAAAATTGTGTATTGTTACAAAATTATGTTTATTTGAGGTTTGTTATTTTTGGTGTAATTTTTTTTTGTACTTACAATCATTTGTGTAAACTTAGCCTAGCTAACCTTCAATAATTCTTCAAACTTGTATTGGGATCATAGTGTCCCGTAAGGGTACGATTGAAAAAAGAAGTATTAAGTTGGAGATGGAATGAGGCAGTTCGAATCAAAAATTCAGGATCATGGACGTAATTTTATTAAGTACATTACAATAAAATACAGATATTCTATTGCCGAAAAATCTTTAATTTATAAAATATAATTTATAGGTTCCTCAGACTAGTTTAGCAATTTACAACATAAGATAATCAAGTCAAAATCAGTCTAGAAAAAATGTTTTGTACTCGATGGGGAAAGATATTCGAGCATATTTTCATTGTAGGTACCGAAGTACGTAACTCCAAGTACAAACCTACAGTGCCTCGTGTGTCAAGTCACTTGACACACACTTGACTCAAGTGTGAGTCCTCATTTTAACACTAATGAGAGCGACCCACTCCGCTAAAAGTTCACCACTTGTGCGCTCTCGGCCTGGCTTCGAACTTCTGACGCGTAGTTGTATGTATGCGATAGGCCAAAAGCGAACGGAAGCACACGCGGGCTCGGTTTCATAAAAAACACATCAAAATAATTATTAGTAGCAGAAAAGTGAATGACTCGTTCAGCTTCTTCTTTTTTGTCACTAGTTTCTGTCGAATTTTGGTAAAAGGATCGCTTTCGAGCACTTGACACATGTTATAGAACTTATTAGGTTCTATGCAACATGCCGGTTTCCTCCTCTCGATGTTTTCCCTCACTGTTTGAGAGTATGGCACTGTGCGCATTTTTGAACAGAAAAACTCATTGGTACACGACCGGCTTTGAACCCATGAACTAAGTATCGGAAGACGGGGCTGTTGCCACTGAACCACCAGTCTCTCAAGCGAAGTATTATCACCATGCGTATTTCTGCTGATAAGCAGTGTTGCCGGTAAACGCCGGGCGGTGCACTGCGCTGCATACGATACGTATGCAGCGCAGTGGACCACTTGATGCGATCAACATCATCTCAGTAATGCATCTAGGTACTATGTGAAAAAAATGTTGAAGCTAGGTAAATTCCAGCTACTTTCACGCAATTAATCCTAGAATAAACTTCATGACTTTAATCCCCAGCCACGTTAGATATCCCATCAGGTTTCTGGCCTAAAATAACAGCCAGCAAACTTGTATATACCTAATAAATAAATATTGGTGGAAATTCCACACAACACTATCTCGCCCCAAACAAAGCCAAAGCAAATATATGTATGGGAGCCAGATAGCTGATATTTTTTTTTTGTAAATACATGCGTAAAATATTATATAACATCCAGACACAGAACAAAAACAAATGTTCATCACATAAATTTGTTCACGGTGGGAATCGAACCCATGGCCTACGGCACAGAAGGCAGAACTACTACCAACTGAGCTGTGAAGGCTGTCGTCGTATATTATGTAAAGTTATGTTAAAAGACATATTGTCCTCGTTCGCGCTCCAATCCGCCTCCGCTCGTTCACTGTATCTAAGGTCTTCCCCCTTTCAAGTTCACACAACCCGGCTGAGGTTTTTGCAACTTCTTTAGAACTTTTCCCATTATGCTCTGCTTCTCGGTTTTCTATTGTTGTGCAAATAAACAAAACCGAAAAGGGAAAAGTCAACTATTCTGTTTCTGCATTTGTATCTTCAGACTGTTTTTGAAAGTTTTTTTGAAGTTATTGTTCTGTCTGGGTGTTATATAATATTATAAGTATGTATTTACAAAAAAAAAGTATTATAAGTAGTATATCAGCTATCTGGTTCTCCCATATTACAAGCATAAGCTTAGTTTGGGACTAGATAGTGCTGTGTGGAAAGTCCACCAATATATATATATATAATATATAGTTATTGCATCCTTTTACTTACTGCGACTTTAACACATTTACCCCCGCTTTCTGAAAGCGCGACCAACACTAGTCGGCTGTCAAGTCAGTTGCCATTTCAGCTTTTACTTCAAATTAGATAGAGATAGCAAGTGACTTATATACTATATATAATATATATACCTACTTGTTATTAAAGCTGTATGCTGTATTGGCTCACAAAGGAACAAGCTCAATCGCACTGCTTGAAAACAAATCCTTCCATCTGAGCAATTGAGCCAAAATATTTTTGACTTATTACAATATTTTAGGTTAGAAAGACTTCAGACACAGTTGATAAAATCTTGAATAATATACTAAACTTCGGGACTTCGAAGCTGTTTCTTTGGAAGTATTCCAACAGCCCCTGGTGTTCCAATCTAAAGTTACGTCGCGAAGAACTTGGTAGAATGAAGTGTGAGAAAGTTAAATTAGTTAAACTTCATACGGAACATCCAGGGACTTCTCTGACCAATAAGGTCACAAGACACATGTACGGAACGAACTAGACTCAACTAGAATTGCTTCCAATGGACAAATTTGTACGTTTAAATGTAGAATCAGCTTATATTATTAGCTTTATTAGTATTATTTAGCCGTTATGGCACCACTTCAGGGCAAATTGCATGTTTCCACTCTACGCGACTCACCACAGCCCAGTCCTGAAATTGAGTCCGTGAGCTTAGGTGGCAGTCAAGCTCATCTCTCCATCTTATTCTGGGCCTTCCACGTCGCCGCCTTGCATTTTGTGGAATCCAACCGGCGGTCCTCTTTGCCCACAATGTATCGGGCATGCGGCAGATAACTAATATAAACTGCTTCTGCAGCTTATACAGTCATGCGCTGCTGCAGCTTATATTAGTTCAAGCTTGATTGACGGTCAGTGAAAAACCACTAAAACCTGTGATGTACCTACCTAGTAACTTCAATTCTTTCTTTTACCTTCACGCACACAAACACCCCTTCTAAATCTCATAAGTCCATTCCGTCCAAAGGTTGTCTGGTAGAGATCGCTAGCGATAAGACCGCCCATTGTACTTTGTAGTTTTAAGTTTGTTTTTTTGGTATATCCGTTGTGTGCTATAAAGTATTTTCTATCTTCTATCTATCTAGCTTCACGTTACAGTGACGTAATACTTTCAATGGTTTCATTGATTAGGCCGAGGCACGCTAGGCATAATGTCCACAATAGCCTTAAATAAAGCTATTCAGCCGGTAATGGAGTGTCAATTGCTGCACAAAAACCTCAATTAACGCCTTAGCCTCGGGGAGAAGCCCATTTCACTTCCCCCCCCCCCCTGAGAGGCTTACATCGCTACGGAACGAGGAATTTATAGTTAAAATTAAATAATTACTTACTAGGCGATGACATAGCGATTTAGAAGACTATTTTACTGTTGGAACAAGCAGATACTCCACTTGACGAACCATTTTGTACAAAGAATTTATTGCCGTGCAAGTCACTACGATAGGAACGTGTCCTACGATGCATTAGTTTGGGTCTTGATAGTGCTGATTGGAAAATACACAAATATTATTATTCTGGGGGAGCAGCCTCGCATTTCTAGTTTTAAACAAACACTGAAACAGCTTCACGACTTTGATCCCCAGGTACGGTAGATATCCCTTCAGATCTCCCAGTACCAAGTAGGCACTAAATTCAAGATTCTTTGAGGATGTCTAAGGGGGGTAGTCAGAGGTACGTCCAAACATTACATTTGGCACATACCCACATTTTGCAGTAGTTAGTATTCCATACGTGACAGGTTGCAAGCCCATCGCCGCTGTTAGAATACTAACTGGTTTCCTCACGATGTTTTCCTTCACCGTTTAAGAGCACTGGCATTGCGCACATAAATTTTTCGATAGAAAAATCCATTGGTGCACGACCGGATTCGAACCTGCAACCTTACGATCAGAAGGCGGGGTCACTCCCACTAGGCCACCGGTGCTCCAGTTTTCTGCATCAACATAATTAGCGCAACGTCATTCATAGTTAGTTGTGGTACATACAACGTTCGTAGCATTATTCGTAGCAGGGTGCTACATCATTCGTAGCGGCTCTACAAAACGTTGCATAGCTCTGCAAACATATTATGTACGAAGTAACTGTATTGATATAAGGTCCTTCAAAAGGCGGGTTTATCTCCTCTTAAAAGGCCGGCAGCGCATCAGCAACGCCTCTGGTGTTGCAGGTGTTTATGGGCGACGGTGACCACTTTTCATCAGGTGGCCCGTATGCTCGTCTGCCAGCTTTGGCACAATAAAAAAAAGCTTGTTTAATCACATTTTCTCATCCTACTACTATTATAAACGCGAAAGTTTGTAAGTATGGATGAATGGATGGATGGGGGGATGTTTGGTACTCTTTCACGCCGGAACAGCCGAATGGATCTGGATGAAACTAAGCAGAGATATATTATAGTCTGGAATTGCACATAGGCTACTTTTTATCCCGTGCGAGTACCGGGATATAAATCCGCGGGGTGCAACTAGTAATAAATAAATAAAAACCTGATTTAGTTGATAGTAATAAAGTTTGTTTGGTAAGTGTTCTCTTTTTACAAATTATGATGGATGGTACTAGGTACAGTTTGTTTGGTATGTTTAGATAAAGTGTTGTAAGTGTTCATTTTTAAAATGCCCGTCCGTCTCGTGTCCGTGCCGGGAGTGCCCTCAGGGCCCGCGGTGTGCGGGTAAGGGTCGCGTGCCGGCGCCACTTGGAGCCAATTCATTTCTGTCACGAGCTGCATTTGCATACAACCTTTTAAATGAGGCCGCTGTGACCGTACGCTCAGCGTTCCAAACTTAAAATTATAGTGCCTGGTAAGGCTTGTTAATAAACTACTAGCGACCCGCCCGCGCGCCACTGCTTCGCACGGGTGCACATATCATGCATGTATTATACATATAAACCTTCCTCTTGAATCACTCTATCTATTAAAAAAACTGCATCAAAATCCGTTGCGTAGTTTTGAAGATTTAAGCATACATGGGGACATTGGAATATAGGGACAGAGAAAGCGACTTTGTTTTATACTATGTAGTGATAGGAACTTTATTAAGAGCAGTAGAGCTCTTTGTGAAGGGCTAGGCCGGGGAAGTACTACCACCACGCCTTTATCTACCGCCAAGCAGAAACGCTGTGTTTCGGTTTGAAGAGTGTGGTCGCCGGTGTAATTACAGGCACATGAGGCTTAACATCTGTATGCCTCAAGTTGATGGATGCAGGGAAGTCATCGTAGGGCACGTTCCTATCGTGCGTGACTTACGAGGCAATGCTTTGTTATAGGTGGTGGTTACCACTTAACATCAGGTGGGCCATCTGCTTGTTCTATCAGCTAGTTGTATGAAAAAACAGCAATGGTGCTTGTCATGTGGTCCCATGTAAATTTGTTTCATTGAATATCTCTAATATTTCATCGTAGTACGAGTGTATTTTTCAGTGCATTTGAAGTCGGTTTATTAATTCTTGCAAAAAGTACTTTAGCAGCTAAAGTTTAGCTACTCGTATAACTTTACTCGACGTCAACTTTTGTCGATGACTGTACAATACCTAATCCAATACCATTTCTGTTATTCTTTTTCAAATAGTTTTCATACTGGATAGTTTCCAACTTAGTTTTATTATTTTATATTACATTCACATATTTTCCCGAAGTGCTGATAACTGTTGAATACTCATTACATTGCAAGAATAATTTTATTTTATGAAAGTACTTTTATCATAAAGGTATTTTATGTTCACTAGGAACTTAAATTTAAAATAGCATTATATTCATTACTCCAAAGATTTGCAAATGAAAATGTTGTTATAAGTAGGTACAGTTAATTATATAAAAAAATAATCATGTTTTATCTCAAATACATCGATTAAAATAATTGTATTTCTAGAGAAAGTTTCCCATTACAGTTTATTTTGTTAGACTTGAGAACCCGAAAGGATAGAAAAAGTAAACATGAAGATAATGCTTTCCAGCATTAAGTTCACTCATGTACGATACAAGATTTATGCAATAAATTCTTTTTATTCAGTTTTTATATTATTCTTTAATTATCTAAAACCTACCACGTAACAGTAATATCACTTACTTACTACTTACTATCCTGGCGCATCAAATCAAATCAAAATCAAATCAAAAAGTATTTATTTGGAACACTTAACGGAAATACAGTAACAGATGGAAAAACGATGATATCCGCAGGAGTTAAAAACTGTGTCGCGAATATCAACGCCCTCCTCCGCAATACCTATTTGGTACAAGGTTCCATGCGTGGAAGGTATAGAAGTTAAACTAAATGCTAAGAATTTATATAACAACAAAATTGTTTCTTATTAAAATAATTAGTATATGTATACGTAGGTACCTGTGTAAAAGAGCAGGAAATGGGGAATGATGTAGGGTAGGAATTGTGTATGAATTTATTGTGGTGATGTTGTGTGTTTTACAGCTGTATACGTTGTGCAAATTTCGCAAAGGTCCCTGTCTCTTAAGAGTCAGGTTATTGCGATGTATGCATAGGTGTATAGAGTGATAGTGCGCGTGTGTGTGTGTGTGTGTGTGTATGTATGTAGGAGTGTAGGGGCCAGAGGGTGTGCATGTTTGAGTGTAGAAGAGTGAAATTCATTGTACAGATGTAAGACAACTTTCGGCCTCATCATAAGAGAGGGATAAAAGCCATTCCAGACATTTTAATTTACATTTGTAATATGGAAGTGGAAATATATTTAGTAGCAAGTTAGTTTTATTATATAAGGAAGGACTACAGAAATGGAAGTGCCTACTAGCAATGGCTGTGCGGCGGTGCGCTATCTCACAAACCTTCCATGTTCTTCGAGTGGATGCAGAATTATTTTGATTAAAATGTAGTTGGGAATGTTTGCGCAGAATAGTGTGTAAGATGAACAACTTACGCACGGAGGCAACTTGACATAAAGAGTAGAGGTCTAAGGTAGGGAAGAGGATAGGCTTTTTGGCCATGACCTTTAATACGGCTCTCTGGGCTCTCTCAAGTCGTATCATTTTTGTTTTGACAGCACACCCCCATGATGGGATGCAGTAAGAGAGAATCGATTGAACTAGTGCAAAATAAACTGTTTTTAGGCTATTGAAGTCCAGGACGGATCTTAAAGTTTTAAACACATAGATGAGTCTTCGGACTCGAGCAATGGCCGATTCCAAATGGTGTTCCCAGGACATTTTGTTGTCAACAACAACCCCGAGGTATTTTAAACTACATGTACGGTCGATAAACGCGCAGTTGCAAATGGTAGGAGTAGAAACAGTGGAGCAAGTGTGCGCGCGTATTGAAAAAGAAGTAGTTGGTTGTGATGATTGGGACAAAGAAAAGGGGATAAATTTTGTTTTAGTTATGTTAAGCGTAAGTAGGTTAGTACGTAGCCAAGACATTACAACTCTCAGAGAGTCCTCAGCGCGACTATTTACTTCTTGCCAAGTCCGACCATGAACAAGGAGGGCTGTGTCGTCAGCATAAGTAATAATATTGCAATTTGGTAGGGACAGGTTACACAATTCATTTATATAAATCAGGAATAAAGTTGGGCCAAGGACGCTGCCTTGGGGAACACCAAAAAGAACTGTCTCTTTGTTGCTTTGCAGTTCATTCATCTGTACATACTGTTTACGATCATACAGGTAGTCCGTAAACATATCCAGAGTGACGCCTCTGATGCCAATCGCTTCCAGTTTTTTGAGCAACATGGGAACAGAGACAGTGTCAAATGCCTTAGATAGGTCGAGAAAGATACCAACAGTTTTCATTTTAAGGTCCAAATTCTTTATTACAGTGTCCGAAAGAGATAGAACAGCGTCTTCAGTAGACTTTCCACGCCTAAAACCAAACTGATTCGGAGACAAGATACGGTTTTCATTCAGGTAACTGGTCAGTCTTGAGTTAAGTATTTTCTCGAAGATCTTGGAGAACACAGTCAGTACAGAGATTGGCCTATAATTTGTGACCATGTCTCTGTTCCCGCTCTTATAAATAGGATGAACTACAGCTGTCTTGAAGGCAGTTGGAAAGACACCGGCAGAAAGGGCAGCATTAAAAGTATGAACAAGTAAAGGAATGAGAGTCTGCCTGGCTAATTTAACTATTCTGGTAGAGATGCCGTCGGAGCCCACAGCGCATTTGTCCTTGAGGTTAACAATAATATTTTCTATCTCGGTGTAGTCAACATTAAAGAGGGCCATGGAGCTTAAAAAGGAGTTGGAGTTGGGCAGAGGGGGAAGTGAAGAGCTAGGTATGGAAGGGAGAGGGTATGCCGATGTCGTACACTGGATATCTAAAGCTAGGTTTTTTCCGATATTAGAAAAGAATTTGTTAACGGCGTTTACTGAGGATAGGGCATCGTCACATAGTTTTAATAGAGGAGATGAGTCTGCTTAATCAACCCCGAAGTGGGTCTTGGCCTCCGACACAATAGCACGCCATCGACTTCGGTCTTGTGCCGCCTCCAGCCAGTCCGGTGGAAAGACTTGAAGTGAGCGAAGGTCCTTCTCCACTTCGTCCTTCCACCTGTATCTGGGTCGACCGACTGGTCGTCGGCCAACTGGCACTCCAAAGTAGGCCCGTTTTGCCGCCCGATCCTCCTCCATACGTAGCACGTGGCCGAGCTAGCGCAGCCTATGTGATTTTATTTCGCCAATGATGTTAGGCTCGGCCACTAGCTCGGCAATTTCCCGGTTTTTCCGCACTCTCCAGGATCCATCCTCCCGCTGAACTGCACCTAGGATTTTTCGGAGCACTTTTCTCTCCGTCACCAGAAGCTTGTGTTCTTCTTTCTGCGTTAACGTCCAAGCTTCACATCCGTACATTAAGATCGGACGAATGATCGTAACACACAGTAATATCAAGTCTTGAATATTCTATTCTTCCATTTCCTACGGAAAAGTTTATGCCTTCCCATTTGCTAAACTATGAGGTACTTTATAATCCTGTTTGGTTGTGCAGAAGCACGTAGGTATAGTTAGCGTCAAAAGTTAATAAACATGCCTGGTTTGAGGTTCCGTGGAAGCACGTACTATAAGCGATGATAAAAGTAATATGCCTGGTGGATAAAACTCAAATATGGTTGATGAAACTCAAATATTTCTAAAAGGTGCAAGTTTTGTTAAAAACGAAATTACCAAACATTTTCTGTGTGAAATTACTGGCATCTAACCTCAAGTTGATGGACGCAGGCAAATCATCGTAGGGCACGTTCCTATCGTGCTGAATTACGAGGCAGTGCTTTGTCATGATTACCACTTAAAATCAGGTGGGCAACCTGTTTGTTCCATCAGTATGTGTGTATATTAATTAATAAATATCGTATAACTGAAACTTCCCGTCTTCCTTTATCGCAAAACTAGCGACTCGCCCGCGCGCCCTTGCTTCGCACGGGTGCACATTATTTTTCTACTATATCATGCATGTATTATACATATAAACCTTCCTCTTGAATCACTCTATCTATTAAAAAAACCGCATCAAAATCCGTTGGGTAGTTTTAAAGATATAAACATACATAGGGACATAGGGATATAGGGACATAGAAAACGACTTTGTTTTATACTATGTATGTAGTGTAGTGTAGTGATACCACGTATGCGGCTGCAATATACTCTAGAACCTAGACTCCGATATACTCTAGAACCTAGATATTCAATTTTTCACGAAGTTGGCAAGATAGCCTGGCGCTTCGCCAAAATCGCCAAATACCTAGGTACATTCCGCAGATGAACGGATCTATTAGGTAAGGTAAGTTGTATTTATTTGTTTTCATCATCATCCACTTTACCATCACTATTGTTTTTAGGTAAAAATAAAATAAATAAATAAATGTACCTATATTAGCCCTTCAAATATAAAAAAAATCATTTTTATATTAATTATTCATTTTAACTACATAATCATGTTGTTGTTTTATTTGTTTATTTTGGTTTGACTTCTCAGGTTTATCTATCTACTTAATTTGCTTATAAAATGTAGATTCGATTTGGTTAATGCACAATGTACATCAGATAGTATAATAGACAATAAGAAAAGAGTGAATCTAAGAAAAAATAAGTAAATGACTCTTCTTGATTTTGGTCGAGAGGGGGTTGAGGGAGCCAGCAGGTTTATGTAAATACTAGCTGAACCCGTGGCTTTGCTCGCGCCAAGGAATTCAAAGTTTCATACAAACTTTCATCCCCTATTTTATCCCCTTGGGGGTAGAATTGATCAGAGACCATTCTTAGCGGATGCCTACGTCATAACATCTACCTGCATGGCAAATTTCAGCCCGATCCGTCCAGTGGTTTGGGCTGTGCGTTGATAGATCACTATGTCAGTCAGTCACCTTTGAGTTATATATATTTAGATTTCCCAAGATAGGCAAGCTTTGTAATAAATTGTCGTTGTTAGTCCTATCCAATCTATCGACGTTGTGCTATAGAATTGAATTGCATAACGGAATCAATTCAATCTTGTTACGAGCGCTATCGCTACAGAGCATTGGACTCGTTGGTACCTATACAATGTAGGTATAGCTGTAACTTACACCCACCTGTGTGCTAGAAATAGAAATGATTTATTTTATCTCATGAAATGAGAATTTCTTGTGCAAGTTTTGTTACTTTCACAAACAATGGTAGGTAGTTTGCCATTGATTTGTGAGTTTCATTCCGATGTAGGTACCTGCCTACCTAACCAGAATAATAAAAATCAGTTATGAAAATGGTATTGTTTTATGGCCGCCTGTTGTACTACCTACTCATGCTAAGGCGATTTCATACGTGTATAGTCAGTGTAGTATTTGACATTTACTCCATTTTTTATTGTATGGCAATGAAATTTTTCCATTCCCTTATTCCAGATACTGTTAAGCCGTCCTGTGAGCATGGTGGTGCAGTGGAGTGAAGTGCGGACCGCCTGGCAGGATAGTGACTTCATTACTGAGTGCCTGTGCTGGCACAATGTGTATCGACAGAGACATGGGGCGCCACAACTTTACATGGCTCCTGAAGTAAGGGAAATAAAGACTCCATGCTTTATAGGGGCTGATGAGAAAACATCACTGGTTTACCATAAAAAAATTTATAACATCTGTCGCCGATTTTTTACCTAATTAATTTTGGGAGGGTTTTGCGATCATAAGCGACTCATAAACATAGATGCAGAACCTGGAGTTCTACCCATTAAACTCGAACCTAGTCTAGTTGGCACGATATGCTCAATTCAATTATCTGATTTCATTCAGTTGAAAAAGCATTACCTATCAGAATTATGTATGTGATACGTGCGGAGAGGGCTTTACCGTATAACTTTGGCTGACATTACATTGTTGTGTACCTTCCAGCTATGCGACTACGCCCAAGCATGGGCCAACCATCTCGCTCACACGAACAAGTTCCACTACAGGAATGACAGAGACGTCGGACAGAACCTGTACCTCCGGCCGGTCACCAACATCCAGCCCGACGTGACGGGACAAGAGGCCTCGTCGTATTGGTACGCGGCAGTAAGACAGTACAACTTCTACAAAGAGGCTGATATACTACACGCTAACGTCAATGCAGGTAAGAAAATAAATAAAAAAAGGTACAAACAATTCCTTGGTACAAACTCACGGTTTTGACAGACGCGGATAATATCCCCAAGGAATATAGATAAAACATTCAAATTCCTTGAATATCCCCTTATAGTTTAGTTACTAAGTATATTTACGAGCTCTACATTCTGAGAATCAATATTCCTAAATATCTAAAATAATTGCGATAAATGCTAGATATGTTAAGCTAAAGTAGCGAATTAATTAGATTTAAATCATAAAACACCGATTGAGGATTAACTTATCGAATTAGTATATATTTATTCATACGAAAATAATAAGGAGCTACAAAATAACTAAAGTCACGTGTTTGTTACTTGTAGTGTAACTTGTCAATTTTTATCCAGGGCATTTCACGCAAATGGTATGGGCAGCAACGCGTTTCTTCGGCGTTGGAAAAGCCCGCTCTAGAGCCGGCAAGGTCATAGTGGTGGCCAATTACTCCCCACCAGGCAATTTCTCCGGGCAGTTCGAAGCCAACGTAGGACCACCGATACCTGAAACCTTCCCGGACATTCCACAACCCCCCGAACACTGACAGAGGTTCTCTATTCGTGGCCGCAGGCTGAGGATCGATGCCACGTTTAGATATTAAGTTTTACCCGAATGTGTGGAAGTATTATGTTGTGTGGTGCTTGAGTCCGTCTGTTTTGAAAAAGGAACAGAAATATTAGCCGTGGTCGGACTACTCTCGAAAACTGAAAGGATGCATTAATAGTTCGAAATTTGAATCATAAAATGTTTTAAATTCGAAATTTGAATCTTCTACAAATAATAATTTTTGTGATTGGTACTTAAAATAGTATGGATATAAATATCGGAAGAAATATGGTTACAAAGAACTATCGAATTTTTACATACTAATCGTACTGTAGTTTCAGTATTCGGGAGTTGTCTCTTGACTCCCTGTAGGTACGTAAATGCAGTTGGCCGTTTATGGTACCTACATAACATAGCGTCTAGGTATTTATTCGGTGTTATGATCGAAGCGTCTACGTCAATTTACGTGGCTTTTTGATGAGTGCAATTAAAATGTAAATAGGTCACTTTTTACATAAAGGTTAAAATATTAATACCTACATTGCAAAGCAGACGAACAGAAAGATTTGGTCGTGTTAGAAGAAGTCATGTTGGGCCTAGATGTTAAACAAATTATTTTATTTAAAAACAAGAGAAGCTAAATTTTTCCACAATGCTTTTGCATTTCGCGTCAATTAGGTACTTACAGAGAGTACAAAGCTATTACCTGGATCTATTTCTAGTAGTATTTATAGAATTGGACTTTACAGATTTCAAGCTTTGCTTAGTCATATCATTAGGTGGCCAGTAGGATGTAGGTAAAGCTTAATTTTTGACGTGCATTATGCTGTATTTTAAGGATCTTGAGAGAGATATTATCTTAGTACAACGAAGTTTTAAAAATATAGGCTACATTCTTGAACCTTCCGAGTATTTTTAGCTGGTTCTTTTGTCAAGCAAGAAATACTCAAGCAAGAGGGCGACAGTGGCATGGAAGTTGAAACTGTGTAATGTTTATCTTTAATAGTATGTGTAGTAGCCAGCTCGAGCTATTAGGTTTTAAACTAACCAGTAAACTTAATTTTGGCTCGTTCATTGAATCTAAGGCCAAGATAGCTGCGAAGAAGCTAGGCATACTCTCGAAGGTGAGACGGCCTTGCCGGCGTCCGTTTTTCCGAATACCTATAATTTGGGTGCTTTCAAGAGAAGAGTGAACAGGTATTTTCTAGGTAAACGTGCCACATCGTAGACTGCATCATCACTTACCATCAGGTGAGATTGCGGTCAAACGTTTTGCCTATATGTAATAAAAAAAAAAGGTGCTTCGCTGTAACAGTAGCGAGAGCACTGCAGTAAGGTTTTTTATACACCCATATTTTGTAACTACCAGAAAAAAATAAGGACTGTTTCAACGAGGCGAGGATAATAGACAGATCAAAAATTTTTTTTTACATTTTTGCGATTTTTTTGTTTTTGCCAAAGATAGGTAGGTAGGTACCTACAAGATGTAAATTTCTTAAATGTGTTTAGTCTTAGAAAAGTAGAAGGCGCTGGACTTATTTACCTATTTTGGATATCCCAAAATACTTTTAACAAACGAGAACATTTTGCGGGACTCAAATTCCAATGGCTAGGCTCAACTTCCATTCCATGTTACCTACCTTTAAAGGAATAAAAGGTTCAAAAATGAGATTCAATTTAAACCACTCTAGGTTAGCACATAAATCCAACGAACCTTTGATACGTAAATAGAATAATTAGAAAGGGGTCGCCTGCGAAATGATAAAATAAGTCCTATTAAAAAAATAAAAAATAATAATAATAATGCTGGACAATCCACACAGCACCATCTAGCCCCAAAGTAAGCTACTAAAAGCTTGTGTTATGGGTACTAGATGACTGATATATTTAATACATTATATACTTACATAGATATATATTTTTTATTATACATAGAAAACACCCAGACCACGGAACCAATTTTTGCAGATCGTACACAAATTTGTTCCGAGGCGGGAATCGAACCCGCAACCTCTTGCGTCGCAGGCGGACTCTCGCCCGCTGCGCCACTGAGGTCGTCATAATATTGTATAGACATTTTGAATAACACTGCGTGGCAAGCGGCAGCGACAAGTCCACTGGGAGAATCGAGGGGATATCTAAGTTTTTTTCTAAATAGCGACTTTAGTAAGTTAATGTGTCTAAGAAAACATCATGATAGATAGATCCACAGAGAAGTCACCTTGCTGAGCCTTGCCGCGCATTGTAAACTCGAAACGTCAACACGTAGGTAACTTTGTACATCGTTAGCGGAGTAACCCCCAGTAAAAAAACACAAAAATGTCCACAAGTTGTCCAATTTAGCTTCGTGCATAGTCTAGCTAGATGATAATACAAATGGTTGTTTTGCCCGAGCTTCTATTTTATAGCATTTAAGTATTAGCAAGCAGTACAGACATACTGGTTTGGGGTATTTTAGAAATGTTTTTAATTAGGAGCTGGTTTTATCAGAGTCATCAATTTTAGGTAGCCATGGTGTTATGCTGTTGGTGCTTTACCATGAAGTTATTGGCACAATTATTGTCACCCCACTTAATAAGTATTACT
Source organism: Plemyria rubiginata (assembly GCA_963576535.1). Taxonomy (NCBI): domain Eukaryota; kingdom Metazoa; phylum Arthropoda; class Insecta; order Lepidoptera; family Geometridae; genus Plemyria; species Plemyria rubiginata. The sequence continues at coordinate 13,463,946 of OY754908.1, read as the reverse complement.
GGCATTAGTAAGTCATTCACCATCATCTACATACCCAAGATTCAATAATGTGTACGAAATCTCTGTAACTAGAAGACCTAAAAATCTGACATTTGGAACAGGCACTGTTCGAAGGGAAACGATTTTTGGAGCACTAAATATTGAAAGGTGTCAGTTTCTATTGAAATGGCTTCACATACAGGGTTCCATCAGTATTTTCATAAATGATTCCAAAAACTGCCTACTTAGTATTCATTAATTTAAAGTAACTATACATGTAACATTAGTTTTGTATAAGTAGTTTCAAGTCTTCCAGAAAGCTGTTATTTATGATTTTATTTTACTTAAATACCTACTGTATTTATTACCTACATGCCTACTAACTTATTTTTAAATGCAGTAACACTATCATGTTGAAATTCACAATAGAGTGAAGCGAAAATTCTTTACTTTACTTTACTTTATTAGGAATAACAAACAGTTGATACATTGTAATCTTAATTTACTTATTGTTACTAAAGATTGTATGAGTAAATGTACAACCCACTACGTTATCCACGGATTACTAAGAATAAATAAGAGTTATTGAAGTTGTTGTGAAGCTAAGTTTTTGAAATAAAAAGAAGTTAAGTTATGTTGCAATAAAAGTTTGTAATAAAAGAAAAGAAAAATGTTTTTATAGTAAAAATAGTAATAAGCGTGTGCAGCAATTCATGGCAATTAATTGTTGAATCAAATATTAGAATTATAAATATCATGTGCCAAACTTTTGAAGGTGCCTTTGAACAGCATTGTTAATAAAATACACTATTTGAAATGAATATTGGTGGATGTTTCCCACATCACCATCCAGCCTCAAACTAACCAAAGCTTGTACTGTGGGAACCAGATAACTGATTTAATAGTTATACTGATAGTTTGGGACATTATTTTTAAATAAATTCAATGCCTAGCAGCCTTTAGCTTTTGCACTCGCTAGGATCAGTTTTTCTAAATATTTCTAAGCTTGTATTTTATCTAACTTTGCCTAAAAAACTTTAAAGACTTTCTACTTAATCTTTCTAAGCACCTTTTTACTTGAGTGTACCATCTATAGTCTGTTGCCTAGTCTTTAGATGTAATTTAAGAAATAATTCATTTGGTTTATGTAGGACACTTTAAGTAGTATTGTAGAAGTTCTATGAGAATGTATATAGTTTACATGGTTTCTAGTAACTGGAATCCATTAGAATTCTCTGATGGAGAGATTTAATGATTACAGAAGATGTGATGCACGTAAATTATCAATACCTATGAATATGAATACCTTTTTCAACTTATCTCCAACTAGGTATACTTACATGTAGTCACATCTGTAATGCCTATCTAGCATCAAGTTATACCTACCTGGTTAAATGCACCCAATGGCCAGCCAAAACCAACTGTTTCATAATATCGAGTTTTCATTTAATTTTTGTTTCTTAAAGGTAATATAAAACTATCACATCCAGAATATAAATTAAAATTTGATATCAATATAGAACATTGTGTAAGAAAATGTTATGTTGTTGAAAATAGTAAGTCATACAAAGTAACATAGGTTGTTGTGTAGATGTATGTTTAATGTTATTAAATTATTGATCAAGGGCTGTGAATTGTTATTGTTATTAGATTAAATATGGCTTGGCAATATTTTTAGTTACCTAGTAAATTATTTTAAAATGTTAACATTGTTTTATTTTCCTAATATCATATACTCTACATCTGTAGGGAACACTAATACAAATAAAAAGTAAAATATTGAACCTTGATAGTGATTCTCGGATGAGGCATCTCCGAAGGATTCTCCATATGCTTGTGAGACTTGGACGGCGAGCGTAACAAGTCAGGCGAATACCGGTTGCGGTGCTTCTCTTTCCTTCGCTTCCTATTAGCTTTGTACGTCGCGATGTCAGACGATAAATTAGCAAGAGTACTCTCGATGGAGCTCTCAATCGTCTTGCTGTCTCGCTCTTTGTCCCCAAGAAGAGAAGAGAACGACAAGTTTTGCGTTGAGTAGTTTTGGTTGGCCGCGCTTGTGGACGCGTTTGAGTTCTCGTTGTGAGAATCGTTGGGACTGTCCGCGACGGTGGGATGTTGGAAAAATTTGAGATATGCTTTGTTTATGAATTCCAAATATCATAAACTAATCAATACTAGGTACTACCATCGGATATTAGTCAGGGATGCATTGGAATAATTAAGTTAGAAGACATTGCTAAATAACATGGTTTATTATTCTTACCAGATAATCTTAAATAACAGGATGAAATTCATTCAGTCCACCTGTGTTTGCAGCTTGTACACACATAATACAATCTCATCTCCTCTTCAGCGCGCCTTGTCTGTCCCTGGAAGAACACAGCCTCCCGGTGGTTGCATTTAGGACACATGTGATCCTTCGTTCGAGGCAGAGTTGGGTCGCTGACCACATCCGGGTTTATATGAGTCAACTCATCGACTTCGTGCATAATTTTGTTCACGTATACACAGTTGGAGTCAGCCAGTTGCTTGTAATCGCAATTTCTACAAGCATAAAGAAGAACTTTGTTGTTTTTATCCTCGCGCGGGTAGAGCATGTTGTTGCATTCTTGGCAAAACTGTATGCCGACGTATCCAGGCCCACCGTCTTTTCTTCCGAGGTTGAGGGTCATGTTCTAGTCCTGATGATGCGTAGAACAATTTCTAATTTTGCTTCTACAACGTACGTAATTCACGTAGTTACTTTTGATTTCATTCAAAGAAGTAAACGCTTTTTTTGGGACTGGACTGGACTGAATGTGAAGTACCCTAAGGTAAAATTATAAACAAAACAAACTATGACAGGACAGGCTGTCAGTCAAGTCAACTTTTGACATGCAATGTCAAAAAGACGTTGAACTGAATGAATGGTTCTGAATAAGCTCCTCCTAAACGATCAGTTTACCAAGTTTGGAGTGATCGACAACAATTTTAAGTGTGCTAACCCTAAATGTATTTTTTTGTTGTTGGTAGGACTGATAAAATAAAGCCCGTGGTTGGCCAGTCGCGCGCTTTGCGGATTTCTTTTCGTATCCGTAGCCGATTCGTGTTGTGCTATCAAAATGGGTAAGAAATCGTTTCCGCCCGAAATTGTTTTATTTTAACACTAAATTTGTGGCCGAAGTGTGTACGAGTGCAACAAATGTGCAAATAACGTAGGAGTGCTATTGTTTGACCCATAAATCCCGTAAAAACTCGTCCTATACGTGCATGTCTGTCTAGGTGTCGGCCATGGCGGAGACATGTTTTTCTCGTGGTGTAAAACAAATCTGTTTCCATCGCGTTACAATTGCGTCGGTTGCGAGGTGAAACTTTTGTTTCCCCATTCATGATATCCAGTTTTGATCATGGAGTGTCGATTTCAGTGCCTTGTAAACATTAGTGGTAACCGGCGACTTGGTCGTTTCAGGTAAACCCCGTGGTATTCGCACGGCGCGCAAGCACGTGAACCACCGTCGTGAGCAAAGATGGGCAGACAAGGAGTTCAAGAAAGCGCACATGGGAACAAGGTGGAAGGCCAACCCCTTCGGAGGAGCATCTCACGCTAAGGGCATCGTCCTGGAGAAAGTGTAAGTAAGTTCCTTCAGTTTTTATTTAGTTGTGAAGACATCTCAAGCCTGACCTACTAACGTTAGACAGCACATAGACTTCATCGCGTACCTACAGAACAACTGTGATTGGAAGAATTCTGGCGGGAGTCGTCGAATTGACTTGAAGATGCATCAAGATCCAGTTAGCGTCTCTTCCGCGCGTGGTATTATGCCTGTGAATGTGTTCCTACTACAATCACAGGATAATACTGCGAGCGGCGGAGCCGCCCCTCTGTAATTCTAAACGTAAATATGACGCACAAGAAGAGGTTACGGATTGCGCATCAAGGCTACGAAACATGAAACTTTGGTAGTGTAATCGATAATACATACCTACTTTGATAAATAACACATGGGTCAATGAACTCTGTTGAGGTTATATGCATGTACGGTGTTTACTTACATTGGAAACTTGTTATTTGTAAAACAAAGCTGGATTGTTTGTTCAGTTACCTGAGCTGCATAACTAGGAATTAGTATATAATACAGTTACCTATATAAACCTACATAACTGCATGTGTGTTTGTTATTAGACTAACTTGAAGTAGTATTCTTGTTATTTGTAATGAGGGGAAAACAGTTCACTAACATCTTGTCTAGGACTACCTACTACTTTAACTATGCATTAGTAGTTTCCATTAGTATTTCAATTGGTTTTTGTACTGAAAAAGACTAATTTTTGATAACACTTACTTGTGTTATATTGTATGTTTTTGTATTGTATGGTATTTATTTCCTCAGTGGTGTTGAAGCTAAGCAGCCCAACTCTGCCATCCGCAAGTGCGTCCGTGTGCAACTCATCAAGAACGGAAAGAAGGTGACAGCTTTCGTACCTCGGGATGGTTGTCTCAACCACATTGAAGAGAACGATGAAGTACTAGTAGCAGGATTCGGTCGTAAAGGTCACGCCGTCGGAGATATTCCCGGAGTCCGATTCAAGGTGAGATATTATAACTAAATTTTCCTCTTTTCTGAATAACGCTAAGTGGGTAGTGAGTGGCCTTATTTCGCCTGCTTTTGGCACCATAAAAGAGATAATTGATTAAATTTTATGTCATTAACAAGGTTTGAAGTAGAGTAAATTTGTGTTCTTATCTGCTGGTTTTAAAGTTATATCAAAAATGTTCTTTACTACTTGCATAATACATTGAGTTGAAAAAACAAAGTACCTACTCTACCAGAGCTAAATTTTAGTTGCCGAGTTATTGAGTGCTGAGTGAATGAGTACTTAAAACATTATACTAATTTTGTGTCAACTCTTCATAATTGTACTTATGTTTCTAGTCACGTCAGTTTCATAATTCAAATTTATTCATAAACCTGTATTTTTCTACTGTCATGTTATTCTGAAATGTCAATCTTCATAACACATGAATTTGTTGGTTATACATTAAAGCTCCTTTTTCTTGTATTGCAGGTTGTCAAGGTAGCCAATGTGTCACTCCTAGCTCTGTACAAAGAAAAGAAGGAGAGGCCACGATCATAGGCAACCAACACTGTGATAAGGTGAGGGTGGGAACCATACACATTTGATTAGTAGTTCAGGTTCTATAACAAGTTAAAGGACTCCCATGTGATTTCCAGTAGGTACCATCTATTTACTGTCTTAAATGTATTAAATCTAGGGTCTCTAATAATATTTGCCATAATTTGTCCATTGCATACATAACTTTTTCTATAGCACCTCAAGATGGTTGATGGAATATCCATCAACTTTTAGCTCTCTGTTTGTATTTATGATTGTGCAATAAACTAAAAATAAAAAAATATAAACACAGAATTTCTATAATTTTTCTTGTGAATGATGTTTTACTTATTTGCTACTTCTGAATGCCATGACGTCATGTAATAACCTTCTGATATAAACATTAAAATTATTTCTTTACAGAATCTTGATTCAGCTTTTAATATAATTTTATTTTGTTTCAGTGACCCTGCTCGGAAGCTTTTGTGTATAAGTGTACATTTATAAAATGTAAAATCTCGTACATAATAAACATTGTGTACTCCCATAAATCTATTTATTTTCCAAATTGCACAACACATCTTTCTCCCTCATATTATTTTGTGAAAAGGATTATACTAAGAACTAGGAATCTAGCAGTTCTCGCACGGAACTGTCACTTAGTAAAAGGTTTCAAAGTGACCCTCACTTGTGATTTGATTCAGATATACCTAGATAGACCTTAAGTTTATTTTCAATATGAGACAGCTTCTCGACTAATCCCAAGGCACGGTAGATACCCTTCATATCTCTTAGTACCAGGTACTAACTCCAGATTATTTGATGTCTAAGGGGGTAGTCAAAGGTACTTTCAAACTGTATGTCTTATCTTACTGGAGTATAAAAAAACTATATGTAGGTACATACATGTAGTTCTAAGTCGCCTGCACTAGAATGTAATTATCATGGTATTGTCATATACAATGGTATTCAAGATCATAAAATCAGTTAATGTATCCCGAGTGTATTTGTGTAAAGCGGTGACATAACTTGATAATCACGAATTGTATTAGATTCTATCATAGTGTAGCTAGGTAGGTGTGTGCTTGAGAGTAACCAGACATGCGACTGCAGAGCTCGTATAGGTCACATCACTCAAAAAGAACGCTGGAAGGAGGGGTTGTGATGGTGAGAATTTAAGATGAATTACAAATCTATGGTGCGAATGTATTGTAAGCGCACACATCCTCTTCATTGTTTTCTAGCGTTCTTTTAAAATACCGCGACCTCTACATTGCAATACGTACTCTACATTGGAATATACTCTCAAACACAGTCGGCATTCGAACATATAGCAGACTACTCTCGACCGTGCCTGTGCCGTACGACTCGTGACATCGTGCATGTCCGGTCCGTCCACTACAGGTAACGATTCTGTTCGAAGTATGTATGGCATGTATTTAAGAGGACGAGTGATTTTGGGTGGGGTCCTTTGTTATTTGGATTTTCATATAATCCTTTTTATGTCATTGGAAGCATCACATGATTCGACCCCTCTAAGCCCTGCGAGATCTGATTATTTGCCAAAATTTAAATTTCATTTAGTATTGAGTGCTCCTTTTACTGCTGGAAGCAGCATGGCCCACCAGTCTGGGGTTCTGTTTTTCTAACGCTAGGCCCCTTTTGACAGCCTTCACAGCTAGGTTGGTAGTAGCTCTTGTCTTCTGCGCCGTAGGCCGTGGGTTCGATCCCCACCGAGAACAAACATTTGTGTGATGAACCATAGATGTTTTTTCTGTGTCTGGGTGTTACTCTATCTAATATTTTATGTATGTATTTACAAAAAAAAGTATTTTTTATAATCTATTATTTATTCTGGTTCACATAGTACAAGCGTTGGCTTAGTTTGGGGCTAGATAGTGCTGTGTCCAGAAATATTTAAATTTTGTATGGACTCGTGTTCTCAGCCAGCACGCCCCATAATTGATCGAAGCTCCATACAGAAAAGGCCTCTGACAAAGCGTTGACGACCTCAGTGGCGCAGCGGGTGAGAGTCCGCCCGTGACGCAAGAGGTTGCGGGTTCGATTCCCGCCTCGGAACAAATTTGTGTATGATCTGCAGAAATTTGTTCCGTTGGTCTGGGTGTTTATGTATAATAAAAAAAATATGTATCTATGTAAGTATATAATGTATTAAATATATCAGTCGTCTAGTACCCATAACATAAGCTTTGAGTAGCTTACTTTGGGGCTAGATGATGCTGTGTGGATTGTCCAGCATTATTATTATTATTATTGACTTGCACGTGTATTACCTACAAACTCAAAAATTCATTAGGGGATAAAAACAAAAATTATATTAACCATGATTTAATGCTAAATATAATTTCATTGCTCTGATTACATTAGGTACATCTTAAATTAAGCTAGTTTCAACAGTGGTTAAGATTATGCTCTAAAATCTATAACTTCTATACATTGAAGCCTACATCTACTATAGGCAAGAGAATAACTGCTGCTCACGGGTTATACCAATATACTTCAGCATCTAGTTAGGTACGCTCAGCGACAAAAGTACAAGAATATTTCTGGTTCAGTTCAAGTATTTTAAAACAAATGCAAAGAAAAACTTAATTTTGAGAAAATAATAACTGCCTAACCACGGAAATTAAATAACAATAAAAAATGGTGAAAACAACACATCATTATCTATTTAAAATGTTCTACTTTTATCGCTGCCTGTACAATGAGATGACAGCTTAAACAAATGATGTCTTTCCACGACGATTAGTGCGGTAGTTATGGATACCTAATACATAACCCTACATTTCATAAAATACAATTCTGTGTTAGTTTGAAAAATAGTGTCTTTAACGATTTTACAGTGCAAAATAAACTGGTGCCTATTTTAAAATAAAAGCTACTATTTAAATATTTCTTAATCTATTCAGAATATATTATAGTAAAGTGTTTCTACTTCTAATTAACCCTACACGAAAAATAGATACATTTGTTGTTTCTGCCCAAAACTATTGAGTTTATTAGGCTTAAAGCCCACTTGGAGATCTTTCAATAACAATCCATAAGCAATATAGGTACCTTTGAATCAGAATGACCAAAAGGTCTAAGGTTTTAGCAACCAGTGATAAACAGTGGCACGAAAATACCAACCAATTCTCGTGATGAGGGAATTTATAAGTTACCTACCAAGCCCAATACAGATAAGTTGATCCATTTATGTTTATACAATTTCTTACAAATGAGCGTACCACTCGAGAACTCCTATGTATGTTTCCACAAGCCTCGCAAGTTGATTCTTTACAATACTAAGCACTCAAGCATACAAGTAGGCGTGAGTAAACGGTTTCAAGAGAAAACAAGTAAGCTTTACTAAAATTATAGGTACTCGAAAAAACCCAGTCGAAATATCAATTTTGTATCACAAACATTACACGCCTATATCTTTCCAAAAATACATTTCGAGTATCCGATTTTATCATCACAGATAGTTAATTATTAGTTGTAATATCCATAGATGTGCAGTCAAATTCAGATTTTCTTGACACACAATTTAAATCAATGAAATTAAAACAATAATAAAAATTCTTTTTAAATTATTATCTTGGCATGACACGCAATTTAAGTCTATGAAATAAAACAATAATTAAAAATAATTCCATAAATATTAATTTTGAGATTTACTGGTCGCTTTCTGGTTTGCAAGTTGACAAATAAATCTACAGATATGTTGCGTCTGCTGTCAGTAGGTACTCAGCCTTTTTAAGATGAACCATTTTTAATTAGGAATTTCTGCCCATGTTAGTTAGTGGGAAAAAAAAAAACTGAAACAGCTTCACGACTTTGATCCCCAGGCACGGTAGATATCCCTTCAGATCTCCCAGTACCAAGTAGGTACTATAATTCAAGATTCTTTGAGGATGTCTAAGGGGGGAAGTCAGAGGTACGTCCAAATATTACATTTGGCACATACCGACATTTTGCAGTAGTTAGTATTCCATACGTGACAGGTTGCAAGCCCATCGCCGCTATTAGAATACTAACTGGTTTCCTCACGATGTTTTCCTTCACCGTTTAAGAGCACTGGCATTGCGCACATAAATTTTTCGATAGAAAAATCCATTGGTGCACGACCGGATTCGAGCCTGCGACCTTACGATCGGAAGGCGGGGTCACTCCCACTAGACCACCGGTGCTCTAGTGGGAGTTAGTGGGTTCATCCGAAAATGACGAATTATAACAGCAAGTCGAGTTAAACTCAGCTAAACATAATGTTTAGTAAGCCTTGTAAAATACGTTTAGACCATACACGCGACAGTAAAACAAACAGTTTTGATAGTGGTAAGTGAGAATACGCAAACGTTCTAGATAGGTTGATTAAATTTATGGTATAAAAATAAAACGGAATTACAACTATAAATACATAAATTAAATTATTCGTACTCTAATGTTAGTTATCTTTGATGTGCAAAATATATTTTTCTTAGCGTATGATACTATGAATGATATTTCATTCGTATTTTTCTAAACGCCGCGCATACAAGGGTTTTATTTATTTATTTATTTATAATTTATTGCACAAAACACAAAGTTAAAGTACAAAAGGAGGGCTTAATGCATTTCCTACCAGACCCCTAACTTTTTTTTGTTAGGATTTAAATAATTTTATATTTTTTTATAGCCTTCGATTTCCAAACTTGAATACGTGCACCAATTCTGTTTATTTCTTCGCAAAAAAAAACTAACCTAAGATTAATGTGGTCGTTTTATCCCTTCAAAACTAAAAAAAAGATTGATACGAAATCGCGAAACAGTAAAACCTTACTAATATTATAAATGTTAAAGTTTGGATGTTAATCACGCCAGAATGGCAAACGGATCTGGATGAAATTTGGCATAGAGATTGATTATAGTCTGGAATAACATATATGCTCCTTTTAATCCCGTGAGAATAACGGGATTTAAAACTACGCTGGTCAAACCGCGGGCCGTAGCTAGTAGGAAATGGTGCCAATTCTGTTGTTTAATTTTCCTAAATTTACCTAATTTGACAGCACTAAAAATATTGCCATCCCTTTCTAAAAGACCGAAACAACAAGGACAGCTATTTTTTTTAGAGCTGTCAGATTAGGTTAGTTTAGGATTTTGCAACAACAGAATCGACACCAATATGTACTGGACTTTTAGATTTTTAGGTTTATTAACATTAGTTAGATTATATTTGTTGCGTGGGTATATTTCGGACTTAGCCTCATGATTGAACATGACAGGTTCTTTAATTATTAAGAAAATCTTTTTCTATAGAAACACTAATAATAATATTCGAATAGTTAGTTTTAGCTTCATATTGTTTATCGATCCTGACTGAAAATATTGCATCATATATTGTGTATTATGTAACTGCAATAGGAATTCGATTTTAATGTGACCTAAAATTTCCTGTCTTTTAAGATCTTACAACAAATAAATATTAGATTCTTACATATTTTTTTATTTGTTTTTTTTTTTGTTTTTTGCCTACCGACTACTGGTTAGCGGAGTGCTGAATGTTTATATGGAGTGACGGCGATCACGCGGGAATGCCGGCCACTGGTGTGTTTCCGATTTTGATCCAAAGACACGCGCTGAACTCTGAAATTAAAAAAATAGTCTATTGAACAGTTATTATATTTAAGAATATTATAAGAATTTAGTATTTAAAATGTTTTTGAAAAGTTTGTTTAAAGAGTTTGTCTTATAACTTACTTTATAAAAAAAAAATAACTAAATAAACTATTATTCAGTTATTTTGTTTGTTATTTTTTTTGTGTGTATCAGTTGGTCAAATAATGCGTTATCTATCTGACGACCTCTGTGGCGGAGTGGGCGAGAGTCCGCCTGCGACGCAAGAGGTTGCGGGTTCGATTCCCGTTTTTCTGTACGATCTGCAGAAATTTGTTCCGTAGGTCTGGGTGTTTTCTATGTATAATATAGAAATATATATCTATGTAAGTTTACAATGTATTAAATTTGTCAGTTATCTAGTACCCATAACACAAGCTTAGAGTAGCTTACTTTAGGGCAAGATGGTGCTGTGTGGATTGTCCAGCATTATTTATTTATTATCTATGTATAGATACCAGGCGTGTGGTCTGTCGCTAGGAATGCGGCGGATAGTCCATGGTCTTGATGTACTGCACGGCGGCGCAGAACTGCGTCCACCAGTAGAGCGGCTCGCCTTGCAACGCGCCGCCGCCGAGCGCGTTCACCAGTTCTATCGTGGACAGCAGCGATGGCGGGTTCACCTGCAAATAGTGGATATCCTTCACTTGATAGTTATTCTTAATAAGCGACCCGCCCGCACGCCCCTGATTCGCACGGGTGCACATTGGTTTCCTACTGTATCATGCATGTATTATACATATAAACCTTCCTCTTGAATCACTCTAGTAGGATAAGTATTTATTTACAAAAAGTATTACGAATTAAATCAGCTATCTGGTTTCTAGATTGCAATATATATTAATATATTTGTTTATTTATTTATATTTAGGAAAACCAACAGCACAAAAAAAAGGAAAGAAGACAAATAGTAGGCCAATAATAGGTTTTCACGTATAGAAAAGAAATAGATACCAAAAAGGTGTAAATAGAACATAGCAGTTAACAAGTACTTACAAAATCACTATCACTACATAGTATAAAACAAAGTCGCTTTCTCTGTCCCTATATCCCTATGTATGCTTAAATCTTTAAAACTACGCAACGGATTTTGATGCGGTTTTTTTAATAGATAGAGTGATTCAAGAGCAAGGTTTATATGTATAATAAATACATGCATGATATGTGCACCCGTGCGAAGCAGGGGCGCGCGGGCGGATCGCTAGTATATTATAAAATGTAACGCTCGTCTAAAGCTTGCATACTTTTTAACCCAAATCGTTATCCACAAACCCGATGTTTATGATCTGTAATAAGTACCTACCTACCTATCAGTTATAAGTTTTGGGAAATGCACGAGCTTGATAAACGTTAAATATTACTATTGTTACGTTCTAGGATTAAATTTACACTGGATTCTGTAATTTTGCTGCACGACAAAATAGAAGTGGGAGGTATCACCTTTTTATCGCCGAGTAGGTAGGTGATAATGTTATTAACTAAGTAGGTATTTATTTATTTACTAGAAAATCAACAGCAATTACAATAATAAGAAATATATCTAGTTGTGAACAATCTTAAAAAAGGCCAATAATAGATTTTCCTAATTAATCATATCATGAGAAAAACTTTACTGCCCTCCAGCATAGCTTTACCTACAAGAAAAGGAAGAGTATGTGTGTGTGTGTGTGTGTGTGTGTGTGTGTGTGTGTGTGTGTGTACGTGCATGTGTGTAGTTATAATGTGTGTGTGCGCAGAGTGAGTGTAGTAATCTATTTGCCTGCAAAAATAAATGAAATAACAGTTACAAGTCCACCCGAAAAAAATATAGCGAAATATCAATAAATAATATATATATATATATAATATAAAATGTAATAACGTTGTTCTTATGATTGAATCGTTCGCATTACTTCAGAGATGCGGTGCTTAAAGGATCTTTTGGAGGAAGAAAACAGATCGACCTCAGAGAAACGGTCATTATATGTTTTGCATAGACGGTCAATGAGGAAGTTACTTCCATAATATATCCGTATCCTTGTTTGTTTTTGCTTGCAAGGGTTAGTGTTTAATGTTGTACCTTGATATAAATATAAAATCGACGAATGTGAACACCTAGACAAACCTTCAAAGGTTTATTGGTGCAATATCTCAATAACCTGTATTATATTGTGTTACATAATAAATAAAAAATATATATATACATATAAGTTTGTCCAAATAAAGATATTTTAAAATTGAATTCATTATCGTGCGTGGCGTACGAGGTAATTTTATGGTAAACGTTACCACTTATAAAATATCTTACTTTGAGTATGACGTATATGAGCACGGGCGTGAGATCGTCGGCCGAGGGCGATGCACCGTCGTTGAGGGCCAAGAGCGCCATTATTGATGTCACGCATCGCATTATACACGACAACTGCAAAACAAAATTTTTACTATTACAAGTATGTAGTGGTTCGTATTTCTTCTTCTTTTCGCATCACTAGTTACTTAATCATGTTATGCGAACTTTTTTGTAGGAAACTAGTTTGGATCTACATCATTGTTTTGGCGAACTGTGTGTGAACACAACTCGGTTGATTAAGATGTTTCATAAATAAGTTCAGTGATTTTATGTTTCAAAATGTAGAAACGTGCGAGCGAGAGGCACGTTAGCAGCTGTCATCGACTCATAGTAGTCGGGACTGGGGTTCGATTACGCTATCTAAGATGGCATTGAGTATATTTGATTGTTAACCATGGCTTTCAGCAGTTTGACATTTGTTACCCATAGTAAAATAGTAATTGATGGATGTCAAATGTCATGTCAAACTGACAGCCATGTCAGGTCCGGAGGGCTGGGTGCGCCGGTACCTTGTCCCTGGGTGTCCGGTAGACCGGCAGATGCCGCAGGAGCGCCTGCGCGCGCGGGAAGGGCGCGGCCCACAGGTGCGGCGCGGGCACGCCCACGCGCGCCGCCGCGCCGGCGCCGCTCAGCCGCCGGATGTGCTCCGATAGCACTCTACAACACAAACACTTGTTTACAAATAAATAAATATATAGCGTGTAACGGAAGGGGGTATCAACCCTGAAGGAGGTGAATGTGCTCATGAAACTCAACAACTTTCCCCAAAGAACATAGGTCGAAATATGAAAAAAAAAATTGGCCCTTCCATAAATTAATCAGCTGGTAGTCAGTTTTGTAAGGGAGGGCCAAATATTGAATTTTTTGACGACCTCTGTGGCGCAGCGGGCGAGAGCCTGCCTGCGACGCAAGAGGTTGCGGGTTCGATTCCCGCCTTGGAACAAATTTGTGTACGATCTGCAGAAATTTGTTCCGATGGTCTGGGTGTTCTCTATGTATAATAAAAAATATCTATCTATGTAAGTATATAATGTATAATAATAATAATAATAAAAAGCTTTATTGAGGACAACATCTACAGTATATCATAAAGTACACATAGGTAAGAGTACTAATTATTGTCCTACAATCGGCGGTCTTATCGCATGTTGCGATCTCTTCCAGACAACCGTTAGTGTATACTAAAAACTTAATACATGCTATTGCTTCGCGTCAAGGGCAGCCAAGTTGAGCGGATAAGGGATCCACAGTCCCCCAAACTAGTTAAAAACTGTGTTTCAGGGGACAGTTTCTTCCCCACTCAGCCCATGTACTCATATCGCCAACGCGAGACAAAAAGTGTCACAAGGATTCGGATTTAGGCCGTACAAAAGTGAAGCTAGCCAAAACCAACAAAAAAAAAAAAAAAAAAAATATATATATAAGAATATATATATGAATAGAATTGTTAAACATAACCACAGATAAGAGAAATATAACATAACCTAATCTAAAAAACAAACATTTTTTTTTAAATTCTACTACATAAATACATGCGTGCGCGCTATTTGGGTTAGTGATTTGTGTACCTATTGTGAGTTTAGTTGCTAGTGTAGTGTAGAATTCGGTGTATGTACGTGTGAGAGTGAGGGTATTTGGGTTCACCCGACTACGTAAGACCTTTGAGAGCCAAGGTAGGGTAGGAGGAAGAACCGACCATAACTGAGTCTGTGTGGATGTACCTATAGGTGTGTGTGTATGTTGTGTGTGAGTGTAAGTATATGTGAGTGTTTGTCTCAACTCGATATGTTTATTAGGTATATATGTATAGTATATTTTGTCTAAGGAAAGCTAATTTAATGCGACATTTACACAGCATGAGATGATAGGGCACCTATGATGATCACCTAGGTCATGGAAAGGACTGACATATTAAGCAGTTAACACATATTATAATTAAGAATTTAGAGCTAGGAGATCTTCGGTGGTTCTATAGTTGAGCTGTAAAAGCCACGCGGTAAGAGCCATCTTTAGTGCTTGTCTATTGAGACTATAGATTCCGATGATAGCATTTACGCGATTATATATTTTAGGTGCAATAATGGGGTAGAAACGGCTGTATGCGGTTGTTCTGTGCCTCTCAATTGCACAAACACGGTCGCTTCTGCGTTTATTTTCACTTATATTACAGTCGAATGGAATGGAGGAGTGGATGTGCAAAATTGATTGAAGCACAAAGAGTTGCCTAACTGAAAGAACTTTAGCGTCAGTGTACAGAGATGTTGTAGGGTAACGGTAGGGTTTCTTTAGCATTACCTTTAGTACGACTCTTTGTGCTCTCTCCAGTTGTAGAATTCTAGACTTAGCGCAGCCTCCCCATGAAGTAATACAATATCTAAGTAGTGATTCGCTAAGGGCTGAATATACTAACCTAAGCGTTTTGAGATTTGCTGCAGACCTAAGATTTTTAAAAACATATATAAGCTTCCGTGTGCGGGATGTCAAGCACTCAATTTGAACGCTCCAGTTAATGTACTGGTCAATAAATACTCCGAGATATTTAAACTTATCCGTTCTAGAAAGGGTCGGACAAGTACAGTTAACTGTCGGATTTTTACAATTGTGGCCTTTCAAGTGAAAAGTTAATGGCGAGGGCTGTCCCGCTATTGTAAGTGAAAAGGTCATGTACTTCGTTTTTTCCACATTCAGAGTTAGCAAGTTAGTGTCGAGCCAAGCCATTATAGTTGTAATGGCTTTTTCTGCTGTCTGCTTAGTCTCCTCCCAGTCCTGCCCGTGAACTAATACGGCAGTGTCATCAGCATAACAATATACTTTGCAATTATTTAACTGGAGATTACAAAGCTCGTTAATATATATTTGAAAAAGAGTAGGTCCCAGAATACTACCCTGTGGCACACCATATTCTAGAGAATCCTCTTCGCTAATGAAGTCCTCTAGTTTTACTGACTGTTTGCGGTTAGTAAGGTAGCTGCTGAAGATGTCAAGCGCCAAACCTCTAATACCTATCTGTGACAGTTTATTAACCAACAGTGGGACAGAGACAGTGTCAAACGCTTTGGTGAGATCAAGGAAGACCACAAGACACTTATTTTTAATATCTAAATTTCGAGCTATTTCATTGACTAAACCTCCTACTGCATCTTCCGTCGATTTACCCTTTTTAAATCCGAACTGATTATTTGAAATAATTTGATATTTGTCGAGGTAGTTAGTCAGCCTCTTACATAAAATCTTTTCGAGGACTTTGGATATTGAGGGTAGAATTGATATTGGTCGATAATTATTGACACTGCCTTTGTCGCCCGATTTGAAAATTGGATGTACTAGGGCCTTCTTAAAGACATCGGGGAAGTCTCCGTTCGTTATGGCTGCATTGCAAATATGTGTTATTACCGGAACCAATACCTGCCTGGATTGTTTTAGGATACTTGCAGGAATGCCATCCCACCCCACAGCACAGTCACTGCGAAGATTGAGAATGAGATTATCCACTTCAGACTCATCAGTAAGATATATTGCAAAAGAGTTTGATCCAGTGATCTGAGAGACTAAGGACGCTTGCGTGACGATTTGGGATTTAATTTTACTAGCGAGTGTCGAGCCAATACTGGAAAAGAAGTGGTTGATTTTAGTAACTGATATTTTTGGGTCAGGGTCCAGTTTAAGAAGTTCTCGGGATGAAAGTGTTGTTTTTTTAGTGTGTATTATATTTTTAATGATGTTCCATGTCTGTTTAGGGTTTTTATTAGCTTTAAGGAATTCGAGTTGTTCGTGTTCTCGCTTTAGTTTTTTAAGCAAATTATTAAGGAAGTTACGGTACCGATTATAAGTGACTTTTACTAATTGATTGTTTGGAGATTTGCGTACCTTTATGTGTAATCTATCCCGATGGCGAATGCACCGTAGAAGCCCGGCGGTGATCCACGGTTTCAGTATCTTCTGCTTCCGAATGGTGATGTCTTTGGTATGTCTTTTGATAATTGACCGTATTTGTGATGTAAGTTCGTTTGCAGCTTTGCTAGCATTTGAGATAAGCGTAATATATGAGAAATCTGTATTTTTAATATGTTTTGCAATTGCCTCGTAATTTAATTTTCTAAGAGTAGGTCTCATCTGATCTAAATCCAAATCTTTATAGAGACAGAAGAGAATTGGACAGTGATCAGTAAGATAGAATTGAAGAACCAGGGTGACCGATTCTCGGTTAGTTTTTAGCAGTAAGTGGTCTACACATTTTTGACTTTCCAGTCGTGTTGGTAGAGCGTGCATAGGAAGTAAGCCATGAAGCGCGGACACATTAAGGAGTTCGTCTCGTTTGCATGGATCATTGGTATCTGCACTAATATCGATATTCAAGTCACCTGTTAGAACTATATCTCTGAAACCAGCTAATGACTGGAGCACGTCACTCAGGCTGGTGATGAATCTGTCAATAACTTTATGCGATGGAGACCTATAGATAGCCACTACTGCAGAGTGCTTGCCAATATGGCAAACAAGGCCTGTGCCATCGTGTAACTCTGGTTCTGTAACATTACAGGTTATGCAGTCTTTGACGTAAATAACTACTCCATCGTTTTGGTTCTTGTTGTTTTTTGTGGAGAAAGATATATAGCCCGAAATGATAGGAAGATTGTCAACTTTAGGTAGCCAGCACTCTGTTAGCACAATTATATCACATTCTGTGTTTATCAAGGTAAGAAGCGGCAGGAACGCATTGAAGTTGTATCTAATACTACGTATATTTAAATGCAATATTTTAAACGATCTCTTGTTTTTATTAATGAAGTTGAGACAATGATCCGGTGGGCAACTGAAGGATGGTGACACCCCAACTGCATCAATATCTTTAAATAATTCTAATAATTCAGTCATCTTGATTGGCTACTTGTACATCCCCGTGAGCAAAGTATATGCTTCAGCGGGATTAGTTTGAGTAGATAAAAATGATGATGACACTGATTGCAGTCGACGTGGATTTGACTTTTTTCTGAGGCCCATTTTGTGTGATTGATATGTGTTGTGTATTTTTGTGTACTAATGTTCTGTGGGGTGTAGTACAGTGATGTGATTTTGGTTGTTGTGTATATATGAAGAATGTATTTATCTGAGATTGATTGATTTGTGTACATAGCATTTAATGTTTTACATTGGGTTATTTTATAGAGGTACCTAAAACTACTTTTAATGTTAAGAGAATAATAAACTAGCTGATCAGGTGTATACAATTGATACAGGAAGAAAATTAATATGCAGGTTGTTAAGTTACTCTGCAAGAAACAAAGAATACAGTTTGACTTTCCTAGTCAATCTGCTAGGTTAGTTTCCTTGTATAACGAAGCAATTTGGGCTTCGCTTTTGACCTCCACAGCAGGCTGTCCTTCTATCTTCCTGATATAAATCTTCCCATTGACGGTCCAGCAAAACTTCCATTCGCTATTCCTTATCAGCATCCTTGCTCGATAGTGTAGGTGTCTTCCTTTTTTAGTGAGCACCTCGTTCATGTAGATGTTTCTTTTCGCACCATCTGCTGCGGTCCACAACCTTTCACCATTGTTGGCCAAACCAAAGTTCTTGAAGGCCTGTAGAAGCTCGATCTTCTTTTGTACGGACGTATACTCTATGATTATAGGCCTCGGTGAGTTCTGTTTGGCAGGGAGGCGATAGGCACAGCGCAGATCTCTTGGGTCGTATTCGACTTTCAACATCTTGTG
Organism: Plemyria rubiginata; assembly: GCA_963576535.1. Lineage (NCBI taxonomy): Eukaryota > Metazoa > Arthropoda > Insecta > Lepidoptera > Geometridae > Plemyria > Plemyria rubiginata. The sequence continues at coordinate 13,445,172 of OY754908.1, read as the reverse complement.
GATTTGTGCTATGATAGTCATCATTTGTTCGTTACTTTCTGTGGGCACGTTATTTATCTCTATGCTTGTTTCCTTGAGTTTTCTCTCCATATTATCCACCTGCTGTTCCAGGCCACGGACATATTCATCTGATACGGCTTCTCTTTCTTCCAACTTTTCAATTCGCTTCTTCATTTCAGATTGGTCCTGTATTACCTGAGCTATGGATTTTTTTATTTCCAAGTTAGATACTAGCAATTCCTCATTTTGCTTTTTTAACGAGCCGATATCCTGCTTAATTTGTGCGAACTGCTCGTCCTGACTTTCTTTCAAGTCCATAAACATCTGCTGCATATTGCTCAACATTTTTTCCATAGACAAGGTAATATTATCTGCCGGGGATTTACTGTCCCGGCAAACCTTAGGGCTAAGACACTTTCTCTTACGTGCATTTGTTTCAATATCCAGCATATTATCTGGAGTGCAATATAGATCCGGCTGCGAGACGGCCTCGCTTAGAGGCCTTGGCGGAGTTTTAAATAAGTGTGACATGTTGTCAGCTCAAAAAAGTTTCTCAATGTTGCAGAATAAGGTCTAAAATTTAGTAAACCAATTAAAAAGCCCCAGTCAAAGCGAAACGTTGCGTAGCAGATTAGCTCGCGTAGCGGCTCGTAGCATGTAGCAGCAAGCTTGTGACTTTGCGTAGGCAGTTGTGTAGCACTAGGTACACTGTTGCATTGACTATATGGACTAAATTCGATGCGGCCGCTCACTCGTTCTGTTGCTCAGTTGATAGTGCACTAGACTTGAGCGCAGCCACTCGCCAGTTCAAATCCCAGAGAAAATGCAAAAAGTTTCAACTCACAGCACGCAGTGACAGAGTGTTAGCGCAGCCCCGATCCGTCGGAACAGCCGTCCCTGTCTAGCAACTCCTCTGGGCGGAGCCTGCCGTCCAAAATGTGCAGGAAGAACAAGGAATTGAAATTTGACAAACCAGCCAATCACGAAACAGCCCACCAATATTCAGATAGTAAATTAACAGGGGTTCCCCGCACGTCCGTTCGGTACGAGAGCCGAGATCCGAAAGTAAAATGTATTAAATATATCAGTTAACTAGTACCCATAACACAAGCTTTGAATAGCTTACTTTGGGGCTAGATAGTGCTGTGTGGATTGTCCAGCATTATTTATTTATTTAAAAAAAAAAAAAAAAAAAACAGAAGATTTTCGACTCCTCATTACTTTTACTGGGTCAATGGACCAATTGTTTCTTTTTTTTTATTGAAAATGGTGATTGTCAGGTGATCTCATTTAAATTTGAGTCAGAGCCCGACGAGTGGTTATTGAGTAATGAGTGCATTGTCCACTGCATTTGGAGTCTGTTTTTTCTTTATTAGCATGCAAGTTACATTTCGGCAAAGCCAAGTAATCCTTCGTGATATGAAAGACAGTTCCGAAGCGTAAGTGTTACTCACTGATCCCTGGCGATGTCACCGTCGCCATTCGGAAACAGCACGTGGAGATAGAGGCGAGCGAAGGCGGCGCGTTCCACTGTGATCTCGGCCATTTCTATCACACTGAGGGACGCGCCTGGAATTATTATAACGCACTTTTATAGTGTAGACTGGCGACCCGCCCGCGCGCCCCTGCTTCGCACGGGTGCACATTGTTTTTCTACTATATCATGAATGTATTATACATATAAACCTTCCTCTTGAATTTATGTTTTTATGAGTAGATTTTTTCGAATTTCGAATAACTTGATTACACGGACTTTTCCTCAATTTACAATATTTATTTGATGTATGTAGGTAGATATACATTTATTTGCTGATAGCACATCATCATCACCATCAGCCAAAAGAAGTCCACTGCTTGACATAGGCCTTCCCTAAACGTTTCCACGAAGAATGATTCTGTGCCCGTTCCATCCACCGACTTCCCTCGGTCCTAACGGTAAGAGGACGTAGGTATTAACTACATTATAATGAAAAGTTTGCTGGCCCGCTTCGGGCCTTATAATCCTTATAATATCCCTCAGAAGCCCCTCGCACACACATCTGGAATTCGCTCTCTAAGATATTATAAGCAAAACTATTAGAGTCTAAATCATACCTTCCCAAGATGGATCAGCCTTCACCTCAGCGGTAATGGCCTTAATGCTAGCTGTCAGTCTTGTGGCCTTCTCGTCCATTAGCTCGCCGCCTGGGAACAGAGGATCTTACGGTTAATCAAATTCAAAAACGGGCTTTATTCAGTACAAAACAAGGATGACTTTACAACGTCTTATGAACTTGGTGAATCTACCGCCAATTTCTCGCAACTCCTAGAAGAACCGGTAAGCAGGTACAGTAACAGTACTTCACATAAAACAGTACGTCTGGCAAGTACGTCACATGTAACAGTACGACTGGCAAATACGTCACATACAACAGTACTTCTGGTAAGTACGTCACATAAAACAGTACTTCTGGCAAGTAGGTCACAGAAAACAGTACGTCTGGCAAGTACGTCACATGTAACAGTATGTCACATAAAACAGTACGTCTGGTAAGTACGTCACATAAAACAGTACATCTGGCAAGTACGTCACATAAAACAGTACGTCTGGCAAGTACGTCTCATAAAACAGTTAAAGTACTTTATTCTATATGATGTACGTGTGTACAATCTCACCGTTGTTGATGGCGTGATTGTTGTGCGCATGGTGGTGCCGCGCCAGCCTCCGCAGTGCGTTCCCGCGCTCGAGCTGCTCCAACACGCGCGCCGCGGCCGCCGCGCGAGCGCACGACACGCATTCAGAACGCACTTGCGCTATTTGCCTGCAATTATTTAACTATTTTAATTTCTCGTACACGACACGCATTCCGTACGCGCTAATTGACTGAAATGGTATTGTAAAATAAGTTTGTTGATGTATGTAAATAGCTTCAAATTTACAAATTTGCAAATTTAATCTTAGAACTTGACAATGGTAAGTAAAAACGTTGGTCAAGCTTGTGCGCTTCTCGAAATATACATATTTTACTATTGTATATGTGGTAGAAGACGTATTATAGTTATAAGCATGTTTCGGAGGTTATTACAAAAGTTCAGCAAACATATCAATATGAATTTTGATCCACTAGTGGTGAAAGAGATTTCGACATTGCCTTGTAAATCGTGTCCTTAAAAGCTATACAAACTATAATGCAGAATGCAGTAGTTAAGCGTTGCTGGTCACGGCACCCACTTGTAACCAGTATTGTTTAGCGCGACCAGGGCCCGTACCATAATTTCTTGGGCCCAGGCCTCTGTCCGCCCGCAGCCCGCCTCGCTGTAGTGCACGTGTACTCACGCTCGCAGCGCCGCGTCCGTGTGCGCGAGCGCGGCCCTGCAGGAGGCGAGGTACGCGGCGTAGGGCCGGCGCGCCTGCAGGTCGGCGCGCAGGGCGGCCGCGAGGCGCGCGCCCAGCCCGCCGCCCGCGTGCAGCACGCGCGCCAGCCCGCCCGCGTGCGCCGCGCCCGCCTCGCTGCCCGCGCATGCGCCCGCGCCGCACACCCACTCCGCCAGAGACGCGCTCGAACAACGCTGCACACACAACACACGCTCTACTGTATACGTTATTCACTATGACCAATCCAATCGCGTTTGATTTTAGATCACGTTGTGACGTCACACTGTTTGGGCAAAGTATCTCCTATGCCATCCTACTAATATTATAAACGTGAAAGTTTGTAAGTATGGATAGATAGTTGAATGGATGTATTTTTATTACTCTTTCACGCCGGAACGGCTAAACGGATCAGGACGAAACTTGGCAGAGATAGAATATAGTCTGGAATAACACATAGACTACTTTTTGTCCCGCGGGAATACCGGGATTTAAATCTACGCGGGTGAAACGGCGGGGCGCAACTAAAACTTACGTTCGGTACATATTCAACGCAGTGCAGATCCGGATTGGACAGCACCACTCTCAGCTTCCGTTTCATGCTGTTGAACACCTCGGGATCGTTCAAATCGACCACACCTTCGCTACTGCAAACAGACATTACGTCATTTATATCTTCCCACGATCTTTACTACATCGGTCCCTATCATCTGGGATGTAATTTAATGTGAAGACTGTAGTATATTTTTTGTTTTTTATTATTTTATATATTATTCATTTTCATTGTTGTTAAATTTATCTAGATTTAGTTTAGTTCCGTTTAATACCTACCTAGTTTAATTGTGAATGTCTATCTCCTCTTTGCCAAAGGCTGGAAACTGTGACACAAGTTTTACTTATTTACTTTTTTTTATACTACAAAGGTAGCAAACAAGCATACGGCCCACCTGATGGGAAGCGGTCATCGTAGCCTATGGACGTTTGTAACACCAGAGGTGTCACAGTCGCGTTGCTGACCCTTTAAATATTTTAACACACCTTTTTTGAAGAACCCCATACTGTATTCTCCAAGAAAAACACTTATACAGTTTTCAGAGTTCTCTCTTGATTATATAACCTCTGTTATGAGTTCACTAAATAAAAAAATTGAGATTGAAATTATTTCTACCTACGTACAAGTAATAAGTCATTTCTACGACCTCACAGTTAGGCTGCATGCTGGGACGCAGGCGACGCAGTGCAGGCGAGACAGACATGTAGTGTTGCGCCACCAATGCATTACCGTTCTAAGTCGGCGGACGGCTCCGGTCGCTGGCTGCGGCGCGGCTTGGCGCCGCTGTCGGAGCTCTTGCGGCGGTACTTGCAATGCATTACCGTTCTAAGTCGGCGGACGGCTCCGGTCGCTGGCTGCGGCGCGGCTTGGCGCCGCTGTCGGAGCTCTTGCGGCGGTACTTGCAATGCATTACCGTTCTAAGTCGGCGGACGGCTCCGGTCGCTGGCTGCGGCGCGGCTTGGCGCCGCTGTCGGAGCTCTTGCGGCGGTACTTGCAATGCATTACCGTTCTAAGTCGGCGGACGGCTCCGGTCGCTGGCTGCGGCGCGGCTTGGCGCCGCTGTCGGAGCTCTTGCGGCGGTACTTGCAATGCATTACCGTTCTAAGTCGGCGGACGGCTCCGGTCGCTGGCTGCGGCGCGGCTTGGCGCCGCTGTCGGAGCTCTTGCGGCGGTACTTGCAATGCATTACCGTTCTAAGTCGGCGGACGGCTCCGGTCGCTGGCTGCGGCGCGGCTTGGCGCCGCTGTCGGAGCTCTTGCGGCGGTACTTGCAATGCATTACCGTTCTAAGTCGGCGGACGGCTCCGGTCGCTGGCTGCGGCGCGGCTTGGCGCCGCTGTCGGAGCTCTTGCGGCGGTACTTGGCGAGGATCTCTTCGGAGCTCTCCGTGCTCGTCTCCGCGCGGTCTTCGATACGGACTTCCTCTTCGGGGAGTTTCACATCTGTAACAAACATACTCGATAGTTATATTATTGTATATTTATTTCGACACACCAACGACATATACATAATACTAGAGTAGATAGTTTTACTACTATTATAAGCGCGAAAGTTTGTAAGTATAAATAAATATTGGTGGACATTTCATACAATATCTCGCCCCAAACGAAGCCAAAGCTTGTGATATGGAAACCAGATAGCTGATATATTTACAACAAATACACAACATTACAGTAAAAAACCAATGCGCTATACCTATAAAAATGATTTAACAAATACGAATTAAAATAAAATATGAACTTCACTAAAAATTAACACTTAATTAACTACCTACCTAGTCGAAATAATGTTAACACTATCAATCAATTCACAATATCTCATACATTCATCCATCGTCCATCGGTCAGAAAACAGATCACACGTCGGTGTTGATGCCAGAAGAGCATTTAATAAGTTCAAAGCTTGAATAAGAGGCGAATTATCGTGAGAAACAGTGCGCGCCCTGCGAGTAGGGCATGTCTACGGGGCCTTAGAATATTCTGGTACGTGTATTCCCATGGTGACCCCAACTGTATGACGTTGTCGGGGTCACCGCGCAGCCCTGAATGTACATACCGTTCTGATGCTGATGGTGGCGCCCCTTCTGACGGAACATCTTGATCCGGTTGAGCAGGTTACCTCCCTGCCGCCGAACGTTGTTCTTCAGCTCGTCCAGGTTGCCTACCAGGCTGTCTTCCGTTATCCGCCGCCTGAATTGTAACATTTGTTCATACGAGTATTTTATTTATTTATTTTAGCGCGACGACCGCGAGGCAGACCGCCAGCCCGTTGGTCGGATGACAGCGTGAGTGTGGTTGGACCACAATGGATGCGACTTGCTCAGGACCGGAAAGACGCGTAATAAAGGGGAGACCTATACTCATCAGTGGGTGTCAACAGGTTGTTTAGATAGATAGATAGCCTGTGTTGTCCCACTGCAGGGCAACGGCCTCCCTCCTTTCCTTCCACACTTCTCGATATTTGGCCACAGTGGGCCAGTCCTTAAGATGCCTATCGAGAACGTCCCGCCATCATCTTCTGGGTCTACCTCGACGGCGTCGACCTTGTGGGACCGAATCAGTTGTAATCTTTGTCCAATTTTTTATTAGTTCTATGTAATTAATAAATTAATTAAATATTAGCACGGTTTCTCACGGACGACCTCTGTGGCGCAGCGGGCGAGAGCCTGCCTGCGACGCAAGAGGTTGCGGGTTCGATTCCCGCCTTGGAACAAATTTGTGTACGATCTGCAGAAATTTGTTCCGATGGTCTGGGTGTTTTCTATGTATAATAAAAAATATCTATCTATGTAAGTATATAATGTATTAAATATATCAGTTATCTAGTACCCATAACACAAGCTTTGAATAGCTTACTTTGGGGCTAGATAGTGCTGTGTGGATTGTCCAGCATTATTATTATTATTATTTTTTCTTCGACGAGGAAAGAAACCTCCCCCTTAAATTTCAAGGACGAACGATTCTGAACATTCATGCTCCGACTTGTCGGATGAATGGCTGTCTTCATTATCATTGGAGGAGCAAAAGGTTAGTGTGATACGGGCGTGTCATGAGAGAAAAAAGGAATATTACGAGAAGAGATATGGATGTTGGTGTTTTATTAAGAGTTACCCCCGGTTTCTGAAAGCAGGATCAATGCTAATCGGCTGTCAAGTCACTTATCTCTATCTAATTTGAAGTAAAAACTGAAACAGCAAGTGAATTGACAGCTGATTAGCTTTGATCGGGATGATGGATGGACTGTTAAAGATGACGACCTCAGTGGCGCAGCGGGCGAGAGTCCGCCTGCGACGCAGAGGTTGCGGGTTCGATTCCCGCCTCGGAACAAATTTGTGTACGATCTGCAGAAATTTGTTCATTGGTCTGGGTGTTTTCTTTCTATGTATAATAAAAAATATCTATCTATGTAATTATATAATGTATTAAATATATCAGTTATCTAGTACCCATAACACAAGCTTTAGTAGCTTACTTTGGGGCTAGATAGTGCTGTGTGGATTGTCCAGCATAATTTATTTATTTATTTTATTTATTTAAAGATGACATGAGTAAGAAAGGAGTGAGCACCGAGATGACGAATGATAGAAGAGAGTGGAAGAAGAAACCCTGTTGTGCCGACCCCACTTAGAGTGGGATGAGGGAAAAAAGATGATGACTGTTAGGTTACCTCTGCGACTTCTCGGCGGTAGCGTCGAAGCTGATGCTCTTGGGTATAGCGCCGGTGTTGGCCTTCACTGGTGGAGGACTCACGCGCCGCTCCGTCACTATCTCCGAGTTCACGTCCTGGAATGCACACTGATATTATGAATTAAACTGAAACAGCTTCACGACTTTGATCCCCAGGCACGGTAGATATCCCTTCAGATCTCCCAGTACCAAGTAGGTACTAATTCAAGATTCTTTGAGGATGTCTAAGGGGGGTAGTCAGAGGTACGTCCAAACATTACATTTGGCACATACCCACATTTTGCAGTAGTTAGTATTCCATACGTGACAGGTTGCAAGCCCATCGCCGCTGTTACTAACTGGTATTATGAATTACCTTCTATATAATGCTGCAAAATTTGTTCCGTTGGTCTGGGTGTTTTCTATGTATAATAAAAAAAAACTATCTATGTAGGTAAGTTTGACAACCTTAGTGGCGCAGCGGGCGAGAGTCCGCCGGCGACGCAAGAGGTTGCGGGTTCGAATCCCGCCTCGGAACAAATTGGTGTACGATCTGCAGAAATTTGTTCTGTTGGTCTGGGTGTTTTCTATGTATAATAAAAAATATCTATCTATGTAAGTATATAATGTATTAAATATATCGGTTATCTAGTACCCATAACACAAGCTTTGAGTAGCTTACTTTGTGGCTAAGATAGTGCTGTGTGGATTGTCCAGCATTATTTATTTATACTATATATAGAAAGAAAAGAAAGAAAGAAAATACATTTATTTGACATACAACAACAATAAAAGAAATACATATAGACGGATATATAGAAGGCGTCTTAACTAGATATACTAACCTGACTGGAGCTTTTGTCGGATACAGAAGTGTCGGCACTGTTGACAGAGAGCGTCGAGAGAGACATAACACTAGCGCTGTCTCGCTTCAAGTCGATGCGGGACGAGGAGATGCTCACTATGGACGTGCGGATCTCGGATTTCACGATGCGCGACGTCAGGTTGTTCACCATGTTTGATGTGGATATTGTAGCTGGAAAGATACGATTGATTTCTCAGGGCTTATCGAAATGAATCGTGTCGGCATGGCTTTAGAGTCTAAAGTCATTTGACGTTATTCTTGAGATTCAATTGAATTCATAGGAATGGTTTCGTACACCGCACCGTTAAGGGTCCGGCGACAGCGGGTCGCAATTTCGAGGTGCGATTGGCTATTATTTCATTTTATTTCATTTCGGGGAGGTTGTTTGAAAGAATAACTCTAAAGTGACACGCATAAATACTGTTCGAACACAAATAATACAATAATATAAGGGAAATGTGCTTGAGTCAGAAATAATTTTGGTATTAGGTAAACGTAAGACCAAACATACTAATACCAAAATGATTTCTGATTCGGGCATGTTTCCCTTATATTATTTGTGTTCGAACAGTATTTATGCGTGTCACTTTAGAGTTATTCTTTCAAACAACCTCCCCGAAATGAAATAAAATGAAATAATAGCCAATCGCACCTCGAAATTGCGAGCCGCTGTCGCCGGAGCCTTAACTAATATCATAAATGTGAAAGTTCGGATGTATGTATGTACTAGTTGCGCCCCGCGGTTTCACCCGCGCAGATTTAAATCCCTGTATTCCCAAAAGGATAAAAAGTAGCCTATGATATTCCAGACTATAATCTATCTCTGCCAAGTTTCATCCAAATTCGTTCAGCCGGAAAGAGTAACAAACATCCATCCATCCATACTTACAAACTGATGTATGGATGTTTGTTACTCAATAACACCGGAACGGCTGAACGGATCTTGATAAAATTTAGCATAGAGATAGATATATATAGTCTGGAATAGCACATAGGCTACTTTTTATCCCGTGGGAATACCAGAATTTAAAACTACGCGGGTGAAATCGCGGGGCGCAGCTAGATATTAATTATCTATCTATGTAAGTCTATAATGTATTAAATATACAGTTATCTAGTACCCATAGCACAAGCTTTGAGTAGCTTACTTTGGGGCTAGATGGTGCTGTGTGGATTGTCCAGCACTACTTATTTCTGAACTAACCTGAGCTCATTCTCGTCATCAGATCATTGATAGCCGAGTTAGCCGAGCGCGCCTCCTCCGGCCGCTCCGACTCTATCCCGGAGTCGAACCGCCGCTCGTACTGCGACGCCGACATCGCGTTGAACGAGCTCTCGCTGGAGTTCAGCGAGCGATCCATGTCGTTGTCCTCGTAGTTCTTGTTCTCGTAGCTCTTGGAGGTGGACGGCTGGTCGTACTTGCAGGTGGAGGGGTAGGAGCGGGCCGAGTGGTGGGGCGGGGGGAACGAGTCGTCCACCCATTGGCTGGTCGCGTCGCTGTTGGCATCGAGCGTCGATTCCGATTGCACGCTCTCGGTTGGTATTTCGCGTCTGCAAATTAATATCATTTAACTAATTCATGAATTTATTGTTTATTAGGCTTGTCATAGCAAAACTAGGCTTGCAATCGCAAAACGAAAGCACAGAAGAATCGTCCGCAATAAGTCGTTTTCTTCTGACATAAAAACGTAATCACACTAATATCATACATGTGAAAGTTTGGATGTTTGTTACTCAATAACGCCAGAACGGCTGAACGGATGTGGATGAAATTTGTCACAGAGAAAGATTATTCTGGAATAGCACATAGGCTACTTTGTATCCCGTGGGAATATCGGGAATAAAAATTACGCGGGTGAAACGGGACGCAGCTAGTTATTGATATTTTGTTAGTTATTGAACTTTTTTTTCTTTTTTAAGTTTACTATACAACATACACCTATATTCTTGATTGAGTGAATGAAAAAAACGTTATTGTACAACAAAATTAACAAAAAACACTTAAAAATATTAATTAAAGTAGTACGCAGGTACAATGGGCGGTCTTATCGCTGAAAGCGGTTGCCTCCAGACTATTGGTGATCAGTCAAACAGCTTAGGTACAACGCAGAAGGCGAAGACAGAGCTTCTGCCAACTGAGTTGTGGTGGCTGTTTAGAGAGGCGTTTATTTGCTGGTGCAGTCTTCCCAGGCGAAGACGGCTGGGGAATTCTGCTCCAGCATTAGCAAACTACTGGTCTTCCTAGAAGACATCGGGTGGCTGAAACAATTACCCGATACGCAAAAAGGGCCCATCAGCGGCCTACTTGTGGAAACCAGTCCGCTTACCAAGAGGCATATCAAATCAAATATTTTATTTTGTAAGAATTTTAGGTACATCCCTACTAATCCCTACTAATATTATAAATGCATACACACCTGTAAGTGACAGCGCATATACTACCTACTTTATAATTTATTAATTAATCTAGCATTATGTATCTGTTGTTGGTGTGTCGAAATAAATAAATAAATAAATGCGAAAGTAACTCTGTTACGCTTTCCCGCTTAAACCTCTCAACCGATTTTGATGAAATTTGGCACAGACAATCTTTAGACCCTGAGAGAGATAAAGGACTTCATAAAATTCTAAGTATCACTTAAATCCTCCATTACAGGCGTACAAAATCATTTAAATACCTACCTACCAAATATTATCTTTACAAGCTGCGCCCCGAGTAGTTTTAAATCCCGGTATTCCCACGGGATAAAAAGTAGCCTTTGGGCTATTCCAGACCATAATCTATATCTGTGCCTGATTTCATCCAGATCCGTTCAGTTGTTCTAGCTTTATGGAGTAACAAACATCCATCCATCCATACTTACAAACTTTCACGTTTATAATATTGGTAGGACTTACCTATCTTCCCTTGGCACGTAGTCAAACACGTCGTTGGGGAGCGGCGCAGGCGCAGAAGTGCTCGGGCTCTCGGGCGCCGATGTAGCGTAGCATGTCATCACCTATTATTAGGTGAAAACAATACACGTCATACAGAACTACAGACATATTTGAGTCTTGTTTGATAATAATTGTAATTATATTCATTTGAATCAACGAGATCAGTCATTTCAAGAACATCGAACTTATGGGACATCATGTTCGGGGAAGTACTACCACCACGACTTTTTCTGCCGCCAAGCAGTATTGCTGTGTTTCGGTTTGAAGAGTGTGGTCGTTGGTGTAACTACAGGCACATGAGGCTTAACATCTGTATGCCTCAAGTTGATGGAGGCAGGGCAGTGCATCGTAAGACGTTCCTATCGTGCGTGACTTACGAGGCAATGCTTTGTTAGTGATGGTTACCACTTAACATCAGGTAGGCAATCTGCTTGTTCCATCAGCAAGATGTATAAAATGATGAAGTCAACTAACCGGATATCCATTGACGAGGATGCTCTTCCGGTTCTCGATGGGATAATGCAGCGCGGACGGAGCCGCGTGCGCCGACAAGTCTAGTTCTCCTCCGCGGTGCAGCGCCGCGGTAGCGCTTAGGTAGAGACCACTGCCGGACCTGACAAAAATACCATCAATATCGAATGCTAATCACTACATAGTATAAAACAAAGTCGCTTTCTCTGTCCCTGTCCTCATGTCCTTATGTATGCTTAAATCTTTAAAACTACGCAACGAATTTTGATGCGGTTTTTTTTAATAGATAGAGTGATTCAAGAGGAAGGTTTATATGTATAATACATGCATGATATGTGCACCCGTGCGAAGCAGGGGCGCGCGGGCGGGTCGCTAGTTTAAACTAAAACAGCTACACTGGTACATGAACAAGAATGAAAGAAAATACGTTTATTCAACTACACAGGCACATTACATAATGATATACGACAAGTTTTGTTAAAAAAGATACTACGACTAAACATAAATACAAATAAAATTAAACTGGAGATGTGAACTATTATCCTACTATCCTACTAATATTATAAATGCGAAAGTTTGTAAGTATGGCTGGATGGATGGTTTGTTACTCTATAACTCCAGAACGGCTGAACGGATCTTGGTGAAAATTTGCACAGAGATATATTATAGTCTGGAATAACACATAGGCAACTTTAAATCCCGGGGGAATACCAGGATTTAAAACTACGCGGGTGAAACCGCAGGGCGCTACTAGTTAAACATAAACCAGTGAACCAAATAAAAGGTACATAGCACGCCCATCGCCGCTGCTAGAATAGTAACTAATTTCTTCACGCTGTTTTCCTTCAACTATTAAGTATACTGGCACACTTAATTTTATGAAAGCATCCGTTAGTTGACGACATCGTAAGGGTCGCTGGAAACACCTGGACCCGAGACGCAAAGAACAGAGGAGGCTGGCAGAAAATGAAGAAGGCCTATACCCAGCAGTGGGTGACACCAGGAGCCTTATTCACTATGACCATTTGCACCGCGATCACAGCTAAGACAAGGCAGCCGGTGTCATACGGTCAGGGCAAAGTATCTCCTATGTCATAAAGAATAAAGCCCAACATCAAGTTTTGACGTTTCACGGTTTGGGCCAAGGAATCTCCTATTGCCATAGTGAATAATGCCCCAGGCTGAGATGATGATGATCCATTAGTTGAACCCAGATAAACTTACCTATTTGGTAAGTTAGGGCGTGATGCGTGTCGCGGACTTCCTACGTCAGGTCGTCTTATGTTGCCATTCTGAAAGGCAAAACATGTTATTAACTTATTACTCAAACTTTGTTTGGTTTAGGACTAGATAGTAAGCATAGGGGAAGCAGGGGTAATGGCGATCATGTCGAGTAATACCGCTCCCTCCAATAACTTATTGAATAAGGTGCCTTGAAACAGCGACGCTGCAGCGCAGGGGTTGTGACGCTTGAGCAGGCAGAGTCTCTAAACCTCAAAACTAACTTATGACGAATGAAAAAACAAACAGAGCATTTTTCTCTCAGGTGACCGGCATTCCCCCATCTTCCCGTACTCTTCAAACTAAAACAGCAACTTTGCTCGGCACCATAAATAGACATGTAACGTTCATAATATAACAATATTAATAAAATTAAAAATCCCCAGGCACGGTAGATACCCCTTAAATCTCTTAGTACCAAGTGCTAACTCAAGATTCCCTAGAGACGTCTACGGATAGTCAGAAGCATGTTCGACAAAACATTACATTTTGGCGCCTACCCACATTTTGCAAATATAATAAAGTTACTGTACTCACCTGCGTAGGTGGTCTGATTGGTTGGAATTCGTCCTGCTGCGATGGTCGCCGCGGCCAAGACGTGTCAGATCGAGCCGCTACCGAGACACAATCATCTGTGTCGACCTAAATAAAACAAAATTAAATGGAGTTATGGCCGACGCTCAAGCATTTTTATAACTGGCTCCCTTATTATAAAAATAAAACTCAGGATTATTCCAACTTTCCTAAAACAAAAAGCTTCCTTTGTTCGAGGATAATAGAGGGTAGTCAGAAAAGTCCAAATATAATGTATTTAAGTATTCTTGGGCCATGAGCTCAGTATTTGTCGTTTTTGATGTGATATGGAATATATGGAGCAATAAGAAGCAGCCTAGCCGAAGCAATTGCCAATTCATTTGGATGATGCTCTAGACGTTTCGCGTATGATGTTATTCTGCCCGCTGTCTCTTTTTTGACAGGTAAGGCATATTTTTTTATTATTATTATGATTATTATTACTTAATATCTACTGTTGCTATTGAATGCAACAACATTATAACTCGACATTCATACACTCATTCATTCACTCATTAATTATTACTCATTCGCATAACTACATTATATAATCTATATTAAATATTATAATATCATTATTATAATTAATTATTATTATTTCATGCAGCAATTTATTAAAATAAAAAAACAACAACAATTTTATTATTTTCAATCAAGAAAATGAGCTGAAACTAATTATTAAAAATAACATAACATCTAATTAATTCATTATCAATATTAGAAGCAATGCATTGTGATTATAATTAACCTAACTACAACTCGTACGAATTAACTGTGCACCTCGCTCTGTGACGTTATCCGGACGGTACCGTTTGCAAAAAAAAGAGAATTATGTTAAAAAAATACAATTTTTTTAAATTTTTAATTTACCTAATTCACTTGTTTTTTATGTCGATAAAAGGTCACTATGAATTGTCTTGCCCATAATGTTGGTGCAACCAACAGGCTTCACTAACGCGAAAATGTCCAAACAAAAACAAACTTAACAAAACAAATCAACAGAAACAGTAATAACAACAGGGGTTTTAAACTGTATTTAGATAATTAAAACGAGTCGCGCGCAACGGTACCAAAGATGGTATCGCTACTGAGCTCTTACGGCGAATGCGGGGAGCCGCGCGGGGAAGCGGGAGAGGGGTCGCATTCCAGCGGAGTGCACAGTTGATTCGTACGAGTTGTAGATGACTTTCCAAATTAAAACAGACAGGTAAGGTACAGGTAGTATCGCTACGTTCATAAACAAGTTTACCTCGGTGTTTCTGTCGCTGTCCGACGCCAAGACATCCATACTCCAGGCGGACTCGCTCGCAGTTTCCGATACATCCGGCACCACTTGGTTGTTGTTCACGTTAGAACCTAACAAACACATACACTCATAACTTTTAAGAGTAGTAGAGCTCTTTGTGAAGGGCTCGTCCGGGGAAGTACTACCACCACGCCTTTTTCTGCCGCCAAGCAGCAACGCTGTGTTTCGGTTTGAAGAGTGTGGTCGCCGGTGTAATTACAGCCACATGAGGCTTAATTAACATCTGTATGCCTCAAGTTGATGGACGCAGGGCAGTGCATCGTAGGGCACGTTCCTATTGTGCGTGACCTACGGGGCAATGTTTTGTTTATAGGTGATGGGTACCACTTAACATCAGGTGGGCCATCTGCTTGTTCCATCAGCTAGTTGTATAAAAAAAAAAAAGGGTTTGCACCAAATTCTGCAAATTCAAGGAGATGTGATGGACTGCTTGGACCTTGCGGTCTGGCCAAGATCTACTTTCTGTTTGCTGACAGATGCTGTCGCCAAACTAACGTCATTTTCAACCGACTACCGAAGAAGATTCTCACTTCGACGGTTTTTTTTTCTTGGTATATTGCGTTATTTTTTCGCCAATAATTATCAATCGATTTTGATGATTATTTTTTTGTTTGGTAAGATACCTCATGGTAGATAAGAGGTGGTCTTACCTATATAAATTTGATTGAAATTTATTTAGCGATTTTTGAGAAAATCAACAAAATATAGACAATGTTTCATGCTGTTCTATGTTTTTGTGTATATGCAGTCGGTCAATTTATTCATAAGTATTGAACTATAGTTTTTTTCAACAGAGGTATTATACCTTGATTGTTCTGTTGCGCGTGGTCGTTGTACTCCCCGATGGTCTCAGAGTCGGAAGCTAGCACGTCCGTGCTCCACGTGTCAGACATTATGCTTATAGTCTCATCGCCTTCCAGGAGTTTCTGGAACAAATACCATGGAGATAGTAAGCGAATCCTACTGTAAATGTGAATTTTTGATCCTCATATTATTATGTTTGTGGGGCAAATAAATTAATTTTCTTTCTTTCTTTAATGTTTGTACGTGGGGCTGTGTGTGAGCGTGTGTGTCTGCGGTTGGGAGAGTATGGGAGTGGGTGAGTGTGTATGGTTGGAAATGGGTGTGTGTGTGTGGTTGGAAGTGGGTGTGTGTGTGTGGTTGGAAGTGTGGGAGTGTGTGTGTGTGTGTTCATAGTTATTTTTTCACAACATATTTGTTACAGGTCATTTAGTATAAGGTAAACAGGTATGGTAGTGTGTGTTTGTTTGTTCCCACTCATAAAAAAATTGATGATAGACTACGTTTTATACGGATAGGTATTACGCGAGCGAAGCCGAGAGCTGAGCTAGAGAAACAAATAAAAATGATTTGATTTAGCAACAACAAAAAATGCGAGTATAAGTTAAAGGTATAATTTAGTACTAAGAAGGGGTTGGGAATGGCATGACTACCTCTACTTACACCTAATAGGTGCCAAGGTGACAAAGCTGCGCAGAACTAATTTTTTATAGTTTTGTTCAGCGAGTCACGTTGTTCATCAGAGGTCTGTGCGACTTGTGCGTCCTCACCAACGTACCTTGATCTCAAACTTGCAGAACTTATCTTCGATGTCGTTCCGCGTTTGTTTCAGTAGCTTCGCCTGAGCGCTTCCGGCTTGGACCACGGGCACGTTTTGGGGCAACCTGATTTATCATTCATAATTATTAAAAAAACAAAACAAAGGGTTGGAATTGAACAGGGGCATTATTCACTATGGCAATAGGAGATTCCTTGCCCCAAACCGTGAAACTTCAAAACTTGATGTTGGGCTTTATTCTTTATGACATAGGAGATACCTTGCCCTGACCGTATGACACCGGCTGCCTTGTCTTAGCTGTGATCGCGGTGCAAATGGTCATAGTGAATAAGGCTCCAGTTCAATTTCAAATGCAAATACTAATAAAACAATACCGGACATAATACTCAGCGCCTTTTAGCCCCAAGCTAAGCAAAGTTTGTAGTACCGTAACTACATACATACATACATAAAATCACGCCTATTTCCCATAGGGGTAGGCAGAGACCACGGATTTCCACATGCTACGATCCTGACATACCTCTTTCGCTTCATTCACTCTCATAACATTCTTCATACATGCTCGTCGGTTTAGGGTACTCCCGACCTGGCCGTTCTCTAGAACATCTGCTATCTGATCTAGGTACGTCCGCCGAGGTATCGAGTATCGAGGTATAGGTAAGTATCGTAACTGATTCCTGATAAGTAAACCATAACCCTTATATGGATTAAATTCTTATAGCATTTCAAAATCTGAGTAGGGTACTCAGAACAGATCAATAAATATAGCAATGAGGTTCTCTCAAACGGCGAAGGAAAATATTGTGAGGATACCGGGATGTCAAAGAACCCAAAAAAATCTAAAACTTGTGTCAAGTGCTCTCATAAGCTTTAGATAGACGCATTTAAAATGCTTTTACTAAACTGTTTCGAAAGAAATTCGATAATGACAAAAAGAAAGAGGATAACAATGTCACGGCAAGAAGAAAAAAATTAAGATAATTTATTTATTTTCGCTGCTCCATGCCATGACTTATTTATGAGGTACAATTAAAGAAATTGAACTTGTTTTGCGAGAGACCGTTGCCTGATAGGTTTTAAAAGAAAAACCTGTATTAGGCCACCAGTGCCCCAATTAGCAGATCTAACAAGGGATGTAGAAGTAGTAATACAATTGTTTTTTTTTTTGTTCCTGTCCGTTTTGTATTTTTTTTGTTGTTGTATGTGCTTAAGTGTGAAATAAATATATTTTCATTCTTTTCTTTCTTTATTTATTTACCGTCGAGCCGGCGCGTCCCCCGCGGCGTCTCCGTCGGTCACTTGTGAGGACGGCGTCTCCCGACCGGAGATGTTGGGACTGCCGCGCCCGCTCACATTCGCTGATACCTGCAACCAAATATACAGGGTGTTACCGGACTGCTACCGAAAACGAAAGAGGGAGGTACATGACCCCAAACAACACCCA
This sequence comes from Plemyria rubiginata, assembly GCA_963576535.1. Taxonomy (NCBI): domain Eukaryota; kingdom Metazoa; phylum Arthropoda; class Insecta; order Lepidoptera; family Geometridae; genus Plemyria; species Plemyria rubiginata. The sequence goes on along the minus strand of OY754908.1, from coordinate 13,427,147 downwards.
AAAAAAATACCAGTTTTCTTAAAAAAAATTGTAGACGGAGAAAATAATGTTTCAAGATTTGTATTTATTTCGTCAGCCCGCAATGTATGCGCATTCTCGTAGGTAAAATCGCGGCGAAAATACATCATCATCATCAGCCTTCAGAAGTCAATAAATACACAAAAAGTAAATTATAGGTCGCGTCAACCAAAAAGAACGCTGGAAAACGGTAGAGGGGATGTGTTTGCGCATACAATATACTCGCGCCGTTACACTTCGTCCCCCTTCTTCCGGCGTTTTTTTGCGTGACGCGCACTATACATAATTAAGTTTTAAGCTGTGTTAGAAGAGTTTAGGTCCATACGAACAATACATTACAGTCACACCTTATGTGGACACTCTTTTAAAAAGATCGGTTTTTCGCGACGAACTGGCGGTAGATTCACTTGTATGTAAGACATTTCAAAGTGACCCTTGTGATTGCACTGAATAAAGACCGTTTCAATTTTATTGAAGATCAAAAGTACTCGATGTTACATTCTGATCGGGTTCGGATCGATATTAATCGATAATGCGACTGAAATTTATCATTAGTATTCGAAAAATGAATACTGAAATATTAGTCCTTCGTCGAAAATAACTTCAAACTCACCATATCAGAAAGATTATCGTTCTGGTCTTCAGTCTCCAGTTCGAGACTTGAAGTGACGCTGTGGTTAGACGCCGCTTCAGAGACCGCCTCCAAGTTATCAGAGGTATTGCCCAGTGAAACTTCGTCGTGCGATACAGAGAACCTAAAAAATGTGTTATTAGGTTCAATTTCCCTTACTTTATAAAGAGCTAGTTGCGTCCCGCAGTTTAACCCGCGCAGGTTTAAGTCCCGGTATACCCACGTGATAAAAAGTAGCCTATGTGTTATTCCAGACTATAATCTACATCTCTGCTAAGTTTCATCCAGAGGCGTGAAAAAGTAACAAACATCCATCCATCTATCCATCCATCCATCCATCAATTCATCTATCCATCCATCCATCTATCCATCCATCCATCTATCCATCCATCCGTCCATCTATCCATCCATCCGTCCATACTTACAAACTTTCACGTTTATAATATTAGTAGGATTATATTTTATAGAACGATTGTACATTGCCATACGAATAAATAAATTAGAAGGAGTAGGATATTATTTACCTAGTTCTCTTCTGCACCGGGGCAGTGCCAGCCATGGCGATAGCTGAGCCATTGTCGTCAGCATCGCCCGCTTCCGATCCCCCGTAGTAGCATTCTAGAACCTTCGACTCAGGAACTAGACCTATTCAAAGAATAAATAAGGTCTAGGTGATATTTTGTGGAGCAATAGGATAGCAAGTCAGGCTGCGGATGATGATGACTTACTGATATTATATAGCTTCAATAGTGTAGGTATTTTATTACATTGTAACGAGGATCATATAAAAGAGCGATAGATACCAAGCCGAGTTTGTTGCCTGTTCTTCTCGGTGTCGGTCGCGTGGAACTGGCACTAGAGTCACCTAGTTTTAAGTCGTTTCAAGATGGTCCTTGTGATTTTATTGAAAACATATTTTGACTTTAACTTTGATAGAACAAAGATGGTCCACCATGTTAAGCGGTTATCATTACCTAGTACAAAGCATTGCCTCGAATGTCACGCACGATATAGGTGAAGGTTACCACTTAACATCAGGTGGGCAATCTGCTTGATCCATCAACTAGTTGAATGAAAAAAGTTAAGAAGACTTTCAAAAGTCTAAAACCGCTTACCGACATAATCATGCTCTTCTGTATTCGCCAGCTTTATAATAAGCACTTCAATATGCTCCAGGCAACTATCATCCTTATCGGCATTGCCGTTGAGCGGTTTATCGTCTGCCGAGAGCGCTAGCGAGGAATTGGAGCTGGCGGAGCGAGGCAGGCGAGGTTTCGGTACTTTGGCGAGGATGCTCTTCTTTGTCACGTGACCATTCTCTATGGCGTTCTCTTTGCTTTCCAGTGGTGGGGACGGTCTATAAAATAATGCATATAAGATATTAAGTTAATCTTATTCGAATATTAAGCCGCTATCTAAGTGATTGATAGATAAGCTGTATCACAAACCAGCAGGGTTATTTTAAGGGGCTGACTTTTTTATAAATCAATAAAAATATAAATCGAAAGATATACATCGCTAAACATTCGAAATAATTTTCGATCGGAATCGTCAGGATTTCTCTCGACAGATCTTATTTTACTGAACTTACTGCTTATTTTTATGAAAAAAAAAAAACGATAGATACTGAAATTTATTCACTCTTCTCTGGAGTATGAAAATCAAGTGATTTTTTTTATGTAAAAGATTAGCAAACGGGCTGACGGCCCACCTGATGGTATGCGGTCACCGTCGCCCATAGACAACAACAACACCAGGGGCGTTGTCAGTGCGTTGCCTACCCTGAAGGACTTTATTAACATTTTTCTTGAAGCTTTTCATGTTAAATCTTGGCGGGAAAACCTCTGATGGTAACTCATTCCACAGCCTATGGGTATGGGGAAGAAATGAGAGTGAAAAACGCAGAGTACGATTTACCTGTATTTGCTGAAATCCGGCATCTTCTTCAGCAGATCGTGCAATCGGCTGCGATAGTTCGGCTCTAGAGTTTGCAGCACGGCCGCCAAACGCGCCGCACACGCTTCGCCGCTGGAAGAATCTTCGCTGCTAGACTCGCTGATCAAAAAATAAAAAATAGGTTGTTATTCCATTGATAAGTAGACTATAGATATAATATCAGACGACCTCTGTGGCGCAGCGGGCGAGAGTCCGCCTGCGACGCAAGAGGTTGCGGGTTCGATTACCGACTCGGAACAAATTTGTGTACGATCTGCCGAAATTTGTTCCGTTGGTCTGGGTGTTTTCTATGTATATAATAAAAAATATCTATCTATGTACGTATATAATGTATTAAATATATCAGTCATCTAGTACCCATAACACAAGCTTTGAGTAGCTTACTTTGGGGCTAGATGGTGCCGTGTGGATTGTCCAGCATTATTTATTTATAATAATATAGAAACAAACTTAAAACTACTGCAATATCTACCAGACACCCGTACTAGTTAGGCCTTTAACATCTATAAAAGATGATTTAAACAGCGTCCAAGGTACAATAATTAGTACACTATTTTCAGCAATTTGCCGACCGTTGCGAAAGATCAAGAGATTAAGGCCCTTACTCATAATGGTTGCTGAGCGCGCCAATAGCTTAACAAACCGATGTCTGTTGCTGTCTCTTTTCGTTTGAAAGTGACAAGAATACTCTATAGAGCCGCAATGGCAGGGATTATGAATAAAAGGGGAAAAACTTTATGAGATTAACTCTATGACTTTTATTTTAAACTAGTTGCGGCCCGCGGTTTCACACGCGCAGATTTAAAGCCCGGTACTCCCACGGGATGAAAAGTAGCCTATGTGCTCTTATGAGAGTGAATGAAGCGAAAGCGGTATGTCAGGATCGTAGCAAGTGGAAATCCGTGGTCTCTGCCTACCCCTATGGGAAATAGGCGTGATTTCATGTATGTATGTATGTGCTGTTCCAGACTGTGATCTCTCTCTGCCAAGTTTCATCCAGATCCGTTCAGCCGTTCCGGCGTGAAAGAGTAACAAACATCTATCCATCCATCCATACTCACAACTTTCGCGTTTATAATAGTAGTAGGATAGGATGTACCTGCAACCAATCTTCCATATTTAACAATCCTCTCCATCCAAAGGTTGTCTGGAAGAAATCGCTTTCAGCGATAAGGCCGCCCATTGTACCTACTACTTTATTTTTTTCTCTTTCAGTGTTCTTGTTTTGTAAATTTTGGTGTACAATAAAGAATGGATGGAATGGAGCACCGGTGGTCTAGTCGGAGTGACCCCGCCTTCCGATCGTAAGGTCGCAGGTTCGAATCCGGTCGTGCACCAATGGATTTTTCTATCGAAAAATTTATGTGCGCAATGCCAGTGCTCTTAAACGGTGAAGGAAAACATCGTGAGGAAACCAGTTAGTATTCTAACAGCGGCGATGGGCTTGCAACCTGTCACGTATGGAATACTAACTACTGCAAAATGTGGGTATGTGCCAAATGTAATGTTTGGACGTACCTCTGACTACCCCACTTAGACATCCTCAAAGAATCTTGAATTAGTACCTACTTGGTACTGGGAGATCTGAAGGGATATCTACCGTGCCTGGGGATCAAAGTCGTGAAGCTGTTTCAGTTTTCAGTTTCAATAAAGAATTTTTTCATTCATGTAAATATTACCTAAGCGCGTTATCGGGGATAGGCGCAGACGCACTACCCTGTTCGTCGGAGGACGTCACACTCGGAGTGTTGTTGTTCAGTTTCGATGATATGCGCCTTAAGAAGTTTATCTGTAACAAACAATTTATTGAATTATAAGTCACGTCATGTAAAAAGAACGCTAGAAAGGGGGGTGTGTGATGGCGCGAGTGTTTTGTATGCCCAAACACGTCCCCTCCACTTTTTTCCAGCAGGCAGGTAGAGGGGCGTGCATTTTTAGAGTGGATGACCTCTACCACTGATATAGTTAGTGCTCTGGATGAGCCCTTTACAAAGAGCTCTACTACTCTTAAAACCTCCCAAGCACTTAGTAAACCTCTAAGTCGGTTCCTTAATAATGGTTTATTTACTGTACAGTGCGACAGAGTAGTGACATTACCAGCAGTAGTGCGTCATACGGCGCGTACAATGCGACCGTTGTGTGCAATGCTGCGTCAGTCCGCAGCGGCGCGTCATTCGGCGGCGGCGGCGCAGGCGCGTGCGACTCCATAGTGACGCGCTCCACCAGCGACCACACGCACGTAGGGTCGAACTTACTGTACAGGTCGCGGACTTTAGCCTCCGTCTGGAAAACATTAAGCATTCAGGGCAACGTCCAGTAGGTAAATATTTATTGAGACGGTTTTTATGTTGTGACATTTTGTTTCTATGTGATAACCTTTTGTTAATTTAAATCGAAATTTTATTATTTTAGAATAATTAATATTGGAATTTTGTAATAATTTATTATGTGTACCTAATTAACTATGTTGCATGTCAGTTATCGACGAAGTTTGTGAGACCACAATTATACTTTTGACCTTAATTCACCATACTTCCGGCAAATAAATATATTTAATTTCATTTTATTTCTAGCAACAGCAAACAACCTCGTGGTTGTTTGCTGTTGTTGGCTGAGATGGCGGGACAACCTAGATTCTCCAATATACTTATTATTGACATTATACATATAGACTAGAAATCCCAATATACTCATTAAAATGGATACTATGAGTATCTTATTATAACTGTGCTTATGTTATCATGTCAATAAAACAAATTTTTACTTTTTTCACCTTACAAGTTATTGTGATACATCTTAAACTTTGAGTTAGTTGTTTAATTTGAACGCTTCAGCGTTATCGCTAGAGCTCACCTCCTGAAACTTGGCAAGGCACAACATCTGCAGTATCTGCGCGATTTGGATGAGGTTGAACCGCGCGATGTAGGAGACCGGTACCTCGAGCACGCCGTGCGCCTCGGGGTTCACGATGGCGGGGCAGATGAAGTAGTTTAGCACGAGGTCTGTGCAGATCGCGTGGATCTCACGGTCGCTCGTCCTGGAAGCAGTAAAGGAAGTTCATTCGTTCATTCATTCATTAATTTCAGCCTGGTGTTATACCCAGCAGTGGCTGGGTATAGATCTCCTTTGTTATTGCCAGCCTATTCTGTCCTGTGCGTCGCATAGGAAGTGAAATAAAAAGTAGGGGTTCAGCGGTTCAACACAGTATGCATACAAATATATAATGCGCAATCGCTGAAGCTGCTAGCAAGATTTTCGTTTGCAATGCTCACTGGTTCAATAAATAATAAGATAGACATTCCAACCACTTCATTCTACCTAAGCAATACTTAGAACAAGATAGCTGGTAATTATTTATTTGTTATAGATAGATGGTAACCAGTTCATTAGGGAGTCCGTCTGCTTCTTCAGCAATCATCACATTCTCTTGCCATCAGCAAGTAGTATAAAAAGAAGCCTCTTTGTGGTGCAGTAACACTCCTTGGTACTTGGTGAGCGGACTGGTTTCCGCAAGTAGGCCGCAAATGGGCCCATTTTGCGAGAAACACTCCTTTCACCACACTGTTTCGATAGGACTAGCAACAAGACGAAAAGGTGTATAAAAATACCTGGAGTGCTGTTTCAATTGATGAACGATTTGCTGCACGATCCACGCTATACTGGAGGGGAAGTGGTTCCAGTGCTCCCGCAGTGACGCAATAAGCTTGATAGTCAAGTTGTACAGCGACTGTACTGTCCACTTGCGGTACCGCCCGACTTTCGCTATGTATTCCGCGCTGTTTGGCTGACCGAACTTCTTGAGACGGTCTGGTGCGGAAAACCTGAACAAAAACATTATTAACATAATAAATATGCATATGTCACACTTTTGGGTTTAAGGTGGTTTTGGTTGGATTATTAAAAACAATCAAAACCATGAACAAATGAAAGCAATTTATTTTGTTAATTTGTATATTATGTATGTAGTATAAAATTAAAGTTGGTTTAATTAAAAATACGAGTATAGTATGTAGTAGGCTACTTACTATAGGGATATAAAAAAGCAAGTTTACATAGCAAAAAAGTCTCAAAATCTATCCTGAAATGTACAAGGGAGGCCTTTATCCAATGGAATTCTAGCCAGTGAAGATAGTCGCAGCAAAAACTCACCGATCCATAGCCTTATCGGGATCGATGTCAAGGAAGAACTCGTCCTCATGGAGCACCGCCATAACGGGAGCCTGCAGCGCTGCTATGAGGAACTGTCGCGCGGGCGTCTGTCCGTCGCGGACCACCGAGTAAAGCGACGAAAGCGCGCATTTACCCGTACGCAACAATCTATAAATAAAAGAGCAAAATTACACTCATGGCCTTATGTACAGTCAATGCGGCAAATTTCGGCGGCTAACTCTGTAATCATTCCACAGTTGAGCTGTAGTAGTAGCTTCATGCCGCGTAATTTACCAATTTTAGTAGTTGGATTTAAAAGATGACTCACTTCCTAGGATCAGCGGAGTTCACCAGCTGATGCTTGATCAGGGACCGTATCACCGCCAGAAGCCTCGTCCTGTCGCTCATCGACCTGCAGCTGCCGTATAGCCCTGCCACCAGCGCAGAGGGCAGCGACGGTGGCATGTGATCCTCGCCGAGTAGCAGGCAGAGGGACACCAAGTGGGGTGAATCCCGGAGCCATCCTAGAAGCTCTCCTAGCGCATTCGCTTCCTGTAAGCAGATGATGATTATGTATGTGGATTGTGCTTTCAGATGTGTTTTTGTCTTTCAGCTTGAAACCACCCCACATCTAGCCCATTAATGTTTACACATCTGGCTAAATTATCTCTTAAGGATTTACTTCATCAGCACATCATGGAACTGGATGAGTTGACATGATGCCGAAGAGGAGAAGCACTCACTGGAATTCAGATTCTAAAAGATGAACGACCCACCAAACCTGCTCATAGACTGATCACAGATGATATTTAAACAAAAAAAGGAAAAGGATTTTTCTTGGGTAGTAGTGTTCCATGAGATACTTACTTAAAATTATGTTTGTCTGTTATTTTTCAGAACCAACCTTTTTAAAACTTTGAATGTTTCTAAGTGAGAATATTGATGACAACTTCTAAATATTATACAAAACGTACTTAGCTTGCAGTTGCAAAATTCTAAAACTATGCAAGTTATCTAATTACAAATTGGTGCCAATACACAGTTCCAGATTGTCATAGTCACATGTTATCTCAGTAAAGTGGGCGGATTCAACTGTTATTCATGTTCTCTTCATAAAAATTTAAACCTATCCTAAAGTTAACAGGTAGATAATGCTTCATAGCATTAAGTTTGTTTTTATATAGCATTTTGAATAAAATAGTAATCCTGAAATAAGAGTGAAGAAATGTTGATGAAAATTATTTTCTTACTGAAAGATGAAAACCTACAAGTAATACATATTTGCTGGACTTAATTAAAAAGTTTCATTTCCCTAGTGCATTTATGCAACTAGTCTTGATTGTGAATCACAGTGAGATGAAAAGGAAATCTTATGATTCTCACCTTGAATTTTAGGACCTTGAACACATCTACAAATGTAGTTCTCTCAAGTTGGCTAGTTCTCTGGCAAGTGGCGACAGAATCAGCTTCACACCTCGAAGTTATCAAGTTGGTGAGGTTCTGCCGCTGCATAGAACATATCCATGACGCCTGCAGGAGCTCCAAAGCTCTCTTTTCTACCTCTTCGTTAAGTTTCTGCAACAGCAGCCTTTCGGAGTTTATGAAAATCTTTTCACGTCGGAGATGGTTCGCCAACTCCGCAATATTCATGCATCCCTCGGATGTTGACTGCATCATGTTTGGTTACAATCAAACTGTTTTTGAGCGCATTTCACATACAATTGTTATAATAAACTATAATTTCACTTCATTTCGTATCGTTTACGAAAACAAGTTTTTGGACACTTTTCACCTCATTTATTTACGCATGTTTGCCAAAAGACCTAAGGCAAAACAATATTTATCTAAATACACATACAATACAAAGATGATTGATAGCTATTAAATTTTTCCTATAAATATTTCGTGTTTCAGATACAAGAAATTAATTCACAATTTCACAAATAATGCATGCAACAAAAATGAATGGAATGAACGAAGTTAAATCTGGCAAGAACGAACTGGCTGGCAGTGAGCGACATTGACATTGAGTGAAGGCCGTGTCGAAATTGACAATTGACAGCAATTATTTCGTTCAGAAATAAATAAATTTCTGTAGGTCTTGTAAAGATGTCTAAGCCAAGGAATTTGAATACAGGTCTGAACACTAGTGGCTCTGGGAGCTGTAGACCTCGCGAGCATACTAAAAGTGAGCTATTTGAGGAATGTAATGTGCAAGTGCATTTTCCGTTTTGTGATTTTTTTGATCTTTTTGTTCTTTTTTGCATCATCTTGTGTAGAATGAGGTCCTTTGTGTTTCTCTCAAAGGAGTTGTTCTTTGATTGAAAACCATTTGTTTCTCAAATTTGATTGAAAACCAAACTGTTCATCATGCTGAAGATCCTTATCAATGCTCTAAGTCCTTATCAGATCTTCGCCAAACTTTTATGAGACCAACTTATAGTTACTACCTTTCAAATAAAAATGAATAATCGAAATCGGATCTCATTTGGTGGAGATATCCAGTATATCAAATAGCCCCCCTAGCCGACAATAAAAATCTAATAAGTCATAATAACCTGTGTACCAAGTTTCGTACAGATCGGTTGAAAAATGCGACCTGTAGAGGAGAACAGACAGACAGACAGACATCCGGACAAACGCATTTTTGGCCAATGTGGAAACCAAAGACTTTGTACTTAAAACTTGTTATAAGTACAAAGTCTTTGGTGGAAACTGAGACGCTTCGCTCGCTCGGTCAATTATTACAAGTAATTCAGAACTTCTGTTTAGTATGTAACTGAACTGAATTTTCTAAATAAGAGATCCAGATCTAACTCAAACTTCCTAAAAACATAAAAAGAAAAACAATCTAACAAATTATTTCTTTTGGTAAATGCAGATCGCCACGAAAAAGAACCTAAAGAATGAGTAGATGACCGAACAAGTAGACTGGATTGACCGAACAATAATGGCTGCTGCAGGTGAAGGAAATTGAAGTTTCGTTCGATAAAAAAAAGAAGGAAAATCGCAGAATCCTTGGATGGCTGCGTTTTTCATTTTTGTTGTAATTTTCATGTAAATAAAGATAGGGTGATTTTCTATAGCTATTTCAATGTTATCAGTAAGCTGCAAAAACTGATAAAATGTCAAACGGTTCAATTGAAGGAAGGCTAAAAGGTTTACAAGAACGTTTCGAAAATGAAATGCGTATACGGAGTACTTTTACCAGCCCTGGTGGTGGAATGAGTGCTACTAGACCTGGGGGAGGCCAAAGACGCAGACCTCGTAAGTAGTTTGTGTCAGATTTTTATCTATTTACTGTACAAAATGTTTATCTTTTGTCACCTCAATTTAGCACCATCCCTGTCTCCTGCTGACATTTTTATGATCTTTTTCATCGTCTCCCGTTTGTAAGACTCCAAAGTAGATGGTTTCTGTTATGGATTAGTTAAAAAATAGATACATATAACATTACCTTGTGTAATCAGAGCTGTCATCATACTCCATGGCGATGAAAATGTGGCCTTTGCATCTATTCAACAATGATCTTTATATTGTTAACGATTTGAAGATACTCTAATGCCCTGTCAAAAGTTTAGATCAGGGCTTGTTCAGCACCTATCTGTTAGCTCAGTCGCCCTACTTTATAGGAAGGAATATATCAATATGTGGGTAGCCCATCTAGTCTCTCTCTGGTAGCTGAAAGTTTGCTGATCATGTTTTTTTCACTGCTTCAGAGCTCTTGGGCAAATGTTTTTTTAACCCTGGATTCCTCTATACCAATTAGCATACAAAAATTAGGGCCTATTCCCAGCAATATGTGAATGTAAGCTGATTAGATGGCTATAAGAAAAAAATCTTTGACACCTATGATGTAGGCATGAATCAGGTCAGAATAAACAAATGAGGTTGTTAACTGTAAACCACCAAACTTTTAGACATTACTTAAAGAATCCTAACTAGTTACGCCCTGCGGTTTCACCCGTACAGACTTAAATCCCGGTATTCCCACAGGATAAAAAATATCCTATGTGCTATTCCAGACTATAACCTAACTCTGCCAAGTTTCATCCAGATCCGTTCAGCCGTTCCAGTGTGAAAGAGTAACAAACATCCATCCATCCATAAACTTTCACATTTATATTAGTAGTAGAATTAGCTATGCATGGTGTGAGGCAGCTACCCTTGCAGTATCTCGGTTCATTGTGTTCAATTTATTTGCATAAATTGACATTGAACTGTGCTGGAGACATTGTATTTGCTATTTTGTGTTAATTTGTTTTGTTTTTATACACTATTGTGTTCTTGTCCCTCATACACCAGTGTGCTAAACGAATCTTTAATACATTTCTTGGAAAGCTTCCATAAATAGTTTCCTGTACAGCCTGACAAGGCTGCGGATATTTCAGACACAATGTATTTTACATTGTGTAAGGATCTGTGACAAAGCAGAGATAAAGAGGAGATGATTGTTGCAAAAATTATGCATGTTGATTTGATATTGTTATTTATATCAATAGTAATTGTTAGTACACAAGTTCTGGTGTACGTTCCGCATTGATTGTCATTTGGTTACTGACTTACATGTATATTATAAATATAAATAAATCCTACTATATAATAAATGTGAATGTTTGTATATGTATATATATAGTCTGGAATAGCACATAGGCTACTATTTAACCCATAAGAATACCGGGATTTAAAACTATGCGGATGAAACCGCAGGGCGCTACTAGTAAATGAATAAATATTAGATGGATCACACCACCTATAATAGTAAAACGTGTATTGTGTCTTTGTACATTTATCTATGGGCAAATGTTTTGTTTTTAGCTCCTATGTTCCCAAGCAGTATACAGGCATTCCCACCGAGGTCCCCACAGGCTACTGAAACAGAATCTCGGATGCGGGAAGTCTACAAGGTAAGCAAATAAATAAATAAGGTTTCCTCACGAAGTTTTCTTTCAATTAAGTGCATCGGTTTTGGTCATGACTCTAGCTTTGCGCTCATGTGTTTTTCTTTAATTTCCTGCCCTTAAGGGTCCGGTGACAGCGGCTCGCAATTTCGAGGTGCAATTGGCTATTATTTTATTTCATTTCGGGGAGGTTGTTTGAAAGAATAACTCTAAAGAAACACGCGTAAATACTGTTCGAACACAAATAATACAATAATATAAGGGAAATGTGCTTGAGTCAGAAATCATTTTGGTATTAGGTAAAGTAAGACCAAACATACTAATACCAAAATGATTTCTGAATGGGGCATGTTTCCCTTATATTATTGTATTATTTGTGTTCGAACAGTATTTATGCGTGTTTCTTTAGAGTTATTCTTTCAAACAACCTCCCCGAAATGAAATAAAATAATAGCCAATCGCACCACGAAATTGTGAGCTGCTGTCACCGGAGCCTTAATCATGTTGAATTCATTAAGTAAATAGTACTACTTCAACTGGCATCATCTGGTGTACTACATATTTGATGATTGGACAATTTGGACATATCTTTAGGTTCAGAAGGAGTGGTTCCCTAAGGCTAGATTGTCAGTGTTATTTATATTCCTTTTAAATAGGTGAGTGGCAAGCTAAATGTGGAAGGAATAGAGTACGAGTCACACATAGATGACCTTCAACAACTGGGTGAACTCGGCAGTGGGACTTGTGGCCACGTTGTCAAGATGCTGCACAAACCATCGGGAGCTGTTATAGCTGTTAAGGTAATCCTCATCGCAGGTCCTTTGTTGTACACATTGTGAATGTTTTCTTAAATCACTACATAGTGTTAAACATAGTCGCTTCCCACTCTGTCTGCTCCTATGTATGCTTAGATTTTTAAAACTACTTTTTATCAGATAGAGTGATTCAAGAGGAAGGTGTTTGTATAATACTTAAGCATTATTGCACCCGTGCGAAGCCGGGGTGGGTCGCTAGTTTAGTATATAATTGTAAGGGTTGGGTTATAATATATATAGTTATAGTTTTTTTTACTCATGTAATTTTCACACAGTCCAACCATCTTTTCTTTGGCCTGCCTCAAAACCATCCACATCCTTAAGGCAGTAATAGTATTTCGAAGGTAATTAAAATTATATTTGCAGCAAATGCGTCGCTCCGGCAACTGTGAAGAAACAAAACGCATTCTAATGGACCTGGATGTGGTGGTCCGTTCCCACGACTGTCCCTACATAGTGCGGTGCCTCGGTTGCTTCGTGACGGACGCTGACGTGTGGATCTGTATGGAGCTTATGGCGTCGTGTTTTGACAAGCTGCTAAAGCGACTGCGAGCCCCCATTCCTGAGGAGATACTGGGGAAAGTCACTGTAGCGGTGAGTATTTTATTTGCAAATCATTGACTTTGAAAGATATCTACCGTCTTATTCAAAATCCTCAATAGAGTATTCTTGTCACTGTCACTTGCCAACGAAAAGAGACAGCAACAGACTTATCGGTCCGATAAGCTGTTGGAATAAGCGCCTTATTTGCTAAAAACACACATATAAACAATAAAAAGTGTGCTGCAGTTCAAAAGGATCCCAACTAAGCGAATGCATCGTTAAATCAGCATCATCATCACCCACAGCCTGAGTGGGCCGCAGCAGAGAGAACATGTGTAAATGGGGGTTCAGGGACGCCACTCTAACGGGCTGTGACTGTGGTGCTGCTACTCAGACAATGCAGCGCTTGCTAGTGTGCCCCTCGTGCCCAAACACCTGCACGAGGGAAGACCTTAACGCAGCCACAGGTGGCGCTGTTGAGGTGGCCACCTATTTAGCCAAAATTATGTAGGAAAGCATCGACACGATAAGAAGAAGACAGCCTGATTTCACCCGTGGGTATAGGCCTCCCTCAGTTTACGCCATCTACCACTGTAAAGTATATAGGAGGACTGACAAGGAAACACCCAAGCACGATGCATAGACTGATTTTATTAAGGAACATCCTCACATCATAATCTAATATTATTCCTACCCACATCTACAACCACGATCCCGTGCCAGTCTAACCCATTTCCGACCTGTGATTTTTGTAGTCGTCCGTCCATCTCGCTGCAGGCTGACCCACGCTTCTGTACCCGGTTCTTGGCCACCATTCGGTTGTCGTCCTACTCCACCTGTCATCATCGTGTACAGCCCAGCTCCATTTGAGCTCCGTAATCCAATATCCGATATCTTGGAACGTTGTACGTGTTCGGATTTCAGCATTTTTTTTTTGGTCTTGTTAGAGTAAATAATAAATAAAATAAATAATGCTGGACTATCCACACAGCACTATCTAGCCCCAAAGTAAGCTATTCAAAGCTTGTGTTATGGGTACTAGATAGCTGATATATTTAATACATTATATACTTACATAGATAGATATTTTTTATTATACATAGAAAACACCCAGACCATCGGAACAAATTTCTGCAGATCGTACACAAATTTGTTCCAAGGCGGGAATCGAACCCGCAACCTCTTGCGTCGCAGGCAGGCTCTCGCCCGCTGCGCCACAGAGGTCCTCAATTAGTTGGTGGACTAGGCTGATAAGTGGATGGACGAACGGCCATTAGGGTCCAGACGCAGCAGTATTTTCTCTCTTTCATTTTTTTAGTTGAGGTTTCCAGAATGTGACTTCTCTTCAACCTCCTAGTGTTTTTTTTTTATTATTTGGGAAACAAACAGTACAGTGGATCAGTAGGAATAAACGTATAGAAAAACATAAACCAACAAAGTTTCCTCAATTAAATAATACAGAGTAGCAGTGAACAAGTAAAAGTAAGTATACAAATAAAATTACACGAAAAAAAAGATTAAAGGTAAGTAGGAAAAATACATAAACGAAGTTTGCAATCTCAATTATTAAAATAACAATATATTCAAATTGAAACTAAGTGTTGTTCGAGGTGTGGTTCTTGAGACGGAACAAGTGTCCATTTCTTCAGTCTCCTCATCTAGTGTGGGGACTTCCAGGATTCGGTTAAATAAATAGGTAAATATTTTTCTAGACGGTGACCGCACTGTCGTACCTGAAAGACTCGCATCGCGTGATACACCGCGACGTGAAGCCCAGTAACATCCTGCTGGATGAGCGCGGCAACGTCAAGCTGTGTGACTTCGGCATCAGCGGCCGACTCGTCGACTCGAAGGCGAAGACGCGGAGCGCGGGCTGCGCGGCCTACATGGCGGTAAGTTTTTTTTTTTTTTAATACAACTAGCTGATGGAACAAGCAGATGGCCCACCTGATGTTAAGTGGTAACCATCACCTATAAACAAAACATTGCCCCGTAGGTCACGCACAATAGGAACGTGCCATACGATGCACTGCCCTGCGTCCATCAACTTGAGGCATACAGATGTTAATTAAGCCTCATGTGGCTGTAATTACACCGGCGACCACACTCTTCAAACCGAAACACAGCGTTGCTGCTTGGCGGCAGAAAAAGGCGCGGTGGTAGTACTTCCCCGGACGAGCCCTTCACAAAGAGCTCTACTACTCTTAAAAGTTATGAGTGTATGTGTTTGTTAGGTTCTAACGTGAACAACAACCTGATGCTGATGGAACAAGCAGATGGCCCACCTGATGTTAAGTGGTAACCATCACCTATAAACAAAACATTGCCCCGTAGGTCACGCACAATAGGAACGTGCCCTACGATGCACTGCCCTGCGTCCATCAACTTGAGGCATACAGATGTTAAGCCTCATGTGCCTGTAATTACACCGGCGACCACACTCTTCAAACCGAAACACAGCGTTGCTGCTTAAGTACTTGCATTTAGCTAACAAATCTGGGTATAATACTACGTAGATAAAGCAATATCATATCCTCCTAATAGATGTCGAGAAGAGTCATTATTGAAAACTAAAACTGAAAGAACATCATTTTTTTAAATTGAATCCTAGCTAGATCGATTTATGCCCCCGCAACCCTCTGCATACTGAATTTCATGAAACTGGTTTCTACTGGTTTCTGAGCGCTCAACCAACACTAATTGGCTGTCAAGTCACTTGCTATCTCTATGTAACTTGAAATAAAAACTGAAATAGCCAGTGACTTGATAGCTGATTAGTGTTGGTCGAGCTTTCAGAATCCGGGGGAAAAGGATTTAGATGTTTGAATGTGCTGATTAGTGTTGATCGAGCTATCAGAAACCGGAGGTAAAGGTATTAGATGTTTGAATGTTTTAGCCGGAGCGGATAGACCCCCCTGATCCCACAAGGCCAGATTACGACATACGAGCGGACGTGTGGTCGCTCGGAATATCTCTGGTGGAGCTGGCCACCGGAGTGTTCCCTTACAGAGACTGTACTAATGACTTTGAAGTGCTGACTAGGGTGAGTGATTATTCTGTTTATATTTGTATATGTGGTGGTGGCGTAGATCACTGCTAATGTAACTCCCGCTCACACCAAAAACTCATTACCAAAAATTTTCATCATCATCATCATACATAAGTCCACTGCTGGAAGTTGGCCTTCCCTATCCGTTTCCAGGAAGAACGATTTTTTGCCCTTTCGATCCACCGACTACCCGCAATCCTAACAATGCCAGTCCATCGGGTAGGAGGGCGTCCCACACCCCAGCCAAAAATCATAATTTTTATTAATAAGTTCAGTCATTTAAAACCGAAACAGCCTTAAGTCATTGATCCCCAGGCATGGTAGATATCCCTTCAGATCTCTTAGTGTGCACTTATTTGTTTTTAGATTTTGACGTAATTTTATTTTTGTTTTATATCAGGTAATAGCTGACGATCCGCCCCAGTTACCTGAAGACAGTAATTTCACACCCGAATTCAAGTCATTTGTCACACAGTGGTAAGTTATTAAAACAAGCATTTGTATTATCAGCAACTAGATTTATAATTAATATGGAGATACCAATAATACCTGTTCTCGACTAATGAATAAGCCAGTGTCTTACACTTAAATTTCGCAGTTGCTATCTTATTAGTTTTTAGAATTAAACTATGGAGAGACTACAAAAAAAAACTGTACAGTTTTTTACTGTACAGGATTTGCTTAGTTTTGGACTAGACAGTGCTGTGTGTATCCAATAATATTTACATTTATTTACTTTCCAATTTCTATTTGGCTATTTAGTACACATAGTAGAAGTTTTCTTTATTTGGGGGTTTTCTATATTTAGTTTTCTTTATTCTTTATTAGATAGTGTACGGAATGTCCACAAATGTATCCCTCTGGTTATTTTGTAAAATTTGAGTTTTACTAAAAAAAATTCATTAATTCCAGCCTAAAAAAGAACTACAGACAACGGCCGAAATACGCCAAACTCCTAGAACATCCATTCGTCGTCAAATCCATGCGTAACTCTGTATCTGTGGGCGACTGGTACGCTCAGCTACCCGGCTCGTCTCCCAGCGCGCTGCCCAAGCCGAGCGTACTAGCCGCGTCCCACGTGACACATGCGCCGACCAATGGCATCGAGCCGCGGAATTACGTCACCAGCTCGCAGCATTTCGAGCCGGCGCGCAACTTTGTGACCAGCTCGCAGCATTGGATGCCGGAGCAAGTGACGCCTACACCTGGCAGGTATGTATCCAAGTGTTTGGAAACGATATAATTCAAGTTGGACAGTTACACTCACAACGCATATACACTAGTGAGTGCTGTTTGGGATGTCCACCAACAATTATTTATTGTGTTTTACTCAAAGCTGTAATACTCTTTTTTAAACTTTCGCGATCATAACACATACTTATCAGTCTGCCCGCGACCACGGCTATTGCAACATAGCCGAAACGACGGGAAAATAAAAAAGGTAAATACGCGATAAATACCCGTGTAATATTTTAAATAAGTAGCTGTAATACTCTTATTACAGCTTTTTGTGTATTGCTCGTCACTGCTGATACTGATCGACGCAGGGCAGTGCATCATAAGGCATGTTCGAATCGTGCATGATCTGCGAGGAAAGTCTTTGTTCTGGGATATCTGCTGGTTCCATTTATTTATTGGTCACAGAGCTACATAAATATATTTACAATAGTGGTTCACCCGCGCAGATTTAAATCCCGGTATTCCCACGGGATAAAAAGTAGCCTATGTGTTATTCTAGACTATAATCCATCTCTCTGCCAAGTTTCATCCAGATCCGTTCAGCCGTTCCGGCGTGAAAGAGTAACAAACATCCATCCATACTTACAAACTTTCGCGTTTATAATATTAGTAGGAAGTATGATGAATTGTAGCCGTGTGCGTGTAGAGTGCGCGGGCCGGGTGTAAGAAGGAGGACGGCAAACCGTGATTGACACCGCAGTGGAAAAACGAAGCGCCGGCTGTTTTGCCGCTGTTTTGCCGGTGCATTTGCCGTTGCCATCTACAACCCGGTCACAATATCTGTGCACCTGACTTCGTGACGTCATATCGGCGGTCTGGGTACGGTGTGAAAAAAAGTTTTTTCGAGAAATGTGGACGTAAAAAAAATTACTAACCTTTTCAAATCAATTTATTATTGATGAAGGGTTTGTTATTAAAGAACAATAATTTTGATTTCAAAAACATTTATTATTAAACTCAGTCAAGATTAAATTTCTTGATTCGCTGTGTATTGTTTTTCCCATGACTTCAGTTTAACAGCTACAACAATTTTAATAACAACCAAACCAGTCCAAACTTAACAGTAAACAGTCTAAACTTAACAATAAATTAAAAAAAAACAAAACAACAACAAAGCGAAAATATCAAAATTATCAGGACGTGTATCGCCAACGAAGATGCTAACCGTACAATCGCCCCGGGGAGTGCGCGGAGAGGTGACAGGGGAAGCGGGAGAGGCGCCGCATTCCAGCGAGGTGCACAGATATTCTGACCGGGTTGTAATCGAAAACCGTCTATTTGTTTGCGCAGAGCCCGCTGGGCCTCCGGCAGCAGCGGCGGCGGCAGCAGCTCTCAGCCGGCGAGCCTGGAGATGGAGCTGTGCGCGCAGTCTCCGTTCCCGCGGCGGCGCACGCTGCTAGCCTGCGCCTCGCCGCCGCCGGCCGCGCGCCGCGTCTCCGCCGACAACCGCTGGCGGGCCTCGCCTGCTGTGAGTAGAACTCCTATCCTATACACAGCTCAGCCGGCGAGCCTGGACATGGAGTTGTGTACAAATATTGTTTGGTTCTCATCGGAATCACAAGGATCACTTTGAGACGTCTTAAAACTAGGTGAATCTAGGTGGCTTGGTTGGATTCGTCCTATATTATTATCTTATCATAACCGCTGGCAAGCCCCGCCTGCTGTTAGTTGTATTCGCCGTGTGTTATTAACAACACGTCGAGCCTCGCCTGCTGTGAGTTGGATTCGTCCTATCTTATTCACACAACTGCTGGTGAGCCTCGCTTGCTATAAGTTGGATTCGTCATACCTCATAAACAACTCTGGCGAGCCTCGCCTTTTGTAAGTTGGATTCTTAAACAAACTCAAACGATTTTCATTCGATTGAATCTAAAGGACTGCCCCACGTGCCCGTTCCAGGCGACCAAGCCTAGTAGAACAGGCAATTATGATGCCAAATAATAGGGTTTCTAATCGTGAAAAACTATTATTGGCCATGCTACAACATTGTTATCTTTACATTGTTTTGTGTTGTTGATTTTCTTATAATAAGTAAACAAGGAGGTGGTTTCACCTGAACCACATGCACATGAGGCTTGACATCTGTATGTGAACGAAGCGTCAGATAGGATACCCCAAGGATGGCGAGTAATAAAACGCAACAATAATATGAAGGTATATATATTACTCAAGTATGGGCAAAAAACACTTAATACGATTGCTGCTGTCACTCATTGCCCAAAACGCAACGATAGCGCGTTCTAATCTTTCCTGTGGCGACATCTAGTTATTACTTAGGAACTAATTACAGCTAAATCCAATAAAATGCAAAACATCTGCCAACATACTACCCACCAAGAACAACATTCACAGATGGTGTTCTTTAGTGACGTCGAAGAAAAAAAATACATAACTTTAATAATAAGCAAAGAAAAATTACACAAATCATTTAATGATGACTTCACTTAACTAGCTAATAACAAAAAAACAATTCAAATTAGTAAAATTTACGAATTGTTACAAAACTTATAATTAATTATTACTAACCTTTAAGCCCATCTCTTTACTAACTTCCAGTTTAGTCACAAGCTGGAAGTAAAACTAACTTTGAAGTTGGACGTTTAATAAATGAATTTTTTGTACGCAAGGTGACTACACGTGTGACATTGTGTGCGTCAGGGTGTTTGGTTACAATTTTTCCCAACAACCATCTGCAAGGTGGTAAATCATCCTCCTTGATTAAAACTACATCACCTTCTTTGGGTTCAGGGTTCTGATCTTGCCACTTGAAACGTTGTTGTAGCTGGTGAACGTAGTCCCGAGACCAGGAACGCCAAAAGTCTTGTAGCATTCTTTGCGTGAGTTGCCAACGTCTTAGCGTAGACAAATTTGACGTTTCAAAATTACGATCTGGTATCGTGATGAGAGGCTCTCCAACCAGAAAATGACCCGGCGTCAGAATTGATTCCATTTCTGATACCCCATCGATTCTTGATAAGGGTCTTGAATTCAGACAAGATTCTATCTGTGCCAATACTGTGGCCATCTCTTCATAAGTCAGCGAAGTATTACCCACCACTCTCTTTAAATGGAATTTCGTCGATTTTATGGCTGCTTCCCATAAGCCTCCGAAATTCGGAGCACGAGGCGGAATAAAATGCCATGTCGTACCATTTGTGGCTAGGCTTTCAGCTATATCTCTACCCACCATGGACTGTCCGGAGTCAAAAAGAACACGTAACTCTCGAGCCGCACCAACAAAATTTGTTCCATTATCACTATAAAGATCACTGCAATGTCCACGCCTGGCAACAAATCTCTTGAATGCTGCTAAGAATCCCTGTGTAGTAAGATCACTCACAGCTTCAATGTGAACTGCCCGCGTAACCATACAAATAAACAGGCATATGTAACCTTTATACGTGCGATGTCCTCGCCCCTTGGTGGTTCTTAAGTCAATAGGACCAGCATAATCTACACCACTTTTTGTAAACGCACGAGCAGGGGTAACCCTAACTGCAGGTAACTGACCCATGATTTGGTGGCTGGTTGCTGCTCTGTTTTTAACGCATATTGTGCATTTGCGAACTTGGCTTTTTACTAACTGCTTGGCGCCAATTATCCAGTATTTGGAGTACAAAACACTAAGCATTAATTGAGGACCTCCATGTAAGGTACTTTTATGAGCACGTTCAATAAATAGTTTGGTTAAATTTCCCTCTTTTGGCAATATTATTTGATGTTTTTTATTTTCAGCAAAATCCGAATTCTCCAGCCTTCCTCCTACCCGTAAAACTTGATTCTCATCCATAAACGGATTCAGTGATGATAGTTTGCTATTTCTTTTAAACTTCTTTTGTTTTTCTATTGCTTCAATTTCTTCCTCGAACCACTTCCTTTGATATTGTCTTATACAACACTCTTCTGCTTTCTCTATCTCGTCACAGCTTAAAATGGAGCTATTATGTCGCTCCACTTTCTGTTTTTTCATGTTCAAAAACCGTCTACAGTAAGCCACTACTCTTAGTAATTTGGTAAGTGAGGAATACTTGTCCCAAAACTCAGTTTTGTCTGAAGAGCCATGCATGCATACCTTTTTTGTGGCTTCTTCCAAATCAGTTTGCAACGTTCTTCTTTTATCTTTTAATATTTTTAAATTTGTGAGCATTTCAGGTCCTTTCCACCATAAGGAAGACTTAAGTAACTCTGCTGGGGTAAGTCCTCTTGACGCCAAATCTGCTGGATTAGATTTAGAGGAGACATGGTTCCACTGATGCGGTTCTAACGATTGCATGATTGTGGTAGTCCTATTAGCAATAAACGGTTTCCACCTACTTGGATGGCTATTTAACCATGCCAAAACTACGGTTGAATCCGTCCAGGCAAACCAATTATCTTTCGGAACTTGACAAACAGTTCCGATTTCTGCCAGCAGTTTAGACAAGAGAACAGCCCCACATAACTCTAATCGTGGTATGGAAACCTGCTTAATTGGTGCAACTTTGGTCTTTGCAGCGACTAAATAAACGTGTATCTGACCACCAGCACTGACTACTCGGATGTATACCACTGCTGCGTAAGCAACTTGAGAGGCATCACTATATCCGTGCAACTCTATCTTTGTATCACTGGCTATGCATCCCAAATAGCGAGGTATCTTGACCTGTTCCAGATCTTTCAAGCTTTTGCGGTAAGTTATCCATTCCTTTAAAACATTTTCAGGTACTTCTTCATCCCATGCTAGTCCTGTTAACCATAGCTTCTGAATTATAATCTTCGCTACAATGATAACGGGTGCAACCCAACCAAGTGGGTCAAATAGTCTTGCAATATCTGATAAAATGTGCCGTTTAGTTTCAGGTGTATGCAGCAGCGTGGGGAGAGTCACCGTGTAGTGGTAAAAGTCGTCGCATCTGTTCCAAGTAAGTCCCAGAATTTTTATTGTAGAATCCATTTTTATTTCTATGTTTCTATCTCTTCCTTCTCCTTGTTTTTCCTCCTTTATTCTTCCTAGCAGCTCTTCATTGTTGCTTGACCATTTTTGTAACTTAAAACCAGCTTTTTTTAAAAGTTTATTCATTTGCTTGTAAACTTCGATGCCTTCATCTACATTTTGACAGCCGGTAAGCAGATCATCCATATAAAAATCTGTTATAACTTTTTCAGCAGCTACTGGATATAGATGCCCTTCATCTGCGGCTATTTGCATAAGGCTTCGAACCGCCAAGTGTGGTGCACACGCCGTGCCAAATAGTACCCGCACCAATTTATACTCTGATATTTCTTTTTCAGGACTACTGCGCCAAAGAATACGTTGAAAATTCGCGTCGTTAGCATCTAGCCTTACTTGATGGTACATTTTCTCAATATCGGCCACCAAAACCACAGGATGTTTACGCCAACGCATAATGATATGCCTGAGATCCATCTGCAACGTTGGCCCAACCATTAAATCGTCATTTAGGGATACTCCATTTGTTCCCTTTGAGGAAGCATTCATTACAATTCTAACCTTTGTAGTATCTTTATCTTCTCTGACTACTTCATGGTATGGTAGATAAACAGCCTTCTCTTTCTTTTCATTTTCATTTACAGGTACCATGTAATTTCTCTGTAAGTATTCTTCAAATGTTTTCTGATATTCCAATTTTAAGGTTGTATTTTTTGACAATCTTTTTTCCAACATTTGCAATCTTCTTAACAACTTCGCTGCCGGCCTGATTATGAAGGTGGCTTGAGGAAATCCGATATGTTTTTTTTTTCACAAACTGAGCGGCTCTACTCCGCTAATATGCGGAGCTGGCACACCGCGCTTAACCCGCGTCCCGCGAATTTGCGGGGTCGGCACTGAAGTTGTTAAAGCTATTTGCTTTGTGTTCCCTTCCTGACAAGTAGGATGTGTTTCACGAAACGGAAGTTTTACTATGTAACGTCCTTCCGCATCCCTTGTTGTAGTTTGGGCATAAAAATCTTCGCACATTTTCTCTTCTTCCGTTAGCATTCTTTTCTCTTCATAGACTGATTCCGCTTCTAATTCCCAAAACCTTTTTAAAATTTCATTTTCATCAGTAAATGTTCCATGCATTACAATAGCAGTTTTATTGAGTTCCCTTTGAGAAGAACCTACTATTCCCGACACTATCCAGCCAAACAATGTTGCCTGGGCTACTAACAACCCACTTGGATCCTTACGGACTCCTTCTTTTAATATCTGACAAAATATGTCTGCGCCTAATAGAATGTCTATTTTATTAGGAGTACAAAAGTCCGGGTCTGCCAATTGGATGCCAGATGATTTTAACCAGGGTACTTCGTCAACTGGTTTTCCCGGAAGGAAAGATGTAATAGCTTTTAATACATGTGCTTTAACTTGTATGCTCTCATGAGGTTCAACTTTAGATTTAAGGTTAATATGAACCACATAGTTTGATTGAACCGTTTTTGCTCCACCTACCCCAGATATCGTACCTCGTGCTGGCGTCTTTTTTAGCTTTAAAAGCTGCACTACTGCTTCAGTCACAAAAGAGGCCTGCGACCCCTGGTCGAGTAGAGCCCTTACCGTTAGGTATGATCCATTTTTAGATTTAGCGTTTACTAAAGCTGTAGCTAGTAACACAGATTTATTTTGTACCGAAGCTGTATTTGCTTGTATTTCCTCAGTCGGTTCTTCCAGTGACTCCTCCGCCTGTTCTTCCCCTGAGTCTTCAGTCACAATGGCAGTCGTTATTTTTTCTTTACTTACTGTTTTCGGATGTAGGAGTGTGTTGTGATGGCGTCTACAAATTCGACATTTTATAGGATTTTTACAAGACTTGGCAGAATGATTTACCCCCAAGCAATTGAAACAAATTCCATTATCCAGCACATATTTTCGACGAGTGTCACTATCCTGAGCTTGAAACTTCTTACATAGATACAATTTATGGTTTTCAGAACAGAACGGACATTGGTAGACCACATCAGACTGTGCAGCATGCATTGATCGACTAACAACTTTGTTACTAGCCTTTTGTCCGATAAACTCCAGTGCCCTAAATCGATTTGTCATAAAGTTTTTAAATTTCCCAAAAGTTGGTAGTGTATCAGATGCAATGCTACTAGTTACATGTAGTTCCCACTGTTTTCGCGTTTCGGCGTCCAACTTCAATGTAAGTATATGTATCACAATGATGTCCCAAGTCGACACATCCACTCCTAAATTTTCCAATGCGCTTAGACAATCTGAGGTAGTGTCTATTAAATCTTTTAATCCTTGTGCAGACTCAACTACCTGACTTTTTTGACTAAACAATCTTTTCAATATGCAATTGGATAAATACTGTTTATTATCGTATCGAGCTACCAACAAATTCCAACATTTATCATAATTATCCCCCGCAATGGGAATTTGCCTCAGTAACTGTTCTGCTTCACCTGATAAGTACCCTTTTAAGTAATGCATTTTTTGCACCCTATCTAAACTTTCATTTTTGTGAACGAGGGATAAAAATAAATCTCTAAATGTCACCCATTCCTCATACTTCCCTGAAAACGTTGGAATAACAATTTTTGGTAGTACAAATTTTGAAACTGAGGGTGCTAAGATCCCCCCTTCATGGCTGATGGCTGAAGTTTCAGTTAAAGCTGGTTTTATAAAATCCTTTAAAATAGTTTTTAACTCCGTTTTGTAATCAAGATATAGCTCTTCAGCCTGATCATATATGTCCTTGGTGATATAATCGTGGCTCTTAAGTTCCACGCCATATGTTTCAATCAACAGTCGGTGAGTTGTCACAAAAGTAGACCATAATTGCTCCAACGCTTCCAACCGTACTTGGACATAAGTTTCTGTTATTCTATCCTTAGGAGATTTTTTAAAATTTCTCCTAGCTTTAGATAAGTTATTACAATTATCAGTCTGTAATACAATTTTGTCATCCATTTTACACAATTTTTTTACAAAGTTCCAATCAGTAGGTAATTTTTACTTTTTTTTTTTTTTTTTTTTTCAAAAATTATTCTAAGTGTTTGACAGAATAAAAAAATCAAAAATCGGGCATGGATTCCCCGTCTAAACCAATTTCTTAAAACTATCCTAAGTCCTAAACTTTACGTTCATGCATTAACTCTTATACCAAAATAACGACTATTAGAAAAAGTCCAAATCTAATCTTCAAGTCTTGAATAATGTTTTTAAAAGTACTCACAGTTTGTCCAGGCTCACGATTACTATTTCATTAACCACTTCTATACACAACAGCACAACCAGACGACAATCGCACCCATACAAGCGATTGTAGCCAGCGCATGCATGCGCCCCTCCTCCGCAGCTATCGGGATGTCTTCCGTCAAGGCCGGTGGCCGTTAAGACCAGGCGGCGTCTCTGGACAGCCTCGTCCTGGGCGGGCAGCGTCTTCAAAGGCGGGCGTTGTCCCAGGGCAGGCAGTGTCTCAGGGCGGGCGGCGTTTAGGGCGGGCGGCGTCTAGGCGGGCGGCAGCCGCTCAGTACAGCAACCCACAACAGAACGCTTTGGCCGGCTGATCTACGCAACGCACCCGAGCAGCGAACCACTACTCCTTTCAGGCGCGGGGTTAACGTAGTTCCGTCAATTTGAGGAACTACCCAAAAATACTTCCTAGTTCCTGCCTCCTTTGGTATCAATCTATATCCGGTTTCGAAGGTCCAATGAACGAAGCGTCAGATAGGATACCCCAAGGATGGCGAGTAATAAAACGCAACAATAATATGAAGGTATATATATTACTCAAGTATGGGCAAAAAACACTTAATACGATTGCTGCTGTCACTCATTGCCCAAAACGCAACGATAGCGCGTTCTAATCTTTCCTGTGGCGACATCTAGTTATTACTTAGGAACTAATTACAGCTAAATCCAATAAAATGCAAAACATCTGCCAACAGTATGTATGCCCCAAGATATACTCGGGCTCAAATACAATGCATGAAGAATCCGTCTGAAAAGCTATTCATCAAAATTATCTCATATTCGATCTTGATTCCAATCATATTGTCATAGTTCAGGATTCTTCGGAAAATCTATAATATTTAAACTTTTTTAACAGAGCTCCGGCAATACTAGTCCCATAGTCCTACAAAGGTTTTACCACCAAAACCAGCAACGGAGGTCGAGGGTAGACCTACACGCCACGCCTAGGCATAGAAGGTATGCATTTCTGGAATGTTCACCAATATTTTTTTACCATAATAGATAACAAAAAAAAATACCTACAGTAAAAGACAGGGATATGGGGATATAGGGACAGAGAAAACTTTGTTTTATACTATGTAGTGATTATTCTGTAACCTTTACTTCTTTTTCCAGTTTAAGTAGAGAACACAGCGCGGGCAGATCTCCTGAACCGCCGCCGAGATTACACAGGCAGCATCATATGCTTGGACATGAAGGTACAATATCACTCAGTATGACGTCATAACTGGCCTCACAGCTAAGTTGCAAGCAATTTTACCTCTTGTGCTGTAGGTGGGATATCCACAGAGAATACTTTGTGTGCTATTTCTGTGATGAACATAGAAGTTTGTTCTGTCTGGGTGTTATATGTATTTACAAAAAAGTATATAAAGCAGTATATCGGTAAGTATATCTGGTTCCCTATTAATTTTTTTTTTTGGCATACATATGTTAAGCCTCATGTGCCTGTAATTACACCGGCGGGCACACTCTTCAAACCACTGCGATGCCGCTTGGCGGCAGAAAAAGGCGAGCCGGTAGTACTTCCCCGGACGAGCGCTTCACAAAGAGCTCTATTACTCATAAAAGGCTTGGCTTAGTTTAGGGCGAGATAGTGCTGTGTGAAGTGTCCACCTAATATATATTTATGATAAAATGTTGTTACAGCGAACAGCAGTATGGAGTTTGAGCCCCCGCCATCGCTACACGACAGATTACACCCCCATCCGCCCTCCCCACTACTACTCAACGATAGGTAACTTAACTACTCATCAACTAAACTGAAACTGAAACAGCTTCACCACTTTGATCCCCAGGCACGGTAGATATCCCTTCAGATCTCCCAGTACCAAGTAAGTACTAACTTCAAGATTATTTGAGGATATCTAAGGGGGGTAGTCAGAGGTACGTCCAAACGTTACATTTGGCACATACCCACATTTTGCAGTAGTTAGTATTCCATACGTGACAGGTTGCAAGCCCATCGCCGCTGTTAGAATACTAACTGGTTTCCTCACGATGTTTTCCTTCACCGTTTAAGAGCACTGGCATTGCGCACATAAATTTTTTGATAGAAAAATCAATTGGTGCACGACCGGATTTGAACCTGCGACCTTACGATCGGAAGGCGGGGTCACTCCCACTAGACCACCGGTGCTCACCTCATCAACTACTTTAATTAAACACTTGATGGAGTCACTTTAACGATGAATCTATTAAGCTGATATTGAAAATCTGACCAAAATACTAAAACTAGTCACTAAGCTATTAGCTCAAATCCTTACAAGATTCTAACGACTTTGATCCCCAGGCACGACTTCAAAGAGGGATCAAAGTCAGCTCAGTTGCGCAGCGGGCGAGAGTCCGCCTGCGACGCAGAGGTTGCGGGTTCGATTCCCGCCTCGGAACAAATTTGTGTACCATCTGCTGAATTTTGTTCCGCGGTCTGGGTGTTTTCTATGTATAATAAAAAAAATAACTATCTATGTAAGTATGTTATAATGATATTAAATATATCAGTTATCCTATAACACAAGCTTTGAGTAGCTTATTTTGGGACTAGATGGTGCTGTGCGGATTGTCCAGCATTATTTATTTATTTAAAAGTCGTGAAACAGTTTCAATTTATTATCAAACTTATATTATGAATGTGAAAGTTTGATGGATGGATGGATGTTTGTTGCTCAATCACGCCAGAACGGATCTGGATGAAATTTGGCACGGATAGATTATAGTCTGGAATAGCACATAGGCTATTATCCCGCTAAAATGTATGGTTCCCTTGGGATAGATTGCCGGGTGTATTGTCTCGCTAAAACGTGGGATAGATTACGGAGGGGTCAGGGGGTTGGGAAGGGGGGTTCGATAAGATGTTCGGGGTGTCGGAGAGGGGGGAGGGAAAGGACAGAGGGGGGGGGGGGAGGTCGGGAAAGGACAGAGGAAGGACATACTTCCGCGGGGCTCGGCTCGTATTCAATAGCCGCGTACTGACCAAGCGAGCAGCCTCGCGAGGCAGCCTCGGACATTTGCCGCAGTACGCATGCCGCGCGAGGCGGCCTCGGTCTGTAAGTTTTCTAATCCGAGGCTGCCTCGCGCGGCAAGGCCGAGCCACCATGAGCATCGACGCTCAGTTTTACTTAAAGTCGAATAGAGACGCACAACTAACACGCAACGAATAAGCGAGGCAAAACACTACCGTCTTGAGTGAGCGCGGCAAACGTACTGAGGCGCCTTTGAGCATCGACAAAAACCGACCACGCTCGGCTCGGGCCGCGGCACGCTCGGTCGAGGCAGCGCGTGCGTTTGCCTCAGGCACGTCTTGACCGACCGAGGATTTGCCTCGCGAGGCAGCCTCGCGAGGCTGCTCACTTGGTCAGTACGCGGCTATTGAAGTACCCCCGTCGCGCCGCGGCGCCGTTCTTTAACCCCTAACACTAACACATGAGCTTTGTATTCCAGGCTATCAGAAGGTCGCAGTCAAAGTTTGACTCGCGCGGAGCTGCGTAACGGGTACCGCGTGGACTTGCCCACTGCCTCGCCCGTCCCGCACAAACATAAACACGACGACCAAGGTATTTATTATAAGTTGTTACCATGTAATTGACTACTGGAGGAGTTTCAGTTTGTAAGAAAGGGACGGAAACGTTTTCAGTGCTTTAATTAAGTTGGAGCAACAACTCGAATACCGTAGATGGCGTTAGTCTAGACAGCAAAGTAATTCGATAAATCCTGCACAGAGAAAATAATAAAATGCATTTTCTTTCGACTCCCAACTCTACGGTCTACTACCGCCATCTAGAATGCCTTATGGTAACATAATTTTTTTTTGACGTCATTCTGATACTGAACTCTTTATTTTCTACAGACACAAGAGAGATAAAACACCACAGACATACTACTTAGTGTTAAAAATGTATTCATAGGCCGTTACGTATGTACTCTAGTAGTCGCTACAAGGTGGAGAATACATCGCTATAGTCAAGTCACTATGGGAAAGTTAGAGCAATTGCTGCCTTATCATGGTTTGCCGGTCCAGCTGTTATGCACATAAATAACCCGTTTTGTTAAAAAACTAATCTAAAATGGCGTCCCTCATTCTCCTCTCCTCATCCTCGTTCTCTCATAAGTGCGAGGGAGACGGAACTATTGTTAAGATTCGTGTGCGAGTGAAAGGTAATGATCAACGGCGCCATTTATGATTCGTTTTTATAATGAAGCTGGTTTTATCAATTATGTATCGGTTGCTGTTTAACCAAAATGCTTTGAAAAAGTATGTTGGTACATATTACAATCTGATTATTCTACCTTGCTTTACTTTCTGTGACTACCACCCTTAGGCCGGTGCCAGATATGTATGAACGATCACTTAGCCGCACGCTTAGTGAGGCACGAGAAAAACTCGTGCCTCACTAAGCATGCGGCTAAGTGATCACGTAAGTTCATACATATATTTATATTGACGACCTCTGTGGCGCAGCGGGCGAGAGCCTGCCTGCGACGCAAGAGGTTGCGGGTTCGATTCCCGCCTTGGAACAAATTTGTGTACGATCTGCAGAAATTTGTTCCGATGGTCTGGTTGTTTTCTATGTATAATAAAAAAATATCTATCTATGTAAGTATATAATGTATTAAATATATCAGTTATCTAGTATCCATAACACAAGCTTTGAATAGCTTACTTTGGGGCTAGATAGTGCTGTGTGGATTGTCCAGCATTATTTATTTATTTATATCTGGCACCGGGGTTAGACATCCTCAAAGGATATTGGGTAATAGTTGCCAACTAGCAATTTATAAATAAATACATTTTGGAGGCTATTCCATATAGCGCCATCTTTTGACCAAATCGAGCTTGTGCAATAAGAACGTTACTCATGGAGTACGTTTTTTAGTCAATACATTCAATATTAATTTTAAACTCATGACTCATGGCTTTGAACATGATTTTTATTTAAAACGGGATATTTACCAATATTTGTGAGTTTCAAATGTACATTTTGATACATTTACAGTTTTTAGTACATAGTGGATTAACGTCAAAATTATTCTAGCTACCATTTGTAGACAAATTAAAATTAAATATTGAAGTACATTTTAAACAGCGCAATCCCCAAAATAAATAAAGCTGGTACTATAAAACGACTTTTTCATTCACCCTGCAGCTTTTACTAGGTGCTAGTAACTGTTGCTATATAAATACAGTATTTTTTGTATATATTTATTGATATGTTGTGCGTACGAAGGCAGCCAGTCTGTTACCGCGGGATGTAGTGAACTGCACTTACGACTCTGTCACGGCTACGTATGTGTGTCATCTGAAATGATTGTATTGTCTATGGTTAAAAAAATATTAACGATGATTAAAATGTTGCCATCATACCAATTTGTAGCAAACAGTGACAGGGATCATTATAAATTGTAAAGCCACGATTAAATTAATGTTACTCGTTTCAAAGTTTTTAGGATGGGATTATTCTGTAAATCACTGTTTCTTTTAATGACAATTAATTGGGCGCGTATTTTTATGCTGACCGATATTATTCGAAAAAGATTAAAAAAAGGAAACTGTAAAATTGATAGGTATCACCAAATTAAATACCCCTAAATCCATGTGTATGTTAAACATGTTATCCACGTTAGCTGCGCAGAACGAAGATTAGTGTACAAAATGCGTTCTGCGCAGCTTAGACACGTGGTCGTCAGATGTCAATGTTATTCGCCTGAAATTCACCCTTTTCTCGCAGATGTACTACTCTCGACACGCAAGAGTGTGCGAGCTATACACGCGCGCGTGTCACGCCCCGACGAATCATTTCACGGGAACAAAGTCCGATGTAGCATGCTCTCGCTTAGCGCAGTCGAGCAAAGTAGGCTTTTCACGAAGAATCGTTATTTAGCAAGGCTGTATTCACACTCCAGTCAGATTTCTAGTAACTAATCTTATCTAGCTAGTAACTTAGAGCCATAGCACGCGGCGTATTTTAAACGCGCAGATGACGCGCGTATACGCGCTTCAAACGAGATTTGACACGTGGCGACCGTGAATCGCGCGTCTACTGCGCGTATACGCGCAGATACATAAAAACATCTATTTACTACATACACAATTTGCACTAGTTTTACTGAATGTGTAGTGACTACGAATCGTATTAAATATAGAAATGAATGAAACATTTTATATAGAATTTTTATGCGATACTTTCGAATTAAAATTTACTGAAGTGTTGTTATTTTAATTCAATGTAAAATGTATTAAAACTAAAAATAAAATATAAAAGCAATACAATCATTTCACAAATCCTTCCATACACCATTCTCACTACTCTCTTCAGTCCTATGTATATATTCTGTGGACAAGCTACATGGGAATAATTTGTTTTAACGGCAACCCTATGTGCTTAGCGGGTTACTCCGGAAGAAGCTAAGCTGTAAGAAATACAAGCAGCACACAGCACCAGTAAATAATTACGCCGCCGGCGCCGTCGAAGCTGTTCGCTCAGCGAGCGTAAGAGGCCACTTGGCTAAGTATTAAGTTATTTCAAAATAGTTTGACATATCAAAATATAAAAACTACAGGAAATACATAGTTAGATTTTGTGCACTTATAATTTGTTCCATGATATTGCTATTTTGATATAACAAATATTTTGACGGATCTGCATAGAGCTGAGCGTGCCTTCGATATCGATAATTTTATCGATATAAAAGTTCTGTGCTAACAATTTCGATTAGTCCCAAGTTAGCTCTTCACAAGTGCTATGACTTATCAGAAACCTAACAACATCAGTGTTTTATCGCTTAAAATTATTTCTTCTATACATTTCAGACTGTTCATTTGTGTACATTTTGTATTTATATTTACGTTCATTGAATTTCAAAAGAGCTCTAAATTATATTATAAATAAAGCTCTTCTTCTTCTCAGCGTTCTCTTTTGAAATTAAATGAAAGTTGGATCCTTGTGCTTGCCGCTGTCCTTACGTCCACACATCGCCTGCCCATTGTCGCTCTGTCACATGCCTCGCTACACTAAACACGACCCTAACACCTGGCTAGTAAGGTTTATATCTGTATGGGCTAGTATGTACCGCTTTTTATCGAGATGCAATAATGCAAAGTTGACATTGACATTTCAAAACTACGCCATATTCCCTAATCAGTACCTATCGATTGATTCATATTTTTAGCAAATTTATCGATACTTCATATTTTTAGCAAATTTTATTTGATATTTTAACATCAAAAGTAATGGTCGCGATTAAATTTACTATTAAGTTGGATAAAAAAGACTGTAAACTTTTTTAAACACGAAAGGTGCTGCAAAAAGTGGAATTATATTGTATTTACAACGACAAGCGTTCAGCCTAGGTGTAGCTTAGTAGCAAGGTGTAAGGCTTCTGTCTCGCCATCACCCATTATCAAGGAGTCTGCTTCGCTCAATAACGCCAGGCATACGTAACTAGCTATGTGCTGTTTGGTCACCCACATCAGTCTCTCTCACGAGTGTACTCACTCATTTATCATTATCAATGGGGGCTAATTTTATACTTTAACTCAAGCAAAATTCATACTGGAATATATTTTGTCATGCAAAGATTTTTTTTTAAATCATGCATTGTTCAAAAATACAATGCATCTACATTGTATTTTTGCAACTTTTTTTATTAGCTTATTGAGCCGAGAACGCGCCAAATTCAAATTTCGAATGCAACCTTTTTTAATTAGTTACACGTTTTTATTTTCGGTGCTTTCTGATTTAGTTTGAGAGTTTAATGTTTTATTTATTAGTACTACTAATAAATAGACCAATAAACTCTCAAAACAAAACCAGAGAGCACTACTAACAAATTATATTGGTACTACTTGATAGATTGGTAGTTACTGATCGATTAGTATACTACTAATAAATGAAACAATCAAACAAATCCAGAAAGCACAGAAATAAAAAAGTATGCCCAATTAAAAAAGGTTGCATTCCGAATTTTAATTTTGAGCGTACTCGGCTCAACAATAAAAAAAAATGTATTCGAAATTCGAACTAGGCGCGTTATCGGCTGGTCTAAAAAAAGGTTAGCTCCCATTGGTCGGACCAAAGAGCACATGCGGGCTGAGGGCAGAGTGTAGTGGGGCGCGGCGGGCGGCGGGCGGTTAGTGCGGTGCGGCTAGGCGCGCGGTACAAGGCGCGGCACTCGTGTGCAGGGACAGACACAGGCTGGCTGCACTCGCTCGCCGGGCTGCTGAAGCGGCGGCTCAGCGGTTACGTCAAGTGGCATCACGTTGCAGCGCACGCGAGGCAAGCAGATCATCTTCCGCGGCACAGGTGTGTACGCTTTGTTTTATAGCAGGTATGGCCAACCGGTCGATCGCAGCTATTAATCCAGTCGATCGTGGCAAGCCAAAAAAAAAACATTTAAGTACCGAACGAACTCGTTCGAATGCGCATCGTATCGCAAATATTGAGAGAGAGCAAATATCTGCGAGCTCGCAGGGAGAGAGAGAGAGCAAGCGACATCGCATCGCAGTTTTGTGTAGGCACCCTTAGATCGCTTTTTAATAGTTCAACCAAACGGACCACATGATGCTTCAAAATGAAAAATTGCACAGGATTTCGTCAGTAAACAGCAGATCTTGGGTCTAATCAAGTTGGCCACCCCTGTTTTATAAGCTTTTGTTCATATCTCTTGACACCTTATCGCGTATAGTGCGCTTCATCTAATAGTTCCCATGCCGTCTTGTTGGCAGTAGTTATATTTTTGTAGTTCATTTATTAATATAGATACGTTTTAGCGTGTTAACAATGTTGACAGAATGGGGTGTCAACAATACGGCATATGAACTGCTTGATAAAACGCAATCTATCTCTATTATTAAATAAACTACTAAATATATATCTACTGCCAACATGACGGCATAGGAACTGTGTGATGAAACGCACTCTCACTCTTTTTTTTTTTTTATATCATCTTCCTGCCATTATCCCACTTTATGTGGGCACGACAGGTTTCTTCATTCCAGTTTTTTACACATATTGTAATCTTACACACAATCCATCCATCTATCTTGGCCTACCTCTACTGCACCCACATACATACCTAACAATATATTTCATTATCATGTTTTGTATGTTGTGTGCTAAATAATAGTAAATAAATTATTGTCTTTATGTCATGCCATGCCCATACCACGCTAACCTATTGAGTACTTTTACGTTTTACGGAAATTACTGTTAATTTCTAACCGATACATGAAAACGTGTTTCAACATATAAACTTTGTATTGTATATCTAGATGGGGCACCACCGAGAGTTGGAGCGTGCCTGTTTCTCCCCTCCCGCCCCGCGCACCGCCGCCGCGACCTTCCGACTAGAACCACCCCCCGTGATACCTTCACATAACTAGCAATAATAGAAAGAAAGCATATTTATTTGCAGACACTTAGATCTAAACATAATAGCTACAACTAAAAAGAACATAGTTAATCAAATAACCTAAGTGCTGCAAAAGGGCATGTCTCAGCATAATCTATGCAGGAAGCTATACAAACCTCACACACATTAGTTCCTAAAAAAGGACAGCTATATTTCTTTGTATTAAAGATGAAGGTAAGGCACTAACCTCGTTATGAAAAGAACAGAGAACATCTTGAATTCTATATTTTTTTGTACTGTAGTGTGAGGGACACTTACTTCCCCAAAAAAATCTGATTCAGAGTCCGTGTTATGATATCTTAAAGCGGCTGGTATATACTAATGGTTATAGTAGGGCCAATTTAATAGGCCACATTTGACATCTGTCAGATTATATCATAGTCGTAAAATTGACTTCTTTTGCACAATTGCTTCACTTCTTTCAGTTATACATACATGCTTATTATAATAAAGACAAAAGAAGGCGATTTTACGACTTACTTTGACTAATAAACTATTCTAAACATGTCATGATGAGATGTCAAGTGTGACTTATTAAATTGGCCCTACTGTAGCTGTCATTAAAGAGCCAATCATAGACTGGTAAAAAGGTATTTTATGTCAAAGAGAACTATACTGTGAGTTAAATTGCATTAAGGTACTTGACAAACGTGCTCAAAAATAAGCATGCTTATATTGAGCATGCTCAAAAATCAACCGACGTACGACCAAATAAGCATGCTTATTTACTAGCACGACCTGTTAACACGTGCTTTTATTGAGCAAGGAACGAAAAAAGCATGCTTTTGGCTTGAAAATAAGCACCTTTCTGGTGTTTCTGTCTTAGTGGTTTCCGTACTGGATTAAGCCTCAGAATGAGACAGCAAACAAAATAAGTCAAAATATGTTATTTTTGCATTCTTCTCTATAGTCGGACAATAATAGAGTCAATATCTGAAATCCAAATATTTTACATACTATTTGGTATAATCACGCTTATCTATAAAAGTATACTTACATAATGTATTTATAACGTATGTAAATTGCGATGCTTGTGTAAATAGTTCAGCACTGCGGTATTATAGGTTTTTTACAAGTGATACTGAATGCCATGCTTATCAAAATAGGGTTCATAATAAGTTAAAGTTTGATGTGAGTAACTTGTGAGCGCAGTTGAGACTTTTGTGTGCGACCTTCGGACCTCAGACTTGAATTGTAACATTAGAAAACGGTAAACGATTCCTAATGTTATTGAAATTATAAAAAAACTACTCGTCGGTATATAAATTGGCGAGTAAGTTAGATTTAGAGTAATATTGAATAGAAAAATTGTAAATTAATTGGAAGAATAATCAGAGATTTGTTACTTTAATCAATGTACTTTTATTTCGATAACACATCAGACTTACCGAATTTATATTTATTGTACCGGTAAAAGTACGACAAACTGTTTTTAATTGCTTTTTCTGTGAGTTAGCAAATCTTTGTTTATGCAAGATTTATAGTATTGGCAGTTTGTGAAAAAACACAACTACCTGCAAGCTGTTGAAAACCAGAAGAACAGTTTTTTTTTCGTAGGTAAGCTTGTTTTGCTTGAACTCCGAAATTTGGTCGCTACCGAATTCAAATATACGGCCCCTATTTATAAAAATCTGTCAATGCTTAAACTAATTGCCGTCTTTTACCAATGGGCAATGAAAAACAGTTTAGGCCTTTTTGCAGTGTTACAACTTGAGTAACGTAAGAGATTTAAGTAAAGTTATGGACAGCAGCGCTCTAGTGAACGTAGGCCTGAGATAGGTCGTAAAGTGTATTAGCGATTATTCCTATTTAAAACTGTTAAATAGTCTAAATATAAATAATGTAAATATCATGTATCATACCGTATTTATTTTCTAGGCGACAAACTACCAATAATGGGTTTTGATTCAGTATAGTCGCCTGCACTACCAAACGTCTTAGGGCCTTACTACAAAACGGTGTCTAACTTTAAACAGTGTCTAAAATTAGCGCTGTCTCTGTTTGCGATTATGCAATGGCAAGAGATGTCAAAAGAGGCACCAAAAGTTTAGGCAGTGTTTAACGTTTGCCTATTTTTTTGTAGTAAGGACCTTGACATCTTTTGCCATTGCGTAATGGCAAACAAAGACAGCGCGAATTATAGACATTGTTTAAAGTTGACACCATTTTGTAGTACAACCATTAATTTTCCATTTAAAATGACGGACCGGTGTCATATAAGAAGCTAAAAATAAAGCAATGTAAATTAATTTTTCTTTACTCATACTCAGAACGTACGTCTGAAGTTGCCTGGCTCCCGAACTAAATAAGTTAGTTTCACCCCTCGGGAAAAAATGTAGATCTTTCATTCTAAAAATGCACGCCCCTCCACTATAAGTTCGATGTAGGTACAGGCATTTTGTATTAATAGTACTGAACGCTCATTGAAAGCTTTATTATGAGATAGCATATCCGTTTCCGTCGTTTTTCAACCAGTTTTCGAACTTTTATACCCGTATGCTTCCGGTCAAGTGGCGCCATCTGGCGGCCGTGCGCCATTTTGCTTCGTAAAATGTGCAGCGCCATTTTAGATTCATTGGCGTTTTGTTTTCCGTCGAAGCAACTTGTGTCTAGCAGATCTCTGCTACGACCGTTGCAAAATATTTTAAGTTTATATCTCATCTCAAAAGGTGTAGAAAATAATAACTATATTCAGTGAAGTGAAATTCTGTAATTCGAACTGTGCAAAGAGGAGAAAAACCGTGAGTACAACCCTCTTTATTATAAATTGATGACCGTGATCAATTTTTTAACGATATTTCGTTCGGATCACGTTAAAAAAAAAAAAAAAAAAAAAAATACCCGTTTAGGAATTATGCTTTGTGCAAACTTGGTTTTTCAGAAACATTTCTTTTATTATGTGACCTGTTAGGTATAAGCCTCTGCTTTCACACCAATGCTATGGCTGGTATTAATACGGCAGAAGCATTGTGAGCAGTAGTATATACAAATTATACATATATGCTTTTTTTCTATAGCTGTCGGTACTGATCGAACAAGTTCAGGATTATATTTTTGTTAATATGGATAGCAGAGTGCTACAACCAAATAGGCTTATTTTATTCTTGCGATGAAGTCCAAGGTCACATGTTTTAAAATCAAGACAGAGCTAAAAGGATGTACCTGCTTTAAAACCCCCTATAGGTATTTGAAACTAGTATCTAGGCTAGAAGTCTAATACCATAAAGACACTTCAGGTATTCATAGACCTTTGGAAACAAACGAAAGGGGGAAAACGTATGATACCTTACGTCAACATGCTTATACGATTAAAAACTAACTGCATCATATAAATACAATAATTTAGTTTTATTTTATCTTTAAACAAAAGTTTATTTGCAATTTATCTCTTGAACTTATCATAACCGATAACAGTGTGGATCTAAGTGTCATAACTGAAGAAACTTTTCTAAATTTTGCTACCCGCTTTATTATTATTATAAGTACTTAATATAACGGGTGACCGACCCGAATATCGTAGGGATTACAACGAACAAAGATTGATCCCTCTTGACCACCCCTCGCGGGGGTTAGGCGTTCTGTATAAGTTTTTAGTGATCATGAACAAAGGTTGATTCTGTAATAAAGGCAGAGCCTTTTTTGGCCGCCCCTCGCGGGGGCAAGGCGTTTTGAAAATCTATGTTCCATCAGGTGGAACTGTTTAATAGCACAAAAAAGTTGAACCTGTCAAGTTAAAAAGGCAAAGGTACTTTAGCCACCCCTCGCGGGGGTTAGGCTTTTAAAAATCGATGTTTCCATTACGTGGAACTAAATATGAACAATGTGCGGGTAGGTAAGTAAAATGGTAAGTAAGGTTTAAAAGAGCTTGCCCAATATTATGGAGAGTTCTCTAAAGAAACGCAATCAATCTAACAGCCACCCCTCGCGGGGGTAAGGCGTTTGGAAATATATGTTCCATCGCGTGGAACGAAAATGAACAATTTTGTGGTTATATGGTAAGGTATAATAAAATGGCTTTCTCAATATTATGCAGGAAGAAATCCAATCAAACTAACAGCCGCCTCTCGAGGGGGTATAGGCGTTAGTTAAACGGTGTTCATCAAGTGTAACCGTATAAGATTTTGGTAAATGAACCTGATCTCATAAGTTTGAATCTCTATCGCAAGAGAATTCTTATCAAACATACTGTCGCCTCTCGAGGGGGCTAGACACTTATAAAACGTTTCCACCGCATGGAACGAAATTTTTTTATGCTAACATGGCCTGGCCTGTCAAAACGCAAACATGCCTGCAACCAGTACACCCTGATGGGTGGATGTTTCTAGAGCCAGTTTCAGTCGCTTCTCGAGGGGGCTAGACGATTATAAAACGTTTCTACCACGTGGCACGAAAAATTTTATCACAACGGCCCGACTTTTTCGAAACACAAACATGCCTGTTAAAAGTACACCGTCGCTGGGTGGATGTTCTTGGAGCCAGTTTCCATTGAAACCTTCCAATACTGGGGTCAACCCTCACTATTGTTATGATGGGAGTCTTATTACAAAAAGAGTTTAACTTTATAATAAACTAGCGACTTGATCGTGAAAATATAAGGCTCCGAGAAGTTTAAGGTGACTAAATAATGCACTTTAATATGGTGTAAAAAATGGCTAACTCAGATAAAAAAAAAAAAAAAAAAAAACAAGGTTATCGTATTAAAAGCCTAGCCTAGCGTCTCCTATAAAAATATGACTTTTACATTTTTGCTAAAATGTTTTTTATAAGGATTTTCTATATTTTTTTTTTTTTTATGGACATTATTTTAACTGTACCTACTGTTGTACTGTACTGTAGAGTAAATTTTATCTGGTTATGGAACCAAAGCTAATAATATGGTGCTAATATGCTGTTCTGGGTCTTTTATATTGCATCTCGGGCAAAATGATACTTGAAAAGTACGAAAAAAAAAAAAAAAAAAAAAAACCTAACCTAACCTAACCTAAGGCTAACCTAAGCCTAACCTAACCTAAGCCTAACCTAACCTAACCTAAGCCTAACCTAACCTAAGCCTAACCTAACCTAAGCCTAACCTAACCTAAGCCTAACCTAACCTAAGCCTAACCTAACCTAAGCCTAACCTAAACCGAACCTAACCATGTGTTCGGGTACGTTAGTGTATGTTTAAATAAAAACAAGCTTTGAGCTTCAAGTTATATAGTAATAGCTTACGTATATACGTATTGCTGACTCAGACTCTGAATAGAATGTGCATCACTGTGATCACATGTTTTGTAGTTTGATAGTAGACATTGAAAAGCCAAGGGTGGTTATTAATTTTTAGTAATCAATTATCTGCTTTCATAAAAACTTAATCCACAGTGTTCATCATTACTGTTAACAAAGTTTATGGATTCCTTGCTGGGCTAGCCTCGCCAAAGACCTACCCTACCACAGCCTAAAGAATCAAAGCTTCTTAAAGAATCGTCTTGGTGACATGTACGTTTCCTGTTGTCGACGTTGCTACCTAGCTCTGACAGTTTTATAATTGGTCTTGGAGCAGGTACACTCTACTAGTGCATTGTGTCCATAGTTCAGATAACTTATAATAAAGTGCGACAACTGTAGGTACTGCAGGTTTATCTACAAATAGGATGTATAAAATCAATTCATGACTATGATAAAATGGAAATAACTTATCCTTTCTTGTCCTTGGATTACTACGAAATTCATTTTGGCATGTTATAATGTTCAAGTGCGAAGATCTGGTTGTATTTTTATGTCACTACTCTCCTACAATTCTATTTTTTGAGAAATAGCTAACCATCAAGCTTAGTTCATGACGCGTTAGTGGGTACGTGGGTTTTTTCTTTTAATAGAATATATAGTTCCACAGTAAAATTTTGACGCGCTAACCTCAAAATTTTAGCTCTAGCAACACCTTTGACCAACTTTTATATATGGTAAAAGATTTTATTTTTAAAGGTATACAAATACGAGTAGTTTCATGATTAAATACATACAAATATCTATTATAAATACATATAATTTGCAATACTCCGATAATATGACTGTAGGTTGAAACCGTTATTAACTTCTTGTTTTAGCATTTGAAATTCATTTTATGAGCTCTCAATATAAGCATCATTTCTCTCTGATTTGCATTTTACAATAATCCTATATGAAGCTTTCATGCAAAATGCTTGGTTCTTATGTTATGATGGGGACATTTTTTCATTAGTCTAATGTTTTTTGGATACTCTTAAGTCAGTAATGAGAAAGTAGGTAAGTCAAATTTCCTAATCAAAGTTTCCGGTTGAGGTAATGGCAAAAAGCGGTATCAATTAAATACCACAAAAAACCATAACGATAGATAAGCCGCTGATGTCTCCATTATTAGACCTCTATGGTACTAAATAATGTTATCATATTTAATGTTCAATACTGATTGCATTAATTATAAATGTTTGTTAATTATTATCAGTTGACTGATCAAGCTAACTCAAATTCCTCATCATGAATCATTGAGTATAACTATAAATGACTTATTTATGTAACAGCCAAAATACTTCAATTTGCTTGATACAATAAAACGATAACAGATTTTGCTAAGCGTTCTTCACACGCAGTCTATTGACAGTGCCGTGCTATTGCAGGCTGGATAAAATCATTGTTTATAGATGCTACTATTACAGTACATCTAGAGTAAGATCTATAAATCGCATTCACAGACATTGTGAACTGAACCATGTGTAAGCTATGAATGTATCGAGTGTTGTTAAAAAATATTTTATTTTTTATTTTTATTGATTACTTTTCTAATCTTTAGCTCAAGCTTGAGTACCTAATGAATTGTAGGCTGAGAGCTATCTATAAAGGACATCAGTCATTTTCGATAATATAATACATCTGTCCGACGTATTAAATAACCTTACTTTGTTTGAAATTACATATTTATTAAAGAGGACCATTGCCTGACAAAGGTAATGGTAGGATTTAGTAGTAATTGGGATAATTTTCCTAGTCACTATGATAAACTAGTTAATTTATGGTTACTTACGATCACTATTTAATACCTGATCATACCTAAATCTGACATATACTTTTCAGTTACATTAAGTAAAACTGAAGCTTTTTCATGTATTGTTATACATTATCAGTTGTATTATTGATAATAATTTATGAACGCAATTAATAATTCTTTATTAAAAAATGGTAATAGTACAATATAGGTTGCCATTACAGTGTTTTACCTACCTATTGGGTTAAAATATTTTAAGTTCACATTGGCGCT
This sequence comes from Plemyria rubiginata, assembly GCA_963576535.1. Classification (NCBI taxonomy): domain Eukaryota; kingdom Metazoa; phylum Arthropoda; class Insecta; order Lepidoptera; family Geometridae; genus Plemyria; species Plemyria rubiginata. The sequence goes on along the minus strand of OY754908.1, from coordinate 13,384,980 downwards.
AGAGTTACCTACCTAGAACTCACAAGTGGCGACACCAGGCGATAACAAACAGATCCTCATAATAAAGCTTTCAATGAGCGTTCAGTACTATTAATAGCAGCGTTTTACCTGAAATAAAACGCATATTAATATACTTACCTCATTGAAAGCTTTCATTTTTAACTCTGCCTGCTGAAACTAAGCCAATGAATCTAAAATGGCGCTGCACATTTTACGAAGCAAAATGGCGCACGGCCGCCAGATGGCGCCACTTGACCGGAAGCATACGGGTATAAAAGTTCGAAAACTGGTTGAAAAACGACGGAAACGGATATGCTATCTCATAATAAAGCTTTCAATGAGGTAAGTATATTAATATGCGTTTTATTTCAGGTAAAACGCTGCTATTGTAAAGGCAATGGAGGGGCGTGAATTTTTTGAGTGAATGACATACTATTAGTGCAGACGACTGTACATTATGCTGGCGCCTCACATGGGCTATGTTGGCTCCAAGTTGTACTGTTGGATCCAACACTCCAATGTGTGGATCGATCTTGGACAGTTATTGGACCTAAAGTTCGGTTCAACCAAATTACAGCCAAGCTTGGACGCAAAGTTAAATCCAATGTGTGGCGTCGGCATTAGAATTTAGTGCGTGTAGAAGAATCAGCTTGTATTTACTAGGGATAAAAAATACTGGATTACGTGCCATTTTGTGGACATTGTGTGATGCCCGTGATTTGGTAATTTTTTATCCTTGTGTATATTATTTTTGACCAAATAGATTGCGCTTGTGTTATATGTAACAAGACTACAAAACTTAATTGTACTATTTAAAAAAATCAAATAAAGTTGTCGCAACAATGAATCGATGGTGACATTATATAGCAAAGAAATCTACTGATTGTTATTACTTGTATTCAGGTATTTACAAAATATAACATAGGTACAAATACAATTAAGCTATCTACAGATCGCACAACAGATCCAAATATGTAACTATTCATTGGTTTATATAGTTTTAAAATCATCTCCACGATGCTAATATGTTGGAATGAAACAGAAAGAACGTGATCCCAGATTTTATTCATATATTAACACATTTTTTCATTTCTAAAATGTATCTTTCAATCTTTTTAATAGGAAATCCTGTTACAGCAAACAGGCGCTACTTTCAAATTGGGCAGTTTTTATACGAATTTACATAGTATAGTTTAATTTTATTTTCTTTGGAAACTGCCCGGTATGATCTGTAAATAGGATATGTGGGATGAGGCGTCGTGCGATAGGTACACGCTGGGAGCATGGAATAGACAATAACCCTTGCATATCTAAAATCTTGGAGCTCAAAAAGTATTTGAATACACAGACTGCCTAGGTGACCATAAAATGTTTAATGTGCCGGTTTTAAGCTAAACATCACAAAGAAATGTTTTTCATTTTTGTTTTTGACGAGTCTAAAGTAGACACAGTATTTTGTCTGACATTACATGGTATAGTGCGCGTCAACCGAAAAAAACGCTAGAAAATAGTAAAGGGGAGGTGTTTGCGCTTACAATACTCGCGGCATCACACCCCCTCCCCTTCCGGCATTCTTTTTGTGTGACGCTCACTTTAATATAGAATGTATAAATATGTCTATTCCGCTGAGAAATGCGCCCTCTAGTCCGTACGCTACGCTTCATCCAAACATTTAGAATAAGATGAGAATTTAAACAAATATATTAAAACAGCGATGTAACTTGATTTTTATTATTACTGCAATCATTAATTTTATGTACTGTAATAAATGCGGATCAAATTTTATACGATGTTTTAGTTAAATCTTTTACCTATCACAGGCTATTCAGGCTAGTTAACGAGCCTGTAACATTGGAAGAATTGAGTCATGGTGTTATTGACGATGCAAAATTCCCCTGGCTGAAATTCAGGTTCCTATGTAGGTAAACTGTAGATTCATTTCGCTCTGGCATCTGGCACTGGCTTCATTGTGAATCCGAGCATATAAACTTATTCAATTCAAGGAAGGAAAAATAAAAACGACACTTAAATAAATAGCTTTATTTCAAAAATAAATTATATTTGTGTCGAGTAACAAATTATAAATTAGATACTTATCTACAAATATCAGCGCGGGGTGCTTAATAAGCGAATAGTATTTTGAGGCTAAAGGTCTATCCGCACACATCAATGCCGTGTTAGGGACGGGGCAGGGACGTGTTTCGTCAGGAGTCTGTAAAAATATCATTACAAACATTGTATATGATCACACATGTCTGTGTCCGTGACGGCAACGAAGCAACGAAGTTCCTGTCCCGTCCCTGACACGGCTCTGATGCGTGGGGACAGACCTAAGCTTTGGTTTTTAGAGAAACGCATTTATTTCAACGCAAACTTGGAATCCGCGTTTTCACAAATTCGTTTCTTCCATAACAAACAATGGTGCAAATCTCAAATAACTAAAGTAACAAATATATGTAAAATCAAACTATTCAAGAGGCTCTTTTCATACAAGGCGCAGACTGCTGAATCCCGAGCGAATCGAGTAAAAACTTCGTTTTGACAGTATTTATCTAGTATCTACGGTTAATCTGATGTTACTCAAATTTTGCAAATATTTTTGAGCACTCATGATTGAAATGGGAACTTTTACATTAAACCTTTCTTAATTAGCTGTGAGATAGATTCATACATGGCGTGTTTTGCGCTTCGCTTATGTGTCGAATAATGCCCTAAGTACGCCCTGCTGCCTGGCAAGGCGAACTGAGGAACCTAGATTTCTGCAGAAATTAAGGGTGACGCAAGACTCGGTACATTTGCAATATCAGCGATCTAATTTAAAAAAAAAACATGGATTAACAAATGCAAGCCTTATATACCTGCTTAGTTTTGCCCCAATAATAAATATTAAGAGAATTCTATGTGCGCCTTATTAATAACTTTTATGTACTGAACTATTGCTAAACAAACTACATAAGTAGAGGTATGTTGGAATATAAGATTATGTCATAAGTATGTTTTTCTAAGGCAAAGTTAAAAACTACTAAATAAATTTATAAATGTATAAATATGTCTAAATACCTATAAGACAAAGTAATATTTTGTCTATTTAAATCCCAAATTTAAAAATGTTCGGACCCAGTTGACATGAAGAATCATCTATTTTTGACTCATCTAGTCTAAAGGCAATATACACAGTTCACTTCAGCCGTTCAATTTGGATGAAGCAACCAAATTGAACCATGTAAAGAAAAGTGAATCATTCAATTCAATGAATTCCTTTCATTTCTGCTCCATTCAACCAGTGATTCAATTTGGTTGAACTGTGTATTGCCCTGCCCTTGCCTACAGATTGAACAATCATGATCACTTGGCTACAAAATCATTCAGGTCTTAATCAGGTATAAAAATGTTCGAATTAGAGATTTGAGTAAGTAGGTACTAAGTACATAATTAAAAAAAAACTGCTCTGAAAAACAATAAACGAAGGTACATTCTATATAGTAATTTTTTTCTATAATCCTAACATACCTACAATTTCAGTTAAGAACGTAGGTCTTTTCGAATAATCAAATAATTTATGAATAGCCACAAAATTATATTAAATCAAATCTTTGGTTTTTTATAAATAGGCGTCGTAAGTTTATGTAAAATAAACAAATAAATATGTTTGTTTTCTGACTCTCCATTTAAACTCTCCGTTAATCTTTTGTTAACGAAATATTTAACAGCCACACTTTAAGACTCAATCAAAGTAAATGAACATTCAACTTGTTTGGCCCCTTCAATACAAAGAAGTGCAATCAGAACCCAGAAAACACTGAAACAGCTTCACAGCTTTGATCGCGAGGCACGGTCAATATCCTCAGATATCTTAGTACCTACACACAGTTACACATCAGGCTATACACTGTTCGCTCTGTCTTTTTGTATAGTCGGTCAAATGAAAGTAGACACTGAAAATTCGCGCCAAATTCAAAAAATATTAGCGTGGCAACGCAGACACGCTAATATTTTTTGAATTTGGCGCGAATTTTCAGTGTCTACTTTCATTTGACAGACTCTAGTAACCATCATTTTTATTATACCATCATTTTGCAGTCTTCCAGGTAGAATAATTCTTTTGGTTTAAGGCGCAGAAACAGTGAAGTAATCAATTATTTAGATTGGACACTACGTGCATGGATCTAAGAACATTTTACTCTTACATTGAAATAAGGCATTGTTCAAAAGACGCATTTAAACATTTAAAAATGGCGGAAACAATTAGTCAATTCCAATAATCTATAGGACGCGTCACGTAAAAAGAACGCTGGAAGGAGGGTGTGTGATCCCCTCCACTGCTTTCCAGCGTTCTTTTTAAATGACGCGGCTACTACTAATAATGAAGAGAGACACCAAAACGACAAACTTGCCTCCCTCTATAAAATCTAGAGCTAAAACAAATAACTCGCTTATTTATAAACGATTAACAACACGAAAACTAACATTTAAATTACAAAAGTCAAATTTAACAGCCTCGAAAACATCGTCCAACTATCCCGTAATACAATTCTGACTAGTAACATCGCCAGTAATATTTATGTTACGAATATTTCCGAAACAAAAGCAAAGCCTATTTTTTTATTCCTATAGTTACATGCTTCTTGGCAATTTTCTTTAGTCATTTACGTATTTTATTTCTCCATTATCTTGGATTTCCAAAATGATCCACCTAAAGATCAATGGATTTATTTTTCTGGTGATCCATTTGTGGATCAATAAATTTTATTAATCTTCGTCATCCATTACAATTATTATATAGTTTAAAAAAGTTCAATTATTCATCCAGTAAGTACAATTATTATAAGTAGACTTCAACGGATCTTTTTGGTCTCTTGCCCACTTTGTAATCCTATAGGTACCTATAGGTATCCATGGTTTTTTCTGTTTAAGTAGATTAATGGATATTTTTTCTTTCAAACCATCAAATCCAAGGATATATTTTCTGCCATAAGTACAAAGCCATTTGAGCATGTCACTACTCCGATTGACTAGTTAGTTACTAGAGAAGTTATAGAGTAATAAGGTACATAAAACGTAGATATGTCGGTCCTAAATGAGATTGTTAATTAAAATTTACTGACGTCATCGTGGCTGAGTGTCGTCGAAATGGCATGTGCGCGCATTGATCCATCTCTAGGCGGTTCTATGTATCTAAAATTATCAAGAATATAGTGTATATAATAAAAGATATGAAAGAACCTATGTTGTTACTTACATTACAACTAAACACCTAAAATTATTGAGTAGTGGTAACAATTCTTATTTCTAAATACCTAATTTGTTGAAAAATGCAAGTCTACATGTGAATACAATCTATTTCGTCACTCAGCCACGACATGGCCACTCGCTCATCGAAACCGACTTTTATTTCAGACCAAATCTTTTATACAAGAATGTACAGTCGGCACAAGAATGTACTACACACATTATATACCCATACCTAAGTAGATGCAGGCGGTGGCGGGTAACGCGTTAGTGCTTGTTCACGTTGAACGCGCGTGTGCGGACGCGGTTTACGTCGTGAGCTAACAGGCGCGTTTCGTGCGTGAAAACTTGGATATCGCGTCATATGTTTGATATTTCGTGACCGCGCCCGCGCGTTCAATTTTTCGTTATTGCTGCGCCATCTACTCCAGCTCAGGTTCTGAAAATGAAAAGTGAAATGTCATTCACCTACTACCCACCTACAGGTAAGCAATCAGAAATAACTATTGTACCTATATCCTACTAATATTATTAACGCGAAAGTTTGTAAGTATGGATGGTTGGATGGATGTTTGTTACTCTTTCACGCCGGAACGGCTGGACGGATCTGGATGAAAATTGGCAGATAGTTAGATTGTAGTCTGGAATAGCACATAGGCTACTTTTTATCCCGTGGGAATACCGGGATTTAAATCTGAGCGGGTGAAACCGCAGGGCGCAACTAGTAAGTAAACAAATGCAGCTTACCTATAGTTGTGGATTGTCCGTTAATGCGGGCGGCCGCCCTTGCCGCCGCGCTGCGGGCTGGCGGGCGCGGAGACGGCCAGCGCACGCGCCTTGCCGCCCGCGCTGCGCTTCAGATAATCCGAGATGTGCTGCACGATCAGGTCTATGGCCACTGGAAGCAACATCGTTATATAGTCAAGTGGTATCTGTAAAGTATTTTATAAGAAGACTCACAAGGAAACACACGAGCACGATGTAGACTAATTTTATTATCCAACACCTTATCATAATCTAATATTAATCCAACTCACATCTACGTCTTCCCTCTTAATTTTAATTTAAACAAAAACTAAATCCTACCGGCTGCGCCATGTTAAGTATTTCTAAGAGGACTAACAGGGAAACACACGAGCACGATGTACACTGGTTTTATTATGGAACACCCTCATCAGAATCTATATGAATCCTATCCACATCTTTCCTCTTAATCAGTGTAATTTAAACAAAAGCTAAATCCTAGCGGCTGCGCCATGTAAAGAATTTGATTAGCTGATAAGCATTAGATAAACATCTCTCGTCGATTCAACTGAATGGAAATTCGGTTAAGGCTCCGGTGACAGCGACTCGCAATTTCGAAGTGCGATTGGCTATTATTTCATTTTATTTCATTTCGGGGAGGTTGTTTGAAAAAATAACTCTAAAGAAACACGCATAAATACTGTTCGAACATAAATAATACAATAATATAAGGGAAACATGCCCGAGTCAGAAATCATTTTGGTATTAGTATGTTTGGTCTTACGTTTACCTAATACCAAAATGATTTCTGACTCAAGCACATTTCCCTTATATTATTGTATTATTTATGTTCGAACAGTATTTATGCGTGTTTCTTTAGAGTTATTTTTTCAAACAACCTCCCCGAAATGAAATAATAGCCAATCGCACCTCGAAATTGCGAGCCGCCATCACCGGACCCTTAACAAGCAGGACTCTTTATAGTAAAGACTTGTAGATGGAACCACGGTCGCATAAGTACCGTAGCTTAGCGTGTCCCTCAGTTATTCGTCGAGTATGATTGGAATCCGATGGCGCAGTTGGTTAGCGCAGCCTCGTATCAAGGGGAAGGTCGCGGGTTCAAATCCCAGAGCATTATAAATATCATTGCGATTTACTGAAGTGAAACATTATAAAACGAATAAAAAGTCTACGTTTATTACACAAATATTAGTTCTTGAACATACATCCTACAGCGCAAAGGGCAGAACTACCTTTTTTTTTTTTTTTTTTTTTTTTTTTATACAACTAGCTGATGGAACAAGCAGATGGATAACAACACCTACTACCTGCTTTGTGAATTTACCTATATTTTATGAGAAGAGTAACGTACCTACCTACACGAATCAAATAAAACGAATATTCAGATACAAACACTTATTATTTATTCATAGTTACACCTAAAACTGGGTTACATACACTTGTTTTATAAACTAAAAAACATTATTAGGGGGAAACGTAGAAATAGGTATATTTAAGTAGGTACCTTTATTTTGTGCAGTGCATCAGATATTGGGGCCAACTTTTTAATCTAAATACAGATTCTAATATTTCACATATACATACATTGTACTTAACAATCATTATACATATTAATTTTGTATAATCCTATTGAATACAAATTATAAATTGTTTGAATTAAATGCTTCAGTTTACAGTTATTTCTAAACTCAATTTTCTTTAGATCCCATTTCAAGAAGCCTTTCTTTGACAAATTTTAATTTAAATAAGAAACAAATAAGGCCGAAATGCTAAAATAGATAGAGGATAATCATTTAAGCGTTTGTGTGTAATGTAAATAAATATCATAAAACAAACAGATATGCATATATTGTGCGCGATAAATACGATTGAATATATCGGCCATAACAAAATATCTATACCTTATACACTATATAAATCCATACTCAATACTTCATATACCTACTGTATGTAAACGATAGTAAGTGTGCAATATAAATGCATAGGTTACTTACTCTTAAAGTACTTTTAAAATACATAAGTAGTTCGGTTTCATGAAAATACACATTATGTTTGGGCAGCCACAAATAACGTATTATATAAAATGTATGGACATACATACTATGTAGGTATACTGATGTTTAAATGCATATAATCGCGTGGAACTGGCACCTAGTCATCTAGCTTTAAGGGTCCGGCGACAGCGGCTCGCAATTTCGAGGTGCGACTGGCTATTTTTCATTTTATTTCATTTCGGGGAGGCTGTTTGAAAGAATAACTCTAAAGTGACACGCATAAATACTGTTCGAACACAAATAATACAATAATATAAGGGAAATGTGCTTGAGTTAGAAATCATTTTGGTATTAGGTAAACGTAAGACCAAACATACTAATACCAAAATGATTTCTGATTCGGGCATGTTTCCCTTATACTATTGTATTATTTGTGTTCGAAAAGTATTTATGCGTGTCACTTTAGAGTTATTAATAATAATAATAATAATAAATATTGGTGGACTTTCCACACAGCACTATCTAGCCCCAAACTAAGCTTATGCTTGTAATATGGGAACCAGATAGCTGATATACTACTTATAATACTTTTCTTTGTAAATACATACTTATAATATTATATAACACCCAGACAGAGAACAAACATTTATGTTCACCACACAAATGTTTGTTCACGGTGGGAATCGAACCCACGACCTACGGCGCAGAAGGCATAGCTACTACCAACTGAGCTACGTAGGCTATTATTCTTATTCTTTCAAACAACCTCCCCGAAATGAAATAAAATGAAATAATAGCCAATCGCACCTCGAAATTGCGAGCCGCTGTCGCCGGAGCCTTAAGACGACGTTCAAAGTGATCCTTGAGAATACATTTTGACTTTGACTTAAAAGTTGTCAAAGGCTTGGAACTGGGCCCGTACAATCATCTCTTGAAGCATTCTTATGTCAATATTACTTTTATGTCAATGTCTTATATTCATATTCATATTCATTCATATTCATTTATTCCAGGAGAAACAAAATTATTTGTATGCGGAATTTCAATAAAATAAAATAAAAACTAAAAACTGATTAATACCTATACATACATAATCAATATACTACAGTCAAAAGTTTAAATAATAATAGTAAAGCGAAATACAAAATTATGTCATACAAAATGAATTCCAAGAAGTGAATTATTAGTCGTAGCACATATTAATACAAAATCTTATAAAAGTCATAATAAAAATTGGCAACAGCAGAAATCCAAGTCTACAACAGTCATTTAGAGAGATCAGAGTTCATCTAGCGAGTAAAGGCACTTATTAAGAAGGAAAGCTTTAAGTTTTTTAATAAGCACTACTTTCTGATGGACAACTGATTTGATTTCTAGCGGTAGTTTATTAAATATATTTACTGCTTGATATTTTGTACAATGTTTAATAAGGTTTAGTTTAGGATTAATTTTATTCTTTAAGTTTTTTTTTCTACTTTTGTTCCTTATAGCATTTTCTTCAGGGGTCTCAAACTCATGAAGGTGTTTGGCTAAAAAGCCGATGAGAACTTGGACATACAGGCTCGGAACAGTTAAAATACCTAATCTTTTAAAATGTTCTTTGCAGGACTCCCTTTGTGTGATCCTCGCAATAGTCCTGATGCTTCTCTTTTGCAGAATGAAAGCTTTGTCAACATTATAGTTATAGCTATTGCCCCAGAATTGGATACTATACCTCAACTTGGATTCAACCAATGCATAATATACTAATTTAAGCTGGTCAATATTGATCTCATCACGTAGAGTCCTTAATGCATAACAGGCTGACGCTATTGAATTTTCTATAGCGACTAGTTCATTTTTCCAATTTAATAGAGAGTCAATATGTATGCCCAAGAATTTAACCGTGCTGACACTTTCCACTCTTTCATTGTCTATAGTAATGTCGATGCGTTCATTCTTTTTAACTGTAGATTGAAACAACATAGCGTTCGTTTTCTTAACATTTACGATAAGTTTATATCAACTGCATAGTCAGCTTTATGATCAAAAAGTAAAGTAATATTGAAATAACAATGCTTCAAGAGATGGTGGTACGGGCCCAGGTCAGTTACAGTGTAATAAGAACTGTTTGTAAACAATATGGGCCTTACTACAAAACGGTGTCTAACTTTAAACAGTGTCTAAAATTAGCGCTGTCTCTGTTTGCCATTATGCAATGGCAAGAGATGTCAAAAGTTTAGGCAGTGTTTAACGTTTGCCTATTTTTTTGTAGTAAGGCCCTACAACATTTAGTATATATAGTTTTGGCACAGCAAAACAAAATATACAAATTATAACAACTATTTTCAAACAACTACGAACACAGCTAAATAATTTTACATAACATTTGACACAACATTTGAACCAAGTATTCATAAAATTAAAATAATCGCTTTTCGATCACAGGAGAATTCATTTTACTTCACTCATATTATTACTATGCATTCGGCAAATAATATTGTTTAGAAGAAATAGTACCTGTTTAAAATAAAACTGTCTAAATGGGCTACTTCATAAGTACATCATAACTTCATAGTGTTTGAAAAATTACATTGCACCTTAATATTTTTTCGTATTTATTTGTTTATTCTTACACCATTTACCAATTATACTAAAGCCGGCGAGTAATTCCACTTTTCACTATTTTTGAATAAATAATTCAATATAACACGACCACTGCTCTTCAAAGAAAAAAACAACCTGGCGCTATACTGCTTCTTCACTGGTTTTGCTACCGTGCTTCTTTTTACTTGTTCAAATAAATGTTATTCTATACAAATAAACCTCACTGGTACGTAAATAGATCCACAATGCTTATCGACACTGATAGGACCATTGATTTCTAAAAATAATTTGGTACTGGTTTGAAAACGAACTAAACATGCCATCAACTTCTGACAACTTTCTTGGATGGTTCGTGACATGCATCGATGTAAAATAACTAATATTATAAATGTGAACGTTTGGATGGATGTATGAATGTACGGATGTTTGTTACTCAATTTAGAACTCAATTAGACTCAATTTAGACGTTTCAAAGTGATCCTTGTGATTGTACTAAATAAAGACCGTTTTGATTTTCAATAACGCCGGAACGGATCAGGATGAAACTTGGCATAGATATAGACCTAGGCTACTTTGTATCCCGTGTGGATGCCGGGATGTAGAACTACGCGGGTGAAACCGCGGGCCGCTGCTAGTACATTATATTTATAAAATGTGTCAAAGCTCGTCGGCTGTAATTTAATACCTTATTCTATGCTTTTGTAAGCGTCAGCCTTATAATAAAGTAGTACGTTAAGATAAGTTGGAACTTAAATATAGATAGGAAATACATTGATATTATTAACATGGAGGTTGTATTGCGCGCGCATACAAATACATCACTATCACTAGTATAAAAGTTCTTTAATTTAATAATCAAAGCTACTGAAATAACTAAAGTAATACTCGTTTACGATATTCAGTAGGTATTTGTGTGCGCAAACGAAACGGATCAGACAAACACATTGCAGAAATGAAGTCAGTTGTGGAATTAGGTTTTGTTTCGTATTAAATATATTTCCGTGGCTTTTGCGAATTCATTTCAAGACGAATACATACGCCGTTTCATGGAATTGTTTTTTAAAATCACGTTTTGCTTGGTTTGGGGATAGATGGCGCTGAGTCAAATGTCCGATTATTACGAATGGTCTGTATATCAACCGTGCCTGGAGCCTTATGCTTTATGACCATTTGCAGCGCGAGCTCGGCTAAGACAAGGCACCGGTGTCATACGGTCAGGGCAAAGTATCTTCTATGTCATAAAGGATAAAGCCCAACATCAAGTTTTGACGTTTCACGGTTTGGGGCAAGGAATCTCCTATTTTCTTAGTGAATAATGCCCCTGGGGTTCGCAGTCCTTTCGATTTCACAGATGCAGGCTCAGTAAGAGAGCTTAGTCCTTGTGTTCAATCTATTAGGGTTAGGTTCATATCTGACGAAACATGCGTCGCGTAACGCCAGAACAGACATGTATAGAAAAATACTTGACCGTTCACACCCAACGCACTAACGTATCATCGGTTGACGCATGTTCCATCAGTTATGAACCTTTTCTTACTGTCAGACACTGCAGTTATTTTATCGACAAAGAGATGGCACTATCGGATGACCCCCTGATGTTGACTGCTAACAGTTACATAGCTAACAGAGCACGACGTGCCCTATGTGGCATTGCATCCATCACTCCAAGATATACAGGAATTTAGGTCTTAGTGTTCCAAGAGAAGCGCTTAAAATAATTTCGCCCCACTGTTTGGAAACACACAGTGACACAAGTATTTCGCCACACTGTTTCGAGAGACGCTGCGTGACACAGGAGCACGGAATAGAGAAAACCCTACATTTCTGTGCACAGGAGTATCATGTGTGCTCAGTGATAGTTCAATTGACTCAAGGCCATCTGTCCCGCCACAGTAGCCATCTTTGAACGTTGAAAACACAAAAGTCACAGAGTTATCTACTATCGGCTGAGCGTATCCTCCGAGCTCCCAGACAACCGGCGTCCATTCTCCTCCGCCTCGTGATGCGTTCCGTTGCAGCCGTTCATCTTGGGCGTAGTCTGTCGCTTCTTGTACATTATATCCCAAATGTGGTGAACGATTAGGTCAATAGCCACTGCAACAAGGAAACGGACGGTGAGATAGCAGCTAGCAGCTAGAGAGGTGATAGCCGCTGCAAGGGGGAGGGGGGCGCGTTGCAGTGGCTATGACCTGGGGGACTTACCGTCGTGACTTGGGATGGGGAGGAATTTTGCGCGAAATATTGTAACACAAACGAACAGATGGGATGGATGGAATTTTTGCGCGAAATATTGTAACACGAACGAATACATGGGATGGATGGAATTTTTGCGCGAAATATTGTAACACGAACGAAGACATGGGATGGATGGAATTTTTGCGCGAAATATTGTAACACAAACGAATACATGGGATGGATGGAATTTTTGCGCGAAGACGATAACACAAAGAATAACTGGATTTAATTTTAGTGTCTTAATTTTCAAGCGTGTCTGCAGTTTTGCTGTCATTTATTTTAAAGGGTCACAAAATATGCACCAAATATCGCGGAAAAATGGTGACACGGACAAGAATAAACAGGTTGATGTTTTTGTTCAATTTACAGCGACATCTACACGCAATTTTTTTTATAGGTTTTAGGTACCTAAAGATTAATGAAATGTGGTCAAGTTTAATAGACAAATAAAGTAATGTATAATATAAAAAACTCACCTAAATTGTCTGCGCCCCTGGGTATGATCACATCAGCAAACTTTTTGGTCTGGAAGAAGAGAGGCATTGCTATAGCATAAATATAATAAAAAAAACATTGGGCAAAAATTTATCAAACGTTCGCTGGTCGAATTGACTTTTTAGCGCGTAGTCACTTCGATGCTCTCAGGAATTATTGTGTTATTTGATTTCAATCTTATCTCAAAGCAGACAATCCTACTAATATTATAAACGCGAAAGTTTGTAAGTATGGATGGATGTTTGTTACTCTTTCACGCCGGAACGGCTGAACGGATCTGGATGAAACTTGGCAGAGATAGATTATAGTTTGGAATAGCACATAGGCTATTTTTTATCCCGTAGGATACCGGGATTTAAATCTGCGCGGGTGCTATCGCGGGGCGCAACTAGTCGTTAATAGTTTGACAGTGGAAATGCTCTTCATCGCAGAAGCTAGCCAGGCGAAATACATGTATCCTTATCTTTATCAACAATGCTCACCGGCAAGCAGAACTCCTCAAACGCTGGCTTAACGAAGTTCATGTACTGGTTGAGAACTTGCTCCAAATCCCGGCCTCGGTCCATGATGTCGCGGGGCACTGTCGACCAAACATTACAGCCTTATTTAGCTCTCTATATCTTAGATCCCTTTAAGGCGCAGACGAGAGCTGATGTACCTCTTACCACATGTGCGACCGACGTGTACGGGAATAACTTAAAGTACCTACCGTTAATTCAGTCAAAGATAAGATTCAATAGCGACGTGAAAAGTTCACCTGGAAGAGATCGCTCTCAGCGATAAGACCATACCTTACACTGCACTATAACTAGGTAATTGAACCATTTTGTTAAAAAAAAATTTGAGTTTGGCTAGAGTACGTACCTACAAGTATTGTACACACTTGTACATGTACTCTAACCTTCATAGGATTTTTTACAAAACTAGCTTTATTAAATGGAGTGATTGAGCATTCCTTTTACTTATACACTATTGCAAAGAATAGTTGCAAATAGTACCCTTCTTTCGCACTAATTTATCAGAAGTGTCATCAGTAAAGAAAAAAAGCTTCATCAGTATTATGGTGTGAACATACCTCTCCTGGCAAGCCTGGTGTCGGAGTCAGTGTCAACAAACAGCTTCATGTGAAACAGGTCCCTGACCTCCGGGAAGTAGAAGACAAGGATGCCTTCAATGAGCACCACATCAGCCGGGTAGATTGTGTGCGAGCGGTGGGGGCTGGTACAACAAATATAACCATATCAGCAACAATTGTATATCAACAATTTGAGTATGCAATACATATTGTATTGAAAATTTTAGCAAAGTAATAGAATCTGGTTAGTGTTACAAATTAACAAATTTTCTTTCAAATGGTCTCTGTGAAGGCCTCATCTGGGTACACTATGCCTTTTTCTACTGCCAAGCAGCATTGCTGTGTTTCAATCTGAAGGGTATGGTTGCTGGTGATTACAGGCATATGGCATGACATCTGTATGCCCAAGTTTATGGATGCAGGGCAGTGTATCATAGGACAGGAGATATCATGTAAGGCAAAGGTATGTTTTAGGTGACTAGTTGCGCCCCGCGGTTTCACCCGCGCAGATTTAAATCCCGGTATTCCCGTGGGATAAAAAGTAGCCTATATGCTATTCCAGACTATAATCTATCTCTCTGCCAAGTTTCATCGAGATCCGTTCAGCCGTTCTGGTGTGAAAGAGTAACAACATCCTTCCATCCATCCATCCATACTTACAAACTTTTAGTAGGATGGTTATCACTTCATGTGGGCCATACGCTTGTTCGATCAGCATGTTGTATAAAAAAAACCACCTTTATTTTTATGACCATACCTGTTCATACAATGACTTTATAATGATGGCTTACTTGATAGAATTTGTGATGTAATCATACTCTGGTACTTCCACCTTCTTTCCTGCCAAGATATCTTTCAATACGGTTAACAGATTCTTATCATCAAATGCATCAGGATGGTCAAAGTTGAACTGGCCTCTCTCAGCTCGGAGCCGCTCTGAAGGTGTGAGTGTACGGTAGAATGAGTCCTGGCTGATGCAGACCACTCGCCTCTCGGTCTGCTCTTTGTGCTGTTGTCCTAGCTTCTCCATTATACGCTGGCATACTGTTGACTGTGTAGAATGTCTTGATGTTATCAATATAGCTAGTAGTATTTTAGCTAGTTTAGTCATAAGTGTAACTTAGGTAGGTACTTTGCTCACAGCAAGGTCTACTACCGTTATAACAGTAAATATCATATCCAGCTAAAATGTTATTTCTTTATAAAAAAAATAAGAATGTCCTTTACCTATTATTCAGTCATTGTTTTATTTTGTTTAGCACAAAGTTATGACAGAATAGGTTATGATTGCATGAGTGTTGCAAAAAAAAACAAGTCAAGTGATCTCTTCAGCAGCTTTGACCATTAAAAAGCCAATAGTTTACTCTACAAACCTGTTACGTAAGTAACTTACTCAAAAAATCAATAAAACTAGGGTTCACGAAAAGGGCCACCTCATGCCTACCTTTCCACTAGCCGTGCCGCCTGCCACACCAATCAAAAACGGTGTTTTACTCTCGAAGCCATTGGCAGAAGAGTACTCTGCCGATTTCTCTGCCATTTTCTGCGTAAATATTGATCTAAACGAATTTCTTAAACCTAAAACTCCAAAACACAAACCCGCACGACCACTTCGTAAAACAGCTGACATTGACATTACCGCTAACATTGGTGACATTGACTTTACTGGCATCATGACACCACGGCAGCGGGCACCAAAGAGTATACAATAACTACGTGCGGGCACAGTCACACTGGTCACACGACTCACCGGCTCTTGTATTGCCAGACTTCAATAATTATTGGATTTGCCAGAGATGTAATCAGTATTAGGACAGGAGGGCTATTAGTTATTATCCTGATTCCTGTCCTGCCTCTACCTAGCATGGTTAAAATTTTCACTAATAACAAATCACAGTTTAAATGTATTCAGTTTTTATTGAAAATAACGGAATGTATATTTATGTATTCTATTAGCGATATGGCTAGGTAATAGTAAAAAGGCAGCACAGTATAAAAAGCTTAACAACGAATTCGAGGCATTTTTGTAGTCTTCTTCTTGTCGTGTCACTAGTTCTTCCGAAACAGTGTGTAATACAACTTGCATGCTCACCCAAGGCACTTTAATCAATATAAAGATACAAATATCTAATCCTAGTTCCTTAATTTCTTGTCAGCGTGTCTCAACGCTGCGGCCATGTCGAGTTGCTTGACGCGAAGACGGGCCCAGACAATATAGTCCTGGAGACCGATAATCTGAGCTGCCATTAGCGCGGCACTGTCAGGGTAGATGACTGTAGCGCAGCCTAGGCCTGATGGTACTGAGAGAGACGACCAGATGTCCTGAAATTAAATAGAGTCAAGTCAGTAATCAAATCAGTCATCACCGGTAATGCCATCCACTGACTTAAAGACGTCGCCGTCGTCTGTCCATCTTGGGACCTAATTAATAGTGACACATACCTAATGTATTCCGTCATTTAGGAAATGGTTCCAATAATTATATCGAGAGGAATACCTGCCCAGTATAGTACACAGAACTATTTACAATGGCAATAGTTAAAATCATGATAATAGACTACCTGAACGAGTTTGTCTGAAGGAGGCGGACAGTTGATCACTGGGTAAGAAGTGTTTCCAGACAGCACTGGGCCCAGTCCGTTAGATCGACCAGCAACAGCAATGAAAACCAAAGCACCATGAGTGTCCTCGTACTGTTGCATAATGCGAAGGGTTTCCTCAGTAGCTTTGTGGGCTGACGTCACACGTAGGTCTACTTCAAGGCCGAGCTCTCGGGCCGCTGTGAATGTGAATATGGTTTTTTTGAGTGGGTAAGTAGGTATATTATAATTATTTCAGACCGTTTTACCCCCTACATATTTATAGGTACCTGTGTTTTGAATAAAGTAGGAAAATTCATAAAAACATCATCATCATCATCCTGCCCTTATCCCACACTAGGTAAGTGGGATCGGCCTAACAGGTTTACTTTTTTCACTCTCTGTCATTCAATAAAAACATTATATAATAGTTGCGCCCCGCGGTTTAACCCGCGCAGATTTAAATCCTGGTATTCCCACGGGATAAAAAGTAGCCTATGTGTTATACCAGACTATAATCTATCTCTTTGTCAAGATTCAACCAGATCCATTCAGCCGTTCCACCGTTAAAGAGTAACATCATCCATCCATCCATCCATCCATACTTGCAAACTGTCGCGTTTATAATAGTAGTAGGATTAGATGCAAACCTTTAGCAATTTTCTGGCAATGTTCCTGATCAGCAGGGGAGCCCATGAAGATAACTACTTTGTGATGGATACTGGGCTTCAAGAAATCGAGTTGATCCTTGATCCAGGAAAAGTTACGCTTAACGGTGTCTAAGTCAGCTGCTGTTACAGTGGTCAAGTTTCTGTATACCTATAAAAGAAAAATACCAGCATCATTCAAATGTTATGTTAAGAAAAATCACATTATACCTAGTTACGGCTGTAATATGATTTCGACATTATGTTTACATGTAATCTAACCTGTTTGTCAACCATCAATCTCTTATCACCAGAAGGCCAGAGTCTCCACGAATCCGAGTCAATTACATCAGCCAGCAGAATATTGCCTAAACAAAACAAAACCATTATGAGATAGGGTTCATCGATTAAGTAGAAATATAAAGATGCTTAAATTGATGTTAACTTACCTTCTAGATCTACCCCGAACTCAATTTTCATGTCGATGAGCGCGCAATCGCGGAGGGCCCATGCTTTTTCCAGGATTTCGAATACAAGGATTGTGGCCCGCCTCATGTAGTCTACTTCATCTTGACCTTAAAATATAAAATCGATTAGAACTAGCATTTTTATACCAGCAACTAATTATTTAGCGAGCTATGCAGAAGTCTTACCAATAAGAAGTCCATTAATGTTCCATTTGGCCGACACGATCTGTTCCTCAGACCATTGGGGGTCGTGGTTGGCATCGTCTTTGAAGAACGTCTCTTGCTTGGGAGGGGTGAAACGGAATCCTTCCGGGACACCTGGGTTCCTCTTCAAGAAAGAACCGGTGGCTAAACGGCGAGTTACCCACTCAATAGGGATCATGTCACATTTCTTCGAGATAAAAGCAGTTGGTGAGGCGAGTTTGACAAAGGCCGTTTTGATTCCTGTAAATGTTTATGTTCATTACATTGATGTTTCTAATGTGATGTAGGTAATGTCTTGGTAAGTAAAAGTAGATAAGGGACGCATCTTAAATTAATCAAATCAATCGTTTACTTTTTGGAGGAACTTATTTTTTTTAGCTATACTTAACTACGGGTGTAGGTATTATAAGAAAAAAAGAGAAGAAGAAAAAGAAGAGAAGAAGAAAAAAATATAAAAATAATCAATTATTGCAAGTACCAAGTGCAAAGATAATGTTTAGGTATATTCCACTAAAACTCGATGTTTACAGTCATGTTGCTGACAGATGACCACCCAAGTTTAAACATTACCAGGCTATCAGATAATGGGATAACCCTGACCCTTCGTTACAAATACATCACCTATGTTTGTCTTATGATTACTTATGATGTAACATCGGTGGGTGTTAGTGGAGTATGGTTGAATAACAAACGCAATGAATACGATTGCGTTAAGTGGCTTTTAATCCAACCGAACGTCTATAAAATTAATAGGAGAGTTGTAGGAACGTATACTTATAAACAAAAGATTTTAAAACTGTTGATTGAATTAACAGAAAAAAACACGGCAATTATACTATCGGAAGCTAATAACAATGACGTTATTTATGTTTGTTCTTTCGTAGGTAGATACGATACCTACGACCTTATAAATGGTCGATATTTTATAATTATTACGTCGCGATTATCTGTTTGTAACTTGTTGCTGAGGTCAGGTAGAGATCAAGAAAATACTTTGAATGAAATACCTACAAACAAAGTTACAGGAGGGTTAAATACCCTGACCATGGTTGTATAATAATTAAACGAGAACGTATGTAGAAAACCCAAAGAAACCGAGGACATAGCTCTCAACATTAGCAAGCTTGTCCCACCTGACCACCGCTGGGGGACCACCGATCGATAAATGTTTTCGAATGGCGATCACGAATTTAAAACAACAAGGTAATTTAAATGGGTGTTGAGTGGAACGGAATAGTTTTTTATAAAACTTTCTTCTTTATTGCACAAAGCAAAGTGTGTACAAAGGAGAGCTTAATGCTACAGACAGACAGCATTTTCTACAAGCCTACCTTGTTGAGTTGATAGGTCAAGAACAAGAGGTTGGTGTGCTAAATCTAAAAAAGACAATAATGGTAAGTAGGTAGGTATTTACATTTTCTACACTATAGTCGAAATTTATATACATACGATATGATAAAAATAAATGCATAATTTACCTACTCAGAAATTCTCACCTGCAGATTTTAAAATTTCGAACACTTTTGCGTTGGTCTGGTTGGAGATAGCGGCTTTTCCTTCCAGGTCGTGGGCCTTTACTCCGTCTCCGGCGGTGATCCGGTCTTTGTTGAGGAGGAGGCATTGGTCTTTGTTGTCTACCAGATCAAACACCTGCTTGGTTTTACCTTCGATTAGGAGCTTGCCTAGCTTGAACCCGCCAACTGAAAATTTAATTTGTTATGATACTGCCTTACTCTCCCCCCTTCTCGTAAATACCTACCTTAATCCGTCCCAGATGTTTTGAAAGTAGTCCCAAACTCCCTACCTACCGACCTACTAGGCATCCAACATACCAAAACGGTACCTACCAACATAAATCAAATCGTCTAGTCAGTAATGTTGGTTGGTATCATATACTTTTATTATCCATATTCGGATTGATGGAACGATGACATACCTCTCTAGGTACCTGGCATATTTTAATTGTGTCCATACAAAGCATAGCATAAGTTACCTATAGGATTGATTTAACTAGGATTCATTCTTAGAAAATGATTTTTTATTAGTTTTTTTAAGCAACCGAGCAAAGCTGGGTAACCCAGATATTTTAAACCAATTTTTTCAAAAAAGGAGGAGGTTCTCAATTCGTCTGTTTATTTATTTTTGTTACCTCATATAACTTTTTTTAAGTTGACTGATTTTGGTAGGTAGGTAAGTAGGTAGGTAGTACAAGAGTGGATTTTTCAGTGCATTTGAATTGAAGTCGATTTTTTCTTGAAATAGTTATGTACAATAGTAAGGATGAGGCGTTTTGTCTAGCTAGCCATCAGCAAGTTCATTTATACTTCACGAAATTGGAGTTAGCCTATGTCAATAAGTAGGTGAGTAAGTCTGGTCGTATTTTATTAGGTAGGTAGGTACCTACCAAGGCCAATGTAGAGCTATAAAAATTTATTTTGCCTAAGGCCATTCAGTTTAGGTAGGTATAATACCACCAAAGTTAAAGCACATTCAGATGAATTAACTACCCGCTAAAGACGTACTTTTCAACTTGCTAGCGTTTTTCAAACTGACAACTAATACTACTTACCTTCTTTGGGATGAGACATTTTTGTAGTTTTTTATGGCACAGAATAAAACCACACCAGGCGGCTTTTCAACACTGAGGGGATCGCGCGATGGCTCTTCAATAAGACGAGGGCCTTTTATAAGTTTGGTTTTCCAACATCTGACTGAAATATCCACGTGCTTGCTTATGCTTGCCGCTAAGCGCCGATTGCTGCCGATTGATAACACAAGTTGTAGTGCGTGGAGCGATTGGTTTATTTTGATACTTTACCACATCTCTTCACAGCATAAAATAAAAATTTAATGATAGCATCTACAAGGGTGACGAAAGTACTCATACATTTTTTTTTATACCCTAGATGTTTAAACTTTGATAAAAACATATTTTTTGCAAAATTTACAAAACAAATTGACCTCCCCCTCCCCCCACCCCTTCCTGCCCCCCGCTCAAATCTCGCATATTGGAAACTCCTTCCTATAAATGAATTGCTTCGTTAGTCTCGCTAAAACTCGAGAACGGCTGGGCCGATTTTGCTGATTTTGCTTTTGAAAAGTTAGTCGTAGTCCAGGGAAGGTTTAACCGGTAAGAAAATAGGGAATAATTGCAAGGTTTATGTGGGAAAATTATTTCTACTATCTTAATAAAAATATAAACCATTCTATCTACTTTCCTGTCAAACATTAGTAGACAATCCACACAGCACTATCTAGCCCCAAAGTAAGCTATTCAAAGCTTGTGTTATGGGTACTAGATAACTGATATATTTAATAGATTATATAGTTACATAGATAGATATTTTTTATTATACATAGAAAACACCCAGACTATCGGAACAAATTTCTGCAGATCGTACACAAATTTGTTCCACGGTGGGAATCGAAATAAATAAATAAATAATGCTGGATAATCCACACAGCACTATCTAGCCCCAAAGTAAGCTATTCAAAACTTGTGTTATGGGTACTAGATAACTGATATATTTAATACATTATATACTTACATAGATAAATATTTTTTATTATACATAGAAAACACCCAGACCATCGGAACAAATTTCTGCAGATCATACACAAATTTGTTCCAAGGCGGGAATCGAACCTGCAACCTCTTGCGTCGCAGGCAGGCTCTCGCCCGCTGCGCCACAGAGGTCGTCATTTTACAGTTAAGGACATACATTTCACAGTACAGTCAACCAACCCCTAAGTCTCGGTAAAACTACAAGTATCGAAAACTTAAAAATATTCAAAATAAGTCTTTTAAAACAACCTCAAGTATCAAGAGCTTTTGTTCTCGTATACTTACTTCTGCGGAGGTGTTGGTTGGTATTGGTTGGCAGGCGACAGTTTATCTTTCCTTCTCCAGCCTGGGTCTCTCACTCGCACAGAAACGTCAAAGTCAAACAGTGGTTTGGTTCTCCAAAATACAGCTTCGATTCGATTTATTTCTTCTTGATAGATTGAACTTGTTGTTGCTCCGTTACAAGTAGTTACGCGAAGTTATAAAAAAGAAGCTATATTAAAAATCACCGGTTCCATCCAGTTATTCAGGTAAGCTCTGCTCTAATTAAGTACCTAAACTATTATTTAAAAAGATTTACAAACTTTAGAAACAGGTGTTTCAAACTAGACTGTCAACAAATTAAAACAAAGTCTTGGATACTTGTAGTTTGCTACGCTTGTAGCTACATTTGGCTTTAGCATGGTTATATCAATGAAACACCACATGGTTTGAATAAAATAGTTTTCCTACTTCTTTTTATAACTTAAAAACTGAGTTTCTACCTGCATGAAGAGTGTGTTCTATATTACTTAGCTGTTTTATTAGGTCCCCCAATCTTAGGATACCTATTACTAGTATAATGGAAGGTTAGATACCTATGCTCACATGTTTAATTTATTTAGTTTTGCTTATCGCCGTATACCTACCGAGGATGACAGATATGAAAAAATACTATGACCTTTATACCTAGGTACCTACCTAAGTAGTAAATTTTTGTTATCATCTAAAATAAAAAACACTTTAAAATGGCTGTAAAACGCTTGTTTTAAGTAATTAATTCAGAAATTAATAGAATAAATTTTTAAAAATACTTATTGAAGTAATTTACAACTAAATCTTAAAATTTTTGGTAGGTAGTAGTCATTCATAATAAGTCATCATTATACCTAGTTATTAGACAGAGAAAAAACTGTTAGTTATTCAATAGGAATGTGATATCCTAAAAACCTAACTACCTAGCTGCTTTTACAAAACTGAAATACCTACTCACATACTACTCAGATACTCAGATATTTAGAAACTACATTTCAAGAAGCTTTGAGAAAAAACGAAGATATTTAGAACATCATTATAAGAGGCAATAAATAATGTTTAAAGAATTATTATGTACTATTTATGTACTACTTTGGACAATGAGAACATAGATGTGAGTCTGAGAAAGTAAATAGATACTTAGTAAGGTACCTTTATGATTAGAAAATAAAATAAGGTTGGTAGGATCCTGAAATACCTATTAATTTAAACTGTAGGCTGCGGCAGGTAGCTACTTCTTGCTCGGACATAATAATATGAAGATATAAAATCAATGAACATAGTTATAAAAATCACTAGATCTACCTAAAATATCACCATAGGATAATTCAGTTAACCATACCTTAAGCAGACAGACAGACAGATGACGAAGATGATAATATTGCATCCTAAGATGACATCTACTACTGATGAAATTGATACTATAAATTATGTGCTGTGTGTTCTTTGTGGCAAATAAATAAATGTCTATGTCTACATCTTCTATCTTCTATCCCATAAAATCACTATGGGCCAGTATCATATGATAGGTAGGTACTGTAATATGAAATCATAACCGTCTGTGATGGCTCAACCCCTGTATGGCGTGCGATATTTTATTATAGTAAGTATCTTCGTCGTCTGTGATGCACTCTTAAGTCTGGGTTTTAATAGTTCCGGTAGGTATTTGGTTTTTTGTATTGCGAGACCAAGACCCAGGCTCTTATTGGAGTCACTGTTCTCGGTACGCGTGATATGGCCTCATCGCGCCTCCAAACAAATCCGGGCTTGCAAAAAAACACTGAGGTATACATAGTATTCTGTATTACTTAATCCTTTGTGATAGGTACTTTTCATTTAAATGTAGGCAGAAGGTATACGAATGTGCTTGTGCTCCTACAATATGTGATAGGTAGGTTTAGCTTTTTGCGATCGCTAGCGTTTTGAGTTATCGCATCAAAATCGAGGTCAGCCGAGATGATGTTAGAATAAATATTCTGCGTCAACGATTGACGCATGATTGTATTGAGATGTTATGGTACCTATGTAGTAGTAGCACATCAATTAACTAGTTGTGTATAAAAAAAACAGCATAGCATTATTCCTATTTGGGAAAATGAAACGATTATTCGAACACGAGAATATTATACCTAACTAGCTGGTACCCGCGACTTCGTCTGCGTACTTTTAATTTGAATATTATAGATTGTTTCATGGTTTTATCTTTTAAAATCAAGAAATCCCATACAAACTTTCAACCTCTATTTCAACCTCTTCATCCCTTTTTTTCGCAATAAAAGGTAGCCTTTCTCAGGGTCTAAAGGTTGTATGTGCCAAATTTCATCAAAATCGGTTGAGAGGTTTAAGCGGGAAAGCGTAGTACCTAGGTATCAGACAGACAGACAGAGTTACTTTCGCATTTATAATATTAGTAGGGATAGTAGGGAAGTAGGGATACCTACATCGCCGTTAAAATCAGTTGGCTGATACGAGAAAATCGATCGATTGGCCAATAAAAACGACTTTTTTAAAATTTTGAACCAATTTCAAGAGAAGTTTTGGCTAATAAATAAAATGTTGTTAGATATTATCACCTATTCTCACACCAAGTAAAGCATGTAGGTAGGTATTACGGGAACCAGATAATTTGGCTTCGGGTGGGAAGTAGTACCTATTGACCAATCAGTCGTTATCTTCAATTCCGAGTTAGGTATTTATCCTACTAATATTATAAACGCGAAAGTTTGTAAATATGGATGGATGTACGGCTGAACGGATCTGGGTGAAACTTGACAGAGATAGGTAGATTATAGTCTGGAATAGCACATAGGCTAGTTTTTATCCCGTGGGAATACCAGGATTTAAATCTGGGCGGGTGAAACCCCGGGGTGCAACTAATACTTTATACGTAGTTTTTGGTTACCTAAAAACCAAATACCTAGGTACCTACAAGAGAGCAAGATTTTTTCCGTTCTCAACTTGTTAGCCTTCGCTTGCATACTTTTGTTTGTTTCTATGTTTTGCTTATTAAACGGTTAATTTATCAGAAATCATTACAGAGTAAATGAGGTTACTTTATGACTGAATAACAATGGCTAATTGCTGGAACGTTATTGGCCTAGTTAGTTGCCCCGTCTATCAGGTTGCTGATATGGTGCAGTAAATAGAAAACATGATTATCTAGGCGCTGTGATAGAAGTCTGCTGACTTACTGTTGGCGTTAAAAGTTAATGAACTATAAACTAGGTAGGTATGTCGAATTCGAGTGGTGAAAGAATTTTTGAAAACGGACCGTAGTTTTCGTGATTATTCGTTACAAACGTACAAATCTTTTCTCATTGTAATTTTTAGATTACTACCTATGATGTAGATTACTGAAAAACTGAAACAGCTTCACGACTTTGATCCCCAGGCTCGGTAGATATCCCTTCAGATCTCTTAGTACCAAGTACTAACTCAAGATTCATTGAGCATGTCTAAGGGGGGGTAGTCAGAGGTACGTCCAAACATTACATTTGGCACATACCCACATTTTGCAGTAGTTAATAATATTCCATACGTGACAGGTTGCAAGCCTATCGCCGCTGCTAGAATACTAACTGGTTTCCTCACGATGTTTTCCTTCACCGTTTGAGAGCACTGGCATTGCGCACTTAAATTTTTCGATAGAAAAATCCATTGGTGCACGACCGGATTCGAACCTGCGACCTTACGATCGGAGGGCGGGGTCACTTCCACTAGACCACCGGTGCTCTTGTATGTAGATTACATAACATTTAATTGCCAATTACCGCACAATTTGGGGCTTTTTACTCAGAAACATTTGATTAAGGCAATGGACAGACAGAGAGCGTTCTGCGTTCCGCGTTCTTTGTAATGCGAAAGATCTATAGCGCCCGCGCACACAGAACGCAGTCAGACCGCGGCGGTCATTCGGTCAACGCAGAAATGGACGAACGCAGAACGCTCTCTGTCTGTCCATTGCCTTAATGTTATTAGGACGTCATGACAAAAGTATCATTTGGTTGCAACGCGACTTGTAATATCACGTGCCGTGAGAAGCCAGCTTTACGAGAGTTATTGTCTTTGATAGGTCTGATGATATTCATTTATTACGATAGTGGTGTCGATTCTGTTGTTGCATTATCCTAAACTAACTTAATCTGACAGTTCTAAAATTATAGCCATCCTTGTCATTTCGGTTCTTTAGAAAGAGACGGCATTATTTTTAGTGCTGTCAAATTAGGTTAATTTAGGAAAACTAAACACCATTGCCTAATATTTAATAAGAGCAAACTAACGCTCAAAGAGTATAAAACAATAACTATGTACGTCTAATGCCCTGCAGTCAATAAATAATATAAGTATTCCTCGTTGTTGTATTCATTTTGATCTAGATTCAACATTCCGCCCTCGTTGATCTAGCCTTGTCAACTGTTATTGCCTAACATAAGTACAGTGCGCACTGGATCATTATCTATCTGGCCCCTATCAATGGTCTCATAAACAGCGAGTAAATTATCTCTTGTCGGCTATTTTTAGGTACCGGACTAGCCTAGTTCTTTATAGGTAATTCTGGCCTCATAGCGATGCCTTCTACGTTGTAGGCTCGATCCCCACCGAGGACAGAAGTCGTGCGTGATGCTCTTCCTGTTGTTATTTCTAAATTTATTTCAAACTAGCGATCCGCCCGCGCGCCCTTGCTTCGCACGGGTGCACATATCATGCATGAATTATACATAGAAACCTTCTTCTTGAATCACTCTATCTATTAAAAAAACTGCATCAAAATCCGTTGCGTAGTTTTAAAGATTTAAGCATACATAGGGACATGGGGATAATAGGAATAGATGTAGTGATAAAAGATCTATCCTCTCTTATGTCTTATCCTTTGCATATGTTTTTACCAGCTACAAAAAGGTTCAGATATGATAGTAAGCTACCAATTTTGTGTGATTTTTTTGTATGTTGCGTTATTCCATTCATTACAGATTTTGATGATTATTTTTTTGTTTGGTTATGAAGGGTTATTTTGTTACCGGGTACAGTAGTAATAATTTTTAGTAGCGTTCGTCCCCATTTCAACTTTAATTCAATGCTTCAGAGGTTTCATCTGATATTCATAAAAATTACCTAATTCATAGTTTTTGGCTTAATCCATAAAAGCCAAAAATTTATAATACCTCATAATGTACCTTTCACAAAAATTACGTTTCCTTTTGGTTGAAATTAACTGCAGCAAAAGTTTTTTAATTTCAATGTAACCTTAATTTTTTTGTCATTTGAAGTCAGTTTTTTTATACAATTTTATTGGCAAAAACGCAAATTATCAAATCGATTTTCAACGAGGCTAGACAACTGTCGCATATTCTGTCTCCACACCTTTGATACCCTGTCTAGGTATGATCTATGATCAGCTAGGTGTGATACATTTCGTTACACCTTATGTAACCAAACTCAACATTGCTCTACTGCTTGAAACCTGATATGTTTTGTAATCAGAGAAACTTTCGTATCTTTTTAGAGTGCCAATTGAACCGTGCTGGTGGACCTACTCGAAATACTCGAGTATCCGATCCTACTATACCTATTAATGCTAAAGTTGCAAAACTCTACGAAAATAACTCTTTCAAGAAAAAACAGACTTCAAATGCACTAGAAAATGCACTCGTACATAACTCAAAAACTACCTACTCGTCAGATTGGACTCAAAATTTAAATGGGACCGCATGACAGGCGTATTCGATTAAAAAAATCATTAAAATACCACCCAGTAAAAAGTCATGAGATAACATAGTGTATTTTCCAGTGCAGTTGGTAGGTTTTTTCTTGAGTTATATTGTACACAACTTGAAATTGCAATTTTATTTTTTTGACACCTCGACTTTTGGAAGTTGAATTATTATAAAGAAAATTGTCTTTGCAAAAAAATCCAATATTAAAGATATTAGGTATTACTTTGCACTTCGCAGAAAAGTATTTTTCAAAACACGCTGTGGGTATCTGTCGTATTGACGTCTTATCTTATTTACCGCGACCTCTGGAAATGTACTCGTGTCAGCAGATAACTGACCCCCTACGGCTCTAGTTATGACGACACATTAGAACACGATTGCTATGTTTACCATTTTACTATTGATACCACTAAATTATGTTCTGCGTTCGCATGTTTCGTCATGCAAGTTGTGTTTGGGATTGGTGATAAGTACTGATTCGTGTTGTTGTACCTAATACCTACCTACTTAACCTGTGTCGCGACATAGTGAGCTTTCGTAATCATTCGGAGGTCTTGATAGAAATCAATCGTAATCCTACTATCCTACTAATATTATAAATGCGAAAGTTTGGAGTATGGATGGATGTTTGTTACTCTTTTACGACGGAACGGCTGAACGGATCTGGAAGAAACTTGGCATAGAGTTTGATTATAGTCTGGAATAACACATAGGTATGCTACTTTATCCCGTGGGAATACAGGGATTTAAATCTGCGCGGGTGAAACCGCGGGACGCAACTAGTTTTAAAATAATATTCTAAACGTGTAGATTCGCGTTGCTTTGTCGTTGAAGATTATTTAGTGTTTCCGTTGGGTGTTTTAGTCCTCGGTCATTAGACTTCTGATATGACCTAGACATCATTATCCTGGTCAAAAAGCCACCAATTCGACATTTTCGAACAATTACGTAATGCTGGCTTAGTAGACCTTTGTGCTCTACAAAGGTAAAGATGCGCCACTTAGCCAGCATTACATACATAGTAACGTTTATCAGCCTGCAATCTTAATAGAAAAAGTTTTGTAGCAATTGGGTATTATTAATGACTTTCATCTGTTTTTAAATTACACATGGAAAAAAAATTATAGGACATTTTTCTCTTAACACGTTCTATGTCGTGACGGACAGTGGTGCCCGGTGTAAGATTATCCGACAAAGCCAGTTGAAAAACATAGAATTTGCCAAATTTGACCGGTGTTTTTTTTAGGTTTATTAGATAGATATGATAAAAAACATGTGTTTTATTCAACACCGGTGTTGTATTATTGATTTAAACCGAGATAATGAGCGCCGGTCAGCAAAGTCCGTCGCGGCCCCCACGTAAGAAAAATCGAAAATCCGTTACAGGGGGCCGCGCGGCCCATGCGTCGACCACCCCGCGCGCATCTCCCTACTGAAAAACGGGATGTGCTAGGTTAGGTTAGCCTTTGATTTGATTTAAACGTGGCTGTTGTTAAAAAATCACCAGTGACGTCCAAAAAAAACCTTTGACGTCATTCCGATTACTTTATCAGAAGGGTCGGTGCTAGAATAGGAAAAATACATAAAAAAGATCTAGTCCATGTTTTGCTCTCTTTTATCAGCATAACAGTTATTATTGATTGTAGAGGACATATAATATTAACCCTGGGGGGAGCGGAGTTAGTCTTCCATCGTCATCTTGCGGCTCTGTTTGTCAGCAGACTATTAACCTCGCGATAAATTGTTTATTTTAATATCGATCAAGAGTTAAACATCGTTTATGTCGATGACATAATAAGTGGGGTTGCATAATCTTTGGAAATATTTTTGATGAGTTGCTAGGAGTGCTGGACAGTAGGTGTGATACTCGTAAGTGTAGTTTGCTTGACTGATAAAAAGAGCGCGGTTTCAGCAGGGAAATGTGCTTGAGTCAGAAATCATTATGGTATTAGGTAAACGTAAGGCCAAACATACTAATACCAAAATGATTTCTGATTCGGGCATGTTTCCCTTATATTATTGTGTTATTTGTGTTCGAACAGTATTTATGCGTGTCACTGGATAGTTATTCTTTCAAACAACCTCCCCGAAATGAAATAATAGCCAATCGCACCTGGAAACTCCGAGCCGCTGTCGCCGGGCCCTTAATAGAGTCCTTCGTTTTAGCTGCTTAGAATGATCTGACATAATATTGCCTCATACATGGGACGATATCGGATCAGAAATATTAAAGTGTTAAGTAAGAGTATAGAGTACAATAATACCTATGAAAGAAAGAAAGAAAACATTTATTTTGACCCTATTAGCCGTATCTATGGCTAGATTGTAATATTATTAGGTATATTATAAAATAATAACGTACACAATAAAAATAAATTCTTTTTGACCCACATACTTAAAACTAACAATAGCAGTGGTCTTGATCACCTATCAGGCTCACCCATGTCTAATGAAGGATGATTAGATAGGAATCAGTTACCACCAAATAGAGACACGTCAGGCATGAAGCATGGAACTGTTCAAGCTAACATGACATGTTTTTTCAGATAAGACAGCAACATGGATGGTCCTTCCGGGCCGAGTCTGGACGGGGTGGGCAACACAGAAGAAGCTATGGAGAGGCTGCGGGGTACAAGTGACAGCTGCCAGTCGAACTGTCAGTGTGACAGCGGAGAAGTCAAAGTGAGGAGTCGAAGGCATGGCAGAGGGGCAGTACAGTCAGGTATGATTAAATTAAACATCTTCCTAGAAAGGCATCACCTTTACAACCAGTTGTCAAACGCCAACATTGCTGGGTATAAATATGTAACTTCCTCTTTATGATCTAGATCTAAGATCATCTTCCAGCCCATATTTGACGACCTCAGTGGCGCAGCGGGCAAGTGTCCGCCTGCGACGCAAGAGGTTGCGGGTTCGATTCCCGCCTCGGAACAAATTTGTGTACGATCTGCAGAAATTTGCTCCGTTGATCTGGGTGTTTTCTATGTATAATGAAAAAAATATCTATCTATGTAAGTATGATGTATTAAATATATCAGTTATCTAGTACCCATAACACAAGCTTTGAGTAGCTTACTTTGGGGCTAGATAGTGCTGTGTGGATTGTCCAGCATTATTTATTTATTTATTATTGACCGAGCGAGCGAAGCGTCTCAGTTTCCACATTGGCTAAAAATGCGTTTGTCCGGATGTCTGTCTGTCTGTCTGTCTGTTCTCCTCTACAGATCGCATTTTTCAACCGATCTGGACAAAACTTGGTACACAGGTTATATGACTTATTAGAATTTTTTTGTCGTCGGGGATTTTTGATTGGAGGGGTACTTCCCGCAAAAAAAGGGCAAAAAGGGGGCTATTTGATATACTGGATATCTCCACCAAATGAGATCCGATTTCGATTATTCTTTTTTTATTTGAAAGGTAGTAACTATAAGTTGGTCTCATAAAAGTTTGGCGAAGATCTGATAAGGATCTTCAGCATGATGAACAGGATAGCTCATCAAACAATCGATGGTTTTCAATCAAATTTAAGAGAAACACAAAGGACCTCATTCTACACAAGATGATGCAAAAAACCAAAAAGATCAAAAAAATCACAAAACGGAAAATGCACTTGCACATAACATTCCTCAAATAGCTCACTTTTAGTATGCTCGCGAGGTCTACAGCTCCCAGAGCCACTAGTTTATTTATATCCCAGTTGGTGGGGTCGGCACAACATGTTCGTTTCTGCATTTTTTCCCTAACATTCGTCATCAGAGTCACCACAGTAGGTACCTTTCGTTACTATCGTATCCTTTCTTAGAAAATTCCGTCTTTTATCAATCCATCCATTCCAGTAATTACGAGTGACGTTACATGCTTTAGGGCATGTACTATACACATGCCAGCTGAACACATGGACGGTTTATTTGTCCATGGCTAAACATCATTAGTAAGCACTGACTTTGACTTGTTGATTGTTT
This sequence comes from Plemyria rubiginata, assembly GCA_963576535.1. Lineage (NCBI taxonomy): Eukaryota > Metazoa > Arthropoda > Insecta > Lepidoptera > Geometridae > Plemyria > Plemyria rubiginata. Next base: position 13,353,169 of record OY754908.1, on the reverse strand, counting down.
ATTTATTGCTGTGGAGTGAGTCCACGAGCGATTGCAGTCAAATAAATTCTGTCTCGCATTGTATAATATTTTTTTTGTAGATTGAAAAATGCAAAAATCATGCAATGTTTCAGCAAATGATGCGACGGCGAATTCTTGATGGATAATGGAAAAAAAATGTAACGAGAAAAATGCTAGGGATGAATGTGGATGGATATAGAAGTAGAGGTAGGCCAAACAAAAGATGGATTGACTTTTTTTTTTTTTTTTTTATACTACCAAGGTATCAAACAAGCATACGGCCCACCTGATGGGAAGCGGTCACCGTAGCCTATGGACGTGAAAGATAATATAAGTATGAAAGGAGTGTCTGTTGAGATAACGGCTGATAGAGGAGAGTGCAGAGCAAAAACCTGTTGTGCCGACGACCCCATATGAAGCGGGATAAGGGCAGGAAAATTATGAATGGAAAAAAATGACTGTCTCTAGAATGCAAGGTATATTGTGCCAAATTTTATCTTGAAAAGTTCCGAAAGATCATAAACAGACGCACTTTTATAAATAGGTAGGTATGGTTCGTATTTATGATCGCAAGTAAATAGTTTATCAATAAAACGAATTAAATTTCCGGAACTAATTGCAGATTATAAAACTATTTTATTCGCATTTCATTGTAGGTACTTACAAAATTTCTTTTTACGCATTTATAAGCATTAACTTATTTATGAAAAATAACTATCAACCAAGTTGTGTGCACACACATTACACACAGTTTAACAAAAATATTTTGATCCACAAGTTTACCTCTATTCTCTAAGTTAGTTTTGGTAGTTTTCGTATTTATGAAATCTTTTAGGTAATAGGAAAACTTGTTTGGATCGAAAATATATTTTAAACTAGCGACCCGCCCGCGCGCCCCTGCTTTGCACGGGTGCACATATCATGCATGTATTATACATATAAACCGTCCTCTTGAATCTCTCTATCTATTAATAAAAACTGCATCAAAATCCGTTGCGTGGTTTTAAAGATTTAAGCATACAAAGGGACATGGGGACGGGGATATAGGGACAAAGAAAGCGACTTTATTTTATACTATGTAGTGACTAGTAGCGCCCTGCGTTTTCACCCGCGTAGTTATGTGTTATTCCAGAATATAATATGTACCTGTGACAATTTTCACCAAGATCCACTCCAGAACGAGTTATAGAGTAACAAACATCCATCCATCCATCCATACTTACAAATTTTCGCATAATATTAGTAACATAATATTAGTAGGATTGGATTAATTTTTTTTGCGAGAGGTACCTACCTACATTAGTTTTTACAATTATATTATTTAACAAACATTTGACATCACTTTATAACAGGATTAATAGTAATACCTATCTCGTTTACTAATTAGGAAATCAGAGGTTATCGGAAATACAATTTATGATTGCCTATGTCATCAAATATCCAGGGCTGCCACTAAAAAGGTATAATAAGATCCTTTTCTGTAAATAGAAGGGAGACAAAAAAAACTAATAATAGAATAAGCATATACATTATAATATACATTAGTGCACTGAGCACTGAGATGACGAATGATAGAGAGAGAGAGAGAGTGGAAGAAGTAAACCTGTTGTGCCGACCCCACTTAGCGTGGGATAAGGCCAGGAAGATGATGAAAAAAACATAATTGTCTCACCATTTCTATCCAAACATGAAATGAATTAAAGATAGTTCTACAAATGAAAGGGAGTGAGTAAGATAAGATAAGATAATGTTTATTTCAGACAAAAAAGAGATACATATGAGTTGAGCCATACAGAGGTCTTATTCTAGGGATTTTAGCTTATCAGGCAATCTGGCACACTCTGGTTACGGAACATTACCTTCCGTGCTAGTTAAAAACTGTGTTACGGCAAGGTAAGTGCTTCTCTCCCCAGGTGCTACTATTTCTTATACCTATCTAGTGTTACAAACTCCTCCCGATGATTATACTTTAGCGCTGATTTACTTTTTTACTTTACTGCTTTAATTCGGAATACGAAAGCGTTATTTAATACTAGGTCAATACTAGGTGACTATGGTAGGTACTATTCTGACATTTTATTTTATTTATTTGATTACTAGCTGGTACCCGCGACTTCGTCTGCGTACTTTTAATCTCTTCATCTCTTTTTTTCGCAATAAAAGGTAGCCTATGTTCTTTCTCAGGGTCTAAAGATTGTCTGTGCCAAATTTCATCAAAATCGGTTGAGAGGTTTAAGCGGGAAAGCGTAACAGATAGACAGAGTTACTTTCGCATTTATAATATTAGTTGGGATAATTTTAATTTGACTCTATTTTAATTTAATTTAATTTAATTTTTAATTATGTAAATATTATGTGTTATGAATTGTAATTATAATTTAAATTTAGTATGGATTGTCTGTAAATATGAAATAAATGAATAATAATAATAATAAATAAATCATAATAAATAATTCTGGACAATCCACACAGCACCATCTAGCCCCAAAGTAAGCTACTCAAAGCTTGTGTTATGGATACTAGATGACTGATATATTTAATAAATTATACTTACATAGATAGTTATTTTTTATACATAAACACCCAGAGCAACGGAACAAATTTCTGCAGATCGTACACAAATTTGTTCCGAGGCGGGAATTGAACCCGCAACCTCTTGCGTCACAGGCGGACTCTCGCCCGCTGCGCCACTGAGGTCGTCTTTAATAGTTACTTGTGCGTATTAGTTGTGCAAGCATCGATGTCGTTAAGTTGACGAACGCCTTGATCTTGACCTATTTGCAAACGTGACAACCCTAAACCAACACGAGATCACGGTAAAGAAGCATCGCATGCTTTCAAGTCACCGCCTATATATATTTTTATCTATTGGGAACCGATATAAAGATAAAAGTGACCCGGGTTCATTTTAGTTACGCCTACATATTCGAGTTATTATATAACTCCGCGGAGTAGAGATTAAACGTCACAGTGTAACGCAATACTTTTAAATTCAACATCAGCCTATTGCAGTGCACTGCTGGACCTAATTCTCTGCCATGGCTTCCCACTAAATATATGCTAAATTGACACACATCTTTGATTAGTCCTACTACTATTATAAACGCGAATATTTGTAAGTATGGATGGATGGATGTCGCCCCGCGGTTTCACGTGCGCAGATTTAAATCCCGGTATTCCCACGGTATAAAAAGTATCCTATGTGTTATTCCAGACTATAATCAAACTCTATGCCAAGTTTCATCCAGATCCCTTCAGCCGTTCCGGCGTGAAAGAGTAACAAACATCCATCCATCCATCCATCTATCCGTCCATCCATACTTACAAACTTTCGCGTAGTAGGATTTAGGTATGTCTTATTCAATTGCATCTGTGTTTTTGTGTCGTAAAATAAATATTTTTCTATTCCATTCTTTCTATTTTATAGATATAGGTTATTTATTTTTCAGGTCTAACACACGAGTGCGGAGTATTCGGTGCGATCGGCACGGGAGACTGGCCAACGCAAGTGGACGTGGGGCAGGTCATATGCTTAGGATTAGTCGCGCTACAGCACAGGTGAGATTATCAACACGTCAATTATTAATATCGTGTGAGCTAGCGAACTCCGGTGATTGCTTGGCTTTACAACCGTCATGACTTTACATTCAACTAGCTGAACCCGCGGCTTTGCTCACGCCAAGGAATTCAAAGTTTCATACAAACTTTCATCCCCTATTTTATCCCCTTGGGGGTAGAATTTATCAAAATCCTTTCTTAGCGGATGCCTACTTCATAACATCTACCTGTATGCCAAATTTCAGCCCGATCCGTCCAGTGATTTGGGCTGTGCGTTGATAGATCACTATGTCAGTCAGTCAGTCAGTCACCTTTGAGTTATATATATTTAGATTAAATTTTTGTAATAATGGCATGTGGGGGTAAGCCAACTTCGCCAATTTCACGTTGCAGATTTAGGCCTTACTATACAGAGGAGTGAGATTAAACCGGTGAAACTATGTAATTTTCGTCCAAAATACTATTCGATAATTTTCCTGTACTAGGCTTGTATATTACAATATCCTACTAATATTAAAAATGTGGTATTGGAATGTTTGATTAGAGAGAAAGATGCTGAGTGCAATGGAACGTTGTGGTGAATGAGTGAGTGAACAGTTGAAAGGCTTGAGCGAATGCATAGACTGAATGGATGAACGGAATGGGTGGCATTATGGAAGCGGAGAGCGTTACAAATTGTATTACTAGAAGCTGATAATGTTTTAATAAAAGAGAAGAAAGTAAACTACGGTTTTAATCAGAACGGCTGAACGGATCTTGGTGAAAATTGGCACAGAGATATTTTATAGTCTGGAATAACACATAGGCTACTTTTTATCCCGTGGGAATAGCGATTTAAAACTACACGGGTGAAACCGCAGGGCGCTACTAGTACATCAATATTACAACCGCTGGATGGTTGCTGTGCTGGCAGGTACGATTGACAGCGTGCGAGCTCGGAAGCGCTTAGTCAGTGTTTTGTTTTTGGTGTTGCAAGCCCGGGTTTCGATATCGGAAGAACTCCCGCGATTCATACAATATCGGGGCTCGCGATACTGAAAACCAAGTACCAAAAAACGTGTCTGCGCAGAACCTCGCTTAACTAAATCGATTGGTTAGGAATCATCGAATAAACTAAATTAGAAATGAACCAAAAAGCGACCCGATATCTGATGAGATCTTTTTTTTTTATGCCAAAGCAGGCTGACGATCTGTGTGGAAATGTTCATAAACTAATTGTTACGCTAATTTATTTTAATGTATGTTCCAAAGACACTATACCTACAAACCAGCACTTTCATGCTCATCTGTATTCATAAATATTAATGTTATTTATTGATTGTAGTTGAATCTTCGTCAATGCATTCAATAAAATCACAAGGACCATCTTGAACCGTCTTAAAACTAGGTGACTCTAGTGCCAGTTCCACGCGACCAACACCGAGAAGAACAGGCAACAAACTCGGCTTGGTATCTATCGCTCTTTTATATGATCCTCGTTACAATGTAATAAAATACCTACACTATTGAAGCTATATAATACATTAAGTATTCTAACAGAAAAAGGAAAAGTAAACAGATTCATAAAAGAACACAAGCTTGAAACTAATATTTAAAACAAATATTTTATGCTGCGGTCTGAGAGATAAATAAAAATTAAATATTACCTACAGCTGCCGCCTCAAAAGAGCCTCAGAACAGTGAATGAATGAATGAATGAAAATGCTTTATTGTACACCTTACAAACTAACAAAAAAATGAGACAAGGTATAAAAAATAGAGATATGTACAATGGGCGGTATTATCGCTAACAAGCGATCTCTTCCAGACAACCTTCCTCAACCAGAAGAGATTTATTGTATCCAAATGTAGTTAATTGACTCAGGCGTGACTTTGCGGACTCCATTGTTAAATATAAATTAACTTGAACAAAGCAATATGTAGTACATATTGCTTTGTAAAGTTAATTTATATGTATCCAAATGTAACGGTAAACTAATAGAATTTTCATTGACAGAGGGCAGGAGTCAGCTGGCATAGTGACGTCAGAGGGCAAGAGCGCCCGCACTTTCAACACACACAAAGGCATGGGTCTCATCAACAACATATTCAATGACGAAGCCATGAAGAAACTCAAGGGAAACCTGGGCATCGGACACACCAGGTATACAGGGTTACAGGAAAAATCGTGCTAGATCCGTTAAAGGCATGGAGTACCTACGTATTAGAATTGCTTAGTTTGTCATGTTAGGCTAGTTAGGTTAAGTTAGCTGGTGCCTTGAGTAGGTACTTATGTACCTACATGGCTATTAGTAAATATGTAGGTTTAGGTCCAATAGATTATCTAAACTTTATTCCGTAACTACACCGCCGTCAATTTCTGATTAGTTCTTATCCTTCCAAGGATGCCTGGAAGAGATCGCTCTCAGCGATAAGGTCGCCCATTGTTTTACCTTAAATGTATGCTTTTACTCTGTACTATGTTTCTGTGTGGTGAACAATAAAGAGTTATCTATCTAGATTTATTTATTTAGATTTATTTATTTAGATTTATTTATTTATTGCCAACATGTACATACATCAGTTATATTATAGCTTAGGTCTAAGGTAGCTAATAAGCGAGTACATGTACCCTGTAGGGCGCTGCAATCTAGTACTAATCATTTCTGACTTATTTTTTTATTTTGATTTTTTTAACTGAATATACCGTCCTTTGACTACAATCTCACCTGATGGTAAGCGCCGATGTAGCCTACGGTGGAGCAAAACGGTCTAGAAGACACCTATTCACTCTTGCCTTGAAGAGACTCATGTTACACTATGAAACACCTTACCCTAAACTTAACCCTTTTCGAGCCAAACAGATTAAAACAGATATACGTTTCCCAGGTATTCCACGTCCGCGGCATCCGAGGAGGTGAACTGCCAGCCGTTTGTAGTGCACACAGCGCACGGTGCGCTCGCCGTAGCGCACAACGGGGAACTGGTCAACTGCAGCAGCCTCAGGAAGATGGTAACTACTCTGCTAACTTGTTAAGGGCCCGGCGACAGCGGCTCGCAGTTTCGAGGTGCGATTGGCTATTATTTTATTTCATTTCGGGGAGGTTGTTTGTAAGAATAACTATCCAGTGACACGCATAAATACTGTTCGAATACAAATAATACAATAGGATAAGGGAAATGTGCTTGAGTCAGAAATCATTTTGGTATTAGGTAAACGTAAGGCCAAACATACTAATACCAAAATGATTTCTGATTCGGGCATGTTTCCCTAATATTATTGTGTTATTTGTGTTCGAACAGTATTTATGCGTGTCACTGGATAGTTATTCTTTCAAACAACCTCCCCGAAATGAAATAAAATGAAATAATAGCCAATCGCAACTCGAAACTGCGAGCCGCTGTCGCCGGACCCTTAACACCTGAATACTCAAACGCAACTCAGATTTGAGCACGTCTCAAGTCGTGGTTTTTTGACAGTTTTTAATGAAGTTCCCTCAAAAACTCGTCACATGAGGCGTGCTTAAATCTGAGTTGCGTTTGAGTATTCGAGTATAAGTCCGGGGAAGTACTACCATCACGCCTTTTTCTGCCACCAAGCAGCAACGCTGCGTTTCGGATTGAAGAGTGTGGTCGCCGGTGTCATTATATGCACATGAGGCTTGACATCTGTATGCCTCAAGTTTATGGACGCAGGGCAGTCCATCGTAAGGCAAGTTCATATCGTGCGCGACTTACGAGGCAATGCTTTGTTATAGGTGATGGTTACCACTTAACATCAGGTGGGCCATCTGCTTGTTCCATCAGCGAGTTGTATAAAAAAAAGGATCACTATAGATGGTGAAAGGAGGCTTGGGATAGGGAGAACTGGATGTCCTTGGGGTATTTGCCCAGCAGTGGGATGAAATAGGCTAAGGAAAAAATATAATATACCTATACCTATATTCTTCATGACTTTATTCCCCAGGCACGGTAGATATCCCTTCAGATCTCTCAGTACTAAGTACTAACTCAAGATTCTTTGAGGATGTCTAAGGGGGGGTAGTCAGAGGTACGTCCAAACATTACATTTGGCACATACCCACATTTTGCAGTAGGTAGTATTCTATACGTGACAGGTTGCAAGCCTATCGCCGCTGTTAAAATATAAATATTAGATAGATAGATGAATTCTTTACTGTACACAAAGCAAAAAGAAAACCTATACAGAAAATTGAAAAAAGAATAGGTACAATGGGCGGCCTTATCGCTAAAAGCGATCTCTTCCAGACAATCTTTAGATGGAAAGGAAATGTTAACTATAAGGTAATATTAACTAATTACTATAACTATTCCAGGTGCTAGGTCGAGGAGTCGGCTTGTCCACTCATTCGGACTCCGAGCTGATCACGCAAGCTCTGTGCCTCAACCCGCCCGAGGGAGAGACCAACGGCCCCGACTGGCCGGCCAGGATCAACCATCTCATGAGGTCAGTGTAGTTCTGTATCTATCTAGTAGATACAATACTAAATTAATGTAACTTTTAGTTTAGTTAGTGAACGTCATCTCCTCTTTGCCGAAGGTTGGGTGCTGGAAACTGTGACACAAGTTTACTTAATACAGTTTTCAGTGTTCTGTCTTGTTGTGTAACCTCTGTTATAAGTTCACCAAATAAAAATAATTGACAAAAAAATAATTGAATACTCTGTCTCATCTGCACAAGCGGTTGTTAGCCTCCTGTCAACTGTCAGTGTCAAGCCCCTCACCTGTCAATGTCCAGTCAATGTCAGAGATACGGGTTGGCGCGAAGAGGGAGTGTGATGTACCTACGGCATCTGAGGGTCACGGAGTGTGGATTATGGGAACTGGAAGACCAGGACAGCAGACCGGCTTGGTGCATCCATGAGCCAGTGCATCCATGAGCCAGTGCTTACTAAAATATAGGATTTTACAGTCAGTATGCTGTACCATGGTAATTCCTGACGACTCCATCTTCCATCTCCTCCATACTTATGCTAATGATGTTTTGATGTCTGTGACACAGTTTTTTTTAACTTACACAGAATCGTCGTTTTCTAGAAATTATGTAGGTACCTACTGACGACCTCAGTGGTGCAGCGGGCGAGAGTCCGCCTGCGACGCAGAGGTGATGGGTTCGATTCCCACCTCGGAACAAATTTGTGTATGATCTGCAGAAGTTTGTTCCGTTGGTCTGGGTGTTTATCTATAATAAAATATATCTGTGTATACATTAATGTATTAAATATATCAGTCATCTAGTACCCATAGCACAAGCTTTGAGTAGCTTACTTTGGGGCTAGATGGTGCTGTGGATAAAAAAAAACTATAGATATTCCCTCTTTTGTCCGCAGACTAGCTCCACTCAGCTACTCGTTAGTTATAATGCTGAAGGATAAGATCTACGCCGTACGAGATCCTTACGGCAACCGGCCGCTCTGTCTCGGCAAGATTCTACCGATGGGATCCTCATGTACGTATACTTTATTACTTTTAGTTGCGCCCGCGGTTTCACCCGCGCAGATTTAAATCCCGGTATTCCCACGGGATAAAAAGTAGTCTATGTCCAGATCCATTCAATTCAGCCGTTCCGGCGTGAAAGAGTAACAAACATCCATCCATCCATACTTACAAACTTTCGCGTTTATAATATTAGTAGGATTGTATTTTATTTTGTTTTATATAGGTACTAGTTATTATTAGTTCTAAAACATGTCAGGTGATCAAAGGAGCCTGTTTAAGGCGCACATAAAATCCTATCACCACACTAGTTCGAAAGATTAATCGTTTTTCTGTACAAAATTTACGGGAAAAGTTTTTGGTCATTTCTGTCATTTTTAGTACTCATACCTTAAATGGTCACATAGAGTCTTTTGATCCTTTCATGAAAAAGGATCGATCGGCATCAAAGAAAATGTTATGGTATTAGAGAAAGCATTTTTTCGCTGACTGCATTTTTTCAAAATCTGTACTTGATATGTGAATGCACGCCAGAATATATCAATAAATTGTGAAAGGTCTCCTAGGAACTACCCTCACTGCCCCGTCCCAAAAATTCACCCTGTATATTGGGCGAATCAAAGTAGACAAAAGGCCACGGAAATAATTAACCAGCATGTTGCCTCATTATTATATTATTTAGTAGGTATTTCATTATCATAGCTAAGGTTGCATGATAAACCCATTTTGGATCATTGTATTATTAATGCGCACTTGAATAATAGCATAGACAAAGTAATATAATAATAGCATGACATTTCTAATTCGTAATTAAAATTATAATTGGTTCGATTTTATAAACATTATGAAATGTACAAAATGCTGATTTATCCGGTCTGCATTAAGACTTGTTTTTCGTATTTCGTTTTTAATAACAGCTTTTTAACCGACTTAAAAAAAAGAGGAAGTTCTCAATTCAACTGTTCTTTTATATACGACAGCCTACGTAGCTCAGTTGGTAGTAGCTATGCCTTCTGCGCCGTAGGTCGTGGGTTCGATTCCCACCGTGAACAAACATTTGTGTGGTGAACATAAATGTTTGTTCTCTGTCTGGGTGTTATTATATAATATTATAAGTATGTATTTACAAAAAAAAAAAGTATTATAAGTAGTATATCAGCTATCTGGTTACTACCATATTACAAGCATAAGCTTAGTTTGGGGCTAGATAGTGCTGTGTGGAAAGTCCACCAATATTTATTTATTATTATTTATTTATATAATATGTATATATAAACCTCATAACATTTTACTGGGTGGGCCGATTTGATGATTCCTTTTTCAATCGAAAGCTGGTGCTTGTCATGTGGTCCCATTTAAATTTGAGAAAGATCTGATGAGTAGTATTTGAGTTATTGTACGAGTGTATATTACAGTGCATTTAAAGTCGGTTTTCCTTTCAAAATGTTATCTGTTTATTCCTAACGCGTGCATTGTTTCCAGATGTCTACAAAAAGTCTTCAGAGCGGCATGGCACGGGTAATTCATCCTCATTGCACTATTTTTATCTACATTACAAATTACATCTTCATTACATTTATTAGTACTTACCTTTTCATCTACATTACTTACCTATTATTGCATGCATTTACATATTTTGTGGAATGGAATTAATTAAAACATTTCTAACATTTCCTTATTAGATTATTGCTTATCATGAGGAGAGTATTAGACTTCCATACATTTTTGACAGCCTTCACAGCTCAGTTGGTAGTAGCTCTGCCTTCTGTGCCGTAGGCCATTCCACCGTGAACAAACATTTGTGTGATGAACATAGATGTTGGTTCTGTGTTACTGGGGTGTTATATAATATTATAAGTATGTATTTACAAAAAAAAGTATATAAGTATTATATTAGCTATCTGGTTCCCATATCACAAGCTTTGCTTAGTTTGGAGCGAGATAGTGCTGTGTGGAATGTCCACCAACATTTATTTATTTAATTATTATTTCTCGCGTACTTAAATAAGTTTATTGTCAAATGGAATATAACCACACATAGGTGTACACACATAGGTGTACACACATAGGTGTACAAAGGTTTCTTTAAACAAAGCTTAAATTGCTTGACAGCCTACGTAGCTCAGTTGGTAGTAGCTCTGCCTTCCGCGCCGTAGGTCGTGGGTTCGATTCCCACCGTGAACAAACATTTGTGTGATGAACATAAATGTTTGTTCTCTGTCTGGGTGTTATATAATATTATAAGTATGTATTTACAAAAAAGTATTATAAGTATCAGCTATCTGGTTCCCATATTACAAGCATAAGCTTAGTTTGGGGCTAAGATAGTGCTGTATGGAAAGTCCACCAATATTGTTTTAATGGTATAAGAGCGTAATCTGTCTAGATTTTTTAAGCTTTTTTCAGCTCCATTTTGTAAATAATTGTTCATTCCAGTTTTGACAAACGGCTGCGCCAAAAACGGAGTGGACGACAAAGCGGAGGGTTGGGTTGTATCGTCAGAGTCCTGTGGGTTCCTATCTATCGGTAAGTATCGTTTTAATTGTTAACTGAAACAGCTTCACCACTTTGATCCCATGGCACGGTAGATATCCCTTCAGATCTCTCAGTACCAAGTACTAACTCAAGATTCTTTGAGGATGTCTAAGGGGGGTAGTCAGAGGTACGTCCAAACATTACATTTGGCACATACCCACATTTTGCAGTAGTTAGTATTCCATACGTGACAGGTTGCAAGCCCATCGCCGCTTAATTGTTTTAATTGTAGACCTATGTAATATAGGCTGAGATGCAACAGGAGAAAAATAACATTTTATACTTGCTTATTTGCTTTTAAAATTGTAAAAACTGCAGTCTCGCAATTTATTAATAATATTAGTTACATAAATAATTTTAGCATAACTAATTTCTGTATTTTTTTTGTGATGTAAATTTTGTGATTTGGTCGCAAATAACTAATTTAATTCTGACGATTGTGATTATTGTGGTGTGGGAGAGATAGAGGAAAAGTCAGCTTACTTTTTTAAAATCTAAATTGAATTTTCATGTTATATACTTAAATGTTTAATTTTTATGCTATTTATTTGTATTTTATTTAATTTCTAAAAAGTTTAATCCGTATACGTTATCCGTAAGTGCCGCCTAGAGCGGTAAAAACCTCCTCCATTTGCCTCCATTTTGTTCTATTTCTAGCAGCTCTACTCCAAGCAAAACATGAATTAATTGTAATCCCCAGGTGCCCGTTACGTGCGCGAAGTGTTGCCGGGAGAGATAGTGGAGATGTCTCGTTTTGGCATCAGGACGGTCGATGTCGTCGAGCGGCCTGCCACCCGTCAGCAAGCCTTCTGCATCTTCGAGTATGTGTACTTCGCACGTGCTGACAGTATCTTTGAAGGTAAGTTTTTTTACAACGTTATTACTTATTACAAGATTTAGCTTAGTTCGGGGTGAGATAGTGCTGTGGAAAATCCACCAATACAATAGTTATTTAATTTTGTGATAACAATGTAGTGCATTTGATAGTAGTATTGATAGATACTGAAAAACTGAAACAGCTTCACGACTTTGATCCCCAGGCACGGTAGATATCCCTTCAGATCTCCCAGTACCAAGTAGGTACTAATTCAAGATTCTTTGAGGATGTCTAAGGGGGGTAGTCAGAGGTACGTCCAAACATTACATTTGGCACATACCCACATTTTGCAGTAGTTAGTATTCCATACGTGACAGGTTGCAAACCCATCGCCGCTGTTAGAATACTAACTGGTTTCCTCACGATGTTTTCCTTTACCGTTTGAGAGCACTGGCATTGCGCACATACATTTTTCGATAGTAAAATCCATTGGTGCAACACCGGATTCGAACCTGCGACCTTACGATCGGAAGGCGGGGTCACTCCCACTAGACCACCGGTGCTCTAGTATTGATAGATTATGTATACATTCGCAGGTCAGATGGTATACTCAGCGCGCATGCAATGCGGCAGAATGTTGGCGCGCGAGTCGCCCGTCGACGCAGACATAGTGTCCTCGGTGCCGGAGTCGGGAACCGCGGCCGCACACGGCTACGCACGACAGGTATTATACAACACCGATGATGATAATGATGATATAATATACAACACTATAACTTGACTGACACAACAACACTGACACAGTCCAACAACTTGATTGACACATTGCGAATTGACTGACACAACAATACAACAAGACTGACACAGTCCAACAACTTGATTGACACATTGCGAATTGACTGACACAACACTTTAACAAGACCTTAACCCGGGACGTTTCTGCATCTTGACAAGCGAGTCCTCTCTGGCAGAATCGGGAACCGCCGCCGCTTTCCTGTCATCTAACGAAGCAACATAACATTTTCATTTTAATTGTTTTTCTAGTGTTATTTTGAGTTGTGTTGTGTAATTTTGGTGGTATTTTAACCAACATTACTTGTGGTCTTAGCACAAAGTGTAAGCATTTGAAATGAAAGTGTATTATGTGATATCGTGATTTGACCGAAAATGTTTCAAATGTTTTGAAGAAACCGCCACCATTTTCTTCAAAACAATTGACTGACTCGACTTTGGACTGACGTGACTAGAAACATAACTACAAAGAGTATAATCTCTGAATCACTTGACATTGGCAAGATTGTCTATGACAGGAGCCATAAAAAGAAGAAAGAAGAAGAACCGCGGCCGCACACGGCTACGCACGACAGGTATTATAGAACACTATAACTTGACTGACACAACAATACAACGAGACTGACACAGTCCAACAACTTGATTGAAACATTGCGAATTGATTGACACAACACTTTAACAAGACCTTAACCTGGGACGTTTCTGCATCTTGACAAGCGAGTCCTCTCTGGCAGAATCGGGAACCGCGGCCGCACACGGCTACGCACGATAAGTATTATACAACACTATAACATGACTGACAAAACAATACAACGAGACTGACACAGTCCAACAACTTGATTGACAACACTATGACACTACACTACTACACTGACATAGTCTTACAACTTGACCGACACAACACAATCCTACAACTTACCTATATCTTAGACTTTTTTCTTGGTTGATTTGTCTCGCGCTCTTGTTTTTTTATTATAAAAAAAAGATAACAATGCAGTGTTCTCAAACGGCGATAAAAAATCACAAGAAAACATTAGCTTGTTTTGTATTTGACTAAGTACCAAATACAAAACGTTGGTATGGTATAAGTCTGGCAGAGAAGGGGATATGTTTGCGCATACAAAATACTCGCACCATCACACCTCCTCCCCCTCCTTCCGGAGTTCTTTTTGCGTGACGCACACTACTATCTCTTGACTACTCCTCTCAGACATCAAACTATCTTGAGCACTTGCTACTAAATATCTGAAGGACCGTCTTCCATGGCCTTACATTAATAGTTTCTTTACTTACCAACTCAGAAATCGCACTCATCGCCACGTTATAGCTTAAAATTTGTCCACAGTCCGGCATTCCGTTCATGGAAGTACTGTGCAAGAACCGATACGTCGGTCGCACCTTCATCCAGCCATCCACCCGGCTGCGCCAGTTGGGCGTCGCCAAGAAGTTCGGAGCGTTGTCTGAGAACGTGAAGGGGAAGAGGATAGTACTGATCGATGACTCCATCGTCAGAGGAAACACCATCGGACCGATTATTAAGCTTTTGAGGGACGCGGGAGCGGCTGAGGTAATATTCTGATTAAATTTCATTCAAAAGAATGCATAATTCGTAATGATGCATGTTGTGTGTCGATGTCACAAAAATCAAAAATTTTCAGACTATTAATGGTAGGTAAGAACCATCTTGCATGGAGATACTAGGAGGGCAGGCGGGTCTGCTTTCATACAAATTTGTACGCTAGTAATGTCCGCCAGCCTGTTGGGACAGATCTAAAACTGCTCTGACGCGCGGGTCGCTGTGGGCGTCGCGGCTCGAATGGAAAGTTATGTTAGGGGGGTCACTGTGGACGTCGTGGCCTGAACGCAAAATCTACGTTTTTCCTTTGGCATTGAACGTGTTAAGATATTAATAACTGGGTGGCCGAGCTTTGCTTGGTTGAATTTGACTAATTCTAGTTCGTTTGACTCTAACAACGCCATATCTAGCCCCAAACTGAGCCAAGCTTGTACTATGGGAACCAAAAAGCTGTTTTTTTTTAAATACTTATAAATTAAATAACATCCAGGCAGAGAACAAACATCTATGTTCATCACACAAATGTTTGTTCTCGGTGTCGGAATCGAACCCACGGCCTACGGCACAGAAGGCAGAGCTACTACCAACTGAGCTGTGAAGGCTGACTGTCCATCATTATTTATTATTTATATCGTCAGGCTTTGATACCTGAGCCTAACGAAATAATTAATAAATAAACATTGATGGACATTCAGCCTTCACAGCAGATAAAGAAAACATCTGACACCCCAAACTGGACAGTACTAGCAGAAGACCGCGACCAATGGAAAAAGCTTGAGGAGGCTTTTACCCGAAAGGGTACTAGCCCACCGAGTTTGTTGGCTGTTCTCCTCGGCGTTGGTCGCGTGGAACTGGCACTAGAGTCACCTAGCTTTTAAGACGTTTCAAGATGATCCTTGTGATTTTATTGAATAAACATATTTTGAATTTGAATTTACCTATACAATTTACCTATAATGGAATAGTGAAATCTTTAATCACTCATGCACCCACAATTTATTATGGAACTAGCTGATCCCGCGGCTTTGCTCGCGCTCGTTTACTTTGAAAATCTCATACAAACTTTCGTCCCCTATTTTTTCCCTTCGGGGGTAGAATTGATAAAAATCCTTTCTTAGCGGTTGCCTACGTCATAACATCTACCCGCATGCCAAATTTCAGCCCGATCCGTCCAGTGGTTTGGGCTGTGCGTTGATAGATCACTATGTCAGTCAGTCAGTCAGTCACCTTTGAGTTATATATTTATTATTATGGAATAACAGGCTTTTTTATTATATTCATTATTTACATCATCAGGTCCACATCAGGATAGCGTCTCCGCCTCTGAAGTTCCCGTGCTACATGGGCATCAACATTCCCACCAAGGAAGAGCTCATCGCCAACAAACTGGACTCCTTCCAGTTGGCGGAGCATGTCGGTTAGTTCACTAACTAATCAGTTTTATTATTAGAATTTTTCACGCATGAACCACCTTAGAGTATAAATAAATAATAATAAATAATGCTGGACAATCCACACAACACCATCTAGCCCCAAAGTAAGCTACTCAAAGCTTGTGTTATGGGTACTAGATGACTGATATATTTAATACATTATATACTTACATAGATAGATATTTTTTATTATATACATAGAAAACACCCAGACCAACGGAACAAATTTCTGCAGATCGTACACAAATTTGTTCCGAGGCAGGAATCGAACCCGCAACCTCTAGCGTCGCAGGCGGACTCTCGCCCGCTGCGCCACAGAGGTCGTCAAACAAAATGCAGGAGTATCCAATACAAATTTTATTCTAATTTGCCTGTACCATTTTTTTATACAACCAGCTGATGGAACAAGCAGGCCCACATGATGTTAAGCGGTAACCATCACCTGTAACAATGCATTGCCTTGTAAGTCACGCACGATAGGGACGTGCCCTACGACGCACTGCCCTGCGTCCATATACTTGACGCATACTGATGTTAAGCCTCATGTGCCTGTAGTTCATCGGTCTGATAAGCTATTGGCGCGCTCAGCGACCATTATAAATAACCTTCATGTTTTGAGCCTCTGTGTAGTGTGGGCCATAAAATAAGTCCCAACATTTATTACAGTTTTGTTTATATTATTTTTAATTTTCAACAGGTGCGGACACTTTAGAATACCTTAGCGTGGAAGGCCTAGTAAGCGCTATCCACTACAATATGAAATCGACGCCCAGTGACGGCGTGGGAGGTCATTGCACCGCCTGCCTCACAGGCGACTACCCCGGAGGATTGCCTGAGGACGACTGGTGATCATTGGAACGCGTGACAGGTTGCAAGCCGATCGCCGCTGCTAGAATACTTGTCTTGTTTCCTTAACACATGACGTAATTTATTTGGTGACCCCGATCAATTAAGTTAAGCACTTGCCGTTATTAGGATGGGTGGCCGCTAGTGACTTGAAACTGTCGGTCCTAGGTGTAATGGCCTAAACTCTAAAGCTATGTTGAAAGCCTAGAGAACTCGGTGACATACACTAGTTTATACAAACTCACTGGTCACACGATGTTTTCCTTCGCCTTTTAAGCAATGGTTTTCAAATTGTAAATTAAACATTACAAAGGGACCACTGATAAAAATTTATAACAAACTTTATATAAAATCTTTATAGAAAAGATTTCCTTGTATAACATTCCTCGAATAATTTTATTTAATACTTCGGTTAGTTAGATGTAATTATTTTAAGACGCTATCTAAAAGCGATTATGTTGGTGTAAAACGAAATTCAATTTTAAACGAATCGTGTCTTAGAGCGGTTACACTGTGCTTTTTAGCAGCGATGGAAACGCGCGTTTCAGAAGTTAAATTATTTTCTTAAAAACGTGTACCAACACAATGTTTTTTATAAGACAACGTGCACTATTTAGATGGAGAGAATTGTAAAAGTTTGAAAGCTAAGTCGGAGTTGCACAAAACATGTTGAAAATCAGTTAAATGAAAAAAATAATGAAAAACGTGCGTTAACTTTACTGCTAACAAACGCAACGTTTAACCACGTTTTGTGTCGTGCTGGCTACGACTTTTTATTATTAGGGACCAATCTTAGATATTCCTTTTACTACCGTTATATTTACCTCCAAGCATAATATTATATTTGTTTGAATTATCACCCTGGGGCATTATTCTCTATGACATAGGAGATTTCATGACCCAAACCGTTAAAACGTGATCTTGGGCTTTATTCTTTACTAGCGACCCGCCCGCGCTTCGCACGGGTACACATTGTTTTTCTACTATATCATGCATGTGTTATACATATACCTTCCTGTTGAATCACTATCTATTAAAAAAACCGCATCAAAATCCGTTGCGTAGTTTTAAAGATTTAAGCATACATAGGGACATAAGGATAATGTAGTGATGACATAGGAGATACTTTACCCAAACCGTGTGACGTCACAACGCGATCTAAAAGCAAACGCGATTGGACTGGTCATAGTGAATAACGCCCATGTTTTGTTGTTTATCAAATGGTGAGTCAAATCACGCTAAAGATAGTAAACACGGCGTTATCATACAATTATGCACAATGATTATGCATAGGGTTTAGAAAATAGGTTTTTTATTACCTCTAAAGTTTACTTCATCTGATAGATAAAAATATAAGGTAAGTACTTATCATTCTGCTCTGAAAGGATGTGTACTGTGGCTACAAATAGTAAAACAATACTAATTATACTACACCTTGCATCCTCGAGATTTATAATAAATAAGTAGGTATTAAATTCACTTCGTAGTCCACTATTTAATGTACTGGGCACAAAGCACAAAAAAAAGCGAATGATACCTACTTATTTATTATAAATCTCTTCGGATGCAAGGTTTGTATAATTATGGTCAAACGTCACAAGGTAAGTTTGTTTAACCATCAATTAGTTGTGGTCCATTTTTTTAACAGTCTTCTGATCGGTTGCCTTGCCTAAAAGATGCAAGATTTAGATGTTGTTTAAAAAAAAGTGCATTTGTCCATCCAAACAAAAATGCATT
Source organism: Plemyria rubiginata (assembly GCA_963576535.1). NCBI lineage: Eukaryota > Metazoa > Arthropoda > Insecta > Lepidoptera > Geometridae > Plemyria > Plemyria rubiginata. Next base: position 13,334,439 of record OY754908.1, on the reverse strand, counting down.
TGTGATCCATTTGCTTGAGCAAATATTTATCTTACTACTATTATAAACGCGAAAGTTTTAAGCATGGGTGGATGGATGGATGTTTGTTACTCTTTCACGTCGGTACAGCTGAACGGATCGGGATGAAACTTGGCAGAGAGATAGATTATAGTCTGGAATAGCACATAGGCTACTTTTTATCCCGTGGATTCCCACGGGATAAAAAGTAAGTAATTCCGGTATTCACCGGAATTTAAATCTGTGCGGGTGAAACCGCGGGGCACAACTAGTGCATAATAAATTTTTGCAGCAGGAATGAAACCCAGTACTCTTGGGTCCAAGGATATATATTTTTATCTATCAGGTAATGCGGAGGCCTTAGTGACTAGTTTACATTATATTTTTAAGAATTATTTCTCAAACCAAGTGCCTTGTCTTCGAAATACTAATTAGATAATGTAGTTATTATACCTAATTAAAGTGTTATAAATTAAATTTTATATAATAAAATAGTGCTCTACAATGAACTCGCTGACTGAACTATCAAGAAAAAGGTTTATAAATGCCGTTTAAAAAAAATAAGTTTGGTTCTATGTAAGTAAAGCGGCAACCCAAACATACGTTGAATCAGATCATTAGTCTCGTCTGCTGTAAAACTAATACTTACCGCCGGTTTCTGAAAGCTTGGTCAAAGTTAGTCGGACAAGTCACTTGCTATTTCAGGTTTTTCTTCAAATTAGACAACAAATGACTTGGCAGCCGATTAGCTTTGATTCAGAAACCGGCGGTTGGTCTATTCTCGATACTTTTGAGGTTAAAAAGACATGAAAAATATAAATCCTTGAATTATATAATGTATGTATCTAGAATTGTCTTATAATGACCTACCTATTATAAATTAAAACTTGTTAGTGCCAATGTTATACAGATTTTATTAACAAATAAAATCAATTTATTTACTTTATTTTAACGTTGTATTATTAACGTTTACCCCTATTACCCCTATTTATCCTGGTCACGCTCTTGAGAACGGCTTTACTGATCTCATTCATCTTTCTAAATGTTTTCTAAGTTTCTTACACTAAAAAAAATTGCAAAGGCAATTGCGCAGAGAAAAGAAAAAAACATATTTTAACTACTCTCATGTCATAAAATTCGAATTATAAACGTCAAAACGAATTCATATTGACATACTTTATAAACGCAATACCGTAACCAAATTAAAAAATTTAATTATGATACAGCTCCTCATACAAAGATAGTTGTATAAAATAACTTTTTTACCATAACGATACAGTTCTTTTACTTTTTGGAAAAGGCAAGGGTCTTGAAACCGTACAGCCAGAGTTTTATAGTCTGTGGCGACGGCGCGGCGCGGCGGCGGCGGCGCAGCGCGCGCATGCGCTGTTATATACGGTTGGTTTGGCGCCAATTGATACGTTTTGTTTCAGTCAACTGGATTTCTTACTTTGATATTTTATTTATTAGGTTCAACACTAATTTATGAGAGTAGATAAAGTAGTGTATGAAACTGCACATAACTAGGTATTAAAACTCGTGGGATACTATTAAAAACCTCGCCTACGGCTCGGTTTTTAAACACCCCCTCGAGTTTTAATACCCCTCATTATGCAACAGTTTCATAAACTACTATTATCACATCAGTAAACAAGGAGCAAAATAGCATTTCGCTCACTATCAATGTAAGTAGGTACGTACTTTTCCTCCCTTAGGAGGAACAACTCACAACTTGAGGCATATAGATGTTAGGCCTCATGTGCCTGTAATTACTATACCGGAAACCACACCACAAACCGAAACAGCAACGCTGCTTGGTGGCAGAAAAATGCGTGGTGGTCAGGGCGAATCTTGCTGATGGTACTGCATCCAGCAGTTGACTAACATAGGTTGATGATGATGATTATGAGTTTATTTTCGCAAGAAAACCTCGCTATTCCATACCTAGAATAGAAATGAACATACTCTGTTGCGATGATTCCACTTGCCACAGTGCGCGTCACGCAAAAAGAACGTCGGAAGGAGGGGGAGGGGTGTGATGGCGCGAGTATTCTGTATGCGCAAACACATCCCCTCCACTGTTTTCCGGCGTTCTTTTTGGTTGACGCGACCAATACATATTTTATTTATAGAATCGTATTTCTTGAAACTTTAAACGAATAAAACACCGTATTGATATTGTAAAATTTATTTACAGAAATATTAGGATTATCAAGACTATTTACAATGTTAAATATTATCTTACAACCTAGTAAGTATAATGATGCCGTTTCATAAATTACTAGATTTTACCCGGGCCATTGGTGTAATGGACTTGCCTGTGACTAGCCGTTTACATCAGGGTTATGTCGTGACTAGCCTTGTACATCAGGGTAATGTCGTGACGTGCCTATTCATTTTATTATTTAATGTTACTAGGTTTGCTAGCATTTTTTCTGAGAAAATGTGACCTAACATGCAGATGGACTACCTGATGTTGAGTGGCTATTCTGGCCTCAGCTTGCAACTTTGGTATACAACAGTGCCTTCTTTGGCCTTACACCTTTTCTGGTTTATTTATAGTAAGTCAATAATAGTAGAGGTCTTTAAAATAGCGTATTATAAGTTTGCCAGTTGCCTCTATCATAGGCTAGAATAAATTTCATTTTAACGAAAATAGTAATAATTAAAAATAATATACATAATTAGGCACTAGATTTATTATTTCAGTTTTGTGTTACATACTGTGTTCTTTCTTTCTTTCTTCTTTTTATGGCTCCTGTCATAGACAATCTTGCCAATGTCAAGTGATTCAGAGATTATACTCTTTGTAGTTATGTTTCTAGCCTCGTCAGTCCAAAGTCGAGTCAGTCAATTGCATAGGTTTATAAATATGACGTTTGTCAGTAAAGGACATAGCATCTGTCCACATCGTGTCTTATTTGTAAAAGCAAAACGTTACATTTCATAAATACTTTTATTTGTTGCGCATAAATTATAAAATAAAAAACAATTTCATCACAGTTTTATTCTTTTCGGTTCTTTTGATTCTTTAATGTCAGAATGGAATTTGTCCGCCGCTGTAAGAATAAATCAACATCTTTATATTTTTGAGATATTTGATGATTATGCAAAAAAATTAATAAATATTATGTCAAAATTTCTAAGACATCTACGGTGACAATCCATTATCGCACAGCTCTTCTGAGGTTCGAGAACTAACCAACACAGAGAAAAGCTGGAAGTCAGAAAATTCTCTAGAGCTTTCTCCCTTGTCTCCTGCCCGTTATTCGACAGACGATCTTGGCAGTGTGAAATATTTTGAAATAAATAATTTATAGTCAAATGGATCGTCATTTGTTTTGAAGAAAATGGTGGCAGTTTCTTCGAAACAATCGAAATATTTTCGGTCAAATCACGATATCACATAATACACTTTCATTCCATATGCTTACACTTTGTGCTAAGACCTCAAGTAGGGGAAGCAGGGGTAATGGCGCTCGCCGGGCATTACCGCTCACTCCAATAATAATAATAACTAAAATAAAAATACATAACTTGTTAAATACACCTTGAAACACAGCGAGCACGCTGCAGCGCACTGATTGTGACGCTTGAGCAGGCAGCCTCACAAAACTCTAGCTTACCTCAAAATTGATAATATGAGACAAATAAAAAAATAAGCATTTTTCTCTTAGGTGAACGGCTTTCCCCCGTCTTCCTCTAATGTTGGTTAAAATACCACCGAAATTACGCAACACACAACACAAGAAAAACAATTAAAATGAAAAAGCTATGCTGCTTCCTAAAATTTCAGATATATTCTTCCTGGCTTCAGAAAATCTTGGCAATGTCAAGGCAAATAGATAAAATACTTGTTAGTAAATTTTGTCTCCGTTACGTATTCAGAGTGTAGGTACTACAGCGTATGTTAATAAACAAATAAATAAATAAATGTTTTCCCACGAAGGTCTACAGAACGTATTTGGTGTACGCCTACAATAATAAGTCAGGCAAACTGCGCTCCCAAAATGACCCAGCGGAAGTTGTCTACAAGCTGTGTACGCCACGTAGGGTTTTCTCTGTTCCGTGTACGCCACTATGACTGACTGACACACGGGTGCGAATCAATCCCTGCTCGTTCCGAATTTAAACCAATCACAGGCATGATTCGATTTGATTCGTATTTTGAATTGTACGTCATTTTGGTTTCTCTTAGGACCACTTTTTGTGTGGATGTGAATTTGTTCAGATACATTTTCCCACGATGGTATACAGAACGTATTTAGTGTACTACAGTGTATATTTTCCAAAGTTCTACAGAACGTATTTAGTGTACTACAGCGTATAATTTCCCACGAAGGTCTACAGAACGTATTTAGTATACTCCAGCGTATATTTTCCAAAGGTCTACAGAACGTATTTAGTGTACTACAGTGTATATTTTCCAAAGGTCTACGGAACGTATTTAGTGTACTACAGCGTATAATTTCCCACGAAGGTCTACAGAACGTATTTAGTATACTCCAGCGTATATTTTCCAAAGGTCTACAGAACGTATTTAGTGTACTACAGTGTATATTTTCCAAAGGTCTACAGAACGTATTTAGTGAACTACAGCGCATAATTTCCCACGAAGGTCTACAGAACGTATTTAGTATACTCCAGCGTATATTTTCCAAAGGTCTACAGAACGTATTTAGTGTAATACAGTGTATATTTTCTAAAGGTCTACAGAACGTATTTAGTGTACTACAGCGTATAATTTCCCATGAAGGTCTACAGAACGTATTTAGTGTATTTACAGCGTATGCTTTCCCACGATGGCCTCTATATCCGCTATCTCTTTGACGCACGAGTCGGTAAGCACGAGTGCCTCGCCATCAGTGACGAGAACGTCATCCTCTATCCGGATGCCGAGGCCGCGGAACTCGGGCGGGACCTTCTCGTCGTTTGAGCGGATGTAGATACCTGCAAAACACCAGTAATAAACTTTCGCTGAAAGATATGAGAATGTAGGAGTACCTATAGTCAAAGATTGTATGTTATTATGTAGTGTTGTGTCAAATAAATGATGGTCTAATTTATTTAAATAATTAGTACGGTATGCAGACCAATTACACTAACTATGTTACATTGTCTATGTTATGTACTATGTCTATGTCGTAGCTATGGAGTAGCAACGGCATCCTAAATGCGATCGATGAAATGAAATTCCTCTGGTATTGAAGCGCATTGAGGACCAACTCACTAATAGTTTCCTTTCCTAGGAAAAGCATGAATGTTGCGCAAGAAAAACACGCTCTATGTTTGTAAGCGCAAGAATCCTTGAGTATAAGTTACTAACCTATGCATATTTTTATTCTGTTACTAACACCGTGGACCTATAACTGTTGTCTGAATAAATAAATAAATAATTATTATTATGTTTAAAGTCAAAAGATATTTATTCAATTAAATCACAAGGATCATTTTGAAACGTCTTAAAAATGATAAATCTAGGTGGTGGTAGCTAACAGTTCTACATTATATTATTGATCGCATTGTTTTATTCTGCATGTGTGGGAGTAACCCCAGCTTCTACGCTATATACTCAGCCAGTTCTACGCTACATACTCTGCGGGTTCTACGCTACATACTCGCCGGGTTCTACGCTATATACTTACTAGGATTAAAGCTATGCACTCACTTGGTTCTACGCTACATTCTCATCGGGTTCTACGCTATATACTCAGGAGGTTCTACGCCATATAGGTACTCACCGGGTTCGACAGTGATCACCATGTTGGTCCTTAGAGGCGTGGCGCGCCGCACGAGGGGCGCGTCGTGCACGTCCAATCCTAGGTAGTGGGACACGTGGTGGGGACACAATCGGTACGCCTCCTAAAACATATATTTTGCAAATAAACTTACATTTTTTAAATTATATGCTAAGCAAAAGATCATTCTATTCTATAACACCTGGACGCCTTTTGAAAGCCTATGCGAGATCTGATGAAATTTATTCCCGATTTTTCACTGTCTCGAAAGCGAAAGCTGAATTCTTGGATGTTCTCGTTTCAAGGTGATCCTTGCGATTTTATTGAATAAACATACTTTGACTTTTGACTTTTATAATAAACTAGCGACCCGCCCGCGCGTCCCTGCTTCGCACGGGTGCACATATCATGCATGTATTATACATATAAACCTTCCTCTTGAATCACTCTATCTATTAAAAAAACCGCATCAAAATCCTTTGCGTATTTTAAAGATTTAAGCTTACATAGGGACATAGGGATATAGGGACAGAGAAAGCGACTTTGTTTTATACTATGTAGTGATAGTGAAGGTATAGTTACGCCGATAAGTCGATGGTGGTCGATATCCTTAGGCAGGATCCCCTCGGCCTGCAACCTGGCGCCGAGCAGACGGCACATGCTGTCGAAGAGCTGGTCCAACGGCGGCCGGTGTTCGCCCACCAGTTCTATCAGACGTTTCTGGAACATTCTTTTTATACACAACTAGCTGATGGATCAGTAATCAGTCAAATTGTGTAATTCTCTGTCTCATTCTATCCGAGCTAGTCCCTCGCTTGGTATATTTAAAGCTAAAGTCAAAGAGCACTATCTTTCCCTATAACAAATAATAAATAACAAATAAATAAATAAAAAAAAATAAAAAATATAAGTATGTATATTAAATAATATAACGTAAGTAGGTTATATATTATATATTTTGTATATAAGTATAAACTATAATATGTATGTTTAAGTACATAAGCCTTGTGTAGATTTATTTATTTTATCTTGTTTTTTAATAATAGTAATAATTAACTAATATAATTTATTTATTTTCTATCTCATTTTGTACACGCACCCACCTCTTATTTCAATTTCTCACAATCCTTCAAGGTTTGCTAAAAGAAAACTCTTTTTAGGGTTTAGCTCGCCTTTGTACATGTTTTTTATTTAAGTTTAAGAGAGAGAGAGTTTAAGTTAAAGAATAAAGAATGGATCAAGTAGATGAGCCACCTGATGTTAAGTGGTAACCATCACCTATAACAAAGCACTGCCTCGTTTTCACACACGATAGGAACGTGCCCTACGAGCCTTGCATCCATCAAGGCTAACATCGGGTGGGCCATCTGCTTGTTCCATCAGCTAGTTGCATAAGAAAACACACTGTCAGTCTAGTTTAGAGGCTTCAATGAAATATGTTATTGTTATAAATTACATATTTTCACCCTAATTACACTGAGGGCGCTTTTGTTATTATATTGTTACTTGTGACCCGCCCGCGCGCCCCTGCTTCGCACGGGTGCATTGTTTTTCTACTATATCATGCATGTATTATACATATAAGCCTTCCTCTTGAATCACTCTATCTATTAAAAAACCGCATCAAAATCCGTTGCGTAGTTTTAAAGATTTAAGCATACATTATATAGGACATAGGGATATAGGGACAGAGAAAGCGACTTTGTTTTATACTATGTAGTGATTATTTTTTACTATTTTTATCATGTTTCATAATGACTAATGGTTTATTTTATTGTTATTTGAATTTTTATGCACAATGTACTTCTACATAAATGATATTTAGCCAATGCTTAGATACCAATGATATGACCTGTAACAAATCTGTTGTTAATAAATAAACTATAAACAAACCTGCACAGATAGAATGAGCTCATACAGTATCTTGTGGTACTTGGAGAACTGACCGGAGACCGGCCAAGTGCGAGATATATCCGAGTTGTACATCCAGCGCTGGCAACCTATAAAACAAATATATGTATTAATAAAGGACATCCGACCAACCCTACCCCGATACCCGCAATCTATCCTACGGGAACCATACATTTACCGGGATAAAAAGTAGCATATGTGCTATTATGCTGTGTGGATTGTCCAGCATTATTTATTTATTTACATATTTATTTACTTATTTATTTATTACAGACTACAATCTATCTCAGTGCCAAATTTCATCTAGATCAGCGGCCCGATTACGCTAATGTCGGGCTATCGAAAAACTTCACATTTATAATACAGGGCGTCCCAGGGATATGCCACATGGAGGGAAAGTACCTTGAATATTGTAGATGGAACATTTTACTGAAAGGAGACATTATTTGAGTTTTAAAAACAATTTAGACTGCATTTTATATTTAAATAATTACATGGTTGAACCGGGAAACGAACCCGTTACGCGAGAAAGGGACACTGGCAAGATTGTCTGCAGACAGGAGAAATAAAAAAGAAAGAAATAAGCATTAAGTTTTATTTACATTAACACAGTAAGTATTAATTACAGTATGTGAAGTATAGTATAGAAAAAGATGGGGGAATGCCGATCACTTGAGAGAAAAATGCTCTATTTGTTTTTTCATTTGTCTTATGTTAGTTTTGAGGTTTAGAGACTCTGCCTGCTCAAGCGTCACAGCCCCTGCGCTGCAGCGTCGCTGTTTCAAGGCACCTTTATTCAATAAGTTATTCGAGTGAGCGCTATTATTTTCCGTTGGTCTGGGTAATAATGTTTTATTTTGAACAAAGAACATAGAACAACATAGATAGTGACATGGATAGTAGTAACATAAATAGTAGTTACATAATTTTATAGAGAACGATGAATCTGTGTAAGTTAAAACAACTGTGTCACAGACATCAACACCCTCCTCCGATAAAATGGGTGTTTTCTATGTATAATAAAAACATATCTACCTATGTAAGTATATAATGTATTTTATTTATTTATTTATTTATTTACCACTTATAATTATCTTTACAGCTTTAGCGCCAAAACGATAACAAAGTTCACATTATTTACAATATTTTAACATAACTATCAAAGATACTTAGTCAGTTATCTAGTACCCATAACACAAGCTTTGAGTAGCTTACTTTGATGGTGCTGTGTGGATTGTCCAGCAATATTTATTATTATTATTTTATTTATCAGCCGACACGATCGCCATTACCCCCGCTTCCCCTATCCTACTAGTGAGTTAGTTAGATTGGACAACACGGCCGGCTCACCTGAGTCTACGAGCAGCATTTCGCTCTCTTGCAGCAGCTGGTTGTTGGCGACGTAGTGTATGTGCGTGGCGCGCGCCCCCCCTCCCACCACGGGGGGGAAGGCCGCGTGCTCCGCGCCCGACAGCCGACAGCTGTATTCCAGCACCGCGTCTATCGCCTGCTCCGATACACCTGGAACGCACTGCGCCCTTAAAACCATCTCTTGAAGCATTCGACGACCTCAGTGGCGCAGCGGGCGAGAGTCCGCCTACGACACAAGAGGTTGCGGGTTCGATTCCCGCCTCGGAACAAATTTGTGTATGATCTGCAGAAATTTGTTCCGTTGGTCTGGGTGTTTGTATGTATAATAAAAAATATCTATCTATGTAAGTATATAATGTATTAAATATATCAGTCTAGTACCCATAACACAAGCTTTGAGTAGCTTACTTTGGGGCTAGATGATGCTGTGTGGATTGTCCAGCATTATTTATTATTTTATTTATTATTTATTCTTTTTTTTCTTCTATTTGTTTAAAGGGCTTTTCAAATTCAAATTCAATTTATTGAATAACTGTATAACATTACAGACATAACGCGTCAAATTCGTTATACAAGTTAAATTAAAACTATTTACATAAATTAAAATGAGATCAAAATTAAGACGAAGACAACAGCTAATGTGACTCTCGCTCGCACGTTTTGACTTGTTGAAAGATATAAAATCACTAAACCCATTTTCGAAAAATCGCAAACAACTATTTTGCGTCAGTTTCAGCATTGAAATCAGATCAGCGCAACAATCAGATTGCGCACAGTTTAGTAAAAAAATCATTTTGATCGATACAAGTTTTCCTACTTAAGTTTGCTTTTCTAGTTTTCGTACTCAAGCAAACTTTTGAGTAGGAAAACTTGCATTAATCAAAATGAAACTTTTACCAAACTATGCGCAATGTGATTGCACACAAAATGGTTGTTTGTGATTTTTCATAATTGGAATTTGTGATTTTATTTTTTCAAAATGTCGAATCGTGCGAGCGAGAGAAATGTTAGGTGTTGTCAACGCCTTAATGTACCTTTGACTTACCGGGTTTGGTGCAAGCCATGGCCATGTTAACCGACTGAGCGCCCACATAGCACGCGTCCTTCATGAGCTGCAGCTCAGCGGGCGACTTCACGACCCGCATGAAGTGCAGCGCCCGCTGCGGGTCGCACAACGTCACTTGCGAGTCGTGGCGGAGCACGGAGCGTACAGCGCTGTGGATGTCGGGGTTCGATGGACTCTCGTTGTGGTACCAGAGGACTGATGGCTTCGACGAGGCTGTCATCCTGGAAGAAAGATAACATAATCAATCTCCTTTAAGGGGCAGCAAACCGCGCGCCGCTATCTCGCTCGCACCATTGAACATTTTAGATATAAAATTACTGACGACCTCGGTGGCGCAGCGGGGAGTCCGCCTGCGACGCAGAGGTTGCGGGTTCGATTCCCGCCTCGGAACAAATTTGTGTACGATCTGCAGAAATTTGTTTCGTGGTCTGGGTGTTTTCTATGTATAATAAAAAATATATATCTATGTAAGTATATAATTTATTAAATATATCAGTTATCTAGTACCCATAACACAAGCTTTGAGTAGCTTACTTTGGGGCTAGATGGTGCTGTGTGGATTGTCCAGCATTATTATTATATTATATTTTATTACTGAATGTATATTATGCGGCATATAAGTTGACCGCTTACCGTCAATGCGCAGAAGTCGAAAATAAGGTATCCCGCTAAGGTGCGCGCTCATTGGCCCATAGTATGATGCGCAGTATCCCCTCCACGTTTCGTTCACCGGTCAACTTATATGCCGCGTATTGTAGTCATGTAAAACCGCGTAGTTTTAAATCCCGGTATTCCCGGGATACGGGAACGGGATAAAAAGTAGCCTATGTGCTATTCCAGACTATAATCTATATCTGTGCCTAATTTCATCTAGATCCGTTCAGTCGTTCTGGCGTTATTGAGTAACAAACATCCATCCATCCATACTTATAAACTTTCACATTTATAATATTAGTAGGATAGTAGGATTACAATCATCCAAGTTGTGTACAATGTAAATCTTTTGAGATTTTTTTTTATCTAGCCTATTCCGTCCTGCTGCTGGGCAAAGGCCTCCCCCAAGGACTTCCAGTTCTCCCTATCCCTATCTTTGAGAAAATACATACTTAAAAAAAATTGGCAGCATTTTTACGTACTTGTTAAGAAAACCACCAAAGCTTTCGACCGGTCGTGCTTCGTCCACAGCAAACAGTCGTATCGAGTCCGCACAGCCAGTCCGGGGTCCCTCCCAGAGCTCCGAGTGGGCGTCTTTTTCGTGGACGAATAACACACTCTAGAACAATCAAAGATACTAGATCTTGCGTCATTTAAAAAGAACGCTGTAAAATAGCGTTCTTTAAGTGTGTTCTTTAAGTTATTTTTTTAAGTGTTTGTAAATCTACTGTGTATTCTCTACCTACTGCCTTATTTTCTGTTCTTTCTTGTCTGATGCTTCTTCTGTGTGTTGTCGTCATATAAACTTATATTCTACTAGCTGATCCCGCGGCTTTGCTTGCGCTCGTTTTCTTTGAAAATCTCATACAAACTTTCATCCCCTATTTTATCCCCTTGGGGGTAAAATTGATCAAAATCCTTTCTTAGCGGATGCCTACGTCATAACATCTACCTGCATGCCAAATTTCAGCCCGATCCGTCCAGTGGTTTGGGCTGTGCGTTGATAGATCACTGTGTCAGTCAGTCAGTCACCTTTGAGTTATATATATTTAGAGATTCTATTTTTCTTTTTGCATGAAGCGCACTGTACCAGAGATGGAAAAGCACCTTCAAGACTCAACACCCAAAAACCACTGTGGCCTATGAGTGAAGCCCAATTTCTCACCTTAAAACTATCAGTCTGAGCTGGCTTCACCATCACTAGGATTGCTGAGGGTTCCAAACACCCAGTCAGGTAGAAAAAGTCAGAGTTCTGTCTAAATGCATAGGGAATTTTATCTGACATGAACTGCTTTCTTGCTGCTGGTATCACGATCTGAAAAATTTATTAGATTTTCAAGATTTTTTCATAACAATAATGCTGGATAATCTACACAGCACCATCTAGCCCCAAACCATCTACTCTTGTTACTCTTTCACGCCAGAACGGCTGAGCGAATCTGGATGAAACTTGGCAGAGAGATTGGTTATAGTCTGGAATAACACATTGGCTACTTTTTACCCGCGGGAATACCGGGATTTAAATCTGCGCGGGTGAAACCGCGGGGCGCAACTAGTACATTATATACTTGTATAGATAGATATTTTTTTATTATACATAGAAAACGCCCAGACCAACGAAACAAATTTCTGCAGATCTTACACAAATTTGTTCCGAGGCGGGAATCAAACCCACAACTTCTTGCAGGCAGACTCTCGCCCGCTGCGCCACAGAGGTCATCATTATCATCATCAGCCTATGAAAGGCAACTGCTGGACTTAGGCCCCCCCCCCACATTCAAGGACAAAATATTTCCAGGAAAAATGATAACAAAAGCATGAAAGCAAGCAAATTTAATTACCTATTTACAAGCAAAAAATTAAAAGAATATTATGGAAAGGAAGAAAAGGCTTTGACAAGAAACTAAAACTAAGAGTACTAAGGCTCTTTGTGAAGGGCTCTTCCGGTGAAGTACCACCACAACTTGTTCTGCCACCAAGCAGTGTTTACGTTTGAAGAGTGTGGTTGCCGGTGTAATTACAGGCACATTAGGCTTAACATCTGTATGCCTTGAGTCTATGGACGCAGGGCAGTGCATCTTAGGGTATATTCATGGTGGACTTTCCACACAGCACTATCTAGCCTCAAACTAAGCCAAAGCTAGTAGTAGTAGTATGGGAACACCAGATAGCTTATATTATACTACTTATGTAGGTACTTTTTTGTGTAAATACATACTTATAATATTATACATATAACACCCAGACAGAGAACAAACATCAATGTTCATCACACAAATGTTTGTTCTCGGTGGGTATCAAACCCATGACCTATGGCTCAGAAGGCAGAGCTACTACCAACTGAGCTATGAAGGCTGTCAATGGTATGTATGGTTTGGTATTCAAGAAGGTAAAATTTTCTGTTCCAATTTAAGTTTTACTAGTTGCACCCAGTGGTTTCACCTACACAGATTTAAATCCTGGTATTCCCTGGGATCAAAAGTAGCCTATGTGCTATTCCAGATTATAATACATCTCTCTGCCAAGTTTCATCCTGATCCGTTTAGCCGTTCCGGTGTGAAAGAGTAACAAACATCCGTTTGTTACTTTTATATTAGTAGTAGGATTCATCATTTTCCTGCCCTCATCCCACTTCATGTGGGGTCGGCACTACAGGTATTTGCTCTCCACTCTTCTCTATCAGCCGTCATCTTAGCAGCCACTCCTTTCATACTCATGTCATCTTTCACACAGTCCATCCACACAGGATTGTACTTACTATATGGGTTTTGTGCATGTTCTCCACTTCTGCAGCTAGTTTTCTGACCAATGTCTCTCTCCGCTCTCTAAACTCCGCCTGAGTGACTCCACAGGTGAGATTATCCTTTTGAACCATGTGCGGGTGTGTATGGCATGTCGGTTGGCCGAGGATTCCTTTAGGAATACTAAATTGAGGCGCAGGCGTGGACGTAACACTAGGCGGGTTATCCACTGTCGATAAACATCTTGTTTTGTGTACGAAACTTTGCTTGAAAACCCTCTGTAACTCCCTTTGAGCTGAAACAGATTTCTAGCATAAGTATGGACAAGCCATCCTAGCAGACATTGCTTTAGCAAAGCCTTTGTAAAGACACAACCTCGGACTCACAGAAAGATAAACTTATCTTCCGTATGTGGTGCATGTTAATTATATTCTTTGGCCGTGAAATTCAAATAAATTTTTTGGAAAACATTGAATTGAATAATTAATAAAAATGGAATTTAGCGACAGGTGACATGCGACAGCTGGGTGAGCTGTCAAATTCCTTGGTGTTTTTGTTTTTTTTTTTTATGGCTCCTGTCTAAAGACAATTTTGCCAGTGTCAAGTGATAGAGATTGTAGGCTCTTTGTTATGTTTCCAATCACGTCAGTCGAAAGTCGAGTCAGTCAATTGTTTTGAAGAAAATGGTGGCGGTTTCTTCAAAACATTTGAAACATTTTCGGTCAAATCACGATATCACATAATACACTTTCATTTCAAATGCTTACACTTTGTGCTAAGACCACAAGTAATGTTGGTTAAAATACCACCAAAATTACACAACACAACTCAAAATAACACTAGAAAAACAATTAAAATGAAAATGCTATGTTGCTTCGATAGATGACAGAAAACGAATCCAATTCCTTGGTGACTGGTGAGCTGGTTCTATAATTTGGCATTGGCAGACAATGATTTTTGACGTTCGGTGTTGGAGGCGCATGTATTGAAATTCTCCAGTCTCCAGTATCAGAAACAAACAGGAGACAAAGGTTTTGGACTTTTGAAATTTAATACTCTCTGCCTAGTGTACAGTCAGTACCTACATAAAGATTGTATGGTTTATGAATATTATTCTATTGTTATAAGATTAGATGTTTTTAGGAAAATATCTAATATTTTGTAATTTGTTTTTTGGTGTCAGTTTTTTAATTGTACCTAATTATGTAGACTGTACATCTTGGATGTAGACGTATAGCATCTTCTAACTAAGCTGTACACACAGACTAGTTAGGGATACTACGTCTGTACATACTCGGACGTACCTACTAAATTCCTTGACTCGGACCGTACCTAACTACTCCTTTTTATTTTTTAATATTCTAGGTAATGTATTTACCACCTATGATATTTATATGTATACTTAGTTATAAGTAGAGTAGATACATACCTAGCTACTTTGTTTGCACAGTGTGTAATAATTATGTAGGTACCTAGGTACTAGGTAGGTATCTACTTTTCACATAAATTTTCAGAAAGGTAGGACGTACATAGTTGGTGGCTGTTAACGTGTCACTTTGGTGGCCAACTGCATTTGCATTGCAACTGCTTAGCACGTCATACCTAGCAATTGCAATGAAATTTGACTAACATTTTAGCCATAACGCCAACAATTTTGGGACTTTTCTAAAATGAAAAAGAGGCTCTATTGCCAGGTTCGTGGGCAGGAAGGTCATGCTCAACGTTCACCGTACCGTTCGTTCGTACAGACAGAACACAGCAGCGCAGCGAGCAGTTAGTGCGGAACGGCCGGCGCCAGCGCACGTCGCTGCATCAGACCCGCCTCTTTCGATCCCGAAACTAGTGTCGTAACTCGTAAACTGAAATGCCCGATAAAAGTGTTTCATAATAACAGTGAGGTTCTTTTTTCAAATTTCCAAGTTTCGGACTCTGCATGACACCGACTCTTCATAGAGGTTTGTTTATTTATGTTCTATCTATTTGATTATCTCCGTCCCTGTCTTTTTAGTGAGGTCAAGTCGAAGTAGTCGATAGTTTACATCGATAAATGGCTAGATTGCTGGACCTAGTTGGCTAGTTCATTTGCATCGTTTTGTAAACCATTCATTAGTTTTGTTACGGTCGCGTCGGTTGCAAGGATTATTGTATTGTAGGTGCGACCTCGCAATAAAAACGCTAGGGTCTTTATTTCTAACTTGGTCGTTAGGTACGCAAGTATTCTGCTACGTGACATAAAAGTTATGTAATTATCTTCGAAGTTATGGATTCAACAATGTAAAGTTATTAAGGCAGTCTTTTTTGTCTGTATGAATAAAATATTTATGACAATACTGTTGCGCCCATTGCTGTGTCTTAGCAGTGTTTAATAAAAAAAAAACAGTTTGAAACTAACAATAAACATAGTACTTAGGTAGGTACCTACATAAGATCCTGTGACAAAATAAGTGCAATAAATAATTATATTCTTTATTTAATAAATAATTAAATTGCATGGTGAGAGATTTCTCATGGCGTTCTCAATCACTTTATTTTACTAAGCTGTGTAAGAGATTAGAAAAATGGTAGGTAAACACCTTCACGATTTTGATCCCCAGGCGCGGTAGAATATCCCAATAGAGATTAGGTAGGTACCTACCTAGGTAAAGATTTCGATAGCTATGCTATAAAATCATTGAAATCCTAAACTGCTATGGCATCGCTATAAAATATTTAATTATAGAGCCAGGGTTCCATAAAAGTAGATTCCAATTATTTTCTTCTAAGCCACCATTAAGGCTCCGGCGACAGCGGCTCGCAATTTCGAGGTGCGATTGGCTATTATTTTATTTCATTTCGGGGAGGTTGTTTGAAAGAATAACTCTAAAGAAACACGCATAAATACTGTTCGAACACAAATAATACAATAATATAAGGGAAACATGCCCGAATCAGAAATCATTTTGGTATTAGTACTATGTTTGGTCTTACGTTTACCTAATACCAAAATGATTTCTGACTCAAGCACATTTCCCTTATATTATTGTATTATGTGTGTTCGAACAGTATTTATGCGTGTTACTTTAGAGTTATTTTTTCTAACAACCTCCCCGAAATGAAATAAAATTAAATAATAGCCAATCGCATCTTGAAATTGCGAGCCGATGTCGCCGGAGCCTTAAGAGCTTATTTTACAACTAACTCCATGCAAGTCCCTATAATGGAGTTAGGACCGTAAATTTTATCCAACAACTTAAGATAACGTTAGCTTACTGCTTTGAAAAGGGTTTTAGTTTTCTTATTCAAAAAAGTGAGTTTTAGTTATTACAAAGTCCTTCGAGCCACTAAAAACTATTTATGTACTACAAAACTACCCACACTCTACTCTACCTTTTGTATCCGAAAGGTAGAGTGTGGGTAGTTTTTTTATTAAATCCATAATGTGAATGTTAGAAAAATAAAATATGAAGTGTGTAAATACGGTTTGATAACTATTTCTGTGTTAGCTCTATAATCAGCTTTAGTGTGTAGAAGCAACACACTGTGCATTCATCATCGCGAACAGCGGTATTCGTGTATTGGCATTTGTCTTGTTCGTAAAAAATCGGCAAATACCTATAGTCCACATCATCATCATATTGGGAAAATTAGACAAATAAGTAAGCCAAAAACGAACAGTGATGTAGGTACTTAAAGTGCCATGGCGCCGCATTACAAGGCGCGGCAGATGGGTCATTCTCAAAGACAGATGCAATAACGTTCACGCCCAATCTCATCGGCATAACGATAAACAAAGGTGTAGTGGTTGCGCTTGCGCATTAGGCACGGAACGGAGAGTCGTTAATGGTTTCTTAGACCACGGCTTCTCAAAGTTTCAATAATCACAGACTTGGAGCCTCAGAGTAGACGCGGTCCCTAATACCACAAAGAACCGTTTTTTCTTTTCTTTGGGAAAACAAACACCGTACTGTGAGAGGATGATACAATAACTTGTGTATCACTATCACTTCAAAATGGTTTTCTAAACAGTGTCTAATATTACAGTAGGTAGGTACCTAGATGATTTGGTACTAAGACAGGTTGAATAGAATAGAATAGCTCTTATATTTTTATGGTTGGTGAATTGAAACATTGAAAAACTCTTCTAAACCATTAAAAGGTTCTAAGTGCAGCACATTCACAGGCTGGCTCAGTCAGGGAATGCGCTATTACCTACCTCCCTACTTGAGTTTTGACTCTGGATGTTTTGTTTTGAGACAGGAAGTTGAGTCGATTTCGAAAATTCGATTTGTTTACAGGGTGAGATCTTTTATGTGACAATCCTAACTAATATTATAAATGCGAAAGTAACTCTGTCTGTCTGTCTGTCTGTTACGCTTTCCCGCATAAACCTCTCAACCGATTTTGATGAAATTTGGCACAGACAATCTTTAGACCCTGAGAAAGGACATAGGCTACTTTTTATTGCGAAAAAAAGGGATGAAGAGATTAAAAGTACGCAGACGAAGTCGCGGGTACCAGCTAGTATGCTATAACGACGTCGAACTACTTAGCTGAATACCATAAGTTTTTTTTATAAACGGTTATTTATAGCTAACTGTTTATCTTTCCCTCTTACCTAGGTATGTAGGTAAGCCTAACTAGAGGAAAGTTTTACACTACTAAGGTAATCGAGCCTAGATTATTGCTAACATAAGCAGTCTATGATATTTTTGAAATCGTTCAAACATCTCATTTCAGTAATTTCTTTCCCTAAAGTTGCCTTTAATATTGGATATGAATTATCTAGTAGTAACTCTGTCATTAAAGATTACTACCTACCTATAGTACCAAACCAACATGATCGAGCGTGATGTAAGTTCCTAATGGGATTTTCGGTCCTCTTTTTAAAGTTGAATTACGAACCATCCAAAGCTTTTTTATGACTTTCGAAGTCGGTTGTAGTAGTTTTTTTTGGTGCGACAGTTCTTTCACCGCATTGTCTGCTTTTTAATTGCCCATGTATTTAATGTGAAGGCACGTCCATAATTTAACCTTTTATTTGAACGTTTTCAATGTATTGCACCGTCACATTAAAGGTATACTGACGAACGTTTTGTTAAGATTCTATCAAATAAAAACATCAAAAGAGTACCTACTCCTGCAGTGCCCAAGCTCTTGATGGTATTTTTATCGAGTCCTGTGTCATTTTATACAACCACAAACACACCACAAGAGTAAGTTTTGCGTTGTAGATACGATAAAAGTACTTAAATAAAGTAAAACAGCCGACAACACCTGCTTCTTGATATTATTCTAATGACACAAAAAGCGTTGCATGTTTTTATAACACTACATTTTTGAGGGACACTTTGTTTGGTCTAGTGAGCACCCTTTTTGTACACCTCAAAAATTGCTGCTGACTTCGTCAGTAATTTAGAACGTAGGACACTGTCGAAAACTTATCGCTCACACATTTAAACAATTTTGAAGATATGGAATCACTGAATGTAATTATGAAAAATCGCAAACAACCCCGTCACGAAGTTAATATTACCTACAAAGGATCAGTAAAATATAATTTTAATCCCAAAACGTTGTCATTTAAAAAAAAATGGTTTTACCTACTGGTTTCCGTAATGAGACTGATGCTTTAAATCAAGCACCTGACTTAATTTCTTTTATTATTCTTAGCATACATGTAGGTAGGTACTATGATAGTAATTGAACACAAGCAAGTGGATTACATCGAGTTTTACAATCTAGCCTCGAGGTGTCATGGCTTAAGTGCAGTTTGGAGTCCAGACAAGGAGACTATGGCCCACGGCTTAGCTTTCAACTTGTTATCCTACGCCGAACCACTTAGGCAAATAACACCGTCCACCGACGTCGATTCCTCGATTTGTGTACATAGATAGCTTCGAGGCCCTTATTTACAGCATTGTGTGTTTTAAAAAGTGGAACAAAACCTCATAGTCAACTCTGAACGTTCCAAATTAGGTAATATGAGACCAACACTTGTGCACACATAGCGAAATAGCCTGACATGGAACTTGCTTTTCCCGTAAAAGTCTGGTAGCAGTTATGGCTTAGTAAAATATGTTTTTAATTAAAGATGTAGAGAGCTTTGACCGTCGGACGTCGGTAAGACGTGTCTGTAGTTTTTTAAGGAGAACGACGCGTCGCGAAGGAAACCTTGTACGTGACTTATTTACTAGCTTGAACCCGGCTTCGCGATTCGATATAATACGATGAAAAAATTAATGGACTCTGGTGTCGCAAGACTCGCAAGAAAAGACCCATCAGGATCGATCAATCGATTATTACATTATCTTAGTGTCATATGTTATTTGCGCAAAAAGTACCTAAACCAGTGTCATTAAGGATAGCGTGAGAAGGCAAAGCAGTTTTTGCTCTTGACAGTTTCGATTTCAGAAATAATAAAAACAGACAGTGCCAAAATACTTAGCATAGCTTGCGTAACAAAACCAAAGAGGCTTTACAAGGCTGCAGTGGCGGTGGGCGCTGGCGCACGGCGCACCCACTCATTGTCAAGTAACTTTACATTATTGGATATTGAAGGAAGATCAAAATTACTCCCGCAGCAAATATTATTGCCTCGATTCTCCTGTTAGTTATTCACACCAGAAAAATAAAGTCTCAGCTATAAAGTAAACTCTTGCACTTATTTTCGAGTCTAGAGTTGGTAGTTTTATTGAAGAATTTGCCTGAGGCTCTGTTTGTCCACGATTCTCTATAAATCGTTGTAAAAGAGAGCCTTGTAAAGTAAATAACAATAAACTCACGAACATCCTGGTTGTTAGTGAATCGAGTTTTCATAGATTTGCCATTCGTACTGTCGTGTAGATAGTAGGTATGTCTGTGTTGTAGTAGGCTGTCGCAAGGTCTCCACCCGTCCAGCCAGTTGGCATTTGCAAGAATGACGTCATGTCACTCGAGTGACTCAAGAAACATGCCTTTACCATATACATCTAAATACATATTATTTTATCAAGGTACCGTCTTGAGTATTATGTTCTGTGGGTGTCACAGGACATTTAGATATTTAGATTACCTTAAATCTCTAATTTTTTAACCTCATAACTCCAATTCATCATCATTTCATGTTCACGTGGGTTCGATTCCCACCGTGAACAAACATTTGTGTGGTGAACATAAATGTTTATTCTCTGTCTGGGTGTTATATAATATTATAAGTATGTATTTACCTACAAAAAAAAAGTATTATAAGTAGTATATCTGGTTCTCCCATATTACAAGCATAAGCTTAGTTTGGGGCTAGATAGTGCTGTGTGGAAAGTCCACCAATATTTATTTATATTATTTATTTATTTAACGCTGCATCAAAAAAATAACCCAAGGTGTACCGTATTTTTATGAGCTTTCCTATACTTAGTTGGTAGGTATAGTACATTTGCTTACTAAAATAATTTCAACATCTGATAAGTGAATTCCCTATTGGTTGAGATGACGATGCATTATCTCCACAAAGCCGTCATCCTCCCGATCTCATCGAGATAATCTACCCTTACCATCCATAGCTGCGGCGGCGCGCCAGATTCTTTGCGAAGACGAAAGAATACCTTTAGAGATAAATAAAATTTTTGGTGAACTTATCACACAACACCATCTAGACCCGAATTAGGCAAAGCTTGTACTTTGGGCTTTAATTTTTATTATTTTTTGGCTTTAATTTGAACCTATAGCACTCAGACTAAACTATACTTACCTACTACCAGAAACGATAGGTGTGTTCGGTGGGGTTCGAACCCACGGCTTACTACAGTGCAGAAGCTATAGCTACTACGTTAGCTGTGGAAGCTATGAAGTAGGTTTAATAAAGGTAAATTGTAATAATATAAATATGCGATAGGTAATAGTACCTACATGTCATAATAAAGCTCCGTTAGTTGATTTTATGTTGGTGAATTATAAAGTTATGGCTTTTGGTCCAAACTACTTTAATACCGTTAGAGTACTAAGTCCAGAGAGGAATTAGTACCTAATTAACCTACTCTTCCTAGGTTCTTTCGTTTCTAGTCTCGAATCAGGTCCAATTAGGTAATATTGGATGAACAAACCCTGGGCTGTTATTCCTTTGTAAATATTTTTTTATAATTTTTAGACCCAAATATCTCAGACAATTCACTTATGATATGAGATTTGATCACTGAACACTTTTTGTTTGCATTCATTTACCTATTCTGTATTCTATGTAAATAATGTAAAATATATCAGTTATCTAGTACCCATCACACAAGCTTTGAGTAGCTTACTTTGGGGTGAGATGGTGTTGTATGAATTGTCCAGCATTATTTATTTATTTATTATTCTGCCGATTCACATACGTTTCATCACTGACCGCCGAAACATGTTTTCTCAAAACGGTGGGCTAGTAGGTATGCCGGGCTCCATGCATTCATTGTTTTAACTAATACCACAAATAATGTACCTACTTACTACTAAAAAAAATGTGAATTTCAATGACTAGAAATTAGAAGAACCCACAGGTTACGTAAACAGCTGAGATATCATCAGGCCGGCGCATCGCCCAGGTATAAAATAATGTGTCTGTTTTATTGTTATTAACTCTTGGTGTGAATCGCGTGAGTTAAATTGTACTGCCATTATCTCAGCCTCTCAGATCGCAATACTGATCAAAATGTTCCATACTAGGGATCGGCCCAACTGCGCACGAGTGGAACACTGCCACTTACCTCTATCATTCAAATACAAACAACTAAAAAATTGTCAAGAAAATAGGAAGTTAGGTACTTGTTTTGTTTATAAAAAATAATTGTTTTGTTATTTTGTTTATATTTCAATTAATTTTTTTCCAAAAAAATTACAACGAATACTAGGAGTGTTTATAAAATGCACAAAATACATATTATTAAACTGCAAATGTGGGGTACAAAGGTAGTTTCGTTCAAAATAAACCATAGTAATTATTAAAATTTATAGTTATAATTTTAAAGAAGTATGGAGGTAATGAATGTTGATGGGAGCCGCAGTTTCAAATACTGCATTTTCCTTCTAATGGTCAATAATATGAAAAGACTGACATTGAGGTGAACGAAATACCTACCAGTATCAGTCATTTTTGATAGGTAGATAGCGTTTTTTGTAATATCATACTTATATTAGTTAGCGGTCTCTACCGTGGTTTGCCTGTGAATAGTAACAAACAGACCAACACACTAGCACATTTTATTTATTGGTATGGATGGATGTTCTTTGCCATTGCGACTATGCTATAAGAATAAAAAGCAAAAGGGTTGGGCAGGTGTGTAGTATTGTATTGGTGAGATAAATTTATTTAAAAAAAATTGTGGACCGAGAGGGCACCATCGAGGCATATTCCAGGCCCCTCTATTTTTATCTGACCTACCTTTGCCCGCGGCTTGGTATGGTAACTGGATATAATGTTGTTACCTACTTAGCCTTTGATATTTCAGGATTTCCAAGCCATATCATGCACTATGTACATAACAACAGAGCAAACCTACTTCTACTTGAGTTATTTAGGTACCTAATTAGGTACTTTTCACCTGATTACGTAAGATTAATTTTACGTAACAAATCGAGTAAATCTGTTATAGTTAGTACATAAGAATAATAGGTACCCACCCAAATGACTAAGTGCTCTGAACCTAGTATACTTAGGTACGTAGGTACGTGTAATAACGCAGGTAGGTAGGTAGGTACTTTTTACTTACCGCTATATCAAAATCTTTTTACTTACCGCTATACCAAAGAAGAAGCTTTGTGATGGTTCGTGGACTGACTCCGACGTTTTGTCACGTGCAAAGTAGAGCTTGCAACTGTTGGAGGAAGCGTCTCCGTTGTAGTGAAAGCAGGAAGCTATTATGCAAGTGTCATTGCCGTGTGCTGTAATTACCTACAATAGGTAGCGTTACTATTAATACTTTGCCGTTTTAGGTTAGTAGGCACAACTTGAGAATTAATCTGATTTTTTAAGGAGTGAACCTACCTAGTGTACCTAGTGAACCTGTCAAATATACCTATTTTACGAATAACAACTAGGTATCTTAACAAATTTTAGGTCGGTAGGTAGGTGTGTGTATAAATAAAATAGGTATTATACCTCTATAGTAAATAAAATTTAGTTAAGACGAAGACAAGAGCTAATGTGACTCTCGCTCGCAAGTTTTAACTTGTTGAAAGATATAAAATCACTAAGCCCATTTTCTAAAAATCGCAAACAACCATTTTGTTTGCAATCACATTGCGCACAGTTTAGTAGAAAAATAATTTTGATCGATAGGTAGGTACACTGGTACAAGTATTCCTACTTAAAAGTTTGCTTTTCTATTTTTCGTACTCAAGCAAACTTTTGAGCAGGAAAACTTGCATCAATCAAAATGAAATTTTTACCAAACTATGCGCAATGTGATTGCACACAAAATGATTGTTTGCGATTTTTCAAAATTGGAATTTGTGATTTTACAGCATCTTTCAAAATGTCGAATCGTGCGACCGAGAGAAATATTAGGTGTTGTCAACGCCTTATGTAGTGAGAGATTATAATCAAAGCCCAGTCTCACACAGCCTTATTATAAACAAATCAAACCTGGGTTTAAACCTAGCTCAAGTCACGTTTTCTTATTATAAACAACTTAAACCTGGTTTATCTCATAAATTTAGGATCATCTCAGGTTTATCATTTTCGTATTACAAAAGACACTTTAGTCGAAGACTACATAGTACCTGAGATAGTCCATGATTCATCATCACAGAACATAATCATTCAACAAATATCCACAGACTATAACAAATTATGGCAATCAATCGTCTCTCGTTCATCAAAATCTCGTTATCAACTTGATATTGACAAATTCGTGGCAACCCATGCGTTTTGACATTTCAAATTTAGATCGGAGTCTAGAGTTTGAAATGTATGTTGGATAATGCAGTGCTACAAGTTGTTTTATTGAATAAACTTATGTGGGAGACCTAAGGGGAGACCAAATAAAATTTGGCAAAATGAGATTTTTATTAGTTAGACCATACTTAAACTAGGGGTCGTTCGGGTTTATCTTTAAACCGTGGTTTAGGGGATAAACTCCGTTTTATAATAACGTCTGGTCTAAGTCTTTGATTTTTCTATAGAGCAGGGACCAACTTCGGTATCAAAGTTAGACCACGGACCAGTTAGTCCTGGCTTAAGCCTAGTCTAACTCACATTTTTATAATAAGACGGACAAAGTCTATCCATCGATTTTGAAGATAACTTTAATGCTTACATAATTGAGTTGGTATTCCTTGACTAATAAAACTCTAATCGGCTCTCAAACGATAGATTAATCAAAGTAGCGAATACAATCTTTGTAAACGGATTAAGTAGGCATTTATTGCAGAAAGGTCAACGATAACATCCCACTATATAGGTAAGCGGTTATTTTAACGTACCTAAGTACTACCAAATATCTAGGTAGGTACGTAGGTGTATTTACATACCTTTAGAGTAATAATTTTATTCTATACTAGGTATCATCATCTTCTTTCGGCCCATAAACCAATCCCACGCTAGGTGAGGTCGGCGGCGCGGCACAACAGTCAAATCTTCTTCCACTATCATCGTACTAGTCTGTGTTCCACTCTCTTCTATCATTCTGAACTATCAACAAAGTGTAGGTAGGTAATACCTACTTAGCTAATTGCCCAAATACCAATACCCAATTTAAAAATGAATTTGCCCTATGCGGGAACCAACTTACACCTTTCACATGCCAGCATTGTCAGCCCGCTATTTTGATGAGGCCATACGGCCATATTTGAGGCACAGTGATTGTGCGTGGAACTCGGCCATACACAACTCTCCTTAAATGACGGAGCTTCGTAGAACGGAACGTAACTTTACGTCAATTGACAGTTGACAAGGAAGCGAGCGAGGCGGACGACGTCATTCATCTCGCTCACTCATCATACTTTTCTCTTGCTGCGAAATGAGGATGGACCACGTCAGTTTTGTTGCTAATTTATCACTGGAAATGTGGTTTTATAATCTTGTTTGCATTTTAAACTTCATCCATTAAAGTCTAGTATGTGGAGTTTGTGAAGTGTATGCAACATTTACGAAGTATTTCGAGAAATATCCGAGATTGTAGAGGTACCGATCAATAACAAACAAATTATCTACTCCTTCGGTTTTTCAAATTAATTATTGTTATTTTATTGAATGAAAGAGTAGATTTTCTTGTTTTATTCGTCAGTTGAAATATACTTCCAGGTCGCTTCAATATGGGAAGTTACAAGAACGATGCATTGAGATTCGTTTTCGCGTTCATAGCAATGCCTGCAGTTTTCTGCGTGCAGCCCAATAACATTATCAATAATGAGGTCCTGACGCAGTCCAAGTCTCTAGGAGAATGTCAAGCTTGCAAGTTATTCGTAGAGTCCTTCAAAAATGGACTGGAGCGGACCTCCAGGGGGAAATACGAGGGCGGTGACGCCGCCTGGGAGGAAGAAAAACTCAAGAAGTCGTACAAACGCAGTGAAATGCGACTGATTGACATACAAGAGGGCATTTGCAGAGAGAAGAGCAAGCACTCAGTCCAGTGCCATCACATGGCTGAAAAAGCGGAAGAATTCATTGAAGAGTGGTGGGCGCAAAACCCGGATGATGAACCAAAATCTGATAACCTATTTGCTTACATTTGCATAGATAAAATAAAGGTTTGCTGCCCTGCTCATCACTATGGTAAAGACTGCTCTCCTTGTCAAGAATCACAAGGCATTATTTGCTCTGGGAATGGCAAATGTAGAGGTGATGGAACACGCAAAGGAAATGGCACTTGCCTTTGTGATCCTGGCTATAGCGGTGATGATTGTAGTCAATGCTCAATAGGCCATTATCAATCCTATGTAGATGAGAATAAGATTTTATGTTCTCCGTGCCATGTATCTTGTATGGGAGGCTGCCGGGCAGGCACAATGAAAGACTGTGCAGCTTGTAAACGTGGCTTCTCTTTCGACGCTGATGAAGGTTGCCTCGATGTCAATGAGTGTGATGACTCCAAGATATGTAGGCAAGACCAGTTCTGTATGAACTCCATTGGATCATATAACTGCTTCCGCTGCCATCAAGCATGTAATGGTTGCCATGGAGATGGCCCTGACATGTGCAGAAAGTGTGCTAAAGACTTTACCTTGCAAGGTGAATTTTGTATGTCGGACAGAGAAGGTGACTTTGCAGAGTCATCAGAGAAGCTCACTACAGCCAGGTAAATTCAACTGTTAAATTTTTCTTGTGCACATGCATTACATTCTCAGTTCTGTCTCTTTAACGAATATTATTCCTCCAATGTTATTTCTAAGCTCATCAAAAAGCAGAATCCTTGTTGTTCCAGTTTTTTAAGTTTAAGGGTTAGCTGAGGAAAATTTAAACAACAGAATAGACACCCATTTTAATTTTCCTTGTTTTAGCCCACTTCAAAAGAAGGAAGTTGTCAATGTGGATCATTTTTTAACATAACATAATTTAACATTAACATAGTTTTTTGTGTTTGTTTACCTCAATTTTTTACTGAGTGGACCGATTATGATGATTCTTTTTTTAATCGAAAGCTGGTGCTTGTCATGTGATCCCATTTAAATTTGAGTTGATGAGCAGTTTTTGAGTTAAAGCAGTAGTGTATTTTCCAGTGCATTTGAAAGAGTGAAAAAGTTATTATTGTAATAGGTACCTACTAAGACTCTTGAATGGCTAAAAAGCAGTTACCATAAACTGCTTTTTAGCCATTCAAGAGTCTTTAGATCAAATCCGGTTTTCACATTTTTGGAACATAACTAATGTACCACTTTTTTTTACAGAAATGAAGAACTATAATATTGTGTGGGATAAATTAGTCCTTTAGTACAAATAGGTAATTTTTTGGTTTTATTTGGTGGTGGGCATATACTTATTTTTATTTATTTATTACTCTCTGCCGCCTGCGGCTACACTCGCGTGTCGGTAGGTATATGCTACCGTTTATATTTGTCGTTCTTAAAGGGCTTTTTTCGTTGTACCCTGTTTCTGTTAATTTTTCATTTTTGTTATGCTTTTTATCAATCATTATTATCATCATTATTATTATTATCATCATTATCATTAGCCTGGGAAATCCACTACATGCACTGTGTGGGGGACGCTTTTTATGATTAAGATAATTACTATTGTATTAGGATAGTCCTGTAAAGATAGAAAAGAGGTTTGGTGATTAAAAAAGGTTATATGTACCTTAATTTTCCAGGTACATGACCTACGCAGGCCTTATGATAGCAGCTGGTGTTCTCCTGCACAAGTCCACGAAAC
The DNA here is from genome assembly GCA_963576535.1 of Plemyria rubiginata. Classification (NCBI taxonomy): domain Eukaryota; kingdom Metazoa; phylum Arthropoda; class Insecta; order Lepidoptera; family Geometridae; genus Plemyria; species Plemyria rubiginata. The sequence goes on along the minus strand of OY754908.1, from coordinate 13,306,665 downwards.
TCGGAGGGATAGTCCTGGCTATGGTGTTCAGTTATATATTCAGCGCAGAATACTACTGCATGATCAACGGTCATCGTGGTCTTATTGACATGAAGGGATTTGATCTGGCACCTCTTTTCCGTTCTTTATAAATCTAGTTTTTAAGGCGAGTCATTAATTGTATTCTACCTTTCTGCTCCATCATCAGCTTTTCACACTACTTTCTTAAGTTATAGGAGAATATTACACAGAAGAGAAATAAATGTATTTATTCAGCCACCTTTTACAATTTATAACTAGTGGAAACCGCGACTTGGTTCGCGTAAAGCTGTTTCGACCGAAAATATTTATTCCAGGAACTCATAGTGGTCAAACAACTCATCATTGTATTTAGGTAGTAAAGTAAAATGTGTTATGACAACAATTTACAGTAAAAATCACTAACAAAATAATGCACATCTAAACTTCGTAAGCGCAAGATTTCAGTTTTCAGGCAACTATTAGTAATGCTAGTGACTGAGCTTCTAGTCCAGGGGTGGCAAACCCTTTTGAGTTAACGTACCATTAAAGAAAATCTATTTATGAGGTCATAGACATGCCGTTAAATAACTTCCAGCAAAACATATTAATAAATAATAATTTCAACGAAATGCAAACGTTTTAATCTCCGGCGCGTGCCCAATATATTGTTAAACGTGCCATCAACATAGGCAGTTGGCACGCGTGCCATTGGTTTGGTTCACCATCCCTGTTCAAGTCAATAGTATGCGGTTTATATTCTATTGCAGAATCAGATTGGTCTAAGTATATTAGTATTATCTGACCCAGTTGTTAGTTTAATAAATAATAAGCTTACCTCTATGTATTTATAAGTAATAAGTTATTGTAGGTAAAATCTTGTGGCGCAGCTGGCGACTATTGGAGACTAGGTGCAGGCTCGATTTTTGGAGCAGGACATATGTTTGCATGGAGTAAATGTAGTTATGGTATGCACACGTAATGTATGTGAAGCAGGGAAACAGAGTAGGTCAGGACTATGTTTGCGTATTTATTTATTAATTAAAAAGATTAGAAAAATGTTTAATACAGCTCAAGAACGATATTTTTGTGATTTTTGGTTGTAAGCTTCATAGGGTCTGAAATATAAATGAATTGAATAGCAGCAGGCTGATCGCGTAACTTTTGTTACGAGTACATTCAATTTCAACAAATAATGTCAATTTTGGCAGATTTGTGATGGCAAATCTGCCAAAATTTACATACAGTGGTGGTCACATAATTAAGGACAGTACTGACGCATGTGGTACTCGTCAAAGTAATCGCATCTCCTACGTTTAAATGAATACTTACTTATCATAAAAGTATATTCTGTGATAGGTATATAACTGTACGATGTACCATTGACAAAATTGGCTCAATATGTTTTATACATTTTTTTATATTTCAATTTATTTAAATGGGCCTCATAATTGTACGCGAGCCAAGCTGGACAAATAATTAAGGACACAAAGAAAAATAGTACGAATTTTCAATAATAACTAAATCTAGTAGTGAATAAGTTTTTTAATAAAACAAATTGGATGTAAACAAGATATTTTTGAGCGTATTAGTATTTAGTAGGATGGCCATGTGCTTTTATGACAGCTTCACATCGCCGGGGCATTGATTCAATCAACTTATTGCACTCTTCGACGGTTATCCGCGACCAAGCATCTTGAAAGGCATCAAAAAGTTGATTTCGATTAGTAGTCCTTACTCTAGAAAGTCTTTTCTTAATTGTGAACCACAAATTTTCAATAGGGTTCAAATCGGGACTAAATGATGGCCAGTTTAAAACGAATACCGATTCATTTTCAAGGTAGGCTTTTACTGAACGTGCAGTATGTTTTGGGTCATTATCTTGTTGGAATTTCCAAACAACAGGTAAATTATCTTCTGCATAGGGTAACATGGTCTCCTCTAAAATTCTTCGATATTGATACTGGTCCATATTACCTTCTATTTTTCTTACGGGTCCTGTACCATGTCCAGAAAAACAACCCCAAACCTTTATATTTCCACCTCCGTGCTTGACAGGTTTTTTCGTGTACCGAGGATCCATTTCTTGATTAGGTGGCCGTCTCACATATTGTTTTCCATCAGAAGAAACTAGATTTATTTTTGTTTCGTCCGAAAACAACACATTTTTCCAATGGTTAGCCGACCACTGTCTATATTTGTAGGCAAATGCTAGTCTTGCTCTCCTATGTTGTCTTGACAAAAGTGGAACTTTGCGAGGAATTCTTCCAAACAACTTTACTTCAACTAAACGTCTTCTAACAGTTCTTGCGAAGACTTCATTACCTGTTCCGACCCCAAAAACGTCGTTTCGTGTTTGTTCGGAACCTTTAAATGGATATTTTTTGACTTCTCTTGTGCTAGGGGAGTCTTCCCGAGGTGAGGTTTTGCGAGGTTTAGGTTTCCTTGCTACAGTTTCCGTTGTATTATGGGTCTTGTAATAGTTAATAGCATTTTCTACCATAGTCTTAGAACATGTTATGTTACTTGCAATCTTTCGATAGGACCAACCTTTTCGATAAAAATTAATAATAATTTTGAGTGTAGAAGCGTCGCAACTTTTATTTTTTCCCATATTTTATCACGCAAATAAGCCACAATAAAATAAAACTATTTTCATGAGTTTGTGAAGAAAGGCGGGAAATTGAATTTTGACAGGAAAATACCCATGTTTTTTTTTAAATTTTTAAATTCCGAAACATTTTTACTCTCTGTCCTTAATTATTTGTCCACCAGCCAATACATAAACATTTTGCAACTTATTGTATTCGGTAAATTTTTATAAAAAAAATTGTATTATATTATTATTATTATTATTATTTAATTCTAATTACAGAATTTCCAAGCTATTGATTTACATAAATAGTTATTTAATTATATTATTATTCTACGAAATATAAAACACTTGAAGGAAATGTCGTTATAGGCTCTAGCTGTCCTTAATTATGTGACCACCACTGTATGCAACCGGATTTTGAATGCAACAAAAGTTACGTGATCAAGGGGCTGGTATGTCATTTTAAATAGTTAGTATTCTTTTAATTTTATATTAATATTTTTTTTTATATCTTATTTATTTTGAATGTATTTAAAAGTTTTGTTGACAGTTGTGGACATAAAAATGCTACATTTTGTACTACGCATTTGTTGTAACGTAATATACCTAAAGAAATAAAAATAAATTTGGAAAAATAATGAATTGGGTTTCACATTTCTCACAAATACCTCAAGTAATTTAAAAATATTAATTAAAACCCAATACCTACCTAATTAAAAAATCGTTGCTTTTAAAACATGACTTCAAAAACCCAGCAACTGTCGGAACAAATGAGCAAATGATTTATGTAAGATGATACAGGGCCATGATAAACTAGCGAAAAAATACAGTTTAAATAAATGACACAAACACCGCAGAAACCAGTAACTCCTGTCAATAGGCACGCGAGTTGACCGTGACACGGTTTTTGTGTTACAGTGGGATACCTACAGATACATAGGTAGGTACCTACACCACGACGTATTGGAACTAAGGCACATTACATAAGATGTAGGCGATTTTACAGCGTTTACACTTCGTGACTCGTGAAAGGCAACGCGTGCGGTAACGCGAAAGAGCGAGAGCGTTGACGTTCGCGACAGTTCGCGTTGCCACCATTGGTTGCCACGGACATGAGCTGAGTGTAAACGCTGTAAAATTTTGGTGAGCTTACAGCTCGGTCGATCGATCTGGCTGACTGAGGTAATACTTCGACATCCTCTTCTTCCTCATCCGAGAATCTTGAGAAAGTCCAGCCAGGCAACGAAGAAAATATTTTTTAGTTTTGATATTTGGTTGAAATCTTAGGCAGCTTGGTTACTCTATGCCCATTTTATCTGGAGATAGAGAGAAGAGCAAAATCAATTTTCTAAAATAAATTATTTTTTCAACTAAAAGTCCTTATCAAAGCCTTATCACTTATCCTTTCACTGATCAAAAGTAACCTGGTTTAATTTCGAACTTTAAAATTCTGAAATGTTCATTTTTAAACCGCTACTCTCTATGACTTGGTTATATAGTATATAGTACTGTACCTACAAGTCAAAAGCATTATAGCATTATCCACCCACGTTAGTTTATGTAATGAGTTGTGTGCAATGTATGTAACCGTGCAGGTACCTGCTTATTGTTAATTGAAAGTGGAACCAAATGTTTGCCTACACGATGCTCTTGCTAATGGCCCACCTGATGATAAGTTGTAACCATCACCTATAGCAAAGCATTGCCTCATAACTCACGTACGATAGGAGCCCTACGATGCACTGCACTGCGTCCATCAACTTGAGGCATACAGATGTTAGTCTCATAATACCTATACACCGGCGACAACATCTTCAAACCGAAACACAGCGTTGCTGCTTGGCGGCAGAAAAAGGCGTGGTGGTAGTACTTCCCCGAACGAGCCCTTCACAAAGAGCTCTAATACTCTTAAAATAATAAAATGTATCTTGTATGCAGTTTAGAATGACTTACCGCCGATTTCTGAAAGCTCGATAGAAGCTAATCGGCTGTCAAGTCACTTGCTCTCTATCTAATTTTAAGTAGGTAATCGTTGAAATAGCAAGTTACTTGACAGCCGATTAGCTTTGATCGAGCTTTCAGAAACCTGCGGCGCCGGTTAGATATAAGGATTTGAAATTATAAGGCACATGGAGAATCTTAGGATCAAAATTTTTTGATAGATGATTACGGAATTTAAATAAGTAAATTATTTAGAAGATTTTTTTTATTGTTAATAGCGACTGAAACCTCTGCTCCAAACCATGACTGCAGTACTCATGACTGTAGTATCGTGACTGATTTTTTTCTTATCGAGTGTGACTTATCTGAGTACGGGGCAGTGCTTTGTTAAAGGTGATGGTTACCACCTGTTACTACCTAGTATCAAGTGGGCCATCTGCTACAAGAAATGGTATAAAAAACACTAGAGAGGTCTTTTTAGGCGATCTAAAAAAGAGGACCGTGAACTTTGATTTCTACATTATATGGACATGTTCGACACTTGCTCAAATCTCATTCCCGCTGAGGTTACAAAGTAACCAACCAGAAGGCTGTACGCATTACGAAACCAGTGTTCTATTTACGCCACCTACCTAGGCACATTCCTAGACTGACTAGATTGTGAACTTGTTTGACGAGTTCTATACTTCCTGATCGCTCCCTGTGGACAATTCGAATCTTCCTAGCTTTTGTATTCAGATTGCTGCCTACCTCTTTCTCTTGGGCTTTGATTTTCTACCTTACGAATTGTTGGATTTGAATTAGAAACAACAGAGACAGTTTCACGATTTTGATCCCCAGGCAAAGTATAAAATAAATAAAACATGCAGAAATACGGATAAAAAGAAATTCGCTCAGATTTAAAATTAGTGGACTTTCCACACAGCACTATCTAGCCCCAAACTAAGCCTAAGCTTGTGGTATGGGAACCAGATAGCTGATATATTACTTATATACTTTTTTTTTGGAAATACACTTATAATATTATAAAACACCCAGACAGAGAACAAACATCAACATCACACAAATGTTTGTTCACGGTGGTAATCGAACCCACGACCTACCTACGGCGCAGAAGGCAGAGCTACTACCAACTGAGCTATGTAGGCTGTCAAGTCAAGATTTTGTTCCAGGTCGCGAACTCTGTTGGGTCCTCGTGTAGTTACGACATAACCATTCGCATAAACAAGCCACAATGGTTGGTAGGTAGGTATATGAGCTAATTGCCTCTGACTACATTCCTAAAATAAACTTAATCGATTAGGTATTTACTCCTCATAAGTAGAGTGATCAACAACCAAGTGGTCTGAGAGGTTTGTCGCGACTCGCGAGTCATTTGGTTGAATTTCACAATCATTATTAGATGTATTATTAATGATTAGGTATAAAATGATTGAAAAGCAGTGAAAGGCTTCGATTTTCTCGTAAGTGCAACTTTCATAATGATAAAAACGAGACAATAAGTGCAAAGAAATGCGCTGACGCGTTTCACCGTGAGTTATGCACCATGGGAACAGATTTCATAACTTTGTGAACGTTCGTTGAGACTTTCTATTGTTTTGGTTACATTTGTAGCCAAAACAACATTATTGACAGCCTACGTAGCTCAGTTGGTAGTAGCTCTGCCTTCTGCGCCGTAGGTCGTGGGTTCGATTCCCACCGTGAACAAACATTTGTGTGATGAACATAAATGTTTGTTCTCTGTCTGGGTGTTATATAATATTATAAGTATGTATTTACAAAAAAAAAAAAAAGTATTATAAGTAGTATATCAGCTATCTGGTTCCCATATTACAAGCATAAGCTTAGTTTGGGGCTAGATAGTGCTGTGTGGAAAGTCCACCAATATTTATATTTATTTTATATTTGTTAAGTATTATTACTTTTATGAAGTTTGCAAAATATGGATCGGCCGGCATGTGCTAATTGTAACGTTTGGACGTTCTTACCTCTGACTAACCCCCTTACACGTTCTCGAAAAATCTGGAGCTAGTGCTTGGTACTAGGAGATTTGAGGGAATATCTACCGTGCCTATCAAAGTCGTGACGCTGTTTCTGTTTTTTATTGAAGGCGCTTATAAATCTTTTTCGAAAATGGCTGTACCTACATTAGTACCTTCTAGCGTTCGTTATTATTACAATACATCAATGACTGCTGAGTGTACCTAGGTACCTACAACGATGGCAGGTTAGACACGAGCGTCGTGGGTACCGTTCCCCACCAACGGGACTTTTCTTCCACTTTTAGATATCACGACACGACTATTCATGCTCCAACAATTTACTATCCAGCTTTGTATACCAGACACGAAAAGGACTTAAAGAAAGGGAATAAAATAAATACAGGTAAAAAGCAAATCTGAAGGCGTCAAGGTGCAAACCCTAGGTACCGTCATAAAGAGTAAATAGAATAGAAGAGAATCATCATGAGGAACCCGGAATACTTCATCGTGAGGAAAGGCGTAGCTTCACTACATAGTATAAAACAAAGTCGCTTTCTCTGTCCCTATGTCCCCTTGTCCCTTTGTATGCTTAAATCTTTAAAACTACGCAACGGATTTTGATGTGGTTTTTTATAATAGATAGAGTGATTCAAGAGGAAGGTTTATATGTATAATACATGCATGATATGTGCACCCGTGCGAAGCAGGGGCGCGCGGGCGGGTCGCTAGTGTTGTTATAAAATTAGTTTAGCTTTCGGTAATCATTACCAATATTGTATTGTATTGAATTTAAATTTACATCCTTAAGTGGTACTTTATATTTGTGTCCAAATAAAATTTATTATTATAATATACGTGGATGTAAAACCTTTAAAAGATTTATAACATTGTGTCATGCGCTTGAAAGGAGCCTCTGAGGCTAGGTGCATAAAAACCCTTCACCACACTGTTTTGAAAGAACCTAGTGTCTGTTGAGACACTAGAAGACGAAAAGCGAGCGATACCGATTTCGTCGACGTAGATTCTTCTTCTTCTTTCTTTATTTTATGGCTCCTGTCATAGACAATCTTGCCAATGTCAAGTGATTCAGAGATTATACTCTTTGTAGTTATGTTTCTAGTCACGTCAGTCCAAAGTCGAGTCAGTCAATTGTTTTGAAGAAAATGGTGGCGGTTTCTTCAAAACATTTGAAACATTTAAGGTCAAATCACGATATCACATAATACACTTTCATTTCAAATGCTTACACTTTGTGCTAAGACCACAAGTAATGTTGGTTAAAATACCACCAAAATTACACAACACAACTCAAAATAACACTAGAAAAACAATTAAAATGAAAATGCTATGTTGCTTCGTTAGATGACAGGCTTTAGTCTTGAATTGTAAGTTGCGCGTTCATGCATTAAGGTTTCCCACGCAACGGACTATTAGCAGCTTTGTTCGGCCCCTTGGACATATTAACAGAATTTTCTGGATAATTAACAAACACAAGTTGGTACATAGTGCAGCAAACACTATGAATCAAAAAAGTTTTCAATCTATTCGAGCGGGACGCGGACGAGCGGCACGCGGTGCATTGTAATGTTTCGTTCGGTTTTTTTATACAACTAGTTAATGAAACAAGCACACATGGCCCACCTGATGTTATTTGGTTGACAAAGCATTGCCTAGTAAGTCACGCACCATAGGAACGTGCCCTACGATGCCCTGCTCTGCGTCCATCAACTTGAGGCATACAGATGTTAAGCCTCATGTGCCTGTAATTACACCGGCGACCACACTTCAAACCGAATAACAGCGATGCGGCTTGGCGGCAGAGAAGGGCGTGGTGATAGTACTTCCCCGGACGAGTCCTTCACAAAGAGCTCTACTACTCCTGCTCTTCTTTTTTCGGTTGCAGTTTTTTATTGCATGATGCGTTAGCATCCCTACTAGTCTGTGGTTGCTTGGCTGAAACTAGGTGTGGTTATTCTGTAAACCACTTTTTTAAATACTCTTCGTAGTACACATTATGTAGGTACTTACCTACCTATAGGTATCTTTAAGAAGTATGTGGTATTCTACCTGGTGGTTTTCAGACTTTTTCAAATACTTGTATGTTTCTAAGAAATGATTGTCTGTGGTATGACTAATGGTTGTTCTCGTAACTATGGCAGAACCACTGCCCGTGTTTGGGTCGAATGTTTCGTAATTACTCAGCCAAGCCGTTTTTAGCTATTTGATTGCTTATGCTAACCGGTTTATTGAGTTTCATTCGTAATATCTGAGGACTGAGTTTATTATCGCGTGGAGATTTTCATAATTACCCCACGAGTTATCGACCGTGTGAGATGAAAACCCACGTCTTCCCTAAATACGGCAAGCGTGAACCAGCTTTGCCAACTTCATGGTATTGCCACAATACTTTATAAAAATATTGCGATGTATTTGAAACTAGTTGATTTATTTTAAATTTTCGGGAGTGATAAATCGATGTAGCTAGGATTCAGTTTTAGAAACTGTTTTTTTTATCCTTGTTTTCTGCAATAAAAAACATAAACATAACTGAAAAATACGACTCTTCTTGACATCTATTGGGTGAGTAAGTAATAAATACTACCTATTATTTTTTTAAATACTTCAGTAGATGATGGCATTTTTAAGCAACCGAGCAAAGCGCGATCACTCAGATATTTACTTATGTTTAAAGTGTTTAAACATACAAACATTGCACACAAAAACAAAGAACTTTCAAGGTTACTCGATCACTTTCCATCTTATACATGCATCCATCAGACGAATAACGACCTTATCCTAATTAGAGAGGTTTGAAAATTGTTTTTAAACTTCCTGCGAGACCGGATGGCGGTGTCAGAAGAGTCACATTCTATGACCTTCGGGAACTGGTCAAATGTTTTGGGAATCTGCTTGCACTGATGATTTGTTAAATTATTCTTTGAAATATAAGTCGCATCGGATATTTTGTGGCCACATTAAGACGCAGGCAACCGTCATATTATGTAGATAGATAAAAAATTCTTAAATGCACACAACGGAATAACAAAAAACAAACTTAAGGTTTTTTACTTAATATCTGTTTTACAATAGGTACTTAATTAATGAAACTTTTGTTTTGTTTCAGATTTCGAACGTCCGTCTTCAATGCAGGTTTTATTCAAGGTCCGTAGCTGAGGAGACGTCAAACAAACGAGGTTTGTTTGAAATGTGAATTCTAAATTTAGGCATTCTTGATTCGGTTGTTTTCTAACAAATGTACGTAAAATACGGAGGCCTTATATAAGGCCTCCGTATGAAATTCCGCATACAAATAATTTTGTTTTTTCCTGGAATAAATGAATATGAATATATTTATAGCTATAGTTCTACTTAGGGTTCATGAAAACTCACTTGTGCATAAGCGTCGTGAAATACTAAGTTTATTTACTTTATCAAACGATCTTACGGTACTTGCCTTCATAACAAAACACCATAAATAAATAATAAAAATCCCTTTGTTGGTCATAAACATGAGCATTGTACTCAATAAAACCGCAGGAGTTCAGCAGCGATTGTCATCGCTTTGGCCAAGAAATACTTTAAAGTATCAAGTCTAGGGGAAAATCAACCGTATTCTCTAAAGATTAGAGCTAGAATTAAGATAGAGTTTGCTTGTTATGCGAAAAAGGTTTGAAGGTGGGCCAGAGACAATATAGAATGGGCGGCCATGTTGGTTGTCTATGGTCGCGAATTTATAGGGTGAGAGAGTATGAAGCAAGGAATTTGAATACAAGTATGAAGTATGTATTTCGCGGTGTTTTTTTATGATTAATGCTTGTACACAGTATGTATTTTTGTAGTGTTATCGCTGTCGTCTCTATGGTGTATATTTCTTTTTTTAAAACATTAGGTGGCAGGTACAACTCTAGAATGAACCCCGCTGATGCATAAATACCTATTAGTATGCACCTTTTTACTCTATTATTTATTTTATATTTTCATATTATGTACCTGTATACACTTATAAAAATTTGCTAAATTACCATCTCTTACCTTACCATGTAGATAGGTACTTATAAGTATTTTATTTTTCAATTTTGAAAAATTAAATAAATCGTAATGCAAGTAAACACTGCGAAACATTTAGACACCTCAAACTTCATTCAGTCTTCAGTCTGGATGTTTTCTATGTATAATAAAAATATCTATCTATGTAAGTATATAATGTATTAAATATATCAGTTATCTGGTACCCATAACACAAGCTTTGAATAGCTTACTTTGGGGCTAGATAGTGCTGTGTGGATTATCCAGCATTATTTATTTTATTTTATTTTTATTTATTATAATATTTTTCACTTTCTTAAAATAACTTTGTTCTGCGAGCTCTTATGATATTTGCATAATTACGCTAGTGAATAGTTTTTTATGCGAATAATGAAATGCTCAAGCGGGCCGCCAGCGCACAAAAACATAATGCATGTGTAATTTGTGCTATACTTTGGCGCATTGTACTGTTCTTTTCACTTTGTCCCTGGCAATTTTGTGAATATCAAGGTTTCACTTTAGATTGTGTAGGTATAGGTACCTACATTAATTGTGCAACGCAAACCTGGCGAAAAACAAAGACTTAGTTCGGTACTTTTGGATGTAACTATAGGGACTTGCATGGTATGAAGAAAGATATCAGCTAGTGACTCAATATATCGGTAAATGAAGATCTAGGATAAGGAAATAGGTACCTAGGTACGTAATATGGGTCTATACATCATAATGATAGCAGTAGAGGTAGTCAATAAAGTTGTCAGCAATCGTCATTCGATTACACCAGCATTTTAGTCCACTCGAAAAGTAGAGTTTCGTTTTATGGCTCTCCCCAACTGCCCATAAATGAGCAACTCCCACGTATATTGACAGAATATGAATGCGAATATGATGGTTATAGGAGACGTCTATACACCAAGCCCGATGACGTCTAAGTAAAGTTAGTCCGATAACGGTTTTGGTGTATTTCAGCCAAGGAATTGTTTGAACTACCTAAATATTCCTTGGTTTCAGCCGTAACACTCATGGATGACTTGTATTTTGTCAAGTAGAAGTTTATAGACAAAAAGGCTGCTATAAAAGTTTAGAGTTATTTCGAAAAATGTTCTAAACAACAGCGGTAGGTAGGTATTATTAGGCCTTAGACATTCGCACTTCTCGATGGTATTTTTACTCGAAAATTGTACACCATTGCACCCAAATTACACTTACGAGGTGACATTGCGTGTGTATACATCGTGCGCCCAAGTTCAACTTACATACGATAATTCTGCAAAACAACGGTGTAATACCTCGTAATAATGTAATTACAGTGTAATTGTAATAACAAGTCTGTAATCATCCCTGTACGTCAGTAGTGTTTGACAGTGATTGGGAAAAATATGATTCTTTGTGATTGTAATTCCAATGCAGTCACGACTCTGACGAATGTTGATGTTTATTGTAATTTGATAATTGTTGCGCTTGCGCAGTGCATGTTGTTTGTTGACTTGTATTGTATTTCACACACAAAACAACTCTAGGCACATGTACACGGCGGTATATCTCAAAATGATGAATGGTTTAAATAAGATTACTTTTTTAAAGGTCTATTCAATGGTACACGACTAGGTAATAAAATAATGTATTGGTAGGATGGTAGGTTTATTAATATACAGATGTATGCTTTGATATAGGTGATGATTGCAACTTAATAATAAACGAGTGGTATAAAAAACGAGGCATTCAAAAAATATTTAGGGTAAAATGTTATTTTACATTACTTAGCGTACCTACGTGGTACCTACCCAATATTTCTCAGAATTAGTCTGCAGGTGAATAGGTTCAACAATACAGAGACAGACAAGTCTTGGTGATTTTTTGTAGAACCACGGAAGCAATGAACGGAAGGAACAAACAATGAACATTCAAATTAAACCTAAGTTATCATTGGGAACTGCCAGTTATCCCACTGTGACATCACGTCTCTAGAAGAGTACTCAAAAAATTTTACCCAAGTTTTGTTAAATGATTCCGAATCTCAACACTCAGGCATTATGGTCTGAAATGGTATGGCATTTGGTATCACAATCATAGACAGTCGCAGACGTAAACATAACGGAACGTATGTTATTTTCATTTATTTTCAACTACTCGTTTACATAAGTAAACGAGTACTTTTAGTTATTCGTAATTTCGTAATCAGTTATTTTATTATCACATCCTTTTTGAAATCATCAGAGTACAGTTTCATTCTTGCCACTGTCAACACTTTTGATTCTCTATTCAGGCTAACTGTCTATTGTCGATGTAAGTAACAAGATGTAACACATCTGATTTTATCATGTCACACATATAAGGTACCATCTGTCGCCTAATTCACAAAGAACCGTGAAGATATAGGATAGATAGATAACTCTTTATTGTTCACCACACAGAAACATAGTACAGAGTAAAAGCATACATTTAAGGTAAAATAATGGGCGACCTTATCGCTGAGAGCGATCTCTTCCAGGCAACCTTGGAAGGATAAGAACTAATCAGAAATTGACACTGATAATGCACTGCGATCACGCTAAAAGAACGCTGAGAATGATCTGTCAGAAAATTTTAACTTACAGTGAAAATCAGCTGACTGAATGATTCCACAGAGTCAATCAAAGCGTAGGTCAAAGCCAAAGTCAAAAAGTATTTATTTAATTCAACCAGAATCACTTTTAAACGTTTGTTTCCGTACAACATTATTTTATTATAATAATATAATATTATATACTAGCGACCCGCCCGCGCGCCCCTGCTTCGCACGGGTGCACATTGTTTTTGTACTATATCATGCATGTATTATACATATAAACCTTCCTCTTCAATCACTCTATCTATTAAAAAAACCGCATCAAAATCCGTTGCGTGGTTTTAAAGATTTAAGCATACATAGGGACATGGGGATATAAGGACAGAGAAAGCGACTTTGTTTTATACTATGTAGTGAGTAGTGATAGTGGTCCTGTTAGTTCATGTTTAGCGTGATTGCAGTGCGATTGTATCGCGTTTATTGCTTTTCTTTCTGAATAAGGATGCGACATTTCTACGGTAACTCTATCTGGCGAAGTGTTATTTCCAAGAGTTTACAGGTTTTTATGTTATCTGTGGGATCGTCGCGTTCCGAGAGACAATTAGCAATAGCGGCGTAAAGTTTGTTGCACCTATCGCTTTTAGGGTTCTTCGCGCAGTCTGTAGAAAGCATTTTCAAATTAGTTATTTTTTTTTTTTTGTTTTTTATATGCTGATGTAACAAGCAAATGGTGAAGGCCTGACATAAATAACAAAACACTGCCTGGTAAATCATACACAATGGGAACGTACCCGATGCATTGCCCTGCGTCCATCAACTTGAGGCAAACAGAACAGCCTCATGTGCCTTCAAGTCCTTCAAACCGAAACACAGCAACGTTGCTTGGCGGCAGAAATAGTTATGGAAGTAGTACCTACCTAATTCCCCGGACGAGCCACACACATGCTACTCTTCAAAACACCATTATGAAGTACAAACTATGAAACGGTTAACTACGTAGTATGTTTTATTTATTAGGTAGTTTTAAAGAAACTATATTTTATCAATTTGTTTCTAAATTTACATAGAAATTTAACTTTACTAGTATCTAGTTTATAAAAAGAGAAGCATTATACCGAACCCATCCGCACTTTCTTTCAAAAACGTTCATTCTCGACAGTTTGTGTAGTTTGGACGGCGAAGCAAATGTTTGTTGTCGATCTGTTGATTCAACATTCCAATACTAGTTTCGAAAAAGAAAAACAAAGCTTTATGTCCCCTTATGCAAATATTTCGACTAAAATTAAAGACGCAATGGAATTTTCTCTGATGTTTGTTTCGAACAATTAATTTGAAAATAGAAGGCTTTGTTTTTGTTTCTTTTTTTTTGTCTTTGAATATTAGCTACCACCGTAAATACATATGCCTAAAAAAATTGTATTGTAGATGTATATACCTATTAGGTAGACCTATTCTATTAGTAAGTTAAGATTTAAAAAAAAATCGTAGCACCCCGTAGCACGGAGCGCGTTGAAGTCTTTTGTGTGGAGGCATTTTTTTTTAAATTTTGGCATTATGACTGTAGGCAAAGCAACATAACAAGATTTAAAATGTTCCATCGCTTAAAAAAGTGATAATCCAATAGTGTATGTTTGGATGTGATGGACAGTAGACAAAGGTGAAATCCATTCAACAAAATCTAACTTGTACGTTTTATTTCATGAACGAAGGTTTATACAAGGCTCTGGTGTTTGATAATGACTTGATAGTTTTATTTCACGAACGAAGATTTATACAAAATTCTTGTATAATGTACACTTGGTCTAAAATAAGTTTTCATAATCTGTGTTTGTTTGAGTTTTGATTAGAATGAACGCGAAATAACGATAATCTAAATATATATAACTCAAAGGTGACTGACTGACATAGTGATCTATCAACGCACAGCCCAAACCACTGGACGGATCGGGCTGAAATTTGGCATGCAGGTAGATGTTATGACGTAGGCATCCGCTAAGAGAGGATTTTGATCAATTCTACCCCCAAGGGGATAAAATAGGGGATGAAAGTTTGTATGAGATTTTCAAAGTAAACGAGCGCGAGCAAAGCCGCGGGATCAGCTAGTTATTATATAATATCGAACGATGTGTCGTTCATTTATTAGATTCCGGTACAACGGGTTTGACATAGACATAGACATTTATTTATTTGCTACAAAGAACACACAACATAATACAATTAGACTTGGAATTCATAGAAACAGGTATCATTCATAACAGAAGAAGGCATACAAGAAAACAAAGATTAGAGATATAGGTAAGAAAGATTTTTAGAAATAATAATAACAATAACAAGCATTATTTAAATATGGCTAAATAAAAACAAAAACATAACATGATACAGACGCTACGTATTCAAAATTCTTATTGAAGGTTCTTATTTCAAATTCAATTTCCATCGTTTATGTTTTTCTCACAATATGAGCTGTCTCAGTGAATTTATTACAAAATGATAAATATTAAAATGTAACGTACATTAGATAATAATTAATTAAGACGCAGACAACTGTCCAACAACTTCTTACTAGCGCAATTCGTAACTTTTTAAGATATATTACATACCTAGGTTTTTATATTGCTTGAATATTTTTTGCCACGCAAACAACTAAATTATTCTCAGAATGTCATAGACAGGTAAAGTAGATAACTATCAAAGGTACCTATTTATTTGCCACAAGTTTTTCTCGTAAAATGGCGTCACTATGTGAGTCAGTTTCCGCTCGTGGATATCCACGTAGGTATATTGTAATTTTTTATCCATGGCCTTGGTCCTTTGTCGTGTCTCTGGTTTCTTTCGAACCAGTATCGTTGAAAGATGAAGGCGTATAGATTGATCTTATTTGGAGGCTTTCTCCTCATAAAGGAGCCAATATTTTGCTGTGAAAATAATTTATATCATTCGTATCTGCAAAATGTAGAAAAAACTTTTATAAGTACCTTTTATTTATTACTAGTTGCGCCCCGCGGTTTTCCGCGCAGATTAAAATCCCGGAATTACAACAGGATAAAAAGTAGTCTATGTGCTACTCCAGACTATAATCTATCTCTCTGCCAAGTTTCATCCAGACCCGTTCAGCCGTTCTGGCATGAAATAGCAACAAACATCCATCCATACTTACAAACTTTCGCGTTTATAATATTAGTAGGATAGGATGTAAAAAAAATAACACAAGTTTTCGACTGAAAATTTTCTTTTACCTACTTCTAAACGACATAGAATTTTTTCATTTTTCTTGCTCCTAAACATTTTCAATTAGTCAAAGTGAACCTCCTTTATTGAAGTTAGTTAAAAATAGAACATCCATAGCTTAAACGAGAGTAGAGACATCACAGATAAAACCATCAGGCCTCAACTGTAATTTGCACTAAACTGGTACTTCCAATCAACTTTCATCTTTATACCCACCAGTCTAAGACTTGTAATCGTACGCCAAGCGGTACTCTAAGAGCAAATTAAAAACTCTATTACGTAAAAGCATTCTTGGCTAGTAGTGTTCGAAAAATACTTTGGTCCGAGTTCAATTAATTTAATGGCGGCATAAATACCATTCATTATTTCGCTGGATCTTAGAACGACTTCTACTGATCGTGCAGCCTCATAAAAGTTTCCATTAACATGTTTTAATTAACTTGCTTCACAAAATTTTATGTTTCAATACCTTATTATATTATACCTTGTATTAAACGAGCTTGGTGCTTTAGTGTATGAAGCAGTTCATAAATGCTACAAAATTCTTGGCGCTTGGTTGCATAGAGCTGTTTTGTAGTTTGGAAGAATAATATTAATATCATTTTGTGTTATGCTTACGCCTCACTAAATTCGATTGGCTCCGCACTGGAGCTTCAGTTATTCCACTAATATTATGAATGTGAAAATTTGGATGTTTGTTACTCAATCACGCCAGAACGGCTGAAAGGATCTGGATGAAATTTGGCACAAAGGAAGATTATTTATTTATGTTTTATTTATTTATTTAAATACTAGCGACCCGCCCGCGCGCCCCAGCTTCGCACGGGTGCACATATCATGCAGTATTATACATATAGACCTTTCTCTAGAATCACTCTATCTATTAAAAAACCGCATCAAAATCCGTTGCGTAGTTTTCAAGATTTAAGCATAATATAGAGACATGGGGACATAGGGATATAGGGACAGAGAAAGCGACTTTGTTTTATACTATGTAGTGATTACGTCTATTATTACAGTCTGGAATAGCACATAGGCTTTTTTATCCCGTAAAACTACGCGGGTGAAACTGCGGTTCGCAGCTAGTAGGTATTATATACATTGTAACAAGGATCAAGCGCTAGGAACCAAGCAGTAAGTTTGTTGCTCTCCTAGGCTTTGATCGCGTGGCATCTATATTCACCAAGTTATATCTATTATCAATTTTCTATTCACATTGAATATTGCTTATATTTTATTTTTATTGTTATTTTTAATTTATTGTTGTTCGATTATTCTACTTTGTTTTATATTTCATTATGATTATTTAAATTATGTTTTATTGATTATTCTGTGACTTATCTAAGTACATGTGACATGTCAAAAGATTAATAAAGATTATGAATTATGAGTTATAAAACGTTTCAAAGCGATCCCAGTGGTACATTGTGGTAACATAACATTGCATAATTGTATGGCTGTGTTGGTACTATGCATACTTTTGCATACAAACATCCACAAATGATAGCTATTCATGGCTATTTGCAGTAGAAGCCGTCCGCGCGTCATCACGTATGACAAACGTAGGCTGCGTCGACGGTTCCTAGAACATGTCAATAGCTGTCTTTATCTATTCTGAAAAATGTTGGAAATACGCCTAATGCACGTTAACGAATAAAATAAAACATGGTTTATTCGATTTGTAAGTCGAATGGACATGGACAGTTTATCATAGGTTAAAAAAAATCAACAAAAAATTATACAGGGTGTCCCAGAACTCAACGTCAAGCCGAAACGGGGCGACAGGATTGATGAGAAAAATCAGAAAAAAATCTATCCCATGCAATTTGAAAATTATGGGCATTTAAAAACCAAAAAATTTGGTCAATCTGTAACCAATGTTCGGCTATTGTGGTTAATTTTTATAATTTTTTTTCATTTAAACTTTGAAACCGTAACCTTAATTATTATTTCTAAGAGTCACAGTCAAAAATAATGTTTTTTTTTCAAAATTTATATTTCTATTTTTCTCATGATGTTTACAATCAATCCTGTCGCCCCGTTTCGGCTTGACGTTGAGTTTTAGGACACCCTGTATATTAAGAATAATAATTAATTTATGAAGATACTTAATCCTATGTTATTGTGGATGCCAATTAGTTATGATCCCCTGCCTGAAGAAGTACTGATGGCAATAGCAAATGACCTATCTGATGTTAAGTGGTTATCAACAAAGCTTTGCCTCGCGAGTCTCACACGATAAGAACGTGCCCTTAGCTGCACTGCCCTGTGTCCATTAGCTTGCATAACGTTAAGCCTCAATGTGCTTGTGTACAAGCATAAACAAAGTAATATAAAGTTTATATTACTTTGTCTATGGTCTAAGATATATAACCAGAAAACCTTCGTCACGATGCGTTGGCACGCGGATGACGAACAGTCACGCACGTGGTACGAATTCGAATTTCGAATGACTGATTGTTTAAGTATTTTATAAGAATTTACTTGACTGGCTTCCATTTAGTGCGATATTCTGTTATGGAAAACATCGTCAGGAAAACAGTTAAATAATAAAACATTGGTGAACATTCCTCACAGTAGGTCTTGCCCAACTAAGCTAAAGGAACCAGATAACTGATATAAAAAAAAAAAAATGCTGGACAATCCACACAGCACTATCTAGCCCCAAAGTAAGCTATTCAAAGCTTGTGTTATGGGTACTAGATAACTGATATATTTAATACATTATATACTTACATAGTTAGATATTTTTTATTATACATAGAAAACACCCAGACCATCGGAACAAATTTCTGCAGATCGTACACAAATTTGTTCCAAGGCGGGAATCGAACCCGAAACCTCTTGCAGGCTCTCGCCCGCTGCGCCACAAAGGTCGGATATAATACATAATTATACATTATTTTGTAAATACATAGGTACTTATAATATTGTATAACACCTAGACAGAGAACAAACATCTATGTTCATCACAGAAATAAATAAATAATGCTGGACAATCCACACAGCACCATCTAGCCCCAAAGTAAGCTACTCAAAGCTTGTGTTATGGGTATCTACTAGATAACTGATATATTTAATACATTATATACTTACATAGATAGATATTTTTATTATACATAGAACACCCAGACCACGGAACAAACTTCTGCAGATCGTACACAAATTTATTCCAAGCCGGGAATCGAATCCGCAACCTCTGCGTCGCAGGCGAACTCTCCCCCGCTACGCCACTGAGGTCGTCGTTACATTACTAAATATATTATCAGCTGAATTTAAATTTGAAAAGAATCTGCTGACCGAATAATATGCTTTTTCTATTAAAAGAATTATTTTTAATTCTTTTAATAGAAAGAATAATTTGAATTTATTTTTGAAGATGCCGTGTATTGTAATGACAGCGCTTTCCATTAAAATCAAACAATGTTTGTTATAAACCAGTCTACCGGAAGGTTGCTGCCGTGTTTTCTTTGCGGTTACAGCAATATCCTTGTACGTTCCACTTGATTACATTCGTTTTAGACTTTCCTCATAATATTACTAAGTACTAATTAAAACCTCAAACCACACATTATGAAATGTGTGGAAAATGATAGATCTCTCTCTCTTTTATCGTGTCACTGGTTTCTTGGGAAACAGTGTGGTGAAAGGATTTTAAGTGCTTGTAACTACACCGGCAAGCACATTCTTCAAACCGAAACACAGCAACGCTGTTTGGCGGCAGAAATGTGTGGAGACCTTTCAAAATGTGGGAATGTGCGAGCTAGAAGTTATTTGACAGTTGTCAGTCTCTTAAGTCACAGATAGACAAGTGAACGCAAATTAATCATACCTATTGTTATTTTAAAACAATGTTTTTATATTCCTTGTCATCAATATGGTATTCATGATGAATAGTTGACAAGTGATGAAATATAACTAATCTCTCAAAATACTACTAATATTATAAATGCGAAAGTTTGTAAGTGTGGATGGATGGATGTTTGTTACTCTATAACTCCAGAACGGCTGAACGGATCTTGGTGAAAAGTGGCACAGAGACATTATAGTCTGGAATAACACATAGGCTACTTTTTATCCCGTGGGAATTCCGGGATTTAAAACTACGCGGGTGAAACCGCGGGGCTACTACTAGTATTTCATATATACTTATATACATACAAAACACCCAGACCAACGGAAAAAAATTCTGCAGATCGTACACAATTTTTTTCCGAGGACGGAATCGAACCCGCAACCTCTTGCGTCGCAGGTGGACTCTCGCCCGCTGCGCCACTGAGGTGGTCAATCTATGTAAGTATATAATGTATTAAATATATCAGTTATCTAGTACCCATAACACAATAGTAGTTAGTAGAGTAGCTTACTTTGGGGCTAGATGGTGCTGTGTGGATTGTCCAGCATTATTTAATTATTTTAAAATCGAATACACTGATTTATACATAGAAACGACACTAACCAATGTCAGAGTGGTTGTATCAGCTTAGGTCACTGAAATATAGCAAAAAAATAACTCGAATAATCAACACTACAATCGACACTGATCTAAACTTAGCAAAAACTTCACCGTTATACTATCATCACAAGAATCATAGCAACTATTTACTAAGCTATGGTTACCGCTCTATCGTAATCTAAAATATCTACGTAAGTATATCTAAAACATTATTAAAAAATAACAAAGAATAAAGATACGAGCCTGCCGCGTCTTTTCTTGTCTATAGGTACCAAAGCCTCACAAAAAATGACAAATTGAAAAGCGGCTTTTGGATGCTCCATTTCGTTACACTTTTTGTATGCAGATGTGATGACAGATACACAATCATATCAGTTCACACCTGTCATACCTGTCACTAACGTCTACCGTCTTAAGATTCAAGGGGTCTACCCCACAAGCGTTCGAGGGACGGTCTTTCTTCTTCTTCGCTCGATTTAAGCCTCTCACCCACAGGCGCGATCTAAACGCGCGTCCGGACGCGCGATCGGATTTTCCCAGTGTAAAACATAAATGTAACCTAAAACGTAATGTAAAAACGCAATCGCAGGAAGCACCTTTGGAGTAGGGAGTAGAGCATTTTGTCATACCATAGACAATCTTGCCAGTCAATCTTGTCAAGTGAAATAGATAAATACTTTTTAGTCAAGTCAGTTCATAGAGATCGTCATTTGTTTTGAAGAAAATTGTGGCTTCTTTCAAAACTTATGAAACATTTCATTCAAATCAGTGTCAACGAAAATGTTCGTAATAATACACTTTCATCTCCACTTTCATTGCAATTGCTTCCACATTATGCTAAGACCTCAAGTAATGATAGCTAAAATACCACGAGCAAAGCAAGCACAAGAGCTTGTGGGGTAGACCCCCAGGCCATTTTTTATCATGAAGAAAGATTTGTATACAAACTGTTGACACGACAATGCTTTTTTGTGTCATTTGTCTTCCATCGTGTATTGTATTTTTGTTTTTAAATATACCTATCTGTGGCGCTTCATAAACAAAAGAGCTCATAATTTTTAACAAGTGTATTGTCATAATTAATATTGCTAGAAACAATTTTCATTCATTAATTCATCAGAAATAGTACTGTAAGAGATATAGGTAAGCCTGCCTTATACATTTTCGGTCGTTGACCCATTGGGTGTATTTAGTACTTTCATGTATTTTGTAAACACTTGTATTCACTATAATGTTCTTTGTCAAATGCCCTTTATGATGAATCATAGAGTTTATTGGTTAGTGATTAACGCGCGTGTATTCTTCGTCAAGTAATCCGAGTCTCCATTGAATGTTAATTGTCTTTATTTCCATACTTCACATAATTTTATAGCTTGTCACAAGGCTATCAAGGTGTATTATTGTACCTATTTACTAGTGGCTCTGGGAGCTGTAGACCTCGCGAGCATACTAAAAGTGAGCTATTTACTGCCTTAGCAAAAGCTATTTCAGAGTTTTGAAAGAAACCTATCAATGTTGAAGAGAAGTAGAAAATACCCATCCCCACTACTTCTCACCTGACACCCATCCCTCACCCGCAACATCAATGTCGTGTAAGGAGTTTTCTGAAAGTCTTTAAGTGCACTTTTATTAATTTCTAATTTAAGGCTTATTATTATGCTGATGCTCTCATTCAGTGAAGGAAAACATCATGAAGATAATTATCAGTTAGTATTCTAACAGCGACTAAACGCTTGCAGCCTGTCATGTATTGAAAACTAACTATAATGCAAAATGTTGTGTGTGTGTGTGTGATGTGATGTTTTTTCTATTTAATTTTGTAAATTTTTGAGGAATGTAATGTGGAATCATTCCCGAAATCCCCACTAAGAAATTCCCACTGGTGGGGATTTCAATATTTTTTTCCTGTAATCCCCACTGACTACGTCGTAGCATGCTACGGCGTAGCAGTGGGGATTTGAGGAATTTATTTTCCTCTAATCCCCACTAAGTCATGAAGTCGCTATTATATCACTTTTTTAACATTAATATTATTATAATGAAAGTCTAAGTTTAGTTCTAATTAAGTTTTATTGAGTCTTTCTATATAATAATAACCTATAAATCCAATAGTCTCATTTCTTGCCTAATACAACATAATTAAATAACCATGAGTATTGAATATTTATTTTATTATACCTCTATTCCTGGCCCGCTTCCTTTCAAGTTAATGAATGCAGAATGACTTTTACCTGTTACAATTAGATACATACCTAAACGCAGTACTTACCTAAGGGGTAAATTTTGATGAGAAAAAATAAAAGAATAAAATTGTCTCAATAATAAACTCTTTTCATTATCATTCACTGAGAATTAAATATTAAATGTTTTTTTACAATTTTTAAGAAGACAAATAAACAATTACCAGAAAATGTGTTTGTTTATTTATTAAAATAGCAGACTAAATTGTTACAAATAAAAATCACATCATATTGTACAATAATTAACAAGATTACCTATAAAAAACTTCAACAATCGGTGATCATATTTTTTTATAAAAATATTAGACTCTTACACTTACAAACATTAAAAATTAAAAATCACACCATATTTTACAATAATTAACAAGTATAAAAATCGCAAATTCAACAATCGGTAATTATATGTTTTTTTTAATAAAAATGTTAGACTCACACTTATATTAAAAATACACATAATATATTAAAAAGTAAAAATCACACCATATTTTACAATAATTAACTATATTACAGTTCTCGCAACAGATCTAGGCATTCGTGAGGTTAGATGTTAGCTGTCAAAAATGGCTTTAGTGTCACTACTTAAGGTTGTAAATTGTCTGCCGCGCAGCCAAACGGCTAATTTCACGAATGCCTAAATCCGTTGCGAGAACTATACAAATATTAGAAACTAAAAATCACGTCATATTTTACAATAATTAACAATATTAAAAAAATATTAACAATCAGAAAAAAAGGATTTATATATTTAACTTAATTTTAAATCAACAGAATATTGTACAATAATTTGACAGTCTTAAGTAAGTTGTATCTACCTATTCTTTTCAAGAAAAAGGGCAATATTTATGTTGCCATTTGTTAATTCCAGTTGGGTCTCTGCGACGAACTGATCTTTGTCGATGCTTTTTTGTGAACGACGGGCTCGTTGACCACGTTCACAAACATTTTTTTCGAAGTAGAGAGCATCTTCGTACAAAAAATGTAGAAGTTTCAACAATGTTGGTTTTTTATGGCAATCGCTTTATTAAGTTTGTGATGCCATCCTTCGAGTGAGTTTGTTGTTCTATGCCGCTCACGAAAAACAGACACAACATTAAGCATGTTTTCTTTAACCCATTGGGTTAGCATATAGCGTCGAAACTGCTCACTTTTTTCGTCATTTGGGCTCTGACTAGCAACATAGAACATGTTGTATTAGGCAAAAAATGAGACTATTGGATTTATAGGTTATTATTATATAGAAAGACTCAATAAAACTTAATTAGAACTAAACTTAGCCTTTCATTATAATAATATTAATGTTAAAAAAAGTGATATAATAGCGACTTCATGACTTGGTGGGGATTAGAGGAAAATAAATTCCTCAAATCCCCACTGCTACGCCGTAGCATGCTACGACGTAGTCAGTGGGGATTAAAGGAAAAAAATATTGAAATCCCCACCAGTGGGGATTTCTTAGTGGGGATTTCGGGAATGATTCGTAATGTGCAAGTGCATTTTCCGTTTTGTGATTTTTTTGATCTTTTTGATTTTTTTGCATCATCTTGTGTAGAATGAGGTCCTTTATGTTTCTCTCAAATTTGATTGAAAACCATCGATTGTTTGATGAGCTATCCTGTTCATCATGCTGAAGATCCTTATTAGATCTTCGCCAAACTTTTATGAGACCAACTTATAGTTACTACCTTTCAAATAAAAAAAGAATAATCGAATCTCATGTGGTGGAGATATCCAGTATATCAAATAGCCCCCTTTTTGCCCTTTTTTTGGGGAAGTACCCCTCCAATCAAAAATCCCCGACGACAAAAAAATTCTAATAAGTCATATAACCTGTGTACCAAGTTTCGTCCAGATCGGTTGAAAAATGCGACCTGTAGAGGAGAACAGACAGACAGACAGACAGACATCCGGACAAACGCATTTTTGGCCAATGTGGAAACTGAGACGCTTCGCTCGCTTCGCTCGCTCGGTCAATTATACTCGTTCTTCATTAGGTATACAATATTGCTTCCTGCGTGTGTGACCCTAAAATAGGTAAACATCACATTGGAACCTTTTTTCATGAAAAACAACATAATTATTAAAAAACAAATTTAGAATTAAAGTAAAAATGACGGATTAACCTTATAATCCCAATCCCAACTAATATTATAAATGCAAAAGTAACTCTGTCTGTCGGTCTGTCTGTCTGTCTGTCTGTTACGCTTTCCCGCTTAAACCTCTCAACCAATTTTGATGAAATTTGGCACAGACAATCTTTAGACCCTGAGAAAGAACATAGGCTACCTTTTATTGCAAAAAAAAGAGATGAAGAGATTAAAAGTACGCAGACGAAGTCGCGGGTACCAGCTAGTTATTATATATGTATGAGGTGCAAAAAATAATAGGAAAAATAATCTACGTCAGTCAACAGTTACGTACAATTATTGTTTTGTGTGAATGTGTATGTAGGGCGTGCTTGTGTAAGAGGAAGCAGGAGAGAGAAAAAGAGCACGGATAATATGCATGACGTGATGCCTTGCCCTGTGATGTGGATGTTTGTGGAAGTGTGTGTGTGTGTGAGAGAGAGAGAGAGCGAAAGAGTGCATGAAATTATGTGTAAAGCTTGTGACTTCTCGCCTTTGTATCGTAATATTTCTTTGTTCTAGTGACGAGCCGCGATGTGACGAAGTATTGCACAGTTCAGCCTACTTTATCGAAAACTATAAGGTAAGAAAAAAATATTCACCATCTACAAAAAACTCCTGTTTTTTATTGAAATGTAAACTGGCTAGAGTAATAAAAAAGATAGGTAGACCATAAAAGCTTTGAAAAAGTCTTGGAAATTAAATATTTCTCAATTATAAATGTTATTGAGTAATTGTCGCTGTTGTCACCCGCCTTAATAGGGTCGAGAATGCGCATATTGTTTATTTTTGTGTAATAAATTATAAATAAAAACAATCAGATGCCACCTGGTGTTAAGCGCTTAAAGTATAAATTATACCTATTTCATCTTTTTATTATATATCTTAAATAACAACACGGTATCAATCTTTCTTGAAACACATGGAATCACATTCTAGAGCCTTTGGTAATATCTTTTTGTAAAAAGCAAACATTATTGTTTACTCCAGTTTTTTATACATAACACCTATATAGATAGATAGATAGATAGATAACTCTTTATTGTTCACCACACAGAAACATAGTACAGAGTAAAAGCATACATTTAAGGTAAAACAATGGGCGACCTTATCGCTGAGAGCGATCTCTTCCAGGCAACCTTCGAAGGATAAGAACTAATCAGAAATTGACGGCGGTGTAGTTACGGAATAAAGTTTAGATAATCTATTGGACCTAAACCTATATATACTAGACCTTAGCGTCATTGCAATAAGTTTGTTTACTACGTAAGCTTAACGAGCTAATGCAAGTAGGATTTTTAAATGCAGAAACTGAAAAGCCGGATAATACGGCAATTTAGGACGCCGGCCATTATTAAATCTAAATCACTAAGAAATAAAAATGAATAAATATTGGTGGATTTACCAGTAGGTATAATAGCGCTATCTAGCCCTAAGCTTGTTTTATATGAACCAGATAGCTGATATTCTACGTCTTACAAACTCTTTTTGTAATTACAAAAAAATGTGCTAATCCAACTAATATTATAAACGCGAAAGTTTGTAAGTATGGATGGATGGATGGATGTTTCTTACTCTTTCACGCCAGAACGGCTGAACGGATCTGGATGAAACTTGGCAGAGAGATAGATAATGTCTGGAATAGTACATAGGCTACTTTTTATTCCGTGGGAATATCGGGATTTAAATCTGCGCGGGTGAAACCGCGGGCGCAACTAGTTTGTTAATAATAAAAAATACTCAAGCAGAGAACAAACATCTATACACCACTATTTTGATATTACCAAAACAAATTTAAGGACTTTCAGCAGAGGCTACTTATGATAGTAGCGCCGTCGGAACTTTTAAATGTTGATCACACACACAGTTAAAGAAGTATATTATTTACTAGCGACCCGCCCGCGCGCCCCTGCTTCGCACGGGTGCACATATTATGCATGTATTATACATATAAACCTTCCTCATGAATCACTCTATCTATTTAAAAAAAAACCGCGTCAGAATCCGTTGCGTAGTTTTAAAGATTTAAGCATACATAGGGACATGAGCACATAGGGATATACCGCAATTTAAAAAAGCCGGACATTATAGCCACTCTATTGTTGAGGCATTATCTTCGATCGGCTCGTTATACCTAGCAGACACTTCAATAGTGCAGAAACAGGTATTTGATAAGGATACATAAGTTAAACGTCCGACAGAAAGAATGGACGTTTATCTACAGAATAAATAAAAATAAATTCTATCGGTTGTTAAAATTCCTTTGCATCTGTGTAATTGACAAGGTGGAATAAAAAAATATTCCGTGGCCCACTCGGTGATATAAATAAGATAAAAAAATCCACAAATACCAGAGTAACTGATGAGAATCGGTTCTCTTGCAATAGATATATAGATATTGTTAACTGTTGTATACTATTTTCGGGCTAAAGTATATAGAACACTAGCTGAACTCGCGGCTTCACTCGCACTCATTACTTTGAAACTTATCTAGTGTTAATTCGCCTTTTATGTATTTTTTGTGTAAATCCTTTTTTGTACAATAAAGAATAAAAAAACTTGCACACAAACTTTTATCCAGTTTTTCACACCTTTGGGGTTTGAATTTTGCAAATCCTTCCTTAGTGGGTGCCTACGTCATATAAGAGAAATACGAGTGCGAAATTTCAAGTTTCTAGCCTGGGTTTGGCCTGTGCGTTGTCATTAGTCAATCACTTTTGCCTTTTATATGCCTATAGATAGAATATCTGTAGTGCTCGCTTGGTATCTATATTATAGATACAGTACTCTGTCTCATCTGCACAAGCGGTTGTTAGCCTCCTGTCAACTGTCAGTGTCAAGCTCGCTCCTCACCTGTCAATGTCCAGTCAATGTCAGGGAGATACGGGTTGGCGGGAAGAGGGGGTAAATGTAGTTGTACCTGCGGCATCTGAGGGTCACGGAGTGTGGATTATGGGAGATAGAAGACAGTGGAAGACCAGGACAGGAACCGGCTTGGTGCATCCATGAACCAGAGTTATTACTAAAATATAGGATTTTACAATATCCAATACAGAAGCTCCAAGTACTATAAAATAATTTAAACCTAGTAAAAATGGGACCTACCTTAGTCTGCATTCACCTAGCTTTAAGGCGTTTCAAAATGGTCCTCGTGATTCAACTGAATAAACATTTCCTTCATCCGTGGAATAAACCTAGCTTTTCACTTAATGAGTTGAGAGAAAAAACTTAATAAGTTGATACTCGCTAGTACATTACATGAACAACAGAGTAAAAATAAATTGATAAGATAAGATAAGATAAGATAATGTTTATTTCAGACAAAAAAGAAATACATACGAGTTGAGCCATACAGAGGTCTTATTCTAGGGATTTTAGCTTATCAGGCAATCTGCCACACTCTGGTTACGGAACATTACCTTCCGTGCTAGTTAAAAAACTGTGTTACGGCAAGGTAAGTGCTCCTCTCCCCAGGTGCTACTATTTCTTATACCTATCTAGTGTTACAAACTCCTCCCGCTGATTATACTTTAGCGCTCTTTCGAAGGTCTCCAGTAAGTCCTTGATCCTTGACGAAACATGCCATAAATAATTAGGGTTCTGCATAACGAGCCCAATATCCATATTACAAAGACGCGCATAATGCAGTTTTGTACAGTCAACAATAAAAGCAACTTACCCCTCAAGTTTTTAAAAAGTTGGGGTTATTTAACTCCTTAGGGTACTACTCTATTTTGAGATCTTGAGATAAAATAATGAGAGAGTATATAAAATCACATTTTATTCAAACAACATCTTTAATATAATTTTAATGTGTTTTTTATTTTTATATAATTTTAACTATAAGTATTTGTATTCTAATCTGGCGCAAGATCGAGTTTAGTGAAAAAGGGTCTTCGCACAGGAGTGGGAAACGACATGCTGAAAAAAAGTATCCTAACATGTTAAGTGGTTTCTATAGTACTTACACACTTTACCTGCTAAGACTACCTTTTTGCTATGTGAAATGTCCACCAATACCTACTTATTGCCAATTATTAAACATTGGTAACAGTCTTCATCGTAAAAAAATCTAAATATATCACGAAAATGTAAAGTAGTTAATTACCGCTTATTCTTTATGTTACCAACTGTACCTACATAGGTACTCAACGCATTGAGTGTTCTGCATACAAAATAAGGCAATCACGAACATTAACTAATAATTTATTATTAATTTTAAAGCAGCATTATTTTTGTCCGGTTTGTGAAGAAATGTTTTTTTACTTGCATGCTTGCTCCGTCGTTTTGAACCTTAGAATCACCAGGCAAGCTGCTACTCGAGACCACCAGTTTTCTCACCTGTACCACAGAAGAAATAAATAGTAGTACCCACCTGTGCCTATTGTAATCTGTGTATCGAAAATATTTTAAACGTTCTTTAGTTTTTTTAGAAATAGCACACCATGCTTATTTTATTTAAAAGTTTAAAAATATTTGTGTAACTTTTATTAAGACAAACTTTGTGCTTTGTCCATATTCTTACTTAAAATGATGCCACCGACTGTACTTGAACACAAACACGTGTCAATATTTACAAGCCAATATTCCTTGTGTATTAGCTTCCTCCTTTTGTTCCGAAACCAATAACTATCTGTCAATACAACACCATTCCGATTTCAAATCTGACAGTTCGATTAAAAGTATTTGTTATGAGTTTTCTTTTTTATTCGAACGCGCTCCAACCGGCCAGCATTCAACCAAGCCTCCAAATTAGGGTTCACTAATGAACTCAAATAACCTGACAGGCAGGATCGGACCATACAATCCTGCCTGTGGTCGACCTTGGGACTTCTGTACCAAATATAGGAGTGATGTCATCTTGATGCCTTTTCTTTTCGGGTTTGGGTTTTTTATTTAGGTATGTCATTAAAGTTTAAGAGGTTTTGAGCTTTTTGTGTTGGACGACTGCAGTTAAAATGTCAACGACTTGGTATTAGGAGACTTTTTAAAAAGGATTAAATTTAAGTGTGTTTTTTTAGATATTGATGAACAAGATGATTCTGAAGAAACGAGCCGATTGCTTAAGATTGTTAAGTGGTAACCATCACCAGTAACAAAAGCATTGCCTCCCAAATCATGCAAAATAGCAACGTGCCCTACGATGCACTGCCTCGCGTTTATTAATTAGTCCATTAACTTGAGGCATACTCATGTGCCTGTAATTTCCACTGGCACCCACACAGTAGCGCTGCTTGGCTAGTAGTACTTCCCCGGAGAAGTCATTCATACAGTTCGGTCTTCCACTGGCGGAATGCCAGCTAGCTTCTACTGCTTTCTGTATCCAGTGTGTGGTCATGCAAAACAGTAGTTTACATTTCCACACTAGGGACTACTTGAGATTGTCCTAAAAAGTTTCATTGCCAAAACAGCTGCTGGGGCATTATTCTAAATAATTCAAAATTTCAAAATATTATTGACAATAGGTGATTCCTTGCCCCAAACCGTGAAACGTCAAAACTTGATGTTGGGCTTTATTCTTTATGACATAGGAGATACTTTGCCCTGACCGTATGACACCGGCTGCCTTGTCAGCTGTGATCGCGGTGCAAATGGTCATAGTGAATAAGGCTCCTGGATAGACGTGTAAGAATAAAAAGCGTAGCTCTGGTATTATAAATACGATAGAGAATTTTACGTTAAAGATCAGCAATCATAAATAAATGAGTAAATAATGCTGGACAATCCACACAGCACTATCTAGCCCCAAAGTAAGCTATTCAAAGCTTGTGTTATGGGTACTAGATAACTGATATATTTAATACATTATATACTTACATAGATAGATAGATATCATAAATAGATAGATATAAATAAATGTTTTTTCAACTGTTTAATAAATTTTGTTGAGATTTAGGTATGGTAGGTATGCTTACACTTCAGACACGGCAATAGCAAAAAGTTGTGTAGATTGGCCTCTATCTACCCCCTACAGTTGGTAACTTTTTGTTCAAAAACAATTACAGAATTTGCCGAAATATCGTAAAATGCGAGCGAAACTACTGACATACGGGCTATAGTTTGATTTCTAGTTGTAGTAAAAAAAACCTTCCTAATAAAGAAACTGTTCGAGGCTGAGATCTTATCTCGGAACTGGTGAGGTTATGCTTGGCTGCCGAACTGTGCTCGAGGTTTCGTTATGAACTCGTATGGCATACATTGCTAGCACAGAAGCTACTTCGCTATTATAACAGATTTACTAACCCGTATCTTGGTATGACGTGTGAAAGTTTGGTTATAATTCCCAAGAGAGTAGCTACAACCACACATTACTTCAATCGTATCTCGATTTTCATCCTACTATCCTACTAATATTATAAACGTGAAAGTTTGTAAGTATGGATGGATGGATGGATGTTTGTTACTCTTTCACGCCGAAACGGCTAAACGGATCTGGATGAAACTTGGCAGAGAGATACATTTTAGTCTGAAATAACACATAGGCTACTTTTTATCACGTGAGAATACCGGAATTTAAATCTGCGCGGGTGAAACCGCGGGGCGAAACTAGTAAATCATAGTTTTTTATTAATAACAGATTGTATTGAATAAATATCAACGAAAGTCTGACAAACGGCCTTGCGGTCCTGACAACACGCTTATAATTTCTCACAAGGATTATTGACTGAAGGTCTCGGCAGAATAACAGTGCCACTAGAATTGTGATGAGACATACGATGACCTCTTTGCTGCTGCACACAGATTCAGATAATATGTCAGCTGTGATGAGCGATCAGGTCGTCAATAAAACCTTTTCCCACATTCAGCATTCCCAGATTTTTGGACGTCAGTGGAGCCTTTGCTTCGAGGTGATTCCCATTGGTTAGTATCTTGACAGAAATCATAAGTCTCTCACAGCCAAATCACATCGAAGTGGAATAGAGCCTGGTGCTAATTTCTGGCCCAGTGAGGATTATAAAAAAAAACAAAAAAGGCGCGTTTCGCAATCCCTTCTCACATCATCGTCTCGCCGTGTGGATTATAGGCACAATCAATTATTGTTTCATAACGCCCACCAGCTAGCTGTGGGGTCATCAATGGAGATTATGAAACGATGAAAAACAAACTGTCAGAATGCCTACTGGACCTGGTAAAGTATTACACTTTTTTTATGTAGCTGTCACGCTAAGGTATGAAATCTTCAGGTCAAGTCAATTTCATGACTAAATATTTTTGATAGTGATTGCAACGCTATAGTCTAAACTATGCAAAAGTAGTACTGCGGGAACCAGAATATATATTTTATTAGACAAATTATGTTTGTTCTTTGTGAGGGTCGAACGACCGCGACCGATCAGAGCTACCAATATCAATAAGCTATGAGAGCTGAAATACGACAAGTAAATGGAGAAGGCATAATAAATTTACAAATACATAACACTTAGTTATAATAGGTACATAAAATGGTAAAATACATTTGAAAACGAAGACAAAAACATATTACAGGTACATTTCATTTCTTTTAATTATGGCAGCACTGTTAAACGTCTCGCTTTTCCATTCGCAACCATCTTTTTCTTACAGTGGCCATGCTAACACGGTAGTAAGCATGCGGCAGTGCTTAGCCAAATACAAGTGTCCGGATACTGAATGTGGGCCAGCGAGCACGAGGTCGAGATGTGGGCGATACTGCGGTGCCTTATTGGCGGCCGCACAGAGTTGTCTATGGTTGCATTACTTATGCAATCGTCATGTCTTTTGAGACGAGGGTGAATGATTATTGTTTGTTTTACTTGATTTCGTACATACAATATTTTTGGTAGAATAACTTGTTTGGATTCAAATGGTATATTATATATTATTTGCTGAATTATATACGGAGTTCTAATATACTTAATATGTGAGTTTCTTCTCATTTTATTTTCAGGCTTTTTTTGTTTGGAGACCCGTGAGTTCTCAGCACGCTATACAGGGGTCTATCGTGTCTCCTAGAATCTAAATTCCTTGGGGTCTCTCCATACAAGAATAGCCTGACGTTACAAAATACTAAAGGCAACTCAAACTTTTGGTTACTGGTTCTTTCAAGTTATGTGATATTTTATAAGTAGGTACTTTCAAGTTGTTTCTTAAAAAATACCTAATTAAATTCTACATGTATAACACTACTGAAACGATTTTCTTTACGTACCTAATCGTAGACTTAGACTTTTACTGCAAGTTTTGTAGAAGACTAGTTGCGCCCCACGGTTTCACCCGCGCGGATTTTAATCCCGGTATTCCCACGGGATAAAAAGTAGCCTATGTGTTATTCCAGACTATAATCTCTCTGTCATGTTTCATCCAGATCCGTTCTGCCGTTCCGGCGTGAAAGAGTAACAAACATCCATCCATCCATCCATCCATCCATACTTACAATCTTTCGCGTTTATGATAGTAGTAGGATTATATAAAAGCTAAAAATTATAAATTACAAAATAACAGCGTAGGAGAAGTTGTGCATATTTTGTTGTCTTATTGTCTAAGCCTTGACATTTACAAGAATAGATCAATGTGATGCATACGATGCTCGTAAATGTATAGGTCACATGGCCATGTTATAAGAAGAATTTTTGTGACTGGAATTGAACTACGTAGAGCTTAAATATTATAAGCGTTACTACACTAAAAGTTGTGTTTTAGTGTAGTAACGTTCCCTACGATGCACAGCCCTTGGTCCATCAACTTACCTAAGGCATACAGACGTTAAGACTCAGTGCCTGTAATTACACCAGAGCGACCGCACTCTTCAAACCGAAACACAGCAATGCTTCTTGGCGGCTGGAAAAAGCGTGGTGGTAGTACTTTTTTCATTTTTTTTTTTATACAACTAGCTGATGGAACAAGCAGATGGTCCACCTGATGTTAAGTGGTAACCATCACCTATAAACAAAACATTGCCCCGTAGGTCACGCACAATAGGAACGTGCCCTACGATGCACTGCCCTGCGTCCATCAACTTGAGGCATACAGATGTTAAGCCTCATGTGCCTGTAATTACACCGGCGACCACACTCTTCGAACCGAAACACAGCGTTGCTGCTTGGCGGCAGAAAAAACTTCTACTCTACTACTCTTACCCCCTACTCTTCAATTACCTTGTTAAAAAAACAATGAAAAGCTAAAAAAATAAAATTTTGCGATCCCGTGGCACGGTGGGAATCCTTCTTATATGGATGGTTTGACACTCAAGATCTTTGAAACTACGTAATCCTAGGTGTTTCCGTGAGTTTGCCCATTGCCGCTTCTAGAACAATGAGTCCTCGCAATGTTTCCTTCATAGTGCATCACTTAACAGGCCTCTAAGAAAAGCGAACCTGAAAACAAGCAAAAAGTCCCAATGCCTTGTAGAGTTGTGACGTCATTAATTCTGCAAGGGATTGCAAAAACTTGCATGTTGACCAACTTATCTCGAATCTATCAAGCTACAATCTACCTTAATGAGACGCAATAAAGTTCGCATTGACATGCCCTAGTGATGTAATAGCGGGCGACCTCATACATTCGATTTTGGTTGGGGTGACTTTCACTTTTGGCAGTGCAAGTACTTGCCATGTACGTACGTACCTTTAAGTATTTATGTAAATATAATTATGTAAATGAAACTAACAGGTTAAAGATGAAACAATAGGCTATAGAGATATATCTTTTACAAAATTTATGTGCACAATGCTATTATACGGTGATGGTAAACATTCGCTCACGATGTTTTGCTTCATCGTTTGAGAGCATGGCAGTTAGCTCATACAAATTACGAACATTGGAACCTGATTGTTAAGATAGTGTCCCTGGATATTCTATTACTATTAATTTATTCAAAAATTTAAAATGTACACACACATGACAAAAAAAATAGTAGTATAATACTAGGTAGGTACATCACAAGTAGAGCGATTTAGTCGCTCACTAATCTTCACCCTAGGAAAAATCTGTGTTGTGGAGGTTTAGTTATAGTTTCCAACCCTATACAGGGTGTCCCGGAACTCAACG
Source organism: Plemyria rubiginata (assembly GCA_963576535.1). Classification (NCBI taxonomy): domain Eukaryota; kingdom Metazoa; phylum Arthropoda; class Insecta; order Lepidoptera; family Geometridae; genus Plemyria; species Plemyria rubiginata. Next base: position 13,271,523 of record OY754908.1, on the reverse strand, counting down.
TCAAGCCGAAACGGGGCGACCGCGACAGGATTGATTGTTATCATGAGAAAAATCAGAAAAAAAATGGAAATTAAAAAATAAATAAAAAATCATAATTTTTTATTCTTAGAAATATTATTTAGGGTCACGGTTCCAAAGTTTAAATGAACAAAAATAGTAAAAATTAACCACAGTAACCGAAAAATTATAACAGATTGACCAAATTGTTAGGTTTTTAAAAGCCCATAATTTTCAAACTGCATGGCATAGATTTTTTCAGATTTTTCTCATGATGTTTACAATCAATCCTGTTACCCCGTTTCGGCTTGACGTTGAGTTCTGGGACACCCTGTATAGTAAAAAAAAACAGTATTCTACTTCTCCATTTGAAACGGGATATTTCCCGATATTTCGGCGCAATTGGATGCGCCATTATCACGAGTCGAACTATTTATACGGGTTATTTTATAATTATAAAATAACCCATTATAAATGAAAATTATGTTCATAGCAATGATAGTTTAAAAAGTTGTTCTTAAATAAATAGATACAAAAATATCCTCCTACACTTTTTTCAAAACAACTCGAACGGTAAAGGAATACAGATGAAGAAACATTTAAATTTATATTCTTGATCTTGAGCTTATTTTTATTACGATAAGTCATCTTAAATGCAGGATTTCTCTCAACTTTCAACCTTCCCTCTAAGACGTAAGGTTGATTTAATAATAACCTGAAGTCTATACTTCTGTTCGATTAAAAGAAAAATAGATTTATGGGAGCTATAAACAAATCTAGAAATCCGGTTTTAAGCTACAGATGCTGAAATATTTATGTGTTAAGTATTCTCACGGTGGGGCACCGTTAAAGCGTTCGTTGATCTTTTTCTTATGCCAGATAGAGACCAAACGAAAAAATGCCAGGTTGGAACTTCTATAATACTGAATATAATGCTTAAATTAAAAATAACCAGGTTGTCTGTTTTCATGAATTAGTAGGATGATGTTTATGCGACTCACGATAAAATTTGTAACAAAAATATTGTTTGTAACCTGGGATTAAGGCTAACTTTTATCTATCTATCTTATATAAGGGAACGTACCCATACTACGTGACCCGTTTAGGGGGGGGGGGGGGGGAGCGGAGTCTTTAAAATACTACGGTCAGTCACAGGAGCGGGGGGTGGCTCAGGTTTTTGTCACGTAGTCGATTTTACTGAGAGAAATCTCGTATTTTATCAGCCTATACTGAAGATATAACTGCCCCCTTAATCAACGATGTATCCGAGTGGATTGATGCTGGAAACGTATTTGTTGAAGACGTATGAGACGAATATTAATGTGATTAAACAGAAAATAATAGTTGTGTTCGTAAATTAAGTTACTGTGAGTTACATACGGTATAGCAATATGTTTTCACAAATGTTGTTCTTTTCTATAATATATAATTCACTAGTAATTTAAGTATGCATGCAGTCTTATGCAATAAAGACGAGTATGAGCCAAATTATTATTTTTTTCAATTTTTGCCTGTGAAATGATTAAAAATCATAATTATGAATTACTACGTGAAAACTAAAGGGGGAGAGGGGGGTCTTGGCATATACTACGAGTGGTCACCGAGGGGAGGGAGGGGTTGAAAAAACTAAAAAAATAGGTCTCGTAGTATGGGTACGTTCCCTAAAATACTTATAAACGAACACACAAAAGGGAATCGCCTGAAATATTGATGTTAGCCGTTACCTCTAACAGGCAAGTAAAGCTGTGGGAGGCCGCTAGCTAGTAGCTGATATAATAACTATTTACTTTTTCGTAATTAATATTTACCTACTATAATATATTACAACAATGTATATAGTGAACAAATTATGTAATTGTTATCAAAACTATTTATTTATTTAATACTTTATTGCACTAAAAACAGAGTACAAAAGGCGAGCTTAATGCTAGACAGCATTTTCTACCAGCCAACCTTAACAGGTAGAAGAACATAGTAAAACAAAATTACAAAATAAAACTATGTAATCTGTTATTGTTGAAACACACAAGACAGATAGCTCCCGTCTGGGAAATTAGCATGAAATCTCAATAAACATTAATAAAGGACAAACACACGAACAGAATGTATATTTAACTGTTGTATTAGCATTGTGGGAACAATGCACCTGTGTAGGAGCTCCGCCCACGGGAATGAGTGGCATTTCAAGTGGGCACCGACTATACAGAATCGTAAGGCCAAATTGGGGTGCAAATTTTAAATTTACAATAACTCCAATGCCATTTTAAGACTTAAACCATATTTAAAACAAGAATACTAAAGTAAGTAAGAGCACCGGTGGTCTAGTGGGAGTGACCTCGCCTTCCGATCGTAAGGTCGCAGGTTCGAATCCGGTCGTGCACCAATGGATTTTTCTATCGAAAAATTTATGTGCGCAATGCCAGTGCTCTTAAACGGTGAAGGAAAACATCGTGAGGAAACCAGTTAGCATTCTAACAGCGGCGATGGGCTTGCAACCTGTCACGTATGGAATACTAACTACTGCAAAATGTGGGTATGTGCCAAATGTAATGTTTAAGCTGTTTTTAATGTAAGCTGTTTTTTTTTTTTTTTTTACTAAAGTTAAACTTAAACGAAACCATTCCAACTATCCTATTTATTGTAAAGATAACGATGTTTGTATGTGAGGATATTTATTGTCTCAATCATTCCCGATTGGAATGAAACATGGATCAAATATAGTTTGTAACCTGGATAGCACAAAGGCTACTTTCCATCCCGAATAATTACCGACGACGGGGCAGACAGACACATAAAATGAAGGCACCCAATAAAGAGAATATTTCTTTATTACCTACTAGTAGCTCCCTGCGGTTTCACCCGCGTAGTTTTAAATCCCGGTATTCTCACGGGATAAAAGTAGCCTATGTGTTATTTCAGATTATAATATATCCCTGTGCCAATTTTCACCAAGATCCGTTCAGCTGTTCTGGAGTTATAGAGTAACAAACATCCATCCATCCATATTTACAAACTTTCGCATTTATAATGTATTAGTAGGATTAAAAGCTAATCAGTAATCTGGATAATACCTATTTCAAGCTAATACTAATCAGTAATCTGGTGTCCATAGTACAAGATTTGTTTAGTTTGGGGCTACTGGCGCTGAATGCGAAATGGAATACTGAATTGCGTGAAATGTCCGCCAAAATTTATGCAATACAACGATTGTTTCAGGTATCTCTTGCACAAAAAAATATAACAACTATTAAATACATTATTGAATTTATAGCAAATAATTTAATTAAGTTGTGAACTGCTAATATAAATCTCGCTCGCACTTTTCAACGTTTTGGAAAATATAAAATCACCGAAATTATTTATAAAAAGTATTCAAAACACAACATCGATGATCGAACGTGGTTTATTTTTTATTTTTCCATATACCCGCCATAAAAAATTCCGAAAATATTATCAGTATTCCCAAAATAAATGCGAAAAAAATGTATTTGCATAAAAAGCAGGTTCTATGCCCGGAGCCAGAGTGTTTTATATTCATACACAACAATACCTGTTGGGAATTGCTATAAAATATCGCGAGAATTACTATTCGCGACAGATTTGCGACAACAATAAATAGGCAATCACTTATGTATTAGGTTACATGTTTGAACGTAAAATTACGTGATGACTTAATTTGCGTACGAATGTTGCCGTCTCTTTCTTACAAACTGCTACAAATATTAAGAGGGTCATCTGCTTGTTCCATCATAACGAAATAAAAAAAAGAGCATGGATCAAAAGCGTTCTTCCTAGAAACATCTGGGGAGACCTATATAAGGACTTCTTCCGACTAATAATGATTACTATTTTTATTAGATTTATAGTGTTTTCTACACTTAAGAAAATCACAAAGATTTTTTTATTAGGTCGCGGGTTCAAATCCCGCTCGGAGAATAACTTTTGTGACATTTAAAAAAAATCTTTGTAATAATGATTAACTTAAAAAGGCCATTATTGCGATGTTCACCATTTCTTAAGAAACCCAGATGGCTTTAATGTGTTGCCAGATGTCATTTTGCCAGATTACGTGAAATTATACATTTTAAGGTGAGTTTTGAGAAATGCGAGATTTTATTTTCGCATGACCTAATCGAGACTTTTTGTTGGATTCATTTCGAGCGTAAACATAGGGTCTGACGTAATGATTATGTTAGGAGGTTACAGCATTCTTCCTTCTATATTTATATTTTTTACACTTTGCGTCGCTCACACATTATAACGTTTTTGAAAATATAAAATTACTTTTTCTTACATAATATGTACCTCTGGTACTGCTAGGAATTTGTTTCTTCTGTGCTAATACGAAGGCTTGGTTTTGAAAGTACCTACGGGACCCTATATTTTTTTACCAAACCCATATACCACCCACTGGTTGGAGGCGTCAAGATTGTTGATGTTATCAATATCTTGCATTGTGAAATGATATTTTATTAAATTTATAACTCATGAATTTATGATACCGTGTATTACTGAGGAAGTAGCAATTACTTTTATATATGGCACGCTTTTAAATTACTGTTGATGGTATCAAAAACACACCGAAGAAGTATTGTGGAAAATGAGGTTGCACGCGTTTTGGAATACGTCTTATAAAAAATAAAAATATGGGTTTTTTTTTCTGTGCAGACTTTATTTATCATTTATTGCACAAAACACAAAGTTAAAGTACAAAAGGAGGGCTTAATGCACAAGCATTTTCTACCGGACCCCCTAAGTGGTGGTACAAATTAGAATTGACTTTAGCCAATTCTAAGCACAAAATCGCATTCTACTATCACTGCTTTCAAGCTATGGTTAGTTTGAGTGTTGTGAGGAATGTCCACCAATATTTATTTATTTTAAGTAAGAGTTTTTTTTGTAGAAGGGTATTAATAGCTTACTAGCTGCGCCCTGGGGTTTCACCCGCGTAGTTTTAAATCCCGGTATCATAGGATGAAAAGTAGCCTATGTGCTATTCCAGATAATCTATCTCTGTGCTAAATTTCATCCAGATCCGTTCAGCCTTTCTGTCGTTATTGAGTGTGATGTGATTTTTTTTACTAAACTTTTACTATTACGTATTAGGTTCGTGATTTTTTCTACCCCTAAAATGTTTTCCCATTACCCAAAGGTTAGCTGGTAGATAATGCTATCCAGCATTAAGCTCGCCTATGTACACTGTATTTTGTGCAATAAAGAATTTTCTATCTATCTACCCCTATATATTATCCAAGTTTCGTTCAAACTGTGATTGAGGGTGATGTGATAGTGATTGCGAGCCCCAAACATCGTTACTTTCACATTAACATTATTATGATAGGATAGAAAGTAGATTATGATAGTATCAGAACTGTAAATCGCTTGGTTTGTATTCCTCTGGCGACGACATAAACGGATCGCAGGAACCATGGGAATCGTTCAACCGTTATAGATAACTGTGTTCGATACCTATAAATATATCTATGAGTGAACTGTCAAGTTCGTCTTGACAGTCATGGAAAACATGCAAACAGTGCCATGGTGCAAGGAATATAGTACCTACTTGTATTCAAATTCCTTGCAGTGTTGTCCATTATAAGGTTGCATTTCCTAAACATAATTTATTATGTCTGTCTATATTTGTCTCAGCTTAGGGTTGTATACACATATTTGAAAACCTACATTTTTCATTTTAATTGGTCTAAATGTAACACACCAGTATTTTAAGGTGTTTTACACCCAACATTACTCGAAGTCTTAACACTTTGTGTAAAAGGTAGTTGGAATGAATGTGTTATTTATTATGTGAAATCTTTAATTCTCGTAAGTTTATAAGAAACTGCCACCATATTCAAGAGCCACCATTTCAAGAGTAGTAGAGCTTTTGTGAAGGGCTCGTCCGGGGAAGTACTACCACCACGCCTTTTTCTGCCGCCAAGCAGCAACGCTGTGTTTCGTTTTGAAGAGTGTGGTCGCCGGTGTAATTACGGGCACATGCGAGGCTTAACATCTGTATGCCTCAAGTTGATGGACGCAGGGCAGTGCATCGTAGGGCACGTTCCTATTGTGCGTGACCTACGGGGAAATGTTTTGTTTATAGGTGATGGTTACCACTTAACATCAGGTGGGCCATCTGCTTGTTCCATTAGCTAGTTGTATAAAAAAAAAATATATATTCTTCCTACTTGATAGCCCGACTTGAAGTGACCATGAGCTGACTACCCAAGACCCATAAATATCACAGTTTCATTTAAAAAGTATTTTATCTATTCCACTTGACCTGACAAGATTGCTTAAATGGAGCAAAGAAGAAAAGCTCTTCACAAAGAAATTAACTTGGCCTTTTTATCAATGATTTTTCCGTTGTTCCAGAACAAAGATGGCGCTGTTATGGTGTGTGATAGCGTGCGCGCTGGCCGCTGCGCAAGCGCAGTCCAACTACGGCTCGCAAGCCAACGACATCGAGTACCAAGGGGAGGGTTTGCCGGAGCAGACTGTACTTGATGGAAAGGTATGGGTTCCAAGCACTATATAGTAGATTATAAACTCTCTCTCTCTCGTACTTGGTATTTTGAGATCACATCTTAAGAGTAGTAGAGCTCTTGTGAAGGGCTCGTCCGGGGAAGTACTACCACCACACATTTTTCTGCCGCCAAGCCGCAACGCTGTGTTTCGGTTGGAAGAGTGTGGTCGCCGGTGTAATTACAGGCACATGAGGCTTAACATCTATATGCCTCAAGTTGATGGACAAAGGGCAGTGCACCGTAGGGCACGTTCCTATTGTGCGTGAATCACGAAGCAAAGCTTTGTTTTATGTGATGGTTACCACTTAACATCAGGTGGGTCATCTGCTTGTTCCATTACCTAGTTATATAAACAAATCCGTCTCCACTAAAATCAAACTCTTGAAATACAGGCACAAATTTTCTTTTTAGTACCTAATTTTGTTGGTAGAGCTTTTTATTAGTGTCTCGTCCAAGACTATTTGCCTATATTTCTACAACCAAGTAAATGGATGTCGGTGAAATTACATGAACCTGAGGCTTTTATGTCTCAAGCCTCAACTAGCGACCCGCCCGCGCGTCCCTGCTTCGCACGGGTGCACATTGTTTTTCTACTATATCATGCATGGATTATACATATAAACCTTCCTATGGAATCACTCTATCTATTAAAAAAAACCGCATCAAAATCCGTTGCGTAGTTTTGAAGATTTAATTGTTTTATTGACGACCTCTGTGGTGCAGCGGGCGAGAGTCCGCCTGCGACGCAAGAGGTTGCGGGTTCGATTCCCGCCTCGGAACAAATTTGTGTACGATCTGCAGAAATTTGTTCCGTAGGTCTGGGTGTTTTCTATATATATAATAAAAAATATCTATCTATGTATGTATATAATGTATTAAATATATCAGTCATCTAGTACCCATAACACAAGCTTTGAGTAGCTTACTTTGGGGCTAGATGGTGCTGTGTGGATTGTCCAGCATTATTTATTTATTTATTTATTTATACTATGTAGTGATAGTGAAGTGATGGACACAGGGCAGTCATCGCAGGGGACGTGACTATGACTTATTAGCATTAGTAGCTGGCGGAGAGCCCTACATACCCCTCCAACTCTCTCGAGATGGAGGGGATGCGCAAAGCATTTTTCCATCGAAAAAAAAGGACGTTGTTCCTGTCTTGCGAGGTTGGGCTTCGTTTTGACCATTCTCTCTTCTTATCTTCTCTTGGCTATCACTTAGCGGCAGAAATAAGCATGGTGGCAGTAGCTCTCCAGACAGGCCATATAAATAGCTCTACTAGGTACTCTCAGACCTTTGATCTTGCTGTTAGCCTACATATCTCTACTACAAAACAATACTTTTCTTCTCATAGACACGCTGTAGGTCAAACCACAAACCTTACAAAATATTAGAAATGCACGTGACTATGGCGGTGTTCTAGATTCAATGCCGTTCTGTAGTAGAAAAAAAACAGCCGACAACTCACTTTTTTTAAGTCGGTTAGAAGTTAACCTGCAGAAGAAGTTATTATTTTGTTTTATTTTCGTAAAAGCCTTGACTGTCATTATCAAGAGAACAGTGACTAACGATGTTTTTAGAAGCCGCATATAAATTTAATGATGCCATTACCGATCGTAATTTGCGCAGACTTGCTATATTTATCTAGGTCATTTAATCTAGGTTTTTGCGAAGGGCTGTATAATATTCGCTCATACTGGCTTTTAAGATCCCGTAAAAAAAAAACGCGACTATTGAGCGACCTCTTTCGTCTCTTTAGTTGTGCGAAGATCGCTTTTTTTAGAAAGAAAGAAAGAAAAGAAGAAAATATAACACGAAACACTTTTACGTGACAAACTGTCTTAGAACATATTTTGTAGAGCATGCACAGAACTCCAGAAATGGTACTTAATTAAAAAAATTAGGTATCCCAGCATTTTTGTACAATATGAAAGTTCCGGGCGTGTTATCTTGTTGCAGACCGAAAATAGCCAATCAGTGTTTGTATTTCAAAATAATGATACTGTTTCTAAGCTAGAAAAATAATTCCACAAAGTTATACTATCTCACGCATGTGAAACATCACACATTACTCAGGTGGACGAACAAAACGAAGCATTTAAATTCTATTAATGCATTACAATGTATTGTGGCGTATTAATCTTTACTTGTGAAAATGTTGTCCAAATGTCGGCGGAAAGCGATCTCTGCACATTTTGGTACTCCCGGTTTCTGAAAGCTCGATCTAAGCTAATTGGCTAGATTACTTGCTATCTCTATCTTATTTAAAGTAAAAGCTGAAATAGCAGCCGATAAGTGTTGATCGAGCTTTCAGAAACCGGGGGTTAGTCTGGAATAAGAGCATGGCCAAGGCGTCTTACTCAATATTCAATACATTTATTGCTTTCACATGGTTTGGGTAACCTACATACAAAGTTGTTAGGTGTTTATCACATGGAACCTGCATAGGGTAGGTATAGCAATATCCGTATGTACCATAAAGATATATTTAGGTGATAGGTATTAATATTAGGTATGTTAAAGTCAGGTATTGGATATATTTATGTCAGTCTTGCTGTCGTTGTGGCCATTACTTTTTATCTAGACAAGATGTCTCTTTCTGGTCGATAACGTAAGCGTAAAGAAAATTACATCAACTGATGTAATTTTCTTTACGCTTACGGTGGACATTGTTTCGGACACTACCAATCTTAGAGCTATCTTTAGAGAATTTGTGTATCATCTCTTCACGGATACCAAGATATTGAGGTTCGCTAGTTCGACTCTTCTAATTCTAAGAGCTATGTTTTGTGTATATTTTGTTGCAAGTCATTTTAATACTATATTCGTTGATATCATTGATCGCTGTTCGCTGTCAGTGCGTTGTGGGGGCGAATGAGATATTGTTGTAAGAACATTGTAGCGATTATTACGAATAGATAGCCTGTAGACAGGAACCGTATCTGTTTCCATAATCCAATACAACACGATTTTTGTTACCTGTCAAAAATAAACAGCTAATTACCAACCCTAGTTTAAAAGACAAAGTTCACGAGACACCGCAACACAGCGTTATAGGTAATTATGATCGCTGACAATCTCAAATTTTATTAATTTATTTTATTGGGAAACAAACAGTACAATAGATCAGTAAAAACAAACATATAGGAAGACAAAATACAATAAATGATACAGAGTAGCAGTGAACAGAAATAGAAGTAAGTAAATATGAACCAGAACCACTTGTGAGTCAGGAAAGACGGAAGATATACCTTTATTCTGCAGTTAAACAATCCTCACCAACAGCCTGACAGCAATGCCCTATTTGTATGTGTCACTGTTGACAGTCCTGTACTAGCTTCATCCAAGTCATGGCCGCGATGTTCGGCACACCTGCCCAACTCTCCGCAGGACGACTGACGTTCCTATCTTGGACGCCATTCAGTTAGCGCCTTAGCGGTGATCGGTAAAAATGCAATACTGCGTGTTTTTTTTTTAAATTCGAACACCCCCATCTATTATCACTTCGCCAAGGCCTGTTCATCTCTTTAGTTCCGTTATACGTCTTTTATCTCTGTTAGGCTTAAGTGACTTCATTTAAACAATCAGGTAGGTATGTTAAAGCTTTAAAAAATGTATATCGATTGGAATAATCGGACGATAATCATGTCAGACATTGCAAACGCACAGCAAGAACGCAGATAGACGCTGCCCACGGCTAATAATTAGCCATATAGATTTATGTCGAGCCTTTAGTTATCTAAATATACATAGCGCTATAATGCAACATTTTGGCTTAGGGCGCGTTAGTACTTTATGATTGTCATAATTTCATGCGATACGAAAGTAATCGTGAATTCGTTTGCGTGTAGTTTTTCAATCACACGCGAACTTTAATATCAATATCAGCATGCGATTAAGCTTATGATCTCAAAATGGTACTTTTGTTAGGTATCTACTATAGGTACTTTTTTTTGTCCAGTTTTGGAAAACCGCAACGTAAAATGGTCTAAGTATTAGACTGAGGATTCTTTACATTATTTCCGTAGTCTTTCCATCTGTTCGCTCCCATGCAAAGTAAAACTATTAGTAGATAAGTTACTTATACTTAGTTAAAAAAACCAGAGTAAAAATTGTTGCAAAAATATGTCATTTTATTTTTATTTTCCAGGTCACGAAACTAGACGACTTGAGTCCAGTTATCTTCTTGAACAGAACCAAGGCAACCCTCAACTGTGCAGCGGGATCCATGCAGGTAACCTTCCGAGCCACACATAAGCCGCTGGCAACCGCCTATGTTCCTACTCTACAACTACTTTCAATCACTTTATTCTACCTATTCTATATTTTCAGATGGAGTTGAAATTCAACGAAAAATTCTATGGGATCGCGTACGCAGATTTTGACAGGCATTCGGCCTGTCAAGTGGCCGGCAAGGGGGCGCTGTCATATAAATTGGAGCTCCCATTGAAAGGATGCGGAACTAAACAGGTAAAGAAACATGGTATTATCTATCTATTAAAAACAATCAAAATAATTACTAGTGGACCATTCCCCATCATGTAGCCCCCAAGCTAGGCAAATATTGGACAATGGAAACCATTAGCAGGCCTCTAGGTTCCACGAGTAAATATTTCTCGATAATGACTCTGCCAAAACATGCCAACAAATATTTTATAGGAAACTTTAAATCTGTAATTTCATCGGTGCTTCCAAGTCTTCGGTAGTAGTGGTAAGTATCCCCGCCTGTCACGCGGGAGACCGGGGTTCGATTCCCCGCCGGAGAGATAATTTTTTTGTAACATTAAAATCATATGAGTAAAGTATTGGTGTTGTTCATCGACATTTTTTTGCGACTGGGTACTGACTGGGGTATAGTGTACTTTTTGAAATTTTAAATAGGATTATTTTTTATAACAACAACACAATATAACCTCCTTTGTCTTAATTTAGGTAAGTCTAGACTGCTCGTATATCGACCTCTTTTGTTTAACAAGCTCTTTTTGTGAAATTTAAAATTGGAATACCAAATCATAATTTTGTATTACTGATAGTATAAACTCAAGGAATTTGAATACAAGTTATAAACTATTGTTTGCCTACACACCACACAACGTATATTTTAAAATGTAGGCACAGAGTACATTGTTATAAAAAGAAAAATGTAGGTAAGTGTAATAGATGATATATCTATCTAAATATATATAACTCAAAGGTGACTGACTGACTGACTGACTGACTGACATAGTGATTTATCAACGCACTAGGATATTATGTTCTGTGGATCGGGCTGAAATTTGGCATGCAGGTAGATGTTATGACGTAGGCATCCGCTAAGAAAGGATTTTGATCAATTCTACCCCCAAGGGGATAAAATAGGGGATGAAAGTTTGTATGAAACTTTGAATTCCTTGGCGCGAGCAAAGCCGCGGGTTCAGCTAGTTATAAAATATAATGATATGAGTATAGCAAATTAATCTTTTTTTCAGGATCCTCTCCGTGTGTTCACGAATAACATCGTGGTGCGATTCCACCCGGGCCTGGAGATGGATGGAGACGAGGTCATTACCATCGTCTGCCGATACCCACCACCAATTGTACCTAAGCCTGTTTTCAACCCTCTCATTTTTACGTAAGTAGCTTGTTATTTTCAATGATAAATATGTTAATATTGGTGGTAATTTCACAGAACACTATCAGGTGTTATCAGTTGTATAGTGACGTGTTCACCGACAACCATAATCTTCAAACCGAAAGCAATGCTGGTGGACTGCAGAAATTGAAGTGATAGGTAGTACTTCCCCGGAGGACAAGCTCTTCACAAAGAGCTGTACTACGCTCAAAATCCCGGTGATACCAATGCTAAGTTTTTTCTCACTACATAACCCCAAACTAAGCCAAAGTTTTGGGAACCAGATAGCTGATATTACTATACTTATATACCAACTTTTTACTTAAGATGTCATCATTATAGTATCTTCTTCATCTGTGACGCGCTTAGCAGCTAGCCATCAACCGACAACTAATAGGTACATTTTACATGGAACCTTATTGTTTTTTTATTCAATTTCAGGCCCGAAATCAGTCCCCTGGCGAAAGCGCCGCTTGCCGGCACCCACATACTGATGATAATCTGCGCGATCCTGTTCCTCACTCTGCTTCTCCTGGGGCTCGGAGTCTCGTACCTCTGCCTGAGGAGACGCGCTCTGCCTCCGCCGAGGAGGCTGATTGATGACTCTTCAGCTTCTATCATCAGCAGGGAGAGTATACAAGGTAGACCATTGCACATAAATTATCAACCAACAAACAAACCACATAAATTATCAACCAACAAACAAACCACATAAATTATCAACCAACAAACAAACCACATAAATTATCAACCAACAAACAAACCACATAAATTATCAACCAACAAACAAACCACATAAATTATCAACCAACAAACAAACCACATAAATTATCAACCAACAAACAAACCACATAAATAAGCAAAAAACCACATATATAAGCAACAAACCACATATATAAGCAACAAACCACATAAATAAGCAACCAACTAACAAACCACATAAATAAGCAACCAACTAACAGAATTAAGAGCGCTTGAACTTGTCATTTTTAAATCATACTTTATTTTTCAACGTAACTTCCAAGTCTTCGGTAGTATAGTGGTAAGTATCCCCGCCTGTCACGCGGGAGACCGGGGTTCGATTCCCCGCCGGAGAGATTTTTTTTGCATTTTCTATTTTTGTTAATTGATAGTGCCTATGGTATTAATCATATCCTTGGTAACATTAGGTTTCGTTTTATGATTCTTTGCGAACTTATAAACTAAATCTATCAGTTAACGATAATATTTAGGTAGAATACCCCTTGATTTTTTATGTCATACTTACCTACCTTTTTTAACTTTTTTGGAAATATCATTGTGTGTTAGATTTGCAAATAAATATTAGTATGTTTTTTCTTTCTTTAAAATAAGCCTTATCTCGTTTGCACAGAGGTGAAAATCCCCCGAGCGCACCCCGTATACCCCGTGGCCGCGGAAGTGGCCTCCGTGGCCTCCGACACGCTCCCCTCTGACTACCCCTCGGAGACTCCGAGCGAGGCCGAGCATGCTCAGGTCAACCAGGCCTTTATGATGGACGAGTCTTATCATAGCGAAGGTATGTTTATTCATTCACTCAACCAATCATCCATTCGTTCATTCAATAAAACAAAGCAAGAGTGTGGAGTGTGTTTGTCTAGTGGGAGTGATTCTAATTCGTTTAGTTGGCTTCGAATCCGGTCGCACATCGGTGGACTTTACATCTTTGTAAAAACTATGAAGGAAACATCGCGAGGAGACCACGATTTAATTTCATTTATTCATCTTTTGACATAATTACAATGTTTCTTAAGTCACATACGATACAGTTTTATTGTACAGGATTACAGGGTGTCCCAGAACTCAACGTCAAGCCGAAACGGGGCGACAGGATTGATTGTAAATATCATGAGAGAAATCAGAAAAAAAAATTAAAAAGAAAAAAATAGAAAAATCCCAATTTTTTGACTCTGATTCTTAGAAATATTATTTAAGGTTACGGTTCCAAAGTTTAAATGAACGAAAATAATAAAAATTAACCACAATAACCGAACAATGGTTACAGATTGACCAAATTTTTAGGTCTTTAAATGCCCATAATTTTCAAACTGCATGGGATAGATTTTTTCTGATTTTTCTCATGATGTTTGTCAATCCTTTCGCCCCGTTTCGGCTTGACGTTGAGTTATGGGACATCCTGTATATTAGTACCGGATAAAAATAGCAATAATAATCACAATAATGAAATAAAAATTACATAAAACAATACAAACATGATGAAAAGGCTTACTACTCGTATTCAAGGTTCGTTCATTCATTCATTCAAAATAATTCACTAATCGACAAATTTATTAAAAAAGCGTGAAACTCATGTATAATGTTGAATATAATAACTAATCCAACACTCATTTGAATTTAGTTATTAATTACATTACCCACCTAACGTCTAAGGCAATTTATAATGGTCTTTGAGCGCGCCAATAACTTATCAAATAAGTCTGTTGATGTCTCTTTTCGTTGGCATAAAAGTGACTGGGTCAAGAATACCTACTCCATTAAAATGGCAAGGATTATGAATAAGAGGGTAAGAATTTATTCCATCAATCTAATAAATTAACCAAATCCATCATAACAACCAGGTTACGGCGAGTCGCATGAGACGCACGCCTCTAACAGCCGATTGCGCGCAGGTGTGAGTGGTGTGACGCCGGCATTCGATGTACGGGTGCGGGTTCAGCGCCCGCCAGCGCCACCCTCTCCACTCTCCACCATCACTGCCACGGAAACTGATGGAGGAAGCGTTAGGTATGTTTCCCATATTCTAGTAAACCATTGTGCCTTATTTATCGACGATTTTTTTACCTATCTTTTGTAACATATTAAATTTCCTAAGAATTAAAAAACTAAATACAACGTTTTTTTTTGTCATTATTCTCTCATCAGTGACTCAACCTAGATTTATATAAAAAAAATCTGATCCGTAAAAATCAGAAGCAGCTTGATCTGTCGCTGGCAAGAGCTAGAAATTGCGGCAATGTCAAGCTGCATCTCTATATCTCTCTAAGCTGCATCTCTATATCTCTCTAAGCTGCATCTCTATATCTCTCTAAGCTGCATCTCTATATCTCTCTAAGCTGCATCTCTATATCTCTCTAAGCTGCATCTCTATATCTCTCTAAGCTGCATCTCTATATCTCTCTAAGCTGCATCTATATATCTCTCTAAGCTGCATCTCTATATCTCTCTAAGCTGCATCTCTATATCTCTCTAAGCTGCATCTCTATATCTCTCTAAGCTGCATCTCTATATCTCTCTAAGCTGCATCTCTATATCTCTCTAAGCTTCATCTCTATATCTCTCTAAGCTGCATCTCTATATCTCTCTAAGCTGCATCTCTATATCTCTCTAAGCTGCATCTCTATATCTCTCTAAGCTGCATCTCTATATCTCTCTAAGCTGCATCTCTATATCTCTCTAAGCTGCATCTCTATATCTCGTACGAACTTCCAGACACATGATGCAAGAGGAGCACGAGCGTCAAGAGTCAGTGCGCACAGTGTCGCCGGTAGCGCTGCCTCTGCCGGCTAGAGCGGCGCACCTCCCCCCGCCGGAGCGACCCCCGCGCCCCGCACTCTACTCGCAAGTCAACAGAGAGAGACAGGTGATATTACCTCTCATATCGTTACTAGACTACCCTCATATGAAAGGCAAGAGATTGCGCACAGTGTGACCGGTAGTGTTGTCTCTCGTTGCATACTGACCACACTAATATTGCATCACACATTTAAGACTACCCTCACATGAATGGCTAGAGTCAGTGCACATAGTATCGCCGGTAGCATTACCTCCTCTGCCGAGCCACTCCCGCCCCCCGCTCTAATCGCAAGTCAACAGAGAGAGACGGGAGATATTTCCTCTCTTATCGTTGGTAGGCTACCCTCATATGAAAGGCAAGAGACAGAGCCCACAGTGGCGCCGGGAACGTCGTCTTTCGTTACATACACACTAACATTGCATCACACATTTAAGACTACCCTCACATGAATCGTTAGAGTCAGTGCACACAGTATCGCCGGTAGCAATACCTCCTCTGCCGAGTGACTCCCGCCCACCACTCTAATCACAAGTCAACAGAGGGAGACAGGTGATAGCATACAGACTACTCTTACATTGCAGCACACTTTATACGACTACCCTCACATGAACGGCAAGTCACTAGGCACAGTATCACCGATGGCGTTTTCTTGTATGTTTCATCTCTATAACGACGGATTTACATAAGTTCGAATACACAAGTTAACTTTGATGTGTGCAAAATAATACTGGTAACCTTATAATTTTTTTTGTGTTCTCACCTCTTTGTTAGTTTATGACAAAACGCTGTCTGTGTGTGAAATGGTTTATGTACCTTTGTACGTTGAAACAGAGTATTATATTCCTTGATTTGAAATTTCATACTGCGGTGACAATCCTACAGACTGCACAAAAATATGACTCAGATCAGACACAGACTTTTCTTCAGATCAGACCGAATTTTGTGGTTAAACTAACTCATTGTACCTAATACCCTAATACTGACATCACCATCACCACTAACCAGGAGTGGTCACGTCGCCCGCGCTCCATCGCCTCCCTCAACACCGAGATGACAGATACCCACTCTGTCACAGAGGTCACAGATGTGACGCACGCCAGGATGTTCCATCTCAAGGTATGCACCCATCTATCATCAATTGCACCACTAATAATATTTATATGTTGTTACCCCTTATGAACTATTCTATACCTTCAACATGAAACAGTGAATAAAATTATTGTTTATGAGCAGACCAGGGGATACTGTGGAAGACAAACTCACCTCAATAAAGATCCAAATCCGAAGTTCTCTGGAAGTTATCGCTTTATTAGCGATTCGCCCATTTTATGTCTAGTTTTTTAAGTATGGGTTTTGTTAAATTATCAAATATAATTTTACCAAGGTGTACTATAAAGCTATAATCTAACTATCTCAATTGGTAACGCTACCTTCTGCTTAAAGGTTATGGTCCACCGAGGGAAAAACGTTAGTGTGATGAAGATAACAGATGTCGGTTGTCTGCCAGCTGTAATAAAATATACTCAGGCGCAATCACATAGCAACGTCTGTATAAATGTTAATAAAACTTGTAATACTACATATATATAATCAGAAATAGAAAAAGGTATAGGTTATTAATATTTTGCCACGAAATGCATACCCGGGCTTTTGAGTCGCGTCTCAGCCGCTTTGTTGCCTACCCTTTTCTTTGAGCAAAATACATGGCATGTGCGCATTTTTATTTCGGGGTTAAAAGATTCACCCAAAAACCTTATTAAGTTAATTGTGTATGTCATGCCCAGAAACCACCTCCGCCGCCTCCAGTGATGACGGAGCGCCTCCAGACAGAAGAATCGGAGATGCTAATGGAGAGTCTGGAGCCAATGCCAGAGACACCTATCATGCCGGCAAGGTACAAACAGTAGACTAGACACATTTATTAAGCCTAGAACTTATCAATATTTTATACTCAGAGTACACTTCCAGAACTTAAAACTCACCAAGTTATGTTCTTATTGTGAATCTGTTCTGACCGATTCAAAGGCTTTTGTTACCATACCATGATATGCTCCAATATATTTTGCCACTGTTAGACTTATTTGGGGGTTTCGCCGAAGTCATCACGATTGACGGTGGGATTGGTGACCGCAGGTGATGACCGTTGGTGTAATGAATTATTAACCTGGCGCTGACGAGTAGTACAGCTCTTTGTGAAGGGCTCATCCGGGGAAGTACTACCACCGTATCTATTTCTAACGCCAACCAGCAATGCTGTATTTCGGTTTGAAACCTATGTATGATCGTGATTTTTAGGAAACCAGAGATAACCTCCCACGTGGTCGACGACGTATTCCTCCGAACAATCACCGAGAAGAAGACCATCGAAGACATAGAGCGCCACAAGCGTCTCGTCACGGAGTACAAGCAAGTGCCCGCTCCGCCTCCGCACTTCGACGTCACCATCCGGAACCACACCGCGCCCGACGCGCAATGGGAGAACTTCTCGGACATCAGCAGCGCTTCTGGCATGACTCTCACGCCGAAGATGGAGAGGGTTCCACTGTCTCTTCCGCCGCAGAAGTATATTGGTAAGATACGTTTTGAATCTGGTCATCTTCGTTTTTTTGGTGTCACCATACCTGTGGTAAATAGCGTGGGTAGCGATAGAGTAAGGATTCAGGTACTACTCAATTCTTGACGCTCAGTTGAGCATCAGCAGTGTTTCTTTCCCGTTTCTGACTTGACGCCTTAGAAAAAAATATTGGTAACATTCTTGGTTATAAAATTTCCAAATGTAAAGACTTATTCATAATGGTCGCTAAGCCCGCCAATAGCTTATCAGACCAATAAGTCTGTTGCTGTCTCTTTTCGTTGGCATGAAAGTGACACTGACAAGAATACTCTATAATAGACCACATTGTAATCTATAGAACATATTGTAATGTTTGTTACGGATTTAAATAAATTTCATTTCATTTCATTTAGATACTACGCATTGCTACTTTCTCCTATGATGTATATCTCCAGCCAATGACTACAACAGTATAGTACCCGTTAAACTTCTTGGCCATCGCGCGAGGTGGTAGGGGAAAGGTTTGCCCTCTTCGCACCACCAAAGAGACCTATTTTTCGTTTCTTTTTCATTCAAGGTCGTTTGTCCAAGAAGTTTGACGGATACTATAACTGTGTAACTAAATAGATCTCTACCAGCTTCCTGTCTTTCTAGATAGATCTCAAAAACCTTCCTGTCTTTAGGCAAAGGTGGTCCCGACCTCTTCTCCCCCGAGCTGATCAAACAGACCGCATCGACCAGCGCGTACCACCCTTCGTCCCCGGGAGAGTTGCCCCTGCTTCCAGAACTGCCGCCCGCTCGCAACCCCCTCTACCGGGAGGAGGATGACGAGGACGTGCCCGAGCCTGTCCCCGCGCCGCCCGTGCCGGTCAACTGGAGTGTTCTTACCCGGGTGTTGAAGACCGAGGCACAGGATGAGGTAACTCTTCCACGCCTTTTTCTGCCGCCAAGCAGCAACACTGTGTTTCGGTTTGAAGAGTGTGGTCGCCGGTGTAATTACAGGCACATGAGGCTTAACATCCGTATGCCTCAAGTTGATGGACGCAGGGCAGTGCATCGTAGGGCACGTTCCTATTGTGCGTGACCTACGGGGCAATGTTTTGTTTATAGGTGATGGTTACCACTTAACATCAGGTGGGCCATCTGCTTGTTCCATCAGCTAGTTGTATAAAAAAAAAGCCTGGTTTAACTGATTATCTTTAGAAGATTATATTGTAACAAGGATGCAAAAGAACGGTACCAACCAAGCCGTAAGTTTGTTGCCGGTTCTCGACTTTAGTCGTGTGGAACTGGCACTTGGATTAACCTAGAATTAGTAAAAACAAGTAGTTTTTCTCATAAAAACACAAAAGAAGTTATAACTGCAGGGGTTGGACCGCGAAGACCTCCCGTAGGACAAGTTTTTGCAACTGACGACCCCATCTCATCTCTAGTTGTGTTTGAGCCATGACCTTCTGGCCACCCGTAGATGTTTCAAAGCGATCTTTGTGATTTTATTGAATAAATACTTCTGGCTTTGACTAGCTGTAACTGTTATATTCATTCAAATACGATTCTTCCAGGTGCTATCAGAAACCGAGCGTGCGTACCGGCTGACTCGCGAAGAGCGTCTCCGCTGGCGCGAGGTGATCACCCACGAGAGCTCGCTCCGCCGCGAGCTGGCGCGGTCATCGACCCGCGAGGAGTTCTTCCGAGTGGCGCACGACCATCGCTTCGCGCCACTTTACGCGCCTCCCAAGTGGGAGGTCATCATCCGGATCCTGGCTCCCCCACCAGACAAGCCCAAGGTAATTATTAAGATCCCCTCGCGTTGACTGAAGGCCAACAATATGGTTGGAACACCTCGCTCTAACTAAGCCTAGGCTTGTATGTAGACTAGCCTAGGCTTGTATGCAAACTAGCCTCGCGATCAAAATCTAGGAGAATAATTGGAGCCAGAGTCTAATAACTTATGAATTTGTTTCAGAACCGTTACCGCAAGAAGTCAGAATGGGACTCTCGCTCCAGACGCAGCTCGCTGCCCACTCTGTACGAGTACGACAGCGACGCGACCTCACTGCGCGACCCGCAGCGATCGCGGCGCTCTTCCTACCGCAGCGATCACGTCGATATGAGGTACTTATATAATATTGTAAGATGAGATGAAATGACACAAGACACAAGACACAAGCCACAAGAGACAAGACAAGACAGATGTGCCTTTGATTTCACCACTAACACCCTTCAAATCGAAACACTGCAACGCTGCTTGGTGGGCAAAGAAATACATTATGGTAGTAAACCCCCCCCCCCCCCCATTGAGTTAAAAAGAAGAATTGGATAACATTGTAGCCAGTCTAGTACTTAGAACACTGAAGCTTCCTGAAAGCTTCAGACTAGGAGTATACGGGGGATTTGATTTCCTAGGACGAGCGTAAGTGACAGTGATTTGTAGTTTAGGGAGTTTTGATTTCCTAAGATGAGCGAAAGTGACAAGGAGTAACTTCCGCAGATCGATGTCCGAAATGATGGTGGACTACGCGCGGGAACAAGCTGACACGCACTCGGAAGTGTCTGCGGGCACGCAGCTCGGAAGATACTACGATGACGACAGCGACTCCGAACATCCATTCCATCAGAATCAGTAAGTTTATCAATAATAACTTTTTTTTATTCGTGTCTTTTATAACAATCACTACCAAAAACTGCCAAAACTAAAATTGAACATACAAGTGGGTCTCGGGCTCCATTACTGCCCAATGGAAAAGAGGAACCCATTATTTACTTTCTTCTTTCTTAACACTTATTATGCTACATGATACTACAAAAAAGCTTATGAAAACATTTAAACACTACCGACTACCAAATCAGTACACATCTGATATGATAGTTCTATCAAATCTGACTGTAGGTACCTATACCTAATATTATACAAAAGCTTGTAATCACTTTCACGATTAAATCATTATTTCAATGAAAAATGATATACCTACCTACCTAACATCTGGTAAGTACATCTTAAGCATATTGCGTAGACGTGATACACACACAATATTTATATTTAATTTTTGTTTTCTCTCTAAAGCCTCATTTCTCCTCATCCAGAATAACTATATTCATTTTATTTATAAAAAATGTTTTGTGCTTAGTATGTTGTCCTGTCAGCAGACTGCTGTCATGTGCAGTTTGTCTATATAAATGTCTTTTCTCTTTCTTTTCTTTTCTTATTTCTATGTATCGTCTCAGTTTCCATGGAGAGAAGGAAGGGGAGCCTTTGCCCTGCATTGTGACACTATGTACTGGATCCTATTAATAATGCCAATATCCATTAGGTCGTGGTCGCGGCACTCCCTGCATCGCTCCGCCAGTCAGCCGTCTCTCGCGCGCTCCGCCGGCGAGGTCGTAGAACAGTGGACAGCCCCGGAGGGTGACGTCACACCTACCCCCGGCCGCAGAGTGAGAGGTGAGATAACATTGTCCTTATCTGTTCACTGACATTTGTATGCAAACTAGTTGTATATACGAATCACAAGAATTTTCGATAAATTATATAATGTATGGTGTAATTTATCGTATCGATGATCCCCTCGAGCATGGATCATCGATACGATAAAATTTGACAAGTTACATGCTAGCACGGTTGTTTTTGAATATAAACGTTCGTTCGCTATTAAATTTTTATCGATAACTACTGTCAAATTTTATCGTATCGATGATCCAAGCTTGATGGGCAGATATTATTTAATTTAATAGAAGAAATTATAATGTGTAACAAAATATATTCATCATCATCATCATCAACCTATGTTAGTCCACTCCTGGACGTAGGTCTCAAACTGGTAACAAAATATATTACATGGTACTAAAAGATTAAAGATAGTGAAAACATGTTTTAGTTATGGTTACCTACCTACTCAAATTCTTTTATGCACAACAGTTGTTTTTTTGTGTTAGCAAGTGTTTTCGAACCAAATGCCAAACTTCTCTTCTGAACCACGTGAAAAAAATGCATTTTGCGTAAAGTCAAGTGAGTTCGATCCGCAACTGAAGTTAAAATATTTCTTCATTTTCAGGACCACAAGGCCTGACTACGTTCACGTCATCTGAAGTGAGGACTTTCCAAGCAAGGGAATGGAGGGACTAAGAAACCAATAAATATAAATCACAAAAAAACACCAGTGACAATAATAATTGCCAAGATTTTATTTCTTATTGGCAAATAAAATACAGATGGCGTATTTAAGGGTCCGGTGACAGCGGCTCGCAATTTCGAGGTGCGATTGGCTATTATTTCATTTTATTTCATTTCGGAGAGGTTGTTTGAAAGAATAACTCTAAAGAAACACGCTTAAATACTGTTCGAACACAAATAATACAATAATATAAGGGAAATGTGCTTGAGTCAGAAATCATTTTGGTATTAGGTAAACGTAAGGCCAAACATACTAATACCAAAATGATTTCTGATTCGGGCATGTTTCCCTTATATTATTGTATTATTTGTGTTCGAACAGTATTTATGCGTGTTTCTTTAGAGTTATTCTTTCAAACAACCTCCCCGAAATGAAATAATAGCCAATCGCACCTCGAAATTGCGAGCCGCTGTCACCGGAGCCTTAAAAGCTGCTTTTTAGCATCTCATGGTAGCACTCACATCACTTTTTGTGTTTTCGTATTCGTAGTATTTTCCCAAATACAACGACGTGCGACTATAGTCGCGTAAACTCTTGCTGCAAACTCGGTTATCAGAACGAGACAGCAATATTGCTCTCTCTCTTTCGCATATATGACAACGGTGTAGTTTATTATAGGTCAGTGGAACGGCCCGATCCTTTTGTTAAAGCGCAGTGATGTGCTTTATTGGAATCGATAAGAACTATCGATACATTTATATATTACGGGCGCTCTCGTTGATTCATTATTTTTATCGATAACGTCTGCGCGGAGTAAGTTAGGTACTCTCAACACTAGGGTTCAGATGATTATGACCGAGCTGCAACTATAGTGACCTTATTCGCCTATTTTTACGAGTGAGACGAATACACGAGCAATAAAACTAGAAACCAAATAGTGACGTGTAGTGCGACCACTAGATTGATTTAACCACTAGATGGTCACATGGTTGGTCACCATCGAATATTATTTTGCAGGTATGAATTTATGCTCAAAATGATAACTCAAGTGATAATATCACTGCCTCTATGATATAGCATACCATAAATTATATTGAGTATTTAGTGCTGTCAACTTATCTGTTTATCTGCGACAGTAGATTTACCCAATGGAAAAAGGTAGCCCACCTAATACTTTTCAGTGAAAATGGTTCGAAACGCTCGAAGGTATCTAAAAAGATAATATATTTTTTTCAAAAAAATAGAGACTAACGGCTTATTGAAATGAAAAGGTACCATTAGTGCCTCATCAGTCAACTGATGAGGAACTGCCTTATTGGTCAGTGAGTTCCTCATTGGTCAACTGATTAGTTCCTCACGAGCCAACTGATCAATTACATAAGTTGACGGCACTGTTAGATAATATTTCCGTCCATTTGTGACTTATATACCTGATAAAGTGACATACTAATTTTAGTAATAGTCTATTGAATCTCTGCTTTGAAATATAATAAATTGTAATTTTTATAACAATTTAATTTTAAGTTATAAATAATGAAAGCAAGTTAACTCGAATACGGTAGAAGGTTTTATTTTATATTTTTTTTCCGTAAATCACGATCATTTTTACGAATATTTTGTACAATTTTCACTGTTAACACGTGCCAAAATGAAAATATAATAATATTATGCTTTTATATCAATAACTAACTTTTTTGTATATTAATCCCTTTATTAATAATTCCGATTAGAAGTAGCAATCTTATTACATATGAGTTAATAAGTAAACCTATATAGGTATGAGTATGTTTTACTTTACCTAGACCCTAAATCTATGATACCTACCTAATCCTTATTACAAAACCAATCGTGTATTCCAGATTCTTTTCGCAATTAGTGATCTTGGTGAGAAAGCTAACTAAAAACGTGATAAATAAATAAATAAATAAATAATGCTGGACAATCCACACAGCACCATCTAGCCCCAAAGTAAGCTACTCAAAGCTTGTGTTATGGGTACTAGATGACTGATATATTTAATACATTATATACTTACATAGATAGATATTTTTTTATTATATACATAGAAAACACCCAGACCAACGGAACAAATTTCTGCAGATCGTACACAAATTTGTTCCGAGGCGGGAATCGAACCCGCAACCTCTAGCGTCGCAGGCGGACTCTCGCCCGCTGCGCCACAGAGGTCGTCAAAGTGATGTCACTTATTTAAGATATTTCACGGGTATTTATCGCGTATTTACCTTTTTTATTATGTGTTATGATCGCGAAAGTTTAAAAAAATACTATTGTGATGTCACTTATTTCGGAGTTCATAAATAAAGGGATAGCTCTTTTCACTTGCTTATTTTAGTTTGTGAATATTATAATTTTACGGAAAAAAGCCTAGCAGCCAAGGCAAGAAGGCCGATACCCTATGATTTGAGATACATGCCCTTTCACTGCATAAAAGCTGAAGGAATAGGCCCTATTATATAGAGAATATATATAGAAAGAAGAAAAATATATATAGAAAGAGCAGACATGTTAAACCTCTTTCTAAAATTGTGTCCAATTGTGTCCAGCAAAGCCACTGTTATTTGGCCACCAACGAAAAAGCTTGCGCTATGAAATGCTTTTTTCAAGTATGTCTGTTTCCTAGCGACTCAAAGGGTGATGTTGGCTCATTCTCTTGCCTTGATTGCTATGTATATGTGGGATGTATGGGCAACGGTAACAAGATGTGCTCAACGAAATGGTTGTAATGTTATGGAGTTTTCTAACTGGCAATAAAATGTGTACCTATCTCGTTTCGCGCGATCTTATAAGAATAAAATTCGAGCCATTTCATTTTCTGACAGTTCGCTAATCATGCTTAGCGGCTTATTTTTTCTTGTGCAAGAAGTTAATCGTGATTAGCTTTCTAAGTGCAAATAAACTCCCTAACACATTTAGTGAACCCTGTGCAAGCGGCCCTTCGTCATTTACAACAATTATCAGACACTGACAGAAAATTTACTATTATACAATATTTTTTGTCAATTCTAATTTAATATAAAATAGGGTGTATCATTCTCATTTTTAGTTCCATAGTATTCAAATTTTCCAGTTAGAAAACTCATTTGGTGCTAAGCGAAAAGAAAACCAATATTTTGGATCATTAAAAATGATTAATTTTAGAATGTAGATGTGTATTTACAGAACTATTAAATATTGTACCTACATATCTTGATAGTAAGAATCTAAGATCAAATAAACGTACCATAACATTTGACGTGTTTAATTTACGGACTTACTTTCTACAGTCATTTCTATAATTTTACCTACTGCAAACCACAGAAGGGACAACATAATAGTGAATACAGCTTAAGAAGTTATAAATAAAGATGTAACGTAATGTGATTGTCTTTATGTAGACATAAGTCCTGTCGTCCGAGAATGTGCCTATTTTTGCAGCCAAGCAGCGTTGCAGTTTCGGTTCGAAGGGTGTGTCAATGAAATTTCAGGCATGTTAGGCTACAGTATGCCTCAAGTCGATGGACGCAGGGCACGTTCATATCGTGCATGAATTGCAAGGCAATTCATGCACGATGACAGAATATCAGGTGATGGTGGAGGTTGTGATGGTGACAGAATATCAGGTGGGCTCGTAACTTTGTGAAGATGTACTAGTCAAAAAAAGTACCTACTTAATTACTTAGATTTTAGAAAAACAAATTAGGAGCAGGTTTTGGTTTTAAATTAATAACGAAAAAAAGGTAAACCAAGGAAGCTCCTAGAACTTTGTGGATTATTTAAAGACCTAGTCTTAACTAGGTTCAAAATTTTTATGACAATTTTTTCCATTCGACTGCATGAGCTACATGTCATAACATAACACGTGCACCACTGGTCAAAAGCAGCCCAAAAACAATGCTATATTCCACCAAAACACACCATGAGTTAGCCGCTTTTATACCGTATATTAACCGTGTTCTTGACATTTTTATGTGGCAATAATGAAACCACTATATTATTTCGTTAAATACTCATTAATTTGATTTCAATAATCTCAAACTCAACAAGCTTTACTTAGTTTCGTAATGCGAATACATGTAATTGGTGATTAGTATTTTAATAATTTTAATTCTAGAATTCAACACTGTTTTCCGAATAAAATAAAATAAAAGTTTTGAATTAATTTCTTTATTTTAAAACGGAAATTATAAACACGTTTATCTCGCACACAATTTGAAGATAAATTCGACAACTTTAGATATATCTATACCTATGTTTTCTGCAAATTTAAACCAAGCATCTCAATTTACAGATTTAGTAAGAGGCTGCGTTCTTCTACCTAATTCTACAATATGTGCCACTCCAACAAAGCGTTAATATTTTAAAAGACAACGATAAAATGACCGAATATTCATTAACAAAGTTACAGTTACAACTAGAAAAGTTAAGGAACAGAAAATACTTCAATTCTAAAATACCTAACTAACAATACAAGTTCGCCTAATCCATCGTATTTAACATACCTAAAAGATCAGTGAAATAAGAATATTTGATATCTGTACAACTACCTACGAAGAAACTATAGACCAATCTTTCTTAAACAGGTAGGTATAGGCTATAGTAAAATTGGTTCTTCTACCATTTATACAAGTATCTATCTTACGATATGAAATAAGTTGACAGGTCCCTCCAGTTTGGCATCAACTTCCTTTGCACTTTTGGCATCCATCCCGAACAACTTTTATCTTCATCATTATGAACTCAACGACTTTTTTGATTAAAAAATTAAAATATTTTGAAATTAAGGTCATTACTATTTTAAATTTCTACACCAAACACTACAGTCATGAACACTTTTATGTTTTGTAAGTTTGTCTTCACATAATAGTTCACTTTAAATTTGACTGACGGAGCCAAACGATTGTCGTCTTCTTGTCACCTGTTTCCAAAATCTTTTCTCGAATTGTTTTTCCTGCAAAAATTCTTATCGTTACCATGAAATATATCGCTTTATTAGGTGACATTCATTTAAACTAAATATGTATTGAGAATCTTAAACTATTTCGTTATATAGTTATTAAAATACACGGGTAATATTACATATGATTATAAATCTACAGGACATCACAGCTACTATAACAAAATCAAAAACAAATATTGCAAATTTAAGGTACTCTAAATAGGTAGTAAAAATCTAAGAAAAGGATTAGGTAATATTAAGTGAAGGATCAGTAAGAGTAGGACCAGCTAAGCTGCGGGATGAAGAATGAAAAGCGTAACGATATTTTAGAAAAAATATATTTTTAAGAATTTTCGTTCCAATTGAAATGGACAGAACATTAACAATTAACCAAATTGAATCAGCATCGTCGAAAGCTGGATTTAAACATTACAATAATGATAGAATTGACATGAGGTTAGTGCCAAGACATAATTATTATAAAAGTACAGAAGATAACGAACAACAATTTGCGATTGACTCAAGCAAAGATTTAGATTAATAAAAACAAGTATACTAATTTCTAAAATGTCAACTAATCTATATTATTAACCAAGTAAATGTTAAAATTTTAAAGGCATTTCATTGGCAATATTGACTAAAATTTGACATACAATATTCTACACTTCTCATTACACAATCTTCATCAAAATCTTTTACCACACTATTCAAATATTAATAATAGAGTTTCAACTTCACTCTGCCATAGTACGAATAGGTACATAATATTTAATTTAGACTGAATATTTTTATTAAAAGCTTCGAATAAATTACTTCAGTAATTTGTTACATCTACCTACTTATTTATTAATCTATTTCGGTTAAGTAGGTTCTACTCACTCATTATTTTTTAAGAAATGATCGTATTCGAATTCATTTCAATTCACAGCTCCTATTCTATTCAATTTTATGTTTTCAACGGTAGGTAAGCTTATTATTATCCACGCATTTATAATTATGGTAAAGTTATTCAAATTTAGGCAAAATAGTTTACAATAATGAAAATATATTCATTTATGGATTATTTTCTTTAGAAGTGGCTGAAACACCAATAAAGATGTCTAAAAAGTTTAGGACTTTTAATTTTATGCTACTTTAGTAGTCTACTTATGTAATTTATTTACGTTTTGTAAGCTATCCAAACATGAAGTCAATCAGGGACAATTAGGTCTAAATTTGATCTGTCAACATCATAAAAAAACTTATGTAAATTTTCATACATGCCATAAACATCAAAACGTTTAATCTCTTCAAAGAGATAAAAAATGCCAAGTTTTAGAAACTGTTAACTTTACAAATCCACAATCTTCATAAGACATCCAAAAGATCAATGAAACCAGGTTTACAAAACATAAAACCCCTTTACCTACACTTAGCAAATATTATTGTTTAGTATTCCACTATTCCAGCTCGCCATATAAATTATGTTGTCACAGACAGACAACTGTTAATGACTTTGAACCTTCGAACACTTCGCGTCGCGGATCAAACGTTTAAATCCAGCTGATGGTTGGCACAAGCGGTGCGTTCACACAGAGCCATTAACAAAGCAAATCTTGTAATAGCCGTTCTCAAGATTGTTGCTCACGGTCGTCCTGCGAGGAGAGAAAGGCTTGGCGCTGAGCGAGCTGATAATGAATGGCTCCCGGCGGGGGCTATCGGAAGAAGCGCGGCGCCGGAGAAAGCCCATTCTAGAAATCAATAAAACATAATTTTAGAGGACAGTAAAGAAACAAAGACCGTTAAGAATGTATATATAGGTACAGTTTACCTACACTCATTTTATAAAAAACAGAAGATACATAATAATCAGATAGGTAGATAGAGATGTAATTGCCAAGATAGACAAAATCTCTGTTTGGCAAAATTCAATAACAATTCACCAAGGAATATAATACTCTCCGAATGCTTTAGCATCCCTACTAGTCTGTGCTCGTGCTCCAAGGAATTAGAATAGTACACTGTGCTCTCTCGCGAGAGCAGTTCTCATTCTAAAACTCCTTTTTGGGAGGTTTAAGTAAAAATGTTTGTTTGACTTACATCTTCCCGTTCTGGCATAGAGAGCGCGTCCGCGAACGCATCGTCTGAACTTCCGCTCGTGCCAGTTGCTCCATCTCCATAGGTTTCTCGCTTTCTGGAACTGATACGCAAAAATGATATCGATCATAGCAATTAATAACTTACTTAGTCAAAACTAACTACATATAAAAAATCTGGATTATCACGATACGTTGAAACGAATAAATACAACACAGAGAACAAGAAGGTACGATATTCATCGTACAGAACGCACGTTTCCATGTAAACAAAACTGCTCGACAAAAGTATTTTAAAAGCAGATAGTTTAGCGTAGCGTTATTATACTCTTTGCAGGTAGTTTCAAAAATACAAATAAAAATAGCATTAGTGAAAAAAATAAAAGTTAGAAAGTACATAAAACTTCCATGATACCCAATGATTGCTTAAAATATGCTCGCACGTATGAAATGTTGTAATTTTGATACACAGAAACATGAGAATATATCCCCATAGATTCAATTGAAGGAATGAATAAAATTAGTGATAATGTAGGTATACATGACATTTATAAACTAAAAGATGATGAACTAGTTTATGACGTACGTTTCCAAGCATATACAGAACTGCGCGAAGTAGTACGAGGGGCGGTGCGGCGAGGCAGCGCGCGGCACATGGTCACCGCGTCGGCGCTCGCCACGCGGCCCAGCAGCGAGCGCTGACAGGCTGCGCGAAACGACCAGGGGTCGGACCCGCCACCCTGCTGGAACCAACATACATGCAGAATACATTAACCATCAACAGCCTGAGGTAACTTACAAAAGAACATAGATTTCCAAGACCCGCTCTCCTGTTGGAACCCAGATACATGCAGAATACACTATAACCACAAAAGAAACCTACAAAAGAACATAGATTTCCAAAGGGGTCGGACCCACCACCCTGTTGGAACCAAGATACATACAGAATACACTATAACCACCTGAGGAAACCTACAAAAGAACAGATTTCCAAGGGGTTGGACCAGTCACCTTGGCAAAACTAACAATTAAAGTCAAGTCAATACAATAAAATTACAAGGATCACCTTGAAACCTCTTAAAACTAGGTGACTCAAAGACAGCTTGAAAACCAACCAAAAGACACATTTTCCAAGATGAATAAAAACGAGCCTTCTCCATCATGGTCAGGTAACCAAATCAAGTCAAAATATATTTATTTAATAAAATCACAATTATCACTTAGAAACGTCTCTAAACTAGGTGACTCTAGTTGCCAGTTCCACGCGACCAAAACCCTGGAAGAACAGGCTCTCGACAGGCAAACTCGACAACAAGTCTAGAAGGACTTATAGACTTGGTTGCGTGAAACTGACATATAGATTCATCTACCTTTGAGACGTTTCAATGATCCTTGTGATTCAATTGTATGGTTATACACCTTTTGACTTGCTAAATTCCGCTATGATTGTCAACCCATCTCAGTTTAAATGGACAATCACAGCACAATGCCGTTCAGAATGGAGATAACGCGAACGATAACGCTTAAGCTAGAAATGGGAGCAGAAAGCTCATCATATTAATGGAGAAGAATTAATCTTCAAGTGTGTCAAAACTATTTGTCGAATATACATATCCAGAGAATCCAGAGATCTCAGGATCAAACAGCTAAATCGCCAGTGCTCTATAAGTAAGTATGTTTTGAATGAGATCTAACTTACCCAGGACTCCTCCTGGTCTACCAGCATATCCTTCCCCTGGTCGAGCGCCAGTCTCATCTCCGCTCGAGGACTCAGTCGTTCTTCCGGCGTCGCTGGTTTCGGTGCCGCCGGTGGTGTAAATTCTTCCACTGCTTGTGCTTGCCCCGAGGCTGAGAATTACATTATTGGCCACTTTAACTTCTTTACATAATCCAAAAGAAACAAAGGTTTTATTTAGGTTCTAATTCAACTGCTTTTTATAAAGCGTTTATGTGGTTCGTACAGTTGTTTTCGATTGTTTTGATCCAACGATTTTCACTTTCACTTGTCACCCTGCCAGTTGGTATATTTATTGATAGAAAACCTCAGGGGTCTCCTGAGGATCAGCATGATTCCTCCTAAAATCTCTAACCCTGCCGTAAACTAAAACAGTATTTTCTAAAACACAGAATACATTCCGTACCTGTTAATTTTAATTGTCCTCAGATATCTAAGTGAGTAAAGTGTAATTAAGTTAAGTAATTTGAAGTGAAGTTGGAATTTTGTTAGGATGCTTTCATCTTTCTTTATGCTTTATTGCACACAGAAAACATACGGTACCTAAACTTAAATAATAAAACATGTACAAAGGCGAGCTTAACCCCAAAAAGAATTATCTTCCAGGAAACCTTGAAGGATTGTGAGAAATTGAAATTAGAGGTGGGTGCGTGTACAAAATGAGATAGAAAATAAATAAATAATATTAAATAATATTATTAACTACTATAAGAAAGATCTACACAAGACTTATGTACTTATACATAAATATAGTTTATACTTATATAAAAAATATTCTTTTAGAGGTTTTGAAAGCTTAGAATGTAAAGAAAGGGGGAGTTACTTGAGTCGTGGGGCAAGACGCTCGTTGTCGAGATGTGGATAGCGGTGCGCTCGAGTGTTGAGGGCGTGCTTGCCGAACTCGCTGAGCCCCGACGAAGCGCAGCACTGCCCCAGGCGACCCGACCCTCCGCAAACTCTTTTGAAACTAGACAAAATACATTTTTTTTTTTTTTTCTACCATACCGGTCTAATTTGTTGCTTGTTCTTCTAGGCTTTGGTCGCGTGGAACTGGCACCTAAGAGTTACCTAAAATGAGCCTTGAGATTTTGAAAAACGATTCTAAGTCCTTTCCATCCACCGACTACCCGCGATCCTAACAATAATGTCGTCAGTCCATCAGGTAGGAGGGCTAGGGCGTCCTACACTTTGCTTTCCGTTTCGTGGTCGCCATTCGAGAACCTTTATTCCGCAGCGGCTGTCAGTTCTTCGAGCTATATGACCTGCCCATTGCCACTTCATTTTGCTGATTCTGAGAAATAATAATAATAGAAATATAGAATTGCTTAGTTGTTTGTAATTCCTCACCAGATTGTAAGGGCATCAAAGGTGCTTCGTTGGTGGGCGTTCGGTCGAGGCTCACATCGGACGCGGCGCCACCATCGTCCTCCTCTCCAGCAATTGGTGCGGCGCCCGCACCCCCGTCCCCTGCTTCTGTACGATAAGTTACTTTACAATAAACTTATTTACATAATATTTTTAAAACTTATCGTAGCTCTTTCAAACTTTAAACAGCGTTAGTCCTAAACGTAAAGTTTAAACTGCTTTTACATTACATTACAACTAGACCGAATTATATGTAATTAAAAGCTTTTTCATTGGAAAAAAGACATTTGCGTTAATAGAATTAAACTAAAATAGGAGTAAATTATATTGATATATAAAAATAAAGAAGAAAAAGAAGAAGTATAGTGCAAGTTCTACATACAACAAAAATTGGTATCAAGTTGTGCTGGGATACAATAGGTAAATACGAGAAGAGTACAATCTAGACTAAAAATAAAATTTTAAGATTAAGACTGAGAGCTTTGTCTTGTTTTGTCTTTTTCTGTTTTACATGCATCGTGCAACTGTAATATAAACTTTGTGTTATTGAGCTGTGATGGTAAACTGCCACACCTCACCTTTCATTATAATGGAAATGGTTCACTATTCTGGTAAAATATTTGTACGTCCATTAATAGCGTATGAATAAGATGCTTTAAGTCATCAGGCAAAAAGGACCCATCAGCAGCCAATGTTGCGAAAACCAGTTCGCTCACCAAATGCTAAGTTATGTTCTGTAGCAGCAATCTGTTTTAGTCATTTTACCTCACAGAACTAGTAGGGATGCTTTTAACTAGATCTGTGTCAGTAAATAAATTTTCTAAATTAAATTTTGAAGTTCAACATAATATGTCACGATTCAATTTTACACCAAACGGTCTATGTACATAATATAAATCATCATTACCTAAATCTGTGTTTGTAAATAAATTTAACAGTTCAACATTATCTGTCACTATTTAATTTTACACCAAGTCTATGTATATAAATTATCATACAATGGTACAAGGTGTACACTTTTGTGCGAGTAATGATGTTATGTCATGTCATGCAATTCTAGGTATCTAGAATTGCATGACATCCGTTCTGTGTTTATTTTGTTGTATGTCAAATGAACGTATTTTCTTTCTTTTTCTTTTTCATCCATGTAAAGTAGAGCTTTTTGTATCTCACCTGATTCTGAAGCAGAGGGCGGCAGGTGCGGCACGTCGCAGCAGCCGTCAGCATCTGGGCCACACTCGCTGTCCTGCGCCAATCGCCGCACCAGCGGACCAGTCACAATGTGAGATTACACCTAGCTACTCTCTACACGACTACTACTATATGTCAGAACCTCTGTACCATAGTTTAATTTTAGAATTTAGAGTGTGATCGCCAATTTCTTATCCCAATTATATTGCTATTATTCCTTAAGCTTGACTATTACCTACTAGGATTTTAGAATTTAGAGTGTTATCGCCAATTTCTTATTTCAATTACGTTGATATTTTTCTATAGCCTTTAGTATCACTAGGACTACTACTTTTGTCAGAAGCTCTGAACCATTATAATTTTGATTTTAGAATTTAGAGAGTGATCGCCAATTTCTTATTCCAATTATGTTTTTATAGAAGATTCCTAAAGCTTTTACTATTAGGACTACTACTATTTGACACAACCTCTGAACCATAGTTTAATTTTAGAATTTAGAGTGTGACCGCCAATTTCTTATTCCAATTATGTTAGTATAGAAAATTCCTAAAGCTTTTACTATTAGGACTACTACTATTTGACACAACCTCTGAACCATAGTTTAATTTTAGAATTTAGAGAGTGATCGCCAATTTCTTATTCCAATTATGTTAGTATAGAAGATTCCTAAAGCTTTCACTATTACTAGGACTACTACTATTTGTCAGAACCTCTGAACCATAGTTTGATTTTAGAATTTAGAGTGTTATCGCCAATGTAATTCCAACTTTGTTAGTATGGAAGATCCCTGAAGCTTTTACTCTTAGTGCTTCTAAGGCGATTTCACATGATTTGCGTCAGATGTTTTAAAACTATGTTGATGTTTCAAACGTTCATGCAACAAGCATGCACTATTTATTAGCTATGATAACTAAGCATGCTTTGTCCACATTTTTAGTGATTATATTCTAAATTCTAAGGCATTCTTCCAAAAGTTGTATTTTTTGCTAAACTATTCAGATTTATTTATTGCTATTCTCAATTGATAAACTGTTAATAAAATCATTAAAGGGTTAGTAAGTACACAATATTTATACATTCAAACGTATAGATAAGTTGGATTGTTCAGGCTATACAGGATTAAAGTGATGTTTAAACAAAACTGGTATATTAGAGGAAGATGGGGGAATGCCGATCACCAGAAAGAAAAATGCTCTATTTGTTTTTTTATTTGTCTTATGTTAGTTTTGAGGTTTAGAGACTCTGCCTGCTCTGGAGTTACGACCCCTGCGCTGCAGCGTGCTCACGGTGTTTTAAGGCACCATCATTAATAAGTTATTGGAGTGAGAGGTATTACCCAACACGATCGCCATTACCCCTGCTTCCTCTATATTATAGATTCGAGGTAGGTATTTGATTGATTATGGTTGGCAAATAAAAATCAAGATATTCACCTGGTCATCAGAGTTGGTCGGTGTCGCTTTATTGTCTTCACTTTCACTGTCTGAACCGTCTTCTTCAAGAAGTGGTTCGAGTCTTCTCCTGAAAACATCCCTACGTTACGGAGTAACATTAGTAGTGTTGAAAGAAAAGTGAAAATGTGTTAAAAGCCAAATACATCCAATAGTAAAAGCACAACGTCCCGTGAATGTGGAAGCATTACTGAAGCCAAACCATGTTCACTACAAAGCAAAAATATAAACAGATAAAATTTAATAGAGTGATTACCTGGGTAACAGCGGCCTTAAAGTAGTAGGTCCAGTAATAGTGGGTGCCATTAAAAGCTCGTCCATCATCAGCTCTGTATCATCATCACCAGCGTATGATGATGATGACTTCGTAGGCGACTGTAACAATTGTATTTTTTTTTATGTTTTGCTTAAAGAAGCAAAAAAATTGACAAAGGTAATTTTGCTAAATTATTCAGTATTTGGATTACAGGATCTATCTTACCGATAGAGTACCATGTTCTGAATCGGGCAGGTTGTCTGAGAGATCTCCTGAAGAAGGAGTTCCCCAGGCTTCTTCTCCACTGGCACCACTGCCTTCTCCGGTTTCACCAGTTCCATCTTCTGCGCCAACGGGGGGCTTCCAATCACTAACGCCAAGACATCTGTTTAAAAACCCTTCTTATTATTTTCTAACATAAAATAATTCGCAACTGTCATACATACTTAATTTTCGCTACGAAATAAAATGTATTTGAAATATCTTTACTACTTACTCAATAAGTATGGAAGAACTGACTTCTTTTCTATTATGAACCTAGACAAAACTAGACTCTACTTTTATTATTAATTTGATTTCCTGGTTATTTCAAACTGAACGTACCTACTGGCCAGTAGGTAGGCCTCAAACTGACCAAAAAGCCACATCGATTTATTAAAACCTTATGTACAGCACATTTTTAATAATTACCACCAACTATCATGACTTTTGTGTAACCACTATATTAAAAGAATTGTCTCAAAATACTCTACATTATTTTTGACTACTAAGTTCTACTCGCTTCGACTACGGATCTGCATAGTTTTATTGTAATATAAACTAAAATAATCAAATACTATCTTATTGGTATGAACCTAAAACTAGCACATAAAAGATTCTAGCAGTTAGACTATAAAAGTTTCATAAAAATCACAAAAAAGTCAAACAGGCTACGTTACAAATTGGAATCCTATAAAATTCATACTTATCGCTGTCTGGTCCGTTGGGGCAGTTGCCATCTATCATGTAAAAACACTTGATGTTGTAGTTTCCATTAATACAATAGTAAATTTAAGAGAATGGTATAAAATAAAATATAAATTAGACAGGTAGAAGAATAGGTACATAATGTAGTAACAAAGGTTACATAGTTACCGTTATTTTGGCATATACCTAGTGTAACTTTCAGTAGCATACTGGAAAGTGGAAACACTTAAAATGTTTGGCACATCGTTTGAAACATAATAGTATTCTCACCTTTCCAAAAATGAGGGTTGTTTATGCGCTATCGCTGTGCTAGGCACACTTTCTGTATAGCTGAATATATTCATCTTCTCCACCACAAATGAACCCGCTCTTGCAGTCCATCCCATTATTCCGCCAGTGGCTCCAGCCACTGTAATTGAATCACATATTTTCAATTGTGTGTGTCAGTTGTTTGTTTATTTTAGCACTGTTAATTTGTACATTGTAAATTATAGATCTGATGAGATTTTTACCTGCATTACAATTTTTAGTAGTATCCGGCTCAGTCAGTCTTACGTTGCCATCGTCAGTTTCATCGGACGGTAGTCTTTCGAGGCTTGACATTGTGCCATATCTATAACCGTCAAAATTTGTCACTGAACAGAAAATTTTCTACACGAGATTGTTATATAAAAAATGTTATACCTTTTGAGCGATACGTAAGGCAGGTCTTCTGGGATATCTGGGGAATCAGGAGAATCATCTACAAGGTCATCCTGAAATATATAAACAAGTTAGTTTTATGTGATCCTATAAACTAGTTCGAATATATTAAATGTTACTTACAGTCTTATTAGTGGAATTGTAGTCCGGAGTAGGAGGAACTACGGATATATTAGGAACAGGCGATTCGGATTTGACCGATCCTAAGCTAGCTGGTCTAGAGTTTGGATTTAAACTAGTTATTGACGATCTTTTAAAAGGCTCTACTCTCATTAAGTGAGCTGCTGGATTAATAGCAGATAAACCCATAAGCATCAGCGGTCCTAACTCTAAATCGTCATCTGAAACGTCATTAGCATTATGATCTTCTGTTTTCTCAGTCTTTTTACTTATATCTCCGTTCATTTTGCTAACAGCTGAAATGCCCATTCTAGGCGACCTTCTCATTCCTCGTTCAATTCTAAAATCAGGTTCGTCTTCGTGTATTGAATCGTCTTCTAGGAAGACCGATGACGTTTTCAAACAAGCACCTACGTTTTCTCTTTTTGTTACAATATTCATGCCTAAAACTTTGTTCAGTACGTTTTCTGCTTTTTGACGCGTTATTTGTTCTTTTCTAGCTGACGCCGGTGAATAGCTGGATGTTACAGTCTTTGTCTTAGAGAGAGTTATATTTTCAACACACTTTACTTCATTAAGATATTTCTCTTGAGCTATTACGCACTGAACCTGATTAGCAATATTTGAATTAGACATTCTTAGGTCGTTAGAACTTGAGTTGAAAACCATTGAGCTACAGGTGGTGTGGCTTGTGGAAAGTGGGCTATTTCTACTGCTAGATGTAGGGCTTGGAGATCTGATTGATAAATCTTTCCTTAATTCGAGCTGACTTTTTGTATGACTTCTAGACATACTCCTGGTAAGGATAGGAGAATCAGTTTTCAATTCGTATGACGTTGATTTGAGCATCTTTTGACTTTGTTCAATCGAGTCTATTACTTTTGCAGCCGCCTTTGGCGCATCTTCTGGACGTAACTTTATGGCATTCTTACGTTCTAAATGACAGAAAAATTTTGATTTTCTGTTATTGCAGTTTGCACTACAAGAGCTTGGTGAACTCTTGTTGGAGTTTGAATTTTGTGGCGATGCTTCTGGTTTGGGCTTAGGAGGAATAATAATATGTTCTTTCTGAGATATTAGAGGGCTGTTTGGTTTGGACAGACATTTTTTATGACACTGTCTGCAGACGGGTATTGTATCAACAACAACCGGACTAGTGCGTACGGTGATCTGAAAATTATTTTATAGAATTAAAAAAAATCTTTAATTATTACGTAGTACTTCCTAAGTAATTTTACCGCTTACTTGACTTCCAGAGTTACTGCTTTTAGACGGACTTCTTTCACTCTCTTTCTTCTCATTGGCTGTTGCAGTTTTGTTCTCATGGTTTAGCACAAGTTCAGCAACTTCTAAAAGATTCAATTCTTTGGATCTTTTTCGTAGTTCTTCAATACTCCACATCTGGGAATTATTGAGATACTTCATCAAAAGTGTATTAACATAATTAAAAATATTTTTTTCGCGTCCGTGTCACGAGGCAACATTTACACCCAGCTGATTGCACAGCACCCAGATGAAAATGGTCTAAGTATTTTACCTCCATATCTTGTTCTGGTGGATCCATCTCCTCGGCTTCAGGAAGTTGCGTCATCCACCTCTGTAGGTGCATCGTCGAACCCCTGCTTCGAAAGCTTCTGCCTCCTTCTGTCGCACTACCACCAGCCCCGGTTTGAGTTTCTTGGGAACTTCTTCTGGTCTGAAATACAAGTGTTTCACACACTTTCGTAACCCTGTTTTGCTCATTAACAAATAAACTATTACAGGCCATGTGGATAATTGTAATAAAATAATAAATAATAAACTCACCGTTTACAAATGATAATCTCATATGGTGCTTGATTTTCCAAATTGAAATGTATAAACATCTTAAAGCAACTATATAATAGTTCATAATATATTTTAAGAAAAATGGTAGAACTTTCGTATTCGTTAGCGTCGCAAAACTGGACCTAATAAAATAAAATAAAAATGTTGATGGCCATTGACAAATTCACTTTATTTACGGATATTAGAAATATACTGTTCCGATCTAAACACATACATCCAAATATATTATTACGTTCATTAAATTTACGTCACAAAGAATCCAGAGCTGTTAGTAAAATGTTTTCTCAAAATTATGGTTTCCAATACAACAATAATTACGACTATTATTAAAATTTACACACAGCCAAAGACATCGAAATTACTGATTCTAGCTACAATTTGAGTTTATAAAAAAGAGGTCATACACATACAAATAACCCCGATAAAGGTTATGTGAACATTTTGCGATGCTAGCGGCAATGAAAACACGACTATTCAGAACTTAAGTAACATTTACAAATACCAATAATGAAACATTCGTAAACATCAAAGACAAGCGGTTAAATTTCAGTTTCACATTCGAATTCAACATCTACCATTTTTCTTGTAAATACATATTCTTGTTAACTTACGACTACAAAAGGTGCTTTTAACTTTAAAAAATATAAGAAGCTTGAAATCAAAGTATTCTAAGTCTACAATGAGTCTACGTGACTGATCTCTAAAAGCTGATCGCCAAATATCCACATGACCTGCACAAGTGTACCTGTATGTACTGCCTTATAACATTATCATGTACATCAACTACAACATTCATTTCATGGATAATATTTTCATAGATAGGTAACTCTAATTGTTCCATTAAACTGTTAATAATCATTGTTAGTAGTAGTAGAAAAATGAGCATTTTATTATCGAAATTCATACCAAAACAAGGAAAGCTTTTAAAATTTCGTCTAATAAAGGACGGAAGACATGAAGCAAATCGTAACGATACTTAAATAATAGATAAAGATGCATATAACATAATAGTTACCTTATTGATACCCTATAGTTATATTTTGACACTGCATTTCTAATATTGTAAAAAAGATTGGCTTATTGGCGTACATGTTTCAGAAAAAAGCAAGTTGCTTACCCCATTTGAATCAGTTCTGTTTATGTTAGTTATAATATTCAGAATATCCGATTTTCACTCACCAAACTCATCTTTCATAAGTGGGTATCAGACTTATAAATTAGATTTTTTATCATAATCAAAATACGAAGTTTTAATACTGCTAATGTTCGAAAATATCTCTCAAAATTTTGTTACCACAACCTTATCTTCGACTATAAGCGAATTTCATAACAATCCAACAACTTCGCCCGTACCGTGGCCAACCAGTCTACACAACGAAAGCTTTGCCATTCTGGACACCAAGGGCTCTATACATGCCTATACATAGTATACATGTACAGCATACTACTACGGGAACACACATTAGTGGTTCACTGTTCATTGTGCTTCTATGAGCTTCAACGATACGTCCGACCCGATCGAGGAAAGCAAGAATGTACCAACTCGGGGTCGGACTCCGCGGATCAGAGTTCCAAATACGCCGGCGGCGTTGGCCTTTCTGGCAGAGCTACTCTGGGAAGCAACGGATCTTCGGGAAGAAATATGCGCTCTTCAACAGCATGCTTGTATGACGGATCTACGTCTAAATCTGCAAGAGCTAAGTCGGCTTCGAACGATTCCCAACGACAGGGAGATATTTCTGAATAATTTTCTCCGCCATCTGGGGTCAACAACGCACTGGGCGAAGTAGGACGTTCATCGTTTTTCTCGATGCTAGAAGATGACACAAAATGGGAAGAAAACGTTTGGGATTCCGCTGGGGACAGATTAGCCGATGGCGTTTCTGGTGTTGGTGCTGTTCTCCAGACGGTGCTGAGGGGGCCTCTGACTGGCTGAGGAAGAGGACTGGCTGAACTAGTTCTCATATCGAAGCTGACCCGAACCTCTTTTTCTGGTCGTTCTTCCACCAGCATGTTGAGGTGGGACCGATAAGAACTGGCTGGGAGTAGTGCCAAGCTGGAGTATCTTTGGATGCTAGACGCGGATACCTGTCGTTGCTGTGAGTCCAGAGTGGCCAGAGAGAATGTCAGCTGGGGGTCTGGAGAATCGAGTGGTGAGCCAAGAGGCGTGCCGGACATCGTATGCGCTCGGTATCTGCAAGAAAAGTACTGAATCATAGCGCATTTTACGTGTTGAAAATCATCTGCTTAACCTCAAATCACAATCTTACTATAAGTATTGTTGTCAAAGACGGTATACTCACATCTGCCTTTGAAGAAGACTTTGCCAAACCGCCTTAAGATCTATCGAAGGAGCTCTCAGCGCCACCGTTCGCGTCCTGCCCGGGGTTCGGGGGGAGCAGGAGACAAGCGGAGACTCTCCGCCATTCCGCCCCAATATCAGACGGAACTCGGTGACTAGAAAAAAAAAAGATAAAATACCGCGTTTCGGCTAAATTCTTCAAGGCAGAGCAGGTTAATATATGCTAGGTCAATAACTTGGCATACAACAATATATTATATGTAGATGAACGTGATACGTGTTGTATCTGTTGACGCATTATTTTGTACCAATTTTATTATCTACATGATCATACTTCTGCATTAAATGGACATGTCTTATCTGTTACTAGCTTCCCGCCCGCGCGCCCCTGTACTATTCTATGCATGTATTATAAATATAAACCTTCCTCTTGAATTACTCTTATCTATTAAAAAAACCACATTAAAATACGTTGCGTAGTTTTAAAGATTTAAGCATACATAGGGATATAGGGATAGTAATGATTGATCATGTAGTGATTGATCAAAAAAGCTGCATAGTTCTTACCTTTCTTCCTGACATTGAACTGCGCTTCCGATACTGTGCCCAATGCGACTGGTTCTTCTGTCACGAATAGAACTCTGTCTCTGGATACGGTGGCGAAGAGCAACAGGTCACTGAAGAGAAGGGCCCAGTACGGCCTTACTGCCCGCCCTTCGACCCTTGAAAGCTCTCCCCCGAATATCCACTGACGGCCAGCTGTGCTTAAGACGAAGGGCTGGAACATCACGCATACATTATTAATCACGTTCATTATACCTAAAATAAGCAACCTTGAATGTTTTATATATAGCTTGATACTGAATTTCGTGCCCATTAGACACTCAATTTTCCGCATTTGATTTTCTTTATTTATAGTTATTTTATTGTCCAATGATAGGTAGTTTATTTTTCTGTCAGCTTCGTTTTTCACCAACATCATTATTATAAACGGAAAGACAAACATCTTTACCTGTCATTTCCCGATGGATTAACGACATTGTAAGCCACTATCAGAAATCAGATGGATGGAGAAAGAACAGTTCTTCCTAGAAATGTATTGGGGATCCATATATCCAGTAGTTTTCAAGCTGATAACTTACCTTACATCTAGTGAACACAAGTCGACTCTCCAAATCGCTTACGGAGAGTAATGGTTTGCCATCACCAGCTAAGCCCATGAGACCTGATCCAGCAGTGACATCCTGGTAGCATACCTATAAACAACCAAAGGGTTATTCCTTTTAAATTAAATACCCTTTTAATCATAGACTTGAAATCTAATAAGAATCAAAATAAGAGTGGTTTGTATGTCAGCCACCTTCCTTTGATTTTTATTAGATGGAGAGCCTAAATCAATGGTTCTAAGGTTTTCAAGTTTGGAGGGTGTGTCTTGTACTCGTAGTTAGACGCAAAATAAGAATGATAATTTAAAAGTTTGCATCCGAGGGTACAAAATTGCATTTTTGGGACAAACCGTGAGTGGTTTCCGTCGATTGTCACGTGGAACTGGCACCTAGAGTCACCTTGATATATGACGTTTGAGATCCTTGTGATTATAATGAATGAATAAATTTTGACTTTGATGTTGTCATCAGATGGGCTACGGCTTCACAGATCACGTATTTTTTTATTATGAGAAGGTCAATAAAAAACAGGAATTTCCTCTTACCTGCAGTTGCTCAACAATGACTTGCAGCTGCTTCTTTTCCAACTGGTCGTAGGGACCAGCGCCCGTGGTGGATGCTGCTGCCCTCATCAGCCTCAGAAGCTCGCGGAACTGCTCCAACGGCTTGTGGACCAGAGACGTGATGTCTGGTCTTCGACGTGGGATGGGTGGGCTCGTGCAGAATCGGGAGAATGCACCGCTTGGGTCTTTAGATTTTTTTACCTAGCAAGTAAAGTGAAACTTATCATAACCGGGTAAAAAGCACTTAAAAATGTTAATTATTCAATTTGGCCATAGTTTATTTCGATGTTTAGAAGCTAAAGATCAACCTATGAAAATTGGCTTAGTGAGATTGTGTATATTATTTTCTGAGCAACAGTGCTGTATGTTATTTTTTGGAGTTTGTTGTATGTAAATTTTTGTTTTTTGAGCGAATATTTGCTTTATTTACTACATCTTCATTGTAAGTTTGTATGTACTTACCAAGACACAGTCAGCCCGTTTTAGACCGAGGCAGTACTTCTTGTAGAGATTGAGGAACAGTTGCGCTTTTTGCAGATACACGGCGACTACCGTTGATGTTTGGATCTCACCGTCTTCTTGCACGATCTGCTCCAAGATATCTTCTGATAGCCTGAAGATCTGTGATCAATATTTTGTTTGAGCTTAGGTTTTGTATGCATAGAAACAAGAGTTTTGATGACGTGATATCATCTTTGTTTGTTTATTGATCTTGTCCTAACTATGTAAGTGTGAATTCTAATAACTTACTGATCTCGATCAAGTCAGCTACCTATCTCTAGATCGTTTGCAACGGTCTGCAGATAGCTCAGAAGTTTCATATGAAGATTGTACATTTTGTAAATACTTGGATTCATTGTACTTTTGTTTGTAAATTAATGATAATCTGAACTTTTTATGGTATACTAGTTGCGCTCCGCGGTTTCACCCGCCTAGATTTAAATCCCGGTATTCCCACGAGATAAAAAGTAGCCTATGTGTTATTCCAGACTATGATGTATCTCTCTACCAAGTTTCATCCAGATGCGTTCAGCCGTTCCGGCGTGAAAGAGTAACAAACATCCGATCTCACTCCCATCCATACATCCATCCATCCATACTTACAAACTTTCACGTTTATAATATTAGTAGGATACTTACTTCTTCAATATTCTGAAACAGTAGCTGATGGTCGCTCGGCGCTATTAAGTCTGCCCTTTCCGCCAAAGGGGAGACGAACCGCACCAGCCCGAACTGGAGACAAGTGGCGTAGTGCTGCTCCCTGGCCACTACCGCTAGTAGGGCACGCTTGCGGCCGTCGCTGGCTAGCCCTGGCGTCTACGTAGGCACATAGAGTCAGATTCAGTATCATAACAAGGATAACTTGGTAGATTTTATGACAAAAAAACTTAAACTGGGCTTTATAACTCTGATCCCCAGGCATGGTTGATATCCTCTCATGTACCAACTCCAGATTCTTTGAGGACGTCTAAGAAAGTCAGAGGTACATCCAAACATTACATTTGGCACATACCTATTGTACCCTTTTTGTGGTATTCCATACGT
The DNA here is from genome assembly GCA_963576535.1 of Plemyria rubiginata. NCBI lineage: Eukaryota > Metazoa > Arthropoda > Insecta > Lepidoptera > Geometridae > Plemyria > Plemyria rubiginata. The sequence goes on along the minus strand of OY754908.1, from coordinate 13,226,972 downwards.
GAAAGCTCAATACAATATAGATTAATCTAACTTTATTTGTTATGATTTAAAAAACAAGTTCAACTCTTAAAACAAGATCAAGTTATTCATGATCTTTTGGAATTAAATTCACTTAGTGATCTCTGCCAACAGATGTTGATTAAACTTAATAGTACTTACCCCCGGTTTCTGAAAGCGCGATCAACACTAATCGGCTGTCAAGTCACTTGCTATCTCTATCAAATTCGAAGTAAAAGCTGAAATAGCAAGTGACTTGACAGCCGATTAGTGTTGAACGCGCTTTCAGAACCCGGGGGTAAGTCTCTAATAAAATTATTACGGAAGAGCGGGATCTCCTAACACAGGTATATATTTACTTAAAAGGTGATCTCAAACCCATAAAATGTAGGGACTAGATTAAGTTACTAAATAAAAAATTTGAATTTGAATTTGAGATGTCTCTAAATAAAGATAAGTGGTATAGTCTCTTAATATAGCGTAAAAAGACCATTTTTGAAATGAAAAGTATAAACAACTTCCCCTACAAAAGCTTTACAACCAATAAGTACATCCTTACTTTATTTTAGCTGATACCTAATGTTAAGTGGTATCAACTTGAGGCATCCAGATGTTAAGCCTCATGTGCCTGTAATCACACTCTTCAAACCGAAACACAGCTACGATACTTGTTAATGCTGACTGTCGTTATCTTGAATCGTATTGACCTAGCTAGTAGCACCATCGCAGCCTGGTACTATTAAATATTCATATTTTTATTAGAGGTTTTTATAATCATTTGCTCAAATATCATGTTATCACCTGATAACACGAATTTAGGTGGTTCAGCCAAAATTATAAGATATTTGTTTAAAATTCTGACCCAAGGATATTGTCTAGATTCCATAAGAAAATCCATAGTATTGTCAATTAACTAGGTGCTTATTACCATGCATTCATACTAATTATTCATTATATCATAATATTTACCATGATTTTTAGAGTTCATAATTTTACAAAAGCGGGTGAACCATTGCATTACAGGTTACAGAAAGAGGCGTCCATGATAAAATGAGAAAAAAAATGAAGATGAGGTACAAAACAATAAACGAACAAAACGTTAAAAGCAATAAATTTATTTGCACTTAACACAAATTAAAAAGGAAAAACACAACAGGAACCAATTCTTGATCGAATACAGAATATAAATTAAAACACAATCATGTCAGCTACGTAAAACATAATTCTAAAAAAAGTTCCTATATCTATTATGATTTATGAAAATGATACAAATGAAAAAGTCAACACACAAAATCTAAAAGAAAATAAATTGAAAAGAAAACATCATAACAAAATAAATAATAACGACAACAGTAAGCTTAAACGTAACGATTCCCCAATAATGAATGTAACTTACAACTACGCCTAAATGTAGATAACGTCAGATAAGGATGTCCTCAACCCTAAAACTAAAGTTAAAAGCAAACACACATCTAACATCTAATCTATATAAGTGGAATGTATGATGAAGTCTATACAAAATAAATAACGCAAAATTAACCTACACAAATAAAAGAAGCGTTATCATAAATATTCTACACTGATCATTTAAACGATTGAAATCATATAGTGAGACTTACATAAAATAAGCTATACATATATATACACTACCTAGTCAGTTCACGTAAGTCAAAAGCCAACTAAAACTATAAATATTTCAAAATTCTAAATAAATTTGTATTCAACCAAAAGTCCAAAGTAAACGTGATATCTAAACTTTACTTTATAATTTAATTTATCTAAACTCGATATAATTTAGAGATTCCCACTAGGTCTAATGCTAGCACCACTTTTTTACCGAAAAAAGTTTGTAAATTCGAACGACACGTGACTAGTTGTGAATTTGGAGTGTTCAGACTATGATGCCATTACCGACCTCTTTGGAGAACGTGACTTGGGGCAGGTGGAGCTTGCGTCGGTCGAGGGACTGGCTGGTGGAGGAACAGGCTGTGGGGGGCCGGGCGACGGCGGCCGGGGACGCCATGGTAGCGGTGCGTGGTGACCGTGGTGCTGGCGGGGGAGTCCCCTCCTGCGGGAAGGAAGTGGTGGCCACTTGGGAGAGACGAGGTCTGACTGTTGCTCCGCTGGCAGGGCCATTCCCGGGGGTCCTTTTGAAGGTCTCGAGTATAAGCGATTGGCCTGCTGATCTGAAAACAGATAAAAATGTGAGTCCAAGTGTAGACTTTTAGATGCTTAACGATATTGCGGCTAAGATTTTCAATGATTTCAATGATGATATCAAGTTCATTGATAACACTGAAGCATATATGAGAATTTATCAATGAAATTGATAAGCTCAGCGAAACAACTTACTTAACAAGTCCCCTGACTTCCTCCTCCGATACAGTGACGACATTCTTGTTGCCAACGAAGACTATGTAATCGCCGGCGCGTAAGCCTGCTCGCTCAGCGGACCCTCCCTGTGCGACCCTCTCCACCCGCGGCGGGCGAGTCCAAACCACAGTGAAGCCGAAACCTCCGCTAGTGCCACGCACCAGTCTATAAAAGAAACAGAAATAACACACTTAGTAAATACAAAAAAAAACTAGGCGTTGGTAGCTTGTAGTGCGTGTAAAAGTGCTATAATCGAGTCTAAATCTGCTCCTCATTCATCCGACTAATATTATAAACGCGAAAGTTTGTAAGTATGGATGGATGTATGGATGGATGGATGGATGTATGGATGGATGGATGGATGTTTGTTACTCTTTCACGCCGGAACGGCTGAACAGATCTCGATGAAACTTGGCAGAGAGATTGATTATAGTCTGGAATAACACATAGGCTACTTTTTATCCCGTGGAAATACTGGAATTTAAATCTGCGCGGGTGAAACCGCGGGGCGCAACTAGTGGAAACTAATTTAAAACATCTTTATTTTGTGCGAGGGCTGTAATGTTACTTGTAACCGACAGTAAATAAAACCCCTTGCCAAAATAACATTAACACATCCTTTTAGTATCAATGCATTGAATGCATGCTGGTGCCTTGATGAGCTATGGTATAACATTTTGGGGATGTTGTGGAGTTGTAGACCTCCTGTATCTGTTATAGATAATATGTTTTGTTGTATTCGAGACCTACTCACTTTCGGGTAGTAGTGAAGGGGGTCCGTCCACTTCTCTGAGTTTTCTTCGGCATGTTGGGGTCATCAGGCGGGTCCAGCTCCAGGTAACGGAGAAACAGGTGCTCATCAGCCTCGCGCTGCAGCGCCGCGGCGATGGCTGCAGCATTGTTGCCTGATGCTGAAGAGGGACCATTGGTGGCTACGCCTGCAAGAAATTCGGAATGAAGGATAGTATTACCCCTTTTCAGACCTGAGATTTGGAACTAGAAAGTTTCAAACTGCATTTCAAAAAGTTGGTATTTGTTTTTTTATCCTTATTTTAATTATTATTTACAAGCTGCGCCCCGCGGTTTCACCCGCGTAGTTTTAAATCCCGAAATTCCCATGGGATAAAAAGTAGCCTATGTGCTAGACTATAATCTATCTCTGTGCCTAATTTCATCCAGATCCGTTCAACCGTTCTGGCGTTATTGAGTAACAAACATCTATCCATCCATCCATCTATCCATACTTACATACTTGCGCGTTTATAATATTAGTAGGATAGGATGTTATAACTTGCTGACATTTAGTGCTACTTAAACATTTTACAGAACACCTACTGGACAGACTAGACACAGATGTGATAGAAAATTGTAACAATAATAACCTTTGTCGTTGTTCTCTTTAGTACCATCATTGGTGCTGGTTTCGGTGTTATCGGTGGCCATTTTGCGGTCACTCACTCGGGCCTTCTCATGAGCAGGCCGTCCGCTCGACTGGAGGAAGTAGGTGCCAGTGATGTCGGCCTTAGTCGCATCTTTCAGCGGAAACGAGACGCATCCTAGGAACTCGCTCCGCCTGGAAAAAAGAATGGGACTTTGGATATGATTGTCTAATAAAATATTTCCTTTATTTAGTAAGCATGAGAGTTCAACGTCTATGTCAAAACGGTATTTAATCAATAAAAACAGGATCGCTTTGAAATTTCTTAAAATTAGGTAAGTCGAAGTGCCAGTTCCACGCGACCAAAGCCGCAGAACAGGCAACAAAAACTTACGGTTGGGTTTCTCCCGTTAACAAAATTTCGATATTTTTAATTTCGATATTCGATTACTGAACCATATTCCAATCAATGCCCAAACAGTAATATAAGCCATTATACCTGAAATAAAAATACAGAACTAACGCGTCAGTCAGGGTGTGACCTTAATGTTCCATGCCATTATAAGCAGAGGTTTTGTGTCTCATAGTTGTATTGAGTTAATGTGTTTGAAGAGAGAAGTAGCACAATTTGTTTGAAGAGAAGTAGAATTAATCGAACAAATCATTGGAAACTAATAATGAGTCAGAATTTCAATTCAGTCAATATTTTTGAAGCTATCATGTTCTAAAAACGGCAGCTAGCGTTGCATAGTTATGTTATTAGAAATCTAAAACATAATATTTAGTCCAATATCAACACAGCAACGCTGCTTGGTGGCAGAATATGTATGATGGTTGTAGGACTTGTACAAAATGCCCTATTAGTCTACTGAATGCAATAAAAACATACCAACTGCTAGTTGGTTGAACCAGTTACCATTTTCAATGAAAGTTTAGCGGCCAACTTTACCGAACAACTCCTAAATTACATTGATAAAACATCTAGTGCATTTCAACCTCGAAGCCTAAAGTTCTTGAAACTAGGCCAAAGCTTTTGACCCAATTCAATCACATAATGATACCAATAAAATATACAGCCAGTTGGTTGGTTATCACCTTGTTATGCCCAAGAGGCCGGGACAAGAAATAAGCGACTTGATGTATGTCGTAAATGCGAAAGTTTACAAGTGAGTAGAAAACGTAACGTAATGGAGATGAAATTTAGCACAGAACATGCGTTCTGGAGATGGCCAATAGACATTAAGCTCACCCGGCTAAAGTCAAATGCCTAATTAAATTATTTTTCATCCCACCATCTCGGCAAGAGTATTTTTGCTCTTCAATATCTGAGTGCAAAAGCCGTTTTTATTCTCTAGAGGATAAAGTAAATTGAATTTAGAACATCGTGTGCACTAAGTTTGTGAATTAATAAAAAACATTAAACCTATTTACTGCTACCTCTATGGTGCCGAATATATCATACCACTTTTTTTTATTGGTTAAAAACTCAGACTCGGAACCTTCTTGGTGTTCTTTTTTCAATTTGCTTTGTACGCGGTTCTTTACGCGGCGTTTTTTCACGTCATTGTTAAACCTTATTATTAAAAACAAGAAACTTGAAAACAAGTGAAAAAACTAAAATGAGTGATTTTAGCGACTAGGAAGTTTGTTTGACGCCAACGTGTGATTGTAAACGTTTTTTTTTTTGCATTTAGTCATTTCCTCGCTGAGGTGGAATGAAAAGTTACGTGTTGCACTCGAGTGCAAAGATTTTTCACCTCGTGCTCTTTTGATTCCTTCGCTAACGCTCAGGATTCTAATTTTGAATCACTCGCTGCGCTCGTGATTAAATTTTAGAATCCTTCGCTTGCTCGGTCATCAAAATTGAACACGCGGTTAAAAAGCAACTTTGCACTCTTGTATAACAAATAACTATTATATAGTAAATTGATGATTGACAGGTTGGATCCGTGTTATCTAAACTCCACACAAAAAAACACATTGAATTGCTTATCAGAATAGAATAATCCTCTTCCTCGTAGTTGTAGACATCATCAAATGCACCTACATTTTTTCATGATATCATGCCTTACGGTTACCCAGCTGCCAATTCAAACTTATTTTTTAATATGACCTGCGGGCCGACCGCCACCATAGAATTGATCTGTCAAATTTTAGCATTTGTGAAAACTTTCTTGAAAACTTTACTGGCTTGTATAAGTTGACCTCTCACACACATATGCGAAGATTAGCTGACATGGTTTTGTTGTCTTTGGACATTTTAAACTTTTTTGTCGTTCTATAAACTTTTTTTTCGGTAATTTTCGATTTTCTCTATCAAGGAGTAGAAGACTCACAAATGACTGCCTCCGCGCGCGTTTACACATGGCTAAGCTCAGTTCACTAAATTTAGACAGTAGCATTTTCGCTCTAGATTTGTATACTAACGGCCGGTTTCGGAAAGCTTGATCAAAACTAATCGGTCGTCAAGTCACTTGCTATTTCAGCTTTTACTTCAAGTTGGATAGAGATAGCAAGCGACTTGACAGGCGATAAATGTTGATCGAGTTTTCAGGAACCGAGGGTAAGTTAATTAGCTTGCTAATTAACTTAGTGTATACCTATATCTGATGAATTTCGAGATGAAGGTCAAAGCAAAAAGATATTTATTCAATAAAATCACAAGGATCACTTTAAAACGTCTCAAAGCTAGGTGACTCCAGGCGCCCGCGCCCCTTCCACGCAACCAAAGCCTAGAAGAACAGCCAAAAAACTTAGGGCTTGTTTTTTTATACAATTAGCTGATGGAACAAGCAGATGGCTCACCTGATGTTAAGTGGTTACCATCAGCTATTACAAAGCATTGCCCGTAAGTCACGCACGACAGGAACTTGCCTTACGATGCACTGCCCTGCGTCCATCATCTTGAGGCATACAGATGTAAAGCCTGATGTGCCTGTAATCACACCGGTGACCACACTCTATATTAAACCAAAATATAGCAACGCTTGGCGGCAGAAAAAGGCGTGGTGGTAGTACTTCCCCGGACGAGCCCTTCACAAAAAAAGAGTTCTACTACTCTTTTGTATGATCCTTTAACCACGTACTTTTATAATTAACTAGTTGCGCCCCGCGATTTCACCCGCGCAGATTTAAATCCCGGTATTCCCACGGGATAAAAAGTAGCCTACTTATGTGCTATTCCAGACTATAATATAACTCTCTGCCAAGTTTCATCCAGATCCGTTAAGCCGTTCTGGAGTTATAGAGTACAAACATCCATCCATACTCACAAACTTTCGCATTTATAATACCTATTAGTAGGATGTAGCTAGGTATCTAAACCTTAGATATCTGTTAGATTCTAAAGTATGGCAAGTTTCCATAATTGTGTTATTGTAAGTATAGGTAACTAGCGGCCTGTCCCAGCTTCGCATGGGTGGACATAATTTTTTTCAACATTTTAGCATAAACTTAGACTCCCGCGCTTCGTAACACACGAAGGTGAAAATACACGTGCCAGTAAAATGGTACAGTAGCGAGCATGCAAGTTACAGGCATGCAGGATTTACGGGCACATTGTTGGATACATTTGCAAGTTAACTCGTCAGGTCAGGTATCGCGACGGTCACACATGCCGGTTTCGTAGTCCCCCGCGTCCCCTCGCTTACGTGGCATGCCAACACGTCAGGTACTGGCATGCCTGTACTTGTCGCGACGTTCACACATGCTGGTTTCGTAGCCCCCCCCCCCCCGAGTCCCCTCCGTCACGTGGATGCCAGAGCTGACCTAAAATAGAATGTTGTGCTAACTACTTGCATGCCAGGTACAGGCATGCCAATTAGCGTATGTGTCTGTAGCTTGCATGCAAGTGTGCCAGCTACGGGCATATACACATGCCCGTAGCTGGCACACCATTGTGCCCACGCTGAGTGAGAACTCGCCTAGCTTTCGCGCTTTCTAAGGCGCGCTAAAGTTTTTAATTTCGTAATAATAATATCTTTTGAATGGAATGTCCGATTTAAAAAATTCAAGAAGTAGTCGATAAGTATTGGAACAGCCTTGCATACAAAATAATTTATTTGTATAAGGACTAATATAAAGGATAACATGGTCTGTTTTTGGTCGGCATTTTTATCAACATTTTAAATACAGAAAAGTTGTTGTAGTAACATAACTACAATAGTTAGATATATGCTATTGCTGACTTAATTGTAGATAATGATGTGTTCTTTAATATTGTAGAACATTTTTTTGTATCGTCTATAGTTTCCGCAGCGCATGCGGTGAAAGATATTTTATATTACACCTCGGGTTACATTTTTTAAGTTTTAGTAGGGATCCCTAATTTTTTTCAGTAATAAATGTAGCCTATGTTACTCAAGGATAATTTAACTTTCTTATGGTGAAAGAATTTTTGAAATCGGACCAGTAGTTTTTGAGCCTATTCGAAACATACATACAAAGTTTTTCTCTTTATAATATTATTAGTGTAGATAAATAGCTCTCTCATATCCGTAAAATGTAAAATCTCGCCTTAGTTTTGGGTGGCGTGTAATTATACAACCATCCCTTACCTACTACTAGTGAAACGTCATTAAATTGCAGAAAATATTATTATCGACACTCCCTACGTATTGTCGCGTAACTGCCAGATACACACTTATTATATATACGTTTGATGCATTTTTGGCATCTACACATTATTATCTATTTGGGTAAACTGATACCTAATAACTCGAACTGACTGTCTTGAGCTGCACCTACAGCTTTAAATAAATGAAATGAAATGTATTTCTTTGCCAGAAGTTTGGTGAATCATGGTCTAAGTGTAATTGTAGTCTCACAAACTTCGTCGATAACCGACATGCAACATTTTTAAGTAGGTATGATAATATACATAATTCTCTAAATATATATAAATAAATAATGCTGGACAATCCACACAGCACTATCTAGCCCCAAAGTAAGCTATTCAAAGCTTGTGTCATGGTAGATAACTGATATATGTAATACATTATATACTTACATAGATATATATTTTTTATTATACATAGAAAACACCCAGACCATCGGAACAAATTTCTGCAGATCGTACACAAATTTGTTCCAAGGCGGTAATCGAACCCGCAACCTCTTGCGTCGCAGGCAGGCTCTCGCCCGCTGCGCCACAGAGGTCGCTTTAGCTGCAGTAGAATCTTCAGGAACTTCCATTTTAATTGCTTCTATGAAATCGTTATATTTCTTACGCGTGTGTGTAATAGGTATAACAATATACCATTTCGAGTAAAATGTATAAGTAAAAGTTGCGCGTGTGTGTGTGTCATGTATTGGCTTGCAAGTGCAAACACTAATCTAAACGCAAACCTCTTTAGTTCTACTAAACTAGCCATAATGTAAAGCCGCCATTAGCTGTCAACTGAATAATTGTAATTGGACTAGTTGCTACCCCCGACTTTATCTGCTCCTAATAATTCACTAATACTTAAAACGAAATAAACTGTTTAGGTTCTGTAATTATTAAATTTATTCGTTAATCTATTTGATCACTTCAACTTGCTGACTTAAACACCACTGACAGCCACTGAGTTCTGCACAGTTCTGTATCAATCCTACTAATAACTGGATGGATGGATGTTTGTTGCTCTTTCACGCCGGAACGGCTGAACTGATCTGGGTGAAACTTGGCAGAGAGGTAGATTATAGTCTGGAATAGCACATAGGCTACTTTTTATCCCGTGGGATTACTGGGATTTCAATCTGCGCGGGTGTAACCACGGCGTGCCAACTATTACCTAATAAATAATCCACGTAGTTACGTAATGTTTCTTTCTTACTTTCTAGTATTTTGCCGTTTACTTTTTTTAGGGGTGCTCTGCTCCGACTACCCCAAACATAACGATACGCTTACTAGGTTTCAGTTCAATAGGCCAATTTATTTCGTTCAACATTACTAGGCTCCATCGTCGAAACATCATGCTGTCACTATTTTGGATTCACTAAATAAATACTAGGGGTTAGCCACGAACTGCATGAGATCTCGTAATGCGATACGAAGGCTTTGAAAATAAAGTTGGTGGTTGTCAGAGGCAAATCTAAACATTATATATTATTTAGACTTGCTTCTGACTACCGCCTTCTATAAAATGTCCAAATCAACCCCTTTCATATGACATGTCACTTTCGAATATTAGTATTACGACCTCTGTGGCGCAGCGGGCGAGAGCCTGCCTGCGACGCAAGATGTTGCGGGTTCGATTCCCGCCGTGGAACAAATTTGTGTACGATCTGCAGAATTTTTTTCCGATGGTCTGGGTGTTTTCTATGTATAATAAAAAATATCTATCTATGTAAGTATATAATGTATTAAATATATCAGTTATTTAGTACCCATAACACAAGCTTTGAATAGCTTACTTTGGGGCTAGATAGTGCTGTGTGGATTGTCCAGCATTATTTATTATTTATTTATAATTATTTATTCAAGTTAAAACTATCGGATAATTTATGGAAGAGTTCCATTATACAGACCTTGGATCCGATATCAGACATTCACTGTCACCATAATAAGAGAACAAAGTAGGTACCTTCTCTCCTTTAAATAAGTCTTGATCAAATATGGTAATAATAACTCAATTATTGATTGAGTGAGCGAAGCGAACGAAAATCTTACAATCAACTTGGGCGAAGAGCACCGGTGGTCTAGTGGGAGTGACCCCGCCTTCCGACTGTAAGGTCGCAGGTTCGAATCCGGTCGTGCACCAATGGATTTTTCTATCGAAAAATTTATGTGCGCAATGCCAGTGCTCTTAAACGGTGAAGGAAAACATCGTGAGGAAACCAGTTAGTATTCTAACAGCGGCGATGGGCTTGCAACCTGTCACGTATGGAATACTAACTACTGCAAAATGTGGGTATGTGCCAAATGTAATGTTTGGACGTACCTCTGACTACCCCCCTTAGACATCCTCAAAGAATCTTGAATTAGTACCTACTTGGTACTGGGAGATCTGAAGGGATATCTACCGTGCTTGGGGATCAAAGTCGTGAAGCTGTTTCAAGTTTTTTTTTTTCTACTTGTGCGATTTGGCGTTTTATGTATGTATGTGTGTTTGTCCGACGATAACTTGAAACCCGTTTATTTATCCGATCTGCATTAAATTTGGTAAGTCGATAGCTTGAACTTGAGAAATTCCCTGGTAAAATCGTATGAGGGGTTATTAAAATATCGGGGTTTTTAAGGGGGCTAAAAATATAAAAGTTATGCAAAATATAAAATGACATGTCATATGAAAGAGGTTGATTTGGATATTTCAAAACCATTTTAATTTTTTTTCTAGCTTGCTCGCTTTTTGAGATAAATGAAAAAAGTTAAATTACCTACTACAACTACCAACCAACGACCCAAGAGCTACCATTTCTAAGAGTTTCGTTGGCATCAAGGTTTTTCTACTGGTCAGATAGTTCCTTTGGGTTTTCAATTATTTTTTTCTTGAAATAAATAAAGAAGGTACTTGGTTCTCATTACCTGGTGATAGCGACCTGTTCTGATGATAGAGTCAAGGTCATCGGAACTCTCTTTAATAAATAGGCCAATTCAGTTGAAACTTGGTTACCATTCTTAGTTAATAGGTGGCAGCCAGATACAAGTCCAAACACAATGTTTGGACTCGCCTCTGACTGCCACTTACTTATATTTTCGGAGCGATCGCGTCGCGTCACGAAATCTCAGTTCGGGGCGACCTACTAGTTTATAAAAAAAACAATAGAAATATGTGAAGGTATCAGCTTTTTGTATTAATGGTTTTTAACATGTACTCGTAGGTACGTATCAAATCATGAAATAAAGTATCCACCTTCGGGATTTAATATAATATCATCCAATTCATCCAATCGGCTTAGCCGTGAAAGTTTAACATACAAACAGACAAAGCTACAGACACACTTTCTATATAAATAATTGGAGGAAAGTCGGATGAATATAGATGAATTGGCCTTTCTTGTAGCGATATATGTTTTTATGCTTCAGAAAGATATTAAATGTTTGTGGACCTCTCTGTGGTAGGTAAATTATAAAAAAGTGGCCACAGTTTTTACTTATTGTATTGTCTGCTTAAAATAAACTAGCCTAATTAAACTAGATGGTAGATATCCAGCAGATAGGCAGCAAACGAGAGTCCGTCTGCGACGCAAGAGGTTGCTGGTTCGATTCCCGCTTTGGAACAAATTTGTATACGTACTGCAGAAATTTGTTCCGTTGGTCTGGGTGTGTTCTATGTATAATAAAAAAATATCTATCCAAGTATATAATAAATTAAATATATCAGTTATCTAGTACGTACCCATAACACAAGCTTTGAATAGCTTACTTTGGGGCTAGATGGTGCTGTGTGGATTGTCCAGCATTATTATCGTTATTATTATATCCCTTCATATCTCTCAGTACCAAGTACTACCCAACTCAAGATTCTTTGAGGATGTCTAAGGGGTTAGTCAGAGGTACGTCCTAACATTACATTTCATTACATTTGGCACATACTCACATTTTGCAGTAGTTAGTATTCCATACGTGACAGGTTGCAAGCCCATCGCCGCTGCTAGAAAACTAACTGGTTTTCTCACGATGTTTCCCTTCACTGTTTAGGAGCGCTGGCATTGCGCACATAAATTTTTCGATAGAAAAATCCATTGGTGCACGACCGGATTCGAACCTGCGACCTTACGATCGGAAGGCGGGTCACTCTCACTAGACCACCGGTGCTCTTTACAACCTAATGGGCACTATAAAATGTAGTAGTCCCTTTCTTCAACTGAAGCAACACCTATTATGATTTCAGCATTTTAATATGAATCAATTTAAGTAAAAGAAACCAAGCTACACCTAGGTACTGAAAAAAAATCGCTCTGATTTTTAGACTTCAGAAGCTCGATAATAAGAGAAGCATTGTCGAAGCATAATCCTACTAATATTATAAACGAGAAAGTTTGTACGTATGGATGGATGGATGGATGTTACTCTTTCATGCCGGAACAGCTGAACGGATCTAAATGAAACTTAGCAGAGAGATAGATTATAGTCTGGAATAGCACATAGGCTACTTTTTATCCCGTGGGAATAACGGGATTTAAATCTGAGCGGGTGAAACCGCGGGGCGCAAATAGTATGAGCATGAATTGGTTTCAAAATAAAACGCTTAATTAACTGATTCTACTTCAACGATAATTTGATACTACTTAAACACTACAACACAATGTTTTTAAGTTTATTTATTGTCATAATTAAGCTACCTTATTAGAAGAACGAAAATATCTAATTATCTATGCAAGCAGCGCAAGTATTCATTGAGAATTTTATCTCTTATATTGCTGCAAACTCTTGAATGTTATGTTTTAAAAACGCCAGCAGATTTGTGCTCTTATTAACATCTCTGAAGCTATCCAAGGCAGGAAACCCCGGAATCTGATCGTCCAACTCGTCTTCTACTCCAATAAGAATGTTCCTGACGTAGGAATCCAGCCTATAACGACAAAATAGTTGTTGAAAAATTTATTGTGGTGAACCTTAGCTTCTGACTAATATTGATATGACGTGTTTAGATATTTACCTTTCTATCAGAGCACCTTTTTTACCAGTGGTAGATGCTTTTCTTATCCGTAGCTTATCATTTAATTGAAATACACTCCACGTTGAATATATTTTGAGGATCTAGCAATTATAATAATTGTAAACAAACATAAACAAAGATGCATTATGACAGATCCAGGTACGATGTAACATAGCGCCATCTGCTTTCAGCTTTCACTTTCGTACCCCAATCCAAAGTGGTCCTTGTGTTAGAAATGAATAAAGACCAATTTGCTTTTGGTTGCCTTTGTGAAATGTCAAATAACTTTTGTGAACATAACCTCAACAAAACATTTTTGCTTAAGAATTGGTACCGCCACCATTTATAAAGCTGACAAAGTGAGCTAAATGTTTTTCAAGGTCTCGGGACGTTCAGAAACTAAGTGACATAAATTTTCAAATATTTTCGGTAACTTGCGATTTTTGGATATTAGTAAAAATCCTTTGGTTCAATCCTTTAGTCTATGAAAATCATAATTTTCACTTTATTTGGTAAATTTAAACTACAAAGATGCATAACTTAACATTTTTAAGTCATTTTGTGGCTGAAAATTGTATATAAATTATTATAATAAATATAATAATTATTGCTGGGAGAGATTTTGAATGCATCATTCAACCTGACGAAGATTTATAAGGGTCCTTACTACCCTCTGAAGGATAAGTATGCTTATTTATTTTTATACAAGCATTCGCGTGATATCTATTGAAATAAAAAGTAACCTATGTGTTTATCCGGGTCATAAATTACGTTTCAGCTGAATTCGTTAAGGATTGGGAAAGGGGCATTGTATTTGTAGGATAGGAATCCAAAACATGATTTTGCTCCTTTCTTATTACGCACTAGCTGCCGCCTGCGTAAGCGCTTAGGAAGGAATAAAACTCGCCAAGCAATCAATATTCTACTACTATTCGGTATACCGAACGCGAAAGTTTTTAAGTATGGATGTATATTGTTTCTCTTTCACGCCGGAACGGCTGAACGGATCTGGATGAAACTTGACACAGAGATATAATATATTATAGTCTGGAGGATACTCCAGGATGTGATAACATAGGCTACTTTTTATCCCGTGGGAATACCGGGATTAAAATCTGCGCGGGTGAAACCACGAGGCGCTAAATATCTATCCTATATAAAGTTATTTACACTTACAATAATACCTAATCACATTTTATTAAGAACCTACCTCTCACCTCGATAACTGAACTGACTAAAGTGTAGAAGAATAACGACACCTTTATCGTATAAGGAATAACAACAAATAAATAATAATATCTGAATTCGACTTTAAAAACTAGATAGAGTAACTTCGGGTAATATGGCACACCATAAGCCTTTTTGCAAATAAATACGAAATTTATGAGTCAAACAAGTCTTTATTGGTTCAGTCCTTTGAAGTTAGTATTAATCAACAATTATAATTTTATTAACTTTAGAACGTAACTTAAATAAACTTTATTTTTATCTTAAATAATCATAAACATGCTAACATGCATGTCCTACTACGAAGTAGGACAACATGGCCTAGGTGAAATTGGGAAGAAAACTTACATTACCAGAAGAACTAATGAAACAATTAGTACGGTATGTGTTAGCTATGAAAGTTGTTTGGTATACCGAACAACTTTTTATTGTTTTTAACTGCCAGCTGATAAGCTAAAACCTTTTAGTGTTATAACACCAAAAGATTTTAGGTTATCAGCTGGCAATTCAAAACAATAAATGTTCCCATTATCTTATATCATTTCAGTCTGCTATGGGCCAGCTCAATCATTTTTTTTTCTATACCGTAATTGTATAGGTATCGGTTAAATAACGGTACAATCATACCTTTTTTTAGGAATTACACCACCGTTACAAAGATTCAGTTAAAAAACGTGCTAAATAAATTAGAAGTTATTGCGAAAATTCATTATGGTCATAATGACCAACCTCATTCCCAATATGCTCTTTTTGGTACGAATCTTCGCCGGGTTAACGTCATTACTGCCAGTCAAGTATGTCAATTGACAGGGTTCCAATTATACTACATTGAGCGCTAGATTTGACACTTTTATGGGACAAATGGCGAGCATTTAAAATGTTATTACTAGTAGTTCGCCCCGAACTGAAATTTCGTGACGCGACGCGAACGTTCCAAATATATAACTAGTGCTTAGTTTGCTGCTTTTCTCAAGGCGTGACTGATGCGTGCGGGAAGAGGAGAGGGGTGGGGTACGAGTGTACTTTTACGGAATAATGTGACAACGAGTTGCATTAGTATGTTTCATCATGTGTAAATGATGAATATACTGTTTTATGTACATTGAGCTTCAAGTAATAATTATCATATTTTTTTCGAACTTTGACACGAGGTACGACCCCTAAAAACCTAACAAAAAAAAATTAAAAAACTAGGTTCGTTTTTTAGGTGATAGAAGCGAATGGTGGGCTGACGCAGTAATTTTTCAAAAGTCGAAAAATAAGAAGCACCCTAACGTACATACATACATAAATACATAAAATGCCAAATCGCCCAAGTTGATTGTAAGATTTTCATTCGCTTCGCTCACTCAATGAACAATATGAATTTATTCATAATCATGAGTGTTGTACATAAAGTTATTTTATTTTATTTATTGAATAAAATCCACAACTCTTTGTATTATATAAGTAACATAATGAATGTAGCTGAAAACCAATAACGGATTTTATTTTTTTAAGTTAACTATCTATTATTATAGTAAAGGGTATTTAATTCTCGCCATTATAACTAACCTTTTTATGAGTACACTGCACTTATATGAACTAAAAATGAAAATCAAACGGTGTAAACCACAAAACAGTTGCGAAAAAAGTTCCTCTTTCCACATCTGCTAAAAAGTGTCCAGCTACGGGCAAGCATTGCCACACTGGTCACAAACAACACCACGTGGTACAAATAAATGTCAAAAAACCTGGTCAGCTTTTTCAAGAACGCACACATACACACCATGCATGTAACGTGTAAACGGATGTGTTCCAAATTCAAAATTGATAGCACTTAACCCCTAGACGGTGTTATACGGCTGCAGGCGGGACTATGTACCTATCGATATCAAACGACTTGTTTCCATAAATTACGAATGGATGTAATGTACTTAAAATTATTACAGAATTCTTTAGAAATACAAAGTTTATTAGCATTATGATAATACTAGATATTAGATATTACTACATACCCATAAAGGATTCAAAAATAAACATTTTTTACAGAGTATTCGTTTGAAACTGCAAGATGAGTGATATAAAAGGTTTAGTAAGACTACCAAAACAACTAAGAAACATTGTTTTCCATCCTTGTGTATTTTTATAACGAATAATATTGGATAAAGCAGTTGAGATTAGTTTTCGACGCATAACTTGAACTGCATCCTAATATACACGCCTAATTTTTATCCAACTGCCACCGCCGATAGGCGATCTAAACTTGAAGCATTTGACGGGTTACATGAAGCCAACGAAACGTCACCTAGTACGAAAAAACTAGTGAGCTATTCCTATAACTGGTTGAATGAATGACGTTTAATATTTGGTAGCTCGCGGTACGAAATTGACGTTTCAAGAAAGTTTTACGAGCTGGCGGTCGGTACCCTGATGAATTTAATATTTTTTAATGACCTCTGCCTAATGGTATCAGTCAGTCGTGACTGTTTAAGACTACTGCGGACCGATTATTTTGGGTAGGCATCTATTTCTGCCCTCAATTCATCGCGGTCTTCATTTCATTCATGTTCAATATACTTAATCTCCATCACCTCTCCGATATCTTGAGAGGCGACTAGACACCAATAGATAAGTAGCAGAAGCCCTGAATTTCTCCCCGACACTGCGGTCTCCAATCCGCCTTGCAGCGCAGCGTGGTGATTAGGGCAAGCCCCCTAAATACTCGAAAAGTATCTCTAGCAAACTCTTCACTACGAGATAGAATCAGAAATGAGGAAATCCGTAGGAGAACCAAGGTAGCCGACAAAGCTCTCAGAATCAGCAAGTTGAAGTGGCAATGGGCAGGTCATATAGCTCGAAGAACTGACAACCGCTGGGTAATAAAGGTTCTCGAATGGCGACCACGAACAGGAAAGCGAAGTGTAGGACGCCCTCCTACCCGGTGGACTGACGACATTGTTAGGATCGCGGGTAGTCGGTGGATGGGAAGGGCTCATAATCGTTCTTCCTGGAAACGGATAGGGGAGGCCTATGTCCAGCAGTGGACTTCTGTAGGCTGCTGATGATGATGATGATGGTCCTCACATAAAATCACTTGCTGGTAGACTAAGTTCGGCTGCATACGCAGTTCGCACTATAAGATGGCTTACAGATGAGGCTACAGCTAGGCTGGTATATTTTAGTTACTTCCACAGTGTAATGTCCTATGGTATCTTGCTATGGGGTAGAGCTGCTGATATACAAAGTATATTTGTACTTCAAAAACGGGCGATACGTGCCATTTATAAAATGAAACCACGTGACTCATTGAGGGAGCGTTTTAAGGAAATTAATATTCTCACAGTAACTTCACAGTATATTTTTGAAAATTTATTGTACACTCATAAACACATAGGTAGCTTTAAGAAAAAGAGTGACGCACATAACGTTAACACTAGAAATAAAAATAAATTATGCATTCCGAAATTTCGATTACAAAAGGTAAATGGCTCGTTCATGGGGAACGGTATACGCTTCTATAATAAACTTCCAGAAAGTGTCACTGGGCTTCCTATTAAAAAATTTAAAGTGTACATTAAGAATTATCTGATAAGGAAAGCTTACTATACTATAGATAGTTATATTAATGATAAAAGTGCGTGGCCTGATGTCCCGGTCGCTCTGCCCATCGACGGCTAACATATCTGCAATGTCTTTACTATTATGTTATTTAAAAAAAGATTTTTTATTTTTTTCTCCATTGTTGTTTGACTATACTATCAATTTATGAATCTGTTTACTTTTCCATTTCTGTTAGATTACTTTGTATTATATAGCTTCAATAGTGTAGGTATTTTATTACATTGTAACGAGGATCATATAAAAGAGCGATAGATACCAAGCCGAGTTTGTTGCCTGTTCTTCTCGGTGTTGGTCGCGTGGAACTGGCACTAGAGTCACCTAGTTTTAAGACGGTTCAAGATGGTCCTTGTGATTTTACTGAATAAACATATTTTGACTTTGACTTTGACTTTGATGATCTCTAGCAAAAAACTCTGGAGCTGATGATTAGTTGATGGTATATCGAAAACTGCCTCAGTAGAATCATTATCGTTATCGCTCCGGATTGTTACTTGTATGCGGTTTACAGGTTACCTGTTAACGACCAGATTTCCGCAGCTCATTTATCAGATGTTTCACGCGAATGAAGGTGAAAGTACTAACTACCAATGTACTTAGTCTGGTCGCGTGTTACGGTGCTACCATAAGCTAAAGGGGAAAGTTCGCACGACCTTGATCTAGGGTCGGCGTTTGCCAAGACTAACAGTTCTCTATATTTTTATTCTTGCTTTCTTTCTTGCTATCGGTTCTCTTGGGGACAGTATGTTTATCTTTTTATTTGATGCTCTAAATGTAATGTAATGTCTCGACGGATTCTCATAGCTTATCTTTCGATGTTATGTTGTTAGCTGGCTTTTTCTTTGTGCCGATCTGTTGGCTGCGTTTTTATTTGACCTCTACCAACAACCACACTGGGGACAAATTCACGTCGATAGCTCTTATCTACTTTTTATTTATTTTTCGCTTTATTTTCGTGAAATATAAGCTCTGTGGCTGTTTGCTATAAAGCTGAGAATAATTATCGATTGTCGATTCAGTTTGCTTGTCGAATAATGCTTTAATTGAATTTTATTCAACTATAAATCACACAACTTGCGTTCTAAACACTGTTTATAAAAGTTCCTGTAATTGCGACTTTCTTGCGTAGTTTTTCGTGTCTTGGAAATAAACTTCTTATAGGTAATGTAACGTACCTACCTAAGCTCGCCTGGCCAATGTTTTTCCGTCCGTGTACTACTTTGTAAATCGCCGTAAATTTAGACACAGTTCGCAATCCACGCCATATTAGACACTAAATAACACATACCTACATCTAATAATGCCACTTAATAGAAGCTTGCTCCACACAAACCGCCACTTTCCTTCGACCAAGAATTATGTGATCGATTGCAGAATTACCTCATAATCATTAACTTGCCATACCTTATGCTCTTAGGACATTGAACTCAATTCTCAGAGGTTTATTGATAAAATTTCACTGCACACACCACACATCATGCTGAAGAAATAACGCAAAATAAGATGTATTTTGCGTTATTTCTTCGGCATGAATATAGTCGATGTCCCAATGAAATATTGTCGAGGATAGGAAGATTTCAATAAGTATTCGTACGTTATTGGTTTTCGTTAACATTGGTGAATGAATTTGTCGTGTACGTAAAGATTTGATTGTAGCTTAGAAAATGTTTAAAAATAATGCACGGTCGACGCATATTAGACGTAGGTCTGTAATGCGTCGATCGTATAATTATATTAATTAATTCAGTAAGTTATACGGAGATAATTTGCGAATAATGCGGACAGCAATGCTTTTAATAATGTCGAAACATACCACTCGCCATGGCATACGTCAGAAACAGATAAATATTTTTTTTCAGAAACCGTTTGAAAGTAAACAATGGAGCTTGCTTAGACAGAGCCTCTAAACGAAAAGAAAAATATCTCTGAAGTTAGAGTCCCAGACATCCAATAGCTATACCACACTATAGGCGACACCGTGCCAAATACTTAGTAGACTTCAATAGGTGAATGATGGAGCTCAAGGAACCAGCTTCAACAAGCACAAGTTTCGTGTTGTGTATGTTCCAGTTGTATCAGCACCTTGACATATCGAAAAATCGATTGAACTAAAACTTCCGAGGCCAGGTATTAATTATCTACCCGGTAACATACATGCCTACCCGGTCCTACCCGGTGGACTGACGACATTGTTAGGATCGCGGGTAGTCGGTGGATGGAAAGGGCTCAAAATCGTTCTTCCTGGAAACGGATAGGGGAGGCCTATGTCCAGCAGTGGACTTCTGTAGGCTGCTGATGATGATGGTGATGAACATACATGATACCTGAGATAGCGGCAGTAACTGAGTATTTCTCAAACAAAATGTACGTAACGAAAAAGGAAAAGTTACGAAAAAGTACTTTTTCGTAACATAACTCTAGGTACTTAAGGAAGAAAAAGTTACGAAAAAGCACTTTTTCGTAACTTTTCCGTTTTCGTTACGTACATTTTGTTTGAGAAATACTCAACTATGACTTTATGAATTCATTGGTAGCAGTTCTTAACGAAACCCCTGTATTTGTATATTTCAAATGGTTTGTGTACATGGATGCCTAATAGATTGAAATCGTCTCATTTCCTTTGCATAAGGACAGCGCGGACTAGATTGGTAGTTAATCGATTTAATTATGATTTCCAAATGTTATTTATGTGATTGCCTTCATAGGATATTGCGACTACTTTAATTGATATTTCACCGATTAATGTAAATTAACATGAGTCCTGCTGGAGATTTATAACCTTGCTTGGTGTTGCAAATTGAAATAAGATTCTTCTTCGTCTTCTTGTCGTTTCCCTTTTTTTCAATCTTAGTTTATTATAATATCATCTATCGGTTATGCAGTCGCATAATAATTGACTCTGTTCACTAGAGACACACTCCCAAATAGTAACTGGAAGTTCATCGAAAATCGCAGGTTGATTAGAAAAATTCTAATATCGATAGGTATTTTAGAAATGCTGAGCACAAAATTGCTATAATTTCTCTTGCGGAAATCATTGATCACTTTCGTCTTGCTGTTATTGGCAAGATAGTCGTCAATACAACAGTTGTATGGTGTTGGGTGTTTTCTATGTATAATAAAAAATATCTATCTATGTAATTATATAATGTATTAAATATATCAGTTATCTAGTACCCATAACACAAGCTTTAGTAGCTTACTTTGGGGCTAGATAGTGCTGTGTGGATTGTGTCCAGCATTATTTATTTATTTATTTATATTTATTTATTATCTTAAACATTTGGGATCTTAGGAATTAATATTGGAGGATCATAACAAAAAAATCTTCAATCACGACCACAAACAACATTTATCTTCTCCACAATTCTTAATTTAACATCAACACAAACATCTATAGGATTCGTGCACGTCGAAGGTCTCACAGAAGCCTCTAAACATGCAAGGGGGCCTGATCCAAGAAGCCTGTCCTGGCTTGGTGCTATGTGCGTCCATGCGACTATAGTGACGGGGTACACCAAGCGCACTTACGAGGTCGATTGTCACTCTTCTAGAATCGGCGATGGTCTTTCATCGGTAACGATATCGGTGGGGAGGCTGTTTTTGCGGGCGCGCGGTTCTGGGGGATCCCATTCTGGGAGGCTGTTCTTCCTTCGCAGCTGGAAGCGGTTCATGTGTTGGTGCGAACAGTGCTGGCGAGGTGGGGCGGTTGGGTCCTCGCGGCGAGTCTGGCTGAGACCAGCAACGGTTTGCGATACAAACGACATCTTTAATTTGGACTGGAAAATTTAAACATACACCTGCATCACAACTGTGTTGAATTTGCGGTTTGCGTAGTATTCAAATTTCTTGGCGTTCGCCGTATCATAATGTCAATGTTTTTTATGTAAATTAATTTCAATTTTTGTATTATTTATAATATTAATGGCATTTCGCCAATGCCACGTTGCAAGTTAGGTTAACACAAATGAGTAAGATAGAATCGCTGAATCTATGTGATGTTCCATCAATAAGCAATCCTATCCGGTTATTTTCCTTATGTACTGTAACAATAGGACAAAAAACAAAAGAGACACCTTATCTTTTTTTTCTAACATTTACGGCCATCGTTGATAACAAATGTGCCTACTTCGATTCAAATCGAAGCTAATAACACACTGCTATTGATGCATCAAACGTATTAAAACTTTGTAAATGATAGGAGCATGAGGGGTTGAGCAAGGTTGAAGAATTGAAAGCACTTTCTTCAGACACGCAAGCGAACTGAAGTTTATTTCAGGGCTGTGTTTAATTTAGAAAGTGGTGGTGAGTTTTATTTATATAGCGAAAACCAACATATTAAGTACCTACTATATTATGTATTAGGTACTATCGTAGAAAATTCTTTTGAATTTTTAAATCAATACCTATCGATTAAACACTCTCACCGCCGGTTTCTGAAAGCTCGACCAAAGTTGATCGGCTGTCAAGTCACTTGCTATCTCTGTCTAACTTTAAGTCAAACTGAAATAACAAGTGACTTGACAGCCGATTAGCTTTGATCGAGCTTTCAGAAACTGGCGGTCTATGTCACAAACATAGTGATGTATTTTAAATACCAAAAATATTTAACGCAATGTATACCATGACTACACTAGTCAATCACGGTAAGCGATGCCTCAATCAAATAAAATCATATGGGTAGAATAAAGAAGGTACTCAGTTGAGTAGTGGTATAAAGAAGGTAGAAGAAAGGTACTCAGTTGAGTAGTGGTATAAAGAAGGTAGAAGAAAGGTACTCAGTTGAGTAGTGGTATAAAGAAGGTAGAAGAAAGGTACTCAGTTGAGTAGTGGTATAAAGAAGGTAGAAGAAAGGTACTCAGTTGAGTATTTTCTTTATTCCTAGTGATACCGCTCCGATTGTTTCATCGTATCTCATCAAATATTTATTGGCGCCTGCCTTGTGTCCACTTGATAGTCTATATCTAGAAATAAATGGTGAAATTTTCATCGAACACGCGCGCGTGTCTGTCAAGTCAACAGACTTGTGGACGTAATGAGCGTATGGACGTAATGGATTGGTGCTTTGTGTGTTTAATATAAATGTAATAATTATTATAAGCTGTATTATCCACTTACACAACTTTTACACACACTAACTAATATATTTATGCAATTTACATTTATTATTTAAGGTGAAGGCAAGAGCTAATGTGACTCGCTCGCACGTTTTCACTTGTTGAAGGATATAATAGCACTAAACCCATTTTCGAAAAATCGCAAACAACCATTTTGTGTTCAATCACATTGCGCACAGTTTAGTAAAAAAATCATTCTGATCGGTACAAGTTTTCCTACTTAAAAGTTTGCTTTTCTAGTTTTCGTACATAAGCAAACTTTTGAGTAGGAAAACTTGCATCAATCAAAGTCAAATTTTTACTAAACTGTGTGCAATGTGATTGCACACAAAATGGTTGTTTGCGATTTTTCAAAATTGTATTTAATGATTTTATATCTTTCAAAATGTCGAATCGTGCGAGCGAGAGAAATATTAAGTGTTGTCAACGCCTTTAGTTCTTTATAAGTTTAATCTGTATCGGTGTAAGTTTTTTTTTTTTCAGTTTTTTTTGTAAGTACCGTCTAGAGTGGTAAAAGCCTCCATTTCGTTCTATCTCTAGCAGCTCTACTCCAAAGCCTGCTATTTAGACGATGTTGTCGCTTCATCGCTTTCGACTGCCTGGCCTTCGCTTTTTATCGAGGGGGTACCAATTTGTTGTCATTTTGATCCGCACACACACAAAGTCAAATGAACAAAATGACTTTGTGTGTATAGTTTGGACAAATTATTAAGCCAGCTTTGGTGTTTCAGAAAGGCTCAGAGATTTTGGGAGTTACGCTCTTTAAGCGTGACATATCCACCAGTAACTATAACCATGTTTTCAGTACCACTAGTAAACACTGGTTTCAAAGGCACGGCAGATCTAGATCTAGATTGAAAAAAAGCAACGCTTGGCGGCTGAAATTAACATCGTGGTAGGTACTTCCCCGGACGACAAAGAGGTCTATACTACTACGAAAGTGTCAATTATCAATCTACGTACCTCTGGCACTAAAGTAACTCAGATAATATGTTTTTTATACAACTAGCTGATGGAACAAGCAGAAGGCCCACCTGATGTTAAGTGGTAACCATCACCTATAACACAGCATTGCCTCGTCAGTCACGCACGATAGGAACGTGCCCTACGATGCACTGCCCTGCGTCCATCAACTTGAGGCATACAAAAGTTATGTACGAGTATCATGTGCCTGTAATTACACCGGCGACCACACTCTTTAAACTGAAACACTGCAACGCTGCTTGGCGGCAGAAAAAGGCGTGGTGGTAGTACTTCCCCGGACGAACCCTTCATGCACAAAGAGCTCTACTGATTGTGATATGCTACTATACTGATACCCTACTACTATATTGCTACCCTATTTATTTCTTCAATGCATACATTCTATTAAAATCACACCAAACCACTTTGAAGATCAAAGACGATATTTGCTGAAGATTCAGGGATGTTTACTCTAAGGGCGTAGCTTGGCAGTAAGCCAAGTCCAACACTGTGCCTTTGCACATACACACGGTCATAATTCTCACTACACGTAAAACAAACATCTATTGAAAGTGACTTTGCTCTCGATTTGTTCACTAAAACCAAAAATGGTTAATTTTTTCAGCTCGTTTAAGTTTTCCTACAGTGCTCATAGATGCTTCATGTGTGCATAAAATGAATTATACCTGCTTTATTTCCTCGTATAAAGCCTGCTCAGCATTCTCGCGAGAACAGGAGAAAAACGCGAGAAACGAGGTTCCGCATTCTCTTTCTCGTGCTTTTCTCGCGTTCTCGCGAGATTCATGAGATAGGTAGGGTGGAGCGGGATAGATAAACATGATTTGCAGCGCCTCAACTTTCATAATCGCTACTGTAGACGTAATAACTGATCTATGACGAGTATGTAATATGTTGGCAAAAAATAAATTAAAATCCATAAACTTACTCGTACATCCACGGTAACTGCTCAAGTCAGGTACGGCCTTAAAGTCTAACGAGGAAACCAAATCAAATAGGTTCACCAAATCAAATATTCCAAGTTATTCAGGCTAACCTCAGCATTATAATGGTCGCGACTCCGCTACAAAACTCTTCAAAATTCCATCAGTTTCAGCAAAAAATTGCTGTAGGCGTCCTGCCAAGATACCGTTAACTATGCCTTCGTTTAATGAGCTAGGTGAACTTTAACTAACGAAGTCCATAACCTTTGAGTGGGAGCGTAGCGTGACCGCCTTAAGGAAAACTAGGCAGGAATGGGGAACGCTATGAGACAAATGAAGATCGAATATAAATTAAAGAGGTTATAATAATAATATGTTGAAAGAGGTATAATATGCTAACCCCCGATTTCTAAAAGCTCGATCAACGCTAATCGGCTATCAAGTCACTTGCTATTTCAGCTTTTACTTCAAATGAGATAGAGATAGCAAGCGACTTGACAAGCGATTAATAGTGTTGATCGCGCTTTCAGAAACCGGGGGTAAGTGTTGTTTTAAAATAAGTTGAGCTTTCGTTAAACTATATTTAATTTATATTTACATTCTTATGTGTACCTAATTATGTAATTTGTGTCAATTTTTTTGTAATATTATTTCTATTTATCATTCTAATAAAATGGTTTAGCTTGGCTCTGTGTGCTTGGGATACGGTTGAAAAGATTAGTTTTTCTTCTGTAACTATAATTATTTCTACATCTATCTACGAGAAAAGCGAGCTGCAAAAAACAGTATTGTCTAAGTGGTTTTACGACATGTAGATGGTATTTTTTGTTTTATGCCAAAGCTGGCAGACGAGCATACGGGCCACCTGATGGAAAGTGGTCACCGTCGCCCATAGACACCTGCAACACCAGAGGCGTTGCTGATGCGCTGCCGGCCTTTTAAGAGGAGATAAACCCGCCTTTTGAAGGACCCCATGTCATAACTCCGAGGGAAAACCGCAGGGGGAAGTTCGTTCCACAACTTACTCGTTCGAGGTAAAAACGACCGAGAAAAACGAGTAGTTGAGGAGAACCAGCCATCCAGATGGTGGGGATGAAATTTGTTTTTGCGGCGTGTGGTGCGATGGTGAAAGTTAGCCGCGGGCACCAAACTGAACAGTTCCTCAGAACACTCCCTATTGTACAGACGATAGAGCACACACAGGGATCCTACGTCTCTTCGAATACTAAGGGGCTCCAGGTCGTCTGTGAGCTTGGGATTAGAGTAAATACGAGATATTTAGTGACTAATCTATTTTAGTTCAGTATTATTTAACTGCGATAAAGTAATCTTCATGTATTTCAAATGCTAAACCCCATTAAATTGATAACTACTCCCCTTGGGCTTAGCAATTCGATAGTAAAATATATACAAATATAAAACTTTACAACCGGACCGAGCCCTTTCAGCCAGCGGCCATTAGCAATGTAGCAAGCAGTGGCATAAAAATAATTTGGAAAGGAAACAGGAGAGTTGCGGGTAAACCCCCCCTGTTTGCGTTGTGGAGACGTGGCCCGGGAGATAGGGTTGTCAAAATCAAGCCGCCATTTATCTTTTCTGTATAAATCGGCAGCATCAAACATTTAAAACAGAGCAGAATTCTGCTTTCTTCTAACAAACAACTCACACTAACCATTAAAAACCGGAAGACATACAAAAGGTCAAGAGCTGCGGTCTGATTACGCTAATATCTGGCTATCGAGATGGCTTTCAGTTTGACATTTGATTCCTATCCATCCACCGAATTTAGCAACCATCCCAATGTGAATTCAGTGAGTGTTTTAGTAACTAAAACATTGATTTTAATCGCAGTATCTACAGGCAGCTGCCTAAATTATTCAAGACCGTATAAGCTTTGACAGCCCTGCCGGTAAATGCTTGGATGTAGCATGTTGAAGCTTTTCATGGAGTTATGAATTTACATTGGGAAATGTTGTTTACTTTTATGAAAATAAGGTGTATATTTTCAGACAGTAAATAGGTTTTAAAACGGTTATCTATCTACTCGTTTCTAAAACAATTTTAAACGAACGACAATCAATCTTAATTAATTATCATAAATAAATTATCAAAATACTTATTAGTGATAGACATAATTCAGTGAAAATTTGTAGTTAATTCTAAAAGCAATTGTTCTAAAAGCAAAGCAAACATTTTAAGAGTAGTAGAGCTCATTGTGAAGGGCTCGGCCGGGGAAGTACTACCACCAAGCCTTTTTCTGCCGCCAATCAGCGTTGCTGTGTATCGGTTTGAGGAGCGTGGTCGCCGGTGTAATTATAATGGATTCCTTTTTAAGAACTCCAAGGATCTAAGAATCAAGGAAGCTTTTAATAAATTAAACTTGCCAAGTTACGACTGAATCAATTTAAAAACAAATGCCAAACTCTGTGATACTAGTTTCAAAGTCAACGCACATCCGAGTTCCGAAATTCTAATATTTTTTAGAACATCAATTTCACTCACCGATTAGCTAAATTAGTATCCTCACAGATGAGCCCATTAAATTAAACGGTCCCACAACCCGTGACAATCCATCACTTTTAAGCACTCGTGTAATCCAAACATTTTTCATTCCGCTTGGGGTCCAATAAACCCGAATGAGGGCTTAAGTTGAGCTACCATCCATTCGGGTATGTCCGGGAATGTTCGACTTTTAGCCCACTCTTTGCACTTTTTCACTTTACTCTTAAAAAAAATGCATAGCCATGTCATTACCCATAGTATTTGGTGTCTATCGTTTTAAAACTGATTATCTTTCGGTAGATTTATTTTTTATTTTACTTTATTTGGTAACAAACAGTATCTGCACTATGATAACTATCCATAAATAAACTAAATACCGATCATATTTTTCGCAATATACAAACATTTTTATAAGGCCTCCCTCTAGTACAGAACTAAGTTCAATAAAATCAGCCAGTTTCTACAGCAATTGACCTGTATTTTATTCTATAAATATCACGCAGGGGATTCAAATTTCATTTTGCTGCTAAAATATCAGTTTTTACGGAAATATCCGACTTTAACCCGGTTACGAAACTCCTCATTACGTGACCAGTAGATGGTAGCTCGTAAAACCCGTAATAGGACCCCCTGGCTTTGTCCGTTTGTCCAACGAGCTTCTCGCGTTATAGGCTGTGGGATTAGATCTAATGCGTGTGAGGTTGGTAAGCGTTTTCATGAAGTTTTTGCGACGTTTGTAAAGGACTTCTTCGCTTCGTTTATAGCACTTTGCCAGTTGTATCGATTCTGTTGTTGCATTATCCTAAACTAACTTAATCTGACAGCTCTAAAATTATAACCGTCCTTGTAGATTCAGTCCTTTGGAAAGGGACAGCATTTGGAGTGCTGACAAATTAGAAAAAGTAAACAACAGAATTGGCACCATTGTCAAGTGATTTAGTTTTAGTCAAGTCAAGTCGGCCGTCATTTTGTTTTGAAGAATATGGTGACGGTTTTCTTCAAGCTTCTGCATCCGTTCTTTTGAAAGACACTCTTGTCACTCATAGGTAGATTATATTAAAAGTTTTAGTGAAATTCTGTCCTATTACATCAACTCGGGTTGTCATGGCTGTTGTTTTGACAAAAAATTTCATATTCAATTAGCCCTTAGGTATTTATTTTAAAATTTACAATAATATGACAAACTTCCCATCATGTGACAATATTCAACCGTATGATGATGATAGATATTAGTAATAGAAACAAACAATTTTGTTTACAAAAAAAGTTAAAATTATCGAAATATTAGGTAGGTACCTAAGTTATACATTTTCATTACAACTTTAACAAAACCATGGATAGATAGATAGAAAATACTTTATTGCACACCACATAATAGTTAGAGGTCTAGTGGGAGTGACCCCGCCTTCCGATCGTAAGGTCGCAGGTTCGAATCCGGTCGTGCACCAATGGATTTTTCTATCGAAAAATTTATGTGCGCAATGCCAGTGCTCTTAAACGGTGAAGGAAAACATCGTGAGGAAACCAGTTAGTATTCTAACAGCGGCGATGGGCTTGCAACCTGTCACGTATGTAATACTAACTACTGCAAAATGTGGGTATGTGCCAAATGTAATGTTTGGGCGTACCTCTGACTACCCCCTTAGACATCCTCAAAGAATCTTGAATTAGTACCTACTTGGTACTGGGAGATCTGAAGGGATATCTACCGTGCCTGGGGATCAAAGTCGTGAAGCTGTTTCAGTTTTCAGTTTTTACATAATAGTTACACACAACACAACAACGTAAAACATCTGAATGATATACAATGTCGACCTGTTCGAATGTTTGACGACCTATTCGGCGAGAGTCCGCCTGCGACGCAAGAGGTTGCGGGTTCGATTCCCGCCTCGGAACAAATTTGTGTACGATCTGCAGAAATTTGTTCCGTTGGTTTGGGTGTTTATTACTGTTTATGTATAATAAAAAAAAACTATCTATGTACCTAAGTATTAAATATATCAGTCATCTAGTACCCATAACACAAGCTTTGAGTAGCTTACTTTGGGGCTAGATGATGCTGTGTGGATTGTCCAGCATTATTTATTTATTTTATTTAATGGACTTGAAGGAAAACATGTCAAGGAAACCGGCATGCCTTAAAACCCTTTCACCACCCTATTTCAAAAGGAACTATGTAGTGACACGAGAATGAAGATCATAACTTTTTACCTATCCCTCACTACGCGCAATACCTAGACAAAGTTACCTACTGAGATAAGCTTACCCGCATGCCAAATTATGCCATGGATACCATCATTGTTCTTGAATGAAACCATTGTCACTGAAGTTTCATAAAAACATTATTATCACGGAATTTCGTTATTACTCGAGTGCCGAGGGTTATGTGTTTGGCGTTATCTATTCATGTATTAATAGGTGTATATAATATAATCCATCCTTCGATATTTCTTTTAGTACCACGTAGCCACCAAACGGCTGGAAGGATTAATTTAAAACCTGTAGGTACCTTATTTACCCACATACTTTTAGTTCGGGCAGTCGGGTTTTTTATTTTTAAATCTTCTTGTTTTTCATTTTGAAATACTTTTGATAGGTACTTACTTTAGTTAAACTGTATTATATTTTAAGAAAATAAACTGTTTATTCAGTTAGCAATATAAAACGCTAGGATTATTAATAAAAAAGTAGCTACTTGTCTCATTAGTTCTAAGATCAATAAAAAGAAAGAGCCATCGGATTTTACGAGCATCCTAAACTAGTAAGATTTCATGGCTTTGCGCGGTCAACTGTGTAGACTATCCAACGCCTCTCGAGACGAAACAGAGGCAGATTTTTTCTACAGTAAATTATTAACACACTTTATATCATAAATGTGCATGGATGTTTGTTACTCAATAACGCCAGAAAGGCGGATCTAGATGAAATTCGGCAAAGAGATAGATTACAGCCTGGAATAGTTCATATAGGCTACTTTATATCCCATGATTTAAAACTACGCGAGTGAGACCGCGGGGCGCAGCTAAGTACTAGGTACATAATATTGGACCCAACAACAAAGCGGGGAAGATAATATTGGCACATTTGGAAAATTTTACGATAATTATGTGTATGTAGAACGTACTCGTAATAACTCAATGTAAATAGCAGGTTGAAGGTTTGAAGTAGAGAAATTTTGGTCACTGAGCAGATTAGCGAAATAGCTAATAGCTCAAAGAAAAAAAAAAAAAACATCCACATGTATGGTACAGTAGGTAGGTCTAAGAACTAGAAAAACCAGTATCTAAATTCCTTGAGGTACCTAGGTATTTAATTTTCATTCCCGCCATTTCAACTAGGTACTTCATTGTTCTTTTTTTAACTTTTGAAAATGGGACCTTTGTAGAGCATATTCCTACATACACAGCATTGCTAGCATGAATAAAAAAAACACTATGAAATATTGGAAATTGCTGGCTAGTTCAAGTTAGTTGCAGACCAAAAAAGCCAATTGATATATTTTTTTTATGAATCGATTTCTGAGCAAATTGAATAAATGGTTCGATACCATTCTATATGGTAACGCTAGTGTCGATTAAAAATGTACGCCATCAGCTCCACCCATACAATGGGCATAGGTCACTTATTTTTAACCACAGACGACATAGTTACTTTTAGTTCTTGTGTGATGGCAAATAAGTGGTACATAGACATTTTTATTTATTTATTTTATTTATTTAATATTATAATTTTGTATTTTTAAAATAAAATGACATCAGGTAAATACGTTTTTTTATTTGTAAAATTCTTGCGTAGCATAACGCAAATAAATTATAATCATGTTGTAGCATAGTTTATCAAATTTGTTTCTAGATGGTTCAATAAAAATTTATTTATAGTGCATAATATTATAATAATATCACTCCAGCAAAGCTAAAGGCATGACAGCCTAGAAATAGAATGACAAGGCGTAAAACAGGCATGGCTTAGAAATGCCAGGAGCATCTTAACGATGTCCTCTGGCGCTAAGCCAACTTATCGAAACTCGGAGACGGAAAGTCGGTGGCGTGGTATGCGCTAAAGAACATGTGACCTATTTTTCTAGAATTGTACCGTGTTTTCAAGGTTTCTCCCACGCCCCCTGAGCATATGGGGAAAACAGTTCCTATAATTGTAGGTATACATTAGAATGTTCCTATTTTGTACGTTTTCATTTTAGACTACAGTAAGGAGGTTAGTTTCATGACCTAGTTTGTACTTAGCTTGTTAAATGTTAGAAAAAGTAAAAATGAAATACAAAGCGTGTTTGAAACGACAAGAGTACAAAAAACTAGGTTTACAAAGAATAACTGTTTTGAAATATAGTAAGGACCCAGCTCTATAATCTACCTTCTTTATGGTTCACATGAAAACTCTTTTCAGGGCTAAAGCTTGCCTTTGTTATTTTCTGGTGAAAAGAATTCAAAAGACGTTTTTGTGGTAAAAAGACTTGCTGAAGGGAAGCATGGGCAACTAAAGACTGTGATCTTATTCATAGAAGCTGCTGAGTACTCCACTAGCTAAACTGACCGATAAGTCTGTTGCTGTCTCTTTTCGATGACATGAAAGTGTCAATGACATGTACTTTATTGAACCGCTATAAAATGGCAGGGAATAACAACAAGGGCCTCAAAATATTCTATATTTTATGAACGCGAAACATATTGATGGCTTAAATAATGTTAAATTGTACACCCTAATTGACGAATTGACAATGACAATCGCATAACCTCACTTATTACTGAGAACGCCATCGGAATTGCTATAAGTTCACATGTAGACTTTAAGTTGTGATCTTGTCAATGCACCGGCATCCAAACCCAACAAACCGAAACAAGCAAAGCAAGCATCACTATTTTACGGCAGAAATATGATAGGAAGAAGGTGGTTGTAACTTCTAGGACAGAACTTTTTCAAAGAGCTCTACTACTAAACCCATACCTCATAGCTACATTTACTGAAAGTAGGAATACACGCTAAATTTTATTGTACAACTATAGCGGCCTGCCCTGGCTTCGCACGGGAGGACATAAACCCCTCCCGGACTCAACCAACCCCCCCGACTCAATCCTCAATAGTTTTCGCAAATAGTTTTCGTTCTATCTTCAATAGTTTTTGCAGCGCACCCGATGTAAGGATTTTTTTATACCCTGTGTTACATTATTGGAGTTTTAGTAAGGATTCATGATTATTTTGAAAATTTAACATAACCTATGTCCACCGGGGATAACGTAGCTTTCCAACGGTGAAAGAGGTTTTCAAATGGGTCCAGTAGTTTCAGATCCCAATACAAACAAACAATCAAATCTTTCCTCTTTATAATATTAGTATAGACGATTGTAATCCCCGTGACTTCTCTTCAGACCTCGTATACAATACCTAAGGGGTTGTCAAAGAAACGTCCAAACCATAGGCGCACAGGGCACACATGTAACTTCTATGTGATGACAACATTGGAAGGTTTTCAGTACATAAGCCATTGGAAATCCTCCATCATAGCTCAGTGACCAGGACCAACTTTACCAGCCCTCCAATGATTGAAGTTGTCAATAGTGGACCCATCTTTTAGAAACGACCAAGCCAAGCGTATCAGTCTCCTAATCCTTGGTTCCGAAGTGAAAAATAGAAACCTTGATATGACGTATCAATTGATATGTAAGTTGCACATGTCAGTATTAATATTATTACTAGTTCCACAACTGGGTCAAGACTTTCAAGCTAATGCTTAGGTACAACGTAATGTCGTTATGCCTTACTTTATCTATCACTAGAATCAAGACTCCTCGCAATACCGTATTTTCAAATGGTTTTAGATTCCACTCGTTGACACTTCTTTTAAAACTTTTACTTTCATTTGTTTTGATTGTAAGGTTTAAAGTAGCTATATTGGAAAAAACGTGGGTAACCTAGAAATAAGTAATATCTATTATAACGAGGGATCTCTCGTTAGTCTATGGTGCAACCGGTAGTAGCCACAGATATCTAGATAAAATCTAAAATGGGCGGATAAAAGTATGACAATATCTCAGAACTCGAAACGAGAGAGTCGAAAAATGCAAATGAAATAAACAAATGTCGACCATTTTAAAATAGTTAAATAATTTATCTGGAACATATTCGTTATCAGATCACAGTTAAAAGTAGGTATATAGGTAACAATGGTCCAATCCACCTTACCTAAATCAATACACAAGGCTGCACTTTCGTAATAGCACAACACAGCACAAAGCACAGGTTTTCTTTTATAGTTTTATGAAAATTCAATGTGTATTTTTTTTGTTAAAATTGGCTGGGGCAAGACGGCAGTGGTCCCCTTACGTACATCCGCGCAACTGCCCGGGTAAGGCGGCCGGCGAAATCAATGGCGGTACGCATGCGCATTGCTTCCCGCGGTATGCCGACCCCAAATATCTTATGTATGAGTGGAATATGGAGGAAAAAGTGAAAAAAACCCTCTCTTTGCCAATGTTCCGCCAGCTTTATGTGTCTTGATGACTCCCGTTTTGCAATAGCTTTTTATGCGCCAGTGTATTGAATCCGGTTAAATCTTTACGGAACTCTTACTTATTTTTGCTTACAATTAAACGGGTCCTTTGATATATTATTTAATTTGATCGTAACTTTCATTATACAGAAAATAACTCATCTCTCTTGGGCACTACCATTACTTAACCTGCTCCATTTGAATCATGCATAATTCAGAAGCGCCATTTTTCCCGCATTCACTCTCATAGGACTTCCAGTTAGGTAAGAGTGAATGTGACTGCATTATGAATTAGGTTTTGTGAAGGTTGCATATTTTATTAATTAATTGTAGCTCCTGACGTGACTCCCACCTAGAGAGAGGTAAAATTCTTTCTGGACCATTCTTCTTCTTATTTGTCTCTGACGCCTGTAGACTTCGTCTAAGAATCTTGACTTGGTTGTAATAATAGATCTATGGTGTTAAGGATCAAAGTCATGAGGCTATTTTCAAGAAAAGTTTTCGCGCTGGAACGTCAGAATTTGTCTCTTTTGGTCACGGAACAGAATATGTATATACATTTATATGCTTTTGCTTATTTGTTTACATATAAACAAAGAGACAGCAACTGACGTTTCTAATCGGAAACGATCCTGAAAATCACCTCGCTGATAATTATGATCAGCAAAGCGATTTGATTTGGTATAAACCCAGCAGGTCTGTGGATGATGATGATGGCCGTTACAGAACTCAAACGGAACCGTGGAAGCCTTCCAAATTCAAAACTTCGTTAAACATG
Source organism: Plemyria rubiginata (assembly GCA_963576535.1). Lineage (NCBI taxonomy): Eukaryota > Metazoa > Arthropoda > Insecta > Lepidoptera > Geometridae > Plemyria > Plemyria rubiginata. The sequence goes on along the minus strand of OY754908.1, from coordinate 13,192,010 downwards.
AATGGAACGGTTTTCAGATTACTATACCTAGCTACAAATAAGTACCATACCAAATTATGACGCAACAAAGCAATATTCGTAAGTACGTAAGTACCCTAAAATCGTGACGTTGGTTGCTTCAAATAAATTTACTTAGAAATCGAGCAGTTTGTAGGTTGCAGTACAAAAGGTTCCGTTTTAGAAAAGGCTTACCTGTATTTCTTATCCCTGTGCCACACAGAAATATGGATCAGTTGATGATCGTACACAGTCGTTGGTAGAGGAAGCCTGAGATGCCTCTGGAACTCTGGTTCTCTCTTCCCGTATAGCACTGATGTTCGCTGGAAGATCGACCTTTGAGAGGGCAGTGTTTGGGCCTCAGGCATACCGCTTATGACAACCTGCCATGATTTAAAAGTCATATTAATATAAAATTTATCAATTCTACGTTTTTTATTCAGTGAAAAAATGCAGTAGTCGTTAGATTCGCTGAGTTCATCAAATCTCGAAGCTTTTGTAAACGTGTTGGTAGGAGACTTTAGAAGCAGAGACAGAATAATTCGGGATACCTTTGCCCAGAAAAGGTCTGACGTTCCAGAAACATCTCCCATCAATAACTAAAATGATGACGGCGTGTTTTAAGATCAAAGATTCCGGAACCTTAAAATGTTTATTGATTTATACCTACAACACTACGAGTACGTTTGCTTGCTAACATTTTGAACTAACCTTAGCATACGCATTGATGTCATCCATTTTTCCGATGCCAGTAGACCGTAGCAAATCCCTGCATCGAATCACTGAAAAAAGATCACAAATAATATAAACTAGATCGCAAAGAAGTAACTTATTTAAAAGTAATGGAGTTCGATAGTCACCACTCACCGTGGACGTCTATGACGTCATTTCGTGTCATGATTTCCAAATCGATAGTTCCTTTTAGCGCTTGGAAACGATCAGTACTTCTGTCTAGAGCATCCAATCGGTTGCTAGCCACACTGCTTCGCTTCTCTTCGCTACTCGATATGCTATTCTCCTCTGGAGAATACGTCAAACACCTCCTGATTGATTTGTGCTCAATTACAGGAGTATATCCATCAACCAGAAGGTCTTCATCTAGTTTGCTGGTTTTATGAGCTCTCTCTTCACTCAGCACTTTTCCAGGCCTCTTCAGATTCGGTACAGGAGTGATTGGACTTGGTATACCGTTTATAAGAGTTAGCCCAAAGTGTTCTCGTGTTCCTGGTTCTTTGTTTGGCATCAAACTGCTGTGAGACACGTTTGATCGAATTGAATTATTAGGAAATTGCAAAAAGTCATCATCAGTCAATGGGTGTGAAGGGGAGCTCATAGGTTCGCATAGAGAAGTATTTGGCAGCTCGGACGCAGGACTAGGTAAACCCATTTCTAGAGTAAGAATGGAGGTTTTGGGATCCTTTGGCTTCCACTGGCTTTCATTGCTGAGGGTAGATTTTTTTCGGCGAATGCATCTTTGACGTTTCAACCTGAGACTGGCGCGGTTATTCGCTGCTGAGTACAAATCTGGAGTTGACTCTGAAAGGTCTTCTAAGCTACTTTTATCCATCGAAGAGCACATTGACCGTGATCTAACAAGAGATATACTCCTAGGAATTTCAGGGACCGCTCTAGATTTCGACAATATTACATTTTCGGGGGTGCACACTTCCCTTTCATTGTAGCCGTCACCGTCATCTAGAATAAAACACCCTATAGGTAGATTTTTCAGGAGTCTATCGTTCACTCTGTGTACTGGTTTCATCTTTTTTACGGGAGAGCTTTTGGGAGAAACTGAATTTTCTCTAGATAAGTTTATGTATTTAGCTTCTTTTATTAGATTAGCTTTATTTTCAGCTTGAGGGTTTACAAATAAATCCTTGACAGCTTCTAGGGTAGGGATCTCTTCTTCTATAGGTATTCTACTAGCTGGCATTCCGCTCAGTATCCGTCTCTTTGATTTGACTATTTTTGTACTTTTGATTATATCCTCAATCATTCTTTCCAAAGTCACATCTCCCATTTCTGTTGTAGAAATTGTTGATTCCGTTTCAAAACCAATAGAATCTTTTCCCAAAATGAATTTATTTTCCATTTCAGCAGAAATTTCTTCATCTCTTATGGGTACAGTAAAAGGAACCTCTAATTTAGGAAAATATTGCGACACATCGTTTGTAAAAGGCACTCTTTGTGATTTGGTATGTGTGCTCATCGTACTAAATCTCAATTCCGCTAGCCTTACAGACAACGGAGTAATAGACATAGGTGAGCAGGCTTCTCTTACCATCGTATGTGTATCTCTCTTGTCGACAGAAGGTGACATAAATGAACTTTGAAATTCGTTGGATTTCTTTCGAGTACGTTTCAAGGGCCTTATATCCCTGACCCCATTTTCATTTTTATTGAAATATAGAGGATTCTCCAAAAAAATGTGATGTCCAAAAATTGGCAGTGTTTTTCCTTCTCTGGATTCATCAACCTCAACTGGCATTTCTGTACAGTTTATAACTAAATCTCTATCGTATTCGATTTCTACAAGACCTTCACTTGTCGTTTTGGTAGTACACACTGGCTTTGTATTATTTACTTGCTTGTTTAGAGCAATGGAGTGTCTATTATTAGTTGTTACTGCACTAAGCCTGTCCGATAGATCATTTAATGATGGTTCAGACGTGCTGTGACTAAGTCGCGGCGAGCTCAATGAGTTTATATCTACACTTATTCTCCTTTCTGATCTATAAATACTATTATCTCTGCTAAATATATCATTATTATTTACACTAGTCATTTCTAATTTCCTCTTCTTTGCTTCTCTTACTCTCCTGCTGTATGTAGGTGGTGTCGGGGGCAAATCTGGAGGAACGTCATCTTCTGTGCTGTTGAAATAAAATTTCCGTCTCTCGAAACTCTTGACCGGGGTAACTGAAGTCGGTGTAATATTGCTAACGTCTTTGAGAGCAAGTCCTTCAGTCTTTTTGATAAAGCCCTCTTTAAAATAGTTTGGCGTACAGCCAATGTAATTTAAATTCTCTTTATCTGCAGTCAAAGCATTTTTCCTAGCATTTGCACCAAGAGATCGTCTTTGATATCTGCTAGGTTTTTTACTCTTTTTAACTGTTTCAGCATCGAGTGATCTTCTGGCAGTGCTGTCAAAGGCTGTTTTTCTGCAGTCTTCATAGTCATCCCTTTCGAAATTAGTGTTTAGATGGTTATCTTGGTTCTTTTTACCATAAACTGCCCACTTCAGCATATTGTACCTGAAATAGAAGAAACATAACATGAGCAGAAATAATGATGCGATTTACTAGCCCTAGTTTGAAATTAGTTCAGACAATCGCGTATTTCATCGAAGAAAATTGCAATAATGAAATTGCCAAGATGATTGACGCCATAATTACTTGCGTTTATAAAGTAGGCAATGGCAGGTCTTGATCGGTAAACCACGGTAAACAGCTATGCAGTTATGATAATACTTTGTCAACACGATGACAAATTACTGTTAATCTATCACTGTTCAGCCTATTCTCACGACCTCTATCTGTCAAAGTACATCGTGGTTTTTACACCGCACACCGCTGGAAACAAACACAGGCCTTATTCACTTCGAATACGGTTTATATTGGCATGTGGCGGTGAAATCTCATGCATTTCCAACGTGCAAATATTGATCTGACTTGGAGATAGAAAGGATTTTGGGATAAAGGGGAGCTCTGGCAGTATAACTAATCTGTTTGCAGATACGATCTTACACTGGGTAAGTCTTTACGTAGGAGGAAGACGGTTGAGTGATTCACTTAATCATTCATTTGTTTTAAGAGGTATTAGTACGAAATAGCGAACCAAATACAAAATTGTTCAACCGTGAATTTAGCTTTGGGTTGGCTATAGCAATCCTTGTACCTGAGTTGAGGGCTTGGGATAGGGGGGATGCAAGTGGGGGTAGATGGCAAGTCTTTCCCTATAGTTCTTTTTTCTAGGAAATGAAAAAAAATTTTCTTCAAACTTCTTCACTTTAAAAAAAAAAAAAAAAAATAACCCTAACCTAATGAGAATTGTGGGGGTACCCACATGCTTTCCGCCTATCCCCAACCCTCAACTCAGGTACCAGGGTAGGTATAGCCAGGGTAGGTAGGTACCTTAGCTTTTTAAGGATAAAAATCTACAATGGAATCATAAAAGACATATAAATGTTTAACAATTTGTTGGCGAATGTGTTTTTATGTAGACGAAACACACAAATGAAACTTTATATTTATTTTTTAAATTCACAAAACGGATCAAATAAGCAAAAAATTATAATTACAATTATTCATTCTTTTTATAGAATCGTAATCAAAAATGTGAATATGACAGACTATTGTACAGTGTTGCGTGCATTTAATTTAAATTTCCCTAAATTTGAGACTCGCATGGGATCGGAAGAAGTGGCGTATTAAGGAGGTGGCCAATCCTCAGGAGACATTGACAAACGGGCTGAAATAATGATGATAAATATGCTCAATAGAGGTTATTTAAGACACTTGTATTGTTGGAGTTGTTTTTATACAACTTGAAGATGGAACAAGCAGATGGCCAACCTGGGGCATTATTGTCTATGACATAGGAGATTCCTTGCCCCAAACCGTGTGACGTCACAACGTGATCCAAACGCAAACGCGATTGGATTGGTCATGTGAATAACGCTTCGATGCTAAGTGGAATGCATAGAATAAAACTCTACGGCACTTGAAAACTTCAGTCCCGGTTATAACATTCGTCAAGCTTTGCCAAAAGACTCCGAAAAGCAAATGACTTCTAAAATGGATGCAAAGCAAGTAATAGACCATTTCGATGTGCTATACTGCTAGGAATGCACTTCAACGGTTGATAATCGTGCACGATTCGATACGACATCGGCAGAGCGGTAACTTGCGCCAGTGAACGAAACTAAAATGGCCTTGCAATCATAGCCATATTCATGTTTTAGGAGTCTCCTACTCTTCTTCTTCTACTTTCTGTAGAAGCGGTATGGTGAAGGATTTTAAGTCAAAAGGTAGGTATTTATTCAATGAAATTGCAAGGCTCTCTTTGAAACGTCTCAAAACTAGATACCAGTTCCACGCGACCAAAGCAAGCCAAGTACCAAGTAAAGACCAAGTAGCTTACTTTGGGGCTAGATGGTGCTGTGTGGTTTGTCCAGCATTATTTATATATTTATTTAAGCCTTTAAAAACAGGCAACAAATTTATGGCTTGATTCCTACCTCAAGGGCGTCCTTGACATGTTTTCATCCCAAAAATTTACTGAGAATGGGGCAGAAAACATGAACGAATCCCAATAAAAGTAAAATGTCTTATTGACCGAGCGAGCGAAGCGAGCGAAGCGTCTCATTTTCCACATTGGCCAAAAATGCGTTTGTCCGGATGTCTGTCTGTCTGTCTGTTCTCCTCTACAGGTCGCATTTTTCAACCGATCTGGACGAAACTTGGTACACAGGTTATATGACTTATTAGAATTTTTTTGTCGTCGGGGATTTTTGATTGGAGGGGTACTTCCCCCAAAAAAAGGGCAAAAAGGGGGCTATTTGATATACTGGATATCTCCACCAAATGAGGTCCGATTTCGATTGTTCTTTTTTATTTGAAAGGTAGTAACTATAAGTTGGTCTCATAAAAGTTTGGTGAAGATCTGATGAGGATCTTTAGCATGATGAACGGGATAGCTCATCAAAAAATCGACGGTTTTCAATCAAATTTGAGAGAAACACTAAGGACTTCATTCTACACAAGATGATTAAAAAAAAACAATAAAAATCAAAAGAATCAAAAATCAGAAAAATTATATCTACCTACCGCTAAGCCAGTGAATTGCTCACTTTTAGTGTGCTCGCGAGGTCTACCAGCTCACAGAGCCACTAGTATATTTATTTTACGAATCACTGCCTACTACTAATACGCGATTATCCTACTTCCTATCCTACTAATAATATTATAAACGCGAAGTATGGATGGATGTATGTTACTCTTTCACGCCGGAACGGCTGAATGGATCTGGATGAAACTTGGCAGAGAGATAGATTATAGTCTGGAATAGCACATAGACTTTTTATCCCGTGATTTAAATCTGTGTGAAACCATGGGGCGCAACTAGTGCAACAATAATGTAGAATGCTAAGATTACGATAAGCGGCACTTTTTTTAATTGGTTTCTGTATCTGTCATGCCCATCTCATCGTATATAGTTAGACATGCATTGGTAAAATACAGTTTCCGAAGCGATACCGTATTTTAACGGCTGTAAAATTTCGTAAACAGCCTGTACAATGAACTCAGAACGTGCGAAATATCCTCCTGTATGTTGGTAGTAGTTGTCGTTTAAACTAGAATAGACCGTATTTAAAGGTAGTAAAGGTCATAATATCCGTCAAACGGAAACGATTCCGGTTTTGAGTTGAATCGTAGTGAGACGATTTGAGACGTTTTAAAGAGATTTTAGTCTTCTTTTTGTTGTGTCGCTACTTTCTTTTGAAATAGTGTGGTGAAAGGATTTTAAGAGCGCCTCAAAGATGCTCCATTCGAGCACTCGACACATATTTTAGAACTCTGGGTTGTGGAACCTATGCCGGTTTATGCTAACAAGAAAATGGTTACCACTTAGCATCAGGTGGGCCATCTGCTTGTTCCATCAGCTGTATAAAAAAAGATGGCCTACTGATGCTATGCGGTAACCATCACCTATAAACAAGCATTGCCTCGCAAGTCACGCATGATAGGACCGTGCCCTACGATGCACTGCCCTTGCGTCCATCAACTTGAGGCATACCAATGTTAAGCCTCATGTGCCTGTATCTGTATGCCTGTATACCGGGCAACCATCAAACCCTTCAAACTCGGCAACGCTGCTTGGCGGCTGAAAAAAGCATGGTAGTAGTATCTTCCCGGCCGAGCCCTTCACAAAGAGCTCTACTACTCTTACCCCCGGTTTCTGAAAGCTCGATCAACACTAATCGGCTGTCAAGTACTTGCTATTTCAGCTTTTACTTCACATTAGATAGAGATAGCAAGTGACTTGGCAGCCGATTATTGTTGGTCGGGCGAAATCCCAATCAATCAATCCAATAATCGGCTGTTCGGCCTTCGGCTGTTCGGCTGTTCGGCCACAGGCACACACACAATACGTAGCTACCAAACAAAACTATAATCAAATTTCCGTTTCGAAGTGAAAATTATTAATCACTCACGATGGTGAAACTTCATTGATCACAGAATAAATAGTAGTTGTTGATGAAGTTCAAGTCCGTTAACAAATACTTGGATCTTCGAAGAAACGGTGGCCGTGAATGACGACTGTATTATAGCGGTTTTACGTTTTGGTATCATGGAAATGAGGTGAAAACGCTTTTTACGAGCAAAGGGACATTTTTTGTTGGTGCCGCTGATCTATTTATACTGATGGCCAAAAATGCAATATTTTACTTTCTTAAGGGCCCGGTGACAGCGGCTCGCAGTTTCGAGGTGCGATTGGCTATTATTTCATTTTATTTTATTTCTGGGAGGTTGTTTGCAAGAATAACTATCCAGTGACACGCATAAATACTGTTCGAACACAAATAACACAATAATATAAGGGAAACATGCCCGAATCAGAAATAATTTTGGTATTAGTATGTTTAGCCTTACGTTTACCTAATACCAAAATGATTTGTGACTCAAGCACATTTCCCTTATATTATTGTATTATTTGTATTCGAACAGTATTTATGCGTGTCACTGGATAGTTATTCTTTCAAACAACCTCCCCGAAATTAAATAAAATGAAATAATAGCCAATCGCACCTCGAAACTGCGAGCCGCTGTCGCCGGGCCCTTAAGAGCTAGTGGTAAAAAAGTTGATGATAAACATTACTTTTTTTACCTCTGTCTTTAACAACTATAACTCACTGTATCCGAGTCATACATTGCAATCATCGCTATAAGACTTTCACACATACATTTGTTACTACAGACATACTAACTGAATATATCTATTAACTTACCTTTTTAAATTAGATAGATTAGTCCTTCGCTTAAAAAATAGGTGAATTTCCACGAATTGACGATTTCGTATCACCGTTAGATTACGGTATTTACTGTAGCGGCTACCGTTTTTCGGTAACCACAGCTTAACAGTGCAGTTTTGAGTGTGTTTATGGTGTAGAGGATGTAGGTTTCACATCAGTATGATGGTAAATAGGTTTATTGCCAAGTGCTAAATTTTCGCCTTTCATCGCCCCATTCAAGATTCCGTGCTTAGTAGTAGAGAATTCTCGAATATTTACGACCTTAGGTAACGGACGTAGTTTAGTGATGAATTATGTTGAAGAATTTATGTTCGTTTAAATTATTATTCTAAATATTCCGAATCATCCAGAGGACTCTACCCATATTTTATGTGAAAAAAAATCTAAGTTTTACTTCTGAATCAAAGTGTAAAACCTTTTTCAACGAAACTAATTTACTGTAGTCCTTTAATGCCACCCGCAGTCGCAATACATATGCAACGAATTAAACCCTCTTAGAACTTCATTATAATCCTAATCAGATTAGCTAATCACTTTATAAACACAGTCAAAAATACCTTTTGTAATGCTAAGTCGTGCACAAAAATTCTACCTTTGTTGCTAGGACAAAATGGCCGATTTCATCTCGGTTACGGCCAGGGCAATAACTCATATTTCTCGCTTTACCTACCAAATTGAGTGTGTAATTAGAAACTTGGAGCTTATTCATGCACGGCGTGGTAGACAGCCTCACGCGGCGCGCGAACCAGTATCGCACAATACTATCCACGAGAATTTGCGCATACAACACCGCAGAAATAGGGCGTTCAGTCAGGCTATTCTTTATATCCTCTCCCTATATTATACCAAATTACTATTGAATTTAAGATTTCTTCTGGAGAATTTTAAATATCGAATGCACGTCTCGACTCGCGAAATAGGGTCGCGCACAAAAAGTTTCAATGAATACAAAATAAAATGCTGTTCCATTTTTGAAATGTTCCCGAAACCTCTCAAGAATAAGGTCTAGATTCTCTCTAGACTCCTTGTTGTGTGGAACGTGCTGGACGTCAAAAGCTGGCTGAATAGAACGAAACTTGTTTTGGCGGGCCTGGAATTCGAAATTCAATTTTACCGTTTCTAAGGGCTTTTTGATTAATTTCAAGGGGATAGCCGTGTCTTTGTCTAGCTGAATGCTATATGATACATACAAACAAAATGATAAACAGTTGACCCAGACAAAAGTTATCAACCGTCTTTGGTCAAGATTTAATCGCATTTTATGTCGGCGAGACAGATTTGCATTAGTAACACATGAAATAAATAATTGAAAAGAACTGAGGGCTGACCACGACTTTGGTGTGGTTGGCGCTTGCGTATATACGATCCACAGCCATTTTACACTACGATCTACGATCTACACCAGATTTTTAGATCAGTGTAGCTGACGTCTATCGTCTTTTGCGAACCTTCGCGGCCGCGATCGTTCGCAAAAGCCGGAAGTGATATTCAAATTTGACAGATAGGATTATTTTACAAGGACTAGAGTCGTTCCTACATGGAAACCATGGTTTTCGAGTGGTTTTGACAGACTCGTGGACATAACTTAGATGTGGCATGACATTTTAATGTTAATGTTAGTGTCATGTCATTGAAAACCTGTCCAAACAAAGAAGAAGTTGAATTACGTTATAATTACGTATATTCGATTTGCGCTAAGAAGCGCAAAGTCTAAGCATTTGGAATTAAAGTGTATTTATGTTATAATATAGTGATTTGACCGACAAATGTTTCGAATGATTTGAAGAAAACAGACACCATTTTCTTCGAAACAAATGACGTGACTTGACTAAGGACTGACTTGATTTAAAAGTATTTAAGGCGTTGACAACACCTAATATTTCTCTCGCTCGCACGATTCGACATTTTGAAAGATATAAAATGACTAAATACAATTTTGAAAAATCGCAAACAACCATTTTATTACAAGGAATAACTACTACTAAGGAATTTGAATACAAGTACAATGTCTAGTGACATATTCAAATTCCTTGATAAGAATGCACCAGTGCTGCCAATGAAAATTTTTAGGCGGCCATGTACATGAGGTAAAAAAGCCGTGTTTTTAAGGAATATTACCAACATGGGCCGTGGCACTGCCTAAAAAAAGGAAAACGTTTAAAATTACGTATTAAACATTAAAAGCCTATAAATAGCACCATTTGGGTAATGTTGGCAAACTATCTCTATTTGTTTGAACTAGCGACCCGCCCGCACGCCCCTGCTTCGCACGGGTGCAAATATAACCAATATATACATATGAACCTTCTTGAATCACTCTATCTATTAAAAAAAACCGCATCAAAATCCGTTGCGTAGTTTTAAAGATTTAAGCATACATAGGGACAGAGAAAGCGACTTTGTTTTATACTATATAGTGATAAAAAAAACAAAATGTTTTCTTATTACCTCTTCATAAATATCAACCCGTAATTTGATTAATTACCGTAAGATTTGCAAAAAGCCGTAGAATCTGCTACGGCCTACAAGCTTAAGGCCGTAGGAATTCTTGATTCTTTGGCCTGAAAGCCGTAGAATACGGCAATTGCCGTAGCATTGGCAACACTGGAATGCACTGAAAAGCCAGGAGTGATGTGCCAACTCGGGATAAACACCAACTCGAGTTAAATCGAGTTGAAATTGAGATAACTCGAGTAATACGACTCGAGTTTGCAGAACAAAACTAAATATATGGTTTTTTTTAAACCCGTTCTTCATTCTCGCGAAAACTCGATAAAAACACGATGAACGAGGTTCCACATTCTCTTTCTCGTGTTTTTCTGGTGTTCTCGCAAGAATGTGGAGCGGGTGGGCTTTACAAATTAGTGTTTATTTATTTGTTTCTCCATACAACTCTATGTTAGGACAAGTAACATTGCTAAACTTGACATTGGTGAAGCAAAAAAATGTCGATGCGATGGCGAGAGTAGGTAGGGGCAGCATACGGTCCGCAGCTATCTCACTCGCACAATTGAAAATTTTTGAAGATATAAAATCACTGAATGTAGGTAGATAAGTAAAATCGGAATTGGTCGGCGTTGACAACACCTAATTTTCCTCTCGCTTGCACGATTCTACATTTTGAGTGATATTATATCACTAATCCCAATTTTGAAAAATCGCAAACAACCTTTTTGTGTGGAAGTTTTCCTACTCAAAAGTTTGCTTACGTACTAAAACTAGTAAAGCTAACTTTTGAGTAGGTAAACTTGTATCTATCAAAATGATCTTTTACTAAACCGTGCTCAATGTAATTGCACACAAAATGGTTGTTTGCGATTTTTCATGATTTATTGAATTTAAATCTTATATCATTTCGAATAGTTGCGAGCGAGAGTTACATTAGCTGTTGTCATCACCTTAAGTCGAATCAACTTAACCGATATCTAAGAAGATTAAACAAAATAAAAATTTGAACCCAATGAGAGCACCGGTGGTCTAGTGGAAGTGACCCCGCCTTCCGATCGTAAGGTCGCAGGTTCGAATCCGGTCGTGCAGCAATAGATTTTTCTATCGAAAAATTTATGTGCGCAATGCCAGTGCTCTTAAACGGGGAAGGAAAACATCGTGAGGAAACCAGTTAGTATTCTGACAGCGGCGATGGGCTTGCAACCTGTCACGTATGGAATACTAACTACTGCAAAATGTGGGTAAGTGCCAAATGTAATGTTTGGACGTACCTCTGACTACCCCCCTTAGACATCCTCAAAGAATCTTGAGGTTAGTACTTGGTACTTGAGAGATCTGAGAGGATATATACCGTGACTGGGGATCAAAGTCGTGAAGCTGTTTCAGTTTCAAAATTTGAACCAAGCAAGTTTTCACACGACTTAATCTTGGGACTTTTTATTTTTCTAATTTCTATGTATGAAAACTTGTTTAGATCAAAATTTTACTTTATCTGAATCTTTGTAATGTCATGGACAACAATTTAATCGGATGCGATTTTACTACATTCAATGATTTTATACTTCAAAAATGTTCAATTGTGCGAGCGAGATAGCGGCGCGTGGTATGCTAGGGCGCACCTTGAACGAATCGCGTTGTCGCTCTCTCGCTTGATGCGACTCGAATTAGGAATAATTTAGCTCGAGTTATGTCCAACTCGAGTAGACGAGTATACACATCTCTAACCGTAGAAGAAGAAGAAGAAAAAAGTTTTGTTTACTAAATTAATATTTATTGATTCTACTCACTTTAATCAACCGGTCTATAGATACTTAGTAAACGTGCCTAAAATAATTAAATAGAGCGTAATGCGTAAGTACAAATCGTTCGTATATTCAGAGTAGGCATATAACCTACTAGTTGCGCCCCGCGGTTTCACCCGCGCAGATTGAAATCCCGGTATTCCCACGGGATAAAAAGTAGCCTATGTGCTATTCCAGACTATGTATAAATCTATCTCTCTGCTAAGTTTAATCCAGATCCTACTTAGATCAACTTTTACATCCAAAACTAAATGAATTGGTTTGATAGGTACATAAACCTTAGTTTCACACCACAGTGTATCCTGACCAGACGGACCTTGCTTTTCTTGGTGGAAATTCTATGTATTCTACTTACTATGTATATTTATAACTGTCTAACTTTGGTTCATTTTGTTTTAGACATGAGATCTCTCTCTGAACAAGAATTACCAAGAAGTGGCTGGAGCAGAATGTTAAATCAACGGGCCACCTCAATGTTTTTAAATTGAGGAACAATTTGATGATTGAACAATTTAATAAAGTTATACATCTGCCTAACCTTCTTGTTTTAAATACCTACAAAAATTATAAGTGTTAGGGTTAAATAGGTAGTTTATTCACACACTAATATGACTTATTAGCTAAAGTAAATTTGAAATTATAGTTTTATGATAAAATAGTGTTGATGAATCTAATATAAAATAACAGTTTTTAAATAAAAATGTGGATAGGTAAGCAGCAGAGTTTTAGTGGTGAATGATAGGTAGGTACATTGTAAATTTTCTGCTTCGATAGGAGTATAATACTCAGTAGTAACCTGTAACAATGTAAAATACAAAGATTAATCAAATGCATTCATATAACAAATGAATGCATAGGCTTGTATTGGACTCCAAGTGGGTGGTCCATTATGTGTGTGAACTAATATAATGTCTAAAAAAGTGAAATGCCTAGCCATTCTAAAGATGCTAAGAAGGCATTATAGATATGCAGCCGGTAACATTATGTACATATTTTAAAGCCTTAAACTTCTGGTGTAAACTTTCAATAACCAATACATTTATTGCTTTCACATTGTATATGTATACACATAGTTCTTAGGTGTAAATATCACATCCCTTCCATCATATGGTATAGCAAAATGGAGGCATGCTGAGGTTTTGTATTGCCTTATTACAAGAGTGTTGAAAGATATTATGGATGGTTTTATAACAAGAGGCAGGCCTAAGAAAAGATGGATGCATTGAGTGAAAGATGGCATGAATAAGTAGTGAGCACTGAGACGATGAATGATAGCTTGCTAATTATTAAAAACTATTAACACCAAATGATCCACATCTCTCATTAACACCCCGAGTGTTGTAATGTAGAAATGTAGAAATAAAAATGTAATGTAGAAATAAAAAGCTATAAGTAATAAGAATATGAAGGTGTGTACCTGTTTCTTGCGGGGTCAAGAAACCCAAAATCTATTCATATTAGTGAAATTGTGCAAGCTTTATCAAGTCTGCTTCTCAATTACTACTCTGGTCCTGACATGTCTGCGGTTGAACACTCCTTGTGTGGATTCTGCATCACACATAAGTACATAAATTGATGATGCAATATGCACATCAGATGCTGGGTCATGGGTATCCAGATAAACCTGAAATCAAATAGTACAGTTTTAACCTAAAAATCACTTCCATAACATACCTAGGTAGATCTTTCTGCAGATTCTACAATAATTTAAACCTAATAGGTACATAACTCTAACTTCTGTAAAATGATGCTTACAAATATTTTTGAAAACAGCACCAAAAAGAATTTGTTTACAAATAATTATGTAGGTACTAGGCATCCTGCGTTAGGCATTATGCATGACTTGAGTACAAATGAAGGGAAAGGCAAATTTCTGTAGTCTGGAAGCAGAGAATACTTACGAGGTTGGCAGCTATCTATACCTATTTTATTGTGCTTTCATTTTTAAATAGAATGGTCAGTGATTCAAGGAGAAAAATAACAATCGATAGCCGGCAAGCTTTTTTCATTATGACCAAAAATAAACTTACCTTTAATTGTTTGGTAGTGAAACGCTGCTTAACATAGATGCGTGACCTCTTGACAAAGGTTTCTGGCATTTCTGGAGAGCGGATAGCGCTGAATCCTCTATATTCATAGCCGAAAGATTATTCACACACAGGATCGAAAGCTCTTCGAGCTCTCAACTCTTCACTCCATCTTCAGGCGTGGTAGGTACCAAAGCAAACATACCAAAGCACTTTTTTCAGAACTCTTCGCAAAAAATTACTGAAGACTCGTGTTGCAATTTCACGCACTCATATTTCTCATCACACGACATCGATTATCTCACAGTTAGTATAGCCACACCAAGCCACACCACGGCCACACTCCGAAATTCATGGTGTAAGCGCGCTGTCGTAAAGGCGCCGTCGTAAAGGAGCTATTTGTCACTCGTGGTCGCAATTTTCATTGTAACGGTCAAAAACCGGTGTAGACTACGATTGACAGCGCTACAAATTAGAACCTACACGACCCAGATATGAACCCACACTACATAGATATGAACCTACACTACACTCATGGTCTACACTGCACTCGTAATCGCAATTGATGCTTCTCAAAGAATACGCTAGATGCCGTTGTCTAATTTTCATAGGAAATGCGAAGCTATCGCGGCGACAGGCGATCGGCACCGGTCGGCACCGAAACTCGTAATAGGCCCTCTGTTCCTTGTTGCTAAAATATTTTTAACATACCTGTAGAAAATATTTACGTGAGCAATTCGCCAAAGATTTAAAAAGGTGAGCTTTTTGTGGGTTGTGGGCCCTGAATTCACTGAATTCAAATTCATTTATTTATGAAATGAAATGAAATTTATTTGGATTCGTAACAAACATCACAATATCTTATAAAATAGGGTTGAAACGTGTTACAATATAGGTATTTCCTGGTTGGACAACATTGGTACCCAAACTAGGATAGCCCTGTGTTATGGCATACCAATGCCCTCCGCCGAACAGTTATTTAATTTTAAATTACAATTAAAATTTTAACAGTATTATTCACTTAAATTAAGAAGTTAAAATAGGTACTGAATTACAATTTATATAAGGAGAATTTTAATCAATTAATTATTTTATCATTGAATACATTAGGTTTACTTTCAATGTATTGTATTTCCTGGCATGCAACAATCAATCAATATGTTTAAAATTCTATATACCAATAAATTTATATAAAGGTAAATTAAACAGTTACGTGTTTCTTGCGTGCGTATAGTTTTATTTTACAAAGAGTCTATTTTTTCCCTAGGTTTTGGTAAGGGTAATGTCCTGCAGACAGAAGGGACAACTAGCTAAAATATGTATTAGAACGTTATTTACGATGCCAAATGGTAGTTTGTCGGTTATACGGCAGGTGGCGCTGTATCATGAATAATTCAGTCACTTTCGGCAGTGCGTATGTTTGGGCCCGTAACTATGCGCCTTGTGGCTTTATGGTAAGTAATGACATACCGATTTGGTGACATTTCCACGCTGGTGGACACTGTAATGTAATATCGATATTTTTTTGAATATTTAAATTTATACTTATGGCGTTCGCCGTTTTGAGGCCAGGGCCTTTACCACAATCTCTTGAAGCATTCTTATTTAAATATTACTTTACTTTTGACTTGTAAGTCAAAGTAATTGTCTTATGCAGTTGACATAAGACATTGACATAAAAGTAATATGGAAATAAGAATGCTTCAAGAGATGGTGGTACGGGCCCAGGTGTGGTTAGGTTAGTATCTAACTAATTTCTGTTTTTGAGTACAAAAAGATTGAATGAACCTTTTTGTAGGCAAAAGCTGTATATATTTACGCATGACGCCGAGACAAATGGTATTACAAATAATTTAGTGAGTGATCAAATATAATAGGAAAGCATTTAACCCTTAGCAGCTGTCGCCCACGCACTTCGTATAGTACCAACTCTGTAAAAGGGTATAATTTGTGTTACAATTTGATGTGCACGATAATTGTAATACATTACCTGCTTTTGTCGGTATTTGAACTCTCAAATACAATAATTGTATGAGAATGAGTCTCAAGAATCAAATGAATCATTGTACCAATTGAACCTGAAACTTACACAAACTGAAAAATAGAACAAATATAGTTTCTAGCGTCTTGGGAGGTTGGAGGTTCTGGGATATCCTCGCCTTAATAATAATAAAAGTAAGTAAAATAAGACAATACACAGCTATTACTACTAAAATGCCGCACCTATATTTTCAGATGAACAATAATTATTCGAATACATCTTTTTTTTTGTAAATCGCTATGTTTTTCTAATAAAATACAAACTGCAAGTTCAAGAACTGTTCAATATATTAAAAAAACAACTAGGTATGTCTACTCAACGTCATAACAGTATGTTCCACTAGAATATTATAAGTTTATCTTCAATCTTTGACCATATGGTGCCTCCAGCGGGGTCGAATAGGGTGGCGTTAATTTAATTAGAATTCCGGATTGATTTCTAAATTAAACCCGCTGGGATTCACACCGTTATTGGGTATTTCATAATGATATGATTTTTTAATAGTTATCGGTTTCAACTAATAATTTTTAAACACAATGCCAGAGCTCGAAAACAGTGAAGGAAAACGTTGCGAGGAAATTAGTTAGTTCATCCTTAGACAAACTTAAGAATCTTGAAAAAAAATCTAAAAAACTTGAATCTTGAATTGGTAGAAAGAGATGAGTATCTACCGCGCCTTGAAATCGAAGTTGTGAAGCGGTTCCAGTTATTTCAATAAAATGTAAAACATAGTTCATCCTTAGACAAACTTAGGAATCTTGAAAAAAAATCTAAAAAACTTGAATCTTGAATTGGTAGAAAGAGATGAGTATCTACCGCGCCTTGAAATCGAAGTTGTGAAGCGGTTCCAGTTATTTCAATAAAATGTAAAACATAGTTCATCCTTAGACAAACTTAGGAATCTTGAAAAAAAATCTAAAAAACTTGAATCTTGAATTGGTAGAAAGAGATGAGTATCTACCGCGCCTTGAAATCGAAGTTGTGAAGCGGTTCCAGTTATTTCAATAAAATGTAAAACATAGTTCATCCTTAGACAAACTTAGGAATCTTGAAAAAAAATCTAAAAAACTTGAATCTTGAATTGGTAGAAAGAGATGAGTATCTACCGCGCCTTGAAATCAAAGTTGTGAAGCGGTTCCAGTTATTTCAATAAAATGTAAAACATTTATGAAAATGTAAACCTATTCCTGAGTATTTTATTTGTATTACGAGTAGTACATCCTGTAGAGATTTAAGTTACATGAATATTTTAATAAAATCTAGAAATTTTAGCAGGTATGCAAAATCATAGAAAATATTTAAATACCTACTAGTAATATAGTAATAATAATAGGTATTGATCAACACTTAAATTTCATCACACAATAAAATCACATAATAAAAAAAAAAAAATGAATTTGAATTTGAAATGAATCAACCAAATTTCATTACTGAGACGTGGTCGCTTACTATTGGCCTCATCACCAAGCTCAAAGTCGCACAACGAGCTATGGAGAGAGCTACGCTAGGAGTTTCACTACGAGATAGAATCAGAAATGAGGAAATTCATAGGAGAACCAAGGTAGCCGACATAGCTCTCAGAATCAGCAAGTTGAAGTGGCAATGGGCAGGTCATATAGCTCGAAGAACTGACAACCGCTGGGGAATAAAGGTTCTCGAATGGCGACCACGAACAGGAAAGCGAAGTGTAGGACGCCCTCCTACCCGGTGGACTGACGACATTGTTAGGGTCGCGAGTAGTCGGTGGATGGAAAGGGCTCAAAATGTCCAGCAGTGGACTTCTGTAGGCTGCTGATGATGATGAAATTTCATTATAATCATAAATTTCATATGTGATTTTCGTTTTAACATTCATTCTCAAGACACTTAAATGAATAGATAAATTATAGTCAAAAACCACAAGATATCAAAGAATCATAAAAATAATAGGGTACATAATACCCCTCAATATTTACAAAATCATTGACCATGAAATTACTCTTTGGTGTTCATTTAATTAGACTGAAGGATTTGTAGCATGGGAAAATGTATGAAACAGATATCAATGCGGAAGATGGCCGAAAATAATAGGGTAGTTCTGACCCAAACGGCTACCGAGGTTACTAGGTCATGACTAGTTATAGAGTGAGCACAAACGTATATCAATTTTGAAAATAATTATGTAGTCAATGTGTAGGTAACACTTCGGAATTGAATTTAACTGTTTTTGGGTTGTTATTATTAAGGCGTGACTAGGATAAAACCTCAAAATTATTGTTTTTTATGTAATTTTGTATTTAGGTAGGTACTTGTTTTTTTAAGTTGCTATGTAGTTTAGTAATGTTTTCTCATCATGCACACATACAAACACTAACCGCCGGTTTCTGAAAGC
Source organism: Plemyria rubiginata (assembly GCA_963576535.1). Taxonomy (NCBI): domain Eukaryota; kingdom Metazoa; phylum Arthropoda; class Insecta; order Lepidoptera; family Geometridae; genus Plemyria; species Plemyria rubiginata. The sequence continues at coordinate 13,173,289 of OY754908.1, read as the reverse complement.
CCGATCAATGCTAATGCGGCTATTCGAGTCACTTGCTATCTCAATCTTATTTGAAGTAAAAGCTGAAACAGCAAGTGACTTCTGACTTCTGATTAACTTTGATCGGGCTTTCAGAAACCGGGGGTTAATCTACAGTCTAAAAACAAGTTAAAAATAAAAGAAAACAAAAGATTAACCCCCGAGTGACGTTTTAGCTCGTTTGACAGTTGTGATAAAAAATATTAAATAGCGCTGAACTATAAAATAAGTTCGTATTTGTACTCTTGCAAGTCGATAAATCCAAAAAAATAAGGCAGATGTTATGTCAAAGGCAAGGTAAGCGAACCCTTACGAAATTGGAAGTATTGTCATCGCAACAATTGCGTACCTTCGCCTTAAACTATGTTAAAAAAACTAGAGCTGTAATAATAATAAACGATTGCTATCCAATCTAGAGCAGAAAATGATTCTGCATCTTATCCTTTTGTGAACTCGGGTCATTGTTAGAGGAAGTGCGAAAAGGGACAATGAGGATGCACCCTTACGGAACTAAAACTTCCATCATTCAACTTTGAGCTTTATTCGTGTAGTTTAAAGTCGATTATAGTACGCTAAAGTTTCAAATAAAGTTCCGATCTACTTTTTTTTAATTTTTTATGTAGCTAAGGACTTGTAGTGTGATTTATTTGTGACAACAATCGTTTCTTGAACGTCGCCTTGTGGGAAATTTACGATCTAATTTTAAGGGGCGTAGTTATTGAGTATTTGATTAAGGTATGTATTCAGTTTTAAATTATATCTACGGCAGATGGTTGGATTCGTTTGTTAATACTAACTCATGAGAAAGTATTGCTTAATCAAAGGATAGAAAAAAAAAGTTTGTAGTCGCGAGTTTGCGAGTCGCGACCTCAGTGGCGCAGCGGGCGAGAGTCCGCGGTCCGAGTCCGGGTTCGATTCCCACCTCGGAACTAATTTGTGTATGATCTGCAGAAATTTGTTCCGTTGGTCTGGGTGTTTATGTATAATAAAAAAAAATATCTATCTATGTAAGTATATAATGTATTAAATATATCAGTCATCTAGTACCCATTACACAAGCTTTGAGTGGCTTACTTTGGGGCTAGATGGTGCTGTGTGGATTGTCCAGCATTATTTTATTTTATTTTATTATTATTATTTATTGGTTTTGAGTTTGCAGATTTTTTATTAAGAGAATTTTGATTTTATTTAAATGTCAAAATATCTAGAGTCAATCAATTTGAGTCTTTGGTGATGGCTTTAACATCGAAGTCTTATTTATTGAGAAATAACATAATTGAAATGTCATCGTACCGAGACAAGAGTCAATTATTTCCGGTAATAAATGGTTTCTTAACTTTTATTACTAACAAATTAAAATAAATAACCACAATACCAATAGAACCGCTATTAAATTCTCGTTACTGTTACAAAATAAAATAACTTTATTGCCTACTTGTACACTCAATAAAACCATTGCACTTAAAACTAGAATTACGATGTAACACTCATCTAAAGATAATCCTAGTCTATGATAGAGTCGTAAAACATTTTATGGCTTATCTCTGTAACTGTCACTGTCAAAAAACGAGATCTTACCTCGACTTGAACTTGAATTCACTCTCCCCTAGCCATAACCAATATTTATTGTTAACCCAACTCGGCATGCCCTTGTTCCGTGGCTATTATTTGCAAAAAGATTTTGAGGATTCTAAATTCAAACACGTTTGCCAGATTATTTTTCTTTAAACGGTTTTCTTTTTGGTTCGATTTTCAACGGTTATTCTTCATATTCGGTCTATAGCGTTAGCATCCTAGTCTGTGGTCTATAGTTTCAGAACAATAGGTAAAATTTCACATATTATGTTCCTAAAAAAAGTGTAATGCTAACTGTTTCGGACCATAAATTATGTAACGTTGAGGTAACATTGAAATACTGTTATTTATTTTTACATTCATATCGCTACAGCTTGAAGTGGACAAATTTTTCAATGAGCGGTCTTAGTAAATATTATTTCTATGATAAGACCCAGCCAATTACATATTTTATGTCATCGGCTATATTATTGGCTATATTCTGCATGGTTGTACTAATTTGTCCTCTATAATAGGTACCTAAGTTTAAAAAAGAAAACCACGATTTAAAAAAAAGAATGCGTGATTTTTTTGTAATTAATGAGTAACTATTTATAAAGTTAAGACTTGGTTAACAGTGAAAGTTTGTAAAGAAGCTTGCAAGTCAAGACACGTCAAGCCCAGGTGTTCGAGCTTATCAATATAAATCACCCCATTGCCCCCTTGACCTCTGGTTTCGGGGATTAGGGTATAACCATGTTCCCAGGACATAACTGTTACGTCAGCCGTTGTGGGGTTATTTACGATTTGTCTAGCAGTGTTCGAAACTTTGACATTTATAAGCAGACTATTTGTGGACAGGTTTGAAATTTGACAGGTGTCAAATTCACTGTGCGCTACTTACAAACGAGTTTCGCAATTTGTTCGATATTTGAAAATTACCGCGTAAACTCTATTATTTTTTCTAGATTAATAATTTTCGAAACTAAACAAGGGCCATGCCAATTGACATTGCAATGCGTCCATCAATCTGAGATTTATTTACGTACATGCATATTTATTTTAATTTGTGATATTTTTTTATTATTAGTTGAATCTAGCAATCAAATGTCGCTGAGGTTTGAGTAAATATGAGTTATATCTATCGGATCGCTGCTCACCCCTTTGCTTTTAATTTCTTTTAACTTTTTTACTTGTTCGCACTGCCCGGAATTTCCGTGAGAATTGTAACGTAGAATGTCGTGTTAAAATTTATGTTTTTTTTCTGGATATATGAAATGAATGACATGAAATGCATGAAATATTATAAAATAAACTGTTCTTTATACCTATATCATTTCCTAATTTTAAGTAAAGCAATTCTTATGTTCAAAATAAAAAGATGTGCTTCTCTTTAAAAGTAGGGTAGTTGTGTTAAATGTTTTTTCTCTGTATGCCTATAGAAAACATACTAGAGCCTACTTCTCTTCTTTTACGTAAGCTGCCTACTGCGCCTAGGTACCACTGAGTTAGGCTACAATAAATACATCATTTTAAAAATTTAATACATGTTGTCTTTAATTTTATTATCACGTCCAGCAAAAGTGAATTCATTATCCACTGAAACATCCGCGTTGATGTCCGATTGACGTCATAAGTATGATAATGTTTGGCTGAACCTACTGCATAATATATGCAACATCTTGCAAGACCCCTGTGGATTTAATAATTAAATGCACACTCCACTGTTTGAGCAAACAAATAAATTATAATGACAATATAATAATTTTATAGTCTGTGTACGGAACTACCGCAGAATCAGGCTTTTGTTTTTTTTAATCTTGACAGGCATAACTATTTGTGTTCATGTAGCTTGAGGGTTAATTTTATTTCATCGTGCAACCAGATTTTTTATATTAATATGATAATTTTAGATCTTCGTCTTAAGTTTTTAATGGAGAATGTTTTTGAATAGTTTTTGGTGTCATCAAAATCATCATAATCATAATACTTGCTACATAAAAAAGCTTGGCGTGAGTTACTCTCTATTAAAACAACGGACACCCACAGTCTAAACAGTTACCTACTTAAGTCATATCCATATGTAATTGGTTTTATAGACAATAACCATGGATATGGTCTTATGATAGAAAATATTTTTCAAATGAGCGGTAAGTTGCCGGACGGTTATCAGCGTCTTAACCAGTTCCCATAGCGTGCTAGGTCATTCATCTAGAACCTAGGTCCTGGAGCCAACAGACTGGAAACGCTTTCTCACTGTGTTAAAAATAATAATAAAAGGTTAGGCGTGAGTTGTCGTCTGGTGTCAGTGTTCCGCATGAAGCAGTTTTTGCTTCATGACTTTGATAGATAGATAGATTACCACAGCAAAAATTTATTGGACATTTTTACTTAAAAACTGACAATTGAAGTAATAAAATGGGCGACCTTATCGCTAACAGCGATCTCTTCCAGACAATCTTGGGATGGACAGAAATTAACATAAAAAAGAGGATTAGAACATAAAAAAGAGGAGTCTAAAGTGATTTTAAATACCTACTTTGTAATTTTATAAACACTTTTTTTAAATTAGGTTAGGTCCTACTTACGTAGGCTAAACCAAATTTAAAAAAAGTGAAAACTTATATTATACACATAAACATTACAAAAAAATACACAGATAAACCCAGGAACGGTAAATATCCCCTCAGATCTCTTAGCACTAAGAACCAATTTAGGATTCTTTAAGGGTCTTAGGGTAGTCAGAGGTACGTCCATAAATCTATAATAACAATTGTCGAATTAAAAACCAATTAGTAACAATAGAAAAAAATGGCTCAGAGTTGCATTTTCTTTTCAATTTACTCCATTTTCATAAAATAAGAATTGAGAAAGTATTTGAACGTTTGGAAATTCGTTTTTGAAATGAAATGAAATTACACCATGTAAATTAATAAATTATAGATTTAAGAAATAATATTTTTGTAGGTGAAGATAAAAAAAAACAAAAGATCATTGGTATTCCGAAGTTGAATTTTTCCATAGCAACAAGTTAGTATATTTACCATCTGCCCACAGAACCCTAAAGCCTCCAAAGAGGTTGTAAATTGTGCAAAAAATCTGCACACGGTCGATTGAACCTCAAGGGTGCTTTATTGTAATCTAAAACCTTTCTCCCTTGTACATTCACATACCACATAACTCTGTCTCGCTCTAACTATAATTAAGAGCATTTCTGGCCCTTGAAGGTGAACTCTCGAGGGAGATATTCCACTTGAAGAGGTTGTGTTGTGATCCATTGTTTTGTCGTTAGCGTTGAAGAGTGTACAAGTGCTCTTAAGTTTGATCGCGATAGCGTTTGACTTTGTAAATTGGTTGCGCGAATTTTGTAGAGCTTGCAAAATTATAGTTATTTAACTTTTTGGAAAGCTCTAAGCTTTGGTCGCTTTAAAAAAGCATATAGATTTACCTTGTTTTTTTGTATTTTTTTTCATTTTGTATTTTTTTTGTAGAGCTTGCAAAATTATAGTTATTTAACTTTTTGGAAAGCTCTAAGCTTTGGTCGCTTTAAAAAAGCATATAGATTTACCTTGTTTTTTTGTATTTTTTTTTTATTTTGGGTATTTTTTTTTGTAGAGCTTGCAAAATTATAGTTATTTAACTTTTTGGAAAGCTCTAAGCTTTGGTCGCTTTAAAAAAGCATATAGATTTACCTTGTTTTATGAAGTTTGTAAATGATCCTAGTTGTTTTACTGAAAACCAAAGAATATGTAGCTGAACACATACCTATACCTAGTAACTTTGACAAGTTGAGCTTAGTTTAGGTATTTGTTTCTTCTGTGGGTTTAGGCTAATGATGTGTAAAGTGTTCGTATAATATTTAAGACAGAAGGGAAAAAATATCTTGAGGAAATGAAGTGGTTACCTACCCTAGCAACTAGTCATATTTTGAAGAAAAAGTTATAGTAAGTGAACCGATAGTCTAGTGGGAGTGACCCCGCCTTCCGAAGTAAGGTTGCAGGATCGATTCCAGTCGTGCACCAATGGATTTTTCTGTCGAGTAATTTATTTGCCCAATGCCAGTGTTCTTAAACGGTGATGGAAAACATCGTGAGGAAACCAGTTAGTATTCTAACAGTGGCGATGGGCTTACAACCCATCTTGTATCCCTATCGCATTTACAAAATAGGTATATATATAATATATATACATATAAATATATATATAAATAATAGGTGAATGGTGGCCTAATCCAATAAACTGTGTCTCGAACAATATTAACATGAGCCTTTTTATACGTACTGACTACCCCCATTTGACATTCTCAAGGATCCTAGACGTGCATTGGAATCATAATTTATTGTTTTTATATTTTTATGCTATACTTACCTTCTACATATACCTACCTACTTGATAAAACTACTTGTACATAGAAGTACCTACATAATAAATAATTCAACATTGACTTGCAGTTTATTATTCTTTAGAATAGTTTTTTCTTATGCAAGGGTTGGTAGGTAAATGTTAAAATAAAGGTTCAATTAATTCGATCCTGATCAATATTTATGAATTACATTATGTTCACGTTGTTTTAGGCTCTTGTTAAAGGCATTTTGTATTTTGTAAACAAAGAAATAAAATGTATGAACCATCTAATTATTGTGGTAAAATGGTAAATTTATTAAAATATGACTATACCAGGTTGCTGCCTTAGACTCGATTAAGCGCAGAGCTTTCAGGTTAGTAGGTGAGCGACACATGGCGGAGACAAAAATCCAGAGTCACACAGAGAACACCGTCGGAAAGTCGCTTGCATATCGATCTTCTATAGGCTACATTTCGGTGAATGTGCTCAGGAACTACATGACCTCATTCCACCATCTCCATTCCACTACAGGACAAATAGACGTACGGCTCAATACCATCCATTTCTAGTTAGCATACCACCAATTCGCACGAAGCGCTTCGCTTCAACCTTCATTATGCGAACCGCTAAGGAATGGAACTCGTTACCGTCGTCTGTCTTTCCTGACCATTATAACATGAGTCTCTTCAAGGCAAGAGTGAATAGGTGTCTTCTAGACCGTTCTGCTCCACCGTAGGCTACATCGTCGCTTAACATCAGGTGAGATTGTAGTCAAAGGACGGTCTATTCAGTTAAAAAAAAAAAAAAAAATGATAAAAATGTTACATTGTAATTATTTTTCACACTATCTATAAATAAGTTTCTTTCAAATATACGTGCTTTGTCAGATGTTACAGTAAATATATAAAAACTTTAGTAAATATAGTATTTACTATGACATTAAGTTATCTTAAAAAAACATTAACTTTATTTTATTATTTATTTTATCACACCACGAGAATATGTTTGTTTCATATCAGTTAAAACCAATAAAGTAATTTTTTTTATTTTATAAGTAATTTTTCAAGCTAATTTTAATGTTTTTTTAGTGAATGTATTGGTTTTTATCATTGTTATGTTTTAAAGTTCATTAGCTTTTTATATGTCATGACATTTAAAAAGAAACAAATAAGCAGCTGTAAAAAGCCCGCTCATTTTATTTTCTTCGCGCGAACAAAAGACATAAACGCGTTTTTCGTAGAGCTTCGTAGCACATGGATGAATAACCCAAAACTTTTAAATTTCCATGTCACTTGTTCTGTTCTACCCTAGACTGGCTCTAGAGAAAACAATCAGTGTGGTGATAGTAAGTACTTATTTTTTATTTCGCTTAATACCTACATATAAATGTTTGTTTTATCAAACTACTTTTGAAACAGCTGTTGATTTATGGAGGATATAAATAATTCTTAGACATTTCAAACAGTGTCAACTTGCCCCGAACTAACCAATACTTTTGCTATAGGAACCTAAGTGGTAGGTGTTTTCATAGAATACTTATATACTTACCTTTATTTTGTAAATATATAAATAAAAATACATCAGTACGTAAACAAAATAAATTAACGACAGTCTTAAAAAGCCTAGAAACATTTGCAAAGGAAAATATCAGAATAAGATTCGTATCTCAACAAAAAATCTCGTTTCTAAAGCAGATAAATTCCATGTCCTTTATAGGTAGATACTGTTGCAACAATCCCGAATTGAATAGGGTCCCCGACTCACCGTATCCTTTGCGTTGAGAAGAAAAGAAATCCTTATTGCACAATAAGATGTTTCATCATATCCAACTGTCATTTCTTCACATAACTGGCACAAAACAATCCAAAAACGCAACGAAAATTAAAAAACATAAGTTTTAAAACTCCCGAACTTTCGAATTCCCAGTTTGAAATTCGAATGAATTTTGAATGGAACCGCCAAAACGAAGAGCGCGCGCGCAACAAACGTGCTTTCCCGCGAAACGTAGGCGAATGAATAAAGCGGAACCCGACGAATCCACCTGGGGACGGTGTCACATTCGCCACATGGTTCATCCATCTCTTTCTATCATCGGTCGAACACACGCATGTAAAGGAGAAAGAAAATTGTATTGAAGGTGGAACGGTCAAAGACGATTTTTTTATTGTCTTATCTTTTGTGGTTGACTGATAAACTAGTGGTTGATAAGGTCCATTGATAAAATAACCATTAAAAGTTTTGAATGGGTTCTGAAGTTGGTGCGGGCTTTTAGTTAACTTTGTTTTTAAATTATCACCTTTGTCGAAAACATGGGTTTCAAAGTAGTTTTTGCTATAAAACAAAAGAGAGGGGTAAGCAGTGGTAGAGTGTGGTCCATTACCTGTTTTATATTCTAGAGCTTGCTGATGTAAACTTTTTGGAAAAATTTGATGTTTCTTTCGGAAGGTATTTATAGAATGCAAATAAAAAAAAATTATCGATGGTTCTTTAGGTACAGATTTATTTGATACAAATTGAAATGTATTTATCGATATGGTTCTAAGTAAGATTCTAATTAAGATTATTATTTTATCAAACAACTTTCTCAATCTTATAATTTTATCTATTAGATGATTATTAAATCGAGTTTATTTTGTTTGTCACGTACCTAGCGTGTTTCTCTGAAACCAAGACCATAAAGCACCGACGACATACTCCAGTTAAGTAGCTGTACAACATTGTTTAATTACCGCGAACGGGATCGACGCTACTGACCAAGATTCTGTTGACCGTCCACCGGTACCGCGCTAAAAAGACCACTTCTAAAAAGCGGAGAGCGTTACTACATGACGCGCAGCGGGCGAGATTCCACCTGAGATGTAAGAGGTTAGTAATAAGTCTCATTTTTCTTTGGCTTTGTGTACCGATCAAGTCTGAATCCGTGTTTACGATCATAATAAGACGGATCCCGTTTTAGAACAACCCAAAGATCAAAAATCAAATCAAAATCAAGATTACGAGAGAGCTTGCTTTATTTGGTAGTAGGTAGGTTTGTTTCTTTAGCTATGAAGTATATTTTTTTATACAATCTGCATGAGGACCTGTTAAGTGGTAACCATCACCTTTAACAAAAAATTGCCTCGTAAGTCACGCACGATAGGAACGTGCCCTACGATGCACTGCCCTGCGTCCATCAACTTGAGGCATACTGATGTTAAGGCTCATGTGGCTGTAATTACACCGGCGACCATACTCTTCAAACCGAAACACAGCGCTGCTGCTTGGTGGCAGAAAAAGGCGTGGTGGTAGTACTTCCCTGGCCGAGCCCGTCGAGTCGAAAAACGTCCAAAATGCGACATCAGGCACTACCAATTGATAAAACAGTAATTTGTTTAACATTGAAGAATGTTTTATGTCAAAGAGACTCAAACGCATGTTGTACACCTGCCTTTAGAGCTGTGGTTGTCAAAGTTTGTAAAACGGAAGCAAAAAACTTAACTGACACATTCATTATGCTTCATAATCGATTATATCACTGGGATTTTGGTTTTTATTCAAGAACAGGGATCACCTTGGAACATTAGATGGGAAAAATATTTGTTTTAACGTCATAGTAAAAAAAACATTTAAAACTAATCCGAATATCAGAGCACAAGTCATTTTATTTCATTTATAGTATTTATATTCTGCATTTCTAGTCCAGGTATTATTTTCTTGTTTTCAATCATTCATTATCCTCTTGCTCGTACTCCCTGACACGCAATAGCGGCTCTATAGAGTACTCGTGACACTGGTGTCAATTCTGTTGTTTTGTTAATCTTCCTAATTTGACAGCACTTAGAATATTGCCGGCCCTTTCTAAAAGACCGAAACAACAAGGACGGCTATAATTTTAGAGCTGTTAGATTACGTTAGTTTAGGATAATGCAACAACAAAATCGCCACCACCTTTCTCTGTTATCGAAATAAACAGCGATAGCAACAGACTTAGCGAACACTGAGGCTAGTGGAACGCTCAGCGAAGAATATGAGGGCCTAGACTAGAAAAGAAAACCCGCCAACGCACAGAGCGTCAAAAAAACAGAGTGGAAAAGTTTGAGAACCAGTTCTTAGAATTTTCCTCAACCTTCATGCCGTCGAAATGTTGCCACGTGTTTTTACAAATTCCTAATTATAGACCGAGAGACAGGTGTAAATGTTTCGCCTCATTTATAAGTATTCGGGTGTAAATATACAAAAAGTTGTCGAAACACAATCTTGAATAGATAATGCTCAGTTAGAAATATATTTTAATACGCCTTTACAATTGCTTTTTTATATTTGTGTATATTCTAGTTTTTTAAACAATCAGCTGATGGAACATGCAGATGGCTCACCTGATGTTAAGTGGTAACCATCGCCTATAACAAAGCAAAGCCTCGTAAGTCACGCACGATAGGAACGTACGATGCACTGCCCTGCGTCCATCAACTTGAGGCTACAGATGGTAAGCATCATGTGGCTGTGATTACACCGGCGACCACACTCTTTAAACCGAAGCACAGCGTTGCTGCTTGGCGGCAGAAATAAGGTTAAAAGTAAAAAAAAAAGTTCATATCGTGCGTGACAAAGTTTTGTTATATGTGATGGTGTTTTTGTTTTCTTTGTAAGTAAATTTTTAATATTGTTTAGGTATAGCAATTATGATGTTACTTTAGGTAACATAACAATTGCACTAAACATACAATAAACCCCATAATATAGGGCATGACAATTTTAAATATTGTCCGGTGGGATCTGGTGGGACAACATTTAATGATCGGGCCGATGTTTTTTCGGTTTAAGATATTTTATTTCTCATAAAAATAAACTCACTTACATGAGAAAGTATAACATTAACTTAAGTTTAAAGTGGAGCAGTATCGTACAGTACTAATAATATTACTATCATTTGTTTGTAAGCTGGATATAAACTAAGTACCTACCAAATTTTTCTATTCAATATATTTTTGTAAGTACAAAGGATTATAAAATCCAATTAAATTTAGTTTGAAGTAAAAGTATCGCTATAAACTAAAAATCTATTAATCATAAATGAAATTACGCTACAACTACAAACAGTAAAACCAATAATTCGTGTCAACTTGAGTGCTTTTAGTAATTTTAGTGTAATGCTGTTTGAGTGCCGAGTGTTGTAAATTGGTGCTATTCTCACGTGAACTAATTGGATGGACACCTGCGCCTGCGCAGCGTGACCGACGGTTGACAGTGTAGCTGACTGATAAAGAGCTAAATTATAACAATTTGCTAGTGAAAAAGTATTAAAACCACAACTTTTGCTACTAGATTGTTTATCAAGGGAGCAAACAACTATTTTGACGGCAAGAGTGTTTTTTGAATCCAGAGCGGAGCAAAGGATTATAGAGTAGAATCCCGAGCGTAGCAAGGGAGGAAATATACTTACTTACATTGAAAGTGAGCAAAATGCTATTTAGTTGCCTGTTTTAAGGGTCCGGCGACAGCGGCTCGCAATTTCGAGGTGCGATTGGCTATTATTTCATTTTATTTCATTTCGGGGAGGTGGTTTGAAAGAATAACTCTAAAGTGACACGCATAAATACTGTTCGAACACAAATAATACAATAATATAAGGGAAATGTGCTTGAGTCAGAAATCATTTTGGTATTAGGTAAACGTAAGACCAAACATACTAATACCAAAATGATTTCTGATTAGGGCATGTTTCCCTTATACTCGTCTAGGAGTTAGAGTCATGTATTTTGTGTACCCGGTTTCTTACTTTTATTATAAACAAGTTGCGCGCCGCGGTTTCACCCGCGCAGTTTTAAATCCCGGTACTCCCACGGGGTACAAAGTAGCCTATGTGCTATTCCAGACTAAAATCTATCTCTCTGCCAAGTTTCATCCACATCCGTTCAGCCGTTCCGACGTGAAAGAGTAACAAACATCCATCCATACCTACAGACTTACGCGTTTATAACAAAACTAGTAGCGCCCTGTGGTTTCACCCGCGTAGTTTGAAATCCCGGTATTCCCACGGGATAAAAAGTAGCCTATGTGTTATTCCAGACTATAATATATCTCTGTGCCAATTTTCACCAAGATCCGTTCAGCCGTACTGGAGTTATAGAGTAACAAACATTCATCCATCCATACTTACAAACTTACGCGTTTATAACAAAATTAAGGACCAAAAATTGTCTGAATCAAAAAATAGTTTATATAAATTGTTAAGCCTGATGTAGAGCGGTTACCTCACAATCTGTAATTTACAACATACGCCTGTCCGTCTAATCTGACAGATAAGAGATCTAAGTTAATTGAGTGACAATTATTGCGTGCCGTATGCCCTAAACTTAATTATGAGATACGATCTATATGATTTAAATGAACGCACCTGCTAACAATATGGAGAAATACGTTTATAACGTTTTATGATTTTAATTTTTAATGTTTCTTACAATTTTTTTTACTAATTTAATTTATTAGGTAAATTAAGTAAAGTTATTTTCAGTGAAAATAATTTCACTTAATTTACGAAGCCAGTGTCTTGGGTACGCTTCCGACTGGCACTGATTTGGATCAGTTGAGCTATCTATAGATCGTTTGCAACGGTCTGCAGATAGCTCAACTGTTTCATATGTATTTTGTATATTTTGTAAATAATCGTAACTATTAGTTGTAATTTTCTGTGTAAATAAAGTTTATATTATTTATTAGGTAAATTAAGTGAAGTTATTTTCAGTGAAAGTTGTAATTTTCTTTGTAAATAAAGTTTATATTATTTATTAGGTAAATTAAGTGAAGTTATTTTCAGTGAAAATATTATTTAATACATTATATACTTACATAGATAGATATTTTTATCATACGTAAACGCCCAGACCAACGGAACAAATTTCTGCAGATCGTACACAAATTTGTTCCAAGGCGGGAATCGAACCCGCAACCTCTTGCGTCGCAGGCGGACTCTCGCCCGCTGCGCCACTGAAGTTGTCGTCGCATTATATCAGCTATCTGGTTCCCATCGTACAAGATTTGCTTAGAGCTTTGCTTTGGGTTTATTTAGATAGTGCTGTGTGAATGTCCATTACTTATCTATTTACTTTTGAAAACTCCAGCTGCGCTAGTGTTTTTTTAACTGATAACCAATTGATCATTTCAGTACGTTGGGTGTTATATATTAATAACTTGTTGCACCCCGCGGTTTCACCTGGAATTCCGACGGGATAAAAGCCTATGTGCTATCCCAGACTATAATCTCTCTGCCAAGTTTCATCCAGATCCGTTCAGCCGTTCCGCCGTGAAAGAGTAACAAGCATCCATCCATATACTCACAAACTTTCGCGTTTATATTATTAGTAGGATTTAAGCATGTATTTACATAGAAATATCTTCTATGTATTATTTCAGCTACCTATCTGACTTCCGTATTAGAAGCTGTGCTTTTATTTTATTTATTTAGTACCAAAACATAGTGGCACAACCAGCTCAAAGAGACTTCCAAATGACTCAATTAAACGAAGTGAGTTGACAACTTTTGGAACCCACTTCTGTATTCTGCAAAACTTTAAACCTTATACCTTACACCATAAGGCTTATTACATCAGGCTGGTATATTCAGTTCATCTCAGAATTACCATCTGTGTGTGATAGATGATGTCTCAGTCGAAATGGTCACCAATTTTCTGTTTGGTATCGATTTCACGCATCATCGCTCTTTGGTTGTTAAAACTACAAGTCATGTACGCGTATCTGGAACATGTTGTGAATATAGGGTAAACGCAACTGCATGTAGTTGTCAATGTCAACTGAACTTACTGACAGTACTGTATTGTCGTCCCGTTCTAATGATTAGCTTTCTCTCTCTTGCGCTGCGCTCTGGTTGATGTACTTATCTGTAAATTGCTCCATAATATCCCTGAAATCTCTGTGGTTTTCTTGATATCCGTACAGACGGTGATCACCTCTAGTGGCCCTATTTTAACCGATTACAAAAAAAGGAGGTTTTCAATTCGACTGTATTTTTGTGATGATTCTGTTTTCGATCGAAAGCTGGTGCTTGTCATTGAGTCAGATCTGATTAGTTATGAGCTATACCTATTAGTATCAGTGTGGGTATATCCAGTGCTCGAAAGGAGGCTGAGATAGATTACAGTCTGGAAAGCTACTATAATTATTATCCCGTGGGAATACCAGGATTTAAATCTGCGCGGGTGAAACCGCGGGGCGCAACTAGTACAAAATAAAAAGACCTTTTACTATTTTATCTTTTCACACTGGTACTGTTTCGAAAGAACCAATGGCACGGCATGAGTAAGATTGGCGGTAAGAAATACTTTACTAGTTAAGTAGGTACATAATGTATGTCAAGTTTAACGGCACCCATTCAAACACATTAAAATTAACAAAGAAGATACTTTCACGTCGTAAAAAGTTTATGTAAAATTTCGCACATTACTCGCAAAATAATACAGAATAGAGTTTTGGAATTACTTAGAAAGTCTTGTTTAAGCAGTTTCTCTTCTAAAGTGTGTTTATTTCGGTTTGGTGTTTTGATTAGGCGAGATCTTGGCATCAAAGTCGAAGTCAAAAGGTATCTTTTCATTTGAATCACAAGGATCATTTTGACCTTTGAACATTATATACCACGAGATTTGAAGGTATATATCGGTAGATGTAGGCTTGTTTCTGTTTTATTTGAATACTAGCGACTCCGCCCGCGCGGCATTGCTTCGCACGGGTGCACATATCATGCATGTATTATACATATAAACCTTCCTTTTGAATCACTCTATCTATTAAAAAAACCGCATCAAAATCCGTTGCGTAGTTTTAAAGATTTAAGCATACATAGGGACATGGGGATACAGGGACAGAGAAAGCGACTTTGTTTTATACAATGTAGTGATGAAACATTATCCATTAAATTACTCAAAACTTCTGTTTTATAGAACGGAAATCACCAATCATTTAAGTTTATCGTCACTGTTTACAACTGTTAACGATTTCACAGTAATCCTTTGGTTTTTTTTTCTATTTTATACCAGCCAGTTGTAAATCCACTTTATTTTTATTGGTTTATGGACGATTTCAACAAATTAGATTATCTTTGGGCAACAGATGTGGTTGAACAGTTGTTCAAACTACAAATAATATTTTTGTGGAAAGGAAAGTTTTTGTAAAGCCAAATTGTTGGTCCGATAATAAATAATAATACGAATGTAGTGCGCGTCACGCAAAAAGATCGCCAGAAGGAGGGGGAGGGGGTGTGATGGCGCGAGTATTTTGTATGCGCAAACACATCCCCTCCACTGTTTTCCAGCGTTCTTTTTGGTTGACGCGCACTATACAAGCCTTCTGGAAGCAGTCCGAAGCAAATCTGAGCAGTTTAGTTGTACGTACGAAAGTATGATGAATAAATCGTATTCAAATTCCTTGGTAAGAACCTACCTGATAGTAGTCAAAATAAAAGAAGTAAAAATGGCATAAGTAACTATCTGACAATGTATACATACTAAACAAGTAGATTTATTAAAAAATAAAAAACACGAGTGCCCGAACTAAAAGTATGTAGATAGGTTTTTTTTTTTTTTATTCTACTAGCTGATGGAACAAGCAGATGGTCCACCTGATGTTAAGTGGTAACCATCACCTATAAACAAAACATTGCCCCGTAGGTCACGCACAATAGGAACGTGCCCTACGATGCACTGCCCTGCGTCCATCAACTTGAGGCATACAGATGTTAAGCCTCATGTGCCTGTAATTACACCGGCGACCACACTCTTCAAACCGAAACACAGCGCTGCTGCTTGGCGGCAGAAAATGGCGTGGTGGTAGTACTTCCCCGGACGAGCAAAAAGAGGAGGTAAATAAGATAATGTTTTAAATTTGGTACTTTTAAATATTGAAATCATTTCTTCAGTCTTGACGAATGATAAAAATGTAATGATCGCAGACAGTCGGAGGCTCGTGTACCTATGTCCTAGCAGTTTACTGACGCCTGTGGTTGTATAACTCTTTTTGATCACTTTGGGGTTACCAGCAATCACATTTTTTTATTACAAAACTCTTAATATCCTCGAAACGGCTTCATCGATTTTGATGCGGTTTTTTCTAAACGATTTGTATGACCATAGATAAGGTTTTTTGATATATTTTAGTATCACTAAAATATATCAAAAAATCTTCTTTAGTAAACTAGTTCGCTAAAGTGACTTAACTGATTTTGCGTTCTGGTTTTGTCTTTGAGGGTTTACTTTAAATCAAAAACTAATATATTATTTGAAAACACTTTAGCACTCTCTTGATTTTGATACCGATATTGCTATGATAGCGAAAAGATTTTTTTTAATGTGAGAGAATATCGCTCCTGCTTTCCTTCCCACGTGACTTTTTGTTTTTTTTTATTTTAAGGACACTTGGGAAGTTGCGACAAATCTTTTGATACCAGAATCATCAAAATCCATCCAGCCGTTTGGTTGCTACGTCGTAATAAAGGAAATGTCGAAGGAAGGATACATAAATACATACATGGATAGATACACGCCAAACACATAACCCTCGGCACTCGGGTAAAAAATAAAACACGATAGAGAAAATTCTAATTATAGACAAAAACAAAGAAATGTTTTGTTACTCTATGTGGAGCATCTATCAATATTTATTATTATTAAAAATGTACAAATAGCTTTATTCATTCAATCTATGCTATTTCAAAAAGCCTGGAGCAAGTAGGTACCGTTCTTATCGATCCCTTAATTGACATTTAGAATCGTCAAAAATTCATTTTCAACGAATTATGACGGTTCTAAGAACAGACGATCGATAACGCAGCTTGATTTCTAATCCTCAACTACTATTAGATGCCGTATTTAAAACATTTTTTATACTATCTATCTAATACATTCTTTATTCTAAATCTAAAACCAACAAAAGTAGGTACTCGTATAATGCAAAAATAGCCCCCGGCATCAAAACAGGGTATGTTGGGGACAGAAACATGTAACTGAACACGCGTGGCAAGAATCGTGTAATGCGTACGCGCTCATTACAATGTTGATTCATTTAGCCCTATTGTGATCGATGGCCCTACTATTGTTACTTATTGATCGGTAAATGCAGCATGTGACTTTTGAGCTGTAGCTCGTTAGTGTTATGATATTAAAAAATATATCGATAGTTCCAGAATCGCCAGTATGGTTATTTGTAAGTAATACTAATAAGTCAATAGAAGAATGAATTAAAGTCACAGCATTTATTGAATTGAATAACAAAAATAATTTCATAACGTTGTAAAGCACTTTTTACTGATGTTCAAACTTTTTGACTGCCACAAAAGAGTAGATACTCTAAAAACTCATGAAAATACTACATAAAGCATTCTTGAGTTTTTTTTTAACAATGAAATACTCCTAATAACTCCTAATCTTGTGAAGACAAACATTTTTTTCCTATACCAACGATTATTAATTTACATTATTTTAAATTTCACATTTTCTGGTATGTACTCAGGTATAAGCATACCTGAGTTGTAAACGGTTGGTACCGTTATAGTCACCAAACTGAAGAAAACCTACGAAACACCTAACTCTTAATAGGGTTAAGCTCGCTTGTACCTACATGTCATCGCTTCCTGTGTCTAATTTAAAAGAATAGAGATTTCGATTCGAGTTTGTTTCGAGCGTAACTCATAGTAGTTGCTAGTACTTACCACCATTGTCCAGTGTCGAGTGGGACAAAAGGGCCCACACGCTGGGCCTCAGTGGGCCCACACCCCCGACTGGCACAAAGGGTTACAATAGCACGTGAAGTGGTGTGAATGGACTGCGCAGCTCTTAATTATGTGCAGCCAGTAATGAGATTGATTAATTTTAATACAATGATTGAGCATAAAAAAAGTGATAGTGACGTGGCGAAATAATTGCCAGCTGTCAAAATATATATTTTGAATACTCGGGTTATTACAGGTAGATACTGTATTTTTTTTATATCTCGTCCATTTTTTTCACTTTTGCAGATGGAATGTCTCATTTTCTACGCCAAAATAGATGATGAAATCTAGAAGCAATCGTTTTTGGTGGAAGTGACTCATTTGCCTAGGTTTTGGAAACCTTAACTAATTGTAAAGCAAAAAGTTATCGCATTTTTTAAAGTTAGCGTGAAATACGATAGGATGCTAGCAAGATAGGTTTAAACTGAAACTGCTTCACGACTTTGATCCCCAGGCACGGTAGATATCCCTTCAGATCTCCCAGTACCAAGTAGGTACTAATTCAAGATTCTTTGAGGATGTCTAAGGGGGGTAGTCAGAGGTACGTCCAAACATTACATTTGGCACATACCCACATTTTGCAGTAGTTAGTATTCCATACGTGACAGGTTGCAAGCCCATCGCCGCTGTTAGAATACTAACTGGTTTCCTCACGATGTTTTCCTTCACCGTTTAAGAGCACTGGCATTGCGCACATAAATTTTTCGATAGAAAAATCCATTGGTGCACGACCGGATTCGAACCTGCGACCTTACGATCGGAAGGCGGGGTCACTCCCACTAGACCACCGGTGCTCTCTAGATAGGTTTAATAGTGTAAAAAGGGTTTTTGTTATTAATTAACCGTGCTAGACACTAAGCTTAAACTTATTTTTTGCATTTAGAAAAAACCTTTCATAGAAACTGCATATTTATAATTTTTTAAATGTATTATACCAAGCTCGATATCATTCCCACATTCGACCATGCGCGTGCGCAAAGGTCTGGCTAGACGTTACATTCCTCGCCTGACCTTTGGTTTTTACTAGAATTATAATGAGACTTTCCGTTTTATTGATTTCTTTATAGGTTAAGAGAAAATTAAACGTACTTTATGTATATTAAACATGCTAGGTCATAAGAATTTCAAAGTACCTAATAATTCTTTTTGAAATTTGACATGTAACTACTTATACAAGATAAGCTAGGGAGCTCAAGAATATGGGACAAACCGTTCCTATAATTCAAGACGGATACAGCTACACATTTTAATAAAATAACTGAAACTGAAAAAAAAAAACTGAAACAGCTTCACGACTTTGATCCCCAGACACGGTAGATATCCCTTCAGATCTCCCAGTATCAAGTAGGTACTAATTCAAGATTCTTTGAGGATGTCTAAGGGGGGTAGTCAGAGGTACGTCCAAACATTACATTTGGCACATACCCACATTTTGCAGTAGTTAGTATTCCATACGTGACAGGTTGCAAGCCCATCGCCGATGTTAGAATACTAACTGGTTTCCTCACGATGTTTTCCTTCACCGTTTAAGAGCACTGGCATTGCGCACATAAATTTTTCGATAGAAAAATCCATTGGTGCACGACCGGATTCGAACCTGCGACCTTACGATCGGAAGGCGGGGTCACTCCCACTAGACCACCGGTGCTCTATATATCTATTAATAAAATAACTCATTTGACAAAAAAAAATATTTTATAATTTATAAAAGTATTTTCAAAAACGGTATAACATAAAGCAAATAATTAATTCCGTTGCATATTTTTACTGAATTATTTTCGCAAAACATTTAGTTTCAAATCCTGCACATCAGCGTGCACTTTTTTAACCTAACTAAATCATTCTCTAACTTCTTCTAGCAATGAGTTCTGCTTCTCACCTATAGTTTATATTTTTACCCACGTTTTTTATTCACAGAAGACATTAGAAAACATTACTTTGAGGGGTGATGTGCATTTTTTGTACACACCCTGCCAAAATGAATAATTTGACAGTTATCTATGTGGAGCAAAGAGGTTCCTTCTATTATGCCTGTCTTGGAACGCCCTTGCAATAAACTGAATAAAGGAGTTAAGGATTTACACAATTTCATGTTTATACCAATTTAAAAGCTTTATAGTCTTTATATCCAAGCAATAAAGCACAAATTGATCTAAGTTAGCGATCATGGAGATTTGGTAGAATTAAAAAGATTTTTGAGCATTTTATTGATACGATAATTCGTGATTAAATATAATTGGTATAAATATTAATGCAATAGTGTGATAATTGGTTTCGGTATGATTTATAGTGTAACCGCCAAACAGATACAGCCAAGACCCAATTCCACTTGCGTGTTAGACCTTTACGTGTCTTCACCCATAATACTAATTTAGTGCGTTCTTATTTCAAAAAATCCGCAATCTATTTTTAAAATATCATTCTTCCTCTTTTAAATAATAAATTTTACGAATAATGAATGAAACTTCATAAAACCTCAAAAAAATAATAAAAAAAATTTTTGACAGAAAATTACAACTAATAGTTACAATTATTTACAAAATGTACAAAATATACAAAATACATATGAAACAGTGGAGCTATCTGCAGACCGTTGCAAACGATCTATATTCTCTGTGTTCTTAATTCAAAACAAGCTCATTCAAAAAATCTATTTTAATATTTCATCCGTCAACTTCTTTTTCAAAGCCTTCCTTTCAAAAACAACGTAAAACTGTTTGGTAAACACTCCTTTATTTTGTGTTCTTTTTTCAAAAACTGCTCGCATTCTATTTTTAAAACCTCATTTAAAAGCATGTAACCTAGTACATACTGCTTATTAAATAAACCTATTTGATGAGGTTGGGTGTGGATGGCTGTAATAAGAGGCCTATGTTTAGCGATCTACGATCAACGACTGAGCTTATTAGCACGAAGCTGTTTTTATTTACAGCTTTTCGTAAAATTACAAACTATTACAATAGTAATAGCTAGTTGACATTTAAAAAGGTTAAAGTAGGCACGTGCTAAAGCATCTGCCAACGGCACGTAGACCGTTTAGCAACGTCCAGATGTAATGGCTGGTCGTCACACAAGGCACAAAGAAATAAAGCTTAGGAAAAACGAAGCTAAAAAATTTAAACGGTTTGATGTCCCAAGAACCAGACTTGTCAAAACATACAAACAAGGTTTCTGTCAAAAACTTGATATGTACAATAAATTACCTTTAGAAATGACAAAACTTTCAATAATTGGATTTAAAAACAAACTCAGAACCTTTTTAGAAGGCCACCCATTTTACCATTTAAATGAATACCTGAGCTGTTCATTCTCTGATTTGCAAACGTAGTATGTGTAAGTGTATTAGAATAAGACATTGTAAAAATTGACATGCCAATGTTATAGCACTGTAACGCAATGGTTAAATAAATAAATATCAAATATCAAATATCAAAATGATTGTTTTTTTATTATTACAGATAGTGAAGAAATAGTTAAAGTGGCAATAGACAGCTCATAGAAGAATGAAAACCACTGGGGAATAAGATTTTCGAATGGCGACCACGAACTGGACGCCGAAATGTATGACGCTCTCCTATCAGAGGGGCGAACGTGCCTTACGAACTGCCCATGCTTCCATTAGTGGTATACAGTTAAACCTCATGTGCCGGTTTTATCATCGGCAACCATACCCTTAGGACTGAAGCTCAGCAACGCTGCATGGTAGCAGAAATAGGCATGGTGTTAGAACTTCCCCGGGTAACTTTTCAAAGAGCTCTGCTACTCTCTCTCTCTCACTTGGCTTTTTTTTTATAAACCCACAAATTGAAATACTATTTAGCACGGTGTGGCAAAGTTACTTTCCTATTATTATTTATTTACCTAGTATAATATCTAAAAAAACAGTCCAAATAACAATGTTCCATGTTTTTTGTATGTTCGTACTATTTCATATGAATTATAAAACAAAGATATAGTATAGTACTACATAACAAGTATTAAAAAACAAACCATTAAGTAGTTTCCTATATTATAACATCACATACGCCTTGTCAAAAAAAAAAAGTTAACAGGAAATCAATAAACTACGAGTACAAAGCAGTTTTGAAAAAAAAAAGTAAAAAAAAAACCGTCATTTCAACTCAAACGCAGCAGTTACTTTTCGTTCCTTGTGGATTTCAAAAACTGGCTTCGAACCATGAACGCACCGTGTCTTCAGACGCTAGGGTCCAACGCTTTCAAATAAATCAACTTTGTTTGACCTATAACCTCATAGGTTTAGGGGACCTCGTAGGTTTAGGGGATTAGTCCCTTGGTCCCACGTTAACGATCTTAGGATGACACTTAAATATTTGGTTTTTATTATTTTTTAAATTATAGCCTATAAACGTCATGTCCCAAGAGACTATAAATTAGAATATTAACAGTGATCGTTCAATTTTGAATGTGATTGTCTAAATTAAACTAGTTTTAAAATATGTTCTAAGAACCATTAGCTAAAGAAGTTAAAAACTGTAAATGAATGAAAGATATCAGTCGTAATCTCTTTTTTGCAAAAATCTTTTTAATCGCATTATCCTACACGTTTACGTCCATAATTGAACATATAAAAGGGCTTAAATAATTAAAAATATACCAGTAGGTACAGAAATACGTTACAAGGAATTTAGATAAAGCCTCATTCATTTTGTGATAAAGTACTTAGATAAATAATACATTTTCCCAAGAGAGGTCATCTTTCGATATTTTGCACGGGGCAGATGCACCCTAAAGGTGGGCAGACAAGCATAACTCAACAAAATTGGAGCAAAAAGAAAACAATTCGGGAAAATTTAAACAACCGTTACTTGTCCGTTCGAAATAAGAATGCGCAATCTCAGAGATCAGCTGCTCCACAAACAATAGTTTGCTCTCGTTCGAACCGCCTATTGTCAGTGTTGCCATTGTAGTATTGTTGCCCCAAACTACTAGCTTATTCCAAATTCAAACAGGAACTTCCGTGTGCGAAAACGCACCAAGACGATTACAATAGACGCTCGCCCTTCTTGTATTTTTTCAGGGTGTCCGCGAAACTAGTTTTTTTTCATGTAAATTTGATTTATTTTCGTCAACAATGCATCGTCGGTGGGAATTTACGGCCTGATAGTACTTGAGCTAGTTTGTTACTAAGGGCGTTGCAACCTGATTTGTATGAGTATTATTAATTAATTTCTTAGATAATGGCGTCGACAATGAGGCGAAATGAAGTGGGAAAATTTGCAAAAACTTGATTTCATTTGATAAGTTATGTTGTAAGAAAATGTTTTGCTAAAAGGGGCAAGGGTCATGTGATTACTGGGCAAACTTGTTCTAAGATACTTTCATTTTACTATTGTATCATAGTCCATTTCTTGGGGTTGCCAAATCTTTATTTTAAGAGTAGTAGAGCTCTTTGTGAAGGGCTCGTCCGGGGAAGTACTACCACCACGCCTTTTTCTGCCGCCAAGCAGCAACGCTGTGTTTCGGTTTGAAGAGTGTGGTCGCCGGTGTAATTACAGGCACATGAGGCTTAACATCTGTATGCCTCAAGTTGATGGACGCAGGGCAGTGCATCGTAGGGCACGTTCCTAATGTGCGTGACCTACGGGGCAATGTTTTGTATATAGGTGATGGTTACCAGGTGATGTTATGTCAGGTGGGCCATCTGCTTGTTCCATCAGCTAGTTGTATAAAAAAAAATCTAAAAAGGACGAACCTCATCTACTTTTAATTATATAAAAATATTAATCGAAAAAGTACGCTTTTGAATACGTTTTTAATATATAGGTACATATCGATTGTCAGACATAGGACTAGCTATGTCAGTTGTATAATCTAATGCTATTGCTGTCGCTATTGTCTGTTCTTAGGTAGGTCTCTGGCTTGGCCAGTTTTATAAAAAACTTTGCTTTTGGTAAGTATTTTTCGATGTATATTTTTAAACAGCGCATATGAAAGGATGTAGCAATACCAATAAAAAGATCTTTGTGATGATCCTCAGATAGAAATCTTATTTCCTTTCCTTTGAAAAAAGCAACTGATACTATAAGAGCTTTGGCAAGCAAAGCTAAAGCAATGCAACAAGAAACCTTGAATCTTATTACTATTCCCTGAAGGCTCAAAGCTCAATGTGGAAATGACAACGGGTTAATAATGTCTGAAGATAATAAGAACAGATAGGATTTTTTAAGGATTTCGCTTCAAATTATATTTTATTAGGGGCTCGTACCAAGGCAACGCCATAGTGAAAAAGTCATGTAATAAACTAAAGAACCCAGTACAAAAGAATGGTGTGGTTGTATTACTTCCCTCAGTATAAGTATATAGTTTAGTATAATATTCAAATGTACCTACCTAACTATCGTCCACTTCTATGCATATTCTTGTTTAAACACTACAAAATGAAACACGCCAAAGTAAGTACCCTGCCGTAACACAGTTAAATCTAGTACGGAGGGTACGAAATTTGTAACTGTACCTACTCATTTTATAGCCCGTGTAAAACTGCCTTTTGAACATACAATCACCAAGTTGAATTTATATACTTGTAGTTTTATATAGCTTCTTAAGTAACTAATCATTATGTACTATATTATAAGTTACAAAATGAGAGCAACTTATAAGAAAAATAAATTATGTTATGTTATTTAATAATATAATAACAACTTTTTCTGCAAATAAATAACCGAATTCATTTAAAGCCACATAAAACAGAAAATACGCAATTTCAATCACTTGGATGACTTTTTCCTGTTATTTTGATAAAAAAAGCCTTGCTGAATCGATTTTGATTTAATTTCTATAAAAAACAAGTCTCTAATAAAAATAACTTTCAAAGTTTCATAATAAATGACAAAGTTATGCGGTAAACAAAAAATGCTGTTGAAATAAGAACTTCCTTTTTTTTTAAGTCATAAAGTTATTCAAGCAGGAATCTCTAAACTGAACTATAAGTACCCTATCGTTCATATCATCTTCTTCTTTCTTCTTTTATGGCTCCTGTCATAGACAATCTTGCCAATGTCAAGTGATTCAGAGATTATACTCTTTGTAGTTATGTTTCTAGTCACGTCAGTCCAAAGTCGAGTCAGTCAATTGTTTTGAAGAAAATGGTGGCGGTTTCTTCAAAACATTTCAAACATTTTCGGTCAAATCACGATATCACATAATACACTTTCATTTCAAATGCTTACACTTTGTGCTAAGACCACAAGTAATGTTGGTTAAAATACCACCAAAATTACACAACACAACTCAAAATAACACTAGAAAAACAATTAAAATGAAAATGCTATGTTGCTTCGTTAGATGACAGGAAACGAATCATGCGTTCATATCATAAAAGACACTATAAAGGCGTCAACACACTATCAGTAGCTGTCAAATATGTCAAACTAGTACCCGGTATTGTCACTCATCAACATCGTCGTGGCTGGACGAGTGCATTTATTGTCAAAGTTTAACATAGTCGAGTCATCGGAGCGCATGCATTTTCATAATGCGCTAAACACGACGATTTAATGCTGTCAGTGACTTTTCAATACAAAAGAGGGTGTGGAGAGAACTAGATTTAAAAGTGGCTGTTTAAAAAGTTTAAAATATTAAAATACGCTGCCAAAATTACAAAATTAGCATTCTAACGGTGAAATAACTTCTGAAATCGGACCATTAATTTTTGAGTTTATTCGTTACAAACATACGAAAACACAAGTATTTCATTTTTATAATATTACTAGATGTAGATTAGTGTACGTAGATGTACGTTTCCAAAAAAAAAACATCTACGAATTTCATGCTACACAAAGGTATCGTATGATAGAAAATGTTTTGAACTACTCACATTTCATTAATTAGAAAGTTACACCTTTAATTAAATCGAGTACTTACCACCCACTTTTCAAAAGACATTTACACTATTCCTAATTCTATACTTCACCACAAATAAACTTAACCCTTCGAAACTCGAGCTCTACTTTTCATGTACGAAGTCAAGTAGTAATTTGAGTACTAATTCTGAATTAATATTCTTATACCACTGAACCAAAAACTTTCAGCGACAGATAACGTTCTTATTTCAACTGAATAGGGTTTAAAGTTGAATGATTTCTTTTATGCTTGTGTGTGAGTAAATGTGGTATTTGTAACACAAAAAGTGAAATCAGCTGCCGTTCCTTTTATTTGTTCGAGAATGAAATGTCTTGAAGAGAATTTTGCAAGAAGAAATTCGGATGAATGCTTGTTAGGAATAATTTAGGGATGTTTTTCGACTAGTCGATTTAAATTATCGATTAAATAATTTGATTGTCAATATTAACAGTCATTATGTACCTTTTGCATATTATGTGTGTTTTCGGTGTAGTTAAAAAATACGTTTACATTTAAATGAAGCAGCTTCATAGCAGCTACACACACATATACATAGCTGCTATGATCAAGGCCGTTTTAAAATACCTTTTCTGGAAGAAGTCTGGAATGATGTCTATCTTGAAAATCACAGACTTGTGCCTATTTCTTTTTTAAATAAGATTAATATCCCAACATTTACAATGTCGATAAATATTATTTTTTAACTTGTAAACGAATGTCAATCCAAAGGCATATAGCGATCACTTATGCCAAGTAGACAATTGATAATTACTTACCTTAGGATAATATTACTATTCTATGTTATTCTATAATCACACATCCTTCGCCGAAGATCTTACACAAAAATATTGACACAAAAATTTTATCGATATGATTTTATCGAAGTGACATCACTAGGTCCAGGTGCGGCACGCGTTAGCAGGACATGTTTGCTCTTTGGCGGCCACCGACGGCCAAGAGTGAGTCGATTCCAGTGGTTATTGTTCCGTCATTTTATGAAACAGCCCATTATGACGGATAAAATTATAAAGATAAAACTAAATTATAAAAAAAACATGACAACTGTATTAATTAATAACTGTAATAACTGTATTAATAATTAGTGTAATAATGTACCTACTTTAGGACCACAGAAAAGAGGGGACTCTTCTAACACAGGTTCAAAACTTAAAAGAAGAGTCCCAACCCTATTCATTACCTCCTTAATTTACAATAAAAAGATTTTTGTTTTTTTTTTGATTAAACAAATTAAGAGGAAGTAATACTTATTTGTAGTATTTGCATAAAAGAATTGTGCATGTTGCAAATAAGAGAAAGCTTATCCAAAGTAAAAAAAATACAGTGATACATCATCAAGAAAATATTATTATGATGATGAAATAATCTTTATATTCTAACAGTCACATTAAGTATGTACCTAACTGGGTTCGTTATAAAGGAACTTGCACGCTTTAAAGGTTTAAACCGTAAACACACGATGCTTAAGGTACAATAGAAGATCTGTACATAGGTACATAGGTACTTGCCCGATTATTCAATTCGTTAAGGAACTCTAGCCACTGCAAATACCTAATCAGTTTTCGGCCAAACATGTCTCTGTAGGATGTTTGTTTTAAAAATAACGGTATAAACAACTTTTAAGCAGTAACAATGTCATGTCATTCTTGAGAACAAGACACTTTTTTTTTTAACTTAATAGTCCATTCTTTGGCTACGATCTCTTTGACACTTGCCACTAGTTCTTCGAAACAGTGTGGTGAAAGGATTTTAAGTGCGCCTGAAAGACGCTTCTTGAGCACTTGATATACGTCATTTTTCAAATTTTTAAGTTCATTTATTTTCTAGCCTTAAAACCCCACATATGACTTCTAAGTGTACAATATTCGAGGCCCTTATGCCAATGTAGTCGTTTTTCTTTATTTCTTTACAGTAACTTCGTGCCCACCGACTTAATCTAGAAAAAAACAGCGACAGAAAAAAGATACTAAAAAAAAATACAGCTGCGCGCGTGCCTAACAAATCAAACGATACGCTCCAATTTCTTTTATCCCAAAGAAATAAATACTCCCACCTCTTTATGGCCCCATGCTAAAGAAAAAAAAAACAAGTAAACTTGTCTCTACCTCTGTCAGAACGAATTTGGCGCGCTATGAACCGTTGTTGTTGGTTCTTCGAGATGCGGTGAATGTCTTTTATCGCTAGTGTAGAAAAAGCGGAAAAAACTGTCGACCGAATGAAATAGGTAGAATAATAATTATCAAAATGAAAAATAAATTTTGACTGAGGCCTAGCCTAGCGACATTCGACCTTATTCTGTTGTAGTTAATCATTAGGGATCAAATTCATTCGTGATTAGGCCACTGACATAAAATAAATTAAACAAAGTCAAAATGGTCTTTATTCAGTATAATCACTAGGATCACTTTGAAACGTCTTATATACTAGGTGAATCTACCGTCAGTTCGTCGCGACCAAAGCCTAGAAGAACTGGCAAGAAACTCGCGGCTTGGTTCCTAGCGTTTTTTTTTGTGTGATCCTTTTTACTACATAAATATGGTAGAGATAAACCATTCTAAAAATGCACGCCCCTCTACCTGCCTTCACCCACACAAGCAAATGAGGTGTATAGATGCAATACATGCCACCAAGCAATTTCATTCGTTATTCAATTTCCCGCCAGACATGAAAGTGTCACTTTCACGTTCGGCGGGAAACTGAATGACGAATAAAATTATCAGGTGTCATGTATTGCGTCTATACACCTCATTTGCTTGTGTGGGTGAAGGCAGGTAGAGGGGCGTGCATTATTAGAATGGTTTATCTCTACCTACTTATTTGTTTATTTTGTAATGAAGTAGAAACTATTTAAACACAGTTAAAACTAAATGAAACGCAGCCTCACAGCACAGAAGCTTTTTCTTCCAGGGAACTTAGAAACGATTAGCGAGCTCAAAAAAACGCAAGAAATACTTAAAACCACAATTTATCTGCAGCAAAAATATATCACTCATTCATTCATCAATTTGCGTGAAACCGCAATTTCTACGACCGTCAATTGCCGGTCACTACCGATAAGAAACCAAAGCTTTTCGAAAGACGAAAAACCGTATGCGAATCGACATTTCATACACTTCAACAATGTTTTAAATAACTGGCTGCCAAGCGATTTTCAACCTACATTTCTTTGGAAATATATCATTTTCAAACCAAAAAAGATGAATTGGTCGTAAGTTTGGACTTTTTTTGGAATTGGACTGACATGCTTTCAAAAAACTTCTTTGCACAATTTGTCGTCGCATTGTATTGATTTATTGTACAAAGCTGTGCAATTTTATAGTAGTAACGTTTACTTAATTGTTGTAGGTTCAATTCGTACGAATCATATAGATATACAGACATCTTGGTAATTTTTGTGTTACTTTTCAGTGAACTTCATATTTAGGGCTTATCCACTCATTCCCGGACACCCTGTATAATGTATTCGTATCCCACCCATGACGATCATTTTGCTATGTCAAATAATCGATTGAAGTAGTACCTACCTACCTGTCAACACTATAATGACAAGCCATTTTAAGACCTAAGCATAAGTACAAAAAGTCTATTTTAAGTAATCTAAAGTAACATCAACCTGTCAATCAATTGTATTTCCTAATTTTATAGCCACATCTGCTGAAGTGGAAACGGACAATCAAATAATTCGTTACAAATAACCATCCTTATAAACAGGAACTTAAGATTCAAAATCGTGTAAGTCGTAAAATACGGTGTTAATTTTACTGTCTGTTGTTCCGAATAAAATGTTATTCTATTCAAATAAGATCAAATAGATAAATGTTTAATTTGTAGGACAAAATTGTACGCTTGCAGGTGTTTTAGTAATTTATTGGGTGTAATAACTCATTTACCTTAAAAACGGTAGGAATCAAGGCATGGATTTAGGCTTAGTTTTATCTTTCATGGAGATGGAAGAGCACCCAAATTTCACCTTAGCTTTAACACGTTTAAAACCTACATACCTACTATGATTTTACAAAATTTTAATATTGACGTTTACAAAAAGTATTTTTTTATAGAGTTACCACCGCTTTTTTAAAGCTCTATAAAAGCTGCCTGCCAAGTCACTTGCTATTTCAGGTTTTACTTCAAATTAGATAGAGATAGCAAGTGACTTGACAGCCGATTAGTGTTGATCGCGCTTTCAGAAACCGGGGGTTTATCTAATAATATTTAGTCTTCTTTTTTTTCTTTATTTTTCTTTCAAATCCTGATTTTCCTCGTTAGGCTTCACGGAACGGCGTAACAGGTTTTCTTCTTCCACTCCCCTATAATATCCTTTGTCATCTTAGTACTCAATTCTCACTATCTTATCGTGTCACTAGTGTCTTGTAAAGCAGTGCGGTGAAAGGGTTGAAAGTGCGCCTCGAAGAGGCTCCTTTTGAGCACTTGACACCTGTTATATAACATTTTTTGGGTTCTATGATATGCCGGTTTCCTCACGATGTTTTACTTCACCGATTGATAATACTGACACTCACTGTGCACTTCTTATTTATATACTAACTAGTAGCGCCCCGCGGTTTCACCCGCGTAGTTTTAAATCCCGGTATTCCCACTGGATAAAAGTAGCCTATGTGTTATTCCAGACTATAATATATCTCTGTGCCAATTTTCACCACGATCCGTTCAGCCCTTCTGGAGTTATAGAGTAACAAACATCCATCCATCCATCCATACTTACAAACTTTCGCATTTATAATTATTAGTAGGATTATGTCATCATTCACTTGAAAAATATTGCCAATAATATATAAAAAGTAGAATACAATAGAATAGAATATAAAAAAAAAATATTTTCTACTGACTGCTATAACACGTCCGTCACTACGACCGACGTCCACCGCTCCGATCCGAAACAAATGCACATCTGCCGCCCCTATCAGCCATCTATAATTACGTAGCACATCAAATAAGTGAAATTATACTATTTTATTCCACTATGAGGGCATATCGGGACTGTAAACAAACAATTTTATTAACATTGTTCTGTATAACGCGTAGTTAGTAGAGATTGACAATGAATTAACTATTGAAATACCTATTTAATAGACGAAGAAACGCTCTAAATTATACTATATCATTCTATAAACAAATACTTATTAGCAAACAAAATAAGTGATTAGTAAAAAATGATTTGAACTCTTTGTTATTTGTATGTATATTTTATTGAAAATTAAAGGTAATTAATAAATATTAATAAAACGCCAAAGCTATTAAAAGCTTATAATTTGATAAAATAATAAAAATAACAATAATGCAAAATGATCATAAAATATTTCTTCGGGAAGGGACTGGGCAAATTTTATGTAAATGTAAGTAGGGAAGATGTCTTACTCAATGTTACAAATAACGTACTAAGTTATATAGTATATATGTATAGTATATATATATAGTATAGTACGAGTATCTAATGCCGCAACAAAAAATATATGAAATAACAATTAAAATATTTTTGATTGCTATTTCGGCTGTCATAGCAACACAAATAAACCTATAATTATTTACAGTCACGTGCGTAATATTCGCGCGTGCCAGATGAAAGATAAGATTTTAACCCTAAAGTTGCTATTATGCACAAATCTGTGATAACTCACGATAATTATCGAAATAAACCAACAATACGTGGTAATTTTATCGGAAATCTGCGCACCAAGGTGCACAGTTGCGTGTTTGCATTTTTTTTTGTTTTTATTTACCGTAAATTTGCAAAAAAGGCCCCTTACTGGTTAAGGAGTACTCGTACCTACCTACGTACATAATATTACTTTTCGTAAATATTAGTATTATCACTTAAATTCTGCTGGCTTAGATATTATATAATGTTTGGACGCACCTCTGACTACCCCACTTAGAGCTCCTCATACAATTTACAGCTAGTATTAATTTGGTACTACGAGATCTGAAGGGATATCTACCGTGCCTGGGGATGAAAGTCGTGAAGCTGTTTCAGTTTCAGAGCCAGTTTTAAAACTATATTTTGCAATAACTGTCTGTCTTGCGATAGGTGATGGTTGTTACCTAATATCTGGAGTGCTATCTGCAACTTCCCTCAGCAAATAATATAAAGTCATCTCTATATTTATTTAAATAAAGACAGTTTTGATATGTTTTTGTCATTTCTTCATTACTTAAAAACATAATACCTATAAATTATACTAAATCGTAAACTCTTATCAAGCAAATTGATTCTACCTACCAAAAACATTTAGACATAGATATAGACAGACATTTGCCAAAAAAAACACACTACACATACAAAACAGTAAAAAAAATGGAAAAAATTATAACAATCACAATTACCTTAGGTATGTAGAGTTTGAGTGCTGTTTGAGTGCTGCAGCAGCAATAGGGCTTAGACTCAGTGTATGCCTTACTATACTATGCAGTGCTTCCACGATGTTTGCGGAAGCACGAGTTGATGGCTTCCATGCCATCATAAGGAAGAAAACAGCCTCACTGCTCAGCAGACTGCGGGGCAGCACCAACAGCATCCTGCAGGTCATACCTGATAGGTATGACCTGCCCGTAATGAAGTCTTTCATTCGGGTCCTGATCTGGACTGTGGGATCGGGTACCGAATGAAAGACACAAAAAACTTACCTGGTTCTTGCTTTTATAAATATGTACTAACATAGCAAATAAGTTAGCCTGTAAGTTGACTAACAAAATATTGACCAAAATTGTCTGATTTAATAAAATAAATTAAATTATACTATTTTAGTAATAAGGTGCTGTTGTTCTGCCGAGACTGTTATTTTGATACTGTGTTGTGTTATTTTGAGGGGTGTTTATCAATTATCTAAAAACTAATTTCATTAACAATGTCAACGTTTCCAGTTCTGCTCATCTGAACAAAACAAATTGTCCCAAATTAAATAATTACAAATACATGTGGCAACGTTTAAAAACGCATCAAAATGGTGCGTGCGCATATTGTCATTAAATTACAGATAATACGGCATATGTCGTGTGCTATACCGTTTGAAGGGTTAAGTTAACTTCATTATTGATAGATGTGCTATCAATATAATCTGCTAGAGGTCGCGTCACGTAAAAAGAACGCTGGAAGGAGGGGGAGGGGTTGTGATGGTGCGAGTTTTTTGTTTGCGTAAGCACATCCCCTGCACTGTTTTCCAGTGTTCTTTTTAAATGACGCGACCTCCTACCGACACTGTTGAGCGGGTTAGTTTCCGCAAGTAACTAGGCCGGTAGAAGTACCTATCGTCATAGTAAAAAAAATGTCTAACCGAAATTTATTGGGTTGCTTAACAAAAAATATTTTTTTTCATGAATCGATTTAGATAGATTGATTTATTGTACCCGAAACCCCCTGCATACCAAATTTCATGACAATTGTTGGAAGCTGTGTGAGATTCAAATGGTATATTAATTAACTAGCGACCCGCCCGCGCGCCTTTGCTTCGCACGGGTGTACATATCATAATAATAAAATAAATAAAGCTGGACAATCCACACAGCACTATCTAGCCCCAAAGTAAGCTATTCAAAGCTTGTGTTATGGGTACTAGATAACTGATATATTTAATACATTATATACTTACATAGATAGATATTTTTTATTATACATAGAAAACACCCAGACCATCGAAACAAATTTCTGCAGATCGTACACAAATTTGTTCCAAGGCGGGAATCGAACCCGCAACCTCTTGCGTCGCAGGCAGGCTCTCGCCCGCTGCGCCACAGAGGTCGTAAACATTGTCGTATCATGCATGTATTATACATATAAACCTTCCTTTTGAATCACTCTATCTATTAAAAAGTCCGCATCAAAAACCGTTGCGTAGTTTTAAAGATTCAAGCGTACAAAGGGACATGGGGACATAGGGACAGAAAAAGTGACTTTGTTTTATACTAGGTATGTATTGATAGTGATATATTTTTAAATATAAGAATTCCTCATTTATTGTTAGGTAGGTATTCGATATCTACACTCGTAAAACGGTTCAGCGTTTCTAAAATTGCTATGGATAGACCGATAAGCAATAGAAATAGGTCAAATTGTTTCCTAGGGGTCCAAACGGGTTCCCGCCAATTTATTCAATTGTTTATTGTTCAAAACAATTTAAAAGTTGTAATCAGATCTCTTTTTGATACCTGACAGTCATAGAAAAATCTAATCTGACAGTAACAGAAGTAAAAATAATAAAGGTAATTCTGAAAAAAGTTTATTTTTAAATAAAAGAAAGACGATTCACCGCCACGAACGAAGTCACAGGCATTTTAGTTATTCTCAAATTTTTTTTTATTAATTCTGACAATTTTTGGTACATAATATATTTTGGTTAGTAGGTGGAACTAGAATAAATATAATTCTGAGCTTGGATTAAAATTATAGGCCTAGGTATACTTTATATAAAAAAAACTAGACTATAGAGCCTGGAACCTATTTTAAACTCCATTATCTAAAGTTTGCCAGCACCATAGGTATCAGCAAATTGTATTAAAAAAATGACAGCTAGGCGTTCACATCCACGGAAAAGACACAGTCAAAACTAGAGAGCTAAAACACGGTAAGAAAACCCAATACAAAACTCCTGGAAACAACTGGGTGGCGAAAAATGTGCATCTTCTGATTAGTTTCCATCGTTCCAAGTTGTCTGGAAGAGGTCTTTCTCAGCGATAAGGTCCCCATTGTTTTTCTTAAATCTATGCTTTCGCCCTGTCTACGTTTATGTGTGTTACCTACTAAAATCTATTATATCTTTATGCCTACTTGTTCAGTCTAAATAATATACTCTTAATTAGTCAATACAATAACATGTGGGTATATTTTCAGTTGCAATAATTACGTCACATTTCTAACATTCTATGGTAGACTTACACTGGTACACTTGAAAAAATCGTTGGAAACCGCAAAAAGTTAAAAGTACATCTGCTGCCCGCATCACACCTATGATATTAAGTACCAACGCGCTACTCAATGAAATAAATAGGTACTACAGTACACACTCAATTAATGTTGTACGAATGAATAAGTACGGGAGCGAGACAAAGAGGGTGGATGGTTTACATTGCGGGGTTTATTTTTAAAACTTTTATTGACAATGAAAATTACAACTAATAGTTACAATTATTTACAAAATATACAAAATACATATGAAACAGTTGAGCTATCTGCAGACCGTTGCAAACGATCTATAGATAGCTCAACTGATCCAAATCAGTGCCAGTCGGAAGCGTACCCAAGCCTTTTTTAATCTTAATAGAACGTTCTTTGGCCACGATCTCGCCTGGTGGTAAGCGAGGATGTAGCCGACGATATAACAGAACGGTCCAAAAGACACCTATTCACTCTTGCCTTAAAGACACCCAATTAATAGTATATAATAATGAATATTGGTGGACTATCCACACAGACGGCAGTCAAAACTGCAGTCGTCAGACTACATCAAGGTTTTGACTGAAGAAGATTGTTATGTAAAATATTTAGTATCGGCTAATACAATCCCAACTAATCCCAACTAATATTATAAATGCGAAAGTAGCTCTGTCTATCTGTCTGTCTGTCTGTCTGTCTGTGTGTTACGCTTTCCCGCTTAAACCTCTCAACCAATTTTGATGAAATTTGGCTCAGACAATCTTTAGACCCTGAGAAAGAACAGGCTACCTTTTACTGCGAAAAAAAGAGATGAAGAGATTAATCTTTCACTGCGTACTAACGCAGACGAAGTCGCGGGTACCAGCTAGTTTGCTATAAAAAAAATATTTTTTTGGTGACAAAGACGATAAAATAATGTCATACAATTTTATTAAACTTATAATATTATATTTGATGTTATTAGATGTTGGATTTAAAAATGAAACATTTTCGTTTGTCACCTGTTTGTTTGTACTTTTATTATCTCTGTAGATACGGATGTACGGTATGAACTTGGAATATAGCTACAGTATTTTTTATTAGATATAAAGTGCTTAAGTACTACACTTAAGGAAATCACAAAGATTTTATAATGTCCCAAATGTTATTCTCTGACCGGGATTTAAAACCGCGTCCTTCCCGTTGATACGGGGCTGCGCTACCACCTGCGCCACCGGAAGGGGAAGGTCGTGGCTTCAAATCCCGCTCGGAGAATACCTTTTGGGACATTATAGCTACAGAAGTTTTTAACCTGGAGTAATTATTGGCTATTTTTTACCGAGTAGGTACCACGCCTGCTTAACCACGGGCGGATGGCATAGAACAAGCAATGTACACAAAACACTGCAATATTCTCAACTTATAAACGTCACATCATTACTGTCATTCGATCAACATCAATAGGGCACGCAGAGTCACGCTCCTGGGGTAGGTTGGAACTGTTGGTTTTAATTCGCTTTGGTCAATAATGAGTGGTAATTTTTATTTGTTCGTTATTGGGCGAGCGAAGCGAGTGACTTTGATTTGCACGTGTTTGTAGATATGTATATAGATAAACACCACTTTTTTTTAACTACCAAAAAAAATTAAGGGCTGTTTCAGAAGAAGCTACTGATTTTAGTAGCACGACCAAAAAATTTTTTTTTACTTTTTTCGGATTTTATAGATAGATAGATAGATAGATAACTCTTTATTGTTCACCACACAGAAACATAGTACAGAGTAAAAGCATACATTTAAGGTAAAACAATGGGCGACCTTATCGCTGAGAGCGATCTCTTCCAGGCAACCTTGGAAGGATAAGAACTAATCAGAAATTGACGGCGGTGTAGTTACGGAATAAAGTTTAGATAATCTATTGGACCTAAACCTACATATTTACTAATAGCCATGTAAGTACATAAGTACCTACTCAAGGCACAAGCTAACTTAACCTAACTAGCCTAACATGACAAAATAAGCAATTCTAATACGTAGGTACTTTATAGTTAAAAAAATAAATAAACTAATATATATAAATAAAATATATACTTCTGCTTAATAACAATATACGGACAGATAACTAGGTAGTGTAGTTTATTTTAGTTTTTAGCCAAAAACGGGACCAATTTTATGGGCTGCTATTAGTACTAGAAAACACTTCTCAGGTCAACCTCATACGCAATGCGTACGAGGTTTACTTAGTCTTGTGATTGTGAAGTATTTTGGGAACAATTTGTGCAACGTCGCGTTTTTGGCTAAAAGCAAACCTCGATAACTTGGTGGTACTAGGGGTGATCCAAAAGTAATGATAATCAGTTATTTCTACTGCACACAAAAATACAAAAAAAATATCAGTCACTTGCTCAATTACCAACTAGTTCAGGAAAAAAAAATCATATAAATAGGCCACGATTCCCGGGAGCTACATTCATTTGAATACGGACTGTCAAGGAGTGAACGCTGTTCCATCAAGACAACGCACCGGTTCACAAAGCTGCAATTGCCATGGCTGCCATTCAGGAAGCGGGCTTGGAGCTGGTGGATCACCCCCCCTATTCACCAGATCTAGCTCCCAGTGACTTTTATCTCTTTCCACGACTCAAGGAACATCTCCGAGGCAAGAAATTTGACGATGATAGCGACGTGATGGCCGCGGTTGAGGACTTTTTTGAGAGTCAAGATAAAGATTTTTTTTCTAAGGGAATTTTAGGTTTAGAAAAGAGATGGACTAAATGTATAGACTTGCTAGGAGACTATGTTGAGAAATAAATTTATTTTTTTATTTTATTCATTGTGTTTGTTATTGATTACCATTACTTTTGGATCACCCCTCGTAGCTATCGACCACCAAGAACTTTAAAATCTCTATAGATTTAGTTCTGACGGCGCTACTATCGTCATTAGCCTCTGCTGAAACAGTCCATAAATTTTTTTTGGTGTTGCAAAATAGTGGTATAAATTATATAGATTTTTATTTTCACAATGCTTTACGGAGGGGATTATTAAAACAACTAAAAATAAATAAATAAATAATGCTGGACAATCCACACAGCATCATCTAGCCCCAAAGTAAGCTACTCAAAGCTTGTGTTATGGGTACTAGATGACTGATATATATTTAATACATTATATACTTACATAGATAGATATTTTTTTTATTATACATAGAAAACACCCAGACCAAGGGAACAAATTTCTGCAGATCGTACACAAATTTGTTCCGAGGCGGGAATCGAACCGGCCACCTCTTGCGTCGCAGACGGACTCTCGCCCGCTGCGCCACTGAGGTCGTCCACCATGAAGACATGTTTCTTGTAGTGTTTCCGATTTGTCAGTTAATTGCTCATGTTTGTCCCTCGTGGGAACTCAAGTTAATTGGCCGATGTCATACACCAAAGAAGACTTCAAGATTAGGGGTCGGTAGGGTTGGCACTTACCATAATCTCTAAAAATCCCGGATTTA
This sequence comes from Plemyria rubiginata, assembly GCA_963576535.1. Classification (NCBI taxonomy): domain Eukaryota; kingdom Metazoa; phylum Arthropoda; class Insecta; order Lepidoptera; family Geometridae; genus Plemyria; species Plemyria rubiginata. The sequence continues at coordinate 13,135,368 of OY754908.1, read as the reverse complement.
CTATTGTGACATTGTGTTAATGATAAAAAATTATAATAAATATTTTTATGGATTGTTGTTTTGTGACAAGAGAATAAATAAATATAAATAATTCGATGGACTTCCACACAGCACTATCTAGCCCCAAACTAAGCCTAAGCTTGTGGTATGGGAACCAGATAGCTGAAATATTACTTATATACTTTTTTTTTAAATACATACTTATAATACATCATAACATAACACAAGAGTAGTGGGAAAACATTTTTGGGTAGTGCACATTTCATAAGAAAACAGAAACAGAAAACAGAAACAGCTTCGTGAAAGTCGTGACTTTGATCCCCAGGCACGGTAGATATCCCTTCAGATCTCCCAGTACCAAGTAGGTACTATAATTCAAGATTCTTTGAGGATGTCTAAGGGGGGTAGTCAGAGGTAAGTCCAAACATTACATTTGGCACATACCCACATTTTGCAGTAGTTAGTATTCCATACGTGACAGGTTGCAAGCCCATCGCCGCTGTTAGAATACTAACTGGTTTCCTCACGATGTTTTCCTTCACCGTTTAAGAGCACTGGCGTTGCGCTCATAAATTTTTCGATAGAAAAATCCATTGGTGCACGACCGGATTCGAATCTGCGACCTTACGATCGGAAGGCGGGGTCACTCCCACTAGACCAACGGTGCTCTTTTATAAGGGCAAAGGTAGCAAATAAAAGAAACAAAGCAAAGATTTAGATTGAAGTGTAATTTTATTGTTCAATCAACAAGTACCTACATAAAAAAATACCTACTGTCAACCCTACATGTGACTGCCACCGCCACCCATGTCCAAGAAAACCTACTTGCTACTCACAGATACCCACTAATTACCTAATACTATTTGTTTTCGTATCCATTCCACCCTCTGTAATTTAGTTTTAATCGTTGAACGGCCAGTTTTTTAATATTAACTCACACACGACTGTATTAGGAATATTAAAACCTTTAAGTTGGTCCCATAAAAAAAATTAGGTATTTTTATCAAAATTGCATTAATCTGTAAAAAGTTAAGCGTGGTCTAACTTTACACCTACGAATGGTAAAAATATGTGAAACTTCAAAACTACTGACATCTTTGTATCTGCTGTACCATGTTTTTATGCAAATAAATGAATTGATTGATTGATTGATTACAATCAGTGAGTGGACAATCAATTATGTCTATTTTCCGACCCTTAGGTTTGGTTCTAAAGTTCTAAGGGACCATATTCGGGGTATACCTGCCACAATAAAATTTTTGTTTTTTGTTAAAATAACCTTTAACAAACGGGGTATACCTGCCACAATAAAATTATAAAATAAAACTTTTTTGTTTTTTGTTAAAATAACTTTTTAACAAAAATTCAACCGCTGTAAAAACTGAAAAGTAAAAAATAATGAACGTTTTTTATTTAACTTCTATTCGTTAACAATGTTAAATAAAAAAGGTTTATTATTTTTTCCTTTTCAGTTTTTTCGGCGGTTTAATTTTTTGTCAAAAGCTTTATTTGATATAAAGTCATGATCAGACCATTGAATCTGATTCGTGAAGTCGTCTCCGTTATGAAAAGATAATTAATTATTTAATTTTAAGCACACTTAATTAAAATTTACAATGCAAACTATTTTTATATGTGAATGAACGGCTACCTATCGTAGGTAACATTTATTTATACGTATAAGTTTAAAATCGATTTTAATAAATTCTTCTTTTTTTACTGATCTGTAAATTCCAAACCAGCAGATGTTAACCCTTTACCGCCGCGACCGGCCATTTCCATCCTAATCACACATTTTTATGGCACGCGCCTATTGTCAGCCATTTAAATTTATTTTTCATCAACAATAGATTACATTCGCTTGACCATTCATGTATTAAGTACAACCTAATTATTTCGTTAAAATAATGATTTAAATAATGCGATGGGTGACAATAGGAATCGTGTTTTTGAATTTTTGAGGTATATTATAGCTATGTTAATGTTATTTTAGCAGGGGTTTGTTATGCATGGACCAGTGGTGTTGGCCATAATTCTCTTTAATAGTAGATAGCTATATTTATTAACTTTGGTACCTACCTATTTGTTACCAGTTTTTTTATTATAAAGTTGTAGATTCCAGTTATATTTAAGTACATTTTGTTTCTTCAGATTTTAGCAAATTATAATGGTAAGACAATAATCACGGAATAGATTGCAGCAAAAAATATTTCCCATTATGCTAATCCATCTTTTTAGTTTCATTCTGATTGGTTAAACATGGAGATAATAATGTTGTAGGTATGTGTAATATAAAATAATTACCTTTTTTAATTAAAAAGCACAATTTATGTATTAGTATCCAGATACAGATACTTTATTGGTAAAAACAGTTCCTCGTAGGTATCCTCTTAGGTATGCTTTAAATACAGTGATGCACCTACTTTGTACTTTATAGCACATTAAGAGAATACTTTATCTATGATAATACTTTTATTACGGGTTGGTTATACCACTAATCCTACCCCCAAATCAAATTTCAATAAAATAGGGTCATTTTACGACTTTCTCAATTTATTGTTTACCTATTTCAGTAGCGCAAACAAATGATATTCACCCAAAAAACACTCGTAAACTTAATCGACCAGTCAAATGGAATCTAAAAACAACCACAAGAACGAATAGATACCGTTCAATGCGTGACAGACCGACGTGCGTATGTAAAATGATAATTTTGTATGCAAATTATAAGTATCTTAAGTGGGATCAAAATACCCGCTGCGCAGTGTTGCAGGGTTAAGGACAGTTGCAGCCAAAAGTGGTATGACGCTAGGTGATTCTTGTCAAAAACTATAGGTAGGTATTGTTAAGTTCTAAGTTCGATTAACCAAGAAGATTTATTTATAACGCAGGTTAGTTACCTAGTACCTACTATAATATGAATTAATGATAAATAATCTGACTATTTTTACCTATAACTTTATAACTTTGTAAGTTCATGACAAACGGTCTTACGGCTCACCTGATGGTAAGTGATCATTGTCACCCCATAGACACTAAATAACACTAAGGGCGTTGGTCGTTGCGTTGCAGTTAGTCTAACATAAATATTAAATTAATAGCTTCTTTACACTACAGTCTAACATAATAGTCTAACAGTCTAAATACATATTGTAGCTTCGAATGAAAAACCAGCTTCAGATATTTAAATAGGTAGGGTAATGTCAAAAGCATGAACACATTTCTAAGCGCCTATCGAGTCACTTTTCTCTTCACCGGTACCCTTCGAGAACAGATGCAAGTAGCGCACCGACTAATTTTGAATTCAGAAAGGGGTTGTGCGCATGCGCTACCGATACACTCCACCACACACAAAATACGAACCTAAACTATGAGTCAAAATCTAGTGGACTGGTTACTTGGGGGCTACGACTGAGACTACGGACGGACAGTAGGTAGGTAATGTCCCTACTTGCATAGTATTTCATGCTTCGAACACGTCGTGAAAAATGAGTGGCTACCGTTTCGGTTAGGTAAGGTGTAAGGCGTTCGTAAACTAATACCAAAATGATTTCTGACTCAAGCACATTTCCTTTATATTATTGTATTATTTGTATTCGAACAGTATTTATGCGTGTCACTGGATAGTTATTCTTGCAAACAACCTCCCCGAAATGAAATAATAGCCAATCGCACCTCGAAACTGCGAGCCGCTGTCGCCGGGCCCTTAAGGGGAGCATCTCGTACACCTTTGCAGTTTGCCCCATTATCGAAATCACATACCTATCTTATATCTAACTATCGTAACTTATCTTTGACGTTTGTTTCTTAGGTATTTTTATTTTAGGGGCTTATAACGTAGGTATTTTACGTATTCAGTAGGTAAGGTAACGAAAAACCTTGTCCAATCCGAAAGGGTGTAAGTAGAGTAGGTACCTATTAGAGTATCAAAATGTCATTACGCTTATTTCGTACACTATCAACTTCGAGAATTTCGAGAACAGTAGGTACCTAAGTTGTTTTTATATTAGCAGTAGGTACTCTCCTCTTCCAATATCTAGGTAGGTAGGTAATATCGGTCAAAATTATATCCCCAAATCAGATCATTAACATGGACCTTTAGTATGCTCATCAATCAGTCCCCACAAAGGGTTATATTAATATCTACCTACCCCAATATAGTTAATCCTGCGCACCCCATGCATAGTCACGATAAACCTTCATCTAAAGCAATATATAGAGAAAAATATAGAAAAAAAGCACATACCTACATAGCTTATACGGTGATAACCTTGCTATAATCCTGATTGTATTGCTTTGCTTTGTTTGTAGATAATCCTAATAAACAAAGATTAAAGAGTATTAGAGGGAACGATAATAGTCCTTCGAGCATTTACCAATTGGTAAATGCTCGAAGTAATAGTCTCATAAATTCAGGGGTTTTGATCGTACCTATCATACTTATGTACTATAAAAAACAAAAAGTTTATTTCCCGCGCAAACACGAACAAATGCCAAAGTCAGTTGAGCTGATTTCTGATATGTCAAGTAAAAGCTAGCAATGTCAATGTCAGTAAGACAGTGCTGCCAAATTTAAAGTTTCCTAATTTGTGAGGTAATAACTCGTCATTATAATCTAACGTCCAATTTTGTCAGGATAAAATTATTATAGGCTTTCCATTATAAACTGGTTTTCGTTACGATACTCCTTGAATTCAGCTTACCAAAAGGTGGACTAGCCCCATTCCATGCCCTGTTTGCTCAATGTTCTTTATTTTTGTTTGTTTCAATCATACAATGAATTCAGGTCCGATTGACACACAGTTGTCTCACGGTGCGGTGCAGCGGTGTGCACATCTTTCTGCTTTTTTGAAGGTGTGTGAAACACATAAATTCGTGTGCCTAGTTATTGGTTAATGTAATTAAAATAGGTATTACCTATTTTCGTTCGTGATGGTAAACCCAAAGATAAAACATGCATCTCGTTTTTTTCTCATGCATGAAAGAGAGTATGATCGTTTGTAATTAGCATCATCTTCATCAGTTAGTAAAAATTTAAATCAGATGGGATACCTAATTGAGAAAAATGTTACATTCATGATCATCAACACACACATTTTTGTAATTTGAGATTAATAATTGTGCCTACTTTAAGACCACAGAAAAGAGGGGACTCCTTTAACACAGGTTATAAAACTTAATAGAAGAGTCCCAACCCGAATAATTAACTCTGTAAAAACATTAAAAATATTTTTTATTGATATTGATTTTAATCAGACAGACATAGGTATTTAGTGTTTTTAAAATCTGATTTGGCAACACTAACACTGACACTGACTGACTGCGGAAGGTTTGTCATTGACGTCATTGTCTGTCATTGTCATTTGTTTGTGTGACATGGAGAAAAAACTTGTTGGTTCGATTCGTAAATTTTGTTTTGTATTTGTGTTTATGTGTGTTTTACGTTTAGAAATCTTAAAAATATTATAAACCTAGTCACCACAGACTAGTAGGGATGCTAATAGGCACTAACTAATCAAATAAGGTGGGTTTATTTTGCCTTGGCCTTGAGTGAGAAGCGGTATTTTCCGCAAAACGGTGTTCTCGTCTGCTAGTTTCTTCTTCGTTAACTTTTCTGTGCTTTATTTTAGGTCGAAAATAACGCTAAGTGCTCGTCCTCTGGCTCCAATCTCAAGGACTTGCTAGACATCGTCACTGTCTAGAAAAGTGAATGTATTGTGGTCGATACCTAGCATACAAACAACCAGGCTAGCCAGCCATGAAACGACATCTGCCCCTGCCGCCACTGCCTCCAGACGATGACGAGAGAATGACCGCAGCATACCCGATAGCAGCACCACCACCAGAACTAGAAGGCTGGACCAAAGACGAAAAATACGAACTTAACCTTGGACTTAAGTTCCATGGATACGACATTGCGGAAATAAAGACGCGTCTCCCCAACAAAACTGAAGAGCAAATCCAAGCAGCCATCACATACTTTCAGAATGAACTAAAGAAGAAATCCACCACCAGTCGCCGTCAAAAGAGAAAGGCAAAGCCCATGCCACAGGTTCCCCTATCCAAGTGGGCGGATCTCATGACCGAAACATACAACTACAAAGAACTTCAAACAGAGAGTGCCACGGCAGTGCGAATAATTGCTGATTTTGAAAAATTTGCACACCCTTCGACTTGCCATGGCATTGATTTCAGACAGATTTACCACCTCATTGCTGATGCAATGGAAGGAAAGCCTCTTACAGATGATCCTACTATAGCAGATGTGTTCAACCACTGCATTATGGAGTCTTCAGGTTTGAGTAAAGGTTATATTGGAAAGAATGAATTGGAAGAAACATTGGCAGCTACCAGTCACGCTGACTGTAACATGAGTATTCCACGTCCGACAAAGGATGGGGGACTAGCTGCTCTGCGGAATATTGCTGCGCAATCAAATTACAACCCTCTGAAAATACCGGAAAGGTATCTTTTGCATCCAAAAGTGTACACCAATGATATTTAATTGCTTTGATGGTAGAATAACATTATTGGACTAATAGGTAAGGTAGAGTAGGTACCTATATAAGTTTTAAAATCTTTCGGGGCACTTAAACTGACACAATTTTTTCAACTTTTATGCAATTTTCCCTGCCCCGCGACCAGATTATAGATAACTACCTACCTACCTATCTAGACATTTATGGCTTTTCTCTGTTCCATGATATTTAGGTACTTTTTACTAGCTACGAAATTTCAGTAGGCTAGCTACCTAGTACATTTTCGCAATTAATGATTGTTTACATAATGCTACTTAGGGTATATTTAGAAACTTGTACCTATGTATAAGAGGTCAGGCAGGGGCCTACTAACTTGGAGCGACAACATTCTATTGCTAGATTTGTATGACTCAATTCGCCAGTAGCAAAAAGGTAACTCAAATTATCCATCACAATAGGTACCTAGGTACATCATGTAAATTCTCAGCCAAATTAATTTGACTGTGATTTGTTTGCCATCGCGTTTGCAAAACTGTTGTGTGATAATAAAGACCCAACAACCGTCAATTCCGTCAGTTTTGACCACCACAAAATGAGAGTGCACTTACTAGGTAGGTATTTGGTCTTCAAAATAATATATTCATCAATGAATTGCTTGCTATTATGACAGGAAGCCGGCGCGACCCCCCTTGGTTTTATTTTTGAGAGTACTGTTATTGCCGCGAGCCTAATATTGTTGGTGACATGATCGAAGCATCTCCTGCTTGGCTGCTTGATGTTGTTGCTGCCGATTGGAATGGAGGGAGGAGGGAGCTCGCTCGACGAATAACTTCCTAGCAGTCAAAAGCAAGCAGTTCGTTATTTGCAAGGAATTTGGATCAGGGATATTCCGGTATGGGTTAATCACCGAAATGAAAAGGGTTACCCTAACCGTATCGTTTCGGTAACCGATTCAATAGGTAACCGATACGTTTCTGTATAACAACCGAATAAAATAAGGGTTTTTACTCAAAGTTCAAATTGGCTTAAAATTTAGCGAGAGCGCCGACCGCTGCCGAGTCAGGCCGAATGTAGTGTGTGTGTGTGCGTACGTGTACTTCGGGCAATAAAAGTGAATGCAACAAAAACAAAATCGTTACGTCTTTCGTTCGCACGCGTCGCGCGTTAGGTACCTACCTACCTACTTGCTTGTTCTCAAACTTTATTTATCATGTTGGGTTACGTTGAATGAATATGTTGATTGCTTGGTACGTAGGTAGTAGGTAGGTAGTAGTAGGTAAATCATCATAAGGTAGGTGGTAGGTACCTACCTTATGATGTAAATCATCATAAGGTAGGTGGTAGGTACCTACCTTATGATGATTTACCTACCTACCTGTTAGGTAGGTAAGGTAAGTAGGTAAAGCAATGCGAACGTAGCATTAATGAAAAATACATGGTAGGTACATTATGTAATTTTTTAATCTACCCGCTTTTTGGCAGATAGGTAGGTACGTTCTCTTGCCGAAGTGGGTCTCGGATGCAGGGTTATTGCGCCTGATTCCGTCCAGTTAGCGGAGTTGTCACATTCAATCACCAAAAAATCTATGGTATAGTAAGTCTTTAGAGGTGAAACTTTTTCTTTACATAGCTTATATCCTCTATTTTCATTTAATGTAAAGTGTTTAATTGTGAAGTAATCTGGGAATTTTATAAAAATATTTTAATCTCAAAACCCTGTTTTACCCAGTTTTCGTCCAGAAATTCCAGTTTTCGACCACCTGCTACCCAGTTTTCGTCCATTCATTTCTGATGGGAAAATATATCAAATAAAGGAGTAAAATTGATGGAAATGAAACTAATTTAATTAATCATGTCCTATATTTCAAGATTCATCATCATCATCATCATTTCAGCCTGTTTGCACCCACTGTTGAGTATAGGCCTCCTCTTAAGTACGCCACTATTTCCGGTCCCTTGCGAGTCTCATCCATCCATTTCCAGCACTTGCTACAATGTAATTTGACCAACGGGCGGGTGGTCTGCCTCTAGGTCTTTGAGCATCCCTAGTAATAATAAAATTTTCTGCATTTAAAGTTCAAAACATAGGTACTATTTGGGTATCGAAAATCATTTTTGCCAACTTCAGAAGAAATGTTTCTTTGGATTTTAGTTTGTATAGGGCGATTTCATTATCGCGGGTGCAACATTTACACGCATGTGTCAGTTTAATGTAATTTAATAAAAAGCATTTTTAATCAAATTAGTCCTTAAAATACTACATTTTAATATTTTCTTTTTATATTAGTGCACAAAGATTTTAAAATAATATTTCAAAAGCCAGGAGGAAGGCTCAAACTGCTATCGCGGGTGCAACAAATTTGGCCCTGCCTTTCCAGATCATACACTACAAACAAATAAATCTGTTAATTGTGAATAATTAAAAATGTTATGCCGTAATATTTTGATAGGTGTTTAATTAACAAAGAACATAAAATAGAAACTCTAAACAAAACAAAAATTAACTATGAGTTATTAATTTTTTAGTAAATCACGGGTGCAACACCAAATTATCGCGGGTGCAACCAGTCTAGTTTATGTAAACTTAAACATCAATTTAACTTATTTAGGAATTATATAAGAGATCAAATCATATTTATTAGTAATTATTTGCTTTGCTTTGAGCTATGTCGTCTACTTTAGGTCTGTCGTATAACCTCGTTTCGGATTATATCTTTCAGAGAAACTCCGAGTATAGCTCTCTTCATAGCTCGCTGAGCGAATTTCAGTCTGTGGACCGACCCTACCGTTAATGCCACGTTTTGGCAGCATAGGTCATAGTTATAACGGGTGGGACGACTGGTTTAAACTTTCGTCTTCAAACATAAAGGGATGGGCTGAAGACCTGAATAAATTTCCCAAACGAAGAAGAACGAACCGAACCCAGAAAAGTTTTCCGGTCTTGCTATCTCTCAAAGTTGTGTCTACCCAACCGCAGGGTCTCCCGAGGTAGACATATTCCTGCACAACTTAAAGAGGCATTCCTGAATTGCATCACCCTGATTACTGTCGCCGCCATTAATCATAGTCTTATCCAAGTTCATACCCAGATTGACCCGTCACGCGTCGTGAGGCAGCAGCTAGGCTGTTCAGCATCGATTGTAATTCCTGCAACGATTCTGCCAATATGACGATGTCATGAGCAAATTCCAAGTGCAAGATGTATTCGCCTTTAATCGTAGTGCCAATTCTGGTCCAACTTAGTTCTCATAAACGAATCTTTCCAGTGCGCTTGTAAACAACTTGGGGGATATTACGTCCTCTTGTCTCAACCGGGGTGCAACTGGATAGATTTTGACTGCTGGTTCTGGACCTGAACAGACATGGTGGCATCATTATATAAACATCTCAGCAATTCGATGTATCGCTAGATTCGCCAGTCAACCTGACATCGTTGCAAGGACTGCAGAACAGCTCAGGTTTCAACACAGTTTTCATGGTCTCAAACGCACACGGCCTGATTATACATTTCAGATTTATACGTATAATCTGTCGGATTGTGTGAACGTGGCATATGGTATCAAAATGTGGTGCCAATATGGTGAAAAATAACACCACGATACTCCTGCTCCACACCCTTGGATTTCTCTCATGGTTAAAGAAAGGAGTTGAAAACAAGTTGGAATTCTTACAGAACATGAAAACTACCCGCCTTTAAGAGTTGTGAACACCAAGGTTCGGAACTAACCCAAGGTCCTTCTCCGCTATTTTAAGGAGTTGGACTGGCTGGGATGAGGTTAGCAGAGGGATAATGCACAATACGCACCATTGCGGAACGTCCGTGCAGATTTTATTCCCCTACCACGAATTAGAAGTGTTCCGAAGTGATTCGTCTTCTCCTGGGGATTTTCCATAATTTTCTCCCTGTTTCAAGGCTATTGTCAAGGCTGATCTCTGGATAATACATTATGTTACATATACATTCTGTGTAGTTCCGGGTCAGTGTGGCTCTAGCATCCTTGTCACTGGATTCTGGACATGATACCTGCGAGGCGTACAACCGCCTGAAAAAGTCCTCTAACTCATCCAAGATCTCCGGCTTGGAGAGGAATAATCAATAATTTCTTAAATGGTCGAAAACTGGTCGGCTGTATCAGTTTTCGTCCACAGAAATACTAAGAATTTTAGAGGAAATTTATATGTGAATTAAGCAAAACCTCAAGAAAATAATAAAATAGGCATAAATACATATTATTCTATTGCTGAAAATTAAAGTTTATAGACTTTTATTCTATTTATTGCATTTTAAAATCATGGTCGAAATCTGGAAGTCGTATTTACCCCATCCTGTTCTCGACCACCAGCATTTTATGAGTATCTGTATTTCTTTATCTAATCATATTAGCCCGGACGAAAACTGGCTAATCAATTTAGGAGGAGTAATAAGGCTCAATATTCTTAAAAAGCAGCAGTTAGCTTTTATACATAAAAAAATACAAGCAATCACTTTTTTGACATGATTTGCCAGTTTGCCGACCACCTGGACAAAAAGGGATTTTCTTTTAAAAGCATGGTACAGTTCTCGTCCACGTAATTTAAATAACTTATAATATAAATTTTAAGCTAAAAACATTATAAACGTATTCTTTGATCTATTATGAAGGCATACAAATCACCAATACTCTAAAAGTCATAAAAATAAGTGAATAACTTAGCATGAAAGCGCCTACACTTCACTATTTTTTTTGTTGTTTTTAGCCCATTCACATCGTATCACAGCTGACCACAAAATGATTATATTGTTTATAATAGTTGCGCTTGAACTAGTAACTTGAAACTTGTTTGTGTGTCTACTTGGACATCCAAGAAGGCGCCAAAATACTCATAATCAATGTGTGCATGTGAATTATGCTATTTTTTGGGTTTATTTACTAGTAGTGCCGCGAATGGACGGGAAAGGGACGTGGACGGTAAACAGGCCTACAAACCCCATGCACTCTAGTTAAGTTGTCGCATGTGCGTAGTGGAATGAATAATAGTTGTTAACCAGTTGATAAAAATAAATAAAAAATGCCTCGCCGGCAATCAAAATTAATCAAATGCCGTTCATCGGCATGATGGGTAAGATACTTTAGTTTTCTCGCTTCATCCACATCCGTTCAGTCGTTTGGAAGATGAGTTATACCTAATATTGTTGTGATAATAAACTTTGTTAATTCTGAGTTCGACCCTGGGACAAACGCGTTTATCGCGCGCGAACATCGCCATCATTACCTACGAAGTTTACTAACTAGTGGCTCTGGGAGCTGTAGACCTCGCGAGCATACTAAAAGTGAGCTATTTGAGGAATGTAATGTGCAAGTGCATTTTCCGTTTTGTGATTTTTTTGATCTTTTTGATTTTTTTGCATCATCTTGTGTAGAATGAGGTCCTTTGTGTTTCTCTCAAATTTGATTGAAAACCATCGATTGTTTGATGAGCTATTCTGTTCATCATGCTGAAGATCCTTATCAGATCTTCGCCAAACATTTATGAGACCAACTTATAGTTACTACCTTTCAAATAAAAAAAAAATAATCGAAATCGCATCTCATTTGGTGGAGATATCCAGTATATCAAATAGCCCCCTTTTTGCCCTTTTTTTTGGGGGAAGTACCCCTCCAATCAAAAATCCCCGACGACAAAAAAATTCTAATAAGTCATATAACCCGTGTACCAAGTTTCGTCCAGATCGGTTGAAAAATGCGACCTGTAGAGGAGAACAGACAGACAGGCAGACAGACAGACAGACATCCGGACAAACGCATTTTTGGCCAATGTGGAAACCGAGACGCTTCACTCGCTTCGCTCGCTCGGTCAATTACCCGCTGGCAAGCGGTCGAGTCGAGGCAGTAGGTACGTATAACGAACTAAATGTTTTTAACAAATAGTACCTACTCTCAAAATAATATTAATAGGTAGTATCTTCTCTAAAAGTTTCATCTGTTGTATGTATTTAAATGTAATTACAAAAGTGAAAACCACTCACCATTATTAGGTAATCTTAAAACAAATAAACTAAAAAATGTAAAAAAACTTCTAGAAGTTTATTTACACTTTCTGGCGGAATCAAGTTCGCAAACCATCGAACGCAAGCAAATAATATGCCAAATACAACTCACCTACACATAGAATGCATCACTCTCTTTCTCTTGCTATTTCAGTCTATCAAAAATACCGATTAAAACAACCCTTTCATTTCTGTTAACCGTTTCATTCGGTATGGGTTTTTATTTCGATTAATACCCAAACCAAACGGTTACCGTTTCAATGGGTTACCGTTTCATTCGGTAACCGTTTCAAACGGTTAACCTTTTATATGGGTTATCCGATCCCTGATTTGGATAGGTACTACAAATACCGGATCTGTGAAAAAAAAAATTGTCCGCCATTTTTCTTCGCTGATACCTAGGTAGCTATAATCGCGGCCAAAATCTTTTCTTTACTTTATAAAACACTAATTTCATAAGAACTCCATTCTTGTTATTATTTACCTCCACATGTAGTAGGTATTCTGTTATCTGTGCCTCCACTGAGTTATATATCTAACATAAATGGATTGACAAGTTCAGTCATATAAAAAGTAGTGTTATTATTTCATTTATTTACAAACACACTACAAAAAGAACAGTGCAGAAAACAAGTGTACCCAACACACCTAATAATCATATCAAGTCAAATATTTATAATCTACCTACTGATTTCAACCTAAAAAAACTGTAGTTAGGTATAGGTAGGTACCTAACCATTCAACGCGATTATATTTAACTGAAGTTTATTTCATTCACGATTATGCCACTGAAACAATTTAAACAAAATAAAAAAATCTATTCATAGAAAGATCTCAAAACACTAGCTTCTAAGTAGGTAGGTACTCTGAGGTAAAGTAGTAACAAGTGCATGGGTAGTAGGTTAAAACCACAATACCTAATGTACGTAGGTATGTACCTGCATAGATAATTAGAAACTGAAACAGCTTCACGACTGATCCCCAGGCACGGTAGATATCCCTTCAGATCTCCCAGTACCAAGTAGGTACTAATTCAAGATTCTTTGAGGATGTCTAAGGGGGGTATAGTCAGAGGTACGTCCAAACTTTACATTTGGCACATACCCACATTTTGCAGTAGTTAGTATTCCATACGTGACAGGTTGCAAGCCCATCGCCGCTGTTAGAATACTAACTGGTTTCCTCACGATGTTTTTCCTTCACCGTTTAAGAGCACTGGCATTGCGCACATAAATTTTTCGATTGAAAAATCCATTAGTGCGCGGCCGGATTCGAACCTGCGACCTTACGATCGGAAGGCGGGGTCACTCCCACTAGACCACCGGTGCTCTATATAATAGATAATTAGATACATGCTATTTTCTTTGTAAGGTTTCAATGTGCTGCTTTCTATGCTAAAGGGGTTAACTATGTTGTCGTTATAGTGACATCTATTGTCAAGTTGTTGAACCATAATGTTTTTAAGTTTACTAAACAGACCAAGGAATTTGAATACAAGTCAAATTCCTTGATACAGACGATGCTCGCTCTTCTGTTTTTAGTTTTACTTAGTTCTAATATTGAACACTAGATGGCCTTTCATTATCGTCGAGTCGGTCGTAACGTAGGTAATTTACTAAATACCAATTGATAAATTGATTCTACCTACCTACTAATGTAGGTACTTAGAAGTAGTAAGAACTGTAAAACTGCAGTCAAGTCAGTCAACTTTACAAATTAATTACCTACCTATCTAGTACCTAAGTACTTACTGTTGACATGATTTTAGACTCTATGCACTGTAAGGTACCTACCTACCCAAATTAACATTAAAGCTAAAGGTTATTTATCTTGGGTTTCAACCAAAAAAAGTAGGTACCTACCTACCTATTTTCCTCCACCAACCAATACCTAGACTAGCTACAATATTTCTGCTACTATTATTTATTTCTTCTTTCTAGTAAGCTAATTTATAGGGGAAGGTGGGGATCATTCGTGCAATTTTCAAATGCCTTGTAAAAAAAACGGCGATATCAGCAATTAATTAAATTTTATTTGAGACCATTCTGTGCAATGAGGTGCGTTAATATTGTTTGGATTTGGATACCTCTACGGATGTAATATTAATAACTAGCTGGTACCCGCGACTTCGTCTACGTACTTTTAATCTCTTCATCTCTTTTTTTCGCAATAAAAGGTAGCCTATGTTCTTTCTCAGTGTCTAAAGATTGTCTGTGCCAAATTTCATCAAAATCGGTTGAGAGGTTTAAGCGGGAAAGCGTAACAGACAGACAGACAGACAAGAGTTACTTTCGCATTTATAATATTAGTTGGGATTATTCCAACTAGGTACTAGGTAGGTACCTATATTTTGGGTTCCCAGTAAAGCGTCCAAAGAATCACCACGTCAAGTCATTAGTTCATTATTGTTTTGTAAATTCAATGCTTGCCTTATGCAGGTACCTATGTAATGTACTAAGTTATTATTAATCATAATAAATGTAAGTAACAGTGCACCGTGGGAAAGCCAAAAAGTATAGGTACCTACCATCTCTTTTCCGCTTACTAATAAATATAAGAGCCATCCTTATCGTCCGAATTCGTGACTGGTGGCTAGTGAGTTAGGTACCTACCTACCTACCTACTACGATTCTTCTTTGCCTTGCTTACTGAGATGTAGGTAAGCTAGGTACCTAGAGATATTATTTTGAAGATGTAATGAAGATAGGTAACTATGGTTCAGTTTGCCGCATGCCGGGGCGTTTAGAACATTTGCCCCCGGTTTCTGAAAACACGATCAACACTAATCGCTGACAAGTTACTTGCTTGCTATCTCTATCTAATTTGAAGTAAAAGCTGAAATAGCAAGTGACTTGACAGCCGATTAGTGTTGATCGAGCTTTCAGAAACCGGGGGTAAGTATGGTACCACTATAATATTATAATATACTAGCTGATCCCGCGGCTTTGCTCGCGCTCGTTTACTTTGAAAATCTCATACAAACTTTCATCCCCTATTTTATCCCCTTGGGGGAGAATTGATCAAAATCCTTTCTTAGCGGATGCCTACGTCATAACATCTACCTGCATGCCAAATTTCAGCCCGATCCGTCCAATGGTTTGGGCTGTGCGTTGATAGATCACTATGTCAGTAAGTCAGTCAGTCACCTTTGAGTTATACATATTTAGAGATACCTACTATAATATCACTTGTTATATTTTTAAATTGAGGGCGGAATTAGGATTAAAGGTAACTTAACTCTGTTCTGTGAGAGTTAAGTTAATTTACAGATTATATTACATTTTACAAAAAGTGAGAAGGTACACATACACACAGTGTGCTAGTTTCAGTTTAGTATAAGCCATGATATAAATAAACAATAATACTATGTAAGTACCTAGGTGTAATTAAAAAAAATAATTATGAAACATATTACTTAGATGCTACTCGCATTTATATTTAAGTTGGATTGTATAGCTTCTTACGGTATGGCAAGGTTTCTTATAAAAGTTACGTAATTTTTTTTAATGCAGAGTGAAAATATATGGGTTTTAAAACTATGGTTTATTTCTTAGAAGCAATCATTTGTTTACAAGGGTTCCTTTCATCAAAAACTATAAAATCTATAGACCGTAAAATTCGGCTTTACAAAGAGCTATTGTAGCCTCACTTCTGTTAATTGAACGATACATTCCCATTAGCCTGCCCCACTTTTTCTTTCATGGTAGTAATTCATGGTGGCTAAATCACGCACTATGGATATCAGTACCATTTTACTCACATGGAAAAAAAAACACTTGTATTACTTGTACAGTTACGTGGAAGTAGTTCTAAAGTCAATTTTGAATTTTGAAAAAGTACGAAGCCGTAGACGACGATGTACCTATAACGAAGGTATATGTAAGGGTAGCTATATCCATACGGTTTCATTGCTGTGATGATGATTATTATAGATACCTATATTTTTATATTTTATGCTGAAATACCTAGCAAGTGACTTGACAGCCGATTAGTGTAGATCGAGGTTTTTAGAAACCGGGGGTCGGTATTCTACCTACCTTAGACATGAGTTGGTACCTACATAGGTACTTGAAAGTTTTATGGATAGAAGATAGACATTAGCTGCGCATTTGTTGTCATAGTACCTATAAGGTAAACCTAAATAATACTAACAACCAACCATTTAAAAATACCTTCTTGGCATTTCAACAAGAATGTAACCAGGGAACCTGTTTAAAAAATCTTATTTACCTACATCCGGACATCTTCTAAACTTGGATAGGATAATACTTGCATGGCTTTTTCGTCAGATCCACGGGAGGAATCCAGCGACCGACAATAACTCGATCTCAGTCGTTTATCGTTTTTTATTTCATTTCAATTCAAGTTTACAAGATGAAGCCGTGTTGGCGCCAAAACAAAAACCGGCAAGCGCCAGTCTTCGCGTGCTCTCGGAGCGCAGCGCGCGCGTGTTTTGAGCGACTTTCTCGCCGTTGCTATGGTTACGTGCTTTTCGTAATCATTATTTTTAAATTTAAACTGAGTCAACTAACACTATCAATAAGAGCTACTTAAGTACCAACCTGATTTTTAAGTTTTGTGTCTTGGATGTCATTGGAAATGTGGTAAGTTATTTGCTGTCTGATAACTTAACCCACTTTTATTTAAAGTGCCATCACTATCCACCTTACTAACCTAGATTTGAGTTGATTTTCTTGATTTCCATTGAATCCAGAATGAAACTATTCAACCTATGTAAACATATAAACACTTATGAACCTGTTTTTGGATCTAAGATTTAGATTTTATACCTACCTACCTAACACATAACTCGCAAAAAATATAATGTTCCTAACACAAATATTTATTCTTGGTGGAGATCAAACCCGCAATCTACAGCGTAGAAGGCAGAGATTACTACCATCTCAGCAGTGAGGGCTGTCTCCGATATGGATCGATGGTCCGTGTCCCTCACACGGGATTCAGATGTCGTATCAACAAAAAAATACTCGCCAGTGAAATACTGCTTTCAAAGGAAAACGTGTCAAGTGCTCTAAGGAGCCTCTTGAGGCGCAATGACAGTTTCGAAATAAACTAGGTAGGTACCTATGTGGTAGGTAATATTAATTTGTTACAACAAATCCGGTGGTCTAGTGGGAGTGACCCCGCCTTCCGATCGTAAGGTCGCAGGTTCGAATCCGGTCGTGCACCAATGGATTTTTCTATCGAAAAATTTATGTGCGCAATGCCAGTGCTC
The DNA here is from genome assembly GCA_963576535.1 of Plemyria rubiginata. Classification (NCBI taxonomy): domain Eukaryota; kingdom Metazoa; phylum Arthropoda; class Insecta; order Lepidoptera; family Geometridae; genus Plemyria; species Plemyria rubiginata. The sequence goes on along the minus strand of OY754908.1, from coordinate 13,117,625 downwards.
TTAAACGGTGAAGGAAAACATCGTGAGGAAACCAGTTAGTATTCTAACAGCGGCGATGGGCTTGCAACCTGTCACGTATGGAATACTAACTACTGCAAAATGTGGGTATGTGCCAAATGTAATGTTTGGACGTACCTCTGACTACCCCCCTTAGACATCCTCAAAGAATCTTGAATTAGTACCTTAGGTACTGGGAGATCTGAAGGGATATCTACCGTGCCTGGGGATCAAAGTCGTGAAGCTGTTTCAGTTTTCAAATCCCGGTTAAACTATAGCTATCCTGGTACCTGAGTTGAGGGTTGGGGATAGGGGGAAAGCATGTGGGGGTAGATGGCAAGTCTTTCCCTATAGTTCTTTTTTCTAGGAAATGAAAAACAATTTCCAAAAAATTTCCTTCAAATTTCTTCACTTTAAAAAAAAAAAAATAACCCTAACCTAATGAGAATTTCTTCCCTTGAGTCTTTTTGTCATAGAGATGAAATATTACTATCAATTTTTTTCATATAAAAAAAAAACCCTAACCTAACTAGTAACTTACCTGAAAAATTAAATTATTTTTTTCATTTCCTAGAAAAAAGGACTCAAGGGGAAGACTTGCCATCTACCCCCACTTGCATCCCCCCTATCCCCAACCCTCAACTCAGGTACAAGGATTGCTATAGCCAACCCCAAATCCCGGACACTGACCATAGGATAGGTTACATTATTGTTGACATAGAGGTAGCTACGTGTACTTACACGTAGTACAGTGCTAGAAATTGTCTTTTATTATTCTAACTAGCGACCCGCCCGCGCGCCCCTGCTTCGCACGGGTGCACGCACATACCTATCATGCATGTACCTACCTATTATACATATAAACCTTCCTCTTGAATCACTCTATTAAAAAAAACCGCATCAAAATCCTTTGGATAGTTTTAAAGATTTAAGCATAATAGGGACAAAGGGACATAGGGATATAGAGACAGAGAAAGCGACTTTGTTTTATACTATGTAGTGACAATAGACCATAAATAGGTAATAACACTCAAACATACATTGTTATTCAACCCAATTTCTATACCATTGCAGTACCTACACATTCATAAACTAAACTGGGTCATACGAATTCTTACGTTATGCTAATGAACTTAGGAACTAAGATAGGCCAATAGGTTAAGGCCATAGGACAGTTAATAAGGTGATAAGTAGCGACCATTAGACTCCTATGAAATAGGTTTTGAAGCGATAATGTGCAATTAGAATCGGTTTGGTTAAATTAGGTAATAGGTCAAAACAAATGAACTAAGTCAAAGTAGATAGATAGATAGACAACTCTTTATTGTACACCACAAGAAAACATAACATTACAAGAATTAATTTTAACTAAAGCGAAGTACAATGGGCGGCCTTATCGCTATGAGCGATCTCTTCCAGACAACCTTTGGATGGACAGGACTTTCATTATGTCAAATGGCGGCATCACAGGGACTACCTACCTAATATATTTTTTTATGAACACAGAAACAACGAACCAAATTTTTTCTTTATTGAAAATCATGAAATACCTATTTTGCTTAGGGTACAGACTTAACACTGTTTATCGGGGTTTATCTTCCTTGAACTTTGTCAATAAAACACCCCCTGTGCCGATATGCACGCACTTCCCCTACTAGGTACCTCAGTTTACCATGCAGTTTTTAAAAAATGCGTACCTACTTACGTAGGATCTGTTTGTTACATTAATTAGGTAGGTAAAATACCTACGGTACCTATATACGTACCTACCTACTACCTACACGGAAACGGTTCAGCGGTTTTATTTGTAAGTATAGGAAACTAGTTTGAGTGGAAAGAAACCCGTTTGGTAGGTACCTACCTACTATGTAGGTACACAACAATAGATTTGTATTAATTATTTCTGCCATTTTCAAAGTCACGGCCACTTCTGCCCACACATCCATCGTAGTACAAATTACAAGTTAAAATAACGTTCGAGAGATGGATGGATGTTTGTTGCGCGAACGCCTGAATGGCTGACGGGATCTGGATGAAATTCGGCACAGAGATAGATTATAGTCTGGAATAGCACTTAGGCTATACTTTTTATCCTTTATACTTTTTATTGTTTATTAGTGAATGGTTCCTGTGGGATAGATTTGTTTTAATTTGTCATAGAGCAAAGGATATCGGCATGATTTTTTTGCATAGTAGGTACTTACCTAGTGTCAGAAAATGACAGGCTACTTTTTATCCCGGTATCAAGATTTTGGTTTGGGGGGTCTCTAGGGGATTCCAGGGGGTAGCGGTTAAGGGAGGGGGGTAGAGGGGAGTCGGGAGAGGACATAGAGAAAAAGGGCATACTTTAGTCGCGGGTAACACCGCGGGGCGTTTCTAGTACTTGACATAAAGTAAACCCGTTTACGCCAGCTCTTCAACTCTGCTTTATATCCGTCCGCAGTCTCGGTCAGTCGGTCGAGTCGGTTTGCAGGTGGAACGAAAAAGATTTATTTTTTATACTGCTACTCACTTGTTGATCGAACAAGCAGATGGCCCACCATCGCCTACAAAGCATTAAATCGCAAGTCACGGCTGATATGAACGTGCGCTACATGCATTTTCTTGGCTCATCGCAATTTTCAAGGAATATTACCTACCTAAATCCGGGAAATAAAAAAATATTCAAACTAGTGATCAATTTATGTTACTGACGTAGGTACTACTACATAATGCCAAGGGGGTTCCAATTAGGTAACCTCACGAAGTTCCACAAGTTAGCTGGCGAAGGAAGTCAAGGTTTCCGGAGGGAAACGGAGCATCGGGTTACGTCATCCCCTTACAATACAAATGCACTTACACTTACATACATCTAAGTACCTAGTGTAGTGTACCCCAAGTCCGAGTTTAGTTTTCGTATTTAGTTTTTTGTAACAAGACACCGAAAGAATAATGAAACATTAGCTATGTGCCAAGTGGTCGGTCTCGAAAGGAGCCTCTTTGAGTGAGTCTGTGTTATTGCGTTACTCGCTCAAGGCCCGGACAGACCACCAGTATTATAGGTGATGGTTACCACTTACCATTAGGTGGGCTATCTGCTTGTTCCATCAACAGGTTGTATAAAAAACCAGTGCTGCGCTGTTACCTGGAAAATGGTTATTGGTGCAGCAAATACTGAGTCAGGGACCTATTAACCCTTTATATCACCACAGGACAGTGTTTTTATTCGTATTTTTTATATACATAGTATTTTTTTCTTTTGTATTTATTTGTATTACCAACCTAATTTAACTTTTATGTCTTAAATTTACTAAATAAACTTTCTTCCCTTCTGTGAGGCTCCTTTCACAGTACTTTCAAATGAACTAGTGACACGCGCCAAGAACAAGTACCAATAAAACTCAGACTAGGCTCTCTAGTCTGTAGAAGTACATAAATGAGTTATAGGGAGGTAGGTAGGTATATTTCAACACGACGGAGGTCAAATCAATAAATGACCTCAAGAATACAACTGAATGGCTGGATCGTTTCGTGACTGCTAAGTGTTTTGGAATGTTTTTATTCCTACGAGTACAATACCTTTATGGTTAGTAGATTGATGAAATGAAATTAATAAAAAATATGAACCCTATATTATTATTAGGACTAACTAAGATATTTATTATGTACTGATTATAATAAAATTTCATTTCATTTCATTTAAAATTTCGTTTCATTTCATTAGTAAGTTTTATATTTTTGTTTTTGTTAAAGTTGCTGAAAACTGTCAATTGCAAATTTATTAACATAAAATATCATTTTCATTGAAAGTTTAATTATTGATTTTAACTTACAACGTAGGTACACACACCAAACATTGAACCACACTGCAGTTTCCATGGAGCCCCAGGGACAGACATCTCCAGGGTAATACCTAGTGAAAATGTGAAAAGCGATGAGTACTTACCTACCTACCTACTACCACTTAGCATACTACTTAGCATCGTCAAGGTCACGTTCTTATGTAGATACGTACCTACCTATACCAACCACTGGGACTAGGGGTCTACTCTACGAAGCGATGGACGAAGGTTCGTATGTAAATTTGAGTTACATTGCGCGGTGTGCGGGGCCACGATAAAGAAATGGTCATGATCCGCTCGAAACATATTATCTCCGTTTTAATTTTATTTTATGTACATTGAAAATCAGTATTTTTAGTGGCTAACTTAGATTGGCTGCTTTTTTAAGCAAAAAGAAAAAAACAAAAAGAAAAATCATATTGGTCATAATATGATTAATTTACGCCAGGCCTGTAAGTACTACCACCAAGCCGTTTTCTGCCGCCCAGCAGCGTTGCTGTGTTTTGGATTAAAAAGTGTGCTCACTGGTGTAATTATATAGCGTGTAACGGAAGGGGGTATCAACCCTGAAGAAGGTGAATGTGCTCATGAAACTCAACAACTTTCCCCAAAGAACATAGGTTGAAATATGAAAAAAAAATTTGGCCCTCCCATAGTAAATCAATCAGCTGGTAGTCAGTTTTGTAAGGGAGGGCCAAATTTTTTTTTCATATTTCGACCTATGTTCTTTGGGGAAAGTTGTTGAGTTTCATGAGCACATTCACCTCCTTCAGGGTTGATACCCCCCTTCCGTTACACGCTGTAGATACTTGAGGCTCAACATTTTTATGCCTCACGTTGATGGACGCAGGGCAGTGAATCGTAGGGTACGTTCATATTTTGCGTGACTTACGAGGCAATGCTTTGTTATAGGTGATGGTTACCACTTAACAGCAGGTGGGCCATGTGCTTGTTCCATTACCTTATTTGTATAAAAAAATAGTGGAGCAGCATGAGGTAGATAGGTGAAACGGGTAACTTTTTACGCAGAGCGACTTGCAAACGTGTCGAGCCCTCGCCACGCAATGTAATTCAAAATGGCAAAACTTACCTTCACTCGTTTTGTTTTTTTTTATAAACCTGCTTTTCGTAGTGTATGAGTAGCACCGGTCGTTCCGGAGTGCTGAACGCGTCCTGTTTGGCGCATGTATCCACTTTCTACTTTTACACACTCCATACCTATCTTTGAAGGCGTGTCATTATTTCTTTCGAAACAGTGTGGTGAAAGGATTTTAGGTGCGCCTCAAAGAGGCTCTTTTCGAGTATGTGTCAACATGTTACGTAAATTTTGAAGTGTTATATGATTATAGAACTTCAAAATTTACGACTAGTTTACGATTAGTGACTAGTTTTGAACCCACGACCGAAAGGCAGGGCCTCCGCCACTAGACCACCAGAGCTCTCAAATCCTTCTAACACAATCGACTAATATACGCGAGCGAAGCCACGGGCGCGGCGGCGCAAAACAAATCAGAGCATTTTTCTCTTAGTTGAACGGCATCCCCCCGTCTTCCCCTACACTAGTGAGTTTTTTTACTAGAATTTAATCTGAACTGAACTTACTATCTAACAGATCAATAATAAATCTAGGTTAACATAGCGATACCACAGTGTGCGCCAACATACCTAATGATTTTTCATTGATCTTATCAGCCATAGCTATTGATATTACGAGTACCTACCTATGTTTCCTTCGAATAGAAAAGTAATTATTTTACAGAAATATCCAAACGTCAAACAATAGTACATTGTTCACCGAGAGGAGAAAGTGACCGATTACCGTCGAGGGTGCTTTAAAACACCCGAGATCGGGAATCGCACTTTCTCTCGAGTGATACATAGTGCTTTATACGTATATATACCTACGAGGAAAATAAAAAACTCAAACTGAATCCTCAAACAACACACAAATTGAAAATGGCGCCAATGGCGTCTGCAATTTTCACACTTTCATTCTTTTTTCAAATTGTTTATCCTGCCGCCGCCGGGTCGCACTGCCAGCCCGACACCATCCAACACACAGCTAGTGGCCAGTAGCATTTTGCGAACTTGGAGATAAAAACTCACTGTAAAAACTTTTTGGCTTTTGATATTTAGGTTACCAGCGCATAGTCTTACCCAAAATTAAAAAAGAAAAACCACGTAAGAAATGGATTTTCACACCCTTTTCTCTCCTGCTCAGATGCGTTTTCTCCCCGCATATTTGTTCGATATGCAATGACGTACTTTCTACCGTAAATTTGATAAAGTATCAAGGTACTTTCCAAGCAGGTGTAGTATAAAAAAGATTTACCTACTGAGGATTAGTTTTTGGTTATCTTGTTTATTTCATTATTTTTTTAGATAAACAGTCTCTTGCACTTATTGTAAAAGCCACGATTTTCCTCATGATGTTTTCCTTCGCCGTTGGAATATTATTAGTAGGTACTTAAGCGAATATTATGTATTACTATTTAAGTAAAAAATATCCTCTAAACCGGGTTTGAACCTGCGAATAATAGTTCCGACACACGTGCTCAAAATAAGTATTATTTTGAGCATGCTCAAAAATCTACCGACGTACGACCAAATAAGCATGCTTATTTACTAGCACGACCTGTTCACACGTACTTTTATTGAGCAAGGCTCGAAAAAAGCATGCTTTCAGCTCGAAAATAAGCACGTGTGTCTGTGCCTTTAGGAATGGTAATCATCAAGACTCACCAGCCACCAGCACATATTCATTTTTTTTTCTCAAGCAACCAAAGGTGTGTAAGGCATACCTACCTGCTTACTATAATAAGCTAGCGTGAAAAACCAATTTCACATTCTATGCATGCACTCAGTACACACTTTTACAATCAGAAACTACAATACAATACAAATGGACATATTCAGTCGAGCGCTGACCACCGCGATAGCCGGACGTCTGTGATAGTGATTGCGATACGATAGTGTTGTGATACGAGTATGATGGTTATCATGATAAAGCGAATGTGCTAGATTCCGGGTGACATCATTAGAGCATAGGTGAGGTTTTGATATTATCATTGTTTTGTTTAAATACAACTAGGGACTTGAAGTCATACAAAAATGTTTCGGCAAATTGATAATAATTATATAGAATATTCTTTATTGCACAAATAAAACATAATGTACCTAGGCGCGCTTATTGCTGGATAGCATTATCTTCCAGTTCCAGCTAACCTTTGAGAAATTAGAGTTTTTAGGTTTTCATTTTTGGGTTTCATCTAATGTGCATCCTACTAGGTCTATTATAAACGCGAAAGTTTGTAAGTATGGATGGATACATGGATAGAGATAGATAGATTATAGTCTGGAATAGCACATAGGCTACTTTTTATCCCGTGGGATTACCGGGATTTAAATCTGCGTGGGTGAATCCGCGGGCCGTAACTAAAAGTAAACTATCGGTCGATGTTGTTTTTCATAGATTATGGATAAATAATAAAAGTGGTATTTATAAGCTAGCTTACTTATGTCCGTGTTCAGAATGCCATCTATCTCTGTTCCAAATTCGATTTAACTCCGTCGAGTGGTTTCGGCGATAAGACACTTTTAAACTCAGAGGAAATATCACTCTTTCAAATCTATTAATTATGGTTTTCATCTCTTCGAAATACGACATTCTCTTGTGCCATAGTATGAGAGGCGTTAAGGTATCGTATTTATGCTACTATCACTTACTCGTAGTTGCAAAAACGGATTTTAACTCTAATCTTTCTAAAACTAAAACCGAAATGGTGAGTGGCGGTCAAGAACTCAAGAATGATTAGTGAATGTCACTTATTTTCATGTCCATTGTTTAGTTTTGTTTATCAGCGGCATTAATAAACTATTTTGTGTTGTATACAATATAAATGAATTGTACTGTAATGATTTTGGTTTTGACAATGTACTTTTTTTTGCAATGTATGCAAAATCATTAGAATTGCTAGTAAATAATTTTAGTGCGGAAATAAGCCTGTGATTCAGACACTCGTCAGCTGAATAGACTTGAATGAAATAGATTAAGTTTTATCTGGACGTCACGCAAGTCAAACTGCGGGCGGAAGTTAGTAAAAGATTAATTCAGTCCGGGGGTTTTCTAGGGTTTTCTACTAGGTTACTAGTACGTTGATGCGGAAATTTATTATTAATAACTTACGCAAATACTTGCACTTATCTTCAAGAAGTTGCCAAAAAAAAGTTATGAAGAATCTTCATAACCATCGCAAGAAACTCACTCTATCGCACTATAGCAGTTTTATATTTCGCTGACTACACGATTAGGTAATGAAATTGAATGCCTATCTACCTATCATGCGAATATCATATTCCGTCGCTCTCACGGAAACGCAAAGATTCACATTTAGAAAGTCGCACAATTTTTCGGCCGACTTTAGTAATTTGTGATGCATTTTAGCCAATTTCGTTGTTCGACCGTTGCAGCGTTCATTGGCGTTCAAACTCAATTTAGGTACTTACCAAATTATGGTTAAACAGAGCTGTAGGATGCTTTAGCTATCCACGCCTATGGTGGGTTTTATGGACTGCGTAAGACACATTGGCACTGTTGAATAGACATGCACAGGTAATCCGTATAGGTATTATTAGTAAGGTAAGTAGTTTTTGGATTATAGTTTCAGAGATGTTTCAGGGCCTTGTATTTAATTTTAAACGGGGCGACAGGATTGATTGTAAAATCAGAAAGAGAAAGAAAAATCAGAAAAAAAACTATCCTATCTATCTATAGGTAAAGTTTGAAAATTATGATGGGCAAAACCAAAAAAATTTGCTCAATCTGTAACCATTTTTCGGTTATTGGGGTTAATTTTTATTATTTTTGTTCATTTAAACTTTTGAATCGTGACCCTAAATAATATTTCTAAGAATCAGTCTAAAATAATGATTTTTGTTTGTTTTTACTTAATTTTTTTTTCTGATTTTTCTCATGATGTTTACAATCAACCCAACCTAATTGTTTTATACATGTTAGGTAGATATATGTATTTTTTAGAAGCAATTTGTAATAATGCAAAATTAAATGACAATGACTCATTTTACATGAATGCGATGAGTCAGTTGCATTACACCACTTATTAGGATAAACAAATTGACAATGCGATTACAATAAAAACATGTAGACTAGCTGTCGCCGGCGGCCTAGCTCTCGTATTAGTGATTTTTATACTTTTATTCTTCTAACTGATGGAACAATCAGCTGACCCACCTGATATTAAGTGGTAACTGTAACCTATACTATAACAAAGCATTGCAACTCGTAAGTCACGCACGATAAGAACGTGCCCTACGATGAACAGCCCTGCGTCCATCAACTTGAGGCATGCAGATGTTAAGCCTCATGTGCCTGTAATTACACCGGCGACCACACTCTTCAAACCGAGACACAGCGTTGCTGCTTGGCGGCAGAAAAAGGGGTGATTGCTATCTTTTTTTTAAGTATTCAATTTTAAGATCATAAAATAAATTTAAGTCAATTTTAAGATTTGTAAAAGACTCTTCCAGGGAATTACTACCACCACGCCTATTTCAACCGCCAAGCAGCGGTGCTGTGTTTCGGTTTGAGTGTGGTTGCCGGTGTATTTACAGGAACATGAGACTTAACATCTGTAAGCCTCACGGTGGGACCCAGGGCAGTACATCGTAGGGCACGTTCTTATCGTACGTGACTTACGAGGCAATGCTTTGCTATAGGTGATGGTTACCACATAACATCAAGTGTGCCATCTGCTTGTTTCACCAGCTAGTTGGATTATTTAGGGCGAGGACAGGAGCTAATGTAGGTATCTCTCGCTCGCACGTTTACACGTGTTGAAATATACCTATAAAATCACTATAAATTTTTTAAATAACGCAATCAAATTTAATTATAAGTTTGCATAAAACTTAGATAGAGCAATATTTTGAGTAGGAAAACTTATCGATTTATATAAAAAAATTCTCGGCATATTTTCTTATCTTACGCTACGGCATAGATCTAAGCTCTAATAAAAAGCAACAACGGTGATTATATATTATCGATTGACCGAATGGAAGATCGTGATAGGATAGCGCGGCGCGGCAAACCTACCAAAAGGCCGGAGTGATCGCCTGTCATCTCCAAGCCTGAGGAGCTCCGAAGGTCCGGAGGTCCAAGTCATGTATACGCACGAGTTGCTTCTCAGATTCGTTCGGTTATTCATTTGATTAATAGTTTATTTCGTTATGAATGAAATGTTAAACAATCTTATTTTTTTTTCTTGAAAGCACTGGGGGCTATAATATTTTTCGGCTAATTCTCGCAGAGGTCCATGACTTTTCAAAAATTAAAGAATTACTTGCATTCCCAACGGGTCCATGAAATTGTTTGGTAATTGGTACAGTAAGCAATAGGTTGTTGATTATTAAAAATAAAGACGTTGAAAAATATCAACCTCATATTTACCAATTTTTTTTTACTGACTGTAACTTTAGTTTAATCTCATGGGCCTTTTGAGAATTGAATAAATAATAAATAATGCTGGACAATCCACACAGCACTATCTAGCCCCAAAGTAAGCTATTCAAAGCTTGTGTTATGGGTACTAGATAACTGATACACTTAATACATTATATACTTACATAGATAGATATTTTTTATTATACATAGAAAACACCCAGACCATCTGAACAAATTTCTGCAGATCGTACACAAATTTGTTCCACGGCGGGAATCGAACCCGCAACCTCTTGCGTCGCAGGCAGGCTCTCGCCCGCTGCGCCACAGAGGTCGCCAAAAGTCAAGAATTAGTAGGTATATGAATATTAAAATGTGTTATTATGATTGTCCGTGGCACTGCACGGCCCTGGCGCTGGCGGAAGACCAGCGTCAGTTCCTCGTTGACTGACTTATACTGAGCCAGGGTCCCTTTTGCAGCTCTTAGCTTATTTTTTTTTTATTAATTATGTTATTTTTAGTGTTCTGTTTAGACCGAAGTGGCTGCAAATAAATATGTTCTCTTTCTAAAAATTCTATAAACCTTTTTCATGGACCCGTTGGGAAATGAAACATGGATCTTTGGGAATTAGCCTATTTTTTAGGCAACCGGCAACTTACTTGTTGCGGTTGATGGAAAATAGTTGAACTAAACTAAAATAGATAGCATTTAAGCATGACGCCAACAAGCCAAAACTCTTTCCATGTGAAATGTCTACTAACATTTGTTTATTTAAAGTAGCATGTATAGAATAGAATAGAATAGAATACTTCTTTATTTAGCATACGTAAAAAGGTACAGTGAAAAGCACAAGCCTGTAAAAATAAACTAAAAAGGGGGTAACATTAATAATTTTTGCAGCACAGCATGTACATACTATACCTACCTACCTATAAAATTCATTGTGTTAAAATGGGAATTCAATAGTTGAAATTATCTGCTGCTTTGCGGCTTCCATTGTCAAGTCCCTCTGGCAATAAACCATCCAGCAAGACACACAATAAGGCCCTGTCCACACAAACCTGGACACGGCCAGGCATTGTCTGGAATAACGACCGTGACGTGGGTTATGGTTGGTTTAATCCTAACTTAATTATATGAATGGCTGTTGACTTCTGATGTGTGGCTCTGGCTTGTTTTCTGAAATACCTACCGTAGCCGTCATAATCACGTTTCTAACCCCAAATTCATAGGCACATCATTATTATTATTAATATTTTAGGTCTCACTGCAGGGCAAGGGCCTCCGTTTCTTGTATCCACTCTTCGAGATTTAACGCAGCTACAGGCCATGATCTTAGGTGGCAGTCAAGCTCCTCTCTCCATTTGATTCTGGGCCTTCCACGTCACCGTCTTGCATTTTGTGGGATCCCACTGGTGGTCCTCTTTGCCCACAATGTGTCGGGCATGCGGCAGGCGTGTCCAGCCCAGTTCTACTTCAGGCTGGCGGCTTTTTGACCAACGTCAACGATGAGGGTTTTGGAAGGCAGTATACTATACCGCAAGCACTATGACCACATAGTCACATCATTGACCACCAACAAACCTCCAGCAGTGCTGCTTCGTTTATGTATACCCAGACACAAGAGAAATTCATTTATTGCGAAATGAGTACAAGTTAAACATGTGATTTTTTATAATAGATCAGCCATCAGAGTAGAGATAGGTAGTAGTAGTAGTAGTAGTAGTACTCAGTAGGTAGTTAGCAGTATAGCGTCACTACTACCAGCATATCTCGCTGCCTAATCAGCCAAAGCGTAATAGAAAAACACATGCAACCTTTGATTTAACTACTCGGACATAATCGTGAGAGAGTAATTTTAGACCGTAATAAAATTATGTTAAACATAAAAAGTAAACTACATAATTACGTGCATTATGCGTAGGCCAAATTGGTGGGATGTTATGTCTATATATGCGAGTGAAGGTGGTCTAAAACCGCATCCACTATGCTGCCGGCTCGCGAGGCCGGAAAATGCTGCCACCTATAAGCATTGAGATGAGACGATTCAAAGTGTGATCTCTGTGTTTTTACTGAATTTATGACTGTGACTTTGGTGAAACCAAGCCATATGATTCTTGCCTGCTCGTGCTGGCTTAGTTGCGTAGAACTAGTACGTACCTAACTACATGTATTGCATGCAATATACCTAATTTGACTCATAAAGCATTTTATTCTATTACGCATATCATGAACTAAATCTCTCTGACTTCTCTTTCTTCGCTATACCTATTCAACCAGCGGTGTCGGCCCCGTATAAATGTTTGACTTGTTTATTTGTTACGCTGGTTTTACTTAAAGCTAAGAATAGATTTTTATATAATTAGTTTTTTCCTGTTAAATGTAATCCAGTCTCCTTTAGTTTCTTTCTTTATTCTTTACTAGCTGGTACCCGCTAGCTGGTCTTGTCAAATCCAGTCCATCTCAAGGTTGTCTGGAAGAGATCGCTTTTAGCGACAAGACCGCCCATTGTATATCACTCAGATGTTTTTTATTGTTATGTTATGTGTAATTATTATGTGGTGTGCAATGAAGTATTATCTATCTATCTACCCGCGACTTCGTCTGCGTACTTTTCGCAAAAAGGTAGCCTATGTCCTTTCTCAGGGTCTAAAGATTGTCTGTGCCAAATTATATCAAAATCGGTTGAGAGGTTTAAGCGGGAAAGCGTAACAGACAGACAGACAGACAGACAGAGTTATTAGTTAGGATTGTACACAAACTGATTTACACAAAAAATACATAACAGTCATGTACAAAGGCGAGCTTAACCCTATATAGTTTCTTAGTTTTAATAAACAAATTGACTTATCGTATTATTATTTTATTTTTTTCATCGACAATTAATTCCAACCATATAGAATAGAATAGAATAGAAAATTGTTTATTTTATCTCATAATTTTTTAAAACACTTTTACAATTTGTTTGATGACAAAAAAGGCGACCACTCAGCATTTGCTGTATGAGCTCAAGCCCATACAGCGCTGGTTTTCAGTGGCGCCATAATCGCAATATCGCAGTGGGTACACGGGTAAACAGGAATTACCACTACACCCACCGGTGGGTGAAGCCAGTGGGTACACGGATCGCGGGTAATTTTTATTGAATCTATAGACTTCTGTTGTCAGGTTTTGCGTAATGTACCTACTTCAATTTATTGTATGATCTTCGACCTTGAGGTATACCAACTCGTTTCGGTTTGACAGTTCGTGGTTTTGTGGCAAAAAAAAGATGGCAAAGAGCACGTTTCCGTGTTTTTGGTGTGTGATTTACCGCTTTATATTATAACTGTTTGCTTCTAGATTTTGGAAAGAAGGAAGGAAATGGCGCGTTTATTCAATTATTGACACAAGCTTTATTATTTTCATTCTTTTTAACAAGGATCGTACGACCTACGATAGGAAATCATTGCGATTTTCTTTAATCATCACTACGTAGTATAAAGCAAAGTCGCTTTCTCTGGCCCTATATCTCTATATCCTAACTAATATATATTATTATGATCAAAGTCGTGAAGCTGTTTCTATATCCCTATGTATGCTTAAATCTTTAAAACTACGCAACGGATTTTGATGCGGTTTTAATGCGTTTTTAATAGATAGAGTGATTCAAGAGGAAGGTTTATATGTATAAACTAGCTGAACCCGCGGCTTTGCTCGCGCCAAGGAATTCAAAGTTTCATACAAACTTTCATCCCCTATTTTATCCCCTTGGGGGTAGAATTGATCAAAATCCTTTCTTAGCGGATGTCTACGTCATAACATCTACCTGCATGCCAAACTTCAGCCCGATCCGTCCAGTGGTTTGGGCTGTGCGTTGATAGATCACTCAGTCACTAGTCAGTCAGTCACTTTTGAGTTATATATATTTAGATAAATTAGATAAATAAAAAATATTACACTAGCTTAGACTTTTGTTATTTCTACATCAGAATAATTACAAGTAGGTTAAAAAAAAACTATTTAGATTTTATGGGTCCCAGAGAACCAACTTTACAAGAAGGCTTGAATTCTGAAGCTGACTACTATGACAAGAAAGCACATGTAAAATCTCAGCTAGCCACCTTACAAAAGAGATCGATATCAACTAAATGATAGCTCGTTACAACTTTACAAACTCATTGATGTTAAACAAATTGTAGAACGGAAACAATGGAATGTGTGTAATTTGTAGGTATTCTTCACGGTCGGATGGCGGGAATACTTCTCACGACATCTAGTGGCGTCTCGGGTATTTAGAGATAGGGCAATGGGATTCGGTATCCGTCATTATACTTTATCACTGACATCGAAATTAAAGTTGAAATGTTATGAACGAATCCATCAGAAATATGAATATCCTACACATTATTTTTAAAATGCCGTGTACAATATCTAGTCTTATATTTTTTTAGTTTTGGGTTATGCTTATTGCACAATGCGTTGTTTGATTTGGGTTTTGATGAATGCGGTGCAAGTTTGATTCCCGTGGCGAGACGGATTTTGGATGTCGTTTCTTCTGGGCTGTCCACGATACGTTTTCCGATTGTCGCTATTCAAAAAACACATTTCAAAACACGATTATTTTGTGCTAATTGAATAAAATATCTTATTTTTTTAGGTTTATAAACATCTTACGCGTTGTATTCAATAAAATAAAATAAAAAATAAAAAAGCCATTTTATTCCTAACACAATGAAACAATTAACAAAAATTACTTTATAAATTAAAAAACACTTAAAACAAACAATTTAAAATAAAAAAAAAAAATTATGTTAGGACCCCTCTCGGGTATAGGCCTCCTCCAGACTCTTCCATTCGTCCCGGCACAAGGCAAGACCAAGCCAGTTCGCGGTTTTGGCTCCTTTGTGAATTTCGTCCGTCCATCTTGCATTAGGTCTGCCTGCCCTCGTTTTTCCTGTTGGCACTTTCCATTTTGTAACAATATTAGCCCATCTTTGATTATTCATTCTGGCCACATGGCCATTTAATCTTCTTCTTCTATCTTCTTCTTCTTCTTCTAAATATATATAACTCAAAGGTGACTGACTGACTGACATAGTGATCTATCAACGCACAGCCCAAACCACTGGACGGATCGGGCTGAAATTTGGCATGCAGGTAGATGTTATGACGTATCGGCTAAGAAAGGATTTTGATCAATTCTACCCCCAAGGGGATAAAATAGGGGATGAAAGTTTGTATGAAACTTTCAATTCTTTGGCGTGTGCAAAGCCGCGGGTTCAGCTAGTTTTTAGATAATTTTCTAGAGGATTTATGATTTTTGCTTTTGTCCTTATCTTCAAGGTTTATTTTATCTATTAGTAATTTGTAGTAGTAGTTAAGTAGCACGCATTGTACTTATTACAAAACACAAATATTTAAAACGAATCCCCTAACCCCAACTCAGTCATCATCATCATCACCAGCAGCCTACAGAAGTCCACTGCTGGACATAGGCCTCCCCTATCCGTTTCCAGGAAGAACGATTTTGAGCCCTTTCCATCCACCGACTACCCGCGATCCTAACAATGTCGTCAGTCCACCGGGTAGGAGGGCGTCCTAACTCAGTAGCCAAATTAAAATTATAACTACTCGTTATCTTGTACTAGCTGGTACCCGCGACTTCGTCTGCGTACTTTTAATCTCTTCATCTCTTTTTTCGCAATAAAAGATAGCCTATGTTCTTTCTCAGGGTCTAAAGATTGTCTGTGCCAAATTTCATCAAAATCGGTTGAGAGGTTTAAGCGGGAAAGCGTAACAGACAGACAGACAGACAGATAGACAGAGTTACTTTCGCATTTATAATATTAGTTGGGATTATTATTCATTCTAGAAAAAAAGATTAATCGCGGTGACATTTAAAATTACAAACGCTGTTTTCATAATTTTCCAAGAACATAGATTATGTGCCTACAAAATCTATTTGAAATCGAACGTGCGTGCGTGTAAACTAAACGGCCTTATTTCTGAGAAATTGCTCAGTCGGGTGTTTTGTAATAGATTTCTTCAGTCGTTACCCAATACCACTTGAATCTATAAGTTTCTACGCAAGTGTTTCAGTGTGTATTTTTCTCTTTTTAAACCGAAAAATCTTATCAAAAACAGAAATTATTAAAAAGTTTACTAATTTTGAAAATAAACAATGAATACAAGTATACAAAATAAATAGAATCAGAATACACATGAAATAGTTGACCTGTTTGCAGACCATTGCGGACGATCTCGAGAGCCCAAGTAATCCAAATCAGTGCCAATCAGAAGCGTCTCCAAGACTCAATTGATTAAAACCTCAAGGTATATAATTTCCGTGGGAATTCGGGCTCAATCATTAACACAGACATACGACCAAAGTGACTAATCATTTCTGGCCTGAAGGCAAATTCCAAGTTTTTTTGACACACGCGTGTTTCGTGATAAACGCAAAGCGCCTCTGGAAGAGCCAAGTTCTCGGCGTTATTCACGATGATCGTTGCGTTAAGGTCACGTTGTGACGTCACACGGTTTCGGCAAAGTATCTCTTATATGTCTTAGAATAAAGCCCAAGAACACGTTTTGACGTTACACGGTTTGGGGCAAGGAATCTCCTCTGCGTAGAGAATAATGCCCCAGGCATGAAGTTTTCACACTTGGAGACTACTTGGAGAACTTCACGTGTCGATGATTTATATAATGTCTAAAGCAATTTTTCACACTCCTTTTACATTACAGTGACCAGTTAGTGTTCAAACAGCTGCGATGGGCTTACAACCTGTCACAAATGGAATATACCAACTATTCATAAAATCAACTATTGTAAAATTTGGTTATGTGCCAAATGACTGACTACCCCCCTTAGATGTCTTCAAGGAACCTGGAGTTCTTACTTGTTTCTAAAAATCAGAGGGGATATCTACCGTGACTGGGGATCAAAGTCGTGCTGCTGTTTTAGCTTTCAGTATTTATAACCCAGCGACTGTATCCTCTCGAGCTGCCAGTATGCAAATGATATCTAGGGGGGTTATAAATATAACTAGACTGATAAGACCCTTCATCTCGTGACTACGTGTTTTTCCTATCACATTAATTAATCATGTTATCTTATCTCACGTAGCGCCTATTTTATTTAAACTTTTTTCTTGCAGAAGGAGGTTGTGTATCGTGAGGCCTCTTTGGACCCGAGAGTGACGTCATGGGAGCATGGGGGGTGAGCTTGCTGCAGCTCGCCTTGATAGGCCTGGCTGCCACACAGGGGCCTGAAAAACGTGAGTTTTTTATTTGTAGTATATTATATTACCTTAGCTTACCTGTAAAATAAGGAAAAAAATATTTAGACGTTCTATTTTTTAAATTATTATTCATGAATATTATTTTTATAAGGTTTATTAAAATGTTGGCATTAGTTATGTACTACCTACGTAAAAAGCGCATCAAAACGTACAGTCCGTACCTACTTGTTTTTTCAAACGAACGAGTTTTTTTCCAATTTTCCTTCCCGCTATGACGTCAGTAAGAACAGTCATTCCATCAAGTAACTACTTCTACCTTTTAATTGTAATTACATAGTTACTCGTACCTCGTATAGTAACACATACGATATAAAGTAGGTTAACATACTTTTCCCACGGCACCCATACAATCTCCATGCATTGAAACTCCATTGACTTCCCATTTCCGCCATGCTATAGTTTTTATTATACAAAGTCGTTGCGTGTAGGTACTTTTAGTTTCGTTAGTTGCTATTGTCAGATGTCACGATATTTTTACACGAGAATAGTGAGAGTACAAGGTGTTACGAATAGGTATCTCCAAAAATGCCTGTCGTATAGACTTGGACATTCGGTTTTTCTGTATAATTTTTTACAGTAGACAATCTCCTTATTATGGAGTATTTTTTAGGCGTTTAATAAAAAGTCTAATAAACTAAAACACTAGATATATCATAATTAATTAAAAACAAGCCATGTTGGTTCCCAAAGATTTTAGAAAACCTGCCGACGCACTTCTTCCTGTGCTTAAAAAGGCAGGTACTTGCCATGCCACATACAATGTTAGATGTATCTTCTCAGCGAGCTCACAGGTTGGTAAATATGCCAAGACGAGCCTTGAATCTGTCCCCAATGCAACTTGTACAGTCAGCAGCAAAAATCTATTCAAATGTAAAATTAAATGAAATACTTTTTTTTCTTCGGATAGTAGCCGACAAAACGCCGTATATACATAAATATTAAAAGTAAAATAAAAAAAACTATTTCATACATACTTTAAAAACACAATACAAAAATATTCCTGAAGAAACAAACCAAGCAAAAGGTGTATATTTCAATAATCCGTTTTGATAACATTTATAGGGACCACCTTTCAAGCGAGTGTCACACAAAAAATAAACAATCATACAAATCAATCTGTCATTTAATCGTAATCAAGTAACAAACATAAGTAAGAAAAAAATTATTCTACTGTATCAAAACGTTCCTCATTTTTTAACCAAATTCAAAAAAGTAGGAGGTTCTCAATTCATATTTTTTTTAATGTTACCTACCTGTTACCTATAACTTTTTACTGAGTGGACCTGAAATTTAAGTCAGATGGCAAATAGTTTTTCATATAAAAGTGTGTATTTTCCAGTGCATTGAAGTTTGTTTTTCTCGAAAGAGTTATAAATTTTATTGATGTCACTTACATTCGTAATTTTTTGCAGCTAACTGTACTTGTACATGGGATAAGGCATAAGGCAATCAGTCACTCAACACGGTCGTACAGTGTAAACGAAGTACCTATACTATAGTAATAGTACAGTCTACTCGGTACTCGTTCTTGCCATTTTGAAACTGTGGTGTGGCCTCCTTGGTTTTATTTTTACTTCCATCTGTTTATTGTACCTGAGAGTATCCACTGAGGACGACCTTCCTTTATCTAGAGCAGCATTTTAAGGCACGGTGGATATCCTTTCAGTTTTAATGTGACTGGGAATTAATTTTCGTATCCTTTGGCAGATAGGTATTTGTTTATTGATTTTATTCTAAAAAAATTTCTTACTTGCTCATTCAAACATGCGATTTTAAACGCGTTCAAAATACTAAAAGAAATTTTCGCTTGCTTCTTCAATAAATAAAAAAAATGCTCTAATAACGCTTTCAGAATCAAATCTGCATTCCTATCGAAAATCTACCCTGAGGGCCAACCGCGATCTCTTGAAGCATTCTTATTTCAATATTACTTTACTTTTTGATCATAAAGCCGACTCTATGCAGTTGATATAAGACATTGACATAAAAGTAATATTGAAATAAGAATGCTTCAAGAGATTGCGGTTGGCCCCCTGTTATGTTAAGATACTTGAAAATGTATTTTGGTAGGTAGGTACCTACTTATGGCTTTGTTAGGCACTTACCTTCCGATTTGGAAGAAACTTAAACAAAATATAGCTCTCATATTTCAGTTAGAGGCCTTTACCTATTTCAGACAGCCTTCGCAGCTTTGTTGGTTGTAGCTCTGCCTTCTGTGCCGCAGGCCGTAGGTTCGATCCCCACCGAGAACAAACATTTGTTTGATGAACATAGATGTTTGTTCTCTGTCTGCGGGTGTTATATAATATTATAAGAATAATACATAAATATTTACAAAAAAGTACTTATGTAGTATATCAGATATCTGGTTCCCATATCCCAAGCTTTGGCTTACTTTGGGGCTAGATAGTGCTGTGTGGAAAGTCCACCAATATTTATTTATTTCTTGTTAGAAATTACGATCATCAGTGCGTGGACGTTTCCATCATAACTTCCACAATAGATCTATAACACAGCTAGGAATGCTCCGCAGCAATCCGTTCGCAATGACAATAGTCATCAGACGAAATAATGACAGTACCGTTACACGATCACGGAGCTTTCGTCTCGTCTCAGGCCATCGCGTCCGATTTCACAGCGAAAATAGAGGGTCCGAGATCACACCTGTCCGAGAAAACTAGTACATCGCTCCCAAATCCTACTAATATTATAAATGCGAAAGTTTGTAAGTATGGAGGGAGGTTTGTTACTCTAACAACTCCAGGGGTTTTATTCACTACTAGCGACCCGCCCGCGCGCCCCTGCTTCGCACGGGTGCACATATCATGCATGTATTATACATATAAACCTTCCTCTTGAATCACTCTATCTATTAAAAAAAACGCATTAAAATCCGTTGCGTAGTTTAAGGACTTAAGCATACATAGGGACAAAGGGACAGAGAAAGCGACTTTGTTTTATACTATGTAGTGATTACCAATCCAATCGCGTTTGCCTTTTGATCAACTTGTGACGTCACACGGTTAGGCCAAAGTATCTCCTATGTCCTAAAGAATAAAGCCCAAGATCACGTTTTGACGTTACACGGTTTAGGGCAAGGAATCTCCTATTATGTCATAGAGAATAATGGCCCAGAACGGCTGAACGGATCTTGGTGAAAAGTGGCACAGAGATATATTATAGCCTGGTATAACACTACTTTTTACCTCATGGGAATACCGGAATTTAAAACTACGCGGGTAAAACCGCAGGGCGCTACTAGTAATTTCATATTTGCGTGTGATGATAGATCTGTATACTTGTGTTAGATCTGATGGCACTTGACATCACTCAATGAGTGTTCGCGTGTTCATCCTATTTTCCTAAATACGACGAATGTGTTATGACTTTATTCACGTATTAGCCCTTTAACATGAAAATTTAAAACCTCCATGTATTCGTCTTTTTTGCGCAAATACACGGGTTCGTGTGACGATGTATGGACGGTAATATTCGTGTCATTCGGACTTATACACAACAAAACCGTATCTTAAACACAAAAAGCATGCACATATTGTTACCATTTAAGGTTCTAAGAAAATATCACAAGGTAACAGATTATGGGCTTCCAAATATCATAAAAAGTTTCTCAACCAAAACAGCCTTGAGACCTACATACACACCATAAATTATATCTAAGTATGTAGATACAGAGATGTATCGAGTTGAGAGAACTTTGCTTGCTGTGAGTAAACAAAAATTATCTTTGTGACAATATATACCTAGCTAGACAGGTTGTACAATCTACCTAGGTTTGACGACCTCAGTGGCGCAGCGGGCGTGAGTCCGCCTGCGACGCAAGAGGTTGCGGGTTCGATTCCTGCCTCGGAAAAAATTGTGTACGATCTGCAGAAATTTGTTCCGTTGGTCTGGGTGTTTTCTATGTATAATAAAAAATATCTATCTATGTAACTATATGATGTATTAAATATATCAGTCATCTACCCATAACACAAGCTTCGAGTAGCTTACTTTGGGGCTAGATGGTGCTGTGTTGATTGTCCAGCATTATTATTATTATTATATACGGAGTGGCCAAAAAGTCGTGGATAAAACGCAGCTAGGGATTAGATCATCATCAGCTGCAAAAAATAGTTCTACGGGAGGTCCTGAAGATCTACCCCTGATAATTGTTTTTATGAAACAAACTCAGAGGTATACTCTATCCATTAAAAAAAGAATTATCAACATCGGTAAAAAGTTATGCGCGGTCATACATAAAAAAATATAAATACGTGTCGAATTGATAACCTCCTCCGTTTTTGTTTTCGTCGGTTAAAAAGAGCTGACACGATCATACACGGTCGTTATGTACCCGGCTTTAGGTGTCAATAGCATTTTGGTTACCAACACAATTCCATGCAAAACAATTGAGTAAGCCTCGAGTAAATCTTCGCATGCTCTTATCATTGTTCCGCATGCCCGATTACAAATCTGAGACAGAACAAAGCTGATGTAGGTAGGTATAGGTAAGTTCATTCTTCGCAAACAGATGAGCATCTTCATTTACTCATTTCATGGGTATCCAGTAGAGGGTATCGAGGCGTGTAACCTAAAGCCTCCTTCGTCTGTTTGTTCTTCTGTTGTTGTTTGTTCTTTTATTTTATTGTTATAATTATTATAAGTGTATGTATCGTGTGTGTCCAAAATAAATATATTTTCTTTCTTTCTTTCTGGTTGTGTCACTAGTACTTTTGAAACAGTGCGGTGAAAGGATTTTTAGTGTGCCTCTAAGAGGCAGCTTTCGCGGACAGCGACTTAGAACAATGCGATGGTATTTAGTTGAATGGATCAATACAAAGAGATGGTAGATAAAATTAAAAATTACCAGCGGCACTCTTAGAAGCCGCCCATAGTATAGTATAGTATCATCGTGCGAGACTTACAATGCTTTGTTATAGGATGGGCCATCTGCTTGTTCCATCAGCTAGTAAATTAAAAAACTCCAAGACCGAAACCATGGCATTACAATGAATGTCTGATTTCAGGAAGAACCGGCAATGTCTGTGGCGTGGACATGGACTGTCCAGACAACGCCTTCTGCCGACAAAGCAGTTACTGCGTGTGCAAAGATGGCTTCGTCTATGCAGCTATCAACAGCACACATAAGGGATGCTTGAAAGGTAACGCTTGAAATTCTACAGTTTTATGTTACTAGTTGCGCCCCGCGTTTTCACCCGCGCATATTTAAATCCCGGTATTCACATGGGATAAAAAGTAGCTTATACGTGCGATTCCAGAATATATTTTATCCCTCTGCCAAGTTATATCCCGAGCCGTTCGGCCGTTCCAGCGTGAAAGAGTAACAAACATACATTCATCCATCCATCTTTCTGGTTCATCCAGTTGGCCTGGATGTTTTCTATGTATAATAAAAAATATCTATCTATGTAAGTATAAAATGTATTAAATATATCAGTTGTCTATAGTACCCATATCACAAGCCTTGATTAGCTTACTTTGGGGCTAGATGGTGCTGTGTGGATTGTCTAGAATTTTTTATTAATTTATTTAACGCTAACTCTCCTCTTTTTTGGGGCTGGATTGTGTGGATTGTCCAGAATTTTTTATTTATTTATTTAACTTTAACTGTCTCCTCTTTTTGATATTTCCAGAGGCTAGAAGCGGTGAAGAATGCGTGCAGCACATCCAGTGTCACTCGACCCTGGGAGTCCATTCGGAATGTGCGAATGGGGTTTGCGCGTGTGCGATCACCTCGCATTTGGAAGATGACCGATGTTATGAAACTGCAGGTGGGTAAAGTATATAGTTGACATTCTAGTCTGGTCATCACCAGCTTTTAAAAACCACTCCAAGACATATTCTTGTTGCACTTTTTCATACAACTAGCTGATTGAACAAGCAGATGGACCACCTGTGTTAAGTGGTAACCATCACCTATAACAAGCATTGCCTCGTAAGTCATGCACGATAGGAACGTGCCCTACGATGCACTACCGTCCATCAACTTGAGGCATACAGATGTTAAGCCTCATGTGCTTGTAATTACACCGGCGACCACACTCTTCAAACCGAAACAGTGTTGCTGCTTGGCGGCAGAAAAGCCGTTGTGGTAGTACTTCCCCGGACGAGCCCTTCACAAAGAGCTCTACTACTCGAACTAAACATTTCTGTTACTCTTGCACATCCAGCTTGTTATTTTTTAAAATCTGTTTTCTATTTTTCTTTCGGCATTGATGATATAGCAGTTTATAAACTTCTGCAGAAAAACATCACTTTTATATAAAAATTATCACGGACGAGCTGTTTTCCGTTTCAAACAAAGCATTATCTTATCTAACTCAACATCTTTTGATAGTGGTAATATGCAAGCACTGCAGTCTACACGGCAGAGTTCTGAGACTTACTAACATGACATTTTTTCTTTTATTTCCAGTGATAGGCGAACGCTGTCAGACTGACATGAACTGCTACCTAGGAGAGCAGGGGCTGGAGAGGCAAGCCTTCTGCGTGCGAGGATACTGCAGTTGCCAGCTACAGTTCAGTCCTAGAGATAATGGCACCAGGTATACTTCTGAACTTATCCAATCCTGAATGGCGATTATGTTCTTGAATCAGATAGTCCACCTGATATTTTGAATAAAGGGGTAGCTGTCACTTATTCCGTGGGAATACCAAGATTTAAATCTGCGTGGGTGAAACCGCGGGGCGCAACTAGGTTCTAATAAAATAAAGACAAAATCTGTGTGTACTGAAAATATTTATCGTGGATTCCATTCCTCTGTTATCCACCGTGGTCATACTTCCTTGTAGATCTAACACTAGCGTCTATCACTCTGAAAGGTCCAGGAGTTGGAAGTCACAAATGCGTGTACTGACACTCATAACCTTAAATCCAGCACAATAGCAACACTGCTTCACCACACTTTCCAGCACACTGCACTTGCTTTGGTTAGTTTCAGCATAAAGATGCTGAAACTATCCAGCTGAAGAGTTTGTCCTGGAAAGTTCCACTCTTCAAGAAAAATTATTTAATTCAAGACAGGCTTTATCCACCATTCTGTAATATCCAGGTGTGTCCGCGACGCAGTGCTCGGCGAGGCTTGTGAGGACCAGCTGCAGTGTGCCGGTCCAGGGCTCGAGTGTCGCGGGACCTGCCGCTGTCGAGACCGCTGGGTGGCTCACAACGACACCAACTCCTGTGTCGAATGTAAGCGAACATACACCTGCGGCCCGATTAGAAAGAAAGAAAAATTATTTATTAACCCAAAAACAAAAAACAAAGTAAAGGTAGGTAGTAGGTACAGGTAACGGCGCAGCATGGTATTCTGCCAGGGCCTTGAGCGGGTAACACCACGGGTAAAACAAACATCACATATAATTAAGCATACTTAAAAAGAAAACATCAATAAACTTATAGCTAAATGCAGAGCAAAGTCGCTGGCATACATACTTGGCACATTCATTATTATACAGTCAGTCAAACAAAGTACAACAATGTCGTCAATGCAGGCCCGCTGTTCACTCGATTACACCAATGTCTGTCTATCGAGATGGCTTTCAGTTTGACATTTTGAGTCCCATCCATCCAAGGAATTTAGCATCCATCACAAGAAATTTAGATACTAGATCCATCCTATGTTGCTAGTACACTATGGGAATCAAATGCTCTCGTCAGAGAGTATTATATTCCTTGATCAAATGTCAAACTGAAAGCCATCTCGATAGCCAGACATTAGCGTAATCGGGCTGCCGGAGTTGCAAGAACCACTCGCTCGGTTCCATGAGTTTTGCCCGACCCTAATACAATTGATGTTCTATATCCGCCGGTTTCTTAGAGCTCTTGTTTCTTGTAGGGAACTCTTGTTTGCGCAATCAGACTCAAAAGTGGTCCATTGTGCGTCAGGATATATATGTAGCCAGCACTCACAGTTTCTTAAAGCTCGACAGTTAATCGTCTGTCAATCCACATGCTATCTCCATCTCACTAAAAGTAAAAGCTGAAATAGCAAGTGACTTGACAGCCAATTAGCTTTCACAAGCCTGCAGTTAGTCTGTCGAATCTAGTCCAGAGAGGCAACCGCGATCTCTTGAAGCATTGTTATTTCAATATTACTTTACTTGTTGATCATAAAGCTGACTATGCAGTTGATAAGACATTGACATAAAAGTAATATTGATATAAAAATGCTCCTACCAAGGAATTTGAATACTACGTATTGCATGGCTCGAACGGATCGCGTTTGGCCCTCTGGCCGACGTAAGAGTCAATATTTGAAACCAAATGTAAATAAACAAAACTGTCTGTATCTATGTATTGCTTACTTTTTTAATCGATTCTAATATTGGAATTATAATATAAAAATATTAATGTTTTGTATTACAATGTAGGTATAAATAAATAAATAATGCTGGATAATCCACACAGCACCATCTAGCCCCAAAGTAAACTACTCAAAGCTTGTGTTATGGATCTTATGTTGTGTTATAATTAATTAATAATTATATATTAGTGGTGTGATATGATTAATTAATAATTAGTGTAACTATGTACTTTAAGACAGAAAAGAGGGCTCTTCTAACACAGGTTCAAAACTTAAAAGAAGAGTGCCAACCCGATTCCTCCTCCTCCTTAGTTACAATAAAAAGATTTGATTTTTGATTATATAAAAACTTATCCACAGCCGTGAAAGCCTTAAACGACCCGTGTGAATACGACGTCCAGTGCGACTCGCTCGCTGGGATCAGCGAAGCCAAATCACCTGGCGCGGCCTTGTGTCTGGGTGGGCAATGTATGTGCGCGTACAGTGCTAGAGCTGTGGGCACCCCCGCCTTGTGCTGGCATCGACGCCGGCCGGGGCAGGAGTGCAGGAGAGACGAGGTGAGATATCCTACTAATATTATGACTACAGTATGGGGTTCTTCAAAAAGGGCGTTTTAAAATTTTTAAAGGGTCGGCAACGCGCTTGTGATTCCTCTGGTATTGCAAGCGTTCATAGGCTACGGTAACCGCTTCCCACCAGGCGGGCCGTAAGCTTGTTTGTCTACTTTGTTGGAAAAAAAAATATATAAACGCGAAAGTTTGTAAGTATGGATGGATGGAGGTTTGTTACTCTTTCGCGCTGGAATGGCTGAATAGATCTGGATGAAATTTGCAGAGAGATATATTATAGTCTGGAATAACACATAGGCTACTTCTTATCTCGTGGGAATACCGGTATTTAAATCTGCGCGGGTGAAACCGCGGGACGCAACTAGGACTTCTTTTTGCAACTTATGACTTGGGTTTAACTGGCGCAGCCTTGGGCTAAAATGTCATCCGATAGCCTTTTAATTACATGAGAAGGTGCCAAAGTAGTTAGATACCCTTTTGTCTTTTGTCTTAGATATTTGAATCAATTCTTTTCTGCTTTCATGTATAGGAATGCGTCTCAGAAGAAGACGAACCAGGATACTGCCTCTCCGGACGTTGCACATGCAAAACCTGCTCGCCAGATGCAAGAGACTTTGGAGGAGCAAGCACGTTTTCACGTCCACCAGTCGTTATCGCCGCCATCTTCTCCGTCGCCGCCATTTTGAGGCACTAGGCGCTAGGCGCCATCTTGTCGACGCCGTTTTCAGCCATTTAAAAAGTATTGAATACAAAGATTTGCTTATTGCAAATCTGACCAAGTAGTTTGATAACGAAAACGTGTGATGTGAAATTGAAAGAATCAGCGTTTCTTCTTTAAAATAAGAAAAATCCAATTAAAATTAAAAATAATGATATTTAGATTTATATACCAAGAAATGCCTTAAATTTAACTTAACTTTAAGGTAACCCATCAAAGTTTAGTTTGTAAAACTAACAGCACAAAATAGAATTTAGGTTGTTATATCGTTCGTAGTTTATTTCAAAGTCTATTTTAAGTTGTATATAAAAAATATTAGTTGTTGTTTGTTTTTAATATATTTTAAGAGTAGATTCCATTTATATAGAAACAGTATTTTGTGAGTGCAATTTTTTTGTTATGAAAACTGGTGCGAATCGAGAAAACTTTTAAAAGATATTTATTTCTTAACATTTCTTATAATTGAGCTTTATTTACGATTTGTATCAGTTTTTACAGAATGGGTAGATTTCAAGCCAAAGAAATGTACACAAATGTTGATCACCTTGTGTAAATAAAGATTACCTATTTATTTATTTTGACTTTTTATTTTTATTTTATTTTTATTTTATTTATTGAACAAAATCCACAGCTCTTTGTATTATATAACTAACATAATGAATGTAGCTGAAAGCCAATAATGGATTTACATTTTTTAAGCTAACTAATAATATAAAACGACTGTCACTAAATTGATTGATATCATAGGTACTAATGACATGACTGTATTGAAAGTGTATATTGAGTGTGAATGTATGAGTTTATATCTACGAAAATAAGTTTAGTATGAAATATGTAGCTGCGGTTTGTGGGTATGTATGTTTGGCCTCTCCTGATTACACTAGTCTCATAAGAGTCTAGAGTTCACAGGAGAAGCCAGTGTATGTGTGTGTGTATGTGTGTGTAAGTGTATGTGTGTGAATGTGATTGAACGAATTACAAATTTTCTCTCTTCTTCACTTCTTGTACGTGTCACTCTTTGATTCTCTTTGTTTCTCTTTGTCTTTCTCTTCACTCTTTGATTACTCTTTGTCTTACTGTTTTCTTCATAATTGTATTAAAAAAGAACAAGAGCGAGGACGGACTTAGAACAATAGAAAGTATGATAATCTGAAAAAAAAAACAAAGAAACCTCTTGTTCTGTTTTTGTACCACCGTTATTGATAAAGAAGAATAAAAAAACCAAAAGAGCCATTTTAGAAGGTATAAAAATATCGAATAAATGTACCATGGAAAATATAAATAGGTAAGCTATGTTATTCTAGAATTTGAATAATTATGCTATCACTACTCCACTAGATCGTTTGCAAGTATAAAATACTATAAACATCTAATATTAATTTAATAAATACAATTATCAAAGAACATGAAAAAGAGAATAGAAAGAAATTAAATACATAGAACAATTAACATAAGAACAATTAACATAGAAGAACAATTAAAGACGAATCGAGAGCTAAAGAGAGAAAAAAACAAATAAGAAACAGTTTTTTTCCCTACGTTTAAAAATTTTATTTGGAACACGCCTCCAATTTTTTTTTTCTAATGTCGTCTGACACAAGGCGTCATTGGTATATCAGAGGTTCTAGTACTCGAGCTGAAGGAGGCGTGTAAAGCCTTGCGGACGCTGGGCGAGGCTGCGGCGTAGACTAGTGGGTTCAGTGCCGAGTTAGCGTAGCCGAGCCAAGTGCACCACTGCCAGGCCGCGTCCCACACGCACTCGCATAGAGAATCTAAAAAATCAACAAAAACAGAACAGTCAGTATTATATCAGCTATTAGGTTACCATATTACAAACTTTTGGCCTAGTTTGGTAAGTGGTAAGTGGTGGTTTTGTTAAGGTAAGTGTGAAGTACATAAGCGGTAGTCTTTTTTTTTGACGACCTCTGTGGCGCAACGGGCGAGAGCCTGCCTGCGACGCAAGAGGTTGCGGGTTCGATTCCCGCCGTGGAAAAAATTTGTGTACGATCTGCAGAAATTTGTTCCGATGGTCTGGGTGTTTTCTATGTATAAGAAAAAATGTCTATCTATGTTATGTATATAATGTATTAAATATATCAGTTATCTAGTACCCATAACAAGCTTTGAATAGCTTACTTTGGGGCTAGATAGTGCTGTGTGAATTGTCCAGCATTATTTATTTATTTTATTTATTTAATAAGACCTTTACTTACCAAGAGGCAGCATAAGGAAGAACGGCGTCCAGCAAAACAGGAATAAAGACATGAGCATGACGATTGTCCGCGTGGCTCTTCTCTGACGGGAGTGCAAACAGCCTCTTGAAATAAAGGTTTATCAATTTGTAATTTTTTCTCAAAAAGAAATTAAATAGCCTCACTTTTGTCCGTCATGGTAAAACTCTTAAGTTTATCCGGGCTAACATCCAAAACCAAAAGCGATTATTTTATCATACAAAAAATATAATATTTTAGACTAAAATATAAATTTAACCGACTTATCTTGAACTGCTTTCAAAAAAAAGATGAAGAAAAAATTACTAAAAAAGGATTCACGGGGATGACATACGGTGAATTTGAGTTTTTAGTGGAGGTAGCTTCAGGCTTGGCATCAGCCCCAGGTAGATACAGGTGGCGTCCCTTTGGAGACAGGATCCTGGAAAAACCGTACAGATTTGAGAGAGCGTCCTGAAGTCTACAAAAACGCTTACGTAATAAGCGTTTTTCTAGACTTGGTAGCGTGAATTTGCTCGCAATCATACACTTTTGAGGTCTTAATACATACATTATAACTTGATTACATTTAATTTTACTTGCAGAAGCTAGTAGTATTTTTTCTGCCAATACAAACTTGAAAGCCTAATATCTTAATCGAGGTAAATTCTTTTATTTTTACTCGGTAAATACTAACTTTAGCGACGAAATAAAAAAATGTGAACCTTCCCGTCAAAGTTAAATAATAATAATAAGCTGGCGTGTTTATAAAAACATCTAAAAGAGAGAGCCGTTTTAATTCCGAAAATTTAAAAATATGAATGTTTATACAAAAGACATCAACGCGCTACATTTTGTAGAATCAAAATTAGTAGATTTAATAATCACAATATTATTATTAATATAGGTAGGACTCTGTGTAGTTTTTTGTTTTTTTTTAGATATATAGATAGCTAGACGGTAGTTGGTAGTTAGTTAAATAAAATTAAATGAAGTAGGTATACTTACACCGTTACTTTCTGATTTTTTTCTCTAAAAGGGAAGAGAGGTCGAATAGTACTTTTTATTTTCGTAGCGGGATCAGGTTTTTCCTGAAAATGCATAATAAAAACGTATTTGAATTCGAGAAGCTCACACAAATCTGAATCTAAGCGATTTTTATTCACTGCGATCACAAAGTCAAAGTCAAAATATGTTTATTCAATAAAATCACAAGGACCACCTTGAACCGTCTTAAAACTAGGTGACTCTAGTGCCAGTTAGACACCGAGAAGAACAGGCAATAAACTCGGCTTGGTATCTATCGCTCTTTTGTATGACCCTCGTTACAATGTAATAAAATACCTACACTATTGAAGCTATATAATACATTAAGTAATCTAACACAAGAATCACTAACGTCGTACAAACTGGTGCCTGCGGTGTCCTCGTATGCGCAACAAGCATTTTACTGTGTTGGTGTACTTACGTGCCGTTCTGTGGAATAAACTGCTATGCATAAGCGTAAAAAAAAAAACAAAAAAAAAAACTAGGTGAATCTTGCGACCAAAGACTAGAAAATCAGACAAGAAACTTAACGCTTGCGGCGCGGTGTAATTACAGGCACATGAGGCTTAACATCTGTACGCCTCAAGTTGATGGACGCAGGGCAGTGCATCGTAGGGCAGGTTTCTGTCGTGCGTGCCTTACGAGGCAAGGCTTTGTTCTAGGTGATGGTTACCACTTATCATCAAGTGGGCCATCTGCTTGTTCCGTCAGCTAGTTGTATAAGAAATGACTAAGCCAGAACTAAGGAGGTTATACTAACATCTCCAGAAGGCGAGCGGCCGCGATGCGCTCGGATCAGCATCGGCGGCGGAGCGGCCAGCGCGCGCAGGATCCGCACATACATGGCCAGCATCACGCATGCTGGCAGGTAGAACGAGAAGAATATGCTGACGAACACGTACCTGGAACGTAGATATTCATATAGCTTTAATAGTCGTGTTCAGTATACGAAACGTCTGCGACACATCTACGATACGTCTACGACACGTCTACAAAACGTCTACGAAACGTCTACGAGACGATTACGGCACTTTAATGACACCTTTACGGCACGTCTATGACGCGTCTAAAACACGTACAATTACGACACAAAAAATACAAACATGATTTTATCACTGAGCACCATTATCGAATAACTAAATGCGCGTTCATTCTGTAGATTCTTTAATCTCACCCCACATTAGTATTAACAGTGCACGCCTTCGGTATCTCACCCGGCAAGTAGTGCACGGGCGAGGGTATAAAGGCGGTAGGCAGTGCCACGGCCGCCGCTACTGGCCAGACCAGCATTGCGTACATCCTGGCTCGCTGTGCTCGTTTTGCGCGCGCCAGAGGAGCTGTGATGCCGCGCCATCGCTCCCAGCCTAGCAGGCAGATGGAGAGGATGGATGCTGTGCAGCAGAGGACGTCCAGAGTGCTCCAGCATGAGCAGAGAATCGAGTCTGGGGAAGGCAATATACGTCTCAGATCACTATGTACGATAGTATTCGCGGCTGCTTGATAAGGCTTCGATTTTAGTAGATAGGAAGCTTTGATTCATTCAACAAGTATGGGTGGATGGATGTTTGTTACTCTTTCACACCGGAACGGCTCAACGGATCTGGATGAAACTTGGCAGAGAGATAGATTATAGTCTGGAATAGCACATAGGCTACTTTTTATACCGTGCACTGCTGCGCTGCGCGGGTGAAACCACAGGGTGCAACTAGTTTAGAATAAACAGAATAGACAGGTTACAAATGCTCACTGAAATGAAACAAGAACAGCTCCCTCGCCGCCGCCAACGGCAGCACAAGCACTCCGACCAGCAGATCAGCGGCCGCCAAGCTAGCGAGCGGGTAGTGCGCGGGCGCGCGCCGCAGCCGCCGCAGCGCCGCCAGCACCGCCGCGTTGCCAACCACGGTGGCCAGCGTGATGGCCGCCATGCTGGCCGCGCCGGCCCACCATGTGACGGTCGTCTCGCCGCGTAGCTGCGTCGCACTCTACTAACCGCGGTGCCAAAAATAAATTAAAAAAAATATATATATTGGTGGACATTCCACACAGCACTATCTCGCCCCAAACTAAGCAAAGCTTGTGATATGGGAACCAGACAGCTGATATACTACTTATATACTTTTTTGTAAGTACATACTTCTTCTTCTGCTATAATAATATATAACACCCAGACACAGAACAAACATCTATGTTCATCACACGAATGTTTGATTGCATAGTAAATAATAATATAAATAATGCTGGACCAACCACAAAGCACTATCTAGCCCCAAAGTAAGCTACTCATAGCTTGTGTTATGGGTACTAGATGATATATTAATTACATTATATACTTATACATAAACTTATACATAAACACCCAGACCAACGGAACAAATTTCTGCAGATCGTACACAAATTTCTTCCGAGGCGGGAATCGAACCCGCAATCTCTTGCGTCGCAGGCGGACTCTCGCCCGCTGCGCCACTGAGGTCGTCGACTAATAGTGGGGCAAGAGACTGAATATGTATGTCTCGTGTGGCACAGCAACCAAACATTTGAAGTTACAACTGGCTGCTGGGATTTGGCGGATATAGAAGAAGCAAAAACTATCTGTGGTAACTTTTAATTGACCAAAACAATATTTTATTTTCACATTAATTAGATAAAATAAACATTTGTAGCTACAGTACCTACTCACTATCCCTTCTTTTAATAGGTTATTTACCTTACAAAAGAGTTTTTAATACATAGGTACTACGGATTTTATCTACTCCGTAGCAACATTTTATTTGGAATAATGGTGTAGACAACGATTCTCTTGCTGAAGGACCTACGGATTTTTGAACAGCATCGGATTGAATTTGCATTTATTGGAAATTTATTCAGACTCCAACAAAAAGTGAAAGATTCAAAATCAGAACGGTCTTTATTCAGTAAAATCTCAGGTATCACTTTGGTGTGTCAAAATGATAATATTGAATTCCTACACAAATGTGAAGTGTGGGAATGGATTGTTTACAAACATTCCACTTTCCACGTCGAATTTGGCTGAACTTACCTTTTCACTTGATTTTCGGAAAGTGGTCCCTTTATACCTTAACTTTAAGTTTGAAACTGAGCTAACTAAAACTAATGTTGATCATTATAACTAAAAACTTAAACAGTCAAAAATTCTACTTACTATTGTTTGTTCTTCACATAAGTGTAATTCTATAATTTTAACTCACTTTAGTCACAAAGTAGGAGATACTGACACAGAACAGCACATTAAATTGACACTAATATATCATTTAATAACATAATACAAAATCAATTAATTGAATCTATCAATGTTCAACGACATTCAAAATTTAATCATATTCTTTGGAGGGTAGTTACTAAAATCTAAACTATGACATCTGTAAATCCACACAAGGTTGGAGTTCAAAGAAGTTCATAGTTTTTTATTGCTAAGATGTCAAAGAGATATGTCAAAGGATTACCGAATACAGCTTGTAAATTGTTTACCTATATTGGGAGCAAACAACTGAAACAACAATAAAGTTTCTAATGCAAAATTGTTTCTTTGAACGAGCGAAGCCAATGAAGTCTCCGCGTCCACACTGAATTTCCGAGCGTTAGCAACTGATCCTAAACTTCTAGACGGGTCTAAGCATAGCCGGTATTCAAGGTACGGCACAAGTGACTTTATTCAGCTTTTAGTCTGCACCGGCATAAACTGTTTGTTTCATCAGCAATTAATATATAAAAAAGGTCTAACCTCCGGTTTCTGAAAGCGCGATCAACAAATCAGCTGTCAAGTCACTTGCTATTTCAGCTTTTACTTAAAGTTAAATATAGATAGCAAGTGACCTGACAGCCGATTAGTGTTGGTTGCGCTTTCAGAAACCGGGGGTTCGTGTTTTGGAAGATCCTACTACCTACTTATTTGTTTGTCGTATCCATCCAAAAGTTGCTGGTAGAATGCTGGTAGAGATAGCTTTTAGCCATTAAGCCACAAATGTGTGTTCCCAAAAAAAAATTCATTGTGATGTACCTATATAATAATAATATTTATTCAGAACAGTATATATATATATATATATATATATATATATATATATATATATATATTGTGTGTGATGCAAGGCTTAAAAAGAAAAGATTGTAATTTATTTATTCCTTTATTGTCAAATAAGGGGGAAAATTATTTAAAATTTAATTCTCCTCAAAAATTTACGTTCCGTATAAAGAAATGCATTTCATAAAAATAATGATAAAAGATATTTACATTCTTAAATCTAACATTACCTATATGAATAGCTTAAACTACTGCTATTTTTAACCTACTTTAAAGGCACGCTAAAGATCTTTTACCCAGCTGCAGCAAAGCAGAGGAAATTATAAATTAACAGGAGTGCCTTTTTACATTGATTGGATCTAAACATGTTTGTGCCACATTGAGCTATTTTGTACTTCATCCAATTTTCATGAATTCCATTCACTTACATACATTTTAAAGAATGCCTTAACGGAAGCACACGTTTCGCTAACTCGTAACTCTACAACTAGTAATACATAATACTCACTATTAACTTTGTTTTTGAATGACGAAACGGTACCAATAAAAAAATTGCTCCTTGGCACATGACGATGACACAAAAAATAAAGCTACAAATTAAAACTACGAAGATCATTTTACTCATTTAAATAATAAAAATATTTGATTATTTACATAATTACGGTTTCTTCGACCAAAGAGTTTAAATTATTAATTTAAGGGATAGTTATAGTATTTTTTTATTTACAGAATTTTTTATTGTCACTGTGATTGATGATAAACTTACGACACTTATCCCCGGTTTCTGAAAGCCCGATCAATGCTAATTGGCTGTCAAGTCACTTGCTATCTCTATCTGATTTGAAGTAAAAGCGGAAATTGCAAGTGGCTTGACAGCCGATTAGCTTTGATTGGGCTTTCAGAAGCCGGGGGTTATATTTGTATTGGTTTCATTTGAATTAACAGGTCGAAGGCTTTTGGAAAAAAATAATGTTAACTTAAAGGAGAGGGCAACAACAATTGAGCATTCTGGTCCCAAACAGTAAACAATTTAACATTAAAGCGATTGGAATGATGAGATCTCTTACTGGAAACGAGCATAAAGGCAGTTGCTTGAATTGAAACAAACTTCATGACTATTGACTACCAAAATCTCTGTCGGTAAACATATATTGTTTTTATTGAAGTCTATTGCGTAATGTGTTAGTAGATTCTTAAACTTAATTTGACAGGACTTGTCTCAGTCTACACCGCAACGTTTTAGCTCTGTCAAATAAATAAGATTAGAATAGTTCAACAAACTTGACTCTACTATAAAAAATCCTTTGAGTTCTGTACAATAGATTTACATTCAAAATAATATTGGTCGAATGACATGTCAGACATGGCAATGTTATTTCCTGATAAAACTATTCCAGATTTATACCAGATAGGTCAAGAGTATGATAGGTCACAAGTTGTATAAAATGTGCAGAATAAATCTGTCAAAACAAACCAACCCCTCTGTACACTACAAAGATGGAAGCAATATTGGAATGACAATAAGCTATAAATATATAACAGAAAAACTAAAAGCAATGACTAAAATTGATACCTGTCTACGAATCGAACAAAATATACTTATTGCAATTAAAAATAGGAAAACACTCGAAGGTCTCTGACAGGGATAAATTTTAGTCAACTTATAAATAATAACATACAATAATCTGTACCTTAGACCAAGGTAAGCACGGAAATAAAAAAAACGGAATCCAGCGAATTTTGGGAATGTTTTTTGTCGGAATTTTTATTTGTACCTTTATTTAAAGAAAAATCTATACACTAAAGTATACGTACATGAACTAAGTGCTAAGTAATCACACGCATAAATAATTTCTTCACAACACATTCGTCTCAAAATCACCCTAAAAGTACACACGCACGGCCCCAGTCGGTGGCAATACTGGTAGTAGTGGGGAGCGTTTTAGCCACCGGTCCCTTGATCAATTCATTGTAGGCAAATCTATATTTAATATTATTATTCCTCCTAACTCAGAAACTCGGTAGGGTCTGGGGGTAAAGTTTTAGAGCCTAGATATTGCCACCGATTTAAGGACCGTGTGTAAACGCCTTCAGGCTTTTTCTGGTGACGACTGTTTAACAATCTCATTTACTTTTGTTCATTAAAATTATTTCAAAACAGACTTAAAACAATTATTTAAAAATCAACAACGCAACAATTTACTACTCTTACTATAATGCATTTAAGTTCGGTGCGAAATAAAAAATTACACTATTAGGATTCGAAAGATACAATTTCCTAATATAAAACATAGATTTAAGTTTAAAAGCCATTCACGATGAACAGAAAAAAAAACTATTGTGTGTAAAAAAAACCACAGATTAAATAACACAAAATGCACCAAACTGTCATTACTGTCACTACTGTCATTTGAGATTGTCAATGTTAGTGCGTGGACTAAGCTACAAGTAATATATATCAAGTCATGGCTGTACAATCAGTCTATATCTACGGCACTTTAGCACCTCGAGATTTCATCTTCTCATTCCATTTCAACACGGTGCTATTTTATCATCAGCGAGTATTCCAGAACTTTTAACATAACGAAACGAAAAATGTCTCGAATAAGCCTATTTTCTAGATTTTTCCGTTTCCTGTTCTTAGCTACTTGCTCTGGAATTCAAGCTTTGAAAGTCTGTACAAGGAAGCTTTACTGAAAGCTATATTTTAAGAGAGCGACAAGTTTCAAAACTTTCACTGTCTTAGTCTACTTAGTCTAGGTATAGGTCGCGTCAACCAAAAAGAACGCTGAAAAACAGTGGAGGAGATGTATTTGCGCATACAAGATACTCACGCCATCACATCCCTTCCCCCTCCTTTCGTCGTTCTTTTAGCGTGACGCGCGCTATATCTGTTCCATTCTGGCCAGTCGAAAAGAATCTAAAATGGTACCTCCCACTCGCACAAAATTGTTAACAATAGTATGTGAGCGAGACAAACTGAATCGCTGCGCTTCGTTACTATAATGAAAAGGATTATGGGAGGCTTCAACTTAAGTCCACATTACGTATAGCCACAGTTACATTAATTACGGTGCCGTTGGTTGGGGAGTCTGTAATCCCTATCAAACATTGGGAAGTCAACGTAGTTCTCTGAACGATTGTACAGTATTTTAAACTAGCACTACATAGGATCTGGTTCCTCCCTTGTTGTATGACGAGAACTAGTCAGGCTTAACGTCAGGCTTTCAAAATAAACGGCTTCGGTCTCTCCTTTGTTGATGATCGTCGAAACCTAGACCTAGTCTTTTAAGCTGGACCTGGTCTTTTAAACTGGATCTAAAGTCTATCAAACTGGACTTAAACTGGATCTATATATAAATGGCTTCGGTTCCTCCTTTATTGGACTGTTGTATATCGTTGGGCGATAGCGCCGCGCGGTCGGACCAGTCGGAGTGGGGGGATTGAGTGAGGGGGGTTTGAGGCGAGGGGGAGGACCAGTGGTCCGGGGACTCGGGGGAGGGGGTGGGGAAAGTGTCTCCGATGCCCCAACCTCCGTAGAGACCTGTAAACAAGACATAACGAATGTTAACTGGGATCCAAGATTTATTATTTTATGAATGTCGAGGAGCATGGATGTTGAAGGCCCGAATCAGAAATCATTTTGGTATTAGTATGTTTGGCCTTATGTTTACTTAATACCAAAATGATTTCTGACTCAAGCACATTTCCCTTATATTATTGTATTATTTGTATTCGAACAGTATTTATGCGTGTCACTGGATAGTTATTCTTTCAAACAACCTCTCCGAAATGAAATAATAGCCAATCGCACCATGAAACTGCGAGCCGCTGTCGCCGGGCCCTTAAGCCTCATGTGCCTGTAATTACACCGGCGACCACACTCTTCAAACCGAAACAGCGTTGCTGCTTGGCGGCAGAAAAAGGGCGTGATGGGAGTACTTCTCCGGCCGAGCCCTTCACAAAGAGCTCTACTACTCCTAAAAAAATACGATTCAAATGAAAAGCTACAAAATAAAAATAAACGCTGCCTATGGATAGGCATATAGGCCCAGCGCGGCCCGATTACGCTAATGTCAGGCTATCGAGATGGCTTTCAGTTTAACATTTGATTCCCATCCATCCCATATAACTGCTACTACACTATGGGAAGCAAATATCGTAATCGGGCCGCAGATAGCCATCTAATACTGACACACGTGCTCAAAAATAAGCATTATTTTGAGCGTGCTCAGTAATCAACCGACGTACGACCAAATAAGCATGCTCATTTACTAGCACGACCTGTTCACGAGTGCTTTTTGTGAGCAGGGCTTAATTTTTTTATTAAAAATTTAATATTTGAATACACATATATATGTGTAAAAAATTGCATCTAAAAACCACTAATGTTTGTACTGGTGCTATCACGAGTTGACGCTTTAACAAAACATCTGGATACAAATACCTGAACCCCTGATACGCTGCCTTGTGAGCAAGGCTCGAAAAAAGCATGCTTTTAGCTCGAAAATAAGCACGTGTGTCAGTTCCTCATGCAATGGTAAAGTAGTGTACTCACCAGGCATGATGTTGGTCAGCATGGGATGCTGGCCTTGCACTTGTCCCAGCGCCGCCGCGTGACTCATCACAGCTTGCAACTGCGCGTTGTGCTGGCTGTTCGCACCTACAATACAATAAATAAATAAATAATGCTGGACAATCCACACAGCACCATCTAGCCCCAAAGTAAGCTACTCAAAGCTTGTGTTATGGGTACTAGATGACTGATATATTTAATACACAGATATTTTTATTATACATAGAAAACACCCAGACCAACGAAGCAAATGTCTGCAGATCGTACACAAATTTGTTCCGAGGCGGGAATCGAACCCGCAACCTCTTGCGTCGCAGGCGGACTCTCGCCCGCTGCGCCACTGAGTTCGTCAAATAACAATACAAGAAGGTGAGAAGTGAAACATACCTTCTTTATACTACTTACAAAAAACAGACGGAGAACAAATAATAATAAATCCCAACTAATATTATAAATGCGAAAGTAACTCTGTCTGTCTGTCTGTTACGCTTTCCCGCTTAAACCTCTCGACCGATTTTGATGAAATTTGGCACAGACAATCTTTAGACCCTGAGAAAGAACATAGGCTACATTTTATTGCGAAAAAAAGAGATGAAGAGATTAAAAGTACGCAGACGAAGTCGCGGGTACCAGCTAGTAATGAATAAAATAAAAATTACAAGACAAACATGTGGATGTGGATCGCGATGACAAAAATGTGGCGATATGCACTAGAACCAGTAAAACTGGACCTCCAGTAAAGTGGACTGGAGATCTACTTTTTGATCCAGCGCCACTAGAATATTGTATAGAGTTAACAAATAATGTTAGTCATAACAATCCTCTATAGAAATTTCACTCTTTAGCTTTGGCTCTTTGGAAAATGGAAGCGTTTAGGTATCGTTTATGGTACTTACTGAGGTGCGCAAGCGCAGAGTACGCGTCCAGTTGGTGTTGGTGCGAGTGACGTAACGCAGCCATGTGAGCCGGCGACGTCGGCAGCGACGGTCGGGACTTGCCCGGAGAGGGTGAGCCTGGGGGAAAAGGGGTATTTATAAACTATTGCCCTGGGGGTAGACGAATATTTATAAACTATTGCTATGGGGGAAGACGGATATTTAAAAACTATTGCCTTGGGGGAAAAGAGATAGAACTATAGTTATTTGAGCGTTTGCTAACAAGTAAATATTCATATTTAGGACTGTTACCCAATACCTACCCAATGCTTCTTTTTGTTGTATTTTTTAAGCAACTTTACAAAAAGGAAAACAAACTCGATTTAGCTTGATTTTTATTCTATAAAAAATATGTTTGGCGCACATAAATGATAAACCTTGTAATAATTGAAACTCCAATAATCTGTTTTGTTTATACTAGTCTACACCCTATACCACCTAAGAAATGAAGTACGACATTGGTAGGTTCAAATCCCCACGAGGAAAGCCAACTTTTTGCATGTTTTTTTTGTATAATTTAATGCACTTACCTATATACGCATGCGCACTATGCGTAGGCGAGTGGTTGGAGTATGGCGGCGACAACGACGCACCCATTGCGCCGCCGCCGTACGACTGTTGCAGCGTCTGACCCGTCTGTAGAAAATAATATAAATAAATAATAATAAATAATCTGGAAGGGACCAGTAGGAACAAGAAACGTAGGCCGGCCAATGAGACGGTGGGCAGACGACATAGTCCAAAGTGCTGGAGAAAACTGGATGAATCTGGGGCAAAATAGAGAAGCATGGAAAAAGCTGGAGGAGGCCTTCACCCAAAGCGGGGTCCTTACATCGAATATAAATCTACCAATGTAAATATAGCTACGACAATATCAAATAAAAATAAGGAATACAACTATTTATAAGATTTTTTAGTAACCTATGTATGTACCTACTTAGATGTAAGGAAATATACGGCTTTTATTATTATTATTAATAAATAATGCTGGACAATCCACACAGCACCATCTAGCCCCAAAGTAAGCTACACGAAGCTTGTGTTATGGGTACTAGATGTCTGATATATTTAATACATTATATACGAGTACTTACACAGATAGATATTTCTTTTTATTATACATAAACACCCAGACAAAATGAACAAATTTTCGAACACTCGTCTTGTGCTTCCAGTGTCCGTTGGACTTGTAACTACAGCGTACAGCACAAGTACTTAGTAGACATCACTGCTCGGCCCTGACGGAAGACCAGCGTTGGTTGCTAGCCAACTGACTTAAGGGTCCGGCGACAGCGGCTCGCAATTTCGAGGTGCGATTGGGTATTATTTCATTTTATTTCATTTCGAGGAGGTTGTTTGAAAGAATAACTCTAAAGTGACACGCATAAATACTGTTCGAATACAAATAATACAATAATATAAGGGAAATGTGCTTGAGTCAGAAATCATTTTGGTATTAGGTAAACGTAAGGCCAAACATACTAATATCAAAATGATTTCTGATTCGGGCATGTTTCCCTTATATTATTGTGTTATTTGTGTTCGAACAGTATTTATGCGTGTCACTTTAGAGTTATTCTTTCAAACAACCTCCCCGAAATGAAATAAAATGAAATAATAGCCAATCGCACCTCGAAATTGCGAGCCGCTGTCGCCGGAGCCTTAATGCTGGGTTTTGCATTTTAATAATAATAATAATAATTTCTTTATTGTGGACTAAAACAGTATACAACGTGTAACGGAAAGGGTATATACATACCAAGAGCATGGCTTCTTTGGATGATAACAAACGATATGGCAAGGGTTTCAGCTCAAAATGAAATACTCTAAGAATTGATACCAAATTTTCGGTTTCATATGTTTCTTAAATTCAAATGATAACAAACGTGTCACCGCACTACGTGGGTCAATAACTTTCCATGTTACTCGCATAATATCACGATAAACCTCTTCCGTAATTCTGTGCGCCTAGTACCTCTTAGTAGCGTACTGTCTACCGCAAAGGACACCGCGAACTGACGACAAAGCATGCCGCCACGCGCCGCCAAAGGGCGGGCGGCGCGCGCGGCGGCAGCAGGTGGCAGGCGATTCACACTAGGTACCTACACGCGAAACAGTTGATAACTGACTGACGAGCAAATTTATTCCCTGCTACCCTGGTAATAGGGTAGCCGTCCC
This sequence comes from Plemyria rubiginata, assembly GCA_963576535.1. NCBI lineage: Eukaryota > Metazoa > Arthropoda > Insecta > Lepidoptera > Geometridae > Plemyria > Plemyria rubiginata. The sequence continues at coordinate 13,075,467 of OY754908.1, read as the reverse complement.
AATTTGTGTCCACTAACATAAAAAAATATTGTTCAATATTATTTTAAAATTCTAATATTATTCAACTAAACTCCGATGATCTCTTAGTAAATCACACACCAGAGCATAAATAAAACAAGAGTTAATTACGTACTTAATACAAAAATCATTAAAGATCGTACATGTGGTACATTTGATCATATTATTATGTTGTACGTTTGTAATAGCATAGACCAAGTATTTATTGGTCCATGGTTATAGGTACGTCAAAATCGTGAGCCGTGAGCTTTTATTTCAAAAGAACATAAATTAATGATAATCTTTAATCAAAATACATTGTTATTTTGAAATCTAGGATTTGAAGTTGTATTTACCAGGAGTAATTTAAACTACAGGGACAGCAACTAGTAGGTACGCTTACCCTAAACCTACTTTAGGGTTATACACACAATGATGATTTACATTGTGTGTGTAAATCAGGGTTCTGTGAGCAAATGGTTTTCAACTCGGCAGTATTAATTCCTGTTGCTCATGCGGTCCTAGTACTTTGAGTTTTGATTCTTTTTTTATTCACGGGATAAAAAATCGATTTAAAACATCGTTTATCCTTATGGCCACCAAAAAAAGATAACGTTCGGAAATTTACAGGAATATTGTTATTAAATTAGGTAGGTATTTACTGTGTTGTTGGAAAAAGATGGTAAGGTGGGTGGAATATTACTAAGTAGATAATATCAATGATATTATCTACAAAGTAATCTTCTACAATGGAAAAACTACGAAAAAACCAAAAAAAGTGTAGTTCAAGTAGGTACCTAAAATATTATTTCGTAAAATTTTGATACCTAGACAAATTAATCGTAGGTACCTATTCTGACTTGTTCACAAACATAATCTTAGTTTAGGAAAAGTCAGTATTACTTTGTTAACAAAAAATAAACATACGGAACCCTTTATTCAGAAATACCAGGAGTAAGAGGTTTATTTCTACTTGCAAATAGTTCATTGACACCGATCAGCTGACTTAGTGCTAGTGATATATTTATTTCAATTTGAAAAATTCGGTTTCTGGTATCTATGTATTAAAACTTCTCATAACTTCCGAACATGTAGAGATAGGATTAAAAAACCCATGCCATATCGTTTGTTAGCATCCAAAGAAGCCTGGCTCTTGGTATGTATATACCCTTTCCGTTACACGTTGTATAACAATATGCACTTAGCATAGACTATACATAAACTTAGTCCTACAATCGGTGGTCTTATCACGCACAGCGATTTCTTCCAGACGACCGTTTTCTTAACCTAAATTACATAATAATTATTAATTTTCTTAATTTCATAGGTATCTTGGTAGTTTTTTTCTTCTTTGTATTATGTTTGTTACTAGTTGCGCCCGGTTTCACCCGCGCATATTTAAATCCCGGTATTCCCATGGAATAAAAAGTAGCCTATGTGTTATTCCAGACTATCATGTATCTCTCTGCAAAGTTTCATTCAGATACGTTCAGCCGTTTCGGCGTGAAAGAGTAACAAACATCCATCCATACTTACAAACTTTCACGTTTATAATATTAGTAGGAATTAGGATTTATAAGTGCCTAGTTGCCTAAGTGTTTGCACATACATAAATATGTTTTATACTACACCTGCTTGGAAAGTACCTTGATACTTTATCAAATTTACGGTAGAAAGTACGTCATTGCATATCGAACAAATATGCGGGGAGAAAACGCATCTGAGCGGGAGAAAAAAGTGTATGAAAATCCATTTCTTACGTGGTTTTTCTTTTTTAATTTTGGGTAAGACTATGCGCCGGTAACCTAAATATCAAAAGCCAAAAAGTTTTTACAGTGAGTTTTTATCTCCAAGTTCGCAAAATGACACTGGCCACTAGCTGTGTGTTGGATGGTGTCGGGCTGGCAGTGCGACCCTGCGGCGGCAGGATAGACAATTTGAAAAAAGAACATGTGAAAATTGCAGACGCCATTGGCGCCATTTTCAATTTGTGTGTTGTTTGAGGATTCAGTTTTAGTTTTTTATTTTCCTCGTAGGTGTAGTATAAAGCACTATGTATCACTCGAGAGAAAGTGCGATTCCCGATCTCGGGTGTTTTAAAGCCAAACGACACCCTCGACGGTAATCGGTCCCTTTCTCCTCTCGGTGAACAATGTACTATTCTTTCTTTCTGTATAGACGGTCGATGACTGGTAGGTTACCTTGACACAGTCCTCATAGCTGGGCGGCTGCTTGTGCTGCATCAGCTGGTCCATGCCAACGAACTGCGACATCGCGTTCGCGTTCGAGTACAGAGACGTCGCGTCGTACGGCGACGGCAAGTCCTGACAACAACACGCATTGTTACAATACCTATGTAGTAATTAAATTAGGCAATTAAATAAATAAATAATAATAAATAATGCTGGACAATCCACACAGCACCATCTAGCCCCAAAGTAAGCTATTCAAAGCTTGTGTTATGGGTACTAGATAACTGATATATTTAATACATTATATACTTACATAGATATATATTTTTTATTATACATAAAAAACACCCAGACCATCGGAACAAATTTCTGCAGATCGTACACAAATTTGTTCCAAGGCGGGAATCGAACCCGCAACCTCTTGCGTCACAGGCAGGCTCTCGCCCGCTGCGCCACAGAGGTCGTCTAAATATAATGCACATAAATCGTGGTCTCTCCTTCTCCTTGTTCCTGTTAGTCCCATCTATTGGGCTATTGTTCGGGTCCACCTGTTGTCCTCTGTGCGTATTAGATGGCCCTAGCCGTGGACAAAGAAAGCGAAGGAAAGGAGAGATTGGAAACTGTTGGAGGAGGCCTATACCCGCCAAGGGGTTCTTAGTTGATAGTATAATAAGTTTTATTTTAGTTATTTTTTTTTGTAACAAGAACAATAAAGGCTTTTTTATTTTTATTTATTTTATTTACATAAATCGTATTTAATGTAACACCCAGACCGTCTGGGTGTTATATAATATTACTAGCGAGCCGCCCGCGCGCCCCTGCTTCGCACGGGTACACATATCATGCGTGTATTATACATATAAACCTTCCTCTTGAATCACTTTATCTAGTGAAAAAAACCGCATCAAAATCCGTTGCGTAGTTTTAAAGATTTAAGCATACATAGGGATATAGGGACAGAGAATGCGACTTTGTTTTATACTATGTAGTGTGTAGTGAAGTAGCAAATAATAATAATAAAATCATTTCAGATCTCAAAGTATACTATAAAATAGAGATAATCGGGTAACTTACAAATATTTTTACCTGTAAATTTTGGAGCGGTGATTCGACGGGGCTGAGACTCGATCCCAGGCTCTCAACGCTCTGAGGCACTTCTTGCGCCACCTTCTTATTGCTCTTTTTTACACTCGGTTTCCTAAAACAAGTTATTAAAAATACTTAGGTATGTTTCTATAGCATATATAGATAATCGACGATTAAGAACAACGGCTCTTCTGTGAAACAATTTCACGTTCGCACATACCTAAGTAACTAATCAACATTGTACCATTAAGGCGTAGACAACACCTAATATTTCTCTCGCTCGCACGATTCGACATTTTGAAAGATATAAAATCACAAATTCCAATTTTGAAAAATCGCAAACAACCATTTTGTGTGCAATCGCATTGCGCATAGTTTGGCAAAAATTTTATTTTGATTGATGCAAGTTTTCCTACCCAAAAGTTTGCTTGAGTACGAAAACTAGAAAAGCAAACTTTTAAGTAGGAATACTTGTATCGATCAAAATGATTTTTTTACTAAACTGTACGCAATGTGATTGCACACAAAATGATTGTTTGCGATTTTTCGAAAATAGGTTTAGTGATTTTATATCTTTCAACAAGTCAAAACGTGCGAGCGAGAGTCACATTAGCTCTTACCTTCGTCTTAAGTATAGGTTGCGTCAACCAAAAACAACTGAGGTAGCGTGAAATACCTACAGTTCGGGGATATCCCCGCCTTCACTACCTTTTTTTTTATACAAACTAGCTGATGGAACAAGCAGATGGCCCTGTAATTACCTAATCATGTGCCTGTAATTACACCGGCGACCACACTCTTCAAACTACCTACCCTGTTTGCAAAAAATATGACTTACCGTCTTATTTGCGTGTGCATATTGTTGTCGTAATGATCCTGTGGACTGTCGGGGCCCGCTTTTGCTCGCGACTTCTTCGGCTTGCCTTTCGCAGCCGTCGCTATCACGGTCGGCTGGCTTATCAGCTGCGGGTGCGGGTTCGGTGACGCTGTTGGGACAGAACTTGGGTTAATACAGGGACATTATTCTCTATGACAGGAGATTCCTTGCCCCAAGCCGTGTGAGGTCACACTTGATTATCTCTTTTTCGACTATTACATCTAAAGAGAGATATAAATTGACACTTACATATGAGATGATGATGCTGCGGCGGCCTTGGACAGTGTTCGTCCAGTAACCTCATTAAACCGTCGTGCACTCTCTCTTGCTCGACTTCTCTTGGTACTTTATCTCTTTTTAGACCATTACATCTAAAGAGAGATATAAATTGAGACTTACACATGAGGTGATGATGCTGCGGCGGCCTTGGACAGTGTTCGTCCAGTAACCTCACGATGTCGTCGTGCATTCTCTCTTGCGCGACGTCTCTCGGCAGTCGGTCCATGTGGTCGGTTATCTCTCTGTTCGCCATCGCGTCGAGGAGAGCTCGACACGCGCCGTAGGAGCCTTCTCTCGCGCCGAGGAACAGAGGGGTTTCGTCCTGGGGAAATACAGATGTTATCAGACGAGTTCATAGAGTATGGATATAAATATTGAAAGGTCTTACAAGAAACAGTGAGTACATTCGCCAATACAAAATTAAAAACCTACAAACATGAGCTAGAATACTTAAGTATTCTTTCAGAATATTAATCAGCTTTTCAGCCCTTTTTTACTTCAAGAGTAAATTTTAGAGTGCAATAATTTTTTTTTTATTTGGATTGGATTTAATGGATACAATTCTAGTGCTATTATATTATTTATATCGGCCCATATTTTTGGCATTTTGAAAACTTGAAACAAATATGATAAATGGACAACCTGGTGTTGAGCCGTGTTTAGTAGGTACCTTATCATCCTGAGCATCCCTATTAGCACCGTGTACTAACAACACGTTGACTGCATCAACGTTATTGACAGCGGCCGCCCAGTGCAGGGCGGTCTTACCGCTGTTGTCGGCCGCGTTGATATCCGCGTCTGCGTTGATGAGGTCTTCTACCATTCCTTCTATGGCTAGCCTGTGGGAGGAGATGAAGTGATAAACTTATGTAGGTTTAATAGACATAAGCAAAAGGATTTTTTATTTAACCAGTAACGCGGTGTGGTCCCAGCATGCATTCTCGCGTTCAGATTAGTAGCTCCATTCCGCAGAGACCCAAGGGAACTATCAAGGCTGGCCCACAAAACGAGTTTCCTACATACCTGGCTGCCAATATAAGTGATGTGGTCCCATCATGCATCCTCGCGTTCAGATTGGTAGCTCTATTCCGGAACAACCCAATGGAACTGTCACGGCCTAAAACACGAATTTCCAACATACCTGGCAGCCAATATAAGTGGTGTGGTCCCATCATGCATCCTCGCGTTCAGATTGGTAGCTCTATTCTGCAGAGACCCAAGGGAACTATCACGGCTGGCCCACAAAAACGAATTTCCAACATACCTGGCTGCCAATATAAGTGGTGTGGTCCCATCATGCATCCTCGCGTTCAGATTGGTAGCTCTATTCCGCAGAAGGATCTGGAAGACTCCCATCGCGTCCGCGGCTACGGCTGCGTGCAGCGGCGTGCGGCCGGTGTTGTCTTGCGTGTTGGCGTCCGCGCCCGCGTCTAGGAGACGCTTCGCTGCGTCCGCTCGAGCGTATCTAACGAAAAAATTAAGGACATAAAATAAATAAATACCTAAAGCTGTTATTTCCAAAATAATTACATATTGTTGAATGAAGGACATGACATGGAGTAAATTGCAAGGTAGGTATTTCAAATCACTAAACTCCCCCCTCTCTTTTTATGTTCAGTCCTATCCACCTAAGAGTTAATATGTGCTAACATGTGCTCGTTCTATCATTAGTAAAATAAAACATCCTTCGTCTGTTTTTTCTGACACTTAAAGACAAGTCTGAATAGTGTCTTCTAGACAGTCGGCTCCATCTAAGGCATCGTCGTCGCTTGCCGTTAGGAGGGATTTTAACCAAAGGACAGCCCTCCTTCCTTCCAACTGCCAACTTTGCGGTTATAAGAAACAAAATGCGAGCAATTTCCCGCACAAGTACGGTACATGCTCTACAAATTTTTACCTTAAGGCTCCGGTGACAGCGGCTCGCAATTTCGAGGTGCGATTGGCTATTATTTCATTTTATTTCATTTCGGGGAGGTTGTTTGAAAGAATAACTCTAAAGAAACACGCATAAATACTGTTCGAACACAAATAATACATTAATATAAGGGAAACATGCCCTAATCAGAAATCATTTTGGTATTAGTATGTTTGGTCTTACGTTTACCTAATACCATAATGATTTCTGACTCAAGCACATTTCCCTTATATTATTGTATTATTTGTGTTTGAACAGTATTTATGCGTGTTTCTTTAGAGTTATTCTTTCAAACAACTTCCCCGAAATGAAATAAAATGAAATAATAGCCAATCGCACCTCGAAATTGCGAGCCGCTGTCACCGGACCCTTAAGCACAATGTCACTCTCTCCCTTCTGGGGCATGACAAGTAAGAAACGGTCTTCATAACCAAAGGACAGTACACAAAAAAAAGTGCTTACCTAGCGGCGAGGTGCAAGCTAGTCTCTCCAGTCTTGTCCATAGCAGCATTCAGTTGCGCCCCTTGCGCCACCAGCTCAGATATGATGTGCGCTGTCTGTTCGTCTTCTGCGTCGGAGCCGGTGTCGAGGCCGCCTCCTCTGACGGCGGCGACCATCAGCGGCGTCATGCCAAGCGGACCACGGGCATCCACGTCCACGTGGTCGTGCTGTGGAGAGGGTAGTTTCATCAGAAAACGCTCATAAACATACTAAGCGCAGTTCCATATCTGAGTCGGACTATCCGTCAGTTAAAAATGTACCCGTCTTTATTTTTTTTAATTCAAAAACCTCAAAACAAGCTCCAAGTCTCCAAGCAAGTAAGTCTCCAAGCAACAAGTCCCAAGCTTTAACTTGGGACATCAGAGATATCTCCAATGATCTCTTAGTACCAAGTAAGAACTGCAGACTCCTTGAGGTAATCTAAATGGGTAGGTAGAGGCACGTCCAAAGTAGAGACGGAAATATTTTATCTGGGTGATAGCGTTATCGTTATGTTGAAATAGGCAAAATGAATTACTAGGAAAAATGTACCCTATTAAGTAATTTCATCAGCTTTGCCTTCCAGCTCACTTCAAAGTAATCCTTGTCGTATACAGAAATAAAAATACAAAATGTAGGGTAAATTTAAATTTTCCAATACTTACGATAGCAGGTGGTGTCATCATGCTAGGCGGCACCCTAATATCCGCCGCATCCAAATGCTGCTGCGTCCAAATACTGTTCCGGTCGTGATTAGCTTCCTCATAGTCCGTGATCGCAGTGTGATCTGATGCATACCCTCCAGGCATTCCGTTCGAGTCTCCCGGCCCGCGAGCTCTCTTAGCCCTGGGAGGAGCTACTCCATCGTCATCCTCATCGGACCAATGAGGAGGGCCCATGTGACCTCCGTTGACGTCGATATCAATCCCAGCCATCGAGCCTTTGTTCAAATTTCGCATCTCTTGGCCGTCTGGACCGCGTCGCCGCGATCTGCGTCTAGTAGATGAATTACTTGAGATGAATCCTTCAGGGAACCAGGTGATACCCGCTGCACGTTTTCGCTGAGCGGTGACCAACACTCCGATTAGTAATCCAGCTAAGAGGACCAGAATAACACCGATAAAGACGTATTTGGAATTCGTGGTCACATCGCCAATATCGGGTGAATCGACACCTCTCACTTGGTAGATCGGGAAGTCAGGTGAGAGGGAGTGCTTCTGAGCTGTCGCAGCTAAGAACTCTGCAGCTTCCTGGGCGGAGAAGAAGCATTCAGACGTAGATATCGTGGTGCACTTCCTGTTGTCGATTTCCAGGTAAACATGGACCCCCGACTGTCCTCGCTCCGTGATAAGAATGTTGTGTTTCTTTCCTAATTCCGTGTCCTGAAGACCTACATTCGCCGATCCGTTCCACGGATATACCATGTCATTGCCGAGATGATCTTTCTTTATGAGCACAGTGGTTCGCAGCTGATGACCTAAATCTCGGAGGAAAGCTACAGAGCTTTCTTTGAAGGTTCTGATATCCATGAGTAGAATGACTGACATCACGCCGTCGGCTAAGTATGGAGGTTCATTCTCGCAGTCGAGACCGTCCCAATTACATTCAGCGTTGTTGCATCCGTAGTCGCAGTGGCCATTCGCGTAGTGTTTCTGGCAGTACGCATCGTATATCGGGTTACATCTTTGTAGTGATTTCTGGCAGTCACGGCCGTCGAACAAGCAGGCTTGTGTGTTGCAGACTTCGTTACATTCTCCGTCCATGAAGACCTCCCAACATTTGATCGGAGCTGTGCAGTTGGCCCAAGGGTTGGGTATGCCGAGAGAACAATCGTTGCCGTCGAACTCACACGCGTAGGTATTGCACGCTTCATCACAGTGATGGTTGCCTTGCTTTTCTTTGCACCCCAGTTTCACACATTCTTCCCTTTGGAAGGCCAAGTCTAGTTCCTGTAACGTGAGGCTTGGGTTGCTATTGCTGAAGCCTCCGTTGACGGGACTTCCGTATCCTCCTCGCGAATGAGGGTCGTGGATATCGCAGTTCTTGCCTGTCCATTGTCGAGGGCAGTAGCAGAGGTAGTCCCCAGCCTTGTCTATACACCTTGCTTCTGGATGCTTGCAGGGGTTACTGAGGCATTCGTTCATGGAGTCCACTTCGCAGTTGATTCCGGACAGCCCTGTAGGACAGTCGCACACGTAGCCGTTCATTTCCGAAGTGCGACAGTATCCTCCATTACCGCAAGGGTTAGAATCGCATGCGTATCCAGAATACTCGCAGTTCTTGCCGTAGAATCCATCGTTACACAAACACTCGTGACCACCTTGGATTGCCGTGCAAATGCCTCCGCTTTGACAAGGCGAGTTCGCGCAGAAATTGACTTTAGCATCGCAATGTCTTCCCATGAAGCCAGGTTTGCAGTTGCAATGGTAGTCGTTGACAAGTTGTACGCAGTCTTGGGTTCCGGGGGTAGAACAAGGGTTAGATAGGCATTCGTTGATGTCTCCCTCACATCTCGGCCCGACGAAACCTGGCGGACATTTACATTCGAAACCTCCCACTTTGTCGATGCAGCTACCGTTGTTGTGACAGGCGTCCTGTTTGCAGTCGTTGACGTTGATTTCGCAGATTTTCCCGAGGGTTCCGAAGGGGCAAGAGCATGAGAAGTTGTTGATAAGATCGTGGCAGGTTCCTCCGTTCTGGCAAGGGTTCGGTAAGCAGTCGTTGACGTTCAGCTCGCAGTTCTGTCCTTGGAACCCTTTGGCGCACTGACACTGGTAGGTACCGACTAGGTCTTTGCAGATGGCTCCGTTCTGGCAAGGAGCGGAGTCGCACTCGTTGATTTCCTTCTGACAATAGGAACCAGTGTAACCTTCAAGACAGTGACAGCGATGAGAGTTACCGATATCCTCGCAAGAGCCATTGTTGCAGAGCTGCTTTAGTTTCACTCCTGCGGAGAGAAATCGAACTTTAGTCCTAAGAGTTAAAATCCATTTTAGTTTGGTATTTTTTCTGAGAAATACATACCTTTTCTGAGAGCTGCGTCTTTGCAGGACACCATTTCGACGTCGCAAAGCTTGCCAGACCATCCTGGACCACATGTACATGTGTATTGGGGTCCTTTTTGGGAACAAGTAGCGCCATTTTCACAAGGGCTATCTTCACACCTGGTAAGTAAACAGTTTAAGTGAATACAGGTGAAAAGTAAGAATCACACATGCCTGCTCATTACAATATGTTGTAAAACCAGGATCTCACGCTCCTACTTTTAGTGATAGTTTCGGTATACGTTTAGAACCAAGCAGTAGGTACTGGCTGTTCTTCTGAGGTCACGAAGAGCTAGTGCCTACATTCATCTTGCTGACATTTCAATGATCACCTTTGCAAAAGATGTTTTGATAACTCAAAGTAATCCTTATGGTACTAATGTAGTTTTTTTAATGTTTTATCGAAGTATTGCTTACCATTTGACATAATCCTCGCACTGTTTGCCGGTGTATCCGTGCGGGCAGTGACACTTGTAATGTGTCACGTGATCGTGGCACGTGGCGCCGTGCTCGCAAGGCGCACTGTCACACATGTTGATGCGGAACTGACAGTTGGAGCCAGTGTAGCTGAGGGATAAGGTTACACTTAGATAAAGATAGATAGAAAGGGCCTTACTACAAAAAATTGGCAAACGTTAAACACTGCCTAAACTTTTGACATCCCTTGCCATTGCGTAATGGCAAACAGAGACAGCGCTAATTTTAGACACTGTTTAAAGTTAGACACCGTTTTGTAGTACAACCCATAATATTTATTTTAAAACATAGCTTTATCTTAAGAAGACCGGGCCCGGACACAGTGGCGCGTCCTGGGAAAAACCTACGTCCAGCAGTAGTGGACTAACATACGTTGATGATGATGATGATAATGAGGGTGATGATGACGATAATGATGATGAAATATATTTTACAATCTCATACTTCTTTCAGTTCGTTGTGGTGATTTATTAGTTTTTTTAATACAATAATTCTAAATCTAAAAAAATATAGCGTTTTGTTGAGAAGACCGGGCTCAGTGGCGCGCCTTGGGAGAGACCTACGTCCAGCAGTGGACTAGCATAGATTGATGATGATGATGATGTTGATGATGATAATGGTGATAGATATTTTGCAATCTCATTATTTCAGTTTGTTGCAGAGATTTATTAGTATTTCCTACAAAATAAATAACTCACCCCGGCGGACAAGAGCAGTTGTAAGAGTTTATGCCGTCGATGCAGGTGCCTCCGTTCATGCAGCTGGACTCGGTGCAGTCCTCGTCGTTGGTCTGGCAGTTGATGCCGGAGAAGCCGAGCGGGCATGTGCAAGTGTAGGATGCCACGTACTGTAAATATGATGAGTGGCGAGATGTTAAGACAAGGCAAACTACCCTCAAGCATGTTTTTTTTTCGACAAATTTTTTTCGTTGACTAATTTAGTTATGAACAACTTTTGCTGATTTATTTCTTTAACTATGCGAGTCAGAATTTGTTTGACGTTTATCAGACCCCTATAGCGTACCTACTTTAGACAGTCATTGCTTAATTAATCATTCAATTTTGAGGCGCGCTTTATATGCTTTCACCGCACGGTCTAAAAGAGACTAGAATGACGTATAAAAAGGAAAGTGCAGGTTTAAATCCTACTCCGATGAATGATGTATTTAATGAGGTTAAAGAATAAGACAGTATACAGGATTTTATAGTATTTATAGTATTTACTAATGTCAGTTTTATAGTATTTACTAATGAAAGTAATGATTTACTTGGGCAAAAAAAATCACTCCCCAGCTATGAGGAATGAGTGTGTAGGTACATAGATATGACAATCATAAATCCAATTGGTAGATTTGATTTATGATTGTCATCTTTATGTACCTACACCATTATGCTGGACAATCCACACAGCACTATCTAGCCCCAAAGTAAGCTACTAAAGCTTGTGTTATGGGTACTAGATAACTGATATATTTAATACATTATATAATTACATAGATAGATTTTTTTTATTATACATAGAAAACACCCAGACCAATGAACAAATTTTTGCAGATCGTACACAAATTTGTTCCGAGGCGGGAATCGAACCCGCAACCTCTGCGTCGCAGGCGGACTCTCGCCCGCTGCGCCACTTGCGCGGTCGCCAAACGCATTGACGCAAATAAATGATTTATGATTTATGACTATACAACCAAAACTAATAAAACATTGTATTGATGTGGTTAGAATGGAATAGAATAGAATAGTTTATTTTGACACACAATACACAGCAAAAAAAAAACACAGTTACCTGATTGCAAGTAGCTCCGTTCATGCAAGGCCGGGAGAGGCACTCATCGACGTCTATCTCACAGTTCTTGCCGGCGAAGCCACTTGCGCACACGCAGTTATAGTTGCCGATGCTGTCAAGGCATGTCGCTCCATTCTGGCAGGGGACTGTGGAATTTAGATAAAATATTAACATAAGCACCGGTGGTCTAGTGGGAGTGACCTCGCCTTCCGATCGTAAGGTCGCAGGTTCGAATCCGGTCGTGCACCAATGGATTTTTCTATCGAAAAATTTATGTGCGCAATGCCAGTGCTCTTAAACGGTGAAGGAAAACATCGTGAGGAAACCAGTTAGCATTCTAACAGCGGCGATGGGCTTGCAACCTGTCACGTATGGAATACTAACTACTGCAAAATGTGGGTATGTGCCAAATGTAATGTTTGGACGTACCTCTGACTACCCCCCTTAGACATCCTCAAAGAATCTTGAATTAGTACCTACTTGGTACTGGGAGATCTGAAGGGATATCTACCGTGCCTGGGGATCAAAGTCGTGAAGCTGTTCTGTTCTGTTCTGTTATTAACATAAGCAGGCATTGCCGAGTTTCAAACATTTCATTTTTGATTCATCAGTTTCATTCAAAAGATCTATGGAATGGTCCAAACTGTCTGTGGATTAAAGTCTAAAATACAATATCGCGTGGGCTATTTACAGTTACCATGACTTTGTAGTTCACCTATATACCAGAAATTAGTCTAATTGTTGTGTTTCTTTATTAAATAAAAACCTTTACTGTTTTCTCCTGGTTTCCTTGGACGCCCTCCCTGTAGGATAGGCCCGAACCAAAGAATTTTAAATTCGTAATAGTTTGCGTGTGTGTAGCGCTGGAATCTCTCTTTCCTTCCGGCGTTGTTTTTGCGTGATGCGCACTGTACTACTAAAAGTACTGCACTGCTCCGCAACTAACGAAGTCAGATCCAAAACTGGACGCAGAAGCTGATCGGGTAATTCTCATCTGCTTCCGAATCGTCACCAGGGATGTTTGAACACTGCTAGGTTAGCAGGGGGACAATGCACAATACACACCATTGCGGGACATCCGTGCAGATCTCATTGCCCCACCACGAATTAGAAATAGAATTACACTACTAAATTGACCCTTACATCCATATACTTAGAGTACTCACATGACGCGCAGTCGTCTATATTGATGGCACAGTCCTTGCCCTCATAGCCCGGCGCACACCGACAAGCGTAAGATCCGTCAGTGTTGATACAAGTGGCGTCGTTGTGGCAAGGCGCTGTCACTTCGCATTCGTTCACGTCCCGCTCGCACAAAGCTCCTGTCCAGCCGACCAGGCATTGACAGGTGAATTCGGCGTAGGAAGCTTCGGCGAGGCAGCGGCCGCCGTGGCGACATCTGGTGGGAGAATGGAGATTAGAGTAGGTGCTGGTGGTTTTCGTGTTCGAGCAGGAAAACTGTGGTGGACTGACGACATCGTTAGGATCGCAGAAGTTGGTGGATGGAAACGGCTCAGAATCGTTCTACCTGGAAACGTATAGGGGAGGCCTATGTCCAGCAGTGGACTTGTTTAGGCTGATGGTGATGATGATGACTGGTGGTTTAGTGTTAGTGGCAGCGGCCCCGTTTTCGCTTTGGACGCACGTTTGGATCGCGCCTGTGGGCGAGAGGCCAATGGCACAGCCCCGTGTCACGGGGAAGGTCGCAGGTTCAAATCCCGCTCGCTCGGAACGTTTGGGACATTATAAAATCTTTGTGATTTCCTTAGTGTAGTAAACATTATAAACTAATAAAAAACCTCTTTAGGAAACTTTAAAAAGTTCAATAGAATGTGGGTAGTTGGTAGAGACTCACTGGTTAGGCATGCACGGGTCGAGTGTATTCTCGCAGTTGCGGCCGGAGTGCGGCGGTGCGCACACGCAGCGGTAGCCGTCCACTAGATCGATGCACGAGCCGCCGTGCAGGCACGGGTTACCGGCGCAGTCGTCGATGTTCGTCTCGCAGTTCACACCTGGAAGTATCATAGCATTGGTAGGCATTCCAGACTGCACTAATCAGACGCCAGTGATCACTGCTTTAGCTATTACTCTATTACTTATAGATAGATAGATTGAACACAACTTATGGATACAACAAAAAAAAAAAAACTTAAAAACTGAAAGTACAATGGGCGGCCTTTTCGCTAAGTAGCGATTTATAACAGACTAGCTGATCCCGCGGCCTTGCTCGCGCTTGTTTACTTAGAAAATCTCATACAAACTTTCATCCCCTATTTTATCCCCTTGGGGGTAGAATTGATCAAAATCCTTTCTTAGCGGATGCCTACGTCATAACATCTACCTGCATGCCAAATTTCAGCCCGATCCATCCAGTGGTTTGGGCTGTGCGTTGACAGATCACTATGTCAGTCAGTCAGTCACCTTTGAGTTATATATATATATAGATAGAAGAAGAAGACAACCGTTGGATGAAATGGACTCATGAACTTTACTTCTACACTTTTTTAGACATTTTATTTCATTTCATTCAAATAGAATCATTACTAGAGAGGATTATTTATAATTCTTACCAGTGAATCCAAGAACGCAGTCACATTTGTAAGCGTTCAGTCTGTCGTGACAGGTGCCTCCATGTTGACAGGGATTAGAACTACACTCGTCGATGTCTCGTTCGCAACGTTGACCTAAAAACATGAGTGTCATTAAGTGCGTCATTGAGTCATCAAAAATCTACTATATCTTTTGAAATTTTTTACAAAGGAGATTTATTTTTTATTATGAGCCCTGGTCCAAAAAAATATGCTGTCCCTAGGCATAAACCCATTGTTGATCGACTCATTCATTTGAAGTTACCTACTATGTGTGCAAAGACGCAACAAAATCAACCATAATGAACATAATGGTGCATGTGCCCGAAAAATAACGTAATATTTTTTTCCAAGGTCTAATTATTTGCTTGTATGTAGATTTCTGCAGAACATATTTTTTTGATTCCATACAAAAAATATTGTGTTTGAGATGATCTTTCAAATGTGGCAGGCTTGGGGTCAAACTTTTATTTTTTAATTATTTTTTCGACCAAAAAAAACATTCTCCTTTGCTGCATTTGTATTAGGGATATCCCAAAGCAAGGTTTCCTTACCTCCATAACCAGGTAGACAGTGGCAGATGAACTGGTTAACTCCATCTTCACAGGAGCCGCCGTTGATGCAAGGATTGGAAGCGCATTCGTTGACGTCAGAGAGACATCTACAGACACATAATTCCGTTAAAATGTATTGTACATTCTCAATAAATTTACTGCCTTCAAATCTTGGAAGTAGGTTTAGTAGTCAGAAGTTTGGTGATGACATTATGCGTAAAAACGTAGACTATGTATTTTTTACCCATAATGTTAAATTATTACTGTAAAATGTTGTCTAGAAAATATTCAAATACTTACACAATGATTTTATAATGTCCCAAAAGTTATTCTCCGAGCGGGATTTGAACCCGCGACCTTTCCCTTGATACGGGGCTGCGCTACCACCTGCGCCACCGAAGATCTAATCACACTCGACGAATAAGTCTTGGACATAATTCTGTTACTACTTTTGGGACTTTATAAAATCTTTGTGATTTCCTTAAGTGTGTAGTAAGCACTATAAATCTAATAAAAATTTAATATTCAAACAATTAATGCCATAAACCAAAACTCAGTCAGTTTATCATCTGAAGTAAGGAGAAAGAACGAAATCTGATGATCTGATCCTAGCAGCGGCAATGGGCTCGCAAGTTGTCAGGAATGAAAAATGTGGTCATGTGCCAAATGTAATATTTATATGCTCCTCTGACCTTCGACATCTTCAAAGAATCTCAAGCTGTTACTCGGAACTAAGAGATCTGAGGTGATATCTACCGTGGCTGGAGATGAATCGTGAAGCTATTCCTGAAGTATACCTGGCGTCGTAGTATCCTCTGGGGCATTCGCAGCGGAAGCCGTTGATCCTGTCGATACATTTTCCTCCGTTGGCACAGGGGTTGGAGAGACACTCGTTAATGTTGGTCTCGCAATGCTGGCCGGTGAAGCCAGGAATGCACTCACAGGTATATCTGAGGAGAGAGATATTTTAAATACTTATTCGGATGAATGTGCCATGCCTCAATGATGATGAAAACAATGTTGAAGTTCTACGTATAGTATGTATTCAACGTAGTAAGCGAAACAAAACATTTTGTAAAATCACAAGCAATAATAAATACATGATATAAATTAACTAAGATGTTGAAGAAGAAAAAAGCTATTGATAAACAAAATAGATGAAAAATATAAATAATATAATAAATGATGATAGAAAATGAATTTTGGTGCTTAGATGATGATGCTATCTCCGAACAAAAATATTCAAATTTTATAAGATAAAACAAAACGTCTAATAATATTACAATATTTTAATGCATTATATATAACAGCAAAGATGTTGTAAGATAAAGATGTAGGTATTTCGGATTATATAAACAAAAAGGAATATTGATAACAAGCACGTGCGGATAACGAATGAAACTTACTGAAAGTAGTTGCTGCGTGAGAAAGAAATAATGAGAAGATTAGAAAAGCAGGAAATAGTGGACCCAAATAACGAATACATAATAAAAGAATAACAACCTAATACAAGCAAGTAACCAACATAATATAAGTAACGATTTGTTAGTCAAAACACAAATCATAATTAGGTAAAATTACAGAAGCATTTATAGATGCAGCTATTAAAAACTACCACCAATAAAGAAACGACATTCAATTTACTATTAGTGAACAAGTCGATGATAACAAGCCATAGAACATTTAGAGTTAGTAGGCAAGATGAATATGAAAGTCACCAAAAGGCTACTGACAAGTGAAAGATTTATACAGACGACTACCCGCGATACTAACAATGTCTTCAGACCATCATCGGTTAGGGGGGCGTCCCACACTTCGCTTTCCTGTTTGTGGTCGCCATTCGAAAAACTAGATACTATGTAGATCCTTCCTATACTAATATTATAAACGTGAAAGTTTGTAAGTATGGATGGATGGATGGATGTTTGTTACTCTTTCACGCCGGAACGTCTGAACGGATCTGGATGAAACTTGGCACAGAGATACATTATAGTTTGGAATAACACAAAGGCTACTTTTTATCTCGTGGGAATACCGGTATTTAAATCTGCGCGGGTGAAACCGCGGGGCGCAACTAGTACTAAAATAAAAAAATAGATCTCTGTGCTTTAACAGCGAAACGACATAAAAAAGAATTCTCACCTATTGATACCGTCGATGCAAGTAGCGCCGCTTCTGCAAGGGTTGGAGTAGCATTCGTTGACGTTGATTTCGCAATTCCGGCCTGACGTGCCAGGTTTACAACGACACTGGTATCCACCGATCAAGTCTTCGCAGTGGCCTGAGAAGAAAAGTAGAATAATATTGCAGTTACTAAATATATTCCGACGACCTCAGTGGCGCAGCGGGCGAGAATCCGTCTGCGACGCAAGAGGTTGCGGGTTTGATTCCCGCCTCGGAACAAATTTGTGTACGATCTGCAGAAATTTGTTCCGTTGGTCTGGGTGTTTTCTATGCTTGATTAAAAATATCTATCTATGTAAGCATTTATTGTATTAAATATATCAGTTATCTAGTACCCATTGGATAACACAAGCTTTGAGTAGCTTACTTTGGGGCTAGATAGTGCTGTGTGGATTGTCTAGCAATATTATTATTATATGGGCCTAAGCTGACTTGACCTATGGCACAAATGAACACATATGTTGAATGGTATGGGACATTTGACGTCGCTGAAGAAATCCACCTAGTAATCCACTTACATTCACTGGTAGGGTTTAGTTGCTCTATAAAAATGCTTTAAGATGTGATAAACCCGCCTTTTGAAGGACTCCATGTCGTAACTCCGAGGGAAAACCGCAAGGGGAAAACGTTTGAACGTTCTCGTATACTGATACTTCTGTTTAACCTACTAATACTCGTACTATAAACGCAAAAGTTTGTAAGTATAGATGGATGGATGTTTGTTACTCTTCCACGCTGGAACAGCTGAACGGATCTGGATGAAACTTGGAAGAGAAGTAGATAATAGTCTGGAATAGCTCATAGGCTGTTATCCCATAGGAATACCGGGATTTAAATCTGCGCGTGAAACCGCGGGGTGCGACTAGTTAGTAAGCTTACCTCCAAACTGGCAAGGGTTAGACTCGCACTCGTTGATCTGCGTCTGGCAAACTCGGCCGGTGTATCCCGCATGGCAGTTGCAGGTAAAGCTGTTGTCTCCGTCGATGCACTCGCCGCGGTGGCACGGCGTCGAGAGGCAATCATTGATGTTCGTTTCACAGGACATCCCTGAAACGGTTATTTTGTATAACAGATGAAGGTCATCATTCATAATGGTCTTTGAGCGCGCCAATAGCTTATCAGACTGACAAGTCTGTTGCTGTCTCTTTTCGTTGGCATGAAAGTGACAGTGACAGTATATTCTATTGAGTCGCTACATTGATGTTCGTTTCACAGGACATCCCTGAAATGGTTATTTTGTATAACAGATGAAGGTCATCATTCATAATGGTCTTTGAGCGCGCCAATAGCTTATCAGACTGACAAGTCTGTTACTCTCTTTCGTTGACATGAAAGTAACAGTGACAGTATATTCTATTGAGTCGCTACATTGATGTTCGTTTCACAGGACATCCCTGAAACGGTTATTTTGTATAACAGATGAAGGTCATCATTCATAATGGTCTTTGAGCGCGCCAATGGCTTATCAGACTGACAAGTCTGTTGCTGTCTCTTTTCGTTGGCATGAAAGTGGCAGTATATTTTATTGAGTCGCTACATTGATATTCGTTTCACAGGACATCCCTGAAATGGTTATTTTGTATAACAGATGAAGGTCATCATTCATAATGGTCTTTGAGCGCGCCAATAGCTTATCAGACTGACAAGTCTGTTGCTGTCTCTTTTCGTTGGCATGAAAGTGACAGTATATTCTATTGAGTCGCTACATTGATGTTCGTTTCACAGGACATCCCTGAAATGGTTATTTTGTATAACAGATGAAGGTCATCATTCATAATGGTCTTTGAGCGCGCCAATAGCTTATCAGACTGACAAGTCTGTTGCTCTCTTTCGTTGGCATGAAAGTGACATTGACAGTATACTCTATTGAGCCGCTATAAAATGGCAGGGATTATGAATATTAGGGGAAGAGTTTTCAAACTAGCTTCTTCTGACTCAGTGACTGGTCTACCCTAATGCATCCACTAGACCGTGACCGTCGCGTCTGCTCTTTCATTTATTTTAGGCATCACTTGTTTTAGTTCCAGTTTTTTCAGGACCTGTGGTTTTATCCGGAGAGATGAAATGATATTTATGAACTTAACTCTTGGGTTAAGTCGTGATTTTGAGGAAACTTATATTTTGAAAAATCTGAATGTAGCATCCTACTAATATTATGAATGCGAAAGTTTGTAAGTATGGATGGATAGATGGATGTTTGTTACTCTTTCACGCTGGAACGGCTGAACGGATCTGGATGAAACTTGGCAGAGAGATTGATTTATAGTCTGGAATAATACATAGGCTACTTTTTATCCCGTTGGAATACCGGGATTTAAAACTACGCGGGTGAAACCGCGGGGCACTACTAGTGTCTTATAATATTTCCATTTGGTTAGAAAAAGGCTAGCAAGGACGGCTCAGGTATATCAAGGAAAATGGGTGGAAGATGACGTAATTTCTGAGAGTTCTGTTAACTTACCGGTGTATCCAGGCTGACATTCGCAGTCGTATCCAGCGATGGAGTCATGGCAGGTGCCTCCGTTTCGACACGGGCTAGACGCGCAGTCATCGATGTTCACTTGGCAACGAGCTCCAGTAAATCTGGAATTGGTTCTCATTTAGCATTCACTCACTTTTCATACATACCTACATAAAATCACGCCTGTATCCCATAGGGATAAGCAGAGACCACGGATTTCCACTTGCTAAGATCTTTACATACCTTTTTCGCTTCATTCACTCTCATAACATTCCTCATACATTCTCGTCGGTTTAGGGTACTCTGACCTGGCTATTCTCTAGAACGTCATCACTTTTTGTTATCACTTTTTATCATTTTATATATTTTTATCATTATCACTTTTTTTATCACTTTTTTATAACTCTTCTTATGCTTGAAAATAATACAGAGAGTTCACAATGGGTATCTTCCAATGGGGCCATCTACACAAATGAGACCAAACACGATTGGCAAAACTTTGTATAAGTACATACTGGCAATAAAATAGTTTGAGAGACAAAAGTAAAGCTGAACTTTTACTGAATAATAAGTAAATAAATAAATAAAATAATAAATAATGCTGGACGATCCACACAGCATCATCTAGCCCAAAAGTAAGCTACTCAAAGCTTGTGCTATGGGTACTAGATGACTAATATATTTAATACATTATATACTTATAGCACCGGTGGTCTAGTGGGAGTGACCCCGCCTTCCGATCGTAAGGTCGCAGGTTCGAATCCGGTCGGGCACCAATGGATTTTTCTATCGAAAAATCCATTGGTGCACGCTAAATTGCACACTAAATTTATGTGCGCAATGCCAGTGCTCTTAAACGGTGAAGGAAAACATCGTGAGGAAACCAGTTAGTATTCTAACAGCGGCGATGGAATACTAACTACTGCAAAATGTGGGTATGTGCCAAATGTAATGTTTGGACGTACCTCTGACTACCCCCCTTAGACATCCTCAAAGAATCTTGAATTAGTACCTACTTGGTACTGGGAGATCTGAAGGGATATCTACCGTGCCTGGGGATCAAAGTCGTGAAGCTGTTTTTTTTTTCAGTTTTTATTATATACTTACATAGATAGATATTATATTATACATAGATATAAGATTATAATAAAAGTCACAGTGAGTAATGTGAAAAACTTTTCCTGCATAACCAGTATTCTTAACCTGTAGATAACATGAAGACTTACCCAATAACACAAGTGCACCTAAAAGCGTTGATCATGTCATGGCAGACACCGCCATTCAGGCAGGGGTTGTTGGCGCATTCGTCGATCTCAACCTCGCATTGTGTTCCTGTGAATCCTGCAAAGACAAAAAGAGCTTTGCTTAGTCCCTGGCAAAAGCTAGTCACAAGAATGAAATCCGTTTATATAACACACAGAAGGAACACAGATAACTAGCTAAAAATAAACAAAATATGCCAAACCCTTCCTGCCCTGTGCCTCGTGAGGTTAAATTGTTTCTAACCCAGCCTACCCCGTGGACGAACCATGCAAGCATAGCGCTGTGGTATTCTTTGGTCTTGTTGTGGAGTCTTTGAGGTTTTGAATCTCGACAGGAGGAAACTTGTGGACGGATCTTTAACTATATGCATCGAATTTGAAAATTAGATTTGGATAGTGTCTGATATTGTTCACGATTTTTTTCCCACTTTTAAGAGGTAAAATATAAAATCTAAAGTTCCATACAGTCTGAATTTACACAGGTCGATGCACTCGAATTAAATGATCAAGGAATATAATACTGTAAATGATGTCAAAACAAAACGAGATTGTCAGCAAGGCATTAAGATGACGACCATTTGCAGATCAATATCTTGAAACAAGTCTGCATTGCTTCGAAGGTCTCGACAAAAAGCGTTTTTACGCATGGGAATAAGTCCTGATCATCCACCCACACACTCTTAACACTTATTTATAGGGTTCCGTGTGTGTGACGCACAATGGACCAACCTTGAGTCTAAGTGCGGAAAAAGGAGTCCAAATACAATAGGGTTCCGTGTCTAAACAGAGCAAATCATAGTCTCATCGTCATCATCATCAGCCTACAGAAGTCCACAGCTGGACATAGGCCTCCCCTAT
The DNA here is from genome assembly GCA_963576535.1 of Plemyria rubiginata. Classification (NCBI taxonomy): domain Eukaryota; kingdom Metazoa; phylum Arthropoda; class Insecta; order Lepidoptera; family Geometridae; genus Plemyria; species Plemyria rubiginata. Next base: position 13,053,422 of record OY754908.1, on the reverse strand, counting down.
CCGTTTCCAGGAAGAACGATTTCGCGATCCTAACAATGTCGTCAGTCCATCGGGTAGGAGGGCGTCCTACATATCATATCATAGTCTAAAACGATACAATTCCAATTTCTTAATAGGTATACATGGTTAAGTTTACATGTTAAAAGTGTCTGAAACTTATGATGGAGTTACCGATATTCTAGGGATGGCGACTGAAAGTGTGATTAGATGAAGTTGAGTACGTAAATCTAAGGGCACGCGCCCGACTCACACCTGTCCATTTTGTTTGCTAATAAACTGAGGTAAGCGCATTTTCTCATCATTCGTTTTCGTGCATCGACGACATACCGAAAGCCATGACTTATGATAGAAATAAATGATTTGTTTTTCTATATTCCAATGAAGTAGCAGTCTTCGTGCAGGAATGCTAATTGGGACCTTCCAGACCCATAAAAATGGTATCAAGGGAATTGCTACACCAAAACCGGCAGTATTTCCAACGTTTAAAGATCAAATTCATCTGAAGAGGTTTATTGCAGTAGTACGAGACTGGTCAAGCAAGCTTAAAAGCTGCAAATGAAAACCGACTCTATGTTTTAGTACCGAACGCAAAGGTTGATTTTCTTGTGGTTAAATTCTAAGTTAGAACGTCTTGTTTAGACCAGAATGAAAGACTGCCCTTATTAATATGAATTTTCGCGTCAGAGTCAACTTCGCATTTTCGGAATCGAACTTCGTCATCTTACTTAGTTATTGTATACTCTTTGCTTCGTCGAATGATTTTCAACAACTAAACAATTCAAACACAGAAATCCTATAACCCTAATTTGAATTTCGAACGTGTCTGACCATAGACATTAGAATAGACAAACGGATCCGTCTATATCCAGAATCCTATATTTTCAAACAGATATTCTATCAAACCACAGATCTTTGTAATTACTGCACACAACACAGCCACAACTACTTGGCCAATAACTTGCAATCAGCGTGTAATCTCTCACGAGTTTCAAATGAATATCCAATACGTAAACAATAACGTAGCAATGCAAATGAAATTGTTGTACCACGATTTTTTATAGCATAGTGTGAAGACATCGATAGCGGGTACCTATAGCTAGGTCTTTTTTTGTTGACGTGTCTTTACATATTTCTTTGGAAACAACGTGATTAAAGGATTTACCGTGCTTGACTATTTCTCAAACAAAATGTACGTATTGAAAAAGGAAAACGTTACGAAAAAGTACTTTTTCGTAACATAACTCTAGGAACTTAAGGAAGAAAAGTTACGAAAAAGTACTTTTTCGTAATTTTGTTTGAGAAATACTCGCTTAGAACTTTCTGGGTTCTACGACTGCTGGTTAGCTCACCTTATTTTCCTTCACCATTTGAGTACCACTAGTACCATGTACATAAATTTACAAAAGAATAGTGCGTTGAGGCATGACCCGTTTTGAACTCACGACCTTAGGATCGGAAGGCGAGGTCGCCACCACTCGACCACTTCTATCATACTTCCTACAAAATATTAAGTGAGAATGGTATTGTTGTTGCATGTTTGGATATTTCCAACATAATGACTATAGAACCGATCGGGATAAAACTTGGAACAAAATTAAATATAGTTCAGAAGATATTTTTTTACACAACTTTACAGTCGATGGTTTGATTTGATTTGATTTGATTTATTTATTGCCAACATGTACATACATCAGTTATATTATAGCTTAGGTCTTAGGTAGCTAATAAGCGAGTACATGTACCCTGTAGGGCGCTGCAATTTATGTAGAAATAAGGTAGGTACAATAATTCATTAATAGGTACTACTTGACTATAGGTACTATAATAGGTAGGAGCGTTTGTAGAGCGGTGTAGTCACTGTTATTTATTCTGTGGTGCAATAAGAGTTTCCTGTTTTGATACTTCGAAGTCGACACCTAATCGCAGTCACTACTCGCCTACAGCAATGGTAACTTAAGACCGTGGTCGAGAGTGCGGCTAGTAACTTCGAAATAGTGGGGAGAGACACGCCCTCGTCCGCTTGCAAACGTCGTGGTACTAGTACTACTTCTATGGCTTAAGTGATGAGCAGAATGACAATAGCAATGAATCCTACTAATATTATAAACGCGAAAGTTTGTAAGTATAATAATAATAATAATGCTGGACAATCCACACAGCACTATCTAGCCCCAAAGTAAGCTACTAAAGCTTGTGTTATGGGTACTAGATAACTGATATATTTAATACATTATATAATTACATAGATAGATATTTTTTTATTATACATAGAAAACACCCAGACCAATGAACAAATTTCTGCAGATCGTACACAAATTTGTGCCGAGGCGGGAATCGAACCCGCAACCTCTGCGTCGCAGGCGGACTCTCGCCCGCTGCGCCACTGAGGTCGTCAGGAGGAGGAGGAGTATGGATGGATGGATGGATGGATGGATGTTTGTTACTCTTTCACGCCGGAACAGCTGGACGGATCTGGATGAAACTTGGCAGAGAGTTAGATTATAGTCTGGAATAACACATAGGCTTCTTTTTATCCCGTGGGAATACCGGGTTACACATAATTTAGCCGTAATACATATTTTAGTTCCTAAATAATAACTAGAAGTCGCCACAGGAAAGATTAGCACGCGCTATCGTTGCGTTTTGAGTAATGAGTGATATCAGCAATCGTATAATCCTTTGTGACGTTCCACCGTTCACCGGGATTTAAATCTGCGCGATTGAAACCGCGGGGCGTGACTAGTAGGTCATATCATATAGCGACCAAGGACCGGAAGACGAGGTATAGTATAGTATAGACGCACCCGCACCAAATGGGCCGAACGTAGTTATTGTATACTCTTTGTGGGCCGAGGGCATTGTAAAGATTGAAGGAAGTCGGTGGATGAAGAGGACTCAGAACCACCTGGACGTTTTGAAGGAATGTCATGTCTATGTCCAGCAGAAGAATGATGAGCAGAAAAAATACAGTTTGTTATTATAAGTTAAAATCCGGAACCGCATGATGACTACGTGTATTAAAGAAACTATAATACATTTATACATGCATACATGCCTACTAATGTTATAAATGCGAAAGTTTGAATGTATGGATGGATGGACGGATGGATGGATGGATGGATGTTTGTTACTCTATAACTCCAGAACGGCTGAACGGATCTTGGTGAAAATTGGCACAGAGATATAATATAGTCTGGAATAACACAAAGGCTACTTTTTATCCAGTGGGAATACCAGGATTTAAAACTACGCGGGTGAAACCGCGGGGTGCTACTAGTATTTTTATAATTTTAGCAAAAACTAAATTACTGCGCCCTCATAGGGTATAGGTACATGACGTATATTCTAAAGCTAAAAATTAGACTTATGAATTTGTAGATGTATATGTAGGTACATTATATGCAATTAATTATGTTAAGTAAATTTTATATTAAAAGTAAGCCGGCAATGCCTTACACCATTTCAAATGTCACGATTTTGTATCACAGTCCACAATGCCGTCCGTGCATGCTAATATCGACTTTGTGCATATTTGAATGGTAATCAGTTCTAAAATAACCAGCTGTTCTGGATGCCTGGAATACTTTTACAGTTACTGTAGTAGAAGAATTTGAACACGAAAACATGAAACTCACGTGGAGAAATGCGAACGAAAATTTCAGAGCTAGACTCGTCCTGGACTTGCATAGTTAGGCCATTCAAATCCCGTCCGTCCTGATTATTTTGCACTACGAAAAGCATCCTACCTAGTCTGTGACTACGAAGGGCAGGTACCTACCTACGTAGGTACATAGCACGTAGTAGAAATTAAATTTCACATTATTTTACGCCACTGAACAAAAGAAGGTCGAAAATTCAAAAACCGAACGTTACACAATTCAACACAAATAATCGTTCTAAATTCAAATTCCAAAAGAGATTGTATCAGGTATTGAAAAACTTGTCTATAAAAGCCAACCAAAAAGTTTTAAACTTAGTTCTAGGTTTCAAAGGAGTTGTCGTCATGCTAAAAATAATAAAACCTTATTTATCTTGTAGAACGTGTTTCCGAATCTGGCCGTTTTACTAAAAGATATCCTATGAATGCGAAGGAGATGTTAGCTTCATCTTCATTCCTATTTAACTAATATGATAGTAACACAGTAAAGTTAATAGGAAATGGTAATAATAAATAGAAATGGTAATAATTACAGCCTAAAACTTAGAAACAATTTTTTATGGAATAATCGACATAAGTCGAAGATCCCCCGCCTTCTTTAAGTCTAGATCAAATTTTACGATGTTTTTCCAGAAAATGACGTTTTTTTTTTAACTAGTTTTCGTATTTAATCAAACTTTCAGGTAATAAAATTAGTTTGGATCAAAATTATAGTTTTGCTAGTCAAGACCAGTCACTAATTTTATATCTTTATAAAATAAATGTTGAAATGTGCGAGCGATAAGTTGTCAGCCTCCTAAAGCGTACAGACGACGAAGATACAATAAAATATCTTATTTTTTAATCTCTTTATTATGTTGCAATCTGCCCTTTGGAAAAAATATCTTATGTTAGAATATCGCTCGCCATAGACAATCACTATGAGCCATCACCTGACGGTTAAGATAATATTCATACTACGGTATCTTAGGATACTGGCCCATAGAGATTGTATGGAGAGCGTTAACTGTCAGATGAAAAAGCATCTTTGTGAGTCTCATGAGCTCGAGAGACGTTTTGTGTTTTAGTCGCGTATCATGTGTTTCGCGCTAGTGCACTCATCCGGCTTGGCGGGTAGACCAATAAGGGCATGCGAGTGAACGAGGTATGACGACATATTTTTATATGCCCTTAGGTCTTTGCACCCTTTTTTTATCCAGAGTTGGCGCTTGTTATAAGTCTTTGTTGTCAGTCGTGGCTAATTACCGTGTAGGTAAGTGTTTGAAAAAACACATAAATGGACATTTACTAATGGACGGTTTGGTGACCTTTTGATTTAGATTAAAATTCTACCTTATTAAGAAGAGTTTAATACATATTTATTTTACGTAAGAAAGAACATGTATTGTCAAGTCATGGATCTATTAAATAATTTTTAGTCAAGTCCATATGGTAAAGTTGGCTGTCATTTTTTAGCTATCATTGAAGAAAATGGTGGCGGTTTTGTTCAATACTTACGAAATATAGCCATCTCTTTCCTTTGATTGACTGAAAGAAATATTTAAAAGCCTTGACAAAATGACAGTTATTATAAGACGGTAAAGCTGTAGGTGGGTGTGGATAACTATCACATTCAATTGGCTTTATAGGTACAGTTTCCAATCATATCTTCCATAAAACTCACATTAAAACTAAGCTTGCTTTATCTTAGAATTTATTTTCTTTAGTTTTCTATCGGATTTTTAGTATTCTAACAGCGGCGATGGGCTTGCAACCTGTCACGTATGGAATACTAACTACTGCAAAATGTGGGTATGTGCCAAATGTAATGTTTGGACATACCTCTGACTACCCCCCTTAGACATACTCAAAGAATCTTGAATTAGTACCTACTTGGTACTGGGAGATCTGAAGGGATATCTACCGTGCCTGGGGATCAAAGTCGTGAAGCTGTTTCAGGTTTTTAAGGTGGGGTTTGCCTTATAGTCAGCAACTCGCGGCGAGCTGGTCAGACGGGCGTATCAGTCACAACAGTCATAAATATCACAATAAGTGTCCTTATAATAACTTGACAATGCTTCTATTTAATTTGTACTCATTTCTATAAGTACTAAACTTTATTCACCGTGAGATTGACTGCAACAGTTTCTAGATATTTTGAAGCACTCTTTCTAGTTGACCGTTAAAGAGATCAGGGTACGGTTCTTTTTAATACAATAATAAGTATTAAAAATGTTGAGTTTCTTACAGATTTCTACTTATTATAAGCATTATTAACTGGAAGCCGTAAATCGTTGACAAAGATGAGCTATATTAATTAAATTAACCATGCCTCCATGGTTTTACGGCGAATAAACCAGTGATCAGCCATAACGTTTGATTGTCCCCATGAACACGAGCTAATCGGATTACATTTTTTAAACGGATTGGTATTAAACCTAATTATTAATATAATTATGTAAGTTTATGTTCACCTTCTGATAAGCCCTAGATATTTTCTTACAGATTTTGTAGTTTGAAACCACTCCTTAACTTTTAAAAAGGTTGGTAGGAAATAGTTTCAATATTGCGAGTTCCATTTTCAAAGTACGAATTTGCTTGTTTTAAAATCAAAAATGAGAAAATGACAGTGTATATCGACTGACGTAATTTTTTATTATTATGGTAGGTACTACCTCATTTCTAGACCACAGTTCATATAGATGAAATGCACGGAAGTATTCTAACACTATCGAATTACTTATCAGTTATCACCAGCACTTTCCTCCCTTAAAATGAGCTCTACCCCGTCGCTATAAGACCTACAGAATTAAAGCTATTACAAGATGTTTCGTCTGAAAATGAGTTCTATGCCTTCGAAATAAAAGCTAGGTGTGAATAGCAGTTCCGCGTCACAAGACAATGCGCAGACGTCTCCTCGCCATGGGAACGCTTTGAATAGGGCTGTCTTTGCTACGTCATTAGATTTGATCGCGTGGTGTACAATTGCGTGGCTTACCTAAAGGCTCGTCTTCTCTCAAATTTACTCAAAGATGAATTATTGTAGAAATGAAAAGTAAAGGCCTTAATATGCAATGCTTAAACTACTGCTATCTCCTACCAGTTGGAAATAACAGGGAATGATTAAAATATTTAAGTTCGTTGATAATATGTGTTTGGTTTGGGATAAAACCTAGAATTAATTATAATCCAATGCAAGAGAAGTTGAACCGTTTAGGTAACCGACGTGATACTGATCTTCTCATGATTCTTTTAAATCCAGCCTTTGAACTGGATTATTTAGCTAGGGTCTGCATTCCAAACGGAAAATGCGAGGATTTTGTGATAACTCACGTACACAATGATAAAGAAAATTAATGATAATACGAAATCTCTCCACTTGAGAATATAATTCTAATAGGTACCATCTACCAACCCTGGCACCTATCTCTTTCTAATTCTAATGATAATCATCAAGCGACCACCGACGCGACGTCAACCAGAGAGTAAATTGTAACTTTGCAACGTCGCCTCTTGCACCATTTACCGTTTGCGGTAACCACAGAGACGCACTTTCTATGTGATTTACCTTAAATAATTGTTTCCTTAAATAAATAAACATCACTACATAGTATAAAACAATATCGCTTTCTCTGTCCCTATATCCCTATGTCCCTATGTATGCTTAAATCATTAAAACTACGCTACGGATTTTGATGCGGTTTTTTTTAATAGATAGAGTGATTCAAGAGGAAGGTTTATATGTATAATGCATGCATGTTATGTGCACCCGTGCGAAGCAGGGGCGCGCGGGCGGGTCGCTAGTTATTTAATAAAGAGAACAGATCTTTTACCTCAACTGCAGATAGTTTAAGCGGTGTTAGGAACTACTTTTCACTCTTGTCCAAATGGAATAATGTTATTCCTGGGACGGTTTTTTAGGTCCAGTGTCCCTTAAAGTAAAGTTAAGTTAAAGTAATGGATATAAAGTTCAACTTACCTCTTATTTGTCATGCTAACAGCATGACAAATAAGTGACTTTACCTTGCCTGATTCTTTATTATTATATATACATATATTAGCTATATGAATTGTACTAGGTATAGTATTTTATGATTAGGTAATGTAAGTATTTGTGTATATTGGTTTCTAATTTCTTTATAATTTTGTATGTATATTCACGAATTCTTTTTATTCATCTCCACGCACACAAGGACCCCTTATAAATTTCTTGAGTTCATTTCATCCAACGGTTGTCTGGTAGAGATCGCTACTTAGCGACAAGGCATGTACTTTTAGTTTTAAGTTTGTTTTTTGTTGTATCGTTAAGTTGTGTGAAATAAAGTTTTTTCTATTGTATTCTATTATATTCTTACCAGGCATACAGACACATATGAAGGTTCCAGGATCGTCCAGACAGGAGCCGTCGTTCCGACACGGATGGCTCTCGCATTCGTTGACATTGGTCTCACAGCGAGGGCCGGTGAAGCCGACGGAGCAATTGCACGCGAAGGAACCAGGCGTGTTAACACAGATGCCGTCGTGCTCACACGGAGAACCTGAGAAGGTGAGGACTGGTGAGGGAATGCCAATGTTGGCAGTAATAGTGGTAAGGGATTCTGTTAAGAACCAATGCAGGTAGAAAGTAGGTCTAAACACATTAAAATAATGAAATCAGCAAAACAAATCACAAGAGTCAAAACCAAGCTATAAATAAATAAATAAATATTGCTGGACAATCCACACAGCACCATCGTAGTGTACAGCGTAAGTCACTCAAAGCTTGTGTTATGGGTGCTAGATAACTGATATATTTAATACATTATACAGGGTTACAGGAAAAATCGTGCTAGATCCGTTAAGGACGTGGAGTACCCATCATTTCTGACTTATTTCACAAACAATTGCCATAATATTTTTTTTAGATATCCCTTAGAGAAAAATAAACTTTCTAGTATTTTTTCTTATTTCTTAACTTTCACTTGTCTACTACGGTCTATTCAATTAACTTATGCACTATTTTAATGATTGACATCCTAAAGCATCTTATTACACATGTAAAAATGCAATAATAATAATAATTAAGGTGCACAAAATTTTCAATAAAAAAATTAAAAGTCGAATTGCTTGAAAAGGGTTATGTTTAGGGTAGGGTGTTTCATAGTGAAATAAGTCAGAAATGATGGGTACTCCACGCCCTTAACGGATCTAGCACGATTTTTCCTGTAACCCTGTATACTTACATAGATAGATATTTTTTATTATACATAGAAAACAAGAGCACCGGTGGTCTAGTGGGAGTGACCCCGCCTTCCGATCGTAAGGTCGCAGGTTCGAATCCGGTCGTGCACCAATGGATTTTTCTATCGAAAAATTTATGTGCGCAATGCCAGTGCTCTTAAACGGTGAAGGAAAACATCGTGAGGAAACCAGTTAGTATTCTAACAGCGGCGATGGGCTTGCAACCTGTCACGTATGGAATACTAACTACTGCAAAATGTGGGTATGTGCCAAATGTCCTCAAAGAATCTTGAATTAGTACCTACTTGGTACTGGGAGATCTGAAGGGATATCTACCGTGCCTGGGGATCAAAGTCGTGAAGCTGTTTTTACATAGAAAACACCCAGACCAACGGAACAAATTTCTGCAGTTCGTACACAAATTAGTTCCGAGGCGGGAATCGAATCAGTAAACACTGCGTCGCAGGCGAGCTCTCGCCCGCTGCGCCATTGAGGTCGTCAAAAAATAAAAGGATTCGGTCTTTATTTCGTGACTGTTTGCAATTTATGACCTGGCTGAAATAAGGATTCACTAACCGCAGACCCTGCGACACAACTTTTAATCTTAGTGCAGGCTCTGCATGTCATAATACCTACAAACCAGCGCTTTCATGTTCATTTGTATAAATATTAACGCTATTTGTTGATAGTAGTTGAAGTTCACGAAGTCAATGAATCGTAATACCTACTTTATGCTGCGGTCCGAGAAATAAAATATTATTATTATAACCTTGTTCACACTCGTCGATATCCTCGGAGCAGTCGAGCCCTTTGTACCCTGAAGCGCAGGAGCAAGTGTAAGATCCGTTGATGGGACTGGTGTCGCAGATAGCATCGGCGTGGCAGGGGTTAGAGGTGCACGCGTCATCGAGGTGGCAGAGAAGACCTGTGGCAAAGGGAGTACCGATAACTATGCTGTAAAATGCAGAACAAAGAATTGAAGTGAAAAGGATATTCGAAATAGAAACTGTGCAAAGAACTTTGCAGTAATTGAAGTTATTCAAATTGGTAGGATGTTCTCTGTGAACTTAATTATACTCGTATGTATAGCTGATGTTTTGAATTTAATACCTTTAAACGATCAATCCTACTATGTATGGATGGATGTATGGATGGATGTTTGTTACTCTATAACTCCAGAAGAGCTGAACGGATCTTGGTGAAAATTGGCACAGAGATATATTATAGTCTGGAATAACACATAGGCTACTTTTTATCCCGTGGGAATACCAGATTTAAAACTACGCTGGTGAAACCGCAGGGCACTACTAGTTCTTGTATATATAAAAATAATCTGAATCTTTGTAACGGTTCCAACAATTTTAATGAAATATGGTAATAGGCGGTTTCGGGGGCAATAAATCGATCTAGCTAATATTCAGCCACCGAGCGAAGCTCAGTCATACAGATTGATTTTTCTAAAACAAGCCATCTAGAGAGCACTGCTGGCCTTCTTCTTCTTCTTGTCGTGTCACTAGTTTCTTTCAAAACAGTGCGGTGAAAGGATTTAAAGTGCGCCTCAAGACGCTCCTTTCGAGCACGACACATGTTATAGAACTTGTTGACCGAGCGAGCGAAGCGTCTCAGTTTCCACATTGGCCAAAAATGCGTTTGTCCGGATGTCTGTCTGTCTGTCTGTTCTCCTCTACAGGTCGCATTTTTCAACCGATCTGGACGAAACTTGGTACACAGGTTATATGACTTATTAGATTTTTTTGTCGTCGGGGATTTTTGATTGGAGGGGTACTTCCCCCAAAAAAAGGGCAAAAAGGGGGCTATTTGATACGCTGGATATCTCCACCAAATGAGATCCGATTTCGATTATTCTTTTTTTATTTGAAAGGTAGTAACTATAAGTTGGTCTCATAAAAGTTTGGCGAAGATCTGATAAGGATCTTCAGCATGATGAACAGGATAGCTCATCAAACAATCGATGGTTTTCAATCAAATTTGAGAGAAACACAAAGGACCTCATTCTACACAAGATGATGCAAAAATAATCAAAAAGATCAAAAAAATCACAAAACGGAAAATGCACTTGCACATGACATTCCTCAAATAGCTCACTTTTAGTATGCTCGCGAGGTATACAGCTCCCAGAGCCACTAGTTAGGTTTTAACAACATGCCGGTTTCCTCACGATATTTTCCTTCATCGATTGAGAGTACCAATCGTGCACCAATGAGTTTTTGTGTTCAAAAAATTTATGTGCACAATGCCAGTACTGCTGGCCTAGTTCAATTCAATTCTATTCATTTATTTTAAAACCATAGGGACTTGTAGAACACTTAGTTACGTCAAACAAAATAAAATATTTACATTACTTATGATGCAGCTGTATAGGGGCTTTGTCAAAAAATTATCAAAGTAGGTATATAATATAATTAATAGATTCCTAAAATGTATAAATGTTATATAAAAATTAATTAATAAAGCGGCTGTAAAAAGGCCTTGTCAAAAACTTATCTACTACACTACAATATGTTCTAATAAAACAACAAGTTCTTGCAGCTGTTCAATGGCTTTGTCAAGTGAGCTATCGGATATTTCGGGTTGTCCACACCAATAATTGGTAGACACCATGCATTTTTATCGTCTAAGTAATTGTTGGTTGTATAGTATGCTTTGCTAGTTAAATTATATTTGATACATTTCTTAAATTTATTTTCATTTAAATCTAGAATTTCTTTAGGAATTTTATTGTAAAATCTCACAGAGTTTCCCATAAAGCTTTTATTTGTTTTTTGCAGTCTAAACATTGAATTAATTAGTTTGTCTTTGTTTCGTGTATTTATACGATGTAAATCAGAATGCTTCCTATATTTATTTATATTTTTACGTACATGCATGATATTTTCATAAATATAAAGTGATGGGACTGTTAAAATTTTAATATCTTTGAACACATCTCTAAGAGAAGCCCGTGAGTTCAAATTGTAAATTGCTCTAATAGCTCTCTTTTGTAGAACAAAGACTGAATTTACATCTGCCCCTGATCCCCACAGTAATATGCCATAGCTCATTATACTATGGAAATACGCAAAGTAAACAAGCCTAGCTGTTGCTATATCTGTCAGCTTTCTCACTTCTCTTACTGCATAAACAGCTGAGCTGAGCCTATCCCCCAGTTGGGTAATATGGCCCACCTGATGTTGAGTGGCAACCATCACCTATGTTTACTTACCAGTCTTTCCAGGAGTGCACTTGCAGTAAAAAGCACCAACCCTGTCGATACAAGTGGCGCCGTTGAAGCAAGCTGCGCCTGCGCAGTCGTCGATGTTAACAGAGCACTCGGGGCCAGTCCAGCCGTTGACGCAGATGCAAGAGAAACCGCCGACGGAGTTGGTGCAGGTTGCACCGTTCTGGCAGACTAGAGGTCTGTAGTCCAAATAAAGAAGATTAGCATAAAAAACTCGTAAAAACATTCTGTTGCAAATACATTCTGAATGACTAACCGCCGGTTTCTAAAATCGCGATCAAAACTAATCGGATGTCAAGTCACTTGCTATTCCAGCTTATACTTTAAATTAGATGATGGCAAGTGACTTGACAGGCGATTAGTTTTGATCGAGCTTTCAGAAACATGCGGTAAGTAAAACATTTTAAAACTCAGTTCTTTAATGCACCTATCTATAGTTATTAATAGCGTTAGCGTACCAAATCCTCCTAAAGTCATTGTTATATGAATGAAGAAATTCGGAATGACTAAGTAAAACCAGTATTTTTTATTATTTATTTTTTAAAACTCAGTTGTATAATGCATCTATCTGTAGTTAATAGCGTTAGCGTACAAAAACCTCCTAAAGTCATTGATTATCCAAGCAGCCGTACCGTTAATTTTATGGAAAAAGATGCTTAATTAAAGGAGCTCTCGTAAAAAACAAGCGTAAAATCTCAAAATTCCGCGCACGAATTGTACAAAAAGACCGACACGTCAGATAAAGTATTCCCAGAGGTATTTTAACGTTTTTAAATACAACTCTTTAGCATGAAACAAATGCTTTGCAAATTACACCTTGGCTTCATAATGATCGTACTTTTGAAAATGACTCGTGGTCATTTTAGAAAGACAATTAACTTGGGACAATTCGTTCTTAATTTCATTCTATTCAATTCTTTAAATCATTGTCATTTAACAAACACAATCACTAGTATAATATCATCGATATATGATCGATATTAACATTGTTTTTACAATTCAGAAAACTTTATCGCAAATAATTGCAATAAAACAGTATAGTATGAATAAATACCAACCTCCACTTCTAAATCGTAGCCTTTTGTAACTTAATAACAAAGGCGCGTGTGGGTCAGCAAGTTACAATATTTATACGTGTACTCGTACAATCTAGTGACTAAACAATACTAATTAAAGTACGAACCCTGGTGCATTGCTTAATAGAGGTTAAAGCATAGAGAATGGTAGTCAAAAAAGTCCTATTTACAGAGATTTATGGCCCATTGGAGATCTAGATAAAGTGTTCGGTGCGCGCGCGCGCTGAATTAGTATCTTAAATTGACAGAAATTATTTTAGACAGACATAGACATTTATTTATCCCCAAAGAACACACAACATACACACACACACATTTTCTAGGGTTATTGTAAAATTGGTTGCAGGGTTCCACTTTTAATTTGGAATAATGACCTTTTATCAGATATTTTGTAACTATTTCTAGAGTTTTCTATACGACAATACATATACGATACAATAATTTAATACGACAATATATCATACAAACTAGACATTGAGCTACTACGAGTATTTCACAAGTTGCTCAGTAACTTTAAAACTAGGCGTCTGTCTGGTTTCTTCTTTATGCCCCACATAAAAATACTCTTTATGAATATTCGAATCACCGAAGTGCCATCACGGGGACTTCAATCGAATAGGCTTCGGGTCGTAAATTCCGACGGACTTCCAATAAATCGTGCACTACTCATATTGACATTGCCCCGTGAATGAGCCCTCGTAAACGTATCAGCATATTCAGATTTTCGGGATTTTTATAGCTAGCCGCGGCTGGTTTATGAATATGTTATATAACTATAAATAAATAAGGATTCGAACTATGGCTTGGGTTAGGTTTACTCTTATTGGGTCCGTGATTTTGGGTTGATGTTACTTTGTTGAAAATTATAAACGTTATCTTTCTGACTGAACTCATCAGAACAACTAAGATCGTTTGCAACCACAGAAATATGTTTTCTCTATTCCGTGTTTGCAACGGCCTGAGATATTTTGGGCTTTTGTAAATCTTTGGACATAAATATTAATGTCTATGTAGCTAACCCATTGGTATTCACTACCTAATTAAATAGTCCATGAATTACCCAGTTATTGCTTTTACAGATCTAAACTTCATGCTCTTTCTAATGGATTAAAATAGTTTTAACATCATTGATTTTGTGTGTAAGAGCACCGGTGGTCTAGTGGAAGTGACCCCGCCTTCCGATCGTAAGGTCGCAGGTTCGAATCCGGTCGTGCACCAATGGATTTTTCTATCGAAAAATTTATGTGCGCAATGCCAGTGCTCTTAAACGGTGAAGGAAAACATCGTGAGGAAACCAGTTAGTATTCTAACAGCGGCGATGGGCTTGCAACCTGTCACGTATGGAATACTAACTACTGCAAAATGTGGGTATGTGCCAAATGTAATGTTTGGACGTACCTTTGACTACCCCCCCTTAGACATCCTCAAAGAATCTTGAGTTAGTACTTGGTACTGAGAGATCTGAGGGGATATCTACCGTGACTGGGGATCAAAGTCGTGAAGCTGTTTCAGTTTTTCAGTTTCAGATTTTGTGTAAATTCAATTACAGACATAAATAAAATGAACCGTAAGAAATCTACAACAGTAGTCTGGTGGCATTGACCCTTACCGGGACGCCGTCATCTCCTAGACATACCCAGGTCATGATCATTAATCATACTTTTCTTGTGAACTGCGATACTGAATGTGAGCGATGATCAGTGCTTGATCGAACTATTTTATGAACCTTCATTTAAGTGGAAAGAGGTTGAAGGAAACCTGAATGTGGATGAAATTTAAATCATCAAGCTAGACTTGAAAAAATATTAGTTTATCCACCTATCCCTACTAATATTATAAATGCGAAAGTAACTCTGTCTGTCTGTCTGTCTGTTACGCTTTCCCGCTTAAACCTCTCAACCGATTTTGATGAAATTTGGCACAGACAATCTTTAGACCCTGAGAAAGAACATAAGCTACCTTTTATTGCGAAAAAAAGAGATGAAGAGATTAAAAGTACGCAGACGAAGTCGCGGGTACCAGCTAGTCTATTATAAATGCGAAAGTAACTCTGTCTGTCTGTCTGTCAGTTACGCTTTCTCGCTTAAACCTCTCAACCGATTTTGATGAAATTTGGCACAGACAATCTTTAGACCCTGAGAAAGGACATAGGCTACCTTTTATTGCATAATATTCAAATTAAAAGTACGCAGACGAAGTCGCGGGTACCAGCTAGTAGGCTATATTTACATCTAGATTTAAATCAACGAAGTATTAATGAACATTCAGACCAAATCTCCTACACAAAACAAACAAAGTGGAACTTATCAGTTCAAAAAAACACGTGTTTAGACAATACATAAGGATGGCTCGGCGTGATAATTTTTACATTCTCATAGAAAACATAGCTTGATTAAAATAACATTAAACTCATAGTGACTCCGCCTACCAATCATAACTTGCGCCAAATCGACACCGCTACCGAAGTACCCGGTAGCAGACATGCGCAAGCGCAGCTTAGCTTTAATGGTCTACAGGCACCCTGCGATGACGCAAATTACACTTGTAATTTCGTCGTAAAAAATACAGTTACAGGATCAAAATTACAAGGAACAATAAAACTTTAACGCGTGGAAATCACACTTATTATTTGGTGTAATGAATCACGTGTTCACTGCAATTTCGTGGTTTTGGAAGGGTTTTTGGTTGAGATTGGTTTTGATGAAAATTAAAACACGATAAAATAATGATATACGGTTGGTGGTCTTGCTTGAGTTATTTTTCTGTTGGCTTGATTCAAAAGACTTTTCATTTAACTTCCAGATGTTGTTGCATTTATATGATGAAATTTTATAGAAGATATTCGACTCATTCGCATAACGATAATTTTACGGTCTGATCTTAAAAATCCAGGTGCATGTAATATACTTATGTGGATCCCCTGGATCCACTCATATTATAACTTTTGAGGCACTACGGTCTTGCTGAAAACCAGAAAGGAAACTGAAAACATAACAGCTTCTCGGCTTTGATCCTCAAGACATGGTAGATATCCCCTTAGATCTGTTGGTCTATAGGATGTAGTCAGAGGTATGTCCAAACATTACATTTGCCACATACCTACATTTTGCAGTAGTTATGTATACCATACGTGACAGGTTGCAAGCCCATCGACGCTGTTAGAAAGGAATCAGGTTAAAAACAAATAAGGTAATTCTAAATCAATAAGTGAATTAAAACTATCTGCTCTACTTCGTGTCGTACCGCAATTCAATCGATTTAAATGATTGATTGCGACCCGATAATCACAAATTGAATATACTACCTATGATGTTGTCAGTGACTAATGATGCTTCGGAGATCAAGATCAGTGTAATGAAGACTTTCCAGCCTAATATAAGAACACACACTATTTTTTTCCGTTAGCAACAATATGAGATTATCTATGTATAGTGAGAAGTCAATGTAGATGTGTAATCTTCCCGACTTTAAACCTTCAAAATTGCTTATAATTAAAAGATAAAACTTGATAAAAAAGAGTTTATAAGATTTATTATTGGATTGACTAAAATGGGATTATGATTGGTTGAGATATTTGAGTTAGATTTTCGTGACAATTATGTTTTAAAGCCACCATTTAAGATGTCTGTTAATGGCGAATAATCATAACTAAAACTTAATATAACCGTAAGTAATTCGACTTAATAAATTTGAAGGACCACTTAAATGACGAAACCAAAAATTAGAGAAAGAAAAATAGCAAGAAGAAATGACATGCTGGAATCTTTGTTTTGGCATGACACTTAATAAACCATGTAAAATTAGGAAAAAAAACCTGAAATCAAAAGAAACTTCTGAAGTGGTGCAGTATAAGTTTGTTTTAAAAAACCCGCATGCGAACAAAGTCGTATGGTATTCCTAGTTAGTTGCAAGAAAAGTATCTCTCTAATACATTTTCTTGACTAGTTTTTGAGTAGTTTCAGTTTGTGTTTTTTGTCATAAGACATGACACGATAACAATTTTTTTATGAGTCAACAAATATATTATTATGAGACAAGGACTGCACTAATTTTATGCAAATTATGATGAATTTGATCGAGAAAAATAACTTAAAAGTGTCAGCAAGATCCCGCATACGTTTACAAACCGTTATAAACATTAAACTATGTACAAGCATTCATCTCAACCTAGATATAATTAAAAGCTAGATAGGTGCTACTCAGAAACTATGTTATAATTCCGGAGCCCACGATAGGAAGACGCAGTAAAAACAAAATTACAGATTTAACAAGCAAGTTGGCGTAAAAACTTGTCTCCTCCACACATAATAAATCTTGTTGTGACTCGTAACGGCTTGAGCAATAACGATGTCCCCGTCAAGCTATTCCGTTCCCACTGGGGCCACTGGGCTTTAGGTCTCAATATAGGTCTGACATTTGACATTACAGAGCTGTCTTATTGAACAAGTAAGCATGCACAGTCTATACTGTGTCAAGAATTTGTGTGTGTAAAATAATTTTGATACACTGTGTCGTACTCTTGATAAAAGAAGTCAATGAAAAGTTAGCACGTCAAGTCAATTTGTGAACCATAAATGGTTCTAGTTATATAATTTGGGAATGTATGTTCGACAATCTGTAGATATTAAAATCAAGCCGATTTTGTCAAGACTCCTATGAATTGCACCAACCCGTAATAGTTTTTCAATACACATTATTTCACCGCAGGCAACCCAACCACCTTCGAGACTATACAAAATGAAAAAAAATCCCGAGACGTAACTGGATATCGGCCACGCATTTATCTGTTGCGTTTCATGAGCCAATGGGTCGGATTGTATGACATTATCCCATACAACAATACACTATCCAAATATACACTTTAACTTGAACCGATAAAGTTCAAAATTGAAGAAAACTATAAAAGCTTTTAGAAGACAGAACATGTAAAATAAGAGGCAAGGAACAACGCTAAGCAGCTAAAGTGTGTCTCAGCAATGATGCTTTTGCGTCGAAATAACACAATATTACGGGAATTTAAACTTTCTAGCTAAGAAAATAAGATTTGTGTTGAGAATATGTAAGATCATGTAAAAAATAGTTCCGTTTCGTAAGAAGCCTTTGCAGCGGGCGGTCTGGCTTGTCCATGGTTGGTCGAGATATTAATAGTTTGTATAGTGACGATTAATTTTGGGGAAACGGGTAATAATATTAAATTAAAATTTAAAATCATCCGTGATTGAGTGCTCAAATTATCGGACGATGAACATATTGACTTGGGTCAAGTTACTTGAAAGTTCTTTGAGTAAGTAATGAGATTTTGTCGAGTCGATGAAGCCAGAACAGTTTCTTTGAAGCACAGGATATGAATTTGAGAGGTTTTTGATCTCACGATAGTAAAACTGACCTCTGAAGCCTCGTGTTGAACATTTTAGTGCCAACAGAAGCCATGGTTTAACTTCCTGGTAAAAAAAAACAATGTAAACTCACTTTAGATGACATCAGACTAAAACTTGATTCTCTGATGATTATCGTTCCTAATTTAATTTTATTTGTAGATAGTAAGTAAAATAACGTTAAAAAAACATAAAAATACGGCTGAACGGTAATGTTAATTAGTAAAAATTAATGCTGGTGACTTTTACTATTATAGATAATGTTATTATACATGCTTATTATAATAAGAGTCTATTGATTAGTTTAGAAATTATGTTTGGTATTAAAATCATTAGATTACATAAAATCTCCAATAAGCGCTTGAAAACACTAAAGTTATTACAAAATCAAATGTTGTTAATTAGGAAAAAATATAACCTATGTGACGATACCTTGATTATAAAAATAATGTCAAAAGAAATCAGCGCTAAGACTATTGACATCTCTTACTTGGGTAATGATAAACAGTGACAGGGCTAGCTCAGAGCAAGATTACGATACTCATGTTTATAAGTAAGAAGTAAGGCTTTAAAAAAAGACTAGATACTCTCTCGCATACTAAACATATGCATATCATTACGCTAGACTGAGCGTTCGAGCTTTTTCCTGACTCCACCGTGCGAACGTTCACTTTTTTATAACCAATCATTATAGAACAATTAATGTAGGAACGCCGCATATGGCGACTTAGGACGTTGATCTTGAACCAAGTCATGGGGGTAAAGCGGATTCTTATACAACAGAAGTAGAAAACATATCATGTCAACTAAGAATGTTGAAAGGAATACTAATCAAATACGTCAGTGAAAAGATGGCGTTAGCTGATAATAGTGGGATCTTAATATGCAGACAAGTTTTAAAGAAGAAACAAGGCGAATCGGTAATGACGTGAGATCGTTGACTCTTGCCTGTCGAGCTATTTTGTAATTAACACCCAATCAAGATGGTGATTTGTACAAAAACAACTTTAAAGAAACGTCTTTAAATCATTTTAGAAGGCCATCAGCGTTCAACTGAGAATTTATCATTAATTTAGGTAAACCCACATTGTAAAAAAACAATGGTTTAAGTACTTTCTGGATAATCAAAAATGGCGGGCGATATTGAATTACTCGTCGATCGATCATAGTATTTATTATTAATATCAACCTTAAAACTGATGAGATAAGGTTTAAAATAGCAATGTTTATGATATTTTTGGACGTGTAATCATCCGATCCGTTCCAGCCTTTTGTTTCATTGGGATGCCTGCTTAATTGGACCGCGCCGATTCCTTGACAACCGAGTAATATCTGCCAAAATGCATTTACCGTATCTAAAGACGTAATAAATCCTTATTGCCAAAACGTAAGGTCTATAATCAAGCGGGTTTTACTCCAGCAACGTCGTGGTCAATTTAATACTTGCAGGGATACGTGATGCAATTTAAAAAGATGTAACTGTTATTTTAAATTGTTTGCAAAAGCTTAATTATTTCTAAAACTTTATTGTTTGAGTGAGTCACACTGAGTTAATTATTTTTTATTTGTTACTTTTAACTTTTGATATTTGTAACTATTTTGACTATGTTTCTCAAGGTCTTACTTTCAGCCCACGTTAGATCGGGCTCTATATTATTTAGAGATTTCAACTTACCTCAAAGCACATTCATCGACGTCGGTTTCGCAAAGAGTTCCGGTGAAGGTAGGCGAACACTCGCAGGTGTAGGAGTTGAGTCCGTCGATGCAAGTGGCTCCATTTTGACAAAGATGACCAGGGCAGTCATCGATATCAATCTCGCAGTTTTGACCCCGGTAACCTGCAGCAAACACAAGACAAATATAGTAATGAGACATGGAAAATTTTAAAAGAAGAAGCATCACATTGCGTTCGAAAATAACGATTGAACACTTCAGATCCTCCATCGCTTAATCGCTTTTTCAACGACGTTGTAGAAAGGACATAATCCAGAATCTGCTGTATGTATATCGAACCTATAAATCAAAACGCCAATGAACGTCAAAGAATAGTTTAAAATACATTTTTACATTTACATTGCTCTTATGATTTTAGAACACAAGCAGGATCTATACTAATAAATCTAAATGATAAACTATCTTAGAAAGATAAGGTCACTGACCACTATAACCTTTCTGGAAAAATAATGAGTCATTTAATTAATTCTCAAATCCAACATGCTTCGAACATCTGCCGTTCGCAAAAAAAAGTTCATTATAGAGACGCGCCGGTGAAATATTAAGTCATAAAATAAATTAAAACGTCTCCTAGACCATAATGATTTATGTGCTTTTATTTTGGTTACTTAAAATCTAAAAAAACACAATAAGTTACTTATAAATGAGTTATCATAAACAGGTTAACTTATTGATAAAGTCACTTATTAAGAAAAGGCTGATTAAGTCCGTATAATTCCAGCCTAATTTATCATTTGAAAAGTCAACCTTTCGAGGTTGCGAGGAATTGACGTTCGAGACACCTTGTTTAAAGACGTTTTAATGTGATCCCTGATTGAACTGAAAGACTGTTTTGATTTTGTGTGACTGGCCTAGCGACCTTAATCTACGGTTAATGGCTGGTTACTTAATGAAAAACAATAATGTCAAGATTTACATCAATCAGAATTAAAGCCATGTCTTCAGCTGATCCATCAACGGAACAAACAGTGCTTGTTTGCCATCGCGAGTGTCGAAAGCTTCACACATAATACAGAGCCAATGATTAGCAACTGGTGGATCTCATTACCTTCATTAACTCCAGCTAGTTCCCACGGAGGCCACATGTGTCTGTTTATGGAATATAAAAACGTAACGGGCGCTGGTTTTAAATCTTTCGACGCCTTTTTTGCTAAGTTCAACAGCACATGCGGAAAGTTGTACAAACATTTTGGTGAACGAGGGGAGTAAAGTTATCGGAGTAACTGAAGAACCGTTAAACCTGTTTACAACCCTGCTAAACGCATCTATGTATCTGTTACTTTTGTTTACACTTGAGTAAAACTATCTTCACATCCAATAGAGTTCAAGGTAGTTAAACTCATCACACAACTAGGTACATGTTTGTAAACATAAAAAACACATTTATGCAGTCAAGTTCACACACAAACAACCATGAGTGTACAAAAAGCTCAAAGACTCAAGTTTGTTCAACATCATTCCCAAAGCTTTACAAATATTTACGTCCAAACGAATCGATTGAATTTATTCATACATTCAAAAGTATAATACGAAAAGCATTAAAGAAAACGACAGTAATGTTAACATATTAGTAGGTGTGTGAGAGTCGGACTCTCCACATTTCCCAGAACTTTTGGACAATGTGAAATACCCGGAAGCTATTATGATATTTTGAGATATAAAACATAAAAAACACATGTCGTAGTAGATATACCCATCTGAAACATGGTCGTGACAAGTAAGACATGTGTTATGTTCATTGATGATTACATTGTGTTAGAGCACCAAATGGTGATAGCAATCCCGCGAGGATACAAGCGATAGGTTTATTTCAAATGGGTTTAAGAGACCGGATATAATAATAATGACACCAAAGCACTTTAGCCTTATGATTTCAATAACGCTTCATTTTAAAAAGTCAGTGGCCTAATCTCCTCGCTCTAGCGCAATCAGTACTCAACTACTGCATTACTGTCTGGGGTGGGTTTATCAAGACTCAGATGTTGAGGGTTGAGCGAGCACAGAGGGCCATTTTAAAAGTTATACTGTCTGAACCACGACGCTACTCGACTAGTCTATTGTATTCTCGTTGTAAAGTGCTCACTACTAGACAGCTCTTCGTTCTGGCAGCTGTTCTTCGTAAGCACTCGGACCTGTGCTATGACTCATCTCACGCTATCAATAAACGTCGCTCTGACATAGTTTGCAAAATCGAAACACGAAGAACAGCAGTCGCAGGCCGTCACTATCATTATCTAAGCCCCCCACTCTACAATAAAATTAACAAAGTCCTTAATATATATCCCCTCCCATTCTATAAATGCAAAGTTAAATGCCTAACCTGGCTTCTGTCTCTCTCTTACGAACAAACTGAGAATCTCCTCATTTCTTCCGCTTAAATACTACTTACTTAGTTTAATCGCAACACTTATTACAACATACACTACTATTATAGGTACCTAGATCTACCTAAAAGTTATTTCCATGAACCCAGACTCTCATGAGGCTGGTATGATTGGTAGTACACACCTAAATTTCCTACGCAAAACTACCTACCCGCACACTTCACTTTTTTCTTTCGCTCCCTAACTACCTCACATTCACACACGCACATACATAAACACGCACATACTCATTACACATACACCCACACATACACACACACACACTCATGGGGTGCCCTGCTGTGTAATCAGGATACCCCCTCACACAACGAATCCTACCTTAAGTTTTTATTTTGTATATTTCTGTAACTATTGATTTGATTTATATACTTACGTAATTTTAAGCTTTTTAGTTAATTAAATAGCAGAGCTAATACTCATTGGTTTAGGAGGTGGGCGTTGAGACTGCACCACAGTTTTTAACTATTGCAGTCTCATCGTTATTTTGTAATTTGTCCACTGTACATACAGTTCTGAATAAATATTATTATTATTAAAAAAAAAAAAAAAAAATATTATTATTATTATTAATAGTAGGTGTTATAATGTTTATTCGAATATTAATATTGGTGCCTTGCGAGTTGAAATAATCTTCAAAGTATAATAAAAGCAGATGAGATGAATAAAACATGTGTCTAAAACAATTTGGTGCTATTTTTTCTCTATCATTTGAAGAGGCAATAAACAAATCTATTAACATTGGGTGTTAATCTATAGGCAGTTCCCACACTTGAGAGGGTGACGTCATTATAAGAAATATATTTTAAGTGGTACATAGTCTGGTCGATTGATATGTCAGGAAAGAGCCATTTTAAAACGATTTAGGAAGTATAGGAACACAAGTAGTGGAACCGTAGAGAGAGATTCATGATTCATTGTTGAAAAATCTTCCTACTATTATAAACGCGAAAGTTTGTAAGTATGGATGGACGGATGGATGGATGTTTGTTACTCTTTCACTTTCTTTGGTTTTATGCATACGTATGTATCAGTTTTCATCAAGTTAAGCGTCTTCTGAGATTGGTTAAATCAACATTCAGTCCCAAATGAAGATGATTCGTTTAATATGTTAAGACATTCACAAAAGTTGACCGGCATTTACGACACAGAAGTAAATAACAGCATATATCCTACACTTCATACAATTTGCGCAAATTGCGAAAGCACGGTTACATCACATTTTTATTTAGTTCTTGGTGTTTTCATTAGCTTCATTACTGTGAGGCAACAGTTCACCAGCATAGCTTGCGCGATGTGAGAAATAGGTTGACGGTGAGGAAGCATGATGATTGTTTTTATAATGAAGATTTAGCTGACGATGGCTTTGATGCAGAAGATAATACTGCTGTGGTAATGGAATTTTAAAGAGCATTTATGAACAATATAACTTTTGTGACAATGAATCATACTCCGTTAGAATTTCTAACGCTAATCTCGAAAGTCATATAACAAAATCCTCAACACGACCTATCGGCAAATTTTGCGTTTCGATCTTTATTATAGACACAAACCAAACAACATTTAACATTGCCATAAATATGAATACGAACATTACTCTACGATTGAGCTAAGTGCAGGCTGGCTGGTCCAGTCGTGGTCGCCCCGGGCACGGTCGACTTTCAGCCGCCATGACTCAAGCACGCAATGTGCACGGAATTTTAAACAACTCACCAAGCATCGACGCTATCACAAGGGGTTAAGGTACAAAATGAATAAGAAGATCAAGGAGATAGTACCTGCAGGCGAAATATTGGAATGTAGATGATGCATAGGGTCATAAACTGCGAAAATATTAACTTGCTAAAAGTTTTAAAAAGCTCCGACTAAGAGAGATCTTCAATAAGAAAAGCCACGAGATAATCCCGTAAAGAAAAAATGAATAATCGGAATTCAGAAGAGTCAGACAGCAGACAATGCAATATGCATTTAAGGATAATAATGAAACATTATCCAACAAACATGGACTTACTATAAACATGGAGTTAATATCCAATAACTAGAGACGTAAACGGAAACTTGATCCTGTTAATGAAATGACACATTCTTGTGATCATGCATGCCGATGACGAGACTTGCAAGTAATATTTCCACAGATGTTGTTCGAATTAACTGACACAACGAAAGGATTCAATAATAATCATATTCCACATTTCTCACCTACATAAGCGATAGGATTACCTCTTATCAAGTTTTTAACCAACTTAAAAAAAAGGATCTCAATTGTTTGTTTTGATTTTGAAATTAATTTTTAGTTTAGTAGGAATACGCTAAATACTTTTCGGTACAATTTATACCTCTGTAGCATGTTTGATAGTTCAGAGGTATAAATTTTACCGAAAAGTATTCAGCGCTTTTGAAAAAATCGACATTAATAAAAAATATACACTTAATATGAAATTTAGTTTTTGATTATCTTCAGTAGAAAAACTGTGTTTTTCAGTGTAATCATTCGCTAGTATTATCCAGGTTCAACGCGAACGAAGCCAGAATATAACGAAACTCACCAGTAGGACAATCGCACTCGTATCTCAGCTGATCCAACGGCGTACACCTCCCATCATGAAGACATGGAGACGGCTCGCAAGGGACGTACTCCGCATCACAATCCCTGCCCGTATACCCCGGCTCACACACACACGTGTACGACCCGTGGGTGTTGAAGCATCTTCCGTGATGGCAAGGTCCTGATCCACCGGAGCCACTAGAACACTCGACCACGTCTTCGGTGCAACGGGAGCCGGTGAAGCCAGGGGGGCAGACGCAGGAGTAGCCAGCAGCGGTGGTGTTGTCAGCCACGCAGCGGCCACCGTTTCTGCACGGCTGTGATGCGCAGTGGTCCTCGTGCGAGCATTCTAAGCCTGAGGACAACATTGATACTTTTTAGAAACTTGTAATTGGCCGTCAGCATTATGTGTAGCAACTTTGTATGCTGCATGTATTTATTATAAACTACCTAATGTATACCCGCCTAGCTGTAAGTTTTCCCAAAATTGTTTAAATAAAATAAATAAATAAATAGAAAATTGCAAAACCTTCTTCTTGTCGTGTCAGTAGTTAAGAAACAGTGTGGTGAAAGGAATATAAGTGCGTCTAAAACAGGCTCCTTTTGAGCACTAGATAAAACTATATACAAAATAATCTTAAAAAACATCACGACAGACGGTAGGTAAATCATTTTTTACGCGTGTTATAGTCAGTTGTTGCAACAAAAGAATAACAAAATAGCGTTAAATGTTACGAGTGTATTTATAACTCAGTTATTTCCAACAAAAGAATGAATAACAAAATAAACAGACAGTTCATGAACTCGAAATGAATGGAAGACAATCGTCATCATGGCGATAAATAATTTAAATAGCCGAAACATCTACAAATTACAAATCAGTATATTTTCTACAAAAATTACCATATATTGACCATTTCTGCGCGATTCTATTATAGTTATGACATTTGCGTGATAGCCGATTATCGTGTTATGGGAATTAAAGTCGACCTAGCAGCGTTATGCTAAATTATTTTTTAAGTTTATGGGCACTTAAATACTTTTTTGAATACTGTAAATATTTTATGTGTCAAAAATAATAAATACCAACTTATTTTAGTGCATATCCTTTAAACAAAAGACCCAAGTAACTTGAATAATTTGGTAAAAAATCGAATTGTTAAAATCTTAGCAAACCGCTTTTCTCATGCTAATTATCAGCATCTGTTACGATACGAATTAATCATACGTTTAATGCATCGTTTCCTGTATCAAGTTGCTTTATTTTGTCTCGAGCTTTGCTTCAATTGTCTTAGCGTTGATAATAAGATGCAAAACTGCTGAGTTCTGCGTCTCCCACCAATTGGAACGCTGACTAATCGTCATAAGCAAACGATATAAAATAATTCCATTTGATTGGTCAGAACAAGCTCAATTGGTGTTGTGTTACGTACGGAGTCTGCTTCGACGTGTTTGCAAGCGAACTGATTATGTTTTCAAAATATCTAGAGCATTTACACTTATGGCGAAAGCACCTGCTAGGTATTATTGTACTTCTCGCTCGCACGTTTTAAACTAAGAAAGATATAAAATCACTGAGGTTATTTATAGCCTTCAAAGATCAGTTGGTAGTAGCTCTGCTTTCTGCGCCGTAGGCCGTGGGTTCGATACCCGCCGAGAACAAACATTTGTATCATGAACATAGATGGTGATCTAGGTGATGGATCTAGGTTTGGTCGGGTTCACCTAGCTTTAACCTCTCATATGCCGGAATCCCAGACACAATAGAAAATGTATCGTCTCGCGTAGATCTACGTCCGGCATATGAGAGACTATAGAAGTTACACTACGCGGTACTTATGTGACCGTGACACTTATTAATTTTGATTAAATACCTATATTGAATTGTGACATTGGCATCTAGTCTACTATTATAAATAGGTACATTTTTTATCTTTATCCTTTACCTACATCATCTCAGACAGTATCAGCATTAAGTTACCAACACCTGCTTTAAGAACTCCTCCTTTATGACGCCATTCCAATTACACGGACTTACATGTACAAGTATAAAAGGATCTTCCGTCTTTAATAATAATTACATGAGCTTCTGCAGTTTAATTTAAAAAGATCTCATTAGTTTGGTTTTAAAAGGACTGTTCATGTCTGGTTTAATCTTTTATGCTTTTGGTATCGCATTTAATATTTTATTTATTTATAAAAATTGGTCGCAGCTTAATATAATCAACATTTTTTTTTTTTATATACAACTAGCTGATGGAACAAGCAGATGGTCCACCTGATGTTAAGTGGTAAACATCACCTATAAACAAAACATTGCCCCGTAGGTCACGCACAATAGGAACGTGCCCTACGATGCACTGCCCTGCGTCCATCAACTTGAGGCGTACAGATGTTAAGCCTCATGTGCCTGTAATTACACCGGCGACCACACTCTTCAAACCGAAACACAGCGTTGCTGCTTGGCGGCAGAAAAAGGCGTGGTGGTAGTACTTCCCCGGACGAGCCCTTCACAAAGAGCTCTACTACTCTTATAGTATATAGTACCCTCTTGCTAAACATTAGTGTCCGTAATTAAATTGTGATAATTTTAGGAATTGAAGTAACCAAAGGCTATAAATAGTTTTGCTTGACCGAGTCATAGGACTGTATTCGAACAGCGGCAATGGGCTTGCAATCTGTCATGGTATGGAATAAAAATTACTGCGAAATGTATTTACTATGTGCTAAAACATTTGAGTAAGAAAGGTACCTGATTCTATTTTTAATCAGACATACGTAAAAATGAGGATCAACCAATTTCACCTCACCGGAACTAAAAATTGAAAGCACTTTTTCTAATTACCTAAAACAAAACTGGTTTAGTAACTTTGCACTACTTATAACGATTACAAGTCAGTATTTAACGAGCAATTTGGACTGTATGATGTAACACAGAAAGATCATAATCACTTGACAATAAATTGTTAAAGGAAACGTTGCTTGAAACTACTTTCCAAAACTAGTGGTTTATTATTTCCTACATATGACATTTAATAGTGCATATAAAATGTCATATATATCGACCGACTATCGCAGTGCCTCGAGCACTTTATGTAATTTCGCTTTTAACTGACCTCACTTTTGATTTGACTGAATTACACGTATTTTATTGGACTGGATTATAAATTTATATTTGCCCGGACGAAGATCGATCTTAATTACTAGTTTGTTGCGCAATTATAGAAAAAACTCGCTTAACGGTTCTAGCAAGCACAATGAAATAAAATTTTATACTAATATCTTAGGTATCTTAGGACTGATTCATTCATTGAAACATGCGATTATCTGAGGTATATTTAATATGCCTATTGATTGATACACCTGTTGTAGTTTCTCACTGATGTAGATATTTGAATACCTACATCTATTATGAAACTGAAACTGAAACAGCTTCACAACTTTGATCCCCAGGCACGGTAGATATCCCTTCAGATCTCCCAGTACCAAGTAGGTACTAATTCAAGATTCTTTGAGGATGTCTAAGGGGGGTAGTCAGAGGTACGTCCAAACATTACATTTGGCACATACCCACATTTTGCAGTAGTTAGTATTCCATACGTGACAGGTTGCAAGCCCATCGCCGCTGTTAGAATACTAACTGGTTTCCTCACGATGTTTTCCTTCACCGTTTAAGAGCACTGGCATTGCGCACATAAATTTTTCGATAGAAAAATCCATTGGTGCACGACCGGATTCGAACCTGCGACCTTACGATCGGAAGGCGGGGTCACTCCCACTAGACCACCGGTGCTCTTATATATACATCTATTATAGTAGGTACAATCTGACAGACCATTGATAAGTGCATTTATAGAATCAAAGTTGTAATACGTACAAATTATAATCGTGTTATGATCTCAACAGGATCTATAATCCGCATCATAGTTATTTCTTTAATTAAAGACAATAATACAAATAGGATACTTAATTCTTAATGGTAAAAAAAGAACAAAGATGATGATGAAAATGCGAGTAGGTATACAGGGTGTCCCAGAACTCAACGTCAAGCCGAAACGGGGCGACAGGGTTGATTGTAAACATCATGAGAAAAAACATTAAAAAAATCGATCCCATGCAGTTTGAAAATTATGGGCATTTAAAAACCTAAAAATTTGGTCAATCTGTAACCATTTTTCGGTTATTGTGGTTAATTTTTATTATTTTTGTTCATTTCAACTTTGGAATCGTAACCCCAAATAATATTTCTAAGAATCACAGTCAAAAATAATGTTTTTTTTTAATTTCAAAATGTTTTTTCCCATTTTTCTCATGATGTTTACAATCAATCCTGTCACTCCGTTTCGGCTTGACGTTGAGTTCTGGGACAACCTGTATAGGATTCTTAATTCTTAATGGTAAAAAACGAAAGAAAACAAAAGAAGTCTATAAGATGATGGTGACAAAAGAACTAACCTGTATACCCCGGTGGACAATCACACTCGAACGTATCCAACGAGGTCAGTCGACATGTAGCACCATTCAAACACGGAGCAGAATCACAGGCGGCCGGTACCCTGATCTCGCAGAGTGAGGCGCTGTAGCCGAGGGGACAGTCGCAGGCGAAGGAAGGAGGCCCGCCGCCGACCCCTGGACGGACACGGCACGAGCCTCCGTTCTGGCAGCGGGGTGACGACTCGCTGTGGCACGGGTTGAGGTGTTGGCAGAACTCGCCGGCAAATCTTGAGGTGCAACTGAAAAGATGGAAACGATATATATAATATAATATAATGGTGGACTTTCCATACAGCACTATCTAGCCCCAAACTAAGCTTATGCTTGTAATATGGGAACCAGATAGCTGATATACTACTTATAATACTTTTTTTTTAAATACATACTTATAATATTATATAACACCCAGACAGAGAACAAACATTTATGTTCATCACACAAATGTTTGTTCACGGTGGGAATCGAACCCACGACCTACGGCGCAGAAGGCAGAGCTACTACCAACTAAGCTACGTAGGCTGTCAATTAATTCTTCTGATAATTAGACTAAACTTATATATGGCAGTAAGTAGAAGTATTTCTACTGAGAGACACGTCGCAAGAAGGGATGACAGAAAACACGCCTGGGAAAGAGGAAGCCTGCACCAGCATCAGCGGTCTGCTGGCTTTCCTAGAGGACATCGGGTGGCTGAACTAGCATCCACCACCCGTCATAATCTACATATTTTATATTTCTTACAAGACTACACATAAATTATGAAGATAAACACTTAGAAATATAGAGCCCAAAGGATAATGGGACCCCATTAAAATAATTTAAGCCTTGCATTTCCTAATACGCACGCGGTTGGAGGTCCGAGGTCCAATGGGTATAATACTGTACAATAGGACACGGTACTGTCGTATAATTTATACAAGAGCGTCAAGAGCGGTAATAGCCATGTGCATAACGAAAATTATATAACCGCCAACTTCATGCTCAAATGTGTTGTACAGAATCCTCAAAATTATTAGACAATGTAAATGATCACTGAATAATTACATATTTTACTGTTATTTTTTTATAGAACTACTAGCGACCCGCCCGCGCGTCCCTGCTTCGCACGGGTGCACATATCATGCATGTATTATATTATATTGTATAAACCTTCCTCTTGAATCACTCTATCTATTAAAAAAACCGCATCAAAATCCGTTGCGTAGTTTTAAAGATTTAAGCATACAAAGGGACATGTGGACATAGGGACAGAGAAAGCGACTTTGTTTTATACTATGTAGTGAAGTTGATGGAACTAGCAGATGAGCGACCTGATGTTAGGTGGTAACCATCACCTATAACAAAGCATTCTATTATTTATTTACGAACAAAATCCACAGCTCTCAAAATACATTGCACATACTTAGATTTCTAACATACAGCCAATAACGGAATTACATTATAAAAAAATTAAGACGTTAAGCTATGGACAATCTTCAGCGGCATTATTACTCCAACGAACAGACAGTCTTTCGTTTAAAAAGAGATCTCTTTTTAGGGTTAAGCTCGCGTTTTACATGTTTTATTATTTAAGTTTACCATATGTTTTTATTGTGTAAAAAATAAATAAATAAAAATGTAATGCTGCCTCAATTTTATATAATCTCAGAGCAACACCTTGCATTTCTAGTAACAAAGCTAACAAGCCACCGTCTCACATATTCCTCAAGATCCCGTGGGTGCAGCACCACAGATAACCTAACAGGTACATTGTCGTGGCCAGCGCCGGACAACGACAATAAATAACGCAGATACGTCGCGACACGACCACGTGACGTGCGCCCGCGCACTCGCTTACAACCAAGTATAAACGAACTTGACATTTTTAAAATGAAGTCTGCATTTTTTTCAATCAGAAGAAAACTACATTTGTTTATACAACCAGCTGATGGAACAAGCAGATGGCTCACCTGATGTTAAGTGGTAACAATCGCCTATAACAAAGCATTGCCTCGTAAGTCACGCACGATATAAACGTGCCTTACGATGCACTGCCCTGCGCCCATCAACTTGAGGCATACAGATGTTAAGCCTCATGTGCCTGTAATTACACCGGCGACCACACTCTTCAAACCGAGACACAGCGTTGCTGCTTGGCGGCAGAAAAAGGCGTGATTGACCGAGCGAGCGAAGCGTCTCATTTTCCACATTGGCCAAAAATGCGTTTGTCCGGATGTCTGTCTGTCTGTCTGTTCTCCTCTACAGGTCGCATTTTTCAACCGATCTGGACGAAACTTGGTACACAGGTTTTTTGTCGTCGGGGATTTTTGATTGGAAGGGTACTTCCCCCAAAAAAAGGGCAAAAAGGGGGCTATTTGATATACTGGATATCTCCACCAAATGAGATCCGATTTCGATTATTCTTTTTTTATTTGAAAGGTAGTAACTATAAGTTGGTCTCATAAAAGTTTGGCGAAGATCTGATAAGGATCTTCAGCATGATGAACAGGATAGCTCATCAAACAATCGATGGTTTTCAATCAAATTTGAGAGAAACACAAAGGACCTCATTCTACACAAGATGATGCAAAAATAATCAAAAAGTTAAAAAAAATCACAAAACGGAAAATGCACTTGCACATTACATTCCTCACTTTTAGTATGCTCGCGAGGTCTACAGCTCCCAGAGCCACTATTGGTAGTACTTCCCCAGACGAGCCCTTCACAAAGAGCTCTACTACTCTAAAAGTCTAATGTTGTCTTATGTTTCAAAGTGTGTAGATACCTACCTAAAATATGGTAAAAAGATTTTGCTTGTGTGGCCCTATGTTCAGAATTACCATCTAGTCAGACATTATTCGTAAAGCCAGAAATAGTTATTTGTTATACAAGAGTGCAAAGTTGCTTTTTAACCGTGTGTTCAATTTTGATGACCGAGCAAGCGAAGGATTCTAAAATTTAATCACGAGCGCAGCGAGTGATTCAAAATTAGAATCCTGAGCGTTAGCGAGGGAATCAAAAGAGCACGAGGTGAAAAATCTTTGCACTCGAGTGCAACACGTAACTTTTCATTCCACCTCAGCGAGGAAATTACTAAATGCAAAAAAAAAGTTTACAATCACAAGATAGGTACTTTTATTTCAGTTTAGGTATTAACTACTACATTATGACAGGTAAGTATTATAGAATAATCTTTAAATTATAACAAAATAATACTAAGGTATAATTAAGAAAATTTGAAAGTAACGTTGCTACAGTTATTTAAATTGAGTAACAATATAAGGTTTAACAATGAAGTGAAAAAATGCCGCGTAAAGAAAGAACCGCGTACAAAGCAAATTGAAAAAAGAACACCAAGAAGGTTCCGAGTCTGAGTTTTTAACAAATAAAAAAAAAAGTTGTATGATATATTCGGCACCATAGAGGTAGCAGTAAATAGGTTTCATGTTTTTTTTAATTCACAAACTTAGTGCACACGATGTTCTAAATTCAATTTACTTTATCCTCTAGAGAATAAAAACGGCTTTTGCACTCAGATATTGAAGAGCAAAAATACTCTTTCCGAGATGGTGGGATGAAAACTTCTTTTCCGACAGCCAGACAATGAATCACATAAAATTCTATTTGGCTTCTAGAGTTTCATACACATCAGACGGGACAAAACCTTTTACCTACGTGACTATTTGAGCTTTACAAAATCCGTCGAAATTATCATAATCTCACAGTATTTTATAGTAACATGATAACCGAATGATATGCCTAAAATATTATTATTGCCGGTCATTGATTTACAGCTTACTTCAAAGTCACTATCTAGTTAACTGCAAAATTTCAACATAAGTATCGATGTCCCAAAAGCTTAGGTCAAAGGAAAACAGTATCAGATCCAGATAAATAGTAACTAAATGTTCATTTGTCTGTAAAATCGAATACAACTAATCATTACCTACGCCTTTAGTCTGTCTCGCACCGAATGCAATACCCACCCACGTTTATGTTAATGTTGTTACTTTAATGAACTAAATCTCATTTATTACTTTAGCTTGATAGTAACACTTCAGGCGTTTGTGGGAAAATAAATAGTTTTACTATAAGTAGGTACTATCGTATTCATGAAGTATCTGATCAAAATCTTAGCCTATAAAATCATATTGGGTCTTTGATTGCTCGTTTATGGATGGATTGTTTATTTAAATTTGAAATATATGTGTTTTATCATAATATCTATCAACATTAATCTTAAATTGTCGATCTTTAGAAGTTTTACTAGCATTTTGATATCACGCTTCATTTATCATCATTAAAAGGATCATAAAATTTTAGCTGTTATTTGATTTTCCTATAATTGCCGAGACTTTATTGAGTATCAATGTGTATCAGTAAAGACGAACAAAATGCGCATCGTCATTTCCAACATTTTAACATTAAACTTGAAAGGAACCTGTAAGTGTGGGCGTTTCGGAGTATTGCGGAGCCTGTCAAACCCACGCCTTGACCTCCAGGGTAGGTGCATCCACCGCGCCAGCATTATTGCTTATCTGGAAGATACTGCAATATTGTCCACTTTATAGTTGCATTTGACATTAAATTCATACTTCGATGTTTTATTGGGTTATATTGTATTCACCTACACGTAAGAAACCACAAAGATTATGATGTAAAAGTTATTATCAACTCGGAAAAATAACTTTGAGACATTATAAACTCTATATCTTTGTTCAAGCTTCGAGTAGTTATGACTGAAATCGTATGAAAGCTGCTATTAACGAATAAAATTGTAAAATTAAACTAAATATTGTATTAATTAAATAATAAAAACAATAAAAGGATTAACAGACTGTAAAAAACCGAAATCATTGCATATAAAATAAAAAAAGATGAAAAAGCGAACCCAATACCGCGCAGTTAATTACGACATGTTACGCCGAAACAACAAGGAGACGCAAAAAGATGACAGCGGCTACCGGAGTGGAGATTATCTTTCAAAATTATAACCGTTCGAGAAATAGGGCTTTTGTTCGTACCTCAAGTTTTCTACAAAGTAAATCTTCATTACGGAGCGAGCAATAAATTCAAAAACTATCGTAGATCTAATTACGGTTTGCGAAAAAGATTGTTTCTCGACACGGTAGGTTGAAACTTCTCAATTACCAGCTGCCTAGGTCTTGGCTAGGCTGGTAGGAAAGCGACCTTACTGCATAGTGTGTTGGTCGGTGCAGCAATTATTTATGGCGCTGACGGGCGATCCCGTGTCACGGGTCGCTCGCGGTAAATAAATAGTGTGCGAGCACCTTGTAACTGTCGCCGGCTATATAATATTCTGTTTCGATTGTGCACTTTTATACAAATTAACAGAGTTGTATAATTGTTATGTTATGTTCGACGGTACTTATGTGTCATACTAACCATCAACTAGATGAAGACTTTATTATCAAAGCGATGCAGCATAGGGCGCAAGGGGTTATAGGGTAGGGGGGGGGGATAGGTAACTGAGTAGCTCATACTAATAAAATAATAAATAACGCTGGACAATCCACACAACATTAATACCATAACCCCAAAGTAAGCTAGTCAAAGCTTGTGTTATGGGTACTAGATGACTGATATATTTAATACATTATATACTTACATAGATATATATTTTTTATCGTACATAGAAAACACACAGACCAACGGAACAAATTTCTGCAGATCGTACACAAATTTGTTCCGAGGTTGGAATCGAACCGCTGTGCCACTGAGGTCGTCAAATACTGTATGTTACTTCCTATTCTTTTTTTTATACAACTAGCTGATGGAACAAGCAGATGGCCCACCTGATGTTAAGTGGTAACCATCACCTTACAACAAAGCCTTGTCTCGTAAGGCACGCACGACAGGAACGTGCCCTACGATGCACTGCCCTGCGTCCATCAACTTGAGGCATGCAGATGTTAAGCCTCATGTGCCTGTGATTACACCGGCGACCACACTCATCAAACCGAAACACAGCGTTGCTGGGCGGCAGGAAAAGGCGTGGTGATAGTACTTCCCCGGACGAGCCCTTCACAAAGAGCTCTACTACTCATAAAAATTTCTGCGAAGACTTAAAATTAGCCATCACCGCCTTGTCGCCAAGGTTCATAGTTCAAGCTGATGGAGTGCAATGATACGGCATGCGTACGCGCACGCCGCGCGCGTCTCCCATCTGATAGCGCGTGCACGCCGCCGGTTCCGAGAACGCATAGTTGTGATTTTGTTCTAATGAGATGGCTGTCTAACATCGTGACGATAAGATTTGGGAATCATCAGAACATATGGAAAAACATAGTATACCTCACTCCATTTCTCCCAACTGAATACCTAAATCAGATACAAATGAAAATCTACTAACCATAGTTCTGACCCACGTGGTAGATAACGCATTGTGTAACACTTCTGTCAGGAGTAGTGGATGAAGTAGACGAAAAACTTCCGAAGTACACTACCGAACCTTTGTTTATTATACTGTTAGCAATAGACAATTAATAGGTAATCGAAAACTTGGCAGTAAAAATAGTTCAAATTTAATTTATACGAATATTTACGGTTATAAAAGCATTGCTTGTTAGGCTCTTTAAATTACTGTTTCCTCGTATAAGATAGTAACTCCAGCAATTTGTACAGAAAAAGTGTTTCTGCCACATTTTTTCCCATAAAGAGGTGGCTGTCATCCCAACCAGTTTAGTTCCTGTCGTCATTAGCTGCCTCTGCGCAAAAGGAGACGTGTGCAGTTACGTGGCCAGCTTAGGGCGGCAAAAAGATAAAACATTCATTTATCAGTCAGTCGCATACTCCCTTCCTTATTTAAAACCATCGTTTCAGTTGGCTACAGCTAGGATTGTCTCAGTTCTTAAACAGATTATAGAAACAAGGAAAAACTGATAAAGTAATGTGTAAATTATTCAGGTTCCTTCATTAATATATTCTTGAATAGTTTCAAAACCGTTCCTAAAGTTTAATCAATAATTTAAATTCATTTCATTATCCCAAGAACAAGAAAAGGCCAAGTAGACCAGGGCAGCATTCTAAAGACATAAGAGAAGTTATGGAAAATAATAAACATTTAAAAGATGTCAAAATTCAAAGGGAAGAAAATAAACGTAAACATCAAATGCTCATAAGCTCTATAATAAAGTCAGTACAGAGCCACGAAGCGAACGGTAGCTGCGTTCATAGCTCTTACATTGTGAAGACTTCAGTCCAACGCGGGGACGCCTTGTTCAATAAATACCTTTATTTTCTTCGCATAAATCTTTCGGCTTTTGTATGCAAATGGTGGGGTGCGTTTTGTTGCTTTTAGATTATTGGGTACACATTCAGAGATATTCTGCATGTAGGTAAATAATATATCTCTAGTACCTTTCAAAAAGACAAAAGCTAGATACACATTTTATTTAAACACTTGACGAAAACTTGAATAAATATTTGATGGAACATTAGTGAACCTATTTTCTGGGGCCCAAAATCATAGATCATAGTTCTATACCTAGATAAGTTCAGTGCCGGACAAAGACCTCCATATTTGAGAAGGTTCGCCCCTTCACACTTAGCACCATCAATATTATACTAAACAATATCATCATCATACTTGAAGCTGCAGTTTTAAACTACAATTTTAAAAACAAGTAGAGAAATAAAATGTATTCGGAGATCTGTTTATCGAGAATCACCATTATTGTGCTGGAGATTCATCTTCAATTACGAGCGAAGAGTCAGGTCCCCAGGCCTTCCGACTACTCCCTGTAAATCTTGCAGATACCACCGACACTGGGAGATAAGCTCGCCACGACCTACGTAATTGACATAATAAGAAAATGTTAGGGTTTTGACCCTGTTATAAGTCTAGTTTGTGTCCAAGGGCATAAAGTAGATATCTCTGATAATAGCAGAGAGAAATTGCAATAACTATAACTAGTAATCTGATAATTTATTGAAATAGTATAAAATGATAAGAAGTATTAAACTTACTCCCTAAGGGCTGGTAGAAAAACACTTATAAAAAAAAACACTCATAAGACTCATACCTGCATAGGGTCAAGGCACTAAGGACTAGGGAGAATCCTACCTAACATGGCAAGCAAATATTCGTACTGATACGGAAGTAGAACCCGCACCTATTGCGGGCAGGGGTACCCTCGTGCAACAGCGGCCAAGTAGTTTTCATTGTGAGAAGTGATAAACTTTAAAGTAAATTAAATATTATCATACAAACACGACCAGTCACTTGACAATCAGCGTAACCGAAATAATAGATTCATGAGATATCCAGAAACATCTTGATCCTCGTTCGGAGAATTTAGAGGTGGCACGTGATTGGGCGAGCGAGTTGCGCTCGCGCATTGCCCGTCGCAATTTGCCGGTAGGCGTGCCGGTGGGGGGGACAAGATTTACACAAGACATCTGACCTATAGTTTCACTGGATTTACTACCCGATTGGGCGCAGCAGCTGAATTGAAAGGGGAAAGACTGACGTCTAAAGCAATTTCCACATTACTGGATATTAAATGGAAAGCTATACATCTATTGAAATAGCCAGCAATAACTAGTGGAGGCACTTGAGCTTTTTATTGCTATGAATCAAGACTCTTTGATAGCATTGTTTAATACGATACTGATCAATTACTTTCATTAATTTAAGCTCATAAAAACCTTCTGGCAAACACATTCGAGTCCACGTTCAACTCAGTAATGTAGACCTATAATAAAAATTAAAAAGGACCAAAACCAGACAAAAAGTAATAAACCTACACAATACTGAAGATAATAAACCCTCGGATGATAATATAAAGCATTGCATGCGTGAGTCTGCAACCGCTCGAGGCACAGAATAAAACCCAACACGGAATACATAATAGTAACTTATAACATGTAGAATAAATATTCACTGCAGAAGCAAAAGTTCTTGGATAACAACAGTCAGCAACCTGAAACTCAAGTGTATCACGATGATAATATTAACAATGATATTGAACTAGTCCAGTCTTCACTTATTTTTCCTTCTCCAATCATACACATGAAAAACAAGCTGAAATAAATTAGGATGAGAATATAGAAGTGAAATAGGCATACGGCTAAAGTAGTCGAGGACACAATGGCACATGAAACCCGTTCAGATTGTTCAGACGAACAAAAGGTTATGGACTCTGCTTTAATTAATACAATAGCTGTTAATATTAATTTAAAGACAATACCAAATTATGATAAAATCGATTATTGAGAACAAAACGTGAAGGTAAATTGCCCGATCTCTTCAGAAGTTGAATATTACGAAAGCGTTGAACCTAAAATACATATCAATAAAGAAAAGCTTCAAAATAAATATGGCTAACAAAGTAAAAAAAGTGTTTATTTGAAAGAAAGGTTATATAGTATAGAACAGATAGAACAGGCTTTAAATTAGTTGAGAGTTGACAGGGTACTACATGACCAAAATCAAAAAGAAATTAAGATAGCACGACATGGGCAGTAGGTACAGCAAACAGATAACAGAAATAGAAAATATTGACAAGTTAAAGTTGTATTATATGCTCTTTACAGATTGTGAATACGCTTGTGGAAATATACGACGGTGTTTAAGATAGCGACAACCCACTAACATGCATCTTTTGTAATAAACGTAACTTTAGAAACGAATGAGATCTCAAAAATCGGAGGAGAGTTTTCTCGATTTGCCAGCAAAGTTCTAGGTCAAATATATTATGACAGTATTTTATAGAGCAAACCACAACTTGATAAATATAAAATAAAATAATCAAAGAGAAATTCAAACAACGTAATCTAGTAATAACTAAGCGGAGCGTGTACTTACCTACTGCCTGTTGGAGACAGATCAATGATAGTTATTTTTGTTTTATAAAGAACAAACATCCATGTATGTTTACCACGTACATGTTTGTCCTTGGAGAACACCGAACCCAAAACCTAGACAATAGAGACCTACATGAGCGCTGAAAGCAAAGAAGGTAACTAAAAGATTTTTGGGTATGAAATAATGAATTATGTTTTTTTTTTAACTTAAACAATATAAAATGTCTCAGTTATCATCAGTCACACCTTCTTCCTCTTCTGCAGTCAACAAACTTCTAGGAAATAAAGGAAAATATTAGTTTAACACAATACAGGCATGTCACAATCTGCGCACGCGTCCGCCGAGTCCGTTCCCACGCGCACTCACACATGCCTACTAGCATGTGTGAGCGACGCGCGCGCAGCTTGCGCCCTGCGCGCCCATAGAGTAGGTATTGAGATCAATGATAGCACTATTATGAAGTGAGTACCTTACCTACCTAGGTACGGTCTTTACGGAAATGATTATTTTATCACAATAAAAATAACAATACCAACCTAGCCAGTACTACTATCTAACTCAAAAAATATTAATAGTTACATTTAGCATAGGTAGGTAGGTTTAGCATAGAAATAAATAAAGAAAGCAAACTGAACGGAAACGTAATTAAATAAAGAAGTGCAAAAGTCAAGAAACAGAACAACAAACAGCAAAAAGCTGACTTACAAAGTAAAGTCGATAACAGTCTCGCAACTTTTTAAGCTACGAGCTCATAAAGATAATCAATTGAATCGCCTAAAGAACACCCCGGAGCCGGTTGTCGCAAGGTCGCCTATAGGTGTTGCAGATGTTCTGGAAACTCACATCTGCCGTGTAACGGCTCAACTTGTTGGGACTTGAACCTTGCTTATGAGATCATTACTTGCTTATTTTGTTTGGGTTAAGTACCGCCTTATTATACTATTACACGGTAACGTGTAGGTAAAGAGTTCACGCAATTCGTATTTTTTTAATTAACAATAGCTAACTCCCAGTCAGCGTTATGACCTCAAGACACATGACATGACATTTAATTCAAATGTATAATCTATGAATTATTTATAAACGAATAATGCACAACGAACAAAAGCTGCTTCGAAACTGAAGCTGGTGAAAACGTCGAAGCACCCTTTGAAATTGTATAAAACCTATCACCCGATCTCAAACAGTAGAATAGATACAGATGCAATGCGACATCTGCGAACTAATCTATGACAGCCCGCAGAGCAACATCCGGCCGATCTATATGTATTGAACGCCACACGTCTGATTATGGTGAACTGACAATCGAAACTGGCAAGGTGAAATACTGACATTGCTGATTTTGAACGAGATAACAAACATGTTCCTTATCTATCCTAAATCCGACATGACAGTATATACATACCGTACAGTAGCCTCATTATTATATGGGAACTAGCTGACGCCCGCGGCTTTGCTCGCGTCAAGGAATTCAAAGTTTCATACAAATTTTCATCCCCTATTTTATCTCCTTGGGGGTAGAATTGATCAAAATCCTTTCTTAGCGGATGCCTACGTCGTAACATCTACCTGCATGCCAAATTTCAGCCCGATCCGTCCAGTGGTTTGGGCTGTGCGTTGATAGATCACTATGTCAGTCAGTCAGTCAGTCAGTCAGTCAGTCACCTTTGAGTTATATATATTTAGATTTAGGTTATAAAGTAGGTCGTAGTCTATGGACGTTTTCATGTAAACAACACTGTGTCGTCGCTCCTGACGAATTTTTAAAATACAGTAGTAAATTCAAGGAATACCTGGTACCGCAGCATACGACCTAGTGAGCAGAGGTTATGTCATCCTATTCACAACAAATTACAATGCCATAATCACCGAAAACGCATATTATCAAGGGAAATACATCGCTAAGGTCGGTTATAAATTTAAAACTATATATTCACCACTATTTACAATAATAAACCTTGCTGCCATTCGTCAACTTCAATGTAAATAAAATACTATGTGAAAACAGCTGATTGGCGCAAACAGAAATGTCAAGCTGACAGCAAATTGATCTCCCATAGACAAGACAATACGTTCGGATACACTAAAAACATCGATTCCAAATAAATAATATCGAGTCAAGCAAAGCCAGCTAAAGTTAACAGTGCTACCAGCTAATTTGACAAAACAGTGTTTTCGGGACAATTTAAAAAAACAAATCAAACACAATGGACAGTAGATCAAATATGACAACCAGAAAGCGACATCGACTGAACACGAAAAGATCCTTATCAGTGGAATCTGCTGATTCATTGGACTCTATAAGTAGTGCTAAAAGTATGATGGATCTATCAACGCATGTACAAAACGATGAAGTGGTCTTACTTAAAAACACAGTCCAAGATCTTGAAGAAAAATTAAAGGCAGCTAATGCTGAGATTGAAACTCTTAACCTCGATAACAGTGCTTTAATCAATACGCTTAAGGAGGAGCAGACAAAAAATGAACAGCTAAAAAAAATGTACATAACCAGTATGAGCCTAAGAAGAACGGATGCAACAAGCAGCTTAAGAATGTCTAGAAGGAAGAGAACGGGTGATAAGTCAAACCTTAGCCTTACCTCCAGAAGACTGGATCTTGATGTAGAATCTGATACACCTAAAGCGAGTCGTGATAAATATTTGAATAACCTGCACTACAGAGCAATTCTGACAGAGGATGAAGGGAAACACTATGCTGTTTCTGAGCCACACCTGGCAAAAGAAAATACGCTTAATAAGAAAGGAAATATTGGTGATAGAAACAGAGCTAGTACCCAAAACATACGTAACAAGGTCAACAACAAACAAAAAATGGAAAAAGTTCCTACGGAGATAAATCATAAGAACAAGCAGAAAAGGAAGCAGAATGAAAACAACATAGTCCTACTTTGTGATAATCAAGGAGAGGGTTTAATTCAAAATCTTCTGGGACACAAAAACCAATTTAACTTTAAAGACTATGGTGCATTAGCGCTAAGGAAAAATGATTCTCTTACATCGGATGTTTTGTCAAATTGTAATAATCTTGCCAAAACCTTGACCAAAAACGATCATGTAATTATAATGACAGGTTGTAATGATACGAACCCTGTAAAAGTTATAGCGGAGTTGAGTAACGCTCTCAAACAATTCGAAAATTGTAATGTTTACGTTGTGAATGTCCTCTACAACTCAGCATTAAATTTAAATAAACTGAATACTAACCTAAAATTAATAACTAGACTCTACGATAATTGCTTGTTTATTGAAACAAATTTTGATAACCTTGCCTATAAAATAATACATAGCATAAATTCAACTCACTACAAAAACACATTTCTTAATTTTCAATGGGTTAAAAGAACAACCACGTTAAAAAACCATCTCAGGCATGCACCTACATTGCCGAAAAGAGGCACGATCCCGTTTTACTTCCAAAAGCCTTCGGAGAAACAGAAACCTAAACAAGTTTCACTCAATGCGTCTCCCATAAAGCCCAAACGAGGCCTTATCACTTCTTACTTCTCTGTTATTACCAAGGGAGTGAACAACGCATGCAGTAATAATGAAACGCAAGGGACATTTTTTCGTGTCCACACATAGAAAGTCAACCTTCACCGTCCTACATCAAAATATATCAGGAGCCCTAAATAAACTAACGGATCTCGAATTAATGATAGATGAGCTGAGGCTTTCTCATGTTGAAATCTCAGTTATCTGCTTAAGTGAACACTTCATTATAAAGGGAGAGGAACACTACCTTAAACTAAATAACTATAATCTAAAAGCCATTTACACTCGGGATGATAAACGTAGAGGAGGCGCATGTATATTAGCGAGGAATGATTTAGATTGCACTGAACTGACCATTTTTAATGATTTGGCTATTAAAAATCATTTTGAAATTTGTGCCACACAGATTAACCACTATAAGATCATTATAATTTGCTTATACAGAATTCCTAATTCTAATATTGATATTTTCTTTGAAAGACTACAAATCGTCTTAGACCGTCTTAAAAATAAAAACTGGAAAATAATCGTTTCTGGTGATTTTAATATAGATATCCTGCTTAAAACTACTAAGTCTAGAACTTTTCAGGACTTACTATCTAATCATGGACTGCAATGTCATATCCGAGAACCAACCCGTAAACAAGCGTGTATTGATAATATTCTAAGTAACATATCAAACGCTACTGGAAAAACATACAGTTTTCAGCTGTCAGATCACAATACAGCTCAAGTAATCTTCTTTGAAGTTTCTGCACAAATTAGAAATAATGATTACTATTACGTTACAGTAAATGATGAGTCGAGGGAGAATAAACTCAAGTTTGTTAGCTGTTTGAAAAATCTTAGCTTCTCGGATGTTTATGAAGTAACATCTTCAGCTGATGAGGCTTTCAATGTTTTTCACGATTTGTTAATCTTGTTTTATAGTTTATGCTTTCCACTAGTAAAAGTAAAAAAGGTAGTTAAAAATAAGAAATTAAAATGGATTACAAAGGGTGTCAAGATTAGCTGTAAAAAGAAAAGAAACTTACGATATCAATATTATTTAATAAAAAGTAATGAATGTAAAAACAAATACAATGAATATTCTAAGGTACTCAGACGTTGCATAAATCGTATACAGTCAATGTCTAATAAAAAATATATAGAAAATGCAAATAATTTAGGAAAAGCAACATGGAACGTAGTAAACAAAGAAATAGGTACACTGAAAACGAAGCAATATATTGACCAAATTAATGACAATGACGTTGTCTTGACATCTGGTCTTGACATTTCAAATGCTTTTAATAATTATTTTATCGACATTACCAAATGCAATTATAATAATGATAAAAATAACTTTGATATGAATTCAAATAACAATGTGACTTTCAATGTTAATACTATATGCAGTAGCTTATTTCTGGAACCAACTTGCCCAGATGAAGTCCTCAAAATAATAATAATGCTAAAAAATAAAAGATCAGTTGGTTATGACAACATCTCCACTGCTTTACTGAAATATATTAGTCA
Source organism: Plemyria rubiginata (assembly GCA_963576535.1). Classification (NCBI taxonomy): domain Eukaryota; kingdom Metazoa; phylum Arthropoda; class Insecta; order Lepidoptera; family Geometridae; genus Plemyria; species Plemyria rubiginata. The sequence continues at coordinate 13,008,886 of OY754908.1, read as the reverse complement.
GTTTATTGCGGAACCTTTGGCTCATCTCATTAACTTATCTCTAGAACAAGGACAGTTCCCAGAAAGGCTTAAAATATCCACCATAAAGCCTCTCCATAAAAAAGGTCCTAAACAAGACATGGATAACTATCGACCTATATCTTTGTTGCCTATACTTTCCAAAGTTTATGAAAAAATCATGTATAAAAGGTTACTTACATTTCTGGACAAGCACAACATTTTGGTTAGTAATCAGCATGGCTTTAGGAAGGGTATGTCAACGAGTCTAGCTACTTTTAAGCTGACAAAAAATGTCATAGAAAGCCTAAATAAAAAAATAACTCCATCAGCTTTGCTCCTGGATCTCAGTAAGGCATTTGATTTCGTTGATCATAAGATTTTATTAGAAAAAATGAATAAATATGGAGTAAGAGGTCTAGCCGAAAGCTGGTTCCTCTCTTATTTAATTAATAGGAAGCAGATTACCAGAGTTACAAAATTAAATAACAAGACATTGGAAAACTTTGACTCTGACGTTAGGATAAACCCTAGTGGCGTTCCACAAGGTAGTATATTGGGACCCCTACTATTTCTGATTTACATCAATGATTTACCACAAGTCATCGACCATGATTGTGTCATGTTTGCGGATGATACGACATTAATAATTAAAGACGATAATTTAAACAGCTACGAACACGTGATAGGTAAAGCGTTAAATGACATTATTTTTTGGCTTGACATAAATAAACTTAAACTTAATGTATCGAAAACTAAAATTATGACATTTACAACACATAATAAGCAGCCAGTAACTCTAAATGTCCTGGTTGATGGAAAAGCCGTTGAACAGGTATCAGAGTCAAAATTTTTAGGAATCACAATTGATGATCACCTTTCTTGGAAGCATCATGTGCATAACATCTGTGTCAAAATTAATAAATTTGTTTATGCACTAAAAAAGTTGAAAAATTGTACGTCCCGACAGACAGCTTTAGTGGTCTATCATGCCTATATATGCTCTATAATTAGGTATGGTATTATAGTTTGGGGTAACTCCACCGACATACTAAGAGTTTTTGTGGCCCAAAAAAAATGTATTCGTGCAGTATTCGGTATGAGATGGACTGAGTCTTGTAAACCCATATTTAGAGAGCATAAACTTTTAACCGTCCCATGTATATACATTTTGGAAGTTGCAAAATTTATAAAAAACAATGACAAACTTTTTGAAACGAACTATAACATAAATAAAAGAACAACAACATGTGTTCATCTGAAGATGCCGGTGCCTAGGTTGGAGGCGTTCAGAAAAAACTGCGTCTATATGGCTCCACTTATCTATAACTCAATACCAAAAAAATTAATTGATCTCCCTTACAAAAAATTTTGTGCTGAGTTGGAGAAATGGCTGATATTTGAAAATTTCTACTCAATTTCTGACTTCTTGGAAAAGGGTTCGTGTCGTTTTTATAAATATTAAACTGTTATTAAATTTTTTGACATACCTACTTATATTAAACTTTCTTGGTTTCGTTATTTTAATTTTAATGTATTTTTTTTTTGACAATTGTAATGAGTAATTTATTTAATATTTGTTATTTTTTCATTGTTTGACATTTAATTTTATGTAAATCAAGCACTGACCTCAACATTGCATGTTCCTACCTCCTTAAATTTTTGCACACCTATGAATGGTAAAAATATGTGAAACTTCAAAACTACTGACATCTTTGTATCTGCTGTACCATGTTTTTATGCAAATAAATGAATTGATTGATTGATTGATTGATTGAAAGGATCATACAAAAATATCGGAAAACTTTGTTGTATTGTATGTACATAGACTTGGTCGCATAGAGCTGGCTAACGCACCATTAAGAGGTTTTAAAGTTATCCTTTTAATTAAACAGAATAAAGACCTCATGAATTGAGAGTCACATTTAAACGTCTTAACTAAATAAATTTTAAACTATAAAAAGTTTATCGCTATAATGATAATCCTTTAATAGGTTAAATTGTTACAATAAGTACAAATAACATAAATCAAACGGGTCCGTAAAAAAATACCAAAAACATATTTCGACAAGCATGTGCACCACGTATTAGTGACTGAGTTATTTGTGTGGTTTACGGAAAACCTAAACACTCCAGAAAACTCTTTGTAAACCAAGGTTTTATAAAAAATATTGTAAAAATAAAACACTACATAAATAGAAATACGAAAGTAAAATCGGACCACCTGGAGAATGGAGATACATTTAGATACTTACATAACAAAAAGCCATACAAAGAAATAATTTACGACCTGCGATTTCAAAGTCAGCAGTAACAGTAACTAACAGTTGAGTAACATAGAAATTCGTTTAAAAACGATTCATCGTACATCAGCCGAAATACCAAACCTCTAATTACGCCCCATATAATTACCATCAAAGACTTATCAGTTCGATCGAACGAAGAATGATCTATTCATCTGACTACCCTCCAGCCCCGTCACAATACAGCGTGTCTGTGTGCAGGTATCGGGTTACACACACGTGCATAGGCACTGTGTGTGAGCAAGAGCATCGTTTTGAAATTTCCCTGCAGTGTCTGTCACGGTTATTACCTTATGTAATGGCGTTGTCATGATGGGATTGAATGTCAATGTAAGTTTGAGTAGTTGTGATGGTGTTACTATGTTCGAAGATCGGAATTACTGTGATTTGAATGCCATAAAGGCGTGGAATTTACAATCGAAGAGTAACAAACAAGAAGTGTTATCTGAATAAAAAGGTACTATATTTTTATAACCCATCTGAATAACGTTTAAAATGGAGAATGCATTGAACACACACGATAGAAACAGGCGAGAGATTGAAAAATAAAAACATAGCGTAGAGGCAGATCTTAATCATTTTAATGCACATACATACTGAAACTGAAACTGAAACAGCTTCACGACTTTGATCCCCAGGCACGGTAGATATCCCTTCAGATCTCTCAGTACCAAGTACTAACTCAAGATTCTTTGAGGATGTCTAAGGGGGGTAGTCAGAGGTACGTCCAAAGTAATCCAAACATTACATTTGGCACATACCCACATTTTGCAGTAGTTAGTACTTATTCCATACGTGACAGGTTGCAAGCCCATCGCCGCTGTTAGAATACTAACTGGTTTCCTCACGATGTTTTCCTTCACCGTCTAAGAGCACTGGCATTGCGCACATAAATTTTTCGATAGAAAAATCCATTGGTGCACGACCGGATTCGAACCTGCGACCTTACGATCGGAAGGCGGGGTCACTCCCACTAGACCACCGGTGCTCATACTACTGTTAGCAATGTGGCTTTGATTGATGGCGAAACTAAATAAGCTTATCCAATTAGCTGATTAAAAAGAAACTAAAACAAACAGCAGACGATGGGTCTATAAGAGCCAAACTGTTTAACGTAAACGAACCGGTGAGTGAGATTAATAAGACCACTTAACGGCTTGCAAGAATCGCGTCCAAGCTTGAAATGCTCTCAGATGAACCAGATTAACACCAGATAATATCGCACAGACACTTTGAAAAACAACTCACGAATTCGGCATCAACAAAAATATCATCAAGATAAATCAATTGAAAGTAAATTCTGAATTGATTACAATTAATCGAAATCTGTTATGAACTTAACGTGTAATCAATAAAAACAAAAAGTTCTGATCGATATCGGATCTCGATCGGCATTAATATGAAGATGGGCGTTGCCTTGTCATGTCGCACTTAGAACGATTAATGTGCTTTTATTACTTTTTGTAACGTTGGCGCCGAGACTTTTACCGTAGCATGTGTTAGCAATTATTGAAGACGCGAGCATTCGATCGTGATAATGGTGTGACAAACGTATGGTTTACGTGGTTGGCGGCGACTGGACCGGTCCAGCCATAAATCTAGAGGCCGAAAGGACCAGCACAACCCTTTATTATGGCCAGACATGATTGCCCTCGGGCGCTCACCGAAACGCACGCTTAGCAACGGATCTGTACTTTTTCCTCTTTTTGGGGCGCTAGGGTTCAACGGATCACCTTCAAGGCCACTTTACTGGCTACTAAACAATAGAACAGTTTACCCACATAATCTGCTACGAGTCATGCTGTATTGTAAACACGGGGCTTATTATATGCCTCGAATACTAATTTGTGGGGAAACACACGGCTGGGATTGTCACTGGTATCGAATTCCACTTTTTCGTTTGAGATTCCAGTCTGGCTGTAACATTATTTTAGCTTAGCAGTTTTCTAAGCTTTTATCTTAGCAATTATTTAAGTTCTTGAAGTGCAAATTTTGTTAGGCAATTTTAGATGGCGACAGGAACATTCGGTGGTATAGTGAAATAAACAATCTTGTCTATATAAAGGCACACCGTCAATCATGAAGACGCTCGCAAACCTCCCGAGCACGATCTCTATTGAATGCGGCAACAAGAGATCAAAATGTAAATCGAACATGACATCCGGGTGCGAGTTCAAGCGAGCGTCACCACGAATTCAAATGGAAACATCCACGGTTAATCTGATATCGAATCAATAAGATTGTTCTGTGCACGCTCAGGGTCAGGTCACCGCGCTAAACGGTGCAACAACTTGGCTCAAAGAATACGTTTCTTCACAACACACCGAGTGACGTCACACAACTCATTCCCGGAATGCATAGCGATCAGCCTTTCGATGAACACTTACGAGACGCTGCTGACTCAAACTTAAACAAACCATAAAAGCCAATAAACTGGTGACTTTTATGGATTATTTGCAAAAGTGTTAGCTTCTGAGTTTAGCAAGCAAATATTTGATTACATACAAGGCTTGGATTGAATCGTAGCATATGATGTATGGAGCGGTCCCAAGCACGATGTTCTCAGATCTGTGCTCTAGATCTAGCGTCGTGGTCGCGCCGCGCAGGCATTATATGCAAATAGAAACCGTTCCCCAAAGGCTCAAGTTCTAAACATAAGCGATAACTCAGAGGCCTTAAAGTTTCGAATCTCTAAAGTTGTGAAATCCAATTCATGACCCATTCTAACGTTGCATTGCAATTTGTAAAAGCAAATCGTATAATATTCCTAACGCGAATGGTTAATATTCTAAACATAAACTCGCGTCTACTAACTTGGGCCATCAAGCAAAATGTTCTCAAAATAAATTACAATTGAGCAACTTGTGTCACCCAATTGTGAGACGAAGAGCATGGTTCGGGTGGTAATGTGTCGGAATTAGATGTGACTTTTACAAACGTAACAAGGACATCACACGTGCATTAAGAGCAAACGAGAGAAAGGCGGCAGAGTCAGGAATATAAACCTTGAAATTAATGCGATCTGATCTCGAATCAGCCAGTGAAATGGTCTCGTTCGAAATAAGGACATGTCGGCTTAAGTATTGAGTGAAAGCAGATTAAATCAATATTTACGCGTAGCTAGCAAATAAACACATGAATATAAAGAGCCGACTTGATGCTAGTTAGATGAAAACGTAATAACAATTTCCGCTTCCGTCCACAAGTTTTGTTTGGATGCGAGTTTTGGAAAGATAGATATGCATTTTGATAAGCTGGATAATATGATCATTCGTATGCGGTAGGAGGGCATGGAATGCACCTTTTCGTTAATAAAACAGGTGTTGGTTACGAATCAGAAAAGTCGAAATCTGTCTGATTGCCTGTTTAGATCGATAAACACCTTTACACAGTAATTGCATTCCGGCTGGTTTTGGTCATGTTAGAGTTTGGCTTTTAAAACTGTGCAATTATTAAGGAATCTCAACCTGAACTTCCTCGGAAAGGAGCCTTTCGAAACGGTATCAAAACGCTGGCAGTTACATCAGTCGGTGGGAACTCCGCCTGGGAGCCCCTTTGGGCCGCGTTCCCTACGACCGGCCGCGGCCTCGCCCGTAGCCGCGGGCCATCCGACCCGGCCCTAACCATCGACTCGGTTACAACTGAAGACTTTGTATTTGTCGAATGAGATTTGAATTACAGAAAGTGATTACGTTGGAACAAGGAAAATCTTAGAGACGACGTCATTATGACGGTATAATGATGTACAAGACTTCTAAAAGTTAAATATAACTGAGAAAACAACAAATATGGTATGGAGATTTTAAGCAAACCCCAATTTAAAGCATATGAATATTCACAGGACGTTCCGAAGCTTTCAAGACAGATGATGGGAAACTTTAAAAACTAGAAATACTTACTTTAACTACTACTAGATGAAAATACTTGTAAAAACCAAATGTACAAAAGAGTTCATTCCGTAAAGCATTACATCAGCGTGCTATAAACATCAATAATATAAATAGCTTCTCAGTTCAATTGCTGATTTAGATACTTGTAACCTGATGTATTGTTAAAGTACGTTAACTCGTGATAGCACCAGCACAAACCTTAGTGGTTTATACATGCTATTTTTTACAAAAATGTATATAACCAGATATTAAATTGTTGATAAAAAAAAATCAAGAGTGGGAAAACACTATTAGTAGGAGCTATGATTGAAAGTGGACAAGACAATCGCAAGAAGGCGCTGAGCTACTTATAAAGTTAGTTTCTACAGGCAGCCGTAGCTGCACTACGGATATAAACCTTAAGACAATGCACCCTTAGGTAAGGATTTACCGCCTAACGTTTTGAGTTATCGGGTGTTGCAGCTACTAATCGGATAAAACCAGACTACATGGATATATTAAATAACGCGGAGCTATTAAACGATGAGTAATTAAGAGGCAGTTTAACTGTGTGTAGATATACAACTAGAGATAAAGCATTAAGTTTGGACATCGTATAAAAGCTCATCTTCATTCATTTGCTCACTCACTCACTTGCTCACATTCATTTTTTTCCTTTTATTTGGGTAAACAAACAGTAACACAATAAAATATTGTTTAACAATATTTAGTAACTAATTATAAACTAATTGTGGCACCAACACCGTTTACCACAGATTAATAATGAGTTTTAGGTTTTGAGAGTCATGAGAAGTATGTAGTACTATTCTAAAATCTCAAGAATCATTTTCTTAAAAGTGCTAGTTCGCGTTACCGCAATATCTATTGAGTTAAAGTTAGTATTAAAGGAGCGAACTAAACGGTACAAAGGAGATCGCTTACCGGCATTAGTGCGACACCGGGCTGTTGCAAATAACTGACAGGGATTGCGGCAATGCGTTCTAGTTGGGATTCTATAACATAATTTATTAGTAAGAGGAATGCAATCATATCTGTTGTGGCAAAGGTCATATAGCAACATAATTTCTAGTTGTTTTCGTCTTTGTTCAAGTGTGAGGAGTTTATATCGTCTATTTCTTAACACAGTAAAATGATATTTATGAATAAACATTACAAAATCATGGTTATAAACATAATTTTCACTTGAAAACGGGATATTTGCAATGGTTTATGAGTTTGATTATTTCTCCATATTTCGGCACAGTTGCATGCGCCATACCATACCTATAGTTCATAGTTCATAGTTATTTATTGGTAAAAATATTATTACATGTCAGGGGTTAAATTCATGTTGTAGGTACATTAACATAATAATGATAATTTACTAGAGTAAATACATTAAAAAACACATCCACAACAACACAGTAAATCTACATAAATGTAAGTCATATTAAAATCAATCAAAGTACAATAACGGGATATATATATAGGTACACTTTCACAAATAGGTAAATGAAAAACCTAATTCCAATTTTAGCACTACCTAGAAAAGTAATAAACACAGTAAGTAAACACAGTCTACATTGCCGATTGAAATATGCACTGTGGTAAACTGTTACTAGATGCGCAGCCATGTCATGTTTTATTCAGATTATGTTTGCCTTGATGCACATAACTCTCAAGATGATTACGGAAAATGGCTTTGTTCTATTATCCTCAATAACTTTTACGGTTTTATTTATTTATTCTTCGTAGAAGTGATTTATATTTCCGCAGTGCCTGAAACTATCATGAAGAAATCTGTAGCTTAACCAGTTTTTCAGTATAAAAGTTCGACCCGTCTCTTCAAGTACATAACACGTAAGGTAATGTCGAGGTCGTGGGCGTACCCTATGTTAGATGCTATCGAAATTAATAGTATAATAAGATGACCAGAGGTGCAATGAAGTAATCGATTTCGATGTATGATTATTTTTAGTGTTCTGTGTCAAGGCACCCACTACACTGTAAAAGACAAGCTGCTATAAACATTTAGACGTTTAAACGTTAAGTAAAGTTGTAGAATTGACGACACATACGTTTTAAGAGTACATAGTAGAGCTCTTGAAGGGCTCTTCCGGGGAAGTGCTACCACGCCCTTTTTCTGCCGCCAAGCAGCGTTGCTGTGATGTTTCGGTTTGAAGAGTGTGGTCGCCGGTGTAATTACAGGCACATAAGGCTTAACATCTGTATGCCTCAAGTTGATGGACGCAGGTCAGTGCGTCGTAGGGCACGTTCCTGTCGTGCGTGACCTACGAGGCTTTGTTATAGGTGATGGTTACCACTTAACACCAGGTGGGCCATCGACTTGTTCAATCAGCTAGTTGTAAAAAAAAATCACTATAATAAACTTTTGTGAACATGAAAATAAATAGGTAAACAGAAATAGAAGAAATTTGCTCCAAATGTATGAATACAATATTGAAAGAGAATGCACATCAAACAAATGCAACAAAAAAGGATTCAGATCTTAATCAGTAGCGGATTAAAGACGTATCGACATTGACCTTATCCGCGCAGGCGCATGTTACGAATCGATTTCGCCGGGACGCACAGAAGATGTCATAGTACTTACCGAGGAGTTTCACTCAACCGACGTTATCGATATTATTATAGACATTAATCAAGCGACGTAGGTTAGACATTAATCAAGTGATGTAGGTTAAGTAGGTACCTATACTCTTCTTCTACCGTATCAATGGTTCACTACTTGAATGAATTTTATATCATGCTTTACCGCATTGTCTGTGGCATGTTAAGATCATCCCTTGTTAGGGCACAAGGACAGGTCAAGATGAGCAACTATATTGGAGCCTGCGTATATTTAAACCGCTTGAAAACTTCATATTGTAACTAGGCGATAATCCTAAGTTTCCTTGCTGCAATCGAGATATTGAAAGTTGGCGACAAAGATTAATTTATAGTGGCATAAGACATCAACGTCCAGCCAATAGAGGCCCATCGCACTAATGCTGGGCAAACAAGCCGGTCAACGACCCAACTGCGTCAACAATTTGCATGCCCAAATGATATTTTGTACATCAGTTATGAACTTAATATATTTTCTCAAATTATTATAACTTGCTTTGACTCTTTTATCAAAGGCGTGATAATAAATAAATAAATAAATAATGCTGGACCATCCACACAGCACCATCTAGCCCCAAAGTAAGCTACTCAAAGCTTGTGTTATGGGTACTAGATGACTGATATATTTAATACATTATATACTTACATAGATAGATATTTTTTACTATACATAAACACCCAGACCAACGGAACAAATTTCTTCAGATCGTACACAAATTTGTTCCGAGGCGGGAATCGAACCCGCAACCTATTGCGTCGCAGATAATGATGATGACCTTGCACCTACCAAACTAATTTCATGTCTACTAGCCTCACCTAATACCCTTTTTATCTATTATTTTAGTTACTTTCATTAGATAGTAGATTATTATAACTATTGCATTTTGTATTAAAATTCCTTGTGTGCGTCAAATAAAATTGTATAGGAACGAAAAACGAAAAATTACAATATCATATTAGGGTACACCTGTAAAGATAGAGTAAGGATTATGGTGAACTAGCGGACCGCTCCGGCTTCGCACGGGTATTTAACAATAATTTCAAAATTATAATACACACACATAAACCTTTCTATTTGCGTTAGGTTACTAAAAAAGAAAAGTATAAAGAAAATTTGAACATTATTATTTTAACGAACTTTTATTTTTATTACTTAACTTTTTACCGTTGCAAACCGTTGCACAACCCGTACGGCCCCTACCCTAAGATGCTGCCTAGCTCGCCAAGCAGGGTGAGTGGCTACCACGCGACTTTTTTCTAATACTTACATTTTTAAACTTGTGATATCTTTCGAATAGAATGTCCGAATTGAATAATTTAAAAAGTTTTATAAAGGTATTGAAGCAGTTTTGAATATGAAGTAATTTATTTTGATAAGGATTAATACCAAGATACAAATAAAGAGCCTCTTATAGCGGCAGCATTTCAATTAAAATTTTAAAATAAAAAAAACACTTATTGTGGCATAACTATAATAGTTAGACATATGCTGTCGCGACACTTTTTGTAAATAATGATGTGTTCTGCAAAGTTGTAGAACATTATTTTATTCTATCATCAATAGTTTTCGCAGTGCACGCGATGTAAAGAATATTTTACGAATTTTTTTACACCTTGGGTTACATTATTTGAATTTTAGTAAGGATCCCAAATTTTTTTGAAAATGTAATATAGCCTATGTTCACCGGGGATAGTGTAGCTTCCTAACGGTGAAAGAATTTTTCAAATCGGTCAAGTAGTTTCGGAGCCTATTCAATGCAAACAAACAAACAAACAATCAAATCTTTCCTCTTTATAATATTAGTTTAGATAAATAAATAAATAAAAGTATATTTACATAATTTCTTTCTTTCTCTTGACATGTGTTGTAGTAAATATTCAGCAAATGTTATTATGTGACCTACAGAAATTAGTTCATCATTAAGGCTGCGGCGACAGCGGCTCGCAATTTCGAGGTGCGATTGGCTATTATTTCATTTTATTTCATTTCGGGGAGGTTGTTTGAAAGAATAACTCTAAAGTGACACGCATAAATACTGTTCGAACACAAATAATACAATAATATAAGGGAAACATGCCCGAATCAGAAATCATTTTGGTATTAGTATGTTTGGTCTTACGTTTACCTAATACCAAAATGATTTCTGACTCAAGCACATTTCCCTTATATTATTGTATTATTTGTATTCGAACAGTATTTATACGTGTCACTTTAGAGTTATTCTTTCAAACAACCTCCCCGAAATGAAAAAAAAAATGAAATAATAGCCAATCTCACTTAATCGCACCTCGAAATTGCGAGCCGCTGTCGCCGGACCCTTAACTTTATCACTCTCAACGTCAGAAAAATGTCCTGTGAGAATGTCCAATGTTTTTTACATCAACATTGGAATAATAAACGCAGATTTAGAATAAGAAATGAATAAATTTCTTTGGGATCAACGTTGTAGTCATCAACTTTGTGCTTAAGTATGAATCACCAAATAATAGGGTACGTGCATTGCATTAAGGAGAGGTAAAATATTTAAAATAAAATAAAAATACTTGCCCTTAACCTTTAGACTGTTCGGACACAATAGATGTCTATTTGTTTTTGGACGTATTCTTGACAAAGCAAAAGAGATAGACATGATCTTACTGAAAATAATAATAAATGCGTAACAAAATCTGATCTTGTAAAGTTGAATAAGACAGAAACAAATTTATTTCGAGTTACAGGAATCTTTGAAATTTCAATAAAACAATTATTTTTCAAAGTCAGACCGATCGCGAACAATAAATCTTGGCCTTAAGTAGATGTTGAGACTGAGGCAAATGAAACCTGTTCCAAGCCTTCAACTTGTCATAATTAAAAGGGATTGGAGCTTTCGGACGGTAATTAGCCTGTATCTAACACTCGGGGAGAAGATTACGGTGATCCCCACTTAAGGATGGTGGATCTGTCTTAGGTGTTTTCGTAATCTGTATTGTATTACTACCATGATTTTGCATAAAGAAGAAAGAAAGCAAGTTAAGAGGCAAAAACATGTGATGTCGCGGTCTTGGGTGGTACTGTTAATAAAGAGCTAGTAACCTCGAAACATCTGCAACGTTCCGGCCGTTTTTATCTGCAATAGGTACAAGTATTTACAAAATATACATAATACTTATGAAACAGTTGAGCTATTTGCAGACAATCTAAACATAGCTCAACTGATCCAAATAGTGCAATATAATATTAATAGTTTTAATTATCTATCAAAATGATAGATATCATGCGTTTTTATCAAACATTCACAGTAACAACACTTATTCTGCTAACTTTAAAATGTCTATCAGTATCCGAAAAACAACAATTAGATGGCCCATACAAATTAAAAATAAAATCTGATCGTAAAAACGAAGATCACAAACGGCTTCATTTATTTGGTAATCAATTTGTGCATACTGGTTTCCTTTAGCAATAAAGTCTGTTAATGGAACCACATTAATAAAACGAACACAAAAGACATCGCAGTATCGTCCGTATTCAAATGTTTTTGATGAATTGGGTCTTTTACAACAATTTGGTCCCAAAGTTTTATGGCATTGTTTGCGTGAATACAATTTATGGATAACGGATGTTTCCCAATTTTAACAATTTAGGGTTTCTTGCACAAATATTTTAACCGTTAGTTAAAAAACAGATCTATGTCTTTAACAAGATGTTCTGGAATTAATTAACAACTATAATCTGCTTTTTCTAGCTGATAATCTAAAGACAAACAGTTCTTCAATAACAGCTAATTGGAACTACTGCTTAGGCTGAATCAGCTTGAGTTCGAGATTTAAATCGCGCATTATCTTCCGATCTACCTATATCTATATATCTATATCTATATCTATAATAAGAGTCTCGTCTTCAATACTTACACATCTGATTTGTTATCGACTCCTGATTTGTCCCGCATTGAGGCATTCCAACTGTTTATTTTCTTTTTGATTCGATGCAATTGCGGGGGCTTATTTAAATGTAGTCAGTAATCGGTCGTCGGCACCGCATTAATGCTTTAATAGCGTTCGCTTCAAGCGATGAGGTATCAGCGGCTTAATGGTAAGATTTTCAGTAAAGTAATCTCTCGATAGTTCCTCCGCTTCATTTCCAACACTTGAACCATTTACCGACCGCTGCTGGTTATCCGAAACTCATTTTAATTTTATTGGTATCCGACCACGGCACTTGATCCAAAATGAATGATATCAAGAATACGTAATTACTAATGGATACTTCTTCAAATTAGATAGACCCGTTTTCATTTGGAGACCTTTAACCTTTTTAATGTGTCTCATGTTAATAGAAGACATTACAGCACAGGAAGCTGCTTCCAAAATACATGTCAATGAAGATAACTGTTTCTTGTTTTGCCGCTTCTTGGCTATTAATGTCATCCAAATTAACATTTAACTCCTTGCTATCATCAACCGCTTTCACATAAATCTCAATGTTTGTGTTTTAATAAATCATGAAATACAAGCAGATCTAATGAATGTAATGCTGTTTACAGTACATTGAAAGCAATAATATTGATCCAGCGTTTGAAGCATGATATTTTAAAGATCCCGACACGGCACTCGATGTCAAACTTTAATCCATCGATTCGATGAATGGACAACGAACTCGTCAAAAAAAGCATGAAGAATTTTTATAAATAAACATCGATCGGAATCGGTTTGAGACTTCATCTCGAAGTGTTTACTTAGTAACAGCCCGTTTTACATAAATCGATTTCAGAAGACAGTGAATCACAGCATTAATTTAGACCTTATGTCTGGGAGCACACAATTTTGTTTGCAACAGACTTGATACTGACCATAAGAATACTTGTTGAACAAAAACGAGTTTTGGAGCTTTATGTTTAAGTTCAGTTTTGTCTGCAGTACGGTTAAACGATGACATCCGTTTGGTCATCTACTCTAAACATTAAACGGGAATCAAAGAGATGGAATAGTGTCTCTAACAGGAAATTGACCAGTAATTGAGTTTCACGACGATGTTAGCACCATATCTTACTAGTAATTTTGATAGAGATTAATTAATGAGTACCGTAGCTGTATTATTATTTAAGGAAACATTAGTGATACAAATAGAAATGAGGCTAAATCTCAAGAGGGCATAGCTCGAAATAGTAATAAAATTAAAATCGGGATGATCATCAAAAAATCTGTTTTAAATGTTTTAATTTTTTTTTGAAATGATAATACAACTTTGGTTAGGTAATCAGAGGGCCAACCGCGATCTCTTGAAGCATTCTTATTTCAATATTACTTTACTTTTTGATCATAAAGCCGACTCTATGCAGTTGATATAAGACATTGACGTAAAGGTAATATTGAAATAAGAATGCTTCAAGAGATCGCGGTTGGCCCTCAGTAGGTACTGTGATATGAGAAGTAGGTACCTACACACGTTATACATTTCAAGCAGGAAGTTTTTATAATTCCACGTAGCTCATTGAAATCTTCAAAACATTCAGGCATTGTTCGTCGATCAGAGTCGGGGCGTGTCCTCCGCTCGGTCAGATATTACCTACCTATATAATCACAGGTTGAGCATGCGCATTCAGACTTCGGAACAATATGTTTTCAATGTTTATTAGGATATGCCTCACAACACAATTGTACACCGTCTGCTTGCTTGTAATTATTATCATAATTGCCTTACTAGTCTAAGCCTCCCCTATACAGGGTGCCCCAAAAACAGTGGCAAGCGAAAGTCCAGAGATAGAACACCACTTGGGGTAACCGAATGTTAATTTTTGAATTTATTGAATTTATTCATTCGAATTTTTTATCGGTGGTCCTCGCGCTTGGCAGGCGGTTTGGTGACCGCAGTATTGGTGATATGCACTCGATAAAACTAGTGATACGACAAGAAAAAACACTCAAAAGATGTTTATACCCCGTGCTTTCCCTTATTTGTCTCTAATAACTACCATGGGAGGTAATAAGGGATCCTATTCTATGCCAATGCTACCACGAGAATGTAATATTCTGATTTAATTTTTTATTGCATTTGTTAATTGTGAAACTGTTGTACCGACCCCACATAAAGTGATGATAGGAAGATGATGAAGATGTTATTGTGTCACGTCATCATCGATAAAATACATTAAAATTTATCACATTATATTACTTAAATCAAAACATAGTCGTAGAAAGTTCTTGCACAGTATTGTGTTAAAATTAAATCCTAACGATCCAACTATTGTTTAACGTCTCCATTGTAATAAAGTGCATTGTGGGGTCCACTTTCTACAGCTTCCCATTACCCATATTAACACTAATTAGTTAAATTTAACAGTTGCACCGCACTTTAACTGATGCATCTATTTAAAAGGCACTAACATTAAGTACCACTAAATGTCACTCCATATGTTTGTTAGACCCTCCATCACTTACAATGTTCTCTTTTACTCGATACACTTCTTTATTTCCCTGTGTATGTTAATTTTTTTCATTTATCAGTACACAGTTAATTTTTGTATTACTTACACAACTTCAATGCTTGAGTTGGGTTTCAATTCGCACCCATATTTCAATATTTTAGATCCTTATATTAGAATCTTTCTTTACTTCCAATATATTTATTTTCTATTACGCTTTTGAAATTTTATCCTCACATATAAACTAACGGTTGCCCGAGTAGCCAGCAAGTCTTATTGATTCTCTACAAGTTTCTTTGAACCACAATACGCTGCCATTACTATGAGGTTTTGTGTCATCAACTCCAGACCATTGACTTGCATTGCGATTCTGTGACGTCCACCTAATTGGAAATTATGGCGGTCCGACCGATTGGGATTGTAAATTACTACTGTCGGCTCGTTTCGTTAAATCACTTTGATTAGCTGACAGAATAGTAAAGTCCAGTAGGTTCTCCTGGTTACAAGCACCCTTCGTAGCTCTAACTGTGATCAATCATGCTTGCAATACCCATGACTTTAGAACATCGACGACGCTTACCTGACACCGATGTCTAAAACTACAGAGTGAAGAGTAAAGTTAATTTGTTGATAATTATAAATCTACATTTTATTGGGTCTTATCAGACGCACAAAATCAGTCTTATTCCATCATTCTCCCTGAAGGCAAAGAAATAGTTCCAAATTCAAATACCTTCTCAATCACGGATTCCTGAGATCGTGCGTAAAGAACCGGCACCGCTAAGCAAACAGATTTGAGAGCTTTCGTTACGGTCGAGCTCGAATCTAAATCCTAAATTAGTTAGTTTTTTGTCGCAAGCCGCCGGGAACGCTTGGTCAACGCTGGTCACGTCGCGGTATCAATAAAACATTTACACTGTTGATCGAGCGATATTCTTTTGAAGTTTTTTATGGACCTATAATGGAGAATGAGGAACTGACCGCCTGTGAAGAATCATCTGTAGCAGACGTCTACATCACTGGCTCATAACAATTTAGCATTTGATACGTTATTTGATGACGATGCATTAAACAGTAATAAAGATTGAGATGAGTTTTATCAAGTCCTATATCTAATTTAATATTTTAAAACTGGTATAAGAAAAGACCACCACCGTCTCGGAACGTTGTTACATTATTAATACAGAAAAGTAGGTAGTTAAAATAATTATTAAACGCACATATTATATTATATATATATAAACAAAAGTTCAACAACCTAATGTCATGCCAGTATTACAATATCCATGTAAATCGATGCTGCATGTCTGCCGACTGACAAATGATGAAATAGAGGTTCCACGGAGTCAAAGTTCAAGATATTTTGTTAGGAAGATGTTGAATGAGTCATAATGAAGGTGGTGATGACAGGTGATGTTTCGAGTACAGCACGTGGTTGGTACATTAAATATATACATTTGCGGTAACAATGAATATTCGAAATATAACTTCATGAAGAAAATAATACATATAAAAGATATAAGACACATGTAAAAATGAAGACATTGATGTACAGAATTTATCATATAGCTAATAATAAAAATAAATTACGTAGGTGATATCAAGAACGAGTATGTTCTGAAGTGAAAACTACTGCCTCCAGACGTCTCATTCGTACAAAGTCTATTATTTTTGCTAGTGTATCATCATGCTAACTATGGAGAAAGTAGGCGATTAAGAACCACTGGTGTTTGTTAATCACAGCAATGTAGTCTTCAAGAACGAAACAGGTTAAACAGAGCTGTTCTTTCTGTCTAGTATGAGTACTTTGTTAGCTCCAGAATTAATTTCATGAGAAGAACTCTACCGATACAATAAATAAATAATGCTGGACAATCCACACAGCATCATCTAGCCCCAAAGTAAGCTAATCAAAGCTTGTGTTATGGGTACTAGATGACTGATATATTTAATAATAAATTAATAAATATTAATAATAATAAATATTGGTGGACATTCCACACAGCACTATCTAGCCCCAAACTAAGCCAAAGCTTGTACTATGGGAACCCGTTAGCTGATATAATACTTAAAATTCTATTTATTGTAAATACATACTTATAATATTATAAAACACCCAGACACAGAACAAACATCTATGTTCATTACACACATGTTTGTCCTCGGTGGGAATCGAACCCACGGCCTACGGCCCAGAAAGCAGAGTTACTACCAACTGAGCTGTGAAGGCTGTCAACAATAAAAATAATACATTATATACTTACATAGATGGATATTTTTTATTATACATAAACACCCAGACCAACGGAACAAATTTCTGCAGATCGTACACAAATTTGTTCCGAGGCGGGAATCGAACCCGCAACCTCTTGCGTCGCAAGCGGACTCTCGCCCGCTGCGCCACTGAGGTCGTCCAATATTTCTCAGTCTACGATATTTCTCGAAAATATTTATCAGAGTGTTATTTCAACTTTATATTGTCAATTTTTTTTTAAACAAAGGAAGGTTCATGTTATAATAACTCTTTCAAGAAAAAACCGACTTCGATGCACTGGAAAATACACTCATACTACTATAACTCAAAAACTATGTTCAGATCTGACTCAAATTGAATGTGACATGACAAGCACCAGCTTTCGATTAAAAAAGAATCGTCAAAATCGGTCCTTAACTAAAAATTAAGGTAACAAACATAAAGAAACTGTTGAATTGAGAACCTCCTCGTTTTTTGAAGTTAGTTAATAATAAAAGGACACGCTAAAACTACCATACAAGAACCGTTTAACCAGAGCTATTGAACCCGATATAATCGTAGTTCGCTTGTATTTTTTAGACTGTCATGAATGACCTACTCAAACCTATGACTCGACCACGTCTTAAGGTACTGACACACGTGCTGAAAAATAAGCATGCTTATTTTGAACATGCTCAAAAACTAACCGACGTACGAACAAATAAGCATGCTTATTTACTAGCACGACCTGTTCACCACCACCTGCTTTTATTGAGCAAGGCTCGGAAAAAGCATGCTTTTAGCTCGAAAATAAGCACGTGTGTCAGTACCTTAACTTTTAACATTAGGTAGATGTGAGCGGAAAGAACTACATACTTACCTATTTCGCGATGACGGGCAAGCGAGCCTTTTGTCTTCCAAATCTATTCAAGCTTAATGATCTTCGGACTTCATTACATGTAACGTTATACAATTGCGGTTTTGAAAGCAGTGATTTACTTTGTGAAAAGTTTCTTCATTGTGATGTGGTTAGAATAATATTAACAAGACAAGCTTAGCTTTATCATTACCTAGTAGCGCCCTGCGGTTTCACCCGCGTATTTTTAAATCCCGGTATTCCCATTGGATAAAAAGTAGCCTATGTGTTCTTCCAGACTATAATATATCTCTGTGCCAATTTTCACTAAGAGCCGTTCAGCCGTTCTGGAGTTATAGAGTAACAAACATCCATCCATCCATACTTACAAACTTTCGCATTTATAATATTGGTAAGATGAATACCTGTCATTTTTGCTTTTTGAAACCTTAAGCTCGCGAACTAGTTCTGTGTATCAGAAGACAGTGGCTTCTCCCATAATTTTGTAGACAAAGGATATGTCAATTTGCAATTTCTTTTCATAATCGCTTTTAAATAACCCTGTATTTCTTTTACGTTTACCTTATAGTTGTCTTCCTGGGAGTACCTATTATTACAATTGACTTTGGCAATGGCAGCTTTATCTACATGATCTGCATGGTTTGCACGAAGCTGCAAAGATCCGTCATCCGCATCGTGATGCGGCTTTGCCATTATTTCATTACACTCATAATTGATAGCGCTGTGTTGTAACATTTAGATTGATAGCTCGTGTTACGCTTCAAGTATAAGGCAGAGATTGAATGAAGGTGAGCGCTCACTATGCAGACCGAGATATTTCACACAGATTTGTTACAGATTGCTATAGATGCTACAGATTTGTTACAGTTATTAATGCTACCATCATTTAAATTCCTTTATCAGGCTTGTGTTAATTACTGTATTTACTTATGATAAATAATGAACTATTTTATTCTATTCTATTTCATGTTCAAGTATAATGTTTCTTTCAGTTGTATCTAACTATATTTGTTCATGATAATCCGTTTGTCCCATCCCACTAATATTATAAATGTGAAAGGTTGTATGATTGTTACTCAATCACGCCAAAACGACTGTACCGATCTGGATGAAGTTTGGCACAAAGATAGATTTATAATCTCGTTTAGCACATAGGCTACTTTTTATCCAGAGGGAATACTGGGATTTAAAACTGCGCGGGTGAAACCGCGGGGCTCGGCCAGTTTCTAAATAGGTCTAAGTATTTCGACTCGTTGATTAGTATCAGATCTATCAGTAGTAGGTGTAGCATAACCATAAGTGTATCAAATAAAACACTGGTGTCGACACTTTAGTAGCATTATCCTAAACTAACCTAATCTGACAAATCAAAAATTATAGCCGTCCTTGTTATTTCGGTCTTTTAGAAAGGGATGGCAATATTTTTCGACTGTCAAATTAGGTTAGGTTAGGTAAATTCAGCAACAGAATTCGCACCATTGCCTATATAGATTCTAGGGGTAGTAAAATTACGTAGTACTTGTAGCACGTATACACAATGGGCCCAATTGATGTTCTGCACAATGTATAAGCTAAAACTGCTCAGGCATTTAGCTGTCTTGATAAAGTACAATACATATGTGGTTCGTGGTGGGTGGCAGACATGTTACAGAAAGAAACGATCAATGATTTACCAATACTGTCCATGTTTCATTCAACGAATATGTTTCGATCTATCATTTCGTAAAAATGAATTGTTACAGAAGTTGAAGACGATGAAACGGTATCGACATGATGTATTGACAGTTAACGCTACATTTCTAATGGCCTATCAACCACCGGATGCCTTCAATAAGTAAATAGAAGTTTAAAACCGGACTGGTCAAAATCAATAGGTTCCAGTTCAAAATAATTTTAATTTATTGCTTAAAAATGTAAATAGTAGAACTAAATAAACTTGAAATTAATAAAAATAATGAAAGCTAAAAACGACGAATGACGAACAGAATGACAGAATACATGTAATGGTTAACCCCTCGTGCATAAACTCATGTGGTCTTACAGTTAGTTAGTAAGGCCATTAAAACATAGCGACTCAACGATAAGCCAAGGCGGTCTAACCCTCGAGACGTGCTCTGCAGTATCGAGATAGGCGCGAGCGCAGGTGTATTTCCACGTATGTGTAACAATTCTCATTTTTCTACGTGCTTCTTTACAAAGACATAAAGGTCAGTTTCGTGTGCGTCACTCGCGACAATTTGCCTCTTTTGAGGTATAGCCGAGTGAAGTTCAAGTTCTTTATTACTCGTATTGTCATCAAGATTTCGGCGATAGGATAGTTTGTGAGACAAAAGCTAAACGAGTTTAAAACTACTATGAGAAAAAAATTTGAACTTCTAGGAACAAATAGAAAACGCTACGATATAGAAGTAGATAAACCGATGTTAGCTGAGAGTTATATGGTAAGAGAAGTGATAAAACAAAGTAACAGAGTAGATAATATAAATTACAAAATTGTTTTTGCCATCCATAGAAAGAAGATAAATAGGGACAAAACCAATAAATTAATACGACAGTATCTATCAGAGATACTACCGATGATGAACATTTAAACCGATATAAGAGCTATAAATAAACTAAGCCAATATTCATGATATTATAACAAGAAACTAAACTACTAATAATGCGGTAGGGCTGCTAAATGATGGGATAAAATGACCGGAAAGTGCAGTAAATTGAGAAATGCTTTTTTAATTTTTCTAAGAAAAAACATAATAAACTTTTTAGTAAAAAAAGTATTAAAAAATATATTTATACGTACTATCAACTATTGTTTAATCCTAAACACCACATATGTTGTGCCATAGCAAGCCAACGTCGACAGACATGAACGAATGAATGAAAATACTTTATTGTACACCTTAAAAGAAAAACAGTAAGTACACTAAAATAAATTAGGAATAAAACTAACTGTACAATGGGCGGTCTTATCGCTGAGAGCGATCTCTTCCAGACAACCTTTGACATGTGTTCTTCTACCACCTACTATCCAATCAAGTCTGTTATTTTTATGAGCCGTCCGTTTTGTGACTCAGTCCTTCGGCGACCAAAATATGGGCAAAGTCGCCCGGGCGACCGACGACCAAGTGCGTAAACATCTATTTATGCTATAGTTAATCGAGTGAGCGAAGCGAACGAAGATCTTACAATCAACTTGGGCGATTTGGCATTTTATGTATGTATGTATGTTAGTTTGTATGTTTATCCGACAATAACTTGAGAACCGCTTATCCAATCTGCATGAAATTTGGTAAGTGGATAGCTTGTACTTGAGAAATTTACTGGTAAGTATATGAGTAAAATCGGATAAGGGGTTATTAAAATATGGGGTATGTTAAGGGGGCAAAAATTAAAAAAGATACACAAAAAAATAAAGTTACATGTCATATGAAAGGGCTTGGTTTGGACATTGCAAAACAGTTTTTTTTTCTAGGATGCTTGCTTTTAGAGTTACAACAAAAAAGTTAAATTAAGATAACCACCAACCAACGAACTAAGAGCTCCCATTTCTAAGAGTTTCGGTTTGGTATCAAGGTTTTTCTACTGGTCGGCCAATTCCCTTGCTTTTTAATAAAAAAAATTATTGAAATAAATTAAAAAAGTTCTCAGTTCTCATAAAATGTTGACAGCGACCTGGTCTGATGATGGAGCCAAGGTCTGTTCAACGGAACTCTTCAATAAAGCGGCCAATTGAGTTAAAACTTCTTTACCATACAAAGTTGCAGTCAGGGGTTACAGTTACACAAAAAAAAGCGGTTACAGCGGTCAGTGGGTACCATTTAGTAGGTAGCCTATCTAGGTAAGTATACCAAGTTAGTGGGGGATAATCAGAGGCAAGGCCAAACAGTACATCTATGTACTTAAATTTTCGGAGCTTTCGGATCGCATCACGAGATCTCAGTTCGGGGCGAACTACTAGTAAGTCACAGTTGCCTGCGACCGAGTCGCCGGCGACCTGTCGCCGGCGACCTGTCGCCAGTGCGCAATGGCTCTAAGCCGTTGTTGACGCGAATTTTAACCGGCCTAAAATAAGATCTAAGCATCTGTGATATCCGTCTATAGACGGATTCCTGTAAATGGCAACCTAGAGAATAAGTATAGACGCAGAGTCGTTAGCTATATATGATATAGACTATGTTGCAATCTACGGCGATACAGATATATCAGTAAGGCGATTACTGAGGCAATACAAACGAACGCCTTATATGGTACACCACAGATAAAATAGCTACTTCAGTGCAGTTTATTAAGGTGCAGCGAGTGATGGGTCAAAAACAGACCGACAGATGTACCTACTACCTAGGTGGATTGATTCTGTTAGCTATTCAATTCAACCATTTATTTGCAAGTAAGAGTAAGTACAATTTAAAGCAAAATGTACATGCACGTTTTTACATTACATTAGTTTCCATTAGTTTCTTTCTCTTCTTCTTGTACAAACAGTGTCGTGAAAGGGTTTTAAGTGTGCCTTTTGAGCACTACTACTTATTAAGACGCTTATGTTACTAAAACGTAATAAGGGTACAAGAAGGACATAATGTAGTTATTAATTTGATCAAAATCGTTGTCATATTTAAAAATAACAAGATAGTTTCAAAGCGTCGCAAAATCACACTAATAATCATAAAATGTGAAAGTTTGGATGTTTGTAACACAATAACGCCAGAACGGATCTGGATGAAATTTGGCACAGAGATAGATTATAATCTGTAGTAGGACATAGACAACTTTTTACCCCGTGGGAACACCGCGATTTAAAACTACACGAGTGAAATCGCGGAACACAGCTAGCTTTTAATAAAAATTTGTAGCTCTAGAAGAAACAATGAATCAAATTAATGCAAACAACAGCACGTCTACAGTCTATTGTAAAATGCTAAGGTCATTGATCAATCTCAAATCATAATAATAGGTAGGTATTCGTAGCATTAACCAAACCATATTTGCTATTTTTCCTTACGTTTAGTTAGTTAACTTCTAGAATTTTGAAATGTGCCAATGAATTTTGTTGACGATTGTGTACGTCCTAATTGAAAAAAACTAATAATGGATAAGAATAAATAAAAAAATAGAAAAACTAATAATGGATAAGAGAGTAATGGAGAACAAAATAACAGTTCCATACCAATCTATCCAGCACAAATTAATTAAAGAGGTTAATTGAAGGAATGAACGTAGATATGCCGTATGCTGCTTGTAACAGCAACTTTTTAAGAATATTTTAATAATGAATAAACCATCTTTTGAGAACAATCTCACCTGATGGTAAGCGACGATGTATCCGACGTTGGAGCAGAACGGTCTAGAAGACACCTATTCACTCTTGCCTTAAAGATATTTAGGTTGTAGCAATTGTGTATTGTATAGTATACATATTTGTAACAAAAAATATGTTTTTATCGTACTTAATACGGAGGTCTATGTTCAGCAGTATACCTAAAAAAAAAATATTGGTGGACTTTCCATACAGCACTATCTAGCCCCAAACTAAGCTTATGCTTGTAATATGGGAACCAGATAGCTGATATACTACTTATAATACTTTTTTTTTGTTAATACATACTTATAATATTATACCTACTTTTAAAGGCTGATGATGATGGATATGGCGTAATATACAAAAATATGAGGATACCCAGAGAATATAAAACAAGACAAGTTAAAGTATTAGCAAGATTTACCATTCAAAGCTACACTAAAGAAAAAGAAAGAAAAAGACTACAAAAAAGATATTACAATTTTCAAATCAGCACACCATCTGCTAAACTCATTCTCATTCAAACGCCTCCGAGCCATTCGTTGAAAAAAAGAACGAAAGATTTATCGTTTGCCAATCGAATATATCGCCCATTTATATTATGCTTATTGGATATGATATAAAACAAAATCAACGCTAGTTTTCTCTTTATTATTAAGATTTGAAGAACCATTGATTATAAACACAAGCATTATCTATAAAATTCAAATCGAACGACAATTTTAATTTTTCTCCCCACATGAGGTGGCATCAAAATTTAAATAACATTTTTCATAAATACCTCATTTAAATAATTTATCAATAGCAGTACTTATTATAGTATTCTTGCAATGACATCGACGTCCAAACAGTATTTAGTTAAATTTATTAGTAAAATTTGTCAAACATAAGTAAACCGAATTACTGGCCGATGACTTATAGTGTTAAAGAGAGTATTGGTATTTTAGAAACGGTATTTGTGGACAAGCAAACTGTAGAAATGTACTTAAGAAATATTTTAGATATAAATTGAGATAGAATCGGATCGGACTTAAATGGATTGCATTCAAAGGCCATTTTATACCTTCGTTTTAGAAACAGAAGGCTAGCATGCAGTGTGGCCTAAATAATAAAGTACCCAAGGATTTTGTAACTGAACCTACAATAATGCTTTAAAATAATCTAGTGATTTTTTTCAGAACGATACTCATAACTCACGACAACAAAGACGATTACGATGTAAACACGATGTCAGTACAACAGTTACTAGAAATGTATCTTAATAATTTAACAAAATAGATTTTTTCTCAGAAGTCTACCAGGTACATTCGGCGGGCTACGAATTTGATCGTCCGTACTATCTGGGTTGACGCTAAAACACGTATACAACCAGTGGTTACGGAGACGCAGACCAAAGATCATATCGTGTTATTTATTGCATAAAGTCATGGTTCAATACCTTTCGGCTTATTATTATTCATGGCTTGCAAAGGAATCTTTATTGGAGCGGCGAGGTGTGACAAAGGTCCGGACTTGATTCAATATTACTGATTAACTTTTTCAGGATATCTTTCGCTTATTATGATATGTTAGTATGCACCTGTCGATGGAGGCAATGTTGCCAAACAGATATATCGTTATGTACCTATCACACTGCCTGCTTTTCAGACGGATTTCGAAAGCACAGCAGAACAATCAAATTGTCAAATTCATCTTATTTACTTAAATTTTTCTGATTGAATATGCGTTTTTGTCTGTCGGACTCGGTACAAGCTATTATAGCACTGACAATCAAGACATCAGTAACGTTTTTGTTTTAAACATGAACATATAATCATCTTTGCCACAAGACCAACTTGTAACTAAAATACGACTTGAAACGCACGATCGTATGCCTGAGAATATGACCATTGTTTCAAATTCGCACAAACCGGTCCAAGACACAGAAGAACCAACAGTACAGGTTTCCAAAAGGTTCAAAACTTAGCTCTAAACAGACGTATGCGGGCTGCGGTCTTTCAAAGACATACTTCAAGTTTTTAATACTCAAGAATTCTGTTCGGAAATTGTACAGAAATAGACTTTTAAGAATACAAAGGTTAATAAATCTGGACCTGTCTATACTGGTTGTGCTACCGAATTCCAATTAAGAAAACGTCCCATGAACAGTAAGGCCTATGTCACACTGCTCAGAGATAAACACTTCAAAAATAAGTAAGGGCACAGATGGAATCCTTCTTAAATCCTCCTTAGTCAATCATACATTTAGCAGAAGAATTTCAAAGAGTAAAGTTTATTTTAGTGTTCATCCTGTTTTGGAATAAACTTAACACTTTATGGTCTTACTTCTGTCCTTTAAAACTCCTAAAACTTAGCGCAATAACATTGTTTTATATAATTCAATTGTTTTATCAGGCATACGAACGCAGCCCACGTGTTTAAGTGTACAACAGCCCTAAGGAAATATCTCACGTCGAGTACTTTGCATAATTTCTTTAAAAGCCAGTTTTCTTACCATTATGGCCGCAGTTGATTTTTATAACTTGTTTAACATTCGAGATCTTCTCAGAAATTCAATTTGAATCAACCATGGCAAAATACAGGATGGAAAAAACTAAGTACTTCTGAAACATAATTGATCTTCAAACCAAGTTTATCTAAAATTGTCTAATATCTAATAACCTACATAATTTTTTTATAATAGATGGTTCGTAAGTATTTTTTTTTATATAACTAGCTGATGAAACGCGCAGATGCCCCACCTGGTGTTATGTGGTAACCATAACCTATAACACAGCATTGCCTCGTAAGTCACGCGCGACAGGAACGTGCCCTACGATGCACTGCCCTGCGTCCATCAACTTGAGGCATACGGATGGCCTCATGTGCTTGTAAATACACCGGCGACCACACTCTTCAAACCGAAACACAGCGTTGCTACTTGGCGGCAGAAAGAAACTGCGTGTCATGTCGTAGTGGTAGTACTTCCCCGGAGGAGCCCTTCAAAAAGAGGTCTACTACTCTTAAAAAGTAAACAAACCATCTATTGTTGGTCATCGAAGTAATCAATTCACCAATATACACAAGCGCTTAGTGTTGAAGCAAAAGCTCTCATCAGTAATATCACCACTCTGACTTGACTATGGCCAACATTACCTAGCTCTCACATCACAATAAGGCTAATAAGTGGTTGAACAACAACAAAAACCATGGTTACATGGTTAGTCCGCACGCGATTCGTATTACCATTGAAAAACATTCTCAGAAGAGGTAAGGGGTCGCGTGAAATCGCGTAAATCTCACATCATCATTCATTTCATTACCCGCTGAGCATATGACTTCCCATACGTAAACATGAACGAGGCCACACGCAGTTTAGAATTTGAGGACGTTATAATCCCATCCGTCATAAGATCTTAGACTACCTCCATCTTTGTATGTATGCTTTGTGACATCGAGTAGGCTGCCACCACTTCAATCAACATCGTCATCCGATGCTGAGTTAACTTATAACCCCTCTCTCTATTTTTTTTCCATTTCATACCATCTTGGGCTACCATCACCTCTTCTTCTGCTTGTTGAGTCACTAGTTTCTTTCGAAACAGTGTGGTGAAAGGATTTTAAGTGAGGCTCAAGAGGCTCCTATCGATCACGACACATGTTATAGAACTTATTTCTCACGATGTTTTCCTTCAGTTTGAGTGTACTGGCATTGTGCAGATATTTTTTTATTACAAAAAAGACATTGGTGCACGACCGCTTTTGAACCCACTATCTTAACATAGGAAGGCGGGTCCGCTACCCCTAGACCACTACAACTGCAACTACCATCACCTATCTCTGGCCTATGACACATAAAATGCCGTTGAATCCTTTGTTATAACTATCATAAGACATGTAACCCGAATTCAACGTGACACTGCAGCCATCATCTAGACTCTTAGGCCCTTATTCATAATGGTGTTTGAGCGTGCCAATAGCTTATCAGACTGATAAGTCTATTGCTGTCTCGTTTTTTTGGCATGAAAGTGACAAGAATATTACTCTATAGAGCTGCTATAAAATGTCAGGGATTATGAATAAGGCGGTTATCCTTTATCCGTATTTTTTTGAATCAGTTGAGCTACATTTACAGCGCGATTTTTCAGCGTATCTTTTAAATACTAATATTATTTGTAGACTAAGCAAATTAGAAAACCCCGTAAGAGAACATCAGATTCATCTCGCTGCGAAATCGCCCCTTAGTACCACCAATCAAGACAGTAGATACACAGAAAAAGCCAGATTACATTCAATAGGACTGTATCTTTGATCAGAGGCGAATTAGTTGGAAACGTTTCCTCGTTCAAAGGTTTTCGTGCAATTAAATTGGACAGTAATTTGCTAGTATAACATGACAGGTAGCTACTAGCTAAAAGGGTTTTAGATTACTATAGACGTAGGGATTCATCTATGATTTTGCCATAGCTGTGTTCAGTCTTTGATTTTTTATTTTTTCGTTATGTGACACAAACATTTGTGCCAGGTTTAGGAGTTTTCGAGGAAGGGACTGGGAATTCAGATGCAGGGTAAAAATACCAGGTAACTTCAACCTGTTCGCATCCACTACAAGCCACTCTTTCCGGTACCTTGCGAGATTCATCTATTCATTCCCAGCACACTATCATGTCATTCGACCTACGGGCGGGTGGTATGCTATGCCTCAAGGTCTACGTACGTCTTTTGGCCACTATTCTGTAGACTACCGTCGTCTCTTCAAGCTAGGTGTACTGCCCACCTCCATTTCAGTTTCACTTGTATAGGATAATGTTAATCATAATGATTGTAAACCATCCAACATCATCTAAGTGCGCTTAGCAGATATTTACTACCGAAGTCATTATCATTGCGTGCTTATTCTATGAGATATTATACCATCTCAATTTTCTAACAAGCTGACGATGGCATAATACTCTCACATTAACGCAGGTCCACAACAATCCGAAAACGCATCTTCTCACGGTCCACGCCATCTCCACACGAATTGAGGAAGTGTCATTAGCTCATGCGTTAGACAAACCTTTTTTATGTAACAATGTGCTATTAAATTAATGCATTTCTGTGGTCCTGTTATTAGCTTGGTGGAAATGGATCATGATCAAACGAATCACTCAATGGGCATGACTTGGTGGGGTGTGTCCTTTATTTTGGTTACATCTCGGCAAATCAAAGGGCCGCGACGGCGAGTTGGCCTCGTCAATAAAAACACGAGTACCTTTTTTTCTGCGTTTTATGATCTTTGCCTCAAAATAAATAGTCATTCAAATGATTTACTTTCACTTGACATTCACTTTACATGATGGTTACCATTTCACATCAGGTGGGCCATATGCTTGTTCCATCAGCTAGTTGTATAAAAAAACATTCAAACAACATCACTACATAGTTTAGAAAAAAGTCGCTTTCTCTGTAACTATATCCTCATGTTGTATGCTTAAATCTTTAAAACTACGTAATGGATTTTGATGTGTTTTTTTGAATAGATAGAGTGATTCATGAGGAAGGTTTATATGTATAATACATGCATGATATGTGCACCCGTGCGTAGCATGGGCGCGCGGGCGGATCGCTAGTTAGCTTATAAAAATAGAAAAATAAAAGATAAATGCTTACTTACCTACTAATAGCTTGTCTAAATATAAGTTAGAGTTACAAGAAAAAAGCGTGTGACGCGGAACGGTATGCTCAGCATTTGCTAACAGTAGAGTCGGTACAGTAGCCAGTAACTAAACCACAGATTAAACCATTTAAGTAGTAGTTAGAACGAGCATTGCAGCAATCTTTACCACACGTCTGAGAATTTGACAGAAGTAACTCATTTCATACGCTACACAATAACGTGTGAAACTTGCACTATAAAAGACAAATAGAAATAAGCTCCCATTCTACGCTCCCATTACTTAAAAAATTACTCTTAACATTGCTTTATGCTTGCTCTGTCACTGTCTCTCATTACCTATTAGTAAGAGATGGAAATAGTTTAGGCAAGTTTAGTCTACCTTAGTTTTTTTATGTGCCTTTAGTAACGTACAAAAAGTCATAAAACATTAGTGTCCTAACACATGCAATATTTACTGTAACCATTGATAATGTTGACGGGTTAAGAGGCTGACTACCGCCAAACAACTTCAAGATTGTACAAGTTTAACTTTTAATCAAACTTTGACTTTTATTTTTCTTTACCTTTGTTATTAAATCATTCGAAGCTTTGCTGATGAGATTTTTCATCACCCTTAATTTTATATCTTCAAAAAGCAAAAATGTGCTAGTGAAAATTAATCAATGAACGTTTATTCTATTTTGCTTGTTTATGGTGTTTACAAAATTTCCAGTACATTAGCGGTTGTCAGCATCTTAATATTTTGTGTCATACCTACAGCTAAAAGTGTAGTTCAAAGACAACCTAACGGTAAAAATTACCTAAACACAAGTCGACCACGTTACATTTAAGTACTATTACCGAACGGCCTCCACTGTTGTTGTTGGTTCTCAGAAAATGTTACAACTTGAAACTTTGAACCCGAGACGTATCCTATAGGATTGTTGAGGCTTTTTATTAAGTACATTAGACTAGATTATGATGAACTGGCAAACTTGAGAAAGCGTGTTAGAACGTTTTTATACTATCTATAGGTATTAAGTACCTTTCTGCACGAGTCATAGTTATACTTTCTTCTTAACTTGTCACTAGTTATTCCGAAACAGTGAGGTGAAAGGATTTTAATTTTTTTATTTACTTATTTATTTTTTATACACTGTGTACATAATTTTTTGAACACAAAAACTCATAAGTGCACGACCGTTTTCGACAGATGAAACTTTACCTAGGTACCTATCTAATAACATGTGACGACATGCGAATGGTGAGATGGACGTGCGAAGTAACAGGAATGGATAAAACACGCAATGCGTTCATCACAAGAAATTTAAAAGTAACGCCACAAAGGATCTTGAATAATGAGCTACTACTGGTACTGTACCTACCAATATACCCCCACGGATGTCTACCGTGCACATAGAACCAGGATGAATAAATAACGTAGGTAAGATACCAGGATCCTTTAAGATACCAGGCATGTTGAAGAATATAAATCTTTATATAAAAGCTAAAGAAGTAAAATAGATTTACAATTTAAATTATCCCAGGATAGCCTGTACAGTTATCTTAGAGGAAAGGCTTACAAGCAGCTCAAAATGCCGCAGGCTACCCAATCATAGGCAAGCACAATCGAACTAGGGCCAAAGGGCCAATCAAGAAAGGCATTTCTGGTTTAAACGGATTTGCAATAAATGTATAAACTAGTATAGATAGCTATAATGCAACTAAAGATATCGAAATGAATAGAAGTTGCACGGATTTGCAACGGAAACCAATTCAAAGTGAGAATACTCAGAAACCGTTTTATGAAACCTATGAAACATACAAACAACATTATCATATTTGGCATCTTTGAAAAAGGAATTGAAAGAAGAAAAAAGAAAATAATAAAGTAGGTTCTATTCTAAATTAAAAAGTAAACTGTTTACAATTATGCATTCTAGATTAAACAGAAGTTTAAATTTAGAATTAATAATGCACTTGACATCGATAGATACTTGCCAGATTTTGTTAATTTTCAGTAGAATGCCAAATTCAATAAATAATTCCAATTCATTGATATTGTACAAAAAACTTTTAAATAAAATTACTATTTTATAACAATAGAACTGGTTTCTTTGACGTACGTTCCAAAACGTATACATATATTAGGCTTGAGGGCAATAACATGTGACGAACGAAACTCAATTCAGAGATTTGAATTGCTTGTAAGAAACCATTATTTATTTTTTATTGTTTTATCTTTATCCTTTTTTGTGGGTGGGATCTGACGAAATTAAAGCCAAGAGACAGTAAAACCTTTTTTCAGTCAGGGCCTCTTTTAAGGCACGACCGACGACCGTAATCGAGAATATCGCCTTTAAAATTCGAAAATCGATTTGTATTGATATAAAAGGTGCATTATTCGGGGCTGCATTTTGTGTGGGCCAGTGGGACCTTGTCCAGTCACGTGTTCGGATGACAAGGGTAGCTAATTGTTATTTTTATTTAAGCTGCACCCTGTACGACCCCTCGTAATAATAATGTTGGATTTGCGTTATCGAGTGTTAGAAAGGGGATAGTATTCATTCCTTTTACTATTTGTTGATCTAATGCAGTGACAAGAATCTGCGATTACCTGCTCGCTCACTTACATTGAAGAGGCTTACCACCAATTCGCACTAAGCGTTTTGCTTCTACCTGCATCATGCGAACCGCCATGGAGTGGAACACATTTCCGTCGTCTGTTTTTCCTTATTGCTACAATTTGGGTGCCTTAAAGCAAGAGTGAATAGGTGTCTTCTAGACCGTTCTGCTCCATCGTCAACTACATCGTCGCTTACCATCAAGCGAGATCGTGGCCAAAGAACGATCGATAAAGTTAAAAAAAAGACTGAATCTTGTAGGATATAAATTATATTTTGGCAGTATCATTGTTCGTGTCTCTATTGCTTAATTATTTAAGTATGTTTGTCAATTGTAACGACAATTAAGTGACAAAAACATTGACAACATCTTGAAAATATCTATAAAACCTACAAAAACACGTAAATAACGCAAAAAGCAGTCGTAAACTGCACTTTTCCCGGGATCGCTACACGCCACAGCGGCAGGTAGCTGGATGCGCAAGCGCATGACATCAGCGCTATCTGGGCCGCCGCCCACCTCCATTAGCGGGCACCGACACCGGCCGCCGACAATTGGACTTGCATCTTATGACGGAGATCGTGATTGGCTGATAAGCTTATTGATTGAAGAACATGATAACTACTAACGATTTGTTAAGGTTTCCCGATCTGATAGACATTTTATGCTTTTATGCTTTTAATATTCAGTTGACAATTTGACATATCAAAATGGCTGAAACAAAAATCAAGATTTTCGATAAACTGCGGCCAGTTTTACGAAATAATGCAGTTCACTTTTTCATTTTAATTTTAAATCGCGTAGAGGTGTCCCGTATAGCCTTTGTTCTTATATATGGAGCTCATTAAAGCCGTTAGCCCCTTAAGGTGGGCGCGACTACCACACGGAAAAGTCACCATCGCCTGAAATACTCCTAACTAGCTTCCAAACGCAGCTTGCTTCGCGTGTCCCTAAAGAAATATCCTAAATGCTATTCTAGGTCAAGAACTAAACCTGATTTGTTTTAAAATGCATCCAATTTATATCTATTAACATTGCAGAGCAACAAAAAACCTTCGTCAGTCAATCACGGCACGAGATATTATTTTGGCAATCTTAAAAATAATGCAAAAAGATCACGGCAAAAACCTCCTTCGTTATTTAAAAATTATATTCGTTTTTCGATTGGGTTCACTTAACCTGTCAAAATATCGCAACGTAATACAGATATCGACTTATGTACACATCACAACCGTAAGGATTTATAAAGTGAAGTGCTTAAAAATCGTATCTGTCCATTTCAATCCCTTCAAGGAAGGATGGACTTTTATGTAGACGTAAAAATAGTCATTTTCTTAATTTCGACCAGTATACCGGGGTAAAACGGGGTGGATAGAATTCCAGGGGTGAATGAAAATGAAACAAAAAAAGCAATTATTAACAAACATTTTCAAATAAAAACACCAATTTCTACATATGTAGAATTTGGTGTTTTTATTTGAAAATGTTGCGTATTCAAATGTTTGTTAATAATTGCTTTTTTGTTTCATTTTCATTCACCCCTGGAATTCTATCCACCCCGTTTTACGGTACTTGTTTTTACTATAATTACTAGCGAATGTAATCCCATTTGATATTTTTTTCCTAGTTTTTCCGTATTTTGCAGGTTTTTTGCATTGTTTCACAGGTAATAAGAAAGCCCAGTAGGAGCAACACAATGACGGTCCCTATGTAGTTTATTAAATAGTAAATCTTTGTAGTCCACTCAATCTGTACAGGCCAACTGCTTATGTGAATTTTGTAATCGTATTTTCTATAAATATCGAATAATAATCAGAATAATCAATTTATTGGTAGAGGTCAGTGTTTCACTCAATATATTTTTCAGTGGTACATTAATTGTACCTATCAAAATAAAAATAAATTTATAATAAACAATAGAAATAATAAAAAATAAAAATAGAACACATTCTAATAAAATCGTTTGTTTGTCACGACAACGTACCGCACCGGGCCGCGCTGGTATGGAAACGCACACCAAATGCACATCGTCGTCTCGTATCGTGCCATCTGCCACAGCTCCAAGCGTTTCTGGTATGCTTTGGAAGTATAAAGGCGGGAGAAAAAATAAGTAATCGATGCCCATACGAGCCGCGCGAATCTTGAAGAAACAAAATAAATTGAGGGCAAGAATTTCACAAAGCTTTCATAAGAACAGTTCTGAGTAAATTCGTTAGAGAATTGGATAGAAAATACTTTATTGCACATAAAACAGTACAAAGTTTAAAATAATACTATATTATATAACATTATCTTCCAGATAACTTTATGTGTTTTCGACAAAAGATGTGTCAGTAATGCACAGGAGAGGCAATAACGTGAATGTATTCTTCAGAAGTCATTGGAACTTTTGAGTTAAACGTTGGAAAAACGAAGTAAATGTAAAAAAAACTAACGGCCGGTTTCTTAAAGCTCGATCAAACGTAATCAGATGTCAAATCACTTGCTTACATCAAATTTAACTGATATAGCAAGTGACTTGACATCTGATTAGGTTTGACCGAGCTTTCACAAACTGACTGTATATCTAATACTTTTTCATAGTACCCACATTAAACATGTGCCTAGGTACCAAATATAAATGCTTTTTTATAACAATTACTGGGTTTTTGTGTCAATAAGGGTGTGTGTACATCTGTCCGGACGGTATTCATTCAATGCACTCCATTTTAGGGTTGTCTGAAACATCGGTAAATGCTACGGATTATTACGTTATGCTTCTCTGGGTTATTGCGAAGTGCTATGGAAAACCATTATTATTAGGATATACAATACTATAGAATTTATTGTTAATTTATCACTTAAATCAATAAGTAGGTACGTAGGTTTATATAGGGTATAAATTCAGAATATCGTGTGTACAGATTATGGTTTTTTGATAAAGTTGTAAACATTGAAGTATAGTAGTAGTAAAAATTATAAAAAAACATAAATAGACAATATTTGGATAGGGCTATGTAGTATAAACACCTGCATCATACTTATAGACCAAAATAAGAATTTTTAATTTGATGGGTTGGTGGAAAGTGTATTCGGAAAAATTCGTACCGAATCGTGCTATACTGTCGTCGTATTGATTTAAACTTACGCTGCATTTTTTAGACACAAGTGCTTTGTTACTGCTACAACAAACGGCCCTAATTTGCAAGGGTGCAACCATGTGGGTAGGCCACGCCGTAGGGCACGGGGGCGCGTCGCATCGCATCAATTACAATCTAACGGTTTCTTTGGCATATGGATATTATAAGCCTGTATTAGAACGAGTTTCCGTTTAAGGGTCTGACAGCCGTCAATGTGGAACTTCTCGCTCGCTCATTTCAACATTTCGAAAGATATAAAATCACTGATTAATTTATGAAAAATCGCTATCAACCAAGTTATGTGTGATAACATTCCACACAGATCAGCAAATATAACAGTTTTGGATCAAAATGTTCTTTTTAGCCTTTTTTTAATTCCTACGTTTTTACAAACTAAACAACTTTCGTAATTTCGTATAAATTCACTCCATTTTGTATGCGCAATGTGATTGCACACAAAATGGTTCTTTGCGAATTTTCGAACATGGGTTACTTTATTTATTCATTCAGGGCTTCCAGTGAGAGACATTTCTCGTGTTTACCTACTGCTACTTTTAATTTAGCCACAGTTTAGTGGTTTTATATCTTTCGACAGTGAGAGTTACATTAGCTCTTGTATTCGCTTTAATACCGAAGTACGAAGCAGCTTCCGATGGAATGCAAATGAATACTCTTTACGCGATCAAAAAAGAAAACAAGTGGCTCACAGGCACTTATATCCCAGAACCTCCAGCCTCCCGTGCCGCCTTAGGCGGCGAAAGATAGGGAATAATTTAATAGCGCTGTGTAAAAAAAATTTAAATTTCATTATTATTCATCTCTGAGAAGAAAGTCTAACGAAATCTAGCTGTTCAAGTGCTGCAAGTCTTGGAGGTTGGAGGTTCTGAGATATCCTCGCCTTAAGTCATTCCGGGTACCTTTAATAAATAATTTAATAAATAATGCGACTTACTTGCAGAAGTACTCGCCCCGCGGCGTGGAGAGGCAAGTGCCACCGTTCTTACATGGCGACGGTGAACAGGACACGAAACCTGAAAAAGATAAAAACCATTAAAACGTTATCGAGACATAAATCATCAGCTCAAATACAAAAACTGCCGACACAATCAAATCAAATCAAAATGTATTTATTTTTCCTTGCAAACAATGCACGAAAGGATGCACAAATGTTTGAATAATCAAATGTCCTAATGTGAAAGTCTTATGGTATTTATTCAATTTAATAACAAGGATCAATTTGAAATATCTAGTTTGAAAGTGGCACCAGTGACTAAGATAATGAAGAAGTTTGAAAGTGGCACCCGGTGACTGAGAAAATGAGTCAAAGTCAAAGTGCCATTCGAAGGGAAGAATTTCACGTAACGAAAAATATCATATTATTTTAAACTAAAAACAAACTAATTTTGATAACAAATTGTTTGAAATAAATCAAAACAAACCTAAAAACCATGTTCGCAATGCAACGCCATAAAAGGAGATCCAGGTCAAAACTGCTAATGTCGCTGAGATAAAGCAAATAATTTATATTACACAAGTATTATCTTGACAATCTTGCGTTGAAATTACATTAGGTAACGGATCACGTTTTATAAGTAAGTCGAGTAAATGGTAGATATTGCAAAAAAACAAGTTAATAAGTGTCTATTATGTCACTTACCTACAGTTTAGTCATCAAATATTTTAAATCTATTTTAATGCACATTGATTAAACTTGAATGGTTTGTACGGTCTTTCGAATTTTCACAGATGGTGGTATGCATAAATAATAAATTGAAATAGAATTATAATAAAAAACGTAGGTAGAATACCTAATTTAATAATTTCTTGAAATCCGTTTAAACTTTTTCAAATCATACTACCTAATTATTTATATTTATTAGACACCCCTGATGAATTAACAAGAATTCAAGTTACACCCAGACTTCGAGCGGCACTTCCGAGCAATTCCGAGCAAGAACAGCAATGCGATGTAAGGCTTTTTTCAATCAGATATTTTATGCAAATTAAGTTGGATACGGGTCTTTTTGTCACGTCCTGCCAAATAAAATAATTACGCAGGAAATCGGTGTGCATCACTCAGTGGGCAAAAAGTAGTGCTGTCAGTGCACCGAAAACAAAATAGTCGATAATGGCGTGTTATCGACACTATCGGACTGAGTAACGAGATGTGATCGAGATATCGGTGTATCGATCAATCAACATCGGGACCACCCAATCTCTGTACACAAGTAAGTGAAGATTATGTATCACCAATTCAATAAACAGCTGTAAGTATAAAGTATACCTACTTAAGAGCGAATTACCTACATAAGATGTATCTAAGTAGGTACCTACATACTATACATTAGACTTACTATAATATTAAAGGTGTCGTAGCAAATAATTAGTAGTTCGTATGGGATCACTTTATTAATTAAATAATTACTGCAAGATTGAGGTAAGTGAGGCAATGAATGTGAGGTGAGTGAGGTAACAATGACTAACTGGATGTCCTTTCGAAAATGTACTTGTTATAAATTGCATTTGTATTGTATTTTGATTTACATAAATAAGATTTAAAATAGGTTGTTAAAACCACGTTTTGTAAGTAAATATAACTTATGGTGAAATGTTAAAAATAGCTTAAACCCAACTACTCGTAAATTAGATTATTCGACAAAGCAAATAAAGGTTTGGCACCACGATGTATTAATTCTGGTAAAATATAGAAATTAAACAGTGATTTTTACCACAATTTCTATGATATCGTAGCAGTTACTTTCAAGCGAAAGCAAATTGTACATGACTGATAAGTGGTATCAAAATAAACAGTATAATACACTCCAATTTGATTGACATACGTGCGTGGGAAGTTTGGAAGGTAAATACTGATACATCGTCGGTATAAATCCGAAGAAACCGTTAAAGAAGGTGACGATCAGGTCCTCGCTCGTTGTGTACCAAGTAAGATTTTTTGAAGACTCTATCAGGAAATAAAACGTAGAATTTGCATGGGATTAAGATTTTGTGAGCAAAATAAAATCGACCTGGGATCACCTCAGAGCATCGCGAGATACTCCCACACACCTGCTACATATTTAAATTTATACCTTGTTATCATATTATTATTAATTCCAAGAATATTATTGGTAAAATACAATGTCAAATGTATAATTCTCCGTGCAGTCGTATTCGCTGGTAGGTAGGTAAGCTTCGAACAAATCGACCACAGACATGACAGTCTAAGCTACCTGGCCACAATGGCCTGGCCTGGTCTGCATCTCATTCTTTTTCGCATAACTTCCCAATTTCTCGTTTTCACAACGCAAGGTTCGAGTGGTTCGACAAAAACCGGCCGGCGAGCAGCATCGCCTTATAAGGTCACCCATTGTTTTTGCACTTTAGCGAGACAGGGTCGGGCCAACAGTTTATAGGTTTACGGCTAAATTCAAACTTTTGAATAAGACTTTTAATATGAGCAATAAAATTAGATTTAAGTGTAAGTTTGTATACATTTCTTGAACATAACCGTTAGCCCGCACTACGACGCTAGGGCTAATTCATTTCAAACCATAAAATTTTAATGATTATGTTTCGGTGACTTTAACAAATACAAGTTGACACTGCAACAATATTAAACACACACTCTTAAATCATAATAAAGCATGCCTGATCGCCATAAGTCACAAAAAAGAAGACATTAAGCACGATCAATTTTGTAACTAAAAACCTGCAGACCCGACTCTGTACAGACGACAACACGCTTATTTAAGAGCAAATGACTTTGATCGATGGCTGCAGCTCCTTGAAGAATGGTTATTTTAAATAATGACATGTCATGAACTTGTTCTACTGTTGGACATTTATAAATCTTAAAACCCGAATCTGGACGAAAGTTATCGGAAACTGTCAACGGATGATTGAGAAAAGACTTCCATCGGAAAAATAGTGATTCCTGACTTCCTCTGGCTGTTGTCATGGATATCAAATTCAACAACATTGATTGAACAGCTGAAAAAGCCTTCGATGACACAACATTTGTAACAGAAGAACAGAACTCAAGACAGACATAAAACAGACAGAAGTGTAGGTAATACAGCAATGATAAGCGATACAACCCAGAACAAGTCGAAACATGCATCTAAAAATTACAATAACTATTTAAATAACTGAATCATTGAGGAAGCGATAGCGATATCTCACCGTGGGAATGTTGAACAAATGCCCGATAAGGGCCAAAAATATTAAAAAAATTCGCCTACGAATCGAGACCATATCCGCGAAGTCGTGAGAAGTGATACTGTTTGTGCTGTGATAACAGTCTAACGGATACCAACACTAAATTTAGATTAAAAATTTAGACTACAACATTAGATATGATGGAACGTGACCGGTAACCGCAGAGAGAATCGTCGATAAAGCTTATCGACACATTGAAAGCACTTTTGGTTAGTAAACAATGTACATTTATTTGATTTTAACTTTCCGTTCGTAATCAAAGCAAACATAATTCGTAATAGTAACTGGATTTTTTTGGGCACTAGCCGATCGCTAGATTTATCTACACTGCGATAATATTACACTGAGATGGCAAAATTCGGCTTAAATATTTCTAACAAGTAGTTTTTTAGTTTAGTCGTCACAAACATACAAATCTTTCCTCTTTCTAATACAAGTAAAAGTGTAGATAAAATATCCAGCTTGAAGGTTTACCTATGCAAAAGAAATTAGTGGGAACTTATTAAAATATGGGGTTCCAAAGCAGCCTGCGTATATGTAGGTATTTTAAACAGAGTCCAGACTGTCCAGTCCAGGTACTTGTAAGTACTAGTACAACATGAATAGATGAACGA
Source organism: Plemyria rubiginata (assembly GCA_963576535.1). NCBI lineage: Eukaryota > Metazoa > Arthropoda > Insecta > Lepidoptera > Geometridae > Plemyria > Plemyria rubiginata. The sequence goes on along the minus strand of OY754908.1, from coordinate 12,969,089 downwards.
GCTTCTTGTCCATCACAAACGAACTTTGGCGCCGATGAAATGTACGGCTACAATAGCGTGTCTACAATCCATAAACCGCTAACATTCGGATATCAAACGATTAGCCAATATTAAAGATTTCACGCCAATCGTTGGTATTTGACAGGTTTTAGACAGTTCCCATGGATGAGGTGAGGAGGATGAGGTATTTGGACTGAGCGCCTTTCAGCTTGCGTGGAAGGTTTGCAGAGAAAGTTCCATACGGTAGCTTCATGTTCACCTCATGCCAACGTAGGTAGGAAGGGGTAAATTAGCAGAGTTATTGATTATTTGTTTTTAAACATAATAAATGAAATCATTAAAATCCTGTTCATACATATGTTGTCTGGAAGCGATCGCTCATAGTGATAAGATCGCCCATTGTACTTCGCTGTCGATAAAATGAATTCTTATTGATAATGTTATGTTATTTTCTTGTGGTTTACAATAAAGAACTTTCTATTCTATCTATGAACACACTATTTTAACCTATTAAAGAATCTAATAATCGATGTCACAGAAGCGCTGGTTTAGGTAACTCTTTTTATAGAAGATGTTAAAATAAAATTGGAAAATGCAGGACTGATACAACATTTAACCGTAACTGACATACATTCTTCGAATAGAAAAAATCCATTGGTAATATGACTCAATATCGGTCTGTTTGACTACAATTAGGCCGTAAAGCTCGTCACATGTCATTATCTAAATGTGTTCGGTAAACATCATTATAATTGAATGAAATGTAGCAGTCAATTTTATCGGATGTACCATCACGGTAATGTTATCTCTCTATTGTACTTTGTCTTTCATTAGCGTTTCTTCTAGTCACGTCTTCTTTCTAAGTAGTAATGAGTGCGCCTCAAAGAAGCTTTTTTTGAGCACTTCCATAACGTTATTCTTAGTGGCACTTCACAAATATTTGGTATTCGCGTTTTATATGCGCGTTTTAAAATGAAGTTTATTAAAAAAGCGTTGTAAAAATGAATATTAAATTTTCATAGAGACCAATCTTTGGGTCCTCCTGCATCTATCAAAATCCAAGAGTTATGTAACTTAACTTTAATGTTAGCCCTCACTACTTACAAGCTAGCAAGTCGCGGACGGCAGTTAGTACCTACCTACGGTATATGAATGTACTTACATACCTATACTGAGTTACTAACTGCCGTATATACTCCGTCTAGTCCATCAGTCTGCCAAAAGTATGTTACTAAGGAAATCCTTCGACAGGTCAACTCCAACTCATCTATATCAACCGTTATGGCCATCCAAGACCTTTAGACTACTGTTAGATGACGCGTGGGCGCCACACTCGCCACTTTTCATTTTAATTGGATATTTATTGCCTGTTTCCTCCCAAATATTTTTATGAAGTTTGAAAGCTCTGAAGAGAATGCCTTAACTTTTTTTTATTAGTTACTAGCTGGTACCCGCGACTTCGTCTGCGTACTTTTAATCTCTTCATCTCTTTTTTTCGCAATAAAAGGTAGCCTATGTTCTTTCTCAGGGTCTAAAGATTGTCTGTGCCAAATTTTATCAAAATCGGTTGAGAGGTTTAAGCGGGAAAGCGTAACAGACAGACAGACAGACAGAGTTACTTTCGCATTTATAATATTAGTTGGGATGGGGATAGGTAATGTAAGCTAGATCATAAGACGAATACTTAAACAAAAAAAACAATAAAGCTGGATCATAAGACGAATACTTAAACAAAAAAAAACAATAAAGTTGGTTAAAAAACCAAACATATTAAATCAAAATTCGAACTTAGCAATGCATAGTTTGGAGTTATGAAAATGTCTGGCAATATTTTTATTAACGTAAATTAATAGCTCAAAAATACTTTAACTACAAGACTCCTCTAAACACAACTAGTGTTTTGACAGAGACAAATGATAGTAAACAAATGCTACTGACAAATGAAACAGTAATTAAGATTCTTTGGCGTGCAATGGATTTGATTAGTGAACTTAAGGTCACTGATTACTTGATTAGTTATGATTAAAGGTAATCGCTTGAAATCAAATGAAATACAACAAAGATACATGATATTAAAATAGAAAAAGTAATAGCTATTATAATTAGTGGTGAACCATCTTCAGACGAGGAAGCAGCAACTTCGAATTCGCTTCGACGGGTCGGTGCCGATAAAATTACAGGCACATGAGGTTTGATATCTGATGTTATACCTCATGTTTATGGCCGTACTGAGCACTGCCCTGCGTCCATCAACTTGAGTCTTTCAGAATTGCTGTTTGACACTTGCAAAATCCACTCATATTTATTTCCATGCGATCTTTATGCAACAACAGCAGCGGTATAAAATAAAAATCGATATCACAATACTTGTTTCATTCACTTTAACAATTATTATTACCGACCCCATGAGACTTGCCATTGGGGTCGTGCTCACCCTCTGTGTCGGCGCAAGCGCATCTTTACTGGCTTGGTCAGTGTTCTAACGGAACTTTGCAGTTATCAAACCAACAAATGTCGAAGGTTCTTTGATTTTAAGTATCAAACTATTGTTTAGCAATTATTTATCGTTCCTATTATCCTAGTATCGTTCCTATTGTGCGTGACCTACGGGGCAATGTTTTGTTTATAGGTGATGGTTACCACTTAACATCAGGTGGGCCATCTGCTTGTTCCATCAGCTAGTTGTATAAAAAAAAATATTTTTTAATACTATCATAGTATTTAAATGATTACGACAGATTATGGCAGTCTCATGTCTGTGGGTCATAACTACTCCATATAGGTACGAGTAAGACACCATACCGTTTCTTAGTTCAGTAAAAACTGGAGGATTAGATCATCTAAAACAAATATATCCATTTCTTAACTTTGCTAATACACCTATGCAATTCTTCACCTATATCATTTCTGGCCCAAAAACCCACTCGAGAAGGGAGGATAAAGTGATATTTGGAATATTCCAGTTTGCATAACTGAGTTAACTACTGGTGCCCATGTAAACAGAATCATAAAATCGGGCTTTTACGTGTATAATGTGACAGACCGCCTCTCCCTAGGCGTGTCTAGAACAAATCTACAAGCCTAGTGATAGGTCATAGCATAGGTAGAGATACACAGACCTGCGTCATGCAATAAGTACAGTAGGTAACAGGGGCCTCAAATCAACGTAATTGCGGATGCCCTCGCTTCGTATTGTCGCATCCGCCGCTACCACAATCTGCCTTTGATCCGAACTCGATCCTCCTTCTGATCCTTCTGATTCGACGACTGATTTGTTTGAAGAGTTGTGGACTATGTGGGTTAGGTACGACTTCACGTAAATTTTAGTAGGTCGTCCAGTATCTTTCTACAAATTTCAGATTTTTTAATATTCCATAATTAAGATTTGTTTACGAAATACCAACTACCGACGACCAAATGAGTGTACCTCTGACTACCCCTCCTAATCATGAGTTCTTGAATTGACGAAGGTAATAGCTTCAGTTCCCTTTCTGAGAATAACTTTTGGGATTTAAAAAATCTTTGTTAATAATTAGTGGTAGACATTCCACACAGCACTCAAATAACACTGAAGCCCTAAACTAAGCAAAGTTTGTATTATGGAAACCAGATAGCTGATATAATACGAGTAGTATCCTTTTTTTATAAACTCATACTTGTTACAGCAATCCATGAACAAATGTTTGTTCTAGATGGGGACCAAACCCACGACCTACAGCGCAAAGCAGCTACTACCGATTGAGCTATGAGGACTGTCGATACACATAAGCAACGCCATTGTTTTGATAACAAATTAGCGATCGTCCGTGCGTATGTGAGAATGATCAAAACTAACTAGAGAAAGCATAGCAGGTAACAAATGGCATACAAAGACACCAGTCTCCGAGTGTTTCGTCATGCATTGTGCTAGCGATGCTTATTGAACGTCCGTTGGTGAGCCGCCGAACAATGAATAGTGCTGTGGAGGATGTAATCTATCGATACAACGTATCGGTACACCTGTATATATCGCAGACGCAGTCGCTATTGATATAACTACAAACAAAAACCAAATTTAAATCAAAAAAAAACTAACAAAATATTATAACAAAATATAATATGAAAATCGGCAAAGCGAGAATTGACTGAAAATTGCTACAATTGAGAACATTGCGTGTAGGTAGAGAAAAGGAACTGGGTATTGCTATGAGATTAAATGCCTATTTCACCTTCCTTGAGTAACCCTGTCATATAAAAATATATCCGTCTTTACTTTGACCAATCAAAACAAAGATGGTAATATTTTTATGAGACGAAAGACATCTCAGAGTTTGTATAACAAGCACTAAGTATAGTAAATATTTTGGGCAACATACATACTCGCTTGATACATCACTAGGAACCATCCATCGATCACCAAACAATGCATTGTGTATTTTGTCACGCCAACCACGAGAGATAATTGTGGTAAAAAGAATCTACGAACTAAGATTGATGTTAGAAATGATGACTGCAAGTACAAGAGGTACCGCCATATAGAAACTCAAGATAATGCGACTAACAAATTACAATAAATGATACCCGTGATATGCGATAGTGATAAAAAACCGACTAAGTATGCCACGGCTGCTACGCCAACTCGACAATCTATAGCTAGTATGCGATTCAACATCAGCTAAGCTCTAGTTTTACCTCAGACATTACACTCAAAATTAGACTTCATGCAAAACACTCCACAGTTCAAAATTACAAGGCAGGTTTGCACGAAGTCGTTCTTAGCCTCAACCAAATTGCTACAAGTCTGCTCTTACATGGCGTTTGACTATATTCGAACACGGGAATAACGGACCCTCCTGCATTGTAGCCTTATCAGGTCACAGAACCTTTATTTCGCAGTGAAGATATATGTGCATGCACTGGTCGGGCAAGACTATCCTGATAGTAATGACTTCCGTGATGATATATGAAGATAAAAATAATATATCTTTATATTTTTTTTATTATATCTTTTTACAAGCTTGTGCTATTCACTCTACCTTTTTACGTATGCTAAATAAAGAATTATTCTATTCTATTCTATTATTCTATATCTGATCCGTCAACAAAGAAATCTACAGAAATGAGGCACATAAAGAGAGAATGACACTTTTGAATTTTATGAAAGACACTTCTAGTGTGTTATTTACAACAGTACAAACACATTACATAATACCATTACAAAATTAATAAAATCTACAAGTAGCTATCTCAGTTTGTATAATTTCAGATTCAAAATGCTTACACGCAAACGTAACCTATTTATTTACATAAATCATAAGTCGGTAAACCAGGTAGAGTTATAGCCGGCGAACCACAAGTAGCACTAAAGAACAGATCTCTTAAACCACAAAACAAACAAGCCAGTTGCAGATACGTTTAAATTTTAATTGTCGGTGAAATCTCGTTCTCATATAATATCGCCATAAGAGCTCTGCCGTATAAGGCTCTGCCGGGTCCAGCCTCGATGAAAGTTCAAACAGCTCGGAGATGTCTGATACACATTGTGCTTTTACTTTGATTTATTTGAAAGGGTTTGGTGGAATAATGAGACGTGAATAAACGTTTCTTGTGCCAATTGAGTCATATTTTATCATAATTGACGATTTATTATCTTTTTGCTTTATTGTTTTCAACGTTGCGGGATTTTCATGTAAATGAACCGGCTTTACGAGTTTCTTAAACGGTTTTATTACATTTTTATTAACTCAAGTTTGCTGTAACTCTTTCTGAATCTATAATGTTAAAGGTTTATGAAATAACAACGATGTCTTTTTTTGTTCTATCCCATCTTCAGTGCCCATGCACTCTAAAATGGTTCGATTAGGCAAATTGCTTCAATCATCCGTCTTTTTCTACATTCTTACATCTTACAAACCAGTTATTTGCCTAAACGCAATGTAATCAACAAGAGCGCAATTACATCTAAATCATTCGGACGTGAACCCGACTTTGATCACATGTTGTAAGTGCCCTAAATTGTTGGACTTTAGGAGTCATGGAATCATTTGAGAAAAATAATTTCGTCAATCTTTTTGAAAGAACAATTTTGAAGGTTGTTTGTTTGATAGTTCTAAAAAAGAGCCGAAAAAGGTAGACCACGTGGCAAGGTACCCATGTGATCCCCGTGATGGTGGCTTAAAACTCCCTTTTTAATACCTATATATTCATTGTATTTTACTGTGGGTTATTGAGAAGAAGCCCCATACAGATAAGACTGTTTAATATACAATGTATCCATAGTAAAAAAAAATCTGTCACACCTTTTTTACCGATGCAAATAAGGTACACATTAATAATTCCATCATCTCATCTCATCGGATGATCTCCATGACTTATATCAAACAATTCTAAGTCCATCAGAATGCTCTATTATGATTTTAAACTCATCATCCCGACCTTGTAACTCAGAAATATTGAAGTATCATCTAGCATCATTACATTACCAGTCATCCCGTCCGCCCCGTGTTCCTGTAATCGCGCTGTCGTGTTCGCCCCGGGAGCTATCGTCCAATACTTTATAGCCGTAGAGTGCAACATAACGATTTGTCACAAATGCTGCATCGGGACTCACTTATGGATAATGCATAGGTGGAGATAAGTTTGCAATAAATATTACCAATGATAATGATAAAACTAGATATCAAATCGCCGTAGAGTCGTGATCTATAAAAGCAGTTGATATACTTAACCTATGTAAAAACTTTGGCAGAAATCCTGGTAAAATAGTCTACAGCTTGTGCTTATTAGTCTCTGTTCGTGATCATACTACACAGAACGAACAACAGTATAATCACTGTGGCCTTATTCCAACTATAATTTAATGACAGTTCATATTAAAGGACTGTTACCAACAAATCAGTACAATATCTTACCTGTTTAACGCCTGCGTCCATAACCATATCTCAGGAACTGGAACCAAATCTGCGCCAGATAACCGTACTAACTATCCAAGAGCAAGAGCCTAGTCTTTGACCATGTCCCTTCTCGCTCCATCATCTGAGCTCATTACGAGTGTAGCAAGGCCCGTTTATAAATGTCGCCAGTTCATTAGAATAGCATTAGTCAGAGGCACTGTCATGTATCTCAGGATTATACTGTGGCCAAGGTATAGTAAATTACTCTATTTACGCAAACCCACGCGGCCAAGGACTACTGATGTATGTTCAGAGTGATCTAGTGTATTGTAATAGCTGGTTTATGATTAATGCACGTTTGGTCATGTAAGTTAATAGTGCATAAAAAATGATATAGGTACATATAGACATAGTACAATTTGGGTAGTCCTAGTAATGTTTGTGGTAGTAATGCGTCGGGAGATCAATATTTTAAGAAATAACTCAAAATTAAAATCGAAGATGGCAATGATTTTGATGCTCAAGCACGGGCAGCCAATTACAACTCATCAAAGTTTCTATAATAAAATTGATTACTTCGATTCAGAATTTTATCTCGATAGTGGAATCTTTCGAATATTAAAATTAAAAATACTTTATCAAGCATTCAAAACATTTAAAACTATATCTCGGATTTAATAATTACTAGAATCAATCGTCATTTTACTAATTAACTAGACAGTTAATAGTTGAGAGTTAAAGAGACACAAAAACATGGAATCAATTTTAATTGTTAGGCTGCATTTATACATAAATCCGGTTAGCTTTTTTTGTAAATAAATAATGACTACAATTAACAAGATACAGACCGAATAGTATTAGGTACACTACAGACAGTCTGTGCCGGTAGTCACTTTACAAGCACCGACAAGTAACAACCTGTTTTCCACAAAAATGCGGCATTAAGTAGCGATCAAAGAAGCCGAAATGGATCATAGCAATTCCATATAAAGCTATATTATGATTTGACGAATTCGATTCGCTATTAATAGCTCAGTTAAGTCCGATGATGAACGTGATACAATTGCAATCGGAATGGATGGAAGCGCAAAAACATTTCGGATTGTTTAATTGGAAACATGATACAATTCACATGTTGGAAATCGTCAGCTTGATAAAGGTAAGTAAAGTTACTTGTACTTAGTTTTTACCTTTGATATCGAATACCTACTCAGACAAATAATTATTGATTTATTCACTTAAATTGTTTTTTCTTTTTAAACACCTTTTTTCGTTCTTTACTTTTATTTGTGTGCGTGTCGTATCTTCGTGTTTTGTTTTTCTTTTAAATAAATTTGATTTATTTCGTTTTCATATAAAAGTGTACCAATAGTATTTGACTCAGTAGCAGCATCAATAATAGTTTGTGACTCAGCTAACTAAAATCTTCGACTATGTTTGTCCAACAGTTCCCGGAATCAAAATCTGGCCTCAATCAGACAATTATCTGCCATGTAAATACTTGTGACAAAGCTCCGACCTTCAGGCCTAATGACTGGGTATGTAGACTAGTTCAGCTCTTGAACTAATGATCGTGTAATTTACACGTGATGAATGGTTACAACGTTTGATTTGACAAGGACTTTTGAGGACAGTGCAATCGGTCTGGTTTCGAAATAGCCGAAAAAGATTATGATAATCTTACATAAGTAAACTTTTATGATCCGTAGCTTACTGTGGTGATGTTGTTTTTCAGCCAACTGAAGACCACAATGATACTACAGTAGTACCTACAAGACAGCTGAGACTGCTAATAAAGAATTAAAAACAAGTAAACACTCTATAGGATACTAGAAAGTATTCCGTGTTTAAGACCGTCTCAAAAAGCAATAACTAATTAGGAACACACTGTGTAGGCGACACAGCGAAATCCGATACAGAGATCATTAAAATATTATCTTAGCAGGTATTCAATATTCCAATCAAGTCCCTACCGATACCGGCAGTTCCTCCAAAACGGATAAAAGATACAACTTAAGATGAAATTTAAGATAAGGACAGCATCAATTATGTTAATACAGAGATTGCAACGGTAGCCGTTACTCAAAGTTTGTTTATTATCTGTTCAGTATTCAATATTCATAAACGCCTGGGAGAATGGTTTGAAGGTGTTTACAATAGGTATTAGTTTTTCATTAGACTTAGAACATTGTCGTTTTGTATTCATAGATTCATACTGCAGACAGTGAAGTAAAATATTGTCGCAGTAAAATAAAAACCAACGTTGTACCAACTGCTTGCTCTTGTAGGCAGATGAGATAGTAAAATGTTTTAGGGCACAATATCATAAATACAATTTCATTCCAAATTGTTTACAATTTATGCTAAAACTTTAAGTAATATCGGTTAAAATACCAACAAAATTACAGCAGAACTAAAAATAATATGAAAAGAAACATACAGTGTTAAAATACACCAGTAAATTTAACACTAATATAGTAGTACGTTACGTTGTAAATAACATCAACGAATGCAACACAAGTAATGACCAGCGTTACGATCTTCAAGACAATATAAATCCCACATTTATCATAATTTTCAACACATCTATTTAATCCTTTGATTCTTCAAATTAATAAGCTAAAGCTTGGTGTACATTGAAATCCGGTGCACCCCACGTGGTGAAGCTTCCCACCATCCCCGATAAAAAACATACTCAAGTGTGGAACATCTGGCAGAGCACATGTGCTCATTCAATATCACTAGTTGGACGGGTGTTTCGGATATCAAAACGATTGTGACCTCACCCTTAATTCTGTATCTTTTTGTGAATTCGTGACCAAGAGATAAATGGTAATATGATTTGAAAAAACCGATTGAAAGGCAATTAGTTTGTATTTTTTAATAATCACAATACCAAACTCGTATGGCAAAAATACTTTTTTAAATAGTCATTTTCAAAAATAAGAAACCTCGTGCTCAGGAACATCAAAGTCAAAGTAAAATTCAAAATATGTTTATTCAATAAAATCACAAGGACCATCTTGAAACGTCTTAAAACTAGGTGACTCTAGTGCCAGTTCCACGCGACAATACTTATGGTATAACAGCTTGTGGTACCACACGGGAATAATATTAATTGTAATGATATTTATTTGCAAGGAAATTAACAACTACGTAAACTTTGCTAAGCATATAAGTACTTAAGACTATAAAGCGAATCGATCTAACAAAGTTAAATGTCACGTGGCATAATTTGAAGGTAATTATGAGAAAGATAAATAAAGAGAAAAAAATAGCAGACTTAATTCCCACGAAGACGATAATGTTGATAAATCCAAGTTAATTGAACATATAGTTAAACTCGAAGTACCTACCTACATATTAACTTAACTTATTTTATGGTCTTCGCTAGCGACTGTTAGCTGACGCCATGTGACGTCAGAAATTCGGAAGTATTGGTAATAAACACACATTAATAATGCTTGACTCGTTCAGCAACGTTCCAGTGTTTGATACATGACCGTAGTAAGTGCCATCTGAGACTATATTATGAAGAATTTGTTTGGGCCAGCATGATTGTAACCTTGGACGCCTGAAAGCTCACTAGCGCATGTTTTACAGTATTCTATTCTTATTCCAGGTTGGAGGATTATGATCAGTATTGACGTTCCGCAATGGGGTGTATTGTGCATTATCCCAGGGTTTCTCTATTCCGTGATTATCCCCCTGCCAACCTCACCTCAGCCAGCTAAACTCCTTTCATTCTTTTTATTTAACTTGTATTGTCTTACATAAATTAATAAAAGGTTTTTATCAACATAATTATTAACGATGGAAATTATTTACAATATTCCCAGAGCAATTATATTTAATCGTCGACACAAGTTGACACAGACCATTATGATAATAAAAGATAACCTAGAAGTTGATTTTAATGCAACATAGTAGGTATACATTGTAGCTAGACAAAATTTCAATAAAACATCACTAGGTACATAGTCATCAACATCTTCCTACCCTTCATCATCATATCTCATTATTATAACAGATTCTTTCCCTCCACTTTCCTCTATTATCTCAGTGGTCACTCCTTTCTCACTCATCTTCTTTCTTTCATAACATATCAAACAACTCAAATCTTTTCTTCGGCTTACTTCAATCTTGTATCCACCTACATTCATACTTAACGCTTTTTCGTCTAGACATTCATCTTTCACAGGATGCCCATAGGTATCATACTAAACTCCTTATACATGTACTACTACCTACCTATAAAAAATATCTGCCGCTTTCCTGTGAGCCTCCCTAGCAATGCACGTTACTTGAGACCTTAGTGATGAGTATAAAGTGAGCTATTAAAGGAAATATTACAAAACCTGGGCCTGAATTGGGTGCAATATCATAGCCGCTACATAATTACAGGCATCAAGTTGATGCCAAGTTAATTTACATTTACTTAGGCCTAGATAAGTAAGCGAAGTAGTATACTACCTACTACTGTCACTCAACAATTGAAATGAATGCACGCGCACAATAGCACGTTGAGTCACGGTTTAAAGGTTTAAAAAATGCGGATATAGTAGGCACTTCAAATTTTAAGTTCAAATCACTTGACTCTAGTGTTAATAAACTTTTTTGGTGACAGGTCTGACTGAACCACTAGAAATAATAATATCTTTTTTGTAAAGATAGGATAGGACCAAGTACTAAAATTCTAAAGTGCATAATACGGTATCTGCGACACAGTTTTATACTTCTGCAGATACGAGTATCATCGTTCCCGACTTTTTAAGTAACATGTATTTTTATTTCCCTAATAAACAAATTTAGTTTTTTTTTTATTAAACTGTTTCACTTTCAGTTTTTGATTATTATATGCGTATTTTTTGGTGAAACATATAAATAAAAGACTAATAATATTTTGGAAGCTAAAAACAAACACATGCTAAGAAATCATAATCGGCATGTATATTTCAAATTAAACAAAACATTACCTATAGCAAAGGTCACGCTCACAACGCAGCGTGTACATTTAGCAGTTTTTTGTAAGTCCTTTTGTTACATATAATATGGCATTGGAAAAAAATGTACAAAGCCAACAGCACACAAAAAACGATCGATATGGACTAAAACGTGGACAAAAAATATTCGGATGTGGAACACGTGGCCATGGTGTTGAACAGGAATTCGGCTTAGAGTAAAAGGTGCATTTTAGCCACAAAAAGTATTATTGATTTAAATTTTAGGAAGCCTTTAAATAACTAAATTATTAATAACATCCTCTATGTTACCCCAATAAAGTTACATATTAGAGCAAAGTCTAAGTACCTACACTACCTACTAGGTAATAAGTACACCAATAGAATTAATAGATGAGAATAATAATCCAAAATTTCTACAAAGATATATTACAATATACATTTTGTACAAGACAATGATCATAAGAATCATAACCGAAAAAATTACATCGAAAATCGATACAGTACCACTATCAACACAACAGTCGTTTGACCGGATGACAGAAATGCGTTGAGTAAAAGAAACAGAAGATAGCACGCTACAGTTAGAAAGAGACGCACGCTCGAGTGTTGTACGTTAGTTGCAGCTGCCGGTGTACGTCACGAAGGGTCTAGGGAATAATTGAGACCACTCAACCATAGACAGTATAAAAACATTTCGTATGTTAGTACCATCCTTGTTAATTTTGTTGCGTTCCAATAACATAAATGGGAACAGAAAGTAAAGGACAGATGTCGGTCGCGAGAAGCTTTTAATATGCTTATTACCCCAGATTTGGTTTTTAAGGAAATTGGGCACAAAAATGCAGTATTTAGTTCGTGGGCGCTGATTTTTTTACAGCTTTGTTACATCCTTGTATATTGCAAGAGAATAAAGTTTACCTCTTAGACGTTATGAAGTAAGTTTTAGGTTTTGGAACTCATGCCTTTTACCGCAAGCACTGTAGAAATTTTATTACATATACATATCCTTTAAGTTTTCAATATATTTGAGGGTGCAGAATAGGGGTAATCAAAGGTACTTCATATAGCACTGGATTAGTAGTGGGTATTCGTTTTAAATGAACTCAGTTTTGAATAATGTTTCATATTGAAAGGTGATTTATAAATTCTGATGACCAAGTCAAAATCTCAACACGAAGTTTTGCCAACTTTTCCGACCGAGCTGATCCCGGCATAGAATAGGTAGGACCCCTTCATTATTACCTCTGTGGCGCAGCGGGCGAGAGCCTGCCTGCGACGAAAGAGGTTGCGGGTTCGATTCCCGCCTTGGAACAAATTTGTGTACGATCTGCAGAAATTTGTTCCGATGGTCTGGGTGTTTTCTATGTATAATAAAAAAAATATCTATCTATGTAAGTATATAATGTATTAAATATATCAGTTATCTAGTACCCATAACACAAGCTTTGAATAGCTTACTTTGGGGCTAGATAGTGCTGTGTGGATTGTCCAGCACTATTTATTTATTTATTATTATTATTTATTATCTCCCGTCGATTACCTTTGTGAACATTTGAATCATATCATTCTCCTGATTCTAAAACAAAATTTCGAGATGGATTCTCGGAAACCTTTGACTAGAAAGATGAGTTTCGACAACTAAACAATGGTACTACATGTCCTATACCAACACAAGATAGGATAAGCGCGAGCATGCAAACAATTACTTGCCCTATAGTCGCTCGTGCAGTTCACAGATAAGCCACCACAATAAATAAGGTCTAATTACTTCCCTTGTTCGAACCTTTGAATTTCAATGCCAATTAGAAGGTACAATGCTTAATCAAAGATAATTAAAGCACCATTAAAAAACTATAGCTGATTTTGTTACCATTAAAAAAGCTTTAGATAATTCTAAAGCTGATGATTTTTTGTAAACAAATTATCTAACAAAGATGCGATGATAACACGAGGACTGAGTCAAAGTCAAACAAGCGAAACAGGAATGAGAATAATATAACAAAGTAAGGTTAAAACCGCAACAAAAATTAGTTATAACAATAATATTTTCAAATGAGACCGAGGAACGGTGATCGAGGCGTACCCTGAAGTACACCGCAGCCTATATTACCAAGACGATGGATCATTACTTATTCTACAATAGCGTCTATCATCTAGAATAGACTTGTCGAAAGCCGTTATTGGATGTGTGGTTCAAAGTTTAAGATGACGCGTACATCAAGGAATTATAAATAAGCTTAGATCTAGTCAAGCAAGCTACTTAATTTCTTGTTTTCTAAGTTTTTATATCTTACCCACTATACTAAATAAAAAACATTGGTAAAAATGTATGTAGCCTTTATTTTATGAACTTAAGTCCTAGAAAATTCATTATATAATAAAAAAAATACATCCTGACTTTTTTTATCGTTAGGTAACTATTGTATTTATTGAGCATATTCACTATGATAGGATTTTTTTTACTATGATTTGGGACTTATTTGTTTTATTGAATTGGTAATTCATAGAATTAAAGATTAATAAAGCATTACCTGCTAATTCATTCAATTTTTTTTTAATTTTAAGTGTGCTGCCTTAGCCTTGCTCAAAAAATCACTTGAACCAAACACAACATCAAACACACACAAAGACCCGACCGAATGGTGGTTCTGATTCGTCATGACGCTAATAGACGGGACTCTCTCGATTGCCTTGTGATTGTCCACGTTATACTTGCGAATACTGTTTTTGAATGCAAAAGGTATTTCACCGTTAAATTACAACTATTGCTATTTGTAGATAAATTCGTGATTCGATTATTTTCAATGGTTTCATAATTTTATTGAGATTCGCATAATTATGATGCCTAACCACTGGCTAAAGTTTATGACTTCTCTCTCTTTTACCAGAACAAAAAAAGGAACATGTGATAACTAATGATTAAATCAACAACAATACAATGTACCTAATGAAACGTCAAATACTTGAAATATTTATAAATTTTAATTAACAAGCTCAATCAGTTCACTAACATAAAACTACGAAAGCGCCTACAACTACATCATGCAATTTAGCAAATATTTTACAAACACTTATAGGCTGGGTTCTCAATGCATGCAAATAAATAAATAAATAATGCTGGACAATCCACACAGCACTATCTAGCCCCAAAGTAAGCTATTCAAAGCTTGTGTTATGGGTACTAGATAACTGATATATTTAATACATTATATACTTACATAGATAGATATTTTTTATTACACATAGAAAACACCCAGACCATCGGAACAAATTTCTGCAGATCGTACACAAATTTGTTCCAAGGCGGGAATCGAACCCGCAACCTCTTGCGTCGCAGGCAGGCTCTCGCCCGCTGCGCCACAGAGGTCGCCAAAGGTTCTCTAGCCAAATTAATTAAGAGAAACCTTTTTACCAGTAGCAATAATGAACTGAATAATGATTATAAATCAATTACTAAGCTTCCACTAAACGAGTTCAGAAGAGAAATGTCATACGTTTACCAGATGCTCGATAAATGTAGCACTCATTTTAATTTCCCCATCAATTACCATCACGTCTTCATTTATTTATTATGAGAGCAGACTGAGAGCGTTAAACGAAATAGTAAGAGAAACCGTAGGTAGACGATATTATTTTTCATCTTCTAAAGGACCTTGCAAGGACAGGATGATTTAGGACAGATTGAGTAGGCATAGCATTTATCATTGACGATGTTATCTTTCATCTTAAATAATTTCTTCATCTGTAGCTAGACTGCATCAAACGAACATAACTATGTGACTGTTGTGCGTTTGATGAAGTTAATAAGGAGTCTGTAGAGACCCGATGGGTACTTAGGTACATTTTTCCACGTTCAGCGAAATTCAAAGCAGCTTCTACAAGTAAAGCTTAAGGCGTTGACAACACCTAATATTTCTCTCGCTCGCACGATTCGACATTTTGATTGATTTTGCTTATGTACTAAAAGCTAACTTTTGGGTAAGTAAACTTGTAATATTAAAATGACATTTACACCAAACGGTGTGCAATTTGATTGCACACAAAATGGTTGTTTGCGATTTTTTGAAATTGGGATTTGTGATTTTTCTTTTAAAATGTCGAATCGTGCGAGCGGGAGGAATATTCGGTGTTGTCAACGCCCTAACACAAATTGTTCAAAGAAATACGAGCAAACCATAATTTATTTAAACCAAATAAGAGAGAACCTTAGAGTAAATATTTGTATGCTCAGATCATAAGAGCGAATGAGAATACCTTCATCATAATCAGCGGTAACTCGACGACAGATAAGTAACGAGCTGCCCACACCATTGCTTGAGCTAGGGTTACCATTTCGAAACGGGGTCCCGACCACCCGATAAATGAATAAATATTTGCGCACATTCCACACGTTACTGCTTCAAACTAAGCAAAGTATTACTAGTCGTATTTATTTTTATTTATAAAGAATAAACCGTCCTTTGACTACAATCTCACCTGATGGTAAGCGACGATGTAGCCGACGTTGGAGCAGAACGGTCTAGAAGACACGTATTCACTCTTGCCTTGAAGAGACTTAGATTGGGTGGTCAGGAAAAACAGACGACCGTAATGAGTTCCATTCCTTAACATTCGTATACTTTTTAGAAATCCTTCTTTATAAATAGGTAATTGTCAAATAAAATACCTCTTCCAGTTAAAAACATATGTTTGTTATATTATTATAAGTATTCGCCTCAGTTTAAAGGTTCGGACATATGGCAATAAAATCGAAAGAGTTCAACGTTGTAAGGATGGTAACCCTAACGATACCATCGCCTGCCTTAGCTGCAGAAATGAGTTACTGCCTGTTGTGGCGGATTTGTTGCATATGCCAATTACTGGACCAAGGCAAGCCAATGGTGTTCGAAAAGCTTAGATTTACCTTTTAACGTTTAAATTCAGTAAAGATTTAAATATAAGAGCTAAAAGCGAGCTGACCAGCCGTCATGACCCGTAATATGATGTAATATGATCTTTTACAACAGTTTTATGCATCATACGAGAACACGGTAAGCGATTAACTTTCGGAGATACAAGAAGAATTCATAGGAAGCTACAATAATCGTATTTTGGATCGGAAGGCGGGTTCCCTACCAATAAACCACGAGTGTTCTCAGACTAGCCCACGGGAAAGCATCTAAATATCCCATATACGTCTTACAATAAGCTAGGATGCAGGCTTTACGGTTATGTAGGTAATTTGGATCGGAAAACGGCTATAATGCTGAATTCCTTCTTTAGAACCTTCAAAGACCTTCCATAAAGCTTATAGCGAAATACACAATCCGACTTTGAGTTACGGTTTTACTATTTACCTGGGGTGTTATTCACTATGACCAATTCAATCGCGTTTGCGTTTAGATCGCGTTGTGACGTCACATGGTTTGGGCTAAGTATCCCCTATGTCACAAAGAATCTAAGTCTAAGTCCAAGATCACGTTTTGACGTTACACGGTTTGGGGCAAGGAATCTTCTATGTCATAGAGAATAATCCCCTGATAATAATTATATAGTTGAAGTTTATATTTTATAGTATAGTGTCGATTCTGTCGTTGCATCATCCTAAACTAACATAATCTATCAGCTCTAAAAATAAAGAAAGGGATGGCAATATTTTTAGTGCTGTCAATCTAGGTTAAGTTAGGAAAATTAAACAACAGAGTTGGCACCATTATCAACAAAATACTTCAATAACATGGTCAGTTTCTCAAATTTCTAGCGATGAAACGACAACAAGAGATACCTGATCCTGATCTGATTTAACTTCAGCATTCAGCGTAGCTTATTCAGATGGACGTTACGAGATTTCTCCTCGTCCTGTAATTGGTTAACTATTAAAGATAGCTGGGCAGACATCGCGTGACTTATTCCAGTGAAAGCTTATTCTAAATGATAAATATTAATATTAAACCCCTTAGGAGGCTTAACGCTAGAACCGGCATTATGCATATTATAATTTAATATTAAAAAATCGTGTTTTAAGTAACATTATTTAAGACATTCAAGTTTGACCGCAAACAATAATCTGCGTATAAATCATAGTCTCACGCGAGGTGAATCACAGTTCCAAGAAAGCGGAAATGATCAAATTCTCCATTCTTTTTTATGGTATAAGCCGACTGCGTTTAAGATGACACGGTCACCGTGATTCGCTGAATAGTTTAGTTACTTTTGTAGATAGACGGTTAGCTCGGTCGTCGTGCGTCGTGCACCTGCGCTCGCGCACCCGGCGCAAATCTCGGAGGGTGCAAGTTTTGGGACCGCGACGAGGGAGCTATCCTGGCAGGTAAACGGTTACCCTCACACGACTAGCAGAAATCCTTCATATTTTAAGGAACATAGAACCGGTTTTTTGAACTTTGAAAGCATAAGTAGCACGCCTTTTAACGGTGATTTTACGTTTATATTATGGAAACTGACATTTGGACATTGACAGCCTTCATAGCTCAGTTGGTAGCTATGCCTTCTGCGCCGTTGGTCGTAGGTTCGATTCTCACTGAGAACAATCATTTGTGTGATGAACATGATGTTTGTTCTCTGTCTGGGTGTTATATAATAATTTAAGTATGTGTTTACAAAAAAAAAGTTATTAATGTAGTATATCAGTACCGCTAGCTTTGGAGTTTGGGGCTAGATAGTGCTGTGTGGAAATCATCAACCACCAATATTTTTTTATTTGTTTAGTTATTTACATGATACAACGTAGATGCTTGTGCCCAGAACTAGATAAAGTACTTGCCCAAAGCAATAACAACGTCTTAACCCAGTGTGAATATTTCCTCACACATAAGTTACTGCACATAAGTTTGTATAACTGAAAAATCCATAGGATCACCGGATTTGAAGTGAAGATATTAGAATATCACCACCACTGGACAAACAGGTCTCACGAAGACTAAGCAAATTATACCTAAGTACTTAGATGGCGTTACAGCATCAGGCTTAGCTGCGTGTTCAACCAGTAGGAGCAAGTACCAGCAGTAGGTACCTCCGTCGAAGTGTTCACAGCAGCACAAATCATCGACATACAAAAACGGGCCATGGAATAGGTTGAAGGTATTAATTACCTGCTTCGACACGATACTTGGGTATTATGTAATTATGTTTCGCTTCAAACGGTGTCGAAATACTTTGCGTCATCTTATCTGTAGAAGTGTTTTCAGGAACGCCTCTTCAGTGAAAAAACATTGTGAGCAGCAGTAAATGCAGTGATGGACTAACACACACTGATGTAGGTACCTACCACTGGTACTTACTACTGCAATTGCATGAGTCAAATGAAAAGATTCATTGGACAATGCTTCGTAGGCATCCTACCTAAGGACATCAAGGAACTTACTCAAGAGATCTCACGGGATGTCTACAATGCCTTCGTATCACAATCGCCTCTATAACCTTTCTTCTATTTTCCCTCATCAACAAACCGTGTTTTTACAGAGGTAAAATCTAGCTACGATCGTGAAATAAATCTATGGACTGAATCAAGATACTATCCAGCCTAATAAAACTTTACGATGCGAGTCTCGCTTAAGATTTAAATAGTCTCACGATCAGCCATGCATTTAGCTGTCAACTAACGCTGGCCTTCTGAATTCAGTAGCCTTATAATAATGCTGAAGTAATTACCTGCTTCGAGCGCGGCTCGCGAACCAGATGTCGGTTTTACATACCGTTATTATCACAAGCGAGTCTTAAGGATCAGACGTGTCATTAACTGCAAGGTTTACGCTTATATAAATACAGTACTTACATCGCTCGCATTGATAGAAAACTGCACTACTTTTTATTCCTTACGAGCTATATAGTAATCTAAGGCTTATTCGAACGGGACTGTTGGGATGGGAAGACCTTGAAGGGATGAGAAGGCGAACGGAATACGTATCTCGATTAGATAAAGTTCTAGAGAAACGCCAGGTCAAGAGTACCCTAAACCAACGACCATTTATGAAGAAAAGAAAGAGATATACCTATCAGGATCGTAACAAATGCAAATCCGTTTCCGTCTACCCCTATAAGATACAATAATGATTTTATGTATTTCAATGAAGGAAAACGAACATTGTATATTTTATTGTAATTTGTATCGCCACAGGCAACTTCACTAGTTTAACAATAAGGAAGGAGCGAAATAGTCCGAGCTTCTACCACCAAGCCGCCGACCCCGCCTAGTTCAACATCTCTAAGTTTACTGTCCGTTTTAAATACCACAAGCTTTTTAAGAGATAATAAATCTACAGGTACACCCGACAAGTACACTAAGCGCAGTTTTACGATCAGCCTTTTGTTTACAACAATGTGGCTCATGAATTGTCGGAAACGGTCCACCTGACGTTGGAACAACATTTAGCCGGATTCAAGGGTTTCCGGAATACATCCTTTATTTCAGAGTACTGTTAATGGGTGCTTCATGATAATGGCCTTTTTGCTAAAGCCCACGAATATAAATGCTGAGGCCGTTGTTTGTCCAGCACTTCTTTTGAGGAGCGAGGATAATCAAACGATAGCTTTTCCTATTAAAAAAAGTCTCAGGCAAAATCATTAAATATCATTACAGATTTAAGTTAACAGAATCAAGGTAAAATCATTAAATTTTATAATGAACATTTCAGATAGAATCAAGGAGAACGTTGGTTTGGAAGATGTCTTCTTCAGTTACTCCATAATGCTAACTCTTGGGTAAGAATTCGATACTTCTCGGAAATTAACTGAGCAATCATATATCTTGTATTATTATTGATTGTTACTTTTAAACGAATGACGTTAGGTACTTTATTTATTCATTTTTCCAGTATAGGAAACCAACAGTAACTGTATAGGGAACAGTATAGGAACCTTTCTACCCTTCGCGATTACCTTTACAGAGCCACCAGGATTAACCGTCAATTCTTCTGGACCTTCCAAATTATAACATGACTTTGTCTTAACATGTTTTTCAAGATTCAATTCTACGAAAGCATATCTTTAGTCCAGGGTCACTCCAACAATATAATCGTCGGTTCACACGGACGATACTTCCGAGGGTACTTCCGTCGGAGACATGTCCAGACCTGATCGCACCCTATCGCTTCCGCCGGACACCGCAAACTGACGAGCAGCTTCGGCACTCGTATCGTTGCTGATAGCCGGTCTATTGTTTTCAGCTGATATAGGATACAGAGAAAATTCTAAATTATTATGTGGAAGGAGTATTTCAACTCTCGTTTTTAAAAATTGATTTCGTACACTTTAGGTTAATATTGCCTGCCATTTTGTAGCTGCTTTATAAATTAGATACCTATACATGTCATTTTCACTTTAATGTGAACAAAAAGAGACAACAGCAAACATATCGGTCATTTTAGCCAGTAAAACGATCAGCGAACAATATGAATAAGAGTATTCTAAGATAGAAGACTCTTATAACTACTATAAAAACTAAAACTATAAGTAATTACGATTTATTAATCAGATAACAGAAGTACTGTATGACAATGCATTCTCACAAAGACAAGCAATAGTTTGCTTCACATTATTAGTTTACAATTTTTATAACCAACAATTTCGAAAATAATTAGCTATATTCCAAGCTATATTGCTATATTGACCGAATGATGGCCGGAATCGGGGCGAAGAAATCTGGGCCGACCGAAAGCGAGATGGGTCGACGACATCGTTAAGGTCGCAGGAAATACAAGAGACGCACAGGACAGAAGAGGCTGGCAGATAATGAAGGAGGCCTATACCCAGCAGTGGGTGACACCGGGCTGAAATGATGATATTCCAAGCAACGGAAGCTGATTATTCCATGAAATGCCAAACCCAAGGTCAGTTCCCAGAAGAATCCAAAAGGCTATTCTTTCCGTCTATCTATAAGATGTAAAGAAGTTGAATCAATGGTGAAATCGTTTGTTTGGCAACGGCAAAGAGTGCGCATACCGACATGTAACATCCAATCCGCAAGAGGCGAAACTAATCCATAATGACAACCTAATCCGGCGTGAAAAAACGTAGGTATAGGTGAGTGAGTCTGTTAGAACAACGCCAGCGAGTTGGTGGGTTGTTATAGTACCTACTAGGTGTGATATCTGTCTGCGACGGCCAGACATTACGCACTAGTTGAGACGACATTTCGTAATCCAATTATAATCTCGCTTGCAAAGTAACCTTCTTGCACCTGCATTGAAACTGGAGCGTGCTTTGACAGCTGGATTATCATGATCTACATACTCCTGGGAAATTGTTTTAGAAATCTAGAATAACATGATTTCTGATTTATTCAATGGGTAAGTCTAGGTACGGAATTATTCAAACCGGTTTTATATGAGAGATCTATCAAGTCCAATAACAATTATTATTATTATTTATAACATATTTTTTATAAATTCATAATAGTAGAGATATTAAATAATTATGGATTAAAAAATTGTATTTAAATTAAGTAGGTAATTATATAAGCACATACAACCGCTCGACATCAGGTAGGTAATATTAATTCTTCTTCAGTTTCTTATTAAACTTAATAAGATGATGATAAAGCCGTGAAGTAGGTTCCTACCTAACAATAGATAGTTTTTGAAAGTCTATACCAATAACAAACTACAAATTGGAGAACCAATTTATGTCTCATTAGCCGACGTTTTTATCCTAATTTAAAAAGTAAACCACTTCCTAAGGCAACTTTCGTAATTCATTCTTGATTACGCTCAGAGATTTTAACCGTTATACAAATCGCCACCAGTTTCCGATCCCTAATACGAAAACTTTAAGGTCATTTCATTTTTTAAACAATAGGTTGATATTATCTTTGTTTTAAGTTCTACAAAACTAAAGGATTTGTTATAGATCTGACTTTAATTATAAACTCAACAAGTACGTACAAAAGATAGAAGAGTTAAAAATGGCCAGCTAGAACGCAAAGATCTTAAAAGTAGTTAACAAAAAGAGATAATGAGCATTCAAAGATACAATACATCAAGTGATTAATGATTTCAGAGTCAGTAATGTCCCAGTAATGACTATCGTTAATGAGCATAGAGTAAAGGTACAACGGTTGATCACAATAGCCAACTCTTCAAATGATGTTTTGAATTTCGATGATGAATTATTATTGAACTAGTCAATAAAAGTATCATGTCCACATACAGTACAACAGTTAATAACAACCTAGGTACTAAATTACAAAAGTTACATCGTGTGACCTGCAAAGTTTAAGATTGTAAAAGGCAAGAACGCTTAAGGTAAACGAGATAAGATAGGAAAAGAACACCCAAAACACATCTCCGAAGTAGATTGTTAGAACAGAAATGTCTACACACTGCATGTCACGATATTACGGGAACTATAAAACCGAGTCTCACACGGCTACGCCTACAAGTTATCGCGGGTCATCCGAATGCTTTCCACGTCTATCGACACGGCACAATGTGTTATCGTATAATTTAAAATCAATTAGGTTTCATTCGAAATTCCTTGGTGCGTCTATTTATTGGCTTTGAGAATTTATTTTGACGTAAGTTGAGAAACACCCAGGGGTTTCTGAATAGAATTGCTCTCAGATTTGTTTAGCACGTAATATTTTTCGTTTTTACCTCGTATAGCCAATTCAACTCTCTCTGTAACATATTAAAGCACGTTTGACGATAAACTAATGCTTGGCCTCTGGGTGAGCATTTAATCTCGATAAGTTACAAAAGGCAAGAGCAAATAATACTCAACAACATACAAGCAAACAACTGCTTAGTAGCTAAACGCAATCCAGACATTAGATCATAGACATTGATTGCCACAATTCGAGATGTATTTGCAGATAAGACTTTCACGATCGTCTGAGAGGTCGGTCTTCCGCTGTTGCAATTAGGAGGTGACCAAACTGGTAATTTGGAATAGACATAAGAAATAATATATACCTTTAATGATTTAGCCAAATTGACTTATCGTACACTCGAAAAAATAAGTACTTACTAAGATATAATTTACAATACACAGTATCAAGCCAAAAACACCTTTAAGACATTCACTATATAATCAACCAATCAACAATTCAATATTATTTTATCAGATAGTAAAATAATATTGAATTTCAAAGAGATTTTAAGTTATTTTGTATCTGTAGGAAGCGATGTACAAAAGAGAGCTTCTGATTCGACGAACGACCTCAAAGGAATCGATATCAATTGATTCAACCAACGTCCGAGCAATAAAGGCGTATAATAGGTCATCGTTTTACTAGGCATTTTGATTCAGGGAACACAAACAAGGAATTCTTGCTTTGAAAGACATATTTAAACTGAAAAAGCAAAAGATTATATAAGGTATCGTATGTAAAAGCCACAAGATTCAAAATACACGGAAGGTGCTTAAATTTACAGAGTGTGGGAGTGAATTGAGACATACGATACGCGGGAAGAGTACCCACAACCCTTAACTCCGAAAATTTAAAAGCTCCAAATAAACAAATAAAGGTAACAGCGATATTTTATAAGCCGTTTATGGCTTATCGGATTTCATTATGGTCAAAGATGAAAGTCGTCTCAGAATATTTACATAAACTACGCCATGGTGAAATTAAACGTCAATTAACTTGATTTTAATTTCAAACGGGAATTTACTATGATTTGTGAGTATGCTTGTTTCCCTATACAAATGAAAATTTATGTTCAAAGCCATGATAGTAATAAAGCCAAACCATCACTGCGATGATTCTTTTTAAAAAGAAAGGAAGATTGCAATACTACCAAATTTATAACGCAGGTATAAAATCATGACGTGTTAAAAACTCGAATTAAAATCCAACCTCACCATTCATTTAGCGGTTTTTTTCGTTTTGAATCCCTATCCGAAACTCGCTTAGCCCGGAGCGTTGTTTGGTGTTCGTGACATCGGCGCAAGCGCAGCTTATTATTAAAGCAAACGAGACGGACGGACGGACCGATAACCACTTGTGCATATGCATGGCGATACTCTGTAAACACTAGACTTGGACGTTTTCTTTACATTAGTCTATAAGCTAGTCAACTTAGAACAGTATGTCTCAAACTTTAAAGTTCATTTTTCTAGTGACAACACACGTTACATGAATGAATTCAAAATTCTCATCTGAGACTTCAGGTGGTGGGTGAAGCTTCAAATCCCTATCCAAGAGTTCTAATATTAAAATCGTCACTATATAACACACATGAAATGAGATGAGGGCAGGAAAATGGTGATGATTAATATACTATCTAACCTAGCATGCATAGGTAACAACTTTTTGAGATAACTATGTTCAATTAATTGTGTTTCATTTTAGAGCCAGGGTGATTTATATGCAATGATCATGCAAATAAACCACCCCGAAACTTATATTATCGCCTAAGATAGCCCTTTTCTCAATCCTGTTTCATAACTCTCTAGAACCATCTTCCGAGTTGCGTTATCCGACTGTGTTTGCATACAAAACATCGACCCGGCGTAGCTTGCTCAAACAGACCCCACGGATGTTAAACTGGTTGGCTTGTTATGAACAGAGCTGAACAAGGAAAAATATGCAAAACTAGAAAACATTTCGGACTATATGAACGTAAAGTTCGTCAGTCAGCATGACAAAACGAATGAGGAGAGGTTGATTATTATATGGGAAATATTGACAGCGAATCCGATGCTTTAATAATTTGTCTTACGAACGCCAAAGATAAAAAGCAAAGATATAATATTAAGCAGTAAGTAAAAATAAAAAATGTTATGCTTTTTCCAACAAAAAACACTAATCAACCACTTATTTGTAAGTGTTCATAAAATAAGCCATCTAATCCCAAACAATAGGTAACTTTCGCATGAGAAACTAACATTTCCCATACACTATCGCTAATGCGCAATAAAAATTGTATATATCTAGGCAACATCGGTGACGTAAAAATGGCGTAAAAAAACCTCAAACCATTATTTAAAACAATGTTCCCGCATGCCGAGCTAAAGACAAGAGACAATAATAGGATGCATTAAATGTTTGCGAGCAAGATGTTCATAAAAGAATAAATCCCTCCCGTAAGGAGGTTCAAATGAAAAGCAACGCTCAACGGGTTTTTGAACAGGTAGGCTAGGCTAATTTACTAAGGTAATTAGATTGGTGAAATAGAAGAGGATTTTATTTTTTATTGCCCAACCTGTGAACTCCGAACTTCGTTATACAGAAGATGCTTACGTTCACCTCAATCAATATTGCTCCAATTAATTAGATGCACAGACAAGTTTTCCTTTTTTTGTAAGCACACGGGATATTTATGAATCTTTATATGTAGGCAGTTCTAGACAAGCTTATAATTAGTTAACAGCATAATAATAAACTTCGGTGTTCTCGAAAAGCTATGCAATCAAAGCACCATGAACGCTACAAGAGCTTTATTGTATAACTAGCTTTTGCCCGCGGCTTCGCTCGCGTTTAGAATTATTATTATTAATTAGGCATAGTTTTTGCGGCTTTACTTTTGTTAAGCGTGTGCAAAAATTGGAGGGTTGAATTTATCAAAATCCTATTGAAGCGGACGTCTTCATCATAGTAGCTCCAATCTTTAATTTCAGTTCAATCAGTCGAAAATCTAAGAAGATTTATACAAACTTTCATCCCCTATTTTATCTCCTTAGGGGTGGAATTTATCAAAATCCTTAAGCCTACGTCATAGTAGCTTTATGCATGCAAAGTCAGCCCGATCGGTTTAAAATTGACAAAATTTCATACAAACTTTCATCCCCTATTTCATCCCCTCGGGGGTGGAATCGATCAAAATCCTTTCTTAGCGGATGCCTACGTCATATCATCTACCTGCATGCAAAATTTCAGCCCGATCCGTCCAGTGGTTTGGGCTGTGCGTTGATAGATCACTATGTCAGTCAGTCAGTCAGTCAGTCACCTTTGAGCTATATATATTTAGATTGAGACGGCATATTTCTTGAAGCCAAGTTTTATGTTTTTCTCAATTATGCTAAACCAAATATACAGATTTTACGATACTATTATGTTGTTAAGAACATACAAAGACGCTGATTGTACTAGATTAGACTTGAGGCACTCGTGGTAAAGATGTTAGCAGCTCCTTAGACGCTTCGCTGATAGGTACTTACTATATATGTAATCTTTTTACGAGATAGTAACGATCGAGCGTACAGACTTCACTGCTCTGTAGTTCATTAGAACATGAAATAGCTTCAGTTAACTAACCATAATAAACATATACAACATTACATCCTTGATTACATAATATTTGCTCTATCGAACGATGAAAATGTGGCACTTCATAAAAAAGGAGTTTGCTGAATAAGGGCTTACAACTGTACATACAAGCAAGTTCTATAAGGCGTTATTGGCTGTCGATCTGTTACATGGACAACTAAGCACGAAAAAGGCTAACGACCTAAATATCTGGCAATAAAGCGAATGAATTAGATTATTAGACATACCTTATCATACATTATCTACTGCCGTGTGGGGTCTGAATGCCTATCCCTTATAAGGAAGCTGATAGAATTAGCTTGTGTCATTTGTAATAGAGAAGGACAACGGAGGGGATGTTTCGGTATTATAGGTATTTAATAATAATAATTTGTTGATATAAAATTTAGGTTTGTTACATTAAGGTACATGTCAAATTAAAAATAATACTTAATAATAACAATAACAATTTATAGAAAATAAATTTAAATTACCTCTACTATAGGTACTTAAATATAGGTATGATGGTAGAAGCTACAGTAAGCGAGGTCATAGCTATAGTAAGCGAGGTTAATAAAACAGAGTCAGAACCACTGAATCTAATCCGTCAGACAGACACGGTTTAGAATTCATGCATCGGAACCAGCACCTGAAGTTACTGTTCAAATATTCAGCAATTCTCAGACCCTGGCCGGTACCAATAAGCAAAGGTTCTCAGAACAATTTCTTGTCGCGAACTCGATTGACTCGAAACACGACCGACTTATCACTGCAGCTGCGGTATGCAAATTTGTGGTTTAATCTCGCCGTAATAAGGTCGATGTTGAAAACTATAGAACGGCAGATGCAAATGATAAAGATTAAGTGAGAAATTGTTCATAAGAGAACATTTAAGTTGAGATTTATACGCGTAGCTCAGTGACCGAGCGAGCCAATAGGACAGCCAGTAGACAATTGGTCATTAATTGTGTTTGTTGAAATAAATATAGTTATTGAAACGGGCATCTGTTTGCAAGAGTTCACAGGCGTTTAGTATTTTGAATTTGGAATTTAAATGATACAATATAATATAAATAGTATTGTGCTTACTATAGGCAAGGTATCAAAATTCTGATGAAGATAAGGCAGCGCCGCCGACGAACAGACGTCCAGGGTAATTATCATTACTAAGCTCATTTAAGACACTAAAGGTAGGTATTCAATAAGATACGAAAGAGCGCAGTTGATTCGACAGTTAGCTATGAAACTGGTATAGGTACCAGTGTTTCTACGAATACAAAATTAAATAATTGTATGAAGGTAACTTTATTGTACATTCTATAAGTAGGTAGGTGTAAACATTGAAATTTAAATCAGTTGGCAATTTCTAAGCCTCGTAGAAATGTAAAAGATACCAATAACTGTATTCCATAAATATGTTGGTACTATAGATATGGGAAAATGGTTATGGGACCGGATTTATCTGACAGGCTTGTGATACGAGAATACGTAAATATATACTAGAATATTCAGACAGATTGTGACAAATAATTGTATGAAAGGATGCCCTGTAGCTAACAGCTCAATATTTAATACCAACCCAATGCATTAAAATTTTACTTTAAAAAATAACTGTCATTCAGAGAAGCAAACTCTAAGCCACAGCTCGAATAACCTACAAAGTTGTTAACACCAAAAAGCCCATAAAAATGGAAGACGGCTTATAACTTTCCCCCGAAACCTTTAAACCTTATTTTAGGTGGTAAAATTTTCTTCAAACTGTATAAAAAAGTGCTGGCAGTTGATCAATATTCAAAAAGTCCTATCGTATACCCGACCACAGAAATCGTGGGCATACAGCTCGAATACAAAGCGGTGTATATATGAACATTAGTATTCACCTAGCCGATCTTAGGTGAGCATGCTGGATATGTATAGAATTAAACTGTTCTTTCTTATCTTATTCATCTGACTCTTGATTTTAATGGAGATTCGTTGAAAGCGCCGATAACTTCTGGGTAGGCAATAGACGCTGATCAGTTGCTTGCATGCTTGGGAGTTGGAGTCGTTAGTTACGGTAAATCGATGATCCAGATGGTTTTCTGAGCAGACTGAATAATAATAATAATAATGCTGGACAATCCACACAGCACCGTCTAGCCCCAAAGTAAGCTACTCAAAGCTTGTGTTATGGGTACTAGCTGACTGATATAGGTATTTAATACATTATATACTTACATAAATAGATATTTTTTATTATACATAGAATACCTACACCCAGACCAACGGAACAAATTTCTGCAGATCGTACACAAATTTGTTCCGAGGCGGGAATCGAACCCGCAACCTCTTGCGTCGCAGGCGGACTCTCGCTCGCTGCGCCACAGAGGTCGTCGAATAGACAAGCCATTATCTATCTAAACCATGTAAAATAGGGTCTAGGAACTTAAAAAGAACAATGGCACTAAAATAAGAGATTTAAAGCGTAAGGGAACTAAAAAGCTGAGGTGTACGAACGTTAAATCGCAGTCAGTAAAAAGCACCTAAATAGGCACTACGGTTCTAAATAATCTGAAAGACTAAATTGGGTTACTCAGAAATACCTACCTAGGTGCATGTAATTCAATCGACGGTTAAATTTGCACGGCGGCAGTTGCGAGTCTATGTCATAACAATCTCTGGTTTCAGTTAGATTGAACATCAACAAATAAGACACATTAAAAAACGCGATGCGTTGAATTCACTCCAGTTTTAAAACGACTGGTTTCACAAGTCCGCAGTGTGAGAACCGAGGTTACCCGACCGGTTGGGTATGACATCGACGTGCAGAAAGCTCCCCAGGTAAGCGCGCCAACTGGCCGCGGTCGCGTTACCTGCTCCGCGCTTTCATAAGCTCGGCTACCTCTCGCACGCAACTAACTATCCCGACCACTCACCTTCCACTCCTGGAATCCTGGTCACCAGCGTCGACAACACGATGACTAACAGCAATTGAATCCCATAATCCGGTATAAAGTTCCTCGACCACATTTTGTAGCACAACATTCACACTTGGATCACACACATTTGTTTTACTCCTTATGTCGTTTGATCACAAAATAATCAACACTCACGGAACCAAATGTAAGAACTGACACTTCATCTTGTTTATGAACTGTTGTTACGTCGAAAGCGTTTGTTTATGCACATTTTAGCGGTAAAACACGTTCGAAAAAATAACGTAAACCCGGTAGGATCATGCGCAGCCGCGTCCCGCTCGCATCTGACGGCTTTGTTCGTAAATACACAGCGTCGGAAAATCAAAATGGCCGCTGCCTAGGGTGTGTGCGTGAGCGCAGCTTGTAACTTACATTAACTTACACCCTCAGCTTTTTAACGTTATTGTGAAGATATATTTCAGTCCTTTACAATTGATTAAATCTCATTTAAGTCATGAAAAACGCGAGATTCCATGAAAACACCGTGAGAACATGGTCACGCACACATATAAGGATACGCGAAGGAATGTTGATTCAATGGAGAGAAATCAAGCGGTGTGTGCGCAGAGCCAATGGTGAGCTTTAGATTGAACTTAGTCAGCTCGCTCGCCAACTTGCAACCATAGCACAGATGGCGTTAAACTCAATGCAAATGATAGGGGTGTATTTGCATAAGAGCTTTCAAGTTCCGTCGACGCCGTTAGGAAATTCAATTGGGGTGATTTGTATGAATAATTACAAAACGCGTAACGTTTATAATTTCAAGAATAAAGGTTAAGTAATGGCCATCATTTGGACGCCTAGCAACAGAGTTGGATCAATAGAGCCTGTCTCCTGAAAGGATTGTCTGATTGTCTTAGTTTAAATAAGCTTTTGGCGAATTATTTTCATCGTCTTCATTAGAAATACCTACATTAAAACAATGGCGATGTGTTATCAAAAACATCCATTCGAAATCGAATCGGAGGACCGGCTCACTACTATCAACACAAAAATATTTGAGATCAAAAAGAAAATACAGCTATCAGGTTAGATCTTATGTTGGAAACTTAGATTATTTAAAAGTGTATTGTGTAAGAAAGTAAAACATGTCCTGAATTTGGAAACAGGAAACTTTCCAGTACAATAGGTATTTGTTAGCACAACCATTCTCGAGCACCCAGCATTTACCAGTCATCCTACTTCCTAATAATCCTAATAATATTATAGACGCGAAAGTTTATAGGTAAGTATGGATGGATGTTTCTTACTCTTTCACGCCGGAACGGCTGAACGGATCTGGATGAAACTTGGTAGAAAGATAGATTATAGTCTGGAATAGCACATAGGCTACTCTTTATCCCGTGTGAATACCGGGATTTGAATCTGCGCGGGTGAAACCGCGGGGTGCAATAACTAGTAGATGATAAATCCTTGATTCTTTTGTTTTTTTATGAATGGGCTTTGTCACTAAACAAAAGTTGTGGTAGGTAGGTATTGTATTTTTTATACGAGTATCCATCTGTGTTCAAAAATCTCTCAAGTAGGTAATCAAAACTAATAGCAGTTAATCAAGATTTTAAAATTTCAGAGGGACAAAGGAAATCTTATTACGAAGAAAACGAACAAGAGAAACAACAGAACAATGATTTGATAGACACCTTGAAGAAAGAAATAAAGCTAAGGCTAACAGAACTGGCTCGGGCCAAAGCTGTTATAGGAGAGGAGGAAGCTCAGGTCAAGAAGTACCTGAATGATGTTTGCCCTGTGGGGAACAAGAACGCTGAGCAGGTAAGTGTCTACCTAAGACTTAAAAAGACTTAAGTAGATTAATCTGAAGTCTCATGGACTTTTGACACTTTTTTGGTTTAATCTGAATCTACCTAGCGAATAGTTTGGAGGTGTAGTTGAGGATAAAAGTGAGAGAAATAAAAAATGTTTTAGGATTTTGAATAATTTTAATAAATAATATTTTATACCATATTATTCAACTATGTATAACAGAATAAAAAAAACACATTTTTCTTGTAAGAAATATCCAAGTAAATAAAATATCAAAGTAAAATTTGAAAAGCTTTCGAACCGAAACGATAATCGCATTTAGTCATCGCATGTATATTATATAGTTAGACAATAGGAAAACTGTGAATCTAAGAATAAATAAATAGTCAAATGAGCCATCCAACGCCATCTTGTGGTCTGGCTACTAAAACGAAAACACGGCGTAGTCTTCCTAGAAATCATTAACGTCCCCAGCAACTACCATGCAATAGTTCCACGTATAACCACATAAAAGCTATTGTATTACCTACCCTGCTAAATCCCATGTTTAAAATAATACTATGCTTGAAAACTAAATTTTACAGATTATTCACAACCTTGACTTGAAAGTGATAGAACAAAGGAAGATGCTGGACCTTCTGAAGTACGAGCGAAGACACAAGAAGAAGAAGTTAACAGAGTTGGAGAAGGATTACGAACAGCTGCTGATTGAAAGCACCAAGAGCGAACTTGTGAAGTCTAAAATATCTAGCAGAGCCAGAAAGGTAAAAACTGTTTCTAAAAACGTCATACATAGAGTTAAAAATAAAAACGGCCGCCTTCTGAAAGCTCGATCAAAAGTAATCGAATGTCATCTTGCTGTTTCAGCTATTACCTAAATCAAACTAGATAGAGAGCAAGTGACTTAACATCTGATTAGGATTGATCGAGAATTCATAAACCGGCTGTAAAGTTTCAAATACTAACTCAACTAAATTTTTTAGCACATTTCACACTTAGAAAATGAAATACATAAAGTTTTGATTCAATGGACAGAAGCTGAACTGGTGAAGAAGAAATATTTTTCTATCAGGTTCGTTGAATACAAAGGTACCTTCGTACTATAGTTATGTCTAGTTCGACTCATTCATCAACATGCGCATTTGTATAAAATATTGGATAACTGTGATTTCAGACAAGCCCTGTTAGATGATTCTGTAAAATTCGAAAGTTCTCTTACACGTATCGAAGAATTGTTGAGTAAGCAAAAAGAAGAAGTTTTGAAACTTGAGGTAAGGTATAATATTAAGCTCACGATGAAGATACATTTTAACATTATAATAAGGTAATAGATTTTGTAAAACAATGTACTAACTTGAATATAATTTTAGAAGACGTTTTGTTCGTAGAGGCGGAGAGACAGGAAAGGAGGAAAGAATACTGAGTGAACGAAAAAGCTAAATATAGCTTGCTAGCAAATATAACTTTAATCGATGTAATTTTTCAGCGTGTTCGTGAAGAAGCAGCCAACATGCGAATCAAAGCCACAGCAGCCACAGCGGCTGAGGTGACGAGGGCGCAAGATGCAGAATGCTCGAGAGTCTCAGAGCGCGCCTTTTTCGCGCAAAGATTTGCTGAACGCAAGCGAGAATTGGAAAAACTGGAGAAACGAGTGTTTCCGCCGCAGGGTAAAGAATCAGCTCATGATAATTATATGTTTTATAACAAAGTTTAGTTTACTTATAAAATGGCTAAGCCTCACATCAGCGTGGAGATGCCCTCTGCTGGGCATAGCCCTTCTCCATAAATTTCTAGGAGGAACGATTTTGCGCCTTCTTTTCCACCTACTCCCCTAAAATTCCCTCAATTGGGACCACCGTACTACGTATGGTAACGTTTATAAATATATAACCTTTTATAAACGCTGTTCGATGACAATATTAATTTCAGCGAGGGTCGTAAGGCAAGAGTCTGCAAGGTCTACAGAAGGAGAATCAGCTCCTGAGGAACTATCGCCTATAGCTCAGATGGAGGAGATTTTCCAGCGGTTTATGAAATTGACCGGTAAGAAAGCACAAAGGACTACGTGCGGCGTGGTAGACTAGACTCGAATGATTGAGTTTAGATAATTGCTGCTGCTAATTTGGTGGTATTATTTTTAAATTTAGGCAGATTGGTTTTTTATGTTTAATTTTAGGAGCAAACGAAGCAGAAGAAGTTTTCGACAAGTTCCAAGCCCAGCGGGAAACCTCAAAACGTCTCGCATATCTCCAGCAGACCACGGAAGAGGAGAAGCTCGAACTAGAAAAGTCGCAGACGACGCTCATCAACGATCTGGACGTGTATAAGTTTGCTTCGGTCAAGGATAAGGATGAGTGAGTATGCATAAAAACTGGTCAAGTGCGAGTCGGACTCACGCACGAAGAGTTCGGTACCATTATTTATAACAACATCAGCAGCAACGCTGTGTTTCGGTTTGAAGAGTGTGGTCGCCGGTGTAATTACAGGCACATGAGGCTTAACATCTGTATGCCTCAAGTTGATGGACGCAGGGCAGTGCATCGTAGGGCACGTTCCTATTGTGCGTGACCTACGGGGCAATGTTTTGTTTATAGGTGATGGTTACCACTTAACATCAGGTGGACCATCTGCTTGTTCCATCAGCTAGTTGTATTAAAAAAAAAAAAAAAACATCAAAAAGTCACCTATGGTAATGATATATGTTGATTTATGATATATGTTGATATGATATTATGAAACGTATAGGGGACCTCATTAGGCTGATCTAAGATTTCCTAAGTAAGCGTTCTAAGTCCATAAACTTCTAATTCTAAGCAGGTCGACGCAAAAGCATTGCTATCTTTGTTATTTATGCCCGATCTTACGCAGCTACGAATTTTAGGGGCCAAGAGCAGATTCAGGAGCTGAAAGAAGAAATTAAAGCACTTGATGCTGCCTATGTCGACCTAGAAGCGGAGATGGAGGAATTAGATACCATGCTACAGCTAATCAAGAAGATGCTGTATGATCTTTGCAGACTTTTGGATGTGAGTTTTAACACTGCATGAATAATGATCCATCATTGACAGACATGTAGGAGGCGATTGCAGTATGTTGTCGCTGAAAACAAAAGGTAAGAACTGCAAGCCGGTAGGGGGATGAATGAAAGAATCAAATGAATGAAAAATTAATGGGGGCTGGTGGTAGGTTCGATGATAAAGAATCTAAATATTTATCGACAGCAGCCGCCCGTGGTTTCGCTCGCGCGGTAACATAATTATGTGGTGTGTGTGTATGTGTGTGTGTTATATGGTGGAGATTGCTAACATAATTATTTAAGATGTTTTTATTTTTTTAGGTTAGTTATGTTTTATGCCACATTTAAATTTGATTCAATTTTCATGCAAATCGGTTCTAAATCAAAACGGTCTTTATTCAGTACAATAACAGGAATCACTTTGAAACGTCTTAGATAGGTTCTAGGTGGTCTAGGTGAGTCTACCGATTCAATCAAAGATTATGGTGAGTGAGCCACCAACATCAAAACATCATTACCTACTTTTGCAGGCTGTTTGGCAAGGCTGTTCCTCTAGAAGCTCGTTGTTTTTGCCCATTAAAAATAGCCAACGACCCTGTGTAACGTTCCAATGAGTGTAAATAACAGGACTTGTATGACGATAGAGGAGAGAAATAAGAAAACACTTAGCGTGAATTAAGGGAATGTTATAATGAAAATGTAACCAACTCAACTAATATTTCTAGTTGGTTCCCGAGCCCCCCATTCCGGAATGGACAGCCGAAGCGCGCGATGTCCAAGAGCTGGTCATGGTGCTGACAGTCCGGTTCCAGAAGGCGACAGTGCGAGCTGAGGAATTCAAGTTGAAGTACAAGGATTTAACTACTATTGCCGTGCCGACTTCAAACGTAAGAACACCATTACCTATAGGTACTTCTAACGTTTTATCTCAGTGAAGGACGATTGTATTCGTGTGAAATCCTTCCACCATAAAATAAGTTTTTGGTAAACAGCCTAAACGACTTCCGTATCCAGGACTTCAGCACGAAAGTAAATCTCTTAGATAAAAGCACTGCCTTCGTTGATTTAAAACGATCGATGTTAATCATGAAATTGTGTTGATAACGTTTTATTAACTTTAACTATGTTTAGATAGTAGAAAGCAACAATCGTATCAACTCCACATACGTTAGATAACCTGAACTTCGGTCCTTTTTTCAGCCAACCAGCGCAGCAGCATCGATAGCTAATATCAGCATGCAAAGTCATAGCACTCCTAAGGAGTCGGAAAAGGTAGTGCCGACATACAAGGAGCTGCTGACGAAGGAACCAATCAAAGCACCACGTGAGTATCAGAAATGGATCTAGGGTAACAAGTCTAGACAAGAGAAGAAGCACAACCAACAAGAGCAGGCTAGTTTACTGCCTAGTCAGGGAAGAGATTAGCAATCGAAAACGACAAACTAACACCGATAATATATGTAATAATGATTTGCTGCTGTGGTTGCCTTTGGTGGATAAGCACGGGTCAGGATGTTTATTTTGTTTGTATCTAGTATTAAGTTTTGTGTATTATCTCTTGGCGATCCTAATAAATAAATAAATAAATTTGTTTGTATCGAAGAAGTGTAGTAAAGTGCGCCAACAAGAGACTTTTCGAGTCACAAAATAAGTGTAGTAATGTCTTAGACTGAGCTGATAGTACAATAAATGACTACTATCAGCTCAGTCTAACACATTTTTCAAATGTATTTTTACAGCGTCCGATGAAGAGGAAGACATACCTTCGCGCTCCTACCTGAAGCGGCAGGCACAGCTGATCGTGGACACCAAGTGCAGGAGGAAAGGCTTCCGGACTCCATTCAGGAGATGAGCTGGCCAACTGCAGGAAGCCGGACTCCATTCAGGAGATTAGCTGGCCAACTGGAGGAAGCCGGACCCCATTCAGGAGATAAGCTGGTCAACTGGAGGAAGACGACTATTTCAGTTATAAACATTGACGTCAATCTTTCGGTAGAACGTGTTACTAAGATCGTATAACTCTAATTTCAGGATTAGCCACCTAGCCATACTAGGTATAGCATTAGCTCACAACACCCAACTAGGAGCAACGCGGACTGATGCGCCTATATAAAACAAACGAAAAAAGACATTTAACTTTAACTACCTAAAGTATTGAGATATAATTAGTCGTAGACTCGTAGTATATTAAACTGGCTGACAGAGATAGAGATA
Organism: Plemyria rubiginata; assembly: GCA_963576535.1. Classification (NCBI taxonomy): domain Eukaryota; kingdom Metazoa; phylum Arthropoda; class Insecta; order Lepidoptera; family Geometridae; genus Plemyria; species Plemyria rubiginata. The sequence continues at coordinate 12,932,121 of OY754908.1, read as the reverse complement.
GAGATAGATATGATCAATATCTCTACATTTTTAAATTTAAGATAAGATAAAGATAAAAAATATTTATTGCATAAGTCTTATACATTAATAACATATAAGTAAGGTTTATCTACGTGGTTTCTTATGTCGTAGGTAAAGACCTTAGGGTAGACAATAAGTTGAGTTCCTCGCTCTAACTAAGCCTACAAAATTGTAACCATTATTTAAACCATTTAAATAATGGTTACAATTTTGTAGGTAAAACTATAGGTACCTACTCACTCTGGAATTGGAATGGGAATGCAACTTAGTAAATTACACTTGTTTAAACCTAATTTTTTTTATAAACCTAATTTATTTAGAGAGTATTATTTTCCTTGACAGTGAGTAGGTAAGTGTATTTATATTCCTTGCTATTTCAGCGTTATATACTCTTGGGCAGGAAACTTGACAATTAGAGCTGTCAAACAAAAATCACAACATTTTATATAAAAATCAACACCTATACATTTTCTGAAACCCAATTTTTGTAGTAATTTAGCTTGTAAACCATGTTTTGTCCCCACAAGAACTCGTACCTCCAGCTCGTCAGCGCTATAAACCCGAGGGTTATAGACAAGGCAGTAGACCAAGCTATGCGACGGACATCTTTCGATCCTCATGTCGGTGAGTCCAAACTTCCTAATGCATGTACAAGAACTTGCCTGGTAACCTACAGTGATATATTTATCGTCATCCTGCGTATAGGTGGGTACTATAACTACCTTCCGTACTTTTTTTTTACTCGTGAAAAATTTATTTATGACTAGCGACCCGCCCGCGCGCCTCTGCTTCGCACGGGTGCACATTGTTTTTCTATTATCATGCATGTATTATACATATAACCTCTTGAATCACTCTATCTATTAAAAAAAAACCGCATCAAATTCCTTTGCGTAGGTTTAAAGATTTAAGCATGCATAGGGATATAGGGACATGGGGACATAGGGATGGGACAGAAAAAGCGACTTTGTTTCATACTATGTAGTGAATAGGCTACAAGCCTACCTGTTTTCAAACGAATTGTTACGTTTTCGATGAAAGACTGTTTCAGTTTCAATTGATTTCTATGCCTATGAAACACATTTCAAACTCTGTAGTAGATTGGGAAATCGCTTCTACGTAATTTTTACCTGAAGTACTCGAATATGGAACTGGACTAGAACATCAAACCCTCAGTGGATCTTTCTCTAATGACATTCTTTCAGACCTACCTCCAGCACAAAGACTTGAGTCCATGCAACCATCTCTATACGGCCCTCATGTAGACATAAGCAGAGCTAGACTTGGGTTTGGAAGAGTGGGGCTCCGGCTGATCAATAGAGACCTGCATTCCAAAGACTATCTAACCCAGCTTCAGGCTTTGCATAGCGTGCTAGATCAGGTAATTGCTTTTTTCAGTTAAATTGCGCGAGATTCTTTAACGTATATGGTTTTAAGAATAGAGGAATCTGTAGGTACCTATAGTTCGAATAACTTCAGAGTTAACCAATCATTTCTCCAGGTGCAAATCTCAGAAAACGCTATGTTCCTCATAAACCTACAGCTCGTTTACCGGCTCGTAGACCTGATGAAGAACCGAGATCCCATCATCAGGGAAAAAGTGTGCATGATCTATACTCACCTAGCCAGTTACTACCAAGGGAGGAAGCGTATCATGTCTCGACCTGTCATTATAGAGAACCTCCTGTGGCTGATCATGAGGGATAGGAAGGAAATTAGGTACGCTGCTGCGTGCACCCTCAGAACTTTAACCAGGGACCGTTGCGCAAGCGAGACTATAATGAAAAACGAGACTGTGGTCGAGAACCTTCTCAAAATGATCAAGAACGACCACACAGGGATCGTACTCCTCCATCTGAAGACTATCGAGAACTTGACGGAATGGGATCCCGTGCGGCCTTTGAAAGGAAACGCTTTCCAAATTATGCTGAGGCTGTTCGAAGATTCAGATTCGAGAATTGTCGCTGGGGCTATGGATTGTATGGCCCAACTGTGTAAGCATGATGTTGGCCAGAAACTAGCTGACGATTACGATTTGACGTTCGTTCTTCGCCCATACCTCGTCTCACCCCACATAGAAGTCATCATCAGCGCTGTGGGTCTACTAGCCTACACGACACTAACTACTCGATCAAAATGGCGAGCAAAAGAACGCAGTGTCGAATTAACGAAGCAGTTGGTACGTCTCTGTCACAGTCCAAACACACCGCTGCTTCAATTGAAATGTATGCAAGTTCTTATCAACCTGTGTGATTGTCCAGATATCAGGAACCACATGAAGTGCCATTGGGAGTACAAGGTAAAGGCTATAAAGATACGAACTCATGAGCAGTGGGATGGCACTTCAGAGACCACTAGCTACGGACTTGAGACAGGGCATAACTACAGGACTATGTGTATTGAGAAAGTTGAAACGATAAAAAATGATTACGGGGACAACGTTGAGGTAGTAAACGTTCATAGTTATTTGAGAAGGGTACAAGATGTGAAGGAGCGATTGATAAAGGCTATCAACTGGAAATCTTATGAGTAGATTTTGAAATCATGTTTTCCATTATTTTGGTAAGCAAGGTTAAACCTAATGTGCATCTGTATTATTTTGAGGTCGTTTAGGTTCCTAGCTTATTGGCAGTGTTGAAAATAAAATTTCATTGAATTTGTAATAATTTATTAGATTAAAATTACTTGAGCTACACTTTGGGTATTATAATACGATACGTATGTGCCCTTCGGCGAACTTAAAGCTACAAATAAGTTCAAATTCACATGCTGCTAGGATTTTGCTATTCCTCTCAGATCTTTCACGTAGAGGAGGGTAGTCGGAAATATGTATGCTTTCGTCTGGACGCATGTCCACTTATAAGTAACAACTACCAATATATAATAGGCAATAGCAGGGCGTTTGTTTATTAACAGCGTACATGGAAAATGATTCACTGGAAGGCCTAAAACTACAGAATTAAAGGATCAATATTAACAACAAAAAAAATCTAACTCACAAATCATGGTAAACATTTGATAAAAGACTCGACAGCAATGTCTGTATTTGTAGGTGAATCTATCTTACCAAGTATGTAACACAAGGATTTAAAAAAAATATATTTACATTAAATCTAACTTATAATTTCAGGATCACAGGTATACACTTTGGAATACAAAATTCAATTTCAAGTAACACGCACATTTATCTTTTAGCAAAAACTAAAAATAAACATTCTTATACAAACAATTTAGATAATGGTTTTTAAAATTAGCATTGGCTACATAATGGCATATTGCAATATTTTTATAAGAATGTAACGTAAATATAAACGTCTGTCTCGGCTTACTTCGGTTACTGTATAGTTACGGACTTTACTTAAGGCGCAGCTTACGGCGCGCCGCTATCTCGCTCGCACAATGGAACATTTTTAAAGATATAAAATCACGGAATGTAGTTATGTAAAATCGCAATCAGTCAAGTTGTGGTCAATGGCATTACAAAGATTTAGCAAAAATGTAATTTTGATCCAAGCAAGTTTTCATACATAAAAATTGGAAAAATATAAAGTCGCATTTTTAAGTATGAAAACTTGCTCGTATCAAAATTTTATTTTCGCTAAATCTTTACAATGCCATTGAAAACAACTTAACCGATTGCGTTTTTATTTATCTATATTCAATGATTTTATATCTTTAAAAATATTCCATTGTGCAAGCGAGATAGCGGCGCGCCGTATGCTGCCCCTTAAGAGGCTGACAACCGTCATACAACTGATCGTTTGCTATAACTGATTGTAGTTATGAAAAATAACATTTCGGAGAATAAATGTGCGAGCGAGAAGTTATTTGAAGGTTGTCTGCGCTTTAATAACCACTATTAGATTCTTCATCTTAATCTCCAGAAAAGATGTCAGTTTCAAAGTATGAATAACCTATATAAAGCCAGGGCGGGTCCGCCTGATCGCAATAAAACTACCTTTATATTAGGTACCTACCTTTTTTTGTTCTTACTATTTGCTATACTATTACGTTTTCTATATTTTAAAATACGAATAATGATCAACTAGTAGCGCCCTGCGGTTTCACCTGCGTAGTTTGAAATCCCGGTATTCCCACGGCATAAAAAAACTATAATCTCAGTGTCAATTTTCACCAAGATCCGTTCAGCCGTTCTGGAGTTATGAGTAACAAACATCCATCCATACTTACAAACTTTCACATTTATCATATTAGTAGGATCATATTATTTTATAATCATAACAACATGAAATAAAATTAAAAACTTCTAATTTAAAGTAAAAACAAACCTTTTTCACTGTCACCCAGTTAACTTCACTTGAAACTTGGCTTTTACAGAAACTCATGACCTTCAAACAAGCATTCACTTGAAGAAAATTGAATACATTGGAACTTGTAAACACAAATATACTTGGCTTGCACGATCTAGGCTTGTCTCTAACGCTTTGCACGACATTTGTCTTGCATGAATCATTTTCTTACATGTCTTTTCTTGTACCTAAATTAAGGGCAGTCCCTACAAACTACTACTCTTTACAAAGACAATAAAAAATCTATTGTATCAATCACTGCTTTCAATTTCAAGAGGTTAATAGATTTGTTAACACTATATTGAAGCCACTTATCTGTACGCTTTACTTGGCTTGCACGTCTTGCACTAAATTCACTTGTAAATCAAAAGGTTGCTACAACTACAATAATCACTAAGATTACACTCTCGCACGACTTTCACTGGGCCTGCACGACAATATCTCGGCTTGCACGACATTATCTTGTCTAGCACGACATTAGCTTGTCTAGCACGACATTAGCTTGTCTAGCACGAAATTATCTTGTCTTGCACGACATAGACCTGTTTAGCACGACATCAACTCGGCTTGCACAACATTAACTTGTCTTGCACGGCTCTAACTCGGCTTGCACGATATCACTTTGCTTGCACGACTTGCACGTACTCATACAACGCTTTGCACAGATCGTGCAAGGTCGTGTCTCATCTGCCGCCGCCTCTCTTGTTCAGGGGATCGTAGATCTCGCTCTCAGAGTCCACTTCGTCCTCCGAGAGGGAGAGGGAGCCACCGACCCGCCGCGTTCGGAGACCCTCCTGTCGGGGAAATAAGGTTGAGAATGGTGTGGCAAAGTGGTTTAGAAATAGAACAGTCGGCTACAGATTAGACTACGCTACATATACGAGTAATACCAGAGAATGATAGCAAAGGCGCGATAGTTGGACTAGCGAAATTACAAGATGTTAAAAAATAACCATCTTGCATAATTCGCAGCTGTCAATTGCGACATTTTTTCACACATTTTGAATATACAGAAATTTAGCGCGTATTCGCTACATAAATGTAGCGTTTTAACAAAATAGTTCGTCCAAACAAGGTAGTCCGATGAGTAGCCGAGTGTACAAAAGATTTAATGACGGAAGGAGTCTAAAATACGACGAAAGATATGTACTTACTATAGATGAACTCACATTAAACTAATTACTTGTTAACTTCGCAAATCTGCATATTTTTTATTTTTTTTTATATATGTATCAGCGGATTTTTAAAAGCTAAACCACGAGTATACAATACCCATTATATTGCAACTTACAAGAAGTCCCAGATTTGTTTATATCCACCATCATGTTAATAATGCATACCCACCTTCACGTTAATATCGATTTTAGTCCTACATTTCATAGGTAATATTAGTTTATTCGTTAATTTAGTTTTTGTTTGCCACTAGCGAATAAAATATGAATTAGTCCAGTGATTACTCCAGCTTAGCTACAAAATCGAACACGAAGAAGTCGAAAGAACCAACCGACCGCTATAAAAAGAATTTCTAGGAGAAGCAACACAAAAACCAAGTTCCCAGATTCGAAAAATTAAGCAATACATGCATTGCTAATAAGATCGATAAGCTAACTTACACAAGGCATAGTCGTGGAATAGTTACACTGTATTTTTAGTTTCATCTTGTCTGGGGCATTATTCTCTATGACAATAGGAGATTCCTTGCCCCAAACCGTTAAACGTTAAAGCTTGATGTTGGGCTTTATTCTTTATGACATAGGAGATACTTTGCCCTGACCGTATGACACCGGCTGCCTTGTCTTAGCTGTGATCGCGGTGCAAATGGTCATAGTGAATAAGGCTCCTGAAGCCTTATGCTCACTTAGATTAGAGATTATTTCACAGTAAAGATGACGTTATATCTTGTTCGATAAAACGTGACAACTAAATTCCCATTCTCACCGTTCAAAGTTCATGCGAGACGCAACGTCTTCGAGTTATTGAACGAGATATGACGTCATCCCCACCGTGAGATAATCTCGCTGGAAGTCAGCTAAGACACCTGATTTCTATGTTCTCCATTAGTCTCGGTTTGTCATTTATACACATTTTTACGCTTCTTTTTTTATACAACTAGCAGATGGAAGAAGCAGGTGGGCCATCTGATGTTAAGTGATAACCATCACTATAACAAAGCCATGCCTTGTAAGTCACGCACGATAGGAACGTGCCCTACGATGCACTGCCCTGCGTCCATCAACTTGTGGCATACAGATGTTAAGCCACATGTGGCTGTAATTACACCGGTGACCACACTCTTCAAACAGAAAAACAGCGTTGCTGCTCGGCGGCAGAAAAAAGCGTGGTGGTAGTTACCCCGGACGAGCCCTTCACAAACAAGAAAAAAAGTTCTAATATACTAACACAAACAGTTTTCGATTTAATTCGGAACTTTTCAGACTCAAATGAAATGTAACTATTCCATGCATACCTAAGGTTCATGAATGAGTTAATATCGCACAAGAAAGTCATTCATTATACAGGGTTACAGGAAAAATCGTGCTAGACTCGTTAAGGGCGTGGAGTATCCATCATTTCTGACTTATTTCACTATTTTATATTTCAATATTTTTTTTAGATATACCTTAGAGGAAAATAAACTGTCTAATATTATTTTATTTCTTAACTTTCACTTGTCTACTACGGTCTATTCAATTAACACTATTTTAATGATTGACGTCCTAAAGCATCTTATTACACGTGTAAAAATTCAATAATAAAAATAATAAGATACACAAAATAAACAAAAATAAATTTAGTAGCCTAAATATCCCGAAAAGGGTTAAGTTTAGGGTAGGGTGTTTCATAGTGAAATAAGTCAGAAATGATGGGTAATCCACGCCCTTAACGGATCTAGCACGATTTTTCCAGTAACCCTGTATATTCACCGTGGAGATCGAACCCACGGCCTACGGCGCAGAAGGCAGAGCTGCTACCAATTGAGCTGTGAAGGCTGTCTAATGACGAATGACCCGTGTGCGATATCAACTCATGCTTATTAATACAGAAATGTTGACGTCACAGTGCCCGCGCCCGCACAAACAAGATGAGAAATAAAAGTCTAAACCAGTCTTAGTATGTGCCATATGTGCCCACCAGTTCCGTGTCACTGATCCACGCGGTGCGTCCGTCCTCTACACTTGACGACATCTACAAGTAGGAAATTCAGAATCACACGAAAAACGTTACACACACAAAAACGGTACTACACAGAGAAAAGTTTAAATTTTGATTGATACAAGTTTTTTCCTCTAAGTACGAAAATACTTAGCAAAAATAAATAAATATTGGTGGACATTCCACACAGCGCTATCTAGTCCTAAACTAAGCCAAAGCTTGTGATATGGGAACCGGATAGCTGATATAATACTTTTTTGAAAATACATATAATATTATTATACCAAACAGACAGAGACCAAACATCTTCATCACATAAATGTTTGTTCTCGGTGAGAATCGAACCCACGGCCTACGGCGCAGAAGGCCGAGCTACTACCAACTGAGCTGTGAAGGCTGTCAAAAATATGGAAAGTAGGAAACGTTGTATCAATCAAAATGAAAATTTTACTAAACTGTGTGCAATGTGATTGCACACAAAATGTGGAATCGTGCGAGCGAGAGGTACATTAGGTGTTGTCAACGTCTCAATCAAGAAAGGTACCTCTAGACAGCCAGCGCTGGGCTCAGACGCATAGCCCTCGAAATGCCGCTGGTCGTCTTCGTAATCAGACGACGATGAAGAGTCGTTGTCCACGTCACGCCCGGTGCGAACTGAGCAGACCATTTGCGCTAGGTCTGTGAAGGTGTAGCTGGAAGGAGAAATATTACAAATAAAGTTTTTTTATAAGTCTTGATGAAACAATCGTTGTGCATCGTATGGCACGTTCCTATTGTGCGTGACCTACGGGGCAGTGTTTTGTTTATAGGTGATGGTTACCACTTAACATCAGGTGGGCCATCTGCTTGTTCCATCAGCTAGTTGTATAAAAAAAACAAGCAGAAGATCCACCTGACGATAAAGCATTGCCTCGTAAGTCACGTATGATAGGAACGTGCCCTACGATGCACTGCCCACCTGCGCATTTGAGCTAAGTGTAAACGCTGTATTTAGTTGCTTCAGTAGATGAGAGATCACGCTTGGTTGATAGCGTTTTTTCATAAAGTTCAATGATTTGAACTTTCCAAATTTTGAAATGTGCGACCAATATGTACTTTAACGGTTATCAGCCGAGCATCGTTCAATAATATGCAGTCGATAGATAATGGGGATGATGGGGATTCCTCCGTTCACTATTGGCCGTTTATGCACAACCGCCTAACTTCAGGCCGGCCCAGTCAAACTGGTTGAGCTATAGGTGGTATGCCAGGTAGAAAAAACTCACATATCATGGTAAATATATCGTTCTGATTCTGAATGAAAGTAATGCTTATAAAACAATGTCATTTTAAAGTCATTCGGATAGTAATAATACATATGATAATGGAATAAACAGATGGTAAGTTTCAAGTGATGCAATAACACAGGTTAATTTACAAGTTAAATAAGAAACTATCATACTTTTATCACATATCCCACATTAGAACTTTCTGCCGCGAACTATTACTGGAAGGGAATAGGTTATTTAAGTCACTATATACTATCATTATGACTATTAAGTCAGATTCCAATATCCAGCTTATTAAAACTTTGAAATCATGATGAATATCTCAAAACTTCCAAGATTGGGATCGCTCACTAAGTGGTTCTATCAAATCAGTGAGCGATCCACTCAGTGAGCGATCCACTTAGTGAGCGATCCACTCAGTGAGCGATCCACTTAGTAAGAGATCCACTTAGTGAGCTATCCACTTAGTGAGCGATCCACTAAATGAGCATTCCATTAGTGGTCGTTCTACTAGCGGCCGTGTTAGTATACTCACTCGGTGAGCGAGGGCTGGTTGTCCGGGCGGCGTCCCTCGCAGGCGGCGCCGCTGACGCCGCCGCCGCCGCCGCGCCGCTGTCCCTCGAAGTAGGCGGCGCCGTGCCGGTAGCCAACCTCGCGGATCTCGTCGAATGAGCCGAACTGTAGGGTTCGGTACGCGTCGATGGGAGGACGGATGTACTCGCAGTAGTCGGATTTTTTTACTTCCTGTTCAAAAATTAACATGATGGTCACATTACTACTGAATATACTGAATATAATACGACAAAGCCCCCTTACAGCCAATATTTTGTATTTTTATGTTAAACCTTTTATTATTATTCTGTAAGGACGAGATACTAACGTCACTAAGCAATACTACATAATAATAATGTTTATGTGTACATATTAGACACAGACAGGGAAAATTTGTGATAGACTTTTTTTTTTATATGACTCTCACTCGATATACATATACATATTATGTAACAATTTTTCTTGTACCAGTAACGAAAGAGAAAGAGTAAATAGTGATAATATTTACCTCAAGCTGTCTGTTGCAAGACACATAGGCGAGTCTGCTCTGAATATCCGGGAGGTTTGGGACCTTGACTGGGGTCGTAAAAGGGTTCCATCTGAAAATTAAGACAACATATTGGAGACACAAAAAAATTCCTACCACTATCATAATAATTGGTTTTCCCACCAAGATTTAACATGAAAAGCTTCAAGAAAAATTTTAAAGTCCTTCAGGGTAGGCAACGCACTGTCAACGCCTCTGGTGTTGTTTTTGTCTATGGGCGACGGTGACCGCTTACCATCAGGTGGGCCGTTAGCCCGTTTGTCTGTATTTTACATAAAAAAAAGAAAAAATAAACGCGAAAGTATGTAAGTGTGGATGGATGGATGGATGGATGGACGAATGGATGTTTGTTACTCTTTCACGCCGGAACGGCTGAATGTAACTTGGCAGAAGAGTCTGGAATAGCACATTATCACGGATCATTCAGATCTGAATGAAACTTGGCAGAGAGATACATTATAGTCTGGAATAACACATAGGCTACTTTTTATCCCGAGGGAATACCGGGATTTAAATCTGCGCGGGTGAAACCGCGTAGAGCAACTAGTATACAATAATTTTGTGTAAATAATGTCAGTAGGTACGGAATCGGATTACCAAGATTTTTCCACACAAGATGTGAGAGACTGGTAGTGTGAAATAGGCACAATAATCCATCATCTTATCTTACCTTTTCCAAAGAAGCCACCAGCCAGATAAGTCGTCCCCGTAGTTAGTGAGATCGGTATCATCTTGCGAGCCCACATCTATCGCTAAGATGTGCTTGGCCCCGAGAGATCGCATCACATCAGCTGAAAACATAAAAGACACACCGTATACAAAACCCGCTGGAAAACGACATTTATATATCAAATCCGAATCTAAACTCAGAATAGACGTACAGAAGTCGACTGACGAACCAATAGCGAACCAATAGCGCGACGAAAACAGATGCGTATCCACCATCCGTCGCGCCTCACATCCGTCAAACCATTTTAACATTCAACATCATCATCATTCATCATTTCAGCCTGCTGTCACCCACTGCTGGGTATAGGCCTCCTTCATTATCTGCCAGCCTCTTCTGTCCTGTGTGTCTCTTGTCCAGGTGTTTCCTGCGACCTTAAAGATGTCGTCGACCCATCGCGCTTTCGGTCGGCCCAGATTTCTTCGGCCCGATTTCGGCCACCATACGGTCAAGGCTTTACTCCACCGGCCATCACCACGTCTGGCAAGGTGTGCTGCCCAACTCCACTTGAAACGCTTTTTTCGATCACTCGTTTTACCAATTTTTTAATTTAAGACACTTGTTGGAACGTTATTATCTCTTATCAGGGCTGCCAAAAATTATGTTTTATAAAAAGATCAAGGTCAAGGGACCTTGATCTTTGATCTTGAACATAATCGAAAAATCGAATCATTAAACGTTTATTTTGTGCCACAAAAATATAGAAGAAATACAAAATTATTCGTAGTGTACATACCTGGTACGTTATTGACGTAGCACCCATCCAACAGCAGATGTCCATCCATGGGGTCGCAGATAGGTGGGAATATGCCGGCAATGCTCATCGAAGCACGACAGTACCGCCAGAGCATACCTGACGTAGGGCCGGGGTTAAGACGAGCCCGGCGCTTCGAGGTGCCATCACTTACCTTCGCGGACTGAGTGCAAATATTTCGATCACTTTTGAATTTTATAGCCAATAGGAGCGTTTTGAGAATATATTGGCTCACAATAAGATAATTATTCAGACTGATAAGGGATTATTTGAGCAACACAATAGTTTTCTAGGAAAAGACAAAGCTGAAGGGTGTCTTCTACAGAATATTAGTTTGAAATGAATATCGATAGACTATTGTACCGTGCTTTTGTTAGTATCTTTGCACTGTAAATGAGAAGTGAAATGGAAGAATAAGGCACATACCGTTAGATGTTGTATAATGTTTGGAGCCTTTTGCAAAGCAACATTTTTAAAGCACGTTTATAAGGAGAGTTGCGATAGAAAATGGCTATACGCCAAGCCAACTAACAGGTTCATTGGAGTTTAAGGCCTTATTCATAATGGTCGCTAAGCGCGCCAATAGCTTATCACACCAATAAGTCTTTCTTTTCATTGGCATGAAAGTGACAGTGACAAGAATAATCTATTGCCGCTATAAAATGCCAGGGATGTATAAGTTTATTATTATTATTATAATTATATTTATTATTCAGGTTATGAATAAGTTTGACTAGTTTTTTTTCTAAAAACGTTCCAATTTTGAAATCGAGCCAATTAAAATATTTCCACTCAGCCGAATACTCTAACAGACACATAAGTCTCGTAACAAAGGGCGCTCTGTGATTGGTTTACCTGGTAAGTTGTTGACGTAACCGCCATCCAATAGGAGGTGGCCGTCTACCGGGTCGCAGAGCGGGGGCATGTAACCACTGAGCGACATCGAGGCGCGAATGTATCGCCAGAGGGAACCTGCGACGCGCGAAAATAGTTTAACAGATCTTGTTATACACTACGGCAATTATGAGTTTCGGTGTATGCCTATTGGTCTGAAAACTGCGCCAGATATTTTAAGTAAATTCAACTCGTTAAAATGTACATACTGCTTTATTCTATCCAAATTCCGGAAGATTAGGAATTAGAAATTATGACATGATAAATATATCGTAATAGCACTGTAAAATCAAAATGTCTATTTTCGAATTCAGATAAGAATATTACTTTCATTATTATTATCAAAACTTGTAAGAGCTATATTTGTATGTACACGAAAAATAGATGATTTTCCAATACTTCATTGCTAGCGAGTAGCGATCACCCTGACTTATTATACTGCGCATTATTTTAATGCTGGCCAAAGACCCCCTCCCACTAAGAATTTAGGAATAATTACAATATTTTTAAATCCGTGTAAACTATCGAACAACACCCATGGTAAGGAAATCAGCGATTGTGAATATTGTGATAGAAAACATCCCAAATAGAAAAGCAGCTGTACTTTAAAAATGATAACTTACTAACCCAAATACAGGTTACATTATTACAAATGACATTTTAAATAACTTTGATGCAGCTGGTATGATTTGAAAGATGATAGTTTATAAAATCATGCAATTCATGCTACGAATGGAACTATTGACAGCATGCAACACAAACGCAACAAAATCGCGTTACCTTTAGGCTGCGATTTAGTAACGACGGAACGGCGGAACCAAACATTGACGAATTGACAACATTGATATCGATATAGATTGTAAATCGATTACAAACAAAGCGTATGATCATTACTGCGAACAATATGAATACATAACAGCTGGATACTTAAATCCCAGGTACTACAACGACCCATAAATAAATGTATACGTATTAAAAGGTCTCTCTCTGACGCTATATAAATCATATTAAATAAATGCAAAGGCATGCTTACTTCATTCGTTAATGATTTCATTTGAACTAATCAGGAAACGGGATTTAAAGCCATGAATTATTAGATTGTTCGCTAAATCCTTACGGCACGGTAGATATTCCCTACGTCATCTAGGCACTCAAGTTCCTAGATCTTTGAGAGAAGGACATCAAAGACACGACCATATAGGCAATTTGGCTCATGCCGAGATTTTATAAACATTGTTATCATTTTGTGCCCAAGGTGGCAAAATCTTAGCCGCTTATAAATCTTCTTGTAATCTACGTTAAAGCAACGTTATGTATGCATAATGGGTTCAAACTAGGGCGGATATGGATAACTAAAACCACACTCATGCATATGTGTATTAAGGTGAATGATATATGATGGTTAATGAAAATGTAATCAAATATGCTCACGATTATAACCCATGAACGGTAAAAGTTCCTCTAGAGCCAGCCAAATCGCATTTATTGCTTTTAAGTGATTCTAATTTTACAGCACAAAAAAAATCGACAAGTGATAATTATGAGGGTTTCAAGTCAAACTTCATTCTACGTATTTAATTATGTGTATGCTGAACGTATTTTTTTTCATGAAATCGAAATACAGTCTAGGATATTTTGACAGACCATGTGAAATTTTTTTAGGGTCACTGTTTTACATTATCGGACTTTTTTACTGACGTCATAGGCCCTTATTCATAATGGTCTTTGAGTGCGCCAATAGCTTATCAAACCGATAAGTATGTTGCTGTCTCTTTTCGTTGGCATGAAAGTGACAAGGACAAGAATATTCTATTGAGCCTCAAATTCTAGTTCGTGGTGGGAGAATATGATCTGCACGGACGTATTGAGCCGTAAAATGACAGGTATTATGAATAAGAGGGATATAATTTAGGTTGAGTTGCACCTTCTAATGTAAACGTCAAATCTTTCGTTAAAACAGAGATTTTGGTACGATCTGACGATTTGACATTAACGTTAGATGATGCAACTCACCCTTAGAATGCGATTTGGCATCTGGTACAGATCTGGACATGATGATGTCTAAGATGTCTTAGGATGTTTCAGAGGGCACGTCCCAAATAGTACATGCAGCACATGCTTATTTTTGCAATGATAGATGTTGCATAGAATACAATATGTCACATACGACCCGACATCGTGAGCCGATTTAAAAACTCCCATAAAAAAGCAATATTAGGTAAACCAATCACAAGCGCGTTTATTTTTATTTTTTTTGTAAGTAATGGCAACCCAAAGCGGATTTCGGGTTTAAACTTAATTTTATAATCCAATTAACACCAATACATAAAATAAATAAATGTTTAAGACGTACACATACATACAAACACATGTGAATGCAAGTGAGTGTGGTCAGACAAGGACAAAACATAAAGGTACTGTTGCGGGACAAAACGAAATTCGATCAAAGAAACATTATCATTTCGGTCCAAAACACTTCCAACATACCATACTAGAGGTCGCGTCACCTATAAAGAACGCTGGAAAACAGTAGAGAGGATGTGTTTGCGCATACAAAGCACTCGCGCCATCACATCCCCTCCCCCTCCTTCCGGCGTTCTTTTTACTTGACGCGAACTATACTGAAAAGTTTTTTACTAGTTTTTGTACCTACACAAACTTAGAAGTAGGAAAACTTGTGTCGGTTAAAATGATTTTTTTATTAAACTGTCTGCAATTCATACTTACAGTTTAGTAAAAAAATTGTTGACTGCGAATTTTCGAAAATGGGTTTAGTGATTTTATGTCTTTCAACATGTCGAAACGTGCGCGCGAGAGGTAAATTAGCTCTTGTCTTCGCCTTAAATGATGCAGTTTCTTTGTATGATCGGATAAAAATGTCTTCCTTCCTGTTGTTCCGTTCATGTCACTCCTACTATGATAATATAATGTTTTTTTATATCTCTTGCTGATAGAACGAACAGATGGCCCAGCTGATATTAAGTGGTATCACCTATAACAAAGCTTTGCCTCGTAAGTCACGCACGATATGAGCATGCCCTACGATGCACTGCTTTGCGTTCATCAACTTGAGGTTATTAATAATAGTCACTACCACCATAGATATTGATGATCAATGATGGCGACTTATCCGCGTGATTTTGTGTAGCCATAAATATTGAACAATTCATTGCTCAATAAGCTTGTTGAATACTGATCAATACGATCAAATCCGGTCAGCAGATTTGATCAACTACAACATGGTTCAAGCATGCATACACAATGTCAATATTTGGTACACAACTGAACAAAGGTTGGGATATTACAGTTGTTTTTTTGGGTTAGTAAAGTGCATGAAGCATAAAAATCCCAACTAATATTATAAATGCGAAAGTAACTCTGTCTGTCTGTCTGTCTGTTACGCTTTCCCGCTTAAACCTCTCAACCGATTTTGATGAAATTTGGCACAGACAATCTTTAGACCCTGAGAAAGAACATAGGCTACCTTTTATTGCGAAAAAAAGAGATGAAGAGATTAAAAGTACGCTGACGAAGTCGCGGGTACCAGCTAGTAAATAATAAAACCAAGTAATTTTAACACTTAGTTTCCCTACCCATGAATGTGCCTTGTTAATATAAAATTAGTATAATATTAGTTTATTTGACTGCTGATGATATAATTAGTAAGTACAATATATGTTTATTTTACCGCTGATGGAACAAACATATGGCCCACTAAATGTTAAGATTATGACAAAAAAAAATAATCTTATTGGTTAATAAAAAATCCAAACCAAAAAAATCGGATGATTTTACCTTTTCAAAACCAGATTATGAATTAAATATATTGGATTTCAGATCAATACTATTTTCATTAACCTTTATCTCACATGTTATTGGAAGATGTAACATTCTTTCATTTTGTTTTATTAAATAAATGTCCTTCTTTCCACGGCTAGAGTTTATGCAAGCCAAGGAACTGAGAGATTATATTTATTACTTTTATATAATTTTATATTTATATTATAATTAGTAATTCCCCCCGACATGGCTTGCAGTTTGACATATTGTTATTATTCCTATCTATGCATCTTGCTATTACACTATCTATGGGAACCAAATGTCAAAGTGAAAGCCATCTCGATAGCCAGACATTAGCGAAATCGGACCTCATCCCAAGGTCAAATATCAATTCTCAATCAAGATGTTTTGACATTCACAAAACAATTCATGATATTTATATAAACCTATCCCCCGGTTTCTGAAAGCGCGATCAACCCTAATCGGCTGTCAAGTCACTTGCTGTCTCTATCTAATTTGAAGTTAAAGCTGAAATAGCAAGTGACTCGACAGCCGATTAATGTTAATCGCGCATTCAGAAACCGGGGATTAGTCTGTGTTAATTTAATATTATTACTGTCTAAATAAATAAAAAAAAAAAAAAAAAATACTCAGTTGTCTTTAACTATGTAATTGTTGTCCTACACCGTTGTGATTGTAATTAAAGTGAATAAATAAATGCAAGGTTAAAGTACTTACCATGCCTATGCACCCTCATACAGCTGGAGCTGATATCCGTGGTGACAGTGAAGTAAGGCAGCCATAGATCCTCGATGTGGACGTCGCCGAATGTCGCGTGAATCGTCGTGTTGAACTGCCGCCCGGAGAACATAGATGTCGCTGGATACGTCAGGTCGAGGAGTTGTTTGGCCCATTGTGTCATTTTCTGAAAAGTTAGTTATAAAATAAATAATAATAAAATGCATTGCATGCTGTCTCCTGCATTCTCTAACTGATTCTGATTCCAGTCGCTATTGGTGTGACAGTAAATCGTTCTGCCAAGATGTTGTACATATTTTTATTTACTATTTTTATTGTAGTTAGCGCTTACGAAAAAGACATGACTTTCACCGTGCAAGCTGGAAGAACTGATTGTTTCTACCACGAAGTAGAAGTCAACGATGTCATCGATATAGAGTATCAGGTGATAGACGCCTCGCATGGCGAACTAGACATATCGTTTCAATTGTCCGATCCAGTGGGAAGGGTCATTGTGGCGGATTATAAGAAGCCGGAGAACTCCCATCGGCACACTTCGGAACTTCTGGGCGACTATCGCTTCTGCTTCGATAATAGCTTCAGCACTTTCAGCACGAAGACGGTTTTTTTCGACGTGTTGATCCATTCTGATGATGACGTCAGCAGAGACTATGATGATGAAGGAAAAGAAATGGAGCTTGGAGATCCAGCGGAAACGTACTTGATGAAAGTGCGCGACATATCGGAATCTGTGACGAAGGTGAAGGACAATATGGCGGCGGCGAAGAGAATGCAAGACCTGCATTCCGCCCACGAGGCGCGGGATCGAAACCTGGCCGAGAACCTATGCACCAGTGTCCTCAACTGGTCGATGTGGCAAATCAGTTTGATGCTTATTGTAGGAATAACACAGGTTTTCTTCGTGAAAAGTCTATTCGAAGACGCGCAAACGAGCAGACTGAATAAATTGATGACGAAATTATCCCGATGATGCTCAATTACATCATAATTTAATATTATATAGTGCGCGTCAACCAAAAAGAACGCTAGAAAACAGGATTTTGTATGCGCAAATATTTTTTTTTTTTGTTTTTTTTTTTTTACAATCTATAGGTAAGAGCACCGGTGGTCTAGTGGGAGTGACCCCGCCTTCCGTTCGTAAGGTCGCAGGTTCGAATCCGGTCGTGCACCAATGGATTTTTCTATCGAAAAATGTATGTGCGCAATGCCAGTGCTCTTAAACGGTGAAGGAAAACATTGTGAGGAAACCAGTTAGTATTCTAACAGCGGCGATGGGCTTGCGACCTGTCACGTATGGAATACTAACTACTGCAAAATGTGGGTATGTGCCAAATGTAATGTTTCGACGTACCTCTGACTACCCCCCTTAGACATCCTCAAAGAATCTTGAATTAGTACCTACTTGGTACTGGGAGATCTGAAGGGATATCTACCGTGCCTGGGGATCAAAGTCGTGAAGCTGTTTCAAGTTTTTTTTTTTTTTTTTTAATAATAAAATAAATAATGCTGGACAATCCACACAGCACTATCTAGCCCCAAAGTAAGCTATTCAAAGCTTGTGTTATGGGTACTAGATAACTGATATACAGTGGTGGTCACATAATTAAGGACAGCTAGAGCCTATAACGACATTTCCTTCAAGTGTTTTATATTTCGTAGAATAATAATATAATTAAATAACTATTTATGTAAATCAATAGCTTGGAAATTCTGTAATTAGAATTAAATAATAATAATAATATAATACAATTTTTTTTATGAAAATTTACCGAATACAATAAGTTGCAAAATGTTTATGTATTGGCTGGTGGACAAATAATTAAGGACAGAGAGTAAAAATGTTTCGGAATTTAAAAATTTAAAAAAAACATGGGTATTTTCCTGTCAAAATTCAATTTCCCGCCTTTCTTCACAAACTCATGAAAATAGTTTTATTTTATTGTGGCTTATTTGCGTGATAAAATATGGGAAAAAATAAAAGTTGCGACGCTTCTACACTCAAAATTATTATTAATTTTTATCGAAAAGGTTGGTCCTATCGAAAGATTGCAAGTAACATAACATGTTCTAAGACTATGGTAGAAAATGCTATTAACTATTACAAGACCCATAATACAACGGAAACTGTAGCAAGGAAACCTAAACCTCGCAAAACCTCACCTCGGGAAGACTCCCCTAGCACAAGAGAAGTCAAAAAATATCCATTTAAAGGTTCCGAACAAACACGAAACGACGTTTTTGGGGTCGGAACAGGTAATGAAGTCTTCGCAAGAACTGTTAGAAGACGTTTAGTTGAAGTAAAGTTGTTTGGAAGAATTCCTCGCAAAGTTCCACTTTTGTCAAGACAACATAGGAGAGCAAGACTAGCATTTGCCTACAAATATAGACAGTGGTCGGCTAACCATTGGAAAAATGTGTTGTTTTCGGACGAAACAAAAATAAATCTAGTTTCTTCTGATGGAAAACAATATGTGAGACGGCCACCTAATCAAGAAATGGATCCTCGGTACACGAAAAAACCTGTCAAGCACGGAGGTGGAAATATAAAGGTTTGGGGTTGTTTTTCTGGACATGGTACAGGACCCGTAAGAAAAATAGAAGGTAATATGGACCAGTATCAATATCGAAGAATTTTAGAGGAGACCATGTTACCCTATGCAGAAGATAATTTACCTGTTGTTTGGAAATTCCAACAAGATAATGACCCAAAACATACTGCACGTTCAGTAAAAGCCTACCTTGAAAATGAATCGGTATTCGTTTTAAACTGGCCATCATTTAGTCCCGATTTGAACCCTATTGAAAATTTGTGGTTCACAATTAAGAAAAGACTTTCTAGAGTAAGGACTACTAATCGAAATCAACTTTTTGATGCCTTTCAAGATGCTTGGTCGCGGATAACCGTCGAAGAGTGCAATAAGTTGATTGAATCAATGCCCCGACGATGTGAAGCTGTCATAAAAGCACATGGCCATCCTACTAAATACTAATACGCTCAAAAATATCTTGTTTACATCCAATTTGTTTTATTAAAAAACTTATTCACTACTAGATTTAGTTATTATTGAAAATTCGTACTATTTTTCTTTGTGTCCTTAATTATTTGTCCAGCTTGGCTCGCGTACAATTATGAGGCCCATTTAAATAAATTGAAATATAAAAAAATGTATAAAACATATTGAGCCAATTTTGTCAATGGTACATCGTACAGTTATATACCTATCACAGAATATACTTTTATGATAAGTAAGTATTCATTTAAACGTAGGAGATGCGATTACTTTGACGAGTACCACATGCGTCAGTACTGTCCTTAATTATGTGACCACCACTGTATTTAATACATTATATACTTACATAGATAGATATTTTTTATTATACATAGAAAACACCCAGACCATCGGAACAAATTTCTGCAGATCGTACACAAATTTGTTCCACGGCGGGAATCGAACCCGCAACCTCTTGCGTCGCAGGCAGGCTCTCGCCCGCTACGCCACAGAGGTCGTCAAGGTCGTTAAGGTGACTCTCGCTCGCATGATTTAATTTGTTGTAGGATATAAAATCACAGAACCCGTTTTCGAAAAATCACAAACAACCATTTTTTGTGCAATCACATTGCGCACAGTTTAAAAAAAATCGTTTTGATCGATAAAAGTTTTCCTATTTATAAGTTTACTTTTCTAGTTTTCGTACATAAGCAAACTTTTGAGTAGGAAAACTTGCATCAGAATGAAATTTTTATCAAATGTACACAAAATGGTTGTTTGCGATTTTTCAAAATTAGGCTTAGAGATTTTATATCTTTCAAAATGTCGAATTGTACGAGCGAGAGGTAAATTAGGTCTTGTCAACGCCTTAACAAAATACACACACACAAGAGTAGTAGAGCTCTTTGTGAAGGGCTCGTCCGGGGAAGTACTACCACCACGCCTTTTTCTGCCGCCAAGCAGCAACGCTGTGTTTCGGTTTGAAGAGTGTGGTCGCCGGTGTAATTACAGGCACATGAGGCTTAACATCTGTACGCCTCAAGTTGATGGACGCAGGGCAGTGCATCGTAGGGCACGTTCCTATTGTGCGTGACCTACGGGGCAATGTTTTGTTTATAGGTGATGGTTACCATTTAACATCAGGTGGGCCATCTGCTTGTTCCATCAGCTAGTTGTATAAAAAAAAAAAAAACACTGAGAACACAGATGTAACTCTAAACAAATTCCACTAATGTCATAAATGTGAAAGGTTTTCAATAACGCCAGAACGGCTGAACGGATCTGGATGAAATTTGGCACAGAGACTAAAAACAGTGAGCGTCCATTACTGCTTTGTAATTTATTTCCGTCCTAAGGTTGTCTGGAAGAAATCGATAAGGCCGCCCATTGTATTTTATTCTGCCTAGATTTATGATGTGTTCTTGTGTACAATAAAGTTATTTCTCTGGGCGTAGATTCATCTAGTACATAAAGACGTTTAAAAATTTTCCTTGTGATTAATTTTTTTATTTTATTGATTTATTTATTTTATTTATTTATTTATAAATAATAAATAATGCTGGACAATCCACACAGCACTATCTAGCCCCAAAGTAAGCTATTCAAAGCTTGTGTTATGGATACTACATAGATAGATATTTTTTTATTATACATAGAAAACACCCAGACCATCGGAACAAATTTCTGCAGATCGTACACAAATTTGTTCCAAGGCGGGAATCGAACCCGCAACCTCTTGCGTCGCAGGCAGGCTCTCACCCGCTGCGCCACAGAGGTCGTCATGTCGCACGAAATCCATGGTCTCTGCCTACCCCTATGGCAAATAGGCGTGATTTTATGTATTTACTAGTTGCGCCCCGCGGTTTCACCCGCGCAGATTTAAATCCCGGTATTCCCACGGGATAAAAAGTAGCCTATGTGTTATTCCAGCCTATAATGTATCTCTCTGCCAAGTTTCATCCAGATCCGTTCAGCCGTTCTGGCGTGAAAGAGTAACAAACATCCATCCATCCATCCATCCATACTAACAAACTTTCACGTTTATAATATTAGTAGGATGTATGTGGTCCGTGGTCTAGTGGGAGTGACCGCGCCTTCCGATCGTAAGGTCGCAGGTTCGAATCCGGTCGTGTACCAATGGATTTTTCTATCGAAAAATTTATGTGCGCAATGCCAGTGCTCTTAAACGGTGAAGGAAAACATCGTGAGGAAACCAAGTTAGTATTCTAACAGCGGCGATAGGCTTGCAACCTGTCACGTATGGAATACTAACTACTGCAAAATGTGGGTATGTGCCAAATGTAATGTTTGGACGTACCTCTGACTACCCCCCTTAGACATCCTCAAAGAATCTTGAATTATAGTACCTACTTGGTACTGGGAGATCTGAAGGGATATCTACCGTACCTGGGGATCAAAGTCGTGAAGCTGTTTCAGTTTTCAGTTTTAGGATGTATGTGATTGAACTAAAGACCGTTGGGACTCGACTTGCGAGTTTTCGTGATGAAAGTTTTGTCATTAAGTATTATTATATCAATTGTTAGTAGATTATCTCTAGATAAAGTAATTTTCACAGGATAATCTAAATTAAAACAAGTTTGTGAGCGTACCTGAGACCACTCCCTAGCCTTCTGCGTGACAGTGGTGATGTTTTTCTCCATGCACCACAGAGCTCCCATGAACGCGCCAATACTGACTCCGCCCACCATGTCTATGGGTATCCCGGCCTCCTGGAAACACAGAAAAGTCAAAGTCAAAGTCAAAATATGTTTATTCAATAAAATCACAAGGACCATCTTGAACCGTCTTAAAACTAGGTGACTCTAGTGCCAGTTCCACGCGACCAACACCGAGAAGAACAGGCAACAAACTCGGCTTGGTATATATCGCTCTTTTATATGATCCTCGTTACAATGTAATAAAATACCTACACTATTGAAGCTATATAATACATTAAGTAATCTAACTTAAGAAATTGTTTTAAGGTGAATACAAGAGCTAATGTGACTCTCGCTCGCACGTTTCGACTTGTTGAAAGATATTAAATCACTAAACCCATTTTTGTTAAATCGCAAACAACCATTTTGTGTGCAATCACATTGCGCACATTTTAGTAAAAAAATCATTTTCATCGATAGAAGTTTTCCTAGTCAAAAGTTTGCATAAGTACGAAAACTAGAAAAGCAAACTTTTAAGTAAGAAAACATGCATCTCTCAAAATGTTTTTTTTTTTACCAAACTGTGTGCAATGTGATTGCACACAAAATGGTTGTTGGCGATTTAAAAAAATTGGGAATAGTGAGTTTACATCTTTTAAAATGTCGAATCGTGCGAGCGAGAGGTACATTAGGTGTTGTCAACGCCTTAAGTCTTGGTTATTATTTCTCCTTTCCTCCGCTCCGCAGCCTCGCTTCGTGCCAATAGACAGGCCACCTAAGTCACATTAAAGAGACTGACAGACCGTCGGTCGTGCACTAAATCCGGCCATAATATAAATAAATAAATATTGTTGGACTTTCCACAGAGCACTATCTAGCCCCAAACTAAGCAAACGCTTGTAATATGGGAAACGGATAGCTGATATAATATTATTATAACATATTATTACAGACAGAAAACAAACAGCTGTGTTCAACGAACAAATGTTTGTTCTCGGTGGGGATCGAACCCACGGCTTACGGCGCAGATGGCAGAGCTACTACCAACTGAGCTGTTAAGGCTGTCAGTATGAACACCTTATTAATGAATAAATGATTATGAATATGATGATGATGTTTATCATGATGGTGATGATGATGATGGCGATGATGGTGACGATGGTGGTGGTGACGATGTGGTGGTGATGATGATGATAGTGATGATGATGATGGTTATTATGATGATGATTATGATGTTGATGATTATTATTATTTAATTTAGTCGAGTACCTGTATAGCCCTGATCATGCCGACATGGGCGGCCCCGCGCGCGCCGCCGCCGCCCAGCACGAGTCCCACCGACGTGCCGGTCAGCCAGCGCGCCAGCCGGGAGAAGTCCGAGTGAACCGATGCTTCCGACATCAGCACTTTGCTGTACAACTCGCTCTGGAAACAAACGTGCAACACATTATGATATGATAAGTATGCATAACCAAAAAAACTCTTTAAAGTAGTAGTTTGTTAGACAGCCTTCACAGCTCAGTTGGTAGTAGCTCTGCTTTCTGCGCCGTAGACCGTGGGTTCGATCCCCACCGAGAAGAAACAGTTGTGTGATGAACATAGATGTTTGTTCTCTGTCTGGGCGTCATATAATATTATTAGTTGCGCCCCGTGGTTTCATCCGCGCAGATTTAAATCCCGGTATTCCCACGTGATAAAAAGTAGCCTAAGTGCTATTCCAGATTATAATCTATCTCTCTGCCAAGTTTCATCCAGATCTGTTCAGCCGTTCCCGCGTGAAAGAGTAACAAACATCCATCTATTTTTTTGTAGTAAGGCAACAACCCTCGGGGGGTTGTACTACAAAACGGTGTCTAACTTTAAACAGTGTCTAAAATTAGCGCTGGCTCTGTTTGCCATTACGCAATGGCAAGGGATGTCAAAGTTTAGGCAGTGTTTAACGTTTGCCTATTTTTTGTAGTAAGGCCCTCGATGTTTACGTACGATGCGATACTGGCTCTTCCTGGTGAACATGCGATGCGGGCAGCGCACGTGGTGATGCTGCGAGACCCAGCTGCGCATGTTCAGCCAGTGCACCGTGCCCAGCGGGGGAGCCCCGCCCTCGCGGTGCAGCAGCACCAGCTCCTTCTGCGTGCGGATCGCCAGCCGCTCGATCTCCTTCTCTATCTGCGGATCACAGGTTTTCTCCTTTCATTTGGGTAAACAAACAACACAATACAGGCCGCATTCCGAATTGGATATTATGTCCTTCCGCCGTTATTCGAGGCCTTTTAAACATATTTTGAGATTTGTCCTTCCGTTTCCGGCCGTATTTATAATAATTCGTCGTTGTAGTTCCGTTTTAGTAGTATAGGGGGCGCTTCTTCCGTCCGTAAGTTCACCAGTTTGTGCGAGCGCATTTCTCATCATTGGCGTCCTGATTTTCGTGCCGTGAAGACGTGCGTGACGCAGTTCGCGTACGGTCACACAAAAAGCTTATTTT
Organism: Plemyria rubiginata; assembly: GCA_963576535.1. Lineage (NCBI taxonomy): Eukaryota > Metazoa > Arthropoda > Insecta > Lepidoptera > Geometridae > Plemyria > Plemyria rubiginata. Next base: position 12,907,227 of record OY754908.1, on the reverse strand, counting down.
GTCGTCTTTATTCGTTAAAATAAACTAAAACGCTGTTAGCGTTCGATAAAAACTTTAAAGTTTTAAAAGTATAAGTAGTTCCAAATTATAATGTCAGATAGTACTAGTGATGAGCGTGATCGGGTTTGTAACTCATCTTCGTCGACAAGTGAGGATGGTGATAATGGCGGTAATGGGGTGGATAAACGCAAAAGGCGCAATCGTACGTGCGAAGCGGACACACACCACACAAAAAGATCACGCAAGGAAGGTAAGGTTTTAGAAAACCTTACCAAACAAGTAAGTGAAATTCAAAATTTTTTGTCGTGGAATGCCTACCCTCCGCCTCCTGGCTATTGGCACCCCACCGAATTTACAGTGCAAAACGAGACTCCCGTCGAGCCGAGCTTACCGGAAGAAAATTTAGAATCTACCCTCAAGTTTGACTTTGAGTTAGCTACAAATTTGAAAGTACCAACTGTTCCAAAAGCTTCTTCTGAACATTTGGAATTGCTGAGTTCGCTGCAACATTTTAAAACCGAAAATTGGACAAATGTCCGTTATGCCGAGATTCAAAAATCTTACAATGCACGGCCGGGGTTTGTTGATTTGGAGGTAAATGATGAACTAAAACAATTTGAAAAGCCGAGTAGTCTTGCTGCTACTGATAAATCTCTGGGTGCTATTACCCGCGCGGTTATTATGCAAAGTGATGCGTTGAAAAAAGGGGTGTCCGATTTACTTCAATGGACCCAAGAAGTAGATAGTTTAGACAATGAGTCTTTGGTCTCTAAAATCAAGGAAATATTTTCTGGGGATTTTCAAAAAGTATCCCTTGATTGCTTGCAGTTAATATGCGGTCGCAGGGCCGATATTGTTGAACAAAGACGCGACGCATTCATTAATTTGGTAAAAGACAAGTTTTTAAAGGTTAGTTTAAAAAAGATACCACCTTCGTGCGAGTTTTTATTTGAGAAAGAAACATTCGTAGAATTTCTAAAAAATAATGGGGGAGTTAATAAAATCTTTTCTATCCCGAAAACCTCCTTCTCTGCGCAAGAGAAGCGAGTTGCATCTGGGTCCCAGGCTGCGCAACCTGGACCTAGTGGTTACAATCAAGCCGGTCGCTCCATGGCACCGCTTCATACGAATAGGTATCCGCCACCGCAAGGAGTGCGGCCTTTCTACTCATACAGCTACAATTATGAATTCCCGGGTTATGGTAATAATGAGCGGTTCTTTCGGCCACAGTTTAGGCCCCAGACATATGCCCCACGTCAGCAGACTCCGGCAAACACTAGAAAATCATTCGGCCGACAGGGGCCATATACACAACAAAGTGCCACGCGTGGTAAAGGTAAAGGGGATAACAAGTATTGACTCTCTGCGGGCGTTTCGGGGGGGCAGGCTAGAGTATTTTCTCGATGCCTGGAAAAAGAGAGGAGCACCAAGCTCACTGATTCAAGTAATATCGGGTTACAAAATTCCTTTCCAAGCCAAACCACCGCTGGTTTTACCTCAGCTCTTAGGTTCTCGTTACCAAACTGCTCCATCTCCGCGAATGGACCAAATTATAAACAATATGGTAGAGGAAAGTATTTTGGAATGTGCCCCCAATACGCCCAGTTTTCTGTCAACCCTATTCTTAACCCCCAAGAGCGATGGCTCCATGCGTCCAATATTCAATCTAAAAAGATTAAATCATTTTGTAAAAATAACCAAATTCAGATTGATCTCTGTCCATCGTATCCCGGAATTCCTACAACCGAACGATTGGATGGTGAAAATAGATTTAACCCAAGCTTACTACCATGTACCAGTCTCTCAGAGTCACCGTTGCTTCCTAAGACTCTTGTATCGAAGCCAGCTACTACAGATGACCTGTTTGCCATTTGGTCTTGCAACAGCCCCCAAAATGTTTGCATCCCTTTCGAACTGGACCGCAGAAATCTTCCGAGAGCAAGGTATACGAATAGTAGTTTTTCTAGACGATTTTTTGATTGTTTGCCAGGACAGGTCGAAACTAGTAGATCAGACGAAAACGGTCCTCCTAACCATGCAAGAATTAGGTTGGAAGGTAAATACAGAAAAGTCAATTCTAGTCCCACAAAAAACGTTAGAGTATTTAGGTCTAGTGTGGGACACATGGCAGAACAAAAAATTTCTTCCAGAGAAGAAAATTCTTGGTCTGCAGGGGACCATATCAAAACTATTAAAACGAAAAAAGGCTACCCTCAGAGAAATGCAGAGTATAGTAGGGAGTTTAAACTTTGCCAGACTGGCCGTTCCGCAGGGTCGTCTAAATTTTCGTTACTTGCTAGCTCATTGCAACAGTCTCCTCCAGAAACAGCCGGAGATACTTTGGCCTCTTCCTCTTCCAGCTATTGCAGAGCTAACGTGGTGGATGACAAACTGTCGAACACCATCCAGAGTCCATCCTCCATCAAATACACATTTCCTGACGACGGATGCCGCAGACTCCGGCTGGGGAGCAGAGTTGAACGGGATGCAAATGGTGGGCGACTGGTTAGACGAAGAGGGGTCGTTTCATTCGAACCACAAAGAGATGTTGACTGTTCTAAAATGTTTGTCCCAGTTCGCTCGTTTTCTGAGCCATTCGTCACTGCTGTTACAGTGCGACAACAGATCGGTCGTTGCGTATCTGAGGAACGAGGGAGGAAGTCGATCGGTCATTCTGATGAATCTGACTTATCAAATTTTCGAAATATTAGACCGTTGGGACATTCATTTAGTAGCACATCACATTCCAGGAAGATACAACAGTGTAGCCGATCGCCTTTCTCGAAAATCTATAATCCCAGAGTGGCACTTAGTTCCGTCGTTGACAAAAGTAGTGTTCGCAAAATGGGGTACTCCAGAAATAGATCTGTTCGCGTCAGCTCGAGCCCATGTGGTTCAAAGGTATGTCTCCCTAGATCAGCGAGATCAAGCAGCATGGAGACACAATGCATTCGCTTGGGAATGGGAGTTCGAACTAGCTTGGGTGTTCCCACCTCCAAATCTAATGCCAAGAGTTCTCATGCATCTCAACCGAGCGAAAGGTACGTATCTTGTGGTAGCTCCAAAGTGGCCTCAGGCGTTTTGGAGAGCAGACCTCAAAGCACGAGCGACAGCATCACCGTTCACAGTACATCGGTTAGAAAAAGTTCTAGTAGATCTGTCAACGGGCCAGCCTCCACCGAAGGTTCAGAACCTGACGTTAGAGGTTTGGAGATGTGGGGGTGGTCTCGGGCTGTAGAATCTTGGTCAAATCAACAAAAAGCGTTATTACGAGCGGGGTGGCGAAAATCCACCATCAATACCTATAAACCGGCTTGGGAGCGATGGGTTAGATGGTGTAGATGTTTTTCAGTTCAGGTCAATAACCCTTCGGGCTCCGAATTAGCAAGGTTTTTAGCTGACCTTCATCTAAAAGAGGGTTTAGCCTATAGAACAATATTAGTTCATAAATCGGTTGTGTCAACATTGTGTGGAGCAGAGGATAGCTCACGTCTTAGTTCAAACGTGTTGGTTAAACAAATTTTACGATCAATTTCAACAAATAACTCTAGAAAACGTCCTAACCAGAGTGTATGGGACACCACGATTTTAATTTCCTGGTTGTCAAGTAATTGTGTGAATTCTGAAAGTTTATATGAAGTTTCGCGACGCTGCGCCATCCTCTTGCTGCTATGTTCGGGGCGTAGAGTTCACGATTTAACACTCTTAAGTATTTCAAAAGATTCGTTTGTAATCAATGACGCGGATAACACTGTGACGCTTTGGCCCATATATGGATCTAAAACGGATTCGGATTCATTTATTCAGTCTGGTTGGAAATTGTTCCCAAATTTAGATAATCCTAATCTGAATCCAGTTTTGTGGGTCAAAACGTTACTCTCTCTTGGTAAGACTAGAAGAGAAGAAGCTAACATAGAAAATTTGTTTGTGACTGCCCGTGGTATAGCAAGACCTGCTTCCCGAACTATTATTGCGGGATGGGTTAAATCTGTTTTGAGAGAGGCTGGTGTTGATGCAACCCCTGGAAGTGTCAGGTCCGCTGTAGCTTCAAGGAGTTGGATCGACAAAGAGCCACTAGATAAGATCTTAGCGAGAGCTAACTGGCGATCTGCAAATACTTTTATAAAATTTTATAAAAAGGAAATACAATCTAAGCCCAACACTTCCATCAACACCTCACTGGGGGTTCTCTTTGAACCAGTAAAATAGAAATTGTAATTAGTATCATGCATGATTGAAAATTTGTAAACTAATAAAATTGTAGTAAATTTAAGTTTGATAATGTAAAAAAAAAAAAAAAAATATATAATAATAATAATAGTAATAATATGTACCTAATAATAATTAGATATCACATTGGCGTCCGTTCACCAGGCGAGAACAAACACAGTCTCAAAATATGTTTAAAAGGCCTCGAATAACGGCGGAAGGACATAATAGCAGAGTTTTACCTACCATTAAAACTCTTATTATGTCCGGAGCCTTATTCGAGGCCTTACAGTCAGTTCTGCCTGGTGTTAGTAGTTCATAAAAATGTAGTCTAATAGTAGTACATAGAGTTAAGTTATTTTGAGACCCACAATGATGAGAAATGCGCTCGCACAAACTGGTGAACTTACGGACGGAAGAAGCGCCCCCTATACTACTAAAACGGAACTACAACGACGAATTATTATAAATACGGCCGGAAACGGAAGGACAAATCTCAAAATATGTTTAAAAGGCCTCGAATAAGGCTCCGGACATAATAAGAGTTTTAATGGTAGGTAAAACTCTGCTATTATCGCTCACAGCACTCACATCACCTCACAGGCGTTCCGAATTAGATATTGCGATCATGACAGCTTAGAGCTGTCAACAATTCGGAACGCTCGTTATCGCGCTCACAGAAATATTCTATGAATCATAACCTCAAACCCTGTGTAACAAACTAGGACGGCCTGGATTCTTTCTGGATTTAACAATATAAGATCGCAGAACATATTATACCCTAATAACATTATAATGCGACTGAAAACATGTAACCTTAACACAAATAACAACAAAACACAAATGCACAACTGTCATTTTTGACAGCACTCACGGTGATATAAGATTATGGCATGGTCGGCGTAATCGCAAGATGGCGCATGTCATGACGTCATCTATGACGTTTCATGGGTCATCGTTATCGCGCTCACGCTAATTCGGTACGAGTTTGTGAGCGCTCAAATCGATTATGGCGTATTTCGGAACGCGGGGACAATATGGTATAACAATATTTTGTTACTAATTATAAACTTCGGCGCCGCACAAGTCGAGGATGTGGGTACGCGAATCGCGAAACTGAAGTGGAGGTGGGCAGGACACTTGGCAAGAAGGGACGACGGGAGATGGACGAAGGCGACAACAGAATGGTGGCCAAGGGATGCTCAAAGACCTAGAGGCAGACCACCCGCCCGTTGGTCAAACGACATTGTAGCAAGTGCTGGAAATGGATGGATGAGACTCGCAAGGGATCGGAAAGCGTGGCGTATTAAAGAGGAGGCCTATACTCAGCAGTGGGTGCAAACGGGCTGATATTATGATGATGAATTATAAACTAATTGTGGCACCAACACTGTTTACCACTGTTTAATGAGTAAGTTTTGATACTATATTGATAGTTGTTGAGATAAATACTTAAATTCATCGTAAACGTGTCACAGAAATAATCTAGATTATTCTGGACTAGTTGCGCCCCGCGGTTTCACTCACGCAGATTAAAATTCCGGTATTCCCACGGATTGAAAAATAGCCTATGTGCTATTCCAGACTATAATATATCCCTCTGCCAAGTTTAATCCAGATCCGTTCCGCCGTTCCGGCTTGTAAGAGTAAAACAGAAGAACTCATTGAAGCACGACTGGTTTCGAACCCATGACTCTAGGATCGGAAGGCGGGGCTCCTACCACTAGACCGCCAGTGCTGGTTAGTTTACTTGTCAAGTTACCTTGCCAATACTAGGCTGTTTGTCGCCCAGCGCAACTATGAGAATGCAATCCGCCTGGCGAATGCACCGCTGCGTCCATTGCGTGAGGCTAGGGTCACATTGGTATAACGCCACCTGGTATAACAATTCAAATTAATAAAAATATTCGTGGACACAGCTTTATTTTGGTCTGAAAAATAAATGCATTATTATTATTTATGTTTTAAATTTTTTGTCTCCCGCTAGGCGAGGGGTTTACGTTTTCGCGGGCTTTTGGCCCATCGTCAGATAATCCCTACTAATCTAAATATATATAACTCAAAGGTGACTGACTGACATAGTGATCTATCAACGCACAGCCCAAACCACTGGACGGATCAGGCTGAAATTTGGCATGCAGGTAGATGTTATGACGTAGGCATCCGCTAAGAAAGGATTTTGATCAATTCTACCCCCAAGGGGATAAAATAGGGGATGAAAGTTTGTATGAAACTTTGAATTCCTTGGCGCGAGCAAAGCCGCGGGTTCAGCTAGTAATATTATAAATGCGAAAGTAACTCTGTCTGTCTTTCTGTCTGTCTGTTACGCTTTCCCGCTTAAACCTCTCAACCGATTTTGATGAAATTTGGCACAGACAATCTTTAGACCCTGAGAAAGGACATAGGCTACCTTTTATTGCGATAAAAAGGGATGAAGAGGTTGAAATAGAGGTTGAAAGTACTGTAGCGCCCTGCGGTTTCACCCGCGTAGTTTTAAATCCCGGTATTCCCACGGGATAAAAAGTAGCCTATGTTCCAGACTATTTATTTATTTATTTATTTATTTAATACTTTATTGCACTAAAAACAGAGTACAAAAGGCGAGCTTAATGCTAGACAGCATTTTCTACCAGCCAACCTTAACAGGTAGAAGAACATAGGTTGGCGTGCTTAATTATACTAACATTCACAATAATAATATGGTAGCATATTTCCACTATAAATATATCTGTGCCAATTTTCGCCAAGATCCGTTCAGCCGTTCTGGAGTTATAGAGTAACAAACATCCATACATCCATCCATCCATCCACACTTACAAACTTTCGCATTTACAATATTAGTAGGAAGTAGGGTTAGTACCTTATGTTTATCCTCTTGCTGAGCGAGCCAAGAACTGAGCCTGTACTCGTTGTTTGGGTCCATGATTGTGAGACCCAGCAGTTTCCTTATGACATCTGAGGTTAGACGGACGGTCGGACCTGTAAGAGAGTTTACTATGTTGTCAGTCCAGGTTGCCTGCAAGAGATCGCTGAAAGCTACATCACATAAAACAGCTTAAAGACTTTGATCCCCAGGCACAAATAGATAGCCACAAATAAACAGCTGGTAGTAGCTATGCCTTCTGCGCCGTAGGTCGTGGGTTCGATTCCCACCGTGAACAAACATTTGTGTGGTGAACATAAATGTTTGTTTTCTGTCTGGGTGTTATATAATATTGTAGTAGTAGTAGAAGTAAGTATGTATTTACAAAAAAAAAAGTATTATAAGTAGTATATCAGCTATCTGGTTCTCCCATATTACAAGCATAAGCTTAGTTTGGGACTAGATAGTGCTGTGTGGAAAGTCCACCAATATTTTATTTATTTATAGTACCCAAATACAAACTGAACATTTTTCTCTAAAGAGGGTGGTCAGAGGTACAATATATCACATTAGGCGCATACCAACACATTTACAGAGTTGGTATTCCATACGGTTGCATCGACGCTGTTAGAATACTAACTGGTTTGCTCAAGCTGTTTTCCTTCACTATTGATAGCACTGGCATTGCGCACATTATTTTTCGATAACAAAACTTTTTCTATTTTATCTTAAAATTATTAAGATACAGACATTATCAAATATTCCTCGCCTTTTTTTATAAAACTAGCTGATGGAACAATCAGAGGCCCACCTGATGTTAAGTGGTAACCATCACCTATAACAAAGCATTGCCTCGTAAGTCACGCACGATAGGAACGTGCTCTACGATGCACTGCCCTGCGTCCATCAACTTGATGCATACAGCTGTTAAACCTCGTGTGCCTGTAATTACACCAGCGACCGCACTCTTCAAACCGAAACACAGGAACACTGCTTGGCGGCAGAAAAAAAAGGCGAAGAGAAAGAGGCGTGGTTTTAGTGAACAGCGCACGATCAATGAACCTTCAGTCGGATGGCGGGGTCACTTCCACTAGACCACGAATTCCTTAACTACTAATGCTATTCATAACTTACCGATAGCACAAAGCGAATGGTACAGCTCGTATGTGAACGCAGTCAGGGGCACATCATCGCTGACGGGCACGACGGCAACCGTCGAAAAGTTGTGCTGCGACGGTCGGGACTCCATCGCCGCTGCGCCGCCCAGGCCCACCGTCGGCTTCTGCCAGGACCCTGGAATAACGACGTATTCAGGTATTATATTCAGGGTCCGCTCATTGAGGAACAGAAGACTGTTAAGGTTCTGACCTAGGCCCACCGTCGGCTTCTGCCAGGACCCTGGATTACGAGACATGTTTCAGCTTTCCTTATTGAGGAACAGAAGACTGTCAAGGTCATGAAAAAACAGCAAGCTGATGTGGACAAAGTTAGCAGTGACAAAAAATCTGCCAAATGAATTAGGATATTACAGTTTATAATAGTATTCAAAAATACTACTGTAAGTAATTAATAATGCTATTGAACTGTAAGGCAGGGGTAAACAGTCACCATCAGATGGTTTATCAGCTTGTTTGTTCCCATACAGGAAAAAGCGAAATCTCTCCAGTCCCCATTTCTATGAAAGGGAAAACTTCGTGAGGAAAACCGCGGCTTAGCTCCGCATGCCTAGAGCATTAGTTTCCTGATGCCAAATCTCATAGGCACTCAAAGGCAGAAATAATTGTCATGGTAGTAACCCCCAGACGCGTGAAGCTGGGATTTAGTAACCTAACTTACTTACAAAGTGGTCCACAGATCTAGCTTAGGCAATAATAAATAGACAGCCTACGTAGCTCAGTTGGTAGAAGTTCTGCCTTCTACGCCGTAGGTCGTGGGTTCGATTCCCACCGTGAACAAACATTTGTGTGATGAACATAGATGTTTGTTCTCTGTCTGGGTGTTATATAATATTATAAGTATGTATTCACAAAAAAGAAGTATATAAGTAGTATATCAGCTATCTGGTTCCCATATCACAAGCATAAGCTTAGTTTGGGGCTAGATAGTGCTGTGTGAAAAGTCCACCAATATTTATTTATTATATTTATTTATTAAAAAAAAAAAAAAAAAATCATAGACAAAGATAACATAACGTAACATAAAACATAAACATAATTTTATTTCAACTTAAATGGTTCACATCAATGTAACTTACATACTATTAGTACTTATGCTAGCCATGAAGCTATATAAAAACAAAATATTTTGTTGTTATACTAAGACTAAGTACTAACTAAGTTCAGTTAGGTAATTTACATACTTGGGCTGTACAATGGTGTTTAGGTAGTTACAAAAATACGTACCCTCCGTGCTAGTTTAAACTGTTTAAGATGGTTTTGTGTCACTGCATAACGTCGTAAATTGTCTGCGTTCAGCCAAACGGCTAACACGTTTGCCTAGCCATCTAGATACTCACCTAGAATCCTGTGGCCCAGCAGATTGATCAGCCTTGTGACGACGACCGGGAAGCGTAGTTTGATCGCGTTGAACAAGCCCTCAGGCAGTTTCGCGAGCTCTGAATCGCGCACAGCCATCACTGTTGTGCTTCTACGGGTTTGCGTCACCATTTCCACCTAGCAAGAGATAAGTCTATATAGTTTAAATAACAAACTTATTTTTTAAGACTGTTGGTGGGGACTATTGTAGTACTATCAGGTTTTCTATGATAGAACGCGTAGTGAGAGGGGGCTGTCTATCAAGGGGGTTCAAATCAAATCGCACTCGGATAATATCTCTCCAAATATTAATAAAATCTCAGGGATACTGTTGCCTAACCTGTTGGTAAGAGTAGTAGAGCTCTTTGTGAAGAGCTCGTCCGGGGAAGTACTACCACCACGCCTTTTTCTGCCGCCAAGCAGCAACGCTGTGTTTCGGTTTGAAGAGTGTGGTCACCGGTGTAATTACAGGCACATGAGGCTTAACATCTGTATGCCTCAAGTTGATGGACGCAGGGCAGTGCATCGTAGGGCACGTTCCTATTGTGCGTGACCTACGGGGCAGTGTTTTGTTTATAGGTGATGGTTACCACTTAACATCAGGTGGACCATCTGCTTGTTCCATCAGCTAGTTGTATAAAAAAAAAAAAAAGAAAACCTCTGATGCTTACCCTCAGCGCTCACCCTTTATACTATCCCATGTTCTGACAGATTGCAAGTGTTTATAGTCGCCTATATAAATCAATAGCACCGGAGGCGTTAACGACACAGATGTAAGTTAGGCATTTTCTTGAAACATTTTATGACTAAGCTATATGCCAGATACAATGGAACAAAAAGATGTCCCATCAATGGGCCATGATTGCCACTACATTTTATAAATCATACTCCATACGAACTGAGCGCTCGTGTGGACACGCCTACATGGCCGCAAAATTCCTTTAATATTTATTCGCAAAACCGCCAATGCGGCGACTATCCGCTACCGATTCCAATCATGGGCAATTGCAGACGATTAATGTTACACGATCGCTTGTAATTTCCCTTCATGGCCCGTGGTGCAGAGGCCGCCTAATATTCATGACTAGCGACCCGCCCGCGCGCCCCTGCTTCGCACGGGTGCACATATCATGCATGTATTATACATATAAACCTTCCTCTTAAATCACTCTATTTATTAAAAAAAACCGTTTCGTAGTCGCATCAAAATCCGTTGCGTAGTTTTAAAGATTTAAGCATACATAGGGGCATGGGGACATAGGGATATAGGGACAGAGAAAGCGACTTTGTTTTATACTATGTAGTATAACGACCTCAGTGGCGCAGCGGGCGAGAGTCCGCCTGCGACGCAAGAGGTTGCGGGTTCGATTCCCGCCTCGGAACAAATTTGTGTACGATCTGCAGAAATTTGTTCCGTTGGTCTGGGTGTTTATGTATAATAAAAAATATCTATCTATGTAAGTATATAATGTATTAAATATATCAGTCATCTAGTACCCATAACACAAGCTTTGAGTAGCTTACTTTGGGGCTAGATGGTGTTGTGTGGATTGTCCAGCATTATTATTTATTTATTTTTATTTATGTAGTGATTCGTCAATCCTATGACAGGGAAACAGCCAAAACATAACATCACAGGATAAGGTCTAATGATTTCTATGCTTATTTGTTCAGTAATATTTGTTGGAAATTGACGGATACCAAATAATTATGGCATGCCTGTTTTTAAATAACACTTTGATACACTTAAACAAGTCGATATCTCAAAGTCCGCGGGATTGGAGTGAATGTTACAAAGGTGTGGATGAATACAGTTCTGATGATGAGCTGGCGCAAGTTCATCTGTTCCTGGATTTCCCTGATGCGTTGCTCAAGTTTGGAGCAGCTTGCAGCTGCATCTTTATGATACTCGGCATCCCAGGAAATATTGTTACTGTTATCGCGCTCTCGAAGTATAGAAAAGTAAGTAATATTTATTTATTTATTGGAGAACCAACATTTTTTTTATTAAAAACCACTCATTTAGATTTAGAGAGCCAATTATAGATTTGACACGGGTAGGCTATGTTACATACAATGAATATAGCTATGCTACAAAACATTTAACAGTGTAATTACAACAGTCTAAAATAAGACCTTTATTTTGGTCAAATATCACGAAGTAAATGAAAAATATAGACTCAATAAAAAAGTTAAATACTTTCTGATGTAACATTCCGATTCTGAACGATAAGGCCGCCCATTGTACTAATTAATATATGTTGTGGTAATCAATAAAGAGTTAATTAATCCTATACTAATATTATAAATGCGAAAGTTTGTAAGTATGGATGGATGGATGGATGGATGGATAGATGGATAGATAGATGGATGGATGGATGTTTCTTACTCTATAACTTCAGACGGCTGAACGAAACTTGGTGAAAATTGGCACAGAGATATATTACAGTCTGGAATAACACATAGGCTACTTTTAATCGCGTGGTAATACCGGGATTTAAAACTACGCGCGTGAAACCGCAGGGAGCTACTAGTTTAATATAATTCCGAATTTCTACTATACTATGACGACCTCTGTGGCGCAGCGGGCGAGAGCCTGCCTGCGACGCAAGAGGTTGCGGGTTCGATTCCCGCCTTGGAACAAATTTGTGTACGATCTGCAGAAATTTGTTCCGATGGTCTGGGTGTTTTCTATGTATAATAAAAAATATCTATCTATGTAAGTATATAATGTATTAAATATATCAGTTATCTAGTACCCATAACACAAGCTTTGAATAGCTTACTTTGGGGCTAGATAGTGCTGTGTGGATTGTCCAGCATTATTTATTTATTATTATTTATTTACTATCAGCCTCCTAGCTTCCAGCTAGGACGTCCAGTATGTTTTCTTACAAAGTAACATTGATTTACACTTCCCAGATCCGTAACGCGACAGCAATATTCATAATTAACATGTCCGTCTGCGACCTTCTGATCGCCTGCACAATGTTGCCGCTAGCAATCTCAGTGTTCCTCAAGCAGTCTTGGACGGCGGGAAGGGCGCTGTGCCGGTTGTTCCCAGCATTGAACTACGCTCTAAATGCTGCAGCGTTGTTCACTATAGTGGCTATCACAGTCAACCGATATGTGTTAGTGTCGCACCCGTTATACTACTCCAAGTAAGTTATGTTTAGTAAAATATAAAAAATCTGACAAGTACGAGTCAGACTCGCGCACAGGTTTCCGTACAATCCTGTAGGTAAAATTATAAAAAATATTTAATATCATGCAACAAAATATATATGCTTTTCGAATTTTTTTCTTTATCTGTATTATAAGACATTTCAAGGTTATGAGTTCACGGGAAGTACCCTGTAGGTTTTGATTCCCTTGCGAGTGTCAAAAATTTGCAGCATAAACGTTCTTCAAACATCTTTTGATTGCGTTGGCTTAGAAGTTATATTTTTTCACAGCTCCAAGGTACATTAGACCCGAGTATTTGGTATGATAATAAATAAGTAATGCTGGACAATCCACATAGCACCATATAGCCCCAAAGTAATCCTACAAGGGTTCAGTTTTTTTCCTTTTGCGGTACAGAACCCTAAGAAGGACAAACAACTGATTATCATTAATAACACCGCGACGAGAGCGTTGTCGTTTTGGCTACCGTACGTTTTTAACCTTTTCTCATTGACTTCAAACAAAGCAAGAAAAAAGCGGAAAGCCTCGGTCGTAGATAAAAACGATGGTATTGGAGATTTGTGATTATAAATATACTAGCAACCCGCCGGCGCGCCCCTGCTTCGCACGGGTGCACATTGTTTTTCTACTATATCATGCATGTATTATACATATAAACCTTCCACTTGAATCACTCTATCTATTTAAAAAAACCGCATCAAAATCCGTTGCGTAGTTTTAAAGATGGGTTGGCTATAGCAATCCTTGTACCTGAGTTGAGGGTTGGGGATAGGGGGAATGCAAGTGGGGGTAGATGGCAAGTCTTCCCCTTGAGTCCTTTTTTCTAGGAAATGAAAAAAAAATAATTTAATTTTTCAGGTAAGTTACTAGTTAGGTTAGGGTTTTTTTTTTTATATGAAGAAAATTGGTAGTAATATTTCATCTCTATGACAAAAAGACTCAAGGGACGGAATTCTCATTAGGTTAGGGTTATTATTATTTTTTTTTAACTGAAGAAATTTGAAGAACATTTTTTTTCATTTCCTAGAAAAAAGAACTATAGGGAAAAACTTGCTATCTACCCCCACATGCATCCCCCCTATCCCCAACCCTCAACTCAGGTACCAGGGTAGCTATAGTTTAACCTTAAAGATTTAAGCACACATAGGGATATAAGGACAGAGACAGCGACTTAGTTTTATACTATGTAGTGATGAAAATCAGATTTGCGCTCATACGGAGCACGGACAAAAGAAAATTTAATATCGAGGAAACTGTTCAAATTTAAGTATTGCATCATAGTTAAACTGCGCTTCCTCCATGCCATATAATGATGATAAGGAAATATTATAATGAATATAATTAATTTCAGATTGTACCAAAAAAGGAACCTTATAATCATGATCATTGCGATATGGGTCGGCGCATTCCTAATCATAGTTCCAATGCTATTCGAAATATGGGGACGATTCAGCTTGGACCCAAAGGTGGGGTTCTGTACAGTGATTGCCGACAAAAACAACAATTCTCCGAGAGTTGCACTTGTTGTTATAGGATACACCATCCCATGCGTCGTCATAATCGTATGTTACAGTCGAATATGGAACACAGTAAGAAAATCTACTGCTTCAAGTACCTGCAATGCTCCTAAATCGAATGCACTCAACGACTCAACTAGCAAAAATCAAGAAACCGTCACACAAGAATCTACATCTGAAAATAATCAAGACGATAGCCGTAACGATGTTCAAGCGACTTCTATGCTTCCAAATTTCAAAAATATCGGCACTTTAAGAGGCAAGCAAAGAGTTTTCGCTGGTCCAACGAAGCGGGATAAGAGACTAAGGTCTATGATCATAGCTATTATGATAACGTACTTCGTGAGTCACATTCCGTTCATGTTAGAAGACGTAGCAAGCAACGAGTCCTCAACCGAGCCATATGGGTATATATTTACGTATATGCTGTTTTTAATGACAGTTTGCAGTAATCCTATAATTTATGTGATCATGTCTAAGGAGTACAGGCAAGCGTACAATAGTGTGTTTGGATTTTTGTGTAAAAGATAAAGATTTGCATAACATGATTGAAACATTGATGAGAACAAATTTATGTGATGAACATAGATGTTTGTATCTGTCTGGGTTTATTTTATTAAGTACTAGCTGGTACCCGCGACTTCGTCTGCGTACTTTTAATTTGATTAAAGTTTCATGGTTTTATCTTTTAAAATTAAGAAATCCCTTACAAACTTTCAACCTCTATTTCAACCTCTTCATCCCTTTTTTTCGCAATAAAAGGTAGCCTATGTCCTTTCTCAGGGTCTAAAGATTGTCTGTACCAAATTTCATCAAAATCGGTTGAGAGGTTTAAGCGGGAAAGCGTAACAAACCGACAGAAAGACAGACAGAGTTACTTTCGCATTTATAATAATATAGTTGGGATGGTATTACTAGTTGCGCCCCGCGGTCTCACTCGCGGAGATTTAAATCCCGGTATTCCCATGGGATAAAAGTAGCCTATGTGTTATTCCAGACTATAATCAATCTCTCTGCCAAGTTTCATCCAGATCCATTCAGCCGTTTCTGCGTGAAAGAGTAACAAACATCCATCCATCCATCCATACTTACAATCTTTCGCGTTTATAATAGTAGTAGGATTTATATAAAGTATGTGTTATAAAGTATATTGATTTAAAATTCAAATGACCACGGGTTTCGAACTAGAAATCGTGAGAATCGAAACCGAGATAAGATACCTCATTATAACTTAGATATTCAGGCTATGTAATCCGACAATAATTGCAAAAACTTTGGCTTTTCGGTACTACAATATTCCGGTTATTTAGCCACTGCTACCCAGGCTGTCCTACATCACGTCACATATATTGTCTCACTCACACTTGTATGCATCACGTATTATAGAAATTGTAGAAAGTATAGTATACGCTTTAATAACATCAAGGAAAATGCTGTTCAATAAACATTAATATTATGATGTAATAAATTCGTAACTAATAACTGGTAAATTTTTAAATAAACTTCTGTAAACATTATTATGTATTTATTTTCCGCAATGTTTAATGTGCAATTTTAAGGCATATATGGCTTTAAATAAATTGTCTTCTGACGTACTTATCACGTGACTAAGCTGCGCATAGTTTTCGTTCTGAGCAAGTCACGTCACATTGTTTACTAAAGAAGAATTGGTTTACACGTGTTTAGTCAGCGGTAAAAGTTTTTGCCTAAACTGTCATATAAAAACTACATAAAGATACCTTTTCAGTAGCATTTTATATGACAGTTTAGGACGTTTTTTTTAATCAATAATGAATGATGACAATGAATTGGATCATCCGAGCTATCTCTAGATCGTTCGCACCGGTCTGCTGATAGCTCAACTGTCTCGTGTCTATTTGTACACTTTGTTTGTTTTATTCATTATAATTCTACTAGTTACGCCCCGCGGTTTCACCCGCGCAGATTTAAATCTCTTATTCCCACGGGATAAAAAGTAGTCTATGTGTTATTCCAGACTATAATGTATCTCTCTGCCAAGCTTCATTCAGATTCGTTCAGCCGTTTCGGCGTGAATGAGTAACAAACATCCATCCATCCATCCATACTTACAAACTTATACGTTTATAATATTAGTAGGATTTACTGATAAATTAAAAATGTTCACTTACAATGCCAACCAGATCTCCTTTCCCGTACTCTCCCACCAGCTCCTTCTTTCCGTTGGGATGCGTGATCACGGACCGCAGTCTACCGCTGAGCACTATGAAAGTAGACCCGGACTCTTCGTCCTGGCGGTAGACCGCTCGACCCGATTCTAAGAACACCTGGAATCAATATCATCAACATCATCAGGGCCCGTACCACCATCTCTTGAAGCATTCTTATTTCAATACTAGCTGAACCCGCGGCTTTCCAAGGAATTCCAAGTTTCATACAAACTTTCATCCCCTATTGGGGGTATTCCCCTTGGGGGTAGAATTGATCAAAATCCTTTCTTGGCGGATGCCTACGTCATAACTTCTACCTGCATGCCAAATTTCAGCCCGATTCGTCCAGTGGTTTGGGCTGTGCGTTGATAGATCACTCTGTCAGTCACCTTTAGGTTATATATATTTAGATTACATTACTTTTTGATCATAAAGCCGACTCAATGCAGTCAATTCAATTCAATTCAATTTATTTTTATCCCATTTTGGTACATTCGGTTCACTTGGAAATGTCAAATTTTACAAAAGAGTATGTCATATAATATAATAGTTGATATAAGACATTGACATAAAAGTAATATTGAAATAAGAATGCTTCAAGAGATCGCGGTTGGCCCTCTGATTCATCAACATCATCTGACAAAGAAAAGATGGATGGACTGTGAGAAAGATGACATGAGTATGCAAGGAGTGACTGCTGAGATGACGGCTGATAGAGGAGAGTGGAGAGCAAAAATCCATTGCTTTAGCAGAGCTAAATACTCATTGGTTTAGGAAGTGGGCGTTGAGACTGCACCACAGTTTATAACTATTGCAGTCTCATCGTTATTTTGTAACTTGTAAAAATACGCTTGTAAAAAAAATCTTTTGTGCCGACCCCACATGAAGTGGGATAAGGGCAGGAAATTGAATGATGATGAGTATCATCTGATTATGCTGTACACATTGGTTTTGGCGGTTTTAAGAACTTTTCTCTTAGCTTTGGGTTGACACGTGTCACGTGCCCGGACGAGCCCGTTACAAAGTACTCTGTTACTATTGAAAAAAATAACTAGCTTACCCAGTCAAGTGCAAAGTGGACTCGGTTGAATAATCCGATTGAAACAATTGTAAATGACTCTTCTTGAACGACTTTCGGCTCTTCAATTACCGAGCAAAGCTCGGTCACCTAGATATCTAAATATATATGACTCAAAGGTGACTGACTGACTGACTGACATAGTGATCTATCAACGCACAGCCCAAACCACTGGACGGATCGGGCTGAAATTTGGCATGCAGGTAGATGTTATGACGTAGGCGTCCGCTAAGAAAGGATTTTGAACAATTCTACCCCCAAGGGGATAAAATAGGGGATGAAAGTTTGTATGAGATTTTCAAAGTAAACGAGCGCGAGCAAAGCCGCGGGATCAGCTAGTTTAGGATAAAAGGGAAGGCTTTTGAGCCGTACGTATTTAAAAAAAGTATATAAGTAGTATAAATAAATAAATAATGCTGGACAATCCACACAGCAACACCTAGCCCCAAAGTAAGCTACTCAAAGGTTGTGTTATGGGTACTAGATGATTGATATATTTAATACATTATATACTTACATAGTAATAGTATATCAACCATCTGGTTCCCATACCACAAGCTTTGGCTTAGTTCGAGCTAGATAGTGCTGTGTGTATAGTCCACCAAAATATATTTATCGAGCCTTACCCAGTCAAGTGCAAAGTCGACTTGGCGTACGAAAGGCGACAGTCGCTTGACCACCGCGTTGGCAATATGCAGCACCACCGACGGCCGCTCCCGCATTATGCTGTACACAGTGGTCTTGGACAAGAGGCCGATGCGGGAGAAGTGCTTGGCGCGGATCGAGAAGAAGCTCGGTTCGCCGGTCAGGACGGCCAGCCCGCCTTCCACTTCGCCTGGAAAGTTTTTTATACAACTAGCTGATAGAACAAGCAGATGGCCTGATGTTAAGTGATAACCATCACCTATATAATAAAGCGTTGCCTCGTAAGGTCACGCACGATAGGAACGTGCCCTACGATGCACTGCTATGCGTCCATCAACTTGAGGCATACAGATGTTAAGCCTCATGTGCCTATAATTACACCGGCGACCACACTCTTCAAAGCGAAACACAGCATTGCTGCTTGGCGGCAGAAAAAGGCGTGGTGGTAGTACTTCCCCGGCCGAGCTCTTCACAAAAAGCTCTACTACTCCTAAGGTGTGATTAGCGCAAACACATCCCCTCCACCTTTCCCCAGCGTTCTTTTTAAATGACGCGACCTCTACCCGCGAGTTCTTCCACCCTCAACCATTTACATTAAGATCGATAGAAATATTTATTCGTCCACCAACTTCCTAGGCCACTCTCGTAGTGGTCTCCAAACGATAAGGTTCTACTTACCAGGATATGCAGTGAACATGTGGACTTCCCCGTCGCCTTCCGCCACTCTTTGCGAGACCAGCAACGCTCCAGATAGGAGGTACACCAACGCCACATCCTGGATTTACAAAAATAGCTTTATGACGACAGCACGTAACAGTAAATCAACGAAGAACAGAGAGAACATTTCACGATATTTACAGTGATGGGATGGTACAAAATCACTAAAAATATAAATAAATATTGGTGGACTTTCCACACAGCACTATCTCGCCCCGAACTAAGCCAAAGCTTGTAATATAGGAACCAGATAGCTGATATAATACAAACTTTTTTTGTAAATACATACTTATTTTATAACAGCCAGACAAAGAACAAACATCTGTTCATCACAAAATGTTTGTTCTCGGTGGGGATTGAACCCACGGCCTACGGCGCAGAAGGCAGAGGTACAACCAACTGAGCTGTGAAGGCTGTCAATAATATAATTTTAGGCTTATATGTTTTATTAATTTTGATGACACTGAGATGACGAATGATAGAGGAGAGTGCACACTGCACATCTGACGGCTGTCTGAAAGCTCGATGAAAACTAATCGGATGTCAAGTCACTTGCCACCTCTATCTTTGAAGTAAAAGCTGGGATTCATTTTTTGTCATTTTGCGAAGCAACATAGCATTTTATTTTTAATTGTATTAGCCTGCTTGCTGTAGATGCCTTAAAATTGTTTTTCTAGTGTTAGTTTGAGTTGGTTTGTGTAATTTTGGTGGTATTTTAACCAACATTACTTGTGCTCTTAGCACAGTGTAAGCATTTGGACACTGGCAAGATTGTATGTCGACAGGAGCCATAAAAAAGAAAGAAATACAGAGTGATTCGACATCCGATTACGTTCGATCGAACTTTCAGAAACCAGCCGTCAGTTTTCCACATTTATATGCATCAAAAATTCGAGAACCTAAATTCAGAAGGAACCTTTAAAAACGAAGTAAACAAGATTGAAAACCATGTAAAATGCTGGTAATTTGGTTCTCTGTTATATTTACAGTTGCAATTTTGATGATACTAAAAGAATCACAAGTTCGGAACACAGATGGCGCTACTGAGACAGCAAAGTTAACTATCGAGTCGGGACATTACTATAGAAGAGGGTAAAATAAAAGCAATGACAGAAGTTTAGATAATGCGTGAATGTATCAACCACAGCAAAATTACGTGTGTTTCCACTGACTGACGTGGAGCGAGGCGGTGCAACTTGAGGTGACCAATAAGATTATTATAAACTAGTTGCGCCCCGCGGTTTCACCCGCTTAGATTTAAATCCCGGTATTCCCACGGGATAAAAAGTAGCCTATGTGCTATTCCAGACTATAATCCATCTCTCTGCCAAGTTTCATCCAGATCCGTTCAGCCGTTCCGGCGTAAAAGAGTAACAAACATCCATCCATACTTACAAACTTTCAAGTTTGTAACAGTAGTAAGATTATAAGTGGTATAATTGTAAAACTATCATGGTTCTGAACATAATTTTCACTTAAGAGTCCGGTGACAGCGGCTCGCAATTTCGAGGTGCGATTGGCTATTATTTCATTTTATTTCATTTCGGGGAGGTTGTTTGAAAGAATAACTCTAAAGAAACACGCATAAATACTGTTCGAACACAAATAATACAATAACATAAGGGAAATGTGCTTGAGTCAGAAATCATTTTGGTATTAGGTAAACGTAGACCAAACATACTAATACCAAAATGATTTCGGATTCGGGCATGTTTCCCTTATATTATTGTATTATTTGTGTTCGAACAGTATTTATGCGTGTTTCTTTAGAATTATTCTTTCAAAAAACCTCCCCGAAATGAAATAAAATGAAATAATAGCCAATCGCACCTCAAAATTGCGAGCCGCTGTCACCGGAGCCTTAAAACAGGATATTAACCATGATTTATGAGTTTTGTTTGCTCATAAATCATGGTAAATATACCGTTTCAAGTAAAAATTAAATTATACGAGACTTCATGACTTTATCCCCTAGCACTAATGTAGATGTAGATATCCTCTCAAATATCTTAGTACCAAGTCCTAAGTCAGAGGTACCTCCAAATATTAAACTTGACACGTTTGAAGCAGTTGGTATTCTAGACGTGACTGGTTCTATTTCAAATTTGATTGGTCGTCTTTACTCCGCCCCTCCCCTGTCATCAAAAACGCACCAATCCGCAAACAGACAATTCACATGGAGATGTTGGTAGCACTGCTCTAAACAAACCCCACACCACAAATTTGTACCTGCTGTATCTCCGGTTCCCCCGGGATATTACAAAACAGCTTATGGAAAAAAGCACAATCGTACATTAATTAAAGTCTAAGTCAAAGTATATTTATTGAATAAATACATGTATAAATAAATAAATAAATAAATAATGCTGGACAATCCACACAGCATCATCTAGCCCCAAAGTAGGCTACTCAAAGCTTGTTATGGGTACTAGATGACTGATATATTTAATACATTATATACTTACATAGATAGATATTTTTTATTATACATACAAACACAAATTCAACGGAACAAATTTCTGCAGATCGTACACAAATTTGTTCCGAGGCGGGAATCGAAGCCGCAACCTCTTGCGTCGCAGGCGGACTCTCGCCCGCTGCGCCACTGAGGTCGTCGAGAAGTCGTATGAGAAGATAGTTGTTTTTATTGAAGCAAGGAGTGTTATTTTTATTATTCAAGGTGATGTTTCTCTTCAGTAAATAAATAAATATTGGTGGACATTCCACACAGCACTATCTCGGCCCAAACTAAACCAAAGCTTGTGATATATGGGAACCAGATAGCTGATATAATACATACATACTTTTTTTTTGTAAATACATACTTATAATTATGTATAACACCAAGACAGAGAACAAAAATGTAGTTCATCTCACAAATGTTTGTTCTCAGTGGGGATCGAACCCACGGCCTACGGGGCAGAAGACAGAGTTACTACCAACTGAGCTGTGAATGCTGTCAAATCCACACAAATGATTATTTCTCTATGCGAGTAGTTTTGCTACTCGCTACGCGACTAAATACCAGCTTAGTACGAACCAGCCATTAGAGTATCGTTGACTTTGTACTTCTATTACTGGGGCCCGATTACGTTACTGTCTGGCTATCGGTGGCTTTAAGTTTGACATTTGATTCCCATATTGTAATAGCAATTGTATGGGATGAATGGGAATCAAATGTCAAGCTGAAATCCATCTCGATAGCCAGACATTAGCATAATCGGGCTGCTGGTTGGGAAGTTACTTTGCCTTTTCTTGGTATTTTATCACAATTTAGCTTATGAAGTATACACAAATACACGTAGCTTACCTTATGACTCTCCTCTTTCATAATATAAGTGCCCGCTGGTAAATCTCGCACTTGAACTTGCCCGCGTAACACGAGATCGCTTTCTAGGCCCAGCTCTTTGGCGAAGGCGTCCGTAGCTATTTGAATTAGCGCCTGAAATAACAATAATAACTTATTTCAATTTTAAATTTCAACTTTCGCTACCTTTCAAGGTTTGCTTTATAATTTTTGCGCAACAAAAACAAGCGATTACATTTTAAATTTTTGAGCATTGGCTAGCTCTGGATCAGAAATGATTAATTTTATTTGGAAACGAATTTTATGAGAGCGTATGAAGCGAAAGAGGTATGTAAGGATCGTAGCAAGAGAAAATACGTGGTCTTTGCCTATCCCTATGGTATATAGGCGTGATTTTATGTATGTATGGTATCAAACAAACCTGTTCATCCAGATTGTCCGTGTTGTGCTTCTTGTAAGAGGAACCCTCTTTGGATTTAGGGAGTGATGACGTCATCTGTATGTCAGGTTGCTGCTGAAATTATGACAAAATATATTTTATTGTCACACTAGCTGGGTCCCGCGACTTCGTCTGCGTACTTTTAATCTCTTCATCTCTTTTTTTCGCAATAAAAGGTAGCCTATGTTCTTTCTCAGGGTCTAAAGATTGTCTGTGCCAAATTTCATCAAAATCGGTTGAGAGGTTTAAGCGGGAAAGCGTAACAGACAGACAGACAGACAGACAGACAGACAGACCGACAGACCGACAGACAGAGTTACTTTCGCATTTATAATATTAGTTGGGATTATCTTAGTTAAAAATATTCGTTTACTACATTGTATAGTCCCACCCAACTTATCTGAACCGGTATGAGGTAAGCCGTTTGTGCATGGCCAATAGCGAATGGAAGATATGCCCCAAACGGCTAACTTCAGACCGGTTCAGATAAATGGTGCCATTGTAAACTCTAGGCTGATCACGAATGAATTTTGACATTTGTCGCGTTAACGCATCCTAGCGATATTCGACCTTATTCTGTTGTAGTTAGGGATACGGCACTAACTAATTAGTTCGTGGCAAGACCTAATGCTATGCGTCCACCGCATCAGCATCGCTGCGTACGGAGCGGACGGATTTGTTGCTTTGTATTGATTTGTATGGTACAGCGTGCACTGGATCGGCATTTCAGCGCCAGAGACCGGTATTTCTGCCGTTGATGTCATCTGCAGTGAACGCGCCTTTCGGATCCCGGCATTTCAGCGCCAGAGATCGGTATTTCTGCCGATGACGTCATCCGCAGTGAACGCGCCATTCGGAATTGCTTTGAAAATACCGATACCTCCGATGCAAAATCCGGATGCAGACGCACCCCATCGGCATTTTGTAAATACCGACGCTCTGTCCGCTCCGTACGCAAAGATGCTGATGCGGTGGACGCTTAGCTTATGAATCATACCTGCGGCGTGTTAGACGTTACATCAGGCACCATATCCGGGCGCGGTCTTCTACCCTGGATGTGTATGGGTGACGACACGGAATGAGTACCCTCCTGTTAATTGTTATATACGGTCAAATCAATGCTGAGGCATTATTCTCTATGACCATAATTCCCCTCCTGATTCCTTGCCTCAAACCATGAAACGACAGAACTTGGTGTTGGGCTTTATTCTTTATGACATAAGAGATACTTTGCCTTGACCGTGTGACTTCACATCGTGATCTAAACGCAAACCGCGATTGGTTTGGTCATAGTGAATAACGCCACTGTTAGTGGGTGAAGAAGCGGGTTAAACATATACCTCGAAAAAAATTCGTACGTAGAATGAAAAACTCAACACACTAAATCATCACACGCTTTAATATTATAATTAAAATGAAAATAATATTTATGACAATTATTTTAAATATTATTTTAGTTGACTTACCGTCGGTTTCTAAAATCTCGATCAAACCTAATCGGCTGTCAAGTCACTTGCTACCTCTATCGAATTTGAAGTAAAAGCTGAAATAGCAAATGTCTTGACAGCCGATTAGGTTTGATCGAGCTTTCAGAAACCGGCGGTTAATATTGTTAGTCAGAGGCAATCCTTTTATTGTGACTGACAAATGTCTCAGCAAAAAACTCAACACAAAATCATCACACGCTCGTTAATTTTATTTTAATTGACGTTAGGGTGCCAACACAAAACTGCGATGCGATGCGATGCGATGCCGCTTGCTCTCTCTCTCTGCGAGCTCGCAGATATTTGCTCTCTCTCGATATTTGCGATGCGATGCGAATTCAAACGAATTCGCAGTTATGTGTGGGCGCCCTTAGTCAGGGGCAAGTGACAATCTTTTGTAGTCTTCGTATGTCTCGGAATGAAGCACTCAACACCAAATCAGCACACTTTTTATTTTTATTTTATTCTATGCAAACGAGACCAACCTTCGGTGGAATATCGAATAATGCCTCACGGAAGCTCTAGAAAGGGACATAACATGTAGTAACCTCAAAATTCAAAACTTATTCGACTAGTTGCGCCCCGCGGTTTCACCCGCGCATATTGAAATCCCGGTATTCCCACGGGATAAAAAGTATCCTATGTGCTATTCCAGACTATAATCTATCTCTGTCAAGTTTCATCCAGATCCGTTCAGCCGCTCCGGCGTGAAAGAGTAACAAACATCCATCCATCCATCCATCCATACTTACAAACGTTTGCGTT
This sequence comes from Plemyria rubiginata, assembly GCA_963576535.1. Classification (NCBI taxonomy): domain Eukaryota; kingdom Metazoa; phylum Arthropoda; class Insecta; order Lepidoptera; family Geometridae; genus Plemyria; species Plemyria rubiginata. Next base: position 12,882,294 of record OY754908.1, on the reverse strand, counting down.
TATAATATTAGTAGGATAGTAGGAGTGTCAGTTGGTTCAATACATACGGACAGGCATCAAGTTACGAGTCCGAGCATCCCATTGTAGGGCAAAAACCACCCCCAAGCAATACAGGGTGTCCGGAAGGTCGACGCAAAGCCGTGAGGGGGGGGGGGGGGGGTAGGTCACCTCGGTAAATTTTTTAATATTTTTTACGGCTTTGAATCGACCTTCCGGACACCCTGTATAGTATGTTCATTTATCGCTAGTGAACTATTTTCAAGAGAAAACCGACTTCGAATACACTGATACTAATATAACTCAAAAACGAATGGTCAGATCTTAGTCATATTTAATGGGACCACACGGGAAGCACCAGCTTTCAAGTAAATAAAGAATCATCAAAAATCGGTTCTCCCAGTCGGAAGTTCTGAGGTAACAAACATAAAGAACATTCGAATTGAGAGCCTCCTACTTTTTCGAAGTCGTTTAAAAACACCTAATTCAGACTTTATTTATTTTTATTTTATTTAACTTTATTAGGAATAACAAACAGTTGATACATTGTAATCTTAATTTTCTTAATGTTATTAAAGATTTTGTCAGTAAATGCACAACCCACTACGTTATCCACGGATTTACAGAAATCAGATCTTACCAAGTTATCAGGCACAGGTCTATCGCAGTGAAGCGGCGAGTGCATGGATGTCCCACTGTCCACAGTGGTCTTGGCTAATTTGCCGGGAGATGAGCCGAACTGGTTCGGACGCCTTTTTTCACGACCCTGCGTTAGAGTTTATTAGAATAAATTAATTATTTAAAACCCGCCCGCGCGCCCCTGCTTCGCACGGGTGCACATTGTTTTTCTACTATATCATGCATGTATTATACATATAAACCTTCCTCTTGAATCACTCTATCTATTAAAAAAATCCAAATCTGTTGCGTAATTTTAAAGATTTAAACATACATAGGGACATAGGGATATAGGGACAGAGAAAGCGACTTTGTTTTATACTATGTAGTGATAAATTAATTAAATTGAAATTAATCCCTTCAAGGTAAGCAACGCCACGACACTCTGGTGCTGTTGGTATCTATAGGCGACGGTGACCGCATCGGGTAAGCGGTAAGCCGGTTGTCTGTCTGTTACATTAATAATACACAAATCACATTTGTAATATTAGTGGAATATTAAACAAATAATTTATATAAAACTCACAGGGTTGACCAGTTCAGCACTCAATCCTAGGTACTGATGCAGAGCTGTGAATGTTACCCGTTGTAATCGCACCATGATAATCTGTAGACAACATTAACATCAGGTGGCCATTAGCTACGAAAAAATAAAGTCCATAAAGCACGCAACACAATATATTTGGAATTAGGATCGAACAAGATGTTTTAAGGCCATAAACCTCATGTTAAGTGGTGGACTTTTATAACATCTCGTGTGTATGGGAATGCGGAATTAAACTGCATCCTATTACTTTTAGACGTGGTGTATAATCTAATACATCATGGCCCTTATTCATACCATTTCATAGTTGCTCTATGGAGTATACTTGTCACTGTCACTTTCATGGCATCAAAAAGAGACAGCAACAAACTTATCGGTCCGTTCTGTAATGTTGCGCTCAGCGACCAATATGAATAAGATCATATTATTGTTTCTCGGATAACTACGAATAGTTTATGACTGCTCGGCGTCCGAGGAATTGAATTACAGCGCTCATGTATGCCATTCACGTGTGCGAATGAAAGGCAACGATTGACAACAACGGCGTATGAGCGAGAGGCGAGATTAAAAAGAAAGTTTTGTGATTACTGGTGCGGGAATACTATTATTATTTTATTAAATATTAGCGACCCGCCCGCGCGCCCCTGCTTCACACGGGTGCACATATCATGCATGTATTATACATATAAACCTTCCTCTTGAATTACTCTATCTATTAAAAAAAACGCATCAAAATCCGTTGCGTAGTTTTAAAGATATAAGCATACATAGGGACATGGGGATATAGGGACAGAGAAAGCGACTTCGTTTTATACTATGTAATGATTTAAAACTTACCTGAATAACTCTAACGAATATATCTGGATATTCTTTAAAAACTTCCTGGAACGCTCGCATTGGGAGTTTTATCACTTGAGAATCTTCTAGGGCTTTTGCATTCACTGTTTTGTACGGTTGAGAGTGCCCCTGTAATTAAATATGAACAAATAAAATTGTAGCCTCACTGTACTGATCCTCAGGCACGGTTGTCATCAACTCAGATTTTTTCTTACCTCAGAAAAGCTAAAGGCCTCGTTGTACAACTTTACCCTGACTTCAACTCCACGGGTAATTACCCCTGGGTAATGGAACCCCCTGGGTGATCCTATCGCTTGTTCGATGAATATTTCTATTTTAAATTTATTGACTTATTATTTTGTTTGACATGTTTAATTTCACATACTTTAATTTTTTATCATTTTTTTCTTTATATTTTCAATGTGTAATTTTAGCCAGAATTTAATTTATAATTAGAGTAATTGGTCTTCACCGTTCTAGTTATATAAATAAATAAATAAATAACTTCTTATCGTGTCACTATAATTCTTTCGAACAATGTGGTGAAAGAATTTTTAACTGCACATCAAAGAGGCTCCTTTCGAACACTTGACACAAATTTTAGAACTATTTAGGTTCTACGACCGGTGTCCTCACGATGTTTTCCTTCACCGTTTAAGAGTACTGGCACTGCGCACATACATTTGAACCCACGACCTTAGGATAGGAAGGCGGGGCTGCTGCTGCTAGGCCACCAGGGCTCTTAATATAAGGACTATTAATAACAATGAGAGGACATAGGGGCCATCCATTAATCACGTGAGGCTCGAAAGGGGAGGGAGTTCGGCAATAATCACAAAATATCACAAGAGGGAAGGGGGTTAAAAATGCAAAAAAAAACACGTTTTTTTATATTTGATAGACTATCCTTTGGCTACAATCTCATCTGATAGTAAGGGACGATGGAGCAGAACGGTCTAGAAGACACCCATTCACTCTTAACTTGAAGAGGCCCAAATTCTAGTGATCAAAAGACAGACGACGGCAATGAGTTCCACTCCTTGGCGGTTCGCATTAAATGTGGACGCAAAACGCTTAGTGCAAATGGGTGGTATATTGGCTGTCCCAAAAGCCAGAACCAACCTATTGAACGATACTCCCATGACAAGGGCTCTTCGTTTGATCAATAGTATGTGCGAAGAGGAAGATTTTGACCTTTTTGTGGTTTCTCTGAAGATATACACAGAAAGAGCCTTGATATCTCTTAGTAGATAAGTTACGTAATAGTTATTTTAAATTGTTTTAATGTCGATTTTGTATTTAGGTACTGTTATGGCATTGAAAAAAGAAATAAATATTTTCCAGATATGGGTGGTATTGAGCCGTACGTCTACTTGTCCTGATGGTGAATATTGGACGGTCCCATAGTGGTAGTTCTTACCGTAAGGACATCAGTGAAGCTCAACAGCGAAGTAACGCTCTCCCCCGCTCGGACCACCTTCAGAGAGAGGCCGCTACCGTCCGAGTTAGTGATGTACACGTTGACACGCCCCGTTTGCACTACGTACACGTTTTCGTCCGTGTCGCCTGGAAAAAAAAAATGAAAAAAAAAACTGAAACAGCTTCACGACTTTGAAACCCAGGCACGGTAGATATCCCTTCAGATCTCCCAGTACCAAGTAGGTACTAATACAAGATTCTTTGAGGATGTCTAAGGGGGGTAGTCAGAGGTACGTCCAAACATTACATTTGGCACATACCCACATTTTGCAGTAGTTAGTATTCCATACGTGACAGGTTGCAAACCCATCGCCGCTGTTAGAATACTAACTGGTTTCCTCACGATGTTTTCCTTCACAGCACTGGCATTGCGCACATAAATTTTAAAAAGATAATGAATAAACTGGTTATCTGTCCCGCGGCCCGATTACGCTAATCTCTAGCTATCAGTTTGACATTTGATTCCCATCCATCCTATATATTTTTTTTTATGCCAAAGCAGGCAGACGAGCATACGGGCCACCTGATGGGAAGTGGTCACCGTCGCCCATGGACACCTGCAACACCAGAGGCGTTGCTGATGCGCTGCCGGCCTTTTAGGAAGAGATAAACCCGCCTTTTGAAGGACCCCATGTCGTAAGTCCGAGGGACAACCGCAGGGGGAAGTTCGTTCCACAACTTACTCGTTCTAGGTAAAAATGACCGTGAGAAACGATTAGTTGAGGAGAACCAGCCATTTATATAATTGCTATTACACTATGGGAATCAAATGTCAAACTGACACCTCGATAGCCAGAGATTAGTGTAATCGGGCCGCCGGTCTCGCACGGGTGCAAATCTTAATGGGCTTTTACACATAATATTACTAGTGGCTCTGTGAGCTGGTAGACATCGCGAGCACACTAAAAGTGAGCAATTCACTGGCGGTAGGTAGATATAATTTTTCCGATTTTTGATTCTTTTGATTTTATTGATTTTTATTGTTTTTTTTAAATCATCTTGTGCAGAATGAGGTCCTTAGTGTTTCTCTCAAATTTGATTGAAACCCGTCGATTTTTTGATGAGCTATCCCGTTCATCATGCTAAAGATCCTCATCAGATCTTCACCAAACTTTTATGAGACCAACTTATAGTAACTACCTTTCAAATAAAAAAAGAACAATCGAAATCGGATCTCATTAGGTGGAGATATTCAGTATATGAAATAGCCCCCTTTTTTGCTCCTTTTAGGAGGAAGTACCCCTCCAATAAAAAATCCCCGACGACAAAAAATTCTAATAAGTCATATAACCTGTGTACCAAGTTTCGTCCAGATCGGTTGAAAAATGCGACCTGTAGAGGAGAACAGACAGACAGACAGACAGACATCCGGACAAACGCATTTTTGGCCAATGTGGAAACTGAGACGCTTCGCTCGCTCGGTCAATAAAACAAACAAATGTACAATTTAAACAAATGTACCAACAGTTTTATAATAGCTCACAGTGTTCCTATTTTAAATACAGCCATCAGGCACAGAATATCAATACATACATAGTATAAAACAAAGTCGCTTTCTCTGTCCCTATATCCCTATGTCCCTATGTATGCTTAAATCTTTAAAACTACGCAACGGATTTTGATGCGGTTTTATTCAAGAGGAAGGTTTATAATGTATAATACATGCTTGATATAGTAGAAAAACAATGTGCACCCGTGCGAAGCAGGAGCGCGCGGGCCGGTCGCTAGTAGGTATACATTTAGACCTGAAACACAATCACAGGAAGTACCCAACTAAGAATGAATCTCTCACTCACCAACTTTGAACAGGAAGGAGCCCGCCGAAAGGTTGATGATCTCTGTGTGCTTACACAGCATCAGGAACACAGGCTTCTCGAAGTGTCCGAAGACCCTAATGCTGTGCAGCATATACAGAGCGTCCGGCGGGACCCGGTCGTCGCTGGTCAGGTCTTCTTCTAAGTACTCTGCGGGAGGCTCCAGGACCTGGTGATTGAAGGATAAGACCCTTATTCATAATGGTCTTTGAGCGCGCCAATCCTATCCTATCCTACTAATATTATAAACGCGAAAGTTTATAAGTATAGAGGGATGGATGGATGTTTGTTACTCAATAACGCCAGAACGGCTGAACGGATCTGGATAAAATTAGGCACAGAGATAGATTATAGTCTGGAATAGCACAGAGGCTTCTAGCGTACTATAGTACTAGCTAGTTCTAGTTCTAGAGTACTAGCTGCGACCCGCGGTTTCGCCCGCGTAGTTTTAAATCGCGGTATTCCCACAGGATAAAAAGCCTTTGTGCTATTCCAGACTACAATCTATCTCTGTGCCAAATTTCATTCAAATCGGTTCAGCCGTTCTAGCGTGGTTGAGTAACAAATATCTAAACATTCACATTATAATAATTTAATCACTACATAAAACAAAGTCGCTTTCTCTGTCCCTATGTATGCTTAAATCTTTAAAACTACGCAACAGATTTTGATGCGGTTTTTTTTTAATAGATAAAGTGATTCAAGAGGAAGGTTTATATGTATAAATAATACATGCATGATATGTGCACCCATGCCAAGCAGGGGCGCGCGAGCGGGTCGCTAGTATATTATATATATATTATATATTAATATTATAAATGCGAAAGTAACTCTGTCTGTCTGTCTGTTACGCTTTCCCGCTTAAACCTCTCAACCGATTTCGATGAAATTTGGCACAGACAATCTTTAGACCCTGAGAAAGAACATAGGCTACCTTTTATTGCATAATATTCAAATTAAAAGTACGCAGACGAAGTCGCGGGTACCAGCTAGTATAATATATAATTTAATAAGGGGGAAGTGATTGATAAGATTTTGTTAATTCATATTAAAGTAGTTATGAATTAGTCTGCAGAACTTGCCTTCAACTGTTCAGGAGCGGACTCCTTCTTCAGCTGCAGCAGTTTCCTCGCGAACCGCATGACAGCGCGCCGCTTGCGACCCTGGCCCGAGTTGGAGATGGACTTCACTTTGCGCAGCATCCGTCGTCCGTAGAACAGCATCTTGTCGCGTTTGCGGAACCGCTTGGCGGGCTCGCCTGATGCGCCGACCACTCCTGTTCCACCCGATAGCTCTGGAAAGGGTGTTTTTATACCACTTGCAGGTTATTTACGTAGCTTGGTCGTCGTTGGTTGGTTAGGCTACATAGGCAAAAATTCTGCCGCAGATAGTCGCTCGCTGATTATTATGTTTTTCATTTTCTACCGTTGCGGTATCTGCTACGAGAAGATATAGCATAATTTCCTGAAAACTACTTAAACAACCTCTGCAAGAATTTAATTCTAGATGAATCTGACTGGCATACACACAGTTCACAACTTCGATGACATCTTTAAACAATATGAAACCGTCCAAATGCGAAAAGGACTTGTGCATTAGACTAGTGAAAAGAGCCAGATTGAAAAACACTGCTCTAGTGACTATAGCAGTGTTTTTCAATCTGTGGGTCGCGACCCCCCTAGGTGTCGCGAAGCCTTTCTCGGGGGTCGCCGGCAAAAGGAAAAAGGCAAGGTTCTACACTACCGTAAAAACACAATTTCAGTGAAAAGAATGACGTATAACTTTTTATCTCTATGGCCCAAGGGGGTCGCAAAAATGATTCAACCCATATGGGGGTCTCGTATTCAAAAAGATTGAAAAACAGTGCACCAGAGCATAGAGCAATTTAACCAGATTCAGTACGCTTACCTTTGCTGCGCCATCGTCTGTAGTAATAGAAGAATACTACAAGCAGGGACACCAGAAGGCAACCGCAGAACGACCACAACAGCTGTAACAATAACAAATAATAATAACATTGAATACTGAAAGAGGCCAGAAATTATGTTTACTTGCGACAAAAAGATGAACAATGAAAAACATAATGAGCCCATTTTTAGTGATGGGTATCGCACTAAGATATAGGTATACCTATTTTTTTTAACTTTCGCGATCATAACACATACTTATTTAAGATATGTCACGGGTATTTATCGCGTATTTACCTGTAAAAAAGGTAAATACGCGATAAATACCCGTGAAATATTTTAAATAAGTAGGTATACCTAGTTCTTAGTTAAATCATTTTTTGGGATACAGCATTGTACCTCAGTAAACTTAACAGACTACAATGATTCAGAGATCCAAATCTTTCAGATTTATTTCCCACTTTTTGTGGGTTTTGGTTGTTACAGAAACAATTTTGTTTTCTTTTTTAAATCTAATAGTCATCGCAATTATAGTTAGTTTCTATATCTTACCATTATCAGTGATGTTTTCAGTCAACAACAATAGTTAAACCTACGTAGCTTATAAAACCATACCATAAAACAATTCATCACAACACGATTTTAAACGAGTAGGTTACGTAGCTGTCACAACACCGTAATCTGCGGTCTAGGTATAAAATAAAATAAAATCATAAACATTTCGACACAAGGACAAACCTTAAATGAAGATTATGAAAGAGCTACTCAATTTATTTGGTCCTCGATAAAACACGTCCATTGACATAAGAGTAATTGCGCAATCATGGTAGGCAGCGATAGACAAGACATACAGACATTTATTTGCCAAAAAAACACACATACACATACAAAACATAAAAAAGAAATGACAAACAGTTAATAATAATAACAGTAGATAGATATGTAGATGTTTGTGTGCTGCAGCAGCAAAAGGGTCTCGACTCAGCGTATGCCTCACCACTAGTTTAGTAGTTGGGCGCTGTTATTCTGCCGAGACCTTCAGCCAATAAACCTTGTGAGAAATTTATAGTAGTAGTGTGGAGTGTTCTGTTATAAAATATGATTCAAGTAATAAACAGTACATACAATTAATCCAAACTTCCAAACTAATATTATAAATGCGAAAGTAACTCTGTCTATCTGTCTGTCCGTCTGTCTGTCTGTCCGTCTGTCTGTCTGTCTGTTACGCTTTCCCGCTTAAACCTCTCAACCGATTTTGATGAAATTTGGCACAGACAATCTTTAGACCCTGAGAAAGAACATAGGCTACCTTTTATTGCGAAAAAAGAGATGAAGAGACTAAAAGTACGCAGACGAAGTCGCGGGTACCAGCTAGTTGTCTATATAAAAAAAGTGGTACATAATAAACTTACATAAAAGGTACAGTAATAAGTAGGTAAGTGTGTGTTATGTGCATGGGCTTCCATGATTCCCCCAGTCTCTTAGGAGTCTGGTTATCACAGAGGGAAACCCACAACACGTGTGTGTGATAATAAATCTCCTAAATAGGTACATATATACTATAAAAATAGGTACATAGACTAAATAATTTGACCATAAAATCTAGCAAGTGAATGATGCACTATACATACGATAGTATGAACCATGAGCACCAGCAGTGGTGCTTATCTTAGTGTGCATGATCACACGTGTAATGCCTTAAATGGCGTCGTGGAAGTCACGGCACTTCGGTTTCAGAGATCCTTTAGAGTTTTTTTATTATGCCACTAGCGACCCGCCCGCGCACCCATTGCTTCGCACGGGTGCAAATATCATGCATGTATTATACTTATAAACCTTCCTCTTGAATCACTCTATCTATTAAAAAAACGAATAGAAATCCGTTGCGTAGTTTTAAAGATTAAAGCATACATAGGGATAAGGACTAGATGATGATATTGGAAAACAGGTTCCATCTTCGAAGAAAAATATACAATTTTAAAAATAAATACAATACTCAATAGATATTGTGGCGAAAATTTAACATTTTATTGCTACACTACATCAACAAAAAACCTCCGACGAATGTGACGAGGTCGCTCTACTTTACGTTATTCTGTTACCGACACGCACAACGCTAGACAGTAGAGGCTTAAGGGTCCGGTGACAGCGGCTCGCAATTTCGAGGTGCGATTGGCTATTATTTCATTTTATTTCATTTCGGGGAGGTTGTTTGAAATAATAACTCTAAAGAAACACGCATAAATACTGTTCGAACACAAATAATACAATAATATAAGGGAAATGTGCTTGAGTCGGAAATCATTTTGGTATTAGGTAAACGTAAGACCAAACATACTAATACCAAAATGATTTCTGATTCGGGCATGTTTCCCTTATATTATTGTATTATTTGTGTTCGAACAGTATTTATGCGTGTTTCTTTAGAGTTATTTTTTCAAACAACCTCCCCGAAATGAAATAAAATGAAATAATAGCCAATCGCACTTCGAAATTGCGAGCCGCTGTCACCGGAGCCTTAATACTATTTGTTAATATATCCTTGAACATCGCATTAAGATTAAGCAGTAAGTATTTGATTATACATAGTTTCAACACCCCATTGCATCATTTTTTTTTTATAATATTTATTTCCAAAAAATATAACATACAGCTAGTTGTAAGTACAACGCGCCTTTCTGCTTTAGCTTACGCTGTGTTGCAGGAAGTAACGCCTTTCAACAAGACATGTTGGTATAAAGGAACTACCAACTAAAGCTTACTATGATACTTGTTTGTTATTTTGTCATCTCTGTTACCTATTTCAATAAGATCTTCCTCGTATGTCCCACAAAACAATGACGACGCTAAAGGGATAGGTACCTATGGAAATACCGATGGTAGCATCCACGTCGAAACTACGCAGGTTCACCTACGCAATTATCCGCATTAGTACCTGCGTACATAAAACCTTTACATTTTCAAAAATATGATCAAACGGACTCTAAACCTGGAGTTGTAAATACCTCTGCAACTGTGCAATCAAATAATCAATTGTAATTATTATTGACGACACTGATTCGGTGAGGTTAACGACCTGACGAGACAGTGATTGCGAACTGGGCAATGAATTTCCGCACAAATTATATATACCAACTCCGTGAATTTTAGCTGTTTTTGTAAATTGTGACAACTTATCTGACGAATCCGTGTGAGTCAAAGTGAATTTGTGGGAAAGAGATTGAGTGGAGTCTTACAGCCATAAAAAAAGAAGAGTGGAGTTCCTAATTTTTCAAACAATGAAAAGGTCTTCTGGCAAACGTGAGTGACATCGCACCAAAAACATAAAACGCAGATCAAAGATAAAAGCAATAAGAAAACTTTCATGCAAGAACTTGAACTTGTTATAGTTGTGTACTAACAAACTGATCGGCTATAAGATTGGAATTCTGAGGAATTAACAATATTGGAAATCCATTGTCGAAACATTGTCTTCTATATTCTATACTAGGTTCACCGCGGCAATGATTTTCAATTTTTACTTCAAAATGTTACGGGCGCTCTTCAATATGTTCAGTTCATCCACAATAACTCAGACCAATGATAAAAAAATATACCACGAACACACAACCCTACCCCAAAAACACCTTCATGTCATAACTGGGCCAAAAGGGGTGCAAATATACAAAAGATCGAAAGTGGAATACTGTCTTAAAACTTATGATGGCGTTTCTCGTCAAATATTGCTAAGTGACCGAACATCACACGATAATAAAAGATGATTGATAATTTGAAAATCCTCAAGAGAAGCCTCATGAGGCTCAAACCTATGGTTTATGAAAGTTGTCTGATAGATATTTAAATCAGAGAAGAAGACATAAAGAATCTCTCACAATCCTTCAAGGTTTGCTGGAAGAGAACTCTTTTTAGGGTTAAGCTCGCCTTTGTACATGTATTGTTATTTAAGTTTACTGTATATTTTCACTGTGTACAATAAAGAATAAAGAAATAAAGAAGAATCCTTAGGTATGTCATGTGAGGGTGGGTATCGAGCGCGGATGTATATAAGTCTATGGTATTGAGTAAAACTAATTCGGCCTTATTATATAAATGTGAGATAGACAAGGCTTAAGCCAAGACTGACTGGTCCGCGGTATCAAAGTTGGTCCCTGCTCTATAGAAAAATCAAAGACTTAGGCCAAACATTATTATAAAACGAAGTTAACTCCGAACGAACTCCTGAACCACTGCTTAAAGATAATCCCGAGTGACCCCTAGTCTGAGCATGGTCTATGTAGTCAAAATTTCATTTAGTCACATTTTATTTGATAACTTTGAAATCAAATAGACTGCTGTAGAGACAATGTGACCCGTTCGAATCTCCCAGTTCCACAGAATGTGACTGTACTATTTATTTATTTACTATTACTATTTATTACTACTATTACTATTTATTTATTTACTGTAATATTTATTTATTTATTTTGTATTGCTCCGACACAATCTCGGCACTTTCTAGTGTGCCCAAAGTCAAAGTCAAAATATGTTTATTCAATAAAATCACAAGGACCATCTTGGCCCTTCATGCCCAAATACCTGCACGAGGGAAGATCTCAAAGCTGCCACAGATAGCTATAACATTGAGGTGGCTACGCTACTCTACTCCGTTGGCTGAAGAAGATCGGAAAAATAGGTCCGCAACCAAAATAGCCATAAACAAATTATCATCATAGTAATAGCTAGAGAATACGTAAGATATGCAGATTTTACTTGCATCAAAATATTGCTACCTGAGGTTTGCGAATGCAGCTATAAAAAGTCTTCATACAGTCAACAATGTAGATGCAGCAAAATATTTCAGTATCACTACATAGTAAAAAACAAAGTCGCTTTTTCTGTCCTCATGTCCTTTGTATGCTTAAATCTTTAAAACTACGCAACGGATTTTGATGCAGTTTTTTATAATAGATAGAGTGATTCAAGAGGAAGGTTTATATGTATAATACATGCATGTTAAGTGCACCCGTGCGAAGCAGGGGCGCGCGGGCGGGTCGCTAGTCTAAAATAAAGCAAGGCTTAAGCAAGATAATATATAGACAACCAAGATGTTAGATTTTAACTAACTTTTCTGTAATAAACATTTTAGTTATTTAAATGATTAAAAATAAATATTGTTAAAATAATACCTATGTTTTTAAATATTCTTCGTTTTCTTATGAGAACAAATGCAAAATTTTTAATTTTTAATTTATATTTATGCGAAATATCGGTTTTTTAGTTGCGAAATATACGTAACCCTAATAATAGCCCTGTGAAATGTCTTCCCCTTAAATACAGACAGTTTAAATAATGTTAATGGACATATTCCGTGAAGTTAAGCTAAACAACATGAATTCCACATCGCGACAGAATCCTCGCCATACATTAAAAACCATGTGCGGAGAGGGTTTTAACAAGGAATTTGGATACTTCTTTGGGTTTTAACCTGTATGTCAATACAGGGTGTCGCGGAAATCGACGTCAAAACATTTAATAAAACCACTGAACTTATTCGTGAAAAATCCCAATCAAACAAGTTGTGTGTGTGCAGTATGGGCACACAGTTTTGCAAAAATATCATGTTGATCCAAATTTGTTTTTGTACTCAAAAGTTTGTTTTAAGATGATACCTATTTGGGTCGATATTTGAAAAATAGCTTATATTTTAAACTAGATTTTGACAAAGGTTTGAAGATAAAGCTTTAATAGTTCTTCGGGGGAATGTCCACCCGTTCACACATGCATTACAAAATAAGTGTAGTAATATAATTGTATGGTATACTAGTTGCGCCCCACGGTTTCACCAGCGCAGATTTAAATCCCGGTATTCCCACGGTATAATAAGTAGCCTATGTGTTATTCCAGACTATAATCTATCTCTGCCAACATTCATCCAGATCCATTCAGCCGTTCCGGCGTGAAAGAGTAACAAACAAACAAACATCCATCCATCCATCCATCCATACTTACAAACTTTCGCGTTTATAATAGTAGTAAGATTGTCAAACAAGTTGTCCTCTGTGGGTCTACCGGTCTGGAGTTTTCCCTGACTAGAGTGTTCTGAGGCTGTACTAAAACATTTGTTGCAAGTTTTAGTGTAATCAAAATATAAACGGCCTTCATTTTGGATACCAATCTTAATTATTTTCAGCCATATTCAAAAACATAACATTATCTGAATTCCTTGTTACAAAATAAGCATTTTTTTAAATCTTAGGACTTTTTATCTATTAGTTTATTTGCAGAACTAATTATATAGATAGGCGATGCCCACTTTGGCAATGTTAGAATTTATTAAAATAAAAAGTAGGTCCTGATTTACATTTTAGATAAATAAATAAAATCTCTTCTGCTGAAATCAAGGGAACTATATCTGTTATTTTAGTTTTAAGTTCAGATTTTATATTTTACAGTAGCTTAAAAATATGAACGGAGTTGATGAAAAGTGGTAAATCATGATTGAAGGGTGGAAGTTTACTTATCTATAGGACTTGATTATCTGCATATAAAAATGCCTGAATTATATTTTAAAGTGATAATTAATATTAAGTAGGTAGCTAATGGTGTCAATTCTGTTGTTTAGTTTCCTAATTAAACCTAATCTGACATCACTAAAAATATTGCCGTCCCTTTCTAAAAGACCAAAACTACAAGGATGACTATAGATTTTAGAGCCAGATTGGGGTTGGCTATAGCAATCTTTGTACCTGAGTTGAGGTTTGGGGATAGGGGGGATGCAAGTGGGGGTAGATGGCAAGTCTTCCCCTTGAGTCCTTTTTTCTAGGAAATGAAAAAAAATAATTTAATTTTTCAGGTAAGTTACTAGTTAGGTTAGGGGTTTTTTCTTTATATGAAGAAAATTGGTAGTAATATTTCATCTCTATAACAAAAAGACTCAAGGGAAGGAATTCTCATTAGGTTAGGGTTATTTTTTTTTTTTTTTTTAAGTGAAGAAGTTTGAAGAAAATTTTTTTTCATTTCCTAGAAAAAAGAACTATAGGGAAAGACTTGCCATCTACCCCCACATGCATCCCCCCTATCCCCAACCCTCAACTCAGGTACCAGAGTAGCTATAGTTTAACCCCAGATTGTGTTAGTTTATGATAATACAACAACAGAATCGACACCAATATCTAAATCTAGGTACCTACCTACCTATCTTGAATTGGTGAGTTAGATAGACCTGTTATAAAATAGGCATGCAGGTTTTGTGAGATAAACTGATACACGGATACTGATTTGAATGAACAATGCCGGTTTTACAGAAAGCCAACAGTCTTTTACAATATCGAAACAGTAGTACAGTCTTGTACACACCAAGGTTTGCAGTCTGTAGGTTAGGTACATCCATTTATAGCTATAAGCAGATTAGCATTGAGCTCAAGGGTATTTTTCGGTTTTTCAGAGATAAAAAAGCTATGTCGTAGAAATTTTGAAGTTTAATGTGTATTTCTATATGAATAATTAGTAAGTCCTTTTAGAGCCTAAGAGATATTATTGAAGTAACCCAACATCACAAAAAAATTATAAATAATTTCATTCATGGATCTCCTACCTGATTTTCTTGAAAATTACTTGACCATTCAGCAGTCCACGTCTTTACCGCAAACATGTTTGATTTGTCATTTATATTGCTTAGAAGATCGACTACATCCATTGTGGCGATATATTGATAAAATTTATTTCAGGAAAATAAAAAACAACTGATTCTGTGATTGCAAAGAGAATGTAAACTACGAACGAGATGAGGCGGGACTTAGTACAGAGCCATTGGGATCCATTTACATGGCACGTCAACACCAACGGAACGAATATGTACGTCAAACAACAACAGTTTTACCAACCTCGCCCTCGCTTTTATATCGATATCGATAAAATATGCGAGATCGAAAATGATTATTTTTTTATAATCAATTTATTGACTGAAACCACGTTTAAGTACAACCACAGATAAAAGAATACTACACTAGTACAGATACCCCATCCCATACATTGAAACGGTCCCGTCCTAAGTCGGGCTATTCTTCGGGCTATTTTATTTTGCCCGCAAATCTAAGCAAAATAACCCGCACAGCCACTAGATGTCGCTAAGTTGCGTTGCGAGCAAGCGGCCGGCATTTGGTAAAATGCACATGCAACCAATTTATGTATTTTTTTTATTATGTAGATATGACATTGGTAATTAAAATATGAAATATTACATACATTATTGAAATGCCTGAACTAAGCGCAAAAAAATCGTTTACAGCAAGTAGCGCCATCCATCAATACACAAAACAAACTTTTGGAAGCAAACAACAACGTAGTACAAATTACAGCCACCAGAAAAAGTGAGATCAATATTGATTTTCAAAAACATAAAGAATTTGATGAAAGCATAATTCCTCATCTTCCCGTGCTTATGGGAGATTTTTCACAGTATAACTCAGGCTATTCATGACCATAATTCTTCTTAATTGGACTAAAACAAAAACCTATATTTCAATCGAAACCAATATCGCCATCTATCGAAGTCTATTTGGAACCAAAAAATTGTTCCTAGAGATGGATGCCCATGGTACAACCTAGGTCCTGAAGTCCTAGGTTGGACTTAAATATGGATCTGACTTGAAATAAAAACCTTTTAGCATTATTACATATAATTTTTTACATAACACCTATTTATTTCATGTTTTTTTTTTCATTTATTACAATGTTTAGTATTCGCAGGACGGACACGGTGGGCTTGACATATTCTGTAACAAAGTATTTTTTATTAATTTCCAGTAGCTTTTTTAAGTAGTATGTACCTAGAGCATAAGTTTAGAGGACTAAATCAGATCATATTCTTGAAAAGGTTACTATAATTTTAACAGTACAAACTTATTATGCTTTTTGCGACTCCCAGTTATTGTCATCTTTAGCTTGGATTTTTTGTTTCTGAATAAGTGAGTACCTTATATGAGGGCAAAATATAAAAATCAACTTACTTTCACATAGGCATGTCATCAAACACCTCCCATTTAGTCATTTCAAATATCATGGATATTATGATAACTCGGAATTCGACGACATTGGACTAAGGTAATAACCTGAATAGATGCGTAACGAGGTGACCTACCCCCCCCCCCCTCACAGCTTTGCATCGACCTTCGGGACACCCTGTATAATATAATAATATAACCCGATAATCATGAATTTGTGCATCTATTAGGGCAAAATTTTAATTTAAAAAAATAAAATAACTTTTTACTATTAGCCACCCTAGAAAGCCTACAATGTAAGACTGTGTAGCTCCTAGTAGCCTCCTAAATATGCACGTATAATGAGATATTAGCCTAAAAAAACTGTCCGACACACACTTATCGATAATTACATTAGGTACCTACATCACTATTACACAAATATTCAATATTTACCTCTTTTCAAAGCAATGCATGCTGTTTGTTTATTGCTTCTATTCACTAAAATATCTAATTCAACAATCCAAAGAAATTAGACTTCCATTTTCTAAAATTTAACGGCCTGCTCTCCGCAATTTTGCACGTTATGAATCTTTTTTTGGTAGCATCGCCGTAAAGTATTACGTTCACTGAACAATAACGATCACTTTCACATATAAGGACGAAATCACTTTCATTAGTAAAACAAAGTCGCTTTCTTTGTCCCTATATCCCTATGTCTCCATGTCCCTATGTATGTTTAAATCTTTAAAACTACGCAACGGATTTTGATGCGGTTTTTTTAATAGAAGGTTTATATGTATAATACATGCATGATAATAATATATGCACCGGTGCGAAGCAGGGGCGCGCGGGCGGGTCGCTAGTTATTGATAAATCTGCTAGAAATTTACAAAAACAAACAAAATACGAGTGGAAGCTACAAGCAAACAAGGCAGACGTAGAGAGTGAGTTGTGAAAGAACGAGAGAACACTGATTGAATGGAACGAGTAAACAGCCGCCATTATTTGCCATGCAAAATCCATTTAAAAAATTGTCCTTCCTTGTTGCGTCAGGGTGGGTTGGGACAGGAGTACCTATTCAAATTCCTTGGGTGATACAAGGAATTTGAATACATGTCTTTATACAAATTCCTTGGGATGATAGGTATTATATATAACCACCAAGATTCAAATTCTTTGGTAACCACCGACCACCCCACAGACAGAAAAAGCAATACATAATAGGTACTAGGTACCTACTGTATTCAAATTCCTTGGTACCTACCGTACCTACACTACTTACCTTTAAATGATAAACTTCATCCACTTGCTATAAAACTATATATACCAAGGAATATAGAAATTCGAATTCCTTGCTTGCTACCAAGGAATTTTGCTAGATACCTACACTCCTGAACAGTGCTGCCAGATGAGTCAATTGAAAAAGCGGTAGCTGTGCTTCAAAATTGCGGGATTTCAACACAAAAAGCGGAATTTCTTGTTTTAATTACATCAATTTCAAACCGACTTTAAAAAAGAAGGTTCTCATATCGTCTGCTTTTAATTTGGTTTGTTACCTCATAACTTTTTACTCAAGGGATTCAATTTTGATTGATGTTCAAATTCAAATTCAATTTATTAAATTACTGTATAACATTACAGACCGCGTCAAATGCGCTTAACAAATTAAAATAAAACTATTTACTTAATAAAATGAGATCAAAATTACATAGGTACCTACTACAAATAAAACTTTGCAACAAGATTTGTTTTTTAATCGAATGCAAATAAATTCCTTGGAAAATGCTACACAGGTAGAGAAGTCTATACGAGAACTCCGAGAACCAAGACCCCCTCGCTCTCTTGCTAGCGGCTCGAAAGAATCTGTCAGCAGGCTAACATTCAATGCATACAAAGAGATGGCAACGTTAACAGATCATTTATTGAACGCCTTTTTGCAAATTCTACGGTTATTCATTAATTCACGGGTTGTTTTGTACGAAGTGTTACTCCGATGCATGAAATTTGACAATATTTGAGTGACTGGAACACCCAAATATTGTTTGACAGGAGGGAATTCGAGAGGAATGACACTAATGTCGAAAAATAACAACAGCAAAAATTATTGCAGAGAACCTACCACCTAACCCTCAATGTACTAACTAAAAAATTTAAGATGAGGTTTTAAGAAAATATTTGCATGATTTTTTCAAACAAATAGAGAAAATTTGGAAACATTACCCAAATGGCGCTGTTGTAAGGTTTTTAATGTTAAAAACGTAAATTAAAACTTTTTCCTTATATTTAAGCCCACCTTTGGTCATTTTCCTTAGAAACACGGCTTGTTCACCTCATGTACACGGCCGCCTAAAAATTTTCATTGGCAACACTGATTGCATTGCATTGCCATGCCAATTGCCATTCAGCCAGTCATTCATTCATTCTTTCATTCATTTATGTTTTTGACGTCGAGAGAGTAACTTGTGCCGTGCGTGATTTGCTTAGATTTTGGTTGGAAACTTGTAAATTTTTGTGTTGCTAAGTTGGATCTCAGATCCAGTGAAATACTGCACATATGAATGTAAGTAAAATAGCCTTGCAAAATTATAGGTTAAAATGATACACGACTTTCTTTCTTTTCAACATGGCGTCGCTACGTTAACTAAATGATAAAAATGGCCCACTGAAATTACCATGACAAATGTATCTTTTCTAGATGTCTTCGAGGTACCGTGAATGGGATTTATCTTGCAAAGTGTATGTTGGCAACTTGGGTACAAACGCTTCCAAGTATGAGCTAGAGAAAGTTTTCGCTAAGTATGGAAACATCAGAAACGTGTGGGTGGCGCGGAATCCGCCTGGGTTTGCATTTGTTGAGTTTGAGGACACCCGTGATGCTGAAGATGCCACACGAGCACTTGACGGAACGTAAGTATTTTACTTGGCTTTTACTTACAGTCGTTAGTTAATTACTTTCCCGGTATTGATCGGAACCGAAGCGTCTCTGACGAGCTACAGACAACCGCCATTTTGATTTGATTCGTGATCGATTCTTGAAGCATGGTGCTTGTCTTCAAGACCCTAGCCACCATGGTTGGGATGATCAAGAAACCAGTTGATTTGTTTTGCGCCTAAGTGCCACCTGTCCGAATAGGTAACTTAGGTATATTTTAAAATAATACCTGATTGATATGGCTTAGGTACGTATGCTACGTCTTTTCTAACTTTCACGTTTCTCATCATAGGGTGTATGAATTGCACACTCCTTAGATCCATTTCATTTTTAATGTGAAATGCTTGAGTCATAAGTGTGCAAGATCATGGTACCTCCAATTCAAGACTGACATGTACTGTTCTGCTGTGGATAGTAATTGTCTTGAGATGGGGAACATTTATTTATATTAAATACACCCTAATTTGTCAACCATATAGTGGCCATAGTCTACAACAGTCTTACATTTCCAGCCGCTGCTGTGGGACCCGTATTCGGGTAGAGATGTCGAATGGCCGTACCAGGCGTGACCGCAGGTACAGTGCTTGATCTCTTAGTTTCATATTCAATAAGTTCTGATATAAACATTGGTAAATGAAAGTTCTCTTCAACTTCCAAACATAAAATTTGCATCTATTTTAATTCAAACTGGTTGCCCTTTCATGTGTGTATGTCAACATTCATTAGTTTCTATTTGCATGTCTAGATAGCCAACTATGTAAACAATTTGAGTTATTTATAAATTATAATATTATACTCCAAGGCACAGCAAGATACTAAATGTGGTGGGTGTTGGAACGTTTGCAGGTCCATTTTATCAACCAACCACCAACACACCAACGACCTCACCACATGTCTTCACCACAACTACGGCTCGTTTGCCAATATGACATCCGCGAACGCCGCTCGCCACATCCTCAACTTCTGCCGTCGACTCTCCAACTTTCTACGCGCAACGGCAGTCTCCAACTGCGCCCCCATAACTGTCCTAGCTGCTGTCACCTAATCCCGTCGAATCCCTCGCGGATTTGAGCTACTTAGAGTGCCACAGGGCATCCCAACATTGAAACTGAAACCCCCGAGACGCTTCAACTGCACACACGCTGGCCGCACCGAGCAAATTAACGGCAACTCCTTACTGCAATATCTCTCGCTTCCTATTCAACGGAGATAGACATGGGCTCGGTAATCCCCTCGGCCTCACAGCAACACAACGGTCAACCTTCAGCTCACCATATTGGGTACTATTTCAATCCTATACCTACTTAGAACCTTGCCATACCTTTATTAGTATTAGTAACGTTGGAGTCGAGGCATAATGGAGAGTAATGTAGATGTAATGATAGCTAACATAAGCTAAGATTTTCGGTCATAAGTATTGTAATGTATCTACTTTCGGTCAAATAAACAGACATATTCCGATCGTTTTTCAGAAACTGTTAGTATGTGCAGCTAAGTTTCATCTTGAGTTAGTCAGTACTTATGAAAGTTTTTGAAACGAATACTGTTTCTAAACTCTTATCTGCACATTTATTTCATACATCCAATGAGCTTTACATGATTTTATGTGGGTAATTTATTCAAGTCCTTTAATTATTGAACACTCGGATACCAGATCAAGCTACATTAAGCCAGAATAATTAGCCGTTTGTGTATCCATGTGTACTAATAATGAAGTTGTATGAAACCTAATCCAAATGAAGATCACACCAGGAATTTTATAGACTCCTGCACAAAATCATGTTAGAGCTCTATCCCTCCCTATGACTAACGACCACGTTTGTTCAGATCTCGCAGCCGCAGTCCTCGTCGCCGGTCGTACTCCCGCGGCCGGTCCCTTTCACCTCGCCGGTCGCCGTCGGTACGCCGACGCTCTCCTTCCGTGCGTCGCTCCAGGTCACGCGATAGGCGCTCCCGATCTGGCAGCAAGACCAGGTAAGACAAGAGATTTTCCTGAGTACACCACACAGCAAGCCATGTACCAATATCCACTACAAGACCATGCGAGGTGTTGCCAGAGTACAAGGAGTGAGCCATGACCTATCATCCACTCCACAAGCTGAAAGTGGGTCATCAAAATTATTCTTCAGGCAGTACATTATAATTATTGAAACCACAATGCTACAACACCACTCATACCTTTTTTTTATTTTTCTATTATAGCCTTTGATTTACTTTCTGGAACTGGTTTGCGCACACTCATTCTATAATGCCTAGGTTTTCAAATTTGCATTGATTCTCCGTTTTTATTGCAGATACTGAACAAACTAATTGATGGAATGATGTACAATCGGACAAAAATGAAGACTATAAGTTATTAGGTGTAACATAGGAATGTATAAGTGCAAAGTTAAGTAATACCTAGTAGGGTAACCCCTACTTTTCATTTAAATCTTTTCTAATTCGCAGCTTATCACCTGTTTATAATTATTTGCTAGAATGTAGTTAATTTTAATAGACTTGTTTGTAGATTGATACCCTACATGCAAAGTTGGTGTACTTTTTTTTGATACCTACTGTAAACTGATTTATGAAATGTACCTACTTTAAATTAAAGTGATAAATTAAACTAAGTAAATAAGACTAGTAAATTGTTTTTATTGATTGAGTGAGCGAAGCGAACGAAAATCTTACAAACAACTTGGGCGATTTGGCATTTTATGTGTGTACTAGCTGATCCCGCGGCTTTGCTCGCGCTTGTGAAAATCTCATACAAACTTTCATCCCCTATTTTATCCCCTTGGGGGTAGAATTGATCAAAAGCCTTTCTTAGCGGATGCCTACGTCATAACATCTACCTGCATGCCAAATTTCAGCCCGATCCATCCCGTGGTTTGGGCTGTGCGTTGATAGATCACTATGTCAGTCACCTATATATATTTAGATGTATGTAATTTTGTAAGTCGATAGCTTGTACTTGAGGAATTTACTGGTAAGTATATGGGTAAAATTGGATAAGGGGTTACTAAAATATGGGGTTTTTAAAGGGGCGAAAATTAAAAAAGTTACACAAAAAATTAAAATTATATGTCATATGCAAGGGCTTGATTTGGACATCCCAAATCCATTTTTATTTTTTATCTAGGTAGCCCAGTTTTTGAAATATAACAAAAAAGTTAAATTAAGATAACCAACGACCCAAGGGCTCTCATTTCTAAGAGTTTCATTGGCATCAAGGTTTTTATACTGGTCGGCCAGTTCCTTTGCTTTTTCAAATATTTTTTTCTGAAAATAAATAAGGTACTTCTTCTTCTTCTTGAAGAAGAACCTTATTCTTCTTTTTCTAGAAGAAGAAGAATAAGGTACTTGGTTCTCATTAAATGGTGATAGCTACCTGTTCTGATGATGGAGTCATTGTGTTTGGACTTGCCTCTGACTACCACTTATATTTTCGAAGCGTTCGCGTTGCTTCACGAAATCTCAGTTCGGGGCGAACTACATAAATTTTGTAAAATACTTCTTACATTTATCAAGTAGGTATATAAAATATCTTGGTATGCCAGGCTTTCAGACACAAGAAAATATATTGCCTAAGCATGCATTGTGCACTACATTCCAACATACAAGTAGATAACAGTCATAACCTCTTTGTTATTGTTTTGTCATCAGAATATTCACAACCAGAGCTTGCACAAACCTTTTATTAAATAAATATATGTAAAGTACATTACTTAAATTTTATAAATTCCTTGCTTAAAAAAAGATACAGATCATAATAGGTAAAGATAATTTCCAAAAAAATTGTTCTTAAAATAGACATTTTGATTTTATATACATAGGTACTAAGTAAATATGGAAGTATAAACTTCATTACTTATATATCTACTAAAAAAATATACTAATCATTATGTAATGATCACATAAAATTATCTTTTAAAAAATTACTCTGTCTTTAAACTCACTGGCTGTTGTTTTCTGCTCCGAAAGAAGTCAAAATACACATAGGTACCTACAGCCACAAAAGCAGTACCAACAACATGTAAAACTCTTAAGTTATTCTTAAAAACTATGGTTGATATCATCAGCGAGATGAATTTTCGTAAAGTCAGAACTAGAGATACTGTTACAGAGTTTTCCTTTGTTGCTAACTCATGGACAGATTGAGTGCAATAGAACTGAGACACAATGGACAGAACAATCAGGAACCAGATATCTACATCTAGATCTGAAGCGCTGGCTTTCAGTTGAGGGGTTATAGCGAAGAATAATGGTAAAGGCAGCGCATAAGTGTAAAACAGCATCTGAAAAAAACATTTTCAAAGGCTTAGTGCTGCTAACAAAACCAAAAGACATCAGACTAACTATATTAAAATGCAAATGGGTTTTCATTAAAAAGTAGTACTTTAAGAATACAAAAACACCTTCATTTGATAATAGGTACCTACATTAGTTCTGATGATGTTAGGATAGGAAGCGGGGCTGCTACCACTAGACAAACAGTTCTGTGTATGTAGGTACATTTGATTTTACAATTCAAGTGTTACAAACATCAAGTGTTTATTATAACAAAGCTAGTTATCAGCTGGAAATCATTACTGACCTCATCAGAATGCTTCCCATACTTGGCATACAACAGCTCCTGTTGTAAACCAGTCAGAGCTCCTGTAAAGAGTGTGGTGAGAAGTACCAACACTCCTACACACCACCACACAAATTGACCTGGAAAGGAAATTTTCACATCAAAATGTCTCAAATAAAATATTTGATAATTAATTTGAATCTGCCTGCTAAAGCTAGTTTCATTATATTTCAAGGAACCTCATCATCAGTCCAAGAGCTTATATCCTGTCATCTTAAGAACAGCATGCACAGAAAAAAAATCCAGGCTAGTGTTCTGACCACACTCATGTAATCTGAGTCACAATGAATAGACTGGCACTCTGTTCCAAGTTTTGTTGTTGAATGTTTTGAAATAAGATACCTTTGGTTTGTTCTGTGGGGGCTCCACCATACATAGCTACAGCCACACCAATGGTTATGAGCACTGAACCAATAGCATTGTTGGGTTTAGGGTACTGCTTTTTTGCAATACAGTAGACCAGCATGCTGGCGGGAGATGATGCAGATCTGTAAGCAGAAATCTTTCTTAACTCTTAACTGAATCTAATTCTACAAACTGCCAATAACTGGTCCCCTCCCTCATGAGGCATGCCAGCACCTGACCCAAAATAGAATGTGCTAACTATGTGCATGCCTATTATGTGCCCGTAGCTTGCATGAAAGTGTGCCAGCTACGGTGTACATGTGTATTTCGGGCTTAATACTGTGTTCGATTTGAAGTCATAAAAATATATTTTAACACAACACTGTCTTTTCTATCAACATATCTAACAACTCAGCTGATAACAAGTTGGTGACAAGGTTGGGTTGCATAAACATTCATATTTTTTTTAGGAACTAATGAATAGGATCTAATAACTTGTACCACAAAAAGCAGGCCAGGTCATTTCAGGTATCTGGTAGTTAATGGTAGGTATCATGTAGGTAATATGTGTAATAAGTGTAAGATACTAAAAAGTTACCGTATGATCATATGCAGTGTAGAAGGCACATGCAAAGCGTAAACATAGTTATTTGCCACACTCGAAACAAAAAACAAAGCAACTAGTTTTGTGTACTGCTTTAACGGAACATTTGGACTTACCTGAAAACACAGTAGAAAATGTAAAATGACTATAAAATGCTAGAAATGTCCTCAAAGAAACTGGAGTTCACACTTGTTATTGTGAGATAGGTATAACTACCATGTCTAGGGATCATGAAGTGTTTGCAGTTTCAGCAACGTTAAGGTAAAATTTATTTTGTAGGAAGGGACCTACCTACTTCAGTTTCTAGGTAGGTTGGTACTTGGTATGTTAGGAGGTACATGTGGTAGTACAAAATACGGAATTACGGAGGTGCATGAGATCTATAGATATGACTTACCCTACCAAATTTCGATATGAAAACTAATCCGTAAAGTGCTATGAAGATGAACTGCAAAAAAGTTACAAGATTTGCAGATTGAGGAGTCCTTGCCATCAGGACTTCCATGAGAAAAGCACTGGCACAACACCCCGTAAACACTTTCAAAATGCTCTTTCCGGAACGCATTCCTAATTTAATACTGGCAGGCCAGGTCAGCTGCCGGTAGGTAACTCGCTCGAGTAAATTGAGCTTATTCAATAGATCGAAGGACTTGATGGAAAATGGAAGCCCATGGATTGGATTTTAATGTGCCCAAATTCTGTTGGTATGGTCAAGGAAAGGAAGACAGACAGACTTTATGTAGGTTTTTCACAAGCGATAAATGCTGTAGCAAAAAAACTTTATCAATAAATAGTCTTTCAAAAGATCTTTGTTTTTCAAGTTCAAAGTTCTTCTTCTTTCTTCTTTTTATGGCTCCTGTCATAGACAATCTTGCCAATGTCAAATGATTCAGAGATTATACTCTTTGTAGTTATGTTTCTAGTCACGTCAGTCCAAAGTCGAGTCAGTCAATTGTTTTGAAGAAAATGGTGGCGGTTTCTTCAAAACATTTGAAACATTTTCGGTCAAATCACGATATCACATAATACACTTTCATTTCAAATGCTTACACTTTGTGCTAAGACCACAAGTAATGTTGGTTAAAATACCACCAAAATTACACAACACGACTCAAAAAAACACTAAAAAAACAATTAAAATGAAAATGCTATGTTGCTTCGATAGATGACAGAAAAAGTTGTGTTGTGACAATCAAAGTGACAATGTTTGGCAAAGAATAAAAAAAACTGACTGACTGTTTGGTTGGCACTTCCAAAAATGCCAAAGAGTATAATATAAAATAACCAAAAGTAGACGTGTGCAAGCAGACCAAGGAATTTGAATACAAGCAGACTAAATATGTGTATACAATATATCCTTACCTTGTATAATTTTTATGTATTATTTTACTGATCCTGTCCTCTAAATCCTTCCGAGTCAATTGAATGAATCCCTGTTTCACTAATTTTTAATTAAAAAAATAAAATAAAAAAAAATTACGTAAAATGGCAAATGTACATAAAGTACGACGCCAAAAATAAAAAAGGGGGTTTGCGATGAAGCGAGTGATCTAGGTTGCCATCTTGGTTTTTTAAAAGAGGTAGTTTGATAAGAAAGGGATGGATAGGCCTCCAATGTAGCGATGGGGATGAAATATTTTTTATGAAAACAGGTTGAAAAGAAATAATTACTGATATCTCTCTTAATCGAAAACAGTTGATGGCTGATTATTATATTACTTTTTTATATACCATGAAATGGGGTCACATGAGCCTGCGGGGTTACTGGAGACGTTTGTAAACATTTTTTATCTTTGGTCTATGTCAACACTGTGACCATTCAATTAGCAGAATATGAAACTTTTGACAATGACTGACAAAGAATGAATGGTCACAGTGCTGCAGTGTTGTCTTAAATCATTTTTTTACAAAAGTCTCATGTAACCCGCTGGCTCAAGTTACCCCGTTTGACCGTATTAAATTTTACCTAATAACTAGATCTAGCACCATATGATCAAATAATGTGGGTCAGTATATTTTGGTTGAAGATCTAGCCCGAAGAGGGCGTTGCGTTGCAGCCCTGGAATCAATACAGTGCTGCCAGATGGCTATGTGAGTTTCCCTTCAAACCTGGTAAGAAATCCCGACGAAAAATGTACCTAATCGTTCGTTTGGAGGCTAGCCGCGCGGTTGTATGAACACAACAAAAAATTGTATTGAAATACAATCTTCGTGTTCTGATAGAATAAGTTTCCAGAATTGCAGGTAGGGTAAAAAGCCAAGTGAGAGGCCCACAACCCCTAGCCCACAGGTTAGTCAACAGTATGGACGCTTAAGCTGTGTCACTTAATTTTATAAAGGCTAAATGGACACTTAATTATAGAGCGGCTAAATGGACTGCTCAGTAGCGTAGTGGGTACCTACCTAAGCTTTCTCTTCTTCGTCCCCATTATGACTTCGAGCCTCAAGGAAATGTTATTTGTTAATTCATCATATTCATATTGTTTGATTCAGTACCATAGTAGTGCCAGACTCAGTACCATATTATAAATTTATATTCTATTCTATATTACCATAACCCTAAAAAAGCCCTAAAACCGAATCGCAGATTAATCGCAAAATGCTGTTCGCGGCTTGATGGCAACACACACGACGCAATACAAACCACATCCTAATAGTCTGTGATACAAACTTGATACAAACATTCATTACATTTGATTCCGCATGCGAGCGCGCGGTCGCATCGTACTTTTGCGCTAAAATGTTCCCTCCAAAAATTGTTTTAAAACTCGAAATAAATAAAAAGAAATTGACTGTTAAGTGATTGACTTTAGAACTGTTTTCTTTAAAAGTAAACAGTATAAGAAGTGATTGTAAGTGAACTACCTATTAAAAAAACAGTGGTGTTTTTAGAAGGCTTTGTAATTTTATTTTTTTATTCTCTTGCACAATGCAAAGTTTCGTAAAGTTAGAAAAATGTTGACAGGATTATTTTTGTCTGCAATAATACTTTTGCATCTATTTACATTGGGTAAGTAATATAAAATTTTGATTTCGTTAGTTCTTTTTTTTGGCTAAGGAATACCTACCTACCGTACCTCAAAGATAGGCCCATAGACATTTGGAAAAAAGTCGCACTTTAGTGTGGATAGTTGATTAAAGCCACAAAAAAATATGAAATAAATCTTTTTAACAAAAAATTAAACCGCCGAAAAGTACTGAAAAACATAAAATAATAAATCTTTTTTATTTAACCCTAATAAGCTATTGTAGGTATTATGTAACTACTTAGTTATTTTTTTTTCAGTGGTTAAATTTTTCAGTTTTTTAAGAATGTATTAAATATACCTATGGATTCAGGTGGGTCCTAGCTATCCTATTTTTTTTTATTATGAAGGTTATGTACGAATTTTTTTTTACTTGTTAGAAAGAAGCTAAAAAAAAGAGATTCCTGCCTAGGTAGGTATCTCTCAGATCGATCACAGTTCCTTACTGTCGGACAGTGTTCTGCTGATCTATTTTAAATGGCGTGAGTGTACACTGTTTATAGGTAGGTAACTGCCAAAATTTGATGACTAAATTATATTTCGAGTTCCTAATATGTATGCCGTCAAACAGTCTGACGAAGCGACGCGACAGCTTCTGCTGCCAAGCGCAAGGAAGTAGGGAGGTAGGTAGGTATACCTATCCACTTTTCAGCCGTTCATTTCTGGTTTTTTGTTTGTATGTCTGTCTCTTTCTCGTTTAATTGATAGGTAGGTAGATATGTTAAAAAATACTTTCATGCTCATTAAATTAACAGTACAGTTCGCCCCGAACTGAGATTTCGTGACGCGACGCGAACGCTCCGAAAATATAAGTAAGAGGAAAATCCAAACATTAATTAAATAAAATAAAATAAATAATACCTACCAAATCACCCAAGTTAAATAAATAAATAAATAAATAAATAAATAAATAATGCTGGACAATCCACACAGCACTATCTAGCCCCAAAGTAAGCTACTAAAGCTTGTGTTATGGGTACTAGATAACTGATATATTTAATACATTATATAATTACATAGATAGATATTTTTTATTATACATAGAAAACACCCAGACCAATGAACAAATTTCTGCAGATCGTACACAAATTTGTTCCGAGGCGGGAATCGAACCCGCAACCTCTGCGTCGCAGGCGGACTCTCGCCCGCTGCGCCACTGAGGTCGTCGAGTTCACGTCGAGTCCACGAGTTGATTATAAGATTTTCGTTCGCTTATAGGTAGGTATCATGAAAAATAGAATCGTCAGCCTACGTAGATCTAGCTAACGATAAATTGTTTTTGTTAGTTTAAGTATTTTACCACACTTACCTATTCGACTGGCCCGGAAAAATTTTGGCCGTACGGGGCCAGTCGACCTTTAATTTATTTCTTTTCGGGTCCAGTCGATTATAGAGCCCAATATCTAACCAGAGGGCGGCGTAGTCGCAGTTTTAGTTGACACATTACACGCGTGTAATATTTCATCAAAACTGCGACTACGCCCTCTGCGCAGTATTAGGTAGGTAGGTACTTGACCGATGAGGACCATGACATTAGCCTTCCTAAAAAAATACAGTAGGTAGGTACCTAGTCACCTACTTAGTTGAATGGCTTTAATTTGAGAAAACCTTCGCTTGAGGTTCTCGTGTTGGATAACATTGAACATAAATCATAATACTTGTTCACCTAATGATATTATAGGTAGGTAGGTATAGAACAAACAGATAATTCAATAGTTAATCATACCTACAATGCTACAATACAAACATCCAATGAGTATAATATTTAGCAAGATCTCGACCCCATTATTACTAAAAATTTTGTTTTTGACACTATTTGTGCCAATTGACCTAATTTCAGGGGTCAATTGCACAATGATTTGCTAACGATCCCAAATGATTAAAAACTTCTAACGACGATGAATTTTTTCAATTGATGTTTGTTTGCTTCCCGTACCTACCTGTCAAACTGGGTTTGAGTTTGAGAACATTAAAAATAACAGTCAAATTCAGAACCGCCGTCTTTTTTAAAAGTCGTTAAAAAACCGGAACGTGGACTGATGTTATATATCATCAGTTACTATGTCTTCATTGTATAGATAGTTGACAATACATTTGCAACGCCTAGTCACAGAATAGAAACATAGCCTAGTTCTTAAGCACATAGGTATTGAGGCCGGCGCTGTTCCCATGTGATGGTTCTCGCGGTGCAACGCTGCTGCGACAGTTAGTGGTCCAGAGGGGCCGATGCAACCGTTTGTTGGCACACTTGGACCATTTGACGCGGATCTTGGCACTATTCCTAAAATGGTAAAAATTACTAGCAATTTATTCCAGTTATGTTACAAAAGACTACCTCAGGTGTGACGGATAAGCGATTGTATGGTTCGATTGATCGTCGGTTTCGCAGGGCGTGGTGCTTGGTGTAAGTAGGTAGGTATTATACTGATTTGATTATTTTTTTCTAAACGCAGATGGGTTTACGGCTTTAATTTGAAGTTTTGATTCGATTTTGATTCGACTACATACCTGTCTTTAGCCTCATATTTAGCATCCTACTAGTCTGTGCCTGTTTTGCTAGACACAGACAAGACCAGTGCAAGTATCAATAAATGACCTTGCTAGACGAATAAAAAGTATTTAATACGTTCACTACCTACCAATGTCAATGTCAGTATTGCCATTCTACTAAAATCTGAGAATAATTTTATTGGAATCAACATTTTTATTTTTGATATCTGCTTTAAATACTGGGCACATTTACATAATTAGGTGACTATTTATTTTTATTTAAATACTCATCCTTATTTAGTACACTCAGGTGGGCTAAGAATAAGTCGTCTGCGACATTGCATTAATAAAAATACCAAAAATTTTAACTCTAATAATAATGCAAAGGAAGAAGGTTGTTTAAATTCGAGCCAACGCAAGCTCAATTTATTTAAGTACATTCAAATCGATGTAATAATGTAAGATTTCACAATCGTCATATCCTTTCAAATAAACACCGTCTCACCACATTGAAACCCATTTGCCAATTACGTATAGATAATAGTTAATCTATTCGGTATACCTACTTAAAATAGGCAGACTGCACAAGGCTATGCTATGGAAATTGGGCATGCTTGGCTTCACCTTTAACCACTACCATTTCATCCACAGAAACCTAAATAGGCATTTAGATTTCTGTCAAAAACCCACAATCAAAACGGTCTTTATTTAGTCACTAGTGAATCACAGGGATCACTTTGAAAAGTCTTAATGTAGTATACTAGGTGTAACACAGCCAGTTCGTTGCGACCATAGCCTAGACTAGAAGAAATGGCAAGAAACTATGTAAGCTTGGAGTGTTGGAGGTGTGATTTCACCTTTACTGGAATGCCTTTTGGCCTAAAGAATGCACCTAAAACTTGTATTCCTGAACAGGGGTTGATTGTTGTCTGTTCTCATGGAGAAAACGGTATTGGCACCGCAGAATTCTACCTTGCGTAACCCCGTGGGTTCAACGTTATCTCGTACAACTGACGATTGGGGGCCGGGCATAGGTTGAATGAACTTTAATATCGTTACGTACGTGGCGCGTGGTGCTAATATTATTATTAACACTACTACCACTACTATACTATAAAGTACTACCGATAAAGCTAGTAAGCCTAAATACGCACTCTAAACTGCATGTGGGTGGGTACGTATCATTGTACCCGCTGCACCTGGGTACGGAATGCCTGCAATCATCATGATGAAGAGAGCATCCTTACATGTTAGATATCTAACCTACCTTCTATATAATATACATCTATGTATATTCTATATTATATTACTTTTTATTTTAGCAATAGGTACTTACCTATTAGCAGATTCAAGATTTTATTCAAAAAAAAACCTTAGGTACACTCCAAACCAAGACCCACTATTGAGGTCAGTGGCAAGACCTAACAAGAGACAGACATTGATTGTATTAGTAAACTAATAAACGAGTAGCGTATACAAATCAAATTCCGTGTAAACCAAATTCCGTGATGTAAACAGTCAAAATTAATCTACTAGTGGCTCTGAGAGCTGTAGACCTCGCGAGCATACTAAAAGTGAGCTATTTACTGCCTTAGCAAAAGCTATTTCAGAGTTTTGAAAGAAGCCTATCAATGTTGAAAAGAAGTAGAAAATACCCATCCCCATGATGTTTTTTCTATTTAATTTTGTAAATTTTTGAGGAATGTAATGTGCAAGTGCATTTTCCGTTTTGTGATTTTTTTGATCTTTTTGATTTTTTTTTGCATCATCTTGTGTAGAATGAGGTCCTTTGTGTTTCTCTCAAATTTGATTGAAAACCATCGATTGTTTGATGAGCTATCCTGTTCATCATGCTGAAGATCCTTATCAGATCTTCGCCAAACTTTTATGAGACCAACTTATAGTTACTACCTTTCAAATAAAAAAAGAATAATCGAAATCGGATCTCATTTGGTGGAGATATCCAGTATATTAAATAGCCCCCTTTTTGCCCTTTTTTGGGGGGAAGTACCCCTCCAATCAAAAATCCCCGACGACAAAAAAAATCTAATAAGTCATATAACCTGTGTACCAAGTTTCGTCCAGATCGGTTGAAAAATGCGACCTGTAGAGAAGAACAGACAGACAGACAGACATCTGGACAAACGCATTTTTGGCCAATGTGGAAACTGAGACGCTTCGCTCGCTCGGTCAATAATCAGCCCAAAGTTTTTAAAAAAGTATTAATTAGTATTTAAAAAAATAAATTAAAAAAAATTAGCAAAAAAAATAAAAAAAGTGCACACAGAATAAGCCTGTAGATACTGCAAAAACAATAACACTTGCCTGAAAAGTAGCATCACTCAAAGGGATTTCTGGTAGCAAAGCAAAGATAAACAACAAATGAAGCACCATCGTACATTCAAACAGTGTCGTGCGTGACAGCTTGTTTGTAGTCAGCATAAATGCGTAGCTTAGCTATAGGTACCTACTAGGGTAACTATAGGTATGCGTAACTTGCGCAAGACGAGGTGGTTTGGCTAAAAATAGAGTTGTTTCTAGAAAAATGCGAATGTGTGCCCAAAGTGGGCAAGAGCCTTATGTAACATGAATAAAATTTGGTGAAGTTATTTCTCTTCTGTAGATAAGTAATTAAAGAAAAGTACCGACTAAAAAAAGCGCAGAAGAAGTTATATTATATTACTAGCGACCCGCCCGCGCGCCCCTGCTTTGCACGGGGCACATATCATGCATGTATTATACAATAAACCTTCCTCTTGAATCACTCTATCTACTAAAAAAACCGCATTAAAATCCGTAGCATAGTTTTAAAGATTTAAGCATAAATAGGGACATAGGGACAGAGAAATAAATAAATAAATAAATAATGCTGGACAATCCACACAGCACTATCTAGCCCCAAAGTAAGCTATTAAATAAGCTTGTGTTATGGGTACTAGATAACTGATATATTTAATACATTATATACTTACATAGATAGATATTTTTTTATTATACATAGAAAACACCCAGACCATTGGAACAAATTTCTGCAGATCGTACACAAATTTGTTCCAAGGAGGGAATCGAACCCGCAACCTCTTGCGTCGCAGGCAGGCTCTCGCCCGCTGCGCCACAGAGGTCGTAGAAAGCGACTGTTTAATACTATGAAGTGATTATATGTTGTGTGTGTGTGTGAACTGACGTGCAATGTGATAATCATAATATTTGAAGCTATGTCGTGCCATGATCGTTATGAAACATTATAAACCTATTGATGAAGCGATTATGGCTCATAATACCTGTTGACTCCAATCTTTGCCTCCATCTGGGGCCCAGTTCCAGTCTTTGGTAGGTAGATATGCTAATAAAAATAATACAAATATAGCAAAGTGATAATTCGCCTGCAACTAGTGACGACATCCACAATATTATCGACAATTAACACACAAATGTAAAATAGCTTGAAATGCCTGGTTGGGTTTAGCAGGATGTTATGCTTAAAATATGATTTGACAACATATCCGTTTGAATTTTATTTACCTAGAAACCTACAATGGTTTCTAGGTAAATAAAATTTTAAGTAACCGAATTAATTTATCATTTTAGTGGTTAACTTATAATTACACCTACTTAGTTTTAAGTGATTTGAATAGGCTTAGGTTGGTATATTTCATAGTTGTATTTTCGATGGTTAAAGAGTCCAAGTGATCTACCGAACTTCGCGGACACACTATCGTATGTGCAATTTTTGTACCGACCTATAATAATTCAAACAAAGTTCTATAACACCAGCCAGACACGAAACGGATATTTTTTAACTTTTCAAATTACGCTGTCTTGGAACGAACGCCTTTTGCGTGTCGTATCCAGCCTGACTTGCCCTAAGCTCACCTCTCAATAATTGATTTTGCTGAGGGAGTATTGAACTGCAGTTTCTTTCCAAGGCCCAACCTCCCCATAATTGATTTTGTGAATATGGGAATATTGAACAGCAGTTTCTCCTCAGGGCACAGCTCCAGCCTGCTATGCGGGAAGATCAACGCCACCGAGCTTGGCACCAACACCGGCGCCGGCGCCGCTCTAGCGCTGACGCTGGTGCGGCCAGCCGGCGCTGGACGGGCCTGCCACCTGAGGGTCAACGCTCCTGATGCTGCAGCGCTGGCAGTCAGACTTATTGACGTAAAGGTTTGTAAAAGTAAAATAACTCTTGAGAATTATACAAAACATACTAAGATCTCAGCTGTCAGCTCCAGTTTTACCAAACCAACTACAACGACTACCACTTTGTACTTGGAGTAACAGTTTCAGCTCGGTTAGCATCAAAAAGCTAAATTTGTAGAGAATTCAAAGAATCTTGACCAACTCGCTGTCACCTTTTTTTATTTACAAAAAACCCCGTAATCTCTATAACCTAATCATAATTAGGACCGTTTGCTCTAGCCGTAGAGTAACATAAATGCAGTCTTTCATTCCAATTTGAGAATTTGCTACAGATATACTACATTAAATTTATTAGCGCCGAAATATTTTTTTTTCTTGCGGAGACGGCGTATTCGCTTTGTTACGCAGAAGTTTTGTAAGGAATCTAATAAGCCGCCGAAAATATTCCACTACCACGTTTTCGATTACTAGGTCTTTACAAGGTCTCGTTAGCTATTACAGCTGTATTTCCGTAGTTAATCTACAATAGTCTGTTATTACGTGACTCCGGGTTTCTATAGGTATAGTTTTCAGTTTATCATCAAATCTAAGTCGTTGTAAACTAGTTTCTACATCAGCCCCATAATCAACCTCCATACATATAATATTTGTATTATCATGGCTTAAATTAGCTTCGTCTTCTATCGTGTCCATGGCACATTAGACAATTTATATATAATGCTTGGCCCCCTCTACTGCGTTGTCGGTGGCCTTGTTGAGATCGTCTCTTATGCAGGTGTTGGAACACAAGGGATAGGTCAGTAAATAAGCCATGGTCTGTGGAGCTCCGCAATCACATCCAGTCACGGAGGGGTCCCTCAGTCCCTATTTGCACAGGTTTCCTTTACAGCGGCCAACTTGGGTCCGGAGACGGTTGATCGACTTCATAACTATATTTGATTGATCCGATCGGCATGAAATTTGGTAATTCTCTTCGAAATTGGAACCTTTGTTTAGTTGTTCTATTTAGAAAAACAGATGATATGATGATGATCATGCAATAAGGTACCTACTTATCCATTTCTGCCAACATTTTGGTGTTCAATCAATCCCTAAGTTTAAGTAAATTTACTTCGAAGAGTAGTAGAGCTCTTTGTGAAGGGCTCGTCCGGGGAAGTCTACCACCACGCCATTTTTTTGCCGCTAAGCAGCAACGCTGTGTTTCGGTTTGAAGAGTGTGGTCGCCGGTGTAATTACAGGCACATGAGGCTTAACATCTGTATGCCTCAAGTTGATGGACGCAGGGCAGTGCATCGTAGGGCACGTTCCTATTGTACGTGACCTACGGGGCAATGTTTTGTTTATAGGTGATGGTTACCACTTAACATCAGGTGGGCCATCTGCTTGTTCCATCAGCTAGTTGTATAAAAAAAAAACCTTAGTCGGCATGTTCGTTACCTACAATGAGTTAATACCTACTTGTTAAGGTCTTATGGCTCCGGTGACAGCGGCTCGCAATTTCGAGGTGCGATTGGCTATTAATTCATTTTATTTCATTTCGGGGAGGTTGTTTGAAAAAATAACTCTAAAGAAACACGCATAAATGCTGTTCGAACACAAATAATACAATAATATAAGGGAAACATGCCCGAATCAGAAATCATTTTGGTATTAGTATGTTTGGTCTTACATTTACCTAATACCAAAATGATTTCTGACTCAAGCACATTTCCCTTATATTATTGTATTATTTGTGTTCGAACAGTATTTATGCGTGTTTCTTTAGAGTTATTCTTTCAAACAACCTCCCCGAAATGAAATAAAATGAAATAATAGCCAATCGCACCTCGAAATTGCGAGCCGCTGTCACCGGACCCTTAAAACTAGGTCATCACCTCGAGAGGTGATTAGAATTGCAACCGCTTCCTCAAAATTACCGTTTACTTCTTGCGGTTTTCCTCTTGCTAAATCGTGATAAATTGAAGCTCCATCCCCCGGTATTGTTTGTTATTATGTCATTGATTACCTATATCACCTATATTGTGGCATTATCAAGAGCATTTTCAAACCAAAAGAGTATAGTTTGGCAACGCGTGTCTCTTCTCCTTTGTGCTCTAACTCTAACCACAGATAAAGATTACTTGCTGCAACATTGGTCGAGATAGACAAGTATAAAACTATCTAGGTATAATAGGTATCATTAAGCCTAGTATTTATGTAGGTTCCTTGTGCGTATGTTAGGTTCACGTTATCGTGAGTCACCAGTGGAACGAAAGAGGGAGGTAATCAATTACATAGGTACTAAGAATTGTGATAGTTGGTATAGTATCCGCCAAACTTCTTGGCCAAACGACCTTGAATGAAAAAGAAACAAAAAATAGGTATCTTTGGTGGTGCGAAGAGTGCAAACCTTTCCCCTACCACCTCGCGCGATGGCCAAGAAGTTTGGCGGATACTATACTGCATTTGATTGATTCAGCATGCATGCAGTGTGGCATGCCTAAACACGGAATCACAAGATGGGGTGATAAAATACAGATACGGGGTAGTAGGCACCTACCGAGTCTAGACGGTAACTTATCTACAGCATACGCAAGACAAGAGTATATTGGAGCTTTTTTGTAAAGGTCTAAAACAGCTAATCCCAGAACTCCTCTTCTGTATTCTGAGATTCAGATTCTGTGTGGCTGAAGTCGACGACAGGTTATTTAATTCGTAGCTAAGCCTACTGCTTTCCTGCTGTACCCTTAGCCACGAATTAACCAATTTTCTATAAGTAAATATAAAAAGTATAAGTAATCAGACAAGAACATAGATATGATAAAATACCTTGTCGTAGAATGACTTAATTGAACCTGAAGAACTTCAAAGGAAAGTGTGGAGACGTAGACACAAGAAAGAAATGATGGGTTAAAGATATCGTGGTAGGTAGCCAAGTTCTAAGATAATAGGTACATAATAGGTTATCTATATATAAATCGACTACTGAAGTACTTACCTACGCTACTGTGCGCACAACACCTACTAATACCATTCATCACACTAAATATTGCGTTTTTAAAATGTGGCGTTGTTCACTATGACCAATCCAATAGCATTTGCGTTCACATCAAGGAATTTGAATACTAGTACAGCCCAAGACAAAGTATTGACGTTACACGGTTTGGGGCAATGTCACCTATGGGAATCTCCTATGTCATCCCAACTATAATATTATAAATGCGAAAGTAACTCTGTCTGACTGTCTGTCTGTCTGTTACGCTTTCCCGCTTAAACCTCTCAACCGATTTTGATGAAATTTGGCACAGACAATCTTTAGACCCTGAGAAAGAACATAGGCTACCTTTTATTGCGAAAAAAAGAGATGAAGAGATTAAAAGTACGCAGACGAAGTCGCGGGTACCAGCTAGTAGAGAATAATGCCCCTGGATAGTATAAGACTTCATTTGTTCTTTCCTTATGCCAAGCAATAAGGAAAATGAGAAAAAATTGCAAAAAAATACACTAATCCAGTCCTTACCCCAACATAGGCTCAGAATAAAGTTAAGTGGTACAGTATTAATAAATCTTGGCATTTTTTAAATCTAAATGGGTATGGTTCTTTACACCATGCTGAATCAATTACTGATTTATTTTGTAGATTTGATAGCGATGTTATGATGATAAAACAAAGACGGGTTAAAGTTACTCTGATTCTCGTTTTGTGCTGCTGAAGGTAAAGAAGTCTAAAAGACCCCTTCGAATGTCGTATGGTTTTGTGGGTAGGTGATAAGTTCCTAACTAAAATGTCAGTTTGGAAGAAAAAAAAAAGGAAATAGTTTGTTTATTTGCGTAGGTACACAGGTATGATAAAAAAAAACAAAAGATTTGTAGGTATAGCTACTAACAACTTTTTAGGTGCATTATCTACTACTACTATTAGCACTATGAGCCGTGCTAGGAGAACCTGTGTTACGGCTTCTAATTCTTCCCTATACAATAGGTAAAATAAAAAACTACGTTTAAGTTAAACATTAACTAAAAAATTAAAATAAAAAGATTTAAAAAATCGCTAGTTCGCCTATGTAGTACATTCATTGAACTGGAAGAACAGACTGAAACTTTGATCCCCAGACACGTGGAGTCCCGCAGACTTCGTGTAAGGAGTTTTTTTGTTCGATGAATAAAGAAGAGTTTTCTAACTTGGCTATCGGTAGGCTTGATTACGGCTGGTACTTAGGTACCTATAACTATATTAGATAGACTGTGTCAACAAACCAGTGTCAAGTACTAACGATGTGTGCAACTAGGAAATGCCATTAAAATCCCATAAAACAAACAAATGAGGCATGACAAACAAGCAACCGTGCAGGGTTTTGCATTGCACCAGATTTCTGTATATACTATAGTTGCGCCCCGCGGTTTCACCCGCGCAGATTTAATTCCTACGGGATAAAAAGTAAGCCAAGTAAGAAAAATATAAATTAACTTGAACAAAGCAATATGTAGTGTGCTTTGTTCAAGTTAATTTATATTTAATAATGGACTTCCGCAAAGTCACGCCTGAGTCAATTAACAAGTAAGAAAAGCCTGTGTGCTATTCCAGACTATAATCTATCTCTCTGTCAAGTTTCATCCAGGTCCGTTCAGCTATTCCGGCGCGGCGCGTGAAAGAGTAAGAAACATTCATGAGCGGACTGATTTTGATTATTCTTATCGTGGTGCTTATCGTGGTCCCTTTGTTTTCAGTTTTATTTTATTTGAGTCAGATCTGTATTTTCTAGTGCATTTGAAGTGGGTTCTTATCATTCGTCAAGACTGAACAACCGGATTTAACTAGTAACCTAAGTAATTTATTTCTATAGAAAAAGTACGGTGAAAGAATTTTCAGCACTTAAACTTCCACGTCTGTTTAATAGCTTAGGTATGTCACAGAAAAGGTTATACCTCTACGTTACTGTTCGGAGCTAACAAAGGGCCAGACGAGGTTCAATCGCCCTAGCGCGGTTCACTGACCCAAGTGTACGTCTATCTATAGGTAGAGTAAAGCCTGAATAGGCCTTAGGGATACCACTGCAGTTAGCTTCACACCACGCCATGAATCAGCTGACTGTCTCATCACCACATTCAAAAGGTGATAAACATAGGTACCTAGTAGTAGCATTTCGTTCTCTTGTCGTGTCGTTCACTAGTCCTTAAAAACAGTGTGGTGAACGGATTTTAGGAGGCTCTTTTGATTTCAAGCACTATATGGGTACTCGTATTAGGAATAGATTAGCCGATGTTGTAAATAAGGCTCTGTTTTTTTTAAACCTGTTTTAGTTCCAGACTGGGGTGCTAATGTCCCAAAAGTTATTCTCCGAGCGGGATTTGAACTCGCGACCTTCCCCTTGATACCCGCTCGGAGAATAACTTTTGGGACATTATAAAATCTCGGTGATTTCCATAAGTGTAGTAAACACTATAAATCTAATAAAAAAGTCTGGGTTGGTTCATCAGTTTGGCTCATAGGAGTTCATGTGCGAAATGGTAGCTTTAAGTTTTCACCGGTCAAGTTTTAAATACTTTAGCCACACTTTTTCAATAAAAACAAGTGACATGGCGAGTACAAGTAGATTGGCAACAAAGAAATCCAATTCTCGTTTTGGTATCGAGTTTCAGCAATAATTGTTAGCAGTTCTCAAATAAAAAGTTACAAAATGACGAAACAAGGTAATGTTTCGAATTACAGTGTTTTACTGATATTGTACCTATCTTGAGTTTGGCTGGAGACTACCTACCTTTTTTTTAATATAGGTAGCTACACAGATATCTGCGTACTGCGTGCGGTGGTCTAGTGGGAGTGACCCCGCCTTCCGATCGTAAGGTCGCAGGTTCGAATCCGGTCGTGCACCAATGGATTTTTCTATCGAAAAATTTATGTGCGCAATGCCAGTGCTCTTAAACGGTGAAGGAAAACATCGTGAGGAAACCAGTTAGTATTCTGACAGCGGCGATGGGCTTGCAACCTGTCACGTATGGAATACTAACTATGAGAGTTGTCTGGTGATAAGAAACTGTTAGAAATGTTGGATAATCTCTGTTGAAGCGATTATCCTAAAAAGGCTGATAATGATAATAAAATTGATTATGATTGATTGGATGACGATTTTCAGGGTTCCGAAATCCTGTTGAGGAACCTTTTTTATTAAATAATACGGCAGAGCAGACAAATTACTCTAACTAATCGTCGAATATCGGATATCGGATATCGAATCGAATTACCTACCAGGCGAGTTTCAAAGATAAACTCTGTCCTAAGCGAGTTACGGCTGGTTTCTTTCTAGAAGGATGACCAAACCTAACCAGAAATCAAATCACATGCTATTTCAGTTAAATTTGATGCAATAGTTGAAAAAGCAAGTGATTTGATATTTGATTAGGTTTGATCAAGCTCATAAAAACCCGGCGCTAGTGTTGTTAATTTAATCCGGTGGCATCTTCATTGAAAAACTTGTGTAAAATAATATTATTGGACCATTTTCTAAAACTTATACGTAAGTCTAGTACATACACACTCTTGGCCATTTTCTTCTAATGTTATTATTTATGAGTTTTGATAACGATGGGTAATTCCTTGACTAATAATGAAGATGGATTAATAATACGCTACGTTGTGTGATCAATCAAATTGGTGGGATTTATTGACTGCTAAATCTGTCTACGTAATAAGTAGGTAGGTTTACCTAATTTATCTATTAGATTATTTAGGTCTTCTTTATTTCGAAGTAGGTAAGTAATAAATAATGTAAATCTATTTTTTTATATCAGTTATTTAGTCCGTATAAAAGCTATTTTCAGTTATGTGGGAGGAGGACTAGACAACTATTTGGTTTACCTAGCTATATCTATTTATATTTATTAGACTTTTTTACATTTGCTATTGTGTCAATGTAGAGTTTTTTTCCGAAGTTTTAATATAGCAGTGGCTAATAAATTCCTTGGCTAATAACGTGAAGATGTTAATAACTAATGACAATTATGACTCATTCATAATGACTGCATCAATTAAAACTGATCGGTTTAGAAATATACCTTATTTCAACGTGATAAGAACTAGGTGACAGCTGTTTTATATTAGCTTTCACGTACAAAAGTGAGTTTTATTCTCTAGGTAAGAACGTTGAAAGGGATGTTGGCTTCACCATCACGTGCAATCACACTAGTCTTGGACAAGGAGAGGACAGGGGTCTATTTTTATTGATATTGAAATATGTCTTTTTATTGCAATTTACTCATTATATACCTTGAAGTACATAACATGCAATGTTGATTATTTGAACAGAGTCGCTATACAAAAGTTACTTATGCAGTAGAATCACAAAGATCACTTTGAAACGTCCCAAACTATGTGAATCTAAGTGCTAGTTCAAATCCAAACGACCAAAGCCTAGAAAAACAACTGACGCCTTGGTTCAGACCGCATTGGAAAGACTCTTAGAGGAAACCCCGACAAACAAGAGCTGAACTTTGAAATTTAAATCATAAATAATCATTTATTGTTTGGGATTCCAGGTTACAACAAAATAATAAGATTCATTTAAGAAAAACATGGAAGACAGACACGTTTAAAACTAAACAGAATAAGCGTAGACATCATTTCCATTTTCTGACAGTTGGCTAATCATGATTAACTTGTGAAAAACGTTAATCCTAGATGCGATTAGGCATGCTAGACACTATTATCTAGTGATCGATGTGAGCGGCCTCAAAAAAGAAATGTGGTTAAATCCCTGTCTGGCTGTCAAGTCCCTTGCTATCTCTATCTAATTTGAAGTAAAGCTGAAATAGCAAGTGACTTGAAAGCCGATTAACTCTGGTCCAGCTTTCAGAAGCCAGCGGATACACAGGGTTACAAGAAAAATCGTGCTAGATCCGTTAAGGGTGTGGAGTACCCATCATTTCTGACTTATTTCACTATGAAACACCCTACCCTTAAAAATAAAAAAATAATAATAAATATAAATTAATGAATTATGTGCGCAATGCCAGTGCTCTTAAACGGTGAAGGAAAACATCGTGAGGAAACCAGTTAGTATTCTAACAGCGGCGATGGGCTTGCAACCTGTCACGCATGGAATACTAACTACTGCAAAATGTGGTATGTGCCAAATGTAATGTTTGGACGTACCTCTGACTACCCCCCTTAGACATCCTCAAAGAATCTTGAATTAGTACCTACTTGATACTGGGAGATCTGAAGGGATATCTACCGTGTCTGGGGATCAAAGTCGTGAAGCTGTTTCTGTGTGTTTCAGTGTTAAATTAATGAATAAATCCGTAGGAGAACCAAGGTAGCCGACATAGCTCTCAGATTCAGCAAGTTGAAGTCGCAATGGGCAGGTCATATAGCTCGAAGAACTGACAATC
Source organism: Plemyria rubiginata (assembly GCA_963576535.1). Classification (NCBI taxonomy): domain Eukaryota; kingdom Metazoa; phylum Arthropoda; class Insecta; order Lepidoptera; family Geometridae; genus Plemyria; species Plemyria rubiginata. The sequence continues at coordinate 12,839,550 of OY754908.1, read as the reverse complement.
GATGGGGAATAAAGTCATCGACATTGTAGGTAAGGATCGCGGATAGTCGTTGGATGGAAAGGGCTCAGAATCGTTCTTCCTGGAAGCGGATAGGGGAGGCCTATGTCCAGCAGTGGACTTCTGTGGGCTGTTGATGATGATGATAATGATGACATACATAGGTACCTATATATATTTTTTTTATAAATATACCTATACATACAACACAATTAATGAATACAATTTATATATTAAATGAATACTATAAAAAAGATATGACGCTGCTCTCGGTGTGAATTGTCAATACAAACGCGTCATCTTAATTATAATGATTGGTGGTAATAAATAAATGTAGTGGTTGCAATAAAAGCTAAATACCTACAATACGTATTACATCAAAGTATGTGTATAATAATGTACCTTGAAGCAATAGCGTTAATATTATGGACGTAAACTGCATTACATAAAACAAACAAACTTTTATGAATAATTCATGAAAATACTTGAATAAATAAACTCATATTCCTATCGGAAACTTGAGTTTTCCATAAATAAAAAAGGTTTTATTACATAACAAATGTCACAGAATAGATTTGTACTGTACTGCATAATCTATTCAAGCCCGGATTTTGGATACAAAACATAATAAATAAAATAAATAAATATATAATATATTTATTTTATATATAAATACACATATACTATACTATCGACTGCTATCAACTATATACCATACTAGCGACCCGCCCGCGCGCCCCTGCTTCGCACGGGTGCACATATCATGCATGTATTACATATAAACCTTCCCCTTGAATCACTCTATCTATTAAAAAAAACCGCATCAAAATCCGTTGCGTAGTTTTAAAGATTTAAGCATACAAAGGGACATGAGGACAGGGACAGAGAAAGCGACTGTTTTATAATATGTAGTGATGATACATATACTATACTATGTATAATTAGTAAGTCTAAATTTCGTCGGAAAAAGTGTTTGTTTCACTTAATTTGAATGTTTTAATTTGAAGGCTGGAAACCAAAACCAACATCCCCACTATTATTCCCCACTCACACTCTTACGCATTTATAATAGTGTGATTTATATCTATCTCAATCTAAAAGCCGTAAAAGGACCTCAACTATCTAAAACTGGACACGACCAAGCTTCGAAGTCAACCAGTCGATCAGGTTCGACATCCCAAAAATAGCCTAGTCATGTACGAGTATGTGTACGCGCATACATGCACGTACATTTCTTCTTTCACTGACAATTTATATTACCTACAGGGCGTTTTATGATATTTATTTAAATTCTTTATGCAGATACGAAGGTAATAGGCTCGAGTGAATAGGTGTCTTCTAGACCGTTCTGCTCTAACTTCGGCTACATCGCCGCTTACCATCAGGTGAGATTGTAGTCAAAGGACGGTTTATTCTTTATAAAAAAAAATAAGGTTAATAGGAAATTTATAAAGTGTTGATCTGCCCTTTTCTGTTTCTGTTAGCTATTAAAAACAAAAAGTTTTAAAATAGCTAACACAAACAACGGAACAGAACAGAAGAACTCCACGAGCATTCTAATAACAACAAAAAAGTTAAAAATAGCTAACAGAAATTGAAATTTAGGGCAGATAATATTTAACCAACGCAGAGTAACACTTTCGGCGAGAATAAATTAATTTCGTATTTTGACTCGGACCGCCCTTATACAAGTTTTATCGTTGTTAATTTAAAAAGAATAAGATCTAAATAAAATCCTACCTCGGTAGGTACCTCTAGAATCTTTCAAAGAATCGACCAATGACGAACATGCAATTCAATAACTGATATTGCGAACGAACAAAACATAAAGGACATCCCACAGAAAATCTTGCACAATCTTCTGTGAATCAATTTGGAATTGCACATCGAGTTGTTGGAAACTATACGTGCAAAATAATTTAAAAGACCTTGTTTACTAAACTGATAAGCCGTCGGCGATGTGTGTGTGACTAGCTAGAGGTTATACAGAAACAACTTGAGCAATTCTGCAGGCGTGTTGCTGTAAACAGTTCAACATTTTCGATGCATGGGATCTAGTATCGAAGTCAAAACGTTCAGCTCATCATCTTTCTTCTTTGTTTTCACTGATTTATGTGTAACAAATACATAAATCAATGTTTGTAGCAGGTATTCATCATCATCATCAACCTACAGAAGTCCACTACTGGACATGCCTCCCCTATACGTTTCCAGGAAGAACGATTCTGAGCCCTTTCCATCCAACGACTTCCCGCGGTCTTAACAATGTCGTCAGTCCATAGGGTTGAAGGGCGTCCCACTATTCGTTTTCCTGTTCGTGGTCACCGTTAAAGAACCTTTATTCCCCATTTCTGATTGGTGTCGGGAGCACCGGTGGTCTAGTGGAAGTGACCCCGCCTTCCGATCGTAAGGTCGCAGGTTCGAATCCGGTCGTGCACCATAGGATTTTTCTATCGAAAAAATTATGTGCGCAATGCCAGTGCTCTCAAACGGTGAAGGAAAACATCGTGAGGAAACCAGTTAGTATTCTAGCAGCGGCGATGGGCTTGCAACCTGTCACGTATGGAATACTAACTACTTCAAAATGTGGGTATGTGCCAAATGTAATGTTTGGACGTACCTCTGACTACCCCCCTTAGAATCCCCCTCAAAGAATCTTGAGTAAGTACTTGGTACTGAGAGATCTGAAGGGATATCTACCGTACCTGGGGATCAAAGTCGTAAAGCTGTTTCAGTTTCAGTTTTCTGATTCTGTCTCGTAGTGAAACTCTCAGCATGGCTCTCTCCATAGCCCGTTGTGCGACCTTGAGCTTGTTGATGAGGCCAATAGTAAGCGACCACGTCTCAGTTCCACTGGTTGAAGAATTTCGTCTTGAGGCTCTGCGGTATTCAGCGGCAAGCTGTGCAAAATAAAACGAAACTTGTGGAGAGTGGAGACTGATCTACGATATCATTATAAGTTTTACTGGCATCAAGCATACAAGTGAAAACCCACCGATTAATTACATCACATACAAATACATCCACAAACTTTTTAATCGTTTTCCTTATTTTGATTTGTTTGTTTTCTTGGAACCTTGTAAGTTCTTCCAAAAACGCGGGTTGCGTCATGTTCTTATGAAAAACTTATTCTCACACGTTATCTCAATTAGTACAGTAATGTTGAAACAGCAACGGTACTGTGTTGAACCCTGGTCATTATTGTTCTGTTTCTGTTAATTAGCAAATATCTGTAGCTAGGTCAAGTTTGTAATCTGAACCTTATTATTTCAACACTTAGCACAAGCTTAGTCTAACCAGTTCTTAGGCTTTGGTCGCGACGAACTGATGGTAGATTCACCTAGTATAGGTATAAGACGTTTTGAAGTGATCCTTGTGATTACATGAATAAAGACCGGTTTGATTTTGATTTTAACTTTTACTTTGACTGCCTTGCTTTGATTGTAAGTTCTAGAGCGTATCACAACAGAACAACGGCATCTAGGTTATGAACTTTGGTCTTTCACACGCACGGTGACAAAATAGTTAGCAAATATCTATGATAAACAAACAGACACGAGAATTTTTAAATTCTGATCATGCAGACTCCATAATCTTTTGATATGTATTCAGGCTGCGTCCAGTTACACGAGTGTTACATAAGGAGGTAAAGGTAGACAATGCCGCTAATGAAATCGTTCATTTGAATGTATAGTAGGTACAATGTACCTACATCTAAACAAGTTCAATTGACTCAAGGAAAAATCTTTTAATTGCATTCAATTACAATGATGTTCATACTATATAAATCAGGGTAAAAAATAAGTAGGTAGCGTTGTAGAAGACGCGCACTTATAATACTTGTTAGAATTTATTGTATTATAAATAAATAAATAAATAATGCTGGACAATCCACACAGCATCATCTAGCCCCAAAGTAAGCTACTCAAAGCTTGTGTTATGGGTACTTCATAACTGATATATTTAATACATTATATACTTACATAGATAGATATTTTTAATTATAAATATACACCCAGACCAACGGAACAAATTTCTGCAGATCGTACAAATTTTTGTTCCGAGGCGGGAATCGAACCCGCAACCTCTTGCATCGCAGGCGGACTCTCGCCCGCTGCGCCACTGAGGTCGTCATTATATAATAAAACTGATAGTGGGAAAATGAAATAGTGGGAAAGAATTAGTGAGTCCTATGAATCATCACAAGGAAAATTAAAATAATAGCAATATCATATGAATTTGTTTACAAACATTAAATGATAGCACTACGATAGCGTAGGAAGACACACCTGCCATCATAGTAGTAAATATATGACTTACCCAGAAAAACAATCTTCACCGCAAATTGGAATAGGCAGCAAGCCAACAAGGTAGTTCGGACATATAAGTAGGACAAAATCACAACAAACACAATACTGCTTCTGAAACACCAAAATAAAGAAAACACAGCTGAGAAAAAGTAAATTGACATTGATAACTGGTTCTCAGTTCTCACAGCACAAGCTTTGCTTGGCAACATGGAAGCAGATTGAGGTTTAAGTTCATAATGCTAGCAGATAAAGAAGGAAAAAAACAGATTGTAGCTAATATGTAGGATACAAACGATAGTTCTATTACGGAAGTGGTCATTCATATTTAGTACTGATGAACTATATTCTAAGATAATTACTAAACTATTCATGAAAGGTCAAAACTAGTCTATACAATATAAAGCATGCAGTAAATCTATCGAGAGCGGGATTGATAAGCATGTGGAACTGGGGGAATGATCTTTTTTTTTTTTATGGCTCCTGTCTATCGACAATCTTGCCAGTGTCAAGTGATAGAGATTATATGCTCTTTGCTATGTTTCTAGTCACGTTAGTCGAAAGTCGAGTCAGTCAATTGTTTTGAAGAAAATGGTGGCGGTTTCTTCAAAACATTTGAAACATTTTCGGTCAAATCACGATATCACATAATACACTTTCATTTCAAATGCTTACACTTTGTGCTAAGACCACAAGTAATGTTGATTAAAATACCACCAAAATTACACAACACAACTCAAAATAACACTAGAAAAACAATTAAAATGAAAATGCTATGTAAAACTGATACCTGGGAATGATCTTGAAAGAGACTAAAGGACGCTGTCAATGGTAAAATGCCATTGTATGAAGAATAGGTCCTTATTATTTTTCAATTGTCAAGAACATATCGCTTTCACACATCCATAGATAGGTTAGGTGTTTGTTGGTCACATTGACCAAACAGAATTATAGCAAGCAACAAGGAGGATGGAGGATGAACAAGGTGTCATAGTAGATAGAAAAGAAACTAACACAGCGAATGATTACTCCAGCCACGGCAGGTTGAATATATTATGTATGATCTAGTTTGGGGTTCTGCAATCTATGAAGCTATATTACATTATATCCTTGATGAGAGTCGAAAGCTTAAGGTCATGAATAATAATAGTATTTTATTTCTCAGACCGAAAGATATATGGAGAGGAAACGGGCTGTGTTCAATAAACAAGAAGATATAACCACTGTATCTAGCTAGCGGAACTTCATGAATTCGCTGATATCAGTGAATTCACTACTTTCTGTATCATCTTACTAGGAATGCTCAAATAAAAACGTACGTGTGTATAACACTTTTTAAACTATACCAGCCCATTGATGTTCATTCAATGCACACGTACACTTTTATGTTAGTTATATCATGCCAGTCAAGTCACAACGCAACAGTTTTACGTAGGTAAGTATGTGGTAAAATGTGGTTAGATGGCTATTGGATGGTAATAATAGAACAGAATGCATTTTTATCCAATTATTGCTGTTTGTGGTCAATAGGTAGGTAAGTTATTGGATTAGATAAAGTTCTTGTTAAGGGCCCGGCGACAGTGGCTCGCAGTTTCGAGGTGCGATTGGTTATTATTTCATTTTATTTCATTTCGGGGAGGTTGTTTGAAAGAATAACTATCCAGCGACACGCATAAATACTGTTCGAATACAAATAATACAATAATATAAGGGAAATGTGCTTGAGTCAGAAATCATTTTGGTATTAGGTAAACGTAAGGCCAAACATACTAATACCAAAATGATTTCTGATTCGGGCATGTTTCCCTTATATTATTGTGTTATTTGTGTTATTTGTGTTCGAACAGTATTTATGCAAGTCACTGGATAGTTATTCTTTCAAACAACCTCCCCGAAATGAAATAAAATGAAATAATAGCCAATCGCACCTCGAAACTGCGAGCCGCTGTCGCCGGGCCCTTAAACTATCTCGGTTTTCTCGTAAGAACGTAGTAACTTTATTGATATACCTTTCTCTATTCCGTGGATATACCTATCTCAACAAGTATCTCAACAATCAAAAGATTATGAATAGATTTATTTTAATAAGGTTTGTAACCACACCTAATTTGCCTTTAGTTACGATAAAAAAAAGTAATCTGATACGATAATAATCTTATCGTAAGCAGTTGTTTATTACTTACCACCCTTATTATTGCAAATTTACAATCCAAGGAAAAAGATTAAGAAAAATATCAAACATGCTTAAAATACTGGATCACGTAATACTTGTATATTTCTTTAAAATAAATGATATTGTTTGATAAAAATCATCAAGATTATTTTGTAATGATCTGCAGATATGAATACACTAGTTGCGCCACGCGGTTTCACCCGCGCAGATTTACATCCCGGTATTCCCACGGGATAAAAAGCAGGCAAAGCAGCCTATGTGTTATTCTAGACTATAATGTATCTCTCTGCCAAGTTTCATCCAGATGCGTTCAGCAGTTCCGGCGTAAAAGAGTAACAAAGATCCATCCATCCATACATCCATACTTACAAACTTTCGCATTTATAATATTAGTAGGACTAGTAGGATATTACTTATCTACGTATAGCTCAACTGTTTCAGCATGTTTTGGAAATATTATAATTTTATTTAACTTTCTAACACCGATTTTGATATGGATATCAATAAAATAAAACATTACGGTGACAGCGGCTCGCAATTTCGAGGTGCGATTGGCTATTATTTCATTTTATTTCATTTTGAGGAGGTTGTTTGAAATAATAACTCTAAAGAAACATGCATAAATACTGTTCGAACACAAATAATACAATAATATAAGGGAAATGTGCTTGAGTCAGAAATCATTTTGGTATTAGGTAAACGTAAGACCAAACATACTAATACCAAAATGATTTCTGATTCGGGCATGTTTCCCTTATATTATTGTATTATTTGTGTTCGAACAGTATTTATGCGTGTTTCTCTAGAGTTATTTTTTCAAACAACCTCCCCGAAATGAAATAAAATGAAATAATAGCCAATCGCACTTCGAAATTGCGAGCCACTGTCACCGGAGCCTTATGCCTTATCCATTAAGAAATTTAAATTGAACTATGTACTCATGTTGCTCTTGTTTTGTTTCGATGCTGAGGATTTTTCACTATGTCTCCCTATATGTATGCACATAAGCTTATTTCAATATATTGAATTAATACAATATACATTACATTATACTTGAAAGACACCTGTTCAATTACATAACTCATTTACTTAACTATTATGAAAGTTCATTTTTTATTTAATCAATAACAAACATGTCACGTGCTCAATACACGCTATACATAACATATCATGTGACTTACAATGCACTTAAGAAGTTTTCAAGCTATGACGCAGGTTTCGGTAGTAATTTTTATTTTATTTTATTTATTGAGTAATCAGAATATCATCATCAGGGTTTGCTGTACTGGAAGCTTTTTGAAATTAAACCATAATCTGCTATTTTCCTATCGGATGGCCAGAAAACACCAGTCGTATGATGAATGTAGCAATGTGTCAAAAAAAGAGAGTAGAATAACTCTTACCCAATACATAAATGTGTGTTGATGATAAAAGAGGTTATGCATTTTCACTTTCTTAAACTAAAAAAACAAAATTCATTCAGATAATCTATTCTGACAGATTGCTTATTCCGTGTACCTACCTTATAGAAAGTGGCGCCTGCGCAGCCTTAGGCGTTTGGATTGGACGGTGAAACCGTTTCGACGACATTACCTACTAGTACGGGTCTTGTTTTGGTTATTTATATATTACTAGGTGATGCCGCGGCTTTGCTCGCGCTCGTTTACTTTGAAAATCTCATACAAACTTTCATCCCCCATTTTATCCCCTTGGGGGTAGAATTGATCAAAATCAAAATCCTTTCTTAGCGGATGCCTACGTCATAACATCTACCTGCATGCCAAATTTCAGCCCGATCCGTCCAGTGGTTTGGGCTTGTGCGTTGATAGATCACTATGTCAGTCAGTCAGTCAGTCACCTTTGAGTTATATATATTTAGATTTGGTATGTCTATGTGCGTCGTTATGATTTTCTAAATTCTTCTGAATTTTTGGTTTAGGTTTTATGTCATTGTGCACCTCAGTAATTTTTTTCACTTTATTCACATTATTTTGCCTAAATCAGCTGAGTTTGGCAGTAACTTCCGAAACCAATCAGTTGCGGTAATTAGGTAGGTACATAGGTACCTACACTACACACACAGCCACAGTCACAACTACAAACAGAATCCTTCTGCTTTAGTTTGAATAAGACGTCTTTGTCTTTTCTTTCGAATACGGTATTCAGTTCCATTTAGAACCTTCGTCTCTAATTACGTTTTTACATCAACATGATTGTGGCTTCCACGTTGTGGCTTCTATGGTGTATGCAATAAAAATTCTTTTACGATTCCTCATTTTACTTATTGTTCTCTATTATTATTCTGACCTCACAGACTGTTAGGTATAACCGCATCCTCTGTATGTTTTAGGATGTAAATTTGTCTTAAATTCTACTTATTGTCAATGAATGGACTTTTTCTATCTAATTATGAATGTCTCGTCCCTGATAAAAGTTTGTGTTCTTTGTTGCCAAATCGTACTGAGGTAGGTATATGTATAAAACATATAAGTTAAGTTAAAAGGTATAATATACCTATTATTATAATGTAGATCGATCAACTTCTACCTATACTTGGAGCTTTGCTCGACTGAGTCAACAGAAAACTGGTTTTCATACACGCCTGGCAAATACCAACGGTCAATATTACCCAACTCATTTCTGTAGTTATCTACGAATCATAAAAATATCCTCCTAAAGATGAAGTCTGAAATGATACGGTTTCTGTGAAGTCAAATCACGCCACTGGCTGGTCTGACCATACAGATCTCTCGGAATTTATATGGCATACCTATAATATGGCAAATTCAACAAAAATGTGGTTCCGATAAAATTTTCTTAAAAGCAGTTTAGCAACTCTATCAGCGGCGATGGGCTTGCAACCTGTCACGTATAGAATACCACCAACCACTAATTTACAAAAGGTGCCAATAGTAATATTTGGGCGTACCCCTAACTATAGCAATAGGTTAGCGTGGTATGGGCATGTCATGAGAAAGGAAGAATGTCACGTAACGAAAACAGTGATAAGTATGAATGTGGATTGATGTAAGAGGAAGGCCAAAGAAAATATGGATGGATTGTGTTAAGGATGGCATGGGTAAGAAAGGAGTGACGACTGAGATCACGGTTGGCAGAGGGAAGCGGATGTACTAGTTCCTTGCGATTTCATTGAACATTTTGACTTTTACTTTGACCTTAGGATCAAAGTCGTAAAGCTGTATGACCGTTTTCTTTGTAAATAACTACAGTATAAATAATATGTTTAATAGGTTTAATGTCAATTTATGCACAATTGTTATGGTTTCTGTTTGGGGAATCAGATAAGCCTATAATAGCCTTAGCCACCTAGCCCGCCTAATCTACCTACTAGATGCCTTCTACCTACACTGTGACGCAACTACCTTCTTTTGTAAACTTTTTAACAATAGTACATACGGCTATTTATACACAATAGCAGTGAAAGTACTAAGTAACCAACCGGTTTCACTTCGCATTGAACGAGAACAAGAGTAGTAGAGCTCTTTGTGAAGGGCTCGTCCGGGGAAGTACTACCACCACGCCTTTTTCTGCCGCCAAGCAGCAACGCTGTGTTTCGGTTTGAAGAGTGTGGTCGCCGGTGTAATTACAGGCACATGAGGCTTAACATCTGTATGCCTCAAGTTGATGGACGCAGGGCAGTGCATCGTAGGGCACGTTCCTATTGTGCGTGACCTACGGGGCAATGTTTTGTTTATAGGTGATGGTTACCACTTAACATCAGGTGGGCCATCTGCTTGTTCCATCAGCTAGTAGTATTAAAAAAAAAGTATTTTATTTTAAGCTCAATTTAAAGATAACTCGTCGCATTGTCTCAAAATCAAGGTTTAATGAGAAAACAACAAAGAATCGGGTTTTTTTTAAAGGAACTCAATGCCAACTCATCCGGCTCTAAAAAACAATATTGATAGAGGTCGCGTCAACCAAAAAGAACGCTGGAAAACAGTGGAGGGGATGTGTTTGCGCAAACAATGAAAATACTTGCGCCATCACACACACTCCCCCTCCTTCCAGCGTCCTTTTTGCGTGACGCGCACTGTACTGAGCTGAGCCGGGACCTTTTTGCTGCTGTAGCACACAGCACTATTGTTAGGTTAATGTTAAATATTAGTATATGTTTCATAGTATGTAGGCATGGGTAATAGTTTATAGTGGGTACCTATAGTTTTTTATTTTTATTATCTTACCTTACCTTAGAAAGTTGATTTTAATTAATGTGTAAAATAAGTCGTTTTCTATTTAATATTATTTTTATTATACCTACCTACAATACCCTAATTGTATGCTGTGTGTTTTTGTGGCCAATAAAATACTGTCTATGTCTATGTCTATGCCCATTTTATGAAAGATGAACATTATGTACCTATGTATGCTCAGACCAAATAAAAACTAAAGACAGACTTCTGCGAACAGCAAAGTGAAGCCAGTTTTCTAAAGATGTGTTGCGTTGCGTGGGCCGATTTGGTGTGTGCGTGCGAGGCGTAGTTTGACCGGCTTCACTTTGCTGTGCACAGAAGTCCGTCTTTTAGTTTTTATTTGGTTTAGGTTGAGTATGTATGTATGTATACTTAGATTTCACATTTTTTCATCATGCTTTTCCCCCTCTTAAATACAGATGAGAGAAGGGCTAGATGGAATACTATGAAAATTAAAGAGCCTTTAACGGTCACATGGTGTTTCTGCTTATTGACGTCACAGATACAAAAGTACACACAATACAAAAGATTTTTTGAATAAATAAAATACAAGCTCCAAGTAGGTAAACGTCTGATTATGTCAGCAGCCGCAGCCTACCTTGAAGAAGTGGGCGTGGCGACAAGTATAATCAATAGCCTTTACGACCAATTAGAAGATAATAAACTGTATGCCATGAAAAATAAGGACTAAATTCCTTATTGGTTCGTAACGGTGCGTAGATAAGGTGTGCGTAGTCGCACGCAATCTGCCTATTCTACGCAAGCTTCTGACATATTGTGTTGTAAGTGGACTGAATAAATTTTGCCCAGAATGCTGTCTTTTTATTAAACCAAGCAATACCTATGGTGATTTACATTCATTCCTGTTAATCGCTACTGTGAAATGTAGACACTTGCGAGGAATGCTGTTGGCATACAAGTTCTAAATGAAGCATAGAACAAGAACATTCGTTTATAATTTCAGCATTATTTTGCTTAATACTCGTACCAAAAACCGGCTCAATCATTTGTCAACGCGCCGTCCAAATCAAACAGTCTTTACTCGTAGCACAGTACAATATGCTTTTCAAAATAGTCTTCTGTGTTTGTGCTGGTGTGGCTTCAGATGATAACAACATTAGACTGAGCCTGAATATCTGTCTTTCCCCTAAATCAGCCGTATCTTTTGATGGAAAGAAGTAATAGGCGACAACGTCTGTAATCCCAATGGGTACACGTCATGTCTCTAGGGCTAGGCTATCAGATTCCTGGAAGGTGATGTATTTTAAAGGCTGAGGATGACGGAGCCGATACTGCTCGACCCACGCGGAAACAGCCATCTACGGCAAATCAACTGGATGCCTTGATTGTTTTCGTTATTTATATAATTATCCAATTACGCTGTTCACTTATTTGGCTTCGGTCGCCCAATGTCAGACGCAGTGTTGTTTTGCCATTTTGCGATCGGGGATTCGGTTTGATTTGACGAAATTCGCGGAAAATTTATGAATATCTACAAATTGGTTGATTTGGGGACTTGCAGTTGAACGCAGTTGAACATTGAAGTTTGAACTGTTAGGTGCATCCAGTTTATGGTGAACCCGATGGTATGGCACAAAAGTGGTTATGCAAAAGAAGGAAATCCTTACGATAAGTGGAACTCAGAGGTTGAATTACAGTTTTTGTAGGACTAACGATCTCCGAGATGATGGTACGTGGTACGACCGTAATCAAATGAATTCGTCGTGTCGCACGTACAAACAACGTCTATCACCATATCCTCGCCTCATGGTGACTAACAACTAGCTTTTATCAATTTGCATAACGTCTGATTTGGATTTCCACACTAAGTCTAGAAACCGGTTTGACTGGTCGCCTACCAAGATGCTTTGAACCTTTCAAAGTCATTTCCTAACACCAGAAATAACCTAAATCTGAAGATGTTCTAGCAAAATACCTATGCATATAATTTTTATGATCACTTCAACTAAATTAATAAAGGATGGAAAAAGTGCCACTGGATTTTTGTGTAATACACTATAATACCTAACTTGTTGAGCGCGTCGTCTTTAGTTGCTATAGTTGGTTGCTATATGCTACGCCGGCCGCCGCGATAGCCGATAGGTATAATCCTTAAGAGAAGTGGAACTCAGAGGTTTAATTACGATTGTTGTAGGACTAACGATCTCCGAGATGATGGTACGTGGTACGACCGTAACCTATACATTTTGCTGAATGTAAGAAATAGTTCTAGAACAGCATTCAACTATGTATTATCTAAACCTTGTTGCTGCTATGTGTTGAGCAGGAATCTCCAAATTCAGCCACCACACGATGCGACACGTCAGGCAGACAAGTGGTTTAAAAAATAATATTCCAGACAGTTTTATGGCCATGAAGGTAATTTTTTTGTTCAGCTAACTTTTACCCAACTTTCGTCAGTTGTATTGTATGGAACTTTTCCCTCGCAGTCCAGTACCTATAACTTTACTTCGCCTATTTCACAAATAGGTCTCAAAAATTCAGCTGCTGAGGGCTATTACGTAGATTCAAATGAAGGCTTTGTAGGTATGCGATCCGTCAGTCAACGATGCGACTTCTGCTATTTTTAGCGCAGCCTGGGTTTTATAACCGAGGAGAAAACAGACCGGTTTTCAACCGGTGATTATCAGACGGGTTTATCGCACGTAGATGGTTTAATGTGTAATTTACCAGAGAACGATAAATTTAGATACGGTTTAACTGTTGCTGTTGCTAAATAAAACAACTGTTTTTGCGATGTACGGAGATGTACTTGTAAGTTCACTAACAAATTAGGACATTTTTAATGTAACTGACTGAGGCACTACTCTGACTACGCCTTAGCTAGGGAGCTAGAGATGAAAATACTGATATAAAGGCTGATGAGGCTAATCTATAGCCGTATTGCGAATCCCATGTACCTACTTTAAAGTGTTTCTGTCCAAATTCTAGATATTTCAAAGCAACACCTACTACAGTTTCTTGATGGTTTCTATGAAGGTATTTATGATTATTAAAATAGGCAGCTCGGACTGGTTATCAAACAGTCTGCATGCTATCGCAACAAGGATAGCAGCGGTTCGAATGGCCATAAATAATAGGACAGTTTCTAGTATTACCGCTACTTTGCCTGCAGTCGCACGGAATTGTGGACTGCAGTACTTGGAAAGAGGCTACGTGGGTTTTTCTTTAGTACTCACCTTTATTTAGAACTTTAACTGCCACATCACACGAGTTCAACACTTTCGTGTCTCAGAACTAAAGTAACCAAAAAAACTGATCTATCCAATAAACGTGTTTCAACAGAGTAAAAGTGGGCTCGTATTAAAGAAGCAATAACATTTAGTTTTTCAGAAAAAAAAAATATTGAAATAAAACTAAAAAACTAAATGTTTGAAAGATTTTTTATTTTATTTATTTATCTTTATAAAAAATGTACAACAATAGTGAAATATGTAGCAATAAGGAAACCACTAAGGTTTATAAAAGTAATGCTAATAGAGAGTCTTATGTCGATAGTTTCTAAACTAGGTAGGTATGTATACAAAATAAAAACATCAAATAAACTGGACTGGTAAGTGTAGTTCTAGGAAATATGAAGGTTATTTTATTTATAGGTAGTTTTCTATATTAGCTAAGAAGTGATACTTTAATTTAAACTTAATGTTTTTTGAGGTTATGCTATTAATGAGATCAGTAGGTAGTTTATTAAGTAAGCGAGGAACTAGATAACTAGCTGTCCTCGCGCCGTATGCATTCCAAGCGCGCAATAAAAACAATTCAAACCTCTTGCCATTACCAACTTACATTATCTTTTTCCCTAGTCATCAACTTCATTCTCTGTTATGCCTTCTTTCTTACCCTTGTCATCTCAACTCATCAAGCTCCTAAAAAGGCCAATTGGAAAGGGCCATTAGGACGGGTCGGTTATAGTCTATCCCCATTCAAATCTAACTCTCATTTCGTCATTACCTCCCTAAAAGACATTCCGTCGTTTCGCAAAGGTCTTATCACGTATGATTCGATAGAGCTGTCTCACATGGTTTAGCCTACACGCTAAACGCACTATGCTTCCAAGTTTTGCAACTCATAACAATCAACAATACAGTAAATGCAGTCAACCTTCAAAAAACGTAGCACATGACGAATGTACGGCAATCCATTTACGATGATGTGAAAACGCTAAAGGCTAAGTGGTAAGCCCAAGGTTCCCGTGCAAACCTTGTTTTTGCCTTGGACCTAGTACTTGCAGTACCTGGCTTATACACTGTAGGTTATTATTCAGTGGTGTAGGCATTGTATTGCTAACTACTGGTCCAAGGTGATATATTATCTAGAATGTGCAGCTTACAGTAACCTAAGTCCACGTACACAAGCCGCCGGTTATCGTAGGTAATATTTGTTAAAAAGTAAGATCAAACGTCAGATATTGGAAATTCTCTTTCACGCCTTTACCAACTTACACCATCGTTTTCCGTCACCATCTGGCAGCTGCATTCTCAGTTAAAACTACATTCTTACCCAATTCATACCCAAGCAATGTCATTTAGGTTAGGGGTGGTTATATTCTAGTCCATCCTCATTCAAATGATTCAAATCGAATGGTTGAGGATGGTGAACAATAATCCGTTTTCCCCAATTGCGAATAATTTTGAAATGAAATACATTTATTTACACATGTAATGGATCACAGATCAGAGAAGTTAACTAAGTAAATGAAAAAAAAACAATGTAAGTAAACAAAGTAAGTAAACGAGGTAACAAAAATTAACAAAATAAGTCAAATTAGTCCTGCTTTGTGCCAGGCGAGGTTAAATTGGTACTATCTCGGCGTAATGCTACCCCTTGGAAATGGAATGGAACGTTTCGACTGGAATATGGAATATTAATAACAGTAGTCGAGTAGGTGATTATTTAGTGGCAAACCTGGTCCACCGCAATTCTCTGACGATGCAGGAAGATGAATCCATAAGACAAGGCATCTCCTGCCGTGAAGATTTTCCGATTATAGTGATTTGGAATATCTCGACACCGCTGGGAAGGAGATTCACGTGATTTCAGTCTTCAGTGAAAGTTGTCTCACTATGCTACATAATTTCTTTGCGATGCAATTGGACCAAAACCTATAAGGATAATAGGTCAATAGAGACAGCTACTACCTAGTACGCAATGTGTTATAGAAAGTAGTATGATCGTAGTACACATTGTTAAGTAGCCTACTCTTAACTTTCTATTTTTAAACTAACGTTATTTTATGACCTCTTTAACCTAGTTTAACTTTGTTATTGTTAGTTAATTGCCTTGATACCGTAAAATATAACAGTATTTTTGCGACGTAATTATCTACTAACAATTCTGAAAGTGTTGTGTATTTATTTACAAATAAAAATTACATGGAAGTCGTGGACCTCTGGGAATAAGCCAATACAAACATTTGGTAATGAACCGTAGTGAACGATCTAGAGATAGTTTAATTGATTTGCAACCACTATACAGACAACATAGTCCCATGTCACTATATCACTATACAGACAACATAGTCACAATTTTGAACAATAAAGTTTTTATAAATAATGCAAAACCGTACACTACTCATCCATATTCAGCGATCCTATAAAGGAGATGGCTGCGCACGCGCATAATATGTATACAAGAAAACAAAACATCCTATGAATTGATTCGTACGTTGATATTGGCAAGGCATGCATACCTATTTGTGTAATGCTACGACTAGTGATGAGCTGATAGACAGTCCCGAAGGACAAGACAATAGAGTTGCTTGGGACGATGACATTTCCTCTTCTCATTAGCATCAGCTATGGTTGTTTTTTTATATACATCTAGTTGATGGAATAAGCAGATAAATGGTACTTGACGACAAACAAATCTTCCAACGAACCACGTGACGGAGCTGCGCAGAACATAATTCTTACTAGTTGAGCCCCGCGGATTCACCCGCGCAGGTTTAAATACCGGTATTCCCACGGGATAAAAGGTAGCCTATGTGCTATTCCAGACTTTAAACTATCTCTCTGCCAATTCAGCGGTTCCAGCGTTGCCCCCTGGCCACGAACTGCAGTGGGCAACGTGGAAGTCTCTCAATCGGCTGAGAACCCAAGTTGGCTGCTGCAGAGAAAACCTTGCCAAATGGGGTTACATCGACCCATTCCAGAACAAGTGCAGCTGCGGGGAAACTCAGTCGATGCAGCACCTGCTCTCCTGTCCCCTGTGCCCGAGCACCTGCACTCGCGAGGACCTGGACCAAGCAACGGTACGAGGAATCGAGGTCGCCTCTTACTGGGCTCAGGTTATATAACGTTAGCTATGCCCAAAGAATTTAGATACTAGCCATTGACCCGAAAGAAGAAGAAGAAGCGTGAAAGAGTAACAAACATCCATACATCCATCCATACTTACAAACTTTCGTGTTTATAACAGTAGTAGGAAGGATATAAATTTTCGATCTGCGCAGCTCAGAGGTTCGTCATCATTACAGGCATCTTAAAGACCAGCTATATTCGGATTTTCGTAAACCCCCAAGTTGCTTATGTACAAAGTGTGGGCTAAAATGTTCAAACTGCTATACCTAACAGTTATAAACGCTACAAAAGACATATACCTTAGCCTTCAGCATTCAAGTTTGTTACTCGTCTTAGAAAAAACTGAAATGACCTTGATGTCACCCCAATCACTAATGAGAACAAAGAAACCCTTAGCTTGTTGTCTACCAACGCGAACCAAACAATATTTAATGATTAACAACCGCCAGTTAAACCAACCTAGTTTCATATCGATCAAGCCACATTCTCAATTCTCTTAAAGCCGGTATTCCTTTATCAGATTTTGTAAGCAGCTTTCATTACTATTTAGAATTACCAGCAACCACCTAAAGGTAGATTCAAAGTGGGGGACAAAGCCTCTTGGTAGGCGCTTGAGGACTCTGGGCTGGCGGTAAAAGTAGGTATGTACTACTATTATTTCTTCTGTGGCAAAAGGCCCATCTTTTGGTAGAAAAACTGGTTTGGTTCTAAATTATATTTTGGCTGCTTTGTCTGATAAAATTAAAGACTTATTAGGTTATCGTTTAAAATTCACAGCTATTTCATTCAACAAACCCTGTTAGACGCTGACCTGAAATAAAATAAGAAAGGGGGGATGCAGTTAAATCCAGTCAGACGGAACCAGTTCGAATCTAGGTCAAAGGAGGTAGGTCCTTCCAACGAAATCATTCCACAAATTGAAAGCTCGCTCTTATCCAATCAAGCACTTAACTTCATTCACTCATGATGAGCCTCCATTATTGCAAACTAAAGCACGCCTAAACTAGCTACTACAAACAGCAATGTAGGATCTGCAGCTTTGGGAATAGAAATGGTTTTTGTGTATCTTGCCAATGCTACAAGAGCATTGAATGCCAATGAAAGTGTCATTAGAAACATTTAGCGATAATTATAATTATGACTTCTTTAGTCTTTTTCAGTTCCACAATAACACAATAAGTAAACTAGGAAAAAAGTGCTCGGAAAAAAGTAGTCGGTTGCCCTTTTTGATGGTTCAAATGGAATCCTTAATTGATAAGAAAAGAAAAGACGAGATGCGCCATTGAATTTCACTATGCGTAACTCGAAATAATAACGTGCTCTCAAAGAATCAAATTACGAGTAGGTACGTATACAGGAGCCTCATTACCTATGCAATAGTTTAATCCTTTCACAAAGGAAGGCCGAATTCAAGGCAATCCAAGATGAATATTCCAAAGCTAGATGTTCTAGAAAGTGACTGGGGCAAAAGTAAGAAGAACCTTGGTTTCTCTCGCTTTTCAATCTGTAAGCCCATATTTTTCACCTTTATGATCACCTTGATTCGTGCTGTTCCAAATTACACGCGTAATAAAGTTCAAAAGATGCCATGGCGCTTACGAGACGTCAGCGAGATCGTGGAAGTTTTAATGATTTTTCGCGAACAAAACCCATAACTTACGTTGAAGACATACATAACCAAAACGACACCATTGTAGGTGAAGAAAGGATACAAAACACGTTTCGAAGAGTTGAGGAATTTTAGATCGAAAATAGCTGTCAGCGGGTGATAGTAAACTTAAAAACCTGGTCCTTTTGTACTCTCTGCAAAGATCAGTGCTTCCTGGTTTCGATAATATCTCTTTGTTCAGATTACTACTGGCATCTGCGGTTGGCCGAAGGTCAAACCACAGGTTACAGCAAAATTGAATGATGGAGTACATGTATAAAAATCTTCTAATAGTTTTCTGGCGTATATGTTTCTAAAATTTAGCATTTTCTTTTCAGGAATCTCTATCAGACTGGGAGCGTAGCTTCGGCGACCTGATACCTGCTGCGGCTGGACGCAAATGGAGTGCGCGAGCTGCCACTCATGCACAGGACACGGCGCCAGACCAGGCTGCACCTGTCAACAACAACACTGACGCCTGCAAGTTGCTTGTTGTAAGTACCTTCTTCTTTACCAGTTTTAGAAAAGTATGCTAGTTGAATGCACTTTTAAACATTGCCCTCCAGAATTGTGCTAGTTTTTTGTTCTAACCTATTCGAAATGGACGACAAACACAATCAACTGTCACGGAGCTCTATGCGCCGCTACAAAAAAACATTGATCTTGTTTCTTTAATCTGAGCGACGGAACAAGCCGGTAGATCTCCTGATGCTGTACGGCTAACTCTACAATTCTCACACAGAGCAAATCTACCGAGATGTGGCTTTACACGTCCATAATTTTGGTGATTAGTCTCATTCGTGTATTTTGAAGAACCGTTTCCAAATGCATCATTCTGTCCTAATACAAGTCATCAGTGAACAGATACTACCTTATATGCCAGAGTACCATTGATACGAAGTAGGTGGAGGTCACAGCTCGACACAGTCGGCACTGGGTCAATCGAAGCTGCTGCAGAAATAGGTCGTACACAAAGGAAGAGGTTTCCGTAGCTACAACATGTAAACAAAACTAATTTCTATTATGTTAGCTGGTTACGAAAGAACTGACCCGCTAAACTTGTTAACTGTAAAAGTTTTAATGAGCTCATGCCTACTATTGTATATATGTACATGCACCTACCTATTAGTTGTAGGTAGGTAATAGGTAATGTGCTTTTGTCGTTGATATCTCCGGTAGAGGACTTCGGTACAATACACTGTTTGCCGACCAATCAATTGAAGGTGTCATTCAAAGACCAAGTACCTATCTATTAACTTTGAAATGGCATCCTGCCAAGCATCGTGAAATATTTACTTCTTTCCTGTAGTTTTGTTGTGATCTCAGGTGATTAGCATTTTCTTTAAAACATTCAACAATGGTAGCGTCAGCAGAAAGGGCATTCTGCCAAGTGTTGAAAGCTCAGGGCTACAGGGCTTGCGAATCAATGAACTAGTAAACATATCGAAATCAATGTCAATGATTTTGTATCAGAACCCCAAGTCTGAAATTAATTTTCGTTTTCCGTACCTAATCATCAGGCCGTTTGTACAAGGAGACTTGATGAGTGCCTGCTTCTATTGTGTTGAGTGTGCTGAGAACTCACGAATCTCCATACAAAAATCAAAACTTGGGGTGCAATGACTAACCTTTGAAATATTCAAAGTGACCAACCTCTCCCTGTTATTATTATAGTATTTGATACCAGTTCAGAAGGAGAGATTTTTATCTGCCTTCCCTTTTACTTTTATGTAGAGTGGTATGTTCTGGAATTGAAAACGATAAGTTCACTAGCTGATACACTCACACTCATCACAAAATCCCTGAAAATACCTACAAATAAATTAATGGCTTAGAGATTTAGCACAGGCTTTTATGAGAGGTGTAGTGTAGGGCTCCTAAAAACGATTTCCGAAATCTCGCACAGCAAGAGAGTCAAAGTTTAAAATATTTAGGTATGTGTATTCTTATTCAATCCGTAGTAGATTATCTACAATAGCAAGTGCTCAGCTACCCACAATTCTTCTAAGGTACCTACCTAACTATCTATTCCAATTCATATCAGGCATATTATTTTCCATTATTCTTACAGACTACAATATCTTCAGTAGGTCCTTATTCATAACGGTCTAATAAAAAATGTAGCTTATTGAGTTAAATAAAAGCCCAGGGTTAATTGATGTTAATCGACGACCAGGGTTCAGGGACTGTCTGCTGGATATGGTAATACACGCGATGCCAGGGGCAGATAATTTAACGCCATTGTCTGGCTTCCACACTTCAACTGTAGATCAAAGTAATGGAGTACCGATAAGTTACAAGTAGACATGTGTTTGCGTATAAAAAATATAAGCGCGCGTATCACAACCCCTCCCCATCCTTCCGGCGTCCTTATTGCGTGACGCGCACCTTACGTAATTAAATTAAATTCAAAGTCAAAGAAATTGTAGGAGATTAAATAAAATTACGGAGCCATTTTGAAAATCAAAATCAAATCTTTAACTTCCAGTACTTATCAGAAGAGAAGAAGCCAACATGGCGGCTGTCCCTTTGCGGCGGGAACGCAGCAGCCGTCGCAGCCAGGGCCGGCACCAGGCTACTGCCTACGAAGATCAGGATAGTGTGGAACCCGCCCACCTCGCCGTACCAGCACACAGAGAAACTGCGGCTGGTGGTGACAGCTATTAATAGTGGTAATAACCAATACAAAAAATAATTACTGATGTGATAAGATAAAAAAGAAGACAAGGTAGCCCAATATACCCAAGAATTTGTCTGACAAAATTAGACTGACAGGTTTACCCTAGAATATGTCTGACGAACGTAATGCCCACTTTCTAGTGTGATACTAAGGTATTTTTCCCCAAGAGTTTTCAGACAGGCCGCTCAGGATCAAACAAGTGTTTTTGCTCTCTTCTTTTCTTTATACTTCATTCTGAAGGAACAAGCAGATGAACCAGCCGATGTTAAGTGGTAACCATCACCTATAACACAGCGTGGCATCGCAAGTCATGGACTATTTTCCAAAGAGCACTACCACCCACTCCACAAAACCCAAAGGTTAACTGGAAGAAAATGTTAATTAGCATTAAGTTCACCTATGCACTCATGTGCAAAAAATAATTTTCTTATCAAATCATTCATCTAGTTGAAACATGATCATTAATTTCCAGGTGGAATCTGCAACGACGACTCCCAGTTCATCTGCGGAGACACTAACCTCTGCGTATCTTCGTACCTCGTCTGCGACGGCGTGCGTCACTGTCCGGGCGGCGAGGACGAGGACTCGGCCGCCTGTTCGCATCGCCGTGACCCGCCGCTCTTGGAACTGCTGCGGAGGTTCGCGGCGAGGAACCAGGAATTCTTGGGGCTTGACCAACCGGATGGCATTTCCAAGCCTTCTGTGATAAGTGAGTGATGCGTTGTGATTCTACTTGAGGTTTGACGCTAGGAACCAGGAGTTCTTGGAGCTTGACCAGCCGGATGGCATCTCCAAGCCTTCTGTGATAAGTGAGTCTTGCTATTCTAGTTCGTTTTTAGGAGATTTAGCCAGCCAGAGGTACCTTATATCAACATTTCTGGGAGTAAGTACCTACCACCACCATGCCCTTTTGTGCCGCCAAGCAGGGTTGCTGTGTTTTGGTTTGTAGAGTGGTTGCCAGTGTAATTACAGATACATGAGGCTTCTTATCTGTATGACTCTAATTGATGGACGCAGGGTAGTGCAAGGTAGGGTACCTACGTTCCTATCCAGCGTGACGTATGATGCAACAATTTGTTATAGGCGATGGTTACCATTATCAACAGGTGGACCGTTTGAATCATTTTGTTAATTTGTTATTCTGTCCTTTCCAGTGAAGATCAGCGAGGGAGAGAAATCCTCGAACGCGTTCATGGAATTCGCAGCCGCTCTCAAGCCGTACGGACCTTGGAGCTATCTCGTGGTCGGCATGCTAGTCTGTGCCACCATACTTATGTTCTGCTTAGCTTGGGGTTAGTATATACATTCTTAGGTTTTCAATGACTAAATATCCATTCACACATTCACATAATGAGAAAATAAAATGTAGCTTATCCTACTAACATGGATAGTATGGATGGATGCTTGTTACTCAATAACGCCAGTACGGCTGAACGGATCTGGATGAAATTAGGTACATAGATAGATTATAGTCTGGAATAGCACTAAGGCTACTTTTTATCCCGTGGGAATACCGGGATATAAAACTACGCGGGTGAAACCGCGGGGCGCAGCCTTTCGGCTCCTTGTGGCCCGCAAGTTGTGGTTGGATTTTAAGACTGTAAAGAAGTCAAAGTCTAAATATGTTTATTCAATAAAATCACAAGGATCACCTTGAAACGTCTTAAAACTAGGTGACTCTAGTTGCCAATTCCACGCGACCAACGCCGAGAAGAACAGGCAACAAACGGCTGTACGGGTACTTGATTGATAAGGCTCATTCTAAAGTGGAGTTGCGGGAGATATTCTAACATGGATAAAATGTTTTTTTTCTGACCATTCTAGAAAGATAGTTTGCTAAAAAGCCCGACAACCGTCAAAAAATATTCACCAAATGACAAATAAATTCAAAGTGTACATAAAGAAATTAAATAATTTAATTTTGACTTTGAATGCTGGAACGTGCCATCAATAGGACCTTGATTCTAAAGGCAGTAGGTTAAATTAATTAAACTTCAGTGACAATGTCCATAGTATCTATTTGCGATCAATTGATCATACTGTGTTCACGGCCACGATCTTCACTTGTACGTGAACTGTGCACATTGTTGGGGCAATGAAGAACCTGCTGATTCTCTATTTGAAAGAAAGGGCCAAGCTTCTTTTTAATACTACCTACTTGATGATGGAGCAAGCATTTAGCCCAAAGCATCTCGTAAAATCACGATAGGAGCGTGCCCTACAGTGATATTAAATTCCGCGCAGATTTAAATCCCGGTATACCCATGGGATAAAAAGTAGCCCATGTGCTATCCCAGACTATAATCTCTCTGCCAAGTTTAATCCAGATCCGTTCAGCCTTTCAGGCGTGAAAGAGTAACAAACATCCATCCATCAATCAATACTTACAAACTTTCGCGTTTATAACATTAGTAGGATTTATCTAAAGTAAACGCTGTCGTCTCAGGTATAAAGTGTATTTAAACCCGTGGACTCTACACACCTCTCATAGATCCTTCCAAACAAAAATTAACAAAACCTTTCATTTCAGAATGCTGCTGCAAAAGCACGAAGCCCTCAGACACTCCAATCAACATTCCGCCGTCGTGCCTCGATCTCTCCCCAACTGTCTCCGTCACAGCAGCCTCCCAAATCCTCAACCCCCTCCCCCCATCTCCTCCGGAGTACGAAGCACCCCCCTCTTACTCATCCCTCTTCCCTAGGTATTTCAAATCATCCCCCACGCCGGTGCCGCATTGCTCACACCAGGAACCGCCAGATTGAACGATGCTAGGCTTAGATAGAGTTTTCCAATTTAGGCTAAGGTTTAATGATAGCCCTCTTTCGACAGTCGGGTAATAAACGAGGTCTAGCCATGGCTGTAGATTAGAATAGGAGGGTACCTAGTATGCGGTTTTAAAAGTAATAAATAATATAATTTGCAAATAATTTGCGTGACAGAGGAATTTAGATACTAACGGAGGAATCTAAGAACAAGAATAAACGAGGATTGCAACCTCAAATCGACACGTGACATATTGGTTCGAAATTTGAATTTGACATTATGACTAAATAGTCATAATGTCAAACCATTGACAATCCTTGCTTTAAACTTCGAACGTGTATTTGGGAGTCGGGCTAGACATGACATACCTGCTGACCTACCCTATTTTTTTTTTAATTATTTAACTGCATTTCTCACGCAGTAGGTGCTGGAAATACTAGCAATATTGACAGCAATGCAACATTACAGAACATGTAATTACTGCTCCATTTATTTCTTCCGTGGTTAAACTTAGTTTATTATTTTGTGTAAGGATTTAGAACTGCAAGGCATTGCAACATTTTACGATTCACCATGCCTTTTTTTTTTTTTTTTTTTTTTTTTTTCTTTTTTTCGTGGTGGGGGAATGAGATCTGCACGGACGTCCCGCAATGGGGTGTATTGTGCATTGTCCCCCTGCTAACCTCACCCCAGCCAGCCCAACTCCTTAAAATAGCGGAGAAGGACCCTGGGTCGGTGGCAGCAGTGTTTGAGCATCCCTGGTGACAATTCGGATGCAGATGAGAAAGACCCGATCAGCTTCTGCAGTCCAGTTTTGGATCTGACTTCGCTAGTTGCGGAGCAGTGCAGTACCACATGCTCCACCGTTTCTTTTTCCTGAAGACATCCACGACATAGGTCGCTGTCTGTCGCTCCGATCTTAAGAAGATGGTAGTTGAGGTCGCAGTGGCCCGTGATGATTCCGACCATCAGCTTTAGGTCCTCGCGTCTCAGCTTTAACAGGATGGTTGTCAAGTGCCTGTTTGTGGCTGAAAGTATTGTCTTTGTATGTTTGCAGTCTGATCTGCGCTCCCATTGCTTTTGATGTTCCTTCTGGGAATGCATCTTCAGGCTATTTTTTATCTCCACCGATGTTGGTTTACATAGGCCTATGTCATTTATGGTCGGTGGCCGTTTCGCACCCTCTCTTGCTAGAGAGTCGGCCTCGTTGTTGCCTGCACATGAGCCGTGACTCTTTGTCCATCTTATTTTAACACTGTGAGTGTCAGATAGATTTTGGAGCGCAATGTGGCACTGTGCAAGGGAAGCTGATCTTGTGTGAGATCTTCTCAATGCGTTAATTAGTGCTGCGCTGTCTGTTGTGAAAATAATTGTTGTCTGTTCGTTTGCAGTGGCTGCAGCCGTCCTAGACTTTACTGATGAGAGCATTTCTTCTGTTGCCAGAAGAAGCCCAAGGGTTTCTGCCTGAAGGGCGGTCGTTGATTTACTGAGAGGTTGCGCTCGGGAGATCCCTGTTTCAGGACAGTAGAAGCCACAACCCGCCCCTTGTTTTTGCTTCGAGCCATCAGTGAAGACGTGAATGACGTTGGGGGCCGGGTTCGGATCCTTAGTCTTTTCTCCATTTTCTAGTTGGTACTTTTTGTTCACGATGTATGTTGTGGCTATCCTGTCGGTGCCGTTTCGGGCCTCCGGGATGGCCTGGATAGCCTTGTCCAGAATCCTGCCGTGAGCTGTTATCTTTCGACTGCCATTCCATTGGTTTGTGGATTTTATTCTTAATGCTGCTGCCATCGCCTCTTGTTGTATATAAATATGAAGGGGCGTTAGGCCTAGTATTATGTCCAACGCTGCTGATGGCGTGGATTTTGAGCAGCCGCTGATCAGGGAGCACGCGAGCCTTTGTACCTGTTGCAGCTTGTTGATTGTTGTGACTAAGTTTGTTCTTGGCCACCATACCACGGCGCCATAGGTTAGTACTGGCCGAACCATGACAGTGTACATCCACAGGCAAAGCTTGGGTTTTAGTCCCCAATCCTTGCCGACGGCGCGTCGGCACTGCCATAGCACATTTGTGGCTTTCGTCGTGATATGTTCTAGTTGTTTACCCCATAGGAGTTTGCTGTCTAGCCATATTCCGAGATATTTGACCTCCTTGCTGAGGGTTAGTTTTGTTCCAAACAGAGATGGTAGGTTCAGATTCGGCAGCTTCAGCTTGCGAGTGAAGAGTACAAGTTCTGTTTTACTGGGGTTCACCGTTAGGCTGTGAGCATGACACCATGACTCCACAATTCGTAGTGCTCTTTGCATTTTTTCGCATAGGGTTGATTCAAAGAGCCCCGATATCATGATTGCCAGATCGTCAGCGTAGCCGATTGTGTGTAGCCCATCCTTATTTAGGGAGTCTAATAGTTCGTCAGCTACAAGTACCCACAGCAAGGGGGATAGTACTCCCCCTTGTGGGCAACCCTTTGTGACCAGGCATCTTGTGATTTCTGAGCGTTCTGTGAGGGCTGCTCTGTTCGATAGCATTTTGTTGATCCACTCGTTTAGGTTGTCCTCGACACCTTGTTTCCTCAGGCCTCTTTCGATGCTCGGGAAGGTTGTTTTGTCAAAAGCGCCTTCTATGTCAATAAATGCTATAAGACATGATTGCTTGCTTTCCAGCGCGCTTTCTATCTTATGTACTACATTGTGAAGTGCTGTTTCCGTTGATTTGCCTGACTGATAGGCATGTTGATTTTTGTTTATCGGATTTTTGATCAGTGGTCCACTGCGTATGTGTCGATCACATAGCCTTTCCAGAGTCTTTAGTAGAAACGAGCTCAGACTGATGGGCCGGAACGATTTAGGTTGAGTGTAGTCTGACTTGCCTGGCTTTGGAAGAAAGACTACCTTGACTTCCCTCCATGCTTGAGGAATGTATTTCCAGGCAATGCAGCTCCTAAAGATGGACGTAAGCATTGCCTCGATTTTGGTGAGATTCCATTGTAGGAGAGCAGGGAAGATGCCATCTGTGCCAGCCGCTTTGTAGGGCTCAAAGGTTTTAACGGCCCATAAAAGTGCCTCCTCTGTGACGATGGCTTCGGCTAGTTCCCAGTCTTCAGCTTTAGGGGTGTGGCCTTCGCTGTCAGTTTCCCAGCTTGTGTTCTCATTAAGATTGCAATCTGGGAAGTGCGTTTTTAGCAAAAGCTCAAATTGTTCTTTGTCTGTTGTCGTATAAGAACCATCAGGCCTCTTAAGAGTGCCTAGTTTTATTTTGGCGTCACTAGACAGTATTTTGCTTAGGCGTGCCGTTTCACTCTGGGATGCGATGGAGCTGCTGTATTTTCTCCATGAGTTGTTTCGGCTTTGTCTTATTTCATGCTTAAGTTGCTGTCTTACTATTCTATAGTCCGCCCAGTCTTTTTCATTGTCGGTGTTCATCGCCCTGTTGAAGTGGTGGCGAACTTTCTTTCTCAGTTTGGTAAGGGTGTTATTCCACCATCTGTCTTTGCGATGCATTATTTTATTACTTTCCGTTACGAGAGGACAGGCTCTTTCGTAACTGGTGGTCATGCTGTTAACCAGTGATGCCAGCACTGTTTCTATTTCCGATGGATTTAGTAACGTTTTGCGTTCAGTCTCTTTTAGCTCCTTTAGGGATGCGTCCATTGTTTCCACATAGAGGCTTGAGTCTGTTTTTTTGGGGTTTCGGTATTTGCGGGGGATCATTTCACCTGTCTTCAAGCTGAATCTGATCCGCCTATGGTCCGCACACGATGCTTCTTGTGTAGCTACGTGCCAGTCGTTTATTAGTTCTGCGATATTTTCTGTGGCAAGTGTGACGTCTACTATAGTCCTAGCCCATGACGTCACAAATGTTGGCTCCGATCCTCTATTCAGAATATTTAGGTTGTGCCTTAGAACGAAGTCAAGGAGATCCCTGCCCCTTTCGTTCGTGTCTTGACACCCCCATACTGTGCTGTGTGCGTTAGCATCGCAGCCTATAATACATTCTGTTTTGAGTCGTCTGCAGTAGATTAGTAAGTTTTCTAATTCAGGCGGTGGTGCTTGTGCCCCACCATCCATGTATATAGATGCTAGGATTAGAATGTTAAAGTTACCTTCTAGACCAGTTTCAATTTTCACTACTGTGAGGTCATCCGTACACAGATGTGTCA
The DNA here is from genome assembly GCA_963576535.1 of Plemyria rubiginata. Taxonomy (NCBI): domain Eukaryota; kingdom Metazoa; phylum Arthropoda; class Insecta; order Lepidoptera; family Geometridae; genus Plemyria; species Plemyria rubiginata. Next base: position 12,811,287 of record OY754908.1, on the reverse strand, counting down.
CCATTGAAGCTTTGACAGCATTTGGTACATAAATTAATGTTCGAGTTTTGTTTTGTAAAGGCGGAGCAAATACATTTCCCCGAAGGGCGTTAAAACATACTTTACCTCGGAAAATGTAGGGCTCCTGGACCAGTGCTATAGTGTGTGGTTGCTCCTCTAGGGTTCTTCTTAGCGCAGCGAATCCGGTGACGCTGTGTTGTATGTTGGCCTGAACAATCTTAAGCCGGTTAGCAATGTATGTGGGTGGCCTGTCAGTTTGTTTCTCGCAGTTCCCTGAAGGGGTTGAAGTTTCAGAGATTTGTTGATTGACCCGAGTTAACTTATTAAACATCATCATGATAACAGAACAAGTGGGGGGGGGTTTTAGGTGGGTGTAGGACGAAACTATCCTACTGTGGTTGGTCCGAGCGAGAATTCTCGCTCGACGGGACAGATTCCCCTGCTTCCATGGGCGGCGCAGGCGAGAGGATGCTGAGGCATGAAATGCCCCCCGCAATCTCCCCGCCCTCGCCACCCAGCAGCAGATCTATCTCGTCTTGCGAGAACTCCCCCTCCCCCAAGTCGCAGTCGGGACTACCGACCGCGGCGTCCGCCCCTGATTCACCACTGCTTGTGCAGGGTGCACCCGGAGCGGGCGCCACGATCGGGATTTTGACGTCCGCCGCTTTTGGTTCCCTTAACAGAACGTACACCGTCGCCATCTTGTAAGTTAGGCGACACTTGTATTTCTTTAAGGCCTCGATCTCGTCCACCGGGATACCGAAAACCATGACATTGTTCGTAATGTTCCGGTCCTTCTGTATCCGGTGAGCAAAGATCGGCCAGTTGGAGATGCGAAGGTGGTCGTTAAAGAAGGCCAGGAAGGTTCTGATTTGCTCTCCGTCGCCCTCGAAGTCCGGAACGACCACCACGCCTTTGAAGAATTTAGGTAGCGCATGTTCCTCAACGATTTTGTACCCCCCCGAGCCCGACCAAAGACCAGGAAGGTCATTGATGGTCGAGGCCAGCCACGACAGTGAAAATTCGTCGCGAGCCTCGACCCTCAGACCCCCGTGAGAAAGCCTGGGCATCGCAGTGAAGCGCGGCTTTTCACACCCCCAGTCCCGGCAGTGCTCGAAGAAATACGCCACCGTTTGCTGCTCCAGCCTACTCCTGAGCATGCAGGCCCTGAGGTCGTCCATGTGGACGCCCGATTTGTCCAGTATCACCACCCTGAGGTGGGATGCGGACGCCTCGGCGTACGACTTGGACTCGCTCGGGCCACTGTTCTTCGTCTGTTGGTCGTTCGTTCGTCCGTTCACCATGCCTTGTAGTTTTATAAATATTTAAATTTAGGCGCCATTTACATATAAATATTAATGGAATAATTGATTGTGTGAAAGACTGGTATGGTAATAGCAGCTAGCACGTTTGTAACAGGCCGTGGGTTTCTATAGCTTTGTTTGATATTTAAAAATCTATAAACTCACTTAGGTAGGTATATAGTTCATACATTTATGTAGGTACATAATTTTGTTACGTAAAGTTCTTGGATGTTTGGATATGTCATAAATGAGTCTTAATAAATGCACATTCTAAGACTCGTTTCATTTAATTTTTGTTCTATTTGACCGAATGTTTTCATGTAATGTCTACGCCAAACTGTCTTCCTGTTGGTGTCTGTTTAGCTACTATAATAAGTGCCTTACCAACTGTATGTACCTAGGTTCCACTTTTTAAAACATTATATTCACCTAAAAACATACACTTACAATCCACTTGTTTTATGTAATCATGAAGTTAATCATGAACCGTAAATATACTTCGCGTAAGATCGTTAATTGTCTGCAGCTCAGTCATAGGTACCTACTTCACTTTCGGTTTGATTCACCGCCCGAGCTGCACACGCATTAGGCTTTACACATCTCGCTTTTATGTCCTTGTGGTAAGCTTCATTTTTCTTTGGCTTTGTGTAGCTTGATCTGAATCCTTCCATAGAACTTGGGTCATTTTAATAGGTGTTTATCAAACCACATGGTATTTAATTATGAGTACATTATTGATTTATGAACGTGCCCTACAAAAAGTGTAAAAGTAAAATGTGAATGTAAAAATGTAATTCTTAGTACCTAATAGTAAAATAATAAAAAAAATACCTATGTACCTATTGCATTCGTTTAATTTATAACACCGACAACTATTTATTTAATTTTATTTAGTAACTGTTAGGTACTGTTACTAACATAATCAGTTGTGGTCAAATACTGATTGATGGATCTCACGAGCATGAGTCAAAGGTGGATAACATTTAATGTTAATCCACATTTGACTGAAATTACATGTGAGGGTAAGAAACAAAGAGAATGTAAAACTACGAGAAAGAAAGACAGAAAGGCTTGGGATCATCTTCTTCTTCGTTTTTTTATATGGCTCCTGTCTATAGACAATCTTGCCAGTGTCAAGTGATAGAGATTGTTTTTAGTCACGTCAGTCGAAAGTCGAGTCAGTCAATTGTTTTGAAGAAAATGGTGGCGGTTTCTTCAAAACATTTGAAACATTTTCGGTCAAATCACGATATCACATATTACACTTTCATTTCAAATGCTTACACTTTGTGCTAAGACCACAAGTAATGTTGGTTAAAATACCACCAAAATTACACAACACAACTCAAAATAACACTAGAAAAACAATTAAAATGAAAATGCTATGTTGCTTCGATAGATGACAAAGAGAATGTAAACTACGAGAAGAGGCGGGACTTAGTAAAGAGCCAATGAGAGCCAATGGGATCCTTTTACATGGCACTTCAATACCAACACGACGAATATGTACGTCAAACAACAACAGTTTTACCAACCTATCAGCCTATATAGTGTTGCGCGATGGCACTCGCTTTTATATCGATATCGATAAAATATGCGAGATCGAAATCGAGGTTTTTTTTGTAATCCATTTATTGACTGAATCCACGTTTAAGTACAACCTAGGTCCCGAAGTCCTAGGTTGGACTTAAATATGGATCTGATATGAAATAAAAAGCTTTTTGCATTAGTACATATAATTTTTGTACCTAAACCTATACATTTTATGAATTTGTTTTTTCATTTATTATAATGTTAAGTATGAGCAGGACGGACACGGTGAGCTTGACATGTTCTGTAACAAAGTATTTTTTATTAATTTCCAGTAGTTTTTTTAAGAAGTATTGTACCTAGAGCATAAGTTTAAAAGACTAATTCACGTCATATTCTTGAAAAGGTTATAATAATTTTAACAGTACAAACTTATTAAGCTATTTGCAACTCCCAGTTACTGTCATCTTTAGCATCGAATTTTTGTTTCTGAATAAGTGGGTACCTAATATGAGGGCAAAATATAAAAATCAACTTACTTTCACAGTCTCGCAGTTCTTATCAGGTATGTCATCAAAGCCGTAACTGTTACCACGGTAGGTATGTGACCGAGGGCTCACTAATATCGGTAGTGGGTACTAATCTTTTCTTTAGCATGGATTTTTCACTGGTAGTATCTGCAATGTTTAATAATATAACCTGATAATCATGAATTTGAGCATTTAGTAAGGAAAAATTTTAAATTTCAAAGAAACAAGATTTAACATGAAAAGCTTCAAGAAAAATGTTAATAAAGTCCTTCAGGGTAGGCAACGCACTGACAACGCCCCTGGTGTTGTTGCTGTCTATGGGCGACGGTGACCGCTTACCATCGGGTGGGCCGTTAGCCCGTTTGCCTATCTTTTACATAAAAAAAAAACAAATACTTGATTACTATTAGCCACCGCGGAAAGCCCATTTTGTAAGACTGTGTATGTAGCCTCCTAGATGTGCACGTTATAATGGGATATTAGCATAGAAAGAACTGTCCGACACAGTTATCGATAATTACATTAGGTACATCACTATAACACGAATATTCAGTATTAACCTCTAGTAAATCCATAAAATCTCTTTTCAATGCGATGCGTGTTGTTTGTTCGTTGATTGTGTTCACTAAAATATCTAATTCAATGTTTACCGAGCCTCATCCAAAGAAACTAGACTTCCTTTTTCTATAATTTTACGGCTCGCTTGATCTCCACAATTTCGCACGTTATGAATCGTTTTTTGGAGGTATCGCCGTAAAATATTACGTTCACTGAACAATAACGATCAATTTCACACTTATAGACGTAATTATTGATAAATCTGCTAGAAATTTACAAAAACAAACAAAATACGAGTGGAAGCTACAAGTAAACACAGCAGACAGACGAAGAAGAGTGAGTTGTGAAAGAACGAGAGAACACTGATTGAATGGAACGATCATTCGTTCCATTCAATCAGTGTCAATCAAGCAATTCAAGCAACAATCATGTCAAATCAGTCAATCATCCATTATTTGCCATGCTAATTCCATACAAAATTTTTGACGTTCCTTGTTGCGTCAGGGTGGATGACAGAAAACGAATCGGCTTGGGATCACGAATGATTTGATAGACTTGACAAGGCAAACAAATAAATTTGACTGTCAATGTCATTTTCATACACAACAATCAATCGAATTTTGCCATATAATTAGGCTAGGTGGTATAGTCTTAGTTATACAGCCTGCTCCGAGAGGAGCGAAAAAAAATTACCACCAAACTAAAAACCCCCAAAAAAACCGATTACCGAAGAACTGAAAGAAGTATAGGGATGCACGATCCAGATCATTGATCTAAGGATCAGATGATCGTAATGCGTCGATCCGGCAGCGGATTGGATAGAATGCCGTTGTCCGACATCAAGGAAATCGATCCGGATCGTATGCAAATAAACAAGACACAATTTTTTCCACGTTTTTTTGACCAATCAATTTTGACAAACAAATCGTTCGCACATCTGAGACACTCGGAGACAATAACAAATAGAACCTAATTAAACTATACAATACAACTTGTACCTACAACCTATTTTTTCTTACATACCTACCTACACAGTCAGATTAAATAAAAATATATAGTATGTTGCTAGTAGGAGTACATATTATTATCTACTCGCAAAAGATAATTTGGAAAGTCATATAGTTAGGTTAATTATAATCACAATGCATTGCTTCTAATATTGATAATGAATTAATTAGTTATAACCATGTTATTTTTAATAATTAGTTTCAGCTCATTTTCTTGATTGAAAATAATAAAGTTGCTGTTGTTTTTTTTATTTTAATAAATTGCTGCATGAAATAATAATAATGGTGGGTATTATATCTACCGACTTTTTTTTTTCATAAATCCGGTATTTACTGTCAAAACTGACATTTCATATTGTCAAATAACAAACTGCTTGCTTTTGATTGCTAGGAAGTTATTCGTCGAGCGAGCTCCCTCCCTCCTCTCCCGAGTCCTCCCTCCATTCCAATCGGCAGCATAAAGACCCATTTACATGATGCCATTTTCTTGTACGTACAAGAGCAATAATTGGATGCAATAAATGAAGCGCAATAATGACCTTCGAGAATTGCAAGCAACTACGCAACACGCGGATACTAGTAAAAAAGGCGAATGCAATTATTGAATGCAAATCTTGACAAGAAATAATTATAGCTGTCTTTTGTTTACACCAATACGATAATGTTTAGGAGATTATTGCTTTCAAGTCTTGCTTTGTCTAAGCACAGACTTGTACGTGTGTACAATTTTTTGGTGCGTTCGTTCAAGTATTGCTCGAATTTGCGTTGGCGAATTTTTCATTCAAGTGTTGAACGTTTTAGATTTTTTTTTTCATTCATATTTTAGAATTCGGTTCTGCTGATTTAATAAAGTTTATTGAGATTTATCGGATACCTACTCAATGAAAATTTTAATTACAAGAACCGTGATGCACGTAATGCTGCACTAGCAGCATTTGGAAAGGAATTCGGAGTTTAAAGGTTTCGAAAATATGGAAATACCAAACAAAAATAAAAAAATTGAGTATCCAATTGAATACAAAAATTGCATAACAAATTATTGTACTTGCTGTTTATACCAGGGACAGTTTTGAATGCAATAATTGCCTACTATAGCAAGAATGTGACATGCTGTACAGATGATGCCAGCCAATTATTGCTATAATATTATTGTATGCAACAGGCAATAAACTTGCATCGTGTAAATGGGCCTTAAGCCTAGTTTGCCGTCCTAGGATTTCTAGGCCTGCTCAGCCTGGTGGTAAATCCGCCACTGCGTCCGAGACTAAATGATGATCTACCCCTGATGTAGGTAGGTAGGTACCTACCTAGGTTTCTTCGCCCATCAACAAGTTAAGCAAAATCGAAAACATAAGTAGGTAACAAGCTTCAGAAAATACCTAAGTAGCATTATACATGTACAAACATACTTACGTTGTACCTATAATAATAAGTTACCTAGTATAATATGTTGTAAAAAAAAACATTCAGATGTGTACCAGCTATTGGTATATTTTCATTCAGATATGTATCTGTAACTGATATGATTACTTAAAAAAAAATTTAAGCAAGACGTACACTAAACAAACTAATAAAAAAAAACTAGTAAAAAAATTAACGTTAGACTAGGTAGTATGGTTTTAAGCTATATAGCCTGTTCCAAGAAACGAATAAAAAAAAAAACAGCGTATTTTGATAAGAAGAAAATCGACAAAATGAAAATAGGGGTTTTGGTTTTCCTACATTTTTCGTAAATAATGTCGATTCCTATTATTAATAATTCAAAGTAGGTATACTATTTTACGAACGTCGATACATAGTAAGTACACATATAGCTCATGAATATTTGTTGGTATCGTCTATTTAATAAAAATGTCTTATAAGGTGTCTTGACATCACTTGCCATACTTTTCTACCACTATAAATAATGCAAAGAATCTAACGAGAGTTATAATGGATGAAGACAAAAAAACTGGTATTATTTGCCGAGTATGCCTGGATTATGACCTCCAGAAGCAACCTGGTGGCAAAGGATTATCATTGTTTGAAAACTACAATGGCTGTGTGATCTCGGATCATATCAATGCCCTCACAAAAGTAACCATTAAGGAAGGGGACGGCTTGCCAGACATGATTTGTGCTGCTTGTTTCTTGGAGCTAGAAAATGCCCTCAAGTTCAAGCAAAAGTGCGAAAATACTAATGAAATATTACTATCAGCAGTAAACAATGCTCCATCGGAGAGTGAATACATAGATGTGGTGGGCCCTATGAAAGAGGAATATCTAGATGATGTTGACGATGATAATTTTGACTATATAGATGATAATATAACCCTGGCTGACTTGCAAGCTGCAGGTGCGGATATAAAGCCACTGGTGCAGGAGCCGCCGAAACAAAGTCGAGCCATAGACTTAAAACTAATATGCAATGAATGTGGTGGCTCTTTTAAAAGCAAATGCAAGCTTCGTGTACACTGGAAGAAGGTTCACTTGGCTGAAAGTCTCAAGTGTTCAAATTGTTTAAGAAAGTTTAAAACACTTTTTTCCTATAAGTCACACTTGAAGAGGAATTTGCAGAGTTGTTCTGCTGCTACCAGGGTCCGCATTGAAGGAGAGGGTAGGCATCGTTCATTCCATTGTAAAGAATGTGATTATAAGTCTCTGCGCATTAAAGATATAATGGCACACATAATCATACATTCAGGGGAGCGTCCATTCCTATGTAACCTGTGTCCCAAAGCCTTTACACAGCTAAGCTCTTTGAACTCACACAAGGAAAGTGCACACAAAATATTCCACTTTGAAGGGACCTGTGATTTATGCGGAAAACATATACAAGGCCGAAATAAACTATACAGACATATGAAAAATCATAGGCTTACCAAATTTCCATGCAAGGTTTGTAATTCCGTGCTCAAGAACAGGGGAAGCTTGCTGAATCACATGAGACGGCATTCCGGCATAAAGGCATTTGCATGTGAAGTGTGTCCGACTTCATTCTTCACATCGAGTGAACTGTACAACCACAGAAGCAAAGTTCACCTGAAGAACAAGGCTTACTCATGCGAATTATGCAATTACAAAACTCCCTCGCATACCTTGATGTCAAAACACAAAACAAGGCACTTAACTTCCAATTTTTCTTGCAATGTTTGTGGCAACTTTTCGGATAATGAGCAGCAACTGGCTCTGCATATGAAGAGGCATACAGATAGGAACTATCCCTGTCCCCACTGTGATAAGACATATTTCTCTAGAAAGAACCTTACTGCCCATATACGGAAGATACATAGAATTGTCAAGTTAAATGAAAATATTACCACTCCTAGAAATGTCAGTGTAAAGAGTGAATGTTCATTATAAATAGTTCCTTGTTAAGAATTTTTCTCTATAATTTTAATAGTAAGGTAAGAAACAAATAAGTTGAAAAAAACAAATTGTTTATTTAGAAATGCTCTGTGCCGTTGAGCTAACCAATTTTTATGAATCATTGAAATAAATGATAGGCAAGTGTTTCAACAATTACAATTAATTGCTGAATTTTGATTTTGCTTGTACCTACTTGTTTTGAAATTAATAAGTATACAATTTGCCCATACACTAATGTCCCGTAAATAGTGTATGGGCAAGTAGGTACTAATTGAAACTAAAATTGTAAAAAAAGCAGATTATTAATATTATTGGGGTCAGTCCTTTGAGATAAGCCAGCCTAGCCAAGCTGGTATAATTTGGCTAATTATTCAGATGTATCACTATTCCTGCGCTGTAACTCTAATTACCTACCTAGATTCTAGTGATAAATTAACGGAGAAAAAATAGGCCTGTCGTCGTTTGTGGTCTCAAAATGGCACTAAAGGGATTTTAATGTTTTAAATGTATTTTAAACAGTCACAAGAGATTTTAAACATAACATTTACCTATTTATTGAAATCTAGGACCTACTGTAATAGTTATTGTGAATTTAATTTGATAATCGAAATATTTTCTAAATAATTTAACTACACTGGTATTTTTATTAAATTCATTCTTGTATTGGCTACAGAAATACTTAAAATATTTTTCATTTTCATTATAATAGTATGTAAATCCATACTTTGGTACATTCAACTTGAGTTGTTGATTTTTTAAATTAGACTCATTCATGACCATAAAATTATGTTGGTCAAAATATGTAGGTACCAACAATGCGCTATTGCTGGCCCATCATTATGGTATGATAGTCTGTCATGTCAACAGTGTGCAGCAGCCCGATTACGCTATCTTGCTTTCAGTTTGACATTTGATTCCCTGTAATACTCAGAAGAACAATTGTTCTTCTGAGCTGTAATAGCAGTTTATGGATGGATGAGATTCAATGTCAAACTGAAAGCCATCTCCATAGCTAGACATAAAAGTAATCGGGCTGCACGACTTAAATATTCCCTAAAAAATGTTTAGGAATTCTTATGTTACATATTCATCACAAATAATAAATAATGCTGGACAATCCACACAGCACTATCTAGCCCCAAAGTAAGCTATTCAAAGCTTGTGTTATGGGTACTAGATAACTGATATATTTAATACAATATATACTTACATAGATAGATATTTTTTATCATACATAGAAAACACCCAGAACATCGGAACAAATTTCTGCAGATCGTACACAAATTTGTTCCAAGGTGGGAATCGAACCCGCAACCTCTTGCGTCGCAGGCAGGCTCTCGCCCGCTGCGCCACAGAGGTCAAAACTCACTAATTTCATATTTTAAATCCATAGGTATAGATACAAAATTGTATGTTCAGTTAATACCTAATCACTGGCAAATTATGCATAATATGCATACCTACAGCTAAATAATAAAGTGGTGTTTTAAAATAAAAAAGTTTTGTTTTACTTCCCAATAGATGGCGTGGCGATTCATAGTTTCGATTTTGAGTTTTAATATTTTTAGCACTTTTTGAGCACTGCTTTATTTTCACCTTTTCTAGGCCTTTGACATTTTTACTGGATTTCGTCGTGACCTACACGTTTCTACCTAGATACTGATTTGCTTTGTTGGTATTTTATTTATTGCAGGTAACATTTTCTGAGATAATTTTCAGCTCAAAGCTTCGATGAACGATGATGAATTTAGGATACCACAGAATGGTTTTATGTTTACAGCGCCATCTATTAGCAAAGAATTTATCACAAAAAAAGCCTTAATATTTTTAGATTAGTTATTTTTTAAATCGATGATAAAACTTTATCTTTAGAAAATACCTACCTACCTATAATATTTTTAACAAATTTTTATTTTGCTTTTTTGACAGCCTCGTTGACAGTTCAGTTGGTAGGTACCTAGTAACTCTGTCTGCCTTCTGCGCCGTAGGCCGTGGGTTCGAGCCCCACCGAGAGCAAACATTTGTGTGATCAGTGTGATGAACCTATGTTTGTTCTGTCTGGGTGTTATCTAGGTAAATATTGTAAGTAGGTAGGTTTGTATTTACAAAGAAAAAGTATTACAATTAGGTACAATTATGATTACTTAGAAGACGCATTTAGAGCTCTTTGTGCAGGGGCAGAAGGGCTCCTCCGAGGAAGTAGGTAACTAACTACCACACACACAACGCATTTTTCTGCCGCCAACCGCCAAGTAGGTAGGTAGGTAGCAACCTGTGGTAGCAACGCTGTGTTTCGGTCGGTTCGAACAATGTGTTTGCCGGTGTAATTATAGGCACATGAGGCCTAACCTAGGTAGGTAGGTACCTATGCCACATGTTGTTGGACGCAGGGCAGTGCATCGTAGAACACGATCCTATCCTAGGTACGACCTACAGGCAGCGCAGAAAGCATAATTAAGTAAGTACCTACCTACTAATACATATCAAATGAGCTGTGCGAGGCCAGTCTTGCTTGCCTACATTTGCCTACCGCAAGGAAGGGGGCTTGGGTTCGTTTTTTCAACACTCAACGGAACCCTCAAAGCAGATAACGGTAGGTAACCTAGGTACATAGGTTCTCTGAGCCAGTAAACCTAGAGTTCCCACGCATGATCTTTGACTTCCGAAGCCCCGAGGTTTGCCTGCCGCATGCCGCGCCGCCAATCGCATCGCCTCCAAGCAACCGCCAATCGCCATTTTCATTTCATTTTTGTCAGTCGAGTTTAAGCCCCGCTGCGAGTTGTACGTGCTGCCTCATCGCACATCGCTCCACGATCGTGACTAAAACATGATTCCGTTAAAAGTACTTCGTTGTGCATATTAACCAAGCGTTTAATTACACGCGAAATAACTGTAGCCTATCGTTCAGTGTTATGTGTTGTTGTTTTTTAAGTTTGGTGATGTTTTCGCTCGAAAAGTTAGTTTGAAACAAAGATAGACAGGTTTTGTAGTACCTACTGCCTGGTGAAACCGTGTGGTACATAAACAGTGTTGTGTCAAATGGATTTGAATTGCACGTGAACAGTTGGAGACAGGCTAGTGGTTCTGGCTGTGGAAACACAAATAATCACAGGCATGTTTTGTTTAACATTTTGTTGTTTAGCTTTTTCTCTACCCAATAAAAAAGATCCGCTTCAAAATGAAATGTACTAATGTTTGGACGCAAGTAGGTACCTACCTCTGATGTACGTCTTAGAGGAGTAGGTATCTACCCCTCCGACGTCCTCTGAGGGAGTTAGTAGGTACCTACTTGGTATCATTAGATCTGAAGGGATACCTAGGTACCTACCGTGCCTATAAACTGGCACAGAGTCACCTAGTTTTTAAGACGTTTCAAGATAATCCTTGTGATTTTATTGAATAAACATAATTAGGTAGGTATTTTGAATTTTTTGAATTTTATAGGGATCAAATTTTTGAAGATATTTCAGTTGTCAGTTTCTACTGAAGGTGGGTACCTACTTAACTACTGTAAGTACCTAAGTAGATACCTCCTACCTACCTAGCTTCTTAGAGTAGGTACCTACCTACGAATGTGTGTTAATACCGGGTAGGTAAGTATTTCTCTGTTCCGTGGTTATACCTACCTGGTAGGTACCTACCTAGGTATAAACAAAGGGCGCCTATCCGCTCCAAAGGCTGCGAAACCCCCGCTATTAACAATCCGTTCAGCCCTTCATTTATAATAATTTGTTCGCAATTACTTCAGCGAAGCTTCATCGAACGGTAAATTAACCCCTATGTCTCGTTCTGGTTAGTGCGTAGTCATAAGCGGAGCGTGTGACAAGTGCTGAGTGGTGAGCTGTTAGCCTGACCAGCGCGGCCCGATTACACTAATGTCTGGCTATCGAGATGGCTTTCAGTTTGTCATTTGATCAATATTAATTATTTATTTATTTATATGTGGGTGAATCAACTTTTAAGACACTCCTTTGACAACATTATGAACAACTAAAAATAAAAAATAAATCATCGAAATATTATGAAAATATACTGTTAACATTTGCACAAGTTTATCTATTTTTAGGTTTTGCAGTGCGGCACGACATCTAAGCTAATATTAACGAGTTTTTTTAGAAAAAGTGACGAGGGTGCCTCATAAATATCCATTGCAACGCTGTAGAGCGACAATAAACCTACGCGCACCAGCTGAGAACTTAATTTAGGCTGGGGGGGGGGGGCGGTAAAGCTAGGTAGAGATTTTTTGATCATACCAACTAAATATTAGACAATAATAGCCTTAGATGACACCAAGGTAGGCGTCATCTCTTGATAACGGTCATGAATTTTTATCGGTAACTCTGTAGAACTGATGTTTTGATCAAAGTTTGGGACAAAAGTTTGGATGTACGAAAAATATAAAATATTTGTCAAACTTTTATAAATGTTAACTTTAAACGTAAGTTTATCTTTTTCTGAATCATAATATTGGGTAAAAAGGCTGTGCACTCATACCTTTTTTTTAAGATACGTCCTAAATTGTATCGTCATCTAGGCCTGGGGACACATGTTTTTTGTATGGATAGTGCTTATGTTCTGCTGAGTTACCATAATAAAGTCAAAAATTTTCCTATTAACTATAAAATACTATGAAACTAGCATGTTAGGAAAGGATCTAAGTTTACGTTAACATCAAAAGTTTTGATGTTAACGTAAACTAAAAAAATCCTAATTTCCTTATAAAATATGTTTGTTTTGATTCAAAACAAACATATTTTATAAGGAAATTAGGATTTTTATGCTCTTTGCATGACAGGGACACAAAAGGAGTGCCTTAAAAGTTGATTCACCCATGTACCTATACCTACCTATGTATTTATTCAGGTCGACCAACAGCTGTTACAAAAATGTTAAACAGTCATGTATTGAACTTACTATCAACATGCCTATTGCCCGCCACAAGCGGCAGAGATTGTAGTGCGTGAACATTTTATCGTTCAGCTTATGCGGTAACGTGGTCTTAAATGACAAATAGAGTAATAGCGCCCATCTGTGGTTATTGCTAGGATGTTATTCGACAATAATCGTCAGAAAGGCAGATTCAAAATTATAATGCAGGTATTAGGGGAAACAGGGGTAATGGCGATCGTGTCGGGTAAAACCGCTCACTCCAATAACTTATTAAATAAGGTGCCTTAAAACACAGCGAGCACGCTGCAGCGCAGGGGTTGTAACGGATGAGCAGGCAGTCTGAAACCTCAAAACTAACTTAAGACAAATGAAAAAACAAATACATAGGTATAGCATTTTTCTCTCAGGTGATCGGCATTCCCCCATCTTCCCGTACCGAGATAAATAAGCAGATAGACCTAGAAAGTGACCTAAATCCCTGCTTCGCACTCAACGGAACTGCAGGCCTACCAGTCTATGTCTCAAAGACGAGCCTTTACAAACATAAAGTTCTATCTCGTCTACTAGCATAAGACAACACCGAGCAGTTTCCAACTTATTAGGTAGGTATTTGCTTTAGTTATGTGCTTAGCTACTTGTACTGTAAAGGAAACACGACCTTCTAGGTATCTTGATGACGGCGCGCTGTAGCGTCGTGGGAAGAAATAAAATATTTTCACATATTAGGTAGGTACCGTACCTGCTACTGCGACCTACCATAGGTAATTGTACTAGTTTTTTGGCCCGAACTGAGATCACAAGTACCTATCTAAATAGGTAATCACCATTAGTTAGTTAATATAGTTAATGCGCGTTATATAGATAGGTATAAAACGAACATTACTTCGTAAGTCACGCACGATAGGAACGTGTCCTACGATGCACTGCCCTGCGTGACCTGCGTCCTCCTGTGACCAATGTTTGTCTCAGTTAATCTACTTATTTATCTCGGTACGGGAAGATGGGGGAATGCCGATCACCTGAGAGATAAATGCTATACCTATGTATTTTTTTTTTCATTTGTCTTGAGTTCAGTTTTGAGGTTTCAGACTGCCTGCTCAACCGTTACAACCCCTGCGTTGCAGCGTGTAGTTCGCTTAGTATTTTTGGCGGCTTATTTTTATATGACATTCGTGAAAATTTTTGATTTGATTACCTACAGCGTCAACTTGTTTCATAAACCTCGTATTCTACCACGTCCAGCAGTACCAGTTAGCTGTGTACACTTAGCATACGTTGCGTAACTTTTAAAAAGTTACATATTAAAGATTTTTGATTTGGGTTAGCATAAATGACAACGTAAATACAATCTTTCGTTTCTTACCCGCACTTCGCAGCCGTCTACGTGAGTTGATGAAAACATTTCAACCATCAAACCAGGTTGTCGACTAAGCATAAAATAAATTAACCGACAAACCGGTTTGTTGTTTAAGAAAAATATACAAAAATACTTAATACTTACCGTCCAACTAGGTGGTCAGCGTGGGTTGGTCGGTTGGTACAGTGGTGGCCTTGGGAGTAAACGTCTACAATGTTTTCTTCAGACTCGGATACGGATTTTGATGAAAATCTGGCACACCTGCTTATGTTAAGCTGTTGTACGTCGCCACTCGGCTGTCTGCGCGTACCCACGCGCTATTACACTAGAACCGACTGAGCTGACGCGTCACAACCCCCACCACCGACCCCACGCCGATCGAAATCGCTCGGTCTGCGTGGCGTCAGCAGGCTCTGCGACACGCGGGACGGGACTAATGTAATCAATCCAGTACTAAATGTATGTAACCGATAGCTTACCCACGCGTTGCGACACGCGGCGTGGGTTAAATATAATTCTGGCTTTCTGGCTTAATAGACGGATCGATACAGTGGACGTAGCAAATACTTCATAACTTATTCTACCATCTGCCGATGTATGTTGCTTTTTGATTCAATTAACGGCAGCACTGATTGATTATATGTAGGTAGTAGGTAGTTATGATTATGTACGATCGTTCGTTACTTAATAGCAAAGCTCTTTGTGAAGGTCATGCTTCATTAAACATGTACTGATACCTGAGTCTATCAACTTGAGGCATTAAAGATGTTAGTGTCATGTGTCTTAATTTCACTGTGTTTCGGTAAAGTATGGGTACCTATAAAGTCCACCCATGCCCTTCAAACCGAAACACAGCAACGCTACTTGGCGGCAGAAAGAGGAATGGTGGTAGTAGGTACTTTCCCGGTTGCCCCGGTAAAGAATGACCAAGATAACCACACCAGGAGATATGATTTATTTAATACTAGTTGCACCCGCGGTTTCAACCGCGCAGATTTGAATCCCGGAATTCCCACGGGATAAAAAGTAGCCTATGTGCTATTCCAGACTATAATCTATCTCTGCCAAGTTTCATCCAGATCCGTTCAGCCGTTCCGGCGTGAAAGAGTCACAAACGTCCATCCATCCATACTTACAGACTTTCGCGTATAGAATAGTACTAGTTGCGTCCCGCGGTTTCACCCGCGCAGAGTTAAATCCCGGTATTCCCACGGGATAAATCTATCTCTCTGCCAAGTTTCATCCAGATCCGTTCAGCCGTTCCGGCGTGAAAGAGTAACAAACATCCATCTGTCCATCCATCCATCCATACTTACAAACTTTCGCGTTTATAATATTAGTAGGAAGTACCTAGTAGGATACGGAGGAAGAAAACCGATCAAACTTAAATTATGCGATGTAGACGCTTTAATTATCACATTCAGCATCACAACGGTAAGAACCGGTACCAATACTGGTTCCAATCCAATCCCAATATGGAGTGTTCCAAAACTTCCAAATAACGCAACCCTGTCCCAAATTATCAAGGATGCCACGCGGCGAATATGGGAAGGAAAACATCGTAGGAAAATCAACCGATCGAATATAGAATAGATCTGTGATAAAATGTGTGAGTGAGTGGAAAGTATGCTTATCG
Source organism: Plemyria rubiginata (assembly GCA_963576535.1). Lineage (NCBI taxonomy): Eukaryota > Metazoa > Arthropoda > Insecta > Lepidoptera > Geometridae > Plemyria > Plemyria rubiginata. Next base: position 12,795,127 of record OY754908.1, on the reverse strand, counting down.
ATAGTTTTCGTTTTAATCAACGGTATTAAAACTTAAAATATGATTTTAGATGGTGTAGGCAGAAAAGCACTTATCAAGAAAACAACCAGAATAATCCACATTTATACTTAAAAATCACAACTTCACCCTCAAACCATCTAGTACCATCAAGATTCTTTGAAGATGTAAAAGGGGGTATTCTTAATAAAAGTAGCTGATGGAACAAGGAGATAGCCCACCTGATAGTTAATTGACTCAGGTGTGACTTTGCGGAAGTCCATTGTTAAATATAAATTAATTTGAACAAAGCAATATGTAGTACTAATCCGCTGATCTAGTCTCCTTAAGCTGGAATAAACTTAATTAGATTTCGACACGTGTTTCGCCTCTCTACGAAGCATCTTCAGGAAATTGACTCGCTGTGCACTGAACGTGTTGCCTCGTCGAGCGCTGAGCTGAAAGTTAATTCGAGCTTAAGGAGATTAGATCAGCGGATTAGTACTACATATTGCTTTGTTCAAGTTAATTTATGTTTAGCCCACCTGATGTTAAATGGTAACCATCACCTATAACAATGGACAAATAAACCAAACCTGTAACAAAGCATTGCCTCGAACGAGCCCAACATAGTCCCAAATATTACTTTTGGCACATACCTACCTAGTTAATTTTGCAATAGATGATATCCCATACGTGACAGGTCGCAAGCCCATCGCCGCTGCCAGAAATTGGTTCCAACATTGTTTTAATACCGCAATTATATCTTGAAATTGTCAGGGATCATGCCACCTTTACGACTTCATTTAGAATTCCAATTGCGGAATCTGCATTTATTATGAACAAGCTGTTGCCTGTCGCTTTTGTGACTGTTGTAAGGAGGCAACAGGCTTGGATGGTTTTAAGAGTAGTAGAGCTCTTTGTCAAGGGCTCGTCCGGGGAAGCACTACCACCACGCCTTTCTCTGCCGCCAAGCAGCAACGCTGTGTTTCGGTTCGAAGAGTGTGATCGCCGGATTAATTACAGGCACATGAGGCTTAACATCTGTACGAGTATGTCTCAAGTTCATGGACGCAGGGCAGTGCATCGTAGGAGACGTTCTTATCGTGAGTGACTTACGAGGCAATGCTTTGTTATAGGTGGTCGTCTTAACATCAGGTGGGTCATCTTGTTGTTTCATCAGCTGGTTGTATAAAAAGAAAAAAAGGGGTTACTTCCAGTAGACTGACGGTATACTCAGCAACTAAAACGATTCACAGCCGAATGTTTTTACAACTTTATGTAGTACCTAAGTACTATTCTATACATTATTATTTTTTTATACATATAATTTTATTTTCTTTATACTAGGTATAGTTTTACGACAAGGAGAGAACAAAATGACACGGCGATGATAGTCCAAGCTTAAGATGTTTAGACCCTTTGTGAGAATATTGTTTAATATCGTCTCTTAATGCCTTGGAACAAATTTGTGTACGATCTGCAGAAATTTGTTCCAATGGTCTGGGTGTTTTCTATGTATAATAAAAAATATATCTATGTAAGTATATAATGTATTAAATATATCAGTTATCTAGTACCCATAACACAAGCTTTGAATAGCTTACTTTGGGGCTAGATAGTGCTGTGTGGATTGTCCAGCATTATTTATTTTATTTATTTATTTAATGCAATAGTTCCGAACTTTCTCCATAGCTTTGGCTTTCTGAAAAGACGGATACCGCTACAGTCCCACCGTAACTTTTTAACTTATGCCGGTATTCTTGATGAGGCTTCACATCTGTTTGTTTGCCTCAAGTTGATTGACACGAATGAAATAAGTAAATAACTTGAAATAATTTTATATTAATCATTATTATGGGAGATGGTTGGTTATTACTTAATATCAGGTGGGCCGCTTGCTTGTTCCATCAGCAACTATACCTATAGGTATAGGTTCCCCCCTCCTTCCGGCGTTCTTTTTGCGAGACGCGTACTATACGTATAGTATAAAAAGATATAGAAAGACGTTTGTATGTCACTGGTTTGTTAGAAAACAGCGTGCGTATAAGATATCTCTGTAGCACAAGATAAACGAGCTGAACTTTCAATGTTTGGCAGATTTACTGCTGCTTCCTGCGAATGGGATTCTGTGAGTTATGGCTGATAGCTGCCGTGATAGCTTACAATAGGGATCGCTTTCTTTGCACATTTTATAGGTATGACAGCCGTGGCAAAGCTGAAATGGGAGTGGGCGGGTCACGTGATCCTCCGTGGGTTTACCCTGAAAGGTGGTAAAGGAGCCAGGATGGACACCCGCAGACAGAAGAAGACGTCGCGGCCGCCCTAGAAAACGCTGGCGTGACAACCTGGACTCCTTCCACAACCAGTGGGAATAGTTAGCAGAGGATCGAGGAGAGTGGAGAAAAATGCTGGAGACCGTTGCCCTACGAGGCAAGACAGTATATACCAAAAAAAAATGATATTGTCGGAGACCTACGAAGCGTGAGACGTTCTCCGAACTAAACTAATCAAAATGTTTAATTAATTACCTACTTAAATCAGAAAAATCACTGTACACCTTCGTAAAACCACTTCGTTACACCTGTGATAAAGCTGTAATAATTCCTACCTAAGTCACGCACGCACGATGCACGATACTTACTACACTACACCACACAACGACAGCACTTTTTACATTGATATAACAGAATAGCTGTTGTTGTTATAATCAACGACTTTTTACCTACATACCTATACCTACCTGCAGTGCAAGTACTTACCGTTCTTATCGATCGCTTAATTTGACATTTAGAATCGTCAAAAACCATTTTTAACGAATTTTGACGATTCTAAATGTCAAATTAAGCGATCGATAAGAACGGTACTTGCACTTCTGGTATAAAAAGCTAAAGAAATGGGTCATTTAATACTATTTTGTGATAAAACTTTCAATATTTCCCACAGGTGTTGAATTGCCGACAGTGTCTGAGGGGCATAAGAGGGTTGGTCGCGCCCTAATGATTTCTTCTATTCGAAAACTATAGCGCTATTCCGAAAACAACATTCACCCGCAGAATCCACAGTGAGTTTTCAATTCACCTAGCAACGTCACCCGTGCGTTTTGTGAATTTTTTTATTAATTTTTATTACTAAAACTCAAGCAGATTTCAAAGAATTTTTAATGAAGTGAGTATGCCATCCAAGATAATTTTGAAGATTAATTTGATAACATTTTTACTTATTAGATGAATAAATACATATACCTAACTGTGTTATTCTCCACAAAACGTCAAAACATCTAAATTAGATAACCCAGTGTACCTGCCCAAGAAAATCAGTCATTATTATCTCAAATATTAAATTTGCTCAAACATTAAACATGTAAATTCTTAATTTTCTTTGTGGAACTTAGGAAATTACTTACCTAATTTATAACTTCACGAAGCTTTGGCCTTTTTATCGTTCGAAACATTTCTACAAAGTTTTCTTTCTGCTAAAGATTCAGTTCAAGTTTTTTTATTCTTATTGTAATTTTTTTTATATTTCATTTCTTATTTTTTTTTCATCTTATTGCCATCTTACCTAATGGAGAGTTTACATGCAGTCTAACATGTAGCACGTTTAGCTAATAGTCCACTTGTTCACTCTTGTATTAATGTTCTTAATTCTTATGTTGTATCGTTCCGAACATACCGACGAGTAAAGAGTTCCACTCCTTGGTCGCAAAGTTTAACGGACATTTAAATCAATACGTCAAGACATCAAGACGTCAGAAAAGCTTTTTTTAAACAATTAGCTGATGGAACAAGCAGATGGCCTACCTGATGTAAGTGGTAACCATCAGCTGTAACAAAGCATTGTCTCGTAAGTCACGCACGATAGAAACGTACCGTATGATGCATTGCCCTGCGTCTATCAACTTGAGGCATACAGATGCTAAACTCGTGCCTATTTTTTCACCACTTTAACGAAACTCAGCAACGCTGCTTGACAGACATACCTAATTGAGGCATGGTCATAGTAGGTACTTCCCCGGACGAGGCACACACAAAGAGCTCTTGTTAGATTCATATATACATACCGCGAAGAATCCAAATGTAATTTGACAAATAAAATTAGTTTAAAACCCTTTCAGGGTCGCGGTTCTCAACACTTAAGTCTCCCAAAGCTGGGTTCGGTTTCCCAAAGTTTTCGCCTAAATTATTATGTTACCCGACCAATTTGGAGTTCACGAGTGTTAAATGTAATCCTCATTTTGTTTGTACGGACCGTGTAGCAGTTTATACGCGGAGTAGGTATACAAGATTTATGCCAAGTAGGTTTTCCAAAATTCTTCTCTGAGCATCGTGTCACCCTCATCATATAGGGTCTGCACAGCAGGTTATTTTTTCTTCCCGTTTCCTCTATCTTCTATGCAGAACAATAAAACCAGTGGTAGTGTCGTTTGCAATAAAAGAGTGCGAAAGAGGATAGGTCGTTTTGTCTGCTTAACAATTCTTTTTACTCGTGTGGACTTTACGACCCGTGAACATGGCGCATGGAATTTTGCCGAAATATCGGGAAACAATCAAACTCACAAATCATGATAAATATCCCGTTTTAAATGAAAATTACCTATCTTCTAAGCAGTTACCTACATGATAAAATACTTAAATATACAGTTACTTACACTATAATACCGCATAGTAAACATTAACCTTTAAGGCTATCTTGAAGAGGGTAGTTCGCCGTTGCAATTAGACCCTTGGTTATGTTTTATTGTAAGGGCAAGGTTATGTTATGTTATTCAGGGTGTTATTTATTTCGTGCCCTGTCTAACAAATGGACACATTATTTCCTGCGAATGAGCGAATTCTCGGCTACAAGTTTCCTGTTATCAAAATGTTAGCAAGACAATATAGCTACCTAGCTATTTATTTACTAGTTACCGGCTGCGACTTCGCTCGAATATAACGATTGCTTAATTCTTCTTCGTCTTAAGGGGCAGCATATGGCGCGCCGCTATCTCGCTCGCACAGTTGAACATTTTCGTATAAAATCACTGAATTGTAATTAATGCCATTGACAACAACTTACTTAACTGATTTCGATTTTACAAAACTACGTTCAGTGATTTAATATTCGACGACCTCAGTGGCGCAGCGGGCGAGAGTCCGCCGGCGACGCAAGAGGTTGCGGGTTCGATTCCCGGAACAAATTTGTGTAAGATCTGCAGAAATTTGTTCCGTTGGTCTGGGTGTTTTCTATGTATAATAAAAAATAAAATATCTATCTATATATATAATGTATATTCTCGTATAATGTATGTATATGTATATTGGTGGACTTTCCACACAGCACTATCTAGCCCCAAACTAAGCTTATGCTTGTAATATGGGAGAACCAGATAGCTGATATACTACTTATAATACTTTTTTTTAATTAAATATATCAGCTATCTAAGTAGTATATAGTATAGTAGCTTACTTTGGGGCTAGATGGTGCTATGTGGATTGTCCATAGAATTATTATTATATTATAATATTTCTAAAATGTTCAATTAGTGCGAGCGAGATAGCGGCGCGCCTTATGCTGCCACTTAACTGATCTTTGAGCAAATCAAAATTTTTCGGTAGATAAAACGCTGTTGTGTGTTACCTTGTAATCAACGGCCCACAGACCACAGAGTAAAGAGAGGTCTATTTCTGTGTTCTGTGATGCGGACTGTCGGAAGATAAAAGACATTTTCGTTTTTCCTTTATCCCGCCCTAAGTGCTCCCTCCGCTAACCAAATAACAGAAGGTCTGGTAATTTAATAATATGAATTAATTATACTTATGTACCGCACATTTATTTATACTTACGGATTATAAGTTTTTTTGTTGGAATTACGAGAAACTAATGAAACGAGACAAGCAGCCTTACTTATAAACGCAATTTAAAAGTTAAACCACGCTTAAACCGTTACTTAAGGATTTTCTTACTTATAAACACATAATAGGGCTAAACAGCCTCTAAAACCAATGTTTATAGAGCTGTCAAATTAAACAACCTCGACCCCAGGTTTAGCGAGCCTAAGTAGCTGATTTTTAATCTGCGGTCCAAGAAGAAGAAGATTTATACCGTGTTTGTGTGCTATGATTATCTTGTTTACCAACTGAGATTATTTTTTTCCTGAAAAAGGAGGACTTGAACGATGACAACGATGTACCTACGCGTTTTTCGCGACACGGTCGGGGATACTGTCTTCGGCCTAAACTTAATCCAGCAGTGGAGGCCCAGAGAGTTCAGAGAAAGGTGGGATACGCTTGTTGAACTCTCTGAAGAGGACTTCAGAGGGAGTTACCAATTCTCAAAAGAAAATATGCTGAGGATCATTGAAATTCTTCGCCATGACTTGACCGAAGACAGCCGTGGAGGAGACATACCGGCCAGCAAGCAATAACACGCCTGTGCGTTAGAGTGGCCATCGCACCGGCATCACAATGCTCCATCATTACATCAACAATGCGGGAGAAAACAGAAGCTGCAGAGTGATTTCGGTCTTTTAGCGGATTTCCGTAATTCATCGGCGCCATAGATGGCACCCACATAGAGATCATCACCTATCAACGTAGTGTGTGGAGTGGAGGTGCTGTGTTTGTTAGACTTTGGTAAATGAAATGAAATTCAATAAATACACAAGTTGTTTTCAGGAATGTCCTTCAACTTTTCAATTCAGCTTCCTTACAATAAAGATAGGTAGGTAGATGCGTTAGCATCCCTACTAGTTAGTGGTAGGTAGAAAGGTGGTACTAGGTATTTGCGGAATTTGAAACAAGTTCGGCAAACCATTTCTAAATTCCTTGGACAAACCCTAAGAAGAATAAACAAGTAGGTATCCAAATTCTTTGGGCAAACCCATGATAAAATCCTACTAATAGGTAGGTATTGGAAACGCGAGTACAAACTTTCGCAGAGTATGGATGAAACTCGTCAGAGGGATAAATTGTAGTCTGGAATAGCACATAGGCTACTTTTTATTCCGTGGGAATACCGGCAGATAAGACACTTGTATTCAAATTCCTTGGGTAAGACACCTGTACTTGTATTCAAATTCCTTGAACGTCACCGTCTGTGTCAACTTTACTTTTCTTTGGTGCAAAATGTGGCCAGTATCAGAAAAATGATGCAAAACTGATCATTTCCATAGACAAGGAGAGCTCAACCAATACTTTGCTAATCGTTGCTTAAATATTTTTTATAAGTAAGAAATATTAAAGTAGTACTAAAGGCGCTAAACACCTCTTAACTAAACAATGCTAAAACTCCTATTTAAGCAGTTTTTATAAGTAAGGCTGAAGGTGTAGAGAAAGGTGGGTCCTTTCGTGTCGTTTTGACACTACAAAAAGAAGAAGACGATTTTTCTGTTTTTTCTAGTAGGTATTACTTTTACAAACCTTAGTGGTTTTCTTAGATCTATTTAAGTAATTAACAACTATTGCATGTATTTTTTGTAAATATAAATAGTTACCTACCTCCTTAATCCTACTAATATTATAAACGCGAAAGTTTGTAAGTATGGATGGATATTTGTTACTCTTTCACGCCGGAACGGCTGAACGGATCTGGATGAAACTTGGCAGAGAGATGGATTATAGTCTAGAATAATAGTCCTAGGCTACTTTCTATCCCGTGGGACCGGGATTGAAATCTGCGCGGGTGAAACCGCGGAGCGCAACTAGTAAAATAAAAAACTGCAAATTAGTAACCTACTAGGTACTAGTTGGCATTGTCCATTGGAAGCAGGTTCTATACTTGATAATTACGAAGCTTCGGATCGAACGAGCGAATCAAATCCCGATAATCTGATTTTAATTAAACGCCAGTATAATATAAAGCCGTGGCCTCACCACATTTACTGCATTACGGCGTAATAGTAAAATGAAGTGACTAAAGTCCACTAGGTTACCGTGGGCGGCCCACTAATCATCAATTCATTGTCATCAGCCTGAATGATTCCGCTGTTGGACATAAGCGTCCCCCGTTTCCAGGAAGAACAATTCTGAGCTCTCCATCCACCGACTTCCCGCGATCCTCAGGATACCGTCAGACCATCGGGTAGAAGGGCGTCCCACGTATCGCCTGCCAGTACGTGGTTGCCATTTGCCATCTTTTATTCCCTCGTTGTCAGTTATTTTTTTGTTCTGCTAATTGGCGGTCTTATCGCTTTTAGCGATCTTTCCCAGCTTGGATCATAGATCCAAAGAATAAGTCAGAAATAATGGGTACTCCACGCCCTTAACGGATCTAGCTCGATTTTTACTGTAATTCTGTATATTATCTTTCTTTCTTGCCAGTGCGCGCAAGCCTTAACTTGTTGCTCTGCTACGTAATCGTGATGAATACTTGTATAGCACAGACTCGATCGGATGGAAAATATTGATAAACTAAAATCAATCAGCCGCTAATCAGATTCACTGTCAATTTGATTGGATTTTAATAAACTGTGGCAGTTTTGAAGAATATTATTATTTTCGTTTCCTGTCATCTAACGAAGCAGCATAGCATTTTCATTTTAATTGTTTTTCTAGTGTTATTTTGAGTTGTGTTGTGTAATTTTGGTGGTATTTTAATCAACATTACTTGTGGTCTTAGCACAAAGTGTAAGCATTTGGAATGAAAGTGTATTATGTGATATCGTGATTTGACCGAAAATGTTTCAAATGTTTTGAAGAAACCGCCACCATTTTCTTCAAAACAATTGACTGACTCGACTTTGGACTGACGTGACTAGAAACATAACTACAAAGAGTATAATCTCTGAATCACTTGACTAGATTGCTAAATTGATCCAATTGATTGATTAATTTGTTTCACCGTTGTTGTGATGAAGAAGATCTCAAGTTCTCTGCAATCTATTATACGGCCTGTACAAAGTTTGACTGCCAAAGGTTTTATCTGAAGCAGAAAATGAATCTAAATATATATAACTCAAAGGTGACTGACTGACTGACATAGTGATCTATCAACGCACAGCCCAAACCACTGGACGGATCGGGCTGAAATTTGGCATGCGGGTAGATGTTATGACGTAGGCATCCGCTAAGAAAGCATTTTGATCAATTCTACCCCCAAGGGGATAAAATAGGGGATGAAAGTTTGTATGAAACTTTGAATTCCTTGGCGCGAACAAAGCCGCGGGTTCAGCTAGTAAGTATAAGCGTCGACTTCCCTGTGGCAAAAACTTAAAAGTACAAACGTCGAAAGTAGCTTAGCAGCTCTGTTTAATCACATTTACAGGCACGTGAGGCTTAACATCTGTAGGTTGTTGTATGATAGATATAGGGCAGTGCATCGTAGGACATGTTGTGACTTGCGAGGCCAGGGTTCGGTTTGGTGATTGTTACGACTTACACAAGAGTTCTTAGTGGATATCTACAGTGTCGTGATAACCTGAGGATCAATGTCGTGAAACTGTTTTGACCGCATCATCAATTATTTAAATTGCGGTCATAATTAGATTTGTATCATAAAAAAAACATAATCATTTAATAATTGTTTCTTGTTGTAAAGAGTCGTTTTAGGGGTATAACAAAATATCCCTTCGGGGCATTACTTAAATTACAATTTTTTATGCCCACACTATTTGATTTGATTAATTCAGAAGTCGCTGGGCATATTAGTTCACAGGTAAGTAGGTTGACCAGCTACTTCTGCAAGCGACTGGGTGTCTGAAAATTGGGTTATTGGCAAATTGCCGCCTTGCGGCTTACCCTAATGAAGGCGAATTTGTTTGGAAAGTCCAAAGTACTTGTGAAGTTGGCAAGTATAGTGGCTAACTCTCTAGGTGAGCCCCAAGTTCCGGGACGGTATTGTAGCTAATAACATTTGTAATATCATTGGGAAGTGGGATGACCCCACTTCCACCTATAATTGTGAAAGTTAGGATGTTTGTTACTCAATCACGCCAGAACGGCTGAACGATTCTAGATGAAATTTGGTACAGACATTTATAATCTGGAATAGCACATAGGCTACTTTTATCCCGTGGGAATATCGGGGTTTAAAACTACGTGGGTGAACCGCGGGGCTCAGCTATTAGATATTATAATAAGAATACAAGACAAGTGTTTTAGAGGAATAACGGTACGAACCATGCCGTAATTTGTTGCCTGTTCTTCTATTTTTATACAACTAGCTGATGGAACAAGCATATGGCCCACCTGATGTTAAGTGGTTATGATAAACAAAACATTGCCCCGTAGGTCACGCACAATAGGATCGTGCCCTACGATTATTACTTCTAGTCTTGATCGCGTGGAACTGGCACCTAGATTCACCTTTATCTTTATGGGGATAGATCTTTAAAGGTCTATCCCCACACATCAGTGCCGTGTCAGGGATGGGCCTTCGTTCCCTTCGTTGCTTCGTTTGCCGGCATGGGCACGGACATGTGTGATCAAGTTCATAGAAAATGTATGACTGTAATGATATTTTTGTAGACTCCTGACGAAACACGTCCCTGCCCCGTCCCTGACACGGCACTGATGTGACGATGTCGTTACAAACTGATTCTCGTGATTAAATTTAATAAGTACCTATTTCTTTAAGTGATGATCAAGATGGCTTTTTCTAAAAAATCTAATTGAAAATTTGCCAGACAAAAGTCGAAGCAAGTCCAAGCTTTGATGTTAGCTCAATGTTAGCTTTACGTCTAAGTGCAGACATTAATTTTATTATCATTCCAATCCGCTTACCACTTTAATATCACTATTAATCCACATAGCGATAAACGCGGTGATGCCAACTTTATAACTTTATCGCTAGATCTAGCAGTTTACATTTAGTATCCGCTCCAATTAAAACAGGTTGTAGCAAAAATGTTTAGCTAACTTTTTTTAGCAACTTTACAACATGGCTACTTTTTAGAGTTTTTTGGTTATCCTTTGCACACATTTTTGATTCCGTATTGTATTAATTTTCTATTTTTATACATTCAATATTGTGTACTTTTCGTATAGAAGATTTTGCTTTTCATCATTAATATATACTTTTAGCAACTTTTGGGGTGAAATACTTTTTGCAGATTTACATAGGTATCTTTACCTAGTAAGTAATCAATATCTGTCATAAAATATTGGAATATACCTAATATATTTCAATATCTCTTTCCATCGGAAAGATACACACAGTGTACAAACGATTACGTGGCTAATTTTTAGCAACCGTTAAAATTTATCTATCGTTTATCATGTTCGGCTCGGCTAGAGCTAATGGAAGTTGGCAACAGTGAATAAGCACTAAATCAGAACATTTTAAGCTTTGTACGGCGTTAACGACTTTCGGTTTTTACCTTACATTGTGTTTTACGCCTTCACGTTTATTTTTCATGCCATTTCTGGGTTTATTGGCCGTCTGGTGGAGCAACAGGTCTTAGAGTAGATAAGGACCGAAGCGACTCAAGTAGGTTCTTACAAAATTAAATGGACGCTCATCCCGTTTCTAATACGGCATTTTAAAAATCACAGACTTTAGATAGCATAACTGATTCATTTTTATAAAAACTTACGTTGTAATCTTAAGATTTACGTACATTGTAGTGCATAGAGACCTATTGATTAAATGTCTGAAGTCAAAAATAAGTAAAATGCGGGTAGATCATTTTATTTTTATTTTGTGAATTATGCGAGTGCGGATGCATCATGTGAACATTTTCTCTTTACTATCACTACATAGTATAAAACAAAGTCGCTTTCTCTGTCCCTATGTCTCCTTGTCCCTTTGTATGCTTAAATCTTTAAAACTACGCAATGGATTTTGATGCGGTTTTTTTAATAGATAGAGTGATTCAAGAGGAAGGTTTATATGTATAATACATGCATGATATGTGCACCCGTGCGAAGCAGGTTTGCGCGGGCGGGTCGCTAGTAGCTTATAAACAAAAAAAATCAGAAAATTACATCTAATCTATATATAATCTGAACCGTTTACAAAAAAAAATAGCCCTTTGTCTGTTTGTCTACCCGGAAATACAAACGACGACAACAGTGGAGAGTTCTACTCTTTGCTTTGCACAGATACAAAACGAAGGTATAAATAGGCTTCACATATTAGATAACACAACACAGACCTACTACCGGTTGTAAGCAAACGAGTTGGGTGGCTTCATTAGCCTTTGAAATTATACTTACATTATGTATGTAGTTTCGAAGCCCTGTTAAAATTTGTAATAGCCACCATGTGTAGTAATAATGTGAGTTTTCAAAATATTTTGATCAAAGTTAGATATAGAGATTGAGCTAGTTTTAGGTACGTAGGTAATTAAGAGTTAGTTTATTATGTCCTACTAGTTTTTAACCGACGAAAAAAACGGAGAACTCTTTTTAGGGTTAAGCTCGCCTTTGTACATGTTTTTTATTTAAGTTTACTGTATGTTCTAATTGTGTGCAATAAAGAATAAAGAAAGAAAGAGGAGGTTCTCGAGTCAACGCCTATTTTTTTTAGAGCCTTTTAAGCATGTTATGCTAAACACATCTTTTCGGTCAATCTATGGATTAAGTATTGACCATGAAGGATAGTTTTATTAGTCAGGGTTTTTTTCTTGACGAGGTATGAGCATGAGAACCAGAAAAATTATTTAAATAAATAATTGCTGGACAATCCACACAGCACTATCTAGCCCCAAAGTAAGCTATTCAAAGCTTGTGTTATGGGTACTAGATAAATGATATATTTAATACATTACATACTTACTTACATAGATAGATATTTTTTAATTATATATAGAAAACACCCAGACCGATGGAACAAATTTCTGCAATCATACACAAATTTGTTCCGCGGCGGGAATCGAACCCGCAACCTGTGCGTCGCAGGCGGACTCTCGCCCGCTGCGCCATTGAGGTCGTCAAATTGTATCAACGTTTTAATCATGTTCCTCCTTTCATTCTCCTTCACCCTGTTTGTTATGCGATAGAAGTGTAAACTCCAAGTCAAACAAAAAACACTAAAAGAACAACGATGTTCTGTAGTTTCCAAGAGAATAAAACTTCTCTGCCGTTCTAATTATCACAAGCCTTTTAATTTTATGTTAAAAGGCATTGCAACTTTCTAAAAAGAACATTCTAGGCGTCCGTTTAGTAAGTTCCCCCACTAGGGCGCAGTCGTGACTCCAAGGCCCTATGTTAGGGAAACCCGTTGCTTTACTTATTTGTAAGATACAGTACATAGTGAGCTTTAAGTAGGTACATGGCTTGCAATATTTAAGTAGCCGCTCTATCGAGTGATTAAATAGTAGTTTCTATGGAACTGTTCAGGTTTCCCGACTATGGCTTCCAATGTAAAACTAAAAAAAAAAACAGAATTCAATTACCTATTTTAGTATTAGTTTATTTTAATTGAATGAATTTTAGTTTTTTTTAGTATTATTAATTACCCAATTACCTACCTAGTACTTAAAGTTTTTTTTTATACATATTTCTGTGTGAAGTTTTTGTGTCGCAAAATAGAATAGAATAAGTTTTTATTTGCAACACATATAAAACAGCTTCACGACTTTGATCCCCAGGCACGGTAGATGTCCCTTCAGATCTCCCAGTACCAAGTAGGTACTAATTCAAGATTCTTTAAGGATGTCTAAGGGTATATATATGTATATATATATATGTCAGAGGTACGTCCAAACATTACATTTGGCACATACCCACAAGGCGTGGTCACTCCCACTAGACCACCGGGGCTCTATTAGAAAAATAAACAGTTTTTAATTTAAAAGGCACCATAGGCATGCATTATTTTTACAATACTGGAATATACCTAAGAATATACCTGAATACTATATAATATAATATACATATTATATATAATATACCTAAATGTATATGAAACAATCTTAAAAAGAATGGATTCCTATTTCTAGACTGCCTTCTACATATTTACAATGAGAACGATTCTCAGCCTTCTCCATCCACCGATTACCCGCTAAGAAAGAAAGAAAATACATATTTATTTAGCTACACAGACACATCTTACTTCTTACTAATATTATAGATGCGAAAGTTTGTAAGTATGGATGGTTGGATGGATGGATAGATGGATGGATGGATGACTGGATGTTTGTTACTCTATAACTCCAGAACGGTTGAAAGGATCTTAGTGATAATTGGTACAGGGATATACATCCCTACATAGTATAAAACAAAGTCGCTTTCTCTGTCCCTATGTCCCCATGTCCCTTTGTGTGCTTAAATCTTTAAAACTACGCAACGGATTTTGATGCGGTTTTTTTTAATAGATAGAGTGATTCAAGAGGAAGGTTTATATGTATAATACATGCATGATATGTGCACTCGTGCGAAGAAGGGGCGCGCGGGCGGGTCGCTAGTTTAATATAGTCTGGAATAACACATAGGCTACTTTTTATCCCGTGGGAATACCGGGATTTAAAACTGCGTGGATGAAACCGCAGGGCGCTACTAGTACATACTAATAGACGACAATTTTAGCTAAAGGATACCACGACTGAACATAAATAAGTAGGTAGGTACATATAAAATGAAACCGTGATATGAACTCCTAAATATGAACTTGTCACTATTATCCACTACTACTACTAGTGGATAATAGTGGTCTGGATTTTTGCCTAAGTTTCGTTACATTTAATGAAATATTATCCCTAAGGATAAGTTTCAGTGTAAGGACTATTTATAAGTTACATTATAGTAAAGTCATCCAACCCAGACTCCATCTTCATTAACAGAATATATAAACACTGCTAATTGCGAAACCGTGTATCTAAATAATGTCTGTAACCTTGAATCCCTTACATTTTAATGCGATATACAAAGGACACTAAACTCCACTCTCGACAACCCTCATAGTTCAGTTGGTAGTAGCTCTGCCTTCTGCGCTGTAGGCCGTGGGTTCAATCCCACGTAAATTTTTAGGGTTCCGTACCCAAAGGTTATTTTATTTTTATTTATTTATTTTTATTTTTACCGACTTCAAAAAAGCAGGGGTCCTCAATTAGACGGTTCGTTTTTATGTTTGTAACCAATAACTTTTTACTGGGTGATTTTGATTTTCATGATTCTTTTTTTAATCGAAAGCTGGTGCTTGTCGACTGTGGTGTAGTCCCATTTAAATTTGAGTTTTTGAGTTATAGTACTTTCCTTACTTAGAATAGTGTATTTTCCAGTGTATGAAGTCGGTTTTTCATGAAAGAGTTATACTTATTCCGTCTTATTATAAAAATGTGAGTTAGACTAGGCTTAAGCCAGGACTAACTGGTCCGTGGTCTAACTTTGATACCGAAGTTGGTCCCTGCTCTATAGAAAAATCAAAGACTTAGACCAGACGTTATTATAAAACGGAGTTTATCCCCTAAACCACGGTTTAAAGATAAACCCGAACGACCCCTAGTTTAAGTATGGTCTAACTAATAAAAATCTCATTTTGCCAAATTTTATTTGGTCTCCCACATAAGTTTATTCAATAAAACAACTTGTAGCACTGCATTATCCAACATACATTTCAAACTCTAGACTCCGATCTAAATTTGAAATGTCAAAACGCATGGGTTGCCACGAATTTGTCAATATCAAGTTGATAACGAGATTTAAAACGAAAGACGAGGTAGTATGCGCATATGACTTTAGCCTGCGGCAAGAGAGTACAGTTATACCAACTTATCTAAGCCGGTCTGAAGTTAGCTGTTTAGAGAATTCTCGATTCACTATTGGCCATTTATGCACAAGCGGCTAACTTCAGACCGGCTCAGATAAGTTGGTGATTCCAAAATGAATGAACGATTGATTGCCATAATTTGTTATAGTCTGTGGATATTTGTTGAATGATTATGTTCTGTGATGATGAATCATGGACTATCTCAGGTACTATGTAGTCTTCGACTAAAGTGTCTTTTGTAATACGAAAATGATAAACCTGAGATGATCCTAAATTTATGAGATAAACCAGGTTTAAGTTGTTTATAATAAGAAAACGTGACTTGAGCTAGGTTTAAACCCAGGTTTGATTTGTTTATAATAAGGCTGATTATATTTAATTTTTGTGATAGAACAAACCCCTTCTGACGATGTCTTAATAATAAACTAATATTCCTTTCTTTCATTACAGGTACATGAAACTTTTAATCTACTATCCTGGAAGACACTGTGAGTCCCTATAAATAAGTAACCGCTGCTCTTGTGTTAAAAGGCTCTTAAAATAAGCCATAAAGTGAACTTTTGTTACGGTTCTATGAGCAACGATGAAAGCTTACATAGGTACCTACAGAAACAAAAGTCTAAAACGAAGTTAATTTGCCAAACTTTCCTAAGTACTTCACCAAAATTCCTAGGCCATTAAATTAATTTAAAAAAATTTTGGAAACAAAGCATATAAATAAGTCAATCTTCAATAGTCAATCCTAATCTCACCTGATGTTAAGTGATGATGTAGTCGATGGTGTAGCACGCTTACTAATATATACTAACTAGATGCGCCCCGCGGTTTCACCCGCGCAGATTTAAATCCCGGTATTCCCGCGGGATAAAAAGTAGCCTATGTGCTATTCCAGACTATAACCAATATCTCTGCCAAGTTTCATCCAGATCCGTTCAGCCGTTCCGGTGTGAAAGAGTAACAAACATCCATCCATCCATACTTACAAAACCAATTTTAGGACAAAACAATAATTAGAAGACTTATACCACCGGTTTCTGAAAGCTCGATCAAAGTTAATCGGCTGTCGAGTTACTTGCTATCTCTATCTAATTTTAAGTAATAACTGAAATAGCAACTGACAGCCGATTATCTTTGATCGAGCTTTCAGAAACCAGCGGTTAATACGGTTAGTGAGAGATAATTATGGAGTAGTGAACAAGTAATCTTTCTTGTGTGTAAGGCTAGACAATAATAGGTACATTTATTTTGAACAACAATTCGTAATATTGTACTTTACCGTGTTGTGGTATTCTCACATTTACTTGCGCGAACAAAAGATTCTATTACTCAAGAGATAATTGAATTTTGCTCTTCCACGTAATGAGTAGGTAACTGTGCACTTGTCTATCATTAGGCGAATTGATAGGTGTATACAATTCCAATTAATTTTACCAAGTAAATAAATAAATATTGGTGAACATTCCACACAGCACTAAGCACAAACTAGCCCCAAAACTAACCAAACTTGTAGGTAGTATGGAAACTAGATATTTTTTATCTCAAAGCTGGCAGACGAGCATACGGGCCACCTGATGGAAAGTGGTCAACGTCGCGCAGACACCTGCAACACCAGAGGCGTTGCTGATTCGCTGCCGGCCTTCGATAGATTCTTAAATATCGATTTAGTGTCATCTTCATTTTTTTTTATCGAGAAAATTATTATTATTTACGTTTCTGTCTTTACACAGCGCTCGAGTACATGTTTAATTTTAATGTTTTCGTTATTTTTCATGGATTTTTTTTATTTTAGTAGAGTTACAGCTGTTCAAAAACCGTCCCGTGCTGCCTTAAGAGGAGATAAGATAGCTGATATAATACGTATCCTTTTTATTTGTTCCCTAAGTACAAACATAGGCCCTTATTCATTGTCTTTGAGCGCGCCAATAGCTTATCAGACCGATAAGTCTGTTGCTGTCTCTTTTCGTTGGCATGAAAGAGCACGATGGTCAAGCGACCCCGCCTTCCGATCCTAAGATCGGGGTTTCGAAACCGGTCAACACCAATGAGTTTTTCTAATCAAAAATATATATGCACAATGTCAGTACTCTCAAATGGTGAAGGAATACATCGTAAAAAAACCAGCATATTTAAGACCCTATAAAAAGTTCCATAACATGTGTCAAGTGCTCGAAAGGAGCCTCTTGAGGCGCACTTAAAATCCTTTCACCTCTGTTTCAAAAGAAACTGGTAAGACGAAGAAGAAGACGACATGCCAGTTTCCTCACTATTCTCCTCAAGGAATTTGAATACTAGTATTCATTGATTCTCCTTAACCGTTTGACAGTACTCTGTTTAATCTAAATTTTTCAGTCACAGAAGAATATAATTTTAAATTCAGTGGTGGTAGTTTTTTTTATTTATTTCTTTGACGCTGGGCGTCCACACTGCCCTATAATAAAACATCAAAACAAAATACACCACATATCAAAACTTAATCTACTTAGTTAACCCTAATTCTGCCAACCTATAGTACTTCCCCGGACGAGCCAAACACAGTCACAGACTAGTAAGGGATGCTAACGCATCACAGAGTCAACTGGCTCTCGAATACTGACTGAAAGTCAACGCCGTTCCGGCGGTGGTCGAGATCAAGTGCTATGGTAATTTAGTTCTCATCGCTCTTAAAGTTCACAGAATAATTACGGTTTTCGGGCAAAGAGAAAGTGCATTTCTCTAATGTCAGTTATTTTTGAATATAAGATCCATCTGCATTCCGTTGCGTAATGAAATTGTTACACAATAGATGTGATGACGGATCTGTACTGTACTTAGTTTAGCAATAATTTGTGAAACACGACAGTGAAAATGTTAATGTTAAGTACCTTACCTTTACTCCAAGACGTTAGAGAAACGTGCCCTACAACATTTCATTTCATTTCATACAGATGTTAAGCCTCATGTGCCTGTTATCAATTACACCGGCGACCACATTCTTTAAACCAAAACAGCAACGCTGCTTGGCGACAGAAAAAGGCGTGGTGGTAGTACTTCCCCGGACGAGCCCTTCACAAAGAGCTCTGAAAAAAACTGAAACAGCTTCACGACTTTGATCCCCAGGCACGGTAGATATCCCTTCAGATCTTCAGAACTTAAGATTCTTTGAAGATGTCTAAGGGGGGTAGTCAGAGGTAAGTCCAAACATTACATTTGGCACATACCCACATTTTGCAGTAGTTAGTATTCCAAACGTGACAGGTTGCAAGCCCATCGCCGCTGTTAGAATACTAACTGGTTTCCTCACGATGTTTTCCTTTACCGTTTAAGAGCACTGGCATTGCGCACATAATTTTTTCGATAGACAAATCCATTGGTGCACCCACCGGATTCGAACCTGCGACCTTACGATTGGAAGGCGGGGTCACTCCCAATACACCACCGGTGCTCTAACAAACAAAACAAAGACAAACAAAGAGCTCTACTACTCATAAAATACAGATGAGAATTAAATACGATTACAGTGATTTTAAAAACGTTGCTGTGTTTCGGTTTGAATGATCCGGTTGTTAGTAAAATTACAGGCACTTGAGGCTTAACTGTGTACGTGTACCAAGTAGGTGGACGCAGAACAGAGGGCCTATCACGAGTTCCGGTGCCGACCGCGATCGATCATAGATCACACCGATAGACACCGCATTTCAAGGAAATTAAATAATATATATTATTCTTATACTGCTAATAAATTCTTATGATTTTTATCATTATTCTTATTATAAATATTATATATTATTCGCATTCTTAGCTCAGAAGCTTAAGGGAAGCTTCTCAAAGAATACGCTAGATGCCGTTGTTTAATTTCCTTGAAATTCGGTGGAGATCGTTGCGATCTACCATCGATCGCGGTCGGCACTAAACTCATGATAGCCCCCCAGTTCACGTTTAGAATCCTGCGTGGGGAACGAGTCCTGATGCCGATCCTGGTGGTTACAACCCGAAATCAAACATTGTTTCTAAATATGGGTAGTAACGCGCCTCATCATCTTTTTGCACGCCCAGGAAGACTGGTAGACAATGCTATTAGCATTAAGGGCCCGTCGACAGCGGCTCGCAGTTTTGAGGTGCGATAGGCTATTATTTCATTTTATTTCATTTCGGGGAGGTTGTTTGAAAGAATAACTATCCAGTGACACGCATAAATACTGTTCGAACACAAATAACACAATAATATAAGGGAAACATGCCCGAATCAGAAATCATTTTGATATTAGTATGTTTGGCCTTACGTTTACCCAATACCAAAATGATTTCTGACTCAAGCACATTTCCCTTATATTATTGTATTATTTGTATTCGAACAGTATTTATGTGTGTCACTGGATAGTTTTTCTTTCAAACAACCTCCCCGAAATGAAATAAAATGAAATAATAGTCAATCGCACCTCGAAACTGCGAGCCGCTGTCGCCGGGCCCTTAAGTCCTCCTAGCACTACATTGTTTTGTACAATGTTTTTAAATAAATAAAAAAACCGAGTCTACTAAAGCGAATTCTTTTGCCAGCATGTAGCAATCGCTTGTGTAAAATGCACTAATAATCCGTTTCTTAGCTAAATAACTGGCTACTTCTACTAATCAGTCCGTCTGGAATTCTGGATATAATTCGTTGTTGTAGTGACCTCTGCGGTAGTATCTCATAGGTAATTCAGCTAACCTATTCAAGTCCTATCCTTATCCGCGGCCAAATATGGAACTTCATTTGTAATTCATTGCGCTCTAACCCCTTGTAATACAACCCAGTTTCCAATACCACAATACACAATGTGAGTACTTCCTGCCGGTTTTATATGGTGTGTGCAAATGGATACCATTAATGCGATTGTGATGTAAGCGCATCTAGGTCGGTAGGAATACTGACATTTTGTTGTTGTCTGTATACAAACATTGTTGCACGGTCTTCTAGGCTGTGGTTGCGTGGTACTGGCAGCTAGATTCACCTAGTTTTAAGTCATTTTAAAGTGGTCCTTGTGATGTTATTGAATAAATACCTTCTTCCTTTGGCTTATGGCCCACACCTAAAATCAGAATCTGGCTAAAAGGGTACCGGTACGAGTATCAGTACCGTAACTTATTGACCTTTTCCCCGATAACGATGAGGCCAATGTTTGCAATCACTTTGATCGTCGCCGCTGTTCGTCATAACAGCCACCGTGGACTTTCCATTTTGTGTACATTCTCTCAACTTCCAATATTTAACCCTTAGCAAGGTGATTCATCCTAGACCATGAAACATAGCTATAGCCTCGAAATGAGCATGCTTTTAGAACGCAGTGGACCGCCCATTAGGCGTGATATATGATCTTGCTAAAATGGGCCTCCTCCTAAAAGCACAGAAGTTTGAAAGCTTAGGGTTGCTTATTATTTTTAGTAACCCCACCTCGGGCTCTCATTGCAGAAGAGGTAAACCCCTATCAAAGCAACATATTGCGCCTCCTTCTTACAATGATTTCCAACTTTATTCCACCCTAATCCATTACTTAGACTTAGTGTATGAGAATTTCGGAGACCAGGTCACGTCTACATGCTTTATCCTCAAAGCCTTTTTACATGCATGAGGCTGCTGCCGTGAACTGAGACTGCCGTGGTGAGCCAGAACTTTTTCTTGCTATACTTCTCATCATGATTCCAAAAGCCACTAATGATCTGTTTCGTCAATAATCTTCAACGTTTTTTTTAACTGGTTCTTAATGTAATCTTTATTCTTTATTGCACACAATTAGAACATACAGTAAACTTAAATAAAAAACATGCACAAAGGCGAGCTTAACCCTAAAAAGAGTTATCTTCCAGCAAACCTTGAAGGATTGTGAGAAATTGAAATTAGAGATGGGTGCGTGTACAACATGAGATAGAAAATAAATAAATTATATTAGGTAGTTACTTATTACTATTATAAAAAAAAGATAAAATAAATAAATCTACACAAGACTTATGTACTTAAACATACATATAGTAGTAATCTTGTGAGTAGTGCCCTTGTAGTATAAATAAATAAATATTGGCGGACTTTCCACACAGCACTATCTAGCCCCACACTAAGCTTATGCTTGTGATATGGGAACCAGATAGCTGATATACTACTTATATACTTTTTTTTTTATAAATACATACTTATAATATTATATAACACCCAGACAGAGAACAAACATCTGTGTTCATCACACAAACGTTTGTTCACGGTGGGAATCGAACCCACGACCTACGGCGCAGAAGGCAGAGCTACTACCAACTGAGCTACGTAGGCTGTCAAAATATAAAAAAAAGTGTATAAAGTGCTGGTATTATAGGTGAACTGGAATGCTCTGGCGCTGCTCAAGCGCGCGACTTTGAAACGCAACTACTACCCCCACAGAACACCAGTTCTGGAGTTCTGTTGGCGGAACTGGATACTCGCGGCGCTCCAACGGCCTTGCCGAAACGCCACAATAAAACCAGCATAAGGTTTATCGAAACGCCTTCTGTTTAGACGAAATCCGTAGGAATGTGATGGCACTAATGATGACTTCCTGAAAACTGAAGGGCCGGTACGTGACTGCACTGCACCAATTCGAATGGTAGTAGTAGTTTCTGATACTCGGAACTAATAAGAAACTTATGGTGGATAATTACTTCCCTATACGTGTACGTGTGTGCTATATGGGGACGATAGCTGATTTACTACGGTATACTCGTTTTTTTGTAAATAATAATAAGCCTTTATTTCCTCGAACATAAGTACATCATATAGTAGTAGTAACATTTAGAAGTAGGCAGTTTGCATGCTAAATTTGAAGATATAGGTACAATAATAATAATATTTACAGTGCATTATGAAGTATTATTAATTTAATAATATTAATATGTACCTAATTCTTTTAATTTAATTGTATTGACAGTAGGTATAGTTTTTCATTAATATAATATTAACATCTTGTTGCTGTTTTTTTGTAAATACAATACTTATATTATTATATAACACCCAGACATAGAACAAACATCTATGTTCATCCATCACACAAGTATTTGTTCTCGATGGGAATCGAACCCACGGCCTACGGCGCAGGAGGCAGAGCTACGACCAACTGCGCTGCGAAGGCTGTCTAAAAAAATACACGACTACCTCTATTAGTGACGATGACGTGTGGACGGTATGTTCGAGTAATTCAGACTTCTACACAATCGAATAATATGCAAATGATATCGCGAATACCAAATAACGTGTGCAATCTATTGTGTAGTGCCACGATTAGAGTGCCGTGACGAATAATTTGAATTAAATTACTAACTGCTGAATATGTGACGACCTCTGTGGCGCAGCGGGCGAGAGCCTGCCTGCGACGCAAGAGGTTGCGGGTTCGATTCCCGCCTTGGAACAAATTTGTGTACGATCTGCAGAAATTTGTTCCGATGGTCTGGGTGTTTTCTATGTATAATAAAAAATATCTATTTATGTAAGTATATAATGTATTAAATATATCAGTTATCTAGTACCCATAACACAAGCTTTGAATAGCTTACTTTGGGGCTAGATAGTGCTGTGTGGATTGTCCAGCATTATTTATTTATTTATTTAATAAATTAACAGCATAACTTCAGAATCTATGTCTTGTTGGAGTTGTTGGCATCCCCACGTACAATTCTTGTTCTTAGGGCATCCCAATATGAATAAGATAAAAAATAAAAACAACCATAGGAATAGGAATTCGTCATAGTCGTGGTTTTCTCTGTTCCTTGTAGTATATGGTTCAGCAGTGCAAGTACCGTTCTTATCGATCGCTTAATTTGACATTAAGAATCGTCAAAATTCGTTAAAGACGGTTTTATCCATTGTTGAAACCATTTTAAACGAATTTTGACGATTCTAAATGTCAAATTAAGCGATCGATAAGAACGGTACTTGCACTGCAGAAACGACTCGTGGTATGAGACTTGTAAAAATTATAAAATTTCCCTTGTGCTGTACGAATAAATAGTTAAACGTTCCACTCGATGTTTTTACGTTGACTCCTTGAAAACCTGGAAATAACTCTGGAGGAGGAGAATGGAGATGGCTGAAATTAATTCAAGAGACTTTAGCAACGATAATTATACAAGGTTACTTAGTCAAATAGAAAACAATGACAATAGAAACGTTAGTAATCAAACTCTGGCTGCAACACCGGCACGTAGACGTTGTTTTTTCTGCGGTGGAAACATCCACCAGAGGAAGTAATCCCAATCCTACGCATTACCAGCATACAACACCTATACATATTATTACCTATAGGTACACATACATAGTCTGTGTTTTTTGTTTTCTTATTTTTATGCCAAAAAATAAATTATGAATTACCTATTTAGTACTAGCATACAACACCTATACATTTATTATTACCTACCTATAAGTGCATAGTCTGTGTTTTTTGTTTTCCTATTTTTGTGCCAAATAAATAAACTATAGCATTTTCATTTTAATTGTTTTTCTAGTGTTATTTTGAGTTGTGTTGTTTAATTTTGGTGGTATTTTAACCAACATTACTTGTGGTCTTAGCACAAAGTGTAAGCATTTGAAATGAAAGTGTATTATGTGATATCGTGATTTGACGGAAAATGTTTCAAATGTTTTGAAGAAACTGCCACCATTTTCTTCAAAACAATTGACTGACTCGAATTTCGACTGACGTGACTAGAAACTTATCAAAGAAAAGAGCATATAATCTCTATCACTTGACACTGGCAAGATTGTCTATAGACAGGAGCCATAAAAAAAAAAAAATAAAAAAAAAGGCTACACGTTACATTCAGCCATGTAATATCGTTGTAAAATGTCATTGCACAACCCGTTTGTATAAATGGTTGCCATGAGAACCAAGTGTATGGGAGTGTCCTTTCTGCAAACATTCAGAATGGTTCAATGTTTTTTATTGTTGTGAAGACAATTAAATAAAGATATCTAGATTGTATATATCATATTTTTTTATATACTAGTTGCGCCCCGCGGTTTCACCCGCGTACATATAAATCCCGGTATTCCCACGGGATAAAAAGTAGCCTATGTGCTATTCGAGACCATAATCTGTCTCTCTGCCTCGTTTCATTCAGATCCGTTCAGCCGGTCCGGCGTGAAAGAGTAACAAACATCCATCCATCTATTCATCCATCCATCCACCCATCCATCCACCCATCCATACTTATAAACTTTCGCATTAAAATAGTAAGTTCTTAGTAGGATTTTTTATTTGGGAAAACCATTGGCACACTATAACACAAAAGCGACTTAAATGGTAACACTGAGGCCATTTATAGGTCTCTACTAATAATAGATTTCATTGTTATTGAATTTGGGCATATTCGTAAGACTTCAAATGGAGCGCTTAACATCAGGTGGGCTTTATGCTTGTTCCAACAGCAAGTCGTATCAAAAATGCAGATATATTATGACTTTTTTGTATTATAACATTTTGGTATTCATATTGGTGAGTCAGTTAATAAAACTGTAGGTAGGTACCTATAATTCGTATTATCGTCGTATTTACTTATGAATAAATTGTATACTTACCTAAATACATAGTAATTACGGCTATAGGGAAAAAAATAACGCGAGTTTGCTGACTAAATGTGTTGTTACTGTTGCGGATGATGTTTAGAACAGAAAGACGTTGTTTTGCGATTATAATTATTTATTGAAAGATTTCGTGGCACACACCGTGCATAGATCTAGCTTAGACTAAAAAACCTACCCTACGTTTTTATTATTTTCAAAGTATTCAATCTACCCACAAGGGTACCTACTATCCTTCAAACTTGACACAGATTATAAATACATCTGAACGGAAGTAAGTACATATTAAAACGAATACTAAACAAAATTATATCTAACATGATTAACAATGTAGTAGGTAGGTACGTGTATTATATAAATATCTAGGTAGCTGAGCGTCGCTAACAAAATGTTTATGATGCGTAACGGCGCCACAGTAGTAACCATCACCTATAACAGAGCATTGCATCGTAGGTCACGCACGATAGGAACGTGCCCTACGAAGCACTGCCCTGCGTCCATCAACATGAGGCATACTGATGCCTGCCTCATTTGCTTGTAGTTACACCGGCGACCACACTCTTAAAACCGAACACAGCAACGCTGCTTGGCGGCAGAAAAAGGCGTGGTGTGAGTACTTCCCCGGACAAGCCCTTCACAAGATTCACACAGCACTATCTAGCCCCAAACTAAGCTTATGCACGTCCCTGGACGAGCTCTTCATAAAGAGCTCTGCTACTCCTAAATATTTATTAGCTAGCTAGCTGATTTCCAAATTGGCCATTGAAGTTCATGACCACTGAAGTATGCCCTCTGGGCGGGCATTCTGCGGGGTAACTTACTACTAGGTAATTTATTACAAGCCAGACACAAAACAAACAATTAAGCGAACGCACAAAAAATTCTCCACAATGGGTATCACACCCACACATCATACATAAATACATATTTTAATATCCGGCATAATTTCCATAAAAAGCATGTCCAAAGACCATTTGAACGTAGATTTGAATGTATTCTCAAACGAAGCCGCGTTGAAAACTAGCTATGATTAGCCTCTCGCACGCACTAGCAATTATGAAGAAAGATTAAACTTTATCTGCATTGTAAGGTTACACCTTCTTTCCCCGCATTATGTCAAGCTAGTTGCAAAAGCTTTTACGCAAATTACAACATACTTAAGTATTTTATTTAATGTCTCTTTCATCTTACATATACATTTTTTTTTACGACCTCAGTGGCGCAGCGGGCGAGAGTCCGCCTGCGACGCAAGAGGTTGCGGGTTGGATCCCCGCCTTGGAACAAATTTGTGTACGATCTGCAGAAATTTGTTCCGTTGGTCTCTGTGTTTTCTATGTATAATAAAAAATATATCTATGTAAGTACCTTTATAATGTATTAAATATATCAGTTATCTAGTACCCATAACACGAGCTTTGAGTAGCTTTCTTTGGGGCTAGATGGTGCTTTGTGGATTGTCCAGCATTATTTAAAAAAAACAATTTAGAACTTTATATCCATAACTAACTTTTAAACACGGCTTCGCTTTTGTTATAGGCACGCTAATAAAAATTAACTTTTTTCTTTAGATGACCATAATAATATTTTTGTCATAATTAGGTACCTCATTGGTTTCTTTTTTAAGTGTGTTTTGGTGAGATTGAACAACAGACATCAATAATTTTGTGAATAACGATTATACCTATCCAATGATAAAATAATAATTAAACCTATCAATAAGACATCCATACTAACATATTATTTAGTAATATAATAATAATTACAAACCTTTATGTAGGTATTTTTAACCATAAATCAGTTCACACGTCATAATTATTTAAATTAATCTGCTTATGAAGCAATACTGGTACTACCAATTATGCATAATAAATATTTATTTGACGGCTTTCATCTTAACAAATAATTATTCAATTCAATTCAATTCATTTATTCAATCATAATTGTTTTAAAAATTATATATGAATGTCACTTACATCTAAAAACACATTATTATAATTAATTTAAATCTAGGCTAATATAAAAACGACAAAAAATAACTTAAAAATAATAATTTAAATGTCATGCTTATGTGTCAAAAAATCATTTATGGAATAAAAGCACATCCTCAGCAAAAAATTTCTTAGAGTTGTCTTAAATATATTTGGACTGTCAATAGATTTCATTTGTGTGGGTAAAGCATTGAAAAGTTTAACTGCTTGACACCGACAGCCATGCCTTGCTACATTCAATCTCGGACATAAAACTTCCAGGTCCTTCCTCCTAGTACTTAGACGAACCTGCTTCTTCTCTCGTGTTTCATATTTGTACGGATGTTTTACGATGTCCATGAGTACCACTAAAATGTAGAGACTGGGAATTGTTAAGATCTTTAATCTCTGAAAGTGGTCCTTACACGATTCCCAGGGTGGTATCCGCACCATAGTACGCACAGCTCGTTTTTGCATAATAAAGGCTCTATTAATATTATATTGGTAACTATTACCCCAGAACATAATGCTATATCTATATTTAGATTCAACTAGAGCATAATATATATTTTTTAGTTGATCGATGTTCACCTCATTTCTAAGGCTCCTGAGGGCATAGCAAGCTGAACTTACGGAGTTCTCTATATGTTCCAATTCGGATTTCCAATTTAAAAACTGATCAATATTTACACCTAGAAATTTTACAGATTTTACAATTTCGATATTTTCACCATTGTTGGCAATGTTAATTCTCTCATGTTTGTTAGCTGTCGTCTGAAATAAAATAGCCTTTGTCTTGTTAACGTTCAATTTCAAATTATTAACATTAAACCAACGATTTAATGCCTCTAGAGAAGCATCAATTTTATTTGTGAGTTCCTGCCCACAATTTGCTGGTATGATTGCATTTGTGTCATCTGCATAAATAACTAATTTTACACCAGGAACAGCGTTTTCAACAAAGTTGATTATGTCATTTAGGAATACAATAAAGAAAATTGGTCCCAATATTGAGCCTTGTGGGACACCACGTTTTATATTTATAACTTTAGATTTAGTAACTATTTCTTGCTTGTGTATAATGTTTTTTACTTCGATAAATTGTTTCCTATTGCACAGATAAGATGTCAATAAATTTAGCGCACTTCCCCTTACACCGTAATACTCAAGCTTCGTAATCAGAATATCATGATCGACCATATCAAAAGCCGAAGACAAATCCAAGAAAAGACTAGCGACCTTCTTTCTACTGTCAAGATTTTCCAACACCTCATTTAAAAGAAGTTCAACCGCATCAGTAGTTCCAATACCTTTTTGATATCCAAACTGTCGATAATTTAGAATGTTGTGTAAATTTAAGTGTGACACAATTCTGTCTTTAATAACTTTTTCAAATATTTTAGAAAAAACGGGCAATAACGAGATTGGTTTATTATTGGTTATGAACGACGTAAGCTTATCTATTATTACTATAGGTTTATAACACCACCATGTTATTTAATTTTATAGTATTCGATCAAATCGAATTTAACCATTTGACCTTAAAATTTAAATTCTAAAATGTCTCTTTTATGTCCACACGGCCAGATGAGACTTTGGGAACTTGCATGTAGCTTTTGTGTAAATAAGATTTCGAAGCGTATATATGTTACAATCTCTGCTTTGTTTGTCTTCTGTATGGTAATGTGGGCTTAATTAATCAACTCTGTTGTCTATTTGCTTTATTGTCAAGTACAAATACTACACAACTAGTGAACAAAGTGAGGCTTTGTAAGCTAAGACGTCTACGCGAGAGAGAAATCGTATTATGCCTATATTCTGAGTTGTATGCTGTATGCCTTCGATTGCTTCTTGTTATTATCTCCGTTTATGGAACCTGACATTCGACAGTCCATAGTAAGACGACCGTCATTTGTCTTAGCGAGAATAGTGGCGGTTTCATTTCAATTTACAAAACACTGGTTGCGCCCGCGCAGATTTAAATCCCGGTATTCTCACGGGATAAAAAGTAGTCTATGTGCTATTCCAGACTATAATCTACCTCTCTGCCAAGTTTCATCCAGATCCGTTAAGCCGTTCCGGCGTGAAAGAGTATCAAACATCCATCCATACTTACAAACATTCGCTTTTATAATATTAGTAGGATTTTCGTTCAAATCAGGATATTATCATTTGATACCTACTTGATACTAATATTAAACAGCTGTCATATGCTACTTCCCACGATGACAGAATCCGCCTTCGCCTATTGTTCCGGCATTATGGTCTTGACAGTGACAATTGCCGTAGGTACAAAGCTATTTACATAAGGAAAGCCCATCTTTAAGGTGCGCGTCGACCGCATCCGCATCGCTGCGTACGGAGCGGACGGAGCGTCGGTATTTACAAAATGCCGATGGGGTGCGTCCACTGCATCCGGATTTTGCATCGGCAGTATCGGTATTTTCAAAGCAATTCCGAATGGCGCGTTCACTGCGAATGACGTCATCAGCAGAAATACCGGCGCGTTCACTGCGGATGACGTCATCAGCAGGAATACCGGTCTCTGGCGATGAAATGCCGATCATACAAATCAATACAAAGCAACAAATCCGTCCGCTCCGGACGCAGCGATGCGGACGCGGTGGACGCGCTCGTTTACCCACAATCAGCCAGCATAATCATTTGTTTGCTAAGTGGTAACGCGACAAAGCCCGAGCTATCCCCATAATCTGTGTCGTGTCACTAGCGACCTACATAATTAAACTATTCAAAATTGTATAACGTAGCCATGTTAAGCCGATTCGACGTAACATGTCGAGTTATGCAAGATGATCACGGCTCAATTGGTATACTAATTACTTAAGTTCTTAATTGGATGCTGACACCACGTGTGGTTGCGTCGGGCGATAAATCTGTTGGCCGTTTCGTGTTAGAATACTGGTATTACTGTTATTTGTTTTATATAATTATGCGTTTACTCTTGAGTTATAACCTCGAAGACCTTAGTGGCGCAGCGCGCAGCGGGTGAGAGTTCGCCTGCGACGCAGAGGTTCCGGGTTCGATTCCCGCCTCGGAACAAATTTGTGTACGATCTGCAGAAATTTGTTCCGTTGGTCTGGGTGTTTTCTATGTATAATAAAAAATATCTATCTATGTAAGTATAAAATGTATTAAATATATCAGTTATCTAGTAGCCATAACATATGCTTTGAGTAGCTTATTTTGGGGCTAGATAGTGCTGTGTGGATTGTCCAGCATTATTTATTTATTTATAACTTGTGAAAAAACCTTGTCGGGGTCTCAAGCCTTATGAAAAATCTTGAGAACAAAATAATTGTAGGTCTTGCAAATTTTTGTGGGTCTAAATGGGTGTCGCAGTCCTTGTAGTTTTTGCACACCCACGCATGACTTATGGAATCTTAGTGTGGGTTAGGGTTAATGTGTTTGACTCGTCATCATCAGCCAATGCTGGACATAGGCCCCTTCTCCATCCATCGACTCCCTGCGATACTTACGTCGTCTATCCATTGGATAGGAAGGTAGAAGGGTTGGTATGTCACGGCTGTATTCGAATTTATTTCTAAAGGTCTGTCAAAGTGTCTGAATCGGACACCACAAATCCTACTTCCTACTACTGTTATAAACGCGCAGGTTAAAAAGTATGGATGGATGGATGGATGTTTGTTACTCTTTTACGCCTGAACGGCTGAACGGATCTGGATGAAACTAGACAGAGAGATGGATTATAGTCTGGAATAGCACATAGGCTAGTTTTCATCTCGTGGGAATACCGGGATTTAAATCTGCGCGGGTGAAACCGCGGGGCGCTACTAGTAGCTCATAATAGTCACGTAAGCCATGACCTTTTTATTTTATCAAATTATTCCTAAACTTTGCCAAATTAAAAACGATAAAATTAAATAGGTAGGTACGCTGTAAATGGCGACGTCGCGTCGAAGGCAAACCACTTATGGACTTGACATCTTAATCTCAAGATGCTTTGATAAATGAATAAACAGCCAACTGTCGCATAATGGTCCTGACCCCACACCTAGACCCACACAAGACTTGCTTGTATAGATATACAACTGGCCCTACAGCTGAGTAATAGCTGTACACTTGTACAGATTTAAAAACAGCCGTAAGACTGTACTTTGATCCCCAGTCCGATAGATCCGAGGACAACCTCATAATTAAATAGTAGAAAAAAAGGAAAAAAGGATTCTTACCCCCGGTTTCTGAAAGCGCGATCAACACTTCAAGTTACTTGCTATCTCTATCTAATTTTAAGAAAAAGCTGAAATGACTTGACAGCCGATTAGTGATGATCGCGCTTTCAGGTACTTGGTTCGAGTACCTATCTAGTAATAAGATATTTGAGGTTGTTTTAGACTACATTTCCCCCAGCCACGGTATATATCTAACGGGATACCTACCAAGACTGGGAGAACATTTATGTGATAACATCATCAACACATGTTTCCTAAGCTTTCCCAAGCAAAGCCAGTTACACTTATGAAAACCAACAGGGCTGAATACGCGTTGCTGTCCTGGACCAGACTCATGAATGATTTAGAAGAAACAACATTTTTAATTTGACGACCTCTGTGGCGCAGCGGGCGAGAGCCTGCCTGCGACGCAAGAGGTTGCGGGTTCGATTCCCGCCGTGGAACAAATTTGTGTACGATCTGCAGAAATTTGTTCCGATGGTCTGGGTGTTTTCTATGTATAATAAAAAATATCTATCTATGTAAGTATATAATGTATTAAATATATCAGTTATCCAGTACCCATAACACAAGCTTTGAATAGCTTACTTTGGGGCTAGATAGTGCTGTGTGGATTGTCCAGCATTATTTATTTATTTATTTAATTGAAGTTTTGGTAAATAATTATTTTCTGCAGATAAAAGTTTACTAACTTTTTTTAAAGCGTTGGTTTTAATATTAATATCTGTCAAGCAACAAAAAGCAGTCCTTCGTCACATTATACTGAATTTACCGACCTAATACCCGCATTGCGAAAACGAGCCGAATTGTATTGATGTAGTAAAATCTAAGTGTAGTATAGCTCTTTGTGAAGGGCTCGTCCGGGGACGTACTACCATCACGCCTTTTTCTACCGCCATAACAGCGTATGTTTCGGTTTGAAGAGTGTGGTCGCCGGTGTAATTACAGGCACATGAGTCAGACAGGCATCCGTGCGTGACGTACTAGGCAATGCTTTGTTATAAGTGATGGTTACCACTTAACAACAGGTAGGCCATCTGCTGGTTCCATCACCTAGATGTATAAAAAAAAACAATCGGACATGAAAGTCTCTTTGAAGCGAGTCGCATGTATACTGCGCAACGCAACGAAATCGATTTTTTTTGCGACTTTTTAAGTTGTTGGACGCAGGACTAAAGCAAATATCTCATTTTTATATGGGCTGTAATATATTTGTTCACGATACAAAAGTTTGCATGTACATAACACCGGGAAGCTAAAACATTTATTTACAAAAAGAATTATGTCCGCGTCGAAAAACGGACTCTGATTCAGCTTAGGTACTATTTTTCAGTCTTGGTCGCGTGGAACTGGCGGAGGTACGTGGTAGATTCTCCTAGTTTTTACGATGCACAGTGATTCTTGTGATTATGGATCAGATGAATTTATCTTTTGATTTTTGTTGGTTGACTTGCGAATAACGCTGGTCTTCCGCTAAAACAACACATCGGTAAGCGCTATTCGCAGTGCGAGCTATCGCATAAATTTCAGTCTTTTATATCTTTCCTCGCGCCAACCTTGTAAAATATACTTTTATAGTACACGCTCAAGAAAATACTAAGCTAACCGCCGCTGGTTATTTACGACTGAAATACGTGGGTTTTATTTTCGCTTTAAATTTTCTGTAATGGATATTGTGAACGCTCCATTTGCATTTTATTTCACGTGACACATTGCTTTTACAACTGGGAACCATGTTTTAGAGGTACCGGGACCTTGCTTTCCGATCTTGAAAATAATGTGGGTCTCCAATAATAATAATAATAATGCTGGACAATCCACACAGCACCATCTAGCCCCAAAGTAAGCTAGTCAAAGCTTGTGTTATGGGTACTAGATAACTGATATATTTAATACGTTATATACTTACATAGATAGATATTTTTATTATAAATAGAAAACACCCAGACCACTGGAACAAATTTCTGCAGATCGTACACAAATTTGTTCCGAGGCGGGAATCGAACCCGCAACCTCTGCACTTCTTTCAGAGAACAAACTTACGGCTTGTTTCCTAGCGTTGTCTTGGAACAAATAAGAAATAAGAAATATTTATTGTAAAACTGTGTAAAAAAAAATCTTAAAATAGGCATTAGTTC
This sequence comes from Plemyria rubiginata, assembly GCA_963576535.1. Taxonomy (NCBI): domain Eukaryota; kingdom Metazoa; phylum Arthropoda; class Insecta; order Lepidoptera; family Geometridae; genus Plemyria; species Plemyria rubiginata. The sequence goes on along the minus strand of OY754908.1, from coordinate 12,761,658 downwards.
ATAGTATGAACAGGGAGGCGATATGTCCTTTCCTAGGTTGACCTATTACGAATAAAAAAAGCCGACCGAAAAAAACAATAAAAAAAACTCTCTCTCTCTCCTATCATTCGTCGTCTCGGTGTTCACTTCTTTCTTACTCATGTCATCTTTCACGCGGTCCATCTATCTTTTATTTGGCCTGCCTCTCCTAAAACCATCCACATCTTACACTCTTCTCATAATATGACTTTCTTCCCGCATGACATGCCCATTATTGCCCATACCACGTTAACCTATTCACTGCTCCTCAACGTATTTCCTCGTATACCAATTGTCGATAAATATACCTATATTAAACCATCCAGGCCAGACGTAGTCCATTTTTCTCTGTATCAGAAATTACCTAAACATTTGGTCCGATTCGAATCCGCATATTTCGCATTTTAGCCACGAAGCCGAACTTTTTATGCCAATCAATAAAACATCCTAAAAAAATAACCAATCATTTGTCCTGATCCTAAAAGAGGGCACTTATTTCATAAATTTACGATAAATATTACATCAGACGGAAAGTATTTATAACTTTGGAACTTATCATGAAGTTTTTAATCAAAAACGGCGCGGCGCGCCTTTTAAAAGAGCTCTGTGGTATGGTAAGCTTTTTAGATCCATATCTAGCTATTTAGGCGGGAGATTTGTTAAATCAAATAAGTGTCGAAGCTACCAGTGCGCAGTGGCTGGCGACTGTTCGGCTGGTAAAGAGATGCGGATTTAAAACCAGCGGTATGCATTGTATTATATTAAAAAAAAACCTGATTTAGAGCAGTGTCTGCCTTCTCGATGGATGACAACGACATCGAGTTTATGTTGGCGGTGAAATTACAGTGAATAAGACTTTAACATCTTTATGCTTAGAGCTTTTTTTAATACAGCTTCCTGGTGGAACTAGCAGGATGTTAAGTGGTTACCATCACCAATAACAAACCATCGTCTCGTAAGTCACACACGATATTAACGTGCCCTACGATGCACTCCCTGCGTCCACTGCACCTACATTACCACTTAACATCAGGTGGGTCATCTGCTTACAACCACACTCATCAAACCGAAACACAGCAACGCTGCTTGGCGACCAATTAGAAAAGATATTGGTTAAGTAATTTTTTATTATATCAATTACGTCGACGAAAGGTTGTTATGCTAAACTAAGTTAGTAGTGTGACTATGATTTGTGAAAACTGAGAATAATATTTAAACGCAAAGATTAACTCAATCTGACATCGAAATGAATGGAAAGAAAAGAGGAACCTGTGTAGGCCTAGCAGTGGGACAATAACAGATAGAATAAAAAAAAAGTTTTACTAATAATTCAATAATCTATAATTTCAACACTGTGACGTAGACATATCAGCGAAAGCTGCTCGTCTATAAATAAAATAAATAAATAATAAGCGGTAGATAGAGCGAAGCCGTGTGCAACCGCTACAGGTATAATAATCCATCTACTTCACAATAGTCCATTTGATGGATAGGACCCGAATCCCTCGCTAATATCCCATCATGTCTAACGAAAAAGGCTATAAAAAGGAAGCATCCACTCATATTTTATGAACAACGAAATATTATTCAAAAGGCTTTCCGAGAATCTCGTGAGAAAACCCGTAGCTTCGAACGTATTGACCGCTAGTTGCCGTCCCCGATTTCACTCGCGTAGTAGATAGCTAACATTAATATTTAATGCATTTTCCCTATTGGGGTAATTTTGTATTTTTGTATATTCTGGGGGTAAGATAAATACAGGCTAGGCTAAAAGATGGTCCAGGCTGCCTGTTAAATAAATTTAATAATGCATCAGAGACTTTAGCATCCATGTATAGAGACATTGGTAAATAATCAAATGCGATATACGTAGTCTGTAAAGTATACTTAAATCATTTACAATTTACGAACAGAAGAGTGTCTATTCTGAGTATCTTCTTCTGACGCTCGTGTTTTTGACCACTTTTTCGAGTGCAGTCACGAATTTCTCGACACGGCCGCTAGTGGCCCTTGTCGCAACTCCTAAACAACTAGAATGAACTTTTTTACTTTTTATCCCAGAAAGTTCAGATGCATGGCCACCGAATCTACATAAAAGCCTTCACTTATTGCTAATCCATGTATTCTATGATACGTGGAAACTACTTGTTAATAATTCTTAAAAATAAACTGACTACAATGCGCTGGAAAATACACTCATTCCATAATAACCTCATCAGATCTGACTCAAATTTAAATGGGACCATATGACAAGCACCAGCTTTCGATTAAAGAAAAAAGGATCATCAAAATAGGTCCACTCAGTAAAAAGTTAAGAGCTAATAAGCATAAAAAATACCGTCGAATTGAGAACCTCCTCTTTTTTTTGAAGTCGGTTAAAAATAGTTAAAGTAGTGCTCTGTAATACTCGCGGGTCGCGGTCGCGCTAGTGGTAGCAAAGCACCGCGCCGCGGCGGACGTCGTGGAACCTAAAAAGTTCTATAACATGTCAATGGCTCGAAAGCAGCCCTCTTGATTTTTTGCGCCACTTAAAATCCTTTCACCACACTGTTCCGAATGAAAATAGTGACACGAAAAAAGACGACGTTTCAAAGTGATCCTTGTGATTTTATTGAATAAACACCTTTTACATACATAAAATCACGCCTATTTGCCATCGGGGTAGGCAGAGATCACGGCTTTCGACTTGCTACGATCCTGACATACCTCTTTCGCTCCATTCACTCTCATAACACCTTTTATTGACTGTATAATATTTTTTTTATTGTTTTTTGTGTATTTAGGCTCGAAACTATAAACTAAACTTGTATCCACGATGGCGTTTAATATTCTTACCAATTAAATGATTGATTATTATTATTTGACCACTTCCACTTATATAATACTTTTCTCGAATCCGAGTAAAGGCGGCCACGACCCGTCACCGACCCGCTCAGCCGACCTCGACAAACAATCACAGAGACATTGAAAAAATCTCATCTTGTTTACAAAAGATCAGTCACCTTGGACGGCTGCCTTGTCTACGATTTTCCGCCGATGTTAAAAACCGTTTTTTTTTTTAGTTTTTTTATACAATTGGTTGATGGAAACTAGTGAGTTGTGAGTTTCAGCTTCCTTTCAATGTTATTTGAGCCGATCATGTTGGGAAGCCATAATGATCAACTAACTTGTCTTCGCTTTAATGTTCTTCGTCTTCTCAAATTGCTTAATAACAAGTGGAGTTTCAGCCTTGGCAAGAAAACTATTGGCAAGTTAATAATTGCCGCAGAACAGTAGCCGCGTTTACTCTGTAGTTATACGCTAATCGATATTCGTTGGTTTCTGGAACTAGAAACTAGCACGAGTTAGGAGTTTGGGATCGCAAGCGGGTTCGAAGACAAATAGCGAATTTTATGTAGGTACTAGTTGCTCCCCGCGGTTTCACCCGCGTAGTTTTTAATCCCTTTATTCCTACGGGATAAAAAGTAGCCTATGTGTTATTCCAGACTATAATACATCTGTGCCAATTTTCACCGCGATCAGCCGTTCTTGAGTTATAGAGTAACAAACAAACATCCATCCATACTTAAAAACTTCGCATTTATAATACTAGTGGCTCTGGGAGCTGTAGACCTCGCGAGCATACTAATAGTGAGCTATTTGAGGAATGTAATGTGCAAGTGCATTTTCCGTTTTGTGATTTTTTTGATCTTTTTGTTTTTTTTGCATCATCTTGTGTAGAATGAGGTCCTTTGTGTTTCTCTCAAATTTGATTGAAAACCATCGATTGTTTGATGAGCTATCCTGTTCATCATGCTGAAGATCCTTATCAGATCTTCGCCAAATTTTTATGAGACCAATAGTTACTACCTTTCAAATAAAAAAAAAATAATCGAAATCGGATCTCATTTGGTGGAGATATCCAGTATATCAAATACCCCCTTTTTGCCCTTTTTTTGGGGGAAGTACCCCTCCAATCAAAAATCCCCGATGACAAAAAAATTCTAATAAGTCATATAACCTGTGTACCAAGTTTCGTCCAGATCGGTTGAAAAATGCGACCTGTAGAGGAGAACAGACAGACAGACAGACATCCGGACAAACGCATTTTTGGCCAATGTGGAAACTGAGACGCTTCGCTCGCTCGGTCAATTAATTTGGTTTTTAGTTGTAGGTTTATTCTAATAAAAACGGAACGCGTACCGCAGGTATAGGTCGCGTCACGTAAAAAGAGCGCCGGAAGGAGAGGGGAGGGAGTGTGATAGCGCAAATGTTTTTTATACGCACATCTCCTTTGTTTTCAGCGTTCTTTTTGGTTGACTCTGGGGATTATGACAATCTTCAAAAAAAAATTGTCGTTTTCCCCACTATCATTTTTATTCTCGTCGGTGGGGATTATGACAACTTTTTATTGCGGCCGGTATGTAGAGATTATGACCAAGGAATTTGAATACATTATGACAATAAAATTAAATACAAGGGTTGTTACACCATCTAAAGAAAACTGAAAAAAAAAAACTGAAACAGCTTCACGACTTTGATCCCCAGGCACGGTAGATATCCCTTCAGATCTCCCAGTACCAAGTAGGTACTAATTCAAGATTCTTTGAGGATGTCTAAGGGGGGTAGTCAGAGGTACGTCCAAACATTACATTTGGCACATACCCACATTTTGCAGTAGTTAGAATTCCATACGTGACAGGTTGCAAGCCCATCGCCGCTGTTAGAATACTAACTGGTTTCCTCACGATGTTTTCCTAAAGTTAAATGTTAAAAAATGTCACATATGACAAACGTCAACATAAATGAAATAATGTCAAAATTATAAAAAACATAAAATAAGACACAGAAAATGATAAATCAGTGTGCTCCGAGGAATACCTTGTACAAACTGGTGCTCAGTTACCTCCATCTGTGGCAGTCTTAGATATTGACATTGCTATCCAAGTATCTGGCGCAACGAGGACGATATTGAAATGCCATAACGATATTATTGCAAAGCAAGGACTCTCCTATATCAATAGGAAGTTGTTCTGTTTGTTTGAGCAATAACTTAGCAAAATGGATATCTTTCAATTTCTATTGCTTGTTATCTCGTCACTAGATCTTTCGAAACTAGTGTGGTGATACGGTTTAATTGCGCTTTTTGTAAGTTACTTGTTGATGAAACAAAACCCACTTGGTGATAAATTAATTGTTCTTTATATTTTGCCTGTTTTGTGACGTTATTTGTTCGATTTAACTTAAATGGGAGCCAGCTACAACAAGCATCGCCACGCAATTCACGCATGATAGAAACGTGACCTACGATGCACTACTTTGCGTCTATCAGCTTGAGACGTTTCACCGGCCGCCTTCGAATCAAAACACAGCAACGCTGAAAGGCATGGCCGTACACTTCCCCATACGAGCCCTACAAATAGCTCTACTAAATATAAATGACATAGTATTGCACAGCGTGCATGCAATAGCTTTACCCGAAGCAGTAGTGCGTTACAGCACAAGACCTGAACAGACAGACAAACGGGTCTGGATCGAATAGAAAGCAACAAAACAATGGACAGTACTTTCACTCGACAGTGCTATAAGACAATGTGCTAATATAACCTGAATAGTTTTGCGGGGAATGACCATTAGTAGACCTATGCACCATTTTTTACGTGGGAAAATGCCTTGTGCATGCCTTCCACTCGGTTTTTAAGGAAAATAATGGTGGTTTTCTTCAAAATATTACATTTTTTTCGGTCAAATACGAAATCACCTAACACACTTCAATTCCAAATGCTTATGTACGCCTTACACTTTTTGCTAAGACCTCAAGTAATGTTGGTTAAAATACCACCGAAATTACACAACACAACTCAAAATAACACTAGAAAATTAAAGAATGAAAATGTTATGTTGCTTCGGAAAATGTCAAAAAACTTGCAAACTTTTGAGTAGGAAGACAAGTTTTTATAAGGTTTTATTGAATGTATGTTTGTCCGGGTGGAATTTTGCAACTTATTCGAGAAGATATCTTCAACCGATTGAGCTGAAATTTCGTGAACGTTTAGTTTAGATGTTTAAATTTTTTTTACTGTAAATCTTTTATGATCCCCAGTCACCGTAAATATCCTTTTTTTCTCATAATATGTACCACGTACTAATTCTAGATAATTTTCTTAAGGATGTCAAAACTGAAACTGCTTCACGACTAGGTAGTAGATAGGATATCCCCTCATCTTAGTACCAAGTACCAACTCTAGATTCTTGTGTTAGTCTAGCTAGGGCTCGGACAGTCTGAGAGATAGGGCGATAGTCAGAGGTGCGATCCAACAGTTGGCACACCCTTATTTTACAGCAGTAAATTGTTTTGAAAATTTGGTGCCTTTGTGTTGGCTTGTTTGTTCATGAAGCAAGATTGTGTATACACAATTTTGCGTTAATTAGAAAGAATAAGTATTGTATAGCGTTTCCACAATGATGGAGTCGAGAGTACTTGAAAGCTATTAACTATGAAAGGGAGGTTGATACGTTAATTAAGGTTCTATTCTGGTGAAGTAGGTACAATATACCTGTTTTACTTATACCAGCTTATAAGTAGCTATATGTTATAAAGAGCTAGTATCCGTCCGCGGTTTCGCTTGTGTTGTAGTGATGTGATTTCCTTTTTATAATCGACTTCAAATAACGTAGGAGGTTCTCAATTTGATTGTATTTATTTTTTAATCTAAACGTTGGTGCTTGTCATGTGGTCCCATTTATTGACATAATACCTCATAATACATAATTTGAGTCAGATCTGACGAGTAATTTTTATGTTATTATATTTTTTATATTTTTACAGAAAAAGTATATATATATCTTTGTTTCTTTTATGAATGTAATTGATTTATACGATGTTGGAGATTCAAATAAATAAATATAAATCAGCATTTGGTTCGCTTCACGATGCGCAATCCAGAACTTCATACTAGTGAATTTGTTTTGCATTATACAGGGTTACTGGTTATGTCGACCTAAATACTTAAGAGGTGGTGGTTTCCATCATTCTTGACCGATTTGACTAGGGAACCCCGTATCCCAAACATAACCGTTCTCAAGTTATCGGCCTACCTACTTACTGTTTTTTTACTCCGAAGTGAGAAAAGAAATTCTACGCGGATGTACATAATGAGAGTCAAATATAAGTATTTTACCAACATTAACATTTTACCCCTAAAATATCCTAATAGGGGTTTCAATATCTTTCCCTAAATCCTACAGTAAATCAATTTCCCCATTCAATTTTCTTTCAAGTATGGATTTGGATATTCAAGTCGCGTCTAACAAAATGTACGAGCTCAATTTCGAATTCCTTGTTTGTTCTGAGGATATCGTTTTCTCAATTGGAGGCTGGCTTGTTTGTTGGTTTTTCATAATGCTAGAATATAGTTTGTTCTTTTGCTGCTGCAAAAGCCTACGTATATTACTACTAACTTTGCTTTTGGGAAAATTACATGCTGTCTGCATGTACTTTTACTACTGTAACTATCTCTGAAAAACATGTAAAGTAAAGTTTGCATTGCATACATACAAAAAGGCAATTTTTAGGCGCGTCTGCGTCTTTTTTTTTTCGCCACTCTGTTCAGGCTAAACTCTTAAGTCCATTCTGCCTCGTCTTTCTTTCAAACTTTTTCTCCATAATTTTGTCCGCGTCGAGAATAGGCGATTCTTTCAAACGTCTATTATAACTAAAAAGTTTGTAAGTAGGTACTTACGTCTACATTATTCGTCACTTACCCTCAGCTTATCTATTCGTTGAAGTGATAATAGGCAGGTCCAAGGAATTTGAATTTGGGCAGGTCAATATACTCGTAGATTGAAAACTGACATGGGGATAAAGATTCTCGAATGGCGACCACAATTTTTTTGGAACTCAATCTGCTTATAAAACATGGAAAGCTGACAAGACTTACACACTTTCGCATTTTCTATTTTGTTTTATGGGAACCTATTTTACATTTCTTTTGTAAGGACCACCAAGGATCAACAATGTGCGATAAATAATTTATTTAATTACCGTTTCGATCGCTCTTGGCATTAACATTTGTTTTCTTCTAATTACAAATGCCTTCCTCTTTGGCTAATGTATGCAGTATTATTATATAGTTATGTACATTATATACCAACGCATATGCTCTGTCACGTGCCTAGACCCTCGCATGTTACACGCGAACTACTTTCTTCAAGGTATGGTCTGTAAAAAGTACAGCATTACAAGTGTTATAATACTCATATCTGGTGTGGTATCCGGCAAGTATTTTGAACTCTGTTCAACACAACACAGGCGTTATTGGTGGCCGTAACGCAAGCTTTGGATAGCTTACTTTGGGGCTAGATAGTGCTGTGTGGATTGTCCAGCATTATTTATTTATTTATTTATTTAAATAGCAGTGATAATTTACATTCTCATTACATCGGATCATAGCGCTGATATTTAAATTTAAATCCGCATTACATAATACTTCGTTTCGTAACAAATAACGTGTTGCAATTACAATTTGTCACCGTTGTCGTTCGCGTCGTCATGTGATGCGCTATTTATCTTTCTTTTTTAATTTTTTGAAGAGAACCGCCGCCATTTTCTTCAAAATAAATGACGGTCGCCTTGAACAAGGAATTTGAATACTACGTAGACTCGTATCTAAGTTAGAATTTGTTGTAAATTTCATTTGTCTTTACTACATCACTATCACTACATAGTATAAAACAAAGTCGCTTTCTCTGTCCCTATATCCCTATGTCCCTATATATGCTTAAATCTTTAAAACTACACAACGGATTTTGATGCGGTTTTTTTTAATAGATAGAGTGATTCAAGAGGAAGGTTTATATGTATAATACATACATGATATAGTAGAAAAACAAAGTGCACCCGTGCGAAGCAGGGGCGCGCAGGCAGGTCGCTAGTATAAGATTAAAGAAGAGAAAGCAATGTTACTTAGTGACTTTATTGGGCTTTAACTTTGGTTGCTTGAAGTACAAAAAAAAAACTAAAATAGCCCTCTTCGTACTTGCTATGAGGGCTATTTTAGTATTTTTTGTGCTGCTACCAACTAAGGCTGGTAGCAGCACTGCCTTCTGTTAGGTCGTGGGAACGATTTCCACCGAGGACATTTGTTGTTTGAGCTGTTTGTGTTCTGTCTGGCTGCAACTTATTGATTTACTTCTCAAACAAAATGCACCAACGATTTCAGCCTCCGATCTCTCTCCGGTTTACCCACCTAAACCTGTCTCCTCCCGCCAAATCGTATGGCTCACATTGACAGGTTAAGAGCTTGACACTGACAGTTACCTAACTGCTTGTGTACATGAGACAGAGTATCTATCTACTGAATAGATACAAACACTACACTTGGGAATCAAGTGAAGTATTCCGCTTTTCCAGGTAAATGGGTAAATTACGTGTGGAGGTAAAATGTCGCGTGAAAAGGCCTGATGGATTACCAAAGGACCCTCAGCTGAGTTGGTTTACAGTACCCTAAGTCTGAGTTTTGATTGTGTTTCTCGTTTTCTGTATCGTCAGGCTGGATTTTGTATGGAGTCTCGATAAGTGCTTCCACCGAGCGTGCTAACTCGTGTTTCTATACAAAACCAGTACTGCATTACGGAACGGTAGGAGCCAAGCAGTAAGTTTGTTACCTGTTCTTCTAAGGTTTATTGCGTGGAACTGGCACCTAGATTCACGACTAGCTAACCGTATATAGTGAACCTTGTTGACGTTTCAAAGGTGTCATGTTCATATGGGGTATCGGTGCAGCAAATACTGAGCCAGGTAGGTTGTGGTAGGTGGGTTATCAGGTCCCTGGCTCAGTATCCACGCAGGACTGTTTTTTCTATTATTTTTTTACTTCTTATTACTTTCTTTTTTGTTACCTACCTACCTGTATCTAGGTTTGTGTATTTTTTGAGTTAGTAAATAATTTTTCTATCTTCTTTCTTTCTTTTCTTTGATGCAAATGAATAAATACCTTTTTTGACTTTTGGCTCACAATACGGAAAACTAATGACAAAAAAGACAAAAACTCGGACTTGAAGTACATAAAGTAAGATTGATCACGTGTGTGTTATTCGCAAATCGAGTGGGAAATTCAAAGAAAAACCTCCAGAGCTTTAAAGGAAAATCTAAGGAAACGGGCGTTTCGTTCTTTGAGAAATTGTATGGTAATTTGAAAAGAATTCGTCTGAATAATTGCCACTACGTATTTATCCGTAGATCTACTAATTTTGAAAGAAAGAAAGAAAACATATGTATTTGCAAACTTAACTAGGCAATTTTATATAACAAACATATTACAAAAAAAAAAAACTACTAAGATACCTATGAAGTAAGAATTTTCGCCCTTATCTAAAATACGGATTTTAGCAGCCACTATTTTTGCAGCTACTTTAATATATAGGGTAGGGTAGGGTATGGGGTAGGGTATTTATACAGGGTATATGTTTTAAGTCCAGTTCAGGTCTAATAGTCAGAACAAGAGAGTTTTAAGAGTAGTAGAGCTCTTTGTGAAGGGCTCGTCCGGGGAAGTACTACCACCACGCCTTTTTCTGCCGCCAAGCAGCAACGCTGTGTTTCGGTTTGAAGAGTGTGGTCGCCGGTGTAATTACAGGCACATAAGGCTTAACATCTGTATGCCTCAAGTTGATGGACGCAGGGCAGTGCATCGTAGGGCACGTTTTTATTGTGCGTGACCTACGGGGCAATGTTTTGTTTATAGGTGATGGTTACCACTTAACATCAGGTGGGCCATCTGCTTGTTCCATCAGCGAGTTGTATAAAAAAAAAAAAAAAAAAAAAAAAAAAACAAGCTTTAAATAACAGTCTTCACAGCACTGTTGGTAGTAACTCTGCCTTCGCTGTAGGCCATGGGTTCGATTTCCACCGAGAACAAACATAATTTGTGTAATTCAGATGGGCCAAACGGCCCACTTGATTCATCTGATGATGTTATGTGGTAAACATCACCTAACAAATCATTGCCGCGTAAGTCACACACGATAGGAACGTGCCCTACGATGCACTGCCCTGCGTCCATCAACTTGAGGCATACAGATGTTAAGCCTCATGTGCCTGTAACCGGCAACCACTTCAAACCGAAACACAGCGTTGCTGCTTGGCGGTAGAAAAAGGCGCGGTGGTGGTACTTCCCCGGACGTGCCCTTCACAGAGCTTTAATACTCCTAGTTGGAAATTCAATCCACTACCTAATTGTCACAAGGCTAATTGCGTTAGCGTATATTATTCCCCAAATATGACGACGTGTTTCAGCCCTCAGTTTTTAGCCTATTTTTAACCTCCCCCCCTCAGTTTTTAGCCTATTTTTAACCTCCCCCCCCTCAGTTTTTAGCCTATTTTTAACCTCCCCCCCTCAGTTTTTAGCCTATTTTTAACCTCCCCCCTCAGTTTTTAGCCTATTTTTAACCTCCCCCCCTCAGTTTTTAGCCTTTTTTTTAACAAGCAAGACGAATACACAAATGTAATAGAGTATAGTGCTTAGCCATGAAGTCATGTTGTAATTTAATAGACAGAATCAGTAACTTCATGGTAAGGCCACAGTTATGCACATTTAATAATGAGCCATTTTCAAAATAATATGCTCTCCCGTAGTTGGCAGACTTAGGGTTCACTAGGTAGATAAGTTTTGATATGAGATGTATTTTTGTGATGTTTTATTATAAGACAGTGTGGTCGCCCAGCGACAATCCCTTAAAAAAAAGAGATCCCTGAATCTCAAAACCATTTTTGTCCAACCATAATTCCAACGTTACTTTCTTCTAAGGGTATTCGCATATTCGCCACTTTCCTTTATCTACCGTGGGCTATGGGTTCGTTACACTCTGACAGTAAAATACGTTCACTACACCTAGCTGATTGACGTTTGGTCTTAACTTGGCGGGACCCAGTCGTTCTTTTTTCAAACGCTTTTGACGTTCAAAGAGAACGTTAAAGACGTTTCTTTGAACTTAACAACGTTAGTGACGAATTAATATAAAATATTTTTTTTGAGAATGCCTAGATCTAGAGTACCCTATGCCGAGGAGCATATATGTATGAATAATGTTAAAAGGGTGAATAAAGCGAGAGTCGTAGCAAGTTTAAATCTGCACCTGCCTTATGCCTTTCCTTATGGAAAACAGGCGTTATTTTATAAGAGTATGCAAAAATATGAGAAGGCTAGACGTGTATAGCTTTTGCATTGGTACTGACATCTTATTTTTTTTCTGTTCTTTTTGTAATAATATAAAACAAGACCTAGATGTGTTTAGCTTTTGTTTAGTACTAACATCGATTGTTTTATAAACTTGACTTGTCAGTCCTCAATTTATTTAGCAGAGCCTTGAATAATGTTATTATTATGTGAAGATAAGCTCTACAGGTACGTTCGTATCGTACTTGCTACAGGTGTTCCGTGACGTTTTCATTTAAAATTCAGCGTCAGAATTGATAAGACCGCTCATTATGCTTGTAATATGATAATTTTGTTTTTGCAACGCTTGATCTTGGTTGTTTGAGTTTTTCAGAACTGAATTCAGTAATTTTATGTCTAGAAAAACGTTGAAATGTGTGAGAAGTACGATGGATATCTGCGTCTGAAATGAATGAATGATGAATGAATGAAATGAAAAATGCATTTTCGCTCGTTTGGATTTCAAAGATATAAATTTTAATTTAATCTACCTTAGGATTGGATAGTCTTGATATAAATATATAAGAATTGATTGGATTTGATTGTTATTGTTTGTTCCATTATTATTGTAAATTTTACTGTTATTTTATAATTAGTACTCAAACCTTGAGAGGTATATTGAGACGTTTCCTGAGATGCATATAGATGATTGAAGTAAAAATAGAGTAAACCACGGAATAGAGGATATTTATGCGATTTTAGGCGATTTGAAATGGATATTGGCTGTATCGAGCTTCCATATCGGAACAGCTGTGGCAATGAGCAAAGGAGGGCTTCCATTAAAAGGCTTACACAAAAGATAGTATTATGAACAGTGAACACTTCTATTACGACACACGCTCCACACATTACTACTCATTTAAAATGTCAATAAAACCTGAGTTATGACGATATTAAAAAAGAACATTATTACATACATTATAGGTTTTGCTGGAGTATAATGTCTTTGAGTAAGGTAAGTAAATGTGATGAGTGATGAAATGAGCAAAGGTTGTTGGTTTTGGCGCCATGAATGTTACTTTTGTACTCAAATTTCGAATTTCGAACGAAATAATTCAAAAATGGAACCCTTACCAATCTCATAACAATGCATTTAGAATAGGTTGTTTTGGAAGGCGATGTATGAATGTTGGTATGGTTAATAGCATCTTGAGATGCTATTAGGTTGGCAGTTAGGGTTAAACTAAGTAGATTAAGTTTTTGATATGTGGTGTATTTTGTTTTGATGGTTCATTATAGGGCAGTGTGGTCGCCCAGCGACAGAGCCCTTTAAATAAATTAAAAAAAAATCTCTGATGTTACCTATGTCAAATTATGTACCTTCCTAGCACTAATTCAAAAATGGAACGTCTTACCTATCTTGTCGCCTCTTACCTATCTCTGATGTTATGTGAAATTATGTATCACCTACTTACGTATGTATAATGTTTTGAACGTCTAGAACAATCCCAAATAACAAAGAGATCTATTTATATTTGTGTGTTATGTGGTGTTATGCTTCTACCTGTTTGCTCTGTTTTGTCTTCTACACAATATCTACAATGTACCTACCTACTAGATGTTTTTTGTAGATGCTACAACATCCAACAATCTAAACTTTTATTGAACGAAGCAGTACATACCAACTCTTGAGAAAAAGAGCTCAAAATGTTTACAATTATTTATTTTCTAGAAAATAATCTGCGAAGGAAACGTCGTATTTTCCGCTTCTGTGGTCAGGGCACCAGAATAATGTGGAAACTACATTTTACCTGACAACCTTCCTAAATGCCTTTTCACGTGGATCTGGCTGCCAAGTACTCGGCAGACTGATGAGATGGTGGTTTATTTAGTAAACGAACAATTTCTTTTTTTTTTCGCTTTAACAGTGATCTAAAGGTAACTAAAATCGAAAACTACCGCTTATGTATTCGTACTTCTCGAGTTTTATGCAATTGATTGATTGCGACTTTTCATAAACAGTAAAGCCACGTTTTCACTAGGGGACATTTGTCTCGCGACCTTGTTGCCCGACACGAAATGTACGTGTCCCGCGACATATCGCCCTAGCTTGCGTCATTTAATGGTTGCAGGACTTGTCGCTAGTCGATGCTCTGCGAGCGTCAACACGCGCGACCTTCGAGTCCCTCGACTGTCACCGGACAGGATTTGACTAGTGAGAACGTGTGTCGCTTTGTGTTCCGAAAATGAACATGAAAAAACCTCCTCGGGCGACATATTGCTCACTACTGGCTAGTGTGAACAAGTCATATGTCGAGGAACTAAGTTGCAGAGACAAACTACGTGAATGTCGGACGACTTGTCTCCGCGACTGTCTTAGGGGACAAAACGTGGCTATGATGTTTATGTTGCGAGCTAAAGCGAGATGACCAATGGACGAATGCATGTAGAATGTACAGAGGTATTGTGAGATGATTGATAGTGTTCGAATTTGTTTCATATGTTTTAGTTCGCAACGAAGCCCAGAAGAAACTTATAGCTTGATTTCTAAGTCCTTTTGTATTGTTTTGGTTATTGTTACAAAGTAAAAGTAAGGATAAGATAAAATGACTCACAGACTATAAAACACCACCGATAAAATAATAGCATATGCGTTCAACCCGTTCCGTGTTTATACTGAACACGTGTAAAGGCACAAAGTATCCAGCTGCAAAACAAAATGAGCTTTCATTTTCTAGTTTCTCGTGTGCGCAACAAAATGGGGAACTAGAACAAATTTCCAGCTTTTGATTGCTCGATTAATAATTTAGCAGCCACTGAGGTACTGACTAGAGGTTCCAAGGTCTCTAGTTACAAACAAAAAACTAGGTTTTGGAGGGTGTTCGTTACAATTTTAAGGTTCTTGTAAAATGCGTTTTTCTCGAGGGAACCACACTTGTTAAACCGAAACAACAGCAACGCTGTTTCGTGGCAGACATAGGAATGGTGGTAGGACTTTCCCAGACGAGTCCTCAAAATGGAGATGTTAAAATTAAGACGGTTTTTACTGCGAAGAAATTGAAAAAAAAAACGGTCTATTTAGTAAAATCACAGGGATCACTTTGAAACTGCTTATATTATAAAGTCAAAGTAAAAATAAGTTTATTCAATAAAATCACAAGAATCATCTTGAACCGTCTTAAAACTAGGTGACTCTAGTGCCAGTTCCACGCGACCAACACCGAGAACAACAGGTAACAAACTCGGCTTGGTATATATCGCTCTCTTGGTATGATCCTCGTTACAATGTAATAAAATACCTACACTGTTGAAGCTATATAATACATTAAGTAATCTAACACTAGGAGAATCTACCGCCAGTTAGTCGCGACCAAAGCCTAGAAGACTAGAGAAGCCTAGAGCTTTTGGTATTAAATTACGGTACCTTTTTTTTTATGGTTGACTTTCCCCCACTATCTAGCCCCAAGCTAAGCCTAAACTTGTAATATGGGAACCAGATAACTGATGTAACGTATTACACCACTTACGTTTCAGAAAAAAGATTTTATTGCAATTTTTCAGAAACTCAAGGCGTGTTGTGCTATCCATTACAAGGCCTTGTCGCATTAGTGTAGACAAGCGATACAAATAGCGCCACTGAATGCTAGCTGCGTCGCGAATCCTTTGAGTGTTCTAGCGTTCAGCCACCATTTGTCTGCACACTGATTCGCTTTGTTAGCTGAGGTCTTGGAGAGGTAATTGTCGTTTACTTGTAAATAAGCAAGCACATAAGTTTAAACTTAAGGCGAAGACAACTGCAAATACTTCTCGCTTATCTTAAAAAAAGTCTATCTATCGTTATTTTAAAAAAGTGTTTTTTTTATTGTTGATTGACTTACTACACTTCTTACTTATGTATTAGTATTATTAGTTTGAAGCGTGTGTTCTTTTATGAATCTGTTTACTTTTCCTTTTTCTGTTAGATTACTTAATGTATTATATAGCTTCAATAGTGTAGGTATTTTATTACATTGTAACGAGGATCATATAAAAGAGCGATAGATACCAAGCCGAGTTTGTTGCCTGTTCTTCTCGGTGTTGGTCGCGTGGAACTGGCACTAGAGTCACCTAGCTTTAAGACGATTCAAGATGGTCCTTGTGATTTTATTGAATAAACATATTTTGATTTTGACTTTGACTTTGCTTGCCTATTTCAACATGTTGTAAGATAGAAAAATCATTTTTCTTCATGGATCAAATGTAGGAAATTACTCCGAACTCTCCTTTTGTTAAGCGAGTAAATGAAGTCTGCTAAGGAGTGGAACTCATTACCGTCGTCTGTTTTTCCTGACCATTAATACATATTAATCTCTTTTATCTACTCTCATGTCATAAAATTCGAATTATAAACGTCAAAATGAATTCATATTGATATACTTTATAAACGCAATACCGTAACCAAATTAAAAAATTTAATTATGATACAGCTCCTCATACAAAGATAGTTGTATAAAATAATTTTTTTACCATAACGATACAGTTCTTTTTCTTTTTGGAAAAGGCAAGGGTCTTGAAACCGTACAGCCAAAGAGTTTGATAGTCTGTGGCGACGGCGCGGCGCGGCGGCGGCGGCGCAGCGCGCGCATGCGCTGTTATACCTACGGTTGGTTTGGCGCCAATTGATACGTTTTGTTTCAGTCAACTGGATTTCTTACTAACTTTGATATTTTATTTATTAGGTTCAACACTAATGTATGAGAGTAGATAAAGTAGTGTATGAAACTGCACATAACTAGGTATTAAAACTCTCGTGGGATACTATTAAAAACCTCGCCTACGGCTCGGTTTTTAAACACCCCTTCGAGTTTTATTACCCCTCATTATGCAACAGTTTCATAAACTACTATTTTTTGTGTTTAAGAGCATCTAGAAATGCCACTAACGAAATTAAACTGACGACGGCGCGTTGAGGCGCGGCATTCCGCGGCAAGACCGTCACTCTGACACAACGACGAGCGCTAGTGTGCGAGGCGGGTCGATCGGTCGATTTGCAAAAAATACGGATCGAATCGGTTCACATCGTGGATGCGCACTATGTGATCGGCGGAGTGTCTGTGTATTAATTGTAGATTAAAATATCCTGTATCCATTGCGGATCATATTTGAGTGAATAGTAACTTCTTTTGATTGTATAGTTCCATTGAGTTAGAATCTAGATTCTAACGCAACGTATAGTTCGCTTTATTCTCTTTGCCCGAAAAACCCACGCCATGTTCAAATAAAATCGGATAAGGGGTTATTAAAATATGGGGTTTTTTAAGGGGGCTAAAACGCAACGTTCCATATCCTAATAATATTATAAACGCGAAAGTTTGTAAGTATGGATGGATGGTTGGATGTTTGTTGTTACTCTTTCATTTCGGAACGGCTGAACGGATCTGGATTAAACTTGGCAGAGAGACTTATTATATAGTCTGGAATAGCACATAGGCTACTTTTTATCCTGTGGGAATACCGGGATTTAAATCTGCGCGGGTGAAACCGCGGGGCGCAACTAGTAAACTATAACTGGAGTGACCGACTGGGGATTTACGAGGGTAGCAAACTCCAGCCCTCGCAGGGTATTTCAAACTACACAAGCTGAAAGTTAAACCAATAAACTTGCTAGGGGTGAATTTGTAGCTCGATGACGTAGGTCGTACGAGGTGCTGTTAAACCGTTATTGGTTCAAATAAAACTAGTAAACTTACCGCGGGTTTCTGAAAGCAAGATCAAAGCTAATCGGCTGTGAAGTCACTTGACATCTCTATCTATTTTGAAGTAAAAGCTGATTTTAATATTCAAATGTCATTGTATCCTACGAATAATTAGTACTGTATCCCAGAAAATATAGGTGAACGGTGCGCGGTGTTGATAAAATATTGATCTTATTGCGTCAAGGATAGTGTCAATATTGGTTTGCGCGTGTCTTTTCGATGCGAGGGTAGTCTTAGATTTTATCGACACAATTTACTGACGCTATTGTGTTGTGGCTTCTGAACGAAATATCCATTGAAGTGTTATGAAACTCAAATGGAAAGAAATATATTATTCTTCTTCTTTCGTGTCACTAGTTTCTCTCGAACCAGTGTGGCGAAAGGATTTTTAGAGCGCCTCAAAGAGGCTCCTTTCGATTTAATAAATTATTAAAACTTGTTTTCTCATGAATGTCACGCAACACTCGCGTACGTAACTGGAACGTACAGTCAGCATCGGAAAATGATGAAAAACAAAAATAACAATAATAAAACAATCTGTAACTAAAAAGTAGTTACCTACAAACCTAAGGAGGTAACATCATCATCATTATTATCATCAACAACCTATGTTAGTCCACTGCTGGACGTAGGACCAAGACGCGCCACTGAGGCCGGTTTTCGGCTCTTCTCATCCAGTGCTATCTTCGCTACATTTCGCAGATCGTCGCCCCACCTTGCCGGAGGACGTCCTACACTACGCCTAAACGCGGTCTCCACTCAAGTATTTGTTTGCTCGACGATTGTCGGTTCTAGGGCAAACATGGCCGGTCCACTGCCATTTCAGCTTGCTAATCCTTTGAGCTATGTCGACTACTTTGGTTCTCTGTCGGATAACCAGGAGGAGGTAAAACAATGGTTAAACTATAGCTACCCTTGTACCTGAGTTGAGGGTTGGGGATAGGGGGGATGCAAGTGGGGGTAGATGGCAAGTCTTCCCCTTGAGTCCTTTTTTCTAGGAAATGAAAAAAAATATTACTTCAAATTTCTTAACTTTAAAAAAAAAAAAATAACCCTAACCTAATGAGAATCCCTTCCCTTGAGTCTTTTTGTCATAGAGATGAAATATTACTACCAATTTTCTTCATATAAAAAAAACCCTAGCCTAACTAGTAACTTACCTGAAAAATTAAAGTATTTTTTTTCATTTCCTAGAAAAAAGGACTCAAGGGGAAGACTTGCCATCTACCCCCACTTGCATCCCCCCTATCCCCAACCCTCAACTCAGGTACAAGGATTGCTATAGCCAACCCAAAACAATAATAAAAGTAAATTAACTATGGTGGCCAGACAGCAGTTAACTAAGCTATGTTTGTACCGGGAACAATTCAATTCAGCAGAAGGCAGAGCTACCAACTGAGCCATGATGGCCAACATTGTTTTGAAACTAACAAGAAAAGAAAAGCTCGTTCTAACCGTACTTTATTTGACAACACATTGTCCACTTTATAGGGACCGACCCTCACAAATAAAGATGTAGCCCTAATTTGGGACGAATGAGGTCTTAATCCAAAGTAAGTGTTACACTTTGTTTATTTTATTTTCGACAATTACATAAATGAAACACAATAAAAAGTTGTATAATATACCAACACAGCAACGTTTTTGTTTTAGAATAATTGATCAAGTCAGCAAAGCGTTTACAACATGGCCATATTGGGCTTGTATATTTGCTATACCTATGTATGTTGGTCTGAGTATATCTTGCGATCCTTAGATATAACCCCTTGACTAGGTACTAAATTTCATATAGATCGACTGTATAGGTACAGACAGGTACTTGAGACATTATCCGACTCTTATCCGACGTCACCTCATACAAACTTACATAATTTTGGGTATGAGCAGTTTTTGAAACCAAGTTAGGTACTTATGTAAAGTAGCCTTTACTAACTCACTAATAGTCTGGTGAAGTAGAGCCTCATCAAGCCAGCCTAGATTGTAATTAGTATCTAGAATCCCGTCAGGCGGTAGAATAGCCGACTCAACAATAGCCTTTGTCGCAGGCTTACGTAGACACCTTTCAAAGTACAGTCAACGTCAATAGTAGCTTAGTACATATCTGAATATTCCTATCCTAATTATTTTTATTAATAGAACTTCATTGCAAAAAGTATCACAATGTAGTCAGCCAGTAAAAGTCTGACAAAATGTAAGGCCTTATTCATAATCATTCATAATCCCTGCCATTTCATATAGCGGCTCTATATAGTACACACTTTCATGCCTACGAAAAGAGACAGCAACAGACTTATCGGTCTTATAAGCTAATGAAGCGCTCAGCGACCAACATGAATAAGAGGGTTCGAGTATATAATACATACTGAATTAATATTTCATAATAAAAAAACAACTCTATCAAAAGAAAAGCTAGGTCGATGACTCACAGTTTTCTCTTAAAATATAACAATCGTAGTACGTTTGAAAGTTAGTGTTTGACTTTTGACGCTGACTGTACAGGGGTGTGTTTTGCTCAAGTACGGATTTTGTAATGATAGTTAATGAGCTCGTTAATGTTTAGTTTAGTTTTATAGCAGCGAGGAGTTTTCGTTACAAAATAAAAAACCTAAAAAAATATCCAATTAATTCGATAGATGGCGCTGCATAAATTAGAGTGTTTGGCAATTTGTTACACAGTCTTAACGGAAATTTAACAAAGAATAACTGCACTGGAAAATACACTAACCCCCGGTTTCTGAAAGAGAAAGAGCGATCAACACTAATCGGCTGTCAAGTCACTTGCTATCCTATCCTACTCCTACTAATATTATAAACTCGAAAGTTTGTGAGTATGGATGGATGATTATTACTCTTTCACGCCGGAACGGCTGAACGGATCTGGATGAAACTTGGCAGAGAGATTGATTATAGTCTGGAATAACACTAGGCTACTTTTTATGCCGTGGAAATACCGGGATTTCAATCTGCGCGGGTGAAACCGCGAGGCGCAACTAGTCTTTATATAATTTGAAGTAGATGCTAACATTCACAACCACCCTGAAGGTACTCTGAAAAAGGAACTTCATTAAATGTACTTATCATAATGATAACGAGGCGTTTCTCATTATTCGTTTCCTCTCTTTTAAATTAAGATCAGTTTTAATTACGACGGAGGTTAGCAAGTCGATGTAAATATAATTGAAAAACATCAGTTTTTGCCTGCGTTTTCTACATCTACGAGTACACTTCTACACTTAATATTATAATGATTGAAAACCTTTGTATTTTTGTATGCAACGAATAGGCTCAAAAACTATAGGTCCGATTTCAAAAATTCTTTCACCATACGAAATCTACATCATCCCTGAGTAACATAAGCTACATTTATTATTGAAAAAAGTTAAGAGATACTACAAGATCAGTAATGTAACCCAAAGTGGAAGAAAAATTGGCCTTAAAATGTGTTTCATTGCATACGCTGCGGAAACTATTGACGAAACAACAAAAACATGTTCTACAATATTAAAGAAAACATCATTATCTACAAATAAGTCAGAGAAAGCATATGTCTTACTGTTACATATAAGTTACCAAAAGTAGTTTTGGTAACATAAATGTAACAGTAAGACATATGCTCCATTTTAAAAGTTTATAGAAATGCCGACCAAAAGCAGACCATTTTATCCATGCTTCTAAATGAATCCTTACCTGTTTGACTTTGACTTTGACACTGCCGTGGCTCATTAGGTACCTTGTTGTAAACCTAAAGTGCTTGTTTTAATTCATAAGTGGTATAAAAAGTACCTGCAGGTACTTATTTCCCTTTCTTTTGTCC
Organism: Plemyria rubiginata; assembly: GCA_963576535.1. NCBI lineage: Eukaryota > Metazoa > Arthropoda > Insecta > Lepidoptera > Geometridae > Plemyria > Plemyria rubiginata. Next base: position 12,739,960 of record OY754908.1, on the reverse strand, counting down.
TCGGTATGAGTAAAGTAAAGTTTGCCAAGCGTTTTATCTGAAATGAGATCCTTTGATCATTACAGCGTAGTCAATTTAATAATCTTCAAGATTACTTTTGAGTTGAGTGGAAAATTAAGTTATTTTAAAGTACCTACTACATTGTTCAGTGAAATTAGTACCTACGAGTGAGTACCCAAAGATAAAAATTTTAATAAGCCTCACGACTTTAATCTTTAATTACGGTAGACATCCCCATGAAACAAACAAGTCACCCACCTGATGATAAGAGGTTACCGTAGCCTATACGCCTGCAATACCAAAAATCACTCAAGGTTGTTCAAGGCTGTCTACGGATAGCAGTTATCAGCTAGTCCTATCCTTCTATTATTTATAATTTATTTATTTATCCTACTAATATTATAAACGCGAATATATGTAAGTATGGATGGATGGATGGATGTTTGTTTGTTATTCTTTCACGCCGGAACGGCTTAACGGATCTGGATGAAACTTGGGAGAGAGATAGATTATAGTCTGGAATATCACATATGCATCTTTTTATCCCGTGGGAATACAGGGATTTAAATCTGCGCAGGAGAAACCACGGGGCGCAACATAAATAAATATTTCTACTTACCCTTTAAGTAATATTTGTTTAAAAACCCCGATACGCAAAAAGTCCGCACTCTGCTACTTAAAGGGCTTAAACTAAGCTTTATTTGAAAGTTACCTTATATAAATATTTGGGAACCTTGTAACCCATTTTGTTCTCCACCTTGAGGTTTATTTGGGACGGTAGAATAACAGAGTTAAGTCTATTGCGGTTAGTACCTACTCTTGATAAATGTGATTGCGGGAAGAGCCCTGTTTCGTGGATGGTGGAAGATGCCAGCTGGATTCGTTTTCTGTCATCTATCGAAGCAACATAGCATTTTCATTTTAATTGTTTTTCTAGTGTTATTTTGAGTTGTGTTGTGTAATTTTGGTGGTATTTTAACCAACATTGCTTGTGGTCTTAGCACAAAGTGTAAGCATTTGAAATGAAAGTGTATTATGTGATATCGTGATTTGACCGAAAATGTTTCAAATGTTTTGAAGAAACCGCCACCATTTTCTTCAAAACAATTGACTGACTCGACTTTCGACTGACGTGACTAGAAACATAGCAAAGAGCATAATTATAATCTCTATCACTTGACACTGGCAAGATTGTCGATAGACAGGAGCCATACAAAAAAAAAAAAAAAAGATGCCAGCTTTCAAATTAGCCGTCTTCTTCTTTATCTCTCCGCATAAGGCGTCCGTCATTCTACCGACAATCTTGCCAGTGTCAAGTGAAATAGATTAAATACTTTAGTAAAGCACTTACCTAGTTCTTAAAGTCTGTCGTCATTTGTTTTCATGACAATGGCCGTGGTTTCCTTTCTTCTTTCAGCAAAAATATCATTTTGATCCATACAGGTTTTCCTAGCTAAGTGTTTGTTTCATTAAATTCGTTAGTTTTCGCTCTAACTCATCATATATCTTGTTGAAGGGATGTTTTTATTCGATTGAAGAGTTTATTGACTTCGAGAATTGACATTTTTTTTTATTATTGTTGTTGACATTTTTAAAATTGTACATGTACATTAACTTCACTGGATAATGTAATAAAAGAATTGATTATTTTATTTTGTTGCATGTTAGGATAGGCTTTAGACACGATTTATAAGAGAATGGTTATTGAATAAATTAATTGAATACAAGTTTGATAATCTTCAAGCTTGAAAATGCAGCTAAAATCTACGATATCACTCCAGTGTTCACGAAACCATTTTATTCCCAACCTACCTTCGTAACGTTCCATTTTTTTGTTGCATGCAACATTTCCACAAATGATTGTAGTAGCCATCCAACATCAAGTCCAACATACAAGTCATTTGACGACCTCTGTGGCGCAGCGGGCGAGAGCCTGCCTGCGACGCAAGAGGTTGCGGGTTCGATTCCCGCCTTGGAACAAATTTGTGTACGATCTGCAGAAATTTGTTCCGATGGTCTGGGTGTTTTCTATGTATAATAAAAAATATATATCTATGTAAGTATATAATGTATTAAATATATCAGTTATCTAGTACCCATAGCACAAGCTATGAATAGCTTACTTTGGGGCTAGATAGTGCTGTGTGGATTGTCCAGCATTATTTATTTATTTATTTATTTATAACATCAAACAAGAGAACGACCTCCGACTAAATCCCGCAAGCAGACAAATAAGCGAAACTACAGTCATTCACAGTGGAACAAAATGAACACTGTACGAGTATGATGAGTATGACGCCTTTAGCACCAACTATGCACGGGTTAGTGTGTCAAAGATTTGCAATAAAAAAGAAGCATAAGATATGTAATTCAGTATATTTATTGCATTATTATGTATGTATGTAGATTTTACATTGTCAGGACTTATGACTAAATATTTTTTGATTCAATACATAATGTACCCCGTTAGGGTGTTGCAATAGAGAGAAGCGGATCGATATGAATAATCATCCAAATTTAAAGAAGATGTTGATGAGACAGGAGCACTTTATTGAAATACCTATTTTTCAAAAGTCTCTCTGGTATCCTATCCTCTTAATGAATTAATGAACAGATGAATGAGTGGTTGAATAAATGAAGTTTTAATGTTGTTGCATTTAATAGCAACAGTTTACTTAAGTTAGAGAATAACGAGATTCTTAAAAAAATATAGAAGATTTAATTTTATGCTTGCATAAGGAACCAGCAGATGGCCCACCTGATTATTGGTAATCATCACCTATAACAATGCACTGCCTGTCACGCACTAAACGCACCCTACGATGCAATGCCCTGCGTCCATCAGCCCCGGAAGAGCCCTTCACGAATAGCTCTTAAGCTGGCCTCAGACAGACGGGATGTCTTGCTGAATTTCAGAAACGGAATTCAGAATCTTAATTCAGAAAGCCATGCATCCCTACTATTTATACATTCTGCACACACATTATATTTTTCAGATTCTGAATTTATCAGAACTAGCGACCCGCCCGCGCGCCCCGGCTTCGCACGGGTGCACATTGTTTTTCTACTATATCATGCATGTATTATACATATATAAACCTTCCTCTTGAATCACTCTATCTTTAAAAAAAACCGCATCAAAATCCGTTGCGTAGTTTTAAAGATTTAAGCATACATAGGGATATAGGGACAGAGAAAGCGAGTTTGTTTTAAACTACTCGTATGTAGTGATAGTGATGTGTGTAGAGAACGTATAAATTGTATGAGACATTATGTTATTTACATTAGTATACATTGTAACGAGGATCATACAAAAGAGCGATAGATACCAAGCCGAGTTTGTTGCCTGTTCTTCTCGGTGTTGGTCGCGTGGAACTGGCACTAGAGTCACCTAGTTTTAAGACGGTTCAAGATGATCCTTGTGATTTTATTGAATAAACATATTTTGACTTTGACTATGGATTCCGGACTTTCTGAATTCCGTTTCTGCAAGGCATTCCGGCTGTCTGAGGCCAGCCTTACACATAGCTGCCTCTGCCGCGTCCCTTAACCGACTCGGCTGTGTAACAAAACACAGTTTCTAGAAACAAATAGACTAGTGCTAAGGGTTGAAATGGCACACATAGGCAGTTGCGTTGCGCCGCGAGACGCTCGGCACAAGAGAATGAATGCGAACCAGCGCCATGCGTTTGATATAGAATGGCACGGCCTTCTTTGTACACCGAGCCAGAACCGTCCACATGTACGATATGTATTGATAACCCTGACAGCTCAGTTGGTAGTAGTTCTGCCTTCTGCGCTTTAGGCCGTAGGTTCGATCCCCACCGAGAACAAACTTTATGTGGTAAACAGAGATGTTTGTTTCCTGTGTGGCATCTATCTGGTTTCATGTATGGCAGCTATTATTTCAACCTTTTTGTATGAAAATGACATTAGCTTGACAGACGCTCCCGCCACACAAATTACATATATTTTATATGACTTTGACTTTGAATAATCATCCAAGTAATAAAATACCAGGTCCGTTTAATTCGTTGAAAAGTAGATAAAATTGTTACTGACGGTTCGTACCACAGATGTTCGTTCCTTACAGAAGCGAGCCTTTACAAAACGAATTGCTACTCACTGCCTATTTAAATGAACCCTAATGGCCATATTATAGCCACAAAATGTAGGCTCAGTGTATAAGTTATACAAAGTGGGCCTCGCTGTAAAGCCTCATTCATTGCATGAATGACATACAGCGAGCATTTTGTTCGTACGGTATTTAACTTTTCAAGGTTTAAACTTTAAAGAGGAGAAGCTATTTATTTAACTGCTTGCTAGAAGTAGCAGATGGCCCATCTGATGTTACGTGGTAACCAACACATATAACATAACATTGCCTCGCAAGTCATACATGATATGAATATATAAAAATAAATAGCATAAATAAGCAGCAACGCTGTGTTTCGGTTTGAAGAGTGTGGTCGCCGGTGTAATTACTGGCACATGAGGCTTAACATCTGTAAGCCTCAAGTTGATGGACGCAGAGCAGGGCATCGTAAGGCACGTTCCTGTCGTGCGTGACTTACGAGGCAATGCTTTGTTATAGACGATGTTTACCACTTAACATCAGGTGGGCCATTTAATATTTCAATATAGATAAGCCTAGCATAGATGCTAGGCTTATCTATATTCCCCAAGTTAGGTGTGTTCGGTTTTGCCGGTGAAATTACAGATACATGATCTATCATGTGCCTGTAATTTCACCGGCAAAACCGAAACACGGCAACGCTGTTTGGCGGCAGAAATAGGCCAGGTGATAGGCCTTTCCCGGACCAGCCACATACAATGAGCTCAATATGAATTCTGCAGACGAAGTGAGGATATGCCGAATCGTAGATATATGAACTCTTCGTGTTAATCTCTTGATGGTCTTGTGAGAATCAGATGATCTTTACTGACAAAATGTTTTTTTTTTCAGGTAAACTACTCGTATAATTCCGAGACAAACACCCTGGAAGTAAAGAAAAGTAAGAAAAATAAATAAATTGCATTTTCTTACAGCGCAACGCCAGGAAATATATGTTTCGAAACAGAAAATCCCGCAATTTTTTCGTCAAATTCAAATAACCCATTTCTGTGCAAATGTTGCATAAGCTCGTAGATTGCTCTATGCCGGATGTACTCGGAAAACTTTTAATACTTAATTAAGATTTCGATGGGAACTCGATGTGGAATCGAATTGGAATTGGAAAACTGCAATGATAACGAAGTACTTGTCTGCAATCATTGCTTTTTTTAGCGACTTCAAAAAAGAGGAAGTTCTGACTGTTTTACTTTTTGTTACCTCATATCTTATTACTGGGTGGACCAGTGAAAAGTTATGAGCCAGTGCTCGAAAGGAGCCTTGTTGAGGCGCTTGAAATCCTTTCACAACACTGCTTTGAAAGAAACTAGTGACACGAAAACAAGAAGACGACTGGGTTTATTATTAGTTATGTTGATCGTTAATTTTTTAATGTAATCCCATTTTTAAATAGATTTCGACTTTGACTTACACTTTTCTCCGTTGCAATCCCCTTTCTGTCTCAGAATTTTGTGACAATTTATCATATCAAAAAGCCATTTTTCTCCCCAAACAGTAAAAAAAGTGTTCCGTCAACGGCGCTTTTAAAAACGCTGATTAAACGAAACGTGGTTATGAATAAAAATCGTCGACCTTGTCTCTGATGTCGCCTTTTGCAATAAGGTAGTAACATTTTTTTTTTTTTTGATAATATTTCTGGAATTTATTTTCACCCGCGCAGATTTCAATCTCGGTATTCCCACGCGATAAAAAGTAGCCTATACGCTATTCCAGAATGTAATCTAACTCTGCCGAGTTTCAACCAGATCCGTTCGGCCGTTCCGGCGTGAAAGAGTAACAAACATCCATATATAATATTAGTAGGATTACACTTACACATATTATACAGTTTTTTTTGCCCACGTTACAATTGGTACGGAGCTAGCTAGTACTTCCCCTTACGAACTCGTCCTCAAAGAGTTCTCGTAGGTCGTACCAACCTGCTGATTCCAAGTCTTTCCGCCGTAAATATAAGTGCTGTAGTCAGCGCCTGACCGCGAAATCACCATTTGAACCTCAGACAGTTTGTGAAATTGTTTTCAGCGCTCGAATTCTTGAAATTTGCTTTAATTTTAGAGTTCCTTAGGGTTTTTAGTTTTCTTCATCTGAAGTCAAATATTTTCTTTATGGAGCGTGCCATGCTCGGTATCTCACTACTTGATACCCAATGTGGAGATACGACGTCTAACAAAGGTCGTAGACGTAGGTATGCGGATCACAAGCCTGAAGTGGAGATGGGCAGGACACGTGGCAAGAAGGAATGACGGAAGATGGACAACGGCCATTACGGAATGGTGGCCCAGAGACGATCAGCGACCACGAGGCAGACCACCCGCCCGATGGTCGGACGATATAGTTGAAGTAGTCAGGCGGCAATGGCATAGACTGGCACAGGACCGGAGAGAGTGGCGTTTTAAAGAGGAGGCCAATCCCAGCAGTGGGTGCATACAGTCTGAATAGATATGTGAAGGCTCTTTGGTTCCCACGGGCCTACGGTGCACAAGGCAAAGCTACCACCAACTGAGCTGTGCAGGCTAAACAAAATATCCAACAAGAAAACTGAGAAGCGAATGTAGGCCACAAACAAAGCGGAAGGGTGCCTCAGGAGAAATACTCACCCAGCTTAGAACAAAAGCAGAATCATCAATATGGTCGCTTATGCTTTGCGGTATTTGAATCTCCACTGATTACGAAAAAGGTTTATTTTAGAAGATATTGCAGCGTTACACAAGACTTTTTTGTAGCAAAATGAGTCGTATTCAGATTTCATGATGATAAAAGTAACACGCTCGACTTCGTAGTATTGAGCTATTTGAGCTCGTGTGAATCGATCATCGAATGTCACATGTCATATTAGCGAAATTGAAGCTATAGTTCACGGCTATAGAGCATGTTTTACCTTGCAGTGACAGGTATACCAGAAGATTGAAAAAGAGTTATATGTATATCAAAGCAAACTGTCAAAGGATGACGTACGCTCGTTTCGCGACGGAAAACCATTTAAAACGACGAAATTGATATCATTTTTCACGCGTCGATAACTTTTAGAAGTCATTAGTTGTATTTTGTCGTGCGTGAGACGTATGCCGCTAGCAGAACGATCTAATTTAATTTGATTTATCTAAACATTAGTTGCGCCCCGCGGTTTCTCCCGCGCTGATTTAAATCCCGGTATTCCTCTGCCAAGTTTCATCCATATCCGTTCAGCCGTTCCGGCTCCCCTATATACATTTCCATGAACGATTCTGAGCCGGAGAGGGCTCAGAATCGTTCCTGGAAACGTATAGGGGAGGCCTATGTCCAGCAGTGGACTTTTTAATCCTGTGATCAAGATGACTAAACTAAACAGACTTAGCGTTCATTCCCATTGTCTGAATGTCCGCTAATCATGTATAGCGGATAATTTTTCTTGTGCAAGGCTTTAACCGTGATTACCTGTCTAAATTCAATTGCGCGTTTGACCAGCTGCCGCATGTGGTAGCTCTGATTGTTTTTTTGTGTTGAATAGGCTTAATAGATAGAGTGATTCAAAAGGAAGGTTTATATGTATACAAAACACAAAACAATGTGCACCCGTGCGAAGCAGGGGCGCCCGGAAGGGTCGCTAGTGGACATTTTCAAAAAATAGGTTTCCTTACAAAATCGCCAATAACGTAACTAATAAGGTGTAAATGATCTTACATCGGGTGATGTAAGATCATTTTTGAAACTCTTTATGCATTCTTTATTTATTCCGGTCGTGCACCAATGGATTTTTCTATCGAAAAATTTATGTGCGCAATGCCAGTGCTCTTAAACGGTGAAGGAAAACATCGTGAGGAAACCAGTTAGTATTCTAACAGCGGCGATGGGCTTGCAACCTGTCACGTATGGAATACTAACTACTGCAAAATGTGGGTATGTGCCAAATGTAATGTTTGGACGTACCTCTGACTACCCCCCTTAGACATCCTCAAAGAATCTTGAATTAGTACCTACTTGGTACTGGAAGATCTGAAGGGATATCTACCGTACCTGGGGATCAAAGTCGTGTAGCTGTTTCATTTTTTCAGTTTTATTCATTATTATATTGACAAGAGTCACTTTGAATTACTAGCCTGTACCTATCTATATACCTTTTCGCGAACCCTCAGTCCTCTTCACCCTTGACGTGTTTCTCACGTTTCCTTTGACACTTTTGTGTAAATAAACTTCATTTGAGCACCAAATAATGGTCTACCCTTTTACGGGAAAAGTTTTGCATTTCAAATAAAAATAATATCTTGAGATTATTCCGCTCCTATTTCGGTTTTATTTTCGGGGACTAGTACCCGAAGGCTTTATGGTAGGTATAGTTCGTTTTCTGGTTCGTAAGGCTCAATTCACACCAGGACGCTTCTAGTTTCTCAAGCGGTACTATGCATTATCACTACATAGCATAAAACAAAGTCGCTTTCTCTGTCCCTATGTCCCCTTGTCCTTTTGTATGCTTAAATCTGTAAAGCTACGCAACGAATTTTGATCCGGTTTTTTTTAATAGATAGAGTGATTCAAGAGGAAGGTTTATATGTATAATACATGCATGATATGTGCACTCGTGCGAAGCAGGGGCGCGCGGGCGGGTCGCTAATAGTAGTAGTATAAAGTTTAAAACTAGTGGCTCTGGAAGCTGTACGCCTCGCGAGCATACTCGACGACCTCTGTGGCGCAGTGGGCGAGAGTCCGCCTGCGATGCAAGAGGTTCCGGGTTCGATTCCCGCCTCGGAACAAATTTGTGTACGATCTGCAGAAATTTGTTCCGTTGGTCTGGGTGTTTATGTATAATAAAATATATCTATCTATGTAAGTATATAATGTATTAAATATATCAGTCATCTAGTACCCATAACACAAGCTTTGAGTAGCTTACTTTGGGGCTAGATGATGATGGACAATTTACACAGCATTATTTATTTATTTATTTATTTATACTAAAAGTGAGCTATTTGAGGAATGTAATGTGCAAGTGCATTTTCCGTTTTGTGATTTTTTGATCTTTTTGATTTTTTTGCATCATCTTGTGTAGAATGAGGTCCTTTGTGTTTCTCTCAAATTTGATTGAAAACCATCGATTGTTTGATGAGCTATCCTGTTCATCATGCTGAAGATCCTTATCAGATCTTCGCCAAACTTTTATGAGACCAACTTATAGTTACTACCTTTCAAATAAAAAAAGAATAATCGAAATCGGATCTCATTTGGTGGAGATATCCAGTATATCAAATAGCCCCCTTTTTGCCCTTTTTTGGGGGGAAGTACCCCTACAATCAAAAATCCCCGATGACAAAAAAAATCTAATAAGTCATATAACCTGTGTACCAAGTTTCGTCCAGATCGGTTGAAAAATGCGACCTGTAGAGGAGAACAGACAGACAGACATCCGGACAAACGAATTTTTGGCCAATGTGGAAACTGAGACGCTTCGCTCGCTTCGCTCGCTCGGTTAATTATATAGGCCGAAACTGCGGCCGCTTCGCTGCCGTGTGAATTGAGCCTGTACAACGAAGGACAGTACATTACAGGGGACATCCCGATAGTTCCGATCGTTGATTTATTCTAGAATAAACAATTCACATTCTAGAACAGCATAGTATTGTTTATTCTAGAATACTGTTGTTGTTTATACTAGAATGTAATAAACAATACTATGGATATGCTACTAAGGTACGGTATTTACTTACCGTAGTAGCATGTCCCAAGGTTAGTTATTAGAATATAATAGAATAATTCTTTATTTAGCATACGTAAAAAAGTACAGTGAAAAGCACAAGCCTGTAAAAATAAAATAAACTAAAAGGGGGGTAACAATAATAATTTTTGTAATTTTATTAGTTAGTGTGATGAAGATAATAATTATAGTTAGAATCCGATAGCGCAGTTGCGCGGCCTTGTATCAAGGGGAAGGTCGTGAGTTCAAATCCCACTCAGATAATAACGTTTGGGACTATAAAGTCTATAAACTATAAAACGTAGCATACTTGTGAATTGCTATCAATCGTGCGCGGGTCATTTGCCGACCAATTCCCAAGGTCCGGCAGTCTCTGGAGTCTACTCTCGATAAAATATTAAAGAAAACGGCCACTTTTTGCTGGCAATACTTCAGCAAAATGAAGTTTTATTGTACGCACCTACGATAACACAACAGTGGAAATACTTTACAAAATCCGACCGCTAAATCCACATCTATCAAGCAAATAAACCAGAGTTAAAAAGTGTATTGGTACAAATAAAGAAGGACTAAAAAACTGCTACACATATAAAACACAGGGAAGTACCAACTACAGTGTTAAGAAGAAACAAATCTGTTAAATAACCTGACATTATTTTTCTTCAATTTTTGCCAAGTCATCATTGTCGTTCGTTGTTCACACTTTCAGTGACATCTGCTTTGAGCACGTCGAACTACAGTATCGAGTGCGACATCTCTTTATAAAGCGCTGAACTAAGATACACGCTAGTTTCGAATTCATACCACACTGAAGAATATCGACTAATACTAATACCGAAACAAGCCAAGAGAGGGAGCCAAAATGGCAAATATCGAACAGTTAATTCGTGACTTGAGAATAGATCTAAATAAAGACTCTGAGGATTCATTAAAAAAATTAGAAACTCGCATCACAAAAAAATATAAACGAACATACAGACGAAAAAATTGGGATTTTTCAGGAAGAAATAGATAATTTGAAAAAAGTCAGCTCAGAGCAGGACAAAAGAATTCTTGAGCTAGAAAAACATATAAGATACCGAAACTTGATCTTTTTTGCGGTGGATGAAGGTGAAAAAACATACCAAGAACTAGAAAATAAAGTCTTACATATTATATCCAAGGATATGAGAGTTGAATGCAACAGAAGCGATTTAGAAATGGTTAGACGAATGGGGAAGAGAGATGAAGATAAAGTTAGACCCATCGTAGTCACTCTCACCACATACGGAAAAAAAATTGCTATTATCAAAAATAAATATTATTTGAAAGAAAAAACCACTTATGTTAAAGAAGACTATCCACAGAAAATTCTTGAAAATAGAAAACAGCTTCAAGAACAATTACAAAAAGAAAGAAATAATGGAAAGATAGCTTTCTTGCGCTACGATCGTTTGATAGTCCGCGAACCTAACCCACAAGAAGATAGAGGAAGAGTAGAGCGCATCCGTAAACATATTGTCACACAGGATAGAGCAAGGGTAGAGTGCGTAGAATCTGGGAATAAGGAAATCAAAAAGAGAGGGCTTGAAATTACCCCACCAAACCAAGGAGGAAGACCAAACACATCCAACGGTCAAAATGAAGCCTCTCATAAATACCAAGCAGCCAAAAAGACAAAAGTTAAGATAAGCAAGCCACAAAGGGGACAACATCCGATGACGAGTTACTTCCAGAAACAAGCCGACGACACGCCGAAATATAGCACCGCTCTCTCTTCCGATGAATCAGATAAATAGCAACGAACAAAGCCCCTCCAGTGTTCACTCTATAATAATGTAAAAAATCAAGAACTAAAACATAATAATTTTGAAAAACCTCCCCCAGAACGGTTGGTCACCGAGGGGGTAGTAGACCACCACCCTCCAAGCATCACAAAGTACTACATTTCAACGTTTAACGTCCGATCCCTTCTGAGTGAAGCAAGAGTAATTGAACTAGAATATGCTCTATCCGATATTAAATGGGATATTGTTGGCATCTGTGAAACAAGAAGAGAAGGGTTTAAAATAGAAGATAGAGGAAATTATATACTATATAACTACGGAAAAAAACAAGGCGAAAGAGGAGTCGGTTTTCTGGTCAGAAAACAACGTAACATCGAGGTACAAGATTTTATTGCAATATCGGAGCGAGTCGCCTTGTTACAGATCAAAATACATGAAAAACCCTACTCATTAATACAAACTTATGCACCCACAGAAAAAGCAAAAAAAACAGAAATGCAAATATTCTACGATGAACTTGAGAAAGCAATGAGTAAATGCTCAAAACATGTTATATTCATGGGTGATATGAACGCAAAAATAGGAAAACCAGAGTCAAATGAAAACTTAGTAATGGGTGACTATGGATATGGCATCCGAAACAAAAGAGGACAAACGTTTATCGATTTCTGTCTACAACATAAACTAAAAATTGCAAACACATTATTCAAAAAATCTGATAAGCTGAGATGGACATGGTTGTCACCGAACGGTAAAATATATAATGAGATTGATTTTATTGCTACAAACCTTACTAAAAATGTTGAAAACATCAGCGTTCTTAGCAGACTAACTCACTCTAGCGATCACAGAATGGTAAGAATGACTCTCACAACACAGCACAAAAAACAATCACGAGCAGACTTCGGAAAATGTCTATTAAATAAGATCGACTTTGAAAAATTTAAAAATGAGTTTACCAGCTCTACACTACCTAAAACAGAAACTACAAGTATACAAATTTTATACAACCAAATGGAAAGCCTACTCTTAAAGAGCGCCAAAAAATCTCACATCACACCAAAACGAAGAAAAGAAATACAACTAATAATAAACGCAGAGATTGTAGAGCTAACAGAAAAAAGACATGAATTAAAATTAAAGAAAAATAAAACCCCAAAAGAAAAACTTCAATTAAGTAAACTATACCGAATAATAAACAAGAAAACAAAGAAAATTTTAAAAAACTATAGGTTAAATGTCTTACAGGATTTTCTGATAAAAACAGGAGGAGTCAAAAAAGCGTTCAAAAAACTAGAATGCGCTAAGCCGCTTATGACACACTTATGCGACGCATCAGGACCTGTTGTCACGAACAGGGAAGGCATTATGAAGATAGCTACAGACTTCTACCAAAACTTATACAGCTACCGCCCTAACTATGACGACAAAAATGAGGTTCTCAACTATTGTCATAACGAGGAAGATTCTGCCTTACCGTTTTTAGAAAGTGAAGTTGAACTCTCAATTAGTAAGCTGAAGCCTGAAAAATGCCCTGGCCCAGATGGGGTGACCAATGACATGATAAAAGCTGTTAAAGAAACAATAATAGGACCTCTAACACATCTATTTAATTTAATTTTGCAAAAGAAAACGATCCCAGAGCAGTGGTTGGTATCAGAAATAGTATTACTATTTAAAAAAGGAGACCCAAAGCTAATAACAAACTATAGACCAATCAGTTTAATGTCTTGTCTCTACAAAGTCTTCACATCTACGCTACTTCGAAGAATGTCAAAGCTGTTGGAGGAGAGTCAGCCAGTGGAACAAGCAGGCTTTCGAAGAAACTTCTCTACTATCGACCACATACACACGCTGAAACAGATAATAGAGAAATACAAAGAATACGACAAATCTCTTTACATATGTTTCATTGACTACTCTAAAGCATTTGACTCCATATCACACAAAGCTATATGGCAGTCTTTGAAAGAGCAGGGAATAAACAACTGCTATATCGATCTGATAAAGGAAATATATAGATGCAGTACAGCACGAGTAAAACTCGAGTCAGCCGGTCCAGCCTTTAAAATAGAACGAGGTGTAAAACAAGGAGATCCGCTCTCTCCCAACCTTTTTACTGCAGTATTAGAACACATTTTTCAGAAGTTAAATTGGTGTAACACTGGCATAAAGATCGACGGTCAATTTCTTAGCCATCTGAGATTCGCAGACGACCTTGTTCTATTGTCCGAAGACCCGACCGTACTTCAACATATGATTGAATCACTCAACGAACAAAGCAAGTACGTAGGGCTAGAGGTAAACCAAGATAAAACTAAAATAATGACTAACACATACAAAGTACCAATTTACATCAACTCACTGTTGTTGGAATATGTTGATGACTATATTTATCTTGGCCATCTCATATCTTTTGAAGCGTGTACAGGAAAAGAAATAAACAGGCGAATCAAAAGTACATGGAATAAATACTGGGCTATGAAGGAAATATTTAAAGGAACCTTGCCAATTGCCCTAAAAACAAAAGCCATGAACATCTGCCTAACTCCATGCCTTACTTACGCCTGTCAGACTTGGCCACTAACGAACAAACACCTAGAAAAACTAAAAATCTGCCAAAGGGCTATGGAGAGAAGCTACATTGGTGTCAAGCTAATCGATAAAATAAAGAACACCGCCATAAGGAACAGAACTAAAGCAAAAGATGCGGCACAACAGATTCTAAGGCTTAAATGGAAATGGGCTGGCCACCTACAGAGAATATCACACGACAGATGGCCTCAAATAGCTACGAACTGGATCCCAAGAGATACAAAACGCAAACGGGGAAGACCACTAAAGAGATGGAGTGACGACCTGGTCAAAATTGCTGGAAAATTATGGCCCAGAGTAGCAAGAGACAGGGAAAACTGGAAACACTTGGAGGAGGCTTTTACCTCATCAGGATCCAATACACCCCCCCCCCTTATATTAAATAATTAAGTCATATATTAGAAATAAGTTAACCATCAAACTCAATCTAATGTTAATTTTATAATAGGATAATTTAGGTTAATGTTTCTTTTTTTAGTGTAATCAGTGTATAGGAAATAAAGCTCTTTTTATTTATTTATTATTTATTACCTACGATAACGGTTTATACATAGGGCTGTCCCGACATTCTAGTTATAAAACATACTAGTTGCGGCCCGCGGTTTCACCCGCGCAGATTCAAATCCTGGTATGCCCACTGGATAAAAAGTAGCCTATGTGCTATTCCAGAGTCTGGAATAGCACATACTCGTATAAATCTATCTCTCTGCCAAGTTTTATAAGTTCAACTTTGGCCACAACAAATCCGTAGATTGTTGATGGCAAATAAGTTTACAACAACGTCATTTTTCAGCTGATCTGACAGCTAAATTCCAAGCAACAAACTAAACAGAACTTCTTATAAACTCAACAAGTTGAGTAACCCAATGAAATTCACTCCAACTTGTCTGAAACGTCACGCTCCGTCTGACCCTCATAAAAGCCATTTCTCTGTTTGACGTCTCCTACCAAACTCCGAAGGTAAACCTAAAACTTTTCCAACTCTCAATTTATGGATATTTAGTGATAATTCGACAGTTCATCTGTCACCCCTTCTATATTCCTTGCCCCTGACGACCTTGAGACTGTGCAAACAAAATGAACCTTTATCTGCTTGGAATGAGGATTGTTTTTGGATGTATGTGTAGGTAGGTATAGTGTTGAACTTAATCGAATTTCGGAGGAACGTTTGACTGGCCCATTTTAGTTGTAATCTTTGTACAAATATGAGCATTTTAAATTAAGTATTTCAATATATCAGATATCAGTTTCCCATAATGCATGTTTTGCTTAGTTCCGGGCTAGATGATGCTGTGTGGAATGTTCACCTATATTTTCCCGTTTACAATGTTTTTTCGGTATAAAAAGTAGCCTTTGCGCGAATACAAGTAGCGAACTATATTCTTCCCGATCGGTTGAGTAGTGGTTACAGCATAATTAATAATAATTTATTCAGAAACATCAAATGTACACACAAATTACAAGAAATAGTAGTGAAGGAGTAGTAGAGCTCTTTGTGAAGGGCTCGTCCGGGGAAGTACTACCACCACGCCTTTTTCTGCCGCCAAGCAGCAACGCTGTGTTTCGGTTTGAAGAGTGTGGTCGCCAGTGTAATTACAGCCACATAAGGCCTAACACCTGTATGCCTCAAGTTGATGGACGCAGGGCAGTGCATCGTACGGCACGTTCCTATCGTGCGTGACTTACGAGGCAATGCTTTTTTTATAGGCGACGGTTACCGCTTAACATTAGGTGGGCCATCTGCTTATTCCACTAGCGGGCTGTAAAAAAAATGTTAATTGATTGAACCACAAACATCCATACATCCACCGCTACATTCAGGTGGACTTTTTCAAGCAGATGATGATGAAAATTATGAAGATAAGAATACGCTATTTAACGCCAAACGAAGCAAAACGAATTCACTTCACACTTTTTTGCATGCGCACCGGAAACCCATAAAAATTATGCTCTACGATAATCCACTATTAACACCTCGGGCACCTCTCCTTATGTCTTCGGCATAAGGTCGAGAATGATTCATCACCGATAGATAAAGTTCGTTGACTTGCGCAAGAGCAATCTTGAGTTCATTCACGCACCTGCTTCGACTAGATCATTGATATTTTGGTACAGGTATTAGGAAATGTTTTGTTTTTTAATCTGTGATTTATTTTATCGACGACCTCAGTGGCGCAGCGGGCGAGAGTCCGCCTGCGACGCAAGAGGTTGCGGGTTCGATTCCCGCCTCGGAACAAATTTGTGTACGATCTGCAGAAATTTGTTCCGATGGTCTGGGTGTTTTCTATGTATAATAAAAAAATATCTATCTATGTAAGTATATAATGTATTAAATATATCAGTTATCTAGTACCCATAACACAAGCTTTGAGTAGCTTACTTTGGGGCTAGATGGTGCTGTGTGGATTGTCTAGCATTATTTATTTATTATTTATTTATTTATTTATAGACGAGCAGCTTTCGCTGATATTAACTTGATTTAACTTTTTTTTAGCTAGACGTTTGACTGCCAACTTCACTCAAGTGAAGATGCAGTCTAAGGTGGAGCACGCTTAGCTATAATCCAGCTATACATACATATATAGCTATATATAGCTCTTGTCTTATAAATTCCTAAGTTGTATTATACTCTCTTTTTTCAGCTGTTACGCACAACACAGCTTCAAATTCAAAGTCAAAGTATATTTATTTGCAGAATTACATGTACATAATAGATGTTTATTGTTTGTATCTATAGACCAATGCAGTTCAACCGTATACAGGCATGCAAAATTAAAAGTTATAAACACTAATAGTCAACATAAAAATAAAATAACAAATCTGTATTTGATTTGCGTGTCAAACACAAATCTTGACGTGTGGCTGCCTAACTGGGTTTATTCTAGTGCGTTATATAGAATCCCAACTAATATTATAAATGCGAAAGTAACTCTGTCTGTCTGTCTGTCTGTCTGTTACGCTTTCCCGCTTAAACCTCTCAGCCGATTTTGATGAAATTTGGCACAGACAATCTTTAGACCGTCAGAAAGAACATAGGCTACCTTTTATTGCGAAAAAAGAGATGAAGAGATTAAAAGTACGCAGACGAAGTCGCGGGTACCAGCTAGTTTTTAAATAAAACGATGCGTTTGCGTTCAAAAGACAAGGCGTATGTATTCGGCCATTACAAAATAACAAAATTCGTGGATTGGTTGGTTAGGGAAGGGAACAATTATTATCAGCCAATGGTAGCATGTAGATTCACGCGATGTGGAGAGCAGTGATAGGCTAAAACAAAAGATGACAGCGAGAACGATCTTTTTCTTCCAACAGCGTAATCGCGAACAAATCATATAGGTAAAATTAGAAAATTAATAAAAAGGCCATAAAATGTCAAGAGGAAAAAAAAAATAATATATCTTCATCTAGGGAAAACTAGCTACTTGTATGTTTTTAGTATAAAGTAGTAAAGTAGTATTATAGCATACACTACCTTTTTTTTAAACTAGGCGTACAAAAAATATGATTTTGGGATATATAACCGTTTTTTTATAACCCGTTGCAAAGTTTTATTTTTTAAGTTTCTTTAGAGCGTTCCATTTCCTGTGAAATCACCAGGGTTATTTTGTTTCCCGTCGGTATCGGAATCACATCACACTAATATAAATAATCATTGTGAAAGTTTGGATGTTTGTTACTCAATAACGCCAGAAAGGCTGATCGGATCTGGAAGAAATTTGGCACAAAGCTAGATTAGTCTGGTATAGCACATAGACTACTTGTTATCCCGTGGGAATACCGGGACGTACGCGCGTGAAACCGCAGCGCGTAGCTAGTTCTGCATAACGAAATACTCGAATTTCCATCAGAAAGCACAATCCACGACCTTCAGTTAATTTCAGTCCCTTCGGAATTCGTTTACGTTCTTTTGTTAGGTTTCTACTTTTTTTACGTAGAACAATGTTTTACCAGCTTTCTCGGTTTAATATTGTTTGAGTACATTTCAATTAGACTCAAACATTATAGTCTCTTGTTTGTATTCTCACATGTCTACGAACCAGTTTTGGTTCTATGTTGTCAATGCTTAGCTTCTGTGATTTGTTTGAAGTCCTTTTTTTTAAAACGGTGACCGTATTGACGACCGTCATATTCTGTTATTGACCGAGCGAGCGAAGCGTCTCAGTTTCCACATTGGCCAAAAATGCGTTTGTCCGGATGTCTGTCTGTCTGTCTGTTCTCCTCTACAGGTCGCATTTTTCAACCGATCTGGACGAAACTTGGTACACAGGTTATATGACTTATTAGAATTTTTTTGTCGTCGGGGATTTTTGATTGGAGGGGTACTTCCCCCAAAAAAAGGGCAAAAAGGGGGCTATTTGATATACTGGATATCTCCACCAAATGAGATCCGATTTCGATTATTCTTTTTTTATTTGAAAGGTAGTAACTATAAGTTGGTCTCATAAAAGTTTGGCGAAGATCTGATAAGGATCTTCAGCGTGATGAACAGGATAGCTCATCAAACAATCGATGGTTTTCAATCAAATTTGAGAGAAACACAAAGGACCTCATTCTACACAAGATGATGCAAAAAAAATCAAAAAGAACAAAAAATCACAAAAAGGAAAATGCACTTGCACATTGCATTCCTCAAATAGCTCACTTTTAGTATGCTCGCGAGGTCTACAGCTCCCAGAGCCACTAGTGTATGTACAGGTAGGTAGGTAACAAAAAAGTAGATGATATAATGTAAAAAATAATAGAAAAAAAAAACAGTCCTGCGTGGTCTATGGGTTCACAGGTCCCTGGCTCAGTATTTGCTGCACCGATACCCTTTTTACAGGTAACGACGCAGCACTGGTATTCTGCCAGGGCCTTGAGCAGGTATCACCACGGGTAAAAAAATATGAAATAACTAGTTGTGCCCCGCGGTTTCACCCGCGCAGATATAATTCCCGGTGATCGGAAAACATTTATACCTACGATTGCTGATATCACTCATTGCTCAAAACGCAACGATAGCGCGTGCTAATCTTTCCTGTGGCGACATCTAGTTATTATTTAGGAACTAAAAATGTATCAGCTAAATACGGTAAAATGCTAAATATCTGCCAACACCCGATATTCCCACGGGATAAAAAGTAGCCTATGTGTTATTCCAGACTATAATACATCTCTGCCAAGTTTCATCCAGACCCGTTCAGCCGTTCCGGCGTGAAAGAGTAACAAACATCCATCCATCCATCCATCCATACTTACAAACTAGTAGGATGAAATGAATGTATGCTAAGGATGTATGTTATCCTTCAAACCTAAAAAGTGTAAACGTAGGCGACTTATCTACCAACAACTACAGCAAGTACCAACATATCCGCTTTGCGCGCAAACGCTGCGCAAGCGCACCATTGTGGTTGTCCACGATTAATGCCATCGTTGCCAAGCCTGGTTCTATTCATTAGACCATATTGTTGTGAACGTGTGGGATTGAAGCTTATTTGTTGTTTTAAACCAACCTATTGGATTAGAAACCTACGCAGGTTTTGGTAGTTGGCCACACTGGTTACATAAGTTTCAAAATTTCCATTATAGCTTCATAGCACTTGTATCAGTTAAAAAGCCAGTACTCTCAAACGGTGAAGGAAAACATCGTGAGGAAACCGACAGCATCAGCATGTTGTAGAACCTAGTAAGATCGGTGCTCTATGCTAGAGAATCGGTGCTCTACGAAGAATTATATCATCACTACACATAGTATAAAACAAAGTCGCTTTCTCTGTCACTATATTCCTATGTATGCTTAAATTTTTAAAACTACGCAACGGATTTTGATGCGGTTTTTTTTAATAGATAGAGTAATTCAAGAGAAAGGTGCATGTATAATACATGCATGATATTTGCACCCGTGTGAAGCAGGGGCGCCCGGGCGGATCGCTAGTATATTATAAGCCGAGTTTGTTGCCTGTTCTTCTCGGCATTGGTCGCGTGGAACTGGCACTAGAGTCCACTACTTAAGACGTTTCAAGATGATCCTTGTGATTTTATTGAATAAACATATTTTGAATTTTCATACCCGCCAAAACTGAAAGACCTCTCAACTGTCATATCAAAACGCTTCCTACGTTATTACGATATTAATTAATCAGATATTCAGCCCGAGGCTGCTTATCAAACTTTTAACAAGTTAATTAATCAACGTTTTAGATGTTGACACTAATTGATGTTATGAAACTTATTTACACTCTAAACTGGAGGCCATAGCTCAGTTGGTACTCCTGTCTTCTGCGCTATAGGCCGTGGGTTCAAACCCCGCTGAGAGCTAACATTTGTGTGATGAACATAAAAGTTTTTTATGCTATCTAGGTGTTTGCGTGCCGCGATTTCACCCGCGTAGATTTAAATCCAGGTATTCCCACGGGGTAAAAATTATTTGCCTATGTGCTATTCCAGACTATAATCTATCTCTGTGCCAAATTTCATCCAGATCTGTTCAGCCGTTCTGGCGTTGTTTAGTCACAAACCTCCGTTCATCCAAACTTTCACATTTAATTTTATGATAATAGTCTCAATAATATAATAACATGTAGTATAGCAAAATTGGTATAGAATTTAATAAATTAGATGATACTTATTTAAATTATTTTATATTGTTGCATTGTGTTATAAACAACAGCTTTCGAGTACTGTAATGACCATCTCTAATGGCAAAGCGGCGGTAAATATCAATAAATCGAAGCCCTTCTAGTGACCCGCTTCCGCCGGGAACAGAACCCACTGCCCACGGATCCGTGACCGATACCCGATAGGACCAGTCACGATGACGAGCTTGCTTGTTGGTGCAAGTCATAAGCTTTAGTCGTTTCAAATACAAGAAAAGTCAATGATCACGACTTTATTGAATACTAGTTGCGCCCCGCGGTTTGCCCCGCGCAGATGTAAATCCCGGTATTCCCACGGGATAAAGTAGCCTATGTGTTATTCCAGACTATAATGTATCTCTCTGTCAAGTTTCATCCAGATCCGTTCAGCCGTTCCGGCGTGAAAGAGTAACAAACATCCATCCATCCGCATACTTACTTTTCATTTTTATAATATTAGTAGGATTTTGTCCAACAACTTGAGACATGCAGATGTTAAGCCTCATGTGCCTATAATACACCGGCGTCCACACTCTTCAAACCGAAACACAGCAACGATGCGTGGCAGGCAGAAATTTACATAGTGGTAAGGTACTTCCCCGGACGAGCCCGTCACGAAGTAAAGCTATTTGTGACGGGCTCGTCCTGGGTAACTACCAGCACGCCTTTTTCTGCCGCCAAGCAGCAACGCTGTGTTTTGGTTTGAAGAGTGTCGTTGCCGGTGTAATTACAGACACATGACGCTTACATTATAGACTGCAACGAAGCGTGAGACGCCCTCCTACCCGATGGACTGACGACATTGAATCATCAAGAACGCGTTAGGTGGATGGAAAGGGCTCAGAATCGTTCTTCCTGGAGACGTATGGGGAGGCCTATGTCCAGCAGTGGACTTTTGTAGGCTGAAGATGAGGTTCACATAGCATGTCTTAAGTTGATGGACAAAACGTAAAAACTCGTGATCCTTGTGACTTTTCTTGTATTTAAAACGCTTCCTGCCCCGAACTTGCACCAAACCAACACCTAAGCATTCATTGTCAGGCACCGCTGCGCTGCAGTAACGGTCAAACAAAGGTTACATCGAGATCTGATATTTACTGAATGGCAGCTTGGCAGGTGATTGTGGATGGCCCGTTAGCGATTAAATCTACTATTGTTTTAAATAATAAATAAATATTGGTGGACATTTTACACTGCACTATTCAGCCCCAAACTAAGCCAATGCTTGTACTATTATGGGAACCAGATCGCTGTTATAATTTTTTTTTATATATAACACCCAGACACAGAACAAACATCTATGCTCATCACATAAAAGTTTGTTTTTGAAAGGAATCGAATCGATCATTACTGATGCATTAACTAGGTCTTCTGTTATGCTCGGTTTCTCAGAACACTACCACCGTTTTCTGAAATCTTGATTAAAGCTAATCTGCTGTCAAGTCACTTGCTATTTCACTTGTCATTTATTTACATCAAATGTGGATAGAGATGGCGGTAAGTAAACAGTCCTTCCTTGTCCGTCCCGTCCTTCCTCCAATCCTTGAGAGCTCTCAAAGGTCTAAAAGCACGGTATGTAATCATAGCAACATACATTATCCCTTTGTGGAATTCGAAGTCGAATACATCAGAATAATTATTTACTATGTGAGACGTAGCTTTGATTTTGTTTCAGGTGGAAATATACCAAATTAATTAGAGATTAATTTAATCTACGATGGCTTATGAAACATACAAACAAGGGATCTAAGAAGTGCATAGAGTTTATTTATTTGCTAGTGAAACGGACCCAACAATTACTCTGTTGAAACGGCGCTCGAAAGTAGAAACCCTTATTCATTGAGATAGTCTACACTCTACACGTGTCAAGCTAAAGGATTTTATTAAAAGATGTGGCAATCGTGACCTCGCTGGAGCAATCACTCGCTTCTAAGAAAAATATATGAGAAAAACGTATTTCGTGTCATATTACTTCTCAGAGTAAAAAGTATCTGCTATAGCTAAAAGACTCGTCCTGACTGAAATCTTTCATTCCTCTCCTAGTTCTAAATCCTGCTTTATTATACTACTAGTTGCGCCCCGCGGTTTAATAAAAAATATCTATCTATGTAAGTATATAATGTATTAAATATATCAGTTATCTAGTACCCATAACACAAGCTTTGAATAGCTTACTTTGGGGCTAGATAGTGCTGTGTGGATTGTCCAGCATTATTTATCTTGAAATTCCGGTATTCCTACGGGATTAAAAGTAGCCTACGTGCCATTCCAGAATATAATCTATCTCTCTGCCAAGTTTCGTCCAGATCCGTTCTGCCGTTCCGGCGTGAAAGAGTTACAAACATCCATCCATACCTACAAACTTTCGCGTTTGTAATATTAGTAGGATTCAATCAATTTATGAAGGTTACGATATTTGCTTACACTAACTACTAAACCGATCGGGATAAAACTGTGAAATATTAGTTCGTATCCTAGATTTTTGCAAATCCTTTGTTAAAACTTGGTTGTTTGCGATTTTTGTTTGATATTTTTTTTTTCAAGTTTTAAAGTGGGTGAGAAACTGAGAAAGTGTGTGTGGGATTGAGAAAAGTTTGTGCAAAAATATATACGAACGAAGTCACATGAGCTTCTACTAGTTTCCAAATAATTCTGGAGCGCCCGTTTCACATCCCGAAGAGAAATCATCTTTTTACTCGCGAGTTAACTAATTGTATCAATCTATAAAAACATGCACAATGGCTTCTCATGTCTTTTACCTAACAGCTGTGGTGGCGTTGATGCCGATTTGCACCTCGAAGAATAGGATGGTGGCACCAAGCTACACGATAAAGGTCTGATCATGAGCTCGAGTATGAACTTTGAGATTGAAATTGGGCAGGAGTGGCATCAAGTCAAAAATTCAGTTGATGGTAGTAGGTAGTGTTTTTTGATGATTTTGAATAGAGGTTTTTATTTTTTTTTGTTGTACATTATTATACCATTCTGTTTCTTCAATTTTTCTTTTACTGTAAGAAAGTAGCAAGAAGAGAGTAAAAAGAAATGTTTCTTTCTTTCCAAGAACTTGGCTACAGAATGGCCAAGTGAAGCACAAAGCACCCGCCCGTCAAACAACATTAGTTTGTGAGTGCTGTGGGAATGAGTGGATGAGACTCACAAGGGGAAACTAGTGCAAACTGGAGCGTTATTCACTATGATCGATCCAATCGCGTTCGCGTTTAGATCACGTTTTGACGTTACACGGTTTGGGGCAAGAAATCTCATAAGTCATAGAGAATAATGCTCCAGAGGGCCAACCGCGATCTCTCGAAGCATGCTTATTTCTATATTTGGTACTTTTATGTCAATGTCTTATTTCAACTGCATAGAGTCAGCTTTATGATCAAAAAGTAAAGTAATAATGCCCCTGGGGCATTATTCTCTATACCAATAGGAGATTCCTTGCCCCAAACCGTGAAACGTCAAAACTTGATGTTGGGCTTTATTCTTTATGACATACTAGCTGGTACCCGCGACTTCATTTCATGGTTTTATCTTTTAAAATTAAGAAATCCCATACAAACTTTCAACCTCTATTTCAACCTCTTCATCCCTTTTTTTCGCAATAAAAGGTAGCCCATGTCCTTTCTCAGGGTCTAAAGATTGTCTGTACCAAATTTCATCAAAATCGGTTGAGAGGTTTAAGCGGGAAAGCGTAACAGACAGACAGACAGACAGACAGAGTTACTTTCGCACTTATAATATTAGTTGGGATAGGAGATACTTTTCCCTGACCGTATGGCACCGGCTGCCTTGTCTTAGCTGTGATCGCGGTACAAATGGTCATAGTGAATAAGGCTCCTGGCTGGTACGATGATGACAAGAAATTACCTAAGCTAGTCCAAGCTTTGCGTATTTCACGGCTAGATGGCGCTGTTCGCCAATATTTTTATACTTTAAATTATAACTCTGTCTGCCCCATTTCTCACGGTACACTACTGTCAGTCAGACTATTGTTGTCTTGCGTATCACGAAACGTTATGGCTTTATAACGAACAATGCCGATAAAAACAATAATTACATAGCAATCAACCCGTCTTTATTAAGAATCTTGATTTATTCGCGGATTATAGAACGAAGGAAATATACCTAGCAGATAGTTATTAATATAACGCCTGTGAACAGTTAAAATAAGTTACAAACGGATAAATATACGTTTTTTACTTTGTTGGTTTTATTAAACTAGCTGCCTCGTCCGGCTATGCTCGCATGCATATTTGTTTTATCAAACGTGGTAGGTAAGTACATGTGTCTAAAGTTTATCTAAAGGCGTGTTCAACTCACTTAAGTGAATAAGCTCAGGTGAATTAAGTTTATTAAGTCATAAGTATGTAGTGGCGTTTTCTGGCTTAATTAGTGTTTTCTACCCCGTTCCGGGGTTTTTTCAGTCTTTAATATTTCTGCAAAAATAAAAGCTATTAGGTAGATGCACTGAAAACATAAAACACTTCTACACTAATATTATAAATCGGAAAGATTTGTTTTTTCGTTTGTAACGAATAAACTCAAAAACTACTGGTTCGATTTTAAAAATTCTTTCATCATTAGAATGCTACATTTTCCCTGAGTGATAATAGCTATATTTAAATGTTTAAGTAAATAAATGTCCCCCCGTGCGAAGCCGAGACAAGCTAGTAGGTAATATGCAACGTGAAAGGTTTCCAGCCTATCAGTAAAATTATCTGTTCATTATTATAATACCACTGATTATCTCGATACAAAACCTAATTAAGTTTTAATTATATTTCGACTATTATAACCCTCGGGCACTGATTTGGCTCATTTTGAAACTTTTGGGTTCCCTTTGAAAATGGTTTGTCCCATTTTGTTGGCAGTTCGCTCGGAGTGTAAATTGACATTTTGTAGTACAGTCGCTTGCATGAAGAAAGAAACAAATTCTATTTTTACCGACAAATTCTATTTTGATTAGGTACTAGATATTTTTAACTATAGATATTTTAAATATTGGACATTTTTACTTATGTTCACTTTAGTTATTGGACATTTTTACCTATGGACATTTTAATTATTGGACATTTTTAACGAAAATTGGTTGTGGACATTTTTATTCTTGATATTAGTTGTGCAAATCTTATTTACAGCTTTCACTGCACAGTAGCTCTGCATTCTGCGCTGTGCGGGTTCGATTCCCACGAGAACAAACATTTGTGTGATAACATAGATTGTTGTTCTCCACCTGGGTGTTAGTATGTATTTACAAAAAAATATAATTATGATACCTACTAGTTAAAGACAATAAAATACTGTCTATGTCTATGTCTAGTTGCGCCCCGCGGTTTTACCCGCGCAGATGTAAATCCCGGTTGAGGCATACTGATGTTATTAATGATCATTTAATTTATGTATGTATATTGTGTATAATATATTATTCGGGTAGGTTATTAGATTAGTATGTTAGCAATATCTTATTGTTTTTCTACACCAACGTCCTTTATCGTTCTTGTCAAATCCAGTCCATCCCAAGGTTGTCTGGAAGAGATCGCTTTTAGCGATAAGACCGCCCATTGTATATCACTCAGATGTTTTTTATTGTTATGTTATGTGTAATTATTATGTGGTGTGCAATAAAGTATTATCTATCTATCTATCTATTAAGCCTGTTCTAGTTTGAACGAAACATGATTTCGTTCAAACTGGAGTTAACATGGAATAAGCAATTATGCATTATGCAATTATGCAATATACAAATATGCAATAAATTAAATATATTGAATTGAATTGAAATATTGCAGGTGACTGTACCTACAGATTGGGACTGGGAATTCCAGAGTTGATAATGGCTTGCGAATTCTCGAATTTCGCTGGAGAGTAGGTTACTTCAGATCGTAACATATTCATGCTACGTTTTGTTTTACGACTACGGAAACAGAGTGACGACCTCAGTGGCGCAGCGGGCGAGAGTCCGCCTGCGACGCAAAAGGTTGCGGGTTCGATTCCCACCTCTGAACAACTTTTTGTACGATCTGAAGAAATTTGTTCCGTTAGTCTGGGTGTTTTCTATGTATAATAAAATATATATATCTATGAAATGTATTAAATATATCAGCTATCTAGTACCCCATAACACAAGCTTTGAGTAGCTTACTTTGGAGCTAGACGGTGCTGTGTGGATTGTCCAGCATTATTGATAAGAGTTACCCATTAACATTTAAAATTTTTTGAAGAAATAAAGGATTGTCCAGCAAGTTCTAAAACATGTGTCAAGAGCTCGAAAGCCTCTTGAGGCACTTAAAATCCTTTCTACACACTACTTCAAAAGAGCTTGTGACACCAGAAGAAGAGCCGTTCCTAATTTACGCAAAACATTTTCTTAAACAAATCGCTTTTATCAGGGTCTTCACAAAGAGCCCACTCAGGATTGCCCAGTTTAGAAAATTGCCTGCATTTGTTAACTTAGGCTTAACTTTGTAGAACTTAAGTTTTCTAAGAAACTGCGTCTGATATCACCACCGTAATGTAAATAAATAAGTTTCATTGTTTATATCTTACAAAGTAATAAGTTCCCAAGTATAATACACGTTGATGTTGCCTTCGGCTAAACATCATATTTAACCGAAAGACTTTGGACTATCCACACAGCACTATCTCGTCCCAGACTAATCCAAATCTTGTGTTATGCATGGGAACCAGATAGCTACTTAATTATATGCTTTTTTTGTAAATACATACTTATAATATTATATAACACCCAGACAGAACAAACATCTACGTTCATCACACAAATGTTTGTTCACGGTGGGAATCGAACCCACGACCTTCGGCGCAGAAGGCAGAGCTTAGGGCGCCTTCACATTACGTCGCAAGTAGTGCGGCAGCAGCGCGACTATAGCAGCGCGGCAGACGTGCTGTTCACCGGCGGCTAATTTCATACTAAAAAGAGCAGCGCGACAGCCGCGCGACACGTGATTGTCCATAGTGGACGGCAGCGCGGCAGCCGCGTGCGGTCAGTCGGCTTCGAGCCAGTGTTGCAATCGTACGTCAACACAGCAAATTCTTTTTTTTTATGAATGCGAGGTCGATGGCGCCGAAGGATAACCAATAAAAGCAGGAGCAACAGTGACGTTTGCTCTTTGGAGTCCATTGTAGAAATGAACTGGCCACCCTGAGTCGCGTGGCTGTATTTGTAATGAGAAGGCATCCGCTGCTGTCGCGCGGCTGCCGCACTGCTGCCGCACTGCTTGCGACGTAATGTGAAGGCGCCCTAATACCAACTGAGCTATGTAGGCTGTCAACTTGGCACAGGTTGACTGCACTCGATGGATCGACGATATTGTAGAGCGCGGGAAGTTGAGGCATAAATCGTTCTTCCTGAAAGTGTAAGGGGCTGTTTCTGCCAAGTTTGTTGCCTGTTCTGGGGCATTGTTCTCTATGACATAAGAGATTCCTTGCCCCAAACCGTGTAACGTCAAAACTTGATGAATAAATGACGACCTCCGTGGCGCAGCGGGCGAGAGTCCGCCTGCGACGCAGAGGTTGCGGGTTCGATTCCCGCCTCGGAACAAATTTGTGTATGATCTGCAGAAATTTGTTCCGTTGGTCTGGGTGTTTTCTATGTATAATAAAAAATATCTATCTATGTAAATATATAATGTATTAAATATATCAGTTATCTAGTACCCATAACACAAGCTTTGAGTAGCTTACTTTGGGGCTAGATGCTGTGTGGATTGTCCAGCATTATTTATTTATTGATTTAAATATATTTTGACTTTGACGTTGCGAGAATACTTGCTTTCTTAGCGCCGCCACAGAATAAATATTGATATATCACTACATATTATATATCTTATTTTGGACTACTTTTTCTGCACTTAGACTCAAGGTTGGTCCATTGTGCGTCACTACATAGTATAAAACAAAGTCGCTTTCTCTGTCCCTATATCCGTATGTCCCTATGTATGCTTAAAGCTTGAGAACTACGCAACGGATTTTGATGCGGTTTTTTTAATAGATAGAGTGATTCAAGAGGAAGGTTTATATGTATAACATGCATGATATAGTAGAAAAACAATGTGTACCCGTGCGAAGCAGGGGCGCGCGGTGGGGTCGCTAGTTAATGTATAGAATGGGACATTTAAACGAGGCAGAAAACATGGTTAGGTATTTAGGCACCTTGATTAACTTTTTTGTGAGCGCAAAATGAGCTTTGTTGCAATAAAATTGCGTACGATAATCTGAGGTAGAGGGGCGGCAATATAGCCCATATTATCGCCCCTTTACCTCAGATTATCGTACGGCGCGATTCTACTGCCGTCACTGGCTGTTACCGCTTTCTTAGAAACCAATCTTTTCCAAAAGATTTAATTAAGTTGGAATCGGTTAAGAATGCATTTTAATTAGACAAAGCGGATGCAGGCTTTTATATTGTACCTACTTGCTGGCTTTGCTTTGAAAAGCTAATTAATTAGTTTTCTAGTTTAAATCTCATTATTAAAAATTAGCTTCTAGCGGATATCTAGCACATTAAAAGCTCTATTTGAAAAACCGGCTAACTGCGAGTTTAACTCGCTCACGAAGGGTTCTGTAGGTATCTATAAAAAAATCACGTTTGTTGTGTATAGAAACCCTCTTTAATATTAATTTTATTTTAATTAAATATAAATATTGGTGGACTTTAAACGCAGCACTATCTCTCCCCAAACTAAGCCAAAGCTTGTGATATGGAAACCAGATATGTAGCTGTTTTTTTTTGCAAATATATAGGTACTTATAATAATATAAAACACCCAGAAAGGGAACAAACATCTGTGTTCATCACACAAATGTTTTTATCGGTGGGGATCAAACCCACGGCCTACGGCACAGAAGGCAGAGCTACACCAACTGAGCTGGCCGTTTCAGTTTTACTGTTTCGGATAAAAATAAATTAAAAGAACAAATGAGAGCTCGCTCCGTAACAAAGGCTTTTTTCATAGACCGAAATAAAAAACCTACCCGCATCCACTCCACTACCTTTTCTCTGATTGGATGGCCAGTAACTGGCCACCAGTTTCCTTTTTGTCTGATTGGCTGGCCAGTTTGCTTTTAATTATCAGAAAATATCAGTCAGTTCTTTATTGTTGTGTATCGAATACCTACGTACGTACTAGTTCAATTCTGTGTTGTAGATTTAGCTCCGAGCTGAAACCATAGCTCATGGAAGATATTTACTACTAGCTGGTACCCGCGACTTCGTCTGCGTACTTTTCGCAATAAAAGGTAGCCTATGTCCTTTCTCAGGGTCTAAAGATTGTCGGTGCCAAATTTTATCAAAATCGGTTGAGAGTTTTAACAGGGAAAGCGTAACAGACCGACAGACAGAGTTACTTTCGCATTTATAATATAAGTAGAGAAGTAGGGATTGGGTTGTATTCGTGTATTTAGTGCGTCGCAACCATTGAGTTAAAATAGTACATTTTAACTCAATGTTCGCAACAGTAGTTCTTTCCAGCTTCAGCTAGTAATTGAATTTACTGATCGGTAAATCACAAGGATCGCTTTGAATCCAATAAACTAGGCGAACATAAGCAGAAATTCTCTTGACTGAAACGTAGATTGCGCTTGGAGCTCCATTGATTAGCATCATCATCTCACATAAGCCAAGATTATGTTGGGTATATGCCTCCTTTTTTACCCGAGTGCCGAGGGTTATGTGTTTGGCGAGTATCTATCCATGTATGTATGTATCCTTCCTTCGATATTTCCTTTATTACCACGTAGTAACCAAACTGCTGGATGGATTATGATGATTCTGGTATCAAAAGATTCGTCGCAACTTCCCATGTGTCTTTAGAACAAAAAAAAAACCAAAAAGCCTTGTGGGAAAGAAAGGAGGAGCGATATTGTCTCACATTAAAAAAAAACTTCGCTATCATAGCAATATGGATATCAAAATCAAGAGAGTGATGAAGTGTTTTCGAATACTGTATTAGTTTTTGATTTAAAGTAAACCCTCAAACACAAAACCAGAACGCATAATTCGTTAAGTCACTTTAGCGAACTAGTTTACTAAAGAAGATTTTTTGATATATTTTCGTGATACTAAAATATATCAAAAAACCTTCTCTATGGTCATACAAATCGTTTAGAAAAAACCGCATCAAAATCGATGAAACCGTTTCGAAGATATGAAGAGTTTTGTTATAAAAAAATGTGATTGCTGGTAACCCCAAAGTGATCAAAATGAGTTATAGAACCACAGGCGTCAGTAAACTGCTAGGACATAGGTACACGAGCCTCCGACTGTCTGCGATCATTACATTTTTATCATTCGTCAAGACTGAAGAATGGATTTAAATATTAAAAAGTACCAAATTGAAAACATTATCATATTTACCTACCTACATACTTCCGTCATACATTAGTCCGGGCACTCGGGTTTTTTATTTTTTAATAAATCTTCTTGTTCCTGTCTTCTTGTCAAGTCACTCGTTCCTTCGAACCAGTGGAGAGGACTTTAAATCAGCTAGGTAAGTACTAAACTAAGTGTTTGTTTTCGTTTCAGATAGGAAGAAAATCAGTCAAAGCTGGAGTCCAGATAGATCATCATGGATTCTGAGAGGTAAGCTTTAGGTGTTAAAGTTCTAAATTTATTAAAAAATTACGAACAACCCTTTCGCCCAATACTACAAAGGTTTAGCAAAAATGTCATTAGGAGAAAACTATAATGTTCTGTTACCAAATTCTTTTTTTTAACGAAATTTAGGAGGCAGATACAAATTCAAACGGCTGAGATTTTCTTGGATCAACTGAGAATTAGGAACAAAGTCGCTTCTCTGTCCCTATATGCCTATGTCCCTATGTATGCTAAAATCTTTAAAACTACGCAACGGATTTTGATGCGGTTTTTTTTACAGATAGAGTGATTCAAGAGGAAGGTTTATCTGTATAATACATGCATGATATAATAGAAAAACAATGTGCACCCGAGCGAAGCAGGGGCGCGCGGGCGGGTCGCTAGGCTATCATAAACAATTACGTCGTATTTTCTTCAGGGTTGGCTTTTATTTTGAGTTATAAAATTATTTTATACCTACCATAAACATCTCACCGGAGAGCACCGGTGGTCTAGTGGGAGTGACCCCGCCTTCCGATCGTAAGGTCGCAGGTTCGAATCCAGTCGTGCACCAATGGATTTTCTACCGAAAAATTTATGCAGCGGCGATGGGCTTGCAACCTGTCACTTATGGAATACTAACTACTGCAAAATGTGGGTATGTGCCAAATGTAATGTTTGGACGTACCTCTGACTACCCCCTTAGACCTCCTCAAATAATCTTGAGTTAGTACTTGGTACTGAGAGATCTGATGGGATATCTACCGTACCTGGGGATCAAAGTCGTGAAGCTGTTTCAGTTTCGGTTTTTTTATAAACATCTCTGGCCTTTTTAAAGCATAAAAACAAAGACATTTATCCTTAGAAGCATTTTGCTACACATTATTCATGACCCGATTGAGCAAGCCTTGTACTTTGGCTCGCTTTAAACTTTAAACTCGGATGACTGTTCCTTTCTAAGGCCTTGGTTTCCACGAAGTCGCGACCGTTACGATATTACGTGCATTCCGAAGCACGGAAGCACAGATGGCAAGAACGGTAAAATCACATTTTTTATATTACTTGCTCATATCACTACATTAGTATAAAACAAAGTCGCTTTCTCTGTCCCTATGTCCCCATGTCCCTTTGTATGCTTAAATCATTAAAACTACACAAAGAATATTGATGCGGTTTTTTTAGTAGATAGAGTGATTCAAGAGGAAGGTTTATATGTATAATGCATGCATGATATGTGCACCCGTGCGAAGCAGGAGCGCGCGGGCGGGTCGCTAGTTGATTATAAAGTCATGCATGAAACGTGCCTTACAAATCAAATCAAATCAAAATCATTTATTCTCAGACTTTCAAGTCCAATTTGTTAGTACACACACAAATAAAAAACTTAAAAACTAATGTTAGTCTTATAATGTCATATAATCAATACCTACAAATTACAAATTATTGAAAACCCCCTACCTGAGTTTATTTTTGTTTGTCATTACATGAACCATACAGCAATGAAACAACGTAATGACAGTCAAACCTACTGGCGAACACGCTCAGGATGGTGTTGGAGCTGGCGCGCACCCGGCGCAGCAGAGACGTGCAGCGCTTGCGCATACTGCTATGGAAGCAGTCCACTCGCGCGTCGGCAAACATCCCGGACGCGCTGCAGAAGCGAGGCAGCCCCACCAACACCCTGAACGCGTTATTAAATTGAACGCGAAGGGCATTGTATTGTTTTTGAGTATAGTCAGCCCACAGGCTGCTCGTGTAGAAACTGGTACAGTAAGCTCGGAAAAGTGTAATTTTGACATCAGTGGAGCAACGAGCAAACCTGCGGGCTATCATATTCGCTCTAACAGACAAGGCCCTCCGTTCTCTCTCTATATCCACATCATCCTTCAGGTCAGAAGTAACTAAATGCCCGAGGTATTTAAATTGATCCACTCTATTTAGTGGCGTCCCATATAATTTTATTGGTGGTATGTGAGACGGACAGTTTCCTCTGGCCTGAAAGACCATGCACTCGCTCTTATTCACATTATATTTCAGGCCATGGCTATGAGCATAGCCCTCACAAATGGCTAAAAGCCTCCTCAAACCACAGACCGATGCACTCAGCAGCACCATGTCATCAGCGTAGCTAATATTATTGACACATACTTCGTCAATGTGGCAGCCGGCATAGGTGCTGCTGAGCTCATCTATCAGCGCGTTAACGTACAGGTTGAAGAGCTTCGGAGAGGTCAAACCCCCCTGCCTCACCCCGCACTCCAACCTGTACGGCTCTGAATAAGCCCCCGACCATCTTACTACATTGACCTGATTTTTGTACCAAAATTTAAAGATGTTATTCAATTCTGGTGGCAGGCCAATATCCTTTAGCTTCTGCCACAAGATGTCATAGTTAACCAAGTCAAATGCTTTTGAGAGGTCGAGGAAACAGGCATATACGGGAGTCCGTCGGTCTGTATAGTACTTAACAGTCTGCTTTAAACTCAAAATAGCCATATCTGTAGAAAGCACTGCCCTGCGTCCCTATACTTGAGACTTATAGGTGCTAAGCTATTTTTGACATCTGTTAATTTCAGTCGGATTATGTCAAAGTAAGTCGTAAATTGTCTTCTTTTGCACAATTGCTTCACTTTTTTCAGTTAAACATACATATTGTAGGGGATCGTTCCGTGGAGTGGTGAGATGTCGTGGGTATAAAATGAAAACAAATATTTGGAAGTTTTAAAAGACCGTATCGCGCGCGTTGCGTCAGAAAGCTAACTCTCGACTGTGCGCAAAACGGCGGTAGACCTCGGTTTATTTTATTAACAAAAAGTAAGTACTTAGAACAATATTTTCGAATCTACCAACACTTTATAATTAATTATATTTGTTAGTTCACTTCTTTACTAATATTTTATGTGATTTAATTTTATATTTATTTTATGTTTTAGGTTCGCGAGGCGCGTCGTCTACATTCTCCGCCCAGTGTCACGTCAGGGACACGGATTTTTAACAGGAAGCAGTGCCAAGCGAGTAACGGGTCGGGTTAACACTCCAGACTTGGTTTTTATCTTTCCAGGAACAATAGGACGGTAGCAGCAGTGCTTCTCAAAAGACGAAGCCACGACGAAAACTTCTCTGGTACCGGAACAGGTAAGTTAGCGCTCTCAGTAGCGTATACATAGTGTACCATTTCTAAGGTTTCTTTATTAATTTTTCTTTTTTTCTTTTTCAGGTGCGGTCGTCATCCAGGTGCTGTCTTTCTCGAACAGGAAACCAGGACCTTGGAACCACTCACAATCTTTGTTTAATTTATAACTCTTTTTTTTTTGGGAATTAGGTTTTATCGGTGCAACACGGCTTTTGCTTGCGATTAATGACACGCACACATGCGTGTTATCTGTGTGAACGCGCCAGTAGGCTACAGCGGCTTATGCGGCACATGCGGCAGGCGATGCGTCACAGAATAAGTGTAGTTCCATTTTTTTGCTTGAACAGATATCGTCACATGAAACTTGCTTTTTAGAATGAAAGTACCATCTTGGTATACGAATATCTTTTATTTCTTGTAGCTGAGATATCCAATCACGAAACAATTCAAATTGTTTTGTAGGTATTTGCTCGTCCCATTTTATCGTAGACTTCCAGGTATCTTGAATAATTATTTTAGCTTTTATTGTGAACGGCGTCAGTAAGCCATAAATGTCGAATATAGACGACAATGCGTAGAAGTTCCCGCTTTGTAGGTTTTTGTTCGCATGTCAATATTTTCTCTGGAATCTTTTGCAATGAGAGATTGAAACCAAATGCGTCGGTTTTCGGGTACCATAATAATCCGAGGGTGCGTTCGCTCAGATTATCTTCTTCGGTTTTGAAGTTCACGACGGAATCGCTCAAAATTTCTTTGGGTACATTTTGACATACTTTAGGTTCGTTGGACGTCCAATTTCGTATCTCGAAGTCGCCTTGCTGGTGTATGTATGTGACATCTCTCATCGTTTTTAGGGCTATGTCTAAGTTATCAAATGAATCAATATAGTCATCCATATAATGGCTATTTATTATAGCATGCATAGCTTCGGGCATCTCGTTTGCAAATCGTTGTGCATTCAAATTTTTTATAAATTGCGCAATGAACGGGGAACAATTGGCGCCAAAAATCAGTGACGTCATTTTGTATTTTTGTATGGGCTCGTTGTCATTCTGGTTGTCTCGCCATAGGAATCTTAAGGCATCTTGGTCGGTTTTTTTTATTTTTATTCTTAGAAACATGTCTTTTATATCACCAGTAAGTCCGATTTTTCGTTCCCGGAAGCGCAACATGATGCCTAGTAGGGATTCTAATAGGTCTGGACCCTGGAGCAAGTAATCATTTAAACATTGACCAGCAGAAGTAGCAGCAGCGTCGAATACAAGACGCAATTTTTTCTTATTCGGATTGTCGACTCCAAAGTGCGGTAAGTACCAATCTTTCGAAGCTCTTTGGTTACTTTCATTTGACTCGATTTTACAGGCGTAGCCATTGACGAACAAATGTTGCACTCTTTCTTTATATCTTTTTGCAAATCCTTGATCTAATGACATTTTCCTTTCTATGGTTTTAAATCGACGATAAGCATTCGAAAATGAACTTTCCATTTTGGCATTTTCATCTTTCCACGGTAAGCCGACCACCCATTTTCCGTCGATTATTTTTGCAGATTTTTCTACTTTTTCTACGGCTTTTAGATCGTCTTTGTTTTGTCTCGGCTTATGATGGACACCAATGCTTTCGAACAAAAAAGATTTTCGAACCATATCATTCAAGCGCTCGTCATTCTCTGAGTCCGTGTGTATCGAGCCGTCCTGGCGATAACAATAAATGCATTCATTTGTATTTACGTTTGTGAGTGTATGGTCCGATGAGACATCAGCTGTGATCCCACAGGCGCCTGTTTGCGTGCCCACCAGTGGGAAGGTGTTGGCGGCGGCGCAGGCGCAGGCGTGGCGGGGTAGGCAGCTGGAGTGCGAGGCAAGGGAGCGCCTCGGTTGATTCACCGTTATCATTGCACACTCTGACGTTGAACTTGATTTTTTACGTTTTACTGGACAAACACCGTGCACACACCAACCTAGCGGTGTCAGTGTGGCACAAGGTTCATTTTTGCTACGCATTATTGTCTTTATTGGCGCGATAAGATGGTAATTGTCCTGACCGATTAATAACTTTGGTTTCACATTTTCACTGCACGAAATGTAATTGTTCACTTTATTTAAATACGCATAGTTCTTGATTTTTATGTTAGACAATTTTTGTAACGGTAAATTAAGTTCGTTTATTTTTCTTGCACTAAGTTCGAATGAGTCATTGTTTATGTTTGTTATTTGGCACTTTATTTTTTCACTTTCACACGTAAGTTCCGAGTCCCAAGCACCACGTACACACAGGGTTTGTTTTTGTCCATGTAACTCGACACTGTTGGCGATATCAGCTGATATCAAGGATACCGTCGCGCCGTCGTCAAGGAGCGCATGGGTACGGATCACACCCTTCGGTCCGTGGATGTTGACGGGTACCACTTTCAAAAACACACATGATGTTGAATCGTTCATCGCATGAGTCACAGTCTCTTTACTCACTAAGCAGTCACTATTTTCTTTTTCAACTTTATTGTCACTGTTTATCGCACTATTGTCATTATTGGTAAGTATTTTGTCACTTTCAGTTTTTTCACAATTTTCACTTTTAGCGCCGGCTTTGAGCTTCCAGTGCAGAAGACGGTGATGAGGTAGCTCGCACTCCTCGATGGGGCAGGGAGCAGCAGAGCAGGTGTCACGGCTGTGAGTAGCAAGTAGGCATTTATGACACAGGTTATTGACCCGAACGAAGCGCCATCGATCCTTTGTCAATGCTCGTTTGAATCGCGCGCACTCAGGTAGTTTATGACGGCTGGCCTTACAGAACTTGCAGGTGAATTTTTCGTCACTTTTAGCGCCGAGTAGAACGGACTGCGATTTTCGCTCTTCGGGCTTCTTTCGGTAATCTGATTGACTTTGTAAGTGAGTCAAACCGGCGGCTGATATTTTATTCGCTTCATTGTATAGAAATTCAGCTAGCATTTCTAACTTAGCTTTTTCTATGTTGCAGTTCAAGCTGTAATAGTCGGCCCACTTGTTGATGAGTGCACTAGGGCACTTAGCGAGCACAGAAGATACCAGCTCGGGACTTCGTAGGTAATCAGTTTGTTTCACTGCTTTTGCTGCGGCCACGAAGTTTTTGATTTTTATTGAAAATGATATAATTTCGTGGTGGTAGTTTTGCGATAGTGGTGGTATTTTCTTCAGTTGAAATGTAATTTTGTGTATTATTGTTTCAGGTCTGCCGTAGCGGAGTTCGAGTGCTTCAATGATGGTCTGTGGAGCCGTGGTCCCGATGAGAAGTGAAGAAACTGTTTCTTTTGCTTCTCCCTTTAAAGACTTGCGTAATCTCCACATATTTTCGGCATCACTGTACTTACATATTTTTGTAGATTCATCGTATGCAAGTTTGTACGCCAGCCACTCGAGAGGATCTCCATGGAACTGAGGTAAGTCTTTTGATGTAGCAAATCTTGACATTAATTGTTTATTTTGCAGATTAGACTGGTGAATGGCACTAACAAGGTTTTGCATCTGGTCGCTGCCGCCTGCGCCGCCGCCGCCGCCGCCGCTGGCGCCGTCAAACGCGCCGTCGCGGTCCGCGTCCGTGGCACAGTTTTTCATGTTTTCAGCTAAGTGACTTTTATCTAACCACTGTTGCACTTTTCCGATGGAGTCTATTTCGGTAGGCTGGTATAAAGAACTGCGTCGGCTTTTGGATGCGCTTTCTAAGGCTGCTATTTCTGCGGCTAACTTTTGTTCAATTAAAGATTTTTCCAGTTGAGCGTTCTTTTCAACAGCTTTCTTCTCCAGCTCAGCGTTCTTTTTGATGGCTTGTCTTTCGATTTCAGCCATCGCCTTAGCGGCTTCAAACTCGAGTAGCTTTTTTCGCGCTTCCATCGACTTAGCGGTTGTTGAGTTTGAATGTTGCTTGGAGGAAACGGGATGTAAACTGTGGGCGCTTTTCAGACAATCGCCTTCAGTTTTAGGTCGTGTGATGACACTAAACGCAGTTTCAGGGTTTCCTTTTTTCAATATTTCCGACTGTACGTCGCGCGCCGGGTCTTCTTTCATCGTGAGTTCTTCCTTTTTCCAGGCACTGCGTGTCCGCACCGTAGTTGTAAGATGGCGGCTGTGTCGCGGTGGAGTTTTGAACATTTATGCGACTTCTACACAATGTTCCACGTATAATCCGGCTCGTAGGACTTTGTAGGGGATCGTTCCGTGGAGTGGTGAGATGTCGTGGGTATAAAATGAAAACAAATATTTGGAAGTTTTAAAAGACCGTATCGCGCGCGTTGCGTCAGAAAGCTAACTCTCGACTGTGCGCAAAACGGCGGTAGACCTCGGTTTATTTTATTAACAAAAAGTAAGTACTTAGAACAATATTTTCGAATCTACCAACACTTTATAATTAATTATATTTGTTAGTTCACTTCTTTACTAATATTTTATGTGATTTAATTTTATATTTATTTTATGTTTTAGGTTCGCGAGGCGCGTCGTCTACACATATTTACTGTAATAAGGACAAAAGAAGTAAATTTTACGACTTACATACTTTGACTAATGAACCATTCTAAACATGTGATGGTGAGATGTAAAATGTGACCTATTTTAAATTGGTACTGTAGAGTTACATCGTGAAGATTTGACGTCTATTACGAGTAAACGTACGGCCCAGTACCTTACCTGGTTAATTTACCACCCATTCGCAATAAGCGTTTTTGCTTCTACCTTCATCATGCGAACCGCCTAGGAGTGGAACTCATTGCCGTCGTCTGTTTTTCCTAATTGCTACAATTTGGGTGTCTTTAAGGCAAGAGTGAATATTCTTCTAGACCGTTCTGTTCCATCGTCAGCTACATCGCTTACCACCAGGCGAGATCGTGGCCAAAGAACGGTCTATGAAGTTTAAAAAAAGTCTCTCGTCGCCGCGCCGCGCGCCGTCTCGAGATGTAGGTCGCCGCGTTATTGAATCTCGACATCATTTTATTCGATGCGTTGTTCGATTCCTTGTTGTTATTCGCTTTCGAGAAATAAATTAGTAGAAGTTTATTTTGTAGATTGTTGTTTTAAAGTGAACTGAATTGGTTGTTGTCGTTGTCGTAGCGTATTTCAAAGTTTGTTTTGAGAGCTGTTTCAATGATTTTAGTTATAATATAAATGTGTTTGGTCAATTTCACACGGTGCTATCTAGCCCCAAAAGTGGTAGCAAAGTTTGAAGTATGAGAAAGCTTAAAGTTTGAAGTAGCCGGACACCTAATGTAAGGATTTTTCAAAGTAGGAGTGTCTTTAAATAAAACCCCAACGCGATAATTTCGACTGCTGGCGTAAAGGTCTTTTATGACACAAATTAACCTGGTTATAGTATTTTGCTTAAATTTACACATTGCTGGAAATTCGCCCGATCGTCCATTTACCTACCTTACCTTACCTTTTTATCATTAAAAAAAATCATAACACAATCATATTTAATTAAATAACTAGCATTAAGGAAACCACAATGCTCTAGAGTCTTATGTCGAAGGCTTCTAAACATCTTAGGTAGGTATCTACTCAATGTCCAGTTGCTAATGTAAGAGATGGCAATAGTTTATGCATTGTTTATCTTTGTCAGAATAACTCTTATCATCGTATCTATTTACAACCCTTCAATAACAAAGCTATTCATCTGTATGTCCTTGAATTTTCCAAACTTGCAGATAAACTTCCTGTTTCCAATGACCACATACACACAATCCTTTTTAAATGTATCTGACTGCCGTCTAAACGGATCAACTTAGGTAGCGCGATAAAGTAGGTAATAAAAAAGCACCGGTGGTCTAGTGGGAGCGACCCCGCCTTCCGATCGTAAGGTCGCAGGTTCGAATCCGGTCGTGCACCAATGGATTTTTCTATCGAAAAATTTATGTGCGCAATGCCAGTGCTCTTAAATGGTGAAGGAAATCATCGTGAGGAAACCAGTTAGTATTCTAACAGCAGCGATGGGCTTGCAACCTGTCACGTATGGAATACTAACTACTGCAAAACGTGGGTATGTGCCAAATGTAGCGTTTGGACGTACCTCTGACTACCCCCCTTAGATATCCTCAAAGAATCTTAAAGTTAGAACTTGGTACTGA
Organism: Plemyria rubiginata; assembly: GCA_963576535.1. Classification (NCBI taxonomy): domain Eukaryota; kingdom Metazoa; phylum Arthropoda; class Insecta; order Lepidoptera; family Geometridae; genus Plemyria; species Plemyria rubiginata. The sequence goes on along the minus strand of OY754908.1, from coordinate 12,699,370 downwards.
GAGATCTGAAGGGATATCTACCGTGCCTGGGGATCAAAGTCGTAAAGCTGTAAAAAAACGGCACTGATGTAAAATTTCCTAATTGGCTAGAAAAAGCAAATGATAGACGCTAGGAGCCAAGCCGTAAGGTTCTTGTCTGCCGTAAGCTTTGGTTGCGAAAAACTAGGTGCATCTGCTCGCACTAAGCGCTTTGCGTCTACCTTTATAATGCGTACAGCTAAAGAGTAGAATGCCTTACCGGCGTCGGTTTTTCCGGATGCGTACAATTTGGATGTTTTCAAGAGACGAGTGAATAGGTTTCTTCTAGGCAAACGTGCAGACCGCATCTTCACTTAACATCAGGTGAGATTGCGGTCAAGCGTTTTACCTATAGATTGTAAAAAAAAATTACCTAATTTATAAAAGCCCTGATCGACGAGCGAGAGGGAATGGAGCTTTACCGACGAGTCATAATACAGCGGTTTTACTCGTCGATCTGACTTTCTCTCGAGTAACATAGTGCTTTATACTACACCTACGAGGAAAATAAAAAACTAAAACTGAATCCTCAAACAACACACAAGTTGAAAATGGCGCCAATGGCGTCTGCAATTTTCACATGTTCTTTTTTCAAATTGTCTATCCTGCCGCCGCAGGGTCGCACTGCCAGCCCGACACCATCCAACACACAGCTAGTGGCCAGTGTCATTTTGCGAACTTGGAGATAAAAACTCACTGTAAAAACTTTTTGGCTTTTGATATTTAGGTTACCGGCGCATAGTCTTACCCAAAATTAAAAAAGAAAAACCACGCAAGAAATGGATTTTCATACACATTTCTCTCCCGCTCAGATGCGTTTTCTCCCCGCATATTTGTTCGATATGCAATGACGTACTTTCTACCGTAAATTTGATAAAGTATCAAGGTACTTTCCAAGCAGGTGTAGTATTAACTTTTTTTCGCATAATTTTCTGAGTGGCCTGGTAGTTTGGAATAACACATAGGCTACTTTTTATACCGTGGGAATACCGGGTGCTGGCAGATGTTTTACATACATATTTTAGTTCCTAAATAATAACTAGATGTCGCCACAGGAAAGATTAGCTCGCGCTATCGTTGCGTTTTGAGCAATGAGTGATATCAGCAATCGCAGGTGTAAATGTTTCCGATCACCGAGATTTAAATATGCGCGGGTGAAACCGCGGGGCGCAACTAGTGAAAAAATACATTTCATTTGCTGCATGTTGCACAGCTGTTTTTTTACTACAATTCTGTAGTTCAAAACGAAGCAGCCCGAGTCCATGTGAGCAGGCAATAACCTATGGCCCACATTTTATGTTGCTCGGTAATAAACAGTGACTGTTGTTTGGAAGATCGCCAACTTTCCTCTTCCTAGACCTTGACTTTCGTGCATAATGATTACTTTGTCTTTTAATATATTCGTGGAGATTTTACACAGCACTGTCCAGCCCCAAACTAAGCCAAAGCTAGCTATGGAAACGAGATAGCTGATATAATACTTAAGGGCCCGGCGACAGCGGCTCGCAGTTTCGAGGTGCGATTGGCTATTATTTCATTTTATTTCATTTCGGGGAGGTTGTTTGAAAGAATAACTATCCAGTGTCACGCATAAATACTGTTCGAATACAAATAATACAATAATATACACCAAAATGGTTTCTGATTCGGGCATGTTTCCCTTATATTATTGTGTTATTTGTGTTCGAACTGTATTTATGCGTGTCACTGGATAGTTATTCTTTCGAACAACCGAACCTAAGAGTAGTAGAGCTCTTTGTGAAGGGCTCGTCCGGGGAAGTACTACCACCACGCCTTTCTCTGCCGCCAAGCAGCAACGCTGTGTTTCGGTTTGAAGAGTGTGGTCGCCGGTGTAATTACAGGCACATGAGGCTTAACATCTGTATGCCTCAAGTTGATGGACGCAGGGCAGTGCATCGTCGGGCACGTTCCTATTGTGCGTGACCTACGGGCAATGTTTTGTTTATAGGTGATGGTTACCACTTAACATCAGGTGGACCATCTGCTTGTTCCATCAGCTAGTTGTATAAAAAAAAACAACCTCCCCGAAATGAAATAATAGCCAATCGCACCTCGAAACTGCGAGCCGCTGTCGCCGGGCCCTTAAAGTATTTTTTTTGTAAATACTTAAATAATAAGCACATTTTTTTTGTAAATAGGTACCTAAATAATATTATTGTTCTCAGAGAACAAAAATGTTTAACACAAATGTTCTCGTCGGAACCGAACCCACGGCCTACGGCGCAGAAGGCAGACCTACTACCAACAGCTGTGAAGGCTGTCAATCAAGTGCTGCGAAGGCTGATGGGAACCAGCTGATACTTATATTTTACTAGTTGCGCCCCGCGGTTTCACCCGCGTAGATTTAAATCTCGGTATTCCCACGGGATAAAAAGTAGCCTATGTGCTATTCCAGACTATAATCTATCTCTCTGCCAAGTTCAGCCGTTCCGGCGTGAAAGAGTAACAAACATCCATCCATACTTACAAACTTTCGCGTTTATATTAGTAGGATACTTTTTTTGTAAAAAAACTGAACGAACGAACATCTATGTTCAATTCAAAAATGTTTGTTATACCGACGATATAGTGAAGGTGGCTGAAAGTTGATAAATGGAGGACACCAAACATAAATCAGTAAATTCGAAATAAACGTGACAATATAAAATAGAAGCAGGTAGAGTTATTGGCTCACCAAACTGATCACAAACTATCAGACACGTTTCATACTCGGTCACGTATTAAAATTAATTCAAAAATGTAATAAATGATAGTAAAATAATGTGAAATTTTTAGTTTAATTCATTATTAATATATGAATGAGTATTTCTTTAGAATCTGAATATTAATTCTGAAAATTAATCGAGGTACATACATATCTAATCGCTAATTAATTATAATGAACTATAATAGTGTTTATGGATACCGGCACGTATGGAATACTAACTGCCGTAAAATGTGGGTAAGTGCCAATTGTAACGTTTAGACGTAACTTGGACTACCCCCTTAGACGTTCCGAGCCAGTTCCAGTTAAAATTCATTTCGTGGCCATTCGGGAACTCTTCCCTAGCTGTTGTCATCCATATTTTAATTGCTCCTACTTAAACGGTTTATCTTACGGTTTATCAATGATAGGTTTAAGTATGTTTATCACTACATAGTATAAAACAAAGTCGCTTTCTCTGTTCCTATATCCCTATGTCCCTATGTATGCTTAAATCTTTAAAACTACGTAACGGATTTTGATGCGGTTTTTTTAAATAGATAGAGTGATTCAAGAGGAAGGTTTATATGTATAATACATGCATGATATGTGCACCCGTGCGAAGCAGGGGCGCGCGAGCGGGTCGCTAGTATTATATATTTTCAATATAGGTATACCTAAATATATTATTATTATATATATTTAAGTATATAGTTTAAACCTATCATTGATCATCACAAACGAACTTGTTCGTTCCACTGACCACCTGTCTAACCACATCGACAGCATAATAGCTTATCACAAAGTGATTGCATAATGCAACGGAATGATAATCACTTTCGCTGCGTGCGCGCATGCTCTTTTGATATGCCGTCATCGCTACCGGTTGACGCAATGATGTGACCATGATATACGTAAAATAAAACACGGATCTCAGGAGATGCTCCGAAAGTTACACCTTTCGATATTTAATCAGTACCTACTGACTCGTCTGGGCAAGGGACCACTATGCCCGTTTCTGCCGCCAAGCAGCGTTGCTGTTTTTAACAGACTTCAAAAAATGAGGAAGTTCTCAATTTGACTGTTTTTTTTTTGTGTTTGTTACCTCGTAATTTTTTACTGGGTGGACCGATTTTGATTATTCTTGTTTGAATCGAAAGCTGGTGCATGTCATGTGGTCCCATTTAAATGTGAGTAAGATCTGACAATTATTTTTCGAGTTATAGTAGTATGTATTTTTCGGTGTATTCGAAGTCTTATTTTTCTTGAAAGATTTTTTGATTTGGAGGGTGTGGTTGCTAGTGAAATTGAGGCACACGGGGCTGAACATTTGAATGCCTCAAGTTGATGGACGCTGGGCATCTTAGGGCACGTTACATGAAAGTATCTAACCAAACATACCTTAGAATCTCTATCGAGCTTTTTAGAGCATGTTAATAAATTTTAAAAAGCAAAGCCCCGAAAATTCGAAGGATCATTACCGATTCAGTTTTAGAAGTCATTACAATTTGTATTTATTTTTCACAAATACCAAACTCATGGTTACTCTTAGATAGAAGTATTTAAGAAGGCGGACGCGTGGTCAGTCGGCGGGCGCCACAAGAAAGTATGCGGTGCAATGCTGCCTGTCCCCAAAAAGTACCGGCCGTCACATTACCAGCGAGATAAATAATGACTCGCCTTAAAGTCCAAATAGACGATCGAACTTGGTGCGATCGAACCACGACCATATTCGGTGCGCCTCAGACCATATTCGATCGTGTGGCGCACGGTACGCCGAACATTATAATTATTATTAATACCGGTTCGGAGCGCGCGCGACTGGAAGGTTTCAGAGTACGGTGCGCTCGTCTGTTTCGTAGAGCACACCGCACCCACCGCACGGTTTGCTGGTTCGATCGGACCAGGTTCAATCGCACCAGGTTCGATCGCATGAAATCCAGCTCTTCAGGCCCCTGTAGCTAATGCTAAGTGGTGTCTGTTTACCGTCATTTATGTTGTTTGTTGTTTTTTAGGTCTGAGCTCGCGTTTAACTGGCATCTGACTCACGTAGCTCTAAGACATTCCAAAGTAATCATTTTGAATAATTTACGCCATTTGACTATGACTTTGTGCTTTTGGTAGATTTTTCTAGGTTTTGTGCCATAAGTCTATTCTTCTTGATGGAAATCAAATTGTGTAAGCCCACAACTGTGATTGCAACCTCTGCGCGGCTGCCTGACCTCTTTCGTGACTGTCTTCAAGGAAAAAACTGTGGAGCATGTATAATGAGGTCTAACAAAGCAATTGAACAAGCATAAAAAAACAATAACAATGCACTGAATATTTTGATCTTCATTCGTAATTTACCTAGTACTTACCTACGTCTCATCTCAACATTACAGCTGATCCAAGGCTTCCTCAATTATTCAAGAAACAGTAGAGGCAGTAGAGGTGAACCTTGAGTGACGCTTATGCGTTTTTCGTGTACGAGACATCCGTACTGCCTGCTTTATATTTTGTTAGGGTTGCCACTTGCCAACAATATGTATATTTTATTTAGCTGATTCAAAGCTTTCTCAATTATTCAAGAAACAGTAGAGGCAGTGGAGGTGAACCTTGAGTGACGCTTATGCGTTTTTCGTGTACGAGACATTCGTACTGCCTGCTTCGGGTTGCCTGGGGATGAAAGTCGAAAAGCTAATTTTTAATTCATTTAGGTACCGCAATGCATCGGACTCCCATACAGCTATTAACTCGGACGAAAGTGAACAAATTACAAACGCCGCGCAAGTGTATTGAATTACCGCGTGGCAGCCCTACTGGGAGGCTGTTCAGCATACATAATTTAGAGGCGAAAGCGCCACCTGAGCTACACGCAATGAATGCTGGTGCTCAGTATAACAACATCCTCTGTGACATCCCTAGAATATCTACCAGCCTAACTTGTCTAGATATTTGCGTATAATTCGGTCCGATTCCCATAAAAATAACGAATGATTGATAAACTTTTGATTGATGTTTGTTCGCGAGATAAATGTTTGTTGATTGCTTTGGTGTCTGGATACATAGGTAATTATGTATTCGCTTCGTCTGCCGAGATTCGAGATATTTTATCCTTATTGTTTCGATTTGATTCAGATATTCTTACTTCTTTTGATGAGTTACATGATTTTGCATGTGAAATTCAAAACTAAAACATACGAAGAACGTACAAAGGTTATTTTAGACTTATGTTGTTATACCGCCATCAGCATTCCACCACAGGACTAGTAGACGCACGGTCGGGTATCATCCTTACCTGGTTAGCATACCACCTATTCGCACTAAGCGTTTTGCTTCTAGCTACGTTATGCGAACTGCTAAGAAATGGAACTCGTTACCGTCGTCTGTTTTTCCTGACCACTATAATCTAAATCTCTTCAAGGCTCGAGTGAATAGGTGGCTTCTAGACCGTTCTGCTCTAACTTCGGCTACATCGTCGCTTACCATCAGGTGAGATTGTAGTCAAAGGACGGTTCATTCTTTATAAAAAAAACCTTTGACTGACCCATTTTTTTTTTATTGTCTGTATCGTGAGTAATAAAGAATTAAGATTTTTCCGTTTATATAAAGCATTATTGGACGTTAGAATGTGATAAGTTTTTCAACTGTTAAACTACTGTTTGGTTAGTTGAAAAAACTTTCACAGCTCAGTTGGTTTGCCCTTCTGCGCCGTAGGCCGTAGGTTCGATCCTCACACAGAAAAATGTTTGTTCTCTGCCTGGGTGTTCTATAATATTATAAGTATATATTTTACAAAAAAGTATTTAAATATCATATCAGCTATCCAGTCCCCATATTACAAGCGTTATCTTAGTTTGGGGCTAGATGTGCTGTTTGGAAAGTCTACCAATATTTATTTATTAACTTTAACATAAAGGGCGTGGAGTTGATAATATCAGTCGGTTTAAAAAAGAAAAACCCCGACGAATAACTGCTTTCCATCGGAAATAGCAAGTTGAAAACACGCTATTAGGGCTTCCTGTAAATCTTGAAGCCATGGACACCATGTCGTGACTATACTAATGAAAATAATTACGACCTTTCTACAGGGGTTGGTGACTTTTGTCCAACTTTCACATGTCTACCACGATGCACTTTAGGTGTCGCTTGCTTGAAAGACATCATTTTGGCCCAAAAGAGTTACATCATCCACAGCCGGACTTCAGCCACTGTTGGATATAACCCGTCGTCTTCCGGTTCTTGCTTGCTGTGCTTCGAGCTGTGATTATTCGTCGATCGACGATACATTAGACTATGTAAAAGTTGTTAATATTAACAACTTTTTTTCCAAGAATACCGGCTTTATCCCGCCGCAATTCCAAAGAGATCAAATATGTCTCCTAACTCCGTAATTCTGTCTGAACTTTGAATCCAATTTCCTCTTCTTATTACCAGGAAATCCCACGTCCAGATTTGTGAGGATCATATTTTTATTAAACCCTAGTGGAGCACCACGACTGCGTAGGGAATAAACTCTGAAAAAGAAAGAATAATTTTTCAAATCGGTTCACAATTGGCGAAAATATCGATGAACATACACAAAAGAAATACATAGGTAGCTGTCGAACATAGAACCTCCTCTTGGTTAAAAATAAGCTAAAACTAGGTATACTTATGTAATCTAAATGAAAGGGTTTATATGCAAGCTATATCCTTGCCAAATTTAATTTCAATCGGTTTTAGTAATTTAGCCGAAAAAACGTAACAAACAAATACGTTTATGGAGTTCAGCCATAAGAACTAAATGTTCTTTTCACCCCGGCGCTTATCGCATCTACACACAAAACTCTGGTAAACGAAATCCTTATTACGGAATACGAAATCCGAAAACAAGTTGCCAAATGTCGGACTCACTGTGTTCACATTTTGCGAAATGTTTTTCAAGTTTCAAGTCTATTGGGCCAATCACCAATCGGTGCTGATGATTACTGGTTCCCCTTCATGTCCGTTAAAGCAACAGCTGTCACGGACATGCCACCTGCTGCGCTTCTCCGGAAGGATAATGGCTGACCGTCAGACCATGTCTCCGGCCTATCTTTCTGTTCTAAGGGAGGGAGGAGTGCAGATGATAGGGGACGTATTTAGGGCGATTAGAGCATTCTATCGTTCCCCCCTTTTATGTTGTTTTGACACATCCGTTTTATTACCAGTCCAGTACCAGTCAAATTGTCAATTTCTGTAGAAACGTCTACAGGCGTGCCAGGTTATGCTTGTTAAAAATATGTCAGACCTGTGAGATTAGAATCCGATGGCGATACTTTTTGGGTTAGGTTTAACATTATAAAACTGAAAACGGATAAATTAGAAAAAAAGACAGAAAACATATTTATTTGCAGCAACTTAAAAAAAATACCCTTAATGTAATTTTATTTAAAACGGGATATTTACATAATTGTTTTCCGATATTTCAGCACAGTTGCATGTGCTTGTGCTGAATGATATTTCAATCAAACTCACAAATCATGGTAAATATCTCGTTTTAAATGTCCATGATACTCGTAGTACCAAAAGTTACACTTACTGTACTGTAATCTTGGTACAGTCGTGACTTACTAAGGTATAGGTCAGGTCAACCAAAAAGATCGCTGGAAAACTGTGGAGGGGATGTGTTTGCGCATACAAATACTCGCGCCATCACACCCCTCCTTCCAGCGTTCTTTTTACGTGACGCGACCTATTCCTTAGGAAGTTCCTGCACCGACATAGTTGGACGAATGCCTCCTGCATTAAAGATTTCAAGATGGTCCTTGTGATTTTATCGAATAAACATATTTTGACTTTTTTTTTTACTTTTTGACTTTGAATGTCACACTTCCTTGCGCGTGGTCGCCGTACCACCGGAACACGTCTGCTGTGGTCTATGGTGACAAACGGGGAGCGTAGGTACCGCGTCATTCGGATAATGAGACATCTATTTTTGTTATACTCGTAATTATGTATAGATAGATAACTCATTAGGTATTTATTCAATTGAATCACAAGGCCCACTTTGAAACGTTCTCGCGAATTGCGGTCAAAGCCTGAATGAATGGTATTGGGAAAAAAAAAGGTTAGCCTAGAATAAAAAAATTGGCATCCGAAGACGGCTTCTTTTGTCTGAATGTCAGATTTTCTTTGTCAAAGAGTAAGTTATATGTACTAGTATTCAAATTCCTTGGTTAGCACCTAACATATTTTATAGGTACCTACTACAAGGTGTAAAATATCCTAAGATAAAAAAACACAAAGATTCAGCATAAAAATATAATCGTAGTCTCCAAACGCCGAAAGAAGATCACTATGGGATCATGCTGATGAGTTGGTAACAAGGAGTTCTATTGTAATGAAGACGAAAGAATAAAACAAGATAAAAAACAGACTATATTCTCGTAACTGCAATATTATTGCAATTCCTTTTATTTTCATGTTGGCAATGCTGGCGGTTCGCCAGATCTAGATTCTCGCCCTACTTGTTGTCAGATGGCTGTTGAACAAAAAGCACACTCCTTAACTTTATCCGCCCGCCCCGCGTCGGAGTAAAGTAACACAGGGTATTTTATTTAGCTTGCCCAGTTTGTTTTTTTTTAAAGCGATCCTTTTTTTGACGACCTCAGTGGCGCAGCGGGCGAGAGTCCGCCTGCGACGCAGAGGTTGCGGGTTCGATTCCCGCCTCGGAACAAATTTGTGTACGATCTGCAGAAATTTGTTCATTGGTCTGGGTGTTTTCTATGTAATTTATTAAATATATCAGTTATCTAGTACCCATAACACAAGCTTTGAGTAGCTTACTTTGGGGCTAGATGGTGCTGTGTGGATTGTCCAGCATTATTTATTTATTTATTACTTGTTATTTAATTGAATAAATACCAATAGTCAAACTTTAAGACCTGAGGCCACTTTTATACAAAAACTACAAACACTAGCAATAATATTAAACTTTAATTTATGCAAACAAATCTAATGCATACACATGACGTTATACGTTATGTATGTGATATGCTAATTGAGTTGTTCGCGCGTATTCCCAGTGGATGGTTCTACCAGCTCTAATGCAGCACGCCATATCTCTAGCCATATCTACGTACCTACAGACATTTTGACAACAATCTAAGAAGAAAAGAAAGAAAAGTTTTTTATACTACACCTGCTTGGAAAGTACCTTGATACTTTATCAAATTTACGGTAGAAAGTACGTCATTGCATATCGAACAAATATGCGGGGAGAAAACGCATCTGAGCGGGAGAGAAAAGTGTATGAAAATCCATTTCTTACGTGGTTTTTCTTTTTTAATTTTGGGTAAGACTATGCGCCGGTAACCTAAATATCAAAAGCCAAAAAGTTTTTACAGTGAGTTTGTATCTCCAAGTTCGCAAAATGACACTGGCCACTAGCTGTGTGTTGGATGGTGTCGGGAGTTTTAGTTTTTTATTTTCCTCGTAGGTGTAGTATAAAGCACTATGTATCACTCGAGAGAAAGTGCGATTCCCGATCTCGGGTGTTTTAAAGCCCTCGCCTACGGCTCGGGCTTCAAACGACACCCTCGACGGTAATCGGTTACTTTCTCCTCTCGGTGAACAATGTACTATTATATCCCCACATAGACAAAGAAACATGGTAGTAAAAACAGGAGACAGGTAACTTACTCTATGCCCTACTAATATTATACATGCGAAAGTTTGTAAGTATGGATGGATGGATGTTTGTTACTCTTTCACGCCGAAACGGCTGAACGGATCTGGATGAAACTTGGCAGAGAGATAGATTATAGTCTGGAATAGCACATAGGCTCTTTTTTATCTCGTGGGAATACCGGGATTTAAATCTGCGCGGGTGAAACCGCGGGGCGCAACTAATAAATAATATATTTTGACTAGGATTCTGGTAAAAAGTATTGGAATCATGTTTTCAGTCGCTAGATAGATGTGTTTATCTTTTGCCTGATCGGTATACAACAGAATTACTATCCACTAGATAATGTGCGAACGTGTGCTATCCCTATTACCTCACTACACCACTTTTAGATCCAGGTATGAGGTAGGGCGGCGCGAAATTATAGCCCGAGGTTCGTAGTAACGGGAGTTGCACACAAGGTTAGATCCATATGCTAGGAGCTGAAGCGTGCTACAAGAATATTCTGTGTAATTACAGCACATGAGGCTTAACATCATCATCAGCCTGCAGAAGTCCACTGCTGGACATAGGCCTCCCCTATACGTTTCCAGGAAGAACCATTCTAAGCCCTTTCCATCCACCGCCTTCCCGCGGTTTTAATGTCGTCAGACCATCGGGCAGGAGGGCGTCCCACGCTTCGTTTTCCTGTTCGTGGTCGCCATCCGAAAACCTTTATTCCCCAGCGGTTGTCAGTTCTTCGAGCTGTATGTCCTGCCCTTTGCCGCTTCAACTTGCTGATTTTGAGAGCTATTTCGGCTTAAGATCTGTGTGCCTCAACCTGACGGACGCAGGGCACGTTCCTATCGTGCGTGACTAACGAGGCAATGCTTTGTTCTAGGTAGGAGATGGTTACCACTTAACATCAGGTGGGTCATCTGCTTGTTCCATAACAGTTGTATTAAAAAACCAAGTGCGACGACACTGACTGCAGAAGTATAAACCTGAGAGAAGTTTAGAAGTAAAAAGCTTGTCACTTGGATATGTTAATAAAATGCCCATACATGCTCCCTACTTATTGCATCATACCGTTGGTTGGCGCAGTTATGAAGACTTGTACGTAATCTCAGACCAGGGTTGTATCAACCGGCTGTGGAATGATGCAGATACCTGGAGGAACAGGACCGGGGCGGCCCGATTACGCTAACGTCTGGCTATCGAGATGGCTTTCAGTTTGACATTTGATCAAGGAATATGATACTATAGTGTAATAGCAACATATGGATGGATCTAGTATCTAAATTCCTTGGGATGGATGCCAAATTCCTTGGATGGATGGGAATCAAATGTCAAACTGAAAGCCATCTCGATAGCCAGACATTAGCCAGGCCGCGGGAACTTATTCTTAATCTAACAGGTCCAAGGTCGAGCAGGGATAAAAATGTAGGTCAATGCAAAGAAAATACGTCAAAGAAATGGGACGATACCTCCCAACGAAACTTTTTCCGAAAATGTTGCCTTATGTAGCACTAGTTGTGCCCCGCGGTTTCACCCGCGCAGATTTAAATCCCGGTATTCCCACGGACTAAATAGTTGCCTATGTACTATTCCAGACTATAATCTATCTCTCTGCCAACTTTCATCCAGATCCGTTTAGCCGTTCCGGCGTGAAAGAGTAACAAACATCCATCCAGCCATCCATACTTACAAACTTCCGCGTTTATAATATTAGTAGGACTAATCCTAACAGTATTTCAGGCAAGTTTCAGCGCTGTACAGTGTGAAGAACGTTCTACTAAATTAGTAAGTGCCAGCTTGCACAAACACCCTTATTACGTTTGAGACCTTTCCACATTGCACTATCCAGCCAAAACTAACTAAAGTTTCATTTTTTTATTTACAAAGAAAATTACAACAGAGCTATCTGCAGACCGTTGCAAACAATCTAGAGATAGCTCAACTTATCCGAACTGAACTTGTTTTTTTGTCCGGCACAAAAAAACTGGAATTCGAATCTGAAATGAGTTTAATTGAAGCAAAGCTTATAATATGGGAACCAGATAGCTGATACCTACTAAGATACTTTTTTCGATGGGGATCGAACCCATGGCCTACAGTGCAGAAGGCAGAGCTAACCAGCTGAGCTGTGAGAGCGGGTGTTACAAATTAGTTAATTTGTAAGTGTCAGCTTGCACAAACACCCTTGTCCATAGTTAGACCCTAACAACGTCTAACTACGGCTTTGAGGGGTTTTTCTACTGCAGCAGTCATTAATTCGAATGGGATAGTTCTAAGGGTAAGAGTGAAACCAAGAGCTTTATTTGCGTCACGGAAGACCAGCGCTGTAATGAAACTGAAAAAACTGAAACAGCTTCACGACTTTGTTCCCCAGGCACGGTAGATATCCCTTCAGATCTCTCAGTACCAAGTACTAACTAAGATTCTTTGAGGATGTCTAAGGGGGAAGTCAGAGGTACGTCCAAACATTACATTTGGCACATACCCACATTTTGCCGTAGTTAGTATTCCATACGTGACAGGTTGCAAGCCCATCGCCGCTGTTAGAATACTAACTGGTTTCCTCACGATGTTTTCCTTCATCGTTTAAGAGCACAGGCATTGCGCACATAAGTTTTTCGATAGAAAAGTCCATTGGTGCACGACCGGATTCGAACCTGCGACCTTACGATCGGAAGGCAGGGTCACTCCTACTAGACCACCGGTGCCCTGTATATTAGCGCTGTAATAGTAGCACTATTACAGCATAAATGAGTGACGACCGATTTTGTAGCGATAGCCATTATTATTTGTTCTCTCTTTGTATTTCTCCCATGTTTTTGTGACACAAAATAAACGATTTGATTTATTTGTAAGTATAGTACAAAGCGTGACTTCGCTTTCGAGGTGATGGCTACCACTTTTAGCTTTAAATCCATCCAAAAAGTTACAGCACAATTGTAAACTGATTTAGATAATAATCTTCATTGAAGCGTTCTCACTGTCACCAAATTTCAGTTTAAAAATGTTGTTGAATTATTCTATATTAATTCATAAAACGTTGTTCAACAAAACAGAACTACATAAATCATACGTTATGCAAATCATACGTAGTCCTTTCCCATCCCTATTTGATTCATTGCCTATCCAACGTTTAGATTCAATTATGTTCGAGATTTTATCACTTTTTTATCAAAGCAATTTCTAACTTTTCAATCGCTTTTACGTGGCCATTTTAAAGGTATATTTCATTGGAATTTTGACGCAGATTTTGGCTAATGGCGCGGAAACCTATCAATACTTTACTTTTATATCCACCCAGGATATTTCGTTTCGATAATTTTATAATTATTTATTAATTTTTAGGAAGGCCAAGATAGATAACACTTTCTTGTACACAAGCATTGAGTAACTCAATGTACACAAGAATACAATCCCACTACTATCATAAACGCGAAAGTTTGTAAGTATGGATGGATGGATGGATGTTTGTTTGTTACTCTATCACGTCGGAACGGCTGAACGGATCTGGATGAAACATGGCAGAGAGATAGATTATAGTCTAGAATAGCACATATAGGCTACTTTTTATCTCGTGGGAATACCGGAATTTAAATTTGCGCGGGTGAAACCGCGGGGCGCAACTAGTATATCATAAAATACAAATTCGGCCTTATGAAGCCGCTGAATGCGATTTCTTCGGGGCAACCTTAGGATGTAAAATAAAACAATTACAGAGCGGCAATGGAAGGCAATGCACGAAGTGCTTACACCGATCAACAGCATAAGAAAACTATTTTTTTTAAGTACTTTAGGTTATCATCGAAGCCAATTAGCGGTCATCACCTATGGGTATAGAGACTTCCTATAGTGCGCGTCAACCAAAAGGAACGCTGGAAAACAGTGGAGGGGATGTGTTTGCGCATAAAAAGTACTCCCCCACCTTCCGGCGTTATTTTGCGTGACGCGCACTATTGTAACAAAAGACAATTTATTTATTATTAGGTATTTCATTATTATTTGACGCAGATATTTGCCCAATGGCGCGGAAACATACAATACTTTACTTTACCTACCAAATATTTACGACCCGTAACGCGTTTATGGTCTGACTGCAAAACGGCTTCACTCGTAAAAACAGGCCTTTGCATCTAACGTAAATAATATGTACTGCGTCAGGGACAACTTCCAAAATGTGTGCACACTGCCAGTACTCTCAAACGTTGAAGGAAAACATCGTAAGGATACTGGCATGTCGTAGAACCTAAGTTCTAAAACATGTGTCAAGTGATCGAAAGGATATAGATAGATAGAAAACACTATTGCACACCACATAATAATTACACATAACAGAAGAACAAAAGACATCTGAGTGATATACAATAGGCGGTCTTATCGCTAAAAGTGATCTCTTCCAGCCAACCTGTAATTTTGTTATTTTCTCAATAAATAAATAATAATAAACTTTGGTATGAACCTTTGGGAAGGTTTATTATTATTTATTTATTGAGAGAAAAAAAAACATCATTGCAGGTGGTCTGGAAGAGATCGCTTTTAGCGATAAGCCCGCCGATTGTATATCACTCAGATGTTGTTTGTTGGATTTGATAAGAACGATAGGAGCCTCACATAAAATCTTTTCAACGCTACGTGACCAGTGACACGGCAGCTCTTTGAATCTATGACCTTTAGCTTTATCTCCTTTCAGAGAGTCGCAGGTTCGAATCCGGTCGTGCACCAATGGATTTTTCTATCGAAAAATTTATGTGCGTAATGCCAGTGAGATACTAGGAGATCTGAAGGGATATCTACCGTACCTGGGGATCAAAGTCGTGAAGCTGTTTCAGTTTTCAGTTTCCTTTAAGAGAGTCACTTGCTCCCTATCTTATAACTGTATGTTTCTCTTTTCAGTCGGAGCGAGTCGGCTCTGAACAGCCCCACTGAGCCGGACGTTTCCCTCGCTGCCTCCCTCACCGATCCCCTCGAGGCTACCACCTTAGACGATGCCAGGAGGAACATCAGGTATTGTGGAATGTTAGTTCATACTTGTTTATTTCCAACTAACCTAGAATAACCGCACGTTTCTGAAAGCTCGATCAAAGCTAATTGGCTGCCAAGTCACTTGTTATCTCTATATAATTTGAAGTAAAAACTGAAATAGCCTTACTAACAAGAAGTATTCATTATTGCGATGATTGTTTGTTGTTGTTTGTTTTCTATCTCAATTGTTATAGATTTAATCGTTGACTCAAATTATTGAATTACTTGATTATTAGCTAGGTAATCTAACTGCAAAGTTCGTGCTTTTAAAACTGTGTTCTGTTTTGTTTCAGAGATCTTAGAATGAAGTATCGAGCGCAGGCACACCAGTTGCTAACATGGCGCCGCGCGCACCGCGCCCAGGAAGAACTGGTGTCCCGTCTTCAGCGCGAGAAGGCAGAGCAACTAAAGTCCCTCTCCAGCCAACTCCTGCTATTCGAGTCCCGGCTCGTCCGCAAGCAAAAGGAAATCTCCACCATGCTGGCGGTACGAGAAACTATTATAATGAAGCAACAGAAAGTAATAGAGTCTCTTCAAGCTAAATTACTCGACCATGGGGTCGAAATGTGCCCTAGCATCCCAGATTTCAGAGACATGCTCCAAGATTCTCATATCTTAGGCGATTTTGATTCGCTCAACGATTCAGACTCTGCTGTGATAATGGAAGACGCGGACTACGATTCGCACACACCGCACATACCTAAGTTCAGGGGAAATCCTGACAGCGTGACCATAGTCAGGTCTATATCCGATGCAATAGACACGAATGTGAAATACAGTGTCGTTCGGCGATCGAACGGCTTCCTCCGACGACCGGAGATACTGGAAACAGTCTACAGCGTTGAGGAAGAAGCAGACGGAGACTCTACCAAAGGCCTAAGTGCGCAGAACAGTACAGAGAAAGAAATCAAAGAAGCAAACAAAACTGACGAAGAAAAGACATTGCTCTCGCAGCGGCGAGACAATTTCCGCACGAGAAGCGCCGTCTTAACCGCCGAAGTGAAAAGCATAGATAAAGATACTGGTAAAGATAATGATGCTAAGCCGAAGGCCGCGAAAGATGTATGGTCGTATAGTTTTGTGCCAAAAATTCCCGCTCATGAATCTGATGAAGAAGCCACATCAAACCCTGAGAGCGAGGAGGACCCAGAACCTCGGCCTAACCACGTTGTGACGTACAACCGAGTGATGTCGAACCATAGGAACGTAACCAAACCTAAAGACGTGAAGTACAAGAGAATAAACAAGGCGAAATCGAAGAGCTTGGAAGAACTTCGGGGAAGGTTAAAGAATTGGGTAGATAAAGGAAATAAGCTGCCAAACATACCATTAGAACATGCGCAGAGTTACGCCTGAACGAACGACGATAAAGTTCCTTTGTAAATGTCCCCCACTAGGGAAAAGTCAAAATTTTACTAGTAGATTAAATTAAATATTGAGTTTACGTACCTTTTTGGGTTGAATGACCCTTATTAGCACTAAGGTTGTACTACGCAGATTAAGGCAAATTATATTCTTGATACTCGACTATTGTACATAGTAATTTCTACACGTTTTGTGCAAAAAATACAATCATTGATAAAGTTCAATTTACACAATTTGCTACTGTTAAACTTGATTCTTATTTCTTATCTTATCGTTAACGTAGCTGAAACTATGAAAGTTTAATGCTAATAATGGAAATGTCTACAATAATGTTCAAAGTAGTTACGTATTTTCCTATGAAGAATATTTGAAAAGTCAAAATTTCACGAATATTTTAGAGATTAGGTTGCAGGAGTAGGATATTGTGAAAATTAATTGAAAGATTTGTTTAGGCACGACTGATTTTATGTAACCCTGTATTTTTTATTTATATATATATAATGATACTAATATTATAATGTAAATTATTGTACATCTTTTAAAGTTGAATACTACTAAAATACTTTTAAATTATGAATGCTATGTAAAAAAAATTAAAGTATTATTATTGACTCAAAATTGTTGTGAAAAATAACGCGGGGATGTAATAAAAAAAGAAGTAAGAATATTCTTCGAATAAAACACCATGTTTTTACTGAGGTATTTTTCTTGTAATATTAAAATCCAAAAAATGTAAGTGATGTGTGTGCCACGTACAGGCAATTGCGAAAATACACTTAGTACCTACATTGATATTATATATTAATAACCTATATTTATTTACCTTCTTACTATGTATCTCTGGTGCCAATTATTATCATAATACCTACTTAGTAATACCTAACGTAGTTCGTAACACTTAAAAGATTAGAGTACTAAAAATATTGCACAAACCAATCAATTTTATCAAGTACTTGTTGATCACAAAGCTTCAATTACAAATAACATTTTGCAATTTATTATCGACCGTAACAAAAGTTATTATAAGTAGTGAAATTATCCGTTATGTAGACATTATGTATGTCCTTTATTACGGGATGTTCTTTTAGTATTAATCTTTAAAAATCTTCATATAAAAAGTAGTTTTTATTTAAAAATCTAACGTCCTCTAAAGGAACCTCTTTGAGGCGCATTTCAAATCCTTTCACCACACTGTTTCGAAAGAACTAGTTTTGCGAAAAGAAGAAGAAGATAATGTCATACTAAATTAATAATATAAGAACATTCTTGTATGTATTTGCATATCATTCGGCTGTAAAGTTAGCTTGGCAATGTCATATGTCAGTTCAATGTTCATTCCTTTTATAATAGTCAAATAATAATTTTAAATCGAAAATAAAACAATTTAAATAAAATTATTATCTTTTATTTTACAACGAAATCCAATGTTTGCATGAGAACATATCCCGATCTGTGTTTAGGGGGCTGACAATCGTCAAACAATTTTCAACATTTTGAAAGATTTAAAATGATTTATGAAAAATATCAACCGTTCAGCATGTACTTGTATTCAAATTCCTTGGTTCAGCACAAATATCATTTTGATACCAAAAAGTTTGTAAGTACATTTACGAAAACAACTAGTAAAACAAACTATTTAGTTGGAAAACTCCTTCATCTAATACCTATAGACGAGCAATTCTTGTATATATATTTACAAATATAATATGAATCTCAAAAAGAGCTCAAACGATTTTCATACGGTGGCTTCGGAGGCGATAAGTCGAACTAACGAGGATTTATTTTTTGAAAATATTATTTTATCAGTATTTTTAGGCAATGAAAATTCCAACTCAAACATATATTTTTAGCAACCGAGCGAGGCTCGGTCACCCAGTATGTAAGTCTTAAACTATTACGTACGAATGAAAAGAAAAATGATAGGTACGTGTCTTTCCAATTTCTTCTTATCAATATATCCTGTTGACCTAATTACGAAAGAATGTACGTTTTATTTCACTTCTTTAATTAAATGGTTTCGAAATTTTTAATTTCAGGACGTATAAAAGAGACAGCATTACTTGCTACATGTTAATCTTACTTTTCGTTTCGCTAAAGAAAACAAGACATCTATTAAAATGAACAAGATCCTGGTTTTCGTGGCGTTGTGTTCATTCCAAGTGAGATTTTTTCTATATTCTTAAACAATATGTATATGTACCTACCTATGTATCTTAAATAATGTATCTTAAATAATATATATCTTACATAATATGTACCATAAATTATATCCATCTTACATAATAATGTGTATTACAAATCTTACATAATTGTTAAGTAAAGACGGCTCTCTCATCTCAACTTGTAGCGTTCTGCGCTGTATAGGCTATGGGTTCGATTCCCACTGAGCCCTTCATTCACAAAGAGCTCTACTATTCTAACCGCCGGTTTCTGAAACCTCGATCAAAGCTAATCGGCTGTCAAGTCACTTGCTATTTCAGCTTTTATTTCAAATTAGGTAACAGTTAGCAAATGACTTGACATCTGATTATTTTTGATCCAGGTTTCAGGAACCGGTGGTAAGTGTTTACAACACAACAAGTATGTTAGGCCCGTATGCAGAAACAATGCTCAAGCACCGCCTGAGTAGAGTTCAGGTGATTTCTACTCAAGCATCGAATCGCTGCTTGGGTATTGCGTTAATTCCAAAACAGCCCTCAAACGTCACTATGTTGAATCTAGACTCAAATCTCTGCTCAGTTGGGATTTGCAAGTTGTCTATGGATCGAGTCGGTTCTCGTTTACAATTCGATTTATTTTTTCGTTTGCTTCGAAAATCGGTCCGTTTTACGCATACGTTGATACGCTAATTGTATTTTTTTTAATGCAGTAGTGTAATGGATGACTTTACAATGAATTACGTGCAAAGGAACGTGTTTACTTTCATGTCAAGGTAGAGAAGTAGAATAACCGCTATTGACTTTAGCCTGCCTCGCCTCATGAAGCCGAATAAAAATTTGGTGTGTAGGTATGATGCGGTAGCGTGAAAACGCAAACCTAATGCTAAAATTTGCTACTCTAGAGGAATTGGACAGCCTCGCTTTCTGGCTGCTCGTCATTTTCACTGCCTATAGGCAAAACTAAATGTTATGCCACATCTTGTGAAAACCGATAAGTACAAACCCTGTACATACCTACTTATCTTTCATCAACTATACATTTATACCAACCAAAAGGGTTACTGGGATATCTCGAAAATATCGTTCAGACCTACATAACGGAAAGCCGATCTAATATTCTTTTGATATCTTCAAAAATGTTCAATTCTTCAAAATATCCATTGTTTACTCGTATCCAAGCAACAACCAAGGCAAATGTCATACTCAAGCGTGGTCGCGACCCTACTTGAGCATCGGTCTCGTTTTTCTTTGAAAAGTGACACATGCTCAAGCAACGATTCGGCCTAGTGACGTTTCAGAATATGCAAAACTCACGTGAACTCCAATCAAAGAATCGAGCCTCACTTTTCAAAGAAAAACGAGACCGATGCTCAAGTAGGGTCGCGACCACGCTTGAGTATGTCATTTGCCTTGGTTGTTGCATAAAAAGGTACTCTGTGGTTGTTGCTTGGATGCGAGTAAACAATGGATATTTTAAAGAATTGAACATTTTTGAAGATATCAAAAGAGTATTAGATCGATCGGCTTTCTGTTAGGTAGGTCTGTACGATATTTTCGAGATATCCCAGTGACCCTTGTGGTAGGTATAAATGTACAGTTGATAAAAGATAATGTATGTTATGTACATGGTAATGTACCTATCGGTTTTCGCAAGATTTGGTAAAAAAATTAATTTTGCCTATAGGCAGTGAAAATGACGAGCATCCAGAAAGCGAGGATGTCTAATTCCTCTGGAGTAGCAAATTTTATCATTATGTTTGCGTTTTCACGCTACCGCATCATACCCATCATACCTACACACCAAATTATTATTCGCCCATCATGAGGCGAGGCAGGCTAAAGTCAATAGCGGTTATTCTACTTCTCTACCTTGACATGAAAGTAAACACGTTCCGTTGCACGTAATTTATTGTAAAGTCATCCATTACACTACTGCATTAAAAAAAATACAATTAGCGTATCAACGTATGCGTAAAACGGACCGATTTTCGAAGCAAACGAAAAAATAAATCGAATTGTAAATGAGAACCGACTCGATCCATAGACAACTTGCAAATCCCAACTGAGCAGAGATTTGAGTCTAGATTCAACTGAGTGACGTTTGAGGGCTCTTTTGGAATAAACGCAATACCTAAGCAGCGATTCGATGCTTGAGTAGAGATCACCTGAACTCTACTCAGGCGCTGCTTGAGCGTTGTTTCTGCATACGGGCCTTAGTGTAGTATAATCAGCTATCTGGTTCCCGTAATACAAGCTATGCTTAGTTTGGGGCTAGATAATAAGTGCCTAGGTAGGTACAATATGCACAACCAAAATTTTTACCGGTCGTAGGTACGTAACGCATACCTACCTAACAATGTCACCACTAACATTTGCAGTGTAAAATTTGTAAGACAGGTCCCAAATTGACGATCATAAGTGAGTAATGAGCTCCTGTAAGAAGTTCCAAAACAACTATGAGGTTGCTATTCCTAATCTTCCAGGCTCGATTAAAAGCTGAAATAACACAGACGAGAGATTAAAATATAATTAATCCTCTTTAACCGCTGTAATTAATTCTCGATTAAGCAGCCTGAGCAGCAAAGTGAATTGTTGTAATTTTTCTGGATCTTTAATTAATTCCAGAGACAAGAATCTTTCAATTACGCGTGTATGAAGAGCCGGTATTAAAAAAAAGTTGCTTTGACCACGGAATCATTACTTCTAGAGAAGATAACACCGAATATTCTTAAAAAATATTTAACCTAACAAAAACATTATGCAGGAGTAAAATTAACCGTTAACCGTGTATTTATAGGTAAAGTCTAAGTCAAAAGAATTATTGATTTATTTAATTGAATACTTATTTTATTTATTTTTTATTTATATAAAAATAAATAAAATAGAATAAGTTTTTATTTGCAACACACAAATGTTTTTAAAATCTAAAGGCCTACATAGGCATGTATTATTTTACAGGAAAGTACCAAGTAATTATTTATTAATAGTAATACAATATTTAGACCAACTTAGTGATAAAGATTTTATAATGTCCATTCATCATGGATTTCAAATCCCGCTCGGAGAATAACTTTTGGGACATTATAAAATCTTTGTGATTTCCATAAATGTAGTAAACGCTATAAATCTAATAAAAATCTACATAGTGTTATCGAAAACCAGTATTCTAACAAATTCTTCTTTCGTAGCATACCATCGCTTACTGCTGCTTCCGCGAATCATATTTGCTGCCTGTTTGCGGGTGCCCTGACATTGACACCTGTGGTATCATCACCTGTGACGCCTGCTACAGCCATTCTATCTGCGACTGTGGACTTTCAGCTCCGTGTTTCCGCGACACGTCAAATGTCTGCTTCGTCAGTGACTACCCTTCTCCAGTCTGCTCGTGTCTGAAGTGTCTTGATGGAGATTACCCGTGTGGATATGGTTGCAGAGTTGGATGTGGATATCCATATGGGAACGAAAAGACTTTCATTTACTTCCCAGAGGTAGAGTACCCGGCAATCGCGTTAGATAACAAGCCGTTTTACTTCAGCTCATGCTGGACTTTGTAGGATGTTTTAATAAAATATAAACGAATTTATAAACTTTATGTGACTTATTTTGCCCTTCGAAATTACGTTAGTTAATATTTTCACGAGTGCTTACTCGTTCGACCCAAGATTTTTCTACCCAATAGCTATTTTACTCCGTTCGACCCAAAACATTCGATTCAAGTTACTCTTTGTACCCACATCTAGGTACTAATTCCTAATTTCTATTTTTTTCAATTGTAACACTACACAGTACCTATACTACACACTTATCTGCTGACGCGCCTACTGTTTCAGTAGACACACTGTGGCTTAGATTTTGGATTGGGTAGAACGGAGCATAGGTAATGTTGCCGGTTAAACGGGTGATTGACATTGGGTAGAAAAATTGTGGATTGAACGGGGAAGCACTCCGTTCCACCCATCCCAAAATGTAGGCATCTGGTGCCACTGTATTTGATAGTGTCATTTGAATGAAAAATTGTTTTAGATCTACTGTTGAGCTGTAACAATATATTAGGTAATCCCCAATAATTTTTATCGTGTGAAGGCTTAGTGGAAATGTGTTTGTAGTTACACATAATCGACATAGTTTTCAAATTAATAGATAGATAACACCATACATGACTAGACACATAATGGATTATTCAATAGGTAATGCAATATTGAAAAAAAAAACAGAAACAAAACGAATGAATATTATTGATCGTTTTTCTTGTATCACTAGTTTCTTTCGAAACAGTGTGATGAAAGGATTTTAAGTGCGCCTCAAAGAGGCTCCCTTCGAGCTCTTGACATTGCTGTATAACTTTTCAGTTCTACGAGTGCCAAGTATTAGATCAATGAAACCAAATAAAAAGTGTGAAGAAGGCGTGTCTTGCCGCCATATTGCGTTAAATAGAACTACAATTATCAGATATTGACCGAGAAAATCTCGTAAAACTGGTAATAAACGTGAGGCGTAAAGGCGGATCTGTAAAACGCCGTAAACGATTTGTGCGCACGAAATTCAGGTGAAATCGTAAAACTCAATACAACCCTTGACGTGCCCCCGAGACCAGCATCCTTATTAGCAAACTTTTCGAAACTCGCGACAAATTCTGCCTCAATCTGGATTCTGCCTAACTTTCTTTTTAATTTAGTTTTACTCCCGGTTTCTGAAAGCGATCAATGCTAATCGCCTGTCAAGTCACTTGCTATCTCTATCGAATTTGAAGTAAAACCTGAAACAAATGACTTGACAGCCGATTAACTTTGATGGGGCTGTAAATCATGTTTGTCAACTGGGGTAAATCATCGATCCGAGGCAGGCGATGTTATATTTCAAGCGATTGCAAATAGGGGTGCTGGCGGGCGAGCATTGATTAATTAAGAGTTACTACGATACTGAAACCGTAATAAATAATTGGTTTACTACCCTTCATCTACTTCACCTAAAGTTTGTTATTAACTTTTAAATGAGACAAACACTTGATACCTGTTATTTCTCGTAATAAAATGCTGACGGTATTTTAACATTTTTGACTTGGTACTTTTTAATCTTCCATATGACGCAAGCTGGTGGCCTACATCGCAAAGCATTGCCACGCGTGCCATACATGCACTGCCCTGCGTCTATCAACATGGGCCTACAGTATACAGATGTGATGCCTCATTTGCCTGTAATTTCACGGACCCCTTTGGACCGGAACACAGCAACGCTGCTTAGCGGCAGAAATATAGAAATATGGTGGTGTACCTACCTACTTCTCCGGACGAGTCACTAAGGCCCTTCGCTCATGGAGCTACTCAAAAATAGCTAATTACAAACTCAAATTACTAACGAGTTGCTTGAGCGTCACTGCACATACATTCTCATAGAGGTTCGCACACGACACTACTAGTCACCAACCGGTCAGTAACACGTTAGTAATTGATCACGATGGAACCGTCGCGTCGTGTCGGTCGCCGCGCTGCTGGTTACCAAAGTTCCTAATATTTCCCCTTGTTATCCGTGTGCTTTTGTGAACAGAAATAACAGAAGTGACTGAAACCATTCAACTTGAGTAGCGTCGTGTGAGAGGTACAGTTTCTAATTGGTTTGTAATTGTAATTACTGATTGGTTCCGTCATTTTTAAGTAGCTCCATGAGAGAAAGGCCTAAGAGCTGCTGTAATACCAATCTCGTCGGATCAAAGAATTATATCAAAGCGTCCTGAAATAAGGTTTAATTTCGATCTTGTTTATGATCAAACAAAATAAAAACAGATATTTCAGATCCGAAATATTTTCCCTGTCATGTTTTATTAGAACAAGATTAATCAAACATTTGAATTTTCGTTTTTGAATTGATATTGCAAAAAGAAATAACATTAAATGTATATAGGTAGGTATATATTCAATTTATAAATTTGAATTCACAATTTCATAATTTTAGTTATGTATTTAGTATTTTTAGAATGACACCCATGACGTGCGACACTTATAGTGCGCGTCAAACAAAAAGAACGCTGAAAAAAACAGTGGAGGGGATGTGTGATGTGTTTGCGCCTCTGAGGTATAGTATTCTCTTAGGGAACGTACCCATACTACGTGACCCGTTTAGGGGGGGGAGCGGATTCTTTAAAATACTACCTACGGTCAGTCACAGGAGCGGGGGGGTGGCTCAGGTTTTTGTCACGTAGTCGATTTTACTGAGAGAAATATCGTATTTTTTCAACCTATATTCGAATTTTTTCTTCGAATTCGAAAGTTGGTGGCGCTGTACACGTCACGTAGTAATTCATAATTATGAATTACTACGTCAAAACTAAAGGGGGAGAGGGGGGTCTTGGCATATACTACGAGTGGTCACCGAGGGGAGGGAGGGGTCGAAAAAACTAAAAAAATAGGTCACGTAGTATGGGTACGTTCCCTTATCTGTGACTGAGGTCAGTGGTTTGCAAGGAATTTGAATATTGGTTTGGGCATACAAAATACTCGCGCCATCACACCCTCTCCCCCTCTTTCCAGCGTTCTTTTTGCGTGACGCGCACTACACCTATACGTGCGTCTAGTTGTCCGGAGGCAGGATGATGGGAGAATCGAAATAAATTGAATTTATTATATCAGCGAATTCATATAAGTCGAAATACGTTTGACTAAACTGAAACATGAATTATTGACTGCGGTGCCCTATAGAGTATGAGCTAGCCACGAGCTAGCTCAAACTCTTATGTGTTGGTTTTTTTGGTTTTTTGACTAGACATTGATACAGAGTGACTAAACACGATCGCAACAAAACTGAAACAGTCTATGGCTTGGCGTATACACGGGCACGTAGGCACGGCAGATATCCCCAGATGTTATATCATTTGTGTGTTTTGCCAATAAAACTAGTGGCTCTGGGAGCTGTAGACCTCGCGAGCATACCTACTAAAAGTGAGCTATTTGAGGAATGTAATGTGCAAGTGCATTTTCCGTTTTGTGATGTTTTTGATCTTTTTGATTTTTTTTGCATCATCTTGTGTCGAATGAGGTCCTTTGTGTTTCTCTCAAATTTGATTGAAAACCATCGATTGTTTGATGAGCTATCCTGTTCATCATGCTGAAGATCCTTATCAGATCTTCGCCAAACTTTTATGAGACCAACTTATAGTTACTACCTTTCAAATAAAAAAAGAATAATCGAAATTGGATCTCATTTGGTGGAGATATCCAGTATATCAAATAGTCCCCTTTTTGCCCTTTTTTTGGGGGAAGTACCCCTCCAATCAAAAATCCCCGACGACAAAAAAAAATTCTAATAAGTCATATAACCTGTGTACCAAGTTTCGTCCAGATCGGTTGAAAAATGCGACCTGTAGAGGAGAACAGACAGACAGACATCCGGATAAACGCATTTTTGGCCAATGTGGAAACTGAGACGCTTCGCTCGCTCGGTCAATTATTTAATTTTACAGAAACTAATGACACGCCAATAAGAAGAGTCGTTTGCAGGCCTTCGAAGTTACTTCAAACCAAACAAACTTCGTTCCACCACACAAGGTCAGCACTTCGCCTAACCACAAAACACAAATTCATTCTAGGTACCTCTGTTGTATTCTGTGAGCCCAACATTTATAACGAGAAAAGTTGTAATTGGCGTCTATAAAAGGGATCACCTGCTGCTGAGGTGGTTGTGAGGACTGGTGACAAGAGCACCTACCTACCTACCGGCTCGTTTATTGTGATAATTTCGTAGGTCTTCTTCTTCTTTCTTCTTTTTATGGCTCCTGTCATACAATCATCCTGTCATCAATCATTGACAATCTTGCCAATGTCAAGTGATTCAGAGATTATACTCTTTGTAGCTATGTCTCTAGTCACGTCAGTCCAAAGTCGAGTCAGTCAATTGTTTTGAAGAAAATGGTGGCGGTTTCTTCAAAACATTTGAAACATTTTCGGTCAAATCACGATATCACATAATACACTTTCATTTCAAATGCTTACACTTTGTGCTAAGACCACAAGTAATGTTGGTTAAAATACCACCGAAATTACACAACACAACTCAAAATAACACTAGAAAAACAATTAAAATGAAAATGCTATGTTGCTTCGTAAGATGACAGGAAATGAATCATTTCGTAGGTCATCAAATCTGTAGCGAGTGACGTTGATTTTCTATTAAAGTATCACTGTTACCAATAAATATGGATTGTGTAAAAGTTACTTAAATTGTTAAATTACACAACTGATGGCTGATAGAGAAGGTGGACAGAAATAACCTGTAACCTTTTAAAAATAATTAGCACAATTAGCTTTTTTCCAATAAAAATTTTACGAAGCAAATTATTAATAGTAGTTCTCTCCGAACTGAGATTTCGTGACGCGACGCGAGCGCTCCGAAAATTTAAGTAAGTAGTAGTCAGAGGCAAGTCCAAGCTTTGTGTTTGGACTCTCTGGCTGCCACCTACTAACTAAGTATGGTAACCAAGTTTTCAACTGAATTGGCCCATTCATTGAAGAGTTCCGTTGAACAGACCTTGGCTCCATCATCAGAACAGGTCGCTATCACCATTTAATGAGAACACCATTTAATGAGAACCAAGTACCTTATTAATTTATTTTCAGAAAAAAATATTTGAAAAAGCAAAGGAACTGACCGACCAGTAGAAAAACCTTCATGCCAACGAAACTCTTAGAAATGAGAGCTCTTGGGTCGTTGGTTATGTTAATTTAACTTTTTTGTTGTATCTCAAAAACTGGGCTACCTAGAAAAAAAATGAAAATGGTTTTGGAGTGTCCAAACCAAGCCCTTTCATAAGACATAAAATTTTATTTTTTTGTGTAACTTTTTTAATTTTTGCCCCCTTAAAAACCCCCATATTTTAGTAACCCCTTATCCGATTTTACTCATATACTTACCAGTAAATTTCTCAAGTACAAGCTATCGACTTACCAATTTTCGTGCAGATCGGATAAACGGTTCTCAAGTTATCGTCGGAAAAACATACAAACATACACACATACATACATACACACATAAAATGCCAAATCGCCCAAGTTGTTTGTAAGATTTTCGTTCGCTTTGCTCACTCAATCAATGAACTGTGGTCAAGCTTATGGTCTACCTGATGGTGAGTCGTTATCTTTTGTGGACATCAGCATCACCAGGGTCATTTTACTCTCAATCTTTTGACGGTTTTATTCTTTTGATAGTTTAACCCGCGGTTTCTGAAAGCGTGATCAACACTAATCGGCAGTCAATCTCTATCTAATTGGAACTAAAAGCTGAAATACCAAGTGACTTGACAGCCGATCAGTGTTGATCGAGCTTTCAGAAACCGGGGGTTAAAGCCATGTTTATTGCATTTTGTGTGAAAACCTTGAGAGGAAGCATATTCCACTTCAAGCAGGTATGCGGGAGAAACAATAAAGGTACTAACGTAATGACGTCACGTCTCCCTCTAAATTTAAAACCAATGCAACACGTTTTAAACGAAACGAAAAAACCAAAACAGAAACCCTCGACCGGGGAAATCGAATGAAAACTCGTGAATATGAACGCAATGAGTATGAGGTACGGAGAGCGCTCAAAGAGCCCTATTCAGTCAGTGGTTTCCTGGCTTTTCATATGTGCTGTAGGGGAACTATAGGATGGCAATTCACGGGATATTTTAATAACCTTTACAGGTTTGCGAGGGGATGGTAAAACAGAACCTGATAGTAAATTTAGGGCGGCAGATACAAAAATACCTATTTTTATTTACAATGTTAGCAAGGAAACAGCTGCTAAGGATATTTGTACCTATATAAAAACCAAGACAGGTATTGAAGTGACACTAGAACGGGTATCTATGAAACGAGAAAAAGAGTATAATTCTTTTAAGATAGATGTACCGAAACATAAATTTGATGTTTTTATGGACACAAAGTTGTGGCCCGATGGCATTTCCTTTCGACGATTTGTTGATTTCACATATAGGAAGACTGCTTCGGGTCAAGGAGTGAAACAAAATTTGAAATTTAATCAACCTTAAGTATGGATCACAAATGTAATTTTATAAGCTATAATTGTAAATCAGTGAGACGGTCTGTGGACTGCATCAGGGCGCTATGTCAACAAGCGGATATAATAGCCCTTCAGGAGACGTGGCTGATGCCCCATGAGATATCGTTCCTGGGTACAATAGACGATGGATTCAGCTACACTGGAGTTTCAGCTGTGGATACTACTACTCTACTTCGTGGGAGACCCCATGGCGGTGTAGCCATACTGTGGAGGAAAAGCGTATTCCAGGATGTAACAGTGATTGGTTGTCATAATGTGCGTCTCGCGGCTATTAATGTATCATGCTCTAACAATAGGTCATTTCTAGTCATAACGGTATACATGCCTACCGATTGTGCCTCTAATCTAAGTGAATATACAGATTGCCTAAGTGAAATAAGTGCGATTATTGAAAGTAGTGATACAGAGTCAGTGTATATATTAGGGGACTTTAATGCACACCCTGGGAGGCCTTTTGGTAAGGAACTTTTGAACTTTTGCTTAGAGGATAAGTGGATATGTGCAGACTTTGAAAGTTTAGGTTTGTCTTCGGATACCTACACTTTCGTTTGTGAGTCAACTGGAAGTCGACGCTGGCTGGACCATTGCATAGTGACAGACTTAGCGTGGCAAACTATTACGAAAGTAGCAGTTCAATATGATGTGTTCTGGTCGGATCATTTCCCACTTGTAATTTCTTGTAACTTAAATTTAATTAAACCAATGTTAGTCACTAAAACAAATAAGTGTAATAAGGTTATTTGGGGTAACCGTGATAACAATCAAATTGTAAATTATAATTTAATCTGTAATAATTTATTGAAAGATGTAGAGTTTCCCCCAGAGCTTAACGAATGTAGTGGTAAAATGTGCTCAAATAAAAATCATAATCTCATAATAAATAATTTGTATAAAAATATTGTTACCATTTTAAGTAATGCTGCAGTTTCCTGTTTTACTGAGAGCAAATCCAGAAAGCGTGCCATCGTAGTAGGCTGGAACAGGCATGTCAGACATGCTCATGGGGAGGCTCGCCATGCTTTTCAAATTTGGACTTTAAATGGGAGACCTAAATTAGGTCCCCATTATGAGACAATGTGTGCAACTAGAAAAATCTTTAAATCAAAGTTAAAATGGTGCCAAAACAACCAGCAACAAATACAAATGGACATCTTAGCCACGCACCATTCGTCTAAAGACTTTGGTAGATTTTGGAAGGGCACAAATAAGCTAAACCCACAGGCGAGCTTGCCTGTGAGTATGAATGGTGTGTGTGATCCGGTAGGTATCGCGAATACATTTAAGGGTCACTTTCAAGTCAGTCCACTATTGGGTGGGGCGTCATTGCGGGAGCCCGTTACTGAGAACCTACTGCTCGAACCACACGTCCATGTTACTACACAGGATGTTGAGACTGTTATTAAAGTCATGAAACGCGGTAAATCACCTGGGCATGACGGACTCAGTAAGGAGCACCTGCGGTACGCTGGGGGTCATTTACCCAGAGTACTGGCCATGTTGTACAATTTTTGTATTGGACATTCTTATCTCCCGTTGGACCTTATGAGAACAGTTGTAGTACCTGTTATTAAAAACAGAACTGGTGATGCCTCTGACGGGTCCAATTACAGGCCTATCTCGCTGGCGACTATTATGGCTAAGGTGTTGGACGGTCTGCTTGATAGACACCTCAGTAAACACGTAGCATAAATGACGCACAGTTTGGTTTCCAGCCCGGGCTGTCGACAGAGTCAGCTATCCTGTGTCTCAAGCATACTGTCCAATACTATACAAGCAGAAAAACGCCTGTATATGCCTGTTTTTTGGATCTGTCAAAGGCATTTGACCTGGTCTCGTATAACATACTCTGGGGAAAGCTGTTGAGTGACACAAGCTTGCCAAAAGATCTGGTGTATATATTACGGTATTGGTACGAAAATCAAATTAACACTGTACGATGGGCTGGCTCGTTTTCTGATGAGTACAGATTGAAGTGCGGGGTGAGGCAGGGGGGGATTACATCTCCGAAACTCTTCAATCTGTACATCAATCGTTTGGTCGAGGAACTGAGCAGAACTAGAGTCGGATGCTCGATTAATGGCTCAATTGTTAACAATATTAGCTATGCAGATGATATGGTTCTGCTGAGTCCCTCGATCAATGCTCTCAGACAACTGATACATATATGTGAATCGTATGTGGGGATCCATGGGCTTAGGTACAATGCAAAAAAGAGCGAGGTAATGATATTTAAGGCTGGGAGTAAGACTTATACTGTCCCTCCAGTATCACTGTGTGGAACACCTCTCGCGTTGGTTAAAGAATTTAAGTACCTGGGCCACTGGGTCACTGATGACATGTGTGATGATAAAGATATTGAAAGGGAACGTAGGGCGCTGTCGGTTCGATGCAATATGCTGGCTCGTAGGTTTGCACGTTGTTCTGCCCCTGTCAAAGTGACCTTATTTCAGGCACATTGTCAGAACTTCTACACGTGCAGCCTGTGGGCTCGACATACGCAGAAATCCTACAGCGCCCTGCGGGTCCAATATAACAACGGTTTCAGGTTGCTATTGGGGCTGCCGCGGTTCTGTAGCGCATCAGGCATGTTTGCGGACGCACGAGTCGACGACTTTCATGCGATCATGCGCAACAGAACCGCGTCGCTGATGAGTCGGATCCGCGGCAGCACCAATAGCATGCTGGCCGTTGTTGCTGATCGGTTGGATTCAGGCTTTTTCACCTGCTGGGTAGATAAACTGCTACCTATTGCTCAGCTAGTGACCCAGTAGGTGACAAGGCCTGAATCAAACATATAAATAAATGTTTTGTCTCGTGTTTTGATGTTACTAACATTAGTTTTTAAGTTTTTATCTTTGTGTGTACTAACAAATTGGATTATCACGATCTGAAAATAAATGATGATTTGATTTGATTTGATTTTAGAGTTAGTGCACAAGTGTTACACGACAAGAGTAGTAGAGCTCTTTGTGAAGGGCACGTCCATAAAAATACTCACCATTTCTGCCGTCAAGCAGCGTTGCTGTATTTCGGTTCGATCGAACAATTGCAATTATGGGAGCAAGTTGGGAGAGTGTTCGGTGAAATTAAAGCCACATGAGGCTTGACATCTGTATGCCTCATGTTGATTGACCCAAGCACAGGACGCAAGGCATTGCAACCTTTTTTTTTGCGTTGGGGAATCCTCATGGATATTCTTCCGCCACGGGGATCGCTATACCCGTGGCGGAAGAATTATGTCGGACTTAAACAGACTAAACCCCAACGGGTTCCTATTGAGTGCTTGTAGCTAGTTTAGCTTTTTGTATGAAAAACTTGTTGGATAAATAATTCTAAGTCAAAAATTTTCACATCAAAACCTGCTTTTTAAATGTAACGCATGGAGTTCCAACTGTATTGCAAAAGTTAAACGGAGTCGAACATTTTGGTCACGTCCAGCTTTGGCTTTGAGCGAGCTCACTAGTTTCTACTTCAACTCTGCATGTAGCTCCAACTAATATTGCAATAAAAGTTCGGGAGTTCAAAAATGTGAAAATATTGTGAATGTTTTGAGCGAAGGTACCTATTCTCCACCTCGCCTGAAACACATAATCTGAGGGGATACTTATTTAGCCAGGAAAACTTAATAATAATATATTCGTCTTTATTCATCATCATGACGACCTCTGTGGCGCAGCGGGCGAGAGCCTGCCTGCGACGCAAGAGGTTGCGGGTGCGGGAATCGAACCCGCAACCTCTTGCGTCGCAGGCAGCTTGGAACAAATTTGTGTACGATCTGCAGAAATTTGTTCCGATGGTCTGGGTGTTCTCTATGTATAATAAAAAATATCTATCTATGTAAGTATATAATGTGTTAAATATATCAGTTATCTAGTACCCATAACACAAGCTTTGAATAGCTTACTTTGGGGCTAGATAGTGCTGTGTGGATTGTCCAGCATTATTTATTTATTTATTTATCATCATCAGCCTGTATAAGTCCGTTGCGGACTGCGGTCATAGTCCCTACATTTCCAGAAGAACGATTCTGAGCTCTCTCTATCCATCGTCTTCCCGCGATTTCGCGTCGGCGTCGGTCCATCGGGTAAGAGTCACCTTTGTCTCTCACTTCTGTAATCCTACAATAGTGCCAAAATGCTATATATACTTAGAAACAGTAAAACCAACAGCAATTATCCATGAAATATTCCAATTTAGCTGTTTCCAACCAAACTGCGAGCGCATGGAGTGGCTTTGTACCGTTCTGTCGTCATCAAACTTCGACAGCCTAGCACGAGCGGATACTTTAATTAAAGTCTGCTTCTGTGATGCGGTGGCCGGTACATTATGGCAGGTACTGACACAGGTGCTGAATAAGCATGCTTATTTACTAGCATGACCTGTTCACACATGCTGGCTGGAAAAAAGCATGCTTTTGGCTCGAAAATAAGCACGTGTGTCAGTACTCAGTACCTTTTAAGGGAAGGTTCATATCTGACGGATGACGGAACATGCGTCAGTGCATGTTCCGTCAGATATGAACCTTCCCTAAGCCCGCGCCAGCTAAAGATTCAAATGTTTGAACAAATGTTTGATTGCATAGTGTCGCACGAGACTTTGAATATGTGTTCAATATTTGATGAAACATTTGCACTTTGCCATGCGGTATCGGTTTTTTAGCGCACATCAAAGCGTTCAAAGTTGAAAGTGTTGTTAGCGTAGCTTGTCACACACACTAGCGCAGAGTCTAGTTGCATGAGAGCGCTACTGAACCCAAGGAATTTGAATACAAGTACAACTAAACCTATATTTCCTACATCGATTCGCGTCTTTTTCTCGGACGTTTCCATATAATTTTTTGTTGCACATGTAAAAAATAATAACATGCACATTAAAAATATAAGGGGAAGGTATACTTACAATTACATTAATTTCTCGTGTTTTATCGTTTTTACGAGTTTAAATGAAATAACTAGCCACCTAAGATAATTTTACGATGCATTGTGGATATTGGTGAAGAAAACAAGAATTATGCAAAGGAAAGTGTAGACGTAAATTTTTTCGTGTTTTTTTATTACTCACAATCATGGTCTAAATGTGCTGTTTCACTTTTCAGGTCGGGAGTCATCTTATTTTACACTCAGTTTAATAGGGCACTTACTATAGTGCTC
The DNA here is from genome assembly GCA_963576535.1 of Plemyria rubiginata. NCBI lineage: Eukaryota > Metazoa > Arthropoda > Insecta > Lepidoptera > Geometridae > Plemyria > Plemyria rubiginata. The sequence goes on along the minus strand of OY754908.1, from coordinate 12,665,278 downwards.
TAATACACTCAGTATAGTGACCACACGGCCATCTAATCTAGACTCACGAGTGAGCGAGTCAATTGTATAGGTAATACCTACAATTGACTCACAGAAACCTAAACAAATTACCTACCTAATCTGTGACCTAGTAACTAAATTGAATTGGCCACGGAACCGATGATGATGCGAGGAACGAGATATACATATAAAAATAAAATAATGTTTATCAAAATAGGATTTATGTACCTATTATTTTAAATTGATTACATATTGGTCACAAATGTTGGCGGCACTTGTCATACGACAGACTTCTGGAGTGAATGTTAAGGTGAAGACAAGAGCTAGTGTGACTCTCGCTCGCACGTTTTGACTTGTTGCCTTCTCTTCTTCTTCATATAAAATCAATCTTTATATAAAATCACTGAACCCATTTTCGAAAAATCGCAAACAACCATTTTGTCTGCAATCACATTGCGCACAGTTTAGTCAAAATTACATTTTGATCGATACATGTTTTCCTACTCTAAAGTTTGCTTAGTTACTTACGAAAACTAGAAAAGTAAACTTTTAAATGGTTGTTTGTGATTTTTCAAAATTGGGCTTAGTGATTTTATACCTTTCAAAATGTTGAATCGTGCGAGCGAGAGCTACATTAGGTGCTGTCAGCGTCTTAACAAGAACAGTTTATGTTGAAACCGCACTGCTGCTTCCCAAGGCATGGCACGTTCCCTTTGTAGTTGCCAGCTGCTTCAAACTGCCTGGTCCTCTCATCACTGCGCTTCGGCTGATTTGTGATCACACCATCGCTCGCTGGTCTCCCGGCCTGCGTGTTTACTTTCACGGCTCCTCCAGGGTACTTCTTGCCGGAGACTGGAACAGCTGCTGTGAAATTACTGCTGATAACAAGTAAGGCCACTAGAAGCACCAGTAGATTAACTTTCACCATCGTGGACTTGGATCTTTACTGCGTGAAGATAGAGGAGTGTATGTTGCTCTGTTCAATAGATAGCTGTTTTATACTAAATCTGAGTAGGTATCTACTTATTCCCGTATTGTCGGGTCTTGACCTCTGATTGAAAAAATCCAGTTGGAATTACCCAAACTCCCCTAAGTTGGGTAATTCCAGTCGAGAATTTTTCCCGACAGGGGACTGGCCTATTTAGTCATGATTTTGATAATAATATCTGAGACTCATTTATTTTATTTATTTACTTAAGGGTCCGGTGACAGCGGCTCGCAATTTCGAGGTGTGGTTGGCTATTATTTCATTTTATTTCATTTCGGGGAGGTTGTTTGAAAAAATAACTCTAAAGAAACACGCATAAATACTGTTCGAACACAAATAATACAATAATATAAGGGAAACATGCCCGTATCAGAAATCATTTTGGTATTAGTATGTTTGGTCTTACATTTACCTAATACCAAAATGATTTCTGACTCAAGCACATTTCCCTTATATTATTGTATTATTTGTGTTCGAACAGTATTTATGCGTGTTTCTTTAGAGTTATTTTTTCAAACAACCTCCCCGAAATGAAATAAAATGAAATAATAGCCAATCGCACCTCGAAATTGCGAGCCCCTGTCACCGGAGCCTTAAGGAAGACCAACAGCTTATCAAAACTTAAATTCTAATTAATATAGGTTATCAGAGAAGCCAATTAGCGGTCCTCACGTATGGTTACAGAGTAGATGAGATGAGAAACAAATGCGCAAACAAACATAACGGACTTAAGTACGTACCTACTTATAAGGATATATAAATCTATGACTTTTTTTCTCTTCGTGTTTATTCTAAATTATTGCCAACTTTACTTTATTAAGTTAATAACATTAAAATTTAGCAAGCTAAATTATACCTAATACCTATGCATGCTCGCTTACCTACATACCTATCACTTATTTATTTAAAGAAGTCACTGCTCAGCAGCCGCCGCGCCGAGCTCACACTCGTGCAAAACAAATCTATTGTCTTATCTTTATGGGTTTTATTGAATTTACTACTTGCCCGGTAATAGAATGAGTTCTGTCTGTAATTTGTGTTGACGAATGGTATATAAAGGAGCGGGTTGTATCTCTAAGGCAGCGTTCCCACTGCGCCGGACCGGCAGATCTGCCGCGCCGGTAAATCTGCCGGAAGGGCTAGTGGCTGTACAATTTATATGAAGCTATTCACATTATCCCGGGTCCGGCATTTTTGCCGAGCACGGCATTTTTACCGAGCGTTTTGTCACTACGAATTGCCGGTAGAACGACCGGGCCCGGAGTAATGTGAACGAGTTTGTGCCGGTATCTGTCCCCCGCTCCACAAGATACCACCACAATACAATTTCGTCGTCCATTGTGCGCGCAGGTCCAAATTCAACTGAGGTCTTGACTGTCTGAATTTCTTCCGGGATCCGATGTAATGTGAACACTCTGTCCGGTGTCCGGTTTCCGGCAGGTCTGCCGGTCCGGCGTAGTGGGAACGCTGCCTTACGTTTGGGAGGGATATTTAATTTAATTTTATCTAGTAAATCGGGACAATCAATTTGGTTGGATGCTATTTTGAATAAGTACGTTATGTCAGAAATGTCTCGTCTTATAGGTACTTAGTGGCAATAGATGAAAACGTTTGCATAATTGAAGATAGTCATCGGAGTTGTATGGAATACGTAGTTTATAACATAAGAACTTCATAATTTTTTTCTGGATCCGTTCAACTCTAGTAATATAGATACCGTACCTCGGGTTCCACAGCTGAGAGGCATACTCAAGTATACTGAAAGAAAGAAAGAAAAGAAAGAAAGAAAGAAAACATATTTATTTGCAAAAACTTAACTAGGCACTTATAAATAACAAACATAATACAAAGAAAAAAAAATAATACTACTAAGATACCTATAAAGTTAAGAAAAAGCAAAACGGTCCCTGACTCAGCATTAAGTCAGTTGGCTAGCAACTAACGCTGGTCTTCCGTCAGGGCCGCGCAGTGATGTCACGGACATCCAACCCACATAATTACCAAGAAGTGTATGAACAGAAACAAATAAGACGTATAGATACATAAACAAAGAGTAAATTAGAGTAGAGAAAAATACAAAAATTAAAATAAAATCGAACTTAAATAGCAATAAAAAATAGAACACAACCCGAGAAATAAAACTAAGAGCGAGGTAAGTGAATATTATATTATATTATACTTGTATCGTGTTTAAGAGCTTCTTGCTTCTTTTGATTATCAAAGAGATGTATTTTAAGTTTAATACTATAGTAAGTTTATACTATAGTTTACTGCGAACATAAGTGCAATAGAGAATCTTTAGTGTTTTAGCTTTTTTAAAACCAACAGAACTTCTCATTACGAAACCTAGGGCCCTGTGTGCTTTACTAACAATGTGATTTATATGTTCATCAAATAGAAGTTTTGAGTCGTGGATGACGCCTAAGTCTCGAGTTAGTTTGCAACGCTGAAGTGTTTGGTTCTGAAGTGTGTAGGTTGTGGGTAAAATATTAATCTTGCGAGTGAAAGTGGTAACCGAGCATTTCAGTGGGTTTAAGTCAAGCTTATTTAGGAGGCAGTAATCATTGAGTCGTGACTAGAGATGGGCGGGTGGGTAAAAATTGGAAGGGTAAAATATATATAATATATATAAATATATAGTCTATACACCGTTTTTTCTACTATGTTATAAAAGGTAAACAAACAAATGTCACTGTCAAAATCAAATTGTGGTGCGGTGGCCACCCATTGGTCAGCTTTCCCCAGTAATAGTAGGTAGTAATAGTACCTATAAAACATATCTTTCATTTATTATCTTTGTGTGAATCCAAAGTATCAGAATAAAAATAAGCTAGAATGATACTTTTTATCAGATAATCAGAATATTAAGATTAGATAATTAAAATCAGAATAAAACTAACAAATAAAAACATAAATGACCAAAAAAAGATGTGAATTTTTACCCGGTATTAATTCAAAATGGGTAGGTAAAAATGGGTATAAACCCAAAGTTCGGGTTTTTACCGGGTAAGCGCCCATCTCTAGTCGTGACAAATCGTTTTGCAGTGCCTCAGAGTCGGATAGACTAGATATTGTTTTAAAAATTTTCATGTCGTCTGCGAAACAGAGTAGATTAGAGTTGCGGAAACAGTTTCCGATGTCATTGGCAAATATCGCGAAAAGTAGGGGGCCTAGGAGGGACCCTTGGGGGACCCCACTCGGAACAGTAACCCAACTAGATATGTAATTATTAATTACTACTGCCTGCGACCTCATATCAACGTACGATGCAAACCATCTAAGTAAGTCTCCATGGATTCCTATGTTCCGGAGTTTGGAAACAAGCGTGATGTGGTCTATTCTGTCAAAGGCTTTGCTATAATCAGTATAGACCACATCCACCTGACTACCAGAGTCCATTGCATCGGTTAGGTACTCGTTAAAAAGTATAAGATTAGATACCGTTGAACGTCCTCTTAAGAACCCATGCTGATAAGGACTGAATGAATTCTTGAGAGCAGCGTATACTTGGTTGTACACAACTCGCTCAAATACTTTTGACACAATGCATAGCTTGGAGATCGGGCGGTAGTTAGTCACTTCCAATTTCGACCCTTTTTTATGAATGGGCGTGATAAATGCTGACTTCCAGAGGGAGGGAAAGGAATACTCGGCAATGGATCTTTCGAATAATATTGAGATCGGGATAGCAACAGTTTCAGGGCTGTTCGAGAGAAATGTTGAGTAAAAATATGAGGAGAAAGTATTACAAATGGATTCACCTGTGCTAGCTGCTACATTATTATATTTGACATTATTAGGCATGCTATTTGATTTTGAGCGAGACTTGAGAAAAGACCAAAAGTATTTAGGATTTTTTTCTATTGAATTTTCTACTGATTCTACATAGTGCTGATAACAAGAATGTTCTAGATTGCGGGCTCTGTCCCGCAAACACTTGAAGCTATGTAGGTAGGATGTATTTCTATATATTCTGTACTTACGCAAATATTTATATTTTTCTTTTATTATTTTTATCAGAGCTGGTGAATACCACTTCGGGTATACTTGCGATTTAACTAATTTTGTAGGAATGTTTTTTTGTTGTAGTGAATGCAGTACATCATAGAAATAGTTTATAGCCTCATCGAGTGGTTTATGTCTAAGTTCCACATTCCATTGAATATTCAAGATTTCGTTATTAATTACATCATAGTTACCTTTATTATACAAATATTTGACGTAAGAATTAGGTTTAAGCAGAGGTATTTCAATGAACTGAACCTTAATTAGAAGCGATCTATGAAGCGGATCAATAGGTACGAGCGGGTCGTCATCACTGTCAGAGACAATCACCGTGCCATTGGATAATACAAGGTCAAGAATCCTATTTTCTTTGTTCAAGAGCCAATTAAACTGGTTTAAATTGTGCAAGTTTAATTCATCAATTAAAGTGGTTTCATCGTTCGTTGTCACGTTCGATGGAAACAGTACATAGTCGTCACTACCATTCGATGACCACTGGATGCTACTCATGTTGAAATCGCCTAGGACTAGGTACTTATCATCGGGGTAAGAGAGCATCATATCGTCGAGTTTAGATAAAAAATTGTTTAACTGGATCGAGAAAGAATTACCCTTATTCTGTTTACATAAATACAATACACACAAGTGCAAGGTAATTGGGTGTGCGCAACGGTTCGGTACGATTGATAAAGTGAGCCACAAGTCTTCGGCAGTAAAGCTGTACCCGGGCTGCGCAGTGACGTTTAAATCTCTTCGCACCGCTATTAGTACCCCCCCGCCGCGGTCTTGCTGAGTTAGCTCGTAATCCCTGTCGCGTCGCCACACTATGTACCGGTCATCGAAAAGTTCCGAGTCAGTGATACTGTCGCGCAACCAGGTTTCGGTCAGTACAACAACATCATACGAGTTTAAGCATATATTACGATGAAAAGCAGTAGTTTTAGTTCGTAATCCCCGTACGTTTTGATAGTATACGTTAAGATTATCGCCCTTACTATCCATTTTTAATGAGTAGTGATGTTAGAAACATGATAGAAACATAAAAAATTATATGGGTATACTTGTTGAGTAGAATGATGTAACCGAAAAAGGTAATTGGGTTCCCGGGGCGGGTAATAAGTAATAATAGGCAATATTGATTATGCAAGTGTATTAAAGGTGACAGGTAGTTAGCGTATTTAATATGTTTACGTTGCGAAAAAAGTGAAACAAGTAGTATGCAGGTAGTTACGGCGCTTGAGGTGTGAAATATGCAGATAATAAGACAAAAGAAATGCGAGCAATTATGAAACGAGACGAGCAATGCAGGGGTGCTGAGCAGTTGGTACATGTCTAGAAAAGCTCTCCATAAAGACTGGAGACGGTAAAAAATAAGTAAGTTGAGTTGGATATGTAAGTAGCGGGTAATAGCTGAGGAAGATGAGTAAACCACGGACACAATCCAAGGCGATAATTCGAAGATAATTAGATAAAATAATCTTGATTGATCGAGGCAGATTAAATAATCTTGTTTAAATCATTTTCATTAGCAATGATAAGCACGCGCGATGTGTCGTTTTTCCGTATGTGAATTTTTCCATACTTGACCCACACGTAGCTATAGCTCTTCTCCGTCGCCAGTGATTTTGTTCTAGACAGAAGTCCTTTCACATCCGCATTCAGGTGGTCATTGACGAAGACACGATTGGAGGCGTCCTTGAATCCGAAGTCCGCAGCTATTAGGTTCTTAGCTGCCCGTGCCGCTGCCATAAACTCTTCCTTCACGTATCTGTTAAGGAAGCTTACAACTATCGATTTTTCGTTAGAACCGTACAAAGGTATTCTATATATATAGTTGATCTGCGACTTCGGGAACGGATATTTGACTTTCTTGCTTACGGCTTCATCGATGATTGTAAATAGGTTTTCGTCTTTTTTCGTAGGGATACCCTTTACCTCAACATTGTTCTGTCGTGATCTTTGATCAGCTAATGAAAGTTCCCGCTTCAGGGCCCTCACTTCCAAACGGAGAGCGTCGATGTCGGCTTGCACTGGTTCCAAGTTCGAGACCCTAGTCTCAACGACAGTCAATCTATCGGTGTGCTCCCCTATTTGGTTGCTCAGGAAGTTGTTACTGGTCTTAAGGTCTGCTATCTCGTTCTTTATAGACGATAAATCGTCTTTTATAACTCTGACATCAGAGACCAGCGTCGGAAGAACTTTGAGTTGATTTTTCATATCGCGAATTTCACTAAGAATGACGTCCAAAGCAGCCGGCTCAGGGCTAGCAGCCTTCGCTATCGGTAATGGAGATAGGGTCCTACATGAGGAACACTTCCACCCGTTTCTTCGCTCAGCTCCTAGTCTCCTCCAGCCGCTTTCCGTAATCCCAGCACAAGTGAAATCCAGGTTATTTTTACAAGAGGTACATTGCACCCCATCATTAAAATCCTCATTGCAGGTAGCACACTTTATAGCTAAGTATATAGTTAGCGAAATCTGAAGTTCGTATCGAGGGCGTGCGTACGGCCGGCCCGTGTGAGTGCTTGCGCGAGACTGACTGACATTTTACAAAAGAATCACACATTCGTTTCAAAGGTTACAACATCTCTCATGCTAATGCATGGCCGGGTGTAATCACCCGGCCAATAAAGGAAGAGGCAGCAGTGCTGTAATTGTTAGAGAAAGTATAAAACATCACGAAGAATACAAACAAGAAGAGTCAGAAATTCAATCTGTAGCAATCTGTATTAACACCAACCGCCAAAGTATTACTTTAGCAGCTATATACTGTCCACCACGCTATACAATAAGAAAAGATGAATACTTGAGTCTTCTACGAAATCTCGGTAAAAGGTTCGTACTAGGAGGAGACTTCAATGCAAAAAATACATATTGGGGTTCCCGACTAATAAATACAAAATGAAGAGAACTCATGAATGCTATAAGAGAATTCAAATGTGACGTGGCATCAACAAGTTCACCCACATACTGGCGAACCGATCCGTTAAAAATACCTGACCTAATAGATTTTTTTATACACAAAACCATATCACCAAGTTATATAAGAACCTATCAGAGCAATGATATGAATTCTGACCACTCTGCTATTTACCTAGAAATAAGTGAAAAAATATTGTATAGAGAAAATACTCTGACCCTAAGTAATAAGTACACAGACTGGGAGAGTTTTAAAATAGATTTAGATGGCACCAATTAAGATCTCCACAGGATAAAACAAAGCTAAACAACCTTACAAAACAACTCAAAAGAAAGATCCAAAACCACAATGATGCTCTAACCAACGCATCACTACAAAAGTTAACCAACGATCGCAGTACAGACTATTCGCTCTGGAAAGCAACCAAGAACATGAAACGGCCTAGTGCCCAAGTTCCACCAATAAAGGATGGAAACGGGAAATGGGCCGTGAGTAACGAACAAAAAGCCAAACGGTTTGCTGAACACTTAGAAAATATATTTAAACCAAACGACGGTCCAAATAACGTTGAATCTAGTACCACGCATGAAATACTTGATGAGCAACCTTATATCCAACTCGTTACATCTAGAGAGGTACAACGAGAAATTAAGAATAAAATAAATCCTAGAAAATCTCCTGGATTCGACCTCATCTCTGGAGAAATACTTCATAATTTCCCAAGAAAGGCCTTAGTCAAGCTTACAAACCTCATCAACGCCGCACTGAGATTGAAATTTGTACCAGACCTGTGGAAAGTTGCCGAAGTAATAATGATAGCTAAACCACGAAAACCACCCCATGATACTTCATCGTATAGACCGATTTCATTGTTACCCATAATGTCGAAATTAGTACAGTCGAAGAGTAGTAGAGCTCTTTGTGAAGGGCTCGTCCGGGGAAGTATTACCACCACGCCTTTTTCTGCCGCCAAGCAGCAATGCTGTGTTTCGGTTTGAAGAGTGTGGTCGCCGGTGTAATTACAGGCACATGAGGCTTAACATCTGTATGCCTCAAGTTGATGGACGCAGGGCAGTGCATCGTAGGGCACGTTCCTATTGTGCGTGACCTACGGGGCAATGTTTTGTTTATAGGTGATGGTTACCACTTAACATCAGGTGGACCATCTGCTTGTTCCATCAGCTAGTTGTATAAAAAAAAAAAAATATTTGAAAAGATATTACTAAAGCGGCTTAAACCAATATTAGAAACTAAAGGTCTAATCCCAGAGCATCAATTTGGTTTTAGAGAAAAGCACTCGACCATAGACCAAGTTCACCGAATAACAAATGTTATAGAAAAAAGCCTTGAGGAAAAAAGTCTGTTCCACCATATTTCTAGATGTGGCACAGGCGTTTGATAAAGTGTGGCATGAAGGACTTATGGTCAAGCTAAGAAAAATGTTACCCAAAGAATACGCAGACATTTTAAAATCATATATAATGGATCGGTTCTTTAGAATAAGACAGGACGACGCCTATTCAGAACTTAAAGAAATTAAAACTGGTGTACCACAGGGAAGCGTACTGGGTCCGGTCCTGTACCTGCTATACACCTGTGATATACCTGAATTAGAAAACAGCACCATTGCAACCTTCGCTGATGACACTGCTATAATGGCTATAGTAAGCACTCACGCAGAAGCAGCAGATAAGGTTCAATTGGCTGTTAACAAAGTCCACGACTGGACAGAAAAATGGCGAATCAGATTAAATGAAACTAAATCAGTCCATATCAATTTCACAAACCAGAAGGAACATTATTGCCCAGTGTGTATCAATAATAAGATCATACCCTACGAAAACACAGCCAAGTATCTAGGCATGACACTTGATGCAAAACTTCGCTGGAAAGCTCATGTGAAAAAGAGAAGAGATGAACTGGAAATTCGCTTCAGGAAAATGGACTGGCTGATTGGAAGGCATTCCATTTTATCAGTTCAAAATAAAATTGTTTGGTACAAGCAGGTCCTAATGCCCGTATGGACATATGGTATACAGCTGTGGGGCTGTACCAAAAAGACTAACATCCTAACTATACAAGGGTTCCAGAATAAAGTGCTTAGAGAAATCGTAAACGTCAGAAATGACGACCTCCACCGGGACCTGAATATAGAGTTCGTTGAGAATGTTATAAAAAAATATGCAGAAGCTCACGAACATAGACTTCATCATCATGTGAACTTCGAGGCCATCCAGCTCCTCGACAACACGGACATAGTAAGAAGACTTAAAAGAACAAAACCATTTGAACTAGTGTAGTGTAAAATTATAATTCGTGCAGTGAATGTGAAAAACTCTAATCAAGAACACAAGAACAAAGTGTCTTCACCTTAAATAGAGACAATAAGAAAAGTGCCAGTGGACACATTCTTAGTTGTAAGCTTACTTTATAAAACTAGGTCAGTGTTATATGTATTACTTATTAGCCGTATTTATGGCTAGATTGTAATTTTATTAGGTATGTTATAAGTAATTATAACGTACACAATTAAAAAAAAAAAAAAAAAAGAACGCCAGAAAACAGTGGAGGGGATGTGTTTGCGCATACAAAAAAACCCACGCCATCACAAAACATCAACATCGGCCGAATCGTACCTACATCGTTGGCCCTAGCACACGAATCAGCAATCAATTCTGATAAGTATAGCACAGCACATACCTAAAGACTCCACAGCATAGTTCCCCATCCCCGGTATTTCAACACAGCTGTACTGAAACTAACCCTGTTGAAAAGGTTTTCTTTGACAAATCGCCGCGCCCGCGCCACGTTCTTCTTTTGCTACGTAGTAGGGGAAGGGGGGACACTTGATCCCCCATTTGATTTTGGTACATATCTCATAGAATCTTACATATTTTCTTATAATTTTTTTACCATTGTATAAGTGTGTGTGTCTCCAGCTTCCTCATATTGAAAATGTAATTTCTATAAATGCCAATATTTAAAGCATAATTAGTGCACTCATAGATTTGAATCATAATTTAGCTGCCAAATAAACAACGATGCTATAAGCTTATAATAGTGTGTAAGCTGGAGTAACATGTCTCCAGCTGCCTCAGTCAGTGTGGGCAAACGGCTAATGATAGAGATATATAGTAAACGCAAGGATTTAGTACCAAACGAATTAGCGAGGTACCAAAAATTTCAGGTCTGTAGCTCGGAAACTCTTCGAGTTATAAGACTTGATCAACGTGTAAGCTGGAGTAACGATACGTGAAAAAGCATATGCTCGTTCTCTGGAATGGCTGGAGCTAGCAGGTTGCTTTAAGTCTCCAGATTTAGTACCAAACGAATTAGCGAGGTACCAAATATTTGAAGTGTTTCTGTTCAAAACTCTATGAGTTACAAGCTTTTCCAGCTTTTTTTGTTTGTCCAACTTGCACATGTTGGATCTCAGCAACCACAATAGGTACAGACTCGGTTGATGTCTCTGAACCGAGCTATGAATTAGTGCACTCGGTACCAAAAATTTGGAATCTCTAGGACAAGCAGTTCTGTTGTAATCAGCAAAATAACATCCAAGGAATTTGAATACAGACAGATATATTCAAATTCCTTGATTGCATCAGTAGGTACGAGTGTGACGCATTCGCTGTAGTGACAGAGATAGAGCTACTATCAACTGAAGGCTGGTCGAAATGGAACTATCTGGTATTCTGTAACTCATCATAATATTAGTTATTTTGCTGATTACAACAGAACTGCTTGTCCTAGAGATTCCAAATTTTTGGTACCGAGTGCACTAATTCATAGCTCGGTTCAGAGACATCAACCGAGTCTGTACCTATTGTGGTTGCTGAGATCCAACATGTGCAAGTTGGACAAACAAAAAAAGCTGGAAAAGCTTGTAACTCATAGAGTTTTGAACAGAAACACTTCAAATATTTGGTACCTCGCTAATTCGTTTGGTACTAAATCTGGAGACTTAAAGCAACCTGCTAGCTCCAGCCATTCCAGAGAACGAGCATATGCTTTTTCACGTATCGTTACTCCAGCTTACACGTTGATCAAGTCTTATAACTCGAAGAGTTTCCGAGCTACAGACCTGAAATTTTTGGTACCTCGCTAATTCGTTTGGTACTAAATCCTTGCGTTTACTATATATCTCTATCATTAGCCGTTTGCCCACACTGACTGAGGCAGCTGGAGACATGTTACTCCAGCTTACACACTATTATAAGCTTATAGCATCGTTGTTTATTTGGCAGCTAAATTATGATTCAAATCTATGAGTGCACTAATTATGCTTTAAATATTGGCATTTATAGAAATTACATTTTCAATATGAGGAAGCTGGAGACACACACACATTGTATAAACAATTTATATTCCTACCTTAGATCATCATTGAATTTTGCGAAAAAATAATATAAATGTAGTTTTAGGCCCTTTTTCTGAATCATCTATCCTGGTATAGGGTAGACTTGATTCGGGGGATCAAATGTCAAATATTAAGTACTGAAAAACGCATTTTATAAGCATTAGCTTAGTTTTATTCAGTCATACTTAATCATTATTACACTTTTGATCAACCTTTTAATTATTTTATAACAAATGACAACGAAAGCACACGTTTGCTATTATAGAATCTGGTGGATTTTTTTTAACAACTTGAAACCTTGCGATTTTTCAGATGTTTTCTTTAGCAAGTTATTTGAATTTGTGTTTGTAAATTTGTTTGGCGTATTTGACTATTAACATAAGAAATTTCAGTGTCTTTATTTTTTGCTGCTTCCGGAAATATATTTTCAAAGTCATGGCTTTGGTTGCTCCTTTTATACTATTGCATTTTATGACACGCTGGACCGCTTCTTTGAGCTTTTTGTCGTTGACAGGTTTTTGCTTCTTTACTCCCTCCATTGTTCGATAGACCCTTGGCATTATCTACATCAAGGAACAATGAATGAACCAGTAGCAAAAAACAAACGAACAAAATAGTCACGAAAAAATATTGCGACCCACTCAAAACAACAACACACCACTGCTCTGACGTTGTCTTCTTATCACGGATATTATGTTCTGTGCTTATCACTGTCAAAATGACATTTGGTAGTTCCGGCTGACTACAAAGATTTTACGCAAGACATGCACTAAACAAACTAACATAAGTAAAAAAATTAACTTTAGACTAGGCGGTATGGTTTTAAGCTATAGCCTGCTCCAAGGAGCGAATAATAAAAAAATTACTACAAAGAACAGTACTACCGGTATAAAATAAAAAAAAACTCGCATGGTTTCCGAAATAATACCCAGGGAACAAGTGTCCCAAGTGATTAAGTGTCCCCCCTCTCCCCTACGTGTGTTGTGGTGTGGCTAGCTTCATTACAAATTGCGCTACGTGCACTTTGAAAACTGTACCCCAAGCTTGAGTTTGGCTTTTTGTATTTCGTAACATGTCTTTATTGTAAGGAGATTCGATATGCGCCTCTGTCGGGCGTGTTGAGAACTCGTCTCCATACAAAAAACACCTGTGGTTGTACTACAAAACGGTGTCTAACTTTAAACAATGTCTAAAATTAGCGCTGTCTTTGTTTGCCATTACGCAATGGCAAGAGATGTCAAAAAGTTTAGGTAGTGTTTAACGTTTGCCTATTTTTTTTTTAAACTAAACTCAGTTGGGTTTCAACGTGACCAACGTTGAACCCCACTGACGCCATATGGAGTCTAAAACAATAATAAATTTTACTGCGTCGTGATCCAAGATATTAACATTTTGTGGTCATTGATAGAAACCAGTTTAATTCATACATTTTCAAATAAAATAATTTCATATATACCTACATATACACGCCAATATAATGATACTATATTTATTATTATCCTAAATAGCTCATCAAAACATTGTCTGATATACTCTTGAGGAACCGAGCTCTCTAACACCGCGGTGATAAGAGTAGGTATAGTGTGGTTAATTTATGTACAAAACATGTAACATGTATGTGAAAAATATACATGTGTATGTTTTTCTAGTTTTTAAGGGGGAGGAGTCTTGGGACGGAAAAATCATATATAAACGGAACAAAGAGACAACTCGAGAACAGACTTGCTCGCCAGTAGTCCGGTAATGCTCTCGGCAATCGTCACACGATTATACCTACCAGCATTAGGTATAGTCCATTAGAAAAAAAATCGAGTTTAATTCCTTCGCCTTCCCGGTTGTTGCCTTGTGTCGAGATTTGTAGTTTTCAGGGAAAGTGGTTTAATTTATATAGAAGCAATGGTATTACCGACGGTTATTCAGAATGACGCTCATTTCCAGACTGAAATGGCTAGTGCTGGAAACAAACTCGTGGTGGTTCATTTCACAACAGAATGGTAAGCGAATGTTGTTGAAAAATTCCAAGTCATGGTGCAACAGTTGGGTTATTATCATGCTAAAATCGTGTTCTATGTTATGTTTAGGTGCTCGCCGTGCCAGAGAATCGCTCCGTTCTTAGAGCAGCTTCCAGCTAAGTACCCCAGAGCCGTGTTCTTAAAGGTTATTGCAGATGAAAGTCCGAAAACCGCGGATGCTCACCGCGTTGGTTCGTTCCCTACATTTGTATTCTACAAAAACCGGGTGAATATTATAATCTTCTAAGTATTGTCTTCTATTAATGTTGAATGCACTGCCATAGTTTTTCTCATACGAAACTGAAAAACTGAAACAGCTTCACGACTTTGATCCCCAGGCACGGTAGATATCCCTTCAGATCTCCCAGTACCAAAGTAGGTACTAATTCAAGATTCTTTAAGGATGTCTAAGGGGGGTAGTCAAAGGTACGTCCAAACATTACATTTGGCACATACCCACATTTTGCAGGAGTTAGTATTCCATACGTGACAGGTTGCAAGCCCATCGCCGCTGTTAGAATACTAACTGGTTTCCTCATGATGTTTTCCTTCACCGTTTAAGAGCACTGGCATTGCGCACATAAATTTTTCGATAGAAAAATCCATTGGTGCACGACCGGATTCGAACCTGCGACCTTACGATCGGAAGGCGGGGTCACTCCCACTAGACCACCAGGCCACTCTCATACGAAACACATAAAATTGTCAACATGAGTTCATCCTGTCATTTTCCTGTAAACTAAAAACCGATGTAGACAGTTGATACTTTTACGAAGTTGAATTGAAACATTATATTATATACTAGCGACCCGCCCGCGCGCCCCTGCTTCGAACGGGTGCACATTGTTTTTCTACTATATCATGCATGTATTATACATATAAACCTTTCATTAAAAAAACCGCATCAAAATCCGTTGCGTAGTTTTAAAGATTTAAGCATACAAAGGGACAAGGGGACATAGGGACAGAGAAAGCGACTTTGTTATAAACTACACTAGCGATCCGCCCGCGCGCCCCTGCTTCGCATGGGTGCACATATCATGCATGTATTATACATATAAACCTTCCTCTTGAATCACTCTATCTATTAAAAAAACCGCATAAAAATCCGTTGCGTAGTTTTAAATATTTAAGCATACAAAGGGACAAGGGGACATAGGGACAGAGAAAGCGACTTTGTTTTATGCTACTCGTATGTAGTGATAGTGAAAAATGATCATCATTTCATATTGCAGACAAAGATCGACGACGTGTTGCGAAAAGCCGATACCTCGGCACTGGAGAACAAAGTTAAACAGTATTACGGTTCTGAAGAAGCAGAAGGTAATGCTGTTGCAGGCCATGTAAGTGCCTTCATAAACTTGAAGAGTAATTCTAAACTGCAATATTAGCAGGGGTGTGACTAACCGGTAAATTATTTTTAAAAGCAGTGTGTTAGCACCATAATAATAAAAATTTGAAATACATATATTAATTATATCACAGTACTTTTAAGTTAAATACTAATATGACGACCTCAGTGGCGCAGCGGGCGAGAGTCCGCCTGCGACGCAAGAGGTTGCGTGTTCGATTCCCGCCTCGGAACAAATTTGTGTACGATCTGCAGAAATTTATTTATTTATTTATTTATTTAATATAATAATAATACTTAGTCAATTTAAATCTAAAACATAGAAACTGAAAGTTGTTGTTGTTTCCTACATTTTCTTTTTCAATAGACTAAGAAATATACAAACAAAGTTTATAAATTTTTCAGACAAATTGAAGAACTAAAAAGGGGAATGGAGATGAAGATGAAGAATGGATCAGTTCCATAACATATAACATTGGCATGGCAGCCCTCTTAAAGTTTTTGTAAAAGACTAAAGATTATACCTATAAATAATATATTGATGTTATGAATTTTATTAATTATTTTTAATTGCACTGTAGGCGAAAAGCGCGACTTTTTAGCAAACAACATGTTAATGGTTAATGTATGCAATATTGTAATGGGTTCGGCTTTTGTCTAGGCGAAATAATGCAAAGATAGTTTTTATGATTGCAAATTTTTTGTCTATGAAGAACTGTGTTATTTAAATTTAAACACGTCCTCTTAGTATCTAATTTTCATATTACTCGATCCTCAGCGGTCCCAACGGAAGACCAGCGTAAGTTTCCATAGCTTGCATATGCTGAGTTGGGACCATTTTGCAACGGTTTTTTTACTACTTTTTATTGTGTTTTAGTCTTTAAGTCGTCAATATATATTTATTAATTATTACCTATATAGTTGCAAATAAACATTTTTGATTTGATTTGATTATTGCATTTGTTGACAGATGAGTATAGTTGTGAATGAAATGCTTTGTTCGCAACTGCCATTCTCTATTTCGTGGCCAGTATAATGTCAATTTAAGGCGTTGAAAACACCTAATGAAAATGTCAAACCGAGCGAGCGAGAGTCACATTAGCTCTTGTCTTCCTTACCTTAAATGTTAGGCTACATCTGTCTAATCAGTTATCTATCATAATCTGTGTGACTTGTTGACCTTACATTACCTATTACAATAGTCTAGACTAGTAGAATGCTGTACCACCTTGTAGGTATTATTTATTTGGTTTTATTATAATTTTAAAACCAAATCATCGATTACTAACTAGTTCGGGCCGGCATAAATTAGGTAGGTAGACGATAATAAAATACGACGACGAAAATAAAATAAAAATAAAATATCATGGCCTAAATCACTTGTTTTAAATGTCAAATGAAGAGCTTAAACCTGGCTTTTATAAAACTTATAAAATATTTTGAATTAAGGCTTCGGTGACAGCGGCTCGCAATTTCGAGGTGCGATTGGCTATTATTTCATTTTATTTCATTTCGGGGAGGTTGTTTGAAAAAATAACTCTAAAGAAACACGCATAAATACTGTTCGAACACAAATAATACAATAATATAAGGGAAACATGCCCGAATCAGAAATCATTTTGGTATTAGGTAAATGTAAGACCAAACATACTAATACCAAAATGATTTCTGATTCGGGCATGTTTCCCTTATATTATTGTATTATTTGTGTTCGAACAGTATTTATGCGTGTTTCTTTAGAGTTATTTTTTCAAACAACCTCCCCGAAATGAAATAAAATGAAATAATAGCCAATCGCACCTCGAAATTGCGAGCCGCTGTCACCGGACCCTTAAGAATTGTTTTATTAATCTAGATACACTACCTATTAAATAACAAGAGGTTCTCACTCATTCACCCTCGGTTTTTGAAAGCTCGATCAACACTAATCGGCTGTCAAGTCACTTGCTATTAGCTTTTACTTCAAATTAGATATATTTAGATAGCAAGTGACTTGACAGTCGATAAGTGTTGATCGAGCTTTCAGAAACCGGGGGTAAAAGTATCAAAAATCTTGATTATCTGACCACTAAACTAATAGAGATGAAACTTATTAAAATTATACTAAATAAATAAATAATGCTGGACAATCCACACATCATCATCTAGCCCCAAAGTAAGCTACTCAAAGCTTGTGTTATGGGTACTAGATGACTGATATATTTAATACATTAATACTCACATAGATAGATATTTTTTATTATACATAAACACCCAGACCAACGGAACAAATTTCTGCAAATCGTACACAAATTTGTTCCGAGGCGGGAATCGAACCCGCACGAGCCCTTCGCAAAGAGCTCTACTACTCTTAAGTATTATTATTATATTAAATAAATAAATAAATAATAAATTAATTAATTTCTGCAGATCGTACACAAATTTGTTCCGAGGCGGGAATCGAACACGCAACCTCTTGCGTCGCAGGCGGACTCTCGCCCGCTGCGCCATGAGGTCGTCCTTACTAGTCCTACTTTAGCCGGCACTCCAAACTCAATTATTTTGATAAAGTTCAAAGAAATGATACCGGAATTTTGTTTTTAAGTGGTTTCACAAGGTTTAAAGATCCTAATTATGTAGTCTTTTTGTAAAATAGAACGAAATTAAATAAATTACTTATAATAATGTATTAAATATATCAGTCATCTAGTACGTACCCATAACACAAGCTTTGAGTAGCTTACTATGGGGATAGATGATGCTGTGTGGATTGTCCAGCATTATTTTCTTTTCTTTTCTTTTTCTTTTTCTTTTTAAAATTAAGAAATACTGTGGTTAATGTTTTAAATATAACACCGTCACTGATATTATTTCAGTTGCCTCTCCGACGTTCCTTATTCACAAACAAGGTGTACCAATTCACAGTAAATCTCAGTCCGGGTTCAGTTACTGTATTTTCGGGGTGAACCGACAATATAGACCACTTTTACGTATCGCAGATAATAGTTCAAATAATCTACTACATTTTGATGATTAACAGTACACGTAAATTCAATTTATACCATCACAATGATTTTTTGAACATTTTTCACCCCTGTATGGTTACCATTTTTTTCGATACTTTGTTTGGTATAGTAACGTATAGCAGGAAATTTTGAGCAACGAAAACGGAATTTTAAAGGTACGTTTGGATATGACAGGGCAAGAATATGCGACTTATGTGCACCAAACCTTGGCACCTTGGCAAAAACTGGCACCAAACCAAGGTTTGGTGGTCTGATGTGATTATGAAATATGATTATGACGATTTTCTCATATGAGATGAGATGACTTATGAATAACTAGTTGCACCCCGCGGTTTCACCCGCGCAGATTTAATTCCCGGTATTCCCACGGGATAAAAAGTAGGCTATGTGCTATTCAAGTGTGCTTATTGCAAGTTTCATCCAGATCTATTCAGCCGTTCCGGCGTAAAAGAGTAACAAACATCCATCCATCCATCCATCCATCCATCCATCCATACCTACTTACAAACTTTCGCGTTTATAAGTAATATTAGTAGGATGTTACTTTTCTTTCATGTCGCTATTAGTCTTTGAACGACGCGACGAGACGCCGTTTATCTAACTTAGGATCTTATTATCTAGATACGCGATCTATCTCTAGATCTAGATATCTAACTTAGGACTCCTGGTTTTTTATGATAGGTATTAAGGTGATGCTGACAACCGTCAAAAAACTCATCGGTCGCACATATAAATAAATAATGTATAAAGTTAGGTACTATAGGGAGCTAATTGTACCTACTTAATTATGAAAAAATCTTGTAGATAAGTCCAATCCAAAGGGTAAGAGAGTACAATAAAGTATCAAGTCATAGATTTAATACGAACCTAATAATATATGTAATGTACAAAACTTCATTCTCGGCATTTCTTTACTTTTCAGGATCAACAGTGATTTCCAAAAACACTTTCACCTCATCCGTCAATTTCGACACTAACTCATCTGATTCAAAAGACAAGGTATTTGCAATATATTTCATAACTTTCCGAATCTGTGAACTGAATCTATTGTCTGTCTCAGTCCACTCGTTGAACTCCGCCAAAAACTGATGGAACGGATCTACGCCTTGGAGGCTATAGAAATGATCCATATCTGACAGTATCACATGGACCAGCCTGATGTCCCTGCCAGCAGTTATATTGTCCGTTTTAGATTTGATCGAATCTAATCTTTCTTCTATGGTTTTCTGAACCGCGAGTAGAACGTTCTTGGTGTGAATGTTTTCAGCGTACGCCATGTCATTCAGGATTGCCTGAAACTCATTTGAACTTACTTCGTTTATCTTGTGGTAGAAACTTGTGTCAGGTAGAGTTTCATAGAAGTATCTTATGAATGCCTTCGTTTTAGCATCGGGAAGTTCTTGGAGTTTCCTCAAGAGGGTATGGAAGACTTTTGTGACTTCGTAGCTTCTGATACAAATGGCTTCGTCAGCACACAGCTTATGCCCGTACTGAAGCTCCACTAGAGTACTTTCTATTATAATTTTCTGCGTCAGCTTTTGCTTCACTTCGCCGATCTCGCGAGGGTTGCCTTGCAATCTGTCTGAAGCGAAACTTTTGGCTCTATCTTGAAAGATAGCGTTGATTTTCTTTACCAAATCTATCCAAACGAATGTTTCGTCTTCATCCTCTTTTATTTTCATATCAGCGTGCTTGAGCATCTTTTTGATGTTGGGAAGAATTTGTTTTATTTCTTCTTCAAAGATAAAACCTTTAGGAATCTTATTCGCCAGTTCTTTTCTATTACTTCCTAGGAGGAGTCCTTCAAATATGTTTTCGATTGTTTTTGTTAGTATTATAATGTATTCGTTTAGGAATTTAGGGAGAGATCCTTGGCATAGGGGTATGTCACGGCATAGAAATGCTGAGTTTACTATTAGAAAGATAGTATCAGTGGTTTGACCTTTGATAGCCAGAGTTCTCCTGCCATCGATGTGGTGGTTATTGGATCTTTTGATGTAATGAGAGAGTGTCTCCATCACCTCTTTCCCAAGACTGAGGGAACCCATCAGGTTCACTTTTACCTCATCAGATGCTGGAGGTAACCCTGAAAACAAAATATTGTGCCTTTATTAGTGTAGGTTATAATTTTATTTTCTGTTAGTTTTAAGTAAGTACCTACTTGTACCTACCTATTGTGGGACGAAATAAATATATTTTCTTTCTTTCTTTATACCTACCTAAGTACCTAGGTGTTTTGCCTAAGTTGTACCTAGTTAGGTGTAGTGGTACCTTGATGTCTACTACCGATGATGATACCTACTAGGTTATCTCTAGGTATTTAGGAAAGGTTTCTGGAATTTACACAGAGGCTGGCATAGCAGAGCTGACTGAAGTAGGTAAGGTAAGGAAAGGGTAGTAAACGTAAGTATACCTACCTACCTAATTAATTAAGATCACCATTTTCTATTCTTACGTAGGTACTATTGTTTGTAAATCTTACCGAAAAAAAGAAACAAGAACGGGTAATAATTCATTTCTTTCAACACAATCTGTTACTATAAATATTTTTTACTTTATGGGCAATGAAAAGTAAATAATAGTTTTTCTATTTCCTTGAGAAATAAAAACACGTACCGTAGGTACCTAAAATCTCTCACAGCTAAGTTGTGTAGAAGGTAATATAGTACGAGATCCGACTGCAGGATTAGTGCGCTCATCGGTTTTTTGCTGAAAACCGAATTTTTATGTATATTTATAATTAGGAGAATATACAGGGTGTCCCAAAAGGTTACGTAACTAGGAAGAGGGGTGATAGGGGTGGTCACAAGGGTCACCAGAAAAATAATGAAAAAAATCCCCTCTGGGTATTAAAAAAAATAAAAGGCATTTTTAAAAAACTAAAAAGTTTACGCCTTGTGGGGTGATTTTGCTCCCGATGACCTACAAATATTGGTATATTAAAAAAAAAATGCTGTTATGTTATCGTCAATAACCCTTTTTCTAATTGAAAAAAAAAAAGACAAGGCGTAAAATTTTTAGTTTTTTAAAAAATGCCTTTTATTTTTTTTTAATACCCAGAGGGGATTTTTTTTATTATTTTTCTGGTGCCCCTTGTGACCACCCCTATCACCCCTCTTCCTAGTTACGTAACCTTTTGGGACACCCTGTATATTTATCAAGTTGCCTATTAAAATTTGGCCGCCAGTATTTTTAATTAAAAACACTGGTATGATTTCGATACATTTATATACGTTCATAACGTTGTCCGGATGTCTGTCTGTCTGTCTGTCTGTTCTCCTCTACAGGTCGCATTTTTCAACCGATCTGGACGAAACTTGGTACACAGGTTATATGACTTATTAGAATTTTTTTGTCGTCGGGGATTTTTGATTGGAGGGGTACTTCCCCCAAAAAAAGGGCAAAAAGGGGGCTATTTGATATACTGGATATCTCCACCAAATGAGATCCGATTTCGATTATTCTTTTTTTATTTGAAAGGTAGTAACTATAAGTTGGTCTCATAAAAGTTTGGCGAAGATCTGATAAGGATCTTCAGCATGATGAACAGGATAGCTCATCAAACAATCGATGGTTTTCAATCAAATTTGAGAGAAACACAAAGGACCTCATTCTACACAAGATGATGCAAAAAAAAATCAAAAAGATCAAAAAAATTACAAAACGGAAAATGCACTTGCACATTACATTCCTCAAATACCTAGCTCACTTTTAGTATGCTCGCGAGGTCTACAGCTCCCAGAGCCACTAGTAAAATTATTGCAGCCAGCCAGGCCACTGCTGTTAGTACACTAACATACAATTACGCCGTTTCCTATCGGGGTAGGCAGAGACCACGGAATGCCACTTGCTTCATTCATTCATAGTAGCTTGCCTATTAGATAGAATTTGTTGTTTGGGTGGTTGGTTTCAAGGAATTTAGATAAGACAAGTATTCAAATTCCTTGGTTGGTTTGTTTGGTCGCGCACAGTATATTTGGTCGTACTACGTACTAATAGTATTATATTCCTTGGTTTTCTACTTCATTCGACTTTTAGCAGTTTAAAAGCTTTAGTGACATCTGTATGTCATCAAGTGATCACTATGAAACTAGTTTATCTAAACGATTGAAATACCAACAGACAGATGGCGCTACATATGCATCGTATCCATAGACAAATACTGTCAGGCCATGTCAGGCACTCACAATTGCAGACAGGCCCATTGGTTTTTTACCTGTGGTTCGGTTCAAGCAGGCGTTGATTTTGTTTTGACTTTGACGTTTCTCTAGCATTCAATAATAATCTGTCAATCGCGTCAAATTCTTTTTACTTCGGCCATTATTGCCGATAGTTTGGTGTTCCTTTTGGGTCACGTATCTTTTCGTGGCCTTTAGATCACTGAGTTAAAAACCATACAAGATGGTGCAGAAGAAGGTAAAACCCATGTGCGTTTAGTTGAATACTGTATTTTTATTGTAAAAGGTGTTAAATTGTTGGCGTTTGAAAGGTAACATGTCCTACGAGTCGTTTGTGTTTTGGGCGTAAATAATGTTGTATTTACGCAATTTGAGTGATTACCAATAGTATTAGTGCTTCAATTACTAATACTCTTGATCGTTTAGCTTCTGTGCACCTACTTTATTGAATATTTGTTTAGTGTTTACATCATAACCTTAAATGCCATGATGATACCATTGCGCTGAACCTTCTGTGATTACTCCTCAATTATCACCAAGATCGCTGAAGACCATGCGTCACTTAAATTGTTGGAGGTTACGAAGACTGTCATTGAAATGCGATTTCTCTTTCAGCCTAAGAAGAAGGTAGGAAAGAAAGTAGCGGCCGCCCCTCTGGTCGTGAAGAAAGTTGAAGTCAAAAAGACTGTAAACCCTCTCTTCGAGAAGAGGCAAAAGAACTTTGCCATTGGTGAGTTCCTTCTTCCTTATAATGCCATCGTTGTGGACATTGTTTGCACATAGGTACCTACTTATTTCATTTTGTATTTATGCTCAATGCAATACAAAATGTTGTAAAAGCAAGTGCATTTCCGTTTCTTGATGTCACCCTTTTTGGACCAAACATGATGTAAAATTTACCAACTGAAGAACCATGTGGTTGCAAATTAACGAGCTTTTTAACACTGATTTGGTCCAACCATAGTCAATTTAGGTAGGTTTCCTTCCTTTCCTACAACATATTTTTTCAAACACTAAACTGATAATTAATTACACTGCAACAGAATTTTGTTGCTGTTAAGACTTAACCTATTTCATGTAAATAACTAAAAATACAGTGTAGTTCTAGAGGTTAAAACAAAGCTATGCACCAACATAAGCTAATTTACTATGTGAGGCAAGATGTTTTCTAAATTCAATCAGCTCAAGGTCCTTCTCGCTATTGTAAGGAGTTGGGCTGGCTGGGGTGAGGTTAGCTCATGCTAATTCCACAAAACACCTTTTGCGGGATATCAGTGCAGATTTTATTAATAAGAACTAGATGATTTCTTCTGATAGCTTGTATTTTTAATTGTACTTATGACTAAAACTTTCATGTAAAGCGTAAAACATAATTGTCAAACAATTAATCAACATTCATTTGACTAGGTCAGGATATCCAGCCGGTCCGTGACCTGTCCCGCTTCGTGAAATGGCCCAAGTACATCCGCATCCAGCGCCAGAAGGCAGTGCTCCAGCGCAGGTTGAAGGTGCCTCCACCAATCAACCAGTTCACCCAGACTCTTGACAAGACCACAGGTATGCCTAAGTTACTGTCAAACTTAGCCCTAAAGAGAAAAAGTTACATTGGTGTAGATTCATTTGTTGCATTATCCTAAACTAGCCTAATCTGACAGCTCTATAATTATTGCCACTCTTGTTGTTTCAGTCTTTTAGAAAGGGATGGCAATATTTTTAGTGCTGTAAAATTAGGTAAAGTTAGGAAAATTAAACAACAGAATTGGCACCATTGTATGCATAATGCATATAACTGTCATGAGGACAATATATTTTTTCTTCACCATTCAAATAAAGAAACTAATCCAAAATCACTAAGATTAGATAAAATCCTTAAACTTCAATATAGTCAAGAGATTGTTATGGGTTTGAATTCCACTGTCACATGTTCATAACTAAGATTGTAATAAATAAGCCTTTTATTCAGACGAATCATTACAGTTTCTAACTAGGATAACTTTATAACTATATAATTATAACTTTTTTTTTATAACTTTATAATTTTATAACTAGGATTGTACTAAATTGAAATCACACAGAAACACTCATGCCAAATAACTACAACCCTAGCTCAAAGCCTGTCTGGTAAATGAAAAGGTAGTTTATAAGAACTTTCAAACTTCAATTATGTATGAAAATTTTCTATGTACTAGCTAAACTTGTTAGGTTGTACTATGATGAACACCAAATGCAACGATGAATCACTATGATTATCAAAACAATATACGAGCTTTTTAACTCTGATGTCTCTATTCTCACAAAATCAATGCAAATGATATGAATTTGAGCTGATGTCAAGTGTTTTCTATTTCAGCGAAGGGTCTGTTCAAGATCTTGGAGAAGTACAGGCCAGAGACTGAGGCTGCCAGAAAGGACCGCCTGAAGAAGGCTGCTGAAGCCAAGGTACAGCTTTTGGCCTGATGAACCCAAATAATGAATGCAACCTAATATTTTATTTGGGAACTGGGAACAAACAGAAATTTTAAGTTTGAACATAATTTTAACCAAACAGCATCTGTTTAACAAGAGTAATCAAAACTGTCTTTATTGAGGATCACTTTGAACATCACTAAAATAGCAAAGACAGGATTATGGCTATTTTAATTTCAGGTTTGCTATTCCAGTTACCAGTTTAAATAATTAATGTGGACAGGTATCATTACCAGGAATGTAATATCAGGAAAATAAATTACAAAGTAAAATAGAAAGAAAAAAAGAATATATAGTAAAAATTCCTTGATTAAAATTGAATAAAAATAATTTAATAAAAAAATATTCACAAAAACAAAAGGATTCTATTACTTACAGAAAAGTTATGACAAAAAAAATCATGAAAATTCAAGTTCCCAAATCAAGCTAGTACATGATGCATAACACTTACTACTGATCGCCATGCGGACACTTCCACCAAGATCTCTGATGACCTCCTCCCAAGATCCTCAATCTACTATCTCCTGTACAGTCTAACAAGACTCGTCTTACAGGTCGCCAAGAAGGAAGAGCCCCCAGCGAAGAGGCCCCTGACCATCCGATCAGGCACCAACACAGTCACCAAGCTGGTGGAGAAGAAGAAGGCACAGCTTGTGGTCATCGCTCATGATGTTGATCCTATTGAGGTTAGTTCTTAATTCACGAGAAGTGAGGCTGTTTCAATGGCCAAGATTTTAAAATCTACACAAATATGATTATCTGACTCCTAAAAGCTAAGAATGCTGCAACACACAGTCCTTTTCAAGACAATTCATAATGGGTTCTGTTTTGTGAAATACTTACCTACCTTTTTGAGAAAAATCTTTTACACTATCATTGATCACAATGCATTCAGCACCACAGTGCTGAATGCTATATATAGTGCCACATCTATATCACAATATAGATGTGGGCCTATTTTCATACTCCAGCACTTTTCACCTGAACCGGCAGGATAATACCTGCACAAGATTATTTTTGAAAAAGCAAGGGCTTGAATCAAAGCAAGCATCAAAACTAAAAGGTGTGTTGTATCTAAATATATATAACTCAAAGGTGACTGACTGACTGACATAGTGATCTATCAATGCACAGCCCAAACCACTGGACGGATCGGGCTGAAATTTTGCATGCAGGTAGATGTTATGACGTAGGCATCCGCTAAGAAAGGATTTTGATCGATTCCACCCCCATGGGGATGAAATAGGGGATGAAAGTTTGTATGAAATTTTGTCAATTTTAAACTGATTGGGCTTACTTTGCATGCATAAAGCTACTATGACGTAGACTTAAGGATTTTGATAAATTCCACCCCTAAGGGGATAAAATAGGGGATGAAAGTTTGTATAAATCCTCTTAGATTTTCGACTGATTGAACTGAAATTAAAGATTGGAGCTACTATGATGAAGACGTCCACTTCAATAGGATTTTGATAAATTCAACCCCCCCAATTTTTTACACACGCTTAACAAAAGTAAAGCCGCAATAACTATGCCTAATTAATAATAATACTTCTAAACGCGAGCGAAGCCGCGGGCAAAAGCTAGTCATTGATAACTAACTAGCTTTTCTACTACCTACCTGCGGCCTACCCTAGCTAAGTTATGAATAAATAATAATAATGCTGGACAATCCACACAGCACCATCTAGCCCCAAAGTAAGCTACTCAAAGCTTGTGTCATGAGTACTAGATGACTGATATAAATGTGGCAATGATGTAAGAATTTCTTCACCTGAGGCTTTTGGATTCATGATTTCATCATGATTTATTCTCTAGCTGCATGATGATTTTTGACTCTGAGCCACTTTGTTCATAAATTTCATTCTAAGATATTCTGCAAGACATGCTTGAAATGAGATTTACTTTTTTTTTGCATCAAAGATGCACACTAAAGTATACTTTTCACCACACTTTCGAAATAACTTGAAGAAGAAACAAGTCCATATTCAATCTATTTATTGCATTATTATGTTATGTATATAGATTTAACATTGTCAGGACTTATGACTAACTCCCGGTTTCTGAAAGCTCAAGTCACTTGCTATTTCAGCTTTTACTTCAAATTAGATAGAGATAGCAAGTGATTTGACAGCCGATTAGTGTTGATCGAGCGTTCAGAAACCAGGGGTTAGTATTTTGTAATGCAATACATAATGCATGCATTAAGTTAATTGCATGAGTTAGTTAATGTATCATCAGGGATCTCCTAACAGGTATACATTTACTTAAAAGGAGATCTCAAAACCATAAAATGTAAACATAGATTAAGTTACTGAAATAAACAATTTGATCAGCACTAGAGAAGTTACAGCTGTGTTGTATATTTCAGTTGGTCCTCTTCCTGCCCGCCTTGTGCCGTAAGATGGGCGTACCATACTGCATTGTAAAGGGCAAGTCCCGTCTAGGAGCCCTTGTCCACCGCAAAACCTGCACATGCTTGACGCTCACACACGTAAGTATCTTCTTACCTCAATTCTTGTGGACTATTGAGATCAGTGCTAAAATTAGTGATAAAGAATTAAATATTAAATCTATCAATACTTGCACTGATAGTTTATACAGTGATTAAAGTCGACTTCTGAGACACTAGAGCTAATGAGTGATAATGAATTAAAAAAAACGGTAAGCGATTTTGTAGAGTCTGTTAAAATCATTTGAATAATTTTAAATAAGACCATAAGTTTCACTGTCTTTGAATAAGAAAACAGTAGAAATTATTAAATTCAATTTAAAACAGCAGAAATCACTTCAAGATTTTCTTGCTGCTTCCTTTGAAGCTGAAGTCAATGATGGTATGTAATGATGATTTATTTGCTATCAGAATGCCATGGTGAAAAACCATCTACCACCAAAAAAGATGTTTCTGAGCATACCATTGTTACTTAAATCATTCATTCAATAACAATATCTTGAACATCCAACTCTGAAACAGAATTCAGAGTTGTTGCAAGAAATTACATATTGAACGACAATCGGGAATTTTCATGAATGTCCCTAAGGAAGGTCTACTTATGCATGAGAGTTATTTTTGAACTTGTTTGATTTTGTCCTCAGGTTGAACAGGGCGACCGCGCTGCCTTTACCAAGGTTGTGGAAGCCATCAAGACGAACTTCAATGAGCGGTATGAAGAGCTCAGAAGGCACTGGGGAGGTGGCGTGCTCGGCAACAAATCCAACGCTCGCATCGCTAAACTGGAAAAAGCAAAGCAGCGCGAGATTGCACAGAAACAGGGCTAGGCCAATAAATTATAAGATATATTGTGTTGTTTTATTCGATCAGCTAATTATTGGTATTGGTAAGGTAATTGATTTAGGTAAACAAGGCAATATGCCTATGTTGAGGATGAAATACTAGACTTATAAATAAAAATACTGCTGACAGTAGGTTACTGACAGATCTCAGGTCCTCAGTCACGAATATCCAGGGTACTTCAGAGACTATACATTTGACCCATAATCACAAATGCAAATAAAATTAAAACTACAATTTAAAAAACTTGGGGAACACGGGTTCGGCCACACCTGCGCGTCAGTAACGCGATACGGGAGCGTCTGTAACGCGAAACTAGTCGCGCAGTAGCCTTATGCACTGACAATTTGCAGCGCGAGCTCGGCTAAGACAAGGCACCGGTGTCATACGGTCAGGGCAAAGTATCTTCTATGTCATAAAGAATAAAGCCCAACATCAAGTTTTGACGTTTCACGGTTTGGGGCAAGGAATCTCCTATTTTCTTAGTGGATAATGCCCCTGGTGTGGTTGAAGCCTTAGCGGGTTTTAATCACGCTGGCCGTCGGCCAACCTTTACCTAAATTCAAAGGTTTTGGTTTGTTTTTCTACTATATCATGTACTGGCGACCCGCCCGCGCGTCCCTGCTTCGCACGGGTGCACATATCATGCATATAAACCTTTCTCTTGAATCACTATCTATTAAAAAAAACCGCATCAAAATCCTTTGCGTAGTTTTAAAGATTTATGCATAGGTAGGTACATAGGGACATGGGGATATAGGGACAGAGTAAGCGATTTTGTTTTATACTATGTAGTGATGTATTATTATACATATAAATCTCCCTCTTGAATCACACCACCTATTGGTGTGTTTATATGTTTTTTAAGTATGCGATAACACCTTGTATTTGAAGTGATCGAGGGTACCCGCCGTCCGGGGCTACCCAACTTTCCCCTACATAGGGACAGAGAATGCGACTGTTTTATAGGTACTAGGTAGTGATAGTGAAGTGCTCTAAAGTAGTCTCTCTGAGGCGCAGTTAAAATCTTTTCATCACACTGGTTTGAAAGGACGACAAGATGTCACTTCGTGCTCACCAGATAAGGTAGAAAGTACCTACTTTATTGCACACAACTTATGGATATAACATGAAAATAAACGTAATAGGTAATTACAATGGTCGGTCTTATAGTTATCACTGAAGAGAGAACAAAGTCAACGGTTGTATGGTAGAGATCCGCTCTACCATACACCGTTGACTTTGTTGACAATTTGTCTTTCCGCCAACGCACGTGCGCGATTGCAATCGTGCAACTTGCAGCTTTGCTATGAATTACAATAATTATTCAAGTTAATAATGAACTTTGTGTGTAGTTGTTAATATTAAGTAAGTACCTAGATTTAACATCGCCTTAGGGCTTAATAAAAAAACCTGTTATGATGTTAATATCTCAATAAATAAATAAATAAAACTTAGGTTTCGTAACGTAGGTTTTAGGGTACTCGTCTTTCCCTCTACGCAGGCGCCGAAAAACGTAACAGGTATGGGAATAAGGACTCTACGAACGAAATTTGCTCAGTCCCGTCGAACTATCGCTCCGCGCAAGCGTGTTGCTAGCTCCATGCGTAGCCAAAAAAATAATTAAAACTTGCATCTAAAAACCTGAATGGAAAGAGAAAAATGGATTTTAGCTGTCTAAAAATATGGTTTGATTTACAGTGATTTAGTGCTGTGTTATGTTGATTGTTTATCGGTGATGCCAAGATATGGGTGTGATAATGATAACTGTGTATGGAACTGGATTGGTTGGTGTATTGGCGTTTATGGTAAGCCTCATATGATGATATCCTTACCTTGTCCTTTCAAAAATTCGTAGGCTCTACGGCTCTACGTGACCGTAGCAGCGCCGTAGTAACGTAACAACGTAGAGCTCCCTAGAGCGTGTTTTGTTGTGCCTCGCGCACGTTTCATGATTATTTATCTTCATTTCTAACAGATTTTCAGACGATATTTTTGGCTTCTGTGCGTATATTTTTAATATCCATTATAAGGGACCTCAGCTTTCTTAGTGGTCCTTAGGGATTCCCCCTAAAAAAGCTGATATA
Organism: Plemyria rubiginata; assembly: GCA_963576535.1. Lineage (NCBI taxonomy): Eukaryota > Metazoa > Arthropoda > Insecta > Lepidoptera > Geometridae > Plemyria > Plemyria rubiginata. The sequence goes on along the minus strand of OY754908.1, from coordinate 12,634,614 downwards.
AATTTGAGAAATTTCTTCCTTCAGTGGTTCCTTCCGTCCGTCCAGGTGGATATCTTTTACTTATCGTTATGGCCGCGCATCTACCTTAGTGCGTTAATTACAAACACGAGTCAGATGTTCTAAAGTTTACCCACTAACCTGCTACTTAGGTGAAGGTCACGTCAACCAAAAATAACGCTGGAAAACAGTGGAATAGATGTGTCTGCGAATACAAAATACTTGCGCCATCACACCCCCTCCTCCTTAGCGTTCTTTTTGCGTGACGCGCACTATACACAATAGCCACAATCGTCGACCTTGATACGGGGAACAGACCAATACAGCCTATAGGCAGCAGACAGGAACTCTTGACACAGCGGAGCGCAAACATTGCACGAGTCACGTCTCGTGCGTCGTCGAGGGGCGTATCTTTTTCTACTTCATTTATTTGTATCAACTTTCAACAGAATGACCTATGACGCTCTGCTGTACTTAGACTTGTGGATATGCACGGGGCTTCGTCCTTCTGGATGTTATTTTTAACTCTAACTCGAAGGGAACTCGAAAGATTTCTCGATAAAACTTCTTTGAGTTTCACTTAAAATTCCTTCACCACACTGTTCCGAAAGAACGAATGACTCGAGAAAATGACGAATTTCAACTTAAATTGTCGTTGCTGAAAAAACAAATTCAAAAAACATAACCCCTATGTAGGTACCTGGTTCCATTTTCAGTTTTTATTTATAGTATACATATAAGATTGGATAGTGAATTGGTATTTACACTTTTGAAAACATCCCCTATGCCAAACCATATGGCTGGTAACGAATTCCACTCATTGGCTGTCTGTACCCTAAAAGTAAAGCGTTACCATAAGCCACCAGAGCCTCAAACATAAAATCTTCCGACCTTTCGCCTGTCGTTCACCCTGGGTTCACCTGGTTCTCTTAGGTATAGAACCGTCCAAACTCAATCAAACAAATCCAAAGTTTAGGCACTGCACTGAATTTAAAAATGTTCGATCTACGCAACCTCGCGCATAGATCACTCACACATAAAAATAGATCACGTCGGGGTCACCAATGTTGAGCGTTACCCCTAGTTTATTGCTGCACTAGCACTATTATTTATTCTGTGCCTCCTGACTGGATATCCTTTAGAATCCAAAGCTCCTTGAGATATAGGTAGCTTGAGGTTTTCATGAATTTTATTAAATGAAATATCGTTGGAATCTCAATATGTCCTGAATACCGATTGCAAGGAAATGATTATACCTAGCAGTTGTTAGGTGAAATTGCATCGAATGAATAAATGATTACTTGAGTAGCTTTATTGTTTAGGTACGTACCTACCAAAACTAAACAGAAAAAAATTATCAATTACACAAAAGCATGAAAATTACCAATTAATCACTGTTTTCCTGAATCTTCGTAATATTATTATTCTTCGAAACTGAATTTAAAAAAATGTGAAGGTTTCAGGATTGAGAAATTGAGTGATGGTGGTCAGCCCTCTTAAATAACTTCACTACTATTATTTCATATGATATCTCTGCTGTTTCTTCACTTTACTAAGTACATATTTATAGTTCCGAAAAAAAAACAGATTTCACATCATCTTTTGCAGTTTTGTGTAAAAGTTTTAAATAAATAAATAAAAACTTTGATCCCTGAGTTTATAAGTTTGAGATCTGACCTATAACTTCTGCTGACCTATATCTTGTTGAGCTCTGTAGTACGATTGAAAGTATAAATCGCGCTTTAACGGACAGAGGTCGGAACGTAACCGTGCCATCAGTTGAATTTGAACTTTATTTGTATGACGATAAAACTTTTAATTAACTTTGTAAAACACATCAGGTGAGGCTCGGCCCCGGTCTAAGCTAGTATACTGACATGCTAGATTGAACTCAAAGTTTGTACAATAGAGTTCAAATTCAGACCACCGGTAAGATTATCAATCTTGGAAATTTACGGACATTCCGAGGAAAGAATGGGATAAACATCTTTTTATTACACTCGTAATTAAATCCATTGTTATACCTAGTTTAAAATTAAAAACAATGTTTGGAAGTATGGAATATCTGCGTGAACCATTTTTTTAGAAATCAGTGGGTCACCTGATGTTAAGTAATAACCATCATCTATCAAATCATTGCCTCGCAAGTCACGCACCATAGGAACGTGACCTACGATGCAATGCTCTAATCTGCGTCCATCAACTAGAAGATTTTCACACCTTTCGAAACCAAAACACATAACACATAACACCCAGATAATAGAGAACAAACATACAAATATCCATTACACATAATAAATGTTGATTCTCGGTGAGAATAGAACCCATGGCCTACAGCGCTGCTGGCAGAGCTACCTACTACCAAAGAAAAATAATCGGCCAAGTGCGATTCGGACTTGCGCACGAAGGATTCCGTACCATCTATAAAAACGGCAACATAATCTCGTTTGCTGTATGGGAGCCCCCCTTAAATAATAGAAAATTATATAAGTACATACATAAAGCTAATAAATATTTGAATGAAAATTGCAGAAAATAAAAATGATAATAATATAAAATTAAAAAATTACATAAGTAGTAACAACTTTATTGACTTCATTGGTCTGAAAATTCCACTGCTGCTAAAAACCTGTGTTAGCGAAGATTATATTATCCTTCCTAATAAGTAATATTATAAATGCGAAAGTTTGTAAGTGTGGATGGATGGATGTTTGTTACTCTTTCACGCCGTTCCGGCTGAACGGATCTGGATGAAACTTGGAAGAGAGATAGATTATAATCTGAAATAGCACATAGGCTATTTTTTATCCCGTGGGAATACCGGGTTTTAAATCTGCGCGGGCGAAACCGCGGGGCGCAACTTGTATATTAGTATATTATATTTTAGCCGCATATTTTCACCTCAAATGTGTATTTTCAACAACTAATCTGATTAAAAACAGCTACTTTACAAATAACGCGTCTTCACAAGCGCCAACACGACTTGGAAAAATTTGAAGATGATTCCCCTGCGTGGTATCGGTATTGACCACGTAGTAGGATAGCCTCTGCTGAAACAGTCCTTAAGACGAAGACAAGAGCTAATGTGACTCTCGCTCGCACGTTTTGACTTGTTGAAAGATATAAAATCACTACACCCATTTTAGAAAAATCGCAAACAACCATTTTGTGTGCAATCACATTGCGCACAGTTTAGCAAAAAAATCATTTTGATCAATACAAGTTTTCCTACTTAAAAGTTTGTTTTTCTAGTTTTCGTACTCAAGCAAACTTTTCAATAGGAAAACTTGCATCAATCAAAATGAAATTTTCACCAAACTATGCGCAATGTGATTGCACACAAAATGGTTGTTTGCGATTTTTCAAAATTGGAATTTGTGATTTTATATCATCCAAAATGTCGAATCGTGCGAGCGAGAGAAATATTAGGTGTTGTCAACGCCTTAATTTTTTTCTGGTAGTTTTAGTAGTAGTTTTTTTTAGTATGAAAGGTTTAGTGCCGTTTAATTTCTTTCAGCACGAAGTGTATTTGTCTTGGTATGAAGATCGTGCCGCCAAGTGTGAACATCTTGTAGAAAGGCGAAGGCCACGCCCGGGGCGTGACACAGCCTTATCCTAAATCCCATTAGCTTATTAGTGTAGGTACTTGCAGAGGCCAATTAATTTGGCGTTTTAGAATACTATTTTCTTTGTAGATTCAAGAATGAATAAGTATAAAAGAGAGTAGGTACTTATTAGATGTTGTATTCATAACTTCATAGGTATCTTAGTAGTATTATTTTTTTCTTTGTATTATGTTTGTTATTTATAAGTGCCTAGTTAAGTTTTTGCAAATAAATATGTTTTCTTTCTTTTCTTTCTTTCTAATACTGAAATGGTATGGATTTCACGAGTTTTGATATCGTTTACAATCTAATTATGTAATGTATTGTTATGAAAATATTTTTGGACAAGCTTAGCCCACCTTAGGGTTGCGGTTTCCTAGCCTAAAAAAAAAACGAAAAATCGCAAAACATTTCTCTAAAACTTGTAATTTGTTTTTATTATTAAATGCTAGATTATATTATTTAGAGATTATATTTTTTTTTTATATTGATTTAGAGCACCGGTGGTCTAGTGGGAGTGACCCCGCCTTCCGATCGTAAGGTCGCAGGTTCGGATCCGGTCGTACACCAATGGATTTTTCTATCGAAAAATTTATGTGCGCATGCCAGTGCTCTTAAACGGTGAAGGAAAACATCGTGAGGAAACCAGTTAGTATTCTAACAGCGGCGATGGGCTTGCAACCTGTCACGTATGGAATACTAACTACTGCAAAATGTGGGTATGTGCCAAATGTAATGTTTGGACGTACCTCTGACTACCCCCCTTAGACATCCTCAAAGAATCTTGAATTTAGTACCTACTTAGTACTGGGAGATCTGAAGGGATATCTACCGTAACTGGGGATCAAAGTCGTGAAGCTGTTTCAGTTTTTTTTATTAAATGCTTTTTTTTATAAAATTAAAATTATGTTTTGCTGAATCCTTTTGAGTTTCTGTTTCCGAAACTTAGGGCGAGTTGAGATTTTGCTACGATTTGACTTTGCGATCTGACATTTAATCATAGATTTAGTTAATCGGCAGTTGTTTTTTTTTATTTCAAGGTATTTTATCTGCGATCACGGTGTTTTTGTATTAAAATGTGATTGAGAAGTTATATAAAGGTACTATAAAGTACCTAACCTACGTATTAGAATTGCTTAGTTTGTCATGTTAGGCTAGTTAGGTTAAGTTAGCTTGTGCCTTGAGTAGGTACTTATGTACCTACATGGCTGTTAGTAAATATGTAGGTTTAGGTCCAATAGATTATCTAAACTTTATTCCGTAACTACACCGCCGTCAATTTCTGATTAGTTCTTATCCTTCCAAGGTTGCCTGGAAGAGATCGCTCTCAGCGATAAGGTCGCCCATTGTTTTACCTTAAATGTATGCTTTTACTCTGTACTATGTTTCTGTGTGGTGAATAATAAAGAGTTATCTATCTATCTATCTATAAGGGTTGCATGCGTCTTAATCAACTTCGATCGACTTAAACAGTAGGTATTTTTGAGCGCTATGCTGAAACATGTATATTTTGTAGTAAGCCCCTAACTGAATCACCTTTACAAACTTTTGAATAGAAAAATGGACTATAGAACGCTTTGTAAAGACATTTATAATAATGTTTTATGCCTTTGTAAAGACACGTGTACAAAATACCAAGGTGAATAATGATTAGTCGATTCTTTTCAAATCTAATAATAGATTCGTCAAAGGGATTATATCTAAGCTTTCCTGGTCGATAGTTAATAGTTATGTACTTAGTAATACTATTTTGATCGATCGTTCTAAGTGAAGGAATCCCAGTAGAAAATTGGACCATTATGATACTTGCTAACCGAACAATGACCTTAATGAACGATGACCTCTGTGGCGCAGCGGGCGAGAGCCTGCCTGCGACGCAAGAGGTTGCGGGTTCGATTCCCGCCTTGGGACAAATTTGTGTACGATCTGCAGAAATTTGTTCCGATGGTCTGGGTGTTTTCTATGTATAATAAAAAATATCTATCTATGTAAGTATATAATGTATTAAATATATCAGTTATCTAGTACCCATAACACAAGCTTTGAATAGCTTACTTTGGGGCTAGATAGTGCTGTGTGGATTGTCCAGCATTATTTATTTATTATTTTATTAGAACAAGCAGATGGCCCACTTGATGTCATGTAAAATGGAATAAGGGTTCTTGAATGGCCACCACGAACAGAAAAACGAAGCGTAGGACGAATTGACTTCTGGGAAACTGAATTGAATTCTGGGAATTTTACTCTAGCATTAAAAACAGCTTAAAGTATCCATTAGTATCATAAAAAGGGGCGTCCATTTTCAGGGGTTTTGTCGTGCTGTGCGATGACCGACGACATTGTTAGGACCGCGGGAAGTCGGTGGAAAAGGCTCAGAATCGTTCTTCCTGGAGACGTATAGGGGAGGCCTATGTCCAGCAGTGGACTTCTTTAGGCTGATGATTATAATGATCGTAACATCAAAACATCGTAATGATGATGATGATCGTAACATCCAATCATCGTAACTGTTGTATTAGATACTATTAGGTGAATTGATTTTGTATTACTGGATAGGAAGTTGGGTAGTTTGGCTACCTTGTAATAAGGATTTCCGGTTTCCTTGCACTAATAAACTCAGGATACAGTAAAATAATAACTAGTGTAAACAGCATCTGTTTAGTTATATTACATTCATAGACATCTCGTCATCACGACATGCCTAGAATGGTTTATTAGTCAAATTATGTCATAAAATTGCATTTTTTTTTATCCCTAAACAATAAATATGTATGTTTAACTGAAAAAAGTGAAGCTATTATGCACAGAGTGCACAGACTAGTAGGGATGCTAGTAGGGATTGTAAAAAAGAAGACAATTTTACGACTTTGACATAATCAGACTGAAACTGACGGATGTCAAATTATGTGGCCTATTAAATTGGCCATACTATGATGAGTCCTATTTGAATGAGGTTCTAATATATAGTTCACTATTATCGCTAGGCACGAAAGAAGAAACGAGGAGTGCCTACTGTAAAATCCTTTCTTAGGCATTATAATAGTCCCATTAAATAGTGAAATTTGGTACTTAGGTAGATAGTAAAAAATTTAGGTTTTAGTTGGTTTAGTTTTATTTTATCATTCACTCTTTTAGTCGTTTTAAATAATTGCTTTTTGTCTACTATCAGTCTACGTCACAAAGTTTACTGTGCCTGGTAAAAAACATCCGTGGAGTCAGGTCCTGGTGGTCACACACAGGTTTTATTAAACCTATCACAGAGATCTAGGTAAGAAAAACTTTTTGTGAAGAGAAAACAAATACATTACACACAACTTTTACTTCAAATAAGAAGCAAGTGACTTGACAGCCGATTAGTGTTGATCGCGCTTTCAGAAACCGGAATGTTCCTTTACACTTTTGCAGCCAGTTTAAAATGTAGCCTTTTTCTCTTCCCGTCCGAAACTAATTTTGTAAAGTAAGCTTGGTGAGCAAAACAATTGCTTAATCTCAATTATAAAGTAAAGTTGTAATGTATTTTGTAGTTCTCGGGTCCGTGGTCAATGTATTCTGTAGCTTACGATATTGCTGTTCTAGAACCTTCGAGTCCATTCGTGGTTTGCTGGGTCCAAGCTGTGAACGCAAATTAAACATGGAAGTCTGTGCCCCTAGGTATATATATAAGTTGTTTAGACGGTTTTTGTTATAACACTTGTATATAGAACAAGCAATTTATCGATTGTATTGGTAACTATCCAATCACTACATAGTATAAAACAAAGTCGCTTTCTCTGTCCCTATATCCCTATGTATGCTTAAATCTTTAAAACTACGCAACGGATTTTGATGCGGTTTTTTTAATAGATAGAGTGATTCATGAGGTAGGTTTATATGTATGATGTATAATACATGTATGATGTAGTAGAAAAATAATGTGCACCCGTGCAAAGCAGGGGCGCGCGGGCGGGTCGCTAGTATGATAACAATACAAAGCATTGCTTCGACAGCAAGTCACGCACGATAAGAACATGCCTAAGGATGCACTGTCCATAAACTTGAGGTAGGTACACAGATGTTAAGTGGCTGACAACCATCAAAGAACTTTCTCGCTCGCACGTCTCGATAGTTGAAAGATATAAAATAACTGAACCCACTTTCGAAAAATCGCAATAAATCATTTTTTGTGTGCAATCACATCGCACACAATTTAGTAAAACTCAAAAGTTTGCTTTTGCTATTTTTTTTTGTGTTTCTTTTATATCAAGTTTACATGTAGGTACTTGATTTCATTTAATTGTATATGATCAAACGAACTTCTTAAGTTAAGTTCGATCGATATCTTCTTCTTTCTTCTTTTTATGGCTCCTGTCTAGGTATAGACAACCTTGCCTTGCAACCAGCGCATACGAACTTATTTTATTTGAAACCAGTACAGTGCACAGTTTGTTTAGTTGACGCCCCCACCAATTATTTAGTACATTTTTAGTTGTAAGTTTTGTGTAAAGTTATATTTGATTTCGTATTGTATGGATTTTTAATCTGAAATAAATGAATAAAAATAATATTGTATTTTTTATTTGATTGATTTTGGAATACTAAACACGCTCTACGAAAATGGTGAAAATTGGTGAAGGTTGGTTAGAACATAGCACGTTATACGCTGTTGGGTATATAGGCTCGCAGTCCAGTTTTAGTCTTGACCAATTTTGTTCTTGAGGTTATAGTTACCGTGGCGTTTTGATGACTCAATGTAGATCTGCTGGTGTCCATAGGCCACATACCTAATCACTTTCCATCATGTAGGTGGAGAGCAAAGTGGCGCTGACCATCGCTAGTACCTACTTAGGACGATAAATGGTTGTTTGCTATACGTATATTGAAAATAGGTACCCGGAGTTAAATTGAATTAACTCCGTAAATATTGAAATGTGCGAGCGAGACAAGACAATTGTAGTAGGCTGTTGCTACGAACGCTACAAGTAAGTGCTACGAAGCGTAGGCCGTAGCAACTCGTGTCGCGTTCGGAAAATAATACTAAAAAGCTGCAAACTAAAATATCAAGGCGAAAGAGCTTTAGCGCGTAATGGGCGCCTGGTTGCGTGGTGACTGCGGCCTTACATTTTAACTATATAACATTTGATATGCTAGTAAGTCTAGCTATGATCGGAAGATGCAAGTAGCTTCTTGTATTTAGGAAAAAATTCAGCCGTGCTAAAACACGGTTTTTTTAATAGTGTTGTAAAAACGTAAGTTTTAAAAACTTTTACAACAGTAAGATCAGACAGAACTTACCCCATTTCAATTTAATCAACTCTCAGTAAACTAAAAGTAAATTGTAAGGAAACTTTCAATGGGAGCAATAAGTATTTTCTTTGGCGCACAAAGTTTAAAAGTTTTACCTAGTTCGGCTTGCCAGGGTCGGATCAAGAATAGTTATTTGTTATACAAGAGTGCAAAGTTGCTTTTTAACCGCGTGTTCAATTTTGATGACCGAGCAAGCGAAGGATTCTAAAATTTAATCACGAGCGCAGCGAGTGATTCAAAATTAGAATCCTGAGCGTTAGCGAGGGAATCAAAAGAGCACGAGGTGAAAAATCTTTGCACTCGAGTGCAACACGTAACTTTTCATTCCACCTCAGCGAGGAAAAGACTAAATGCAAAAAAATTACAATCAATGTTGGCGTTAAACAAACTTCCTCGTCGCTAGAATCACTCATTTTAGTTTTTTCACTTGTTTTCAAGTTTCTTGTTTTTAATATAAGGTTTAGCAAAGAGTAGTAGAGCTCTTTGTGAAGGGCTCGTCCGGGGAAGTACTACCACCACGCCTTTTTCTGCCGCCAAGCAGCAACGCTGAGTTTCGGTTTGAAGAGTGTGGTCGCCGGTGTAATTACAGGCACATGAGGCTTAACATCTGTATGCCTCAAGTTGATGGACGCAGGGCAGTGCATCGTAGGGCACGTTCCTATTGTGCGTGACCTACGGGGCATTGTTTTGTTTATAGGTGATGGTTACCACTTAACATCCGGTGGGCCATCTGCTTGTTCCATCAGCTAGTTGTATTAAAAAAAAAATGGGAACGTGACCTACGATGCACTGTCCTGCGTCCATCAACTTGAGGCATACCGATGTTAAGCCTCATGTGCATGTAACCGAAATACAGCGTTGCTGCTTGGCGGCAGAAAAAGGCGTGGTGGTAATACTTCCCCGGACGAGCCCTTCACAAAGAGCTCTAATACTCTTAAAACTTCACTCTGTAATTACATTTTTGAAAATTTTCTATTTTATTCCATATTTATAAACAACAAATGCACAGTAATAGGGTCTTTCCATGTTACTTGTACTTGTATTGTTATTAACTGAAAACAAGGCCAAGCACATTGTAAAAGTTAATTTCCTCCCGACATAGCACTAAGGGCCGTTATGAGCACTCGTCGCTTAGGCATTCGTTTTCACAAAACTGTGATCATTATTTCACGGCCGTTATACAGAAATGTTACTACTAACGATGCTAACTTAAACTTGATGGAACAGTGGGATCGTAACATATCGATTAGGAAGAAAGAGATCTTACGACATCGAATCGAAGATCTGTATTAAACAACAAGTACCCTGGATAAAATTTAGACATTCAAATGACATGTTACCTTGGGTGTCGATTTGAAGCGCTCCCCGAGAGTACTGCATACTATTTTTTTTTCTTCTTTTTATGGCTCCTGTCATAGACAATCTTGCCAATGTCAAGTGATTCAGAGATTATACTCTTTGTTGTTATGTTTCTAGTCACGTCAGTCCAAAGTCAAATTACAGCAATAATCATAATGGCGGCATATCTAATATTAGATAGTTCCGATTACTTTCAACTGCCACTCTGCCCACTCTCAGCGCCAAAATGGCGATTATCAAATGACACATAGAAACGCCGAAAACATTCTATCCAGTGTGGTACATCGCGAGATCAGTGATAATGCATCAGTGGATTGAGATATTGAGACCACCAATGACGTCGACAGTCCCGAGAAGCCGTCATTTTAATTTGCAAATTTGAAATTGCCAACAAACAATATTTGCTCCCAATTGTGATTGGAAGTTCTGAAACTCATTTTCGGAGTACGATTTGACTAACTTGTGACTGAAGGTCGAAACAAAGTGCGCCAAGTTTTCTTAATCAGCATAACGTCGATTCTTCTTCTTGTTCTAAATATGTAAATCCGTTATTGGCTTTATTAAAAATCAAATTTACTGGTATCTCCCCTCACATAAAAACAACAAATGTTGTTTTCTATGGTGTAAATTGATTGTTGTTTATTTTTATAATTACTATGTATGTACTTACTGTTTGCTAAAATATATTCTGTGTTCTTTACTGTCGCATGTCACACCAGGCCAGGCCACGTCTGAAAACCAGCGTTGCACTGTACCTACGGTACCTAGGTACCTAGTTTAGTGCAGCATTTAGCTAAGACGTGACCTTTTTGCCCCGCACAACGGTAGGTAGGTTCTTTATTAGTGCAGGTCATTATTTTATTTTCTGTTAGTTTTAAGTAAGTACCTACTTACCTGTGTTTGTGGGACGAAATAAATATGTTTTCTTTCTTTCTTTTCGCACACATAGCTACAGATTTTAGTGTATTTACAGCAAGTGTACAAAAAAAAACCAGTAAAAGACATAGAAGATTATTTCGTTGGTATTACGACTCAGAACATCGTAACAGGCTAAAAGAATATGGGGTTTCTATCCACAAAAAGACACAATTTCGCGGGCGATCGCAACCCACTTGATTGATGGCAGCGAACTGGGTTTTCTCAACTCGGCAGCTGAACGCAGTCTATCTATTGATATACGATCCGCGTGGACTCAGGGTTAGGACACAGGGGCAGTTTCTTGAAAAACATTCTATAAAACTTGCCAAATAACGTGGCAATACATATGAGATGTCAAAAAAAATTATATTAATGTCCAATGTATTCTACTTAAAACTAGGAGTAAAATGTCAAATGACAACAATAGTGTAAGAGAGAGAAACTGGTGTCTATTCTGTTTTTTTTTGGCGTCGTACTTTATGTACATTTGCCATTTTACGTTTTTTTTAATAATCAAAAATTAGGGAAACAGGGATTCAATTGACTCGGAAGGATTAGGACAGGATCAGTAAAATTATACAATCTATTCTGTTATTATAATAATTATACAACGCTAAAGTTGTAGCCGTCCTTGTTGTTTCAGTTTATAAGAAAGGGACATTTTAGTGCTGTCAAATTAAGTTAGTTTAAGCCATAAACTAACCTCATTTGACAGTACTAAAATGTCAACCCTAAACTTTAGGGTAAAGCAACATTTTTAGGCGTATTTAGTCACCAAGTAGGTAAATACGGTGCTGCCTAGTTTGACGTAAATTTACCTGCAATTATAAAGAAAAATGCTAAATTCAGAAATGTCATTCGGAGGTGGAATGCTAATTTTAACTATAGCCGAGACTTTAAAACTTTAGCTTTGACAGAATACAATCTATCTGACACAGTTTTAGTTAGCTGTTACAACAGAATCCACACCAACGATTAGCACCATTAATTCATGATTCATTGATAATTATAGGTATAATCAACCCACACCGGATTTTAGCAAGGAATGCTGCTTTATTCCGAAATAAGTTTTTCACTAATCGTAAATCGACGTAAATAAAAAAACTCGTGTAATATCAACGTAGTAAATTGGAAAATACTCGTCTAATTTAAAAGAGAATTTAAGCTGAACTATTCAAACGGAATCCAAGTTTTTGATAGAACGTCTTGTAATAATTATCCCGTCGGCTTCCTTCAATCTTTTTAATTAACTTTGATGTTCGTGGGTAAGCGAATTCTTTGAGCGTTTAATAAATCTACTTAGTGGCAACTGCAGATCAGTTAGGTAAAGGAGATCGAACGTTCTGGCAATTATTCTGCATGTAACACCGACCTCATTGGACAGTAGCCCTGCCTTCTGGACTGTCGGTTGTGGTGAGATCGATTCCAAGAAATAAACACCATTTCTGTGATGAAAAAATGTTTGGACTGTGTCCTAAAAAGGGTTTAAGAAAAGAAAGAAAGAAAACATATTTATTTGCAGCAGCTTAAATACAGCATAAAACATACAAAAACAAAGAAAATAAATCAATTAAAAATAACCTATATAAGAGCTGCAAAAGGGACCCTGCCCTGACCCCTTAATATCAATTTGTTGTCCGGCTGTCTTCAGGCTCTTTATTGACCTTTTGATCTTTTCTTTAAAAAATAATTGTGACAGTGACTGTAATTTTTTTTTTTAAAACAATATCTATATTGAATTTTCTGGATTTTGAAAATTCTGATATTTGGAATCTTTTTAACATACCTAGCTAGACTTTCGAACTTAGAGATAGTAAACTTTCGGACTACTTACAACATTTATGTATCAGTCAACTTTTGACGTATTGACATACTATTTTGCAACCCCCTTGCGCTATCTCCTAGTATTTATTTATCGATCTTTTACCGCCAACTTTCCGAAGTGCTTCAACTGCGTCAGTAAAAAGTTGTGTTTTTCTTTCTCGCATTGCGTCTTTTGCTCTTTGTTTTTTTGCTCCTGTAATATTTAATTTAAAAGAAGAGCTATTGCTACATAATTGCACGGTGTATGATGCGATGTGAAACCGCTATGCCATACGTCCTAATTCTAACCAGACAGCTACTTAGTTGATAAAACGCATTCCTAACAGGTCGTGAAGGTCTGAGGGCCAAACTAATCTAACTACCAAGGTAATGGTAAGGTTACCTCAGTGGCGCAGCGGGCGAGAGTCCGCCTGCGACGCAAGAGGTTGCGGGTTCGATTCCCGCCTCGGAACAAATTTGTGTACGATCTGCAGAAATTTGTTCCGTTGGTCTGGGTGTTTATGTATAATAAAAAATATCTATCTATGTAAGTATATAATGTATTAAATATATCAGTCATCTAGTACCCATAACACAAGCTTTGAGTAGCTTACTTTGGGGCTAGATGGTGCTGTGTCGATTGTCCAGCATTATTTATTTATTTAATGATCATCAGATCGGAAGGAAATTCGAACTCACGAATTTCTTTCTGATCTGATGATGATTAAGGTCAAGGATTGGAATCCGGTCGCGCTGTATGTGCGCAACGCTCCTCTACCAGCTTAGCAATAGAAGGGGGAATACCGTTCACCAGAGAGAAAAATGCTCTATTTATTTAATCATTTATAGACGATTATTTTTAGACCTCCGTGGCGCAGCGGGCGAGAGTCCGCCTGCGACGCAGAGGTTGCGGGTTCGATTCCCGCCTCGGAACAAATTTGTGTATGATCTGCAGAAATTTGTTCCGTTGGTCTGGGGTGTTTTCTATTTATAATAAAAAATATCTATCTATGTAAATATATAATGTATTAAATATATCAGTCATCTAGTACCCATAACACAAGCTTTGAATAGCTTACTTTGGGGCTAGATAGTGCTGTGTGGATTGTCCAGCATTATTTATTTATTTATTTATTTATCTTCTAAAGAAGTTTAGAATGAGAGAGGCTGCTTGCTTGCGTCACAATCACTGCGCTGCAGCGTGCTCGCTGTGTTTCAAGGCACCGTATTTAACAAGTTATTGGGGTGAGCGGTATTACCCGACGGACGCCATTAACAAAATCAAAATCAAAACGGTATTTATACAACCACAGGTAAATACAAAAAAATACAAAGGTATAAGGTAAATACAGGTAAATCCTTCAAGGTTTGCTGGAAGAGAACTCTTTTTAGGGTTAAGCTCGCCTTTGTACATGTTTTTTATTTAAGTTTACTGTATGTTCTAATTGTGTGCAATCCCAACTAATATTATAAATGCGAAAGTAACTCTGTCTGTCTATCTGTCTGTCTGTCTGTTTTTTTTTTTTTTTTTTTTTTTTTTATTGTTTGATAGCTAGACGTTTGACTGCCATCTCACCTGATGTAAAGTGAAGATGCAGTCTAAGGTGGAGCACGCTTAGCTATAATCCACTTATTCACTCTTGACTTAAAAATTCCTAGTCTGTCTGTCTGTTACACTTTCCCGCTTAAACCTCTCAACCGATTTTGATGAAATTTGGCACAGACAATCTTTAGACCATGAGAAAGAACATAGGCTACCTTTTATTGCGAAAAAAAGAGATGAAGAGATTAAAAGTACGCAGACGAAGTTGCGGGTACCAGCTAGTAAAGAATAAAGAATACTTTGAAAACCCTACTTCCTTCACAAACTGTGAAGAAAAACATTGCAAGTAAGATAATGATAACATAATGGCTCTTGAAAGGAGCCACTTGCTAGCCCACTAGTGCTAAACCAAGAAGAAGCAATGTTTCATCCTACTAATATTATAAACGCGAAAGTTTGTAAGTATGGATAGATAGATGGATGGATGTTTTTTACTCTTTCACGCCGGAACGGCTGAACTGATCTGGATGAAACTTGGCAGAGAGAAAGAAAAAAGAAAGAAAGAAAGAAAATACATTTATTTGACACACATAAGTACATACATAGAGGTAGATTATAGTCAGGAATAGCACATAGGCTATTTTTTATCTATGCGGGTGAAACCGCGGGGCGCAAGTAGTGGTTAAGAAGGACTAAAAAGCTCGCTTAATTTCTAAAATACGTCGCTTATTTCTTTAGATTGTGTCTGTCTTTACGCAAAGTAAAAACAGTCGCGCAGTCAGCCAGGGGCGTGTATTTAAGTTAGTTTGCACCCTTACAGCCACCCTCTGGTCGATACCGAGTACCGACCCTTGAGTCTACCGCGAAGCACTTTGAATCTTCAATTCTGAGATTGAGATACACAGAAGATTCTACCGGATGCTAAACAGGACCAAAATATATATTAATTTGCCACTGTTATTGGATGGAACAACTTGTATGTAACTACTAGTAGCGGCCCGCGGTTTCACAGATTTAAATCCCGGTATTTCCACGGGATAAAAAGTAGCCTATGTGCTATTCCAGACTATAATCTATCTCTCTGCCAAGTTTCATCCAGATCTGTTCAGCCGTTCCGGCGTGAAAGAGTAACAAACATCCATCCATCCAGGCGTGGTGGTAGTACTTCCCGGACGAGCCCTTCACAAAAAGCTCTAATACTCTTAAAGTTGTGCAATTTCTTTTCTTTCAAAAGACCAGCAATAAACCAATACCAATCCTTGTGTTTCTGAGTAGGGTCCCGCGTCGTAATACAAAAACGGCGGGTATGGCGTATTTACGGGTCCTGCGACAACAAAGTCTGGCTGTTGAGTTTTACGCGTTACCATAAGCCGTGTAATGAATAGCCTGATTGAGCGATCTGGGTAAGCGGCGCTAAAACAATAGTAAAGTTGAACGAGAGTGTCTAAAAACCTCGAGAAGCGTTGGGATGAAGGCTTGGATTTAGTCGTAGAGCTCTTTGTGAAGGGATGTAGGTGCTATTACGAAAGAAGGTTCTCGAATGGCGACCATGAACATGGAAGGTGTATGGGGCGTTCTTTTTTGCCTGTTCTAGCGGAGCGCGAAGGAGGCTTCACTTCAGATGTTTCATTCAATGTGGTCTTTAAGTTTGTACCACGGAAACGAGACTTCCGTTCATGATTGACTTACCAACTGCCCGCACCAAGCGCTTTGCTTCAACTTTCTTAATGCGTACGGCCAAAGAATGGAACTCCTTGCGGACGTCCGTTTTTCCGAATACCTATAATTTGGATGCTTTCAAGAGAAGAGTGAACAGGTATTTTCTAGGTAAACGTGCCACATCGCAGACCGTATCATCACTTAGTATCAGGTGAGATTGCGGTCAAACGTTTTGCCTATCACTACATAGTGTAAACAATGTCGCTTTCTCTGTCCCTATGTCCTTATCCTCATGTCCCCATGTCCTTATGTATGCTTAAATCTTTAAAACTACGCAACGGATTTTGATGCGATTTTTTTAATAGATAGAGTGATTCAAGAGGAAGGTTTATATGCATAATACATTGATGATATGTGCACCCGTGCGAAGCAGGGGCGGTCGGGCTGGTCGCTAGTATGTAATGAAATAAACATTTTAATTTTGACGCGCCCGATGGACTGACGACATTTTTTGTTGGGTCGTTCTTTTTAGGGAGTTCTATGTCCAGCCTATAGTATCGCGATTTTTCTAAAGTGAGTTTAGTGGTTTTATATCTTTGAACACGACGAAACGTGCCAAGCGAAAGGCACATTTAGCTCGGGTCTTCTACTTGAAAATTATAAAGTTATTAAAAGTGTTATTCATCTTGGTAAAGGAAACTGTACTTAGCTACTTTTCATCTAAGTTACACAAATATCTACTAAACCTTCCTTACAGTAGCCGGAGGCGATACCAGATTATCAGACGATGTGATACCCTGCCAGACGTCCTTATCTCCACTGGATAGAGTTCAAAATATCTCAACAGTTCCTGCTACCGTATTAGCTACAATTTGGCTTTATTGCGAGGGAATAAGGTTCAAATTACATGGCGTTTTCTTACCGCGGTAATAGAAATGTCGGAGCCCGTGAAAATATTGTCGTAATCGCAAATTATTTTGATTTATATGACGTCTCGTTAGTATACTCGTTTTTAACCGACATCAAAAAAGGAGGAGGTTTTTTATGTTTGTCACCTCATAACTTTTTACTCGGTGAATTGATTTTAAATTATATTTTATCAAAAGCTTCGTGTGTGCTTGTGCTTGTCATGTGCCTTATTTATTTGAGTCAGATCTGACGAGAGAGTCTGAGTAATTATTGAGTTATAGTAGTGAGTGTATTTTATGCTGTATTTGATGTCGGTTTATTTCTTGACAGTTATTAGCCCCCGTATTCTGATATCTTGATCAACACTAATCGGCTGTCAAGTCACTTGCTATTTCAGCTTTTACTTCAAAAAAGATAGAGATAGCAAGTGACTTGATAGCCGAAAATTGTTGATCGCGCTTTCATAAACCGGGGGTTAGTCTATGGATATGGTTATTCATATAGAATGGATTCTTAAAATAAAATATTAAATAAATGTTTTATATGATTATCTTACTAACCATTATTTCCTGTAATTTATTGTGTTACTAACCTCCTATGGATTTATGTTGACCGAAATAAAAGTATTTTATTTATTTATTTTATTTATGTAATATTATAATAATACCAATATTGAAACTCCAATGTGGTGCCAATCGACCTTAGTGAGGAAGAGGCATAAGAGAAAAGCTATACCAACGCTGTAGTCTATTCACATCCTTATTATCTATGATGACGTAACTGTTATCTCGATCTCTGAAGCTTATTTAACCGAAATAGCTTTATCGTGTTACCTCTAATGACAATATTCGTACAGAAAGATTTATTTATCGATGTACTAGTGAAAATAGCGTGTGTTATCAAGTATTTTGAAGCTATCTTCACTACACTTTACCGCTTTTTTTTTAAAGATTATAAACATTTTTTTCTCTCAAACGGTGAAGGAAAACGTCGTGGGGAAACTAATTATAGTTCTAACAAAGGCAATGGGCTTGCAAACTGTCACGTATGTTGAAAAATATATAGCTACTAGTAGCGCCCCGCGGTGTCACCCGCGTAGTTTTAAATCCCGGTATTCCCACGGGATAAAAAGTAGCCTATGTGTTATTCCAGACTATGATATCTGTGCCAATTTTCACCAATATCCGTTCAGCCCTCCTGGAGTTATAGAGTAACAAACCAATCAAGAGTAATGATATCCATCTATCCATCCATCCATCCTAGGATGTTCAAATTCTTGTTAAAATTCCAACCGTGATTCAGCACAGGTAATTTGCGAAGCGGCGTACCAGATGCGTCCTCTGGCCTTCCGCTCCCCACTGATGCACTCCAGAGCGGATGCTACTATAGAGATATATACAGCTTTATCTAGAGATATAAAGTAGTCTTATTATTACTTACGCATAAAACGCTGCTTTTTGCACTTGATGATATCTAAAAAGCAGAGTTGTACATTAGATACAGGCTTTTTAGAATAGAATAGAATAGAAAATAGTTTATTTTATCTCATAATTTTTTTAAACACTTACAATTTGTTTGATGACAAAAAAGGCCACCACTCAGCATTTGCTGTATGAGCTCAAGCCCATACAGCGCTGGTTTTCAGTGGCGCCATAAAGAGTAGAGCAGCAGCACCTGCGACACGCGTTCTTATAAAACAGTTACACAACATTTTACGTTGACAAGGTCTCTAAATAGCTATTGACTATAATAAGCAGTACAAATAAAACTTAATTTCTTTTAACAGATACATTATATAAAAATAAAAAATAAAACTTAAAAGAATAACTTTTGTGAAGTGCCCATCCGGAGAAGCTCTACCACCATGCCCAAGCAGCATTGCTGTGTTTCAGTTTGAAAGATATTCATATCGAGCGTGACTTACAAACATAATTATTACAATGGAATGCTTTAATATAATATAATGCTGGACAATCCACACAGCACCATCTAGCCCCAAAGTAAGCTACTCAAAGCTTGTGTTATGGGTACTAGATGACTGATATATTTAATACATTATGATATACTTACATAGATAAATATTTTTTATTATACATAAACACCCAGACCAACGGAACGAATTTCTGCAGATCGTACACAAATTTGTTCCGAGGCGGGAATCGAACCCACAACCCCTTGCGTCGCAGGCGGACTCTCGCCCGCTGCGCCACTGAGGTCGTCATATAGATAAGTCAATATAGATAACTAGCTGTGACCCACGTTTCGCCTGCGTAGTTTTAAATCCTGGTTTTCCAACGGAATAAAAAGTATACGTTCAGCCGTAGGTAATAATAATAATATTTCTGCGACGGGATGGCAACTTCAACAGAGTTACAAGCAAATGCATTATAAAGGAGTTTTTACATATTTTTTAAACGACAGGCTTTGATACGACAGGTAGGACTTACAACCTTTCACGGAATGGTTTCCGCCACTAATTAGCTGGCGAAAAGTCACGTGTTATCTTTTCGAATCGAAATGACAAAACCTTGGTGTGAAAATGTCAAAAACGCGTAAAGTTCGTTTCCGAGAAGGATTGTAGGGAGCCATTATTCTAAATTCAAAAATTGTATTCCGTTCCGAATCTGATACCGAATGAATTAAAATAATCTTCCATTCTGCTTCTTCCATCAGCAAAATCCCTACTTCCCTACTAATATTATAAATGCGAAAGTAACTGTCTGTCTGTCTGTTACGCTTTCCCGCTTAAACCTCTCAACCGATTTTAATGAAATTTGGCACAGACAATCTTTAGACCCTGAGAAAGGACATAGGCTACCTTTTATTGCGAAAAGTACGCAGACGAAGTCGCGGGTACCAGCTAGTAGTCTATAAAAGAGCAGTTTCTGTAAATTAACAGTCATCGTTATTTTTTCTGTTTATCTTGTGGCTAAAGAAATGAACTATTTATTACTTTCAAAGCATAGTTTTATGTACATTGTATAGAGCAAAAACCTTGTGTTTTCCTTCACCGCTCCGTTTGCGATGTAATTCCAAGTGCTATCGGATTTAAAGCCCTCGTTACTGTTTACGATGTGTTTATTTGCCGACATTTGGCCGAAGTCGAGCCGATGGCGAAAGCGAGCCGAAGCACGTCTCTACAAGTTTTAACGACTGTGTTTGTTTAGGACGGTGTTCGTATGAAAACTCTGCACAGCTAATATAATAGTAAATACGTCCATGTAGTAAACTGATAAGGACAGCGGAGACGACTACCGTCAAATAATAGACAGCTTTCACGGGTCAGTTGGTAGTAGCTTTGCCTTCTGCCGTAGGCCGTGGGTTCGATCCCCACCGAGACCAAATATTTGTGTGTGATGAACATAGATGTTTGTTTTCTGTCTGGGTGTTACTATGTACTTACCATCAAAAAATAATACTAGTAATATTTTTTAAGATACTTCAGTAAATGGCGTTATACTTAGGTACCTACACTTAGGTATTATGTTAGACCCGGAAGCATATTTATTAGCTTCGTAAAACTTTGATCCACAGACAATACAGCCCTTCGATAGAGTGTTGGGAGGGATGAAGTGCCCTTATACCACTTAGACATGCGGAGGGTTGTAACATCTAGCCACCCCAGCGGATGTCTAGTGGCACACATCTGTGATGTGCTTTGTAGCTTTTTAGGGGGATTGTTTGCTGAGACGCTTGACAAAAGTAGGAGATTTTCGATAATAAAGAAGTTGATCAGTCAGTCCGATTAAAATTTAAGATTTATTGAGTAATCACCATTTTATTGCGAGTCACGCGCGTTTTTTTACAAAAGATCGAAGACGCACATTTTTTGGAGGCAATATTTGACATTAGTCTGACTAGTATGACACTTGTGGTAGTACTTCCCTGAACCACACACGAAGTTCTCTGCTCTTAAATTTTCTATACTTATCATATTCCTTCATTCTTCATATTCTTCAATTCTTCTTACTTTTTTTTAGTCGGTTAACTACGATGATTAACTCGATCTGCTGGCGCCGATAATGTTCGGAAACGATAAATTAGTTACAAAATAAACATTTTATAATGGTGATGGTGAAGGAACACACCTGCCGTTGTTGTAACATTGTAGTTTATTTATATCTTGACTATTATTGCTTTTGAGTGTCCGTATGAGTGGTGTCTGTCGGTCTGTTTGTTTTGTGTAGTCGTATTAGAGATTTATCAGTTTGGTGTTATAATACCTCGTTTACACTCAGCTTATGTCCGTGGCAACGTGAATGTCAACGTTCTCTCTCTCTCTTGCTCTCTCTCGCGTTACCGCGCGCATTGCCTTTCGCGCATTACCGATGTCGCTGCCTGCCCATGTCCATGCGCATTTGAGCTAAGTGTAAATGAGGTATAAAACTTTTCATAACACATTTGCTAGTAAAGGGTCTCTTATTTCACCAATTTCAATATCGCATTGTATGTCATTACGCACTTGTGCGGTAATGTAATGTAAAACGCACGAGTGTTGTAATGTAAACATATGCACTTTTTTAAATCTTTGCAAAGATTGTTTATGTCAGAAAAGTGGTTAACATTTTATGAATAAAATTAACTTTGGGAGATAAAATAATAATAGTAATACTGGAGGATCCACACAGCACCATCTAGCTCCAAAGTACTCAACGCTTGTGTTATGGGTACTAGATGACTGATATGTTTCAAAATAAATTTATTTATTTATTTATTTAAACTACAACCATTTATCTGTATCAAAACACCAAAATATATAAAATTGTAATCACAAAACGTCGTATGACATACGTACGCTTTGATAAGTACAGCCTCTGCTTTCTTGTAGCCCTTGCCTACGGCTCGGCCTAGCAATATCGCCTCGGCTTTAATTTTAATCTTACCGCATAACAATGTACTGTTACAGAATGCCAAATTAATATTTCACCGCGGATTCCGTGGACTACTAGGCGAGTGTCGTCACAGAATTGCAATACTGTTATCTCCATCGGGGGTCATAAACCGGTAACGAAAATGAGTTTTCTGTTAAAATGCAACAGAGCCTCTCAGAGATTACTCTCCGGAGGAATAATAGGTTACATGAGAAAACCGGCATATTCTTAAAACACGTGTGTAAAACTTTGAGGCGCGCTTAAAATCCTTTCACCACACTGTTTCGAAGGAACTAGTGACACGAAGATCAGCGGAACGTGGTCTTGCTACCAGACAACCAGTGCTCTTCGCTTATTTGATTTAAAAACACTTTGATAATTTATATTCCAAAAACTAAAATACTCGGTTTTGATTCCAAGTGAATATGAAAAACTAAAATACTTACTACAGTTTTGTTTCCAAGTGGATATTTGTGAAGTCAAGTAAAGACAAAGAAGTCAGTAAGTTTTATTTGGGATATTGTATCAGTGTCGTCGCTGTTTTCCCGTTGTGTTCCGGCCCTGTATCAACCAGGCTTCGGTGGATACAGGGCCATGCTGTCTTTGCTATCTAGGCAACCTCCTCAATACCTTCGTGTTGTTTCATGCGCATCAACCTTTTTTTTAAACTCATCATTATTAGTGAACATGCTTATTTTACCCCAAACATAGCTTTTACTATGGGAGGCTTCATCACTCTCGCACCCAACAACACCATTTTTTTTAAATAAATAATTGACTGTAGTTATGAATAGTAACCAACAACAAAGTTAACAATGGTACAATAAAAATATAAACTTGATAAAAATAAGTTTTATTTAATTTTATAAAATTTTATTTTCTAGTTTTGGTACGTAATAAACATTTTTAATAGAAAAAATTTTTGATTAGTTTGGCGGTGGTCAGCCTGTTAAAACAGGCAATGTTTACATATCTTTTTAAGACTGTATAGCTTTCCTCTGATTTTTTTTCCCAAGAAGATTTTAATTTCGGCTTTTAAATAAAAATAAAATTCAAAATAATAAAAACCCAGCTACGATATTATTAAGAACTGTCTTTACTAAGTATTCCTGGGCCCTTACCACCATCTCTTGAAGAATTCTTATTTCAATATTACTTTACTTTTTGATCATAAAGCTGACTGTATGCAGTTGACATAAGACATAGACATAAATGTAATATTGAAATAAGAATGCTTCAAGAGATGGTGGTACGCAAGGAATATAGATTAGTATCCAAATCAAGGAATATAGTGTAGGTACGTAGTATTCAAATTCCTTGATCCAAAAATAGTCGGGCCCTGCTCGCTTCCTCCTTTTTCAAATTAAGAATATGTTATCTGTGCTATATGTAATTCCCTGCCTCGTGTCACCTCAAGCCCTGTTTTAAAGCAACGCCATCATAAAACGTCCGTAATATAACGGAGACGCGTAAGGCCTTTTACATGATGCAATTTTCTTGGATACAAAAATTTAAGAATTGACATCGTTGAAGAATTTTCATTCAAATAATAACATTCTGCAATCATAAGCCTACCTATAAATAAATAAAAAAGGCATTATTGATTTTATTGATAAAACGAATAGAATAATGCGCCACTGAACAAATGAATCCTAAACTGGTGGCGCTTATTACCTTTCGCTTACACACTATTGTTAACTTAGTTTCGTCTCTCTCGCACCTGTGAGTGTTTTATAGGGCATCAACTTTCTTCTCAAGGGAAAGAAACTATGTAAGCTTTCAAACTGCATAGAGGTTTTATTCAATTAAATCTCAAGGAACCCCTTGAAACTTACAAAGTAGCTTATAGTTACATAGGCAGTAGAAGCGCCGTAAGTTTCTTGCCTGTTCTTCTTGGTCGTAGGAACGAGGTAGATTCAATCTAGATATGAAACATTTCTAAGTGATCCTTGCATTTGTACTCAATAAAGACCGGTTTTTTTTATTTAAACCTTTATAACGTATGCTACAAAAAACTTCCATTATAAAATGGCCTAAAAATTCACGCACTGCTTGGTTTATGAGGGTAGTTGCAAGGAAATTTACACAAAAACTATTGATGTCTTTTTTTCTTTTCCAGGTCAAGAAACCTGGAGCCCTCCATACACGCCGTGCCACAAAGAGCAAATAAAAAAAAAACAAAAGCATCTAAAATGGAAGTAAACATCTTTCGATAAAAAACATTGTTATGTAAAATTCTTGAACTCGTGTCTAGATAAAATTCCGATTAGAAGCCTAAGTACCAAGATAAATTTATATATACTTTATAACTAGTATACTTTATAAAATTCCAAAATAAATGGATTTAAATTAATAGTGATGAAGAAGTCTAGGGTCGGATAGCAGTGATGGGTTGCGGTCAGAGCAAGATAAATCTTTACCCGAGGAAGAACAAAAACGGAAAGGGGAATAGTGCCAAGAAATCAGGTGAGGTTACGGATCTAATTAAATAAATATTGGCATTATTGACGGAGCGAGCGAAGCGAGCGAAGCGTCTCAGTTTCCACATTGGCCAAAAATGCGTTTGTCCGGATGTCTGTTTGTTCTCCTCTACAGGTCGCATTTTTCAACCGATCTGGACGAAACTTGGTAAACAGGTTATATGATTTATTATAATTTTTTGTCGTCGGGGATTTTTGATTGGAGGGGTACTTCCCCCAAAAAAGGGCAAAAAGGGGGCTATTTGATATACTGGATATCTCCACCAAATGAGATCCGATTTCGATTATTCTTTTTTTATTTGAAAGGTAGTAACTATAAGTTGGTCTCATAAAAGTTTGGCGAAGATCTGATAAGGATCTTCAGCAGGATGAACTGGATAGCTCATCAAACAATCGATGGTTTTCAATCAAATTTGAGAGAAACACAAAAGATCTCATTCTACACAAGATGATGCAAAAAAAATCAAAAAGATCAAAAAAATCACAATACGGAAAATGCACTTGCACATTACATTCCTCAAATAGCTCACTTTTAGTATGCTCGCGAGGTCTACAGCTCCCAGAGCCACTAGTATACAACTAGTCCACTATAATCACCACTATAGACCACTATAGTAAATCTCTTTAAGACAAGAGTGTCTTCTAGACAGTTCTGTTCCAACGTCGCTTACCATCAGGTTAGATTGTAGTCAAATGACGATTTATTCTTTATAAAAAAAATTTTTTACGCCCCGCGGTTTCGCACCCACGCAGATTTAAATCCCGGTATTCCCACGGGATAAAAAGTCGCCTATGTGTTATCCCAGACTATAATCCATCTCTCAAGTTTCATCTAGATCCGTTCAGCCGATCCGGCGTGAAATAGTAACAAACATCCATCCATCCATACTTACAAACTTTCACGTTTATAATATTAGTAGGATTAGTATACTAGCGACCCGCCCGCGCGCCCCTGCTTCGCACGGGTGCACATATGATGCACGTAATATACATATAAACCTTCCTCTTGAATCACTCTATCTATTAAAAAAACCGCATCAAAATCCGTTGCGTAGTTTTAAGCATACATAGGGACATAGGGAAATGGGGACGGGAGGATATGTATGTAGTGATAGTGAAGTATTTATTATATGGGATTAAATTTTCCTTATAGATTGTTCTTGACGATTTTCAAAAGACACCACCATTTTCGGTAGGTTAGATTTGGTCCATGTGTGTCGTTAACGCCTAGATAGGCAGACGTTGGACGGACGTGAGCTCAATATTCATGAGCTAGTCAGACGCTCGTGATGAGCTGGGTCAACGTACGTGCTGCTACCATCACCATCATCAGCTTGAGGAAGTCCACAGCTGGACATTGGAGATTTGAGCTGAACCACTCACGAGTTTCCGAGATCTTCACAATGACGTCGATCCATTGGATGGGTAGACTGGGTATCTTCAGGCTTGTGGTCGCTTGTTATTTCTGAATCATTATCTCTGCGGCCTCTACACCAAGGTTTCCTAAATGGTGGTCCGCGGAACCCAGGGGTTCCGTGGAAGGGTCACAGGGGTTCCGCGGTCTGTCCGAGATTTATATAAAAGTTCGTGGAAAATACTCATAACCGCGCCGCATCGTCACGTCGCATCGCGTCGATATTTAGCAATAATTATTTCTCATTTATAATTTGTTCTTTCTCGCGAGTCTAATTTGCATATATTTAAACTACATGGTAATCTTATCAAAACCGCCAGCTAGGGTTCTGCCATAAAATGTATGATCAATTAGGGTTCCATGACCAAATAAAATTGAGAACCACTGCTCTACACCGTGGGCCATGATGGGCAATTACAGCCGATCACGATCATGTAGAGGGCGTAATCGTCTGCAGTTGCCTTAGAGCATGCTCTAAGGCAGTTGCCCATGATTGGTAACGATGGCGCGTTAATCGCCGCACTGTCGGT
The DNA here is from genome assembly GCA_963576535.1 of Plemyria rubiginata. Lineage (NCBI taxonomy): Eukaryota > Metazoa > Arthropoda > Insecta > Lepidoptera > Geometridae > Plemyria > Plemyria rubiginata. The sequence continues at coordinate 12,608,243 of OY754908.1, read as the reverse complement.
TTTTCGAACAAACATTAAAGGAAGTTAGCGGCCTGATTGTAAGTGCCATGATTATAAGCGTGTCCAACGATCGCCGATCACTCAGTTCGTATGGATTATGATTCACAAAGTGTAGTGACAATCATGGCACATTCTGTGATTGTCCATCATGGGCCACGGTGAGAGGCTGCGTAAGAGTTGATCAGTATAGCCATGTGCCTCTGTGATTCCTTATCAATGAAAATAATTGTGGATCCATCTTAATCCAAACATGGTTTGGTTGTAAAATTGAGACTTTTATACACTTGCTTATAACAAACATATTATTGGTTCCTGATTTTAAAGGGTAAATCACGAACGATTATGAACCTTCCCTACGATGCACTTCCCTGCGTCCATCTTCTTGAAGCACACAGATGTTAAGCCTCAGTGCCTGTGATTACACCGGCGACCACACTCTTCAAACCGAAATAGCGTTGCTGCTTGGCGGCAGAAAAAGGCATAGCTTGGTCTACTTCCTTAATAATTACTGATCCATCTGTAAAAGTTAACTAAAAACCATCAGTCAATCGCTAGAATATTATTACAATCCACAAAAAAAGGACCGGAAAATAAAACAGGAGAAACAAAAAATAAGCTACGTTAAAATACGCAGTATTTTCTCACAACGCACGTACATTGCGAACAAAACCAAATATTGGGGGAATCAATTTGGTTCTTCTTTTTTCAAAAATCACGTAGAATGTAGTGCCAAATGAACTACTAGATTGTTATACAACGGGAAAAGTATGCCTTTTCTCAGGACGACATTTAACATTTAAACCGGAGAGATCTTTTTGCAAATAATTAATACTAAGACAAAGAATTCTTTAACTTTAACGAGAAAAGAAACACTTTTACCGATTATACTAAAAATAAATTTATTAATAATACAAATAGTTCAGTCTTTGTTTTTTTACAAGTCCAAAGTAGACTCAAAATAATATTCTTGTCAGATCGGACCCGCCTATGGTGATAGAAATATGCGGCTATTAACATTACCCGACAATAATTGCGTGAAAGTTATATTGGCGGTCAAATAATTAATAAATAACATTCTAATAATATTTTTCCTTGTTTTGATAAGAAAGTCAATAAACACTCAGGAACTACTACGGGGTTTCAGAAAATAATCAAAAAGCCTTTCTAATAATATTTTCCGACACTTTGTTATTTTTCTTTTGCTCAAACTTTGGTATTTGAACATTCTTTCTTGGCCCATGTGTGCAAATATGTCAGAAAATTTTTCACGCGATGCGGGAAGGGAGTTTGCGAGAATTTTCTTTTTGCGTGCGCGTCACGCAAAAAGAACGCCGGAACGGGGGTGTGATGGCGCGAGTATTTAGTATGCGCAAACGCATCCCCTCCACTATTTTTCAGCGTAATTTTATTATAAAAAAATATTATTATTAAAAAAAGGCCCTAAAAAGCTTAAATGTATGGTAGGTTCACATAGGAACCTAATGAAAATATTTTTTCATAATTTTTTACAGAATATAAGCATTAAACCTTATGTTTTTTTACTTAGAACATTCTTGCCAATTTTTTCCATACCGTGGAAGATCGAAGTCTGAAGTGAACTGCTTCATTTCTAAAACTAAAAATATACCTTTCACCAATTGCGTTCACCGCTAAACTACGGCCATCATTTTGACTGTTAGAGCCTCACACAAAACCATTTCAGACGCCAAAATAAAACAAACCATAATTTTAGCCTACACTTCATAAACTTTTCATAATCTCACCGAGTAGCTGATTACCCAAAATACAGCCGGTAATTTTAGACCAGACTGTAAACAAAACACTACTGCAGACGGTACGCGCCTTGTGAAATATTCATTGACCATGCATTGTTCCCGCAAAAATTCCCTGCGTGGCCTTTGTTTCATTAGTCATTCAGTAGGTATTAGCTTTGAGACATGACCGCCAAAGTTTTATGATTATGTAACTGCTTTTACTAAACGAAATTAAGTCCTACCTACTTTATTTCAAAGGTAAGCATTTGAAAATACGCTACAATCTTTTTTCTTCTTAAGGCTTAACACATGTTATAAGAACGATTAAGGTTTAACGACATCGGTTTTCTTATGTTTTCCTTTACAGTTTGAAATCACTGCACATACTTTTGAACTTATTAACTCATTAATGCACGACCGGTTTTAAACCCACGGACTTAGCATCGGAAGGTGAGGTCCACCACTAGACCAACAGGGAAAGAAAGAAAGAAAGAAAATACATTTATTTTGGACACACACGATACATACACTTATAATAATTAAAACAAGAAAATACAATAAAACATTAACAGAAGCACGGCAGAAAAGCAAACACGAGAAGACATAGAAGAACAATTTCAGGATAAAAACAGTAAGTAGGATAAACAGGAAAAGTAGAAATAAAAACAGAGAAGGACGTGTGTAGATAGGTGGAAGGTGCAAATCAGCTCGTGCCAAGTGCATGTGCGCGCGATCCAAAACAGGCCCCATCTCAGCTTATTGCTAACAGGGCTCTCATTACACTGAATAAGACACCACCATAACGTCGGCCATACCATGGCCGTGATAAAGGTGTCACGATGTAGCTCGATTGCTCCATAAAGGCACACTAGGGCTGCCCTAATTGCTTTTTATCTGAGCCAGATAATCGCCGGCGATCCCTACCTTTGTTCCGTAGCAGGGCTGTCACTTGTGGGATACTGAGCAATATTACAAGTGCTCTCAAATCAAATAAAAAAACTTTTAGCTTGTGTCACGAGAACGTAGGCGAAATATAAAAAACAATATTGGATAGGACAACAGAAACAGTCGTCACTCAGCATTTGTCCTAAAATTGTGTTTATTGTCTTATGACTAGTTTCTTTCGAAACAGTGTGACGAAGGGATTTTAATTGCACCTCAGAGGATCCTTTCTAGCCTGACTTTACGATTTCACATTATCATTCACACACATTATCATTATCGGATTCCACAAAATGTTTTCCTGGAACTCTCAAATGGCGAAGGAAACCATTATCTGAAGTTATCGGAAGTTATCTGAATCGTGCCTGAAGATAACTCGGGCACCTACAGGCATGATGCAGATAAGTTTGTGAATAGAAAAACGCATTAGTGCATGACAGATTTTGAAACCACGACTCTTAAGATCGGAAGGAGGGCTGCTACCACTAGACTAACAGTTGGTCTCTTGTGGTACTCATGACTTTTTTCACGTGGCAACCCTAAAAGCTTTCTTTCTAGGTTTTTCTCGTTCTTTCAGTCTCAATTCTCGAGTGGTTGGATTTGCCGACGAAATATATTTTCTTCCATATTTCGTGTCCTTTCGAAAAATAATCCTTCAAAAGGGTTTTTTAATAAAGGATACAAACCTTATTTTAATAGCCCATTATAAGGTACGGGCAACTTGTAGGTCTCAGGTATTCATTACCTTGTATAAATAAGAGAACCGTGCTTAACTCTGCCGCCAAGCAGTAATGATTGCATTGCTATTTTACTGAACAACAGAGTATTTTTTGAGAAACTGTTTTTGATTTCTTGGGAAACTGTCGTTGAAACTATTGCACAACAATCACATTTAATCGTCTCTAGTTTTACACGTTTACCTGACTAAGCCACACTTGGATTAAATAAATACCTAAATAAAAAGTGCGATCGAAATCGTAAGTTATAACAAAAAACGACGGTCAGTGTTCTGTGGTTGTTCATCACACAAACGTTATCGAACCCACGGCTGACAGAAGGTAGAGCTACTATAGTGCGCGTCACGCAAAAAGAACGCTTGAAGGCGGGACGGTGTGATGGCGCCTTTATTTTGTATGCGCAAACACATACTCTCCATTGTTTTCCAGCGTTATTTTTGGTTGGCTACCTAGACCACCTTTCGCTACCTAGACCAAGACAGCTGTGAGGGCTGTCAATATGGTCAATAATAATTACTTAATTTTTGGCTTCAGTGCTCTATCAATAATAATATATGGGCGACCGAGCTTTGCTCGTTTCTACCAAAGTCGGATAAAAAACATTTTCTAAAATTAAATCCAAGCTAGTTCGATTTATCGCCCCCACAACCCCCTGCATACTACATTTCATTAGAATCGTTAGAGCCGGTATCGATATTCAAATTACCTATATATTATTTATTTATTTTATCTATAGCTTTCGCTGATATGTCTACGTCACAGTGTTGAAATTATAGATAATTGAATTTGAATTGCTGAATTATTATTATTATATTTTTTTTTAATACAACCAGCTGATGGAACAAGCAGATTGCCCACCTGATGTTAAGTGGTAACCATCGCCTATAACAAAGCTTTGCCTCGTAAGTCACGCACGATAGTGTTAATTAATTATAAGTTTCACAATTACATAAATAGTAGTTAATAAGCTTGGAATCGATAGATGTTATTTCACATAACGACTATCGATTACAAAACAAAAATAAAGAAGAAGCAGGATGGATTCAGAGACTCTTGAAAAAATAGCTATGAGCGATGGTTCTGAAATGTAGAATTACCGCAGGTTTTGATAGTTCTATGGATGTAATACGCTGATAATATACAATTAGTTTAACTACAGCCTCACTTGTTTGATTGATTTAACAAATCAGAAGTGTGCACCCACGTTCATTGCGAAGAACAAGGTAAAACAATTATGCAGAATTTCCTGGTAAGTTATCTTGAATTTTATAGTTACTTTGTATTTTTCATTGAGTTCAAATGATAAAATCCTTCATCGTACAGTCCGAGATGGGTATCAGGTACAAATCAGTGTTTATATGAGGAAAAAAGGTACCTACAAGGCAGATCCCGCCAATGGAGTGTTAGAGAACTTGGCGGCCCAATCAAAGAATTTGAATATTCCTTCCTTCTTCAATAGATTCAACAGGTACCTATCATAGCTGTCAGTTCACTTCATAATTTACCTACATACCTACTTGGTAATAACATGGCCTGATGATGGCATTCACCTCTGTTGTGTACATAGGTACTCAACTTGTCATCCTATTATGTACAATGCTGGTTTCCTACTGGAAAAAGGATTTGCAGACACAAATACTATCTAATGTCGAGGTGTGTGTGCAGGTACTCAAGATTTTGGTACTTGGCTATTTTGAAGCACTTTACAATGTAAATATAGTTGAAGCCGGCGCTTTAGCTGACTACTGCCATGGTAGCAGCTACAACAAGTTGATCAGGTTACTTGGGAACATGGACAGAATCCTATGTTTGGTATGTAATCTACATAGGTAATGTTATTTAATGTTGTGAATATGATGATAGATTCAAAGATTACTTCTTGATGTTCTTGGTTTTTTACGTATGCTTTAATAATAAAGGTTCAATGAATGTGTGATTGGAATACTGAGTGATAAATAATTGTATAAAAGTTAGGGTACGGGAAGGTTGACCTATCAAGCAGGATTCCTGTTGATGGCAGAAACTAGATTTGAAGATAAACAATAAAACATGGTAAACTGGAACAGCTAACCATACCTTATTAAGAAATAGAGGTTACTTGTGTCTTGGACTCCCGTATCCACATTTAGACTAAGGTGGTCCATTATGTGTGAGGAAGAAATAGAGGTAAATATTACTTACATAGCTCGGTAAGTAGACATGTGAGTAATACTAATTCTCTGACTAGACCCATAAATAGGGATTATGTCATAACTTGGCCTTTTAATTGATTTGTAATCTATTATGGTTGGATGCTTCCTAAATCAAGGGATGAATAACTTCAAGGCGTAAGCGCAAGAAATGGATTATCATTGTATTTTTTTGGTAGAAATTGTGATATAGGTACCAACTAACTGGAAGCCCTGAATCAATAGATGAGTAAATAAAAAAAAAATGGTATAAGTTCCTCCCTGGCATATTAAACTATCTGCGCTTGAGTCTACACAGAGAGCATGTTCTATTTTATTGATGTCTAAATTATGCCTTAAAGTTAAAAATTAACCCCAATAAACCAATTGGCTTTATTTTGGAATTCATCGAATGGTTTTGAAAGTTGTAATTGAGCTTTGAAATGAAATGAAATAATTTATTTGTGTGAAGTATGGCACAATTATGATGATATTATAAATAATGAATCTCACTTTGTCAGAAAACCGAGCATGCAAATATAAGTAATAGAGAAAATTACATGTTGGAAATTAAAATATACTTATGCTTTCAATAAATAATTACCAAATACTTTTATAAATAGTAAGCATTATAAAATACAATTTAAAATTAAACATATTATATTATGATTAAAATAAAAAAGTAACTTTATGAAAATGAAAAATCATACTTATCGACTAACCAATTATACATTTTTGTTTTGAATTTATTAGAAAGCAGTTTTATAATAGCCTTAGGTATATTACCAAAAATGTTAACGTCATTAAGTGATTTTTTTAATGATTAATAGCAGTTTTATGACCTGAAATTAATACATAACCGTGTTGGGTTCTTTTTGAATTTCAAGTGCAAGACAATTGAGTGACCAATTGTGACTTGAACCTAGTCTATTCTGAAACTAGTTATGATATGGGGCTTTACTTATGTATGGAGATAGTTGTTACGAGTTGAAGAGTTGGGTTCTTTTCAAAATTAAGTACAGCATAATATAAGAATCATGATAATATAATAAAGGGAACTTATTTAATTTGAGATGGTTTCTGTACATGGTTTTGTGTGCATTTTAATAATTGGTGTGTGTTGAAGAGTCGATACCATTCAGAATTTACAGCATAACACAAGTTAGCAACATTGGTGGACATACATTTAATTAGGTACATAACAAGTGTTTCAGCTAACAAGTAACATTTCAGGCTCGAAATGACCTTGATTTTGATGTTTGATTGTATATAAAGAAAAACAACAAATCCATTGACTTTGAATCGTTTGGATCTTCTTCTCCTTTTATTTATGACTGTTCAGTGGCCGATAGGGGTTGCCACGAATTTGCCAATGTCGAGTTGTTTGGATCTTTTCAGTTGTTATTATAATAATCAATAATGCATCCAAGTAAAATAGTTTTGATGACCGAATTTTTATTGGTGATTATTTTCATGATATAAGAATATAAGGGTATACTGTAGAGTATAATAAACATAATCCAGATCGAGCCTTGGTAACATTGTTCAATGGCGAAGCTGGGACGCCATTATGATTGATTATGAGAAACCAATGTTGATGATGATGACGATGATGATAACGATGATGATGATGATGAAGCATGATACATGCTTATATTAACAGTTGAAATTGATTTCAGATATTCATATTGTGTCTTCCTTTCCTTACACTTTCCTCCTTACCTTTTCCATTGATTTTAAATTTGTTATTCTCTGATGATCTCACTCCAACAAAGAATTTGATAAGTCAAAAGGGTACCTACCTATAACGACGAGTCGGATGCAACTCGAACACCGGGGCTCCTAGTTTTGTTGGACTAGGTTTACAAGGATCTCAAAATGGGTTTGATCCTAATAGTAAATTACAAAGAATTCTGGTTAGCTATGAAGTTAGTTTAGGTCTATGAAGATCTGGTTAGCTAAAGTAGATAAGTCTGCTCTCGCTTTGAATGGACGGAGCGACAAACCTTTTTCTATGCGTTACCAAAACTGGAAGGATTAAAGAAAGTGATATGAGGAATTGATAATGATGACAGTAAAATACACATTGACCGAGTTAGAGGATAAACTTATTGCCGCATTCTCATGCGGACATAACCATAGAGGCTTACTCACTGAAATGTTGGCCCGAAAATCTCGCGTGAATGAAACCCTCGATGATCGAGGAGAGCTAATATGACAAAATGACGCTCGTAAACAGGTGCGAGTTCACCGGCAAACGGGCAGTTGACTCACGGAATCTACGATTATAACGAGAGGACGAACGTAGATACCTATCTACAAGATAGTGATAGTGGCTATAAGGAACCAGAAGAAGTATAGAAATATCTTCAAAATATTACTGACTACACTAATGAGACAATTAAAAATACTATTATTGGGGATGGCATCGGTCATATGCCCCAGCGGAATCAGTACGAACACCACAAGTGCAAATAGATAGATAGATAAATTCTTTATTGTACACGAAGAAAAACAAAACAAGTATAGAAAATTGGTACAATGGCGGCTTTATCGCTAAGAGCGATCTCTTCCAGACAACCTTTGGATGGAAAGGATACAAGGAAAATCGGAGAAGCAATCGGTGTAACTAAAGACGGCGGTGTACAATAACTTAGTGTAACACTAAGTTATATTATATACAAATTAAAAATAAAATCGCCCATGTAGAACAAATTAAATCTCCCTTTTTGTTTTTTTGCTCTGCTACTGTAACATATTTGTGGTTCAAACTAAGTAAAGTGTATATTGTATTCGGCCTCCCGCGATACAGGCTTGTCCTAGTGCGGGGACCAATGGCAAAATTATTATTAATTATTAATATGTTTAAACTTTAAATAAAAAATAAATAAAAACGGGAAACATGGTCACGGTACATAAAATGCCGTCGGTGAGGTCACACAGACCATAACTGCAGCCATACCTAAGAATTTTGTACCCGTCGACAATGAATGCAACTAATACCATTAAAACATCCTAAACATTGCAAGTGGACAAAAAAGTATGGAAGAACTATAAGTTAATAACCTATAATGTGAAGGCAATTGTAGATTTAGGCCATAAACGAAGTAGAAAGGAAGAAAATTAATTTGTTTGTCATACAAATATAGGAGAGTCTAAAAGTTATAAGCTAGTATCTGATAGTAAAGCCTAAAGTGGAAAAATGTAGAGTTCCCTAAGCCGAGTACGACAAGCAGGTCCCGTCTCGTTGTTTTCAGAAGAGACCCGAAGGTGGTTTTACAACGTACTTAAAAGGGCAAACACAACGTACCCACTCTGAATGGGTTCAGGAATTAGTTTCAGTTTGAGGGAAGAAGGTATATTAAGATGTACACTAGCTATCTGGTTCCCATATCACAAGGTTTGGTTCAGTTCGGGGTGAGATAGTGCTGTTTCAAAAGTCCACCAATAATTATTTATTTTATTAGTTGCAGTGAAGTACCAAGTGATTGCATTAAGGGGTGGGGCATTCCCGATTATCTCGATTTTTAATTGATCGTACTTTAATAACTGAAGACATATTGATATGTAGTTTTGAAGTTCATACATATTATAGCTGTGGACATTTCCTAGTGCATCACACACAAGACAAAAACACGATTGGTGACATTTCGACCGATAGAAAAACATGACAAAGCTACCTCTAAATGAAACATAGAAAGATCAATGGGAATATAAGAATGAGTAAAATGACACGAAATGGATACCAAAACATTGTAAACGTTGTTCCGCATATAGAATAGATTGCAAACGTTATTACAATAAGTTCACCCGGAGAGCAAGAGAGCGCCACGTTCGGAAATCCTCGCCCTAGAGGCGTATAGTAAGAGACGGAGTCGATTAGCCACCGTCATGTTATTAAGACGTACGCGGACCGAATTACCGGTCGTGAGAACATACATAACCGATAGCGTTCTGTTTCCGTACTGAGAACCCAGTTCAAAATCTGAGAAGATACATTATAAGCGCTTGGGTGAAACAGTCGTTCACGGATTGACATAATACTCCGAGTGAGACTTCCGGTCTCACTCGGAGAGCTAAGACACCAATAATGTAAATGTAGATACGGTATGCTATTTAAAGTCGAGCGAAGAGCATAGTTTTGTTGGGTATATACCTACACGATCAGAAGAGGCCAGAGTTCATTATTAATTGTACGTTTAATATCTGGCTGACCGAGCTTTGCTCGGTTGCTTAACAACGCCATCTAGTAAAGTAGCTATAAAATTGTATTATTACGAGCCAATAGAAATTTGAAAGCCATATTAAAAAAAAACAATCGATCGAAGTTCAAATCGTATCAAATTAAATAAATAAATAAATATGCAAGAATTGCCCAGTATTAGATATAGCGACAGAACCAAATCACTGGTAAATCTCTCAGGTAGATTATATTATGGGGAAGACCCAGAATGAATAGGTCCGAAGGACACTGGCATGACCATAACGTTATGAAAAAATATGATATTATTCAGACAATAAGACAAAAGCTATGCAAAGCCAGTAGAGTACGAAGTTGGTGATTTAGTCATGGTACAACGAAAACACTAAGACCCCCGGTGAAAGCAACCCTAGCTGTATACGACTGTTGAAGGTCACCCCAGAGGAAAATATACGTCATTTGAGTAGTTTTGTTTGAGTAGTTTAATTTGGGGCTAGATTGTGATGTGTGGATTATCCAGTATTATTTATTTATTTCGGTAGACGACATGAAACCACAATGGTGTAAATTAAAAGGTTTTTAGTCTGATAGCTCCTCTAGAGAATGTGAGTGAACCAATCTGATCCGTGGCGAGCGTTACCCCTGTACTGCGTTTCATCTCCCACTCCATTTATCCTATCCTGTTTTGACACTATGAATGAAAGGAGGGCGTAACCCCCCCTGTGTGGGGGTAAGCGTCGAAGAATTATACAGAAATGTCTGAGGGCGTAACCCCCCTACGTGGGGGTAAGCGTCGACATATAATTGAATGTCTGAAGGCGTAACCCCCAGTGTGGGTAGGCGTCGACAAATAATTGAATGTCTGAAGGCGTAACCCCCAGTGTGGGTAGGCGTCGACAAATAATTGAATGTCTGAAGGCGTAACCCCCAGTGTGGGTAGGCGTCGACAAATAATTGAATGTCTGAAGGCGTAACCCCCAGTGTGGGTAGGCGTCGACAAATAATTGAATGTCTGAAGGCGTAACCCCCCGTGTGGGTAGGCGTCGACAAATAATTGAATACCTTGAGAACATAACCCCCGGTGTGGGTATGCGTTGGCGCCAGTCGGCACACATGAATATCTAGCCAGACAACGATGCAGAGGCTACGTGCTGCAAAGGCGATCCTTGGCCTCTGTTAAGGCCACCCAGAAACGAGGCTAGAGTCTCGAGAGCTGTTGCCTGTCGAGGGCCATGACATCGACACAACGTGTCATTTCCGTCTAACGACGAAATTTAAGTGATAAATGCTGTGCATAAAGTTTTATAATAAATGTGATTCAATGGTCTGTCTAGTGTAGTGTGGTATCAAGTGTTAATATCTAAATCAAAAGAAGATAATTGATATTCTAACCATAAAGTGTTAAGTTTATGGAGTATTATGCCGCCGTCATCTTATAGTATTTAAGCGTGTGCTGTTTTATGAATTTGTTTACTTTTCCTTTCTCTGTTAAATTACTTATTGTATGATATCTAAGCTGCAGTAGTGTAGGTATTTTATTACATTGTAACGAGGATCATACAAAAGAGCGATAGATACCAAGCCGAGTTTGTTGCCTGTTCTTCTCGGCGTTGGTCGCGTGGAACTGGCACTAGAGTCACCTAGTTTTAAGACGTTTCAAGATGATCCTTGCTATTTATTATTTTGTATTTGAATTTGAATTAGTCGGCGCAGCGTTTTTTTTTTGTATGGAAACTCTTATCTGTTTAATCCTATAAGTCACAAGTAATTTATGTCAAATACGAATGAGGTCATTCTTCTGTGTATGGATGGCCGAATACTAGAGTCTAGGTCAGTGGTTCCCGACTCGGTCAATATGGTTACCCCTATGACCTAATAAGAAAATCAATTTTACTCCGACATTGAAATAAAATGTTATCAATGCAAGCAATACAAATATCTTAATGAATAAAAAAAATATACAATTTGAAAGCATTATATATTATTATTTTTTTTATAACGCAAAATATGTGTGTGATGGTTAGTATTGCTTTGCATTCACAAGATTTTTTTATGTTATGTCATGTTAGGTTTAGTTTGTACATCTTAAATCATGGCTTACATTGAGATGATTTCTGATCTTTGTTTCAGGCTAACCAACGTTTAAGAGCCAATGTTAAAGAGCACATATTTAACTAATTCAAAATAAAAACATAATTATAAATTATACTTACATAATTACATTACCTACATCTTAAATCGACATAGATTTCCCGATCTTAACGTTTTGTTATTAAAGCTATGGTTGTATTATTTCTCTGTATAATGTCATGTGGAAGGGACACCTACAGCACAAGTCTGCAAGGACTTAGTGTAGGATCTTGAATCTCTAATCATCTACAAGCCATGTTAACTCTTCATCACATCAATAAATTACTGTCTATATCTATGATCACTTAATGTGTGCCTGCACCAAAATTTTAGGTACCTACCATACCTATGTTTTTTTATTTGCTAAACACCTAATTTATTATTGTTTTATGATTATTATACCGAACTAGGTGATAGATGCAATGTACCTAATTATCTTGTCATTGGAGAGTGGAGACTATGTGGAATTGATTGAACCTGTATATTTCAATATAATAGTATATAAATTGTTGTCCTGTATTAAGTTTTGAAATTACATTATTAACATTTTACTTTGATAAACACAATGCTTTGCTTAATGTATATTTTATCTTCATTAAGATAGGCACATTATTCACTAGATAGTGTGTACAAGCTAAATAACCATGTCTTACTGTAATAATGACAGAGCTAACTTAACAATGACTTCATTATAGGTAATATCAAAATTTCTGTTATTGGGAATGGCAAAACTTATTCAAGACTGTTGACCTCAGGTGCCTAGAGACAGGCACTTGTCAGGATGGTCGAATGTTAATTAATTATAAGTTTCACAATTACATAAATAGTAGTTAATAAGCTTGGAATCGATAGATGTTATTTCACATAACGACTATCGATTACAAAACAAAAATAAAGAAGAAGCAGGATGGATTCAGAGACTCTTGAAAAAATAGCTATGAGCGATGGTTCTGAAATGTAGAATTACCGCAGGTTTTGATAGTTCTATGGATGTAATACGCTGATAATATACAATTAGTTTAACTACAGCCTCACTTGTTTGATTGATTTAACAATAGGAACGTGCCTTACAATGCCCTGCTTTGCGTCCATCAACTTGAGGCATACAGCTGTTAAGCCTCATGTGCCTGTAATTACACCGGCGACCACACTCTTCAAACCGAAACACAGCGTTGCTGCTTGGCGGCAGAAAAAGGCGTGGTGGTAGTACTTCCCCGGACGAGCCCTTCACAAAGAGCTCTACTACTCTTAATTAATAAACATTGAAATTGAATCGTTGAAATTAGGTATTGTTATTTGAAATTTTTTGTTTAGAGTCTTTGTTATTGTCTTTTAATAAATAAATTATACAAGAAGGTATTAGATTGGACCCATAAATAGATTTGAGCGCTGATATTGACGCCACGTTCACGCCCCGGCCATGCACTTTTTACCAGAATCGATACAACACCTATCCAATTATTCAATGTGAAATACGAGCTTTCAGCACCATTAGTCTTCCCAGTCACACCCCTACTGACCTGGTTTGTGTCCTAACCCTGACTATTTTATGTTACCAATGACATTTATAGCAATGGGGCATTTCATACATTATTAGTTCTTACGTAAATTGGTGTTCATAAATACTTTGATTAGAGGTATGTAATCAAACTATCAGTCTGTAGTCTGTGACATCCTATCCGATTAGAAGCGTTCTTTTTTTGAATTTTTGAAAAGACTAGTCTTGTCAATTTTCGTTCGAAAATCAAACAAAACCGACCTAGTACCTACCTGTGCCGACGTCAAGTGAGTATGTAGTGGTATTACTTTACTATTATTAAAAAAGAAGGAGGATAGTTGAACCCAATTGAATTATCTGATAACTCGATCCTCGGCTCATCGTGGCTATTACTAGCAGAGTGGTTTTATTAGTCGTAAGTAACGCTATTACTGCGAGCTGACAACAGCGCGAACAGGACAACGGACGGGGGTAATTATTTATTATATATTTTGGCGTGCAATATAGTAGTTTTATTTAAAAACTTAGTTTCATATAAAAATAGACTTTATGTACTGACAGGCCGGTATCTGAAGGCTAGATCAAACCTAATCCAAAGTCAAATTAATATGGAATGCAAATTCAAATAAGGAACGCCAGACACTAGGTACCTACTAAATTTTGAGAATATTTAACGAGTATACTAAGGCCCGTATGCAGAAACAACGCTCAAGCAGCGCCTGAGTAGAGTTCAGGTGATCTCTACTCAAGCATCGAATCGCTGCTTAGGTATTGCGTTTATTCCAAAACAGCCCTCAAACGTCACTCAGTTGAATCTAGACTCAAATCTCTGCTCAGTTGGGATTTGCAAGTTGTCTATGGATCGAGTCGGTTCTCGTTTACAATTCGATTTATTTTTTCGTTTGCTTCGAAAATCGGTCCGTTTTACGCAGTAGTGTAATGGATAACTTTACAATAAATTACGTGCAGCGGAACGTGTTTACTTTTATGTCAAGGTAGAGAAGTAGGATAACCGTTATTGACTTTAGCCTGCCTCGCCTCATGAAGGGCGAATAAAAATTTGGTGTGTAGGTATGATGCGGTAGCGTGAAAACGCAAACATAATGATAAAATTTGCTACTCCAGAGGAATTAGACATCCTCGCTTTCTGGATGCTCGTCATTTTCACTGCCTATAGGAAAAATTATTGTTTTACCAAATCTTGCGAAAACCGATAGGTACATAACATACATTATCTTATATCAACTGTACATTTATACCTACCAAAAGGGTCACTGGGATATCTCGAAAATATCGTACAGACCTACCTAACGGAAAGCCGATCGATCTAATATTCTTTTGATATCTTCAAAAATATTCAATTCTTCAAAATATCCATTGTTTACTCGCATCCAAGCAACAACCAAGGCAAATGTCATACTCAAGCGTGGTCGCGACCCTACTTGAGCATTGGTCTCGTTTTTTTTGAAAAGTGACAGATGCTCAAGCAACGATTCGGCCAGAGTGACGTTTCAGAATATGCAAAACTCACGTGAACTCCAATCAAAAAATCGAGCCTCAAGCAGCGTTCTAGAATCAAATCTCTGCTTATGTCTATGCTTGAGGCTCGACTCAAACTCAAGCACTGTTTCTGACTGCGGGCCTAAGAAGTCAAGTACAGTCGCCCAGCGACAAAGCCCTTTAAATAAATTAAAAAAAAAAGAGAAAAAGCAGAGGCAGACCACAGGCAAGATGGCAGGACGACACATAATCGAGCTAGCTGGCAAGGAATGGACAAAGAAATCGATGGAAAGGAGAGAGTGGAAGCTGTTAGAGCAGGCCCATACCAAGGGGTTCTTAGTTAATTTCGTTTATTAGATTATATTAGTACAAGAACATTTTTGTAAAAGAACAACAATAAAAAGGCTTTTTTTTTATTTTTTTTATTACTAGCGACCCGCCCGCGCTTCGTACGGAAGCACATTGTTTTTCTACTATATTATGCATGTATTATACATATAAACCTTTCTCTTGAATCACTCTATCTACAAAAAAACTGCATCAAAATCCGTTGCGTAGTTCTAAAGCTATAAGCATACATAGGGACATAGGGATATGGGGACAGAGAAAGCTACTTTGTTTTATACTACAATGTAGTGATGATGATACTAAGAAGTCGTAAGTTTTAAAATACAAGTGTTCAAGGCTTAGGGAGGGGCTAAGCAGGATAAGGCTGCCTGTCCAATGACGCGTAATGATTAGCCAATAATGTCTACTGGAGCTGAGCGGAGATTTTATGCAATCCCCCGTTTCTCCGCTTCGCAGCCTCGCCCCGCTCGAGCGGACACGGACAGGCAGGCTTAGTACCTAGTAGCTCTTGTATAGCGAATCAATAACAGTGCAGTCGGTCGTCGCGAGAGAGCAATTGACTTGAACAATCCGATAGAGATTCAGTGTTTGCGCCAACAACTGGTTGCTTATTCAGTTCCATTTGTTGTCGTTGCTTTTAAGAAAAAGCTACTTTCTAAAAGGGACAAAAAGTTCAGTAAATATACATATTTACTGAACTGTTTGTCTGATCCATAGGTCTGATCTAACCTATTATAAATGTGAAAGATTGGATGGATGGATGGGTGGACATTTGGTTTGTTACTCAAGTGGGAAGGGTCAAGGTTGCTAGGAAAGGACTTTGAATCGCGAGTAACACCGCGGGGCGCATCTATAATCAAGCAACTGAAGAAAATTTTCCTGCACACGATCAGTTAATTCAGTAAAATTACACTTTCACATTATTAATCCTCAAAGAATCTTTAGTTAGTACATCTGAAGGGATATCTACCGTGCCTGGGAGTCATAGACGTCTAGCTGTTTCTGTTATTTTTAATATTACCTACAGATGCACATCTTCAGACTCAGTCATATAGTCGACCGATAAAATGATGTTTGTAGAGCTCCTGCATGTTCCTAGCTTAATTAATTTTGGAAGCATGCCAGAGAAGTACCTGGCTCGCGGTTCAAAGTTCAAACAACTCAAAGGTTTCATCGCTGTGTCTGAAATCATGAGCAATGCATACTAGAAACCATAATAGTATAGAGCTCTTTGTGAAGGGCTCGTCAGTGGATGTACTACCACGCCTGTTTCTGCTGACAAGCAGCGTCGCTGTGTTTCGGTTTGAAGAGTGTGGTCGCCGGTGTAATTACAGGCGCATGAGGCTTAACATCTTGCCTCAAGTTGATGGACACAGCGCAGCGGATCGTAGGGTACTCTTATATCGTGTGTGACTTACGAGGCAATGCTTTTTTGATAGGTGATGGATACCACTTACCATCAGACCTGCACATCGTCGTTTTTGGGAAAATTAGACAAATATGCGACGAATACCGAAGACCATCATTAGATTTTTATCTAGAACATGCTCCATGCGCTAAAATAGTGCGGGTTCTAAGCTTACCCCAGCTCCAAGTCGGGTCTTAGGCAACTTTTGAATGTAACACACGTCCTCGTATCTTACAAGCTTGTCATTCGAGTCACGCTGTAACATAACGCTGGGACGAAGTGGGCGTGAAACCGAGGGATTATATTTAACTAGAGGAATGTCCGCGTTATTTCATAAATTCACGCTTTTTTTGGACATAAGGGGCCTTACTACAAAAAAATAGGCAAACGTTAAACACTGCCTAAACTTTTGACATCTCTTGCCATTGCGTAATGGCAAACAGAGACAGCGCTAATTTTAGACATTGCTTAAAGTTAGACACCGTTTTGTAGTAAGGCCCCTTGGGCCAAGGGGCCTTGCTATAAAACGGTGTCTAACTTTAAGGTTTATCCATCAAAAAAAAAACTACAAACATAGAGCAGACAGACTCACACACAGGTTAGAGCTACTACCAACTGAACTGAGATGGCTGTCCATTTAGATTTCTCCTTTTTTTTTTAATACAACTAGCTGATGGAACAAGCAGATGGCCCACCTGTTAAGTGGTAACCATCGCCTATAACAAAGCATTGCCTCGTAAGTCACGCGCAATAAGAACGTGCCCTACGAAGCACTGCCCTGTGTCCATCAACTTGAGGCATACATATGTTAAGCCTCATGTGCCTGTAATTACACCGACGACCACACTCTTCAAACCGCAACACAGCAACGCTGCTTGGTGGCAGAAAAAGGCGTGGTGGTAGTACTTCCCCGGACGAGCCCGTCACAAAGAGCTCTACTACTCTTAAACTATTACACTAATACAGGGTTTAGGTCTACACGGTGTCTCACCCTGTATAAATATTAAAACGACGGCCACCGTTTTTCAAAAAGCTAATAAGTATGCTACAAAATGTGAAATTCTGTGAAATGCATCCTGATTCCGGATAGAATGAATGCTACAGAGTAATGTGATCAGTATTTCAACTAAATAATTTATTCTCTCATGAAAAATAGCACCGGTGATCTAGTGGAAGGGATCCCTCTTCGCGATCGTAAGGTCGAACCTATAGGTTCGAATCCGACTGCGCACCAAAGGATTTTTTGCAATTGAAAAATATATTGGCCCGATTCCAGTGCTCTTACTGTGAAGGAAAACATTGTGAGGAAATCGGTTAGTATTTCAACCAGTGGTCTTGAGATCTAAGAAGATCTACACGGTATATAGATGGTAGTAATATCTACCTTGCCTGGGGATCAAAGTATAAGCAGTTTTTTTTATATTGACCCGCTTGCACTGCGTCCGAGACAATAAATTCAAATGTTTGCTTCACTGCAAGTTTACTGCTTGGTCTGCGTGATCGGTTTGATTGATAGCCATCTGTTCAGTGTTGTCTGCATACCGACTGTGGTGTATTCAATGACGTATCTATACTAACTGTTTTCTATGCTGGGTCATCGGCGTGGGTGGCGGATTGTTCGCGGTAGCACTTTACGATTTGAAAATCGAATTGTGTTCCTTCCGTCCTGATTTGATTTCCTGATTTTAGTGTTATTAAATTCGTTTTTATGTTCCGAAATGTACAGTCTTCTACTTCGCTTTGTTTATGGCACCTGTATGTCATTCGGAAGGTGTTCCTGCCAGTGGTAGGTACCTAATTAAAATAGATTCAATACTTTTTTTAAGTCTAAAGTTTTCCGTCTTTTGTTTTGAATTGAATAAAAGGCGGCGGTTTCCTTCAAAAAATATTATCATCAACTTGAGGCGTATAGATTTGATGCCATACTATGCCATAATTTCACCCCTTTTCAAACCGAAACACTTAAAGCCTTGCCTTGCCTTGTCTATAAATTAGAGGCAGCGGTACCTATAGATGTAAAGCCTTATGTGCCTCTAATTTCACCGACTGCCCTTCAAACCTAAACAGCATCGCAGCTTGACGGGAGGAAGGCCTGATGGAATAGGTACTTTCCCGGCCATGCCCTTCGCAAAGAGCTCTACTAGTCAAAATAATTAAATAATTTATTTAATACGAAACCAAAGCTGTAGAAATGAATAACCAAAATTGCTTTTAGCTTCTAAAGCAATTTATCACCATTGACACTATCGAAAATATATACCTTCGCTTTCAATTTCTATTATGACCGCTCTGAATGAGATTTTTGACCTGACCTTAGAAGTACTTAGTTAACAAAGGAATCCAATACCATTGTTCTTGATATTGTTTCACAGCCCTTAAAGCTCAGTTGGTAGTAGCTATGCCTTCTGCGCTCGATCTGTCGGCTGTTTGGGTTAGATCCCTAACGAGAATGAAACAAAAATGTGATGAACATGAGTTTATATTGTCTCTGTTACAATTTATTATGTGTAAGAAAAGTAAAGTTATCAACGCGAACACAAGATCCAATTTTAATTAATTAATGAACTTGCTTGCGTTTTGTTAGATAGCGATTTAAAAAAATTCGAAAATGAGATCAGTGATTTTTAACTGACTTCAAAAAAGGAGGAGGTTCTTAATTCGACTGTTTTTTTATGTTTGTTACCTCATCCCTTTTTCCTGGGTGGACTGATTTTGATGTTTTTTTATTGATCGCAAGCTGGTGCTGTCACGTGGTCCTATTTATTTATTTTATTTACATCTTTTCTACAGATAATCTGCTCTCCTGCCAGCTGGCGTAAAAAAAGAATTGCTTTTTGAGCTTTTATTTTTTTTGACGCTGACTGTACCTACCTGTTTAAAAAGAAATAGCGGGTGCGTTCAAAAGCCAGAGCTTTAACGAATTGAATGCTAGCTAATAAATTTTGAACGAAACAGACTCTTAATAATATCGAGACGAATGGCGCACCCCTGTCACCCACAGGCTGATCAAAAACATATTACCCTTCTTCACCACCCCGCCTTCTACGTGCCCGCGCCTACTTGCGCCCCGGATCGTTAATCTTGCTACACTTGTGCTATCACCACTTTGATAAAAAGAAAAAACCGAAACAGGTTCCCGACTTTGATTCCCAGACGCGATAGATTCCCCTCGGACATAAATATGATTTTATAACTAATTATAAACAAAAAATGTCTCTAGCACAATTATTCTTTTTTCGGGATAAAAGTAGCATTTCATGGCAATGAAAAGAGAGCAACGACTTATCGATCTGATAGCTAATGGAGCACTCAGCTATGGTTACGGCTAAGACGGTAAAACTCCATTTTCAAGCCGTAAGAGCAAAGCCCGCTTTCTAAACAACATTTTTATCCAACAGGTGCAACAGACAAGGAAACAGACGAGGAAGAAGGAGCGACAGGCACACAGGCAGACGAGACTGAAGATGAGGAGCAAGGGAAGCATATCCTGCCGTTGGTGTCACACCAGCCAGTTGTGTGAGTGCTTGCTAAACATGAACTTCAAGAGGAGTCGCAAAAGTCCGCTACGCTCATTTATGCTCACACGCGCGTTTGATTGATAACTAAAAGGGATTTTTGGGACATTATAAAATCTTTGTGATTTCCTCAAGTTACTACTAAGCACTATAAATCTAATAAAAAAAATGAAATTAAGCACGGTGACATCCCTCGTCGATTCAACTGAATGAAACTTCGGTTATCGAGCAGGACTCTCGATAGTATAAGTCAAACCTGTCAGATGGAGCCACGGTCGCATGTACCGTAACATGTCCTAGAGTTATTCGTCAAGCGTGATTAGAGCTCCGGCGGCGCAGTTGGTAGCGCCGCCCCGTATCAAGGGGAATGTCGCGGGTCCCAATCCCGCTCGGAGAATAACTTTTGGGACATTATAAAATCTTTGAGAGGGATAGACCAATAATTATTCAGCTTGGTTGCTGCCGTTCTTTGTTACAAAACAGTATGGATAGCGTAGACGCCGGAGGCAAAAGATGTCGCACTGCTGCTAAACTGCTTCGCGTGCAGGATGGTCAAAAATAGTATGATTTTGTATTCTGAGTTCTGAGATGACTAACATTTTGTGTTTTGTGTGAACGATCTGCAAGGAATGATGAATAACTGTGAGCATATTACATTATTTCCAGTTTCGCACAGGTCTATTCATGGTACTAATTTTGCAGGGAGGTGTCCGCCAGTCAGCAAGATTTCTTCAAGATGCTTGATGATAAGATTGAGAGGGTATGATTATAATTTCTATAGCTTTACACCTCTATACTAAATGGTTTATTGGTACTACAAAGTCACATTTATTTCTAGGGAAAAGACTACGACTCAAACAGTGAGACTGAAGTGCAATTAGAGCAAGAGCGAAGAAAGTTTCTGATGGAGCAATGGCGGCTAGCATCTCAGTCGTCTCAATCCCAGCCGAGCCCGCCTACGCCGGCCCGGAGGCGCATGCCGCGGCCGCTGCCCCCCGAGCGGCACGGCAGCCCCGGCGCCGGCCGGCGCTGCCACACCTACAGGCCTCCACACATAGCTGAAGGCATGTCCCCGCCTCCACCACGCAGGTCGCTCAGCGCACAATCCCATCACCAAGACCCTCGACATATCAACGGGGACAACTGGCACGACCCTACCAAATCACCCGTCAAACGACCGCAGAGCGCAGGAGCCAACTGGAAAAACAATCCGAAGGTGGCACCCTATAGTCAAAAGTCGAAGAAAGATGGTTGTCAAGACATGGACATGACAGGGTCAGGCCAAGACATATCGCAGATAACATTTAACCCTACATTCCAAACTCACAGTCCAGCACATTCGGCAAAACAGCAGCCGTATATAGCGCAGATACTGAGCTATCCTATGTCACAGCAGGTGACGCCACCATCACCTCCGTACATTGCGCCTCCAGAGGAGTATCAGGATCCTCAGAACAATATCGTAGATCCTAAATGTAATACTCAACGACCGGCGTCGTCAACGCACGGTAGTTCGCAGTCGATATACTACATCCACGGGAACACGACAGCTAATATAAACCCAGATCTGGCGCAGCAGCGGCAGCAGACCGCAATGCATCTGCAGCAGTACGTTGCTATGAAGCAAGCGCAGCAGCAAATATTCACATACATCCAAAGAAGTCCACACACTGTGTTCCCGAACGTGGAATACGCGAACCAGCCGAGAATGTACGAAAACGAGGAGTTCGTTCAATACCACCCAGTGATGAGACCTTACAGCGCGCCTTCTCCAGTAGGAGCGAGACCAGTCGCACCTGGCTACTCGGACGGAGGGCACATGGTTCAGATGCCGATGTGGACGCATACGCCTCCAGCGATGGGTCCCTGGGTGCCCGGACAAGTGCCGGAGATGCAGTACTACCCACAATCGCAGTTCATGATACATCGGCCGCATTCCGCCGGCTCCGCGGGAACGCTCACAAGGTACAAGAAGGAGGACGATGGGAAGATGTGCCAAAGTATAAATCTAGTCAGGCAGAAGCCAATCGGGCAGATCGTGTCGCTGCCCGGGCAGGAGCTGACAGTTTGCAACAACGTGAGCGACAGCCCCAGTCCAGCCTCGGTCAGCACCGACAGCGGAGTGTCTCCGGGGAACAGTGCGCCCAGTTCCAAAAACTCAGTGTTCAGTGCGCCCTCGAGCGGCAGTGATACGAACAGTGCAGTGGAGAACAAATCTAATAAAAAGAACAAGACTCACCAAAGCGCTAGATCTCTAAAGAATTCGAAAAGTCTCGATTCTTAGCAATTTGTAATTAATGTAGATTTTCTAAGTGTTAGCGTCTAGACACCACTGTGTATAGTGAAATTAGTCCAAAAAGCTCCGGTTTTCTAATAAGAGGCGGCTGATAAGTGACAGCTAACCATAACTATGCAGTTGTAAGTTGAATTTGACAAATAACCTTCAAATATCTACGCATTGAATACCACCATCATGTTTCATAATAGACGTTTACGGCCGTCATTTATCAGCCTCTGATTTCCCGAAAACCGTAGCTTCATGCTTATCGTGATTCATCTGTTTTATTGATCGGTGTTAAAATTGGTCTTATCGGTGTAGTTTCAATAAAATTGTAAAATCAATCGCAGCTTCTATACGCAGCTGATAATCTTGAATTATGAATAAATCGCTTTTATTCAGATTAATCGATTTCTCCGACAAGTTAACCTTTAAATGGGGTTTCTTACTTTCGAGAATAGGATTACATTTTAAATCATGATTAGGTACAAAACATTTTCCTTTGCTAAGTTTTTTTTTAAGCCGAATGCTTTGCCAAATATGAGATAAGTAGTTATCTGATTTATGTTTTCTGGTCAATTGTAATTTGCGGTACAGGCAGCATACAAAGTAAAAGACGATCGTTCATAGGTAGTGCGCTGTACATATATACGTACGGTAGTGGAGTATACGCTTTAATTACAGTGCCGTGTGATCTTTTTTCCGTGCGTTTGAATGTGAAAAGGCAATCCTGAGAGATTTCAAATAAAAAAAAAGATATATTATATTAATAATAGACAATACTTAAGTTCTTGAAGTTGATTTTGCCAATTCATAGCGAATCGATATCTTTCGTAATAAGCGATGATAGATAACAATCTACAATTATTTGTAGAGGAGCCTGGGCGTTATTGGCCTGAGGAGAAAATTTAATACGTCACCGAATCTTTTTTTTTCCCATTCTACAGCCATCTAACTAGTTTATGGTTTGGCTCTATTTTTCTCAAAAGTCGCGATATTTTTGCCGTGTTATGAATATGATAAATACTTTATAGTACCTACCTACCTATAAACGTCTTCTAGCTAAAACGATTAAAAATGAAAATGGGTAGGTATTGACTTTTACTGCAAAGTAGATTGGCTTGTAATAAATTAACTCAAAACGATAAATTCAAAAATTATACATAAGTGTTAGAAAATCTCATTTTTGTTATTAAGCTACACCACTTAGGTACAGATCAATGCATTTTATTCAATAATAATGAATATTGATAAAATTATAATAAAATATTGAAAGGATTGTCTTGTTCTTTGACCTTTCGTCGACCTCAGTGACGCAGCGGGCGAGAGTCCGCCTGCGACGCAAGAGGTTGCGGGTTGCACGTCCTACGGTGTAGAAGGCAGAGCTACTACCAACTGAACTATGAAGGCTGATAAAATGTTTAGCTCGTGTACAGTCTAGGCTAAACCTAGTCCTACTTCCTATCCTACTAATATTATTAACGCGAAAGCTTGTACGTATGGGTGGATGGATGGATGTTTGTTACTCTTTCACGCCGGAACGGCTGAACGGAACTGTACGAAACTTAGCAGAGAGATTGATTATAGTCTGGAATAGCACATAGGCTACTTTTTATCCCGTGGGAATACCGGGTTTAAATCTGCGCGGGTGAAACCGCGGGGCGCAACTGGTGGAATATAAAAACTGTCCCACTTATCGAAGTCCGTTGTTTTCGTATAGACTGCCGATGGTTTCGTAAAATCAATAAGGCAAAAATACACGTGCGATGAAATAGGCAGATCTGAACAAATAGTGCTTGACGAATGACGATTTCTAACAGAACTGTAAACAACTAAGGGGAGGTTCATATCTGACGGAAAATGCGTCGCGTACACACTTATGAAAATTCTAGGTAAGTAAGAGGTAAATTATACAAGTGACCAATTTTTTTACAACACACTAATGGAACAAGCAGACGACCTTATGATAAGTGGCACCACAAACCATTGCCTCGCAAGTCACACATGATACGAACGTGCCCTACGATGCATTGCCCTGATTCCATCAACTTGAGGCATACAGATTTTAAACTACATGTGCCTATAATTACACCGGCTCTTACACTCTTCAAACCGAACCACAACAACGCTGCTCGGCGGCCAACAGACATGCCAAGGCTGTCAATTCACTTGCTATCTCTATCTAATTTGAAGTAAAAGCTGAAATAGCAAGTGACAACAGCCGATTAGTGTTGATTTTCAGAAACCGGGGGTAAGTATGGTGATGTAGTACCCCGGACGATAAAACACACAAAGAGCTCTAAACTAATAGGTATGGCTCTTCTTACCCCTTTTGCCCCATACCCTCAGTTCGTTCACATCACCTTATTCATTGTACGTTAAATTTAGCAGTTTCCCGTTTAATTTCACTTTATATGGCTATGGCGCTGGCAGTTTCCGTTCACTCAAAGTTGGAGTGACGTCACGGACGATCTTACACCACTATACCTCTGTGCGACACAACGACATTAAAAATAGTAAACATACGTTTTTTCATCTAAAAGTAGCTTCAAAGTGTGGAACTCCGCCGTGCCCAGCTGTGTGAGTGTTTGCAAGCTCGCGAGTGCCTCTATTGAGTTTGAATAACTTAATTAATTAGTGCAATCACAGCTGTTTTTTATTTATGAGTGCGGGTAGTTATACTCTAAGCGCAGCGCTATCTCGTGTTGAGTAGCTACACTACCAAATCAGGCCCTGCTGTCATCTGCACCACACCATAGACAAGAGACAGTACTTCATATATAAAGTGCCATCTATTATCTAGTAGCTAAATTACATAGGCTAGCGACACCTAGATCTTATCTGAAGTACTACGTCCACGATACTCGTTATCGATCAAAATGGGTAAAACTTGTGGCGCTTGCAGGAAGTTCCTTTCGCCGGTAGGTGCCGCTACTTGTAGCATTTGTCCGAGCATATATCACAAGGGATGTCTAGCGATTTCAGAATCGGTGACTCTGCATGATGACTGGATCTGCCCAGCTTGTACGAAAAATCGAAAAAGAGGTGATAATAGTAGCACCCCAGTCAAGGACGTGATTAGCGCTAGTGCTTCGTTGCTCGTCGGATCCGTTGATGCTACGCCGTTGGAGCCGCCCCCCACCTCGCGCGCTACCTCCTCTGCGCCGGCCTCTGATACTGTTTTGTGCGACATGCGCCGCGAGCTTGCAGAATATATGGCTGAGCTGCGGGTCTATCGCAAGGAGATGATAGAGTTTCGCGCTGCAGTAGCGGCAGTCAATGTGCGAATGGACGCATATGAGCGACGGCTTGAAGCGATAGAGCAAAGAGAGGCAGTATCAGGAGAAAACGAGGTGGCTCAATTAGAGAAAGTGGTTGCTCAGCTGAAGATTGAACTGAATGACAGGGATCAAGAAGCTCTATCCTCTGACCTTGACATCGGCCAGCTCCCTGAAGCTAAAGGGGAAAATGTGATACATTCCGTTACAGTTCTAGCGGCGAAGCTTGGAGTTACTCTTGATGAGCGGGACATCGTGTTTGCTGAGCGTGTCGGTGCTGTCGACCGTTCGGGGGGCTCGGGCGGAGTGGAGGGGCGTGGACGTCGCGTCATTGTGCGGTTTGCACGCCGCCACTTACGAGACGAGCTGCTGGCTGCGGCGCGCGTGCGTCGTACACTCACCACTGCTGAGCTCGGCATGGGCGCGCCGCAGCAGCGCGTCTACCTCAACGAGCGGCTGACCCACTATAACCGGCAGCTCTTCTACCGGGTCCGTGAAGAGTGCCGCAAGCAGAACTGGCGGTACTCCTGGACGAAGAGAGGCCGCATCTACGCTCGACAGGGCGATGGGAAACAGGCGTACCCCTTCCGCACGGAGGCTGATGTCTCACGTGTTTTTCAAGTCTCGGTTTGATCAAGTAAAATTGTATGATCTATGCGTTAATCCCGATTTTAAATTTATTAATATGTTTTTGGGGTATCAGGAAAAAAGTAGAGTATACCAATTAAATGTGATTGTTTATTTTTACCCTTATAATATAGCTATAAAATGTGATTTATTTTCAAAGTATTTGTTTTTATTCCTCCATGTTGTACTACATGTTTATTCATATTCACAGAAATTATTACACTGCTTTATACAATCTAATATTTTGTGTCACCTATGTCATGCTTGTCTCGTTTTTGTGATCTTCATTATTAGTAGTTTTTAGTCAGTTAAGAATTGGTTTGCTTAATGCAGGTTCCCTCGGTACAAACCACGACAATCTCATTGCTTCAATTTTAAAGCACGACGTAGATGTTTTGGCCGTTAACGAGACGTGGCTTAGAGCAGACGAGGAAGGACGTGCCCCCGTCGTAGCGGGCTATCGCTTGAGACACATCCCGCGGCCACGCGAGCTGCGCTCCCGTGGTGGTGGGGTTGGTTTCTATGTGAAGCGTGGTATTACCGTGCGCACCTGGCCTCACCCAGTTGATCCCCAGCACAAGACAGTCGAACAAATGTGGCTCACACTGACTCTAAACGGGAAGAAGCTGGCAATTGGCACGGCATATAGGCCTCCTTGGTTGGACACGGATGTATTCTTTGACGCAATTACAGACTCCGTAAATGCTCTACCTAGCTGTGATAATTTGATTTTGCTAGGTGATTTTAATATTAACTTGTTAAAGATGAATGAAATTAAGGCCACAAAACTGGTCACCTTCTTATCATGTCTGAACCTGACACAACTGGTTACATCACCAACGCATTTTACTGAAACTTCTGAAACGCTGATAGATGTGATATGCTCTGATTTACTTTCCAAAAAGATAACTGTTGAACCAGTTGGATCTCTTTATGGTCACTGTTTCGTAAGCTGTGAGTTTCACATCAAGCGAGCTAAGTTTAAGCCTTACTTGGTTACATATAGGCCCATCAAAAATATTAGCATTGATCATATTAATTCGGATCTGAAATCAATAAGATGGGGCCTCTTAACGTCTCTTGGTAACGTTAACGATATGGTTACCGTATTTAACCGGAGCGTCTTAACTCTGATCGACATTCATGCGCCTTCAACCACAATAGTCGTCAAAACTCGCTCATATCCCTGGATTACCGATACAGTCAAACTTATGATGAGATTACGTGACGCGGCGGCAGCAGAGTATCATAAAACTAAACTGGAAAGCAAAAAAGCTTACTATAAGAGTCTCAAGTCAACTGTTAATTTAGCACTTTTTCACGAAAAAACCGCCTATTTCAATCAAAATATTAATAATAAAATAAAAGACCCTAAAACACTTTGGAAAAATTTAAAAAATACCATCTTACCTAAAAAAAACACCGAATTGCCCGCACATTTTCAAGATGCAAATATAATTAACAACCATTTCTTGAACATTCCAGGGAAATCAGATATACCTATCTCGCACCTTACCTACTTCGAATTGCACAAATTTAGTGAAGCAGTTTTTCATCTTGAACCAGTGAGTTTAGACAGAATATCTAAAATATTGAGTTCCTTAAAATCGAAGGCAGTGGGGTGTGATCTGATCAGCCTAGACATGCTAATGCTTACGTTGCCAGACACATTAGATACCATAACATCTTTAGTTAATAAATCAATCAGCTCTTCTACTTTTCCTAATGTATGGAAGTTGTCCATCGTGCTTCCCCTACCTAAGATCCCTAACCCAGCTGAACTAAAAGACCTCCGGCCAATAAGTATATTGCCGTGTCTCTCAAAGGTGCTGGAAAAGGTTGTGAGCTACCAGCTGGCGGACTTTCTTGAAATTAATCAGATTTTGCCTAAAGTACAGTCTGGCTTTAGAAAGGGTCGGAGTACTGCATCTGCCTTACTAGATGTTACCGATAACATTCTCTGTGCTCAAGATAAGGGCTTGTGCAGTCTGCTCGTGTTACTAGACTTTTCAAGGGCTTTCGACTCTTTAAATATCAGTCTGTTACTGTCTAAATTGAAGTATTACGGTTTTGACGATAACGCCCTGGCATGGTTCAACAGTTATCTCAGCGGTCGTCACCAGTATACAAAACTGACACGTAATGACGGTTCAGTTCTATTGTCAGATGTAGCGCCCGTTAATAGAGGGGTTCCTCAGGGTTCAATTCTGGGACCTCTTCTTTTCATTCTGTACTCAGCCGATGTGCAGAATTATATCAAATACTGTCAGTTTCATATATATGCCGATGACATACAAGTCTATATCTCTTGCAAGCCGTCTGAAATAAATGAAACTATAGAAAAGCTTAATGAAGATCTTTCAAATATAGTCTTGTGGTCCAGTAAAAATAACTTGCTACTAAATCCGAGCAAAACTAAATATATAATCTTTGGTACCAAGCAACAAGTAGCTAATCTTCAACCTAGTACTTTAAATATATCGTTAATGGGTAAGCCTGTCGAACGTGTGTACGAAGCCCGCAATCTCGGACTGCACATGGACTGCGATCTTCGTTTCGAAAAACATGTCGCTGAATCCGTCAGGAACTGCTTTTACAGGCTTAAAGTTTTGTATAGAATAAGGCCTCACATAAAAGTAGAGCTGCGTGTTCGGCTCGTCGAATCACTTGTCTTATCCAAGCTGAACTACACCGACGTAGTTTTTGGCCCTCGTCTCCTAGCTAGAACACAGAAGCTTGTCCAGCGAGTCCAAAACGCCTGTGCCCGTTTTTGCTTTGATGTACCATTTAGAGGTCATGTTACCCCTTTTTTAAACGAGCACCAAATATTAAAAATGAAACATAGGCAGAAACTTCATCTTGCATGCCTTATGTTTGGTGTGTTGAAGTCCAAGGAACCCTCATACTTATACGAGAAGCTAGAGTGGTTGACAAGCTCTAGATCCTGTGGCTTCCGCCAGTGCTCGATGCAGTTATCTATACAGCGACACAGCTCTTCGTCTTTTAGGGGTAGTTTCAGGTACGCTGCATCGAAGTGCTGGAATAACATCCCCCCGCCGATACGGAACCTGCAAAATTTACACGGTTTCAGAATTAAACTTAAAAAATTTCTGTTCTTAAGTCAGAAAGAGCAAGAAGATCACAAACACGAAACAAGCATAATCTAATTTAAACAAGCATAAACTAACTTAAATATATTATAGACAATACTTTAGACTGCCTCATAAGTAAATATTCAATCTACAGATCTCTTTTGCAATGTTTACAATATTTTTAAAACAACTAGAGATGTATTTTGCTTACCTCGTTCTGGAATCCAGTTCGCGGCACATGTCAGCGCTTTTAGTTATTATTTTTCTTGTATGTATTACCTAAGTTCCTCATTTGCCTCTTTTATTTATTTATTTTTAATCTTTTAATGTTAATTTTACACTTGGTTTGGTTATTTTTTTCCTGATTTTTGGATCTGTCGTATTTTTGATTTTTTTTTGTATGTGTGTAGATTGTCCGTGGCATTACTGCACGGCCCTGGCGGAAGACCAGCGTCAGTTGCCTGTCGACTGACTTATGCTGAGCCAGGGTCCCTTTTGCAGCTCTTATATAGGTTATTTTTAATTGATTTATTTTCTTTGTTTTTGTATGTTTTATGCTGTATTTAAGCTGCTGCAAATAAATATGTTTTCTTTCTTTCTTTCTTTCTAAATTATTTAGAAACATAATTAGCTTCGTATTTTTTGTGGCTACTTTTTTGTTTCATTGAAGACCCAGCACTTCATCAGTCTAAAACTTTAGGAAGAAAAATAGTCTACAGCAAATCCCCATTATGCAGTAAGGGCAATACACTCTTTATGCTACACGTAAAAAAAATAAGTAATGTCAGAATGTTCTAGATTAGATAGAACGTAAATAAGTAGACTACTTAAATAACTCTAGAATATAGAGTAGATGTAGTAAGTACTTAGGTACCTACTACATCTATTTACGATAGAAATCGATTGTGTCCTTAGTTTATTTCCGAGCGTTTAAACATAAATAATTCAGTCCACTTTGTGTGATAGACAATTACTTGGAAAGCCAGTTTAAATTTAAATTTAGAACACAATTATATACCTACCTACCTACACTCTATACTTAAGTATTCTAATTACAAACTCAGGGCCAAACCAGAAACCACAGACTCAACCGTGATTCAACTATGTTTGTTTTTGACACAATAAGTTACCTATCACATAGCAACCTTACCTACTTACATATTATAGTGTTGAGTAGGAGGATGGTCGCCAAGACAAATGTTTACATGATCTAGGTAATTTTAAGTTCTAGCTCTAAACTCTCGTTTTTAACTATTAAGGGTTGCCAGCTGTACATTAAATCGACAACATCTTTAAAAAAATCGGTCATCTATGTTATTTTGAAAATGTTAAACAATCCAAAATACCTATTAAGTGTAAATAATATTCCAATTATTTTGCTTAAATTAATAATGTACTTAAAGGTACCTACTGTTAAAGCTTATCAAAGCAAACAATCGGTACGTTTAAGAATTAGTTATAGTTTCACCAAAATTATTGAATTTTTTCTTAGTTTGTTTGATATTTAAAGCTTAATTATTACGTCAATCTAACCGTAAACCTCGCGTAGGTACGTCAGCCATTGCGAAAGACTCAAACAAACGACTCAAAGGGAAAGTTCGCACAATGCCTAAGCTGAAAGTTGCAAAAGTATGTGACGGAATGCAAAGACTCCCAAGAGGAAGGTACTGTCCCTATGGACAGTACCCAGTAGCCCCTATGGGCTCAAAAGGCTCAGATTGCTTGGTAATGAACAAATGAAACTTTGGAGAATATTTAGAGCATATTACACCTTCGTTACTTCATCTGCCAGATGGAATAGAAAAATAAGTCCGTCCCTTGTTTTATAATATAGCCTATCTATATTAAAAAAATAAAAATGAAAGACAAAATTGTTTTTAAAACATGAAACGCAAAATCAACGCAGTTGCCACAAAACTAGTCGATCAACTAGCTAGGTTTAGATTTCAAATTTCAGATGAATCATGGACTATCTCAGGTACTATGTAGTCTTCGATTAAAGTGTCTTTCGTAATACGAAAATGATAAACCTTAGATGATCCTAAATTTATGAGATAAACCAGGTTTAAGTTGTTTATAATAAGAAAACGTGGCTTGAGCTAGGTTTAAACCCAGGTTTGATTTGTTTATAATAAGGCTGATTACGTCTATCATAAGGTTTACCTATAGCATAGCTACATAACATTACGCTTCTAAACATTGTACTAAAAGATTAATTATCGAACACGCTATCTTCATGCGATGCGTCGATTTCAATCCAAACCACACCTTTTAAACTGGGTAGCGTCCCTTTAGAATTGAACTAATCAAGTTAATTTTCTAAATCCAATTAAGAACTGTGTTTTCTGTTTGGCCCGTATCTTCAGTCATTAAATAAATTGGTGGACTTTTCACACAGCACTATCTAGCCCCAAACTAAGCTTATGCTTGTGATATGGGAACCAGATAGCTGATATACTACTTATATATTTTTTTTTGTAAATACATACTTATAATATTATATAACACCCAGACAGAGAACAAACATCTATGTTCATCACACAAATGTTTGTTCACGGTGGGAATCGAACCCACGACCTACGGCGTAGAAGGCAGAACTTCTACCAACTGAGCTACGTAGGCTGTCATTCTCAGCGAGCTCTCGGAAAATAATGTCAGATGAGTTGATAAAAAGAGGGGGTGGTAACGATTTAAAATACGGGGGTAATCTTCTTCATACTGTTTGATGGTACTAATAATCCCTATTTTTTATACAACTTATTCGAACAAAGAGATGGCCCACCTGATGTTAAGTGGTAACCCCTCATAACAAAATTTTACCTGGAAGCCACGAACTTATAGGATTGTGCCCTACGATGCACTGCTCAGCGTCATCAGATTGAGGCATACCTCATTGTGCCTTCAGTTTCACCGGCAACCATCTTCAAACCGCAATAACACAGCAACGCTTGGCGGCAGAAAAAAAACATACTTAGGTACCTTTCAGATGTCCTAAAAGGTACCTAACTAAAATATTTGAAGGAATAATTGCATAATGGCTGCCTACAGTGCCTAAAGAGGTTACAATTCAGGCATTACAGTCATATTTCTATGATAGTTATAATAATTATGCGTACGACAGTTTTCAAGTAGGTCGGTAATGGTGTCGATTCTGTTGTTGCATTAGCCTAATTCCTAAGCTCTAAAATTATAGTCACCCTTGTCGTTTCGGTCTTTTAGAAAGGGACGGCAATATTTAGTTTTGTCAAATCATGAAAGTAACACAACCCCGACACCAATATCATTCATTGTAGATATCACAGAAATGGGTTTTCTCTGTTCCGTGGTAGATATGGCTAAAATATATCAATCTTGAATGACGTCTAACCATTTTATAAATAAATAATAAATAAAATAATCTGTAGCTTGACGTAAATTTATTTGTAATAATGGTTATTTATCATTACCAACCCAAATCAGGATACTGAAATAATTTGCAACGTCTGTAAAACTAATAACGTGGCTCGCTGCGCTTCCAATCCAATTCCAATTTCATCGCCATGCAGATAAACAGAGCTCGCTGCCTCATCATTTTATCCTACTTGGACAGACTCTAAGACGGATGGGGGGGTACCTCTTTTAAGGGGCAGCAAACGGCGCGCCGCTATCTCGCTCGCTCTATTGAACATTTTTGAAGATATAAAATCACTGAATGTTATTAAAATCGCAATCGGCTAAGTTGTTGTCAATGGCATCAAAAAGATTTAGCGAAAATAAAATTTTGATCCAAGCAAGTTTTCATACATTAAAATTAGAGAAATATAAAATCCCATTTTTATGTGTGAAAACTTACTTGGATCAAAAAATTTATTTTAACAAACTTTGAAGTGTCGTCATGCGGTTTACCTCGAGAATTAAATATTGCGGCGAATGCACTATGATAACATTATAACTTAACATCAACTTATCGTAACACCACCGGGTGGTCTAGTGGGAACAGGCTAAGGAAAAAATAGATGGGTTGTGTGAAAGAGGACATAATATGGGTTAGAAAGAAGTGAGGACTGAGATGACGAATGATAGAGGAGATTGACAGAAGAAAACCCCACTTAACGTTACATAAGGGCAGCAAAATTATTTATTTGTTAATCTTAATACTGGCAATTAATATTTTAAGCAGGTGGGAATAAACAGAACATAAAAAATAAGCAGGAATAATAAAATATGTTCATTGCACAAATAATTTGTTCGCGGTGGGGACATGATCCACATAATATTATCTGCGACCCTCGAACATAATGCTACATGATTGTAAAATATAGATAAACCCCTTATAAACTCCTACTTTCGTTCTCAGTTTATGTCCTCGATAACTTCACCGTTTTCTTCCCCCATACAAACATTTTGAACGACCACTATTTATGCACAGTTTACGGGGCACTTATCTATAGATTGCGGTTTCTGAAAATGCCGAATCCAAACCATAAAACGACAAAAATAATAGTCTTGGGAGTCTCCACAAAACTATAAACCAAGACACATTTTATATTGATTGTCAGAGGACTACGTTTGGAGTTCTTCAAAACGGGTGTTTTAAAATGCTTACTTAAAAAACCATTAATGATTTCTAGAATTATAGTTGTTTTGGAATGTACAAATAAATCACATACGAAGTAAAAAGTTTTTTTAGTTATTAGGTACCTCTTGATCTCTAAAATTTCAGATTGGATCTAAGGTTCTGAAGTTATCGGACAAACATCCATACATACAAACGAACATACAATTAGTCACAAAAAAGTGTTTGTCGCCAAGATCATCGCTCGCTTCTCTCACTACATCAAGAAACATACTTTTCAAATTTAATTTGCGCATGGGTATGGTATAAGTTAAATAAAATTGTAAAGCAAGAAAATAAATTAACCTCTTGAACTTGCAAGTTACCCCTAGACTGCGGCCATTTCAGGCACAATTTTGGCCTGAAATCAAATATTATAAATGGTATGAGAACGAATGGCCCATTTTAAAATTTGTAGGATTATTTGGTAGGTATAGCTGGTATTTCTTTTTCCCTTATTGTAGTTTTGCTCCCACTATTGTTATCTTGCTTCACTTGCTTGTTCAAAATGAAAAAATTAAGTTTATATCAATGAAGATGGGAATGGGTTCCTGGTTTATGGTAGTCCTGTCCATCCCGAAATTGTCTGGAATAGATGGATTTCATCGGTAAGACTGCCCATTGCATTCAATTTTGTTTGTCTGAAGTTATGTGGATTGCAATTTGCATAAAGTATATAAGATTTTATAATGACCCAAAATATATTTTCCGAGCGGGAACTATACTTCTAACACAAAATTACATGTCTTATATATGTATTTAAAACAAAACTAACCATTGCAAACTCATCGAAATCCACCCTTACACCTTACAAACAAACATTACGAAATCGGCGTTCAACTTTGACATTCAGAGTACGTTTCGCACGGGGTTGATGACCTCCACCCCCATCTCAGCTGGTCTGGGATTCAGCGGGGGTATTCAAACGGGCAAGTAACTGGACGAGATACTTACCTTTCAGAAATATGAAGTAAAAAAATGCATAATAAAATTTTTGTAAACAAAAGACTTGAACGCGCTATTTAGAAAAGTGTCTGTCTGGTCTTGTGCGCCTGGTGCCAGAGGAAGCGGACACGCATCAGACACTCGATTTTATTTCTTTGTAATAAGCGTCATTTTTCTTTAGCTTTGTGTAGCTTGATTGTATCCGTCTATTTTTTTTAATCAATACCAACCACTAACTAGGCGCCTATTTTACCAAATCAAAGTCAAAGTCAAAAGGTATTTATTCAATAAAAACTCAAGGATCACTTTGACATCACATCTCTGAGTAACGTCATCCATCCAGTGAAAAATATCTAACTCTAACCCCGGGTTTCTGATAGCGCCATCAACACTAATCGGTCGGTCGGTAAACACGACTGACGGTAAATCTGAAATAGCATGTGACTTGACAGCCGATTGGTGTTGATCGCGCTTTCAGAAATCGAAAATTAATTTGACAAGCTTAAAGTAGAGACTGAAATATTATTCTCTGGAGGATTGAGATCCTCAAAACTGGTGAAATAAGCATTGTCACAGAGCATTGTCACAGGTTATATAACTCATCCAGTTACTAAACTTTTCACACGATTCCAACTAGCGCCAGTAATTTGTGTGATATTTCCGCTAGCTCCGGCCGTGCAGCGTACACACCCAAGCTTACAATACAATTATTTGCATTGACAGATGGTGTTCGGGACTCGCACAACAATGCTACTCTCTACTGGCTTAGTCTTGTTGCTTTTAGCAAATTGATCATGACTTGCTAAGTAAACTTTGCGGGTCAAAAAAATGGATAAATGGTGCGATGAGATTCGCGCTCCAGTTTGGTATGTATTTGACCGCCGAAACCTTCAATCTATAAATAATTATCTTTTTGGAGCCCTATCAGGGTTTCAAGTTAAACGTCTAAGAAATTCATTATTTTTTAAGAAACTCATTACGCACGTTTCTGAAAGCCCGTCAAAACTATTCGGCGATCAAGTCACTTGCTATTTCAGCTTTTACTTCGAGTTATATAAAGATAGCATGTGACTTAGCAGCCGATTAGTGTTTATCAAGCTTTCAGAAACTGGGGATTAGTATTGTACCTGTATTTTTAAGAAATTCATTACTGTACAACTTGACTTATGTAAGAACATGTTACATGTATTGTGTAAAGTGGAAACAAATGGACCACATTCCTACAACCCGTATAATTAAATATGCCGCGGATGGCTCCTTGTTTTATACATTAATGTGTTTATGGATGTGATATTTGGAATAGGTAACCTATACCTTCAAAGAATTTGTCAAATCTAGAATATGAAAAAAATATTAAAAAACCATATTGTGCAAAATTAATAATACAGACTGAAACCCTGACAAAGTTCCATTCTTATAAACCAAATTTTCTAATACCTACAAATATTTGCAGGATAATTGTAAGCATAGGAATTGAACCAAAACCTCTTCCATCACACCCTGTTAGAGGCTGTCGTCGAAAGAAGAAGAAGCGTTAAATTTAATTTATAAACGAAGGTAATTTTCCACTTCAGCTTAACCAAGTAGGTTTTGAATAATGCAGGGCGGCTGACAAATCTATTTTGGGCGTTCAGACGAGTGGAAAATCCATACTCATTCGTGTGTCACAGAGGTGCACAACAAATATGTATAAAACTTGCTTCTATAGACAATGCAGGGGTTTCTAGAGCATAATATAATATTATGTATATACAGGGTGTTTGGTGGATGAACTGACAAATTTTTAGGTGGGTTGGGGGGGGGTCATGCTCAAGTCCTAAGTATCCGTTTTTATACCGGTTTTTAGAGGTTATTTTTTGTAATTTTTTGTAAATAACTCAATATTTTGCCTTTTTTTTTGTGCTTACTTTTTTTTGTGGATTTAATACGACAAATTAACTTGTAATGTATGCTGCAATGTTTCTGTATTCTAAATCACTAAAACCTTACCTGACACATTTCCCTTAAAAAATTTGGCGTTAATTCTTTGAATTAAAAAATCTTTTGTGCGCAACAGATGTGACCATCTGTTGCGCATACAACTAATTCTTTTGCACGTCCCCAGATGTAAAAATCTAGAGGTGTAAGGTCTGGGGAACTTGCGGGCCGAGCTTGACCTTGCTGGCCTGGGGGTGTCATGCGCAAGTTTTCACTCCCCAAAAAAATTTATCGGTCCATCCACCAAACACCCTGTATATGTGCTTCTTTATTTATTTAATTCTTTATTGTACCAAAGAAAGTGTACAAAATGAGAGCTTCAACCAAACTGGCGCGTCACAGTAACGCGTCAAAAACACCCTCAAAGAACCGAGTCACGTGAGCTTATTTCTTTTTCCTTTTAAAACGGAGTTATGATGCACTGCGGTGGGCAGCGTAGGTCATTTTTACAGAATTTTTTGGCATTTTGCCAAACTGAGTTAGATACGTGACTACGAAATAATTATTTTACTCATACTCTTGTACTCCTTACCCATACTTTTAAACATTGCTTTTTGAGCAATACTTAAAGTTAGCTCCTTCGTATTTGTAATAGGTGAATGTGAAGATCACGGGAAGTTAGTGGGTGAAGTTCTCTTCACCCACTTCATGCTTCTCAAGAGTTTAGAATCGTTCTTCCCAAAGTACGGGCTTAAGCATATACCTTCATTCGATTCCGAATAAGAAGGTGAATACCTATAGTGCCTAAAAGGAGCCTCCTGGAGGCGCACTTAAAATCCTTTCACCACACTGTTTTAAAAGAACTAGTGACAAGAAATAAAGCAGAAGACGGTAAGGAGACAGAATCTAAACTATCTACATCTACCCTAAGTTGCAAAACGTCCTCTCGTTTATGGTATGCTTTGTGTAATAACATAACTTAGCCTTATTACGCTCATAACGTACCCAAAGTTTAGCAATTTAAACTAAGTTAATATCATAACTCAAGACACTAGATATTTAGAAAATTATTGAATGGACGCCTATTTAAGAAAAGCAAGATGTTAAAATATAGCGATACAGTGAAAAAAGTACCAAGGTGCTTTATGGATTTTTGCCATGTTATTATTTGCAAGTTTCAGGTCAACTCAGGATATCAGCATTGCCATTCAGTCTGGCAAAGCACTGATTTGGATCAGTTGAGCTACCTCTAGATCATTCGCAACGGTCTGCAGATTTATTTAATTTAATAATAATAATTTATTCCAAAAACTTAAGATGTACACATGACAAAAAAATAGTAGTATAATACTAGGTACATACAGTTATTAGCTTTGAGTTTCGTGTCACATGTGACCGATGTGGTAGCTCACTAATCTCCACCCTAGGAAAAACCTGTGCTGTGGAGATAGCTCAACTATTTCATTGTATTTTTTGTAAATACTTGTATTTCATATAATATCCAAATAAATAATCGTAGGCCTACCTGGATAAAAAAACAAATGATGATCTCGAATAAAATAAGGTCTGTCAGACAAAACACCAATAGAAACTCTGGCATAACCATTTCGAAACGCAAACCCTAAATCATAAATAGTGCCCTGTTTATATTTCCATTCAGAAAGTTATTTTGATCAATACAGTAAAATCGGTAATATCCTATTACCATTTGAATCGGCAAAATTGGGCCTAGGGTTGATATGCAAATGGATATTGAAATACCTGACGATTCTTATAACGTACTTTTAAATGAAATAGATTTTAACAGGATGGTCTGCTTGTTTCTTTTGAAAGAGGCACAAAAATTATTACGAAGTGAGCGAGCAAATATTGAACGCGGGCGTTTTTTTTGCACATAAGTATTTTGAACGTAGGAACCATTTTTATGAATTTATTAAAGAAAATAAACACGTTTTGTCTGCAAACTTTTATGATTTAGTCCAGTTTCTGTTAATAAACAATATAACTTCGCCCTGAACAGATAAACTTTAATAACGTCCGATTGGGAAAAGTTCCGTAAATCCTTCGAATTTATTCCTTTGTATGTTCTGAAAGAGCATCCCCAACTCATTGTGGAAATTGGATACTATTATTGATCAACGTGTTTCTTTTTGTGGGCATGTGTCAATCGTGTTATATGAACGTGCCTGACTATCCCCTACTCTTGGGTAAGGATACTAGCAGCGAAGTTTACTGTACCCTGGGATTTTTATACTTGTAAGCTATCTCTCTTGTTTCGGTGGTTCGAGCGTGTGGCGGCCGGCAAGTATGCATGCACAGTTCTCAGTTTTTAATTGACAATTTCTGTTTTTAATTTATATTATTGCAATCTGTTGGTGTAAATCTCAATTTGTTTATAAATTTTACGATACGATAACGTGGTGGGGGAAGAAGAAGACTGCTGCTGCTGTCGTTACGGCTACATGGCTATTATATTTCATAGATAATTTAAAATTCTACTGGATATATAAGGCGGATTGGTGGCGATGACTTTTACCTGTAGGACCCTATTTGGGGAGCTCTTAAAATCCTACAACAGTGATGAAGTATAACGCTGATCCGTGCATGGACCGACCGACACGTGCATGGCAGTTTTTATGTATTATAACTTTTATAACTCTGACATGTATATTTAGCAATAAAACATAATTCAATTATAATAAACGGCGAAAGTAATTATGGTCATTGTACGATATTGATCGTCAATTATTTAAAACGATAAGGTTAGCAGTTAGGTATAAAAGGCACTCCTTTTTGACTCGTCAATTATTAATTCTAATCGGGTAGAGTGGATTTACGGTGAGTACCAAATTATAAAGTCTGTGTTTGTGACATTTCAAACCGCGATGTCCACTATCTAGCAGGTGTGTGTATCTGTGAACTAGCCGGATCTATCAACAGGCAGGCTAAAGTCCAAAAACCAGACCACCGCCCCGCCGCGCGCCGCTGCGGCCGATCATAATCGATTCTCATTGCTTGCTTGTTAATAAAGATCAGTGTTGTAGCATTCTTAATTCAAATCAGTTTTGCTCATAATGTTAATGTGGGCAAAGTAGAGTCTTGCCCATAGTTTTTCGCGGCAAAAGCGCCCTCTGAGCTATTGAGGTAAAAATATTATTTGACGGATAGCGTTTCGTTTTGGAAGTCTAGGTTGGCCTGATTGACACATATATTGTATATTTGCAGGTCAAGATGATTGCCATCGTAGCCTTTATTGGCTTTTGCACTGTCGTGACTGGCACCACTAACTCTCTATCCCTACGCAGAAGCTTCCCAGAAATCCAAGTATACCCAGAATTCCCTATCTCAGGAGCTCAATACCCTGGTTTCCTAGGATACCCATGGTACCCAGGATATCCTGGCGTTCCAGGGGCTCGAGGCACTGATTTCATAGGAGTTGAATACCCAGCCTTCCCAGGACACCCAGGCTTCCCAGGAGCCCAACGCACTGGCCTTTCAGAAGCTGAACACCCTGGCTTCCCGGGACACCCAGGTTTTCCAGGAGCTAAACACCCTGGCTTCCCAGGAGCCCAACGCACTGGCCTTCCAGAAACTAAAGATCTTGGCTTCCCAGGAGCTAAGCACCCTGGCTTCCCAGGACACCCAGGCTTCCCAGGAGCACAACGCACTGGGATCCCAGAAGCTGAACACCCTGGTTTCCCAGGATACCTAGGTTTCCCAGGAACTCAACACCCTGGCTTCCCAGGACACCCAGGCTTCCCAGGAGCACAACGCACTGGACTCCCTGAAGGTGAACACCCTGGTTTCCCAGGGCACCCAGGCTTCCCAGGGGCTAAACACCCTGGCTTAACAGGACATCCAGGCTTCCCAGGAGCACAACGCACTGGACTCCCTGATGCTGAACACCCTGGTTTCCCAGGACACCCAGGATTCCAAGGGGCTAAACACCCTGGCTTTCCAGGACATCCAGGCTTCCCAGGAGCACAACGCACTGGGCTCCCAGAAGCTAAAGATGCTGGTTTCCCAGGACACCCAGGCTTCTCAGGGGCTCAACATCCAGGCTTCCCAGGACACCCAGGCTTCCCAGGAGCACAACGCACTGGGCTCCCAGAAGCTAAAGATGCTGGTTTCCCAGGACACCCAGGCTTCCCAGGAACTCAACACCCTGGCTTCCCAGGACACCCTGGTGCGGTTCGAGGTTAAGGCTTCAGTATGCAGCTTCTAATAATATTCCTACACTCAATGTTTGAATAAAATAATAAATTGTATTTGGGACGTGTTATTACAACGAATTATTCGCAACCATACCCATTAGGGAACGTACCGTGACCTATTTTTTTGTTTTTTCGACCCCTCCCTCCCCTCGGTGATCACTCGTATTATATGCCAAGACCCCCCTCTCCCCCTTTAGTTTTCACGTAGTAATTCATAATTATGATTTTTAATAATTTCACAGACAAAATTTGAAAAAAAAAAATAATTTGGCTCATACTCGTCTTTATTGCATAAGACTGCATGCATACTTAAATTAATAGTGAATTATATATTAATTAATTTTATATGTGCATCAGCGCCACTAAATGTGAGTTTAAATAGCGCTAAACACTGCGCGCTATATTCGAATATAGGTTGAAAAAATACGAGATTTCTCTTAGTAAAATCGACTACGTGACAAAAACCTGAGCCACCCCCCCGCTCCTGTGACTGACCGTAGTATTTTAAAGACTCCGCTCCCCCCCCCCCCTAAACGAGTCAAGTAGTATGGGTACGTTCCCTTATAATGAAGTACGAAAGTGTGTAGTTGTAACAATTTCACGGCGAGAGTAAAAACGATCAAGTGACGATTAAGTATGCACACAAAAATAGTCACGGTTTTGCGCCGAAAGGCTTGCCAAAATTAAGTCTTGCTGTTCCGCTTAATTGCTGCCTAAAATTAGGTGTCATGCCAAGCATCATTTGTTTTCAGGCAGGGCCTCCACTAAGAAAAAAAAACAAAAATAGACAACATACAGCAAGAAAGTCTAAAAACCCAACTAATTTGAGATGCGGGTGTTGCTAATAGGATAACGTCTTCTATTCGCAACACCCGCATAATGTTAGAAAACTTCGAAGAAAAATGTATGGAAAGTGGCTCCCCTATTACTTTTATTTTTTCCTCTTTTTTCCAAGGTAGACACGAGTATGTATATAACTGCGCCATCGTCAGCTTAAATTAGTGAACTGATGAACATAGGCCTTCCCTAATATTTAGAAGGTTTTCTGTAGTTATTGCTGATAGGAGAACTGGCGATTCCCGCCCCTTACGATATTCTCTGGAGGAAGTCAGCGGGCCTTTTTCTGTTCCTTCATTTTCTAACGGGCCAACATGGTGCTATGATACAAGTCTATTTATCATAAACAAACCTATCAAATCAGAGATTTCATAAACAAAAAAGATTCAGTTTGCAAAGACCACTACTCGTATAGATAACAAGAGCAACAGAGAGACCCTCTTCTAAAAGCACAGGTCTAACTCCTCGCATCTAAATATGCTTTTTTTGCTTCCGAGTTGAAGCGGCGAAGGCAATTAAGTGCTTGGTTGGTTATTCGTGATGAGGTGGCTAAGGATCATTCGTACTTGACTAACGCTGACAACCATTTCAAGGATATTGTGACGGCTGGTACTGAAGTGAGGGAGTCACGGCAGGCCAGAGCATCCAAACGTCGGCAAGATTTAACGAAACGAATTCCACAGTTAGTCACAGTCGGTCATACGCTAATTGGTACGGCAGGCACAAGATGAACCGACCATCGCAAACTCTTCCCACCCCTAGGCCAATAAGAGATGAACCTGTTTCTGCATTCCTTGGCTGTTGACGATGTGGCGAAGAAGAGCATAGCTCAAGCGTACTTGTACAATGGTGCAAGCCGTGCGTGATGGCTGGAGCTGATGTGAGAGTTTGGTTTGAGCATCTTATTCAGCTGTCTAAGTTTTAACAAAGACTTTTTTTGGGTTTTTAGAAGGCAATAAAAAGGAATGTACACACATAACTACTCTTTTTA
This sequence comes from Plemyria rubiginata, assembly GCA_963576535.1. NCBI lineage: Eukaryota > Metazoa > Arthropoda > Insecta > Lepidoptera > Geometridae > Plemyria > Plemyria rubiginata. The sequence goes on along the minus strand of OY754908.1, from coordinate 12,565,269 downwards.
TTTTACTACTAGCATTAACCAACGGTTTCACTCGCGTTGTACCTGCCCAGACAATTAGTAGGAAGGTAGGTTGTTTCAAGTCAAGAACTGTACCTATAGATTCACGTTTCATCCAAATCAATTTAGCCGCGATGAGTCGGATCCCACGTAGCGTGGGATAAGTACAGGAAGATGAGATGATGATGAGTGGGAACCACTGACCTCAATAAATGTAGGAACAGACTCATTTACTCACTTACAAACTAAGTACTAAGCATTTACAATAATCAGTGTGAAAGTTTTTGTGCATCATCTTTGAGCGACGAAACGTGTGTGGGAGAGAAGTATCGTAGCCACTGTTCCAGCATTAGGTCGAAACGCTACACTGCCGCTACGACAGCTACGCCGTAGCATAAGCAGCTACAAACAAGTGACAAGTCCACTGAATGACGGAACGCGAGAAATGCAGTCACATGGTTTGGTTGATACTAGTTACCGAAACAATGTACACGTTATGAAGTTTTCATAATAAACCCACACACACCACGAACTCACCACACAAATAACGAGCCAACTCTAAGAGATTTACTCCTTTAAGGGGCGCACAATTGAACATTTATAAAGATATAACACACGTATAAGTTCGAAAAATACAAAATACAATTTTAAAGTGTGAAAACTTGCCTTGATCAAAATTTTATTTTCGCTGAATCTTTTTAATGCCATCGACAACAACTTGACCGATTGCTATTTTACATAACTACATTTAGTGATTTTAAATCTTCAAAAATGTTCAATTGTTAGTTATAACTTGGAAATTTTTAAGTCAAGAGTGAATATGTGGATTATAGCTAAGCGTGCTCCACCTTAGACTGCATCTTCACTTTACATCAGGTGAGTTGGCAGTCAAACGTCTAGCTACTATACAATAAAAAAAAATTGTGCGAGCGAGATAGCGGCGCGCCGTATGCTGCACCTACACGAGGCTATATCGATGTATTCTTTAACTATATTTTACAGCTTAACTTAAGCTCAGTGGCGTAGCTAAGTTAGTAATCACTGGCGTAATTAAGTTAGTAATCACTGGTCTACATACACACTGTATAGCCTAAAAATTTTTATCTAAAAAAACAAGTAAATAATACAAATTTGGTGGTCGTACCTTTATTTCAGACTTTGAAACCCTAAAACTCATTCGATTATGTTACACGACAATATAATTATTACCATTGTACGTTAGGCTGTCAATTATTAAAACGATAAGGACTTTAATCAATCATTTATAAAAGGTAAGAATTCGGCTCGTTAATTTAAAAAAGATTTAGCAGTTACATGGTGAGAGTTAAATGTTTTCAAACGTAGCTATACAGTTAGCATAATTCGAATAGAATTTATATTAAATTGCCAAATATAACATTTGGAAGTACCCCTGACGTCATAGACATCTTCAAAATAGTGTCTCTCTTGAGTGTATACTTGGCGTTTTAACTCTTAAGATGAGGGCATATCCACCGTGCCTGGGGCGCTGTGAAACTATTTATTAAATTTAATTATTAAACATTTGCAGGGGAAGATGATTTCCGTCGTAGTTATTACTGGCTTTTGCATAGTCACGGCGCTTGGCCAAAGTCCTGACATTCTTGGCTCTCAAAGCGGCCACCAAGGTTACAAGTTATCATTAGATTACTATCCAAGTGATCCCCAAGCTGCAAGCTACTACCCACAGCCTTTATTGAAGTATGGTCCACTGCAAGACACGTCTTTTTCTAAGGCTCGTTTGACGCCACAGCTTTCATTGATCAATAGTCCATTGCAAGACTCGCCTCCTTCTATGGCTCGGATGGTGCCACAGCTAGCAACGATCAATAGTCCATTGCAGGACGTGCCTCTTTCTATGGCTCGTTTGACGCCACAGCTTTCATCGATCAATAGTCCATTGCAAGACACGCCTCTTTCTATGGCTCGTTTCACGCCACAGCTTTCATCGATCAATAGTCCATTGCAAGACTCGCCTCCTTCTATGGCTCGGATGGTGCCACAGCTAGCAACGATCAATGGTCCATTGCAAGACTCGCCTCTTTCTATGGCTCGTTTGACGCCACAGCTTTCATTGATCAATAGTCCATTGCAAGACTCGCCTCTTTCTATGGCTCGGATGATGCCACAGCTAGCAACGATCAATGGTCCATTGCAAGACTCGCCTCTTTCTATGGCTCGTTTGACGCCACAGCTTTCATTGATCAATAGTCCATTGCAAGACTCGCCTCTTTCTATGGCACGGTTGAAGCACCACGTACCAAATTATACGGGATTACTGAAGGACTTTGATGAAGGCTCTGATGAGCTCAAGAAACACATGTAAGTGAAAAAAACTTTTCACGTTTTTGTTTCTGCCGCAAAACAGCGTTGGTTTTTCGGGAGGGAAGGTGTGATTGCCGGTGGGTGAAATTACATATCTACAAAAATATGCTACAATATGCATACCTACTACACTATATCAGGTGGTGGGCCATCTGCTTGTTCCATTAGTAGTAGTAGCTAGTATTAAAAAAAGATATATGTTACTATCGATCCGAATGATATTACCTAATTCTGGTGAAGTCGGTTGCTTGTGATTTTTCATGACTACAGTGATTTTATCTTTAAAAAGGTATATGTAAAAACCTGTAACCTACTTTTGTATATTTCCAGACCATACCCTCTGGGTCCCCAGGAAACGCTGTCTGGATTACCAGAAAGTGATTCAGTGATTCAATACATTACCATCGTGTATACAGTTGATCAACTGATAAATGGACTAGTCAATCACATTCCGTGAGTATTTTTTTATTTTTTCTTTTGTGGTAAGTAGGTATGTATACAAACTTGAGAAGGTACTTATGCATCTATTTCACTTTTGACAACTTATATTTCGTAATTCGGAGCGCCTGGTAGGTATGGCCACTTATCACGTGTACCTACCTAAAAACGTATACGGAATATACGGAATCCGAATAGTTACGGAGTACCTACTAAATACAAACAACGGAAAAAAGTTGACAGAAGTCGAATAGTCACTCTATTATAAATCACTAGATGCGCCCCGCGGTTTCACCCGCGCAGATTTAATTTTCACGCATAAAAGTAGTCTATGTGCTATTCCAGACTATAGGTACCTAATCTTAATCTATCTCTCTGCCAAGTTTCACCCAGATCAGTTCAGCCGTTCCGGCGTGAAAGAGTAACAAACATCCATCCATCCATCCATACTTACAAACTTTCGCGTTTATAATATTAGGAAGGATTCATTCATTCCCCTATGTAAAACAGAAAGATGAAATGGCACTATGTACCTACCTACATAAATAATTTTATTTATTTATTGATTTTATTTATAGACGAGCAGCTTTCGCTGATATGTCTACGTCACAGTGTTGAAATTATTGATAATTGAATTCGAATTGTTGAATTTATTAAAAATAAGATAACAAAGAACAAAAGATAAATAAGCACCTACTAACGTAGTCATTTTCTAGTTACAATATGGTATACCTTCCGATCGTGAACAACTGTATAACAGAGACAGCGACCAACCCACTATCGGTTGCAAAATCCATCAGATCTAGACTGGAAAAAACTAACAGCCAAACTGCATTGGTAAGATACAACTGTTTATTTAAATTAAGCACAGTTACCATCAATTCATAGGTAGCTTAGCATTGCTAAACATATGTTGTTAACACAATAATCTGACAAAATCACTTCGCAAAAGTCGATGTGTGCGATGGAATGAATGAAAATGCTTGCACACCTTACAAACTAACAAAAAAGGAAACAAATAATAACAACTAGAAATATATGTACAACAACGGGCGGTCTTATCGCTAACAAGCGATCTCATCCAGACCACCAAGCCAATAGAGATGGAATAATGTCAAAAATAAAAAAAAACTTGTTTTTTCCTTTTTGATTCTTAACGTTATTTCTCAGTTCAGTTATTCGAAATTCGAAAAAAATATTCGAAAGCACCGATGACATCGTAAAGGACGCATTAATTAAGTTTTGGGTAAATAAGGCTCAGAATCGTTCTTGGAAATAATAGGGGAGGTTAAACCCAGCAGTGTCCAACAGAAACCGGTGTACCGACCCCAAAGGAAGTTGGATAAGGGCCGGAAAATTATGAGTATCCTTCTACTGTCTGACGATGATGATGATGACAGCTGTATGTAAAATAACTGACTAGCTTATTCTGTAACATCTTTCAGATAAGAGATTTCATAAGACAATATCAACAGTCAGTCTGCCCCGACGCGAACTCGTTCGAATGCAACGTGATAATCGAAAGTGCAATTCAAATGAACTACGACCCTATTTTAAAAGAACAAGCCACACTCCTCACATATCTAAGCCAGGTTATGAAGCTGTTCAAATATATCTATGCATCTGAGTTCCATGATGTGGCGAAGTCTAAAAGAGCCCAGGAGTACTTGCTGAAAGCTGCCAAGCGTTTGAAGCCGTTGGTGACTGCCGCTGCTAATGCGAGGGAGCTGGGTCTGAGCGTCCGAACTTTGGGTGGCTAGAGAAGTCTTCTAATATAGTACCAATAAAATATTTTTTAGACGTTTGCTTATTCGATTATTCCCACAATCTTTTTGTCGTGTCACTAGTTTCCTTCTAAACAGTGTTATAGGAAAAGGATTATAAGTGAGCCTTAAGAGGTGACTCGAGCACTTGACTCATATTTTAGAACTTTTTAGGTTTGTTTTTCATGTCGGTTTTATCACGTTTTCCTTCATCATTTGGCACTGGTACTGGCACTATGCACCACATTTTTGAGTCTCTTCGTCATCTGAGTGCTCACTTCTATCCTACTCATTTGATCTGTTCATCTAGGAAGTTATCTAAGGGAGGATATAGTAGAACAGCCTTGAAAATTTCAAAGAAATTGACATCCTACTTATATTTTACGCGAAGGTTTGTAAGTATGGATGGATGTTTGTTACTCTTACACGCCGGAACGGCTCGACGGATCTGGATGAAACTTGGCAGAGAGATAGATTAGTCTGGAATAACACAGACTACTTTTTATCCAGTGGGAATACCGGGATTTAAATCTGCGCGGGTGAAACCGCGGGGCGCAACTAGTAAACTATAAAAAAGCAGTATTGAAACGGGACGGAATGGAATAAAAAACGCATGTCACACAAAACCTTTATTTCTATAATCTTCTACATTAATAGTTACAAAGACACTCAAAATGACATCAGTCTAAACTACAAAAGTTAAATATATTATATATCTCTGTAATAAATAACATTTTCTCAGTAAATACACAAGATAAAAACTAAAAACCTCACGCTAAAATGGATGGAAATAAAAACTATACGAAAGAATAAGTAAGAAGGAACAGATAGCAATTCAAGTAAAGTTCTGAAAAGGGAAGAAATATGTTTTCAGTAAACGTGAAACTACAGACATCTTTAGGTCCTTTGTACACGAGGCTCGACAGTCTCCGACAGTAGACGGCACAATAGGCGACCAATCTACCGCATGTAATGAAAATACCATGCCGTAAGTTTCTTGCCTGTTCTTCTAGACTTAGTAGGGTAGCACTGTAACAGTTTACAGAGTTCACAGATATTAAAAGTGTTACTTGAGATTAAAGAAATCTTTTGACTTTAACAATACAAAACAAAATGTCCTGGCACATACTTGCATTGCGATAGCCTTGCCTTGGTACTGTGTGAGTGTAGCCTTATGTAAAAAAGGCCTAATTATATACAAAAAATATATTAAAAATTTAAACTCATCGAAAATCGTTATTTTAGTAGAATCATCGGTACAATCCAGTTTATGAATAAAACTAACATGAACAATTACGGATAAGAGAGATACATAATGAAACAGTAGTAAAGGCTTACTTTTTATATAATTTTAAACTAAATATATACGTATTAATTTAGTGCGGCTACATTTTTAGTACATTAAAGATGGGTATTAAAATTATTTCTAGACTGTACCAAGAAGATTTGAAAGACAGGAATCCAATTTACGGCTGTTCAAAAAAAAAGAAAATTATCCAAAACCACTTTCATATAAACACAATTTTCTTACATAATTTAGTCCCACGCCCTAAGGGAGTTTTAATCGAATTTAAATTACATGACTGTTTCTATACTAATCACAATTTTTCACACCAAAAAACAAACAAATAAAAATATTTGGTCTCATAATTGATGGAATACTTAATTTTCAAGTAAGTACTACAATTTAGATATGCAGTGAACTCACATGTATATTCATAATAGTTTTTACAGCAACATTACTTGCCCCGCCATTACGGGCTTACCTTGAAATAAGTATGGAACATTTCCCGTAAGTATGAAACTTCGATTTCCATGAGTCTCTATATATTTTGATTTCCGAAGCGTTTCGAGGCTCGCTTATGAGGCTGACAATATCGGAATTTTAATATTTTGAAAGATGTAAAATGACTAAATGTAGTTATGAAAAATCTAAAACAAATTTTGGCATAATTTTGATCCAAACCAGTTTTTCTGTTTGCTGAACCCTAATATTTATCTTTTAAACTTTGTTACGAAACAGATATCTTGTCTAAACCCTTGGTAACCATAATTTTTTTATTGTTCTTGACTCCATACGTATTCAAAATTATAATGCACGCTAGACATTTGCGACCCCAGGCGGAGCAGTTGTGTAAAAGGCAATAAAACAGTAGAATATCAAATATATAGTACCTACATACAAAAAACTAAACTACATTGCACAAATCCATACAATTTAGAAAACTACACATACACTAACACATAATTAGTTATTTAAGTATTCTTATTTAGTACACAAGTCGAATTCTAAGATCGGAGATAAGTAAATTAAGTGCTATTTAACTTCCTAAGACCTAAGTTCACTAACACGATTATTTTTCACATTTTTCGCCAATTAAAAGCATTTGCTAAATGGCTAAAAGACTATGCGTATTGTTGATCTGGGGCCTTAGTTCAAACGAAATCAACACTCAATACCTTTACAAACTAGATTTTAGTGAGAAATAAATAAAGTAATGCAGCTCTTTCAACTTTGAGATCATAAAAGAGTTTTTATACCAAAATCCCTTTTCAAGGTGAAATTTTATTTTAATCAATTAATAAGCACATGGAACAGGAACCTAGTTCAATTTAGTATGAATAACTTAAACCAAAGCTTACGATAAATATCCAATAAATGCCTATTAAAATAAATGCTACCATCAGGCAAGTACAATATAGACAGTCCTACAAGGAAATTTGAATCTTTTGCTAATATAAATAAAACGTATAACTGCATACTTTCCTGATCGTTTCGAATTAGCTTAATAATAGAATGTTCACTCCGTCACCGCGAATACCATTATTTAGGAACATTAGCATTTGAGAGAGCAATGCAACCATTTCATGTCAAACATAGCTTTTTTAACAAATTCGAATTTCAAATTAAAATGTACACCTGCATAGGCAGCTCGCAGCGCATGACAAAACAGAGCTTGTCTCACTCTCTCAAATGATGTATTATACCTAAATACAGCTGAAACAGAAAAAGAGTCAAATTAATAATTTATAAGTTAGTCAACAACGAAAAAGGGGTGTACGTAATGTTGTACAAAAATTAATGGCTTACTAGTATTTTAGTCACATTTTGACAATAATAAAATAACGCATAGATATATATAGTGTTTTGCTAAATTCATAGCTAACAAACAGTAACATTCTAAATGTTAGCCAAAACATACAACTAAATTGTTATTAACAGTTGCAACTGAATTGTTAGTGTAATGCAACTGAACAGCTAAAATGCAACTTTTTTTTCTGAAAATGAATACTGAATTGAAATTAGGCCACCTAATTTCAATTCAGCTAAATTGTTACGAATAAATGTATTTATTAATATTACGACAAGAATGTGAATGTGCTTGAATTGAACTCTTAAAACGCAGTAAAATGACTTATAAATATTGATGTAATATTTAGCAAAACACCAACGATCTATGCGACATAGTATTACGCCTGCAAAATTATACAAACCTACGGGAGCCTATTCTGTATTTTTTATGCAAAATTTACAGAATAGGCCCAGTTTAAGTTGATTAGTAGTAACAATTTTAAGTCAACTCAAAATTAACACATAAATGTAATAATTATGTATATTGAATACACAAACCAGTGTACATTTATCTAAAAATAGGGAACTAGACTTGGTGCTTTATTTAGACGATTTTGGTGTTTTCGCTTTTCTTTTTATCTCATTTATAAAGAACACTTGAGATTAACAACAAAAATCATCGAAGATAGGTGATTTTTGCTACTGTTTTCTAAGTCATTTGAGATTATTCATATATTTTATTCTCAAATATATTATCGGCCGAATGAAAAAGTAACAAATCAAAAAACAGTAACTAAATACCAACAAATCACACCAAGTTAAATTTTAAATAAATAAACTAATATGTACAAAAACAATGTAGGTATAACTAAAAGTTAATATAATTAGTACAATTTATAAATAGGGCCATTGATTTATGAACAAAACAAAAGTTTCTTTGCTTTTATTTTATTATAAATCAACATTATATTATTTTGTTTACTCTATCGTTTCATAAATCTTTTTTAACGCTAGCAACACTGATGATAAAAGCCATAATATGCTGTCTTGAAAACTTAACTTTAAATAGAGGTTATAATTTAGACAGTCTCTAGTCTCAGAGTTGAATAAAACCGACGGCTATAGTAACTGTTGTTTATCTCTGTGTTATTTTACAGTAACTAAAATGTTACTGTTAACATAGCAGTCGGCATCAACTTGAGCTTTCCATCACACAATTTCTCAGCAAGCAGCCTGAAAGCATATTTAATTCTATGCATGGCATGACAGTTCGCTTTCAATTAGCAACATTGTTCATCACTTCTGGCAACCCTGACAGATGCAGTTAATTTATTTCAACACTGGCAGCACTAAAGTTTTCGCAGCCGACTCTTCAAGTCTGGCAACACTTTTTTTCTGGCAACACAGGTTTTGAGAGCCTATCTGAGGGTGGTGTACAGATTCAGAACACTTTTGTTCTCCTTGTGCGATGGCGTTTTGGAGAATACGTTCCAGAAGCGAAGGGTTTCGTCGCCGGCGCCAGTGACTATGGCTTCGCCGTCTGGGGACAGGGCTAGGTAGAGCACCCTGTATGAATGGCCGGTTAGTTTCGCCACCTGGAATACAGGAACAGAATTATTTGAAAACACTCAATTGATAGATAGAATACCACATAGCTGGCTTGCTTATATTGATTCATCAAACGAGTATAACGCGTTTAGATATTGTTTATGTAAATTTTTCTACATAATGCATGAAGCTTTTATTTTTATTAGTGTACACACGGATATGTACACGCTCCTCACTTTTATGCCCTTGTAGTAAGAGTCATTTTACTTTTAGTTTTGCGTAGCTTGATTTGGATCCTACTTTGTTTTTTTAAATATACAATTTGTCTTGGATTTTGAGTTTTGTCCTCAAAATAATAAAGTTAATTTTTTTATATCCGCTGCCAAAACGATGAACGGTTACCAATGAAACTTACTTGGGTTAGAGATGGATACTTCCACACTAATATCTGGTTCTGCGAGTAGCCATGAGTTGACACCAGCTCGCTCGAGTGTTTCGACCACGCCAGGTTGCATACTTGCGATCCTGTGAATCGAAGAACATTTTTAAATACTCAGACGCTGAGTAGAAACTATATGGGCTGCAAAAAGAGAGAAATAGTGACACGACAGGCTCCGAAGGGGGGGGGGGAGGGGTTCGGCAAAAATCACGAAATATCACAAGAGGGGCGGGGGAGGGGTGTAGTAAGATATCACGTGTATTTATTTATTCGTCAAACGCGCTATTTTTAAACCGAAAAGCGGCGGCGAGTAGTACCTCTGACTACCCCCCTAAGACATCCTCAAAGAATCTTGAGTTAGTACTTGGTACTGAGAGATCTGAAGGGATATCTACGGTGCCTGGGGAACAAAGTCGTAAAGCTGTTTCTTTTATTAATGTAATGTACCTGTGTCAACACACTGCATGGGCTGAGAAGTGAGGGTATTCCAGAAGCGGATACACCTGTCCGCTGTGCCGCCGCCCGAGGCCAGCAAGCCGTGCTGATGCGGCGACCACGCGATGGCCTTCACAGCGGCCACGTGGGCTGCGTATGTCTGCACCGGGGATGTTGAGTGCTGGAACATATACATTTCAAAGATTTTACATTGTCACAAAAGTTATTAGTGTAACTATGTATGTACTTTACAGAAAAAAGGGGACTCTTTTAACACAGGCTCAAAACTTAAAAGAAGAGTCCCAACCCGATTCATTACCTCTTTATCCTACTAATATTATAAACGTGAAAGTTTGTAAGTATGTATGGATGGATGGATGGATGTTTGTTACTCTTTCACGCCGGAACGGCTGAATCCAGATCGGATGAAATTTGGCGGAGAGGTAGATTATAGTCTGGAATAGCACATAGGCTACTTTTTATCCCGTGGGAATACCGACATTTAAATCTGCGCGGGTGAAACCGCGGGGCGCAACTAGTGAGCACATATATATAATCTCTGAGTAAACCCCCTAAGCACCCACCCTCAAAGAATATGGCGTTGGTACTAAGAGATCTGAGGGCATGGTAATGCAAGGGGATGGAAGTCATGTCAATCTTCAAGGATGTGTCCCGCCTCTGTGGTAGTGACAAAATTTCAAATACAATTATTATGTCTAAGGTTTTTTTCCTTTTAGTAAAATCACAAGGATTACATTGAGAAGTTATATAAACTAAAAATCTAGGCACAACGCTATTTCCTCCTGAATGATTTTAGAAAAACAAGCAGTATAAAACAATAATAACTGGAATACGGATGTAACCATTATCAAAAGGAATTAAATTGACAGTTATTGAGGTCACCAGTATGCTTATCAGTGCAGATTGATGAAGTTCCCATCCTATACAAAACCGCAAAACTATCCTGCCTTGATTAATATAAAATAGTTTAAGTAGTTAGCTATCAATGTTGACGGAAAGTGCCAAAAAGGAGTGTACGAAGTCAGAAAATTCATTTCTAACTGCAAGTCCGATCAAAAAATCTCGAGCTCGCCATACTATATTGATAAACAAGTTCTTCTTCGGAACCTTGCCTAAAGGGACTCCTTTTAATAATATGTTTTGGTTATTATATTATATATATTTTTTGGATTTTAGTTCAATTCAATATATTTATTGCTTACACATGGTTTAGTATAAGTAGGTACATACATAGTAATTTTAGGTAAACTAAATTTATTTTATTTATGTTGTAAAAAAAATATTATTTCATTATATATTATATGGACTTCCACGCAACACTAAAAAAGTTATACTTATTTATTAATTTATTTTATTTATAGACGAGCAGCTTTCGCCGATATGTCTACGACACAGTGTTGAAATTATTGATAGTTGAATTTTAATTGTTAAAATTATTAAAAATTGTAATTGAATCGTTGAAATTAGGTATTATTATTTTAAATTTTTTGTCTAGTGACTTTGTTACTGTCTTTTTTAGTTCCAGTTTTTAAGCACTATTTTACTTGTTCGAAACCAGTTGTCGAGTTTATTTTTGAAGGCATTCTCTGAGCCACTTACATCATAAAGCTCTTAAGTAAACCTTTTCAACCAACTTCAAAAAAGGAGAATGTTCTCAATTCGACAATGTTTTTTTGTATGTTCCGTGATTATTCCGCCAATAATGTTTTATGTTTTCAGTGTATTTGAAGTTTTTGCAGAAACAGGAATGTTGTTTGAAAGCACGTTATACAACGTTGTTGAGAAGTCGTTTTCATATACATAGACTAATCCAGAATTAAATATGGCCACCAAAGGGATTTCGACAGCTTTCTATTGAACTCACCATGGACCACACGAAGAGTTTGTTGTCGTTGCCGCCTGACGCAAGCGACTGTCCGTCCGGCGACCACTTCAGACCGCAGACTTCTTGTCTATGCCCTTGGAGAACTCGATTTGATTGGACGGCTGAAATAAACAATAAAATTACTTATAAAAATCTGTTGTTACTTACTAACTACTGCAAAATGTGGGTATGTGCCAAATGTAATGTTTGGACGTACCTCTGACTACCCCCCTTAGACATCCTCAAAGAATCTTGAGTTAGTACTTTGCACGGTAGTTAGTACACTAACTACCGTGCCTGGGGATCAAAGTCGTGCAGCTGTTTCAGTTTTTAAAAATCTGTCTACTTAATTAAAATGATGTTTATTTGAGCACTATAACATTGTTCAGTGTTAAAAACATTTAAGGGCCCGGAGCCGCTGTCGCCGGACCCTTAAATGTAATTTATAACATAAGTAGGTTATCCATATTTTATTGAAGCCTCAGATCTCTAAACTAGACTTTAAAAGCCTGTACGATAGACATCCACGCGAAAGAGAGAAAGAAAAGCATTTTATTGACCAACACAAACAAATAAATATAAAATACTAGTTGCGCCCCGCGGTTTCATCCGCGCAGATTTATATCCCTGTATTCCCACGGGATAAATAGTAGCCTATGTGTTACTCCAGACTATAATCTAACTCTTTGCCAAGTTTCATCCAGATCCGTTCAGCCGTTCTGGCGTGAAAGAGTAACAAACATCCATCCATCCATCCATCTATCCATAAGTACTTACAAACTTTCGCGTTTATAATATCAGTAGGATATCAAATCAAGAGCGACAAAAACCTATTATTTTTGAGCAAAATAACATTGTAACTGCCGCCAATCATTTGACAAGCGTCATCATACAAAAGCAAGTTCAAACATGTCACGAAATAAGAAACCCGCCTAAAACTTTATTACAAGAAAAAGCATTTAGTTTCCAAATTTAATATAATATGCTAAAATACTAAATATAAACTCGAAATCAATAAAGATTAAGACATATAATACTAGCACCACATACGCTTAGGTACTCATAAATCTAGCGATACAACCAAGAAAAAAAGCTACAACGCTAGATTTGAATATACACATAAATAATATGACATAGTAAAGTTTGGATCGCCCACACGAGTGCAAGCTGAACTATGATACAATCGCTGCAGAATAAGTTCAACGACACATAGAAAGGCCACAATATTATTTATATATCTTTAGAGTGTCACAAAATTAGTAAACTATACATAAAAGTGTCATTTAGAATCAATAATAGAAAACTTTAAAAAATTAAATAACGCGAATTTTAAACATTCTGCTTTATTTATATTATCGTTCGAGATTTAAAGACATGAACACGTCTGGTACCTGTCTGGGACGAGATAATACTACAGTTTTAAAATGTGAGTTTCGAAATCAATACCAAAGATACAAGGATTGTTAATCAATGCAAACATTATAAAATTGTAGAATTTTTAAATCTCTGAGTTGGTAACAGGAATTTCGGTAGCGATAGGTATTTGTTTTGTAACAAACATTTTATATTTATAGCGATTATAATTTTAATAGTTTCAATATTTATTATGATTATCATGGCTGTTAATAAATATTAAAATTAAAAATGGTCTTCATGTACGGTAATGTGGAATTTAATTCTGCCGTTGTTTTGTTACGAAGTTTTTCATTTTGTACTTCATTTGTAAACGTATATACATAATTTGTGAAACCATAAGGGAGATGTCTGAGAAGTTAGACGCAGAGTGCATCAAACTTCTTCATCAAACTAATCAAACTAATTACAAAATTATTAACACACCATCTTTTTGCACGCCCAGGAAGACTGGTAGAAAATGCTATTAGCATTAAGTCCTCCTAGCACTACATTATTTTGTGTGAAAGTTTTTAAATAAATAAATAAATTAAGAGAGATTTTATGTTTAACATCTTGATTATCAGTAGAAGCTTTTTATTCATTTACAAAATCTATTGTCCCAACGTCCTTTGATTGTGTTGCATGTCATTTCAGTTCCGCATAAAGGCTATATTTCCTTGTTTTACCAACGACGATTTCAGGAGGGCCAATGATGAAAAGGCTCTGCCAGTTTCCCAGTTTCCCTCCATGGTGACGACGCGGGAGTGCCGCTGGGTCGTTTAGTGGGTATACCGGCCCCTTTGGGCCGGGGAGTCCCACAATTCCCCCCCATCCTTCAATGGGGGGAATGCGTAATGCAATTTTCTCAGAGAAAAAAAAGGAGGGTCAATGCTAGTTCCATCTTCAAGTAGTACAAAAAGTCTACTGTGTGTATTCAAAGAACTCACGTGGAACTCTGATGTCTCGCTGGCGGATATGCCTATCCCTGGATCCCGAGCTCAGTACGTCACCGTTCCATGCCAGAGCGCCCACGCGCGCTATGTGGCCTTGCAGTTTCATCACCTGTGGAGATACACTGGTTTAGAAGCATTCATGTGGACCGTCCAGATCATATAGCTTTGCCTTCTGCGCTGTAGGCCGAAGGTTCGATGCACACAGCACAAGACACAAAAATGTATGAGATGTATGAATTAAAAAAACAGTATATTTATCTGGTTCTCTTTGTACAAGCTTTGTGAAGTTTGCTGTGTAAAAGAGCACCGATATTTATACATATTTATGCTACCGCATGACACATGCTACTGAAAAGTTAGGTAGGTATGTAAAAATCATACATAATGCATTGGATTAAATAAACTCAAGTTGGGTATGTAAAAAATCATAGCCATAACTGTCTAATTACGCGTTTACGCATTGTCTAATGACAATGCGTAAAATTTTATAAACTCAACCTACAGCGTTGAATAGCGTATGAATGCGTAGTCCAAGGCAAGTCTCTATCTAGATCTAGTTTTTTGCTTCTAGAAGCATCTCTCTATCATAGAATAAACGGAGCTATATTTTATTTTGTATTCAAATAAATACATTGAATATCACAACGATGAAATCTCTTTTTAACTTGTCATAGGAGATCTTGCTCTGCAGATTGTAATGTGTATTTACAGAGCTAGTTAAAATAAACTTGCCTCTTTGTTGGATGCCACGTCCCAGACGCTGATGTGTCCTTTCTGCGTGCCCACAGCCACCAGATTGCCGCGTTCGCTCCACGCAACAGAGGTCACAGCGTTGCCTTCGTTGGATAGATCGCACAGCCGCGTTACCTATGAACAAACAGGGTATATTATCATCGTTATCATGGAGAAGCCCACTGACTGCTGGATATTGAAGCTATCTAAACGTTTTCGAAAAACGATTCCGAGTCTCAAATTCGTCAAGCCATCTGGTTGATGAAGAAACGAAAAAGATCTTCGTAGAAATATTAAGATAATTCTGATTGGGGAATCTGAGCTTCTTAAACTCAGAAGATATACCAGCTTTAGGCTATAAGGGGGTTAAAAGGAGGCTGGAAGGGGTGTGATAACGCAAGTATTTCGTATGCGCAAACACATCCCTTCCACTGTTTTCCAGCGTTCTTTTTGGTTGACGACCTATAACATGTAAATAGTTCTTACTCAAGGGGATATGGTTAAACGATTTGTACTGTCGCAAGACGTGCCGTTCCACACCATAACCAACCAAAAAACCATATTTGCTTCCACTTTCCTAGTGCAAACTGCCAAGGAGTGAAACTCTATACCGTCGTCGGTATTTCCGGAACGATATAACTAGGATTTTTAAAGACATCAGTGAATAAGTGGATTATAGCTAAGCTTGCTCCACCTTAGACTGCATCTTCACTTTACATCAGGTTAGTTTACATCAGGTAAGTCAAACGTCTAGCTATTAAACAATAAAAAAAAACTGATCATACCTGACTGGTGCAAGCGCTCCACAAGTAAACACAGCTGCCGAGTCCGACACTGAGTACGTTCTGCGCAGACCAGTCCACTAGGTTCAGATAGAAGTCGTCCTGCAACTCCGGAGCGTCGAGAACCTTGAAGGGAATCCGCGAGATCTTCCGAGTGGCCTTCCGAGGAGACCGGAGGAGCTTCTCCGATTTTGCTGATATGGGCGACAGGCTGAACGGTGACGGGTCTATGTTTTCCTGTAACAATGGATAATGAACGTTAAAAGTCCGCCACGGAGTGGAGCTCATTACCGTCGTCTGTTCTACCTGAAAACTGAAACAGCTTCACGACTTTGATCCCCAGCCACGGTAGATATCCCTTCAGATCTCTCAGTACCAAGTTCTAAACTCAAGATTCTTTGTGTATGTCTAAGGGGGGTCCAAACATTACATTTGGCACATGCCCTCATTTTGCAGTAGGTATTCCATACTTGACAGGTTGCAAGCCCATCGCCGCTGTTAGAATACTAACTGGTTTTCTCACGACGTTTTCCTTCACCGTTTGAGAGCACTGGCTGTTTTTCCTGATAATTATACAATTTGGGTGCCTTTATGGCAAGAGTGAATAGGTGTCTTCTAGACCGTTCTGTTCCATCGTCGGCTACATCGTCGCTTACCACCAGGCGATCAACACACATGCTTCAAAAATACTCCAACGTCTATGCTACCTTTTGTGCAGCATGTCTACATATACAAAACCTATTAAAAAGACATAAGACAGATGGAAGCCAAGCCAACTAAACATCAATTCATCTTGATACAAAGATACACAAATCACAATGTCCTGTTATGTGGGTGCAGCAGTCTAGGAGAGCCACGAACTTAAACCCACACATGAATTCAATAGCAGTTATATTTAAATGTAAAAATAAATGCATCCCACTTAAAAAACAGGATAAAAACAAACGCTTTCATAATAATCTTTACGCTAGCTGGCACACCGAAGTTTTCATTTCAATTCATTTATTTTAGATCTAAATAATTGTAGTCAAGTAAGATAAGTGAAGTATTCTATCTAACAACGGCGATGGGCTTTCAACCAGTCACGTATGGGACAACAAACTACTGCAAAATGTGGTTTTGACCATAATAATATTGGGACGTATTTGACTACCCTTTAACATCCTCAAATAAACTTAAATTAGTACTTGGTACTAATTTAAGTAGTAATTTAAGTTTTAGTAGTCGGTATATGGGAGTATCCATCTTTTTTTTTTTTTTGAAGTTCATCTGCAATCAGCCTTGAGGGATTTCGTTGGCGTGCTAGGATGTACTCCAGTGAGTATATCCTAAAGGAGTATCCATCTGGGAAACAAATATGGGTAAACCAACTAAGCCAGAAGCCCATACTTGTCGATCACAATTATATAAAGCAGACAGGTTCTGGAATTTTTTGAAGAAAAACTACGTTTTCATTGAAACTCAACGATACTTCGTTCAATATATTGTAATTCTATTCTAATTAAAATACTGGCATGCACTCTTCGCTTTACTACCATTCGGGTTAGACGTGGCAAAAGGTCTAAACTAAGATCCAGTCAGAACAGTATCAGAAAAAAATCATCCGGGTCAATACATCCGCAAAATAAATAATTCACTCGAAACTTTTTCGTTTCTGTTGACAATGCGATATCGATATTTTAATATCTGTAGTATGTAACATGAAATGAATTAGGTCTTGTCTATCTTGACATATCCAATACCTACCAAACATGAAGTAAGACAAGTCGAAAGACAATAGAGCAAAGATTATGCTCTGATAAAACATCAGTTAATTAC
Organism: Plemyria rubiginata; assembly: GCA_963576535.1. Lineage (NCBI taxonomy): Eukaryota > Metazoa > Arthropoda > Insecta > Lepidoptera > Geometridae > Plemyria > Plemyria rubiginata. The sequence goes on along the minus strand of OY754908.1, from coordinate 12,547,668 downwards.
AAATCTAAATATATATATAACTCAAAGGTGACTGACTGACTGACTGACATAGTGATCTATCAACGCACAGCCCAAACCACGGGACGGGACATCCGCTAAGAAAGGATTTTGATCAATTCTACCCCCAAGGGGATAAAATAGGGGCTGAAAGTTTGTATGAGATTTTCAAAGTAAACGAGCGCGAGCAAAGCCGCGGGATCAGCTAGTAGAACATAAACAACAATCATAATAATTCTCAAGAAGACATGAGTGGTGTTTAATTTACTAATGGATCTGAAGCCATTAAGATTCGTAATAAATAATTTGAGCATAAAGCCATTTATGAAAGAGATGAGCTAGCAAAAACATTGAAAAATTGAATCTCTTAATTCATACACGCAAATGGCATCGCCACAGACAAAACAAATTTAGTATGCTCATAGTTAAAAAAAACGCATCGAAAACAATCGACATAGAGGCTAAGTACAAATCAAGACTGACGAAATAAGCAAAAAACCGACGGCGCAACAAAAAAAGATATCTAGACTTTATAGCAACATTAAAACCATGTAAATCTAGTCCATATTAAAAATATTCAAATGAGTTGAACGCCGAACAATTTTATGGTAAGTTAAGGATGGAAGAAACAATTAATGTGGTACTCAACGCTAGTTCATGAGAATCTAATGTCTTTAACCAGGAAACGATTCGCGAACGTCCTGAAGCGTAACAAAATTAGTCCTTGAAAGTTCGGCTACCCGAACTCTTTTGTGCGAAAGATGCTAAAAAACGCAAACACCAGCGGCGTACACGTATGTACATATAACAGCTCGATTTGTCAGCGATTTTTTTACCGGCAGCTTTCAATTAATCATTAAAACATATCCTATACAACACATTTGATTAGCCTTATTGACAAGCTAACATTAGCGCGAGCCAAAATTTAATAATCATTCTTCTTTGAATTTTGTCTTTGGAATACCATGCAATCAAGACTAAATGCGGTAGTGAAAAGGAGCACCGTGTAATTATGCAGACAGTTATTACCAGAGCGGGCTTTCTCGTCAAAAGACCGTTTAAGAGATCAGCAATTATTTAAACACACAAGACCATGCGTTTACCTTGTTTATTGCCGTCAAAAATGACACAAAGTTGGGACTGTTTAATGTTAATTTCGGCACCGCAGTCTCAGAAAAATTCTAAGTAATTTACTGCAAAAAGTGCAGGTATTTTATGTGAACTCGCGACAATTTTACGTTCATGAACCCGAGTTAATTGCTATCCTAAGTAATGTAGACGAGCAACACCTTTGCAAAGCGACTGGGTTTTCGTGAGAGACAGCGTGGGAAGCCATTTACTTTATGCACGTTATTCGGGTCTGATATTAATCCTTTTATGCGGCAAATTATTTGAAAGCCACACTTCCACTTCGCGTGGGTGAGAAATATTGGTAGTTTGGCGAGAATGACCGTGTTTTAAGGTAAAATAAAGTGCAACAAAAGAGTTGTCACGTTGATCTCGGCTGGTAGCTTTGCTGTAAATCAAGAGGAACACAACTGGGCCGTCGTGACGCCTACACTTCCACCCGAAATGTAAGGACGAACCCTTTTGAACAATAAACATGAATGTTTAAGTCAAGCTCGCTCACAATAAATATCGCTGATAAAGACAAGATTTACATGTTATACAAGAGAACGATATCAATGTACGACACCGTTGTTCGGTCTCGATTTTTTAAGCCAATACACAACACAACAGAGGTGTCAAAACTTTGGTGTTTTTGCTAGTTAATGAATTAAAACCTTATAGGAGACTGAAAGTGCACAAAGCATGCACGATGATTTATTTTCCAAAACAACCTTCACTTATGAAGCTGTCGACTGAACTCTGCCCCGCCTCCGAGCAGTAGCTTCGGCTTCCGCTTTCGGTGGTCGAAAATGAATGCGTATTTTGTAATTCCGTAAGTGTAAAATCGCTTGCAGCTATTGCAACTGGTTTAGAAGATAAACAAACAGGTGTGCACTCCGATATTTGGCAGGATACGCGTGCGCATATAGTATAAGTAGCAAAGAAATGCGAGTGACATAGAAAGATTTACTATCATTACGGTAGTTTTTCAGTCTAGACTGCATGCTAGATGAATTAGTTGATAGCGTCGACGCCTCGCCAACGCTAACACGTTTACCAGATCGCATTGTTGCCAATTCCATTAGGACGATTCTAACATATTGTAAAGAGACGAGTTTAGTTGACATCAGACTCATACGTGAAACTATTACTTACATATCTATCCATATTGCAAGAGTTACATATGTATGTACACATAAATAAAGATTAATTTATTGATACTGATACTGAATCTTAGTACTGTTATGGGTAACTAATAGGATTCATTCTTCTTAGTGTAGAATACGCATAGGTAATGAACATAATCAGTGTAATCAAGTTACGGTTACAAATGGTGCATGACTAAAATATGCCGGATATCAAAAATTTGTTGCCTCTGGCTCAAGTTACAAACGCTCTAACAATTCTGGTTACGCTAATGCCATTTTGATTACACAAAATTACATTTTTACGCAGTTATGTACAAAATAGTTGGTAATTCTGTCGGTCACGTGATAGATGAAACCATTATTTTCGTCACGTCATTTAGTAATGAATGGAAGCTAGCTAATCTACGGCTTAGTGCCGAAAGATTATATATATTCGCTCATTCAGGTAAATAAATATAATTTTTATAATAATATAATTTTTAGATCTATAATACAACTAGCCATTATGTTATGTATGACTCATAATATCATCGTGCTGAATTTGCCACAACGCTACATTCGCTATAGCAGCATAGATCAAACCAAATTGGCTACTTCCTCGATCCACAATTGCCTTATTCAAATCGAAATAGATTCAAAAGCTCCGAACAATGGGATCAAACAATTGTCTGCAATATAACTTCGATCTAGCTCTAGACTACAAAGGAGCAGCCAGCACATCGAATTCAATCGATGCTACAACAAGTTCCTGCCGTAGAACTAATTGAAAATTCAAATCCCTAGTTCAAACTAGTAATAAAATGACAGCGGCATTAGGAAAGGTTTTCGAGAATATAACCCAAACCACATGATGTAAGATGATTGAGCAATCCATTAGTTAGGTTCCATTTTGCAGCACAAAATGCACTACCTTAGGTACCTATATTCCAATATTGTAAAAATAAGACATGCCTATGGTGCCTTTTAATTTTAAAAACTGTATGATGTATATTTTTCTATGTGTTGCAAATAAACTTATTCTATTCTATTCTTTTTCTATTCAATCACAATATAAGTTTGTTAACCCGGGCCAGCAGACGCATAAAAAGCTAGAAATCCAGGTAGTGACTAGATCGCAGATAGTTGATTGATTGGTACTATAAACGAACGACAAACTAGTGACCTGCGCGCGCATCCGTAATCGGGTCACGTCTCAACGAATGCAATAAAATTAATTAACTGCAGAAGTTCCCAGACGTACATTTCGTACACGTAACTTTTCAGCGAACGTCATATACTATGTGGAGATGTGTGACGAATATCAATGTCAATAACACGGAACAACCTTAAAAAAAATTGCGGGTAGTCGCACGTATTCAGAAAAAGCTCTATGACAATTCAGAGGTCGTTTACCGGCATTGCACAATCTGATGTTTAAACTTTTTATTGAGAATGCAGCGCTGCGGAAAACCCACCGGAGCAAGACGATTGTTGCAACAGCTTCTCTTCTTATAATTCACTTTCCTGAGTGAACGGAAACTAAAGACGCAAACCATTATTCCGTAAAAAACTATTGAATACTACCTACTTGACGAGCAAACACCAACACGAGGTCACTACACAGTTGTTGGATTTGACTTAACAGTGTCATCGGTAAACCCTACCGAGCCTCGACAGCAAAAAGCCATAGCAAACAAGTACTTATGCAAACAAACAGAAATTAAAAGGCCTTGCGAAATTCCATTGAAGCACTGTTGTTTCTGTAAACATACCACCGAACGTACACGGATGACCACTTCGGATGACCGGTTCAATAGCTGACGAAGACACGGCAGCCTTTCGTACTCAGAAACACTCCACTTTGAGAATAAAGAAAACACGTTTTCGAAAACGAGAGATTAATTTTTTTGCAGTTGTAAAACTGAGTTATTAAATTGTTATATTCAGACTGCAATTTTAATCTATCATCGAAAAGAATAACAATAGCGATAAACGAACACCATGTTTCAAATATCAAAGGCCAAACCTAGGCACAGACCGTGCATAATACACAATACCTAGCGCGCCATTAATGGAATTGTGGAATTCTATTGTGATGATACAACGCAGTCGCGTCTTTAGATGGGCCATGTACGATGGTGTCAAATTCGTAAACTACGCCTGTCCTGCGTCAAAAACTAGATAAGGAAACTAGTCTGACATCTGCATAATGATTAATGAACATGTTGTAGTTGTCAATCAATGCTTTCCTATCAGTCAGACACAGAAATTATCTAAGTAGGCATGTAGGTGTTGCCGCACCAAAAAAGCGTCCAGGGTTATTGGACCACACGGTAGCAAAAAATAGTTTAGTTTGTAATTAACTAGAAATTCGTATCGAGATGTCTCTGAAATTAAATAAGCACCCACACAATGGTCAGGAAACGTGACTGTGCAGCAATGGGACAATCTAAGACATGATCTAGATTGCAAAGCACTACGGCAGCCGACAGACGCATGTCCAAAACAACTACAAAGAAAACGATTATATCTAGGAAGATAAAATACAAAAAGGCATCAGTAGATTGGCAAAAGTTACGAATCATCCCCTGGCAATGACCGAAGTCTAGACCGAACCTTATCTCTATCCTCAGTTGTCTCTGCCAAAAAACATAATAGCTATTTGATGAGCAAATGCGCCTCGATTCGAATCATTACATGGAAACTTTTTATGATCGGTCATTTTAAACTATTACTTTGCAAAAACTAGAAGCTCGAACCACTTGTGTATGTGTGAGCTTTGGAAATAATTATAGCCTTGCACTAGCATTTTATTTCAGGCTAATTGATACAACATTCGTTTTTACGACTGGCAGAGATGTCTGTTTTATTGGTCCTAGCATAATTACTTCATCTAATTTAAAAAGTTTAATCCAATTGAAAAATCTCGTGACTAGAGGCAATACAGTCAACGAAACTTTTCTCAATGCAAATGCCAATCGATTTAATTTAGCGTGAACCGAATGAAGTGAAATAGAAACATTTCTAGATTTTTTACCAATAGGCATCTAAAAAAAGAATTAGCATTAAAGTTTGATTTGAGCGCGCAACTACTTTTTGCATCAGTGCAAAAATACTGGATGGCTAGATAGAAATGTTACATTCGTGCGTTGAAAATTTCAATCACGGTGTCTGAGCTCATGCGCTGGTGATGGAAAAAAATCAGCAGCAGCCGTGGGACGTCAGGACCGATGAACCCGAAGATCGCACGCATCATTTGAATGCGCAAGCGCAAAATTTGCAAATTACAAACTGTCTAGACTTTTGTCCGTTTTCTTGAAATGCTAAATTCTCAAGCTAGTTTCCGTGCTGTTGAAATTCGGTGCGCTTGTGGGCATATCTATAGACCTACTCGTTCAATTTGCAAATTGAGCAAGAACCGTACAATCCACACAAACTGCATTTAGTCATATCGCAGAAACCTGGATGACTAACTCCAATTTGGAATGCCCTCTAGATAAAGATCAGGATACCTAACATGTTAAGGTAACGAGTTGGTTTTTTCACATGAATTTGTTATCAAAATAAATTATTCCTGTCGACATGACTGCCGCCTTTGGATCTTTGAAATTGTAGCAATTACCCATGCTAAATCTCAGAGCATTCCTCGGACTGAACGGATACTTTTCTTGATTTTGCAAATGCTTATGATTCGTTCAGGATCGGGTAGTTTTATCTATATCGAATACGCACGTCATTAGAATGGGAATATTGCACGCAATAAAATTACCCACCGCGACGCGATATAATTTATATGCTATTTATGTACATCAAAATTGAATGTTCTAGGATGCGAAATCGAACGAAATGTTCTAATATTCAAGGCGTATCAGAAACGTAGATTTATATAGTCGCATCGAGAATGGAATCAAATAACAATGCATTTTTTATTATAATGTGCAAAATTTGTATTCCGTGCATTATGCAGAAGTAATCCAGTGGGTGGTGCCTTAGAATTTCATGAATAGTTTAATTTAAGGTTTTTATGGTTGTTCAAAGTAGTAAGTCTACGACCTATCACCTTTATTACTGGTGTTTGAAAACGCAACTTTTTTTATTAACCTGTTGAAAGCTTGGATACGAATTAACCACGATACTTCCATCAAAATCCACTGACAGCCAGCTAATGCATATAAATGGTTGTAAGTTGCTATGCCGAAAAAAAACTGGGATTTAGACAAAAACTTTATTGATTGGTAAAAATCTAAGATTGATTTGTGAAAAAAACGTTAACGAGTAGATAGAGAAATCGAATAACATGAATAGAGGCAGGAAACTTTCACGTCGGGTAACTATGTACTGTTAGTGTACTTTCATATTACCCACTTGGTTAGTACAAACATTAGTCATAAAGGGAATAATACTACGATAATAAGCAAAATAAGAAAAGCAAATGAGTATTTACAATGATTTTAAAGTTTTTATACATTTCGATCTTTATTATGTACAGAAGAAAAAATATTAATGTTTATGGGTGCATTTCAATCCAACGCCTTGCAAAGTACATAATAAACAATAATAAAATAGATAAAAATACAACCAATATTGTGACACCTGACACTCATTTTCATTTTTTAAATTCAAATTATGTATTTAAACTTGATTGCAGTCGTAAAATAAAATTTAACGCGACACGAAAATGCACAATCCAATCGGATATTCTAATACAGGACTAAACATTTCAATAATTTATTTATTTTCGGTCGATGTCGCCGATGAGTGATGTCAGACACGGAGACAGACACATAAATGACTGAACAAAATTGCACGAAAAAACATGAGCATTGTATCGCTCAAGTGATGGACAGCAGAAAAAAACACTGACGTGAAAAAATATTTAAAAATGTCTCGAAAATTTGCATTTGACAAAAAGATGGCAAAAAGTGCGCATAAACTGCGAGTTCTGTTTAATTAGCATATCCTTGTTGTCGCTCATACGCTAAACGTTTTTCAACCACGATAATTGCTATAATTGACTCACAAAAGATCCAGCCACTGAAATAAATGCTCAAATTTTACCGAACATTTCTAAATTTTTTATCAGGATTATCGGTATTTTGACACGAGAACCGGCTTATCAAACCGGTCATGCATCAAGACTATTCAAGGCAGAAATTAATTTGGACATCTATAAAGTGAGGAGATTAGAAAAAACGTCAATTAGTTGCACTAAATGATGTTCAATGTCTATAAAATCGTCAGTTCGTCAATTTTGCGCATATTAATTAGATAAATTTGCATGTATAAATCAAGATGGTGGATGTTAAAACAAGAAAAATTTAATGTTTGACCGAGCAGTTCGGCTACCGGGTGGCGAGTTGGCAACTGGTGTTTAGTGGACTCGTTATGTTATGATGGATGCGGTATAGAACTGGCATGACATTTAAAACGTGGCTTTCGATCAACCCATCTCATTACAATGGCACAGAGGCTTTTGCCAGCGTGATAATAAATCAAGGCAATGTTTTATGGTAAAAAGATTGAACACATACAGATTTCATTTCATTACGTGTTGAAAGGAAGGTAACACCGATAGGTGTTATGAACAGTTCGGGACTTCTACTGTCATTGATGTGTTTAAGGTTGTGTAATAGTAGGTAGTGTGAATGTTAGAATGTCAGGTGCCATGTTATTTCATCAGTATTTGTTTTATATATTTTGGTTTTTTAATTTTCATCCACAAAAATCCTTACTCAGTCTAACCTTTAGGAGTCTACCATGAGCCCCTAATATAAATTAATTCCGCCATTTACTTACATTTACAAACATTATCATAAAATCAATACAAAGCACGGTCAGGCAGGCGACACGAAAAGTATTGATTCCAAAAAATACAAAAAATCGATCGTAACATTAGCCATTCCGAATGACCCCTCTAAAAAACGTGTTTCCGTTCAAAATATTTAAAAATGTACTTTACGCTGGAACTGTCACAACAGTGTCACATTAGACCGCCATTTTACTTGACATTATGACCAGAAATCGGCAAATTCAATTTGAGATCGGCTCGAATACGGGTTAAACACCGGGTTGACCGGGTCGGAACAATTACAGCTACATATAAAATTACAGACCCACGCTTTTAAATACACCATTGGATTGCAAATATGTAAGCTTATTTCTTTTTAATTTGTATTGAAACTTTTTTTTTTTATGGCTCCTGTCTATCGACAATCTTGCCAGTGTCAAGTGATAGAGATTAATGCTCTTTGCTATGTTTCTAGTCACGTCAGTCGAAAGTCGAGTCAGTCAATTGTTTTGAAGAAAATGGTGGCGGTTTCTTCAAAACACACTGAGAGAAATTTACGTAGCCGGATTACTTAATTTATGTAGCAAAACGATACAGAATGACGATTGTAGCCGGAACCATGTCGCGTACGTAGCTATACTTAAGTAGCCGGCACCATGAATTTTTTTATTGACCGGCATACTTAATTTACTCCTGTATCATTTTGCTACTTAAAATAAATAGCATGCAATCCTCACCTATTTTGCTACTTAAAATAAATAGCATGCAATCCTCACCTATCCTACTAAATACATTCATTGTATACGTACTTTACTGGCTCAGACTACTAACAGTATGGGCTCTCCTACTTGTGCAATGGTGTCGAATACGTACTGTACCGGCTCTGACTACATACAGCATGGTGTGTCCTACTTATGTAATGGTGTCGAATACGTACTGTACCGGCTCTGACTACGTACAGCATGGTGTATCCTACTTATGTAATGGTGTCGAATACGTACTGTACCGGCTCTGACTACGTACAGCATGGTGTATCCTACTTATGTAATGGTGTCGAATACGTACTGTACCGGCTCTGACTACGTACAGCATGGTGTGTCCTACTTATGTAATGGTGTCGAATACGTACTGTACCGGCTCTGACTACGTACAGCATGGTGTGTCCTACTTATGTAATGGTGTCGAATACGTACTGTACCGGCTCTGACTACGTACAGCTTGGTGTGTCCTACTTATGTAATGGTGTCGAATACGTACTGTACCGGCTCTGACTACGTACAGCATGGTGTGTCCTACTTATGTAATGGTGTCGAATACGTACTGTACCGGCTCTGACTACGTACAGCATGGTGTGTCCTACTTATGTAATGGTGTCGAATACGTACTGTACCGGCTCTGACTACGTACAGCATGGTGTATCCTACTTATGTAATGGTGTCGAATACGTACTGTACCGGCTCTGACTACGTACAGCATGGTGTATCCTACTTATGTAATGGTGTCGAATACGTACTGTACCGGCTCTGACTACGTACAGCATGGTGTGTCCTACTTATGTAATGGTGTCGAATACGTACTGTACCGGCTCTGACTACGTACAGCATGGTGTATCCTACTTATGTAATGGTGTCGAATACGTACTGTACCGGCTCTGACTACGTACAGCATGGTGTATCCTACTTATGTAATGGTGTCGAATACGTACTGTACCGGCTCTGACTACGTACAGCATGGTGTGTCCTACTTATGTAATGGTGTCGAATACGTACTGTACCGGCTCTGACTACGTACAGCATGGTGTATCCTACTTATGTAATGGTGTCGAATACGTACTGTACCGGCTCTGACTACGTACAGCATGGTGTATCCTACTTATGTAATGGTGTCGAATACGTACTGTACCGGCTCTGACTACGTACAGCATGGTGTATCCTACTTATGTAATGGTGTCGAATACGTACTGTACCGGCTCTGACTACGTACAGCATGGTGTATCCTACTTATGTAATGGTGTCGAATACGTACTGTACCGGCTCTGACTACGTACAGCATGGTGTGTCCTACTTATGTAATGGTGTCGAATACGTACTGTGCTGGCTCAGTCTACATACAGCATGGTATGTTCTACTTACGTACAGGTTTAGTACAAGTACTATACTGGCCCAGATAACTTACAGCATGGTCTTTTCTACTTATGTACAGGTAAGAGTACACACTATACCGGCTCAAAAATACTACAAGTTGCATGGATAAGAGCCAGTATAGTACGTAAATAAGGCCTAAACATAAGTGGAAAACACAATGTTGTATGAATACGAGCAGGTATAGTACATGAACAACACCTAAGCATAAGTAAAAACACCATGTTGTATGGATACGTGACAGTATAGTACGTACCTATACAACGCCTAAACATAAGTAAAAACACAATGCTGTATGAATACGAGCTGGTATAGTACATGAACAACACCTAAGCATAAGTAAAAACACCATGTTGTATGGATACGAGACAGTATAGTACGTACCTATACAACGCCTAAACATAAGTAAAAACACAATGTTGTATGAATACGAGCTGGTATAGTACATGAACAACACCTAAGCATAAGTAAAAACACCATGTTGTATGGATACGAGACAGTATAGTACGTACCTATACAACGCCTAAACATAAGTAAAAACACAATGTTGTATGAATACGAGCTGGTATAGTACATGAACAACACCTAAGCATAAGTAAAAACACCATGTTGTATGGATACGAGACAGTATAGTACGTACCTATACAACGCCTAAACATAGGTAAAAACACAATGCTGTATGAATCCGAGCTAGTATACTACATAAACACATTTTAAGCATAAGCAAAAAACACCATGTTGTATGGATACCTATATACCAATCAGTTAAATATATAATAATAATACAACATCTAAACTTTAAGTAAAACACTCCATGGTATTGAGTCCGAGGCAGTATAGTATGTCAGTAAACCACATTTAGTACATAAGTAGTTCCAAGTAAAAATAATAAAAATATTTAGTGATATCATATTATTATATTTTCATTTTTACATACATAGGTAGGTATTATTATTAAATGTCAAATTAAAAAATTGCACCTTTTTTATAAACAGTACAGTGAATAAAACAGTAAATATGAGCGATGGCTCATAATTTTTGCTAACTAGGCTACTCAACAAGTTCAAAAACGTGTTAACCCTTAACCACCTACCATCCGTCTCATCCGAACTCTGAAAGTGAAGAATTTACTATTTTTTTGTTGAAGATTTGATTATAATGAAAAAACTTTGATTTTATATTATAACTTGTTGATTATTATATTTTTAGAAAAATAAATTTAGAAGTTCTTATTCTATGCCATTATTTTTGTAGATCTCATTTTTTATATAACTATTTTTAAGCTAGAATTAAGAGTTGTTACAAATTAAGATTTTATGAAAAATTGTTGACTTTTAAGTGCCTTGTTGGCTTTAATAAATACTTTGATATGTCTTTAAATTGATTTTGATTAACAAACAAACCTTACTGCCTTAGATTTTACAAACGAAAGTCATTTCGCTCCCGAGTCACTGAGACGTATATGGTAGGTGGTTGTGTGACTAAATAGGTGGCAGGTGGTAAAGGGTTAATAATAAAATAAATAACTTGTTAAATAAATAACACGTTTGTGAACTAGCTAGCGTTTGTAACTTGTTGACTAGCCTAGTTAGCAATATACATTGACCTCACAAAAATTCTCAATTTTATATTATTTTATTTTATTTATTTATTTTTACAACAAACTTGGAAAGCTTATTTACGATTAACTGTGGCGATACCACCTTGAAGTTTGAATGCGTTAGAAACACTGGTAGAAAGCGCTGCTTTTATCAGAATTTCATACATTCTGCCCCTTAACAAAAGGTACGTTCCATTTCTTAGATTTGAAAAACAAAAAATCAAATTTAAGAAATGGAACGTACCTTCTGTTAAGAGGCAGACTGCCGTCGATGACCTTCTCGCTCCCACATATTGACCTTTTGAAAGATATAAAAACACTGAACCTAAAAATAAAAAATAGCAAGCAACAACATATGTTGTGTGCAATTCAATTGCACACAGTTCAGCAAAAAGCTCATTTCGATCTAAGCAAGTTTGCATAAGTACGAAAACTAGAAAGGTAAACTTTTTCGTATGAAAACTGCTTGAATCAAAGTGATGTTTTTGCTTTCAAACACTGTTGCTCGCGATTTTTGATTTTTATGTTTAGTGATTTTTTAACTTTCAAAAGGTCAATATGTGCGAGCGAGAGGTACATTGACGGTGTCAGCCCCTTAAACTAAAGTAATAATCAAAGCAAGAGTACGCGGGCCGCCAGCCGGGTCCACCATCAAATAAATACAATACATCTTACAAATATCTTACAAATATATTACAAAATAATAGCAGGAGCGAGCAAAGTGTCTGTGTCTGGTTAACATTTTAATTGTCAGGATTTTTAAATAGTCCCAGATCAGTCAACAGAGTGTTTACAGTCTGTGCGTTTTTGTCAAACTTAGTTTAAAAAATCCCAATTGTATGAATAGCCACACCTCAGCACATTCTTCAGTCAGGGTAACAGGCCCCAGTTGCATGAAATATTTTGCACGCAGTCTAATGCTGTTATTAATTTGTTAAAATGGTACACCGTATCGTTAATCACTACGTAGGCAGCTAAAACTTCCGTCACAGATTTTCCAACATAAATTACAAATGGCTGCAACGTGCGACCTTGCTTGGAAATTTGGTTACCTCTGCTTCAGAAGACACTTGTTTGATGTAGGCATCGCAGATTTTTGCACGGGAGAATTTAAGTTTCTTTTTGCATTTCCGTTTTCTTGCAGGCGAAATATTGATCATGTATGCTAGAAGCAGAAGACTTACGTTCTTAATGGTCTCTGGGTCGCTTTCTGAAAAAAATAAAAAATAATCAGGATGACTTTAAACGATCGTCTTGTACGCTAGGGAATATAGGATTTTACGAAATGAGGCTATAAGGCTTAGTTGGGCAGCTGTACCAAAATCTGTCAAAAACATGACATTTAAGTACTTTTTAATTCGTATCAACCGATAAAGCTATACAAACTGACGTATTTAATAATACATATTTATGTATTATTAACTATGCTGTACCAAAAATATAGGTACCTACCTAAAATAAACCTATGTAAGAGCGATAGAAACAGGGACGACGGAACAAAAACCGATAAGTAGGTATATATTTAAGGACAGACAGACAGACAGATGGACAAACAAAAACTATAAGGGTGGGTAGTAAGTAATTTTTTTTTATATATATTTTATAAATATTTTTTATGGGGATATTATGAGCGGTCCTTTTCAAAACCATCCACTGGGGGATCCACTGGTGATAGACGTCGGGGACACTTGGGAATAACCCCTCAGATACTACTTACCCTGGATCAGGCCAAATAAAGTAGAGGAGTAGTGTTTATCTCTACTTTGTCGAGCTTTTTGTTTGGCGTAGTCTATTATTTCTTCTTTCTTCAGATCAAGCATAGAGAAAAGACTGTTTTCTTTCCCGGGTTACATTGATTTAAAATCTTCTTGAAGCTGTAACAAATTTATTACTTTGTTAACGAAAGTACATTCTCGCCTAGTAGCTACCTGTATACCTAAGTATACCTATGTAAATAATGTATGTATGTATGTAAGTAGGTACATGGTGGCAATAAAAAAATTAATAAGAACAGAAAGTAAAAAATTTGCAGTTCATCTACTTGTGTTCATAGTATGAACACAGAACAAAGTAGACAAACTTCATAGAAATATCCACACAAACTTTTACATTTATCAAAGTCATCATCATCATCAGCCTACAGAAGTCCACTTCTGCCCTATACATTTCTAGGAATAACGATTCTGAGCCCTTTCCATCCACCGACTTCCCGATTAAACAAAGTGTGTTTTTATAATAATATTTGTAGGATAGATAACCTACCAGGGTATATCCTTGGGGTTGTTTTAAAGCCGGAAAATTGTTGAAGTATTCTGCTATTTCTTGGCCGCTATTATTATTAATTTTCAACAGGTAATTTCTTGTTTCAGCCCACTTCTCTTCCACAGTCTTCCAGGGGTCTACATAATTTTTCAACCACGTGAGATTGTCATCATTGATTTCCTCTGTGAATGATATAACTCATGTTTACTCAATTTATTGTCAATTTCATATACCTACCTGCCGGTTATAGAATATCGACGAAAAAAAAAGATAACATAGGTAGTTTCGAATTCATCAACTACTTTCAAAGTTAGTTAGGAAAAATAATTATGATTAGTAATAATTTGACCTTAGTCATAGCTAGATATTTCAGTCAAGTACCTAGGCAAAAAGTTTAAAAGTAGGTACCTAGGCTGCGGCCTAGTCATAAGGCTGTTTTTACTATAGAAAGGTTATTATTATAAGGTGGAAATAAAGTGGCCTACACTCGTAAAAAACATATATCTGGCATTGCATTTATATACTACCTATCTAATCTTAGTGCTTAGCGTAGGTACCTAGGTAAAACAAAATGCAAGTCTGTCCCGCAACGTGAAAATTATAGCTGGAGGCGTTCATTTTAGGTAGGTAGGTATTTGACCTAAGACGTAAAATCTAGAAACAAAATAGCAAGGGTTGAACATTTCACTGCAAACTTACCGCGAAATACTTGTCCGTAGGTCTCCAATTTCAGATCTGATAAGAAACTAAGACCATTCTTTTTTATTGCGCAGTCGCCGGCGCCGTCGGCATCAACAGTGCGCACCGCAACGGCAGACACTGACACTTCGCTCACTTCTGCCATTATTTTGTACCTACCTAATAATGTGTACCCTAGATAAATGTGGAACTAGAATTTTATTTGAAGCTAATAACTCAGAATAATATATGCGCGCCGGCCGCCTCGCCGCACGGCGCGGCGGCGGCCCGAGAAAAGAGTGTTTTGAGTGTTTTGCTAAAACTTCTAATTGCAAGCCAGTGTTGCAAGACCAAGGTTTCAAAATCCAGCCAGATATCCAAAAAAATATGCAGATTCATTACACGCATCGCATCGTTGGTAAAATTGTCAAGATTTAAAGTAAATTACGAAAGAGATAAAATATAAACACACAATGAATCTTATTCTCAACAATGGCTAAGTTGTGATTTACTTTTTCTCAGTAAACAAGATGTCGCACGCCACCACTGTGATCACAGACTGTGTGATACATTCCAAGTACTTACAATAATATAATTTGAAAAAGTTCGCAGTAAATAAATTAAATAAAAACCGGGCGTCTATAGCCAGCCAACCTTTCAAAAAGGTTTAGACTTTAGCAAATTGGATAAAAGGTAATGTACCTAATACAGAAGTTTTATTCTATTCTCAAACATCATTATTTTTCATCAATAGTCATAAATCTGATGCATATTTTTGGAACCATCGGTCACAACTCACAAGTTGCCGTCGCATTGTCAAATTGGCAACACTTACCTACACTAATTTGGCGCCTACAGGGCTAGGTACTTATAAGTAATCGGAATACGTATTTTAATGGTTCGGCATACTTGTACGTAGCTAGGTAACAAAACAAACTTCTATAGACAGGTAGGTAGAGAATAGGTACAAGGTAATAAAATTACCAAATTATGTGGGTACGGCTACGGCTATGCCGAACTTAACTTTACTAAGTAGGTTTTATAAAAAGGCATAGGTACATGCAAATAACCTACATTAGGTACCTAGTTGAATGGATTATACCTACCAACGAAAATTGGTAATATCTAGGCAGGTAAGGTACATGGTACATGCGTTTGATCTTTTCTTTCCACTTATTGTTTTTCAAGCAGAGTGTCTGTCCAAGTTTTTACAGCACATTATTACACCTGTGTACCTATGGTGTACATGTTTTTGTATTGCCTAGGTAGGTACGTCAAACTCAGTTGAATTGAATTGAAGAGTAGTAGAGCTCTTTGTGAAGGGCTCGTCCGGGGAAGTACTACCACCACGCCTTTTTCTGCCGCCAAGCAGCAACGCTCTGTTTCGGTTTGAAGAGTGTGGTCGCCGGTGTAATTACAGGCACATGAGGCTTAACATCCGTATGCCTCAAGTTGATGGACGCAGGGCAGTGCATCGTAGGGCACGTTCCTATTGTGCGTGACCTACGGGGCAATGTTTTGTTTATAGGTGATGGTTACCACTTAACATCAGGTGGGCCATCTGCTTGTTCCATCAGCTAGTTGTATAAAAAAAAAAAAAAAAAAAAAAAAAAAAAATTGGCACTACACTGCAACTCCTGTTATTTTTATTTTGTAAAAGGATCATACAAAATAACGGTAGGAACCAAGCCGTAAGATTGTTGCCTGTTCTTCTATGCTTGGTCGCGTGGAACTGGCACCTAGACTTACCTAGCTATAAAATGTTTCAAAGTGATCATACTCAAACTGCAAGTTTATAAAAATCGGGTACCCGCATCAGTCGGTAGGTAGGTATTCCAGCTTTTAAATCACAAGCGCAACATTGAATCATTGGGCAAGGATCGCACATAAAACTACTTGAAACGCCTGCCTACCTACCTACCTACCCAACAAAAATTACGCGTTGTCGTTATTTATAATATTATTATTATTATCATCTATTGTAATAACCTACACTAGTGGTTCGCTGGTTCGCCCCGAACTGAGATCTTGTGATGTTCGCTACAGACTTGCATGTTTCGACTCATAGGTACCTAACATACCATACTCATACCATACATAAGTAGGTAGGTACTAGGTACCTACCTACTTTCGACTTAAATTCTGACTAGGTAAGTACTTAAGGCGTTGACAACACCTAATATTTCTCTCGCTCGCACGATTCGACATTTTGTGAAACAAACATCGCAAACAACCATTTTGTGTGCAATCACATTGCGCACAGTTTAGTAAAAAAATCATTTTGATTGATGCAAGTTTTTCTACTCAAAAGTTTGCTTGAGTACGAAAACTAGAAAAGCAAAACGTGCGAACGAGAGTCACATTAGCTCTTGTCTTCGTCTTAAGTACCTACCTACTTCCTACTAACTTGGTGGTAAGGTAACCAAGTTTCAATTCAACTTAATTGGACCATTTATTGAAGAGTTCCGTTGAACAGACTTTGACTCCATCAGCAGACCAGCTCGCTGTCACCACTAAGTACTAAGTATGTATGTACCTATGTAGAGGTACTTAGCTATACCTAGTCATCGCATACCTATTGGTACACACCTAAAGTAATTAAGTAAACTTATTTTTTTGTAAATACCTACATAACTACTTGAAATATTTTTTTATCTGCTTGTGTATGCTGTAATCTATTTAAAATACGTAGCCATCAACCTTATTGTACGCTTATTGTACGTGGCTGTCATCTTTATTGTACGTATTTCCCTTAACGTTGTAAGTATACAGATACTGTGTAACAGGCTACTTATAATACATATCTCTCTACCTTTTGTAAGTAGGCGGAATACGTATAATGGTAAACCACCGACTCCTTAATGAATGTAGCTAGTCACATGCTGTAACTATGCCGCGTGCTGAAATAATGATGTCAGCTCTTTACAACACGTAGCTATCAACCTTATTGTACGTAGCTGCCATCTTTATTCTACGTAGGTCACTTAATGTCGTAAGTATATAGATATTGTGTTACAGGCTACTTAAAATACATATATCTATCTAACTTTTGTAAGTAGGCGGAATACTTATAATGGTAAACTACCGACTCCTTATCGAAAGTAGCTAGTCACATGCTTTAACTATGTCGCATGCTGAAATAATGATGTCAGCTATCTACAATACGTAGCTATCAACCTTATTTTACGTATCTGTCATCTTTATTGTACGTAGGTCCCTTATCG
The DNA here is from genome assembly GCA_963576535.1 of Plemyria rubiginata. NCBI lineage: Eukaryota > Metazoa > Arthropoda > Insecta > Lepidoptera > Geometridae > Plemyria > Plemyria rubiginata. The sequence continues at coordinate 12,529,741 of OY754908.1, read as the reverse complement.
TTGTAAGTATACAGATACTGTGTAACAGGCTACTTATAATACATATCTCTCTACCTTTTGTAAGTAGGCGGAATACGTATAATAGTAAACCACCGACTCCTTATTGAAAGTAGCTAGTCACATGCTGTAACTATGCCGCGTGCTGAAATAATGATGTCAGCTCTTTACAACACGTAGCTATCAACCCTATTGTACGTAGCAGCCATCTTTATTCTACGTAGGTCGCTTAATGTCGTAAGTATATAGATATTATGTTACAGGCTACTTAAAATACATATCTATCCAACTTTTGTAAGTAGGCGGAATACGTATAATGGTAAACCACCGACTCCTTATTGAAAGTACATGCTGTAACTATGCTGCGTGCTGAAAAAATGATGTCAGCTCTTTACAACACGTAGCTATCAACCTTTTAGTAAGTAGACAGGAACAGGTTATAAGTATACAGATAAAAATGTGACCGGCTACATAAAATACGTATCTATCAATCGTAGGTAAGTAGGCGCAATACGTAACAGGTAAAGATTAAGTAGCCAGATGCTGAATGTGTACCTCATATTGATGCAATGGTGTCGGTTACTTATTCTAAGTAGCTGGCCACCATAAGCACTAAGTATGTAGAATCGATAACATTTTGTAAATACTGAAGCTACTTAAAATACGTAACTATCAACTGCTCCTTGGTTATAAAGATGAAATAAGTATGCAACAACATTATAAGTACATTTCTGTAATGCCATTATGGAACATGGCCCGGCTTACAACTGCGTAAGTAAGATTCACCATTATTAGATAAGCGGAATATTTATTACGTATGCTACACTCGTAGTAAGTAGTAAATTGCATACACATTACAAAATCGGGTCATGTACGTAGCATTTTTTTCTCAGTGCATTTGAAACATTTTCGGTCAAATCACGATATCACATAATACACTTTCATTTCAAATGCTTACACTTCGTGCTAAGACCACAAGTAATGTTGGTTAAAATACCACCAAAATTACACAACACAACTCAAAAAAACACTAGAAAAACAATTAAAATGAAAATGCTATGTTGCTTCGATAGATGACAGAAAACGAATCGTATTAAAACTTGATTATCGAGAATTTCAGTATGACATTACGAAGACAAATCAGCGTTTCGCGTTTCCAATCAACGTCAAAACTGAAATACCAAATTCCAATGACCCCTGCAGGTAATAAACTAAGCAATAAAAATTACTTCATCGAGAATTTAGCTTTTTATCACCGGAGGAGCAAAAAAAGTTGCATTTTGACAATACACCAATCGTTTCTAAATAACTCATCAGCCGTACAAAAAACGTTCCTCAAATACATCAAGTTGATGTGTCCATAAATATCTTCGTGACATCAAAGCTGGTTGATGGTATTCATCGGGATAGTAATATCTGCATACAGACAGACAGACGTAAATCAAACGAAGCAAAAACCTCGCGAATTACCAATTACACTTTTATTCTTCGTCAAATCAGTTTTATTGGCATCAAATAAACCTTTATATGCAATTAGATACAGGCAATACGCGAAGAACTGTCGTATTTATTCATTTACTGTCGCAGATAACACGCGCTAATTAGAAAAGCTTTTATTTACGCGGTTTGTTTTATTTACTTTTTGCTGTTTTAATATGATGGCAATAGTATTACGAGAAGATTTCGAGACGTTCATTTCATTAATTGTTATTAGGGTATTAGCATCATCTGGCGATAAAATTGCAAATAATTTAAGATTTCAGCTTTAAAAATGCTATCGTTTAATTTTGCTTTTAGTATGTTCCTGCTGTACCGGCCAATTTTATGTGTCCATTTAAAATTGGCCTGACAATACGCAAGACTCAAGTGTAGATATGCAGCACAGCACAGTTTCACGACTTTGATCCCCAGGCACGGTAGATATCCCTTCAGATCTCTCAGTACCTAGTACTAACTCAAGATTCCTTGAGGATGCCTAACGGGGGTAATCAGAGGTACGTTCGAACATTACATTTGGCATACCCACATTTTGCAGTAGTAAGTATCCCATACAGTGACAGGTTGCAAGCCCATCGACGCTGTAAGAATACCTACTAACTGGTTTCCTCACGATGTTTTCCTTCACCGTTTTAAGAGCACTGGCATTGCGCACATAAATTTTTCGATAGAAAAATCCATTGGTGCATTCGGATTCGAACCTGCGACCAGACGATTGGAAGGCGGGGTCACTCCCACTAGACCACCGGTGCTCCCAGTCTCAGTGCAAATATAGTTCAATTATAATAGAATTCGCTCAGTGGCGCACCATGAGAGAGACCTATGTCCAGCAGTGGACTGCAATAGGTTGATGATGATGATGATGATGAATAGAATTCAAGTTCCTTGCTAAAACATGCAATAATGATTTGCGTAACAAATGCAAAGCGTGCAGTTGTCTCGCATAACAGTTACCTACACGGCTGATTCTTAGAATAGTATCGTATCGCACTTAGAATCTATTTGAAATTTGAATAAGCCGATTATGAACACTTCTCCTCAATTATTGCTGAAACAAAAGGTTGATGGAAAAGTTGGAATAAATGACAGAGACATCAATTAAACAGAATATACAATTTACAAAGATTAAAAGGAAAACAGCAAACATACCTAAGTCTGACAGAACAAACAAAAGATTTCATTGTTGAAAAATATAATTGAAATAAAATATCAGAAAAGTGGTGGTGGTAGTACTTCCTCGGACGAGCCCTTCACATATAGCTCTACTACTCTTAAAATAACTTGTAATAAACTCACCTCAGCTTTTCGTCGTTTAAAACTGAAGACTGGCAGACAGTTCTTCGCTGCCGACGCAACTGGCATGGCTCCCATTTTATTCTCAGCACAGGTGATGGAGGGTCCCCTGACTTCCTCATTCTGGGCGCCGAGGAGCTCGTTCTGGAGTAGGCAACTATATGCGTGCTGGTCGCGGCCACCGCCTGCATTTTCACCATTGTCTCCACGGGCTTTCTTGGCTGGCTGGTTCTCAGAGCCTCTGTTGATGGCTGTAAGAAAAACCAATGTCAGATCATCAGTCACGACAAATAAAACTGCTGGTGTGCTGTTTTCTGATGATAATTTTTGAGACTTTAAAATACCTATTGATATTTAGTATTTCCACTGTACTGGAGGAAGGCTTTGGTATCTGCGACTCAGTTTAATACTTCTGCAGATATCATCGTTCCCGACTTTTTAAGTAGCTTGTAGTTTTGTTTCCATAATAAACATATTTGATTTGATTTACAGTCTATTCTGTGTTTAGATTCCCATTGCTATTCTATTGTTAATTCTATTTAGTTAGAAGTTTGTTTCGATGCAAACAAAACTAAATAATTAACGTTCTAATTTAAGCACAGAGCGTTCATCAAAATAAGGTAAAATAGAAGGTTAATATTATTCATATCCAAAAATAAATGCAAATTATGTGCATATAGTAGGTATATCATCTGACGTCATTAATACATTATGTTTCAATACAAAAAAGTAAACATTATTAATGCCTAAATCATTCTTATTTCAAAACGTAAAAATTTAAAAGATGTCAGCATGCTGACAATATTAAACATACATAAAAAGTGATATACCTAATACCACTTTTGAAGTTAAGTAGACAAATTCTACATCGAATATAAATTTTTCCTGAGTCAAATGTCCTCTCAAAAGCAAGATTCCAACCATATGGCAGAACGAAACAAGACGCGACGCGTGCCATGACTAAGGCGCATAAAAAAAAGATATCGAAACGCGTGTCGTGCTTCTTAGATTAATGTACTTAACTTCGACATGTTGATTTTAATAGTATACAAATAGTTTCTATTTATTATATCCTTTTACAATCAATATTAAACCGAAACTTGTATTGTAAAACATTATAGTTTGACGATTACTTTAATAACATTTATTACCAGATTTCAATAACTAATTGCTCAATTTTCGACTATTAACTTTTTCAAATCGTTGCGGTAACAGGTAAAGAACTGTTACTATTTATGACATACAATAGCTGATAATCATTAATTCGCAATAATAACAAACGAAGTGTCCATGTGCAACAACCATTTTCATAAAACTTAGAAAGATAACCAGATAAGGTTTGGAATAAAATAAAATAAATGTCTTAGATCTTCTTATACATCTAATGCTAATGACCCCGATGTGTAAATTGATTGTTCGTCACGTAAAAACGCGCTGACATATGCGATGGTGACGATTCTGCACCAACCTGGGAGATATTGCCAAAAATATCCCTATTCTTTAAACTTCCCCGCTAAGATCTTTAAAGGTATTCGTGAATCATATAGCTGAAATGTGCACTTGGGAATGATTCATTAAGGCTTTGAAAGAATTTAAAATGCAGTTTGACTACAACCACGATACGACAAAATTTGAAATGACACTGTAAGTATTGATTTGACATCGATACCAAGTCTGCAATAGCCTTCATTGTTAATGAAACGTGACTTAAAAGAGATTATTTGTGGGGGACACATACATTTAATAAATTAGTATGGTGAGCTGATGTTAAGAAGACCAAAAAGAATTTAGATGTGCGCAAACAATGGTGGATGCATAAATTGATCATTATGGTTTCCTGTCCGATCAATGCACTTGTTCAATAGGTCTTGACCACATGTTATTGAAAGCCCGAGGTGTTGACAAATTTACGACAACTGCAAGCCAGAACAATACCCATTTGTCATCGATTCAAATTATATTTAGTAACGCAATTCGCGTTCCAAGTTCTAACACCATTTTGGGAATTTCAACAGCTGATTCAGGCCATTGAACCATCAGTATGGTCGGAAATCGGAAGTGCGTATAACAAATTGCATTACAATGCCGACAGTACCTATCATATAATTATTATTGTTGGCCACAAGCAGGGTTCGACTCTCCTTCCTTCCTGAGGGACAACCGTAAAAGGAGTGTGGGTTCTACTTGCCACTATATTTGGTCAGGTACGTGACAAAGCATCGTCGTAATTAATTCAAGCTGTCGCCAAATTCGTCGGTATCCTGGCAGACGCGAAACCGTGCTGAAGCGCAACGAAATAGAATACATATTCGTGTAATAAAAATTCGACTAATTGTCTAACTCTAACCGCCTTTTGCAAGGCCTCCTCCTACATGGTCTGCCCACATCCAATTCTGGATGTGGCGAACAGAACAAATTGGCCCGAATTTCTGTAACAGTCAATGCTTTTAAATAGCATCCATAATACCTTTGTACAGTTGTGAGTGCCTTTATTTGAACTCATGAATGATAAGACGGTAATGGAAATGTAAATAAAGGTGATATCGGCTACAGCTAAAACGATAAACCATTTCGAAGGAACGCAAAAAACTAAGCAAGTCTCTAAGGAATACCTGTCTAATGACGAGCAGTGCAAGAAGTAAAACGATAAGACGAAGTTTTGAATCAAAGTATCGATAGGAGATATCAATAGAAATTCACTGAAAGTGTGTCACGCCGTGTTATCGAGTTCTGGCGAGCAGTTGAATGCTTTCTGGCATTCTTATCTAATTGTTCAAATTACTGGTGGAAAACCACGTAAAAATAGGGAGGTATATTCGAACACCGTTAACATTTGAAACTGAAATAAAGAAAAACCCAAATAAAGTAAGTAAAAATAACTTCCGAATGACCGGGTTTTCTCCTGAGCCTGAGGTCCAGTAAAAAAAATTGTGTTTGGAAACCTAGTGGTAAAGAAACTGTATCGGACCAAGGGATCAATAAAGATTGATCAATTTTAAGATATCTTCCATAACTAAACTATCTGCACATACGCGGTATTATAATCGATATGTTTTATCCTTAAAACCAAATAATTACATTTGGAGTGCTTTAAACAATGCATATTGTAACGATTGTAACTAACCAAAACTAATCGCAACAAGTGGCAGGTGCAGCAATAAACTCGACAGCATGACCTAGATAGCACGATACGGTGCCTATTACGGCTATAAACCTCAATACAACACGAGACCAAACTATAAGTTTTCAACTAAGTATAAACAATTCCAATAACAAAAGGAAAATGTCGCGGCAAATTTCTTCTACTTAAAGTTACATAACATTTTGCTTGTAAAAAAAACCCAATAAAAAGTTTCTAAGCCTTGTAAAACTTTAAACCATTTATTTAGGTACAGTTTTGCAACTCCTCTCTAAAGAATCTTATCCTATTTAAGTGGTCTTAGATGCAAATGCAATTTGCAATGATAGCACGACCGTCGGGATTGGACGAGAATGTTCCGGAGTCGATACCCTGTAGACGCTAGGTAGTTGCTCAGATGATGCTAGTGCCAGGTCAATAACGGTACTAAAGGCAGCGAGCGCATCGTAAGCAGCTCTATTGCATCTAGCGAGCGCCTGTGTGCATTCAAGTACTATAGAACGGGTTCTTTAACCTTACGAACATTATCTCACAGGGACTGAGAGAGGTCCAAACAAAGAAATCTTCTATTGAGAGTTTATCAGGCAGAAGCAGTAATTCTGTGGTAGTGGTGCATTCATAATGCATCTGTTATCGTGCTCTTTTCACCTTATCGGGTGACCGGGCCATTGTTTAATCTATGTTATGGCAACTACGGTGCTTTTAAACAATATTCTTGAGCTTACTGACTCACTCCGCTAACAGTAACTGATGTCCCCTTAATAACTTTGAGACACAAAAATCATCAGCTTAAAGTGCTTATCATTCTCAATATTAGACTTTTTACGCAGTTAATTACAAAATATGATATGCATATTTTTTGCTGGATTTCTTGCTATGGTGCCTGTTATTTTTTTATTAAATTGCCAAGCCAAGAAGCCTATCCATTCACGCTGTCGATACTAGGTAATAAGTACTAAAAACTTTAGTGTTAATCAAAAAAATAAATATTCCCTTTCAATCTTTATCATTTAAAGGTACAATAATGATTCATTTCTAAAGCTACCCATGCTCAATTTCACGTTTATCATTACTTACCTTTAAGATTTTAATTGCGAAAGATAAGAAAGTCGAGTGTTTTATTATCTTTAGATTTAATGGTGGATTTTACAATGGTCGCTGAGAACTCCACTAGGTGAAAACGCCGATCTTGTCAATTTGAATGACAACAATACAGTAAAAAGCTATTTTAATTAGAGAGGGATTTTGAATCAGGCCTTAAAACTTTTAATCGGAAATATTTGACCGACTGATTCTGTACGTCTCACATAACGCAGGTGAATTCTACAGGTAACTCGCCCACAAACACTATGTCCTGTCATGCATGAAGTTGGATCACACTATCGCATGTAGTTCGCTCAGCAAGATTTTCTTCGCAAACTCCAAAGGCTGCCAATTCATTTGAAATTCAAAGCAGGCCACGAATAGTACTGTGTGTGATCTCATAAACGGCGGAGAAGTTAAAACATTACCCCGACTGACCGTGAGCTGCGGGTAATAAATTTTGAATGAATAGTTGAAGTATGTGAGAATAATTGAACAGTAGCGCGTCGGCTGACGCACCGTGGAAAACGGAAAATTTGAGGTGTACCGGTGTACCTAATGCAGTGCGTTGAACTGAACCATGTAGAGCTGAACCGCACGCAATTGTCTGGCTTAATGACTCAGATATATACGCCCACGTGGAATGTTGTATTTGCATATATTATTCTATTACAAAAACAGAAATAACACTAGCCAGCACAAGCCACAACACAAATGAAATCAATAAATCAAATTAGATGCTTGATTTAATCCTTCAATTTGTGCACACGGTGCAAATAACAACGCTTTGCTACAAATGAATTCACCGTCAGGTAAGCATTAGATATTCAGTAAATGAATATTCGTGAGTGCATTGAACCAAAACGTGGCTCATTACTTAACACAACGCCAGGGTCGTGAGCGGATCCCCTCTTTTTGCATGCAATAGGTTTTTGTAAACATTTTACCCAAATGCTTATATGTGTTGACGTTTTTGCTTTTTTTTTGTCGGAGCTCCGACAGCGATTAAAATCAACTAGAAAAATCAATAATTGACAAAAAACCAACATAACACGCTACACGATTGGCAAACACCACATTCTCGATAATTTAGACATGATGATGCTCAAACGCGTCAAGGATCCAACTTAGGCTCAAGATGATGTCAGACAGAATACCAGGGACATCTATTGATTACCCAACATTATTTGCAATATGTCTGAATTCAACACAACTGATTTATGCCGACTCTCAGGTGTCAAGAATGGAGACAAAGCACAAAAAACTGTGACAATTACATTGAAAGAAACTACAATACACGTTGACGCTGGGACATTAATCATTTGAGATTTTCGTAATACCATGCGACAGCGTACGGCAATATCGCCAACTGCTATCACGATCAAATTACATTTCATACGAGAGCAGAATGTATGTATTTATAACAATCCACGATCGATTCCGAACAAAAAAATACCTGCCACTGTCATGACAATATTTGTGCACATCATTTATTATCCAAGTCATTGGGAACTACAACCGGTGGCCCACTCATCATTGTTTAAATGTAACTGACTTATGAGCTTCTGTTCAATACAGTTTTTGCTGGCACCTCATTGCTCCATTGGTAGTTCAACTACTGCCCGCGGGTACCTCAACGAGGCCAGCACTATTGGAATAAGCGAACAAATAGAGAAACATAGGCAGTGTTTATTTTTCTAATTGCTCAGGTGTAGGAGCGCGGAAGTCGAACTGTCGCCAAGACGTGGCTAGCTGAACAAGAGCCTTCATTGGAGAACCGCTAAATAAACCACGCGTGTTTCTTGTTAGCATAATAAAGACTGCAATGTAATCTACCTTTAACTTTACCCATTGTAAGTACTGAATAGAGTTGGTACGAAAGCTCCAGCGATTTTCTATGCCCGGGCGTTCAACCTACTTTCAAACTGCATTCACCCGAGCAACCTAAGTACACCGCGACTTTGTACAGTTAGTACCTTGCAAGTGCCAGTTTCACAATAGACACTCAAAGTAAAAACTAATAGAATGTTGGAGTTTATACAACATAAATCGTAATTGCTGGCTGTGATTTCCCATTTCCTCCAGACGCTATTAAAAACTTAACTACAAAACAAGAAATCATTAACAGTAAAAAGCAGCGCTCCAATCACAGTAACCATTAAGTAAGTATAGATAGACTATTGAATCATCGTCTAAAAACTTGCATTGAATTCACAGGGTTAGGCAAAGACAGGTCAATAAATAAACTCAAAAAACATGGCTAAATCGAACCATTCGGTGACTCGGATGATGAATGTTGGACAATGTATATCTGTCGTATTAGAGGTTTCGCAGACAGCTGATCTTCGGGGTGGACAGACTTAAAATCTTGTCAAACCACTAACAAGTCTCGACTAGTCAAGATGCAGAAAAAAATATTCAAATCATCGTAAGGTCGTGGACATATCGATAGTGATCAAATATCATTTCGATACCTACACGTCATTATTAATAGTTGATGATGGCAGCAGGCCAATAATTTGGGCAATAAAGGTCAAGTTTTGCTTAATTTTGATATAGAAAATATAAAATCGTGTAATCTGAAATCTTAAAGCGAAAAAAGCAATTTTAAAAAGTTTTACAATTAGATTGATGCAGGATCTAAATGTGACGACGACAATCGATTTATTGATCCCGAAAATAAATAAAAACTTTTTACGATTTAGGACCTGTAACAAATGTCACATCTTTTCTTTTACGCGACTTAAACTTAAAATACTGGACAATTTGGCAACTTTGTATGAAAATTGTTCTTTATGACCTAAAAGGAAAACGTAACAGGGTTTGACTCAGATAGGTACAATGAACTTCCGAGAACTAATACTTGTAATTCTGAAAGTCCGAGTATAGCTCAAGCTGAATCACGATCAGCTGGTATTACTACTTTGTTTGAGACATGCAAGTAGAAGAATGTGCAGATAATGGACCCGGAACCTGGTATAATAATTTATAGATAAAAGTATACATATATACATAAAAGTATAATAATTTTAAGATTCCGAATTTTTTTCACCAAAACAAACATTAGATAATAAACGAATATGATATCATCATCTCAGCTGATCGTCGCGGTAATGGGTTGAAGGCTGGTCATTGCTCAAATATGATGTAGGTGTGCAAAGGTGAATGTCAAAAAACCTATAATGGCCTCACTGGACAAAAATGTACGCCCAGACTAGACAAAAGACATCTAAGATGAGCACAGCCGTGATTGTAATGGCCAAAGATAAAGAATTAAAATTAAGCAATAAATATTATAATGATTGGTATTTTCGGGACTAAAATAAGCAATAAATCTTTTCGCCACTATTGATAAGCTAAAAGCACATGGCTTCTGTCAGAGGTTAAATGAATAAATCATTATTTTCGAATTGGCGTGCAACATGCTAAGAATTAAGATAAACATGGAAATGTGTAGCAATTGATGTGACCGAAAGTGCTAATTTGTCAGTTCGAAATTTGCAAATATGCATTCGCCCACCAAGAATTATCAGAAACAGGTAAACATTCAACATTTGCACAGGTGCACGAAGTACGTTGATGACAAGTGCAATATTTGATGTGAGACTTGAATGATTCTTGATATTGACATTTAGCAATAGCTCGGAAAATAGCAGGACCTGACTTAGTGGAGGTTCTGAATAATTAAAAAAACTGTTACATAATCTACTTACTACATTATAATATAAGTGTGCTTAAATCAAATAATAGGTAATCTAAATATTCAAACCGAAGACAGGCAAAACCACTACGTGAATTATTACAGAAACGTACGTCAAATAGAACTACATAGCAACAGTGATCTCAATACAACTCAGGTTACGCCAAATAACATTCCTTGCAACGCAGACTGCGTTAATCGCTCGATAATGATAACTTATCGCAAGTCAAGCTATTTGTTCTGTATGTAGGACAAGTGTGTCAAAAATATACCTACCCAAATCCGCTATCAGTAGTCAAGTGCACAGGTTGTCGCACTGGTTATCTTTTATTGCATTTTTTATAGATATATTTATTAGTTATTGCAACAGTTTGTTCTACAATGATGGTAGAATGTGGTAGGTGGTGCATCTTCAGGCTATGCCAATAATATTTTTGAAATGATTGAAGAAACCCAAAGTAAGAAGGTAGGTAAGTAGGTAGGTATTTATGTATTTCAAAAATAAAAACAATCGTCAAATAGAAAAGAACTGATAATCTTAGATTTTCTGGAAACCACGTGGTTGTTATAAATGTAGTAAAAAGTAGTAGTGTTAAACGTAAACGTATCTTATAAGATTTTCGGAATACCAATATTTTCGGTTCTTAAGAAAATAAATTAGCTGATAGAACACGTACAAAAAACCCCAAACGTTGGTATTTCTAGGCTAAATTATTGTCTGTGTCAATATCTAGATAAGAAAGTTTGAAAAATTTAGAAAAAACTATGGTGAAAAGAATAAAATTAGGTAAGTACTTACACTGTTAAATATAGTAATCAAGATGAGACGTCTGAAAACATTTAAGACCTATAAAGTGAGACTCGAACTTGACCTACTTTAGAATAAGAGATAACTCTAGAATCTATTTGAAATTATTAAATTTACTATTTTACTGTAAACATGTTCAGAGGTCATCAGCAAAAATTCAGTATCTTGTAATATTTAATGTACGATAAACTACTATCATATTACTACTATCAGTATTCAAGCATATTTTAACTTTAGGTACCTTTGAATGATAAGAATATATTAGTATTATATTAATGACCTGAGACATGTAATGTTGTTCGACCTACGTGCTTCCGTATGATAACTTTCACAATTTTTTAGGTGATTAAGATTCACAAGCTCACGTACCTATCAATAAATAAAAGACAGACAGAAAGAAACCAATAGAAGGTATCTTAGAGGCAGTCGAAGGAGGCTTTCCCGGACCTGAGTCCGAGATACTCCCGAAAACTCCTGAACCTGAAACGTGACAAACTCCGACTCGTCATCGGAATTGTCACGGGCCACTGCTCACTCAACAAGCATCTCTTTACATTGGGTGTTACAGACAATCCCCTATGCAGAGGATGCCTCAACACAGAGGAAACCGCCGCACATGTACTCCTGGAGTGCAACAGTGTAGCACCTCAGCGAGCACAATACCTTGGAGCACCGAAGACGCCTGGGGAAGCCTGCACCAGCATTAGCGAGCTGCTGGCCTTCCTGGTGGACATCGGGTGGCTGAGCTAGCATCCACCACCCGACACGCAAAAAGGGCCCATTTGCGGCCTACTTGCGGAAAGCAGTCCGCTCACCAAGTACCAAGTAAGGTATCTTAGATGTGTGTTTCATAGCGAGGATTATGTATTAAACCTTCTGAAAAGAACTAAAATGCTAACGAAGCAGATAGTGTAACAAAAGGCACGGTGTTTCTGCAATTAATACTAAATGTCTAATATGCGTGAGACTTGCGAGGCTGAGGCAATGATTTATTATAGGTGATAGTTTTCTATCATCACGTGGACCATTTGATTGTCCCATCAGCTAGCAGCATAAAATATAATTATGTAAACCTACTCGGTACATTTTAAAACGATAAAGGGGAACAAATGGGTGGAAACTGTAAAAGGTGACCATTATTCTCACCCAATATTTCCACGTATGTAAATTTATACACATTGACTCAATTGATTCTGAAAAACCATCCACACACCACAGAGATGAATTCAAAGCTAACTCTGACTCAGTTTGGGGAAAAAATTAACATAAATATGAAATATTGCGTAAGCCTAACAATAATTTGGGAAACACTGCCTTATTACCACACAGTAAATGTTAATGTATGGTAAACCCTTTTCTATTGTGAAATTATTAGTGGACAATACCCTGCTAATGATAATGAGTAACAGTTAAAGCTTCCTAAGTCAATTATAATCACAAAAGAGTAATGGTGGAAGAATGTTAAGACGTGGTATGGTAGCCAACAAATGAGGGGTTGCGGGGGAGGCAGCGAAATCAACAGCCAGCGCGCACTGGAACGTATTGATTACTCAATTACAGTAAAATAAAGCCATAAACCTTTACGTATTTATTATGGCACACGGGAGAAAAGCAACATTGAAAGAATAATATATCACAATAGAACACCTTTTATAAAGATGAATAATATGGACATACTCACTAAAGGTACAGTAAAAAAACGTTTTCCGAAAAATTGAGATATTATTTATTGAGACAAGTTTAATCAAATCATTTTTCGAGTCCAATCATTCACAAACTGGTATATTAAATTCCATTATCAATCAATAACGTACTCAAGTAAGTACATAAGAATTCAACTAGATAGTTGAATTCTTAGATTTTTAAAGTTTAATATTATAACCCAGTAACAAGTTATGAGATGCGGCACCAAACCAAAAAAACAGTCAAATTGAGAACCTCCTCCTTTTGAAGTAGGTTAAAAAGTTATGTAATAAAGCTTTTCCGAGCGCTCGATACATCATTTAGTTCTCACTTCAATTAGAATCACGAAAGAGTCTAAGCGAAAGAATATCAAGTATCAAATGAAGTGAACAAGTCGTGCGACGACAATGACCAATCTATAATCGACTACTTGACCTAAGAGGTCTCGATTGATATTTAGCCCTAATTATCATATTTGAACCCACGTCCCGATTGAAATAGCTCTAATTATCATTAAATAGAAGGATACAATTACGACGTCCGTTTGCTAATATTTTGGATATGCATTTATAACAGAGGTACTTAGATACAATTAAATATGCAAATTTTGAGACTCAAAAAACAATAATAGGTTGTCTTGGTTTGTTTCATAAACTGCGATTTCTGTAGCTAGCTAGGTGATTTTTCGTGTCGGTTACGACGGTAGCGTCAACGACAAAAGTAGATTTAAAAAACAGGTAAGTAAGCACATTTATTTAATGCTCGTTTATCTTTTATTTATTGCACTTGGTACTAAGAGATCTGAAGGGATACCTGATGTGCCTGGGGACCAAAGTTTAGAGTAGTTAGAGGTAAGTCCAAACATTACGTTTGGCACACATACCCACATTTTGTAGTTAGTATTCTATGGAAAGGAATAAATAAATTACTTTCTGACATACGAACCTTACAATAAAAACAAACTGAATATTATCTAAAGCTTAGCACGATACACCAGTGGGTGGTGGCATAGACTAGACTTAATCCGTTCCGGCCGAAGAACCCAGGAACTAGATTTATTCGCTGAGGGCGTCGTCCCTTCTATTTATGTAACATGGTTCAGTAGTTTGTGTTCGTACCTTGCAAAGTGGAAAAAAATCTCGGCGAAATCAGTTAGCGGAAAGCGAACTTCCTTTGCAAAGCCTTTATGGGACTAATGAGTTATGTCTATTCTGCTGTAATGAGCTTTGCTTATAGTTATTTATATTTTTAATGTACTTTCTTACTTAATTGAATGTCTTATGCTGAACTGAAACGAAGTACTTACCTACCAGAAGAAATGTACTTAGGTAATTGAATTAAATGCCTTATATGATTAGGTAATGTAAGTATTTATGTATATATTGTGTATATATGGTTTCTAATTTCTTTGTATTTTGTATGTATATTCACAAATTCTTATCTCCACGCACACAAGGACCCCTTCTAAATTTCTTGAGTCCATTTCATCCAACGGTTGTCTGGTAGAGATCGCTACTTAGCGATAAGGCCGCCCATTGTACTTTTAGTTTTAAGTTTGTTTATTTGTTGTATCCTTAGGTTGTGTGCAATAAAGTATTTTCTATCTTCTATCTATCTATGCTGAACTGAATTACCTATCAAGAAGAAAATGAAGTAAGAAGTTGAAGTGGAACTGATTACTGTTAAATTGATATTAACGTGCTATATTGCTGTAGAATTAAGTAGGTATTTGAATCAAAGACAATGCCTCAACTTAATAATACCTCATGTAATTCTGCAATTAAATACCTACACGAGTTTCGAAAATAGTTACCTACTAGTTGCGCCCCGCGGTTTCACCCGCGCGGTATTCCCACGAGATAAAAAGTAGCCTATGTGTTATTCCAGACTATAATGTATCTATCTGCCATATAATGTTTCATCCAGATCTGTTCAGCCGTTCCGGCGTCAAAGAGTAACAAACATCCATCCATACACCATATAATATTAGTAGGATTGATTAAAAATTGTTTCGTTAAAAGTATCGGTTTAATACCTAAACCTGAGGGCAACCATAAACGTGTGTGAGAAGTCATGGAGAAAATCCCGACGTGAATGACCTATCATGAGCTCTATCATAATACAATGCCCTGAGGAGTGCAGTACACGCCACTACTATAGCAACTGTGGCGCCGTGCACGCGATTGCAGGGTATCCTATGAAATTCACGGTTGGACGAGCTTAGATTAATTTCTAACGCCATTCCATATTGCGCACTAGTGAATACTTTTAATTAAAAGCAGAACGTAAGCACTTGGATGAAATATTTGACTTTTTTATCTGTAATAATTTAATTTAATTGGCGTAAATCGGCGCAAATTTAATTTAACTTCAACCAAGCGAATACCTTTTGGCGCATAAGTTTAAATCACTTTAACGCTGGTTCTAGACCTCATGGTCACTATATCCAAGGGCCATTAGATCATTAATACGAAGACAAGAGCTAATGTGACTCGCTCGCACGTTTTGACTTGTTGAAAGATATAAAATCACTAAATCCATTTTCGAAAAATCGCAAACAACCATTTTGTGTGCAATCACATTGCGCACAGATAAGTAAAAAAATCATTTTGATCGATACAAGTTTTCCTACTTAAAACTTTGCTTTTCTAGTTTTCGTACTCAAGCAAACTTTTGAGTAGGAAAACTTGCATAAAAAAAAATGAAATTTTTACCAAACTATGCGCAATGTGATTGCACACAAAATGGTTGTTTGCGATTTTTCATAATTGGAATTTGCGATTTTATATCAATGTCGAATCATGCGAGCGAGAGAAATATTAGGTGTTGGCTAGCATTAAGGGCCCGGCGACAGCGGCTCGCAGTTTCGAGGTGCGATTGGCTATTATTTCATTTTATTTCATTTCGGGAAGGTTGTTTCAAAGAATAACTATCCAGTGACACGCATACATACTGTTTGAACACAAATAACACAATAATATAAGGGAAACATGCCCGAATCAGAAATCATTTTGGTATTAGTATGTTTGGCCTTACGTTTACCTAATACCAAAATGATTTCTGACTCAAGCACATTTCCCTTATATTATTGTACTAGCTGGTACCCGCGACTTCGTCTGCGTACTTTTAATCTCTTCATTTCTTTTTTTCGCAATAAAAGGTAGCCTATGTTCTTTCTCAGGGTCTAAAGATTGTCTGTGCCAAATTTCATCAAAATCGGTTGAGAGGTTTAAGCGGGAAAGCGTAACAGACAGACAGACAGACAGAGTTACTTTCGCATTTATAATATTAGTTGGGATTATTTGTATTCGAACAGTATTTATGCGTGTCACTAGATAGTTATTCTTTCAAACAACCTCCACGAAATGAAATAAAATGAAATAATAGCCAATCGCACCTCGAAACTGCGAGCCGCTGTCGCCGGGCCCTTAAGAAGAACGAAAAACGGGGAAACGGTGGGAAACCAGCATTGACATAAACAACATGAAAATAAAATAGGAAAATCATTTGTAATCGATGTTTAGCCTGTTTACGTACCTAATGGAAGGTACTTAATGACGTGAAGACACGTGTAGGACACGGTCGGTATACCACAAGGCTGCTCCCTCGTCTTTAGGGTGACGTCAAAAGGAGCAAATTATCAGTGTGGTAATATGGGGCCCCACCTACGACCGATTGGGCAATAAAGGTAGCGAAGAAAACCAAACGAGATCTTTGTACGTTACATTTGACCATCATACTTCTTCACATGTTTTTGTTCGTCTGGATTAAGGGATACATATACACCATATATAAAAAACAACCATAACAAAAACCATACCAACTCATTTAACCAAAGCGACAGAACTAGCGTGATGGCGCTGACAACTGTGTGACAGGCTTTCACGTTTTCGCGCAAATAAAAAGACAAACATTCACGGATTAGCATATAAAGCAGATTAAGGTGTATCGGCGTAATATCTAGGTAGTTGGTTGTGGATGATGAAGGGTTTTATTCATTATCAGGTCAGATCTTGTTGCACCTAGATCATCCAGATTTAATACGTTTTAAAGAGCTCATTACGATTCAATCAAATAAATCTAATAAACGCATATTATCAGAACTTATACTCACTTACTTACAAAACTACAAATCTAAAACTGAAACAGCTTCACGACTTTGATCCCCAGGCACGGTAGATATCCCTTCAGATCTCTCAGTACCAAGTACTTACTCAAGATTCTTTGAGGATGTCTAAGGGGGGGTAGTCAGAGGTACGTCCAAACATTACATTTGGAACATACCCACATTTTGCAGTAGTTAGTATTCCATACGTGACAGGTTGCAAGCCCATCGCCACTGCTAGAATACTATAACTGGTTTCCTCACGAGGTTTTCCTTCACCGTTTGAGAGCACTGGCACAAATCTAAAATGATAAAAATAAGTAAATTATACAATAAGAGTTACGTTTGAAACTTGTCTATCCACCGTATCATTGTAACTTAGAAAGCAGTACAAGCTCAATAAAGAATTTGAAACCCATCACGAAATCGCTCCAAAAAGACACGCTAGTTGAAGTGAATGCCCTTATCGTAATGCCATAACTGGCACCTCAAAAATCTGAAGAGCATCTTTTACAAATTCCACATTGCAATTAAATACTTTTATAACCAGAAATTATTGAGCACTTTCTACACCATAAAACAATAGCACGAATGAAAGGGGAGACCAAGCGTGAACTTATGAATAAAATATCAGCTAGTAAGCTAGTGTATGAGAGCTACGAATTAAGAGTTATTTTTTAATTTGATTTAAATAGCTATTAACTGCATAGCACGAGGTGTTTTTTTTTATTATTATTGTATGTTTTAGATAATTGGCGGCGCGGCATATTACGTTCATTGAGCTACAAGCACTTCTATGGTGACGGGGGCTATGAGCTGATGGGACCGAACGTTCCAAGGAATGGGCAGCAATATCTTCTAAGTTTAACATCGTCATTGCTGACACCAATCCTGCCTATCTTACCAAGGGTTACAAAGGCCTCTAAATATAGAAAGGCCAAGTGATCTTTTTAGGCTGAAGCGTATGGTTGAGAGGTTCACCATTGAACCAACCCCGGCGTGGATCGAAGGAGTGCACGTCTTGCTTTCCTCGTCTTTTGTGAAACTAAGGGCGGACGAATGTTTTTACGATCTCCCCTGTCTTGACTCCTCGTTTGTTTTATACTCAGATCTGCGGCCCGATTACGCTAATGTCTGGCTACCGAGATGGCTTTCAGTTTTACATTTGATTCCCATAGTGTTATCCTACTACCATTATTTGACGACCTCAGTGGTGCAGCGGGCGAGAGTCCGCCTGCGACGCAGAAGTTGCGGGTTCGATTCCCGCCTCGCAACAAATTTGTGTACGATCTGCAGAAATTTGTTCATTGGTCTGGGTGTTTTCTATGTAAAATAAAAAATATCTATCTATGTAATTATATAATGTATTAAATATATCAGTTATCTAGTACCCATAACACAAGCTTTAGTAGCTTACTTTGGGGCTAGATAGAGCTGTGTGGATTGTCCAGCATTAAAGAAAAATTAAAAAATTATAAATGCGAAAGTTTGTAAGTATGGATGGATGGATGGTTTGTTACTCTTTCACGCCAGAACGGCTGAAATGATCTGAATGGAACTTGGCGGAGAGGTAGATTATAGTCTCAAATAGCACATTTACCGTGAGAATACCGGGATTTAATTCTGCGCGGGTGAAACCGCGGGGCGCAACTAGTAGAAATATAAGGATGGATGGGAATCAAATGCCAAACTGAAAGCCATCTCGATAGCCAGACATTAGCGTAATCGGGCCGCTGGTCTGGATGTTCTGAGTTTCCGAGGTCGAGAAATCTGACATAACCTACCACACTAATAAGTGTCCACGTGTAAAAGACTGATAGCGTGATACCTATATCGTGGCAGTTATTGTAGCGGTTTACCTTGGAATTCGATTAGTCGCGGTGTCGGCAGTGTAACTTCACGGAAAGTACCTGGGTATAGGTACTCTGATCTGATGTAACGAGATACGCTTTGAAATTAGATCTTCCGACATGAAGACTGTATAGCGTGAACTTCCGAATCGAGGTTTGATTTGCAGTTAGCATCTTAACGAAACGAACTAGTTGGATGTCTGTGGCTTCGTCTGTTTGGAGGGAGTTTGGTCTCACAGACCATAGGTATTATGGTGACAGATGCTTTCTGCGGTGTAGGTTATGGATTGGATCCGCACCGAAGACACACATTCGTGAGATAAACATTTTGTAAATACAAATAACGATAGATGTTTGAAAGCCTATTCTTTATTTTTCTCTGGTCGGGGTTTTCTACGACCATGGTACAGACATGGTCATGTCGGGAACATGGTCGCGAACAGGATACGGAATGAACAGCATTCAATGTTCTATTCATATATCGGTTCAGCTCACGGAACAGAGAAAACCGTTCAGCCGTTACGCCATGGAAGAGTCACAAAACAAAATAACTTTCACATTCGTATATTTAGGTATCCACATAGGTACGATGTCAAAAAAACCTCAAAAACAAAAGATTAGGTTAGGTACCTACTAAACGCGGACACGCCTCAGGCTACTCTGCTCGCTTTTATGACCTTGTAATAGGCGTAATTTTTCTTTAAGTTTGTGAGCTTGATCTGTGTAAAACTTACAATCAACCTCATCCCTGCGGTAAAAACCAATTTACAGATACAAATTGAAATACCTAGAAGGCTAAATTCCATTACAATTAGGTTCTGCACTTTCATAGAACATTATGTCAATCTGTGACACTATCTTGGAATGTTCTACATCACTGCTTAAGATGTTGTGATAAATGAGTTTTATTGTATAAAACTTTAAGAACGCTCCTGCGCGATTTGAACAACAAGGCCGTTTTTCGAGCTTAAGTTATCCCGTGGTGTAATTACAGTTTACGTTACACGATCACAAAAATAAAAGCAAATAAAAGTCTGATGCCTCATAAAAAGGAGTTACAGAAAAAAAATAAAAAGTTGTTATTTTCAACAGATTAATAAATTTATTTGTAAGGCACGATTTCGTAATATGGTACTCTTTGTATGGTATTGACCCACCATACACCCGTAAACGAAGTCACATTATATTTTTAAAAACGCAATATAATTAAACAGTTTGCATTTATCTTTATGCATAGAGAAAATATAAAAAATTTCAAATAATTGTTTCTCAAAAAATATGTTTAAAAACGCCGCTCTGGCGCAATTTTACGCTTCAAACTATCAGTTATTTCTTCGATGTTACGAAGTCTAAGACCAGAATACGTATACCACATGAAAGAACAGACTAATGTTTATAAATAAAAAAAGATAACAATATTCTAGCTTATACTCATTTTTATAAACGACTAGCTGATCCCGCGGCTTTGCTCGCGCTCATTTACTTTGAAAATCTCATACAAAGTTTCATCCCCTATTTTATCCCCTTGGGGGTAGAATTGATCAAAATCCTTTCTTAGCGGATGCCTACGTCATAACATCTACCTGCATGCCAAATTTCAGCCCGATCCGTCCCGTGGTTTGGGCTGTGCGTTGATAGATCACTATGTCAGTCAGTCACCTTTGAGTTATATATATTTAGATTTTTTAAAAACTTCACTTTTATCAAGCTACGCAACGCGCCCAGCTCTCAGTCCGCGCCAAACGCTCGACTTCGTTCGATTGGGCGACGGACCCTTAAGATTGAATTGGCGAGTGCAATGACACTTTCAATATTACAAAATAGGTAATATTGAAAGTGGACTGGTTTGCGATAATTTTGGAATTCCCAATTTAACTTTAGCACGATTCACCTAGTTGACAAGACGTTTAAAGTGATTCTTTTGATTTTATTAAGGTGCGAACCTCTGCTGTTTTGTAAAAAAATATTTGAGAATACAAAAAAAGTGAACAAAAACGTGGCGATCACGCGCCAAGCCGGGCCCCTTGTTTGCGCTATCTTCCATTATTTTTTATCTATGGCATGTTTAGTCCTAACCTATTATACCTAGGCAGGAATAATAGTGAAACCTGTTTAAAATATAACTATAATTCAAGCTGTAACAGTAGCTAGAGAAACCTCAACACTCAGACCTCTAATTATGGAGTGAAATGAAATTTCAATCTAATGCTTGTCATTAGGGTCTATTAGTGGGAGCCACAAAAAAAAGTCTATTTGGTTTTTTAATCTTGCTACCTTATTGCTTGGTTATTTTTGACTTGTGGCCTGTTTCACAATCTGAATGCTTCACTACATAGTATAAAACAAAGTCGCTTTCTCTGTCCCTATATCCCTATGCCCCTATGTATGCTTAAGGGTCCGGCGACAGCGGCTCGCAGTTTCGAGGTGCGATTGGCTATTATTTCATTTTATTTCATTTCGGGGAGGTTGTTTGAAAGAATAACTATCCAGTGACATGCATAAATACTGTTCGAATACAAATAATACAATAATATAAGCCTTATATTATTGTATTATTTCCCTTATATTATAAGGGAAATGTGTCTGAGTCAGAAATCATTTTGGTATTAGGTAAACGTAAGGCCAAACATACTAATACCAAAATGATTTCTGATTCGGGCATGTTTCCCTTATTATTATTATTGCAGTGCTTGAATTTGAAACTGAAGGCAGTAACCGACTGGGGCAATGCTAATTTGGTCAAATACAATGCCTCCAAAACGCAAGCATGTCTCTTTTCTGTCAAGAAAAGTCAGTTTCTTCAAGTTCCTGTTTTCCGAGATGTACCTTTAGCTATACAGGATCACCTGGAACTCCTTGGTGCTACTTTGACGCCTGCTCTCAACTTTGGCACATACATCGAGTCTAGGGCAAAAACGGCTTCCATGAAGCTAGGCATCCTGAATAGGGTAAGACGGTACTTCACACCGGGACAGCTTCTCAGTCTTTATAAAGCACAAGTCCGATCTGGCATGGAGTACTGCTGTCACCTTTGGGATGGCTCAGCAAAGCACCAGCTTGCTGCCTTGGACTCGATTGAGCGCTGAGCTTTCAGGTTAGTAGGTGAGCGACACATGGCGGAGACAAAAATCCAGAGTCTCGAACACCGTCGAAAAGTCGCTTGTTTATCGATCTTCTATAGGCTACATTTCGGTGAATGTGCTCAGGAACTACATGACCTCATTCCACCATCTCCATTCCACTACAGGACAAATAGACGTACGGCTCAATACCATCCATTCCTAGTTAGCATACCACCAATTCGCACGAAGCGCTTCGCTTCAACCTTCATTACGCGAACCGCTAAGGAATGGAACTCGTTACCGTCGTCTGTCTTTCCTGACCATTATAACATGAGTCTCTTCAAGGCAAGAGTGAATAGGTGTCTTCTAGACCGTTCTGCTCCACCGTAGGCTACATCGTCGCTTACCATCAGGTGAGATTGTAGTCAAAGGACGGTCTATTCAGTTAAAAAAAAAAAGGTAGGTACATACTGCCATCTTATACTAAACTATTTCATCTTTGCTTATTATGTAAGTATATGAAAATTGTAGGGCCCCTGACCTTTTCTCATATAATAGAAGTAATCTATTAAAAACATAGTAACGTACATAAGTATTCTTATCATAAAAGAAGCAACTATCATTAAACTATTTAAGAATTGTATTTTAGTACCATTATGAGTAAAGCACCTATTGATAAATTAGGTACCTACCTAGCTTTGTTTCTTCATGTTAAGTACTTTTGGTTGTAAAAGAAATACTTAGTAAGTATTATTAAAAAACTAAGTACCTAGTGACCTATTTTAGTTAGGTACAGTTAGGTATATTATTGAACACAAAAATATTTTTTTAGAATGGGAAGGTATTTTTATACCTACTCTTAAATTTCTTTTTTGGTATTTTTTATACTGTGTCAAACAATAACTGCCTGTAGGCTAAATTATTATAAACTAGGAACCTAGGTGTGTTTGTGTATGTGTAATGTCTAGGCAGAAGTAAGGTGTAATTACAGGCACATGAGGCTTAACATCTGTAGGTATGCCGCAAGTTGATGGATGCAGGGCAGTGCATCATTGGGCACATTCCTATTGTGTGTGACTTACGAGGCAATGCTTTCTTATAGGCGATGGTTACCACTTAACATCAGGTGGGCTATCTGCCTCTGTTCCATAAGCTAGTAATAAAAAAGGTGTAGGATTTCGAGAAAACTACGATTTAGTGTTTTATTTCGACAAAAACTATGATAACTTTTTTTAAAGTAGGTACAACATTATCTACCAAATAAATTACAATCAACTGAAAATAATTTGGTTTGAAATTTTAATGACACCCACGCGTGTGACGTGTTATGCTTTACAAATTCCGTGCAGGTAACCAAAAAGTACCCTCCTTATTTTTACCACTGCTTCTGCTCTCGCCACGCACCAAACAGCAATGGCCGATTCTTTCTTTTTATATCTCTGCATTGCCACTGCCATAGTTCGTTTTAGGTAGCAAGATACAGCCAAAAAAGTACTAGCCCATGTGTGTGACAGCATTTTTTTTCACATAATACCTACCTATATTGATCAACAAAATTGCAACACAAATAAAATAGCCTTTATATAAAGATGAGAATTATAATTATTTTCTCAAAATAACACTACCATGGCCGTTTTAACTTTCAAAAGTTAGTTTTCACACACCACATTGCGTGACATTTGGACAATTAATATTTTTTATCTCTTTTTAGTTACTGTTTCAGCTGTTAATTATGCTTACCTATATTAAGACCATAAAGATGCTCCTGTTAAAATTTCATAAGATAAAAAAACACCTAAGTAACAGAAATGAGAAAATACACACACTCAAAGTTTGAAAATGAAAATGACCCATATTTCATTGAATGAATAATTTACCTTGACTTAGAAAAGCTAAGGTAGGTAATATTCAAATGATTTGTCATCTTATTCTTAAAAGTACCTACAAAAGGACACAAAAGGATAATAGGTGTGTGTAAAGCCAAAATTTGTTAACACGGGTGTATCTGTAACAAAGTCATTTGTTTGATTCTCAGTTTGAAACACCTCACCCACATGCAACGAGAACCAAACCCGATATGGTGTAGGTGGAACATGAAAGATAGTTTAAATACTTTTAATTGCTTGTTGCTCAAATGAAATTAATTAGGTTGTCTATATTTTATTACAGCCATCACTAGTGGAGTAATGGTTATTAAAATAGATTTCAATACTAAAAGAATTTAAGCCAAACACTTACCTTGAAATGTAGTTTTCCAATTATTCCCAGCACGGCATGGAGTGAATCTGTCTCCATTTGTATAATCTGCAGTCACCAGCACCGACTGCTTTCTGCTCACAGGACTGCACTGCTGCAGCAGTCTGTTCTCATATTTAGCGTTTATAAACATTTTCACTTTCACAATTCAACAAACTGTCCTAATTTCAAATCGTCAATTGAGGGTATGTATATGGAAGAAGCAGACTAGATTAATTTACGAAGGTAGGTTATAACATTTTCAGTCAATGTTTACGCGAGTGTCCAGAGTTGAAGTAACCATCAGGCAGAGTAGCGTCCGCATCGATCGCCTAGACCCATTTGACTTCTTTGGACATGGTTCACGGCGCCACATCGTTCGTGTAGGTACAATACAATGGATGAAGATAGCACAAACGAGTTCGGTCCAAGTGCTTTAAATTATGACACACAAGAATGGCATTAGTCGTGAAGCGCTAATGATAATTATCTACAGCACATAGTACATACGTTTTGTATGATTTTGTTGTAGAAAACGTACATACAAATAAAAAATAAAACCAATAAAACTGACAGAATAAAACAAGCACAACAAACAAACAGTATTTGATTTGGATTTGTTTGATGTTTGATTCGTTTGATCGTTGATGCGATTGTCTTGTCTAAGGTCTTGTCAGTTTAGTTTATCATCTATGGTCTTGTCTGCTATTTTCGTTGTCAAAAATCGATTGAATCGACACGTGAGCAAACCAAAAAATTAGGCTGCCGCAAAATCTAAAGAGCATAAAATAAGCCTTTTTTTTCAGAACTATGTTCTGAAACTAATGTAGGTACGTCTACCTATATGAGTGAACAATCAATCCCTGTTTTCTTAGCCTCAATGTATGGATGGAGTTGGATTTTTTTTTAAATATGGGACTTTTTTGGGGGTACACCGTTTCCAATAATATAAGAATTAAATATTAATAATTATGGGTATAAACCACTTACTTTATTTCGTACAGTAACCGTCGATACTGAGCATAGATAAAAAAGTTAAAAGGAGTATGTATGAATCAAAGACCTTTGAATGCTGCCTTCCTTACACAAAACAATCGTTTTAAAAAATATCGGTTTTTATTTTTGGAGTCAACAGGCTTCCTGTAGCTTCCTGCAGAACCACGCCATCTAGGAATCGATTGGAAAGCTATAATTTGGCTCTTGGCGTCGTATCGATAGACAATCTTGCCAGTGTCAAGTGATCCGAATTTTGATCTATCACTGTCATCATGCATGACATGTCAATCAATCAGGATCCTTATTCACTATGACCATTTGCACCGCGATCACAGCTAAGACAAGGCAGTCGGTGTCATACGGTCAGGGCAAAGTATCTCCTATGTCATAAAGAATAAAGTCCAACATCAAGTTTTGACGCTTCCGGTTTGGGGCAACGAATCTCCTTGGAATATCCTATTGTCATAGTGAATAAGGCTCCTGGAGCCTTATTCACTATGATGACTGATATAGTCGTTATAATATGTTCTTCGATCATAAAATAACAAATCCAGAAAATATCCAAGCAGTCCCAGTTTGGCCCCATTCCGAAATAGCTATAATCGATCACAGCGCTCACATCACCTCACAGGCGTTCCGAATTAGATATTGCAATTATGACAGTTTAGAGCTGTCAACAATTCGGAACGCTCGTAAACGCACACAGAAACATCCTAGGAATTATAACCTCAATCCCTGTGTAACAAACTGGGACTGCTTGAATATTTTCTGGATTTGTTATTTTATGATCGCAGAACATATTATACCCTATAACGACTATAATGCGACTGAAAACATGTAACCTCATCACAAATAACAACAAAACACAAATGCACAACTGTCATTTTTGACAGCGCTCACAGTGATATTAGAATATGGCATCGTCGGCGTAATCGCAAGATGGCGCATGTCATGACGTCATCTATGACGTTTCATGAGTCATCGTTATCGCGCTCACGCTAATTCGGTACGGGTTTGTGAGCGCTCAAATCGATTATAGCGTATTTCGGAACGCGGGGTTTGTTACACAAGGTTTGAGTTATGATTCCTAGGATGTTTCTGTGAGTGCGTTTACGAGCGTTCCGAATTGTTGACATCTCTGAGCTGTCATAATCGCAATATCTAATTCGGAACGCCTAGCCTGTGAGGTGATGTGAGCGCTGTGATCGATTATAGCCATTTCGGAATGCGGCCAGTGATGTTAGAATAGAATATTGCATGGTCTGGTCGGCGTAATCGCAAGATGGCGCATGTCATGACGTCATCTATGACGTTTCATGGGTCATCGTTATCGCGCTCACGCTAATTCGGGCCGCATTCCGAAATGGCTATAATCGATCACAGCGCTCACATCACCTCACAGGCGTTCCGAATTGGATATTGCGATTATGACAGCTCAGAGCTGTCAACAATTCGGAACGCTCGTAAGCGCACTCACAGAAACATCCTAGGAATCATAACCTCAAACCTTGTGTAACAAACTGGGACTGCTTGGATATTTTCTGGATTTGTTATTTTATGATCGCAGAATATATTATACCCTGTAACGACCATAATGCGACTGAAAACATGTAACCTCATCACAACTAACAACAAAACACAAATGCACAACTGTCATTTTTGACAGCGCTCACAGTGATATTAGAATATGGCATGGTCGGCGTAATCGCAAGATGGCGCATGTCATGACGTCATCTATGACGTTTCATGGATCATCGTTATCGCGCTCACGCTAATTCGGTACGGGTTTGTGAGCGCTCAAATCGATTATGGCGTATTTCGGAACGCGGGGTCGGTACGGGTTTGTGAGCGCTCAAATCGATTATAGCGTATTTCGGAACGCGGGGATAGATTCAAATTCCTTGGGTAGGACGATGCTATACATCGTAGATAAGATAATATTGTTTACTCTGGTATACTCTTTGAGTACATAATTGTTTCAGTGAAGTAATTTTGATTGTGTTGTGTATTTTATTTTTCAGCGAATATTACGCAAAAAAATGAATTCAAACAACAGGTTTGATCGAAGCGATGATTCGGCTAGAGACTCGCCCATGTACTCTAGACTATTCATTGTATGCGCGAAAGGATTAAATGAAAATAATTTTAGGGATGCGTTCTCCCAATTTGGTAACATAGAGGAAATACGTCTGCCTTGTGGCAGTGATGGACAAACAAAAGGCGTAGCTTACATAAAATTTTCTAAAACTTCTGAAGCTGCTATTGCTATGGAGACAATGAATTTTAAAACTATACCTGGGTCACAGCGTTCTTTGAAAATAATGGTAGCTGCCAATCGTTCAGAATTAGTCAATGATGACGTCGAAAAATACAGGAGAATGTTCATTACCGTACCTAAAATATATACAGAAAATGAGCTTGAGGATGAGTTTAAGCAATATGGTCACATCACATCTGTCATCATTCAGAAAGATCATGACACTGGCGAGTCCAAAGGCTTTGCTTATATATCATTTGCAAAATTTTCTCAAGCTGCTCATGCCATCGAAGAATGTCATAAGAAATATAGAGCAGTATTTGCCAAACCAAAAGCTCAGAAACGTCCTGAAACTGCATTTGAATCCAGAATTGATAATTTGGCAAGGTCCTCCAGTCAGGTGACTTCATTCTACCAAAAACCCCAGCCTTTTGTTAGATCATTGCTGGACATGCCGGTGACCAGGGATGGTTATACTCGGATTGCTTACATGTGTTGTCCACATTTAAATCAGAGTCATATGGAACGATTGTTTGATTTGATACCAGATATGGTGGAATGCAGATACATTGTTGACCTTGTCAGAAATATTGGTAAAGGTACAGTTTTGTACTCTAACCCTCAATCAGCTGCTTATGCTGTGGAGAAACTCAATGAGTTTGAGTATCCACCTGGTATGATGATGTATGTGAAGCCGAACACAGGATTTTTCGGAACAGGTGATGCTTACTCAGAAAATAATTTTAATGAGTTCCCAATGGCTGTATCTAAACTAAAGAAAGCTATAACTAACTCTTCAACATCCAAAACTCCTGATTTGGCACAGCTTGTTGAAGCTATAGCCGAGGCTTCCAAATTAATAAAGAAAGTTACAGGTGCAGGGCCTGACAATAATATGCCTGACACTGATGACTTAAACTACTGCAGTGTCAAACTTCCACCTCCTAAGCCATTGGCAAATATAGATAGTCCTGTGATCAAAAGATGTTTTTTGGTTTGTAAGCCAACACCTCCTTCGTTGACCGTATTGCGTGACATATTCTGCCGCTTTGGTGATCTCATCAATGTCTACACATTGCCTAATAAAACTATAGGGTACGCTCGCTATGCCTCTGCTAAAGGAGCAGATGAAGCTATACGGGTGTTGCATGGAGCCGAGATATGTGGGGTCCGCATGAAAGTCATGCAAGCTGATGAAGAGGCTCCACCACAGAAAAGAGAGAAATTTGCTGACAATACTTACTAGACATGCAATTCATTAGGCCCTGAAGGACATACAGACATCTCTGGATCATGAAGTAGACTCACAGACCACCTTTAGTTTTTAACTTACTTACAGACAAATAAATTTATGTTAACCCAGACAGACATTGTTCTTATATTACCTGACTGACACACAGACTTTTCCAGATAAAAACAAAACTTATTCTTAATTTTTATTTCAACCTTAATCTTAATTATTGCACAAACAGCCTTGTGACATACCTTCTTATACTAACTTAGAATTGACTTATTTATAGCTTAGACTTGAGTACGTACACATGCTTTGCTTTGCAAACATGCTTATCTTAATCACATTACTCTAAGCCTACTTTTTCACTCTTGCAACTGCACAGCATGTATATTTTCAACCCATAATTCAAGGAACCTATTCGATAATGAGGTAATTTGGTATATCGGTCTCCCAGACCCAAAAATAAAGAACTGAAAACACCTTTCAGCAGCCAGTTCTTGAGAAACTAATCTTGCTAGATTGAAAACCCAAAGTTTTTGTCCAACTTGTTCTCTTCTATTTGTGTCAATTCATGGATGATTTGGTTTATTCATCCATGTGTTAATCACATAGCTAGTAGTTACTGTGTAGTTTACCTTTATGCTCGTAAGGTTCCATTTGGAACCCATTTAGCTGAGCCATGGTTCATTCATTCAAACTGGCGTGTTGAGCTTGCCAGAAAACCTTTTATAAATTTTCCAGCCTCAATTCAAAAAGATCTGTATCAAGATTCCATAATTGCTTGCTGAAGCAATGGCAACAGTTGCTCCCTGTAAAGTGGATGCTTATCACCATGGGTGATCTTTAGGATCTTCTCGGAACGTTTCAGCTGTTTAAGAGCGTTGTTGAGATCCATTTTGTAAAGTAGAATCTTTCCGTACTTCAAATGCAGAAGACCGAGCAGTGGGTTCATTTCGCCGTAGTAAAACCTGTAAATTGAGATTTTGGGACTTAGCAGTAAAGTAAACTTATAAACGGAATCAGTTATCTAATTCAGTTAACTTTTCTATAACTTATTTAGTAAAAAACTGGTCATGGACAATTACTTCTTTGTCACTGGAAATGCGCTCATACACTAAACGGTGAAGTAACCGTTTAGTTAGAGTTCAAACAGTGGAGTGAAGGAAAACATCGTGAGGAATCCGGTCGTAGAACCTAGTGTTAAACATGTGTCAAGTCATAGAAAGAAGCCTCACTAGAGCGTTGCGTCGTCAACAGCAACGGACCAATGGGGTCTCTCTATTCCTCGCACAGAGCGTTCCCATTGGTGCGATCGTTGCCACTGACGACACGACGCCACGCAGCGGTGGGGTCTATGAGGCGCACATAAGGCCCGTCGCCGACTGGTAAGTCGATGCTGTGCGAGGAACAGGCGGCGTGGAGTCGAGGCGTTGGCTCTATGTGGAGTCGAGGCGCAGGCGGTTATGCTTCCTTCGCACAATTTGGACTAATAAAAAACGAAACGGAATGACAAAATGGCTGCCGAGTCGCGGCGCGGGCGGGCAGGGCGCCCTCGCGGCGACTCCAGTATGTGAGCGTACTACCATCCATTTCTAAGAAAACGTAGAAGCCGCATATATACGCGCCTGTGCCTCGAGGCCGCCTTGACTCCAGCTCGTGACGGCGACAGGCCTAAGAATCCCTTTACCATGCTGTTACTACTATGACTGCTAGAAGAAGACGAAGTAGCATTTGCTTGTCAACAATAGACACAGTCCTTACCTAAAACACGGAATGAGTTTCTCGGCGTATTCGCAAGCCTGGTCCCACAGTTGGACTTGTATGAGCGCGTCGAAGGCGTGGTCCAATGTCTGAGCGTGAGTCACGTTCAAGGGATGGAGTACATTCTCATGCCTGTCCAGGCAGTACTTGCAAACGTCTACATCTGTTACGGAGTTAAGGGTTTTTTTTTTACTTATAGAATCTAGACAACCAACGTACCTAATGTCGAGATTCGGCGCCGCACTTAAGTCGAGGATGTGGGTACGCGAATCGCGAAACTGAAGTGGAGATGGGCAGGACATTTGGCAAAAAACAGATGGTGGCCAAGGGATGCTCAAAGACCTAGGCAGACCACCCGCCCGTTGGTCAAACGACATTGTAGCAAGTGCTGGAAGTGGATGGATGAGACTCGCAAGGGACCGGAAAGAGTGGCGTATTAAAGAGGAGGCCTATACTCAGTAGTGAGTGGGTGCAAACAGGCTGAAATGATGATGATAATCATAGAATCTAAAAATACCACTAACTTAAAACTATCTTGTTCAACACTCAAGCTTCATTCATTTCTTATTAAATGTTATCTACTTTTTATCTCTAGGTATTTACGGAGTTAAGGGTTTATGAAGATGTAGGGGAGGCACCCAAAATTCACTGTTCTACCAAGGTTCTACCAAATGAGAACACCTTGTTTTCGGGATTTTTTAGGGTAGTACTACCTACCCGAGTTTTGATCCAGCTTCACGACTTTATCTCCAGACACGTTAGATATCCCCCACAAATCTAAGTGCCAACTACGAACTCCAGATTCTTTGAGGACGTTTAAAAGGGGGCAGTCAGAGGTACGTCCAAACAACATTTACCTACCTACATTTTGCAGTAGTTAGTATTCCATAGGAGAGCACATTAGCTTTGGATAACCCCTTCAGTGCCCAGTTTTACGGAGATCGTTGTATCATCCAGTAAGAGTTGAAGACCAGTGTGACATACAGTACAGTGATGTAATTAGGACTGGATTATATGGTATTCATAATGTCAAAAAAAAACGTAGCAAGACTTGCAAGCCTATCGCCGCTGTGCTGAGCTTCTATTCCTGCTGGGAATTAAAAAGGATACAAGCCACGGAGGCGCCTTGCATATTCCTCAGATGTACCTCAGTAAATTCCATAGTTTTCACAAAGGTCTCTATATGCTTTTCCGTGTATTTCGTACCGCATTCTTCGCACCTCACACCGTCGAAAGGATCATTCTTTATTTCGTCTGCTCTCACCCCGTTGTCTATTGCCAGCATTTCGTTTTTCTCATACTGGCCACAGTCCGGTTTTCTGACCAGTTGTATGTCATCTTTCCATTTAATGGAGACTGGAGCGTCACATTCGTTGTTCAGACACTTTGCTGCGTGGACGTATTTGATTTGCGTGTCATCTGCAAAGGATTTTTAAGTATAGTATTCTGTTATACTCTGTGGTACTCTGTAAAACTATTTTTTGTTTCGCGTTCACAGTGTCGGTTCCTTAGAAAAAGTTATTCATATTGATGGGTACTTTAACCCCCTGAAGTTTTCGGGAATGGTCTTTTTACACCCTGTAGTTCTATGGATCTCCTGATGTAGGATTCTATCACTAAGATGTTTCGAAGCTGAATAACCTTCGCTAAAAAATAAAAGTACCTACTTAACAGTGAAATACGATTAAGCTATAGAAATACACGTCGTGTACTAGACGACAAACAAGCTATAACCACATGCATAAATCGTCACCTACCAGACTTGGCCAGCTCTTATGAAATTACTTACTTCTAAGAAATAAAATAGAAAGCACAAAAAACGCGTGGCGTAGCAAAATCGAGTGTCGCTTACAAGCCTAAATATCTTGATATTTTTTTTTACTACGAATACAAGTAGGTATTTACTAAATGTACAAATTACACATGAAACTAGCTACGAATCGTATCTGCAGACCTTGCGAACAGATCTAGAGATAGCTCTGATTAATCTCAATTTCCGATTACCACAACGGAACATAATAAATTGTAATATTTTTTAAATGTCGCAGGTTTTAAAATGTTCCAAAAGTAGCATCCCCTTATTTAGAAGACACGCTACATCAATGTATCATTTACTTTAAACCGCAAGCTGGCTTGGGAAAAGACACCTTAAGGTACTGACACACGTGCTTATTTTCGAGCCAAAAGAATGCTTTTTTCAAGCCTTGCTCAATAAAAGCACGTGTGAACAGGTCGTGCTAGTAAATAAGCATGCTTATTTGGTCGTACTTAGTTTGATTTTTGAGCATGCTCGAAATAAGCATGCTTATTTTTGAGCACGTGTGTCAGTACCTTTATACCCGAGGTCTGAGCATTGTTTTTCGTTGTCTGTAACGTCAGGCCGTTTTTTTACGGAGACTCGCGGGTTCTCAGGACGCCAAAAGCAGCAAAAACAAAAAAAAAACGATAAACTGTGTGTATCATAAATGATACACTGGCGTTGAGCGTTTTAAGATTTTTTAGGACATTATAAAATCTTATTTATCGTCAGGCCGTTTTTGTATGAAGACTCGTGGGTTCCCAGCACGCCAAAAGCAGTAAAAACAAAAAACGATAAACTGGTGTATCATAAATTATACATTGGCGCTAAGCGAGAAGAACTTTTGGGACATTATAAAATCTTAACTGAACTGTGTGTAATTGTGTATGTATTGAGTTTTAAAGTAAATGCAAAGCTACCTCTGAACGCAAAGCACAAAACATCGAAAGCATTTACCCATGCACCTGTCACATTGGCATAAGAAGTAGTAGCTGGTGAGTAGTTCAGTTTGTCTCTCGTAAGTGGTCTTCATCAGGTCGATGTATGAAATGCGGATCTGAAACGAGAAACTTTCGTTTATTCGATTCCGAAAGATGATTGCCTTTTGACATTTTCACACAAAGCTTTTGACATTAGGATTCGAAAACACGTGACTTTCCGCCAGCTATTCTGTGCCGAAAATCTTTCCGACACTTTCGTGAAATGTGTTTTCATCTCATCTATTCGAAAAGAACGACTTGGTTCGCCTTTATGTGCACCCAAAGGTGGTGTTTTCTATAAGAAACTATAAGTGCGCCGGAAAGTTAATTCCGGCGCATTTATTTTAATAAGAGCGCCGGAATTAACTTTGCCGCGCACTTTTTGAATTTGGAATATCTTCGCTTTAAGTTCGCCTATGTACTTCATTTTTGTGCAATAAAGAATTTTCTTATCTTATCAAAGTCAAAATATATTTATTCAATAAAATCACAAGGACCATCTTGAACCGTCTTAAAACTAGGTGACTCTAGTGCCAGTTCCACGCGACCAACACCGAGAAGAACAGGCAACAAACTCGGCTTGGTATCTATCGCTCTTTTGTATGATCCTCGTTACAATGTAATAAAATACCTACTCTATTGAAGCTATATAATACATGTAATCTAACGGAAAAAGGAAAAGTAAACAGATTCATAAAACAACACAGGCTTCAAACTAATAATACTAATGCATAAGTAAGAAGTGTAGTAAGTGAAACAACAATAAAAAATAAAATATAAAATAACATAATAGTAAAGACATTGCAGATTTGTTAGCCGTCGATGGGCAGAGCGACCGGGACATCGGGCCACGCACTTTTATCATTAATATAACTGTCTATGGTATATTAAGCTTTCCTTATCAGATAATTCTTAATGTACACTTTAAATTTTTTAATAGGAAGCCCAGTAACACTTTCTGGAAGTTTATTATAGAAGCGTATACCGTTCCCCATGAACGAGCCATTTACCTTTTGTAATCGAAACTTCGGAATGCATAATTTATTTTTATTTCTAGCGTTAACGTTATGTGTTTTATGAGTGTACAATAAATTTTCAAGAATATACTGTGAAATTACTGTGAGAATATTAATTTTCTTAAAACGCTCCCTCAATGAGTCACGTGGTTTCATTTTATAAATGGCACGTATCGCCCGTTTTTGAAGTACAAATATACTTTGTATATCAGCAGCTCTACCCCATAGCAAGATACCATAGGACATTACACTATGGAAGTAACTAAAATATACCAGTCTAGCTGTAGCTTCATCTGTAAGCCATCTTATAGTGCGAACTGCGTATGCAGCCGAACTCAGTCTACCAGTAAGTGATTTTATGTGAGGACCCCACTGCAATTTTGCATCAATAGTAAGACCTAAAAAAATTGTAGAATTGACAGGGGTAAGTGACTCTCCATTTAATTTGATACTGGTTGGTCGCTGAACCACATTTGGCAAAGTAAATTTTATGCATTTAGTTTTCCCAGCATTGAGCAAAAGATTATTAACAGTAAACCAGTTAAGTACTTGCGACAGAGACGCATTAACGTCATCGAAGTTAGCCTTCAATCTGTCGATTTTAAAAATTAAAGAGGTATCGTCAGCGAATAGAACAATTATGTGTATATAAGTTATCTTATCTTTGATTTTCTCATAGTGGGTGATGAAAACACACACACACATACTCTTCCTTTTCTTGTAGGTAAAGCTATGCTGGAGGGCAGTAAAGTTTTTCTCGTGATATGATTAATTAGGAAAATCTGTTATTGGCCTTTTTTAATATTGTTCACAACTAGCTATATTTCTTATTATTGTAATTGCTGTTGATTTTGTAATAAATAAATAAAATAACAAAAAAAGTAGTGTACCACTCGGGAGCAAAATATATTTTTGGCTCGGGCGAAGTACTTTGAAACCCTCGCTACGTTCAGCATTCTACTACTACTCTAGAATCCTTCACTTCGCTCTGGATTCAAAAAAGCGCCCTCGCCGTAAAAATATGATTTCGCTCCCTTATTTACAATCTACTATTTTTTTTTCATGAGTCCAACTAGTCGTTTAAAAACTATGTAAAAACTCTGTTTTAATACATTTGCTTGTAATACTCTGCTGAAGTTGCCATCCCGTCGCTAAAAAATATTCACTTATTATTAAGTAGGTACTAGTAGCGGCCTGCGGTTACACCCGCGAAGTTTTGAATCCCGGTATTCCCACGGGATAAAAAGTAGCCTAATGTGATATTCCGGACTATAATATAACTCTGTGCCAATTTTTACCGACATCCATTCAGCCGTTCTGGAGTTATATAGAGTAACAAACATCCATCCATCCATCCATACTTACAAACTTTCGCATTTATAATATTAGTAGGATAGGATTACCTACGTGGAATGGAATTTCACGTTGATTCATTGTGAAATAATTTGTATCTAATAATAAACATCTTAGTGATAGGTTTTTTTTTTTTTATACAACTAGCTGATGGAACAAGCAGATGGTCCACCTGATGTTAAGTGGTAACCATCACCTATAAACAAAACATTGCCCCGTAGGTCACGCACAATAGGAACGTGCCCTACGATGCACTGCCCTGCGTCCATCAACTTGAGGCATACAGATGTTAAGCCTCATGTGCCTGTAATTACACCGGCGACCACACTCTTCAAACCGAAACACAGCGTTGCTGCTTGGCGGCAGAAAAAAGCGTGGTGGTAGTACTTCCCCGGACGAGCCCTTCACAAAGAGCTCTACTACTCTTAGGTTGTGTAATATAAGTTTTTCTTTTGCCTACCTGGCGCCAGTCCATATTAGGCATGTCTTTAACAGCCCTAACATTGAGCGTCTTGCCGTCAAAGGTGGCCACAGCGTTAGGGTCACAGCTGTGGTCCATTGTGGACGCAGCCAGGTACACCCCGGTGCCGATGGAGTTCATATCCGTGTCCAGGATATTGAAACTGTTGATTAACATCTGTAAATGAGATGAAACGACGAAAGAAGCACTGGTGGTCAAGTCGCAGCGGTTTAGAGAGAGAGAGTATAGAGCTTTTTAGAGATTTTTCGAATGGACTAAAATGCAACTGAAACTGAAACAGCTTCACGACTTTGATCCCCAGTCACGGTAGATATCCCCTCAGATCTCTCAGTACCAAGTACTAACTCAAGATTCTTTGAGGATGTCAAGGGGGGGTAGTCAGAGGTACGTCCAAACATTACATTTGGCACATACCCACATTTTGCAGTAGTTAGTATTCCATACGTGACAGGTTGCAAGCCCATCGCCGCTGTTAGAATACTAACTGGTTTCCTCACGATGTTTTCCTTCACCGTTTAAGAGCACTGGCATTGCGCACAAATTTTTCGATAGAAAAATCCATTGGTGCACGACCGGATTCGAACCTGCGACCTTACGATCGGAAGGCGGGGTCACTTAGGTTTAAAGACATTTATTCTCATAAAAACATAATACATAGTTCACTTAAAATGAGATAAGAATGGCGATGTTATAGGTACCTATAACAGTATATCTTTGCCTCTGGATGGCTGTCGGTTCTTGGTACGATAAGTTAGGTAGGTACATTTATGGCTGCAGAACAGCTGTTCCAGGTTACAGTGTGCGGACGTGTTTATTGAGCTTTGACTTGAACGAGTGAATGTTATCGCATTCTTTAATGTCATTAGGTAATTGGTTGTATAGCTGTACTCCTTCAAATAATATTGCACATCCACTAGACCACCGGTGCTCTCTTTCACTAGACCACCGGTGCTCTCTCTTTCACTAGACCACCGGTGCTCTCTCGGACTAAAATGCTGTACGCTTATTCCGGATTTTACAACATGCTACTCGCACAAACGGATCGGAGTCATCACCTCGCGAAACGAAAAAAATCGATCGAAATGTGCCACGCCCATTGGGGCGTGGCACAATTCGATCGATCGATTGATTTTTGTGCTTGTCATGTGGTCCCATTTAATTTTGAGTCAGATCTTTAAGTAGTTTTTACTGTATATTTTTACATACATACATAAAATCACGCCTATTTCCCATTGGGGTAGGCAGAGACCACGGATTTCCACTTGCTACGATCCTGACATACCTCTTTCGCTTCATTCACTCTCATAACATTCTTCATACATGCTCATCGGTTAAGGGACTCTTGACCTGGCCTTTCTCTAGCTAGAACATCTGCTATCTGATCTAGATAGGTCCGCCGAGGTCTTCCCCTCCCAACAGTCCCATTCACACTCGCCTGATGCACCTTTTTCGTCAATCTTCTTTCATTCATCCTCTCTACATGCCCAAACCATCTTAGCATACCTTTTTCTACCCTCATCACTACGTCTTCTTGCATTCCACATTTCTCTCTGATCACACTATTCCTCATTCTGTCGCTCAAATTCACACCACACATACTACGTAACGCTCTCATTTATACTGCATTTACTCTACTCTGATGTTTTTTCTGCCATACCCATAGACTCATATTTCCAGCAGTCACTCTTCTTTCAATATCATTATCATGCTTTCCATCTCTCGTAATTTAATCGTCGTATTTTTACTGTGTACAATAAAGAATAAAGAAAAGTTTTTTGAGTTATAGTCGTATGAGTGTATTTTCCAGTGCATTATAGTCTGTTTTTATTAAATGAGTTACTAAAAAAATATTTAAATTACAATGTAGAAAATTTATTTATTTGCAAAACAAACAAGAAAAATCTAAAATAACTAAATACTGACAAGATGAATTGCGAAGTCTCTGAATTGCGAATTTCAGATAAATAAGCTTTCAACTGTTGCTTCTGCTGCCAACAAATGCCAGCCAACACTTCACACTGAGGAATGTTGATAAATGAGTTGTCTTATTGCCGCCTATTTTAAGTTGAAGATTTATTGTTGACAAGCTAATAAGTGGTCCGGTAAATATCGCGTTTTACGGGTTTATGGGCAATTTTCAAAGTTTAAACAAGCGAGTCTGATGCGACGTGTGGGTAGGTAATGTAGGTATAGGTCGCGTCAACCAAAAAAAAACGCTGGAAAACTGGAGGGGATGTGTTTGCGTATACTAAATACTGGCGCCTACACACCCCCTCCACCTGGCGTTCTTTTTGCGTGACGCGCACTATACATGCATAGAGGTAAACTAGCGACCCGCCCGCGCGCCCCTGCTTCGCACGGGTGCACATATCATGCATGTATTATACATATAAACCTTCATCTTGAATCACTCTATCTATTAAAAAAACCGCATCAAAATCCGTTGCGTAGTTTTAAAAATTTAAGCAAACAGGGACATAGGGACAGATGCGACTTTGTTTTATACTATGTAGTGATAGTAAGAAACGCTTACCCTTCCATACAATCCCATCAGTTCCACTGTGTTGGGCAGTGATATGTCTTTCAGAAACTCGTACAGCACTCCACTTAGGGAAGAGAAATGATCCATCCTCTTTGTGTCTGATTTCAAGTCAGAGTAGTCTGAAATTATTAGGAAATGGATTAGGTACCTACAGATTCTTACGTATTTGGAAACCTTCGGATGCAAATTTCATTCCTGTTTCTTTACTTACTAGGTAGTAAGTAAAGAAACATGAAAGAAATTTGTACATTATACACACACAGTATACACAAACTTGCTTATGGAAATCAGATGGCCTACCTGATGTTAAGTGGTGACCATCACCTATTAAAAAACCATTGCGTCGGAAGTCACGCACGGTAGGAACGTGCCCTACGATGCAGCATCTGTCATATCTGTTTTAAGAGTAGTAGAGCTCTTTGTGAAGGGCTCGTCCGGGGAAGTACTGCCCCCACGCCTTTTTCTGCCGCCAAGCAGCAACGCTGTGTTTCGGTTTGAAGAGTGTGGTCGCCGGTGTGATTGCCTCATGTGCCTGTGGCTTGACATCTGTATGCCTCAAGTCGATGGACGCAGGGCTGTGCATCGTAGGGCACGTTCCTATCGAGTGTGGTGGCGCGAGTATTTTGTATGCGCAAACTAATCCCATCCACTGTTTTCCAGCGTTCTTTTCGGTTGACGCGCACTATACTATACAAAAAAACTTACGAGACATGAGATCCTTCCACATGCGGAAGGAGTTTGCCGAGTAGAAGGCGCGGACCTGATGGCCGTCGCCTCTGGTCAGTCTGTTGATGATCTTAGACAGCATCCTCGCTCCATCTGGGAGCACCTTCGGGGCCACACGTTTGAAGTTCGCGCATTCCCACTGGAAGTTATTTGTAGAAAACTACCGTAAAACATTCGAAACCCAAATAGTTTTTTAAATCATCTCTAAAAAACCTGTTTCATAATCAAGTAGTCTCACAAAAAGTTGAGTGACGTGACGACCAATATAATTGTTCTCTTTATTTCGCCTTTACATGCTTTTGAGACACAAAATGAACGTTTTTTGATTTGAAACTTAAGTTTGCTGCCCGATCTTCTGGGCTGTCACGCGGAGCTGCCAGCTTTCAGAAAAACTGAAACAGCTTCACAAATTGAATCTACAGGCACGGAAATACTAACTCAAGATTCTTTGAGGACGTCTAAGGGGGAAATTCAGAGGGCCTTCCAAACATTACATTTGGCCCCACCCACATTTTACAATTGGTCAATCAACTTGAGGCATACAGATGTTAAGCCTCAGACCGATGGACACAGAGCAGTGCATCGTAGGGCACGTTCCTATCGTGCGTGACTTACCACTTAACATCATAGGTGATGGTTACCACTTAAAATCAGATGGGCCTGCTTGCTCAATCAAATATTTAGTTTTTTTATGTATATTTAATGAGGTGTAGTGTAGGCATAACAGACAGGAAAATTGTATAGTCCCCATTCAGTGACACGTTAACTGACGTCACAGCTCCTAATCGGACGTGGCATTTTGCCATTTCGTTCAAGTTCAATACTAGTAGAGTAAAGCAGATATAGGATATTAGCTACCAATGACGTATAGCACTGTGTTATTGAAAATATGCCTAAACTATTTCGGTTCTTTTATTGCCGGATGGATGGACGCTTATTGCGTTTTGTTTCAAAACAGTTAACAATGTTTGTTGTTGAGTATGTTATGTAACCAGCTACGATTAACCTGCCGCGACCTGTACCGCTGCGAGGGCGGATACAAAACGACCGAACTGTTTAAAATAAATTTAATGAATATAATTAAATTACTAATTAATTCTAATTAAAAGTACGTGACTAATGTCTGAAGTGAAGAACACAAGTGAATCACTTTTAATATGTCCAAAAATTCACACGGTCCGACACCTGGTTGAAATGCAGCGTAAGCATTTCCTTTGTATCGGTCGCGGCAGGTTAATCGTTGCGAAACGCGGCGCGATTCGCGAGAAACCCAGGTGCTGTAGCTGGTTACATAACAAGTAAAAATCGGTTTAGCGGCCTATTTTAGTAGGCAGCTATAAAAACATCGATCTCCCATATCTCGTTTATCTAAAGTTTAACCAGTAGGTAAATTAGATTTTTCGTATAGAAACTAAACTAAGACGAATTTATTTTTCAGGATCTAATCACTACATAGTAATAAAACAAAGTCGCTTTCTCTGTCCCTATATCCCTATGTCCCTATGTATGCTTAAATCTTTAAAACTACGCAACGGATTTTGATGCGGTTATTTTTTATAGGTAGAGGGATTCAAGCGGAAGGTTTATATGTATAATACATGCATGATATAGTAGAAAAACAATGTGCACCCGTGCGAAGCAGGGGCGCGCGGGTCGCTAGTAAAATAAATAATTGGAATCGGTGCAGTTTAGCTTTTGCCGCTTCAAAGGCCAAGCCAAGCAGCGTTGCTGTGTTTCGGTTTGAAGAGTGTCGTTGCCGGTGTAATTACAGGCATATGAGGCTTAATATCTATACCTATGCCTCAAGTTGAGGACGCAGGGCAGTGCATCGTAGGGCACGTTCCTATCGTGCGCAACTTACGAGGCAATCTTTATTATAGGTGAAGGTTACCACTTAACATCAGGTAGGCCATCTGCTTGTTCCATCAGCTAGTTTAATAAAAAACCTTTTGAATTAATTGCTTTACTTACTTTCGTACATTATGCAAACTTTTTAGTACGAAAACTTGTTTATGTATTTTTTCTAAACTATTTTTTTTTTAACAAAAAAAATAACTTTATTGACATAAATATGTGGGTACAATTCAATATGGAATCCATAGGCTCCCGAAACACAGTGTTAACTAGCACTGTGTTTCAGGAGCCAGTGGCTTCTCCCATAATTTAGGAAACAGAGGTTACCTATCTAAATATCTATAACTCAAAGGTGACTGACTGACTGACTGACATAGTGATCTATCAACTCACAGCCCAAACCACTGGACGGATCGGGCTGAAATTTGGCATGCAGGTAGATGATATGACGTAGGCATCCGCTAAGAAAGGATTTTGATCAATTCCACCCCCAAGGGGATGAAATAGGGGATGAAAGTTTGTATGAAACTTAATAATAATACTTTTTAACGCGAGCGAAGCCGCGAGCAAAAGCTAGTGTCTAATAAACTGTGATAGTTGATTGCTATTTTTCATACACATAATTTCAGTGGCTTTATCTTTCAAAATGTAGTAAATTTGCAAGGGAGAGATACATTATCAGTAGACTTGGCCTTAATGTTTGGTTGCTTAGTTTCTAGATTTTTGATTAGGTTCAGCTAAACTGAATGGTCTATTATATATTTTTTTTTATATTGGTGGACTTTCCACACAGCACTATCTAGCCCCAAACTAAGCTTATGCTTGTAATATGGGAACCAGATAGCTGATATACTACTTATAATACTTTTTTTGTAAATAAATACTTATAATATTATATAACACCCAGACAGAGAACAAACGTTATTGAACGGTTTCAACTAACCGTCTCGCCAGAGCTTAAAAGTTTATTATTCTATCTGCTGATTGGCGAGCTACTGCCCCAGCTGTAATTTATTTATTTGAGAAACAGGTGTGCACTTTAAATGATGCATCAAAATGATGTCAGCCAA
This sequence comes from Plemyria rubiginata, assembly GCA_963576535.1. Taxonomy (NCBI): domain Eukaryota; kingdom Metazoa; phylum Arthropoda; class Insecta; order Lepidoptera; family Geometridae; genus Plemyria; species Plemyria rubiginata. The sequence goes on along the minus strand of OY754908.1, from coordinate 12,487,221 downwards.
CATGTCTCGTGAACTAAACCGCACGCCCGGATTGTCGCTAATTGCAGCAACAGCTCATGAATCTAGACGCGGGACGCTACGGCGCCGCCCGTGCGCCCCTGCATCGCACGGTTGCACATTTATTTTCTACTATATCATGCATGTATTATACATATAAACCTTCCTCTTGAATCACTATCTATTAAAAAAAACCGCATCAAAATCCGTTGCGTAGTTTTAAAGATTTAAGCATACATAGGGACAGAGAAAGAGACTTTGTTTTATACTAAGTATGTAGTGATGACTGCATGTGAAACAATATAATTTACTTCATAAATCATAATTTACATACTCGTACCTACTTCTAAAATAGTAGTAGTAGGAAACTGAATATTTATGGCACATTGTCAACCTTTAGTAGTCTTCACAAATGAAAGGTAAAATTGGTTTCCACAATGTCATGTTTTCATGGATAAATCACAGTTACTTAGCAAGGGTAGGAGCAAGGGCCTATAAATGTGTTAAATTTTAGATGTTTTTAAATTTTTGTTGTAGCTGACTGGTCACTGGTTGAAACATAAATGCAGATAAAAAAGTGATATTACAGATTCCAGGGACTAGGGTATATGCAGGGTCTAGTATAATAAGGTATGGATGGGCCCTGGCAGGGAAAGGAACTTAAACATGGTATGAAATATTTATTTTCACTATCAGTAAAACTGAGTGGTTCTCATATTACAAGCGTTTTTGTTTATTTTATTTATAAAAATGTGTTTAGCTGTTCAAATGCAAGGAAAGTGTCAATACCTTATGGTCAATCCAGGCTTCTTTCTGGCACAGCCGGCCACAGTAGTGAACAAACTGGCACCCTGAACATTTCAGCAGCTTCAGCCTGCAAGCAAAAACCCTGTTACTCTCTATAGTCCAGCTAGAAACCCTTTTTTTCTCTCTCACTACAAAATGTGGGTGTGCCTAATGTTATTGTCGTTATTGCCGGGAATCCCGGGGCATGTCCATGTTAACATTATCATTCAGGTTCAATGACCCAAAATAGCACTACCTACACCGATCCTTAGTGATGAGCATCTTAGATGTTTGATCTGTGTCTGGGTGTAAAATAATATTAGAAGTATGTATTTACAAAAAAAAAACGGTTAAACTATAGCTACCCTGGTACCTGAGTTGAGGGTTGGGGATAGGGGGAAAGCATGTGGGGGTAGATGGCAAGTCTTTCCCTATAGTTCTTTTTTTTAGGAAATGAAAAAAAAATTTTCTTCAAATTTCTTCACTTTAAAAAAAATAACCCTAACCTAATGAGAATTCCTTCCCTTGAGTTTTTTTGTCATAGAGATGAAATACTACTACCAATTGTCTTCATATAAAAAAAAACCCTAACCTAACTAGTAACTTACCTGAAAAATTAAATTTTTTTTTTTCATTTCCTAGAAAAAAGGACTCAAGGGGAAGACTTGCCATCTACCCCCACTTGCATCCCCCCTATCCCCAACCCTCAACTCAGGTACAAGGATTGCTATAGCCAACCCAAAAAAACTATTTTAAGTAATAGGTATAATAGGTTTTTGATATAAGTACAATAAAAAGCAATAAGTAATTAATAAAAATAATTATGTAAAAGTTTTAGTAAAAAAAACTTACTTTTGTAAACAATTATCACATCGGCTTCCTTTCTCTTTGGACGACAAAATAAACGCAAAGGGCTGCTCAGTCAAAATCAAGTCACCACATTTTATTGAGGAGCTCGTATTCCGAAACTTGTTCTTCATGTTTCGTTAAAAACTCAATCTAAGAAATAGGTAGCTAAAGAGGTAATACCCAAACTCCTAGGAATGACAAAAATTCCACATCAATACCACTAACAAGTAACGAGGGAGTGAAAGACTAAAATATTAAAATAATTTTGGCATCGCTCGCTACCTGCCTGTTCTCTCTCAAAACCAGCAGTGATATTTTTATTTAGTGAAGAGGAGACGTGACCATCTCAGCTGTATCGAAAAATAAACAAGTGCACTATTTTTAGATGTTTAATGCAGTGTTTTTTTGATTGACGAACGGACGAGTCACACAGTTTCTCTATCGTACCGTACCGTAGTACCTAAAATTCTATAATTATTTCTGTTGGTGTTGTTTGTTTGTTTTGTTTACGAAACGACTTAGAGCATTTATAACTGCTCTAAGCGAAACGAAAACGAGCGAAGCGAGCGAACTCGCTCGAGCACAATAGTGTTGCCAGAGGGCTAAGTGAATTCCCCTTCCTCCGTCTCACAGTGGTCTATAATTTCGATGTCCGTATCATAGGAATTTTGAAAAAAAAAAAGTTTCGTTTTTTGATGTTTTGAATTTGCAGTTTGGTTAGAAACACAAAAACATGTTATAATATAGTAGCCACCTGACTTTTTTTAATAATAACTATAAAAAAATGGGTTTATAGATTTGAAATGTATGAAAATGGATTTTGTTTTACTCGTAACTCCTTTCGTTCCCGCTCGGTCGGGATGAAACTTATAGGTATTATAAACCAACATGTAAGGAAGCCACACAACCTTTAACCATGGTCCGGGACCGTCCACGCTCGAAGTTATGAATTTATTAAAAATGCTCATTTGGGCCATATTACTATGTGGGGTAAATGTGTCACAATCACAAATTAATATTTTGTTCCATTTATTAATCTAATTGGCCTTTGATCTTGTTCCCGGTAAGCCCCGTGTAACAGATATGAATTAATTAAAAATACGTATTTGGGTGTTACTATCATTTGCTGTATATCTGTCACAAATCAATTTATTGGACATATTATTAGTCCTATAATATAGAGTTTGTTGACGTGTATAACTTACCAGACCTTGATGTATGTTAGTTGTCACACATAAAATCTGTTTTGTATTTTTTGAAAAATTAGAATTATGAAAAAACAAGCGGATATTCCTAACAGAGTCACATTTAAAAACATAACAGCTAATAACCCAAACGAAATAGCTCAACTATTCTCATCATTCTTTGAATCAGTATTCGAACCATCTTGTGTAACCGACGACTATGACATTGATAACATTCCAGATACCAATCAAAACTCTGATCTAATCATTAGTAACATAGAAATAACTAGCGATGAAGTACTGCGAGAACTTCGCGCCTTGGATGTGTCGAAGGGCCCCTGGAGTAGATAATATTACCCCAGTTTTCTTCAAATCCACTGCTACCACAATCTACTATCCAGTACGATATATGCTAAACCAGTGTTTACGTGAAGGAATATTTCCTACAATTTGGAAGTCGGCTCGTGTCGTTCCAGTCTTCAAGAGTGGAGATCGAGCGATGGTCGAAAACTATCGCCCCATCTCTATCTTACCCACCTTGTCGAAGCTTTTCGAAAGGCTCATCCATAATATTATATACCCATTACTACATAATGTCATCATACCACAGCAACATGGTTTTGTTAAACGAAGATCGACCTCAACCAATCTCTTATTATATACATCTTATCTCTTCGAGGGCCTAGATGCCAACATACAAATAGACAGTGTTTATACAGACTTTCACAAGGCCTTTGACAGAGTGGATCACAGAATACTCCTGGAAAAACTGGCTTTTAATGGTATAAGAGGTAATTTGTGGCGCTGGTTCAAATCGTATATTTCTAACCGTACGCAGAAGATAGTCTTCAGTGGCCATGAGTCTGATTTTGTGCCAGTTAGCTCAGGGGTGCCACAGGGCTCTATTTTGGGTCCTTTGCTCTTCGTAATATTTATAAATGACATTAGAAACTGCTTCACATTTTGTAACTTTTTACTGTACGCCGATGACTTAAAAATATATCATACTGTAGAAAATGTCAGTGATCATCACAAATTCCAAAGCGATCTTGATCGTTTCTCCACCTACTGCACCAGTAATAAATTATGTTTAAGCATCACAAAGTGCAAAACCATTACATTTACTAAAAAAATTTACGTAAGCCATTTCTCTTACGTTTTATGTGGTGAACACCTCGACAATGTCAAATTCATTAGGGACCTAGGTGTCACCTTGGATAGTAAATTACATCTTGATCTCCACATAGATAATATAATAAGTAAAGCTTTTAAAATGTATGGCCTTGTTATGAGATCATCTGCAAAGTTTACACGTCCTGCAACCTATCTCTATCTATACAAATCTCTTGTATGCTCCCAGCTTAATTACGCTGTGTCCATCTGGAATCCTTTCTATAATAAATATAATACAGCACTTGAAACCGTACAGAGGAAATTCCTACGCTGCATGCACTATAGATGCTTTCATAGACGCTTATCATACGAACAGCTCCTTGGCGAATATAAACTCCTCACACTTGAACAAAGACGAAAACAACTAGAAATTATGTTGCTATATGACCTTTGCCACAACAGATATGATTGTATTCCTCTTACTAATAAATTATGTTATAGAATCCCAACTAGAACGCATTGCCGCAATCCCTGTCAGTTATTTGCAACAGCCCGGTGTCGCACTAATGCCGGTAAGCGATCTCCTTTGTACCGTTTAGTTCGCTCCTTTAATACTAACTTTAATTCAATAGATATTGCGGTAACGCGACCTAGCACTTTTAAGAAAATGATTCTTGAGATTCTAGAATAGTACTACATACTTCTCATGCCTCTCAAAACCTAAAACTCATTATTAATCTGTGGTAAACGGTGTTGGTGCCACAATTACAGCCTTACTTATAAAAACTGCTTAAATAGGAGTTTTAGCATTGTTTAGTTAAGAGGTGTTTAGCGCCTTTAGTACTACTTTAATATTTCTTACTTATAAAAAATATTTAAGCAACGATTAGCAAAGTATTGGTTGAGCTCTCCTTGTCTATGGAAATGATCAGTTTTGCATCATTTTTCTGATACTGGCCACATTTTGCACCAAAGAAAAGTAAAGTTGACACCGTTCAAGGAATTTGAATACAAGTACAGGTGTCTTATCCAAGGAATTTGAATACAAGTGTCATAACTATAATTCCTTGGTAAGTTGGTAACGTTACTACAATTCACGACACTAGTTGCGCCCCGCAGTTTCACCCGCGCAGATTTAAATCCCGGTATTCCCACGGAATAAAAAGTAGCCTATGTGCTATTCCAGACTATAATTTATCCCTCTGACGAGTTTCATCCATACTCTGCGAAAGTTTGTACCTACTTTCACGCCGGAACGGCTGAACGGACGTTCAGCCGTTCCGGCGTGAAAGTACCTACAAACTTTCGCGTTTCCAATACCTATTAGTAGCATTTATCATGGGTTTACCCAAAGAATTTGGATACTTGTTTATTCTTCTTAGGGTTTGTCCAAGGAATTTAGAAACGGTTTGCCAAACTTCTTTCAAATTCCGCAAATACCTAGTACAACCTTTCTACCTACCACTAACTAGTAGGTATGCTAACGCATCTACCTACCTATCTTTATTGTAAGGAAGCTGAATTGAAAAGTTGAAGGACATTCCTGAAAACAACTTGTGTATTTATTGAATTTCATTTCATTTAACAAAGCCTAACAAACACAGCACCTCCACTCCACACACTACGTTGATAGGTGATGATCTCTATGTGGGTGCCATCTATGGCGCCGATGATTTACGGAAATCCGCTAAAAGACCGAAATCACTCTGCAGCTTCTGTTTTCTCCCGCATTGTTGATGTAATGATGGAGCATTGTGATGCCGGTGCGATGGCCACTCTAACACACAGGCGTGTTATTGCTTGCTGGCTCACTCATGCCATGAATATCTGATCTGCGCGGTCTTGTTGTATCTTATGTCGCCCCAGTATCTTATAACCGCCATGACTTGTATTTCAACCGGTATGTCTCCTCCACGGCTGTCTTCAGTCAAGTCATGGCGAAGAATTTCAATGATCCTCAGCATATTTTCTTTTGAGAATTGGCACCTCCCTCTGAAGTCCTCTTCAGAGAGTTCAACAAGCGTATCCCACCTTTCTCTGAACTCTCTGGGCCTCCACTGCTAGATTAAGTTTAGGCCGAAGACAGTATCCCCGACCGTGTCGCGAAAAACGCGTAGGTAAATCGTTCAAGTCCTCCTTTTTTAGGAAAAAAATATTCTCAGTTGGTAAACAAGATAATAAAGGACTATACTTATAAATCTGTGGATAATAATGGCACACAAACACTGTATATATTTTCTTCTTCTTGGACCGCAGATTAAAAATCAGCTACTTAGGCTCGCTAAACCTGGGGTCGTGGTTGTTTAATTTGACAGCTCTTTAAACATTGGTTTTAGAGGCTGTTTAGCCCTATTATGTGTTTATAAGTAAGAAAATCCTTAAGTAACGGTTTAAGCGTGGTTTAACTTTTAAATTGCGTTTATAAGTAAGGCTGTTAGTTTATAATTAGTTACTAAATATTGTTAAACCATATTTTAATGTGTTACTGTTTGTTTACCCAAATAAAAGGAAAAAAAAAAAAAAAAAAAGAATTCCCGCGAAGGCGAAGGATGAATACCCCGAATAAGCAGGAAATTCGATTCCTTTCCTTTCGCCTTGCATCACTAGTAGGAGAAACTTCTTCTTTTCTTTCTTCTTTTTATGGCTCCTGTCATAGACAATCTTGCCAATGTCAAGTGATTCAGAGATTATACTCTTTGTAGATGTAGATAAGTTTCTAGTCACGTCAGTCCAAAGTCGAGTCAGTCAGCTGTTTTGAAGAAAATGGTGGCGGTTTCTTCAAAACATTTGAAACATTTTCGGTCAAATCACGATATCACATAATACACTTTCATTTCAAATGCTTACACTTTGTGCTAAGACCACAAGTAATGTTGGTTAAAATACCACCAAAATTACACAACACAACTCAAAATAACACTAGAAAAGAAACTTACAGAAAATTTAAATTACATTGACATTGATAAATTTATTAACGTTCCACAGTGATAAATGAAAAATAAATGACATTGATTGTGACATAACAACGTGACAACGGGCACATGACAATCCATCTTTGTACTGCAGCTTTTTTTTTAATCTTGTCAATGTCAATGTCAAAATAAAAACAGCTGCTCTTTGTTGCGTGCGTTGTATGTATTGTTTCACAGATTTATAAGTATAGTTGTTTTGTTTTTAATTTATAGGTTATGTGTATGTGGTTTTTAACATTTTAGTCTAAAAGTGATGATATTATTTAAAAGAACAGTACCTTACTTACAAAATGTCGCTAATAATGACAAAAGCCGCTCTTGCTCTGAAAAACGCTGAAAGTAACTTCCAGTTTGTTAAATTTGAAGCCTATAAACCTAAAAAGAAACAAGCACCTGAAAATGCAGAAGAAGTTGTGGATTCAAAGTTAGATTCATCGAAATTTTCAAAAAAGGATTTGGAGCTGAAGAAGATAAGACATGAAGTAGTAAAGTTTGGGATGTCTGGGTTTGACGCGAACAAAAAACAGGAGGCTAAAATAGCGCTTGCTGTTAGTTTAGGTTTGAGTACCTACTTTTTTAGTCATGGAATTCAAATACCTACATAGGTACCTACCTAATCTATGTATTTTAACACTTTCTGTTTCCAGGAGCAAAACCACCCCCAAAACCATATGTGAACTACAAAGAGTTGATGCAGAAGAGAAAAGAGGAGAAACTTCTGGATAATGTAGAAAGGCAGCAAATGATATCCAAGAGCATAATGCACAAGACTGGCCATAAAAAGAAGAAGTCAACTAATAATGATGTCGGGCATTTCTTGAGCAGTTATGGAAAGGTACTTTTCTCAAACCTGAGTAAATACTAGGCTTTTTTTATAAGACTGGCCATTTAATGGGATCTGTTCTTAAGCAGACGAGGAGATAAAGAACATCTTTCTGTCAATTGACAGAAGAGACGACAGAAGAAAGCATGTTATGGTGACCCCTCTTAGCATGTGATGAGGGTAAAAAGATGGAGGGAAATATATCAAGCAATTAAGGTTACCTTTCATGCCTTGCTATAATACTGTGGCATGGCATTGCCTTCAGGATCTTTACAAATCTTCCTAGGTACTTAGGCCATGGTCATAATAATTATTATCCTTGGATTGAACTCAACAAAATTGTTTTAGGTACCATAAATAAATTAAATTAAATTGAAATTGTTCCTATGAAAGAGAGAGATTGATGATTTTTATTTTATTTCAGGTTCAGAAAAAGGATTTAAAGAAAAAGGATGCTGACAAAAGGCCCAAGAAAAAGAAGAAATCTATAATTTGAGTTAGTTGAGTGTTATGGCACTTATAAATCAAAATTCCATAGGAATAAAAATAAAACAGCAATTTTTACAGGATCTTCATTTAAACACACAAAAGTTTTTAGTATTCCAAATGTTAAAATTGAGAGGTAACTAGGGTTTAAAGATAAGGGTAGATACAGACAGAAGAACAGACAGTCCAAAAAAAATGGGAGAATTTTTATTTTTTATGAGAGTGGTTTTATAAATGTGGTCAAACCAACACTGGTATTATGCCTGATCTAATTAGGCTTACACAATGCACTGCAATTTACCAGCTTACACAATGCACTGATAATAAGCACCTGCTAATAAGTTGAATCTTCACTCTTTTTGGCACCTAACTACCTAGGTAGCTACCTAGCTAATTAATCAACTACTTAGATGTAGGTACAATCAGTACAGTGCAATTGATTACCACCTATGAGTTTGTTTCCTCTATATAAAATAGACTAATAATTCATTCTTTACGTCCGAATTTCAGTCATTTCAATATGCCTATCTACCTACATGAGATTTGAGACACCAATACTTTATGCATTTAAAATTTATTCATGGGACTTCTTTTATTTATGGCTGTTCGTGGTCGATAGGTAGGTACATGTCTGATATGTGAAATGTCAGCTTTAAAACCTTCAAGGAAAATCATAGTAGCAATGCATGGAAGTAACATCTATGTTTCCGCCCTAGTAGGTAATCATCATCATCATTTCAGCCCGTTTGCGCCCACTGCTGAGTATAGGCCTCTTTAATGCGCCACTCTTTCTGGTCCCTTGCGAGTCTCATCCATCCATTTCCAGCACTTGCTACAATGTCGTTTGACCAACAGGCGGGTGTTCTTCCTGTGACCTACTTGCTACACATACATACATACTATGACAGTAGTAGGTAATAGATGGAAAAAAATCCGTTCTTCCCTACCAGTGGGGATAGATTAGTAAGATAGATACGTAAGGTATGTGAAAGACGTGGAAAACATCGCGTTCACAAGGAAACCATCCAGTATACCTACTAGCAGCGGCGTTGGACTCACAACCAACTACTGCAAAATGTGAATAGGTAGGTATGCCAAATGTACTAATTGGACATCCCGGGCTTGACATCAACAAATCTAGATTTAGTAGGTACCTTGGTACTTTCAAAAAATCGGCATCCGCAACATCCCTGGTACAGCTGTACTAAGAAATCTGAGGCCATATCTACCATGCCTGAAGATCAAAGTAAAATCATTGTCATCATCAACAGCCTAAAGAAGTCCACTGCTGGACATCCCATTATACGTTTCCAGGAAGAACGATTCCGATCTCTTTCCATCCACCGACTTCCCGCGGTCCTAACAATGGCGTCAGTTCATCGGGTAGAAGGGCGTCTCACGCTTCGTTTTCCTGTTCGTGATCGCCATTCAAAAACCTTTATTCCCTAGCGGTTGTCAGTTTTTCGAGCTATAGGTATGACCCGCCCATTGCTGCCAAAACCATTGTGAAGTCAATGAATTTATGTACTACTTTTATTTCCACGCACGTTGTGGCTGGTCATCAAGGAGCTTGGTGGTTAGGTACGTGATTATTTAGCGATGAATTTAAATTGATACAAATAACTTTCTCATACCAAAAAACTCTGATATAGGGACGGGAAACTAAGGTACTACGAATGCTCATCTATAAAACTTACCTATCAATCACCTATGAATAATGAATGCTGTGGCAAATAATCTATGCAATAGGTTACTCTATTTTGAATAAAATATAAAAAAACCTTGCTAAAATACGTAATTATATGCAACTACTTGTAATAATACCAACAGGTGCCTTTATAACAATAGTCATTAACTAAATGATGCAATTACACTTATTAATTTCACACCTCGTGTGACTCAATTGAGATTCCAGGGGTGCACTTAATTATTTTAAATGAACACCCTATTAGCTTAATTGATACCAATCAGAGCTTTCAAGATATTGGTGGGGATAGTTCATTTATAAAGCTTTGTTGATCAAATCAGACTTTATTACAACGCTCAACTTCTTTACATACCTACGCGTCAAAGTGAATTTATTTGCGATACCTACCAAACGCTACAACTTTAAAACCACGAAAAGTATAGAAGCAATTTTTCGGAAGTTTTCGAACCATGGATCTTCATCTACACCTTTCAGTGGCATTCCGTGCTTTGGACAAGAAATGGGGAAAGGCCATTGACCTAAACAGCTCAGCAGAATCTTTCGCCCTACCTTGCCTGCCCGCTGTCATCGAGCGTCCAACCACCACCTTCTCATCAGAAGAGTTTCTGAGAACCAGGAGACCTCGTGCTACACCGTACTCTCGCTACCAGGAGACCAGAAAAAGGAAGAATGTTAAGAGCAGTGATTCATTTGCGGATATATCCTCGTCCAGAATTCCACTTGGTGAAACGGAAGCTACGTCGGTAGACTCTGGGTTGGATCAGGAGTCTGCGACGGTGTCCCGTTTGGTCGAAGAGTTGTCAAGATTAGAAGACACGAGCCGAGTTGATAGCTGTGATTCGTTAGACTCAATGCTGGAAAATAGAAAAGTCCATTCTTTGAAGCACTGGAAGAACACAGCGAAGGCTTTTATTGAAACGAGGTTTAAGAAAATAGTACAAAGCTAAGTTATCTTTGAAATTACCTGCTTATCTGCAACACTAGTGAAAATCCCATCTCATTTACATTTTAATTGTTTAAGTATCTTGATTATATTCTTATTGTTTTACCCTATTAATAATTTATTTAAAAATATATAATTTCACATAAATCGTTTTTTACATACCTACACCTAGTTTTACCTTTAAGTAGTACCTACTAATGATTCCTGAGTTTTGTAGGATAGGATAGTTGAGTATAAAACAATTATAAATTGTTAAACATTTTAATTAATCATAACTATGTCAGTACCTAGGTAGGTAGGTAGGTATAAATTGCATTATGTACAATAATGGTATTAAATATAATAGTAGTTAAGTAATATTATGCCGGCAAGTTCATTTTATACAATAAATAGATTTTAACATTTCATTAAAGTAAATTACAACATATTAGAGCTAGATTGAAACTTAAACGTAAGGCTCAAAGTATTTGATAGCAGTCGTCATAGGTTTTTCGTTGATTTTGTTCGTTGGTAAAGGATTCTTCACACGCATTTTGATGTCTCTAAGCTTCTGTACACTCTTGTGGTTGGCACTTGGCGGTCTCATGCCTAGATAGCCTTTGTTAGGCGCGAAAATAGACTTAGAGCTAAGACCAGATGTCTCCAAAAAGAAATCGAACGATCCCCTGGCCTTAGGCAAAACAACTTCTTGACTTTTTACCATCCTTGGTTCGCACTTCACTGTGTTGTAGGAACCACTGTTACTCCCAGAGGAGTTACTAGACTCTATATCGGAGTTTCTTACAGATTCAGTCTCTAAATTCTCTATATTCGACAAGAGATCTGGCTTATTCGAGAGCTTTGCGTTTTTCAAGCTTTTATTTGCAGCCTCGCCGTCGACAGCTTCAAGTTTCTTGTCTTTATTATGCTGGCTGTCTTTATCAGGTACATTGGTAATGATGTGTTCTGTCACCACGTCAGACGCGGAGCCGTCACTGCTTCCAGAGCTGATGCGGTATTCCTCCGCAACGATGCTGCCGAGTTCATCATCTATCTTAAACTCCTCAAAGTTCTGAGACAAGTCGAATTTGTCTATGTCATCAAAGTATTCTGCTTTGTGTAACTCGGGGTTAGGTTGAGTTCTCTCACGGTTGAACTGATGATCGAGTTCGGTTAAGTTTATCTGCTTACCGCCTCGTTTGCCCCCTTTGTTGATCTCTGATAGGATAGAAGACACCGTGTTTCCCATTTGGATTGAAGCACGAGAGTCTAGTTTTGGTTGCAGAGCGTGCATAGCAAAATTTGCTAAGTAGCTGTCTGCTTCAGCGAAAGAACGATTCTGTTCCTCGTTAGGTTTTTCTTCTTCATCTGGGATTATGATTTCCGTGACTTGCGGCAGCATGGGTATCTCTTTATCGCTAATTTTGTTATGAATTCTCGGTAGCGATACGACTTTTGCGACACTGTTTCTCGGGCTGACCGCGTGGACAGGGTACTGTTCGCTGTGGATTTCCACCGACGGCTGTGTAAGTAGCAACTCTCGTTTTCCATTGCTGACTACTGGAACATTTATCTCTGAAATGGAGCAGTAGTCCGGTTCTATACTGCTTACTGTCGCTACTTGTTCAACTTTCCTCATCTTAACATCTGCAACCCGTTGTTTAGCCGCAACGGCTTCAGAGTTTAAAGGTTCTGTCAGTTGTTCGACAGCATTTTCAGCTTTCCATTTGGCTGAAAGGTTCTTTGGTTTGGGTGGCAGAGCTGGAGGAGTCCTTGGCACTTTTCTCTTATTGAAAATTTTCATCGGTCCGAGATCACTGTCGATTTTTCTTTCAGGCACGTTATTACGGTTTTCTATAGTGGCCGCAATATTTTTAACAATGGAGCCTCTGATTTTTGGAATATTAGGTTTATCACTTGTTGGCATTACTCGTGGCACCGGCATGGGCTTAGCTTCGCTTGATTTGGTAATGATTGGTTCATACTCGTTGCTGTAAATGCTTTGTATTTCATACTGGAAGCCTTGCGCCGTGTTGGGAACCTCGTAACTGTGCTCTGAGGCAGTCTCTAAACTGAACTTAACGATTTTATTTACTCTCTTATCAGAGCGGGGTAATGTGTGACTGATGTTTGTAGGTCTCACTTTCTCGTCGTATGAAATGCTATTCAAAGTGGAGAAATGAACTCGTTTCGTAGAAGCTTTCGGGCTTGGAGCTTCGCTTGATTTGGAGTTGTCGTTGCTGCTATCGTCCAGTGAATTCTGCAGTAAAATCTGATTTACACACTCCAACACGGGATTATTTTTGTAAATTTCATTGGTGGGAGGCTCTTCGGCATCGCTAGTGCTAGCATACCAGTTCTCGTTAACTTCGGCAGTAACTGCTTGCTTGCTCAAAGCAGAGTCTATGTTGTTATTCTTTTCATCGCTTCCAAAACTAGAATTAAACACATTATTGTTGTTATTGAGCATTCTGTTACATAGAACTTCATTTGTAGCTGATAGCACTTCAGCATTTAGTATCCCCCCGGTATAGGTCAAAAGGTCGTCAGCTGATTTTGATTTCACATTTAGTAGTGATCCTGGTTGGTCATCTGGATCTTGTTCTTGGTCACTCACATTACAATACCAAGGCTTTTCATTATTATCGTCGCTGAGAACGTTATTAAGGAAAAGTTTTCTGTTTGCATTGATTTCGTCAGACGCCTGCCTCTTGATGCCATGCAGTCTTTCCATTTTTGTGGAGTAGGTTTTATCGGTGTCGCTTGTAGCGCTATCCAATTCCTTTTTTGCAGCTTCACCAATGAGCTGATCGATTTTCAATGAAGCTCTTCTGATGTCATTTGCTATTTGATTGGCAGTTATGTCGTTGTCTTCGTTAACTTGATAGCTCATACCGATGCACTCTTCAGTACTGCTGCTGTTGTTGACTTGGTTGTTGTAGGTCTTCTGAACATTCTCAACATACTTGCTATTGTTTTTCCTTCCGGAATATTTTCTCGACCTCCTGAACACATCTCGTCTGACGAAAGCTTGCTTGTTTTTGATGAACGTGCCTTTGCTGCCAGCACTTGCATTATTTCCTTCTTCGCTCGAGCTGGTATTGCCGTATACGACTTCGTTCTTCGGCAGCTGGAAGCTCTTGCTAAGTCTCGTATTTTTTTGGAAAGCTGACGGTGAGTTTCTTTCGCGATAGCTGCAGCTCCTGAAGAAAGCGTTCTGAAATCTAGAATCTGTGCTCTCCAGGCTCTGGAATTCAGGATCGGTTTCAATGTTGGTCTGCTCGCTCGTGAAGCCAATCAGTTGCTGGCAGTTGCTGCAGAAAGAGGCACGAGATTTAAGCTTCGTCATTTCTTCTTGGAGAGATTTAATGATTTCTTCCTTCTGGTGCAGCTTGACGCTGATTTGTTTCTTTTCCCTGGTCAGGCGTGATTCTAGAAGTACTAAAGAGCGCAGGACCAGGGCGAGTTGGTCTTGTCTTAGCCGCCTTTCGTGTGAAAGCTGCTTGTCGCGCGCGGCCAGTGCTTGTCCAGCCTCGACCAGCTGATGCCGCTGCTTGAGCACCGACTCCGACTGGTTCTGAAGAGCGTTCCTGACCGCGTCCAGCTCCCGCCGCAGCTCCATCGCTTCTGAACTGCTATCCATCTGGAATAGAAGAAAAAACATGTTATAGAACCACATAATAAAATTGTCTGAGTTTTGAGCGGGTGCATTATTAATGTTAAAACGAGGACAACGAATGAGCATACCTACAGATAAGATCAGTGAAAAATCAAGTATGGTGCACGACTACAGGAATTACTATTATCAGTGATGGTGCGTCTCTGATCAGTGAAATTATATGACTGATGAGTACATCGATACGGACATGACAAAGTCAATGTTATACTAATATACCTAGTACCTATCTATGTGATCAAAGTCCAAGAAACTGTTTATCGAGGTCACGAAGTTACTGGAAATTAAACTGGGGTCACAGGTCTAGGTGTCCTATGTATTTTTTCTTAAACAAAATGTGAAGAAGAGAAAGATTTGTAACTATTTATTTTTGAACATCGGTTGATGTCTAATGTCTAATGTTTTAAAACCAACCTTTTATGTTTCTAGACAAGATAATTAAGTACCTGAGTACCTTTTTATGAAATAATTCATTGACAATGACAACAAATACCTACTGTAGATACTATCCTACTTACTTTAATTTTTCTTGGAAATAAGACAGTCTAGGCACGTTAAGACTGTGTTTACAATCTGAAAACGACCTTTGCCCTCCATGTTTTCGACGCTGGTCTATTGAGTACCTACTTTCCCTGTTTACTTCAGTTTTATACAGTCAACAAATATTAAATGTCGATAACAAGTAGGAAGCCACCTATTTGTCGACATTGCAGAAATTTATAGCACGCGATCTAGAGCTTGGTTCTAGGTAAACAAACCATAGATTTGGTAGGTATATTTTTATTTTGTACTCCACAGGGCCCCCTATTCAGACCACTTATGAGGTGGAACAAGCAGATTGTGATGAGGTAACCATCACATACAGGGTTACTGGTAACTCGACGTACACCTTGCATCGCAGGACTTCATAATGGGGATAAAATGCAACAAATTAACCCACATGTTCTACCGTAGTTCAGTAGTTTTTGAGTTAGTAAGATTTTTTTATGAAAAATCCCAGATTTAATCATTTGAAACCAATTTACAGTTATTATCATATTTATTAATCATGGTTACCGTAGCAAATCTTTGTTAATAATTAAAAGTTCAAAAATGTCTAAAACCTCGGCAAATATCACTAACCCAGCATTTATTTTTTCTATGACGTCCTGGGGCATTATTCTCTATGAAAATAGGAGATTCCTTGTCCCAAACCGTGAAACGTCAAAACTTGATGTTGGGCTTTATTCTTTATGACATAGCAGATACTTTGCCTTGACCGTATGACACCGGCTGCCTTGTCTTAGCTGTGATCGCGGTGCAAATGGTCATAGTGAAATAAGGCTCCTGCAAGGAATACGTCGAGTTACCAGTAGGTAACCCTCTATAACATAGCACTGCCTCGTAAGTCAGTAGTGGTAGTACCTATACTTCCCCGGACTAGCCCTTCACAAAGAGTTCTTCTACTCTTAAACTTCCCCGAGTAGGGAGGGACTCGGGGTAGAAAAATTATGAAGAAACCATCACGATCCTTTTTATTGCTGTGTGGATTGTCCAGCATTATTTATTTATTATTTTCTTCTTTCTTGCACTTCTATGTTGTTTTCTATTCTTCTATGTTGGTACCCAAGGACAAGTATTTCGGATCCAAATTGTGAAGCAGTTGTTAGAAACCTCCAAGGCTATGAATAACGTTATTCGGTAGCTAACCGTGAAAAAAGCAATGTTAAAAGTTCACCGAATTTCCATAGATAAGTCTACTAAGCCTACTATTTTGTGGTAGGTAGGTTACTACCTATTTCCTTTCATTTCATTTATTTATTCATCTTTTGACATATTTACAATGTTCTTAGACAGGTCACATACAGTTTACAAGTTTTATTATAAAATAATTGGAATTAAGTTATTATTATAACAATAGTAAATACACACAAATAATTAAAATTTAAAAATTAAAACACTGAAGAAAAATAATATTATATTGATCGTAGTGATAGTGCTCGAAAGGAGCCTCCGAGGCGCACTTATAATCCTTTCAGCACACTGTTTTGAGAGAAACTAGTGACACGACAAGAAGGAATAAGGAAACAAAAAGGAAAGAACCTAGTGAAGTCGGCTGGTATGTTCAACGTATCAGCATAGCCATTCAGTGAGGCAATGCACCAGCGTCTTGGGGATGCTTCCAATTGCCACTGATTACGATGATTTGAGCTAGACAAAGTTAACTGAAATACCTACATTTCATTTTCAACCGACTTAAAAAAAAGGATAGATAGATAGATAGATAGATAACTCTTTATTGATTATCACAACAAAATATACATAGACAACATTTTGACTTAAAAACTAAAAATTGTAATAATTCAATGGGCGGCCTTATCGCTAACAGCGATCTCTTCCAGGCAACCTTTGGATGGACAGGACTGAACATGAAAAGAGAGGGGGGGAGTCTGCTAGAAGTTTATTTAAAGTACATAATCTATTTTTAGGTAGCTACTTATAACCTACATAAACATACTTACAATAAATACATACACTACATAAACATTACACAGATAATGAATATAGCAAATATAATATAAAAACATAATATATATAATATATGCCTATAAACATAATATATATAATATATACCTACAAACATAATATATATAATACACAGGGCAAAGATATACTATACACATGCAAGGATCGAGAGGAGAGGATGTATGTAGGTTTGTTATACTACGAACATAATATTAGTAGAGGTCGCGTCATTTAAAAAGAACGCTGGAAAACAGTGGTCGGGATGTGTTTGTGCATACAAAACACTCGTCACACCATCACACACGCTCCCCCTCCTTCCAGCGTTCTTTTTACGTGATGCGACCTATAACCTGTATCTACTTATGATGGGTTTCACCATAGTAACGCTATTGGCCAAACCAAAACACTTCCGTCTTTGTTTCTGATAAGTCTAAACTAGAAACAGAAGTATTTTTTCGGACGGATTAGGGCTACCAATTTTTTATTTTTTATTGATAGATAGATTTTCGTTTGACTGCCATCTCACCTGATGGAAAGTGAAGATGCAGTCTGGAGGAGTCAGTCAGTCTAAGGTGGAGCACGCTTAGCTATAATCCACTTATGTTACTCTGATTTGGTAAAATCTTATATTTAGGTACGTGTCTACTCTACTAAACTCGATTTTTTTAATTTATTAGATCTAATCTAGTCTAAATACAATATTATTTGGTGATGAATATAAAATAATGTACCGAGTGGCAGCCAATAGTCCGTCGCCTTCGAAGGTTTCTTGACTCGTCTAAGGACAAAACGAAAACATGATTACCTATCAATTCATTGCATCTCATAATATGTACCTATATTTAAAATAAAGTTCCTATCATCTTTAATCGTATCGTTCATAAAATTATACGAGTATGTTCCTATCCCGTTAGTTATCAACGCATAATTTCCTAGCGAGAAATGAAACTGAAAAGGTGTTATTGACCGTTGAAAAATTACTTCACTGAATTGAAAATTGAAATGAACCTACTACTTAACAATTTATTCGTTTAATAAAACGTGAAATTTATTTCCTCCCCGACAATTTAATGTTCTAAATTGATAAACTAAACAACTAAGTCATAAAGTTCACATAATTTAATTAAATATTGATAAAACAGTAGGTACTACGTACAAAGCACAGTGTATACTGGGAAGCAGTAGGTATATTGGGTAACCTACCAAGGCTTGATGTTACGAAAAAGTAGTATGGTAAACATATTTCCGACTTAAGGTACGTATAAATATAAATTAACTTGAACAAAGCAATATGTAGTACTAATCCGCTGATCTAATCTCCTTAAGCTGGAATAAGATTAGATCAGCGGATTAGTACTACATATTGCTTTGTTCAAGTTAATTTATATTTAACAATGGACTTCCGCAAAGTCACGCCTGAGTCAATTAACTATATTAAGGTACGTATGACTTGGTAAAGAAGAGTGGACGAACCAAAGATGCGCAGACTCCAGATAAATAGAGACAGAGAGAAAACGATGACGATCCAATCTTCTATGATATCTAAGGGTTTTGTCACTCAACGGAAAAAACTTCTGTTTTCGACTTCTAGTTTTTTTATTATGTCGCTCAATGTAGAATCGAAACAGGAGAACAGATACTGCTAAGCATACAGTGGCATTGAGCATTCGCCTTGAATTGCAAGCTTACGGAAGCCCCGGTCATTGACTCACAATACTGCGCTATGGACAGAGAAATAAACAATATTGCAATCTCTGTCCGTATTGTTTTTGTCAACAAGCTAAACTGCTACGGCAATAACAACCTTAAGGGCGCAAACGGCAAGACATTCTACTGTTGTTATCAGAAATTAAGGTAGTCAAGAAAGACAAAAAACATCGAGTCAACAGTTTGGTTCAGACAAATCACCTAAAACCATAAAGGAACCGTCACACTTTTACACAATAAAATTGAACAGTACCTAACTGTGCTGCGTAACCTAACTAACAGTGTCCCAAATACGAACACAAAACACAAGTCTGAGTGCCAAGACAAGACAAACGAAACAAAGACAGAGAGACAGTAATTTATTGGCCACAAGAACACAAAAAAAGAACAAAACAGTATCTAACAACACTTCTTAAGTATTTTTTTTATATATTTTATCTGTATCGTTTTCTCTGTGTTTGTACGTTTTTAAAATAAAAAATCATTCGTTCACACATTAATGGTGGCCGTCTTTCATCGCTGTTATCTTATGAAAAATTAACCAAGCAAACTTGAAGGATATATGATTCGGTTTAGAAAAGCTGATCCAACACTTCAAACTTGTCAAGGAGTCGTCCAGAATCGACATGCAACAGCAATAATTGACAGAGTCTGCTATATCTCTCGACAGCTGACTCTTCCGCTTTCTAGTCATCATGGCTGGTAAGTACGTCATATCTATAAATTGACGCAAATTGACACAACGCTCCTCACATCCAATTAAACTCATATGGCCAAGTAGTCAAACATTTCACCTGTTTCGATAAGGACGAAGATGAATAAGGCCCAGCAGTGGGTGCACCGATTGTTGAAATCATTTTTAACGAATTTTGACGATTCCAAATGTCAAATTAAGCGATCGATAAGAACGGCACTTGCACTGCAGAAATGATAAGTAGTTTTGTGATGTGAGAAGTAGATAAAATGTGAGCTGAAGCCAGAATTGTCAGTGCACTGCTACATTTAAAAATATCTGATGCGCTAAGTCGGTGCCTCACAGACCTAGAAACTATATAGAACCTTATTGTGAATTGATCTATTTGTAGTGATCCAGGAAGCTAGACTTATTCGATTAAGTCAAAAAAGATAATTCAAAATACCCTTAAGTAAAACAATACTGAATTGAGTTCAGTTGCTTGAGAGATTATGCGGACAGAATAGTGAAGAGAAAAACCTGTTGTGCCGACCCCACATGAAGTGGGTTATGGGCAGGAAGATGATGATGATGATTAAGTTGAATAGACAGATAGATAGATAGATAATACTTTATTGCACACCACATAATAATTACACATAACATAACAATAAAAAAACATCTGAGTCATATACAATGGGCGGTCTTATCGCTAAAAGCGATCTCTTCCAGACAACCTTGGGATGGACTGGATTTGACAAGAACGATAAAGGACGTTGGTGTAGAAAAACAATAAGATATTGCTTACATACTAATCTAATAACCTACCCGAATGATATATTATACACAATATACATACATAAATTAAATTATTAAAAATATATATATATATGTATATATACCAATACATGCATAGAAATATGATATATAATACCTAATATATATATATATACCTACAAAACTAAATAAATATTAATGACACATAATATAATCTACTGGATAGACAACTGATAGGTACCTACAATCTGATCAATAAACGAATGACCAGCATGATATCACCAATCCAGTTGCCTATCAAGTTTATATTACACGGAATAATAGGTGAAAGTTGTTTAATATAATCTTAGATCAGTGTTAACTGTTATATTGGAGTCACACCAAGCGTTAGAGTCGTAAATATCTAGTTAGCCCTCTTATCTCTGGTTTCTAGCTTTGGCTTAGTTTGGGGCTAGATAGTGCTGTGTGGAAAGTCTGCTAATATTTATGTATTTGTCTGTGACTTAGTTAACGATCCTTTTGGCTTAGTTTGGGGCCTATGTAATATACTGCTGTGTGGAAAGTCTGCTAATATTTATGTATTTGTCTGTGACTTAACTAACCATCCTTTTATCAAGCGATAAGTATTGCCTATATGCAGATTTATGGCATTTCATTTGCTTGAGGTAAAGATGAAAAACTGAAAATCAAATATAATATTATTGCATGATACTTGTTGGGATTAAAATTATTTTTTTTCTGAACCTTTGTACCACATGTTATTCTCAAAATTGAGATAGGTAGAGTTATGAATTTGTAGATATGTAGTTACTACAGATTCTGTAACTTTATTACGCCATCCGCTGTCTTGTTTCTCCGTTCTCTCTTCTTCTTTTTAGTTTGTCTTATTCGTTTCTTTCGAATCAATGTGGTGAAAAGATTTTTGTAAGGCTGCTTTGCATTTGACACTTAATTTTTTTTTTAGGTTCTGTGACATGGGTTTTTTTTCTTTACCATTCGAGTGAACTGATTAGTCTCCTTCCAGTGTCACTAAGCCCGTAAATATTTCATCTTATAAATTTTTTTCCTCAAATGTTTACCTCGGTTACGTAGAAGTCAGCGCCCCTTCTAAGCTGTGAGGTCTGTTGACCTCTTCATTGTCAAACTGGTCCACTTTTTCTTTACTTTGCATTTGATGAGCTCTTTCGTCACAATGGCTCTTAATGCCTATGAACAGGTAAATCTTCGTTTTGAGGTTTTGCCCTGAATATGTCAGGAAATGTTTAGACGCGTTAAGTGGTTGTGTAATGTCTATGAGCACCTAGTATGTAAAATGTAGTAGGTAAGTACGTTACGATAGTTCTGCTCGAGTGGGTTCGAAGTCAAAGTTTTTCGAATTTGTTTTATTTCGAAAAGTGTAACATGAGTTAAAACAAGCATTTTTTTATAACCCTGAGAAACATAAACTCAAACCTACATTCCTGGATCTATTTATTATGTTTAAAAATCTATGATATTGACCTGCCCGCACGTACAAACAGACAGACCAATATAGGTAGATATTGTTAATTTCTAGGCATTTAATCCCGGTTTCTGAAAGCCCGATCAATGCTAATCGGCTGTCAAGTCACTTGCTATCTCTATCTAATTTGAAGTAAAAGCTGAAACATCAAGTGACTTGACAGCCGATTAGCTTTGATCGGGCTTTCAGAAACCGGGGGTTATTCATTTATTTTGACCGCTGAGCGATTAGCAAGATTAGATACATGATGAAATACACTCGAGAGCATAGAAATCGCACATAGGGTAATTTTCCTGCATTTTGATTTCGACACTTGTTTTTATTTTAATTAAAGATTGGTTGCAAATATAGCTTAAATTAAATTTAAGTACACACTGTTAGCTTCCTAAAAACCCATAATGTCTGGCCT
Source organism: Plemyria rubiginata (assembly GCA_963576535.1). Lineage (NCBI taxonomy): Eukaryota > Metazoa > Arthropoda > Insecta > Lepidoptera > Geometridae > Plemyria > Plemyria rubiginata. The sequence continues at coordinate 12,465,133 of OY754908.1, read as the reverse complement.
TGACCTTCCAAATCATAGCAGTGGCGGCTTAACAATTGAATGGCCTAAATTCGCTCGTTTCAGGTAGCGCGGGTTGTGGGACTTTGAGCTGGTATAAAAGGATAAAAAAACAATAAATTTGTGAATGTAACGATTTATTAATACGAGGTATTGCCTCCCCTAGCCTGAATAACAGCTTCCATTCGATGTTTCATTGAAAAAAATCAATTTTTTTACGAAATCATGCGGTATGCTGTCCCATTCTTCCTTGATCGCGGTTTGGAGCTCTCTGAGACTCATAGGCACTGCGTTTCTGGCTCTTACTCGTTTCTTTAGTTCGTCCCATAAGTGCTCAATGGGATTGAGATCTGGGCTTCGAGCAGGCCACTCCATAACGAGTACTTCAACCTCCTCCAAGTACTGGCGTACTATAGCAGCGGTGTGTGGTCTAGCGTTGTCCTGCATAAAAACGAAGTTTTCGCCGATAAATCCCGAAAAGGGCACAACATGCTCTTGCAGGATCTCCTCGACGTAACGTTGGGAAGTCAATCCACGCGATCGACGGTCGGTATCGGGCTCTGTGATGAAGACAAGTTCGGTTTTCGCTTCCAGTGAAATGCCTCCCCAGAACATACACGAACCACCGCCGTATGCGACCCGTTCGGAGATGCAGCATTGAGCAAAACGCTCACCGGGTCTTCGGTAAACTCTACCCCGTCCGTCGTTACCATGGAGACACATCCTGCATTCGTCGGAGAAGAGGACTGCCTGCCATTGATCCATAGTCCAATTAACGTGATTTCGAGCAAACTGAAGGCGTGCTTGTCTGTGCGCTGGGGTTAATTTTGGGCCAGTTGCTGGTCTGTGCGCTGTCAGACCTCCTTCGGCTAGTCTTCTTCTAACCGTCCACCGACTGACTTCCACTTCTCTAACTTCCTGGAGCTGCTGTCCGAGTTGAACTGCATTCAACCGGCGATTTCGTAGTGATGTATTCACAAGAAAACGGTCATCGCGCTGTGTTGTCGCACGTTTTGGGCCTGTTCCTGGTCGCCTGGTATAGCCACCAGTTTGCTGATATCGCTGGTATACACGTCGAACAGCATATCTGCTCAAATTTAATTGACGAGCCACTTGACTTTGGTTCTGTCCAGCTTCGATTAGTGCAACCACTTGAGACGCTGCTTCTGGTGTGGTATCCATTTTTTTGTTTAGAGAGATGACGTATTCGTTAAAGGACCTTTCTGACTGGGTGTTGGTATGCAAATGATGTCATTCGTCTGTGGTCGTCTCACACTCCGGCGAAGCCGGAGTGGGGGGACGCAGTGTCGGGCTTTAACCCCTTACTGCGGTGTTCTAACCGCCCCCAGTGACTACTGGGGGGTCTTTGTGGTGGCTCGCCGTGAGCCTGAGGTGGCGCTTCTTTACCTCGCGTCCTGTTGCCCGCCGAGTCCTCCCTATGCAGGGAAGGTTGGTGGACGGAGCGCAGAGGTGCCGGAGCTGAGGGTGCTATCCTCTTCTTCCGCTTCTTGGTCGCTGTCCACGACCAGCTCTCGCGGGTATGCCTTGCTGCCGGGAGCCCGCTCGTAGGTAGGGGCCAGATCTCGCAGATGCGGGAAAGTAGCCTCTTCCGTCCGGGTGAACAGCCGTTTCGCTAGGCGGCCGATGACGGTGTCCAGGCTCTCTATCTTGAGGTCCCGTTGGATGGTGGCGTTTCGTACGTACCGCGGCGCGCCTGTGATTGTGCGGAGGCATTGGTTTTGTTGGCTGCGCAGCTTCACTCTGTGGCGCTCTGCCAGCAGAGCGTACCACGCTGGAGCTGCATATGTGAGGCGCGGGCGGATGTACGTGTTGTACAGGCCGATTTTCATCCTCAACGGGATCTTGGACTGCAGAATCGGTTTTAAGATTGCTCTCGCGGCGGCGGTGCTCCGTCGAACCTCACTCCCGTGCCTCTCCATGGTGAGTTTTCGGTCGATGGTAATGCCGAGGTATTTGGCCGTCCTCGACCATGGGATGTCCTGGCTTTGGAGGGTGAGGTTTCTGGGTAGTCCTATTTTCTTCGTGATGGCGACTGCCTGTGTTTTTCCCACATTGACCGACAGTCGCCATTTGGACAGCCACGAAGGTAATATGTCCAGCAGTCTTTGCATCTTCAAGGCAGCTCTTGGGAGATTCCAGGACTTTGTGATGTAGGCCGCGTCGTCAGCGTACAGGGCCAGAAGGGAGTCTTCGGTTGTCGGGATGTCATCTGTGTACCTGGAGTAACACACTGGCGATAGGCAGCTGCCTTGGGGTACTCCAGCCAGGATGGGGCGCACCGAAGAGTCCGTGCCCTCGACGCACACCTGGAAGTTCCTTGTGCTCAGGAAAGATGCGATGATGCGTACAATCTGCCGCGGGGTGGGGGAGGTGGCGAGTTTATAGACCAGCCCGGTGTGCCAGACTCGGTCGAAGGCTTTCTCCATGTCCAGGAATACTGCGATCGCGTGCTCCTTGTTGTTGTGGGCAACAGTCAGGTGATGCAGTACTCTGGTGAGTTGAAGGGTGGTACTGTGCTCCGACCGGAATCCATATTGCTCCGGGCGGGGGGTGATGTGGTCTTCTATTCTCGCCAACAACAACCTTTCGAACACTTTGGAGAGGCATGACAGGAGTGTGATCGGCCTGTAGCTGGCCGGGAGGAGGATGTTTTTACCCTGTTTGGGTAACATGATCACCCTTCCAGTCTTCCAGTTCATCGGGAAGTGCCCGCTTCTTGCGATACCATTGAAGAGACGAGTGATGGCGGCGATGGCTTTGGGAGGCAGGTGTTTTAGGGTGGCATTCGTGATGCCATCCAATCCCGGTGCCTTCCTAGGCTTGGAGCTTTGGATGGTTCTTCGGACTTGTGCTGGGGTGAAGAATAAAAGGCGATCTTCTTGGCTCTCTGGTTTTTCCAAATACTCCTTCACAAAGGCTTCTACAGCTTGAGTGTGTGCCGGGTCTTCATCGGGGTTAGGCTGAAATTGTTTCTCCAAGCTGTCTGCGAAGATTTCGGCTCGGTCTTCGGCTCTGTAGCGGGGGTGGCCATCCGGGTGTGTGAGCGGTCTGATGGGGGCTGGCTGGTTCCTCAGCTGCCTGCACAGCTTATGGAGAGAGGCCCAGTCGTCCGAGGCATCCGCGATGCGTCTTTCCCACGCCTGGGAGCAATCATTTTCTAGCTCGGAGCGTACCTCCTCGCATTTGGCGTTAAGTTCGGTCTTCACCGCAGGATCTCTGGTGCGTTGCCAGGTTTTCCGGAGGTGACGCTTCTCTTTGAGTAGCCTGGCAAGGCGAGCGGGAGTCCTGGGAAGTCGGTTTTGGCGAGGAGGCAGCGTGGCTTCCGCTAGGGCTGCCTGGATGGTTGCAGTGATTCGCTCCGTTGCTTCGTCGACCTCTCCGGCGCTGTTGACAGGGCTAGAGCTGGACATGCGCTGTACCGCTGTGGCGAACACGGGCCAGTTGATCCCGGGTCTTTGTGTTGGTGGCTTCAGTGCTGCTGGGTGGGCTTTTACAATCATGAGAACAGGTTGATGGTCCGAGTGCAGCTCATCCAGCATCACTTCTAGAGTAGGCGGTTCTGTTAGTCCCCTGTGGACAGCCAGGTCGATTACATCGGGCGCGTGGTTTTCATGGTCGGGGTAGTGCGTTGGGGTATCTGGTCCTGAGACGTCGTATCCATTTGCTTCGGCGTAGCTCAGCAAATGTCTGCCGCTTGGGTTAGTCGTCAGTGAGTTCCAGGACCGGTGCTTACAGTTCCAATCACCCGCCGCGATGATGCCGGCTGGATCTCCATCAGCGGGGGGTAGGACTGCTATCAGGTCGGTCTGCTGGACCCTTGTGGTTGGCGGTCTGTACACGGAGTAGATTTTGAGGGGGCGGCCGGCTACGCAGATTTCCACCCCCAGGGCTGCAAACGACTCCGTGATGGTCACCGGCAGTGGCTGGTGGACCAGCGTGCGCCTCACTAGGACGGCCAGGCCGCGGATGGCTCTTTGGTGTCCTTCAGGACTAATCTCTTCCCGCCTGTAAATGTGGTAGCCTGGGAACTTTATCCTATCGGCTGCCTTCAAGAGGGTCTCACAAATAAGGGCAACATCGATGTTTTGGTCTTTCATGAGTTGTCTCAGGAGCAGGATCTTGTTCCCTTTCGCCTTGCTTGATGTCATTTCAATCATCCCTTATCGTTTTATACCTGCTCAAAGTCCCACAACCCGCGCTACCTGAAACGAGCGAATTTAGGCCATTCCATTGTTATGCCGCCACTGGTATGATTTGGAAGATCAAGACCAGACATTATGGGTTTTTAGGAAGCTAACAGTGTGTACTTTTATTTAATTTAAGTTATATTTGCAACCGATCTGTAATTAAAAAAAAAACAAGTGTCGAAATCAAAATGCAGGAAAATTACCCTATGTGCGATTTCTATGCTCTCGAGTGTAGGTACACAGGTACCTACCAACATGGATAACGTGCGTGACCTCATTATACAAGGTCTATACACCCACAAGGCGCAGTAAATAAGTACTAAGTACAGGCGCTCAAAAAGTTCAAATTCACAATTACCTACGAATTGAACGGAATATCAAAGGTTTGTCGAAGCCTTGGTTACTGCAGCTAATAAATTATTACTAGGTTCCGTCATTACTTTGTTGAGTCACAGTCCGGCTTGTGTCACTCACAGATTTTTTGTACACAATAAAAATAATAAAGAAATAGACGCGAATAAATGGCCCCGTAGACTTCACAGCCACTATAACTAAATGTTCTTAGGCCGTAGGCACCTTGTATTCAAATTCCTTGGCCCGTACCACCTGTGACGCAGGGGGTTGCTACAACACATATTTAATTTAATTTATTACCAATTTAAAATTATCTAAATTAAGAGTTTTCACTCTGCCCAGATTACCTATAACTCAGTGACAATGAAGATAGGTTGATTTACTTATCTCAATATAAATTTAAGTTATTAAATATGAGGTATTCCACTTGATAGTAATCAGTTCATGCATACCTTGGATCAGCTACATTCCGTGGGTAGAGATGTCCAGGATTACAGTGGTGGTTGCGACGCAGCAAACCTATAAAGTTTTGTCACATTGATTCTAACTGAATCACTAGGTATTTTCCTATGTTTGTTTATGAAGATTATTACTTTACATTTACTGAAGTGAACTAAATATACACATTAGTCCACGGGCTAGAAATGGTCATCAGTATTGCTTACACCAGGTCGCCAGCGTTGTAGATGAGACAATCAGGTTAGGATCTCTCCTTCCTGGCTTGCAGAAACCTGCTTATTCTAATCCGCCCTATACCATGGTATGAGGAATCAAAGGACTGCACTTAACCTGCACCTTTGTTAATATTTATTTAGAGACCTTACATAATCATCGTTCGGCATGTTAGTCTTGAACTGCCCGAAATCTAACTGGCGTCCAAACCTCCATCCTCACAACTGATCTATGTCATACGACTTTTGCGCATGTTAATATGTCTCTACATGTCACAAGCATACATTTACTATTATGCGTTATGACTCTTCATATTGTTCCATTGTTCATGAATTGAACACTTTGTAACGACATGAGAACTCATGTCTATTCATCATGTAAGCAAATAGTGATAGATTTTCCCAAGTCAGCCTTAGAAAAAGTTATGCATTCCAAGTTGTAATTTCAACGTTATTATCTTCTCAATTATAAACCAAATTCTAAACTAAATACTTAGCTCTCTTTACAGATGAAACGCCTGGCGATCTCGACCCACTGATTTTAGTACACGTTAAATCGCAAAACAGAAATTCTAAATGCAACGACCATTTTGTGACTTTTACGAACAGGAAAGAATGTTTTTGAACTCACCATAGATCATAGACGAGCTTCTAATAGTCTCATTTCCGTTTTCAGTGTTACTATTATACAATTTTTACAATCATCGCATTTCGCGACACTCCCGCCTCCCAAGGCTTAACTTTAATCAACTATTAAGTTGACATTAAGTCTTGTGTCCATCTATGGATTTTTTCCATAGCTTGAACTGCAGCTGCTCGACGTTGATCGGTCGACTCAACTGATTGACATGAAGCAGTTTCATTGTTTATTTCATTCTCTAAACCATGCGAATTTTGTTCTGGTGTAGATTCTATTATTTGTGTCAGACTCGTGTCCTCTAACAACTCTCTTTGATTTTGCGTTGAATTATTTTCATTATTTATATTTAATTGGTAAAGATCTTCTTTTGAACTACTAGAATTAGTGACGGGTATGTCATTCACCTCAGTTGTAATTGGTGAATACTGAGAGAAACCATCTGTATCTATGTATACATTTCTCTCTTCATTCTCAGAGAATTCCTTTGAAAACTCTTGGAAGGATGCATTTTCATCAACTTCCAAAGGATACAAGTGTGCTAAGGATCTTGTGAACACTCTGTCTCCTACTTTCACTTTCGCTATTCTACACAATCCGTCTTTTCCTTTTATTAGTTCTGAGATACTTCCTACTTTCCAACCCTCTCTATTTTTAGCTTCACCCTTTATTTGTACTATATCTCCAACTTTTGGACTTTCTTTAGATCTCACCCTTGCTTGCTTGGGTGTGTTTTGATATCTCTCTCTGAGACTTAGTAAGTACTGGTTAACAAACATTTCTTTGTATTCATCTATTATTTTGTTGCCACGATTCCAACCTTCTATAAGTTGTTGTTTAATAAGTGATCCGGAAAGTGGTAAACTCTCCATTAATACTTCTATACTTAAACATTTTCCAGGAGTGAGAAAATCTGCTGGTTTAAGTATGTGTTCTAAATTCGATCCTACGTATGTAAGAGGTCTAGTGTTAACTACTGCCTCTACTTCTTTGATTATTGTTAAGAGTTGAGTGTCTTCCAACATTTGCTTTTGAAGCGTTCTTTTTAAACAATGCTTTACAATAGCTACTAATCTCTCGTAAGCTCCACCATGCCACGGTGCGAGTTGTGGGATAAACTTCCATTTTATATTAGTTGTAAAATTTCCTTCTTTTGTTAGTACTTCTCCTAGCAATCTAAATTGCGAGGCATTGTCAGTTAATATAAGAGTTGGGGTTCCTCTTGTTGCTATAAATCTCTTGAACGCCATGAGGCATTCATTAGTTGTAAGGTCTTTGATAACTTCTAAATGTATCGCTCTTATGACTAAACATGTGAACAAGCATATCCACCTTTTCTTTAGACCATTGTCTGTTTGTACGACCATTGGTCCAAAATAGTCAGCTCCTGTATAAGCGAATGAATTTGTATAATTTACCCTTTCTGCCGGTAATGCAGGAGTCTTGGGTAATTCAAATGGTCCTCCACCGTGCTTCACGCATCTAGCACATTTACTTAGCGTTTTTTGGACCCTGGATCTACCTTGAGGTATCCAATATTTCTGTCGTATGATACTTAGGGTATGAGCCACTCCTACATGAAGGTTCTTTTCATGAGTTTCTTTTATAAGTCTTTCGGTGAAATCACTATCTTTCGGTAAAAGAATAGGATATTTAGCATCGTAAGATAAATCTGAATGTGCGAGACGTCCGTCACATCTCAAGATTCCATTTGTGTCGCAGAATAAACTTAGACTACCAGTTAGACTAGTTTTCTTCCCCTGTACCTCTTCTGGGAACATTCTTTTCTGAAGCTGTCTAATTTCTTCTAATTGAGGATCTAGGTTTGTTACCATTTCTGAGTTTGCAGGCTGTGCTTTAACCTTTTTACAGTTTTCTGTGTCAGACAGAACCTCCCCCACAAAAAGAGAAACTTCCTCCACAGGACTCATTGGCCATGACTTAGAATCATGACGCAAGAACTCAGGTCCACTTAACCACATTTGTCTATCTTCTCTTGAGACGTTTGGTCGTGTTGCAGTGTCTGCTGGATTGAGTTTAGATGGAACATATCTCATCACTAAGTCTTTATTTTTCTTAATCTCATCCATTCTTCGTGATACAAACGGTTCTAATAGTTTGTCTGAGTAAAACCAACTTTTTACGATCTGACTATCGGTCCATAATATCGTTTGCGTTATATGCAATTGTAAAAATTTGACAACAAATTTAATAAGTCTGCTACCAATTAGAACGCCTAGCAGTTCTAATTTCGGTATCTTCAATTTTTCTTGATTCTTGGTAGGTACAAGACGTGACTTGCCTATTATAAATTGGACGTTATGCCCTTGTACTAGGTATACTACAGCTGCGTAGGCTACTATTGAAGAATCCGTAAAACAATGCAATTGTGCTTGATTTTCTTTTGGTATAGTAATATTTCTTGGTAGACATATTGACTCTATATCTTTAAGATCTTTTAGAATGTTCTTCCATTCTTGTTTTATGTCATCTGATAATGAACTGTCCCCTTTAACCTTTTGTTTCCATAATTGTTGAAGTAGTAGTTTGGCTGGTAAAACTATGGGTGCACTGAATCCGCATGGATCGTATATTGCTGCTATGGTTTTAAGAACTCCTCTTTTAGTTATTTCATTAGTCATGTTTACTTTTGCTCTAAGATGTAGTGAGTCTTCTTTCAATACCCAATTTAAACCTAAAGTCTTTACTATGGTATCTGTTGCAGCATCTTGTATTTGGCCAATAAATTCTTTAGAATTGGAACTCCATTCCCGAAGATTCATTGATATTTCTGAAAACTTATGTTTTGTCTCTTTATACAGATTTAATGCTTCATCTATTGACTCAGTGCCTGTTAGTAAATTGTCGACATATATATTGTTAACAATTTGTTTGGAGTAATTTCCTTCAGAAGTCTGTAGATGATGTTTTATTGTTGCGTTTAATAAGAACGGACTGGAGATAATTCCAAATGGAACTCTTGTGAATCTATATTGTATAAGATTATCTTCAGTGACAGGTGTTTCTAAATCTTTAAGCCATAGAAATCTAGTCACATCTCTATCATCATTGTTTAAACCAATTTGCAGGAAGGCCTTTTCAACATCTGCTGTCAATCCAATACTATGACATCTAAATTGAATCAATAGCCCAGTCAGGTCTTCCAGCATCATAGGACCGACATATAAACATTCATTCAGGCTTTTCGCATTCTTTACTTTCGCTGAAGCGTCGTATACCAATCTAAGTGCCTTCCCAGGAGTTTTAACTCCGTGAAATGGTAAATAATGCACAGGATGATCCTTTTCTTTTTCGTTAGGAACTTCTTCTATGATTTTCTTTTCCAATTGATCCTTCAATGTCTTATCATACGTCTTTAAAGTTTCTTCATCTAATCTTTTCACGAGTCCTACTAGTCTCCCGTATGCTAAACCGTAATTCGTCGGTAGCTCTGTTGAATCATTTTTCCACGGCCAACTAACATGGTATCTTCCATCTTTAAATATCGTTTTTTCGTTAAATTGTTTAATAGCTTCTTCATCTCTATTTGTATTAGGTGAATCGACTATTCCTATTGATTCTAAGTCCCATAAAGCTCTCATTGATTTATCATCTAACGGTGGATCTGGTTCGTTCAACTTAGTCTCGTATGCAGCTTGAAAGTAAGTGACAACAGATAATTCATCGCTTCTCTTCTCTCTTGAACATCCGGACAATATCCATCCAAATTCAGAGTTCACGATGTATAGATTTTCTTTTATCTCTACCTTTCCTGATAGCATTAGTGACTGATAATAGTCATTTCCAATTAAAATATCAATCTGATCACCAAGTGACCCATCATCTGATAGACTGTACTTGTTTTTATGTTTCCACTCTGAGAAATCCTTATTAAAACTGGATATGCCATGAGTCATAGCAGGTACGATATTGACATACAGTAACTTCATCTTATTAGTTTTTGTTCGCAGACAGAGTCTTGCTAATGGACTTTCTAACTCATGAGGTTGTTCTCCAGCAAATGTGAATACTGTAAGATGTTGATTTTCTTCTGTTACCAGTTTAAGTTTTTTAGCTACACTTTGCAGAACATAGCTTCTCATACTGCCGCAGTCAAAAAGGATACGACATTTGAGTATTGTATTATCCTCTCCTATGACATCAACAATAGCTGTCTGAAGGATTGTAGAAGAATCATCATTGACATGTAATGATGTGGTATTTTCCCTTTTAGGTTGTTCTTTTGTAGGGCACAATGCTCTATTGTGTTGTCCGGTTTTCTTACAGTGCGGACAAGCTCTTGGTTTTGCTTGACACGTCTTTGCATTGTGGCCTAGACCGAAGCATGTGAAACACCGTTTACCCAATTTTGCCTTTCTTAGCTGTATTGTTTTAACATTAGCACATTCATCATTGAAATGATTTCCACTACAGAAAATACACGATAATCTCCTTTTCTTTTGTGTAACTGCAGAATTATTTTCTTCACCTGTAGACTTTCGTTTATTATTATATGTCTTATTAAATGCAGCTAAAGTTGGTTTAAATATTTTGTTAGTATTCTTATTACCCTCTGATTTCTTTGGTTCTGGTTTTCTTTTAGCTCTAAACTCATGTGCAAGAAGTGTTTCGGTAGTAAAACTCTTGCTTTTACTATTGACTTCTTCACAAGTTCTTTTAGCATCTTCTCTGGCCGAAAGAATCAGTTGTAACTCTTTCCTTAATTCCAGTATAGTACCATCTTTAAGTTTTAATTTCAATTCGTATATGATATCTTCAGGAAATTTTTCCAAGATTAAAAATCTCAAATGATTGTGTTCTGTATTTTCACCTAAAGTGTTCAATATTCTCAGGTGACGTTCAATTTCATCTAGTGTTTTCCTACACTCTTCACAATTCTCAGCTTTAGTCATTTTATATAACTTTGAATAATGAGCGTCAATAATTTGTGATTTTTTACCATATCGGTCGGTGAGCGTAGTTACAGCTACCTTATAATTGTTATTGGTTGTTTCTAACCCGTCTAAAATTGTCTTCGCATCTCCTTTTAGAGATGTTTTCAAATACAACAGTTTATCTACATCTCTGATATCTCTTTGATCAATATTTGAACTAAATTGATCCCAAAATTGTGTCCACTGCAGGACATTTCCATCAAATGTAGGTAAATTAAGCTCTGGCAACTTTCCACGATTAGAGTGGTGATGTTGATTTGAAGTTATAGATGAACCAGTCTTATCTCGTTTGGATTGAATTCGAGCATTTAATTCGGCTAGACTTTCCTCACCGTCCAATTGATCGGTTGTTAGGGTTGATATCTCATCAGCGTTTGGATTGGTAACCGTATTGAAATATTGATACAGTTCTGTATTAAAGCGAGTTATTACAGCTTGTAGTTTAGCTGATATGATCTTTGCCTTTTCAAATTCTTCATCATTCCATGATGTTAATACATTAAGAATCTTTGAGTTGTTGGACAAATTTTTCAATTCTGACACAAATGTATTTAGTCTTGTTAAATATATCTCATCCATCTTTGTTAAACCTGAAAGGTTATGACTTTGACTATAATTGTATTTAACAATCAATGGACTAGTCCTTTTTAATTAGTTTTGTCAGTAAATGACCATCAGGTTATGATGTCATTCTACTTAGTGTATTGATTGTGAATTTAATTTAACTCATTTTAATCCATTTGCCTTTCGGCGTGGTCTTATTATGTTTATTTAATTACTGGCCACAGCTCAAACCACTACTATTACTTAGCAAGGTTTTTTTTTTTTGTTCACATACAAATCCCACATACCGTTCAGCCTAGTCTACTACCGAGCACTAATTCCTGAACTAAGTAATATCTTATACTATATTACTTTTAGTAGGTACTTTGGCATATTGCCTTTAGCATACCTTTAATTTGATTTGTATGTGAAACTACCATGGTCCCTTTTACAAGTAACAACAATACATGTAACAAGGAATTCCATGGGCAATTACTAGTTTTATTTATTTCAACAGAATAATCACAATCAATCACACCATCAAGCTTTTATAGTAACTACTATTTTATCAACAGCTTGTACTTATAATCATTCTTTGTACCTTAATAATGTAGAAACTGTATTCTCAACAGTATCTTATATGGATGATTAAAACTGTTCATATACTTTTGTATTGTAAAGTATGCATACTAATTTACATGCTTATAACATACACTTGGTACCAGTATCCTTCATAGATACTATCTAGATCTCAGGTTTTATTCATAGGTCATGTATAACTAGAGTTCTTATCGAACAATATCGTTTACATAAAGTTTGATGTGTACTTGAACGAATCTACATACCTCAGATGGATTAGATCTGTTTCCATTAATAACTCTGAAGTTGTGCCTCCGAGTATCAAAACACCAGCTTTAGTTTATTAGTTTTTAGAACGAGCATCCGTTTTCAATGTGATTTTCACACAAACGATTAGAAATTTATTCTTTTGTTCAATTCGCAAACTTTTTTCAAATTTCTGCTTTTTTTTTTTTTTTTTTTTTCAGTATACGCTATGGCTCCGACGACGTACTTATTTTGCAGTCTATGGAACAATATACAGACTTCGTTACACGAGATTGCTTGGAATCTCTTCAAGATATTTTAGTTTTATTTATTAGTATGCAATTTATGCATTTATCGAATTAAGTTTATTAAATGTTCAGATTAATAATCGATAATAAATTTTATAGTACAAACAATTCTCGCAACGCCATCTGTGTTGGAATTTCTCATCTATTCTATCTATTTTCCGTACAAACACTGTTCACAGCGCCATCTATTAGACAGTAGCTGAAATATTTGTATGTCACCCAATATACACGTAATTAGCCAAGTCAAACAAAAAGTACTTAATAATAAAGGGTTTAATAAATAAGGTACAGCCATATTTCTTTATTAAATATACACCAGACTGTTTTCTGTGAATTATCCTGAAATCCAACAAAAACAACCATACAACAAGTTGATCTACTCCTCCACAGATGTCGCTACCTGTATTTAGTTTGTAATATATTTTTTGCTTTACCAAGATATGATGACTTCAAACCATCAAATAGAAACCTCTCATTACTTGTAGTAAATATGAATGATAGTATCAGATACTATCCCAGCTTCTCCACCATAAATATGTGACGCAGGGGGTTGCTACAACACATATTTAATTTAATTTATTACCAATTTAAAATTATCTAAATTAAGAGTTTTCACTCTGCCCAGATTACCTATAACTCAGTGACAATGAAGATAGGTTGATTTACTTATCTCAATATAAATTTAAGTTATTAAATATGAGGTATTCCACTTGATAGTAATCAGTTCATGCATACCTTGGATCAGCTACATTCCGTGGGTAGAGATGTCCAGGATTACAGTGGTGGTTGCGACGCAGCAAACCTATAAAGTTTTGTCACATTGATTCTAACTGAATCACTAGGTATTTTCCTATGTTTGTTTATGAAGATTATTACTTTACATTTACTGAAGTGAACTAAATATACACATTAGTCCACGGGCTAGAAATGGTCATCAGTATTGCTTACACCAGGTCGCCAGCGTTGTAGATGAGACAATCAGGTTAGGATCTCTCCTTCCTGGCTTGCAGAAACCTGCTTATTCTAATCCGCCCTATACCATGGTATGAGGAATCAAAGGACTGCACTTAACCTGCACCTTTGTTAATATTTATTTAGAGACCTTACATAATCATCGTTCGGCATGTTAGTCTTGAACTGCCCGAAATCTAACTGGCGTCCAAACCTCCATCCTCACAACTGATCTATGTCATACGACTTTTGCGCATGTTAATATGTCTCTACATGTCACAAGCATACATTTACTATTATGCGTTATGACTCTTCATATTGTTCCATTGTTCATGAATTGAACACTTTGTAACGACATGAGAACTCATGTCTATTCATCATGTAAGCAAATAGTGATAGATTTTCCCAAGTCAGCCTTAGAAAAAGTTATGCATTCCAAGTTGTAATTTCAACGTTATTATCTTCTCAATTATAAACCAAATTCTAAACTAAATACTTAGCTCTCTTTACAGATGAAACGCCTGGCGATCTCGACCCACTGATTTTAGTACACGTTAAATCGCAAAACAGAAATTCTAAATGCAACGACCATTTTGTGACTTTTACGAACAGCAAAGAATGTTTTTGAACTCACCATAGATCATAGACGAGCTTCTAATAGTCTCATTTCCGTTTTCAGTGTTACTATTATACAATTTTTACAATCATCGCATTTCGCGACACCACCATCTCTTGAAGCATTCTTATTTCAATATTACTTTTATGTCAATGTCTTATGTCAACTGCATAGAGTCAGCTTTATGATCAAAATGTGAAGTAATATTGAAATAAGAATGCTTCAATGATTGTGGTAAGGGCCCTGGTTCTTGGACAGTTGAATCAGGCCTCAGATGCCACAGAATAAGTAGGTAGTCGCTGTGATGTGGTCACGGTCACCAAGGCGATGCTGATCGATACACATGCACTCAGTAGGCGTAGGGTAAGCACTGTTACCTATTTCAATGAGCAATGCTATGTCTAATGTGAGATTAAAATTCTTTCACCACACTGTTTCGGAAAGACTAGTGACATGACAAGAAGAAGAAGAAACTTATAAACATATACTACGTTACGGGTTACGGTAGTAGGTATAGGTCTAAATTCCCTTGATCTAGTACATAAACGGCTCCAACGATTTTCATAAAAAGTATGCAGGGAGTTTCGGGGGCGATAAATCGATTAGGTAATTCGATAATAAATAATTCGATTTTTTTTATCCGTGTTTTTATGCACTAGAAAACCTAAACGTAACTGAAAAATATGACTAGAGTGTAGTGTGTACTATGTTTAATGGTAGGTAATGAGTATTTCATACACAACACCTACTACACTATACCGGTATAGTGGTATTTAGATAAAGCTATTCGTGACTTCAGGTCATCGCTAAATGTTATTAACTTACCACCTACATTGTCTACCTAGTAGCATTGTTAGCATAGTAGCAGATATAGCATCCGCTTTCGGCTGCGGCATGCGTTGCCACTTCCTTGTCCGGCCGGAGTCGTCTGGACCGGTCGGGTTGCGAAAGCACTCAAGGCAGCTTTCTTCTCTTCAATGGAATGTCACGTGTTTACTGGAGTTTTTGAATTACACTGTGTCGTCACTGTTTTGTGCAGTGGCAAAGCGTCAATGTTCTTTGGCTGTATGTAACTTGACCCAAATACAAATGTGCTAAATGTAATACTTACGGTTTGACTTGGTCTGACTACCCAAAGCATCTGAGTTAGTACCTACCTCCTAATACTGAGAGATCTGGGGAGTTATCTACACCGTGGTAAAGCTGTTTCTAACCTGTTGAAACTGATAATCATTGTTTGTCGAATGACACTGAATATACCCACAAAATGCGGGCATCAGCACAGTAAGAGGTACATTAACCTTGAACTGTGTATACAAAGTTAGTTATTCTTATCTTTGTTATGCCACAGAATAAGAAGTAGCGCAGGAAAAATCACAATTTAAAATTGCGTTTTTTACAATGTGATTGATAATTTCGAACACCTGTCATAAGCCCGGCTAGCTCAGTCGGTAGAGCATGAGACTCTTAATCTCAGGGTCGTGGGTTCGAGCCCCACGTTGGGCGGTACATTTTGTGAATTTAATCAATTTTTTATCAGTAACTAGTTGCGCCCCGCGGTTTCACCCGCGCAGTTTTAAATTCCGGTATTCCCACGGGATAAAAAGTAGCCTATGTGTTATTCCAGACTATAATCCATCTCTGCCAAGTTTCATCCAGATCCGTTCAGCCGTTCTGGCGTGAAAGAGTAACAAACATCCATCCATCCATCCATCCATACTTACAAACTTTCGCGTTTATAATATTAGTAGGATAAATAAGTTATAACAAGATACGTACTGAGACGTACTACATGTCTTTTTTTTTGCATTTTAATATTTTATTTCTGGCAGCATTGCACATTGCCTCAGTTTTTGTTACAAAATTTAAATTTTCGGAGGTAGGTACCTCTTTGAATATCTAATAGTGCCTACAGGTAGGTATTCGAAGTAGGTATAGGGTGGTATAGGCAATTAGGTTTATTCTTTTGGTAAAAGCATAATTCTAGCTTTCTATTTTCTGTACAAAACAATGGTATAAGTAAAAACTAGGTCTTGTGACGGCCGCGTGAATCTCATAAATAAAATGCAGTAGGTACCTATTTAACTAGGTTCTCCTGATGTTTCAAGGATTCCACAGATAAGATAACAGGTAAAGGCATTTTTACATGCATTATTTCTAAAGGCAGTTATTACGTACGTGTAAATTATTACTACTGTTGATAAGCATCTGGGTACTGTGGCTATTACTTTTAGTTCTATCTTATAAAAAAATTCCTTGCTATCTAAAAGATAGGTGATAGAGTAGTAGAGCTCTTTGTGAAGGGCTCGTCCGGGGAAATACTACCACCACGCCTTTTTCTGCCGCCAAGCAGCAACGCTGTGTTTCGGTTTGAAGAGTGTGGTCGCCGGTGTAATTACAGGCACATGAGGCTTAACATCTGTATGCCTCAAGTTGATGGACGCAGGGCAGTGCATCGTAGGGCACGTTCCTATTGTGCGTGACCTACGGGGCAATGTTTTGTTTATAGGTGATGGTTACCACTTAACATCAGGTGGGCCATCTGCTTGTTACATCAGCTAGTTGTATAAAAAAAAAAAGATAATGCTACCTAGCCATTAAATCAGCGGTTTATACGAGAGTTTGTAATTTTCTTTATTTTTTTATTTATTCACGCTGCGATTTTAGTTTTACACAATAATTACGAGCTCCAAGAATTCTATAAATGAATCTGTTTTAGACCTTAATATGAGTAGGTTTTAATTAAAAAACTATTAATGGCTTCTACTTTTGACCTATCAATCGTAGTAAATCATGAAACAAGAGTTTTTCTATTTGAAAACGTAATTTGCTTATAATAATTTGAGTTATACATCTAGATATTGACTTGCCAAGCGTCTGGCTCATACCGAAGGATAAGTTACAATCTGAATTGTCAAAAACATCTTAAAAAAACAATATCATTAATGAAAAACATTGGTCGCAATTTACCTACATATTATCGTAGGAACCTACTTTAAATCAACAACTTTCTCGAGCCTAGCAAGATTCGAGTAAATTATCATAAAAAATGTAGCAATTTTTAAATTATTTAATGAGACACGTTCTTCCAAACTAAGACATGAAAGTAGCTAAGTATGTACCTACTTTCATTCCTATCGAGTTCCTGAGCAAAAATTTCAAAGAAAAAGAAATGTCTGACGTAATGTTATGCGTAGAGAAGAATTTCATATAAGAATTCCAGAAGAAGTGACTGGATATAGGAGCAGAGGCAGGCCAAAGAAAAGATGGATTGTGTGAAAGATGAAACAAGTACGGTGATTACTGATTTGGGGTATTCTCTAGTTATATCATACTCAATACTAATTACGTCCATTATAAGTTTACCTTTAAAAAAAATCTCATAACCTGCCACTGTCCATTATATATTACCATTGAGCTATTATAGTTGGAAATTGTTTAAGCAAGACCATTAGACAACAAAGCCAGTCTCGAATGTATTTTGTCACTCCACACTATTAGCCGAGACTGTATGTGTGTACCTTTATGCCCTGAACATAGTGCAACCAGCAGGAGCGTAGCTAGGGGCTAGCTATGAAGAGCCAACAGGGCCATGACCTTGCATTTTCATCCAGTTAACCTTTGTGTGTGGATTATTTGAGCTGAGTACGCAGCTGATTTTAGTTTATGAGACGCTCCCATCTCTCAGACAATGCATAAATTCATGATAATGCATGATTTTGGACTAGCTGCGCCCCGCGGTTTCACCCGCACTCACTCACTCACTATATAAATCCTGAGGGCGTATTCGCAGTTTTGGTTGATATATTACTTGCGTGTATGGTGTACACTACACGCAGTTTTTGTATGAAAATAAGAAAAGCGCCCCTAGCGGACACGACGGACTTTTCTTATTTTCAACCAAAACTGAGACTACGCCCTCTGGTGTTCCCACGGGATAAAAAGTAGCCTATGTGCCTATTCTAGACTATGATCTATCTCTGTGCTAAATTTTATCCAGATCCGTTCAGCCATTCTGGCGTGATTGGGTAACAAACATCCAAACTTTTGGGATTGTATTTAATAGTGTTTTATGCAGTCCTATAACGCTATAACACTAAAGGCAACGTTTCCGATCGGAAACTTCTCCGATAGCTGTGAAGGGATAATGTTTGTCCGTGCTCCTAGCTCCGACCCTGACGACAAGCGTTTGCACGAGCAAGCCATAAATAAACTAGGCTACTCCATAGCTGGCTTGTTTCAACATCTAGCCCAAGATCTGGTTCAATTACATTGTTTTTACGAATAACGTTCCCATGGCGTAGTTCTATTAGAACCATTCGTCATGATGACATCTGATCACCTTTAAGGTTTACTACGAGATGAAAAAATAAACTACTTCGAAATGGTGCGGTGAAAGGATTCGTGAGCCACAAAGAGATTCCTTTCTAGCAACACATGTTTTATAAACTACTAGCGACCCGCCCGCGCGCCCCTGCTTCGCACGGGTGCACATATCATGCATGTATTGTACATATAAACCTTGCTCTTGAATCACTCTATCTATTAAAAAAACCGCATCAAAATCCGTTGCGTAGTTTTAAAGATTTAAGCATACATAGAGACATAGGTTATAGGGACAGAGAAAGCGACTTTGTTTTATACTATGTGTGATAACTATTTTGTATTATCATTATGAAAAACATTGCAACTGTACACTGTTCTGTTTTGTGTATAAAAATAAACTTTACTTACTTAAAAAAAATTTTTTTTTGGCTCTAGGTACGACATACCGGTTTCCTCCCGATGTTTTCCTTCACCGTGTGAGAGTACTGGCACACACATACATTTCTGAACAGGAAAACTCATTGGAGCACGATGATTTTGAACCTACAGCAGATCGGAAGGCGAGGACGCTACCACTAAACCACCGTCTCCTAAAATAAACTAGATAATAAATAAATAAATAAAATAAATAAACAATGCTGGACAATCCACACAGCACTATCTAGCCCCAAAGTAAGCTATTCAAAGCTTGTGTTATGGGTACTAGATAACTGATATATTTAATACATTATATACTTACATAGATAGATATTTTTTTATTATACATAGAAAACACCCAGACCATCGGAACAAATTTCTGCAGATCGTACACAAATTTGTTCCACGGCGGGAATCGAACCCGAAACCTCTTGCGTCGCAGGCAGGCTCTCGCCCGCTGCGCCACAGAGGTCGTCAGAGACGGTTCACTTTGTTTAGTGTTAGTTGTGTGTTTAGTGTTGTACCTTGATTTAAATATAAAATCGACGAATGTGAGCACCAAGACAAACCTTCAAAGGTTTACAATACAATACAATACAATAATCATTTATTTGCGAAACACAGGTTACAAAAGGGTGACACATAATTAAGTAAGCTCAGCCATGTTCTACTTTAAAGCATGCAACATTTTTATTATCTAACAATTACAATATAATTTAAAATGTCAACTCAAATAACATAATCAATAAAGTCAATCTAATCAAATTTGTCAAACAGAAATTCATTAATACTATAATATACCTTTTCTTTTAACAAGTTATTCAACCTCTTTTTATATATATTTAATGTAGCAGCATCTTTAATAAAGGAAGGTAATTTATTATAAATACGAGGAGCCATGCAGAAGATACTATTATTGAACATAGCAGTTTTACTAGGAGGACAAACGCCTTCGCAACGTTTATTGGTGCAATATCTCAATAACCTGATATAAATTGTGTTACTTCATCATCAGCCTACAGAAGTCCACTGTTGGACATAGGCCTCCCCTATCCGTTTCCAGGAAGAACGATTTTGAGCCCATTCCATCCACCGACTACCCGCGATCCTAACAATATCGTCAGTCCACCGGGTAGGAGGGCGTCCTACACTTCGCTTTCCTGTTCGTGGTCGCCATTCGAGAACCTTTATTCCCCAGCGGTTGTCAGTTCTTCGAGCTATATGACCTGCCCATTGGCAATGGGCAGGTCATATAGCTTCAACTTGCTGATTCTGAAAGCTATGTCGGCTACCTTGGTTCTCCTGGAGAGAGCTATGCTAGGAGTTTCACTACGAGATAGAATCAGATATTGTGTTACTTAATAAATAAAAAATAAAAAAATATTATTTACGAAAGGAATACGCGACTTCTTTCGCGTGAAGGCAGACGTTCCTTGAATAGAATGAAATAGGTACATACAATTTAGCACTACTTGACATTTATTTATTTAATTCTTTATTGCACCAAAAAAAGTTTATACAAAAGAGCTTAATGCTAGACAACATTTTCTACCAGCCAACCTTGACAGGTATAGAACATGAGGTTTTGTAACACAGTTTTGTACAACATTGGTAACACAGTGAGTTTTCAGTTGTACTCGCATAAAACAGGTATATTCCGTTCAAATAGCAAAAATAAGTTCATGTAAAAAACATTCAACACATCGCTGAACCAGTTAATTGTTTTACCTAGTATTGCTAAGCAACGTCGATTTACGTTACAACTGGTTTAAGCCACGCAAGAAGTGTTCCCCTATATTACACTAACCCTCTTTAAAAGGGCTTTTTTTGCCACGCATCAACAAGAGTTGTAGAACCCTTACCCCCGGTTTCGAATGCCCGATCAACACTAATCGGCTGTTAAGTCACTTGCTATCTCTATCTAATTTCAAGCAAAATCTGAAATAGCCAGTTGACTTGACAGCCGATTAGTGTTGATCGAGCTTTCAGAAACCGGGGGTTGGTGTAGGGTGTTAGGGGACGAACTACCACCATGCCTTTTTCTTCTACAGCCTTCACAGCTCAGGTGGTAGTAACTCTGACTTCTGGCCGTAGGTTCGATTCCTAATAAACACTTGTGTGATGAGCATAGATGTTTGTTCTGTGTCTGGGTGTTACATAATATTATAAATGTATATTCACAAAAACAAGGTATTATTCGTATTATATTATCAGCTATCTGGATCCCATAGTACAAGCTTTGGCTTAGTTTACGGGGCTAGATAGTGCTGTATGAAATGTCCACCAATATTAAATTTCTGCCGCCATGCAGCGTTGCTGTGTTAATTGGTGAAGTGTGATTGCCTGTGTAATTACAGGCAAACTAGGTTTAAACTTCATCTGATGACAGCTTGAGGCATAGGTCGCGTCACGTAAAATGAACGCTGAAAGGAGGGGTAGGGGATTAATGGCGCGAGTGTTTTGTATGTGCAAACACATCCCCTCCACTGTGTTCCAACGTTATTTTTAAATGAAGCGACCTCTAAGCTCATCTGTATGCATCAAGCTGATGGACGCAGGGCAGTGCATCGTAGGGCACGTTCCTATCGTGTGTTTTGTGTTCGTATAAAATTTGATTACATTACCACACATTTAAAACATTTTGCTTAGAGCGTACTAATCAACCAAATATAAAATTAATTCATCATAATATACCGTAGCATTCATTGTAGAATTATATTCTTTCGTTTCCTTTTCTGCCCCTTTCTGCCCCATCTATTAGTCTTTTGCTACAGCCCTGCGTCTACCGGCCAGTTACGCGTGTGCCTAACGACCTTTTCTTTTTGCCGCGTTGCCAACGGGCTGCATTTTAATTAAAATTCCAATAGAAGATTCGATGTAGCGCCAACGGTACTGGAATGTCCTTAGTACCCGGGATACACGAGGCTAGTTTTTCAAGCTGGGACAGCAAGCTAGTGTCAGTCAGGCTTCGTGTAGACAAACTAGCTTAATTTCTGAGCTAGTAAGCTAGTAAACCGAAGCCAGATTTACTAGCTTACTGACACTAGCTTGTATAACTAGCCTCGTGTATCCCGGGCCTATTAAGAGCTTTATCTAATGTGCTGTAGTATACGAGTATGACTCTTATTCTAATTAAATATCTGTGTAAGTATAATAATGTATTAAATATATCGGTTATCTAGTACCCATAACGCAAGCTTTGAGTAGCTTACTTTGGGGCTAGGAGCTGTGTGAATTGTCCAGCATTATTTATTTATATTATTATTCTAAGCTAGTAAGCTAGTAAACCGAAGCCAGATTTACTGGCTTACTGATACTAGCTTGTATAACTAGCCTCGTGTATCCCGGGCATGAGAGCTTTGTCTAATTTGCTGTGCTATACGAGTATACTATCTGGACTGAAATTAATAAACGAGGGTGGCTTTTACAGTGCAAGCTTAATAAAACAAAAAACTCTCTAGAATATGTTTTTTAACAATAAAAAAATAGCATTGCCATTCAGCGTGGCAATGCAGCCAATGTCTTGGGTATGCTTCCACTGGCACTTGGCACTGATTTGATCAGTTGAGCTATCTCTAGATCGTCTGCTAACATGAAATGAAAACGATAAGATAAAAAGATAGGACAAAAAAGGACTGAAGAATACATTAAAATTTGCTCACAAACATACGCATGTTTAGTTGGTAGCTTATTCATCAAACAAAAAGGTATGATAAAAAAATTGCTATTTGATCAGCGGCGCGGCGTACAAACACTCAAGTATTCTGTGTCGCAGGCTTTGCGTAAATGCAGATTTACGGTATTGCACGATTTGCACGCAACCTCTTTGCGCAACTACAGGAAATTACATACGTACGATTCTTATCAACACGAATGTATTGGACAATCAGATCTAGGTAAGGAATGCAGACGGATACAAATTATACGGGTGTAACATAATGTCCCTATACTAACCTCTATTTGTTGATAAAAAAACTTCAATATGTTTTTTCTCAGAAATGGTTCACTTTCGCACCAGAACATTATGGTCTAATTCAACGGAAATAACCTCCTCCATAACCTCCTAGCAGGAATAGGTCGAATAACCAGTAACCCTGTATAACTAAACATGCATATATTTTTTTTAGATATTATGTAAATTACTAACTCTTCACCAAATAAAATTATGGGACCCTATCGTGATTATTATATACCATGAAAACTTAATCCACATAGGTAATGCGGAATAATCATAAAATAACTTTTAATTATTAAACTTGTGCCGAATGCCGAATTCCAAATTCAAACAGATTAAAATTTCTGCGATTTTCCGTTGCCCTACAGATTATACAAGAGCCATTGCATTTCGTAGTTACCATTTTGAGCACATGTCAACTCCATTGACATAATTGAATTTGGTTTGAACTGTTATTTGCTCAATGTGTAAGTGATTTTAGTACAAGTGCGTACTAGGAAACTACGTTGTATGTATTTCATTTATTTTGCGAAACAACGTTGGCTTATTTTTAAGTTATGTTGTAACTTAGGAATATGTATGACTAGATGCGCCCCGCGGTGTTAACAGCGATTTTAAAGTATGTCCTTTTTCTCGTTCTTTACCGAACCCTTCTAAACCCTCATCCCCTCCCCCGACCTACTCCCCTCTCCCCCTTTCCCCCGAACATTGTATAAAATCTTGTAAAGTAATATGTAAGAGTTCTTGCAACGACTGATTAAACTTTTATGTGAAAAATCTTCTAACTCGATGGAAAAATCCTATGTTTTTGCAAGTTACAAACATGTTTCAATTTGTTAATTAATCGAGCTAGAGATTGTGTCATGCATCGACGAGGACCATCAATCACAGACCAGATGATCTATAGGTCAGGTCAATTTGGTAGTTTTATTTATTCTACTGAATAAATAATTTCAATTCTTAAAAGGAGGTTCTCAATTTGACTGTATATTATTTTTATATTATTATTATTATATTATTTAAGTTTGTTACCGCCATCAAAAATAATTATCAAGTCTAAGAACAATCTGATCAAGTGTGGTAGGTATCATTATTTATGTGTGACCAATCCTATTAATATTATAAACGCGAAAGTTTGTAAGTATGGATGGATGTTTGTTACTCTTTCACGCCGGAACGGCAGAACAGATCTGCATGAAACTTGGCAGAGAGATATAATATAGTCTGGAATAGCACATAGGCTACTTCTAAACTTTTGGGAATAACAGAATTTAAATCTGCGCGGGTGAGACCGCGGAGCGCCAACAAGTATTATAAACGCCAAAGTTTGCGAGTATGGATGGACGTTTGTTACTCTTTCACGCCGGAACGGCTAAACGGATCTGGATAAAACTTGGCAGAGAGATAGATTATAGTTTGGAATAGCACATAGGCTACTTTTTATCTTGTGGGAATACCGAGATTTCAATCTGCGCGGGTGAGACCGCGGAGCGCCAACTAGTATTATAAACGCCAAAGTTTGCGAGTATGGATGGACGTTTGTTACTCTTTCACGCCGGAACGGCTAAACGGATCGGGATAAAACTTGGCAGAGAGATAGATTATAGTTTGGAATAGCACATAGGTTAATTTTTATCCTGTGGGAATACCGGTTTTTCAATCTGCGCGGGTGAAACCGCGAGGCGCAACTAGTAATATATAATCCTTTCTTCTATAGAAACTGATAGACTGACAGATAGTACAATTTTTTTCAGATTTTTATAGTGACGTAATTGAGTATGCCGTTAATTAATGTTCGATGAAAGATACGATCCGTAGAACTCGATATTTAGTAGCGATGCGTGCGTGACGGAATCATTGTGGAATGGAGTCAGATTCATGAACTACTGGGGCTTCAGCATTATATGAGATTTTGTCTATTGGATTATATCGCCTCGGTACATTTTCAGGTTAAATCTATGCTCAGATTATAATTGACACGTGGAACATGGGCTTACTGAGGCAGGTACATGAACAATTTGTATATTAAGACGTAATGATACTTTTTGCATTGCCTTAAAAGATTACCTACTTGTTTTTGTGTTTTGTGCGTACCTAAATAACATATAGAGAAATGGAGATTCCCTATTGATTCCGCTTGTGTCTTTGAAACAGTGTGGCGAAAAAAGTTAAAGTGCGCCCCAAATAGGCTCCTTTCCAGCACTAAGAAATAAGTAAATAAAAATCAATAAGCTTGTTTTAGATTATTGTTTTTACCTTGGCTTATTGTTTTAAAAGTTCTTTATTTGTTCTTTATTGTCACACAAAAAGGATTTACACAAAAATACATAATAGTCATGTACAAAGGCGAGCTTAATCCAAGATAGAGTTTTCTTCCAGCAAACCATAGAGGATAGAGAGAGCTGATTATAGTTGGCTCTTTCCATACCTTTCATCATGTTTTAGATTATTGGTTTTACCTTAGTTTAGTGTTTTAAAAATTGGCTCTTTGTATCCTTTTCATCAAGAATAAGCAAGCTGCATTTTTTTACGTTCTACATACAAAGCGAAAGGTTTCCATCGAACAAAGACTCACTAGATAACTCACGCGAAACTCAATCTCATGCATCACACAACTTTCCAAGCGTAAAATAAGATGGACATTTCATCGTATGCAGAACGATACAATCTATTTTATTAGGCCGCATGTAGTTTATGCAAATCTGCGTGAAATAGCACCGAGGTAAGTGAGTATCTAACCCATTGTGCTAGTGTTGAGAAATCAGAATATGGAGGCATTGATGCAGTCCCTTTGCTGGGCTTTCTATACGGTTATTGTGATTGTGTCTACTCTCATGAGATTATGCACGTGCAAGTCAAGATTTAACATAACTATTAGATTATCGTAGCTGGTAACAAATTTATCAAAGACTCCGCTTGCAAGTTTGTAGTAGGTGTTGTCTTCATCACTATTTTTTATTTATTCGATTACCTATTTAGATTTCTTTAGCATCACTTTTAAACAATATAAAGCTAGGTCATGGTGGTCAGTCGTATTAATTTTAAGATTAAGTTGTTATGAACCGGATAGACATGTTGAGATTAAGTTATAATGAACCGGAAGGCTTGGTTCATACCTAACTACTCATACCATACTTAAGTACCTATGACCCTTTTTACTTTTTATGAAAATCAATTATAAAGAAGCTGAAGTATAATGGCAATCGAACTTACACACATTACAATACAAATTTTATTCTCAAAACTAAATAAGCAAAGGCATGCTATTACGAATATAAGCATCCAATAATCGTTTTGGCGTATCGCAAGCCGTTGTACCGGAAAAGCCCTCATTCAAATGTAATCCAACAACAGTGTACGTACGGGACCCTTGTGATTGCGACTAAAAGAACACGTGCTACGTTCGTTATCTTTGTTTGGTTATCTACGGGTTGAGGAGTTACAAGGAATTGTTAGCTGAAACCACAATACGGGTATCTATAGGTACATAGACAACAGTAGGTACGTCAGTAGGTAGTAGATAGACAACAGTAGGTACCTACTAAACAACCAGTACTACCTCATACACACAATGAGGTAGAGGAAGACGGGGGAATGTAGATCATCTGAGAGAAAAATGCTGTATTAAATTTGTTTTTTCATTTGTCTTATATGTTCGTTTTTAGCTTGAAGTATGTAGTGTTTGTGTCTATCTAGTAGATACAATACTCTGTCTCACCTGCACAAGCGGTTGTCAGTCTCCTGTCAACTGTCAGTATCATGCTCCTCACCTGTCAATGTCGAGTCAATGTCAGAGATACAGGTTGGCGGGAAGGACAGGGGGTGATGGAGGGAATCTGGGAATGAGGAAGGAAACTCGAGGACCTGGAGGAGACCGGCTTGGTGTAGTGTGTGAGCCAGGGTTCTTAGTTAAATACAGGATTTTACAAAGTAGATTATTATAAGTGAGTAGTATAGATTATTATTATAAGTGTATGTCGTCTGACGACCTCTGTGGCGCAGCGGGCGAGAGCCTGCCTGCGACGCATCAGGTTGCGGGTTCGATTCCCGCCTTGGAACAAATTTGTGTACGATCTGCAGAAATTTGTTCCGATGGTCTGGGTGTTTTCTATGTATAATAAAAATATCTATCTATGTAAGTATATAATGTATTAAATATATCAGTTATCTAGTACCCATAACACAAGCTTTGAATAGCTTACTTTGGGGCTAGATAGTTCTGTGTGTATTGTCCAGCATTATTTATTTTTTATTTATTTATTTATTTATGTATCGTGTGTGTCCAAAATAAATGTATTTTCTTTCTTTCTTTCTTTTTTCTTTACTAAACTTTATAAGTGTTATGCTTATTAGTGTGTGTGTTGCTTATTAGCTACCTTAGATCTAAGCTATAATATAACTGATGTATGTACATGTTGGCAATAAATAAATCTAAATCTATGCTCGAAACCAGCATCGTTTCATTTTATGAGTGTTTTTACATCCAAAATCCCACGTAACCATAGCGAAAATATTTCGCTAACAATGCCTCATAAAAAATAATCGCACAGCCCAACTATAAATCAATCCGCCGAAACTTTCGTAAGTACCGATAAAAGAAATGGGCTAAAAATGTGAAAGTGTAATAGTAACTTAGGCCGACGACTTTGCGTGGGTTTTGACTACAAATGGGTTTATAAATAACAAACCTAGCCCTGACCCGTGTACACCGGTTATGGAAATTATTTGAATGATCACACTGTTGAAATAATACTGGTGGACTAGTGGTAGCAAATTCGCCTTCCGATCGTGGGTTGTAAACTTGTTGTGCACCAATGAGTTATTCTGTTCAAAAAATTAAATGTATGTGCACAATGCCAGTACTCTCAAACGGTGAAGAAAACATCGTTAGGAAACCGGCACGTTGTATACAACCTAATAATTTCCATTACTTGTGTCAAGTGCTCGAGGCGCTCCTAGAAATCTTTCACCACACTGATTCGAAAGAAACTAGTGACAGACCAAGTTCTTTAGCCTAAATTCGAAACCAGCTGTTTACCCATGAATTTGTGTTTAAGTAAAAAGAATGTGCACCATTTATAAAACGTAGTCGAGGATACATGCAGTCAGCGACATAAAGTAGATTAACGATTTCTATTAGATATTCAATACTCTTATTCTGAGTTGAAGTTGCAAAGAAATGGAAACTACATACATACATAAACAATGTTATCTACCAAAGAATTCTCAAATTGGGAGGCCTTTGTCCAGCCGTTGCATTCAGACGAATGATAAATGGAACTTAGCTATTTGCTAAATGGATAGCTGTTAGCTATCCATTTAGCAAATCTATTTAGCTATGTAACTTTATTGTTACATCAGTCAAGTAAATTGTTATTAACCACATACAATGCTATGTAGGTGCTACGCCACAGTTGGCTACATTCTCTCTTTGTCTCGCGTTCTCACAGTTTTATCTTTTTAAATGCAGTTTCTATTCTTGGAATGCGCTATGGAGTGCTATATGAGATTAGATTGTATTTTTAGGGAAAGATAACCAAGAGATGCTGTGCAGTTGTGAGATTTTCAGAAGTTGCAGTATAGCAAAAAGTGATTAGCGTTTTAGTTGTTTTGTTTTTAAATTGAAATTGCATTAGAAATTTTACGCAGGCGGTCCTATTGCCTCTCCCACTTGGCTACCACTTTGTCTAGAGGCTGATAATCGACAAACAACTTCTCGCTCGCACATTTCAACGTTTTTAAAAGTAGGTTTATCGTGTGGGAGGTTCGGGGGGTAGTTAGGTAGAAATGATACGTGCTATTAGGTTGACACTCGTTTATTCACTGACTCCATTACCTTATCTAGATACTAACATACTTACTAACTACACCTACACACACCACCACATCAAAGGGGTTGTCAAGAAAAAATAAAAATATTTGATAAAATTTTTTTTGACCTTTAAAATTTTTATAGTTACATATGCATGAAAACTTGTAAACAATAAAGTTTCCGAGAATATTTTGATCCAAAAACCATTCCAAAAAAAAAAAGGTTGAGTACGGAAACCACCTAACATATTTTAACAGTACTGTGTAGTATCACTATCATCACTACATAGTATAAAACAAAGTCGCTTTCTCTGTCCCTATATCCCTGTATGCTTAAATCTTTAAAACTACGCAACGGATTTTGATTTTGATGATTTTAATAGTGTGATTCAAGAGCAAGGTTTATATGTATAATACATGCATGATATAGTACTCGTAGAAAAACAATGTGTACCCGTGCGAAGCAGAGACGCGCGGGTGGGTGGGTCGCTAGTAATATACCTAATAAAAAAACAATATTTTTTGGTCTGGGTGTTTTCTATGTATAATAAAAAATATCTATCTATGTAAGTATATAATGTATTAAATATATCAGTTATCTAGTACCCATAACACAAGCTTTGAATAGCTTACTTTGGGGCTAGATAGTGCTGTGTGGATTGTCCAGCATTATTTATTTATTTATTTATTTTTATGTCACAGTGCGAAAGTCGAACATAATCTCTCATCTCGCCAGTGTTTTTTTAATTGAATAGAATAGACCGGCCTTTGACTACAATCTCACCTGAAGCGACGATATAGTCCGCATGCAGGAGCAAAACGGTCTAGATTCTAGACCGTTTTAGAAAGAAAAAAAGAAAGATTAAAGAAGATATTAAAGAAGACATTGAAGGCGAAAGATATTTAAAGATTAGGTTAGGTGTCTTCTAGAGTCTAGAGTCTAGAAGACACCTAACCTAATCTTTAGCGTATCGCTAACAGCACCATGCACAATGAGGTCAACTTATAGCACCTCTAATGGTCGTTTAGCAAACCTATTCAATCATACTGACCCATTAGCTATGAAGAGCAGGCAGTGTTTGAACTGTCAACTACAGGCCGGCTTATCTAATCTGTGCAAAAATGTGCGACAAAAACAATGCACTCAACTCACACGTTTTCATTACTTATCTTATTCCTTATCTAAATGGAAGATAAGTCAAGCGTGTATTGATAAACGATAACAATGAGGATTGGTGAGTAGAGCGCTTGTGGTCTCGTGGTGGCCAGGCTTTCCAATCCTAAAGTAGGTTCAAAACCATGGTCATGCACCAATTAGTTTTTCCAGAGCCACTTGGCTTATTCCAAATTTTTACAATTTTGTTATTTGAATTTTTGAATCGAAAATTCAACCCAGCATTTTTTTACCTACATAAACAAACAGTGAAGACAAACTGACTTGTTGCAGAATTTAAATTGTTCTAAAACATGTGTCAAGTGCTCGACAGGGGCTTTTGAGATGCACGTAAAATCCTTTCACCGCACTGTTTCGGAATGTGTTCAGTTCTGTCTGTTCAGTGAGACGACAAGAAAAAAACGAAAGATGATTGATTGTAGCCGGATACAAAACCACATGCAAACAATAGCTATGGTAACGATAGACGGATATACAGAAAATCTTTACCACAATTTGCGGTCACAGATTCTGTGTCTGGTTTCAAGAATGATAGGACCTTGCTGCATAGATACTTCTGACGCAGATAACCGTAAAAAAATTGTCGTGGTCGCATGTTTCAAAAAATAACCAAAAATATCCAGATACAAATAGCTAAAAAATCAGGTTTGGAGAATAACACACAAACAATTCAACTATAGTATATTTTTTTACTAATATATAATATTTTTATTATGTCGTTTGCGTTTTTCATAAAAGATAAAAATATTTTGACTACTCAGTGATTTTATATCTTCAATAATGTTGGTATGACGTCTAAGTGAGTTGTTTGACGGTTATCAGACAACCATGGAGTATATTCACGCGCTGATATTATAAAAATGTTAATGCATATAGCATTATTATTTATTTTATTTTGGTTATTTTTAATTATTAGCATATATTGTTATTTTCATTATATCATTATAAAATTTAATCGAAGACGGAAGTCCGTTCGAATAAAAGGTTTTCTTATCAAACATCGTTGGCACACACCTATAAATTATGATGATGTTAGTAACGACAAAGTCCATTTACAATCATTACAATCGATTTTCTAAACTCGATCACTGAGAACTTTCATATCGATATCACATTTCGTCGCAGTGTTCATTAGTCAAGATTTTAATTGAACAATAGTAGAATGATATTGATCGAGTGATTGAACCCACGTTTGGCGAAAGTGTTTCGTCATTCGACAGATAAGATATTAAAACGATCACTGTGTTACGTCCGCCATAAAAGCAATAAGATCACAATAGGCTTGTTTATTGCGAAGGTGTAGCAACACACAACACAACACAAGTCACATTAACGATACACCTGTGGGTGTTAATGAAGACATCACAGCCAGAGTTACTAATTCTACCTTTTTAAAAACTTTAAGTATTTTACCTATTAGGTACTACTAAGCAAATTGTCTGACAATAGCTGAAGAATGTAAAATACCTACAGTGCAGTTGAATTCAAATAGATTAGCCCGATAATGGAAACTGCAAGGAGCGTTAGAAGCGTGAAAGAGCAAAAACCATAACGCGATCGTCACGTGTGATAGTTGAGACAATAACAACCTTGGCATGATGACGACAGAACATCTTCAGCAACAAAAGATTGGCCCACACCGCCATATTCGGAGGACGTTACTCTCATAAATCAAGTTTAAATCATATTGTCTGTTTCATCATGATATATTAATGTTACAAAATGTGTAATGAAGCGCTTAATGCGTGTTTCATAAATAAACATTGATTTGAAGGTCAGTTACGTAAGGTTACTTCAGTTTGATTCGTTGATGACACCTTTGAAACTTGCAAGCGATATTTGTAAACAACGATGCGTCACTGGCAAGGACTTGTGTTTGACTTGACAATTGCCTTACATGTGGAGAAGGTAATAAAACACATATGACAAAGCGCTCACCTCGTCCGAGGCTAAGAGAGGCACGACTTGAATGCAAAATAAAAGTAGGTTCGGTAAAAGCGGGGCTAAAGGCCAGGTGCGTTAAAATGCAAATGACAGTTTACATCGCCAAAAAAGAACTGAGAAACTGAAGGCTTTTGATGGAATAAACAAGGCTCCGGAGACGGGACATCTGCTACCCATTGACATGTACTTTCTCTGCATCTTCGAGCTTCGACCCGGACGTGGCTCGCATTGTTTTTGTTAATGCTTTATTATTAATATCGTAAACGAAATTGAAAGTTTTAATGAACAATACTCGACGTGAAATATCGAAAGCCAATTGTCCGGTCATTCGGGTTATCACCGCGGTGTAACATTAAGATTATGAGATACGAGCTTTCATTTTTGCATGGGTGCTCAGTTCAGTCAACTCTTTGTATACTTGAGTTCTATCGTAATCGTTTTATGGAGCCACCCAAGATGATGTCATAAAATGTGCAGTTTTACTTACTCTTTCGCAAGGCGGCGGCACCGGCGGCGGCTCGACCTCCATGTATATGCATAGGGTAGATTTCCTCGACAGCGAGTCGCTGGCGAGGCTGCTGGAGCTCGATCCAGTGGAAAACTTCATGTTTCCTCATCCAGGTCGCGATCGAGTGACGTCCAACTGCACTCCTATGCGATGTTGCCAGCACATCACTCAGGTGCCTGTCACCCGATCCCCCGACCGTCTTGACAGCCCGCGTAGTGACAGCGCGTCCAAACACACGCCCAAGGTCCCAGTGTTGATGCAATCGGAATTTTCTATGACTGTCAGCCTGCAACAAACATACGAAAATGGTGATTCAACTGATTGGATAATATTACGAAATTTAATTTTAATCGGTTAAGTGATTTGACCTGATCACATTGCGTGAGCGATTGGGTTAAATGCTTGGCTTTAGCTCTGGCTAAATAAACACTACCTACTCTAAGAGTACCTACTTCAAGAGTAGTAGAGCTCTTTGTGAAGGGCTCGTCCGGGAGTACGTACCGGAAGTACTACCACCACGCCTTTTTCTGCCGCCAAGCAGCAACGCTGTGTTTCGGTTTGAAGAGTGTGGTCGCCGGTGTAATTACAGGCACATGAGGCTTAACATCTGTATGCCTTAAGTTGATGGACGCAGGGCAGTGCATCGTAGGGCACGTTTCTATTGTGCGTGACCTACGGGGCAATGTTTTTTTTTATAGGTGATGGTTACCACTTAACATCAGGTGGGCCATCTGCTTCAACTGCTGAACAGAGAAGCTAAATGCTGCTATAATAGAACATGGACATAAGAATATAATTGTAATGGGGGACTTCAATGCAAGGGTAGGTGAGAGACAAAATGGAGAAGACCTAATCTTAGGACGCTATTGCTACGGACAAAGAACACGAAATGGCAGAAAACTAATGGATCTGGCTTTCGAACACAATCTTAAGGTTCTAAATACCGAATACAAAAACAGAAGCAGATGGACATGGGAATCACCAGACGGAACATACAAAAATGAGATAGACTACATCCTTACCAATAAAAGCAAACTATTCGAAGACTGCAAAAATGTAAAACGCATTAATTTTAACACCAACCACAGAATGGTTCGCGCAAAATTATCTCTAAAACAACCAAACAAACGAAGACCATTTAGTGTCAATACTCAAGCGCGAACCATCAAAGAAAGCATAGTCATTGATCAACTGAACCCTCAACTGGAAGCCTTCTTAGAAACAGAGGAAAATCTCAATCTGCAGGACAAATACAACAAACTTAACGAAATCCTCAACAACACGGCAAGACGAAATATGAATAACAACACAAAAATAAGAAACCATTCAACAACAGACAGAACCAAACAACTGTTAGAAAAAAGATTAGACCTTATAAATACTAGGGAAAAGACCAAAGCAACGAGAAAAGAGATAACCAGTCTAAGCAAACAGATAAAAGAAACCATGAGGAAGGAACAAAAAGCGCAAAGATTAAGAACATTCGAAAACCATATAAAGAAAACGGGTGGTATAAAAAAAGCGTTAAAAATCTTAACAGACAAACGAGACTGGATACCACAGATTAAGAACAAAAAAGGGAAATGCATCACCAAACGTCCAGACATACTTGCCACAGCAACAGAGTTCTACCGGGACCTATATACAAGCCAAAACAATATATCAGAAACAAAACTGCCAGGAGACGAAGCGGTGCCAGAGATACTTCCGAGAGAAGTGGAAAGAGCCATTGAAACTCAAAAGAAAGACAAGTCACCCGGACCTGACAACATAACTAATGAGTTTTTAATAGCAGCCAAGGATGGCATTGTAAAAGTTCTAACAATAATATTTAATGAAATCTTGAGAAGCGAAATTATTCCAAAACAATGGCTGACATCTACTATTATATTAATACATAAAAAAGGGGATAAGAATGATATAGGTAATTATAGACCAATAAGCTTAATGTCAAACATTTATAAAATCTTTTCAAAAATAATTCTCAATCGGATTACAAAAACACTCGATGAAAACCAACCAAGAGAACAAGCAGGATTTAGAGGGGGTTATTCAACTCTTGACCACATCCATGTGATTAAGCAGCTCGTTGAAAAAAGCAAAGAATATAATATGCCCTTATACTGCTGCTTCGTAGATTACTGCAAGGCTTTCGACTCCCTAGAACATGAAAAAATATGGGAAGCTCTCAACAACCAAGGGATTGAAGATAAGTACACTAGGATAATCAGAAACATCTACAGGAAATCCACTGCAAGTGTCAAATTAGAAAGAGAAGGGAAACCTATAAGAATAGAAAGAGGAGTGCGCCAGGGGGATCCTCTATCTCCAAAGTTATTTTCAGCAGTCCTTGAGGAAACATTTCGACATCTTGATTGGGAAGCATACGGCCTAAATATTAATGGAGAAAAACTTACACATCTCAGATTTGCTGACGACCTGATCATTTTGTCCAACACACCCGAAGAACTCACTAGCATGATACAAGACTTAGAAAGAGAAAGCGGCAAAGTTGGATTATCGATGAATACCCTTAAAACAAAAGTTATGACCAACAGCAAACCAGAACCAATAACACTAAAGGGGAACCCCATAGAATATGTTAAGGAGTACACATATCTCGGACAAGCTATATCACCAATCGACCTAACTACAAAAGAAATAGAAACTAGGATAGGGAATACTTGGAAGAGATACTGGACATTTAAAGAAATAATGAAAAACAAAGAGGTAAATGTAAAAATTAAAAATAAACTTTATAATACATGCATTCTTCCAGTGTTAACATATGGTTGCCAAACCTGGGCTCTTACTAAAGCGCATAGTAAAAAGTTGGAGGTCTGTCAGAGTTCTATGGAAAGAAGCATGCTGAACCTAAGAAAATCGGATAGAATAAGGAACACAAAGTTAAGGGAAATAACTAAAATAGAAAATGTAACACTAGTTGTAAGAAAAAACAAATGGAGATGGACAGGGCACACTTTAAGAGGGACAGACAGATGGAGCAAGGCAATAACAAACTGGATACCTAGAAACGAAAAGAGAAAATGTGGGAGACCATTTAAAAGGTGGGAAGACGATCTCAAAGCTGTTGCTGGGAAGCTTTGGCTAAGAATGGCTAGGGATAGAGATCAATGGAAGAAGTTGGAAGAGGCCTATGCCAAACTAGGGCAAACGGAGGTGATCTAGTGAATCAGTGTAATTTTAAGTCTATATAAATTATTTCAAACTTACTTCTAAATAGCATTAAGCAACAACTTATAACTTCCGAATAAAGGCTATTATTATTATTATTTTTTCAAAGATTTTTTTTTTCTCAAAATATAAATATTTTGGTAATAATGAAGCTCACGGGCCTAAGCCAAGTGCGAATCATGATTTGTTGGAGCATTTGCGTCGTCTTGCAGGAATTTCCTCACTATCCGACAAGTATTTAAGATAGCAGCTTTTTGCATTGTTACGTATGTGTTTTCTGGTATATCAATTACTTTAAGATATTGGTGAATGCATTTCGGTATCACTCCAGTGCTGGAGAGCACCAATGGTACAATATATACTTTATTAAGGTTCCATATTCTTATTATTTCTTCCTTTAGTTCTGTGTATTTATGTATTTTTTCTGTAATAGTTTTTTGTAAGTTATGTGTATTTGGTACCGCAATATCTACGATGTAAGCAATTTTATTTATTTTATCTACTAATGTTATATCTGGCCTATTATTATGAATCGTTTTGTCTGTTAAAATAGCTCTATCGAAGTACATTCTATGGCTGCTATTCTCCAGCACAGGTTTTGGGGAGTATTGGTAGTATGGTGCAAGTTTACCGTTTATTAATTTGTGTTTAAGGGCAAGTTTTTGATGAATGATGTTTGCTACTTGGTTGTGTCTGTGTGTATAGTCTGTTTGTGTGAGGCTGGGACAGGCACTGGTGATATGTTGGATTGTTTCCGGAAGACGGTGGCACAGTCGACATTTGTCATTTTGCATAGTTGGGTCTTTTATAATGAACTTTCTGTAATTTCTTGTATTGATAACCTGATCCTGAATCGCTATCATGAAGCCTTCTGTTTCCGGAAACAGAGAGCCGAACTTAAGCCATTTATTAGAAGCTTGTAGGTCTACGTGAGGTTGTTCCAAGTCCTGCAGATGTCTTCCATGTAGTTCCTTATTACGCCAGTTTGTAAATTTTGCAGTAGTATTTTCAGTCACGGTTAAAAATTTATGGTTTTTATCTAATAAGTTTAGTGGTGTATATTTATTGTCAGTATCCGTTGTAGCTGAATGAATTTGACTGGATATCGATTTTTCGTAAAAGAAACTCCTAAGGTTTGTAATTTGTCCTACCCACAAGTTCTTTAAGTCAATCAATCCTCTCCCCCCCTTTAGCCTTTCAATAGACATTCTTTCAATGGCTGATTTAGGGTGTAGATGATGATGTTTGGTAAGCGTTGATCGTGTCTTCATCTCTAATTTCTTTATATCAGTTGCAGACCACTTCACAATACCAAACGAGTATGTGAGAATTGGTATGGCATAGGTGTTTAAGGCCTTAAAAAGGTTTTTGGAGTAAAGTGGTTTTTTGCAGATCTGATTCACTCTGTGGAAGTATTCACTACGTAGGTCCTCTTTTATTTGCTTATGATTGATGCTTCTTCCTTCCTGCAGACCCAGATATTTATAAGTTTCGTTTTCTTCCATGAGAGTAAAATAACTATTCTGCACGTTCCCATTTCCATTACCACCAATTTTCCCTTTTCTTATATTTATTGTTTTACATTTATCTAATCCGAATGACATGTTTATATCTTTACTAAATTGTGCCGTATTTTCTATTAGCGTCCTCATTTCTTTTTCAGATTTAGCAAATAATTTTATATCATCCATATACATAAGATGACTTATTGCAGTACTAGATGTTAGTTTGTAGCCATAGTTTGAGTTGTTAAGCAAAGTGGACAACGGATTGAGTGCCAGACAAAACCACAGTGGGCTGAGAGAGTCGCCTTGAAAAATGCCATTAGAAATTGGGATTTCATCTGTGGTTACAGTATGGTTATTATTAGAAAGTAATAGAGTAGTTCTCCAATTACCCATAGCATCTTCCAGGAAAGTTATTAAGTCTGGGTTTACTTTGTAAATCTGTAATACACGAATCAACCATGAGTGGGGTACACTGTCAAAAGCTTTTTTGTAGTCAATGTATGTTAGATGTAGGTTACGGTTATGTGAGGTGGCGTGTTTTAATATAGTAGAATCAATAATTAACTGTTCTTTGCAACCCCTGTGGCCCTGTCGACACCCTTTTTGCTCTTCTGCTAGAACATTATTTATGTTTAAATGGTGATTTATTTTAATCGTTATACAAGATGTAATTAATTTATATATGGTTGGTAAACAAGTTATGGGGCGGTATTGTGAAGGATCAGCTGTGTTATTACTTTTAGGTAGCATGTATGTTATTCCTTTAGTAGCAAAGTTTGGTAATTCTTCTGTGCCTTTTAGTACATTAGATATAGTTTTAGCTAGAATATTATGAAGTACAGAGAACTTTTTGTACCAAAAGTTATGAACTCCATCTATACCCGCAGCTTTCCAGTTTTTCATTCTCCGAGTTACTATATCTATGTCTATTTTGTCTATCTCTGAGAACTCCATCTCATTTATTGTTTCTGCTTTAATTTCTTCTACTTTAATCCATTCAGCTTGTTCGTTGTGTTCCCGCTCTTTTTTCCAAATATTTGTCCAGTATTCTTTAAGCTCTCTTTCATTTGGGATATCTGAAACACTTGTGTTAGTGGGATTTGTCCTAAGAGATCTGTAAAAACCTTTTTCGTTAGATGTAAACATTTTATTATCTAATTTACGCTGTAATGCTTTATTGTAACGCGCAAGCCTTTGTGATTTTAGTGTAAGTTTTTGTTTAAGTGTGTCTAAAAACTCTTCTGGTCTTACATTATTTTCTTCGTGATTTGAATGAATTTTGTACTTTTCGAAAATTGAATTAACTTTTTTAACTAAATTTACATTTCTGTTGTTATTTATGAACTGGGTCACCCTCCCAATATCGGCTCTAAGGCTTTTGATGTCATTCTCTAATCTAATCTGCCATGCTGGCTTATTGATCAGTGGTTTTGGTTTTTGGCTATTGTCGGAAGAGATTTTATACCCGAGTTGTGTGGATATTACTACAGCACTACAGTATATGAGCGTGTGGATATTAACTAAATTAGACTCAGTTGAAACGAACCTATCGAGAATCTCGTGGTTGAATACGTGGACTAATTCGTACAACTTTTTATTTTCACGTAAGCGTGGTAGCTTCGGCCTAGACGTTGGATCAGTATCTGAGTATAGGGTCAGAGCAGATTGTAGTCGATCTATTAACTCTTGAACTACAACGTTGGTCACTTCGGCATGTTGAGTGCTCATATTCATTTCAGGTAAATGTAGAAGTGGTATGTCAGGTGTTGGTGTTTGAGTTAAATGCAGAGGTGTTTGCGATTCAAAGGGTGGTGTAGTAGAGAGAGTGAGAGAAGAAACTGTTCTTATAGTGTTAACTGGGTCTGCTGTGTTAACTTCAGTATAAGCTCCTACTCCAGGCATCGGTGTGGCTACCGAAATGTCATTCAACTCCTCTTCTGAACGCAAAAGCTCAGAAACTTCAAGCTTTAAACAGCCGATTTGTTTATCTGATAAAAGTTTGTTTCTAACAATAACCCTTCTTTGGTCTGCTATTCTTTGCGATGATACATCCAATGTGGGATATTCAAGTTTAAATTGATCGTGTAGTTTTTGACAATACATAGTCTTGTCAGTTTCTAATTTGGTGACGTATAAGTAGGAACGCATTATGAAAGTATTTATATCATTATTCCATTTCATGCGTACCCTCGGTTTGCCAGCTTTGGTGGTCGCAGGTTGAGTGGCAATTGCCTCTTGCGAAACATCCTCAGCTGGGGTTGCTGCTCTACTACTACTTCGTGTATTGCGGCGACATGCCAGTTGGGTTGGCTGTCTTTTGAACTCGGTTGAAGTAACCGGTGATTTTGTAGGAGAAGGAAGAAAAGGTGAAGAAGGAGGAGAAACGGATGAATTAGATTTGAAGCTAAGGTATGAAGGTGGAGAAGAGGGAATTGATGAAAAAAGAGATGATGGTGAGGATACAACAGAGATACTATCTGCTTGGCTACACGGGCTCCTCTCCTCAATTGGAGCTAGCCGTTTTACTCCCTCATCATGTTTGCTCGTCGTGCTGCGACGTGCAGTGCCGGTAGATGTGCACCGGCTTCTAGTTAGCGACCGTAGGTTATACCTCCTGTTGGACTCGCATTGTTCGGGTTCCCCGGCAGAGGGCCGCCCATTACCCTCGCCACCGATGGTTTGCATGCTGTAGCGTCCAGCATCGGCTCCAGACGCGCCCCGACGATCACCCTCGGGAAGCGACCATATACTTATACTTTTACTTGGCTCCATCATGATGGGTTTGCCATTTCCCTTTTTGTCACTTGCTTCTCGATTACACATCTCGCGACAGGTCCCTGACAAGTGCAAGCTACGCAATCGCTGCTCCCAAGCGTCACTCCTTGTACAAAAAGAGTAACACTAGACAGCAACGACCACAAATCCCAGGCCTGCCCTAGATCCGCCGCAAGATACACAATCGGGAAGCCGCTAAGTAATTTCATTGCGAGTGTCCGCCCCTCACGTGGCTAAGATGGTCAGCACGGACGTAGGGTTGGGCTTTGAGGGGCTTATTATTATTATTATTATTATTATTATTATAAATGAACAGATAAACAAAAAATCTCCACGCAGATTTAGAAACTCCACCGCGGCTGATTTCGATAGAAATCAATGCTAACCTTCTTTGCTCCACTTTGTCAGATGGTTTCAAATGTTGAAACTACCAAGGACATATTAATTTAGATTAGGCGATTGTATTGATAGACGTTTTGTTTCCATTATGTAGATTTTAAGAGCCGATAGGTGTAAGTGAGTTTTGCAAGAAAATGCACCAATTGTTTTGCTGCCTTAAGATGCACATATTAAAATAACTAATGCACTTTAATAATAATAAAGCCTTTATTTCCTAATTAATTACATACATATTTTATCAAATTATTCTCACTTATTATTTCTATATTAATTATATTATCATGATTTATATTATTGCATTTGGGCACCCAAAAGTGGATGAAGGCCTCCTCCATGCGATTCCATTGTTGGCGATCTTGTGTCAGAGTTTTTCCGGCAACCTCTACAATATCGTCGCTTCATCTTCTCCTCGGTCTACCTCTTGTGCGGGTCAGGTCACGTGGGTACCAGTGTAAAATACTTTCACTCCATCGCCCATGATCATGGCGCATGCAACTGTGCCGAAAATATCGGGAAACAAACTCATAAATCATGGTAAACATTCGCCGTTTCAAGGGAAATATTGTTCATAACTATGAT
The DNA here is from genome assembly GCA_963576535.1 of Plemyria rubiginata. Classification (NCBI taxonomy): domain Eukaryota; kingdom Metazoa; phylum Arthropoda; class Insecta; order Lepidoptera; family Geometridae; genus Plemyria; species Plemyria rubiginata. The sequence continues at coordinate 12,424,477 of OY754908.1, read as the reverse complement.
AGTTTCAAAAAATATATTTAGTCGATTTTCAAAAGAGAAGGAATGCAGATATGAAAGCATGTAGAATACACACCTACGAGTTTCACAAAATCAGCCATAAATCGTACTCTAAGTAATAGAATGCGCGCACGCACAGAAGCTTATGCTCTTTACCGTAATTCGGAATCGAATTCCAAACGGTTCCTGGAATGTCTTGCCCTCACTTTGCATCAAGTGATTCACTGACTGCCTTTGTTTCTTGTAAAAGTGTTTTTTTTTAATTACTATGCATCTACCTAATACACTTTATTTATCCACTTCAAATTGCATGTTTATTGGACACTAGCGACCCGCCCGCGCGCCCCTGCTTCGCACGGGTGCACATATCATGCATGTAATATACATATAAACCTACCTTTTGAATCACTCTATCGATTAAAAAAACCGCATCAAAATCCGTTGCGTAGTTTTAAAGATTTAAGCATACATAGGGACATAGGGATTGTTTTATACTATGTAGTGAAGCTACATAAGTAATTGTACTTTTTAAGCCTAAGTTACATTAATATCTAACCACTTTAATGTTGACGGCGGCACAATTATCATTAGTAGCCTCTGCTGAAACAGTCCTTATTTTTTTTGGTAGTTCTTTACTTCTGCAGGGGACCTCCTGTAGAACAATTTTTTGCTGCTGATAACACCCCATCTAGCTTCTAGTTGCGTTTGATCCACAACTTTTTGGCCACCCTGCATAGCCGCCTCTAGCTAGTAGCAGCCAGGGTCTGTGCTCTATGGTTTTATCAGAGCTGCATGCCTCTTGACATTAACGTTGTTTTCGTGTAAACCTTTCTAATTTGAATTCGCTTGCCTTTCTTTGGCATAGATTTGGATTGGTAAATGGACAGTTATTCTGCAAGCGTCTGGTTATACAAATTAAGTAATATTAGAACATTCTTTTTTGTTTTCTAAGTACTTATAATATTATATGAGAGTGTTCTGTTGGTGAATTAAAATAAATAAATTAAAACGAAGCCAGCTACAAAATCTAGAATTACACACCGTCCGTCACTAAATGTAAGAAAGCAAACAAAATACAATGCAACCACATGACTCAACTCGCGGTAGGTAAAGCCTGCAACGTCCTTCACAAAGAAATGTTTGAAACAAAGCGAGGCACAGATACATACACAGTCTTTATGGGAAACAAGTAGTTGCACTGCAAACTACTGAGCCCATAACGAATGGATAATACTCGGAGAACAAAGAGACAGAGAGAGACACTTGGACTTTGTAATGCTGAGAAAGGTACGAGATAAGCTGATTATAAATATTGCTCCCATGATAAAACAGACTTAGAAAAGATATTGATCAAATCGGTAAGTTATTCTCACACCATCGATAAACGCAATTCACTTAGGAATAGAAAAACAAAGTATTTTAGATTTATTAGAGAATTCAGCTAAATAAGAATGAAAATATGCAATGGACCACGCACTGTAAGACTAATTTTTCCAAAGACTAATTAATTAGGTAACGGTAAGATGTTTTATTAGGCTAACTTCCTGCATTGTCCTACCTAGGTACTTAGGAATATTATAGTTTTAGAAACATTTCAAGTAGAGACACTCATGCATGACTGTAGAAGACAAATAAAACAAAAGATAAGGTTTAAAACCAATAAAGATCATACTGGATTGAAGTGATTGATAAATATGTTATCACTTTATGATATTGATAACAATTGAGATGAAGAGGTTGAAGAATAAAAAAATGTTGTGAAACTTGAAATGATAAAAAGCGACAAAACGAAGAAAGACAACGATTCGTACGGATAAAACAGATACTTAGATATTTTAGAATGTTATAATATAATATATTCATAATATCAATGTAATCATAGTAGGTATATTTAACTATTTAACGAACGAATGTTTTAGTTAACATGCGGAAGTAAAATAATTAACAAAAATATACCCTAAAACTAAAAGTATTTATTTTATAAATAATAAATATGTATTCCGACCGTCAACGTGCATTATATTTTTATGTACTTACTTATCTGGTTACATTTATTTCATGCTATAGAAAATAGAAATAAAGCTAAATAACTCACAAAGGTCATCAGTATGATCCGTATTGAGTCAGCATGTGTTCCAATCCATGTCATAATTTAGAAGAATGACTTGTCGATATACCTACATTTAGATCTCTATCAAATCTCAGAGAGATGCGATAAGAGATTAATTCATCAACAAACTTGACTTGTGCTTACTGATCGAGAGATTCACTGAATATAAAACTGTTTATTTTTATTAGCAATCATAGCTAAGAGACATTTCAATGAAAAAATATAATCCTGTGTTAGTTGTGTCTTGGTTTTCTTTCGTTTTGGGACTTTCAGGTTAAAAATCTCACCAAAATTAACCCAAAACCCGCTTTCACTGACTCAAATATGAATGTTTACGTTTGTTCCGCGCTCATTGTTAAAAGATACAAGTAATACTGGTCCTTCCCGTTCCCCTTGTTTGTATAAATATGATAATGTCCCACTTTCCCACCAGGAAAGCCGTTGGCACGCGAACGCACGTAATTCTGACTAAATCTATGATTATTGATTCGATGTGCGAGGAAGTACGAGGTGTGGATAAAAACAGTTCCTAACGATCATTATGATTTGGTAAAGTGGAAGTAGAGTAAACCTCACCACTTATCACCTCAAATCAGAAGAGCCCTGAGGTCCACAACATAGTATACATGCGACAGTGTCATTTCATTTAATTGTTTTTCTTTCTAGTAGTACTTAGGTACAGAAGAGACCAATAATGAAAATCACCAAACGAGACAGTTTTCGTCGCCAAGTCTGTAGTCTGAGTAGTATATCTCCATCCTTAACCGGTGTCTTATGTGCGAAGCATCTAGTGCTAACGGTATACCTAGAGTTAGAAACTACTAAAATAAAGGGATATAAACTGTGTGTAGATATACAGTTTTTTTATCTAAATCCTCAAACCAGTTTAGCTAACTAGCATGACAGATAAGAGAGTCTGGAAATCTCATGCGAAACGCCAAACCAGTTGCTAAGGTTATAGAGCATAGTTTGCAAATGACATTTCCTAGTTACTAGACCATTTCTAGGAAACCGAGATATTACTGACTTGTAGGAACGTTATTTATTTAGTTCTTGTGTCTGATCTGTATTATACTAATAGAGATCAGTGATCTATACAGACCATACAGACTCATGTTAAGTCACTTAAAGTAAAGAAATATTAAAAAGATGTGTTAGTATTCCTATTAGTTGTTATATAAAGAGTCACATAAAAATGTATTCGTTCGGAGCGCGTTCGCAAATGCTTGGCTTCGGCGCGATTGCCACAAGCAAGCATAACGCAATAAGCTTATAATATTCGCACTAACCTACTTAGATATAAACTCTCGATAAGAGAAATTCTACAATCCGATTGAACGTGAAAGAGTAGATGCAACCTTACACAGCGTTCGACGATAAACATAATCTTTGCATGAGCTGCCGGGAGTGTGCAAGCATCAAGCAAGCCTTATAAGTGTCTACGTGGAGGTCAACGGTGACAGAGTTTCCTGAGAACGAGATAGTCTAGCTTTCCCTAGAACAATCGAGATGACAAATGTCCGCTTCGCGTGCACAATGAGCTCACGTCCCAAATACCGAAGCGTTCATTGTAAACTTCGTAAATAAGTAGATGCAAATGAACACGTAAGTAGGCAGGTAGTTGACTGAAGCTGCAGCACAGAAGAAATAACAACAACAAGCAGACGTTTCACTCAGACAACACACAAACCGAATCGGACACAAAATTATATTTGAGAATGATAAGAAATAAAAGTTTTGAAAGATTCAGCTTTTCACGCACTCAAATGAGAATTTATACCTTAAACCAGTGCGATAAAGACTATAATGCATTAAAGATAGATTTCTAGTGATTGCACCCCGGCTGCAGGTCCTTGGTCGTTCGAGCGAGGAGTGCGTCCAATCGAGCTGAACCACACGCAACCAGCCAACCCGAGATTAATGCCATCGACACACGCAACCAAGCAACAATATCGAAATTAGTGGTAACGGTGTCTCCTATCTAAAAGTCACACTATTTACGACACCACGAAGCAACACGTTTTGAGAAACCGTACGGAACTATAAATCTCTTGATTGTTTAATTAAACAAACCTTTCGATACGTGATTGAAATAAACTGCATGTGAATTACAATGTTTCCAAAAGTATACAAGAAGTATCTGACCTAAATAGGTAAAATATTCTAGAGCGAAACTAAGTAAAAATACCAATATGTTATCTTACGATTATTTTATCCTTTATAGACACCTGACAACAACAAAAACATCACAAAATATAATCATTAACAAATACTGTACATACTTAAAAATGCACAACATGATCTCAATAGCCGATGGAACGAATCCCGAATACGATGAAGCAAGATGCAACAAAAATGACACGGAGACATTACTGATAAAGCCGGCTTTTTACAAAGCCATCGTAAAATTCAGGTTACATAAAAGAGAAATGTAGCATAAATGAGAAAATTCTCAAGCAGGTTACGAAGGCGTAAAGATGATTATAACTTTTATGAGGTGACGACAGATCCAAAGTGCAATGACTATTGAGAGCAATTTTCTGGTCGCATTTGAGCAATTTACTTCTCAAAGTGATACAATTGCTTTTTATGCCATACTATCGATGCGTGACGTAGCGCCGTTCGGTCTACGTGATATTTTCGTCAAGCCTTAGGTTCAAAGACCCTGAGGTCAGGTGGGGATAAAAAATCTCAGCAGTTTCTGCGATATCTAATTTTCGGCCATAAACATTAATTGCGCTAAAGTGGACGGGTTCGGTTCGGAATCGCTTTCGACTTCGGGAGTTTTAAGAGTTTAAGTTGTGTCATGTCTTTTATTTTGCAGTAGGTAATATTATAAACCAGAGAAGTCCAGTCACAAGTGCGTTCAAGTAATGGATACATGTGAATGGTCAATTATTCAACCACCATTCAAGTCTTATTATCAGAGTCATCAGAATGACTTGCAACCATGCAAACGTGTTACTCTCATTATCTAATACCCACTGGCGCCAAAGACACTAAATCCTGTTTACTCCAGCTATTATTATTAAACGTTCATTGGTCTCGTAATAACGTTACATCAAGATCCGTGATAGCATCCGTCTCATAGCCCCATGTCCCATGGTCATAAAAAGTGTCGGCCTACGTAATTTAGTCCGCAACTCAATCCGAGCGGGCAACGCGTAAAAGCGTAAACCTTCCACGCTTTAGGGTCACCTTCGAGTGCCTATACCTTACCAACACTGTTTTTGCATAGTAGGTACTCAGTATTAACACACGAAGTAACCGTTATCGTGACGTCTATTACCTTATCAGCTCAGCATTAGCGTACCGTTTATGGTCTGCACCGTTCAGTGGTCCCGCAATGGGATCACATCGTTACACGGTAATGCCATAAATACAACGAAGTCCCTAACGGGCGGCGTGTGTGGTCGGGAACTATGTCGATAGGACCTCGATAGGATGTACCTACCACCTACTGTATTTATAGCAAGTTACTTGACAACTAAAACAGATAGATACAGTTCTTGCAGCAGCGATAGACTTGCCACCTGCCATATTCGGGTATATCCCCGATTTAAAACTTGGTGAACGTGTTTCTTATTGTCTAACCTAAACAGTAGAGCCAGAAAAATTATATTTCGATATCAACATGATTAATTAACAGATTTCACCAATAAAATATTGTAATTCAGACAGTCTCTGTCAAATTTTACTGAGTGAGGTTTCGGTTTTTGTGACTCACGACTAAGAATACCAGAGCCCACAAATCAAATAGCTAGGTCACGCACTGCACGTAAAAGAACACGTGTGTAGCCTCGAAGTCCAGGACTTTGTCAAAAGTCAGTTCAATTCTCGTGCCTTGCACTCAAATGGTCTAGTCACGACTTCAAAGATTTATCAGACAATTATTTCCTTAGCCGATTTGTTATTTTATTATGGCAATCGAACCGCCATATTGTTAGTTAAACCTACAAAAGCGAACGTACGTTCAATTAGGCTTTATGCGATTTTGTTGAAATGTTTGATTGTAATATTTTGGTTTGTTTTGCTGATTGCGAAATCGTTAAAACCATCAAACTATTAGGCGTTAGTATCATAGAGATCGGATATCGACTAGTTAGTTTCATCTACCTACTATGCAGTCATCTCCACAACTGTCTAACATTATTTTTCATTTAGCTACTGCAAAATTTTATTGTGTGTGTGCATAATTATTTATTGAGCAATAAAACAGGACGACTATTTACCTACCTATCTTATTTTGTAACAACAAAGCTTAGCAATGCCTTTCCAGGCATAAAATCTCTACTCCAGTCTCACCCCCTTTTGAGTAAAACAGGTTACTGTAGCAATGAATGGAAGTACACAGACCGGACTGACATTTTTCCGACTACCTGTCTCGCACATTCCTCGCATACTGGATATTAAAAAATCTACTGACAAATCTATAGACCGTACATTGCATTGTCTGCAAGATATTACTTTGAATTGATTCTTTGAGACTCAATGGATAAGGAGTCCCAAATTCGCAAACAATTGTTGCACTCCGTTGAATAAGACTTGCCACATGTTGCGTGTAAATTCCTCTAAAATTATAACGCAGACCGTCATGCTAAAACGGAGTTTAAACTTTAACCAAAAGATGTCAATAAACCCAACTGACAGTATAACTTAATCGTACCGTCCATCAAATGTAACGAGCTGAGTTAGAATGACATATTTTCTGTTCTCATCAGGATTTATTTGTTATTGTAATGAGGCTATTGGTTGGCTCTCGAGTAGAAACCAGAACGGCGCCAATGCTTCGGACTTTTTCTAAGATTTCAAAGAAACAGGTTGCTCTAGTCTCGTCTTGTAGATAAGTATCTTGACGTGCTTTTAATAATTTAACAGGATATTATACGTTATGTCACTTGCTGTGGTTTCCTTCCGATATGTTGTGTCACTTGTGCTTGCACATGTTTTAGGTCGTAGGTATGGCCATTATTATTACATAAGATAAGTGCTTTTTTATAATTGATAATTGAAATTAACTTCCTTCCTTGCTTCACCAACCCTGTCATTTACTTCACATATTATTTTAGAGTTTTTCAGATGTTATCGACTTTGCAATTTTAAAGTCCTTGAATATCATCTTGTCCCTTACTTTAATACCATTTTAGGCTGTCAACTTTTTCAAAAGAACCTCATTAGAAAACCAAGCAATTTGTATATCTATTCGGTATTGTATTCACCCCATATTCTTGTACATGGCTACCGGATATCCATACATGCGAAAACGGGTCACGCCATGCCACCATGCGATGGCTGCATTTACGATGAAGCCAGAATCAACAGCGTCTACCTGTACTGTTTGAGAATAGTTTTCGCATTTTATTTTTTACGGATTCTTTGTTGGTTTGCTACTATGTTTTGACTAAAAGTAAGTCCTCTAAAACAACTGCGTCGTACCCAACTGGGTAAGAAGTTACATTGTTAGAATGGCTATTCCGAGTCAGAATAATATTGCTGAAATGGACACTTCTATTTGTATATTCCAGAGAAAGAGAAACTTTAAAATTAAATGTCGTTGCTGCCGCGCAATTGAATTGAATAAGAGATATATTTTGTACCTCTGGGATTTCAAATCTTTTGAAGAAGTTACAATGTCTGGTAGGTAACTGCCGGTTAGGTCGGCCAGCTTGCCTGCTTTTTGTGAGATTGTGCGTTCCTGTTTGTGCTCAATTTGGTGTTGGCGAGATATTACGGATTCCACAGGCATTCGCTGTCGCCCAGTTTTCAATAGATGGCTGAGAAATGAGGTAGAATGATTCTTGAATCTTGATAGCTTACTCTATGGACGCAAAAACTAGTGCTTTCTTTAACTGAGAAATAGTTGCTCTTGCTTGACCTAGAGGACTATAAGAAATGCAAACAAGTATATCCTACTTGTTTATATTTCTTTGGTTATCATCTCATACATTATTAACAACGGTTTTGGTATAGGATGACTTTGATGCGACCATATTATTCTCATACATTGACATGCAAATATTATCTTAGAGCGACTGCATTATCTCATCTACAAGTAGTTTAAAAAACTACAGCTATTGAGCATGTATGTAGGTATTTTGTTATTTTTAATTATTGTGAATTGTTTCTTTAAATTCCAAAAATGTCAAGCTGGTTGGACGTTATTATGTATTGGAAATTAAATACGGGATTTCCAACCAAATTTTCTTTTGTTTTTTAAAACACATATTTAACATCAAAAGAATGTATTGTAGCAACAAAGGTAATGGGCCACATGCAGTAGAGTCTACTGAGTAGACTGTTGTTTCTGCGCAAAAGCGGCGTTTGCGCAGCTGTTGTGACGTCATTCTAAGTATATTTTATTCATTTCTGTCCGTGGTACAAACTAAAGACAGTGTTTTGATATCCTAGTTTACCATTGGTTGATTTTAAACTATTCGGTCACTTGAATTTTGACAAGGCACAAAGTGAAATAATTAATCGACTATTAGTTTTTTGACTGATATGAAACCGCTTTACGAGTACAACAGCATACCAAAATATTCGCTTTGAGTTGAAACTACGTAAGTTAATAACTGTTATTTTGCATTTTATTGAAACAAACCTATATTTGTATACCTACGTCACTTAATCGATTTCATGGTAAAAAGAGTCAATAAGAACATTGAACATTATGTGTACGAGTATTGCCCTTCGTGTCGTACGTATAGTACCCGTCAAACTTCTTGGCCATCGCGCGAGGTGGTAGGGGAAAGGTTTGCACTCTTCGCACCACCAAAGAGACCTATTTTTCATTTCTTTTTCATTCAAGGTCGTTTGTTCAAGAAGTTTGACGGATACTATACTCGTATCTACTTACCTAACTAATAGACGAATAAAACGTATTAGGTACATTTTACCCACTGATCTGTATTATAATAGAGATCAGAGATTTTAAACCAGTGGTGTTGGTAGGTGCACTATAATCTAAATTTTATTTTGTTGCAGTGCCTAAAGGATCATACCTTGTACATACTACGGAACTCCTTGGTCACAGATAAACCTTTTTTCGTTTTTCCATTAAAAAACTACAATTAAAATGATCTATGGTAACTGGTCCACCTACGATCGTATGCATTTCAACTTTGCCAAATGTAATGCAGCTAGAAGTTTATCAACACTGCAAAGTTTACCAACAAAGCATCTAATAAGCTGCTCAGGTAAATTAGATTACTCCACTTGCGGCGTGGGTGGGCCAAGGCCTGTGTTATCTGCTTACATCTGACAGAATGGTATAAAAATACATGGCAACATTGCATACCTTGTATGGTGGAGTTGCTAGAATAGAAAACTTAAAAGCGACCCACAGAAAAACTAAACAGGTAGGAAGATGGTCGTATCCAAAGAATATAGTGGTTTTAACGACGCAACTTTACCCAAGTATTTGGCGATAACTGACAACGTAAGTCTGGCCGAGTTGAACCAAGACAAATCAAGAAGCCAAGTTATTTTAGAGAAAAAAAACACAGACGCAAATTAGTTTAGATCTACTTGATCAAAATAAAAATAAAGAAAAAAACAGAAGAAAAGGCCGCACTCAACAGTTGCATGTTTCGAAGCCCTATTATAACGTAACTACATTAAAATACGGTTTCGAAACATTATAATGTTACTACATTATAATACGGCTTCGAAACATTCAGTGCAGCTACTGAAACTGAAGATAGGTATCTAATATACTTTTATTCAAAAATTATTTACTTTATAGTGTAACGACTTGAAATATGATGTGGTACGCAATAAAATTTAAACTATCAATAAAAATTATACATTGAATTCCAAAGAAACATGAAATAAACGGACATTAGTAACGCGTGCTTATCAATCAACCAAAATATGTGCTTATGTTTGTTTATGATATGTCAGACCAATTAAGTTGAATAAAATAGTTATAAACTGTACATAAAATATGGGACGACTAGGAAGTCTTTAAAGGTCAGTAAAGCAAAGGCTAAAAAAAGTATTAAAATAAACAGTTTTATTGAGGCAATAAAAATATAATAATATTCCATGATAACGAGATGGATACAATTTAGGTCGTACAAGATAACAAAACGTATTGAGAAAAAGAATATGCGTGTGTGGATATTATCTCTACTATCAGCTATATAAACTATCTGGTGTAGCTTGGATAAAACACCTTCGATTGCATAAACAGAAAGTTATTGATGGGCACTAAATACCTATATACCTTCCCGTTACCGCGTAATAACATTTAGAGAACAAGCGAATGACGCCAAATGTCTTTGCCATATGCCTGACATATCAAAAATTCATAACCTTGCTCAGGTATTTCAAAGAATTAATAACGTTAGCCGAATTGTCCTGCGGCTATTTTGGACAAAACATTACTCATACCTGACAAAGATTACCATTGAACTTCACCCACAATCCAAAAGCTGACAGCCAAACGTGATCAAATCAAAGGTCAGCTCACAAGAGCAGAAACATCAGGTAGAGGGCCTTCGTGAAAGTATAGTAGCGCATGGTAGGACAGAGTATGAACCGCTGCAGCTGGCAGATGATAAGCATTGGCCAGACAAGAAGAGAGACCGGGAGAGAAAACATCTCATTCCAGTAAATGAAATAAAGATAGTTAATTGTGTACTGCATTAAATGGTGCGGTGCCTAGATTCGCCTAGCGTAACACGCAGGAGCGCAAAATGTTCGCGAACATATAGTGAATACCCGGCTGACGTTAAGAAATGATCCGTGTGGTCCTACGTAAATAAATAACGTTTGGAATCTGATTTGATTGTAAGTATAGATTCTGAGAAAAGAGAATTTACTGCACAATGCAGAAACAAAGAGTGATGATGAAGATAGACTGAGGACGACCTCAGTGGCGCAGCGGGCGAGAGTGTGCCTGCGACGCTAGAGGTTGTGGGTTCGATTCCCGCCTCGGAACAAATTTGTGTACGATCAGCAGAAATTTGTTCCGTTGGTCTGGGTGTTTATGTATAATAAAAAAAAATATCTATCTTTGTAAGTATATATGTAATGTATAAAATATATCAGTTATCTAGTACCCATAACACAAGCTTTGAGTAGCTTACTTTGGGGCTAGATAGTGCTGTGTGGATTGTCCAGCATTATTTATTTATTTATTTATTTTATTTATTTATTATAGGATCAGCGACACAGTGGACCGTTAGGTACCAAAAAGACAAATGAAAGCTTACAGTTGGGACACGGCCACTAACCTCTTCAAGTACTCTGAGGTTTCGTAAGAGGCATCGTATCGAATCGTGATCGATTGGACCGTGAATGGGAGGTGCTTAGCACGTGCCCTTATATTTCAAATCACAATGCATGTGTCTTATCTACATTCCTGTGTCAAGCAGGCGTCGTTTTGTCCGTCGGTACAGTTATTAGAAAGGTATTTTAATTTCATTGGCATGCAGTCCAATTTATGACTTTTTTGATATGATTCTTCCAAAGCTTTTTTTAATTCCAACATGGCTGTTTTCTGAGGTTCACAGTTTTTTTTATTAAAACGAAGATTAACTTTCAATTTTTATGTCAATGATTATAATTTCCTAATAAATCCTTATTCTGTTTTACATTTTAATTGAGTTTATTACGTAACCTAGAAAAAATTAAATAGATTAATTTTTTGCTACCTAATCATTAAACTTTCTTATGAAATAAATTTCTTTTGAACATCTGCCCGAAAGAGTTTCTATGCTGATAAATCAATAAAATATCGTTATTTTTAGTCAGTTGACGCTACTGGATCTAGATTTACGTAATAATTAAAAATTAATTATATGATGATTATAAGTGATCAATCAAGTCATATAAATATTCAAATTAAACTAAGTCAGGTTATATAAATAATTCACACAACAACGCTAATTTAGACAAATGTTCAGACTGCCCAAACTGTATAAGAAAACTGATTCACAATAATCATTTGATGAGAACATAAAAGTGCTAGTACCTACATGCAAAACGGTGTCGTCATTTCCCGGTAGTAGTAGTTTTTTAATGGGTGATAAAATTTTATAATATTTATTAAATTATTAATAATAATTAATAATATTAATTAAATTATTAATAATAATTAATAATATTAATTAAATAAAAAAAACCATTCTAAACTTACGATAAATACTTACTTATTTTTGTTCTAATCAGGATATCAATAGACACTTTCATTTCAACTGGGTATGCAGCTTCTTAGTTGTGCCTCAAAGTATCTGAATATTAGCTAGGTACAATATCACTGAAATTACGTAACAAAAATAAACTAGAGATAAATTCAGAAATGACACTATATTTACGCCTCGAGGAGGCAGAATTTAACGGGCCTAAATTTTATATAACTACATTCCTATGAATCATATTGATTATGAACTATGAAAAAAATGAAAAAGGAAAAGCAATTTTGCTTCAGAATGTGACGGAAAATTATACATACCTTTTATTTCTGAGAGGTTAAGAAGTAGTGCAAGTATAATCTGTAAAAAAGCCATTTATTCTACAAAAACAAAATTTAAAACATTTTCCATATTCATGCATAAATACAATCAGATTAGTTTAACATACAGGTACGATACAATTAAATTATTTATTATTATTTGATTTCATTTAGTATATTTTATTATTTATTCTATTTATTTATGCACATCATTTATTTATTATAAAATTATTGCTACATTTCTGTTCTATTTACATGTCTGTGGTTATTTTGTAGTCGCCATTTTGGCGTATATAATCTGACTTATGTTTTATTATACATCAGTCCATTTGCAAAACATGCTTGCTGGATGAACGCCATGAAGAAAATAAAACAGCACATTTCAAGTCTGAAGCCATTTCAAAATGTGAATGCAATGTATTATTTGTTTGACTACACGCAACTGTCGGCCCTGATTGTATGACGGAGTTACGTAGACACTACTTGCCATAATATGCAAGAAAGTACATTACAAGCAATGAATGAAACATTCAATTTGAAATACAAAACCGTGTGATTACCTATAGGCTGGTTACCTACATAACCATTTGAATGAGTCCAAAAGAAACAGAAAACCAACCAAATGCAAACCAAAGATTAAACTTCACACGGTTATAGAAATGCTGAATTTTATAAAATACTTTGACCTTGTCTTAAGAGAAATTTTGTGATTTAGAAATCTGGTGGCGTTACTAAGAGATATTAAAACAATCCCCAAAAAGGAAAATGATATTTAATAGATACCTATTTTCTATTGTTTTATGAAAATTAATAATATAGGTAACTAGTACTCACCTGTGTATTTATGTAGTCTAATAAAGGTATATCTAATCTAATCATACATTAACAAGTCACGTGTAGCTCTCCTCTCTAAATAAGGTGTGCAAAAACAAAATGGATAGATGCTATCAGCGTTTTTGTTATGATTATTGAAAGGCATTGGATGCGATAAATGGAAGACTTCACTCGTTTATACTTCGGATAATTACCGACGTGTTGAATTAAAAAGAAAAGACAAGACATGAATGGTATTCTACCCTTCGTGTTTGTAAGTAAAGTATGGTAAAATGGTATTTACCATAATAATATAATAATAATATTGGTGGACATTCCACAGAGCACTATCTCGCCCCAAACCAAGCCATAGCTTGTGATATGAGAACCAGATAGCTGATATCCTACTAATATTCTTTTTTTTTGTAAATACATACTTATCACTACATAGTATAAAACAAAGTCGCTTTCTCTGTCACTATGTCCCTTTGTATGCTTAAATCTTTAAAACTACGGAACGGATTTTGATGCGGTTGTTTTTAATAGATAGAGTGATTCAAGAGGAAGGTTTATATGTATAATACATACATGATATGTGCACCCGTGCGAAGCAGGGGCGCGCGGGCGGGTCGCTAGTAATATTATATAACACCCAGACAGAGAACAAACATCTATGTTCATCATAAATTTTTGTTCCCAGTGGGAATCGAACCCACGAATTATGGCGCAGAAGGCAGAGCTACTACCAACTGAGCCATACAGGCTGTCACCATATTTTTAGCAAGCTAAACATAAAACTTCCAAAATTTTATACATTAAAACAATGAGACTATTTTTGAAAATGTTATTATAATACGCTACTGACCTCTACATTAAAATGTAAATGTTATACTAATGAGTTTATCTGAAACAATGCGCAAAGTGACACATTCAATCATCACAATAATTAACATTTGAATGAAGATTGTGAAACAAAGTTTACTCCGCTTAAGAATTTCTGTTCATCATCCACGGATGAGCGAGTGCTGAGGTGACCGTTTGTTTTTGATTGATTCAAACGTATTTTTTCTTCGCATTCCTCTAAAATCATGATGTCAGTAAGCGCATTAGTCACTCCGAATTATAGTATCCAAGTGATTTGTTTGGTAGCTTCATAACTATTTCGTGATTTGCGTCCATGTAATTGGAAAATTGCGACTTGATTGCCTCGATCCTGAGCTTACGCTGTGTTACCAGTTACCACAGTAATAAGCACAAATTGTTTCATGTAACCAATTGTATCAGCACCTGCTGGACTAGTTTTTATGTGGTTCTCATTATTAACGCTTTCAATGATCTTGGGATGTAATCTAAATGTGTGTGTGTCTCCAGCTTCCTCATATTGAAAATGTAATTTCTATAAATGCCAATATTTAAAGCATAATTAGTGCACTCATAGATTTGAATCATAATTTAGCTGCCAAATAAACAACGATGCTATAAGCTTATAATAGTGTGTAAGCTGGAGTAACATGTCTCCAGCTGCCTCAGTCAGTGTGGGCAAACGGCTAATGATAGAGATATATAGTAAACGCAAGGATTTAGTACCAAACGAATTAGCGAGGTACCAAAAATTTCAGGTCTGTAGCTCGGAAACTCTTCGAGTTATAAGACTTGATCAACGTGTAAGCTGGAGTAACGATACGTGAAAAAGCATATGCTCGTTCTCTGGAATGGCTGGAGCTAGCAGGTTGCTTTAAGTCTCCAGATTTAGTACCAAACGAATTAGCGAGGTACCAAATATTTGAAGTGTTTCTGTTCAAAACTCTATGAGTTACAAGCTTTTCCAGCTTTTTTTGTTTGTCCAACTTGCACATGTTGGATCTCAGCAACCACAATAGGTACAGACTCGGTTGATGTCTCTGAACCGAGCTATGAATTAGTGCACTCGGTACCAAAAATTTGGAATCTCTAGGACAAGCAGTTCTGTTGTAATCAGCAAAATAACTAATATTATGATGAGTTACAGAATACCAGATAGTTCCATTTCGACCAGCCTTCAGTTGATAGTAGCTCTATCTCTGTCACTACAGCGAATGCGTCACACTCGTACCTACTGATGCAATCAAGGAATTTGAATATATCTGTCTGTATTCAAATTCCTTGGATGTTATTTTGCTGATTACAACAGAACTGCTTGTCCTAGAGATTCCAAATTTTTGGTACCGAGTGCACTAATTCATAGCTCGGTTCAGAGACATCAACCGAGTCTGTACCTATTGTGGTTGCTGAGATCCAACATGTGCAAGTTGGACAAACAAAAAAAGCTGGAAAAGCTTGTAACTCATAGAGTTTTGAACAGAAACACTTCAAATATTTGGTACCTCGCTAATTCGTTTGGTACTAAATCTGGAGACTTAAAGCAACCTGCTAGCTCCAGCCATTCCAGAGAACGAGCATATGCTTTTTCACGTATCGTTACTCCAGCTTACACGTTGATCAAGTCTTATAACTCGAAGAGTTTCCGAGCTACAGACCTGAAATTTTTGGTACCTCGCTAATTCGTTTGGTACTAAATCCTTGCGTTTACTATATATCTCTATCATTAGCCGTTTGCCCACACTGACTGAGGCAGCTGGAGACATGTTACTCCAGCTTACACACTATTATAAGCTTATAGCATCGTTGTTTATTTGGCAGCTAAATTATGATTCAAATCTATGAGTGCACTAATTATGCTTTAAATATTGGCATTTATAGAAATTACATTTTCAATATGAGGAAGCTGGAGACACACACACATCTAAATTCTATTCTAGCGTTTATTTTCAATTTCACATAATTGTTGACTTCTTTTTGCTCATGCCAGCAGTTTGGAGGTTAATTAGGTATATTAACAAAATCTTTGACGAAGCTTGACGTGTGGTCTAGAATGTTGCGCCCAAAACACACTTTTCTTTTTTCTCGTCTTTTTATTAACGATAAAATAGACGAATATACTTTTGAATTTCTAGTGGCATTGGTAACTTAATGCTGTAAACTCATCCATTAAATATGTTATTTGACATGTTAATTTAACGTCCAAGAGTGCTTACAAGTCTACGTGGTAGCTACTTGATTCCTACTTGCATATTTTGCGGTTAATTTATGACACACCACAGTAATTTTGATTTCGATTTGCGCCCTCCTTTCTGGAGAAAGTGTAGCTTTTGCAAATCATGATTTATCATTTTAACGCGAAGTATATCTTGTACCTCTTGATGTGTATTTGCAAGTGTTGTTTTCAATAGGGCATATCAAATTAGCCTTTCAGTAGCAGGTGTCTCTCCGATGTCTCTCTTATGCGGAATCATCCTTTCGCTCCGGTGCGGGCGGTCATGAATAGCTATCTCCGCTGGATGTAGTGAAATGTGTGTTGTCCGCGTCACGCATCGGAGAAAGTGTACTACAAAAGCGTACCTGCGACTGGTCCCAATTGGGTTGCGGCCTCGAATATCCACAGCTCGTCTTTTTTCATCGACGCGGACAGACCGATTCTCCTTCTAACCGGTCTGCAAGTCACATTTCCGCGCGTTTTAGAAAAAAAGACAGTGCAGTTGTGATAGCCATAATTTACGGGTTCTGCTGGTGCTTAAGATTTAAATTAGCAGACGGCTTTAAATGACAGAGCTTAAACTGATATTTAACGAGTGACATTGGAGTTGAATGGCTCATTTGAATGACGCTGAAGCAGAAAAAGCAGTTACTTAAAGGACTTCGTGCATTTTATAATTCACTGTATAAAATAATTCATTTATTAATAGGAATATTAGGTAAGCTTAGACCTTTTTATCCAATACAATTCTTATCCTTGTATTTTACGTAGGTCCTAGGTACTTAGGTGATATATTCATTTTGAGTTTTTACGAATATTCTTGCAGGTATCAAATATAGACATCGTTTGAGTTTTATATTAAGGGCTTCAATCTTTTTACTATGTTTGCTTGTATTGGGCTCTGTAATCGTAACTCCACTATTGCTTAACGTTTTAATATTTCTGTTTATTATCGTAACGTTTTACATAAAACTTATTTCCTAAGAAACTAACAGCTCCTTCTTTGTTTTTGTTTCGTTGTTTTCTAAATTTTTATTGTGGGGTACCTACCTACTTAACTGTCGTCGATTTTTCTTACCTTTATTTCTTGTTAAAATGATGTAAATCCGTTATTGGATTTATGTCACATATCCTAAGTAAGTAGGAAAGTATTTACATTGCATTTTAAGAGCTGTGGATTTTGTTCAAATATATAAAATAAACATAGGTGGACGGAGTCCGTTTTAGGTTTGTCGTTTCATCCTGCTCGGTCACCAAACTGGATTCCTTTTACTTGGTCTGAATGGTCTTCGTTCCATTGTTTATTGGTATCTTTATTCAGAGGGATGACCGCGACCCTTTTGACTTTTGTGTTGCGTTCCTGCTTATTCGCTAGAAAAAATTCGGACTTAGTACTAGGTATCGTCCAACTGTAACTGTACTATTCGTCAATCTGTTTTTATGTTTGCATACCTATTTTTCTTGGATTCTTAGCAATAATTACGTTTTTACGGTACCCACTAGATACAGCAGACTTGTAGATGTGTAATAAATAAGCTTTCTGAGAAAAAAGAACATACCTACAAGATAAGGATACAAACAAATCGCAGAAACAAAAAAAAATGATTCAACAACAGGTTTGGCCGTGAACAATCTCAAAATTAAGTCGTTACATTTTAATGTCAAAAGGTTGTGCCTGTTCTGCGAAATTATACATAGGTACTTCCATTTTCAAACCATACTGTTGTAGGTATTTTTAAAATATCAGCTGAAAATAAGATACATAGATAAGATATAAGAACCTTAGCAATAAAATAACAGTGTCGGTAGGTAGCTCACCTTGAAGTTTTCGGCAATCCTCGTCAATCAATGATAACTCTGACTTTGATAACAAAGTCTAACAATCACTTGCACAATTCATCAAGAAGTTTTAAATTTTCTTACGTGGAAAACCCATAGTTCACAACACAGCTAACAACCTAATCTTGATAAGAATCAAAATGTACATCGCAAAGAGAAAAAAAATAAAAGTTCAACACTCTGGGTGGAATGCATTACGACTTGTCCGATCGGTTTTAAATAAGTTAAATTTGACGCCAACAGTTTTTTACACACACTTCACGGTTAATTTGTAGGTTTTTGTGTTTTTTCTCACTGTAATGTAAATTGTTATTAAAAGTTTGTGTTTTATCGGTCTGGCTCACTGTTTGCGGATGCTGAACGGGCGTGCGCCCGGCTCGTACGGCGGTTGAATCCAATATGGCGGCCGCGACGATACTGAAACGAAATTACGAACCAAACCAAACGACAGGGCCAGACGCCAGTGCATGCAGCCGATTGAAGTAAGAAAGAGCGGGGAAGGCAAAGGTTTTAAGGGTCCGGCGACAGCGGCTCGCAATTTCGAGGTGCGATTGGCTATTATTTCATTTTATTTCATTTGGGGGAGGTTGTTTGAAAGAATACCTAACACGCATAAATACTGTTCGAACACAAATAATACAATAATTTAAGGGAAATGTGCTTGAGTCAGAAACCATTTTGGTATTAGGTAAACGTAAGACCAAACATACTAATACCAAAATGATTTCTGATTCGGGTATGTTTCCCTTATATTATTGTATTATTTGTGTTCGAACAGTATTTATGCGTGTCACTTTAGAGTTATTCTTTCAAACAACCTCCCCGAAATGAAATAATAGCCAATCGCACCTCGAAATTGCGAGCCGCTGTCGCCGGAGCCTTAACGATCTAATAAGTGGTTTTAGAAATATGCGTTTAGTACTAAAATTCAATAGAGAAAATACTACTAGACGAAATATTTATTTATTGTAAAAAACAATATTTTTAGTAATTATTTTAGTAAGACTACACAATACATTATTTATATTGATTATTACACTAGTGTTTCGCCCTGTACTCAGATTTCGTGATGCAATCCGAACGCTCCGAAAATTAAATTAAAGTAGAAGTCAGAGGCAAATCCAAACATTTTGGACTTGCTTCCACCCTGGGAAACAGACCTTGACTCCATCATCACCGTCAGACCTACCTATCTTATAGCAAATGATCTGGCCGGTACAAAATCTTGATGTCAGCAAAAGTGTGAGATATGGAGCATTTGTATCTTTGGATAACTTAATTTTACTGTATCTCGAAAACTGGAACAAGGAATATAGTATTCAAATCCCAAGGAATTTGAATACTATATTCCAACCCAAGGACCCAAGGGACCCAAGGGTTTGGAATGTCCAAATGGTTTTGGAATGGACCTTTCATGAAATGTAACTATATATTTTTGTATGCTAACTTTTTTATTGTTGCCCCATACACAACAATACTTTTTGGACATAACTAACGAGGTTTATTTTGTAATTCAATAAAAAATGACGCACTGTAATGGCAATGTCAAATTCAACACAACCTTTGTCAAACCAAAATCAACAAACGTGTAATTTTCTCTAATCCAAAACAAACTTTTGGCAATCAAATTTTAATCAAAATTATGGTCTAACACTGTTTTAGCGAACCCTCAACATGGCATTGGATTTGGTCAGCATAGCGCAGCCACATTACATACCAGGGTAAGTTCTGGAGACCAACCTTCATGAGCTCTACCGTATAAACATTTGCAACCCTGTGCCTGGATCATCCCTGGATCACCCTGTATCTTGACATCCTTGTACCTGGATTGAGGGTTGGGGGTAGATGGCAAGTCCTTCGGGTAGGGAGGTCGCAAGTTGGGGTAGATAGTCCTTCCCTCGAATCCTTTTTCTATCGAAATATATATAACTCAAAGGTGACTGACTGACTGACTGACTGACATAGTGATCTATCAACGCCTGTGCGTTGTGCCGTCCAGTGGTTTGGGCTGTCCCAAACCACTGGACGGATCGGGCTGAAATTTGGCATGCAGGTAGATGTTATGACGTAGGCATCCGCTAAGAAAGGATTTTGATCAATTCTAGTTCTAGTTCTAGTTAAAAAATAAATAAATTCATAAATTGGTCGAGTAATCGCGTTACAAATATAAACAGAATATTCAGTACCTCCTCCTTTTTTGAAGTCGGTTAAAAAAGTTATTTAGATATATATTTTTTTTGTAGTGAAATTTTTGATACTGTAAGATAAGTTTTCCGATGAAAGATAAATGTAACGTATTATGTATTTATTGACACGGTCTTAATTTTTTGAAATGAATTTTTAACATGGTCCGGTCTTACTATTTTTTTTTTAGATACTCTTACCTACCCACCTACTTATTTTAAGAATTTTAATACATTAACGGGAGGAACATGCTATTCAGGGCAAGTTTGCTAGTTGTTTTGTTTATATTGCTATGAATAATTAAAAAAATAGAAAATACATTTTCATTTTTAAATCCAACGCACTTGGTAGGTTGTGAAAAAATATCGCAAAGATATTTGAATCCTTTCTTGTTGGCTGCTGGTTGGCGGTCGATTTTCGTAAACATGATTAAGCAACCTCGCTCCATATCTCTTCGAAAAAGCGTTGCCAACATTATTGATGGGCATTGTCCAATTTGTCAATTTGGAAAATTTTTCGAAACGATTTTGCAACTCTGTGGCAACTTCGCTTTTAAGGCGTCCGGCCGTGTCCGATGCTGATATATTGGGCTCGCATTGCGCCAAATGTTTTCTGTTTTTATCTACCTACTTACCTCTCTGTTAGTTTCAAGACTGTACGAAACAGAAACAGAGATGTGGTGATTGTTTGATTTTGCAAAAAAAGTTATACAATTATGAGAAGGAACCTTTTTTTTTACCATAAAGTCAAAAACTGAAGAAGTGTAGCATAATAAGTTAGTTAAGTTGGATCGATCCTTTATAAATGCATGTTAGTACTTGGTTAAGTGCTGTTCAGGCGAGATGTCGGGCTACCTACATTATATACGGGCTATAAAGGACTCTCATTCGAGATTTGGTTTTTCTCGCCTGACGCCTCTTTCCATGTTTCCGGAAATACCCCCTCTCTTAAATTAATTTGTTATAAATGATCTCAAGGGGTTTGGCTAGAGCTGTAGCACATCTTTTTATAACATCTATTTATAAAATACTACTTGCGCCGCGGTTTCACCCGTGCAGATTTAAATCCCGGTATTCCCACGGGATAAAAAGTAGCCTATGTGTTATTCCAGACTATAATGTATCTCTCTGCCATGTTTCATTCAGATCCGTTCAGCCGTTTCGGCGTGAAAGAGTAACAAACATCCATCCATCCATCTAACCATCCATCCATACTTACAAACTCCCTTTTCTTGCAGCTACACAGGCCATTGTCCAGAATACAAGTACCGAATCGGAGACACGTATGGCTCGACCACACACAAGATCCTCCTGGATCCTAGTGTACTGCATTCAGAGCGGCTGGTGCTCTCCGATAGGACCGCTGATGATTTCCAAGTTTGTATCTTATCAAAGTTCTGGTGAAATAGGAAAGACGACAAAGTCGAACCCTGATCTATCCGCACCCTCAAAATCAAAACGGTATTTATTCAGTAGAATTACAAGGATCTCTGAAGGATTCTCTGTCTGGGTGTTATATAATATTATAAGTATATATTTACAAAAAAAAAAGTATTATAAGTAGTATATCAGCTATCTGGTTCCCATATTACAAGCATAAGCTTAGTTTGGGGCTAAGATAGTGTTGTGTGGAAAGTCCACCAATATTTATTTATTTATTTATTTAATCTTCTGCCACTCCTCTCGCACTTGCTTCTGGCGCATTCATTGGTAGCCTTGATCAAGTCTAGCTTCTAGTATTATAGGTGATCTGTGAAGAGCTCTTGGCCTTCAACAAATACTCACACTCTTAGATTATTCTTTATTTTATGACATCTATTCCTTAAATTATAACCTAAACCTAAAAAAATGATTTTGATTTATTTTTCAGATCTTTCGTCCACCGCAAACAGATATCGACATTGTAAACGCCAGGTTTAGGAATGGCGATCCTGTTTACAAGCATCCCATGATACCTGGATTTGAGGGTAAGTGCCTATTTGCCTAAAAATGAATGATGAAAACCACGAATGTACTTACGACACGATTTCAAATTCAAAATTGTGGATATACAGATCAACATACCTACACGAAGCCTAAGAAAAATTACATTTGATGTAAGTAGCTTGATGATGAAAATCACGAATGTACCATTAACGACACGGTTCCAAATTCAAAATTGTGGATACAGATCAAACTACACAAAACCAAAGAAAAATTACACTTTGTGTAGCTTGATATTAATTTTTACCTACCTATGTAATAAGTTTGGCACTCTACAATGGTAAATCAAATAAAAATTACACTTATAACCATTGTAGCTTGCAAACCTATTCATCATCAGCCTAAAAATATCCACTGCTGGACATAGGCCTCCCCTATACATTACCAGGAGGGGTTTCATAGTCATCACGCTTGCCAGGCGGATTGGAGACCGCAGTGGCAAACTAATTACAAGGATATAAGAGCAGCAGCGAGCAGTTTAGCCTGATTGGTGTCCGTGTGTACAAGGGCTTAGGTAAACAAATCATTGTACTTAATGAGAAGCTCAGGAAATTGTGGCATACCTCCTCCCAAAACCGGTCTAAATGACTCAGCAGCACAGTTTGGTTCGCGATTGAATCTCTGAATCACTTTATAATAACCACACTTTGGAATTACCTACGCATAAGTCACATAATGTAGGTACCTTATCCATAATTCGTAAATTAGAATGCACACAGTAGAAGCAAAGTAGCCTACCTAGTACCTAAGTACCGTACCTCAGTATAATATTCATATGTAGATACGTTACCAATAAACATTTATTCACATTTTTTTAGAAATAATAAACAGCTTAACATCTCGAATTAAAGTACCTACCTAATACAAAATAAAGTAGAAAGGCACTTACCTACTTCACATTGCGTTTTTGAGCTACGCAAGTACGCACTGGTATTTTTTCGTAGCTGATTCGTAGCAAATTATATTTGATACAAAAGACTTGAACGCGCTTGTCATCTTTTGAATTGATTACAGTGCGTGCATTTTAATGAAAAAGAAGTAAGTATTGTGACCTAATAATGGGATAATTTTATCTGTATAAAAATCTGTGGAACACTGAAATACTCGTTGATAAAGTAAACAAAAAATTCTCATTTAAATTTCATTCGACTCGAGGCATGATAAATTTTGGCAGTTTTGCGATATCACTTTGGAACATTTTAGAGCAGGTGATTCTGGGCGCCAGTTCTACGCGAATAAGATAGAGATAAAAGTAAAGGCAACAAACTTAGGGCTTGGTTCCTACAGCTACCGCTGTAATAGCTACGTAGGTCAGCCTCTAAGGACAACCCTAAAAGCCCAATCAATGCTAGCATTACCTATTAGGTACCGTGTGACTGCACCGCTACAAGGAATTACTCCGAACGGTTCTTGCCCTTTATCTGCTCCAGTTATGTCGCGGTATCGGATTGCGTTTCGACGCGTCTGAACGGGACTATAGGGCACAGCGCGTGGCTGTTGCTCATGCACATGTGGGTAAAGAGCAGATAATCATTATTTCAACAGCGCGCAGCGTGTTGCAGGACTGATCGAGACGAAATTTGGCTAATTAAACGGTACAAAAATAAAAAACGGAAGAAGTATGACTTGACTCGGACTCGAGCTTACCGAGCGCGGTTATAGATTTTCAGAGGCTGGGTTATGTTTAGTCACAAGGGTTCTTGGCACCCCCATAGAGGCTACCAAGTCTAAAATCCGGTCTGACGATACAGAAAACAAATGTATCATGGGGGTCGTAAGGTTTTCTTGTAGTATTACTCTTAATTAAATCAGTCCATACCTATGTAGTACTCATTTATGTCGTTATTAAATTAGACATTGAATAAAAAAAATCAGCATTGACCCCCGGGTTCTGAAAGGGTGATCAACACTAATCAGCTGTCAAGTAACTTGCTATTTCAGCTTTTACTTCAAATTGAGTAGAGATAGCAAGTGACTTGACAGGCGATTAGTGTTGATCGCGCTTTCAGAAACTGGGGTAAGTCTTGTACATAATGATTGTACATGATGACGAAGTCAATGAATTGTAATACCTACTTTATGCTGCGGTCTGAAAAATAAAATATTATTATTATTATTATAATGATGTGCCGCAGCAAAAGGCGAGAACTGTGACAAGTATTTGTTTACCTTGGCGTTGCAGCCAGATTACGTTACTATTCATCGATAATGGCGCTAGATTGCACGAAAGCCATTGTCCTGCCGATTCTAGTTATGATAACGCCATCCGTTTAAACTTGAACTAGTTACTTAAAGTTAGTTAGGTTACTAAGATTTATCTAGGTCGAGATCTAGGCTGCCTAGTGGCTATCAAGTCTTACAAATAGCCTTGACCTGATAGCTTAATTTCGGGTAAAAACAAATAAAAAATTTACTATTTTATAGCTTTCAATGTTTATTAATTATTTATACCTAGAGATACTTATTTCCATTAAAGCTGAACGTACCTAATTTTTGTAGGTAACTACTTGAAGAAGTTAAAGACCTAAATTAATAGAGCACTCAGCGAAATAAGCCTACGCTTTAGTATCCATCCAACAGATTCCACACTCTCGTCAGATCAATTTATTTATTCCAAGTTCTTCATATTTTTTTAACCTCTGACGAAACGATGCTTTCCGAGTAAACCAGCTACAATACAATACTAAACTCAGGATTCCTACCACGTCTGAACGCACACTTCGGGCAGCGGTACACCGTAGCGGCGACTGAAGCCCTATCGGAGTTCCAACGAGTTCAGCTTAACCAGCGAGCAGCCAGGAATCAGCTAGAACGAGTGGTTGACCTACAAGCTGGGAAGGGACAGCCGTGGGACCTTGTCGACCGATTTGTAAGTTTCTAAAGAGGTTTGAAAGCAAAGAGTTTTACTACGAAAAGGAGTCTGTGACAATTCTATTCTTTTGCCGCAAGAAACATTGAAAACAAAATGGAATTAGAACTAAAAGAAAGATTGGATTTGGGCTGATGAAAGAAAGAATGGAGATGAATGAAGAGAGAAAAATGATGAGAATGGACAGGAAAAAAGGCGCATGTTAAACAATGAAAATGTCAAAAGGCAGCTGAAATTTCTGAAATGGGAAAATGATTGTTTATATTTTGGTCTCGAATGATCCGTTCTTATGTTTCCTTGTAGTCTGCAACAGCGGAGTTCAAACTGCCCTTAATGGTAGTCCGGCCGGAATGCGCAGGAATTCTTCGGGACCTTCCAATGGACGAGCCGAAACTTACGCCAGCCTCGCACTCAATCAGCCCATTCTTCATGGAAGATGACGATCCTGAGAAGTTCGTAAAGAAAGGTGAGGTCACATGGATTCATGCGACCTTTTTATTGACTGAAATACCTACATAGTCAAAACAATGCAACCTCGGCAAGGCGGTAGAAAAGTATTCAGGGTGGTCATATTTTTTGAGTTGTCAACCTATTGTCATCTTCGGGTTTTATTGCTTACGGATTTTTAGGGGTTTTTATAATTTTTGTCAATGTCCTACGGAAAAATACATGCATCGTTCGTGCGTAACCAAATATGGGGATTTAATCCATCAGAGTCCACTCGCAAGTGTCCATTATCTCAAATCATACATAAGTACAACCTATGCATAGTTCTTAACTTACGTAGGATTGTGGGTACCTAAGTAAGTACCTAGTTATTTTGAAAATTAATATTTTAATTTTTTTCTTAGGTTTTGCCGGTCATGTGCCATACGGTTTCCAACGGTTTGGAGAATCTTCAAAGAAGCTAACAAACTCTGCACTGTGTGACTTCTCCTCTAACTACAGAAGAAGGCAGAGCACCGAATGGGCACCTGTAAACGTTGTCAAGTAAGCATTGATAATTATTAACTTGGTTTCAGAAACAATCGGTCAAATCTACATAGGTAGGTATAAATCAAATTGTTTGTACTTTTCTACTTTCGATTTAATATTTCGTTGTAAATCCTGAATATAATAATGTTAATGTCGAACGTCATGTCGCCATATTGTCAACGTCATAATTTTTTGACAATCAGAATTGCGTTTGCGTGCCACTTGATTGCGGTTGTGCGCACTGTTTACGAAATAAAATTAGAAATCTTGAAAAATGGGGAAAAAAGACCCCCTGCCCAACGTTTCAAAAGAAGAGAAAATGGTGATGGTGATATCTGAGATCATACAAGAATTGCTAGTCGCGCACCGCCAAGGGAAAGATGTTAACCTCAACAAGATGAAAACACGGATATCCTCGAAGTACGGCATGAGTACTTCTCCACGACTTGTTGATATCATCGCTGCTGTACCTGCAGATGCTAAGAAGATCCTATTACCTAAATTGAAAGCGAAACCTATTCGAACTGCATCAGGTATTGCTGTTGTCGCAGTTATGTGTAAGCCACACAGATGTCCCCACATCAACTTCACTGGTAACATCTGTGTGTACTGTCCTGGAGGGCCAGACTCCGACTTTGAGTACTCTACGCAGAGTTATACAGGCTACGAGCCTACATCAATGAGGGCTATCAGGGCTAGGTACAACCCATACTTACAAACCCGTCATAGGGTGGAGCAGCTGAAACAGCTGGGCCATAGTGTGGATAAAGTGGAGTTTATTGTCATGGGTGGTACTTTTATGAGTTTGCCTGAGGACTATAGGGACTATTTTATCAGGTAACATTACTTGTCAATACTCAATATTTTTTACTTTAGTGTTTGGTTGTCGCCTTCGTTTGCCATTTTTTTTATTGTAAGTTGAACTTGGTTGTTTTAAAACAAAGCCAATTAACTATTCAAGCAATAATAAAACTAGGCCTGTGAATGCTATGCAATTTAGGAATTCAACTTTGTAATTTTCAGGAACTTGCATGATGCTCTATCAGGCCACACATCAAATAATGTGGCTGAGGCTGTGAAGTACTCTGAAAGGGCCAAGACAAAGTGTATTGGTATCACCATTGAGACAAGGCCAGACTACTGTTTACAGAGACACATGTCAGACATGTTGAACTATGGGTGTACCAGGTAAATAAACATATACCTACTATTTCATTAGATTACTTCTGGAGAGACCTCTGTCTGTCTGTACATTCTGTACAGTACACTTACATAGAAAGATAGACATTAAAAAATCTACCTAAAATTGGTTTGTCGATAGTACAGTACAGGGAAAAGTTTAAGGGGGGTAGGGAGGCCTTTGCCCTGCCCTGCATTGGTACAATGCAGGCTGAAACTAATAAATAAATAATAAAATTTTACATTTACTTACTCAATCTAAATATATATAACTCAAAGGTGACTGACTGACTGACATAGTGATCTATCAACGCACAGCCCAAACCACTGCACGGATCGGGCTGAAATTTGGCATGCAGGTAGATGTTATGACGTAGGCATCCGCTAAGAAAGGTTTTTGATCAATTCTACCCCCAAGGGGATAAAATTGGGGATGAAAGTTTGTATGAATCTTTGAATTCCTGGGCGCGAGCAAAGCCGCGGGTTCAGCGAGTTTGTTATACTCTTGGTCAAACATTTTCTATCATACCATGTTGATCAAGGTCCAATTCTTGAGATAATTATTCAAAGCAAGCAAGAACAAGATTCAAGCTACAATTTTCAGTCATAAAAAATATTTTTCAGATTAGAAATAGGTGTGCAGTCAGTGTACGAGGATATTGCTCGGGACACAAACAGAGGACACACTGTGAAGGCTGTGTGCGAGAACTTTAACCTGGCAAAAGATGCTGGATATAAGGTATGAGCTTGTATACTATATTACTTGCCTATGGTATGAGTAAGAACATTAAATTCCATTATAAATGATATAATGATATTAATGAAGCCGACAATCCTACTACTATTATATGTATAATATATCTCAAATTATATATTTATTAACCCATTTTAAGTCAAAATTAAGTGCAGATGTTATTCCTACATTTTGAATTAAAATTAGGTTTTTTGCTATTCCTTTATTTTTAATCGAATATGTAATAATTTTCATTTTTTTTTCACTGCTTTAGTCTGTGACATAGATAGATAGAGAATTATTTATTGCACAAATAAAACATAATGTACATAGGCAAGCTTAATGCTAGATAGCCAGACCAGCTAATTGCTTGGTAGTGGGAAAACACTTTGTCTGTTTAAGTAATTAATTCTTCATTTCATTCTTTCTAGATTGTAGCGCACATGATGCCAGACCTTCCAAATGTAGACTATGAACGCGATCTCCAACAATTCAAGGAGTTTTTTGAGAACCCAGCATTCAGAGCTGATGGCCTGAAAATCTACCCTACCCTGGTTATAAGAGGCACTGGCCTATATGAGTTGTGGAAGACGGGAAGGTATAGGAGCTATCCTCCATCTACACTAGTGGATCTGATAGCAAAAATCTTGGCTCTGGTGCCTCCATGGACTAGGGTTTACAGGTAATATCTGTTGACTATCCTGCAGTTGGTTTAAGGGATATTTTGAATAGGCATTGATTGAGTTCCTTTAAATTTAACTGTCACTTTGAAACCAATATTTTTAAAATCTTTTCAGTTCCATGTGACAAAGCCTAAAAAAAGGCAAGAATCTTACCTCGTCATATGGAGCACTTGAATTTATTCTATACTAGTAGCACCCTGTGGTTTCACCCGCGTAGTTTTAAATCCCGGTATTCCCACGGAATACAAAGTGTTGTGCCTATGCCTATGTGTTATTCCAGACTATAATATATCTCTGTGCCAATTTTCACCAAGATCCGTTCAGCCATTCTGGAGTTATAGAGTAACAAACATCCATCCATCCATCCATACTTACAAACTTTCGCATTTATAATATTAGTAGGATGTTTGGTAGTTGTCGATATTTCAAATGGAATATTTCAGAGTCCAACGCGACATCCCTATGCCGCTAGTGTCATCAGGCGTGGAGCACGGCAACCTCAGAGAGTTGGCGCAGCAGCGCATGTCAGACATGGGCACTGACTGTAGGGATGTCAGGACAAGGGAGGTTGGCATCCAGGAAATACACAACCGGGTCAGGCCTTATGAGGTTAGTCGTGTTTTGAATTCAATTTTTTTATATACGGGCCACCAGATGGAGAGTGGTTGCCGTATCCCATAGACACCTGCAACACCAGATTGCTGATGCGCTGCCGGTATTTCAAGAGGTGATAAACCCGCCTTTTAAAGTGCCCCATGTCGTAATTCTGCCGTCGTGGTTTCACTATAACAATGGAGTGAATAGCTTCGCTCGATAGATTCATTTTCAGGATAAAATGAAATTTTTCGAATTAAATTAGATTAGAATGATCGTAACAATTAATGAAACTAAACTAAATTCTTCGATTTCCATTGTTCACAAGTTAGTTCACACTTTCAGGTGGAGCTAGTGAGACGAGACTACGTCGCCAATGGCGGCTGGGAGACGTTTCTGGCATACGAGGACCCTAAACAGGACATCCTGGTCGGTCTACTCCGACTCAGGAAGTGTGGAGCTGACACATACAGACCAGAGTTGAAGGCTGGACCCAACTCTGACTTCACACAATGCAGTATAGTGAGGGAGCTTCATGTTTATGGATCTGTGGTGCCGGTAGGTGTTTTCTACTACTCAATATTTTAGAAATAATAACGTAGAGGTCGCGTCATTTAAAAATAACGCTGGAAAACAGTGGAGGGGATGTGTCTGCGCGTCGTACGCGCACTAGTATCAGTATCACACCCTCATCATCACACGCACCCCCTTTCCCTCCTTTCAGCGTTCGTTTTACGTGACGCGACCTATGTTTATATACGCGATGCTTAAAAGGTTCCTAATGACAACGGAAATAATGACGACCACGGGAATTCGGTGGGGGAAGGCTCGAAATGTTCCTTCCTGGAAATTTATTGGGAAGGCCTAGGTCCATCAGTGGACTTCTTTGGGCTGATGATGATGAAATAATAAATGGGTTATGAAGTTTTACCATTGGTTTGTTAATTTTTTCACCCGTTCCAATAAATGCCTATGCCGCGGTATGCTAATCCACGAGAAGACGAAATTTTTGTTAAAGTTTCATTACGTCTATTCTAAATTTTTACAACGTGCTACTCGCACAAACCGATCGGCTTGATCATCTCGCAAAACGTAAAAATGTGCACAGCCCGTGTTTTGTATGGACTCGAAAGTTTTCAGGGTTCCCCGATAGGGGCGCTTATTCTCTATAGACGTGGCACATTTCGAACGAATTTTTACGTTTGCGAGGTGACCACGCCGATCGGTTTGTGCGAGTAGCGCGTTGTAAAAATTTAGAATAGATGTACAGTCAGGGTGCGATGGTGACACAAACATCCAAGGTATGGTGGGATATTCCTTATACCATCCTCATTCCTCTACCTCATACATGTCTCTTATTTCAGGTAAACGCAAGAGATCCGACCAAATTCCAGCACCAAGGGTTCGGAATGCTACTAATGGAGGAAGCAGAGCGGATCGCGCTAGAAGAACACGGCTCGGACAAGATGGCGGTCATATCAGGCGTCGGCACTAGAAACTACTATGCCAAGATAGGGTATCACCTCGAGGGACCTTACATGGTCAAGCTGCTGAAGGAAGACGATTTTTCTTACTAGAAGTTCTGGCATTGACCGGGGAAGTCCCAGTTGATATTTCTTTATACTTCTCTGACTGTTTTTTTTCGAATGGAAAAAAAATTGATCTATGAACGATCCTTACAGCGCTACCGAGTAATTGCGAGCGTGGAGAGCGGTCATAGTTAATGTCAAAATATATGTATTTATTCAATAAAATCACAAGGATCACATTGAAACGTTTTAAATTAAAACTAGAAGCTAGGGCCCCTTGTCTAGCCTTATCACAATGTTTGAAAATTAAAGCTAGCAGCTAGGGCCCCTTGCCTAGCCTTATCTCACCATGATGTAATTTTTCGATGTTTCAAATGAATTCGCTGAAAAAATGAATCTGCTGGTAGTTTATTTTATTAACCTAAGCATTCGATGTACTTATATGTACCTATTTAATAAAATTAGACCGAACAATCTCGTGTTCTTTATTTATAACTACCTCTTTTTAGCTTAGTGATAGGTAAAAATATTCAATCGCCTTTCTGATTTTCTTTTTATTCTTTTTATCAAAAGTTGCCTGATAGAGAACGCTCTTGGCGAGAAGGCCGCCCATTGTGCCTATTTTTTTATCAAAAATCTTGCAGAAACAGAATAAAAACTTCAAGATTTTGATTCCCACGCATAGTAGAATATTCCCCGCAGATCTCCTAACAAGTAAAATCTGACTGTATGATAATATACTCTATCCTTTCCTAATAAGATCCTTGCACTATTCCAGGCCCGATCCACCGTTGTCTATCAATCCCACTGAGATCTACCACAAGCACGTCGGCATGCTTCCCAATTACGCTGGTCATGTGCCTGGCTGCATGTTCAGGTAAACATTGTTATTGATCTAAAAATACGTCTGTCCACGTATGTAGTTCCTTTGTAGAGGTCGCGTCATTTAAAAAGAACGCTGGAAAACAGTGGAGGGTAACATCATACATCTGTGCATGTAGGTAGTTCCTTTGTAGAGATCGCGTCATTTAAAAAGAACGCTGGAAAACAGTGGAGGGGATTTGTTTGCGCATACAAAACACTCGCGCCGTCACACTCCTCCCGCATTTTTCCGGCGCTCTTTTAAAAAAAAAATTAATACTATTCAAAAAACTAAGTGTAGGACGGATGTCCTCCATCTGATATTAAACGGCACGGGAGTAGGTGGAACTGTACGGTCGCTTCACGTAAAAAGAACGCTGGAAGGAATGGACGGGTGTGATGACGCAAGAGTTTTGTATGCGCTGACACATCCCCTCCACATTTTTCCAGCTTTCTTTTTAAATGACGCGACCTCTACTGAGCAGGAATTTTTGTTTGTAGGTCTAATTCGTATGAAACTAATCATGCACCAAGCGTACCATTAGTAAAGGTACGACGCTCTTCATTTTCACTGCTATTCCCTCGTCATCCACCTAAAAAGCCCTCACAGCTCAGTCAAAAGATATAAAGGCCCTTATTCATAATGGTCGCTGAGCAATAGCTTTCAGACCGATAAGTCTGTCGCTGTCTCTTTTCGTTCGCATGAAAGTGACAGTAACAAGAAAACTCTATAATAGACTTGGATTATGAATGAGAGGATAAGGCTCAGCGAAAATGCCGGCCGCTTCGGAATTGAGCGCTATTATCTTTTGACTGATTATCCACATTATCTTTTGACTGATCTGGTTCCCATAGTACAAGCTTGGCTAAGTTTGGGGCTAAATAGTGCTGGAGTCTTATGCACTATGACCATTTGCAGCGCGATCACGGCTAAGACAAGGCACCGGTGTCATACGGTCAGGGCAAAGTGTCTCCTATGTCATAAAGAATAAAGTCCAACATCAAGTTTTGACGTTTCACGGTTCGCGGCAAGGAATCTCCTATTGTCATAGTGCAATGCCCCTGTGTGGAATGTCACCAATATATTATACGTTTCCTAATATTTTCAGATTTGGGAACACGTACGGGAATGACACAAGAGACGCGAAGAGATGGCTGCGCGGCGACTTTGCATCTTAAATTACTGGTAAACTGAAGCTAAAATGGACTGTGGTAACTGACAATAAGGTCTAAAATCTAAAGTAATATAATTTTGACGAATTGAAATTTGATTTGGGTTATTTGAACAAAATATGAAGTTTATTATCAACAGTAAAAATAACATCGCTTAGAATTAAAAATAATAATTAATCTAAATAGTGCCTAATTTTTAGGCTTATAAGATGTGCTATCAAATATTTAAATGGAATTACGTTATATCAATCAATATCACAATTTCATCAGTATTATAGCAGGCTTAGATTCTATTTAGTTCTTCTTGGCGTTCCATTCTTTGAGTAATTTTTCAGTCAGCGCGAGATTCTCGTCTTTCTGCAAAGAAAAATACGTTTAGTTAGTTTTCTGCCAAACACGGTATTTCCGGAGCGATACAACATAGGAATTTTTAAGACAAGAGTGAATAAGTGGATTATAGCTAAGCGTCCATCTTCACTTTACATCAGGTGAGTTGGCAGTCAAACGTCTAGCTATAAAAAAAACTATTCCATGAAAAAAAAAGACTACTACAAACTACTACCACCACGCCTTTTTCTGCCGCCAAGCAGCGACGCTGTGTTTCGGTTTGAACAGTGTGGTCGCCGGTGTAATTACAGTAACATGAGGCTTAACATCTGTATGCCGAAGTTTATGGACGCAGGCAGTGCATCATAGGGCACGTGCCTATCGTGCTTGACTTACGATGCAATGCTTTTTTATAGGTGATAGTTACCACTTAACATCAGGTGCTTGTTCCATCAGCTAGTTGTACAAAAAAAGCGGAAATCCGTGGTCTCTGCCTACCCCTAGGTATGGGAAATACCTACCTTTGTACAATTAGTTTTAAGTTTGTTTTTTGTTGTATCCATAAATTGTATGCAATAAAGTATTTTCTATCTATATATCTATCTAAATAGGAGTGATTGTATGTATGAAACTGAAACAGCTTCACGACATTGATCCCCAGGTACGTTAGATATCCCTTTAGATCCGTCGGTACCAAGTAACTCAAGATTCTTAGAGGATGTCTAAGGGGGGTCAGAGGTACGTCCAAACATTACATTCGGCACATACCCACATTTGTATGTATGTACCTTGATAAAACAAAATCTAGCAAAATCCTCCCCTAAATGCTTGTGTCCCTCGGAGTAGAATGCGGTGGGCGGAATGGTTAGCACGCCGGCCTCTTTGGCGAACTTCTTCGTGAACTTGTAGTCTTTGTATTTGTCAGGCTCGGATGACAGGTCGATCTTGTTTGCTGAATAAGTAAATGTTAGGATTTTAAGTTCGACCAAGAGGTTGCTATCTATGTAAGTATATAATGTACTAGCGACCCGCCGGCGCGCCCCTGCTTCGCGCGGGTGCACATATCATGCATGTATTATACATATAAACCTTCCTCTTAAGGGTCCGGTGACAGCGGCTCGCAATTTCGAGGTGCGATTGGCTATTATTTCATTTTATTTCATTTCGGGGAGGTTGTTTGAAAGAATAACTCTAAAGAAACACGCATTAATACTGTTCGAACACAAATAATACAATAATATAAGGGAAATGTGCTTGAGTCAGAAATCATTTTGGTATTAGGTAAACGTAAGACCAAACATACTAATACCAAAATTATTTCTGATTCGGGCATGTTTCCCTTATATTATTGTATTATTTGTGTTCGAACAGTATTCATGCGTGTTATTCTTTCATACAACCTCCCCGAAATGAAATAAAATGAAATAATAGCCAATCGCACCTCGAAATTGCGAGCCGCTGTCACCGGAGCCTTAAATCACTCTATCTATTAAAAAAAAACCGCATCAAAATCCGTTGCGTAGTTTTAAAGATTTAGGCATACATAGGGACAGAGAAAGCGACTTTGTTTTATACTATGTAGTGATTAAATATATCAGTTATCTAGTACCCATAACACAAGCTGCTTTGTAGCATACTTTGTAGATGGTGCTGTGTGGATTATCCAGCATTATTTATTTATTTATACGCAAGAGAATAGAAAAGCAGTTCTTTGTAAAGCAATTAAATTCAAAAGACAGCAGCACACTCCCAACTGATACAATCTATTATTTAAATATACTTACAATAAGTTTTCTATTGTGTCTGGAATCCGAGTAGACAAGTAGTCAATACATGGGCTGTGTTGGCTCCAAGTTATACTGTTGGTGTGATCTTGGGCAGTTATTGGTTCAACCAAATTAGAACCAAGCTTGGACGCAAAGTTGAATCCAAAGCGTAACGCCGGCATTAGATGCAGTTGGTCTTACCAAGTTTAGTCCAATCAGCGACCACGAAGTACCCCGCCTCGGGTATAGTCGGGTTGAATCCGTTTTCTTTGAGTATCCTCAGTAGATAGTCTCTCTTGGGCCTCAACTCGCGCGCCAGAGAGTAGAAGTAGCAATCCGGAGACTTTAGGCGAGCGAGTTCCACCTCAAACGAACGGGCAACTGCTTCCTGGAACATAATTGACATAATGACGATGGATAATGGCAATGACATAATCTAATTATTTTATTTTAACAATTAGCGATTCGAACGCGCGCCCCTGCTTCGCACGGGTGCACATATCATGCATGTATTATACATAATTATAAACCTTCCTCTTGAATTACTCTATCTATTAAAAAAAACCGCATCAAAATCCGTTGCGTAGTTTTAAAGATTTAAGCATACTTAGGGACATGGGGATATAGGGACAGAGAAAGCGACTTTTTTTATACTATGTAGTAATAGTGATCTTGGGAAAACTTACGGCTAGGTGGGTATACATTAGGTAGGTCATCCCTATTATAAACGCGAAAGTTTGTAAGTATGGATGGTTGGATGTTTGTCACTCTCACGCTGGAACGGCTGAAAAGATTTTGATGAAACTTGGCAGAGATGGATTACAGTCTGGAATAGCACATAGGCTACCGTTTATCCCGTGGTAATACCTGGATTTAAATCTGCGCGGGTGAAACCGCGGGGCGCTGTATTAAATACATTTCATTAATTAGGTATTTATTTCATACTAGTTGCGCCCCGTATTTCCACCCGCGTAGTTTTCAATCCCGGTATTTCCAACGGATAAAAACCTATGTGCTATTCCAGACCAGTGTAATATATCTCTGTGCGAAATTTTATCCCGATCCTTTCAGCCGTTGAGTAACAAACATCCATACATACCTACAAACTTTCACATGACCCGCCCGCGCGCCCCTGCTCCGCAAGGGTGCACATATCATGCATTTATTATACATATAAACCTTCCTCTTGAATCACTCTATCTATTAAAAAAACCGCATAAAAATCCGTTGCGTAGTTTTAAAGATTTAAGCATACAGGGATATAGGGACAGAGAAAGCGACTTTGTTTTATACTGTAGTGATAGTGATAGATCCAGAGTGCTTACCTGTACGGGAGTGCAGCAAGTATAGACACAGTTCTGGTGTACAACTTGCAAGTTCCTCATGAGGTCTGCTGGTCCGTAAGCCCAGCCGGTCTTCCAGCCGGTAACGGAGAATGTCTTGCCGGCTGAGCCGATTGTGATGGTGCGCTCCCACATGTCCGGCAAAGTAGCTGGAAGAAGGAATTTTGGAAATAGTTGATTGCGAAAACGGCGGGACAGTGGGCAGTACAGGCACGCGCACAACTATCCCTTCTCCTTCGTTAGCTCCAGATAAAAATCAGCATTGAGTATGAATATACCAAACATTTTTATTTTAATATTGGTGGACATTCCACACAGCACTATCTAGCCCCAAATTAAGCCAAAGCTTGTACTATGGTGACGAGTAGCTGATTATAATACTTATAAACCTGTTTTTTTAATAATACTTATATTTTATGCTGACTGACTATCTGACTACCCCCCTTAGACATCCTCAAAGAATCTTGAGTAGTACTTGGTACTGAGAGATCTGAAGGGATATCTACCGTGCCTGGGGATCAAATTCGTGAAGCTGTTTCAGTTTTCAGTTTCGGTTTTACATTTATGCTGAGCTGAAAACCTTTTTATTATTATGTTCATATTAATAACACAGAATTATTAGTTTGACAGCGCGTTGGTAAACCGCAGATAGTAACATAAACGCGTTGAAAGCCCTAGCGTAACAAGTGCGAGATAGAACGAGTTAGAAAGGGATGCGAATAGGTAAGGCGAGTATCGCTGTGCAAGCTGAATTGCACTTTATAATGTCGCAGCAAAGGTCATTTTTGGTACTATTTATTTCTTCTGTCAGAAAAGAGGGGACTCTTCTAACACAGGTTCAAAACTTAAAAGAAGAGTCCCAACCCTTCATTACCTCCTTATTTACAATAAAAATATTTTTGTTTTTTTTTTATTTTAATCTGTGGTTGAGGGTAGACAAACACAAATATTTCCCGCCAGACATGAAAGTGTCACTTTCACGTTCGGCGGGAAACTGAACGACGAATAAAATTATCAGGTGGCATGTATTGCATCTATACACCTCGTTTGCTTGTGTGGGTAAAGGCAGGTAGAGGGGCGTGCATTTTTAGAATGGTTTATCTCTACTCACCGATCCGTATATGTTTGACGGGTTCATACACCATCCACTCATAGACCTCGTCAGACAAACACAGCGCGTTGTGCTTCTTGCACAGATCGGCTATCCTCTCGAGCTCTGTTTGAGTGAACGCTTTGCCGAGCGGATTGTGTGGCGTGTTCAGGATTATCATCTTTGTTCGCGCGTTGAAGAGAGTCGCCAACTCGTCGAAGTCCAGCTCCCAGTCCGCTGATGTTATGGTGCCTTCGGTTTTGTTCTGGAAGAGAGGAATGTGTAAGAATAGTCTTCAAGCACACATACAATTGACGAACTTGATTCCTTGAATCTTTAAATCAACGGGACAAAACAAAAGCGTAATCGCGTAGCAAATTACAAAAAACATAAAGTCAAAATATGTTTATTGAATAAAATCACAAGGACCATACAATTCGAATTGAGAACGTCGTTTTTTTATTTATTCGTGCTTACCAAAAAATTTGCTTTACTAGATTAGTGTTCATCTTACCAGACTTTTAGGTAAGAAAACCTTGAGAATCAAAATTGTATGTTTGCTGAACCTTAGTAGTATTTTTTATAACACCTTGATTCACATTAATTTTTGAAAACAAAAACACGTTTGAAGTAAGAAGTAATTTGACGGTAGCTCTCAATCGACATTTACACTCGCCTCTCGTCACGTCTCGTGCCTCGTGCCAACCTCGCTCGAGCGACAGTTTACACTCTCCTTGGCCCGTACCACCATCTCTTGAAACATTCTTGTTACTTTACTTTTTGATCATAAAACTGACTCTATGCATTTGATATAAGACATTGACAGAAAAGTAATATTGAAATAAGAATGCTTCAAGAGATGGCGGTACGGACCCTGGCTAGTTCAGTTGTTCGGACGCGATCGTCGCGAATGGCGAGACGAGGCACGAGCGTCTGTTACAATCGCACCTCGTGCCTCGTCTCGCGCCCCGCACAAGTGTAAATGGCTGTCGGAGACAATTAGTTGCACCGGGCCATACCTACGTCAGAACTCAAGGAAGGACAAGAAGGCGGGGGCCGGGGCGAGAGGAAGCCTACTCGGCACCTACCGGCGCCGAACGACATTTTCGCAAAACCTTGTATACACGCGTCCTTCGTTCTAATATAGAATCAGTAAAATACAGTCCACTCTTTATTTTCACCACCTGAGTTAGACACCAACAATGGCCTATCAAAATCTTACCGGTTTCAAAGCGATGAACCTCGGGACCCCGCCTGCAGACTTGATCATAAAGTCGTAGCAGTCGAAGAATGGCTCGATCACTATCACCTCGTCTCCTGTGTCCACGTGGCCTGCAATTCAAGAGGGTGCTAGCTATATTTAGCGGACTGTACATTGGGTGGTTATTTGCATCGCGATTGCTAATATAAACGCTTCGCGGCAGCGATTCACACTAAGACAGTAGTCCTAGTGTGAATGAAGCCTAATTTATCTCCAAAATTATTTTTTTCAAGGATTTTCATGTACAAGGGTACCTCTAGTACGGATGATTGCCTGTATTTTCAAACGCGATGAGCTCCGTAAATTTAACGGCATAAAACTTTAATTTCAGTTTGAGGTATGTCGACTAATTTCCTTTCTGACGGATTTCCTTATAATCTATACTAGCTGAGCTCCGCGGTTTCACCCACGTAGTTTTAAATCCCGGTATTCCCACGGGATAAAATTAGCCTACGTGCTATTCCAGACTATAATCTATCTTTCGGCCTAATTTCATCCAAATCCGTTCAGCCGTTCTGGCGTTATTGAGTAACAAACATCCATCCATCAATACTTACAAACTCTCGCGTTTATAATATTAGTAGGAAAGAGATTAGTAGGATTTCAAGAGTAGTAGAGCTCTTTGTGAAGGGCTCGTCCGGGGAAGTACTACCACCACGCCTTTTTCTGCCGCCAAGCAGCAACGCTGTGTTTCGGTTTGAAGAGTGTGGTCGCCGGTGTAATTACAGGCACATGAGGCTTAACATCCGTATGCCTCAAGATGATGGACGCAGGGCAGTGCATCGTAGGGCACGTTCCTATTATGCTGCGTGACCTACGGGGCAATGTTTTGTTTATAGGTGATGGTTACCACTTAACATCAGGTGGGCCATCTGCTTGTTCCATCAGCTAGTTGTATAAAAAAAAAGGAAGTAGAATTTTAGAAGGATTGAAAAAAGCTATAGTTTACCTAAAATGGCTGAGAATAAAGCTTCGTAGGCACCGCTGGTGACCAGGATTTCATTGTTGGGGTCGATCTCTCTGCCCACTAACGGAGAGTATACCTTTGATAGATTCTGCACCAATCTGGGGTGACCCTGAAAAGTAAATAAAAAGAAGTGTGCTAAGGTAAAAATCCATTAATTTTTATGTAAAAAATCAAAGATTATGGGCTCTTTTTTTTTATTGTTTAATAGCTAGACGTTTGACTGCCATCTCACCTGATGTAAAGTGAAGATGCAGGCTAAGGTGGAGCACGCTTAGCTATAATCCACTTATTCACTCTTGTCTTAAAAATTCCTAAGTTGTATCGTTCCGGAAATACCGACGACGGTAAAGTGTTCCACTCCTTGGCAGTTTGCACCAGGAAAGTGGAAGCAAAGCGCTTTGTGCGATAATGAGGGATTTCTACCATATAGGGGTGGCACTTATCCGTGCGTCTAGTAGTCCGGAGGTGGAAGGGTGACGGGAGAATGAGATCGTGCAGTTCCTGCGCACACTCGCCGAAATGTATTCGGTAGAAGACCGATAAGCACGCAATTCGTCTCCTGTGTTCGAGGCTATAGAGCCTGGAGTCGAACAGTCGATCGCTCCTAGCACGCCGCTCAATAGAATCCAAGGCCTCAAGCTGGTACTTGGCAGAACCGTCCCATAGGTGTCAACAGTACTCCAAACACTAACAATGATAAAAAGCCTACATCAGCTAGTCTTAGCCATATTTCAGACGGTTTCCCTGTAACACGACGGACTGACTGCATGAATGCTCGCTGTGTAACATGTTACATTACACCTCGTAACGTTGGTCAGTAGGTACGCAGCTTTAGACTTTTCACCTTAAAATCTTTATTGGTCTTTTAGCAACTATTTGAATTTCAGAAGCTCCCGAAATCCGCACCGAAAAAACTGCATCAAAATCCGTTGCGTAGTTTTAAAGATTTAAGCATACATAGGGACATGGGGATATAAGGACAGAGAAATCGACTTTGTTTTAATACTATGTAGTGATAGTGATAGTATTCCTCGTCATATAAATTTCAACATATTTTTCTATGAAACGTTGACCTAAGTACTTATGGTTTTCATGGCTGATAAGGCATAGGTATAGGTATATCACATATCTGGAGACAAATAATTTATATAAATGATGTTATAAAAATCACAAGACATTAGGGTACATATTTGACTTTGTATAAACTGTTATCAAATGTTGAGATAAGCTATGACACAAAATGTGTTGCATCAGTTCAATCAAATAAATTGATTTGACCTTTGTACCATGGCACTACATAATTTCCACATTAAAACAAAAACTGTGCCATAGGTACATATACTACTAGCTGATGGAACAAGCAGATGGCCCACCAGATGTTAAGTAGTAACCATCACCTATAACAAAGCATTGCCTCGTAAGTCGCGCACGACAGGAACGTGCCCTACAAAGCACTGCCCTGCGTCCATCAACTTGAGGCATACAGATGTTACCACACTCTTCAAACCGAAACACAGCGTTGCTGCTTGGCAGCAGAAAAGGTGTGGTGGTAGTACTTCCCGGATGAGCCCTTCACAAAGAGCTCTTCTACTTTTGGTACTACATGTGGCTTCTTTAAAGTAAACAATACATTATATTAGTTTAACCTCAAATAGTATCAGTCTGAGCCCTTAATGAGAGTAGTGATTAGATAAGGCCATAAGTAGGTACACAACTTTACACTGGTCCATAGGTGCCATAAAAGTAATAAACTGTGTTATCATCAGTTCCATAGCAAACAAAGTCTGGATAGCATAGGTCTATACAATATTTTTATCAAGAAAATATTTAAAATTAACTACCTACAGCAATATAGCTTCAGGAAATAATCCAGAAAATTCTTTGAAATATGAATATACCTACCTACTATACATATGTGCAATAAAAAATTAAGTTGGTTAGGTACCTACTGAAATGGCCATAAAGTAGGTAGGTACGTACATAGTATGTACTGTTAGGCTTAGGCTTAACACAATCACAGGCAGAAACTAGATACCTATTGTAGCTCAGCTTTATAATGGAGTAGTTTTTCAGCTGTGTTTCGAGAGCAGCAATTGTGAAATTAATTTGTTTTTTTTTTTTGTTTTGTACTAGTTTGGGCAACTACAACTGATACTTACAAATCCCCTTGTGTATTGGTTAAGGAGCGGGTTGTCTCCAGTAGTGATTTGCGACAAAGCTTCTGTGACATGCTTTGGGGCATGGTAGTCTGGGAAACCTTGCCCCAAGTTCACCGCGGGCTTGTACTCAGCATTCAGCTGGATGTATTCCACCCTAGAATTGTCTATGTTGATTAGGAAATATCCGATTAACCTACTACATAGGTAGGTTGATTTAGATTAGAGTAATAAGACTTCATTCACTTGTCAAACTTCAAACTCACAAACTGAAGCTACTTTCTAAATTTCACACTTCTGCTATCTCAATATCTCTCAGTTTATCCAAAAACAAGGGTTAACAAATTATAATTAACAAGAATAGATAAATAATTTATGAAATTTTACATTTGTTTACTTGGACAAAACAAACGAAAAAGGAAGTAGGACCATAAAGTATTGCGAAATAAGGATAACAATAGCCTAAA
The DNA here is from genome assembly GCA_963576535.1 of Plemyria rubiginata. Classification (NCBI taxonomy): domain Eukaryota; kingdom Metazoa; phylum Arthropoda; class Insecta; order Lepidoptera; family Geometridae; genus Plemyria; species Plemyria rubiginata. Next base: position 12,382,047 of record OY754908.1, on the reverse strand, counting down.
GACAATATTGTTATGACAGCTCTTACTCTTAGCTGGGTAGAAACAAAACAGCTGATTAGCTGATCTACCTACTGGAGACCTTCGACAGAGCGCTAAAGTATAATCATCGGGAGGAGTTCGTAACACTAGATAGGTATAAGAAATAGTAGCACCTGGGGAGAGAAGCACTTACCTTGCCGTAACACAGTTTTTAACTAGCACGGAAGGTAATGTTCCGTAACCAGAGTGTGCCAGATTGCCTGATAAGCTAAAATCCCTAGAATAAGACCTCTGTATGGGTCAACTCATATGTATCTCTTTTTTGTCTGAAATATATATCTTATCTTACCTGCCTACATGTATGCTGTGTTCTTGTGGCCAAAAAATTACTCTGTCTAGGTCTATGTCTGATTATGTAATGAGTTATTTACATTCTATGCAATGGTTATAACTAAATAAGAGCTTACCAAACGCTCTTTTCGCCTTGGCCGTAACGGGCAGGTAGTCCAAACTTTGACATGGTTCCAGTAGTTCGGCTTTGATTTCTTGTTGTATCGCCCAGTGGTGTGAGGGCACTGCGCGATCTCACGGCTCCGATCAGCCTCTGTCCCCCCCTAAACACCATTGTAATGTTACTGATATAAGTGAACTCTGTGTTTTGCCACCGTAAAATTAAAAAAACAGAATCTTGACAAATAAACAGAATTGTGACAGTATGAAACGATAAGAAGGCTGATAAAAATAATTAATTCACTCATTCTATTACTCACCAGTCACCAATCGGACAACATTCTCTTTGCTTGTTCTAATTTTGTTGTAAACAAACGCATATAAAATATTAGTGACAGTGACTGCTAAAAAATGTGGTGAATACGCTTAGATTATTGTCTCTGTCAAATCCAAGTCACAGTCACCATCGTGTCAGTACGTCTGTCATAAAAATTGTCCGCGGCAAGGAATTTCAATATTAGTACACGCGGGATCTACGAAACGCGAATCACGTTTTTTTCAACGGTTTTATCGGGTAGTATTTCGATGCGTTTAGAATCGAGCCAAATCTCAATACTTAATTTGGACAGCAGCCTTACAGCATAACAATGCAAGTTTCTTTAGCCTTAGAAATTATTTTACAAATCCAAAGAATTTTAAATTTCTTGTATGCCTAAAATTAGGTAAATCTGGGGGGTGATTTTGATTTCCGTCGGTGTCGGATTCGACACGGAATACAATTTTTGAATATAGAATACGATGGCTCCACCCTTGTCGAAAACGAACTTTACGCGATTTTGACATTGTCACACAAAGCTTTTGACATTAGGATTCGAAAAGATAACACGTGACTTTCCGCCAGCTATTCGGTGGCGGAAACTTTTCCGTGAAAGGTCGTGTCCAACCTGTCGTTTAAAAACTATGTAAAAACTGTTAATACATTTGCTTGTAACTCTGCTGAAGTTGCCATTCCGTCGCTAAAAATTATTCACATACGTATTATTATCGACATGGAATGGAATTAGACAATACGCGCGCTAGGTGCATGCCATAAATAAACTGTCAATTGACTTTCCGTTACGATTCCGACACCGACGGAGTTGTTTTTCATTGCCTTAAAGCACGGTTAAAGAATCGTTTTCTAAAAATGAATCCTCCCCTAAACCCCGTGAAACTCATTGAAGCCGTTTCCAAAATACGGATTATAAACAAAAATAAATAAACAATACCAAGAATTGCTCGTCTTTACTAAGTAGATTCCTGTTGTACCTACCTACATAAATACTTGTAATTACCACACCAAGACCAAACTCATGTTGCCTTTGATTTTCACACATACCTACCACCTACCTGCTTACTACTTTGTAATGCGAATCACGTTTTACATTTCCCTATTCCTCCTTTACTACCTACGTTTACGTGACGCGGTTGCGGTTTTATTACTTTACCCACGTACTCATACCTCGTAGGTACAGGTAGGTAGGTACGGTTTGTCATTAAGTAATTTTTTATTGTGATCAATTTACATTTAAATAGCTAGAGGGATTCATCTTAAAAAAAAAAAAAAATGAAATAGGTATCTACTTAGACAAATGCTTAGATGTTTTTGATGGTGTTCCATTGACGCGTGGCAGATACTTAGGTAGGTAGGTAGATACTTATATGTATATTTTTATTTTAAGGCATACTTTTACTGACTTCACTTTTTTGAATAGGTAGTAACTACACGGCATCTTCAGTCTGTTTTTCCTGAATTTCCCTTACTTCAAAAATCCACATTTCAAGAGCCATCAACAACCCCACTTAGTTGAAAACCTTCACCATAAGAGCCTGGCTCTTATAACGGTTATAAATGGCCGTTCTTCACGGTAATGCTAAATTGAAGGTCGTAAGAAAACGTCTTATGGATTCTCATAAAATTAAATGCGTTTTTTACCTTCTATTCACACAGACAACCGGCAAAGAAAGTTCTCGATCGCTTTTAGATTAGATAAGATTAAGGCGTTGACAACACCTAATATTTCTCTCCCTCGCACGATTCGACATTTTGAAAGATCGCAAACTATATATATATATATAACTCTATAACTCTGCAAATATTGATCCTAGCGTAAAAATGATCATGACTAAACTTGTGAGAAATTAAATTTCCAACAACTTTGTCATTACCATTTTTGCTCTAATGTTGAAAACTAACGAGTTACCTATATTAGAAAAACTTTAAAACAAGATGGCGGCGAGCCCTCTACCGGGATTAGTTCGAAAATCGAGATTTATACTTCCAACCACCCCCCCCCCCGACGTTTAAAAAAATCGCTCCCCGGATTTTTTTCTATTTAAATGTCTATCTCGACTGGACTATGCCCATGGACTATCCCCATGGACTCACTGCAGCTTTGGTTTCTTTTCGATAGGTACCATCGCTTGCCACAAACGGAATATCTGCTAGTTCCATACCTACCTATTTGTATAAAAAAAGCTAAAGTGTCCTATAAATAGGCATGAGAGAAAAAAGTAGCTCCGAAGCTGTATATATAGGGTGTCCGGAAAGGTCGATGCAAAGCCGTGAGGGGGGTAGGTCACCTCGTTACGCATCTATTCAGGTTTTTTTGGTGTTTTTTTTTGTGTTTATCGATTGAATACACATCATGCTAGGACACATACAAATTGTTGGGTACTAGTAACTGTCTGTTTGAACACTATGAACAAATAAGCATTATGATTTTGGTAAATTTTTCAAAAATTATGGATAATAACTCGGAATTCGACGACATTGGACTAAGGTAATCTAGCCTGAATAGATGCGTAACGAGGTGACCTACCCCCCCTCACGGCTTTGCATCGACCTTCCGGACGCCCTGTATATCTACAATAGATGCAAAGGCTTTTCCATTTTTACGAAGTCAAGTTCCGTCACAAATAAATTACAACAAACTTTGTACTTTGAAGGAATTCTATAGAAGGGTAGGGTCGCCGCCCAACTCAATAACTTGCTCTCAGTTAGACGTTTTGACACCCCGGCATTCATCTTACTTACTTTGGACTTCACAAAGAGTTTGACGAACTGTTTCTGTATGTGAAACTTCACAAAATGTACAGATAGAAGGGAAAATGTTTTTTTCCTGTATAATCGCTCGAGGAACGTCTACGGCGTAGGCGCTCTACGTCGTAGATCATTGTTCTCGCTAGACCTACAACCGGTATTGATAAAATCCTATTATTATTATAAAACGCGAAAGTTTGTAAATATGGATGGGTAGATGGGTGGATGTTTGTTTCTCTTTCACGCCGGAACAGCTAAACGGATCTGAATAAAACTTGGCAGAGAGATAGATTATAGTCTGGGCACATATGCTACTTTTTATCCCGTGGGAATACGGTATTTAAATCTGCGCGGGTGAAACCGGGGGTCGTAACTAGTTTTCAATAATATATAGTTCATAGTTTTATTTCATAGTTCATTTATTTATAACAGATCATATTATTATATGTCATATCAATTAGCTTACCTATACCTACCTATATGCTAGGTAAATGCAAATTCTAATGTAATTTTAAATATTAAAATAACAATATTCCACATCAATACATTATGGGAGCATAGATACGCATTATGTCAACAATTAATAATAATAAATAACACAGTGTCATTAAAATCAAATACATATTTACTTAACCGTTGTCGTCTTCCAGAAACATTTATGTTTAAAAGTTCGAAATTGAAGTTGATTCTAAATACAGGGTGTCAAGAGTCAAGAGACTAAACATAAACGGAGTGTAAGTGTAGTTGTACGATGAATAAGCGAAAATTGATTAGAATAGGTATTTAATATATTTTTTAATATATCATTCGTTGTGATGTAGTCAGATCTAGATCTAGCCCCAAACAACGCCGTTTATGCTATCAGAACCTTTGCATTTCATACCTACTAGAAAGCTACTAGGTATAAAGAGCTGTCGACTATGCAGAAGTAATATACACCCTGCATAAACAGTTTTGAACTAAATATAGTTGCGAAGCTACGCTACGCCTACGTGACGCCTTGATCATAAATATTTATTACGCGGCAAGTGCGAGTCGTGCCCGAGGGGTAATGGTAAAGTTCATGCTACTCGTGTATCGGAGATTTGACAGCTAACAGCCGAGGACATACGGATAGATTGATATTAGACAAAACTCTCTCTTTTTGTTGCAGCGCCTACTATTTTTATCAGCGCAACTACACGACTCGGCAGTGCTACTAGATTTACATTAGGATTAGATATAGATCACTCTCTCTCACCCGTTGTGCTGTGCACTCATCAAAATTACAGTCTTTATTTTAATATATTTAAACCCTGTATTAAAAGTCAAATCGTATTATTCATACCTAATCCAAATAGCCCTTCTTCATGTAAGCCCAAAGAATTAACACTTTTTAGTAAAAAACTTTTGTTTATATGTCTGGTTTTTGGTTTTGGGTTTTCTCGTTGAATAATTTTATATTAAGAAGGTTTCTAATTGGTGTATTGTACGGTCTTTGCATTTGAATTTAGCTAAAATATTAGCTTGCTTTGTACTTATACCCGGCTGTTCTTACCTAGTATCATTGTCTTGCTTAAATATTATCTGTAGCTGAACTGCAGGTCTAGTCCAACAACTAATTTTCGCGGCTTTATGATAGGTACGACCCTTGCTAAGAAAATTAAATATATTATTTAAGTTTAATGATTGATCTTTAGGTATAACGTGGACATAAACTTTTGAGCCGTGTTTCACAGGTAGGGTAGTGTTGTGGACTGTATTGAAAAGACTTCTGAGATTTATTAGATTCTTTATTTTACACTTAAGTACACTGAATTACACTGAATCACTTTCACCGAATATCTCAACACTGAATCTGAACTCGTACTTGATCACAAATTGAAACTCAACTATAAACTTCTTTAAACTTTATACCAACTTAACTATCGAGGCGAGGTGCTCGCTATTTATATCATCCCGGGCAATCGGCTGACCAATCAGAAGCCAGCTCAATCAACCAATCAGAGCTCGCCTAGCGCTATCCCTGTCTTACATTGCACATTGCTATATTGCTATCTCTGTCATAGTTCTTTGTAGCAATATCTAGAACATTCGAACGTTGTTTCTAGCACTTTCGAGCCTATTCTTTGTCGACAGGGATTTGTTTACGCATTTTTTATGATTGTTTACGTATTATCTTGCTACCTAGCTCGGCGTCCATAACATCTTTCCCCCAGGCGCAGCTCGCGAAGCCTCTTCTTTCACTAATACGACGAGCTTGCTAACTGGTCGCTTAAAGATGCCAGTCTTCGTCCGGACGTCGGCTACTCGAACTCCACCGTCTGGGCCCTCGTAGGTGCGCTCGACGATCCCCATTGGCCATACGTTCCTAGGCAGGGTATGATCGACGACGACGACGACGTCTCCGACTTGAAGTTGCCGCTTGTAGCTCGTAGGTTCTCCGCGAGGTACCAGAGTGGGAAGGTACTCTCGCACCCAGCGTTGCCAAAAATGGTCAGCAAGCGCTTGGCTGGCTCTCCACGTTTGTCGGTCAGCCTCGTTGCACGGTCCGGTGAGGGGTAGGCCGGTAGATGACCCCAAAAGAAAATGATTTGGGGTCAGAGCTTCTGGATCTTCATGGCTCACGCTAACATGAGTCAGCGGTCTTGCGTTGATCGAGAACTCCGCTTCGGTCATAAGCGTGCCCAAAACTTCTTCTTTGGGTTCCTTCTCGTTCAAGGTGGATGCTAGTGCGACTTTGACTGAGCGCACCAGCCGCTCCCACGCTCCTCCCTGGTTCGGGGCACCTGGTGGTATGAATCGCCACTCCATTCGATGAAGCAGGCCTTCATCTTTCAGTGCCAGTGCCCATTCTGCATAAGCAGCTCTCAGTTCTTTGTCGGCTCCTCGGAAGTTTGTTCCGTTGTCAGAGTACATGATCTGTGGCCATCCTCTTCGTGCTGCCATCCTCCGTAGTGCCATGATCGCGGAGCTTGTAGAGAGTGATGGCACGATCTCAAGGTGCACGGCACGCGTTGTAAGACACGTGAAGAGCGCCCCCCATCTCTTCTCTCGGCGATGTCCAACTTTCACGATCATTGGCCCAAAATAATCCATTCCGCAGTTCGTGAATGGGCGTTGAAAGGGTTCCAGACGTGCTCGTGGCAAATCTCCCATAGCCGGAGTCTGTGGCTTCGTCTTGCGTATCTTGCACAGAGCACAATCTCTTTCAATGGCACGCACGGTGGGTCGCAGGTGGATGATCCAATATCTCTGCCTTAAGTCGTTTGTCACGCGTTCTCGGTTTGCGTGACCCGCTGCACAATGTTCACGCAGCACGATGAGTCTCGTAATTCGGTGGCGGCCGTCGAGGATGATGGGTTGCTTCGTCTCTACAGGTGCCGTAGCAGCTCCAATTCGGCCTCTCACACGTAGAATCCCTTCCCCCAGTACTGGATCTAGTCGGAACAGGCGACTTGTCTTGGCGATCGGGCAAGACTTCTTCAATCGCTGTAACTCATCTTGGAAGCTGTCTCGCTGCGCGCGGCGTATAAGCGCGCGTTCCGCCTCTTCGATGTGTCGATGTTCCATTCCCGTAGTTCGGCGCCTACATCTGTCGATGAATGCTAGTACGCGTGCCGAAGCTTTGACCAGTGTCTCGTATTTGGAGAATCGTTCGGGATCTGGCAACCACTCGTCGGTTCTCTCATCTTCTTCGGCAATGTGTAGAAGCACTTCTTCTTCGTTGTTGTCAGTTGACGTTTCTACCGGCCACTGATCTTCTGGGCAGCGTAGAAAGTCCGGTCCCCGAAACCAACGATCTTCTACAGATACCGGTGTGTTCACAAATCTTGTCGCATCGTCGGCTATGTTCTCGCTCGTGGGTACCCATCGCCATTCTTCTTTCTGAGTGAGCTCTGCTATTTCACCCAGGCGATGTGCGACGAATGGAGTGTATCTTCGTGCGTCGTTTCGTACCCAGTGAATAACCGTCATTGAGCCGGTCCAGTATATCGTTCTCTTGGCTTCGACGCGATGCTCTTTCTTGATGGCGTCTGCCAATCTGGCACCGATGATTGCTGCTTGCAGTTCCAGGCGTGGAATTGTCTGTGTACGCTTTGGTGCTACTTTTGCCTTGGCAGCTACAAGACTCAGACTGATCGTTCCATCGGACTGTGTGATGCGCCAGTACGCCACAGCTGAGTAGGCTTGTTCGCTGGCATCGCACAGTACGTGCAGTTCCAAATCTTGGCATCCTTCCAATGCGTAACGTCGTTCCAGTCGCAAGCAGGAGAGTCCTGAGAGATGTCCCAACCAATTGGCAAAGAGTTCGTTCTCTTCAGCAGGGATTGGCTCGTCCCAGGGGATCTTGAGACGCCATAGGCTCTGAAGTACAATCTTTGCCCGAATTGTGTAGTAACTCAGCAGTCCAAGAGGGTCAAATATGGACATAACTGCGCTGAGTGCTTCTCTCTTGGTGGGTGCGCGGATCTGTGCGCGTACCTCTGCGGGAACTCTGTTCATTGAGGTGTTAAACCCAAGTTCATCTCGTGCGTCATTCCAGTAGAGCCCAAGTATCTTATTCTCTGGTCCATTTCCTCCAAGTTGGATCGTTGTAGTTGCTCGTAGTTCTTCAGGCACATCTTGCAGTACGCTGCTCTCATTGGTGCTCCACCCTCGCAGCGTGAACCCGGCGGCTGCGTGTACCGTGCGTAGTTCTGACACAACGCGATGGACTTCTTCTTTGTTTTCGTAGCTAGAAACCAGGTCATCCATGTAGTGACTTCGGGTGATGGCTTCGCAGGCGAGTGGGTGTGTGAGGGCGTGCATTCTTGCGTTGTAATCCCGTACGTAGTGTGCCATGAAAGGAGACCTGGCGGCGCCGAATATCATACTTGTCATCTTGAAACGTTGCGGTGGTTTCTTTCGGTCGGCGCCTCTCCATAAGAACTGTTGTGCCGGTTGATCTTCTGGGCGAATCTTCACTTGGAGAAACATTTCTTGGACATCTGCTGCGATCGCGACGCGTTTCTCCCGGAATCTAAACAATATCCCGGGCAGGGACATTAACAGATCTGGTCCTTCCAGGAGATGATCGTTCAGGCTGACTCCGCGACACTTAGCTGCTGCATCGAAGACTAGTCTCTGTTTTCCAGGCTTGTTGGGGTTCTGTACTGCAAAGTGTGGCAAGTACCAACATACAGGACTTGACTTCTCGTTGCCGACACATGGCTCGGCGTATCCCTTCTGCAGCAGGTTATCTATCTGTCTGGTGTATTCTCTAGCGAAGTCAGGATCGGCATCCATCTTCTGCTCGATCTTGTGAAGACGGCGAAATGCTACGTCGTAGTTCTGAGGTAGTTTCACGTTGTCTTCCTTCCATGGTAATCCAACTTCGTAGCCTTTGTCGATCTTCTTTATCGTATGCTCGAGGATCTCTATGGCTCGGAGATCCGCGTCACTTACGCGTGGCTTGTGAGCAACGCCAAGGGCTTCGATGCTGAAGTGTTGTTCTACCAGGTCTTGGAGGCGTTGGTTCTGCTGCTCGTTCGTATCTACACCACGTTCGGGAGTGCAGATATGCAGCACGCTGTCCTGGTTTCTGATCACGCTGCGTGGTACGGTTCCGTGTATCACCCAGCCTAGTTTCGTTCTAGATGCGGCTGGCTGGTTCGGCTTGCCAACTCGCAGTTCTTGAGACACGATGTACTCCCAGTGGTCGGCTCCTATCAGGATACCAGGTTCTATCTGGTCGTAGCATACTTCATCTCGTGGTAGATCCTGAAGGTGCTTCTGTTCCAGCAGCGTACTCGGAATCGACTGCCGAAGTAGCTTCAGGTTCTTGATCGTGCGTGCTCTTAGTCTATGTAGCACGTCATCTGCGTTCTTCAAGTGCACGGTCACCAACTCGCTGCCGTTCTCCTGCCTTGACATGTTGACTCCTTTCATAAGCAGCGGTAGCGACTGTCCATTCGCACCGATGCTTCTTGCCAGCTTCTCATCAATGAGAGTGATCGTGGCCCCTTCGTCCAAGAGAGCGTGTGTCTTGGCCTCTCCTCTGGGTCCAACGACGGTTACCGGACACATCTTCAGAAGAACCGTCCTCTGGCTGGTGGCATTTGAGGTTGCCAGAACAGCTCCCGTACTTCCTCTCGATGTTGGCGTCGCAGGTCTTGGAGTGTCTTCACATTCTTCGGGCTTCTCTTGCTGGTGTAGAGTCGAGTGATGAGGTCGTTGACATCCATTCACGCCACATGACATGGCTTTGCAGCTGATACGTCGGTGTTTCTTCATGATGCACTTGAAACAAAGCTTCTTCTCCCGTACAAGATCCCATCGTTGATCCAAAGATAGTGCCTTGTACTTCGGGCATTCTGGCAGCTTGTGTGCCTTCTCGCAACTAGGGCATTTATCCAGTTGCGCCTCTTCAGCAACATTGTACACGTTCACCTTCCTTTTATTTCCAGCAGTGGTGGTTGCAGGTCTGAACTCCCTTCCTGCCGTAGTCGACGGGGTGCTAGTTGACGGAGCGTAGCTGTGTCGCAAGGCTCGATCAGCCTCTCGAATGAGGAAGCGAGATAACAGGACGATCTCTGGATCTGCTGTTCCTTCATGCTCGCTTGCGAAGTCGCACCAACGCGATCTGATGTGCGGGCTCAGTTTCTCCAAGGCTTCTCTGGCTAGCATGGGGTTATAGAGGTACCCATGGCGGCCAATGCTTCTGAACACGCAAACCACGTTCTGAAGTTTGACGGCAAATCGGTTCAGTTCCATTGCTGATGATCCAGGTTTCGGGAGCTTTCTCAAGTCTTCTAAAGCTCGGTCAATGATGACTTCAGGTCGTCCGAAACATTGTTCCAAGGTCTTGATGATGACTTCTGGATCGTTGGCTGTATGAAGGAGGGCAGCTACAAGTTCACGGGCTTCCCCCTTTAGGCAGCTTCTTAACCGCTGTAGGTTTTCTGCTGGCGTCAGCTGGTAAATCTTCGTCGAGTCTTGGAAGGTTGCCTTAAACACTAGCCATTCGTTCGGTTCTCCGGAGAAGGCTTGCAGGTCAGGGCACTTGATCCTGGGTCTGACCATCTTCTCCATGGCTTCTGTCAAGGCATCGATGTTGCTTCTGGTTTTGACGGGAGTAGTAGATCTTTCCCTCACGTTAAACCGCAGGAGTCGTTCATCCTTGGTTTCGGTCTTGGGGTTCCCCCGTCCTTCCCTCTGCTTATCTGGGTTGTTCTTCTGGAGCCAGGCGTCAACCTTCCGGTGGTGATCGATCAGGGTATCACCATGAAGGCTTTCCTGGTCATCCTGAATAGCTGCTAGGTCCACAGCTAGTCTCTTCTTGATCAATTCCGCTTCAATCGCGAGTTCTTTCTTCTTCAGGGCGGCCAACTGTTCTTCCGCTTCAAGTTCTGCCATCCGCGCTCTGGTGGCAGTGCTTGCTGTCGAGCGAAATGACCGTACCGAACGTTCCGGAGACTTGTCTCCACTTCGGCCCTCGGGATTCAGCGTCTTTGAGGTGCCTTCACCAGCATTTTCGGTCATAGCCCCTTCTCTGATCCCGACACTCCGTCGCAGGGCTGGTGACGCTGGTGGATCCAGTGAAAGTCTTCGAAGACGTATCTGTTCGACGTCTTGCAGTTCGTGACGTTCTTGCTGCTCGCCTTGTAGTTCACGACGATCCCGTTCCGCAGCATCAGCTTGACTTCTTGTTACGACCATCTTTCAAATCTTCTAAATCTTGAGTCTTGATCCGGCTCGAAGGAACTGTTGTGGACTGTATTGAAAAGACTTCTGAGATTTATTAGATTCTTTATTTTACACTTAAGTACACTGAATTACACTGAATCACTTTCACCGAATATCTCAACACTGAATCTGAACTCGTACTTGATCACAAATTGAAACTCAACTATAAACTTCTTTAAACTTTATACCAACTTAACTATCGAGGCGAGGTGCTCGCTATTTATATCATCCCGGGCAATCGGCTGACCAATCAGAAGCCAGCTCAATCAACCAATCAGAGCTCGCCTAGCGCTATCCCTGTCTTACATTGCACATTGCTATATTGCTATCTCTGTCATAGTTCTTTGTAGCAATATCTAGAACATTCGAACGTTGTTTCTAGCACTTTCGAGCCTATTCTTTGTCGACAGGGATTTGTTTACGCATTTTTTATGATTGTTTACGTATTATCTTGCTACCTAGCTCGGCGTCCATAACAGGTAGGATCTGCGTCACTTTTCTTTATAAAATATGTACCTACCTATACATGCGACCGTTTTTTGTTGAATTATTGAGAAAAATATTTATTTCGTCTAGGTACGTGATTTCTCTTCGATTCATTTACTGACACTCCTTCAAACCGAAAAGTAGCAATGCTAAGATGACAGAACTAGCCATGGTCACAGATAAGAGAATACTATACTAGTCAATGGTGCATTATCGAGGTGGTACCTACTTTTCCTGGGCCAGCCAAAGAAGACCTCTCCTACTCTCCAAAACCTATATTTATAGCACTGCTGGCTGGGTCTCTGTAAATGTGTGGCAGATATCTATCTGCCACTTCATCGGCTCAGTGAATCTTCGCTTCAAACAAATCACAGCGCTTTGAGGCTTTGACATTTTCCCTTAGGTACAGTCAGCATTAAAACCAGAAAGGAAAATTTTAAAGAAAATTAGCTCTTAGTTTAGAATTAGGAACCTACCCGTTTTAAGTTTGTTTTAAGAAAAGCTGAATATGCTAATGTTCACAACTGAAAAAATTTCAACTGAGATTATTTTATCTACAAAACTGCAGTAAATCAAAATCTTCATTAAGGGCTCGGCGACAGCAGCTCGCAGTTTCGAGGTGCGATTGGCTATTATTACGTCATTATTGTCACGACATTTTTCTATGAGTAGTGAGTTCTCGCATGCCTAGAGGCGCTTACCGAGTCTCCATACAAATATTCATACAAATTCAATACAAAGTCAAAGACAACGAATGCAAAATTGAAAACCGAGGATTCCGCGCATAACTTTGTTCAAATCTTTTTAGATTGCACCAGACGCGAGACTTTACTTACATGAGCTAGTAAGGTAATTTTAAAATCCTTGTCATTACTCTTCCCTGAAACTACGCTACCTCATACAAGCTCGTAGCTAAGTTCATAGATCGGCCATTTTATGCCGCCATTACCCGGTAGATGGCTTCCATCTTCCCTATTTGCATAACGATCGCTAGCTCTTTCAAGCACTAACGTGTTATTTTATTGCCGAAGGTAGGAATTTCAGATTTCAATTTTTATTACAGTTACACGTTACACTGCCCTGTGACGAGAGTATTATATTCCTTGCCTGTGACTTAATCTGCTGGACTCATTTAAAACTAGCAGGAGACTAGTAGACTATACTGTAGTCTGGACTATACTATATAGTCTAGTCTCCTGCTATAGAGAATAGACTAGAGACATAACATGTGTTACGTAGGTATGTATTTCGCTTTATTTTTAAATAGATAAAAACTTTGATGTATCTTTCGGCGAATATTTTTTTTTATGTTTTTTATTTAAGATTTTTTTTCAGTCCTCGTGTACAACAAAAGATAAGGTCAAAAAGTCTAAGAAAAACGTCAAAGACACTATCAAAGTTTCTTTGCTCTTTTGCTAATTTAATAAACGAATCACTACTTAGAACTCCCTTGAGAACAATGGTGTAATGGACTCCGGGTTAGAAGCAACCACTTACAGAATATTTGGTGGTAGCGTAAGTGGAAAGGATTGAAGGAGTATTGGCTCCCTGAGGGATAGTGCTGTCCGTCGGTTGCTGGTTTAGGTACCTACTTCGTTTTTAATGGAGATTTTTTTGCTTCACGGGGTTAAGCCGGCTTTTGCCGTCAAAGGGCTGCTTTGCCACAAATGTTCATGAAGGAAAGGAGCACTTACCCCCGGTTTCTGAAAGCTCGATCAACACTAATCGGCTGTCAAGTCACTTAATTGCTATCTCTATATCTAATTTGAAGTAAAATTGAAGTTTATAAAATAGCAAGTGACTTGGCAGCCCACTAGTGTTGAACGGGCTTTCAGAAAGCTGGTCTATGTTTATCTAAATTTTTTACAGATCGATATTAAATCTTTCAAAACTTTCTTTTAAACGACTCCAGACTGTGCTTATTTTGTACCTACTAATTCCAATGTTCCTGGATACTTTTCTACCTAAAATCAATGTATGTTTATTTAAGTCATATTGTGTATATTTGTTTATACTACACCTGCTTGGAAAGTACCTTGATACTTTATCAAATTTACGTTAGAAAGTACGTCATTGCATATCGAACAAAAATGCGGGGAGAAAACGCATCTGAGCGGGAGAGAAAAGTGTATGAAAATCCATTTCTTACGTGTATTTTCTTTTTTAATTTTGGGTAAGACTATACGCCGGTAACCTAAGTATCAAAAGCCAAAAAGTTTTTACAGTGAGTTTTTATCTCCAAGTTCGCAAAATGACACTGGCCACTAGCTGTGTGTTGGATGGCGCACTGCCAGCCCGAGCTGGCAGTGCGACCCTGCGGCGTGTGCATGCCTCCAGCTTCCTCATATTGAAAATGTAATTTCTATAAATGCCAATATTTAAAGCATAATTAGTGCACTCATAGATTTGAATCATAATTTAGCTGCCAAATAAACAACGATGCTATAAGCTTATAATAGTGTGTAAGCTGAAGTAACATGTCTCCAGCTGCCTCAGTCAGTGTGGGCAAACGGCTAATGATAGAGATATATAGTAAACGCAAGGATTTAGTACCTATTTAGTGCACCTGGTACCAAAAATTTCAGGTCTGGAGCTAGGAAACTCTTCGAGTTATAAGACTTCATCAACGTGTAAGCTGGAGTAACGATACGTGAAAAAGCATATGCTCGTTCTCTGGAATGGCTGGAGCTAGCAGGTTGCTTTAAGTCTCCAGATTTAGTACCAAACGAATTAGCGAGGTACCAAATATTTGAAGTGTCTCTGTTCAAAACTCTATGAGTTACAAGCTTTTTCCAGCTTTTTTTGTTTGTCCAGCTTGCACATGTTGGATCTCAGCAACCACAATAGGTACAGACTCGGTTGATGTCTCTGAACCGAGCTATGAATTAGTGCACTCGGTACCAAAAATTTGGATCGCGCCGATCTCGGGTGTTTTAAACTTCAAACGACACCCTCGACGGTAATCGGTCACTTTCTCCTCTCGGTGAACAATGTACTATTATAACAATCATATTAGAATAATTTTATTGTTGCCACTCTCATTTTGTACAAGCACCCCTTCTTCCCTTCCTTTTTCTTTAGGTTTTCTAGAAGATAACTCGCCTTTGTACTAGTGTATTCTCTTATATAGTATTCTCTGTGCCTTTGTATTTTTTTATATACAATTTTACTGCATAATTAATTATTATTACTGTCTTTCTACAGAGTACAATGTTGCCGTGACATCACTACTTCGCCATCTTTCGGCACAAAGAATGGAATTCCATCTAATGGGCCTATAATATATTGATTATTCGGAGGGCAACGACACGAGAATATTGGATATTTCAAGTAATTTATCAAAGCTTTCCTTTTATTACAAGGGTGTAGTGGCTTGACATAGATAGATAGATAGATAACTCTTTATTGATTATCACAACAAAATATAGACAACATTTTGACTTAAAAACTAAAAATTGTAATAATTCAATGGGCGACCTTATCGCTAACAGCGATCTCTTCCAGTCAACCTTTGGATGGACAGGACTGAACATGAAAAGAGAGGGGGGGAGTCTGCTAGAAGTTTATTTAAAGTTCATAATCTATTTTTAGGTAGCTACTTATAACCTACATAAACATACTTACAATAAATACATACACTACATAAACATTACACAGATAATGAATATAGCAAATATAATACATACATAGGTACTTTCGTGATTGGAACTAGTACTTTTGACCACGTTTTCACTAAACCCACACGTCCAGGGACATGGGCAATGCGCGAAAGGCAACACGTGCGGTAACGCGAGAGAGAGAGAATTGACGTTCACGTTGCCACGAACATGAGCTGAGTGTAAACGCTGTATCAAGTGCTTGAAAGGAGCCTCCCTTTTGAGTACTTCACATTATGTTTTGAACTTTTAAGGTTCCACATCATACCAGTTCCCTATGATATTCCTTCGCTGTTTGAGAGTACTGTGGCACTGTGCACACATTTTTAAAAAGTAATACCTGGTGCACTGCCTACCGATTTTAAATCCACGACCTTAGGATTTACACCCAGGATCACAATAAAACGGCTTATTCCCAGAGGTCCACGGTTATGTTGTTTTCTATTTCCCCAACATATTTATAGAATTTTTAATTCTTAGATTAATTCCCAATAGGTCCATGAGATTTCACTATAGAGTACAGCCAGTATAAACAATACAAAAGAGTATTTCATTAGTTAGGTTATGTTTTTTTTAATGTGAAGATATAATTTTTCGTCTCCTAGACAAAAGGACTTAAGGGACCGGTGACAGCGGCTCGCAATTTCGAGGTGCGATTGGCTATTATTTCATTTTATTTCATTTCGGGGAGGTTCTTTGAAAGAATAACTCTAAAGTGACACGCATAAATACTGTTCGAACACAAATATTACAATAATATAAGGGAAACATGCCCGAATCAGAAATCATTTTGGTATTAGTATGTTTGGTCTTACGTTTACCTAATACCAAAATGATTTCTGACTCACATTTCCCTTATATTATTGTATTATTTGTGTTAAACAGTATTTATGCGTGTTTCTTTAGAGTTATTCTTTCAAACAACCTCCCCGAAATGAAATAAAATGAAATAATAGCCAATCGCACCTCGAAATTGCGAGCCGCTGTCACCGGAGCCTTAAGGGAAGGACTTGACATCTACATTGCGACCCCCCTCTCCCCAATCCTCAACCCAGGTACAAGGATTGCTATTTATTTAAATAAATAATATTTAAACATCAAAACGGTTGCCACCAATTACATCAATTAAATAACAAACATACAAATTTCAAAAATAATTATATAAACTACATATTATAGGTACCTACCTGCTTAACATAATTAATTAATTTAATTAATTAATTTTATAATGTCAAAATACCTGGTTAATGTCAATATGATTATAAACTGGAGAATAAAATGTCAAAATAGTTTCACAAAATAATAGACACAAAATGAGTACCTATATGAGATATTCTAACCACGACTACCTATAATGAGCGAATGAACATTTATTCACCACCCGAGTTCATTAGCATGGTAAGGGTAACCTTTCTCTATCTAATTGAAATATAATACGTTTGCTGTGCGTAGGAATTCGTGAAATAGTGCCAGTCTTCTTCTTCTTGACGTGTCAGTAGTTCCTTTCGAAACAATGTGGTGAAACCTTTCGAGCACTTGACACGTTATAGAACAGGTTCTACGACATGCCGCTTTCCTCATGATGTTTTCCTTCACTGTTTGTTTTGAATAGAAAAACTTATTGTTGCACGACCGGATATGAACCCACACCCTTAGGATTGGAAGGCGGAGCCGCTACCACTAGACTTAAAGTCTAGTGCGTCAGTCTATCAGGCGGACGTTTGACAAATAGAAAAAAAAACTAACCCCCCTTTTCTGAAAGCGCGACGATCAACACTAATCGACTGTTAAGACGAAGACAATAGCTAATGTGACTCTCGCTCGCACGTTTTGACTTGTTGAAAGATATAAAATCACTTAACCCATTTTCGAAAAATCGCAAACAACCATTTTGTGTGCAATCACATTGCGCACATTTTAGTAAAAAAATCATTTTGATCGATACAAGTTTTCCTACTTAAAAGTTTGCTTTTCTAGTTTTCGTACATAAGTAAACTTTTGAGTAGGAAAACTTGCATCAATCAAAATGAAATTTTTACCAAACTGTGTGCAATGTGATTGCACACATAATGGTTGTTTGCGATTTTTCAAAATTGGGATAAGTGATTTTATATCTTTAAAAATATAGAATCGTGCGAGCGAGAGTTACATTAGGTGTTGTCAACACCTGAAGTCACTTGCTAATCTTGCTATCTCTATCTACTTTGAAGTTAAAGCTGCAATAGCAAGTGACGTGACAACCGATTAGTGTTCATCGAGCTTTCAGAAACCAGGGATAAGTGAGTAAAAAATAATAAAAAACATATTATGAAAATCTTATTTATTTAAAAACTTAAAACATTATAAACTTAGTACTGACTAACTTTATTGGACATACAGTTGAGAACAATGAATTTAGGTCATCAGGGGTGCTGGCTTGTTCGATACAACCGTACGCTAAGTTGTGTAAAAAAGTGATCTATGATGAACTTTTTGATATGTATCTTCGTCCTGAGATCTTTGGGTAGGTACGCATTGGTGACCTGGATTCATTGCTCTCAAGTAGCTACATTCCCTTCTTACACTGTCGTGAATCTATCATTAAACCGACTATTATAGAGAGGAAAAGTAATTTACAGGTTTGTGTTCATTAATGTATTGACTGACAGTACGACAATTGTAATTGCCATTCATATGAAAAATCAGATAAATGGTATCATAGAGAAGATACCTAAAGTTATAATTGGCTCTGTTATGCAAACGTACCTGGCTAGATAATTAAACCGATTGAGCAGCGATGAATGAAAATAATTAACTCATAGTAATGACAAACAAAGACTGGGTGTCGATTCCGTAACCAACAAATTCATGGAGTGTTCACCTAATGGGTCCCAGCTTCACTCGCAAAACAATGCCACCACGCGCTAGTCTAATTGGAAGCGTTCACTTGGGTGACTTTTATAAGTTGTATCACACGGCTGCGCTAAATTTAACATTTTTGTACTGGAATTTATTATTTTGACACAGTAATTAAATAAATTTGAGTATTTGGAAAGGCAGGTTATGAACAGCTAAAACTAAGTAAAATAAAAACTTATCCTATGAAGATTAAATAATTATGCCCGAATAAGAAACCGAAGGTGGGTGGGAGTTTTCAAGGGAAAAAGAAAGTCTTTGGAAAGAGAAAAAATATTTTAAAGAATTGATAGGCTTGTATTCAAGAACAGGTCTACTCTTCTCATCCAGTGCTTGTCAGCTACATTTCGCAGATCGTCACCCCACCTTACCGGAGTACGTCCTACACTACGCTTACCTAAACGCGTTCTCCACTAAAGTATTTGTTTGCTCCAACGATTGTCGTTTCTACGGCAAACATGACCGGCCCACTGCCATTTCAGCTTGCGAATCCTCAAAGGATTGTGATTTAGGTAAATTTGCAAATTTTAAGCTTTATTTAAAGACTTCTTATAAACCTCGGTTAAAAGCTATAAGTTAATCCCCTAATTAACTCGATTTTCGATATTTTAATTTGTGTCATTGAAATGTACTGGTGTTTTTTTTAATAAAAAATGGAATTTGAGTCTAACGATTTTTTTTATTGGTTTGGAATAGAAATGGGTAGAAAGAACAGAAACAGGTTACATAATAGTCCATAACGCCACATTATGAGCCGGCCACAGCGAAGATTCGTTACTAACGTTTTATGTGAATGTGCCATAAGGCTTATTTAATTCATATTTCCCGCCTATTTATAGCCAGATATAGTATACTAATTGTTTACTACATAAATTTATGTGTAGGTTACTTTCATTTCAACGAAAAGAGATGGTAAAAGTTACCGGAAAAGAAGTTGAAGTCCGCATTTCCCACCAAGATGGTAGAGACTTTTCCGTCATTTTACCTAACGGGGCGTTCAGCGACTATGTAAAGTTCGTTCTTTCAGTTTTTTCAAAATAACACAAAGGTTAACTGAAAATGAATGCTCTCTAGCATTAAGTTCGCTATTTGCAATAAAAAAATTCTTAGCAATAAAGAATATTCTGTCTATCTAATATGAATAAGACCAGGAAGTTGAACAAAGGAGTAGGTAGAAGTTTTTCAAAAAAAAGTGTTTGTAAGAATATTCTTAGTTCCTATTTTGGTTTTGGTTGTTGGGTCTTGGACGCCCTTGGTCGGAGTAGTCTGGGCCCGGACGGTTGGACTTGTGCTGGCTCTGAAAAAAAAGTTTGAGAATCAGAAAGTTCTACATCAAAATAAGTCTTTATTCTACCGTTATAGATTAGTTTGTCATAAGGGGCATTCCTACCATAATTTTATAGTTTCTCGAAAGGAGCCTCCTGGGGGCGCACTTAAAATCCTTTCACCACACTATTTCGAAATAAACTAACAGGAAGGAGGTTTAAAATTGACGGCTCTTCCGGAATCTTACCTGTCTGATCTCAGGTTCCTCTGGCTGCGGAGTAGTGGTGGTAGGTATATCACAGTCCTCAGTGGGGGGCACCACGCATCTCAACGAACGCCTGTCGAAGACCAGCATGGCGGGGCAGCGCTGCAGGCGAGGGTAGCCTCCTTGGCACTGCCAGTACCGGTTGCAGGACTTGCCGAGGGGAACGTTACCGTTGGGGTCTTCGTTGCAGAGAGCTGGAGAAAAAAATCAGCATGAGAAGATACACAAACTGTCAAGGCAACTATTGCTAAAGTAGTAGAACTCTTTGTGAAGGGCTCGTCCGGGGAAGTACTACCTCCTTTTTCTACCAAGCAGCAACGCCGTGTTTCGGTTTGAAGAGTGTGGTCGCCGGTGTAATTGCAGGCGCTGAGGCTTAACATCTGAAAGCCTCAAGTCGATGGACGCAGGACAGTACATCGTAGGGCACGTGCCTATCGTGCGTGATTCAAGAGGCAATGTTTTGTTAGAGGTGATGGTTACAACATCAGGTGGACCACCTGTTAGTGGTATTAAAAAATGTAGCTTCCACTTGCAAATTCCAAAATTTTAACAATTATGAAAATACTGAAAGATTACAAGAGTAGGTAAAACAAACTTTTTGGCAGGACAATTAGATTAAGGTCAAAACGATATAAATATTTTCATGTTACGTTTTTCAGTAAAATGGTTTCTACGTTTTATAATATAAAACAATATTTAGTAAAACAATATTTAGAACGTTGGTAGATACCTTTGTTAATTTGCTCCAATTATGCTGTAGAATATAGAACGGGAAATTAATAAACGGATGACTCGGAAATCGGCAAACCGCGAGCAAACTTCGGTAAGCCCAACAAAGTGGATTGATCAAACTGAAACTAGTTTGTTATTCAGACTGAGCTATTGAACTTTTGTTGATCTTGCTAACGGAAAACATTAACATTTAAGTTAGCTAGTTCTGAGATAAAAGGCCGTTCCAGTAAGAGGGGAGATTGAGGTTTGCCAAAGGAATAAAACCCTAGTGCAGGGATGGCGAACCAATGGTATGCGATATTATATTGAGTATACGCTACGAATTTAAAAAACAGTTTGCTTTTTAGGTTACACTATCAGCTGATTCGGCCGCGTTGCGGCCTGTGGGTGGGACACCGGTTGGAATTTATTTGAAATAACTATTTATCAATTATTATTTTCATAAATTATTTTGACACAGACGTGCCTTAATTAATAGACATTAAGACTTACTCAGAATTATTTTTTCTAGCTTTGAGCTCTCCTTTTGTACAAACTTTTTTGGTGCATTAAAGAATTAAATATTTAGACGTGACTTGACTAACCCCTTTAGACCTCAAAGAATCTTGAGTATCCACCTATAATTAGTTCAGTGTTGGTACTAGGGGGGATATCAAGGAGATATCGGAGAGAATATCAACCGTGCAATCAAAAGTCATGACACTTTCTTTTTTTAATAATAGCCATAATTAACAAAACACGGAAAACGTCAATGCAACCGTGTGCGACGTCTATTAAAGCCTAGACTACCACTTTCATTTCGTCCAAGACGCGTTTAATTGCTACAATTGATCTCTATCAATTATCCGGTTATATAAAGATTTTAAACGGTTAGCCGTTCCTTCATTATGCCATTATACGCCTTATTGCACTGGCGATTAGCGTGAAAGTTCGATGATTGATGGGCGAAACCAGAGTTTAGCGGAGTGAGCACTAGTTTCACAGTTTGACGGATTGCTGACTCGACAGAAGTGCAATATTAATTGACATGTCATATTTAAAAAATGTGACATGTTTTTTTTAAATTTTCTATTGCGGAAGCCGGATGGTAGCGCTTATCAATTCTAATTACAAAACCCGTGAAGTGAAATCCGAAATTTAAAAAAAAGTAGGCAAAATGAGTTTACCTACTGTATTGATTGGGGTTTGTATATTTTTTGGACGACAATAATTATCTTCCTTTATGTGAATCTGTATTTCTGCTAATCTGGGATTTTGCTATTCCGGGATTTTGCATAACTATCCTTCTGCTGCAGAGAATAATAGGTTTGGGGTACATAGAGTTAGTCAGCTTTGCAATTTCCAGTGAATTCCGAAGTGTGTTGAAGTGCTTAGCTCGACTTGGCTTTAGTGCGACCTTTATTGAGACTAACGATGATAATGCAAATGCATCAACTTTAATTGGCTTTACTGGGAGCTACGATCTTAAAAAAATATAATAGAAAAAAGTAGTTACGGTACTAAAAAATCTTTGTCTTTTTCAAATTTGTCTCAAGTAAAAAAAAGTAGGTATATAAGTATATCAGCTATCTGGATCCTATATCATAAGCTTTGGCTTAGTTTGGGGCAGGATCGTGCTGTGTGGAATGTCCACCTATTTAATATAGGTAATATATAATTATATAAATTTATTTATTACTATATTTATTTATTTATAAAATATAACTGATGCTAAGCGTACGGTTCGATTAGAATTAGCTCGATATCGTTGCGTTATGAATTCGGAAGATCATTATTCATCGGCTTTTCACGTCTATGCTGTAATGTGTACGTACCGTACGTATTTGCCGGTTCTTTTGTAACATTGGATGTAGGTGGAATTCTAATGGCGTACGTGTGGAAAATACCAAAATTACTTTCGTGAACGGTAATTTGAAGTCAGGAACAGCTTTATGACTTTGATCCCAAGCCAGTCACTAAGGAGGATAGTGAGCGGTAGGTGCGTCTCATATTACACTTGGCACATAATTATCCATTTTTTGCAGTAAGACGTGACGCCCGCAAGCCTATCGCCGCTGATAAGTATGTGGTTTACTCTATGCTTTCCCTCGCCGTTTGAAATACGCTATGGCATTGCGTATAAATATATTTCAAGCTGATATCGCATGTAAATATTTTAAGCAATAACAGTAAACAATCCCCTGGGGCCAGTCGCAACTTGAGGCGTACAGATGGCTAATTAGATGACGGCGGTCCAATTAGTCTACTCTTATGGTGGAAACAAGAGCAATGTGACTCTCGCTCGCACGTTTTGACTTGTTGAAGGATATAAAATCACTGAACCCATTTTCTAAAAATCGCAAACAACAATTTTGTGTGCAATTACATTGCGCACAGTTTAGTAAAAATTTTATTTTGATCGATACATGTTTTTCTACTTAAAAGTTTACTTTTATAGCGTAATTAAGCAAACTTTTGGGTAGGAAAAATTGCATCGATCAAAATGAAAGTTTTACCAACCTGTGTGCAATGTGATTGCACACAAAATGGTTGCTTGCGATTTTTCAAAATTGGGAATTAGTGGTTTTATATCTTTCAAAATGTCGAATCGTGCGAGCGAGAGGTATTTTAGGTGTTGTCAACGCCTTAAGCTATTCGCGTGTGGCGCCTATTTTATCAGAGAAACAATCGATCGTGTTAGGTGGCGCTGTTAAAGTCACGGATCACGTTCGGTCATCAACGATTGCTGATTTTTCACCGGCAACCATACCATTTAAAACGAAACACAGCGTTGCTGCTTTTGGCAGATAAAGACATAATATTTTTTTTAGTTTAATAGTGTTTACTTACTACACCAATGGTTACAAAGATTTTATAATGTCCCAAAAGTTATTATAGGAGAATAACCTTAAAACAAACAAACCACAAAGATTTTATAATGTCCCAAAAGTTATTCGGTATAAGAGAATAACCTTTGGGACATTATAAAATCTTTGTTAAAGACATAGTAATTCCCCGGACGAGATATGTACTTACGATGCTTCTGACAGCCATCCACGTTCTCAGGCCAGTCGCAGGAGTGAGCGTTCTCGTTGTACAGCAGTCCCCCAATGCAGAGTTGCTCCGTGGCGGTTCCATTCCAGCACGTCCAGTACCTACGATAAAATAATACATTACACGTCTTCTTCTTTTTGTCATGTCATTAGTTTTATCCTTTCTATCCAAAGGCTGTCTAAAAGAGATCGCTTTTAATAAGGCCGCTCATTATGTTTTTTTGTTGTTTCTGTATTTATGTGTTGTTTTTCCATTGTGTACAATAAAGCATTTAACTCTATCTCTCCTTTAGATACGTATAATACCTATCCTACTAATATTATAAACGCGAAAGTTTGTAAGTATGGATGGATGGATGGATGTTTGTTACTCTATAACTCTAGAACGGCTGAACGGATCTTGGTGAAAATTGGCACAGAGACATATTACCTATAGTCTGGAATAGCACAAAGGCTTTTTATCCCGTGGGAATACCAGGATTTAAAACTAACCGGGTGAAACCGCGGGGTGCTAGTAGTAGAAAATAAAATATTACCTAGTGCAAGATGTCTCATGCCCGAAGATGCCATACAGCCAGTCGCAGTGCTCCGTGCCGATTGGAGGATCTGAGGAGAAACATATTAGTTAGTAAAGATTTTTATAATGTCCCAATAGTTATTATCCGAGTGGGATTTGAACCTATAGACCTTCCCCTTGCCGCACTGCCACCTGCACCGTCGAACTCTTATCACGAGCAACGAAAACTCAGGGACATGCGGTACTTACTCTTATATTGGTTAGTACCTATACTTTGTATTTACTTTCACAAATATTTGGCTCACAATCAATCCTGCTAATCCTGCTCATATAAACGCGAAATTTTGTTAATATAGATGGATGGATGTTTGTTACTCTTTCGCGCCGGAACGGCTGAACGGATCTGGATGAAACTTGGCAGAGAGATGTATTATATTATAGTCTGGAATAACACATGGCTACTTTTTATCCCGTGGGAATACCGGGTGTTGGCAGATATTTAGCATTTCACCGTATTTAGCTGATACATTTTTAGTTCCTAAATAATAACTACCGTGGGAATACCGAGATTTAATATCTGCGCGGGTGAAACCGTGGGGCGCAACTAGTATTACACACAATCTTTTACAAAATCTTCCTTTTCCACTTGGAGCGAGAAACGAAGCCATGGCTAAATTAACCGAACAGCTTTAGACGGTATTTCCAGACTCCGTCAGACCTTTGTTTTTACTTACCTCGAACACTCGAAAGGAGGATTATATTGATGGAAAATCTAAAGTTTTCCCTAGTTTCGTATTATATTTGAAATAAATAATTAGGGCCTTACTACAAAAAAATAGGCAAACGTAAAACACTGCCTAAACTTTTGACATCTCTTGCTATTGCGTAATGGCAAACAGAGACAGCGCTAATTTTAGACATTGTTTAAAGTATAGACACCGTTTTGTAGTAAGGCACTTAAAGTTCAAAATGTTTTGTCAAGTTGTCAAAGTCAAAAGATATTTTATCCAGTTAATCACAAGGATTACTTTTGGATTCGTTTCCTGTCATCTAACGAAGCAACATAGCATTTTCATTTTAATTGTTTTTCTAGTGTTATTTTGAGTTGTGTTGTGTAATTTTGGTTTACATTACGTGTGGTCTTAGCACAAAGTGTAAGCATTTGGAATGAAAGTGTATTATGTGATATCGTGATTTGACCGAAAATGTTTCAAATGTTTTGAAGAAACCGCCACCATTTTCTTCAAAACAATTGACTGACTCGACTTTGGACTGACGTGACTAGAAACATAACTACAAAGAGTATAATCTCTGAATCACTTGACATTGGCAAGATTGTTTATGATAGGAGCCATAAAAAGAAGAAAGAAGAAGGATTACACACAAGGAATTTGAAAACGCCGCGTAAAAGGTGCCCGTTGACTACGCTAAGACAACTTACAACAAACTTACGGCTAGGTTCATACAAAAGTCCGGTAGATATATTAAGCCCAGTTTGTTGCCTGTTCTTCTCTTCGCGTGGAACTAGCACCTAGAGTCACCTAGTTTTATGACGATTCGAGGTGATCCTTGTGATTTTATATTTTAACTTTAATTTTGACATAGGTTTCTACTGTGCTTTTGTTGTAAATGAAAGTGTAAATAATATTTTTGTATTGTTAAAGAGAATAGACATAGACATAGTCATACATTTATTTGCCAAAAAAACACACATACACATACAAAACATAAAAAAAGACAAAAAATTAATAATAATAACAGCAGATAGGTATGTAGGTGTTTGTGTGCTGCAGCAGCAAAAGGGTCTCGACTCAGCGTATGCCTCACCACTAGTTTAGTAGTTGGGTTTGGGAATGATAGCTATTCCCAAATAACTCGCAAGAAACACAAGGTACAACGCCTACGTGTCAGTTTTACCCATGGAAGAGGGGTTGTAATAAAGTTTCCTTTTCCCTTACCCATATCTACATAAAACAGTATATATGTATGGGTATCTACATGTAAACATGTTGGTAACGTAGTCCGCATCGGAAGCGGCTTAAGCGGGATCCTGAAAAGCGAATAACGGTATATAGCGTATATTTCTTGTTTTCTGTAGCGTGTGCTGAATGCTGGTTATTGAGTATTATTGGTGATTTATTCATTTTTGTTGTCGCTTCTTACACTAGCTGTGCCCTAGTTTCCATTGTAAACACTAACCATCTAATCCATAATCCCTGGAATTTTATAGCCGCTCTATAGAGTATTCTTGTCACTGTCACTTTCATGCCAACGAAAATAGACAGCATCAGACTTAATGGTCTGATAAGCTAATGGCGCGCTCAGCGACCATTACGAATAAGGGCCTAAAACTTTGCCCAGGAACTTATTGCTATAGGATGTCGCTTGCAGTGTACGCTACAAAATGATAGAAGTTTTGTATTCTCTATCCCTTCTCCCCTCTGCAGTGTAACTCACATTTTGTGTTACACTTTGCTGAGTTTTTCGAGGCAGTAATGGTTTAGGTACATAGATCTATAAAGTTGTTTTTTCATACTAGCTGCTGATGGAACAAGCATAAGGCGTACCAGATATTATGTGGTTACCCTTCAAGAATACAATCCCTACAAGAATACATTGCTTCAAATATCACGCATGATACAAGTTGTTACGTGTAATCAGGTAGGTACCTGTCAAAGGTTCCTGTCACATGGATCCTTCAAGCAACAGAAACAAAGCCGAAGTTTTAAGTTAGTTTATTTGTGTCACATTATCAATCACACAGTAGAGCTATCTATAGATAGTTTGCAACGGTCTGCAGATAGCTCAACTGTTTCATATGCGTTTTGTATATTTTGTAAATAATTGTAACTATTAGTTGTAATTTTCTTTGTAAATAATTTTTTTGTTTTTGTATTAAAGTATTTACTAAAATAAAGTTGGTTTTTGTTATTATAACATTTGATGGGAAGATAATCTATCACCGCTACATCTGTTGCAGTCAGCAACGCCCGTCAACATCTTAGGAATCCAAGTTTTCAGGATTGAGATTTGGAGCAAGGACACACTAATGATACTCCATTGGTGGATAACAATCCTAACACCCACAGCTTTACCACAGAATAAATAAGTATTATTGTGCTCCATAAGATGAGTGATCCGTTTTTTCCTAAAGCTGGACTGAAAACGAAACCTTACTTTATAAAAAAAAGGTTGCGAATAGAGAACCCACTAAGAAATCTATGAAAAAAACGATTTCACGAAAATATTACATTTTCATTAGATAAGAAATATAAAAAATGAAAATTGATCCCAAAAATGCTTCGTTGTGCGCATAACTATAAAATATCTAAAATATATAATACCGATCAAATAACTTTTTCATTTGTATTCTATGTATATTCGCTATCAAAGTCTGTGAATGTTCACAATATTGCTGGCTAGATTTTCATCAATAATTTTTTTAGATAGATAAAGCTGCACCCACGCTGGAATAACCTACAGACTTACTAATGATATTTACCGCACAAATCTGTATGGTTGGTAAAAAAATTGTAGGTAAAGGGCTCACTTTGAATCTAAACAAAGTGTTTTACTTGCTAGAATCTGAGCGCCATTTCCACTCAACTATGCCTAAAACATCAGGTAAGAAATATGAGACTCGTTTTTTATGATAATCACATCATTCTCCACAGCCCGCCTTCACCCTATACATATACATCCATACATAAAATCACACCTATTTCCCATAGCGGTAGGTAGAGACCACGGATTTCCACTTGCTACGATCCTGACATACCTCTCGCTTCATTCACTCTCATAACCAGGTACCCTTAATCTGGCCTTTTTTCATCCTACAAGGAGATATTTCAGTTTGGTGCCGATCCTGCTAAGTTAACAAGAATTTTTTATCTTTTTATCTACAGTTACATAGCACATAATAATCTAGAGAATTTGATTTGCTTCTATTTTTAAGGAAATATTATAGAACTGAGTAAAGCGTCAAATAGACTACCAAAACGATTTGCATAATCTACGGGTTAACTCCATGGAATAAATAATAGGGCACGACCCACATGTCACCCACGCCACGCGACGACATTGTATTACACGATGAGCGAAATATTTTGACACTCAACAAGGGTGAAACTCCGAATAAGATAGATAAATAGATTAGATCTCTTAAGTGTGCACCACACAGACATAATATGTATATAAGATTTAGGCACACATATGCGAAACTGGGTGACTTATTTATTTTTATTCTATAATCTACTGGTGTTTTGTTTGGTGTTTATATAAAGTATTCATTCGTTGATTCATGCCCTAGCGTCTGTAGTCAAATAAATCTAAACTTAAATATAAATTAACTTGAACAAAGCAATATGTAGTACTAATCCGCTGATCTAATCTCCTTAAGCTGGAATAAACTTAATTAGATTTCGATACGTGTTTCACCTCTCTACGAAGCATCTTCAGGAAATTGACCCGCTGTGCACCGAACGTGTTACCTCGTCGAGCGCTGAGCTGAAAGTGAGTCGGCTACCTGGCGGCGCAGGTATAAATAGTGGGGCGGGCGAGTATTGACATATTGCTTTGTTCAAGTTAATTTATATTTAACAATGGACTTCCGCAAAGTCACGCCTGAGTCAATTAAAATCTAAACTTGTAAAAAAATAAACATGTAATTTTTACTACAGTCGCTATCCTGTGTTACCTGGAAAAACTCCATGGTAGACTTATAGGCAGTACTTTGATGTAACTGCCTTGGTCTTATTCCGCAATTTCTTATTTAATAAATAAGAAATTGCGGAATAAGTTGTCAAATCCCGTATGAATAGCCGACGGAATCACGTAATTTCCGCGACTTTTATCCCCAAGTGAAAGGGGCTCTAACCTGACCTTGACATCAGGGTCGCATCCCGTACAATCAAAGCATCTGGCTTCTTTCCAACCATTCTTTCGGTTGTATATAACTGAACATTGTTTTGGCTAGACACAACAATGCGTATAAGTTTTGACAAACCCTAAATTACAAGACCTTGTGCATAATATGGGGATTACAAACATGAAGCTTTGTTAGGCTAGAAATTTGCCAAAGCAATTTGATATTTGGCAATCTAAGGGCCGCCTTTTTCTTGCACAGGATTGTGGGTGGTAGACACAATTTTTTTTAGAATTTTGACTACTTCCTCTACATTGTAGAGGATAGAATTGGAATAAAGTTAAGGATATTTAATTTTGACAATAAGGGCTGTATTCCGACAGGATCATGAAAATGACATAACTATTGTTATATATTCTGTGTCCGTTTAATGTGTGTGTTAAATAAATTTAATTTCAAACTAAGAAAAGCCTATTCCTAGCAGTAGATGAAGACGGGCTGTGGATGATGTTGATATTTGAAAACTCTACTTCAAGAAACTAATTATCTCGAGAATTAAAAGTGATTGCAATCGTAAAAGCTTAGTACTTACCTAGTTTGTGGTAGAAAAAATAGTACATTTATTTTATTATTTTCTCTAACAATTAGATATGGATAGAGAAATACAATAGACCTAGTTGGTCTACTATTTGTTTAGAAAATATTGAAATGGATGTCATTTCCATTAAATTAGTTAGCACTTTGCGAGGTCGCTAACTCAGTTCATGGTTGAAGTATCTTTGAAACATCTGTTTCGCTATAAGACAAAGCCCCTAGGTAAACAAGACGCTCACACTGCCTTCAGACAAGGGTACAGTTCAAACTAAAATATTTGGATAGGACATTCTAAGCTATGTCTCATTGAAATCGTTCAGTGACCTTTTTAGGTTTTGAAAACCTTTAGGGCCTTACAAAAAAAATAGTCAATCGATAAACAATGCTTAAACCATTGCCATATCTTACCAATGCGTAATGGTAATCAGAGACAGCGCTAATTTTAGACATTGTTTAAAGTTAGACACCGTTTTGCAGTACGAGGGTAACTGTTGAAATAATAGTTTATTAGGTGTTATTACAGAATATATTCAGACTTCTCAGTCGGTGGAGACGGCACAAAATCTATCTTCCTAGTACCTACCTACTTATCTTCATAATGTCATGTTAGGTATATAAGTCTAGTTTCTTTTGAGCTGGTGCGGTCAATTTTTTTTAAGTGTTACTCGACAACAGTGCTCGAAGGGAGCCTCCCTTCTTTCAGACATTTCCTTTCAGACATTTCCTCCTTTTCTATATTCCTTACTTCAGACATTTTTTAGTTTTTTAACTTTTTAGGTTTTACTACATACCACTGACTAAGCACATAATCATCATCATCATTTCAGCCTGGTGTCACCCACTGCTGGGTATACCCAGCAGTGGGTGACACCAGGCTGAATGAAAAAGGCCTATAGGCCTCCTTCATTATCTGCCAGCCTCTTCTGTCCTGTGCGTCTCTTGTCCAGGTATTTCCTGCGATCTTAACGATGTCGTCGACCCATCTCGCTTTCGGTCGGCCCAGATTTCGTCGGCCCGATTTCGGCCACCACTAAGCACATACATTTTAAAAACACATTGGTGCACGAGTGGTCTTCTATCACTAAATTAGGATCGGAAGCGGGGCGCTACCACTACACCACAAGAATCCCTTCAAAATTTCTTGAGTCCATTTCATCCAACGGTTGACTGGTAAAGATCGCTACTTAGCGATAAGGCCGCCCAATGTAATTTTAGTTTTAAGTTTGTTGTTTGTTGTATTCCTAATAAAATGCTTTTATTTCGGACACACACGACGATAGTACACTCATAAATAGTTATTACAAGAAGTTACATATATTAGGTACCGGGGTAAAACGGGGTGGATATAATTCCAGGGGTGAATGAAAATGAAACAAAAAAGCAATTATTAACAAACATTTTCAAGTAAAAACACCAAATTCTACATATGTGGAAAACACCAAATTCTACATATGTAGAATTTGGTGTTTTTATTTGAAAATGTTGCGTATTCAAATGTTTGTTAATAATTGCTTTTTTTGTTACATTTTCATTCACCCCTGGAATTCTATCCACCCCGTTTTACGGTACCTGAAGGCACGACAAAAAAAGAACAAACACAAGAAGACAAGGCAGAGTTGTGTGCAATAAAGGATTTTCTATCTATCTATCTACATTAATAATGATAATATATTATGAAGACCATGGCTAGGTCATGATTTCAGTGCACTCACTTATCTGCGCTTTAGG
This sequence comes from Plemyria rubiginata, assembly GCA_963576535.1. Taxonomy (NCBI): domain Eukaryota; kingdom Metazoa; phylum Arthropoda; class Insecta; order Lepidoptera; family Geometridae; genus Plemyria; species Plemyria rubiginata. The sequence goes on along the minus strand of OY754908.1, from coordinate 12,350,794 downwards.
ATACTCGCAGTAGTTCGACCTCCACGGGTAGTCGCATCCATCGGTAACTCCCCGGTGCTTGCCAGCGAACACCAGGCCATTGGGACAGTCGTACTGCACTGACTGTCCGTTGTCACATTCCCAGTACTTGTCGCAGTGTTTGTCGTCGGCGACTATCCTGGATTTCGCCTTGCAAGGGTCTTCGACTTGGCCGCATGATGATAACGTCACACTGGCTACGAGCACTGGAAGGAGACAAAAAAGCATTTTAGCAAGTTCATACAAAAACCTACCTTACTTTTTACATCTACTACTATCTGAGTGTGCTCCTAATTTCAGATTTAAATTTGATTTAGGTAATTTTGAATAAAAAGTATTTTTAAATGTTAATTTAATTATTGTAGGTAACCAAATGTTTCTTTTCTTTCTAAAATTCCTTGTAGTGCACAAGCGCCCTCAATATTAGCTTCCTATTTTAATTTCAATTAAAAACAGTTGACGATTGTCACGGGTAGGTAACCTCATAAAAAATCGCATTGAGGAATGATCACCTATTTTCAAAAATTGCTGTACAAAAACTAGTAGGTAGAGCAAACACATTGGTACGAAAACCTCTGGATTAAATTGATATTTTTAATGAGAAAGCCTAAGGAATTTGAATAAGCCTATCAAATATGATTACCTAAAGACATTAAAATGTCTAATGGCATTCAGGAAATTGTTATTATTGTTGCATAAGAATGTTAACATTCATAACACCTCATAACTTGTAATGTGTCTGCGTCTGGCACTTAGAAGTGGCTTTTATGCAGCTGCATACCTTTCTAGCAAATTGCAAAAGTGCGCGAAAGTGCGCGAAAACATTAATGTAGCAGCACGTATCGTAAAGTTTATGAGACAATCGTGATGTTCCGTGCATTAATGTGCTTAAATTAGATGGCTACTGTTAGTTCTGATGTCTTCCTTTAAGAGCACCTGTGGTCTAGTGGAAATGACACATCTGATTAGGTAGTGGGTTCGATACCTTCGTGCATAAATTTATTTCTTTTATCAAAATGAACATACTCTATGATCTATGGTCTATGGTACTCTATGCACTGCTCTTCGTCCATAAACTCTAGGGCCTAGAGTCTAGGCATTATAAAGCTTGTATGGTACCACTTAACATCAGGTGAGCCATCAGATTTTTCCATGATAAAAAGACATGACACTTTTTTAAAACTCAGAATTTTAATGACTTTCCAAAGCCCACGCCAGGATCAAAGGTTACCTACTTCATAAGCAATAACTTAAGTATTCCTTAGGGTAGCGAACTGTAAAAATAATTTAGTTACAAACCTTTATTTGGACGTAATAATAAGTGCTTAGTGATTAAGAAAGGCTTTTAGCTGGATTGACCTCACTGCTTCAACGAAAATTGGGTGGTTTTCTTAGTAACATGACTTTATGTGCTTCCGATATATTTATTAGACAAGGCACGTTTCACTATCTCGAATAACAAGTATTATAAATTGAAACAGAAACAGCTTCACGACTTTGGTAACCAGGCATGGTAGATATCCCCTCAGATCTCTGAGTACCAAGTACTAACACAAGATTATTTTAAGGATGTCAAAGGATGGGAGTCAGAATACGTTCAAACATTACACTAGTGACATACCCACATTTTGCAGTAGTCAGTATTCCAAACGTGACAAGTTGCAAGCCGATCACCGGTGTTAGTATACTAACTTATCATCAGGTGAGATTGCGGCCAAACGTTTTTACCTATAAGTAGTAAAAAAAACTGGTTTCCTCACGATGTTTTAATATTTTGTTATTTTTTTTGTTTTCGATGTTGAATTAGGTAGTAGTTATAATTTACAGTACCTAGGTAAAATAAATAATTAGGGTACCTAGTTGGTTATTAAAACCGGTCTATATATATAAATAAAATTAAATAATATAAAATTGATATATTGATTACAGGTGGAAATGGAGCTGGGCTGGACACCTAGACGTGGCGATGACAGGTGGAGTAGGATGACAACCGAATGGTCTCAAGAACCGGGTACAGAGGCGTGGGTCCTGCAGCGAGATGGGCGGACGACATCACAAAAATAGCATGTCCGAAATGGGAACTGGCCCAGGATCGGGTAGATGGCACAAACTAAGGGAGGCCTATTCCTAGCAGTGGGTGAAGTCGGGCTGTGGATAATGATGAAATGTTTCAACGGCGATTCAATTCAATATTTGTAGTTAGGAATAAATATAAATAAATATTGGTGGACTTTCCACACAGCACTATCTACCCCCAAACTAAGCTTATGCTTGTAATATGGGAACCAGATAGCTGATATACTACTTATAATACTTTTTTTTTGTAAATACATACTTATAATATTATATATAACACCCAGACAGAGAACAAACATTTATGTTCACCACACAAATGTTTGTTCACGGTGGGAATCGAACCCACGACCTACGGCGCAGAAGGCATAGCTACTACCAACTGATCTACGTAGGTAGGAAGGCAGGTTGCCCTAGTTTAACCAACTCATTAATCAGTAAATTAACAGTAATGACAACGTGTCAAATTAACCTGATCAATCGGCTGCCGTTGTCGTTATCGGAAAGTTACTTTGTCGAATAAACCTAAAGATGCAAAGATACTAATTTATATATTTTTAAAACTGAAACAGCTTCACGACTTTGATCCTTAGGCACGGTAGATATCCCTTCAGATCTCCCAGTACCAAGTAGGTACTAATTCAAGATTCTTTGAGGATGTCTAAGGGGGGTAGTCAGAGGTACGTCCAAACATTACATTTGGCACATACCCACATTTTGCAGTAGTTAGTATTCCCTACGTGACAGGTTGCAAGCCCATCGCCGCTGTTAGAATACTAACTGGTTTCCTCACGATGTTTTCCTTCACCGTTTAAGAGCACTGGCATTGCGCACATAAATTTTTCGATAGAAAAATCCATTGGTGCACGACCGGATTCGAACCTGCGACCTTACGATCGGAAGGCGGTATATATTTTTATTATGTTTATATTTGTGTATTGTTTATTTGTGTATTATTATGATATTATTTGTGTATGTATTATTTATTGGTGTACAATTTAGTTAAGCAAACCCGTACGCATTGCGTATGAGGTTGACCTGAGAAGAATTTTCTAGTGTCATAAAATCATAAAATTCCTGTGGCCATAAAATTGGTCCCCCGTTTGGCTAAAATCTAAAAAAAAAATTCCCAAAAAAGTTAAAAAAATGTTTTGATCGTGCTACTAGCTTCAGTAGCCTCTGCTTATACAGCCCTTATATATTTTGGTAGTTAATAGTGGTGTATAGCTGTTATACAGTTGACGCTTGAAATTGCTGCAAATTCTAGCAAGTTTACAAGTCTCATAAGAACTAATAAAATTATTATTGAAAACGATTTTTTTTTATAAATTTAGGAGTCAATTCTCAGCATGTCAAGGATGTTTGGCCACCCAATCTTAAACATTGCAACAGAAAGCGTCTCCCAGTAGCATTGTTTAGTTAACAATAGTTTCGTGGGTGTCACTGGCTGAATATGTTGTAGGTATAGGCAGAGTTGTAACAAGGTATTTTATTAGGTATTTAAACTCCCAATCTTTACAGCAAGGAACTAAAAAATATTATAAAAACTATAGTTGTTGGGCGGCTAAATAGTCCACCAATATTTTATTATAGGCACACCGAACACCTCGGCCTAAAAGAAGCCGTGAAAAATATAGGTAATTACACTAAATTGAATAAATATAAATGGCAGTTTTGAAAAACAAAAAGAGAACTATTGTTACATACCTACACTTGATAAATAATTTAAAAACTGATAACGGTACATTCGTGATTACCGCCGAGGCGCCATTGAGACCCGAGCCGTAGGCGACGAGGACGGTAATCATCAATACACACGTGTATCATACGACGTTTTTCAACACATTTGTGAATAAAATAATAATAAAAACTCAGAACAGATACACAGAACAGAACAGATATTTTTCCTTGGAGTTTTCAGGTAGTAAAGTATCCATACGTTAAGGGCTTCACATCTTAAATCGGGCGGTGTACAACATAAATTCTTCGTAACTAGTACTTGTAGACATTTTAATTAATAAATGACTATAATTTCAACAGTGAAAACGAGTAGTGAAAAATGTTTCGCTTCGGCGGGAAAAAATAATCAGTTTTCATAAGCGCGCGCATTGCGATCGGCCACAGACTAAGGGATGAGGTTTTTTTTTTATTTTCCGCGCATAGTATTGGCGCCTATTCTGCCACGTACAAAATGAGGAATTTAAGTTTTCTATTATTACAGAGAAAACAAAAGTTATATTTAAGTGAATGTTTTACTTATTACGTACGAATTATATATTTAAATAAGAAGTTGAATGAAATGAGTAAGTAATAGGAACATTACTTTTTTAGGAACAAAACAACTCAACCAATAAAATAAAAAAAAAATTATAACTCACTTGTGAGTTATAGCAATGAAAAAGTCACAGTTTGATTATGGGTGTCATTGTGTGCCTAATTGCTTTATGAGCAACTGTGTTGAAAAAATAAATTAACTTCTGTAAAACAAATACGTAAAAACAAAGTTTGTGGTTCAATCACGCCCTTATCACAAGACCAATTTGGTTGAAACTTGGAATAAGCATAGTTCGTGACCTGGATTAGCATATAGACAACCTTTTTATCTCAAAAACTTACAGCTACCATGGCCACAGAGTAAAAACACGAGCAGGGTCTGAAGGGAAAGTGCCTAAAATGTATGTAAATGTTAGCAATGACACAACTACAACTCATGCAAAGCCATAAGCTTAGTACGTAAATATCGAATACCCTTGAATAAATAAATAAAAATAAATAATGCTGGACAATTCACACAGCACTGTCTAGCCCCAAAGTAAGCTACTCAAAGCTTGTGTTATATAGGTACTAGATAACTGATATATCTAATACATTATATACTTACACAGATATATAATTTTTTATCATACATAGAAAACACCCAGACCAACGGAACAAATTTCTGCAGATCTTACACAAATTTGTTCCCAGGCGGGAATCGAACCTGCAACCTCTTGCGTCGCAGGCGGACTTTCACCCGCTGCGCCACTGAGGTCGACAAATAATTGAATAATGGTTTATATAAATTACCTAATTTACTTCAGTAATATGTCGAGATTATTACTTCAATAATTTAATTCCAACTCCAAATAAACAAATATTTAGATTGCCAGCCACACACAGAGAGAGATTATAGTAAAAAAAGTCATAGATTTCTATATCCTTATAAGTAGGTACGTACTTAAGTTCGTTATGTTTGTTTGCGCATTTGTTTCTCATCTCATCTATTCTGTAACCATACGTGAGGACCGCTAATTGGCTTCTCTGATAACCTATATTAATTAGAATTTAAGTTTTGATAAGCTGTTGGGCTTCCTTAAGTAAATAAATAAATAAATTGTTTCGTATTTCCGGAACCGGAAATTACGTTGGTATTTCTATTATATACGGGGACCCTTCAAATTCATTGAAATCGATGTACGTGCAATGTGGGCATTCCATACTTACTTAAAAACCTATCCGATGAACCGCCAATATTGGGAGGATCGCAGGAAGAGGATGAAGAGCCATCAGAATCGTTCTTCCTGGAGGATTCTTATAGGAGGACTATGCCCAACAATTGACTTCTTCAAGTTGATGATGGCTGATGGATATTTTTTTAATTTCATGATTGATATACGTTAAGTGGTTGTTACTGGCTAGGTCTTGCTCTGTCTCTGTGCCGAGATAGATGGAAAAGTCTTGAGGAGGTCTAACCCGAGAGGGGTCCTAATAGGGTAACATAAATATATTTTTTGCATAAGTTTTTTCAAATTATTATGTACTAGCGACCCGCCCGCGCGCCCCTGCTTCGCACGGGTGCACATATCATAGATGTATATCATAATATAGACCTTCCTCTTTAATCATTCTACATATTAAAAAAAACCGCATCAAAATCCGTTGCGTAGTTTTAAAGATTTAAGCATACATAGGGACATGGGATCAGGGATATTAGGGACAGAGAAAGCGACTTTGTTTTATATTGTAGTGATATTGTTTAGCTAGGCATAAATAAGGCTTTCTTATATTATTTTATTTATACGTTCGGTTATAATTGTTCTTGCTACGCCTCTGTGTCATATAGTAATCGAGTAGTTCCCACGACACGACCTTCTGTGGTGAATGCCTAAATCTATTTAATTTTGTATGAGGTGGTTCTATGTGGGATACTTTGTAGGTACCCTTTTTCATCTGATATTATGATCCGCTTTGATCTTAATAATAATATCCATAGATAACATCTACGGAGGTGTAGAAAGTAGGTCATTAATTTTGAACAGTAGAATCACCTAGTGATTTGAAGAAAAAGCTGAAATAACAAGTGACTTGTCAGCCGATTAGTGTTGATCGAGCTCTCAGAAACCGGGGGTTAGTCTAGCTATGACGAGCTTCGTGAAATATTGCCATTTTCAACGCCAAAAATATCACGGGTGTGGCGCTAGTGTGCGTGAATGTTTTCCAGAGAGCCAAATTGAAAATTCACCGCGTATTCTGCGGTCAGTGAGTGATTGTTATTGACCGCTCCGTTAAATAGTGCCCTTGTACCGTCCGTGTTTTGTTTTTGGTTTTCAGTATTGAGAGCACTCGTGGTCTATTAATAGCAGCCCCACCTTCCGAACCTAAGGTCGTAGGTTCAAACCCGGGTGTGCACTAATGAGTTTTTCTCGGATTTACACTGGACACATGTCGTGACAAACCCACAGTCACTGAGCCAAAGTCAATATATTAATTTATTCAGTTGGATCACTTTGAAAATAAATAAATAATGCTGGACAATCCACACAGCACTATCTAGCCCCAAAGTGCTACTCAAAGCTTGTGTTATAGGATTACTGATAACGGATAAATTAAATATATTATATACTTACACAGATAGATATTTTTTATTGTACATAGAAAACACCCAGATCAACGGAAAAAATTTCTGCAGGTCGTACACAAATTTGTTCCTAGGCTGTTTCCGAGAATCGAACCCGCAACCTCTAGCGTCGCAGGCGGTCTCTCCCCTGCTGCGCCATTGCGGCCGTCTAGTTTAATAACTTAATATTATTAATATAATTTAATAGTTTAGTTTATTGAAAACTTTTATAACGGTAATTAGTTTCCTGTTTCCTCATAGGTACAGTTTTCTTTGGTAAATAAACACGACTTTCGTCAGTGGTCATTTCACAAATCGTTACGATCTCTCTAGAATGTTCGTTATAGCCCAGTCTGAATTCTGTGTCTAAGGCTGGGATCACAGGATATTGCGACATCGCACGCACCTATGTGGCAACGTCGCGCATGCTGTTTTTCATAAAATGTACCTTACCTTGTTGGGCAAGCTTGCTCGTATGGTTCGCAACACTTTTGATTGAGCTTCGAGTTTTAATAAAACGATGAACGTTGTATGACAATCGTCAAAGGCTTGTAATCTGAAATAGATCAGCCGTGCAAGTACCGTTCTTATCGATCGCTTATCTGACATTTAGAATCGTCAAAATTCATTAAAAATGGTTTCAACAATGGATAAAACCATTTTAACGAATTTTGACGATTCTAAATGTCCAATTAAGCGATCGATAAGAACGGTACTTGCACTGCTGTTGCAAAAATTTAATCTTTTTCTTGCCTTGTAACTTTCGAATCAGTGGGTGAAATGATTTCAATTGCGCCACCTGAGACTAACATCCATTACTTGACACATGTTTTAGAACGTTTAAGGTTCTACATCATACCGGTTTCCTATCAATGTTTTCGTTCACCGATTGAGAACACCTACTGGCACATATATTTTTGACCAGAAAAACTCATTGGTCAACGACCGGTATTGAACCCACGATCTTAGGATCTCAAGGTGGGCCCGCTACCCACTTGACCACCCGACTCTCAATGGCGAATAAAATTATTTGATTAAAACATGGTAGAGATAGTGGCAAAGCGAGATAACCAGTCCACTCTAGTACAGGAAAGACATCTTTGAGTGACCACGATCTTCAGTTATGAAGTGCCGACCACAGAGAGATTTTATGTTCATTACACAAATGTTTGCACTCGATAGGGATGGAATGTATGGCCTAATACACTGAAGGCAGAGCTACTAAACTGTAAGGGTTGTCAAAGGTCAGTTTGATTAACTGAGTCAAAGTAACCCTTTGAATAACTGAGTCTACCAGCATAGGTATTGCTACATAATTAAATATTGTTATTAATTTTTTAATAAAGTTAAATAAATAAAAAAAAGGTACCTATAACCGTGGTAATTCATGGAATACGAATCTACAAGAAAAACATTTGTCTAATTTAAACAAGTCTATATTGTCAAGCTGATCCATCCCTGAGGGACAGACAGACTGAAACATAGTTATGAGCACAGTACAGACGGCAGCAAAATAACTAGTAAACAAATTGAGTTTCGCAATTCTTTGTTTCTTTCTTTCTTTGGAAAACAACGTTCACAAAGAAACGTAATACGCAAAGTGAATTTCTAAAAAGGAAGATTTTTGTTTTGTTTTTTTTTTTATCTGAACGGGGGTGTAGACAAGATCCACTTTCGGTATACTGAACACGCCTGCGGAAGGATGTGTCGAATGAAAATGACATACCCTGTTTGACATTGACAGATGATTTCGGTAAACTAATCTAATTTTACTTTCCGCAAGTGTGTAACCACAATCAAAATGTTGGTTTTGTCTGAACTCTTTCTAAAAAGGAGGCTAAAGGAAGATAAAAAAACTGCAAGTTTATGAAATAAGGTGAATTCACCTTGGAAAACTACGCACTAAGTAGATAATATACTGTACTTTTAATATTAGTAGCAACTACATTCTATTTCATAAAATGTGTTGTTTGTTTTGATTTTGAAATCGAGTGAGCCTCGCATTTCTTAAAAGTACAGAAAAAGCCAGGATTTCTTGACACAGTTTGTAAGGTACTTACCCTTCTCCTATTCGCACATTTGAAAGTTTTGAAGAAATATTACCACTGAGTTCAGGTAGTTCGAAAATTTTTATACAATCAAGTTTCAGATAATAACATTTCAAAGATTCAGCACAAATGCCACTTTTGGACAGCTTTGAAAATTCTCCATTTAAAATGCTTGACAATGGAGTTTGACATTCGCAGCCGTTAAACAATCTTTTTCTTAAGGTCTTTAAATCAAGCAGTAATTTCTGCACCTATGCTACAAATCTACCAATTGTTCCTGTACAAATATTAATATTCAATTTGCTCCTGATAGTATTTGCTTAAACTGATATAAAAATCAAATGATAGAGCTAAGATCTACTCAGGTATATCTACCTACTGAATTCATAATAATATTCTCTCGTTCTCTTTGATTGTAAGTCAATTTTGAATTTATTTTTCTTGTTTTTTTAGTGATCGTTTTCATCACACATACACTAAGTTCAATTGGAGAGGAGGTTCGTTAGGACTTTATTTTGTGACAAGGATTTTACAAAAGAACCGTTGACCTAGTTTTATAACTTCGGTAAATTTTTTAGGTCTTACTTAAAACAATGTCTAGACCTCTCTATACAAAATCTACAATGTCTACAATGACACTATGATAATACGCAACTAAATGACTATTGTTCTAGAACAATCCTAAAATTTATATGTGTTCAAATAAATCCCCTGCCAGTCAAAAGGTCTAGATAGAGCAGACTCCACAGCGTGTGGGCTGCTTAGTACTAAAATTAAATGTACCTTTCAGTCGCACTGCGCAAGCAGAAAATTGTGTCTAAAAAACGGTAAATATTACACCTTTTTTTTTAAACAACTTACTGATGGAACTAGCAGATGGCCTACCTGATGTTAAGTGGTAACACAAAGCATTGCGAGATCTTTTATTTGGTGTACTGAAGTACACCAAATAAAAGATCTCGCCGTTAATTGCATCATAAACTCTTACCCTAGTAAAACATGCGTGGAAAGGGCAGAATATAGTACCTACTATATACGCATGGAGAATAAGTACCTACCTACAACAATTAGAACACCCTAATGGCTCTGAAATACGGGCCGGAAACAAGTGGCAATGGGTAAATTCGTTTTCATCAGAGGACACATAGGTTAGTATTCCCACGGGATAAAAAGTAGTCTATGTGCTATTACAGACTATAATCTATCTCTCTGCCAAGTTTCATCCAGATCCGTTCAGCCGTTCCGGCGTGAAAGAGTAACAAACATCCATCCATCCATACTATCCATCCTACAACTACGAACATGACATAAAAGTGTGTCTAAAGATTCCCCTAAAGGACCCTGAGGATCAAAATCATGAAGCTGTTTCAGTTCAGAATGTAGCTAATAAATATTGCATAGAATTAAAAAATCTTACAAAATCTTAGTAAATATTTTTTACTAGTTTTTTTACCTACGAAAATACATTTTTCTAAACGTTCATGTTTGGAGTAACCTGTCTGTTGTCAGCGAAAAAAAATATATAAATCATTGACATGATAAAATGAAATCGTAACAAATAAATAAATATTGCTGGACAATCCACACAACACCATCTAGCCCCAAAGTAAGCTACTCAAAGCTTGTGTTATGGGTACTAGATAACTGATATATTTGATACATTATAAACTTACATAAATATATATTTTTATTATACATAGAAAACACCCAGACCAACGGAACAAACTTCTGCATATCGTGCACAAATTTGTTCCGAGGCAGGAATCGAACCCGCCACCTCTTGCTTGCTTATAAACTTTATGTAACGCACCCAGTTCGTATAACCTAAGGTCACAAATACAAAGTACACCTGGGACCCTATGTAATGCAATTGAAAACGCCTAGATGCTTGCCTAGATCTAAATATCAACTTAAGGTCAAAAGCCTAGGTCTCTAAATTGTTATTGTTATTGAAATAAAATGTAAATTCTAATTTAATCGTAATGAGAAATATGCAAACGTGTTGTTGTGTATTTTACGCTCGCATTTTTCATTGAAAAATCTCTTAATATTCATGTAAATTAAATTAATATTGGCGGCATATTATTTTAATGCTATCTTCTGAAATGGGTATTATTGCAGCAGATATGGAGTCAGGGACTTGTACAACCCATTAATAATTTTACCACACAGGATTTTCCGTTAGTTTTATCTTCGATCAACAATTACCGTAATTCTTGATCGAAGATCTTTATTGATTGGTGCTAAATTTCTACAAGGAATAAGATCAGTGTTCTATAATCTGTACTATCAAAATCGGTGCTTTACCAATCATATTTTTATATAGTTTGCATTTACTTCAACAATAACTGTACAATGAAATATTAAGACCACATGAAGATATATATATATATATATATATTGTATATATATTTTTAAATAGATAAATACAAAATTAAATACAGTTTTACATAATTCCATCATATACATTCAGGATGTTCGGTAATTTAACGCCTAATGGCCAACACAAAACGCAAATAAACACGCGTGTGCTTGCTAACTAATTACCGAACCGAGCTATTGTTTCACTGTTATGTCAAAAGTGACAGTTAGGTCACTGGCTGAATGAGAAAGCGTTTGCGCAAGATAACTTGACCTGTGATTGTGATACAGGCAAATTGTATGTTTTTGTTAGAACTTTTCTCAGGCTTTTTCCAATCTGTTGTTTGGTGTTTGTACAACCTTCATCTTTCTGCCCGTAACGGGCCAAGCCGTTTTATACGTCCCTTGTCTTCTATCATTCGTTATCCAGTGCTAACTTTTTTCCTACACACACTACGAGCGACTACGAGGTAACTAAAACTCACCAATGAAGCCGGTCCAATGTCCAGCTGTCATTTTGCAGGGTCGCGGGTAATCTGAAACAATAATAATCTCGTAAACTTCTTTTCATGCTTTAACGAAACTTTCTGAGTAGCAAAACGATGTGTGTGTTTACAACAATGTTTAGGATTTTAAATAATTAAAACTTCAACATTGAGGATAGGATTCAACCTGGTAACAAAACAAATATACCGGCAGAGAGCAACCTTGTAACATTATGGAATTCAATTAAAAATTATAAAAGGAGGAATAGTGTGAATCCAATTTCCTACTAGAATAGGCTCTGGATAAACACAGTGTAACCACAGTTTAAAATTATTTACTTTGACGACCCTAGCTGGAGAGGCAAAGTCTATCGCAGTTGGTATTGACCACGAAATCATAGCCGTTCTACAATAATAATAATAGTGCTGGACAATCCACACACTATTACAATTGCACTATTACTACAACACTACACACTACTACACTATTTGTAGTTCTTTATATTCTGTGGTATGTTTATCCTATCCGATATTTCGATAACTACAACTAGTATCAGAATGGGATGAAATAAAAATGATTTCCCAAACAAATGTAAGGAAACAGTTGGAGTTTTGGACGCTCGGGCATGTTGTCTACGGCGCGGAAGCTCTAGCTACCTATATTATTATATTTTATCGCACTGTGGGTGGACTGAAATGTTGCTTTTACACGTGCTTCGTCTACTAACAGCTTAGATAATGGTAGTTACTCTTCATGAATTTGAAATTTCTTTCCAGGCAATATGATGATCATTCGTAGAGATCGCGGTGGAAATCGGGGGAGGCCTTCAAAAATGGGAATTATTAAGCTTTTCATATCAAATGAGCTTCACGTGTCGCGAAGCAGCGTTGCTGTGTTTTGAGAGTGTGGTTGCCACGTTGCCAGTGACATTACAGGCACATGAGGCTTAACCTGTGTATGCCTCAAGTTGATGGACGCAGGTAGTGCATCGTGGGGCATGTTCGTATGGTGCGTGAGTTGTGATTGGGTACAATCCTGATTTTTAGCCTCTTCACGGTATTTTTCAGGATAATAAAGTCTATAATGGTAATTGGGGTTACGAACTATGTTTTTTTAGTTTCACCCCAATCGGTTAGTTTGGGCGGGAGTGACCACAAATTTCCAAACACCGTAACTTTCGCACTTATAGGTACTATATTATCACATGGGCCCAGCATGGGGTAAAGCAACATGGAAAAACCGGAAATATTTTAATCGCACTAGGTGCACCGAACGCGACTTCAAATCATGCGGTGAACGATTCGCCTCTCTCCAGCTCCGCTATCAAGTTTTATCTTGAATTCATGTGATTCTCGCATGTTCCAAATCTCAATTAACAGTATCAGTCATCTGATGCACGCGACGCGCTTTCCCACGCGAGGAATTGCATCAGCTGATAACCTCCTCAGTAAAAATGTCGTAAGATTCGAAAGCTACAATTAGCGAGTGACGTAATGATTCTAGGGCTGATCAATCACACATGGGCAGTGGGATTCGCAAGTCTAAATGAGCGAAGGCGAGACACATTAATATAATGTGAGAAATATAATTATTATGTTTCACCATTACCTACATACGTCAGCTGAAAAATCTTATCTTTTTTACCTTTGTTTTATACGATTTTTATATCACTCTTGGATAACCTGTCCTCAATGTTTTGACCAAACATCCTTGAATGAAAGCTGTATTTTTCCGTGTAGATCTTCTAAGATTTAACCCGTGGGAGCCCTAGAGCATCGACGACAGACTAACGCCGAATTTGGCAGTACCGGCTGTCATGTGTTGAACCACCTCCTCATATGGTCGCTCCAGTATGCACGAAAGGCTTTTCCAGGAGATGATTAGTAAATGCAGTCATGTCTGCGGTATTGGGAAGTCTTGCTTGATTGGTCTAAAGTACTATTACAAAATGTCTGTAGGTTTTCTGTGGTTGTACAGTCGAATTCAGTATTATTAGGTATTTCCCCAAAAGTCTTAACTTATTTTATAGATTACTAACAATGAGCTACACTATGCTGTCTTGTTTTAAAAATATGTTTAAACATTTCGTAAGTAATTATAAAAATAACTTCTTTATTTCTCTATTCTTGTATTCTCATCTGCATGTGTTAACCAAAAATTACAAATTAATTTAGTTTTATTCAAAATCACGTTCATTAAAAATGTACTAAAATTTATGCGAAACACAGCTTTAGGTACCTATTCAATGTTTATTATTATGTAAAATGAAATGAATAATATTTAGCTGTGTTCAATGTACGGTGACTTGTTGTTTCATTGATTAAATACGCAGTTTGCGGAAAATTATAGAATTCACCATACAATATTCTGAATAATCCGGCGAAAATAATGGTTGGTTTTGTGTCCAATGAAGCGTAAGTTGTGTGATGAGCAAACGCTAAATGTAGTACCTATCTTAATAAAACATAAATAATGTTTATTATTATTTAATCGAAATTTCCGACAATTTAACGGTCAAAATTATTAACGAAATTGGTTTATAAATCGAAACATCTTTATTAGCAAGCTTTACAATGTCAAATAATTAGGGACCAAAACAATGTTTATGCTAATCAATTGATTTTAATGATGAATTGTATGAAAGACTAGCTGAACCCGCGGCTTTGCTCGCGCCAAGGAATTCAAAGTTTCATCCCCTATTTTATCCCCTTGGGGGTAGAATTGATCAAAATCCTTTCTTAGCGGATGCCTACGTCATAACATCTACCCGCATGCCAAATTTCAGCCCGATCCGTCCAGTGGTTTGGGCTGTGCGTTGATAGATCACTATGTCAGTCAGTCAGTCACCTTTGAGTTATATATATTTAGATGACACTTTTTCACAATTTCTTAGGTGACTAATTAGATGACGGCTGATAGATGAGAGTGGAGAGATTTAATGCTCTAAGTTAATTATTATATTAGCAAGGGCTGAAGTTTTTTAAGCAAGGGGACCATTCACGCTAGCTAATATAGGTACCTAGGCTTTCCTAAAAACCTACGCAAGTAGGTAAGTACAGGTTTTTCCGAAAGGGATCTAGCACCTACTGTTATTTATTCTGTGGTAAGGGTTGTTTGTTGTTTTTAAAACTACGGCCATTTTCCGCCATAAATATTCATATCTGTCTGTATTCAGGTGAGTTTGAATACATTAAATAATTCGAACAACGTAAAGTAATAGCAACTCAATACTTCGGTGAAAATCATCGTTCAGTTATTATGTTTGGTGGAAATCGGGACTGACAGTTCTAAGAATTCTCTCCCTAAACTTTTGTTTATTATAAAAAGAGATAACAGTAACCGTAGTTAGGTACCTACTTAATTTATTCTTCTGTATCTGTTCAAATCAAACTTGGCTAACGCCTGCGTGTTATTATTCCAAAAAAACAAAAGTTATTAATTATTAGCATGTGGCATACCTACCTAGCAGGTTAAATTTATTCCCTGGGATACCCTGCATCGTCTAAGTTATTGAAGGTACAGAGATCTTACGTACTTTTTGAGAGTAGGAGCTCTTTATGAAGGGCTCGTCCGGGGAAGTGTTACTTACTATGCCTATTTCTGCCACTAGCAGATATAAACATTATAATGATAATTCGTTTCAATTGTAGGTCACAAGTTCATAATAATAAGCAGCGTTGCTGTGTTTCAGTTTAAAGGGTGTGGTTGTCGGTGAAATTACAAGCACAGGAGGATGTTAACCGAAGAAGACGTCGGACAGGTACAGATAAACAGAAGAGGTAGGTATCTAAAAATAAAAATAAAAGTATCAAAATGAAAAAAGGTTAGTAAATTATAGTATTGTAGCTAGTCCCGCGTCCCGTGCAGCAAAAACAACACAGCATCGGGATTGGTATAACAAAAATGCCCAGACTCAGCTTTTGCTGGCTAACAAAGTAGATAATCAACTCAGGTATCTACCTCGCAAATTTAGTCACGACTAAAGTATCAAACACGAAATTAGCTCATTACGATTTGGTCCACGGTTTAAATCCATCATTCTATAGCCCATTCATGCAAACGACCTCGTTACATAACTATTGCTTAGAAAAAAGTGTAGAGGTACCCACTGACCGAGTTTGGGTTACTTACAAAACGATGACCCGCTGATGCGTGTGCGTGTGGCTATCAAGCGGATTGTAGGAAAATCCGCTAAGACGAAAAATCCGCTAAAAAGAAGACAAACTGCGAACGTGCCTCTCGCTCGCACATTGCGACAATCGAAAGATCTAAACTGACTGACTACTGAACTGATTTATGAAAAATCACAATTAACCGTTTGTGTGCAATCACCTAGCCCACAGTTAAGTCAAAAAATCATATTAATAGATAAAAGTTTTCCTACTCAAAAGTATACTTTCTAGTTTTTGTATATACTTAACCATGTTTTTGTATTCGCTAATGTACCTCTCGCTTGCACATTTCAATATTTTTGAAAGAAATTAAATATCTGAAGTTAGTTATCTAAGAAAAATCGCAATCAACATAGTTCTAAATATAATTTTGATCCAAACATGTTTTCCTTTACAAAAGTTTGGATAAGTACTTGTAAAACTTGATGCCTTTCCGTAGACGCTGTGATGCCGTAATGTTTATGTAAGTAAATGACGGCGTACGTATTTGTTTCTAAGTCATTTTAAGCTAACCGTACTTTCCGCTGCGTAACGTCCGCTAGATGAGCAATAAGCAATATATTAGCATTGCAAACATTTTCTGTGTATAGTCGACATCAGAACTGTCAGACAAGAAAAGTCAGTTTCTCCAAGTTCCTATGTTTTCCGAGATGTACCTTTAGCTATACAGGATCACTTTGACGCCTGCTCTCAACTTTGGCACATACATCGAGTCTAGGGCAAAAACGGCTTCCATGAAGCTAGGCATCCTGAATAGGGTAAGACGGTCAGCTTCACACCGGGACAGCTTCTCAGTCTTTATAAAGCACAAGTCCGATCTGGTATGGAGTACTGCTGTCTCCTTTGGGATGGCTCAGCAAAGCACCAGCTTGCTGCCTTGGACTCGATTGAGCGCAGAGCTTTCAGGTTAGTAGGTGAGCGACACATGGCGGAGACAAAAATCCAGAGTCTCGAACACCGTCGAAAAGTCGCTTGCTTGTCGATCTTCTATAGGCTACATTTCGGTGAATGTGCTCAGGAACTACATGACCTCATTCCACCATCTTCATTCCACTACAGGACAAATAGACGCACGGCTCAATACCATCCATTCCTAGTTAGCATACCACCAATTCGCACGAAGCGCTTCGCCAACCTTCATTACGCGAACCGCTAAGGAATGGAACTCGTTACCGTCGTCTGTCTTTCCTGACCATTATAACATGAGTCTCTTCAAGGCAAGAGTGAATAGGTGTCTTCTAGACCGTTCTGCTCCACCGTAGGCTACATCGTCGCTTAACTTCAGGTGAGATTGTAGTCAAAGGACGGTCTATTCAGTTAAAAAAAAAACTGCATTATGTACTTTTTAAACTGTCCGATCATAGTTTATGTATTTTTATGCTTCTTCTTCTTTCGTGTCGCTACAACTTAAAGCCACTTTGGTAAATGGTTACTTCCACTGCACCAACCGAGCGTCATTAGGTCCTCTCATGTGCATGAGGTGAGGCATGATGGCCACGCGAGCACATGTGGCAAGGACTTTATTAACACGTTTCTTGAAGCTTTCATACTTGGCTCAAAACTCAAATTTTAGGGGAGTTCGATTGGCATCTCGTCTTAACAAATTGAGTTTACCTGTGGTAGGCAACAATAGATTTGAGAAGGGGTCTAGCATACTAGACCCCCAGGCATACCTGATGAAGATGAAAAATCACTGTGACTGACGGCAAATGTGCTTTCGACATTTTATTTTATTGAAAGGTTCGTCGCAATTATAATGGATCACTTTCCATTCTTATTGTCATGTTTTCATTGAATCTCCTGAATTGTTTGTTTGGTAGATTCAAGACTATGCCATCGTGACTCGAGATACGGTCCATATTTCATCCACTCTAAGTTATGCTGAATACAGCACTAATTTATGAAATCATAATACGTGTTCTGGTAGTCTAAAATCTTTGTCAATTCATCATCATTATTGACAGCTTTATCTTATCCGCTCCTAGCCTTGTTGGAAGTGAGTGCTGTTTTATATTAGGTTCCCATTTTACCCTTTGGGTACGGAACCTAAAACATGTTGGCTCTGGCAGATACGTCGTTGATCAAGAGGACAGTCAGCTAAAGTGCTTGACAATCCCCTGCTTGGAAAACCTTTTTAAAAACGAAATCATTAGCCGACCGAAACCTTAGCCCCAGTAACAAGAGTACTTTGAGCACACAATGTACATTTTACAATACCTTTCGACCTTTTTAGGTCCTTACATAATGCTTTCCATATAGAGGTGAAAACGACTTGATAAAGCTGGTTTACAAGAAAAAACCGAATTTCGTAGAAAGTAAAAAAGTTCAAACTGTACCCAATTTTTTTTCGTAAGCAGAGGGCCAACCGCGATCTCTTGAAGCATACTTGTTTCAATATTACTTTACTTTTTGATCATAAAGCTGACTCTATGCAGTTGATATAAGACTTTGACATAGTAATATTGAAATAAGAATGCTTCAAGAGATCGCGGTTGGCCCTCAGGTATTTTTTTAAGGTTCTAATAAATGAACCTTCGGCCTGATTATTATGACAATCAAATTATGTAATCTGCAGTTCAAGCTTCCTGGGCTTTCAAGGTCAAGTCGCGACCATTAGACATTAGTGCTCGAAAGGAGCCTCTTGAGGCGCACTTAAAATCTTTTCACCACACTGTTTCGAAAGAAACTAGTGACATGACAAGAAGAAGAAGACATGAACCGCTTCATTCAACTCATGACATCCTTATTTTTTCCCGTTCAGTAACAGTGTGACCGAACGGGAAAATAAAAGTAGCAATGTGTAACAGGAGTTTGTCAACGGGATGTTTTCGTCCCATTGTGTCACAGTGTGGCTGAAAGGTGTACGTGAATAACCCCTTAAAACGAAAGGAAGTAGGAACCAGAAATACCTGTTATTTTGGTACTAACTTAAAAAAATAGCGCCCTTGGTTCTTTTATTTTTATTTTTGAGCCTCTCGAAGCAGGCTATAAAGTTATAAATAACTTTACACCATACTACCTCTTCATTCGCTGTTTGTTAAGAGTCACAATGGCTTTGTAACCTGTAATGTACGAAAACTTCTTAGGTATTAAGGACTGAGGGGATTTCTACGGGCAATGATAAAAAAGATGAATCATGAGCTCATATCCTTGCAACTAGTCTTCGGCATGTGTGAACTAAGTTTAAGCTCCATCAAGCTTAAAACCTTTTTACGAAAAAGCCTTCAAGTTAGGGAAAATGGAATTCGCATTTATCAAGGGTTAAGAGTAATATTAAACCCAACGTGTGGCAAGGACAAGGGGAAATTAAAATGGATGTATTGGCATTTACAAAGCTTGCAAATATTTTTCTTTTTATTTAGGAAAAACCCATATTATTTGTTCATGGATGTTGAGCCTGTACTGTGTACTGTTGCCTGTTCTTCTCGGCGTTGGTCGCGTGGAACTGGCACTAGAGTCACCTAGTTTCAAGATGATCCTTGTGATTTTATTGAATAAACATATTTTGAATTTGAATCTGAATTTGTATAATAGGCCATTGAACCCATTACACATTATATTTATTTTGAGTTCAATATTGCCCGCGTAGATATAGCAGTATACCTACACTGGTCATTAGAATATTTGACATCTTTTCGACATGTACGTGCATACATGCATAGTCTTCATAATGAAACACTTTGATAATTAAATTTTCCATGAGCAAACTTGTGTCAAGTTAAGCTTATTTTTTTTAACAAAAACAAATATTGTCTTGAAAGTGAAATTCCGGAAAAAATCTAACCCTGTTTGCGATCCGATCCTGAAAGCCGTTCCCAATATCTGAAAACTTGTTATATCTAGTTTCCAAGTTACTATTGCCCAATCGCCGAATTTAGTAGCTGCCATACTTATAATGAGGGCACATAAAACTTTTTCAATTTAGTGGCACATGTCCACTCCCATGTATTCTCGTCAGGTACTCGGGTTGGTGTATAATCTAATCGAGTACAATATACTAGTACTTGAACAAAGTTCATCCGCTCTTTTAAAATTTTCCATACCATTTTAATTTTTGTGAATATTTCCGGAAATTTATTAGAGAATAACTAATAACTCTATCTAGGGTTAAGCTCGCCTTTGTACATGACTATAAAATATTTTTTGTGTTAATCATTTTGTGAACAATAAATAAGGGAGCGAATAATGCACGACACGATAAAACACAGCATGATAATGCACACCCCAATAATGTACAGCCAATAATCCGTGTCCAGTGGTCACGGATTATTGGGGTGTACATTATTGTGGTGTGCATTATTGGCCGTACATTATTGGCACGTGTCGATAATGTACAACACAATAATTGGAAGCCAATTTGGTACCTACTCGAGCCTCGTTTGCACTGTACCAGTTCAATCAATCAGTTTGGTTATAACCCAGTAGGTTGTTAGGTTTTTTTTTTGTTAACCTTAAGAATGGTGCGTGTCAGGTCAGAGGGACACTTTTATCAACTTAAGTCACAAAAGTAACCCAGTAGGTTGTTAGGTTTTTTATTTGTTAACCTTAAGAATGAGGGGCACTTGTCGACTTAAGTCACAAAAGTAACCCAGTAGGTTGTTAGGTTTTTTTTTATTAACCTTAAGAATGGTGAGTGTCAGGTCAGAGGGGCACTTTTGTCGACTTAAGTCACAAAAGTAACCCAGTAGGTTAGGTTTTTTTTTTGTTTTTTAAGGTACTAAAGCCAACCCAAATTTTAACTTTACTACGCCATTAAGCGACTAAAATGTTTTGAGGTTAGGTTACATTAATCGATTTTTCTCAGGAGTGGTGCATTTCCTAAGGATAGGAGTGGTACCAGGAGGAAGAGGGGGACCCCCTCCTCCCCTCCCTCCTTCTTCCCCCCTTTTTCATGGTTCCGTTTACTAGTTTTACCCGCACATGAAAACGAGGCATAGCTGCGAAGGTACCAAACTGGCGTCCAATTATCGTGCTGTGCATTATCGTGCTGTGCATTATCATGCTGTACAATATCTGGCTGTACATTATTTACACGTGTCAATAATGCACAGCCAGCTAATGCACACCCCGATAATGTACACCCCAATAAAACGAATCCAATAAGGTACCTAAGTGGCTTCCAATTATCATGCTGTACATTATCATGTCGTACATTATCCGGACTCATAAATAATAAAACTGGCTATTTGATTGTTTTTTTATTTTAATGATATTTTTATTAGAATTATTTTAAAGATAAAACGTTGCAATGTTTTTATTCAATAAAAACAACAACGATCTCTTTAAAATATTGTTTGGCACGTCATAATTCTAGCGCATGTTCCACGCGACAAGCCTTCTAAGAACTGGCAAGAATCTTAGGCATTTGATTCCCGTTTTTACGTGACGTTACGTCGTACTGAATAGTTAATAACAATTCCGTTCGACACAGTGTCGAAGTCTACACGGAAACAATAAGATAGCACGAAATAGCTATTAAGAATATATAGAGTTCGTGAAATTACGCGTTATTTCGTTCAGGTGAAGCTATTTCACCCTTGCTTGACCCAAGATATTGGTTTTTCGCCTAGTTTGGGCCTCCTCGGCGTTTGATCATAATTTAATAATAAATAAATAAATAATGCTGGACCATCCACACAGCACTATCAAGCCCCAAAGTAAGCTACTAGCTTGTGTTATGGGTACTAGATAACTGATATATTTAATACATTATATTACATAGATAGATATTTTTTATTATACATAGAAAACACCCAGACCAACGGAACAAATTTCTGCAGATCGTGCACAAATTTGTTCCCTCTTGCGTCGCAGGCGGACACTCGCCCGCTGCGCCACTGAGGTCGTCAATATAAATAATTATCTATAAAGAATTCATTGTGTCCCAAAACTGTTTACTTCTTAACCTCTGATTCTGTTTGGCAATAAATTATTCTTTTTCTTATTTATACATTTGAGCAAATCATAATAAAAACTCTTTGTTTTATAAAAGTTTTGTGTTTCATATAAATATTGTTTTTGTCCCTTTGGTTCTCTTGATCTCACTGAAGAATAACTATTATTTCAGTATACCTACAGTTTGTCCGGTTAGTTTCAACCCTCTAAAGAGTAAATAATATCATGCACTAAACTTTCAAGGGCCTAAATTCAGAAGGTTCGTCCGCAAAAAAAGTTTGTATTATCCTTTGGATCAGGACAGATTGCTTGACGTGATGATGACAGGTGGAGTCACGACAACCGAATGGCGGCCAAGAACCGGGTACAGATGCGTGGTTCGTCCTGCAGCGAGATGGGAGAACAACATCACAAAAACAGCAGGGGCATTATTCTCTGTGACATTAGGAGATCCAAGGAGATTCCTTGCCCCAAACCGTGAAACGTCAAAACTTGATGTTGGGCTTTATTCTTTATGACATAGGAGATACTCTGCCCTGACCGTATGACACCGGCTGCCTTGTCTTAGCTGTGATCGCGGTGCAAATGGTCATAGTGAATAAGGTCGGTCCAGGTCGGGAATGGGTTAGACTGGCACAGGATCGTGGTGATGGCACAAACTAAGGGAGGCCTCTCAGCAGTGGATGAAGTCGGGCTGTGAATGATGATGATGATTCTTTATTGATCTTGTTGTATGTTCGTTTCCTCTAACCATCCTCAACTGGTAGAAAACCCTATTAAACTGTATGACGAGGCAATAAGTTACACTACTATCAAGGGAAATAGGTGGCTCTCTTGCTTCATCCGTCAGCATTAGCCTATTCGTAAACTCGCGAACTTGTAAGTATACTTGTTAGAAGGATCAGAAAGTAGCTGCACATAATTCAACTAGATTACTTTCTATATACCGAGAACTAAAAACAAGTTGTTAGATAAGTACCGGTCAGGAAATAAACTTATAAAGTAACCGTCTTTCACATCTTTGCGCTAACTTCTCGACCACTTTCACTGTCTAGCCTAGCCTCGTATGACATAATGTTGGTATTACTGTAATCATACCTCATGAATAACTTGGGGCCTTTGCAAAATACCTACAAACCTACCTTTAACACAAAAAAGCAAACCGGTATAATCTTCATAGGTTGTTTTATTGAACATGTTTTTACAAAGCCAGCAAAGAGCGTTATTAATACTTATTTTTTAAATTGTGTTCTTAATTTGAAAGGAAGAAAACCTTCTTTCCTCTCCTTTCATCCAGAAAATAGAAAAGAGGAAAACTTACATTCGAAAAAAAACGGTCCTTGATCCTGGCACAACACAATCGAAAATAAAAAGAAACACGAGTAGTAGCGGTCAGTAGAGAACGAACGACTGAAGAGTCGCCAGGCCGCAGCGAATGTGAGGCTGCCTCCACCACTCCTGTTTCTCTAGAACCACACGCAGTAACCGCATTTACATTGCACCTTGCACGACAACCCGTTAAAGGAGTAAATTGGCTTTTCGAATTGGCAGGTGTATATGAGCGTTGAACTTTGCGGCCTATTTGAAGCGATTGTCATGCGCGGGCGCACCGGACGATGCGTCTTCCATATTTATTATGCTTTGTGCGTTAAAAACTGTATTGACGAATGTCAGGGTAGGGTACTGATGTGTATTCTATTTTTAAAATGGTATGGTCACGGTATATGATGGTGCTGTCCATTTTGGAATCAAGTCTGCACAGAGGTACCTAAAGTTATAACGAAAAATTCCTGAAGCAAAATCTTTAGTCTGTACATCTCCATAACTCTAACGGTTAATGTTAGCAAGATTTTGGCAGTCTATAAGGATTTAAGAGTTTTATAAAGGGTTAAAAACCTGTTTAGTTATATAAGGTGATTAGTACATACGGGTAGTTGGTTGATGGAGAGGGCTTACAAAATAGTTTTCCCTAATAATAAATAACTCTCCTGTGGTTAAGCTCGCGCATTTGTGTGAATCATTTGGTACAATAAAGAATAGGGTAGGCATATGTCTAGCAGAAAACTTCTTCAGGCTAATGACGATGATAATGATAGTTTTTTATTTGACGTTAATTACCAAAAATACAGTTAACAGTTACTGCCGAACTGATAAAAGTGCTCTACCAAATGAGCTGCAAGAGTTATAGAGTTTGCTCATTTCATTTCATTTGAACTACTGTTCAAATGAATATATTTGCTCAATCACCAAGGTTAAGTGATGGTGTTCCAAAGCGTGTGAACCTACGATTGTAACCAAGATCTTTTGTAATGAAACACGTACATTCAGCTGTGAAATTCTGACAACAACATTCACCCAAGGGACCGCAAAATCTGAGTGACAGTTTCAGTTTGGCATTCTGTAACAAATTACCTTTAACCAGCGCCATCCACGTGAGGGCATTGGCGAGTGGATCCAACGTTCATCATCATCATCATCAGCCCAATGAAATCCACTGCTGGACATAATGCCTCCTTTATCTACACGTTTCCAGGAATAACGATTCTGAGCCCTTTCCATCCACCGACAACGTCGTCAGTCCATGGGGTAGCCCCATGCTTCGTTTTCCTGTTCGTTGTCGCCATTTGAGTCTTTATTCCCCAGCGGTTGTTAGTTCTTCGAGCTATGACCTGTACATGGCCACTTCAGCTGATTCTGAGAGCTATGTCGGCTACTTTGGTTCTCCTACGGATTTCTCCATTTCTGATTCTATCCGGTCGTGAAAGTCCCAGCTTACCTATAGCTCTCTCTTCTCTTCTTAGCCCGTTGTGCGACTGAGCTTGCCAACTTCAGGCAACGTTAAGGTCGCGAGAAAACTACGTAGTAATCGAAATAAGCGTGTATCCACGAGGTACAACTCGCCGTGATGCTGTTGTTGAGAGAATCAACACGCTGGCTGGCAATGAAACTGATATATTGTCTTTTCATATTCAATTCTTCGAGATCTTAGTACTTTACTCGTATAGTACGACTCGTCTTCTACTTCTATGGTATTGCTAGGATGAGGCTGACATAACCCCTATTATTGCGGGCGATTTGGCATTTTAAGTTAAGTATGTATGTGTGACCTGATGAACTAGATGTTTTTTATAACTAGATGTATTGCAGAGCCTGAGAGAGCCACTGGTTCTAAAACATGAAATTTAAAGGGACTATAGGATGGACGCAATATAATTGCCGTAGGTACACAATGGTGACAATTCTGTTGTTGTTAACCTAAATTAACTTAATCTGACAGCTCTAAAGTTGTAGTCATCCTTGTTGTTACGGTCTTTTAGAAAGTGACGGCAATATTTTTAGAGCTGTCAAATAATAGGTTAAATTGGAAAAACTAAACAACAGAATTGACACCCTATCTAAAAACGGCTTTTTGAAAGTATCGAAAATCTTTCGAATATTCATAAGATTCTATGAAATAATCAAAGTCGCGACTAACTAACTGCTAGCTAATAATATTTTTTTTTGTGAATTAGCTAGTTGTGTTGCTAGCTGATACTATCTATTTAATATATTCTTGAGGTTTTTGAGATGTCACTTATTAATAAATGTTCTACGAATTTTCTCGTTTTGAATGTTAATGCTTAGTAAATAAATTCTTTAAACCTTGAATTCTGTAAACCTGTTTGTTTAATTATAAATAATCTAGTTAGAACCTACTTAAGTCTTTTAAATAAGAAATTAGCACGAGTCTGACGAGTTCTATGTAATTTTTTTATAACTATTCCAAATGCGAAATGCCAGTGCTCATGAATCATGAGGAACATCATGAGGAAACAATTAAGTTTTTAGCAGCGGACGGCGATGGTATTGCAACTTGTCGCTTATGGAGTAACAACTACTGCAAAATGTGGGAAGGTAGTATACCTACATAATGTGATGATTTGGACGTGCTTCGTGACTTCGTGACCCAAGCCAGGTCCAAAACTGGACTACAGAAACTCTTTCTCGTCTGCATCCAAATCACCACCAGGGATGCTTGAACATTGCTGCCTTCAACCCAACGTACTTCTCCGCTACCTGACAGTTAGGCTGTATGGGGTGAGGTTAGCAGGGAGACAATGCATAATACACCCCATTGCGGGACGTCCGTGCAGATCTCATTCCCCCACCACGAATTAGAATTAGACTATCCGCCATAGAAATTATCATATAGAACCATAGGTTTGCACTTAGTCATCAACTATATAGGTCATCTGAGGGGCTATCAACTTCGCCGTGGGATCAAATTAGTGACTATATGTTTCTGTTTGCAGCAATAAAATTTCTTGAGGCTCTTCCACATTTTTAAAAGTAGACGGGCAGACATTTTTTAAATAATTGCGAATTGTTTTTATTATTACTGCTCATATTGACCTACTTACCTTGAAGTGGGTACTTGTTTTGGAATTGTCTTGTTTCTGGTATTCATAATTGCTTGTGTGGCCTTCGATGAAGATTCTCATCGAAAGGTTATCGTGTGAATGTATTGGGTTCAATTTATTCATTTGTCGATGGCATTAAAAATATAAAAAAAAACTATTTTCTATAGCCGAAGAGACGTGTTTTCTTTACCAGATTAACTATAGGTACCTCTATTAATATGACTAGTAAATCCGAGCTGTTTAATTTAAAAAAAATCTCAAAAATCCTCTTTAAAAAGCCGCAGCAAAAAAGGCTAAGCATTAGATTATCAGATAATCTGTATCAAAAACCATTTGAATGCAAATAGAAAACATGAAAAATCTGAGCCACCCTCATTTTAAATCTGGATTAAAATATACTAGAACCCCATTTCTTTTTATGAATAAAAATAAATATTAGCCTACATAGCTCATTGGTAGTGTGCTGCTTTGCGCTGTAAGGCCGTGAGGACGATTCCCAAGGAGAACAAACATTGTAAGATGGCTTAGGGATGGCATAGATTTTTGTTATCTGTCTGACCGTTATTATTTAGAATGTTGAGATGGATGTGTGGTGTGCCGAGAATGGATAAGATAAGGAATTAATTTATTAGTCAGTTTGAAAGTGGCGCCAGTGACTGAAAAGATGAGGAGTAATAGGTTAGCATGGTATGGGCATGTTATACGAAGGGAAGAATGTTACGTAACGAGAAAAATGCTACGGATGAATGTGGAAAGATGACATGAGTATGAAGGAGTGACTGCTGAGATGACGGCTGATAGAGGAGAGTGGACAAAAACCTGTTGTGCCGACTCCACATGAAGTGGGATAAGGGCAGAAAAATGATGATGTTATTAATTAGATACTAATATGAATTTTATAAATGTTTTAACGACAACAAATTGTACCTTAGGTATAAAAATTCTATTATCAACTAAGTTTATCTGATTCACATACAAGCTTAACTTAGTTTGGGGCTAAATAATGCTATGTTGAAAGTCCACGAATATTTATTATACTTAATTACTGTTTCGCAAACCGGTGTTTGATAACCTCGCGAAACCAGACCCAATAAAACGCAAATGTAACCACGTTTATTAAATGGCTATCATTACAGCAACAAACAACAGTTCGGAAGCAACGGCAGACAAGGCCTATGGCGTTCCATCCTTTCTAAAAACGATGGTCCCATTGCGAGGCCAGTGTTGGACTTTAACTCTTGGCGTAAGGCAAGATAGATTTACAGCATCTCATAGCACTGAGTAAAAGCAAAATTCAGGCATTCCTTGTAGATCACCTTTTTAGAATATCGATTTTAGAGAACTGTTTCCTCACAATAAGAAGCCATTTTCTAAAAACAAGCCACAGTGATCGCAGTTGCAATCGCAGTAAGGCTATAGTTTAAAGTTCTCTCACGGCGCGTGAAAGTCTGCATGCCTTTAACTCGCATGCCCGCTACTGTTCCATTTTATTGGTATGTGTATTTTCACCTTATTGGCTCGAGTCGACGCGGGCTAGTCGAGCACGGTTCGGCGCTCTGTGCGACTTGTAATATCACGTGCCATCTACTTGTTCCATCTAGTTGTATACAAAACGTCAAAGTCGTCAAAAACGTATCACTCAGACCAAACCCGAAAGCTGTGTAGACAAATACAAATCGCTGAGAGTGTCTCACCATTGTGGCCCCAACGAGCCATTGTCAATGTGCCTTGGCTGATTGTACCGTGGATTTTTAAATTATTTAAATTAAATTAAATTAATTTATTTATTTAAAAAGGTAAATGCAAAGTCATTATTTTTATTTTTGTTGCAATGCGGAAGATAGTTCACATTGGCTGGACCTATTCTTTTCTCAAAAAATACTTGAGGCTGTGAGATGTACCTCAAATTGATGAACACAGGGCAGTACATCTAGGGCATGGTTCTATCGATCGTGACTTACGATGCAATGCTTTGATTAGGTGATGGTTATTTTTAACCGACTTCAAAAAAGAGGTTCTCAATTCGAGTTTCTTTTTATGTGTGATGTTTTCTTTTATCAAGAGCTGGAGCTACTTATTCACTATGACCATGCACCGCGATCACAGCTAAGACAAGGCAGCCGGTGTCATACGGTCAGGGCAAAGTATCTCCTATGTCATAAAGAATAAAGCCCAACATCAAGTTTTGACGTTTCACGGTTTTGGGCAAGGAATCTCCTATTGTCATAGAGAATAATGCCCCTGGTGCTTGTCATGTAGTCCCATTTAGGCCCAGTTTCATCAAAGTCTTGTTAACAAAGAGTTACGTAATCGGGCGTCAAAATTAACAAGAATGTTAAAGTATTGTTAAGTATTGTACGTCCCACGAAACAAAATTGACAAAGGATTACTAAATCAACCGTTAAGCGAATGATTCATTCAATAGTTAATTTTATGTAGGTATGGCAATCCGTGGCTCTTGGCCGTCACTCAAAAACCATTCATTCTTCTACTTCTTCTTATTCTTTTATTTATGGCTATAATTTATAAAGGATGTCACTGTCAATCTTGTCATTGTCACAAACCATGTAAAGCATGTCATGTAAACAGGTAGGTATACCTACAATTACTTAGGTACCTAGTGTAAATACCTATCATCAAGCAAATGAAAAGGTACAGGTTATGTACATAAAAGTGTAGGTACTATGTTTACTTACACATATACCTAAAAATACATAGAACGATAGGTAGTAATATGTAGTAAACGGGTAGGATATACCACATACCGATCTGATGGATATTCCAGTTTGTCTTTAATCAAATCCAACACACCCAATACCGATTCCTTGGAAAGACGAAACCTTGTTCTGAAATCTATGCCATCGTATTCTTCAAAGTAGTTTCTACGTGTTTTTATAATTCTGGGACGGCGTAAAACGTTCTCCAAATTATCAATTACTTCAACAACATTCTCTTCTTCAAAAATAATATCGTACGCTGCGTCCATTTTGACATCTTAACCCTGTGTTATTTGTTTAACCGGCCGTCAGATCAGCGATTAGATTTAACAGTCTAGATCTGACGATTAGTTTTTGAGATAAAAGTGAGTGTATTTTCCAGTGCATATTATGAAGTCTGTTTTTTTTCTGCAAAAAGTATTTACACAATAATTCGTGTTATCTGCTTGTTCTATCAGCAAGTTTTACATAGAAAAAATATAATAATAATAATAATAAATAATGTTGGACAATCCACACAGCATCATCTAGCCCCAAAGTAAGCTACTCAAGCTTGTGTTATGGGTACTAGATGACTGATATATTTAATACATTATAAACTTACATAGATATATATTTTTTATTATACATACAAACACACAGACCAACGGAATAAATTTCTGCAGATCGTACACAAATTTGTTCCGAGGCGGGAATCGAACCCGCAACCTCTTGCGTCGCAGGCGGACTCTCGCCCGCTGCGCCACTGAGGTCGTCATTATATATACGTTAGTCATAGATAACTTTGAAATTCAATGCGATTACATTTTTTATAATACTTTCTGATGGAACAATAAGAATGACCCACCATAGTGTGTCAAATACGGTAGAAACATTTAGCTTGCTACGCATTTACGTCATCTCATGATTTTTGCTCTATTTTTTAAACTGTTTCTCGTGTTGTATACTAAAAAAATTTGGGCATAAATTACTTACACTAAAGTGAAATAAATACTACTCAAGCTTGTGTTATGGGTACTAGATGACTGATATATTTAATACATTATAAACTTACATAGATATATATTTTTTATTATACATACAAACACACAGACCAACGGAATAAATTTCTGCAGATCGTACACAAATTTGTTCCGAGGCGGGAATCGAACCCGCAACCTCTTGCGTCGCAGGCGGACTCTCGCCCGCTGCGCCACTGAGGTCGTCATTATATATACGTTAGTCATAGATAACTTTGAAATTCAATGCGATTACATTTTTTATAATACTTTCTGATGGAACAATAAGAATGACCCACCATAGTGTGTCAAATACGGTAGAAACATTTAGCTTGCTACGCATTTACGTCATCTCATGATTTTTGCTCTATTTTTTAAACTGTTTCTCGTGTTGTATACTAAAAAAATTTGGGCATAAATTACTTACACTAAAGTGAAATAAATATTCAGACCAAGGCGTTTTAAATTCACATAAAAAATTACATCCGATCTCAAAGGATGCAAACAAGAAATTCAATACGTGTTGTAATATAAAAATAATTGCTATGAGCGTTATATTATTATAAAAGACTTACATTTTTATTATTCCCTAAGCGCCTGCACGTGAGACGAAGGCAATATTTCACTGAGAGTACTGTTTTACTTTGCTAGCTTATAAAATACAGGCGCTGTGCAATCTTGGCATGGAAAACATAATAGTATCTACTCTATAGAATTTCACTGCAATCTATAAATAAATAACAAATACTAAATACACTGAAAAGGTAAAGGTGCTGGATTAGAGCTCTACAGCGGCATATGAAAAAGCAGCTTCATGACTTTGATCCACAGGCACGGTAGATATCTCCTCAGATCTCTCGGTACAGTAGGTAACAAGTACGAACTCCAGATTCTTTGAGGACGTCTAAGTGTAGTCAGAGGTGTGTCCAATAATCACATTTACCATACTACATTTATTCATCCGTACTACATTTTGCAGCATCATATTATGAAAGAGGCAAAAATACCCTGATCTACCCCGTGAGAAATACCCCGTTTCTAAATTCTTTTTATTTCTAAATTAGTTACTACTTCTAAATTAGTTTTTTTTTGTTATTTATCTACTTTTACTCTTAGTTTCAAGTCAATCGCACTACGCGTACAAAAATTCTCGTACAAACTTTGACATCCCTTTGCACCCTTATTAAAGGTAATAATAATAATAATAAAGCTTTATTGAGGACAACATCGACAGTATATCATAAAGTACACATAGGTAGGAGTACTAATTGCTGTCCTACAATCGGCGGTCTTATCACATGTTGCGATCTCTTCCAGACAACCGTTATTTTATTCTAAAAACTTAATACATACTATTGCTTCGCATCAAGGGCAGACAAGTTGAGCGGATATGGGATCCACAGAAACACAAAAACTAAAAATGTCATTCTTAATTATTTATTTAGAAGTATATTTACTGCAAGTTTGAAATCAATCGAATCACTCGTTAAAAAACTCCCATACAAACTACAACACCCCTTTGCACCCTTATTGAGGGTAGTTCTCAAAAACTAAAAATGACATAATTAATTTTTGAATTCAGGGTATCTGTCCTCTAAGTTTCAAGTTCCTAGGTTGAAGGAATACGATTTTTTATACAAACGTTTACAACCCTTTTTACACCCTTAGGGGTTGAATTTTGAAAAATTCCTTAGTACAAATTCTTAATTCAAATTTCAAGTCTCTACGACCAGCGGTTTAGGCTGTGCGTTGTCTATATGTCAGTCAGTCAGTCAGTCAGGACTTTGATTCTTATAGTTATGGATCTAATCTAAACGTAATAAAGACCATTATTATTATATTATTACACTAGCTGCTGAAACCGCGGGACGCAACTAGTGTTATAATATCATATGGTCTTTATTACGCATAGTTTTAAATCCCGGTATTCCCACGGGATAAAAAGTAGCAGTGCTATTTATACTCGTATAATCAATCTCTCTGCCAAGCTTCATCCAGATCCGTTCAGCCGTTCCAGCGTGAAAGAGCAACAAACATCCATCCATTCATACATACTAGCAAACTTTCGCGGTTGTAATAGTAGTAGAATGTCAAGCTGATTAGATTTGAGGCTTCAGGCACCTTCAGGTTTCAGAAAAAGCCTTCCCTTTGGAGAATGTAAAATTTTATGCAAGTGGCTGCAATATATAACTTCTATTTAATGAACTCATTGCTCTCCCTAGATTTAACTAGATCAAGCATAAGGTTGTTAAGGCTTTGAAGAAATATGCTACGCTTTGGGTTAATTTTATAAAATAATATCTTATCTTTCTTAACATACCTACTCGTAAGCATGTTTATGTTCTAAGTTATTGTAATAAGTTTTCGTCGCCAAGCGCATTCCTGTGTTTCTGTTTGAAGAGTGTAGTTGCCGGTGAGGTGAACTTACTTGGGTCATGGAACAAGCAGATGGTCCAGTGGTGACCTCACCAAAGCACTGCCTCACCAGTCCTGCATGGAGAATCATGCTCTATGTTGCTCTGCCATTGCGTCCATTAACTTGATGCATCCAGGTGTTACGCCTCATGTGCCTGTAATTTCAACGGCAACACAACCTTTAATCAAACTGAAACAGTTCACCGCTGCTTGGCGGCAGAAATAGGCATTGGGGTAGTACTTCCCCGGACGAGCCCTTCACAAAGAACAACACCTCTAGTCTAGTGAAGTTTCCGTTTTAATAATTCTAGAACAAATTAAAGTGTGACGATTATGGGCCCTACACTCGTCTTAATCATTTAAAAATAGAGGCCCGCAGATGTATTTTAAAAAGATAGTTTTTTTTTATAATTAATGAGATTGTCCTCTCTCCATCCTCTCCTTGATCCTTGGTCCTCTCTTTGTTCGGAAATGTCAGTTCTTGCTAGTTATGCATATAAACAAACAACAAAATCAACAAACATAACAAGAGACAAAATCCGAAATTTCCGATCGGAAACGTTCCCGAACGTTTTTAAAATAGCTATTCACATTTTTTCTTGTGGAATTTTGTCAAAGCAATTTTGCAAATCAAACAAGAACCATTATAGTAATAATAAGGCACGTTTTAGCTCTTTTATTTATAGAAACTGGTCTTTCGAACTTCAAAGACTTTGGGGACGAGCTGAGCAACTCGTTATTTTGGCCCAACCAGCCTAGGGTTAGCCCAAGTTTTACACGTTTATAAAATACTAGCGATCCGCCCGCGCGCCCCTGCTTCGCACGGGCGCACATATCATGCATGTATTATACATATAAATCTTCCTCTTGAATCACTCTATCTATTAAAAAAACCGCATTAAAATCCGTTACGTAGTTATAAAGATTTAAGCATACAAAGGGACATGGGGACATAGGGACAGAAAAAGCGACTTTGTTTTATACTATGTAGTGACTTGTTGCGCCCCGCGGTTTCACCCGCGCAGATTAAATGTTATTATATGTCCTTAGCGATAATATTAAATATTATCGCTAAGGATCGAACCCACGGCCTGCAGCGCAGAAGGTAGAGCAAAGCACTACCGACTGAGCTGTCAATGCTGTCAAAGCTATCGTAACTGGATTTGTTTTTCTAGCGTTATTTTGAGCTGTGTTGTGTAATTTCGGTGGTATTTTAACCAGCGTTACTTGAGGTTAAGACCTCGAGT
Source organism: Plemyria rubiginata (assembly GCA_963576535.1). Classification (NCBI taxonomy): domain Eukaryota; kingdom Metazoa; phylum Arthropoda; class Insecta; order Lepidoptera; family Geometridae; genus Plemyria; species Plemyria rubiginata. The sequence continues at coordinate 12,317,088 of OY754908.1, read as the reverse complement.
TTGATGTTTTGCGCTAAGGCGCAAAGTGTAAGCATTTCGAAAGTGTAAGCACATAAAAGGTACACACTTTCATTCGAAATGCTTATCGAATGAAAGTGTGTACCTTTTATGTGATATCGTGATTTGACCGAAAATGTTTCGAATGTTTTGAAGAAAACTGACACCATTTTCTTAAAAAACAAATGACGTGACTATGGACTGACTCGAATAAAAAGTATTAAACGATAAAAATCACTTGATATCGGCAAGATTGTCTATACGGACAGGAGCCATAAACAAAAAAAGAAGAAGAAGAACCTAAGCTATTGAACGACGATGCTAATTTGTATTACTAAAACTGTACCACCTTAAACAACCAAACAGAGCTCATAATATGCCTAAATTACAAGCACCTCAAAAAGCTGATAACACCAATAGCAGAACCTTTACATTGCATCAGTTTCATATCAAACGTGTAAATACATACAATGTATGCTTATATACTTGTTGAGTGCAGCTCAGACTTCAGCCTTCAGCTTTTGTTCGCTTCAGTCGAGCTTTGTACGTCGCGAGACACGCGCGGATCGCGACGTCAGGACGCGATTAAAAAAAAGTAAGCGTCAGTGACATTTGTTTGAATTTAGAATCATTTGCCTTTTTTACGTTCCGTTTGGTGAAAGTGATTTACTTTTTGGGAAGTGATTTTTATTTTAATTTTTAACTGTGAATTTTATACTGAACGAAAATGCAGGAAAAGCGACGTGATTAAGAACGCATGCTAAGTTTTCTTGTATAATCGGTAAGTTTTAAGTAAATTATATTAAATCTTTCTAGAATGAGCGGACTTGCCTCAAACCTATGCTAGTTAAGTCATAAGATAAAAGAGAAAAATGAAATGAAAAAGCTCTACACAAAACAAACATAGTATGTACCTATACGTACATATCAAAACAAAATGCAACTGCACAATGGGTGGTCTAATCGCTGAAAGAGAATGGTGATAATAAAAGGAACGGCTACCTATACCGAAAAGTTAACGTTTAAAAAACTCAACGCTCGCATGAAATGCATTGCACTATGCAAATTATGTTTACTTAGCTATTGACGAAGCCATCCACTGAAATGTATTTATCAGATAACTCGCTCCCGTTTGATAGTCAAGGATTATGTGAAACCAGCTGAAGGCTTTTTGGCACCGTATTTATTCCATTAAAATTACTTACCTCATCGCTCCGGAAATTAAAATGTCATAGAGTTAGACTGACATGACGTGTGCGGTAATATTTGTGAGTTTTTGGACAACAAACAGCATCATGAATTTGATTTTCAGTCACGCACGATAGAGGTACCCTCATAGCTGGTTCGCACTGGTCGAGTAGAGTCGAGTAGCACCTCCCACCACGGCCACCACGCGTCCGTGGTTACTGGTTGGCCGATAACACCAAATACCGAACATTTTTACCTTCATCATGCGAACCGCCAAGGAGTGGAACTCATTGCCGTCGTCTGTTTTTCCTGATTCCTACAATTTGGGTGTCTTTAAGGCAAGAGTGAATAGGTGTCTTCTGGACCGTTCTGTTCCATCGTCGCTTACCACCAGGCGAGATCGTGGCCAAAGAACGGTCTATTAAGTTAAAAAAAAATGCGTTGCCACAATTTTGATGGGTGACCGCTCGCATTTACGTACATCTAGGCGCTTCGATCCTCTACTGCTCTAGCAATTGTGAATTCATGTGAGCCAATTACTAAGCCATGACGGAAGCTTCGGAACTAATTATTGCCTGTTGTTCTAGGCTTGGTTGTGTGGAAGGTAGATGAATCTAGGTACCAGACCTAGATTCACCTACCTTTAAAATGTTTCAAAGTGATACTTGTGATTCAAATGAATAAATACCTTTCGACTTGACTTAATAAATAAGCTGACATCCCTCCAACAAGTTCTCGCTCGCATATTGTGATATTTTTAATGTTGTTTGTCGGTTGTCCGAGTCATAACAAGACAGTAGCACTGTTATTGCACGCGCCTAGTTCGTGCATGTCTGTATCGATGAAGTCGTTAAAATTCAATATAATTATCTAGATACCTACTATCGCTATAAAAACCTTTATGGTGCTTATAAAAATATTTGCTCCGCGGCATCAGGTTTTTTATGTTTTTTTTATATCCTAGTGGAATATCCCTGAAATGACGTGTAAGTTAACATAACGTTATCAACAAGACTTCAGGGCTTATATTAAAGTCAAAATTCGTAATATAATAATCGATTGAATAACAAGGTAACACCAAATTTCCTAAAGAAAACTACTCATTTATTGAACACTAAATAGTTCCCGCACGGTTCTGCGTTCAGCGCTGTAGGCCGATGAGATGAACTTAGCAAACATATTACTACCTTATTCCGATACGAAGTGTAGAAGGACAACATTTTTTGTCAATTTATCTGCACTGTAGGCAGTAGGTTTTGATTTAAACTGAAAACCAATAATAGGTGTTGAACATGAATATTTGTTATAGGTCTGGGTGTTAGGTATAATAAATATTATGAGACCATCTTATCACTATCATAAAGGTATGATCGATTTTAAATAACCATTTTACTTTTTTGAGCAAGTTAGGTTAGTTTATGTGTTATTGTTATTTGACAGCCTACGTAGCTCAGTTGGTAGTAACTCTGCCTTCTGCGCCGTAGGTCGTGGGTTCGATTCCCACCGTGAACAAACATTTGTGTGATGAACATAAATGTTTGTTCTCTGTCTGGGTGTTATATAATATTATAAGTATGTATTTACAAAAAAAAAAAAGTATTATAAGTAGTATATCAGCTATCTGGTTCCCATATTACAAGCATAAGCTTAGTTTGAGGCTAGATAGTGCTGTGTGAAAAGTCCACCAATTTATTTATTTATTTATTATTAGTTATTAGACACAGGGCAGTGCATCGTAGGGCAGCATGCCCTACGATGCCCTATCGTTACAAGGTACTGCTTTGTTGTAGGTGATGGTTACCACTTAACAGAAGGTGAACTATCTGCTATTGTTCCATCAGCTAGCTGTATTAACGAAAGGGGTTCTACAAAAAAGGCGTGTTAAAATATTTAAATGGTCAGCAACAGGAGTGTGACACCTCTGGTGTTGCAAACGTTCATAGGCTACGGTAACCGCTCATCAGGTGGGCCGTACGCTTGTTTGCTTAATTGGAAAAAAAAGCACCAACACTTAAGCGAGTGTTGTGTTGTTGTCAAAGCACTGCAGTTTGACTTGAGCTTACACTACAATCATTTTAATCGTAGTTTATAAATTCCAATGGGCAGTGTAGTCGCCCAAATTCTTCTTCTTCTTTCTTCTTTTTATGGCTCCTGTCATAGACAATCTTGCCAATGTCAAGTGATTCAGAGATTATACTCTTTGTAGTTATGTTTCTAGTCACGTCAGTCTAAAGTCGAGTCAGTCAATTGTTTTGAAGAAAATGGTGGCGGTTTCTTCAAAACATTTGAAACATTTTCGGTCATATCACGATATCACATAATACACTTTCATTCCAAATGCTTACACTTTGTGCTAAGACCACAAGTAATGTTGGTTAAAATATCACCAAAATTACACAACACAACTCAAAATAACACTAGAAAAACAATTAAAATGAAAATGCTATGTTGCTTCGTTAGATGACAGGAAACGAATCTCGCCCAAATTCCTTGATTTAAATATCGAATTGACTGATGATCTGACTAGTGACAGCCGACAATAAACAAGTGTGTCGAATGAACAACCACCAATAAAACTGTCTGGCTGATTGAAACTGATTGCTTTATTTTTAGGCAGAGTTCAAATATGCAAATTGTAGTTCATAGAAGCGGTCGCCCAAAATAGGAAGCAATTTTCATAGCTATGGAGACAATGACCATGGCTTTACCGGCGCTGCGTGTCGGTCATTTTAATTTGCATCAATCAATCTGTTTCTATTGTTCACTAATCACTGACCAAAAGGCACTGCATATATGCAGACATGCATAAACCTTTTTGGTTTTAGACGTCTGTAACACAAGGTGAATCTAGACGCGAGTTCCACTCAATCAACCCCAAAAAGCAGTCAAGAAACTTTCGTTCCGACAGTTTTTTTTATGTTTCGTTTGGTTGAGAAGTTGTTTAACGGTTACAAAAATAAACAGAGAATGGCAGCGCCATCGCATTATTCACGTAACACCGTGTACGCGTCTGGCAAATAATGAGGTTTTAAAAATACGTTTTACACTTCAATCGGAGGTAACTTTATCTTTGTAGTTCAGCTAGTGTTTTCAAATCGATTCTCCAGTTAAAAACATTGTACGAAACAGCTAACTGCGTCTTATTACACGCGCTATTTCTTTTTTATAATACTATAGGTACTTTGACGACCTGAGGTCGTGGCGCAGCGGGCGAGAGTCCGCCTGCGACGCAGACGTTCCGTTCCGGGTTCGATTCCCGCCTTGGAACAAATTTGAGTACGATCTGCAGAAATTTGTTCCGTTGGTCTGGGTGTTTTCTATGTTTTAAAAAATATCTATCTATTTAAGTATTAACGTAAATATATCAGTTATCTAGTACCCCTAACACAAGCTTTGAGTAGCTTAATTTGGGACTAGATGTGGTGCTGTGTGGATTATCCAGTATTTTTTTAAACTCTTTTCGTTACATGACATTCATCCCATCTCATAACATTCCCATACCACGCTAAACTATTGCTCCTCATTTTTTCGGTCACCAGCGCCACTTTCAAAGATGATAGTAGGTATACTTCACAAAACTAACTAAAGGTTTTATGTAGTGTGTATATTACTTAGGTACATGATTCTATAATTGGGTAGGTAATAAAAATGTAAGCTATTGAAATAATAAATTGGTTAAAATGTAGATAAAGAAAACATTGCTGGGTAAATGGATAATCTTGTTCTCACTATCAATATCAAACAAAACATTTTTTTATTTATCAAGTTTTCTTGTAAAATTCACTATATAACGATGAGGTTATAGGTAGTGAAAAGTGTTTTCGCAAGAACTTATTTGAAATTTATATAATTCAGAGCAACGATTTAGTAATAAATAGAGCTAGTTAACAGTATTCACTGAAAAGCCAAAGTGCCAAGTGAGAAAATCGTGCCAAGACCTAAATGCAGTAAGTAAAACATTCGTTATTTATTGATCTGCAAATATTTTACGATGATGAATGTTTAAATGAATGAGTCTATACGTCATGCTATATCCCTATAGGTGGTACATATAATATAGAGAGATACTATTTGTATCTCTGACCTAGAGTAGAAATACTTATATTTCGGATCTTGAAAATTGAGGTCTTGAAACATGTCTAATAAATAATTATAAATATTGGTGGTGGATATTCCACACAGAACTATCTAGCCCCAAACTAAGCCAAAGCTTGTAATACCAGATAGCTGATATAATACATGTATTATTATTTTTTTAAATTCATACTTTTAATAACACCCAGACAGAGAACAAACGTCTATGTTTTTATTTTATTTTTATTCTATTTTATTCGGAAAACAAACATGTTCATCACACAAATATTTGTTCTCGGTGGGAATCGAACCCACGGCCTTCGGCACAGAAGGCAGAGCTACTACCGACTGAGCTGTGAAAATAAAGAGTAGTAAAGCTCTTTGTGTGTGTTTCGTCTGGTGAAGGCTAGCACCATGTTTATTTCTGCCGCCAAGCAACGCCGCTGTGTTTTGGTTTAAACGTGTGGTCGCCGGTGAAATTACAGGGACATGAGACATCTGTATTCCTCAGCTTGATAGACGTAGGGTAGGATATCGTAGGGCATTTCCTATATTGCGTGACTTGCGAGGCACTGATTTGTTACAGCTGATGGTGACCAAGAGAACCGACCTGACACCAGCACGTCTAGAATACGTTTCTAAGTCTTTTTTTTGTAGTGGCATTTATGTCTTTCGAAACAGTGTGGTGAAAGGATTTCAAATGCGCCTCAAACAGGCTCTTATGGAATTGACCCTGTAACTTTTTTTTCTAGGATATGCCGTTTTTTTCTAATTTATAGTATAAATTGTAAATAAGGGGTGGGATTAGAGGACATGACATGATAATTATGTATTTAATTCGAATAAATGCTCTTAATGTCACGGCTATAAAAAGAAAAATGAAAATTACATAGTATGCAGTTTTTACAATTTATTTGGCAAAAAACAGGACGTTCTAGCTGATTTTATACACTGTTTAAGCCGCTACGTATTCAGTAATTTTCCATGTAGCTTTAACCTGAATAAAACTCATAAGCCAAACTGCCAAACATAAATTATAAGCAACATCTTATTATGTAGCATGTGGCAACTACATATTTCATGGCTCATAAACGCGTTTGTTTTATTATGAATCGCGTAAAGAAACACTGATATAAGCTTGCAAGTCATAACAAAAATTAGTAAGTAGGTATATGTTTTATAGAATAAGAATACAGCCTTTTGCGTATTATGATAAACTAGCAAACCGCCCTGGTTTTGCAAGGGTGCAATGCTTATGTATTACACCTATTTATAAAACCTTCCTCTTGAATCACTATATATTAGAAACTGCATCAAACAAATTGCATCTGTTGCGTAGTTTTAAAGATCTAAGTATACATGTGATAGACAGACGGACAGACAGACGGCGGGAAGTGACTTTTTTAAACTAATTACTCAGTACTAGATAAATACCCGGTTCGCTCGGATGAAATCAAACCGTACCCCTTGACCGAATTATTATATATTAGAATATTCTTCTTATTCATTTATTTTGATTTCTTTTTAGGGTTAAGCTCGCCTTTGTGCATGTTTTATTATTTAAGTTTACTGTATATGTTTTTTACGGTGTGCAGTAAAGAATAAAGAAGAAGATGTAGTGATATAAATTTTTTTATATGTTTTTTTAAGTAGGTTAGTAGTAGTGTTTGATTACATTTAGAATTAGAAAAAAAAACCCGTTTCATCATGAACAAATCTAAAGTGAAGTGGCGCTATTAATCATTTCCTCTCACTCAATCGCACTTTGTATTAAATATTTATCTCTATCTGCACTCACGGTACTTGTCAGATCGATTGATTACATTAAGACCTACCTTTTTTTATGGCTCCTGTGCGTACAGAAAATTTTGCCAGTGTCAAGTGAATTTTACAAATTATGAAATAGATATTCTGTTGTTGAATTTTCTAACTTATTTGTTTGAAACCCTAAACTAACCAAATCTGACAGCTCTAAAATTATAGCCAATAAGGACAGCTGTAAAGAATAATTTTAGAGCTGTCAGATTCCATAGTCAAGTCCATATATTTTATCTTCAAGATATAATCTGCACGGGTGAAACCGCGGGGCGCAACTAGTTAATCATAAAACCAACTCCACAGTCACCAATACGCCTGAAAAGCGTGGTGAATGTGGAAAATATTCCCTTCTTTAGCAAATCTTTAGGTTGGCCGACGTCGTAGTCAGTAGTGGATTTTTATCAGGCTGATAAGGTAATGATAAAAAAGATGGTTATGCTTATGCGTGAAAGGGATAAAACACATTAGTTCATCATGAGTGTTTTGATGAAGAACTAAAGAAACTCTCATGAAGAACTAATGTGTATTTATCCGTTTGATCTTTTTATAGTTTATCTGATAGGTCACCCTACTCCCAGCTAATGAACAATTCTCTGTCGTAAAACATGGGACATTTAACGTTTGGGAGAAATACTTGTACACAATTTATTCTTTTGGGGAGAACATGATGAAATGCTCAGTGTTTTAGGTGTCAGGAGTTGAATAATGGATTAATGTTTGTAATTTATTACCCGTTGCTCGTTGTTTGCTAGAGACGAAATGATTTTACGACCTCAGTGGCGCAGCGGGCGAGAGTCCGCCTGCGGCGCAAGAGGTTGCGGGTTCGATTCCCGCCTCGGAACAAATTTGTGTACGATCTGCGGAAATTTGTTCCGTTGGTCTGGGCGTTTATGTATAATAAAAAATATCTATCTATGTAAGTATATAATGTATTAAATATATCAGTCATCTAGTACCTATAACACAAGGTTTGAGTAGCTTACTTTGGGGCTAGATGATGCTGTGTGGATTGTCCAGCATTATTTATTTATTTTAAATGGAAAACACTTGTTTCACAAGCAAAAGATGTTACAATATTTTGCTTCTAAAACAAGTAGATGCCAAAGAATGCCAGTGTTCTGTTAGGTATCTAGCCCTTTCAACGAGTAACCCCCGCTTTCTGAAAGCTCACTCAAAGCTAATCGGCTGTGTAAATTGTTATGGTCAGGAAAAACAGACGACGGTAACGAGTTCCACTCCTTAGCGGTTCGCCTAATGAAGATAGAAGCAAAGCGCTTCATGCGTATTGTGGTGTAACTAGGAATGGATTGTATTGAGTCGTACATCTACTTTTCTTGTGGTGGAATGGTAAAATGTCCCAACTAAAACAGAGTTTTTGAGAAGTGTTCTTTACCAAATACAGTCATTATTCCACCGTCATTCGCCTGAGAGGTATCAAATGGCGTGTTACCGTTAGTGCTGACCGGACCGCACAAGAAGGTACTTTACACAGATTGTGGAAAGGGAGCAGCTACGAGTATGTATCGTCATAAAAGTTTGGGCGAGCTATTGCTAACTAACGTTAGATGGAATGTAGAATAGGAAGGAAATACCTGGAGTTTTGCCTTTGATGAAAGGAGTGGTGTGGTAGCTTCGACTTTACTTTCGGGCACTCCGTTGATGCCCCTTCCGCCCATGCGGATGACAGGCTCTATATAGGCTCTAGGCTTTGGTCGCGTGGAACTGGCATCTAGAGTCTCCTAGTTTTAAGACGTTTCAAAGTGATCCTTGAGATATTATTGATTAAATTTACATTCAGATTGATGTATTGCCAACATGTATATACATCAGTTATACATTATAGCTAGGGCTAAGATAGCTTAATAGCTATCTTAAGCTATTGCCTAATGGCGATGCATGTACCCTGTAGGGCGCTGCAAATTATGTATTGAATAACAATCCTTTTATTCCTTGATTAATAAATATATTTTAACTTTGACTTTAACATAAATTGTCCATTTTCCTTGTCTTGAAGTAACGTTAAATGTGCCAATTTTCGCGCTGGAAAAGAGGTATTTTTGCGCTGTCAATTTAAGTTAGCAAACAAACAAACAAAGCAACAGCAAAATCGATAGCAACTGTTTTTGTAAACTCTGCTACTGAAGCAATTTTCGAAAATATTTTGCAATAGAGTCACCAAGTAAATTGTGAGTAATTTCATGAGAGTAGACGGAGCTTGCAAGTCTATATTTTTTTTACTACTAGTATCTATATCATGCGCTAAACTAATTCAGTAAAAAAAAGTCTATAATTAGTATAAAAAGAGGTACATAATTGGCAGAGCATTCATTTTGATCTGACAAATTGAAGATGATAGTCATTCATTTGGAGTGATTCATGCACCGAGCTTATTAACCGAATTGAGGTAATTTATTGGTCTACTTGGCACTTGCACAAAGAGACCAATGAGATCATGGATCTTATTGAATTATAAGATGCTGGAAGACAAAATTGTCGTTTTTCGTTCAGGTAAGTACAAGAAGGATGTGCAGACAGCGGCAAAAGTTGATGAGTTCTGGTTGTTAAAATTATATATTTTACTATTTGTTGGTGGAAGAAACGTTTTCACCTTTTTCAACTCTGCTTGCTGGCAGAAATAATCAGGGTAGTAGTTCTCTCCTGAACGAGCCCTTAAGCGAAAATAAAAATTATATACAAGCAAGTTTTCAGACCTAAAAATAAATGGTACTATAAGCATTTTTCTAATTTTTATGTATGAAAACGTTGCTGGATTCAAAATTTATATTCGATAAATCTGTGTAATGATATTGACCACAACATCACCGATTGCGATTTTACATAATCCGTGATTTTATATCTTCAAAAATGTTAAATTGTGCGAGCGAGATAGCGGGGCGCCGTATGCTGCTCCTTAATAAAGAACTCTCTTCTTAATCTCTCAAAAGTGGGTTCAAACATTTTCTCAACCAATTCACTTTTGATTAAACTCCTAATATTTATTGAAAGATCGACCTAATAGCATACCATTAGCCATAGCCTGTCGGCAAACCGAAGTTGTAACTTCTTTGCTAACATAAATTACTTTCGTCGCTTTATATAGAACCTGATTAAGATATTATCATATAATTTTCTGTAGATTAGGGCTAGAGTACACTATACCAGTTGCAGTATGGTGTATCTTATCCAACTGTCCATAGTATATGTGGTGTAGCCATGTGTGTAACAGAATGTTCTATAGATAAATTTTTACCTAAAGAAATTATGTTGGTTTTATGGTGTTTTTGACACGGTTTTAAAAGAAGAAAAGACTTTTACAACTTATTCTATTATTAGTTCTATTGAATAGATTTTTATCTTAGTATTTTTCTATTTTAAAAGTATAACTGTCTGAAATCTGGTTCTGGTTAGATAAATAATTTAAAATAATTTGAATGCATCCAATTACACATACAGGCACATGAGGCTTAACATCTGTATGCCTCAAGTTGATGGACGCAGGGCAGTGCATCGTAGGGCACGTTCCTATTGTGCGTGACCTACGGGGCAATGTTTTGTTTATAGGTGATGGTTACCACTTAACATCAGGTGGGCCATCTGCTTGTTCCATCAGATAGTTGTATAAAAAAAAAAAAAAAAAAAAAAAAATTTATACCACTTTCACTCTAAGTCGAGAAATTTTACTAATGAGAATGGCACTTATCCAGATGCCTTAGCACCGTTACTTTATACGGATAGATCCAACATTTCGTCTATGTACTTTACTTGCTTATTATACTTGAAAAGCTCACCTGAAAGTTCAAATGTCACCCTTCCGCTCGTATCGCCCGTATTGTGTCTTCTTTGTTTTGTAGGCATTTGGCACTCTGGATATACACTGCTCGCTCTTATATCCTTGTTAAAAGCGTCAGTTTCCTCTGTCATTGCGTAGCTTGATCTGTATCCGTGTGTATGCGAAAAGTTAATAAAAACACCTTATCTCAGATCTAAAGATCAATAAATAAATGTCTATTATCTATCCACCTTATAGTCTTCTTCGAAAAAGAACAAATAAAGTAGCTTTGTACGTTTTTATTCGATTAGTACGAGTTAGAGATCAAAGTTTTATCGGAGATAGAAGTTGGAACTTATAGTTTAGCGAATGTATTTGCAGTTAAGTGGTTAATGTTTAAGCAGTTTCTGAAACAGTTGGTACTTTAACACTTTTGCGACCTCTGGGGCGGAATGGTATAGAGAGACGCGTTGTGTGTTCTTTTTTTTTCATTTTTTTTTGTTATAAGCTTTGATCTTATCCGTTATCTGACGTATGTTCCTTTTGTTATTAGGTATATTCTTTTTTTTATAAAACCAGCTGATGGAGCAAGCAGATTGCCCACCTGATGTTTAGTGGTAACCATCACCTATAACAAAGCATTGCCTCGCGAGTCACGCACGATAGGAACGTGCCTTACGATGCACAGCCCTGCGTTCGTCAACTTGAGGCATACAGATGTTAAGCCTCATGCGCCTGTAATTACACCGGCGACCACATTCTTCAAACCGAAACACAGCGATGCTGCTCGGCGGCAGAAAAAGGCGTGGTGGTAGTACTTCCCTTCGAGCCCTTCGCAAAGAGCTCTATTACCTACTCTGTTATTCCCCATACAATAATGTACCTTCATCGTTACTATAACATAAAACTAGATCTGCAAAAAAAAAGCTGTCTCATAAACCAACATAATAACTGTTATTTTCTGTCCAGCGTCACATATGAAACAATAAAATAATAAATAATAATAAATAATGCTGGACAATCCACACAGCACTATCTAGCCCCAAAGTACAAAAAAGTAAAAGTAAGTATTATTCAAAGCTTGTGTTATGGGTACTAGATAACTGATATATTTAATACATTATATACTTACATAGATAGATATTTTTTATTATACATAGAAAACACCCAGACCATCAGAACAAATTTCTGCAGATCGTACACAAATTTGTTCCACGGCGGGAATCGAACCCGCAACCTCTTGCGTCGCAGGCTCTCGCCCGCTGCGCCACAGAGGTCGTCTCATAAACCAACATAATAACTGTTATTTTCTGTCCAGCGTCACAGATGAAACAATAGTACCTACTATGTTCCAGCGACACGCTCCAATCAAATATTCACGGCTTGGCGCCAGCCATCACATAGCATAAAAGTTTCATGGCAAAATTTAGTTGCTCACAGAACTTTTTACTCCGGCCGGTGTTTATTAAAGAAATGTAAATGCCGCTTTAAGTCCAGTAATCTGTTTACACTGTTGTTTAATAAAAATACGGCAAAGCTGTAAAGCTGCTGTTGAAAATGAAAATTACTAAGAGAAACATCTGACAATTTTATTCCTTAATTATTTCGTAATCGCCTTGGATTTTGTTAGCTTTTCTTAGTAAGCGATTATGGAAAACGTCGTAATGAAGCCCGACAAAGAATACTATTTAGTATTCTAGGAAAATTGAACGAAGAACACAGCTACTATTGTAAGAAACCGCAAAGGAGAAAGCCGACCTCCTTGGATCTCTGTTTGCTTCTAACTCCACTCTCCTTGATGGGGATGCCACGCCTCCAACAATACCCCTATGTTCAAGTTCCATGCCTGAAATCTACTTTTCTCATAGGGCAGTGCGGAGGGAACTTGCGTCTCTGGATGTGAGAAAGTCGAGCGGACCAGATGGCATTCCAGCTTTGGTGCTGAAAAGGTGTGCCCCTGAGCTGTGTTCTGTATTATCTCACCTCTTTGAACTTTCATATACCTCGGGTAACGTGCCTTCTTCATGGAAGATAGCCCATGTACACCCAGTTCCCAAAAAAGGTGATCGAACCAACCCATCCAACTACAGACCCATCGCGATTACCTCTGTACTCTGTAAGGTGATGGAGCGAGTAATTAATACTCGTCTTCTGGCGTACCTGGAGGACCACCAGCTGATTAGCGACCGTCAATACGGCTTCCGCCACGGCCGATCAGCTGGTGATCTTCTTGTCTACCTCACTCACCGCTGGGCCGAAGCCGTCGAGAGTAGAGGGGAAGCCCTGGCAGTCAGTCTTGATATTGCCAAAGCTTTTGATCGGGTCTGGCACAAGGCACTCCTCAGTAAACTACCATCTTATGGGCTTCCTGAGGGCCTTTGCAAATGGGTTACTAGCTTCTTGTCGGGGCGAAGCATCAGAGCTGTCGTCGATGGTTCCTGCTCAGACCTAAAGCCAATTAATGCCGGTGTCCCGCAGGGATCAGTGCTGTCGCCCACGCTATTTATCATGCACATCAATGATATGTTGCAGATCAGCGGTCTTCACTGTTATGCTGATGATAGTACGGGTGACTCGTTTTACTCCGGCCGCGCAAACACCCCACGCCCTGAAGTTGATGAGAACAGGCGTAGACTTGTGTCCGATGTTGAGAGTGCCTTAGAGCTAGTCTCCGACTGGGGAAGTAGAAACCTAGTCACTTTCAACCCGACGAAGACTCAGGTTTGCGCCTTCTCATCCAAGAAGGATCCGTTCTCTGTGGCTCCAAAGTTTCAGGACGTTCCCTTGTCTGTCTCAGATAGTATTGGGATTCTGGGGGTTGAGATATCTAACGAGGTCCAATATGGGTGTCATCTCGAAGCAAAAGCTGTACTGACATCCAAAAAACTTGGAGTGCTAAACCGTGCCAAACAGTATTTTACACCAAAACAGCGGCTTCTGCTTTACAAAGCACAAGTTCGGCCGCATGTAGAATACTGTTCCCATCTATGGAACGGGGCACCCAAGTATCAGCTGCAACGATTTGACTCCCTACAAAGAAGAGCCGTTAGAATTATCAACGATCCCAAACTCACTGATACGCTAGAGCCGCTCAGCTTACGCCGCGACATTGGCTCTTTATGCGTGTTTTATCGGCTGTACAATGGGGAATGCTCGGAGGAGCTATTTGACCTTATCCCAGCGTCGAGATTTTACCACCGCTCCTCTCGGCACCGGGATCGAGCTCATCCACACATTCTGGAACCCTGGGTCTCTCGTACTCTCCGTTTTTCACGCTCATTTCTTCCCCATACCCATAGGCTGTGGAATGAGTTACCATCAGAAGTTTTCCCGCCAAGATTTAACATGAAAAGCTTCAAGAAAAATGTTAATAAAGTCCTTCAGGGTAGGCAACGCACCGACAACGCCCCTGGTGTTGTTGTTGTCTATGGGCGACGGTGACCGCTTACCATCAGGTGGGCCGTTAGCCCGTTTGCCTATCTTTTACATAAAAAAAAAAAAAAAAAATATGTATCTTAAAGGTCGTCCGGAAGAGATCGCTCTCAGCGATAAGACCGCCCATTGTATTTAAAACTTTTTAAATTAATTTGTGTTTTTAATGCGTTGAATGGCCTTGTGGTGAGCAATATAGAGTTTTCTTCCTATCTATCTATAATTATATATGCCTATTTATAAATAGGCATTATGGTGGCTTTCACGGACGAGCCCTTTACAAAGAGCTCAGTTGTTAAAAGCCTGTTCCTATACGGGTTGGCTCAAGTTAACTCAATACCCGAACAACATAGGCAGTAAACTAACTCGAACAAAAGCCCCGGTTTAACCATAATCCCCGTTTACTGCCGCAATTTGGAGGCAAGGGTCAGAGGTCCTAACTAAGACGCATTCGTTTCTAACAAAATTCTATAGAAGAATCATTTCGATGATGTATACAGGGTGACCAAAAAGTCGTGGATCAAACGCAACAAGGGCTTAGAAGATGGGGTCATCAGCTGCGAAAAATTGTTCTACGGGAGGTCCTTGGTCACCCCCAGCAGAGTTATAACTAATTTTGTGTTTTATTAGAAAATTGACTTCTTTTACTAATTCTTATCAAAATTCGAAAAAATCTACTATAATATAACTACTAATATAAATAATCAAAATAAATTATAACTCTGGCGGTGTTAAACTTAAGGACCTCCCGCAGAACAATTTTTTGCATCTAATAACCCCATCTTCTAACCCCTCGTTGCGTTTGATTCACGTCTTTTTGGCCACCCTGTATATGTTTAAGGATGAAAGAGAGAAGTGAAAAGAAAAAACTTCAGTGTCAACCGCACATGAAGTGGGCTAAGGAAGCAATGATGATAATGATTATTACATATTCCAGGCAGATTCGATGAGGTAACTCGTGACCCTACTTTTGATAGTAAGGTTTGGTTACGATATGGGGTCCTTCAAAAGGCGGGTTTATCACCTCTTAAATGGCCGGCAGCGCATCAGCAACGCCTCTGGTGTTGCAGGTGTCCATGGGTGACCACTTCCCATCAGGTGGCCCGTTAGCTCGTCTGCCTGCTTTGGCATAAAAAAAAAGAACTATGTGTACTAATATAATATTTAAATTTAATAATAATATGTTAAATGTCTATGCTAATTCAGGTTACGAATAATATTTTTCAGTATTTTTTTTGTAATTTTTACATTCAGTGGCTATCCACTGAATGTAATTTTTCTTCGAGTAATTTTTCTTTTGGATTGTATTTTTTTTTCTTTGGGATTGGAAATAGGATATTGTTATCTGTATATATATAATGTAAGTTCTTCCCGTAAAGATTAGAAAGTCCAAATAACCCAAAACCGCTATTGATTCGAAATCCATCGAACGAAGAATTTACTACCTTAATAATGTATACCTAATTCGATTTCGGTGATTGATCATTCGATTTTGGGGATTGGACAAAATCGAATTAACGACGCCTAGTCACGGCTATCTTTACTCAAACCCGCTATTTCCCATCGAGTTTAATTACATTTTGCTAACGACTTTCTTTGTTCTCAGGTTACAAAACAACGTAGCGATGACGTCAGATTGCGCGCTCAATTCTCAAAGGTCAGTGTTATTTTACAGCTGTTATTATAAATAGGGAAGTCTGATCTAGATGACTAGGAGCTTAGATTAAAAAATGTGTAGTTTTCTATCGATAATAAGAAATATATATAACTCAAAGGTGACTGACTGACTGACTGACTAACTGACATAGTGATCTATCAACGCACAGCCCAAACCACTGGACGGATCGGGCTGAAATTTTGCATGCAGGTAGATGATATGACGTAGGCATCCGCTAAGAAAGGATTTTGATCGATTCCACCCCCAAGGGGATGAAATAGGGGATGAAAGTTTGTATGAGATTTTCAAAGTAAACGAGCGCGAGCAAAGCCGCGGGATCAGCAAGTCGATAATAAGATTATTCCGGAGGGTAATATCGGGGGTTTTTCTCTCTGCTCGCAGTGTTGATTCTTTAGTGTTAGGTGTTCATCTTTAGATACTCTAAACCCCCAAAGTTTTCAGGATTAGTAAATTTATTCTGAGAGATTAAGCTTTTATACCTTTTGACAGAAGTTAATCAAGTAAAGCCATTGACTCTCGACTTTTGTTGGTTTTAGGGGTTTGAGAGGATTTTATGTTTCTGAAAGGGTTAAAATCTTTGTTATTTCCCCCTAGTCTGTCGAGCGACCTCGGAAGCTTCTGTAGTGTGCCCATGTCGCAAACGGCCGGCTCTTATAACGTTTTTTAGCTGGAGTGAAATGGATGTATGATAACGATTGTAGATTAGACAAAGGTCATTTAGGAGTCATATTTGAGTATTGTTTGTATTTTACAGGGTGTTCAAAAAGATGTCACCCAACAACAAGCTGACCCTGTATCTTGCGTCGCGCGACCTGGTCGTGGAAAACGGCAGCATTGACAGGATACAGGGGGTTCTGCACGTGGAAGCTGATTATATGGACAAGAAGAACCTTTATGGACAAGTCACGCTTACGTTTCGGTAAGTAGATGACCACAGAATTAATAAAATAATTACTTTGGTCTTTCGTTTAGCAGAAGTTACATCATCATCATCAGTCTACAGAAGTCCACTGCCGGACATAGGCCTACCCTATCCGTTTCCAGGAAGAACGATTTTGAGCCCTTTCCATCCACCGATTAGTCGCTGGATCCTAACAATATCGTCAGTCCATCGGGTAGGCGGGCGTGTCACACTTCGCTTTCCTGTTCGTGGTCGGCGCCGTTCGAGAACTAACCTCCAGCGGTTGTCAGTTTTTCGAGCTATATGACCTGGCAATTGCCACTTCAACTTGCTGATTCCGAGAGCTATATCGGCTACCTTGGTTCTTCTAAGGATTCCCTCATTTAGAAGTTACCTATCTATTCACAATAGACCTCATCAAAAGTATTTTTGGAGTTTCATTTTAAACTACCGGAAAAAATTCAAACTTTGATTGCGCGAGCGAGCGCCTGCCTATTAATATTTCACACATTTTCCGGGAAGTGTGTCGGGTCGTCGTATGTGACACAAAATAAACCATTTTCATTTAGTTTTTTTATTTAGTTTGCCGTAATCAAAACATTTTTTTTTAATAATACTGAATGGTGCGTCACTCTAGCTCGCGCGTAGTAGGTAAACTTTATCGATTGTTCACCCATGAGTAGGTAAACTTTACCAATTGTTTACCCCTGGGTTACGACTTTACACATTCGAACGACTAATACACATTCCAACATTTTTTATCGCATTTTTATTTATTGTTTTAAATGAAACTCTTTGAGCGTGTCAGTTAGCTTTTAGTAGACTGTTGCGAACAATAGAGTCTAGCTAGATCGTTCACTACGATAGACTACGACAGTAACATCTACAATCTGAGTCCAGATTCTAGAGATAGATCCAATGAGTGCCAATCTGAAAAAATGATACCAAAAATATACCTACATGACTATGTTTTGGAGTCAAAGATAACCTTTTAAGAGTAGTAGAGCTCTTTGTGAAGGGCTCGTCCGGGGAAGTACTACCACCACGCCTTTTTCTGCCGCCAAGCAGCAACGCTGTGTTTCGGTTTGAAGAGTGTGGTCGCCGGTGTAATTACAGGCACATGAGGCTTAACATCTGTATGCCTCAAGTTGATGGACGCAGGGCAGTGCATTGTAGGGCACGTTCCTATTGTGCGTGACCTACGGGGAAATGTTTTGTTTATAGGCGATGGTTACCACTTAACATCAGGTGGGGCATCTGCTTGTTCCATCAGCTAGTTGTATAAAAAAAAAACCTTAAACTTAAATAAAAAAAAATAACATAAGTTTGACAAAAATAAGCTACAAAATAGCAGGTCGAAAAAATGGTTCACGAGTTTGCCCAATTTTGTTATAAAAACTGATACACTTTTAAAAACCGTCGAAATTCCACATCAGGTTAGAGGCATTTCCAGCATGCTTACAAAAAAAATGCGTTTGCTTTTTAGCAGCCCCATTAGATTTTGACAATCATATTGTTAACTTATCCCACAAGGTCGGCGCCGTCGAGGTAGACGTTCTTCTAGCCATTTAAAAGACTGGACCACTGTGGCCAAGGTTGGAAAAGTGTGAAAGGATGGGACGGCGTTTGTCCGGCAGTGGGACGATACAGGCTAAAATAAATAAATAATGTTAACAATGACGACCACAGTGGCGCAGCGGGCGAGAGTCCGCCTGCAACGCAAGAGGTTGCGGGTTCGATTCCCGCCTCGGAACAAATTTGTGTACGATCTGCAGAAATTTGTTCCGTGGTCTAGGTGTTTTCTATGTATAATAAAAAAATCTATCTATGTAAGTATATAATGTATTAAATATATCAGTAATCTAGTACCCATAACACAAGCTTTTAGTAGCTTACTTTGGGGCTAGATGGTGCTGTGTGGATTGTCCAGCATTATTTATTTAAAAACAGCCTATAGCTTTTATCAGATTTTCAGAAACTGGCCGTATGTCATATAATAGTTAAACCAGACACCCAAATACTCGAGACTTAAAAGCGTGTCGAGGGGAAAAGCTTACAAAGCTGATACCTACCATTACGTTTACAGGCTATTAAAGTTTTATTTGCGGGCAGTAACATGAAGTGGGCTTTATGAAAATTGGCTTGTTAAATTGTTACGGCTGTGTCGGATTAATCACATCATTCTTTTCGTTAAGGCCAAGTCAAAATATATTTATTAAAAGAAATCGCAAGGATCACTTAAAGGCTGGCTTTATTTTAAAAATGAGTTTAGTGGTTTTCTAATATATAAATTGTGCCAAATAAATAAATTGAAATTAAATTGAGTATTTACACGGGTTCGAATTCAAGACTAAAAGATGAGATTATATCTACCGTGACTTAAACACGTGAGCTGTATTTTTTCTGCTTAAAAGTTTTACTCACAAAAAAATATATCATCTGCACTTTTTTTTTGTAAAATTAAGTCAAAGTTTATATACGAGTAATTACCCATTAACCTATTTGGCTAGATGGTAATGATTTTTAGGTATCGCATTCTCAGTATGAGATTTGGTAAATAAAAAAGAATAAAAACCCCGCACGCCCAAACATGGAAATGGCATTGTTACCTTAACCACGATGTCCAAACAGTCGAAACACACCTCGACTCTTCGCGACCGCATTCACAATCCTGTCAGCGCCAACCCGAACCGCAAAATTAATATAAATGGGGGTTAGGCAGCGCAGGTGCTTTAACATGTACGTGGAGGTAGTCTAAACGCTATCACAGTTTTTTTTGGTAATTTTTTTCCACCCATGTGGGCGAACATCTGATTTGAACGTCAATTTAGATCAGCTTGATGACACTGGCTTACCGCAAGGCAGCTGACCCTTACGCTATCACAGTTCAAACTTAGTGTGGCGCACGTTCGCGCCGCAGGCAGTCAAAGTCAAAATCATGTATAAGAAGATGTCAAATAATTATAATAATTTTCAATGTATTCTACTTAAAACTAGGCGTGTAATATTTTTGATTACATAATAATATGTATAACAGCAGAGAGCACACACCTTGGAGTCTAGATGGTCGCGCATTGTCCGGTTGCAGAGGAACTTCCTCCCGCGCGCTCTTGTGGTGGAATGGAATGGAATGGAATGGAGGGTGTGGAATGCACTCCTTGTGGATGTTTTCCATGGAGACTACAGAATGGAAGCTAATTTTAATTCAAAAAGTGCGTTTAAAATATTAACGGGTCAGCAACGCGCATCTGACACCTTTGGTGTTGCAAGCGTTCATACGCTACGGTAACCGCTTCCGATCAGGTAGGCAAATCCAGTGCTGGAGGGCTTATAAAATATGTGCTCCTACAGTCGCCACATAAATAAAATTGTAACAGTTATTTTATTTATATATTTGGCGCGCGTTCCATGATCCCAGTATTGTTGCGCGGAACGCAAACGAGACACAGCCGTGTCCATGTGATGAGGCACTTTGGGGATATTATATAACAAAGCACTCTGTATAATTACCTTGGTCAGGGACAAGGTATTGAGTTTGAATTAGGTGAGTAATGAGATGAAAATAATAATAATTTATAGCAAAGAATAAATAAGTAAGTAAACAAAATAATATTAGAATTATTAAAATAATACAATTATAAGTTTTGTGTTAGAGTAGGTAGATTTTCTTTCTATTGTTATTTCTTTATCCAAATAAATAAACCAAAGAAATAAATTGTATATACGTGTACAGAACAATCAGTGATAAAAGTAAATTCAGAATAACAGTTATTAAAAGGTACCAGAAAACGAAGAAACAGCAGCGTTGAATAACAATGGTTAATAACGAGCTAGTAGAAGGTTTTTTTAGCTTTTTCGCGGCAGGCTCATATTTGCAAAGAAAGCTTTATTGGGTTAAATAGTGTTTTCTGGAAAAAGCTGTCATTTTCAATTCCAGTCACGGACGATATGAACGTGCCCTACAATGAACTGCTCTGAATAGGCATGGTTGTCATCATGCCTATTGTATTATTGTATTGTAGAGCCTGTTGTACTTACCCGGAAGAGCCCTTCACAGAGAGCTGGACTGAGAGGACTTATATCAGTAGTTATTTATGTAGCTTTCCTTTTTGTCATTTCACCAGTTTCTATCGAAATAGTGAGAGGTTCTTTAAGCGCTCCTCAAAGAGGCTCCTTTAGAGCACTTGGCACATGTTTTAGAACGTTTTTCGACATGCCCGTTTCCTCATCCTGTTTTCCTTCACCACTTAGAACCTAAGCGGTGCAATAAAGTGTGGTGTGCAATACTGCACACAACAAGGATATGTAATTATTTAAGAGTAGTGAGCTCTTTGTGAAGGGCTCGTCCAAGGAAGTACTACCACCACGCCTTTTTCTGCCGCCAAGCAGCAACGCTGTGTTTCGGTTTGAAGAGTAGTGCCTGTAATTACACCGGCGACCTTAAATGGTCGCCGGTGTAATTACAGGCACATGAGGCTTAACATCTGTATGCCTCAAGCTGATAGACGCAGGCCAGTGTATCGTTAGGACTTGTTTCTATCGTGCGTGACTTACGAGGTAATGTTTTGTTTATAGGTGATGATTACCACTTAACATCAGGTGGGTCATCCGCTTGTACCATCAGCTAAAAAAAAATACTTTTTTAAGAGCAAAAATAAAGTTCAAAAGTTCAAGTGAACTCTTCCACACGTTTAAGAGTACTGCCATTGTTTGTCACTCTGCACATAATAAAATTTATAGAAAATCTCACCGGTGCTTTACCCATTTTTTTTACCAAGTTTTGATCCCATGACATAAGGATCGCAATATGATGTCATACACCCGGATCTAGGTATGTAGCTAAGACACATTCTTTGTTTGTCAGGTATGGGCGAGAAGACGAGGAGGTAATGGGCCTAAAGTTCTGCAACGAAGCCATCATGAGCCTCGCGCAGATCTGGCCTCTGCATTGCAACCACGAGAGAGAGCCCAACACTCCACTCCAGGTCTGTATTATTTAAAAGCTTCTATTTAACTTGCAATGTAACTTGTATGTATGTATAATATGTAGGTATGTAAATTATGTTTGTTCGGATGGAATCTTGCTACTCAATTTTGAAGCCAAGAATAAAGCCGATTGAGCTGAAATTTGTATACACGCTTAGTTTGGATGACAATGCATTGAGCGGTTTGCCGCATTTTTACCCGAGTGTCGAAGGCCTGGGCTATGTGTATATTTATTTATTTATAAAAAACACATGAAGACTTACAGTCATCGCCAAGGCGCCTAAATGCTACGAAATATTAAATAATCAAATCAGAGTCAAAGATACAATACAATGTCAAATAAAAAATAAAATAAAAAATACATACAATTTGCTGGTCAGAATCAAAACAAATACATAACCTAATAATTATAATATTTTACCTACCCCATAAGTCAAAATCAAGTTTGGTAATTTAGAAAAATGACATTAAATGATAGCTTCGAAGCACTGTCGAAAAATAAGTCGGCGTCTGTCTGTTGGACAAATTCATTGAGTGTATATATTATGTGTTGTCGTCAAATAAACATATATTCTATTCTATTCTATTCTATGTATATATCCTTCAGTATTTCTTATAATACCACGAAGCACCCAAACGGCTAGATGGATTCTGATGATTGACGTATCAAAAGATTTGTCGTCGTTCCCAAGCGTCCAAAGATAAAAAAAAGTAAGGTGAGTACAAACCAGGAGACTTATTTTCTCACATTAAAAAAATCTTTATACAATCATAGCATGCCATTAAAATCAAGAGAGCGATTAGGTGCCTAAGAAATCGTCGTAAAGTAGCTTATCTTAGCTATGACAACCCTGCCATGCATGTCCCATTCGCTCGTTTATCTTGTTCTACAATCCATCCTTAGGCGTGATATTGTACGCCTACGGACTCAATGGCGAGGCTCAGGGAATCATGATTTCGTGTCCCCGCATAGACCTTTGTTATTCAGTTGGTTTCAAATCTACTTCTATTCAGCGTTGAAAACATACATTTTGATGGATACCTTTGCCTAAAACTACCTGTATCACTTATCTAGTATACAGCGGGCCGACCGCCACCATAGAATTGATCTGTCAAATTTTAGCATTTGTGAAAACTTTCTTGAAAACTTTACTGGCTTGTATAAGTTGACCTCTCACACACATATGCGAAGATTAGCTGACATGGTTTTGTTGTCTTTGGACATTTTAAACTTTTTTGTCGTTCTATAAACTTTTTTTTCGGTAATTTTCGATTTTCTCTATCAAGGAGTAGAAGACTCACAAATGACTGCCTCCGCGCGCGTTTACACATGGCTAAGCTCAGTTCACTAAATTTAGACAGTAGCATTTTCGCTCTAGATTTGTATACTAACGGCCGGTTTCAGAAAGCTTGATCAAAACTAATCGGTCGTCAAGTCACTTGCTATTTCAGCTTTTACTTCAAGTTGGATAGAGATAGCAAGCGACTTGACAGGCGATAAATGTTGATCGAGTTTTCAGGAACCGAGGGTAAGTTAATTATCTTGCTAATTAACTTAGTGTATACCTATATCTGATGAATTTCGAGGTGAAGGTCAAAGCAAAAAGATATTTATTCAATAAAATCACAAGGATCACTTTAAATCGTCTCAAAGCTATAGGTGACTCCAGGCGCCCGCGCCCCTTCCACGCAACCAAAGCCTAGAAGAACAGCCAAAAAACTTAGGGCTTGTTTTTTTATACAATTAGCTGATGGAACAAGCAGATGGCTCACCTGATGTTAAGTGGTTACCATCAGCTATTACAAAGCATTGCCCGTAAGTCACGCACGACAGGAACTTGCCTTACGATGCACTGCCCTGCATCCATCATCTTGAGGCATACAGATGTAAAGCCTGATGTGCCTGTAATCACACCGGTGACCACACTCTATAAACCAACGCTACTTGGCGGCAGAAAAAGGCGTGGTGGTAGTACTTCCCCGGACGAGCCCTTCACAAAAAAAGAGTTCTACTACTCTTTTGTATGATCCTTTAACCACGTACTTTTATAATTAACTAGTTGCGCCCCGCGATTTCACCCGCGCAGATTTAAATCCCGGTATTCCCACGGGATAAAAAGTAGCCTACTTATGTGCTATTCCAGACTATAATATAACTCTCTGCCAAGTTTCATCCAGATCCGTTAAGCCGTTCTGGAGTTATAGAGTACAAACATCCATCCATACTCACAAACTTTCGCATTTATAATACCTATTAGTAGGATGTAGCTAGGTATCTAAACCTTAGATATCTGTTAGATTCTAAAGTATGGCAAGTTTCCATAATTGTGTTATTGTAAGTATAGGTAACTAGCGGCCTGTCCCAGCTTCGCATGGGTGGATATAATTTTTTTCAACATTTTAGCATAAACTTAGACTCCCGCGCTTCGTAACACACGAAGGTGAAAATACACGTGCCAGTAAAATGGTACAGTAGCGGGCATGCAAGTTACAGGCATGCAGGATTTACGGGCACATTGTGGATACATTTGCAAGTTAACTCGTCAGGTCAGGTATCGCGACGGTCACACATGCCGGTTTCGTAGCCCCCCGCGTCCCCTCGCTTACGTGGCATGCCAACACGTCAGGTACTGGCATGCCTGTACTTGTCGCGACGTTCACACATGCTGGTTTCGTAGCCCCCCCCCCCCGAGTCCCCTCCGTCACGTGGATGCCAGAGCTGACCTAAAATAGAATGTTGTGCTAACTACTTGCATGCCAGGTACAGGCATGCCAATTAGCGTATGTGTCTGTAGCTTGCATGCAAGTGTGCCAGCTACGGGCATAGACACATGCCCGTAGCTGGCACACCATTGTGCCCACGCTGAGTGAGAACTCGCCTAGCTTTCGCGCTATCTAAGGCGCGCTAAAGTTTTTAATTTCGTAATAATAATATCTTTTGAATGGAATGTCCGATTTAAAAAATTCAAGAAGTAGTCGATAAGTATTGGAACAGCCTTGCATACAAAATAATTTATTTGTATAAGGACTAATATAAAGGATAACATGGTCTGTTTTTGGTCGGCATTTTTATCAACATTTTAAATACAGAAAAGTTGTTGTAGTAACATAACTACAATAGTTAGATATATGCTATCGCTGACTTAATTGTAGATAATGATGTGTTCTTTAATATTGTAGAACATTTTTTTGTATCGTCTATAGTTTCCGCAGCGCATGCGGTGAAAGATATTTTATATTACACCTCGGGTTACATTTTTTAAGTTTTAGTAGGGATCCCTAATTTTTTTCAGTAATAAATGTAGCCTATGTTACTCAAGGATAATTTAACTTTCTTATGGTGAAAGAATTTTTGAAATCGGACCAGTAGTTTTTGAGCCTATTCGAAACATACATACAAAGTTTTTCTCTTTATAATATTATTAGTGTAGATAAATAGCTCTCTCATATCCGTAAAATGTAAAATCTCGCCTTAGTTTTGGGTGGCGTGTAATTATACAACCATCCCTTACCTACTACTAGTGAAACGTCATTAAATTGCAGAAAATATTATTATCGACACTCCCTACGTATTGTCGCGTAACTGCCAGATACACACTTATTATATATACGTTTGATGCATTTTTGGCATCTACACATTATTATCTATTTGGGTAAACTGATACCTAATAACTCGAACTGACTGTCTTGAGCTGCACCTACAGCTTTAAATAAATGAAATGAAATGTATTTATTTGCCAGAAGTTTGGTGAATCATGGTCTTAGTGTAATTGTGGTCTCACAAACTTCGTCGATAACCGACATGCAACATTTTTAAGTAGGTATGATAATATACATAATTCTCTAAATATATATAAATAAATAATGCTGGACAATCCACACAGCACTATCTAGCCCCAAAGTAAGCTATTCAAAGCTTGTGTTATGGTAGATAACTGATATATGTAATACATTATATACTTACATAGATATATATTTTTTATTATACATAGAAAACACCCAGACCATCGGAACAAATTTCTGCAGATCGTACACAAATTTGTTCCAAGGCGGGAATCGAACCCGCAACCTCTTGCGTCGCAGGCAGGCTCTCGCCCGCTGCGCCACAGAGGTCGCTTTAGCTGCAGTAGAATCTTCAGGAACTTCCATTTTAATTGCTTCTATGAAATCGTTATATTTCTTACGCGTGTGTGTAATAGGTATAACAATATACCATTTCGAGTAAAATGTATAAGTAAAAGTTGCGCGTGTGTGTGTGTCATGTATTGGCTTGCAAGTGCAAACACTAATCTAAACGCAAACCTCTTTAGTTCTACTAAACTAGCCATAATGTAAAGCCGCCATTAGCTGTCAACTGAATAATTGTAATTGGACTAGTTGCTACCCCCGACTTTATCTGCTCCTAATAATTCACTAATACTTAAAACGAAATAAACTGTTTCAGCCTTATTATAAACAAATTAAACCTGGGTTTAAACCTAGCTCAAGTCACGTTTTCTTATTATAAACAACTTAAACCTGGTTTATCTCATAAACTTAGGATCATCTCAGGTTTATCATTTTCGTATTACAAAAGACACTTTAGTCGAAGACTACATAGTACCTGAGATAGTCCATGATTCACCATGGGAGCCAATAATGCACGACACGATAATGCACACCATGATAATGCACACCCCAATAATGTACAGCCAATAATCCGTGTCCAGTGGTCACGGATTATTGGGGTGTACATTATTGTGGTGTGCATTATTGGCCGTACATTATTGGCACGTGTCGATAATGTACAACACAATAATTGGAAGCCAATTTGGTACCTACTCGAGCCTCGTTTGCACTGTACCAGTTCAATCAATCAGTTTGGTTATAACCCAGTAGGTTGTTAGGTTTTTTTTGTTAACCTTAAGAATGAGGGGCACTTGTCGACTTAAGTCACAAAAGTAACCCAGTAGGTTGTTAGGTTTTTTTTATTAACCTTAAGAATGGTGCGTGTCAGATCAGAGGGGCACTTTTGTCGACTTAAGTCACAAAAGTAACCCAGTAGGTTATGTTTTTTTTTTGTTTTTTTAAGGTATTAAAGCCAACCCAAATTTTAACTTTACTACGCCATTAAGCGACTAAAATGTTTTGAGGTTAGGTTACATTAATCGGTTTTTCTCAGGAGTGCTGCATTTCCTAAGGATAGGAGTGGTACCAGGAGGAAGAGGGGGACCCCCCTCCCCTCCCTCTTCCTTCTCCCCCTTTTTCGTGCTTCCGTTTACTAGTTTTACCCGCACATGAAAACGAGGCATAGCTTCGAAGGTACCAAACTGGCGTCCAATTATCGTGCTGTGCATTATCGTGCTGTGCATTATC
Organism: Plemyria rubiginata; assembly: GCA_963576535.1. Classification (NCBI taxonomy): domain Eukaryota; kingdom Metazoa; phylum Arthropoda; class Insecta; order Lepidoptera; family Geometridae; genus Plemyria; species Plemyria rubiginata. The sequence continues at coordinate 12,289,890 of OY754908.1, read as the reverse complement.
ATGCTGTACAATATCTGGCTGTACATTATTTACACGTGTCAATAATGCACAGCCAGCTAATGCACACCCCGATAATGTACACCCCAATAAAACGAATCCAATAAGGTACCTAAGTGGCTTCCAATTATCGTGCTGTGCATTATCATGCTGTACATTATCATGTCGTACATTATCCGGACTCATTTTTAGTTTCTCTTCTTGACTCAGATCTCCGCCTTTTTGTTTTAAATCTCGTTATCAACTTGATATTGACAAATTCGTGGCAACCCATGCGTTTTGACATTTCAAATTTAGATCGGAGTCTAGAGTTTGAAATGTATGTTGGATAATGCAGTGCTACAAGTTGTTTTATTGAATAAACTTATGTGGGAGACCAAATAAAATTTGGCAAAATGAGATTTTTATTAGTTAGACCATACTTAAACTAGGGGTCGTTCGGGTTTATCTTTAAACCGTGGTTTAGGGGATAAACTCCGTTTTATAATAACGTCTGGTCTAAGTCTTTGATTTTTCTATAGAGCAGGGACCAACTTCGGTATCAAAGTTAGACCACGGACCAGTTAGTCCTGGCTTAAGCCTAGTCTAACTCACATTTTTATAATAAGACGGTTTAGGTTCTTTAATTATTAAATTTATTCGTTAATCTATTTGATCACTTCAACTTGCTGACTTAAACACCACTGACAGCCACTGAGTTCTGCACAGTTCTGTATCAATCCTACTAATACCTGGATGGATGGATGTTTGTTGCTCTTTCACGCCGGAACGGCTGAACTGATCTGGGTGAAACTTGGCAGAGAGGTAGATTATAGTCTGGAATAGCACATAGGCTACTTTTTATCCCGTGGGATTACTGGGATTTCAATCTGCGCGGGTGTAACCACGGCGTGCCAACTAGTACCTAATAAATAATCCACGTAGTTACGTAATGTTTCTTTCTTACTTTCTAGTATTTTGCCGTTTACTTTTTTTAGGGGTGCTCTGCTCCGACTACCCCAAACATAACGATACGCTTACTAGGTTTCAGTTCAATAGGCCAATTTATTTCGTTCAACATTACTAGGGGTTAGCCACGAACTGCATGAGATCTCGTAATGCGATACGAAGGCTTTGAAAATAAAGTTGGTGGTTGTCAGAGGCAAATCTAAACATTATATTTAGACTTGCTTCTGACTACCGCCTTCTATAAAATGTCCAAATCAACCCCTTTCATATGACATGTCACTTTTGAATATTAGTAATAGGTATTACGACCTCTGTGGCGCAGCGGGCGAGAGCCTGCCTGCGACGCAAGATGTTGCGGGTTCGATTCCCGCCGTGGAACAAATTTGTGTACGATCTGCAGATTTTTTTTCCGATGGTCTCGGTGTTTTCTATGTATAATAAAAAATATCTATCTATGTAAGTATATAATGTATTAAATATATCAGTTATTTAGTACCCATAACACAAGCTTTGAATAGCTTACTTTGGGGCTAGATAGTGCTGTGTGGATTGTCCAGCATTATTTATTATTTATTTATAATTATTTATTCAAGTTAAAACTATCGGATAATTTATGGAAGAGTTCCATTATACAGACCTTGGATCCGATATGAGACATTCACTGTCACCATAATAAGAGAACAAAGTAGGTACCTTCTCTCCTTTAAATAAGTCTTGATCAAATATGGTAATAATAACTCAATTATTGATTGAGTGAGCGAAGCGAACGAAAATCTTACAATCAACTTGGGCGAAGAGCACCGGTGGTCTAGTGGGAGTGACCCCGCCTTCCGACTGTAAGGTCGCAGGTTCGAATCCGGTCGTGCACCAATGGATTTTTCTATCGAAAAATTTATGTGCGCAATGCCAGTGCTCTTAAACGGTGAAGGAAAACATCGTGAGGAAACCAGTTAGTATTCTAACAGCGGCGATGGGCTTGCAACCTGTCACGTATGGAATACTAACTACTGCAAAATGTGGGTATGTGCCAAATGTAATGTTTGGACGTACCTCTGACTACCCCCCTTAGACATCCTCAAAGAATCTTGAATTAGTACCTACTTGGTACTGGGAGATCTGAAGGGATATCTACCGTGCCTGGGGATCAAAGTCGTGAAGCTGTTTCAAGTTTTTTTTTTTCTACTTGTGCGATTTGGCGTTTTATGTATGTATGTGTGTTTGTCCGACGATAACTTGAAACCCGTTTATTTATCCGATCTGCATTAAATTTGGTAAGTCGATAGCTTGAACTTGAGAAATTCCCTGGTAAAATCGTATGAGGGGTTATTAAAATATCGGGGTTTTTAAGGGGGCTAAAAATATAAAAGTTATGCAAAATATAAAATGACATGTCATATGAAAGAGGTTGATTTGGATATTTCAAAACCATTTTAATTTTTTTTCTAGCTTGCTCGCTTTTTGAGATAAATGAAAAAAGTTAAATTACCTACTACAACTACCAACCAACGACCCAAGAGCTACCATTTCTAAGAGTTTCGTTGGCATCAAGGTTTTTCTACTGGTCAGATAGTTCCTTTGGGTTTTCAATTATTTTTTTCTTGAAATAAATAAAGAAGGTACTTGGTTCTCATTACCTGGTGATAGCGACCTGTTCTGATGATAGAGTCAAGGTCATCGGAACTCTCTTTAATAAATAGGCCAATTCAGTTGAAACTTGGTTACCATTCTTAGTTAATAGGTGGCAGCCAGATACAAGTCCAAACACAATGTTTGGACTCGCCTCTGACTGCCACTTACTTATATTTTCGGAGCGATCGCGTCGCGTCACGAAATCTCAGTTCGGGGCGACCTACTAGTTTATAAAGAAAAACAATAGAAATATGTGAAGGTATCAGCTTTTTGTATTAATGGTTTTTAACATGTACTCGTAGGTACGTATCAAATCATGAAATAAAGTATCCACCTTCGGGATTTAATATAATATCATCCAATTCATCCAATCGGCTTAGCCGTGAAAGTTTAACATACAAACAGACAAAGCTACAGACACACTTTCTATATAAATAATTGGAGGAAAGTCGGATGAATATAGATGAATTGGCCTTTCTTGTAGCGATATATGTTTTTATGCTTCAGAAAGATATTAAATGTTTGTGGACCTCTCTGTGGTAGGTAAATTATAAAAAAGTGGCCACAGTTTTTACTTATTGTATTGTCTGCTTAAAATAAACTAGCCTAATTAAACTGAAACAGCTCTACGACTTTGATCCCCAGGCATGGTAGATATCCAGCAGATAGGCAGCAAACGAGAGTCCGTCTGCGACGCAAGAGGTTGCTGGTTCGATTCCCGCTTTGGAACAAATTTGTATACGTACTGCAGAAATTTGTTCCGTTGGTCTGGGTGTGTTCTATGTATAATAAAAAAATATCTATCCAAGTATATAATAAATTAAATATATCAGTTATCTAGTACGTACCCATAACACAAGCTTTGAATAGCTTACTTTGGGGCTAGATGGTGCTGTGTGGATTGTCCAGCATTATTATCGTTATTATTATATCCCTTCATATCTCTCAGTACCAAGTACTACCCAACTCAAGATTCTTTGAGGATGTCTAAGGGGTTAGTCAGAGGTACGTCCTAACATTACATTTCATTACATTTGGCACATACTCACATTTTGCAGTAGTTAGTATTCCATACGTGACAGGTTGCAAGCCCATCGCCGCTGCTAGAAAACTAACTGGTTTTCTCACGATGTTTCCCTTCACTGTTTAGGAGCGCTGGCATTGCGCACATAAATTTTTCGATAGAAAAATCCATTGGTGCAAGACCGGATTCGAACCTGCGACCTTACGATCGGAAGGCGGGTCACTCTCACTAGACCACCGAAGCTCTTTACAACCTAATGGGCACTATAAAATGTAGTAGTCCCTTTCTTCAACTGAAGCAACACCTATTATGATTTCAGCATTTTAATATGAATCAATTTAAGTAAAAGAAACCAAGCTACACCTAGGTACTGAAAAAAAATCGCTCTGATTTTTAGACTTCAGAAGCTCGATAATAAGAGAAGCATTGTCGAAGCATAATCCTACTAATATTATAAACGAGAAAGTTTGTACGTATGGATGGATGGATGGATGTTACTCTTTCATGCCGGAACAGCTGAACGGATCTAAATGAAACTTAGCAGAGAGATAGATTATAGTCTGGAATAGCAAATAGGCTACTTTTTATCCCGTGGGAATAACGGGATTTAAATCTGAGCGGGTGAAACCGCGGGGCGCAAATAGTATGAGCATGAATTGGTTTCAAAATAAAGCGCTTAATTAACTGATTCTACTTCAACGATAATTTGATACTACTTAAACACTACAACACAATGTTTTTAAGTTTATTTATTGTCATAATTAAGCTACCTTATTAGAAGAACGAAAATATCTAATTATCTATGCAAGCAGCGCAAGTATTCATTGAGAATTTTATCTCTTATATTGCTGCAAACTCTTGAATGTTATGTTTTAAAAACGCCAGCAGATTTGTGCTCTTATTAACATCTCTGAAGCTATCCAAGGCAGGAAACCCCGGAATCTGATCGTCCAACTCGTCTTCTACTCCAATAAGAATGTTCCTGACGTAGGAATCCAGCCTATAACGACAAAATAGTTGTTGAAAAATTTATTGTGGTGAACCTTAGCTTCTGACTAATATTGATATGACGTGTTTAGATATTTACCTTTCTATCAGAGCACCTTTTTTACCAGTGGTAGATGCTTTTCTTATCCGTAGCTTATCATTTAATTGAAATACACTCCACGTTGAATATATTTTGGGGATCTAGCAATTATAATAATTGTAAACAAACATAAACAAAGATGCATTATGACAGATCCAGGTACGATGTAACATAGCGCCATCTGCTTTCAGCTTTCACTTTCGTACCCCAATCCAAAGTGGTCCTTGTGTTAGAAATGAATAAAGACCAATTTGCTTTTGGTTGCCTTTGTGAAATGTCAAATAACTTTTGTGAACATAACCTCAACAAAACATTTTTGCTTAAGAATTGGTACCGCCACCATTTATAAAGCTGACAAAGTGAGCTAAATGTTTTTCAAGGTCTCGGGACGTTCAGAAACTAAGTGACATAAATTTTCAAATATTTTCGGTAACTTGCGATTTTTGGATATTAGTAAAAATCCTTTGGTTCAATCCTTTAGTCTATGAAAATCATAATTTTCACTTTATTTGGTAAATTTAAACTACAAAGATGCATAACTTAACATTTTTAAGTCATTTTGTGGCTGAAAATTGTATATAAATTATTACAAAATGGTACAAACTATTTATTGCTGGGAGAGATTTTGAATGCATCATTCAACCTGACGAAGATTTATAAGGGTCCTTACTACCCTCTGAAGGATAAGTATGCTTATTTATTTTTATACAAGCATTCGCGTGATATCTATTGAAATAAAAAGTAACCTATGTGTTTTTCCGGGTCATAAATTACGTTTCAGCTGAATTCGTTAAGGATTGGGAAAGGGGCATTGTATTTGTAGGATAGGAATCCAAAACATGATTTTGCTCCTTTCTTATTACGCACTAGCTGCCGCCTGCGTAAGCGCTTAGGAAGGAATAAAACTCGCCAAGCAATTAATATTCTACTACTATTCGGTATACCGAACGCGAAAGTTTTTAAGTATGGAGGTATATTGTTACTCTTTCACGCCGGAACGGCTGAACGGATCTGGGTGAAACTTGACACAGAGATATAATATATTATAGTCTGGAGTATCACATAGGCTACTTTTTATCCCGTGGGAATACCGGGATTAAAATCTGCGCGGGTGAAACCACGAGGCGCTAAATATCTATCCTATATAAAGTTATTTACACTTACAATAATACCTAATCACATTTTATTAAGAACCTACCTCTCACCTCGATAACTGAACTGACTAAAGTGTAGAAGAATAACGACACCTTTATCGTATAAGGAATAACAACAAATAAATAATAATATCTGAATTCGACTTTAAAAACTAGATAGAGTAACTTCGGGTAATATGGCACACCATAAGCCTTTTTGCAAATAAATACGAAATTTATGAGTCAAACAAGTCTTTATTGGTTCAGTCCTTTGAAGTTAGTATTAATCAACAATTATAATTTTATTAACTTTAGAACGTAACTTAAATAAACTTTATTTTTATCTTAAATAATCATAAACATGCTAACATGCATGTCCTACTACGAAGTAGGACAACATGGCCTAGGTGAAATTGGGAAGAAAACTTACATTACCAGAAGAACTAATGAAACAATTAGTACGGTATGTGTTAGCTATGAAAGTTGTTTGGTATTCCGAACAACTTTTTATTGTTTTTAATTGCCAGCTGATAAGCTAAAACCTTTTAGTGTTATAACACCAAAAGATTTTAGGTTATCAGCTGGCAATTCAAAACAATAAATGTTCCCATTATCTTATATCATTTCAGTCTGCTATGGGCCAGCTCCATCATTTTTTTTTCTATACCGTAATTGTATAGGTATCGGTTAAATAACGGTACAATCATACCTTTTTTTAGGAATTACACCACCGTTACAAAGATTCAGTTAAAAAACATGCTAAATAAATTAGAAGTTATTGCGAAAATTCATTATGGTCATAATGACCAACCTCATTCCCAATATGCTCTTTTTGGTACGAATCTTCGCCGGGTTAACGTCATTACTGCCAGTCAAGTATGTCAATTGACAGGGTTCCAATTATACTACATTGAGCGCTAGATTTGACACTTTTATGGGACAAATGGCGAGCATTTAAAATGTTATTACTAGTAGTTCGCCCCGAACTGAAATTTCGTGACGCGACGCGTACGTTCCAAATATATAACTAGTGCTTAGTTTGCTGCTTTCTCAAGGCGTGACTGATGCGTGCGGGAAGAGGAGAGGGGTGGGGTACGAGTGTACTTTTACGGAATAATGTGACAACGAGTTGCATTAGTATGTTTCATCATGTGTAAATGATGAATATACTGTTTTATGTACATTGAGCTGCAAGTAATAATTATCATATTTTTTTCGAACTTTGACACGAGGTACGACCCCTAAAAACCTAACAAAAAAAAATTAAAAAACTAGGTTCGTTTTTTAGGTGATAGAAGCGAATGGTGGGCTGACGCAGTAATTTTTCAAAAGTCGAAAAATAAGAAGCACCCTAACGTACATACATACATAAATACATAAAATGCCAAATCGCCCAAGTTGATTGTAAGATTTTCATTCGCTTCGCTCACTCAATGAACAATATGAATTTATTCATAATCATGAGTGTTGTACATAAAGTTATTTTATTTTATTTATTGAATAAAATCCACAACTCTTTGTATTATATAAGTAACATAATGAATGTAGCTGAAAACCAATAACGGATTTTATTTTTTTAAGTTAACTATCTATTATTATAGTAAAGGGTATTTAATTCTCGCCATTATAACTAACCTTTTTATGAGTACACTGCACTTATATGAACTAAAAATGAAAATCAAACGGTGTAAACCACAAAACAGTTGCGAAAAAAGTTCCTCTTTCCACATCTGCTAAAAAGTGTCCAGCTACGGGCAAGCATTGCCACACTGGTCACAAACAACACCACGTGGTACAAATAAATGTCAAAAAACCTGGTCAGCTTTTTCAAGAACGCACACATACACACCATGCATGTAACGTGTAAACGGATGTGTTCCAAATTCAAAATTTATAGCACTTAACCCCTAGACGGTGTTATACGGCTGCAGGCGGGACTATGTACCTATCGATATCAAAAGACTTGTTTCCATAAATTACGAATGGATGTAATGTACTTAAAATTATTACAGAATTCTTTAGAAATACAAAGTTTATTAGCATTATGATAATACTAGATATTAGATATTACTACATACCCATAAAGGATTCAAAAATAAACATATTTTACAGAGTATTCGTTTGAAACTGCAAGATGAGTGATATAAAAGGTTTAGTAAGACTACCAAAACAACTAAGAAACATTGTTTTCCATCCTTGTGTATTTTTATAACGAATAATATTGGATAAAGCAGTTGAGATTAGTTTTCGACGCATAACTTGAACTGCATCCTAATATACACGCCTAATTTTTATCCAACTGCCACCGCCGATAGGCGATCTAAACTTGAAGCATTTGACGGGTTACATGAAGCCAACGAAACGTCACCTAGTACGAAAAAACTAGTGAGCTATTCCTATAACTGGTTGAATGAATGACGTTTAATATTTGGTAGCTCGCGGTACGAAATTGACGTTTCAAGAAAGTTTTACGAGCTGGCGGTCGGTACCCAGATACCTACAGATAGTTTTATTACATTTCTATTGGAAACAGAAACAGATTCGTGACTTTGATTGCCACCCAGGCACGGTAGATATCCTATGGATAGTGTTATTCTAGGATGATAAAACCCGCTGAATCATTTTTTTTATACTATTTTCTGAATAAAAAAATATGTGGCCCTCTTGATGTTTGTTCTGTAAGAGAACAAACTATTGAAACCGATGTTAAAACGTTTCAAAGTGATCCGTGTAAGTTTACTCAACAAAGACTTTAATCTTGAAATATCCAAATTACCAACGAGAAAACGTCTGCAAATAAGTATTTTTGACAGAAACCTATTCGAAGCCGGTGACGGTACAAATCCTAAATGATCCAGCAATTTTCTGTTCAGCTGCTTGCACTCACTCAATTTCGGAGTTGTTTTCTATCTCGGCTAGACAAAGCCGGGATTTGCAAGCGTTTGTTTTGGATTTGCGTGGTTTGAGTCGCAGTCAATTGTTTGTTTCTATTTGCGGATTTGTATTTGGTTGGCGTTTATTTTGATTCAGCATCATCCGAATCTTAAACGGTGAAGGAAAACATCGTGAGGAAACCAGTTAGTATTCTAACAGCGGCGATGGGCTTGCAACCTGTCACGTATGGAATACTAACTACTGCAAAATGTGGGTATATGCCAAATGTAATGTTTGGACGTACCTCTGACTACCCCCCTTAGACATCCTCAAAGAATCTTGAGTTAGTACTTGGTACTGAGAGATCTGAAGGGTTAAAACTAGGTGAATCTAGGTGCAAGCTCCACGCGACCAAAGCATAGAAGAACAGGCAATTTACGTCCATGGTCTCCAAAATCGGTCGTGCTTTCAAAAATGTATGTGCACAAAACCAGACGCCAGTACTCTGAAACGGTGCTACCATCTCCTTTCCACCACATAATATGTAGACGTACGGCTCAGTACCACACATACCTTGTAAATTTACCATTTGCACTAAGCGCTTTGCGTCCACATTTATATGCCAACCGCCAAGGAGTGGAACTCATTGCAGTGGTCTCTTTCCTGAACACTACAATTTGGGTCTTTTCAATGCAAGAGTGAATAGGTTCTTCTAGACCGTTCTGCTCCATCGTCGGTTACCATCAAGTGAGAGTGTAGCCAAAGGACAGCCTATTATATATAAAAAAACGGTGAAAATATCGTAAGGAAACCGACATGTATTGAGGATTTTATGGGTTCTACGACATGCCAGTTTTCTCATGATATTTTCTACGTTTGAGAGCACTAGCTGGTGTCAGTGAGACAATAAGTACAAAAAGTATAAGAATTTAAATTAATTCCACTCCGTTGACTCGAACGTTCTATTAACACAGCAGACGACGAACTGCAAATGAGATTACATTCATTTAACGTCTGCCAATGTCTAACGACTTTGTGTTTGATAAAATATCAAATGAAACACTCGTATTAAGATGGCTGGTGCTGCGAGATATGGATTTTTCTACTAGTTCACTAGACAAGAGAACAAACATGTAAGCTAAATTGTTCATCACACAATAAATGTTAGTTCTCGGTGGGGATTGAACCCGCGGCCTACGGCACAGAAGGCAGAGCTACTACCAACTGAGCTGTAGGCTGTTAAAGACCTAGCTCAGATGCTAGGACATTCCTTGCAGGAAATCTTATAGGTACTGTAGGAACCAGACTGTTGAATAATACCTACTTGGTGTATAATATTGCTTTGTAAATATATATTTACTAGTTGCGCCCCGCGCAGAATGAAATCCCGGTATTCCCACGGGATAAAAAGTAGCCTATGTGCTATTCTAGACTATAATCTATCTTTCTGCCAAGTTTCATCCAGATCCGTTCAGTCGTTCCGGCGTGAAAGAGTAACAAATATCCATCCATCCATCCATACTTACAAACTTTCGCATTTATAATATTAAGTGGGATTAGGCTCTCTATAAATTGATTTTGTACCTATAAATAAATGTCTCTATAAATAAATACCGTTTCGATTTTGGTAACAATCGGCGGGAATATCTATAGTTTTTTAATACAAATAAATAGGCAGTTTTTTGCCAGTTTATACAGCCATGATAAATGAGCTCAAGCTCAAACATCGTTGGGAAGGTAACTTCGCAGTAGTAATCCTTGGGTTTTGTCTCCAGGATGCCCTGATAAAACGCCTGGGTGCCAATGCGTACCCCTTCCATTTGGAGTTGACGCCACTGGCGCCACCTAGCGTCCAGCTCGTCCCGGCGAAGCAGTACCACGGGGCTCCTATCGGCACGTCCTATGATGTACGAGCTTATATTGGTAAGTTCGTTTCTCTAGTTCATAGCGTAGGCCTGCCATAGATATGTATGAACTTACCTGATCACTTAGCCGCACGCTTAGTGAGGCACGAGACAGTGAAGAGTTTATCTCGTGCCTCACTAAGCGTGCGGCTCAGTGATCACGTAAGTTCATACATATCTGGCACCGGGGTAATCGTATAGTTGTACGAGGGGAGGCCAAAAAGCTTGCAGAGTGGAAAGTTTATTACTATAATGACAACTGAAGAAAAGAAAGAACTATGACACGACGAAGAAGACTTCTTTTCTTCGTCGTGTCACAGTTCCTTCGAAACGTTGTGACGAAAGGATTTTAAATACGCCGTAAATAAGTTACTTTCGAGTAAAAAAAAATTCTATTCAATTGAGAGTATTTAGACGCAGATTTAGCCTTCATGTAAATTGCTGCTGGTTTTAGATGCAAAAATACCCGTGATTGTAAAAAAAAATGTTTTATGGATTATTATGTGCCATGCTTAATTGAACTTTAAGGTATACTCTATAAGAACCTTTATATTTTACACAGCTTTAGTTAAGCTTTTGCAAGAGACTTTTCACTACACATATAGTGCCCGTCACGCAAAAAGAACGTCGGTAGGAGGGGGAGAGGGTGTGTGCTTTAATTTGATTCTGGCATTAAATTTACCCGCGTGTATAGGTCTACAGTTCAACCCGGGTTTCTCAATCTTTCAAATCCCAATTATGAAGGGAAGAGTTTTAGAGATTTTTATTATGGCACGGTAGATATATCACCGCAGATATTTGCCGTTTATATTACAGTTAATATAGAGGGATTATTTATTTCGAAATGACTTGTAAGTCCAAAAAGCTGTTAGCCGGTTATCAGCCACGATAAAAAACCCATATTCCAATTCAAACACCTTTGACCCGCGGTAACTCCGACCGAGATAATTAACGCTATTCCATTAAAAATAATTAAGAAAATGTTCTAATTGACTTTTAACGGTATAACAGCTTTTCTTACGCCCCAGCAAACTGTTATTAATGTACCTAGCCCGAGTAATTATTAAATTAATGAGTACCTACAATGTAGAGTGACGTAAAACGTTGCAAAGGAGCGCAAAAACGTAATATTTTAAATGTTTCATGGCTTCCGTCTTTAATTATAATTGTAGGGTTTTAGTCTTGTTTTTGTCGTGTTACTAATTCTTTTGAAACAGTGTGCTGAAAGATTTTATGTGCACCTCAAAGAGTCTCCTTCCGAGTACATACTTGACGCATGTTTTGGAACTTTCTAGGTTATAAAATGCCGGTTTTCTCTCGATGTTTTCGTTTACCTGTTTAAGTAGGTTAGAGTACTGGCATTGCCCACATACATTATTGGCAGCGGTGATGGGCTTGCAACCTGTAATATCCTACTACTATTATAAACGCGAAAGTTTGTAAGTATGGATGGATGGATGGATGTTTGTTACTCTTTCACGCCGGAACGGATGAATGGATCTGGATGAAACTTGGCAGAGATAGATTATAGTCAGGAATAGGACATAGGCTACTTTTTATTCCGTGGGAATACCGGGATTAAAATCTGCGCGGGTGAAACTGCGGGGCGCAATTAGTATATACATAAAGGTAATTCCTGTCTTCTATGAAAACAGCCGACCTGTATGGAGGCGTTATAAGCAAACAAACAAACCATCTATCACAAAGTCTATTATTATAAGTCAAGGTAGCTTCTGTTTATTCAGCCAGCATGGAATTGAAAACTGGTTAATATTAGTTCAAGGAAAAATGATATTAAAATACAGATATATCTATATTTAAAAATAAACTTACTCGTCTAAATAGGTAGGTCTATGTAAGTAATTCGTCAATCCAAAAATCCACACAGCACCATCTAGCCCCAAGTAGCTACTCAAAGCTTGTGTTATGGGGTACTAGATAACTAATATATTTAATACTTTAATATATTTTTTTTACTATTTTTTATTATACATTGAAAACACCCGAACCAACGGAACAAATTTCTGCAGATAGTACACAAATTTGATCCGAGGCGGGAATCGAACTCGCAACCTCTTGCGTCGCAGGCGGAATCTCGACCGCTGCGCCACAGAGATCGACACACAAATACAATTAAAAACTCAAACGAATGTTAAAATTTTACTTTTATAGCTGAACGGCCTGAAGATAAGGTGTCCCGTCGCAGCACAGTGCGTATGGGCATCCGCGTGCTGCAAGGACCTGGGCGCTGCCTGCCTCCGCCGGTGCTGCCTCCGTCTCCTCAGCACACTCTTGGCCACCACAGTCTGCTGAGGTAAGACACCAGCTACTACGTCAAATGCAGGTGGTAGCAGTTTCTGCCTTGAACTGTGGATTTGTCTTCTATTTGAACAAACCTTTCTGTAGAGGACATACTTGCTCGAACAAGCAGATGAAGAGGTAAACACCACCCACCACCACCCTAACAAAACATTGCCTTGTAAGTCACACACAATAGAACGTGCCCTACTACTGTTACCTATTGTGATTTTTTAATTCGGATTTCGGATTCGGATTCGGGAATATGATCTGCTTGGACGTCCCGCTACGGGGTCTGTTGTGCATTATTCTCCTGCTAACTACCCCCAGACAACGCAACTCCTTAAAATAGCGGAGCAGGACCTTGGGTTGGCGGCAGCCATTTATATTTTTATTTTAGTTAAACAAACAATAACACAATACAAAATGGGATAACAAAATTTCGTTACTAAGTAAAAGCTAATTGTGGCACCAACACCGTTCACCACGGATTAATCATGAGTTTTAATAAGTTTTGAGAGTCATGAGAAGTATGTAGTATAGTATCCGCCAAACTTCTTGGCCAAACGACCTTGAATGAAAAAGAAACGAAAAATAGGTCTCTTTGGTGGTGCGAAGAGTGCAAACCTATCGCCTACCACCTCGCGCGATGGCCAAGAAGTTTGGCGGATACTATACTGTTCTAAAATCTCAAGAATCAATCAGCAATGACAAGCAAGCGACCTGGATGCAGAGGAGAAAGACCTGATCAGCTCGTGCAGTCCTGTTTTGGGTCTGGCTCTGTTAGTTGAGGAGCAATGTAGTCACATGCTCCACCGTTTCTATTGATGACTACTGGGTAGAGTCTTCAGGAAACAGAAACGGTGGAACGGACCACTGGAGTGATCAATTGATGGACGCAATGGGTATTGCGTCCATCAATTGATCACTCCAATGGTTGCCAGTCATTCACCCTACCTCTATAGAAGATCATAAAGGGGACCCGAACACAATAAGTAGCAGGTAGCGAAAGCTTTCCTTAACGTGAACCTTGGTCCTTAATTCCGCGACCTTTACGTCAAGCGAGACAAATAACTAATCAATAAGACCAAAACGGTTCAAAATAAATCATTCATAGGTTCCCAGGGACCTATGAATGATTTATTTGTGTAGTTCTTCAGTGAGTGAACTATTAATCATTCATTCATAAAAGTTAGCTTTGCTGCTTTTAAATTAAACTAGGGCAACGATAGAGCAATTTGGGCATAGCTCAGTTGTTATAGTAGCTCTGCCTTCTGTGCCATAGGCCGGGAGTTCGATTTCTTCGAAACAATAATTGAGCTATCCGCTGACTGTTGCAAACTATCTTGAGATAGCTGAACTCAACATAAACCATTTGCTGAGTTGCCTTTTTGCTGATAGAGGCTAGATTTCACCCTGATACATTAAGATCACCGGTGGTCTTGTGAGAGTGACCCCGCCTTCCGATGTAAGATCGTAGGCTCGAATCCGGTCGTGCACCAATAGATTTTTCTTATCGAAAAAATTATGTGTGCAATAAAAACATCGTGAGGCAACCAGTTAGTATTCTAACAGCGGCGACAGGCTTTCAACCTATCACGTATGGAATTCTAACTACATCAAAATGTCTTAGACCGAATGTATTAGACCCACAGACTAGTTGATTGGACCTTACGATCACAAAGAGAAGTCTTAACCCATATCAAGAGTCGAGAGTTTTTACACTTAAGTAGGTACCTATAATTCGAACCACTCAACGTGACTTAAAATAAAAACATATTTACTTTCGCAATACGATATTAGCAGAATACAATACGATCAACATTGAACCCAGAAGAATAAACCTTACATTACAATTCCTCATAGGAACTTTACACCCCGGCGGAATTTCATTAGCAACCCTTTCCTCCTAACGTGAAATGAACAGGAAGGAAACGAAATGAATACCTCTGATACACAGGTATAGATTTAACAAGATATCACAGCGGCCTCATTTTACGAAGCGTACCACTTTTGTCACGTTTTTGGTCAATTTCCTTGATGTGGAAATAAGTGTTCTGAGAGAATTATAGCTTTTGTGAAGAGCTCGTGCAAGAAAGGACCACCATGCCCATTCCGGTCGCTAAACAGCGTTGCGGTGTTTCGGTTTGAAAAGTTGGTTGCTGGTGAATTGACATGCACGTGCTTTACATTGGTGTGTCTTCAGATAATGGACGCAGGGAAGTGCATCGTAGGTCGCGTTCCTATCATGCGTGTCTTGCGATGCAATACTTTGTGAGGTGTGATGGTTACGGCTTAACATCAGGTGAGCCATCTGCTTGTTCCATCAGCTAGATGTATAAAAAATGGAACCGAAAAATGGCATGCGCAGAGATAGTAACGGTATCTAGTTCAATCTATGTCTGTGAGCTTTAGCATCATTACTTCCGGTAGTTTGCTTTCGGAATTGAAACCTTGTGTACGTTTCGATCGATATTATCTAGTTCCAAGGGTCATCAATTTATGTTTATGAAGTAGACTTTTACTGTAGTTCATTTATGAAGTTCAATTGAGTGTTATATCAGTGTAACTGTCAAAAAAAAGAAATAAAATCTTGCAAAATATGAACTATTCGCAAAGGTACAGGTCAAGGTACATTATAAATAATAAAGAAACATTGTTGGGAATAAAGAAACGAGAAACAACAAACAAGATTTACTAGCCAAAGTATGAAAATATTTTGGCATATACGCAAAAAATAAAAAAAAGGCTGGGATGATGGACCTATGCCGAAATTTTACCAAAACTTCTACTCTGTTTAATATCTGTGTCGCATTCGTATATATACCAAACACCCTTTGATTACCCATGAGACACAACACAAGAGTCCCGTTTCAGGGTTCTGCACAATAATCTGAACGATGGAACCCGTCGGCCCACCAAGCCGTGATTAATACGGTCTACTCTATCGGATATTATTATGCAAGGGGTGGGGAGAAGCGATTGCTGAGTTTGTTTTACAGACATTTTTTTGTCACATTTTCTGTCATCATCATTAGTTTTTTTTTTCATTTAATTTCATTGTTTTATAAACTATTTTCTGATGAAACAAACCCGGTTTCTCACAGCTCGATCACCACTAATCGGCTGTCAAGTAACTTGCTATTTTAGCTTTTTCTTCAAATTAGATAGAGAAGCAATAGGTGACTTGACAGCCGATTGGTGTTGATCGAGATTTCCGAAACCGGGGGTTAGCCATACACTGGTACCAATTCTCTTGTTTAATTTTCCTAACTTAAGGCTCCGGTGACAGCGGCTCGCAATTTCGAAGTGCGATTGGCTATTATTTCATTTTATTTCATTTCGGGGAGATTGTTTGAAAAAATAACTCTAAAGAAACACGCATAAATACTGTTCGAACACAAATAATACAATAATATAAGGGAAACATGCCCGAATCAGAAATCATTTTGGTATTAGTATGTTTGGTCTTACGTTTACCTAATACCAAAATGATTTCTGACTCAAGCACATTTCCCTTATATTATTGTATTATTTGTGTTCGAACAGTATTTATGCGTGTTTCTTTAGAGTTATTATTTCAAACAACCTCCCCAAAATGAAATAAAATGAAATAATAGCCAATCGCACCTCGAAATTGCGAGCCGCAGTCACCGGACCCTTAACCTAATTTGACAGCACTAAAAATATTGTCATCGCTTTCTAAAAGACCGTAACAACAAGGATGGCTATAATTTTAGAGCTGTCAGATTAGGTTAGTTTAGGATAATTCAACAACAGAATCGACACCATTGTCTGATACACTGTGTATCCAAAAGTATACACATACTAGGTACTTGGTTAGAACACTGTGTTTCCTTGAAACACATACTTTCTATACAGTTTATAGGCAAAAATTTAAGCTCTGGTCTGACGCATTTTTATTATAAGTGTTGTGTAATCGGTTATATTAACGAAAAATTTAATGGGGGAGGGTCGGTTATATTAAAAAAATCGTCTTCTAAAGCTAGATGAAAAAGTAGAACAGGCAACAAACTTACAGCTTGATTCTTACCGTTCTTTTGTTTACAGTTTCTATCAGTTTTTATTTATTAAAAATAGATTAAAAATAAAAAAGAAACTCATGAGAGTGGAGACCACTGGCCTGCGTCCATCAACTTGAGGCATACATGTTAAGCCTCATGTGTAATTTGTAAGTGTTATTACACCGAAAGAAAAAAAGAGCGTTTTATAAAGCCTTTAAAAAGCTATTGATGTTTTTCCCGCCGTAAGCTTCCACATTTATTTCCACAACTGAACTCATTTGACTCCTTCTGGCACAATTTATTTTCAATTTACTGTGAAATCCACTTTATCTGTATTTTGCTAAGCTAGGCTAAGGTGCCCGCCTACCTTATCCATAGGTACTCACTCTTTTATCTCGTTTATACATAATTATATCCTACTAGTAGTATGGATGGGTGGATGGATGTTTGTTACTCTTTCACGCCGGAACGGCAGAACGGATCTGGATGAAACTTGGCAGAGAGATTGATTATAGTCTGGAATAACAAACACACAGGCTACTTTTTTATTCCGTGGGAATACCGGGATTTAAAACTAACCGCGGGGCGCTACTAGTATCTGCCTATTTATTGTATGGTACCTATATGTACTGTTTGTTCACTGCCATTATGTCCGTCAAAAATAAATGCATTTCCGTTCTTCTTTTCTAAGAAAAATCTCAGTAAATTAATTCTCCTAAAACTTGTACTCAACATATTTTAGGGTTATTTGGATCAATTTGCACCCCGTCGATGGATACGTTAGCCTTGTACTCACTGCTACTTCAGTGCCCTTGACATAACAAGGCAACTCGAAGATTGCAAGATTGTGTGACTACGCTAAGAAGTGTATAGAAATGAAACTTCCCAGCCTTTATGAGGAGCTGTCAAAACCATGACAAAAAACGGACACGCCTTTTTTATACAACTTGCTGTATCACTCTCTTGATTTTAATATCCATATTGCTTTGATTGCGAAAAGATTTTTTTTAATGTGAGAGAATATCGCTCCTGCTTTCCTTACCACCATACTTTCCGCTTTTTTTATTCTATAAGGGCACTTGGGAAGTTGCAACAAATCTTTTGATATCAGAATCATCAAAATCCATCCAGCCGTTTGGTTGCTACGTGGTAATAAAGGAAATATCGACGGATGGATACATACACGGATAGATACACGCCAAACACATAACCCTCGCGGCACTCGGGTAAAATGTAAAGACCTACCAAACTTGAATACAAAATCATCACGTATAAAGGAAAATTTTATGACGGGGGCGACCTACAATCATCATAGAGCAAGCCACCTGAAATACCTCTTTGTAAAATGTTTATTGAATTCTACTTTCGTAATACAAAGGTTTTGACCGAACTTGATCCAGAAAGGTATTCAGTTCACCGAACAGAACAAAGAGACGGCGTCGGCGTTATAACGTTGTTTCCGCAAAAGTGGATCAATAATTTACCAAATACCTACTAGGTCAACAATGAACTAAAGTTTTGAATAACGCTCACAAAGACTATTTACATAGTGTTAACCCTTGATCTTCCATACCATTGAAGATCCAAGGTTAATGGATTTGTCACTATTTTGGATTTGACAGTCCACTCTATTTTATATATCGCTCAGTTGGTAGTAGCTCTGCCTCCTGCACTTTGGGCAGTGGGTTCGATCCCACCAAGAACAAATTAATTCAATTCAATTTATTTATTTCAACATGCTCGTAGCGCTGCAGAAGTGAGGCATCCCCATCAGCATCCTGAATCCATTATTATATTGGACACGCAGTACATTTTCGTATGGCTGACCCACAGGCTCGTGTAAGAAAGAAAGAGTGATTTATGTATGAACATAGATATTTGTTCTATGTCTGGGTGTTATAATTTACTATCTAACTAACATAATATCAGCTATCTGGTTCCCATGTTACAGGCTTTGCATAGTTTGGAGCTAAATAGTGCTTGCGAAAAGTCGACAAATATTGATTTAGTTAAAATACGGGATGCTCTTTATTTGGACCTCAAAAGCCGAAGTCCGTAAAGAGTGGAAAAGGGATAGGGGATGTCTTTGTCCTACAGTGGGAAGATGCAGGCTATATATATATATAATGATAGAGGACGCTCTAGTGACGGATACGGTAAAAAAAACGTGGACCCAGTATCGCATATTGATTACGCTTCTATGCGTTAGTATGTACGCATTAGGCTGGTGAAACCTATGAGTGGCTGCTATCAGCACTCACATAAATTCGTGTTATTGCTTTTGGAGTACCGTACGCAAAGACTTCTTTGATTGTATCATTTTGAAGTTTAATCTGTCATCGCGCATCTCGATGGCACAGATGAGAGAATATGTAGTATCGTAATGAACGAACTTGATATGTAGTTCAGAAGTTTTGACACTTGAAACCCAGAATATCGTCATAGTAATGGGCTTCAAACCTTCAAGTTGGCCCCAGGTAGAAATACGACACGACAAAAGAACCGTAGAGTCGAATGTTCTAGATACCTATGTCTAGGGAGACCTATCTTCATCACCAAACGTGTAGTTCGGCTGAAATGATGATGATGAATGGATGGTTATGCGGAAATTATTACATAGATTTTATTTCATTTTTGTACCGTGAACCGGTAACAATACAAACAAGGATAAATGGATTAGTGGCCCGGAACACTACTCCAAGTAGGTACCTATCCTGTTTGGGTTTGTTACCTTTGTTCGTTTAGTAAATAAAACTATTTTATTTCATTTGATCATCATACGATCCTCACACAAAAATATAATCTAATATCTATAGACGAGCAATTCTTGTATATACAGGGTGTCCCAGAACTCAACGTCAAGCCGAAACGGGGCGACAGGATTGATTGTAAACATCATGAGAAAAATCAGAAAAAAAATCTATCCCATAGTTTAAAAATTATGGGCATTTATAAACCTAAAAATGTTGTCAATCTGTAACCATTTTTCGGTTATTGTGGTTAATTTTTATTATATTTGTTCATTTAAACTTTGGAACCGTAACCCTAAATAATATTTCTAAGAATCACAGTCAATAAGAATAATTTTTAATTTTTTTTAATTAAAAAAAAAATTGATTTCTCTTGTGATGTTTACAATCAATCCTGCCGCCCCGTTTCGGCTTGACGTTGAGTTCTGGGACACCCTGTATAAATATATTATTAGATATAATATATCAGAATCTCGGAAACCGCTCCAACGATTTTCATGAAATTTGGTACGCCCCCAGCATAATATACGAGTATGTATCAAATTTATTTCGTTTCGGGGGCGATAAATTGATCTAGTAGGATACAGCAACGCAGCAAAATTGGCAGCCAGATATTGCATAAACATTTCACAAAAGGTCACCTAGAAACGAAATAAAACAATAAGAGTTCATGCTACGACCTTCAGACCTGAAATAGCCTTCTAAGACTGCTGTATTTATCTAAGTTCGAGGGAAAGCTAGTAAACAAACAACGATTGAAATACCTAGACTGAGAGAAGACTTGTAAATATCTGTTTCCGCTCACTTTAGATTAATGTTGGAATGGAGCTTCCAGCTCAAGAAAAACAGATGCACAAATGTTAACGAATTTAGATTGTACTGCATAGGAAATAGAACTTAAAATTGATGCATGCGAGGTTGTCGTTTTTTAAAATGATCGCAACGGATTGAAAGAATCGATCAATAAACAAAAGATACTCGTAGCTATTCCATGCCAAGGTTGTGTGGTGAATGTGCTCGCGGGATTTTAAGAAAAAGACAACTGTTAACAATTTATTAATAATGATTTAGAAAATCCTACTTCTATTATAAACGCGAAAGTTTGTAAGTATGAAGGATGAATGTCTGGTACTCTTTCACGCCGGAACGACTGAACGGATCTGGACAAAACTTGGCAGAGAGATAGATTATAGTCTGCAATAGCACATAGGCTACTTTTTATCCCGTGGGAATACCGGGATTTAAATCTGCGCGGGTGAAACAGCGGGGTGCAGTACCTACATAGTCTCGAATTCTTTTTTCAGTACTACAAATAGACAAAGATTCAGAAAATGACATTAAAATCTTCATCAAAAAAGTTGTATAACTAATTTTCGTACACAATTAAACTTGTTTGTCAGCCTCTTCAAAAAACTTAGCTATTTTACATACCTACCCGCGGTTTCTGAAAGCGCGATCAACACTAATCGGCTGTAAAGTCACATGCTATCTCTATAAGGTTACCTGGAAGATAATGCTTTATAGCATTAAGTTCGCCTTTGTACTGTTATTTTTTATGTGCAATAAAGTATCTTCAATCAATCAATCTAATTTGAAGTAAAAGCTGAAATGGCAAGTGACTTGACAGCCGATTATTGTTGATCGAGCTTTCAGAAACCAGGGGTTAAAGTATGTAAATACAACGATTTACACTAGGTACAACCTAGTATGGCTGAGCAAATGCAACTACTTGACTATGTATCTAGACTGCCAAGTTAAAAACCAAAAGCGAAGGCGTTCAAAAAGCCAGGCGTCTCCGTGAGAGAGTGTAAGGAGGAGCTGTTTTACGGTTATTTCCAGAGAAGTTTTACACTGCTTTCTTTATTACAAATATCATATAATATTTTCTATAAATATACCAACACTTGTTAGAGCTAGGAACTGGGCAAAGGTACGAGGATTTTATGACGTAGACACCCCCCATCCCACTTTATGACGCTACCTACACTGCAGTGTTCCCTTCTGCATTACTGACTTATAATGACGCAATAAACTGGACCTTCATAGATGCCGACGGGGGCTTCATTTATTTATTTTATTTATTTATTATTTACCTCATTGTACAGAGAGATTTGTTAGGAAGTCTAAAAATCAACACTGGCAAGCTTTTCTGTAGAATGGGACTACCCCCGTGGACTACTATACATCTTTTGTACACAATACCCAAAGGTTATTTGGAACATATTGCTTTATAGAATTAAGTTCTAATGGACCACCTTAGAGTCTAAATGCGGACACAGGAGTCCAATATAGGTAAGTAACAAGTAGCATTAAGTTCACATTCGTTCCTTTATTTGAATGTGCAATAAAGTATGTTCTACCTACACAAAAATCTATCTATACACAAAGGTTATTTGGAACATATACCTTCGTACCTATTGTTATTTGAATGTGCAATAAAGTATTTTCTATCTATCACGAGTAACTCAAGTAACTTCAAGCAAGCCCAAGTTTGACGTAAAATCTGGGTCATCATTATCATCAGCCTCAGAAGTCTACTACCTAGGGTCTACCCCTCACTTGTACATTTCCAGGAAGAACTATTCCAAGCCCTCTTTAGCAACAAACTTATCTTTTATTATTCTTGTTATAATAACAAATCTATATCTTGTTATAATATCTTAACTTTTATTATACTTGTTATAATAACAAAAATCCGTAACGTGTTTATGGTTTTACTAGTTGGCCCCGCGGTTTCACCCGCGCAGATATAAATCCCGGTATTCCCACGGGATAAAAAATAGCCTATATATGTGCTATTTCTGACCATAATCTATATCTCTGCCAAGTTTCATTCAGATGCGTTCAGCCGTTCCGGCGTGAAAGAGTACCAAACATCCATCCATCCATACTTAAGGCTCCGGTGACAGCGGCTCGCAATTTCGAGGTGCGATTGGCTATTATTTCATTTTATTTCATTTCGGGGAGGTTTTTTGAAAGAATAATTCTAAAGAAACACGCATAAATACTGTTCGAACACAAATAATACAATAATATAAGGGAAACATGCCCGAATCAGAAATCATTTTGGTATTAGTATGTTTGGTCTACGTTTACCTAATACCAAAATGATTTCTGACTCAAGCACACATAAGGGAAATGTGCTTGAGTCAGAAATCATTTTGGTATTAGGTAAACGTAGACCAAACATACTAATACCAAAATGATTTCTGATTCGGGCATGTTTCCCTTATATTATTGTATTATTTGTGTTCGAACAGTATTTATGCGTGTTTCTTTAGAATTATTCTTTCAAAAAACCTCCCCGAAATGAAATAAAATGAAATAATAGCCAATCGCACCTCGAAATTGCGAGCCGCTGTCACCGGACTCTTAAGTACAAACTTTCGCATTTATAATAGTAGTATGATTTACCTACTGTGAATTTGCATTCAAACATTTTTCTTACTATCACGCTTCGCTACGTCTGATTTTAGTGAAAAGGCAATTTTTCTTGAAAGTTTTCTCCCGCGAAGGCGAGGTCAAGTTTTTCAATTCCGTTTGTGGAGCACAAACAGGTTGGCTTATCTCAAATATTATGAAAAAAGTTGGGGGAAAATTAAAAAGTTTGGTCTAAGTTTATTCATGTAAACCTTCGTAGTTTATAAGTAGTATAAACGAATATTTTATGATACTAAATTAGAACCTAATTTTTATTTATGTTTGCAAAATATTATTTCATAGTGGACTAGATTAACAAATTGAATAAAACTAAAAGACAATAAAACAATAATTATAAGAAGAAAATAGAGCAGAAATAATAAAGAACAATGCAATACGTTCTTTTGTTTTTACCCTAGTTTTATTATAAGAAAAGGCTATTCTAATGATGAAGAAACGTTAAAACTAAAGTCTACTTAGGTAACTTAATTATAATTAAGTTACTCAGTAACGATCCTGGTGATCTGAACCGTAATCGGTTTAGCTCACTTGCTAGGGGTTGACGACATGCAACATAATTATTAAAGCGCTCTCTCTGTGTTCTTATGGTTTTTTTTACATGCATTTTTTTCCTCTACAAAGTGTGTGATATGCGTTGACTTGACTTTTATTTTGAAGAATCTTTCTCGGTACTTTGATTGTAGAGGATGCAGGGGTAATGGCGATCATGTCGGATACCGCTCATTCCAATAACTTATTAAATAAGGTGCCTTAAAACACAGCGAGCACGCTGCAGCGCAGGGGTTGTAACGCTTGAGCAGGCAGAGTATCTGGGTGAATCAACTTTTAAGGCACTCCTTTTGTGTCCCTGTCATGCAAAGAGCATAAAAATCCTAATTTCCTTATAAAATATGTTTGTTTTGATGTTAACGTAAACTTAGATCCTTTCCTAACATGCTAGTTTCATAGTATTTTATAGTTAATAGGAAAATTTTTGACTTTATTATGGTAACTCAGCAGAACATAAGCACTATCCATACAAAAAACATGTGTCCCCAGGCCTAGATGACGATACAATTGAGGACGTATCTTAAAAAAAAGGTATGAATGCACAGCCTTTTTACCCAATATTATGATTCAGAAAAAGATAAACTTACGTTTAAAGTTAACATTTATAAAAGTTTGACAAATATTTTATATTTTTCGTGCATCCAAACTTTTGTCCCAAACTTTGATCAAAACATCAGTTCTACAGAGTTACCGATAAAAATTCATGACCGTTATCAAGAGATGACGCCTACCTTGGTGTCATCTAAGGCGATTATTGTCTAATATTTAGTTGGTATGATCAAAAAATCTCTACCTAGCTTTACCGCCCCCCCAGCCTAAATTAAGTTCTCAGCTGGTGCGCGTAGGTTTATTGTCGCTCTACAGCGTTGCAATGGATATTTATGAGGCACCCTCGTCACTTTTTCTAAAAAAACTCGTTAATATTAGCTTAGATGTCGTGCCCCACTGCAAAACCTAAAAATAGATATATTTTACAGTATATTTTCATAATATTTCGATGATTTATTTTTTATTGTTAGTTGTTCATAATGTTGTCAAAGGAGTGTCTTAAAAGTTGATTCACCCATCTAAACCTCAAAACTAACCAAAGACAAATGAAATAACAAATGGAGCATTTTTCTCTCAGGTGATCGGCATTCCCCCATCTTCCCGTACGGCCGCTTATGCAATAAAAACAATACGACAGTTAAGTGATGGTCGTGCAGCCAGAGCTGTGTATCATGCTTATTTTCACTCGTTGATGACGTATGGTATACTAGCCTGGGGAAATGCGTCACAGTCCAATAGAGTGTTTATATTGCAGAAGCGGGCGATTAGGTTCATACTGCAAATAAACAAACTAGAATCATGTAGGGATAGGTTTAAGGAATTGAATATTATGACACTTACAGGAGAATATATTTTTCAAAATTTAATTTACGCTAAATTGCATATTGACGATAACAAATTAAAAAGTGACATCCACAATCACAATACACGCAATAAAAGCAATGTAGTTGTCCCAAAACGAAGACTCGCTAAAGTTGATAAAAGCTTCCTATGCAAAAGCATTACTTTTTTTAATAAATTGAATAAAGACACTAAAAATTTGGAGTATAAGGAGTTTAGCGCCAAAATAAGGGCATTTCTGTTGTTAAAGTCTTTTTATACTGTTGACGAAGCCTTGGCTGATGATTTTAGTATGTAATTTTTTATTTGTTTGTCTGTGTGTACCTATGTACGAACATGTACAAATATTTTGTGTACTTACCAACTATTATTATTTGACATACGTTATCTTTTGTAAAATTTGACTTTTCTGAGTGTACCAAATGTACCAAATTTGAATAAATTGAATTGAATTGAATTGAATTGAACTATAAGAATTTTAAACATGCAGGTCTCATAACGATCCATGCCTTCAACTTGAACGGTTTTTGATGAATACAATTCGTATTTTTTCTATGATTTAGTTTCTTTACGTGAACTTAATGTAGGAAAGGTTTTTTTCTTCTTTACTGGTATTAAAATTGATATTTTCTTTGCAGGCTCAAAAGCAAAGTCAAGTTGGAGCCGGATGAAAACTGCCATCCCAAGCGAACGGAAATGGGTAAGTATATTTTTATATTTCCATTTGTATCTGTACCCGCAATCTAACCCTCCGTTTCTGAAAGCTCGATCAACACGTAAGGTACAGACACACGTGCTCAAAAGTAAGCATGCTTATTTTGAGCATGCTCAAAGATCACCGACGTACGACCAAATAAGCATGCTTATTTATAAGCACGACCTGTTCACACGTGCTTTTATTAAGCGAGGCTCGAAAATAAGCACGTGTGTCAGTACCTCCGTGCGTATCCTGTACCACGTGGAGTTTACAGATGCTAACTTTTTTTTATAAAACTATTATGATTGTTTTTATGAAAATAGCCAACACCTGCATCACAAAGCATTGCCACGTAAGTCACGCACAATTGGAACGTGCCCTATGCGCTGCCCTGAGTCCATTTACTCGAGACATAACAGATGTGATTGTAATTAGACCGGTAACCACACTCTTTAAACCGAAACATAGCCCAGCATACTTTCAGCTCAGCGCTCGACGAGGCAACACGTTCAGTGCACAGCGAGTCAATTTCCTGAAGATGCTTCGTAGAGAGGCGAAACACGTGTCGAAATCTAATTAAGTTTATTCCAGCTTAAGGAGATTAGATCAGCGGATTAGTACTACATATTGCTTTGTTCAAAGTTAATTTATACGAAACATAGCGTTGCTGGTTGGCGGCTGAAAAAGGCGTGGCTTTACTTCCCAGAACGAGCCCTTCACAATGGGCTTTACTACTGTTAAAAATCTTATCAATATTATTATTAGCAACTTCAAAATATACTCATTAAATTTAAAGAATCATTCTGAAAGCACGATCAACACTAATCGGCTTTCAAGTCACTTGCTATCGTGTCTATGTGTAAATAAAATATATATAATATATCTATGTAAGTATATAATGTATTAAATATATCAGTAATCTAGTACCCATAACACAAGCTTTGAGTAGCTTACTTTGGGGCTAGATGATGCTGTGTGGATTGTCCATCATTATTTATTATTATTATTATCTCTATCTAATTTGACGTTAAAGCTGAAATAGCTAAAATAACCGACTGTCAAGTCACTTACTTGACAGTCGGTTAATGTTGATCGAGCTTTCAGAAACTAGGGGTTAGAAACGTATAAAGTGATATTCATAATAATGTTCGTTCACAGAAACATCCGAGCCGCCAGCGCCGAGAGCAACGGCGATGAAACCTTTCTTGCTATCCGACGGCAGGTAATTACACTATTAGTACTTTATCTTAAGGATCCGGCGACAGCGGCTTGCAATTTCGAGGTGCGATTGGCTATTATTTCATTTTATTTCATTTCGGGGAGGTTGTTTGAAAGAATAACTCTAAAGTGAAATTATTGTATTATTTGTGTTCGAACAGTATTTATGCGTGTCACTTTAGAGTTATTCTTTCAAACAGCCTCCCCGAAATGAAATAAAATGAAATAATAGCCAATCGCACCCCGAAATTGCGAGCCACTGTCGGTACAGTCAGCGTCAGAAGCTAAATAAATAAATAATTGCGGACAATTTATTTATTACAATGCAACTACAAACTAACAGCTCTATAGCCAAAACGTTTGCGCGCCAGTTAGTACAATCTCCACAGCACAATCTAGCCCCAAAGTAAGCTACTGAAAACTTGTGTTAGGGTACTAGATAACTGATATATTTAATACGTGATATACTTACATAAATAGATATTTTTTTGTTCTACATATTAAACACCCAGACCAACGGAACAAATTTCTGCAGATGGTACACAAATTTGTTCCGAGGCGGGAATTAAACCCGCACTTTTCTAGTTTTCGTACCTAAGCAAACTTTTGAGTAGGAAAACTTGCATCGATCAAAATGAAAATTTTACCAAACAGTGTGCAATGTGATTGCACACAAAATGGTTGTTTGCGATTTTTCAAAATTGGGTTTAGTGATTTTATATCTTTCAAAATGTCGAATCGTGCGAGCGAGAGGTATTTTAGGTTGTTCTCAACGCCTTATCTACTGAACAGTCTAAGCCAGTGAAATTTCTTCGACTTAGTCCGCAGAAAATTGTAATTTCAAGAATTCCTTCCTTCAGTCGCTCCAGCAAGCGAAGTCGCGTGAAATCCCACTAGTTTTATACATTTAGGTTTTCCTTTCGCTAGCATTTTATTATATTTCTACATTTTTTGAGATACTTGATGTTGCTGTCGAAATGCTCGTTATGAATTCCGCGGAACCTTTTTCTTTCTTTGAATTCAGGTAAGCTTTTTATATTGTGAGAGTGAAACTTGAATTTTTTGTAGCAATACGTCGAATACCCTTTATTTCTGAATAGCGCGTGTTTTGTAGAATTTTCATATATAGAATCTATTTTTAGGATGGATGGGTGGTGTATAAATATATTTTTTTCATACAACTAGCTGATGAAATCCGAGCTAGTCCCTCGCTTGGTATATTTAAAGCTAAAGTCAAAGAGCACATCTTTCTCTATAAGTATGTATATTATATATATCGTAAGTAAGTAGGTATATATTATATATTTTATATATAAGTATAAACTATATGTATGTTTAAGTACATAAGTCTTGTGTAGATTTATTTATTTTATCTTTTTTTTTAATAATAGTAATAAGTAACTACCTAATATAATTTATTTATTTTCTATCTCATGTTGTACACCCACCCACCTCTAATTTCAATTTCTCACAATCCTTCAAGGTTTGCTGAAAGAGAACTCTTTTTAGGGTTAAGCTCGCCTTTGTACATGTTTTTTATATAAGTTTACTGTATGTTCTAATTGTGTACAATAAAGAATAAAGAATGAAAATAATATGCAAATGGATCTTCTTATGTTAAGTAGTAATCATTATCAATAGCAAAGCAATGCCTCGTTATAGTCACGCAGGATAGAAACGTGCCATACAATGCACTGCCCTGCGTCTATCAAGGCGCTAATAAATGTTATTACAGTAGGAGTTAAGGCGCTGCGCAAACTTGGACACTTTTAGTGTACAGTTGCCGACACCGAACACTTTGTTCGAATGACAGTGGAAGCAACTGGACACGTATTTGACGGGAGTGAAAGATTTCATACTGGTTCTATAGAAATCAAAGATTCATCGGTAGCTTGTATTTGACACAAGACACAAAAGTGTAGACCGTTTGAGCCCTGCCTTACGCCGCACTTTATGATTATACAGCAATACTACTAAAAATAACACTAGAAAAACAAATAAAATGAGAAATCCACTTTTGTCTTTGACTTTGACTCCGATGATGAATACGATAACTTCAAACACAAATGCTTAGGACTATGTTGTCTGATGCTTCAGAAGGTGTTAAGGCTGCCTGTCCACTGAAACGGAACGAAGGTGCGGAGCGAGAAACGGAGAAATTTTTATCAATAGGATTGCAGAAAATGTCTGTCGCACCGCTTCAGTGGGCAGACAGCCTTAAGGTCAAGTGGCATTTTGTGAAAGAGTAAACATATTGCGAATAAGTACGAAAAGCTTTTACATTTTTTGTTTCTTTATGCACTCGTCCTGACGCGAGGTTATTTTTATTCGTCTACGGGAAAGTGAAAGGCTATATTTTATATAGGTCTTATGTATGGTTTGAACGTTCTGATCTGAGTCTTAGATGAACGTTCAACGTTCAAATAAATGAAATTTACAGCTCTTAAAATTTAAAAGCTGTGAATTTGATTTATTTGAACGTTGAATGCAAAACGATGAAAATACTTAGGTTTTTAATTTACAGCCAATAACGGATTTACATGATATAAACAAGAAATATAGTCCGTAGCAAAAATTAAGCTAATATAAAAAAAAATTTTTTTGTTTTTTTTAACGTTAATGCCAACAAACTAGTGGCCCCTGGTGTTGTTGTTGTCTATGGGCGACGGTGACCGCTTACCATCAGGTGAGCCGTTAGCCCGTTTGTCTATCTTTTACATTAAAAAACTGCTGGTGTAAGGCCACTGCGTACTTTAGAGTAGGTATAAAAGATTGAAACTAGCACAGAAGAAATAAATATAGTAGTAATAAAAAAAATAAAAAAGTAGTAGAGCTCTTTGTGAAGGGCTCGTCCGGGGAAGTACTACCACCACGCCTTTTTCTGCCGCCAAGCAGCAACGCTGTGTTTCGGTTTGAAGAGTGTGGTCACCGGTGTAATTACAGGCACATGAGGCTTAACATCTGTATGCCTCAAGTTGATGGACGCAGGGCAGTCCATCGTAGGGCACGTTCCTATTGTGCGTGACCTACGGGGCAATGTTTTGTTTATAGGTGATGGTTACCACTTAACATCAGGTGGGCCATCTGCTTGTTCCATCAGCTAGATGTATAAAAAAAAAAAAAGTAGTAGTAGTAGTAATAAAAAAATTAACATCAAAGTTTGTTCCATGCCTGTATGTATAACAAAAGAGATATACAAAAAATATCCAGCTACCTGGGGCCCAATTCTGTAACTTTGAGTTAATCAACACGCCATTGACATTCTATCGACACACTACTGACATTATTTTGCCCCTGTTGTAAATTTGGTATTCTGCAACCTATTAGTAGTTGTCAGCTAGCTCGCTAGAGCTGCGTCGAATTTCATAAATATAAAAATAAATAAATATTGGTGGACTTTCCACACAGCACTATCTACCCCCAAACTAAGCTTATGCTTGTAATATGGGAACCAGATAGCTGATATACTCTACTTATAATACTTTTTTTTGTAAATACATACTTATAATATTATATAACACCCAGACAGAGAACAAACATTTATATTCACCACACAAATGTTTGTTCACGGTGGGAATCGAACCCACGACCTACGGCGCAGAAGGCATAGCTACTACCAACTGAGCTACGTAGGCTGTCGAAATGTCATGAAATGTACATTTATTTGGCGGGACGAGCTGGATGTTTTCCTAACGGACTGGGCAAACATAGCCCAGGATCGCGACGTGTGGAAGGAATGGGGGAGGCCTTTGCCCAACAGTGGGACCCAGAGGGCTCGTAATAATAATAATACATTTATTTAAATTATATCAAAAAAAGTGTTAAGCATTGGTACCTAAAAAACCTGTCTTACCTACGGGTACCAAATTGTTTACCAATTCGGTATGCTCCTAACCAGGGTGGAGCTGGAAGCTTGGCTGGACAAAGCCACGTACTCCCATGGGGATTCCATCAAGATCAGCGTGATCGTTGGCAACCACTCGTCTAAGACTGTGCGGAGGATCAAGGTATGCCCAAAGACCGTTGTGGCTCATATACTGGGCCCGTACCACCATCTCTTGAAGCGCTCTTATTTCAATATTACTTTTAATGTCAATGTCTTATATCAACTGCATAGAGTCAGCTTTATGATCAAAAAGTAAAGTAATATTGAAATAAGAATTCTTCAAGAGATGGTGGTACGGGCTCTGGCCAGCATCAACAATTATGTAACTACCTACTTACCCGATATGTTCTTTGTCTTTCATTGTGTTTTACTAGTTTTCGGTCTTTGGTATTTCTTTTTGCTGCAAAAAATCGGCAAGAGCGAGTCGGACTTGCGCACGAAATGTTCCGTAAGATTAACTATAAAAACAGTAAAAAAAATCACGTTTGTTGTATGGGAGCCCTTCTTAATTTTCTAAGAGCACCATAAATTCGTTCACTTGCTATTTTAAACTCAAAAACCTTGTATAACTTTCAAGTGCGGTAGAAGGCATTGGAAAACTGCTTTTTCGTCTCAATAAGGCCGCAACGAGCTTATCTACGCCAGGGCATGTGCTAATTTGAACTTTAACTCCGCGAGATTATTGTGTTATTTGCAAATGCACGGCTCGAGGTTCCAATTTTGGAGTTCTCCGCGAGTCGTAGGTCCTTGACTGCGGCCTCATTAGCAATATCAAAGGTATACAACCACTAAAACGAGGACTTACTTTATTCACTTAAAACGAGGTTGACTTTGGATTCAAATGTTAATCCAAAAATAAAATTTGTGTAGCTTTAGAGTAGCGATTTGGGTCGCAAAAATAATTTATCTAGATATAATAAGACGTGATGATTAACGGTGATCTTACCTTGTAGTGTAATATATAATTACTATATGATGATATAATTTTTAATTACAGAGATTTAACAATCACAAAAGAGAGATAATTCATATTATGTGCTGTTATTTAATTGAGCCTTGATTACACTAAAGTATACATGTATGTACAATGTTTGATGTTCAATGGCATGTGAAAAATAAGAAGTCGGGACATCTGCTTATTCCATCAGACCATTATCAAATAGTTCTATCACAATATCTCAAATATAAAGCACAACTGTAAAATCCTGTATTTCACTAAGAACCCTGGCTCACACACAACACCAAGCCGGTCTCCTGTCCAGGTCTTCCAGTTTCCTTCGTCCACACTCCGTGACCCTCGGATTCCGTACATCCTCTCTCCTCCTCCCGCCAACTGGTATAGCTGACATTGACAGGTGAGGAGCATGACACTGACAGTTACTTCCGCTGGTGCAGGTAAGACTGGGTCTAATTCTAATTCGTGGTGGGGGAATGAGATCTGCACGGACGTCCCGCAATGGGGTGTATTGTGCATTGTCCCCCTGCTAACCTCACCCCAGCCAGCCCAACTCCTTAAAATAGCGGAGAAGGACCTTGGGTTGGTGGTAGCAGTGTTTAAGCATTCCTGGTGACGATTCGGATGCAGATGAGAAAGACCCGATCAGCTTCTGCAGTCCAGTTTTGGATCTAAATTCGTTAGTTGCGGAGCAGTGCAGTATCACATGCTCCACAGTTTCTTTTTCCTGAAGACATCCACGACATAGGTCGCTATACGACAGGGTATTGTATCTACTAGATAGATACCAAACACTACAACAATGCTTGCTGCTACACAAGTGTTCTCATGATGGTACTCCTCAGGCTCTCGTGGTCCAGCACGTGGATGTGTGCATGTTCTCCAACGGCAAGTTCAAGAATGTGGTGGCGATGGTGAAGGGCACCGCGCCGCCTGTCAACCCCGGCCAGACGCACACAGATACCTACACGCTCACTCCTCATCGAGGTACGAAGTTCATTGAACAGCTGCATGTCATCTTCAGCATGTAAACATAACTTTATCACTTCACTATCACTATCACTACAGTATAAAACAAAGTCGCTTTCTTTGTCCCTATATCCCAATGTATGCTTAAATCTTTAAAACTATGCAACGGATTTTGATGCGGTTTTTTTAATAGATAGTGATTCAAGAGAAATATTTATATGATACATGCATGATAAAGTAGAAAAACAATGTGCTCCCGTGTGAAGCAGGGCGCGCGGGCTGGTCGCTAGTTTCTATATAAGTTGCTCACGTTTTTGTAGGGAGCTGTATAAAACTACATGTATCTATATTCAAAATGATGATTATTAGTTTAAAATAAAAGGCTGTTTTACATAGGCTATAAAATGAGTGTACAGTCAAAATGCCGTACCCTCCTTTTTTTTTTTTAGCAGATCGCTTCATTCGAGCCGGCGCAAAGTAGGCGCCGGCCCCGGGACGACCTGGGCGCTGCAAAAACCGTATCGCCCTTCACGGACATTGCCCCGCGTTACCGGGGCCCAATAATTTCCTTACTCAATAGATTGGGTATTAGTAGTTATAGGTATTAACTTCAGCAGCTTCGTTCACATTTTAAACCCATAGTACCCGGGAGAATTTGTGCAAACAACCATTTTGTGTGCAATCAAGTTGCCAAAATGGTTGTTTGTGATTTTTCAAAATTGTGATTTTGTGAATTGTGTCTTTCTTAATGTCAAATCGTGCGAGCGAAAGGAATATTAGGTGTTGTCAACGTCTTAATTATTTTATTCCAAAACCTTTTAAGTTTACTTTGCTCAACAACTACCAGCTGTTGTTGAGATAAATGGAAAGACTTTCACAAAATATTGCAATTTTCCAATTGTCCTATTGATTATTTAAAATCACCTAATGATGTGTCGAGTTATGTTATAAAATCTATTGGTTTTTCACGTAGAAATAAATATCAGAATTTTTCACAGGAGTAACCAAGAACTGGATAGCCCTCGAAGATTCCTACTCGAAAACCGGCGCCAGCCTTGCGTCTACCGTCCTTAGCAGCAACACACCCG
Source organism: Plemyria rubiginata (assembly GCA_963576535.1). NCBI lineage: Eukaryota > Metazoa > Arthropoda > Insecta > Lepidoptera > Geometridae > Plemyria > Plemyria rubiginata. Next base: position 12,256,029 of record OY754908.1, on the reverse strand, counting down.
AGGACCGAAACGTCTTCGCTATCTACGTCTCGTACTATGTCAAGGTGAAACTCATCTTCAGCGCAATGGGCGGAGACCTCTCTCTAAAACTACCATTCACACTCACCCATTCGTGCATCAATGAGGCACCAACGGACAGCGTCGTCGAAGAAGCATCCCACAGAATGATCCTCGAGGGAAAAGAGAACAGCGATGAGGAAGACAGCAAAGAGTTGGAAAGAGACAAACAGAACAACAACGGCGAAGCTGACACACAAGACGAAGAACCGAAATCACCCGAAGATCACATGTGTGTCGCCGATGTGCTAGTCAATATCGAAAACAAAATCGAAAGACCAAAGAAATTCGAAGGCACGGAAGTCAGGACCGTCAAGCCTGAGGAAGAGCTAGATTTGATAGTGAAATACCAGTCGGATACGTGATCCGACGAGGAAAACACGGACCACATCGCAAAGACTGAAACTAAAGCACCAGACAAAGAGGTCCAAGCTCCAAAATGTGGTTTTGCTGCTAATTTAAAACGAGCTGTGTGCTGTTTGGATAGGCGACGCCAGTCCTAGCTTTCGGTGTTTAGGTTAAAGTGTTCGAAGGTACATTCCTTTAGTTTGTATTGTGGCGGGCGTCTGATTTTGCGCTGGTTTTAAAAAGTTTACGAGATTTACCAGACTTTCAGCCGGTTTCTGAAAGGTCGATCAAACGTAATGAGATGCAAATAACTCGCTACGCGCGCGCTAGTTAGAGATAGCAAGTGGCTTGATATCCGATTAGTTTTCATCGAGCTTTCAGAAACCGCCGTTAGTAAACTCAGTTTAATATTTCCAGCAGAGATTAAATAAGAGTATAAAAAAAACTATATTATAAAATATATGTTTTATAACTAGTTATAAGTATTATAATGTATAATTATAAGTTCAAAGAGTCACTAGCATTTGTAACGGCGTCGATCGAATGTTGTCTGAAACTAACGAATTGATAATCTAGTCATGAGAATTATTTATTTATTTATTTATTTTTATTTATTTATTTATTGAGATATTAACATCATAACAGGTTTTTTTATTATATAGTTATATAGTTATAATTATAATTTATATAGTTGTAAGTAGGCATAAAGTAAATTGAAACAAAAAGTTTTTAGCGTTTAGGTAGGTACCTACCATTTACTTTATGTATCGCACTGAATTGCCTATTTTTTTGTAATTCGGTCATTGTGTGCAAAGAGCAGCAATAACTATTGTGTGCTCCAACGAAGAAGTTAACGTACCCGCCTACATTTATTCGTAGACCCGGATCCAATAAAAAATCACAGTTATTTAAAAAAAACGCTAGTCGCTAAATTCACCGTAAACTAGCCGTCAAAGAAAAGCGTAAAAAAAATAACTGTCACTATGAGATGTCTTTTTTTTAAACTAGCCGTCAAAGAAAAGCGTAAAAAAAATAACTGTCGCTATGAGATGTGTTTTTTTTAAACTAGCCATCAAAGAAAAGCGTAAAAAAAATAACTGTCGCTATGAGATGTCTTTTTTTTAAACTAGCCGCCAAAGAAAAGCGTAAAAAAAATAACTGTCGCTATGAGATGTCTTTTTTTTAAACTAGCAGTCAAAAAAAAGCGTAACGTTCTTTTTTTTACGCTTTTCTTTGACTGCTAGTTTATGGTAAATTTAGCGACTATCGTTTTTTATTTATTATGAGATGTCTTTTTTTATTATATAAAGGGCTTTGTCGCTAGGCGACCACACTGCCCTATGAAATGTCATAAATGTGATGAGTAAATACCGTCTGTGAAAGTGGTCATGAGAATACATGCACTCATGCATGACACTTCCTTCATTTATGTCTATCTGTCCTTTAAGTTAAAAATATCCGATGTTACAAATAATAAAATTGTTAACGAGAAATAAGTCCGCTTATTAAATAATAATATGTATTTAGGAAGTACCCAGTTAAATTTGTGAATATTGTGATGTTTGTATATTGATAGTTATTTCTATCAATATCGAAATAGTATAAAAATAATACACACAAGTTGGTTAGTTTAAATTCAGTAAATCCGTGTATTTATGTAGCATTTTCATTATATTCGCTTTCGTAATTTTGAAGATTACGAATATTTTAGGTAAAAATTCAACTAATATAAGTTCAGAGTGTATAGTTTGCCATAATAATATTATATAGAATGCACTTTTACACTTTACTGTACTTAAAAATAGGTAGATATAAATATAAGAAAACCTTTAAGTACCCAAATATGAAATTATGTAGTTTGTGAATAATGTAAATAAATTCTGAAAGTTTTACGAAACGGCTTATTTTTATTTATTTTTGTTGTTTAAAAACTAAATGAATTAAACTCTTGATTTTCTCTTATTGTCTCACTGGCAAGTCAATAAAATATACAGCAAACCTATATACGGCCTCATATGAGATTTTCGAGAAATAGACCTACGCCGAAATAAACCTATATAGTCCACTAGTGTATTCTTTTGATCAACCGCTTCTATTATTTACTATTAATATTGGTGCTGTGTTAGTTTTCATTGAAATCAGACCCGACACTACGACAATGTGTTCCAAGTTTAATGGATTCAGTTTTTAAACAAAGCACAGGAAACAAAAGAAGAATGGGGAGGATGCGCACTTGGAAACGTAGAAATACCAGTTACTCCCCCAACCAATGCCCCATTTCGCGTGTTATTGGTAAAGTTGCCGAGCCAAGAACAAAACGCAAACTTAGGCCGCTCTCAATTTCAACACACATTGCTAAACTTAGCCAGACCTGAGTAAATTTGCTTAACTTTACTTAGGGACGACTTTATGTTTCCTAAGTTTGGGCCGTAGTAGAGAGAAGTTCCCGATTAGACCCTGGGACCAATTCACGTGTTTTATCTGACAGTCATTTGAAATCGAATACTTTATGGACTTTGTCCTGGCAAAGACTTTTGTCTTGGTAGGTATTTTGAAGGAATACTCGAAATTCGACTTTTAATAGGGTAGAAATTCACTAGTCAAGTAAGAATTCCATTTTTGTGATTGAGGAGCTGTGTTTGGGCTTGAAGGGTGTAGTAGCCGGTAAAATTATAGGCACATTAGTCTTAACACCTGTATGGGACCTGTATGGTTGATGGATGAATGACAGTGTATCGTATTAGGGTGCGTTAATGTTGTGCTGTGTTGCGTGGCAATGCTTTGTTATAATAATAGTTGAAGGTAACCACTTAACAAGGGCTATCTATACTATTGCTTATAGCATAGTATAAAAAAACATGTCAATTCTGATTTTAACCGTTTTTATTTTCGAATGGACTATACAAAAAAAGTGCATCAGGCGAGTGTGAATGGGACTGTTCGGAAGACCTCGGCGGACCTATCTAGATCAGATAGCAGATGTTCTAGAGAAAGGCCAGGTCAAGAGTACCCTTAACCGACGAGCATGTATGAAGAATGTTATGAGAGTGAATGAAGCGAAAGAGGTATGTCAGGATCGTAGCAAGTGGAAATCCGTGGTCTCTGCCTACCCCTATGGGAAATAGGCGTGATTTTATGTATGTATGTATGTATGGACTATAATGCTGGTATAATCGTATGACGATTGCCGACAGCGTTTACCGGACTTGATTTTACCCATAACTCACTTAAGCCTTTATAGCCCGTTCGCACCAGGCTTATTACGAGGCGAGTAGCACCCCCCACCACATTATTTTGGTGTTATCAGCCAATCAGTGAACAAGGACGCGTGCTACTTGCCTGAGGTTACAGATCGAGGAACAATAGAATGTTCTTATTAAACCGTTACTTTTTACTTCAATTCCATTAGGTACTGTCATGGATTGGAGTACCGTATTCAAATTCCTTGGGAGTACCTACTAGGTATACTTTAAGTTAATTAAGTGGAAGCTGTTTTATGTCAAGGGGGCTTAATTTCACGACAATAGCCAGCAGCGAAAGATTCATTAGAAAGTACTTGTCAATTACTCTTTAATTGACGCGCGTTTTCTCAGTAACCCGATGCTTTCCAGCTAGGATTTATTTTGTTAAAATATATACCTGACCTTTATGGGGTAGTATCACCCGTATAGCCATTATAATAGTAATGCTTTTAGGATTATTAGAGTTGGGTTGTAATTTTTTAGAATTGCTTTTTTGTAACATAATATCTCAAAATTAAACAAGATGGCTGATACATTTTTTTAAACCATGATAGTTAGGAACATAACTTTGATTTAAAACGCGATTTTTACTTCATAGGGATGTGCCGTTTTTCAGAAGAAACTGTGGATAGCAGTTAAACTTGCTATAATTATCGCAAACGGCGGCTTTTCCAGTATTCATTTCATAGATTTAGGGCTTGCGTTTTATAAAACACGGTAAGCTGCAGCCCTATAAAACAAGAAATGATCTAAGATGGGAACCAAACTTGTAGGTCGCGACTAACGCGACTTTCAAATGTTATTTTAAAAAGAACTACGACATTTTAAAGTAACATAATCGTGTTTTATTCCCATCTGTCTTTTCTGGACGATGAATGGAACAAAAAAGTTCCATCCATCCCCTTTTTACCAACCAGGGGGACCGATTAAACTTTTAAGATTTTAAGTTTTATTTCGTGCCCCTTGGGTTCAAATGGCACTCAGTTCATAGCTTATTCTGTACATAATTGTAGAGTAGATTTTTAATTTATAATATGAAATGGGTTTTTATAATTTTGCGCCATTGCCCGCAATACGTGTGTATTATTATTACTATTGTGCGTGACCTACGGGGCAATGTTTTGTTTATAAGTGATGGTTACCACCTAAAATCAGGTGGGCCATCGGCTTGTTCCATCAGCTAGTTGTATAAAAAAAAAATACCCACCTGGATATTACATTCCGTAATTCAACATGTATTCAGGTTGTAAGTAATGTTGTACACCGTCCAAATATTAAAAACCTCCTGCCCTGTCGAAGCTAGACACGACGCACGAAAAATGGCTGTTTCTGAATATTGCATTGTCTAGAACGAGAGATAGGTAGAAGCTCTATTAGATTGCAAGACGCGACGTCATGGCACGTTGTCGCTCAAGTAGGTCGTGTTTTAAAACACTGAAAGCCCTGACCTAGAAACAAGCTACATCCGATATAATGCCTTGGTTTTGTGAGACACAGTGGCCGGCATTACCCGTTAAGGTTTTACATTTTTTATTTAATTATTTTTACGGCGGCATTAAACTTACGCATGCCTCCCATTCCCGAGTGGAATCTCCCCGGAGAGAAGAGGCCGGGCTCTCTGTTAGATGACAGCATGATGACTAAAAACCCATCGATGTACCTGACTTCACCCTTTCCAGTGCACCCGACGAATTATCCGACCCTGCATCGGTCTGAGTCGCGAGGTCCGGTTGGGTTCTACCGCAGCTTGGTCAGTGATTGTTTGAACACATCTGGCCTCGTGAGGAGATCACCTTACCACAAGCATTTTGTTTTCAAGAGCAGAATTACGGCCGTCATATTACGGCCAAAACGCTTTTGAAACTGCCAAGGCGCTTTAAAAGCCACACCACGTGGTACACCTTTAATTACAGAGGAAGCCGGAATATGGCAGATTTATAGCTGAAACATTGCTGTTAGAAAGCTGTTATGGCTGGGCAATTATACAACGTGTAACTTTATACCTCCCCCTTCCCTTGATATCCACAATTAAATCCCCCCATTGGGATTTAACTGACCAAGCACTCTAGTGCTATATTTTTTATTAATTTAATGCTGGACAATCCACACAGCACCATCTAGCCCCAAAGTAAGCTACTCAAAGCTTGTGTTATGGGACTAGACTACTAGATAACTGATATATTTAGTACATTATATATTATACTTACATAGATAGATAGTTTTTATTACACATAGAAAACACAGACCAACGGAACGAGTTTGCACACAAGAGAGCGCGAGAGCGCACACAAATTTGTTCCGAGGCGGGAATCGAACCCGCAACATCTTGCGTCGCAGGTGGACTCTCGCCCGCTGCGCCAATGAGGTCGTCAAACTTAACAACTTTACCGAATTGATGGCGGAATCCGCAGTGATTTTTCAATTTGGCATTCTGTAATACATTCACGTATCAAGTGATACGTGATTGCCACCCGTTAAGTGTTTTGGCGAGAGGAAATGCCGTCATGAGTGGCGTGAGTGTTTTGCTAGTAGATAGAAATGCCGAAAATGAGTGAGTGAGGTGAAGCTCACGATCGTGAGTGAAGTGAACGTGGATAGGTGAAACTTCCCGTGATTATGTTGTTTAGAAAATCAATACGAAGTTCTGGTATTTTCTAGAGTTCACACTCAGCTGAAAGTAAACGGTAGGTACAATTTGGAGGGCTGACAATACATTTCATGAATGAAAAACTTAAATATTTCTCAAGTCGTAAATTACACACACTCCAGTTTGGGCTTAAAGCAATATAACATAATATCCTAACATCCCAACAACGTAACTATCGCATTAATATAAAGAAGTAAGTAAGGAGAAGAAGAAGTGAGGATTATGTTACTAGTATTAGCAAGGCTCCGGCTATTTGTGAATAAAATTATCCTGTATTATACTCAGACTATATAAGAGGGTATCTTTTGCTAAGCAATTCACTTTATGTTTTGCTTCATTTGTGCTAACAGCCAATTTTTTGTTCGACAAGGGAATAGGATAAATACAACGTTATTGATACGGGTTAGGAGTACCAGTTTGGACGTAATTGAATTACTTGGCAGGCTATTGAGTTTTTTAGCGATTAATTGGTTAAGGTGAAGACAAGAGCTAATGTGACTCTCGCTCGCACGTTTTGACTTTTTGAAGGATATGAAATCACTAAACCCATTTGTGTACAATCACATTGCGCACAGTTTAGTAAAAAAATCATTTTGATCGGTACAAGTTTTCCTGCTTAACAGTTTGCTTTTCTGGTGTTCGTACATAAGCAAACTTTTGAGTAGGAAAACTTGCATCAATCAAAGTCAAATTTTTACTAAACTGTGTGCAATGTGATTTTACACAAAATGGTTGTTTGCGATTTTTCAAAATTGTATTTAGTGATTTTATATCTTTCAAAATGTCGAATCGTGTGAGCGAGAGAAATATTAGGTGTTGTCAATGCCTTAATAAAAAAGTCTTCACGAAATTGATTCCCAGATAGGGCGAACACAGATGGTGGGCAAGACATGGGGACTTCAACCGAAGATAACCCTATGGCTCTACAACACCGTTATCCGGCCCTCGCTAACGTACGGTGCTTTAGTATGGTGGCCTCGGACAAAACAGGTCACCGCGACAAACAAATTACAAAAGTTTCAGAGACTTGCATGTGTAGCGACAACAGGCTGCATGAAGACTGCCCCCACGGCAGCAATTGAAGCCCTGATAGGTCTAACACCCCTACACCTACACGTGCAACAGGAAGCAGCTGCGGCTGCTTTTCGACTTTGGGCTCTAAAACTATGGGGAACAGACACACGAGCACGCCACACTACCATAATAGGAGAATATATAGGCAATAACCCTCTTCTGCTCTCCGTTTATGACAGGATCCCTAAAATGCACATACAGACTAGGAGCTACACTATACAACTACACGAGGAGCCTAGTGACAGCTCTGGTATACATGAAATACGTATATACACAGACGGCTCAAAAACCAAATCAGGCACAGGTGCAGGAGCGTTCTCGGAAGACCTAAACATCCATATAGCTGCATCTCTGGGCCAACACAACTCTATCTTCCAGGCAGAATGTGTTGGCATAATTCAAGCTGCCAGTGCAGTACTACGAAGGAAGGTAACTGGTTACAACATCAGAATCCTCTCGGATAGTGCTGCAGTACTACACGCACTAAACAGGTATGAACACAACTCCGGACTGACCATACAATGCCACCAGCTGTTGGAAGAGGTATGTAAGTCCAACAGGAGCATCACCTTACAATGGATCAAGGGTCACAGTGGATCCAGAGGCAACGACGGAGCAGATGCCCTGGCTAGAAGGGGCTCGGAAATGCAGACCGCAGGACCAGAGCCAAAAATACCCCTACCTTTTAGTCAAGCACGATCCTGGATCCGAAGCAGAACTTTTGAACTTCATAAAGACAACTGGGCAAGTACACAGGACTGCAGGCAGTCGAAGGAGGCTTTCCCGGACCTGAGTCCGAGATACTCCCGAAAACTCCTGAACCTGAAACGTGACAAACTCCGACTCGTCATCGGAATTGTCACGGGCCATTGCTCACTCAACAAGCATCTCTTTACATTGGGTGTTACAGACAGTCCCCTATGCAGAGGATGCCTCAACACAGAGGAAACCGCCGCACATGTACTCCTGGAGTGCAACAGTGTAGCACCTCAGCGAGCACAATACCTTGGAGCACCGAAGACACCTGGGGAAGCCTGCACCAGCATCAGCGAGCTGCTGGCCTTCCTGGAGGACATCGGGTGGCTAAGCTAGCATCCACCACCCGACACGCAAAAAGGGCCCATTTGCGGCCTACTTGCGGAAACCAGTCCGCTCACCAAGTACCAAGTACCAAGTAAGTAGGGCGAACACAGATCTCTAAAGGCGTATTACACGGTTCACTTCTGCCGTTCAAATTGGATGAAGCAACCAAGTTCACGACACTCTTCAAAATGAAACACAGCAACACTGCTTGCCGGCAGAAAAAGGCGTAGTGGTCGTACTTTCCCGGACGACCCCTTCACCAGAGTTCTATATACTCTTCATTGTTTGTATCACTTTTTAATAAAGAGCTACATTATTATATGATTTAAAAACATTTGAATAATAATTTTATTTTATAGAACGATTGCACATAGCCATACGAATAAATAAATAAAGAGCTACATTAATTTTCTTCGCATACCATTAGCCGTCATCCCGCTATTGTGGTAAAGTCACCCTGCTTTTACTATTATTATTTTATTTTATTTTGTTGTAAGTTTTTTATGTGAATTTATTAAGTACTAACCATTCTGCTTATTTTTTACTACATATGGACTCATATTGTCCGAAATAAAAGGTTTATATTTTATTTTATTTTTATTTTTATTTTATTAGCTACATTTAATTTGCTCTTACCTGAAATGTATTTTTCATGCTCGTTTTAAAGAAAAAACCTTTTAATTTATTAACTGTGTCACAGGTGTCAGTTACGTCACCGTTACTCGCGGATTTAGATAATAAATTACCTTTTTAGAGCCCGTGCGAGTCAAAACATGTGGACGAGGGTTCCGTCTATGAAAAATCCCTTATCCCGCAGAGTTATTACCTAAAACAAAGCAATAGCACTACTCATGGTATCGCTTATTTTAGCTAACTTCGCTTCGTGCAGTTGTAATGAGCACGGCGTTGTGAAATAAACTAGTGGCTCTGGGAGCTGTAGACCTCGCGAGCATACTAAAAGTGAGCTATTTGAGGAATGTAATGTGCAAGTGCATTTTCCGTTTTGTGATTTTTTTGATCTTTTTGATTTTTTTTGCATCATCTTGTGTAGAATGAGGTCCTTTGTGTTTCTCTCAAATTTGATTAAAAACCATCGATTGTTTGATGAGCTATCCTGTTCATCATGCTGAAGATCCTTAACAGATCTTCGCCAAACTTTTATGAGACCAACTTATAGTTACTACCTTTCAAATAAAAAAAGAATAATCGAGATCGGATCTCATTTGGTGGAGATATCTAGTATATCAAATAGCCCCCTTTTTGCCCTTTTTTGGGGGAAGTACCCCTCCAATAAAAAATCCCCGACGACAAAAAAATTCTAATAAGTCATATAATCTGTGTACCAAGTTTCGTCCAGATCGGTTGAAAAATGCGACCTGTAGAGGAGAACAGACAGACAGACAGACAGACATCCGGACAAACGCATTTTTGGCCAATGTGGAAACTGAGACGCTTCGCTCGCTTCGCTCGCTCGGTCAATAAAAAAGTAGTACCATAATTAGGGTTATTAGGTAGTACATAAACCAAAGAAGTGGTGCTTAGGTATTGCTTATTTTAGCTAACTTAAATGCAGTTGTAATGAGAAAAGGCATCGTAAAATGTGGGGTTCTATTCCAACCGATGACAAATACTAGTGTGATGAACGTAGATGTTTGTTCATGACACAAACTGTGTGGGTACAGTGGGTACTACAATTTTATGTACCTATGAATTTACAAAAAAAAATCCTTCCATCCTACTAATATTAAACGTAATATAACGTGAAAGTTTGTAAGTATGGATGGATGGATGGATGGTTGTTACTCTTTCACGCTGGAACGGCTGAACGGATCTGGATGAAAATTGGCAGAAAATAGATTATAGTCTGGAATAACACATAGGCTACTTTCTATCCCGTGGGAATGCCGGGATTTTGGAATCTGCGCGGGTGAAACTGCGAGGCGCAACTAGTATAATATAATTCAGCTATCTGGTTCTCATATTTAAAGCTTTGTTTAGTTTGGGGCAAATAGTGTTGTGGGGAAAGTCCATCAACATTTATTTATATTGATTTTGATCAAGGGCATTAGTCTCACCTACTGCTGGCGTGCATTTGTGCAGGTAATGTCAATAAACAACGCCTGTAACAAACTGCAGATTGTTTACATTTAGTGGCATTTCCTGTACACAAGTCGTACACGTCTTCAAAGCAAGGAGGCGTTGACAACACCTAATTTATTACCTCTCACTCGCACGATTCGACATTTTAAAAGATATAAAATCACTAAATACAATTTTGAAAAATCGCAAACAACCATTTTGTGTGCAATCACATTGCACACAGTTTGGTAGAAATTTCATTTTTCAGGAAAACATATATCAACATGTTTTCCTACTCAAAAGTTTGCTTATGTTCATAAAATATAAAAGCAAACTATTAGGATAGGAAAACATGTCTTGATCAAAATGAAATTTTTACAACTGTTTGCAATGTGATTGCACAGAAAATGGTTGTTTGCGATTTTTCGAAAATGGGAGGAGGTAGTGATTTTATATCCTTCAAGAAGTCAAAACGTGCGAGCGAGAGTCACATTAGCTCTTGTCTTCACCTTAATGTATGAATTACTGGCACCCCGCGGTTTAACCCGCGTTGGTTTAAATCCCGGTATTCCCACAGGATAAAAGTAATCTATGTGCTATTTCTGACTATAATCTATCTCTGTGCCAAATTGCATCCAGATCCGTTTAGGCGTTTTGGCGTGATTGAGTAACAAACATCCAAACTATTACATTTATAATATCAGTGGGATTAACATCTAGCGACCCGCCCCGGCTACACACGGGTGCAGTGTTTCTCTACTATGCTATGCACGTTATTATACCTTCCTATTTTTAATCACTGTCTATTATAAAAAGCACATCATCCTCTGCGTAGTTTTAAAGATCTACTAGTATATAAGCATACATAGGGACAGTCAGCGAGAAGCGACTTTGTTTTATACTATGTAGTGAAGTTTGCCGTAGCCCGTAAATTTGTTATTACTTTGTAATTACCTACATAAAAACAATAGTAATAGTGCAATAGTACGGAGCGGACGGATTTGTTGCTTTGTATTGATTTGTATGGTACATAGTGCACTGGATCGGCATTTCAGCGCCGGATCCGGTATTTCTGCTGATGACGTCATCCGCAGTGAACGCGCCATATGGATCCCGGCATTTCAGCGCCAGAAATCAGTATTTCTGCTGATGACGTCATCCGCAGTGAACGCGCCATTCGGAATTGCTTTGAAAATACCGATACTGCCGATGCAAAATCCGGATGTAGTGGACGCACCCCATCGGCATTTTGTAAATACCAACACTCCGTCCGCTCCGTACGCAGCGATGCTGATGTGGTGGACGCGTACCTTAAGAATCTAGAATTTAATAGATCGTTCGCAATGATACAATACGTTCAAGTGTATATTTTATAAACACTTAAATTCATTGTAATTTACGTTTACACAAAACAAAGCATCTAATTTCAAGAACTGATCCCTAAACCGCTTTAAATAGCCCGTCATAACAAAGATTAGATTAATTTATTTATCGTTGTTTTCGCCCTGTCATCCCTCTCCCTCCCCCTTCCCCAAACCTAAGTAATTATATTTGTTTATTTTCCGCTTATTCTATTCAAATAACAAACGTTGCCAGAGTAGTAATGGAGCAACGCAAATATTATCTTCACTATATAGTATAAAACAAAGTAGCTTTCTCTGTCCCTATGTCCCCATGTCCCTTTGTATGCTTAAATCTTTAAAACTACGCAACGGATTATGATATATACGTGATGCGTTTTTTTTATATAGATAGAGTGATTCAAGAGGAAGGTTTATATGTATAATACATGCATGATATGTGCACCCGTGCGAAGCAGGGGCACGCGGGCGGTCGCTAGTGATTAATATGATAATATTAGCTTTATTTAGCGATACATTAGTATTATCTGAGTAGTACAATCTAGTCGGTAAATAAACCGAAATGAAGTGCCGACCGTGTTTCGGTTTGAAGAGTGTGGTTGCCGTCGAAATTACAGGCACATGAGAGTAACATCTATATGCCTCAAGTTGATGGGGCAGTGCATCGTAGAGCACGTTCTTATCGAGCGTGACTTACGAGGCCCTATAAAGATGATGGTCGATATACTTTTATAGGTTAACACATAGCTAAAAACTAAAAAAATAAATGCACACATTTTAACTTGAAAAAAATGATTTTTTTCATGTTAACAAACAATAATAAAAACGTACTACGTAAAAAGTACTGAAGAAGATAGCAGATAATTTGTATGAAATTGAACTAAGGATCCTCCCTAATTGTAGAGCTTTTGTAGTTCATTTTCTCCTCGAGCTTGTCAGACTTTTCGTTAATTCGCAGACTAAAGATAAAATTAAAATGCTGACGTAGCACTGTATCCTACTACTACTAATATTATAAACGTGAAAGTTTGTAAGTATGGATGGATATTTGTTACTCTTTCACGCCGAAACGGCAGAACAGATCTGAATGAAACTTGGCAGAGAGATACATTATAATCTAGAATAACACATAGGCAACTTTTTATACCGTGGGAATTACCGAGATTTAAATCTGCGCGGGTGAAACTGCGGGGCGCAACTAGTTTTTTTAAAATATAGCACATTTAATATAATGACACTGGTAGAGTACCTAGAGGTCCCACCTGATGCCAAGTAGAAAACATAACCAACAAAGCTTTGCTTTTTAGTATGTATTTACAAAAAAGTATATAAGTAGTATATCAGCCATCTGGTTCCCAATAGCTTTGGCTTAGTTAGGGGCGTGATAGTGATGTGTGGAATGTCCACCAATAATTATTTATTTATTTTAATTTTCGTTAGGAACGTGCTCTGTATAACCAAAACTGTAACAGTGAAAAGTCTAGATTTAGGCTTTTCCTAAAACGTTTCGAGAATATTACAAATCTTAGCGTTGTTTGGTTATTTTTTTTGAATCATAAATTTCTTAAAAACGCCGGTTTTATGACTAAAAACTTTTATTGGCTCCATTAAAATGATTTATTTTCTGTAAAACTTTACGAACACGCACAGTTTTCTTGTTTCAGAAGTTTGTAGGCCCCAGACTCAACTTGCAAAACCTTTTTAGCTCTTTTGGTGTATATTATCAAAATTGTACTGTACTGTGTATTGTACGGGTAAAAAATAGTAACCTTGGTACGGTACCGGCTCGCCGCTGGTACATTGGCTGCGCACCCTAATATCATACATGCCTACATAAAATCAAGCCTGTTTCCCTCCCGTAGGGGTAGGCAGAGACCACGGATTTCCACTTGCTACGATCCTTACCATACATACCTATATCATTGTGATTTCATTAAAATAGCCTTATGACTTTTTTACTGACTTCAAAAAAGGTAGAGGCTATCAATTCGACTGTATTTTTGTCTTACCTCATTATACTGAGTGTACCGATTATTATGATTTATTTTTTCATCGAAAGCTCTTGTCATGTCTTCTTCTTCTAATTTAAGAGCAATGCTCTTGTCGGCGTAATTGATGCATTTCTCTCCAGGTGTTTCTTTTCAGGGCAACCTCCTTGACCTCCTTATAAGACATGACGGCAACCTTCGCTTTTATTTGGCTCATGTAGCGTATCCTAGGTCTTCCCCTGCCTCTCTTTCCTTCTATCTTTCCTTCGATTATTTTCCTTATAAAGCTGTCATTGTCAAGCTGTCTTGTCATGTAGTCCCACTTAATTTTGAGTCAGATAATTCTGACGAGTAGTTTTGAGATAAGTAGTAATATAATGAATGTATTTTCCAGAGCATTTGAAGTCGTTTTTTTTTCTTGAAAGAGTTATTTTTCTTTTTTCGCCATGTCAAAAAGCAAACGTGACGCAAGAAGAGTTTCATAGCAATATTGAATTTAATACTTTATGTATAGTGCCACCAACTTATCTAAACCGGTCTGAGGTTAGCTGTTTGTGCATTAATGGTCAATAGCGAATGGAAGATGCCCCAAGCGGCTAACTTCAGACCGGCTCAGATAACTTGGTGGTACTGTCCCTTCAGCACTTCCCAGAGGGGTCATTAGCCTTTGAATTTATTCTAATTTAGTCAAAAGAGGTTAGCAGTGACTTTAGTTTAGTCTCCCGAGTTCCTACGAAATACCACAGTTCTATGAAGATTTATAACTAGCTCTACCACTCCACTTCACTTGTTTGTAGTGAATTCGGTTCGCACCAAATAAAACAATAGAACACGACTGTTATCCCAAAGCACGGTGAGTAGATGCAGTAAATGTGAATATATTTTAATTACCCCTTTTGATGGCAAATATCCACCTGATGTGAAGTGATAACCAGCCTATCTTACACCGACGAGCCAGTTTACGAGGAGCTCTCTAGCTCTTTTGGATAGATGTTATATCTGTAAACGTATCAAGAAAAAACTCAATATACAGTTATAAACCTTGCTATTCCATTTCTTTGCAGAGATTTTTAATTTTTTTAATCATACTTATACGAATGAAACGATAGCATGTCTAAAATTACCTACGTATGAATTTTATAGGGCTTTGCAACTCCATTTTAGATTATTTATTCAGCATCAGGGGTAAGCTTCATCAAACGAATATATTTATACAAATTGGTTTGGGAACGTATCATGTTTTTAAAATACCCATAACACCCACGCGGTGAAGAAACAAAATAAAACTCTGCTCCACTTTCTAGGTACCTAGAGGGCAGATGCCCTACAATAATATTTCAGTCTCTTTAACACTATTACACGACATAAAGTCATTTTTATTTCTTTGTTTATAAATAGAGCCGTAAATTTTTTTGTGAACTGTTTTTTTATTCTAGTAGGTATAGACGAAAACAATATTATACTACCTACCTATTTAATATTATATCGCTTCTTATAGTATTCTTTTGTCTAAATAGAACTGTGGACTGTGATGTGGAGAACATTCACTTGCGGATTCCGTTTCCATCAGTTTGTTCTGTTTTTGGTTCATAAACTGATTTGCATAGTGGATTATTTCCTGCTTTAAAATGGATGCATGCGGTGGGATGAAACTGAATGCAACGTGGCGTGCCGTGCAAAACAATGTTGTGCGGTATAAATTGGCAATTGGCCGCGGGCCTACATCATTGTTAGCTTTGACCGTGTGAATACTTACCTATAGGTAATGAGTATAGCTAGTATAATAGCTGTAGTGGGGTCACCAGTGGGATGCGGTGGGATGAAACTAAATGCAATGTGGCGTCCCGTTCAAAAAAATGATGCTCGGTATAAATTGGCCGCGGGCGTACATCATTGTTAGCTTTGACCGTGTCAATACTTACCTATAGGTAATGTGTATAGCTAGTATAGCTGTAGTGGGGTCACCAGTGGGAGGTCGGGGGACTTCCGCTGGCTAATGTGGCCCTACACGACTGGTGAGTGGCCTTGGTGAGCAAGGTCGCCCCACACAGACGCAATGGCCCGGTTAAGTAAATCCGAGCCTACCGCCGCGCCGCCGTGGCGAGATGGTGAATGCAAACGCGACCCCATCTCACTATACCTTTTGCGGAGGACCACTACTATCTCGAACCCACTAAAAACTCCCCTGTGGCTCACAGTGGGGTTTTTAGTGGGTTCGAGATCCACACACCCCTTCCGTCACCCGCATGGCGGAAGGGCAATGCAAAGGCATTTTCCCCTTCAAAAAAAAAGGTATGGCTCAAGTCACATGTGACAAGTAGTTTTTGAGGTAGTATTGGTATTTATTTATTTACTTTAATTAAAACGGCACAACCAGAAAGAGATGTTTTTAATATATTTCTAAATTTTGCGATCCTTCACATGGGTTTCGCGGAAACCTAGGGTTCCGTGAAGCACACTTAGAGTATGGTTGTTTTAGATAAATCCACTATGTAGGCGCTTGACAACTTGTTGTGGTTCAACGCACTCACCCCTGTTCCAAGCGATATCGAGCTCATATTTGCTTTGCATGCAAATTTTACGACGATGAGTGCAAATGAGTCGACAGAGGATCCATACCTATATAATACCTACTCATTTCTGATTTCTTTGTAGAAGTATTAAATTTTCTAGGTTTCTATGTATAGAAGACCTAGAAAAATTTAAAGGAATGGGTCCTTACAATTTTTTCAAGCAAAGATGCACCTTTGCTATATTCTCGCCTTTGCACATGTCTTTGCAATCGCCCAGTGATGCGCTTCTTTGTTACAGGTGAGTGTGGGCCACTAGCTTGTTCCATAAGCAAATTGTGTTATAAAATGTTTAAAACATATTACAATTGTCATATTAACATATTTGATTACGAATCTATATCTATGTGTGTATGTACTGTAACTATTTTTATTGATTATTTGATTGTTATCTGTTTTATTAATAAAAAAAATAAAAAATGCCGTGTAGATGCCACCTGCCTGCACGTTCAGGGACACAATAGGTACTTTATTTGATACGTGCATTCATGGACAACAAAAAAAAATACGTGCAATATTATTATCTGTATCAAGCATCTCTGTCAGTTTTCAGTCAAATAAATCTATAGTATTTATTATGAGCACGATCGTAATTATTTAAACTTCCATAGAATAGCATTATTTTCGATTCATTTCACATTTCCACTGAATTTATATTTAAACTTTTGAGTTGGATCAGTTTGTTTTGTTGTTTAGAAAATTCAGTGTTCTGTAAATTGTTTTTATTGAATCCTGCAAATTCTCCTAAGATATTATTTTGTTGGAAAAGAAAAGTTTCAATTGAAAGTCGAAGTTTTTGAATTTACATCAATTAATCAATTCATTCACAGCGGCGATGGGCTTGCAACCGTCACGTATGAAATACTAACTACTGCAAAAATGTGGGTATGTGCCAAATGTAATGTTTGGACGTACCTCTGACTACCCCCCTTAGACATCCTCAAAGAATCTTGAATTTAGTACCTACTTGGTACTGGGAGATCTGAAGGGATATCTACCGTGCCTGGGGATCAAAGTCGTGAAGCTGTTTCTGTTTCTGTTTTCTGTTTAATCAATTCATTTGTTTGCTCTAAAACATGGACACACAGATACAAAGATGTCAGTAGTTTTAAAGTTTCGCATATTTTTACCATTCAGTGGTGTGCAAAAATTTAAGTAGGTACATGCATTATTCACGCACGTCTTGACTATTGAGGTCAGTGATTGATGAACACCTACTTTACCTACGTCAACCTATAATAACGATATTTGTATCATAATATATCTACAAAAAATATGACTACAGGTTTTTTTTTTCTCTAAGGAATGACTTTTTGTAATTCGGAAGTAAGAAACTAGTGACACGATAAGAAGAAGAATATATATATCTTATACTCTGTAGAACATTGTTCATACCAATAAACACCCTAACACCATGAAAAAACCGTTTACAATCGCCCGGGTGAGCCGCGGCAGCCGGCGGCCGCCTGCCATTCTAGGGAAAAGTTGTGTTTTGTATAGCCCGGCAGCCGGCTGCCGCTTGCAAAGTTACGGGCTCATAAAAATGAGGTTATCTCTTGAAATATAAATATGGGTTAACATTCCGCAAAGCACTTATCTATGAACTAAGGATTAGAAGATGTAAATAAATACCTACAAATATAAATACCCTTTTTGTGAATTTTTAAAAAATCTTTGAATAAGTACAGCGGAAATTATCCACTGGGATTATGGTATTGCGGTCAGTCCGAAAAACCGAATACAAGTTTTCCTTGTCTTTTAATTTTCATGATGACAAAGAAAATTACAACTAATAGTTACAATTATTTACAAAATATACAAAATACATATGAAACAGTTGAGCTATCTGCAGACCGTTGCAAACGATCTATAGATAGCTCAACTGATCCAAATCAGTGCCAGTCGGAAGCGTACCCAAGATACTGGCTGCATTGCCACGCTGAATGGCAATGCTGATACGCTGAGCCAGATACTCACCAGCCCTCGGGTCACGCGTCGCGTCGATAAGTCGCCATTTTCATAGGATTTTAAAATTGTATGGCCCGGGCCTTTATTTATAATGATCTTTGAGCACGCCTACAGCTTACCAGACCGATAAGTCTGTTGCTGTCTCTTTCGTTGCCATGAAAGTGACAGTTATAAGAATATTCTATTGAGCCGCTATAAACAAGTGGGTAAATCGTGACAGCTGAATATTCTATTGAGCCGCTATAAATGAGAGGGTAAATCTCTTACCATGACAGCTCGAATCAAGAAGAGACTGACTAAAATGTTACTGTTGCAATTAGAGCAGATAATTCCTCTCAGAGTGAATAAACAAACATGCCAAGTACAGACTGTCGCCATGTCCAGGAAATGGCACAGTTCCATATCAGATGCAGTTGGATATAAAATATCACTGCATCCGACACACAGACGTGAAAGCTTGTATCTTGCCAAGGCGCGCTCTTAGCCAGGATAGATTACAACGGTGGTACAATTTTTTTTAAACAACTTGATGATGGAACAAGTATAATGACCACCTGAAGTGGTAACCATCGCCTTTAAAAAAGTATTGCCTCGAAAGTCACACAAAATAGGAACGTGCCCTACGTACGATACACTGCCCTGCATCCATCAACCTGGCAACCATGCACACTTCAAAAGCAACGCTGTTTGGCGGGAAATCTAATAAACATGAAATAATTAATATTCTGTCACTGCTCAAAACGCCATCCAGTCCCAAACTAAGCAAAACCTACCTACTATGACCGCCTTCACAGCTCAGTTGATAGTAGTTCTGCCTTCTACGCCGTAGGCCGTGGGTTCGATCCCCACCGAGAACAAACATTTTTGTGGTGAACATAGATGTTTATTCTCTGTCTGGCTGTTATTTATTCTAATAAGTAAGTACTTACAAAAAAAAACTGTAATATTATCAGCTATCTAGTTCCCATGACATAAGCTTCGGGTTAATTTGGGGCGAGATAGTGCTGTGTGGAAAGTCGAAGTCCAAGGGACAAATTGACTAAATATAACAACTGGATATTTTTGTCGGAGATCCCAAAATAACATATTTACAAGTTATTTTGGGTGTCAAAATATTTCGAGCACCTGGCCTTGTGAAGTACTAGTCTAGACTTAAGAAGCCCTGACATTATAAAAATGAGGTTATCTACATAATAACTCGACAACTATTCGGAGTAAGGATATCGGCAAGTAAGGGTATCGGGTATTTGTAAGTTGGTCTAGATAAATTTTTCATATTCAGTGATGGATTCAGTCACCGTCTAGTATTTCATTTAAATTTTTAGTTAGCTTATTTTAGTTTATAGTAATAAACTTGTCAAAAATAAAGACGAGGAAAAAAAATTAAATGAAATACTAGACGGTGACTGAATCCATCCCTGAAATCCAGTTTTTATAGATATTTTTTCTCTGTTCTTTAGATATTTTTTTTTCAAATGAAGTTCATCAAAGCTAAACTTTTTATTATTTTAATAAAAAAGTTGAAAAATATAAAATCACTAGCGCCATTTACCAAAAATCGCGACAATTTGTGTGCAATCACATTATGCGCAGTTTAGTATAAATTTCATTTTGATCGATACAAGTTTTCCTGCTTAAAAGATTTTTTCAAGTACGAAAACTAGTAAAAATAATTTTTTTATGGGAAAACTTGTATCGATCATAATGAAATTTATACTAAACTGTGCATAACGTAACAAATTGTCGCTTAGCGATTTTATGAAAATATAGTGTTAGTGATTCTACATTATTCAACATGTCAAAACGTGCGAGCGAGAGCAAACATTAGCCTTACCATTTGACATCCTTCACAGCTCTGTTGGTAGTAGCTCTGCCTTCTGCGCCGTAGGCCGTAGGTTCGATTCCCACCGAGGACAAACATTTATGTCATGTTTGTTCTGTGTCTGGGTGTTATATAATATTACTAGCGACCTGCCCGCGCGCCCCTGCTTCGCACGGGTACAGATATCATGCATTTATTATACATACAAACCTTCCCCTTGAATCACTTTATCTATTAAAAAAAACCGCATCAAAATCCGTTGCGTAGTTTTAAGATTTAAGCATACAAAGGGACATGGGGACATAGGGACAGAGAAAGCGACTTTGCATGTTTTATACTATGTAGGTGTGTATTTACAAAAAAAAAGGATTTTATCAGCTACCTGGTTCCCATAGTACAAGCTTTGGCTTATTTTGGGGCTATATAGTGCCGTGTAGAATGTCCACCAATATTTATTATTCCTAGATCCAGTCCTGTAAGCGAAGGCGCCCCATCGAGACGGCATTACTTGTTCGTAGCGTACGTTCCTCAGCCTCAGCGGTACATGAGTTCGCACTCAACTTATTGCGCACTCCTATATCTATTATATCTCTATCAACATACATCACACCAACACTTCAGCCGCACCCAGATACGTTTATTTATGTACATAATTGCGCTGACAATAGAATATTATCTCAATAATAAATGTTATGAATGCGAAAATGTATGCGCAATGCCAGAAGATAGTAAAGAAGCTAGTATTCTAATATAACAGCGGCGATGGGCTTGCAACCTGTCACATATAGAATACCAACTACTGCGAAATATGGATATGTCCCAAACTGTATTTATTTACTTTAACTTGAACAGACAAATCATAAAAATATTAAGAATTTAGGTACAAAGCATAATTGGAAATTTATTGATTAATAAAAATTGAAATACTCAGTCACAGATAAGTCAGAATGCACACATGCCAGATAAATAATAATAAAATAAAACAAAACGTGAAAAACAATAAAAATAGTACATTGTTCACCGAGAGGAGAAAGTGACCGATTACCGGGAATCGCACTTTCTCTCGAGTGATACATAGTGCTTTATACTACACCTACGAGGAAAATAAAAAACTAAAACTGAATTCTCAAACAACACACAAATTGAAAATGGCGCCAATGGCGTCTGCAATTTTCACATGTTCTTTTTTCAAATTGTTTATACTGCCGCCGCAGGGTCGCACTGCCAGCCCGACACCATCCAACACACAGCTAGTGGCCAGTGTCATTTTGCGAACTTGGAGATAAAAACTCACTGTAAAAACTTTTTGGCTTTTGATATTTAGGTTACCGGCGCATAGTCTTACCCAAAATTAAAAAAGAAAAACCACGTAAGAAATGGATTTGCATACACTTTTCTCTCCCGCTCAGATGCGTTTTCTCCCCGCATATTTGTTCGATATGCAATGACGTACTTTCTACCGTAAATTTGATAAAGTATCAAGGTACTTTCCAAGCAGGTGTAGTATAAATATTATTACAAGTTTACACACAGTTAGGCATCACTCGCAAAATCTTAACATATTGAAGTTGAATAATTCAAAACCACAGCCTGCAATAAAACAGGCAGAATGAAAATAAATAATACCAATACTTAGCTCTAAGAGCACATTTCATCTCGCATCTACATTTTCCATTCGTACAACGAGGTTGTTGACTTTGGCTTTGGCCACATATTCATTAGTTATTTATTTATTTATTAAATACAATACAACTACAAACTAACAGTCTAGAACGTTGTGTGCTAGTAAATATAATAATAAAATATTAGGAACATATTACATATTAGGTATTAAATAATAAACATAGATAAAATAGCATAGATAAAAAACGTATGCAAATAACATTAAAAAGATGGCAATTCATGTGAAAAACATCTACATCAGGCAGGCTGCTGATGAGCGATCAGAGTGTTGATAATGTGAGTGCGTTCGCCGTAGGTGATTACCGCGCGGTGTCGGTGCGGAACGCGGGTGGGGGTTTTGCCTCTCCTATAGCCTGTCCAGATGACGCATTTCACGCGCGATCGACGGGATAGGTTCAGAAACGCGTGAGAGCGGATGTAATAGTATGTAGCTCTAGTATATCGGTTACGCGCGTAAGTCTACGCGCGTAATCGAGATACTTGCGCCATCTGGACAGGCTCTTAGTTAAAAATGGAGCACAAACCAGGAGCTTATTTGTTAGGTATCTCAGAAAAGAGGGCTCTCAGAAAGCACGTCTACACGTTGGGTCGAAGCCAGCTCCTCCCACTCTGTACTAGGATGGTTCGATCGAGTGGAAACATGATTTGCTTATCAAGTCCTTTAGAGACCAGTAGTTTAAGGATCGTAGATTTTGCACTATTTCATGTTCTTTTCCACTTTAATTTGATAATGCACGTGGGTGTTTCAATGCATTTTATTAAGGTATTATATCAGCTGTTTTATTACAGTGCTGTGTGAAAAGTTCACCTATAAAATACTAGTTGCGACCCCGCGGTGCTTACCCACGATTGAAAAGTATGCGTTTTTCCTCTATGTCCTCTCCCAACATGAAAAAAAATGCGGCAAAGGGGTTTGCGTAGCACAAAAACTATAGTAACACAAACTTTTTGGTAGGAACAAAATGTCTTTCAAAATGTTGAAATATACGTTTTTTATAAGCTTCATGTGTCTGTTATTACACCGGCAACCACACTCTTCGAAACACAGCAACGCTGCTTGGCGGCTGAAAAAGGCGTAGTACTTACCCGGACGAGCCCTTCACAAAGAGCTCTTCTACTCTTGAGATTGAGCGAGTGAGATACACTTAAATCAGCTGCAGTATTCTCAATAATGAAACTGAAACAGCTTCACGTCTGTGATTCCCAGGCACGGTAGATATCCCTTCAGATCTCCCAGTACCAAGTAGGTACTAATTCAAGATTCTTTGAGGATGTCTAAGGGGGGTAGTCAGAGGTACGTCCAAACATTACATTTGGCACATACCCACATTTTGCAGTAGTTAGTGTTCCATACGTGACAGGTTGCAAGCCCATCGCCGCTGTTAGAATACTAACTGGTTTCCTCACGATGTTTTCCTTCACCGTTTAAGAGCACTGGCATTGCGCACATACATTTTTCGACAGAAAAATCCATTGGTGCACGACCGGATTCGAACCTGCGACCTTACGATCGGAAGGCGGGGTCACTCCCACTAGACCACCGGTGCTCTCATTCTCATTCTCAATAATAATAATAAATAATGCTGGACAATCTACACAGCACCATCTAGCCCCAAAGTAAGCTTCTCAAAGCTTGTGTTATGGGTACTACATGACTGATATATTTAATGCATTATATACTTAGATAGATATTTTTTATTATACATAAACACCCAGACCAATGGAACAAATTTCTGCAGATCCTCTTGCGTCGCAGGCGGACTCTCGTCCGCTGCCCCTCTGAGGTCGTCGATTCACAGTAAAATATATAATAATATATTATATAATATATAAAGTACTTACCTGCCAAGCACTTGGGTGTCTCAAGGTCCACACCTTGCGTGTTATGCGTACTCACTCCTAGAGCACGCGCGCTTTTGTTTCGACACGCAACATCATCGACCTTTCAAATTGGCAGCCGTGACCCGTTGACGCTCGTCCATGGAAAATTCAAGGCCTCGGTCGATGATACACGAAAATAGCCATCGAAAGACCAGTATTTTATGCTAGTTACAAACCAAACAAAAGGTCAATATTAGAAAAATGTGATACGTTGAAAGCATACACAGCATTGGGAAAAGATTAATATTGCATCATCTTGTACACACACACAGAGCCCCGGTGGTCTAGTGGGAGTGACCCCGCCTTCCGATCGTAAGGTCGCAGGTTCGAATCCGGTCGTGCACCAATGGATTTTTCTATCGAGAAATTTATGTGCGCAATGCCAGTGCTCTTAAACGGTGAAGGAAAACATCGTGAGGAAACCAGTTAGTATTCTAACAGCGGCAATGGGCTTGCAACCTGTCACGTATGGAAGACTAACTACTGCAAAATGTGGGTATGTGCCAAATGTAATGTTTGGACGTACCTCTGACTACCCCTCTTAGACATCCTCAAATAATCTTGAATTAGTACCTACTTGGTATTGGGAAATCTGAAGGGATATCTACCGTGCCTGGGGATCAAAGTCGTGAAGCTGTTTCAGTTTCAGTATCTTGTAATTGTTAACCAGTAATTATTATACCTACTATTCATGTTCCCTCATTTAAACCTGTTTAACATTTATATCCCTTTAGTTTTATATAGATTCAGTGCTATACAGGGTTTCCCAGAATTGGTAAGCGTCTCTTGTTTACTGTCTCGAAATGCTCAGATTATGTCGTTTATAGTTTATTTTTTCCACCTCCTGCCTTGCTTCTGATTGGTATCCACTCGATACACGTACCATGACCAACCGAAATTTCAGTAAGTAATGGTACGAAATGTCAGTGTAGTGGAAGACGGGGTAATGCCGATCACCTGAGAGAAAAATGCTCTGTTTCTTTTTTCATTTGTGTTATGTTAGTTTTGAGGTTTAGGGACTGCCTGTTCAAGCATCACAACCCCCGCGCTGCAGCGTGCTCGCTGTATTTCAAAGCACCTTATTATTGGAATGAGCGGTATTACCTGAATCGATCGCCATGACCCCTGCTTCCCCTTATATTATTTCAAAATTGCTATTAGAGACTGCAGTTGGGCCTCTGGATCCGAAACTTTTGTTTTCGAATCTAAAAAGTAAAAAGCACCGAGATTTGATACCCCTCAGAGCACTGGTAGTACTCTATGCCTTCTGTGCTGAAGATCGTAGGTTCGATCCCCACCGAAAACAAAAATTTGAGTGATGAACATAGATGTTTGTTGTCTGTCTGGGTGTTATAAAATATTATAAGTACGACTAGCTACATGTTATATGCTTTGCATTGTTGAGGGATAGATAATGCTATGTGGAACATCCCAATTCACGTTATCACGTGAGTTAATTGACTCAGGCGTGACTTTGCGGAAGTCCATCTATATAAATATATATAGCTCAAAGGTGACCGACTGACTGACATAGTGATCTATCAACGCACAGCCCAAACCACTGGACGGATCGGGCTGAAATTTGGCATGCAGGCAGATGTTATGACGTAGGCATCCGCTAAGAAAGGATTTTGATCAATTCTACCCCCAAGGGGATAAAATAGGGGATGAAAGTTTGCATGAAACTTTGAATTCCTTGGCGCGAGCGAAGCCGCGGGTTCAGCTAGATGTTAAATATAAATTAACTTGAACAAAGCAATATGTAGTACTAATCCGCTGATCTAATCTCCTTAAGCTTGAATAAACTTAATTAGACTTCGACACGTGTTTCACCTCTCTACGAAGCAAAGTGACTTTCAGCTCAGCGCTCGACGAGGTAACACGTTCGGTGCACAGCGGGTCAATTTCCTGAAGATGCTTCGTAGAGAGGTGAAACACGTGTCGAAGTCTAATTAAGTTTATTACAGCTTAAGGAGATTAGATCAGCGGATTAATACTACATATTGCTTTGTTCAAGTTAATTTATATTTAACTAGTATATTACGTAATTTAATTACGTCATGTACTACGCGTTATATCTATACCTGTTTCCCTACTGTGATACCTGTTCTAATCTAATACAGCGGTATCACTTAGCTCAAATGCGCAGGGGCATGACAGCGGCATGGGCAATTGCGCGAAATGCAACGCGTGCGGTAACGCGAGAGAGAGAGAGCGAGAGTTGAGAGTTGACGTTCACGTTGCCACGGACATGAGCTGAGTACAAACGCTGTGCATTATTTGCTACAAATATATTCTTACAAATGTATTCTTTATTACAGTCTTAATAAGGTCAGTCATGACTACAAAACTCAGCCTTGATTCAGTTAATTATTAAATTGCGAATTGCCCCAGCAGTCTGAGCATCCGCTTGTGCGTTTTTTTAGTTATCTTTATTTTTAAAAAAGCTTGCAAGTAAGACAACCGAATCGATTGGAATCGAATCAGAAGACCTGTTTACCGTCAGCCCGATTATGCATTCAGTCGTGATTATATTGACATACCTACTTCCTTTTGTTTTATTATATTGAATCCTTAAAATAAGGACTATGGATTCATATTTATCATAGTGCATAGGTATTAATTTTTACACGTTTTATAGTCAAAGTACAAGTATTTAGACATGGTTGCTAGGAAGAGAAAGCTCTCAGGGATAAGGTCGCCCATTGTTTGCCTGCTGAACAAGAAATAATTATATACCAGCTTTGGCTTAGCTTCGTACTAGATAGTGCTGGTGTGGAAAGTCTACTAATGTTTATTTACAAAATATACAAAATCACAAGGATCATTCATTCATTTCATTTTATTTGCAAGGAAGTTGCGATCATAAACTGCAACAATTAACCTGCTACGAACGCTCTACGGCGTAGCACTACGTAGAGTCGTAGCTACAAAAAGTAATTTAAGAAAACAGTGCGCGTCACGCACAATTTTTTTTTTTCATTTTCTTCATTTTATTTCCTAATTTTATATTTTGCTAATAATTGTACTAACTATGTACAACACTATGTCTATGTGCCACCTGAGACCTTATGCTCACTTCGACCGAGATCATCTAACGATGGAGATGACGTCATATCTCGTTCGATAACTCGTGACAATTAAAAAACCCCATTCTCACCTTTTCACTCCCCAATTTTCTCGTTCGAAGTTCATGCGAGACGCAACATCTAGTCTGCACTGGACGCGATTGAACGCGTTATTCGAGATCTCTTGAATCTTCGCCCTATACAATGTAATTACAGGCACATGAGGCTTAACATCTGTATGCCTCAAGTTGATGGACGCAGGGCAGTGCATCGTAGGGCACGTTCCTAATG
This sequence comes from Plemyria rubiginata, assembly GCA_963576535.1. Lineage (NCBI taxonomy): Eukaryota > Metazoa > Arthropoda > Insecta > Lepidoptera > Geometridae > Plemyria > Plemyria rubiginata. Next base: position 12,228,867 of record OY754908.1, on the reverse strand, counting down.
TGCGTGACCTACGGGGCAATGTTTTGTTTATAGGTGATGGTTACCACTTAACATCAGGTGGGCCATCTGCTTGTTCCATCAGCTAGTTGTATAAAAAAAATATAATAATTCTTTCATGTCACTGTCATTTATTTGAATATGACAGTTTTTGCCGCCCTCAATGCTCTCTGCTCCATTCGTGTGTGATGTCTCTATTGTATTGTATGATTTGTATCAGCGTTCGTGTGTGATGTTCGTAGTGCCCACAGAAATATGTTTTCTCTATTCCGTGGTAGTGCCTCCATTAATTTGTATCAGCTATAGTATACTTCATAAATACTGTAAAGTGGTTTCCGGGTTTTTATTTCGACAAATTATTAATTGTAATTTTCATTGTAAATAAATATATAGACAGAAAACCACTTTCTTTGAAAGTCGGTATAATGCAGACGTATCTCTCCTAACAAATTAGCAATATTGCGAAGTTGCTGACAGATTTCCCGAGTACACAGCAACTTCTCTCATAAAATAGTTTCCAAACTTGTTGTTATGAAGCATTTTCTAATTAACTTTATAGTTGCTTTATCGCCTCGTCGTCTTTGTCTAGACATTTGCGGGGTCTTATATGATACTAGTTGCACCCCGCGGTTTCACCCACGCAGATTTAAATCCCGGTATTTCCACGGGATAAAAAGTAGCCTGTGTGCTATTCCAGACTATCTATCATATCTATATCAGACTATCCATTTCTCTGCCGAGTTTCATCCAGATCCGTTCAGCCGTTCTGGCGCGAAAGAGTAACAAACATCCATCCATCCATCCATACTTACAAACTTTCGCGTTTATAATACATATATATATTATATATGTATAGTATGATTTGGTTCTGCTTGGTTTAGGCGTGAAGTAAATCCTGCGCGTTATTCATTATGACCAATCCATCCGCGTTTGCGTTTAGATCACGTTGTGACGTCACACGGTTGGGGCAAAGTATCTCCTATATCATAGACTCTATGGCATAGAGAACAATGCCCCCTTTATGCCGTATGGTACCTAGTGTGTTCTTTATGTATATACATGAAAAAAAAATTGAGAGTGGTATAGCTCTTTGTGAAGGGCTCGTCCGGGGAAGTTCTACCACCACGCCATTTTCTGTCAAGCAGCGTTGCTGTGTTTTGGTTCGAGGGGTGTCGTCTCCGGTAAAATTACAGGCAATTGAGCCACAACATGCCTCAAGTTAATGGCAAGGTACGCAGGGCAATGCACCGTAGGGCACGTTCCTATCGACCGTGACTACAATGCTTTATTATAAGTAATGGTTACCACTTAATATCAGGTGGGTCATTTGCTTGTTCCATCATTAAATTCACATGATGATTTTAATTCTTTTCTTTAAAGTTTGACATTTGTATTTTATTCTTATAATTTGAATTTTGTTCTTTTTGTGTGTTTCTCTTTTATTTTATTCTTTGTAAAAAATTGCATGTCGGTCTTCGATGAGGAATGTGACAACCTAACCTCCGGTTTCTGAAAGGCCGATCAACACAAATCGGCTGTCAAGTCACTTGCTATCTCTATCTAACTTGAAATAAAAGCTGAAATAGCAAGTGACTTAACAGCCGATTAGCGTTGATCGGGCTTTCAGAAACCGGGCGTCACTCTATCATAAACAGTACCTTACCAGACCATCCTTTATGCGAATAAATACATTTTATTTCAGCTTGTATGGAGCATCGTGGAGCAACCTGGAGGAAGCTTTTACCCTCAAGGGATCCACATCCCACATCCCACTAACACTTACGATGGATGGATGGATGTTTGTTACTCTTTCGCGCCAGAACGGCTGAACGGATCTGGATGAAACTCCAGATCCGTTCAGCCGTTCTGGCGCGAAAGAGTAACAAACATCCATCCATCCATCCATACTTACAAGCTTTCGCGTTTATAATACATAGTATAGTATGATTTGGTTCTGCTTGGTTTAGGCGTGAAGTAAATCCTGCGCGTTATTCATTATGACCAATCCATCCGCGTTTGCGTTTAGATCACGTTGTGACGTCACACGGTTGGGGCAAAGTATCTCCTATGTCATAGACTCTATGGCATAGAGAACAATGCCCCCTTTATGCCGTATGGTACCTAGTGTGTTCTTTATGTATATACATGAAAAAAAAATTGAGAGTGGTATAGCTCTTTGTGAAGGGCTCGTCCGGGGAAGTTCTACCACCACGCCATTTTCTGTCAAGCAGCGTTGCTGTGTTTTGGTTCGAGGGGTGTCGTCTCCGGTAAAATTACAGGCAATTGAGCCACAACATGCCTCAAGTTAATGGCAAGGTACGCAGGGCAATGCACCGTAGGGCACGTTCCTATCGACCGTGACTACAATGCTTTATTATAAGTAATGGTTACCACTTAATATCAAGTGGGTCATTTGCTTGTTCCATCATTAAATTCACATGATGATTTTAATTCTTTTCTTTAAAGTTTGACATTTGTATTTTATTCTTATAATTTGAATTTTGTTCTTTTTGTGTGTTTCTCTTTTATTTTATTCTTTGTAAAAATTTGCATGTCGGTCTTCGATGAGGAATGTGAACCTAACCTCCGGTTTCTGAAAGGCCGATCAACACAAATCGGCTGTCAAGTCACTTGCTATCTCTATCTAACTTGAAATAAAAGCTGAAATAGCAAGTGACTTAACAGCCGATTAGCGTTGATCGGCCTTTCAGAAACAGGGCGTCACTCTATCATAAACTGTACCACACAACTGTACAGACCATCCTTTATGCGAATAAATACATTTTATTTCAGCTTGTATGGAGCATCGTGGAGCAACCTGGAGGAAGCTTTTACCCTCAAGGGATCCACATCCCACTAACACTTACGATAAGCAAACGTTACTAACAATCCTGTACATGTGAAATGTGGAAATAAAAAGCTTTATTATTTATTATTAGTAAATAAATAAATAAATAAATATTGGTGGACTTTCCACACAGCACTATCAAGCCCCAAACTAAGCTTATGCTTGTAATATGGGAACCAGATAGCTGATATACTACTTATATTCTTTTTTTTTTGTAAATACATATTTATAATATTATATACCACCCAGACAGAGAACAAACATCTATGTTCATCATATTCATATCAGTTATCTCGTACCCATAACACAAGCTTTGAATAGCTTACTTTGGGGCTAGATAGTGCTGTGTGGATTGTCCAGCATTATTAATAAAAAAAAAAAAAAAAAAAAAAAAAAAAATCACACAAATGTTTGTTCACGGTGGGCATCGAACCCACGACCTACGGCGCAGAAGGCAGAGCTACTACCAACTGAGCTACGTAGGCTGTCATATTCAACATTATTTCAGCTTGTATTAAAAACACTATCGTACAAAGAAACCCGCTAAAACTTTTTTTTATTCCTCACATTACAAGTGCCAAGATCTGCAAAGTTCTTTTCGACAGACCACGTGACATTTTATAGTACTCATAAATCCCAGCTACTAATATCTTCGAACTTCGAACTTTTCTTTTGTAGACGAATCTTGGCTAGACGCACACAGTCATGACAGAAGTACAATGCCAGAAGTGTTTACTGCCGGTCGTTGATCCGCCTCAAGTGGTGTTGGGTATGTATTGGCTGTTCTCTCGAAACCAACTCTTGTTTGTTTCTCTAATCTCAGACGATTTGAAGCAAGCAGGAAGTTTTATTTACCTTCCATTTTAGGGATCCGTACCTAAAGGGTAAAACGGGACCCTAAAACTCCGCTGGCCGTCTATCCATCTGTCACCAGGCTGTATCTCATGAACTGTGATAGTATTTTCACTTCTGTTGCCGCTATAACAACAAATGAATAAATATTTAAGGGGGGCTCCCATACAATAAATTTGTTTTTTTTTTGCCGTTTTTATAGATGACTAGTTGCGCCCCGTGGTTTCACCCGCGCAGATTTAAATCCCGGTATTCCCACGGGATAAAAAGTGCCTATGTGCTATTCTAGTTACTATAGCTAGCAGTTGCTAATCCAGACGTGACAAGTTACAAGCCCATCGCTGCCGCTAGAATAGAACTGGTTGCCTTACGACGATTTCCTTCAACTATAGATTCCACTATGCATTACGCACATATTTTTTTGATTTTTTTGGATTCAAACCATAAATTTTGTAGTAATTTATTGCTGCAATTGTATAGCTATAGCTGTATTGTATGCTTACAATAATCGTGCGTGAACAAAGACAGATATACAGTTGCAGCTTGAAATTGCTGCAATTTCTAGCTGGTTAGTTTCAGACTGTAATTAGAAGTGGGGATTACTCCTATACTAGAACCTCCGAAAGACTCCTATCAAAGTCAAAATATGTTTATTCAATAAAATCACAAGGACCATCTTGAAACGTTTTAAAACTAGGTGACTAGTGCCAGTTCCACGCGACCAACGCCGAGAAGAACAGGTGAAGACAATGGTTTTGAAAATCTATGAAGCATACCTTAGCGCAAGCAACTGAACATAATTTGACTACTGCTGAAAACGTGGCTTTAAGCCACGTTTTCACTAGGGGACATTTGTCTTGCGACCTTGTCGCCCAAAACGAAATGTACGTGTGCCCGACGTCGCTTGCGACATTTACGGGTTACGGACTTGTCGCAAGTCGATGCTCTGGGAGCGTCGACACGCGCGACCTTCGAGTCCCTCGACTGTCACCGGACAGGATTTGACTAGTGAGAACGTGTGTCGCTTTGTGTTCCGACAATGAAAATGAAAAAACCTCCTCGGGCGACATACACTACTGTCTAGTTTGAACAAGTCATATGTCGAGGGACAAAGTTGCTGAGACAAACTACGTGATTGTCGGACGACTTGTCTCCGCGACATGTCCCCTAGTGAAAACGTGGCTAAGTAAATTTTATGCACCGCTTGGGGTCGTTCATCCGTTATTGTATTACAATGTTTACAAATGAGTAGGTAGGTACTATACTAATTTCAATAGACTTGCAAATTTATGATAAGTAGATGTCAGTTTATACAATGAAAATAGTTTTAATACGCATTTTGATATCTAAAGTGTTTCGCTAAGTACACTTTACAAGATTAGCATATACATATAGATAAATAGATAGACAGATATCTCTCTTGATTACCACACATATAGCTAACAATTGACGTTATATAATGACAATTGTATTTTTTAGCGATAAGGTTGCCCATTATGATCTAATACTGGGCGGCCTTATTGCTAACCACGATGCCTTGCAGGCTACCTGCTTTGATTTATTACACGACATTGACGTTTCTTTGACGAAACTTTATGCATTAATTTAATCTAGTGCATGCTTGCCTGCTTAAATTGGGGTTTAATAGTGCTGTGTGAAAGTCCATCATTATCATCATCATCACCATCATCATCATCTACAGCCCGACTTCACATCGACCCACTGCTGGGTAAGGCCTTCCTTTGTGTTCGCCACTGTTGACGGTCTCGTGCATGTCTTACCCAGCCCTTGCCCACGATGTTTGTGATATCATCTGCCCATCGCGATCCTCATCGGCCCCAACGGAAGACCAGCGTGTTTCTACAGCTTGCATATGCTGAGTTGGGACCATTTTGCAACTGTCTTTGTTTTACTACTACTTTTTATTGTGTTTCAGTCTATAAGTCATCTAACATGTTTATTAATTAACATAGGTAACCCACGGAATAGAGAAAACCCTAGTTTTACCTACATAGTTGCAAATAACATACATAGTAGTTCTGTTAATCCTAGGTATACTCACCTCCCTATTGATTTAGATTAGTTTTTAGTTAATACTTGTTTCGCCATTAGTTTAAACATTTGAATACCTATGTAAAAGAATATTTTTTAAGTCTAAACATTTATGAATTATGCTTACGTTAAGCATACTACTTCGCCACTAGCCTTAAATTTACTTTATTTACCTTTAACTCATTTAAGTGAACTGTATCTGTTCTTATGAGAATAAACTCTTTAAACCGATAACCTTTTTTGCTTGATGATTTTGATTTGATTTAAGTCCACCAATATTTATTTAAGATACTTCTAATTGTAAGAGAGGTCTTTACACCCTTTTGTATCTGTATAATCTCAAGTGCCTGATTGGCGGATAATAAACATTTGAGAGCTCTTCAATGACAAACGTATATAAGGATTAGACGAAATGATTGATGGCAGTTATAGTCTAATTAATTACCGACAGTGTTATTAACATGTTTGGGCTTGTGATTGCTTGTCTGCTCGTGTGTGCGCAAGGTAAAATAATACATAGTTTTCATATAGGTATTAGTTTTTAGTCTTCTTGCTAATGAACCATGGCCCGCCTGATGATAAGTAGTAACCACCACCGGCATCGCCTATAATATCAGGCGTCAAGGAAAACCGGCGTTGGTACATCACTAATACAGCTTAGAGCAGGGGTTCCCAATTTTATTTGGCTATGGAACCCTATTTGATCATACATTTTTTGGCGGAACCCTAGTTAGAGGTTTTGATAAGTTTACCTTGTAGATTGAATATATGCAGGTTAGACTCGGGAGAAACAACAAATTATAAATGAGAAATAATTATTAAAAGTATTGCAAAACATCGACACGATGCGACGCGACGATGCGGCGCGGTTATGAGTATTTTCCACGAACGTTTTATTTAACTCTCGGACAGACTGGACAGACAACCCCTGGGTTCCGCGGACCACCATTTAGGAAACCCTGGCGCTACGTGACGATCAATTTTGTTATCATAGCCAATAATGTTCTTTAAATTTCGCCTATTTTATTTAAATAAACGAGTGGTATAAAGACTAGGTGTTACCTGCGACGTCACCCGCACAGAGTTAATTGCACAATTTGCTGTATAATCGATTTTCCGTTTCAAAAGACCCAAAGCAAACTCAATAGGAAAGACAAACTTATCAGAGTTCTGAACGGTACTGGACCGCAGTCCACATCGGCTTCACTGCTCTGCTTCTCCACATGCACACGGTTGAACCATAAACTGTCTATACGTCACGGAGAACCGGTACAGTAAATAAATTAACGTTTTAAACATTGCATTTTTTTCGTGATCTCTATTCAGTATAAATAAACACCAAAATATAAACAACTATATTCTAATAAAAATAATGAAAATTAAGATTAATATTATCTTATACTGGACAAAAACGTTTCAATTTTTTTTTATATAAATAATTAAAATATTTGTTATCTGACTTTTATTATAAAATCAATTGTTTGATGTTTTCTTCTGGAAACTTATCTAAATTATCCTGCCTACCTCTCCTGCAGCCGTATGCATGTGAAAATGTATATTTAACGTCCCACTGTTTATTCTGGTTTGATCCAAATTAATTTGGAACGTCTTTGTTTGCACCTTAGTTTTTCGTCTTCTATCATGGATAATGACAAAAAAGTTTGAAACCAAGAACGGTGTGAGTTAAAATTACCGAACGAAATTAAGTCAAACCTAACTTCAATACGAAAAGAATGATAGGAAACAAGTCGCAAGTTTATTACCTGTTCTTCTAACCTTTGGTTTAAAGTGACAATTAGATTCACCTAGCTTTCATAGTGATCCTTGTGATTTTATTGAGTGACTTTGATTTTGACATGTGTCATAATGTAGAAAGAAGAAGCAGTAGTAGGAAGCTAAAATATTTTTTGACATACTGCAAGGTGACAATAAAATATGTAAATTGTGATACTTTTATAATCTAAAACGAGTCCCATTCCGACCCCTTTCTTTATATAGCTCTTTCATTTTGCATTCACAGCAAATTAAATTCTTCCTTCATTCATTAGCAAGGTCGACTGAAAGCTCTTTTACATAAAAATGGTTAAAAAGCTCGAAAGGTGGACGGGAAATACAATATTTTTCTCTCTTCGTATGCGCTGATGTTTTAGGAAGTAGTGACTGCTATATGACGGGCGTGCTTGTTGATAGGTGCAGGGCAGTGCATTATAGGGCACGTTTATACAGTGCTTGACTTGCGAGACAATGCCTTACATCACTACTTCACGTGGATAGTATAATAAAAATATATCGCAAACGCAAAAGCGGTTGCATACAATGTTTTTAAATATTAATTAATTAATTAATGGCATTGTAAATGTTTTTAAATAAAAAAATCATTAAAAGTTTATATCTTCGTAGGTTAGATATGAACACAACTATTTTAAAGATTGTGTTTTTTGCATACTGCCCCAAAATGTTCTAAATATAAAGAAATTTTGGTATATTGTCGACTAGAAACCAAAATCATTTTGAAAGTCGTGATTGTGAATTTTTATAACTATCATAAGCAGACGCTACGAAATTTTCTAAAATTCACGAAATTTATATTATCCGTTGAATAATTATTGTTCATTGGATGGTATCGATTTGTCGTAGCGTGTATGTGGAGCACTTGCTCAAAGGCGTACGTAGACCTATTTCGGCATATGAGCAGGTAGCGTACGGATTTCCTTGCTTTGTATTTGATTTTATGGAACTGAAGCTCACTCGATTGGAAATCAGCTCTTTGAATCCGCAAACGTGATCATCCATACACTACGCTTTAATGGCAGTAATCGTACAATTACCCATATATTCTATCCTAGGAAGTAGGGTACAATATAGGATAGATGCACTAATATACATTATATTCTATCTTAGGCTAAGGCCGCACCACAATTAAATCGCTGTGGTTTTTAATCGCGTGAATTTGTGCCCCTAGAAAACTAATATATGTATATGTATTTCTTTTCTTGTTGTGTATGTCAAATAAATGTATTTTCTTTCTTTCTTTCTTTAATACAAGCGGCCGCACCTGCGGTTTTTTCCCGCGACTGATTTTAAAACCGCGAGGCATAGACAATCCAGAGATTATAAATCTCTTTGGAGATAAGTTTCTAGTCAAGTCAGTCCAAAGTAGATTCATATATAAAAATAATATTCATATAAATATAATATATATTATATCAATATTAAATAGATATTATCAGAGCAAGAACACATACTGCGTACCTTGAAATTTATCTTCAAACTGCGGTCGTTTCGCGATTTTTAACCATGGTGTATGCGTCTCAAGCGGTTTCACGGTTGTAGCGATTAATCACTAGCTGAAAAAAATCGTGGTGCGGCCTTAGCCTTGGTATTTATCATAAGACATTTACCATAAAGGGTAAATATTGTTTTTATGTAATTCATTTATGTAGACTTTATTATTTCTTTGTGTTTTGTTTTGTCGAACTCAATGTCATTTTATCTTTTTACTTATTATAATTGGCCGTAAGCCGTTCTAATTATTTTGAATAAATATAATAAATGTCCAAAAAATGGGATTATCGAAACGCCAGGAAATTTGCAGGAAATAAATTCCGTCTCTACTGTAGACTTGTCAAAAACGAAGACGATTCTATCGATTCGTTTTCTGTCCAACATATCATTTTCATTTTAATTGGTTTTCTTGTGTTATTTTGAGTTGTAATCATTTGGAATGAAAGTGTATTATGATATCGTGATTTGACCGAAAATATTTCGAATGTTTTGATGAAAACCGACACCATTTTCTTCAAAACAAATGACTGGCTCGACTTTGGACTGACGTGACTAGAAACTTATCTCCAAGGAGTAATAATCTCTGAATCACTTGACACTGGCAAGATTGTCTATAGACAGGAGCCTTAAAAAGAAGAATGAATGAATGAAGTATTCTATCTAAATAATGATCGTTTGTTTTCAAATTGATCAACTTCAAGGACTTTGTCTTCCCTTCGGTCCGCTACCCCATCGATTAACATCTAAACCGTTTTACGGTCTTGACGGTTCTTGAAAAACGGTCACAATGTGAATAGTATCAAGTATCTGTCATAACTTGGAAATAGAAGGTATTTTCCGAGGAGTTTTAAGTTTCATCCCAAGAGTATTGCGGTAAGATAAGTTTTTCAGAAAATATTGAAACTGAAAGAAGGGAGCCGGCTAGTATTCTCGAAAATATCGAAATTGCGGTTGAAATTCTCTCTTTTCTTTTACTATTATTATATTTTTTTTTCTATAACTATTAATATACTAATTGAGCCCCGCGGTTTCACCCGCGCAGATTTTAATCCTGGTATTTCCACGGGATAAAAAGTAGCCTATGTGCTATTCCAGACTATAATCTCTCTGCCAAGTTTTATCCAGATCCGTTCTGCCGTTCTGGCGTCAAAGAGTAACAAACATCCATCCATCTTACAAACTTTCGCGTTTATAATATTAGTAGGACGATACTGCCTACTTATACTGCTTGCTTTTATCTAAAGACTGTTATTTAAAGAACCCTATGAGAAAGATGTATTTGAACCTTGTTTCCTATACCTACAGGTCTACCTACACTGGACCTCAGCGTTCAAGGCCCACAATGGAGGATCGTGGGCGGTGAGAACGCGCCGGAAGGTGAGGTCCCGTACCAGGCTTCTCTTAGGAGCCTCCTCAACTCCCACTTCTGTGGAGGAACCGTTCTGAACAGCCGATGGGTGCTGACCGCTGCTCATTGCACTGTTGGGTGAGCTGATATTGAATTTCTATTGGTATTTCAAAAAAATACACAAAATGTATAGAAAAATATCTATCTAGCTCGCCTTTATCTTTTTGTGTACAATCCCACTAATATCATAAATATGTAAGTATTGATGTTTGTTACTCAATAACGCCAGAACAGCTGAACGGATCTGCATATAATTAAGCACAAAACAAGGTATAGTCTGGAACAGCACATAGGCAACTTTTTATCCCGTGGGTATACCGGGATTTAAAACTACGGGGGTTAAACCGCGGGCGCAGCTGGTAAAGAGTAAAGAAAAAAAAATACGCGACGAATTGAATTGAGAACCTCCTCCGTTTTTGTTTTCGTCGGTTAAAAAAATATATTTTCATCGTTTTTTTTTCAGCCGCAAAAATCTTCTCGTAGTCGTCGGTACGAACAGCCTCCTGGCTGGAGGGGACAAGTACTTCGCCGACCACATCATCATCCACGAGCACTACGACGGAAGCCTCATCAGGAATGATGTCAGCGTCGTCAGGACGGCCCTCGAGATGGACTTCGGTAGACGGGTGCAGCCGATCAGCCTGCCGGAGGAAGACACTGGAGCTGACGCTGATCTCCTCCTTAGTGGATGGGGCAGGACCTCTGTAAGTCATGTTCGTTCATTCACATACCACATTACACCATACCATAGAATAGGTACCTACCTAAAAAATGCTGCTAATGCTGGACAATCCACACAGCACTATCTAGCTCTAAAACCCTAAATCGTAAGCTACTCAATGCTTGTATTATGGGTACTATAGATAACTGATACATTATAATATACTTAGATAGATATTTTTTACTATGCATAGAAAACACCCAGACCAACGGAACAAATTTCTGCAGATCTTACACAAATTTGTTCCGAGGCGGGAATCGAACCCGCCGCAACCTCTAGCGTCGCAGCCGGACTCTCGCCCGCTGCGCCACTAAGGTCGTCAACCATGATACTTGTAATGAAACTGTATACGGTAGAACGATTTGGTGGAAACATTATACAATACAATATACAAATCTGAAAAAGGTTTTTCATTCTACTTCCTCAAAATGTAAATTAGGGGTTTTAATTTGCTATTCGTTTGGGTTTTTCCAATTGTATGTTTTTATCGCTTGAAAAAAATATTTTATTCATTTTTTTTACAATTTTCAAAAACAAATAACGATAAAAATAACAGGAATTACTTGCGAAATAATAATTTACGACTAAAATACAGAACTTTGTTGGACTTTGTTGACAGCGCCTGTTTTCTTCAACAATTATTATTCCAGCCGCTTAGATCCCTATTCAAAAGATGGAAGTTTCAAGCTTTCTACGGCCAAAAGATTCATTAATCACAGTTTAAATTATTATTGAGAAAACAAAATCTTTTAACTTGTTATCGATTTAAGCTCAACTTAACTAAACCTACCTTCTGACAAGACAAGCACTAGTTTTGACGTTTCTTAAGGCGTTGTTCTCTCGCTCGCACGATTTGACATTTTGAAAGATATAAAATCACAAATTCCAATTTTGAAAAATCGCAAACAACCATTTTGTGTGCAATCACATTGCGCATAGTTTGGTAAAAATTACATTTTGATTGATGCAAGTTTTCCTACTCAAAAGTTTGCTTGAGTACGAAAACTAGAAAAGCAAACTTTTAAGTAGGAAAACTTGTATCGATCAAAATGATTTTTTTACTAAACTGTGCGAAATGTGATTGCACACAAAATGGTTGTTTGCGATTTTTCGAAAATGGGTTCAGTGATTTCATATCTTTCAACAAGTCATAACGTGCGAGCGAGAGTCACATTAGCTCTTGTCTTCGTCTTAATATTTAGCGAGCATTTCTGTTCAAAACATTAGCTATAAGTTTAGCTACCTGTGCTAAGACCGCTGATAGTTAAACCTCTTTTTAGACGACCTCAGTGGCGCAACGGGTGAGAGTCCGCCTGCGACGCAAGAGGTTGCGGGTTCGATTCCCGCCTCGTAACAAATTTGTGTACGATCTGCAGAAATTTGTTCCGTTAGCCTGGGTGTTTATGCATAATAAAAAATATCTATCTATGTACGTATATAATGTATTAAAATATCAGTCATCTAGTACCTATAACACAAGCTTTGAGTAGCTCACTTTGGGGCTAGATGGTGCTGTGAGGATCGTCCAGCACTATTTATTTATTTACTTATTTATAACTAACTTTTCCTTTTTTTTTAGCTCAATCACAAAAAAACTATTTCGTAAGATAGCGTTAATGCTAAAAAGCCTACACTACAACGTAGACATCTACATATTATTATGTATAGTGCACGAGTAGGTAGTATAATGACAAGGCTTTCTCGGGTAAGTGGTGCTTCCTGCCCTAATGACGCAATTACGGAGGTAGGGTAACGAAGTCTGGCCCACGGGTTTTTGATGTTCAAGGGCGAACCCTTCCCTTGCTTCCACAAAAAGAGACAGCCTTGGGAATTGCGACAATTTTTTTTGCAAATAAATACTGTGTTGCAATAATCACCTATGACACCATAAAAGGCCAAAAATGAAATCCAATGTTACATTTTATACTCTGCTTGCTGCGCCCCGCGGTTTCACCCGCGTAGGATTAAATCCCTGTATTTTTTAATTTGAAACCCCACGGAATAAAAAGTAGCCTATGTGCTATTCCAGGCTATAATCTATCTCTGTTCCGAATGTTATCCAGATCCGTTCAGCCGTTCTGGCGTTATTGAGTAACAAACATCCATCTATCCATCCATACTTACAAACTTTCGCAATTATAATAGTAGTAGGATTTATATAGTTGTGCAGTAAATCATTGTTTTTCTTCCTACAGTACCCAGGGATCCTGCCTGTCCAGCTGCAGATGATCAATCTGACATCGCTCAGCGTGGACCGCTGCCAGGATATATACAGCAGCATCAACCCCGTCTTCGACTCGCAGATCTGTTCCCTCACCAAGACTGGGGAGGGAGCTTGCCATGTAAGTCCAACTATCTTTTTAACCGAAACAGGAAAGGAAAAGGTGGTAGTAGTTCCTTTTTTTAAGGGTGATAATGACATTATTTCCCTTCCGCCATGGGGGTGACGGAAGGGGGTATGTGGGGCTCGAACCCACTAAAAACCCCCTGTGAGACATTCTCCACAAAAGTGTAGCGATTTACATGCCTTCCAAATCACATAAGGGGTTAGACAAATAATACGAGACTTACTCCCGGTTTCTGAGAGCGCGATCAACACTAATCGGCTGTCAAGTCACTTACTATCTCTATCTGGTTTGAAGTAAAAGCTGAAATAGCAAGTGCCTTGACGGTGCCGATTAGCCTTAATCGAGATTTCATAAAACGGGAGTTTCATGGGTTATGGTAGAAACCAAGCTGTAAGTTTGTTGCATGTTCTTCTAGGCTAGGTTGCGTGGTATTGGCACCCATATTCGCCTGATGGTTTTTTCAAAGTGACCCCTTGTATTCTATCCTTTTGCCTTTCACTTTCTTAAACAGGTTTCAATTTTTGGCTCAAAACGTCGAATACGACGTTTTATATAAAGCTTAGAAATGGAATCATGTCTACAGAGCACGTATTTCCTATTTCATGAAAAATTCAATGAATACGCCACGATAATTTGAAAGCGGGCGAGTCCTCGGTGCTCAAACGATCGTTTTCAAAAGGACATTTTGAAAATGATTCCCCGTCAAAGTTGAATATAAATCATTTGCTCAATTTACAGCTTTGGAAAATCTGGGGCGGAATCGCTCGTATCGTTGAACACAAAAGCCTTTTTATAATGACAATTTAAATGCCACTTATAATTATCCGCAAAAGTCATAAAGGTAAGGACACACGTGCTCAAAAATAAGCATGCTTCTTGTGAGGATGCTCAAAAATCAACCGACGCGAAGTACGACCGAATAGGTAAGCATCTTATTTACTAGCACGACCTGTTCACACGTGATTTTATTGAGCAAGGCTCGAAAAAAAGCATGATTATAGCTCGAAAATAAGCACGTGTGCGCATTACAATTTCGTGCTGACCTGCCTGGGGCATTATTCCCTATGAAAATAGGAGATTCCTTGCCCCAAACCGTGAAACGTCAAAACTTGATGTTGGGCTTTATTCTTCATGACATAGGAGATACTTTGCCCTGACCGTATGACACCGGTGCCTTGTCTTAGCTGTGATCGCGGTGCAATTGCTGCAAATGGTCATAGTGAATAAGGCCCCTGACTAAATAAATATCCCACAGGTATTCTCAATACCTGGGATATTTATTTAGTCAGGCTCTTATTCAAATTCCCTGCCATTTTATAGCGCCTGTAGATACGTGTGTATTACGTCACTGTCATTTTCATGCCATTGAAAAGAGATAGCAACAGACTTATCGGTCTGTCCTCTGATCGGTATAACCAAATTAATATCTCTTATCGAGCTTTTGCTAAAAATTTACGATGGTTTTCCCAGGGTGATTCGGGCGGCCCACTTGTGGAAGGCAGCAGTGTGGTTGGCATAGTCTCCTGGGGCATGCCCTGCGCTAGAGGCTACCCTGATGTCTACACCAGGGTCTTCGCATTCAAAGACTGGATCCTGCAGCATGTTAATACAAAATAAGTATTTTAAGGAGAAATTTTATGTTACTTTATCTGTATGGAAGAAGACTTCAAAAAAGAAAACCTGAGTGGTCGCGTCATATAAAAATAACACTGGATAACAGTGGAGGAGATGTGTTTGCGCATACAAAACACTCGCGCCATCACACCCCTCCTTCGCCTCCTTCCAGCGTTTTTTTATGTGACGCGACCTATAATAGAACACCCTAAATAGTTCGAAATTTTTATTATTGAATTTTACTTTATTTTATAGTTGAATTTTTTCCTTTCTTTCTTTACGTACCTACAATGTGTTCAATTAAATTATTTGCTGGTTATGTGTTCATTGTATTTGTACTTTAGAAAGTTACTTTAAAAACTGGTAAAAAAAGTAGGTAGGTACATATTCCTTCTGACTTCTGACTACCAAAAATAACGAACGTACCTAATATCACATAATTTTTAAAGAACTTCTATTTTTTACACCTAAAGTTAATTAAATAATAAATAAATAAATAATGCTGGACAATCCACACAGCACCATCTAGCCACAAAGTAAGCTACTCAAAGCTTGTGTTATGGGTACTAGATGACTGATATATTTAATACATTATATACTTACATAGATAGATATTTTTTTATTATATACATAGAAAACACCCAGACCAGCGGAACAAATTTCTACAGATCGTACACAAATTTGTTCCGAGGTGGGAATCGAACCCGCAACCTCTAGCGTCGCAGGCGGACTCTCGCCCGCTGCGCCACAGAGGTCGAATAATGGTTGAGTGACGTAGATAGAGGTAGGTACCTTATGTTAACATTGGACTAGATTCTATTTTATACTTCATATACTTACCTACTATGGGTACCTACTGTTAAGCTCAGCGATGATGTTAAATTTAACATAGTTGGCTAAACTCATCAATTTACATCTAAACCATCGTACCTACATAAACCTACAAAATAAAAATATTTGTTGGTCTGAACTTTTACATTATGATTATTCATTATCCTCCTAATATGCTTACTAGGACCATAAAACGACGTTTGAAATCCGCATCCGCAAACTTTATTTAATCTTAAAAAAATTGTTTTCTCGTAAGTAGGTGTATAGAAATGAATTTTCCGAACGCTTGAAACTTCGGAACCCAATTTACCCCATGATGAACCATGTGACATCCCCCAGAGAGAGTCCCAAGAGGGATGAAGTTTTGGAAAGTGATTAGGATACTACCTACTTGGACCAGAAACTTACACATTGATCTAAGCTTATCGAGTGGTAGGTACCTCTTTGGTTATTATCAGACGTATTAATAATTTATAACTAGTTGACCCTGCAAACTTCGGCTCTTTAATCGACTTGCCCCGAAACATAATAAATTAAAGGTATTATTAGGTATATTGTTAAGTTGCCGTACGGCCAATATTTTACGTAACGTATACCTACCTACGGCAAAAAAAAACAATTTTTTTTTGTGTAAACTGTGAATGAATCAGAAATGAATGTCAGAGGTTTGACAGCTACGAAACCCGTGAACATTTTGTAAGTGAAAATGTTTTTTCTTTTATTTTATTTTTTGCGCAATTTTTCTATTTTTTTTAATTTAGGTTGGTAACACCTTCTACGAAGTATTAAAAAAAGACTTGTGGTAGGTACATACTAAGTATTGAGGCCAGACTTTTGTGTTAAACAGGGATAATGTAGTACCTATTTATAAGGTGAAATATTTTTTTAAAATCGGATCAGTAGTTTTTGAGCCTATTCGAAACATACAAAAATACAAAATCCAAACATAACAAAGTTTTCCTCTTTAAATATTACTAGCGGCCCGCCTGCGCGCCCTTTCTTTGCACGGGTGCACATATTATGCATATTGTAATGTATGTAGGTACTATACATACATATAAACCTTCCTCTTGAATCACTCTATCTATTACAAAACCGCATAAAAATCCGTTGTGTAGTTTTAAAGATTTAAGCATACAAAGGGACATAGATATATAGGGACAGTGAAAGCGACTTTGTTTTATACTCTAAGTAGTGATGTTTAAGTAAAATAAGAGAGAGATCTCAGAGACTGTGCTAGCATAGTGGCATTTTCGAACAACAAGCATGTTATAAATTCCCGGCCGTTGGGAAATCTACAGGTGCCCACGAAACTCGTAAATTTCGCTCGGAAGCGCCAGAACTGTCTTTTTGAGTAAATTATGAATGAAAACATTTTTAACTTTATAACGAGTTGTTTGGAGCAGAATACTTACCCGATTCCTGTTCTAGCCTACTTTATACTTTAAACCTTCTATTTTAATTTACCTCATAGTATCTTAACTGTGACTACCCATAACTGTTCCTGTTTCACCAGCTCTGAATAAAGCTATAATACCAGTCAGTTCAATATTACCGCATGCAAGGATTATAAATTAATAGGAATAGTCAGACTAATTCTTTCAAAGAATTTGACTATTCAAAGGGGGAATGCTGCCAGCATCTTCGGTACCTTTTTGCTTTATTGGCTATTATTTCATTTTATTTCATTTCGGAGAGGTTGTTTGAAAGAATAACTATCCAGTGACACGCATAAATACTGTTCGAATACAAATAATACAATAATATAAGGGAAATGAGCTTGAGTCAGAAATCATTTTAGTATTAGGTAAACGTAGGTAAGGCCAAACATACTAATACCAAAATGGTTTCTGATTCGGGCATGTTTTCCTTATATTATTGTGTTATTTGTGTTCGAACAGTATTTATGCGTGTCACTAGATAGTTATTCTTTCAAACAACCTCCCCGAAATGAAATAATAGCCAATCGCACCTCGAAACTACGAGCCGCTGTCGCCGGGCCCTTAAAGGTTCTCATAAATTACATAGGGTAAGTTAAGTAGCTATGTATGTGTAACAACATGTAGGTAGGTACCTAGGTAGGTGGGTAAGTTACATTTTCTAATAAACTCCGATTTTCGTAACGACATCAACAGGCCGGAATTTTTTTTTTTTCGCTTATCGAGTCTAACAAAAATTAAGGCCTTACACGTAGTTTATGTAAAACGTTAAAAAAATTCAGGTCTAAAGGGTATGAGCTTTCTCTGTTCCGTATACTTATGTACTGTGCTGCCCTCGCCCTTGACAGGCTATCGAGCAGTTTGTCATTGACCTACATAGAGACAAGAGGGGAGTTGGATACCCAATTATTGCAAACACAAGGGTGGATCCAGGATTTCAATGGGGGCTGCTTGCATTTAGATTTTTAAAAGATTCCTATCTTCTATCAGCTAAAATTTGCGATCAGCGGATCTAATATAGGTAGGCTAAGACTTTGTACCTACTTATAACTAAGTTATAAGTACAAAGTCTGAATATAAGTAAGCAAGTAGTATGTTTAACTACTGAACTGGCGTGATTCCAGCAACTTGGTGGCAATTTTTTTTTAATTTATTCTTATTCTTATTCTTATTCTTCTTATTCTTATTTATTGGTAAAAATATTATTACATGTCAGGGGTTAAATTCATGTTGTAGGTACATTAACATAATAATACTAATTTACTAGAGTAAATACATTAAAAAACACGTCCACAACAACACAGTAAATCTACATAAATGTAAGTCATATAATTAATCAAAGTACAATAACAAATCCACAATAAAAAAATAATTTAATATAATAGAACAATCATTATACATGTGTAATACAAAAAGTCATCTGATAAATGTCGAGAATTCATAAGGGGCTTGCTGCACAAGCCACTTTTTTAGTAAATTTTTAAAGGACCGCGTCGAACTAGCATCCCTTTATATAATGTTATTTTTATTTACCTTTTATTTTATTATACTTTTATTTTTTAAGGGCTTTGTCGCTGGGCAAATTGTGTTTAGTTGAATACATATTTGCTATTTAGGAAGTAAATATGTGTACCTACAAAATGTTTGAAACGGATAAAACTACGAAACACTTCTCAAAAGTTGGTAACATTCTGTTCAACTGACATTGACATGATGTTGTCAAAGTCAAAATTGTTAAATTTTGCCGAGTTGCTTGCTTGGTGCAGCTCACTCATTCTACCCACGGTTAGTGCAGGCTAAAGTGCAGCAGGCAGTGAAATGAAGCATTGTTTTCTTTCTACTTCATGGTCTCAGTGAGTGTAAACGGTTGTGCCTGAATAATGGATTTCATCGTGGATACCGTCGGCGACGATGAACTCCAAACGAAGTCCCAGTTACATGAAGAAAATGAAAAACCTTACTTTATAGGTTAGTCTGTCATTACCTACCCATTTCATTTACTTGGGATTTTAGATCACACAACAAAGTAGAAAAGTGTCTACATTCTTCTCTAAGTCACATTTGCTGACTGATGGAACAATTAACAACCTTACCTACCGTTTAGGTACCTTACCGTACAAAGCATTGCCTCGAAAATCATGAACGTTAAGAATGTGCCATAGGATGCCCCATGAGTCCATCAACTTGAGCCTCATTTGCCTGGATTTTCACCGGCAACCATACTTGTCAAACTGAAACAGCAGTGCATGCTTGGCGTCTGCAATAAGCATATTAGTAGCCCTTCCCCGGATAGGCCTTATAAACAACTACTAAATATCTCTCTAAATAAATACTAAATCTCACATCACTCCTGTTAAAATTTCATTTTCAGATCAGGAAGAAAGAGTGAAAGCTTTGATGGATTTATTTGAAAAAAAGAAGGAAGAACTCGATGAAGAAGCCACTACTGAGGAAGAACTTCAAAAGAAACTCAGAATCTCTGTCCATAAAACTTTTTCATTTGATGTTTTTTTCGAAGAGATGAACTGGAATGCTAATATTCTAATGAAAAGAAAGGGCAAAGGTAGGCTGTTTCATTTTGATCAGTTGGATATGGAGACTGGCAAGCTAAAGTCGAAACTGGGGTCTGTGGATGTTGAAAATGAGATGAAGACATCAGTGATACAAGCTGGATTTGAAAAACAACATGCTCTGCCCAGTTACCATGTTAGTGCTAGGAAATTGAAGGCACAAAAGAAGGTGAGTTTTATCTTGCATACCTTTTATCTGCTATTCGTCCATCCACTCATCCGCCTATAGTCCACCAACTGATTGCGGATCATATAATGAACAAAAAAAACATGCATACCTAGGTATCACTACATAGTATAAAACAAAGTCTTTTTCTCTGTCCCTATATCCCCATGTCCCTATGTAGGTATGTTTAAATCTTTAAAACTATGCAACGGATTTTGATGCGGTTTTTGCAGCAGGTCGCTAGTAATTCATATATTATGTCGACCTCAGTGGCACAGCGGGCGAAAGTCTGCCTGAGATGCAAGAGGTTGTAGGTTTGATTCCTGCCTCGGAACAAATATGTGTATGTTCTGCAGAAATTTGTTCTGTTAATCTGGGTGTTTTCTATGTATAATCATCTTCCAAACAACATTGGCAGTTTAAAAAATCATCCTTGAACAAAATTTTGAGAATTTCGCTAATATATGCTAGTGGCTGTTAGACCTAAAGATTCTTTTATTTGCCTTTCAATTTAGAAGGTTAATGATGTGCACCAAGGAAAGATTATGATTATCAAAGTATGTAAGAGGTCTAAAACCTTTCCACATTACAGAGGGAACGAGAGAAGACCAAAGGACCCGAGTGGTTCAACCTGCCTGCACCTGAAGTTACTGAGGAGCTGAAGAATGATCTACAAGTTCTTAAGATGAGATCTGCTTTGGATCCCAAGCGCTTCTACAAGAAGAATGACATGGAAGTGCTACCTAAATACTTCCAGGTATGTATGTCTATGAACCTGTAGACAAAGTGTGGAAGTCCTTCTATCCGATGGAATGACGACATTGTAGAAAGAATTTTCCTTGAAATACTCCTAAACAAATGCAATATTATTATTTCTATCCTAGGATGAATAATTTTGTATAATGAGTTTTTCTGTCAGATAAAACTGGTTTTATTAAAGTTTTCAACTTTTTAAATGAAACCAATTTTAAATAAGTAACTTTTAATATGATATCATTTAAAAGCAGTCACATTGACATCAACCAGGACATCTGTAGTATAGGTTCATTTAAGAAATCCTGTTTCCATTTTCTAGGTTGGCCAGATTCAAGATTCCCCACTTGACCATGTAAATCAGCGCCTCACCAAGAAACAACGGAAACGGACCATGGTAGACGAACTATTAGCTGATGCAGAGTTCCAAAAGTACAACAAAAAGAAATACAAAGAAATCATTGATGACAAACGGAAATCAGAGTATAGAACGCACATGAGAGATAAGAGACAGAAGAACAAGAAAGAGCAAAAGAAGAATAGGGTTAAAGAGAAAGTTCAAAAAGTTAATAAAAATTAGTTAGTTGTTGCTTTGTCATTTTTTACCCTAAAATGTATTGTAGTGAGTACAAATACAAAGTACTAATACAAGTCCTTCTTAGTAAGGGTCGCTAACGCAAAGCTATTTAACTAAGAATTGGTGCAATGAGCAAGTCTCAGGCTGGCCTCTAGACATCTGTCTTTCTGAATTCAGAAAGTAATGTCTGAGGCCAGCCTTAGTGCTGCTATAATAAGTAGGAATGTTTTGAAACTTTCAACTTTGTAATAGCTTTATGGATGGATGAAACAGGGATGAGGAAAGGAAAGAGCAAAAGGAGGCAAAAATTAATGAAAAGTTCTTACATAACAGTACTTTGTCATCTAATCTAGTGCATTTTCCTAGAAAACTTGTAAGTTCAATAACCATTTTTATTATTGGCAAAATGTTTGACCGCTATCTCACCTGATGGTAAGTGACGATGCGGTCTACAGCATGCTTACCTAGAAGATACCTATTCACTCGTCTCTTGAAGACATTATTATTTACTAGACCATTATGAAAATAAAGAGTATAAGAAAGCAAATTTAAAAAAAATTATTGATGTTCCTACTTAAGTACCTAACTAACTGTATAGGTGTAGAATATAATTAAAAATAATCATTGTAACGAAAACATTTTATTTGAATCTTAGCATAGGTATGCTTAATAGTTTTGATTTAAGGCAATTTCAATTTGATACAAAAGTACATTCCAATATAATATCACAGGTAGCATTTATATTACAAGCAATTGAATGACATTTTTTATTGAATAAGACTAGACTTTTTTCTTTTTAAATTGATCTAGGTAAGTACAAAAGGCAAGCTCAAAAAAACTAAGTACTTGCAAAACATTTTCGTTGCTTATTAACTTGTTACCAACCGAATTAAATTTCAAACAATAATCCCTATATAACTTGTTCCCACAACCCCACAAACAAATGAAAGCTGGGTTAAAATAAAATTCAAAAACAAAAAAATAGTGTTGGTCTCCCATTACATAAGAGGAATGTAACATAAATTATGCTAAAATAACAGATTTTCAAATTGTGCACTAGTACAAAAACAAGTTCGATTTGACCTTAAATAAGACTAGCTATCTTTAAACGATCTTCTTTGTTATTAATTTGGAGTCGAAGCTTATTTAGAAACCACCAGTGACATCAATGGCAGCCCCTGTTACGAAGGAACTTTTGTTTGAGCTCAAAAAAGTGATCACCTCTGCTATTTCTGAAACAAAGTTCTATCTTGTAAGTTACGCCTACATTGAAAGGCCCTTATTCATATAGTCTTGAGTGTGCCAATAGCTTATCAGACGGATTGACGACCTCAGTGGCGCAGCGGGCGAGAGTCCACCTGCGACGCTAGAGGTTGCGGGTTCGATTCCCGCCTTGGAACAAATTTGTGTATGATCTGCAGCTATTTGTTCCGTTGGTCTGGGTGTTTATGTATAACTAGCTGATCCCGCGGCTTTGCTCGCGCTCGTTTACTTTGAAAATCTCATACAAACTTTCATCCCCTAATCCCCTTGGGGGTAGAATTGCTCAAAATCCTTTCTTAGCGGATGCCTACGTCATAACATCTACCTGCATGCCAAATTTCAGCCCGATCCGTCCAGTGGTTTGGCCTGTGCGTTGATAGATCACTATGTCAGTCAGTCAGTTACCTTTGAGTTATATATATTTAGATAAAAAATATCTATCTATGTAAGTATAATGTATTAAATATATCAGTGTTCTAGTACCCATAACACAAGCTTTGAGTAGCTTACTTTGAGGCTAGATGGTGCTGTGTGGATTGTCCAGCATTATAAGGCTGTTGCTGTCTCTTTTCGCTGGCATGACAGTGACAGGGACAAGAATACTCTACTGCTATATTGAGCCACTATAAAATGGCAAAGATTATGAATAAGAGTAGCTGTCATTCAAACTTATCGACACCTACAGCGGACGGCGGATTTAAGCAAACGTGAAGATTTTCACTTAGCGCGGCATGCGGCATACCTCTCAAGTGATTGACGCGGCCAGTGTATCGTATGGCAAGTTCTTGTGGAGCGTGACTTACGATGCAATGATTTGTTATAAGGGATGGTTACCACTTAACATCAGGTGACCACGGTGACCGCGAATGTTGCTTTACTAAAGGCCCTGACGAGCGAGTAAAACCGCGGTATGGCACGTCGGTAAAGCTGCAGTCCTTATGGCGACGACGAACGGACTAGATATTTACCGACGAGCTAGAAGGCCGCGGTTTTACTAGCACGTCCTGGGCCCGTACCACCATCTCTTGAAGCATTATTATTTCAATATTACTTTACTTTTGGATCATAAAGCTGACTATGCAGTTGATCTTTAAAACATTGACATAAAAGTAATATTGAAATAAGAATGCTTCAAGAGATGGTGGTACGGTCCGTTCAGACGATCGGTTTGGTAGGAACGACCAAGGAAGCTACGTCACGATCCTTCATAACGCGTGTCGCCTTCACAGATAACTTATTTAAACGTATTTCCTGTTTGAATCCCTTTTTGAAAGAATGTCATTAACTCTTCTCACCAGTAGGGCTGCCAAGCCTTCCCAGCGGCACCATTTTAAGAAGACTTTCCTTCACTTTATCTGGAACTGTCTTAATTATTGGTGTGTCGACGAATCCCGGCAAGATGGCGTTCACCCTTGAACACAGAAAATGATTGATTATTTACCTGGATATTAAATCATTTACTACATAAACAGACAATTATTTGCCAAAAAACATACATAAAAAACAATAAAATCTTTTATAGGTTATGGTTACCACTTAACATCAGGTGGGCCATCAGCTTGATCCATCAGCCTGTTGTATTAAAAAAAATGAAACAATAATTACAATACGTCTAAAGTGACGCGTTGTAGTACAAAGGCTTGAAAAAACTTACGCCACAAAGCGGACGGTATTCATATTTTCTAATTACTATCACCATCTGAAAAATTCTAGGTTTTACAAAACGATTGAGCTGTGAGGCAAAAGTTCAAAAGCTGCAAAAATGTAAAAAAAATTAATAAATTCCACTTTGGTAATTGGTTCAAAAATTTCAAGTGGACCCACCTTATGTTGAATTTCCCCAGCTCTTTGGCAGCTGACTGTGTCAAAGCCACAACACCCGCTTTGCTGGCAGAATAGTTTGTTTGACCTGAAACATACCAGACACATAATTGTTTATTTGTTGTTCATAATTTGTATTTTTTTTTGTACTATTTCATTTTTAAAGTGACTACAGGCCATGTAGAACCGATGAACATACCTATATTTCCATATTTCCCAACAATACTGGATATGTTGATGATGGAGCCAGGAAGCGACGCTTCCGTCATCG
The DNA here is from genome assembly GCA_963576535.1 of Plemyria rubiginata. Taxonomy (NCBI): domain Eukaryota; kingdom Metazoa; phylum Arthropoda; class Insecta; order Lepidoptera; family Geometridae; genus Plemyria; species Plemyria rubiginata. The sequence continues at coordinate 12,204,051 of OY754908.1, read as the reverse complement.
CCTTAGCAAATGCCTGCATCACCAGGAATGTACCCTGAAAATAGGATATACAAAAATTTACAATTGTATACACAGTATGTGATAATGTGTAATAATGTAGTAAATTTACACAGTATGTGATAAATAAAAATATACAATTGTAAATTTTTACGAGGGTACGGGTCTTTCTATGTCGGCTTGTAGGGAAATCGCGGTGAGTTCATCGCACATCTTCATCACTATCACTATCACTACATAGTATAAAACAGTCGCTTTCTCTGTTCCTATGTCCCTATGTATACTTAAATCTTTAAAACTACGCAACGGATTTTGATGCGGTCTTTTTTAATAGATAGAGTGATTCAAGAGGAAGGTTTTATGTATAATACATGCATGTTATAGTAGAAAAACAATGTGCACCCGTGCGAAGCAGGGGCGCCCGGGCGGGTCGCTATTATCACTACATAGTATAAAACAAAGCCGCTTTCTCTGTCCCTATGTCCCTGTGTATGCTTAAATCTTTAAAACTACGCAACGGATTTTGATGCGGTTTTTTTAATAGATAGAGTGATTCAAGAGGAAGGTTTATATGTATAATACATGCATGATATGTGCTTCCTACTAATATTACTAGTGGCTCTGGGAGCTGTAGATATCGCGAGCATACTAAAAATGAGCTATTTGAGGAATGTAATGTGCAAGTGCATTTTCCGTTTTGTGATTTTTTTGATCTTTTTGATTTTTTTTGCATCATCTTGTGTAGAATGAGGTCCTTTGTGTTTCTCTCAAATTTGATTGAAAACCATCAATTGTTTGATGAGCTATCCTGTTCATCATGCTGATGATCCTTATCAGATCTTCACCAAACTTTTATGAGACCAACTTATGGTTACTACCTTTCAAATAAAAAAAGAATAATCGAAATCGGATCTCATTTGGTGGAGATATCCAGTATATTTTTTGGGGGAAGTACCCCTCCAATCAAAAATCCCCGACGACAAAAAAAAACTAATTCCCTGACTCTAATTGACTAATAATAAAACTAATAATAATTGAATTTTCTGATTCTAATTGACCTGTGTACCAAGTTTCGTCCAGATCGGTTGAAAAATGCGACCTGTAGAGGAGAACAGACAGACAGACAGACAGACATCCGGACAAACGCATTTTTGGCCAATGTGGAAACTGAGACGCTTCGCTCGCTCGGTCAATAAACGCGAATGTTTGTAAGTATGGATGGATGTTTGTTACTCTTTCTGAAATCTGGATGAAACTTGGCAGAGATAGATTATAGTCTGGAATAGCACATAGGCTATTTTTATCCCGTGGGAATACCGAGATTTAAATCTGCGCGGGTGAAACCGCGGGGCACAAAATTCCAAGAAATAGGTAAAAAGTAGGTATTATTAAGAACCTGTCCAGAAGCACTTACGCGCGTGAAACGCGATCTTCTGGAAGGGATGTATGTAGCTCTAGTAGAGCTCTAGGATCTCGGATACGCGCGTAGGCTCGGAAGCGCGCGAGTTCTTCTGGACGGGATGTATGTAGCTCTAGTAGAGCTCTAGGATCTCGGATACGCGCGTAGGCTCGGAAGCGCGCGAGTTCTTCTGGACGGGATGTATGTAGCTCTAGTAGAGCTCTAGGATCTCGGATACGCGCGTAGGCTCGGAAGCGCGCGAGTTCTTCTGGACGGGATGTATGTAGCTCTAGTAGAGCTCTAGGATCTCGGATACGCGCGTAGGCTCGGAAGCGCGCGAGTTCTTCTGGACGGGATGTATGTAGCTCTAGTATCTCAGCTACTTGCTTAAACCTACGCGCGAGTGGACTAGCGCGTGAAACGCGCCTTCAGGACAGGCTCGTAATCGTAGGTAAAAGGAGAGATGTACCAACCTTCAAATTGACATTAAGCACACTCTCATAGTCACTTTCTGAGAGCTTCAACAGCCAATTGTCTCTGGTGATGCCAGCACAGTTGACCACTATGCTTGGAGGCTGTTTGTACTGCTGCAGCACTGTTTTAAGAAGGTTGTTCACTGCGTTTGAGTCTGACACATCCAGTTCTACTGCACTGTGGTCACCATCTGCAAAAAAAATGTTTTAGGTTGGCTTTTTATGTTCTCTTGAAAGTTTTGGAAATAGGTACAAGTAACACAAGAAGTATTTACTTAGGCCCTTATTCATAATGGTCTATGAGCACACCAATAGCTTATCAGACGTTTCGTTGGCATGAAAGTATCAGTGAAAAGAATACTCTATTGAGCTGCTATAAAATGGCAGGGATCATGAATAAGAGGGTCAATGTCTAATCAGTACCTACACTTGTCTAAGAGTTTAATTAAGTAATTAAAGAAATCGTTTTCACATGTAAATGAGCAGCTAACTCTTGGTCAATTTTGATTAAATAAAGTTTTGTAAAATAAGTAATTATAAATTAGTATTATGTAGTACTGGTGAGTAGAGTGCTGTGTGGACCACAGCACTACAAATAGTCACACAGCGCTAGAGGCTAGCTTTTAAATATGTGTGGTTTACCATTAACTCCCGATGCCAAAGCAGTATGTGTTTTTATGGTTTGAACAGCTGCATCATAGTTCTTGTCTGCTGCGATGACTGTGGCCCCTTCCCGGGAGAGCACCTGGCAAGCTGCACGGCCAATGCCTGAGCCAGCTCCTTGAAACATATAATAAGACAATCAGCCAAATAAATAAGTTTCTTTTTTATATCATGTACCTAACTATGGGTAACTTTATACTTGGATTCTAGGTAGGTGCACTAGGTGCAGTACCTACACACTGCTAATTAATACTCAGCTTACATCTTTAGATATTGAGCTATGTACATAATAATATATTTATTACTTAGCTCAATATCAATATTCATTTTACGCGCGCGTGGCGATCTTTAAGAATAGATATTTTTCTTCATACCTACTTCTACTTATTGTGCTCTATGTAGAGCACATTATGTAAAAAGACAAAGGTAGAAAGATAGATAAGTAAAGAAAACGTAGATGTAAGTGTTTTTTTACCTACCTATCTTATCTTTTAAAGTTTACTTACCAGTTACCAGGGCGAGTCTCCCTACGACGATTCCATTCACCATTTTAATTTTGTAGATTAAATCTAAAATTCTGAATTCTGTATGTAGGTGATAAACCAAGAGGTAATAAAGCCGTAATGTAGCTAAATAAACACCGAACTTTTCAGAAAGTTTGACTTTGAACTCTTGAACTTGCTTGTTGTTTTCTACTTGCCTGCCTTAGGCGGCCATGTACATGAGGTAAAAAAGCCGTGTTTCTAAGGAAAAACAATAACGGTGGGCCGTGCCACTGCTGAATTATAGAAAAACGTTTCATTAACGTTTTTTTACATAAAAAATCATAAAATAGCGGCATTTGGGTACTGTTTGTAAAGCCACGTTTTTACTGGGACATTTGTCTCGCGACCTTGTCGCCCGACACGAAATGTACGTGTCCCGCGACATGCCGCCTGCCGGCTTATTCACTATGACCATTTGCAGCGCGAGCTCGGCTAAGACAAGGCAGGCGGCGTGAAATCGCTTAAATGAGCATTCACTAAGCCATAATTTCATTCCTTACGTGACGTCACGGTGATTTCGGCATGATTTGAACTGTCAACAAATCACGCTCGCTGCCTAGCGTGAGCTTGCGTGCTAAGGCACAGAATAGCGTGAAACCGATGAAGTTAGTACGGCTCGTTTCTTTTGAGCATCTTAGAGGTTATGTTTGTGTTTATAAACAAAGTGGTATAAAATAAAATAAAATAAAATCCTGAAAAGCATTATGTAAGTGGGGTTATTATGAAATTTGTAGTAAGTAATTCAATCACACATTGCAATAGATTCAAGGGATTGTATAATCAATGCCGGCGATATTGAGTGAAGATGTTGATTGTTTTCATTTTCATTCGCAGAATGCAAGCAAGTACCATCCACACAAAGGCCAGCTCAGCTCTTGTCAACTTTGGCTGAGCACATGCAGGCCCATCCGGCAATGGCTGTGGGGATAAGCAACACCCTACAAGGCCATGTAAATATTGAGAATTCCTGGAAAAGCCTCAGCCTAAACTCCATGAGAGGGCCAATCAAAACGGTGGCCAAATGGAAGCAGGTACTACCTAAATAGTCCAAACTTGCTTTCTTTAAAAATACCAAGGTATACACTAAAAAGTATACCTACTTACACTAAATTTTATTTATAATTCTAATTGTCTTTGAATACTTTCAGACATGACATGACATGATAAATAATGTTTAGAAAAAGGCATCACACAATGACACCAAGCACTGGGGCTATATGACCCCAAGTACCGGCTACAGCCCATGCACCTTGAATGATTTTTTGCAGGTGGATGAGAAGGTACAACAGTCATGGGCCTTGTGGCTGTGTATGGGTTAGAGGATGTGGTCTGCACTGACTGAGGTAGTTATTAGGTAAATTGTTTCAAACAAGTTTTACACTTGTCAATACACTTTTATACAATAAATTGTATGAATTGTACTTAGTAGGTAAACAAGTGTATTAAAAGGTAAATAAAATAAATTTGTCAAATAACAATCTTCCTTTTGTTTTATTTTATGTCAAATACACTTATGAGATACATACACCTTTAATTAAAGACAATACCTATAATATTATTTAATTTTATATTACTATAGGTATATAAGATTTTTTACAAACAAGAGATTAACATTAAACACATTAGACACTATCACATTAATTTCTGTTATACCACAAAACCTGGAAATATTGCCATAGTGCATGTTCACCCACAAAAGACTACGGGTATAATGGATCAAGCAAGGATTGTGTAATAATACATGCTTTGAAAATTCTTGCACACTTCTAGAGTATGATCAGCTGGATGGAGCACAGAGCAGCATTATTAACCATGAATTTTGGAGAAAGCCAGAGTCCCCTAGAAGCCACCCAATTTCCTTCGCTGTTGTTTATCTTTGATGAACCGACTTGACCATAATCTCCAAACAACTATCATGAGCAGCCCCTCCAAACTTTGCACATTATACCTATTATTTTCAAATAAGCTGTCGCATCTGAAACAAGGCAGAAATAGGTTTTATCATATCATATAGGAATAAATAGTTAAGTGCAATCCTCCGCCCTTGGACAATGTTGCAGATATCATTGGTAAAAAGCAACTGCCAACCATTAAGATTAGGGGCATGATAAACTAGAATGTAAGACAACTTACAATATTAAAATTAATGGCATTGTACTTAAACATGTATTTTTCTGTTGCAAAGGATAACATTTGCGACAGAAAAATGCTGCTTCGCTTGGGTGGTTCATAACAATATGTTTAGGTAGGTAATAGTATTAATAATTTTATCGATACACTTACTTTTGACTTCTTCTACACATTTGAGGAGTCACTAACGTGCTTGCAAGGATCTCGCACACAAAAGAATACCTATGTACAATTTTTTTATCAAAATTATATAAATCTTTGGAACCCTGTGTGTACTGCACAAACAATTTATGGATATTTGGGTCCGCAGAATCCCTGAATTACTGGATTATATTTATAGTTAGATAGAATTAATTGATCTAAATCACAACATTCACAACAAACAAACAATTAGTCAAAGCTTTTCGTTCCGAAACTAGTCAAGCGTGACTTGAATGTTATATCTAATGCAAAATTTTTGGCCTCATATTTTTCAAATCGCTATAAAATATAGTAAGTTCAACAATTGATGGTTGATAGAACTTATAATTCAAGATATTTATTACTAGACTTATTAATTGGGCACTAAAACTATATCTTCTAGTTTCTTATAAAACCGATAATTTTCCGAGTGGAAGATTTTGAACGAACCATACGACACACTGACATGGGGCATAGACAACTAGTCTTGTGGCTTAGTGAATGCCATTTTAAGAATTCACGGCCAAGGCGTGGACAGATTTCACGGCGCGCTCGTAGTCCCTTGTCTAAGACAGGGCATCTCATAAAAGTTAGTGAATAAGCCGGCTGGCTAGTGTGAACAAGTCATGTCGAGGGACAAAATTGCAGAGACAAACTACGTGAATTTCGGTCGACTTGTCTCCGCGACATGTCCCCTAGTGAAAACGTGGGTTAAACTTTCTCTGTTTGAATATTTGAATTTTTTTCAAATGTTTTCATAAACTACTCTGTTCTTTTTTGTCTTTTTGGTATAGGAGGTTTAGGTGGTGGGTTCTTTGCAATCTTTTTTGCTGTTGTTGCTTTTCGACATTTTAAGTGCTGTTCCTCCTGAACTCCTGTCAAACGATATTTGGGCGAGAGGGACGGCACTACGACGATAAAATTTCATGGATCGGATTATATCTTCATACATACCAACCCGTAAATAAATTGATTACCGTTGTATATTTAAAAAGCCGTAGAATCTGCTACGACCCCAAGGATACGGCCACAGTCCGTGGATTTTGTGATTCTTTGGCTTGAAAGCCGTAGAACACGGCAATGGCCGTAGCATTGGCAACACTGCACACCACACAAATCAAACAATAGTGACTGACAGTGACAGTGAGTGCACGCCACCAACTTGCACTGCCGCTATGCCGCGCTGTGTCTGTCAGTGTCTAGTCAGCCAGATTAGTTTTTTATTTTATCCGCGCTAGAATAGTTGTCTTTTCGCCAAGACATATTTGTTACAAAGATTGATTTTTCATAGTCATTTCATTTTCATCGCAACAGCAGTTGCCAAAGAAGAGCTACTATTTTCCTAAAACTTTGTAACAAAGAGTATACAATAACTACGACTTGTAAGAAATCCCCCTTATAAAACTAAACTGAATTTTGTTTTGTTGTTTTGGTTTTGTTCAACAAAGTAAACAATGTTGAAAGTGCCCGTTTGCTTGTTTGTAGGTTGTTTACAAACAAAACAGTCGGTAGGTGTGGAAAAATAATAGAAAATTAGAAATTGAAACACAATGTACACACTGTAAAATACCTACATTTCGTAGTCATTGCTGGAAGGAAAAGCACTGAAAAGAAAACAAAGTAAATTAAAAACAATAACATGCTTACCGGTAAAAATGTTACGTTGATCATTGCTTGCGGCTGTGGTGTTATTATCGGCTACTATTATGGCGAACGGTCGCGACATCGAGCCCTCCAAGAAAAGAGGAAAGGAGGTGGTAAGGAAGTCCATGAAGTGATAATGTTTTCTGATGTTGGGCTTAGCAGTAGCAAACACTATCGCCACTCCGTCACTCCTGGAATGGATCGAGTTTTATACTATTTGAATCTTCCACGGCACACCCTTGATGTTTGTATGTATGTGCTGACCTGTCCGGAGCTGTGCAATGTGCTCCTGAAGCTGAACTTGCGAAGAGTAAGGGTGCGTGTGATTGTGGATGCTGAAATGGCATTCGCTTCGAAGTCCTACTTCCACCGGCTACAACGTCAGTGCATTGAAGTGCGCTGGATGAAATCGGTTAACATAATGCACCACAAGTTCTGCCTAATAGATGCCTCAACTGAGAGTACAGGAACGACACCATTGTTAGTAAATGGTTCACTCAATTGGACAAAACAAGCCACTCATGGTAATTATGAGAATGTGTCAGTGACTTCTCAGAGAGATTTAGTGGAGGGATACATGAAGGAATTTGAACGACTTTGGGTGCTCTTTAAGCCAATTGTTTAATTAAAGATGTCCAAGCATTATAGTAAAACAGGGACCCTTGAAGTAGGTATTGCAAAAGTTCACTATGATTATCTTATCCACTTCCTATTTGTGCAGTCAGCTGCATGAAGTAAAAATATGAAAAATGATGGTGCTAGTTACCATGTGAACTATATGCTTGATCTATCAGCAAACTAATGCAAAAGTAGAAAGAAAATGTTATTTTCACATGATGAGCATTTACATTAATAACCCTATTGTACACAAAAATACACCATAAATCTAGGTGTAACTCAATACAATGGGCGGACTTACCACTAAGATTGTGATTGCATGGAAAAGTGATTGCTTCCAGGCAGCCTTACATGAAAGAAGAAAACTAGATTTTGACACATTTTTATTTCAATCTAGGTTACTTCAAAGGTCTCTTATTAGAACTTTATGGGGTTAGAATAGAATAGGTACCTATGTTATTTGCAAAACAACTTTTCTTAGTAACCCCAATTGAAAATAAATAGTCAATACATAAAATTAGTACATATTATGAATACATACCGGGGTAAAACGGGGTGGATAGAATTCAAGGGGTGAATGAAAATGACCCAAAAAAGCAATTATTTAACAAACATTTTCTGTTTGTTAATAATTGCTTTTTTGGGGTCATTTTCATTCACCCCTTGAATTCTATCCACCCCGTTTTACGGTACCTAATCATGACTTAATAGGACAGACTAGATATAAGATGTAGGTAGGTAGGTACTTACATATAATAATTTAGTAGCTTGGTTGGCACCTTCCTGTATAGCAGCCAAGGTACATTATCCTCAATAAAAAAAGGAATAGTTATGTTACAGGTATTTAATTTTAGTATTTTTTATACTATCAGAAAAATCTGCATATTTTTGTAAGCAATGTTTGTGGTACAGTCAGCATCAAAAAACTGTATTAAGAAAATTAAAATTAAGTAGCTAAGCTAGCCTTACACTAAAAAGTTATAAACTTTTGAAGATGTTTTTAGTTTTAAATAAGTAGGGTAATAGAAAAACTATTTGTGATCTTAGAATGTATTATTCTTACCCCCGGTTTCTGAAAGTTTGATCAACACTAATCAGCTGTAAAGTCACTTGCATCTAATTTGAGGTAAAAGCTGAAATTGCCAAGTGACAGCTTATTAGTTTTGATCAAGTTTTCAGAAACCGTCAGTTAGAGTTTGTATGTTGGTAAGGTGACACTTCACATTTTGTGTAGGTATTCGACTTATTTTCCCAAATACGACGATGTGTACTCGAACAAGGCAAATACACGAATAAATAAGAACACAAAAATCGAAAGTGAAGTGCCACCATTCGATTTTATATATTAAGTAGGTACCTAAGGCAGATAGCGTAGGTACCTTTGGCGGCAGATAAAAGTTGAATTCTAGCTAGGTGACCTGGGCAACAACCAAGCATCTAGGTAACTCAAAAACTGGTATGATATGACTCAAATTAAATTAACTGACTTAAATGGGACCACTTGACAAGTACCAGCTTTTGATTTAAAAAAGAATCATCAAAATCGGTCCACCCAATAAAAAATTATGAGGTTTTAAAAAAACAGTCGACTTGAGAACCTCCACCTTATATTGAAGTCGGCCAAAAATCACATTCGAATTGAGATGGCTAAGCTAAGGCTATTAAGGATATTAGGTATCTATCTATTTTCCTAAAATACAGTTCTCAAAACGTCTGCGCTTTCACAATGTTATAGCACTTCTATTTTGTCAGCTTTCTCAAAATGTCTGCTTTTCAAAATATGTGTAAAATTTGAGGAAGTCTTTTTAAAATGTAAATTCCTATAATGTTAGCATTAACATAAGTTTTGCTTTTCCATGTGATATCATTTCAATCCAAACAAGTGTTCCTTCCGAAAAGTATGTACCTATTTAGTAGAAAATCGTGTTTGAATCAAAATGATTACTACTACCTACTTTTGTGTTAGGTACTGTATACATTTAGCTAGTCTGCCTATTTATGTACTGCCACCATGCCTAATCGGTACCTTAAGCTAAGGATTTGTGTATACGCTAGTTTTTCTACCCTGTATGTTTTAAGAATCTCAGAATAAACAATAATAAAAAAGTTATAAAATAACTTACAATACTTAATTGTCACTTAAATCCTGAAAGTAATATTAAGTAGGAATTGCTGGTCTGTAAATTTAAGTTTGGGGTGGCATGGATCGAAATAAAACATTTTAAAATGTTTTTTACTGTTTTCTTACCATAGGTCACTACATATAAAACAAAGTCGCTTTCTCTGTCCCTATATCCCTATGTTCCCATGTCCCGATGTATGCTTAAATCTTTAAAACTACGCAACGTATTTTGATGCGGTTTTTTAATAGATAGAGTGATTCAAGAGTAAGGTTTATATGTATAATACATGCATGATATAGTAGAACAATGTGCACCCGTGCGAAGCAGGGGCGCGCGGGCGGGTCGCTAGTTTAATTATAAAGCAATGTTGTTTATACTAAAATCATGAGGTCTCAGTCGCAAGTTCAAGTTGTAAGAACTGGGATGAGCTGATGGTAACGGGGCGCTATATCCTCCAATCAAACCGCAAGAGCCATAGTTAGTTTCAGAGCCGTTGTAGCCAACCACGCTCTGGCCCATCAGGGAATTCGAATTGGCAACGTATTGTCTATTCCCCTGCATCATCAGATAATCATTTTGGTAGAGACCGCTGTTCGCGATAGGTATGCTAAGGTTGAGATTCAAGTTGTTCGCTTGGAAGTGGTGGAGCCAGGGTTCCTTCCGGGAGTAGTCTTGGCGAGGGTCCTGGGGTATTCCGATTGGGACGGAGATTGGCTCGGGGGAGCTTTGGCTGGCACTGCTGCGGTGGCTTGACATAGCTGACCTTTCGTTTCGACGGAACTTAGCGCGGCGGTTTTGGAACCAAACCTGGAAGAAAAAAATCTATGTACCTGCTTTAGTTTCCTTGAGCTATACCTAGTCGCGAAGTAGTGAGGGATTACGCGAGGGGTACTGGCTCGCTAGTTCTACATAATATCTGCCCATTAGCATAGCATGCCCATAACTAGCACCTGGCTCCGCTCGCGTCTTACCAATCCGAATAAAATATAGGTGGTACCTGTCTTAATGTAAGTACCTATGTTATTCCAGGGTTTAGGTAGTTATTTCTATGTACCCACCTTCAGGTCATCCTTCCATCTCATTATTAAAAGGGATATCCTACTTCACTATCACTATCATCACTACATAGTATAAAAGAAAGTCGCTTTCTCTGTCCCTATATCCCTTATGTATGCTTAAATCTTTAAATCTATATTTATTATAGGTACCTTAAAACGTGCGAATCAGGGGCGCGCGGGCGGGTCGCTAGTACTATTATAAACAACTAAATTTATACTTTAAAACTAAATATAAATATGTGCACCCGTGCGAAGCAGGGGCGCGCGGGCGGGTCGCTAGTACCTATAGTAGTTATAAACGCGAAAGTTTTGTAAGTACCTGTGCATATGGATGTTTGTTACTCTTTCACGCCGGAACGGCTGAACGGATCTAGATGAAACTTGGCAGAGAGATGATGATAGTCTGGAATAGCACATAGGCTACTTTTTATCCCATGAGAATACCGGGATTTAAATCTGCGCGGGTGAAACCGCGGGGCGGAACTAGTATAAAATATACAGGGTTACAGGAAAAATCGTGCTAGATCCGTTAAGGACGTGGAGTACCCATCATTTCTGACTTATTTCACAAACAATTGCCATAATATTTTTTTTAGATATCCCTTAGAGAAAAATAAACTTTCTAGTATTTTTTCTTATTTCTTAACTTTCACTTGTCTACTACGGTCTATTCAATTAACTTATGCACTATTTTAATGATTGACATCCTAAAGCATCTTATTACACATGTAAAAATGCAATAATAATAATAATTAAGGTGCACAAAATTTTCAATAAAAAAATTAAAAGTCGAATTGCTTGAAAAGGGTTATGTTTAGGGTAGGGTGTTTCATAGTGAAATAAGTCAGAAATGATGGGTACTCCACGCCCTTAACGGATCTAGCACGATTTTTCCTGTAACCCTGTAGATAGGTACATTCATAGATTATTTTTGATCTTACCTGAACCCTAGCTTCAGTCAAGTTTACTCTCGCGGCGAGGTCTTCCCTCACAAAAGCATCGGGATAATGCGTTTTCTCAAAAACCTTCTCTAGCGCCGCTAACTGCTGACTCGTAAACGTGGTCCTATTCCTTCGTGGCTTTTTCCTCTCATCTTTTTCTTCCTCACACTCCTTCTGTACTTCCCTCTCTTTCTTACCCTCGTCGTACTTTCTCCTCATGTCTTCATAGGCGAGGTATTCTGCTGGTTTTATGTATGGGCGTTGCATGTCTTTTTGGTACCAGCTCATGTCGTTCTGGTATTCGTAGCCGTTTTGCCGGCCGGCAGTCAGGTGGTGCAGGCGAAGGAGGCTATCCTCATGACATTTGATCATTTGGAAGAGGTTGTTGTCGGGGTAGTGACTGTTCGGGTTGTGGTTTGGGGTTTTGGCTTCGTACGATTTCGGGTTCTGTCGGGGAGCATCTGTGGATGGAGAAAATTGTTTTTACCCAGATGTCGGTACCTCTACATACATTACCTACCTAAACATAACTATTGCTGAAAATGGTTAAACGAGCTCCATCTTATACCTTGTTCGCCACTCACTAGTTGGCTGATAACGCCAAAATACCGTGGTGAGGGGTGCCACTCACTAGTTGTCTGATAACGCCAAAAAACCGTGGTGAGGGGTGCCACTCACTAGTTGGCTGATAACGCCAAAAAACCGTGGTGAGGGGTGCCACTCACTAGTTGGCTGATAACGCCAAAATACCGTGCTGAGGGGTGCCACTCACTAGTTGGCTGATAACGCCAAAATACCGTGCTGAGGGGTGCCACTCACTAGTTGTCTGATAACGCCAAAAAACCGTGGTGAGGGGTGCCACTCACTAGTTGGCTGATAACGCCAAAATACCGTGGTGAGGGGTGCCACTCACTAGTTGTCTGATAACGCCAAAAAACCGTGGTGAGGGGTGCCACTCACTAGTTGTCTGATAACGCCAAAATACCGTGGTGAGGGGTGCCACTCACTAGTTGTCTGATAACGCCAAAAAACCGTGGTGAGGGGTGCCACTCACTAGTTGTCTGATAACGCCAAAATACCGTGCTGAGGGGTGCCACTCACTAGTTGTCTGATAACGCCAAAAAACCGTGGTGAGGGGTGCCACTAACTAGTTGGCTGATAACGCCAAAAAACCGTGGTGAGGGGTGCCACTCACCTCGCTACAAGCCTGGTGCGAACGGGCTATATCGTTGTGTTAAAATAACCATCAAGTAGGTACCTAAACTATAGAGATTCTATCCGACATCGCAAACAACGGATACTACGCACTGGTGTTCAGAGGAGCATAAAACCAGTTTTCACGTGTGCGAACTGTAACTGATAGGGCTGAGCGCACGCCGCGCCGCCGCTGAACAACGGAGGTCTTAGATCAGGCGACTTGTGCTTAGATACATAACCTACAAACTGTTTTTATTTACGTACTACGGGATCAAGGAATACCTATACTCTTTTACGGGATTGTGAAGTAGGTTGCACAAAATACCACAGTATAGTAGGGATGCTGACGCATCAGAATATCTAGGAATAGAATCTATTTTATCTATTTTCTTTAACATTTTATATCTACTTCGGAGCACCGGTGCACGGTGGTCTAATGAGAGTGACCCCGCCTTCCGATCGTAAGGTCGATAGATTGAATCCGGTCGTGCACCAATGGATTTTTGTATCGATAAATGCCCAATTCCAGTGCTCTTAAACGGTGAAGGAAAACATCGTGAGGAAACCAAACTTGGCAGAGAGATAGATTATAGTCTGGAATAGCACATAGGCTACTTTTTATCCCGTGGGAATACCGGGAATAAAAAGTAAAAAAAATCTGCGCGGGTAAAAACCGCGGGGCGCAACTAGTTTCAAATAAGATAGCAAAGGTTGAAACAACCTGCACTCTACCACGCGCCTATAGGAGTTTAGGCCTGCCGTGATGTCGAAAAAATGAAAAAAATAGAAGTTTTTTGATGGTATCATGTAAAATGCACATTTAATAAAAAACCCGGCCAAGTACGAGTCGGACTCGCGCACCGAGGGTTCCGTACTTACAAACCCGTTAGTCAAATTGTTAAAAGTATTTTTATTATATTTACTTAAAATGTATGCTTTTCGCAGGTTTTCCTTTATCTGTGCTAGACGTCGTACCAAATTTCAAGTTTCTGGGTTCACGGGAAGTACCCTGTAGGTTTTGATTCCCCTTGCGAGTGTCAAAAATTTGCAGCATTTTAAACAGCTGTTAACGGCTGGATTGCGTTCGCATAGAAGTTTGATTTTTTCACAGCTCCAAAGGACAGTAAACCTGAGTATTTGATATGAATTTCAGTTTGATACCTCCACGCGATCCTGAGAAAAAGGGTCTTGCACACGGAAGACCAGCGTTGTAGTGTAGTAAGTAGCACTATTACGTCGACCGATTTTGTATTCCACCTATGCTTTTGTGACACATAGTAAACGTTTTGATTTGATTTAGACAGACGGACAACAAGGTGATCCTGTCCAATGGGTTCCGTTTTTTCCTTTTGAGGTTCGGAACCCTAAAAATGGTAAAATTGAACTTAACAGTTAGGTATCTACTCACCTACCTACTTGTTACAGTAAAAAATATTTTGCGGGTTGGCTATAGCAATCCTTGAACCTAGGTTGAGGGTTGGGGGTAGAATGTAGATGTCAAGTCGTTCCCTTGAGTCCTTTTGTCTAGGAGATGAAAAATTATAACTTCACTTTTTCAGCTGAATTACCCACCTCCTAGTTAGGTTAGGTATTTTTTTGACAAAAATTTTCACTCTCACCTATGTATAAAATATCATTTAAAATAGAAACTCACCTTTATTCTGATCCATATCGCCACACACCACCGCCGCGAAAATTCACAATAACATTTTTATTCGCAACAAATTGTTATTATAGTTCCAATTCTTCAACACTGTCACTTCTGCTTTCGCAATCAAATACAAAATCTAATCGAGCGTGGCCGAACCAAATAATTGTTATTAATCCACCCGCTTATTGAATTACTTTATTTAATTAAATAATTCGACTAACTCTTGCTAATGTGTGAACTAATGGAGTTTGTGCAGTGATCTGGCTCTGAATACTGAGACAAGGCACATGGTGCACACTGGCTGAAAAAAATCATCAGCAAACACTCCTCCTGAAACTCCCAAAAGATGATTTAATTCAACCTCTATGGCTCCGACTTAAGATTTTAAATTTCGAACGTAGAACACAAATCCTCAGCAAGGGAAATATGACTCTATTTACTTGTACTTTAAATAGAAAATACAATAAATCTATCTCGAGTAGGATGTCCATCTAATTTCAAATTTCGAACCCAAAGGCGTGGCTTGCGTAACTCCGCCTTTATTGAAAAAAGTATTTGAGCGGGAAACGATTTCAGGCAATAATTGACACGTCAACATGCATTATTTATGGATGCTGAGTAGTGAAAATTAGAATTAAGTTTTTAGGTAATTGGTTTTGAAAAGTTTATGTGGTGCCGCGGCGAAGGCGATGAGAGAAGTTTTTTTACGATCGACTAAAATCTGATTACCTACTTCCTCCAGAGAAACAGGAATAAAAACAGATGGTCATAAACAGTCCTATCTGCCGAAATGTACCTATTATTTACGTAGGTATTGGGTTTATCCCATATTGTACCTTCCTATATTCTCGTAGCATGTAAAAAGGGTTGGTGCACACTTTTTTATAAATATTGGTGGATTTTTCTATTTGAATATCTATGTGAATTTGGATATGGAAACATAGGTATCTATCATATAAACATGAAACATGTTTATCACACAAAATGTTTGTTCTCGATGGGTATCGAACCCACACGGCCAGTTGCCTAAGAATAGGTATAGGTAGGTACTAACCTACGTCTGTTAACAATGTTGGTATGTTCATTTCGATCCTAGAGCCAAGATTCTGTCTAGCTGTCGATCGTCATATAATTTTCGACAGTGAAATGTTAAAATAATCAGTGGCATTGGTTAGGAAATAGTCATTCTGCCCTTAGAACTCCCTATGACTACCTAATCACTACATACCTAGTATAAATAAAACAAAGTCGCTTCCTCTGTCCCTATATCCCTATGTCCCTTTGTATGCTTAAATCTTTAGAACTACGCAACGGATTTTGAAGCGGTTTTTTTAATAGATAGAGTGATTCAAGAGGAAGGTTTATATTATGTTACATGTATGATATAGTAGAAAAACAATGTGCACCCGTGCGAAGCAGGGGCGCGCGGGCTGGTTGCTAGTTATATGATATAATATACCTATAGTCATTTAGCTCTGTCAACGTTGAATCAAAAGTGAAATAAAAAATATGCTAAATAAAATTCCGAAGCTATTTTCACTATAACTCCTATAATTGAATCAAAGCAAAATTCTACATCAAATATTATTCATTGAAATACCACCTATAATTGTATAATTCAGTGGCATCCGTGCCAGCAGTCTGGTGTGTCGCGCCGGGAATAGAACCGGCGACCCGTCAATTCGAATTAGTGTAAAATCTTGAAAAACGCCGGTGCGTGGCGCCCGACATTGTCAGATAACTTTACGCTATGGTTGTCAGTCAAAAACTTTGAATAAACTTACCTACTTATAGCTAAGGTAAGCATAAATTAATATGCATTTAAAATAAAATAAATAATTAAATAAATTGATATTGGTGGACTTTCCACACAGCACTATCTAGCCCGAAACTAAGGCAAAGCGTGTAATATGGGAACCAGACGATATAATAAATAATATAGGTACTTTTTTTTGGAAATACAGACATAAAATACATAAGGAAATCACAAAGATTTTTGTTGTACCTAGGTTATCCTTCTCTGATTTTTGGGATGTTTATCTTCTGGAGGTTCGTTTCTTCGGTATAGGGATGTTCTTAAGCGCCATCTCGTTGCTTGTGACATTTCTCCGGATGGTTGGGAACAACTTGCGCAACAAAGACCAGAGTGGCGCAACTCTGTAAATAAGGCCGTAACCAATTTTGAATGTAGTAGAGAGCAAGACCTTGATGCAAAGCGTCTACTTAGAAAGAACCGTCCCAAGCCTTCCTACATCTACACTTACAATTCAATAGGCCAGTTACATTGTGCGCCATGTAACAGGTCGTTTAAGACTAAATTTGGTTTTGCAAGTCATACGTCATATTCGCTCACATGACCGAAGCTAGCAGGGTTCGCCGTTAACGGATACGTTTAGGAGGACATCATCCTTCACTGATTTTTGGGATGTTTATCTTACAATTCTTTGGTGTAATAGGTACCTACATAACACCAGTTATTCAACCCGAACTGTGATCGATCCGATCCGAATGCTCCGTAAATTAAAGTATGTATGGGATAGCCAAAGGCAAGTCCAAACATTATATTTGCTTTTGAGAACTGCCTACTATCTTGGTATGGTATACCAAGTTTCAACCATTTGTAAACTAGTTTCGTAGCGCGTTTCGTAGAGCATTACCTATAATTCGTTTTATAATTTATTCTTAGTACCCAAAGGTCAGCTGGTAGGTTTTTTTTAATTCTGGACAATCCACACAGCATCATCTAGCCCCAAAGTAAGCTACTCAAAGCTTGTGTTATGGGTACTAGATGACTGATATATGTATTTAATACATTATATACTTACATAGATAGATATTTTTTATTATACATAGAAAACACCCAGACCTACGGAACAAATTTCTGCAGATCGTACACAAATTTGTTCCGAGGCGGGAATCGAACCCGTAACCTCTTGCGTCGCAGGCGGATTCTCGCCCGCTGTGCCACAGAGGTCGTCAAATTGTATGTCATTTAGGTGTTATTTGTGCGTAAAAATGTTTTTATCTAAGTAAGTACCTATGTATCTATTCATTGAGTAGGTAAGTAGGTACCTTCCCACATAAATATCTGGAGATACTTCGCTGAGGTAGGTACCAAACTAATCTATTATTTATGAGTATACGGGGTGTAAAAGACTACTTCTAAAGACATGAAAACGGGACATTCAGACCATGATTCTCGGTTGTGTAAGTGCAAGTTATTGGACAAAATATTAAAATAACTAATTCTGAAAAATCACCACGAATAAAAAATAAAATCTCCCTTCAAACCGAACGTTCTAAATTCAAAAGCAAACGCGCGAAACTGTCATGGCGGCCATAATTGGGGCTGACAGTTCTCGATGCGCCGATGCGAGACAGCTCGTTTGCGGCTGCGCGTAACGAGAATGTACTGTGCGTTTGAAAATAATATAAACGGAACGACATTAAAGGAAAACATAATTTAATTTGGGATTGTAATAGAATGATGTTTTGCTAGCGGATCTGACTGTTGATGTAGAGAAGTCAATGATGGCCTCATGACAGTGTCCAGTCATGTCCAGTAATGTTAATAATATAGGTGCGTGCCCACACTACTATATCATTTTTAAAGTTTATTGTAGGTCACGACAGCTCGTCTTCATCTTTATTTTTCTGATCGTTGTAGTCATATACCAGCCTGTATAAAAACAATGCCTTGGGCGGGCGCTATTACCACGATCCGGTAAATCAAATTTCGCGTGTTGCCATTAGACGTGTCACGGTGTGGTCCTGATGGGTCCATCGCGGGGATGTCGTCTCAATAATGCGTGAACACGGCCATTTGTCACCACACCATCCGGTATGGTGGCCATACATTTGTAGTTCTAAAAGTATATTAATTTATTTTATTTATTCTTAGATTCAGTTTTTCTTATTGTCTATTTTAAACCATACATTGTACATTATCAAAATCGAAACTACATTTTATCCTAATACTACTGTTAAAAACGCGAAAGTTTGTAAGTATGGATGAATGGATGTTTGTTACTCTTTCACGCTGGAACGGCTGAA
The DNA here is from genome assembly GCA_963576535.1 of Plemyria rubiginata. Taxonomy (NCBI): domain Eukaryota; kingdom Metazoa; phylum Arthropoda; class Insecta; order Lepidoptera; family Geometridae; genus Plemyria; species Plemyria rubiginata. The sequence continues at coordinate 12,185,379 of OY754908.1, read as the reverse complement.
CGGGCGGCCCGATTACGCTAATGTCTGGCTATCGAGATGGCTTTCAGTTTGACATTTGATTCCCATCCATCCTATACAATTGCCACCTATTACACTATGGGAATCAAATGTCAAACTGAAAGCCATCTCGATAGCCAGACATAAACGTAATCGGGCCGCGGATCTGGATGAAACTAGACAGAGACGTAGATAATAGTCTGGAATAGCACATAGGCTAATTTTTATACCGTGGCAATACCGGGATTTAAATCTACGCGGGTGAAACCGCGGGGCGCAACTAGTATAATATAATATCTTTACCATGAATTAGGTAAAAATTTGTGGCAACTAGCAAGCAATATTTGGAATATGACTAATACGTAGCTCTGGCTTTGAGATTTTTCTTTGTGAAACTGGCACCTTAGATTCAGAAGGTATGTAGGTATGACGTTAAAAAGTCATCCTTATGTTTTTATTAAATAAAAACACTGACTTTTACAAATGTTATAGCATTTATGCAGTGGATCAGTAAAACTGAAAATCATTCTTCCTAGAAATGCACTGTTTTTTTCTCAGTTTTATCGAGAGTTTTTCACCATCGCTCACAAGGTTATCTCAGTCCAGAAACATCATAAAATTATGGTTAAAATAAGACTTTTTTGTCCTAATTATTTACAAAGTCATAACCACCGTACACTCACGCATGACAATTACCTCAACTGAATACCAACATCCTTCACGTCACCGCATACAATTCATTAGTTTAATTTTAGCATTGCACGAAAAATATAAAAAAACAAATGAACTGGTATTGATGGCAGCGAGGTAGAAAGATAATGGATGATGGATTTTCACTTTTATTTGATTACGAGATCGTGTATAGGTATGTATCAGTTTATTAGCATCATTTCTTTTGATAATTTTATTTATTAACTAGCTGATCCCGCGGCTTTGCTCGCGCTCGTTTACTTTGAAAATCAAATACAAACTTTCATCCCCTATTTTATCCCTTTGGGGGTAGAAATGACCAAAATCCTTTCTTAGCGGATGCCTACGTCATAACATCTACCTGCATGCCAAATTTCAGCCCGATCCGTCCAGTGGTTTATAGGCTGTGCGTTGATAGATCACTATGTCAGTCAGTCAGTCACCTTTGAGTTATATATATTTATAGATATTTGGGTTCAATTCAAATACTTACAGCCGCGTCATAATTACCATTTTTAACGGACTTCAAAACTTTTTTTTATGTTTGTTACCAACCTCATTACATTTTCTCATTATCTGTCCCAGCTTTGCATGGTCATATTTTTTTTAGCATTTTAGGACAAACTTAGCATACTTACATATATGTACATAGATTTCACGCACTTCTCCCGCGCTTCGGTGCCCCCGCTTTCAGCCGCCTTGCCCGCTGCACCCCGTGCTTTCGCTTAGTAACTTTTTTGAATCCTACTATCCTACTAATACCATAAATGCGAAAGTTTGTAAGTATGGATGGATGGATGTTTGTTACTCTATAACTCCAGAACAGCTGAATGGATCTTGGTGAAAACTGACACAGAGATATATTATAGTCTGGAATAACACATAGTCTACTTTTTATCCCGTGGGAATACCGGGATTTAAATCTACGCGGGTGAAACCGCGGAGCGCTACTAGTTTGTTAATACTAATATTATAAAGGTTTCCTATTCCTAATATTATAATAATAGTAGCGCCCTGCGATTTCACCCGCGTAGACTAGAATTATTCTCTGTACAAATTTTCACCAAGATCCGTTCAGACGTTCTGGAGTTTATAGAGTAACAAACAACCATCCTACCATCCTTACAAACTTTCGCATTTATAATATTAGTAGGATTAGTATAGTGTAAAACTAAAGTGATTTAAAACCACCAAACATGCTGACCTGACAAGAAAAAGGTTATAACCTCGCATAGCTATGACAGGTTCTGTTATCCATCTTCGGAGCTGATATCCAAATAATCGCAGTGTTCCGTCTCATCACGCCACACTACCGTGTTGACGGTTGCAATATTAATGATCTCTGGAGCAAACTAGCCGTGCGGTTGGCATTTCCGGAATGCCACCGCGCTGCGCAGGCGCCGGGGACAAAAAAATAGAACGACTGTATCCTTGTAGATTGTCATTCTGTAGTACTGTTTTATATTGTTGGACTTGATTGTAGGTTGGACACTATTTTATTAAATACTTTGACGCGTGACCCGACGGCTGGTGAATATCTGGCTCAGCGCATTAGTACCTATTGCCATTCAGCGTGGCAATGCAGCCAGTGTCTTTGGTACGCTTCCGACTGGCACTGATTTGGATCAGTTGAGCTATCTATAGATCGTTTGCAACGGTCTGCAGATAGCTCAAATGTTTCATATGTATTTTGTATATTTTTAACATTTTGTAAATAATTGTAACATTAAGTTGTAATTTTTTTTGTAAATAAAATTCATTATGTACCAATAAAAACTACTTCGAGGTATTTAACAATAAAGAAATATTATTGCTGAACATTCCACACGCGCCTAATCTGGACCCGAACTAAGCAAAGCTATACCTACTTATTTCCTTATAATCGTTTCAGAAGTAATAAACGAACGCGCAGCCAATAGCGCTAAAGGCAGAGCTGCACTCACTGCGCAGTGAGGGGTGTTTAAAAATTAGATGAAATAAAAAAAAAAGCCCACGACCAGCGTAATAATATTTAATGAAACGAGTAATTATTCATTCCTACATTCTAAATTTTATTATTATCAAAAATAACTAAGGAAATAAAAAAATGATTTAAGAACAACTAGGTACTTACCTAATCACGGACCGCGTTAACTTACAAATAGGTCGAGATAAAAACGCATAAGATATTTCCTCAGGAAATATTTAATTTGTATAACTATAATTTTAATTGAAAACACTCTTTCCGAAATAGATTTGGAGTTTTCGGTAGCTTTTTACCGTTTTTTTCTGGAGATAAAACCGCTGAAGACTGACACTTTTTTCGACATTTAGACACTTCTTATCTTTAACAGTTTTTAGCAGCACATCGCTAAGTGCTTGTCAATGTTGGGACGTCTCAATAATATAAAAAAACATTTCACTAGTATACCGTTAAGCACATGCCATCTCTTGGGGCTGATTTGCTTGACGTGAGCTTTTTTTTGCGTTTTTTAAGAAAAAAAAGAACAGCTTCAAGACATATCCACTGGCACGGTATCTCTTAGAATGATGTACCGACTCAAGATTCTTTGACCATTCTTTAGTTTAAAATAGGTATAATAGATAGGTATAGGTAATAGATTAGAGAGCCTCTCTTAGAGCCAAGTTCTGAATACCTACAGGCGTTATCAAATACTCATTATTTTTTGACAAACTGTGATGGAACAAGTAGAAAGCTCACCAGATCTTGAGCGTTTTTATCTGGCCTAAAAATCTCATTGACAGAGCAAGTCATTGTAAGAAAAACAAGATAAAAAAGTAAGTTTACGAAAGCCCTGCCACAGGAAGGTCCAAAACCGCCACCCAGCTAAAACTTCTGGTCACAGCATTGAATGTCAAGATGACAGGGTCACGGTCTACCGGCGCGGTTGTTGACAGGCCTGTTACTTCAAGATTCAAACGCAGAGCAGTGTAACTGATACTGCTTATGGGGAGTCTGCGCTCCTTCGCCGAAACGCACCGATACCACATACAAACTACGGTCTAATCTGCAGCCCCACTCTAAAGTATTGGATTACGATACCCACTGAAGTTTTGCGACTGAAAAGTACCTACTGAGTGTGCTTTGTGCATTTTGTTTTAAGCTTGCAACGCAAACAAGTCAAGAACATTGTTTGATGCAGTGGTCACATCAAAATAATTACTGAAACAGAAACAGCTTCACGACTTTGAACCCCAGGCACGGTAGATATCCCTTCAGATCTCTCAGTACCAAGTACTAACTCAAGATGCTTTGAGGATGTCTACGGGGGTAGTCAGAGGTATACGTCCAAATATTACATTTGGCACATATCCACATTTTGCAGCCGTTAGTATTCCATACGTGACAGGTTGCAAGCCCATCGCCGCTGTTAGAATACTAACTGGTTTATCAAAACCAAAATATTTAACTAAGCAGTCCTAAAATAAATCACGAAAACAGACTTCGCTCATGAAAACTGTTGCTTATTCATACGTTTACATTTAAACCTCTATAAATCTGATAATTCAACATAAGGACTTTAAATCTCAATGATTTCAAAGAGTGGGAATTTGTCGTGACAAAATTTAGTGCGGCGTCGATGTTGAACATCAAAGCTGCTCGCGCGCATGTGCCCCAGACATCGTGTAAGGTCGCCCCCGAGGGACGCTTAAAAAACTTAACTTTGTTTTGAATTTACTTTATGGCCGAGTGTACGTTTTTGCATTCAAAAAGGTGGTAAAAATAGAGACGATCTTTTTGGTCTGGATTTAGCGTGTGACAAAGTGACAAGATATGTGTTACCTACACACGTATTTACTCTAAATTTTATGATAGTTAGGCGCTTAATTCATACAGTGCCCTTCTAATAGCTAAGTATTCTGTGAAGTAACGTGATTTTTTTGTGTTGACAATAAAGTTCTTTATTACGTACTAGCGACCCGCCCGCGCGCCCCTGCTTCGCACGGGTGCACATTGTTTTTCTACTATATCATGCATGTAGTATACATATAAACCTTCCTCTTGAATCACTCTATCTATTTAAAAAAACCGCATCAAAATCCGTAGTTTTAAAGACCAGGCATACATAGGGATATAGGGACAGAGAAAGCGACTTTGTTTTATACTATGTAGTGATAAGCTCTACATTGTGATACTCAATGTTTGTGGTTCCTTATGATTCTATACGAACATTATGTACCTAAACTGAAACTGTAACACCTTAACGGCTTGACCCCCAGGCAAAGGCAGATTATCCCCTCAGATATCTAGTGCCAAGTTCAAAATCAAGATTCTCCAAGATACCTACAGTTAGTATCTTAGAGAATCCTTATGGCTGTTTTCTCTTACCGTTTACAAGAACTATCATTACGCAGATAAATTTTTCCAGAAAAATCCAGTGTTGCACGACCGGATTCAAACCTACGACCTAGCGTGCGATCAGAAGACGGGGACTTTTTGTTGGTGTTAATTATCATCATCGGCCTAAAAATTCCACCGCTGGATATTCTCTCCAGACATTCATTCATAATCATAAAAGTCATAATCTTTCTGGTTCCTTTTAAACATTGCTTGGAATTACGATTTTAAGCTCTCTTTTTATCGGCTTCCATCATCTCGGGCGTCCATTATACTAGATCTGGTGTGTGTGTCTCCAGCTTCCTCATATTGAAAATGTAATTTCTATAAATGCCAATATTTAAAGCATAATTAGTGCACTCATAGATTTGAATCATAATTTAGCTGCCAAATAAACAACGATGCTATAAGCTTATAATAGTGTGTAAGCTGGAGTAACATGTCTCCAGCTGCCTCAGTCAGTGTGGGCAAACGGCTAATGATAGAGATATATAGTAAACGCAAGGATTTAGTACCAAACGAATTAGCGAGGTACCAAAAATTTCAGGTCTGTAGCTCGGAAACTCTTCGAGTTATAAGACTTGATCAACGTGTAAGCTGGAGTAACGATACGTGAAAAAGCATATGCTCGTTCTCTGGAATGGCTGGAGCTAGCAGGTTGCTTTAAGTCTCCAGATTTAGTACCAAACGAATTAGCGAGGTACCAAATATTTGAAGTGTTTCTGTTCAAAACTCTATGAGTTACAAGCTTTTCCAGCTTTTTTTGTTTGTCCAACTTGCACATGTTGGATCTCAGCAACCACAATAGGTACAGACTCGGTTGATGTCTCTGAACCGAGCTATGAATTAGTGCACTCGGTACCAAAAATTTGGAATCTCTAGGACAAGCAGTTCTGTTGTAATCAGCAAAATAACTAATATTATGATGAGTTACAGAATACCAGATAGTTCCATTTCGACCAGCCTTCAGTTGATAGTAGCTCTATCTCTGTCACTACAGCGAATGCGTCACACTCGTACCTACTGATGCAATCAAGGAATTTGAATATATCTGTCTGTATTCAAATTCCTTGGATGTTATTTTGCTGATTACAACAGAACTGCTTGTCCTAGAGATTCCAAATTTTTGGTACCGAGTGCACTAATTCATAGCTCGGTTCAGAGACATCAACCGAGTCTGTACCTATTGTGGTTGCTGAGATCCAACATGTGCAAGTTGGACAAACAAAAAAAGCTGGAAAAGCTTGTAACTCATAGAGTTTTGAACAGAAACACTTCAAATATTTGGTACCTCGCTAATTCGTTTGGTACTAAATCTGGAGACTTAAAGCAACCTGCTAGCTCCAGCCATTCCAGAGAACGAGCATATGCTTTTTCACGTATCGTTACTCCAGCTTACACGTTGATCAAGTCTTATAACTCGAAGAGTTTCCGAGCTACAGACCTGAAATTTTTGGTACCTCGCTAATTCGTTTGGTACTAAATCCTTGCGTTTACTATATATCTCTATCATTAGCCGTTTGCCCACACTGACTGAGGCAGCTGGAGACATGTTACTCCAGCTTACACACTATTATAAGCTTATAGCATCGTTGTTTATTTGGCAGCTAAATTATGATTCAAATCTATGAGTGCACTAATTATGCTTTAAATATTGGCATTTATAGAAATTACATTTTCAATATGAGGAAGCTGGAGACACACACACCTAGATCTGTCTGTTCCAAACAATATTTACTTAAACAGCGTTGTTATCATTAAAAAATAGAGTGGTATAGTATTAACTCAGCTGCAGAAGTAACAAGAAATAAAGGAAGACGGAGGAATGCCTATAACCTGAGAGAAAAATGCTCTTGTCATTCGCTTGTTAAAATTCATTTGTCTTTTGTTAGTTTTGAGGTTTAGATTCACCGGTTATTTAAAAAAAAAAAAAAATGCTGGACAATCCACACAGCACTATCTAGCCCCAAAGTAAGCTATTCAAAGCTTGTGTTATGGGTACTAGATAACTGATATATTTAATACATTACCTATATACTTACATAGATAGATATTTTTTATTATACATAGAAAACACCTAGACCATCGGAACAAATTTCTGCAGATCGTACACAAATTTGTTCCATGGCGGGAATCGAACCCGCAACCTCTTGCGTCGCAGGCAGGCTCTCGCCCGCTGCGCCACAGAGGTCGTCATAACATTTAACTCACTCATGCTAAGGCCTAACTTGCAACGTGACATTGGCGAAGTTAGCTTACCCCCACATCCCATTAATATAAAAATTGAATTGAATTGACTGTCTGCTCATAAGCGTCACAACCTCTGCGCTGCAGCGTGCTCGCTGTGTTTCTAGGCATTTCGTTCATTAAATTATTGGAGTGAGCGGTATTATACCTGACACGACCGCCATTACCCCTTCTTCCCCTACACCTAAGCAGGTTTTCTCAAAGCTACATTGATTGGGCACAATTCACAAAGCTACATTGGGGGTCATTCAATGCCTCAATAGACAGGCATCAACAAAAACTAAAAACCGACTGTTTATAATTATGTTGGTATATTCAAATGTTTCTGAGAATTGAGTGTCTGATTTTTTTTTTTAAATGTGATATGTTTAATCCCAAGCTCCAGGGCAGTTGTAGTGCCTATTGATGCGAAGCCAGTCCTTGTCGGTGATGTACACGCGTTGACCCATTGTGCCTTCGTGCTCCTGTCAAAGTTACATCACATTTAAAAAACATTAATAAAACTGGGTCATAGCTTAGTATTTTGGGCTTTTTTATATAACTATCTGATGGCTATGGATGATCATTGCAGAGAGGCTAGACACCGCATTCCTTTTTATGGAGTACTGGACGAGAGCGCATATGCGGTTCTCATAAGCCAGGTTTGTGGGTACAGTTAAGTGTTTTTATGTATATCTTATGTTAAGTGTATTTTATGTTATGTTGTTTTACTTCTTGTTTTTTTATTTAATTTAATTTTATGGACTTAAGTACCTATGTAACTGTGGTCTGAAATAAAGATATTGAATTGAAAATTTAAATTGATAGAACAAGGATGGTTAAGTGGTAACTATCACCTAACAAAGCATTGCCTCGTAAGTAACGCTCGATAAGAACGTGCCCTACGATGCACTGTCCTGCGTCCATCAACTTGAGGCATACAGATGCCTCATGTGCCTGTAATTACACCGGCGTCCACACTATTGAAACCGAAACAGCAACGCTGCTGGCGGCAGAAAAGGGACCGTTGGCGTGCTTTACCTGCAGAGCCACGATGGTCGGCTCTCCATTGTTAGTGAAGGAGTAGGGCCCGTAGTGCAAGCAGCTCACGTAGTCGTACTGCACGCCTAGGTTGTCCACTAGATCGTTCTCGTAGATAGCGAAGTTGTTTTCAGTTCCTGTAAATATTAGAATTCGGACTTAATAACCATTTTGTTTTATGTTAGTCTCGCCTTTTTTATGTTAGGTCACGTCACGTAAAAAGAACACCGGAATGAAAGGGAGTTGTGATGGCGTGAATGTTTTGTTTTGTATGCGCAAACACATCCCCTCCACTGTTTGCCAGCGTTCTTTTATATGACGCGATCTCTACCTCAACTTTTTACTGGGTGGACCGATTTTGATAATTTTTTATTTAATCGAAAGCTGGTACTTATCAGGTAGTTCCATTTAAATTTGAGTCAAATCTGGCAAGCAGTTTTTGTGTTATAGTGTAATTTGAAGGCGGTTCTTTTTTGCAAAAAGTTATTATCTGTAATCATCTGTGTACAATCACTACATATAGTATAAAACAAAGTCGCTTTCTCTGTCCCTATATCCCTATGTCCCCATGTCCCTATGTATGCTTAAATCTGTAAAACTACGCAACGGATTTTGATGCGGTTTTTTAATAGATAGAGTGATTCAAGAGGAAGGTTTATATGTATAATACATGCATGATATGTGCACCCGTGCGAAGCAGGGGCGCGCGGGCGGATCACTAGTAAAGCATAAAATCAAAATCAAATCTGTCTTAATTTTTTATTGTATAATAAAAAATATCTATCTATGTAAGTATATAATGTATTAAGTGTATCAGTTATCTAGTACCCATAGCACAAGCTTTGAATAGCTTACTTTGGGGCTAGATAGTACTGTGTGGATTGTCCAGCATTATTTATTTATTTATTATTTATTCAATACAATCACAGGGATTATTTTGAAATGTCTTAAATACTAGGTGAATCTACCGCCTATCGCGATCAAAGCCTATAAGAATTTAGAGAACTTAGTTACCAGGAATGAGGTTTTCCTCGACAATCTTCACGTAGTCATCGCGGTCGTAAGTCGACTGCATGTGCAGGAACCCGAGGATATGCATCCACTCGTGGACGATGGTCGCGTGCCTGAAGCAGCCGACGCCGATGTTGTTGCGCGCGAGATTCAGGGTGTGGACTCCACGGGTGGCCCAATAGCCGACGTGCGCGTAGCACCCGTTAGCCGCGCCCTGGGACATAATATAAGTCAGAGACGAACAGGACACCGGGGGGAAGAAGCCGACAAACAGGACACCGGTAGGCGGGGGCGGGGAGGGAAGAAGCCGACTCGGTACCGACTGGCGACGGAGACATTGTGCGCTATGTAAGACCCTTGAGACACAATTTGTTATTTGAGTGCAGTTAGTTCGACAGCCTTCACAGCTCCAGTTGGTTAGCTCTGCGTAAGCCGTGGGTTCGATCGAATATAGATGTTGAATATGATATTAGGTATAAGAATGTATCTACAAAAACAATATTAACAATATTTGTATTTACTATTTATGTATTTAAAAATGGTACTGACACACGTGCTCAAAAATAAGCATGATTATTTTGAGCATGCTCAAAAATCAACCGACGTACGGCTAAGTAAGCATACTCATTTAATAGCACGCCCTGTTTTTATTGAGCAAGGCTCGAAAAAAGCATGCTTTTGGCTTGAAAATAAGCAGGTGTGTACTCCACCTTTAAGTATTAAATCAGCTAGCGGGTTCCCATACCACAAGCTTTGCTAAGCTCGGGGCTAGAGAGTCCACATAAAAAAAATGGGTTCATGTAGGTCCTAATGAACCGGGGTAGCCTGTTATCGGGGGACATGGTTGATGATGATGATTAAAAACTTACAGTCAGCTGGACGTACGCGGTATCTTCAGGCTCTCGGTAGCGGAACTTGATGCAGGTGTGTCTCTCAATGTCTGCGATGCCTTCCTCGATCGCAGCCGACTGGAGAGGTCCTGTAATGAAGGAAAAGTAAACTAGTGGCCCCCCATTTCGAGATCCGAGACGTGGTTAACAGTCAGAAGCAAATCCAAACATAAAGTTTATTGTACTTGCTTCTGACTACCGCCTACTGGTATGGTAACCAATTTTCGACACTATACAGGGTGGCCCAAATATCGTGGATCAAACGAACCAGGGTGATAGGGGACGTGATTTCCAACAAAAAATCTTTTTACAGCATGGTCATAACTTAATTGGATAAAAAGTGATGATCATTTTTGTTTTTTTTCAAATAAACTACCGATTTATTTACAATTTCATTAATACAGAAAAAAGTTGGTAGAATGTTGATGACTTACGCATCGTTATTACGCATATTATCAATTTTTTTCTGTATTAATGAAATTGTAAGTAAATCGGTAGTTTATTTAAAAAAAACAAAAATGATCATCACTTTTTATCCAATTAAGTTATGACCATGCTGTAGAAAGATTTTTTGTTGGAAATCACGTCCCCTATCACCCTGGTTCGTTTGATCCACGATATTTGGGCCACCCTGTATAAGTGTCTATATCGTCAGCTTATTGCTAGAAGTCACTAAGCGACAAAACTAAAAGTGTGGGAAAACGCAATTGAAGTTTTGATTTATGCCAATTATGTTGAATAATGACTTTAAGCAGGTGTCATATAGGCGAAACTAGAATAATAGAAATAAATAGGTGATTATTGTAGAGCACATTCAGGCGAGTGCACTGGTCTAATAAAGGTGGTTAGTGCGACTTTTTGTAGTTAGTGACTTCTAACAATAAGCCGACGATATTTGAGACGAAAGTCTGTCCAAAGAGTCCCGTTGGACAGACTTGGACCCCATCATTAAATCAGGTCGTTTTCACCATTTTATGAGAACTGATATTTATCTTCTTTATTTAATACCTCAAGAAAAAAAATATATAATTCCCTCATAGCATCGGCCGCTTGGGAATGCTCACCTTATGGGTTCATATAGGTCCTACATGAACCCATTTAAAAAAAACTGCTCTTCTACATTGTAGATAACCTTGTGCCTGTAAGAAAAAGCCTCGGAACTCACCGACCAGTAACGAAATTATGACGTAAACTAAATCCTTTATTCTAGGTTTTATTGGAATTTAAAAACTACAACTACTACAGTCTAAAATCCTTGTTATTTAAGAATACATTGTGTTGACGTCATGTGGTAGGTACTAGAAGATCAAGTACCTACAAATTATTTATCAAAGTATTACTCCTATCGCCAGATAACTATTATCTTTTAATGCCACACGAGACTATTATTATTTAATGAGTTGAACGTAATCAATCTGTATTATTTGTGTTTTATCAGATATGCTAATGCCAAGTAGGTATCTTTAAAATAAACTAGTTCACAGACCCAGTTATGTCCGGATTTATATTTTTTTAGTGGTTTCTTTTGTTTGTTTGAATTTTTTTTACAACCGGTAGATTGAACAAGCAGATGGCCCACCTGATAACCATCACCTATAGGCTATAACAAAGCATTGCTCCGTAGGTCAAGCACGATAGTAACGTGCCCTACGATGCCTTGCGTCCATCAACTTGAGGCATACTGATGTCAAGCCTACATAAATACCTACAGAATCGTGCTCGGCCCCTCATAGCATCGGCCGTTTAAGAACGCTCGCCTTCAGGGTTCATAGGCTCTACATGAACCCATTAAAACCCAAAAAACTGCTCTCCTACATTGTAGGAGACCTTGTGCCTGTAATTTCACACAGCAACGCTCTCAGAACAATTTCTAAGATTTTTTTTTTAATTTCTATTTCACAACTCACCGAATTCGCCTTCCCCAAACTCCCAGACCACAGTATCATTCGGCCACTTGGTGTTAGGCCAGGTGTACGCGTTGCGACCCTGTGCAAACTCAAGCAGCATGCTCTCAATTATGAAGTCGTCCAGGACGATGTCTCCTTCGTACTTGCCGCTCAGCTCCTCGGCGTTGGCGTGCGGTGACGACTGGGTGCGGGCGAGGAACTGCTCGGCGTCATTGCCTGGAGAAACAAGAAGATATATCCTACTAATATTATAAACGCAAAAGTTTGTATGGATGGATGTTTGTTACTCTTTCACGCCGGAACGGCTGACTTTATCTGGATGAAACTTGGCAGAGAGATAGACTATAGTCTGGAATAGCACATAGGCTACTTTTTATCACGTGGGAATACCGGGATATAAAACTGGGCGGGTGAAACCGCAGGGCGCAACTAGTTAAAAAATAAAAAACCCGAGTGCCCGAACTAAAGGTATGTAGGTGAATATGAATATGAATATATAATAATATGAATATGGGGTTTCAAATTTGGTACTTTTAAATATTGAAATCCATTCTTCAGTCTTGACGAATGATAAAATGATCGCAGGCAGTCGGAGGCTCGTGTACCTATTTCCTAGCAGTGTATCGGAAATATCGAACGAAGGATACATAAATACACACATACATACATGGATAAATACACGCCAAACACATAAACCTCGGCACTCGGGTACTAAAAATCAAAATCACACCAATATCATAAATGTGAAAGTATGTTTGTTACTCAATAACGCCTGAATGAATATGGATTTGGATGAAATTTGGCACAGAGATAGATTATAGTCTTTTTCGATCTCAGTGGCGCAGCGGGCGAGAGTCCGACTGCGACGCAAGAGCGTCCGGTGATGGACCATTTATAAAAGAATGCACAAAGAGGTGAACACGACTATAACTAAATAAACAAATAATGCTGAATAATCTATACATTACCATATAGCCCCGAAGTAAGCTACTCAAAGCTTGTGTTATGGGTACTATGTATTTGATTTGCGTGTCAAACACTTAAATCTTGACGTGTGGCTGCCTAACTGGGTTTATTCTAGTGCGTTATATAGAATTTTTAAATAAAACGATGCGTTTGCGTTCAAAAGACAAGGCGTATATATTCGGCCATTATAGATTACAAAATTCGTGGATTGGTTGGTTAGGGAAGGGAACAATTATTATCAGCCAATGGTAGCATGTAGATTCACGCGATGTGGAGAGCAGTGATAGGCTAAAACAAAAGATGACAGCGAGAACGATATTTTTCTTCCAACAGCGTAATCGCGAACATACTAGATAACTGATATATTTAATACATTATAATATATTTACATAAATTTACTTACTTCTTTAAGTAGACGCCTACTTAAAGAACTGGTCCACAGTGGCCCAAAATAGAAGTGACTGGAGAGAAGGAAGGGAGGACACTACAGGATCATGATAATAATATACTTAGGTACACAGATAGATATTTTTTTATTATACATAGAAAACACCCAGACCAACGGAACAAATTTCGGCAGATCGTTTCGTACACAAATTTGTTCCGAGGCAGGAATCGAACCCGCAACCTCTGGCGTCGCAGGCGGACTCTCGCCCGCTGCGCCACTGAGGTCGTCTTTTTTTTTATAAAAGCATATACACATAATTATATGACGGCCGCCGATGAATAACTAATTTCTTCCTCATAAAAAATAAATTATGAATGTTGGCTTCCGAGATAAAAATGTCATAAGCCTCTACAATTCATTGTGCTTCTACGGCGTAGAGGTGCTACGAAAAACGTTTTATTCGCTCTTTTGACGCGTAGTAGTATAGTTATAGCAGTCAGTCAGTCTAAACAAGTAAAAAAGTTTTTTATAAAACAAAACCACAAGGACCACATTGAAACGCCTGAAAGCTAGGTGACTCTACGTGCCAGTTCCACGCGCGCGACCTAAGTATGTGAGCATTTTTTCACCGTTTTATTATTATCGACATTGTCCGCGTTGAAATAATAACGAAAATCGCGCAGTCGCGTTCCTGCGTGCGTAGTCGCTTCGATGCTCTCAGGAGTTATTGTGTTAGTTGGTTTTCGATACTATTTCAACGCAACAATGTCGATATTAGTTTGACAGTGAAAAATGCTCTTCGCCGCGCCTCCGCTGGTTTGCGCTGGCTCAATACTAACTGTTCTTAGTGCTTTCCAAGAAGCTTCTAAACGCCTGGATTTCCTCCCGAGTCCTCACGACGGCTGGCGTCGCCGCCACCCAACCCAACAAGCAGAAAACCACTATAGCACGCAACATAGCGAATAAACTACTGGGCATCAGACTTCTTCCCTTTATGTATGGAATATCAATCTCTTGAGATTATTATTATCAGTTAAGAATTGGATTAAGTACGCTGTAATTTACATGAAGTCATGTTCATGGCTACCAAATACCTACTACTCTATGTACCTACCTAATTTTATCGTTTGTGTTAGATTGATAGTGACATTGGTATTTTCCTTAGAGCCTCGGCCTGTTCTTCAAGGCTTTGTATAGCGTGTCACAGTTAAACATTAGGTACATTATATTATGTATACCTACCTGTTGTGTACTGTTTTATGAATTTGATTAACTTTGCCATTTTCTGTGCACTACACTTGAGGTTCTATATTATATTACAATAGTTGCGCCCCGCGGTTTCACCTGCGCTGATTTAAATCCCGGTATTCCCACGGGATAAAAAGTAGCCTATGTGCTATTCCAGACTATAATCTATCTCTCGGCCAAGTTTCATCTAGATCCATTCAGCCGTTCCGGCGTGAAAGAGTAATAAACATTCGTGTTTATAATATTAGTAGGAAGTAGGATAGTTGGATTTGACATAGAATCGCTCGCTTGGTATATTTAAAGCTAAAGTCAAAGAGCACTATCTTTCCCTTTGAGTATGTATATTATAATATGTATATATTTATCATATATATCGTAAGTAATAATAATAATAATAATAAAAAGCTTTATTGAGGACAACATCTACAGTATATCATAAAGTACACATAGGTAAGAGTACTAATTATTGTCCTACAATCGGCGGTCTTATCGCATGATGTGATCTCTTCCAGACAACCGTTAGTGTATACTAAAAACTTAATACATGCTATTGCTTCGCGTCAAGGGCAGTAGGTATATATATATTATATATTTTGTATATAAGTATAAACAATATATGTATGTTTAAGTACATATGTCTTGTGTAGATTTAGGTATTTATTTTATCTTGTTTTTTAATAGTTGTAGTAGTTATTAATATAATTTATTTATCCTCTCATTTTGTACACGCACCCACCTCTAATTTCAATCTCTCACAATCCTTCAAGGTTTGCTGGAAGAGAACTCTTTTTAGGGTTAAGCTCGCCTTTGTACATGTATTGTTATTTAAGTTTACCGTATATTTTCACTGTGTACAATAAAGAATAAAGAATAGAATAGAAAACGGGATAAAAAGTATCCCGTGGGAATAGCGGGTTAATCTGCGCGGGTGAAACCGCGGGGCGCAACTAGTACTATTATAAACGTGAAAGTTTGCAAGTATGGATGGATTCTACGGAACTATTTTATTCTATGTCAAATAAACGCAATTAAATAAATTCTTATGTCCGATAAAATAAATGTATTCGAGATTGGTTTACATTTACAAGATCTACAATAACTTCGAGCAAAAAACTATTTAATCCTTTAAGGGAAGTCACGTTTGCTCATGTCTGGTACAGTTCCGTTGAAGTAGAATGGTTTGTAGGACTTAGATCGTGTTATTGGGGAGCAGCCGTAGAGGCGGTCAACGCGCCAGAAATCATGACCGGTCACATAGCTCATTTGACCCATTACTCCGGTGTGGGACTGTGGAAGAACAAAGGAATAATCAATGGTCAATCCTGACTCGCCATCAAAGTATATATTGGGGCTGGCAACCATCAAACCACTTCTCGCTCGCAAGTATCGACATGTTGAAAGATATAAAATCACTAAACCTATTTTAGGAAAATAGCAATCAACTATTTTCTCATTTTTTGAGCGTATTTAGTTAATATCGAAGTAAATGTTTTGTAAATTGAAGATAAACTGAACTAAGGTGACCAAAAAATAATAGTAATATTATTATATCTTGGTGACCAAAAAATAAAAGTATTACTCGCCAATTAATAAATGTCAGGAAGAGTCATATTTTGCAGTTGTATGTGTTGTTTTATGTTTTTTCAGTTGTTTATGTTTTTCACTGCCTGAAAACATGGATAAGACACATTTTCAAAAAATTAATCCCAGCCAGATCGATTTATCGCCCCTGAAGTTCCCAAACTAAATTTCATGAAAATCGTTCAGTCGTTTCCGCGAGATTCAGATTATAATATACAGGGTGGCCAACAAGTCGTAGATCAAACGCAACTAGTGGTTAGAAGGGGTTATCAGCTGCAAAAATTCTCCTAATTAAGGGAGGTCATACTTAAGGTCTCTGCAGAGTGAGTGTTTTTTATTTGGTGTTTTTATGAGAAAATTTACTTTTTTTACTTTTTTTCCTTAATACAATTCGAAAAGCTCATCTTATAGCTAAACAACTCTGCAGGGGAAATAAACCTTTAGAATTATTTCCCCTGCAGAATTACCTTCAGGACCTCCTGTAGAACAATTTTTTGCAGCTGATTACCCCTCGTAACGCCTAGTTGCGTTTGATCCACGACTTTCTGGCCACCCTGTATAAATACCAAGAATAGCTCGTTTAAAGGTATTGGATAAGTAAGTAGGTAAGTAAACATACCTTAAGAGCATCCATGGTGGTCTTGCCATTGGTGGTGAAGGCGTAAGCGTCGTAGTGCATACAGCTGTCATACTCATACTCCAGACCAAGGTTACTTACTAAGTTAGCTTCGTATCGGTCGAAGTTGTACTCCATGCCTGGTATTGAAAACATGAGTTTGGCTTAAACCTCTTTGGTAGTCGTAGGTCGGGCACCAAAGAGTTTTGCTATTGAAATAATCGCAATAAAAGTGCTCTCTAACTGTGAGAGTTAAAATTTTGTGAACAAGTTCGTCCGGGGAAAAACTTAAAAAAAAATATTCCAAGTTGCCCAGCTGCGAAGATCCAATCGCAGGGGCAACCAGTGGGGATCTAACCCACGTACCCTACAACGCAGAAGGCAGAGCTACTACAGTGCCACCAACTTATCTGAACCGGTCTGAAGTTAGCCGTTTGGATGTAGCTTCCATTCGCTATTGGCCATTTATGCACAAACGGCTAACCTCAGACCGGTTCAAATAAGTTGGTGGCACTATAGCTACAACCTATAACTATATATACCTCAGTTAGGTATGAATTAGCTAAAAATGTGTCAATTACCTAAAAAATGCTGTATCTTTTGTCGTCGATTATCTTTATACGAGCTTCCAGGACTCTTATACGTTCTTTAAACGTTCTGAACATGTCTTAGACTATGAGGCGGCAGATTTGTTTACCTTCGACGATATTCGCCCAGTTGATGCGCACATATTCGTCACGGTTGTGCGTCGACTGCATGTGGAAGAAGCCAATGACGTGCAGCCACTCGTGGATGATGGCGACGGGGTTCAAGCAGCCGCGGCCGGGGACGTCGCGGGCGACGTTCATTTTGTGCACGCCACGTGACTTCGAATAGCCGACGCTGGCGTAGCAGCCGTCGGAATTACCCTGGAGATTATTTAACATTCTGACCCAGGTGGTATCTAATATGAATAGTTAAGAAATAAAGTTGAAATTTTATTGGGAAATACCTCAACAAAAATGTGAGTTTTCTGCTTAAATAAATGTTTGATAACATTATGTTCGCTGTCAGATTGCTGAAGGCAAAAACTTGAAGGACGAAAGCACGCAGATGAAAATGGAACTAGCGTATTCAATGGTTGACTTCGCAAAACGAACTCTAGAACTCAATGATTTCGAATAAAATAGATTTCCTATTGTTTCTCGTCCAGACCAGGAGTTAAAAGCATCATACATACGGTGATCAGAACGTAGTTGGCCTCGTTGTTCTGTCTCGGACGGAAACGGATGCAGGTGTAGTCCTGAATAACACTCATGGTGTACAAAATGTGATTTGTCTGGGCGGAATCTGAAATTATATCTTAAGTTAAACAAAATGGGCCTTTAAAACTGTGTGGTAAGTCTACCAATATTATTAATTTCTTTATTTCAACTGATTTTATTATTATTATTTTAGCCGGGTAGCCCATGAATGCGAGGTGTAGTCGCAGTTTCTGGAATGATATCTTATACATTTAATGAGTAAATAGTTCGTCGGCAATTGAATCTGTTTTTCTCGTCATAGAATCAAATAAAAAACCATCACTTCCACCATTAACCTCCCATGGAGGTCTCAACGCAAATCTAAAGTGCTTACCGAAATGGCCATTTCCGAATTCGTACACAACGACTCCGGAAGGCCACAGCGTATTTGGCGAGATGTTGGCATTGCGTCCTTGCGAGAACTTTTCCACCATGGACTCGACCTGCTCATCATCAAGCAGGATATCTCCCTGGTACTTCCCGGAGTTCTGCCATATGTTACCCTTGATTTTTTTTTGGGGATAAGCGCGGAGTGGGCTGACTCCAAGATCTGTCGGAAAACTTTAAAAAATCCTTACAATTTCCATAACTTAACGCGTATAACATTGATCATGCAAACGTTTGTGCACACGCATCTCTTGCGTCTCAGTCGGCCAGTCTTCTGCAGCACAAAAAGTCGTACCAGATCTTGTGCTATCCAAGAATTCCTGATACTTCTGTATCTCCTCCTGAGATCTGGAAACGGGTGGGTCGCTCAGCACAGTCCCCAGAAGGCTCAAAGCGACTACTAGTCGCAGCATACTCGCTAAAGTAATTTCGCAATAAATCCAACGACCTTTTATAAACCCTTTAGTGCTTAGTTTGTGAGTATTATCAACATGCTAAGGTAAATATGGATTATAATTCTCGGATAGGAATGGAAACTTATCTTTTGTTCCGTTCTTTGATTCATATAATCATAGGTTGTTTTTCAACAGAACTATTAGTTGTTTCTGGATTTACTTACCTACCTATAGATTTCTTTCGAAGATGATTTATTTAAGTAATTCATAATCTAACAGAAAGTCATTATCTAAGTACTAAATGCAGTAGGTGAAGTTATAAAACTATCTGGCCTCGGGCTGAGATACTAAATTTTTCAAAAGTTTTGGTCATTCCAATGAAGCAAAGTTCTATTGCACTCACCTTACGGATAGACTAACTACTGAGCGCTTCCGTTCTCCGGAGGTCAAAACCTGCTTTGGCAGTCGTTAGCCATGACAAAGGTCGTATAAACTACAGTCAAGAGTTCGGAACACTAGCTCATAAGAACTATCACGATTAGGGTGATTTTTGTGTGAGGTGGCCCTGTCTTTGCTGCTTTTTGAAAACTATCAGAAGTTTAAGTCCACCCCAAATTTTGTTTTTATGCACGAGTAATGACGTCATTATAGTCGTCATTACTCGCACTCAGAGTTTAAAGGATGGGAGGAAGGGGTATCCTATTTATAAGCAATCAATAACAGCTTTACATAAAAAATTACAAAAGATAATCAGTATCATCTCTTACTAAAGGGTATGGATGTGGTGAATTAAAAAAAAGGCCTTTGGAATTGGTGCTTTAGCAAAGTGCAAAGTGAAGCTGCACTTTTGAACTTTGAACGAAGTGTAAATTTTTTATGTTATAAGCAAGGAATATAAATACTAGGTTATATTAGTTAAACTAAATGTAATTCTTTTAAACAGATTTAATAATTTTTAGAGCAGTTTATTTTCAAGCAATGATTTCTTCGTTGTCGCTAGTAACGTCATTCTCGCTCGTGAATGGTACGGTTTCGTTACCGAAGAAGGGTTGGTAGTCTTTTGCTTCTCTCCAGGGGGAGCAGCCGTAGAGGCGGTCGACGCGCCAGAAGTCATAACCAGTGACGTAATGCATTAGACCCATGCCTCCGGGGGCCGCCTGTGGATAAACAAAAGCAGAGATCTAAGTGATCGTTCAACTAAAATACAGATTTTTCCTTCTTCTAAAAGTGGCCGTGGTGTTCTGACCTGCCTGGGGCATTATTCACTATGAAAATAGGAGATTCCTTGCCCCAAACCGTGAAACGTCAAAACTTGATGTTGGGCTTTATTCAAATAAATATTTCATTAGCACTAATGTATTTTGCCCTGACCGTATGACACCGGTGCCTTGTCTTAGCTGTGATCGCGGTGCAATTGCTGCAAATGGTCATAGTGAATAAGGCTCCTGACTAAATAAATATCCCACAGGTATTCTCAATACCTGGGATATTTACTTAGTCAGGCTCTTATTCAAATTCCCTGCCATTTTATAGCGCCTGTAGATACGTGTGTATTACGTCACTGTCATTTTCATGCCATTGAAAAGAGACAGCAACAGACTTATAGTAGGACTAAGAGGTAAACCCCCCAAGGATATTTGAAGCGGCTTGGAACCTATAGGGGATGGCAGCAGTATCTCATAAGTGCCTAGGAGCACCTTTGTTTGGTCAATAAAAGTACATGCATACAGAAACAGTGTAGAGGATCGAATGAAACAACAGCGCGTTTGGTCAACGTCAGAAGAAGTTGGGGATGCAAATGGAGTTGTAGGGGTGCAAAATACTTCGAAAAACCTTGATTTACATTATGGTGCCGCGTTGTCTTTCAAAGTGTACGCGACGACTACCGATTACGAGAAAAAATTGTTTTACTGTCCAAATCCACCCGCAAGATCAACTTATTTATTAATAATTCGCAAAATGTGCCAACAGATGGCGTTACACGTACCAAATCATAAAACTAACATCAAATTTAGAAGAAATTCTATACCTACATACCTGTAAAAAAGTAAACACAAACAAATAAATTTAAAAATAAAATAACTACGGCGTGTGTCGCCTACAATCCACCCTCTTAGTGCTGAAACTGAGCTGAGAGATAAAGAACACAAAACACAATATTAAAGGTTCAGATCAGCACTAACATTCCTTAGGTTCAAGTAGTGCGACACGCGTTACAGGACGGCGCACCAAACCAGTGCGGGTTCGAATATCAACAACTCGCACACGACCGTCGTCGGCAGCATGGGTCGCACTCACTACTCCGTGCCGCCAGCAACCACGTTCTAGGTTAGGTTCTACTATCAGAACATAATCTCCATCTCGCAACGCTCTCTGGTCCCTAAGCCATTTCTGCCTAGGTAACAACGTAGGAAGATATTCTTTAACCCACCGCGCCCAAAACATGTCAGTCAGTCTTTGTGCTACGCGCCATTGCTTACGTAGGCATAGGTCGTCGTTATCGTACCTACCGAATACGGGACTGTTCGAGGACGTACCTAGTAAAAAATGATTAGGTGTTAGGGCTTCAGGGTAGTTAGGGTCACACGAAACGTGTGTAATAGGGCGACTATTAACTAGTGCTTCTACCTCAGCAAACAAGGTAGATAGCGTCTCAGGATGTGGAGCGCGTTCCTTCAGTACGACTTTCAAGGCCGTTTTCACCGTGCGTATCATACGTTCCCAGGCACCACCTTTCTCGGGGGCCCCGGGGGGTATGAATCTCCACTCGATACCTCTTACGGTACCGTCTTCACGGAGTTTACTCCCATCGAGTTCCAACAGACTCCGTTTGAGCTCATTGTCCGCTCCGCGCAGGTTTGTCCCGTTATCTGAATAGATAACGCTGGGCGTACCGCGGCGAGCGATCATGCGTCTGAGTGCCATGATGGTGGAGTCCGTACTCAGACTCTCACTTATCTCCAAATGTATGGCGCGTACAGTCAGGCACGTGAACATCACACCGTACCTTTTGAGTCTTTTTCGGCCGACGGTGACCTCCATCGGACCGAAAAAGTCCACCCCCGTATAGGTGAAAGGGCGTCGATTGTGCTGCAGGCGTGCAGCGGGCAGGTCCGCCATGCGCTGCGGCTGCGGCGCGGCGCGGCGGCGCCGGCAGAGCGGGCAGCGCGCGGCCGCGGCGCGCACGCTCGGCCGCAGCTTCACTATCCAGTAGCGCTGTCGTAACTCATTAACGACGAGCTCGTTAGCACCATGCATAGCTTTTCTGTGATGGTACTCCACTATCAGACGAGCTATTTGGTGACGACCATCGAGTATGGCGGGTCTCAAAGTCGAGTGGGTGACACCTTCGACTTTGTCGATTCGACCGGCTACTCGTAAAACATTGTTATTGTCAAGATAAGGCGTCAATGTTTTCAAGCGACTATTCGACAACAAAGGCTTATTTTGCTTGACAAGTTGAATGTCTAGCTCGAACGAGTCCTGCTGAGATTTCTTTATTAGAAGAAGCTCGGCCTCGTTTATAAGCTCAACATTCATGCTAGCTTCTATTCGTCGGCATCGCCGTACGAACAGTAAAATTCGAGCGGTCACTCGTACAAGTCGTAACCACGACGAGTAGTTGTTTTCGTTAGGTAAGGAGTATTCGATGTCCGTAGACGTCACAATATTTAGGCTCCTTTCCTCACAGACAACTTCTGGTGGTGGTTTTTTGGTGGACACACAATCCTTAGGCCAAGTATCCTCAAGCTGCCGTAAGAATTCTGGTCCGCGGAACCATACGCTGTCGTATGTCAGCGGTGGCGTTTCGTCTTTGGTAGCCAAGTCGGCTACGTTTAACTTAGTAGGTACGTATCGCCATTCCGCCACGTTCGTAAGCTCATCAATTTCACCTAAGCGGTGAGCTACGTACGGCTTGTAGCTTCTGGGATCGCTACGCAGCCATTGAAGGACCGTTTGTGAATCGGTCCAGAAGTACCGCTTATCGCACTTCATATTTTTATGTTCTCGCTGAAGCGAGTCAGCGAGGCGGGACGCTGTAAGCGCGCCTTGCAGTTCGAGTCGGGGAACTGATACCGGACGGAGTGGAGTCACTCTGCTCTTACTAGCTGCTAAGCATAATAAAACATGTCCGTCGGCTCGAGTAAAACGCCAGTAAATAACTGCGGCGTACGCTTTGATAGAAGCGTCACAAAAAATGTGCAGCTGTTTATTTACGATTGACTCGTCACTACTACCTATACCTATCGATGTGGGATAGCACGGAGTCCAACTATCAGCATTGTTATACCACCTGGGTATACGTAGGGATTCTAAAAGTTTTAATTCATCGAGCCACAACATCCATTTTATGTGCTCACTTGAATGGATGCGGCATTTCCAATCAACTTTTGACCTGTGTACATCTTGAAAAATAATTTTACTTTTTATAACAAATGGCGATAAAAAACCATGTATATCGTAAACAGACATAATAATGCTAAGCATTTTTGCTTTCGTAGGAGGCGTAGAACCATCTAAAATATCACTAGGTATTTTATTAAGCGAAATCTGAAAACCAAATGAATCATCCGCTGGATGCCATATCAAACCTAAAGTGCGCTCACTTGTATTCATAGCTCCATGTTTGAACTGCACAGCTGACTGCGCAAGCGCCTCTGTAGGTATCGAGTCTAAAACCTGTTTGCTATTACTCGACCAACCTCTTATCTCAAAACCTCCGTTAACATGAATAGAAGTTATGTTATGAACTAATTTAATTGCCGTGTTTTCATCGCAAACTGAGTGACAACAATCGTCCATATAATGGTCGTTTATAATTACATTTACGGCCTCAGGGTACGAATCTTCGTATTTGAGGGCATTTTTATTTTTTATGTATTGAGCGACGAAAGGGGAGCATGTAGCACCGAAAATCAAACTTTGCATCGAACAAACTTTAATCGGGCTATCTGAAGACTCTTGCCACAAGAATCGAAGTACATGCTGGTCGCTAGCTCTAATGAGAATCCTTAGAAACATATCACGAATATCTCCAAGTATTACTATTCTATTTTCGCGAAATCTAAGCATAATTCCGTACAGTGAATTATATAAGTCCGGTCCTGTTAATAAATAATCATTTAAGCACACACCGTCAACTTTAGCGGCGGCGTCAAAAACTAACCGTAACTTACCGGGCTTATTTGGGTTTTGAACACCAAAATGCGGTAAATACCAAACATGATCAGCTGAGAGTTCGTTATCAGTTAGTTCTCGAGCGTAACCATTGTCTAACAATTTAACAACTTCATTTTTATACCTATCGGCGTAGTCAGCGCTTCTACGAAACTTACGTAACAAAAACTGCTGACGCGAGTAGGCATTATTGTATGAATCAGGCATCATAAAAATATCTTTTTTAAACGGTAAACCTACTTCCCATTGTTTACCTACCTGACGTGCTGTGCTATCTAAAATATTGACAGCTCGAATGTGATCTGTATTTTCACGTGATACAGGCGATATTCCTATCAAATCAAAATTAAAGGAATTTTTAATCAGGTCATTAAGTTCGCTAATTTCCTGCACATCAGTATCGCGAGAGTGAGCGAGATGGAAGACATTCTGTTCACTTACCCGAGGCTTCGAGGAGTGAGTGCGCCCACGGTGGAAACCATGGATGGTCCATCCCAAGCGACAGCGTGATGCGTACAGCGAGTTCCTGTCTCCATGTATGATCTCGAGCGGGGCTATTAGGAAATAATTATCCTCACCAATTAGTAGCCGCGGCTTTACACTGGTATCGGTGCATATCTTGTGCTTGATATGCGATATGTGCGTACTATTTACGCTATTCAAAATTGACATATTTTGTGAACACAATTTTAACTGAGCACATTTACGTAACTTACAGTCATAACTAACGTTGTCATGTCCCGTTATTTCTACCTTAACACTAGGCACTTCCGATTGGTACACTGATAAACCGAACGCATCTGTAAACCTAATAGGGCGCGCACTATCACACACTAAGCCTAGGGTCTCTGCTAGTTCGGCTTCGATCACTGAGACCTCAGCACCATCGTCCAGGAGTGCGTAGGTACTGACTACACCTTTAGGGCCCCGTAATTTGACCGCAATCACTTTCAACATCACGAACTCATCTGGGGCAGTGCTCGCGTCGTCACTATCTTGAGCGACGTGCATCACGGACGCGTCGGCGTCGGGCGCAGTTGCAGGTACTACAGGTTCCGGGTTCACGGTCAACTTATCAGCTGACGATGACGTCATCTCGGGCTTCGTCCAGTGCAGCAGGCGGTGATGCGCCTTGCCACAGTTATCGACGTCACACGTAGGTGCGGGGCACGTATCCTTATTGTGTCGAGTTAATAGACAACAATAACACAGTCCGCGCGTTTTGACGAATCTCCATCTATCTCTGCGCATCGCACGTTTGAATGTGCGACACTCTGGCAAGGTATGACTGTCCTTCTGACAGAACCTACATGTTGTATTCTCAGCTGTATCGACAGAAGAAGTGTTGACAGTACGATGACGGTACTTATCTTCAGTGCGCTTTGTAGGAGCGTCCATCGGCTTCTTGTCTCGCTGCTGAGTACATCCAACGACTGATAACATTTCAGCCTCCAACTTTAAAAATAAAGCCAGCAGTTCCAGCCTCGATTTACCTTCACTTAGCCTGTTGTAGGCAAACTCTGTCCATCTTCCTATGAGAGTGCTCGGCAATTTAGATACAATAGCTGCAGCGAGCTCGGGACTTCGAAGGTAGTCGCCCTGGTCTAGTGCGCGTATTGTTGCCACGCAATTGTTGACTTTTACTGATAAATTAATCAAGTCTTGTTGATAGTTAGTAGGTAACGATGGTAGCTTCTTCAATTGCATCGTTATGTTGCTAATAATAATATCAGCTCGACCAAACCTGATTTCCAGCGCTTCCATGACCGCTGACGGCGGAGTGTTGCCGATCAGCAAGTCAGTCACTGCATCCTTGGCCTCACCTCGTAGAGATTTACGTATTCTCCACAGGTTCTCACTGTCACTGAATTTACACACTCGTGACGAATCATCGTAAGCATTTTTATAATGTAGCCACTCAATACTGTCGCCACTGAAAGTAGGTAGCTCTCGTGGCGTGGCAAGACGGCTCAGAAGTCTATCTTCATGCTTAGCTACTGATGATTGGGTCATCAGATCCTTCAACGTTTGGGCTAGTTGTTGGATACTGGTGTCGTGCTGGACGGGTTCTGCACAGTTCGTGTCCAGCCACTTTTCCACGTTCTTGTGGACCTTCTCGCTGCGAAGAGACGAACGATAGGAGCCAGCATACTCTTCAACTGGAGCGACATCAGTGCCGACATGATGAGCTTTTTCACTTTCATGGTCGACCTTGGCAAGGTCAGCTTGTAGCTTCTTGTCAATTAACTCCATCTGAATCATGGCTTTTGCTTCCGCCGCTTCTAATTCGAGTTGTTTACGTCGTGCAGCTGACGACGTAGTGGATTTCTTGGTACAAACAGTGGTCTTCGATGCACACGTAGATGGCTGCGCAGTACCCCGCGATAACATCTTGTCGGGTACTGGCGTCGATACGTATCCTTCCCGCGACAATGTAGAACCATCGGGGCCGCGAGGAAGAATCAATTTCTTTAACTCCTTTTTCATAGGTGCACTATCCAACTTGTTGAGGTCCAAATGTTCCTGGCGTTGACGTCGCGTAAGAACTTTCGATGGCGTCGTGTCCGACATGACGCCGCTTCACTGGTTATCGATCAGGCTCGTAAGGACCAATTGTAGAGGATCGAATGAAACAACAGCGCGTTTGGTCAACGTCAGAAGAAGTTGGGGATGCAAATGGAGTTGTAGGGGTGCAAAATACTTCGAAAAACCTTGATTTACATTATGGTGCCGCGTTGTCTTTCAAAGTGTACGCGACGACTACCGATTACGAGAAAAAATTGTTTTACTGTCCAAATCCACCCGCAAGATCAACTTATTTATTAATAATTCGCAAAATGTGCCAACAGATGGCGTTACACGTACCAAATCATAAAACTAACATCAAATTTAGAAGAAATTCTATACCTACATACCTGTAAAAAAGTAAACACAAACAAATAAATTTAAAAATAAAATAACTACGGCGTGTGTCGCCTACAAACAGCAATCAGTTTAGTAATCTGCACACTGGGGATATCCTGGAGCGAGGAAATCCCTCGAGTTCAGAGTAAAGAAAGCAGCCATACCCGAAGCGCGTCCATGGTGGTTCTACCATTGGTTGTGAAGGCGAAGGCATCGTAGTGCATGCAGCTGTCATACTCGTATGGCAGACCAAGGTTGCTCACTAGGTCGGTTTCGTAACGGTCAAAGTTGTACTCCATACCTGTATTTAAACGAGAAGTATTGACTGGGCGGGTAATTTATCATAATTTACTGAAGAAAAAAAATATTTTGACTTAATATGTTGAATTCAGAGTTCTTCTCGGTGTTGGTCGCGTGGAACTGGCACTAGAGTCACCTAGTTTTAAGACGGTTCAAGATGGTCCTTGTGATTTTATTGAATAAACATATTTTGACTTTGACTTTGACTTTGATTTGGATGTGCCTATTACTCTTAAGCCTGCGAACGTGTATTTCAGTGTGCGTTGGCAGATGTTTATCTAAATTAGAATTAAGATAAACTTTATTTACCTCTGACAATATTGTCCCAGTTGATGCGCACATAGTCGTCCCGGTCGTGAGTCGACTGCATGTGGAAGAAGCCGATAACGTGCAGCCACTCGTGGATGACGACGATTGTGTTCAAGCAGCCGCGGCCGGGGACGTCGCGGGCGACGTTCATCGTGTGCACACCACGCGACCACCAATAGCCTACGCTGGCGTAGCAGCCGTCAGGGTTACCCTGAAGGAATTTAAGCAACATTCTAACCATCGTGTAAGGGTGTTAAATTACTTTTACACTCAATATAATTATAGTCGGATTTTCAATTAGCCCCTAACACAGTAAACCAAACTTACTTTCGGGTTACTTTCTGAATGCTCGATCTAAGTTAATCGGCTGTCAAGTCACTTACTATTTCAGCTTTTACTTCAAATTAGATATAGATGGCAAGTCACTTGACAGCCGATCAGCTTTGATCAAGCTCTCAGGAATCGGCGGTTAGATGTGGAATACTCAATAGTCACCGAGCAATTCTCATAAGTGTTTCTGTTGCCATCTTTCACGATAGGCTTCCATTATGTCAGGCGTCAGCGCATTTTCGTCCACTAGTGATCATTAGTGGTCTTTCCTCTTTGTAAAAGCAAATCAGTAACGATGTAAGTATAAACTTGTAAAAAATGCTAATTGGCTTTCTAATAAGTACCTATGTATCGAATCTTATATCGAATATTTAATACCTATTTGTTTAGTTATTATTAAAAAACTCCCATCATCCATGTGTGTGCACTGCCCTTTCGTTTTTTTTCAAAACTACACAAAGGTTAACTGGAAGAGAATGCCCTCTAGCATTAAGTTCGCCTATGTACGAGACATTTTGTTTATGTGCAATAAAGAATTTTCTATCTATCTATCTATCTATGTACTTGGTGCTATCTACAATTTTATTTATAGGTAGGTATTTATACAATTATATCACTATCGGACTTGATAACGTTGTTATTCGCTTTTTGTTACCAGGAGCACAGATATTTTAAGCCTCATGCACCCATAAACTTCGAAAAAAAAATTACGATGTTTGGTGACACAAAAAAAATTGTTTGATAACTGTTCCTAGTGCACCTGAAATACGGAAGCGCACTGAGATAAAGAAATCTTGCAGCTCTATCCAGCATCATCCATCGTTACTGGCTATTCCAGACAACAGTTTTCTTACTGTGCCTCGACCATCTCAGTTCAAGCCGACTAGGAGTTTAAGATAGGTAACTAAGTACATACGGTGATTAAGACGTAGTTGGCTTCGTTGTTCTGTCTCGGACGGAAGCGTATGCAGGTGCGTTCCTGAATTATATTCATAGTGTAAAGGATGTGATTTCTCTGGGCGTTATCTGAAATTATGACACAGTTATAAAAACACATCTATTTTACTTTTTTGGAATCTACAAAACACATACATATACAACATTATTTTGTAACTACCTAAAAAAATTAAGGGCTGTTTCAGCAGAGGCTACTGATGATAGTAGATAGTAGCGTCGTCTTTTAAATCTCTATTTACCACAAAGTTATCGAGGTTTGCTTTTAGCCAAAAACGCGACAAATGTTACAAAAAATATTACCAAAATACTTCACAGTAAACCTCGTACGCATTGCGTATGAGGTTGACCTGAGAAGTATTTTCTAGTACTGTGCCCATAAAAGTCTTCCCGTTTTTGGCAAAAAAAAAATACCAAAAAAGTTAAAAATAATGTTTTGATCGTACTACTAGCATCAGTAGCCTCTGCTGAAAGAGCCCTTAATTCTTTTTGATAGTTAAAAAATAGTAGTGTATAGAGTTCAACTATAATTTCCACGGCGGCAACAAAAATTCAAAGTGCTTACCGAAATGGCCATTTGCAAACTCGTATACAACGACATTTCCGGGCCATTGTGTGTTCGGCCAGATGTAAGCGTTGCGTCCTTGCGAGAACTGCTCCACCATGGACTCGACCTGCTCATCATCAAGCAGGATATCTCCCTGGTACTTCCCGGAGGTCTGCCATATGTTACCCTCGGGACGTTCTTCGGGGTTGGTGCTGGAGAGGATCACGCCGCGATCTATAAAAAAAACTTGTTATTACGAGCTCTTGCTTATAGCGGCTTCCAGCTAAGTCTTGGCGAAATAATTATAATTTCATGTGGTTAAAGTAACTTTTTTATTAAGAAGCCAAAATTTTCAGAACAAGAATCATCAATATCAGTGTAACTCAATGAAATTTTAGGCAAGTAGGTACATGCTACGTTCCGAATTGAGCCAAGCGCCCACATGGCCATGGATACTTATGAGTAGTAATGTAGAGCTTCTTGTGAAGGGCTCGACCGGGGAAATACTATCACCATGCCTTTTACACCACGAAACCTGCGTTCTGCGCAGTTCGCCGTAGGACAACTTGTTTGGCGCCTAGTATACTGCTGTGGGAATCGAATCTATTTTCTTACATGCACCATTTGCGCTATGCCACAGAATGTCATACCTGTTCTTGTGCTTTCCAAGAAGTCGTGGAACTTCTGTATCTCCTCCCGAGATCTGGATACTGGCGGGCCGCTCAGCACAGCCCCCGCAAAGCACAAGGCGACTATAATTCTCAGCATTTTTGCTAAAACCACTTCGCATCAGAGCAAGCAACCTCTTATAAATCATTTTTGTCCCTCAGTTTGTGATATGAATTATCAAGGTAATTAGAGATTATTCTATAATGGGAAACCTATGGATATCTTTTAAGATAATCTACGATTTAGATAATTAATTTTTGTATTTATCTACATAATGTTGGTAGTTTTCGTTTGTTTATATTTATCTTGTATATACACCACGTTTATACGTTCAAGTTATTTTTATTAAATGTCATCTTCTAGATTAGCAATAGAGATAGGCGAACCAAATGTTTTGAACTGCAAGATCCTTTTGAACAAAGATCTTTGAGAAAAATCGTGTGCAAAATTTCGGAGCTCATATCACCGACACAATGTCTCGGTGTCGTACCAGGACCACCGCCTTTTTATCCATTTGTAAAAGTAGCTTTTGTTTATCAGTATTATAAAATAAAGAGGACTAAAACTTAAATGCTGTAACCCCCGGTTTATGAAATCTCGATCAACACTAATCAGCTGTTAAGTCACTTGTTATTTCAGCTTTTACTTCCAATTGGCTAGAGATAGCAAGTGACTTGACAGCCGATTAGTGTAGATCGAGATTTCGGAAACCGGGGGTAAGAGTTAAACAAATGTGTTCTTTGAAAAAGGTTTAATAATATATTACAGCAGTACAGCAGTTTCTTCAAACAATTGTTTATTCCATGTCGCTAGTGATGTCATTGTCGTTCGTGAACGGTACGGTTTCGTTACCGTAGAAGGGTTGGTAGTCTTCAGCGCCTCTCCAAGCGGCGCAGCCATAGAGGCGGTCGACGCGCCAGAAGTCATTACCAGAAACATAACGCATTTGACCCATTCCATTGGGAGTTGGCTGTGGATAAATAAAAGCAAATATCTAACAGATTGTTTAAGAGGTGGTGGGGAACCTACTAAGAGATCAACATTAGCAGCAGTAAGTATCTCCTGTGCACAACCATTGTTAGTTATTTCAATAAAATGAAAAGACTCATTGAAATCCGTAAGGGGATCAAACTCCTACCGCTGTGGTTACTAACCAGCTGAGCCACATGGGCTGTCAAAGAACCTACTACAATCCATTTCAGTTGAAATTTTATTTTAAAATTATATGATTATGATGAAATACCCACATGTATGCACTTGACATAAGCTACTAGCCAGAAGCTGAAACAATCATTATTTTTTTGGTAGTTACAAAATATGGG
Organism: Plemyria rubiginata; assembly: GCA_963576535.1. NCBI lineage: Eukaryota > Metazoa > Arthropoda > Insecta > Lepidoptera > Geometridae > Plemyria > Plemyria rubiginata. The sequence continues at coordinate 12,153,901 of OY754908.1, read as the reverse complement.
TGAATATAGTTTCAACTAAGCGCATTTGTGAATATATAATAGCGTATTGACAAAATATTAGTTATCCCTTAGTTTACCCTTTAGTTATCAGTTTTGCAATCAGCAGGGGGTGAGGCAATTCCCCGTGTTCAGGGGTAAGCAAAGTGACCATACCCTAAGCGCGTCCATTGTGCTTCTTCCATTCGTGTTGAAGGCGAAGGCATCGTAGTGCATGCAGCTGTCATACTCGTAAGGCAGGCCAAGGTTACTGACTATGTTGTTGCCGTATCGCTCAAAATTGTGCTCCATACCTGTATCGAATTAGGAGTATTAATAGTTGGGGTGGTAGTTATACACGCGTTACTGCAAAAAAATTGTCTTTTGCCGAATGTTGAATTTGGATGTGCATCTATAGACCCTTATCCATAGGCCTAGTGTGCCTAGTGCTTACTTACTGAGCGATGGCAGATACTTATCTGAATTTGAAATGACTTCATTTACCTCTGACAATGTTTCCCCAATTGATGCGCACATAGTTGTAGCGGTTGTACGTCGACTGCATATGGAAGAAGCCGATAACGTGCAGCCACTCGTGGATGACGACGATTGTGTTCAAGCAGCCGTGGCCGGGGGCGTCGCGGGCGACGTTCAGTATGTGTACGCCGCGAGTCGCCCAGTAACCAACGTTGGCAAAGCAGCCCGGGTTACCCTGTAGGAGAATATTCCATATTCTGACCCTGGTGCAATCATTTTTATTCTTGTTTTTAATTTATAATCGAGCGCCAACAAGCCCTTACATTTCTCCAATTTGACAGTGGTTCCTCCAATTTGACAGAAAATATATCCCTTGTACTACAAAACGGGGCATAACCTTAAACAATGTCTAATATTAGAGCTGTCTCTGTTTTCCATTACGCAATGGTAAGAGTTTATTGTTTGCCAATTTTGCTGTAGCCCTATTATGTTTCAGACCCAAATTGACCCAATGGTCAGCGACCACTTCTCTGGCGTAAACGAAACAACATTTTCATACTTAGTGACACAAGTTAGTGGATCATAATAATTATATTAGCTTAGTGATATTCACAGCAATGTTGCTGCAGCAGAAATACACATGGTTTAATACCTTCTAGTCACTAGAAGGTAATAAACCATGTCTCAAACAAACTTCACTAGAATGCACAGAGAACCGAAAGCACAGAAACACTCGGATTTATAGGTATTTCTGGAATAGACTGTACCAAGTGTCTATTCCAGACACAATAGTCTTCTTGTGTCTTGACCATCTGAGTTCAATCAAGCAGACTAGACTAGAGATACATACGGTGATCAGGACGTAGTTAGCCTCGTTGTTCTGTCTCGGACGGAAACGGATGCAGGTGCGTTCCGAAAGGACTCGCATGCTGTAAAGGATGTGATTTCTCTGGGCGTTATCTGAAATCATGGCACAGTTTTATAAAAAAATATTAGTTAATGTGTTAATAACGTTTACTTGTTTGAAATTATGCTAACTCAAAGTTATAACCATACCTACCCATATTTTATAACTACCCAAAAAAGTAACATAATCTTGTTCTGAAATTTAAGGCAGCATTTGTGGTAAATATAGGTTGCAAAAAGAAACTATAATTTTTTTAAAGTCCTCCTAGCACTATATTGTTTTGTGTGAAAGTTTTAAATAAAATATAATATATCGACGAATATACTATATTTTAATTTATATAGAATTGAACAATAACTTCTATCATATATTTTAGTAGCGTCCCGTCGAAGACTTAGTAAGAGAAAAAATCAAAGTGCTTACCGAAATGCCCATTCGCAAACTCGTATACAACGACTCTTCCGGGCCATAGTGTGTTCGGCCAGATGTAAGCGTGGCGTCCTTGCGAGAACTGCTCCACCATGGACTCGACCTGCTCATCATCAAGCAGGATATCTCCCTGGTACTTTCCGGATTTCTGCCATATGTTACCCTCGGGATGTTCTTCGGGATTATTGCTGGAGAGGATCACGCCGCTATCTGTAAAGTTTTACACTTTAAAAATTCTGCTTTCAGCTACGTCTTGGAGAACGATAGAAATATTATGTTACCAATGAAGTAGAGAGAGAGCATAAATCATGTATAATAGGTTTGTACTTATATGTATCAGGTCAGGGACCAGATAGCCGTGAAAATTTTCAGCAAAACGAAGATGTTACCCAAAAATAAAATTTGATCGAGTAGGTACCTACATATGTATTTTATGAAATTTTAGGTTCAGTATGAAGTTTCGTATTAAATTTACGCCAATATTAAACATTATTGACCACCTAAAAGACACTTTTCAGGCTGATTACGATTTATATGCTTCTTCTTAGCGAAAAAAACCACCCGGACTGGTACCTGGAGCGGTGAGTTAGGTAGGTTCTAACTACATAGTCCTTATACCACACCGTGTCCCTGTTCCGTGGATATCAGAAGCTAAAAAAAAATATTTTGCATAAAAAACTTTAATAAAATTGTAATTATTTTTCATTTTGTTCGTTATAAAGACGCATCGTAGCTCTGGCAGCAAGAATAGGCAATAGTTGCACTATGTCACAATGTCTTACCAGTTCTTGTGCTTTCCAAGAAGTCCTGGAACTTCTGTATCTCCTCCCGTGATCTGGATACCGGCGGACCGCTCAGCGCAGCCCCCACAAAGTACAGAACTACTATTATCCTCAGCATTGTTACTAGAACCACTTCGCATCAAAGCATGCAACCTTATATACATCATTTGACACATGTTATGATATAAAGTATCAAAAATTTTAAGTAATTACTTAATTAGAGATTATAATGACTGATGGATAAACCTCTGGAGACATATCTTTTGTTTTAATCTTTAAACGATTGGAATCATCATCTTTTGTATGTCTATATAATGATGATGAGTTTATTCCGAAAGTGGTATTTCTTATACATGGTGATATATTCAAGTCATTCTTATAGCATGTTTACCTGTCACGTGGGTACCTATTTTCTCCTAGATTATGTAGGCATTGCTACTAACTACCTAAAGAGTTTGTACAACGCCCTGTAGTAGGGGAGCCCAAGCGGGGATTTCGGGATTTACTAAAGCGCGTCAGATTAATATACAGGGCGATACCTTGTATCCGGTTAAGGTGTGTGTGTCTCCAGCTTCCTCATATTGAAAATGTAATTTCTATAAATGCCAATATTTAAAGCATAATTAGTGCACTCATAGATTTGAATCATAATTTAGCTGCCAAATAAACAACGATGCTATAAGCTTATAATAGTGTGTAAGCTGGAGTAACATGTCTCCAGCTGCCTCAGTCAGTGTGGGCAAACGGCTAATGATAGAGATATATAGTAAACGCAAGGATTTAGTACCAAACGAATTAGCGAGGTACCAAAAATTTCAGGTCTGTAGCTCGGAAACTCTTCGAGTTATAAGACTTGATCAACGTGTAAGCTGGAGTAACGATACGTGAAAAAGCATATGCTCGTTCTCTGGAATGGCTGGAGCTAGCAGGTTGCTTTAAGTCTCCAGATTTAGTACCAAACGAATTAGCGAGGTACCAAATATTTGAAGTGTTTCTGTTCAAAACTCTATGAGTTACAAGCTTTTCCAGCTTTTTTTGTTTGTCCAACTTGCACATGTTGGATCTCAGCAACCACAATAGGTACAGACTCGGTTGATGTCTCTGAACCGAGCTATGAATTAGTGCACTCGGTACCAAAAATTTGGAATCTCTAGGACAAGCAGTTCTGTTGTAATCAGCAAAATAACTAATATTATGATGAGTTACAGAATACCAGATAGTTCCATTTCGACCAGCCTTCAGTTGATAGTAGCTCTATCTCTGTCACTACAGCGAATGCGTCACACTCGTACCTACTGATGCAATCAAGGAATTTGAATATATCTGTCTGTATTCAAATTCCTTGGATGTTATTTTGCTGATTACAACAGAACTGCTTGTCCTAGAGATTCCAAATTTTTGGTACCGAGTGCACTAATTCATAGCTCGGTTCAGAGACATCAACCGAGTCTGTACCTATTGTGGTTGCTGAGATCCAACATGTGCAAGTTGGACAAACAAAAAAAGCTGGAAAAGCTTGTAACTCATAGAGTTTTGAACAGAAACACTTCAAATATTTGGTACCTCGCTAATTCGTTTGGTACTAAATCTGGAGACTTAAAGCAACCTGCTAGCTCCAGCCATTCCAGAGAACGAGCATATGCTTTTTCACGTATCGTTACTCCAGCTTACACGTTGATCAAGTCTTATAACTCGAAGAGTTTCCTAGCTACAGACCTGAAATTTTTGGTACCAGGTGCACTAAATAGGTACTAAATCCTTGCGTTTACTATATATCTCTATCATTAGCCGTTTGCCCACACTGACTGAGGCAGCTGGAGACATGTTACTCCAGCTTACACACTATTATAAGCTTATAGCATCGTTGTTTATTTGGCAGCTAAATTATGATTCAAATCTATGAGTGCACTAATTATGCTTTAAATATTGGCATTTATAGAAATTACATTTTCAATATGAGGAAGCTGGAGACACACACACCCGGTTAAGTACCTCCACCAAATATGAGCCCCGTATATAAGGCCGCCCGTGAAGGATAAAGGATCAGATTAGTAAAAAAAAATTGATCATTAGAAATTCTCGAGCGCGTCAGATTAAGGTAGGGTGAGTTAATTACATGCCAAAAAGTGTATATTCCACTAATCTGACAATTTGAGAGTGACGTAAAGAAAGGGGAGGGCAGCAAAGTTGTAAAAAAAACGTCATCTGGACATTCTCGAGCGTAGCCAATTTTTTTTTTATTTTGAAGGAAATAATTCAAGGATAACGAAAAATATATAATCTGACGATTTCCGCAAGCCGAAATAATAAAAAACCGTCGATAAAGTTTAATGCGTGCAGCTGGGTGATGCCTCTATTTGATGAAAAACTGAAAAAACTGAAACAGCTTCACGACTTTGATCCCCAGGTACGGTAGATATCCCTTCAGATCTCCCAGTACCAAGTAGGTACTAATTCAAGATTCTTTGAGGATGTCTAAGGGGGGTAGTCAGAGGTACGTCCAAACATTACATTTGGCACATACCCACATTTTTGCAGTAGTTAGTCTATTTGATGATTAATTAATTAATTAATCATATACCTATATATTATATGATTAATTGGGTCGATCAACTATTTTTTGCCCTCCCAGGACATTAAAAAAATAAATAGCTTGTAGCTTTTATTTGGTTTCCAATTACATAAGAAGATAGGTAATTTATCCTATTTTATAATTCCGTCAAGAGCCGCGCACTTTTTTTATTCAAAACTAGATTTTTTACCAAAATGTATCCTGATAATGGCCCGAAAAATCTGTCCATTGGACAACCAAAGAATAAATTTATAGATCCTTATATGTAATATATTATATGTAATAGTTAAAACTGGAAACTAACAATTCAATTGTGTTGTTTAATTTAAAAATTAATTTGACAGCTAAACATTTACTATTTTTGAATTATTTACAACTTTAATGTCTCTTGGACAACTTTTTAACATATTTTTGGTAAAATATCCAATAAAAGCAACAAATCAAACATAGATTCTCAAAAAACAATAGGATAGATTAATTATCCACTATAAAACATAGTTCGTGAATATTTGTAAGGCTTTTATTTTTTTTTTACAGAATTATGTAGATTTCATTGAGCCTAACATCTGGGGACAACACGTTTGTCCAAGAGATATTTGCAGTTGTCTAAGAGACATGCTTCTTCTTAAATAACTGATATGGTAACCCGGCCGCCACTGGCAACATCTCAGCTAGCCAATCAGACGGCCGTAGCGGCGCGTCGGTATGTGCGCCAAATCAGGTTGCCGGCTCGTTACGCCAACGGCGCCCTCTAGTGTTTTTTCACTGGGACTGTCTCTCTCTCCCGTGTCGACCAAAACATGTACCGCACGCGCTTTTGTTAAAAATAGTAAAATTGTAACTTTACAAGCAATAAACTGTAATTTTCAGTAAAAGTGAAGTTGTTTCCCTTCTTGTTCGCTATATTGGCTGCCCAACAAAAAGGCCGAACGAAAAACTCACTGTGACAAGTTCTAAAGTGCGAACCACGTGCGAACTAAACTCAAGCGGGAACAAGTGTTTTTCTGTGATCATCGGACGTGATACATTACATACGTAATGCCGCGTACACGACGTCAAAGCCGGTTGTCGAATACAAACGATGAATATGCCGACGCCATGGGCGCCGGCGACGCCGTCATAGCTTCAGACGCCGTCACGATGGCGCAGATCCTTAGGTCGATGCAACAATCACAAGAGCTGATGTACGATCGCCTTTCTAATATGACTCGACAGTCGCCCATCGAGCCGGTCGCCGCGTCCCCCGCCGCCGCCAGCGCCTCCGGGAACTTCGCGCGATGTACCGCGCGCTTCTCCGGAGCCATCGATGAGGTCGCCGCATTTATTGATGCCGTCGAGGCCTATAAAGACTGCGCTGCGGTCTCCGACGCCAACGCACTCCGAGGTATGGCAATGTTGCTGACGCACGACGCCGCCGTCTGGTGGCAGGGCGTACGCGCAAGCGTTTCTACGTGGCGCGACGCTGTCGACGCTCTATGCAGCGCCTTTGGAGATCGCAAGCCGCCGCATCGCATCTATAGATCAATTTTCGAGAACGAACAGGAAGGAGAAAAAACAGAAATTTTCATCGCTAAAATCCGTGCTCTGCTCGCTAAGCTTCCCCGCGGCGACCTCAGCTCAAAGGTAGAACTTGACATAACCTATGGGCTACTTCATAAGCGAATAAGAAAGAGAGTGTCGCGGGAAGACGTACATTCATTTGACGAGCTCATCCGCCGTGCCCGGGTCGTCGAGGACGCTATCACAGAGGGAAAGAGTGCCGCGCTGCCGCCCGCGACTGCTGCTGGCGAGGACACACGTCGCCGCGGACCGGCGCCTGCCGCCGCCGTCCGCCGGCCGCCACCCGGCGTCTCGACGCCGTCGGCTACTGCGCCGCCCCTTGAGCGTGGCAGCGCGCCTCATATGGCGCCGCCTGACGCCGCCACTGCGCGCGCCGTTCCTGGTGCCGCTGCGCCGGCTACCGCGCGCCCCGACGCCGCTAGCTCCGAGCAACGCTCTCAACCGCGTTCTCCGTTCTGCGTGTACTGCAAGCGCTACGGCCACCTCCGCGACCAGTGTCGTAAGTTGCAACCTATTGCAACCATAGGTGAGTCCACTCCATCATGCTATCAGTGTGGTCAAATGAACACAACCCGTGATAAGTGTAGCAAGTGCTCGGTTCCAAATAGTTTTAATTCCATAGACACTTCTAAAGACTCTAATGATAGTGATAACTATTCTAAAATTAGGCCTGTGACAGACCTGTTTTCAAATAATCACAACAATGATTCATGCCAGGCATATTCTCATGATTTGCCTGAGCCAGACCAATGCATCAACAGTCTCAATCATAGTCATCATGATTCTAGCCAGGAATATTATGAGATTTTGCCTGTGCCAGACAGATGTGACAGTCAGAATCATTCTTGTCAGGCAACTGAGCCTCAAACAAAACTATGTCTTAGTAATAAGAATGACTGTAACGAGAGAAACAGTACCCATAGTTTTTTTAGAGTCAATGAGTCGGTCCGTCCTGTACTTCCAATCCGGGTGTTAGGTGTGAGTGGTACTGCCCTTATGGATACTGCTGCTAAACGATGTGTTGCCGGTCACAGCTTATATGCCCTCCTCAAGTCCAGAGATCAACAGTTTAGGCCGGTCTCAATGTGTGTTAAACTTGCTGATGGATATGTTCGAGATATGAAAATCTTAGAAGCTGATGTAAAGGTGAGCCTAGAACAAAGAAGCTTCATGGTGCCCTTTATCATATTCCCAGAATCTTACAATAATGAAAGCCTTCTTGGGATCGATTTTTTAACAGCATCTGGTATGGTGATAGATTTCACAGCAAGAACTTGGCATTTTTCAGAAAACCCAGAGTGTGCACATCAACTCCAGTTTGAGCCATCACATGCCGCTCCGGTCACCACCTGCGCTGCGCTCCAGCAACTGCTGAGAGATGATGAAGGATCTGACTTGGCCCATGAGGATAAGGAGGTGCTTGCCCGCCTTCTGAATGAAAATGAAGATATCTTCAAGCCAGGGGGAGACCCAACTCCTTATGTTACCCATCGCATTGACACAGGCGACCACATGCCAACAGCTGTTCCTCCATACCGTCTCACACCCGCCAAAAAGGCCATCATGGAAGATGAGATAAACAAGATGCTACGGGATGGAGTAATTGAAGAATGTGAGTCCGCCTGGGCGTCTCCAGTGGTGCTTATCCCCAAGAAAGCTGGTACGTACCGTTTTTGTGTTGACTATAGACGTCTCAATGCGGTGACCAAGCCTGATAGATATCCACTCCCGGTGATTGACGACTTACTTCACTGTGCTCAACGAGGCTGTTACATCAGTACCATAGACTTGAAATCCAGTTATTGGCTTGTAGCAGTGGAGCCGGAGGATCGTGACAAGACTGCATTCATCTGTACATCTGGGGTCTTCCGCTTCTTAAAAATGCCTTTCGGTTTGCGGAATGGACCTGCTACGTTCCAGAGGCTCATGGACCGCTTCCGCTCTGGATCCAGCCTCAAAGATGTCACTATTTTGTCCTACTTGGATGATCTCCTGATTATATCAGATAGCTTTTCAAAGCATATGCAGGACCTTGAAGCAGTATTTGCTCGCCTAAGAAAATTCAAACTTCATGCAAACCGAGAGAAATGTGTCTTTGCATGCCAGGAAGTCAAATACTTAGGTCACTTGATCACTCCTGATGGCATTAAGCCAGATCAGAGCAAGGTGAAAGCCATAGTAGCCATGGAAGAGCCTAGAAACTTAAAACACCTCCGTACTTATTTACAAACTTGTAGTTGGTTTCGTAAATTCATACCAAACTTTTCACAGATCGCCCAGCCGCTCACAAAGTTAACTAAGAAGAATGAACCGTGGACCTGGGGCGCTGATCAGAGAGCAGCCTTCATAAAGCTTAAAGAGCATCTGACAACAGCCCCTGTGCTCGTCCAGCCAGACTATAGCCAGCCCTTCATCCTCCGCACCGACGCCAGTAACTACGCTGTAGGCGCCGTGCTTCTGCAAGGGAAAGAGCACCAAGAGCTACCCATCGAGTACGCCAGCCGCCTATTATTGCCTGCAGAACGGAACTATACTACTACAGAGCGCGAGGCTTTGGCTGTTGTCTGGGCTGTCGAAAAGTTCAGGCCATACATAGAGGGACAACCTGTTATCGTCGGTACTGATCACCAACCACTGCGTTGGCTGTTGACCTTGAAGTCACCAACAGGCCGGTTAGTACGGTGGGCGTTAAAATTACAAGCCTTTGATATCCGGTACGAATATACCCCAGGGAAAGCGAATGTAGTCGCCGATACTCTAAGCAGACCAATCTGTACTGAAGAGAGTCAAGACAGCTGTGGAGTATGCTCAGTTATTGTGGACTTACCACGGAGAAACCCTGAAGAGCTACGAAACAAGCAACTTGCTGATCCTGACCTCAAGAAGGTGATTGATGATTTGGAAGGTTTAGAAGAATTAAATTCCCACAAATGGACGGATAGAGGATACCTTATGAACCAAGGCGTGCTGTATAGACACAGTCCAGACTCTGAAGCAGAAACTGCTCAACTGGTCATACCGCACGACCTCAAGGAAGAGATCATGAAAGAGTGCCATGATTCGGAATTGGCGGGACACCCCGGTGTAGATCGCATGTACTATAAAATGTCTCAATTGTACTATTTCCCAGGAATGAAAAGAGCCATTGCTGACTATGTGAAGGTCTGTGTTGACTGTCAGCGGTACAAGTCTGCGAACGCCAAGCCTGCCGGCCTCTTACAGACTCCCATCATGAACCAGCGCAACGAAGTTATCGCTATCGATCTCTTTGGCCCCTTGCCTGTAGGCGAAAATGGAGAGAGATGGGTTCTACTCGTCGAGGATACGGCGACCCGCTTTGTAGAACTGTATGCACTCCAAGACGCCACTGCGGAGGCCTGCGCTCGAACGCTGATCGAAGAATATTTCCTCCGCTATGGACTAGCCCGCCGTGTAATTTCGGACAATGGCGTTCAATTTATATCGGGAGTGATGCAGCAAGTCATGTATGTATTAGGAATCGAACAAAACTTCATTCCGCTGTATCACGCCGAAGCAAACCCCGCGGAAAGAAAGAATCGTGACCTAAAAGTACAACTGTCCCAGCTAGTGGGCGATCGACATTCCTCATGGCCAAAGAAACTTCCCGTCATCCGATACGCTATGAACAGCGCCGTCTGCCGGACGACAGGAGTAACTCCAGCGTTCCTCATGTTCGCGAGGGAAATGAGGTCACCCACCGAAGTGCGCCATGATCTGCGAGCTGTCCTGGATAAGGAGAACTTCGTGCCACAGATTACACCTTACTTGCAGAAATTTGCAACTTCTCTATCGACTATTCGTGAGCGAGTCAAGATTCAACAAGACAAACGAACGGCGTACGCCGATCAGTCTCGACGACCAGCAGAGAGTTTTGCAGTAGGAGATGAGGTGCTACTTACTACACACCTGCTAAGTCAGGGCGCAAAAGGGCAGACTGCGAAATTATTACCACGAAGGGATGGGCCTTACGTCATAAGTAAGAAGATAAGTCCCACTACCTACAATATCGCCCGACTGGACCAGCCCCAAGATTCTTTTGGAAAATATCACGTCAGAGACCTCACGCGGTTTAACCATAGTGGGCCTGCTCCAGCTCCCGTATACCCCAAAAGGAATAGGGGAAGACCAAGGCAAGAAAAACTGCAAGCCCAGGTAACCAGTCCTGTAGTGCCTCCACCTGGACTTGAGGGGGAGGATATGGTAACCCGGCCGCCACTGGCAACATCTCAGCTAGCCAATCAGACGGCCGTAGCGGCGCGTCGGTATGTGCGCCAAATCAGGTTGCCGGCTCGTTACGCCAACGGCGCCCTCTAGTGTTTTTTCACTGGGACTGTCTCTCTCTCCCGTGTCGACCAAAACATGTACCGCACGCGCTTTTGTTAAAAATAGTAAAATTGTAACTTTACAAGCAATAAACTGTAATTTTCAGTAAAAGTGAAGTTGTTTCCCTTCTTGTTCGCTATACTTAGTATTTGAACTTTTAGGGTCAAGGAAAGCAACAATTAAAAGTTTTGATGATATTCACACATATTTATTATTATTGTTTTGCAAAAGGTCCTAAAAACGCAGTTCTTGAATTGACTTTCGACCATCGACCGTGTCTTCCTTTACATTCTTAATGTTTTTAACAGCTATTATCTTTTCCCTTCTTTTGTATGTATTTCTTCTTCTTGTTTTGTATATATTTCTTCTTCTTGTATATGTATCTTCTTCTCCAACCATTTGAACTACTGTATGTTAGGTTTCAAGAATAGGTACCTTGAATTTTATCCATATTCAGTTTCATTTTCATGTCTTTATATTCCTCACAACTTCCAAACACATTATCTTTATTATTAGTGTCACATAGTGATTCTGAGTCGTTTATTACCTCTACTTAAGATTTCATTTTTACCAGCACTCATCATCTTCCTGCCCTTATCCCATGTTAACGGGGGTCGGCACAACAGGTTTTATTCCTCTACTCTCCTCTATCATTCATTATCTCGATGCTCACTCCTTTCTTACTCATGTCATCTTTCACACAGTTCATTCATATCTTTTCTTTGTCTTCTCTCTCTTTCTAAAACCATCCACATTCACATCTAACACTCGTCTCGTAATATGACTTTCATCCCTGCTCATGACATGCCCACCCATATGACGTTAAACTAATTACTCCTCAACTTACCCGTTACAGGCAAACTTACTTATTTCAAACTTCGTCTAATATAGTACTCATTCCATAGTTTATCCATCCTTGTCACTCCGCACAGCCATCTCAACATTCACATTTGTGCATGCACTCTTCTTTCGTACGTTCTTTTGGTTACCCAACATTCAGATCCATACAGCATGCCAGGTCTTATGATGCAGTCTTCTTGAAATATCATATCTTAGATGAAGAACTCGCTTAAGTTTTTTTTAAAACAGTGTCGTTTTGAGTGGTCTCTTGCACGAATTCTTATATTTCCTTCTAATCTCAATGTATCTTTTATGATCGCCTTCCTCTCAGGTGTATTCAGTTCGCGAAATATATTTTTCATTTTCATTTCATAAGCCGTCGTATTTATTTTATCTATCAGGTGTGCATCATATTTTTTTTCGATGATTCTTTATTTGTCTTTATAGATTTATTTATATTTTGTTGTGTAATTTTTCTTTTAATAGTTTTTCCTCTAAATAGAGTTTTGATTTATCTATCTTTAACTATATCTTATTTATTTATCTTTATCTATTGATTTTCTACCTTTGATCTTGTTTTTGCATTTAAAATTACTGCAGGACAGTCCTGCATCCACGAGTAAAGGATAGTCAATTGGTTCTTAATGCTACTTAAATTCTCTATTGCTTTTTTGCGTTTTTTTTGTTCTTGCTTTCTCAATTTCCAAATGACTCTGCGCTTCTCCTTTTCTTGTGGCCTGTTATTAATGTTTTTCTTGTTCTTTCGACATATTATTCTAGATTTTCTTTTAGCCTCTCTTTATAGTTTTGATTTTTCTTTTGAAATTTTTCTCAAACGGAAATCCCTTCAAAACAGAGAAAAAAATCGTGACTATGTGCATATACAGAAAAGAAAAGAAAGAAAGAAAATACATAAAAAAAATACACAGGCAGATACACCGGAGACTCAATGAAATGAAATGTATTTATTCGCTCGAAGTATGGTCAGATTAGTACAGTTCTATAATAGAGTTAGAGTGTCACATACTTCATCGGAGACCGATATGCAAATTTTTTAATACTAGTAGTTCGCCCCGAACTGAGATTTCGTGACGCGACGCGAACGCTCCGAAAATATAAGTAAGTAGTAGTCAGAGGCAAGTCCAACCAAACATTGTGTTTGGACTTGCCCCTGGCTGCGACCTACTTACTAAGTATGGTAACCAAGTTTCAACTGAATTGGCCTATTTATTGAAGAGTTCCGTTAAACAGACCTTGGCTCCATCATCAGAACAGGTCACTATCACCATTTAATGAGAACCAAGTACCTTCTTAATCTTTAAAAAAAAAAAATCATTGAAAAAACAAAGAAATTAAACGACCAGTAGAAAAACCTTGAGGCCAACGAAACTCTTAGAAATGGGAGCTCTTGGGTCATTGGTTATCGTAATTTAACTTTTTTGTTGTATCTCAAAAACCGGGCATCCTAGAAAAAAAATAAAAATGGTTTTGGAATGTCCAAACCAAGCCCTTTCATATGGCATGTAAGTTTATTTTTTGCTTAACTTTTTTTATTTTTTGCCACCTTAAAAACCCCCATAATTTATTAACCCCTCATCCGATTTGACTCATATTATATGATATATGAGTCATATACTTACCAGTAAATTTCTCAAGTACAAGCTATCGACTTACCAAATATTATGCAGATCAGATAAACGGTTCTCAAGTTATCGTCGGACAAACATACAAACATACATACATACACACATAAAATGCCAAATCGCCCAAGTTGATTGTAAGATTTTCGTTCGCTTCGCTCACTCAATCAATAACAGTTGATAAAATAAAAGAGAAACACATGTCATCAGGTACCTATATAAAAAAAATTTAAGATTACAAATGGAATACAAATGTCAAAATAGATTTTATTTAATTAACTATTGAAAATCTTTAATACAATAAAAACATTTATCTACTAGCCACAAGTAAAGTTTTGTTTAAACTGTTTTTTGGTAGCTCTCTGATGTCTCTAGGGACTTTATTATATATTTTAATTGTCATCATATAGCTATTTCTGTAGGTCATTGCACTCTTATGGCTAGGAAGGAGAAGTCTTGTTGGGTCTCTCTGTTGAAGACGTGAATGCAATCTGCATATTTATCAAATATCAATAAAAGAATCAACGCCACTTAAAGCTCGAATCAAACTTACCTCCCTAGTAGTACTTCGTTAGATTTCCAAACGTGTTTAGTTTAGCCTGCCTACAAGGCATCGAGGAAGAATTTGGCAAGCAAGCATAGTGCGCTGAAAATAGGCTAGGTACCTGCTATCAACAAATTTTTGAACATACCTATATATATAGTACCTAGGTAGGTAACTAGGTAGGTATAATATCGAATATAAATAAACACATTTACAGATGGCTGTGGAAAAATGTTGTGTTAGAGTGTTCAAGGTTATGTGAAATCCAATAATTAAATCTAATTTGAATAGATATTAACCTCTGTATTTCATTCCATATCTACACTAATATAATATTATAATATCTTAAATATACAGGAATATTTTTTAAGTAGTGCGCAAACTTTGACAAATTAAACTTAAATGAGTTTTATTAAACACGTATTTTTTATTTTGATAAGTCTTAGTACAAAAAAATAAAGTTATCGTTAACGAAAGATGTAGGCTTTAAAACTGATTTTATGGCTACCCCACGCCGCCGCCGCGCCGCCGCCGCAAGGAACGAGCGCATCGCCACGCGCCGCGCCTTTGTTCCCAGGCGTAGGTAGTATTTACGTGGGTTACAATGTACTTGATCGCTGATTTTTCAGATTCGAACTTCGAACCAGACTTTTAGGATTAGGTCGTGAAGTTATTTGAAGATTAGATAATTCCAATTTTTCCTTCATACTTTCATGACCATCAAAATGCAGAAAATAAAGCAATAAAATCAATGAAAACACCTATGGCACTTTAAAAAACATAATAAAATTATTGACATTACTTACTTAATGCATAGGTAGTTCTGCATTATGGCGTATTTAAACATTTGGAATCAACTACGTATTTACATTAATGTTCAATCAACCTATTCACTAAAATTGTTAATTAAAAATAATTGTTTATCCGACATGTCACTAATCACTGTATTTCAATAATTGTTCAAAATGAAGTCCTCCTCTTTCTAGGCATAAACGTGCACGTTTAAATAAATTGTCATTTAGTCTGTTGAGAACACTAATGTCACTTTTCACTTCATCAAAAGCGTTAATTATTTTAAACTTTAAATCGTCTAGGTTTTGGGCCTCCTCAACATACACCCGGCGTTTTACTTCTCCCCAAAGAAAAAAATCGCAGGGAGTAAGATCAGGGGACCTAGCAGGCCACGGTATGGGTCCGCCACGTCCGATCCAACGATGCTTCATCCGTCCACAAGATGTTAGCTTCGCGGTGATTTAGAAGCCACTCGCATAAGGCACGACGTGGTGCTGGGTCTGGGTCATGGAGCTGCTGTACGGGCTGAAAGTGGTATGGATGGAGTCCGGCTGAATTTAGCAGCTTCCATACCGCGTCCTGGCTCACACCAAAGCGACGTGCCGCATCGTTGGTACTTGCTCTTGGATCTCGCTCGAAGAAATCGAAAATGGCTTCTTCTATTTCGACTGCCAGTCGAGGTCTGCCAGATCCTTGTGCGTGATTTGGGGTCCTGAACTGACCGTGATCAAGAAGTCTCTGAGTGGCTGCTAAAATGGTCCTTTCATTAGGGACCGTTGGGTTATGGATACCGTGGGCTCGCATTCGTCGTATGCTCTCTGTCGCATACATCCTACGAGCTGCTCGTAAATTTTCACCACTTAGTAAATACACTCGCACCATCTCATAGAACTCGCGGTTACTAAAGTCCGACATCGTGACCTGTACTAGTACGACACACGTGTGGCGCGGGAAAGCGATTGGACGCGACGTCACGACAGCAGCGCATGCGATGAGTGACGTCGCCCTGCGGCCCCGGCCGACGACATCTGGCTAGGCCCCTGCCGGGTTTTACCCCAATGCGGTGCACGGCGCGCGTGGTCATTGACATTATAACGAATAGTGTCCATAGTTTCAAATAGTTTGAGAATTTAGAGTCGTAAAAATAAAAACAAAAAAAAAATTAAAAAATAATGGAAATGTGTTCTATTACTGATACTGAACCACCAAAACTTTTTTGCGCACTGCTTAAAAAATATTCCTGTATATAACTCAAAGGTGACTGACTGACATAGTGATCTATCAACGCACAGCCCAAACCACTGGACGGATCGGGCTGAAATTTGGCATGCAGGCAGATGTTATGACATAGGCATCCCCTAAGAAAGGATTTTGATCAATTCTACCCCCAAGGGGATAAAATAGGGGATGAATCGGTGAAACTTTGAATTCCTTGGCGCGAGCAAAGCCGCGGGTTCAGCTAGTTGTGTTATATTGGTCTATAATAAATCGGACCCTAGATAGGTGAAATCAATGGAGAAAAACACTGCTGAAGGATGGTGGCGCTTGTAGCTATCTTGGTGTCACATGGCTGTCCAACTTCATGCAAAATGAAGAAAAATTACAAAAAACAAAAAACAAAATGACTATGTAATACTTAACCACATATAGAGCTCCACCAACTGGATTTAGCTTTGCCCGTGCCTCCTTATTCGTATCTCAAGAACGTACAAGTATATTATTTTCGTATCTGTGGTATTGGTTAGCAGTTCATGTAAAGATTCGTTGTCTTTAGCTTTATTTTGGCTTCTAATAAATGATTAGTTAGTGATTAGTTTTTTTTGTGAGTTGAAGGTGTGTGTGGGTGCCGCTGAAAGTTGATGGACGCAGGGCACGTTCCCGACTTCACGACATTCGTATCGTGTCGTATGACTTTATATGAAGACATCAATACTATATCGACACTGTACCATCACTAGCGTAAAGACCATTAACGGCAACAGCTCGAGGTGTCACGGCTTCCATGTACTTGTATTCAAATTCCTTGGTTTCAATCGGCGGGAATAGAGAAAAAAAATGGATCTAGATCTTTTTTTTTCACGCTGAGTGAGAAGTCGTAATATTTTAAGTTTTCGTTGAAATCAAGGGGGCTCCGTCTTGGCTGCTAGCAGAAGTGGAGCTCGGCTGACACATCATCATTGGGCATCCATCATCTGCAGCGACCAAAAACTACCGTGAGCTCTGCTAATATACCGGCGTGATTGTCAGTGGAGTCCCTGGGCTTCTGAAGTCACACTCGTATTCCGTGGGGTTTCCAAAAAACCTGGCATTCGGGTTTTTTTACTCTTCAAACCCTTCTGGGAGCGGCGTTCTCTGGAACCGTCGAGCACCTCTCTAACCCGGTCTACGGTCCAGTGTATTTATAACCAATTATAAAACTTTCCATAGATAAGTATCAAAACGACTTTAATTATACAACAACAAAGGAAAACTAGTAGTTCGCCTCAGTACTCCGCTCGGTATGAGCTCCGTAAGGATATCTGTGTTCTGTGGTCTGAGCGCAGGCAAGCATGCTTATAAAGGCGGCGCGCCGGGCGCGTAGGCGGGGGAGTAGTTCTGAGTCACGCTACAGGTGGCGTGGCCAGTGACGCAACTTGTTTACGAAGCTGTATCGTTTCTTTGTTAAAAACCGAGCTTTGGCGCCGCGGCACCGTGGCGATAACAGTACTTACCTATAGACTAATAAAAAAAAGAAAGGGTTTGGAATGAAGCAAAGTTCTTTTGCAGTCACCTTACGGTATGGATGGACTAACTTCTGCGGAGGTCAAAACCTGCTTTGGCAGTCGTTAGCCATGACAAAGGTCGTATAAACTCCCGTCAAGAGTTCGCGACACTAGCTCATAAGAACTATCACGATTAGGGTGATTTTTGTGTGCGGTGGCCCTGTCTTTGCTGCCTTTCGAAAACCATCACATCAGTATAAGTTTAGGTCCACCCCCAATTTTGTTTGTATGCACGAGTAATGACGTCATTAGAGTCGTCATTACTCGCACTCAGAGCTTAAAGGATGGGAGGAAGGGGTATCCTAATTATAAGCAATCAATAACGGCTTGACATAAAAAATTTACAACAGATAATCAGTGTCATCTCTCTGGGTATGGATGTGGTGAATACAAAGGCCTTTGGAATTGGTGCTTTAGCAAAGTGCAAAGTGCAGCTTACTTTGAACGAAGTGTCAATTTTTTATGCTATAAGCAAGGAATATGAATACTAGGTTAGTTAAACTAAATGTAATTCTTTTAAACAGATTTAATAATTTTTAGAGCAGTTTATTTTCAAGCAATTATTATTGTTTGTTCGTTGTCGCTAGTGACGTCATTCTCGCTCGTGAATGGTACGGTTTCGTTACCGTAGAAGGGTTGGTAGTCTTCAGCGCCTCTCCAAGCGGAGCAGCCGTAGAGCCGGTCGACGCGCCAGAAGTCAGCACCAGAAACATAACGCATTAGACCCATTCCATTGGGGGTTGGCTGTGGATAAATAAAGGCAAATATCTAACAGATTGTTTACGATTACGGTCGTGGGGAACCTACTAGGAGATCGACATCAGCAGCAGTAAGTATCTCCTGCGCACAACCTTGAAAAAGACTCATCGAGATCCGTAAGGGGATCAATCAAACTCCTACCGCTGTAGTTACTAACCTGCTGAGTCACATGGGCTGTCAAAGAACCTACTACGATATAACTTGAAATTTTAATTTACAAGTCTATGATAACGACAAAAAGATCATATTATGATCTTTTTGTCGTGTCACTAGTTTCTTGCAAACCAGTGTGGTGATGACACATGTTATAGAACTTTTTATGTTTTACAACATGCCGGTTTCCTCACGATGTTTTCCTCCGCCGTTTGAGAGTACATTGTGCACATAAAATTTTGAACAGAAAAAGTCATTCGTGCACGACCGGTTTTGAACCCACGACCATACGATCGGAAGGCGATGCGATGCCACCAGTGCTCTCATGGTTCATGATATGATGAAGTACCCATATGACGTATGTATGCAATTGACCTATAGGCTAAGAGTAGGTATATAGTGTAGTATATAGTAACTAAGAGTTTTCGTGAACTAAACGCATTGACAAAATAGTTATCAGTTTTGCAATCTGCAGAAGGGGTGAGGCAATTCCCCGTGTTCAGGGGTAAGCAAAGTGACCATACCCTAATTGCATCCATTGTGCTTCTTCCATTGGTGCTGAAAGCGAAGGCATCGTAGTGCATGCAGCTATCATACTCGTACGGCAGGCCAAGGTTGCTGACTATGTTGTTACCAAGTCGGTCAAAATTGTACTCCATACCTGTATCGAAATGAAGATTATTAGTTGGGCTGGTAAATAGACACGGCTACTGCAAAATAAATATCATTTTGCCAAATGTTGAATTTGGACGTGCCACTATAGACTCTTAAGCCTCCTGAACGAGTCTAGTGTGCAATGGCAGATACTAAATTTGAAATGACTTCATTTACCTCTGACAATGTTTCCCCAGTTGACGCGCACATAGTTGTAGCGGCTGTACGTCGACTGCATATGGAAGAAGCCGATGACGTGCAGCCACTCGTGGATGATGACGATTGTGTTCAAGCAGCCGCGGCCAGAGACGTCGCGGGCGACGTTCATTGTGTGCACACCGCGAGTCGCCCAGTAACCAATGCTGGCAAAGCAGCCCGGGTTACCCTGTAGGAGGATATTGAATATTCTGGCCCTGGTGCAATCATCCCTACTTTTGTTATTGAATTTATAGTCGAGCGTCAAAAAGCCCCATCACATATCTCCAATTTGACAGAAAATATGGTCAGCAACCAGTTCGCTGGCGCAAACGAAACGTCATTTTCACACTGAGTTTAAGCAGACTAGAGATACATACGGTGATCAGGACGTAGTTGGCCTCGTTGTTCTGTCTCGGACGGAAACGGATGCAGGTGCGTTCCGAAAGGACTCGCATGCTGTAAAGGATGTGATTTCTCTGGGCGTTATCTGAAATCATGGAACAGTTTTTTAAACATAATCTGCATACCGTTTATTTGTTTGATTATTTTTTTCTGAATTCATTGCTAACTCAAACTTATATACCTAAGTTACATATCTTGTTCTGAAATTTAAGAATGCTCATGCACGATTTGAACAGCTAGGCCGTTTTTCGAGCTCGAGTTAACCCTTATTGTAATTATAGCCCATTACTTTTATTTGCCAGTGTAGAGTGTGTCAGTGTGTTTTACTGCCAACTATTTTGTACAACTGATTTATTTATTTATTTAAATTCACAACAGATTTCAATCAATTATAATAAAAAAGTTACAGTACATAGGTACCTACCTACTTTCTTAGATCTAGATTCGTAATCAAATATGTGAATATGACAATTGTATAGTGTTGCATGCATTAAATTATAATTTCCCTAAAACTAAGAAACCGCAAAGGGCATTAATTATTGACCGAGCGAGCGAAGCGTCTCAGTTTCCACATTGGCCAAAAATGCGTTTGTCCGGATGTCTGTCTGTCTGTCTGTCTGTCTGTTCTCCTCTACAGGTCGCATTTTTCAACCGATCTGGACGAAACTTGGTACACAGGTATATGACTTATTAGAATTTTTTTGTCGTCGGGGATTTTTGATTGGAGGGGTACTTCCCCCAAAAAAGGGCAAAAAGGGGGCTATTTGATATACTGGATATCTCCACCAAATGAGTTCCGATTTCGATTATTCTTTTTTATTCATTTTACTGACGACCTCAGTGGCGCAGCGGGCGAGAGTCCGCCTGCGACGCAAGAGGTTGCGGGTTCGATTCCCGCCTCGGAACAAATTTGTGCACGATTTGCAGAAATTTGTTCCGTTGGTCTGGGTGTTTATGTATAATAAAAAATATTTATCTATGTAAATATATAATGTATTAAATATATCAGTCATCTAGTACCCATAACACAAGCTTTGAGTAGCTTACTTTGGGGCTAGATGGCGCTGTGTGGATTGTCCAGCATTATTTATTTATTTATTATTTATTTGAAAGGTAGTAACTATAAGTTGGTCTCATAAAAGTTTGGCGAAGATTTGATAAGGATCTTCAGCTCATCAAACAATCGATGGTTTTCAATCAAATTTGAGAGAAACACAAAGGACCTCATTCTACACAAGATGATGCAAAAAAAATCAAAAAGATCAAAAAAATCACGAAACGGAAAATGCACTTGCACATTACATTCCTCAAATAGCTCACTTTTAGTATGCTCGCGAGGTCTACAGCTCCCAGAGCCACTAGTTATTATTGGATTCATAATATTTCGTTCAAACTGTAAACACACCGCTTATACCTGCTAACGTTACCATCAAAAATATCTACATTAATAAAATTGTTTGAATTTGCCAACTCGTTGTATAGACGGCACATACGTACGTGGTAAAGGACCGTGAAAAGAAACGTTGTTTCTGTATACTTTTAGCGAAATACTTATAGCAAATATTCATATTAATGGAGGATAATAAACTAGGACAATCAATAGTGGAATGGAGAATTTTGTGAAGATAAATGAGGTTGACGTAATCTCTTCTATATGATAAAGAATTGACCTTAAAGTAATTACACCTGCTTTTATATCCCGACAGTGACCGTCCCAATTTGTGACGATATGAAAGAATTTTAAGGCATCTATTTTGAATGGCCTCAATTCTATCAGTATGGATTGCGTAGTAGGGTGACCTGCTTGGACTGCCATACTCAAGAACTGAGCGAATCAAGCTATTAAAGAGATAAAGCATGCTGTCTGGCTTTTTGAAACCTTTGGTGGTTCTGGAGATGAATCCAAGAAGTTTCGAACTCCTTTTCACAATGTAATCATAGTGACTTCTGAAAGATAGATCCGCATCAAAATAGATGCCCAAATCCTTAGCAATGGACTTATGTTCCAACCGTATGCCTGCTATGGAATAATCAAATATGTTTTTTTTATTTTTCTTGGTAAAGGTGTTAACGAAACATTTGCCAATATTTAAAAACATACGATTTCGGGAGCACCATTCAAAGATCATATCCAAATCTCGTTGCACTTTGGCACAATCGACAATACTGCTTATTTTAGTGAATACTTTTAGATCATCGGCGTACAATAACGATGGGCATTGAAGATTATTTGCCAGATTTGTGGGAACTATAGGTTGTGAAAAGAAACTTTAATAAATAGACGAATATAATACATTGTAATTTATAGAGAATTCATTATTAAGTTCCATCGTTTATTTGTAGCGAAGACTTATTCGAAGTGCTTACCGAAATGCCCATTTGCAAACTCGTATACAACAACTCTTCCGGGCCATTTTGTGTTCGGCCAGATGTAAGCGTGGCGTCCTTGCGAGAACTGCTCCACCATTGACTCGACCTGCTCATCATCAAGCAGGATATCTCCCTGGTACTTTCCGGATTTCTCCCATATGTTACCCTCGGGATGTTCTTCGGGACTGCTAGAGAGGATAACGCCTCTATCTGTACAGAAACATATAACAACCCATTTTGCTGAATGCTGTGGCTATTACGTCTTGGAGAACGATAGAAATATATGTTACCAATGAAGAAGGGAGAGAGCCATAAATCTGTACATAAATATATGCATCAGGGACCAGAGCGAGCCTAACCAAAAATATTTTTTTATCGAGTAGGTACATAAGTACTTCTTTGATTAAAGCTGCTATTATGAATATTTAGGTTCAGAGGGCCAACCGCGATCTCTCGAAGCATTCTTATTTTAATATTACTTTACTTTTTGATCATAAAGCTGACTCTATGCAGTTGATATAAGACATTGACATAAAAGTAATATTGAACTAAGAATGCTTCAAGAGATCGCGGTTGGCCCTCAGTTTTAAGTTACGGATTAAATCGACTCCAATTTTGAACAATATTGACCACCTATGAGACACCCTTCAGGATGATAAATGCTTTCTTATTAACGAAAAAACCCAGCGGTACTGGTGGGTTAGGTATTACCTACATAGTCCTAAAACCACACCAGGTGTACCCTGTTCATCAGTAACTAGAAAACAATATAATAGAAATAGTAGATTGTATCATAAGGGAGCGAAATCATATTTTTACGGCGAGGGCGCTTTTTTGGATCTAGAGCGAAGTTAAGGATTCTTGAGTAGAATCCCGAGCTTAGCGAGGGATTCTTTAGTAGAATCCTGAGCGTAGCGAGGGATTCAAAGTACGTCGCCCGAGCCAAAAATATATTTTGCTCCCGAGTGGTACACTCTACTTTTCATCACCCACTATGAGAAAATAAAAGGCATCTCATATTTTATTCGTTTTGACTAAGTACCAGAAGGAGGCCAAAAACACAGATTCTGAAAAATTATTACTTAATATTTACTTAATTATTACTTAATAATTAATACCATAGGCTTTCATATATTTTTCCCGGGACGTTGCAGGTAATTAATATATTATCCATCACATTTCTTGCGTCAGTTCTAATACTTTCAGAAGTTAATTCTAGGTATACTTTCACTGTCACTTGAAGAACTGATTTTTCAAAACAAAACCATGAATTTCTAACAATCCGTGAAAATTTACGAATACGCGGGCTGTATTTCGCGCGTTTTTAAATTGATTTCTTTTTTTTTACTAAGCCGGCATGGCGGTCTATCTATGGGCCGTCGTACCAGCCAGTCTTTATGCAAACGATATTTGCGTTCGATTTCTTTGGCGCTGAACACTGAAGATGTTCCAAATTTAAAAAGTGCGCGGGTAAGTTAATTCCGGCGCACTTATTTAAATAAGTGCGCCGGAATTAGCTTTCCCGTGCACTTATAGTTTCTTTTAAAAAACACCACCTTTGGGTGCACATAAAGGCGAACCAAGTCGTTCTTTTCGAATAGATGTGATGAAAAGTCTATTTTGCATCAAAATACTTTTATAAAATAGTATATAATGGGGTGTGTTCCGAGGAATTGTTTGACATGATGCCTACATCCTCATTTTACCATCGCACTGCTCGACATCGGCAGAGAGTTCATCCTCACACATTGGAGCCAGGGTGGGCGCGTACCGTATGGTTCCAGAGGAACATCCTCCCGCGAACACTCAGGTTGTGGATTGATCTCCCTGCTGATGTTTTCTTGAAAGACTACAGTATGGGGCTCTTCAAAAAGAGCGTTTTAAATTTTTTAAATGGTCGGCAACGCACTTGTGATGCCTGGTATTGCAGGCGTTCATAGGCTACAGTAACCGCTTCCCATCAGGCGGGCCGTAAGCTTGTTTGTCTACTTTGTTGTATATAAAAAAAGTATCTATTTATTATCTTTTTCATTTCTTTCGATAAAAAGGCGCATCGCAGTAGCTCTGGAGGCGAGATTTGCACTATGCTAAAATGTTTTACCAGTTCTTGTGCTTTCCAAGAAGTCCTGGAACTTCTGTATCTCCTCCCGTGATCTGGATACCGGCGGACCGCTCAGCGCAGCCCCCACAAAGTACAGGGCGACTATTATCCTCAGCATTGTTACGAGGTATACCCCTTCGCATCAAAGCATGCAACCTTTTATACATCATTTGACCCACAGTATGATATAAATTATCAACTATCTAAAGTAATTAGAGATTATAATGTGATGGATAACTTATGGATGTATTTATCTTTTGTTATCTACTAACTACGATTTAGATTATTTATTATTTCCGAAACGATGAGTACTAGGTTCCGTTTGTATAGGTACCTATACATGATGGTTTATACAAATTATTCTTATTAAGTGTCATCTCATAGATTACCGACCGAGCTTAAAAGGCTGTGGCAAACCAAATTGTTTGACTGCAAGATCCTTGAGATGGAATAACACAATGTTCGATGGTGTGCAATTTCGGAGCTCGTGAGTCGGAGTCTACCGGACAGGCAGACAAAAATACCTCAAACTTATCACAACAACCTTTTTATCCAACTATAGGAGTAGTTTTTGCTTAAAAGTATAAAATATTAAATAAATGAAGGGAAGTAAAATTAGAATGCTTTAAAAGAAACAATATGTATTCTTTTGAAAGGGTTTTATTATATTTTAGTAATATTTTAGTATTTATATTCCATCTCAAGGATCTTGCAGTTAAACAATTTGGTTTGCCACAGCCTTTTTTTTTTAAACTGCTTTACTGCTGCAAGAGTAAAGCAGTGTAAACAATTGTTTATTCCATGTCGCTAGTGACGTCATTGTCGCTCGTGAATGTTACGGTTTCGTTTCCGTAGATAGGTTGGTAGTCTTTCGCTTCCCTCCAGGAGGAGCAGCCGTAGAGGCGGTCGATGCGCCATATGTCCAGACCAGAAACATAACGCATTTCACCCATTGCATCCCTTGCGGGGTTGGCTGCGGATAAAGGAAATACAGACGAATTGTAAATACAACTTACAAAATACATAAGCATCCAGACAGCGAACAAGCATTTATGTTCATCACACAAATGTTTCTACACTGTCAACAGAGTTTTTTCTTTTCCTAAAAGTGTCCGTAGTGGACCTCCTGGCGTGAGCTTCTTGGAGGGTTCAACACCCTCGGGAAAATTATAAAAGGTGGATGGGAACCTAGTACTAAGCTAGGGGATAAGTAGCTGTATCTCATGTCCACATCCTTTGTTTGTTTATTCAATAAAATGACAAAGATCTCATCGAAATCCGTGAGGGGATCACTATAGTTACTCACTAGCGGCGCCACATAGTCTATCAAGACCCTATTAAGAGTTATATAGTAAGTTTAAATTTAAAAGCCTATGCTATTGAAATACCCAACAGGGTAAATACAACAGATATGCAATTGACCTAAGCTACGAGTATATACTCGTAACTAAGCGTCTACGAGAATTAAACGCATTGACGAAATAGTAATAATAATAAAAAAATATCTATCTGCCATTGTGTAGGTAGTTGGTATATTAAGCGTAGTTTATGATCCTACCTATCAATTACCTAATTCGGGGGTAGGTAGGTACCTAAAGTAATATATTTTTATAATACATAAACAAAAAGAGAGACATTAAAAAAAACTTGCTTTAAATCAAAATCGAATTTATTTTTCTCTATATATAAAAATCTTTTAATTATGCTTAAAAATAAAAGAATACAATATTACTATAATACTTACAAAATGTAAAATAATAACATTACGTAAAAATAGTTGGACGATACCACTCTTACTGTCTTTGTAATTTTTAATATAAAAATTCTTCGGACCAACCGTTCTTTCTCAAACACCCACCAACTTTACTGAAGATATGCCTTACTCTATCCTTAACTTATCAGTTCAGCAAAGTTAATACTAATATTATGTAGATGCCATGAGTAAAGCTCAATTTTACATGTACCTGCACGCTATTTTTTGCAAGAGAAAAACCATTTTTAGTTACATTTATTTTATTTTTATTTATAGACTTTCTAGAACTCTTCAAATCCGTAATAGCCAAACGGTATTAGCGTTAGCGGGTTTTCGCTAAGCGCTTCTTTGTCACTTGTCTATAGCTGTAGAGCCAACTGACTTTTATTTGTGAATAAGAAGTTACATAGTATTTCTTACAAAAATACAAAAAGAAACGCACCGAATAAATATTTTGTATTTGTTTTACATTTCTTAAAATTGTAATTAATTTCTGTCATAAATCAATATTTCTATGCAAAAAGTAGTACGGTAGGTGCGATTAAGGCCTAATGGCAATTTTACAAACGCGAAACTATAATGAAATCTCAATTTATAACTAAAAAGTGGCACATTGTTTTAAAAACATTTAAAATTTAAATATACCTTAAACTAATATTATATTTACATACAAGCTCCGTCTTATAACTAACCACTGAAGTACTTGTGCCCTTTTAAATATTAAATTTAAATGCTACCCAAAATTATTGTACCAGTGGAACGAAGGAGATATTCGAGTCTCCTTCGTCTTGAATCGACACTAAAGGTATTCGAATAGTACGCGTATCAAAATCTTACTCTATGTAATGAATATAAATCGGATTTTCCAAGACCGATTCTCTGTGACTTTTACATCGAAGTGTGTGTTCCGTCCGAGTTTTGCTCATGTAGCGGCCACACTATAAAGAAATTGCAATAATTATCGCGGTAATGGACGTTGGCCACACCAACGTCTAACGTCAATGCCCATCATCGCTACAGTTATTCCTATAATAATGTGACCGCTTCAACGCGTGGACACGTCCACGACACGCCGTTGATTACCGCGAGAAATTTACAACAGCAATAACATTAATGTTGTAAAATCAAAGGGACGCGAGAATTATTGCGTTGAAGCGGTCACACTATTATAGGAATAACTGTAGCGATGATGGGCATTGACGTTAGACGTTGGTGTGGCCACTACATCACTAACGTTTATGCCGTGTGCCGGCGTTTTTTATGGGGTCACTATAGGACTGGACAGTCCTGTCCAGTCCTATAGTGTCGTGTCCTCCTATAGTGTATCCTCTCTATCCTCCTATAGTGTAGTGTCGTTACTATATAATTTATGCACCCATGTATGAATTAAATTTAAATATATATTTAGAAGTAAGGTGAGCTATGTTACCCGGCAAGAGCCATTATCCCTGCTTCCCCTAATTAATGAGGATAAATTACTAAGATTGCGGTGTTTACCTCTATCTTTGAAACATCGAGTCACGTATAAATATTTTGATTGTGATTGTAGTAGGTAAGCTCTGATTAGCTTATCGAGTCTTGGTTCACCTCTATTCTGGTTTGCACACTGTCAACTTTTTACATACCTTATACATGAAAATAACTACCTACAGCTAGTTTACAAAAATACATCTAATTTACATTGAGAATATTAGTACAAGTTTAGTGTTCACACTGCTTTTAGCAGAGTAATCACTAACCATAGGCAGTGGTTTGACTGGTTTTAAGCTATCATTACGATAACTGGAAAAAACGGGCAGATACAAAGCATAAATTCATAAATAAATAATGATTTAAAACCAATATGTATTGCAAATGTACACGCAGCGCACATGCTAAGTATTGCACCGAAAGTAAAATATGTATAACGAAATAAAAATTACACAAAACACACTAGTATGTCGTAGAATATATTCTAGAAGAGTTTAATACTACACTACAAAGATCTAATTAATTTATATAATATTATATTAAGTTCCCAAAGAGAGGAAGTAGTTTTCAAGTACTTATAGCATTTTAAACAGTGTCCATCCATTTCGTCACCAGTGTCAACTCGACTTGTGACAAAATTTTATTCTATTTTATTTTATTTTAAATGGTCAAAAGATACGAAAACGAAAAA
Source organism: Plemyria rubiginata (assembly GCA_963576535.1). Lineage (NCBI taxonomy): Eukaryota > Metazoa > Arthropoda > Insecta > Lepidoptera > Geometridae > Plemyria > Plemyria rubiginata. The sequence goes on along the minus strand of OY754908.1, from coordinate 12,125,725 downwards.
TAAAATTGTTCGGTAGCGCTGTAAGAATCGTCAGACGATCACCAGCATTTAGACCATTCGAAAAAAAACTAAACAAAAATCTACTTGGTTTAAAAGAGATTAGAGAAAGACGGGGGAATGCCGATCACCTAAAAGAAGAATGCTCTATTTGTGTTTTTATTTGTCTTATGTTAGTTTTGAGGTTTAGTGACTCTGCCTGCTCAAGCGTTACAACCCCTGCGCTGCAGTGTGCTTGCTGTGTTTCAAGGAACCTCGTTTAACTTATTAAACGAGGTTCCTTGAAACACTCCGCTCACAGGTTCCGCTCACTCCAATAACTTATTATTGGAGTGAGCGGTATTACCCGCCACGATCGCCATTACCCCTGCTTCCCCTATTGTATTGAGAACAATACATCTATATTCATCACACAAATGTTTGTTAACGCTACTTTTGAGACTTACTACTGAGTTTTGAAGATGGGGTGTTATTAGCGGGAATGACGCGAGCTAAGTGGGAGGGCGATGGTAGGTTATATTTTGATACCCTAACCCCCGGTTACTGAAAGCGAAATCAACACGAATCGCTGTCAAGTCACTTGCTATCTCTATGTAATTTGAAGTAAAAGCTGAAATAGCAATAAGTGACTTGACAGCCCATTAGTGTTGATCGCGCTTTCAGAAAGCGGGGGTTAGTAGGTACCCTAGGCTCATAGATGTGTTTTACGTCAGCTAAAGATGTAAAAGAAGTATAAAATACTAAACTATGCTAGGTAAAAAAATATATCTATATCTGAAAGGTTTCACCCCCAGAAACATGCAAGTGTAATAATTACGTAGGTATACTTACCTATAAACATCAAATGTAACTTATTAAAAATGGCAATGATTACAAAGTATGTCCGATTAAATATTTTTCCATATAGTACCTATGCTATATTGCATCATAAATACGCCGATAAATTGAATTATTTCGTAATATAACTTATATTATAAGTTTCTTACCGGTTTTTGTAATGTACCTAAATTCTATACATTATCCGAAACTGTTTCCCTCCGTTATTGCTAATATATTTATTAATTCGTTTTTGATCCCTCAAAAGAGAAAAAGTGGCCGAAAATATACCTTCTGACATTAAACTTTCTATGTAAGTTAATTTGGAAATTCTTTACAAAATTTACGGCCTGTTTCTGAAAGCTCGATAAACACTAATCGGCTGTCAAGTCACTTGCTATTTCACAGCCGATTAGCTTTGATCGGGATATCAGAAACCGGGGTTAGACGTAGACAGATCGGATGATCTTACAAGGTATTTAAGTAGGTATAACTTCCAAATAAGCGAAATCTTATTCGTTCTTAAATTTACTTAGTAAAATACATTTATAAGACTTTTGCTTGACAGTGACCCTTGTGGTTTTAAGTACACAGAATAATAAACGATTATTATAATGTATATATTAGTTCTAGCGATCTACGGTTCTTATAAGGATATAATATATTATTATTATTAATACACATTGTAAAATAGGCGAGAAACGTCAAGGTAAACTTACACTTACTGGCAGTTACCTAAATTAAACGGTTGGTTCCCTTTGTGTCGAGTCCCCTTACGTCGAGTCTGAGAGTCCATTGTTCTTTCAAAATATCTATGCAAAAAACTCGACATAGGGGTAATAAAAGCAAGAACTTTCTAGGCTCGACGTAAAGGGACTCGACTTATAGGGAACCAATCAATTAAACTATTGTGAAAAAGGAGTCAGTCATGTTTTCAACTGGAAAACAGATCTTTGAGCTTAAGTTGGGTTTCCATTTACTATTGAAATAATAGATCTTAGGACGAAGGGATTATGTTGTTTTTTCGATAAAATTTATATCAAACACATAATGATATAATTAAATCATCAAAATCAATTATTATTTGGCGAAGTAATCGCGTAACAAACGTACAGTCGAATCGAAAACTTTTTTTAAATCAGTTAAAAATAAATACAAATAACACCTACGTTTCTACGTAAAAAAATTGAGTAGCGAATCTATCGCCAGATCAACGCGACCAGCGCATAAAAAGTATTGCGATGTGTATGCTCTTATTTCATACGAACTAAGGGCCTTATTCATTTTCTGTCATTTTAAGATGGCCGAATGCTCTTGTCATTGACATTTCATGACAGGGAAAAGAGATGACAACGTAATTATCAGCCATTTTAGCTATTGGAAGTATAAGCGCCGACTACAAGTAAGTCGGTTATTATTTAGTGAAAGGTATAGTACCCAACTTTACATTAAAAACTCCTAGTCCTAAGCTATATTTCACAAGGCATTTCTTATAGCAATAATAAATTCATAGGAATTCCATACAAAATGCTTTTTGAGCAATGTCATTTGACGCGTTGTCATGTCTTTCATTAATCATTCTAAGCCTTTGCCACGTTCTGTGGTCTCTATGGATGGGTGACTCCCGTGGCATTCGCTGCGTGCACGTCAGTACCGCTATAGCAGATGAAACTGGTACTAAAACTTTCTTAAGAGGAAGTTTTAGTTACAGACATGAATAATGACAGGAGCTGTCATTTAAAGCTGCACCTTTGACCTGTCAAAGTCACACAGGTGACAAATCAGTGGTCTCCCCTGAGTAGTTCCATGAGCAGATTGAAGCTGGGGCCTTCGCCATCTTTGTTTTTGTTTGCCGGGTTGAGCATCTCTTTGCCGACTTGCATGAAGAACTGAAACAAAACGTCGATAATTAACTTCTTGTTCACTAGATCTTTCGAAACAGTGTGGTGTAAGGATTTTAGGTGCAAAGAGGCTCCTTTCGAGCACTTGACACATGTTTTATAAGGTTCTAATACATGGAGGTTTCCTTCACCGTTTGGGAGAACTAGCACTATGCACAATACATTTTGGACATAATAACTAATCGGTACACGGTCGGGTTTGAACCCACGCCCTTAGGAGTGCTCTATAATTAACTTAAAGTCTAAGCTATCGTTATAGCCTTCACTCAGTCTTTTTTTTTTTATGTAAAAGATAGGCAAACGGGCTAACGGCCCACCTGATGGTAAGCGGTCACCGTCGCCCATAGACAACAACAACACCAGGGGCGTTGTCAGTGCGTTGCCTACCCTGAAGGACTTTATTAACATTTTTCTTGAAGCTTTTCATGTTAAATCTTGGCGGGAAAACTTCTGATGGTAACTCATTCCACAGCCTATGGGTATGGGGAAGAAATGAGCCTTAACTTATTTTCTTTCTTTACCTACCCTTAGCTTTGATCTTAAATTCTTTATTAAGCTTTATCCATTCCTTAGCCGTTTTACGTTATCGTGTATTAGTATAGGATTTTTGTAATGGTTTCAGTGTTTTGTGTAATAAAAGTATTTCAGAATTTGAAAGAACCTCTTACACAAAACATTTCTGGTAGCACTTTTTAGTCACAGAAAAGTTCTCAAAGTCATATTCTTTCTTAAGTATTCTCAGAACACATCAGAACGATTCAAATACACATTGACTTCTGGTGTTGCAAACGTCCATAAGCTACGGTAACCGCTTCCCCTGTTTGCTTACTTAGTAGTATAAAAATAACAACATTGCAGTATAAAGTTTCATTATAATCTTTAAGACGCTAGCATAAGGTTCAAACTCACTTGGCAAGTCCGCTGCAGCTCCGGGATTCTTAACAAGAGTTCGCCAAACTTGGCGGGCGTTTGCGGCGAATGCGCTGCGATGTATGCTTGCAAAGCAGCCAAAGCCTTCTCTTGTGACGCGCGCACTTTCTCCGATTCACGCAAGTCTGGTGCATCTGTACGGAAATATCATGTTGGATGAGTCGACAGCCTTCACAGCTGAGTTGTTAGTAGTTCTGCCTTCTGTGCCGTAGGCCGTGGGTACGATTCCCACCGTGAACAGACATTTGTGTGATGAACATAGATGTTTGTTCTCTGTCTGGGTATTATATAATATTAAAAGTAGGTAGTTACAAAAAAATCCTATATACTTAAAAGATAAAAGTAGGGCTAATTTAATAGGCCATATTTGACATCTGTCATTTTCAGTCAGATTATGCCAAAGTAAAATTGTCTTCTTTTGCACAATTGCTTCACTTATTTCAGTTATTGTAATAAGGACAAAATAATGCTCTAAATTCCTTGATTTTACGACAAATGTGATCTATTAAATTGGCCCTGCTGGAAAGTTTACCTATCAGCTATCTGGTTCCCATATCACAAGCTTTGGCTTAGTTTGGGGCAAGATAGTGCTGTGTGGAATGTCCACCAATATTAATTATTCAGTCATGACTTCAGCTAGTATGCTATGTTACTATGATATATGCCTTACCCGAAGTGAGGAGAACGATGACCTTCAATGCTACATACTCGTACCGGTCCACGCGCAGTCGCCTCAGGTGGTCTGTGAAGCTTAGCATCCTCTCTATGCACGGAGTCAAGCCCAGCCTAGAACCAAGACCATAGTACATAGAGCAGGGGCCTAATTGTCTAACTGTACTTACATAGTATTCAAATTCCTTGGGTAATCGTAATCAGCACAGATGAGGGAATATGTATTGTAATGTCACAGATGAACTTGATATGTTGTACAGAAAGTTTGACACTTGAAACCCAGAATATCGCCATAGTAATGGGCTTCAAGTTAGACAAGGCGGACTCTCGCCCGCTGCGCCACTGAGGTCGTCAATATGAGTACATGGGGGAATGTCAGTGCCATAATGTTCAGTAGATACTCACTTGGCGGCCTGATGCAGCGTGATTCCCCCTCTCCCCCCGCCGACGCGTACCTCCCCCGGCGTACTGACGCCGCGGTAACAACACGACAGGACCAACAGCTCGCACCAACTGTTGATCAGCAGGTTGATTTGGTCGTCTATCTGTGGATCACAAACGGAAGTTAGCAAGTCTTTTATAATGTCCCAAAACTTATTATCCGAGTGGCATTTGAAAATACATCCTACTAAACGCGAAAATTTGTAAGTATTGTCACATTCCGTCTGCCCATTGGAAAGTTCTGGATCTATAGAGAACTCCTTCCACCCATGGTCCTGGCAACCTTACGGTTATAAGGACCGAAACTGCGAGCCTTTCCCGCACAAGTGCGGTCCATGCTCTACAAATGTTTAGCATAAGCACATTGTCCTGTCACTCTCCTCCTTCTGGGGCATGACAAGCACGAAACGGTCTTCATCGCCGGACAGCCCGCCTCCGATCCGCACGTGTAACTCCCCGCCCAAAACTACGTGATAGACAGATAAATACGTAAACATACATTCTAATATACATTCAAATACACATACAAAGTAGTATAAGTATATTTATTTACTAATTTATTTATTTATTTATTACATAAATGATAGTAAGCTTACAGTACGCAGACCAAAGCGCTTACTATCTTAGCTTGAAACTTAAAAATAATCTTAAATTGTTACTGATACCATGTATTTTATCATTAAATACATCGACATGTTGGACCTCGCGTACAAATGCGTTTAAAAGAGTTAGTGCTCTTAGAGTTGGCGCGTAATTGCGTGGTGAGTTCGCGGTGTGTGGCAAGAGAATACTTGGTGCAGTCGGCGCCACAACGCACATAGTTGTTAGGGACATATATTGGCATCATGCTTAGTATGGTATGCTTTATTCCTCAAAATAAGGCAGTAGTGGATAGCTAGTTGTAGTTTACGCCTTAATTCGAGTGAATCTATGCCAACCATACCTAATAAATTGATCCAAGCTGTACATATCTCCTCGACCTCTGTGGCGCAGCGGGCGAGAGCCTGCCTGCGACGCAAGAGGTTGCAGGTTCGATTCCCGCCTTGGAACAAATTTGTGTACGATCTGCAGAAATTTGTTCCGATGGTCTGGGTGTTTTCTATGTATAATAAAAATATCTATCTAAGTATATAATGTATTAAATATATCAGTTATCTAGTACCCATAACACAAGCTTTGAATAGCTTACTTTGGGGCTAGATAGTGCTGTGTGGATTGTCCAGCATTATTTATTTATTTATTTTATTTATATAATAATTAATGTAGCTGCTCCATCCGTCTCCTACGGTGCCAGCCTCGGGCGATCTGAGTCAGTCGCCCGATGTTTTCCACGCTGCTACATAGGTTGCCGAAATAAACAGGGCCAACCTCATCTTCCGATCGCGTCAGCGCGCCTAGCATAGACTCCCTCAAGTCCGCATACAGGGAACAATCCCACAGATCAATAGAGAACTCACCGAAATGTTCTTGAACAAGGGAAGGCTCTTGCACCACTTCACTATCTTGTAGAGGCGATGGTCGGCGATGTTGCACAGATCAGCCAGGAAGTCGGGACTGGAGTTCTGTGCCGTGATCCCGCTGGCGGCTAGCAGCGGGTTGGCGGACGGACTGCCGGTGGACTTGCCAAGTCGATTCAGTTCGGATTCGTTGTATTGCCACAGGTGTTCCACGTCCATTATCTCCTGTGAAGTAAATAAATAAATAATTGGAGCACCGGTGGTCTAGTGGGAGTGACGGCCGCCTTCCGATCGTAAGGTCGCAGGTTCGAATCCGGTCGTGCACCAATGGATTTTTCTATCGAAAAATTTATGTGCGCAATGCCAGTGCTCTTAAACGGTGAAGGAAAACATCGTGAGGAAACCAGTTAGTATTCTAACAGCGGCGATGGGCTTGCAACCTGTCACGTATGGAATACTAACTACTGCAAAATGTGGGTATGTGCCAAATGTAATGTTTGGACGTACCTCTGACTACCCCCCTTAGACATCCTCAAAGAATCTTGAATTAGAACCTACTTGGTACTGGGAGATCTGAAGGGATATCTACCGTGCCTGGGGATCAAAGTCGTGAAGCTGTTTCAGTTTTTTTTAAATAAATAATGCTAGACAATCCACACAGCACTATCTAGCCCCAAAGTAAGCTACTCAAAGCTTGTGTTATGGATACTAGATAACTTATATATTTAATACATTATATACCTACTTACATAGATAAATGTATATTTTTTATTATACATAGAAAACACCCAGACCGCGGAACAAATTTCTGCAGATCGTACACAAATTTTCTACTAGTTACTACTAGTATAGTATTCTTTTATCTGTGGTTATGGGTACTAGATAACTGATATAATTATTTAATAAATTATATACTTACATAGATAGATATTTTTATTATACATAGAAAACACCCAGACCAACGAAACAAATTTCTCAATTACAAAAAGCTATATCCTCATAATGCGACTGATGGATGTAGTGTGTATGTTTGGATGTTTATGGTTCAGCCACACTAACCACTGACTGAACCGATTGTGGTCAAACTTGGATCAAATATGATTCGTAACCTGGATAAGTATCGCTACTTTTTGTCCCGAAAAATAACCGACTTGAACGAAATCAATAAATGGAAAAGAAGGCTGCAATCATTTATTATCAGCCTTGAAAGCGGCTCATTGAACAACCCCCGGTTTCTGAAAGCGCGATCAACACTACTCGGCTGTCAAGTCACTTTTACTTCACCTTTTACTTCAAATTAGATAGAGATAGTAAGTGACTTGACAGCCGATTAGTGTTGATCGCGCTTTCAGAAACCAGGGGGTAAGTATATTATCCTATCAATTAGTTAATACGGTTCTGATGGCTTTTTTAATAAAATTAATACTCAAACAACAACAAGAGCACCGGTGGCCTAGTGGGAGTGACCCCGCCTTCCGATCGTAAGGTCGCAGGTTCGAATCCAGTCGTGCACCAATGGATTTTTCTATCGAAAAATTTATGTGCGCAATGCCAGTGCTCTTAAACGGCGAAGGAAAACATCGTGAGGAAACCAGTTGGTATTCTAACAGCGGCGATGAGCTTGCAACCTGTCACGTATGGAATACTAACTACTGCAAAATGTGGGTATGTGCCAAATGTAATGTTTGGACGTACCTCTGACTACCCCCCTTAGACATCCTCAAAGAATCTTGAATTAGTACCTACTTGGTACTGGGAGATCTGAAGGGATATCTACCGTGCCTGGGGATCAAAGTCGTGAAGCTGTAAAATTAATACTTACTTGCAATAATGGCGGAATGTCAGGCGTTAGTCGACTGTTGCTTGATTCCCCTCGACTGTTGTATGACCCTGGACCGTTTACCTGCACCAAACATAAAACATAATCACTATCACTACATAGTATAAAACAAAAGTCGCTATATCCCCGTGTCTCTATGTCTCTGTCCCTATGTATGCTTAAATCTTTAAAACCACGCAACGGATTTTGATGCGGTTTTTTTAATAGATAGAATTATTCAAGAGGAATGTTTATATGTATAATACATGCATGATATGTGCACCCGTGCGAAGCAGGGGCGCGTGGGCGGGTCGCTAGTTTTAGATAAATTGAACCTTAATGTTTAACAAATAAGACACTGACAAAACACTGGCAGTAAGACCAGCACGCGTAGTTACGATTTACTGAATTCATCATGTAGCCAAATCTGCTCTTCTCATTAGTTCCGTAACAGTGTGGTGAAAGGTTTAAAAGCTCCTTTCGAGCACTTAACACATATTTTATTTTTAGGTTATATACCAAATTGAACCTTATCGTAACCGAATAAGCAACTGATGAGATATTGGTGGAAAAAACCGGCGCGGGTAGTACCTAACGAGTGGTTAATTTCCAATTTAAACCTCATGCCAACCATAGTCAGACACGCATTTTTGCATTTCATAACTGATTGAAATAAATACAATGAAATTGTCCAGCATTATTTATTATTTATTTATTTTGTACAGCACCATCTAGCCCCAAAGTAAGCTACTCAAAGCTTGTGTTATGGTAACTGATATATTTAATGCATTAACATAGATATATACTTTTTATTATACATACAAAATACCCAGACCAACGAACGCAACAAATTTCTGCAGATCGTGTACAAATTTGTTCCGAGGCGGGAATCGAACCCGCAACCTCTTGCGTCGCAGGCGGACTCTCGCCCGCTGCGCCACTGAGGTCGTCATAAATTTATTGACATAAATATTTAAGTACAAATAGATATTGCATCCGCTCGAGAACTAGTTAACATTGTGTTTCAATAGCCAGTGACTTCTCCCTCAATTTTGAAGAAGGTTATGAAGAATAACACTTTTTTTGTATAAAAAAAATCGTATAAGTAAACTAATATTTGATTGATTGTCTCACTACGGAACAAATGTGTGGTTGTCTTGAGATTTTCGTGTAAAAATACAGATTTGTTGCTTGATGCTGGACAAGGCCTCAAGCGTGTCACCAAATCTGTATTTTTGTAATATCTCATGACAACCACAAATTTGTTCCGCTGTGACACTTTCAGTTGTGAAACCCGCTGTGTGACGATGCAAGAAAATTGGTCATCACCCTTATTCCAAATAATAAAACAGAATAGAATAGTTTATTTTGACACACAATACACAGAGAATAAAAGACACAGAGAAAACAATGGACATAGAACACAATATAAAGAGACACAGAAATGACAATATAAAGAAAGCCTAAAGAAACTAAACAGAAAACAATATGTTGTTATAAATTAGAACCTTATACAGTCGTAATAAGGTACTTACGCAGTTGAGACTGGACGCGTGCCGCAGCGTGGTAGGTACGTGCGCGGAGAGAAGCGAGCCGGTGGACGCGGCGCCGGAGAGAGTGTACGAACATTGGTACGTCGATCTACCGCCGCGCGTCCTGTCTTCTCTTATAGCTGGAATATAAATAAAAAAACCAAATAAATATTGCTGGACAATCCACACAGCACCGTCTAGCCCCAAAGTAAGCTAATCAAAGCTTGTGTTATGGGTACTAGATAACTGATATATTTAATACATTAATACTTACTTTCTTAGGTAGATGACCAACAGAACAAATTTCTGCAGATCGTACACAAAGTACCGCGGCGGGAATCGAACCCGCAACCTCCTGCGTCGCAGGCGGACTCTCGCCCGCTGCGGCACTGAGGTCGTAAAAAATAAGTAAATATTAGTGGACTTTCCAAACAGCACTATTTAGCCCCAAACTAAGCCAGCTTGTGGTATGGTAACCAAATTGATGATATAATGCTTATAGCTCCTACTCTTACTAATATTATAAACGCGAAAATTTGTAAGTATGGATGGATGGATGGATGTTTGTTACTACTTTTATCCCGCGGGAATACCGGGATTGAAATCTGCGCGGGTGAAACCGCGGGGCGCAATTAAACTAGTAATGCATAAAATCACGCCTGTTTTCCATAGTGGTAGCCAGCGGTCACGGATTTCCACTTGCTACGATTCTTACTCTTTCGCTTCATTCACTTTCATAACATTCCTCATACATTCTCGTCGGTTTAGGGTACTCTTGACCTGGCCTTTCTCTAGAACGTCTGCTATCTGATCCAGATACGTCCAGATAGTGTTCAAAAGGAGCCTCTTGAGGCGCACTTAAAATCCTTCCACCACACTGTTTCGAAAGAAACTAGTGTCACGACAAGAAGAAGAAGTATATAAACAACAACAATATAAACAGTAACAACGTAAAGGTAACGCTCTTCAGAGCATATTGCCAATCTTTTTACACTTGCAGCCTCTGGACTAGATATACGCAGAAAGCATACAACGCTCTACGTGTTCAATACAATAATGCTTTCAGGGTCCTGTTGGGGCTGCCACGTTTCTGCAGCGCATCGGGCATGTTTGCGGATTACCGCGTGGATGGCTTTCATGCCATAATCCGCAAACGATGCGCCGCATTGAGAATGCGGGTCCGTGGCAGCCCGAACATCATCATTAATGTGTTATCAGAGAGGTGGGACTGTCCACTCTCACATCATTGGATGCAGCTACACACTCAGCGTTAAACTGTTACCTAGAATTGTTACTAACACTATTTTTTTTAAGTTTTATTTTGTTACTAACCGATATGGACCATGTCTGAAATAAATTATCACATTTATTTATTTATATTCATAATTTATAAGTTTTTTACAATATAAAATAAATAAATAAAAAACATTATATTATAAAAAACCTAAAAACTAGAATGCCACCGACAGCGGGGCTAGGCCCAAGCTACCGGTGGTTAGGGCTGCAGCGAGAGGAACCTCCTAACAATGCGAGCCGTATCAAGGATCACTGCCTTCTGCATCCGACCCTTGAGCCAACCCTCTAGCGAGAGCCTCTTGAGATGTTGGTCGAGGCTCTTCGCTATAAGGCCGTTCGCCGAAACGACTATCGGGACAATGATCGTCGAATCAACATCCCACATGGCGGTTACCTCGTGGGCCAAGTCAAGGTACTTGCTGAGCTTTTCCTTCTCGGCCTTCACGAGGTTATCGTCATGCGGGATAGTGATGTCCACGAGCATTGCCCGGCGCTGAGATCGGTCGACCAACACGATATCAGGCTTATTGCAAACAATAGTCCTGTCCGTGATGATAGAGCGATCCCAGTAGAGCAATGCACGACCATTTTCGAGAACTGGCACCGGCGCGTACTGATAGTACGGCATCTCAGAGTCAACAAGGTCGTATTGAAGGGCAAGTTGCTGGTGAATAATTCTGGCCACCAGGTTGTGCCTGTGCAAATACTCACCGTTAGCAAGATGCGAACAACCCGAAATTATATGCCTGAGTGACTCACCAGGACGGCGGCATGCTCGACAAATGTCGACCGTACCGTCCTTCAGGATATACCTTCGGTAGTTGTTCGTCATCATTACCTCGTCAGCAATTGCACAGGCAAAACCCTCGGTTTCCCCAAAGAGGTCTCCGAAGCGTAGCCAGTTAACCGAAGCGAGTAGGTCTACATCAGGCCCTGTTAAGGCCCGGTAGAACCTTCCGTGTAGCTCCTTGCTCTTCCATACGTCCTTGCGACTCTCAGTGCTCAGTACCGCAGGTTTACGCCAATTTTCGTTCGCCAAGGAGAGCGGTGTGAGTCCTTTATCAACAGCTACAACATCGCGATGTATCGCGCACTCATTGTTATGGAAATAATCCCTGAGACTGCATACCTCACGGTTGTGGAGGTTCTTGGCATTTAAAAAGCCACGACCCCCCCACTTCCGCGGGATGTACAGCCTCATAACTGACGAGCGTGGGTGTAACATACGATGCAATGTGAGCTGTTGACGTACCTTCCTATCCAGGGCGTCCAGCTCAGTCTGACTCCATCCTAGTATGCCAAAGGAGTATATCAGTAGAGGCATCACCCAACCATTGAAGGCACGCGCTTTGTTGCCACCTGACAAAAGACTGTTAAGTACTTTTGTCAGTCGACCGAAGAAACGCTCCTTTACGGATTTCCTGATGTCCTCTACTGAAACACCCAACGACTCTGATATACCAAGATACTTATAGGTCTCAGTCTCGGAGAGAGATTTGAGTGTAACTGTCTCAGAAAGCTGCAAATTCGGAGAATTCACAACTTTCCCCCGCTCCACATGTAAGACCGCACACTTATCTACACCAAACTCCATCTTGATGGCGTCGCTAAACACATGTGTAGTTTTTAGCAGCTCCATCAAGTCTTGACGCTTTGGTGCAAAGAGTTTGAGATCATCCATGTATAGAAGATGACTTATAACTTCACCTCCCCTCCGAAGCCTGCAGCCTAGCCCTGAATCCTTCAGCAAAGTGCTGAGAGGATTCAGCGCCAGACAGAACCATAATGGACTCAGACTGTCACCCTGGAAAATACCCCGCTCAATCCTTATGAAGTTCATCGGATCAGCAGAGCTGTCGCTACCGCCTGGTTGACGAAGAACTGTGGTCCACTGCCTCATGCACGAGCTTAAAAATGATTTCAGAGTTGCATCAATTTTATACAACTCTAAAACCCTTTCCAACCATGAATGAGGCACCGAATCATAGGCCTTCTTATAGTCAATCCAGGCAACAGAGATAGTCCTCGTGCTCCGTCGAACTTGTTGGCTAATGGTCATGTCTATGAGGAGGAGCTCCTTAGTACCACGGGACCCAACCTTACATCCATTCTGAGTAGGGGCCAAAATATTATTCGCGACAATGTGCGCATTAATTTTTGTGGTCAGAATGGATGTAAGAAGCTTGTAGATGGTAGGCAAGCACGTAATGGGTCTGTAATTCTTTGGGTCCGTGGTACTACCGGACTTGTGGAGCAGGAAGGTGCTACCTGTGGTCATAAATGAAGGAAGGGAACCAAACTCAAGAGCTTCTTGGAATTGTGTCGCCAAGCGGTCATGTGTACATCGAATCCACTTAATCCAGAAGTTATGCAATCCATCCGGCCCAGGACTTTTCCAGTTTTGAGCCGTACGGATCGCACAACTAACGTCTTCGGTGTCTATGACAATAGACCTCATGGATTCGATGGACTCGCATTCCCGCTCGACAACATTCATCCAATCACCCTCTGTGTGTTCGACGGGCTCCGACCATATACCGCGCCAAAAATCAATCATGGCATTGGCGTTCGGTATTTGCCCGTCACTCACACGTTGATCAGTTCCCTCCCATCTCCGGTATACCTTCCTCTGGTCACTTTGGAAAACGCGATTTTGCCAATATCTATCCACACGCTCTTTGTAGCGACGTATACGGTTTGCCCATGCATAGACTTTCTGCTTCATGTAGTCAATGCGTTCCGTGACACATGCCATGTAGTCTTGAGGCCGGATATCGGTCCCTGCGAAGGCCTGCGTCACAAAACGCATGACTCGGGGGCGATTATTCCCTCGACTGAAGCAAATTAGCTTTGCAATGAGAGTCCTGAACGAATCAATACGCCGCTCGATCCGCACTTGCCATGCAGGCGCAACCCCGACAGGACGCGTTGATCGGTCAGTGCCCGGAAACTTGACATGAGCAACGCGGCACGCCGCGATAGCGCCACAGTACATAATCGAGTGTGTATCAATTAAATCTACGCTAGCTCGTATGTACGGGACTAGCAAAGTATTCAGGGCTCCCATTAACGCTAGATTGCGTCTATGGGTGGGCAAACGTGGTAGTCGTGGCCTAGAGCCAGGTGTGAATCGATACTGACTTATAGCATCCTCCAAAGCCCTCCTCAATTGCTCACTCACCTGGCTACTTACGCTCGTACTCGTTAAATCCCCCTCGTCGACTTCAGGATCCACCCGGATCTCTTGTGTCGTCACCAATGACGGTGATATAGCCAGGCCCCGGTCCGATGACGTGACGGGTAGATCGTGCGTCAAGGAAGGAGTCGTGTGAGTAGCCAGCGCCTCCAGGCGGAGCCGGTCAAGCACGGACTGATCCAACAGCTTGCACCGTTGGATAGCTCGCACCTGATCCGACAGTCGTTGGGCAGATACGGTTAAGGCTGGCTCAAGGATCTGAAAAAGAGGCAGGATCCGATCACGATACGCAGTCAGGATGGTTCCCCCCTCTGTAGCCTCATAGTAGGCTCGCATACAGTTCTCATTCATGGTTTGAGACCATCGTATGCGACGCACTACACCACCGGTAGCGAGGGCCGGGCGCGGAGCAGGTTGCCCCATAGGCCCCAAGCGTGCCGGCAGCGGTGGACGTCCCCGTCGTGCAGGTGGTGGCGGCGGCGGCGGCGTCGGAGGCCTGCCCTCGTCGCTCGTGTCGGGCGGAGTCACAAACTCATCCTCCGATGAGGAGCACGATGGTGAAGACGGGGCGGGCGGTGATGGTGGGCGTGCGTGTTGTTCCGCTTGTTTCCTTTTTAGCCGTGTTATCATAGTTTTTCACATTTTTCATCATTTTCATCACATTGACATGTTGTTGTTGACGTTTGTTTCCATGGTGAGTAGGTACCGTAGGCAGTCATGATGCGAACAGCAAAATAGGGCTGCCTGATATCTTCCAAATACTCTGATGGTGTGATTCAACGCTACAACGAACGCAACGCTAGATGAATTATATAAATAGAGAAAAACTCTTGAAAAACTAATTTTTGAAAAAATATAGCTAAAATTATTATTATTATTATTATTATTATATAAAAAACTCATAAAGCTACCTTCCAACCGCATCCCGCATCCCAAGCACTTGTCGAACCGACACGCGGGGCACTTCTTCCTTGTCGCCACAGTGACGGGGCAGTTGCTGCCTCGCAAGCACATGTAGTTCTTTCTGTTCTGAACGGTCCGCTTGAAGAAACCCTTGCAGGATTCGCATGAGAATATACCGTAGTGGAACCCGCTGATTTTGTCGCCGCAGATCGGACATGGACTGAAAAGATGGTTTTGCATCAAAGTCAAGGTCAAATATATTTATAGCTAGCGGCCTGTCCCAGCTTCACATGGGTGGACATAATTTTTTCAACAGTTTAGGATAAACTTAGCTTAAACTTCAGTGCGCTTTACAAAGCGCACTGAAGTTTATCAGTGAATTTTTTAAGTTAATTTCGTAATATCTAGTTTTTTTCAGTTTCATATAATAGTGATTTTATATCTTTCAAAATGTAGAATCGTGCGAGCGAGAGGTACATTAGGTGTTGTTAACGCCTTAAATACATTTTTACCCAAAGTTTTATTATACATAGCAATGTTTTGTTAATATGTTTAATCTTTGAATAAATGCTTCTGATTCATTTTGTCTTTGACTTTGAGTTGTAGTGAAATATTATCGCTCGTCGCCCACCCCGACCTCACGGTGAGATTGGGTTTATATTCTGCATTTTGTCACCAGCACGAAGGTTAATTCAGAAGAAAGGAGAGATACCTGTTTATAAGCTGCTGCCGGCTGATACCCTGATGATGGTGTAGCCTATCATCTGTCTCCGTGTCCTCGTCGTGAGCTGGCGAGGCGGGGAACACGCCCGTGGCTTCGCGGTACACCACGTGCGGATGACGACCCTGGAAACGAAATTAAATCATCATACCCTGCCGTAACATAGTTAAATCTAGTATCCGTACTAGAGTTACCCTCCGGAGTATGAATTTTGTAACTGTACCTACTTATTTTATAGCCAGTGTAAAACAGCCTTATAAACTTAACATCATCATGTTGAAGTTGTATATTTTTTATATAGCTTCTTCATTAACCCCCGGTTTCTGAAAGCGCGATCAACACTAATCGGCTAATTTAGTTATTGTGTCACACACAACACTAATCAGCTGTCAAGTCATTTGCTATCTCATCTAATTTGAAGTAAAAGCTGAAATAGCGCTTTCAGAAACCGAGGGTAAGACATGTAACGCATTTCTTATTATGAAACCCTTTTTTTATATTTTCCTCTTTGTAACGATAAATGACTCACCTGGACCGGGGAATGTGTGGGCGAGAACTCCGAGCTGTAGGAGTAACAGGAAGAGTGCGATGCGTCGCTGTTGTTGCGGGAAAGAGACGGCGTGTAGTGACGCGTCGCGCGCGGACTAGCGGACGGACTGCTGTACACACTGATACAAAAACATTCTATTTATTTATTTTAATAATAATTAGAATTTGTTTATTAATTAACTAGTGACCCGCCCGCGCGCCCCTGCTTCGCACGGATGCACATTGTTTTTCTACTATATCATGCATGTATTATTATGCACTATCTAGCCCCAAACTAAGCCAAAGCTTGTGGCATGGGAACCAGGTAGCTGATATAATACATAGAATACTTTTTTTTGTAAATACAAAAAAGTATTATCTTATCCTGTGCCATTCTAACCATTTCCGAACCGTGATTTTTGTAATGTAGTCAGACCATCTCAAATATCACTACATAGTATAAAACAAAGTCGCTTTCTCTGTCCCTTTATCCCAATGTATGCTTAAATAATAATAATAAAAACTACGCAACGGATTTTGATGCGGATTTTTTTAATAGATAGAGTGATTCAAGAGGAAGGTTTATATGTATAATACATGCATGATATGTGCACCCGTGCGAAGCAGGGGCGCGTGGGCGGGTCCCTAGTTTATTAATAAAATAAAAAGGCGTTTTATATTTTATACTAGCTAGTACCCGCGACTTCGTCTGCGTACTTTTAATCTCTTTTTTTCGCAATAAAAGGTAGCCTATGTTCTTTCTCAGGGTCTAAAGATTGTCTGTGCCAAATTTCATCAAAATCGGTTGAGAGGTTTAAGCGGGAAAGCGTAACAGACAGACAGACAGACAGACACAGTTACTTTCGCATTTATAATATTAATAGTTGGGATTTAATGACCTGTGTGTGTACATGGAATGTACTGCGGAGTCGGTACTAGCGCTGGACTGGACTCGCTGCATCCGGCCCGTTAGCGGCGAGCCAAGCGCTGTTCCGAGCAGTTTCTCCATACCGAGCGATGGCTCGCATTTTAACTCTGCAATATTAAAAGCACATTTAATTTGGATCAGCAGTTTGGACGTACCTCTGACTACCCCCCTTAGACATACTCAAAGAATCTTGAGTTATATAGTACTTGGTACTGAGAGATTTGAAGGGATATCTACCGTGCCTGGGGATCAAAGTCGTGAAGCTGTTTCAGCAGTGCAAGTACCGTTCTTATCGATCGCTTAATTTGACATTTAGAAACGTCAAAATTCGATAAAATTGGTTTTATCCATTGTTGAAACTTGAAACCATTTTTAACAAATTTTTGACGATTCTAAGGCTGAGAACTCACGAAGCGGTTTTCACCCGTGCCCGCCGCGGTGGCGGAATGGAGTTTTATTTTCAAAACTCACGAGACCGGAGTTTTGTGCGGTTACGCACGCACAAAAAGCCGCCGGTACAAGATGACTGCCGGTGCAGCGGGAGCCGCAAACAACCGCACACGCCGCGGGCGTAAAACGCGACGTGAAATGTGGTTTAATTTTTGACTTAAATATCTGTATTCGACAAAGGCTGCGGGCCCGCAACCGCGGCGGGCACGGGTGAAAACCGCTTCGTGAGTTCTTAGCCTAATGTCAATTAGGCGATCGATAAGAACGATACTTGCACTGCAGTTGAGCTAACTCTAGATTATTTGCAATCAACTGATTCTCTAATTATGTATCTTGTAAATACTTGTACCTAGGTATCTATCCATTGTAATTTTCTTTGTAAATATGTTTTATAATATTAAAATCAGATTTAATCAAGCGGCAACAATTATTTAGGATAAATTATTTACTTTTTCATGTGTATTTTGTACATAATTGTATTTTTCTTTGTAAATAAATGTAATTATTCAGGTAGTATTTTGAAAAGTACTTTTTCAGTGTATATTGAGATAAAAATGAATACGGGGACTATTGCTTAAAACCAAAATATTTTCGGATCGATTTCGATAAACCTCATTCAATCCTTACTAAGACGCTAAAAACAAACGTTCTTGAAAACTTGTCAGGAACAAAATAAAATTATTCTAAACCAAAATTATGTGGTTATACTTTACGAGACGAACTCTTCCACAAAACAAATAGTAAGTATTGCTTACTACCCGTACTGACCTTTCGATTGCAACCTAAAATTTATTGAATTAAATTAAAAGGAATTTAATTATTTCATTAAAACTATTTATCCAAAAGCCATTGTAATTGAATTCATAGGTCGCGTCAACCAAAAAAAACGCTGGAGGGCATGTGTTTTCGCATAAAAAATACTCGCACCAAACCCCCTCCCCTTCTCGGCGTTCATTTTGCGTGACGCGCATAATACCTGAGAGCGTTTCCTTCTTGATAGTCAAGTTCTGTATCTCCCCTACCGCAGTGTGCGGCATCGGCATAGTTCCCTGGTCTGACAGCGCGAGAGACTTCGCACTGTTGGTGGGCGAGATCGGCCGCCGCGGCAGAGAGAGACCAGTCTCGCTCAGCATTGGTATCTGAAACAAAGGTAAAATGTTAATCAAATTGGACTTTATTCAGTACTAGCGACCTGCCCGCGCGCCCCTGCTTCGCACGGGTGCACATATCATGCATGTATTATACATATAAACCTTCCTCTTGAATCACTCTATCTATTAAAAAAACGCATCAAAATCCGCTGCGTGGTTTTAAATATTTAAGCATACAAGTGCTGTGTTATTAAGGACATGGGGATATAGGGACAGAGAAAGCGACTTTGTTTTATACTTTATAGTGATAACTACCTACTAACTAGACGACCTAGACGACCTCTGTGGCGCAGCGGGCGAGAGCCTGCCTGCGACGCAAGAGGTTGCGGGTTCGATTCCCGCCTTGGAACAAATTTGTGTACGATCTGCAGAAGTTTGTTCCGATGGTCTGGGTGTTTTCTATGTATAATAAAAAATATCTATCTATGTAAGTATATAATGTATTAAATATATCAGTTATCTAGTACCCATAAAACAAGCTTTGAATAGCTTACTTTGGGGCTAGATGGTGCTGTGTGGATTGTCCAGCATTATAATAATAATAATAATAATAATAATACTAACTAACTAATGCTTAGTAGCTTCTAAGCTTGTGTTATGGGTACTAGATAACTGATTTAATTCATTATATACTTACATAGATATATATATTTTTTATTATACATAGAAAACACCCAGACCGCGGAACAAATTTCTGCAGATCGTATACAAATTTGTTCCGAGGCGGGAATCGAACCCGCAACCTCTGCGTCGCAGGCGGACTCTCGCCCACTGCGCCACTGAGGTCATCAGTATTATCACAAAGTTCACTTTGAAAGGTCTAGGTCAAAGATCTAGGTAAAGTGAAGGTCAAAAACAAAACGGTATTTATTGGTACAAGCGTAAGGATTACTTTGAAAAGTCTTTTAAAGTGCGCGTCTCGCAAAAAGAACGCCGAAAGGTGGGCGCGAGTATATTGTATGCGCAAACACGGGCTCAACTGTTATCAGCCTTTTTTTTTGTTGACGCGACCTATACACTAGCACTTAGGTGAATCTACCTATCTTGAAGAGGGTGATTTAAAAATGTATTTACTTTTTTTCTTAAAAAAAATACTAGAAGAAGAAAAAGAAATAGAGAAAGATATTTTTCCATCAAATTTACTAGGTATTCATTTATGAAAGACTAGCTGGTACCCGCGACTTCGTCTGCGTACTTTTAATTTGATTAAAGTTTCATGGTTTTATCTTTTAAAATTAAGAAATCCCTTACAAACTTTCAACCTCTATTTCAACCTCTTCATCCCTTTTTTTCGCAATAAAAGGTAGCCTATGTCCTTTCTCAGGGTCTAAAGATTGTCTGTACCAAATTTCATCAAAATCGGTTGAGAGGTTTAAGCGGGAAAGTAAAACAGACAGACAGAAAGAAAGACAGACAGACAGACAGAGTTACTTTCGCATTTATAATATTAGTTGGGATTGGTCGTCCATAGCACAGGACAGAGAAAAGTGGAAGGGGGGTAGGGAGGCCTTTGCCCTGCAGTGGGACGACGCAGGCTGATAATATAAATAATAATAATATGTATAACTAGCTGATCCCGCGGCTTTGCTCGCGCTTGTTTACTTTGAAAATCTCATACAAACTTTCATCCCCTATTTTATCCCCTTGGGGGTAGAATTGATCAAAATCCTTTCTTAGCGGATGCCTATGTCATAACATCTACCTGCATGCCAAGTTTCAGCCCGATCCGTCCAGTGGTTTGGGCTGTGCGTTGATAGATCACTATGTCAGTCAGTCAGTCACCTTTGAGTTATATATATTTAGATTTAGATATTAAGCTGATGGACATTGGTGCAGTGCATTGGTAGGCCACTTTCATACCTATCGTGCGTGAGTTGCCAGGCAACGCTTTGTTATAGGTGATTTGCTTGTGCATAAAAAGTAGTATAATCATCACCATCAACCTATGTTAGTCCACTGCTGGACGTAGGTCTCTCCCAAGAAGCGCCACTGAGCCCGGTCGTCGGCTTTTCTTATCCAGTGCTAAAAAGTAGCACAAAAAAGCCTTAATAAAATTTTATAAAAAAAACACATACCCTGTTCATACTATGACTCCTCTGGTGTTGCTGAAGTGGCGCCGTGAATTTCAGGTCCAGTACCCTCTGGTCGTCCAGACTCTGGAACATTTCGCTCTTCATCGGCTCCTGTTTAATGGTGACGTTGCGAAGGGTGTCGATCGAATCACGAGAGGACTGCAGGTCTAGGGAATTGCTGTTTTCATCTGGAATCGATACAAGTTATAATCGAGTTATTTGAGTTATAATCAAAATAAATAATGCTGGACAATCCACACAGCACCATCTAGCCCCAAAGTAAGCTACTCAAAGCTTGTGTTATGGGTACTAGATAACTGATATATTTAATGCAATATATACTTACATAGACAGATATTTTTTATTATATACATAGAAAACACCCAGACCGCGAAACAAATTTCTGCAGTTCATACACAAATTTGTTCCGAGGCGGTAATCGAACCCGCAACCTCTGCGTCGCAGGAGGACTCTCGCCCGCTTTCGATTAAATATCTGAGTCTGAGGTATCGAGAAATAGGCGAACGATTATTTTGGAAATTTTATTACTTTAATAGAACTCTTTGTGAAATACTTGTGCGGGGAAGTACTATCTCTATGCCTTTTTCTGCCGCCAAGGAGCGCTGTTGTGTTTCGGTTGGAAGTTTGGTTGCCGGATTACAGGCATATGCGGCATCCGTACACCTCAAGTTGTGACTTACGCGAGTCAGTTATAGGCGATGGTTAACCACTTAACACCAGGTGGGCCATCTGCTTGTTCCATCAACTAATTGTATAAAAAAGGACATCATTATGTTGTCAATTCTCTTGCTTCATCATTATTTGTCATTTTTTTATTCAGTATTATATAAGGTAATCAGAGGCACAAATACTTAATTTCACAATATCTATTAGTAAGATAACAAATCTAGAGTAAAAACCGGGCAATTTACCTAAATATTCAACTTAATCAAGATAATTAGAGTGAAAGTGAAATAGAAACTTGAATTTGACATCATGAATTGGCCTTCTGGGCGCAAAAATTTCAAATAAGTGCAATACAAGAAACCATTCATTCTATCGCAATAACTTACGAAGAGTAGAATCAACATTTAAAAATAAACATACGCTAAGGCTGACCTACAGGGAGCCTTTGGCAAGGTGAACCGCTACAAATTTATGAATTGAAATAGGTGTCGAATGAATATTTATTTTATTCATTCTACTTACATTTAGGCAAAAAATAAAGAGGTAATCTGTAATCGAAAATCTACAGAATAAATTAATCAGGTCTGGTATAGGATTGTATACGATAGGATCTGGTATAGGATGGTTCCTCAGGTGACAATTCTAGATTCAAAGTTATTTAATTTTTGATTCCAAAAAACAGTACTGTTTTATAATGATTTATGATAATAAAAAGTCTGCAACTAAGAATTGGACTACACTACACTACTCTTGAGAAATGTAGTTGAACTAGTTGCCGCGGTTTCACCCGCGCAGATTTAAATCCCGGTATTCCCACGAGATCAAAAGTAGCCTATGTGCTATTCCAGACTATAATCTATGTCTCTGTCTAACAGATGGATGGATCTGGATGAATCTGGATTCATCCAGATCCATCCATCCATATTCACAAACTTTCGCGCTCATAATAGTTGTAGGATCTATATCAGTAGGTCCTAATTAACTTACCATTGTTGACATTGGTATCGATGACCATTTCAGAATCGGACAGCTCTCCTTCCCAGGACATGGGCCGTTCCCGATCGTTGGCTTGATCGTACTGAGCTCCGCTAGACGACCGCTGATTCTTGTTTCGCATGTTTACCTGAAAGTAATACATCTTTACTATTGGCCTCATCACCAAGCTCAAAGTCGCACGACGGGCTATGGAGAGAGCTATGCTAGGAGTTTCACTACGAGATAGAATCAGAAATGAGAAAATCCGTAAGAGAACCAAGGTAGCCGATATAGCTCTCAGAATCAGCAAGTTGGCAATGGGCAGATCATATAGCTCGAAGAACTGACAACCGATGGGGAATAAAGGTTCTTGAATAGCCACCACGAACAAGAAAGCCAAGTGTGGGACGCCCTCCTACCCGATGGACTGACGACATTGTTAGGATCGCGGGTAGTCGGTGGTTGGAAAGGGCTCAGAATCATTCTTCCTAGAAGCGGATAGGGGAGGCCTATGTCCAGCAGTGGACTTCTGTGGGCTGTTGATGATGATGAATACATCTTTTTGTAGCTTGTTCAGCGGTTTAGGTATTGCAGTCGAAAGTTTGCCAAATCCGCCACCGGGTGACGCAATACGAAGGCTTTGGTTTGTCCTTCGATTTACTTGTAAGAAAATGTGTTACTGCGTTAACTTTTATGTTATCAGCTCAAGAAACTGAAACTGAAACAGCTTCACGACTTTGATCCCCCAGGCACGGTAGATATCGCTCCAGATCTCTCAGTATCAAGTACTAACTCTAGATTCTTTGAGGATTTCTAAGGGGGGTAGTCAGAGGTACGTCCAAACATTACATTTGGCACATACCCACATTTTGCAGTAGTTAGGATTCCATACGTGACAGGTTGCAAGCCCTTCGCCGCTGCTAGAATACTACTAACTGGTTTCCTCACGATGTTTTCCTTCACCGTTTAAGAGCACTGGCATTGCGCACATAAATTTTTCGATAGAAAAATCCATTGGTGCACGACCGGATTCGAACCTGCGACCTTACGATCGAAAGGCGGGGTCACTTTCACTAGACCACCGGTGCTATCAGCTCAAGCGATTGTTTTAAATGTAAAATTATTAGAAATTGGTGCCAAATCTGTTGTTTTATTTTCCGAACTTAACCTAATCTGACAGCACTAAACATATTGCCATCCCTTTCTAATCTGAACCTAATCTGACAGCTCTAAAATTATAGCCATCCTTGTCTTTCGGTCTTTTAGAAAGGAACAGCAATATTTTTAGTGCTGTCAAGTTAGTTTTATTTAGGAAAGTTAACAACAAAATTGGCACCAGTCTTTGACGGTCGAATGTACTCAAAAGAAATGTCAAATTAGGTTACATTAGGAAAGTTAAACAACAGAATTGACACCAGTCTTTGGAGGTCGAATGTAGAAATATTTACCTCGTATTGATGTTGCGTGAAGTCGATTTTGGAGATTTCAGCATCAGTGGAGTCTTCGTCATGTGGCACCGAAGACACACTGATACGCACCCCGCTCGAACTATACGAGAACTGACCTGAAAATTTATAAAAAAATTATAACTGACTAGCTCATACTTTCCAAATAAGCACTGAAATAAATTACCAATGCACTGGCTGTATGGCATATCTAATATAATATAAGGATCTTTTTCATAATGGTCTTTGAGCGAGCCAATAAGACCGATAAGTCTGTTGCTGTCTCTTTTCGTTGGCATGAAAGTGACAGTGACAAGAATACTCTATTGAGCCGCTATAATGTGGGAGGGATTATGAATAATAGAGTAAGTTCAATTATATATCTTTTTAAAAATGTTTGTAAAAAGAAATGTGCGAGGGAGAAGTACATTAATTAGCAGTAGTCTTCGTCATTCAGTGAACTATTCAGTGATTTTATTTCTCCAAACATGTTTATTGTGAGCGGGAAACGGGTGTTGTTTAGGGTAGTCAGCGGCATATGACGAGAATATTATTTTTTAATTAATTACTTAGTTGAGCGCCTAGGCAATAAAATACTGCCCAATTTATATGCCACCTTTTTTTTACCTGTATCGTTAAAATACTATTAAGTTGTTTGTAAAAACTGACAACCAATAATTTTTCATCGCGCTATTTCTTTATTTTATTGAGAGCGTTTATGAAATTTTGATAAGGGTTACTAGTAATAGATAGCAACTAAGTATTTTCGATTAGGATAAGATAATACCATTCTTATTTGTATTTATTCGTAGTTTAAGGACAAGGACAACTCCGTAGGACTGTACACTGCCGTTATCTGAAGTTTCCACAAAACAATACGGAACTGCTCTCATTATCATACAGAAACGTGATTAATTTCCTCGTGGCATAGTAGTGTGCAGTAAGTGATGTCATTGAACTTTACCTACTAAAGGGTCAGTGGACGGGTCAGTGTCACTAAGCGTTGCGGTCAGGAATTTGCGTTGATAAGTAGGTAGCAGTGGCAGGGGAAGCAGGGGTAATGGCGATCATGTCGTGTAATACCGCTCACTCCAATAACATTTAAAATAAGGTGCCTTAAAACACAGCAAGCACGCTGCAGCGCAGGGGTTGTAACGCTTGAGCAGGCAGTCTCTAAACCTCAAAACCACAAAAGAAAGGAAGACCGGCCTCAGTGGGACGTTTTAGGAGACTCCGACCAGCACGGACGGACGGACTTACATTAGGTTGCTGATGCATGCATGATGATGATGATATCCCTACTTAATATTATAAATGCGAAAGTAACTTTGTCTGTCTAGGCGTAGGCTACATTTTATTGCATAATATTCAAATTAAAAGTACGCAGATGAAGTCGCGGGTACCAGCTAGTCTATCTATATTTTATACCACGAACCTGAATTTTTTCAGACAAAAAGTCTAGGTTGCTAGGTTGGTCAAAGTCCTTTATCATCATTTGGATCGATTTAAAGGAACGTCCTTATCATAACGTCGATAGATTTCGTGTCACAAAAAAGTAAATATCTATAATATTCCGAAAGTACCTACAAGCTTTGGTGTGGTTAAAGTCCACCAATATTTATTTTTTATCGTAAAAAGCGGCGGTAATCGAAAAAGCGAACATCCTCTATAGAGGTCAACGGCTTTACTGATATATCACTTTAGGTTAATTTCATTCTAAACTCTATAGAATTCATAACTAATTGCGTAATTCGAAATACTGAAGGTTTTTTCTCACTCGCTCAAAACTTTTGAAGATAACCAAACAACAGTAGGCCGACCGCCACGTCCAGAATATTTTTAAACCACAATTTTGGAAAAAAGAGTAGATAGACAGCCCTCACCGCTCAATTGGTAGTTGCCCTGCCTTCTGCGCTGTAGGGCGTGGGTTCGATCCCCACCGATGACAAACTTTTCGTGTGTTGAATTTAGATGTTTGTTCTGTCGGGATGTAAGTATTTGTAGAATGTATTTTCAAAAAAAAGTTTAATTAAGTATAGGTAAGTAATATGTATATTATATCAGCTCTGGGGTCTGGATTCCATAATTATATTGTGATGTGTTGAAAGTTCACCAATGTGTATTATGTGCTAGGTACTGGGAAACGTTCTTACCATTGCTCGTTTCCGGGCCTGACATGCTTATGGTAGTGACGGACACATGTCCCCCCTCTACCTTGACCGCATCCGCGTCACTTGACATCGCGGTATTCATCATTGACAGCTGTCACATCACCTCGATATCAACGATCGACTGTGTCACCTCACTAGCACCATTCACTAAAAATGCTTCAAAAACAGTAAAATTTCAAAAAGTTTGCTTTCTACGCATCGTAAATGTTTCAAAAAGTTTTCGATTTTGATCGTTTGGGGCCGCTGTTCATTTTAAGGCATTTTTGATCAGTCTTGTGTCGAATTTCAGCCGCTGAAGGCTGGCGATCAGAGTCCGCTTTGAATCAGGATCTCGGTTAAAGTTTGTTGTTGCGAACATCATCTTGAGCGCCCTGTAACAAAACGAAATAAATATTAGTAATGAAAAAGGTGTGCACTCATTACTTTACAATTAAACATTTTACATTCAATTACAGGCAACTGCACTCCCAATACATTATAATTAATCACCGCTATGCAATCCGTGCCTAAATAAACAAAAGAAAATTGGATACGATCTTTAATTATTATTTTCATTTAGGTATTTCAATTTTCAATTTTTAATGAAAACTCTTTGGTTAGCGCAAGATCAAACTGCCAGTTAAAAATGGAATTGAACAAGTAGGTGGGCCACCGATTTGGATCCGTGTGTTGTGATTGTGTTGTGTACGCGGAAATCGACGGGCGGCCTTGCGGCGGCGGCCAGTGCTGCGATAGCGTCGCTGTATTATTTATCGATATTCCCGACTCCCGACCCTTGTGTCATTGGCACCGTGTTTACGAGGGCGAAGCTCGGTCACGATAACTACAGACGCGCACGTCTGCAATGACTTTATACAATAAATAAATACAATGTAAATGTTAACGAATCAACCTACCGTTTTTAATTCTTTGAGAACAAGAATTTGATAGTTGCGACGCGTCCTTATTTTATTAAAAGAATGGCATTGAGATTATTCAAAGTCATCATCGATAAGGCAGACTGGCATGGCTTCGGCACAATCTGAAGGAGTGGGGGGCGGCCTTCACAGAGCCGGTTAGGCAGCCGCGAGCATTTCGCCTTTCGCACAGGACTGGTCCCAGTACGATTTAATACTGGTGAGATGAGCGCATTTCACATCCAAGGTAGGTACCTACCTACTTTTTGTAAGCTAGTTACCTATGTTTAAATGAACATTATTAGATGTCAATTTATCGGGAATGATTCAGTCTGGCCGCTCAATTACCCAGTCCTTTGCCCCCGAGGTTTCTCAGCTAACTCTATCGGAGCGCACTCAGACATTGCAGTCGCCTTGGCAACGCAATTAATTGTCAATTACACAACGTACCGCTGTTGAGCAATGGATCTCGTATGCGTCATTCAGAATCGCATTGAGAATGAAATAAGATGCCTGTGAGTTTTTTTTGTATCAGTCGATGGTAATTATTTGACATGTTTCTCTATTAACTTACGCGACTAAATAGAAAAATATATTACCTAGAGTAGAGTGACAGAAAAAAAAATATATTTTTACTCTATATCATTTAATATAAGTAATAAAAGTATTATTGGTAGGTTTCGTTTCATTGTGAAACGGAAAAACGTTTAAATTTGAGACATTATTAATTTCAATAAAAAGGCAGCAAAAACAAAAAGTCAATCGCTAAAAATTAAAATGCAAAGGCAGAATATTATGTGTCTCGTTCTTTGAATCTCCCAAAATAACACTAAAGAGCGAGACAGGTGTAGTTAAAGTTTGTATAACCTAATAAAAGGAGTTCATCCGCACGCAAGATGGCGTCATCGCGGCCTAGACAAGGCCGAGCGGTCATTTGTACGATACGCCAGACGAGTGCTTTGTCTGTTTTGTATTATGAACGGTAGGTATGCTACCATGTGGAAATTTTTAATATTTTTGCTTATGCAGCCGATTCGTTTATATTAAGTTTTAATTTATTTATTTATTTATGTGGGCTGTAATACAACGGAAATAACGAAGATCAAATTAAAATACTTAAACCTATCTCTGGTAGGTACCTGCCTGCTATGATTATATTATAACAAAGCATTCTAAGGAAGTTATAGTTAAATTCTCATTAGGCCTTATTAAGTGATGTCCTTGCGTTGTTATTCTAAGCTATCGATACGATAACGGGTGAGACGAGGCGTCGACCGATAATTATCTTAAGGTCGCAGTACTATCTATGTGACGTAAAACAGCGTGTCATATTGTTGTGATAATGATGGAAGTTGGAACCCACAGTTATTGTATACTCTTTGCCACTCAGGTGCACGAATCGAACAAAGGCGTCAAAATTAAATATTATATAAGCTTCCATTTTATTTCACGACGCAGAAGTACCGCCTTTTCAAGAAAACCAAGAGTAAAGTTTTACGAAGAAACAAACGTGACTTTGTTTTAAGAAATTTGTTAGAAACGGCAGGTTCTTGGAATAACCAAACGAGGAAAGAAACGTCTGTTTCCGTCATCCTTGACCCTCATGACTCGCTGCGAGGTCGTCTATCCCTCTAGAGTACGACGCACCCTATCACCCACGCCGGCGTAACTGAAATAGACGAGGTGAATACTCTCCATACTACGATCCTGTATACTTAAACACTCGTAAAGCATATTGTGGGTACTTGGAGCTCTGAGTGGGTTTATAACGGCTCCATTAACAATCTAATTTATACTATTAAGCTTTGGACAATGATAGAAAGCTTCCAAATTGTACTGAATTAAATTTATCTGAAAAACCGGTTTCAAGAGTTCCCAAACAAAAAAAAAAATTGTTGACAGTAATGAATGGGACGCCAGATAGATTTTCTATTGTTGATGACTTGGTAGGGAACCTTAGTATCCTTATACGAAAATTATAAATTCCTTTGTAAAGCTGATAAGAAAACAAATGCCCATAGGACAAAGATGTCATGATATATAGGTATGTCAAGCATGATGGAATGACACAGAAAGATACTGGGCTTAGTATCTCATAGGTTATCACTATATTCACTACATAGTATAAAACAAAGTCGCTTTCTCTGTCCCTATATCTCTATGAATGCTTAAATCTTTAAAACCACGCAACGGATTTTGATGCGGTTTTTTAATAGATAGAGTGATTCAAGAGGAAGGTTTATATGCATAATACATGCATACACGGTTTGGAGCAAGGAATCTCCTATGTCATAAAGAATAATACCCCTGTGTGGAGGTGCAAAAGTTCAAAGTCTAGCTACGACCTTGTCGCTCACGATTGTTTCAGACATAGAAGAAAGTAACAAAAGGTGAACGGCACAAACCTCCGCGGTTGTCTGACCATAGTGAAGGTTCGTACACCTCTGGCTGGTTCTAGTACATGGCAGTTGGTACTTGGTACCATGCCAACAGGTGTGACTAGTTTGAAAACATTGCAATAAGTCCGCGCTCATCCGTAAACCTAATCTGATACTTACTTCAAAATAATCAATACAAATAAACAAATACAATAATACAATTATAATTACAGGCACATGAGGCTTAACATCTGTATGCCTTAAGTTGATGGACGCAGGGCAGTGCATCGTAGAGCACGTTCCTATCGTGCGTGACCTAGGCAATGCTTTGTATATAGGTGATGGTAACCACTTAACATCAGGTGGGCCATCTACTTGTTCCATCAGCTAGGTTGAAGCTTAAAACGACAAATAAAACAAAATTAACAGGATGATTGGAATTAAATAAATGGACAATGACTTTATCTACATCAGTGGTTATTTCGATGTATCGTAGCGGTTTATACATAAACCTAGCGATCCGCCCGCGCGACCCTGCTTCGCAACCGGGTGCAACATAGGTATCATGTATTAATTATACATATAAACCTTTTTCTTGAATCACTCTATCTATTAAAAAACCGAATCAAAATCCGTTGCGTAGTTTTAAAGATTTAAGCATAAATAGGGACATAAGGACATGGGGATATTATAGGGACAGAGAAGGCGACTTTGTTTTATACTATGTAGTGATGTATATAAACAGAATATTATGCGGTAATTACGTGCGGCGTAGAAGTGTTCATGGTACGAAACCGCGACAAAAAAGCTGTTAAAATAAAATGTATTCAAGAAGTTGCAATTATTTGTCCAAAGGCCAAGCTAGTGAATGTAATGGGCACCTGCTGTGACATGACAAAGGACTTTATTTTGACTATTTTGTTAATTTCAATTTTTTTTAGATTTATACTGTTTCCTACACTTAAGGAAACCACAAATTGTAAGTATGTATCTGGTACAACTTATTGGGTACCTAATATAATTTATGGTAAGTACGTGTAATGGGGGTACTTAACTAAAGATTAAAAACAAATCATATTACCAAACGACTCGGCGGAAAAAAATTGCATAGGTACTTATTTTGTAATTTTTGTACATGTCAGTTATATCACAAAGTAAATAAACATAAAAAAACAAGTTTTATTTCACATCTTTCTCGTTTTTCCAGTAAGTAAGAATTTCCAGTACTACGAAAGGTCTCTAGCTATGGTCTGGTCTACTTATACAGTCAACACTATTTAGTTTTAAGCTAGTTTTTTTACGCGAGCCGTCTGCGTTATATCCAACAAATTACAAATAGCCTAGAAGCTGTTTTTTTTATAATCTTGAAACGAAAACCCCTCATTAAAATCAAGTATTGCCTATATTTTCAACCCAGACAGCAGCTGCCCTACATCTGTGCAAACAAGAAAACGTGTTGCAACAAATTTTAGTTTCTGTTAGCAATTTCCTCAATTCAATATGACTCAGTGTTTTTTTTTTTTCAAAATTTAAATAGAACATACTACATAATATAAAACAAAGTCGCTTTCCCTGTCCCTATATCCCTATGTGTGCTTAAATCTTTAAAACTACGCAACGGATTTTGATGCGTTTTTTTAATAGATTCAAGAGGAAGGTTTATATGTATAACTAGCTGCGCCCCGCGGTTTCACCCGCGCGTATTGCGTCACCAAAATAGCGCAAAAAGTACGAAATTTCGATAAAAATATGCGTCGCACTCATCGCTAAGGTAAGCTTGGATCGACAGAGTGGTGGGGATCAAAGTTATGGATCGCGACAGTGTACTCGGGAAAATAGGCCACATCGACAACATTGCGCCTAAGTAGGTGCTTAGATACAGCGGTCCCAGCTTGGCGGCGACCGGGCGGCCCGCTAAGGGCCCCGCGCTTCGCCAGCTACCGCTGCGTCTCTGACGCCGCTCGCGCATTCCACCCGAAATAAAACCCTAAATTAGTATATTTTTTTGTTATTTATCTACTTTTACTGTTAGTTTCAAGTCAATCGCACTACGCGTACAAAAATTCTCGTACAAACTTTGACATCTCTTTGCACCCTTATTAAGGGTAGTTTACAAAAACTAAAAATGTCGTTCTTAATTATTTATTTAGAAGTATATTTACTCCAAATTTGAAATCAATCGAACCACTCGTTAAAAAACTCCCATACAAACTACAACACCCCTTTGCACCCTTATTGGGGGTAGTTTTTTTAAAAAACTAAAAATGACAAACTTAAATATTGACTTTGGGGTATATGTCCTCTAAGTTTCAAGTTTCTAGGTTGAAGGAATACGATTTTTCATACAAACGTTTTCAACCCTTTTACACCCTTAGGGGTTGAATTTTGAAAAATCCCTTCTTAGTACACGTCTACGCTGTAAGAACTATGTACTCCTCAAATTTCAAGTCTCTACGACCAGCGGTTTAGGCTGCGCCTTGTCTATTTATGTCAGTCAGTCAATCAGGACTTTGATTCTTATAGTTATAGATACATGCATGCATGATATGTGCACCCGTGCGAAGAAGGGGCGCGCGGACGGGTCGCTAGTGAAAAATTAAAGAAAACATGGTTTGACTACATAACAATAATCTTTTTCAAACTAACGGATTGATTATTCAGTGCAATCGATCTTTTGAATCGGTTATTGTTCTTTCAGAACTTACTATCGATAGATCGATCGATTGGAACAACCCGGCTCTACAGGACTTTTATCATGGATTCTATGCGTTAGCATCCCTACTAGTCTGTGGATTCTACCAATCAGAATTCTAGTAAGACGGATTGAGTAATATTTATGTTATGACAATTAGTGTCGCAACAACAACAGTAAATTGTAGACAGGTTTACCATTTTAATGAACTGGTTTTACCATAAACAACGCAAGTATTGTCTTTGCTTAGTTAGTGCGGCAAATGTGGAATATCAACTTGTCAAATGTAAATTATATTGAAAATGTTGTTACCGTCGCTTCGTATATAGTGGGGCGCCACTGCAAATGTTTGGTTTGGATAGGAACTCCACAATGTTGAAGTTTTTGCATCACATGTAATTAAAAATATTTTTTATTACCCGAGTGCCGCGAGGGTTATGTGTTTGGCGTGTATCTATCCATGTATGTTTGCATGTATTTATGTATCCTTGCTTCGATATTTCCTTTATTACCACGTAGTAACCAAACAGCTGGATGGATTTTGATGATTCTAGTATCAAAAGATTCGTCAGAACTTTCCAAGTGTCCTTAGAAATAAAAAAAAACGAAAAGTCACGTGGGAAGGAAAGGAGGAGCGATATTCTCTCACATTAAAAAAAACTTTTCGCAATCAAAGCAATATGGGTGTCAAAATCAAGAGAATGATAGAGTGTTTTCAAATAATGTATTAGTTTTTGATTTAAAGTAAACACTCAAAGACAAAACCAGAACGCAAATGTCGTTAAGTCACTTTAGCGAACTAGGCAAACGGTGATACTAAAATATATCATAAAACCTTCTCTAAGATCATACAAATCGTTTAAAAAAAACCGCATCAAAATCGGTAAAGCCGTTTCGAAGATATTAAGAGTTTTGTAATAAAAAAATGTGATTGCTGGTAACCCCAAAGTGATCAAAATGAGTTATACAACCACAGGCGCCAGTAAACTGCTAGGACATAGGTACACGAGCCTCCGACTATCTGCGATCATTACATTTTTATCATTCGTCAAGACTGAAGAAAGGATTTCAAAATTAAAAATACCAAATTTAAAACATTCTTATTTACCTACCCTACATAATATGTACTTTTAGTTCGGGCACTCGGGTTTTTTTATTTTTTAATAAATCTACTTGTTGATATTTTACTTTAATGCCTGGCTAAACAAACACGTGGCATTAGCCCCTTTCCTTTATACTGTTATTTTTTTATGCGCAATTAAGTATTTTCAATGAATCAACGTCAAAAAATACCTTTAAAATTAAATCAAATGAAGTCAAAGTGAATCAAACTTTTCTTGTGCAAAATAGGTGAACCACTAAACTCGATTAGCGAACTGACAATCAATATAATGGAATTCAAAATATTTATTTTACGACACATAACATACGATACGACACATTTAAAAAGTGACGTAAAAACGGCTTCCACTCAGCATTTGCCATATTATGAGCCTAAGATAGATAGATAGATAACCCACCACAATTTTTTTTAAGTAAACGTATTTTGACTTAAAAACTAACAATCGCAGTACTTAATACAATGGGCGGCCACATCGCTAACAGCGATCTCTTCCAGGCAACCTTGGGATGGCCAAGAATGAACATAAAAGAAGGGGGGAGTCTAATGTGATTTTAAATAGCTACTAACCTTACCCAATGTCTTATTTGACGCTGGTTTTAATGATGTTCACGATATTTCTGTTTAGCTTGAACACAATTTATCACATTATTGTGCATATGTCCCAAATAGTAGACAGTAGGTGTTTCTTTATATTTACAAATTACCAGGAATGTCTGCATTCTGTTCACCTGATAATACCTATTCACCGTCACCCAATAGGCCAAGGTTCGTCTCCACGACAGTTCCCGTCTCCAACACCGGGCGGCCTCGACATTCTATTTTAGCTGTGACTGCATAAATCACTGTTTCAGTGGCTAGATCGAATCGTTTCCACTCTAATGTGCATAACGACAGATTTGAATGACTAATATTGTGCTGGATACAACGGTAAGATAACAATTTTAATCAACATACCTGCATAACTGATATCATGTCTATTTCTGCCGCCAAGCAGCGTCGCTGTTTCAGTTTGAAGGATGTGTTTGTAAGTGAAATTACAGGCGTATGAGGCCTATAATTTCACATGCATTTCAGTATACATCTGTTATACCTCGGACGTTCATAAAGAGCGTGACTTCACGAAGCACTGCTTTGTTAAAGGTGGTGGGCTATCTGCTTGTTCTATTTGAGTAAACATTCAAGTGACTGTACTGAATGAGGACCGTATTAATTTTTATTGATCAGAACATGCAGGTAAATAATACTTAATGTGTTGCAATCTTCAGTTTTTTACCTTCCTTACAAAAGTTCATTTTTTTCTATACTATAATGCTGGTATAATCGTATGACGATTGCCGACAGCGTTACCGGACTACACAAGCTCATTTGTGAGGAATGCAAGCTTTTATTCGCAGAACCTTTTTCATAAGGTGCCTCCATGAGTCAGTCATAGCTGAGCTAGTTTGCAGAATCTGAAGTTTTTCTATTCTATTTTAGTTGTCTATGTTGGTATGCGGCCATACCAAATTAATGAATACGATGCACGTGTTTTGATTGTGTCATATCTGGTCATATGATATTGCTGTTACTAAAAAATACTGCAAAAGATAGAGAATTTTAAAAAATATTATAATACTCTAGACGCGCCCCGCGGTTTTGCCCGCGCAGATTTAAATGCCGGTTTTCTCACGGGATAAAAAGTAGCCTATGTGCTATTCCAGACTATATTCCATCTCTCTGCCAAGTTTCATCCAGATCCGTTGAGCCGTTCCGGCGTGAAAGAGTAACGAACATCCATCCATCCATACTTACAAACATTCGCGTTTATAATAGTAGTAGGATTATATACAAGTACTGTAAATACTCTTTTCAAATGCAAAGAGACATATTATGCGGTTAAATATCAAAAGCTGTAAATTGTCCGGTTTCGTGCTTTTCAAAGCCAACGCTAAGACTGGAGCCTAACCTATTAGATAACCACTAATAATATAAATAGGAAATAGAACTGAATTTATAAACAAAGTTACATTCAAGCTTATGAAACTTGTCAAATCCTTGGGACATAAGACCATAGAAGAGCTATCAGAGCACTGATCTGGGCCCGTACCACCATCTCTTGAAGCATTCTTATTGCAATATTACTTTACTTTTTGTATCATATTTTATATCATACAGCTGACTCTATGCAGTTGATATAAGACATTGACATACAAGTAATATTGAAATAAGAATGCTTCAAGAGATGGTGGTATGGGCCCAGTAATAAACAAGTATCAGAGTTGAATCGCTTCAGAGAAGTTTTAGGAAAAGAGAAGTTTAACGTAGAGGAAAAACATTTCGCGGTGTATCCCCAACTAGACAGACTAGCTCAAGGAGATTCGATGTCAGTTCTACGATGTGATCCAAATGTCCACCAATAGAAAGCGCTGGAGACAAGCTGTCCACTCCAGTGTAGGAAAGACATCTTGATTTGACAATATTTTATTGAACGAGCGAGCGAAGCGAGCGAAGCGTCTCAGTTTCCACATTGGCCAAAAATGCGTTTGTCCGGATGTCTGTCTGTCTGTTCTCCTCTACAGGTCGCATTTTTCAACCGATCTGGACGAAACTTGGTACACAGGTTATATGACTTATTAGAATTTTTTTGTTGTCGGGGATTTTTGATTGGAACCCCTCCAATCAAAAATCCCCCAAAAAAAGGGCAAAAAGAAGGCTATTTGATATAATGGATATCTCCACCAAATGAGATCCGATTTAGATTATTCTTTTTTTATTTGAAAGGTAGTAACTATACGTTGGTCTCATAAAAGTTTGGCGAAGATCTGATAAGGATCTTCAGCATGATGAACAGGATAGCTCATCAAACAATCCATGGTTTTCAATCAAATTTGAGAGAAACACAAAGGACCTCATTCTACACAAGATGATGCAAAAAAAATCAAAAAGATCAAAAAAATCACAAAACGGAAAATGCACTTGCACATTACATTCCTTAAATAGCTCACTTTTAGTATGCTCGCGAGGTCTACAGCTCCCAGAGCCACTAGTTTTTATTTACGTGATCACGATCTTGTGCCAACCAGTCATACTAATACAGGTTACAAACGCACGAATATTCCGGTGCGCCATGACAGGTTGTTAATTTGAGAACGATTAGCATATTTCATAATTAAACTGGTAGCCCAAAGCTGGACTATAACGGAACAAAATACTCGTAGCACCGTGAATTCCCTTTCTCGCCGGTTTTATCGTGCAATACCCACAAGGCTGCTGTCAAGTACACTTGATTCATGCGCTCGCTAATTAATACCGTGCTGTTTAAATTTAACCCAATATTGCTAAAATGCTCACAGGCACCGGTGGTCTAGTGGGAGTGACCCCGCCTTCCGATCGTAAGGTCGCAGGTTCGAATCCGGTCGTGCACCAATGGATTTTTCTATCGAAAAATGTATGTGCGCAATGCCAGTGCTCTTAAACGGTGAAGGAAAACATCGTGAGGAAACCAGTTAGTATTCTAACATCGGCGATGGGCTTGCAACCTGTCACGTATGGAATACTAACTACTGCAAAATGTGGGTATGTGCCAAATGTAATGTTTGGACGTACCTCTGACTACCCTCCTTAGACATCCTCAAAGAATCTTGAATTAGTACCTACTTGGTACTGAGAGATCTGAAGGGATATCTACCGTACCTGGGGATCAAAGTCGTGAAGCTGTTTCAGTTTTTTTTTGCTCACAGGCCACTTATTATTCTAGAGTTCTACTTAGAGAATGGGTCTACAACGTTTAATCAGCTATTTTATTTTTTAGCTCTATCAATGACTGTTTTGCAAGGAAAAACAAGTTTTTTTTTCATAATGCTGGGCAATCCACACAGCTCCGTCTAGCCCACGGATGAAGGAAAGGAGTAATAATCCAGGAGGAGTAATATATAAATAAGTCTATGGTCTAGCCACAGAGTAAGCTTACTCAAAATCAAAGCTTGTGTTATGGGTACTAGATAACTGATATGTTTAATACAATATACTTACATAGATATTTTTTTTATTATATACATGGAGATTGAGAGAAGAGAAGAGAAGAGAAGTATTGAGACTTAGGTATTTTTTATAAATTTCAAAAAAGTTTTTATTGTGGTTTTAGAACGTTACTCGACCATGGTACGATGTTTTCTCTAAAAAAACATTATCTAGCTAGATTTCCAGTGTCTATTTGTGGCCGAGGAGAGCATACGTAATAATAAACGTATTTTTATATTCTAGGTAGAATTTATTCATGAAAAAAATACACATCTAAAAATCTTAAAAATCCAGCGGCTGACAAAGGAGACCTGAAGCCTAAAGAAGTCCAGTGCTGAACATATTGACATACAATGTTGATGCTAAAAGTTACTCAGCGAGTGGGATTCAAACCTACGACTGTCCATTTAATACAAAGGCGCTTAGCCACTTCGCTACCGACCTCAATTAGAACCCCCAGCGTAACCTGTTTTGACTGTATTTTAACGGCTTTAGCGCCATCTCCACATCTTAGAGTATTATAAAAAAACTTGTAGATTCTTTTCTACAACAAATACAAAAATACTGGTGCAGTTTCTAAATTGAGACGCAAGCCGTGTTAAATAATTAGGTCAAACGGAATCTTTCTAATTGGTTTCATGTGTGTACACGAGTCAAAACAATGACTTTTATTTTTGTCACAGTACGTTGCCTTAGTTGTGTTTTACCGAATCATACAAACCGGAAGAATAATAAAATAACACAACAACCGTATAAAAGCTCATTAGAGCGGGTTACCAATTAAATCGCCTTTTGCTGTAGCTCTTTCGTAGCTCTACCATAACTGGTAGAGCTTTTCAACGCACACATTCATAAATTATTTTATAAACTTTCGCCCTCATTACATATTGAATACTACGCGGGTATTTATAGAAAATAATAGAAAATATATCTTTATTGCTTATTACTACTTATTACTAATTATGTAATACATATAAACCTTCCTCTTAAATCACTCTATCTATTAAAAAAACCGCATCAAAATCCGTTGCGTAGTTTTTAAGATCTAAGCGTACATAGGGACAGACAGCGGGAAGCGAATTTGTTTTATACTGTGTCAGTTAGGTAGTCCGATTAGTGTTCCAATAATTTTAGATTATTTTAAGGCTCATCACCTACGCTATTCAGAGAACCGTTGGGATTCAAACACCAGCAACATACAGCAATAGAGTTCAACATCTTTCAGTAATCACAAACTTTACTTGCGAAACTGCAAGTCGCAACGCGGAATCGCATTGAGGGCACGCAGGACCGGTACCCACCCACCTCTGGGCCCGTCTGGGGTTCTACTCCACAAAACGAAGGTATTGACATTTTACTCTACACTGCGCGGTGTAAGCGGCAAGGAAATCACGACTGCACCGTGTTGCCGCGTTATCGCGCAATGTAAATCAAAATGCGAAATAAATCTTAATTTCTTTCTCTCTCTCTCTCTCTGGGTACTAGTGACATGGGGGGAAGGGGGAAGGGTAAATGTGTCGCCGCAGCCGCATTCCACCGCGGTTGACTGTTCTCAGGAAATTGACGGATTGTAAAGGAAGGGATATGCAAATCCTTTGGTTCTTCATAAAGTTCGTATGAGCTAGTGGACGTGTTCTGTTTTTAGCTGCACAATAGTCGCATAAGCGAAAATAAAATATCTCTAAGTACACAACTTAAGTACTTACCTACTCGTACCTACGAAATAATAATAGATAACTAAAAGCTCGATCAAAGCTAATGAGCTGTCAAGTCAATTACTGTCTCTTTCTAATTTGAAGTAAAACTGAAATAGCAAGTGAATTGACAGCCAATTGACTTCGACATTGCATCGTACACATAATATATACTACTCTTACAAAACGCGAGCGAAGCCGGGCGGGGGGCTTCACTCAGCGTTTTGTAAGAGTAATTTTCCCTTTAGCTTCATATTTTCTACCCCGTTCCAGAAAATTTTCGGATCTAGGATACGAACTATAATATCTTTTAAGTAAATTTATCCCGATTGGTTTAGTGATTAGGGCGTGCCTAAGCTGACCCACAAACATTCAAAAGTAGGCTTTCGCATTTATATTGGTATAGGTCGCGTCAACCAAAAATATCGCTGGAAAACAGTGGAGGCGATGTTTTTGCGCATACAAAACACTCGCGCCATCACCCCACCCGCAAACCTCTCCCCATCCTTCCAGCATTCTTTTTGCGTGACGCGACCTATACCTATTGACGTATGATGATTAAAAGTAAAAAAAAAGTAAAAAATATTTATTGCAGCAAAACAATAAAATATACTTCAAATTAAACATGGGAAACTTACTATGTTTTGCAGAGAGCCAATATACAAAAGTAGGATCGTTAGTCCCCTCACTAGGCAGAGCCTGTATCGAGGAGACCAGTGTACCAGAACAATGAATAGCGCTCGGCAGACAAGAAAGTAGATAAACAAATATAATTGTTTGCTAAAAGAACTGTTATGATAATAAATGGAAAAAAAATAATACAATATATAAAATAAAAGTTATAAAAACTAGATTTACATTAAAAATTAGCAGAACTATATGATAATATGCAATAATTCCTCTGTTTTATCGTAAGACAATGAAGCAAGCCACTTATATATTGTATGTTTCGCTTCAGTTATCGATTTGTTTTTGATATTAAAAATTTCACAACTTTATTATAAACAAATATATTTATTGATTGTTTAGTATGTATGATTAGTATAAATAATAATGTGGCTTTGCATCGGTTAAGTGAATCTCTCTCAGAACATCGTCTTTTCGAAACCTGTTGATGACTTTTGGAATACAAAATCTCTAAACCATTCCAATTAGCCATGATACATGCTCGAGATTAAGCAAATACCACCTGTTACCGACGACTTTCAATTCACATGTTGCTACAGCCTCGCGAAGGAAGGCCAATCGGCTTGTGAACGCAAAAAAGATCCTTCGGAACGGAGCTTACTTCTAGCCGTACCGGTCTGGCGGTCTATTAAGTTTACATATCTGTGTCTAATGCGCGATTTCACAATTTTATTGACAGAGCACTAATCGGGCATCAAAATTAACACGAATGTCATTGTTATTTATTTTACCTCCCATGGACAAAGGCTTACTTTGATTACCCACATTTACTGCGCCCATTTTGACATCTAAATCAGGAAAAGAATCCTTTGTTAGGGCAATTAAAATCCTTTCACCACACACTGAACACACACGTGAACCTGTGACACGACAAGGTTTCGAAAGAACTGGTGACAAGACAAGAAGAAGAGGAAGGTGAAGGTGAAAACAAAACAACTATAACAGTCGGTTAAAAGAGGCTTGTCTGTGGTGAAACTTAGGCCTAAGCGTCCGATTTTTTCGGTTCGCGGACACGACAAGGTTTCGAAAGAACTGGTGACAAGACAAGAAGAAGATGAAGGTGAAGGTGAAAAACAAAACAACTATAACAGTCGGTTAAAAGAGGCTTGACTGTGGTGAAACTTAGGCCTAAGCGTCCGAGTTTGTCGGTTCGCGAATTAAAATATAATTGGCAATAGACATAACGACGTAAAAAAGTGGTTACGGACACGTTCGTTGGTATACTGGTGATTTAGTTAGATTTTCATTCAAATCAGGATGTCACATAATAATACACT
This sequence comes from Plemyria rubiginata, assembly GCA_963576535.1. NCBI lineage: Eukaryota > Metazoa > Arthropoda > Insecta > Lepidoptera > Geometridae > Plemyria > Plemyria rubiginata. Next base: position 12,084,891 of record OY754908.1, on the reverse strand, counting down.
TAATATTTCATTTTATCATTATTCCAATTGGTCACACCGCGTGCTATACCTCGAGTAATGTATGGTTTTGTACACATGGATACGCATCAGGCTCGCTTATGTCGTTGTGGTAAGCGTCATTTTTCTTTGACTTTGCGTTGCTTGATCTGTAGTCTGAGTGAACACGAATACATCAGTTCAAGTGAATACAGTTAAAAAATATTAATGCTGGACAATCCACACAGCACTATCTAGCCCCAAAGTAAGCTATTCAAAGCTCGTGTTATGGGTACTAGATAACTGATATATTTAATACATTACAAATTTCTGCAGATCGTACACAAATTTGTTCCAAGGCGGGAATCGAACCCGCAACCTCTTGCGTCGCAGGCAGGCTCTCGCCCGCTGCGCCACAGAGGTCGCCAAGTCAATCGCTGAAGTGAGTACGAATACAATAAAGAAAAGAAAGACGAAGTTAAAAAGAACACCGGTTTGTGGCTTTCTGACTCTTTAAACACTTCGATGATGTATCATAAAATCGTTTCACCTTTGTATTCTTTGTTTCAAGGACGTATTTTGCGCAAGCAAAAAACGACAAGCTCGTACGTTCGTTTGGTTTCCTAAGAAGCGGCGGCCGTAAGAATTATGAGTGTTAAGGCGTTGACAACACCTAAAATACCTACCTCTCGCTCGCACGATTCGACATTTTGAAAGATATAAAATCACAAAGCTGAATTTTGAAAAATCGCAAACAACCATTTTGTATGCAATCACATTGCAAACAGTTTGGTAAAAATTTCATTTTGATCGATGCAAGTTTTCCTACTCAAAAGTTTGCTTAGGTACGAAAACTAGAAAAGTACTGTCAAGTGCGATTTATTAATTAAAAACTTTTTACTTTCGGTTCTACAGATATCAATTAGTAGTTTGCCCTGAAATCTATCGAATTCCAGAATCTATACCACTTTTATTCACATTTTACGGTCGTATTTATGACTACCAGAGCTTTTCAAGAGACCGTAAGCTTTAGCCAATACAGTTTTTTGCCCCATAAGCTTCTGTAGCGACATTCTGACAAGTCGATGGGTGGGTTTGCAGACAAAGCTTCAAGCTAACGATTCAATTCGGCACTTCGGCCAGACACCGCAAAAACGTGGCGGTGACTCAAGCAAGTCGAAAGTCCTAGTAGATATTATGAAATCTGTGGTCTACTCTACACTGTACAGTCATTTTAGTAGTAATTTTAAGGTTAAAATGTCGTGATTATTTAAAGAAATTTAATACGCATAGTAAATTCCACAATGTCTTGTGGATTTCTGCTGTGGGTAAATTCTACAGGATAGGAGCATGACACTGTGCATCCTGTAGAATCTGTTTTAAACATTGATTAAAAAATGAAAAGTTTTGCCGTCAAGAGTTTTAGTAATTGCTCTGCTACTTCAATGCAAAACTATACTGTGGCAATAAATAATATCCTTTCATTTTAAAACTTTACTCATGACAGAATTGCAAAATGTGGGTATGTGCCAAATGTAATGTTTGGACGTACCTCTGACTACCCCCCTTAGACATCCTCAAACAATCTTGAATTAGTACCTACTTGGTACTGGGAGATCTGAAGGGATATCTACCGTGCCTGGGGATCAAAGTCGTGAAGCTGTTTCAGTTCAGAATTCCTACCTAATGTTTCTTTCACTAACAAACACGCAAGAATATTAAGTATAGGTACCTACTTACAGTAGTAAAACAAAAATAACTAGGTAGGTACCCAGTACTTTTACACGGAGATAATTGATTATAGGTTTCCTAAAAGGTCCTAAGAGCACCGGTGGTCTAGTGGGAGTGACCCCGCCTTCCGATCGTAAGGTCGCATGTTCGAATCCGGTCGTGCACCAATGGATTTTTCTATCGAAAAATTTATGTGCGCAATGCCAGTGCTCTTAAACGGTGAAGGAAAACATCGTGAGGAAACCAGTTAGTATTCTAACAGCGGCGATGGGCTTGCAACCTGTCACGTATGGAATACTAACTACTGCAAAATGTGGGTATGTGCCAAATGTAATGTTTGGACGTACCTCTGGCTATCCCCCTTAGACATCCTCAAAGAATCTTGAATTAGTACCTACTTGGTACTGGGAGATCTGAAGGGATATCTACCGTACCTGGGGATCAAAGTCGTGAAGCTGTTTCAGTTTCAGTTTAAAAGGTCCCAATGATTTTTCACAGTAATTTCTAAGTGGAACGATGCAGGCTGAAAATGTAACCCTACTACTAATATAAACGCGAAAGTTTGTAAGAATGGATGGATGGATGGATGTTTGTTACTCTTTCACGCCGGAACGGCTGAACGGATCTGGATTAAATTTGGCACAGAGATAGATTATAGTCTGGTACATAGGCTACTTTTTATCCCGTGGGAATACCGGGGTTTAAATCTGCGCGGGTGAAACCGCGGGACGCAATTAGTAATTAATATTATGAGCCTGTAGTATCCCACTGCAGGGTAAAGGGCTCCCTTCCTTCTCTCCAGTCACTTCTATTTTGGGCCACTGTGGACCAGTTTAATAAAATAAATATATTTCTAAAAAGCTGTATAATAGGCTTCTCGCGCCAACTGTACTGCCTAAGACCTGTTCCAGACATAACCCTCTGAGTCACAAGATAATGGTTTCGCGGAACGGTTCGATCCGTTGCGAAACCGAGTGGCTCATAATTTCGGCGGAGGCCTCGTGGGAATAGGGGTGGAGAAAGCTGCTGCATACGGGTGCCCAGGCACCAGCAAATAAACCATGAGGGAGATTTTTGCAACGGATCACTTTAATACTAGGATATGATCTAGATCAGTGTTTATTTATCTTTTTGAATACGAGACCACCTATATGGGTTGAAAAATTCTGGCGGCTCCCTTGGGCCATATAGAGATAAAAAGTTATACGCGATTCTTATCACTGAAATTGTGTTTTTACTGTAGTATAGAACCTGATGGTTTGTGTGAAAGATGGCATGGGAAAGAAAGGAGTGACTACTGAGATGACGGATGATAGAGTAAAGTGGCGAGAAAAAACCTGTTGTGCCGACCCCACATAAAGTGGGATAAGGGCAGGAAGAAGAAGACTGTATGTAGTGTAGAACCTTGCCTTTTTCCGTTGGCCGGCGACTGCCCGTGGAAGGCTTCGTGTGTAGATCGCGACCAAAATATCTCTAAGCTACGGTTAGAAGAGCTGTGTGGTTGTTGGTGAAATCACAGGCACCTGAGGCTTTACATCTGTAATGCCTCAAGTTGATGGACGCAGAGTAGTGCAACGTATGGCACGTTCCTATTGTGCTTGGATTACGAGGCTATGCTTTGTTAGGTAAAGGGTACTATTTAACATCAGGTGGGCATTCAGGTATTTGCTAGTTCCATCAGCAAGTTGTTTAAAAAGAAGGCACCAGTTCGCGACCAAGCTTATAGAATTTAAAAACTCACAACTAACAACATTGAAAACTCGAGGGTGGGCGCTAATGCTTATCATACAAGATATTTTTATCTTAGTTTAGGTATTAGCGGGATCACTCAAACCTAACCTATGTTTACCTTAAAGCCGGTAATATTTATGTACCTATTATTTACTACCTATTGCAACTGTAAGGTGTCAAATAAAGGTTTTTTCATTTTTCATTTTCATTTTTCATAGAACCTTTTTTATAAGAGACATCTTCATTGGCCTTTTTCCAAGTGTTACAAGTGTCCGCATTTTCTACTTACCAAAGAGTTGTCTCAATTTATCATATTTGATTAAATATTTGGGTATTAACTGAACTGATTCAGACATTTTTTAAGATGGTAATAATGTTTGCGGCCGATCTTAATCAACTTTTTTCTAAATCAGCGTGACGCAAATGGTGACGCGTGTAAACTATTTTTGGTACGAGTATCGGTCGGTGAATAGTTTTTATAATCTTTTATATGGTGTGATTTTTCTGATATTCCAACGTTGGGTATAAGCCGTAAATGGCCGTAATAAAATGGAGATGAAAGGATTAAAGTGTGATTGAAAAATAATCGTAAATGCCGTGGTTTTTGCCTATCCGTTGCGGGAAAAAGACCAATGAGATTATTTTTTATTCTTCGAAGCAATCGGCGTTTGTTCACATGACGGTAACCCCAGCCATCTGCACTTCTGAATGTTGCGTTGTTTTTCCTGAAGAGTTCTTCTGTATAGGATTGTTTTTTGCGTTTTTTTCGCGGTAAGACTGGTACAACGACTGCGTTGATATACTTCGAAATTTAAAAGTATGTTTTTGTTTCATTTAAAGCAGGTAGGTATGCTCATAGCGAGCTGGTTTGATGATGAAGCCCGGGTCTGTTCTATAGAACATCTGTTATATACAATAAATAGACTGATTGAGCTAAAACTTGATTACCAAGTTAATAGAGGATGGTCAGAAGCTAGTCCGAACATTGCCCTTGGTATCAAGACGATCGTACATCACGAATACTTGGTTCAACCAGTCCCCATGGAGATTAATGTTTGTGAGCTTTTACGGAGATTTAAAAATCGAATGCATGAAGTGCGGTTCAACACTTCCAACGCAACGGCGCCAAACGGCCATGCATTTAAATTTCGAACCTTTTACTTTTTCTGTCGCAATCTCCCACCACCCGCATTGCGGTGTCGCAGTATAAACAGCTCGGGGTCAACGCATAATGTGAATGGATGGAATTCAAAATATTGGTACAATCAACTCAATACCTAACTAGGTATGTATTAAAATAAACAGGCGCCACCGCCACGCGTAGTAGGTAGAGTTCAGAGCGAGTAGATTGTAGCTTCAATTACCATTCCCCACCGAAAAATAACAGTCTGGGTGATGAACATTTTTAGCAAGAACAAAGTTTTAGGTACAGCTCATAATAACTGTAGTTTTAGGCAAGTGATATCAGTTATATGTTATCTTGAACTACATGTTGTGCTTCATTTGGGACAAGAAGTCCTCTACATACAAACTACACTGGTATGTCCGAAATCAAGCATAAATCAAATTTTATCTGAACCTCAGAATAAATAAATGAATTATGACAAACGGGGACGACAAATGGGGTTTTTTTGCGGAAAACGCGCGAACTTGAGTCTTTGTGGGGTTGAAATGGGTTGAACCGAACTAGGTTTTGTTCACCCCAGTTTGAGACCTGCTCCAAGGAAGCCTCAAGAACAGACACAATTCTGTTTCGACACTCTTGAATGCGTTCCCGAGAAGTGTTCGCGTTTGAACTTATAGAGCTATTGAGACTATTACGTGGGCGAAGTCGCAAGCTAGCCCCCATAAGTTTAGAAGAATAGACGACGAAGCGACAGAAGGCTTAACAGTATCGAATATCGATATCGAATAACGGTCACTATCGCGCATGATCCGATCACATCTGTGTCGGGGAACCATGTCACATCACTAGCACTACCGCTAGGGTCATAGTGATGCGCTCTACTACTTGCATGGGAGATTCTAACATGTGATTTCTCAGTGATGTGCTCTACTACTTGCTTGGAATATTCGAACATAGGATTTCTAAACTGTTCATTGTTATTAAAAGATTAAAAACTATGCAACCTTTAAGAATCACAAAGCTCAACAGGCGTAGTACTATAGGTACCATTCTTATGCCCTGGTACCACGCTAAGTGGGTTCGGTACAACAGGTTTTCTTCTTCCACTCTCTTCTATATCATTCGTCATCTCTCTGCTTACTTCTATTTTACTCATGTTTCCTTTCATCTTTTCTTTGCCTCTGCTTAAACCACCCAAATCGTCATCATCACATCAAAAGACGTGGTGTAGTATTTTTTTTTTTTTATATTTGATAGACTGTCCTTTGGCCACAATCTCACCTGATGGTAAGCGACGATGTGGCCGACGATGGAGCAGAACGGTCTAGAAGACACCTATTCACTCTTGCCTTGAAGAGGCCCAAATTATAGCGATCAGGAAAGACAGACGACGGCAATGAGTTCCACTCCTTGGCGGTTCGCATAATAAATGTGGACGCAAAGCGCTTAGTACGAATGGGTGGTATATGGTATATGTGGTGGTTTATGGGTGGTATGAAATAAGCATGGCAACCCTTCAGTACGAAAATGGCCCATCAAAATCAAAATGGAAGCTCAAAAGCCACCAAACGATGGTAGAATATCTACGAAGGTCCCTGCTCTCCACAGATTAAACAGCAGTTGTAAGCTCGCTGACTCACGCGCTCTTCCGCCTGATAGCAAGGTCACCGACACACACACACACACTGACAAAGAGCCGCACACAAGCGCGCGAGAAAGCAGTGAGAGTACGGGGGTATAGTCAGGGAGACAAGCGTCTGTCTTGTTTGGGAGATATTGTGACAATCAATAGATGCAACCACTGTAATTACAATTTTATTTTCTTCGTTGGCAATGTAGGTAGTATGTAAAGTATGTTTGTATAAAACACCTTCGCAATTCGAATATACCTGTTAATAAAAACATTGCTTAAATCCAACTACAGACCTTCAAAATAAAATTCTTGTGTTCTTGCAATCACGCCAGTCCGGTCCACACCAACGAACATACAATCTTTATCCATAGAAACATGAAATACAATGTAGGGTATTGTTCTGTTCCGTGATAATATTTCTAGTAGGTAGCTATCACACACATTTATCTCTCTCAGCCCGCTAAAAGTACCTACATATCTCGTATCACTTACCTAGGTAATACAATCACCTTTTTACAGCTAAAAACCAACATTCATTATACAATACTGCAATACACAGAGAGAGTCAAAATTTGCGGAGACTTAAACAAATAACGCACACAAATATGACAGTGTGTACACAGGTCACAAGCACACATTGCGCATACGTGAAAGCACTGTAGTACACTCGCAATCAAAATGCCAATACTTTTTTCTTTTCCTTTGTCTTTGTCAGGTTGACCTCTAATCCTTGAAATGTAATAAGGTTGCATGGAACGAAGGGACTCAAATGGCAAAATTCTTCGAAGTTAAAGTCAGCGTTTCTGCAGAAAGTCCGCTGTGGCATTTCCAGTGTAATCGCATTGTGTTTCAATTTAGCTCGAAAGAGCCAAATTATTTTTATCATCACGATTACCATCAAAATAAAAAAACATTTCCGTTAGGACATAAAACTGGAGGTCGACTACGTGAGCGTTCATATAATGAGCGAGCTTTATTCATTGAGAATTAAATACCTTGGTACAAATTAAAATGACAATCTGTATTTTTCCACGGATGACTTATTTTTGTTTACTTTTAGAAGATTCACATCAAATCTGAATAACATTATTTTGGTTTTGTATTTAGGTTGATAAACTTTTTTATTGATTATTATTTGTAACTTCACTTTTGTTTTTTATGTACTTACGTATCATTCGATACAAAAATTAATAAAACATTATCTTTTTTTACATTAAAACACATCTTGAGTATATTTTATTTACTACGAATATCACGGCGATGTTTGTAAAAGCTATCAACAGCCTAAGGTATGTTATTTTTAGCTAAAGCTCTCCAGTTTTCGACTTAGAGCTTTTAAACCCAATCAGTTCTTGTAAGTTTAACTGCTCAACAAACTATTTCAGCATTTAATCACCTCCATCAGACAGTACAAACGAGAAACCAGATACAATTTCAACATTATTTCGCAACGATCAACTTTGTAGGGAGCAGTCCTTAAAAGGCACCTATAAATAAATAGTTGCACAAGAACTGTAATTTAGGAACATTACCATAATAGCTTTCGTAATAATTACAATACTTGTCTTTACATAATTCATAGAGGTATCGGTACGATATCGTGCGCAGACTTTCGGTAATAATCCTAACCATTTTTTTTTTATACAACTAGCTGATGGAACAAGCAGATGGCCCACCTGATGTTAAGTGGTAACCATCACCTATAAACAAAACATTGCCCCGTAGGTCACGCACAATAGGAACGTGCCCTACGATGCACTGCTTCCATCAACTTGAGGCATACAGATGTTAAGCCTCATGTGCCTGTAATTACACCGGCGACCACACTCTTCAAACCGAAACACAGCGTTGCTGCTTGGCGGCAGAAAAAGGCGTGGTGGTAGTACTTCCCCGGACGAGCCCTTCACAAAGAGCTCTACTACTCATAGACCATTGATGTTTAAATAAAATTACACATGTTTTGCTGCAATATACTTGTTTATTTTTTACATACTCGTACATATTAGGAAACTATGTTAAAATTATACAAAAAATTTATAACTTTATGTTTTTTTATTGTTTGATAGCTAGACGTTTGACTGCCAACTCACCTGATATAAAGTGAAGATGCAGTCTAAGGTAGAGAAAGTTAAAAAAAACTTGGAGAACGCTTAAAAAAACATACACTTGTATAGACAGTATCATTTTGAAAAAAAAATCACTTCTTTAATATAAAATGTCGGAATCAACTATTATATTATTTGGATCAGTAGAGCTATCTCTAGAATGTTTGCAACAGTCTGCAGATAGTTCACTTGGTTCACATGGTTTCGTACATTTTGTAAATTACTTATGGGTATTAATTGTCAATTTCTTTGTAAAAAAATACATTTATAATAATTGTTAGATAAAGTTCAGTATAAAGACTAGTTGGAGTCGTCAGGTTAATTTTGGGGATAGTTTCTGGAGACTATATTTAGCATTCAAACAAAATGGTGATGATCAATTATGAAAATTATATTAGACTAGTTGCGCCCCGCGGTTTCACCTGCGTAGATATAAATCCCGGTATTCACGGAATAAAAAGTAGCCTATGTGCTATTCCAGACTATAATCTATCTCTCTGCCAAGTTTCATCGAGATCCATTTAGCCGTTCCGGCGTGAAAGAGTAACAAACATCCATCCATACTTACAAACTTTGGCGTTTATACCTAATAGTAGTAGGATAGTATGAAAGTAGTTATATATAGGTACCTTACCTACCAACTTAGTACAGTTACAGTCCCACCCACAGTAGTGACGAAATCATTAGCAAATGAAGGCGTGTTGGTTGGCAAGGTAGCACAACTTTTACATCATCTTAATAAGGGCTATTATCATAATTAGACACTCCATGCCTAAGATGTACTGTTGTACTGTAGTAGAGCAAAGAAAGAAAGGACTTGCCAGCCATCAAGCCACACTACGATTCCCCTATCCCTAACCCTCAACCCAGGTAGGTACAAGAATTGCTCTAGGACCTAGAGATTTGGCCTTGAGATTTCGCCGTGGCTATCCTAGACTCTAGGTTAACCTAAATACCTGTCACCGTGCGTACCTGGACGGCGGTAATCTTACTAGGTAGGTTTAACCTACGTAAGATCTATCTAAAAAGCTGCAGTTTTTTTACGTTTGTAGCAAGTCTAGCAAGGCCAATGAAGCTCGCAAACAAGACTGGCAGACGAAACCGCGATAAAACGAATTCGTAAATGATTAAAAATAAACGAACAAGTGCACGTCGCACCACGCGGTTCCGCAGACATTTTTTTTATACCACCTAGGTATCACCCACCACACATAGGTATCATCAGTATTTTTTACCTGTAACAGGTAATACGACTAGGTACCTAGGTAGGCACCTTACCTAGGTAGGTACCTACCTATCTACTAGGACGTACCTAACCTACCTATTCCACGCCTGATTCTTTGGTTTCTAATAAAAAATAACAAACTTATAGGTCTCTATTATTTATTATTAAATTAATATTTACATTATTAATTATTATTGGTTACCTAGGTACCTAGATACCTAGTAAGTAGGGGGTTGGCTATAGCAACCCTTGAGTCCTTTGGTTAGGGGCGTCACAAGGGGGGGTAGACGGCAAGTCCTTCCCTTGAGTCCTTTTATCTGGGAGATGAAAAATTATATTCACTTTTTCAGCTGGACTCTGAACTCTGTCATACCTGCTTAACTAAGCAGGTTAGGTTTTTTTTATATAATTTTACATTTAGGCAGACAAAAGGACTCAAGGGAAAGACTTTCCATTTACTCCCACTTGCAACCCTCAACCCAGGTACAAGGATGGCTAAAGTTTAACCTGTAGGTAGGTACCTACACAAAAACAAGGATGTTATAATAATTACAAAATAACCATAAACTCAATTCCGATAAACACTTGAGTGCGCGACTGTAAACAGTCGCGAGGGGCGACGGGGGTTTGCACCCTCACGTGACGACCTTCAGGCGGCGCACCGACCTTGGCGTCGCGCGCCCGCGGGTCAGAGGTGAATGCACTACCCCCCGCGCTCTCCCGCTCACCCCGCTGCCTTGCCGCGGCCCCAAGCAAGATGCTTTCGAACCAAGTTCTAACCGTTCGTAAGGTGGTAGTACACTTACCTCAATCCAAAAGCTACGAACCACGTAGCTCCATTGGCCCTCCGACCATCCCGGCCTCAGGCAACCACCAACAGGTAACGCGGCACACCTTTCCCATAAAATACAAGTTTATTGACATCAAGTCTCACAAGATTGCGCAAAACTTGCAATCTTATCACAAACACAATTCTTCGGATAATAATTTGTATACACTAAATATATCAAAACAATATTACAGTCTGTTCACAAAAAAAGTTTATTTCAAGAAAAACATTGAACACAACCAGACAGTCGTCACACCATGTCCTCTCACCTCAACAAAACAAAGCGGAATAATAAAATAAGAGTGCCGAGCCGAACGAAGGGCGGAACGCGTGCGAGCGAGTGAGTTGAGTGAGTGAGCCGCCGACCGAGCCGCAGCCAGGCAAGCATATAAGTTCCTTGCAGGCAAGGCACCCCATACCAGCCAGCAAGCAAGCAGCGAGTCTAAGCTCCCTCGCCTCGCTTGATTGAATCAAATCGCGACCTCCTCTCGTCGCGCGCGAAGCCGTCACAACATTTTATTAATTTTATTTGTGCATGCTAAGTGACATCTATGAACAAGTAGCAAGATGTTGTGAACCAAGTTTCATACAAATAAAAGTAGATGGCACTATTCTCAGTCACACAAATGTCAAAATGACATTAGTTTTAGTGATGCCCCAACATCATTTCGATTACTAATTTGTATTTTGCACATCGATTAAAAATGTATTCCATTTTTATTGGTGCATCTGTGGTGTCGTTCTGATTCGAGTTGACAGATAAAAATATGGAAGTTTATGTAGACCCTTCACTATAACGTATCTCATCTCGTGACAATCGTTCGCCATAATCTTATAATGACTGTTCGTGTTCGCGTATTCGTTGGTTTCTTCCAAATACGACAATGTATGTGCTGTAATGATGACCCTATTCGCCTATTTTGCCTGTATTTTACAAGCAAGGTGGATAAGCAAATACACGAGCAAATTAAAACACGTACCTACTTAAATCGAATAGCCATGCGAAGTGCTACCTATGTGTAACCTCAGTGAAAAAAGAAAACCATCCATACATTCGAAATAAAAAAACAGTTATAAACCTCAAGTTGAGAGATGCCTGTCATAAAAAACGAAGGTGAGTTTTTTTACTTCCTTATAGCACAACTACGAGTTCCATCTGATGTTAAGTGGTAACAATCACCTGTAAAAAAGCATAGCCTTGCCAGTTACACACAACAAGAACGTTCCAGCACTGCTCTGCGTTATTCAACTTGAGACTTAGCCTCATGTGCCTGTAATTTTAACGCAATCACACCAACCGATGCTGATGACATCAATGCTCCATCAAAGTGCTCAAAATTAAATGTGACAACACCCTGACACATTTGTGCACTTTGATGCGAGGAGGCAATGGAAATGGGAACGACGAGTGTCGACAAGTGGAGCCAGCAGCAGCAGCGACGACACGTTGCTGAGTGAGTTAATGACGTTAAATAATTCATGTTGAGTTTTATTACGTAGTTAGTTTTCATATTTATTCTTATACAGGGTGTCCCAGAACTCAAAGTCAAGCCGAAACGGGGCAACAGGATTGATTGTAAACATCATATGAAAAATCAGAAAAAAACTATCCCATGCATTTTGAAAATTATGGGCATTTAAAAACCTACACTACAATTTAGTCAATCTATAACCATTTTTCAGTTATTGTAATTAATTTTTATTATTTTTATTCATTTAAACTTTGTAACCGTAACCCTTAATAATATTTCTAAGAATCACAGTCAAAACGAATGATTTTTGTTTTTAAATTAATTTTTTTTTTCAGATTTTTCTCATGATGTTTACAATCAATCCTGTAGCCCCGTTTCGGCTTGATTTTGAGTTCTAGGACACCCTGTTTATGATATCACAATTAACTCTAGTATCGAGAAACATAATTATAGTATCTCTATACTCGAGTTGACTCGTCGACGTCGAGATGCTATTTTGCTCGATATAACTTGATCTCGCCCCTACTACACTGAAGCGCGCGACTGTCACCCTGTCGCTGTCAGTCACGCGCGCGTCGCCATTCGCCAAGTCGAGTGATGAATTGATTGTGCGTGAAATCGTACCACAGCTGATTATTTTATATAGACAAAATATCGCGTAAAGCCAGCTTTATTTTTGAATTTTAGCCAAATCATTACCTATTTATTACCTACTGATTATTGTTACGTGTTACCTACATGTTTTGTGATAAATAACAATTATAATCAGTTATTCTGCTCGTAAGTTAAAGCAGCGAGTTTCAAGGTTACTCTGAAGTCTGAAGTTTTAATTTCGAAGATTACGCGGACTATAATGTGTGGTGTCTTGCCATAATGGTGGAGGATAATGATCGTTTCGGCAGGAGTCCGACCAAGAATACTCTGCTGAAGATAGTGATACTTGGAGACGGTGGAGTTGGAAAGTCGTGTCTGATGAGTAGGTTCATCTCGAATCACTTCGATGACCACAGTTTTCACACTATTGGCGTGGAATTCATGAACAAGACCATAGAGGTGAATGGAAAGGAGTTCACATTGCAGGTATGTGTCTAACTGGTTTTTAAATTAAGCATTTAAGTGCAAAGTGTTTCACTTGATTTTCCTAATAACTTGTTCGCACCAGCAAAGCGAGGGTTAAACTATAGCTACCCTGGTACCTGAGTTGAGGGTTGAGGATAAGGGGAAAGCATGTGGGGGTAGATGGCAAGTCTTTCCCTATAGTTCTTTTTTCTAGGAAATGAAAAAAAAATTCTTCAAATTTCTTCACTTTAAAAAAATAAATAAAAAATAACCCTAACCTAATGAGAATTCCTTTCCTTGAGTCTTTTTGTCATAGAGATGAAATATTACTACCAATTTTCTTCATATAAAAAAAAAACCCTAACCTAACTAGTAACTTACCTGAAAAATTAAATTATTTTTTTTCATTTCCTAGAAAAAAGGACTCTAGGGGAAGACTTGCCATCTACCCCCACTTGCATCCCCCCTATCCCCAACCCTCAACTCAGGTACAAGGATTGCTATAGCCAACCCGAAGCGAGTAGCACGCGTCCATAATCACTGGTTGGCTGATGATACCAAAATACTGTGGAGGGAGGTGCGACTCGCCTCGCCTGCTACAAGCCTGGTGCGAATGAGATATTATAGCTGGTTCAAACTGATCAAGTAGCATGTATTTTGGTGTTTATGAAACAGTGTGGTGATAGGATTTTAAGTGCGCCTCAAGAGGCTCCTTTCGAGCACTACATGAGTATTTCTCAAACAAAATGTACGTAACGAAAAAGGAAAACGTTACGAAAAAGTACTTTTTTGTAACATAACCCTAGGAACTTAAATAAATAAATAAAATCACAATGAACGCTGGACAATCCACACAGCACCATCTAGCCCCAAAGTAAGCTACTCAAAGCTTGTATTATGGGTACTAGATGACTGATATATTTAATACATTATATACTTACATAGATGTTCCGAGGCGGGAATCGAACCCGCAACCTCTTGCGTCGCAGGCGGACTTTCGCCCGCTGCATCACAGAGGTCGTTAAGGAAGGAAAAAGTACTTTTTCGTAACGTTTTCCTTTTTCGTTACGTACATTTTGTTTGAGAAATACTCACATAGACAGTGTTAGTAAGTATCACATGATTAGGGTATCTTAGCTTAGCATTAAATATAAATAGTTCCATTTCATTGACCGAGCGAGCGAAGGGAGCGAAGCGTCTCAGTTTCCACATTGGCCAAAAATGCGTTTGTCCGGATGTCTCTGTCTGTCTGTCTGTCTGTTCTCCTCTACAGGTCGCATTTTTCAACCGATCTGGACGAAACTTAGTACACAGGTTATATGACTTATTAGGATTTTTTTGTCATCGGGGATTTTTAAATGGGGGGGTACTTCCCCCAAAAACAGGGCAAAAAGGGGGCTATTTGATATACTGGATATCTCCACCAAATGAGATCCGATTTCGATTATTCTTTTTTTATTTGAAAGGTAGTAACTATATGTTGGTCTCATAAAATTTTGGCGAAGATCTGATAAGGATCTTCAGCATGATGAACAGGATAGCTCATCAAACAATCGATGGTTTTCAATCAAATTTGAGAGAAACACAAAGGACCTCATTCTACACAAGATGATGCAAAAACAATCAAAAAGATCACAAAACGGAAAATGCACTTGCACATTACATTCCTCAAAAATTTACAAAATTAAATAGAAAAAACAAGCTCACTTTTAGTATGCTCGCGAGGTCTACAGCTCCCAGAGCCACTAGTATAACTTTTGTCCATGCAGATACTTTAATGTAAGTGTGAATCATTGAGATCTTGCTCATGCACATTGTTACAGACAATTAGTGTGATTTACTGACTTGTTCCTGATTAACATGCACCTGGCAATATAAATGACTCACTGTCCAAAATATTAGCGTATGAAGTTGCTGCTTACTTGACAACAGAAAGAAAGAAAAGAAAGAAAGAAAGTTGATTTATTTGTCACACAAACATTTATGGGGATCAAAAATTTAATAACAAAACAAATGTAAGGTGAAGAAAGAAGGTGCTATGTATAAGTTGTTTCCAAATTGATGTTCTTGTATATGGTGGTCTGGTAGGTACCTGGTAGGTACCTTATCATAGGATAAGATACCTACCAGACCACCATATCTTGTTACTAGTTGCGCCCCGCGGTTTCACCCGCGCAGATTTGAATTCCGGTATTCCCACGGGATAAAAAGTAGCCTATGTGCTATTCCAGACTATAATCTATCTCTAGTTTCATCCAGATCCGTTCAGCCATTCTGGCGTGAAAGAGTAACAAACATCCATCCATCCATCCATACTTACAAACTTTCGCGTTTATGGTATTACTGGACTGGTAGGATCATACTGTTACTTTTCCTTATTATACCTACCAGTGCAATATGTGCTAATTGAAAGTATTATGATCTAGGTATACATGAAAAGTTTCAATTTTCCAAACCAAGGTGTGACCAGCCACACTGTGACTCATTTCCGCCAGATGCTATTATGTAGTCAGCAGTTAAGGCCACGCCTAAAAATTGAACCCTTCTTTAGAGATTACACATTTTAGTTTGGGGTTAATAAACTCACCCCTAACGTTGGTAGCCAGGGGTCAGTAGCCACTTAGGTATCTACTCTCTTTTCTAAAGGTATCAAAAACGAAACTTACTCGAGGTTTTATTTAAGTTAGAGTAAATAAAGAAAACAGGCCTTCAGAAACAGCCATCAATTAAATTTTTATTTTAATATACCTACCTACACTTTGTGTTAGTTTCTGTTTATCAGGACATCTCCTTGTAATCAAAAATCAAAAATCCACTTCCTACTAAGTAATATTATAAACGCGAAAGTTTGTAAGTATGGATGGATGGATGGGTAGGGTTTTATCTGTTCCGTGGATGGATGGATGGATGGACGGCTGAACGGCGGCCCGATTACGCTAATGTCTGGCTGTCAAACTGAAAGCCATCTCGGCTTTCAATTTATCATTTGATCAAGGAATGTAATACTTACTAACGAGAGCATTTGATTCCCATAGTGTAATAGCAACATATAGATGGATCTAGTATCTAAATTCCTTGGGATGGATGCAAAATTCCTTGGAATGGATGCTAAATTCCTTGGAATGGATGCTAAATTCCTTGGAATGGATGCTAAATTCTTTGGATGTATGGGAATCTTTCAAACTGAAAACCATCTCGATAGCCAGACATTAGCGTAATCAGGCCGCTGATCTGGATGAAACTTGGCAGAAAGATTTAAATATATGGGTGAAACCGCGGGGCGCAATTATTTATTTTATTTATAGACGAGCGCTTTCGCTGATATGATTATTACGCTTTATAATTAGTTAATAATAAAGAGTGTTTTACAATTTTTATTCACAGGTGTGGGATACAGCAGGCCAGGAGAGATTCAAATCCCTTCGAACCCCTTTCTACAGAGGTTCCGACATCTGCATTCTGTCTTACGCAATAGACGATCGCTCCTCGTTCAGTAACATCAAAATGTGGTTGAACGAGTTCCTGCATTACGCTGGAGTCAAGAACGGCATTGATCGATACCCCTTCATGGTGGTGGGGAATAAGGTAAAGTTATTTTTTTATAACACACGGCAAACCGAAACACAGCAACGCTGCATGGCGGTAGAAAAAGGTGTCTTTTTCTACCGCCATGCAGCGTTGCCGTGTTTCGGCTTGAAGAGTGTGGTTGTCTTTTTTTATGCCAAAGCTGGCAGCAGAGCATACGGGCCACCTGATGGGAAGTGGTCACCGTCGCCCATAGATAACTGCAACACCAGAGGCGTTGCTGATGCGTTGCCGGCATTTTAAGAGGCGATAAACCCGTTTTTTTAAGGACCCCATGTCGTAGCTCCGAGGGAAAACCGCAGGGGGAAGTTCATTCCACAACCTACTCATTCGTGGTAAAAACGACCGAGAAAACGAGTAGTTGTTTTTTACGATAGACACCATTTTCTACCGCCTTGCAGCGTTGCTGTGTTTCGGTTTGAAGAGTGTGGTTGCCGGTGTAACTACAGCCACATGAGGCTTAACATCTGTATGCCTCAGGTTGATGAACGCAGGGCAGTGCATCGTAAGACACGTTTCTATCGTGCATGACTTGCGAGGCAATGCTCTGTAATAGGTGATGGTTACCACTCAAAATAATCAGATAGGCCTACAACTAGCTGATGTTAAGTTCTTCTTCTTATAGTGTCACTAGTTTCTTTCGAAACAGTGTGGTGAAAGGATTTTAAGTGCGCCTCAAGAGGCTCCTTTCGAGCACTTGTCACATGTTATAGAACTTGTTAGGTTTTACAACATGCCGGTTTCCTCACGATGTTTTCCTTCACCGTTTGAGAGTACTGGCATTGCGCACATAAATTTTTGAACAGAAAAATGTTAAGTGGTGACCATCACCTGACTATATGAGATATTGTGAATTGATTGATAGTCTTAACGATTAGGTAGGTAGTTAATTATGTACTAGTGTTGTTTTTTATGAGAACTTCATATTTTATTTTACTTAATTCGTGATTTGTTAAATCATTTTTTTGGTTCTACATAGCACATTGGTTTTTTACTGTAATGTTGTGTATTTGTTGTTAAATAAATAAATAGCAAAGCCTTGCCTCTTAAGTCACGCACGATAGAGACGTGCCCTACGATGCCTTGCGTCCATCAACTTCAGATAGATAGATTATAGTCTGGATTTAAAACCACGCGGGTGGAAACGCGGGGCGCGGTTAGCCGAAAGTAAATAAAACAAAGTTTCCTTAAAATTTACGTTTAAGCATTTTCTGCGATGCTTGTTATTTATTGTGATTAGTAAATTACTAGCATTGTTTTCAAATAATTACAGTAAACCGCGTTCCACTAACCACATTTCTAGTTCCTTTAATAAATACGTTATGTACGTATTTTTTTTTCTTTAGTTACATATCACTACATAGTATAAAACAAAGTCGCTTTCTCTGTCCCTATATCCCTATGTATGCTTAAATCTTTAAAACTACGCAACAGATTTTGATGCGGTTTTTTTTATAAATAGAGTGATTCAAGAGAAAGGTTTATTATATGTATAATACAGGCATGATGTAGTAGAAAAACAATGTGCACCCGTGCGAAGCAGGGGCGCGAAGGCGGGTCGCTAGTATTATAATAATATGAGTAGGTAGGTTCTTATTTATGTAATGCAGGGTTTCCATGCTTGCCAAGGCTCGGCAAGCGTCCGCACAAGCGTGGTTGTGACTTGTTGCCTGTTTTTTTTTTTTTTTTTTATACAACTAGCTGATGGAACAAGCAGATGGCCCACCTGATGTTAAGTGGTAACCATCACCTATAAACAAAACATTGCCCCGATGGTCACGCACAATAGGAACGTGCCCTACGATGCACTGCCCTGCGTCCATCAACTTGAGGCATACAGATGTTAAGCCTCATGTGCCTGTAATTACACCGGCGACCACACTCTTCAAACCGAAACACAGCGTTGCTGCTTGGCGGCAGAAAAAGGCGTGGTGGTAGTACTTCCCCGGACGAGCCACACACAAAGAGCTCTACTACTCTTCTAGGACAGAAGAACAGGCAACTAACTTACTGCTTGGGCTGAAGGCTACCAAAGCCTAGAATCCAGGCTTTGGTCGCGTGGAGCTAGCACTAGAATGGTCGCGCACTGTTCGTTTTCAGAGGAACTTCCTCCCGCGCACTCTAAGGTTGTAGGATGCACTCCCTGCGGGTGCTTTTCCTGGAGAATACAGTATGGGGTTCTTCAAAAAAGGCGTGTTAAAATATTTAAAGGGTCAGCAACGCGAGTGTGACACCTTTGGTGTTACAAACGTCCATAGGCTGCGGTAACCGCTTCCCATCAGGTGGGCCGTATGCTTGTTTGCTACCTTGGTAGAAAAAAAACTGGCACTTAAACTGGCCTAGTTTTAAGTGATCCTTGCGATTTTAATTGAATAAATACCTCTTAACTTTGATTTATGCAAAAAATTCGTTGCAGTCAGACGTGTCCTCAAAAGACAGAGAGGTGACGCACGACCAGCTGAAGCAGTGGTGCGACGACAACAAAATAGCGACCTACATTGAGACCTCGGCGAAGAATGATAACAACGTCGTGGAGGCTTTCTCTATGGCCGTGCAAAGGTATTGCTACGTTTTTCTTCTTTAGTTCTTGGGTATAGGTCGTGTCAACCAAAAGGAACGCTCTTTACTTTTTTAGATCAGACCCTGATGTGTCTGATCTAAAAATAGGATATTATCGTGGGTATATAGGTCGCGTAACCAAAAATAACGCTGGAAAACAGTGGAGGGGATGTATTTGCGCATACAAAATACTGGCGCCATCACACCCCTTCCCCCTCTTTCCGGCGTTCTTTTTGCGTGACGCGCACTATACAACATTAACATTCTAATAATTTTGCGGAAACATAATTAGCAGCTTTAAGAATACATGTCAATATATCATTGTACTAGTAGCGCCCTGCGGTTTCACCCGCGTAGTTTTAAATCCCGGTATTTTCACGGGATAAAAAATACCCTATGTGTTATTCCAGACTATAATATATCTCTGTGCCGGTTTTCACCAAGATCCGTACAGCCGTTCTGGAGTTATAGAGTAACAAACGTCCATCCATCCATCCATACTTACAAACTTTCGCATTTATAATATTAGTAGGATTCATAACTATGTTGTGCCCCAATTGGCTAGGTTTGACCGTGATCGTACAGTCAAGGGTATGCGGAAAACATACTAGACAGAACACATCGGCGGAGTCATTGGCCGTTATTGCAAATGTGGAACAACTTAGTGCTTGCTACCATTTTCCTTATTCGGTGTACTCACTCATCCAGCTAATTGTTGCTAATAGATGAGCAAGCCATTCTTAATCTGAAATTCTGGAATGGAAAAAAAAACAGCACTGCTTTGATCCCCAGTCGCGGTAGATCCCCTTACATTTCGTAGTACAAAGTCAAGCTCATTTCTTGTAATAAAAAATACTAATCGAGAACCTTTATTGGTTAGACAAATCTACCACTACTGTAATGATACTTTATGTAACTGTAAACAGTAAATAAATAAAAAGTAGGCACAAATATTCAAGAGAAGTAGAGCTCTTTGTGAAAGGCTCGCCCTGGGAAGAACTGCTGGCATGCCATTTATGGAAAGTAAATTTTAACATTTAGTTTAAAAAAAAAATAGTTTTTTTGACATATACCTACTTCTTACTACTAATATTATAAACGCTACGCTTATAAAGTTTTATGTATGGATGTATGAATGGATGGATGGATGTTTGTTACTCTTTCACGCCGGAACGTCTGAACCGAACAGGATTAAACTTGGCAGAAAGATAGGTTATAGTCTGGAATAGCACATAGGATACTATTTATCCCGTGGGATACTGGGATTTAAATCTGCGCGGGTGAAACCGCGGGGCGCAACTAGTATGCCATATGATAGTGTTATGGCCAGACAAGCTAAAGACACTATTATAATTTGTCATCTCCTACGTTTTTATTCACTTTTATGTAGTTTCGATGATTCCATACCGCGTTAGTCGCATATTGCATTACGAACCATCCGTGACCCGAGAATGCAAGCGTAGGCTTGAATTGAACCCAGATTTACTGAATTAATTCTTAACAAGCTTCCCACTCAGAATACAGAAGTCGGCACATAAAGAAACATTAAGCATTGAACATTATGTCATCGTCATGTCTGTTACATTTTTATATCTTTAACCTTTACATATTCCATCGAAAGGTTCGGAGGCCCTAAAAATTGTCTACGTGCTTGAAATAGTTATAATAGTTAGTTAGGTTAGGTATATTTACGTTACTAATGTTAACAATCACCAAACATTTTTTTTGGAAATAATAACACGGGAAATACATTGGTTGTGGAAATCAATTAGCCTTGAAAACTTTCAGCGAAACAAAATCAATACCTACCGAATCGTGATATCGATGCTTTCTTGGTTAACCTATGTTTAAAATAAAGATCTTCAGGGAGTTTTGCTGTCTTTGTAAATATACCTTCCAACCTTTGGTGAAAGGATGGAAGCACTACGCGTTGAATTAGGTAGGTATATAGAGGCTGGGAAGGGAGCATGGACACGTCACCTATCGCCTTACACAGGTACTTACCGGGCATGGATGCTTCGGTGAGTACCTGAGTAGGATCGGACACGAACCGACACCACAATGCCACCATTGTGGATGGGATCGGGATTCCGCGCAGCACACGCTAGAGCAGTGCTCAGCGTGGCGCGTTGAGCGCGGAATCCTGATAAACAGGATCGGGCAGGACCTCTCTCTACCAAGCGTAGTGGAAGCTATGTTGGTAGACGAGACGGCTTGGAAGGCCGTGGCCTCTTTCTGTGAGACCGTTTTGGTTCGGAAAGAGGCCGCCGAGCGAGATCGGGAGAGGGCCGATCCCGCTCGGAGGAGGCGGCGGCGGGGTGCTGGCAACGGCCACCCCGCGCTGCCTGCCCCATGAGGGGCGAGTGTGGTACCCCCTGCCAAACAGGGGGCCTTTCGGGTCTGTGGGCGGTCGGAGCGAGGGCTCTGGCTGGTCAGCAGCGGACCCCGGGAGGGCGGCTGGCACATCGTGGCATGTGCAGCCGTAGCACCACGAGTGCTGGGGGCGGCAATGGATGTCGTTCCCGGGACGTGCTTTTTAGCGTTATGCGAGAGGGGCACCGAAATGTTCTTTTTAGAGTCGTCGGAGCCCCTTGACATGCATTGAGGCTGGCCACCGGGGTGGTTTTAGTGAGTCGACGAGTCCGTCAACCTCACACTACCCTATCGCATCCCTCGGTGCGGTAGGGTGTCTGTTTGCAGATTTCCTCCCCGTCAACAAAAAAAAAAAAAAAAAAAAGGTAGGTATATAGAATTTGTCTCAATATAAATTATTAGCCACTAGAGCACCGGTGGTCTAGTGGGAGTGACCCCGCCTTCCGATCGTAAGGTCGCAGGTTCGAATCCGGTCGTGCACCAATGGAGATTTCTATCGAAAAATTTATGTGCGCAATGCCAGTGCTCTTAAACGGTGAAGGAAAACATCGTGAGGAAACCAGTTAGTATTCTAACAGCGGCGATGGGCTTGCAACCTGTCACGTATGGAATACTAATTACTGCAAAATGTGGGTATGTGCCAAATGTAATGTTTGGACGTACCTCTGACTACCCCCCTTAGACATCCTCAAAGAATCTTGAATTAGTACCTACTTGGTACTGGGAGATCTGAAGGGATATCTACCGTGCCTGGGGATCAAACTCGTGAAGCTGTTTGTTTTTGTTTGTTATAAATTATTACTTGAACGCAACACCAATTGGAGAACAAGATAGAGGGACTCTTAGCACGTTTAGCTGGATTTCAAGTGTGGTGTGGAAGATGATAAAGTTAGTACTTATATAAGGAACTTTTTTTAAGTGGAGTGTTTTTACTAGGAAAGGATACGGGGACGGCCCTGCTTGTCCCAGATTTTTCAACGATACGAAAAATGAATTCGCAAAACGCCGTTTCTCCGAATAAAATGTTTGTAAAGTAACACTTAACAACTACACCTAACAACTATGTATGTACATAAACAAAACCATGTGTAATCAATAAATATATTGAATTGAATAGGTACCTACTAGTTAACTGATATATTTAATACATTATACACATAAAAATAACAATGAAACTTTTTTCTTACGAGGTAGTTAATAGGTGATTAAATCTCAGACGACAAACCTTGAGCTGTAATCTCATCTCGTCACCTGCGGTAATGTCAATATCTAAACGCAGCTGAGAGCCTGGGTTGTATGTCCAGCCTCCTCAGGGTCAACGCAGAACTAGCAAAACCTACGTAACCTAAACTATACCAAAAAACCTAAAAAAATAGCAGCAATTTTTTTACGGGTTTGGTTGTCAGAAATAGTTTTACTATCTCTTAGGCCAGTATTGTCGCTTAGCGGCAAAGACATTATTGGCGACTAGTGGGGCCCTCGGTTTCCCCCGCGCAGATTTAAATCCCGGTATTCTCACGGAATGAAAAGTAGCCTTGTGTTATTCCAGACTATAATCTATCTCTCTGCCAATTTTTACCAAGATCTGTTCAGCCGTTCTGGAGTTATAGAGTAACACACATCCATCCTTCATACTTACAAACATTCGCATTTATAATATTAGTAGGATGTTCCTCACACAAATTAATAAATTATCATATTCCATTACAGATGGTCAGAAGTAGAGCAAAAAGCGGAGAAGGAGCTCGGTATGTTCCAACACCCGGACTCTATAACGCTACACGGCAATGGCGGGGCCTCGAGCATACGATCGACTTGCTGCTCTCGGTTCAGCGAAGTATGAGCTAGAATTGCTTGGCACGTCTTAGCAACGCAAACCAGTGGTAGCTGGTCTTCTATTGTCTTTTAGCTACTGAACTGTCAAGTTTCATATGTTATAGAAACGGGAATGGGTATCAATACTTAGTTATGATTTTTTCATTAATCTCAACAGTACCCAAACCAACCAAACGCAAACAGTCCTTGAGAACCTAAATAAAATATTTATAAAAAAACATCCGTCTGCCCAAACTAAAAGGATGGAACCCGGATAAGGTATGTTTGAAATTTCTTCATGATAGTGAACTCCACTTGTTCAGTCTTGTCTTGACGAATGATACAAAATAATCACATGCAGTTGGAGGCTCTTGCGTATGTCTAGCATAGTATACTGATGCCGCCGACTGCCTGTGATTATTAAATTAGTTTTTTTGGGTGGTGTCAAGAAAATATTATCAAGAAAAACATATTTTATAGTTAGTGTTGTAAAATTGACCTCTTAAGTTTTTGTTTTTCTCAGTTCTGATTTGCGGCAATGCATATTTTTTGTTTTGCTGTGTATTTGTTGTATTTAGCTCCTCTTGATTTAAAGTGGCATAAAAGATTCGAATCTATTGTGAGAACGAGAACGACATATCTCTTTACTCTATCTGTCCTGGCTTCTGATTGGCCGGGCTCTGCCTGGTATAATTTAACTGATCTTCGCTGGTTGTTTGTAATTTGTATAGCTGTTATTTGCAGTCAGATTATCTGACTCAGTGATATTTAAACATAACAATACTTATGTGTTTGAACGTATTTATTTAAGCTATTATAAGCCTCACATACCTCATTCAGAATGTGAACGAAAGGTAACCTAGAGCGAGACAGATAATAGTCTCTCTTTCTAATCTCTTAATGGGTATTGCTGCCTACCCCAAAATCAAATTTAGAACTTTGATTATTTGCAACATAGCCGCAACTAGAAGTTTTTAACATGATAAGTATATAGAGTAGGTACTAAATTAATAACACAAATATATAACCTTCAACTATAAGAATGTAGTATTAGTGAATGTAGATTATATTGGTGCTGTATACATTAAATTCATTTTAAGACTTGCGGCTGTCCCCATAATGTAGTGTAGAAATTATTCCATAAATTATTATTTATTGCACCACACGAATATGGGTCTAGATCCAAAGAATAAAGGTAATAGGTCGCGTCAACCAAAAAGAACGCTGGAAAACCAGTGGAGGGGATGTGTTTGCGCATACAATATAGTCGCGCCATCACACTCCCTCTTCCTCCTTCCGGCGTTCTTTTGCGTGACGCGCACTATAACTTCATCGATCATAAAATAGTTTACGATTCTATTTCCTAGGTAGGTACTTGGAACCAAAGCTGGGTCTAATAAGACCAAACTTTGGTTCCAATTACGTGTACTCAAGATTCTTTGTGTTGTATATATAATTACCCACCCGTGCCCACTCTTTGAACTTTTTGAAATATTTTTATTAGACTTAACGAGATTGTGTTTTGTACTATTGGTTGTGCTTTTACTCTTATTAACATATTTTTTTATAAATTTTCAATATGATTGTTTTCTATCTACAATAATCTAATGTATTATATTTTAAGTAATATTTCTAAAAAAGTAGATAGATAATATCTTACAGTTCTATTTATCTACCTTCTTGGTGACTACCTACTGTAAAAGATAATATAAAAAGTGGTTGGTATGTATACAACCACTTTTTATATGGTAGTGACCATGATGTGGTCACTTGTGTCAATGACCAGAAAAAAAATCCGTTCAGTATTGAACAATTTATTCTTGCGAATAAATTACCCAGCATTCCATTGTATATGTGTTCATATTTTTTATTCCATTTTTTTGCTATTTCATGCACTCCGTATATTGTACAGATAAACATAAGGGTTGCTCCACACATGGTATGTGTTATTGCATGCGCTGATAACGCTCAAGGGTTTTAGCTTTATCGTTAGTACATTGTGTACGCAAGCGATCTTACATACTGCTGACGCGAGGCGTAATATGCAGGGGTTGCGTTGTTGCGGTAATACCCGTAATGCATTGCGTTAATGCGTTCTGAATATCTTGTAATAGGTGTTAAGGTACGGATAGACGTGCTCAAAAAGCATGCTTTTATCGAGCCTTGCTCAATAAAAGCACGTGTGTCTAGGCGTTGCTAGTAATAAACATGCTTATTTTGAGCATGGTCAAAAATCAACCAACGTTTGATTTTTGAGCATGCTCCCTGAGTCGCAGGTGGAAAGGGGCGTGCTTCAAGCACGTCTGAACAGGTGCTTGCTTATGAGCATGCTTATCCCTGGCAAATGTGAACAGTTGTAGAGCATGCTTATTTTGAGCATGCTCTTCTGCATGCTTATTTTTGACGATGGCCTCTAAAGTAACATTAAAAGATACCTATAAAATCACTGAACTAAGGGTGCACACATTGCGTACAGTTCAGCAAAAAAAACATATGATAGTGATATGAGCAAAGTTTTCCCACTGAAAAGTTTTCATAAGCAAACATTTGAGTTACGCACCATCGCAGCAGCTGACGAGATAACGCAAAACACACCTGTGTAGAGGAACCTTTATATAGTTTTAAAGTAACTCATATGTACGTACGTGTTGTTATAATTTAAACAATAGAAATAAGTTTAACACTAAGTGCCTGGCTCGATGGTTTGTTAATATATTTAAGAAGGTATACGTAGAAAAATATAATAGCAATAATATATTTAACGTCAAAATATTAAAGAACCGTACTCAATTGCTTTAGGGGCAGAGTAACCCATGAAACGCTGATTTTCAGTGGCACCATACGCCACCCACGTGGTTCTCAGTAAGTATTGTCAACTGATTGTACATTCTTTTATAAGTTTCAGCATAAAAAATAGATCACTTAATATAAAAATAGAATGTTAGACTATTACTGAAATAAATACAAATGAGGAGGAAGATGGGGAAATGCAGATCACCTGAGAGAAAAATGCTCTATTTGTTTTTTCATTTGTCTTATGTTAGTTTTGAGGTTTAAATACTCTGCCTGCTCAAGCGTTACAACTTCAGCGCTTCAGCGTGCTCGCTGTGTTTCAAGGCACCTTATTTAATAAGTTATTGGAGTGAGCGGTATCACCCGACACGATCGCCATTACACCTGCTTCCCCTACATGTATTTTAGCGATAATTTTATGAACAAAATGTGAATCTCTTTTTATAGGTCGGAATAAGGCAATTTCAGTAGGTACTTAGCGCAGGCAAGATAAGTGCGAGCTTATAAAATAACCACATATCTCTACTGGTAGGGAAGAATGGAGATTTTTTTTTCCCCTATTGGCAGCCTTCGCAGCAGTTGGTAGCAACTCTGCCTTCTGCGCCGTAGGCCGAGGGTTCGATCGATCCCCACACAAAACAAACAGTGTGTGATAAACATACATGTTGGTTCTGTGTCTGGGTGTTATTTTAAATAATATTGTAGGTTACCTACCTGGTCAAAAAAATCTAAACTAGCGGCAGTCGTCGCCATAATAAATCTGGCATTGTTGTTGTATCAGCTCAAGGTAGATCTAACATCGCTGGTACAAACTAAATACGCCATCTATAATTTTTAGTAGATTCTTCTTTACAGTTTTATCAGCTCTATTGTATTACATTATGTAGATCTAATCTAACAGAGCTATTTGAACAGGGCTATATATATCTTAGCTATAATGAAATAATAGTTATGACGTGTTTAGCATTTTTTTAAATTATGAAGTATAGTGCAGTTGACTATTTTGCACTATTTGCACTGTAGTTGTTTTATTTATATATTGTGGCTTGAACAATCTAGTGATTAAATAAAACTTAATTACTGGAAACCGCCTTATGAATTTTTGACCTTTTTTATACTACTTGCTGTTGGTACAAGCCCACCCGATGTTGAGTGGTAACCGTCACCTATAACAAAGCATTGCCCCGTAAGTCACGCACGACAAGTACGAACCTTACATGCACTGCCCTGCGTCCATCAACTTTAGGCATACAGATGTTGAGCATCGTGTGCCTGTAATTACACCGATATTTGTCTATGGGCGCGTCGAATGATCGCTAATCTAAAACTAAAACAACAAACTATTCTGAAAAATCCCATAATCCCCTAGGTACTCTTGGTATAAACATTTTCCACCAAATGACAAGACTAGCGTCTGCCAGAAAATAAAACAAAGGTATATCCATCGAATACAATGTAATATCTAAATATAAAAATCACAATCTTTGGAAGTCTATACTACCCTAAACATTCACATGCATTAAAATAATTTATTAGCAGGTATTTATTTACTTTGAGAGATAAAATTGGAAAACATTGATTTTGTTATAGTACCTATAAACTTAGTAGGTATGTACATATCGATACTCAGAATCGCAAGTTTAATTTAAGCGGTCATTAAAATCGAAAGTAAACAATTGATTGACTCAGTAATATAATTGGTTTCCCTGTGTGGCAACAAAATATTTAAATGACAATCATTCAAAAAATTACCTAAAAAATGTCTATAGTTTACATTTCTAGTCACAAACAATACATTTTATTGCAATAATATTATGCGACTATTATGATTATTAGAAACTTTAAAACCCATGCTAAACTCCTAAGTACATACGAGTATAATGGCGTAATCTACTTACATACAATTTCCGGACGTAGTCTCACATACATACATAGACATAGTTCTCGTTCACTCACACAACCATTTTCTTAGAATGGCACGAATATAAAGATAAGTAGGTATAGGTCGCGTCAACCAAAAAGAACGCTGGAAAACAGTGGAGGGGATCGCGCCATCACACCCCCGCCCCTCCTTCCCGCGTTCTTTTTGCGTGACGCGCACTATACAACAATCTAAGTACGTAGGTCTACTTTTTTCAGCACAA
Source organism: Plemyria rubiginata (assembly GCA_963576535.1). NCBI lineage: Eukaryota > Metazoa > Arthropoda > Insecta > Lepidoptera > Geometridae > Plemyria > Plemyria rubiginata. Next base: position 12,056,735 of record OY754908.1, on the reverse strand, counting down.
GCAACATTATCCACTCACTGCAAGTCTCATATAATATCATCATAGTAAATAGAATCACGACCGTAATCTCCATGCACGATATACATGCCCCGGTTTTCTCGGTATTGAAACCTTGAGGGTTTCGTAGAGTATAAGGTTATTCAGACCAATAAAAATGTGCCACAGAATTCGAGCCGAATATTGAAACTTGAGGTAAACTGAATTTATTATTTTTCACGGTGAAATTGAAAAGCCTCTTTAGTTGCGGTAAACTACGTTCTACTAACAATTTAATCCCTGCTACATCTCTAATGCCCAATTTACAGTAGACAAGTGTTTAGCGAAGTGGGTAAGTCCATAAACCCATCCAACATATAGACAGACAGTGATTTGGTCGAGTAAGATACAACTACTTGTTCTTGACCAACTCTTTCTCTTGCTCACTGAACAGTCTACAATGTCTGTATAGTACACAAGTCCGGCATTGAATGCAGAATATCTTTTGCAATTTTGCAACTTGTTTTCAGATTTTGGATTCCGTTTTCCCGGCAAGTTTTGGTATACAGATGACATATCGTTCATGGAAAAATCTTGGTTCTCAGCACGCCGAATACGAAACCCGAATTACGAAAGAGTAGGAAATTAGGAATAGATATTGGTGTCGATTCTGTTGTTGCATTACCCTAAACTAACCTAACTTGACAGTTCTAAAATTATAGCCGTCCTTGTTACGGTATTTTAGAAATGGATGGCAATATTTTAGTGCTGTAAAATTAGGTTAAGTTAGGAAAATAAAACAACAGAAATAACACCACTGTGTTATTGCGTAACACGAAAAAGGAAATCGAATTTCGCAATAGGAGATCCGAAAAATTCGGAATAGACACTCGTCTTCGTGTCCAGAGGGCATGTACTGTACAAATCCACTTCGCTAAACACTTGATCGATGTGAATCTGTCATAAGGATGGACGCTACCAACTGACTCGCGTCAGCAGCGTCCGCACCACCACTCAGAGTGGCCTGCGGGCTGCCACTAGTTCCTCGCTAACCTCCCAAAGCTTGCCCTCCACATCCTTATCGAAGGGGTAGTTAGAGGTGTACTCCTTGCAGTCGCGGTAGAACTTGCCGGTTTTCCCTTCGATGCTGTAGTCGGTCGCGCAGAATACCACTGTCTCTGAACCCTGGAAATAAAATAAGTTCAATAATCAGTATTCGAGTTAGTACTTGGTACTGAGAGATCTGAGGGGATATGTATCTACCGTGCCTGGGGATCAGTCGTGACGCTATTGAATTTTTTTGTAAATCTTATTAATTAAAAAAAAAATTGTATTTTTTTAATTTTATTGTAGATCTATATTGCAATATTAAATATTTGTTTATTTTTAAGTCACGAAGTAACTTACCTACTTACTTATAGTTTTAATAAAATACCATTAGTGTTAACTAAGTTATAGGATGTATCATAATATGTAACTGAATTTTATCGAACACTAGCGACCCGCCCGCCCGCCCCTGCTTCGCACGGGTGCACATATCATGCATGTATTATACATATAAACCTTCCTCTTGAATCACTCTATCTATTAAAAAAACCGCATCAAAATCCGTTGCGTAGTTTTAAAGATTTAAGCATACAAAGGGACATGGGGACAGAGAAAGCGACTTTGTTTTATACTATGTAGAGATGATAGTGATTTTCGGGACTTAGGGCTAAGTGTTTTGAGAATAAATAGGTCCATAATGTACCCAGTAAGCGTTGCAATTAGGTTGCAATAGTTTTATTGAATGGGTAGATAGTAAAACTGTCTCGGCTGAGCACGCCTCAGGCACGTAAAGAAACCTAATCGAACATGCCTCATGAGCGTGTAATTTCGATGTGGAATGTGGAAACGGCGTTTTTTTTTGTTTTTTCATGACAGATAAAAAGAGATATTTAAAAATTCACATAAAACAAAGCAAGCGGTTTTTAACGTTTCGACAGTCGCCTTTTGGATTTTTTTCTAATAAGTTTTATTTTTATGGCACGAATGATGAATAGCATAAAATTATCATAAAGATTTATATGCACACACATCGTAAATGACGCACAATTTTCATGTCTTATCATGTCTGTATAAATCTTTACTTAGGTATCCTTTGACTTGTTGTTAACTTCTATACCTTTCACGCATGGAACCTTGTACCAAATAGGTATTGTGGAGGAGGGCGTTGATATTCGCGACACACTTTTTAACTCCTGCGGATATCATCGTTTTTCTATCTGTTTCTGTATTTCTGTTAATTGTTCCAAATAAATACTTTTTGATTTTTGATTTGATTTTGATTTGTCAAAAACATGTGACATTTGCTCCGATTAAAATCCTTTCACCACGCTGTTTCTAAAGAAACTAGTGACCCGACAAGAAGAACCGGGCATAGGCCAGACATGATCAGCCTAAACCCAAATATTCGCAAAAGCTCACCTGTTTGGCCGATCTCATGTACAGGAAGAAAATAGGAGCCATTATGATGTAGTGGTACCACTTTATTGAATGCCTGAAATTAAAATACATTTTATCATGTGCTGTGCAAAACATGTGGAGGACACAGGGCGGAGTCACTAAATAATAAATAAATAAATAATGCTGGACAATCCACACAGCATCATCTAGCCCCAAAGTAAGCTTCAAAGCTTGTGTTATGGATACTAGATGACTGATATATTTAATACATTATATACTTACACAGATAGATATTTTTTTATTATACATAGAAAACACCCAGACCTACGGAACAAATTTCTGCAGATCATACACAAATTTGTTCCGAGGCGGGAATCGAACCCGCAACCTCTTGCGTCGCAGGCGGACTCTCGCCCGCTGCGCCACAGACGTCGTCAAAAAGACGACAAAAAGTCACTTTGATGTGCACTTAAAATCTGTACATCACACTGTTTCAAAAGAAACTGTAGTCATCATCATCATCAACCTATGTTAGTCCACTGCTGGACGTAGGTCTCTCCCATGACGCGCCACTGAGCGCGGTTTTCAGCTCTTCTCATCCAGTGCTTGCTGCGCTACATTTCGCAGATCGTCGCCCCACCTTGCCTGAGGACGTCCTACACTACGCTTACCTAAACGCGGTCTTACTCAAGTATTTTTGTGACATAATAAAAATAAATAGGTATAGACATTCCACACAGCACTATCAAGCCCCAAACTAAGCCAAAGCTAACCAAAGGGAACCAGATAGCTGATACTACTTTTGTTATTTTTTTTTGTAAATACATACTTATAATATTATTTAACAACCAGATAGAAAACAAACATCTATATACATCACACAAATGTTTGTTCCGGTGGGGATTGAACCCACGGCCTAAGGCACAGAAGTCAGAGCTACTACCAACTGAGCAGTGAGGGCTATTATATTTATTATTATTATATTAAATAATAGAATGTCTTGTACTGTGATTTATTTATTCCTTACCTGAATAAGTTTGTGTAACAGAAGCCTGGACAGCAAGCATTCACATCCACACCACTGCCTCTCAGCTGATCTGCCAGCGCCCTCATAAAGTATGCATTCATGAGCTTTGAGTTGCAATACCCAGGGTTATGACGCCCGGCCTTTCCACTCTTAGCTACTTCAATTTCAGCCTTTAAGTTCAAATCTTCAAAGTTGATTTTCCCTCGCTCATGAAGTGTGGAAGAGACTATTACTATTCTGTAAGTGGACAGTTTTAGCATTGATAAAATAATTATAAAGGTTAACACAACTTTAGTGCTTATAATACATATAAAATTCAAATTTTAGTAGATAGGTAGGTTACATACACTACATATGACACAGTATGAAAGAGTATAAAAAAGCTAATTCAATAAATTATACTAGCCAAAAAAAGGTGTGCACAAATGACAAAAAAATTTATAGCATTAGTGTGCTCAAGGTCAGGCAGTATAAACAATGTATTATGTCATTAGGTATAGTATAAAAAACAATTATTTAGACACTGATCAAGGTCTAACCTTGACTAGCATGTACAAAGCTGTTAAACTTCATTAAACATCCCATTCTGGTTTATTGAGTGATGGTTAGATGGTTACCTAGTATGGTAGAGATCATCCATTCTAAAAATGCACGCCCCTCTACCTGCCTTCACCCACACAAGCAAATGAGGTGTATACACGCAATACATGCCACCAAGCAATTTCATTCGTTATTCAGTTTCCCGCCAGACATAAAAGTGTCACTTTCACGTTTGGCGGGAAACTGAATGACGAATAAAATTATCAGGTGTCATGTATTGCGTGTATACACCTCATTTGCTTGTGAGGGTGAAGGCAGGTAGAGGGGCGTGCATTTTTAGAATGGATGATCTCTACTTAGATATGTGACAGGATATTAGGTAATTTCTGTTATGGTTTTAGCTATAACCATTTCAGTCTAACCTGCTTGGTGTTGCCCTCTTCAACAGATCCATCAACAACTGAGTCAGATAGAAGTGCCCCAAATGGTTGACACCGAAATGTATCTCAAACCCTTCCTTTGTCTTCAGATCTTCGTTCAAAGGCACCACCACACCAGCGTTGTTAATCAGCACATCAATCTTGTAGAAACCGGCCTTTACAACTTCTACAAATTTCTCGATTGATTCAAATGATGCTAGGTCTAGCTGCATTGAGATCTGTAAAGAGACTGAAATTAGATTTTGGAACTGGATTGGGGAGATCATTAAGTAGATCTGAAAGTTGTCTCATGATCAGAAACTTATTTATATAACTACCTACCAATGAAAGTCCATAGAGACAATTAAAGATGAATTCAGAAGGCAGAAGATTAACAGTGTTACTTTCACAAAATTACTTAGTAGTTCGGCAAGAATGTTATTATAATATTTTTTCCGGGTTGGCTATAGCAATCCTTGTACCTGAGTTGAGGGTTGGGGATAGGGGGGATGCAAGTGGGGGTAGATGGCAAGTCTTCCCCTTGAGTCCTTTTTTCTAGGAAATGAAAAAAAAATATTTAATTTTTCAGGTAAGTTACTAGTTAGGTTAGGGTTTTTTTTTATATGAAGAAAATTGTTAGTAATATTTCATCTCTATGACAAAAAGACTCAAGGGAAGGAATTCTCATTAGGTTAGGGTTATTTTTTTTTTGTTTTTTAAAGTGAAGAAACTTGAAGAAAATTTTTTTTCATTTCCTAGAAAAAAGAACTATAGGGAAAGACTTGCCATCTACCCCCACAGGTTAAACTATAGCTACCCTGGTACCTGAGTTGAGGGTTGGGGATAGGGGGAAAGCATGTGGGGGTAGATGGCAAGTCTTTCCCTATAGTTCTTTTTTCTAGGAAATGAAAAAAAAATTCCAAAAAATTTCCTTCAAATTTCTTCACTTTAAAAAAAAAAAAAAATAACCCTAACCTAATGAGAATTCCTTCCCTTGAGTCTTTTTGTCATAGAGATGAAATATTACTACCAATTTTTTTCATATAAAAAAAAAAAACCCTAACCTAACTAGTAACTTACCTGAAAAATTAAATTATTTTTTTTCATTTCCTAGAAAAAAGGACTCAAGGGGAAGACTTGCCATCTACCCCCACTTGCATCCCCCCTATCCCCAACCCTCAACTCAGGTACAAGGATTGCTATAGCCAACCCCCCCCACATGCTTCCCCCCTATCCCCAACCCTCAACTCAGGTACCAGGGTAGCTATAGTTTAACCTTTTTTCCTATTATTTTTATCTGACTTTGTTTTGATAATCAGGGTCAAGAATGTAGTGCCATTTTTGTATCAAAGGTCAGTGCTTTGTCAAAGGTCCGTTTTGACCTAGGGAAATATACCTTTCAGATTTTACTCAATAAAGACTAAGAAGACTAAAAGTAAAAGTACTCACCAGTTCACCTCCATTCGGCTGTTCGGCTCTTACATCGGCGATAGCTGCCTTTGCCTTGTTGACGTCTCGGCAAGCGAATATGACCCGTGCTTTTCTTTTCACTAGTGCTCGGGCCGTCTCTAGCCCTATACCACTGTTTGCTCCAGTAATCAAAAAGGTCTTGCCCCTTAGACAGGTATTGGTCACACATTTTGCCCAACTCCTAGACCGCCACTTACGCAGGAGGCCTAGAGCGACGATCACCGATATCGGCACCGCAGTGTAAATTACATGAGCAGAGACCATTGCACTGTTTTTAATTGAGACACTGAATAATTTGGACCAAATCTACGTAGATTTTATGAACAAAGTAAGTAAATATTTCGGAGACGGACGGGCTGCTGATCAGTCGCGTAATTTCTGTCTTCTATTGCATGCATTGCATGCACCAAGGAATTTGAATATATTCCTTGGCATGCACTGTCTGTCTGTCATTACTCTGATCCTGTCATGTCAGTTAACAAACAAGAAGAGATGTGTCTAAAATGACATATCTTTCAAAACCTGTAAACGTCGACCAACGAAAATATAAAAAAGAAAATCTGTAGTTTAGTTCTGCTACTCCGCACTAGATGGCAATATGATAAAACTTAAGATCACGTTAGGTTGTTGTTTGTATGATCGTAGAATAGAATCGTAGACTATTATGATTTGGTAAGAGAGGAGGTAGATCCTATTTTCCTACGAAAAAAAATGGTTTGCGTTTGGATGGACTTACGGCCGAATACTCAAACGTTCGCCGAAATTCAAACTCAGATATAAAAGCACGTCTCATGTGACGAGTTTTTGACGGAATTTAACTAAAAACTGGCAAAAAACCACGACTTGAGACGTGCTCAAATCTGAGTTGCGTTTCAGTATTCGGCCGTAAAGCAGGTAAAGTCGTCGGTACATCTTCGGGTAACTGTCCTACGGCATGCTTCGTCTTTTCGTTCGAGTAGACTTTTTCATAGCTCGTCATCATCAATATAAACCCACTGCTGGACTGCCTTCCCAATACTTATGAAGGATGCTAATGGGCCTTCTCCGTCCACCGACTTTCTGCGATCTCAATGTAAAGGGTAGAGAGGGACGCTACGCCTTCCGGTTTGAGCCATTACTCTCCAGCGTATGTTGGTTTGGTTCTACTACTTATAGGTATGTTAGGGACTTTACCAGTACTTAGTAGAAATAACACAAATATAAAGTTCATTAAGTAGCTGGGCTGTTTATTTGAAATACATAGTAAGGGACAACTAGATAAAAATCTGGACTCCAGACTAAGAAAACCAATGATATGGCAACATTAAAAATACAATATTTTATACGTTAAAAATATTTCCACAAAGGCATTACGAATAAATATGTAGGTATTGTAATCTTATATTACTTTAAAATCTACTAAATTAGGTATTGAAATAGAATATCAGAAAAATGCTGTAGAGCTTAATTTGAAACATTTAAAATATCCACTTGCACGTTATTTGCAGTAGACACACAACATTTAAAATATTAGAACGTAGGTACCTCGATAAGTACCTAAACATTTTCATAAAATTGACATTTATAAATCAGCGATACAAACACGAGTTGGCACCAAAGAGTTATAGAGATTCAAGAATCAACGTCGAATGGACAAAAGCCCAGAAAACCACTTTACTTTGGAATGTAGTTATGTCTTAATACTAACAAGCAAGTCACAGGTAATAGATATTTTATATTGGAATAACGGTAGCAGGAATTAGATAAACCTTAGTAAAACATACGAGGGTAAGTAGCTGACCTACCTACTCAGTTACATATGCCAACACCGATTTTAAATAAAAAAGAAAAACATTTATACCTATCTAAAAAACTAAGTTATATTTTCATCTAAGGTTTGCAAGTTGTGGCACTTTTGCAACTGAATCGTGCTTGTGCATTATTAGTGGATCCTTCTAAGTTATTGTCTCAGCTCAGAGATTCTTATAAAATAATTATTATCGAACATTTTTGTATTCAAGGACACCTTTCTTATATTTAGTGCCACTACCTACTCACCAACTATAGATGCGTTTACAAGCATACGATACAATACAATTTGGTATAAAAACTTTACTTTTGTGACAAAGGCATTTTAAAATCTTATTTTACAGTTTCCATTTTGTGCCATTATTGGCTTACAATATTTTTACAATAAACTATTGTCAAGTAGCTGAAACAAGTAATATTAAACTAAGAAATTATTAACGATATACACGGTAGATAGTTCTTTATTATTAGTTATAAAATAAAAACATAATAATGTATAGCACGACACAGTACAAAAAATAACAACAGAAAAAATATCAACAGTAGTACATTTATTGTACACTACATTATTGGTAGTGTAGAGTAACATGAATAACGCTACTGTTTTTAATTATTATATAACATAGAGGTTCAGAATGAATGTAAATAATTTGACTTTTTTATCAAAGGGATATCAAAAATGGCACAATAAGTACATTTTAATAACAGCCCCAAAGATTTGCCTGCTTCAAATATTATGTAAAGGTACGGGGAATGTTTAATTATTTAAGCAGTTTTCTATTACAATCTATAATACAATTACCTATCTCACATGGGAGTTGACAGCTGATGTCGTGATCGGTCTAAGCCTACATCTACGGTTATAGCCTTACCGTCTACTGGCGAACAGCTCTCCATGTCACTGTCTGGCATGATTATGCACATAAAAGACCGTCCACTGCACGCATCTCTTGGGTAAATGGTCATTGGAATGAACCTGTCGCTTGTCCCGTCCACATACGCTCCCAATCTGGAGTAAACTTCTGGGAAATGTTTTTTTAGGTTCACTCCTCTCCTTTCTAGCTCCAGCGATATGTTATGGAAGCATATTTCTCTGAACTTATGCGCGGTAGCAGCGTTCTTTTCGCCTGCTGTTAACAGCTTCGATGTTAGTATCAAGGTGTCTCTATCGTCTGGCGTGGTTTTGCTGTCGCGACGCTGTCGCTGTCTTCGATTCTGCTCTTGTATGACTACTGTCACGGTTTTGCTGAGGCGCAGCTTAGCGCATCGCGATACCATCTGCCGCTCCCATTTCACCGCTCCTTTCGTCGGCACTTCACTGATAATACACACAGCCACGTATAAAATCACCCTCGTCTCAGGGTTGTAAGACTTGCACAACTTGACCACTTCGGTGTACAATTCCACCCCCATTTCGTTTGGTTGCAGAGACGTCCATTTCACGAATTCCGGCTCACTGAGATATTGGTAGCCGTGAGTGGTAAACTTTTCCGCCGATTCGGGGCTAGTGAAGAAAATTTTGACGACACCTCTTCCTTGGGCTAGGTAGCCTTTATGAGCAATTGTGCTGATTTGGTGAAGAGCATCTGCGTCCTCCTTAGCCGTTGATATGATTTGCCTACAAAGACTGCTCGCTCGGGAGTGCAAGCAGACCTTTCTGTGCTTCTCCCAATGCGCTCTACGGCATTCCCTCGAACAATACACTGTCGTGCAATTATGGCAGGTTTTGTAATGTCTCTTGGCGTCTGCTAGCGGAGCTCTTGATGTGCATTTCGGGTATTTGCACTTGACGAATGCCTCATCAGAGCTGTTTTCCGTTTGTAGAGAAGCAAGGGAAGCTTTTGAGTCGTTGTGGGTTAAGTGGTGTTCAGCAGGTGGCCTTATGGCTCCATTGTCGAGGCTGGTTCGGCGGTCGAGGGAGGCACCGTGCTGCGCGAAGGGTTCACTTCGTCGCCGTGAACTATGTTCACCTTGAGCGGACCGTGGCCGTCTCATCTCTTGCATCGCCGTGGGATTATCAACTGAATTGCCTGAAATCAATCAAATGGATTATTCGAGCGTTTGTTTAAAAAAAAATTACTTAAAAAAAATGATAGAGCAGTATGATCATTAGGGACTCAGAACCATTTAAAATCTCAATCTAAAATGCATTGTATACCTACCTAAACATCAACGTGCATCAAGCAGAGACATGCAACTATCAAAAATGCATTGCCAATTTAAAGCTTGCCAAAATAATTTTGAAAAAATAATACAATCTAGATATTATTCCTGGGAAATAGAGTATCAGGTATGTCAAAATAAGTGTGCACATATTTTAGTAGTACAGAATTTAAGTGGCATTGTTAGGAGATTGTTGAGATTGTGAGATTGTTGTTGACTCAGTCAATTCTGCATTTATCTCGATTGTAGATAATAGCCAAGAAATATGTATTAAGAATCCAACTCGTAACTCAAAGTCCTAAAACCTCCCCACAATTTTTTATCAAAAGCTTTTCTTAGCCCCGGTTTCTGAGACCTCGATCAACAATAATTGGATGTAAAGTCACTTGCTATTTCAGCTTTTTCTTCAAATTACATAGATATAGCAAGTTATTTGACGACAGCCGATTAGTGTTGATCGCGCTTTCAAGCCCCTCAGAAGTTTCCATCATCGACCAAATCAACAATGATGGTGGTTATAATAAAATTGGAACGTCTGACTTACATATCGTTCCTACCTGGTCGGTCGGGGCTGGGGTCAGTGACCGAGCTGGGCCCCTCACTGGGGGTGCTGTAGAATCGAGATGCGGGGGATACGCTGCTGTGGCCGCTGCTTGCCTGCTGCTCGTATCGGGGGCTCTGGGAATGGTGAGGAATGGACGTAGAACGTGTCGGAATGCCAGGATAATGGGCTATTTTGATAATCAATTTACAACACATACCTATATCTGTAAACTAGAGGCATTAACCTATGTTTTATTTTGTAACAATATAAGGATTGGGCTCCGTTTGCATTTATGAACTCAGGTAAGGAATAGCCGTAGAACGTGTTGGGCGCGGAATGGCAAGAATGGCCTTTATATGGGATATTTTGGTGATCAATTTACAACGCGTATGTCCATGTGTAAACTTAAGGCTTGTGAACCTATGTTTTATCTTATAAGTTGTAGCCAAAAAAGGCTCCATTCGCATATAAGAATTCGATGGTGGTCTTTTATGCGTTGCACTGTTCTCAAATAGCATGAGGAGGCTGCGAGTATTCTCAAAAACCTGTATTTTCCTGTCCTATTTTTGAAATAAGGATTGGACCCCCTTTACACATTATGTGATAGCGCACTATAATAGGATAATACAGTGCATAGTGGCACTAATACAGTGCATAGTGCCACTATGCACTGTATTATCCTTCCGAATGTTTGGTTATTTTAACTTCTCTCAATAGCAAACGGCTCCGGAGGCCTAACACTGCTCAAAAGACGCCGGTATATAGGTGATTATTGTCACTCACGCAGAGTCACAGTACCTTACTAGTTTTGCATCTCAACGTGCTATCAGAAAAATCACAGATAAAGAGGTTGTCTATCTGGTTTATAAAAATGTTTTGGTATATACCTACCAAAAATCGCATTACCTCTACCTGAGTGTGTATTGCAAATTGCAATCTAACGGTTTGAGTAAAAAGTAGTAAAGTACCTTGCCTCCCATCAAATAATAGGGGCTGCTAGACTTCCTAGGGCTCGGCTGAGGAGTGGGTATCCTCGCCGGCTGCGACGGAAGGCCCAAGAGGGAGTCCAGCACGTCTTCCAGGGTGGTGGAGCCAGGAGACGGCCTGGCGATGCCCAGGGTCAAGGAGCGTTGGGACTCTTGCCAGTCTGCAAGTGTAGGAGTAAGTCAGGGATTGCAAAGGAGCTTACATACTATGAAAGGTATGAAAGAAGAGAAGATAGGAAAGAGAGCTTTGTGCATTACGGCCCTGGCGGAAGACCAGCGTCAGTCGACTGACTTATGCTGAGTCAGGGTCCCTTTTGCAGCTCTTAGGTTATTTTATTATTTATTTTCTTTTTAGTAGGTATTATGTTTAGATCTAAATGGCTGCAAATAAATAAGTAGAGATAAACCATTCTAAAAATGCACGCCTTTGCTCTGCTTGTGTGGGTGAAGGCAGGTAGAGAGGCGTGCATTTTTAGAATGGTTTATCTCTACTCTTTCTTTCATTAAATATTATGCACCACATTTAGTAGTAGGTATTCTGTTTGCTTGCGGTAAAAAGGTAGAACGAAGAGTAGGCACTTAGGCAGTGTCGTTAGTAGAGTTAAATATTTGATTAAACTTACCTTAGTATGATGATATCACAGTGCCTATCTGTAAATAACTAAGCTAGTTACGTATTACCTAAAAAAAGCATCGGGGACTGAACAAAGTGCTTTTTATAAAAATAGGTATACGATTCGAAGCTTTTCCCAAAGAGTAGTGATTTGTAACTTCAATGTTGTTGTTTGGAGATTAGCAACAGAAAAAAGCTTTCAACATCACAAAAATAAAATAAAACCAAATACATAAAATAAAAATGAATATATTCATTACCACTAATATTTAAACGTAGGTAACTAAAATTAGACACAATTTTATCGAAAACATAAATTTGATAGTGTATGAAATAAAATTATTAGACTGTTACGTACCTAACTGAAAAAATTATCTGTTTCAACATCAAGGTACTGAGATTCCATATCAATAAAATATTTTCATACAAAATATATTACTTAGGACTTAGGCTACGTAAAATTACATTGTTTAGGTACTTCTCTATCGGTAATTGGATTAAATATTGTTAACTAGAGAGCTACATAAATATATATTAACATAGAAAGTTAAATATAGGCATATTGAACATCAGCATAAAGAATGATTAATATTTTTAATTTATGATTTTTTAAATTATTTTTACTTATTCATTTGTTTAGCTAAAATATTTATGCTAAACAAATTCGTGACTCAAAAATCGAATGTTTCGGTGTTAATTTTGATTAAATTAAATGTTCTAACCTAATCAGAACCTGTATAATTTACTTAGGGACTTCTGAAAGCCCCAACATAAATTACGAGGTGATTTAAGTAGAAGGAACCTGAATTTTTCTAGTTTCCAGACATTTATCACCTATCACCACCACTTCTAATGGTTCTGATAACTGTTGCCATAGATGAAAATATGAATACTTTTATAAATTGATTATGACAAGGCGAAATATTTTTCATTTGTGACTTTATTAAAGCTTCATTGTACCTACCGATAAAAAAACAAATCTTTACTAACTAGTATTAGCACCTAAATAAAATTTAGCAACTTATTATTTTATTTACAGTAACTAAATTATTGCTAGCATTAAACTAAAAACTAAAAGTTTCGAAACAAAAACAAACTAACAAAATAATTTATCTGTACACTGTATGACGCTATACTAATAACAGAAAAGTCAACTGGATAATTATTAGAGTCAAGAAATTACATTTTATGGCAATATCACTAAAATAAAATAACAAAACTTATCTATTGACTCACTAATGAATCTATTATTCAATGAAATATTTGATATGTCTGATAGTGGTAATTGTCATCATTACATGTATTTTTTTAACTCTACATTAGAAATGCATCAAGATTATTTTTCAATTTTCCACTTTTTATTATACACAGAGATGTCCTATGATAAGAGTTTTTAAATAGTTTGGTGGAGGTCTGGTTTACCTACTACCTCAATTACCTCGTCCACTTTATACCTACTTTTTATTCTGGCAACGTGACGTATACATTTAGTAAAACTACCGCCATAACAAAATAAAAGTAAAAAGCTGTTGCGTCACAACTGGTAAAGCGACTACAAGCCAGTGCTGAACATTGCAAAATGAAATCACTTACGAAACATATAAAATTGGGAGTCAAAAAATAGTGCACATGAATTACAAATGGTCCTGAGTCTTAACATCTCTATAAAGCTCTATTACACATATTCACCAGAAATCTTTAGAAATAAGACTCCACAGAAACTAAAGTACAGCACAAATAACGAAGGAATATAACTTGACACTGCAGGCTCGGGTGTCGATTTGTAAATGCATTGTCAAGCCTCATTTGTATTATCGCATGCAGCAAATACATTGCCGTGTGTGTGTGGGAATGTGTTTAGTGATCGCGTGTCGAGCCTGCAATGTGTCGTGGTGGTCACGCTCGCTCACCGGGCGCGGCGCGATGGTCGAGCCGGAGGGACGACGGCGGCCGAGGATGCGGCGGCGGCAAGGTTTCCACTACCAGCGGTGTTTGAGGAGACTCTAGGGGTTTCGTACCTGAAACGTCAAAAATACCGTTGTTAATCATTGGCTTATGAAGCCTAAAATAAATGGCAAAAAGCCTATAAACACAAATGGTACCTATTCCCATGACGCAACAAAAAGTAAACTGGCAAATGGCAGGAAATCCTCAGGCATGGGATATCTACCGTGCCTGGAAATCAAATCTCAATATTCCAAGAACCAAAACCAGATTATTTGAGGATGTCTAAAGGGAGGTAGTCAGAGGTTCATCCAAATATTACATTTGACACATGATTATACCAATGACGCATACAGCTGTCGTTGGTATTCAAACGCAACAGGTTGCAAGCCCATCGCCGCTGTTAAAATACTAAATAGTTTCCTCCTAAACTAAATGTTTTCCTTCACCGTTTAGGAGCACGGCACTGCGCATTGAAATTTTCGATATGAAAAATTCATTGACGTGCGACCAGAGAATCTACGACCTTACAATCGGTAGGCAAGTCACTTCCACTAGACCACCGGTGCTCTTCAAACGAAAATGTGCGAACACTAACAAGAGAAGTAAAATTAAATGCAACTTCGGTTATCGAACAGGACTTGATGGTAATATGCCAAACCTGTAGATGGAAGTCAGGAGTTATTCGTCGAGTGTGATTAGATAGAACTCCGGTGGCGCAAGTGTAAGGGGAAGGTCGCGGGTTCAAATCCCGCTCGGAGAATAACTTTTGGGACATTATATAATCTTTGAGAAGTAAAATACTTACCAACAAAGGAGCTTTCAAGCCAGAACAGCTTCTGACTGGATCTAGGAGAAGGCTGGTCTATGTCTCCGTTAGCCGGTTCCAAGCCAGACACGTAATGAACGATGGCCGATGTAACCTCCTTGATGGAAGTTTGGATCTCTTCGGCCGCTCTAGCTGATGCTGACTGTTGCAGAAGAGATGACGCTAGCCTGAAAATATAACAAAACATAAGAAACTTATCACGCATGCGTTTATAAAGAGGTATCTTAGTATTTAGTACCCTATTTGAAACGTGTGTGAAACGCTAAAACCAGCGCTGTATGGGCTTTTGTGCTTTTACAGCGAATGCTAGGTGGTAGCTTTTTTGCAAAAGCTCTTTCGTATGATAGCTCATATCCTACTACGAATAAACGCGAAAGTGTAAGTATGGATGGATGGATGGATGTTACTCTTTCACGCCGAAACGACTGAACGGATCTGGATGAAACTTGGCAGAGAGATAGATTATAGTCTGGATTAGCACATAGGCTACGTGCCACGTGCTACGTTTATCCCGTGGGAATACCGGGATTTCAATCTGCGCGGGTGAAACCGCGAGGCTCTTCTTCTACATTCACATCTTTTTACAAGCTTTTATTTAACTTGCTATGTATTTATGCAACTGTTCGTTCAGATGGAATCTAAAAACTCAATTTTGAAGCAGAAATCTTCAACGGATTGTTTTTTATACAACTAGCTGATGGAACAAGCAGATGGCCCACCTGATGTGAAGTGGTAACCATCACCTGTATACAAAGCATTGCCTCGTAAGTCACGCACATAGGAACGTGCCGTACGATGCACTGCCCTGCGTCCATCAACTTAAGGCATACAGATGTTAAGCCTCATGTGCCTGTAATTACACCGGCGACCACACTCTTCAAACCGAAACACAGCGTTGCTGCTTGGCGGCAGAAAAAGGCGTGGTGGTAGTACTTCCCCGGACGAGCCTTTCACAAAGAGCTCTACTACTCTTAACAATTATTAATTACCTTTCGTGGGGAGTTCTAGGTGTGTTGTTCAACCGCTCTTGACTCCGCCACCCAAGGTACGGCTGCCGCGCGCTGAACGAAGATCTAGCTGATGGAGAACAAAGGGGGCTGGTGCCGCGAATGCTGCTGCGCGTTGATGAGCACGGTGATGTCTGAAAACATCAAATAATAAAAATATTGGTGGACATTCCACACAGCGCCATCTCGCCCCAAACTAAGCCAAAGCTTGTGATATGGGAACCAGATAGCTGATATACTACTTAAATACTTTTTTTTTGTAAATACATACTAAATTATATTACACCCAGACAGAGAATCTATGTTCATCACACAAATGTTTACTCTCGATGGGGATCAAACCCACGGCCTGCGGCACGGATGGCAGAGCTACTAGCTACTGAGGTGTGAAGGCTGTCAAAAAATTCAAATCAAGAAATGTTTACATAAAAAAATTTTTTTTCGTCGGTTAAAAAGAAGATTTTGTTATTAGTCAGACTTTATCTAGTAACGGAATTTTATTTATGAATTAGTTTAAAGACGTGAAAGAAAATCAGCTTTAAGGGCTTTTTTTTTTTTTAAACAAACTAGCTGAACCCGCGGCTTTGCTCGCGCCAAGGAATTCAAATAGTTTCATACCAACTTTCATCCCCTATTTTATCCCCTTGGAGGTAGAATTGATCAAAATCCGTTCTTAACGGATGCCTACGTCATAACATCTAACTGCACGCCAAATTTCAGCCCGATCCGTCCAGTGGTTTTGGCTGTGCGTTGATAGATCACTATGTCAGTCAGTCACCTTTGAGTTATATATATTTAGATAAATCAGTGAGTTTACACAAAGCTCGTTCGTAACCGGACAAAATATTGGAAAGTAAATTTTCTAATAATTTCCCTCAGACCTGATTAATGTATTGCGTGAGTAAAACCACTTTTACTAAACAGGTTCGTTTCAATCATAGATTTCATTGCCATAGTTCGTACACGCACATTGAGGTACCAGGGAAAACATTAACATTTTGTTTTATAAGCCGTACCTATAGAAATAAATTCGTACATATAATAGTTCATTAAATGGCTAAATGATTTAAAAAATTCTACTCAATGTTTTTTTAATAAAAAAAATCATTTTTTTAATAAACAAAATTATAATTTTAAAAAGGTAATTTTTAAAGGTAGGTCTAAGGTTTGCTGGAAGAAAACTCTATCTAGGGTTAAGCTCGCCTTTGTACATGACTATTAAGTATTTTTTGTGTAAATCATTTTGTGTACAATAAAGCATATTTTATTGATAGTCGTTTATTTAACAAGATTCAGTCACAAAATGTAAATCCGTGTCTTCTCATTATGTTACATTTTATTTGCTTAAAACTGTGGATCTGATTAAATAAACAAAGGGTTTTGAGACATTTGGTTCTCGATCATTGGTTTAGTACTCGTAGCTTGAAACTGAAATTTGGCAGGCGTCTTCGAACACTGCCGCATGCTGCATTTAATTTATCGACCTCATCTTTGACTTCTTTATCCGTCTGTGTTGTCATAGGAATTTGACCTCTAAGATGTTAATTAATCGTCGGGTTCAGACAATCCGAAAAGCAATACAATTCCTAAAAGAAACAATGAACTCGTTTACATAACTCCGGTGAATGAACTTAGGATTGTCAGAAGCCGTAGAACTGAGCAAGGTTCTAGGGATTACTCAAATGCAAGTCAAAGGCCATTGCTTTGCAAATGAATGAGTTTCAAATGCCAAGGTATTAAGTGCAGCCTGGTTGGAATCGATATCAGTGATAGTTTAACAAAAGGAACAAATAGAAAAAATATAGGCTTTACATAAGTAGGTACCTTTCATCCAACGATTGTCTGGTGGAGATCGCAGCTTAGCGATAAGGCCGCCCATTGTTTTTTTGTTGTATTCATAAGTTGTGTGCAATAAAGTTTTTCTATCCTCTATCTATCTATCTACCTACTCAAAAGAAATCACAAAGATTAGTAACATATTTTTGTACCAATTGGTTTACGTTTTGTTTGTTTGTAATGTGCAAATAGACTGTAGTTCATAAAAATATATGCACCCAAAATATCTAACAAGTAATTCTTTGGAACCTCTTGATTTGAATTGAACGTTCCGTACGATAGTGGTAGCCGAGACCGAAATAAGGTAAACAAATCAAATGGAAGAATGTAGTCTTTCTTACTGCGTCTTATCCAAAGCCTGATTAGACCCCAGTACGGTCCAGTAACAGCCTTACCAGCGACATCGCATGCATATCTGGTCGCTCAACGCAGCTGGTGCTTAGTTACTAGTTATACTTAGTTCGTTCTAGGATGCAATCCCTGATAAGAACTGCCTAGACCACCAGCAGTGTGTGTGGTGGTGTTGGTTCCGAGATTGTCCGAGAGAGAATGAAGAACGTGGTCTTAAAATTTTTAATTGCATCTTTTGTTAACTGTTCCTGAATAGGTAACTTGAATTTGGCATAAGTGAGTACATAGCTATTAAGTAGGTAGGTAATGTTTTTGTTTTTTGACATTTTTAAATGACTAATTGTTTTTGAATCCTACTAATTTATATTTTCTATCATTTGACATTGCGTTGCATCTTTGACATTATTTTAAGGCGTTGACAACACCTAATATTGCTCTCGCTCGCACGATTCGACATTTTGAAAGATATAAAATCACTAAATACAATTTTGAAAAATCGCAAACAACCATTTTGTGTACATTTTGTGTACATTGCACACAGCTTAGTAAAAATTTGACTTTGATCAATGCAAGTTTTCCTGCTCAAAAGTTTGCATATGTACGAAAACTAGAAAAGCAAACTTTTAAGTAGGAAAACTTGTACCGATCAAAACGATTTTTTTACTGAACTGTGCGCAATGCGATTGCACACAAAATGGTTGTTTGGGATTTTTCGAAATTTGGTTTAGTGATTTTATATCCTTCAAAAAGTCAAAACGTGCGAGCGAGAGTCACATTAGCTATTGTCTTCACCTTAAGTATTTTTTTGTAATATATAATCTTAATTTTTGTGACATTTAGGTGCCTTGGCGGTAGCTGTAAGCCTATATGTATATTTTTATAAATAAATAACTCTTACCTGATTAGAATTGAGCCGGCTAGTAGACCACCGGCCAAAGCTGGTCGTATGTGGTGACAGCTGTGGCGGTGGCGGCTGGACGTTGGCACCTCCGAGACTGCCGAGGGACGTGGTCTTTGAGTTAAGCCCACTCCAGCGACCGGCTGAAGCTGACGCGTCAGATAAACGCTTTCGGAGAAGGAAACCTTCGCGGGGAGCCGGCGCATTTTTGTACCTGAGAAGGGAATATTACATTTGATGATGCATTCAGATTCCGCAGTCTTCCCTTTAAACTGAAACTTGAACTGTATGTGAAACTATCTCTTATTTCAGACTATTCTGATAACTCAAATTCACATAAGCTTTAATCTGTTTATTAAATGATATTTTGTTTTTTTTTGGCATAATATGTCCTATCCTATCCTATCAAATGAAATAGGAGAGGACATGCTGTGAGGTAATGTGGTGGCAAGTTAAGTTATACATAACAGCGCAATTGCTGATTGGTTGCCGAGTGGTTAAGGAATCGAAGGACAGAGGTCCTAGGATTCTTTAACTTAGGATTCTTTTGAACGGAGAGTAGACCAGCATAGTCTGATTCGCGGGTCGTAAATGTGTGTAAATAGCTATTCGTTATTTCCTTATACAACCCTGCAAATCTAATCAAGCCGTCCAATCTGTCACACATGAATAACTTATGAAGTTTTAGCGATAGCCATCAATATACTTTTCATCCCGCCATCTCGGAAAGAGTATTTTTGCTCTTCAATATCTGAGTGCAAAAGCCGTTTTTATTCTCTAGAGGATAAAGTAAATTGAATTTAGAACATCATGTGCACTAAGTTTGTGAATTAAAAAAAACATTAAACCTATTTACTGCTACCTCTATGGTGCCGAATATACCATACAACTTTTTTTTAAGTTGTTAAAAACTCAGACTCGGAACCTTCTTGGTGTTCTTTTTTCAATTTGCTTTGTACGCGGTTCTTTACGCGGCATTTTTTCACGTCATTGTCAAACCTTATATTAAAAACAAGAAACTTGAAAACAAGTGAAAAAACTAAAATGAGTGATTCTAGCGACGAGGAAGTTTGTTTGACGCCAACATGTGATTGTAAACGTTTTTTTTTTTGCATTTAGTCATTTCCTCGCTGAGGTGGAATGAAAAGTTACGTGTTGCACTCGAGTGCAAAGATTTTTCACCTCGTGCTCTTTTGATTCCCTCGCTAACGCTCAGGATTCTAATTTTGAATCACTCGCTGCGCTCGTGATTAAATTTTAGAATCCTTCGCTTGCTCGGTCATCAAAATTGAACACGCGGTTAAAAAGCAACTTTGCACTCTTGTATAACAAATAACTATTCCCGTCTGTTGGTCTGGCATATTGTGACGAGGGAAAAGTTGAAGCAGGCTTTGGTTGTATTGCGTGTCATTCAGAAAATGTGTGACAATAAAAAATCTTTACAGATAAGAAATCAGTCAAGAAACTGGACAAGCGTAGAGGTCATGGTAAAAATAATAGCAATTTGCTAAATGTAACAGAAATCAATTATTTATCTGACTCACTGAGACGTAAGATCTTATTAATATTGCTCGCTGAGCGCTCCATAACCTGACCGATTAAGCACGTTGTTTGTATCTTTTCCTTGACATGAAATTAATAGCCATTGACTTAATTATTATAATTAATAATTAATTATCCAGTAATAAAAAAGCATGGAGAGTATGACAAGACTATTTGAAAGCTATTGTAAAATGGACAGAATATTCAGGAAATGTTTAAGCCATTGAGAGAGATGCCGTCAAAAACGACGAAACTAATTCCGACTGCCACCAACATCTGCGTAGAATGTCTGGTGTTCTCTCCATATTATGTCCAGCGTCAGCTCTACCAGTGACTTGTCTAATATTTCCGAGCAGAAGGCCTAGGGTCAACTTGTTTATCGCATTGACCCACTTTGAAACTAAATCCCGGAGTTGCAGCTTTAGAGGAACCTGTGCCAATTTTGATATAAATTCAAGCTTCAGCCGACGAACTTTTTAATTATAAGTTTTCTGACAGCTACTTTATAGTCCGTGCAAGTCCGTGTAGCGTCAACAGTGACATCTATTTTGCTTTTTACCTGAGTTTCCAGTAAAACGCAAAAACAGTTAAAACCTCTGTTTTTTTAGCATGGTTTTTTGTCATTGAACCGTTTGCACTGTCACATAACTAATTGTTGCGAAACATGTTTGGTATTTCATATTGAACAACAAATCTTAAGAAGAATGAAACAGCGTCCTTAATTCCGTCTTGTTCATCTGAGAATTTGTTACTTCTTCTAGATTGTTTTCTTTTGTACTGTTTCCGTAGCTAGAGATTTATGTACTGAATGTCATGTAGCCTTTGCAACCAGCAGGTACGTAACTTTTGTTGCATTCAACTTTCAGTTGCTTATGTCAATTTTGGCAGTTTTGCAATCACGTAGTAGCTTCGATTGCAAACAGAAACGGATTGTAATTGAAACCCATCTTGGAAAGAAAAAAATTGAAACAAGATAGGTGATCGCTATTTTTGTTAGTATAATTTTTCTGTTGCTAACAAACCTTTGTTAGTAACAGAGTTAGGTGATCAAGCCACAGGTCACACTCACACGGTGTCATTAGAAGGACAAGCCATCATTATCGCTAAGTCGTTAATTCCTAGCCAGTCTATTAACGAAAGCCTGATGACAGCTATTAGCGGATGACATTTGTGCAATACCTTCATTAGGATGATACTTGTGAGAGACAGTAGGACTTATAGGTATACACCACTATTTTTAAGTACTTACCTGAAAAAAAAATAAGGACTGTTTCAGCAAAACACTAACGTTGTTACGTTAATACACTATTATTATATGTATGTAGTATAAATAATTATTTTTCACCTATGTATGTCTTTTCTATGTAATTAAATATTCTTCAGTGAACTTATGCAGTGACGTCATCCTACTCAAGGCTCTGACTGAAAACCAGCGCTGCTTGGCAAGGTAGGCTACCTACTTTGTTAAGCAGCAATTGCTGAGTCAGGGCCTTTTTGGCGTACAGTTATGTTTTCTTTTGTTTTTGGTACTGTTTCTTCTTTCGTTTTGTCTCTGTTTATAGCTGTAATTTTGTATGTACCTATGTATTTCTTTTCTTGTTGTGTATGTCAAATAAATGTATTTTCTTTCTTTCTTTCTTTCAAAAGCTACAAATGATAGTAGCGCCGTCAGAACTTTTAAATCTCTATCTACCACCAAGTTATCGAGGTTTACTTTTAGCCAAATGTTACAAAAAGTGTTTCCAAAATACTTCACAATTAACATCGTACGCATTGCGTATGAGGTTGACCTGAGAAGTATTTTCTAGTACTGTGCCCATAATATTGGTTCCGTTTTTGGCTAAAAACTAAAAAAATATGCCCAAAAAATAAAATAAAATATAGTGCTATTATCATTAGTAGCTTCTGCTGATACAGTCCTTAATTTTTCTCTGGTAGTTACAAAATATGGGTGTATTGTCGTATAGTATTATAACAGAAATAAAAAAATCGATAAGGCGCTACAACCTAGGAAGTAGAGAAGTAGGTAGGGCACACTTAACAACCGAGTAACAAAGCTTTCAAATTAATGTGTATTGAGGGATGGATGTTTTGGTACCAGCTTTCGTAAAACCCATTATAATTTCATACAATACATTACTGATTGTCTTATTGGAATAACCTGAAGCTACGAACAATTTTTATAGAAAGGTTTATAGACAACAACGGTGCAAAGCAGGAACCTTGTAGAACACCTATACTATAATTACTATCTTACTTAAAACTCTTGATTTTTCATTTGCGAATCCACTGTTTTATAGAACTAGCTGATAGAATAAGCAGATGGCCCACCTGATGTTAAGTGGTAACCATCACCTATAACAAAGCATTGCTTCGTAAGTAATTTTACTGACTAGAAGTAAGAGGTTTGGTAGTTCCAGTTCCAGTTTTCAGAGCTAATATTAGAACTCACTTCTATAAGGGAATAAATCAAGATGTACTACTCGATCGAACCCTTGCGCTGAGTCCTTGACACGACTGTGTGTTGTGTGGAGCGAACCGTGCGTTTCTATTTATTGCTTTGAAGTCGTGTTCATTACATTTTAGAACACGATAGCTAAATCAATAAGTAAGCAGTTAAGTCGATCGATTTCGTTAATGTTTTGTGACGAGACTGCTACGGTTTTACGGTTTACAATGAAGATGAATTTAAAGCGTATATCACAACAAAACAATTCGTTTTTATGCCATGTATAGGCTGTCCCTTTAAGGTAACCCTTCATTTTTTATTTATGAATTTCTGAAATTAATAAATCGTGTCCCCAACAATTAATCAGAAATATATCGATAAGTGTTGATGATATGTGAAAATTTCCGGTACCAAATCATCCAAAATCCAAGATCCAAATGATCTATGAAGGAAATCTAGAAGTGAAACATTTTGTAATATATAAACTAAGATCTTAAATAATAGGCTAAACTAGATAGAGTGCTATGAATGGATGTAACCATCCATTGAAGAATGTAAAAGATAATATAATAAGGGCACATCAGTAAGTTCATTAAATAAATAAAAATAAATAAATAATGCTGGACAATCCACACAGCACTATCTAGCCCCAAAGTAAGCTATTCAAAGCTTGTGTTATGGGTACTAGATAACTGATATATTTAATACATTATATACTTACATAGATGGAATTTTTTTTTATTATACATAGAAAACACCCAGACCATCGGAACAAATTTCTGCAGATCGTACACAAATTTGTTCCAAGGCGGGAATCGAACCCGCAACCTCTTGCGTCGCAGGCAGGCTCTCGCCCGCTGCGCCACAGAGGTCGTCAAAATTAAAATGCTGTAAATACTCACCATTCCGGTACATTAAGCTTTTGAAGCGACCTTTGGACTCGCAGCTCGTGCTCAGAAAGGACACGATCTGAATTTTTCTGTAGTTCGTTTTCAGGGGGCTGTAACAAACAAAAAAGATTAATTAGACAAGGAGTCAACATAGAAAAAATAAAAGATAAATGATAAAATAAATGCGAACCTGTTATTTCTATTGATGACGCAAAAAAACGAAGGTTGTCGTAAAAAACAAATTATGCCTAAAGTGCTACGAACTAGATACTCTACTTCTACTAAAATATTTATAAGATCGTACTCTCAGTCGAAGGCCCTGTATTTACCAGTTCGTCTATTTCGTCAATACTGTTTGGCACAAGGCTATACATATTCAAAACGTGTGAAGCATCAATCATAGTATTTAGCTCCTTATCTTCGTTTACTTCACTCAGATCGTTCAATGAGGAGGAATCAATCATGCCTTTATTTGTTTTGATAGTATTATAAATTTTGTAAATAGCGAACTTTGCGTAAGCATCTTCGTCATCAGATTCTTCACTAAAAATGTCTTCAATTTTGAAGTTTCGATGTGATCGGCTTATCAATTCTTCTGCGGAGAGCAATGATTCTCTGCTCCTGACAACGCTGTTGTCTAATCCACATTCATTTATGATTTCTGACCATGATGTAAATGAAGCCATGCTACTGGCACCGCTCATAGATTTATCTCCAGAGTTTTTAGGTGCTATCAAATCAGATAAACCGTAAATAGATTCATGCCAAGAATCACGGTCCTCAGATTCATGGTTAAAGTTGAAACTGACTCTTTGTTTGGATTTTTTTAAAGTAGATGTCTTTGGCAGTAGGCTTTGTTCACTGCTAGTTTGAAACATCTTGTTATTTTCGAACTCAGCGTAATCTGGTAGATTTATTTCAGTAAAGTCAGCTTTCGGTGGTTCGATAATAGAATTTGCTTGTGATTCATTACCTAAATCTTCGATAGGTGGTGGAGGAACACTCTCAAGTAAACGTTTGAAAAAATCTTTCACTTTGTCATCGTTTGTCTTTAGTTCCTGTTTTTTATCAGTCTCGCACACGCTCTTCTGATCTATCATTGATACCCTTCTGGTTTCATTGTTCAGTGATTCACGACTCCTGGTTCCCACAATACTGACGCTTAAACGAGAGTCGCATGAAGTTTGTCTGCTTGCAATAAACTTCTTTATCCTTATCTTCGTCTTCCATTCATCGTGTTTCATTCTAAATCCATTCAGACTTAAAGAGTTCTCATCTTCTGACTCACTTCTTGGTATATCGGGATATTTAGCATAGTAAAAATCTCTGGTTAGTGGTTTGATGCAGACATGCTCGGGTTTTACCTCCTCAAATGGTTCCAACTCCTCTGTGATCCATATAGTGTCCAAGCAAAACCAATGTCCATTTCTTTGGAGAACCTCCTCGGTTGTAAGTAATATTATTGACACCATTATAAGTGTACTACTCAGCTGGCACACTACGTCAAAACTGAGCTCAAAACCAGGCAGCTGTTTTCAAATGTTGATAATTAGAGCCAGAATAGAGTCAATATAATTAAGTTTTGAACACAACAAATTACATAATCACCATGTTTATTTCAATTAGTTCAGACAGAAACCAGGCTCATATCCATTCCGAATATAGTTACATTTTACAATTAATTTTCTTTGTTTAAAGAGGGACGGTCCTTTTACTGGGCAAATCCAATTCAACGAAGTTTCAAGGGCTCGTCCGAAGTGACCAACTTTTGGGTACTTCAGCTACGAATACTATGTAAATTTTAAATCAAAGGCCACAATGTCCACAACAGGTAGTTGTATAACGACTGCATGAAAAGCATGGTTACTTTGAGGAGCATAACTTACCCTACGGTCAGAGGAAGATAGGAGCGCGCACGGGCCCAGTAGACCTACACTTTCCCAGCAAGTCATTTCCACTGACAACTATTCGCACACTGACATCCGACGTTCTACATAAATACCAATCAGTTGCCGTGTGCCGACGCACCGGTATGTTCGATTACGTAACACTCGACAGAGATATAATTTTAAAAACATATAAAGCTGCTACACAAAGCTTCGACAGACTCCGAGAGGAAGTGGAGAAGCAAGCTGCAATATCGAAGCGGAAAGCGTTCGCCAATCAAATCAGAAACGTTGCTTATCGAACGAGAAAATCCAATTACGAGACTGAATCGGAGCGAGCGCGGGGCTTCCGAGCTAAGGGTCGCCCGGCGGGCTGGAGGCTGCGCTGATGGGGGCCCGGGGGCGGGCATGCGGCTCCGCGCTACTCCGCCACTGCGGCACTCGGCATCGCGCTTCGCCACCGGCGACGACACAGCCGGCCGTGACTCCGCCACCGCCGGACTGAGGCGCGCCGCGCCGCCTGGCTTGTCCTTGCGAGCCGCGCACGCGTGCTCACACACCCTCACCATCAAGCTCTTGATGATTTCACAATTCCATTCTCATCATACTCTCAACCAGGTATAAATACTCTCTGACGAGAGATCTCAACAGGCCACTGTCACAAAATCTTGACAATCGATTGACATTATCACAGCCGAATTGGCATGAATGAGTCCATTGCGTTTCTTCCGGCGGCTTTCGGAACTTTATCGGGAACAAAGAAGCGATGGACAGCGGCGTTATCTATACGACCGCAGATGTGGCACTCAGCTGATATCGAAAGTAGTTCGAGTACCTTTGAGGGTGCGAATTAAAGTTGCGTGTCATGGCGACCTTGCTACTCCAAAAGCATTTCCTAATTAGCCCATTCTACATCATTTTATATCTACTTCCTCAGGGATACGACACGAAGTTGCTAGTAAAGTAGAATTTATTGTGGTAATAAAGTTTTTCGGGGACTGCGTGCCCAGAAAATAAATTGCTGAACTTTTGATACCCTGGAGTTTTGACATCTTAAATTATTTAATCAAGCATAAAGGGTGCTGTGCTGCGACGTGCATCTTAATGTAGGTCGTGACCTAAATAACTAACAACAGATAGATAGATAGGTACTGTAGAGAATGCAGCGATATTGACTGTGTAACTGAGCTGTGGGCAGACAAACATAGGTACATCTAGGTGTATAGAGATCTTCTATCATCTATTGTCAGAATATATTATGTAAGTAACTATGTGTAGGTTCTTGAATGGACAGAAAAGCGAAGTTTGGGACGCCCTCCTACCCGACGGACTGACGACATTGTTAAGATCGCGGATAGTCGGTGGATGGAATGGGCTCAGAATCGTTCTTCCTGAAAGCAGATACGGGAGGCCTATGTCCAGTAGTGGACTTCTGTGGGCTGTTGATTATGATGATGAACTAATGTGTAACTATAGTATAAATAACGGAGATATACTGTCATTTGTATAATAATGGTTCTTGGTAGTACCAGTATTTGCTGCTTGCCCAAATAATAGCTCGGTGGTACTTACAGGTCTCTACATAGTATAAAACAAAGTCGCTTCCCGCTGTCTGTCTGTCCCTATGTATGCTTAGATCTTTAAAACTACGCAACGGATTTTGATGCGGTTTTTATAATAGAGCGATTTAAGAGGAAGAGAGGATTTTATGTATGCATAATATTAGAAAAACACTGTGCACCCGTGCGAAGCCGGGGCGGGTCGCTAGTATATTATATACCTGTGGTGATATTCTTAGTTAGACTTAAATTTTCTTTCTTTTTATGTACATACTATACTAGTGGCTCTGGGAGCTGTAGACCTCGCGAGCATACTAAAAGTGAGCTATTTACTGCCTTAGCAAAAGCTATTTCAGAGTTTTGAAAGAAACCTATCAATGTTGAAGAGAAGTAGAAAATACCCATCCCCATGATGTTTTTTCTATTTAATTTTGTAAATTTTTGAGGAATGTAATGTGCAAGTGCATTTTCCGTTTTGTGATTTTTTGATCTTTTAGATTTTTTTTGCATCATCTTGTGTAGAATGAGGTCCTTTGTGTTTCTCTCAAATTTGATTGAAAACCATCGATTGTTTGATGAGCTATCCTGTTCATCATGCTGAAGACCCTTATCAGATCTTCGCCAAACTTTTATGAGACCAACTTATAGTTACTACCTTTCAAATAAAAAAAGAATAATCGAAATCGGATCTCATTTGGTGGAGATATCCAGTATATCAAATAGCCCCCTTTTTGCCCTTTTTTTGGGGGAAGTACCCCTCCAATCAAAAATCCCCGATGACAAAAAAATCCTAACAAGTCATATAACCTGTGTACTAAGTTTCGTCCAGATCGGTTGAAAAATGCGACCTGTAGAGGAGAACAGACAGACAGACAGACAGACAGAGACATCCGGACAAACGCATTTTTGGCCAATGTGGAAACTAAGACGCTTCGCTCGCTTCGCTCGCTCGGTCAATTATACATATAGAAATAATATATGATTACAAGTTTTATTGAATTTTAAGAAGCTCTTAGCTAAACTATGTTAGTTCATTGTTGGATATAAATCATAATACAATATCACGCGATTTAAGCATTTAGGTTACAGACCTAGGTTGCTTATGTTTAAATCTAAATGCGTAAATTGCGTGTTTTACATCTTATGTGATTTTTCGAAAATGAGTTAATTTTTTTCATCTTTCAACGAGTCGAATAGTGCGAGCGAGAGGTACTAGCTCTCATTATCATTAGCTACTTATTCCTCTTGTTTAATAAGTTAGTGTAACGTAAAAACTGTTAAAATATCGACGCATTTTCTTTGTCAAAATGCATAAATGCAGTCTTGTTCGTGTTTCGTAGCACCCGTAGCAGCATGCCTACGAGCGCTACGAAGCTACAGAGATAAGGAACGGCATAGACGCAAAAAATAGCGGTTCCTTTGGTACTTGGCACGATCTTTGTTTGGCATTGGTTCGTATCAAGGGTTGTTCACCTTATGACATAGTTCACCCCATTGACATAGTCAAGTGTGTGTTTTCGGGGTACCAGGATCGGTTTGAAAGAAAGCTCACCTACGAAATACGAATGGTACGCGTTACCTTAAATTTCTCGGCTTTTAAATCTTTGTAGATGTATGATAATATTGAATGATGGGGTCTACGGCAGTTAATCCTAGTTCTCACTACCATCTACCTTCAAAGCGTCCATTCCATTAGGTACTAATTATCATCATCATCATCAACAGCCCACAGAAGTCCACTGCTGGACATAGGCCTCCCCTAATAACTGGTACTAATTATGAAATTGTTTATTTTCATAGGTCAAAAACTTTATGCATGTAATATAATATAATTTGTATTAAATTTGAAATGCAAGAAAACAAAAGCCAGTGTTAGTTAGTGTGCTTCAAAATCAAAAACTAATCCTCTGTTCCGTTGCTCAAAAGGTTTTGCTTATTCTACTCGACGCTAGATGGCGCCAGGAATACGAACGTTTAGTTTTTAATTATTTGCTTCATAAACATTTACGACGCAATTACATTGTAAATTCAATAGGTTAATTACTAATAATAAAAAAATAATTATAGTCCCAATCATTAAATTAAATCTATCTGATTATATTGTATTGGAGCACAAATTTTATTCCCTAGGGAATCTGGATAATGTTTTTCGATTTTCGTAACGTCAGACTTTTTTTGTGAGGCTTGTGAGTTCTCAGCACGCCCGATAGAGGCGCTTATCGAATTTCCATACAAAAAAAGCCTGACGACGCCGACGATAGGAAAACAAAACTTAGGCTAAGAGGTACAGATTCTTAATTTTTTTTATACAAATAGCTGGTAGAACAAGTAGATGGTCCACCTGATGTTAAGTGGTAACCTTTACCTATAACCAAGCATTGCCTCGTTAGTCACACACGATAAGAACGTTCCCTACAATACACTGTCTTGCGTCCAACAACTTGAGGCATACAGATATTAACCATCACGTGCCGTAATGACACCTTAATGACGCCGATAATCCTTCAAATCGAAACAGCGTTGCTGCTTGGCGGCAGAAAAACGCGTGGTGGTAGTACTTCCCTGGACGAGCCCATAAAAGAGCTCTACTATATTTTCTATGTTACACTCAACAATGATAAATCGGTATACGAGACAAAACCAAACAGTTGACGATCAAACAAAAGAAGACCACTTTTGTTGCAGAGAGATGTAACAAACATTTATTTAGTTTCCTGCCCTTCGTCTCATAACTACCGAGCCTCCGCACCCCATTTACCCCCACGAATATACAAGTTGTCCCAAAAAATAGTGTCAAGCGAAACTCCAGAGATAGAACACCACTTGGGTACCCAAATTTTAATTTTACTAATTTTTTCAATTTTTGAAATTAA
Source organism: Plemyria rubiginata (assembly GCA_963576535.1). NCBI lineage: Eukaryota > Metazoa > Arthropoda > Insecta > Lepidoptera > Geometridae > Plemyria > Plemyria rubiginata. Next base: position 12,026,700 of record OY754908.1, on the reverse strand, counting down.
TTGTTATATACAAACAGAATTTTTTAAGTTGTTCAAGTCAAAATTTTTTAATAATTCGAAAAAAGTTAATAACTATAAAACTATAAAAAATCGTGGAACATACATGGGAGTGATTCGGGTACCCCATAGGGTTTTCTATCTCTAGACTTTCGCTTGGCACTATTTTTTGGGACACCCTGGATACGGATGCTTAAGTTCTTTGTTTATAGAGGCACCAAAGAACCCCTACTAGGGGTACGAATTTATTGGGCATGAAAGATGCCATCGCAAAGATTTGTTGCCTGTTCTCCTAGGCTTTGGTCGTGTGGAACTGGCACCTAGAGACCTAGAGAGAGAGAGAGAGAGCTTTAAAACTTTTCAAATTCTTTTCATTCTGATCCTTGTGATTTTATTGAATACATACTTGTCATTGGGAAGCAATATATTTTTTTTAACATTATTATTTGAGTTCGACTGTGTAATTTAGATTTAGAAGCAGGTTAAAATATCACATTTAATTCTACAATTTCAGATCACTAAAATATACAATCTAGGTCAGGAGAAGGAGACCACAGAGATGAGATAAGCCTGCCTTTGTGCGGGCGGATCGTACAAGTATACCGAGCTTCGTGGTCCTATGGGGCCCTTAAGTAGCAATTATACCCTCTGTCACAGCTGAGAGTTATAAGGACTTCTCACTGTTGGTTTAAGGCTTATGTTGTGTAATAGAGAACCTTATTTTCCCCTTGAGGGGTTGTGTAAGGTATAAATGTCAGTTTTGTTCTTGACACTTGACATTATTGGTGGATTTGGGAACGACGTAGGATCGACAATGATAAACAGTCTATCAAATCGGTGTTCCTAATTTAAATAAAATAAAATTATAAATAAGTAAATAATGGTGGACAATCCACACAGCAACATCTAGCCCCAAAGTAAGGTACTCAAAGCTTGTGCTATGGGTACTAGATAACTGATATATTAACCCCCAGTTTCCGAAAGCGCCATGGACACTTATCGGCTGTCAAGCCACTTGCTATGTCTATCTAAGTAAAAGCTGAAAAAGCAAGTGACTTGACAAGTGTTGATCGCGCTTTCAGAAACCGGGGGTAAGTCCTCGATTTATAACAAGGGGTTCATAGCTGGGTCGGGTATATATTAAGAGGGTTGAACCGAACTTTGTCGTTGACCTTTGTCTTTTAAAGTTCAGATTATGACGTCACAATCAATCTCTCTGAGTTACGTCAAAATTTATTATACAAATGGCAATTAAAAAGTAAAACGATCATCCCGGAATGTACTATTTTTTCTACATTCAGCTGTATTTCGATTTAGAGGGTGAGTTTGCTGGTGAACTGACAGCGGTATATAGGGACAGGTGACAGGTATAGGTAGGTCTTCCAATTGATGGATACAGAGCAGTGCAATGTAGGGCACGTTCGTATCGTGCGTGACACAATGCTTTGTTATATAAGTAGATGAATTCAAATTCAAAATATTTTTATTCAATAAAATCACAAGGGTTATCTTGAAACGTCTTAAAAACTAGGTGACTAGTGTCAGTTCCACGCGACAAACACCGAGAAGAACAGGCAACAAACTCGGCTTGGTATCTTGACATAACACTTCATATCAGAAAGGACAAATACTTGTACTATAGAAATGGGTATTCTCTGTTCCGTGACTTGTACAGATGGATACAATTCAAGCTATACAGAGAAAACTAGACGCTGACGACAACTGACGGTTACTACAAAAACGTTAAAGTGAGCAGTGTATAGCTTGATACGAATCCGTGTGTACTATCGGAATGTTACATACACTAACAGCTCATTCAAGAAAAAACTGACTTAATATACACTGGAAAATACACTCATACACTACATACACTACACTATAACTCAAAAAGTACTCGTCACGTCTGATCAGACTCAAATTTAAATGGATCCACATGACAAGCACCAGCTTTCAACTACTAACAGTATCATCAAAATCGGCCCGCTTGTAAAAAGTTAAGAGGTAAGAAACATAAATAAACAGTTGAATTGAGAACCTCCTCCTTTTTTGAAGTCGGTTAAAAAGGTATGCTGAGTAGTATAGCAGCCACTTAGATTGGAATCTCACTAAAACAACAGCAATAAATATTTGTTTCAGGATTTATCTGTTTGTATAATCTTCTCACCCAAACAAACGCTTAGATGAGATAATGGGCATTGAGAGTTATAACTGGCAGCTAATGAATTGAAATGAGTTTGGTAATGGAATCACTATCTAGGTATTTGGGATAATTACTTTGATTTCGGCTTAATTATGTAGAATGGTAGAAACATAGTAACGAGAACAGAGAAACATTTAATCGTATCATTGAATTTCGCTTTTTGGTAACATCAGATGAGATTACGGTCGTAAGTTTTCCGTTTAGATGCAGAAAAAGTGACTAGTGTACTTTAAAAAAAAATTAGCGGCCTGTCCCAGCTTCGCATGGGTGGAAATAATTTTTTTTTTTTGGTAACATCTGATGAGATTACGGTCGTAAGTTTTCCGTTTAGATGCAATTAAAAGTGACTGAGTGCACTTTTTAAAAAACTAGCGGCTTGTCCCAGCTTTGCATGGGTGGACAGTGCACATAATTTTTTTCGTAACTTAGACATAGATTTGCAGGGCAAAAACTTCTCCCGCACTTCGGTGTCCACGCGTTCGCGGTTTAAAGCGAACTAAGTTAGCTTCCGTTTGATGAAAGAGTTTTTGAAATCAGAACGGTAGTTTTGAGCCTATTTGTTACATACAAAAATACAAAGGTTTTCTCTTTTTAGTGTAGATTTCCTAGTCTATCTCTATCGTCTAATCATTATTATTCTATTTTCAAATGTCAACTTTTTCTTTATTTCTTCCTTTCCATTTCACTGGTGGCTTAGTGGGAGTGACACAGCCTTATCGCTAGGTCGGTTATGCTCAAATGGTCAGTTTAGAAAATTCGCGGGGATGAATGACTCAGTCATTCATGAAATCAGTGTCAGAATCAGTCAATCAGTGAAATGGAATGAAAGAAATAAAGTAAAGGTTTACATTTGAAAATAGAATAATAATTATTCAAAAAAAAAAAGAAAACTGACAGAGTTTTAAGGAGTGAGAAAAAAGTTTAATATTATGGAGTAAGCAAAGGATATAAGTGAACGACCTCCTTGTGGCAACTTTTCGCCACACAGTGCATGGTTTCTGTGGTAATGCGTAATTCGAGATGGTTGACCGAGGAATGTTTCGAAATAATATCAGATTTTCGCATTAGGAACACAATTTGATAGATTTAAATAGTGCAGAAATACCTCAAGTTTTTAGTATCGTGGCCTGTATAATAATATCTACACTAATATTACAAAGGGGAATGATTCGTAGGTTTGTAACGAATAAACTCAAAAACTATAGGACCGATTACAAAAATTCTATCACCACTAGAATGCTTTATTATACTTGAGTAATGACTATATTTAATTGTTAAAAACCTACCTTTACATATTTTATATCTTCAAAAATGTTCAAGCAAAAAGTTTTTTGCTAACAAAAAGCCGGATACATGTCCACTTTAAGGTGAAGACAAGAGCTAATGTGTCTCGCTCGCACGTTTTGACTTGTTGAAGGATATAAAATCACTACTCCCATTTTCGAAAAATCGCAAACAACCATTCTGTGTGCAATCACATCGCGAACAGTTTAGTAAAATTTCATTTTGATCGATACATGTTTTCCTACTTAAAAGATTGCTTTTCTAGTTTTCGTACATAAGCAAACTTTTGACTAAGAAAACTTGCATCGATCAAAATGAAATTTTTACCAAACTGTGTGGAATGTGATCGCACACAAAATGGTTGTTTGCGATTTTTCATAATTGTGTTTAGTGATTTTATGTTTAGTGATTATCTTTTAAAATGTCAAATCGTGCGAGCGAGAGGTAAATTAGGTGTTGTCAACGCCTTAAATAGTATGTCAACACTTCTTTTTTATATAGGCCTACGCGTTTCAGCAATTTCATTTTATTGACAGCCATTTCAATAGCGCTCTGCCAAAATGATTCTGCTCTTTTCAGTTATGTTTTAAGAGATAATGAAGTTTGGACCACAGCTTTGGTAATCAAAATCCTGTCTATTTTGGGATAAATAAAAAAAGGATGAACTAAAAAACTATAGGTCCGATTACAAAAATTATTTCACCATTAGAATGCTATATATATATAGCACCGGTGGTCTAGTGGGAGTGACCCCGCCTTCCGATCGTAAGGTCACAGGTTCGAATCCGGTCGTGCACCAATGGATTTTTCTATCGAAAAATTTATGTGCGCAATGCCAGTGCTCTTAAACGGTGAAGGAAAACATCGTGAGGAAACCAGTTAGTATTCTAACAGCGGCGATGGGCTTGCAACCTGTCACGTATGGAATACTAACTACTGCAAAATGTGGGTATGTGCCAAATGTAATGTTTGGACGTACCTCTGACTACCCCCCTTAGACATCCTCAAAGAATCTTGAATTAGTACCTACTTGGTACTGGGAGATCTGAAGGGATATCTACCGTACCTGGGGATCAAAGTCGTGAAGCTGTTTTTTTTTTTTTTTTTTAGAATGCTATTATCCCTGAGTAATAATAGGATGAGGAATCCCTGAGTAAGGATATTTTGGGATAAATGAGGATGCGTTGAAGGTATCTCGAGATCGTTCACAAAGGTCGGCAGATAGCTCAACTGGCGCAAGGTAACCGTTTTATATCAAGTGCAAAGCTGCATTGCCACCACGCTGAGAAGGATGACACACCTTCGGGGAACACGTCACTCAAACATTTTAAAATGAATGAGAACTGAGCTAGTAAATAAATACGAAATAAACTCACCCGCATACACTCTTCCAATCTAATCTAAATGAATTCATTGGTTAAGAGACGTTCCTACTATCTCGAGCCGTCGACCCCTTGGTCTTACGAAGTTTTTTTTAGTCCGTGGTGAAATTCTGTAGCTGTTTTACGATCGTGCGTGTCTTATCGAGTTTGAAAGGAACGAAAATGGCTTTGTTTGTCTCGAAACTTGATATCTCGTAAACTGTCTGACGGTAAGGCTCAAAGGAGTTTTAATTCTAATAAAATAAAACAAAAAAGTTGTCTTTTGTTTTTCATTGAATGATCGTTGTATTTGATAGGCTATCAATATAAAAATATTGTGATAGTTTTTCTACTGATAGTTTTGATGAACCTTTAAACTGTTCTCCGAACTTGTTTGGTTCTAAATTTTCATAACTCCATATCAGTAACGATCTTTAAATGTTAAAACGTGTCGACTATCAGCGTTTTAACTGAGTGCCTGGATGCTATAAAATGCAGTAGCAAGCACAACAAACCAAGCTTACTTTTCTTATCCCGCTGCACTTTATTCCGTATTTCAACGCAAACTCGGCAAACGACATGGCACTTGCACTCACTGTCCCACAACTGGAAAACATACAGGAACAATACCCGTAAGACTTATTCATAGACAACAGCGAAGGAACTAGACGTTTACACCTGCCCTTGCTGATAAACTGCTGAACTACAAAGGAACTTTGCGTTTTACTCATCACGTAATCCTCGGATCTAGAATTCAGCACCTAACCTCACATCCTGCCATCTGTCAGAGCCAATCTATTTTAAGTAGTGAAGGCATGTACAACTCTCGTTCGGCTTTCAATGGAAAATGAGCTTTGATGCAAAGTCTTTAAACATTATTTACCCTCCATAAATCTACCATTCGGTCATTATGTTTTACGAAATACCTTTTAGCACAGAAAATAATAGTCCAAAAGATGGCAGTTTATTAAAAAAATGGTTCGTTTGACTTTCTAGTAATTACGCCATGAGCAATATTATTTTTTCCACTCATTTTTAAAAAATCCAAAGCTCTGGAACTCATGCAATCATACTAGTAAGGGAGTAAAGCTGTGGAAGGCCCGTCCGGGGAAGACTATCCGCCATGTCTATTTCTGGGGCCGTTGCGGTCGCCGAAGAAATGACAGATACAGAGAGTCAACATCTGTATGCTTCAAGTTGATGGACTCAGTCAAAGTCAAAAGGTATTTATTCAATAAAATCACTAGGTGCCAGTTCCACGCGACCAGTGCATCGTAGGGCATGTTCCTAAGCGGAACTTGCGAGACAATGCTTTGTTATAGGTAATGTGTTACCACTTAACGGCGCCATTAGCGGTTCCATTAGCCAATAATATAAAAAAACTGACTTTTGACAAAATCAAACCAGTATAATACATCTCGTTACTCCACCGGACATTCATTGCACCGCGGGAGCCGATTAAAGTAAACTTAGTGACGCAGAATCTACTACTACATCTTTTGTGGTGGAGGGTTACTAAATTGGATCAAATTGAGCTCTGCATTGAACCTGTTAGCGCTCCTAGCTAACGATGACTGATGCCTATTGTAGCTCAATGGATATCCCGAGCTAAGGAATTAGATAATCGGCGCAGTATTGGGCAATTGGAAACTATCAATAGACAATTTTTACGTGGTCTGTGGGATCTACCTTGTAGGTGCTGGCAGAACAACAGCGCTGATCTGTTTTCGGATGGTGAAGCAAAATGCTGGGCCGGGACCTTTTTGCTGCTGTACCACACAACACTACTGTCAGGTATTGGTTTATGTTTAGTACCGTTGTAACGTCTGTATCATGTAAGTCTATATTTTATTTTAGAGTTTTTTTAAATTGATAGATGATATTATTATTATTTGAAAAGTTTTAGTTAACCTTTTAGTTAGTATTTTTAATCTTTGTTTTCTTGCCTATTAACTAGGTACCACTTCTGTATTGTATGGGTATGTTGTGTGTTCTTGTGGCAAATAAATGATTGTCTACACCCCGCTTTCTGAAAGCGCGATCAACATTAATCGGCTGTCAAGTCGCTTGCTATCTCTATCTAATTTAAAGTAAAAGCTGAAAGAGGACGTGACTTGAAGGCCGATTACTGTTGATCGAGCTTTCAGAAGCCGGGCGTAAGTCTACCTCAGTTAAATTACCTAATTTTACATTATCTAAATTTAATTTGCCACATTTTAGATATTACAAGAGGAAGTCTCTTTATTATCTAAAGCTTTTTAAGCTTTTAATTAGCCATTATGTCATCCATCAGTGACTGTAATACAAACTTGTTGAGACAGTAAACAAAGCCCCTTGTGGAAGTGAGTTGACAGCCCTAAAATATCTCGTGGAACGAGCGAGCTTAGCTGTGGTGCAAGTTAAAGGCCTTTAGAGCTGAAATAGGGTCACCGCTGTTATCTTTGGTAGGGATTTTAAAGTTGGATCACAGTCTAGCTTTGTTGCCTTGGATACCGATCGAGCTACACAGAGCCACTGAAAATTGACACTTTCTACAAGGACATAAAGACGAGCAATGTTTAGCCTGGTGGTGCGTATCGATCTGTGTATATGAACCACGTACTATGTATATATCACACCGTTAGGAAATGTTCAAGTAAAAATATGTCTATTTGTTGTCTGGAAGAAATGGAACTTGTTTGTTTTTATTTTGTTAGTATTCTTGTAGTGTGGAATAAAGTAAAACAATTTCTTTTTGTATAACTAATTTACATATTTTATTGCACTTTTTATAATGTATGAAAGCTTCAATTTTACGCCACTCCTAAAACAATGAGTACCAATAAAACAACGGCCTATTTTTAGGTAAAATGCATTCTTTGGCACGCTTCCCCACTGGAGATGATGCAACTTGCTCGAATTTAGCTATTCTCTGAATTTAGGATTGAGAACGATGAGATTTCAAAACACAGGCTGTATAAATATAAAACTACTTATCTAAATTATTTTTTCAATTCATAAGAAGTAAGAAGAGTCTTTAAGAGTAGTAGAACTCTTTGTGAAGGGCTCGTCCGGGGAAGTACTACCACCACGCCTTTTTCTGCCGCCAAGCAGCAACGCTGTGTTTCGGTTTGAAGAGTGTGGTCGCCGGTGTAATTACAGGCACATGAGGCTTAACATCTGTATGCCTCAAGTTGATGGACGCAGAGCAGGGCATCGTAAGGCACGTACCTATCGAGCGTGACTTGCGAGGCAATGCTTTGTTATAGGCGATGGTTACCACTTAACATCAGGTGGGCCATCTGAAAAAAAAAACTAATTAAGCCTATGAGCGCTTGGTTTCCTCAGCAATCAACTACATAGTTTTGAAATATTCGTAGTGGTTTTAATTAAATAGTTGATTTTGTTTTAATACTTTATCTACAGCCTATGTAACATATTTTTTAAATATATTACTTATCAACATTTATTTCAAACTTACAAATGGATCAACCAAAGGTTTAGGTGTAGGTTAAGACCTCAGTGGGCCAGCGGGCGAGAGTCTGCCTGCGACGCAAGAAGTTGCGGGTTCGATTCCCGCCTCGGAACCAATTGGTGTACGATCTGCAGAAATTTATTCCGTTGGTCTGGGTGTTTATGTATAATAAAAAATATCTATCTATGTAAGCATATAATGTATTAAATATATCAGTCATCTAGTACCCAACACAAGCTTTGAGTAGCTTACTTTGGGAGTAGATGGTGATGTGTGGATTGTCCAGCATTATTTATTATTTATTTATTTTATTTAAGCTTTCTGTCTAGAATAAGTATCAAACCTAAGTTATAAGAATGTGAACTATTAAAATTGAAATAAATTTGTATTATTTCATAGGTGCGCTCCGTTGGTCTCAACTCTAAGGGCGCCTAAAAATACCTCAAGCTTATCTAACTGACTCTCCCCTGGTTTCTGAAAGCTCGATCAACATTCGCTATCTCTATCTAATTTGAAGTAAAACCTGAAATAGCATGTGACTTGACAGCCGATAAGTGTTGATCGAGCTTTCTTTGAACGCAGAAAATCTTTATAGAAAGTTTTCCTGCTATTGATTTTTGCAATAAATAAGAGACAAAAATGTATTCTGAAACGATAAATCGATTGCTGTTATACCATTTCACGCGTCACTGAATAATGTGATTTGCATCACTGTGGATTGATTTACGCAGCTAGAAAATGTGCTGTCATAAATTTCAAATTTCGAACCAGTAGCAGTAGGTTAGATACTATTTGAATAACAAAATATTTCAGTGTTCTACTTTTGAAAAATGTTATTCGAAATTCGATAAATTTTAGATGTCGCGTGGAACTCAAATTTTTTAATATAATCATTCTGTTTTTTCTTTATGTTTGATGTATGTGTAGGTAAAAACCCTGAACATCCAAGTTAATAAGACTTCAATTGGCGACTTTGTACAATAAAATAAACCAACTAGACTTAATACTGCATAGACGTCAACACACCACACGTCCATAAAGGACTGAGTAGGTTTTCTTAGGACTGAAAGGGTCCTGTGAAAGGCTCGTGGCAATGGGGCCGCGACACTCTGAATGGGTAATGATGTCGTGAATACGCTGCTTCAAGGCGAGATTGCCTGCTGTGGCCTCATTTCAGACTTCGTGTCCAAGATCCCTTTTTGAAGTCAATCTACCTTTTTTATACTACTGGCTGTTGGAAAAAGCGTTGTTGTTAGTTGTATAAAAAAACATGTTTTGTATCGTGTCGGTTATCGTGAAAGCATACCTACTCCATGACTCGGAGCTTATTTTACGGAGCGAAGTTTACGGTATGCCAGTTACGATCTGTAGTTATAAGCTCTGCGCAGAACCCTTTCAGAATTATGAAATCTGCGCATATTTTCCAATATTTAAGCGAAACTACACAAGCCTTACCAGAGTAACACACTGGAATTTCAGGGACCAAGCCGCAACTCTGTTGCCTGTTCTTCTAAGCTTGATCGCGATAAACTGGCACCTAGTTTCATCGAGTTTTAAAACGTTTCAAAGTGATGCTTGTGAATCAATTGTATAAATCCCTTTTAAATATGATTTCGATTTTGGCTTTGTTTCTGGGTTAACAGACTATGACCGAAGACAAACGGACAACAAAGTTATATTGAAGGGTTCCGATTTTATTTTGAGGTACGGTACGGAACCCTAAAAGTATATTGTCATAACCATGTTAGCAGCTCCATGAATACAAAGTGGGCAAGGGTTAATTTAATTACTGAACACTCAGTGACAATGGGCTAATTGAATTTGCACTCAACATTAATTCGCCAGGTGCATGGATATTGAACCTTACTTACTAAGTAATATGCTGTGAATTGCTTTATGTATTACCTGAAACAAGAAAGGTTTTTTTTTAGTTTACATTACAGTACCTAAAACAACCAATGCAACTTAAAAAAACTAAAAAAGTATGTGCGCAAAAAAACCAGAGTTTTATTCTATCGCAATACATAGTTTTGTTTCAATTACGTTTTTTTGGTCTTAGATTCCTCAAAAAAACATTCCTTGGTACAAAATGATCTGAAGGGATATCTACCATACCTGGTTTCCGTATAAAAGGCATGAGACTATTTCTCTTTCAGCATTTAGAGCCGGCAAATCTAAACCATGAAAAAAAGATTTAGATTTAGACATATTTTTTTTACTATGTCACTGAACGGTATCCATCAGCCTAAAAAAAATCAACTGCTGGACTATAGGCCTCACCGTAGGCCCACGTTTCCAGGAAAGACGATTCTGAGTCCTTTTATCTGCCGACTTCCCGCGGTCCTAACAAAGTCGTAAACCTGTGATAAATGAACTTAATTTCTCTTTCGAAAATTTAAAATATTCCGTTTACATTTTCAGGATTAGCTAGATATATACATACTATTACAAAACATACATCCTGTATGTTTTGTAAATAGCATTAACCTACACGCTGATATAATTCCTATCCCACTTAAGCTTTTACCGATACGTAGGTTCAGTTCTAAATGCGTAGGTTTTATCGCAAGCTTCGCCCCCCACGTCGGTATCGCATACCAGGATTAGATTCTACTCGATGACGTCACAACATGGCCTCCATTCAGTAGATATACTTGAGAGAGCTATTTCTTTAGGCATGTTAGCAAGATGCAGGTATGTAGCCAGTATACAGCGGTTTCTAGAGTATTTGTGTGGTTTTAGATAATAGAGCGATCGAAGAAAGATTTGGATTCTAGACTAGAATAGCATAATTTTGTAACGTCGACGGTTTTTTTGTTGAAAAAACATCGTATCTTATCTTATAAACATTATAAACTTAGTAAGGTTTGCCAAGGGAATCTTAACAAATCATGATCCATATGGGGTAAAAATAGAGTACTAAAAACGAATTGAATACGGAGGAAAGTATTATGAAAGCGCTTTTTCAAATGGTAAGCTTTAATTTTAATCCTTCTGGTGCTGTAAAACCCACTTTTTCCCCTACCTCTCAGTACTGAATACGTCCATCCCACTGCATTTATTATTAACCGAGCGATAAAACAGTTTATTTAAGCATTCATTTGTGGGTAACCCATTTAGGGGCTGTGGGTGTTTGAATAAATGCCAGTGGTTTCCAGGCAAATTCAAGCTTTACTGTTTTGTTTTATTTACTCACTTGAAATGGCAACACTGTCTGTCTGTGTAATGAAGTAAGAACCAAAGAAAAGAGTTTATATGTGTGACTAGTTGCGCCCCGCGGTTTCACCCGCGCAGGCTTCAATCCCGGTATTCCCACGAGATACAAAGTAGCCTATGTGTTATTCCAGATTATTATCTATCTCGCTGCCAAGTTTAATCCAGATCCGTTCAGCCGTTCCGGCGTGAAAGAGTAACAAACATTCATCCATCCATCCATAATCACAAAATTTCACGTTTATAATATTAGTAAGTATAATTAAATGTAAGTAAGATTGAACCAAATGAAAGACAGGATTCATAAACAAGCGAAAAATATGAAACAGTAGAAATAAATAGTAGTATTATAATTCTGCGTGGGTCGTATACTAGCGGAAACCAGGTAATTAAAATGATTGACATCATAAAACCTATCCGTGTACTATGTACGATAGGTACCTAGTTCAGTTTATCAATGACTGACGCAGTCGGAGACTCCTGTCTGACGCATCAGGATGGTTTAATTAGTCACAGAGGAAGTGGCTAAAATGCGTAGACAGAATTTTGAAATATTGAGTGTATTTTATTTCTGAGAATGTCGTCTTATATCCTACTAGATACTACTAATACAAACGCGAAAGTTTGTAAGTCTGAATGAATGGATGGATGGATGTTTGTTACTAATTCACGCCGGAACAGCTGAACGGATCTGGATGAAACTTGGCAGAGAGATAGATTATAGTCTGGAATGGCACATATGCTACTTTTTTCCCGTTGGAATACAGGGGTGAAACCGCGGGGCGCAACTTGTCGTTAATAACTTAAAAAATTTTTCTTGAAACGAACACTTCCAAATCTACTGTATTACACGATTTACACGGTTCTGTGGTATCCGATATCATAAACTCAGACCATAGATTCAGTCCACGGAAATAAGCACATATCATTACACATTAATAAATTCCTATGTATTTTTTAGATATGATGTATTTTTTTTACATTTATTTACATCGAGCAGGTATATCCGTAACATATTACTTATGTACGTAATACGTAGTTTCTTACCCTTACCTAATATTTTCTTATCTGTGCACACATTTTTCGTTTAGACATCTTTCATAACCATCGAAATGTATTTTGGGGATTGAAATTCTGGCAAATGTATTCAAACTACATATCAATCTAAGGAATATTCTGTTTTAAGACTCATTTAAATCGAAGGCCAATCCTTTGGCTGTCAAAGTCTAAACATTTCTGCAGAACTTAGTGTTTACGTTGGCTGGGCGTTTATAGCTGGCGAACTACGTGCGAAACTACCGCGATGAAGGCACTCTGCTCTCATGTATATTAGGTTCAAATTAGCAAAGCATTTAATACCGATGGCTTTACGAATTAAAAGAGAAAAAGTTCAAAATTATCTACATCATCATTTTCTTGTCCTTATCCCACTTCATATGGGTCGGCACAGCAAGTTATTTCCCTCCACTCTCCTCTACCAGCCGTCATCTCAGCAGTCACTCCTTTCTTACTCATGTCATCTTTCACACAGTCCATCTTTTCTCCTACATCCATCCACTTTCCTAGCATTCTTCTCGTTACATGACATTCTTCCCTTCGTATAATAAGCCCAATGTATGTAATCAATCAAATTAGTCGTCATCTTTTAAGACACTGGCGCCACTTTCAAACTGCCCCTAATAAACTAATTCCTAATCTTTAATTTTTTTTTAATAAACTGCAATAACAAGGAAATACGATTTGAGGAAACATGGAATGATTGAGGCCATTCTATGTTTACTTCCTGTTCCGAAAGTTAGAAGTTGAAATTAGACAATTCACATTAATAATTGGAAGATCACGCTGCTCTCAAAATTAAAAACAACGGAATTACGACCTTATTTCAATTGCACAAGATTTTAATTTTACAATCATTGATTATGTAGACAATAAAAACACTAACAGCTCGCATGTAATTTCAATCTTACTCTAGTGACTATAGGCTATAAAATTACGTGTCTAGGTAGAGACGCAAATGCACATGTTTGGTCAGTGGAATGGCTACCGTAGTCTAAAGAAACTCTGTGCGATTTAACTAGCACGAATGAGCTTTCTCTACAAATAACCAATGATAGGGATGTATAAATTCGTGGAAGAGGCCTACTTTACTGGGTTAGCTCATGTAGTGCACATGTTGCATTTAAATTAGGTTGTTCGTTGGAAAATACATCTCTGCAATGCACGCAACAACAATATTACATTATTTAACTAGCTCTAGTAGGTAACTTATAAAGTAATTAATGACAAACTAACAGAAATAATGGCCAAAGTAATGTTTAATAATATGTGCAACCCTATCTATGCCTTGTATAAAAAAACGCATTTGCAGTGCATACTCACAATACTCAGGCCACAAAAATAAATGTACCTTCCTACTTATCTACATGAAACCAGTGCTTATCTGCCTATTCGTTACCTTATCTACTTGTTAATTCGTTACCATATTTAGTCATCCCGCAAAAGAAACAAACAAAGTTACGGGTAACTTATTAACGATTTCGTCGTCGACGTTAGCACACGCTCAGTTATTCTGCCAGTTCATATACCGTATCCAGTTTCCAACATCCGTGGAACGACTTCAAAGGAGTATACGCATGTGCGGACGAAATTCACCGGACGCTTTACTGAGCTTCTGTCCAGCATGTGTCTAGTTATGTAGGTTTACTGCTGTGTCTAGCCAAATTCTAAGACCAGCTACCGCCACCTTATTTCCGTGTCCATCAATTATGACCACTACGCTAAGTAGGCTGTGTATTGTATGCGAGTGAGGCGCTACAAAAAACTCGAAAAAGCGCTTTCACTAAGCTTTTACGAAATATGCCGCGTTCCATTTTCAAATTTGAAATATCGATTGAATCGGTATTATCGATGAGAATTATAATGTAATTATGTTGTAATGAAATTCTTTTTTTGAATTTTAATGAAATTTGATCAACTTGATTTTTTTCTTTTCTTGATCGAAAGCTGCCCGAGAGTGATCATAAACATGAAAGAAAAGGTTATGTTTTGTCAATAATTAAAAAAAATTAAAGCAAACGACTAGGTATCAAAAATTCCTTGACTCAAAGCCAATCTTAAACCTCTTTGCTGATTTTATTGATGAGGCACGCACTCTGATTTTATTTTTTAACGATTTGTTTGACATTTAGGTAAACCATTCTCAAGAACCAGAAACCAACGTAATAAGAATACCCATTGGCATACGAATACCACATCCTCACTGGGCGTTGCGTTGCTAACGACGCCATGGAATGCGCGCTCCAAACCATTCGACTATTTCTGGACGCACACGGAACTGCATACCTTCTGGAGTCTTGAGTAGTAACTATTCCATAATCTGTGCGTTAAGACTGGTTGATAGGAGGAAATAAAAATAATGTGCATAACCTCATTCGAAATAAAAATATTTTGAATTAAGAATTCCATTTCAGTTTTGTGTTATCTACCAGAAGAAGCACGCATGACGAATATTTTATTTTTCATTATCATCACGCTGAAAAATTCCACTGCTAGGAAAAGGTCTCATGGGGTCAATTTTGCATTGTACCTAATTGGTCCAAGCTGTCCTGCGCTTTGTCTTGTCTGAAGTTCTCTAAGCAAAAAGCGTAGAACTTCTAAGCCGTGACCTTTGAACTGGTCAGCAGCAGCTTATCAGAACTGAGATAATCGACCTCATTGAGCACAGAGACTATTATGGAAGCTTACAACAGTCTGTCTGTTGCAACATTGTTCATTTCCGCTGTGGTCTGGCAGATGGCCAGATCTGCGGATGGATTAAGTTATTGGTAATTTTGTAAGTGCGGGTTGTTTTATATTAGTTATTTGCTAGAGGCATGCTAGTGGCCCTGATGACGACCTCAGTGACGCAGCGGACGAGATTCCGCCTGCGACGCAGAGGTTCCGGGTTCGATCCCCGCCTTGGAACATATTTGTGTACACGATCTGCAGAAATTTGTTCCGTTGGTCTGGGTGTTTTCTATGTCTAATAAAAAAATCTATCTATGTAAGTATAGTAAAATGTACTAAAATATAATATATTTTAATGCTTGTGTTATGGGTACTAGATAACTGATATAGATAACTAGTACCCATAACACAAGCTTTCAGTAGCTTACTTTGGGGCTAGATGGTGCTGTGTGGATAGTCCAGCATTATTTATTTATTTATTTGGTGATCGTAGGACCTTCTGTTAGTGCGTGAATTATGACGCAATGTTTTGTTACCTGTGATAGTTACCACGACATCATATTTTAGACATCTTTATTAATGAATATAATCTGAGAGGTACAAATAAACTAGAAACGGCTTTAGAACATCTATTTCAGACACGGTAGATATTCCTTAAGATCTCTTCGTAACTAATAGGTACCGGTGGTTTTCAAAATCTGCTGGTATAAGTAAACATAATTAAACAAAATCAAGAGATGTCAAAACACATTTAATAAATCCGTAAAAAATCCGTAACTACGGACAGCCATTACTAATAACGTTTATAAACGTACATCCGTACTTGACTATGAAAGCTGCATGCCAATCGAGTATTACAGATTAAACAATAACTACTACGCAATACTATGAGGCGTAGAATAATAAGTAGTTGGTATAATCAGGTAGGTAGACATTGCTTGCATAATAAAGTCAGTAATATTGTTTGAGTATTGGCAATATCGCAATCGAAATCCCACGTGGTAATGCGGGCTTGTGAGTAGGCAAGTACTGTTGGTGTTTATTTATTGCTAATAGTCATTTTTATAGACTAGTAGCGTCCCGCTGTTTCACCCGCGTAGTTTTAAATCCCGGTATTCCCATGGGATAAAAAGTAGCCTATGTGTTATTCCAGACTTTAATATATCTGTGTGCAAATTTTCACCAAGATCCATTCAGCCGTTCTGGAGTTATAGAGTAACAAACATCCATCCATCAATACTTACAAACTTTCGCATTTATAATATTGTGACAATCTATGTGGCAAAATCGTTGGATAGTAATTTTAGATTATTTGCCAGGCATTTAGGAGAGTACACGAAGAACACAGAACCGATTTTAGTTATTATCATATATACTAGTTGCGCCCCGCGGTTTCACCCCCGCAGATTTAAATCCCGGTATTCCCACGGGATAAAAAGTAGCCTATGTGCTATTCCAGACTATAATCGATCTCTCTGCCAAGTTTCATCCAGATCCGTTCTGCCGTTCCGGCGTGAAAGAGTAACAAACATCCATCCATCCAAACTTACAAACTTTCGCGCTTATAATATTAGTTGGATACACTTAGGTAGGTACGTATTTTTTAGGATATTAAGTTATGTAGGTACATACATTTACATAATGACTTTTTAAGAGTATTGTGGTAATGGTTCAAAAAAGGCGTGTTCAAATATTTAAAGGGTCAGTAACGCGAGTGTGACACCTCTGGTGTTACAAACGTCCTTAGGCTGCGGTGACCGCTTCCCATCAGGTGGGCCGTATGCTTGTTTGCTACCTTGGTAGTATACAAAAAAGTACATGTCAGATTTTTTAGTTAGGTAGGTACGTATGATACATAAAGTGCGTTTGAATAAACAAATTTCCAGTATTTTATGGTAAACTTGCTCCATGAACCCTGAAAACACAGCAGGTAACCGTTCAGTGATTGACTGCCCTAAAAACCATATTTTTCATTCAAAACGGGCACAGATGTTTATCGCACCGAGCCGTGCTTACAGCTGGAAAATTGGACTCTCAAGTGCATTCGAGGGCTCATAATGACGCTCCGAGCCTCCGACCGAGGACCAGAAAGGGCCAGTGTCACGCCGTTATAGACTTCAACGTAAAATGAGCCGTATCTCTATTATTTTAGGTTTGATTTGGCGTGACGAAAAGTGGGAAGCGGGGGAAAATAAGGATTACATTATGAGTAAATATAACAGGATTATGAAAACCAAAGGTTTACCTATAGTTTGGATTCGGGATTGCTGGATAAAAAACAATCAAAAAATCTTCACGACTTAAATCCCCAGGCATAGTAGATATAATATCCTTTACTTTGAGGTTGTAAAAAGGATGGTCAGAGGTAAAATGTGCGGTAAGTACATGCATGTAACGGTACGTTTGGTCTGAATATGTTTCGTTTTCATTTTAGCGTAAAAATCACTTGCTCAAGTATCGGAAATGAGACTACTGCACGTATGCACTATTACTTCTTCTGCTACTGCGACTTGGGGAGTTGCCAAAGTTCCCCATTCTCCTCGATAGTTCTACGACTTTGTCAAATTACTTGAGAGAGCGTGCACAAATTGTAACGAGCTTTTGGGTGAGACCAATTCCAAATAACTTAGTCTGATCAATAAGAGAAGAGAATAAAATATGAGCTATTTATTTAGTAAACTAATCAGGGCGAGAACGAATCCTGAAAAAAAACACTTTTTTGCAGGTTTCGTTCTCGTTTCATTTTATTTTTTTGAATGGCTCTTGTCGACTGGCCCCGAAAAGTAATAAATTAAATGTATTAGGTCAACTGACCCCGTAGGAGTAGAGTTTTTCCGGTCCCAGTCGACTAAACAGACGATTATTACAGAAATAGTCGCAAACAGGAAAGTCATTACCTCTCAATGGCAAAACCTGCTAGCTTAAAAGTAAAGTATATTGGGCTTTTCTCTTGGCGTATTTTCAATGGGGACTTAACATAATGAACGCAATAATGTCAAATTTAATGGAAAAGTGTGTAGGTATGCTATTATTTTCCTGGAACATGCTTTTAAAAAGAGTTCTACAGTAGTTACCTACTAAGTTTTAGCATTAAATTATACAAGGTATAACAGGAGGAGTGGACCAACGGAAGCAGGTCGATGGGGGACCTCCATACCTATCGATTGAACCCAATGTAGGTATGTTCCGCGAATTTTTATAGTTTTCGAGTTATGATTTTTTTTCTGAAGTGTGAGAATTTTCGGCCTAAACACCTATAAAAATTCTAACAAGAAAAGTAGAAGGCTTTTTCTAGATTTTATTTTTGCAACGATATCTCCATAAGTTGTAGTTTTAGGCAAAACATTATTAGCTTTGTAACTTTGATAAAACTTATTGAAATATTGGTGTAAAGTGAATAATTTACGTTCGATGAATTATTACTAAAATTTTCAACTTTTAATAAGAAATATAAATAGGTGATTTCATGGTGTCTAAATAGGTCCAAAAATATCTCCAAATTCTTAACTCTTATTATATTAGTAGGATGATGTTTGTGGGTGCCAATTCCTGCATAAACAAAGCTCATCCTAGCACTTTAATCTAAATAGAAAAATAATCAAAAACTTTAACTGCGAGTCTGAATTCTTTTTCGAAACATAAACAAGCCCGCTGCAGATTCCATACGCAGATTGCTAAGCCGAGATTTGCTTGAGTCGAGATAAATATGCGATATTAAAATAAACCTACCTATGATATGGAGCTTATGGTAGCATATCTCTCATTTCGCTTTGTGAGACTTGTGTACATACATACCTACTCGTACGTTCGACGGGCTACTTTTCCCGGAGCGAGCGAATTCGAATTCATTACATCGAAGGGTTGTGCCACTCTGACTTTTAATGTAAAAACACGCTCATATAGGCTAGACTTGGATTTATGGAATTCAAAGAGATTCAATTCTGTAGTAAATATCTGACGCTCGATAAATTCACGTTTCAATATCGCTTGTGTGTGTGCGTATCCTGAAAATTTTCATCTAAGTGGAACTTCTGGGCTATCGAGCTATTTATTCATCTGTGGTCAAAGCAAATACCCCCTGGGAGCACCTTGGCGAAATGGCAATACATGGGGATATTGAAAAGTTCTATCCACTGCGTACCTATCAGGTCATGGTGTTGAAAGCGTTCGTGAACTAAGTTTATTTGAAAGAAATAAAACTGTGAAGTTTACTTAGCTGCTCTGAGGTATATTTTGTTTTTTTAATAGTTTTATACGTAAAAAAATCGTGTTTTTACATGATTAATATTTTGTTTTTTCATTTACTTTCATACATCAATTCTTATACTTACCTGATTTAATGCTATTTTTCAAAAAAGTTTTCAAACGTCAAAACAAACCAATTTTTTCATTTTTTTTTGGAAGGGGAAAATGCCTTTGCACTACCCTTCCGTCATGGGGGTGACGGAGGGGGGTATGTGGGGCTCGACTCATAAAGTTAGTTGAATGTCAACTAACACAGGTCTTCCGTGAAGGCCAGGAAGAATGTTATCTTACTCTTCAGTATAAAAATAGGTGGACCTCCAACCTAGAAAGGTATATTAAACCCACATAGATGAAGCACTTGTTTAAATGTAAGGCCGGTTCCGTTTATGCGAATATTTATGTTGAATGTTTGCGTCCTAATTACTGCATCCTTTAGTGATCTAGCTGGCTTCATAATAAACGGCAGCGACATAAAATACATCAGATGCAAATAAAAAAGAACTCTGTCCCATTCATATTTTTAATAAGATCAATTCTTCCAGCACACACAACAAACCTGCTTATAGTCTAGAAACTGAACGCAGATATAAACACAACAAAAAAAAAAAAATAAGATCAATTCGTTTCCAATTAATGTATTCAACTTTTACATTTTTTATTGCACCTCGATACAAAGATCTCATAAAATTGAGGTCAATTTCACTTGAGCAGTTGATTAGAGACTTCACAGTTTAATTGTATACAGTTATTGTACAAACAGTTATGTACCTAGAGTTACACAATACTTATTTGTTTACAATACACTGCACTATTTTCGAATAATCGAGTAGAAAGTTTGATCCGTAAATTACCCAACATGTTATCCGTAAAATATGCATGACATCCCTATTTGCCGTATCGGAAATCTAACAGCCCGAACCGCTACATAGGTTTTACAATAAATTAATCTCTTTGTAAACTTTTTATCAAAATACTGAGTGAACTTGTCAGTCGTAGTCATTCAAAAAAATAACTACTACTAAATATCTAACCTAGTGATTGAGATTTTCAAAATGAAAATGGCAACAGAACAGTTATTCATTTACCGTTTAATATTTATGAAATAGATCTATTATGACCGTGTTGTTTTGACACAAACAAAGTTATTTATTTGGGAAATATGGTACATTTTTCATTAAAATCAGCATGATAAATATACCTTGCAGTAGGTAACTTTGTGAAATGACATGTGAATGAGTAGACTCCAGTCTCACGAAACGTCAATCTTCATTATAAGTATAAAGTTGCTTTTACACGGGGAACTGGCAGTTATTAATTTACCTCATTGCATAAATTTTAACGTTGCCTTTAATTATTCCAGAGAATATAAGTATTCTGTTTGGAATCGCCGGAATCCTAACTCTTGGGGTTAGATTTACCCCGTCTTTATTTCTCTTTACCAAATTTGGAAGAGATGTCAATAAGATTAAGCACTACCCATTTATCTTTTTACAGATATTTTTGAGTAAGTCTGCCGTTAGTTTTTCACGAAGACTAATCACTAATCCCCATTTATGTCAGCTTGTCATTATAAGCTAGATGGCGTTATATAAAATGTTCACCGAAATTAATATGAAATTACGCCCCGTCTGAAATCGGCTTTAAAATGGGAACTCACACGACACGTACTTTTTCCTAGTAAGCGTAATACGATCGCGCAGTGACTCGACATTACGTTGGAGATGGGCTTAATGCAACTTGAATGAGCAGTAGTTTAATACAATTGGAAAATAACTTCCATCCGGCAAAACTTTGCACGAATCATTGTTACGCAAATTCAAAAATAAACTGAAAGAAAGGAACTCTCCTACCATGAGCATTATCCGTAGTTTTTTTAGTAAAGAACGCGCGCATCCCAACCCTATCCCTATTGATTTTTGTTCGAATTTCAATTTATTTGTTTTTTTTTCGCATGCCAACAAAGACTTGTAACACGATGCATTGAGATCTACCTAGTGTAAAGAAAGGTGGTATGTAAGATAAAAAAAAGCAGTTGCTTAACAACTTCTCTACTATTTGTAACCTGACGCTCAGTTGTGTAATTTCTATCATTCAACTGAACGTTTACTGAACGATTTTTATAAATCAAACACGCTGCGAATCGTATCGCCTTTCTTCTGGCACACTCGGATAGTATCAGTTATCGCGCGCGTTCTGAATTCGAAATATCGAATTGATGTTTTAATATTCGAATATCGTATGTTTGAGCCTGGAAGCATGTACATAGCATTACTTCCGCTATAAGAGTTGTTTTTTTGTTTTGCTGCTCAGTCTATTTAGCTGGGTCTAAAACATTTATAATTTATTTTGACTCGTAGAAGAAGTCATACCCATTTGCTGGAAGAGAACTCTTTTTAGAGTTAAGCTCGCGCCGTCTTAAAATTAACTCGTTGCCACTTGTTTGTACAATAAAGAAATAATACAAGGATTAGGCAATTTATTATGATTCTATAGAAATTAGACTGATTTTGCATTGGAAGTATCGGGTACATTCATATGATGACTTGGATCTCAAAATCCACTCTATACTATCAAAGTTCCAGCATCGAATTTTGCTTTAAACAATTATGAGCGTAAGTTTGCTATTCGAGCTAACGTTAAAGATATTGTCACAAGTAATAGGTGAAGTATGTATACATACATACTCGTACATATAACCTACTTAGTATTACTAAGTGTTATTATAATTTGTAAGAAAATAGCGTTTAACACTTTGCCATCTAAATAGCGACAAAGGTTACCATTTTATTGTAAATTTTTATTATTTATATCAGTAGTTAGCCAACCATTACATACTTAGTTGGTTAGATTATCCCAACCGAATAACCATCGTGTTATCTACGTTTCAGAAAACGACTTACCCACAGGAAATTGGATATTTGCATTTCGACATGCTAATCTTGCGTATTTCCTTTTGACGATATCAACTATCAATCAACTAGTGATGAAAATGTATTTTTTATCAACCTACATTATATTTTTTGCTGCTGCTGAGCAAAACTTTCCACCAAAAACTTTTATTTATTTATTTATCATTTATTGCACAAAACACAAAGTTAAAGTACAAAAGGAGGGCTTAATGCACAAGCATTTTCTACCAGACCCCCTAAGTGGTGGTACAAATTAGGATTGACGCGCGACAAATAATGTTAACCTAAAAACAAATATATAACTATAATGCATATCAAATATATATACTATTATATATATATAAAATAACATATAATATATAATATAAACCTAAAAAACATAAGTCATACAATTTCTCAGTCTTGAAGTCCTACAACAAGCGTTACATTACAGTGTCGGTACTAATGCCGCGGTATGTACAACTACCTGATCACAAAAAAGTCTCTAAGAGTATAGTTTACTGAGGTAATGCTTACGAGTTAGACCCTTAAAACGTTCCTTTGATTCAACCCTCCTGATATCACAAGGCAGAGCATAACATAAAAGAACCTAATAAGGAGGTTAGTTTTTCAGAATACAACCTATTATAGCCAGCGACTGTAGCGACCATCGATTACAAAAATGTACAACAACCTTTGACATTTTAATATGACATGTGTTGTATTTTGTAATGATGTTATATTATAGGGCAGGGTGGTCGCCCAGCGACATAGCCCTTTAAATAAATTAAAAAAAAAACCTTTGACATTAATGTGAAGGAAACTTTTTCTACAGCATAAAACCTTCGTTATTTCTATTTTGTGTAGCCAGCTCCATTTTACCTGACCTGAAAACGTTGGCGTACCCACCCTGGAGCCGATATTTACTTATCTAGAGTATGATGGTCGGCTCACTGGTCGGATTAGCTGTGCTATATTTGGATGTAGGACGCTCCATCGTTCCAACTCTTTATGATTTTGATTGGAACAGCGGATAGGGTGAAATTGATAGCCTTTTGACAACTTTTTGGGCGAGGCCATTCTGATAGGTATACACCATAAAGAATTTAATAAGGACTAGTTGCGCCCCGCGGCTTCACCCGCGCAGATAGAAATCCCTGTATTCGCACAAGATAAAAAGTAGCCTATGTGATGTTCCAGACTATAATCTATCTCTCTGCCAAGTTTCATCCAGGACCGTTGAGCCGTTCCGGCGTGAAAGAGTAACAAACATCCATCCATACTTACAAACTTTCGCGTTTATAATATTAGTAGGATGATAGACATGATTTTGGACGACTTCCTTGCTGCAAACGCATTTTACCAAGCATATATTATCTTTAGCATGAGTATTCTCAAACGGTATTGGTTGCATTTCGCATACAAAACGATTTACGGTAAACACGACCTATATCTTAAATGTGTCATTGCATAGTTAGTTGATCTCATAGTAAACGAAAACCAAGTTGTTTGTATGCACGCCGTTGCAAGGCCATAAGAAACGTGGGGATTCAAACCGGTTGAAACTGAGCCTTGTCTTAGACAAACATCTAATGGTATTCGCGTTTTCACTTGATTATTCTTGATTATTTTCACTAGTTCAGGAGTTGGTCGTCCGGACCCACCCACTTTTTGTGGCGGTGGAGCTTTGTTTGGACGCCTAGCAACTAAGCCTTAGTTTTAGCCCTAGGTTCAGCAACCGGTCGTCTGGAACAAATCGCTGTGCGTGATAAGACCACCGATTTTAGGACTAAGTGTTATGCAATTGTCTATGCTAAAAGTGCACATTTTTACATGTTTTTAGTCCTCAATATAATATAATCCTACTAATATTATAAACGTGAATGTTTGTAAGTATAGATGGATGGATGTTTGTTACTCTTTCACGCCGAAACGGCTGAACGGATCTGAATAAAACTTGGCAGAGAGATACATTTTAGTCTGGAATAACACATAGGCTATTTTTTATCCCGTGGGAATACCGGGATTTAAATCTGCGCGGGTGAAACCGCGGGCCGCAACTAGTTTATTAAAAAAATATTATTATTGTTACTATTCGGCTTCTTTTTTACAAGTTTATTTATTATATATTTATACAAATTTTTTTCTAGAATAACTGAAAATTCTCTGAAACTTGGTAGTGTGCGATTTGTCACAACTACATTCAGTGATTTTATTCCTTTAGAAATTTTGTGATGTGTGAGCGAGAACATGTCTTACGGCTATCAGCTTCGCGTTACGTTATTGATAGACGTTTGTCTACGGGTCTTGATGATGTAGGTTACCTGTATTTACTTTGCAGTGCATAACTTGAAAATATAGTTTTACCCGTGTGGGTAGGTACTTAGGTACCATACTAGCTTAGGCATTACGTTATTCGACTTGGTACTAGGTATGGTATGTTTGTAAGTACCTATTGCTTGGAATAGGCCGAAGCGGAAAGATTTGAGTCGGTTAGATTGTCATTATTATCCAATTAAGTTAACCCCTAAGAGGTATTTTAACGACGTGAAATAATTAATCTGAATTATGATGATTATTTTGCTACGTGTTCTAATTTAGTTTATAATTATTTTTTTATTCATTTAAACTAACTGAAGTACCCACTTAAGTACTTAAAAAATGTGGATGTCGGTCTCCGAATATATTATGAGGCAACAAAATGTAATATTAGGTACTAACATAAATTTATAAATAAATTTTATTTACTTATCAATGTATTTTCTTTCTTTCTTTTAGTTTAAGTAGGTACATGTTCCCTAGATTTTTCATTGAGAAAAATCTAGTATAAGATAAATAAATAAATATAAATATTGGTGGACTTTCCACACAGCACTATCTAGCCCCAAACTAAGCTTATGCTTGTAATATGGGAGAACCAGATAGCTGATATACTACTTATAATACTTTTTTTTGTAAATACAATACAATATAATATTATATAACACCCAGACAGAGAACAAACATTTATGTTCACCACACAAATGTTTGTTCACGGTGGGAATCGAACCCACGACCTACGGCGCAGAAGGCATAGCTACTACAAACTGAGCTACGTAGGCTCTATTAAGGTAGCACGAATAAACTTGTGATCATAGACTGTTTGATTTTGAAAGCATTTTGTCACAGGCCATGAAACAACGCGAACAAGGCTACATGACTTTAGAGACTCTCGAAATTGTCAATGACCCACACGAACTGCTCACGAGACCACTTTGGAGTCAGGGGTCAATCTAACGAACAATGTTTCATTGTGGCTATGTGGATGAAAAAGACTCAAAATTTCTTTTAGCAGAAATATAGTATTACTAGTTGCGCGCCGCGGTTTCACCCGCGCATATTTAAATCATGGTATTCCCACGGGATAAAAAGTAGCCTATGTGCTATTCCAGAAATAATCTATCTCTCTGCCATGTTTCATCCAGATCCGTGCGGCCGTTTCGGCGTGAAAAAGGTACAAACATCCATCCATCCATCCATACTTACAAACTTTCGCGTTTATAATAAACGTGCAAGAATCTTTTCTACTGAAAAAAAATATTAGTTACTTGAGTGTGAAACAGGAACATACCATGCAACGAACTTAATTAAGATCGTGAGTTTAAAGGTTTAAATAACCGAGTTAATCCCATTAGATCCAATTAGATGACGTGAGTTTTTCATTCGTTTACTTTTTATTTTCTTAGCATAATAATATTTTGTCCCTCTGCCAGGTAAAGGCCTCCCCCAAAGTCTTCCAGTCCTATCTTATACTTTCAGGACGTCATGTCAGCGCATTCTCTGCGTTCGTCAGGATCCAATAATAATAATGTGCCCGCCCAACCACCCCATGAGCGTTGCAGCTCTGTCTCCTACATCGCTAATACATGTCAAAAAACGCTACATTGGTGTCGATTCTGTTGCATAATCTTATACTAACCTAATCTGACAGCTCTAAAATTATAGCCGTCCTTGTTGTTTCGGTCTTTTAGAAAGGGATGGCAATAGTTTTAGTGCTGTCAAATTAGGTAAATTAGACAACAGAATTGGCACCATTATGTTTCGCACTCGAAGATAGTAAAGGCTGATCAGCCTTTACTCTGATGGGCATAGGCCTTCTCAATATGTAGGAGGTGGTTTGCTGTAATCACCACGTTTAAAACGCGGATTGCTACCGAAGATTTGGTGAATATGTTGAGATGAACAATGCCTATAAGAACATTTACATCATTTGACATTAGGTTTCATTCTGGGATGAAAGAGGTAATTAATTATTACGTAACACTAATAGCATTAAAAGATCAAGCTTTGCGTAAGTTTTGGTAGGTATTTGTCAAGTAACAAAACAACAAACGACAGTAAATTCTTCCACGGATAATATGTATTCCATAGAAAATATAAATCTCTATTCCGTGGTTGATACTCGTAGATCCTGCGTCGGAATACATTACTGAATGATTTTCTACAATACCTAAGGGTTTTGAATACTTTGTGCTAAGTAGGCTTAGATTTAAACTCAGATGTATTTGTTTCGATATCTTGTAGTGAGATAAGTATAACAATAATAGGTTTGTTTTGGTAGGTTGTTGTTTTATTTGAGAACTTCGTAAATAACGAGCATTTGTCATCATTAAAATAATTATCCTTAATGAACAACACATTGTTTTTCTGCTTATCTTAATATTCCCACAGTTAGACCGTGTTTAGAGTTTAGACCTTGGTTGTGCCTTGTGCATCAATGGTGATTAATACCTTAGATGTCTTTTGAAACGTTTTTGTCAGCATTCTTGCGTTTTTGTTGCTATGACTACTTTTAACTATTTTGACAAGAATGTTCTTTGTTTATTTTGTTATCTCAAGCAAGATAGAGCGGACCCAATTTTTGCAAACACGTAAATGGTGCCTAGTGGTAAAAATATTGATGAGTGACTTTTATCGAAATGTGCATCGTGCGATATAACTAAAACTACCGTTAGTCCATGACGTATTTGGTAAAGTATAGTATGGTATGCAAGCAATGCCTATGAATGCAGATGTGCGCACTTTCACCTCCTGTCTGTCTGTCGCGTGTGATACGATACATGTCGGCATCTATCTACTCAGGGCTCTGTGTCGCAATGCCCCGGGGACCCGACCGGCAATTTATTACTTAACGTTTCGTGCGTCGCGCCTATTATCTAGCGGTGAAGCGCATTGTCAGCAACGACGAAGTCGATTAGATCGTGAAGCTCGCCACGCAGGGCGGGCCGAGTTCCCGGTACACGTAATCTCTATCGAACGTGAGACGGTGCTTTCGCCATTGATACCTTCGCGGAACCTGTCCATCCGTATGCAAATTATGCGAGGCGGTGTAATCGGCACGGGCGGTCGTCGGCCGGCATCGATCGCGCTGTTTGTAAACATCGCCGCCGGCGGGTCTCGGAGGGCGATCCGGCGAGCTAGGGGCGCCGGGCGGCAAGGTAAGGCGAGCGGGGACTTACCTGGATGGTCTGTGCGTTCTCCTTATCGAGCAGGAACTCCATCGACTTGTGCGGTCGCGAGGCGCGCTGGTCGGGCGGGGCCAGCGCCAGCAGCGAGCGCGCGTGCAGCACCGTGCGCTGCGTGTCCACGTCCGTCTCCAGCACGCCGGCGGCGGGCGCGGGCGGCGCGCGGCCCCGCGGCGGCTTGTGCGCCACGCCGCCGCCGCTGCCGCCGCCCGCGCTGCGCGCTACGCCCTCCTCCTTCAGCGGGATGCGCACGTAGTGCGGCGCCGCGCCCGCCCCGCGCGCGCCGGCGAACGCGTCTGCCGCGCCGCCGGGGCCGGGCGCCGGCCGCGGGATCGCGCCTGCGCCCCGGGACTTTTTCTCCTTGCGACCCGAGAACCGGAAGTTCGCGAACCTCGACAGGAAGCCGGCGATGCGAGAGCGCGGTGCGCGCGCGCCCGTCTCGGCCATGTCTCGCGCGCACAGTGGCGGCGGCGGCGCGCGCGGCGCCTCGCTCGCCCCGCCCCCCACCTCCTCGTACTCCGCGTCGCGCGCGTCGTCACTCGCCGTCGTCGAGGACTCGCTCGTCGCGCTCGCCTCGCGCCAGCTCACCTCCGCGACCACCGGCGAGAAGGTGACGCCGCGCGAGCCCGCCGACACGGAGCGGCCGACGGGGCTCGGCGCTGCCGGACCGACCAGCTGCAGCGAGGCGCGCAGCTCCTCCGGCGTCGCGCGCTGCGGCGTGGCGGCGCGCGCGCGCAGCTCCGGCGTGGAGCGCACACGCGCGTCGCTGCGCTGCATCGGGGTGGACGCGTAGCGCGGCTCCGGGGAGGGCGTGCGCGAGCGCGGCGGCGACGCGGACGGCGAGGACGGCTCCAGGCGGCGCCGCAGCTCGTCGAGCACGTCGTCCCAGGCGCCCCACGCGTCGCGCAGCCGCCGCGCCGTCAGCACGGACAGCTCGCGCTCGTAGTCGGTCGCGCCGGCGAGGGCGCGCCGCGCGTTCTCGTCGAGCCGCAGCGCGGTCGCCTCCATCTCGCGAGCGAAGGCCAGCTCCGACTCGGTCGTCGAGTCGCTGCCGGCGCTCGGCTCGCGCGCGGGGGATCGCTTCACGGGGGTCGGCCTCCGGAGCGGGACAACTGGCGCCGGCGCTGGCGGCGGTGGGGGCGGGGGAGGGTTGCGCGAGGCCCGCGGGGGCGGGGGTGGTGGAGGGGGCAGGCGCGGCCGCCGCGGCGCTCCTCCGGCGCCGCGGTAGTCGAGCGCGGTGAGGTCCGCCACGCTGACGGTGAGGCGGTCGCTGACCTCGAAGGTCTGACGGAAGCGCGCGCGGTGCGGCAGCGGGCGCGCGGGCTCGGCGCACACGTCAAGCTCGGCGGGCAGGGACAGAGCGCGCGTCGCCCGCGGCGGGCGGCGGTCGGACGCGGGGGACACGGGCGCGGCGAGGCAAGGCGCGGAGCCGGCGGCGGCGGGCGGGCAGGCCAGCGCGCGGCGCGGCGCCGGCCGGCGGGAGCGCTCGCTGTAGCCGCTGTCCTCGCTGAGGTTCTCGGCGGAGAGGTGGGCGCGGGCGGGCGCGCGCGCTGGCGGCGGAGTGGCGGGCGGCGACTCCAGCGAGTCGGGCGACAGGCTGGGCGAGGCGGGCGCGGCGCAGGAGCGCTCCAGCGACTCGAACTGCGCGAGGCTGGAGGAGCGCGACAGCGAGGCGCTGCTGGCGGGAGAGCAGGCGCGCTCGCGCCGCCGCCGCTTCGCCGGACACGCCCACTCGCGCTCCGACTCGCTGTCGCACTCGGAACCTGCTGGGAGGATCTCCTATCAGCACTAGCACTGCACGGTTCACCCGGCTCTGGCACTAGGAGCACTTCGTGCAGATATCTTAACACGCCGCGGGTGGATAGCGGACGACGCACCGTCCGGACGCCGACAATGACAATGACATCGCCGGATTCGTTGCATGTGCTCATTTTGTAGACACTTGGACCGAATCCAAGATTACTGAATGAGTTACCCTACTTTTCTGAGCTATTTATTATTTCATTTGCCAAAATTACGTAGCCTGTCTCGTATCCAATATGTGTCAGCAGTGTCAGTCGCTCTGGCATTTTATTAATGAGTCAGTCAGCAACTAATAAAAGTTATATACACATCAGATTCAGAACTTAGGATACTCCTTTTACTGAAAACGACAATTTTGATTATATTTTCTGGAGATTCGAATGTGAGTTAATGTCAGCGCTATCTATTAAAGTCTTTTCGAACCATTAGCCATCATGCTCTCTTTAATTTTTACTTAATACTGCTACTCGCCAACAGATGGCGCTGATCCTGAGCATATAACGAAATGCATTTGTACATAGTTTACACTTATATACCAAGTAGTTAAGGTTTATTAATTTACCTGTCGTGCCCCGCACGTGTATGACAGAATCTGCATCGGAGTCGGAGAGCCATGTCGCGGCAGAAGAGCGTTCGGAGCGCAGATCATCGCTCGTTTCCTCGACTATGGTCTCGAGGTACAAAGCGTGAGTGCTGCCATTATCACCTGAAACAAAATAAACATTGGTGACCGCACGGACTTTAGGAGGAAATAAAGCTTCACTGTCCGATGTTCTTCGTAAAATACATATACGCTAATAAATACGCTCTTTTTCTGCTACTCGACAACAGATGGCGCTACTAGTCATTAGTCATTTTAGTCGTGGGAACCTATAATTGGCTCTAAGTTTAAATAAGTCTTTAGTTTGTAAATTGAAAAGCTGTTGGTTCTCCAATAAATAAATAAATAAAATAAATTACGAGATGGCTGGTGGCTATTTTACTACACCCACTATCAATCATGCATGAAATTATAATAGTAAACAGTGAATAGGTAGATACGCTTCGTCACAATCACTATGAAACTTTCTCTCATTGCCTCAGTCAGTGGCGCAATGATAAAGGCGCTAGACGCTAGACCTAGGTACTAAAAACCTTAACGCAACGAATAAAATAGGTAGGTACCTACCTACTAACCTAAAAGTAACAGTCTCATTTTGAAAAATATACTTATTACCCATTCAGCCTTATTATAAACAAATCAAACCTGGGTTTAAACCTAGCTCAAGTCACGTTTTCTTATTATAAACAACTTAAACCTGGTTTATCTCATAAATTTAGGATCATCTCAGGTTTATCATTTTCGTATTACAAAAGACACTTTAGTCGAAGACTACATAGTACCTGAGATAGTCCATGATTCATCATCACAGAACATAATCATTCAACAAATATCCACAGACTATAACAAATTATGGCAATCAATCGTTCATTCATTTTGGAATCACCAACTTATCTGAGCCGGTCTGAAGTTAGCCGCTTGTGCATAAATGGCCAATAGTGAATCGAGAATTCTCTAAACAGCTAACTTCAGACCGGCTTAGATAAGTTTGTATAACTGTACTCTCTTGCCGCAGGCTAAAGTCATATGCGCATACTACCTCGTCTTTCGTTTTAACGAATCAATTTTTAGTTTCTCTTCTTGACTCAGATCTCCGCCTTTTTGTTTTAAATCTCGTTATCAACTTGATATTGACAAATTCGTGGCAACCCATGCGTTTTGACATTTCAAATTTAGATCGGAGTCTAGAGTTTGAAATGTATGTTGGATAATGCAGTGCTACAAGTTGTTTTATTGAATAAACTTATGTGGGAGACCAAATAAAATTTGGCAAAATGAGATTTTTATTAGTTAGACCATACTTAAACTAGGGGTCGTTCGGGTTTATCTTTAAACCGTGGTTTAGGGGATAAACTCCGTTTTATAATAACGTCTGGTCTAAGTCTTTGATTTTTCTATAGAGCAGGGACCAACTTCGGTATCAAAGTTAGACCACGGACCAGTTAGTCCTGGCTTAAGCCTAGTCTAACTCACATTTTTATAATAAGACGGATTAGGTTTTGTGGTCAGGCCTATCTACTTATCCTACCTACATCATCGTCGCTATAACAATACCTATTTGCCTATGCACTTAGCAGCTTTATGTCATGACTGAGATTCTTATCAGCTCATTTTTGTTTGTCAACATTAGTTTGCAGACGTAGTAGGTAGGTAGGTATTATAGGAACCCATTCCATGATATAGGCACTATAATGTAGTATACCTATAGTAGATCAAATACAATACAAAGGTGAACGGCCGATGTGAGTGAGGCCAACAGGTGGCGCCCGCGCACTGGACCGCGGGAAGGGAACTGCGCATGCGTGGGCAGACAGGGGCTGGACTCTGACGTCATTGGCATTGAATGAAAAGCCTCTTTATTGACAGAAACATCACAAACATCCAAGTACGATAATTACACAAAAAATGTTTGTTCTCGGTGAGAATTGAAACCACGACCTCGCCGCTGAAAGTAGAGCTAATACTACCAACTGTGCTGTAATGCCCTTGCGACCAAAGCCTTACGCAGAGATTTTCGGATGTCGTATTCCGTAATTAGCAGGCCGTTTTTTCCAGCGGGTTTTGAATACAGAGTCCGCGCCACCACTGAAATCTTACGGCAAAATCGGGAACTAAATTTGTTTTGTGTAACTCTGAACTCTATTTTTCAGAGAGAGTTCTGAAAGTTCTGCGATGGCGCGCCGCGTCTAACTGACTTCAGTGGTGCGGACTGTAGGAGAGATGAGCATCTCTAACGGGCGTGCTAGATCTTGTTCTTTTTCTGCCGCCAAGCAGCGTTGCTGTGATTCTATTTGAGGTGTTATTGCCGGTGAAATTATACATGAAACTTAATATCTGGTGGCACTCGCATGTAAATTTGATTAACGCAAGGCAGTGGGCAGGGCTCTTTACCATCAGCTAGGCCATCATGATTGTTCCATCATTTAGTACCTCCGTATTATCCCAACTAATCCCAACTAATCCCAACTAATCCCAACTAATCCCAACTAATCCCAACTAATCCCAACTAATCCCAACTAATCCCAACTAATCCCAACTAATCCCAACTAATCCCAACTAATATATTATAAATGCGAAAGTAACTCTGTCTGTCTGTCTATCTGTCTGTCTGTCTGTCTGTTACGCTTTCCCGCTTAAACCTCTCAACCAATTTTGATGAAATTTGGCACAGACAATCTTTAGACCCTGAGAAAGAACATAGGCTACCTTTTATTGCGAAAAAAAGAGATGAAGAGATTAAAAGTGCGCAGACGAAGTCGCGGGTACCAGCTAGTGTAGTATAAAAACTAATGTTTTTCTATCTTTAAGGTTGAAAGGTAAAAAAATGCTCATAGCAATTATCCCGCCTTTTGTACCTACCAGTTTTTATTTTTGTGCAATAAAGAGATAAATAAATTGTCGAAGTCTGAAATAGAGGGACACTCAGTCAATTGCATTCAGCAATCGTTTGGAACGCAGCTCGTGTGTAAGACCGGGCGTGTAGACTTGTAGAGTACACCTGCTGACATATGTTATAACGGTCTCTGTGTGTTTGTATTCAGGGTTCGACCCTCACGTGGTGAAACTCGTAATAGCTGTTCTACTGCCAAATGTAACAACTAGGTAGTCGGATACGATTGCCGTGGGAATAAGGTATAGAATCAAATGCCATTGGTAGATTATCTTTGTGGAGGGCTCGACCGATTAACA
This sequence comes from Plemyria rubiginata, assembly GCA_963576535.1. NCBI lineage: Eukaryota > Metazoa > Arthropoda > Insecta > Lepidoptera > Geometridae > Plemyria > Plemyria rubiginata. Next base: position 11,993,235 of record OY754908.1, on the reverse strand, counting down.
AAGAGCTCTGCTCATCATCTTCCTGCCCATATGGCAGGTCCACGATAAGTGAAGCCGGCACAAGTTTTTTTCATTCGTCATCTCGGTGTTCACTCCTTTCTTATTCATGTCATCTTTCACACAGTCTACCAAGCTTTTCTATGCCATTCCTCTACTTCTAAAACCATCCACATGCATACCTAACACTCTTTACATAATTATGACTTTCTTCCCTCCTAATGACACCCCATACTAACACTAACCTCCTTTGTTTTTTTTTGCTTGTCCAGACAGGCGCCACTTTGAAATTTCCTCTAATAAACTTATGATTATACCTACTTACAAATAACTACACAACTACGAACAAAAAATCCTGTTTTGGCATTGGTAGGTCACACGATAATGACATAATTAGTTACTATCTCTACACGTGTAATCGTTACCAAACATGGCGATATTCGGCGCAAGAGTTTAATGAATATGACCTTTGCCGTTCTCGATAGCAATGACCTTATTGTATATTAAACTATATGTTATATGCATACTCATAAACTCTTTAAACTATTGCACCTACATACAGGTTTTCCTAGGTACAGTTGGCGTAATGAACAAGATACAGCAAGGGTCGTAATAGAAACAGCTTTAGATTGTCAAGAGTACCTAGTAGAGACTGATCTTTGTGTGTGGCTCGTCCGGGGAAGTACTACCACCACACCTTTTTCTGCCGCCAAGCAGCAACGCTGTGTTTCGGTTTGAAGAGTGTGGTCGCCGGTGTAATTACAGGCACATGGACGCAGTGCATCGTAGGACACGTTCCTATCGTGTGACTTACGAGGCAATGCTTTGCTATAGGTGATGGTAACCACTTAACATCTGCTTGTTCCATCCATCAGTTAAATGTTTAAAAAAAGATCTCTCTGTACCAAGTTCTTGTCCTTTTCTTCGTGTCACTAGTTCTTTTAAAACAGTGTAGTGAAAGGATTTAAAGTGCGTCTCAAGGAGACTTCTTTTATATGTACCTACCAAATATCTAAATTTTCTGCTCAGACCTCTAGTAGGTACCTAATGTTGGTGTAAAAAACCACCGAAATTACACAGCAGATCTATTAAAATGAAAACCTATGTTGCTTTCCAAAATGACCACTGGTGACTTTCTTCAGAAGTTCAGAACCCTCAAAACAAAATTTTTTATCTCATATCTGTCATCGTATCACGCATGCACATGAATTCATTCTACTCGGTAAATCATTGCCGTCATAGAGGCTGATTGTCATGTCACACGCTTTACTGAGCAAAAACAAAAGAAAACTACAGTATTGAATTTTATTGTGCTCAAGCAGGAAATAAAGCAGAAAATACACTTTCGAATATGACATCAAGTATCTCTTTCTCTTGGTTTTTTTTTTTTTTTTTTTTTATACAACTAGCTGATGGAACAAGCAGATGGCCCACCTGATGTTAAGTGGTAACCATCACCTATAAACAAAACATTGCCCCGTAGGTCACGCACAATAGGAACGTGCCCTACGATGCACTGCCCTGCGCCCATCAACTTGAGGCATACAGATGTTAAGCCTCATGTGCCTGTAATTACACCGGCGACCACACTCTTCAAACCGAAACACAGCGTTGCTGCTTGGCGGCAGAAAAAGGCGTGGTGGTAGTACTTCCCCGGACGAGCCACACACAAAGAGCTCTACTACTCTTAAGTGGTGGTCTTGGTGTACCCTTTTGTAGATGAATGATGGAATAGTTTCACGATTCACGACAAGATATATAATCTGGAATAACACATAGGTTACTTTTTATCCCGTGGGAATACCGGGATTAAAAACTACGAGGGTGAAACCGCGGAGACCTACTAGTAATTTATATTCCTTGTTTTTTCCAACCCAAAATTTTTCCATTTTCATTGAGATCTTCAGGGTTCAGGCGAGAAAGCGACACTGACAAAAAGACACACTTTCGCCATAATATTTATTTACGCATTCTAAAAGAGGTCAGCACTACAAAACGTAAATATTTTACAACAAATAGGAATTTTAGTTACATCGTAGATACGAGTAACCTGGCGGCCTTGAAGAGTCTGGCAACCGCCGCTCACGTTTAGTGAAAAATATTGTTTAGAATATGAATATTTCTAGAGCACGTGCATACTGTCAGCATCATACTCTGCAGTGATGGTCTAGTCTAGTGGTAACGGCGCGCCCCGCCCCGTCGACCCTAGGTCGTGGGTTCAAACCGGTCGTGCGCCAATGAAATGTTCAGTTCAAAACATGCATAGTGCTAGTCTACTCTCAAATGGTTAAGTCAAATAATGACATCATCACATCATTTAGGAACAGTTTTTAGTAACATAACTGTGTGAGCGCGTTTATATCTTTTGTATTAAAATTGTATTTAGGCCTCAACAAAAGCATTTCAAAACAAGTTCGTAAGTAGGTAAGTTAGTATAAATAAAACTTTATGTATTAAGTACATAATGTACCTAGTACTGAAAATTTTATTAGTTATTCCCCCGGCTTCTAAAAGCTCGATCAAACTAATCGGATGTCAAGTCACTTGCTACCTCTATCTAATTTGAAGTAAAAGCTGAAATAGTGAAATAGCAGTGACTTGACAGCCGATTAGTGTTGATTAAGCTTTCAGAAACAGAGGAAATAAATATTTCTTCTTATTATAAGTGTATAAAATTGAGATTACTTTGTAGGTAGGTAGGATACGAGAGGGAGTATAACGAAAACACCTGTATGGCTCTGTAGTGCACAATGAACTGATTTATTAAAAACGAATATTTTGACCACCCTAAAACTCAAAACACAACGATAGCGCGATCTAGAAACCGTACACTTTTAGTGGCGCCATCTAGTTGTGAAGGGTATAAAATAATTAAGCAAACTAGCTTTAACATTTCGCCCGCCAAGGACCTAGTAATCGGTCCTTAACTCTAAATAAGATAACGTTTACTTATTGACTACAACCCAATGGCTGTTAAAACTATTTAATACTGACATGAAATAACGTTACCTTTTACATAATTTTTACTATTTTAGTTAATTTTACACTTGTATTTGTCCTCCTAATTTTAACATTTATGACTTTTACTTATGTGATGATGATGTTGGCCTTATAATACATTTTTGGTAGTTCGCAATGTAACCACGTGGGTTAAACCATCTGACCTGATGAGGACTACATCATCTACACGTGGCTCGGGAACTTTGATCCTGTCCATTTATAACGATGGACAAGACTCATAAGATAGTCTTGAGACTATTAACGCTAGAAACTCGGTAATAATTTTGAACTAATTGTCATCTTGACAAAGACCTAATATTTGAACTCTTGAAATCTACACCTGACAAGGATACCAGAGGTTCTCCTAACAAATGACCTGGCGTCAGTGGTGGTTCACCCGGTTCGGTACTAGTCATTAAGAAAAGAAGTGCTGTTCTCATACGTAACCATCGAGGGATCTTCACTGTAAGTATTTATTTTTTCTGTTACTTCTTTAGATACCACTTCTTCTCATCCAATACCTGATTACCATTATTTAGTTGACGGATCGAATATTCTCTCTTTGTTTGATGTAGTTTTTTATTTTTGTTACAGGTGCTGATGGAGTAGGAAGCTGCTTCTTGTACTGGAAGATAGCTTCACTTCGTTCCCAGGTGAGATCTAATATTTTTATTTTTTTATCTAGTTTCATTTCTATGCTGTCCTCATTTGATCTTTCATTTTCATATTTTTGTCCTATTATTTCTTTGTTCTGTTTGTCCTCATTTTTGTTCTTCTTTTCTATTTTGTCCTTTCTTGTGTTCTCATGTGTGTTTATCTGTTTCAGGAGCTCCTGCTTGTTGCTGTTCCATTGCTGTACTTTGGAGCTATCTTTATCTTCTAATCCTACTGTTTGTATTTTCAGGTGCTGTGCTTCTATGTCAGACTTGTCTACTACTGGCGGATATTCTATTTCTTCATCATACGCAACTTGATGCTTTGCTCGCCATGCTAAGTCCGACGTTGCTGCTGTTCTGAATGTTGGATTCATTAACTCTTTATCTTGTATTTCTTTTCTAGGATCATCTGTTTCTTTCTCGTTCCTGGCTGCAGCATGGTGTGGTAAGTACACATCTTCATTTTTTCTAACATCTATCACAGCTTCTCTATTAGTTCTTGCTTTAAATATAACTTCACAATTTTGCTCTTCTTCGGTCAATAGCATTTTTGTACTTCTTTCTTCTTCAACTTCGCAAATTTCCTTTAATAATTCATTTTCATTTTCATTGCAAATGGTATGCATGACCGATATCTCATTCTGTGTCGTATTTGTTGGTGTGACAAATCCAGAAAGGATCCAACCTAGAGTTGTGTTCTGTGCAAGTAGTTGTCCTCTAGCACTTTTCTTCATACCTTGTTTCAGGACCTGGCTGTAGACGTCTGCGCCAAGCAGCATATCGATTTTTCGAGGTGTTGCAAATTGCGGATCTGCTAGCTGTATAGTTCCTATATCCACCCAATCTATGTTCTCAATGCATTTTTCTGGTAGATAAGAGGTGATATGGCTTAACACGTAAGCTTGAACTTCTATTTTGAACTGGGGTTCAGTACGTGACTGAATGGTGGTTTGTACTACATACTTAGCTTTGAGTTTGTTATCATTACCTAATCCAGACACCGTTCCTTTTGCAGGTATCTTCTTTAGATGTAGCAGTTGAACAGCAGCCTCGGTAATGAAGCAGGCTTGAGATCCCTGGTCCATCAGGGCTCGGACAGTTTGATACTCACCCGTCATGGCTTCTGCTTTTATTAAGGCGGTCGGTAATAAAACCTGTTTGGTTGTTGGTATGTCGCTTGTAGATAGGCATGCCACGACTTGGTTACTCGTGGATTGAGTTTCGCTTTCAACTGTGGCTTCAGATTCTGACTGCTGCTGGGTGACTGGCTTATCCGCATTGATCTCTTCTGGTGTTAGATGGAGCAACGAGTGGTGTCTCTTCTTGCAGACACGACAGACAGTCGGTTTTTGGCAAGTATAGACAGTATGATTTCCGCCTAAGCAGTTGAAACACATCTTATTCTTGCTAACGAACGCTCTTCTGTCACCAACGTCTTGTTTAGCAAACGCTTTGCAGAAACTTAACTTGTGGCTCTCTGAACAAAACTCGCAAGCTATCGCCTCTGATGTAGCTACCATAGACCGACAAGATGCTTGTGAACCACCTCCGTACTGTCCTACCGATCGCTTGTTAGGTTCTATAAATTCTAAAGCATGAAAACGACTTTCTAGAAGGGTTTTAAACTGCGCAAACGTTGGTAAGTCATTTTTATTATTTACGGTACTAGACGTATTGGAAATGCTTAGTTCCCATTGTTTCCTAGTTTCTAGGTCCAGCTTCGAACTAACAATGTGGATGATGATGATGTCCCACGTGCTTACATCAACCTCTAATGCTTTCAACGCACTCAAACAATCAGACGTAATATCAACCAATTCTTTAATTGCGGTAGCTGACTCCAACTTCATGGATCGCTGTCCGAATAACCTATTTAGTATCGTATTTGACAAAAACCTTTTATTATTATATCTATTTTCTAACAATTCCCAACAACGATCATAATTAGACTCAGCTATCGGAGTATGCCTAATCAAAAGTTCGGCTTCACCGGTGAGATGCCCTTTCAAATAGTGGAGTCTCTGAACATTATCTAACGATTTGTTTTTGTGGACTAATGAAACAAATAAATCTTTAAAAGTAGTCCATTCATCATATTTTCCACTAAATGTTGGAATGGTAATCTTGGGCAACTTCGCAAGTGTACTCGAATGACCTTCATTTGTACTCGTTGTACTACTACCACTACTAATATTTACTGTTTGTACTGACTTTAGTGATGACCTTAGTGATGACCTTATGTGTGATATAGCCATAATATAACTTTCTTCCGTGTTTGCATATATATCGCTTTGAACATAAACAGAATTCTCTAATTCGCTAGCCTGGTATGATTCATACAATGTGGAATTATTTTTACGAAACAAAGTCCAATCTTTCTCTAAATTATTTATTTTAGCCTCAATGTATTCAATGGTACATTTATCTTTAGAACATTTTTTGAAATTAATTAATGCTCTTTCTATGGACCTTTGAATGTCTTTTTGTAAATTAATCTTCAATTCCATACCCTTTTGCAAAGTAACACTCGGCTCCATAGTGTTTTTTTTATAAAAAACTAATTTTACAAAATTAACTTTACGAAACTAATTTTACCTATTCGCAATATTGTACTAATTATAATAATATTATGTGTCGAAATAATAACGTTATAGTCTCTTTTCTAACACAATTAAATATAATGCAGGTAGGACGCAAAAAGATTTCGAACAAATAAAACACTAAATTCACTTTATAAGTTGACGATAAGAGTACTCACGATTTATCACCATTATACAAACACGTCACGATGCTGTCACTGTGTCGCTGCACCGTCCGTTTTCCTGGTCATCAAAGGCACGGAGGATATTTCCGCCCGCCTTGGACTGCTCTGCGGGGGGACGTGGGATTCGGGGACCCACACGCCTTTAACTGCTACTCAGGGGGTGCGAGGTCAGGCGCCTCACACCTTGGACTGCTCTGCGGGGGGACGTGGGATCCGGGGAACCACACGCCTTGAACTGCTACTCGGGGGGTGCGAGGTCAGGCGCCTCACACCTTGGACTGCTCTGCGGGGGGACGTGGGATCCGGGGACCCACACGCCTTGAACTGCTACTCGGGGGGTGCGAGGTCAGGCGCCCCCCACACCTTGGACTGCTCTGCGGGGGGACGTGGGATCCGGGGACCCACACGCCTTGAACTGCTACTCGGGGGGTGCGAGGTCAGGGACCTCACGCCTTGGACTGCTCTGCGGGGGACGTGGGATCAGAGACCCACACACGCCTTGAACTGCTGCTTCTATTCTTCGGGGACACGCAAAAGGCAATGCTCGCCTTTGCCCGCCTTGAACTTGATGTTTTGTACTGCGAATTCACTGTACCGTGTTTTGTACTAGTACCACTCTCGAGAGAACAACGGACGCGATAGGTATTCATTCAACACCGTGTCTCCACTTGTACCTAGCCACTGCGATTACAGTAACAACAACTACCTATCCACTGCTGGTTAGCAACTTAGCAATCTAGTATAAATCTAGTGCCAATCTGGCTTACGAAGGACCATGTATAAAATTGAGATTACTTTGTAGGTAGGTAGGATACGAGAGGGAGTATAACGAAAACACCTGTATGGCTCTGTAGTGCACAATGAACTGATTTATTAAAAACGAATATTTTGACCACCCTAAAACTCAAAACACAACGATAGCGCGATCTAGAAACCGTACACTTTTAGTGGCGCCATCTAGTTGTGAAGGGTATAAAATAATTAAGCAAACTAGCTTTAACAATAAGTACTAATGTCATGACAATAAAAATAAATAACTAAATGGTTTTTTATTGTGTCCCGTGTCTGCTCTCGTTCTTTCTATATTTTTTACAAATAAAATGTCATATAAATTTATAGCTTTTCAATATTGTCCGTCAAATGGTTTTCACCTTGAGATTGATCACGAATCATTGAAGCAGTAACGTCATCACTCATCACAGTCATGTTCAACACTGATAGGTAGATATTAAAGAGATCACAATCAAGATTCGTAGAGCTCTTTGTGAAGCGCTGGTCTGGGGAAGTACTACCACCATGCATTTATATCTACCGCCAAGCAGCGTTGTGGTGTTTCGGTTTGCAGGGTGTAGTTGCCGGTGAAATAACATTACAGGCACAGCTTAATAAGGAGTTTTGTATTATTATAATTTTTAATGTGTTCGTAACAATGCATTTAGACTAAGTTGTTTGGGAAGGCGATGTATGAATGTTGGTATGGTTAATAGCATCTTGGCTTACTTATCCCCTGTCGAGTCCAGCCGTATAGGTTGGCAGAATATAGGCATAATAATATGCTATATAGGTTGGCAGAATTAGGGTTAATTAGGTAGAATAAGTTTTTATATGTGTATATATATTTTGTTTTGATTGATTTGATTGATATAGGGCAGTGTGGTCACCCAGCGACAAAGACTAAAAAAAAACTAATTCTCACTTTCGGAAACAGCTCCAACGATTTTCATGAAATGTAGTAGGTATACTGGTTTCGGGAGCGCAGAGAAGCGTACGGTGATGAGGTGAGGAAATCTTTATTACTAGTGTCACGTACCAGGAACTGTTACCATAATAGCGTACTCGAGTATGTTCCACTGCTGGGCTAAGGTCTCCCTAATTCGTCACTGTTTCCGGTCTTAAAAAAACGTACAGTTTTTATACCTAAATTTATTGTTTTATAGCCCCTAACAAAATCCACTAAACCGATGTGTAACATTCGTGCACTCAAGTCGAATGTCAGTCAAGCAAGTGGCCAGTAGGTATGCATTATGTGCCTTATTTAAATATATCTACATCAATGTAATAATATCCGTGTGTCAGTCGCTTAAACAACTAGGAAGTAATTCTTATTGCACTGTTGAAGCTAAACTCGTGCATAATAATGATATTTTAGGTAACTACGAGTATAATATAAATGAGTAGCTAATGGGTAAGAACGATTTCAGGCAACCGGCTATTACTTTCAACAAACTTATCTATAAAGATTTTTCTGGCTATATTAACAAGATTTAGCATAATGTCCCTCTAACCGCGAAAGGGAGTTTTCTTGCCGTCATCGCGTCATGGCGAACAACGTTTGTTATGACTTTGGAAACAGATAACGAACATTTTCATTCTGTATTTTGTACCTTTAGGTGTAAACACTAGAGAAATAAAAGAAACCTTGGCTTTGCACACGACAAATTATCCATGTTATTAGGTAAGACAATTATTACAATAAATAAATAATGCTGGACAATCCACACAGCACTATCTAGCCCCAAAGTAAGCTATTCAATAAGCTTGTGTTATGGGTACTAGATAACTGATATATTTAATACATTATATATTTACATAGATAGATATTTTTTTATGATACATAGAAAAACTAAAATAACAAGACTTCGTAATTTCAAAAGTCGTACATCCAACGATGTTTGCAATGAAATACCTATGGAATACCCCCCTTTCGGGTTTATAGGGGCATTATGTTCCTTTGTTTTTAAAAGTAGAGTACAAAATATGAGAGATTTCAATTTATCTGACGGATCTTTACTCTGAGATAGGAAAACTCAAGGAATTTCAAAACGGAAAACTCACCTTGCCCCTAAAACAATAGAACTCTTTGGAAGCTTGTGTGAAAAAAAATATTTAAAAATGGAATACGAGTCGCAATCAATCGACGATGACGGTTGCAGCTGCGTTCAGGAATTCGTTGAGAAATCGTCGCGGCTTGAATATTTTATCATCTACAATCCTACTAATATTATAAATGCGAAAGTTTGTAAGTATGGATGGATGTTTCCTACTCTTTTTATCCCGTGGGAATACCGGGATTTAAAACTACGCGGGTGAAACCGCAGGGCGCTACTAGTTCTACATAATAGTAAGTACCAACCGCACCGAGTATTTTACTCTGTGGTACCTAGGTATACGTCAGCATAATGTATGTTCGTTGCGGGTTCATTGAGCAAGCGATAATCGTGGTGAATATTAATTTGATCGGGTATTTGGGCTCAGAAAATTAAATTACAGATACGATTTATCCTACATGAACCTGCTAGAATAATATTTATCCAGAACACAAATTACATAAACCTCAAAGTTTGAAGTTTACCTACTTTTGATCCTCTTATTCATACCTAATCCATGCCATTTTATAACAGCTCTATAGAGAGTATTCTTCATAGAGTCACTGTCGCTTTCATGGCGACGAACAGAGACAGCAACAGACTTATCGGTCTGTTATACCTAACAGACCGATAAGTCTGTTGCTATGATTTTAACATTTTGGATACCTACTTTAATATTGTCAATCATTTCATATCAACTATTGTTCATACCATTACATGTATAAGTAATGAATATTAATAACATAAAAACCAAATAGAAATAAATAACTTATTTGGTTACCAACTATTTAAAAGTATCTACCTAAATGGGAATCAGTTAGGAACAATTATGTACCTGGGTACTTGCAAACGACTATTTAGGTAGGTACCTACCTACTTTTAAGTTAAAGTATAAATTAACCTAATGCAAACTTACTTATTCAAACACAAACATGCTAAACGAAACGTAAACTGCCAAAAGTAAATTTAGGTAGTAGGTAAGTAGGTACCAAAACAAATAAACAAAAGAGTCGACCTCGAAGGAAGTGGAACCGGTCCGAAGCATGTAATGTCAGATCGTGATACCGAGGTATGCGAGGAATGCCGACGGGCACAGCTAGTTATGGCCGATATTATGATTTGTGCAGTTAACAAGACTATTTTCAATCAGTATTTTCTGAAAAACAAAAAAAAATCGTAAAATAGGTCAACCCTGTTCTTAAATTATTATTTTACGCAACCACTGGTGGAATGAAGGAGCCATAACAACACACTTTGTTACACTAACACTTTGTTAAAAAAAACGAGTAAACAGGTCACTTTTGTAATTTTTGAAAGTAATTTGTCACTGTCAGAATGGTTTGGTTGACTTTAAGAGATGTGTCACAGTAGTTTATGTTTTATAATAAGCTTTTTAGTATGTGCCTCAGCTCCTAATTTATTTAGCTAGCCATTAAAAGGCAACGCCTTTATATAAGTAGGTGCTACATTGTAGATTATTCTACGTTTGCTTATTACTAAAACCGATTTGCTATTAATACAATGCACCTAAGAACATGGCTATTATTTTATTAATACCGCCCATATGGCCGACATCCTGTTAATAAAACTTATTGTACGAATACAAGCTTCATTATAGACTAGAGGTGATTACAAACAATCTAGATCGTAAATTACGTCTCTGTTTAGTAACAAGTACAAAGTCTCGCAAGAACAGTAGTAATATTTTAATCTCAAATAAATCTACGCAATAATCAGGAATGCCAATTGAACTAATTGGAATTATTAAGACACAATCGATGCTACTTACGGTGCCTCCGAGTCGGCATAGCCACATCACTAATTCACCGCCCACATCACTATTTTAGAAAAGTTCGCGGCATTTTCGATTGCTGGATTAGATATTTTGAATTTCGAACATAATTTGACGGAAGACAAGCGTTCGCTGTCATATCTCGCGTTCGACTCGTAACTTGTTAAACTATAGTGATGTGAATCACTTGAGTCTATTAATATGCGTGGCGAGTGACCGTGTGTCAAGAGCAAGGCGAGACGTTGTGTGTACGGGGCTAATGGTCTATTATGTAAAATGTTTAGGAATGCGATAATTCTTCACATTCTTCATTCAAGCTTGCTTTAGTTGTTACTTAGGTATGCACCTTATCTCCATACTATTAGTATAATACTTGTTTGATCTGTGGTTTAGGGCTGACTCTACGCGCTACTCTACTATGAAAATACCTATGATGGTGGTGTTACACAACACATCACGTTTGGTCCAAGTTATGATCCTGGATCGTGATAGCTGGTTTCTGATGAGTATTGATTCATCCGCCTATTTCTGTAGTGCTACCATTCATTAGGTAGATACACGATGGAACCAAAATAGCTAAATCCTGAATCAACTTATAAATCAGACTTGACTCCTGGCGCCAAACCACGAACGAATTTGACTTTAGTCTATTATCGTATCCATAACTAAAACAATATAAGGTTGAATATCGCTAGGGTACGATAACGTGACAAATAAAATATGTCAGATTTCATTATTTTTCAACCCAAGGAATTGGAATATGTAACCACGAACGAATATGATGTCATTCTAGTTGCGTATCCAAAAAAGAAAGAAAGAAAGAAAATACATTTATTCAACTACACAGACACATTACATAATGATAGATATACAGAAATTTAGTTACAATTTTACTTAAAATATACTACAATGAAACACAAATACATAATAAAAAATAAAAAACTGGAGAAGTGAAATATTATAGGAAAGAAAGAATGAAACATATTTATTTATTTATTATTAAATATAAGCCAATGGATTTTAAAAATGGGTTAGTTTAAAAATAAAATTAAAAATAATAATTAAAGGCGGGTTTTTTTATCCTTATATTGGTGGTCACTGGTCAATGATGATTTATAGGGCCATGGATACATTAATTATCTAAATGGCAGGACAGACTAGGTAACGCTCCATAATGTACTCCTACGATTAAAAAAACATGTTTAAATAAAAAACCGGCCTTTATGTTACAAGCAGTTTCTTGATAAATCTTACTAATATTATAAACGCGAAAGTTTGTAAGTATGGATGGATGGATAGATGTTTGTTAATCTTTCACGCAGGAACGGCTGAACGGATCTGGATGAAACTTGGCAGAGAGAAATATTATGGTCTGGAATAACACATAGGCTACTTTTATTCCCGTGTGAATAACGGGATTTAAATCTGCGCGAGTGAAACCGCGGGGTGCAACTAGTTACTTCATAAAGTAACATTATTTTTAATTTTCCAACTCATCATCTTTCTGCCCTTATCCCATTTAATGTGGGATCGTCACAACAGATTTTTCTATCACAAGAGATAAGTATTATAAAAGTACCCGTAGTATGTATGAGTCAGGAGTTCAGGACAGGAATAAGTTTATTATTTACATATTTTGGAAGGTTACCTACCTAAGTTGAGCAGTTTTCAACCTGCAAAAGCTCCGCTTCAGACCTAGAATAAGATGGCGTGATGAGCTCGACAAATACCAACCCACGGAAAACCACACCACAGGACCGAGTGAAGAAACGTAAACTATCTCTACATAGTATGAAACAAAGTAGCTTTCTCTGTCCCTATATCCCTATATCCCTATATCCCCATGTCCCTATGTATGCTTAAATCTTTAAAACTATGCAACAGATTTTGATGCGGTTTTTTTTAATAGATAGAATGATTCAAGAGGAAGGTTTACATGTGTAATACATGTATGATATGTGCACCCGTGCGAAGCAGGGGCGCGCGGGCGGGTCGCTAGTATATATTCAGGTATAGGTCGCGTCAACCAATAAGAACACTGGAAAACAGTGGAGGGGATGTGTTTGCGCGTACAAAATACTCGCTCCATCACACCCCCTCCATCAGACGTTCTTTTTGCGTGATGCACACCATAAGTTAGCGAGCGCGAATCATCGCCATCATCGGTATAACTAAGCTGAGTCGGTTTATACAAAAACTAGCTGATCCCGCGGCTTTGCTCGCGTTCGTTTACTTTGAAAATCTCATCCAAACTTTCATCTCCTAGTTTATTCCCTTGGGGGTAGAATTGATCAAAATCCTTTCTTAGCGGATGCCTACGTCATAACATCTACCTGCATGCCAAATTTCAGCCCGATACGTCCAGTGGTTTGGGCTGTGCGTTGATAGATCACTATGTCAGTCAGTCAGTCAGTCACCTTTGAATTATATATATTTAGATAGATGCATGACAACTATTAGGTACATTGTGTAGGTGGACAAAAGAAAAAGCCCACTCCTATTGAAATGTTACTGGGATAGTAGACCAGCTTACAGCTGCTTATTCTACTTTTATGGCTTAGTTTGTGGCATGATCTACCTATACAATACAACTGCGGCCCACGGCTAGGCTGTTCGCACGCCGTTTCGCTCGATTATACAGGGTGTCCCAGAACTCAACGTCAAGCTGAAATGGGGCGACAGGATTGATTGTAAACATCATGAGAAAAATATAATTTTCAAACTGCATGGGATGGATTTTTTGTCTGTTTTTTCTCATGATGTTTACAATCAATCCTGTCGCCCCGTTTCGGCTTGAGGTTGTGTTCTGGGACACCCAATATAATAAATAACAATAAATAATGCTGGATAATCCACACAGCACCATCTAGCCCCAAAGTAAGCTACTCAAAGCTTGTGTTATGGGTACTAGATGACTGATATATTTAATGCATTATATACTTACATAGATAGATTTTTTTTTTATTATATACATAGAAAACACCCAGACCAACGGAACAAATTTCTGCAGATCATGCACAAATTTGTTCCGAGGCGGGAATCGAACCCGCAACCTCTAGCGTCGCAGGCGGACTCTCGCCCGCTGCGCCACAGAGGTCGTCATCAATATACATTATAGTTTTTTATAATACTTGCTATAGAAACAAACTGATGTGAAGTGATAACTATCACCTATATGTCAACGGTCACGCACGATAGAAACGTGTCCTACGATGCCCTGCCCACACTCTTCGAACACAGCAACGTTGCTTGGCGACAGAAAACGCCATGGTGGCAGTACTTCCCGCTTGTGGAGTGCGTGATTGAGGACCCAAAATCCAACCATAACTTGTTAACAAACTATTGTCACCAGGTAGCTCCGGGTGTGCCATTGCAATAACACCGTTTATACGACGTTTTGACCGTTTTTACGTTTTGACGACCTCAGTGGCGCAGCGGGCGAGAGTCCGCCTGCGACGCAGAGGTTGCGGGTTCGATTCCCGCCTCGGAACAAATTTGTGTACGATCTGCAGAAATTTGTTCATTGGTCTGGGTGTTTTCTATGTATAATAAAAAATATCTATCTATGTAATTATATAATGTATTTAATATATCAGTTATCTAGTATATAACACAAGCTAGTATAACACAAGCTTTAGTAGCTTACTTTGGGGCTAGATAGTGCTGTGTGGATTGTCCAGCATAATTTATTTATTTATTTATTTATTTATACTAAGTACTTAAAGCTAAGTTACCTACTCGAAAGTGGCACAAACTGTTCAAGCCCCCAGATGCTATTTCACGCTGTGGTAGTTTCAAAAATACCGTTTCGGTGACGCTTCTTCGGATTAGTTGTAGAATCTATGGCAAAAGCTACAAACAATTCAACCACTCCATACCAGACAAAATTGTGCGTCGCATTTCTGATGTGTATTTGTATTTTTATATCTTATGGTAGCTCTTTGTGAAGGACTCGTCCGAGGAAGTACTATGTACCACTACGCCTTTTTCAGCCGCCAAGCAGCGTTGCTGAGTTTCGGTTTGAAGAGTGTGGTCGCCGGTGTAATTATAGGCACAGGATGCTTTACATCGTACGCCTCAAGTTGATGGACGCAGGGCAGTGCATCGTAGGGCACGTTCTTCGACTTACGAGGCAATGCTTTGTTATAGGTGATGGTCACCACTTAACATCAGGTGGGCTATCTGCTTGTTCCACTAGTTAGTAGTTTATTTTGTTAGCAGATGTTTACCTTTATTGGATACTACTGGCTGATAGAACAAGCAGATGGCCCAGAGCAACCTACTAAGATAAGAACTTGTCCTACATGCGAACTGCCCTGCGCCCATCAATTTCAGGGGGTGCCGCATTTGCCTGTAATTTTTGAAGCACCCCACCCTAACGCATACTTCTCGGGACTACCCCTTCGAGCTCTACTCTCACATCAACCTAAAACCTAAACTATTGTTGTTACAGCACTTTTTTTAATCAATAAGACATCACAAGACTCGCAAAATTTAAAGTCAGCAAGTAGTAGCAATAGTGATAAGCAAGCATACCACCCACATTATTTAAATATGCGGACATGGACTCAAAGCTCATAAAACTTTTTCAAAGCATTTTACGACATCCTATAAAATACCGTAGACTGTTACTACAAACTATAGTAAACATTTTATAGCACAAGGCAACTATTTATATTATTCTGTGTCTTTTGAAAACAGCGGCGATGGGCTTGCAACCTGTCACGTATGGAATACTAACTACTGCAAAATGTGGGTATGTGCCAAATGTAATGTTTGGACGTACCTCTGACTACCCCCTTAGACATCCTCAAAGAATCTTGAATTAGTACCTACTTGGTACTGGGAGATCTGAAGGGATATCTACCGTACCTGGGGATCAAAGTCGTAAAGCTGTTTCAGTTTTTTCAGTTTTGAAAATTTAGCAAATGTATTTATCCTATATCTGACTAACGAATATTGAGTTAATAATACTTGGTCCTATAAGATCTAATGGGAAATCTACCGTGCCAGGGGATGAAAGTTGTGAAGCTGTTTCTGTTTTAACAAAACAAAGGAATTTCCCGGAAACGGTTTGGAAAATGTGTAGGTGTGATTAATGTCAATAAAAATCGATTTTTAATGTCTTTGTATCACGCGGATGTTTTTATGAGCACTGTTATTATTATGTGGTGAGACATACTTATGTGATAGTTTAAATCTTGAGATATTCGGATCTTATCCCAAGTAAATGGTATCTAAAAATATTTTTTTTCATTCGCAAACGGCTTTTTTCCGTTGGAAACAAGAAAGGAAATATTAAATAAACACTCACTAGATATGTTCTTTATTTTTCTAAAAGCGCGATCAACAATAATCGGCCGTCAAGTCACTTGTCTCTATCTAATTTGAAGTAAAAGCTGAAATAGCAAGTGACTTGACAGCCGATTAGTGTTGACCGAGCTCTCAGAACCTCCGGTTTCTAGATTATAAGAATAGGATCCCCAAGCTTTAGCTTGGGATTTTGTCAGTCATAATAATTTAGAAGACTGTCTTCTGGCTCATCTGTTTTTAAACTGAAACTAAAACAGCTTCACGACTTTGATCCCCAGGCACGGTAGATATCCCTTCAGATCTCTCAGTACCAAGTACTAACTCAAGATTCTTTGAGGATGTCTAAGGGGGGTAGTCAGAGGTACGTCCAAACATTACATTTGGCCATACCCACATTTTGCAGTAGTTAGTATTCCATACGTGACAGGTTGCAAGCCCATCGAGCAAGAATACTAACTGGTTCACTCACGATGTTTTCCTTCACCGTTTCTGATTTGATTTTAAATCTTCAAAACTGTTGAAATATGCGAAAGAGAAGTTGCCAGCCTCAAAGGTAGCTCGGCATTCAATCGATTAGCTTCACTGCGTGCATTCTGATTGCGAGTGCTCCAATGTCGTTCCAGTGAACATGATCGTGTCATACCTACCTACAGGAAGGTCTTACAAACATTCACTACACCAGTCACGATTCTACAGTATTCATTGAAGATTTGAGTTGCTTCGATGCAATGTAAGAAGCAATGTAAGAAGCAATGAATTCGGGTCATCGCGATGAATACTTCATTAAAGTTCGTTTTTTTTCACTTACACTTGCAGTTACGAAGTTCAAGATTTTACAAACATTGTAAGGATAAAAAATATTTTTCTTAGACTAAATAAAGAATAAAGAATAGTTTCACAGCCTTGTTAACAACATAATGGTGATTTTATTTGTTTATAGTGTTTACCTGCCAAGACAACCACAAATATTTTTTATACAACATCACAACCATACCATTGATACAGCAGCGCAGCCCCATAAGACAAGTAAAAACGGCTTCACCACTTTGATTGGTACATTATCACGGTAGATAATTCCCCTCAGATATCATAATACCAATACCAAGTACCTATACCTACCTACTAACTCCAGATTCTTTTTTGAGGACATCTAGTATACAGCTTATAGTTAGATAGCTTATTAAGGGGTCCGTAGCTTCAAATCCTATCCGAATAACTTTTGGCAATTCTAAAAATAGTAATAAAATTACATTTTTTACAATTTTTGAACCGTAGAACAACCGGTTGGGACGACGACGAACAGTACAAAAATTAACAGATGTGTCTTTAAACTTTGGTACTTAATTATTTGTTGACAGTGAGTCAGAGGTTTAGAGGTGAATGTCTGGCTTATTAGAAGTTATTGTATTCTTTGGCGATAAACCTTCAAGGTCAGTCTCAAGGTCTTTACATTCAACGTTTTATTATAAATGATAAAATACGGTTCATTTTAATTAAAGGACCATTCAGGGTGTCACACTAAACGATAACATCACGGGGAGTTTCTCCTAGTGGATCCACGCTCACTTCGATGGCAGCTCCGCCTCACTTACGTTGGCATTTCCACGTCGTCGAAACATTCAAGCGGGTGGCGCTAGTGATGTAGAATGTATTACCTATAACTTTTTGGCGTCCTGTCTTTTTGCCAAGTCTTATTTTGTTTATGAAATATCACTACAGAGTTTCCATTAAACGATACTTAAAAGCAATTGGTAGAGCCGAGCTGCTCTGAAGACCTTCCGTATGTATACAGACAGACTGTGTTGATCTGTTCTATATAGTGACTATTTGTGAAGCTGTGTCCCGGCGGTCTTGGCGGTATTATTACTACCGGTTCCCACATTTCCTGAGAGAGACATGTCTGTGACCTTTGTCAGAGAATTTATATAAAGAGGAACAGCAAAAAATAGTGTGCGTACTATTGACTGAGAAGTGATCTTTGTTATTCTACTGACAAAAATAAAAAAGTTTACAAGTTTCATTTTGATCAAACATTATATTATTTTGTTCTCGAGGAACGCTAGCGCTAACTCGGTTGTCTAAAGAAGTTTTAAATGTGATCCTTGTGATTGTACTGTATAAAGACCGTTTTTATTTTGATGAAATAAATATAAATGTTGTAGAATCTAAATGTGCCTTTGATTCAGCAGACCCTCTATATTCACATTGTTGAGTTTCTAAAGATCTGAGGAGTCGGTTAACCAAACATGGAATATACAATATATCGTGCATTTTAATTTTTAACAATACAAAATATCCACAGAAGTAAGATAATTAGTATTTAAATGTAGGGTTTTCTCTGTTCCGTGTTTAAGTTCCTTGGAAGGTACCTACCGTCTATCTGCCAACTGCCAACATAGCAGGGTACCGACCGCCAGCTCGTAAAACTTTCTTGAAACGTCAATTTCGTACCGCGAGCTACCAAATATTAAACGTCATTCATTCAACCAGTTATAGGAATAGCTCACTAGTTTTTTCGTACTAGGTGACGTTTCGTTGGCTTCATGTAACCCGTCAAATGCTTCAAGTTTAGATCGCCTATCGGCGGTGGCAGTTGGATAAAAATTAGGCGTGTATATTAGGATGCAGTTCAAGTTATGCGTCGAAAACTAATCTCAACTGCTTTATCCAATATTATTCGTTATAAAAATACACAAGGATGGAAAACAATGTTTCTTAGTTGTTTTGGTAGTCTTACTAAACCTTTTATATCACTCATCTTGCAGTTTCAAACGAATACTCTGTAAAATATGTTTATTTTTGAATCCTTTATGGGTATGTAGTAATATCTAATATCTAGTATTATCATAATGCTAATAAACTTTGTATTTCTAAAGAATTCTGTAATAATTTTAAGTACATTACATCCATTCGTAATTTATGGAAACAAGTCGTTTGATATCGATAGGTACATAGTCCCGCCTGCAGCCGTATAACACCGTCTAGGGGTTAAGTGCTATCAATTTTGAATTTGGAACACATCCGTTTACACGTTACATGCATGGTGTGTATGTGTGCGTTCTTGAAAAAGCTGACCAGGTTTTTTGACATTTATTTGTACCACGTGGTGTTGTTTGTGACCAGTGTGGCAATGCTTGCCCGTAGCTGGACACTTTTTAGCAGATGTGGAAAGAGGAACTTTTTTCGCAACTGTTTTGTGGTTTACACCGTTTGATTTTCATTTTTAGTTCATATAAGTGCAGTGTACTCATATAAAGGTTAGTTATAATGGCGAGAATTAAATACCCTTTACTATAATAATAGATAGTTAACTTAAAAAAATAAAATCCGTTATTGGTTTTCAGCTACATTCATTATGTTACTTATATAATACAAAGAGTTGTGGATTTTATTCAATAAATAAAATAAAATAACTTTATGTACAACACTCATGATTATGAATAAATTCATATTGTTAATTGAGTGAGCGAAGCGAATGAAAATCTTACAATCAACTTGGGCGATTTGGCATTTTATGTATTTATGTATGTATGTACGTTAGGGTGCTTCTTATTTTTCGACTTTTGAAAAATTACTGCGTCAGCCCACCATTCGCTTCTATCACCTAAAAAACGAACCTAGTTTTTAATTTTTTTTTGTGAGGTTTTTAGGGGTCGTACCTCGTGTCAAAGTTCGAAAAAAATATGATAACTATTACTTGCAGCTTAATGT
Organism: Plemyria rubiginata; assembly: GCA_963576535.1. NCBI lineage: Eukaryota > Metazoa > Arthropoda > Insecta > Lepidoptera > Geometridae > Plemyria > Plemyria rubiginata. The sequence continues at coordinate 11,973,135 of OY754908.1, read as the reverse complement.
ACATAAAACAGTATATTCATCATTTACACATGATGAAACATACTAATGCAACTCGTTGTCACATTATTCCGTAAAAGTACACTCGTACCCCACCCCTCTCCTCTTCCCGCACGCATCAGTCACGCCTTGAGAAAAGCAGCAAACTAAGCACTAGTTATATTTTTGGAACGTACGCGTCGCGTCACGAAATTTCAGTTCGGGGCGAACTACTAGTAATAACATTTTAAATGCTCGCCATTTGTCCCATAAAAGTGTCAAATCTAGCGCTCAATGTAGTATAATTGGAACCCTGTCAATTGACATACTTGACTGGCAGTAATGACGTTAACCCGGCGAAGATTCGTACCAAAAAGAGCATATTGGGAATGAGGTTGGTCATTATGACCATAATGAATTTTCGCAATAACTTCTAATTTATTTAGCATGTTTTTTAACTGAATCTTTGTAACGGTGGTGTAATTCCTAAAAAAAGGTATGATTGTACCGTTATTTAACCGATACCTATACAATTACGGTATAGAAAAAAAAATGATGGAGCTGGCCCATAGCAGACTGAAATGATATAAGATAATGGGAGCATTTATTGTTTTGAATTGCCAGCTGATAACCTAAAATTTTTTGGTGTTATAACACTAAAAGGTTTTAGCTTATCAGCTGGCAATTAAAAACAATAAAAAGTTGTTCGGTATACCAAACAACTTTCATAGCTAACACATACCGTACTAATTGTTTCATTAGTTCTTCTGGTAATGTAAGTTTTCTTCCTAATTTCACCTAGGCCATGTTGTCCTACTTCGTAGTAGGACATGCATGTTAGCATGTTTATGATTATTTAAGATAAAAATAAAGTTTATTTAAGTTACGTTCTAAAGTTAATAAAATTATAATTGTTGATTAATACTAACTTCAAAGGACTGAACCAATAAAGACTTGTTTGACTCATAAATTTCGTATTTATTAGCAAAAAGGCTTATGGTGTGCCATATTACCCGAAGTTACTCTATCTAGTTTTTAAAGTCGAATTCAGATATTATTATTTATTTGTTGTTATTCCTTATACGATAAAGGTGTCGTTATTCTTCTACACTTTAGTCAGTTCAGTTATCGAGGTGAGAGGCAGGTTCTTAATAAAATGTGATTAGGTATTATTGTAAGTGTAAATAACTTTATATAGGATAGATATTTAGCGCCTCGTGGTTTCACCCGCGCCGATTTTAATCCCGGTATTCCCACGGGATAAAAAGTAGCCTATGTGATACTCCAGACTATAATATATTATATCTCTGTGTCAAGTTTCATCCAGATCCGTTCAGCCGTTCCGGCGTGAAAGAGTAACAATATACATCCATACTTAAAAACTTTCGCGTTCGGTATACCGAATAGTAGTAGAATATTGATTGCTTGGCGAGTTTTATTCCTTCCTAAGCGCTTACGCAGGCGGCAGCTAGTGCGTAATAAGAAAGGAGCAAAATCATGTTTTGGATTCCTATCCTACAAATACAATGCCCCTTTGCCAATCCTTAACGAATGCACCTGAAACGTAATTTATGACCCGGAAAAACACATAGGTTACTTTTTATTTCAATAGATATCACGCGAATGCTTGTATAAAAATAAATAAGCATACTTATCCTTCAGAGGGTAGTAAGGACCCTTATAAATCTTCGTCAGGTTGAATGATGCATTCAAAATCTCTCCCAGCAATAAATAGTTTGTACCATTTTGTAATAATTTATATACAATTTTCAGCCACAAAATGACTTAAAAATGTTAAGTTATGCATCTTTGTAGTTTAAATTTACCAAATAAAGTGAAAATTATGATTTTCATAGACTAAAGGATTGAACCAAAGGATTTTTACTAATATCCAAAAATCGCAAGTTACCGAAAATATTTGAAAATTTATGTCACTTAGTTTCTGAACGTCCCGAGACCTTGAAAAACATTTAGCTCACTTTGTCAGCTTTATAAATGGTGGCGGTACCAATTCTTAAGCAAAAATGTTTTGTTGAGGTTATGTTCACAAAAGTTATTTGACATTTCACAAAGGCAACCAAAAGCAAATTGGTCTTTATTCATTTCTAACACAAGGACCACTTTGGATTGGGGTACGAAAGTGAAAGCTGAAAGCAGATGGCGCTATGTTACATCGTACCTGGATCTGTCATAATGCATCTTTGTTTATGTTTGTTTACAATTATTATAATTGCTAGATCCCCAAAATATATTCAACGTGGAGTGTATTTCAATTAAATGATAAGCTACGGATAAGAAAAGCATCTACCACTGGTAAAAAAGGTGCTCTGATAGAAAGGTAAATATCTAAACACGTCATATCAATATTAGTCAGAAGCTAAGGTTCACCACAATAAATTTTTCAACAACTATTTTGTCGTTATAGGCTGGATTCCTACGTCAGGAACATTCTTATTGGAGTAGAAGACGAGTTGGACGATCAGATTCCGGGGTTTCCTGCCTTGGATAGCTTCAGAGATGTTAATAAGAGCACAAATCTGCTGGCGTTTTTAAAACATCACATTCAAGAGTTTGCAGCAATATAAGAGATAAAATTCTCAATGAATACTTGCGCTGCTTGCATAGATAATTAGATATTTTCGTTCTTCTTCTAATAAGGTAGCTTAATTATGACAATAAATAAACTTAAAAACATTGTGTTGTAGTGTTTAAGTAGTATCAAATTATCGTTGAAGTAGAATCAGTTAATTAAGCGTTTTATTTTAAAACCAATTCATGCTCATACTATTTGCGCCCCGCGGTTTCACCCGCTCAGATTTAAATCCCGTTATTCCCACGGGATAAAAAGTAGCCTATGTGCTATTCCAGACTATAATCTATCTCTCTGCTAAGTTTCATTCAGATCCGTTCAGCTGTTCCGGCATGAAAGAGTAACAAACATCCATCCATCCATACGTACAAACTTTCTCGTTTATAATATTAGTAGGATTATGCTTCGACAATGCTTCTCTTATTATCGAGCTTCTGAAGTCTAATAATCAGAGCGATTTTTTTTCAGTACCTAGGTGTAGCTTGGTTTCTTTTACTTAAATTGATTCATATTAAAATGCTGAAATCATAATAGGTGTTGCTTCAGTTGAAGAAAGGGACTACTACATTTTATAGTGCCCATTAGGTTGTAAAGAGCACCGGTGGTCTAGTGAGAGTGACCCGCCTTCCGATCGTAAGGTCGCAGGTTCGAATCCGGTCGTGCACCAATGGATTTTTCTATCGAAAAATTTATGTGCGCAATGCCAGCGCTCCTAAACAGTGAAGGGAAACATCGTGAGAAAACCAGTTAGTTTTCTAGCAGCGGCGATGGGCTTGCAACCTGTCACGTATGGAATACTAACTACTGCAAAATGTGAGTATGTGCCAAATGTAATGAAATGTAATGTTAGGACGTACCTCTGACTAACCCCTTAGACATCCTCAAAGAATCTTGAGTTGGGTAGTACTTGGTACTGAGAGATATGAAGGGATATAATAATAACGATAATAATGCTGGACAATCCACACAGCACCATCTAGCCCCAAAGTAAGCTATTCAAAGCTTGTGTTATGGGTACGTACTAGATAACTGATATATTTAATTTATTATATACTTGGATAGATATTTTTTTATTATACATAGAACACACCCAGACCAACGGAACAAATTTCTGCAGTACGTACACAAATTTGTTCCAAAGCGGGAATCGAACCAGCAACCTCTTGCGTCGCAGACGGACTCTCGTTTGCTGCCTATCTGCTCGATATCTACCATGCCTGGGGATCAAAGTCGTAGAGCTGTTTCAGTTTAATTAGGCTAGTTTATTTTAAGCAGACAATACAATAAGTAAAAACTGAGGCCACTTTTTTATAATTTACCTACCACAGAGAGGTCCACAAACATTTAATATCTTTCTGAAGCATAAAAACATATATCGCTACAAGAAAGGCCAATTCATCTATATTCATCCGACTTTCCTCCAATTATTTATATAGAAAGTGTGTCTGTAGCTTTGTCTGTTTGTATGTTAAACTTTCACGGCTAAGCCGATTGGATGAATTGGATGATATTATATTAAATCCCGAAGGTGGATACTTTATTTCATGATTTGATACGTACCTACGAGTACATGTTAAAAACCATTAATACAAAAAGCTGATACCTTCACATATTTCTATTGTTTTTCTTTATAAACTAGTAGGTCGCCCCGAACTGAGATTTCGTGACGCGACGCGATCGCTCCGAAAATATAAGTAAGTGGCAGTCAGAGGCGAGTCCAAACATTGTGTTTGGACTTGTATCTGGCTGCCACCTATTAACTAAGAATGGTAACCAAGTTTCAACTGAATTGGCCTATTTATTAAAGAGAGTTCCGTTGACCTTGACTCTATCATCAGAACAGGTCGCTATCACCAGGTAATGAGAACCAAGTACCTTCTTTATTTATTTCAAGAAAAAAATAATTGAAAACCCAAAGGAACTATCTGACCAGTAGAAAAACCTTGATGCCAACGAAACTCTTAGAAATGGTAGCTCTTGGGTCGTTGGTTGGTAGTTGTAGTAGGTAATTTAACTTTTTTCATTTATCTCAAAAAGCGAGCAAGCTAGAAAAAAAATTAAAATGGTTTTGAAATATCCAAATCAACCTCTTTCATATGACATGTCATTTTATATTTTGCATAACTTTTATATTTTTAGCCCCCTTAAAAACCCCGATATTTTAATAACCCCTCATACGATTTTACCAGGGAATTTCTCAAGTTCAAGCTATCGACTTACCAAATTTAATGCAGATCGGATAAATAAACGGGTTTCAAGTTATCGTCGGACAAACACACATACATACATAAAACGCCAAATCGCACAAGTAGACAAAAAAAACTTGAAACAGCTTCACGACTTTGATCCCCAGGCACGGTAGATATCCCTTCAGATCTCCCAGTACCAAGTAGGTACTAATTCAAGATTCTTTGAGGATGTCTAAGGGGGGTAGTCAGAGGTACGTCCAAACATTACATTTGGCACATACCCACATTTTGCAGTAGTTAGTATTCCATACGTGACAGGTTGCAAGCCCATCGCCGCTGTTAGAATACTAACTGGTTTCCTCACGATGTTTTCCTTCACCGTTTAAGAGCACTGGCATTGCGCACATAAATTTTTCGATAGAAAAATCCATTGGTGCACGACCGGATTCGAACCTGCGACCTTACAGTCGGAAGGCGGGGTCACTCCCACTAGACCACCGGTGCTCTTCGCCCAAGTTGATTGTAAGATTTTCGTTCGCTTCGCTCACTCAATCAATAATTGAGTTATTATTACCATATTTGATCAAGACTTATTTAAAGGAGAGAAGGTACCTACTTTGTTCTCTTATTATGGTGACAGTGAATGTCTGATATCGGATCCAAGGTCTGTATAATGGAACTCTTCCATAAATTATCCGATAGTTTTAACTTGAATAAATAATTATAAATAAATAATAAATAATGCTGGACAATCCACACAGCACTATCTAGCCCCAAAGTAAGCTATTCAAAGCTTGTGTTATGGGTACTAAATAACTGATATATTTAATACATTATATACTTACATAGATAGATATTTTTTATTATACATAGAAAACACCCAGACCATCGGAAAAAAATTCTGCAGATCGTACACAAATTTGTTCCACGGCGGGAATCGAACCCGCAACATCTTGCGTCGCAGGCAGGCTCTCGCCCGCTGCGCCACAGAGGTCGTAATACCTATTACTAATATTCAAAAGTGACATGTCATATGAAAGGGGTTGATTTGGACATTTTATAGAAGGCGGTAGTCAGAAGCAAGTCTAAATATAATGTTTAGATTTGCCTCTGACAACCACCAACTTTATTTTCAAAGCCTTCGTATCGCATTACGAGATCTCATGCAGTTCGTGGCTAACCCCTAGTATTTATTTAGTGAATCCAAAATAGTGACAGCATGATGTTTCGACGATGGAGCCTAGTAATGTTGAACGAAATAAATTGGCCTATTGAACTGAAACCTAGTAAGCGTATCGTTATGTTTGGGGTAGTCGGAGCAGAGCACCCCTAAAAAAAGTAAACGGCAAAATACTAGAAAGTAAGAAAGAAACATTACGTAACTACGTGGATTATTTATTAGGTACTAGTTGGCACGCCGTGGTTACACCCGCGCAGATTGAAATCCCAGTAATCCCACGGGATAAAAAGTAGCCTATGTGCTATTCCAGACTATAATCTACCTCTCTGCCAAGTTTCACCCAGATCAGTTCAGCCGTTCCGGCGTGAAAGAGCAACAAACATCCATCCATCCAGTTATTAGTAGGATTGATACAGAACTGTGCAGAACTCAGTGGCTGTCAGTGGTGTTTAAGTCAGCAAGTTGAAGTGATCAAATAGATTAACGAATAAATTTAATAATTACAGAACCTAAACAGTTTATTTCGTTTTAAGTATTAGTGAATTATTAGGAGCAGATAAAGTCGGGGGTAGCAACTAGTCCAATTACAATTATTCAGTTGACAGCTAATGGCGGCTTTACATTATGGCTAGTTTAGTAGAACTAAAGAGGTTTGCGTTTAGATTAGTGTTTGCACTTGCAAGCCAATACATGACACACACACACGCGCAACTTTTACTTATACATTTTACTCGAAATGGTATATTGTTATACCTATTACACACACGCGTAAGAAATATAACGATTTCATAGAAGCAATTAAAATGGAAGTTCCTGAAGATTCTACTGCAGCTAAAGCGACCTCTGTGGCGCAGCGGGCGAGAGCCTGCCTGCGACGCAAGAGGTTGCGGGTTCGATTCCCGCCTTGGAACAAATTTGTGTACGATCTGCAGAAATTTGTTCCGATGGTCTGGGTGTTTTCTATGTATAATAAAAAATATATATCTATGTAAGTATATAATGTATTACATATATCAGTTATCTACCATGACACAAGCTTTGAATAGCTTACTTTGGGGCTAGATAGTGCTGTGTGGATTGTCCAGCATTATTTATTTATATATATTTAGAGAATTATGTATATTATCATACCTACTTAAAAATGTTGCATGTCGGTTATCGACGAAGTTTGTGAGACCACAATTACACTTAGACCATGATTCACCAAACTTCTGGCAAAGAAATACATTTCATTTCATTTATTTAAAGCTGTAGGTGCAGCTCAAGACAGTCAGTTCGAGTTATTAGGTATCAGTTTACCCAAATAGATAATAATGTGTAGATGCCAAAAATGCATCAAACGTATATATAATAAGTGTGTATCTGGCAGTTACGCGACAATACGTAGGGAGTGTCGATAATAATATTTTCTGCAATTTAATGACGTTTCACTAGTAGTAGGTAAGGGATGGTTGTATAATTACACGCCACCCAAAACTAAGGCGAGATTTTACATTTTACGGATATGAGAGAGCTATTTATCTACACTAATAATATTATAAAGAGAAAAACTTTGTATGTATGTTTCGAATAGGCTCAAAAACTACTGGTCCGATTTCAAAAATTCTTTCACCATAAGAAAGTTAAATTATCCTTGAGTAACATAGGCTACATTTATTACTGAAAAAAATTAGGGATCCCTACTAAAACTTAAAAAATGTAACCCGAGGTGTAATATAAAATATCTTTCACCGCATGCGCTGCGGAAACTATAGACGATACAAAAAAATGTTCTACAATATTAAAGAACACATCATTTATCTACAATTAAGTCAGCAATAGCATATATCTAACTATTGTAGTTATGTTACTACAACAACTTTTCTGTATTTAAAATGTTGATAAAAATGCCGACCAAAAACAGACCATGTTATCCTTTATATAAGTCCTTATACAAATAAATTATTTTGTATGCAAGGCTGTTCCAATACTTATCGACTACTTCTCTGCATGCAAGCTACAGACACATACGCTAATTGGCATGCCTGTACCTGGCATGCAAGTAGTTAGCACAACATTCTATTTTAGGTCAGCTCTGGCATCCACGTGACGGAGGGGACTCGGGGGGGGGGCTACGAAACCAGCATGTGTGAACGTCGCGACAAGTACAGGCATGCCAGTACCTGACGTGTTGGCATGCCACGTAAGCGAGGGGACGCGGGGGGCTACGAAACCGGCATGTGTGACCGTCGCGATACCTGACCTGACGAGTTAACTTGCAAATGTATCCACAATGTGCCCGTAAATCCTGCATGCCTGTAACTTGCATGCTCGCTACTGTACCATTTTACTGTCACGTGTATTTTCACCTTCGTGTGTTACGAAGCGCGGGAGTCTAAGTTTATGCTAAAATGTTGAAAAAAATTATGTCCACCCATGCGAAGCTGGGACAGGCCGCTAGTTACCTATACTTACAATAACACAATTATGGAAACTTGCCATACTTTAGAATCTAACAGATATCTAAGGTTTAGATACCTAGCTACATCCTACTAATAGGTATTATAAATGCGAAAGTTTGTGAGTATGGATGGATGTTTGTACTCTATAACTCCAGAACGGCTTAACGGATCTGGATGAAACTTGGCAGAGAGTTATATTATAGTCTGGAATAGCACATAAGTAGGCTACTTTTTATCCCGTGGGAATACCGGGATTTAAATCTGCGCGGGTGAAATCGCGGGGCGCAACTAGTTAATTATAAAAGTACGTGGTTAAAGGATCATACAAAAGAGTAGTAGAACTCTTTTTTTGTGAAGGGCTCGTCCGGGGAAGTACTACCACCCCGCCTTTTTCTGCCGCCAAGTAGCGTTGCTATATTTTGGTTTATAGAGTGTGGTCACCGGTGTGATTACAGGCACATCAGGCTTTACATCTGTATGCCTCAAGATGATGGACGCAGGGCAGTGCATCGTAAGGCAAGTTCCTGTCGTGCGTGACTTACGGGCAATGCTTTGTAATAGCTGATGGTAATCACTTAACATCAGGTGAGCCATCTGCTTGTTCCATCAGCTAATTGTATAAAAAAACAAGCCCTAAGTTTTTTGGCTGTTCTTCTAGGCTTTGGTTGCGTGGAAGGGGCGCGGGCGCCTGGAGTCACCTAGCTTTGAGACGTTTTAAAGTGATCCTTGTGATTTTATTGAATAAATATCTTTTTGCTATATAATTAATTAATATACACTAAGTTAATTAGCAAGATAATTAACTTACCCTCGGTTCCTGAAAACTCGATCAACATTTATCGCCTGTCAAGTCGCTTGCTATCTCTATCCAACTTGAAGTAAAAGCTGAAATAGCAAGTGACTTGACGACCGATTAGTTTTGATCAAGCTTTCCGAAACCGGCCGTTAGTATACAAATCTAGAGCGAAAATGCTACTGTCTAAATTTAGTGAACTGAGCTTAGCCATGTGTAAACGCGCGCGGAGGCAGTCATTTGTGAGTCTTCTACTCCTTGATAGAGAAAATCGAAAATTACCGAAAAAAAAGTTTATAGAACGACAAAAAAGTTTAAAATGTCCAAAGACAACAAAACCATGTCAGCTAATCTTCGCATATGTGTGTGAGAGGTCAACTTATACAAGCCAGTAAAGTTTTCAAGAAAGTTTTCACAAATGCTAAAATTTGACAGATCAATTCTATGGTGGCGGTCGGCCCGCAGTCAGTCTTATAGAATTAAATGATTCCTACACGGTTCGCCTTAACTGCGATCTCGCAATGTCTGCAATCGAATCTAAAAAATAATGAAACTCTTACGTTATTAATATGTGTTATCATATTGTTTTCTCAAATCATATTAATTATCCAGGAATTCATATAAAAATCCTTTTTGGATGTTAGAACAAAATATAATAAATAAATAAATAATGCTGGACAATCCACACAGCATCATCTAGCCTCAAAGTAAGCTACTCAAAGCTTGTGTTATGGGTACTAGATGACTGATATATTTAACACATTATATACTTACATAGAAACTTACTTACGTTTTATATACCTACCTATTATTTTATATAACAGCCCATTTCATTGTAGGTATATACCTAGGACAGTGTTTCCTAGGAAAATTCTACGTTTTGCAATAACTCAGCAAAATGATAGATAGGTCTAACGGACTCTACATAGCACTCAATATTTTTAACAGACATAGCACTCAATATTTTTAACAGTGCAAAATTTTAATTCATTTATCGTGTAAGCGTTTAGCAATAGACAGCAAAAAGTAAATTAACTGGATGTGTGTATTAGTTTCGTTTATGCAATAGTTCACTTAGTTAAAATGTCCAAGGTAGCGGTAGTAGGTGTGTTTCGAATAAATAGGCTAACAAATCGTCGAATTCATCATTGGCCATTGAATACGTTCTTGTCACTTTCAGACAATCTTCATAGTTTTCTCTATGGATATCTAAGAAATGAAAACACGCATTATGTTAACCCGTAACATTGCAGCTTCGATCAATGATGTCGCTTTCAGACAAGCTTCTTAATTTCCTCTATGGATATTTAAGTACGCAATGTGGTTGACCCGTAACATTGCAGCTCAATGAAATCATTGATCGAAGCATTGCATTTAAAAACTAAACAACCATTAGGGCAAAAAGCTCTATTTTATGAAGATTTCAGTTCTGTTTTTATCTTAGGTTAAGCCGTCAATTTTTGCTATAGCAGTTAAGCCATGAACATAAGAGTTGCCCACCCGAAATTACTTTTATCTAAAGATAAGTTTTGATCTCATGCATTACCTTTTTCTTTGTTTTCGCAATCATCAGTGTTGCAAGTCGACGGGAAGTAGGCCGGCCAGTGCGAAAGGCCACGATCAATGACGATATTTTTCCCAACTTTAAGAAAAACGTTCATTTGTTTTGAGACAAATCTTGAAGGTAAGATTGGGTATGACGTATTGTATCGCTTCAGCAAATAAAGTGCTCGAAGGAAGAGGTTTCTCTCTTTGAGGCGCACTTAGATATGAAACGTCCTATCGCTACATACCATTTGCGACTTTTTTATATCGACTACATTTTTGACATTGTTTGATAATTTTGGAAACTGTATAGCGACAAGTCTCCATGGTTTGCTCCTATAAGCATTCTATCCACCTACTGTTTTAGGTATATGGACGTGGCTTACAAAATGATTACAATCCGTATTCACGACCGATTGCCCGCACAGATAAGCAAATGCATCGTTATCTGTAGACTATTCATCTACTTACCAAATCTTTTGTCCCTGATAATAACGTGAGGTATTGTAAAAAAATCTCGTTGAAATAGAAGATTATGTCGTAAAAGTACATAAGTAGGTGGTATATCTGACATCATCGTCAGTTAGAAGTCCTCGTAATTCTCCCATAAACATTTCTAAAGAGATAGACGTTGTTTGGAAATGATCGTTTTCTAGCGTTATAAACCGTCCATTGTATGTACATTATGCTCTTTAATTTTAATGTTGTTTTTTTATCTATTGATAGTTTGTAAGTTATACGATTTTAGTCTTCGCGACTCGACCCAACTTCCGCGGCTTTTTTCAAAGTCAGTCAAGTGTTATTTTTCCGAGAGGATGAAATTTAGAATTTGGAATGAAACTCTACCTCAAAATTAAAATACGTTTAGCACGTTATATCGTGATTATAGTGACCGGGTGTCCCAATTCCATTGTCACGAAAGTTTTGGCACGCAAACTAACTGATTCAATTTAAGCGAATTGGTCAATTAAACTATTTACTGCTTTGATTGTCGTTGAGAATTATTGCTAGTTTCTAATAGCAGTAGATTCTGTTCGTTTCGTTTCATTTCACGCGGCTAGCCAACGTCTCATTGGATTATTCTTGGTCATGTTTAGAAACTGATGGTGTAGGTACCTACTTATTAATTGCTTCACTTTAAGACGCTGATAACCGCGAATGTAACTCTCGCTCGCACATTTTGTCTTTGCGAAATTGATTGTAAGTAAGAATATTATTTTGACCTATAATAGTATCTTATAATCTCCAAAATTTTATTTCTTCTTAATGAAAATGTTGAAATGTGAGAACGAGAAGTTATTTGACGGCAGTATGCTTGTTAATAGGCATAATATTTTATAAACAAAATTTACTTGTAAAGTTACTTTAAGCAAGTAAGCTTAAAGTAGAGTAGAGTAGAGTAGAGATATAAGCTTGCGGTTATATAAAACTACACTATTGACCCTATTATAGATTGTCTACGTCGATAAATAACGCTTTACTAATTCTTATCAAACCAAACAACCTTCTATTACCAACCACAATGAATATTTATGTTAGTCAATACATATTATGTACCATACGGGTGTCATTGACAATTTGCGCTCTTTATTATTGCGATTTCCAGCAATACAATTCCTTCGTCTATATTTTGTAAAGTAAACCCCTATCTTTATTTATATATTACTAGCTGGTACTCGCGACTTCGTCTGCGTACTTTTCGCAATAAAAGGTAGCCTATGTCCTTTCTCAGGGTCTAAAGATTGTCTGTGCCAAATTTCATCAAAATCGGTTGAGAGGTTTAAGCGGGAAAGCGTAACAGACAGACAGACAGAGTTACTTTCGCATTTATAATATTAGTAGGGAAGTAGGGATGTATTTATACAAGTGCTAATGTTTTCAGCTCTTTCGCACGTATATTATGTCTTTTTCCGTGCCATCTTCAAGAAACGTCTAAACTGGAGTGCGTACAACGACAATACCTTTATCAGCCTCAGAAGTCCACTTAGATACATCCAGAAGAACGATTCAAAACGATCTCCATTCACTGACTTACCGCGATCCACATAATATGACATGAGTCTGTCGCTCAGAAGGGCTTTACTTCCTGTGATAATCACAATGTTATGGGCTTATCCTTCAGAAGGGAGTTCCATGTTTCATCTTCCAGTTCGTTGGCACTTTCGAGATCCATCAAAAATCAAAACGAACCGAGAAGAGCAGACCAAATAAAAATGTTCAAAATTTTTTTTTTTATTTATTTAGGTACCTAAGTTTATTCACCCTAAGAAAACTGTTCTGTTAACAGGCAACCATGCTAATCTTGTATTTCTCATGCTTAAAATTTCGACTATATTTTCATAACAAGAAACAAAGTCAAAATAAGATCTAAGTAATACGACCAACGAATTGGATATGGAAAAAAAACCAGACGCAATTACCCTAGGAATTTGAATACTACAATTGCAACATGCGAATCCATAACATCAAAATGTCAACGTTGGTAAATTCACTGATACCTACTTCAAGAATCATACACTTTGCGTTCGTATCAGATCCTCGGTTTATCTCAAATGTCACCGGAGACAGCTCAGGGTCTTATTAATCTTGGCAGGAGTTAAAAGAGGGTATACCTAGTGTTTGTTCGAAACAAGGACAGAAACGACGACCTCTGTGGCGCAGCGGGCGAGAGCCTGCCTGCGACGCAAGAGGTTGCGGGTTTGATTCCCGCCTTGGAACAAATTTGTGTACGATCTGCAGAAATTTGTTCCAATGGTCTGGTTGTATCTATGTATAATAAAAATATATATCTATGTAAGCATATAATGTAGTAAATATATCAGTTATCTAGTACCCATAACACAAGCTTTGAATAGCTTACTTTGGGGCTAGATAGTGCTGTGTGGATTGTCCAGCATTATTTATTTTTTATTTATTTTATTTTAGAATAAGAAATGATATTGAATATCAGCTTTTAATATAACTTTTTTTTATAACGCAAATTTGTGAATGAAAACACCATTGACAGTAACAACAAAAATTGATACCTAGGTGTAGGTGCAACAATAACTTCAGGGTTCATAAACGATTTAGGAAGCAACGCACACTTATAAATTCATGCAAAAACGTAGAGTCCACTATTACAAATAGCTATTCCATACAAAAACAAAACACTATTATTAACACATCAAAAACTCAGACATAAAAAACAGAGGTCAGAGAATCGGTCCTTGTGGGACCCCGTCCCTGCAAAGTCCGCCGCAAGGGCACGGTGCAGATGTGTATCAGGTATGCGATTCACCCACGGATGAGAAATGACCTTTACTGTCTCGAAACTGGTCGGACGACATGGTTCTCGTGGCCGGTAAAACGTGGAATGCATAACGTCACTCTCTGGAAGCCTGGTCATTGTCCGAAAACCTTTATACTAACATTCCTTTTGCATTTCAACTTGTTGTGCTCTCTATAATAATAACGTTGTTGTTTAATTGCTATGAAAGTGCGTGTTTTATTACCACCTGCTATTAAAAAGTTTTTCTCTAACCGTCGTATTTAATTGTTGTTTTCGTAACAAAATGCGTAGCTTACTGCAGTTTAATTTTTGTCTACGTCTTGCATAACCTGTTTATAAGCTACTGTACGTAGTTTTACTAAACACCTGCAAATTCTGTTCATGGAGCCAATCTAGCGTAGGGATAATTAATGGACGATCTATGTATGACGAAAATATGGAATGGACCTTGTCGCCTAGTCAAGAATTCGATAGTATTGCTAGCTTAGCTTTTGGGTTCGAAAGTAGTTTTGGTGACTTCATTTATAGATTATCATGAACACGTAAAAAAGGTCATTGAGCTAATGGTAGCTTTTTCGTAGGTATTGTATTATAAAAAAAAGATATAAATTATGATGCCAGCCACCTTTAGGCCAGATTTTTTGTAACAACACTCGTACAAACGCGTAAAAGAGTATTAACTTCTAGATTGTTTATTTACCCACTATGACGTTTCTTTAAGATTTCTCTTGACTAAATTTGAGACTTTTATCTTTTTTTAAGCAGATGAGTCTTGTCATTTCAGATATTGATTACATAGACGTAGGTAGGTACTAGCACTTTCACCGTGTTTTCTCTCAAGAAATCCGCGTAAAAATCTAGCATGCTTTACCTCACCATTATTAAAATGAATGATGATAGTTATTTCCTCTGAATATGTAATGAAGAGTTGATTGCATTTATTACTAGCGGTGCGAATATCTTAGTTTTTTTGTTCTATTGAGCATTAGATCTCTATAAGATTTCTCTCAAAGTTTCGATGTGAACACACGCGGTTTCGAAAACAACTTTATTCCCAGGAAAGATTTAATTTCAGATAGCTAGAAGGTAAGTAAGTCCAAATGGGCATTACAATTTTATGTCATTTGCGTTGCGAGTCTTCCAATTAAGGCAAGTTGTTGTGACCGTCCACTTTTTACTCAGTTTGTAAACTTTCGCTTTATTTGCATTCCAAATGTCTTCGGTTATCTTTTTTATTTTTATTACGAGGGCCGTCAATTTGCAAGTTTTATTTTTAAACCATGATCTCAGTTTCGTATCTTAATTTCCTTCACAAATTCTAGCCTCCATTGTTTCGAGACTCAATTCATTAGTTAATTATTAGTTTCTTTAACAATACCATGGTTTTGGTGAACAATGAGAGGTTACTTAACATTATTTAGCGATTGTTCCAAACCAGTGTAATAATTGGACTTGTTAGGTACCGGTTCAAGATTAATCGCAGTCGTGTCCTCAGCTCTTTGTATAGAAGTCATATGTTTTGCAAACGACTCTGTTGAGTCATCTGTAGTAGTGTCTAGGAAGTCAGCTAACAGAGCTGTAGCACCTCAGTTTCAACAAGCTAAATACTTCTTCAGAAAGTAAAGATAAGTGCACTAACAGGAATTCTCCAATAAGTCCGTGCTAGAAACCAGTTTACGAAACCCGTGTGCACACATCCATGAGATGTGGCAATTGCCCTCATCATAGCATCGGCGGTTCGCAACACATCAAACACTAACGAGGTAAAAGGCAGATAATTGCATGTTCCGGCTTTGCACCACATTCCGAGTAGCTGAAGCCACAACAATACCTCCTGAAACTGCACATCGATGACACGGTGTTCTAGGGAATCCGCACAAAACAACACGAGCAGCACTTACCGTTAGTGCCAAAATATTCAGTATCCTTATCCATTAAATCATGCTGGAAGCCGTAAGCGGGCAACCATGCATGCGAGCCCGGCGGCTCGGGCCAGTCCGATATGCGGACCTCCTCCATTTCGACATGAACACAACACTGCACTCCACAAGCGTTACACTATAAGCACGAGCATGCACGGGCTACCTCTTCGTTCGTCCATTAGGTGGTCATTTAGGGCGATAACGGTCGGTTTCTGCGGCCGTCGGGCCTTTCACTGAGGAGTTGGAACGCGCGCGCGCGGCGGGGACCAGCGGAGTACTGGCGCAGGCGCGCAGGCGACGCGCGCGCTGCGATCTCTCCTATCTATCGCAGCAAAAACAGCCGGTTCGACGTCTTGTCTTCGGGCCTTTGCCCCATTAACGGAAATCAAATCGTCCATCGCCAAACTAGATTTGAATCGACATTTTGAAACAATCAAGTTATGCACTTCTGACATCCCCGCAGACAGACGCTATCCAGACGTCGCCAAGCGCGAACTCGAAACTCGAACCTGTGCCCAAGCGTTACCTGTCAGTTTAGTTTACGTCTCCCATCAAGTTTCGTGAGAAACTGTTTTTGTTGTAGACTCTAGACGCCATCTAATTACTAAGGTTAGTTTTGCCTAACCTGACGCCCCGGGGCGTTATTACAGATAAAAGCGGGCTTCGACCGTTAACTTTAGTTCTCCGTATAAGGTTTTATGTGAATTAATCGTCATACGGATCACGATTACCCTTCTTACGTGCTGTTACAACACTTTCAAAGTTGGAGAAAGTCGAGCAACGCGGTATAAACAATGAACCGCATTTTAGTGTCGCACCGCTTATCTCTGATGAAGAATATTGGCTGCTAAGAATAAAATAATAATAATTCTTTGTACCTAAGTATGTAGGTACTAACCAGTTCTAACGATTATGGATTTTTCAAAACTTATCAACAATCACAGCTTATCTTTGAGTACTTTGAGATACAACTCCTAACCTTAGAAACGTTTTGTCTGAGCGAAGAAAGAAAGATTTAAATCACTAGTAAATAGAGGCTCTTTGAGGCGCACTTAAAATCCTTTCACCACACTGTGTCTACAGAAACTAGTGACACGACAAGAAGACGTAAATGAAGTTTGTTACCGAATAAATTGATTGCCTTAATTTATTTTGGTATCTAAACTGGTATAGTAGGTTATAGTAGGTTACAATACCTTAAAAGAGCATCTCTATTTATGGCAAATAATAATGTTGATGGTGGAGGTAATGTGCGATAGAAATCCGTGGTTAATTCTCACTTCAGAACCATAATCAAGCCCATATCTTTCCGCATGCCCTTTGTTATACAGGTTTAATGACATTTATTATAGCATAAAAATAATATTTAAAGATTATTAGAAAGTAGTTTCTTGAAAAAATTACTTCATTATGAACAAGACTGTTCTCGACTGCGTTTTATCGAAATCTTTGAAACTGTCTTTGGTTTCTGAAATCTCGATCGAACCTAATGAAGCAATCTTTCAGAAAGTAGCCTAAGAGATCTGAAATTGTCCGATAGAGCTAGTGGTACGAGAAGGTCAAGTCGAAATAAAATTAATATTACATTCCAGATCAACAGTACACTACACACATCATACATGCATATAGACTTGGTACGACGATATAAACTTTTTGGATGGTACCTGCATCGAATAGCCAGACGGGAAGCCAGTCCCATATGCCACCACTGTGGTGCAGCTGAGGACACGGCGCAACACACGCTGCAGGAGTGCAGTGCTTGGACTTCTCAGCGTCAAGCACTGGTGTCAGTTATAGGGCAAGTTCTCTCGCTGTCTAGCATGATCGAGGTTATGCTAGACAATGACAGAGCTTGGCAGGCTGTAGTCTCTTTCTGCGAAGACGTCATGTCGCAAAAAGAGGCAGCGGAGCGCCTGAGGGAGCAAGACCCTCGTGCTGACCCGCAAAGAAAAAAGAGAGCAGGCAGAAGGCGGAGGCAATTCCTTCGCCTCCTCGCGCTCGACGGAGGCCAGCTCGGTCCGGGCGTGAGGAACCCAAGCCCTGCATTGCCCAGGCCTCCGTTTCCGGGGGATATCCCTAATGTTCCGGGACATCCCCCCGCCCCACAAGGGGTGGTTCGAAGGGTCCGCTTCACGCGGACATTCACCGACAGGGTCGCGGTTGAATCCGACCGGGAACCCGTAACCCTGTCAAGTGCTATTGCGTCATCGAACGAATCGTCTGATGACGAACGGTTTGAGGACGCATTGGCACTAAGGTGAGTTGCCGGAATATCGATGGGTTTTTAGTCGGTATGCCACCAGTCTGGTGGTGAGTCCGACAGACCCCCTCGGCGTCCCTCAGGCCGCGGGACATGCGTAATGCATTTTCCCATCATAAAAAAAAAAAAAAAAAGGTACGTACGATCCAAACGATTATGAAAATGTACTCGTACGTTTCATTGTAAAAGTTAATGTTTAAATAATGGATTTTAGTTGCGTGAGTGAGGTGTGCACAGTACGAGTAGACATCAAAGCAAACGGTATCGTTACTTTGAAATGATGGCTACATTACACTAAACAATGCTTTAAATCGTCTGTTGTTTAGTCTGTTCTTTTTGGGTTAATCTAGATAATGCCGCTGAAAATAAAAGAATAATTATATCTGTAGGAATACAAAAATGTGACCACTTTCTTCCGTCTGCTTGAACACTAACGAACTTGCAGAAAAAAGTAACAAAACAAGAGAAAATGAATGAAATGAAGAGAATACTATATATAATATATATATACTATATACTACACTACTATATACTATATATTATATAATATATAATATATATATACTACATTTACGTCGCTCGTCTGGGGAAGATTTACTACCGTGACCTTTTCTGCCGCCAAGCAGCGTTGCTGTATTTCGGTTTAAAGAAAGTGGTTGTCAGTAATGGACGTAGGGCATTACAGGGGCGTTATTCACTATGACCAATTCAATCGCGTTTGTGTTTAGATCGTGTTTTGACGTGACACGGTTAGGGCAAAGTAACTCCTATTATGTCATAAAAAATAAAGACCATGCTCACGTTTTGATGTTACACGGTTTGGGGCCAGGAATCTCCTATGTCGTAGAGAATAATGCCCCAGAAGCCTTATTCACTATGACCATTTGCACCGCGATCACAGCTAAGACAAGGCAGCCGGTGTCATACGGCCAGGGCAAAGTATCTCCTATGTCGTAAAGAATAAAGCCCAACATCAAGTTTTGACGTTTCACGGTTTGGGGCTAGGAATCTTCTATTGTCATAGAGAATAATGCCCCAGGGCATGTTCCTATCGTGCGTGACTTACGACAATGCTTTTTTATAGGTAGGTAACGGTAATCAGGTAACATAACCCTTAACATCAGGTATAATGGTAATCCAGGTTAATCAACTTACCTAACACTTAACATCAAGTGGGCCATCAGCTTGTTTCCGTAAATAAATAGTTGGTAGGTACTTATGCAAAAAGAAGAAAACAAATTTTTATTATCGAGGGAATACATAGGTACGAGTAGTTACCTCATAGTCGAAGGGGGGTAATCAATTCGCGTTGCTCACTGTAATCTACCACATAGTAATCACCTCAGCGTTTTGCAATTGGTTCTAAGAACTCTGACCTTTGGTGTGAAAATAAAAGTTACCGACGCTTTGTTTTTATTACATGCGCTTACGAAATAGAAATTTTGTAATAAACGGATTAAATGAACTTTAGCTTTCTGACCGAGAATAATTTGATAATTGTCTCTGTTTTCGCATGAAAGTTTAGTTCTTACGGATACTTCCGTATTGCGCAATAGGTAATGCTAGTTTTGAGTCGCGATTCGGGATTATCGGAAGGTAAAATAAATAAATAATGCAGGACAATCCACACAGCACCATCTAGCCCCAAAGTAAGCTACTCACAGCTTGTGTTATGGGTACTAGATAACTGATATATTTAATACATTATAAACTTAGATAGATATTTTTTTATTATACATAGAAAACACCCAGACCAACGGAACAAATTTCTGCAGATCGTACACATTGTTCCGAGGCGGGAGTCAAACCCGCAACCTCTTGCGTCGCAGGCGGACTCTCGCCCGCTGCGCCACTGAGGTCAGGTTTTGAAAACCTTTAGAATAAAGAAGAGGGAATATTATTTTTAAGAACGGCGGATTCGTTTTCTGTCATTTTGCAACATAGCATTTTCATTTTAATTGTTTTTCTAGTGTTATTTTGAGTTGTGTGGTGTTATTTTTGTGGTATTTTAACCAACATTCTTAGCACAAAGTGTAAGCATTTGGAATGAAAGTGTGTGTGATATCGTGATTTGACTGTAAATGTATTATCAAATGTTTTGAAAAAACCGCCACCATTTTCTTCAAAACAATTGACTGACTCTAGGTACATTGGACTGACGTGACTAAAAACTTTTAACTCTTGTCTATAGACAGGAGCCTAAGAAGAAAGAAAAAGAAAGAATCACTTGGCAGTGGCAAGATTGTCTATAGATAGGAACCATAATATCATCATTAGATAGTATAAAACAAAGTCGCCTTCTCTGTCCCTATATCCCTATGTATGCTTAAATCTTTAAAACTACGCAACGGATTTTGATGCGGTTTTTTTAATAGATAGAGTGATTCAAGAGGAAGGTTTATAATGTATGATACATGCATATATCATGCAAGAAAAACAATATGCACCCGTGCGAAGCAGGGGCGTGCGGGCGGGTCGCTAGTATAAAAGAATAAAGTAAAGAAAGAAATTTAAGAACGCTTCCGGATTTCGATACTTAATTGGATCAATAAAGACCAAACTTGGAGAATAAAGTTGAACTTAAAACTGAGGCATACAGATGTTATGCCGCCTCATGTGCCTGTAATTACACGGGCAACCACACTCTTCAAACTGAAACACAGCAACGCAGGGCGGCATTGAATAAAATAGAATAGAATAGAAAAATATTTATTTTACGACACAAAAATAAAAAATAATACAAAAAACACAGGTACAATTGAATAAGACATTACCTAAATATAGAGTCATAAAAAAGGCGTGGTGATAGTACATCCCCGGCCGCGCCCTTCTCCTTTCTACAGATTGTTTGTTTTTTTTTTCGTGTTAACTTTGTGTACACCTTCGTGTATTTTCATCTTTGTACGTTCTCATCGCTTCATTTGGAGACGGCACATATCCAGTGATTAGGAAACTAAACCACGATGAATGCTTATACCGTTAAATCTCTAATGTAGTCAGGAGCGACCACGTGATTGGCTGCGTTCCAAAAACAAACAATGTAGGTAGGTACCTTGGCATCCTCCATCGGTATGTTTTCAAACATCGAAACGTGACTTGTAAGCTTTACCAACTGTGCTTATTAAAATGCCTTAAATGGTTGGCTAATTAGGGCATTTATTCAAATAGCAGCCAATGTATTGAGTACCTACTACTTCTTGGTCGTGTCACCTAGTTCTTTTTGAAAGTGTAAAATAATTTTAGGTACTTACGTCTCAACTCAAAGAGGCTTGTTTCGAGCACTTAACCACATGAAAAAACTGAAACTGAAACAAGATTTCACGACTTTGATCCCCAGGCACGAAATATTTCGAGCCTGGGGATCAAAGTTGTGAAATTGTTTTTATATTAAACTAGCGACCCGCCCGCGCTTCGCACGGGTGCACATTGTTTTTCTACTATATCATGCATGTATTATACATATAAACCTTCCTCTTGAATCACTGAAAATCCGTTGCGTAGTTCTAAAGATTTAAGCATACATAGGCACATAGGGACAGAGAAAGCGATTTTGTTTTATACTATGTAGTGATAGTGATGATTCGTGATTTGATTTGTATACTCCTTCATATATCTATGCACAAAGTAGTAACGGTTGGGACTTTCCTTTCCGGTTTCCTCGCGATGTTTTCCTTCACCGTTTCACAGTAACTGGCAGTATGCACATAAATTAATACGCATTTTTTTGCTTAGTGTTTGATATTAAAATGTTTTTAGCAATGCGCAGAAATAGTAATAGTGGTAGAGGACTTTCACGAATGAACCACACACTTCTTTCATTTACTTTTTACAAATGCCACTCACTGTAGGTAATATAGTGGGGCAGTACTTCATCTAGGCCATTTCTCTATTCACCGTTTTCTCCAATTTTTGCATTCTTGTTAAACTAGCTAATCCAAGTTATTTACAAAACCGCAGAACGATTTGCCGCTGACCGCAGCTTTAGAAACTGCTTTTTATTCTGCTGCACTAGGAAACAATAAAGCAGGCTCAGTCGATTTGAGGAAGATTGATTTAAATTGCACCTTGGTTTACAGCCCTCTAATCGTTATCTTTGTCTATTAGATACAGGTATTTGTTAGTACAGGGTTGTACGTACATATCGAACAAACAGTCATATATTATGATACTAGTAGCGCCACGCGGTTTCACCCGCGTAGTTTTAAATCCCGGTATTCCCACGGGATAAAAAGTAGCCTATGTGTTATTCCAGACTATAATATGTCTCTGTGCCAATTTTCACCCAGATCCGTTCAGCCGTTCTGGAGTTATAGAGTAACAAACATCCATCCATCCATACTTACAAACTTATGCATTTATAATATTAGTAGGATTGTATGGTCATCAAACATTTCATGAAAGCTTACATTCATGACATTTTTGATGCTCAACCTAAACAATAGTCTAATCTAATCTCTAAAAAATGGTCTACGCTCTAGCTAGAGTCTATGAGTATCTATAAATAGTCTACGCCGTAGACCTTCTAAACTTTATTTTATCTTTTTTAAACCTAATTAGATTAGGTTAGTCAAAGTCAAAATATGTTTATTCCATAAAATCACAAGGATCATCTTGAAACGTCTTAAAACTTGGACTCTATTGCCAGTTCACGCGACCAATGAAAAAATATAGGTGATGGTTACCATCAGGTGGGCCATCAGCTTGTTCCATCAGCCAGTTGTATAAAACAAACAAGCAGTATGTTAAGGTACCTGCTATAAAACAAAAGGAGTTTCTAATTAGCTCACAATTGAACATGAACGTTCATTCAATAATTTGCCAAATCGCTTGATTCCACGGCGCACAATGAGTTACATATAGCATTGTTGCATTCATTGATTTTCGAGTCAAGGCTCGGTCTAAGGTAGGTAGGTACCTACGCTTCATTCAACCGCGGAAGTAAAGTTGTTACTGCTTTAAAGCGGTGGCACCGGCAGAAAAAGTTAAGGCGTTGGCAACACATAATGTGCCTCTCGCTTGCACGATTCGGCATTTTGAAAGATAAACCAATTTTTAAAAATCGCAAACAACCATTTTGTGTTCAACTATTCAACAACATTTAGTGAAAATTTCATTTTGATCGATACAAGTTTTCCTACTAAAAGGTTGGCTTTTCTAGTTTTCGTGCTTAAGCAAACTTTTGAATAGGTTTTGAGTATCCTTTTTACATTCAATTTCAATTTACTAACATTACGGACGTGTCGAATACGTTATACTCTAAGTATAAATATATCGTAGATAATAGTAAACCATGATACTGGGCAGCAGCTGTATCAGTACTGGCGGAAGGCGTGCGAGCGAGAGGTAAACTAGGTGTTGTCAACGCCTTAAACTGACGATCACACATTTATTAAAGTTAAAAAAAACCGCTGTCTAGAATTTTCCCCTAGCGTGTCATTTAGGTGTGTTATGTTGTCTGGTATCCGTTTCCGTTACTAATGGAAAATGAGGAAATTGATCCACTTTCATCATCCGGCCCTTTAAATGGTAACCACAAAAATGATACTTATTTAGGTACAGTCGCCACAAGTAGCTTTACAATTTCAGTTAGGTAGTTCTCTCTTTTTCTCTAGATTCATGAGAGGAATAATTTCATGTTTTAATGTATCTCAAGTTGCAGTAGTTTTAAGTCAAGATATTCATAATTTTATTATTATCAAAGCGAGCTGGTTTAGTTACCATTTTGAGTTTTGCAAACGTGAAAATTGAATCTAATTCTATTGCTAACTGAAAGAACGGTATGCTCTTCTTGTTTTTCCTACATTGATAATATTATAGTAAGATAAAATCATGTTATCATTATTTTGAAATTTCGGTAAAATAACAGGCAACGAGCAGAGCAGTGCTTCATATGGCACATTCACAACTTGCGTGACTTGCGAGGTATTGCTGTTAGTGAGGTGATGGTTACCGCTTAACGTCAGGTGGGCCATCTGACACTTCCATCTGAAAACAGTATAAAATAATGATAGTATTTAATAACAAAGAATGGAATAGAAAGTTTGAATAGCTTAAAATATAATTGAAATGGCTCCACCAATTTCTAATCCCCTTTTCCGAGAGAAAGAAATGCCAGCACAAATCCCCTTGAGTTTTATCTTGACAACAGCTGTCACTAGATTATTTAAGAACAATGATATATGACACAGAAAAATCTAGATAAAAGATTAAATTCGTGTTGATAACTTGACGATGCCTTTCCCAATATGCAAAAAATGCCAGTACTTACGGTAATATTAGCGTACTGTTAAAAAAATATTAATAATATTAAATTTTTTACCTACTAATATTTTCAGCTTAGTGAACCAACGGTCTAAGCAAAATATTACACAGTCAGTATAGCCGTGTGCATTATAAAGGCATGTGATGAAATCTTACATACAATACAATTTATGTTATTTTTTTTTTTATGTTGTTTTAATTATACACACCTATGTCATTCCATTTAACAATTATATCGCGGATGTGAAGTTAGCCGTTTGGGGAATCCTCCATTCACTATTGGCTATTTATCTTTTCTTTCTTCTTTTTATGGCTCCTGTCATAGACAATCTTGCCAATGTCAAGTGATTCAGAGATTATACTCTTTGTAGTTATGTTTCTAGTCACGTCAGTCCAAAGTCAAGTCAGTCAATCAATTGTTTTGAAGAAAATGGTGGCGGTTTCTTCAAAACATTTGAAACATTTTCGGTCAAATCACGATATCACATAATACACTTTCATTTCAAATGCTTACACTTTGTGCTAAGACCACAAGTAATGTTGGTTAAAATACCACCAAAATTACACAACACAACTCAAAATAACACTAGAAAAACAATTAAAATGAAAATGCTATGTTGCTTCGTTAGATGACAGGAAACGAATACTGGCTATTTATCAACAAGCGGCTAAATTAAGACTGCCAAGTTAAACTAGTAATTGTCAAAAGCTAAGTGATGTCACTCAAAAAAATCTGCTTCTAATTTTAATCAAACGGATTCTATTGGAAAACGAGACTTTTGATATAATAATAGCTATCTTTTTCTCTTTTGCTAGATATACAAAATCATAATTTTATTTGTAGATCATCACTACTCTGGTTTGGGAGTGGATTGGTTTAGGAGGTGGGCGTTGAGACTGCACCACAGTTTTTAACTATTGCAGTCTCATCGTTATTTTGTAATTTGTGCACTGTACATACAGTTCTGAATAAACATTATTATTATTATTATTAATAATCTGATCTGACCCGGGGGGAGTGGCTCCCGTAGAAGTCGGCAGAAGAAGGGGATCTGCCCTTTTTGGGATCAAAGTTGTATAGCTGTTTCAGTTTTTTAGATCAGAATTCAACACTGACTCTGTCTGTAATCATAGTGTGTGCCTCCGTGCATGATCTGTACCATGAGATGCACGGATGCACACTGACCCAAGGAACTTGTTCTTAGCACTCACCTGTCAACAAATAAACTAAGAAATAAACTAAGAAGAAGAATAAACAGATATATTTACCTACAGATAATACAAAAATATGCATGGACAATGAAACGGCTTGTGTGCCCATTTATCAAGATTATAATCTACAAAAAATAATGTGCAATATCTTATCGATTTCTCATAGACGATTTCATTCCCTGCATTCATAAGCGATCGCACCATATTTTTATCGATGATATCAACAGTTAAATAAACGTGTGTTCAAACAGTAGGAAATTAACACATAAGACAGAGTTGATAGTCCAAAAGACATGGTATTGCCTGCTAAAATCTTGAGTGAAAATGATAGTCTTACTGATAGCTTTCTGAAAGCGTGATCACTACTAATCGGCTGTCAAGTCACTTGCTATTTCAGCATTTACTTCAAATCAGATAGAGATAAGAATACTAGTTTAGTTGCAACACAAAGAAAAATATACATCATACAGAGATAGCAAGTGACTTGACAGCCGATTAGTGTTGATCGCCCTTTCAGAAATCGGGGGTTCCTGTATGATTCGTGCTAGAATGAATGAATGAAAAATTCTTTATTGTACACCAAAATTTACAGAAAAAAAAGAACACTTAGTAATAAAAAAAATAAAGTAGTAGGTACAATGGGCGGTCTTATCGCTAAAAGCGATTTCTTCCAGACATACCTACTTCATGCTTAGTTTTGAAGGCACGTAATGACCTAACGAAAACTAGCAAATGATGGACGAGGCGACGCTCGCACTAACACAGAGTCAGTTTGGCGCGATGCGATTCATTCAATCTCGTCTTTTAATCAAGTTCTTTGTTTGCTGTGTCCATTTTCACATCAGGCAATGGACTGGTATCAGGAAGGTGGAAGAGCTATTTAGGAGAAAGAGAAAGGAGAAATTTAAGGAGATGACTGCCAACCTGGAGAGGCACCCTAAGAAGAAGAACAAACCTTCAGTAGTGGAGAGGCACCTTAAGAAGAAAAAGAAGTCCATTTTTAAGTTTATAAACCAAGCTCTGTGTATGTGGTAGACAGGAAACGGAACTGAAAAGCAGAAAACACCAGGTCACGATTACGTCGACCACGACTAAGCTATTGATGATTACGCCATGATTTTTGAGTAGTATCCTACTACGAATCCACCAAATGACGACCAAGTGAATCATATCTTGACCTTTTAAGAAGCACCTGAGTAAAACACTAACCCCCAGTTCTGAGAGCCCGATCAATGCTAACCGGCTGTCAAGTCACTTGCTATTTCTATCTCATTTGAAGTAAAAGCTGAAACAGAAAGTGACTTGACAGCCGGTTAGCTTTGGTCGGGCCTTCAGAAACCGGGGGTAAGCTTCCTACCACAAAGCTATGAAACGTATTAACTTTATATAGTTATGGTAAACGATACCTTCTTTGTTTTTCTGTGTTTTTGTGTCACATAAACATTTTTCAATTTATTATATTCTTTGTTAATAAGTACTACAATACTATTATGGAAAAGTATGGTTTAGTGAGTAATTAATCAATGTTAAAAAACATTTTATATTCGCCAAACCATGCTTAGGATGTTTCGCATCAAACAGAAACAGTATTGCACCAACAATCGATCCCTGCGTAACGCCGGCATTGAAAGTAAGTTGATCCGAATACCGTTACAACAGCCCAGCTTTTCAGCACGAGGTCAATACCAATCTAGAAAATACGCATTACATGCAAGACCTTCGACCTTTCGTTACAGATTTGAACACGCATTCTACCATGCCATGGTGTGATTGACATCGAAATAATGACCGTGTTGCAATAGTAAGCTATGAAATCTGTGTTAAGAATCCTAACCTAACTAATATATATATTCACGAAAATTTGTAAGTATGGATGGATGGATGGATGGATTGATGGATGTTTGTTACTCTTTCACGCCGGAACGGCTGAACGGATCTGGATGAAACGTGGCAGAGAGATAGATTATAGTCTGTATTAGCACATAGGCTACTTTTTATCCCGTGGGAATACCCTGCAACCCTGCAAAGCACCTGCGGTGAAGATGCTAGTGCCGGGGTATTGTTTGTAAATAAATGGTATCAATATACCAAACCACTGTTAGTAATCTCGTCGAGGTTATGTACAGTAGGTATCTGGCGTCCCACTTTTCCCCGGCTGGTATGTACCTGGCCATCCATTGTGACTCTCCAGTGACCCGCGTCGGACGATCGACCGACTTGCAACGCTTCCTGCTCTGACGTAATGAGCTGCAGTCCATTTTCCGAAACACGGATGTCCACGGTTTTGTAGAAAGTTTTTTTAAATAGGTACTTAACTCAAAACATCTAAGCACCCCTATCGCTATAACGATAGTCGTCTCTTGCCCATTCGTAATCCCAAGCAGTGACAGGGGTAACTTGTTACTTGTTACTTGTGTTGGACTCCTGTATCCGCATTTAGACTCTAAGGTGGTCCATTATGCGTGAGGGGTGATTTGGCTATAATTGTAGTCAGCCTAGCTCCTCCCAAAAGCGCAGAAGCTTCCTGGGGGCTTCACAGGCGTGGAGGAGTGACCTGGGGGTTCCTAGGATTTGCTGTCGTTGGGAGGCTACGCCCTCGCATTCCAGGACTACGTGACAGGGGTAAAAAGACGTTCGTTCACATTGTCATGTGAGTGCGGTAGTTGCAAGATAATCACATGTGAATATAGCACTTTTATATAGTACCTAATTACATTTTAATAAATTAATAATGTTATTTTTCTTCTTCTTCTATTATCCTACTAATATTATAAATGCGAAAGTTTGTAAGTATGGATGGATGTTTGTTACTCTATAACTCCAGAACGGCTGAACGGATCTTGGTGAAAGTTGGCACAGATTATATATTATAGTCTGGAATAACACATAGGCTACTTTTTATCCCGTGGGAATACCGGGATTTAAAACTACGCGGGTGAAACCGCAAGGCGCTACTAGTATATTATGGATTACTGGTTGGAGCTGGTTTGGAGGGCCCAAACCCCACCAACAACCGCTCCAGTCGTGGGTTCAAATCTATAAACTACTACAAAATAAAACATCTGACATCTCTCTTTTACGTCCTTAAAGAATCATAAGTTGATACTAGGTACTAAGATAAGAGAACATCTACCGTGCCTGGAAATCAAAGTCATGAAGCTGCAGCTTTTGATTAGTTTTAATTTACTTTGTACATAAACATCATAATGCATTAATTATTTATTATGAGAATGAACTACCATGCCAACAGGAAAGTTATTTCCCACCCACTTTCCAGCTAATTGACACTCGCAATGCGATAAGACAAAGCACTACGTTTTGCAGTCAATTAGCACTTGGAAATATTACTTGGGTAGCTAGCTATTTTAGACGATAACCACGCTTAATATTGACAATTCTGCAGGGAACCAACTAGGTCTGCATCATGGGGGTATGCGTTAAATGGAGTATTTAGGACGTACCACTGAATGCTCCTTCAAATATCTTTAAAGAATGGATGAAAAAACTACTATTTGGTAATGGAACAAACATAGGGCCCACCTGATGGTATAAAGCAGTCGTCATTTCAACAAAGCATTGCCTCGTAAGTTTGGATAGCAAACATATCCCGATTGAAACCAAACCACAACAGCGCTGTTTGGCGCCAGAAATAGGCATGGTGGCCTGGAGGCTTTCTCAAAGAGCTCCATTAAAAACAAAAGTGTCATCATGTAGTGCTATGTCCTACTGTTTACAATCGCATAAAAGTATTGTCGGCCCTTCGCAACAGTACTTTCCACAATAGAACAAGAAACAAACGCTGTTCAGAACAGAACAACACACTCTTCGCACATTACACAACATACCACACTACCCAACTTACATTTACCCCAAGTTACTTTACACCAGACGACACGAGTAGCGTTGCAACATTTTCGCGGTCCATATTTAGATGGGTGACCAGACCAGAAACAGTAAGAGCCTTTCGACTTTGAGACACGGTAAAGTCCACTCAGATAAAAAAACGCCTCCGCGTCCCCCACCTTGAGTCATTTCCGAAAAGCGGGACTCAGTATCTCCCAACAAGGACATATAATTTAGCCAAAACACAGGGACCGTCCGACTTAATCTGAACAGCTGGCAACTCTGACCTACAGCTAGCACCTCGTTCTCCTCCTTCTTCTTGTCTTATCACTTCTCTTCTTCTTATTCTTACTCGAAATTGTGTGAGAAGGATTACTTTGGCGCACACTTAAGACCTTTTTAGGTTCCACATGTCAGTTTGCTCGCGATGTTTTCCTTACAGGACTGGCACTGTGTACATGCTTGAATAGAAAAACTCATAGGTGCACGACCGGTTTTTAAGGCGTTGACAACACCCAATATTCTTGTCGCTCGCACGATTCGACATTTTGAAAGATATAAAATCACAAGTCCCAATTTTGCAAAATTGCAAACAATCATTTTGTGTGCAATCATATTGCACACAGGTTGGTATAATTTTCATTATGATCGATGCAAGTTTACCTACTCAAAAGTTTACTTATGTACCTAAAACTAGTAAAGTTAACTTTTGAGTAGGTAAACCTGAATTTATTAAAATGATTTTTTCACTAAACTATGCGCAATGTGATATCACACAAAATGGTTAATTGCGATTTTTCGAAATTGGGATTTGTGATTTTATATCTTTCAAAATGTCGAATCGTGCGAGCGAGAGGAATATTAGGTGTTGTCAACGCCTTAACCCATTATGACAAAATCGGAAGGTGGTTCGACATTTTGAAAGATATAAAATCACAAGTCCCAATTTTGCAAAATTGCAAACAATCATTTTGTGTGCAATCATATTGCACACAGGTTGGTATAATTTTCATTATGATCGATGCAAGTTTACCTACTCAAAAGTTTACTTATGTACCTAAAACTAGTAAAGTTAACTTTTGAGTAGGTAAACCTGAATTTATTAAAATGATTTTTTCACTAAACTATGCGCAATGTGATATCACACAAAATGGTTAATTGCGATTTTTCGAAATTGGGATTTGTGATTTTATATCTTTCAAAATGTCGAATCGTGCGAGCGAGAGGAATATTAGGTGTTGTCAACGCCTTAACCCATTATGACAAAATCGGAAGGTGGGATCGTTACTAGATCACCAGTACTCTCCTACCATCTTCGTTGTTCTGCTTTGAACGGTCGAATCGTGTCGCCGTACGTAAATGAATATAGCCAAGCTATCCTACAGTCAGCTAATGTGAAAACCATAGAGAGTATACGTATGTAATTGTAGGTGAAATGGTAGCGGTCACAATGGGCATTGTTGTACGTTCCCGCGCACAGGAAGGCACCTCTGCCTATTGTATGCAAGCCTGGTAAGCGTGGTATCACATACGCTTTTTTGTTTCAGAATGTCAGATTAAAAAGATTACGGAATTTAGATTATCATATTAGCACAGCCTATTTCGTATGATACTCGTACTTTAGTGAGAATAGTAATAGTACATAGTACACATAGTATGATACTATCATCACTACAAGTCGCTTTCTCTGTCCCTATATCCCTATGTCCCTATGTATGCATAAATCTTTAACACTAAGCAACGGATTTTGATGCGGTTTTTTCAATAGGTAGAGTGATTCAAGAGGAAGGTTATATGTATAATACATGCATGATATGTCCACCCGTGCGAAGTAGGGGCGCGCGGGCGGATCGCTAGTAATGAATAGAACATAGTAGGTAAGGTACGTGAGCTTGGGTATATTATTTAGCTTGGGTTAGTTTAGATTTTGAAAAAAGAACAGAAGGAAACGAAAGTGTAGGTACCTACGTTTGTTGCCTGATCTTCTAGACTTGGCTTTGTGTGATCCTTTTGACTCAACCTTTTAACTTTCACTTTGACTTCTATTAAAATAAAAATTACATGGTGGTTATGGTGGCCTTACATCAATGTTATGTGTTTGTTCAATTATTGGCGCTGAAAATGTGAATGATATGGTTTTCAAAGTTTCAAAATACTACGCTACTAAATCAATATCTGGGAGGCTGAGCTCTGGTTGCTGAATTCTAGCCAGATCTGAAACCTCCGACTGTGTAGAGGTTTTTTAATAAAGTACCTAAAGTAAACGTGCGCGAGCGCAGCCGTGGGTAACAGCCATCAGCTACTTTCAAAAGCATATAGCGTAGAGTCCTTTGCGAAACATTATGCCTCCCAATTCGAACCGTAATCCATCGAAATTAGGAAGATTGAAACGGTGTTACCCGAAAATACTCGAATATTATAAGCTTCGGTTATAATATTCGAGTTATGTTATGATAATCTATATGGATCAATGCACTCGACGAATATGGATCGTGTTTGGTATATGGTCATGTTCTGATCGTGTCAGGAACAGGTAGTTTTTTTACCTTTGTTGTCTGTTGATTAGATGGGTCTTTGTGTAGACGATAAGTGATATCATAATCCCTATTATGGTAAAGGAAAACATAGTGGGTACGGAAACCTAAAGCTTAGCTGATGCGCTGTATACAGGGTAGCCAAAAAGTCGTGGACCAAACGCAACTAGGGGTTAGATAGGGTCATCAGCTGCATAAAATTGTTATACGGGTTAACCCCTGCAGAGTTATAATTTATTTTGCATGCTTTAGTTAGGCAGACCTATTGCCAACTGAGCAGTAAGGGTTTTTTTTAACTTAATATGGGTTGTCGAGCCGCGGCCCGATTACGCTAATGTCTGACTATCGAGATAGCTTTCAGTTTGACATTTGATCAAGGAATATAATACTGCTGCTGGAGAGGAATCCACCTCCATAATCTCTCCTGCCATCCGCCGGTGTGCACTGGCTCTAACTGCAACTAATCTCTTAATCTGCGTTCCGTTCAGTTTCAACAGAGCGATGATCTCTTATCTCGCTGTTCAACCATGTTTACCGATTTTCT
Source organism: Plemyria rubiginata (assembly GCA_963576535.1). Lineage (NCBI taxonomy): Eukaryota > Metazoa > Arthropoda > Insecta > Lepidoptera > Geometridae > Plemyria > Plemyria rubiginata. The sequence continues at coordinate 11,940,574 of OY754908.1, read as the reverse complement.
TATTTTTTACGTCATATGGAAAACTAGTTACCACATATCTGCTTACGTTGTGTGATGGGTAGTAAATTCTAGGAGGCTTTTCTAAGAAGATAACTGTTTGTTGCGTCTGTGATGAAATTAGGTCATACTTATATAGCTACACACATGAACAGGACGTAAAAGAAATATAGATACATTTTGGGACGCCTGTAAAATGTTAATACGTTTAAAGCACAAGTGCCTTCTAAAACCATTATCTTACACTTTATTAAAATATCTGCGAAAATAAGTCGTTCAGTCGGAATATTCAAGTTCCCTGGCGTTAATATCTACTTGGTACTTGGTACTTGGTGAGCGGACTGGTTTCCGCAAGTAGGCCGCAAATGGGCCCTTTTTGCGTGTCGGGTGGTGGATGCTAGCTCAGCCACCCGATGTCCTCCAGGAAGGCCAGCAGCTCGCTGATGCTGGTGCAGGCTTCCCTAGGCGTCTTCGGTGCTCCAAGGTATTGTGCTCGCTGAGGTGCTACACTGTTGCACTCCAGGAGTACATGTGCGGCGGTTTCCTCTGTGTTGAGGCATCCTCTGCATAGGGGACTGTCTGTAACACCCAATGTAAAGAGATGCTTGTTGAGTGAGCAGTGGCCCGTGACAGTTCCGATGACGAGTCGGAGTTTGTCACGTTTCAGGTTCAGGAGTTTTCGGGAGTATCTCGGACTCAGGTCTGGGAAAGCCTCCTTCGACTGCCTGCAGTCCTGTGTACTTGCCCAGTTGTCTTTATGAAGTTCAAAAGTTCTGCTTCGGATCCAGGATCGTGCTTGACTAAAAGGTAGGGGTATTTTTGGCTCTGGTCCTGCGGTCTGCATTTCCGAGCCCCTTCTAGCCAGGGCATCTGCTCCGTCGTTGCCTCTGGATCCACAGTTACCCTTGATCCATTGTAAGGTGATGCTCCTGTTGGACTTACATAACTCTTCCAACAGCTGGTGGCATTGTATGGTCAGTCCGGAGTTGTGTTCATACCTGTTTAGTGCATGTAGTACTGCAGCACTATCCGAGAGGATTCTGATGTTGTAACCAGTTACCTTCCTTCGTAGTACTGCACTGGCAGCTTGAATTATGCCAACACATTCTGCCTGGAAGATAGAGTTGTGTTGGCCCAGAGATGCAGCTATATGGATGTTTAGGTCTTCCGAGAACGCTCCTGCACCTGTGCCTGTTTTGGTTTTTGAGCCATCTGTGTATATACGTATTTCATGTATACCAGAGCTGTCACTAGGCTCCTCGTGTAGTTGTATAGTGTAGCTCCTAGTCTGTATGTGCATTTTAGGGATCCTGTCATAAACGGAGAGCAGAAGAGGGTTATTGCCTATATATTCTCCTATTATGGTAGTGTGGCGTGCTCGTGTGTCTGTTCCCCATAGTTTTAGAGCCCAAAGTCGAAAGGCAGCCGCAGCTGCTTCCTGTTGCACGTGTAGGTGTAGGGGTGTTAGACGTTAATATCTAAATTTGTGAGGGATTATTTTCACAGAGCGTTTAGATTTTTCTTTTAGTGTACCTACTTTTTTTTTTTATATTTGATAGACAGTCTTTTGGCCACAATCTCACCTGATGGTAAGCGACGATGTGGCCGACGATAGAGCAGAACGGTCTAGAAGACACCTATTCCTTGAAGAGGCCCAAATTATAGCGATCAGGAAAGACAGACGACGGCAATGAGTTCCACTCCTTGGCGGTTCGCATAATACATGTGGACGCAAAGCGCTTAGTGCGAATGGGTGGTATATTTACCAGGTATGGTTGGTACTGACCCGTACGCCTAATCGTCCTGTGGTGGAAAGGAGATGGAGGTATTGAGTCGTGCAGTTCCTGAGCACATTCACCAAAATTTAACCTATAGAATATCGAAAGGCAAGCAACTTTGCAGCGATGTTCTAGGCTCTGGATCTTAGACTCTGCCATGTGTTGCTCGTACTAATACTAATCCACTGTGATGTGCATAAGCCTCTCTCAGACGCCAGCACTCTGCGGTTTTGAGCCTTTTACATCCAGTACTTTCCCCGTACGGCAACAATGTCATCTACCCACTGGGCCGTTGGTGGGTCTGTCAAAAACTCCTTTATGTCTCCATTCTCTGCTGTATCTACATCATGCTAAGTTTCCTGCCGCTCCACTCGAGTTTCGCAATATGTATCCAATCCTACTTCCTATCCTTCCTACTAATATTATAAACGCGAAATTTTGTATGGATGGATGGATGTTTGTTACTCTTTCACGCCAGAATGGCTGAACGGATCTGGATGAAACTTGGCAGAGAGATGGATTATAGTCTAGAATAACACATAGGCTACTTTTTATCCCGTGGGAATACCGGGATTTAAATCTGCGCGGGTGAAACCGCGGGGCGCAACTTAGTATAATATAATATCTTCTTCCATGAATTAGGTAAAAATTTGCGGTTACTCGCGGCTTGGCCTGCATGCACTTTGATTTCGGATAATACACAATCATTAAAAAACTGCAAACGGACGCCATTTTTCAACATACCGAGAAATTTAATTAATCATACCGACATTAATTACGATTAATTCATCTCGATCGCACACTCCAAGAGAAGTCTAAGAGAAGATGTTATTGTCCGTTCATTTATTTATATATTCATATTTTGCCGGCAACAGCTTGGTTCAGTATAATTTCAGATCATCCGTGCACGCGCATCCAATCGCTGATTGATGCAAGACGTGCATTTAGTCCGGAATGTTGCTAGATCAGCGATTGCACTCACTACCTCACTACATTACAATGTATTGTAATGTACCACTACACTACATTACAATGTGTTGTAATGGAATGTGTGGTAGTGAGTGTATTGTAATGTAGTGTGATAATTTACATATTTACACACATAAAACAAAAACGGTATAACTTAGTTTGGAACTAGATGCCCGATGTATAATAATATTTTAATTATTGATGTACCTACCTATTTTATGTTCTTCTTTACAAATAAATCATTTAGCTAAAAAGCAAATTTATAAGCAAAATGTACCAAATACACAAATAGTTTAATCACTGCATGGTATAAAACAAAGTCGCTTTCTCTGTCCCTATATCCCTATATGTCCCCTATGTATGCTTAAATCTTTATAACTACGCAATGGATTTTGATGCGGTTTTTTTTTAATAGATAGAGTGATTCAAGAGGAAGGTTTTTATATTATGTATAATACATGCATGATATGTGCACCCGTGCGAAGCAGGGGCGCGCGGGCGGGTCGATAGTTACAAATAAATCATTTAGCTGAAAAGAAATTTTAAAAGCAAAATATATAAAATGTACAAAATACACACAAATAGTTAAATGATAAATAAAACGGTAAGATGTTGAGCTATCTTCCGTAGTTTTATTTACCATCGTAATACCATACCTAATATTGTATTGATGTAAAAGCAAAAAAATCATAACTCATACCTCTTTAAATTCATACACGACTCATAAATTTTATGCGAAAGTTTGAGTGTGAATTGTTTATTAGAGATTTCCAAGCACTTGATTCATTAGTTTGATATAGCCATTCTCCATAACAATTTAGTTGTCCACGCTTTCACAACATTGTGGCTGTGATGCATAATGCGCGGTTCTAATGGTGCGTTACTGAAATATGTTACATAAGAACATTAGCTATTATATATAGGTAAGATAGGTAGCTAAACTATGCCAGGAAATTACAAAGTTGAATAAAATGATTGATGCTAGGCAGTAGCGGTAATTATAGTATTACCACTGTCTAAGACCGTCGTTAGAATAGTAGGTAATAAGTTCATGTGTTTATTTTGCAAGTGAAATGGGTTTGAGTAAAGTGAAGTTTAAGGTGTTCAAACTAGATGGCGCGATCAAAAGGGGTCAAATCCTAGATCGCGCTGACGAAAACTCCCGGGGAATAGACATAAGGCCGCACTGTATTGTTATTAATGAATATACTTTGAGATGTACTAAACACACTGTTTTGACATTGAGTATTTCCACCCCACCCCCGGCTACTGTAGCTAGCTACTTGTAATTCACTGGCATTGCTCCTGTACGGTTGTATACATGGTCCTTACGAGCGGATTTCACTAGCGCCACTTGTTGGAGTTTGGGTGTGTTAGCGAGTCCAACGTTTTTGTCTATGCCCCGGGCACAAGAAGCAGTGGTGGATTGCCACTGGAGTGCCCTCCAACCCCATTCTGAGGTAGAAGCTGACATCGCCGCTGTCAGGCCGCGGATGTAATTTTTGACAGTCAATCGGCTGATGTCAATTTAGTGCAGGCCAGCACGCCAGCAAGCCAGCAGCTGAGGTTACACTGTGGATGCGCTAGAGGGCGCCACCCGCAGTTGAAGGAGCGTTTGGAGACAATTTATGGCAATACTGGATGGAGCTATAGTTGTTGTGGTTTGTGCAGTGCAAACGTGAGTACATTTGATTACTTTGAAATTGTAGACCTGTGTGGTGAATAAAAGAAGAAGAGTTTTCGGCAGAGACTTTGGACTTTAACATTTTACTTATTATTGGACTTAGAAAAATTTGTATATTTTAGGACTTGTAATTTTCGTGTGCATGCTAGTTGTAAGATATTCATTCTCTGTTGAGACGGGGAATCCATGCCCGATTTTCAAATTTTATATTTAATTCTCAAACACTTGTAAAATTTTCAACAATTTTTTGGACTTAGAATATTTTTTCTTCTTTTAAAATGGAAGCTTTGTACAAGTTGCAAGTCGATACAAAACTGCGTATAGAGAAGGCGAGAATTAACTTTAAAAAATCGCCTAGGGAACGGATCACTCGCTCATACGCCGAAGTTAGATTAGAGTCACTTGAAAGGGCTTGGAACAGTTTTGTAAAGGTTCACGAAGATATTGTACAAAAGGTTACGGAATTAAACAAAGATGATAACTATTTTAAAAATGAAATTTATGAAAGTTCTGAAGAATTGTACACTGCTTATAAGAGTGAGTTAAGAGAAGTGGTGTCGATGTTTGAGAAAGTAGCTATACCTCCTGCAAGTTCTAGTAAAACAGTAAAATGTAAAAATGATAGTATTAAGTTACCGAAAATATCTATTCCCACATTTACGGGCAATTATACGCAATGGCCCACTTTCAAAGATTTGTTTGTGTCATTAATACATCAAAACGAAAGTTTGGACAAAGTAGAAAAAATGCACTATTTGAAAGGCTTGTTGTCGGGCGAAGCTGAACAGCTAGTCCGTAATATTCCAATCACGTCTGCTAACTATGATGAGTGTTGGACAACTCTTAGTGGTAGGTTCGATAATAAGAGATTCATCTCAAATTGTTTGTTGAAGAGATTGATGAGCCAACCTACTGTAGCGGAAAATTCAAGTTCGATCAAGGGTCTTTTAGATACTACAATGGAGTGTTTAAACGGTCTTAAAAATGTAGGCGTAGAGGTTCAGTCGTGGGATATCATAGTGATACACATTGTTAGCTTAAAATTAGATGTTGAGTCGCGTAAACAATGGGAAACCAAAATAAGCTCACATGATAGACTGCCCACACTTGTGGAGTTTAGGGAGTTTTTAGAAGCCAGATCTCGGGCACTAGAATTCTTAGATTCCAAGGATAGCAAACCTAAATCGTCCTTGAATAAACCAAAGGTTCATCACGTAGTTAGCACCGACAACAATGCCAATGCCAATGCAAATGCAAATGTAACATGTTTCTATTGTAAAGAGAGCCACAAAATTGCAAATTGTAAGCAGTTTGCACAACAGAGTTACGAGTCTCGTCATGCTTTTGTTCAAACCAATGGGCTATGTTTTAACTGTTTGTGTCATGGTCACTCCATCAAGTTTTGCCGTCAAAGTTCTTGTTGTCGCGTATGCAAGCGAAGACATCATTCGCTGTTGCATCCCAAGTCGAGTTCAAATTCAGCCGTTTCTAACGTGACCCCAAATTCAACGGCTGAAGTCAAATCAACGGTGTCTGCTATTCAGACAGCGTTATCAGAGGGCGAACCATCTTCGTCAAATGTAGCTTCACATTTTTCTCAAAGGTCAATACCTACACAAGTTTTGTTAGCCACAGCTCTTGTCGAAGCACAGACAAGATCTGGGTCTACACAACTGTTGAGGGTGTTATTGGATCAGGGATCCCAGGCATCATTCATAACCGAATCAACAGTACAGCTACTTGGATTAAAGAAAACAGTGGCCAGAACGGTCATATCAGGGATAGGTGGTGAGGAGAGCAGTTTTGCTTCTAGATCTACAGTCACAGTGACTATTCACTCACGCCTTGATCCCAATTTTAGTGTCCAAGTAGAAGCATTCGTGTTAGGTACCATTACGTCGCTCTTACCTTCAGAGAAACTTGCTGAAATCAACTGGCCTGAGATACAGCTCACTTTAGCTGACCCAGAATTCCACACACCAAACAAGATTGATATCTTGCTTGGCGCTGAAGTGTATGGCCAGGTATTAAGAGAAGGACTGACCCAAGGTCCCCTAGGCTTTCCGGTAGCTCAAAACACAGCCTTAGGGTGGATTCTGTTTGGGAAGGTTCCGTCGAGTTCAGACTCGAACATTCATTGTCATCATACCATTATTAGCACGCCAGATCAGGTTGATGACAACGCACTCCTAAAGAAGTTTTGGGAGATCGAATCCATTGTTCCCGGATCACCAAAGATCCTTTCCGAAGACGAGCAGCGATGCGAAGACATCTACTCTCAAACCACTTCCAGGGATGAAAGTGGTAGATACGTTGTTCACCTTCCATTTCGCAACGATGATCCACAGTGTCAGTATGGCAGTTCCAGAGACTTAGCTGTAAAGAGATTTCAGCTTCTTGAAAACAAATTCAAGAAGCAGCCAGAAGTGAAGAAACGATACTCCGAGGTGTTCCACGAATACGTTGACCTTGGTCATGTAGAACGCGTACCAGGTGATGATGCACGAAGATCTACAGCGGTTTACTTACCTCATCACGCTGTTGTACGCGAGGACAAGTCGACGACTAAGGTACGAATTGTGTTCGACGCTTCAATGAAGGGGTTAAACAAGGTCTCTCTGAACGACGACCTCATGGTGGGTCCCACATTGCAACCGCCACTGCGTCACATAATCATGAAGTGGAGAATGTACCCTATAAGCATCTGCGCTGACATTATAAAAATGTACAGACAAGTGAAAGTCTTACCTGAACACGCAGATTTCCAGAGAGTGGTGTGGCGCGACGATCCCAGTGATGAAATCGAAGAATATCGCATGTTAAGAGTTACCTTTGGTACGTCGGCAGCTCCATACCTCGCAGTGAAGACATTGCAGCAGGCAGCGGTCGACGAGTGTTCAAATTGTCCCGAAATAGCTGAAAAAATAAAAAATGAATTCTACGTTGATGACTTGATGACAGGGAGTCAATCAATAGATGAAGGATTAATGTTGAAGAAGAAAATAACAGAAGTACTTACCAAGGGTGGCTTCAAATTGCAAAAATGGGTGAGTAGCTGTAAGAAATTAAATGAATTAATGATAGAGGATGAAAGGGATGTCAACAGGGAAATGGATCAGGATCAAGGAATTGGAGAAAAGGATATTAAGATGGATGAGATTATGAAAATATTAGGGATATCATGGGATCGTGATTGTGATGAGTTTAGGTATTCTGTGAAGCTTTCGTCGCAGTTAAGTCCTATTACAAAACGGGCAGTCATTTCGGACATCGCCCGCCTATTCGACCCGTTGGGATGGGCAGCACCTTGTGTTGTGACATCCAAGATTTTCATTCAAAAGCTTTGGCTTTCGGGAATAGGCTGGGATGAAGAGTTGCCGTCGGAATTAATGACAGAGTGGCAAACTTACCGGCAAAATCTTGTAGAGACGCGCAAATTCAGCATTCCGAGATGGGTTGACACATCTTTGGATAATTTGTGTGTAGAGTTGCATGGTTTTTCTGATGCATCTATTGCTGCATACGCTGCGGTCATCTATGTTAGGGTAATCAAAGCTGACAACTCCATTACCACAAGTTTGATCACCGCACGTACCAAAGTTTCGCCAATTAAACAGCAGTCCATTCCGAGGCTTGAGTTAATGGGAGCGGCGTTGCTAGCAGAGTTAATATCCGAAGTGTCCGAAGTCATGAAGATCCCACAGACTCATGTACATGCATGGACCGATTCATCCGTGGTTCTAGCGTGGCTAAGCAGCCATCCTAGCCGCTGGACTACTTTTGTTGCGAACAGAGTGTCTGCCATTCTCTCGCAGCTTGACAATTTACACTGGGCTCACGTTCAGTCCGCTCAAAACCCAGCAGACATTGCTTCAAGAGGGTTAAATCCACAAGAACTGTCAGGGAGTGTTCTATGGTCTCAGGGACCACCGTGGCTACGCAACGAAGTTATAGAGTATGCAAGACCGAAGGCCATCTCTACAAACATGGAACAGAGATCGGTCAAGACTCACGTAGCTACTGAGAACACGCCAGATGATCCCTTGTGGACGCATTATTCCTCACTGCAGAAGTTAGTGAGAGTAATAGCATACTGCCGGAGGGTTTTGAGATGGAAGAAGCTGGAAGTTGGTAGTAAAAGATACGAAGCTTATTTGACAAGAGAAGAAATAGAAGAAGCAACAAAAGTATGTATTAGACAGGTTCAAAGGCAAGAGTTTAAAGAAGAAATTGATGATGTGAGAAAGATAGGAACAGTTAAAGGGAAGAGCAGACTGAAATCTCTCTGTCCCCTGATAGATAGCGATGGGATTTTGCGAGTTAGTGGTCGTATTCAGAATGCAAACGTAGATGATGACACCAAGCATCCCATCATACTACCACAGATCAGTCACTTCACTAATCTAGTGATAAGTGATTCCCATAAGAAGACTCTCCATGGCGGACCTACTCTGGTTTTAAACCATTTGCGTACCAAGTATTGGATCATTTCAGCCAAAAATTTAGTTAAGGCGTTTGTACGCAAATGTGTCACTTGTAAACGGTACTCGATTTCCGCTCAAACCCAGTTAATGGGTCAGTTGCCGTCAAGTAGAGTGACACCAGCGAGACCATTTAGGCACAGCGGGGTCGACTTCGCAGGACCTATCAACATCAGAACGTCAAAAGGTCGGGGCCATCAGTCCTATAAAGGGTATATTTGCGTGTTTGTTTGTATGGTATCCAAGGCCATACACCTTGAAGCCGTTAGTGATTTGTCGGCTCAAGGCTTTATAGCAGGGTTTAGGAGATTCGTGGGACGCAGAGGTCTAGTTAGCGACATTTGGAGCGACAACGGCACCAACTTTGTTGGCGCCTCCAAGGAGCTAGGTCACCTTGTCGCCGCAGAAAAGTCATCTGTGGCTGTAGATATTAGAGAGTGGTTAGGCAACAACGGCACGAAGTGGCACTTTATCCCACCTCATGCGCCTAACTTCGGTGGGCTATGGGAGGCGGGAGTAAAGTCCACCAAGTTTCATTTGAAACGTGTTATAGGGAACTCGACTCTCACCTATGAAGAGATGTCGACTGTACTGATCCAAGTAGAAGCATGTTTAAATTCACGTCCGCTGTCTATGATGCCTGACAATCCCAACGATCCCACTCCTTTAACACCAGGTCATTTTCTCATAGGGGAGCCTCTGATAACGGTGCCTGATCGTAATTACGAAAATAGTAATTTGAGTTCGTTGAAGCGTTGGCAGTTTTCTCAACGCGTATTGCAGGAATTTTGGCGGCGATGGTCTGACGAATATTTGGTTCATTTGCAGCAGAGATACAGATGGAACAAGGTTGTTCCAGAACCAAATATTGGCGATATTGTCTTAGTTAAGGAGGACAATTTGCCTCCAGCTCGATGGCTTATGGGGAAAGTTATAGAGAAGCATCCTGGTTTGGATAAGATCACACGAGTTGTGACCCTGAAGTGCAATGGTACTCTGTGTAAACGACCGGTATCGAAGTTGTGTGTTTTGCCTGTTAGTGATTAGGTTGTAAGTTGTGTTTATTGTGTCACTCACCGATATGGTCATTTAGTTTATAAGTTGTTTTTTTTTGTAGTTTGTTATACAGTCCACTTAGTTTGTTGAAAGCTATTGAATAGGTTAAGATTTTGTTTATTGAATATTGTCAAATTGTTTTGTTACGTTCGCAGCTCACGGTGGGCGGCATCTTGTTATTAGGTAAGGACATTCACCATGTCCTTGGTGGGCGGTATGTCTAAGACCGTCGTTAGAATAGTAGGTAATAAGTTCATGTGTTTATTTTGCAAGTGAAATGGGTTTGAGTAAAGTGAAGTTTAAGGTGTTCAAACTAGATGGCGCGATCAAAAGGGGTCAAATCCTAGATCGCGCTGACGAAAACTCCCGGGGAATAGACATAAGGCCGCACTGTATTGTTATTAATGAATATACTTTGAGATGTACTAAACACACTGTTTTGACATTGAGTATTTCCACCCCACCCCCGGCTACTGTAGCTAGCTACTTGTAATTCACTGGCATTGCTCCTGTACGGTTGTATACAACCACAGATAAAAGAATACTATACTAGTACAGATACCCCACGCCATACATTGAAACGGTCCCGTCCTAAGTCGGCCTATTTTTCGGGCTATTTTGTTTTGCCCGCAAATCTAAGAAAAATAGCCCGCACAGCCACTAGATGTCGCTAAGTTGCGTTGCGAGCAAGCGGCCGGCATCTCGTAAAATGCACTTGCAACCAATTTATGTATTTTTTTTATTATGTAGATAGGACATTGGTAATTAAAATATGAAATATTACATACATTATTGAAATGCCTGAACGAAACGCAAAAAAATCGTTTACAGCAAGTAGCGCCATCCATAAATACCAAAACAAACTTTTGGAAGCAAACAACAACGTAGTACAAATTACAGCCACCAGAAAAAGTGAGATCAATATTGAAAATAAAACATTTTCAAAAACATAAAGAATTTGATAAAAGCATAATTCCTGATCTTCCCGTGCTTATGGGAGATTTTTTCACAGTATAACTCAGGCTATTCATGACCATAATTCTTCTTAATTGGACTAAAACAAAAACCTATACTTCAATCGAACCCTGTATCGCCATCTATTGAAGTCTATTTGGAACTAAAAACTGTTCCTAGAGATGGGTGCCCATGGTATTACTTACGTAGTTAAGTACGATAGTTAAGTGGCAACATTATACTTAAGTTACAAAACTTTAGAGCACCGGTGGTCTAGTGGGAGTGACCCCGCCTTCCGATCGTAAGGTCGCAGGTTCGAATCCGGTCGTGCACCAATGGATTTTTCTATCGAAAAATTTATGTGCGCAATGCCAGTGCTCTTAAACGGTGAAGGAAAACATCGTGAGGAAACCAGTTAGTATTCTAACAGCGGCGATGGGCTTGCAACCTGTCACGTATGGAATACTAACTACTGCAAAATGTGGGTATGTGCCAAATGTAATGTTTGGGTGTACCTCTGACTACCCCCCTTAGACATCCTCAAAGAATCTTGAATTAGTACCTACTTGGTACTGGGAGATCTGAAGGGATATCTACCGTGCCTGGGGATCAAAGTCGTGAAGCTGTTTCAGTTTCAGTTTACAAAACTTTATATTTATCGAGTCATTTTCTGGACGTATAGTGTGCCACCCTGGGTCAGAAACTTTGGAATTCCAACTACATAGGTAGACTGTTGGTGTCAAAACTACGAGTTCCACGTAACTTACTTAAGAAGAAGTATCCAAATTCCTTGTAACTTACACACTTGCAGGTTTTTTTTAATTTCAAAAAGTTATCTAATTATTTGACATTATTATTTTATTGACAGGAACTATTGGAACTATTTGTCGCTGAACGGAGTCTAGACATAATTAAATTTGAGTGTTGCGATAAATTAATTCACTATAATAATATTTCTTTTTATATTATGAAAATTCCACTGAACAGAGAATACCTACCGAAAATTCCACCGATCAGAGAATAACAAAAATTCCATTAGTTTGACAGATGCACACGTGTAGCGAATATAATTTCTATGCAACTGTATCTAATGTATTATGTTTTTTTTATACTACCAAGGTAGCAAACAAGCATACGGCCCACCTCATGGGAAGCGGTTACCGTATGTGTGGAAAGTCCACTAATATTTATTTATTTATCAAAGGCAGACTTAACAAAAAATTCAAATTAAATTATTAACGTCTCCCTAGAAGCTTACCGATTGCCTTACCACATTTACAGTAATTTTGAGCTTTCTTCATCCACCGGCTTCCCGCGATCTTCAAATGAACATTTTCATGTCAATGAGGTAGCAAAAAGCATTCCATTCCGTTGAGTAAACCTACCACCATATTATCGCGGCAAATCAAATGCGGATACCAAAACTATTAACCTCAATCGCGTTGTAATAGCTTGCGCCTTGCTTAGAGTTGTAGTGTAGAGCCTTTGGACAAAACCTCTACGAGTATGCGCTAGTAGGTAAGGCTAATGGGGACTGTATCTGCAATAAAATTATGCTATGACCTAAGCTATTTATTTGTTTACATGGCAGGCCAAACCAGGTGCATGTGCAATGTGCATACTTATGCCATCAACCTAAGCTATTCATTCATGTCCGTAATTAATGAATCAAAAAACAAGTTTGCCGAAGCATTTATCAAAACTGGGCCCGTACCACCATCTCTTGAAGCATTCCTAGTTCAATATTACTTTAATTTTTGGTCTTAAAGCTGACTTTATGCAGTTGATATAAGACATTGACATAAAAGTAATATTGAAATAAGAATGCTTCAAGAGATGGTACGGGCCAGCTTTGTTTTATTTTCAGTGTCGAACCCGTGCACCCGATCAAGGAATTTGAATATCTATATTCCTTGCACCCGATGCTATTACGAGTATATCATGTAAGTAAGATGTAAGACATCATCACTTCATTACGCAACAGTAAATGATAGACAAACAATCGATCATTTCACATCGAAGAAGTAAGTAAGAAGTATCGAGTTGTTCCGATTTCATAATACATAATGGCGCAATTCTGATTAATTTGTGTTGTTGGTACGTACAGTTCTATTGAATGTCTGAACAAAAGAAAAGGCGACACATAGTTGTAGCAGTCATAAGTAGTATCGTTCACAGTAGGAACTCAAGAAGAAGAAGAAAGAAACAGCTTTACAACTTTTATATACTAGGCACTTTAGATGCCTTTACATAACAGAGGTATTGAATGTTCGGTAATTATTTTTTACTTCCATGCTACATCATCAGGTGAGTTCGTTTAATCTTGTAATTATATCTTGTCCATTCGATCAACTCTTGTCCATTATCCCACACAGACAGGTAGGTACAGATGGCCACGTTCATGGGCATTTTAGTACTAGGTAAGGTAGTTAGGTACTGCAAGGTAAGAGGTACTCCTTCTTTAGTCTCTCATTCCAAGCTCATTTACTTAAAGCCAACATGGGCAACAATATGGGCCATTATTGCGTTAATTGGACCACGATGTTATCGAGAACAATCGTATCGAGAGCGGAACGTCACTATCGCTAATCGGAACACAATGAAGAAAGGCCAAGCCAAGCCCTACTTATTTTATTGTTGTGTTGCGAAGGTTTTAATGCAAATGTAGGTATTTCTTGGATACAAATAATTAACTACATAATATATTATGCATTTTAATTATTTCTTGACCATTTGGGTAGCACGCCTAAAAGTACGCAGAGCTCTTTGTGAAGGGCTCGTCAGGGAGTACTACGACCAACATGCTTTTCTGCCGTTAAGTTGCCGTTAAGAGAGTGGATGCCGGTAAAATTACAGTCACATGAGGCTTAATATTTGCTTCAAGTAGATGGACGCAGGGCATGTTATCGTGCGTAATTTACGAGGGAATGATGTTTGTTAGATGATGGGGACCATTAAAGATCAGATGGGCTTTCTGCTTGTCCCATCAGCAAGTAGAATTTATAAAAAACCCTAAGATGGAACGGCGCGCCTTAATTGACTGCAAATGTGCACAGCGTATGTTGCACTTTTCAATAGTGTCGGTTTTTCTGCGCACACCAAAGTAAAAAATGTTAGACAAACGCAGAGTTCAAGGTGCAATTATTAGGTATGTGCGAGCGAAAAGTACAAACTTAGCGGCTCAGCCCTGGAAAACAGAAATCATGCTTCATGTTTTTAAAAATTTCTCATAGAACGTCTATAAAGTTAATGATATTAAAATTAAAATAAAATAAGGTACAGGGAATCATTTAAATATGTAATGTAATGCACAATTATAACGTGAGACATTTTGTCGAGTTGTTAGCATTCGTGCTTCGTTGTCGTGCGCGTGATAACACATTATTATCTAGTGCGAACCACAGCGGTGCAACCAAATGCACTTTATAACCTACAACATAAAGGCGAAATTTCTTGGAAAAAATAAAACATGTTATTTAAATAAAGAACTATGTATGGGATTATGAAGGTACAAAAAAATACCTATGTAGTTGTAAAGCCTCGTGAGAGTTAGGTATTCCATATCAATCCTACTAATATTATAAATGCGAAAGTTTGTAAGTATGCATGGATGGATGGATGGATGGATAGATGGATGGATGGATGGATGGATGGATGGATGGATGGATGGATGGATGGGTGGATGGATGGATGGATGGATGGATGGATGGATGGATGGATGGATGGATGGATGGATGGATGTTTGTTACTCTATAACTCCAGAACGGCTGAACGGATCTTGGTGAAAATTGGCACAGAGATATATTAAAGTCGGAAATAACACAGGCTACTTTTAATCCCGTGGGAATACCGGGAATTAAAACTACGCGGGTGAAACCGCAGGGCGCTAATAGTTATTTATTAAGGTTTCCTTCAGCGAAACCCTACTCTTCGACGGTCGGGTAAAAAGATGTTTTTTTTTTATTTGAATATGGAATAAGTAGGTACTATGATTTATGTGAGGAATGGAATTATAGAAAATGTAATTAGGCTGATCACGTAACTTTCGTTGCATTCAACTTTCAATTTACTTACCTATAATTATGATCCAAACTAGTTTTCCTACTAAAAACTTTGCTTTTCCTTGGTAGGTATACAAGTTCTCTCCTCCTCTCTTTTTAAGTTCAGGTTGCTTGGAAGAGATCGCTCTAAGTGACAAGGCCGCCCATTGTATTACTGTAATTGCCAGTTTTTAGTTTAAGTTTTTATTATAATATCCTTACTTGTTGTATGGTCATACCTACATCAACTTTCATTCAAATAAATCTGTTCCGCAAGTCTATAAACAAACAATACACAGTCTGTCTGACTGTCTGAGCTATTTCTTCCTGCTAATAAGAAGAGCAAAGCACAATTCGATACCGTTTCCTTGTGAATCATGCTCCTCAGACTACCGTCATGCAGGGTCACAACGTGACCGCCTTATTTAAATTCCTTACCTCTACAAACGTAGAGGTTTTATAGTAAAAATATCAAAAACTAGTAAAACTTTATAGAAAAACATGTTTAAATCAGAACATTTATACCTTTGTACTTAATGCTATCTACTAATACCTAGTAATACCTACTTATCTACCTATTCTCTAAAACTTGGTCACCTAAGTTTTTGAGATTTTATACCTACTTACACACACACATAATGATCGCTCGCTATGTAGGTGTGATATTCGAAAGTGTGAATTCCTGTATCAATAAAATATAATAAAAATAAATTGATGCACGAAATTCGTGACAATGGAATAATAAGCAGTTACTATTTAGGGCTAACTATCACTTTCCTTTCACTCAGATAGTACCTACGTACCTACCTAGTCTACCTACTTGTGACGAAATAAGTGTAACGCCATCATAATCCATAATTCATTTTTGTTACATAATTAGTTATTATTAACTTTTACTTTATGCTTTTACAATAGGTCTAATCCGTTCTCTGTTAGATAACCGTGATCGAAGAATTTAATTATTTTATTTTTAGATTTGGAAGATGGCTTACAAATTCTTACATATTGTAGGTCATTATAGGTGGTGTCACAACTGTTGGTACCTAGCAGTAGCTCTGCCTCCTGCGCCGTAGGCCGTGGGTTCGATCCGCTCCGAGAACATTGTTTGGTTTCTGTCGAGATGACCTAATTAGTTAAAAAAAAATATTTATTCCATTTTGTACCTCTAAATTGGTGACCCCGACTGGTTGCTCAGCTAAATGATTAGGTAATAAAATGGTGCAATCGTTGCATGACACCCAAGGGAAACCATTGAAGCAAAACACGTTTCAACCACATGCGGCCACCCCTGCGACTACATCCGTTCACACGGGTTTGCAGAGGGTGACTGCATGCAGTTGTCGAGGTCAAATGGTTGCTACAGCTGATTGTAGCGCACCTGCCTCTATTTCACTTAGTTTGCCCGTTCTACCCTTTAGATTGTATTTTTCGGGATAAAAGTCATTGAAAGTGGACATTCATAAAGGATACGGTCAGTAGTGGTATTTTATTCCCCAGTAATTTGATCAAGTATGAAAAATACCCAAGTAGAAAGCAAATAAATTAGACTACTTGATTAGACCAAACTCAAATTTTTAAGAGCCTCCATTTTCGTAAAAATTATAAAAATGTTTTGAGGGAGAAAAACATGTAAAGAAGCCAGCACGGCAACACTAATAACAAAAAAAACATTCACTGTCAGGATGACTTGACATTCTCGTTACTTCAAAGTGATGTGACAACTCGGAATAAACCAAGGAATTTGAATACAAGTAATAAACACCAACTCAAAAGTCAAAATATTTATGAGATCACGTCAATAGCAGAACAACAAAACACACGAAGCACAACGAAATTACGAACAACGCGAAACGAAGTCGAAACACCGTGTGATTTTCAAATCAAGCAAAAAAAATCAACTCTCGTTATTTCAATTCAACGTATTGAATTTGTTCCACGACACTAAAAAATTATTCCTACTTTATGCTCCAAGTTAGAGTGAGACATAAACTCTAAAACGTAAGGCACTATCTCTTTCATACGGTGCGTTCCAGGGTATTCGCGTCACGATGTTTGCAAAATACTTTTTATAAAGGGTTGCCAGGCCTTCTTTAATGTTGCAAGAACATCTTGGTTCTACTTATGTTTAAAAAAAAACGGAGGGTTCTAGATTTTTTTTAATATCCGTAATATTATTTAAATAATATGCTATTTCACTAAAATAGCACACAGTCTTGCTTCAAGCTCAAGTTTATTTTTATACCAACCTCCATGAAAAATTTGAACAACTTTATTACATACTTTACATACTTTATTACAACGTTATTACAACAGAACTGCTTGTCCTAGAGATTCCAAATTTTTGGTACCGAGTGCACTAATTCATAGCTCGGTTCAGAGACATCAACCGAGTCTGTACCTATTGTGGTTGCTGAGATCCAACATGTGCAAGTTGGACAAACAAAAAAAGCTGGAAAAGCTTGTAACTCATAGAGTTTTGAACAGAAACACTTCAAATATTTGGTACCTCGCTAATTCGTTTGGTACTAAATCTGGAGACTTAAAGCAACCTGCTAGCTCCAGCCATTCCAGAGAACGAGCATATGCTTTTTCACGTATCGTTACTCCAGCTTACACGTTGATCAAGTCTTATAACTCGAAGAGTTTCCGAGCTACAGACCTGAAATTTTTGGTACCTCGCTAATTCGTTTGGTACTAAATCCTTGCGTTTACTATATATCTCTATCATTAGCCGTTTGCCCACACTGACTGAGGCAGCTGGAGACATGTTACTCCAGCTTACACACTATTATAAGCTTATAGCATCGTTGTTTATTTGGCAGCTAAATTATGATTCAAATCTATGAGTGCACTAATTATGCTTTAAATATTGGCATTTATAGAAATTACATTTTCAATATGAGGAAGCTGGAGACACACACACTTTTCTGACTAGGAAGCAATACCTATAGATTTTTCATTGTTTTTCTAGTAAAATTCGAGTTGTGTAATTTCGGTGGCATTTTCACCAACATTACTTGAGTTCATCACAAAATTAAAACATTTGGAACGAAAGTGTAGGTATACCTAAGTGATATCCTGAGGGCCTATCACGAGTTGCGGTGCCGACCGCGATCGATCGTAGATCACACCGATAGACACCGTATTTCAAGGAAATTAAATATTATTCTTATACTGCTAATCAATTCTTATTATTTTTATCATTATTCTTATTATAAATATTATATATTATTCGCATTCTTTGAGAAGCTTCCCTTAAGCTTCTTAAAGAATACGCTAGATGCCGTTGTTTAATTTCCTTGAAATTCGGTGTAGATCGTTGCGATCTACGATCGATCGCGGTCGGCACCAAACTCATGATAACCCCTCTGATTTGCCCGAAAATGTTTCGAATTGTTTTAAAGAAAACCGGCACCATTTTCTTCTCTATCCAACATACTTACCGTAGGTAGGTAGGTATATGACATTTTAGCATTACTGCCTGCCTGGTTTGGTTTACCTAAGGAAGTAGGTACCTACCTACCTACTACTTCGACCTAGGTATGTTGAATTTATTAAAATCAGAAATCACGGGAGTAGGTAGGTACTTAGGTACATAGCCTCTCAGTTTCCACATTGGCCAAAAATGCGTTTGTCCGGATGTCTGTCTGTCTGTCTGTTCTCCTCTACAGGTCGCATTTTTCAACCGATCTGGACGAAACTTGGTACACAGGTTATATGACTTATTAGAATTTTTTTGTCGTCGGGGATTTTTGATTCGAGGGGTACTTCCCCCAAAAAAAGGGCAAAAAGGGGGCTATTTGATATACTGGATATCTCCACCAAATGAAATCCGATTTCGATTATTCTTTTTTTATTTGAAAGGTAGTAACTATAAGTTGGTCTCATAAAAGTTTGGCGAATATCTGATAAGGATCTTCAGCATGATGAACAGGATAGCTCATCAAACAATCGATGGTTTTCAATCAAATTTGAGAGAAACACAAAGGACCTCATTCTACACAAGATAATGCAAAAAAAATCAAAAAGACCAAAAAATTACAAAACGGAAAATGCACTTGCACATTACATTCCTCAAATAGCTCGCGAGGTCTACAGCTCCCAGAGCCACTAGTTTTAGGTATTGCAGCAAAAAATAAGGGAAATTCGTCCCTATTTTATATACTAAGTAGTGACATCTGTGTGTAGTTTATTTAACTAAAAGTTACTAAAAGCTACTCGCCGCTAGATGGCAGCACACGGCGTGCTTTTTACTAAAGGGCTTACAGTGCGTTTCAACGAAAAGAAGAGTTCTACATAATAAATCTTCATCGTACTTTATAAAATTATTTGGGAGTAAATTTTAAACTAGATTTTTATTGGACAATAAATTTAAAAGACCGTGTTCTCATTAAAAATTGTTTATTTCAATATTGTATGACATACTAAAACAACACTTCGGCGAATACAACTCACTGTAATGCAATAACTAGACTGCGTATTTATAAAGCTTCGGTTAAATGGTACTTACTTAATGAGTCTACTATAAAACAACTACGAATCTAGAATCTAGAAGCATATTGCCTTTACAGTTATGGACTGGTTTATTGTGATGAGTAAAATATACACAAACCTGCAAACCCTACTCTACCATGTAAAACGATATATTATCATTTTTAGATACACTGCGTGGCATGCTATACGACAAGTATCGTCTGAAACGGTTACTGAGGTGCCCCGCAGTGTAACACAAAATTTCAATACGAACATTCGTTAATTTGTAATTACATAGGAACAAAGCAAGGGTCTAGTATTGATCCAAACTATAGCTAATTAACAAAATTAAATGATACAATAATTTTTCGGAAAGCAATACAGCTTTGAGAAATATTTGAATTTGCATATAATATTTTCCATTATTGGTTATGTTGAACAAAAATTAAAATCATTCAGAATATTGGTTTAAAATCGCCACAAACTTTATTCAACGATAATATCATAAGTCAATATCAGAATAATACTTAAAAAATTTTATCGTAAAATAGAGATCAATCATAAGATAATGCGATAATAAACTAGGAAATGTAATAACAGATTATCTTACAAGGTTCAGAGAATGGTATCGACGTCGCTGCTGGGACATCCTTCTCAACCCTCCATCGGGCACTACAATATTATCCCGTTGTATAGGTTTGGGTACAAATTGCCCCTCGATACTGTACATAGAATTGATTTCAATGTAATGATGGTACTTCACAACAGTACCCCAAGTCTTCATTCGCTGCCGACTCTATAGGCAGCTCTATCGGGCGTGCTGAGAATTTATGAGACTCCATACAAAAAAGGCATGCCGTAACGAAAAACGAAATTTGTATTTCGTGTTTCGTAACGTCATTACGCTTATTCTAAATTTTTACAACTTGCTACTCGCTGAAATACTTGTTCGCACCGGGATTGTAGCGAGGCAAGTAGCACCTCTCACAACGCGTCCTTTTTCACTGGTTGGCTGATAACACCAAAATACTGTAAGTACTCACTACAAGCCGTACGAACGGGCTAGAACCGATCGAGGTGATAACCTCGAAAAATGCCACGCCCCAAAATGCACAGCCCGTGTTTTGTATGAAGAAAGATAAGCGCCCCTATCGGGCTCCTATGAGAACTCTCACGTCTCCCTCCATACAAAACACGGGTTTTTGGGGCGTGACATTTTGCGAGGTGATCACCTCGACCGGTCTGTGCGAGTAGCGAGTTGTAAAAATTCGGAAAAAGCGTACAGAGGGCCAACCGCGATCTCTTGAAGCACTCTTATTTCAATATTACTTTACTTTTTGAATTATAGTAGACTATGTAGTTGATAAAATTAATGTCTTAACATTGACATAAAAGTAATGTTGAAATAAGAATGCTTTAAGAGATGGTGGTACGGGCCCAGGCCTTTTTTGACGACTCACTTACGACTTGGGTTACTCGCGTATTTACATACATATTTCTCCTGGGGCTTTATTCACTATAACCAAGTACCACCATTACTTTCTAAGCAAAACTCTTCAAATACGCCCACCAAATATATATATACACGTAACAATCAGGTAATAGAAAATAAAGAATACTTGTTAACGGGAATGTATCGACATTGTAACTAATTAATGTCGTTTAGATAAAAATGTACATAAAGAGGGAGGAACTACATACCAGTTTTAACTCTTGAGGCTGGATTTGACCAAACCAGTACAAGCAAACTTAGTATTAAATGATTTCGTCTTTACATTACTCTTCAAAAACAAATACAGAAATATTTTTACCCAACTTATATTTTAAGAGTAGCGATCTACATCTGTATGCCTCAAGTTGATGGACGCAGAGCAGTGCATCATAGGGCACGCTCATAACCTGACATCTCATAGCGTGACTTACGAGGCAATGCTTTGTATGTGTGATGGTTACCACTTAATAACTGGTGGACCATCTGTCCTTTCCATCAGCAAGTGTTACTTAAAAAAATGATGGTCGAGCCCACCAAGAATCTAGCACTATACTTAGATAAGGCAGCCGTAAGACACTCGGCAGACCGTTTGTAGATAACTAAAATGGTCCATTAACACACCCAGCGCTCGTGTATCAAATAAGATACATCAAATGATGTCTTATCCAGGCCTAAAATCATGTTGACGCTGAGCGTGTTTAACAACGGTTAATATGAAAACTAAATGATAAGGCAAGCTTTAAAAACGGTTTTGTTAGTGGAAATTAGTTGTTTTAATGTTTTTCATCAAACTAAGACTGAGATGTAAAAATTATTACAAGTAATATTATGACTAAAAACTATGATTACTGCTTAAAGGTCTCTACCCATTACACCGTATCATACCATGACCGTGCTATGAACGTGTCAGACACAAAATAATACGACACGGTCTACCTTGCCCACTGTATGGATCGACGGCGTATTGTACCCGAATGTAACGCGTAAAGGTTACCCGGTTAATCACCGTATCATACCATGACCGTGCTATGAACGTGTCAGGCAAACAACGTATTCTTTGTATTGAAAAATACGGGGCTATGCTCACTAGACCGTTCCGTCACCAACCAACAACATCGCGTCTCATGCACGGAGCGTATCAGCACCGGCAAAATATTCTCATCGAGAATAGTTGCCGCTCCGTACATGACACGCGACGTTGTTGGTTGGTGACGGAACGGTCTAGTGAGCATAGCCCCGTACTTTTC
The DNA here is from genome assembly GCA_963576535.1 of Plemyria rubiginata. Taxonomy (NCBI): domain Eukaryota; kingdom Metazoa; phylum Arthropoda; class Insecta; order Lepidoptera; family Geometridae; genus Plemyria; species Plemyria rubiginata. Next base: position 11,918,403 of record OY754908.1, on the reverse strand, counting down.
AATACAAAGAATACTTTTTTGCCTGACACGTTCATAGCACGGTCATGGTATGATATGGTGTAATGGGTAGAGACCTTAATACCGTTTTTTTTTTATTTATTCATCATTCATGTAGATCTAACTGATTTTCATCTCACACGTAATACTATTTAAAAATTGTATTTTTACTTCTCAATCATAGTTTTGATAAAAAAACATAAAAAACACCATTTACTTTATTTTTTGATCATGACTGTACTTAATGATGTACCTAGGGTTACCTCAAAATCTATGGCACAGAATAAACAGCAAGACCGAAATATGGCAGTTTTGGCCATTTTTCGACTCATTGCTTTTTAATTTGACCGAATGAGATTGAACGACCACGAGTGCATTGACTGTAGGCAGACAGTTAAAGTGTTTGCATAATAGGGTCGCGCTCACATTTTAATTTAAGCTAGCTATCATTCGATATAAGTAAGCTCTTGTGCATACCTATCCACTAACATATTCACACTAATCTACAATGTCAACGAAATACTACGTTTTCGTTTTAGATAAATTATCAAAACGATTGATTATCGAATAAATTATTGCAATCTTAACTAACATTATTAGTAAAACAATAGGATTTGGATTTAAATATGTGACTATAAAATATTGCACTAAATGGGACAGGACTAAAATAGTAGAATTCAGAAAATCTATAATTTACGTAACTCTGATGTCCGATCAATGTAAGAGGCTGTATGCCTGCAGTTACATTACACACCGATCGGGATGATCAGTGTATAACTGCGTCACCTAAGAGCACTAACATTTAAGGCGAGGATATCCCAGAACCTCCTTAGGCGGCACCGGAGGTTGGAGGAAGAAAATCTAACGAAATCTAGCTGTTCAAGTGCTGCAAGTCTTGGAGGTTGGAGGTTCTGGGATATCCTCGCCTTAACCGTTTACCATGGCACTGTTGAAATGCAATGACGGGTTTTCCATAACACGCTTAGAGTCAGTGTCATTTATGATACGCCAATTGTATAGTAAATGATACACTGTCGTTTAGCGCGTTAATAAATAAATAAAACCTGCACGGAACCGCAGAATACGGTTTATTAAATCATCAAATTGGAATTAGAGAAAAAAAAATACCCTTTGAAGAAAAAGAAAGAAATAAAAACTTGCTGTTAATTTAAAATATTAACTGAGGTTTTTTTATTTAGAGATTCTTTTTTCAAAAACTCGCTACTATCTAAGATTAGTAGTAGGTATTCCTTGACGTCTCAAACTACTTATATGTTACATACGAAAAACATTTTAGCTACGCTTGAAGCCTTTTCGCCTTCGATGACAAACTTGGAATCAATTATCAAACCATTTATCTACACATGTAATATCATTTATAAATTATAATTCTGTATACTAATAATGTGCTCGAATATATAAAATTATGACTAGTTTTACTGTTATGTGCACATTGCACGCACTATACCGAGGTTTTAGACATATCAGGATCTCTTCTGGGATTACGGCGGTTAGGTACACCAGTCATGGTAGACATCTATATATCTTGATGTTTAAGATCTTTGAAATGCCTAAGGGTACTCAGAGGCACGTCTATATTTTCGTATTCTCTACTTGATAGACGGCAATCCCAACGCAGTTATAACACTAATAGGCAGTTATGAAAACGAATAGCAACTGAACTACCTGTGCAAGAGCCCAAGACCTACTTTGATTACATTACGTTTCTGTATTGCTACTATTCGTTTCTGTATAAACTATATTTGTCACTGTCGCTTTCATGTCTAAGAAAAGAGACAGCAGACTTATTGGTCACTCTAGCTAAAGGAGCCGTCAGCAATCAATATGAATAAGACCAAAAGAATTTTAAATCTGACAAAATTCGAGGCATAGTGCGTCCAGCAACGTATAGTCGACAAATAAGTTGTGCTTTGACGACCCACGTGACTAAGCTGCGCAGAACGCATTTATAGACGAATTTTTATTCTGCGCATATCACGTCATCCGTCAGTCAGCGGACATCTTGTTTGTCATTAACTACTCGATCATCCACACAAAATAACAATCAATAGAATTCAAAATTGGTACTCAACCCTTACGATCACGCGTCAGCCCATCGAGAGGTTTTTGACGATTGTCACATCGTGACTTCGTCTGTTGATTTCCTTCGCTTCCTTCGTGAGATTTGATTCGACGAGCATCGAGTGCCGTTTCGTTGTGTTGAGATCTTTCTTCCTTCGGACTACGTCGGGACTGTAGGGCTCTGAGACACGGCGGTCGAGGCTCCCGTGCCCGCTCGGGAATGAATTGTGTCTGTGGAGAGGCGATGGTGGCGGTTCTTGAGCCATATTTGGTAGGTAGGTCTGGAATGATGGTCGATTCTGAGCGGCCTCCATGATGGAACCTTTTGAAAGAAATTTAGGTTAATTTTTGCGGTTGAGTTCAAGCATTTTGTGATGAACATCGATGTTGTGTCCGTGTCTTAAGTTATTTATTTAAAATATCATAGTCAAAACCACGGAAAAGAGAACAAAACGTGGTCTTTTTTCAGTTCAGTTACAAGGATCACTTTGAAATCGTACTCTATCATTTATCTGGTTCCATACAATACATACATATGGTACAAGCTTGGGTTAGTTTGGAGCTAGATGCCAATGAGTGGAATGTTGACCAGTATTTATATTATACTCAAGCCTATATTTGTAGGTCAAGAACAGTATTCCAAATTTCGCCTGTATCTGTTCATCCGTAATGGCTGGTTCGCACTGGTCAAGTAACACCTCCCACCACGCGTCCGTGTTCACTGGTTGGCCGATAACTCCGCGGTGGGAGGAGCTAGGACTCGCTACTCGACCAGTGCGAACCGACATAGTGAAACATGCAAATTCACTCACTCATTTTCGCAGTTGTAGTATTATTGTTTATTATTCTACTCTAGCATACAAAGACCACGGCCCTACATAATGATAATATTAGATAAATATGTCTCCTTTAATGATTAAATAGCTCAAGGCAAGCCAAGCACTATGACGGCGCACAGAAACTTCCGACTAATGTAATTGGGTTAGCTGACGCTCAAAAACGACGTAAATACCGAATATTCTTAAAAAACATGGTTCCCAAATGATTCTTATATTTCGTTATACAGCAAACAAGTACGTTAAGTACTTCAGCACATAAAATGTATTTTCTATTTTAATCCCTGACGAATCCCGCCACTGCTAGATATTTTATTTTTTAAGAATGTTCAGATCATCAGATTTTGCTTATAATTTTACTTTGATATTTTGTTGAGCGTTTTCAAGTTTTCTGAACCTTTCTTCTGGGCCCTTACCACAATCTCTTGCAGCATTCTTATTTCAATATTACTTTACTTTTTGATCATAAAGCTGAGTCTATGCAGTTGACAAAAGACATTGACATAAAAGTAATATTGAAATAAGCATGCTTCAAGAGATGGTGGTACGGGCCCTGAACTTTCAATACCTACATTTAATTGCTTACACATGGTTTAGTTTAGGTACAAACATATCTTTCATGAAGCTACGATATAATTGATTATAGAATACATGCCATGACAAAAAATATAATGTTGAATACTAACGAATGTATAAAAATATAATCAATGTTATACAATTGTCATTCTAAAAGATAATTAAATATAGTGTTGTCTGTTTTTTATAAACTTACCTACCTATATTCACAGGGAATAAAGATTAATTTATGATGTCTTTGCAAGAGAGGGGAGCCTCTCTGACAGAGTCAGGGCAAATTTTAAGCAGTGTTTAAATTAAATCAACTTTTATGTAAGTGTATGGATTGGATGGATTATAATGTTAAACTGATGAATGATAAAAGCACATAATCAGCCAGAGTCTAGTATACTAGTTAGTGAAGACTAATAACAATTGTTAGTAAGTAATGGTTATTAACATAAAAAGCACGAAGAAACAAAACCAAAACAATTGAGATCACCTCTTTCTGGGACTTCTTGGTTAGTGACCTACAATGAGGCAAAGAATCAGTTTAAGGACAATCATAGGATGTTCGAACTACGTTTTAATATGTAAATAAAAATGAAAGTATAGAAAAAAACAAGTTTCAAATTATCTTCCGTTGTTTGTTACTCTAGTTTTTACACGCTTTTCATGCAATTTAATGTTTAAACTAAGAAAAATTATAATTATTGAAGCTTTAGTGCAATGCTAAAAGTAAGGAACCAAAGAGAAGTTCTAAGTACAGTGATAGTACTAGAAGTGCTACTACTAGTAAGTACCTATTCAGGCCTATTTCAGCCGTCAATCAGCGTTGCTACGTTTCGGTTTGAAGGGTTGAAGAGAAACATTGGTTGGTAAGGACATGAACTGAGTGTAGCAGTATAAGAAATGATAGGGTGCGTAAATACGCATGACAAGAAAAGGGCCCTAACAGCTGAATATAAAGTGGATCACCTACTTGTTCCATCAATCATATAAATAAACCTAAATGGCGCTTTATGAAATGTCCACTAATATTTATGTAGTAATATTGATTAATTCTTACCGAGTGTGCGGACCAGCCATGGAGTGTCAGATTGTTTCTGATTCATTGCAGACTGAACCTCGTGAAGGGCTGTGTTCAATTGATGACTTAGCTCCTGTAAGTGAATATACTAAATAAGATGACAATAATTTAAAGCAGTTTTTAATTTAATAAATATTTCATTTAAGGAATTCACAATCGCTGATAAACTCTCTCACTCATTTTAACATATTTAAAGATAATAAGGTTAGATAATCGCAAACTAGCACGTTACAAAGAATAAAAAAAACTTTTCAGAGAATAGAATTATTAAGGTTCTGAAAAAATATCATGTCACTTTGTTTTATAAGCGAACTTAGTAAGATTTACCTATTATGTTCACCTTAATCGTTACGCGTTACGTTATTTTCGGCTGTAGGCACATGTATTTACGATACAATTCGGATCACTTGAAATATTTTAATTTAGTTTTTCTTTGATGTATTGTGTTTTGTTCGTTTAAATAAAATAAAAATAAGTAAAAGCCGAGGAGGCCGCATTGGCTCCTTGACTTGACTAAACTCAAACCCAACCTGAGTGTGGTGTATGCACTGACCTCTATTATACAAGTACGCTGGACTAACTATAGGCCGGGTCAAAGTGAGGCGATTTGATTTTCGCCATTTTGGCGCTGACAGCAGCAGTGGGTGGGAACGGAACTAATAATAGAGATGGGACAGTGAGATAAAATACATCGATAAAAATGTCTATACTTAATCCATGCAGTAATATGAAAATAATTGATCCATTCCTTTAATGATGGCTAATGACCAAAATAGTCGGAGCAGATAAACTAAGATTAAGCAAATAGTGATAATGATTAGCTAGATCCAACAATACCTATAATAAGAAAAGTTTTTTAAATAGGAAGTTTTGTTTGGGAAGGAATGGAGTAGGTAAGGTATTTATAAAAAATAAAAATATATGTACAATATTTTAGCATTTTTTTATTAGTTGCCTCCATAATGCCAATGTCAGTAGGTATACAATTAAAATTCGTTTCTGTACATTAAATATTTAAATGAAAAAATAATTACGATTTTGAAGGGACTTTTTTTATTCAACCTGGACTCAACTTAAGGATACATTTCATCACGCTACATAACTTAAAGGGTAGGCAGGAAAATGAGTTTTGATTGTTTTTGATAAGACTTTTTTTATTCAACTAAAGTGTACCTATCTAAAGTCAAAAATAATTTAAATTTATAAATTTATCTTATTTTTGACTTTAGATAGGTACACTTTAGTTGAGTAAAAAAATGAAATGTCATCAACTTATGTTTTTGACTTGGCGTTTGGAAAAGCATAGTTAATGTAGTCTACAAACAAAAGGGTTATATTTGTCGCAACAAAGTTATCATTGGCGAGCCCAAATAATTTGTCGCGACAAAAAATTTCGTACATTTACACCTGTTATAATGTAAAAATGGAGTAAAAATGGAGAGTAATCGCAAAGGATCTTAACTCTGGTGGATACTTAGAACGGTTTACACTTCCGCCAGTATTTACTGACATCCTTTTAAGCAACTGTGGCTTAAAATCTTTATACTGATTTAACATATCCGCACAATCATCACCAATCATTTTTTTTTTCTTTAGCTCACTAATTACAGTGCGTAAACTAGAGACGCTGACCTTTAAACGTTTCACATGTTGTGACAAGACTTTTACAAGAGCTCTTGATTTTTTCAAAGATTTTTTAACTCTCTGCAATGCTTTTTTGGATGACTTAGGAGTGTTTTCATAACGATGATCATGCTTGATATTATCATGAACTTTGGAGAGAGACATAACCTTCTTTGAAGCAATATTCTGATGCATGTCGCAGCTCGTGCTTCGACGCCTTCGACCTGAAATCAAAATTTTTATTAATCAACAACTTAACTACAAATCAAGAGTAAAAATATATCATACAGTATACATTATAATATAAGTACATAATCGACCCGTTACCGGTACCGAAGGAGCTGTTATCTTTTTCAGCTCGTTTAGAATTAGCTAAGCAATATGTTTGTGGCCAATGTAGATGTACTTACAACTCAAGTTGGTATCATTCTGTTCTATAATTATACTTCTTTTTACTTCTAAAGCTATTGTCCCAGGTACTGAGGGTGTAGGCGTAACCATCCTTGTTCTTGATACCATCTTTTCGTGTGTTGAAGAAGAACTTTCTAGCTTAGACCTAGCCTTCTTTGAGGCAATACTCTGTTGCGGGTCACAACTTGTGCTTCGACGCTTTCGACCTAAAAACATAATTTTTGTTAAATCAAAATTACATAAAAGGTGATATGTGGTCATAATTTTATTGATTAAGTACTTACCACTCAAGTTGTTGTTCTGATCCATAATTAGTGTTCTTTTTACTTCAACAGCTATTGTCTCAGGTACAGAGGTTGCGAGGGTAACCATCCTTGTTCCAGATACAGAAAGTGTAGGTAAACCCATACTTTCAGGCGTTGAAGATATGTTTTCTACAAAACCACATGATGATATTTTATTTTGAAATAAAGCAGCCTTTCTCGTAATCTTAACCCAACAACAGGGAAAAAAAACAATGATATACTATTTTATAACATGGTGTAAGGTACAGCTTATAAAATAACTGGAAGGGTGTATAGCACATCATTCAAAATCAAATCCACTGAGATTTCATCAGAATAAAAATCTTACCTATGATCTTAGAAATAATACGAAATTTTATACTTACTAGCACTGCTACTGAAAATTGTTGGTATACTACACTTTTTCAAAGTAGTGCATGAGTTATGTCTAATAAAACAGTCTTCAGAGAAGTGTTTTGAACAGATGTAATCATATTTTTTCGGACACCAACTAGGCTTTTCAATGTTTTTCAGCCATAATTCCAGTCTTTCATTGTCAGTCGGAAACCTGTGAATTAGTAATACTTAATTGTTTTAAAATAATATGTATTACATAATAAAAATCTGTCGTCGGCGATTTCCGTTTTTGAAAGTAAATAGATATTGATAGTAAATAAAATATCGATAAGTTTTATCGACAAGGAACTTTGACATCACTATTGAATTTTGTTGTTTATCAAAAACCGCTAATACAAAGACAAATGTGTGATAAATCACGTACAATAACATTAGTGACAGATTTTGAAGTGCCTATATTACCAATAGAAGTTTAATTTGTTGAATAATATCCGTAAATTCACTTACTTGTGGAATGTAACTCCGCTTCCTTTCTGGTAACGAGTTTTGCATAACACGCACTCTTTCATGGTTTACTTATTAACTATTATCACATAGTTATGTAACAACTATATTAATACGACACAACAAACAAGTTTAATCGCGTTACACCTTCAAAAATACTTTATAAACACGGAGACAATCCAACCGAAGAGACGGCCATTTGCAGTTTACGTCAGATTTAGTTCCTCACCCACGCATTGGGGGCGCTTCAAATTGGCACAATAGAAAGCTGTCATTTTAAAGGGTATCATTAGTCCAGCGTACTTGTATAATAGAGGTCAGTGGGTGTATGGCATATGACAGTGCAATGACAGTAGGTAAATGTAAACATGTGGGTACCTGTGATGACGCTTGAAAGGAGACGCAAAGCTACCCTCCATCCCATCAATACCAAGTAAGTTCATTACACTGAGGAAAATATATAACAACCCCGACAAGATGGAATGAGTATATTACCTGATTACTGCACTGCGCTTGCACAAACGCCAGCTTCACCTGCGCTAGTTCTAACTCCAGATCTCGTACATGCTGTCTTAGTCTCGCCTCAGCATCGCTCGAGCCTTCCTCTTTCTCGCCCTCCTTTTGTTCCGTTTCTGTAGGAGAAATATGAAATGAATGAATGAATACCATTACAACTAACAACGCCAAAACTGGACTGCAGAAGCTGATTGGGTTTTTCTCATCTGCATCCAATCACCAGGATGCTTGAACATTGCTGCGACCAACCCAAGGCCGCTACTTGGAGTTGGGCTGGCTAGGATTAGGTTAGCAGGGGTTTTATAGGGGTGAAGATATACTACATAGTGTAAGCTAATTTTGTAATTATGTACCTTCTTTATTGTCTTTCTGCGCTAGCTTCAAGCTGCAGTTGGTGCAATCCTTGACATAATCCTGCATATTGTGTAGTTGCTTGTCGAGACGCGCGCATATCTCTCGGTAGTCGCGCGACACTGCCGCGTGGTGTGTGGAATCCTTCTTAGCCTCGTCTGCTGTTGAACGAGCCTGCAAGTATTAGATACTACAGCCATAGTTATACATATTGTTGATGTCTGTGACACAGTTTTTTTAACTTACACAGAATCATCGTTTTCAAGAAAATTATGTACCTACTATCTACATTATTCTTTTCTATTTTTTGTTCAAAATAAAACATTATTATTATTATCTCTTAAATTGGGGTACATATACATACAATTGTTATTATGGATAATAAATGGAATTATTATATCAATACTATCTGCATGACCAAGCTTTCCTCGGTTGCTGAATCCTAGCTAGATCGATTTATCGCCCCTGAATGCCTCCTGCATGCTAGATTTCAAGAAAATCGTTGGAACCGTTTCTGAGATTCAGATTATATTTATAAATACGGAAATTTATTGTTTAGAGGTATTAGATATTATAAATGCATCCTTTATATCGCTGAAAAGATTACAAATCATATAGATATAGCATGGATATAGACTTTAATCTTAAGGCTTTTATTAATAGGCTACTTTTTTTTCAAATTGATCACTGTATGGATTAAACTAAGGGTTGAATATTTGTATGGGGAGCAAATGTTAAACAACGTGAGCGATCGGTTTTGTAATGACTTCGTACTCAGTTTTTTTTTTTGTTTTTTTTTTACAATTTTATAGGTAAAACGTTTGACCGCTATCTCACCTGATGGTAAGTGACGATGCGGTCTACGGTGTAGCACGCTTACCTAGAAGATACCTATTCACTCGTCTCTTGAAGACATCCAAACAAACAACAAACCAAGCAAAGCATGTATAGGTCGCGTCATCTGAAAAGAACGTCGGAAAACGGAAGAAATTGGAGGGGATGTGTTTTGCATGGATACAGCGTTCTTTTTACATGACGCGACCATGGAAACCACAGATCTGATGATATAAATATTACAATACGAATTTGTTCCGTTTAGTTTACCTCTGATAGTTGCGTTTCAAGCAAATCCTTGTCCTGCTGAAGTTGGGTGTTTATGGCTTTCAGTCTTTCCATTTCTACGTTTATTTTCTCCTTCTCTGCTGACTCTGAAAATCATGAATAAAGTTTTATGATTTAGATAACATTGTAAATATAACAATAATATCAGATGGCAAGGTTTTGCAATAGATTCATTGCTCACCTTTGACAAATTTCTCGTACTCCAACTGGTATTTCTGTAGCCGTTTCACTTTTATACTGCAGGCGAGCTTAACAATTTGCCGCGAAGATTCTTCCGCGCGACATTTCTTTGGTAGTGTTACCCTGTATAATAATTATTATAATAACCACCATGTCAAACGACTTTCACTCTTAGCGAATATTCATTGTAGATCTAACAAGTTAGATAATAAAGAGTTGAAATGGGAGAGACATGTGTAAAGATAAACACTTCATAATATTCCAAGAATGTTTGTTCTCTTTTTTCTAACAATACAAATATTTTACGACTGTCTCTACTTATGATTAAGGTAGCTTCTATGTACTTGTACATAAATATTTATTATTCCTTTGATTAACAGATATGCCTAAAATAGTAAATTTTATTCAGCATCTTGACCCCAAATTAAGGAGAGCTATGAGAACCAGAACCAGAAATGGAACTAGCAAATGGCCTGATGTTAAGTGGTAACCATCACCTATAACAAAACATAAAACGTAAGTCACGTACGATAGGAACGTGCCCTACGATGCACTGCCCTGCGTCCATCAAATTGAAGCATACAAATGTTAAGCCATGAGGCTTGTGAGCACATGAGTGCCTGTAATCCTACTAATATTATAAATGCGAAAGTTTGTAAGTATGGATGGCTGGGTGGATGTTTGTTACTCTATAACTCCAGAACGGCTGAACGGATTTTGGTGAAAATTGGCACTGAGATATATTATAGTCTGGAATAACACATAGGCTACTTTTTATCCCGTGGGGATACCGGGATTTAAAACTACGCGGGTGAAACCGCGGGACCCTACTAGTCTAAAATAAAGCTGATCTAGCATTATATTTTTTCAGAAACAACTTTATTTATGCCATGGCTGGTAGGCGAGCCGACGAGCCACCTGATGGGAAGCGGTCACCGTCGCTCATGGACACCTATCTGCAACACCAGAGGCGTTGCTGTATATGAGCATAAAAAAACTCACCTAAAATATTTGAGTACTCCTTCAAAATCATTCGCCAATAGATCTTTTCTAGAGCGAGAGAGCAGTGCTAATGCGACTTGGAACAGCGTGTCCATTCCTTGCAATAAGAACACGTCTAGAATATGGTATACCTGCAAAAACAAATTATAAAATTATCTTTATTCTTTTAACAATAACGTCTTTAAGTTATTGTTAAAAGAATAAAGATACACTGCACTGCGTCCATCAACTTGAGGTTTAACAGATGTTAAGCCTCATGTGCCTGTAATTTCACCAAGAACTACACCCTTGAAACCAAAACACTTTACTTATTTTTTTTTTTATATTACACTTCACAATTGACGGTACTAATAGGCATGGTGGTAGTACTTCACTTCCCTTGATGAGCCTCAAAGTAGGTGAGCATTTCACAAAGAGCTCTACTACTCTTGTACAGATGTTGTAAAGACAAATGAATTGAAACTCTACAACTATTAATATAAAGTTCAGAGTCACTTACCAGAGTAAGAGGGAATCTTGCAGTGAACACAGTAAGGAACCACTGCGATGCAAACATGTGCGGTTCAACTCCCAGCTCTTGGAAATGAACTCTCAAGTCTGTTAGTTGTTCCTGGAAACAAAATTAACATTGAAATTTATTCCGCTTGATCAGTTTACAAGCACCATAGGCGATGATTCACGTAAAACAATAAAGGTACAGTTCGGGCGGTGGATAAGTAAGCTTAGGCTAGTCGTTTGGCTGAACTGTAAACAAATCATAACACAGAATCATATTTGCAGTCCTACGGCCAAAAAAGAACACGCACATCACGATTGCCCAGATACGCCGAGCGTAGTGTATGGAATCTGGTACTTTTTTGTTGAATAATAAAAAAAACCGCGTCAATGCACTCATTTAATAAACTCACACAACACTCTTCAAAATAGAGGTAATAATTACAGTCAATATTTTGTATTTTCTTCAGCAAACTTTTCAGCATCTATTTTTTCATAGTTATTTGCCAGTTTACTAAAGAAGGTCAAATATCAACGTGACTTGCTATCCTCTGTCTCTCAATTTTCGATAGAAGCTACTCTCTCGACACAAGTCCATACCGAATTGATGCCTATTTATATCGACATATGAACGTGAATGGCGTCTCACCTCCATAAGTCTATCGAGCTGATGCAACCTCATGTAGAGAGCTTCGAAGCCATCCTTGTACAGTTCACGTAGCCCGTAGCCGTACATTAGACGTACTAGCAGGCAGAAGGCTTGTTCTTCTGGCATCTGAAAGGTCAGACTAATTACAACACAGTATTACAGCCAGGATAAAAAAATGAGTACAAAAAAAATATGGATATGAACTCCATCACGTATTGAATTCATATTTTATTCGTACATTCATATACAGGGTGTCCCAGAACTCAACGTCAAGCCGAAACGGGGCGACAGGATTGATTGTAAATATCATGAGAAAAATCAGAAATATATCGATACTCACGTGTAGTAACAACGTTGCCGCCAGAAAGCTCAATCCTTGACAGTATCCGACCTCGTGGTCGTAGACTGCGTAGGCTCGCGCCATCCGCAGCAACGAGTCCTGTCCCAGGCCGCCGGCCTCGCGGAAGAAGTCGTGCGCGGGGAATGTGCGCGCTATGTCGCGCTGTATCACGGCTTCGAAGGGACAATCCTGACGATAAATGTGCAATTTGAGATATGCGGTTTTTTATATCACCGAGTATACAAAAAGGCGTAGTCTAAGGCAGGGTTTCCTAAATGGTGGTCCGCGGAACCCAGGGGTTCCGTGGAAGGGTCACAGGGGTTCCGCGATCTGTTCGAGATTTAAATAAAACTAATATGTTCGAGATTTAAATAACTAGAAAAAATTATGAGTATTTTCCACGAACGCGCCGCGCCGCATCATCGCGTTGCATCGCGTCGATGTTTTGCAATACTTATAATAATAATTATTATAATTTGTTGTTTCACCCGCCAAAAAATTTATGATCAATTGGGGTTCCATGGCTGAATAAAATTGGGAACCCCTGGTCTAAGGTATTCATTACAAACACAAGGACACTTTGAAACTTCTTAAGCTAGGTGAATCTAGGTGCGAATTGATAGGTAGAGCGGCCTATCTCGTCGAAAATGTATGTATCGTACGGCCTATCTGATGAGACGCGGTTACCGTAGCATACGGACTCTTAAGACACTAGAGGTGTCACACGCGCGCTGTTGACCCTTTTAATATTTTAAAGCGCCCTTAACGGATTGACGCGGAGCGCAACTAGTAAATTGTAAGTATGTGTATACAAAAAAAGTAAATGTGCATTGTAAATTATTATAAGCCATGGCAAACATATCCAAAAGTTCATAGTATTTGAGGATGAATTTCAAAACAAATGTTAATCAGCCGTTACTGGCATAATCATTGAACACAATAAAAAGTAGTCGAAAGTTGTTACAAGTAGACTTACTTTACTTATAAGTGTTCTGTACGTCTCCATTAGCTTATTATTCTGGTCGACACCAGCCAAACGCAGCCACACTTCGCCTCTCAGAGCTTCCGGCACCCCGACGCGAACGAGATGATTTAGGGCTCGCGGTCTTGGGCCCGTCCAACTGATGAATAAAAATACAGATTAATAGCAAAAGTCTAGAAACGGAACTAGATCGTAGGGCGAGTGTTTCGCATAAGTGCGAGTGAGACCGTATGTAAGGAAACGTCCAAATGTCTTGCCATAAGTCATAATAATATCTTTGTATCATATGACGTAAATATCTGTTTTTTTTTATTTGGGTCATTTTTTTTCAATTGATTCGAGATAAGCATCACGTTGCGTTTGTTTTGGAGATTATCTTTGTATCAATGTAGGAAGGTAATCAAATTGACTGAAGTTATGTTTCTTCGAGCGATAGAAAGAGACAGCGTGCATACGCCGGATAAAAAATGTGGTGATATTATGAGGTTTTTTTTTAAATGAATCATAAGGAAACGTTTTAAGGTGAATCCAGGTAACAGTTCCACGCGATCAAGCCCTTACAAGCTTAAAGCTTGGTTCATATCTTTCTTTTGTATGACCTTGTTACAGAAATCCACCACACATACACTCCAACCACATCAACTGGGCCGCTCTGAAGTTAGCCGCTTGTGTATAAATAAATAAATGAATAAATAATGCTGGACAATCCACAGAGCATCATCTAGCCCCAAAGATAGCTACTCAAAGCTTGTGTTATGGGTACTAGATAACTGATATATTTAATACATTATATACTTATATAGATACATATTTTTTATTATACATAAACACCCAGACCAACGGAACAAATTTCTGCAGATCGTACACAAATTTGTTCCGAGGCGGGAATCGAACCCGCAACCTCTCGCCCGCCGCGCCACTGAGGTCGTCTGTGATGCCAACAGTGAATGGGGCCATTCACAATTCCTCCTCCTTACTTCAGGACGGCCCAGATTATGTGGATGGAGTGTAGGTACCTTCTGAGTACTTGAGCCCAGTTAACAAGCACATCTTCGCCGCAGTCCTTCGACACCTCCCCAGTGCCGCTCAGCAACGGCTCGTCGCCGTCCGAGTCGGGCTCCGACGGCGACGGCGGCGCGGGCGCACTTGACAGCGGCGACGGCAGTAGACTTGACAGTGACAGCGGGAGGTTGAGGCGCGACCTGTCAAGCTCGCCTGACGTTTCTATGCTGGCGACCTCGTACTGCAGCTGTCCTAATGCATCTACAGACTGAAAATTTAAGTTAGGTTAGTTTTTACCTTTTAAATACTGAAGCAAGCAAACAATCTACGAGCTATAATAATAAAAGAGATAACGCTTATTCACCATTACTTACCTCTTTGAGATTGATATAAAACTGCTGCACTAGCAGCCTCTTCGAGTAATACCAGAACCTTTCTGAAGGCGCGAAAATCTTCATTGGGCTCTCGATTACCAATCTGAAAACATTTTTTAGTAAGAACAATTTATCACTGCATTTTATTTTTACACACGAGACCAAATAGGTTAAGTTAAGATTTTACTAATAGTTACAATTATTTACAAAATATACAAAATTCATATGAAACAGTCGAGTTATCTGCAGACCGTTGCAAACGATCTATAGATAGCTCAACTGATCCAAATCAGTGCCAGTCGGAAGCGTACCCAAGACACTGGCTGCATTGCCACGCTGAATGGCAATACTAATGCGCTGAGCTAGGTATTCACCAGCCCTCGGGTCACGCGTCGTTTAGATTTAACTAAAATTTTTTTGCATCACTAACCTCAGTGGGTCCGGAATGCCTCTAATCACGAGGTCCAACGCTAGCGACATGTAGGCGGGCGCGCCATCACCACTGGCTACGTTGAAGGCAGCCAGCGCTGACTCGCCAGCGTTCCATAGCGCGCAAACTGAACAACCAGACCCGCCGGACGAACCGCTCACCTATAAACGGTAGCAACCTATCAAGACTATCGTTATTCCAAATTCAATGTGTTTAGACCACCACCAAAATTCGAAATTCAAAAATTGTTGGATCATATAAGATCACATATAAAATGGTAGGCATCCTATCAAGACTATCATTATTCGAAATTCAAAAGTTATTCGATATTCAAAAGATCTCTCTTTGAAGTAGAAAAATGAAACAATCATTGAATGTTTTTTATTAAGTAAGTTGTATCAAGTTTAATTGGTTCAGTCATAATGACCAAGCCAGTTCAAAGAAAATTGTTTAAATAAAAATGTTAAATTCAGAAAATTTAATACAATAAATATTTACCATTTCTAGCAGTCTCATGTCGGAATGTTTGACGCTCCGGCCCGGAGCCAGAAGAATGCCAAAACATCTCTCTATGTACAATCCACCCGTATAGCCAGTCTGCGAATAGAAAATAAATAAAATAATGGTTTTTTTTTCATTCTTTACGCAAAATACGAACGTGGTCTACGATTCACAGCCATACGTCCATCAACTTGTGGCAAAAATATGTTAAGCCTCATGTGCCCATAATTTCACCGACAACCACACTCTCAAACCTAAATACAGCAACGACGCTTGGCGGCAGGAATAGGCATAATATCCACAGGAACATCGAACATCATGTAGCGTTTTATGACAAACTCCAATAACAATGAAAATTACTCTTTTTTTGTCTATTCCATAAATATAAGCACGATTGTCGATTGCCCGATTCAGAAACGAATCGATTAATAGTGTTCTTTCTCTCAAATGAGATTCGTTTCTAAGGTTAAAAAACGCCATCATATTGTTTTTATATTATTATTGTTGTTGTTGTAGAAAAATAGGTTATTGCTTACCTGCGTCTCATCGGCCTCGGGTTGTACATTATTGGTGACCTGGGACACGTTGATTGTCACTTGTTTGTCTATGCCGCCGCGTAATTTGAAGCCGAGACGCTCTTTCGGCACGTGGCTGAATGTACCCTGGCAACGGAAATTGATGGTTAGTACTGACGTAATAAGATTTACAATGCATTACCTACCAAATTGATTCTATCAATAAAGGAAACCTTCCGAGGAAATTAGTATTCTAAAAGCGGTAATGGATTTGTAACAAGCTACGTATGGGATACTATAGATTAAGCTCCAACGAAAATACCCAATAAAAATATTAAGGAGTTCAAGTTTCACACAAATTTCTTATAGAATTAAAATAAGTACTTGCGAGATCTTTTGGAACTCAAAATCATTGGTATGATAAATAATGCATATAAAATATAAGATCTGAGATGTATGTCTACCATTTGTTGCCGACATACATACCCACACATTATGTTGTCTATGGTAACGTCAATTACCTTAGCATCAGTCTCTTTGATATCAACAGTACATTCTAGAACATGCATCAGCTGCATAGGAGGCGCGGCCGGGCCCAAGCCTTCGGTTAATGACCCCGTCATAGATGGCGCTGCGCTCAACTCTCCGATTATAGAGGACGCCATGGACCGTGGAATGCGTTCGAATGCTTTTGCAAAACAACCTAGAACAAAGTTATAATAAACATAAGATAATACTGCCAATTCTGTTGTTTTAATTTTCCTAATTTGACAGCACTAAAAATATTGCCATCCTTTTCTAAAAGACCGAAACAACAAGGACGGAGATAATATTAGAGCTGTCAGATTAGTTTAGTTTAGGATAATGCAACAAGGGAATCGACACCAATCACAAACTAGGCTGTAGTGTTTTCCGCAGATTTATTAACCACGTGAGCTGCGCAGAAATTAATTGAAATGCAGTCTGCGCAGCTTAGTCACGTGATTCGTCAGAGGGCAGCTTGTTTGACACCAACTGATATTATAATAGGCGCAACGGATCTATGTTATCTCTGAAGTATCACTATTGCAAATACATAATAACAATTTATCAATAATATTTAAAATAACCGGTCATATTTCGTTTAATAATAATTGTAGACGAGTCACATCCCTAGCCTAGATGGTATGGCAAAATCAACCTTAACATACTTCTTACATTAATCCATTAGCGGGCATAATCATATCAATCGATGTAATAAAACTAATAATATAATGAACTCCAGTAAAGCTATTTTAACAAGTAAATTCTATTTAACTACTCGTTACTTGTGGATAAGGAGTTA
Source organism: Plemyria rubiginata (assembly GCA_963576535.1). NCBI lineage: Eukaryota > Metazoa > Arthropoda > Insecta > Lepidoptera > Geometridae > Plemyria > Plemyria rubiginata. The sequence continues at coordinate 11,900,881 of OY754908.1, read as the reverse complement.
GGTACGATTATATAAATAAAACAACAAAAACAGAGGTTACCGCGAGATGAACCGAGACGACTGCGAATCAAGGGCGTTGTCGAGTATGACAATTTACAAACGAAACTGCCGTAATCATTCATTTATTGTTTCATGTTGTTTAAATAGGTCTTAGGGGTAACAAAATGACCACGGCTTTAGCCCCGTTCGTTGGGGCATAACCCTTTGTAACAAGGATCAATAAAATTACGGAAGGAACCAATACGTTAAGTTTGTTGCCTATTTTTCAGGCTTGGTCGCGTAAAACAGGCACCTATAGATTCACATAGCCTTAAGAAGTTTCAAACTGATCTTTGTGAGTCAGTTGAATAAAAACTGACTGGATGAAAAAAAAGTTTTGTTTTTCTTTGAATCGGCCAGGTTTACTTGTTCCAACCTCAATGAGGAACCAAATACTTATCCATCCTACCTCCTACTAATATTATAAACGCGAAAGTTTGTAAGTATGGATGGATGGATGTTTGTTACTCTTTCACGCCGGAACGGCTGAACGAATCTGGATGAAACTTGGCAGAGAGATAGATTAGTCTGGAATAGCCCAAAGGCTACTTTTTATCCCGTGGGAATACCGGAATTTAAACCAGCGCGGGTGAAACCGCAGGTCGCAACTAGTATTTAATAAAATTCATGTTAAAGTAGTACCATCGGTCAAGGGCGAAGTCACAGAGTATGACAGTCTATTGTCCTTGCCATTATCTCGCACGATCAAATCACAGATGAAACTTCCATTGTCTGAGGCCGTAGAATTTGACAATCAAACACAATTGAAACGAATTGTGAAGTGTGTTGCTCTGGAGGATCAGAGGAGGGGGTCGAAGAGAGGAGGGTTCGAGGGGGTCGGAAAGGACAAATGAAAAGGACATACTTTTTAATCGCGGGTAACACCGCGGGGCAAAGCTAGTAAATATTACAATCTAAAGGCAACAATTTTTGCACAAAAGAACGTATTTTGAAACAATGTTTTCATAGTAAACGCCATGTGACATTTTGTAGGTCAGCCTCGACAGTGACAGATTATAATTTCGAGATAAAACATGGTACAGTGGGCGGAGACCGGTTATCTTTACAACATACCGACTTGATACCTGAGGGTTTGTGTTGCAATGTTTTTTGCGATCAGATTTTTTTATATTTTTTTTTATTGAAAATCTTGAGTAAGTACATGATTTAACTTTTCAAAAACCAAACCTTCGCTGAAGGAAATCACTATTGTAAAAGGTAAAGTGCAACCTTAATAGACTTTTTTAAATCCCTAAATCAAATTCGATATAATGTATAAGGGACTTCCTCTAAAGTTATACGGCCTAACAAACAATTTCATAATTGGCGAAGTAACTTCATAACAGACATACAGTCGAATAGAGGACCTCCTTATTTTTTAAAGTCGGTTAAATAAATAAATAAATAAATAATAAATTATGCTGGACAATCCACACAGCACTATCTAGCCCCAAAGTAAGCTACTAAAGCTTGTGTTATGGGTACTAGATAACTGATATATTTAATACATTATATAATTACATAGATAGATATTTTTTATTATACATAGAAAACACCCAGACCAATGAACAAATTTCTGCAGATCGTACACAAATTTGTTCCGAGGCGGGAATCGAACCCGCAACCTCTGCGTCGCAGGCGGACTCTCGCCCGCTGCGCCACTGAGGTCATCGAAAAACTGAGGTTAAAAATGTGTGCATGAGATACTCGACAACCAATGCTTACCTAACGATTACTAGAACAGATAACACCGCTTTGTCCACAAATAATCTTAGCAAATCATTTGATTATTCCACACAACACATCATCATCACAATACCCCGCACTCTCAAGCTTTTCATAACATTATGCCAAGAATCTTCAAACAAAAACTCAGAAATTTTCCCAAATAAAATGCACTATCCACATATTAAGCTCACTCGGTCGAAGTCAGAGGTATACTAAAACAAACGAATTGCGATAAACCTCCCACCACACAGCGGCTTTATTCTATACAAATTCATATTCCTACAGCGTTTTCGAATTAATTAACTGTTTAGGTACATCTCATAATAGATATGTTTATTTTTAGAGCTACTGAGAATATAAGTTCTTTTAATGTTAATATTCCATAGACATATTATACGTGCTATTATTACGTTAGTTATTTAGTTGATTGATAAATTTATATGTGAAGCGTGTACAGACTTGTCATCAATTTTACAAAGTAAGCACATTGAACATAACATTTGTACATACATAAAATCACGCCTATTTCCTATAGGGGTAGGCAGAGGCAACATTTGTATGAACAATATCCAGATTGTCCAGCAGTGGACGCTGATAATTCGTGTAACTTTATCAGTTGTTTTTATACTACTAGGTGATGTAACAAGCAGATGGCCCACCTGATGTTAAGTGGTAACCATCACCTATAAAAAGCATGGCGTCGAAAGTCACGCACGCTAAGAATGTGTCCTAAGATGCATTGCCCTGCGTCCATCAACTTGAGTCATACAATTTTTAAGCCTTATGTGCCTGTAATTTCAGTTACAGTTGATCCTTATTTCGACATTTATGGAGTTTCTTTGAGTAGAAATGACGTCCAAGAACGTTAGTAGTATCGTGATTTTAAACGATAATATTACTGTACATAATCGAAAGTTGAATAGGAATAGAATAGGGAGGTGTACAGAGCGCGCTTTATCGCCAATCATAATATTGTCAATGACAAACGGACAGCACACAATGTAGGTAAAGTTCAATATTTGATCATGATATTAGCAACAACAGTCTATAGCTGAACGATTTTGAAACAAAATATTTTCGAACTTATTAACTTTAATGCGCAGCTAACCATGCATTGTCATCCAAACTTAACGTGTAAGTGTACAAATAGCTCAATCGGTTGAAGATATCTGCTTCAAAATTGAGTTGCAAGATTCCACCCGAACAAACGTATTTTACATACACATACATTGCAAGTTATACAAGAGCTTGTAAAAAAACCTGTCAATGTAAAAAATTAAAACTGGTTTAAATGAACAACCAACCTTGCTTACAAAAAACAATATTTTGTTTGTAAGGACTGTTTTCACAATATATTATGTTTTTGAGGTTTCACAAAATTTCATCCACTTTATCACATTCACAGGTATATTGTTTTAAGTATTGAAGCATACTGAACTAAAAACCTTGACGCTCAATATTTAGACAACTCATTCACTGTCAGAATCAAATAATTCCAAATGAATGTTCAATCATGCGTTCGACGCCTCAATTTAAAACATTTTGATTTGATATGTTAGGGCAAAGAACTGGACAATAATCGGGTGAAGGCAAATGAGGCCATGGTTATATTAATTCATTCGAGCACGCTTTTGCGTTTTGTATTGTTCAGTAGCAATAGTGAGTGCTTACTAGTGCACAGAAGGATTGTGTCAAAGTAGCGGATCAGCAAGCTGAATCAGTCTCTATTATGATAACAATATAGTTGAAACTCATTGATATAATAAACTTTATACCTCTCCGCGTGGGACCTACGGCAAACTGGTAACCGAATTGTATCCCATTTCTTTTGTATTTTGAATGTTGCGCAAGCCACTGTTGTGCCGATTAAATTATTTTTTTATTGAATAGATAATAATTAAGTTAAAACTCACTTGACCATGATTGACTGCTTTGGTGATGTAACAACGGAACACTATTGCATGGCAGCTATAAACACAGCCGACTCCTTAAGGCGATACATGAAGCAACAGGTGAACAAACCGCGAGCAAAGAACTGTTATACTAGTCTGTATTACTATCACGTTAAAGTTAAAACTCACTTGAAACTTGATTGACTGCCTCGGCGATATGACAGCGGAACACATGGCAGCGATACACTGCCGACTCCTTGGTCTCGCCGTGAGACCGTGTGAAGGCGAAACATGAGGCAACTGGTGATCAAACCGCGAGTGAAGAACTAATTATACTAGTCTGTATTACCATCACGTTAAAGTTAAAACTCACTTGAAACTTGATTGACTGCCTTGGCGATATGACAGCGGAACACATGGCAGCGATACACTGCCGACTCCTTGGTCTCGCCGTGAGACCATGTGAAGGCGAAACAAGAGGCAACCGCTGAACAAACCACGAGTGAAGAACTAATTATACTAATCTGTATTACCATCACGTTAAAGTTAAAACTTACTTGAAACATGATTGACTGCCTCGGCTATGTGACAGCGGAACTCATGGCAGCGATACAATGTCGACTCCTTGGACTCACCGTGAGACCAGGTGAAGGCGAAACATGAGGCAACCGCTGAACAAACCACGAGTGAAGAACTAATTATACTAGTCTGTATTACCATCACGTTAAAGTTAAAACTCACTTGAAACTTGATTGACTGCCTCGGCTATGTGACAGCGAAACACATGGCAGCGATACACTGCCGACTCCTTGGTCTCGCCGTGAGACCAGGTGAAGGCGAAACATGAGGCAACGGGTGAACCAGCGGCGCCGCGAGCGTAGAACGATATACGGTTCACAGCGTAACGGGTCATAACGCTGTTTGAGTCTGCTTGGTAAAGCCTGTGGATGATTGTTTTAGTTTAAATGTTATGCAAACACTTACAAAAATAAGCAGGGTGGGCTACCATCAGTCACGTAAGGAATGTGCCAAAAGTTATGTTTGGCCGTACCTCTAACTACTACCTTAGACTTCATCAAAGAATTTGGAGTTAGACTAAGATGTGATCTGATTATCTACCGCCAAAGTCTTGATGTTGTTTCATATTTTTCCTTTAATAACGAATTCAATAGTCAGAATAAAACCTACTAGTTTTTCGTAGTAGGTGGCCTATCGCGGTCATTTTAACGATAAATATAAAATGCTACGTTATAACGCTGCTAACGACATAGTATGTATGGACTGGAGATTTGGAGAACAATCATTTTACATTGAACAACCGAAACCAAAGAATTTTAAGCGCGCAAAGAGGTTTCTTTCGAACAAGGGGCCCTAAACCAGGTAGATATATCTACACAACATATCTAATACCATTAATAGAGCAATTACCTGTTATTATATAATATTAAGTAAGTATGTATCTGGTTCCCATATCACAAGCTTTGGCTTAGTTTGGGGCGAGATAGTGCTGTGTCAATGTGGAACGTCCTCGCATATTTATTTATTTAATTCTTGCATCTAAAAATATCTGAATCTCGGAAACGGCTTTAAAAATATTCATGAAATTTGGTATTCGGAAGCGATAAATCGATCTAGCTACAAGTAGGATTAATTTTTAGAAAATATTTTTGTTAAGCAGACGAGCAAAGCTTTGTCACCCAGATACTATGTACTTACACAACTAGTCCTTGTGAGCACACAGGTATAGATATCGACACGGCAATCCCATCTTTGTTTTCCGGCATGGAGCTTAGTTCCTTCATAATCCGCTGTATGTCGCTCTCGGACTTTGGATCGGATATATTCTGTGCGCCGAGGTAGCTGACCCCACTGAACACTGTGCATTCTTGGTCCACATCTGAAACTGTGAAATATCTTTAATTACATAAATAAATTGTCGTTGTTCAACGAATTTGGGAACAAGATTTAGATTTTATTTATTATCTAGTTGCCGCGGTTTTGCGTGTCACTAGTTTCTTTCGAAACAGTGTGGTGAAAGGATTTTAAATGCACCTCAAAGAGCTCCTATCGCGTATATGTGATTTATAACATTAATATTTAAGGCGGCGCGGATTGGATTTCATCTACCCCGTTTCAGTAAAGTCTATATACGAGTATAAACGCGAAAAAGAAAAAAAATATATATAAACGCGAAAGTTTGTAAGTATAAATAATAAATAAACAAATAATGCTGGACAATCCACACAGCACTATCTAGCCCCAAAGTAAGCTATTCAAAGCTTGTGTTATGGGTACTAGATAACTGATATATTTAATACATTATATACTTACATAGATATATATTTTTTATTGTACATAGAAAACACCCAGACCATCGGAACAAATTTCTGCAGGTCGTACACAAATTTGTTCCAAGGCGGAAATAGAACCCGCAACCTCTTTCGTCGCAGGCAGGATCTCGCCCGCTGCGCCACAGAGGTCGTCAAAGTATGTATGGTCAAGTATGGATGGATGGACGGATGGATGTTACTCTTTCACGCCGGAACGGCTGGACGGATCTGGATGAAACTAGGCAGAGAGATAGATTATGGTCTGGAATAGCACATAGGCTACTTTCTATCCCGTGGGAATACAGGGATTTAAATCTGCGCGGGTGAAACCGCGAGGCGCAACTAGTATTAATTATAGGGTGACATAACAGTTGCCGTTAAATAAAACCACAAAAGTTTTATCCTTAAGACTATCCTGTTCTACTCGATGGGACAGCCGATGACATAACAAAGGTATTGAAAATAGTTGTCGTAATAGTCATGAATGTAATAATAAATTAGGGTACACACATCTTTCTTACGGTAAGAAACTCATAGGTAATATAGTTTTGTTGAATTTTGAAACGCTTGGTGTTTTATTTCTTCAAATTTTTTGAAATAAGTGAGCAAGAAGTACAATAAATAATAAATAAATAATGCTGAACAATCCACACAGCACCATCTAGCCCCAAAGAAAGCTACTCAAAGCTTGTGTTATGGGTACTAGATGACTGATATATTTAACACATTATATACTTACATAGATAGATATTTTTTATTATACATAAACACCCAGACCAACGGAACAAACTGTAGATCGTACACAAATTTGTTCCGAGGCGGGAATCGAACCCGCAACCTCATGCAACAATAGCGGTAATCTGCGTCTTAAGGCTCCGGTGACAGTGGCTCGCAATTTCGAAGTGCGATTGGCTATTATTTCATTTTATTTCATTTCGGGGAGGTTGTTTGAAAAAATAACTCTAGAGAAACACGCATAAATACTGTTCGAACACAAATAATACAATAATATAAGGGAAACATGCCCGAATCAGAAATCATTTTGGTATTAGTATGTTTGGTCTTACGTTTACCTAATACCAAAATGATTTCTGACTCAAGCACATTTCCCTTATATTATTGTATTATTTGTGTTCGAACAGTATTTATGCGTGTTTCTTTAGAGTTATTATTTCAAACAACTTCCCCAAAATGAAATAAAATGAAATAATAGCCAATCGCACCTCGAAATTGCGAGCCGCTGTCACCGGACTCTTAACAGATAGGAGTGCAACTAGTTGAACTATTACCTTCGTCTTCACTGTCAATAGGCTTCATATGGTCGTGTTTCTCAGTAGGCGACGGCGTCGAGGTATCCGTCGACGCCATACCATCTACCACGTCCATCTGGTAGAACTTTGAGCCGCCGACCAGACGGCAGGAATCCTGAAAAATAAAATAATAATAAGTTATTCACAAGATATTCCGCATTAGTACGTCTTGTCATTTATAAAAAAATTAAAATAAATTTTCACTCATCCAAGGAATTTAGCATCCATCACAAGGATATTAGATACTACTAGTAGCGCCCTGCGGTTTCACCCGCGTAGTTTAAATCCCGGTATTCCCACGGGATAAAAAGTAGCCTATGTGTTATTCCAGACTATTATGTATCTTTCTGCCAAGTTTCACCCAGATCCGTTCAGCCGTTCCGGCGTGAAAGAGTAACAAACATCCATCCATCCATCCATCCATCCATCCATCCAGGGTGTTTTCTATGTATAATAAAAAATATCTATCTATGTAAGTATATAATGTATTAAATATATCAGTTATCTAGTACCCATAACACAAGCTTTGAATAGCTTACTTTGGGGCTAGATAGTGCTGTGTGGATTGTCCAGCATTATTTATTTATTTATTTATTTATTTATTTATCCATCTATCCATCCATCCATCCATCCATCCATCCATACTTACAAACTTTCACGTTTATAATATTAGTAGGATATCCATCCATATGTTGCTATCTATCTTCTATCTTCTTCTTCTAAATATATATAACTCAAAGGTGACTGACTGACTGACTGACATAGTGATCTATCAACGCACAGCCCAAACCACTGGACGGATCGGGCTGAAATTTGGCATGCAGGTAGATGATATGACGTAGGCATCCGCTAAGAAAGGATTTTGATCAATTCCACCCCCAAGGGGATGAAATAGGGGATGAAAGTTTGTATGAAATTTTGTCATTTTTAAACTAAACTTATTTAAACAATTTAAAACTAAACTTTTAAATTAAAGATTGGAGCTACAATCTTTAATTTCAGTTAAATCAGTGGAAAATCTAAGAAGATTTATACAAACTTTCATCCCCTATTTTATATAGAATATAGATAGAAGATAGATGGTAGCTTTATGCATGCAAAGTCAGCCCGAATTAATAATAATACTTCTAAACGCGAGCGAAGCCGCGGGCAAAAGCTAGTTACACTATGGAAATCAAATGCTCTCATTTATTATATTATGATATGATATGAGATATGATCAAAATGTCAAACTGAAAACCAAGCCATCTCGATAGCCAGACATTAGTGTAATCGGGCCGCAGTTGAGCTATCTCTAGATCATTCGCAACGGTCTCAGATAGCTAACTATTTCATGAATGTGTATATTGTACATTTTGTGAACTAAGTACTTGTAGTAATTTTCTTAGTAAATGACCATTTTCTCGTCATCATCTTCCAGCCCTTATCCCACACAACTTCGAAACGTCCTAAAGCTAGGTGAATCTCCATGCCAGTTCCACGCGACCAAGCCTAGAAGAACAGGCAGCAAACTTGGCATCCTTGTTCATATAATAATTAGAATGCGTTTCATCACATAGTTCATGTCGTCATGTTGGTAGGATATATTTTATAATTTTTATTTATTTTATTATTAATAAAACTACTAAAATATAACTGCCAACATGACGGCATAGTAATAGTATCATGTATTGTATTTGTGTGCATGTCTCCAGCTTCCTCATATTGAAAATGTAATTTCTATAAATGCCAATATTTAAAGCATAATTAGTGCACTCATAGATTTGAATCATAATTTAGCTGCCAAATAAACAACGATGCTATAAGCTTATAATAGTGTGTAAGCTGGAGTAACATGTCTCCAGCTGCCTCAGTCAGTGTGGGCAAACGGCTAATGATAGAGATATATAGTAAACGCAAGGATTTAGTACCTATTTAGTGCACCTGGTACCAAAAATTTCAGGTCTGTAGCTAGGAAACTCTTCGAGTTATAAGACTTCATTAACGTGTAAGCTGGAGTAACGGTACGTGAAAAAGCATATGCTCGTTCTCTGGAATGGCTGGAGCTAGCAGGTTGCTTTAAGTCTCCAGATTTAGTACCAAACGAATTAGCGAGGTACCAAATATTTGAAGTGTCTCTGTTCAAAACTCTATGAGTTACAAGCTTTTCCAGCTTTTTTTGTTTGTCCAGCTTGCACATGTTGGATCTCAGCAACCACAATAGGTACAGACTCGGTTGATGTCTCTGAACCGAGCTATGAATTAGTGCACTCGGTACCAAAAATTTGGAATCTCTAGGACAAGCATTTCTGTTGTAATCAGCAAAATAACATTTAACCGCCAAAAATTCAAAGCATTTCGACGCGACCATAAAAATGATGCGTTGCCGCTCTGAAGGTGATATTACGCTCTGCGGATTTGAACGTATTTTACCCGCGATAAGAGTCTTTTTTGTATGCACTCAGTCCTTTAAATTTCTGAAGGCATAATTATTATACCCTTCTCTTTCCGATGTGCGTTGAAGAGCGGGGCGTTGTATGTTGCCATATCTCATCAATTAAATAGTTTGGTATGGTTTGACATTTTATATTTTTTTTTTGATAAAATATACCAATTATATTGCAGAATTTGCAGGCAAGGCAGGGAGCGAGCAGCACGTCCGTCCGTCCGTATTTTGACAGTTTGACAGCCAATCTAATCTTGCTAGTGTCATGTCAAGTGAATCGTCATCAAACTAAGTCAAGTCATTCGAATTTGAGAGGTTAAAATATACCAATTATATATATTGCAGAATTTGCAGGCAAGGCAGGGAGCGAGAAGCATGTCCGTCCGTCCGTATTTTGACAGTTTGACAGCCAATCTAATCTTGCTAGTGTCATGTCAAGTGAATCGTCATCAGACCTAAGTTAAGTCATTCAAATTTGAGAGGTTTTCGATTTGCAAAAACGAAACCTTCCTACCTATATAAACCAGTATTATGGTAGGTAGCAGTTAAATAAATAATTAGGTAAATTTAGATTTACGTAGGTACCTAATCATTTATTAGTTTTACTACTTAACTTCTCCTATGGGTACTGTGGTAGGTGTTAAAGAACTGGCGCTTTGAGTAGGTACCTATGTAGATACAGATACAACTCCGTTATTTTAACACTGCCAAAAAGGTAAAAAGAGGGGCTACCTACCAGTAAAAACGCACCTCTTGTATCTATGTATGTTTCTTCCGCATCGATTTGGACATCCGCATCGCACCAATAATGCGGATGTTCATGCGGATGTGACAAAAACAAAAAATAAAATAGACGCAACCAGTGACTGGCGCGTAGTATCACCTTCAGAGCGGCAACGCATCATTTTTGTGGTCGCGTCGAAATGCTTTGAATTTTTAGCGGTAAAATGTTATTTTGCTGATTACAACAGAACTGCTTGTCCTAGAGATTCCAAATTTTTGGTACCGAGTGCACTAATTCATAGCTCGGTTCAGAGACATCAACCGAGTCTGTACCTATTGTGGTTGCTGAGATCCAACATGTGCAAGCTGGACAAACAAAAAAAGCTGGAAAAGCTTGTAACTCATAGAGTTTTGAACAGAGACACTTCAAATATTTGGTACCTCGCTAATTCGTTTGGTACTAAATCTGGAGACTTAAAGCAACCTGCTAGCTCCAGCCATTCCAGAGAACGAGCATATGCTTTTTCACGTACCGTTACTCCAGCTTACACGTTAATGAAGTCTTATAACTCGAAGAGTTTCCTAGCTACAGACCTGAAATTTTTGGTACCAGGTGCACTAAATAGGTACTAAATCCTTGCGTTTACTATATATCTCTATCATTAGCCGTTTGCCCACACTGACTGAGGCAGCTGGAGACATGTTACTCCAGCTTACACACTATTATAAGCTTATAGCATCGTTGTTTATTTGGCAGCTAAATTATGATTCAAATCTATGAGTGCACTAATTATGCTTTAAATATTGGCATTTATAGAAATTACATTTTCAATATGAGGAAGCTGGAGACATGCACACTTGTATTTTGGCAATTTATTAACTTTAGTTCAATTATATCAATACTTTTCAATTTGTTTACTTGTGAATAACTTACTTTTTGCAATATTTGCGAGTACTTTCCGAACGTCATTTCACCGATGATTTTTAGGTTTGAGTTGTAATATAAACACGAAAGGAGAAGATCACTTATTTTACAAACAGTATTATATATCGAATAATCGATTCTTTCAGGCCAGACGTCTAACGATACGCGCATTGAATATTTAACTGATATTAGGTATGTTCCATGAATCACTATCGACCGCAAACATCAATATGGCAAAGGGTTATAAATCATGTGTCATATTCACAATTTAGCTATAAATAAAATGCACGTTAAAATTAAAAGACTTCTGATAAGTGATTATGTGCAACGTACATATCGGATTGTCGATTATGTGCATACTATTTTTGTTTTTCGTCGTTATTGTTTTGTTGCTGTTTGTGACGAGAATTATAATTTTTATCCTATTCTAAGGTTGCCTGTCCAGGGACGCGGAGCCAGGCTTCGGAGCGGAGAAACGGAGAAATTTTAATGTTAACCAATAGGATTGCATAAAATCTCCACTCAGCACCAGAGGGGAGCAATTTTATGCAATCCTATTGGTTAATATTTCTCCGTTTCTCAGCTCCGCCCTGCCTCATTCCTTGTCAGTGGACAAGCAGCCTAATACGGAATACGGGTTTATACGGGTGTGGGAAAGTAAGGTAGACAAAAATATTAATTAATTCCATAAATATCCTCAAAGAATACTTGGTATTGGGAGATTTGAAGGGATACCTACCGTGCTTGGCTATTAAAACCGTTTATTTATATTTTTTCGCTATTTCTATATTTTTGCATAACTTTTTATTTATGCTACTTATATCATGAGCGGAGATTTGAGAGGAATGTATTCAACACAAGAGTTTGCACGCTTTGGTCACATTTCTGTGACCAAAGCGTGCAAACTCTTTTGTCCCAACTTCTTAATTCTTTCCAATAAGCACTTAAAATTCCACTGGTTGGTTTACTGCTTGAAGTAGGTATAATTTGACTCAACATTTACAATTCATACGCATAAATATACAATTATAAAAAAAAATGGAAAACGCATGATTAAATAAATACATTTTGCAATTGAACATTTTACCTTCCTTATAGATATAGTAGCCATGGTTCAATTCACTGAACAAATGCCTGAAAAGTTTTCACTGTACTGTACCACATCATATTTTCAAGAACTCAGTACACAATCAGTTCACGATGAAAATCACTTAAAGTTGTACGAGGTAGAGTTCAGATTTTGTTGCTACAATTTTACAACAGGAAATTGGTAAGGTGATCGCTGGTCGACGACAAAAACGATACTAATGACCACACAATGGATGGGCTTGGACGGATCGTAGCCAAAACAACTTTACAATTAAGTTTTCGGACACTGATTGGACCAAGAACAATCAGTATGTACCTACCTATAGACAATTTTAAACTCTAACACAATGGCGTGAAGACTAAACTAGAAATGCACTTACTCGTAGATAGACTACATGAGGTAATATCAGATAAGGCAATCGTCCACGTTATTCAATATTTATGTACAAATGTCAGACACTATCATTTTGCAAGAGTTATAAGGTAATTACTTAAAAGCCAATAACTTTCAGAGATATAGATAGATAGATAGATAACTCTTTATTGTTCACCACACAGAAACATAGTACAGAGTAAAAGCATACATTTAAGGTAAAACAATGGGCGACCTTATCGCTGAGATATATGTATTATCTAAAAGTGTTGTCATAGGCGCAGACATAAGGTGCAGCTAAAAAGAGGATACAGATGTACCTAAGCCCAAGTGCTTAGAAAAAATATTTATAAAAATACGGCGGTCACGGCCAAGGATTTTTGAACAGAGGGCGTAGTCGCAGTTTTGGTTGACACACACATTACACGCGTGTATGGTGTACACTACACGCAGTTTTTGTATGAAAATAAGAAAAGTCCGTCGTGTCCGCTAAGGGCGCTTTTCGTATTTTCATACAAAAACTGCACCATACACGCGTGTAATGTCAACCAAAACTGCGACTACGCCCTCAGGTTGGGCGAATCAGCGTTGGATGCAAGTAATCTTATGTAACATAATGTTTGTTCCAGCCATATAACTGTCTTTGCAAGGAATTTAGAAAATCCATAAGATACTCATGAAAGGAGATGGTAATTAAAGGAAATAAGGGAGGAGGCAAGAGGGGACAAAAAATGAAAAGGTTCATATACCAACCAACAACAGAACTCTTTTTAGGGTTAAGCTCGCCTTTGTACATGTATTGTTATTTAAGTTTACTGTATATTTTCACTGTGTACAATAAAGAATAAAGAATAAAGAACCAATAAAATTATTACTTTTCTATTCCTGCATTATTGGTAAGTATATCGATTTTGAGAAACGAACAAAATATTATAATTTGAAAAATCAATGGGTATAACCTTAGCAAGGTAGCTCTAATAAGTTATTCTTATTCGGGCTCTATTATCACTAGTAAAGAATAAGGTGAAAATCAATGTAGAGTAATTACGTAGGATCTGAATAGTCACCAACGGAGTGCCCGTTACATTGGGAGACCAGATGGGTCGACGACATCAAAGCGGGGGTCGATATTTATGCCGTTCGGGTAAGAGATGCAATCAGAATATTCAGAGGTTAGAGTTTCGAATATTATGTACGAGGAATATAATACAATCTGACGAGAGATTTTGTAGAGGTATATACGGCATTAGAAAACAAAAGATAACATTATCGAGGACATTGACACCAAAATGCTTTGTCACCGACTGACATAAATGTCTAACATAGTGTTCCTGTTTCTTGATCTTTATGTAAAAGGGATAAAGTTCAATTTCGGAGAGATAATAAAGTACTTCAGAAAGGTGTAGGAAAACTGGATGACTTTATCCTTATTAACTATCCAGAAGTCATTCATAATGCTAAAGTTTGATGCTAGTTCTTGCTTGCAGGCAGATGTTTGACCAATAGCATGACAGAATAATTGTCATTATCAGTGCCATATAGCTTCTAATGGAGCCACTGAACTCAGAATATTATATTCCTTGCACTGAACAGCCACAAATAAAAGAAGAAGAAGAAGCTTCTAATGGAAATGGCATGAAACTCGTGTGAAAATCTAGTATGTAGTTCCATGGAAGAAATACGAAAGAATATGTATCATTTTGTTCGATGACGTGTCGTCATGTTCCATAAAACTAGTGGGCGCTATTCTGCCTGGTCGTGTGAAAAGCGCTTTGTTTGCAAGATTGTTTTCCGTTTTTTTTTTAATTTTATTCAATAAAAGATAGACTCATCTTTTTACCTGAATTCCGGTTTTATATTCTTTTTTGGTTATGAATTTATCTGTTAACCCGGGTTCGCAGTAGGTACAGAAAACCAAGAACGAAAAACCAAAACATGAGATTTGAGGTATAAGTTTGCTCTACTGCAACCTTCACGAATATTTTTAGGTCACAAGAATTAATATTTAGGTTGTATGTAAACCGACCTTTACTGGGCCCATTAGCTCGAGCCTATCGAGTCTCTTGGCGCCTACATTGTCGCGAAAAGGTCAAATGAAATTGTTGAACTTTGTACGAAGCAGCAGCGCCACCAACACTTAGGTACCTACTAGTGTATTGTAGTGTAGGGGACCTTGCTTGCCTCTTGAAAATTGTTTTTATTTATTTATTTTTTGTTTGTACAACATTACATTTCAACCAGATTTGTATAAACACATATTCAAAAGGACTTTATAGGATATTTAAAATTAAGCATTTTGGTATTATATCCTTGGTCCCATAATTTTACCACAAATAATACAAAACGACATCCAACCCAACATTGTGGGTAAAATAGATGAGTTGCGAGTACAATTTTGTAATACAAAACCTATCCAATAAAACTTGAACAATACGAGACGTTGTAAGCTAGGTAAAAAGTTGCATAATAGTACATTATGGTACTAGTGTGGCACATTGGTGATTACCGCTGAGGCGCCATTGAGACCCGAGCCGTAGGCGAGGGTCTTAAGAGAGCCGAGGACGGTAATCATCAAGCCACACGTGTATCCAACGACGTTTTTCAACACATTTGTGAATAAAATAATAATAAAAACTCACAGAACAGATATTTTTACTTGGAGTTTTCAGGTAGTAAAGTTTCCATACGTTAAGGGCTTCACATCATAAATCGGGCGGTGTACAACATAAATCATTTTCTTCGTAACTAAGTACTTGTAGACATTTTAATTAATAAATAACTATAATTTCAACAGTGAAAACGAGTTGTGAAAAATGTTTCGCTTCGGCGGGAAAAATTCATCAGTTTTCATAAGCGCGCGCATTGCGATCGGCCACAAACTAAAGGGATGAGGTTTTTATTTATTTTCCGCGCATAGGGTTTGCGCGTTTGCGCCTATTCTGCCACGTAAAAAATGGGGAATTTAATTTTTCTTTTATTACAGAGAAAACAAAAGTTATATTTGAGTGAATGTTTTACTTATTAAAGACGTACGAGTTAAAATTATCTATAATATAAGAAGTTACATGAAATGAGCAAGCAATAGGAACATTAATTTATTTGTTGTTGTTATTGAACACGATCTTTTTTTTGAATAAAAACTTTTTTAGGAACAAAACCACTCAACCAATAAAATTTTAAAAAAATCTATAACTCACTAGTGGGTTATAGCAATAAAAAAGTCAAAGTTTGAATAATGGGTGTCATTCTGTGCCTAATTGCGGTGACCATAGAGCCACTTTATGAGCAACTGTGTTGAAAAAATTATAAACATATTTCTGTATTTTCCTTAAGCACGAACATAATTATTTGAATTCTACTTTGAAATCATATCTTCCTACTGATCTGAGGGAATATCTACCGTGACTGGGCAACAAAGTTGTAATCAGTTGTTTCAGTTCTTCAGTTTAACTTCAAGCGATTCTTATTATTATTGCAATCCCGGTCAACGACATTTTTATTGCGTTAAAATCCAAAAGGTATTGTCACACAATCCTACTTAATATTATAAACGCGAATGTTTGTAAGTATGGATGGATGGATGGATGTTTGTTACTCAATAACGCCAGAACGGCTGAACGGATCTGGATGAAATTAGACACAGAGATGAAATGAAATTTATCTAAGCACTCAAACATTATTCAGTGTTAAAAAAATAACATTTAAATGTAATTTATGACATAGTTATCCATATTTTATTGAAGCCTCAGATTTCTAAACTAGACCTTTAAAAGTCTGTACGATAGACATCTGCGCTCCCCCCAAAAGTTTAAGATGAAGACAAGAGCTAATGTATCTCTCGCTCGCACGACTCGATATGTTAAAAGATATAAATTCAACAACCATTTTGTGTGCAATCACATTGCACACAGTTTAGTGAAAAAAACATTTTGGTAGATACAAGTTTACCTACTCAAAAGTTAGCTTTACTAGTTTTAGTACTTATGCAAACTTTTGAGTAGGAAAACTTGCATCGATCAGAATGAAATTTTTACCAAACTGATACTGAGACACAAAATGGTTGTTTGCGATTTTCCAAAATTGAAATTAGTGATTTAGTACTACTAGGAAGCTCGGTGTGCTCTAGGAAGCTCGGTGTGCTAAACAGAGCGAAGCTGCACTTCAATGGGGGACAACGACTACTTCTATACAAGTCGCAGGTCCGACCCCATATGGAGTACTGCTGCCATCTCTGGGCAGGAGCACCTGGATACCAGCTTAGTCCTTTTGACTCGGTCCAAAGACGTGCTGTGAAAATCCTTGATGATCCCAAGCTCACAAGCGGCATTGAACCCTTAAGTTTGAGGAGAGACTTCTCCTCTCTGTGTGTTTTCTACCGCTTGTATAATGGGTTGTGTTCTGAAGAATTGTTTGACATGATGCCCACAGCTTCATTTTACTATCGCACTGCTCGCCATAGGCAGGGAGTTCATCCACACACCTTGGAGCCAGGATGGTCGCGCACTGTTCGTTTTCAGAGGAACGTCCTCGCGCGCACTCTAAGGTTGTGGAATGCACTCCCTGCGGGTGTTTTTCCTGGAGAATACAGTACGGGGTTTTTCAAAAAAGGCGTGTTAAAATATTTAAAGGGTCAGCAACGCGAGTGTGACACCTCTGGTGTAACAAACGTCCATATGCTGCGGTAACCGCTTCCCATCAGGTGGGCCGTATGCTTGTTTGCTACCTTGGTAGTATAAAAAAAAACTTAAAATGTAGAATCGTGCGAGCGAGAGGAAAATTAGGTGTTGTCAACGCTTTAAGTATGAAATTAGTCTATAGGTACTTTACATTTTGAGCCCAAACACCGGGCGTAATTGAGACACAAACATCGTAACTTTCTCATACATACAAATATTGATTGAGTAATATAGGAATAAGGATAAGGATACAAACAAATTCAGAGGCTCACGTCAGATTCGAACCAAACCTTCGAATGAGAAGGCAAGATCGCTACCACTAAACCAACAGTTCTCAGTACCTAGAGCACTAAACATCATAATAAACTGAAACAGCTTCACGACTTTGATCCCCAGGCACGGTAGATATCCCTTCAGATCTCCCAGTACCAAGTAGGTACTAATTCAAGATTCTTTGAGGATGTCTAAGGGGGGTAGTCAGAGGTACGTCCAAACATTACATTTGGCACATACCCACATTTTGCAGTAGTTAGTATTCCATACGTGACAGGTTGCAAGCCCATCGCCGCTGTTAGAATACTAACTGGTTTCCTCACGATGTTTTCCTTCACCGTTTAAGAGCACTGGCATTGCGCACATAAATTTTTCGATAGAAAAATCCATTGGTGCACGACCGGATTCGAACCTGCGACCTTACGATCAGAAGGCGAGGTCACTCCCACTAGACCACCGGTGCTCTCATCAACATCATAATGAATGAAACTTAATTGGCTTTTACGGGGCACGGTAGTAAAACAGTAATAGACCGTTAAATAATCCAACTATTACGTGTACTATTATTTATTCTGTGCTATTAGGTTACGTAACTATTACCAATCACGGTCGTAGGATGGAGGGGCGACAAGGGACCATAATGTCATTTGCCAATTCGTACTTACGGCCATAAAAATAGACCTTTGCAGTTTTGTAGATGATTTAAATAATGCTTGTTAATGTTATTATTATTTGTAAAAAACTTACCTATATGTCTAATCTTTGTTCTGTTTTGATATGTATGATACCTGTTTTCTAGTAATTCCAAGCCTAATTGTATGTTGTGTGTTCTTTGTGGCAAATAAATAAATGTCTATGTCTATGTCTATTTATACAGGGTCAGGAGCACCTATAACAAAACCTACTGTTGAGGGAAAATTCTACTCTCCCGCGATTATAAATGAAACTGGATGCCGAGGTAGATTCATACACAGTTTAATTACATATTTGTTTTACAATTGACAAAATTAACTTAGCGGTACAACCGAACATGTCGGAACCAGAAACTGTCATGGCCGTTCCCATTCTACGCTAGTGATGTGACACCGCACCTAGGGATGGGAAAGACCAAAAATGATGGACGATACAATCGCCACACTGTCTCATTTTGCTATTTAGATGACATTTTATCTTCAGGTTCTGAAAGCTCGATCATAGCTAATCGGTTAAGTCACTTGCTATCTCTATCCCTCCCTGACATGTAAGAATATTTTTTACCAATAAATAACTATGAACTATGAACTATCTACTTAATTTGAGATAAAGGTGAAATAGTAAGTGAGTTGACTGCCGATTAGTTTTGATCGGGCTTTCAGAAGTCGGCGGCTAGTCAATGTGTGTGTAAAACAGTGTGCTAAAAGTAATTTTGAGTGCGCCGCTTCATAGAGGCTACTTATCTCTCACACTTTTGAAAATTCTGAGATATACCTACTTAAATTCACAATTATATTTACTTGTACAAAACATGTTAATTGAAACTTTTTGGTACGAAAACTTGTTTAGATCTAAATTATATTTTTGCTAAACTGCAACAATTTCTTTGATTGCGATTTCTTATTAATAAGTTTGGTAAATTTATTTATATCTTTTAAAGTGCGAGTCAGAAATTGTTTGACACATGTCATAAAGATTAATCTATCTTGGTTGCATGGCCTACGGAATGGCCTATTTCATGTGGGCTGACATAAGCCTTCTTGACATTCCAGATTTAGGTCATGATTCGTAGGTTAGAAGCAATAGCCTAGCATGATTCATATAGAGCCAGACTGTATAGAGGCAAACCGTAGGTACTTGACATTGAACGAAGTGCGTGAAAAATTCTTCAATCTTGAATCAATAAATTCTGCAAAGTAAATTCCAAATTTCGTTTACCTCATTCTAGCTCTTAGTAGTAGTAATGTCAGAGTTTCGGCATCATCAGCCTAAAGAAGTCGACTGCTGAACATAGGCCTCCTTAATACATTTTCAGGAAGAAAATGTATTCCAGCCTTCTCCATCCACCGACTTCCCGCAATCTTCACAATGACATTCGTCCATCGGGTCGTACGGCGTTTATCTTCCTCTCCTAAGAACCTCTATTCCCCAGCGGTTGTCAGTTCTTCACTATGACCTGCCCATTGCCACTTCAGCTTGCTTAATCTACGCGCTCTGTCGGTTCTTTTTCTTGTTGCCTATTGAGGCAAGAAGTATCTATTGAGATACTCTCGAAAGTGTGGTTAAAAGATTTTAACTGCGCCTCAGAAGTTTTTTTTTAAACTTTGGTTCTACATCGGAGTTCCTCATTAGGTTATATTACGTAGTGAAACTCCCAGTAGGTATAGCTCAGTCACAGGAATAAATAGCGTCAAGAATGGCCGGTATACCTACCTACCTATAAGTACGTACAAAGAGCGAATAAAGAACGCGCAATAAAGCCTGGATCCTGACGCGTTAGAGCAATTTAGCGCGGGAATTGGTGTCCCAGTTTCACGGTTTACGGTCAAATAAACACGAATGAAGGCATATTATGTGTGCAATCTGAACATCGATTTGGAAATGAGTACACATTGTGAAGAAAGTTTTGTTAATGGCTAGTTTTTGACGTGCCGCCGCCAGCATTGTTCTAACACCCTACCGCCCTACCACCCTATAGCCCTTAATCATTAGCAATTGATGGAATAGAATGGCTAGCAATATATTATGCCCGAAATAAGGAGGTAGACTTTTGGAATTAAATTAATACATACTGTGAAATCTAATAACATAGTTTTACAATAAAAATTCTAATTCCTTGGTTCTTAAATCATAACAATTCCTGCAAGACACTTCTTAAATTTAATCTTAATCAAATGTTGCCATTTTTTTATGCTTGGTGGCATGGGATTGGCACCTAGTTTCGTAAGTGATCCCAGTTGTTCAATTGTATATGTATACTCTAATTTTTACTTGTTTAGGTATAAAAAATTATGGGAGTTATGTATTAGAGACTGGCACATACAACTATTGCTCCACATTGGCAGTGTGTGTTATTTGTTCTTGGTAGAAAGAGAATTCTTCTACGTGTGTAAGTATTTTAGTGATTCTCCAAAAAACTAAACACAATTCTTCATATCAATAATCAACTTGAACATCAAAATACTGCTAAGACAAAGGCTAAAAACATAGAATGCTGACAAACTTACCTGGTCCCTCACTGTATTGTTCTGAGCTGTTGGCTCGTTGCTCATCCTGGTCTCGGAATCACTCTCCACTTCAAATATAACACTGTAGAGATCCAAGCCCTCGGGCACGTTGGACTCTATGTTAGCTTCAGGTCTGATTGTCAACTCTTGGTTAATGAGCTGGCTTCGACTTGCTCTCAGTGATCCTTGCAGAGTTTCTGATATGGCCTATGAAAATGTAGTTTCATAAATGCCTACAATTCAAAGCAAGTTAAACACATTTCTTACATACAACACCTTAGGTAAGTAAGTATCAAGTTCTTGTACTTAAAAAGAAGCCTTTAGATTAAGATCTCAATCCTACTACTACTATAAACATGAAAGTCTGTAAGTATTGATGGATGGATGGATCTTTGTCACTTTCATGTCAGAAAGGTATGAAAGTGACAAACCGGGATTTAAATCTGCGCGAGTGAAACCGCGGTGTGCAACCAGGTCATCCAAATATAAGTTTTTTTTACTTGCAGTTGTGGTAAATCAGGTTCTACTAATATGAGTCAGAGACCAACACAAAGCAGCCCAGGCTTCAAGGGTGTAAATGACGGACTACCTACTTTCTTGCAGGTGTAGACATATTGTACCTACCTAATGTTGAATTTTTTACACTTGGAACCTGGCTTTTCAAAGCCGGTATTATCATCTAAAGGACAAGGTCATTTTAATTTGATTTCAATATTTTGGTGGTATGTAATTATTTCGTGTAGATTCAACAATAGTACACAGCTGTTATCCTTGAATATTCTCTAAAGTAAACAATAGAATACGAGGAGGTAGTGTAGGTATCTGTGTAGATATGCTTTTATGTATGTCTTCAAACAATACAAACCTGCTGCAGTACGAAGCAAAACTACTTGGACACTTCTGTTTGTAGGTACTTACGTCGCTCAAGATGTCCTCCAAATCGCAAAACCCATTAGTGCTAAGAACTGGGCTTGGACTCGGGGTACGGGATCGATCCAAGTAAATATCGGCGTCTACCGGGACCAATACCTCCTTTGCATGATAATCATTAAACTCCATCACTGCGCGCTGTTGAGAAAAATCACATAAAAACTGTAGGTAGTACATAATCACTAGAACTGCTGCATTTTACAAACAAATATTCCGATAGTAGCGCACATTTTCATATGCAACTAGAATCTTACCCATTGAAATTTAGGTTCTCTTGAGAGAACAAAGCATTTTATGTAAAACAATTTAGAATTTCAAAGATAGGTCATTCAAATTCAAAAATTGTGCAGCAAGGAACAGCAAGCGGCATAAATTTACAATGCATGCGATGCGATGCGAATTATTGCGAATGGTGTTGCCAACGAAATCGGGACTAAAGGCGGCCACATACGTAGCGGTATACCGGAACTGAAGGCTTGTGCAAGTATACCGGAGCGTGTGTGTGACAAAACTTCCACAAGTTTCCTGACTTGCACAAGTCTGGTAGGCAGATCAAAACTACGATCTTTATACCTGCGCAAACTGGGTTGTGCAAGTATGCATGAGCGTGTGTGTCGGAACGCTTTCAGTCGTACGCGTGCCAGTGCTTCGGTCGGTTTGTGTGTTTATTTTCACGTCGAAATGTCTGTTGATTCACGCCGCAGTAATAGAGAGAAATTAGAAGAGTTTATAGATTTATTTCAATTCATTTAAAAGGTTGGTGTGGGAATACTTATTTCTTTTCAGTAACCATTCTTTACACCATACAGAACGTTTCTTTTTACACTTCTCTTTTTTCTTAATAGCTAGCACCAAACCAACAATAGCCAAAACGTCATCATTTGTGGGTGCTGGTGGCATATTTCACAAAATGCTTATTGCACAACACGACTTCTTCGGTTTGTCACAGGCGCAGAACTGAGACTGCACAGGCATACTTGAATCGTGTGTGGTCACTATGGACGTTGGGTATACTTGCACAAGCCTTCAGTTCCAGTATACCGTTCAGGTAAACCGCTACGTATGTGGCCGCCTTAATAAATATCGCCATTTTTCACAGCCTATGTAGCCTAAAGTAGCCGAATTTTTAAGTTCTGTAGCTCAAAAAGGAGCTGAAATCCTATTAATATTATAAACGTGAAAGTTTGTAAGTATGGATCGATGGATATTTGTTACTCTTTCACGCCAGGACGCCTGAACGGATCAATGAAACTAGAGTTAGATTATAGTCTGGAATAGCACATAGGCTACTTTTTATCCCGTGGGAATACTGGGATTTAAGTTTGCGTGGGTAAAATCGCTGGTCACAACTAGTTTAAAATTATATAAACTTGTTGTTTTTTATTTAATTTTAACTTATGATAATCTTTTAAACGAGTCTTGTTGGTGCCTGTTGCTGGCAGACGAACCAGAATCTTTTAAAAGTTTATCTTATGTTAAAGTTAAATAAAAAACAGCAAGTTTATTTTATACTAGTTGCGCCTCGCAGTTTCACTCGCGCAGATTTAAAACTCAGTATTCCCGTGGGAATACTGAATAAAAAGTATTTTTGTGATAAATTCTGGGAGTTCCCCACCCGAATCTAAGTAAAATAGGTAGGTAGGTACATTCATAGTGCAGCCATCTTTTTTAATAGCACAATGCAGACCATAAGGTGACAGATTTTTATTAAAAGCTGTTCATATTGGCAAGTCCCTGAGGATGTCCCTGAATAGCCTAAATGGCGATAAATCGCCTACGTTGGCAACAGTGATGCTTGCCTTGCTTCCTGATGCGTGCGATGGCGATGACGGTTAGCTGAATTGATTGATTTGATTGTTTTTACATACGTCAAAAGGCAGTCACAGGCATGTTTGTAAGTCACAGGTCCACCAGAACCAGAGAGTATACACAACGATGCTGGCTTGATGCTGGCTGATGGGCCCTATGCTCTAAGGATGGGCCAACCACACCGATGATATACACCGCGGTGTATGATATGCCTGTCTAATCACTTGAACAAATTCTAGATCTATCCTCCGTGCCGAGAATCCATAATTAAATGGCATTAATCGACACGGAGACGCGAGGTGGGAGGTGCTACTCGTCAAAAATAGAATAAAATGGATCTACTCAATTGTACAATAAATTATTTCTGATTTCTCACTGCTCGACTAAATTGTTGTGGTTCGCACGGCTCGCACTAAGCCAGCCACAAATATACTCGATACCTAGTGACCAGCGACCAGCCTAGTGCGAACCAGCCGTAAGCCCAATGGCCCAGCCCCAAAAGGAACAACATACAAAATAAAATCGCACGCGACGCGACGACGCGACGTGTTGCTTACTTTAGTATGTTTTGTTTGGCTCATGGGTATGTATGAAAATTAAATAAGACTTTCTCGCTTGACCGAAAGCATACCTATGCTTTCGGTCAAGCGAGAAAGTCTCTACCTGCCTAGGTAGAGGTACTAGATGGGAGATGTGAGAACGGCCTAAACCCAAATAACTAAGGCTATCGACATCGCAGCTTGGAAGAAGTATTCGCTGTGTTTCGGTTTGAAGAGTGTGGTCGCCGGTATAATTACAGGCACATGAGGCTTACATTACATTAACATCTGTATGCCTCAAGTTGATGGACGCAGTGCAGTGCATCGTAGGGCACGTTCCTATTGTGCGTGACCTACGGGGCAATGTTTTGTTTATAGGTGATGGTTACCACTTAACATCAGGTGGGCCATCTGCTTGTTCCATCAGCTAGTTGTATAAAAAAAAATCGTCTGGGGCTCGCAGACTTGAAGTGGAATGGAATGGCATCCAAAATAAGAGTCGTTTTAGTAAACGACTCTTTGATCCAAAATAAGAGTCGTTTGAGTCGCTTGAGAGATGTAAAGCCCGTCCGCTCCACATTTTTGCGAGACTGGCGTTCTCGCAAAAATGTGGAGCGGACGGGCTTTACAAATTACTTTTTTACATATTTGTTCTATCATCCAATCCAAAGATATGACGGCGAAGTTGGCCTAATTAACACACAAGCAAAAAAAAACGTCAACTCGAGATAGACTATCACATCTCTAAGATGCGGCAAATAAACAAAACTGTCAGTCATGTCAGTCCTAGGCACAGAACACATAAAATATCCTTACGGTACGGAGGTTCGAGGTTAGCGTAGCGTCCATCTATTTGTGACGTCATTGATTTTTAACGAGTGTTTGTGATTTTGAAAATAATAAGTTGAAGAATTTGAAGGGAATAGTGATGAAAAGATAGCATTTTCAAATTTGATTCATAAAGTACAAACACGATGGAGGACTCTATGACTGATGTAGAGGCACATCAATCTTTTCGGTCTCCACCCCGACGGAGGCGGTCTACTTTCTTCGAAAGAAGGGATTCTGTTGGTGTGTACCTTCAAACAACATAACTTGTGTTTACTGTGATATAATGAAGTTATAGCTCTCCGTAAAAAAGTATAAAACAGAAGGTACCACTGAGGAGTACACTTATTATACTATTGCTTCATTTTCTAATTACAGCACCACAACTTTCTGAAAAGGTGGATTCAGAAGACTTCAAGAAAGATGTGGAGACTGCAATGCGTACCCAAGAAATGTCCATGTATGAGTTTCTATTATTGTCTACTTATCCTCTGGTAATTTTAAACCAGTAAAAAAATAAAAATAAAATGAATACTTTCAGATACCATGAAAAACTTCTATCAGAAAAGGAGCAGTGGAAGCGAGAAGTTAATGAAAGGCGAAATAAGTATCATGATCTAAGGCAGTAAGTCATGTGATAATTTTTGCTTATTTATTTTTCCATAACTTTAATCAGAGAAATTGTATCATTTGAGTTTACTCAATTATTGTTATTACTCTTTTACAGACAATACCAAATGGTTGCCCATGCACAAAGTAGATCAAGAATGTCCTACGCAGTATTGTCAAATGAAGATATTGAGTT
Organism: Plemyria rubiginata; assembly: GCA_963576535.1. Classification (NCBI taxonomy): domain Eukaryota; kingdom Metazoa; phylum Arthropoda; class Insecta; order Lepidoptera; family Geometridae; genus Plemyria; species Plemyria rubiginata. Next base: position 11,874,987 of record OY754908.1, on the reverse strand, counting down.
TCTAAAAGCTAAACCGAATATATCTAAACTTGTTGATAATCAACAGAAATTCCACACATCAATAAAAGAAATGATGGCTCTTGTGAGAAGAGCCAATGAACTAGACAGAGTATTACTTGAATTCTGTGAAGAGAAAGTGAATAGGATAACAGAACATATTCTGGAAAATAGTTCAATTGAATGATTGCAAATCCTAAGGGCTGGCATTGACCAAAAAACAGGATGTAGGGTAAATGTTATATGATTTTTTACAGATGAGGCCATTTTTGCTTGTACATTAATAATAAGCCCAATAACTAGTATTTTCGCTATGTAAACTCTATGGACACTGAAGAAACTGCAATTATCGCATATAAAATTGTTAAATAGAGAGAAGAAAAATCTTAATTATAAAACCAACGGCCAACATCACATAACTTCTCTCCTGTTTCTAATGCACATAATCAGTAATGCTTTTTCATCAATACACAGTATTTTGTTTTACTAGCCATGTTTACAGTTGAAAGTTTGTGAGCAACTAAGCATATGATAACAGATAATCCACAACTCCTACTTATCATTGGAAAAGAGTTACTACTAGTGCTACTTATCAGTCAGCAAGAAAAGACATATTTATACAAGCTGCACACAACAGGATACAGGACAGCTGGTACAGAACATGTAAAGGGAATAAAGCTTTTCTAGATAATTTACACTAGCTGTTTCCATGTGAAACGATTTCAGATGTGGGCTTCTTAATTTTAGACTTACATGTGACAAAAATTTCAGCCTTCTAGCTGATCTCACATATTGTTTTTTTGTAAATCATTTAAGTAGGTACACTGGATTTCGATGTTAGGTATTTTCAAAAGATGTATGTTCCAATGAGAAACATAAGGATGTCTCCACCCTATCAAATGCTAGTTATTGTAAGTTACAATAACACAACAATTATTTTGTATTACATTTTGTAAGAAATACTTCAAACAGTTTTATCTGGTCCAAAACACTAGATACCCTATTAGTTGTTTGTACAGTATCAATTGAGAAAGTTATTTTTTAGCTGGTTCAACATGACTTAGTTTCCGTTATTTTGATTTTATTTCTTATATTATTATTTTTAATTAGGTACTAGATACATTTTGATTAGAATCTTTAAACTCACATTGTAATGGAGCATGATAGATACAATTCTTCTTCAAGAACAACTTTAAATATTTTTTTAAACTTAATTATTAAGTTATTAAAATAGTTTAGGTAAATGGATTTGTAAATAAAAAATAATTAATATTGTAAATAAAGTAATGTGGTTAAAATCTACCTATGTTATTAATAAAATTGTTTATGTGTATAATAAAACACTTGACAATAGTGTGTATATCAAACACATATTTTCATTGCGAGTTCTTTTAAAATTATGCTAAATAAAAGTTCTTTTTTAATGAATAACAATTTATTCCAATAATTCATTTCATTATACTTCACATTTCATTTATAAATAGGTATCCCATATTTCAATCAATCATTATACAACAAAACTAGGTAAGTACATACCTATTAGAAATAAGCAAATAGGAAATTACTAAAATACTACATAATTAGCAAGCTATGTAAGGAAAATAATAGTTAATTATGAGGCCACATGGGCGAGTAATTTCTGCTGCACTTGGTTTCATACAAATTTACGCGACTTACGACAAAAAAAATCACGTCCGTGTGGCCTCACACTAAACCTTGAAAAGACAGAGATGGTGGAGTATTTCTGTATAAAAATAAACAAGATTTTTAAAATGCTCAAAATCACTACATATTATAAAACAGTCGCTTTCTCCGTCCCTATGTCCCTTTGTATGCTTAAATCTTTAAACTACGCAACGGATTTTGATGCGGTTTTTTTTAATAGATAGAGTGATTCAAGAGGAAGGTTTATATGTATAATACATGCATGATATGTGCACCCGTGCGAAGCACGAGGGCGCGCGGGCGGGTCGCTAGTTATTGATAATTGATTACATGAGCATATTTTGGCAGTAGATTTTTGATTAGTCTATATGCTTACAAAATAAACTGTTACATGACAAGAGATATAATGCATTCCTGTAAAATATGCATTACAAAAAGCTTTACTTTTTGTATGAATTCTTAGTAGTGTATAAATAGTTTAAAAAAATTCTTTGAAACATAAGATGCGTAAGATTGGTAATGGGTACAATACATCTAAAATCAGCTAAAAATATTTTGCATAAATACCTACCTACTAGTTAGTAGTACCCACCGGTACTAAACTTTGTTAGACAAAGCAACAACTGATTAAAAATAACAAAATTAACGAAAATTCTTAATTTTTAAATATCAAATAATAATTAAAATTCAATTTCAACAATCTACCAAGTAATTTATTATTTTTACAATTCATTGTTTGTATTCATTTTATTTAAAAAATACCATGAAATAATTCTACTAATACTAAGTTCAAAATATTTAGAACAGGACTAGATAAAAATAAGGCTTGCATTTTTAGTGGGATTTAGATCTGCTGCATAGCAAATACACAAATTGATAATAGTGCTCTTTGCATTGGAACATTTAGCACCATAGTCTAAAACTAGATGCTTACATAATATGGCAACCTAGGTGTGGTTGGTTCCATTCCAAATACAAAAGCATTATCTTATCGCAACGAACATCTGTGCATTGAACATTCCATCGGAAACAGAATGCAATAGTCAAGGCAAATGGAATTCAGACTTCTAGTTCTGTCTTTTAAATCAGCCAGTATTTTCTTAAATATAATGGTTGGTGTAGTTTAACTTGTACAAAATACAGTCTCTATTATTCTAAAATCAAAGCGGCATAATGCACGTCAATGGAAATACGCTATTCAACGTCCTTTCGTATAGGTCGCGTCAACCAAAAAGAACTGGAAAACAGTGGAGGGGATGTGTTTGCGCATACAATAAACTCGCGCCATCACACACTCTACCCCTCCTTCCGGCGTTCTTTTTGCGTGACGCGCACTATACGTTCTGTGATTAGGATATAACATTGTTATGGTGTTCCAAAATATGCTTTTGTATGGTACTAATCATTGTAATGACGTGCACTAGACCCGGGCAGTGAACTATCTCTAGCTGTAAACCTTACGTCTAGGGAACATATTGGTTTTATAATTAACTGCATTCACTAACTCAATTGTCTTTGAAAACTCCTTCTAGTCTGAGTTTTCCTATCTTTGACAACCTTGTACTCGCGTCTGCACGGACTGTTTCTTAAGTCCAGTATTGTGTTGACTCTATCCACTATTTCTCTTGCCGTGTCGTGTTCACACTCGAAATCGTGAAGCTTGTATGTAGCGTTAGCTAGGAAGTAACTGGTGTTGCCTGAAAGCAGAAAATAGCTTGTTGAAAACGTTGTTCAGTTTGCTTTAGAGAAAAAGCCTCGTGCTCAGTGAAAGAGAAAATGCGGATGGAATAGTGAACGATAGACGCTGTTTGATGCTGAGTTCTTGAAGTGTGATCGTTGCTGCCATACATTCAAAGTTGAACTATATATTTCAGCAATTTCTAACAATTGCCTATTGAATATCTGTCTCGCTCACGCATAAGGTTCGTATACATAATTTTATTTAGCTAAAAATTGATACAAACTATCGAGTCGAAAGTTTTTCACACTGATGTTCGTGTTGCATATGCCGGTTTTTGTATGTAGTTGTATAAACTCGCATAAAGGAAGTGTCTAGAAGTCTCGTAAGCTCCCTAGCTTACGTTACCGTTTACGTCTACGAGGGTTTAAGGTGGCTTAGTTCACTGACCAGTGCTATGTCTGTCTCCATACCCCGTGCTATGGGTGGGCGAGTATACTATTCTGAAGGTGCTTCTATTCCCCCTCGTCTCTAGAATCTGGCACCAGGCTATTGAGTCAATGCTGTGCAGGAAGTATTTGGATCTGGACTGTGGACAAACATTATAATTAGCGATATTGAGTAGAAATACAAGTTCAGTAGCACCTCCCACCACGGTATTTAAGTGTTATCGGCCAATCAGTGACCACTGACGCGTGATGGGGGTGCTACTCGAAACCAGGGCGAACCAGCTATTAGAGTAGGTATTGTATAAATTACACTTGGCTTGTATGTCCTGGTTAGTCAAAAACTTGGTTGAAACTAAAGGTACAAAATTTAAATTTAAGGTTTTCCATTCGTGCCCACACCATACCTACTGACCAGACCATTTGGATCAAGAGAAGTCTGGATAGAGAACACTCAAAGTAGTTCTTCCTAGAAATGGCTGATATCCATCCGAGTACTTCTTATTCTGACAGTTAAAAAGGTTATCATTCGGTTTAAAGGGTGTCATTCGGTTTATCCAACAATCGGCGATCTTAACACAGTAAGAAATTTCATCCAGACATAACTCACCCAGAATGCGTGTTTATGAGCCACAATGGGCTCCACCTCTATCCTGTCCAGCGATATGACGAGTGACACGGTGGTGTTAGTCCGCACTTTCCTCATAAGGTGTACTTTGTAGGACTTGTACTGCGGCGCTTCGGTCGCCATCTGGTGCATTTTGTCCGGGTCGACGGTGCCACTTGCTCTTTTCACTGTAGAATATTACAAAAAGTGAGGAAGGGGGATATTCTTAAAAAATACCGTATGGCATGCTAGATGGGGGATGTAAGCTGTATTGGTAGGATTCAACCAATTCATATACTAGTTGCGCCCCGCGGTTTCACCCGCGCAATTCAAACCCTGGTACAAAAAGTAGCCTATGTGTTATTCCAGACTATAATGTCAGAATGTGTGTATATCTCTGCCAAGTTTCATTCATATCCGTTCAGGCGTTTCGGTGTGAAAGAGTAACAAACATCCATCCATCCATCCATACTCACAAACTTTCACGTTTATAATATTATTAGGATCAAGGAAGCATTTTGTAAGGTCTTAAAGTGTTAAGAGATTGTGATACCTAACTTGTAGGTATGTAAACATTATTTTTGGCTGTTTACATTATGCACATGTTTGTTTACGATACAATCCCAATTGTTTGTAATATTTTAGTCAGTAAATAGATTTCATTTATGACATATCAGTCAATCCATAGACATATTGTACCTTCATTGACAGCCTTAACGGCACTAAGCACAGCTTCCGACGTGGCACTTCCATCAGTATAATTCCTGGAAGGATTCTGTTGACTGCCCGAGTTTTTATGCAGTATATTATGAAACTCTCCGCTGCCAAGAATCCCATCTTCTGGTATAGGCATGGGCTCAGATGCATAACTGTTTTTGTTTTTCTGCTCAATGAGGATTAGACCAAGGCATGTGAAGCCGAATTTTGAACAGGGCTCGTTCGAGTCCAGGCAAGGGAATGCCCAGTCTACTTCTCCATCATCTTCGGCTATACAAAGTCCATAGTCATGTACTGAGCCAAGGGTTATCTCTGGATGTTCGATGCTAAAATGTTGAAGGTAGAATTTAGAAAATTTTACATTACATTGTCCATGCACTTGGCATAATATACTGTTTTTTTATCCAAGTTTTAACTGCAATCAGTTGTTCAACTATGAGCAAATGTTTTGTAGGTCAGAGTTGGGCAGAGTACACTCTTGATTATTGTAGCAATTAGTGCTCGCAACTTTCAATCACTTTTACAGATGACTGCAGACATTGGCAAAACAAGTTTGATTTCTATTTCACATACACACAGAAACTGAAAGTGGTTGGGTCAGTTTGCAGGACTCACTACCTAACCCATAACAACAAATTTAAAACCATGTTTTGGTCACAAACACAAAACATTGTATCTTTTTGTTAGACTACCTTTGTGTGTTTTTATGTTTCATAAACTCTTAAAGATTATTTTCACCACTTTCCGATCATTAGGTCGCTGGTTCGAATCTGGTCATGCACTAATGGATTTTTTTGTAGGTAATGTTTGGACATACCTCTGACTACCCCCCTAAGATGTCCTAGAGAATACCTACCAAAAGAATCTGGAGTTAGTACATGGTACTAGGAGATCTGAGGGGGATATCTACCGTGCCCGGGGTTAAGGACGTGAAGCTGTTTCAGTTTTCAATTTTTACCTGTATTTGTAGCATGTGAAGCCTATCAAGTCCTTGATCTTAGCATTGGCTATGACACATACTACTACAGGGTAGTTCTGTAGCCTCTCTGGGAGCATTGTCATAAAGATCTTGAATGACTTTATTGGTAGCCCCATTTGTGCTGTACCATCGAACTTTGCATACTCTAGGTACTGGCGATGAGGCAGCTTAGGACAGTGTAACAACTGCTGAGCAAGCAAAGATTTTTGCTTTTCAGGTTTTGTGACATCCAACTTTGGGAACATTTCAGCAACCTCCTCTGTGGTGAGAGGGGAGGAATCCTCCCATTTGATGACTTTGATTTTAGCTGCCTTTTTCAGTGCCTGCTCTTTTTTGTCCAGCCATTGTGCAGTATTAGACCTTTGCCTAGAAAAGTGGAGTTACATTAAAAGCATATTTTTAGGAAAGGGGTGAGCACTGAGGTAGTGAATTGTAGAAATGAGTGGTGAAGAAAAAACTGTTTTGGATGAGATCAGGAAGATTATTATAATATTCGGTTAAACAACTTCGTTTCCTATAAAAAGGACTCAAGGGAAGGACTTGCCTCCTAGGTAACTCCCTCCAGGGTTGCAAGGGGGGTCTTGCAACCCCCCTACCCCCAACCCAGGTACAAGGATTGCTATAGCCAACCCTAATATTCAAATGGAATACCTACCTATGCCCTCCGAACTCTTCGTAACGAACATAACTTCCAATCTGATCATCATCTTCACTGTCTCCAATAGAAGGGTAAGGATCAAATTGGGTCACAATTTCTCTATCATTCTCGTCTTCAGAGATATCACCCATGCCATCCTTAGCTCTACTAGTTCCGGGCTGATTTAATTTACTGTCCCGGATCCTTTTTCGTTCTTCTATGGCCTTGTTTTGGAAGATTTTAGAAAAGTCATCTCCGGCCATAACGATTTCACAAAGGCCGGTGTCATCAGTAGCAATGAAGGCATCGCGTATGTTTTTCAGCAACCAAATCTTATTATCGTAAGTAGCCATGATTAGTATGACAGAAATAACGAATTTACATTCCAATTCATTACGAGAACAACACCAAATCCGCTAAATAAAATGTGTGTGTACTCCCAACACCAAACAAAACAAACACGTTTTTTTTCTTCATTGGGGGCTGTTCAGGATTGGCTTCCTCACCTACACGTTTTTTCTAAAATGTCAAAGTCAAGTCAACAGTAAATTTAAAAAAAAACACCCGTTCGCGAACGGAACTATGACCGGTCATAGTTCACACTTATGAGGTAACCGGTGTTTATAACGTATATATTTTAGAAGAAGTACAATGAGTAGGGCTTACTGAAGCCTCTACCATTTTGTTTTTCACTTAGAAGAAACTACTCTAGAAGTAGTACGATGTTATTACGTTAAACATAGCACCTATATAACCAATCATAATTAAATATTTGGGAGATCATCAATGAATCGGTACCTAAGTCTAGTATGTCTGAAGCGCAAAATCTCAAGGAATTTGGTGGCTTGTTACTTCAGGATATATGTGTTCTGTGGTTACTTCAAGTTAACTAGTATAACGGATTGGACGTGGTCTGTAATGTTGTACTGGTATTAATAAATTGAATTTGAATTTGACTTCATCCAAGATTCTTAAGAATCTACACGTCATCCGAGCCCTTTTTTTTTGTAATGTCACTTTATTTTTCATGTCATGTCATGTCATGTCATGTCATGTCACAGTTATGTCGATCTACTTGTCGTCATAGCAACGAAACAAAGCGAAATCCACGCCGCCAGCCTGCTTGCCTCCAGTGTAGCCACCTGAGACCTAGGCTGTTTCGGGCTAGATCTAGCACTTTTTACAGTGGTATGGTAACACGTTTTTCAAAACTAGGCTGTAACTGAATCACACCACAAAAAACACAAATCACAACTTGCATAGTAATAGTCCTTTATTCTGATAAATGTTTGTTTTGATGTGCTTATGTAATTATTATTTGACTCAATCTCAGTGTTTATTATCGACCTATTAGGGTATCATTTCTCAGATTTTTTGCTGAATCAGCAGACCATAGATAGACTCAGAGCAGATTTTTTAAATAAAAAAATGTTAAGCCAAATTGTAGCTCTAAAATAGTTCATACTCAAATCTATCACCATCTGCCTGCCCATTATCCCACTTCATGTGGGGTCAGCACAACGTTTTTTTCTCTCCATTTCACTCTATCATCCGTCATCTCAATAATCACTTCTTTCATTATACCTGTTTCTCGCTATCTATCTATCTTTTTTTCGTTTACTCGTCTAACCACATTTATTTATTTATGCTCAAATCTATACAAAATGACATTAAATATATAAAAAAGCCTGTTTATTCCTAGGTTGTACATACATTATATTAATGTACTAGTGTGTTTTACGTTTTCAATATTTTTTAAAGGTAGAAATATAGGCAGTATATTTAAATATTTTATGTCCTACCTAACAATATGACGACATCAGTGGCGCAGCGGGTGAGAGTCTGCGACGCAGGAGCCTCGGAACAAATTTGTGTACGATCTGCAGAAATTTGTTCCGTTGGTCTGGGTGTTTTCTTTATATTATAACTAGCTGGTACCCGCAACTTCGTCTGCGTACTTTTAATCTCTTCATCTCTTTTGTTCGCAATAAAAGGTAGCCTATGTTCTTTCTCAGGGTCTAAAGATTGTCTGTGCCAAATTTCATCAAAATCGGTTGAGAGGTTTAAGCGGGAAAGCGTAACAGACAGACAGACAGACAGACAGACAGAGTTACTTTCGCATTTATAATATTAAGTTGGGATTAGTTGGGATTAGTTGGGATAGTTGGGATAAAAAAATATCTACCTAAGTATGTTAGTATATAATTTATTAAATATAAAATATATCAGTTATCGAGTAGGTACCCATAACATAAGCTTTGAGTAGCTTACATTGGGGCTAGATGGTGCTGTGTGGATTGTCCAGGATTATTATTATTAATGTATGCTTTATCCTTATGGACTGTTTCTTTGTGAACATTAAATAAAAATCGTGCAATGACCCCTCTCATTTTATCCTTTTTTCCTTTAGCAAGTTGGCAGCACTGCCGCACGTTCTCAAAGCAAAGAACGGGAGCCAATAATGCACGACACGATAATGCACGGCCAATAATGCACACCACAATAATGTACACCCCAATAATCCGTGACCACTTATCGTTACTGCGTTATCGTGCTGTGCATTATCATGTCGTACATTAACCGGACTCCAAAGAACACGTTCTTTTGAAAGTTATAACAAAAACCAAAAGACGATAACGCAGACTAGTTTATTTAATGTTTGTTTATTAATGCTCTTTGAGTAATTACTTACTAGTTACTAGTAGGCAGGGACTAGGGAGGAATTATTAAGGATCTAGGGATCCTCTTTGACAAAAATAAACAAACCGAGTTGAATTGAAAATATTAGTTTTGTTTGATTCGTTTTCTTTTTCTTGGTGTTTAGGAAATAAAAGAGACGCACACCCTCACCTCTAACACTGTAAGTTTAAATTTATTTTTATGTATACCGTATGTACTTAGCTGTAATAGGTACATAGGCACTCATACTGAGTGAGGTATACCTACCTACTTAATATCTACTAGAAATTATTTGCAACACAAAAGAGCATTTTGAATGTCTAGAGGATACATAATCAGGAAGTGTTTCGAACATATTTCTGTTTTTCCTCCTCACTAATTTGCCATCACGATGATAGCATCAAGATCATGTTGAATGGCATGGGCTTAGAGCATTTTGCTCTAAGGGCATGGGCCATGCCATGATGATGATGAAGCCATAAATAACATAAATTTAATCCTTGCTCCCATGCCATAGAGTCTATGGCATAGACCATAGACTACCGAGTTTTAAGTTGTTTTATCACTACATAGTATGTAAAACAGTCGATTTCTCTGTCCCTCTATATCCCCATGTCCCTATGTATGCTTAAATCTTTAAAACTATGCAACGGATTTTGATGCAGTTTTTTTGGGTTGGCTATAGCAATCCTTGTACCTGAGTTGAGGGTTGGGGATAGGGGGGATGCAAGTGGGGGTAGATGGCAAGTCTTCCCCTTGAGTCCTTTTTTCTAGGAAATGAAAAAAATAATTTAATTTTTCAGGTAAGTTAGGTACTAGTTAGGTTAGGGTTTTTTTTTATATGAAGAAAATTGGTAGTAATATTTCATCTCTATGACAAAAAGACTCAAGGGGGAAGGAATTCTCATTAGGTTAGGGTTATTTTTTTTTTTTTAAGTGAAGAAATTTGAAGAAAATTTTTGTTCATTTATTAGAAAAAAGAACTATAGGGAAAGTCTTGCCATCTACCCCCACATGCATCCCCCCTATCCCCAACCCTCAACTCAGGTACCAGGGTAGCTATATAAATAATAAATAAATAAATAATAAATAATGCTGGACAATCCACACAGCATCATCTAGCCCCAAAGTAAGCTACTCAATGCTTGTGTTATGGGTACTAGATGACTGATATATTTAATACATTATATAATTACATAGATAGATATTTTTTATTATACATAGAGAATACACCCAGACCTACGGAACAAATTTTTGCAGATCGTACACAAATTTGTTCCTAGGCAGGAATCGAACCCGCAACCTCTTGCGTCGCAGGCGGACTCTCGCCCGCTGCGCCACAGAGGTCGTCATATAGGCTATAGTTTAACCGTTTTTTTAATAGATAAAGTGATTCAAGGGGAAGGTTTATATGTATAATACATGCAAGATATGTGCACCCGTGTGAAGCACGTCACATCAAATTATAAATGCCTTTTGGCTTTGACTATTGCCTAAATAAAAACAGGGTTAACAAAAACACAATATTTATTTATAAAGAGCAAAAGTACAGACAATCAAGACTATTATGTAATATCAGTGAATATAAAATCAGTGGTTGCAAAATCATGGTTAGTTAACCTTATAATGTATTACACAATACTATAGTTGCCCAAAGCAAGCATACTCCGTCTTAAATCCTGAACACAGTCGTAAAACGAGCGATATGGTGGAAGTAGGGTTGCATCGTAAAGTTTCATGACTTCAATGAACTTCTTGATAGCCTCTCCATATTTTCCTTCCTCCATGGCAGAGCGACCAAGGCGATACAGCATATCTGTGTCCTATAACAAAAAATAATGTTGTAGTCGAAAGTTCAAATAGTTATTTTGATAGGTATGGGAATTCACCTGTAAAGATAAAATATAATAATATGTAGAAGTTAATGCAAAAGTTCTAACCAACAACCATTCCTTTGATACCGGTATGAGTTAAGGTATGTTTTATGGCATTGATTGGTCCATATAAGAAATAACTATATTTGTGTAAAATACCAGATATAAAATAGAAAAATAAATAGCCTGACATGGATAAAAATATAAAAACTATCATGTATTTTCAGGTAATTCAATGACAGTCGAAGCACTATGGCAGATGATGAAGAAGGTATTAAAAATAATTTGTCATTAAATTTTTTTCGTCGCGTAGAACTAGCATCTAGAGTCACCTAGTTTTAAGATGTCTCGAAGTGATGATTGTGATTTGATTTTATTGATTAAATATATTTTGACTTTAATATTTCAATTGTAGAAGAAGAGGCAGTAGCGGGGGAGAGTGAAGCTGTTCTCACCCCAGTCCATGCAGAGAAAGAACTAGCGCCACCCAAGTATGAGGTGCGACCCGGGCTCGGAGAGAAGTAAGTATGGTTGGATGGCAAGCTAAGGCGCTCAAACTCCTTCATTCACTCTTACTAGAAAATCCAAACTAATTCACTTCCTTTCGCTTGCATTTGTTTGGTTGGTCTGTACCTGCACTATTATCCTGTGGGACCTACCTAATAGTATAGTCACTACATAGTTTAAAACAATCGCTGCCCGCTGTCCATCTGTTACATACGCTTAGAGCTTTAAAATTATGAAATGGATCTTGATGCGGGTTGTTTTATTTAATAGATTGAGTGATTCAAGAGGAAGGTTTGAATTCACAGTCATTCTCTACTATATTATGCGTGTTATAAACACGCATAATATAGTAGATGCATCCGTGCCAAGTCGGGGCGGGTCTCTAGTTGGTTATTTACCTTGACTCATAAAATAAGTTCAGAAAGTAAATTCTTTCTCAAGCGAATTGCGCAAAAATAAAGTGGTCTAGTCACTAGTCCCGCTGGTCTAGCAGGGTTCTCTCAGTGCTATATTTACTTGATTCGAATAATCCGAATCTTTTACAGATTCCAATCTCAGAACGTGAGAGAGATCATCCTGACCACGATGCAGGAACAGCTGATGGGCCGTCAGTACAGATCCGACCAGGCGCCGCGGTGGGCGAAGGTTATAGCTAACGGAGTGCGCCAGCGGGTCCAGGATTTGGATATGAAGAGGTATTATGATCTGATACTTGCATGATCCAGTCTTTTTTCAGTCATTCAAATATTCTAGTGCTTTGAGAAAGTGCTGCTGTGAGGGCTCTCTTTTTATTATAAAAAAAAAGCGACCCGCCCGCGCGCCGCTGCTTCGCACGGGTGCACATTGTTTTTCTACTGTATAATGCATGTATTATACACGTAAACCTTCCTCTTGAATCACTCTATCTATTAAAAAAACCGCATCAAAATCCGTTGCGTAGTTTTAAAGATTTAAGCATACATAGGGACATAGAGATATAGGGACAGAGAAAGCGACTTTGTTTTATACTATGTAGTGATCTACCCATATTTATTAATTCATTATTTGTAGGTACAAAATTGTGGTCCAGACTACAATAATAGAAATGAAAGGGGCTGGTGTGAAATGCGGCCAGCGCTGTATATGGGATCCTGAAACGGACGACTATGTGGACGATCTCTATAGAAACGAAACTATGTTTTGTTACACAACAGTGTATGGAGTGTACATGTACTGATCTCTAAGACCCTTCTTCATATCGGTCTTGAGCGCGTCAATAGCTTATCAGACTGATAAGTCTGTTGCTGTCTCTTTTCGTTGGCATGATGACAGTGACAAGAAAACTCTATTGAGCCGCTATAAAATGGCAGGGATTATGATTTAGAGGGTAAGTATTTTAACGACTGCCTAGTAGTTCATAGTATTCCGGATTTAGTATGGAGAATCGATAAGCACCTGCTGGAAATTCTCGTGGCTCTATACAAAACCCAGAAAATGGGGAATAAATCAATACGGAAAACCAAATACCAAAAGAAAAAATCTCGGACTTGAAGTACTGTATAATGTACACAGTTATATACATAATTTGTAAACATAAACATAGAAAGGTACAAAGGAGAGCTTAAGCATTGTTTTTCGAATGTATGTATGTTCTTTAGTGAGGCAATGCCCTTCAATGCAGCCTAAACGGCTATATGGATTTACATAAATAGTGTTATTGAATTCGTGTTGATCACAAGGGTGAATATTGAATGACAAGAAGTTCACACAACGTATAAACCACCACTACAGTGCAGTGGTGCTAGTAACCCACAGTTCAATACAAAATAGTTCCCAAAGTAAATCGCCCGCAAAAATGAGCGTCTAGTCGACTAAACTATAGGGTTACTTAACTCTAAATAACTTCTAAAAAACACAAGCTAGCTCTTTAAATTAAAAAGTATGTATCGGAAAAGTTAGGATACTTAATAAGCCACATTCTCTTGATGTGTTAACATTACACACCAAGAGCAAAAACTTCATTCTGTAAATTCATGGATTAAAACCAATTTCTTAAGGCTCCGGTGACAGCGGCTCGCAATTTCGAGGTGCGATTGGCTATTATTTCATTTTATTTCATTTCGGGGAGGTTTTTTGAAAGAATAATTCTAAAGAAACACGCATAAATACTGTTCGAACACAAATAATACAATAATATAAGGGAAACATGCCCGAATCAGAAATCATTTTGGTATTAGTATGTTTGGTCTACGTTTACCTAATACCAAAATGATTTCTGACTCAAGCACATTTCCCTTATATTATTGTATTATTTGTATTCGAACAGTATTTATGCGTGTTTCTTTAGAGTTATTCTTTCAAACAACCTCCCCGAAATGAAATAAAATGAAATAATAGCCAATCGCACCTCGAAATTGCGAGCCGCTGTCACCGGACTCTTAAGGACCTTTTTTAGTTTTTTGTTATCGTTATACCTATTTATTAAGTAGGATTATCCAATAGATAAAATTTGTGAAATATACCTAAATTTCATGCAATAAAGCAACTTTCATGCTTGCTAGTTGGATTTAGTCATAATGTATTTTAAGTAATTTAAATAAATTGTTTTATTGAAATAATCTTTATCATTATTTATCTTATTATCAGTTGATTGATAGGCGCAAACATAATTTATATTTCTGCGTATCTAAATTTAACTAAAAGGCTTTCTTCAACTTGCACGAAAAATACTATGTACTACTTAGTACTATGTATACCTACTTACCTAGTTTATTTTTATTATTATAATTATGAACAACGAACTTTTCTTCTACGAACTTTTCTTCTAGTTTTCGACAAATACCTAGGTATGTCTTTAAAATATGTAAAACTGTTTATGTATTTTAATACATTGTAAAGGCAAAATATCTATTAACGGGTATAATATGTCATAAAATATTTCCTATAATACTCGTGAGTTTGCTCAAAAAGTTATATCCAATAAGAGCATGCTGGTTAGACTATCGGCGCGGCCCGATTACGCTGATGTCTGGCTATCGAGATGGCTTTCAGTTTGACGTCACGCGTAAATCGCAAAGCAGCGCAAAGGATCGTGCCCTAAAATGCATTGCCCTGCGTCCATCAAATCAACTGCACACAGGTGTTAAGTCTCAGGTGCCTGTAATTTCACCGGCAAACACGCCCACGTTATATACCTACTCTTGTAACACACCCTTCAAAATGAAAAAGCAACGCTGGCGTGTGTGTCCAGTCAAAATGCCCAAGCCTTTTTCATCGAAATATTTCACAAAAAAAAATACAGAAATAAGTATTATAAACTTCTCAGATATTGCAGGTACTAGGTATTTGCTAAATAATTTTCGTATTGTTAATAATTCCGTGAATTTCCGTGTAGGTATGTTCGTAAAATACGGAATCAGACATACTGATCTAAATGTGCTAAATGTAACTTTTTGTGAGTAAGCTTATGTTCTAATGTCGCAATTGTGATAAATTTCTCAAAATGGGAGCCAATTATTGTACGGGATAATAATGCGCACCCAATATAAAGCTGGTTACTAGGTTTTATTTTTCGAAAAAAAGTACCTACCAAATTGGCTTCCATCCTACATGATCATGTCGTACAGTAACCGGACTCCTTAAAATACTTCGATGTTCGCTACATTCACTACCCTACCCGTCTTAGACGTCCTCAAAATAATCTGGTAGTCTTGGTAGGTACCAAGAGATCTGAGGGGATATCTACCGTGCCTGAGGAACAAAGTCGTGAATCTGTTTCAGTTTCAGCAAGGATGAGAAAAACGTGGGCCGGCAACAGAAGGGGTCATAAAAAATACCTAAAATAGCAGAATAAATCACTTACTTGCAAAGACTTCAGTCCCTTCAATATGTTGGTGTATTGTTGACATAGCTCACATTTCACCATGAACTCTTTTGCGTCGTAAGGCACTGCTACCACGTTGTCACATTTCTGTTCTGAGTCACATCTGTATACAACATAAGGGGTTACCTACATGTTCGCAGAAATCACAATCAAATTAAAAAAAAGGAGGTACATATTCCTTGATACCGACCTACTTAGGTAGTTCTAATAAATGTGAAAGTAATAAATAAATAAATAAATAATGCTGGACAATCCACACAGCACTATCTAGCCCCAAAGTAAGCTATTCAAAGCTTGTGTTATGGGTACTAGATAACTGATATATTTAATACATTATATACTTTCATAGATACATATTTTTTATTATACATAGAAAACACCCAGACCATCGGAACAAATTTCTGCAGATCGTACACAAATTTGTTCCAAGGCGGGAATCGAACCCGCAACCTCTTGCGTCGCAGGCAGGCTCTCGCCCGCTGCGCCACAGAGGTCGTCAAAGTACTGGCGGTCTAATCATTAGAATTCAGATTAGACTTTAATGGCAGTAGGTTCCTTCAGTTTCCAAGGATGTGGGTTCAAATATTTTGAAAAAAATATTTCCTCAAACGATTAAAGAATAAAACATCTCGTAAGGAAACCCGTGACAGTCGGCTCTGCAACCATAGACTAGTCTTACCGATGATCGGGATAAATTAGTGTGCTCTAAGGAGCCGTTATGAGGATCACTTAAAATCCTTTCATCACACTGTTTCTCGAAGAAACTAGTGATACGACAAGAAGAAGAAGACTTGTAACTAAGGGAATTCATAAAAAGAGTACACAAGTACGACGACGCTTTACCTATGTAGGTATACCTATCCTAAATCATCTACAATAGATGCAGAGGTATGTTTACATATGTATGTACCTAGGTACATATACTTAGGTACTTCTTTATGCTACGTGCTGGTTCATTCGTAAAATAAATCCTACCGAGGTTAGCTATAAACTCTGATGCATAGGTCCCAAAAATGTCGTTGAGCTGTCTCTACAAATCGTCTCCAAAATTAAACCCACTAAAAATTCCATAAGAGTGAATATTTTTATAAATCTGTCAAGTTGTTCGCATTTAATATTATGAATGTGCATAGCATAATTAATTTTGCAACTAAAATGTTTAAAACAAGGCAATTTCCTGTGTTGTCTGATTTTGCCCTTGAACCCTGCCAACATTACTTTCCTCCACTTTAAGCACCGATATAAAAGCTTCCTTTAGTGCTTTGTAATCTCACTGATTCTATCATGATCATCACCCATCGTTAGGTCACTGAACTATGGTGATGAATAAACTAAATGCACTCTTTCTGAACACATTGCTTGCTCTTTAAGTTCGATTGGCATGTTTAGGTGGACACTAACTAGAGCTTCAATATGTAGCTGAACCTATAGGTATTATATTTCAACAAGTATAATACAACAGAACAACGGTAGGAACTAAGCCTAATTCTCCTACGCCTGGTCTCCTGGAACTGGCACCTATATTCACCTAGCTTTAAGACGTTTCGAAGTCGTTTACCTGTTCTGTTGACAGAACTTCTAGGTATTTTTTTCCAATAGTTCTATGACCCTTTATATTGTCATGTTTTCATTTTCACGATTATTATTATTATGAGCCTTCTATGTCCCACTGCTGGCCTTTCCCATTCCCACCACTCTGTGCGATCCTGTGCTGTGGTCTTCCATTCAGCCTGGTACCTATCTAGCTCATCCCACCATTTATACACACTGGGAGAAAAAAGGGGTCATTTATCGGCTATGCAGAGCCGTGTAAACCCGGTACTGCAGTTGCAACCGTGTTAACACGGCAACTGTTACCGTGTGTCGCTGACACGGCTAGGGGTGGCTTGCTGTGTGGTGTCGCCGTACGGGGTTGGGTGACACGGCTATAGAATTGACACACGGTACTGCAGTTGCAGCCGTGTAAATTGCTCAACACGGCTATGATCAGACACGGTTAGATTTGCACACGGTACTGCAGTTGCAGCCGTGTAAATTGTTCAACACGGCTATGATCAGACACGGCTAGATTTGCACACGGTACTGCAGTTGCAGCCGTGTAAATTGTTCAACACGGCTATGATCAGACACGGCTAGATTTGCACACGGTACTGCAGTTGCAGCCGTGTCAATTCGTCAACACGGCTATTGTCAGACACGGCTACAACGCGCCTGGAGAAGCCGTGTTGAATGGTTATTGCAACCGCGTAAAGACGGTTATTGCAGCCGTTTATCTACGTCCCTATGTGGCTGGCAGAGCCGTGCAAACACGGCAGTATCAGTCATCTTCCTACGTCCCTATGCAGCTGGCAGAGCCGTGTGACGCGGCATAAAGTAGCCGTATAAAGCGTCTGCTTCAGCCGTGCCAACACGGCAGTGTCAGCCGTCTTCCTACGTCACTATGCGGCTGGTAGAACCGTGTGACACGGCATGAAATAACCGTGTTAGGCGGATACTTCAGCCGCGCCAACACGGTAGTATCAGCCGTCTTCCTACATCCCTATACAGCTGGCAGAGCCGTGTGACGCGGCATAAAGTAGCCGTACCAAACGGGTGCTTCAGTCGTGTAAACACGGCAGTATCAGCCGTCTTCCTACCTCCCTATGCGGCTGGCAGAGCCGCGTGACGCGGCATAAAGTAGCCGTACAA
Organism: Plemyria rubiginata; assembly: GCA_963576535.1. NCBI lineage: Eukaryota > Metazoa > Arthropoda > Insecta > Lepidoptera > Geometridae > Plemyria > Plemyria rubiginata. The sequence continues at coordinate 11,856,651 of OY754908.1, read as the reverse complement.
AGCGGCTGCTTCAGCCGTGCCAACGCGGCAGTATCAGCCGTCTTCCTACGTCCCTATGCGGCTGGTAGAGCCGTGTGACACGGCATGAAATAGCCGTGCTACGCGACTGTGTTAGCCGCACAGTGACGTAGGAAGACGGCTGATACAGCTGTGTTGACACGGCCGAAGCAGCCACTTAGCACGGCTATTTCACACCGTGTCACACGGCTTTAGCAGCCGCTTACCTTCTTCCCGACGTAGCTGGTGGAACCGTGTGACGTGACAGTACCTATACGACTACTAGTGACATTTTCACACGAAAAATGGCAAAAGTAGTCGTATTGACTGACACGAATGTCAAAGGTTTGCCAGCTGTGCAGGAAGAAGGAAGACAAAACTCAGGTATACTGGAACAGCTGAAATAATACAGTATGATTTAAAATCAATATAATATCCATAAACTACAAGCAATAGAAGTCTAAATCTCTTAAAAAAATTTATGCTCATTATACCTAGGTTATATGTGGTGAAGGCTAATTTGTAATGTAAATGAATAACATCATTTTAAGTTAACTGATAAATTTTTATTAAGAAAATAAAAAAAAAACATAGTATTGTATCATAAAGTCTACTTCTATATCTATCTAATTCTTAAATATTACATTTATTGATAACACCTATAAACATGACTTGAGGACATAGTCTATCAAAAAATATGAACATTATGGTACTTATCCTAAAGGGTCCAACCCCTTAAACACTTATTAGAGAAATATACAGCAACCGGACAGTTGCTGAGAACTGAGCTGCAGAGAGAACCCAGAAGAAGTGAGCATAGCGACCTCTGTGATATCATTCTTGATCACCTTCTATAGGATAGGGGCGGTCGCAAGCTGTTGAGTTCTCAATGGCTTCGCCAGTACTTTATTCTCAATAAAAGAAGAATGTTTTCTTAACCTTAAGTACAACGTTAAAACATTAACTTGTGGGTTGAGAGCCAATGGTTATCTGTAAAGAAAAATACCAAAATTAAAATAATGTAGTGCTTGAACATACGAACATATTGATGAAAAAGTTTAACTTACCAGCTGTGGACCAACACTTGGTGAACAGAGCGTGGTGATGGGAAGATCCAGCGGGAGAAAGATGCCGTTTTGTAGGCGGGCTGCAATGAAAATAATTTTAATATAATTTATTGTAAAAACTACGATTGAGAGATTGATAAAATGAAGTTAGTTTTGTTAAATATACCCAGGTGAACATAGATGTTACTTCTCTGTCTAGGTGTAAGGTGGATTATTTCAATTCTAATTGTATTCTAAGTAATCAAAGTACGAATTTACAAAAAAATATACAAGTATTATTAATAAAATGTAGATCTATAGCATGTGTAAATTTATGGGTCAATGTTAAAGTTATGTTAACTTGACCCATAAAATGTAATTTCAAATTTTCTTCATGCTGATTATGATAATGTCCCACAAAAAGAAACAATAAAAATACACCATATAAAACAGTAACACATACCTTACACATCAACTTCACTTGGCTCTGAACTCAAGCTGTATTGCTTAGGTACCTATTTAGATCCAATTATCCAGTTGGATTCAGGTACAGAAAGAGGAGTTTCCAATTACATGGGTATGTTCATCAGCCTACAATTAAAAAGAAAAAAATTAATATAAATAGGTGGGTCTGCATTAATTGCATAAAACCATGCATTGACTTTCCATGATAAAAAAAACCACACAACTAGGTTTTGAACCTTAACCATACCTGCCCTTATCCAAACATTCATGTTCATAGACCCACGTTGCAATGGCTGACCAAGGCGCTTTACTCGGCTAGCTACTCCATGCTTCATGCCAGGTCACCAGCCACACATATGGACATAGGAAGATGTTAGAGACGGCTGAGCGACATGGCTGCTGCAACCGCGCAAACACGGCTACCTTAACAGCCTCCCTTTATTACAATGCAGAGATAAAAAAAGTACACAGCTACACACGAAAAAAAAGAATTTATAAAAAATATTTAAAATTAAAATATACGGTGTCCCATTTTCATAGGTAGTTGTAATCTAATTTAATTGTAATAGGTAGGTATCGTATTCTTATTAAATTATAATAGGTATTTTTTTATTTACATACTTAGAACAAACATATAAATAGAGTCGAATTGAGAACCTCCTCCTATTTTGAAGTTGGTTAAAACATTTACAACGGCATATAAATGAATTTAAAATAATTGAAATCCTGACCTTTTTTTTCAATCAATGATCCAGTTTTTTGACACACAGTTAACCAGCCAGGCATTGTTGGCAAATTCAGTTATGCTAAGTTATCGACTGATGGTTCCAGATAATATCTTATTCGTTTCTTAGAGGTGCCTTTATCTGAAAAGAGTGCTGGATTAGATGATCATTCCCCTTTAAATTTAAAAAATAGCTATCTATGTTATACCTAATCTGTGTAGGTAGGTAGGTATAGTGCGCGTCAACCAAAAATAACGTTGGAAAACAGTAGAGGGGATGTGTTTTCGCATACAAAATACTCGCGCCATCACACCCCCTCACCCTCCTTCCGACGCTCTTTTTGTGTGGCGCGCATTTTACCTACCTAACGAGGATTGAGAGATTTTATTATTACCGGACTATGGTTATAGTAGAACCTCTTAATCCTACGGGAAAACAATGATGCGAACATGGGGTACTTACCTAGGTATCTTGAATCTAGATAGAACATTTAGTTTTATTAGTAGCCTATTCAATTCTAACCTTCAAAATGATGATGCTCGCGCTCGGAGAACCTAGGAAGGTTTGATTAACAAAGTTAACTACCTTACCTAGACCACTACTACTTCCTACATCCTACTTCCTAGGTTTAAAATATGATAGGTAAAGTAATTTGGTACCTACCTAGGTATGGTGTGAAACATAAGAAACTATATAGGGCTTTTAATCAACTCATTAGAACCACGCTATCATGCCATGCCATGGCGTGCCAACACAAAAGTTTGTAAATTGACTTTTCACTTACCAATAATAGCTTTCACAGCACTGAGAGACAATTTAAAGATATCTATAAGTTATTTTACATCAGAAAATGCCTGTTTTGGCCAATAAAATCAACAAATACCTAAGACGCATCGACCGCTACGTTCACGCTCGTTCAGTCACTTCCACAAAATAAAATGGCGATTGGCGCGGCGTCACACACCACCCCTCACCCCGCCCGCACCACACATACAAATTGCGCGGGAAAAGATGGCCGAACGAACCGGTGCGGTGTTGCTAGGCAAATGAGACGTAAAACAGTGCTTCAAACGCATGTTATAAATAATTATCAAACGTGAATATTCAATCGAAAAACTGTGTTTTGACTAGAAAATTAATTTGGTCCTACCTATCGTTTTTTTAGGTATTTGGTAGATGTTTACCTATTGCCGATATAAAATGATTAGACAGTGAAATAAAATGAAATGAAATTTATTGAAAACCAAACGACTGTTACAAACATAGCACCATGCATAATTTTTTTTACAATACACATACTAATACATAATGTAGGTAAATTATGGGTAACATTGACAAGGACTAGAATACTGTCGGTATTCTAGTTTTTTAGATAAATACTACATCCCCAGTGCAAAACTACCTATCTAGCTTCTCTCAGGTAGGTACCTATATTACCCTTCATTCAGCAGTCGTCAAAGTGCGGCCCATAGACCCAAAATAATTTTGAGTAGGTACGAAGTTATTCGCATTAAACGACTCGTAATAAGTTTCGTCTAGCGAGAGCGAAGCGAACGGCGCGCTAAGTCGTAGTATCTCAGCAAGTGTGAAGATAGCCGTTTGGCTGTGCGGCAGAGGGCAGGCAGATAGCTTACTAACAAAACAATAATGTGTGTAATGTCACAAAATTATTGCATTCCCATGATATTGTTTTTTGCACTTTTCGCTCGTCTTGAAAAAATATTTACACCCATAGGTACACATCACAAACATACCTATACCAATCGAAACAACGATATTTTTTTTCGATATAATCAATCTTCAATATTGACATATTTAAAAAATAATGGAGTGCGTTGGATTGTCCGGTGTGGAGGAGGGAGACTTGAAGATTTCAATAACTGGATTGAAATCTTTTGCCTAAACAGTCTCCTTCTTTTAAGGCGTTGACAACACCTAATATTTCTCTCGCTCGCACGATTTGGCATTTTGGAAGATATAAAATCACAAATTCAAATTTTGAAAGATTGCAAACAACCATTTTGAGTGCAATCACACTGCGCATAGTTTGGTAAAAATTTCATTTTCATTGATGCAAGTTTTCCTACTCAAAAGTTTGCTTGAGTACGAAAACTAGTAAAGCAAACTTTTAAGTAGGAAAACTTTTATCGATCAAAATGATTTTTTTACTAAACTGTGCGTAATGTGATTGCACACAAAATGGTTGTTTGCGATTTTTCGAAAATGGGTTTAGTGATGTTATATCTTTCAACAAGTCAAAACTTGCGAGCGAGAGTCACATTAGCTCTTGTCTTCGTCTTAAATGTTTCTTTGAACAATACACTCTTGATTATAAGATGTTTGATTAAAATCTATGCATATTTGACCGAGATAACAATATTTTTGTAAACTTAAATTATAGATAACAGTATAGTTACTATGACAAATTTGCCGCGGATTGCGTGCGATTCGTGCGCGAGACCACGAAAACCGTGTTTTTACAAAATAAGGCCTACCTACCTAGATGTGGGTCTTAGTGTAGGTCTACACTACACCAGTTTACATCTGCGACCTAGCTAGCTAGGTAGGTGACGCTCTCAAGCAAGGTGGTTAAGTGAAGGACGACGACACGGTCTGCGAAATATAGGTACCTAAGTACCTACCTAAAAACTTTTTCTTGATCAGAAAAGCCGGAGACACCCGTGTTGGGTTGATGGACCTACACAGAGTACAGACCTACGTCCAGCAGGTAGGTCGGCAGGTACCTACTATACCTATACTCGGAACCATCTGAGCGATTATTTGGCGACGGACGATTTTACGATTTTATTAAATATTTGTAATAGTACGTACACAAGGCTGACAACTTTACAGGAGACTTTTTATTTTTTAGTATTTAGAATGATAAAGCGTATTTATTATTTCATTAGCGTGTCAGAGAGCTTCTGACTGGCTTATTGAAATTTGCAGTTTCGCTGAAAAATGATGTTAAGTATCGTCAACGATATACTTAACATACCTATTTTTTTTTTTATACAACTAGCTGATGGAACAAGCAGATGGCCCACCTGATGTTAAGTGGTAACCATCACCTATAAACAAAACATTGCCCCGTAGGTCACGCACAATAAAAACGTGCCCTACGATGCACTGCCCTGCGTCCATCAACTTGAGGCATACAGATGTTAAGCCTCATGTGCCTGTAATTACACCGGCGACCACACTCTTCAAACCGAAACACAGCGTTGCTGCTTGGCGGCAGAAAAAGGCGTAGTGCTAGTACTTCCCCGGACGAGCCCTTCACAAAGAGCTCTACTACTCTTGAACCTATCTACCTACTCGACGAGAAACCCGCCAAAGCTGCAGGCCGCTTCCCGTGCCGACTGCCGCGGCTGGCAAAAGGCTCTATGGTCGTAATATTGTGTGTGATTAGGTTGAATTTGAATTTGTTTTAACCTTTCGATGTACTTAAAAGCTGATGTGTGGTTGGTTGGCTAAGTAGGTATGATTTTTCCACGTACAGTACCTATTTAGCTTTGATAATGAGATAAGCACACGGCCCAACGTACCGTGTCAGAGAACGGCTTCGTCAGTCATGATCGGAAGTTTCATTTCATTTATGACAGGGTTAAGATAGCCAGGTAATGCATAAGGCTTGTGTACTGTATCTAGAACGGCTTCAACAGCCACGCCTGAGAGGTTCATTTATGACACGGCTAAAATAGCCAAGCAAAATTAAGCACATGGCTCAGCGTGCCGTGTCTAGAACGGCTTCAAAAGCAATGTCTGGGTGGTTCATTTATGACACGGCTAACGCAGTCGGGCAATATTAAGCACACGGTTCAACGTACCATGTCTGGAACGGCTTCGGTGGCCATGCCTGGGAGGCTCATTTATGACACGGTTAAGATAGCCAGCCTATGTTAAGCACACGGTCCATCGTGCCCGGTTGAGAACGGCTTTGACAGCCATGTGTTGGTGGTCAATTTATGACACGGTTAAGATAGCCAGGCAAAGTTAAGCACACGGTCCATCGTACCACGTCTGACATGGCTTCGACAGCCATGTTTGGATGGTTAATTTATGACACGGTTAAGATAACTAGCCATAGTTAAGCACACGGTCCATCGTACCACGTCTGACACGGCATCGACAGCCATGCCTGGGAGATTAATTTATGACACGGCTAAGGTAGTCAGGCTATGTTAAGCACACGGTCCATCGTGCCGTGTTGAGAACGGCTTCGACAGCCATGTTTGGATGGTCAATTTATGACACGGTTAAGATAACCAGCCATAGTTAAGCACACGGTCCATTGTGCCGTGTTGAGAACGGCTTCGACAGCCATGTTTGGATGGTCAATTTATAACACGGTTAAGATAACCAGCCATAGTTAAGCACACGGTCCATCGTACCACGTCTGACACGGCTTCGACAGCCATGCCTGGGAGATTAATTTATGACACGGCTAAGGTAGTCAGGCTATGTAAGCACACGGTCCATCGTGCCGTGTTGAGAACGGCTTCGACAGCCATGTGTTGGTGGTCAATTTATGACACGGTTAAGATAGCCAGCCAAAGTAAAGCACACGGTCCATCGTACCACGTCTGACACGGCTTCGACAGCCATGCCTGGGAGATTAATTTATGACACGGCTAAGGTAGTCAGGCTATGTTAAGCACACGGTCCATCGTGCCGTGTTGAGAACGGCTTCGACAGCCATGTGTTGGTGGTCAATTTATGACACGGTTAAGATAGCCAAGCAAAGTTAAGCACACGGTCCATCGTACCACGTCTGACACGGCTTCGACAGCCATGCCTGGGAGATTCATTTATGACATGGCTAATGTAGCCAGGCTAAGTCAGGTACACGGTCCAACGTACCGTGGCTAGAACGGCTTCGACAGCCATATTTGGGTGGTCAATTTATGACACGGTTAAGATAGCCAGCCAAAGTTAAGCTCACGGTCCATCGTACCGTGTCTGACACGGCTTCTACAACCGTGTAAGGGGGCAGCCGTGTATTTTAACACGGTTAGGGATTTTAAACTAGTGAAAATCTAGTGAACACTGTTAACGTAGCCGGTATTACCAGCTAGCACAGCCGCGTTAATGGCTGACGTAGCCATGTAAATCTGGAGCCGTGTACACGACTTTTCACACGGTTGACAAACACGGCTGTCACAGTCGTTTACACGGCTCCCCGAACCGTCTTGAAACCGTAGCCGTGTGTAAAAGCCGTGTATTTTTCCCAGTGCACCACTATAACTTACTTAAATCTCATGTAGTTCTCGGTCATCTCCTCGTAAGATGGCCAGTTGTTCTCGCAAGGTTTGCAAGCGCAATCGAACCAGTACTGCTCTTTCAGGGCTGCCTGTCTCTTGTCCTTAGCCACCGTTGTGAAGATGGGTCCATAGTTTTCGGAAACCTCTTCACCTTTCTTGATGTTTTTAAGGGCGCGTACCACTATGTTTGCGCCTATGAAATATCTGGAAATGTTGGAAACTTTCAGTCAAACAAAGAACCTAACCAGGCGTTGCTCAAATAGAGACAAATTTATAAATGCTGTATTCTTTTATCTGTGATTCTGTCTAAATTAGGATTAGATAAAGCACATAATAAAGTTTTATGTAACTCTTAGTGGTAGCAAAAATTGTCTCAAGTGTGAGATGATGAACATTTAAAATATTTGTTTTCACCGCTTACCTAACTACAGAAGGGTCACAAGCGTGATTGAAAAGAGCTAGAGTGGGGAACACGGCTCCTGCCAAGAAAACCGACTTTCCATCGTGTTTGATCACGTTTTTATTCGCTTTCGGCTTTGGACATTGTAGCTCAAAGACTTCATGGGCATTGAATTGCAGAACTTGCAGGTTTTTCAGAATAAAACCTCCAATCAAAGCCACATCTTCTTGATACTTCTCATCAACTGCCATCGATTTAATATCATCAATTTCAATTGGTTTTCTTCTAGGTTTCCCTTCAAAATAGCCACATATTTCCAGTAGCTTTACAAGGAAAGCAGTCATTTCTGTTCTGTGTATGAAATCATCCTTGCTCCTTTTATCTTCGTGAGCTACTAAGTTGAAAATATTTCTGTAGTCATTTGTTTTGTATGGTCCTGTAGGGGGGTCTAAAGGCAAGTTTTTAAAGTAGTCCTTATCGTGTTGTGTGATCATTCTCAGAGCTATTTGACAAGTGATAGAGCAGCCAGACTTCCAGAGTAGTGGTAGAATGTGACACTCGTATGCGTGGTACGATTTTTGAGCTGCCTCTGAACATGCATCACTGCAGAATACCACGTTAGGGCATTTAGGACAAGCCAACGGAATCACACATCTGGAAAAAAGTCATTTTGGTAGTACTTATAAGTCTTAAGCCTTTGTCTTAAGCCATCCAAATCAGCTAGCTGGTCTTACCTGATGAAACAGTTTTGGCAATGTGTCTTCGAAAATTCACCCAGAATAACGCCACTATGTGGCTTTTCGACCAACAACACCTCTCCAGCTTCTATATCTCTAGACGCCGTTGCAAACCGTCCTCTTACATCATCTCTATCAATAGTTATAGCATCTGACGCTGCGGGGTATTGAGAGTTCCGTTTCCCCGTTAATTTTGGTTTAGGCGGAGTACTGTTCATGGGCTCAGGGTCTTTTTTGACCGCGGCTAAGGTCATTCCCTTGTTTAGCACTTCAAGCATGAGTTTTGCATCTGTTCGCATTTTTTGCCGTTTCTCTTTATCCAGTTTAGTTGCCTCATCAAGCGAGCTAATAGTGTCCCTAAAAATGAATGCTTTAGTTAGATGGATATCCTTGAAACTAAATCAACTAAAAACTATTTCTACTAAAGTGCCGCTGCATATATGCATATATTCACATAGCGCCTACTCAAACCCGTAACTACAATAAGGCACGGACTCTTGTCAATGCTAATATTATGAAAACCGTAACCAAGTCTGAAATTAAAATAACAGAGCTTCTATGCAGTGACGCTTCAATATAGGTAGAGTGTAGGTAAACCTCAGTGTCAACGTACTGAAAAGCTTTGATTGCTTCTTGGTTCCGCTTTAAAACGAGAAGGCTCCTGGCTTTTCTCTCGTAGACTTTGTACCTCAAATGTCGAGGGTAAGGTAGAGAAAGGCATCTCCTGATGTCTGCCAACGACTCCTCATACCGTTCCAAGTGATTCAACGCGGCTGATCGATTCGCCAAAACAATAGCCAGCTCCTCAGCTAAAATAAACAAACACGATTTGTTATTGTAGGTAGTATCTTGTTTACTCGATTGCCATGCTAATCCGTCGTCTTAATTTCATACAAATGAGTGTTTCATTTGTAATTGCCAGGTAAATTAGACATAGAATTGCAAGAAGGAATTGTGTTCTACATTCATAGCATGTCAAACAGATTTTAATTAAAATGCATGTTCCTGGGAAGAGTCAGTCCCAATTCATTCATATTTCTTTGATTTTCTTTATCGCATTATGTATAAACTACTCATTTCCTGCCCAAGGTCCACACAACTCTATACAATTCCGAACAAGAAATATTTCCTTTCATAAAAAGTCTGTGATACACACAGGTTTGCGGTTAAAAGCTCGTTAGTTTGTCTATAGCCTCAGTTAGATATTCGCGTTTGTTGATGACATTTAAAGACACCGTAACCTACTACTCACTTTCCTTCTCCGGTATATGAACCATGCTCTGACTGTAGAGCGCCATCGCCATACCCCAGTCACCTTTCTGCACCGCTTTATTGCCCTCATCTTTAAAATTCTTCGCTTTTTCCAAGTGCTTTCTCACCGGGAACTCGCCGCCAGCCTGACATTTCTGAACGGCGCCCGCCAAATCGTAACTTTTAACTGCCGGTAGACTGCACAAGTAGGAGACTCGCTTTGCGTTGGTCTCTAGATTGACAAAGTTATTCCTCGTAACATCGTCCAACGAACTGTTTATGGTGTCGTGGAACTTCTTGAAGAATCCGTCCTTAGCTTGCGACATTTTGAGCACGAGCGCATGCGACAAGCGGTTATGTTTTCGGGAGAGGTTAAAAACTGAAGAAAGCACAGTGCGGCTACCGGTTCTATTTTCGTATTTGGAACGTCGATCTGTTCATTACTTCAGTCAGGTCGGATTCTAGTATCATCTTATGCCATTGTTTATCAAATAACTTCACTGTGGTCTATATCTTGGTTAGATAGGTTAGGTAGGTACCTTGACAACGTACGACAATCTTTTCCTACTAATAATTCCATGAAGTCGATCGCAAATCTACTGACTCATACCGAAACTAATGTAGCGTAAAAAATCCACGTCCAGATAGGCGAGTCAATGATCTTCACAAAGAAGCGTCAAAATCTCAGACCCCATATTAAAATGTAAATATAAACTACGGAGGATGATTGTGAACCGAGCACGCAATGGGTACTTAAAAAACCTATAATAGCTGGGTACCTACAAGTTTTATTTTGATAAAAACATTTTATGTTTAGATGTTAAATTGTAATTCTCTGGTTATTTCGAGAACGTACATAGTACTTAAGTAATACGTTCCAGCCAGCCAGATGTCATTGGCATTATTGTAAGATCACAGAATCTAATTTCTGATCTCAGTGATTCGTAAATGTGGAGTAGTTAATGTTGGTATAAATTTAGCTTCGCGTCTATTTTACTATCTTTGAGTATCTAGGTACGTTAACCGTCAGATATAAATATATAATTTTCGTCTACTCTAGACTCGTCCAAATCGAAAAGAAATATTTTTATATGTCCAATAGCTTCTTCTTGTTGTAGTGAAATATTTTAGGTGTGCCAGAGAGGCTCCTTCCGAGCCTTGACACATTTTTGGTGCTAAGACGACTTGACAGTTTCCTCACGACGTTTTCCTTCATCGTTTGAGAGTGCTGGCACTATTTTTTTTTTTTTTATACAACTAGCTGATGGAACAAGCAGATGGCCCACCTGATGTTAAGTGGTAACCATCACCTATAAACAAAAAATTGCCCCGTAGGTCACGCACAATAGGAACGTGCCCTACGATGCACTGCCCTGCGTCCATCAACTTGAGGCGTACAGATGTTAAGCCTCATGTGCCTGTAATTACACCGGCGACCACACTCTTCAAACCGAAACACAGCGTTGCTGCTTGGCGGCAGAAAAAGGCGTGGTGGTAGTACTTCCCCGGACGAGCCCTTCACAAAGAGCTCTACTACTCTTTATTATACAGGGTGGCCAAGGACTTCCCGTAGAACAATTTTTTGCAGCAGCTGATGACCACATTTAACCCCTAGTTGCGTTTGATCCACGACTTTTTGGCCACCCTGTATATTATACAAATACATTTTTATTATCTAAGATTCAGAAGCTGCTATATGAACCTCAGAATATTAATTTTTAAACCACTACTATTTTGCCTTTTTGAGATTTTTTGTAGAACATTCAGCAAGTCTTATTGCAGAACAAAATCCTTGAACCGCTGACAACTGTCCGCTTCCAAGTATCTGATGAAGATCTGTCTTTATGTCAGACTTCCACGTAAATTAGATAAAGCTTTACACTGAACAGGCATTATGTTTGAGTTTGCGGTTAAAAAACAAAGAAATGTTACTTTTGTTTTCATTATTATCCTGCTTCTGTAGCGCTATTCCGTTAACAAATTTGAGGAGTATCACCTAGTGGATCCACGCTCACTTCGATCACGAGGCTCCCCTCACGCATGCACGTGCCACTTCACTCACGCGGGTGGCGGGTGATTAGTTACAAAATGACAAATTGTAAACTCACCGCGGATTTCGCGGTCACTTGGCGAGTGTTGTCAGAATATCAATTTAGAATTGGTATAGCAACCATTTTTTGTAAAAGTACTTAATATCTAGAGATTGTGCAGCCAGACTAGATATTTCCATTATTTGAATTGTTGGATGTTAGGTTGTTGGCTGTATCCAACAGAACCCAGCATCTTACTATAACTTCTAAGTCGCCTTTCCTTCTTATCTTTCTCGAGAACCTTTCTGTCATAGTCTAAATTCTGTTTAATGTTTCAATATGTAACTGCTGCTCAAACAGCCGAAAAATGATATGAGGTGTGGATACGAGAATTTTAACTGAAACTGAAACAGCTTCACGACTTTGATCCCCAGGCACGGTAGATATCCCTTCAGATCTCCCAGTACCAAGTAGGTACTAATTCAAGATTCTTTGAGGATGTCTAAGGGGGTTAGTCAGAGGTACGTCCAAACATTACATTTGGCACTTACCCACATTTTGCAGTAGTTAGTATTCCATACGTGACAGGTTGCAAGCCTATCGCCGCTGTTAGAATACTAACTGGTTTCCTCACGGTGTTTTCCTTCACCGTTTAAGAGCACTGGCATTGCGCACATAAATTTTTACGATAGAAAAATCCATTGGTGCACGACCGGATTCGAACCTGCGACCTTACGATCGGAAGGCGGGGTCACTCCCACTAGTCCACCGGTACGAGAATTTTAGCAGTGGTGAAGCGAATGATTTGAAAATATTAACTTTTGTTTTTATAAGACAACGAGATTATATTTTGAAAGATAGCTTAGATTGTGAAAATTCGGCCACTGTAAATAATAGTACTGTTCGGAAGGACGAAATGTCAAGGATTTTGATAGCCAAATATCTAATTGGAAACAACTTGAGCATTGCAACCGTGGGCTTATTTCACATTTTCTTTATGTTTTTACATTAAAATAGTGTTTGATTGTAATACTCCTCGTGACACGATGAGAATTAACAATTAAAAACTCATTAGATGCACAATAAACGCAGAAACTGGTTCGTCTTTATACTGAGCCAGTCTAGAATCTTTTCCAGATGTAATCACAAGCTTTTATGTACATAATTGGAGCTATAGACCGTAGTTTTCGAAGAATGGCAGCCCTGGAAATCTTAGTAAATATAATATTAAAAACGCCTTAAAAGGTGAAGTGATCTGCTTATGATTCAACTCGCATAGTCAGTAGCATTTTAATCATGGAATATGATATGAGACTACAATGAGGTCTTTGGTATGTTTCCTCAATTCCACGAAGGTTCTTGGAGGTGCAAAGTTAGTTGGCGAGAAAAATATTTATTGCTTGGGTGAATTCCACTGCTTGACGTCAAAGCAACAAGATAATAACTATTAGTATAGTCTCAAGTCATCCGTTATGATCATAGCAATTTAACAGATTCTATGATATGATCACTCATAGTCATAACCTGCTCAAAAACGTCACAGTTTATCATTATGCATTGGGTACGAGAAATAAAAATGTCGAAAAATATGCAAATGCTTTTGTCAATACATTATCAAAAAGATGAAGAACAGTTACAGGGCTAATTTAAATGTTTTTTAATGGGGTTAACCATAAAGAAATAAAAATATGTTAGGTAATGGCTACCACTTAACATCAGGTCGACCATCTGCCTGTTCTATTAGAAAGTACTTAGTATAAAAAATATATTTTTCTGAAGTACAACAGTAAATAGTCTGTATATCATAGGTTTATTATATCATTTGTGTACAGGCATCACTATTAGGTAGTTACCCCAAACCAAATCTAGATTTCCTACGCAGATAGATCTCATGCAGTCGGGAAGTGTCACAGTGCGGGATATGTGGGTCTTTGTAATATTGCTGGATACATTACAACTCGATGAAAGCAAGAACATCCTTACCTAAGTCTGACGAAAGAATCGACATAATGATATCTTCGATTGCACCCGTGTTGTTATTTGTGCTGAGTTGAAATTAAACGTCCGCGTCGATTGACTTTTGACCAAAACGGATTAGCAGAAAACGGCAAAGCTTGTCCCGCGCGTTTTCTGTCAACTGGGACATACTCATAGTTCAAGATAATGAAAGGAATTGGGGTAAACTGCTAATAGCCAGCCAGCATCAGCCTGTAGGAGTCCATTGCCATATACATACAATTCCAGGAAGAAAAATTCTCGTCTCGCTTCGTCATCCAGGTCATGGTCGCCATTCGAGAACCTATATTCCCGTGGCTGCCTAGCAGTAAGAGGGTCAGACATCTCCACCAGTGGGGAATAGGACAGTCTTTTATAAATATTGGGTTTATATTTTTTAAAGTAATATAATCCTGAATATTTAATAAAAACTCAATTTATTAAAAAAATATTTATCCTTACGCTCTGGTGATCTGTGCGTAGTATAAAGGCAGTAAAGGGCCTGAGAGTCCCTGTCTAGTCGAGAGCCTCTATAAATTTTTATGATATGATATCACAAGAATTTATTAGGGTAGCCCAGAGGCAAGTCCAAAAACTCATAATTACGTCCGCGTGTGTTTATAAACTAGACAAACGATCAGGATGTGTGACAAGCATCAGAAACGATGCTACAGGTCCATTTGAGGAGTTAATTACATAATCACAACGCGGCGCACGCTACCGCAAGTCACGACTAACGAACATTTTGCATCGCTTTGGCGTCTACATGCCCCCCTGCATAAGTATATTTTTTTTAACTGATGGAACTGGTGATCTTCTCGTCACACATACCGCAGAGCCGACAGTAAATCTTCAACCTGTGTGTGTTGCCAGTGATGACACTTGGAACTGAGACGTGGTCGCTTCTAATGGCTTCATCAACAAGCTCAAACGCAATGGCTATGGAAAGAGCTATGCTGGGAGTTTCACTATGAGATAGAATCAGAAATTAGGAAATCCGTAGTAGAACCAAGGTAGCCGACATAGCTCTCAGAATCAGCAAGTTGAAGTGGCAACGGGCAGGTCATATAGCTCGAAGAACTGACGACCGCTGGGGAATAAAGGTTCTCGAATGGCGACCACGAACAAGCGCAGTGTGGGACGCCCTCCTATCCGATGGACTGCATACATTGTTAGGATCGCGGGTAGTCAGTGGATGGAAAGGGCTCATAATTTCAGCGTTCTTCCTGGAAACGGATAGGGGAGGCCTATGTCCAGCAGTGGACTTCTGTAGGCTGATGATGATGATGAACTGCTGGAACAAGCAGATGTGGTAAACTATAACAAAGCATTTCCTCGTAAGTTACGAACGAAAGTATGATGCACGCCCTGCGTCCATCAACCTAAACCTTACAATGCCTCACGTTCCTGTGTTTTCATCGGCAACAACACTATTCCTGAATAAAAAAAACTGAAACAGCTTCACGACTTTGATCCCCAGGCACGGTAGATATCCCTTCAGATCTCCCAGTACCAAGTAGGTACTAATTCAAGATTCTTTGAGGATGTCTAAGGGGGTAGTCAGAGGTACGTCCAAACATTACATTTGGCACATACCCACATTTCGCAGTAGTTAGTATTCCATACGTGACAGGTTGCATGCCCATCGCCGCTGTTAGAATACTAACTGGTTTCCTCACGATGTTTTCCTTCACCGTTTAAGAGCACTGGCATTGCGCACATAAATTTTTCGATAGAAAAATCCATTGGTGCACGACCGGATTCGAACCTGCGACCTTAAGATCGGAAGGCGGGGTCACTCCCACTAGACCACCGGTGCTCCTGAATAAATATAAAATAGTCCCTGCATTTGGGTCAGATCTAAAAGCCCAGCAGTGGGCTAAGATTGGTTAGCGCTTGAGGTACAAGGCTGGAAAAATCTAAGAAACAAAGTGGACTGGTGATCAGTTATGACAAGAAAACCTGTTGTGCTCTTCGTTATTTTATTTCAAATATGAATCTAAAATATATATATCTACTATCCTCTAATTTATATCAAAACTTTTACTAACATCTCGTCCTAGTGACACAGAATAAATAGTACCTACCAGTGTTCTGGTTTGTGCGTCTCCTACGTGACTTGAAAGCAGATAAGCTTTTCCCATGAAGTGTGCCAATCTGGATTATAATCATCACAAGATCTTGGAGGATTTTGTGCAAGTAGGTACTGATAGTGAGAGAGACAGTCGCCTGACCTTGTTAGCCAGCAGATTAGGGCATTATTTATATTATAAAGGGTTCTTCCGGGGAATAACTACCGCACCATGTATGCCGTTTCAAAGTGATCCTTGTGATTTTATTGCGTAAATAATACATTTATTGTGTATAATAATATTTTATTGCGTAAATAATACATTTATTGTGTGTAATAATATATTTATTGAGTAAATAATACACTTTAGCTTTGATGCTTATTTCTGACATATGCATCATAGCAGTGCTCTATGATTCTGATGTGAATGAGGCTTAGCATCTGTTGGGCACTGGCAGTGCATCGTAGGGCGCGCTCATAGGTATCGTGCAGTACGGTGCATTGAAGAGCAGGTTCCAATCGGGCGTGACTTACGAGGCAATGTTGTTTTATGGGTGATAGGAGCAACCATCAACCATAACATCGTTTGTTCTATCACCAACTACCAAGCTACCAAGCATTCTAATGAAAAAAAAACATAATTTAGGTAAAGAAAATTATAACAACACAGAGGATCGAATGCACCACCAGAGTCAACAGATCCTTAACTACTTTATGTCTCTTCTTATCATATTATTTTTTTCTTATTATCTCCTATCCGATACATTAGACACAAGTTTTATCGTTATTTAATGGAACTATCAGGAAATCCGCAGTTAATTATAAATATATCTATACATGAATTTGCAAGATGATCTCGTCATAATTCTTCCCGCATCACAGTAACCGTACCTACCTGCTAAGTACTCATGTAAGTAGATGCACGTGCAGGCTACATGCCGTGCCACGGTCGGCCAAACGGAACGCTTCCTTATGACACTAAAGACGACCATACACTCATAATCGCAACTGATAGGTGGTTGTAGGTCATATTTTGGCAATAGGGGTACGATAAAATGTACCTAACTACTACCTACCTACCTCCTGTAATGCTGGAACGTCACTTCGCTATAATACGCTACGAATACAAGAAGAATACGCAATATACGAGCAAATAATAACGCGTCTTTACTTATTTGTCAAGTTTTTGAAAAATGGCAAAAATAGAGGCACTATCACACTATAACATCGTCGTACGGGAAAGGCGAATGTGCGGACACAGATAGCGATGTGAAGTGCCACTATTCAAAGATCGAAATGATTGTCCTACTTTGAAAAATCATTCAAAAGATAAAATCGCTGCCAACCATCAAAAAATTTCTTTTAATTTCGATTTTCTGTTAGAAAACTTTTATAGATCTTAATTAAATTTTTGGTGAATCCTTGTAGAGGCACCTAATGTTAACCCGAAACTTGGTATTAAGTGTTTTGACGGTTATCAGCAACTTAATCAAATAATCTTCCGTAAGCACAAATCAGAGCAGCCTCCAGGCTACAGGAACCAATCAATATTCTTATCAGCGATAACCCTTGTCTTCCCATTGGCACGCGGTCCCTTCCTCTTGCTAATTAAGTAGCACTTACACTTTTCCTCTAACACGATATCTGTATTGATTATTGGTGGTATAATTGCTGTGAAGCAGCAGATGCAGTTTACCTGTTAATTAAATTAAAAATTATATAAATTAGGAAAAGTTTCAAAACTTTGATCCTCAGGCACCTAAGACATCCCTCGGACGTCTAAAGGGGGGGTAGTCAGATTTATATCCATACAATTCATGAATTTTCCTAGACACGTGTCTATCTAGGTACAAGATTTAGAATAATTATGTAGCAGACTGTGTCTCCTGCTGTTTACAGAAATTTTTAAAACTGTGTTACAGTAGACAGTGCTTTCAGAATGTTAAAAAAAATTCCGAATCGTAGTAGTTAGTACTAGATAGTTCAATTAATATAACAGATTCACCTACAGTTTTTTGCAGCAACTAGTTGGTAATGTTTATCTTCACTGCGATAGGTACCTACCTACCTATCATGGCATTTGCGTTGTCCTCGCATACCGCTCTACAAATCTACATGCCTGTGGGTTGACGACTTGCAATGCACCTATTGACACTGTCATATCCATAGCAATATTGCATAAAGCTTTACAAGGTCTAGAATTTAAAAGAATGGACGTATACTGAAAACTGAATTAACTGAAGCCTCTTCACAACTTTGATGTCTAGGACGATCTTAGTGCCAGTACGAGTTCGTGGGTAGTACACCTAATTTATCTCGCTCGCACGATTGGACATTTTAAAAGATATAAAATCGCTAGACACAATTTTGAAAAATCGCAAAAATCCATTTTTGAGATTTTCCAATTTCCAGTTTGGTAAAAAATTCATTTTGATCGATGCAAGTTTTCTTACTCAAAAGTTTGCTTATGTACAAAATTAATAGGAAAACTTGTATCGATCCAAATAATTATTTCACTAGTGCGTATTGTGATTGCACACAAAATGGTTGTTTGCGATTTTTCGAAAATGGTTTTGGTGATTTTATATCTCTTCACCAATACGTAAAGTTGCAATTTTTTTTGTACCACGTTTTACCCAGCAGCAAAGTAAGTGCCCAGTGGCCTAGCGAAGAAAGTTATAAAAGATAAGGAAGAAATCCGTTTACGTAACTCCACGTCGAGATAACACTGTAGAAGTATCTTCCACATAACAGCACGGCGCCGCTGTGATCTTTATCATAATGTTTGGATAGTAAACATTTTCTCTCCAAATCAAGGTCAAATCCTAACGTACAAAGTATAAATATTGGAAGAAGCAGGGTTTATGCTACCACATTTCACGGCTCTTGGGCTAATAAGGGGCAGCATACGGCGCGCCGCTATCTCGCTCGCACAATTGAACAGTTTTGAAGATATAAAATCACTGAATGTAGTTATGTAAAATCGCAATCGCAATCGGATAAGTTGTTCTCAATAGCATTACAAAGATTTAGCGAAAATAAGATTTTGATACAAGCAAGTTTTCAGACTTAAAAATGGGTTTTTATATATAAAATTTTTTTATGTATAAAATCTTGCTTGGCTGAGCAACCCCATGTCTTCCGGCCTATAAAGTTCTAAAAAAACACGTTAAATGTTTTAACATGTTTAGGTACCTAGAGGTTTACAACGACTTTTATTATAAACGCGAAATTTTGTAAGTATATGGATGGATGGATGTTTGTTACTCTTTCACGCCGGAACGGCTGAACGGATCTGGATGAATCTTGGCAGAGAGATAGATTAGTCTCAAATAGCGTCTAAAATAGCACATAGGCTACTTTAATCCCGTTGGAATACCGGGATTGAAATCTACGCAGGTGAACGCGAGAGGCGCAACTAGTGAACTATAAAATGTATTGCAGACTATAAAATGTATGATATTACCCAGACATATAATATGCGCAAGATTGCTTATTTACGTGTCCAAGTAATAGAGCCTATGTCAAGTTTTAATTAAAACCAGAGCCGTACAACGTGAAATACTTCCTGCGAAGATTACATTATAATTGCTTGATATAGAGCTCCGAGAAGGTTCCACAATGCGAAGGTAATTTCAAAGAACTGTTAAAGAAACGTTTCCACTATTCGTACGAGAATTTACGAATGTTAAATCATTTATAGCTAATTTAAGGGCTTTCTATGGTAGAAATGTATCTTACCTCCACGGTGAAGAAAAACATCGTGAGGAAACCAGATATAGAATTCTAACAGCGAAGTTGATGGACGCAGGGCAGTGCATCGTAAGGCACGTTTCTATTGTGCGTGACTTACGAGCAATGCTTTGTATATAGGTAATGGTAACCACTTGCAAGAGCACCGGTGGTCTAGTGGGAGTGACCCCGCCTTCCGATCGTAAGGTCGCAGGTTCGAATCCGGTCGTGCACCAATGGATTTTTCTATCGAAAAATTTATGTGCGCAATGCCAGTGCTCTTAAACGGTGAAGGAAAACATCGTGAGGAAACCAGTTAGTATTCTAACAGCGGCGTTGGGCTTGCAACCTGTCACGTATGGAATACTAACTACTGCAAAATGTGGGTATGTGCCAAATGTAATGTTTGGACGTACCTCTGATGACCCCCTTAGACATCCTCAAAGAATCTTGAATTAGTACCTACTTGGTACTGGGAGATCTGAAGGGATATCTACCGTACCTGGGGATCAAAGTCGTGAAGCTGTTTCAGTTTCAGTTTCAGTAACCACTTGACATCAGGTGGGCCATCTGCTTGTTCCATCAGATAGTTGTATAAAAAAAAATAGGAAACCTGAGCACCTCCGGAAAATCAAAAAAGTCTAAATACGTCATTGTCGCATAGGTACACATTGTCTTTCCAAAGAAGTACCAATTGAAATAAAACCAGTTCTTTAGTACTTAGGTACATACAACTATACAACCAATAAATCTTGTAATGACTAATCTAAGTAAGTAGCGCACGTGCCTTAAATGAAAATGCACATTGCATATGCATTGGCGTAAATGATTTGCACCCGTTTATACCTGGCTTAGGTTCTCGAATGGCTACCACGAACAGGAAAACGAAACTGTGGACCGCCCTCCTATACGATGGTTTAATGACCTCAGTGGCGCAGCGGGCGAGAGTCCGCCTGCGACGCGAGAGGTTTCTGGTTCGATTCCCGCCGCGGAACAAATTTGTGTACGATCTGCAGAAATTTGTTCCGTTGGTCTGGGTGTTTTCTATATATAATAAAAAATAAATAAATAAAATAAATAAATAACTCTGGACCATCCACACAGCACCATCTAGCCCCAAAGTAAGCTTCACAAAGCTTGTGTTATGGGTACTAGATGACTGATATATTTAATACATTATATACTTACATAGATAGATATCTATTTATTATGAGTATATCATGTATTAAATATATCAGTTAAAATCTAGTACCCATAACACAAGCTTTGAGTAGCTTACTTTGGGGCTAGATGGTGTGGGTTGACCAGCATTATTTATTTATTGTTAGGAGGTGGATGGAAGGGGCTCAGAATCGTTCTTCCCGGAAATTATTATACATCAAAAATATCATGTACTATTATGATTCAATGGCGGAACTGTGAGTGCTCACGTAAATAGACAGAACAATTGTATGTAGGTGTTTAATAATTTCCTCTACGAAGTAACTTTTGAGCAATCTATCAGTCTACGAGAGGATGACCACACCGTTCTATATTTTTACTCCCACATTATATGATACACACATATATATTACTAGCTGCCCCGCGGTTTTGCCCTCGTAGTTATAAATCCTGATATTTCCACGGGATAAAAAGTATCGTGCTATCATAGTATTCCAACTATAATCTATCTCTGTGCCAAATTTCACCCATATAAAAAGTAGATAATACTAATCTATCTATACGTCTTATTTTATGTCCATCCAAAGGTGGCCTGTTAGAGACCGCTTTTAGTGATATGACTGACCATAAATACCTCTACTTTTACCTGTGTTTTTTTATTTTTTATAGTAATATTCTTCTCTAATTTTGAGAATTCGATGAGTGGTCAATAGTAGGCAGATATGTGGGTTAGTCCGCCACGGTCCAGTAAATTGAGGGCATGCAAGGTGACTTCCAAATTCTAGTTAGAATATACCTTGATCTTCCACAGTTTAAAATATCTTCGTATTTTTTGCAACTCAAATGGTTTTTGAGCGATGTTTCGAATATAATTAACTAAACATAGATTTGATTGCGTTTCTGCGTGTAATTGCTTATTCCGGTGTTTATTTTGTTCTTTGTCTTGGTTATCCAGCATCGCCGGACAGACATTTTTTGTCTCGGTAAGACGTAAACATCCAAACTGCAAAAACCGCTACTATGATACGATCATTTTTTTGTAAGACTTTTTAAGTGCAAAGTCAGTTCTTTGTATTGGTAAAGTAGCTTCCCGCGGCTACGCTCGCGTATTTTTTTTATACAACCAAGGTAGCGATGGGAAGCGGTTACCGCAGCCTATAGACGTTTGTAACACCAGAAGTGTCACCCGTATTGCGGTGTCGCTCGCACATTTCAACATGAATTGTACCAGGCCCACACCTACAATTTGTGTTGGGGCTATAGGGAATTAGTGCAACTTATTTTATTACCTAAATAATCTTTAAAACAAATACCTAAATAATTTATGATTGTGTATTGTGACAGGCTTCATAGCACAGTTGGTATTGAGAGTGAGTTGAGCTGAAGTAAATATTATAGTGTTACAACTGTTAAACACAACACATACTTTGAAAGAAATTGGTTGCACTTGAATGCCTGTTATCTTCACAAAACGCTGCAAAAACTCATACAATGACAAAAACGAGAACTTAAAATACCTTTATATATATAGTTTTCCCATTATGTGCTGAAAAAGTATATAGTCATGCAACCATAGGAACTCGAAACGCATGAAAATTATAATGATTACACAATATTATACAAAAAAAATAAGTAAATAAATGTTGGTGGATTTTCCACACAGCCTACCTAGCCCCAAACTAAGCCATAGCTAGTAATAAATGCGGGAACCAGTTAGCTGATATAATACATATAATAGTACTTTTTGGTAAATATTTACTTCCTACTACTATTATAAACGCGAATGTTTGTAAGTGTGGATGGATGGATGTTTGTTACTCTTTCACGCCGGAACGGCTGAACGGATCTGGATGAAACTTGGCAGAGAGATACACTTGTGGCTCTGGGAGCTGTAGACCTCGCGAGCATACTAAAAGTGAGCTATTTGAGGAATGTAATGTGCAAGTGCATTTTCCGTTTTGTGATTTTTTTGATCTTTTTGATTTTTTTTGCATCATCTTGTGTAGAATAAGGTCCTTTGTGTTTCTCTCAAATTTGATTGAAAACCATCGATTGTTTGATGAGCTATCCTGTTCATCATGCTGAAGATCCTTATCAGATCTTCGCCAAACTTTTATGAGACCAACTTATAGTTACTACCTTTCAAATAAAAAAAGAATAATCGAAATCGGATCTCATTTGGTGGAGATATCCAGTATATCAAATAGCCCCCATTTTACCCTTTTTTGGGGAGGTACCCCTCCGATCAAAAATCCCCGACGACAAAAAAATTCTAATAAGTCATATAACCTGTGTACCAAGTTTCATCCAGATCGGTTGAAAAATGCGACCTGTAGAGGAGAACAGACAGACAGACAGACATCCGGACAAACGCATTTTTGGCCAATGTGAAAACTGACACGCTTCGCTCGCTTCGCTCGCTCGGTCAATTATAGTCTGGAATAACACATAGGCTACTTTTTATCCCGTGGGAATACCGGGATTTAAATCTGCGCGGGTGAAACCGCGGGACGCAACTAGTAATCCTATAATCGCAACAATCAAATTCCTACTATCAACTCATCCAACATTAGATTACATTCTAAATATTAGATTACATTCTAAATACTATCTATCCTTGCCTAATATGTCTAGCATTATATCCAGCCCATAAAAAATGTGGTAGCCATACTATTACACCCACTTACCAGATAAATTGATAATGTACCTACTGACAATAAGTTTAACGTGCTGATAAATAATTAAGATTATTTATTTTTCAAAACACAATATTTGTGTAAGTTTGTTAATATACGCGTGTAAAACATGTCGAAGTTAGCGCATTAGTCCATTATCACTGTTATCTACGATGCAAAAAAAAAAAATTATTTTTATCTTCGTACTAGAAGATAATGAATATACAAAACAACCAAGTTTTATTCGTTTTGTAGTGCTTATAAAACGAACCCTACGGATTCCCAAGGTTCGGTAAGGGTTTAAGGAAATCACAAAGTTTTTTATAACGTCCCAAAAGTTACCTATGTATAAACTAATGTCTATAATATCTTCAAGCAGCTTTGCCGTGTTTCGGTTTGTAGGGTGCGTTGATGCCGCGGTGAAGGCACATTAGGCAGTGCATTCTGCATGCGTCTTTCAAAGTATCTAGTGTTTTGTGATAGGTGGTTACCACTAAACATCAGGTGGGCCATATGCTTGTTTCGTCAGGAAGTCGTATAACATAATATATTTGTATTTTATATACATTTACAGTATAAAAACTTAGCTACTTAACTTCATGAACGCCGAGCTGAAACCATAAAAAGCTTAATGTTTGTTAAAAGCTGAAGCTAAAGGCTGAAATACCAAAATGGGATAGTCAGAGGCACGACCTAAAATTTAGCGCATGCCTTCAGAACATGATGGAAAATTCGCTAGCGCCACTAAATCTGCAGATAAATAAAAGAGCAATGAGATTAGCCATCTATAAATTCCACCGACGATGCTACACGCCCCTTGCAGTTTTCCTCCATCCAATCAGCAGATTACTAAGTAACAGGTATAAATCTTATTAAGCAGTTATCTTATAAAGGTCTATGAGCCAACAGCCACCTCGATCTCCATGAATTGTTTATTTAATTCGCCACTTACAGCGAACCCGCCGAAATCGCCGGGAACATTGTCATTGCAAGTCGGTACTACGTCGGAGTAGCACGCGTTCTAAATACAAATTAATAAAACTTTTCAGTGCGATTATCTGAAAATAATAACCGGGTTTTATTCGTGTCAGTCGTAGCGCTGCGCCGTAGCTGCCTCTACGAACGATCGTGCGGTTGTTGGGGTGATCTCGAATTTCCGGTGCATTTTCTTTAAACTGAAGAAAGATGTCGAAAGCCGCTCACAGTGAGTATTTCATTGTGATTTTTTTTTAATTTTTTAGTAGGTACGCGTTTTAAATAAAAGCAGGAACACAAAAACTTTTTTAGGATTGATTTTTTTTATTGACTTAAAATGTTATTTTGTACAAGTTGTTGGGTGAGTATCTCTTAGTAGGTACGAAAAATATTATTTTCTACAAGTAGTTAATAAGTGAGTATTTCTTAGTACGAACCAAAAAAAAAGTGTGCCAAATGTAACGTGTGAAATATTTCTAAAAAAAATTATCTAGGTGTTTAGTAACTAGTATTCTCATCTGTGGTTAAACATAGAAAAATTACATTAGTTCATGCAGTCATCTCGAAAAATTAATTGATTAACTCAATGCCATCGAAACTTGGTGCATTTAAATTGCAAATGTATAACCTTTGCTTGAATTCAGATCTCAGTAGTTATAATGGTTGGTTCCCTTTTTGTCGAGTCCCCTTACGTCGAGTCTGAGAGTCTATTGTTCTTTCAAGATATCTGTGCGAAAAACTCGACATGGGGTAATAAAAGCGAGAACTTTCTAGGCTCGACATAAAGGGACTCGACTTATAGGGAACCAATCGTATAATAATAAGCATCTTATTTTTTATCAGAGAAGACATTTATCCACAAAGAAAATTACAATGAATTTATTTTGTTAAGGAGTTGAATGACTTTAGTTGAGGTATTTGCAAGATGTACAAAATATATCCTACTAGTAGTGCCCTGCGGTTTCACCCGCGTAGTTTTGTATCCCGGTATTCCCACGGGATAAAAATTAGCCTATGTGTTATTCCAGACTATAATATATCTCTGTACCAATTTTCACCAAGATCCGTACAGCCGTTCTGGAGTTAGAGTAACAAACATCCATCCATACTTACAAACTTTTGCATTTATAATATTAGTAGGATATTAGTAGGATTAACCGACTAACAGGTACATTTAATGATATACATAAAATAACCTACATAAAATATCTAATAGATAGGTACATATCTCTCTATTAGATATTTTATGTAGAATGTCAGAATTATAGGTATCTCTATCCGTGCTCGTTTGATACAGCATAATCCTTTGAAATATAATAATGATGGATTAGCCCCAACTAATAATGATATTAGTCTCGCATTCGCTTCAGACTACATTTTTTTGCCAGGTAGTTTTTGTATGTTACGTTTAAAAATATTGGACTGATAAAAGTATGCTGGTTAAATGGTCGACATTATTCATTCAGTACCTACCCACCAGAGCTTAGTTTTTGGTTTTCTGTATCATCAGGCCGTATTTTATACCTTATACCTTTTGTTTACTTAGTTGCAAATAAACGTTTTGATTTGATTTAATTTAATTTTGTATGTCGACTCGCAATCGCAACTCTGTACAAAACCCAGGCTTGCGATTCGAAAAACCAAATACCAAAACTAAAAAAAACTTGAACTCTTGGTATTTATTGATAAGAAAATCGAAATGGCAATGGGTGTTCGCCGTAAAACCGACCCTCGCTGCCGTTGGAGCAAACGCATACTTGAGTGGAGACAGGTAGTGAGTGACGCTCTCCGGCAAGGTGGGTCGAAGATCTGGGAAATGAAGCTGGTATAAATACTGGACGAGAAGATCCGAAGACCGGGCTCAGTGGCCAGTATTGGGAGAGAACTATATGTCCAACAGTGAACTAAATTTACATTTTCTTAAAACACTTGTATTCGTTTTTTTAATGGACAAAACCCCGGTTTCTGAATGCGCGATCAACACTAATCGGCTGTCAAGTCACTTGCTATTTCACCTTTCACTTCAAACTAGATAGAGATAGCAAGTGACTTGACAGGCGATTATGTTGATCGTGCTTTCAGAAACCGTTTCAGTCAG
Organism: Plemyria rubiginata; assembly: GCA_963576535.1. NCBI lineage: Eukaryota > Metazoa > Arthropoda > Insecta > Lepidoptera > Geometridae > Plemyria > Plemyria rubiginata. The sequence continues at coordinate 11,830,029 of OY754908.1, read as the reverse complement.
ATGATGTCGTCTGACAAATCTTAACTACGGGACTAGGAGTAAAAAGATATGATGCCATCCTTGATACGTAGAAATGAGATTATGGATCATATGAATTCATATGCTTTTAAGCCAAGGATACACTAGGGGGCAAATGGAGCAACATGTTGCGGAACATGTTCCTTAGCAACAACGTAGAACATGCCGAAGTAAATGTCGCGGAACATTGTGTTGGCCACCACTAGTCAGTGTTTATAGAAATGTCGCGCGATGAGGTTGTGGCTATTTGTGCTGCGTACATAGTAATTACATCGAGTGTGTTGAAACGTAAGAGAAAGAAGGTGGTGGATGCGGAATATAACTATATATATATAATATTCAATGAGAAAGAAGAGTTTATATTCTAAAGGCAAATGGCGCGACACTGACGCGGGACACGTGCGCTCGCTCTCGAGGCGGGAGCAAGCAACATGCCCCGCGTCACGTACAATGTTGCGGGGCATGTTGCGGGATAATATGCAACGTTGCAGCGTCACGTAAATTAAGTGTTGCGAGTCATGTTGCGGGACAAAAAGTTCCCTAGTGTATCCTTGGCTTTATGGTTACAAACTGTGATATATTCCAAGTTTCTCCCAGTGCAGCCGTTGATGCCGTTGTTTGTACGTTTTGAGATGAGTGGCCACGACCATATACACAAACTCACAAACTTTCGCATTCATATATTGGTAGGATGTTTTTTCAGTGTGATAGTAGTGACAAATTACCGAAAACAATTGAAATAATTATATTCCAAGGACTTTTATTTGATAAAACTGGCATGGCAGCACTTTATTTCTAAAGTGAAATTAGAAATGTGCTAATTATTCCATTAATTAAAGTATTAATTTATACATAGATACCTACGGTTGTTTTACGTATTCATAACTAGTAATAGGTTTATTTTTTATTTTTATTTGTCTTTATAAAAAAATAATAACAATATTGAAATATGTATCAATAAGGAAACCACTAAGGTTTATAAAAGTAATGCTACTAGAGAGTCTAGCTAGAGTCTTATCGATAGCTTCTAAACTAGGTAGGTATGTATACAAAATAAAAACTTCAAATAAACTGGATCTAGGTAAGTGTAGTTCTAGGAAATATGTAGGTTATTTTATTTATAGGTAGTTTTCTATATTAGCTAAGTAGATTGTAATTTAAACTTAATGTTTTTTGAAGTTATGCTATTAATGAGATCAGTAGGTAGTTTATTAAGTAAACGAGGAACTAGATAACTAGCTGTCCTCTCGCCGTATGCATTCCGAGCGCGCGGCATCAACAACCGGTTTTGAGCAACTGCCCGCGTGTTCATAGGGTGTTTAATTTCTTGTATGATTTTTTCATTAAAAAAGTGTTCTTTGAGTAGATGATATTTAAATTGGGTATGTACTGGTAAAATTTTGCAATGCCTAAAAAACCCTATGTCATCATTTTGAAATTGATGTTTAATTTTAGTAGATACGATATTCATGAGAATTTTTAATTGAAAAAAAAAATAAAAAGTATAATTTATTCGATGACAGCTCGCCCTATTCAAAATGTATGTGCGCAATGCAGTGCTCTCGAACGGTAAAGGAAAACATCGTAAGGAAACCAGTAAGTTTCTAACAGCGGCGATGGGCTCGCAATCTTTCACGTATGGAATACCAACTACTGCACAATGTGGGTATGTGCCAAATGTTTGGACGTACTTCTGACTGCCCCCTAAAGAATCTTGAGACTTTAATCTAGGTCCCTACTAAGAGATCTAAGGGAATATCTACCGTGACTGGGGTCGAATACGTGAAGTTTTTTTTAATATACATTTTCATATGATACATAGCTCTGTTCCTGTTGCCCATCAAGTCGCCCGTATGTTTACCCAAACTCGTCATTTTACCTAAGGAAATTTACTTTTCGAATGAGTCTATTTTGGTACAGTTAGTCTAAAGGTCAGGGCTATACCGCTGTTACCAAAGTGCATTATTGTCTAAAGACTAAACTAATTATATACAGTCAATAGTCAATATAATTAAGTATATCATCAGTTATTTATAGCCGATAATGCCTTTAGCTCTTTACGGCTACTTTTAAAATGACATTCGTATCAAAACTTGACGGAATAGTTTCCTGTTGGAAACAATTCGGTCAATGATGTCGATTCTGTTGCATTATCCTAAACTAACCTAATCTGACAGCTCTAAAATTATAGCCGTCCTTGTTGTTTCGGTCTTTTAGAAAGGGATAGCAATATTTTTAGTGCTGTCAAATTAGGTTAAGTTAGGAAAATAATTAACAGAATTGGCACCAATGTCTGTCTTTTTTGTTTATAAGTAAACAGAGCAAGACATAGAGAGAAAATAGGCGGAGTTTCCTGTCGGAAACAATTCCGAAACTGTACGTCATCCTCCACTTGTTAAAAACGAAATTATCTGCCAAAACACGTTTCGTATTTTAGGATTCCAGAGAGCGAGTAAGACTAAAATACTACAGTGTCATTATCACGACGTGACATTCAGATTTAAAATATTTTTTTAGTAATGCGTGGACAGCGGTATTGTTTTGGCTTCTGTTCAACATTGTTTCCTCTGTGAAGGGCTAGGCGTGGTTCACCTTTGCAATATTTGTAGACCAACTGCATACAGCTAGGCAAAAAAGTCTAGAAACGAACTAATTTGCCATGCGGGTGTTTCGCATAGGTGCGAGCGAGACGGGTGAACGTCTTAATTAATGGAAAGTGGCACCCCTATCATTTTTAAGACTATTGTAATTTAGCCAAACTGTTTGCTTTCTTCAAGTGCAAGGGAAGTATATTATGTTAGTCGGCGCTGAACAAACGATCAAATATTTTTTTTTTACACAACTAGCTGATGGAACAAGCAGATGGCCCACCTGATGTTAAGTGGTAACCATCACCTATAAACAAAACATTGCCCCGTAGGTCACGCACAATAGGAACGTGCCCTACGATGCACTGCTCTGCGTCCATCAACTTGAGGCATACAGATGTTAAGCCTCATGTGCCTGTAATTACACCGGCGACCACACTCTTCAAACCGAAACGCCCTACCCTAAATAATCATGAATATCCAGGTAGACTGCTAAGATGTGAGTTAGGCGCCAAATGCAACACGTTTAGATTACTCGAGTGTTTGATAGATTTACCAATTATATGAATCCTCAACTAAAATTCGTTTAAACGGCGCAGGAAAACATTACCATAGGAAACTGGTAGTTTTTAGCAGCGGCGATGAGCTTGCAACCTACTGTCAAATACCTATAGGTACTGCAAGGAATATAGATATTGAATTCAAATTCCTTGAGGTACTGAACAGTTTTAACATGTGCCAAATAAAATATCTTTTTTTTTATTATTTATTTTTTGGCTTTGCCACTGGGCGACCACACTGCCCTATAATGCGTATGATGTTATGTTTGATTTGTTCTCTGTCTGGGTGACATAATAAGTTATTATAAAAAAATATAAATGAGTTCTTTAAGAGCCCGGTGACAGCGGCTCGCAGTTTCGAGGTGCGATTGGCTATTATTTCATTTCGGGGAGGTTATTTGAAAGAATAACTATCCAGTGACACGCATAAATACTGTTCGAATACAAATAATACAATAATATAAGGGAAATGTGCTTGAGTATTAATTAGTATGTTTCCCTTATATTATTTGTATTCGAACAGTATTTATGCGTGTCACTGGATAGTTATTCTTTCAAACAACCTCCCCGAAATGAAATAATAGCCAATCGCACCTCGAAACTGCGAGCCGCTGTCACCGGGGCCTTAATAGATATCTGGTTCCCGTAGTTACAACTTAGTTCGAGGCTAGGGATAGTGCTGTGTGGAATGTCTACATAAAACTGTGTTCGGATCGCTAGAGCTCAAAAAAATACTAATAAACATTTTTCATTCCAACATTAAATAAAATAATATTGGTGGACATTCCACACTGCACTATCTCGCTCCAAACTAAGCCAAAGCTTGTACTATGGGAACCATATAATATTTTATTTTGTAAATACATATAATATTATATACACAGACAGAGAACTAACATCTATGTTCATCACACAAATGTTTGTTCTCGGTGGGGGTCGAACCCACGGCTTACGGCACAGAAGGCAGAGCTACAACCAACTGAGCTGTGAAGGCTGTCGAACAATAATAGTTAGGTACAATATAGAACAGTCCAATGAAAAATAAACTAGCAGGTAATCTTGGCATCCCGTCATGATGTCAACATGTTTTACAGCGCATGCAATATTATTAAAACTAGTAATAATACCTATCCGCAGCCGATTGAATAGAAACTGTTTTTAACATGCGTCTATTGTAGAGCAGTATAAAACTAAATAAAAAACATTGATAGCATTACTATCACTACATAGTATAAAACAAAGTCGCTTTCTCTGTCCCTATATCCCTATGTCCTCATGTCCCTATGTATGCTTAAATCTTTAAAACTACGCAACGGATTTTGATGCGTTTTTTTTAATAAATAGAGTGATTCAAGAGGAAGGTTTATATGTATAATACATGCATGATATGTATACCCGTGCGAAGCAGAGGCGCTAGTTATTACGTATTCAGATAGATAGAGAATTCTTTATTGCACACCACATAAAAATTTAACAACATAAAAACAATTTCACTCTTATCGCTCAGAGCGATCCCTTCCAAAGACTTACTCTGGAAGGGATCATAACACTCTACCGATCTTTTTGTCTTTAAAATCTAAATATATTTATCAATTGTTTTACTCACGCAAATGACGCCGCTGAAGTAATTGGTTCGGCGAAATGATTGTGCGAGTGGTCGTCCGCCTGAAATTCTCATCACATCATCATGAAATTTAGAACCGTAGATGGTTACTAGGTTGTCCAGCAGAAAGTTCTTGCAGTACAGCACTCCATCTATGGCCATCATCATCTTCCTGCCCTATCCCACCAATTACACAGTAATTTCACGCAATCCCACCTCATTTTACTATAGTTAGGTACACCTAGATTTATGATGTACCTAACTAATACGTAATGTATCCCAATAATATACCTGTTGTCTCCTATAAAAGAAGAGGAACCTCCTCTCAGTTGTCTACTTTATAAAAGCCACGGGTACCTACTTATACCTACCGGGTTAAGGCGTTGACAACACCTAAATTTCCTCTCGCTCGCACGATTCGTCATTTTGAAAGATATAAAATCACAAATCCCAATTTTGAAAAATCGCAAACAACCATTTTGTGTGCAATCACATTGCGTACAGTTTGGTAAAAAATTCATTTTGATCGATGCAAGTTTTCCTACTTAAAAGTTTGCTTAAGTACGAAAACTAGAAAAGTAAACCTTTAAATAGGAAAACTTGCATCGATCAAAATGAATTTTTTACCAAACTGTACGCAATGTGATGGCACACAAAATGGTTGTTTGCGATTTTTCGAAAATGGGCTCAGTTATTTTATATTCATCAATAAAACAAAACGTGCGAGCGAGAGTCACATTAGCTCTTATCTTCACCTTAAACCGGCGGCCCGATTACGCTAATGTTTGGCTATCGAGATGGCTTTCAGTTTGACATTTGATTCCCATAGTGTAATAGTAATGTAATAATAGTGTGTAGTAATGTAATTGTATAGGATGGATGGGAATCAAATGTCAAACTGAAAGCCATCTCGATAGCCAGACACTAGCGTAATCGGGCCGCGCAGGTTTAAGCCCACCTGTGCTCTCCTATCGAAAGTAGAATATCTGTTACTCGTGATCTAGAAATCAGCACTTTCGTCAACTGTAAAAATGTTTATCACGTCGGTTTTAGTTGTAGGGATTGTTGACGTCATTGTACCAAGCTACTTCTAATTTTGATCAATCTAGAACCAGGAATTCAAAGTGAGTACCTATAAAAACACGATCTTGTTCCAATTGAACAAATGATTTTGAATGAGCTGATATGAAAGGAATGCCTTTGTTGAAATTGATTATGAGTTAAAATCGTACTTATAATGGATTCGCTTGAAATGCCAATTTTTCTACACGATTGCCATCGGATAAAGGTAAACAAATTATTCAGGTTTAAACAATATACATTCCCGCTGAATCCATCCTATACTATAACACTACGGGAATCAAATGTCAAACTGAAAGCATCCCGATAGCCAGACATTAGCGTAATCGGGCCGCAGGATTTAGTGATGCGACTGAAGTACAGTAGGTATTTTACGAAAAGAAGGCAATATAGTTAGTTGGCTGTATTTTACCCGACTTCAAAAAAGGGAGATTATCGCCGCCGTGTTTATCAAGTCCAGTTGATTTTTTTGTATGAAATTGATAAATATTTTATACGCACGTAATACATATTTTTTGAGGTATTTAATTTAAGACAAAATGTACTCTGTGGATTTCCCTCACTCTAAAATTTCCACTGATTCAGCGAAATTAATTTGCGTAGTTTAGTTTTTGTTACAGACGTTTTTGGTCGAATTATCTGGAAAACCCAAGTTGTTAGTTCAAATAATGACCATCTTTGTATGTTATTTTAATATTATGTGCATTTAATGCCGATTTAACAAAGCGTGGAAAAACGTGTGAAATTCTGTGCTTTTTTTTCGAAAAAGATTCTTGATTAATATTAATTTTAAGTAGGTATTTATTTTATACTTACGACTTAGAATCACTACATAGTATAAAACAAAGTCGTTTTCTCTGTCCCTATATCCCTAAGTATGCTTAAATCTTCAAAACTACGCAACGGATTTTGATGCGGGTTTTTTTAATAGTGATTCAAGAGGAAGGTTTATAGGTATAATACATGCATGATATAGTAGAAAAACAATGTGCACCCGTGCGAAGCAGGGGCGCGCGGGCGGGTCGCTAGTATATCTAATATAAAATACCTTTAGTAAGCCTGAGAGGATATATCTACAGTGCCTACAGACGGACAATTGTTGTGAAGCTGTTTCTTTTTTCTGTTTTTTTGTTACAATCTGTCAATTACATTTTTGTTCGTACCAATAACGACAATTGATTTGAACCAAGTAATTGATCCTACTGAGCAAAAATAGCAAATTGGGCAGAACCAACTCTGGGACAGTCGGAAAAATTTGGCGGAGGGTTATATTCTCATTTTGATTAGAGTAGTAGAGCTCTTTGTGAAGGGCTCTTCCGGGGAAGTACTGCCACTGCGCCTTTTTCTGCCGCCAAGCAGCGTTGCTGTGTTTCGGTTTAAAGAACCACTTAATACGTATTTTGAATGGTTTTATTCTCTTAGTTTATTACGATTCTACATCGTAGTAGTAATCCTCTTATGCCGTGATAAAAGCCATTGCACGACCCGAATGATATAACAGTTTCATGCTAACTAGACTGCAAACTCGAATTTAAACGGTTAAAATCCGTGGTTAAAATGTTAGTACAGGCAGCGCAACAGATCTTATATCTGAACATGTTTGTGTGATGAACTTGCGTAGATAAAAAAATGTTTAATGACACTGAAATTTAACCTACCATCATCATTGATGGAATAAAATTGCATGATATCAGTATTTTAAATAATATTTGTCTTCTTATTATGTTTTGCAAGTGATTGCAATGGTTTTGATTAAAATTTGTTTGGATATCTGGTGAGAATGTACATATAAAAATTAAGAATACATAACTTATGAAGTTTGTGTAGGCGACTGTCCGTTCTTTGATGTTGTATAATGGATTAGCGACACATAAGCCACAGTTAGTTCTGCAAATGAATTGACCGACCTGTTATTTATTTTAACGTACATACACAGTACACATTTCACAATAACTTTTCTGGTAATTAATTTCCGCGCCTTAGTTCTTCGTAGAAACGAGAATAAAATGTTTATATTTATTTTTTGTTCGGTTCTTGTAGTTCTTTCGAAACAGTGTGTTGAATCGACATAATTATGTTTTAGAACTTTTTAGGTTCTACGACATGTTGGTTTAGTCACGATGTTTTTCCTCGCCGATTGAGAGAACTGCCACTGAGTACATGCTTTATTTTAACCGAAAAAGTTATTGATGCCTGCCTGGTCTATTCTGATCGGTAGGCGAGGCCGCTTATCGCTTGACCACCAGGTTCTCTTTGTACCACTTACTAACTCAAGAGTGGTTTAACCAAACTAGTTTATCTCTACATTATACGACTAGGTACTTGAAAAACAATGGCGGAAATATTTTATTCTGACGGTCCTGACGGATACATCTGACGGATCATACGAAAGACCTGAAGGAACCAAACCGTTTTGTTGCCTGATCTTCTAAGCTTTGGTTCCGTGGGAAACTGGTACCTAGAGTCACCTAGCTTTCAAAGTGATCCTTGCGATTTTATTGAATAAATTACTTTTGACTTTGATATCCTGACAGGTTGTCCAGCATTGGACTTTCTCAGGCTGATGATGATTACGATCAATTGATACGTTTTTTGTGAATAGTTATTTTCTCTTTATCTATAATGGAATTTTATATCAATCCTAAAATAGTAATCTTCATAATCCGTGATAAAAACCGTCACTCGATCCGAATGACAAACAGTTTGAAGTGAATGAAGGAAAATACATTTTTATACGGGACATTATTAGGGGTAAGTTTTTTTTTATTGGAAAGGGTATCCTTTCCAATAAAAAAAAATCATTAAAATCTGTCTACTCTGTAAAAAGTTAAAATAAAAATGCATCTACTTGAGAGCCTCAGTTTTTTTAGTATAAGAGAAATAATCAAAAAGTTCAATAACTTACGGTACCTACCATTATTAACAGATAGTTTATTTTATATTATGAGCCATACACCGGGTGGATTAGAATCCGATGGCATAATAATATGTGATTAGCGCAGCCCCTTAAGAAGGGAAAGTGAAGCAAGAGTAGTAGAGCTCTTTGTGAAGGGCTCGTCCGGGGAAGTACTACCACCACGCCTTTTTCTGCCGCCAAGCAGCAACGCTGTGTTTCGGTTTGAAGAGTGTGGTCGCCGGTGTAATTACAGGCTCATGAGGCTTAACATCTGTATGCCTCAATTGATGGACGCAGGGCAGTGCATCGTAGGGCACGTTTCTATTGTGCGTGACCTACGGGGCAATTTATAGGTGGGGTTTTGTTTATAGGTGATGGTTACCACTTAACATCAGGTGGGCCATCTGCTTGTTCCATCAGCTAGTTGTATAAAAAAAAAAGAGCGTTTTGTGAAGGCTTAGGTCTGGGGAAGTACACTTCTCCGGACAAGCCGTTCACTATTCCTTTTTCTGGTGACAAGCAGCGTTGCTGTGTTTCGTGAAATGTGTGGTTGCCGGTGACATTACAGGCAACTTCACCTACCTCAGGTTGATCGTAGGGCATGTTGCTATCGTACGTGTCATTAGAAGGCTGTGCATTGTTACCTATAGGTGATGTTTACCTTACATCCGGTGGGCCATCTTTTTCTTTCATTAGCAATTAGGTATAAAAAAATGCTCGTACACTCAAATCCCACTCGCATATTAGTAACTTTTAGTACTTATATTACAGTCTTTATAAGAAAAATATTAACAATGCTGACGGTAATCGGAAAGATGGTGGAAGATGTTGACAGGTTTCAATGATTACAGATGTAGAGGCCGGTAACGCAGTCCCGACGGAGGGCGAAGCACCCAATGCCGCTCCGGCCACTCGCCGCATTGGTAAGCCTTGCATGGCATGAGGTGCTTGGCAGATTTGTTTGTTGGATTTGGTTGATTTGTTCGGTGTTGCATGTGTTTTGGGCTGCCATTATTATTTGCACATTATTATAAAAACATAGGACAAAATGTATTATTTATAGAAACAGTAGATATCCCCCTTTTTGTACCAATTTAAGATGTTTTAGGGGTCAGAGGTCCAGTTTTTTTTAGTTTTGATTTGACCACACTTTACAGAAAATTGATACCTACTTGGACTTTCAAGTTTTTCAAACAATTTAGCAATTTCTTTTTTTATTTATTAAACTGAAAACTGAAACAGCTTCACGACTTTGATCCCCAGGCACGGTAGATATCCCTTCAGATCTCCCAGTACCAAGTAGGTACTAATTCAAGATTATTTGAGGATGTCTAAGGGGGGTAGTCAGAGGTACGTCCAAACATTACATTTGGCACATACCCACATTTTGCAGTAGTTAGTATTCCATACGTGACAGGTTGCAAGCCCATCGCCGCTGTTAGAATACTACCTACTACTATATTTATTAATCTATAATATTATTATTATATAAATTAGTTTTAACAAAAAAAAATCTAAATTCTGAAAATATTTTGACTTCTCATGCAGACTGTGGTATAAGTGTGATGTTGACCATATCTAAAGATAAATTCATGAGGCTATTTCTTTTTTCAAAAGTGAAAAGTATCTGTCTAGGGTCCAATCGCGATCTGGCACCGCACTAAAACACCCTTTCGTCGCTAGTAACACCTAAAGTTCATATTACAAAACGTCCAAGGTTTGGGTACATTGGTGAGTCTCGTTGGTTTCCGTAATTTCCATTAATTTAAAGTGTGTTCTCATCTCCACACATCACTGACCGACGCGTCCTAAACATGATTCAGTAGTGCTATTCCGAAAACAAGAAAACGTCGGGAGTTTCACGTAGTGGATCTACTCTCTGGGCCAGTAGCGAGTAGCAAAACTACTCAACTAATTACCAGCACAGTCCGAACCAGCCATTTAGGATGGGTGAATGTATTTTAGGATGCTAAATTGAAAACTCGCCGCCAATTTCGCAGTCACTTTGTGTGAGTGTTGTCAGAATAGCACTTCTGACATCAACTATTATTTCATTCATTTGTTTAGATCTGGAAAAGCTGGGATTTTAGTATTTTTTTTGGTTTTCATTACGTTTGCTTATTTTACGGCATTCATTATTAGCATTAGGACTACCAAATGGATAATCTATTTATTTGATTGGCCTTACCGTTACATTAGCCAATGGGATGACAGATTATTCGAAAAGTTAGCTACATCATTTTAGCAGGTTTAATTTCTAGTAATGATGGGTTTTGAATGGTAGATAGGTAATTAGTTTCAGTCTCACATAAGATTCTGGTTTCGAAATAGCTATTATCAATTTATGTTATTTAAGTGTCAATAATGTTCAATGAAGTTCATTCATTGTAGCCTAGTCAGAAACAGTAGGTAATTTAAAAATGTAAACTACATATAAAATACTTTCCGGTTTGGTCATAAATTCGAAATTCTCCTTAATTTCATAATTCATAAATGAACATCATACATAGCCGAAATCAGGGAAATTTTCAAAAGGATTGCAAAATTCACAGTCATATTCCATCCTTTGGCTTTTCTTTTGTTTATTACCTCCGCGACATGTGAGTCATCGAGTCTCGAAGTGCATGTGCAAAAAAATAGGTAGGTAAGTAGTTAGTTAGAGTTTATCGTTATGTCTACCGAACACCATTTTTAATGTTATTAAATGTGTATTCCAATAATGCCACTAATTATAAAGAAGAGTAAATATATTTCGTCGAAAGCATTTTATTCTTTTTTCTGTGGCGCCTTGGAGGCGTTTTGAAATTTGAACCGTATGTCTTACATGCCAGTGATCAGTTTTGGGTCAACAATTAGGTATTATAATCCGGAGATTGTGAGTTGATGAGTGAAAGGACTTCATCTCGCGAAAGTATCGAACCTTTGAAGATAAAGTTGTTATTTTTGTTACATAATGATTTAAAAGATGAATTGGTTTGTTAAATTTAAAGTGCAAGCTACTTAATAGTTTAATAAGCAGATGCTTAGTGCCTTATTTATGTGTAAGTTGGTATGGTTGACACTGACACTAGTGTCATTTGAAATTGCAGGCGTTTTAAACGTCAACTTACCGAATTTTTAGTGTGTGTGTCTCCAGCTTCCTCATATTGAAAATGTAATTTCTATAAATGCCAATATTTAAAGCATAATTAGTGCACTCATAGATTTGAATCATAATTTAGCTGCCAAATAAACAACGATGCTATAAGCTTATAATAGTGTGTAAGCTGGAGTAACATGTCTCCAGCTGCCTCAGTCAGTGTGGGCAAACGGCTAATGATAGAGATATATAGTAAACGCAAGGATTTAGTACCAAACGAATTAGCGAGGTACCAAAAATTTCAGGTCTGTAGCTCGGAAACTCTTCGAGTTATAAGACTTGATCAACGTGTAAGCTGGAGTAACGATACGTGAAAAAGCATATGCTCGTTCTCTGGAATGGCTGGAGCTAGCAGGTTGCTTTAAGTCTCCAGATTTAGTACCAAACGAATTAGCGAGGTACCAAATATTTGAAGTGTTTCTGTTCAAAACTCTATGAGTTACAAGCTTTTCCAGCTTTTTTTGTTTGTCCAACTTGCACATGTTGGATCTCAGCAACCACAATAGGTACAGACTCGGTTGATGTCTCTGAACCGAGCTATGAATTAGTGCACTCGGTACCAAAAATTTGGAATCTCTAGGACAAGCAGTTCTGTTGTAATCAGCAAAATAACATCCAAGGAATTTGAATACAGACAGATATATTCAAATTCCTTGATTGCATCAGTAGGTACGAGTGTGACGCATTCGCTGTAGTGACAGAGATAGAGCTACTATCAACTGAAGGCTGGTCGAAATGGAACTATCTGGTATTCTGTAACTCATCATAATATTAGTTATTTTGCTGATTACAACAGAACTGCTTGTCCTAGAGATTCCAAATTTTTGGTACCGAGTGCACTAATTCATAGCTCGGTTCAGAGACATCAACCGAGTCTGTACCTATTGTGGTTGCTGAGATCCAACATGTGCAAGTTGGACAAACAAAAAAAGCTGGAAAAGCTTGTAACTCATAGAGTTTTGAACAGAAACACTTCAAATATTTGGTACCTCGCTAATTCGTTTGGTACTAAATCTGGAGACTTAAAGCAACCTGCTAGCTCCAGCCATTCCAGAGAACGAGCATATGCTTTTTCACGTATCGTTACTCCAGCTTACACGTTGATCAAGTCTTATAACTCGAAGAGTTTCCTAGCTACAGACCTGAAATTTTTGGTACCTCGCTAATTCGTTTGGTACTAAATCCTTGCGTTTACTATATATCTCTATCATTAGCCGTTTGCCCACACTGACTGAGGCAGCTGGAGACATGTTACTCCAGCTTACACACTATTATAAGCTTATAGCATCGTTGTTTATTTGGCAGCTAAATTATGATTCAAATCTATGAGTGCACTAATTATGCTTTAAATATTGGCATTTATAGAAATTACATTTTCAATATGAGGAAGCTGGAGACACACACACGAATTTTTAGATAGATAAATCACTGCAGGGCCCGTACCACCATATTTTGAAGCATTCTTATTTCAATATCATTTTTATGTAAATGTCTTATATCAACTGTATAAGGTCAGCTTTATGATCAAAAAGTAAAGTAATCCTTCTAATATTATAAATGCGAAAGTTTGTAAGTATGAATGGATGGATGGATGTTTGTTACTCTTTAACTCCAGAACGGCTGAACGGATCTTGGTGAAAATTGGCACAGAGATATATTATGGTCTGGAATAATACATAGGCTACTTTTTATCCGTGGGAATACCGGGATTTAAAACTACGCGGGTGTAACAGCGGGGTGCTACTAGTATTGAAATAAGAATGCTTCAAGAGATTGTGGTACGACCCAGGTCACTGACCCGAAGCAAGTTGACAAAGAAACCACAGAAAGGGGACCCAGTATGTTCTAATTTAACATCTGTGAGGCCTGAGGATGTGCCAACCTAAATCCCGACTCAAATCTACGCGGCGATTGGACAGACTGATACTAGTGATGTCACAGTGTGGGAGTGACACTGTTATCTTGCAATTTCCTTTAGCTATTTATAAATCTTCATAGGGGCTGACACCCGCCAAAGTGGCACATGAGGCTTAACATCTGTCACATGAGGCTTAACATCTGTATGCCTCAAGTTGATGGACGCAGGGCAGTGCATCGTAGGGCACGTTTCTATTGTGCGTGACCTACGGGGCAATGTTTTGTTTATAGGTGATGGTTACCACTTAACATCAGGTGGGCCATCTGCTTGTTCCATCGGCTAGTTGTATAAAAAAAAAAGTACTTCACATTCGCGCATTTAAATATTTTGAAAGATAAAATCAATGAAGTTTTTTATTAAAACTGCAATATTTGGCAAGGTCTTGCTTGGATCAAAATTATATTTGCAATGTTAGCATTAGTCTGAACTAAGTAATGCGAACATTGCTAATATAATAAGGAATAAAAAAAAAAAATCACTGATCATTTTAAGTTAACAAAAACATTGTGAAAGATATAAAATGTTTAAAATGTGTAAAACGTTCAAACCCTAAATAGTCCTCGTATCGGTCAACGTGTAAAAATTATCGTCAAGTTGTATAATGATTTCCCACGCTGAATAATAATACAAACACTAATAATATTACAAAATGTCCCTACTTATGTGTAATATATTGGCCCGGGTCAAACCATTTTTCATTGCATGCAGTAAAATTGTCATCCAATATTTTAAAGAGCGTATTTTTTTTATATCTGGATCACTTTGAAAGTTTAAGATGGAGACAAGAGCTAATGTGACTCTCGCTCGCACCGACTCGCACGTTTTGACTTGTTGAAAGATATAAAATCACTAAACCCATTTGCAGTTGCACAATCACATTGCGCACATTTTAGTAAAAATTTCTTTTTCATCCCACCATCTCGGAAAGAGTATTTTTGCTCTTCAATATCTGAGTGCAAAAGCCGTTTTTATTCTCTAGAGGATAAAGTAAATTGAATTTAGAACATCGTGTGCACTAAGTTTGTGAATAAAAAAAAACATTAAACCTATTTACTGCTACCTCTATGGTGCCGAATATATCATACAACTTTTTTTTATTTTGTTAAAAACTTAGACTCGGAACCTTCTTGGTGTTCTTTATTCAATTTGCTTTGTATATACGCGGTTCTTTACGCGGCATTTTTTCACGTCATTGTTAAACCTTTTATTAAAAACAAGAAAGTTGAAAACAAGTAAAAAAACTAAAATGAGTGATTCTAGCGACGAGGAAGTTTGTTTGACGCCAGCATGTGATTGTAAACGTTTTTTTTTGCATTTAGTCATTTCCTCGCTGAGGTGGAATGAAAAGTTACGTGTTGCACTCGAGTGCAAAGATTTTTCACCTCGTGCTCTTTTGATTCCCTCGCTAACGCTCAGGATTCTAACTTTGAATCACTCGCTGCGCTCGTGATTAAATTTTAGAATCCTTCGCTTGCTCGGTCATCAAAATTGAACACGCGGTTAAAAAGCAACTTTGCACTCTTGTATAACAAATAACTATTGATCGATACAAGTTTTCCTATTCCAAAGTTTGCTTATGTACGAAAACTAGAACAGCAAATTTTTAGGCAGGAAAACGTGCATCTATCAGAATTAATTTTTTACCAAACTGTGTGCAATGTGATTGCACACAAAATGTTTGTTTGCGATTTTTCAAAATTGGTATCAGTGATTTTATATCTTTCAAAATGTCTAATTGTGCGAGCGAGAGGTGCATTAGATGCTGTCAACGCCCTAATAAACCTGAATTAGACACCTCAGTTCCTCGCGACCATAGAATAGCAAAAAAGAACTATGAAAAAACCACCACTAACATTTTTTGTATGATCCTTCTTACAATCATGGTACCTAATTTTTAGTTTTTGCAATGAGTTTAATCTCAAGTCAGGTATTGTCAAGTGTGAGCGTGATGCTAAAGCATGCGTTTATGTGTGATCCAACATGCCCTTATTCGTCTGTTTACGTACTCTTCGAGAATTGCTTCTAGTGAGTGCTTTGATAGTAATAACTTATTGGAACCCCATGAGAGATTCGAAGAAACCTTGAACTGTCAAAGCGGTCATAGGTATGTTTAGGGTACCGTTATCAAGGAGAGAACTCTTTTTTCCGTTTGTAATTGTTTTACTTTTGAAATAGACAGATTTGGTTTTTTTTAATAGAGGCATCGTAATTAAACGCACCAGTAGGAACTATAAGGATCTTTAGGATTCAGGAGAAGGAGGATGACTGAAAACTTGGACGGGAGGCCTTAAAACCTTATCTCCTTACAGATGTCATCCTCGGAGACAATATATGCGACACCAAGGGAGGAAGGAAAATAGAAAGTCCCACGTTATCACCTGAAATTAAAACACAAATGTCTCCTTCATACCTAATAAGTAAACCTTTGCAAATAATCTCAGTAGAAATTGTGAACAATATTTCAAAACGCCACACAAAAGTCGATTTCAATCTTATCAAACTAAAAGTATTACGCCGTAAACCACGTTTTGCGGTCAATAAATAGTTTAGTTACATTGAACATGTGGTTGGTACGTGCCAAATCAATCTACCCGTTATTTCCACTTGACTCTACAATTTAAACCATAGATAGATAGGTACCATTTCAATTGACCAGCCAAAAAACTTTCAATACTTATCAGTCCATTTAAGCGAAGGAAACCACAGAGAACAGTGAGTGAGTTAGTTAAACAAGAGGCGCTCAAGGCATGATGGATAGCAGAGACACAAAAACTGGGCCAACGCCCTGCCTTCGGCTGAATTTACAATGAAAACTGGTTTTGACACCGTTGGTCGCATTATGTTTGCAATCTGTGAGGTACCCTATTAGTTATCTAGGTTATCTTTTTAGTTAAGGTATTTTTGACTTTAGCAGGTTCAAACAACATAATTTTAATGATCACACGTTAGTGTGTGCTCATTACAAGAGTTTGACCTTTGACCGCCAGTTTCTGAGAGCGCGATCAACAATAATCGGCTGTCAAGTCACTTGCTATCTCTATATTTAAAGTAAAAGCTTAAATAGCAAGTGACTTGACAGCCGATTAACTTTGAACGAGCTTTCAGAAACCAGCGGTAAGAGCTGAAACCTAACATATTCTTAAAACATTGCTCTTTACGATGAGTTTTAGCAACTCATATGAACGAGCAAATGATGCTTGGTAGCGACCGGTAAGTCGGCATTAGGTGTGACTGTTTCCCATCTGCGTAGGAGTATAAGCAGAAGTTATTTTAGTGGGTCCTTAAAAGCTCTAATGTTATTGAAAATGTAGGCAGATAATCGTCGAGAGTGAACTTTTATGACTCGAGCTCAATTGAAAATGTTTTATTCGATGTCATTGCGAAATTGCTGGCTGCGGCGCATCAATTAGTTTAGGGAATTGACTTTTGAATGTTTTTCATATTTAGACATGACGAATAACATAAAATACAGCGAGATTTTGGGTCGTTATTTCATCTAGATAAATATATTATAAAATATGGATTGTGTAATTTTCGTTTTATAAGAATACGGTTTGACCAGTTTGAGACTTGAGTGATAGAATTAGAAATAGTGTGATTAGAGATAAATGTGGAGTGTAAGAAGACGTAGTGATGAGGATAGAGAAAGGTATGTTAAGATGGTTTGGGCATGTAGAGAGGATGGATGAAAGAAGATTGACGAAAAAGATGCATCAGGCGAGTGGGAATGCGAAGAAGCGCATGAGCGAAAGGGGTATGTCAGGATCGTAGCACGTGGAAATTCGTGGTCTCTGCCTACCACAATGGGAAATAGGCGTGGTTTTATGTTGTAGGAAATTCAAATATTTGTAGCGCATAAAAAGGAGCGGAGGTAGAATTTTATATCAAAATAACTTTACGCAAATGAAGCCTACTTGAAAACAGTTAAAATTAACTTTAACGTTAGAAAAGTACACAATCGATTTAAAATAAGATTCGTTGCATGTGATTGAAACATTCTCCACCGGCTGATGCATCAGTGAAAAACTATAATGCTTGTAACTTGTTATCTCGATATAACGTTCAAAATCGTAGTTTGCAGACGTTCGTTTTGATAACGAAAAATCCTTCATTGTTGTTATAAATAACTTAGCTGATTTTAGAAGAGCTCAGAAAGTGGCTGTGCATCTGAAGATTTTTTTTATTTGATACCACTTTAAGTATCGAGTATTGTCGATTTCGTGTACACACACTTAATAATAATATAAATTAGATGTCATAAAACCAGACTTTTGCACCTTATAGAACCTAATAGAAAGTAAGCAGATAGCAATTGTAAAAATAATGTACCTACACTATATTAAACTAGTTGCGCCCAGCGGTTTCACCAGCGCAGATTTAAATCCCGGGTTCCCACGGGATAAACAGTAGCACATGTGCTATTTCAGACTATAATCTATCTCTCTGCCAAGTTTCATCCCGATCCGTTCAGCCGTTTCGGCGTGAAAGAGTAACAAACATCCATCCATCCATACTTACAAACTTTCGCGTTTATAATAGTAGTAGGATTGCTCGAACAGTATTTATGCGTGTCACTGGATAGTTATTCTTTCAAACAACCTCCCCGAAATGAAATAAAATTAAATAATAGCCAATCGCACCTCGAAACTGCGAGCCGCTGTCGCCGGGCCCTTAAACATGTTATTATACCGAGCTGAGATTAATATATCTCAGATCAGTATTATCATTGACTGGCTTACTGGACGGATTATACTAAGATCCATAAAAAAACTTTAAGAAGACCCTACGCTAATTGCATGTGTAAAAAATTCTCAGCATTCGACACAATATTCAGACGCAAAACTATAAAAAAATTTGTTGATTCTTTATTTTTTTTGCTAAAATATCGTTTTCTTGATGACACTACATAGTATAACACAAAGTCGCTTTCTGTCCCGATGTCCCTATATCCCTATGTCCCTATGTATGCTTAAATCTTTAAAACTACGCAACGGATTTTGATGCGGTTTTTTTTAATAGATAGAGTGGTTCAAGAGGAAGGTTTATATGTATAATACATGCATGATATGTGCACTCGTGCGAAGCAGGGGCGCGCGGGCGGGTCGCTGGTTAGTAATAATTCGTTACATTTACTTAAATTATTGTATGTGCTCGATGGATCGATCGACGACACCATCAGGATCGCTGCCTTGCTGGAAGCCAGGTGGATAGAGAGGGCTCAGAATCGTTTTTCCTGGAAATGTAATAGGGGAGGCTATGTCCAGCAGAGTACTTCTTCGGGTTGGTGATGATAATAATATGTTCTGCTTTTGAATTTTATCAGCAATTTGATCTGTTGGATTGTCCAGAAAAAATGCTAAAAATCAAGTTGCGCCTGCGTCTTCAGGATACAAGCAACTAGTAATTTCTCATTGTTTTAGTTTTTTTGATGTTCCTTTGTATAGTATCCGTGCCATAGGATGGAATCGGCGGAATGGTAATGAGTAGTCGCGGCTGATATTTGTGTAACTACCTCCATTGTTGTTTTTTGTCGAGACATTATGTATGAATGGATTTATGATCGGTGTTTATGCAAAGATTTGAGATTGAGAGGTTTTTAGAGTTAAACACAGTGACTTGTGTTATTTCATTTAGCTATTCAAAATAAAAATAAAATGATGTTTGAATAATTACCAAGCTAGGTATTGAAAAATGGGAAGGTATTATTCAAAATGAAAATAAATTGATGTTTGAATAATTACCTAGCTAGGTATTGAAAAATGGGAAGGTGTATATTATGTATTCAAATGCTTCGGTTGTTTTTATTGCTTTAGCAGATAACCATTTTTTTTTGTTTAGATCGATATAGATCAGATTTAAATGATTGGGTAATTACTTACCTACCTATCAGGTAGTACAGGACCTTCGCAACTTCTCGCTAGTAATTTATCTTTGAAAATAATAAATCATTAAATTTACAATTATTGCATTTTTAGTAGGTGCAAAATGAATATTCGCAAAAAACTAGTTTAGGAGAAACAAAGCTTTACAAAGGCATCTATTATATATAAATGAAAAAAATTTTTTAGGCATTAACTAGCTTCGTGCAATCCACAATAGACATTCGTAACATTCCTTGAAAAATTTCGAAGCAACTCGTATTTGTGCAAACCTTCCTTTAGTAACTTTAATTAGGTCAAATATAAATTAACTTGAACAAAGCAATATGTAGTACTAATCCGCTGATCTAATCTCCTTAAGCTGGAATAAACTTAATTAGACTTCGACACGTGTTTCACCTCTCTACGAAGCATCTTCAGGAAATTGACTCGCTGTGCACTGAACGTGTTACCTCGTCGAGCGCTGAGCTGAAAGTCTCAAAAGAAAAGACTTTCAGAAGACTTTCAGCTCAGCGCTCGACGAGGTAACACGAGTGCACAGCGAGTCAATTTCCTGAAGATGCTTCGTAGAGAGGTGAAACACGTGTCGAAGTCTAATTAAGTTTATTCCAGCTTAAGGAGATTAGATCAGCGGATTAGTACTACATATTGCTTTGTTCAAGTTAATTTATATTTAACAATGGACTTCCGCAAAGTCACGCCTGAGTCAATTAACTATTTTAATTAGGTCGACAAATTCAATTTATTAATATCAGTAGGTACAACATTACAGACCACGTCCAATGCGTTATACTAGTTAAAATAAAACTATTTCCTCAGATTTCCTCTTAACAAAATTCGTCTTGGTTTTTTAGAATAAGTATCTATTTGAATGAATTAGGCATGTTGAACTCCGCAAAGTCCATTGTTTCACAGCAATCGTTCTTCGCTGTCATAACAGCACTGATGCAGCTATTACTCCGTGCCCGATATTACAATGGCTCAGGATTAACTAGAGTTTTATCGTTAATTAGACGTGCAAAAGGAAATTGTTGTATTCTGCACGCGCATCTTGCTTTTGTCAACGTAATCTGTGACGGACCGGCGTCGAACAACAAGATGGTACAAGTTAGAAGACATGCACTACAACAAAAATAATTAGGTATTTTATAAACACAAGGCCATCTATCTAGATATTGAGGTAATTTCTAGTAGGTATACCTACTTCAGAAGTAAAGGAAATTTTCAACTGATCTGAAATAAAAACAATCCCTCATACATAATACTAAGTTGCCTAACTTTAAAGATAATGTCTAAAATTAGCGCTGTCTGTGTTCCATTACGCATTGGTAAGAGAAGGCAATACTTAAGGCCGTATGTTTTAGCGGATTTTTACCCAAAAACTTATAAAATTCTCGAAAAAGACGACACTCAATAGATACAGAAATTAAATTTGACTTATAGGTATTAATATTCCCGACATTTATAGCGGCTTTATAAAATGTTACTTGTCACTGTCATCTTCGTGTCAACAAAAAACAGAACAGCAATAAACATAACGGTAGTTTTAGCAAATGTAGCCCTACGACGAACAACATAATTATGTAATATTTAAACAATGATGTTTATTTTTACGGACATTTTCTAAAACTGTAGGTTCTCAATTTTAGAAAATGTACTTTGGG
Source organism: Plemyria rubiginata (assembly GCA_963576535.1). Taxonomy (NCBI): domain Eukaryota; kingdom Metazoa; phylum Arthropoda; class Insecta; order Lepidoptera; family Geometridae; genus Plemyria; species Plemyria rubiginata. Next base: position 11,808,684 of record OY754908.1, on the reverse strand, counting down.
GCAAGATGATGTTGTGTGGATTATCCAGCATTATTTATTTTATCATCAAACTGGTGTTTTTTGAGGTTTTTTTAGTAAGACATTTTTTCTAAAATAATTTTAAAATAAGCTGTTTAAATAAGTATTTTGTATTAAATCATTATTAAATCCCTTCTCACTTGCACCAAAACCCAAGCTCAAGGCTGGGCAATGTCACTTTTGATACGGCTTGCTAGCTGACTGCCAAGTCTTTAACAATAAACCGTGAAGGTTTAGGTTACACCGTCGCTAGCCTGAATTATTATTAATGAGTAGAACGTAAACGCATAGGAAAATCATGACATTAACTTCCGTCTCCGTTCTGTGGCATCGTCTGGATTTCTAGGAACCACGAGCTTTTTGTGCGCATATTGCAGAGGCCGCTTCGCTTTGGCGATTAAAGTATTTGTATAAATAATATTTGATACATATTTTGCGCCTGGACTAAATTACCTACTGAACGGATCGAGATGAAATTTGGCTCACGCAGAGCTTAGCTTGCCTTCGGCCAAGGCAGAGAACAAACATCTGATGTAACCTGAATACACAAATGTTTAAATTTGTTGAAGATCGACCATCTAGTCTACAGCGCAGGAAGCAAAGTTATGAGGACTGTGCAGCCCTCAACACTGTTAACAACAAGACTATTAACGTTAATAGTCTGACAACCGTTAAACAACTCAATCGCGCATGTTACTACTACTACAAGTTTAGATCGGCACATTTTTTCGTAGGACATCTTGTTTAGATTTTGTTGTATTTGCTTTCTACGAAACTTTATTGTTTGCGATGTTTTATAACACCCTTTACTATAATTAAATATCATCAAAATTTTTTAAATCTGTGATTAAAAATGTTTGACGCTCGTCTGCGTCTTAGCAACCTTTTGTTGACACGAATCGGATCACATTCGCCAAAATTAGACCATTCAAGTTCCATTAGGTCATGAAATAACACAGCAAAATTACTTCCTTAAATTTAAAGATCGTGCCGCGGCTAAATGAAAGATTGTATCTCTAAGCCTGAGTTACATCAGTTTAAGCCCGGGTTTCCTAAGAAAACGGCAGAATAGTGATTGACCTACCATAACTTTTGCGAACGCAAGTTTTCTTCTTGCTGTGTCAATAGTTTCTTCCTAAACAGTGTGGTAAAAGGATTATAAATGCCCCTCGAAGAGGCTCCTTACGAGCACTTGGGCACTATGTTTTAGACATTAGCAGATGAAAGTCAAACAAAAAAAAAACCCTCCAGTTTTTCTTAAATTTCTTACAGTCGTTGAAAAATGAAAGAATAAAACTACCTTTATTTTTTAGGATGAAAAAAGTCGTAGAAAATGTGGTCATCACATCAAGGAAACTTGGCTCTACATCACTGTCAGAGGATAGCGTTGGAGTGGTAACAATTTTGTCATGTCACCGATAATTTAACAATTTAGCGCCCCAGTGGCTCATTGTCACGGCCGAATATAGACATCTATGTACTTATTTGTCTAGGTACTTATATGTTTATATTGTCTGACTGACCGTCCAATTTACTCGCGAAAATTGGTTTAACTTTTTAGGCAAATTTACTATTTGTGGAAATGTACGACGTAGTTATGCAATTAAGTTATTTTGAGTTGAGGATGATCGCAATCGATGGTATTTTAATAACAGTGGACTTTGCATCGATTTTCTGAGAATGAAACGGTAACTTGTGCTTGGACGCGGGTGTAAGCTCCAGTAACTAAGGACGCAGGTTCTCAATTCGACCAATGCTTTTTTTTTGTTGACTATGCGTATTTACTGTATTACTCGGCCAATTAGGTATGGATCGATTTTGATGATTTTTGTTAATTATATTGAATTTATATAATTAATAATTAATATTATATAAATTCAGCGCTATTTGAAAAAATACTGAAATAAATGTAAAATACAGAAATAAATATAAAATAAAATAAATGTATTATGTACCAATAATGTACAATAGTAGGTAACTTGTAAGCATTGTATTTTCTTATAGGTAAGTAAATAAATTGGTAATAATAATGAACATTACAATATACGCCTTTTTCTGCCGCCAAGCAGCAACGCTGTGTTTCGGTTTGAAGAGTGTGGTCGCCGGTGTAATTACAGGCACATGAGGCTTAACATCTGTATGCCTCAAGTTGATGGACGCAGGACAGTGCATCGTAGGGCACGTTCCTATTGTGCGTGACCTACGGGGCAATGTTTTGTTTATAGGTGATGGTTACCACTTAACATCAGGTGTGCCATCCGCTTGTTCCATCAGCAAGTTGTATAAAAAAAAATCTTTGTTGGCAATACAGTACTGCACTCAGTAGAGTATTTCCAAAATCACTAGCACATTTTTTTACTTGTAATTATTAATTTCATACTCAATGAAACTTAACGATAGGAAAACTGTTTTGATGGTTATCAGCCTCTTAAAACAGCGTCATTCAGCACTTATCTGACGTGACGCGAGCTATAGCTAATTGTTGTGTGACCTACGTGTAAAATGTCCACTCTACGTGGTAGAGCTGTTATTTTCAACTATAATGTGCGTTTGTTCTAAACTAATAGCTAACTATTCCAAGTATGGTGTACGAGGCATCGCCGCAGAACAATACAAATCACGCTGTGATGTCCTGGCTCTCAGTAATCACTAATTATTAACGTCATTGTTTTTCCTACATGAAAGAAAATTTAAATCCTACTATCCTAATACTATAATAAATGCGAAAGTTTAAAAGTATGGATGGATGGATGTTTGTACTCTTTCACGCCAGAACAGCTGAACGGATCTGGATGAAACTAGGCAGAGAGATTATAGTCTAGAATAGTTTTATCCCGTGGGAATACCGGAATTTAAATCTGCTGCTGCTGATAAAAAAAAATTACACAATTTTTGACAGGGATTTAAAGCAAGCAGTGCCTGTATAGCCAGTGCCAGGTATAGCCTGATGCGAAGGTATTCGTGCATATAAACTTCAGCATCAAAACGCTTGTTCGATTTTAAGTCCGTGTACAGAACAGCATCTGACTTTGGTTTGGCCATCGCTCAATTTGAGAAGTTCCTATCTGTGCCGAACGAAATGTGCTTCATCATTGTTGACATGGAGAATCATTTCGGCTTATTGTAAATCAAGTAAGGTACAATTACAGGTAAGGTAAAAAGATTCAGCTTTTTGTGCTATAGACGTTTTCGATACAGTTTTGGCTGCGATTTTCCTTAAAGGTTCACGGACTTCCTTACTTCATTCATTGTGACGTATGTTAGGTACTTCGACGACCAATGATGGTGCTGAAAGGTTCATGTTCAGTGAATGAGATACATTATACCAATAAGTAACACTAATGAAATCCAGTAACAACTATGGTAAGTTAATTAAAAACTATAAATGAAGAGGTAGGTACATAATGGATTAAATTTTTTTAAATAATATACACACACTGAAAAAAACTAATTTCGTGTACTGGTGATATAATTGAAGTGGTAGGAATGAATGATATGCTTAAATTAGCAACTGACTACCCCTTAGGTACATCTTATACCCCTTCTAAAAATCTTGAGTCCACTTCATCCAACGGTTGTCTGGTAGTTAAGGTGGTTGCTGAAGGCGAAGGAGAAGGGTAAGAGATCTGAAGGAATATTTGAAAGTCGAGAATTTACTTTTTTCTCAAGCTTCAGATCTCCTCCAACAAGTTTCTCAGGGAAATATATTGCGCATATTTGTTTTCCTCTGTAATTAGACTAAATTAATTTGGGGAGCCTGCTATTGTGCCCAAAGTTTTATTTCCCACGACAACTTCATATTATCGTGAGCTAATCTAGTGCCCATTCTTAAAAGGTTTGGAGTTGGATCTTAGTTCCTCATTATTAAACAATGGGATTATAATTATTGGGTTGTAAAAAAGGCGTGTTATTTCTTAGAGTAAACAGGCATCTGCGTTTATTCTAAGTTAGATTTAAACAGAAGGAGCTATTCGTAGAGCCGGTCAGGGTTTTTTAATAGATTGAAGCTGGTGTTGTGCGAGCCATTTTTTTGCCCCAAACCATTTTTGCCTTTGTCTAACTTGAAGCCTTTTACCATGGCGATATTCTGGGTTCGAGTGTAAAACTTTCTGTTCTACATAATAACAAGTTCATCTGTGCCACTACATTGCTACAGCCCTCATCTGTGCTGATTACGATTATCAAAGAGTTAGACAATTATGGTTCTGCACCACTCGACTACTAGCTCTCATCCCCGTAGTCATCGCGTCTCTCAAGCCCGCTCCCTTCAAACTGTAAACCGTAACACACAAACGCTGCATAGCAGCAGAAATAGGAATGGTGGTAGTACTTTCCCAGACGAGCCCTTCGCAAAGAGCTCTACACTTCTTAAAAATACATGCACAAAGACACGACATAACAACATGAGGCTGAAACTGGCAGCCAAAAAGTAGCAGCCAAACGTCCAGGGCCGATAGAATTTTCGATAGAATTTTCTGAAAATCGCTGGAGACCTTTCAATGGAGGTCTATTTTAGACGTAAGCATGAATTTTGTGGGAGCAGAATCAAAAACCAAAATTAGGAAATAAATAAAAAAAAAATGTTGTTTTGATTTCCTGGACTCCTGCAACAACAGAATTTTCTGAATATTGCTGGAGACACTACAATTGATGTCTTGTGTGTGATTGTGTACCTTAGCTTGAATTTTGAGGAAACATAATCCAAAACAACAGAATTTCTATAAAAAAACAACTGTTTTCGGGGTTTTATCTGGTATAAACATTTTTATTGCATACTTTGGGGCATAACTAGTATAACTAATATATGTTAAATGTATAAGTTTAGAAGTTTTAATTAAAATTTTCTTTGATCTGAATCCGGCCCTGGATTTTTACGTTTTGCTGCTACTTTTTGGCTGCCAGTTTCAGCCTCATCATAACAACAATAGATAAGTTATACTTGTATTGTATCACTTACAGTATAAACAATTTAGGAAACTTAATTAACTTGCTACCAAAAAAACGTTATTGACATAGATTACGCGGCAGGTTTTACTATCCTTAAAAGCCGGCTAATGATTATGGCTACAAATTGGAGTACCGACACGGCTACTACTATCAAAACATTTTATGGACGCTGATAACGTGCCTACGCATTCACCGACACGGGACACCTAAATATTAGAACTACTAGGTACAGGCTTCGAATTTACAAAAGTCTTCGATTTTCGATTTCATTTTATTCTTTACGTCATTTTGCGTGACGTCTTTTCATTTTATTAATCGTTTCTGGTTTTTAGATATATAATAGGATACCTATTTGTTTTACTGAAAAAGAACAAAAAGTTAACTACTATTGACTGAGTCATAATAAAGTGCAGTAAAAACCAATCAACGAGGAAATAACGCAGAAAACTTACATGCTTGTATTTTTCCGACGAGAAATGAAAGGAACAATAGAGTAGGTAATTATTTGTAATTATTCTACAGTCCTAATTATATAGGATGTCCCATTTAATTATACACTCTTTAATTTTTGGATTATTTTTGTGAAATCATAATATCTGAGTCTGCCTGAAATGTTTATTTTCTGTGCCCAATATATTACCAAATATTTGGACATTCCTACCACATACCATGACTACCCCCTTGGAGTACAGTACGTGGAGAGCATTCTGTAAGAGATCTGAGGGGATAATATCTACCGTGTTTGGGAATCAAAATCGTGGAGCTGTTTCAGTTTTTTTGACTGATGTGAATAAATGTGTAGTATTAGTAGTATTTGTGGATGTAGATAAGATTTGTGCATGAGATGTCTCGAAATATTTACGAGAAACGTACAACTCAAGGCTAACTATAATGACGTTTTGTACTTCCCAATATTTTATACGTTCTTTTTATGGTGATAAATAATTGTATAATGCGGAAGAAAAGCAAGCGAGATCCGCATCACTGTTTCCGTATGCAAAAGAAAGACTCGAACTCATTAAAAAATACAACACAAAAAAAATACTACACAGAAAGTAAGTTGTGCGTGAAAGTCTTGTTATGATACGATTCTTCATCTTATTTTTTTCTTCATCTTCTTTTTACTACAAGCAGGTGACCCACCTTATTAGAGGTAACCATCACTTATAAAAAAGCAGTTTCTCGTACGTCATGCACGATATGAACGTGTCCTACAGTAAACTTATGAATTAGTCGGATTAATCAGTCTATCAATCTTTTCTTTGGCCCTACCTCTACTCCTATAAACCATGCACATTCACCCCTATAATTTTTCTCGATACATGACAATCTTTCCTTCGCAAACTTATCGCATAACATGTCCATACACTGCCTTATAAGGTGCATTATGTCGGTATATTCAAAGATGAAAAAAATGTGTTACGATACCAGGTATCACTGTGTGTAGAATGTGAGGTAAGTATATGTATTGTGTTTTCTCAGGCACGAGGTTGAGACAACAAGACTTATCTACAGCAAACAGTGGCTACTTATTTTTATTGCCTGTGATAAGCCTTCTATAAATATTTCCTAGCGACCACAGCGCCTGTAAAGTGCGCGCAGCATGAAATAAAAATTGAATCTCATATTATTGCAGTGGCCATTTTTTTTTTGCAAATTACCTCAGGCAAAGTATACTACTGATAATGACCTCTCGCTAGCATGTGTCAGCATTTTTTAAAGATATAAAATCACTGAATTTATTGAGAGCACTGGTAGTCGATTGGTAGCGGCCCATCCTTTCGATCCTAAGGTAGTGGGTTCAAAACCGGTCGTGCACCAATGACTTTTTCTGTTCAAAAATGTATGTGCACAATGCCAGTACTCTCAAACGGTGACGGAAAACATCGTGAGAGAACCAGCATATTGTAGAACCTAACAAGTTCTATAACATGTGCCAAGTGCTCAGAAGCCTCATGAGGCGCACTTAAAATCCTTTCATCACACTGTTTCGAATGAAACTAGTGACTCGACAAGAAGAAGAATTGGGTAGTAGTGCTAATCCAGCTTCATTTGTAGGAATTGTAGGTAAATATGGGAGAGAGCTCATAAATAAGAGAATTGGACTGCAACTACGGTACAGGCCAACCATTCGATACAGGCCAATAAGAGGTTGAATTTCCACTTTTTCACACAAAATAATTGTATCGGAACTAATTCTAATGAAATTACATTCAGCAAAAAGTACCCATCACAGTCTATTTCACCTACAGTCGTAATCAACTACACAATGACCAATGTGAATGTGTCTAGGTACACTACGGCTGACATTCAATATATTCTTCATTTATTTAAGCTGTTGGATGTTATAAAAAAATCACATTCATGTTTTGGCCCGGGGAGATATTACTGTGTTTTAGTAGCCAAAAAAGAAGTTGAGGAGTGTGTCAACCTATTTGACAGAGGCACAGCTAGAAGTTTTTAGTTTTTTACTCGGTCGACACAATACCCATACATATACCTACTCTAGGTACCTACTTGTAAATGTCATTTATTTTCCAGTCGAAACTATTTTATGTATGTAATATGTAAAAATGGAATGATTCACTTTGTAAACCCTCACAAATCCGCCTCCTCAAGCAATTTTCGGTAATAAATGCTGTAATACTAACACCTAAATGCATAACATCCAAATACGGTCATCGTATACAATTAAAACTCCGCTGCGCCGCGGCGCCGCCCGGCGCATCTAAAGAGTCGGAAAATCTGAAATGATCGTTCGAGAGAATAACAAAATCTGCGTGCGATTATCGGGCGCATCGCATCGCGGCATAACACGTTTTGAATTAAAAAGTTTAGTGTAAGCTCCCACTTCTAGAAAGTAACTTCTAGCGGTGTTTTTAGTTTTACTTTTTGTATCGCGCCAGAGACTCGTGCGTGAGACTCGGCACGCCCGGCCCAATAGAAGCGCTATAGTCGCGCTAGGCGCTAGCCGAGTCTCCTTACAAACATGGCCTGACGATACAGAAAACGAAAAACTAACAAAACTTATGTAACATAAGACCTGGTAAATTCATAACTTTTGAATTTACAAATGATATAGAATTGTAAATTTCTAAGTTCCTAATTTCCGCAGAGGTTAGTATTTTCAAAGGTTTCCCTTAAACAACAACAGTCTCGTCCAGTAAACTTCACGCAGCGGGGGCCACGGCTAAAACGCACTCTCCATCCGAAGAACCTGCCATCCACCGCAGCGACTTGTTACATTTGAGTGCATGTCGCTTGAGCGATTGGAAGTCTCCACGACACACGCAGCCGAAATACTCACGCGCACGCAAAACTGAAACATAAAAAAATCAATCTTAGAATAATTATATTCATAGCACATTGGTTGGTTAAATTTATTTAATTCATAAAAAAGTGTTCATAGAGACTCGGAATACCTAGTTTTGATAAATTCTGGAGGCAACTAGAAAGTGCTCGTTAAAAATGAAAACGGATTACGCTATGGATGAGGTGCAGAAGAGTAAGTTCGTTTTTTCATAAAATGTATTGTCCACATAGTGATACTACTGACCAGGACCGATCTCTGTGGTTATTTAAAAAAGATTTAATTTCAATTTGAATTATAAACACTTTATTTTATTGAATGAAACTAAATTATTTTCTATAGTAGCGTTCTTATTTTATTTTTGGCAAAACCGCACTCATCGCTTATTTACCTATATTTATTTATTTATAAAATAACTTAAGTTGTTGTTGATAATAATAATAATTTAAATATTTGAATAACCTTTCCAAATATTTGAATAACTTTGCCAAATTTTCTTAACACAAACAGAAAGGAAACTTAAAAGTTTAAAAATTTAATTATAATGCCAAATTGCTATGAAATTTTCTTGACACAAACAGAATAAAAGAAATATATGTGTAATACAAGATAATCTTCAGACCGTTTCAACCGATCTAGGATAACTCAAAAGAATTGACATAATATTTTTCATTGAAAAATAATCATTTATTCAGTTACTTAAATTATGTAGATACTGCGGTCTGAAACAAAAGCCGACCTAGCTACTTGAATATAAACAGTTAGCAGTTATTATCGCAACAGATTTTATCGTTGTATTTACATTGCTACTGCGATTTACTTTGTATTGTATCAACCTACTTCACAATCTGTTTGCATAAAACTAGCGCAGTATTCACAGTTGCTATTTGAAACATGTAGGCGTTCACGATTGACAGTAACGAGTTCAATTGTTGTTATGTTACAGTTAAATCAATTAACTACGTTTTGCTACGTAATTACCTGGATAAACTGAGCACTTAACATCAGGTGGGCCATCTTCTTACAAAGAAATAAAAAAATATTGGTAGCAACAATACTTTAAAATTAAAAATGATGAGTATAAAGATCGATAGTCGATACTACTGACCTGGTTAATCATAATAATAAAATTAAACAGTTATTATGACATTTGCTTTTTCTTTTTATAAATAGGTCATTAGCGCAAGACAGGCGAGAATTTTGTTAATAAATAATACACTCGTATATTTTATTTAAATAAATGTATCTAGAAGAAGCTGCTAAAGTTACCGTAATTTATTACGTTTAAAAATATTTTTTTTTATTATTATAAACCCATTAATTGAAAAATAACTATCCATGTTTATAAATTGCCATACCCATACATCATGCACCACTTTTATTATTTGGCCGATTTTTTACTTAGATTATTTTTGATACAAATATTGGGAAAGAGCCAAATGAATATTTTTTTATTATATATATAGGTACATTTCTTGTAAATATTATTGTTGTCATTCAAGTAGAATAAAAAAAAATTGACCATTTTATTTGGTAACTACCATAGGCTCAAAGGTGTCTCAAAACTTATTTAGGCACCTAGATGTTCTAAGGGCAAGTGGTTCACACTCGCAACACGAATAAAAATTCTTAAAATAATCTTATCAACAGCGTTTAATCATATTTGCAACGCAAGCAAAACAATATTATCTATAGTTGACATATTTTTTGTAAGCACAGGTGTTCAATCTACCTACCCGAATAGCAGGCGTACACGCATTATACATTTTAATAGGGCATGCCAAGCCTAGGCAGTTTAATTGCCTCATTGCAATAGTGCACGCAGTTCCTCCCAAAAAGGATCTACATTATCAACACTTACAGTTATACTTAATTGATTAAAAAATTGCTTAAATTTGTAATACAAACCTAAGAACCTACATGACGATTTTAGAGCATTTTTTTATTGAGTTACTTTATTAACTTTATTAGATCGATATTAAAATAGATTTTTATATCATCATCATCTTCCTTTTTCATAAAATGTAATGTAATATTTATTCAATAGCTTAATTTATTTGTAACTTACCCCCGCTTCTGAAAGCACGATCAACACTAATCGGCTTTCAAGTCACTTGCTATCTCTATCCAATTTGAAGTAAAAGCTGAAATAGCATGTGACTTGACAGCCGATAAGTGTTGATCGGGTTTTCAGAAACGGGGTTAATGTACTATCTGTTCCACAGAGACGAACTCCTTCCTAGGAGTATCAGACCTCACGGACAACAAGTTGATCTGGAGGCAGCTAGTGGCTGAGCTGGTCGGCACATTCCTGCTGGTGGCTATAGGAGTTGCGTCATGCATCAGCATCAGCGCTAACAACGCGCCACAGACGACCAGTATCGCGATATGCTTCGGTCTGCTAGTAGGATCCATAGTGCTGGTAAGTCACAGTCGCATCTTAATATCTTTCAGGAGACAACAGAAACTTGAAACATTTAATTGTACGTCCGAATAGGGCAGACTGTTTGTACTTTTTATATTTTCAACACCTTATGCATTCAACAGTTTACAATCAAGATTATTCTGAGACTTAAAAAAAGATAATGTTCTAAAGATAATGTCTACCACGCGATCGGAATCGCGGTCGGTTTCCGCTGTTATATTCAAACTCTACCTCCACCAGTTTAATCCGACCTGAAGAGTTGGTAATCTGTTAGGACGCACTATTGTAAATATAACAAAAGTATGTTTTGAATAACACAATCCGATCATCAGATTATCTGTGAGCCGATTAACTTTCAATGTCTGTACTTTCCCACGCGGTCGGAGACCCGTTCAAGTATGCATATAACACTCAATATACATAGTTAAAATGCTAATATGCAAAATAGACAATATTAGCCTTGACATACGATTTGTAGTTTTACTTTCCTGTATATTTGATAAGCGGTGCTATTAATATTTAAATTATATAGTTCGAATATGTTATAAATAAGCAGGTGTAGATGGATATGTGATGGATAGCGGTGGACTGCTCTGGCAATTCATTTATTTTTAATTTTAACCTTACATTTTGTGAGTAGTACCTATTTCAAGGCAGCGTTCTGGTTTTATTAAAAAAGTATACCAAATTAAATGTATGACTGTTTTCACTAACATTCCATGTAAATAGTTTTTCGTTTTATTTATATTTTTTTACAAATCATAGAATCAGAATCATTTATTCACAAAGATTACACACATTAACAATACATTATTAAGTATAATAAAACTTTGGCTTGTCAGGAATAGTTTAACAAAAAAAAAATTAAAATATAAACTAAATACTTTAAAATATTATGAATGAATAATACGTTAAAGTTACAATATTTCAAATTTAAAAAACAAAATAAACCAAAGTCACAGCAATTAATACATCAGTTCATGTAATATAAAATAAAGTAATAATCATTGAACATAAAAATATGTGTTTTGTTCACCTACTTTCATGTCAGGGTTTTTACCTGTCATACTTTCTATGAAGTTGAATGTGCACATCAAATCAAACATGTGCATCGAATAAAATTTGGAAATAACTGTACTTTTACAAAAAAAAAATTAAAGAGAGTCTTCTCTCAACCAGTAATATTTAATAAAAATCTAGGATTTATTTGAGAAAATCAAGTTCGTAGGAAGTTCGCTATGTCTGAAGAATATTAGTTTTAAAGTATAAAAAAATATCCTAGTAACAAAAATAAGCTGAATTTAAATAAGTTATTAAAATAATATATTTTTGACAGCTAGTTAAATTAAATATATCAATCATAACACCAGTCAAACGTCAAGAAACAAAACACGCACTAAATTGAATAAAAACTGAAGTTTTTGTTAAAAACTACAAAACATTTATAAACTTTGTACCTACCTATTCAATTCGAGTAGTTCTACTCCACCAAACGATAAACGACGGTTCGTATTGTAATTTTAAGTTATTTAGATACTGTGCGGTATTTTTTTACATCAACTAATGGAACAAGTATGTTATAGGTACCACACAAGTATACATTAGTATAATTTTGCTATGTGGTATCCAATCCATCTCTTTTATAACAGAGCATTGCCTACCTCCCAAGTACGCACGATAAGAAAGAGCCCTACATACAATGCACTGCTCGGGCATTTATCGATTTAAATCATCTAAAATATATACGAGTAATACACAGCAACGCTGCTTCGCGGCAAATAAATAATAATAAAAACGCAGGACGAGCCCTTCACAAACAGCGCTACTACAGACAAAATATATACAAGTACTTCTTAATATAGCTAGGTAAGTACTTATTTATATGTATTTCTGTGTTCTGTGTCTATAAAGCGTGTTGACGCGCAGTGTAACTAAAAATATCAATACCAATTGTGCTTAGTAGACCCCAAGGCCTGAAAGTATAAATGAGAGTATATACATTCATTCCAATCAACCGAGCAAAAATGATAAATTATGATCTGTCTCTCTAACTTGCAGATGGCGTTATCGGTACATTCATCATTGGTCAATTTGATATACCTAATTCGTACATGCCATACCTATGTCAATGGTACTGTGACAAACGTTCGTAGATTGTAATTATCTTCGAACTGACATTGGTGGAATTATATATACCTACAGTAGTACAAAATGTAGACATTGAATTATATGTACCTAATGAAAAATGTAATACATTGAGACCAAACACAATCTACTATAGTACCTAATATTTGAATGAAGAATTTTCTTATGGAATTGTATATAGGTCGGCAGGTTGTACTAAGAGTTTCACAACCTCGTATTTTATTGAGGCGACAATTCATATGTCGAGGCATAAAAGGGGGTGAAAATAATTCAGTATCTATATAGGTAATACAAGTTTATAGAGGCAGGTAAATGTATGGTATATAGGGTGTTATTATATAAAGACTTCGTTCAACAACAATATTCCAAAAAATTTTTGTGTGCTTGTTGGTGTGAATAAAAAAATGACACTATGTATAGGTAGGTACGTACATAATAATATGTAGGTAATCACCCATTTCTTAGAACCCCTTCTCGGAGATAATATATCAAGACTACTTATATAAAATTAAAATGAAATGATAATAAAATAATTAAACACTTTAGTTATAAAATTTTAAATTTTTCAAATTACTAAAATTAAGCCGGAACTATGTATTTGCACAACTCTCATGGTCCAATTTATGATTATTCGCACCACGATAAAGCTTGTCACTTTCTATAGCATGTTGTTTCCAATAAAATGTAAAGGCGTAACAGATCACCGGAGTTATCTCACACGACATCGCAAGATTACTAAAGGGAAACTATCAATTACAATCACACGGAACTATTAGAGAACTCGCAATGGCTCTTGGCTAATTGCGATCACCGTTTGAGAAGATATCCGCGATCAATTATTTATTATTATTTATTTATTTATTTATCAGTAATTTTGATCAATCAAACTTCTTATTTCGAGTCAATAGCATAAAAATTTATATGACGTGATCTCCAGTAGACTCGGAACACAAGTTGATCGATGTAGGTGTAATTTATGCAGGTGGGATTGTATCGGCGAAAACGAGACGCAATGTACGTGTAGTGCCCCGTTGCAGTCTATGCCGCACGTGCTTAAGTATCCATCTTGCCCCAAAACCTGCACAATGGATGATCTGATCTGATCTCTGCAGGTCACAGACAATGCCGTAGACGTGGCCACCTTGGTCTAAGTGGCTGTAACAAAATTAAACTGTTGATCATCGACTCGAAAGAAAAAGTAGGAGGTGACCTCAATACCTCGTCCCGTTGGTCTAAGTCCTCACGTGTGTACGTGGTCGGGTATAGGAAACAGGAGAGAAGGTTCTCCATCTACGTATTTTCTACGGTTGCCTTGCTCTAGGATGGAATGTAACCCCATTTGGCAAGGTTTTCTCTGCAGCAGCCAACTTGGGTCCTCAATCAAGCAAACGAAAAGGTTTCAAATGACAAAGCGGCTTTATTTTTGAAACCGTTAATCTGCTGGATGAAGCTGGTTGTATTAACAAGATTAAAATTATGGTGCTGTGATCGGGGTTATTACCCCGATTATAAAATAAAAGCTCGTCTAAGGAAGTACTACTATGGGCGTGCTGCCCATTTCTGCCGCCAAGCAGCGTTGCTGTGTTTCAGTTTGAAGATGTTGTTGCCGGCGAAAAAACAAAGATTGTCGACCGATGAAGAACGGTCTATCAGGTTATTATACGATCACTAAACCATGACGGGTTTTCTCATCCAAAAAAATTAGTTCCTAAGAGTTCTTCCGATGTAGATGATCGTGTAGCATCGCCCACGTCTGATCCACAATAAATCCGTCAAACTGACATTGGCTGCATGGATCTCGACAGCGCAGGCGCAGATGTCATTGTTCCATTGTGATGTTAATACCCGATTGACAGATGATGGTGTTGCGCAAGTGTCGTGTACTGACGCAAGTACCACACTTGATATTATTGGGCCAGAGTATGACTTGCAAAGGTCATGTGTGAACTCGTGAACTAAATTATACAGATTTTATATGCAGATTGTTTTAAACGTGAAACTGTAGGTGATTCGTGACAGAGCGTAACATAATGCTGTTGAAAAACATTGCATTATAAAAATAAAGATTCTTAAAAAACGCTCATCAGTCGATCCGTAAATCTAGATAATATACAAATCAGGTTAGATACCCATACAGGGCGTCTCACGGATTTGCCACAGGAGGGAAAGTACCTTGAATATTGTAGACTTTAATAAAAGAAGACATTATTTGAATTTTAAAAACAATTTGAACTGTGGGACGCCTTGTATACCCATACCTAATACGCTAGTACCATCATCAATAAAAAAACGTTCGATTGAATGATTTAGCACAGATAACATAAAAAGATTTTTGGAAGAAGGTACTTCCGAAACTTTGCATTACTTATCTTTTAACCGTCGCACTGTGGGGCCAAACCGTGCGTTCCGTGTCAAAAATCTGTATCTTCACTAGATTTTGAAATAACCAAATGAAATTTTGCACACATAATAATAGATATATAAGCTAATTTTTGTTAAACTTTTTATGCATAAACTTGATTTAGTTAACTTAAAAAAAAATAATAAAGGTAAAAGTTTTTAATTTTTCATACAAAACGGTTAGCTTTTGTACATCTAACATGTTGAATACGTAGTATATTATGTTATTTTGTAAATATAACATAATACGAGTCAAAGGTAACAATATAATATAAAAAAAAAGTGAATTATAATTAAAACTAGCAATTTTATGCTGAAACTAGTTGTCTCGGTATTTATGAGATAAAAAGCTTTTATATTTTATAATTTTTTTTTATCTCTGCTTAAAACTCATCATTGCAACCACAGAAGCTTCCTCTGGATCCCCCTCACATCTTAAACTCTGTACGTATGCGTTATATAGTACGTGTTCAAGTCCGTACTCTTGAACTAACTCCATATTGTTTCGTTTTTTAGAACTTTCAGACTGAGATTCATAAGGTTTTTAAGGTCACCCTCGTTGTCCGGATGTTTTGGGTGTTATACAAAGCTCTTCTTCTTTAAATCCAACATCCAACCATGCTAAATTTTTGCTAAGGAACCGATCTTTGGTCCTGTTGGCTTTTATCCAACGAGTGTTTAATTGGGCAAGCAGGTTTCGTTGAATGCTTTCTATTTAAAACTTCTTGACTACATGAAGGCGATAGGTTGTAGTAGTCTTCTAAGTGCTTTTGAATATCAGCAGAATTTGTGCCACTACTGATGAAAAAATTGCACAAATTACGTCTAGAAACAACGAATTCACTCATGTTGAAAATAGCGTAGACAAAGTAATTTTTGGAAGTAGGTAGGTGATAAAATAACACAATAACTTCGTGTAAAAAATGTGGCAGTCAATGCCATTTTTCATTCATTACCGTTCTAAAAATACGTTAAACATAAAATTGTTTTATATTTTTTGTGCTATTATTTTTGGCGACGCGCCACTTTTTTTACTATAATCAAAAATGGGGCAAATTCGGGCAAGTTTTTTTTTTCTTGATCAATTATATACAAACTAATGAACGTAATCATATGTTTAACTCGGCATCGGGAAGCATCGGTAACAAAGAAAAGTCAATCTGAAATTCTGAAAGTGAAAAATTACTAGGAGTTCGAGAATCTATTTTTTTACCAGTAAATGTACATATATTCTCAACATTTTATGATTTAAATAAAAAGAATAAATAATAGGCTTTCAAACGATATACAACACGTTTGCGTTTTGTTTCAAAAGTACCTAAAATTTTTGACGTGAAAGTCTCGGTTCGTGACATCTTCTCGGGTGCGGAATTCTGATAGTAAACTTTAAGCGCAAAGTTTGGCTATAAAAATTATGTGCTGATAGTTATTTTTTGTAGTAACAAGTTCTCTAAACATCCTATTAGACGGATCCAACTCAAAAACTATTAATATCAAACTTTCACCTAACCCATTTTCGGCACGATACGCACCGTTTGGCCCCATAGTGCGTCGTCGCGCAAACATTACATAACCTAAGCTCCAAAAATATAAGGGCCTTACTACAAAACGGTATCCAACTTTAAACAGTGTCTAAAATTAGCGCTGTCTCTGTTTGCCATTATGCAATGGCAAGAGATGTCAAAAGTTTAGGCAGTGTTTAACGTTTGCCTATTTTTTTGTAGTAAGGCCCTAAGTGTTTGGGGTTTTTGTGATTTTTTTTTTATATATAAGTATGTTGCATTGCGATTATTTGAACATCCGCAGACATTCACTATAGCTATGTTTACCATGCTAAAACTGTTGAATGCATTCTAAATATTTTAACTGCTAGGCTCATTTAAGACATACTATTTGAGTTACCTATTAATTTAAGTAGTTAAGAAACTCTTTGTTTTAGATCTAAAATTGTGTTTGATACGACTGTTATTTATAATTTTAAATGTATCTACGAGTATCAATACGCTTATTTTAGCTTATTTCTCAAATGCATAATATTGATTAATTGATTGATTGAAAATACTTTATTGCACATAAAAATAACAGTACAAAGGCGAACTTAATGCTATAAAGCATTATCTTCCAGATAACCTTTGTGTATTTTGGACATAACATGTAATACAGATTTTCTTTTAAAGATCTTCTGACTTCTACGCGATATATTAAGTAGAATACTACTTTGCTAAAGGTACTTCGGTACAGGCTTTGAAAGTCCATGTAATATAACTAATGTTTTTAACTTTATAAAATGTTTTTTTTTTTTGACACGGTTTGTACCTACTTTTCTATGTTTTTATGTAACTATTTACTGTTTTTTTTAATGGACTATTGTCTGAAATAAATAACTATTATTATTATTATTATTATTATTATTATTAATGGATGAAGTTGATGATCTATGACCTACATAAGTGCGTGGATAGACATAAACCTTTTGTTGACCTGTGAATTTAAACACATAGTATGCAAAGTGCAGGCCTCAAAGTACATTTAGGCAAAGTGTTACTTTTATGAGCACACTGTCAATAAATGCAACATGTAAATAAGAATATAGCTATTTATACGATAGATAAATACATGTTGTTCGGTTCAAAACACTAACACGTTCGTTTTATATGGGTGCTTAACAATAATGGCAATTAACTGAATTCTGTCGAGCCCTGTGCCATTAAGTCATTTGGTTTTCAAACGGATAAAGAATGTTATGTATAAGTTATTCGTAGAATTTAACTGGTACTCACTGTGTTTCATTGTTGATCATGAAGGTAGCTCGAAGTACGATTTTAAACCTTATCCATCCAAGAGAAGGCGTAAAATCAATCTTCCTCGAAATTAAGGCTTGTGTAAAAATAAAAAAATACTCATGTCTGACTACTAAGCTGAGAATGTTGATGACAATTATTATAGAAAAAGCATAGGAATCAGGCTACGTTTAAGTGTAAATTACACTCAAAACTCATCTCCGCAAATCAAGCTATCGATAACTGAAAGCTAGATTAAAATCTATCCAATCATTTTCAGAGATAATAGTTTTACCATTTTATTTTCAATTTACTTCATGTCATTAACCTTCGTGGTCTAGCCATGACACATTTTACAAGTGCAAAAAGTGTTCTATTTAAGGAAATAAAACCATAAAAACTGAGCTTATTTATAATGCAAATCGATGTTTACCAAGCTTAGTGTTTATGGTTTTATTTAATTGCAATATCTTTGTGATGCATTAAGATCTATCATTTCTTACAAAGAAATAATATTGTGAGATGTATACCTAAGATAAGAAATTGCATTGTCAATGCATCGCAATGAATTATTATGAGGTTATTGATTTTAGGAAGCGAAATAATTGCTTCATTTTATCAATAACCCAGCTATTATTTGGAAGAGTAACAGTCAGCGATAAGACCGCCTATAGAAACGAACAGGCTTATTTTCCTCGTTGCTTATAGTACAGAAGTAAATGTAAAAGTTATTTCGAAGCAATAAGAAGAAAGGAATAGCATAATACAACTGAGCAATGAGAGCTGTCCATGTATTTATTATAAACTAGGTACCTAATGTATACCCGCCTAGCTGCAAGTTTTCCCAAAATTGTTAAAATGAAATAA
Source organism: Plemyria rubiginata (assembly GCA_963576535.1). Lineage (NCBI taxonomy): Eukaryota > Metazoa > Arthropoda > Insecta > Lepidoptera > Geometridae > Plemyria > Plemyria rubiginata. The sequence continues at coordinate 11,789,792 of OY754908.1, read as the reverse complement.
ATGTAAGTAGGTATTTAATAGAGTGTACATAAACGTAGGCCAAAAAGCCTCCGCTAACTAAAATGTATGCGACAGATTTCAATGTTTTCACTGGATTGCAAAATGTCCGGTTGGATTTAAATCCTAATAAGAGTTCAAATTATGGCTCATTCGCTGAATAATAGCACACATTCAAACCAGTAGCCATTAAATTTCTAAAAGCATTAACTCATAAAGGCTATGTTGCTATAATAATTAATTTTGAAGTAATTAATTGAGTGATGACTGACGATGTGCGTTATGAATAAGATACACTGAACAAAAAACAGAATGCGTTTTTGTATTTACCTATGTCGTATTTTATTTAATAATCAGCTAGTTTCTTCCTAACCATAGTATAAGTTGTATTTATTTTAGAGCTAAAAACCTTTGTGCAAAATGTACTAAATAAAAAAAAATAGCTTATTGAAAATATTGGATTAGGACTCGCAAAAAGGTGTGATGCTAATAAATAAAAAAAAATCAATCTACGGCATTTCCTGGGTAATTTAGGCAACTGGTGGATTTGCAAACACAAGTTACGTTAATTAATTTTAAAGCAGTGCGTAAGCGTTAACTCCCCGCAAGCAGCAGTAAATGGAATGTCTTGGTAAACAGTGAATAAAATCTAGACAAAATAACTATTATTTGCGTAGGAACTTGTAACAAAGTGTGGCAAGTCTTGGCTAACAAAGTGAAAGAGCGTGGTCCTCTTACTTACTAATAGGCGGTTTTGAAAATTTTGTAAGCGTCTTGCCAATTGCAATGGTTCAATCATAGCTGAACATTCTGCTTCGCTATGCTTGGCTATTTGCATTTTATTATTGCTTGATTGTTATAATTTGAGCATTGAGTGTTACTTTTATTTGTTTTATTTACGGTTTTGTTAAATAATTTTCGAAATCACAGACTTCGGTAATATGTTATGTAAAAATAATAGCAGACACTGTAGATGTAGTTTTAAAATTATATGAAAAAACTACTCAAATGTTTCAGTTAAAGTAGCCTATAACTGTTTCCAAAAGTCGAGCTATCTTTGTACCAAAATTATTTTGGCTTTTAGTTTAAAAAAATAAAACCAACATGCAAACACGCTTGACGTTTCTGAAACTATCATGGCTTATAACATTTATTTTGTCATTAGAAACGGGATATTTACCATAAATTATGCTACACAAAAATCATGGTAAATATCACGGATAAAATTAAAATGACCCGTACGGTTTCGCTGTTCCGCTTTTATTTTTTTTACTTAAAGAATGAACTACGGTTTTTTTCTAACCTAAATAACTTCGTTTAAAAATTTTTGTTAAGAAGTTCATTTCATTATTTGCATTTCATTAATCAAAATTGGAATAAGTCGCACTGTAATTATGCGTACGTACCTAATAGATCATTGATCGATACGCGCCGAGAAGCCGCCCTTGACTCGCCGCGACCTGTTTGCATTCGGATTTCATGTATGAACATTTCCACTTTTTATTTCCATAAAAAAAGAATTATTGATTAACGAGCGAACGGTGATTTTTGGGAGTTTTTTCCTTTGCTTTTGCCGGAGGTTCTGATTTATATAAAAAAATTATAGCCGATTTGAAAAACGCCTCCGTGTTTTTTTTAAGTCTCAAAAAAATGCTTCCATGGTAAATTAAGAATCAATTGATGTAAATCTGAAATAAATTGTGTGATGAATGTTTGTTCAATGTCTGGGTGTTATTTAATATTATAAGTATGTAATATTATATGTATTTACAAAAAAGTATATATTATGTATTATATCAGCTACCTGGTTACCATATTACAAGCTTTGGCTTAGTTTGGGGCTAAACAGTGTTGTGTGGAAAGTCCACCAATATTTATTATCAATGAATAATATTCAGACTTACCATTCAGACTACTCAGGCCATAAGTTTATTGTGCACAGAGAAAGAATCTGTAATTGGCAGTATGTGTAGTATAAATTTCATAAATGTTATTTTTAAGAGCTGTTGATTCTATGACAAATAAATAAATTAAAAAAAAACAATAATCACTGCTCAGTATTTGTCCCAAAGCTCAATTGGCTGAACATGACCTGGCCCGCTTATAGGATACAAATGAAGCGGTTTAAATCAATCTCAAAAAAAATGTAATGAAAATACATTGAATATCGCTCAATAAAACTGGTGTTACGTACTACTCAAATGAGTAATAACTTATTATTTATTTTACCTCAATGTTTTTTTTTACCTCAAAGTCTTTAAAAAAGATATGTGTATGTAAGAGACAGCGCGGGGCCGCGCCGGTGCGCGTTTCGTTGAGAAATAAAATCTGCGTATAATTAATATTAATTTAATAAGATAATATTTTGTGATTATAAGGATGTTGTCTCTCTGTCTGGGTGTGTGTAAGTGTGTATGTAGGTGTTTACAAAAAAAAACTGCTGGTTAAAAGCTATCTAGGTTCCCATGGCTTTTCTTATTTTAGGGATATATTAAAAAGCTTTGTGTAAAAGCCCAAAATTAAATACATGTATATTTATTTCCTATATACTCTTGTAATTTTGTCCTTTTTTACCTAAGCGTCAACTAATTATTATAATATATATAATAATAATAACCTGCGTATATAGGTACCCGCGTAATAAAAAGGTGTATGTTGGTGTAGTAATAAAATTTAACACTGCATAAAATTATTTTTTTATGACAACACAATTAAATTAAGTAATTGCCATTATCACAGATTAATGTACGTTGAGAGAAAATGCCCTTTTGTACTTGCCGAATCACTTTGATTTGACCATGACATTTCTTATGCATTTCGCCATTTTAAAACTGTAAAATTATTTAACGTGAATAGTTTGTCGCTCCGATTTCGTCACTTCACTTAATGATTGTGACCCATTTGCCTTACTGGTGCACTCATTAAATTTTATGCTGATAAATATTTTGAAGCAAGAAGTTCCGAATATTTTCCATGCCAAATGAGGAGAGTGACGCTGTAGTTTTTTCTCCAATATAATGGCTATTCAAATATTACGTTATTTTAACTATCACAAAACTCTTATCTCGCACATATTTTGGGTAAATAAAATAAATAAATATTGGTGGACATTTCCAAACTAAGCAAGGCTTGTACTACAATGAACCTGACAGCTAATTTAATATGGTTTATGTACATATAACCTTGTTACGTCAAAACCAAATTTATTCCATAATCTATCAGACGGGAACACATCGTACCGATACTGCGTACCGATGTACGCAGAAGTACATAATGACAACGTTTATATTTTATTTGATAAATGCTTTTTTAATCCAAATAATAGCATGACATATCCTTGATCGAAGCATGACATGGTGGAAATATGCTCAAATAAGATATTATTGTCGTACACCCACGGATACATCAAGCTAAACAAATAAAAAAAAACAATCTTACTACAAGGACATAAAAGCGAGCAGTGTATAGCCAATGCAAATCAGTGTTTTCTGAGTATGTATACGTTCTAAATGGTTATTAGTGTATTCTCGTATCTGTAAGAAGGGCCACTAACCCTCGTTGCAAGTCTTGGCGCCAGTAGAAATATCCAGCGACTCCACCCTAAGTGGTAACATAAAAGTAGGGCAAGTACCTACCTTCAAGTGACTACTCTACAGCCTATTCAATCAGAAGTGTTTATCATTGTAGATTATGTTTATCTCGATGAGTTGAGAGCCAATTTATTGAGCCACCAGCACTCAAAATGAACAGTAAATATCGAAAAGAAAATATACAGAGGTGCCTGTTGCATTGCTTCACGTTTGATCTCAGGGGGTGTCACAGTAGATAACTCATTAGATTCTTTGAGGATGTGTAAAGGGTTAGTTCGTTTATCATCATCAACGCTCTCCTGAATGCCAATCTTGAGACCCATTTGTTTCCGGACGGATGGTCGAAACTCTTTACGGATTGTCTTAGGTTCTGTGAGCGAGTATTTTATGCCTTTTATTTTATGAAACTATTTTGACATTTTATTTTCATACTGACATTTATCTTACCTATAATTTGTAGTTTCTATTGTTTTTGAAATTTCTATGCTGTGCTGTTTGTGAATATGGTTATTTTACTATCGTATAATAGGTGTGCAACCGTTTTAATTAAATGTGTGTAAATAAATAAATCATTCACAACCCTACTTCACCCACTGCTTGGTATAGGCCTCCCTTTGTATTCGTTTTGTTGACGGTCCTGTGCATGTCTCACTCAGCTCTTGCCCACGATGTTTGTGATATCATCTGCCCATCTCGCTGCAGGACGACCGACTTGTGTTGGACTCCTGTATCCGCATTTAGACTCTAAGGTGGTCCATTATGCGACGACAAGACAAGACGACCGACGCTTCTACATCCAGTTCTTGGACGTCACTCAGTTATCGCCTTCCTGTCATCACCCCTTGCAAGGTGCCCCGCCCAGCTCCATTTCAGTTCATTTTTTTTATACAACAAAGTAGACAAACGAGCTCACGGCCCGCCTGATGGGAAGCGGTTACCGTAGCCTATGAACGCCTGCAATACCAGAGGAATCACAAGCGCGTTGCCGACCCTTTAGAAATTTTAAAACGTCCTTTTTGAAGAACCCCATACTGTAGTCTTTCGGGAAAACACCATCGTATCCGTTATACGATTCCCTACGTCTTTGACCTTTGTTCGCCTTCGAATCTTTACGTTAGTTAGTTAATGTACTTAATATATATCTAGGATTTTACTTCGTAAACCCAAATATAACCGACGCACTTCGTAGAAATTGCAAGTTGAAGTGACAATGGCCTGATCGAAGAACTGAGAACCGCTGTTGTAGGTATAAAGGTTCTTGAAATGCGACCACGAGCTGGAAGACGAAGCAGGACCAGGACCCCTTCCTACCCGATAAACCGACGACATTGCAAAGATCTCAGGAAGTCGGTGGATGGAGAGGGCTAGGAATAGCCTATTTTCCTGGAAATAAATCTACGATGGAGGCCTATGTCCTGTTGTGGACTTCTTTAGTCTAATGATGATGAAGTAGCCATACCATAGTATTTGCCATATCTCGACAATATGTTTTTTCGTTACAATTTGCCTCAAAGATAAATACTACACGAGATCTAAAACAGGTGAAGGCTCACGTTCACTTTCGACGGCGTAGTACAATCCCACCTCATTAGCATATTGCGGTTATCAAAACATCTCGGCGAAGTAACGCGTTTTTATGTTATGTTATATTTACCCACGTACTTTATGAAACGATTTAAAACATGTACAGTCAGCTGCGCTAGAATGTAACTATGTATTCGTAAATTTCAAGTTAGTGTTGCAGAATGCTAATTTCAATATGACAATGTTTCACCCATCCGCGTAAAAACTGCCAAAGGGCAGTGGAAATGTCAACGTGAGTGAGATGATGCTCGTGATTGAAGTGAGCGCGGATCCACTGCGTGATAGTCTGCGTGATTGTGTTGCTTATAGAATCGCAATACTCTTGACTAGAGCATAAATACATTATTTTGTAGTTGTAATGTAAATACACCGTTTTAATACAAATAATATAGCGATTACTTAATCAAAAACGTGAGAGCTTAAGATTTGCATTAGACTTGACGAAGACCTTGTATACTTAAATTTTATTATATATTTGAGTTCTTTTCAATAATGGACTCGCCCGGGGGCATAATTGACAATGAAATGTTGCGATACAGCCACTGGTGAATCAAAGATGCCAATTTGTAGCTGCTAATCAAATACGTACAGCTAAAGGCTGGTGCTGTAGCACATTTACTAGGTAAGTACCTATTTAATAAAAAAAAACACATTTTATAATTTCAGCTAAAGTAGGATCATCGGTAGGATTCAGTTTTTATTACTGTCTATCTTAAGCTATTCATTATTAATAAAAAATATTAGTAAAAATACCATTAAAACGATTATGTACCTATGCCAAAAATAAATAAAATTATGAGGACACTACATACATACCAGTACTCTCAAACGGTGAAGGAAAACATCGTTACATTATCGAAGAACAAAGCCTAGATAATCCAACCTTTTTGGCTCTAGTTTTCTTCGATACACACAGATTAGATAATGAATAATGTCGAGTTGTTCGATTTTACCATATCAACCAGAAGTCAAAATGTTATCAAAGACGATGATAGCACTAGTTTTTAATGAAAACATCACTCTACGCCTCTCTCTCTCTCTTTTAGAATGTGCCATACATACAACATAAACTATAATAAAACACGTAGTGGCAATAAAGACCACTACCTTCGATAGTGAAATAGATATTTAATCATTTATAAATATGTTATTGAAAAAGGACCTTCTTTTAATGTTTATTTCCTATAATAGTTGTGTTTTCCCAGTTGTAAAATATTTTGTTCAAAGCTCAAAGTTTTATTTCATTTTATTTGAAAGATATTACATGTTTTTTTATTCAATCTTAGCTTTCTATTTCCGTAAACGTATATTTCTTTCGAAAGTTAAATATTTTGTCCTAAAGATGATAGCGTTAGAGAAATGGCGATATTGATCACGGGATCAGGAGCCTTATGCACTATGACCATTTGCAGCGCGAGCTCGGCTAAGACAAGGCAGGCGGTGTGAAACGGTCAGGGCAAAGTATCTCCTATGCTATAAAGAATAAAGCGCAATATCAAGTTTTGACGTTTCACGGTTTGGGGCAAGGAATCTCCTTGGAATCTCCTATTGTCATAGTGAATAAGGCTCCAGGTTTAATTTCATAAAATAAATACACTGCGCCATCATATAAAAATGTGTAGTATGTCTTTTCAATCAAGACAAGCAGAATGTTTATAAAATTTTTCCTTTGACTTTAGGAATTGAATCGCTTGTAGCCAAGACTTATGCCCTGAAAACTCACTTTCAGAATTCAAAAAAACAAGAATTGATAGATAGATAGATAGATCGATAAATTCTTTATTGTACACAAAGCAAAAATAAAACACATACGGAAACTTGAAAAAAAAGAATAGGTACAATGGGCGGCCTTATCGCTAAAAGCGATCTCTTCCAGACAACCTTTGGATGGAAAAGATATGACAAAAATCAGAGAGGCGGTGGTGTACAATAACTAGGTATTATAACTATTCCTAAAGTTAAGTAAAATAATAAAAATAAAATGTAGTATATACATTAATTAAGAATATTTAATATATAATGTGTAGGACGTGTAAATTAACATCGGCTTAAACTTAGGCTTTCCTTGCTGGTAGTAGTAGAACATTTCTAATAGCTGGTTCCCACTGGCGAGTAGCAAGTATTTAGGTGTTATCGGCCAACCAGTTATCACGGAATCGTGGTGGAAGGTGATGCTCGACTCCCGTCTCGACCAGTGCGAACCAGCTATAAGGCCGGTACCAGATATGTACCTATGAACTTACGTGATCACTTACGTGCGGTTAAGTGATCACGCAAGTTCATACATATCTGGCACCGGGAGAAGTGTCAAGTTGATAGTGAATAGTGTGCATTCCTGCCGTGCGTGACTACGCAATCCTTTGTGATGGTTTCACTTTATATTGTTCAAACATCAAGTTACATAAAAAGGCTCTATGAATGAATGATATTATATATAACGAGCGTTCGATTAAGGTGAGAGCAATGACGTAAGGCTGCCACCGGAGTGAGTGCACTTGACCTGATTGCGACCGGTCGCGCTGGGAGCTCTTCCTAGCCCTTCACTGCTTTCTTGAATGAAGCTAGATCTGATGCCGGTTCTCCTTGGCACCTGGTGCCTATAAATATCGAGCATTGGTACTGACCCCACAGCTGTACCTACTATGGTGTTTTTTACTAAGGTACTATGCTGATGGAGCAAGCAGATGATTTTAAGTGGTAACCATCACCTTTATCAAAGTATTTCTTCGTAAGTCCACTCGATTGAAAAGTGTGCTCCACTGCCCTGCTTCAAACTTGAAGGATACAGGTGTTAAGATGGGCCTTTAATTTATCACCCTTCTAAACGAAACAAATTAACGCAAAAGAGGGTTGTTGTTTGTGACTTTGTGTGTCCTGCCGATTACGCGCACTGGACACATTGATACCGAAAGCTGAGCTTTCGTTAGGAACTGAGATCGGCATCATTGAAGAACACCGAAACATCATCATTAACCGGTAGCAGTAGGGCACGTCTAGGTTCGTGACCTGCAAGGCAGAGCTTATTATGGTAGTAACCACTGTGCTTTATCTGAGTGGCTATTTCATGTTACTTACATGTCCATCCTATATTGTATTGTGTCCTTTGTCTGTCCGCCGCTTGCCCCCTTTTTTATTAGGTACGTCTATTATTTGTAGCATAATCTAGATGTAATTATGGAATTCCGCAATGTTACGTCTGAAGCGATTAATTATTTCTAGCTGCATGCATGGAAATAGTTGATCTTTGCTCCTTTTTGAAATCTTGTGCTTTTTATTAGTTCGTTGCGCACTTTTCTTACCTTTGTAGTAGGTAATTGATCAAATAATCATCAAAACTTCACCTTTCTATTTGTAAGCTTATATTCCTCTATGAAGACTGCGAAAAAACGGTAACAACCGAAATCAAACCAAGCAATTAATTTGAGCTAGTCGAATGAATGAAAGTTTCTTATAAGAAACTGCTTACTTTTGACCAGTGAAAGTACCTAAAGATGGCTGTAAAACTGCGACACTTTCTCTGGCCGAATAGCGAGATGCAATCGATCATGTCGCCAATTGAAATTATTATAAATAAACATGTGTTTTAAAAAATAAAAACCGCTCTCTATCTCATTTGGTAATCCTATTTCCTAATATTATGTAGGTATGTACAATTAGCACCCGCCTGTGGCTTTCCTGGCGTAGCGGTGATTGCTAACATCAGTACCTACCTACGGCGGTTTCCATTTTTTGGTTTGTTTCGATTTTATATACCCTTTTCCTTAAAAATTTTCGGGACAAAAAATAACCTGTCTAATATAGGGTGGCCGATACGTGATGCATTTTATTTAGTCAGTATCGTATACGAGCCACCAATATTAGCAACATTACATCAATAAATAGCCTCTTTGTTGTGTGCTCCATAGAATATCTATGGGTCGAAATTTTCGTGTGCAATAGAGTGTTTTCTATCAAACTTAAGTACCTGCCCAATCACTCAGCCTATACTCTCAACAGCTCAGTGTCGATATGGTCACGAGCCCCCGACTCATGTTCTACTAGATACAATCGATCATTAATCGATTATCGCATCTATTGTAAGTGACAAACGAGTTACAACAATCAAGTTTGAACTTTATTTCAGTAGCAATAAATCAGCTTGATTTATTAATTATTTTGTTTGATCGGGAGGTTTATCGAGATGCGAGATCGGATTAAATGTAAATGTGTATTGTTTTAGTGGTTGTTGGTCGATGATCGATAATTATGCTTGTTGATATTTACAGATTGCGTTTGTTAATATTATAACAAATGCTCTGCAACAAATCTATTCATACCAATTATAAATGCCACAGTCTTTTATTTATGTATTTTTGTAGGCGCTCCACAAAATAGTTTTTATACACTTGCTGATGGTAAAGGAGATGGCTCACCTGGTGTTATTAAGGTTTAAGAAAGCATTGCCTCTTATGTCACGCACGGGTAAAATCATGTCTAACGATGCAATGCCCTGTGTCCTTCAAAGTTAATCAAAGTGTCTAAGTTATGACTATAAATACCCATTAGCTAACTATAGGTACACCATATTCAAAGTGTACAAATCGGTGTAAGTACCTACTTTTAATGTTATCAAAGGTTTAATCGAATCGAGTGATTAATATGTACCTATGATTTAATAATCGGTTGTACCTTAATCGCATTGCGCATTATAACTGCAAGTAAAGTAATTTATTAATTAGTTATGAAAAGCTCTGAGGGCATGATCTGGCAAATTAGGCAATAATTAATATTGCGTGAGTTATTATATATAATTATATAATATTATATTATATATAATGTGAATTATTTTGTACTAGCGGCCGGCTACCCGCGGCTTTAACACGGTACAAATCGGTTTCGCATAAAATATCTACAACTTTTATTAGTTCGTTCTGTTCGAACTAATCTTTAAATAAAACGATTAAAATAAAGAACACTATTCAAAATGTTTCGCTCGAAAAAGCGGAAAAGAACGAAGGATTCGTTCTTTTCCATTTGACTTACCTACTATCACTATCACTACATTAATAAAACAAACTCGCTTTCTCTGTCCCTATATATCCCTTTGTATGGTTAAATCTTTAAAACTACGCAACGGATTTTGTTTCGGTTTTTTTTAATAGATAGAGTGATTCAAGAGAAAGGTTTATATGTATAATACATGTATGATATAGTAGAAAAACAATATGCACTAGTGCGAAGCAGGGGCGTGCGGGCGGGTCGCTAGAACTACTTACTATAAAGAAGACCACGTCGCGCGCTTCTGTCGGAGGCAAGAGAAGAAGAGACCACACGAGCTCGCGGAATAAACCGTTAAATAACCGCTAAATAAAGGATTTTACAATGTTTTTTTAACGCTCGCGCTCGAAATGAAATAACTTTAATACCGTTATAAACCGGTTTTTTCGCACTCAAAGCTTAAGTGTACACCGGTCTTCAGATCCACTTATGCATATTGACATTGAACTATGACTAATCACGACTTTTTGTCTACTTACACGCTAATTACAAGTTATTAATATAGTAATCGATCAATCGAATGAAATGAAGAATGTACCGATACTCGACAGGCCACTAGTTCGGGAACTTATGTGTACATAATGGCTTTTGATTTGATAAATACATAGATCGAAAAATAATTATTTATATATAATACAATCATAATAAAGACGAGATAGGTATAACAGAAAAACTTACGAGCTAACAAATACTCAGATTAAATTAAAAAAAAAAGTTTAAAATTAAAATTTAAAGATTGAAATTTTAATATTCTTTTTAAGAAAATAGTGTTTCAATGTTAAGGTGGTAAGAGGGTTCCTCGATAAGAAAAAAGAACAATTTTTGACCACGTTGATCCTCAGTCACGTTATACAGTCCAACTCTTATTACCAATAGAATAGTTTAATTGATATTTATAAGTACAGAAACGTAGTAATCTATAGTAATTACTAACATAGAAAACGGTAGCTTTCCTCGCTCTCAAATAGCTATAGTGTTAGATTTCTAACGCAGTAAGCTTTCCATTTAACTGCGCGCACGCACTTCTATGTACAAGATTGTGGTCAGAGTTTATTAGATTATCTTTTCTAGTTTATCTTACACTTATCACATTCTTGACTTCCGAAATACCGTGTAAGGAATGACCGATAGGTTAAATAAATCAATACCTATTAGATGATTTATATGTATCAGATTAGATAGGTATCTAAGTAGTAGTGGACATTCTAATACACAAATATCTAGTAGGTATCTAGGAGATCACTCCCCGTGGGCGTCTCATATTATAAACCCCCGGTTTCTGAGAGAAGCTAAACTGACAAAGCTAATCGGCTGTCAAGTCACTTGCTATTTCAGCTTTTACTTCAAATTAGATAGAGATAGCAAGTGACTTGACAGCCGATTAGTGTTGATCGAGCATTAAAAAACCAGGGTTATTGTTTATGAGGACGAGGTCCTACTAATTATTGAAACATTTTATAAACTTCCCATAGGACTTTGATCCAATTATGTTTAACAATACATTGATGGTGATAGTTTATTATATAGCTGGCAATATAATCGATGATGCCATCTAAGCCTATCCCTAAATAATTTAAATCAAGTTGAATGGCCTCACAGCTCAAGTATTGAAGCTCTGTCTTCTAGGAAATTATTCTGAAAAAAATAAACATTTACTGCCGGTTACTGAATGCTTGATCAAAGCTAATCGGTTGTCAAGTCATTTGCTATTTCATCTTTTACCTCGAATTAGATAGAGATAGCAAGTGATTTGACAGCCGATTAGCTTTGATCGAGCTTTCAGAAACCAGCGGTTAGTTGCTGGAACAAGCAACTAACCGCTGGCAGATGGTCCACCTGATGTTATTATGTGTGTGTTTCCTTTCTTCCTTATAAATGCCAAGTTACGATAAATGGATGGATGGATGTTTGTGGCTCAATCACACACTCTAACCACCAATCGGGATAAAGCTTAAAACAAATCATACGACAGTTTTAGCATTAATTAGGCTACTTTTTATCCCAAAAAAATACTGCTAACAGGATAAAAAATTTTAACTATCAAATGAAAATGTTAGCATCACTATTATACCCGAGTTATCACAGGCGGCAATTAGTATTACAATAGCCTAAAAGTTCATTTTCTCATACTCTAAGTTTACCTTGTAGTTTTAATATATGCAGGTTAGACTCTGGAGAAAGAACAAATTATAAATGAGAAATAATTACTATAAGTACATATTGCAAAACATAGACGCGATGCGACGCGACGATGCGGCGCGGTCATGAGTATTATCCACGAACGTTTTATTTAGAAAAATCTTGGACAGACCGCGGAACCCCTGTGACCCTTCCACGGAACCCCTGGGTTTCACGGACCACCATTTAGGAAACCCTAAAGTACCTTTTAACCGTGATGAAGTAGTCAGATTTACGTTGGATTTACATAATAAATTTGTCTATAATATCTCAGTTTAACGACACTATAATGTAAACAAGTGTTCGTTAGCCATATAAGATTTGTTGGCACTAAGAATTTTATCGTCATTATAGTAAATTAATGGTATATGTTAGCCATAAATACTAGAGGAATGCAGCGTAGGAGAAATGCATGATAACTGGTTTTAATTATAAAAAGCTTTGTAGATAAAGTTTGAATAATTAAATGTAATGTAATGTTTCAGTGTAATTTCGATTCCCGTCGTGTAATCTTAGATCTATTCTAAACTAGCTGGTACCCGCGACTTCGTCTGCGTACTTTTAATCTCTTCATCTCTTTTTTTCGCAATAAAAGGTAGCCTATGTTCTTTCTCAGGGTCTAAAGATTGTCTGTGCCAAATTTCATCAAAATTGGTTGAGAGGTTTAAGTGGGAAAGCGTAACAGACAGACAGACAGACAGTACTTTTAATCTGGTAATGTAGGTTCAGTGATGATTTTATATATTTAATTGAATACATTTTCGTATGTTATGGTCTACAGGTAAGGTGAGTGACGGGCAGGTAACTCAAGTTTAAGATCGATGCACTCGACCTATGCACTCCCATTTATCATCGTCGGAATATCAGACATCGATCAAACAGACATTTTCCTTTCAAGGCTTGACTTTCGACTGTCGGATTACACAGACACACAGACACTTTCTTTTGGTTTTGTATCAAAATGTTATAATATTCCCCGCCATTCTAAAAAGGCTTATCTAATATAGGTATCATCACGACGTGTCATCATCATGTTGATCATCAGTACATTAAAATCATAAATGTGAGGACCGGATATAACCGAAATAAAATCGAACTATGATCTTTGAATATCGATAAAGCTAATCGCTCAAATAGCTTCATTACTATTAATGATCGGAAATGGTGAAGGATCATTACTTTTGCGAGTTATTAAAATTAAATATTTATTAAAAACACTTCAATTCTATCTTAATTGATTTATTATCTAAAAATCTGTTTACCTCCATGATACAATTTTAAATATAAATTATTTAGTGCCCTACAGAAGTTAATATTAAACCAGTACTTCCTTATTTTTATGACCGATAATCCTACCTCTAGGTTATACATATGAGTTCATAACAAAATTAGCGATTTGCACAACTTATTTTAAAATAGAAAAATGTCCAAGCGTTTGATAGTGTAATGGTTATCTTATCACTTATCAGGCGTTTTAGCGACCTCACATACACACATAGTTTACAGTTACACTCAGCTCTTGTCCGTGGCAACGCGAACGTCAACTCTATCTCTCTCTCTCGCTCTCTCTCTCTCGTTACCGCATGCGTTGCCCTTCGCGCATTGCTCATGTTCCTGCGCATTTGAGCTAAGTTCTTGTAAATGTGAGATATTTTACAGCGTTTTACACTTAGCTCAAATTCGCAGTGACATGGGCAGCGACGTGGGCAATGAGCGAAAGGCAACTCGTGTGAGAGAGAGGAAAGAGAGCGTTGACAGAGCTATGGACATGAGCTGAGTGTAAACACTGAAACACTGAGGTATTAGATGTTGTCTTCTGAATGAAAATTTGAGCAGACTACAAAAAAAGTTCGCGATCAGAATAGCATAAATGCTACTTTCAAGAACTCAATGACGTCTATTTATCAATTGAACCACAAGGATCCTTTTGAAACGTTTTTTAGGTATGATCCTTTTTAGACAGTAATATTATGTATTATACTTTTGCTCCAATTGTTTGAGAATTAACATGTTATCAAGTAGAAAGTTAGTCATGAATAATTAATTTTGCACCAGCCGTAAAACTAATACAAATAAATTTCAGCATAGATAAGCAATCATTAAACTAAACTAATTTTAATTTTTAATTAAATTACGAGTCTGCTCCCTTTGTTTATAGTCCGAAACAAAAAGTTTTATGTGCGGTGTAAGATGTGTAAAACACTCAGAACATACAAATTACGCATACATTTATGCAGTTTTTTGTTTTATTATCGTATAAAAATTATCTCCCTCCTAGAGTAAAGATAAATTAATAAAACACTATCTTGTAGACTCTACAATGTCCCGTAAATAGCATCAGATAATAAAAAGTAGAGCAAGATAAAAAAATATTTTTTTATTTAAATAGTTTGCACAGGCAATATTAATAATAAGTATACATAATTAAAGTAAAGTAAAGCTTAACAAGTTTTAAACTTAAAACTTAAGAAATTATACTGTAGGTGCTTATACCTTATCAGCCTTATTATAAACAAATCAAACCTGGGTTTAAACCTAGCTCAAGTCACGTTTTCTTATTATAAACAACTTAAACCTGGTTTATCTCATAAATTTAGGATCATCTCAGGTTTATCATTTTCGTATTACAAAAGACACTTTAGTCGAAGACTACATAGTACCTGAGATAGTCCATGATTCATCATCACAGAACATAATCATTCAACAAATATCCACAGACTATAACAAATTATGGCAATCAATCGTTCATTCATTTTGGAATCACCGACTTATCTGAGCCGGTCTGAAGTTAGCCGCTTGTGCATAAATGGCCAATAGTGAATCGAGAATTCTCTAAACAGCTTACTTCAGACCGGCTTAGATAAGTTGGTATAACTGTACTCTCTTGCCGCAGGCTAAAGTCATATGCGCATACTACCTCGTCTTTCGTTTTAACGAATCAATTTTTAGTTTCTCTTCTTGACTCAGATCTCCGCCTTTTTGTTTTAAATCTCGCTATCAACTTGATATTGACAAATTCGTGGCAACCCATGCGTTTTGACATTTCAAATTTAGATCGGAGTCTAGAGTTTGAAATGTATGTTGGATAATGCAGTACTACAAGTTGTTTTATTGAATAAACTTATGTGGGAGACCAAATAAAATTAGGCAAAATGAGATTTTTATTAGTTAGACCATACTTAAACTAGGGGTCGTTCGGGTTTATCTTTAAACCGTGGTTTAGGGGATAAACTCCGTTTTATAATAACGTCTGGTCTAAGTCTTTGATTTTTCTATAGAGCAGGGACCAACTTCGGTATCAAAGTTAGACCACGGACCAGTTAGTCCTGGCTTAAGCCTAGTCTAACTCACATTTTTATAATAAGACGGACTGAGTTTTGCTTGAAACTAAACCTTTGTTTGTAGAGGAGCCTCGCGCGTCTCATGTGTCTTCATAAGGCAGAAAACCATAAATCTAGTTTTTTTTAATTTAATAGAAAAAAAAAGAAACAGCTTCACGACTTTGATCCCCAGGCACGGTAGATATCCCTTCAGATCTCCCAGTACCAAGTAGGTACTAATTCAAGATTCTTTGAGGATGTCTAAGGGGGGTAGTCAGAGGTACGTCCAAACATTACATTTGGCACATACCCACATTTTGCAGTAGTTAGTATTCCATACGTGACAGGTTGCAAGCCCATCGCCGCTGATAGAATACTAACTGGTTTCCTCACGATGTTTTCCTTCACCGTTTAAGAGCACTGGCATTGCGTACATAAATTTTTCGATAGAAAAATCCATTGGTGCACGACCGGATTCGAACCTGCGACCTTACGATCGGAAGGCGGGGTCACTCCCACTAGACCACCGGTGCTTTAAATTTAATACAGTCTAAATAAAATTCTTTGGCTACAATATCACCTGATGATAAGCGATTATTTAGCCTTACTTAACTGTATCTTTGTGATATTATTCTGGAAACCTAAGTTCGATACAATTTTTCATAACTATAGTCAGTGACTTACATCTTCAAAAATATTAAAACGAAAGAGAAATGTTGTCTGACGGTTGTAAGCCTCATACATTTTAATTAACTAGTATAAAATGTAAATTAAATAGTTATTTCACATAAATTCGATGGTTGCATTTAGCTAGACATTGCGTCGCGTCGGTTCCCATGGAAAACGAGTAGGTACAAACCTACGTACGTATTTGATATGTTATATTTCGTGTTAC
This sequence comes from Plemyria rubiginata, assembly GCA_963576535.1. Classification (NCBI taxonomy): domain Eukaryota; kingdom Metazoa; phylum Arthropoda; class Insecta; order Lepidoptera; family Geometridae; genus Plemyria; species Plemyria rubiginata. Next base: position 11,773,191 of record OY754908.1, on the reverse strand, counting down.
CGTTTAGGTGTGGTCCAATATTACCTTGTAAGTAACATTTTAATTAAAACTAGCGATCCGCCCGCGCGCCCCTGCTTCGCACGGGTGCACATATCATGCATGTATTATACATATAAATAAACCTTCCTTTTAAATCACTCTATCTATTTAAAAAAAACCGCATCAAAATCCGTTGCGTAGTTTTCAAGATTTAAGCAAGCATACTATGTAGTGATGATACAATGATGTTGAGTTGGTACATCGGTATATTGTATTGGTAGGTATTTAATAATATCACTTACATGCCTATGTGTTTGTACAGCTGATCTTTCGACGACATTTTTAAAAGTCATTCAGAGAAGTGTTTTTCCGATGGATGGTCTGGCAGAGTACTTAGGCTACGTCTAGGTACAATAGCTACCTACTAGGTACAGTGTTTGAAGGGCGCCATAAGTCGAATCGTATAAAATGATGTAATTCAACAGTATTTTACCATTGATATCATGGTGATATACTCTATGCCTGCATAGGTAAAATTAATAAAAATACTAGTAAATTCAGAAACCAGTAATTGGCTTATATCCATAGAAAACCATCACAAACCACATAAAATACAAGCGTAATCTAAAACTGCTCTAAGCGCCCGCGATACCAAAATAAAATTACAACAAATCCCTTTAAAACTTTGTCAATTATCTCAAAGCTCATATCTTAATCAGTTCGTATAGGGATTGTTGCCGCCCTTGATCGCACGGTGACCGCTGCGCGAGCGCACGCATGTGTCATGTAACGCGATTACTGTGATATATGGCTAGTGGAACACATGGCTTGGACCGCACCTATCGAAACTATTTCACGTAATTTCCGAACATTCTAACCGCAACGTGGATTTTACATAAATGGCCAATGCGTGTGTCTAATAAGTAGGTTAGCCTTGGCTGAACTTTATGGCTGACTAACCTTTGTACGTAAAAGCTCTGATAATAATAATTTTGGTAATTACTGAATGATTCAGCAAACATTTGCAGTACAATTCAAAACCTACTTACCTATCTAAAATTTACTGTGCCTTTTATGAAAAACAAATGGAACTTTTCCATTTTCTTAAGGCGTTGACAACACCTAATATACCTCTCGCTCGCACGATTCAATATTTTGAAACATATAAAATCACTAAGCCCAATATTGTAAAATCGCAAACCACTATTTTGTGTGCAACCACATTGCACACAGTTTGGTAAAAATTTCAAGAGCAAATTTCAAGAGCTAGAAAAAATATTCTGATTTTCAGTAAATTTATACCGATAATACTTAAAAAATATGAACGTATAGTTTCCATTTGAACACTACCGTGTATCCAAACAATAATCTGATCTGTTACTATTTTACAAGCGACTCTTTGCTTTTTTCGTCTTTCCCACAAAAACGTTTAGCCAAAACACTTTTCAAAAGTAGTTTGTTAATCAGAGTATCTTTACACAGCTCGATATTTAATTACCCATGAATGATACAGGTTAAACTATGATAATTAATCTAAGCTAGCACCATTTATAACGTGCGTCATCGTGCAGGATCTTGATGACAGGTGTGATGAGATGGGATGGACATACAATCCCCATTCATTCTGCTTTGAACTTTTTAAAACTTGCTTAACATTGAACAAATTGTGAAGAGCAACACCCATTTTGATGGATAGGCATTAAATATAACAAAAAAATTATCTTGACGGACATTTCTCACAGCACCAACTAGCCCCAAACTAAGCAAGGCTACAAGCTGTCAAAAGAATCAACTCAACAATAAATAACTAGAAGTAGGCTGTACGAATTTATATTGATACCTAGTTACATTTTTTATTCGCTCGTTTATTCAATGCTAATAATGAAACAGCTAAGCAAATAAAATGTCGTTCAAGGCTCCAATGATTCACGTTGATGAATATTCTATTAGATTATATTGTTAATTGCGTTAATTGCACCAAAATTGCAAACGACTTATATATAAAACATCCTAACGAAACTGGCGCGCCCTAGAATGAAGTAATAGATGTGCGTCATAGGTTATTCAAAATGAGCTTGCAACTTTTACTCTAGCACAGTATTATTGAACAGTCTAGATAATTTTATTGCAGAATTTTTAATTTGAACAGATGTTAGATCGATTTCTGTTTGCAAATTCACGCCAGCACCTTTTAAAATTGTATGACATTACATTACAATAACATAGTTGTTAGGACGTGTCTTTGTCTCCTTGCCTGAAACATTTTTATGTCAATGAAAGGACGAATGCCAGCTAGTATTTTTGCAGCCAAATATAATTTCACTATGCATTCATTTATTCAATGCCTTAGCGTACATGTTGATAAACTACCTGTTCTTCAAATGAGTTCACGTTTATTTAAAACTTCCGTTATGTTAATACGAGTTTGACTTGTCAATGAAATGATTATATTAATAAGAATTTAATTCGAACACAGTAAGTAAAGTGTGCTCAAGATAACATCCGCTAATTATTTTCATAGAAAAAAATAAAGGAATTACCGATATCCATTTTACAAGTAATTAATTAAGATTGTATTATTATGTGGGTATGTGCCAAATGTAATGTTTGGACGTACCTCTGACTACCCCCCTTAGACATCCTCAAAGAATCTTGAATTAGTACCTACTTGGTACTGGGAGATCTGAAGGGATATCTACCGTACCTGGGGATCAAAGTCGTGAAGCTGTTTCAGTTTTTTTCATATTATTATAGCTATTTGGTTATATCATAAGTCTAACCGTGTCAATTAATAAATTCACGCGTAAGTAAAGGCTATTTTTAATTTATCTAGAAGCACGATAGCGCCCTTTACTTGGAATAGATTAAGGTTCATAGTGCTAATAGTAGGTAAGTAGTAGTTAGGTACCTAAAAAGTTGTTATTGGGTATACCTACAAATCTTTTGTGTTTTGTCTTTTTTATCATTCCTGTGTACCTAGCTATTATGTTTCCCGCAAATAAACAATCTTTTTTACTTTACTTTTACTTTATAGACAGCATTAGTGCAAGAACATTGACGCAAGCTTAGTAGAGCTTAGTAGCAAGAGTAGTAGAGCTCTTTGTGAAGGGCTCGTCCGGGGAAGTACTACCCCCACGCCTTTTTCTGCCGCCAAGCAGCAACGCTGTGTTTCGGTTTGAAGAGTGTGGTCGCCGGTGTAATTACAGGCACATGAGGCTTAACATCTGTATGCCTTAAGTTGATGGACGCAGGGCAGTGCATCGTAGGGCACGCTCCTATTGTGCGTGACCTACGGGGCAATGTTTTGTTTATAGGTGATGGTTACCACTTAACATCAGGTGGGCCATCTGCTTGTTCCATCAGCTAGTTGTATAAAAAAAAAAAACTAGGTATAACAAAAGCTTTTGCTCTGTGGCGTGGCGATACCAATTAACGTCAAGGTGGCTATACTTGTTCCTTAAGCAATTGATATGTATATTTTTTTTAATTACCTATTAGTGTATCGTTGACATTACTAAGACTGGGTAAGGTAAGGTAGAATGGTAGGACATAGGTCGTCGGAGCGCTCACGCGCTGCGCACCCATCTCACGACTACGCTTATTTATTATCGATGCGCTACATTTTCGTCCAACAAGTGAGTAACATATGTCTTTTTTACACAATTATGTTATTCACTTAGGCTTAATCAAGCGCATGAAGCACAATGTAGCGCGGAATTACCGCAGCTTATGGCTCGTAGGTAAAGCTTTAGTCCTTATGGCGACGATGTATGAACTAGACCTTTACCGGTGAGCCACCTCGTCGATCTGCCACCCGATTACGCTAATGTCTGGCTATCGAGATGGCTTTCAGTTTGAAATTTGATTTCCATTCGTCCAAGAAATTTAGCATCCATCCCAAGGAATTTAGATACTAGATCAATGCTGTTGCTATTACACTATGGGAATCAAATGCTCTCGTCAGAGTATTATATTCTTTGATCAAATGTCAGACTGAAAGCCATCTCGCTTGGTGGCCAGACATTAACGTAATCGGGCCGCAGGGCCTTTAGGGGAGTGACAACAGTCAATCAGCTTCTCACTTGCACCTTTTACAATTTTTGAATAAATACAATTACTGAGGGTAGTTACTAGTAATTGCTAATCATTAATCAGTGATTTAAATAAAAGAACCGTCTAAACGAAATTGATTGTAGGCGAAAAACCCATTAGATACTGTAATGAACAGCATCGCCCACTTTCTCTGAACGTATATTGATCTGCGTATTTAGCGCATACTTTGTGTGTTGGTTAAGTGCCTACACTTAATTGATATTTTCAAATAATTTGGATTTTTTTAAGTTTACATTAAGCTTAAAAAACTTGTGTGAGAAAAATATATCTAGAAAACGATTTACTTTGATTGTATTTTATTAGAGTTTTCTTTTGTAGGTATACCAAGTCAAAAATTACTAAATAACAAAACAGCACTAAGAACTATATTTAATCAGCTTTCTCACAAAAAAGCGCTTTGAAATTAAAGCGTTCTTTTTGGAGATACGCGACACAAATATTCGAAAGGTAAAAACTACATAAGCCGTAACGAATTATAACACTCATCTTTTTGAATAGAGTAGAATAAGCATTTATTAAAAACACACAGAAAATATACAAATAGTTAGTTTTATCATCATAAGCTTGAAGAAATCCACATGGACATGGCCCTCCCTCAAAGATAGTAACGCTTTTGAGCTTTCTTCGTCTGTCATTCCCAATATTTCTCTCTTCACCTTCTTTTTCATCGTACATCTTGAATACCGTACATAATTATCAATAACTAGTAGCGCCCCGTGGTTTCACCCGCGTAGTTTTAAATCCCGGTATTCCTACGGGATAAAAGTAGCCTATGTGTTATTCCAGACTATAATATATCTCTGTGCCAATTTTCACCAAGATCAGTTCAGCCGTTCTGGAGTTATAGAGTAAAAAACATCCATCCATCCATCCATCCATACTTACAAACTTTCGCATTTATAATATTAGTAGGATTGTGAATCATCTTTGCAAATTAATTCCGTTTGTCTGTAAGTTCATGTCTCGATCAATGGTTACTTTATAATTGAGATTTATTCAAATGGCGTATGTGTGTGTGTGTGCACTGCTTGTGTAAGTCGCGTTGTTTGACCGCGAAGCATTCTTTAATAGTTAAAATTAGAACTAGGTACGAAACCTAAAAAAAACGTGTTGAATCTCGAAGATTGTGTCAGCATCCAACAAGAACAGGTATTCACTAACCCCAAAAATTGTTTGTTGAGGAAATTATAGACTGTGAAATTACAGAAAATATACGTTCGCATTCAAAATTATTTCACACACACATAGAGCAAACGTAAACAATGATTTTTACACAAATCTTGAACCAATCACAATTATTATAATATTGATTACATTTTTGGGAATACCTTCACCGTGTTGTTTACAAAAATTCTGACAACTGACAAGCCGGCCGGCATCAAGTGACTCAAGTTAACTTGACAGTGACAATCTTATAGAGTTGCCAACTCTTTTAAAAAAAAACTCGCAATCGAGTTATTACAATCGATTACGCGTGGAATACATCTCAATCAGGATTACTTTAAAATTGATAAAATGAGTAGTAACATGGTAACAAGATCTAAAGCTAGAAGGAAAGTTATAGAATGCTTAGATGAAAACAAAAAGAACTTGGCTATAATGAATTACGTTGAAATAATAGAAGATCTTAATAAAAAATTAGACTCTAAAGAGAAACTCAACAACATACTTATAGAAGAACAAGAAAACAACTCTAAAGAGTTTGAAAATGTATGCATACAAGTGAAATCCTTAAAAAAAAAGGTATTTGACGAAGAAACAAAAAATTCTGATCTGACGGAACAAATTTTACTACTACGTATAGAAAATGAAAACTTGACCAGAGAACAGGAGGAATGTGGTTACATGACAAAACTCTCAAACATTCAAAAAGCATTTGATCTTCAAAATGACGAACTGATGGAAATGCATCTCAAGTACACTGATTTGATTATGAATCCAGCTAGTTCGAAAAAATATATAAAGTTTCATACAAATACAACACTAAATCACAATAAGAAAAAAGGAATCAAACAACGCAAAAAAATGGCAAAAAAAAATTAAACTTCTAACAAAAACTAGGAGAATAATGAAATTAGAATTAGAACGTCGACAAGCATCCATAGTTATACTCCAAAGTGAAAATGAGAAACTCTTAGACACATTATACATGTACGATCAAGATCTTAAACAGAATAAGGTTACACTTGAGAAGGTTGCATTTCTGGAAAACCGCCTAATTACTCTCCAAAAAATTATTGAGGAAAAGTTCAACGAATCAAGCACCATTCTACTAAATAAGGAAGTTGATACTAACCTTCCAGAGGCGCACCACTGCTTACTTGCACCAGCAAAGGAACAATTTGAAGAAATGGTTATGTTTTCTGATATTGCTGGTAAAGCAATGGCAAGTGCTTTAACTAAACATATACCAAGAACACACAAAATCATAAATTTGTGTAGACCCGGTAGCGATTTTACTGACATAATAAATGAAGACTACGCAAATCCAAATCACGATGAAACAATTGTAATTATGATTGGAAATTACAAGAGCATCAGAAGGAACTACATGGAGTATATTGCAACAATTGATAGGATATCAAAGCAGATGAAGAAGTTAAAAAGAAAAGTTATAGTGACAACACTTCTATATGGGCAACAACGCGAAGTTAATGCTAAAATTATGAAGGTGAATAGTAAATTATTCACTTTGGCTTCTCTGTACAATAACTTAAATATTGTTGAAATTAATGATGCACTGGCGTATGACACATGTTACACACAAAAAGGTAGAGATACTGCTGCTAAATACATAGCTATTGCCTACATGTACGGAGTTAATAGTAGCAACTTAAAGATTATACAAGCAGGGAACCAGAACCTGAATACGACACATGCTCAAAATTTTCCCCAGGTGGAAAATCGACAACAACCAAATTAAAAATCTGTCATCAAAATGTTGAAGGAGTCTATAAGAAAGAAGACAGCCTTAGCCTATTTTTAGCCCATGAAGATATTGACATCATGTGTATATGCGAAAGTTGGTTGAATTTTAATAGTGTATCAGTTTTTAATGTGGAGGGCTACGTGATTGCATCATCATATTGTAGGAAAAAGATGATTCGTGGTGGATGTCTCATACTTGTCAAAAAAAATCTTAAATATAAAAAAAGGGATGATATCAATAATATGTCCATTGAGCAACATTTCGAAGTGTGCTGTATAGAATTAAAACACCTAATAGTCGTAGCAGTTTATAGGACCCCATCATCGGATTTAAATTTATTTATGTCTAATCTTGAGAAATGCTTAGAAAAAATTACAAGAAATAACCACAAAACCGTCCTTTTAGGCGGTGACTTTAATATTCGTTTCTCATTACTGAAAGAATCTAAAAATATCTTATCAGATTTATTTGACAGCTTTTTATTGAAGCAACAAATATTTGACTTTACCAGGGTAGTTCGGGTCAAAGGACGCGAGGATCCTGTTAAATCGTGTATAGATAATATCTTTACAGACTCTGATGACGTTGAAAACGTAAAAGTTATTCAAGGTATTAAATCTGATCATTTAGCGCAAATTGTGGATATTAAAATAAATGTTGATACTGTGGCTGTAACATCTTGCTTAATTAGAAAAATTACAAACTCTAAAATGGAAGATCTAAAAGACAAAATGAGTAAACTGTCGAACCCCTGTTATAACAACGATTATGATATATTCTTTGATAATTTTGTAAAAATAATAGATACGTGTATTCCTGTTACTGAGATGACTAGTAAAACTCACAACCAGTTCTCTAGATGGGCCACTAAAGGTATTTTGGTATCTCATGTAAGATTATTTGAGCTGTATGCTCGCCTTAGAGTAGATAATGATTTATCACTAAGACGCTATGTCACACAGTATAGTAAAATTTTTAAAACTGTTTGTCTGATCGCGAAAAAAATGTATTTTACCCAGAGAATTGCAAAATCTGAGAATAAAATCAAATGTGTCTGGCAAATTATTAATGAAAATACTGGGAAAAGAGTACATAATAATTCTAGCTGTGATAAAATTATTGATGGAAACGGTAAATTGACAAATGACATAAATGAAATTTGTAACTACTTTAATGAATTCTTTGCCGATGTAGCTGTAAATGTGACGAAAAATCTGAAATGCTCTCTTGACGACTCTCTAGGATACCTTAGGGAATTCGTGCCTGTTCAGAACTTAAGTTTTACGATTAGACCAATAAGTATAGCAAGGATTGTTAAAATTATTAGGTCAATCAAGGCAAAAAAATCCAATGATTTTTGGTACGTGGCTCCTTATCTGATTAAGAAGCTGGAATTCGAGATAGCTGCACCAATGACGGCCATAATAAATAATTGTATTAATCAAGGGATATTCCCAGATCAGATGAAAATAGCTAAAGTTGTCCCCATACATAAAAAAGGCAGTACTTCATCTTGTGACAACTATAGGCCTGTCTCGGTCTTACCTAGTCTAAGTAAGATTTTCGAAAAATACATAGCTGAGGAACTTATGGACTACCTAGCAGCAAATAATATTTTAAGTGAACGTCAATTCGGCTTCCAAAAAGCGAAATCAACCAAACATGCCATTATGAGACTAATTGAGGATATATTTGAAGGCTTGGAGACATCGCAGGGAACTTATGGAGTCTTTTGCGATCTCTCCAAAGCGTTTGATTGCGTCTCACACACGATTTTAGCCGGTAAACTACAACATTACGGTATTCGAGGAAAGGAGATTGCGTTACTTACGTCATATCTAAGTAATAGACAACAAGTAGTGGCATTGAATGGTTGCCGCTCAAATAAACGCATCATGAAATTAGGCGTTCCCCAGGGCTCGATTCTAGGACCCATACTTTTTTTGATATATGTGAATGATGTATCGGTAGTTTTTAAAGACGTTGATGTAGTGCTGTTTGCTGACGACACAAGCTTAATTATAAAAGATAAAAGCAGCGAAATTGTAAGCGATAAGATCAAGCAGAGTATATATAATTTAAAACAATGGTTCTCAGCCAATAACATGCTATTAAATGTAAATAAAACAAATGTAATTAAATTTGCTTTGGGATCTAGATCAGCTAAAATTTTGCCTACATGTATTGAGAATGCTATACATGACCTAAATATTGCTCCTACCAATAACGTTAAATTCCTAGGTGTATGGTTAGACAGCAAACTAACCTGGGCTACGCACCTAGAGCAATTGACAAAAAGACTTTGCTCAGCAACTTACGCAATAAAAAAAATTAAAGAAATTGGGGGAGAAAAGGCAGCTCGTGAAGTATACTTTGCATATTTTCATTCCATAATGACGTACGGTATTGTGTTCTGGGGCATCGCAGCGGATTCTAATCGGGTGTTCATTCTTCAAAAGCGTGCTGTACGTTACATTCTAGGCATAAGACAGCTAGAATCTTGTAGAAACAGATTTAGGGATCTTTCAATTTTGACTATGACAGGGGAATTTATATATCAAAATTTAATTTATGTTAGGGAAAATATAAATCATCTGACGACTGTAAGAGAAACACATGATTATAATACAAGACATAAAGATCGGTTATTAGGTCGAAAAACAAGACTCACCAAAATTTTAAAAAGTTATTACTGTATATCGATTACATTGTATAATAAAATACCACTAGAAATAAGAAATATGAATGATGTATGTTTTAAATCCTTCATAAAAAAACAATTAATCCAGAAAAGTTATTACAAAATTGAAGAAGCCATGGCAGACAAAACAATATTTATAACAGATATATAGTAGATATTACTGTATAGTAATTGTAATTATATTTTATTTACTTAATATTTACCCCAGTATGTAATTTTAGTCCGGACGATGCTTTTGCAGACTTGATTATTTATATTATTTGTTGGCAACATTTTTTTTATTCTTAGGACGATTGACTTTTTTCTTCAGTGTTTTAATTTTTAAATTTCAATTATTTGTGTGTATTTACTATTGTTATAATAATAACTTAATTCCAATTATTTTATAATAAAACTTGTAAACTGTATGTGACCTGTCTAAGAACATTGTAAATATGTCAAAAGATGAATAAATAAATGAAATGAAAAATGAATGAACGTCAAGCCAATAGCATAAACATGATAATTATCCACTGAGATATTAATTATTTCGAATCAATGACACTATGACATTCAATTATTGAACAATTTGTAGTTGAATAATTATGTGGAGGGTTAAATTATGTATGTATTTGATGAGCCATACTTAGGTGCCAGGTTACATAACGCTTCAATATTTCAGACAGCCAAAGCATTATTTTAGCCGAATAGACAAGATAGAGAGATTGATGATGTAAGATGTATTATACGAATAATCTGACCAATAAAAAAATCCCACAGTGCCTTTTTATAGGATTTTTACAAGACACAATTTTTTTGAATAAATTATGAATTAACCTTATTATTAAATTATTGACCCTTATTAGGTGACGGATCACCATAGATAAGATAAGAAAATTCTTAGTACACGGGCAAACTTAATGCTACTTGGCAGTTTCTTCCACCTTTGTGTTATGTAGCATGCCAGCTGGGTAATCGTCAAATCGATAATGAGCAAACGACCAGCCTTTATCTGTCTGGTTAAATAATGAACATATCATAATAACATACACATAATAACATATCAACATTCATTTGATGATTCTGGTGTCCACAGGCTATCGGCCATGTTTCGGGCGGGCACATCAACCCAGCGGTGACATGCGGCCTCCTGGTGACTGGAGACATCAAGATCCTGAAGGCGATATGCTACATCATCGTGCAGAGTTTGGGCGCTGTCGCTGGAGCCGCCTTTATCAGGGTAAGAATATAATCTTCACAAATCTGACACACAATCCGTATTGTAAAATCACATCTTTAAGATGAAAGATCGTTCTTAGGCATCAGACAAATAAAAAACACAAACTAGAAAGTTTCGACTAAAATATTAATACTTTAATTTATACTACCTATTGATACTTTAATAATAATACCTACTCCTTAAAATAAATAAATAAATAAATAAATAATGCTGGACAATCCACACAGCACTATCTAGCCCCAAAGTAAGCTATTCAAAGCTTGTGTTATGAAAAAAAATAAAAGAAATAACTGAAAAACTAACTAAATAAAAAAACTAACTAAATAAATAACTGAATAACTGAATAAATAAAAGAACAAACTGGGTTACAAAGATGCAAATGAAAATACTATCAAATAAACTACTAAATATTTATGATTAGTGCCAACATTATAGTTTTAAATTTATGGTAAGAGATAATCTATTAAAATAAATTTTATATCATATTTATATCGATTAGTGCGAACGTAATCTTCGAAAAATTTACTATCGTGTATACACTCCACAAGCCTTTAAATCCTATCTCATATAGCAGAGAGTGCATATGGTAACATAAATGTCGTAGCAGGTAGCGCGTTGAAGTCTTTTGCATGGGACGCACATTTTATTCAAAACTCCAACGCAGGCGGTGAGTTACAAACAGCAGAGGCATATATGCATGTTCATAACTTTACACACAGAAAATTATACACGACAAAAAATATGATATTATATTGGTTTAAAATAGTCTGCCTTAACTATCGACCTACTGCAGTAGTAATTCATAAAAAACTACTTTTGCAATAATCGTGAAACAAAATTAATGGGACCGGATTGTTGGATAAGCCCATAATTTTTAACTATGAAGTAATACAAATAACAGATAATTTTACCATATAATGTCAACACTAGCGACCCGCCCGTGCGCTCCTGCTTCGCACGGGTGCACATATCATGCATGTAGATAGATAGATAAATTCTTTATTGTACACAAAGCAAAAAGAAAGCATATACAGAAAATTTAACAAAGAATAGGTACAATGGGCGGCCTTATCGCTAAAAGCGATCTCTTCCAGACAACCTTTGGATGGAAAGGATATGAAAAAATCAGAGGCGGCGGTGTACAATAATAACTATAAAGATGGTGGTGTATAATAACTATTATAACTATTCCTAAAGTCAAGTAAAATAATAAAAATAAAATATAATACATATACAATAATTAAGCATTCCTAATAATAATACACATACATAATAATAATATATTATATATGAACAAAATATAAAAATACTAAGTATACTATATAATACATATCAACTACACAAACATATGAAAGGATAATATACCTACTTAGACAACAAGGAAAAGTAATGATTATGAACATTTGTTTTAAAAATATGTAAGGATTTTGAAAGTCGGACAGATACAGGCAGAGAGTTCCATAGTCCTATAGCTTGTATGGTGAATGACTTAGCGTACATTTCTGTGCTATGAACAGGAGTTGCAAGCTGCAGGGTATCGGAGGATCGAAGATTTAGATCGTTAGTTTGATGCAGGAACTCAAAACGCTCTTTTAGGTAAGGAGGAAAGGATGAATTAAAAAGAGTATTATAGAGAAGGGACAGAACATGTGCATTCCGGCGATAGCGGATAGGAAGCCACTTGAGTTTCATGCGAAATTCAGAGACATGGTCATACTTGCGTAAGCCAAATATGAACCGAATGCATAGGTTTTGTAGCCGCTCAAGTTTGTTTAGCAAGGCTTCAGAGATATCAAGATAGGTGGCGTCAGCATAGTCTAGGATAGGGAGTAGGAGCGATTGTGCAAGCATAACTTTGGTAGCAGTTGGTAAGAAATTTCTAAGTCTACGTAATGATCCTGATGATGCAAACATTTTCCTACTAACCTCATTTATCCAAGGCTCCCAAGTAAATTTGGAGTCCATAATAACTCCCAGATTTTTCACCGACTTACTAATAGGTATTGGTATTCCGTTGAACAATATTTGTGGAAGCTGTGAAACGTTAATTTTAGGAATTTGCTTATTACTACCTAACAATATCACCTTTGTTTTATTTGGATTGACTGTTAGTCCAAATGATTTACTCCAGTCACATATTCTCTCTAAGTCTGAATTGAGTAGACTAATGGCACCGTTGATGTTATCTGTAGTGGTCTGGTAATAAATTTGCAAGTCGTCTGCGTATAGGTGGTAGGAAGATATTAAATGTTGAGATGTTGTTTGCATGTATTATACATACATATAAACCTTCCTCTTGAATCACTCTATCTATTGAAAAACCGCATCAAAATCCGTTGCGTAGTTTTAAAGATTTAAGCATACATAGGTACATAGGGATATAGGGACAGAGAAAGCGACTTTGTTTTATACTATGTACTGTACTGTATGTATTGTACCACTTCGATCGTTGCGATGTGCTAGAATTCTCTTGTCAACACAAGAATTGTAGCATTGCACCGAGCGTCATTGCAACAGTAGGTAGCTGTGAGAAAGTGAGTTAATTCTACTTCCCCATCACGAAGCTGGGTCTCGCCAAGCAGTAATGCTACGTTACCATTTGAAAGGCGCATGAAAGGAGATTACAGTCACATGCTCGCATGCCACCGAAGTAGAATAGTTCAATACTAGCTACCTACCTCTATACTTAATATCTAGGGCACACAACGTCCGCAGTAAAATCGAGGAAAATAAGGTATATTTTGAAGTCGTTTTTGTTCCACGATTGGATAAAGGACTCCTCCAGAGTCATCCTACAGGTATATTATGTGTATTTATTTTTTCTTACTGCTGGGGAAAAATCTTCTACCTATAGTGAGCTGTTTGCCGACATTGGCACAAGTAAGGAGTATGAGGTGAACGTGAATGAATGACCAACTCTGATGACAAAGTTTTTAGATAACCTTTAGGTCTCAGTAGACATAGATGATACCTAATACTACGTAAAGCTAGGACTGACAGGTTGACTTGCCCTCCGAAGCACAGAAGCGTTCTGATGTAAATTACATTGGTCCATCCAAGTCCAATTCAGCAAGTTTCATGCTCTCAAATTGAGTTAGGGTCGGCAAATGTCCTTTTATAACATCTTGTACCACCTCTATAAAAAACCATAAACTTAGGGTGAGTTTCACTACCCAACGTATGAGTATCACCGTCAAATCGTAACATCGCACAATCTCTGATTTAACGAACGATTTGACGTTAACGTTAGATGGTGCAGCGCAACTCACCCTTAGGAAACTCCTTGATGCTTCACTGTTTCTTACCTCATCGATAGAAGCACGTAGTAGCCACCTGCTCTAAAAGCTAGCAGGTGGCCCATCCAATGGTGAATGGCATGTTGACGATACCTACTCTGTTATTAGGTAGTATTAGAACGCCTTTCGAAGCACGACTTTAGAAAGTTCACTAATAATGTACTACCGTGTTTAGGTTTTAAATATTTAATTCAAATTGGTAGGTAGGTAGAGTGATCACACCGATGTGCTTGCGCTTAAACAGTTTTTTGAGTAGTCATGGGGTAACACGTCACGGCTTGGTTTGGATCTAAAAGCGGTGATTTAGGCCAGCAGTGAGGTTACTGAAAAATCATAACGTAGTTATCTCGAATCAAGCTGGTTTTCATATATTTTCGCATGATTAAGGATAATATTTTCCGAGCGAAACCCACTGTATGGTATGTACATAGTACCTACAATAGTGCAAACCGTGCATTTTCCAAGAATTGCGCGACAACCGGACGACTTAGACTTAGTATGCAACAATACATCCTCGAAAAATTTACCTTAGCAATTATTTATTTCATTAATTCATAAATTTGTTCCTTTAATTTGTGATACTTATTTGAATTCGCACTGATTTTGTTTGTATCTACAATTTCAACCTCCTAAGCCTTAGACACGAGATTCCTTAGGGTCTAAGGGCCCTGTCCCAGGGCCTCTATAAACTTATAACTGAAACCGAATAAAGAGGTTATTTCAGAATGATGCAATCCTAGACCATAAAAAGATGGAACTATATAAACTAATACTCTTATTTGCTTATTCCTTTTTTCAATACTCTTGTTTTCTTACGAGTACGATAGAAAACTCCAATTTAAAGTAGTTTACCATTTAGTTTTAGAAATGGCTCATCCATCAATAAGGTCGGCATGTTCTTATATAATCTAAAGTACCTAAGCATCGCTTAACACATTCCTTTCGCTAACTGGCTGAGTGCTTATCGTCGGCGTTCTAATCACCATTAGAGTATGAACCTCGGAGACAAAAAATATGGATGTAGAGCTCTAAGCACTATTGAAGAAATGGCATAGCAGTTATATTTAATACTAGTTGCGCCCCGCGCTTTCACCCGCGCAGATTTAAATCCCGGTATTCCCACAGGATAAAAAATAGCCTATGTGCTATTCCAGACTATAAATCTGTCTCTCTGCCAAGTTTTATCCAGATCCGTTCAGCTGTTCCAGCGTGAAAGAGTAACAAACATCCATACTTACAAACTTTCGCGTTTATAATAGTAGTAAGACAACACAAAATAATTTACCTATGCCATAGAGATCTCGGGTTTGTCTTATAACCCACTATTATTATTAACTGTTTGTCATTTTTTTTTATGTTTTGTATGTGTGTGTGTGTTTTTTTGGCAAATAAATGTATGTCTATGTCTATGTCTACTTATTAAAAAACGGTCCTGTAAGATTTAGTTGTCACTGTATTTTTGTATTTTCTGTGATTTCCAGCCTCCACCAGGCTAAGGCTATAATGACCAATTTAAAATCAACCATTTCTTTGTAAATACAATCGTAGATTTTTACTAAACTTGTTCACTAAGCTTTGTGTAAAGTTTCAAGCAAGATTAAATGTATGGGGAACCAGCTAAAATTAAGTGGTTTAAGTAAGTGGTTTAAGTAAGTGGTTCTAAAATATTTGTTTTATAATAAAAAAACGAATACATTTACACTGAACGTCAGAGAGTCAATTAACCAAACATATTTTAAAATGTCTTACTCGAAGTTTGGTCAAAACATTTAATGAATGAGGGCTCACTTTTATCAATAAATTTCAACTATATTTAATTTTATTTGACAGCACTAAAAATATTGTCTTTCCTTTCTAAAAGACCGAAACAACAAGGACGGATATAGTTTTAGAGCTGTCAGATTAGGTTAGTTTAGGATAATGCGGTAACAGATTCGAAGCCCTAGTAAGGGCTCATACACTTGGTTTTTTATAACCCTGTAACATGCACTTACATAAGGTACATACGGTGCTCAATAAAAACTGTCGCTCGCCCTGACACTGATGATCTTAGAATAAAGGATCGGATTGACCTTCGACACTCGTGTGTGGAGGCTGCCTCGCATGCACCATAGGTACCTACCTACACCACTAAGTAAGCTTTCAGATTAGATCACTACTCAGAAAGCTCTAATAGGTTTTGTTTGTAACTTGAAATTAATAAGTGTGAAAACTTGTTCAAAATATAGACAGACAATCTGACTAATATTGTAAACGTGGAAGTTTTTAAGTATGGATGGATGGACGGATGGATGGATGTTTGTTACTCTTTCACGCCGGAACGGCTGAACGGATCTGGATGAAACTTGGCAGAGAGATATATTGTAGTCAGGAATAACACATAGGCTACTTTTTATCCCGTGAGAATAGCGGGATTTAAATCTGCGCGGGTGAAACCGCGGGGCACAACTTGTCAAATCTAATTTTGAAAATATTAAAATATGCACTACTTAATACTATTAATGATATTATCCAAAAATGAAGCTTGTTGTTCAATAAATGAACTTTTTTAAATATATACATACCTACTGGTCATTTTGTCTCATAAAACACGGTGATCTCAAGTTTTTTGAAAAATATAATAATTTTACAAGTAGGTTTAACTTTAATTTCATGAAAAAAGGTCACAAGTAAAGAAGCCACATTGGTCTAGCTCTAGAGAGCACGATTCTAACATTTAATTTTGAACCATTCTTTATGTACCTACTAATGATGATGGTTCTCAAAAAATAGAGCATTTTAGTTGTTGAAAATCAGTCAAGCATTAAATCCATGAAGGCTAATTAGTAATTAGGTATTTCTCACGACACTAAACGCCGTATTTCAAGTTATTTTCAAGTTACTTGATTTTTCTCAACTCGAACTAGGATCACTCAACTCAACGTCATTTTCGTGCTTTGAATTTGATTTATGTGAGCATGAGATTTTATATTTAGATAGTGAAAACCCACGCGACTTTAGTTGAGTGAAAATATTTTTATTTTCTGTCTCAGAGTAGAACACTTCAACAGAAAGTTACCTTAAATTTTCACACTCAAAGTGCGTGATTCAGTCAGTCACGTCAAAGTTAGGTTTTTACATTTAATACAGATTATATAGTTGAGTGTCCTATTTCTGTCGTTATGCATCGTTGCTGTGTTTCAGTATGAAAGATAAAAATATCAAATGTTTGTAATAATTAAATATATTTAGACTAGCGACCCGCCCGCGTTTCGCACATAGTTTTTCTACTATATCATGCATGTACTAAAATACATATAAACCTTCCTCTTGAATCGCTCTATCTATTAAAAATACGCATCAAAATCCGTTGCGTAGTTCTAAAGATTTAAGCATACATAGGGACATAGGGATATAGGTACAGAGAAAGCGACTTTGTTTTATACTATGTGGTGATAAAGATAATAGATACTCAGATAGAAGCGTAGTTTACGTTTAATATGAGTTGAGGAAAATAAACGTAAGGGTATAAATACTGATGAATTCATAATTCGCATGCACATGGTCTGACCTTATCTCAGGCGCGGCGCGACATTTCCAAACGAGCGCTAACGACCATGTGGATGATCAATTTGTGCAGGTCACGATTTATAAATTACTAGTGGAATCCCCCGCGACTTCGTTCGTGTGGAGCTATTGCCACTTGCGGTGCGATTATTTTAAAAACGTTTCTTAGTGGGCCACCACCAAAGAATGCATGTAATTAAAGTCTTTTTTAGGTCCTGTAGTTTCGACGATTCTGTGATGAGTTCTGACTCATTTATAAATAAATAATAATAAATAATATAATTAAATATATATATAAATAAATAATATAATTATTTATAAATAAATAAACATTACCCATCTGTAGGATTTATGTCCTCGTGGTTTTTGAACGCAACACATTTTTTTCCTCGATGCGGAGAGATTTTTTTTCTGGTTTCCTATATTTTCTGTGATGAAATAAACATAATGATGTAGGAATGTAAGCTCTGTGCTGCGATTTCATCGATTGATTTGAGGGTTTGAAAGGTTGAACTGATATACTTCACGTTTATATGTATTGTTGTGTGCTAGTGTGTGCTTAATATGCGGACGTATTCGTGTATCGATGGTTGGTTTCTCGGGTGTAAACGGTGATAAACGATTAACATAACATCTGTATTTGCAGATATAAACGCTGTTAAGTTGTAGGTAAATTTTATGTAGATATCATCGGTTTTTTAACGTTTTGATACTGTGGACCTATATACGATTTTACTTTTAGACTTAACTTTTTAGACTTTTTTTTAACTATTTTAACTATACTTAAGAATTTTTTGTGATTTGCTAAGTTGTTTTTAAAATATTTGTCACCATCGCTACATAAACATTCTTTATTATTCACGATTTCTCTACCTGTTTTGCAGGTGGCTGTCAACGAAGAAACCTTGGGAGGTTTTGGCATGACTCTCCCCGGAAATGGAGTCAGTGATGCACAGGTAAATAATCTCTTTATATGAACGAAATGAACCTTTGAACTGCGCGTGTGTAGTATTTTTCATTTTAATATTGAGCAGGCAAGTATACTTGCCTACTACCTACCTAGGCATACCTACCTTGAGTCTGAGTTATACCGGCATGTGATATTTAATACAAACTTAACAAATTTTTATTTGGTCTATGAGAGTGCTACTCTTTGATATTTACTGTGTACCTAATCTTGGTGATTTATAAACCAATCAGTCGATACCTTTTATTTAAATTTAGATGAAGTTTATGAGGTACATCTTTAGTTCTTAGGTGGCCACTACTAACACTCGATCCCAATCTTGATTCAACTTTTAATTCAATGCCAGTCAAAGAAAAATCAATTCAAAAAACTAATTAAGATTGGCGTTGGTATCGAGAGATAATAGTAGTCACTCTGTATAGGTAAGTAGATACATCGTCCATGAAGTACAGTGATGGTTCGAAAAACTTCGTCAGATTTCAACTTGATTCATTCAACGCATCACGATCACATATTTATTATCATTACATGTTTAAATGTAAGTGTTGTCTATATTATTATTAAATAGGTACATAGATTTAACATCGCCTTAGGGCTTAATAAAAAAACCTGTAATGATGTTAATTTCTCAATAAATAAAAATAAATATTACCTTTTGAAACTCGATAGTCAGAATACACTGAGTTAGAGAAAATAATGTTTTAACTGCTCGTTGTCAAAGTTCAAAATCACAGATCAATAAATAAAATAAATAATACTGGACAATCCACACAGCACCATCTAGCCCCAAAGTAAGCTACTCAAAGCTTGTGTTATGGGTACTAGATGACTGATATATTTAATACTTTATATACTACATACATTACATTACATAGATAGATATTTTTTATTATACATAAACACCCAGACCAACGGAACAAATTTCTGCAGATCGTACACAAATTTGTTCCGAGGCGGGAATCGAACCCGCTACCTCTTGCGTCGCAGGCAGTCTCTCGCCCGCTGCGCCACGGAGGTCGTCAATGATGTTTGAGTGTTTATTTTGTCAACAAGATTATTTAGCACTCCTCTTGATCAGATTGGATCCTGTGATGGTCCATTGTCCTAACTGTATAAAATAATTAGACTTTCATGCTGTTTGTTTGTTCATCCAGGCTCTTCTAGTGGAAGCTCTGATCACATTCGTGCTAGTGATGGTGGTGCACAGCGTGTGCGACCGCCACCGCAACGACGTCAAGGGATCCGCCGCGCTCGCCATCGGTCTCAGCATCACCGCCTGCCACGCTGCTTGCGTAAGTTTCTTCACACCCTTCTACCTAACACCTGGAAAGGTCGACGGCAAGCGCCCGAGACATCGAAGCCCATTTACCATTTACCCACGAAGACGACCTCAGTGGCGCAGCGGGCGAGAGTCCGCCTGCAACGCAAGAGGTTGCGGGTTCGATTCCCGACTCGGAACAAATTTGTGTACGATCTGCAGAAATTTGTTCCGTTGGTCTGGGTGTTTCTATGTATAATAAAATATATCTATCTATGTAAGTATATATAATAATAATATATGTATTAAATATTATATCAGTTATCTAGTACCCATAACACAAGCTTTGAGTAGCTTACTTTGGGGCTAAATAGTGCTGTGTGGATTGTCCAGCATTATTATTATAAAATTTAAAATTATAATTTAGATGGTCTGACGGATGTCATCATTGAATTCCAAACTTCACGATGCTCTTCACAATGCCAAAGACAGGCATTGATGGTGGACCATCGTTAAAACTGTAATGGTTCAACGTCGGGGGAATTACGACCCTCAGTAATGGGGAATACGACGCGAGTAGGAGGAGCTAACCTCAAGTCACCCCTCCCACCCCTCCAAGCCTGCAAAGCCTCCAGGAAGTTCAGGATGTTACAGAGTTGCTGCAAATTTGACCCGATAGCAGCCTTACATAATGGAGCGTATAATCCAACATTGCAAAATATTGAAGAGAAATAACTGAACTACGGGGACCGAACTTTAGTTTTGCCGACATAGATTGTACTGGAGACCTACCCTGATAATTTGAAAATGGAACCAAAACTTGTTACTTTTTTCATACATAAGTACCTGTATAGAGTTATTGCATCAGACTTTTTTATTTCTAGATTCCCTTCTCCGGCTCAAGCATGAATCCTGCCCGCTCTTTTGGACCTGCTCTCGTAATGGGCAACTGGGCTTCTCATTGGGTGAGTACCTACCTGCCACTGTCACTTGCTTTGATAACGATAAGGATTCGGAGATTCTTTTTTGCTCTCCTCAGGCCTCCTTCTTCGAATCTGATATATTTGGTCACGTCTTAACAATAACATTTAAAATGACTAGCAATTAACTTTTTATCAGGTTTAGGAATATTTTAAAAGTGGACACATCTCTGACATCCCCTCTAAAACATTATCAGAAAAATTCTTAAGTCACTTGGTACCAAGAGGTCTGGAAGGGTATCTACCGTGCCTGGGAATCAAGGTCGTGAAGCTGTCAATATTTTGCATGTGAATAAGTCAATAAGAAAATAGAAACAAAATTCCGAGAAAAAATAGATTCGTTTAAATTATTTTCTGAAAATCACTACGTACTCGTAGTATAAAACAAAGTCGCTTTCTCTGTCCCTATATACCTATGTATGCTTAAATCTTTAAAACTACGCTACGGATTTTGATGCGTTTTTTAGTAGATAGAGTGATTCAAGAGGAAGGCTTATATGTATAATACATGCATGATATAGTAGAAAAACAATGTGCACCCGTGCGAAGCAGGGGCGCGCTGGCGGGTCGCTAGTTCAAAGCCAGAGGTATATTAAATTATTCTAAAGCTGGACATGGGTATCGTAAATATTCAATAGCCGTGAGCATAATCAGAATGATGATAGGTTTCGTATTATCTCGTGAGTCAGGACATTCCCAGACACATTAGATTTGCATACGATACCGACTCGTTTATCGAACATTCGCCGGTATTATAATTATGTAACCACTTTCTCTTCATCACGTGAGTGGACTCGAATTCATTCATGGTTCACAAAATTATGAAGAATGACAACAGCCAGGCAACAAGTTTTTCTAGATGTCGCACGTAAGAATACTAATCTGAATCAAAATTATAATGTATTTTTTATATATATCTTGCTGATGGAACAAGAAATTACCTGATGTTAAGTGGTAACCATCGCCTATAACAAAGTATTGTCAAAGCAAAGTTATGCTCGATTTGAACGTGCCATACGCTCAGATGTTAAGCCTCATGTGTCTACCTGTAAGTTAAGTCCCACACACTTCTCACCGAAACAACAACGCTGCTTGGCGGCAGAAAAAGGCGTGGTGGTACCTATAGTTCTTCCCCGGACGAGCCCTTCACAGAGCTCTACGAAGTACTTTTCGGCTCCGACTTGACAATATAAATGAGAGCATACAATTACATTGTACTCACGGTAATGTTGTACCTATTAGTTTATTCCATTACGGGCAGTTTGTCGCAAATACATTGTAAGTAAGGTCAAATTTGTTAGCATCCGGTAGTTGTTTTTTTTCTAGAGAAAGTAAATATTTGAGTCTACGTATACAAGGGATAAATAGAGCCCATCTATAATATTAGTAATGAGCAACAAAACATTAAATTTAACATTTGTTTTATTGACTCTAGAAACCTCACGATGGTATATTATCGTGATACAGATTCATTATTAGTTTGGGCTAGATAGCGCTGTGGGGAAAGTCCACGAATATTTAATATTGTTTTTTATTCTTGATGTTTTAATAATTGTACCTAAGGTGTATAATTTCAGCTTTTAATTGGGTACCAAATACTTTTTTCGATGGTGTTATGAAGTACCTAAGTTTATTTTATGTCAAAGCGACTAAATTAAAGTTAGCTTACGAAATTCTGCTGCGTGCTATCTTTAATGATTGTTCGTGTAGGTAACTTTTTTTATCAAAAGAAACAATTTGAAATATGCGGTGCATTATCCATTGTGTAATATAACAGCCAGATCTGGACTAATCTAGGTAGGTAATATGCCTATTGCTATTGTGCCCTTTTTCCCATGTTTGTACAGCGAAGAAAGCGTGCAACATTTCTTTGTTTCTCTGTCCGACGAGTATTGTTACAATGGTAATAGTGATTTATGTAACTTCTCTAATAATCCAAGTGGAATGATATACCTTCGCACCGTGGAAATAAACGAATGTAATCGTGCATCTAGAATACCCCGTTTACACTGTTTATTTAACTGAGATGTAGGTATATCTTCAACAGCTTCCACAGCTCAGTTGATAGTAGCTCTACCTTCTGTGCCGTAGGCCGTGGGTTCGATCCCCCGAGATCAAATAGGTACAGACCTATTTGTGTGATAAAAATAGGTGTTTGTTCTCTGTCTGGGTGTTATAAAAAAGTATTTATTTACAAAAAGCATATGTACTCGTATAATCAGCTAGCTGGTTCCCATATCACAAGCTATGGCTTAGTTTGGGGCGAGATAATGCTGTGTGGAATGTCCACCAATATTTGTATTTATTTATCGACCAGCAATCTAATAAAGAAAAATAATACGGAAACAACTTCAGGACCACCTAATGATTGGCACAGGATTAGGATCCACATATTTTAGGATGTATACAGGGTGTAACGCAATGTCCCTAATAAGCCCCGAAAGGGGGGTATTCCACACGTACCAGTGCTTAGTAGATCTACTAAAATGGTTGCTAATTTAATTATCTTACTGTAGGAATAGGTACCAACAAACCGCACTGAATAAACCTTTGGGTAAATAAAGTAGTTGATACTAGCTTAGGTAGGCAACTATAAGATATCTCTAGTGCTAGGGAGTTGTCGATCTCCACCGACCTTTCATTGCATTGCAATGTAAAGGTCTTGGATAATAGTTAGCTCCGATGAACCTTTTTAATGTGAACATTACACACCAATGAAGTTCGGGCAAGATACCAGGGGATATAGGGGAAACCTGAGAACTAAAATATCATGTTTGCTAGAAGTTTTTGATTTTGAATTTACTTCCCAGACCTATATTTGAAACTTGCTATATTATTGTTTATTCGTAGCATTATCTAATACCTGTAAATAGGTATCCTGCCTGCGCCTCACTTACCTACTTACCTATATTATTGGTAATCTAGCTAAAATTAGCAATAATATAGGTAATTAAATTATCATTATACCTAGGTACCTACCTACTATATTATGTTATAGGATATTTTATAACTTTTTACGTGAAACTGACGACCAGATTTACCTAGCTATCTTGTAACTGAAATAAAGACCCTTTTGACTTTAACTTGTTATGGTGACCTTACCTCTACCCTTAGCAACCCTTAGCCTCTTATTTTTAATTGTACTTGTATTCAAATTCCTTGTTTTTAATCCCTGTCATTTTAAAACCTTTTTATAGAGCATTATTGACACTGTCACTTTCATGCCAACGAAAAGAGATCGCAAAGGCTTATCAGACCGTTAAGCTATTAGCGCGCTCAGCGACCATTGTGAATAAGGGCCAGTGTTTGAGATATTACCTACTGATAAATGTTTTGTCCGCAGGTATATTGGGTAGGCCCAATCCTAGGCGGTACCGTGGCCGGCCTCATTTACAAATACGTCCTAAAGATCGGCAAGGCTGGCGAGAGTGGCTCATACGACTTCTAAAACGACAAGTACTTTATCATTCTACAGTGATACACGTAGTGCCTTCGAACGGTGTTGTCTAGCGCATTGAACGGTAAATAAAGATAAATATTAAAGATTTTGAGCTTAAGAAAATTGTAGACGAAGTGTTGCAGGCTGCCAGAGGCTTTTTATTTATTTGGGCTCGTTATTTTTCAAGAGTCGATATTTTTCAGTATTTGGAAGCACTGGCAGCGTGTCACAAACGGTCTCCTATGAGTTTCAATGCGCAAGGCTAAACTGTAAACTCGAGAAAGAATCTTTATGATCATCCAGTCTCGATACCAACACCTTTTGTTCATTCAAGGGAAACTCCCTTATTACACATTATTGTTATGTTAGTTTTGGCATATCACCTGGCTATTTTTTTATTTTTTATCCAAAGGTTTTTAAAGAATATAACATTATTATTATTATTCTGGGAATAAAAAACAGATTCTATTTGTTATTGATAGATTTTAATTAGCTTTTATGTAAGCGTTTAACATTTAAGTTTATTTATATTGTGAATATTTAATGTAAGGTTAAGTATGGCATGTTTTAAATTATTTTATTTTTGTTTTATTCGGAAATAAAATAAAATGAAATGTTTTATTATATGCCATTTTGAGTGCCTGTGCTAGTTATATAAATAATGTGAGATTAGAAAAATATTATGATTGTATTAATTCTCACACGTTATAATACTGTCGCAATAATATTATTAAAACATTGCTCTTTGTTTTCTTTTATTCCTTAGGCCTTAACCAAATATTAACATTATGTAAACCGCTCGCTGAGGAGTGTTGAGATAAATTATCGCCGTCTACTTTTCCTGACCACTACAATCTGGGTCTCATTAGGTACGGCAAGAATATTCTTCTAGACCGTAAGCATGTAGCTAAAATAAAGTAGGTAGGTACAATTACCTACATAAATAAATTACTCAGCTGCAGGTACAGCTTGCAAAAAAGCCTAAAAAGGGAATTAATTCGACAAATCAACAAAGAGTGCATAGGTATTGTGAACGTAAAGAAAGTGGCGTTCTATTATTTTCAAGACTCCTGCTTCATTTTCATAAAAACAATAAAATTTAGTAAAAGTTAAAAAGCATGCACATCTCCAAGTGCTAACCTGTTGGGTAATTTCTACCATCGAATATGTCATAGAACAGACCGAAATTTAGCTTGATTTCTAATAAGTTTTCTGCGTTTTGCAATACAGCGTGTGTGTACCTACAATCTCGTGACACATCTGTTTACACTGTGACACTGACCTCGAGCTCAACAGTCAAGGCCGGGTCATCACGAGCGTCACGCCTCGACAAGTGTAAGCTCAATGAGTTCAATATACACTGAGCTTTCACAAGCATAAATACAGCAAGTTGTTAGATTTTCTACGCTATGTAAGTTACGCCTTTATGATGTACCTATCCTTGCGTACAAGAGTTGTAGAGCTATTAGCGTGTCACTTCACCTACATATCTATACTCCTTAAGGGTTGACCTTAGACCTCCCGTAGAACAATTTTTTGCAGCTGATGACCCCATCTAACCCCTAATTTGCGTTGATCCACGGCGTTTGGGCTACCCTACTTTTTATTTTTAATGTTTGACACGGTTGTGTATGGTAATTATTATCATTTGTAGTTTTCTATTTTTATCTGTAGGTACCTACCTATACATATACTGTGTTTTTATGGACTATTGTCTGAAATAAATACCTAACTATTAGTACAATGCACTGTCGTAAGCTGTTGAATTCGTTCATGGTATGGTAACATTTATATCACGCTAGGTTTCTTTCGTACTCATACAATTGAAAGAATTTAGCGGTACCTACCTATCTTATCTTAATAGTACCCTTGTAGTCTAGTCTAACAATTACATTTATGTAACAAGGATCATACAAAAGAAAGGTAGGAATTAGGCTTTAAGTTTGTTGCCTTCGTTGGTCGCTTGGAACTGGCACCTAAGTAGATTCATCTCGTTTTAAAGCGATTCTTATGATTCAATTGAATAAATACCTTTTTACTTTCAACCTAAGTTAGTGAAACGAACTCATTTTGTATGCTGTTAAATAGTCTGTAACTTTTATGAAAATTTTTCATCATGTAGATACCTAGATAAGTAAATGTTAGAGTTCTATTATATACTCGTACAAGACGGGACACGATAAGATGGCGATCTGAGTGGGTCGAGATGGTAAACAAAGGTGGATGAATATGTAGCAATTCTCTTGCATAGTCTATCGTTCAAGTAGAATTGCGTTATCATTGTTAGAATAAATACTACCTACTACTGTATTGTTGATCAACTTGATAGGACTTATTGGACTTGTATTGTTTGTATAACCTTCCCTGAGTGGATCTACAAAGGCGTGGACTCGTAGGTAAGTGTATGCACTCTCATATGCAGAGCTTGCGAAAGAAATGCAAAATATGAAATAAGAAAAAAAAGGAGTCGGATTAAAAATCCGGGAGTTCTACTAAGCAAAAATGTGCGAAGGGTTATTTTGATTTAGTCTCGCGACAATACAAATTTATTAATATTTTAGGTTTACATTGCGGCAGCAAAATTACCTTGTTGTCATTCTTTGATTGAGAGAAGTAGACCCCTTGTAGCTATTTAAAAGAGGGCTATAATGTACGAGTAAAACGAGATTTAGAAGTGACAACTAATATATTAACTAAAACCAAAAAGCTGATACATAGAAGCACCAAATTACATCGTTATCGTATAATAATTTAATTGGATAAGCATACCTACTCTTTGAAAAATGACTATTGTATATTCAAATTAATAATGTGACAACTATGTGACCCAGAACGGTGAAAGGGATGTTTTGTGGACGCCTGCCAATGAATGAATGACCTCGCTTGGAACTGTTGAATCGGCTCCTACAAAGCTAAATCCTACGCAGTCGTTCAATGCAGTCCGCGTCAACTGAGTACTGCATATCACGACACCAAACAATGCGTCTAGTATAACTGATACACAGGTGAGGATACAAAAGTGCCGGTTAAACGATATTCGACTCTGAGTCAATATAGAAAGATGTAAAATTCGAACGAGCACTTTCGTATCAACGCGCAATTGTTTCAGCAGGCCATGCATCCATTATAACTGAGACAGTGCGGCACAAAATGCCTTCCTCAAGGTTGCTCGTCGACCAGCGTCTGCAGGAAGGTGTCAGGTTCCGGGATGTCGGAGAGAAAGCCGGCCGCGTCGCAGAACTCTGCAAAGGATGCGCAGGGAAGGAGCTCGTCGGTTAGAGTGGTGACTATCTTCTCGGCCGCTTTGCCGTTGGTCTCGTCGTTGTGGCGGATGTACTCGGCGAGCTTTATCGGCCATTGGTCGATCGCAGTGGCGGTCACGTTCTGGAGACAAAATAGACAAGTTATGATTCCCGTTCAAAACGCAATGTTTTTAAAGATTGATGATTTATTGCTAGTTTGATGAGATTTTGATTCTTGGCTTGTTTGCGTAAAAATACTTAAGGTTAACCCAGTTTTTAGGGCGATTGAAACTTGTAATTTTAAATAAAAAGTAAATAGTCAAAACTCCTACCGCCTGCGCCACTAGATCTCGAGAACATATCATATCGGCTGCGCCAGATTTCTATAACCTGCCGTTGATGGAGCCCAGATTATTTAATCCCTACATCCTTGTAATGAATATATCGGAACACTTACCTTGAACATAACATTGTACAGCTGGTCGATAATGGCCGCAAACAGAGCGTAAGGTTTGTAGTCGGCCCAGGCGCGTACGGCTCTTTGATCGGCGGTCAGTGCACGGATAGCGGGCCCACCCGGACACACAGAGCGCACGTGACCTATTATGAGGAGGCGCTTCAATGTGTCCACTTTGAGAGAGCGCCATCTGTTGGTGAGAAAATAGTTAAGCAATGACGCAACAAGTCTATAAACTGATGCACAGTAAAAAAAATAATAGTTTTTTTAACTAAAACCTAACTATACACATACCGACAGGTATGTGTTTAGTTAGGTATATACACATACCTATCTATTAATCCATTAAAAATTGACAAAATAGTTTGTAGGAATGGCTGAACTCTATGTTGGATAAACAGACAATCTTCTGCATTTAACAAAACCATTTAAAACGAATAAAAATATCAGCTCCGTCATCTAAGCACATATCCACTGACACTGTCACTTTCATGTCAACAAAAATCAAAACGGTGTTTATTTAGTACAATCACAGGGATCACTTCCCAGCAAACATTTTTGTCATATAATCAAACATTTAAATGACCTTAAGTCTTATTAAAGTTATTTTACAGTATTTTTTTTTACTCTTCGTCATGTACTAGTGCCATAAATGTCCGAATAGTCTTATACTTTTTTTGTCGTATAATATTGTCATATAGACGTTATTTCGATATTTTTTTACAACCGTCATATAATAGCGTCCATGAGGACATCTATAAAACTTTCTTATATAACTTGTCGTCGTGTAAACGTTTTCGTAGTATTAACGTCTTAATACTGTCCATTTTGTCATATAATTACCTTTTAAACATCTGCTAAACGAATAATAATTGTTTACACGTTGTATTTGTAACAATTATATATAAGTCGAATAAGTATTACGAGTGCAACCTGTATACATCCTAAAGTATCGCAAATATGACAATACGACCGCTATTTAATTAATACTCATATTAAAGGTTTATATATAACTTCGAATACAATTTCCACCAATTTAAAAATCAAATTTATCATACTTATTTATTTACTGTTCGGTACAACATGGATAAAAAAAAGTGGAAAAGTATTAAAAGAAGTGGTGCATTCAAAAGAAAAGTTAAAAACAACTATCATTCGCTTCAAGCACGTTCTTTAATACGAAGTAAAGAAGGGTTCCGTATCACATTTAAATGCAAATTTAACTAATCAATTTAACCAAAATGCTTCGAGTAGTATATATACCCTGCAATTCATTTGCCGAAGTTCAGGACTCTTGTTCATTTTCCGAAGTTGAAGACGAAGAAGTTACAAATGTGCGCGTATCATTTCGATGAAGTCAATCTTTGATAAAAACTTATCAACATCCGCATAATTATAGATCATTGTGAGGTTTACCTAAAACAAAAGTAGACTTAATTAAGTTATTTGTGTCATGTAATTCCTTGTGTTCTTCAAATAAATTTTTATTGAATTAAGTTAGCTAACAGGCGTTTATTATTTTATTATTGATCCCTAAAACAACTATCATGGCGTACACACTTACAATGAACACGCAGTTTATAGGTAGGGAAGTTATATAGTTGTCACATAACGCACTCACTTAATAAATGATTAATAAAAATATGTAAAAACATCAAAATTAAAAAAGCGCATTAAAAATTTGTTCCAAACTTACCTCACATTAATCAGTAAACTTGATTGCACAATGGTTTACAAGTGATGAAATGGCTTTATCACCTCAAATAACAAAGTAAGAAATGCAGGTATTAACTCAGTTGTCAAAAACACTGCCTTGATATAAATAATCTGTTACAATAATTATAATTCGGTCAAGATTTGCATCATCTTTAAATGACAATAACACAACAATTACTTTATATAAAAGTCATATTGTGTAGCCATTACTGGACTCGAAGTCGAATACACGCCGCGACAACTATCATTACATGACGTGTAGTCAAATCGCCGACGTGTATATGACTACTATGCGACTAAGTAGGCATTTATATGACTGTTACACGAAACTCTTAGCGCCTTAAGTTGAATAAAATGGGCCCTAATGCCATCGAGTAAACGTCCTTGTGACATTTATACGATTATGCTTAATAACTTTAAGTTGCCACCAAAACGTCAACTCAACGTTTTAAATGTTTGCTGGGTTTAAAACGTCATTAGACGTTAGTATATTAATACTAGGTGAATCTACCACCAGGGGCCTAATTGTCTAACTCGCTGGTAAAATTGTCTAACTCGCTGGTAATCGTAATCGGCACAGATAAGGGAATATGTAGTATCGTAATGTCACAGATGAACTTGATATGTAGTACAGAAAGTTTGACACTTGAAACCTGGAATATCGCCATGGTAATGGGCTTCAAGTTACACAATAAGGCCCCAGTTCGTCGCGATCAAAGCCTAGATGAAGATGGTCACAGACAGATTTTTGGAAGTTCATATTTGACAGTTATCTTTGTGATTTTACTAAATGTTTTGCAACGGCAATACTTGAAAGTTTAGTAATCATACGTACTTGGCATGCGGGTACAGTATGAGCGCTAGCACGGCGAAGTACAGCGGTCCCTCGGCGTCGTGCGCCGACTCCAGCAGTCGCGCCGGCGGCCACGCGAGCGACGCTTCCAGCGCGCTTATCTCGCGCGGACCCACGCGACTCCTGTGCAATGCAAACAACATATTACTATTTATACTAAAACTACAACACATTTTATGAATTAATTAAATCTATATAAATAAATAATGATGGACAATCAACACAGCATCATCCAGCCCCAAAGTAAGCTACTCAAAGCTTGTGTTATGGGTACTAGATTACTGATATATTTAACTCATTATACATATACTTACATAGATAGATATTTTTTATTATACATAGAAAACACCCAGACCTACGGAACAAATTTCTGCAGATCGTACACAAATTTGTTCCGAGGCGGGAATTTAACCCGCAACCTCTTGCGTCGCAGGCGGACTCTCGGCCCGCTCCGCCACAGACGTCGTTATTAATTATTTATAATATGAAAAGTAAAATAACTCTAAAGAAAAACCGACTTCCAAAACTTAAAATAAACTCATATTAAAATAACTCGAAACTCGAAAACTACTCGTCAGATCTGCGGCCCGATTACGCTAATGTCTGGCTATCGACATGGCTTTCAGTTTACATTTGATTACCATAGTGTAGAAGGATAGATGGGAATCAAATGTCAAACTGAAAGTCATCTCGATAGCCAAGCGTAATCGGGCCGCTGACTAAAATTTACATGGGATTTTAATCGTCGCGTCGATCATTTTCATCAACTACCAATTCCATCCATCGACAATCGTTTGTCTACCTTTGAAACTCTAGAACCCAGTGATAGATTACTTGACAATCAAGTACCAAGTAGCAATGAAGTAGGTTTTATCAATAAGACTTTTTAAAACGATAAATGAAGCCTATAATTTCACTTTAGAGGGTACTCACGTGTTGATGACGTATAAGGCCATGTGCAGTATAGCGGGAACTAGCTGCATGTTGGAAAGCGGGCCGCCGCCGCCCGTGTCGTCGTGGAAGGTGCGTCCGCGGGCGAAGCGAGCCAGCAGCAGTTTCAGATCGTGGATAGTGCAGGTGTGTCCTATATCGCGATGGCCCGTACACTCCTGTAAGGAAGTTGAGTATTAATGCTGCGATAAAGTCTAGATACGGCTCTATTAAGTATTCTTGTCATTGTCACTTTCAACGAAATTAAAAGAGATAGCAACCAACTTAACGAACAGTGTAGTGGAGTGGAGCGCTCAGCGACTGCGTCGACCCGAGATTCGGATCCTATTATCCTACTAATATCATAAATGCGAAAGTTTGTAATTATGGATGGATGGATGTTTGTTATTTACAGGGATTTAAAACTACGCGAGTGAAACTGTGGGGCGCAGCTAGTTATAAATAAATATAATTATATCAATTTCAATTTATTTATTTATGGTTAAGTATGGATGGGTGGATGGATGGATGTTTGTTACTCTTTCACGCCGGAACGGCTGAGCAGATCTGGATGAAACTTGGTAGAAAGATTGGTTATTAGTATGGAATAACACATAGGCTACTTTTTATCCCGCGGGAATACCGGGATATAAATCTGCGCGAGTGAAACCGCGGGGCGCAACTAGTCTACTATATTGTTGTACGTTGTAACGTTACCTGCAGATATGTAGTGTGCCTGGCGAGGCAGCTGGCGAAGGCGGACTCTGGTACGTGCGGCCCCCACAGCGGCAGTAGGCCGTTGCAGCGAGTCGAGGCGTTCTGTAGAGCGGCGCTCTCCCACTCGTCCCTGTTCACACGGGCCAAGTTACTATGACAGTTCACATGCTGCGCTAAACTATGCTCATGTTCATACACGTTGCCGATGCCCATTCAACTGTAGAAAGATTCGAACCTTGCTAAATCGATGACTATTGCATAACTTTTAAATTCGTCCGGGCGTCAAGCTGAAGAAAACCAGTAGCCGCAGTAACTTTTATAATAACAAAGCGTGACCCCTCGGTCTGACGAGAGCGGCATCAAATCACTTTTTATGATATTGTGACAGTATTTTTTATATTCAGCACACTATGTCACATCCCTGGATTTCCTCTTATTCCACTTATCCCGGTATCGCGGGATCGTGATAAATTCAAACACAATTTTCTTCTAAAATATTATGAATCAACCCTTTTTTAACTGTCACAGCTCCGAAGTTTTCACATTTAAAAATGGGTCTTTATATTTTTCTAATATACGTATATGAAAACTAAGTTGGATCAAAATTTTTTTTTGAATGTTCTATTCAATGCCATTGACAACAACTTAACAGATTGCGATTTTATATCTTCAAAAATGATTAATTGTGCGAGCGAGATAGCCGCGCGTTGTATGCTGCCCCTTAAGGGCTAGTTAGTGTTGTGTGGGAAGTCTACCAATATTACAAATGAGGTTACCTGGCGCGCGCTAGCCTGACGGCGGCCATATGACACTCGACGTGTACAATGTTGTAATGCGAGACCGTTGTGTAGCCGAGCGTCTTGCGAGCGCGGACCTCGAACTCTTCTACGGGACAGCGCTTCGTGAACGTGTAGATACCGAGCACCTGCGGAATACATTAAATAAATAAATAAATAATGCTGGACAATCCACACAGCATCATCTAGCCCCAAAGAATCCAAACATTATTATATAGAATCCATTTATTTGTTCTGCGTCTCTCGCGCGCCGGCATCGCGAGGCGCGGACACAACCTTTGCTTACCTTGGTAGGCTGGTACTTGTATCCCTCGCGACAGATGCAGCAGACGGCGCCCGCCTCCTCCGCCAGCTCCGCCACCTGGTGCGTGAGCGAGCACTGCGCCGTCACCTGTCCGCGCTCGTTGCTGCGCATGCCTAACGCGCCCAGCTGTCTCTCGCGCACCGCCATCGCGAGGCGCTTCTTCTCCTGCATCGCACAACACAGCACATTTACGCAAATGGAAGTTATTATACAAGGGTATTTGTCGCGTTTTACCTTTCTGAGGTTCGGTACCCAAAGGGTAAAACGGGAACAAAATATATTGTGGCCAAAGATCGAGTATAAAAGGAAAGGGGGGAGGCCTTTGCCCTGCAGCAGTGGGACGATACAGGAAAAAATAAATAAATGAACTGTGTCATCCAGCTACTATATTAATTGGTGGTACAACTTGCCTGCCTGGTAAAGTCTCGCACTTCCAGCACCTTGGCGGCGCACTGCGGCTGCGAGCGCAGAGCTTCCAGCAGGTTCTCGGCGAGCGAGCCGACGTGCTCGCCCGACGACACCTGCTCCAGCCGATGCACTATCGGGATCACCTTCTCGCACACCAACATCTGTACAATAACACACGCTTTACAATAATTGTGTTATTTAATACTTGTTGCGCCCCGCGGATCCACCCGCGCAGATTGAAATCCCGGTATTCCCGCGGGATAAAAAGCAGGCTATGTGTTATTCCAGACTATAATATATTTCTTTGCCAATTTTCACCAAGATCCGTTCAGCCGTTCTGGAGTTATAGAGTAACAAACATCCATCCATCCATCTATACTTACAAACATTCGCATTTATATTAGTAGGATTCTACAATAAAACCTTTGGCCAGCAGAGACAGTAGTAGTATTAGGTTTGGAAAAAAAATACTTATGCCACCCATAAAAAACCTACAAGAATGTTAATAAACGCTACGAATCGTGCGTAAGAGTGCCATTTATGTTGTTGTTATTAGTTCGCCCCCTGTCTTCCTGCTATCGCGATTTCTCCCATACGATGCTCTGTATTGTACTCGTATGTAGCGTAGTCATGGGTTTATAGAATAGACTCGCAGTACTGCCTTCAACGCTGAAGGTTTTGAATTCGATTCCTCGTAATTATGATAAAGCTTCTGTGTAGGTATGACTGTTTAAATGTATGAATTGAATTTGACCCCAGATACGTTGGCGGCAATACTTTCTAATGTTACTGTCAAGTCACAACTGCCAGTTGCATATCAAAGCTGTCATCATGCCTGCGCGTGGGATTCGTTTTCGGTCATCTTACGTAACAACATAGCATTTTCATTTTGATTGTTTTTCAAGTGTTATTTTGAGTTTTGTTGCGTAATTTCGGTGCTATTTTAACCAACATTACTTGAGGCCTTAGCGCAAAGTGTATGCATTTGGAATGAAAGTGTGTTATGTGATATCGTGATTTGACCGTAATGTTTTGAAGAAAACCGACACCATTTTCAACAAAACAAATGACTGACTCGACTTTGGACTGACGTGACTAGAAACTCCAGAGTATAATCTCTGAATCACTTGACACTGGCAAGATTGTCTATAGACAGGAGCCATAAAAAGGACAAAGAAAGGAGTCTTCATACCTGCGTGGGCTCGTGATCGGTGGCGAGTCCAGTGAGGAACCTCAGGCAGTATTTGAGCGCCGGACGACTGATGAACTCTTTCAGCTCGTCGGAGTCGGTGCAAACCAGCGTTGGCTTAACGCACGGAGCGTGCTTCTATAAACATAAATACAATTGTATTTTTATGAGAAAAAGTCAAACTAACATGTGACCTACCTGATTGAGCGGCTATGTCTGCCTACAACAATTGAATTATTACTTACATCACTCTGAGATGTGATTGAAGTTTGGATCCGATTAAACATTACACACAATCATAAGAATAGTTTTTTTTAGATTGTTCAAAAAGTCAAAAGTATTTATTCAATAAAATCAAGGCTCACTTTGAAAAGTCTTAAAGCTAGGTTACTCTAGATGTCACGCGATCACTATAGTATCCCAATAGTCGCCACGATTTTTTCTGCCGCCAAGCAGCAACGCTGTGTTTCGGTTTTGAAGAGTGTGGTCGCCGGTGTAATTACAGGCACATGAGGCTTAGCATCTGTATGCCTCAAGTTGATGGTCGCAGGGCAGTGCATCGTAGGGCACGTTCCTATAGTGCGTGACTTAAGAGGCAATGCTGTGTTATAGATGGATACCACTTAAAATCAGGTGAGGCATCTGCGTGTTCCACCAGCCAGTTGTAGAAAAAAAAAGTCGATTTTAATCATATCCGAGAAAGACCCCCGACCTTCCCCTTGATATGGGGCGTTGCTGACCACCTGCACGGACTCTTGATTCTAATCGTAAAATAACTTTCAGAACATTATGAAAAAGTCTTTCAGCCTTATTATAAACAAATCAAACCTGGGTTTAAACCTAGCTCAAGTCACGTTTTCTTATTATAAACAACTTAAACCTGGTTTATCTCATAAATTTAGGATCATCTCAGGTTTATCATTTTCGTATTACAAAAGACACTTTAGTCGAAGACTACATAGTACCTGAGATAGTCCATGATTCATCATCACAGAACATAATCATTCAACAAATATCCACAGACTATAACAAATTATGGCAATCAATCGTTCATTCATTTTGGAATCACCAACTTATCTGAGCCGGTCTGAAGTTAGCCGCTTGTGCATAAATGGCCAATAGTGAATCGAGAATTCTCTAAACAGCTAACTTCAGACCGGCTTAGATAAGTTGGTATAACTGTACTCTCTTGCCGCAGGCTAAAGTCATATGCGCATACTACCTCGTCTTTCGTTTTAACGAATCAATTTTTAGTTTCTCTTCTTGACTCAGATCTCCGCCTTTTTGTTTTAAATCTCGTTATCAACTTGATATTGACAAATTCGTGGCAACCCATGCGTTTTGACATTTCAAATTTAGATCGGAGTCTAGAGTTTGAAATGTATGTTGGATAATGCAGTGCTACAAGTTGTTTTATTGAATAAACTTATGTGGGAGACCAAATAAAATTTGGCAAAATGAGATTTTTATTAGTTAGACCATACTTAAACTAGGGGTCGTTCGGGTTTATCTTTAAACCGTGGTTGAGGGGATAAACTCCGTTTTATAATAACGTCTGGTCTAAGTCTTTGATTTTTCTATAGAGCAGGGACCAACTTCGGTATCAAAGTTAGACCACGGACCAGTTAGTCCTGGCTTAAGCCTAGTCTAACTCACATTTTTATAATAAGACGGTTTGTGTTTTTCTTAAGTTCAGTTACCTTATTAAAATTAACTTTATCTTACCACAATATACTCCAAAGCGTCTCGAACCACGCCCAGTGAGATCAGATAATCCTTCAGCGTTCCACCGATAGAGTTCCTTTCGATGTTCGCGCAGAGGACACAGAAGAGCTCCATACGGAACTCCTCGTCTGTCCATTGCTCGTTGTCCAGTCTATCGAAGTCCAGGACTGGCTTGAAGTGGTCGACCAGCATCGCCATTTTGAGATCGTTTCCATAGACTAGGGCGGCGAGGACGCGAGTGAGGTGGCCGAGAGCGAGGGAATTAGTGCGGATCCCTGAGAATAATCTTATGTGTTAGTGTATAAGGTTGATTATCCGTTGATTTTTATAAGTTACTAGTAGCGTCCCGCGGTTTCATCCGCGTAGTTTTAAATCCCGGTATTCCCACGGGACAAAAAGTAGCCTATGTGTTATGCCAGACTATAATATATCTCTGCCAATATTCACCAAGATCCGTTCAGCCATTCTGGAGTTATATAGTAACAAACATCCATTCATCCATACTTACAAACTTTCGCATTTATAATATTAGTACGATTGAGAGCAGCTGAAGCCAACCTCAATAGACGCTGGTAAGCCTGAGTCTGATGGTCTACTTTTTTCCACTCCTTAATGGCCAAAACAATACAAAATCTGGGTGGATGGGTGGGTGAAGGCAGGTAGAGGGGCGTGCATTTTTAGAATGGTTTATTTTATCTCTACCTAGATTGGATTATAAAGTATTACCTGGGCAATCAGTGCAGTTGAGTAACGCTTGCACGTGCTCTGGGCCGCCGAAGGTGAGCGAAAACTGCAGGAACGACTCCAGGCTTTCACTCGCGGCAACAGACAGTATTCGCTCCATTATCTAAAACAAAGAATCACATATACCTATGAGTGATTTATTAGTTACTAGTTGCGCCCCGCGATTTAACCCGCGCAGATTTAAATCTTTTTTTTTTCTTTTTTTTTTTTTTTTTTTCGAATGGACTATAATGCTGGTATAATCGTATGACGATTGCCGACAGCGTTACCGGACAACAGATTTAAATCCCAGTGATCGAAAAACATTTATGCCTACGATTGCTGATATCACTCATTGCTCAAAACGCAACGATAGCGCGTGCTAATATTTCCTGTGGCGACATCTAGTTATTATTTAGGAACTAAAAATGTATCAGCTAAATACGGTAAAATGCTAAATATCTGCCAACACCCGGTATTCCCACGGGATAAAAAGTACCCTATGTGTTATTCCAAACTATAATACATCTGTCAGCCAAGTTTCATCCAGATCCGTTCAGCCGTTCCAGCATGAAAGAGTAACAAACATCCATCCATCCATACATACAAAGTTTAGTTAGTTTAGTTTATTAGGATGTGGTGCGGTATATAGTCAGTAGTGACCTCGAGTAGTTGGTAGACGAGTGCAACGTCCCGCTCCTCGAGCGTGGCGAGATGCAGCGCGTGCAGCAGCACGGGCAGCGCGCGCGTGTCCGAGCGCGTGAGCACGCCCACGCAGCGCCGCACGCGCGTGCACAGCGCCAGCAGGCGCAGCAGCGTCGAGCAGAGCGCGCGCGCCGCGCCCACGCGCTGGATCGCCGCCAGGCGCTGCAGCATCGCTTCCAAACCACCTACGGACAACACGCATACAACATTATCTGCAGGTCATATCCACTAAGTATCCACTGCTAAGGTTGAGTCGGTGCCAGCAGATGTAAATCTGTGACGGCCGTGACTGTGATATCAAGAGTGGATGCCCATCGTCCCACATCGGTGGGCATGTCCACTAAGACACACACAAAAACACACAGTTCGACACACAGTTTTTGCCCCACGGCTTTGCTCACGTGGAACTTATACACTGTACAAAATCTTAGTCAAGGCGTCATATATTTTGTAAATATCTCCTTTGTAGGAATGCGATCAATCATGAGTGAGATTATACTCAGACTCACATTTGACCGAATAAAGACTGGAAAGGGTAGATAGCCATATGTGAGTCGCAAGAAGTTTGTGGACATAGGACCACAAACTTTTATGAGGGCTGATTCAACTCTACCCGAGGATTTTCATCAGGGTTATTGCTATCCGGCTCTCATTTCCGCGTCATGTCTTGTAACACACACAGTAAGTGCATTTACCCCATCAGACCGGAATTATTTTTTTCGTTCGTGTACCTATGCACTAAGAAATCTCAAGCCTCTCGTATTTGATGGATACCGCATTGGAACAGGCGTTATTGGTTTTAACATATCGTTTATTTTATGAGGAAAGTCGATCGATAAAACCCTTATAATGTTTGGGGTGAATGTTTACCAAATAAATTACTCACCACAATCGGCGAGAACATTGGCCATACGATATACTTGTTCATCGTCTACGGCTTCAGCGTTGGTCTGGCTGAGAGTCTCCACAAACTCTTCCGTGGCGTCTCCCAGTAGACCTCTCATTCTGTACACCACTCTCATAGCGTCTACACCTTCGCCTGATGTACACCAAACCTGGCCAAGTCAAAAATACAATGGTTTTAGGTTACCAATGACGCACTTTCAGAAAAACCACTCAGACTATGGCCACACCAACCCCATAACAGGTGTGTTTGTGTAAATTTAATAGTTAACTATGTTATTTTAATTTCTTTCATTAATGTAAGTAATTGGTTGTCACCGTGTTAATTAAAGTCAATAATAAATAAATCGAGCAAAAGTAACTTTAACATAAAAAATTTAGGTCTTTATTCATTCCCCGCCCCTTACTTTAAAGTATATATAGCTGTAACTGATACAAAAAAGTCCAAATTGAGTATATACTCACATAAAACAGAAAAGGTATCTGCAGACCGATCTAGAAATAGCTCAACTAAAACATATCACTGGCAATTTGAAGTCGAAGAAAACAAACCTTTTTGTAAACATCCTTGACAGGTAGATCCAGGGACATGATCTTGTTGCAAACGAGAAGTTCCATTCCGTTGTCGTCTTCTAACAGAGCCACTAATTCACAATCCGTGCAGATTTTGTTCTTAACGTCGCGCATCAGAGGACCCATGCCTGGTTCTAGTGATGAGTACGGATTACCCAACATACGACCCTGAACAAGAAAACAATATGAAATAAAATTTCAAAATAAATAAACGGTATTTCAACAATAACTTGATTTACATTCAAAATTTAACACAGTAAGATTTTCTCTTGAAAATCGGTTAAAAATAAAAAGGGTAGTTCCTAAAAACTCCTCAGGGCAGATAAAAAAAACAACTAAGAAATGAACCTTATCCTCTATATAATAAAGTCAATTCACCTGCAAAAAGTCCTCCTGTTGCGGATCCTTCTCCAAAGTCAAGAAGAACTCTCCCACGTCATTCTCTTCGGGATAGATGATGGAACAAAGTCGTTCGAATATGAACACCGGTGTTCTGTAGTCAGTGAGCGGGTACTTTTGCACAGTTTCGATGCAAACGGCCATAAACTCTGCTGTTTCGGCTTCTGTTCCTGCAGCAAGCAAGTTTTTAGAAAAGGCTTTAGTAGGAAGGAGATTAGTAGGATGCCCATGCGTCTTGTTAGAGTTACTAATCAGTAACTTTTCATAATGGTTTAAATGGTTTAAATAAGGGCCCTTATTCATAATGGTCACTGAGCGTGCTAATAGCTTATCAGACCAATAAGTCTGTTGCTGTCTCTTTTCGTTGGCATGAAAGTGACTGTGACAAGAATTCTCTATAGATCCGCTATAAAATGGCAGGGATTATGAATAAGACGGTTAAACTATACGATAAACCATCACGAACAGTATGGCCGATGGGTCTAGCTAGGCAATATTGAAGTTTGACGTGGAATCGCATATGGTTTTGTGTTACAGCAGAAGGTCTTAAACTGTGTGCTATTCACACTTTTTAAGTAGACTTACAGCTGTTCAAAAAACGTCCGGTGTCGCCTTAATACCACAGAAAAGAGGGGACTCTTCTAACACAGGTTATAAAATTTAAAAGAAGTGTCCCAACCCTATTTACTAACACTGTAAAAACAACAAAAAAATTGATAAAATAAAATACAGTTTATCTTACAGTATGTCTACATACCCGTGGTCATTTCCTCCAGTAGTTCCAGTAACTTCTCTTGCGTGTCGTCCGTGAGACGGGTGCGTTGGACCAGCAGTCGCCGCAGAGATAGGTAGCCGCCTAACACCGCGCCAACTAGGCGTGTCTTGTACGTACGCCTAGCACCGCCCTCTTCAAGGAACATCGCTAGAAGCTCTGTCAGACGCTTGAGAGCGTAACCTAAAACACAAAGAAGTAGAAATAATATCGGCATACAGAAACTCTCGTCCGATCCCCACACACTCTTCCTAGTTGTTATGTTTAGGGCCTTCCAATAAAATAGCATCTATTATTGGAATATAATTGTACTCAATGATAATTTTTTTTGCACGATAAATAATTTGTTTTGATTTGAATATTGAAAATAACATTAACGCTTTTATTTATTTCTATAATAGCGGAAAGACCTAGATTCTTAACTCTATCCTACGCCATTTAGTGTCTACTTTCTGTAGAATTTATTTTGAGAGAAAGGTTAATACAATAATGATTGCTAGAAAAGTACAAAAGTATCTACCCAGGTGCTATATAAGTGCACACTACTTAATGTACACAGCACAGGTCATCAAAAATGCCCAATATAAGAGACATTGAGAAGTTTTGGCCATCACCCTATAATTATTATCATGTTTTATTTTCCATCGGCGGCAAATCTATGATGTCACTTTTTGCCACTTCACCATTTCATCACGATTCTTACCCTGTGCCAAATCAGAGGTGAGCGTAGTTTCCTCAAGGCGATGCAGCTGTTCGATCTCCTTGGTCATCAGATCGGCTATCTGTTGCAACACGCCACGGAGAGCGAGGAATTGCTTCCAAGGCGCTTCTGAAGCCAGACCTATAATATTCAAAAGGTTAAAGTCATACTTATATGAAGGCCATAAGATTTAAATTCAATTGATATAGTACGAGTTACTTACTTTGGTAGAGCTGCAGGAATTGCTCGCTCGCTTCACCAGCCGTGCCAACCTCAGGTAAGAAACTGGTTAGTAGGATGAGAACCTGTAAAAAATAAAAAATAAATATTGGAATTCAAATGAACAGACAGCTAGCTAGAATCAACGATATATTGCTCATTCAGTAAAGTTTGATTCTAGCTCAAAATATGCCAAAGAATTACATCTGTAAAATGACGTTTTTTTTCTAAACGAAAGTAAACTTTGTTTTCCTTTTGACACTTTGTTTAACATGACGTCATGATTTTATGGACTTACCGCTTTAGTCCGTTCGTAAGAGTCGCAAAGCGAGCGCAGCATCTGACAGGCAGTGTCACGAGCGATGCGTGAGCTAGGATCGAACAGAACTGGCTTCAGCCACCCACCCGCTTCTAGAGAGAGAGGACGCATTCCATGCGACATCATAGTCTGTAAATATTACAAAAGTATTATTGATATATTCAGCTTGTAGCGTTCACGCTGTGCTTTTTAATTAAATAAACTTTACAAAATCAGCACCTTTGTGTTGGCGCAGCCGGTTGGATGATATATTTATGAGCGATGCATTAACAATCTACGCATATACTAAACGTTTGGCATTTCGGACAGCAACTCTTAAGGAGGGTATGAACATTAGCGAATAAGGAGAAGTGAATGACGTACCCTCTCACGCCATTTCCCGATGTACTTATGCGCGAGATGTGTGTCGCGCGGCGGCAAGGTCCCCTCGGCCGGCGGCGCAGTCTTCGAGGCCGTGAGGCGTCGCCACTGCGAGTGAGGCACGCCTCCCGCCAGCCACGCCGCGAGATCCACCACTACGTTACCGGTCGCTGATGGTACGGCGTTGCTGCTCGGTGTCATTGCGTTGAGGTTTGCAGCCTCCTGTTGAATGCATTAATGAATGAATAAACACATTGACGCAACAAAGTGCTATACAAAAGACCCTACGGTTTAAAAGTATATTTTTTACATTTAAGTCAGTTCTGTGAAAAATAATTAAGAAAAGTTAGTATTTAGATGATTTATGTAAATCAATATTGGCCTGGATTCTTAATACCTTGGCTTCTTTAGAAGAGTCCGACGAGTCCGCTGAAGTCGTGGAAGAGGATGCGATAGGTGGCGCCATTATCTGTTGCATGTAACGTAGGCACGGGAGCGCTACTTGTTGCAATGCGAATTGGTGGGCTGGTAAAAACAAAAAATAAACTACAGCCAAAATTTTAGCTTACCTAACGAAAAATATCCCAAAATACTATTTATAAACTGTTTTAATGAAAATGAAAAATTCCACCGCTGGGAGTAGATCTTTCTCACAGATTTTTAGGAAGAACGATTTTGTTTCATCTCCATCTAATCTGCGCTGTGTCGTTGGTTCAGTTAATTGAACTGAGTATAGGGACGTCATAGGCTGTTGTTTTGCGGGTTTAAGACTGTTTGGCAAAAAAAGTACTTACAATTTGGTGACGAGGTGTTGATACCCGGTATTCCTTCTAAGGCTTCAGCTTTCAAGATGGCGTTTGCAGCGGGAGCTATGCCAGCCACCTCGGTGAGTTGCGGACAACACCTGGGAACAATCAAAATGAATAATTTGCTGATCTTTACTCATAATCTCCCTGCCCTTAATCCACGCTAAGCGGAGTCGGCATAACAGGTTTTCAACTTCCATTCTCTCCTATCATTCGTCATATCGCATCACTTTTTTCTTACTCTTTCTTTCACACAGCCCATCCGTATTTTTTTTGGCCCGCCTCTCTTTCTAAAACTATCCATGTCTGACACATTTCTCGTAATTTGCTGATCTTGTTTATTACTTACCAAACCCAAAGTTTAACGATACAACGAAGTCTCGCTTCCCAACAGTCGACAGAATCTTGCACTTTGACCAGCGATCCCAATAGCAACACCAATGGACGCACCTGAAACAATCAATATTGAACCTTACCCATAGCGAAATAAGATCGAAGTTACGACACTAAGCAGAATTCCTCTAGCGTCATACAATTTTGATCTGTAAATCTACAGAAATAAGGTCAAAAGTCGTACCGAGTTGTTGTGATCCTGCGAAGCGGCATGGCCCATCAGTGAGAGAGTGATGCGTTGAGAGAGCAACTTGCACAGTTGCTCGGTAGCTGGCAAGTTGTCGCGAGTCACAAGGCAGATGAGAGAACGAACTTCTTCTTGACACTACAAAATGAATAAACAATGACATTTTTTATTGGTGCAAAAGAGTATCGTGATGAAATCTACATTTTACCAATACATTTTGTAAATGGTTTTACTAATTGTATTAATTATTTATTTTAGTTTTGCTACAGCTTAAGCCGCCATAATCTGTCGACACAAGGATCCATATTGCGTGGTCAGGACTCTTCAGGATCTTTCATCGTTGAACCGCCTACTATAACTATAACATGAGCTTTATTTTG
This sequence comes from Plemyria rubiginata, assembly GCA_963576535.1. Classification (NCBI taxonomy): domain Eukaryota; kingdom Metazoa; phylum Arthropoda; class Insecta; order Lepidoptera; family Geometridae; genus Plemyria; species Plemyria rubiginata. Next base: position 11,728,987 of record OY754908.1, on the reverse strand, counting down.
AAAGCCGTAAAGGCTTACCTGTGGAGTGCCGCGGTGCAAGTTATGCTGGACAAGCTCCTGGACCAGTCCGAAGCGACAAAGCCTTGTGCGATGCTCGGGCTGCGATGCCAACGCTCGCAGCAGTGTGAGGCAATGTTCGGCGCAAGCCAATGAACATCCGTAGCAACCACCGCCAGATACTAAATTAAAAAGAAATCCTCAGTCACTAGTTTTTCAATCATGCGTATTGCGTTCTACAACGCGAGAAACAAAAGAAGTCACTAAAAGCCTAAAATTAACAGGACACGTGAATAATGAGATAACAGAACAAAATGACGACAAATGTTGTATCCTTAAAATACACTGTTCCAAAATATGAAGCTAGATATGCTAAGTATATAAAAGTAGCTCAATGTAGAAATGAATAGATAAAATATTCCGACTATTTGATGCCGTGGAATATCACAGGGATACAATAATCTTATGTGTTATGTACCACATCACTGATAATTTAATTTCCTACCCTTAGAAACCTCTCCATCATAGTTCTGCACCAGTCCGCCGTATACGGGCATGGCTTCGCCTTTCAGTTGATCGCTTTGGGTTCTGTCGTAGGACACCAGTTCTTTTCTGTTAACGAAAAAATTACCGTTGAGGTTAAGTAAAAATTTTTGATAACACATTTTACATAACTAGCGACCCGCGCCGGCTTCGCACGGGAGCAATACTTATGTATTAAGGTACTGACACACGTGCTTATGCCTTGCTCAATAAAAGCACGTGTGAAGTCTTGCTCAAAAATAAGCATGCTTGTTTTTGAGCATGCTTCAAAATTCAACGAGCACGTGTGTCAGTACCATTATTCTAAACCTTTCTCTTGAATCATTCTATCTGTAAAAAACCCCATCAAAATCCGTTGCGCAGTTTTAAAGATGTAGGGATGTATCTGTCCCTATGTATGCACATAGGGACAGATAGCCAGCGGGAAGCGACTTTGTTTTATACTGTGTAGTGATTAAGAGTACTAGAGTACTACCACCACGCCTTTTTCATCCGCCAAGCAGCATCGCTGTCTTAGACATAGGCACATGAGGCTTAACATCTGTATGCCTCAAGTTGATGGACGCAGGGCAGTGCATCGTAGGGCACGTTCCTATCGTGCGTGATCTACAGGGCAATGTTTTGTTTATAGGTGATGGTTACCACTTACCATCAGGTAGGTCATCTGCTTGTTCCATCAGCTAGTTATGTTATAAATAAATGTAATAAATGTGTTGCTGTATATAAAAACCCTATGATAGTTTGCACGTCTCACCTGCACGCTAGAACCTTCTGTATGATCTTGGACAGGTCTTCGAAGTGCGTCTTGCTATCGACACAGTACTTGTGCGCCAGCGTCTGGATAACGCGGTTGATCTGCGCGCCGCCGAACGAGGTGTTACTCGCGTTGCTGTTCTCGTCTCCCGTGCGACCTTCGAGGCGATGCTCGCTTATTTTGTGGAGGAGTGACTGTGGGAATAGATAAACACTTTTAAAATAGAATAGAATATAAATTTATTTGACAACAACACACAGAGGAAGCATACAGACAAGAAAGAAAATAAGGGAGTAGAGTACAAACAGTAGTAGTAACACAGTAGATAAAAAAGTTGTAGGTACATTGAAACGCTAAATTATAGAAAGAATGAAACACAAAAAAGAAAAAGAACTAGGTATAGGTAGGCAGGCAAATTACATTAAAAGTTTGCTTTTCTAGTTTTCGTACTCTAGCAAACTTTTGAGTAGGAAAACTTGCATCAATCAAAATGAAATTTTTACCAAACAATGCACAATGTGATTGCACACAAAATGGTTGTTTGCGATTTTTCAATATTGAAATTTGTGATTTTATATCTTTCAAAATGACGAATCGTGCGAGCGAGAGAAATATTAGGTGTTGTCAACGCCTTAACCCATTTGGACCCAAATACAAACTACCTGTAGAATTTAGAAATAAACTTTATTTTTGTATTAATTGGAGGCTAGATATATACAAAAAACAAAAAAACTTTAAATATAATAATTGCTTATAATAAAAAAAACGCCGTCCTTAAACAAGGACTATGGGCTTAGGTGTGATATTTTTCAAAACATCCTCTTTCAATGCACAATGTTTTGATGCATTTCTTGCACTGCCAAAGGGCTTTTTTATGGCATTCGATGCATCGTAACTGGCTCGGTTGTTTTTTGGGGAAGTGCCCAACTCCATCAGTGCTTATACTAGGCACCATAGAAGATGCTTTACGCCGTCTTCCATCTGGTCTTTCAGAACCTGCAGCCATCAAATAAAATCGGGCTATAGCTCGGCGAAACTGAAGCTGGTCCATTTTTTTTCAGCAGACATGGTGTGAAGACGCCATGCATTAGCAATAGCTAAATCTAACATGTACGTAAACAAGACCCACCACCATTTTTTACCTCGTATTGCTGACCGATATACAGCAATAGATTGGTCAGCCTGATCAACCCCTCCCATTCCTTTATTGTAATTTTGGAAAACAAATGGGAAGGTCACATCTACTTTTCGTTGTTCTGCTGAGCTCCATCTTTTGACTGTGCCCAAGACAAAGTCATGGTTTGTACCCATGGTACAAACACTGTTATCAAGCCACCGCACGAAGAAAATTTGGTTGGCTGTATCGAATCGATAATCATATTCTGCTCTGGTCTTTTTTTTCATATCTTTTACAGACATTACAGGACATTTTTTTGTTCTGTTTTCCCGTACAGTGCCAGTAGCGCGATAACCAGACTCGCAAAGATCCCGCAGCAGTGCGTGACTCGTGAAAAAGTTGTCAAAGTACACTATATGCTCATGTGGTACAGCGTTTGTTTTTTCCAACAGGTTCTTGACCACTCTTGACCCCAATGGCTCATTACTGGTTCCACCTAATGATTTTCCACAGTATACATCGAAGGCGTAACAATAACCATCAGCACTTGCAATCATCCAGTTTTTATAACCAAATCGCACTGGTTTGCCTCTTATGAACTGTTTGGCTGGGTGACGTCCAAAATACTTGACCATCGACTCATCTACAGAAAGATGCTCATGGACTACACCCCACTGGAGAACTTTCTTGATCAGCAAATCAGCAAGAGGTCGTATTTTGAACATCTTGTCGGTAGTGCCCACAGCAGCTTCGTTATCGTAGAAATGCAAGAATTTCTTTATTTCCATGAATCTGTTTTTCGACATCGCTTTTGATACAACGGTAACATTGCAGTCTTCATCTAGAGACCAATAAAGATGTTCCCTTGGCAGTGAGTGGTATCCAGTCAAGATAAGAATGCCAAAAAACGTTTTGAGATCTTCTATTGTCACTTGAAAGTCATGGTTATTATGCTGCGAAGCATAACTTCCTCATCGAATTTTTTTTCAAAAATGTTGACTGGTGTTAGGTGTTTGAGTTCGTTTATCATGTTTTATCATGCGGCAAGATGTTTTGCTGGACATTGTCTTCATCGCCCTCTTCTTCATCCGTTAGGATACTCGGCTCCGGAGGAATGGCTACTAGGTCGTAACTAATATCATCATCTCCATCTAAAATATTTTGGACAGCTTCCTCAAGTCCTTCAAAATCATTTACGACATGGAAATACCGCTTAGCCATTGCTGACGAAGATATTATAAAACCTGCAAGAAAATAAAAATAAAATGTAGCAATCAGCCCATTGGCCCAATTCTAGGACACCATACAGGAATACTTATATTTCGTGTTGAAACATATGAAATATCTAACGAAATAGCATTATTCACTAGTATACACTTGGTTACGTAAAACAAGGTCGAAAGTTTGAACAAAATCTAATGTATTTACTAAAAATTATAGACTTACCTTTGATCAATTACTTCTTTACTCCACTATGCAAAACAATCACCAATTTCAATAACTTTTATCAAACAACTGACAATGATGTTGCTTGTATCGTAAAACTACACTATTTGACAATGCAAATTCGTTTTTTAACCAACCGCAACACGTAATAGTGAAAGAATGAGGGTAGTTGAACATATGGCCCAGATCTAGGACAGCGGGCTTAAATGGGTTAAACAGAAAGATAAAAAAATTTACCTACACCAAACAGAAAAAAAACTTAAATAGCAAACCTTCAGTAGCGAAAGGTAAGGTACCAATAAAAAAACTTATGAGTTACAGACAATCCCTCGGTTTCGGAAAGCTCGATCAACACTAAACGACTGTCATGTCACTTTCAAGCTCTAATTTGAAGTAAAGCCGAAATAGCAAGTGAATTGACAGCCGATTAACTTGGATCGAGCTTTCAGAAACCGGCGGTACGAGTAAGTCTACTATTGTCTACTCACTAGAGAAGGTAGTACAAAATAAGTATGACGACTTTGGAAATTTTTGTTGATAAGATTTCATTTATTTATTAATCCTACTAATATTATAAACGCGAAAGTTTGTAAGTATAGATGGATGGATGGATGTTTGTTTCTCTTTCACGCCGGAACGGCTGAATGGATCTGGTTGAAACTTGGCAGAGAGTTAGTTTATAGTCTGGAATAGTAGCGCCCCGCGGTTTCACCCGCGTAGTTTTAAATCCCGGTATTCCCACGGGATAAAATGTAGCCTATGTGTTATTCCAGACTATAATATATCTCTGTGCCAATTTTCACCAAGATCCGTTCAGCCCTTCTGAAGTTATAGAGTAACGAACATCCATACTTACAAGCTTTCGCATTTATAATATTAGTAGGATATTTTTAATATGTTACCTCAAGCACAGGTTTATTGGTGGTCAGCTGACGATAGACGCGGTCAGCCCTATCGAGCAAAGACCCGATAGTTTGCACCATCTTCTTCCTCTCTTCATCGTTCTCTATGGTGTCGACGGCGCAGCACGGACGGGCGGTCAAAGTGTAGTCGAACTTCGCGTATTTGCAGAAACCGCACGCGTGGCAAAGGAAGGGATCCTTTTCGTCGTAGTTTATAGCACTGTGGGGAATTCAATAAATTATATAAAAAACATCTCGGTCTCAAACTTCAATACTCTTGAAGATAGGTATTACTGAAGGTAGTTCTGAAAAATGAACACACAGGAAACAAGAACTTTTTGCAGAATACCATTACAAAATTTGATTCAAATGATTTTTTTTTAATCTTTAAGAGTATAAAGAAGATTTTAAAAAAAGAAGAGGGAGAGAGAGAAAAGAAGAGTTTAAACAATTTCTTACCGGCACTTGTGGCATTGGAAGACGTTTTCACCGCAGTTAGCACAGACGCCGGGATTGGCCGGCACAGATTGGGAACAGCGAGGACACTGTAGAGATTCTCCTGGAAACATACAAATTACGCTACAGCTATGTATACCAGAAATTACATATCATTTAGTTAACATTACGTTATAAGGGGTAGTTGTTGACGACTTCAGTGGCGCAGCGGGCGAGTCCGCCTGCGACGTAAAAGGTTGCGGGTTCGATTCCTGCCTCGGAACAAATTTGTGTACGATCTGCAGAAATTTGATCCGTTGGTCTGGGTGTTTTCTATGTATAATAAAAAAATATCTATCTATGTAAGTATATAATGTATTAAATATATCAGTTATCTAGTATCCATAACACAAGCTTTGAGCTTACTTTGGGGCTAGATGGTGCTGTGTGGATTGTCCAGCATTATTATTATTATTTGTTCTCTGACGAATCACGTGACTAAGCTGAGCAGAACGTATTTCTCATATGAAATTTCGTTTTGTGCAGATCGGACGATTCGTCAGTCAGCCGTCAAATTCTTTGTCGGATCACTTTGAAACGTCTCACAAGCTAGTATAGAATCGTTATTCCTATGCAGAGCAGAGTTTGTTACCTGTTCTTCTCGGCGTTGGTCGCGTGGAACTGGCACTAGAGTCCCCTATTTGTAAGACGTTTCAAGATGGTCCTTGTGATTTTATTGAATAAACGTATCTTGACTTTCGACTTTTATGAATGTATTCTTCAGACTGATAGTGAAGGCTAATCTTACCCGTAGCTTGTTGGTTTTCGAAGAAGTCAGCGTACTCCATCATCAGGTTGCAAGCGACGATCGGCAGCGGGAAGTCGACGCGGACCTCCGTCTGCCCCGATTGGAGCTGCACGCGCTTGGCTTTGTGCCACATGCCTGCACGGGAAAAACAACTTTAGTGCACAGTTTTACAGTAACTTATTTATTGTGTACTGTTTTTTAGATTGAAGTAAATCTCACGATTATTATCATGAGTAACCTGGGGCAAGCCTGGGGTTTATTGTCTTACTTGAAGTCCATTACCATGGCGATATTCTGGGTTTCAAGTGTCAAACTTTCTATACTACATATCAAGTTCATCTGTGACATTACGATACTACATATTCCCTCATCTGTGCCGATTACGATTACCAGCGAGTTAGACAATTAGGCCCCTGGTTTCACAGAATTTACGCCAAAAAAAGGTAAGGTTTAGCCAAGACCGATATAAGTAGAATTTGTGACGATTTTGATTTCAAAATTACATAAAAGATGGATAGATAATGTAAAAGATGATTTCTAAAAAGGAGTGAGAACTGAGATGACGGATGATAGAGGATAATAGATATATCTATATAGGATAGATATATCTATATAGGGTTAAGCTCGCCATTGTACATGACTATTATGTATTTTTTGTGTAAATCAGTTTGTGTACAATAAAGAATAAAGATAGATAAAGATAATGGAAGAAAGGAACAGAACTGAGATGACGGATGATAGAGGATAATGGAAGAAAGGAACATGTTATGCCGAACCCACCTAGCAGGATAAGACAGACAGGTCACAATAATGACATTATTTCTTGTCGTGTCACCAGTTTTATCGAAAGTTTAAGAAGAAAGAAAGGAATATGAAGAGAGAGTTTTAAGATAAACATTTCCTTACCAGGTCTGTTCTTCAGTTCCTGCACCGCCTGAACAGTTCTGTTGTTGTAGTAGAAGTTGATAGTGCGCACCATCTTGCTACGTTTGATGTCGCCGATGCGAAGGCTGATGCGACTGATCATGTGGCTGTTGACTAGTTTAACTATTTGCGTGGTGGTCGTGAACTTTGAGTCAATCTGCGTGATTAGAAAAAAATTGTGATAAGTTTTGTGTTATTTGAAAGTAAAAGAAATACAAAGCAATTAGATTTGGTATTTGCGGATTCCCACCGGGAAAAAACAGAAAAGGTTTATGGACTTTTTAAATTAGCTATGGGAATAGTGCTACGTAAGGAATTTCCCACTGTATTTTTTTATTTAGGTTGGTATAAACGGCCTCTTGACTTTCCGACAAGCGTGTAATATAACTGTTCTTTTTTTTTTAAAGAATTTAAGACGATATAAACATATTTTTTTCGTGTTGTACTATATAATTTGGTAGTTGTAACTGAGCTGATCGACCTATTTTCTTTATTTAGTCTACGATGTCCCACTGAGCCTCTTCCTACCACATTCAAAAGCACAGATCGTCTTGCCATTGCTTTCTCGACCGACGAGGCCGCCGTCCATCAGGAATCCATGGTGTGCTGATCTTCGCCCACCTATCGGGAGGCATGCGGCCGATATGCCCCGCCCAACCCCATTTGAGCCTACCTATTGGTCCTGCCAATTTACCTTGATAGTAGGCAGCTTGATAGTCTGCATAGGCACTTCAGGGTTGTTGCAGACGAGACACGGCTCCGACTCCAGGTAGTATCCGTCCAGTTCGACGAAGGCGCCGAGCGCGGCGTACAAAGCGGCGTTGCCGTGAGAGGAAAGCAGTTGGTTCTGGTTGCGGAGCAGATCCACTGCGCTTCCCACGTATTTCTGTAGGTATATGAATATATTATGTCGGGGTCACCAATATAAGGACCAATATAAGGTAGGTGCAGCCGATAGAAATAGTAAAGTATGCGGCCTCTGACTCGGGATTGTTTGTTGGTTTGTCAGGGATTATATTTTTTTTACCGGGGTCACCAACTTCGGAAACAATCAGAATACATGGAAGATGTCGATATGAAGGCGGGGCTTTAAAGTACCGAGGGAAAGGTGGGTTTGGTCAAGCAAAAACCAAACCCATTTACTTTCCAGGGTTTTTCCTGGACGTTATGTTTGCTACTGTATTCCATAAAAAACATTTTGCAGACAGTATATTATACTATTTCATCAGCGTATAGTTTACCTCAGTGTCAATATCAGGAGTCTTTAGCGTGAAGTATCCAAGTAGATCGACGAACTGTGCGGCCTTGCGTCCGTACGCGGGCAGAGTCGGCCAGATGCTCCATAGAAGAGATACGAGAGACGCTTGGCTCGCTTGAGGAGAGTTACTACAAAAACATACAATTTGTTTAACCTTCTTTATCAAACATGGCTACTCTTTTCTATTATTTAAACGAACAATCTTATTAATATATAATTTCAGACAACTGCGTCAGATACATCACCAACTAGGCTGTATTGTGGTGTAAGGCTTATCGAAGTAAAAAAAATAATGAATGAAAATGATTGAAATGTAATTCTAATGAAAAGTAAAATAGAACTCTTACTTGTAAATAGCAAGCAACAGCGCATGCGCTTGCCAGCGTACGGCCGTCGTGTTCGTTTCCAAAAGGAATGCCTTAACAAACATCCTCAGTTCATCTTCTGGAACCTGTAGTAAGTCAAACCACGTCAGATTGGAGCAAAACACTTTAGTTGTCAAGATCTAACAAAGTAAAAAAAAAGAACAAAGTCTTAGATATTATATAGGGGTAACTTTTCACCGCCACCCGATTAAGAGCACAGGCATTGCGCAATAAATTTTTCGAAGAGGAAAACCCATTGGTGCTTGGCCGAATTTGAAACCACAACTGTGCCATCAGAAGGCGGAGTCACTCCTACTAGACTACTATTGCTCCAATTTAAAACCTACATTACTGAGTAAATAGAATTACCTGTTTCAATATCTGCTGCACCAAGACAGGCACTCTAGACTCTTGGAACTTGGAGCCGTCAGAGACGAACTGGTCGTTCTCGGAGCTCGGCTCTCGTCCAGACCATTCCACAGAGGCCTGCGAATAAGAACATTGTTAATCTAAACTAATATTATAAAGAGGAAAGATTTGATTGTTTGTTTGTTTGTTTGTTTGTTTGTTTGTTTGCATTGAATAGGCTCCGAAACTACTTGACCGATTTGAAAAATTCTTTCACCGTTGGGAAGCTACACTATCCCCGGTGAACATAGGCTATATATCATTTTCAAAAAAATTTGGGATCCTTACTAAAATTCAAATAATGTAACCCAAGGTGTAAAAAAAATCGTAAAATATTCTTTACATATCGTGCACTGCGAAAACTATTGATGATAGAACAAAATAATGTTCTACAACTTTGCAGACCACATCATTATTTACAAAAAGTGTCTCGACAGCACATGTCTAACTATTATAGTTATGCCACAATAAGTGTTTTTTTTATTTTAAAATTTTAATGGAAATGCCGCCGCTATAAGAGGCTCTTTATTTGTATCTTGGTATTAATCCTTATCAAAAAAATTACTTCATATTCAAAACTGCTTCAATACCTTTATAAAACTTTTTAAATTATTCAATTCGGACATTCCATTCGAAAGATATCACAAGTTTAAAAATGTAAGTATTAGAAAAAAGTCGCGTGGTAGCCGCTCACCCTGCTTGGCGAGCTAGGCAGCACCTTAGGGTAGGGGCCGTACGGGTGGGGTGCTAGGTCGGGTAACCTCCTCGTGGTGCACCCCGGTAACACCATGAAACACGCCCGCAGAGTACTGCAGACGTGTTTCATGGTGGCTAATAATCCGACAAGGTGGGCCTCTCCACGTGTCCCTCTGATTAGCAGAGGGCACAGTGTGATGAGGCAGGGTAGACCTTTTGGTCTGCTCAGGTGGGTCTGGGCTGTATAAGCAGCCCGGACGGACGAGGCGGTAGAGCGCGCGCGAGAGACGCCTTAACTTCTCGCGCCGCTACGGGAGAGCGGGAGAAGACCTGGGAGCACCTTCTCCCGCATTGCACATATTCACCACTCCCGTCGGGCGGGAACAGCCGAGCACTCGCGGTCGTTCCCGGGCCCCTCCCTGCAAAGGGGGGGGGGGGGCGTGCGGGCCCCGCCGTTAAGGTGGGGACATTTGCGGGCCCCGCTGTAAAGGCGGGCGGTCGTCGGCGGGGGACTGGATGAAAAGGCTCTGCCAGTTTCCCAGTTCCCCTCCAACAAAGACGACGCGGGAGTGCCGCTGGGTTATTTAGTGGGTATTCCGGTAGCTGAAACCGGGGAGTCCCACATATCCCTCCCATCCTCCAATGGGGGGGAATGCGTAACGCAAAAGGGGGCCGTACGGGTGGGGAGTCAATGTCAAGAATTGAAGTCGGCTCCCCTACGCAACGGTCGTGTACGGAATCGAATAAATCAGGCTCTAAAATTTTTTGAATTCGATTAGTAGGTAATTAATCTCAACAAATAAAGTTATTTTTAGAACTGAATAAAAGTTCTTTTTAGAACTAAATAAATGTTGGCAGATGTTTTGAATTATTCCGTATTTAGATGTAATACATATTTTAGTTTCTGAAAAATAACTAGATAGTATTATTTTATTTTTATTTTATTTTTCATTAATGCTACGTTCGCATTGCTTTACCTACTTACCTTACCTACCTAGCAGGTAGGTAGGTAAATCATCATAAGGTAGGTACCTACCACCTACCCTACCTTATGATGATTTACCTACTACTACCTACCTACTACCTACGTACCAAGCAATCAACATATTCATTCAACATAACCCAACATGATAAATAAAGTTTCAGATCAAGCAAGTAGGTAGGTAGGGTTTGTAGGCCTGTTTACCGTCCACGTCCCTTTCCCGTCCATTCGTTATTTATTATTTTTTTTTACAGGGAAGCTCTGACTCAATAAATTTAATGTCTTTTGTTTTGTATATATTATGATCTTTTCACTAAAATTAGAAATAAAAAAAATTTAATACTTATGAAAAAAAAGTAGGTAAGTAATAAAAATAAAAGTTCATTAATTAAAATAATAATGTTCAAATTTTCTTTATACTTTTCTTTTTTAGTAACCTAACGCAAATAGAAGAGTTTATGTGTGTATTATAATTTTGAAATTATTGTTAAATACCCGTGCGAAGCCGGGGCGGGCCGCTAGTTGTGAATAAAGTCATTGCGTCCTGTATTCTATCTATAGTGACGTCACCCTATCCAAGGCTCTGACTGAAAACCAGCGCGGCTTGGCAAGGTACCTACCAACTTTGCTAAGCAGCAAAAGCTAAGTCAGGGCCTTTTTGGCATACAGTACGCACTACTCTGAACGTGACGGGACTGGCCACCAACTTTGTTTTTCTTTGTGTATATTATTATTACATTTTTTGTTGTATGTACTTATGTGTGTTGACGACCTCAGTGGCGCAGCGGGCGAGAGTCCGCCTGCGACGCAGAGGTTGCGGGTTCGATTCCCGCCTCGGAACAAATTTGTGTACGATCTGCAGAAATTTGTTCATTGGTCTGGGTGTTTTCTATGTATAATAAAAAAATATCTATCTATGTAATTATATAATGTATTAAATATATCAGTTATCTAGTACCCATAACACAAGCTTTAGTAGTTTACTTTGGGGCTAGATAGTGCTGTGTGGATTGTCCAGCATAATTTATTTGTTATTTATTTATTTATTATGTGTGTCAGATAAATGTATCTTCTTTTGTTTCTTTTTTTTTCCAGTGCTGGGTGCTGTGTTACCTTGGTGTCTTGTTTCTGCTGCTGCGACTGCGACTGCTGCTGCTGGTGGTTGTGCGGCTTGCAGAGCGCGGCCTGCAGTAACTGCAGCACGGTGGGCGCGACGTGCGCGTGCACGCGGCGCGCGGCGCGCAGCAGCCACGCGAGCGCCTCGCGCCGCTCCGACACGCACGTGTGCTGCCAGTTGCCGGTGCGGGACAGGACTATCTCCGCGCACGACTGTACACACAACATACTATTTTGAACTGGGCCCGAACCACCATCTCTAGAAGCATTCTTATTTTAATATTACTTTACTTTTTGATCATAAAGCTGACTCTATGCAGTTGATATAAGACATTGACATAAAAGTAATATTGAAATAAGAATGCTTCAAGAGATGGTGGTACAGGCCCTGAACATTGTGTCCTACACAATGTTCAGGATACATATGGATTTTTTGATTTAAATTAGATGGAATATGTATTAATGATATAAGAATGGTACGAGCTGTTATACGATGATTGCTTGGAGATGGATGGATGTTTGTTACTCTTTCACGCCGGAACGGCTGAACGGATGAAAATTGGCAGAGAGATTGATTATAGTCTGGAATAAGACATAGGCTACTTTTTATCCCGTGCGAATACCGGGATTTAAATCTGCGCGGGTGAAACCGCGGGGCGCAACTAGTATTAATATATTATTCAGTATTATTGCAGTTATTATGGTAGTCTTTTTAAAAAAGAAGACTATTTTACACAAACCATTTATTTGGATAATAATGGATGTAAAAGATTTATGTTTAAAATAAGGACCACGGGACAACCGGTCGCGTTATGATCAAGTCCAGACTGAATAGCCATGATAGATAGGTATAATGTGGGATGCCCTAACGGCGCATTGTCAGCAATAACTTGTACATAGTACTGCCATATCAGAACGTATGCTGATCACATCGCCAGTTTGAGTGATAATTGAAAAATTGAAGGATTGAATCCTACCTAAGATAGGTGGATATAAATTTCATTCAAATGAATGTTTAAAACGTTACGTAATTGAAAAAAACAGCATTCGGAGCTCGCCTTTGTACATGACTATACCTTATATCTTTTTTGTGTTAATCATTTGTGCGTACATTAAAGAATAAAGCAAAATTGAACCTTAAGATAGTGAAAGAAAGCTCATTTTAACATACCTTCAGATGCTCCATCAGCAGGACTAGTTTGTCGTACGACAGATCAGTGGCGAGCAGCCCCTTGGCTTCATTCAAATGCGTGTCCAGAGCGTGTACGTCACGCAACTGACGGTACCGTTCGCGCGTACCGCATAGAAGCAAAAGCAGCTTGCGGACTTGCTTTCTGTAAATATAATTAAAAAATATCTATCTATGTAAGTATATAATGTATTAAATATATCACTTATCTAGTACCCATAACACAAGCCTTGAGTAGCTTACTTTGGGGCTAGATGGTGCTGTGTGGATTGTTCAGCATTATTTATTTTATAACTAGCGACCCGCCCGCGCGCCCCTGCTTTGCACGGGTGCACATTGTTTTTCTACTATATTATGCATGTATTATACATATAAACCTTCCTCTTGAACCACGCTATCTATTAAAAAAACAGCATCAAAACCCGTTGCGTAGTTTTAAAGATTTAAGCATACACAGGGACATAGGGACAGAGAAAGCGACTTCGTTTAATACTATGTAGTGATATAACTAGTAGTATGACGTTGGTGCTTTGTAGTAGATGCTACTTACCTGAGCGGTGTCAGTGGGTTCATCATGTACTCGCAGAGCAAAGTTCTCCAGCGCATGTCGAAGTTGGCTGGGTCGCAGTGCTTGTGGATTTGACAGGGAAGACGCAGCGCCATCTCCATTAACAACTGAGGGTAGTTGTCGAACACTTCGAGCGCTTGACCTGCAAATACAATTGATTCATTTACTATTAGTTTTTCGATACTGGTAACATAAAATGTGGGCATCGCATGCAAATGAATGCTTTTGGGATTATTTTCTTTTGCTTACATTTCTGTTTTGCCTGTCAAGTTTGGTTATCTTTTTCATTTGGCACCACACTGGAGCTTCATTGTTTTATTATTTGTAAAAAAATCATACAAAAAATATTGAATATCTATACCAGTAGGTTTCAGAAATGACCATTTCTTTTAATGTTTATAAACAATGTTATTTAATTTGATTCTATGACTATAATGACTAAGATATCTGGGTGAATCAACTTTTAAGGCACTCCTTTTGTGTCCCTGTCATGCAAAGAGCATAAAAATCCTAATTTCCTTATAAAATATGTTTGTTTTGATGTTAACGTAAACTTAGATCCTTTCCTAACATGCTAGTTTCACAGTATTTTATAGTTAATAGGAAAATTTTTGACTTTATTATGGTACCTCAGCAGAACATAAGCACTATCCATACAAAAAACATGTGTCCCCAGGCCTAGATGACGATACAATTTAGGACGTATCTTAAAAAAAAGGTATGAATGCACAGCCTTTTTACCCAATATTATGATTCAGAAAAAGATAAACTTACGTTTAAAGTTAACATTTATAAAAGTTTGACAAATATTTTATATTTTTCGTGCATCCAAACTTTTGTCCCAAACTTTGATCAAAACATCAGTTCTACAGAGTTACCGATAAAAATTCATGACCGTTATCAAGAGATGACGCCTACCTTGGTGTCATCTAAGGCGATTATTGTCTAATATTTAGTTGGTATGATCAAAAAATCTCTACCTAGCTTTACCGCCCCCCCAGCCTAAATTAAGTTCTCAGCTGGTGCGCGTAGGTTTATTGTCGCTCTACAGCGTTGCAATGGATATTTATGAGGCACCCTCGTCACTTTTTCTAAAAAAACTCGTTAATATTAGCTTAGATGTCGTGCCCCACTGCAAAACCTAAAAATAGATATATTTTACAGTATATTTTCATAATATTTCGATGATTTATTTTTTATTGTTAGTTGTTCATAATGTTGTCAAAGGAGTGTCTTAAAAGTTGATTCACCCATCTAAGCATCTGCCATGTCTGGGATTAATATAGATCTAAGGCCATCATACAGTACTCACTCTTGACGTATTCCTTGACAAAGAAAGGTTGCATATCCGGCAAAGGCTGGGGCGGTAGTGGTTTCAATAGCTGTTGAACAGCGGGCGTGGTTCCAGCATCTAAAACAAATCAAACATAGAAAAAAAATGCTGTTTAAGCGCCAGACAATAAAAGCAACACCAAAAGTCTGCGGATCTAAGCAAACTTGAGCCATTTGACTGCGCCAAACATTATAACGATTTTCTGCAGTGATAAAAAATACTTTCGCAACCCACGGCTACTGTTGTAACTCCTAGCTTGCTAGAAATTGTGCTTTTCGACGTATTTTAAAATCTGTGAATTTCGTTATGGCATTCAAATATCATGCTAACCTTATAAATTATGGTAAAAACACAAATATTTATTCTCGGTGGAGATTAAGCCAGATATTATGCACTAGGTGTGTAATATTATTATGCACGTGTGTGCTACAGTTCGTTTAGAAATTAAAGTTGAGTTAGAGATTGATATTAATTACTCGCTTTACGAGCAAGTGTGTTGAAAACATTTATGATATTATGTTGATTACTCACTTGCAATCCTGTCCTTCCAATAGGGTAGTAGCGCGGCTAGAATCCGGTAGCAGTGGTTGGGCGCGCCGGCTCTCACGAGCGCCTGCGCAGAGAGCCGCGAGATGTGCGCCGCGCACGCCGTGCCTATTAGCTCCTTGGGCGCCGGCCCGCCGGGCGGGTGCTGCTTCCAACGAGCCATCAGCACACCTGTACGTACCAACAATTATGTATAGTGCACGTCAACCAAAAAGAACGCTGGAAAACAGTGGAGGAGATGTTTTTGCGCATACAAAATACTCGCGCCATCACTGGCTACGGTGGAGACGGAGAATTATTATTGTTCATTTTACACTTCTGGAGTACCTAATACAATCTTTAAGTATCGCTATTTTACTCAACGATTGGAAAATAGGGACTTATAGCAATCAATTTCAATCGATTTCTATCTGAATCCAGTCAATATGACGGCTTTGAAAAACTAAAATAAAATGTACTATGTAGTGCCCATAAAAACTATTTTGTTTCATAAGCGAGTACTTCTTCTTCATTATAGTCAGCCGGGGTCACCAGTATGCATAAAGTCAGTACTTACTGAGGAATCTCATGATGACCAGCTGCAGTTCCCGTCGGTTAGTCCTCTCCTGCACCGGCGTTCCTTCATCACTCGCCACATCATCGTTCTCCAACTCGGAAACTAGCAGTTCCAGTCTCATGATAGCCAGCTGTAGTTCCTTCCTGTCTCCTTCTTCCGCCTTCTCTTCCGGATGGATGTCGAGTTCGTTGACGAGGAGTTCGAGCAAACGGTCAAGAACCACGCGGTCGCTTTCCACTGTCGAGTCGAGGTCACCAGCAAGCATGAGGACCACCTACAAAAAATGGCGGACATTTCACACAGGCCCAGTCAGTGTTCTGTGGCACAGCTTAACTAACACAGGCCCATGATAATTTTTGACAAAGTTATTGAAAGCATTCGAATTTTTCGACAGACTACTACAGATGCAGACTGTGGAACTAGCATTCACCTAGCTTAAAGACGTTTAAAGTGATCCTTGCGATTTTATTGAATAAATACGTTTTGACTTTGACTTTTTACTCTGACCACGTGACATTTCGATAACATGCATCCCATACACCTTCGGACGTCTTTCAACGATGTAGAAAGTAGAATGCGAGAGAGATATCTATCTTACCTGTAGGAACGGTATAGCCCGCACGCCCGGCAGCCGTCTCAACTTAGGCAGAGCGTCTAAAGCTGATGCCAATAGTGATATGCGCAACGCGTGCAGTTTGCGCGTTTCAGTCTCTGCCTCTACCGTCCGCGATGTTGTCGGTACGGGCTGGGCAGAAGTTGACGGTCCTGCTAAGAGAAGTTTTGAAATTTTATAATTAAAAAAAAAGTAACAATATTCATTCATAATCCAAAAAAGTTCAACAACACAAGGTGGGTATGCTATTTAGTAACTACTTTTTACCAGTATTATATATTTCATGGAATCTTTGTACGGACATTTGTGATTCTAGAGTCTAGATCAGTGGTTTCCAAAGTTGTCTGGGTGTTATTTCTGAATATATAGACATCATAACAAATAATAAATAAAGAAATATACTACATATCGATGTTATGATTAATTATGGCAAATAACAAATTACTAAAGGCTCACCAACTAAGATCAAATTGACGTTCGAATCTATAGTCAAGGGTCCAATCATCATATTGGCAATTAAAATTCTAGAGATGGAAATGTATTGGGGCTTCTTTGGCGAACAATTCGTGTGCAAACTAAAAGTGCAATTAAACAAATCGGGTGCTGCATTCCAAATGCCCAAATTTTGGTGTTTCATCAATCATCTCGCGAAAACTTTTTTGTTAGCCAGAAATGCTAATGTCAAGTAAAGTGGCATAAAGTAGATAGAGTAGCCAACACAATTAGCAGAATGATAAATTTGGAGGAATATTCAACCGCTGACCACAAATTCAATCGTAAATCTATACACATTTATTGTTTATTTATTTAGTAGGCACCCAAAACACGGTACTATCGTAAATTATGTTAAATGGAATCTATAGTTGTTTAGTTTAAAACAATCTAGTGAAAAAATCTACAGGTACAGTAGGGCCAATTTAATAGGTCACATTTGATATCTCATCATCACATGTTAAGAATTGTTTATAAGCCAAAGTCGTGCCTTCGTTTGTCCGTTACAATAAATTATGCATGTTTAACTGAAAACAGAGAAGCAATAGAAGCCAATTTTTCGACAAATCTGAATGAAACTGTCATATTTATTTTTTTAAGTAAAAAGTTTGTTGTTACCTTCATAGTAGGTATGTTATACACCACAAAATATTTATATAGGTACTAGCAACTTTTTAGGTACCTAACTACTATTTAATATTAACACTATGACAAGTGTGACCTATTAAATTGCCCCTACTATAATAAACACTACATCTACTGCCATAAACATTACTAGCCTGCTACTGCGACCGGCGCTGCGATGAAATTGGATGTAGGCAGCGCTCCCACTGAGGGGGCCGACAATTCCCCTACAACACCATCATTTTATCGTACACATCACACTAATACCATAAATGTGAAAGTTTGGATGTTTGTTACTCAAATAACGCCAGAACGGCTGAACGGATTTAGATGAAATTTGGCAAAGAGATAGATTATAATCTGGAATCGCACATAGGCTATTCCAGACTATAATCTATCTTTTTGTCCCGTGGAAATACCGGGATTCAAAACCACGCGGGTATAACCACGCAGGTGACCATCACAAATCTGGATTCAATCTGGACAGCCCAGTGGTTCCTAAAAACTTTATCGAAATAAATATTATAAGTAAATTTTGATTCTAGAAAGCCAAACATTGTAGAGGAATATACTAGGAACCATTAATATAATATGCGCTGGTCTTAATTGAATGAAAGCCTCAAAAAGCTCAATGCCGAAAGCATGCGAGACAGACAGCTCTGTCTATCTCTAAAGCCATCGTATGCTTTTGCTTGCTAGCTTATCACTATATTTTTACCACATCTCAGTAGATCTAAACCTAGTTTTAAAACACACAAGCGCATAGCCTAGATAAATAAATAAATTGGTCAAGCTCAAACTGCAAATATTAAGCAAAAAAAAAACCGATTAAAAATCAATTTAAAATCGGTAAAATTACCGTCACCTTTAGTTTTTAAGAATGAGAAGGCAACACTTTTTTGACACATATCGCGCTTATAGATTTAATCCCAATCTAAGACAAACATTTATATTAAAAATGCTTTTTTGTGGATTTTATAGACATGCCGGCGATAAATTGGGGTCGTAAGTCACCATAAACCTCTGTCATGGCTGAAATACCGCTACAGCCGAGACTTCCTAAACAAATCCCCGAACTCGGAACCACACACAGATTGTAATAGAAACGCACGAAAACTTGTAAATTTTCATGTAATAATGAAACTCATTTGTTTACTCAGCAACTCAGGGTAGTCTTTTGTCATCGATTACTACGTCGCTAGCGAGATCTGCGTTGTTACATTTGCTGCTGCTAGTTACCATAAGTGCTGCCCTCGTCGTCACTACTGTATAGACACACATTGTGCTCGTGTGTTGCTGCTGCTAGTTACCATAAGCGCTGCTCCGGCCGGAGACGCCGCCGCTGCTGTCGGCGCCGGAGCCGCCGCTCTCGGAGCCCGCGGAGCCGGCCGCCGCGCCGGGCGACGTGCGCAGCGTGCTGCCGTCAGTAGCAGCCGTGCTGCCCTCGTCGTCACTACTGTATAGACACACATCACTTAGTTACCGCACTACATCACAAGCAAAATAATCAAAATTGTTCATTATACAGCTTGAAAAAGCAGATTGGCCACATGATTTTAAGTAGTAACCATCACCTACAATCATCACCCAGCAACCAGGCTTTTAGGTTGATGGCAGCAATGTTCTAGCATCCTCAATGTTGATATGGTTGCAGCTACTACTGTAACTCATTTTTGAAGTAGTGGTTATAGTAAAGTTGACATACCCTGGCGGCGATACAGGGCCGTCACTGAACCCGGGCGCGGGGGGTGGCGGCGCGGAGGGGGCGGCGGGAGCGCGCCGCGCCTCGTCTTGCAGCGAGAGCGCGATGGCCAGCTCTACCATGGTCTCATCGTCTGCGTCCGGCGGTATGTCCAGGAGACCTTCTAAGCCTGGATAACGAAAGTTCCGTTTTAAAATGATAGCGCTTGCGCATGCTTCGCCTTGACGGAGTAGCATGAGATATGAGTTCACACGTTCCTTTTGTTTTACTTTTTTTTTAAACTTAGAAACGTGATTATTAATTTAAATGTTTGAAAGATAAGGCGATGATCTTGCCATAGAAATGAACATCTTTCACACAGTCCATCCACCTTTTCTTTGGCATACCTCGCCTCTTATATCCATTCATATTCATCCCTAGCATTCTTATCGTTACATGACATTCTCCTCTTCACATATCATGCCCATACCACGCAGTCACTAAAGCGTCCCGTAACGGGCTAGTTTTATGTTTTTTTTTATACAACTAGCTGATGAAACAAGCAGATGGCCCACCTGGTGTTAAGTGGTAGTTATGTAATTTATTGCTGCAATTGTAAAGCTGCCATGCTTACGATCTATTTCCGTGGACAAGACAGATATATTTTTGATTATATTATAGTGTTTACTACACTTACGGAAACTAAACAAAGGAGACAGATATAGACGCCTATTGAAATTGCCGCAATTTCTAGTCCTTTTACATTCCTCTCGTACGGTTCGACATGGATCCGTGTACACACCATAAACTGCTTTTTCACGGCTAGAGTGACTTTTGCTAGTTTTTGCACGATTTTAATATATAACGTTTGAACAAGATAGGTATGCCTGCATTGTGAAAGACTGGTGCCTGAAGTAGGATCAAAAGAACCTGTATTACAGGTCACCAGATTATTATTATTATTATCAGCTTGAATCGAATCAGGATAAACTAATCTACCACAGACAATATTCACTTGGTATATTTGAAGCACCAGTACAGCATACGAGATCATTCAAATTGACTCACTTCACGCGGCTGTACTGTGCGAAGCGGTGCGAAGAATTATAAATTTATCAAGTTTTAATGGTTCTTTCTGGTAAAGTCTCCTACAAGAAGTGAGACATGACTAACCTTCAGGCGGCAACATAACCATCGGCTCGAGCGGGTCGTCGACGTCAATGAACTGGTTGTCTTGCTGGTCGTCGCGGTTGGTGTCCGTCTCGGACACGGCCGCCTCGGTGACCGAGCTGGTAGGCTGTGCAGTAGTTGATGACGCCGCGCCTTTGCAACACAATTTTTTTTTAAAGTTGTAAATAATGAAAACTTTATTTTCAAAGAAAATTACAACTAATAGTTACAATTATTTACAAAATGTACAAAATATACAAAATACATATGAAACAGTTGAGCTATCTGCAGACCGTTGCAAACGATCTATAGATAGCTCAACTGATCCAAATCAGTGCCAGTCGGAAGCGTATCCGAGACCAAATTTTACATCTAAGATTGAACAATGTGATTTTCAATCCATATCACCCACTGTCGTAAGTTTGCATGGATGAAAGAAAGAAGTACATAGAATTTAGGACATTAGGATTTTCTTACTAGACTAGTTAAAATTGAATGTGGACAGAACTTCTCTCAAAATCAATCCATAATATTTTATCGATAATGTTAAAATTTATATGCTTAAGTTTTTAGGGCAGCGTGACGTACGAGCGGTTCGCATTGATTGGGTGATTTGTTAGTGTGAGTTGGTCAAGTGGCAACAAACCGTTCAGTGTGTAAGTCACGCGAGGGAAATCAGGCCACATCGTGTTTCATATTAGGATCAAACGGCCCGATACTTCCGATGTCTTGTAAGTTTGTTATGGTTTTTCTAGGCTTGGTCGCGTATAAATGGTTTGTAAGTTTGGATGGATGGATGTTTGTTACTCTTTCACGCCGGAACGCGTTCAGGCGTTCCGGCGTGATCTGGTTGAAACTTGGCAGAGAGATGGATTATAGTCTGGAATAGCACATAGACTATTTTTTATCCCGTTGGAATACCGGTATTTAAATCTGCGCAGGTGACCCCGGACGCAACTAGTGAATAAATAAAGTATACCTGGTGTGGTCGGAGGTGAGGGAATGTAGACCTTGCGACGCTTGACGCGTGGTCTCAGCACTCTCATTAGCGCGGTTTTGGCGCCGAAGCTAATGTTCTGGTCTTCAGCGAGCAGCAGAGAAAGGTAGATTTGGTTGCCAAAGTCGATCTGTGATAAATAGCAACAGGTTCTAAGCAATTACACAGTATATTTGGATAATACGAGCAATTTTTACATTTGATCATGGAAACAGAGACAATATTGAAAACTTTAATCTCTATGCACGGTAGATATCCTCTCAGTACTGATATCAAACCCACATTTTTCAGTGCGTCTAACCCAAGACGTAAGATTTCAAATCTCATGTGCCTAAAATTTTACGGATATGATCTCGGTAAGCAGATCGCAGTTCGTCCAGAAGCAGCCCAAAATCATTAACAATTTTAATCTATAATTAGGGTCAAGCGTGGTAGAATGGCAGACCCCCTTAACGATTATGAAATGTATATCCAGCAGTGGATCTCATCAAGTTGATATGTTCATTCAATTAAAATGTTTTTTATTCAGACAACCCAGAGTCCACAAAGTGTTACTAAAAACTAGTGTAGTAGTGTTACTAAAACAGATTTCCTCTAGAAGTTTCCGAACGCATAGCTGTTGGCAATTTCTTCTAGGATTCTATTGAAATTATAATGAAATGGTATTTATTTGAGCACTATAACATTGTTCAGCGTTAAATTAACGTTTAAATGTAATTTTTATAATCCATATTTTATTGAAGATTCTCTAAGACTAGATCTTAATACCAAACCAAAGTCTGTACCAAATAGGTATTGCGGAGGAGCGGATACCATCGTTTTTCTATCTGTTTCTGTACTTCCGTTTATTGTTCCAAATAAATACTTTTTTAATTTGAATTTTAAATAAATAGTCTGTACGTTAGACATCTGCACTCAAGATAATACTTACGCAGTCATTGTCCCCATGCAACTGGAACGCGTGTATAGTATCAGCTAGCGCGTGGAGCGTATGATCCGTATGCCGCAGTCCGTAGGACAGGATCGCAGGCGGCCCGCCAGGCGTCGACTTGCAATGCGCCAGTCGCCAGAGGACGCTGGTGAGAAGAGAGCAGAGATGCGGCTCTCTGTCCTTGTCTTTCACGTCTATCTGGTCCGGGTGGTCCATCCAGTAGATTGACCAGTCGCCTACAAGAAATAAATTAATATTGGTGGACATGTCACTCAGCACTATGTAAATAACTGCCGTCAAACTTAAAAATAATGGTAGATGGTCCATAAAGCACTATATCTGCCCTAACTAAGGAAAGCTTATACTATGCAATCCAGATTATAAACTTGTTTTAGTACTTAGGTAAATACATATTTATAACACAATATCACACCCAGACGTGAACATTCTATGAACGCCTATCGGCGCAGAAAGCAGAGCTCTGAGGGCTGCTGCGATCAAAATTTCTTGATCAAAGGAGGCCGGTTTAATAATAGTGATTTTTATAAATTTTATTATAAAAAGAATAAAATTGCTAGTACTTCATTACCTTTAAAGAAAATATCTTGTGTTAAAAAAAAATACAGTATGTAAAAATAAATTCCTAAAACTACCCTTGTTTTATTCGAAATATTTGAATGTAAAAATTAATTCTAGAAAACTACCTTCATGTACCCCCTTTAGTTGACTTATAAATATGACTTACCCAAAACAGGTTTGGTCGGCGTGGGCGCAGTGAATTTGACCAGGTTAGCGGGACGAGGCACGGCGACCCCGCGCGCTAGCAGAACGAGACGGAAGTACGCCTCGGGGTCTATGTTGTGCGCGTCAGCTGTATCGCGCAGCTCCTTCAGCGCACCAGACACATATTTCAGAAGTGCTTGGTCCTAGAAACGAAAATATCACAGGAATGATAACAGGGTTCAGTTGGCAGTAGGTAAGCTTAGACGCCAGTCAGAGAGAAGCCGGTAGTTTCGACGAGTGATAATCAGAAAAGAATGCGATATCCGCTCTTCCGATTTCTGTACACAAGGATGATTTTATATAATTGATTCGCGGGTTCAAATCCCGCTCAGAGTATAACTTTTGAGACTTTATTAAATCTTTGTGATTTCCTTAAGTGTAGCAAACACTACAAAACTAATTCTTCTTCTTCTTCTTTCGGGTCAGTGGCTAGTATCTAATTTCTTTGGGCATAGCTAACGTTATATAACGTGAGCCCAGTAAGACGAAACTAATAAAAAAATTAAAGTCGGAATGCTATTTCTTTGCAAAATTGAACGAAAAGAAGTAACTGAAATGGACAATCTATTTTTGACGCTGTACGTATGTCCTCTTCCCCCGGACCTCGTTACCGAGTAGACGTGTGGTAGTGATTCCATTAATATTATTTTTAATCAATTTACAAGAGTTCTTTACGAAAAACCGTAACACAAAAATAGGAGTTCAGAAACCCTGAAGAGGTCTACACAATTCCCGCTTACGTAAGGAGGACGGACTCACACCTACAAGACTCTAAAGTGAGTGACGCAGCGGGCTACGCACACATCACTTCGTCATCGCGACAAAGAAAACAAGTTCTATTGCTGCACACAACATCAGTCACTCAACGCACACAGGTAAACTGCGCTCACTCATCTATTCACTGGCTTACCTCTAATGCTTGCTGCTTGCCTGGTACCTACATAAGGGAAGCCACGGCTGCCAGTCTGCTGCATATTTTGTTGGCTGTCGTATTTCTCTGCTAGTGTTGTGACAGTACTGCGATTTTAAGCTATGCCACTAAATCGTACGCCACCTAAATCAGACTCACCGTCAGAGGCGGCTTTTAAAACGCCTTTGCAACATTACGCATCTGATCCCAACATAGCTCAATCACCGCTACAAGAGCAGGGAGTGGGTACAGCTCTGTCCTTTACGAACATAGCAAATCGTAACCGTTTCCCTAAACGTAAGCGTGGGGACACTGATGATAATATCACTAAAGCGGATATCCTAGAATTGTTCAGCACACTAAAGCAAGATCAAGATGAAAAATTTTCGGCTATTTTGAGCTCTATAAACGATTTAAAAGTTTCTATGGATTACATGTCTCAGAAGCATGACGAAGTACTAGTAAGACTTGACTTCTTAGAAGAGGAAAGAAAAAACTACAACAAAAACATAAAGGCGCTGGAGGACAAGCTTGAAAATCAAGAGCGTTATTCTAAGGCGACTAGCATTGAGCTTAGAAACGTCCCGCTGATTGATAAGGAGACCAAAGAAGACCTAAAAAATATAGTTCACAAAGCAGCGGATGCGCTTAGTGTTCCTATTGAAAGCTTTGAATTTAAGGACGTCTATCGTGTCAACACCAGAGCCAAACAAATTATTGCCGACTTCACCACCGTATTCCTAAGGGACAAGTTTTTGAGCTCCTTCAAGCAGTATAACAGAGAACACCCAACTGAGAGATTGAGTACTGGAAGCCTAGGGATAGAAGGAGCAACTAAGCCGATTTACATCTCGGTTAACCAAACACAAAGAGATAGAAAACTATACTACCTAGCTCGTGAATTTGCTAAAGCCAGTGACTACTCATACTGCTGGCTCTCATTCGGAAGGATATTTGTCCGCAAGTCCGAAGGCTCTCCACCAATTCGCATCACCAGCGAATGCGACCTCGAAAAACTAAAAACTAATTAAGCCATGAAAACTATTTTTGTACGATAGTTTTATATGTTTTCTAAAATGTAAAATTAGTTGTAAACCATATTAACATTCTTGTTACTATTGCATGCAGAATATTAGTTTCATCACTAAAAGTTTACACTCAAACAGTCTCTATCTACTCTTATTAACTCTAAGAACTGAATTTTACATAGCCTTCTAGTACCAAAGTAATATACATTCTAAATTTATACTATTTATACTATAATTATTATTATACACTTAACTATACCACATTTTACTTTCCACATCGTGGAAACATATAAATTGATAATGGCGGAAGTGATAGACTTACTTCCCGATATTGACGCTAACGTTACGCATGCGGGTAATGCAGTGCTTATAGACAATCCAGACCAATGTAAAAGATACTTTCAAAATAGTCACAAGTCACTTACTATTATAACACAAAACATAAGGAGCCTCAGCCATAATATGCATGATTTCGAAATTCTTTTAGCACAATTGGGTATCGACGCAGAAATAATTGTTCTAACGGAGTGTTGGTTATCCAAAAGTGCTTCTCTACCGACAATTCCCGAATACACGTCATTCAAAACTACAAAACATATAAACCAAAATAGTGGTGTGGTGGTTTATATTAAGAATAGTCTAAAACAAACCAGAGTAACCGAGCCACAGATCGATGATGCTAACTGCATACTCGTGGAAATAGGAAACCATACAGCTATCGTTTGTATCTACAGGCCACCGTCCAATTACTCTGTAGAACGATTCCAGCATACACTCGATCAGCTATTGACAGACCTTAAAAAAACACAAAACATTATGCTAGTTGGGGATATTAACGTAGACATCAAGGACGGAAACGTAGACAACAGGTCTTCTGATTATCTTAGCCTGCTAGCTGCACATGCCATGCTGCCGACTCATCTCCTTCCAACGAGACTCACTAACTGTCTGGACCATTGTTTTACAAAAACCAGAAATGCTACATTGACTATAGTGTGTGAATCAACGGTAACAGACCACTACACTGTTATTACAAACATTGCCAACAAATCTATAAATCATATACCTGAAAACTCGACTAAAGTAATTAAAACAGATTATAAATCATTAATTTCTGAACTCGATGATATAGACTGGGTAAAAGAACTGTCAAACTGCAAAGACGTAAATCTAGCAACTGTAAATTTTCTGAAAATTCTCTCTGATGTGTACAATAAGCACACCCAGTGCAAATACATATCTGGGAGAAAACGAAATCTAAAACCATGGGTTACACCCGGGCTATTGCGTTGCATTAGGTTTCGAAACAAGTTGCACCAAAAAACAAAAAAGACTCCTGATAATGTTATATTACGTACATCATATATTCGCTACAGAAACCACTGTAATAAAATCTTAAAAAACTTAAAGAAAACATATGAAAGAAAAATAATAATTGAAAACAAGAATAACATAAAAAAGACATGGCAAACTATAAAAAAAATCTGTTACCTAAATAAAAAGATTCAATCACCCTCTGAGCTAATACAAAATTCAAACACAGTATCAGACGTTAATAGGTACTTCGCTAATGTCGGTAAAAACCTAGCCAATAACATCCTGGATAAACTAAAAGTCAGCGAAAATGACCTTGTGAATTCATATAAGTCTGAAGATATACCCTTAAATTCATGTGTATTACTGCCAACGGATACGAATGAAATCAAAATGATAATTATGTCGCTGCGAAGTACAACATCTTCTGGATGGGATGGTTTACCGTCACTATTATATAAAAAAGCGGTAAATGCTATTTCAGAACCGATAGCTTACCTTTGCAATACATCAATGACAAGCGGGGTGTTCCCTGATGTGCTGAAAAAGTCAATAGTAATTCCTATTTACAAGGCTGGGAACAGAGACAGTACACATAACTATAGACCAATTTCTCTTTTACCCACACTTTCTAAGATTCTGGAAAAAGTGATTAACAAAAGAGTACTACAGTTCCTAGAAAAATACAATCTGCTTTCAGTCAACCAATTTGGGTTCAGGTGCAATAAATCTACTTCAGGAGCCGTAGAAAATCTAGTTACTCATGTCGTCAGCAATATGGATAAGAGGGAAAAATGTGTTGGTGTATTCTTAGATCTTGCAAAAGCTTTTGATACTGTCTCTGTTCCTCTACTGCTTAGGAAGATAGAATGTATTGGAATAAGAGGAAATTCTTTCAAACTATTGAAAAGTTATCTAGACGGTAGATATCAATCAGTCAGGATAGAATCTGAGGTTAGCACTGAAGAAGCCATGACATATGGTGTACCTCAAGGCAGCGTACTTGGCCCTACCTTGTTTCTTATTTATATTGATGCCCTATGCAAAACAGAAATTAAAAACGCCAAAATAATAACATTTGCCGATGATACAGCTATTATATTTAACGGCAAGTCATGGAACGAAGTACAAAAGTATGCAGAGGATGGCTTGTTTCAAATTGTAAAATGGCTCGATAATAACCTTCTCACTTTAAACTTAAGTAAAACGAAATATGTAATGTTTGGTATGAGAAACAATGACCAACCGAACCCTAACACTTATACCTTAAGAGCTCATTCATGCAAACGTGAAAACACATGCTGTGACTGCTATACCATTAGTAAAACCTCTAGTATTCGATATCTTGGCTTGACAATTGACCAAAACTTGAATTGGGATGAACAAATTAGAACAATGACAGGACGCACTCGTAAATTAATCTATGTGTTTCAAAACCTACGACATATAGGTGACGAAAATATTATAAAGAGCGTATATTATAGTTTATGTCAATCAATTATTAACTATGGAATAATTGCGTGGGGTGGAACCGGCAAGAGTCGTATGTTGGAGTTGGAACGTGCTCAAAGAGCAGTAATAAAAGTAATGCTTTACAAACCATATATGTACCCAACCATGACTCTGTACCAAGATAGCAAAATCCTGACAGTTCGGCAGCTATTTTTATCAACCTTAATCGCATATCAACATAAACAACCTAGTAACTCAAATAGAAATCAAAAAAGACGATCTGATATTATTTACACTATACCGAAATGCAGAACAATGTTCTCTCATAAGTTTTCATTTTGCTTGGGACCTTTCGTTTACAACAAAATCAATAAATGTATAGATATTGCAAATACAACAACATATACATGTAAGCGAAAGGTAAATAGCTATCTGAAACTTTTAAATTACAATGATACAGAAAAGCTTCTAGCTATTGTATCATAAAATACCTACTTATTGTATACATATACCTGAAATAAAACATCCGGATTCATAAAAAGCTTCAGCTATCTATACCTACTACAAATTATATATAATATATACATGTAAAACTAAATTCATATCTATACCTACTATTAAATTGTATATACTAATATATATACAATTATACTTACTTATATATATAATTATATTAAAACTATCATAAAAATTCGTATTGTAAGATAAAAATAAGAAAAAAAAAAAAAAAAAAAAAAAACCTACACAGTAAGATTTTTCTAAATTTACATTTAAACAAAACAATTTATGTGCTAAAATGTATGTTTAAGAAAGTGTAAATACTCTTAAATATTATTCTTTCTCAATAGGTACAGTAAACTTCGAACAACATTCACACGTGTACAACACTATTCTTGCTACAAAGATTTTGTGATCTTTACACCATTCTAGACTGTATTTTGCTAGCACAGAGCCCAGTTTGGAAGAGCAATAACATCCTACCGTCATACAGTGTAAACTAGTACGGAGGGTGAGACTTGATTGACCAGCGACTTTGTTTACAGGCTTACCTACATTTGTACAGAATAACCAAACTACTGACACAATAATAATTTATGTTTACTAATACTAGTACCTTCTTACTATAATATCATAATTTTAGCTACCTACTTAAGTGTCCTATTAAGCCTAGTTCATACCTATCTACATTTACATAATAATTTAAGCACCTACCTATTTGTAAGTCTGTAACACAAGATGTTTAATAAATAAATAAATAAATAAATAAATAAATAAATAAATACCTACGCAGGCCTTACCTTATAGTGATGGTACTGCGAGTGGTGCAACGCGCGCAGCAGACACTGCGCCCGCGCATGCAGCACTGCGCTGGCGGGCGCACACAGCAGCTTCCTAGCCGCGTCGGCGCCGCCCTCCCCGCTCGTCGCCGCCGGCGCTCCGGCGCCCAGCTCCAGCGCCTCTAGAGCCGCGCACGCGAGACGCTCGAGGGAGTTCGGCTTAGAGGTGCCGGCGTTTTCTGTCTCCTGTCAAGTAAGCCAATTTATTTTTCCCGTGCACCTGCGACTAGCTTCCTTACTTTGCAATCCTCTTCATCTAAAGTTTGCCTGGAAGAGATCTCAGCGATGAGACCACCTATGGTAGTGGTATGTTACATCTAAGATTTACGCCTAAACGAGTTAAGAATATAAATTGCATTCGAGAGTTCGTAAACTAAACTTACTTGAACCACTTTGCTCGCTGACGGACACGCCGATGGGTCTTCATTCTCCTCTGGCCATCCAAACTGTTCCTTATTCTTGCCATAAACCTTTAGAAAAAAATAATATTAGTAACTACTTTGATACAACATAAGGTTCCTGCCCGCATAACTCTGTCACATCTCTATTTCAGTACCCTCCCAGGGGTGTTATTCACTATGACCAATCCAACCGCGTTTGCGTTTACACGTGTTGTGACGGTCAGGGCACATTATCTCCTATCTCACAGCGTTTACACGTGTTGTGACGGTCAGGGCACATTATCTCCTATCTCACAAAGAATAATGTCCAAGATCACGTTGTGACTTCACACGGTTTGGGGCAAGGAATCTCCTATGTCATAGCAAATAATGCCCCGGGACACAAATTTGCTAAGCTATGTCCAGCAAGATTTAAAAATAAAATAATGTTCACCTTTACAGAATCGATCATAGTAACTCCATCGGGGTCTTGCGAAGGTCCAAAAGTAATGATTAGCTTCTTATCCGATTGTAAGGACTCTTCGCGCGTCAACGGTATATCGAACCATCTATTACGCAACACCATCGTTTGAATTGTCCTTCCATATAACTGAAAATCAAAGGAAATTAAACTTAATCAGAAAGGAATAGGGTTAAATTTGTATCTCAAACAAAGAAACGTCTACCAGCGATTACTGGAAATTAAACTTTAGTACATAAATAATTAGGCTGAAAATCGTACCTCAACGAAGGAAGGTGTTCTAGCGACGTCTTGCGTTCCCAGTTGTACGCGAATGCCGCAGATAACTGTGTTCGGATCGGAGTTAATCACTTCCATGTTGAATCCGCTCATCTTTGTAGATACCACGTATAAACCTGAGTGGGAATTATTATGAATTATTATATTTGGATTAGATTAAAAATTCATACAATAAACATTATGAATGATCATCCAAAGCTTCTGTTTTTAACATTAGATTTTTTTTTAGATTACATATTCGGAGTGTTTTTATTGTCAATGAGGTATCTTTCATCTGAGGTCTTTAGCAGTCTTTGAAGACCTAAAGAACAGAAAAACATCTACAGCTATTGCTATCCAGTGATATACCAAAATGTTTGGCATTGTATTATAGACTGTATTACCTGTGGTATTAAGCCTATGTTTGATCTGCATAGTATTGTAGACTTGCAGTAGGTCGTTGCCACCGAACTCGATGTCAGTCATAGCGACGCAATGCTCGAAGAAATCTATCGGGAA
Source organism: Plemyria rubiginata (assembly GCA_963576535.1). NCBI lineage: Eukaryota > Metazoa > Arthropoda > Insecta > Lepidoptera > Geometridae > Plemyria > Plemyria rubiginata. Next base: position 11,698,074 of record OY754908.1, on the reverse strand, counting down.
CTGCGAAGCGCCGTTGCCATTGGATTTTGTGACCACCTGTTATTAAAATTAGGGAATAGTAGCAGATGGTATAAAATTTGTTGTATTAAAGTAGTAACTTCCAACATGATAGCAATGTTAATTCATATTCCCTGTCATTTTATAGCGGATCTATAGAGTATACTGGTCACTGTCACTTTCATACCAATGAAAAGAGACAGCAACATACTTATCGGTCTGATAATCTAGTGGAGCTTGCTCAGCGACAAAAGAGAGTTTGTGTATTGTGATTTGATGGTAATTTATAATATTGAATTATGGTTGTTAAATACCTATTTAGGGCCTGAACTAGAAATAAAGGAGAATGGTTTTTTTCCTGTATCAGGCATACCACCGATTGATAGCAAATCTCCGCTGATATCAAAGTAAATTCAATATAATAAAGAAAGAAAAACCAACATTTCAAATTTAATTTTTATATTATATTTGACAGACTGGGCAAACATAGTCCAGGATCGTGATGTGTGGAAGGAATGGAGGGAGGCCTTTGCCCAGCAGTGGGACCCGGAGGGCTCATAATAATAATGACAATTGAATATTTAATTTAAAATTCCACTACGCCCAGCTGTGGACTAACATAAGTTGATTTATTTATAATAGGAACGCGAACAGCAATATGTATGGCTGCATTATATAAAACATGCTATTGTTACAGTTACTGATACATACGTCAATTATAAACGGACACGACACTCATTTATAATCCGACAATTTAACAAACTTACTACTAAGTGAGATATTTTAACATAAGTTTAATATTATTAATATTTCTAAGTTGGTTGCAATATACACATATTATGGTATCTATAGCTAGTATGATATAAAAAAAAAAAACAGCTTCACGACTTTGATCCCCAGGCACGGTAGATATCCCTTCAGATCTCCCAGTACCAAGTAGGTACTAATTCAAGATTCTTTGAGGATGTCTAAGGGGGTTAGTCAGAGGTACGTCCAAACATTACATTTGGCACATACCCACATTTTGCAGTAGTTAGTATTCCATACGTGACAGGTTGCAAGCCCATCGCCGCTGTTAGAATACTAACTGGTTTCCTCACGATGTTTTCCTTCACCGTTTAAGAGCACTGGCATTGCGCACATAAGTTTTTCGATAGAAAAATCCATTGGTGCACGGCCGGATTCGAACCTGCGACCTTACGATCGGAAGGCGGGGTCACTCCCACTAGACCACCGGTGCTCCTAGTATGATATCAAATGATGATGATATCAAATCTCACCTGCTGCGCTTTCCCCTTGGAGTGGTGAGCGACGATCCGAGGCTTGCGTCGCGGCGCGTGTATCGGCTGTATGGTCGGTGACAGCCAATAGCCGGTCTGCTCAGCGCTGGCCGCATACATCCTCAGGCTGCCGTCCTCGCAGAGCAGTATGAGCGTGCTCTTTTGGTCGCCGCCGCCGCCGCACCAGTGCCGCACCGCGACCATGTCCGTTATCTTCGCCTTCGCCGGCACCACCTTCGAGAAAGAAAGAAAGAAAGAAAGAAAACATATTTATTTCGTCCCACAAAACAAGTAGGTACTTACTTAAAACTAACAGAATATAAAATTATAACCTACACTAATAAAGGACCTACCTACCGTTGTGCGGGACAAAAAGGTCACGTCTCAGCTTAAATGCTGCACTAAACCTAGGTACCTAGGTACCGTAGGTACAGTGCAACGCTGGTTTTCAGACGTGGCCTGGCCTGGTGTGACATGCGACCGGTAGACAAGTAAAAAGTAAAAAACACAGAATATATTTTAGCAAACAGTAGGTACATACATAGTAATTATAAGAATAAACAACAAACAATTTACACCATAGAATACAACATTTGTTTTTACTTACATCTAATAAAGTATTTACATATGAAACCAGAACCAGAACGGCAACATAGTGAAAGGTGATGAATGCTTATTAAAAAGATGGAAAGAGTATTTTGAAAGTTTGTTTGGAAGAGAGGAGGCACGAGTGCCTACCTTAGTTGTGAATGAAAACATTGATGAAAGCGGAATTAGCATGAATGAAATAGTGAATGCATTGAAAGGTATGAAATCAGGAAAGGCTGCAGGATATGATAGGATTACAGTTGAAATGCTGAAAGCTGGACATGGCGTAGTAGCAAGTCAGTTGTGCCGCCTTTTTAATTTGTGCTGGAGTGCCGGTCGAGTGCCAAGTGATTGGTGCAAGGCCGTCATAGTTCCGCTTTACAAGGGTAAGGGCTCGCAACAAGACTGCAAAAACTACAGAGGCATTAGCCTACTCAGCGTTGTCAGCAAGCTGTATGCAAAAGTGTTGATTGAAAGAGTTGTGAAAGAAACCGATGGGAAAATATGGGACGCACAAGCGGGATTTCGAAAGAGTATGGGATGTACGGATCAGGTCTTTTCCTTGCGGTGCATAGCCGAGAAATTTTTGGCCAAGGGTCAAAAGGTCTATTGCGCTTTCGTAGATTTGGAAAAGGCCTATGACAAAGTGATGAGGAATGAACTGTGGTCGGTGCTGTCTATGTACGGAGTAGACAACAACCTGATTCAAGCTCTAAAATCTCTCTATGAGGATTCTAGAGCTTGCGTTAGGATAAATGGGTCATACACTGAATGGTTTAGCATCGAAAAGGGTGTTAGACAAGGATGTGTAGCGTCTCCATGGTTGTTTAATCTATTCATGGACAGTTGTTTACAAGATTTGAAAGAGAGTGAATGTGGATTAAGAATGAATGAGTTACTCGTCAAATGTCTTCTCTATGCTGATGACCAGGTTATACTTGCGTCATCGGCAGAAGGGTTACAGGAGATGGTAACAATTATGCATGGAGCTTTTGAGGGAAAAGGAATGAAAGTAAATGTTAGTAAGACGAAAATTATGGTATTTGAAAGAGATGAATGTATGACAGAATGTAATATTTTGATTGGTGGAGAAAGAGTGGAACAAGTAAATGAATTTGTATACTTGGGGACTTTGTTTACGAGAGATGGGAAGCATGATAATGATATTGAAAGGAGAGTGACTGCTGGAAATAGAGTGAATGGGGCGCTACACACGTTTATGAGCAGCCGGAAACTGTCTAAAAAGGCACGACTGGCTGTACATAGAGGGGTGTTAGTGCCGACATTAATGTATGGTAGCGAAAGTTGGGTATGGCAGAAAAAACATCAGAGTAGAGTGAATGCAGTAGAAATGAGAGCGTTACGTAGTATGTGTGGTGTGAATTTGAGGGATAGAGTGAGGAACAGTGTGATTAGAGAGAAATGTGGAGTGAAAGAAGACGTAGTGATGAGGGTAGAGAAAGGTATGTTAAGATGGTTTGGGCATGTAGAGAGGATGGATGAAAGGAGATTAACAAAACAGGTGCATCAGGCGAGTGTGAATGGGACTGTTGGGAGGGGAAGACCTCGGAGGACGTATCTGGATCAGATAGCAGACGTTTTCGAGAAAGGCCAGGTCAAGAGTACCCTAAACCGACGAGAATGTATGAGGAATGTTATGAGAGTGAATGAAGCGAAAGAGGTATGTAAGGATCGTAGCAAGTGGAAATCCGTGGTCTCTGCCTACCCCTATGGGATACAGGCGTGATTTTATGTATGTATGTATGTACATATGAAACCAAAGGAAACTAAAATGATTTTTTGCTGTGGAGCCCGCAAGCAAACGAAAGCGCGTAGCGTTATATACTCTATGCTAAAGACAACAGAACAGATACAGAACAACGGAAATGACACACACACCAATAAAATGATACTGACAAAAAATTAGGGCGTTGGCCAGATTACAAAATTAAAGTTACTACCTACTACATGACAAGGGCTACCTAGATTGGACTAATTAACAACAAGAACAAGTTAACCTGTGTAAGAGCAAGGTGGACAAAGATACTAACTACTAGCAAGCTATGTGATAGCATCGCTTTCAAGTCCCGACATTGCATTTGTCAGCTTAAATCAATTTGAGAATAACGGCATTCAAAATGTATTCACGAGTGTTTTGATTCTAAGTTTTTTTCCTAACGGGGCAGATCACAATTGTTTTGAATTATTTCGTGATCTCGTACAACAAAACGTTCTGTAAAGAGCCCTTGTGAGAGAACTATATCACTGAAGGTTTTTTATAAAATCCCGAAAGTGGCATTTTTAAACCAAGCGGGATTTGAAACTACAATCTTCAGATGTGAGGATGAGTTAATCAAATTTTATCACTAACTAAATATCAAACATCTATACGGCAGTTAAGGATTGAAATAATAGAATCATAATATAATCATACCAAATGTCTGTGTCTGTCTTCTTTTTCCGTAAACAAGTGTTATTTTTCTGAAAATGTTTTAAAATGTAAATATTCGCAATTAACCTTGATCTCCTGCACATAAATGTTGGACGGAGTGAGCATCAACACCACAGGATTGTTTGACGCTTGCATGACAGCTGTCACCAAGCCCGGATGGCCAGCCACCTCGGCCCATTGACAAAGCGACTGAACCGCCTGCTTGCCGCGACCTCCTTCCTTCTGAGTGATCGTCGCCGATAGGGTGATCATTGCCGTTCCTGTTTCAAATGTTCAACTTTAGTCTACATTTGACTACTGAGACTAATATTCCAAGAAATTTGAATTTCGAACGAGGAGTTCCTATCAAAAAGAGACCGCCACGGAACGTCATCATACTGCGCTTTGATTGGCTAAAGCCAGACATTAAAAACGATTCATTACCAAATTATAAACTACCTTCTATTATTATTTGCCTCCCTCATTACAAGATTACCTAACTTCAGGGCTAGATAATGTTGTGTGAATATGTACACGACTGTTTATTTATCTAACATAACTTCATGGGCCTGAGAGAGACAATGTAAAAGTGCATAAGTTACAAGGGATAAAATCCCGGTCTCTTTATGATATTCGCTCAGTGTTTTTGTACAAACCTCCAACAATTTCGAGTTGCTGATTTGAGGCGCGTCGCCTCTCGCGGTACGATAGGCCTGAATGCCAAGTTAATATAAGCTATCTATTGCGATCAAAATACAATCAACATACTGTGTTAGTAATCAATATATAAACAAATATATGTCAGTATTAGAATGGTTAGTTATTCATAAAAATATCTTTCAAATAAAACTGTTTATCTACCTTTGAGGCTTTCTTCAACGGTGTTCAACGGGGCAAGGAAACTCTTTCCTTGTGCGTATGAGAAGAATATCATCTTGAGTGTGTGAGAGTAGTAGATAGATACCCCTCCGCCTCCGACTAACCCAGCCACGTCCTGTTAGAAAGAAACAGCACATATACCTTATTCATTATTAGTATTCGTGAAATAACTTAATATAAAAAAGAATGCATATAACCATGAAATGACGAAGAGTAAAAATGTGTAACTTATTAAACGATTTTGTTATCGGTAAACGATGTGTGATTCTATCTAATACCTTTAAAAAAGGAATTCTAGGCGATTTTCATAAAATTTGGTATGCATGGGGTTTCGGAGGCGATAAATCGATCTAGCTAGGATTTAGCAACCGAGCATAGCTCGGTTACCCAGATATTCATTAATAATGTTACAGATAGATTGATTGCGATAAGAGCTAGAGAAGGCCTTTGCCATGAGGCACTCGGAAACAATACTGACCGGCTGAACGGATCTAGATTAAATTTGGCACAGGGATAGATTTTTTGATGCCATGGGAATTCCGGGATTTAACTACGCGGGTGAAACCGCAGGGTAAAATATAAAAGTCTCATGAAATAAAGGCTTATTATCAATGAACTAACGAAAACAGTAAGTCAGGTACAAGGTTACCAAGCAAGTATAAGAGGTATAAAAAGGGTAGCGTAATGACGTCGCTCCACAATATCAACTACCTGTATCTCCGGATGCAGCACTTCCAGCGTGTTGGTGACGTAGAAGGTCCCGAGCGAGGCGCGCGACTCGTCGCTCATTGGCTGCCAGTAGATGTGGCCCGCTGAGCTCATGCATAGCATATGCATCACGCTGCTCTGGTTTACGAAGGTAACGTCGCGAACCTGCCAAACAAAATAGTAGATTGTATCATAAGGGAGCGAAATCATATTTTTACGGCGAGGGCGCTTTTTTGAATCCAGAGCGAAGTGAAGGATCCTGAACGTAGCGAGGGATTCAAAGTACGTCGCCCGAGCCAAAAAGTAAATTCCGGCGCACTTATAGTTTCTTTTAGAAAACACCACCTTTGGGTGCACATAAAGGCGAACCAAGTCGGTCTTTTCGAATAGATGGGATGAAAATAATATTGTAAGCATCCTAAACATCCTTTCACCACACTGTTCCGAAAGAACTAGAAACATCACAAGAAGAAGAATCTATAAGGTAAACCTATCTAGATTATCACACTAATACCTATCTTGATTATCACACTAATATCATAAACGAGAAAGTTTGGATGTATGTATGGATGTTTGTTACTCAATAATGCCAGAACGGCAGAACGGATCTGGATGAAATTTGGCACAGAGATAGATTATAGTCTGGAATAGCACATAGGCTAATTTTAATAAAAAATTTTGGTTATTTTTCTCAACTATACCGTTATCATTTATATTTACAGACTAATATCACTGTAGCGACCCAGACAGAGGTGGCAGGATGACCTCGATACATTTAATAACAATTCGACCTAAGGGCCCAAGACTGTAAAGAGTAGGGATGCCTATGCCCTGCAGTGGGACGATGCATGCTGAAATAATAATAATATCACTATAGTTTCTTATCAGCGAAGCTTACCTTTCCGCTCGGCACCAAGAAGTGGTGCATAGGACTGGTGCAATCCCGACTGAGGTCGAATATCTTCACAAAGTCTGACGTCACAAGCGCCAGTTGCGTCTGCGAGCCTGGCAGCCATATCGCCTTGATGATGTAGTTGTTCGCTTCTAGTCCTGTAGTCAGGACTAGGTGGTCTGCTACCGCACCTGATATGAAAATGATCATCATCTTCCTGCCCTTATACCATGCTAAGTGGGGTCGGCACAACAGTTCGACGACCTCAATGGCGCAGCGGGCGAGAGTCCGCCTGCGACGCAAGAGGTTGCGGGTTCGATTCCCGCCTCGGAACAAATTTGTGTACGATCTGCAGAAATTTGTTCCGTTGGTCTGGGTGTTTATGTATAATAAAAAATATCTATCTATGTACGTATATAATGTATTAAATATATCAGTCATCTAGTACTCATAACACAAGCTTTGAGTAGCTTACTTTGGGGCTAGATGGTGCTGTGTGGATTGTCCAGCATTATTTATTTATTTATTTAGTTTCTCTCTCTTATTCATGTTATCTTTATCACTCAGTCTATCCATCTTTTCTTCTATGGGATCCTTAAGGGACAGAGAACCGTCAAAAACTTCTCACTCGTACATTTTAACATTGTATTGGAAGTTATACAATCACTGAATGTGAAAGATTTCAAACAATAAAGTTTCGTAACGTAATATTACAATGGTACGGTAAAATATCACTTCGATTAAAGTATGTTTTACTAATTTTTTTATCCTACTATGCATATGAAGTGTTTTCATTAAATAAATAAATAAATAAATAATGCTGGACAAAATCACACAGCAATATCTAGCCCCAAAGTAAGCTATTCAAAGCTTGTGTTATGGGTACTAGATAACTGATATATTTAATACATTATATACTTAGATAGATATTTTTTATCGTACATAGAAAACACCCAGACCATTGGAACAAATTTCTGCAGATCGTACACAAATTTGTTCCACGGCGGGAATCGAACCCGCAACCTCTTGCGTCGCAGGCAGGCTCTCGCCCGCTGCGCCACAGAGGTCTTGAATAAGCTTGAAGAGTTGTTCAACGGTTGTTAGCTTCTTAATTCGCCTTACCTCCGCTATTGAATGTGAGTACATGGCACTCCTTGAGACCACAAACCGCCAGCAAGTCTTCGTTCCACGGGTTCCCGCTCAGACTGAGTACGGTGAAAGGTATCGGCGCGGACGAGAGTCTTGTCAGAGTCAACTTGTGTTTGCTTGAGTCGGCTTGCTTTAGCAGAGCTGATAATTGTAGCACTGTTATCTTTCCTGCGAACAATGGATCAGAATATATGAATAATTTCGTACAAATGTGTTTGACGTATGCCTGACCCACTACTTAGGGAAGTGTTATTGGCTAAAAATTCATATTTGTATTGACACGATAGATACTTCAATTCAATCTGACACAGTTCTAAAATGAGGAAAAATAAATATGGCGGTTTATTCAGCCAATCACGTGCGACTAAAGTGTTGCTGATTAGCGCGATATAAAGTTTATTCTGCAGTGTTCTTTTTCAAGCTGATCATGACAGAGAGCTTCCTAAGTTGCTTTCAACCTTGTACACAAGAGAATAAGTACCTTTCTCGTGTGACACGGCCAGATGTTGGCGGCGTCCTTGCGGGGAAGCGAGACAACACATCGCGACGCGTCGCAGCTTGTGAGCGGACATCAGTTGACGAATCGTTTGTCCGTTCTCGCCGGTGTAAGACATGCGGACATTCTCGAACGCGCCTTCTTGAGATCCTAAATAAATGATACGTGAACGTGACGATGAAGTTTAAGAGGCTACATATAGGATACCTTGAAGTATTAAGACTCTACGGCCGCCATTTTGAATGTTGTTCAAGTTGAATTCAAATTCTTTAATGCACAGAACAAAGTGTATCACACATAGGCTAAGTTAGTGCTAGAGAGCATTCTCTTCCAGTTGACCTTTGTGTAGCTTTGAAAAAACCGAAGGGCTAGTGCACAAACATGGATGATAGGGAGTTTTCTACAATAAAAATTGGTACTTAAGGATATAATATTACTTTAGGTACATACTAATAAATGTATATTACTATAGCAAATAAGAAATAAAACCAAAACACTAATCTCTCAAAATACCTCTCATTTTGTATTCGTAGATCGTGAGGCAAAGACGGTGGTTATTCTTACCTAGCGTAGCTTGCATCAGATTATCCGTGTGCGTGAACTTCTTCTCTCCTAAATGCAGCTGAGCTAATGCCCTCTGCGCGCGGCCGTGCGCGCCCGAGGGAGCGTTCCTCTCACAGGCCGCTTTGACGGGCGCGCTCAGAGCGTCCAGCAAACGACGCACGCGCTCCATGCATTGCGACCAGCCGTTGTATGATGTTAGGAATTGACGGCAGCCTAGACATCAAAACATACCCTCTTTTTCATAATCCCTGCCATTTTATAGCAGCTCAATAGTATTCTTGTCACTGTCACTTTCATGCCAACGAAAAGAGACAGCAACAGACTTATCAGTCTGATAAGCTATTGGCACGCTCAGCTATCATTATGAGTAAGGCCATATCGTTTTAGTGATATTTACGTTATTAACGTGATCTAAAGATTTGATAGTGAATGTAAAAACAGACAGAATTAAGATGTGGATACGGCCTGGGTAGCAAAAAGCGAACAAGGAGATCGCGGCTCACATACGGTACAGAGCGCGAAACATGAGCCTTGTCAAAAGTTAAGTTTACTATTTTTACTACCAGTCAAGAGCTAGTCTGGTTGACTCACGGTACCTTGTATATTGTTGGCAATCACAGGTCGTCGCGGCATAGCCAGTAGCGTGGGCGGCGTGGGACTGGACGGCCGACGCCGCAGTGACGGCGCTGGGGGCGTGTCCTCTGCGCCCGCGCGAGCGCCGCCTAACGTCACCGAGCGCTTCACTAGAGCTTGACAACTACAACAGAATATTTGTTCATTATCAGCAGTGTAATTCTTCTGTGTAGTAAATAAATTAATCTAGAAACATTTTTTAACAATCGACCAAACATTCTAAAATGTATTTATCACAGCGGAATTTTCGAACCCCATAACCCAATCAAGTGTCAGAATGGACTGCAACAAATAACTCCCTCCCTTGAATATAAGAGCAGTATCAACTGCCGTATCAATTTTTTTTTTCCATTAAATAGTTGAGTCACACGCCACACCATCTTTTTGCACGTCCAGGAAGACTGGTAGAAAATGCTATTAGCATTAAGTCCTCCTAGCACTACATTGTTTTGTGTGAAAGTTTTAAATAAATAAATTCATTGATATAAAACAGAAAGAGAGTCGGGCCAAAAATACAACCCTGGAACACTTCGTCTGTCCCAAACTGCACAATGTCAGTCATTTTCCCAATTTCAGGATGCAGCTGTAATCCCAATGTGTCAAACCGGTCAGGATACATAGAAATTGACGTCAACATACCTAGAATCGGGCTTTGCGCCACAATCGCAGAAAAAGTTTCCAAACTTAGCGTACGACACGTCATGTCCTCTATGACAAACGCGTGCGCACACCGTACACACTCCGACGCCGTCGACCATCTTGCATGTGTGACAATGGTACCAATGCTGGTTCATAAACTCGCGTTGCGTTACTGTGAACGTGCATAGTTTGTATTGGAGCATCGTGTCTTCATCCTGTGGAATACAACATTATTATAATACGTTTTGTATTCGATATTATTATAATCTCATTAACAAGAGTAATTGGGTTCATAAGAGCTAGTGAGTGAGTTTTTAAGCCGCCTTAATTTGCGCTGAAATGTGTAAAGTCTACTTAAATAGCAATACTTTTATCAATCGTATCTAAATTTTATTGGTTATTTGCTCTGCATTTATTTAATCTCTTTCAACTTCTTTAGATGCTGACTCACTCGTTGTTTGATCTATAAGTGAAAACAAAATGAATAACTTACCGAATCGTCAGCACTAGTGTCCTCTTCATCCTGCTGCTCTTCGCTGCATTCAAAGTCAAACCCGAGGTCAGACGGGGATTCCCAAGTGGGGCTAATTGACCGCCACGCTAAAACAAATGATAACATTATTGCTCATGCTAGAACGAATGGATAACTTTTGGATCCTAAAATAAAATAACGTAAACGATTTCCATGTTGATGTTTGGATGTTCGATTGTTACTCTATTATAGCTTCCCTCGCGTATTATAGTGGTGATTGTTAGAAATAATATTAAAGCGTTTTTCCATTACTGGATTCATTCATGTTTTCTGCCTAATTTCCGGTATGTTTTCGGTATATAAACTAGCCTATACGCTAATCCAGGTTACGTTCTATATTTGTTTTATGTTTCATCCGGATCGGTTCAGAGGGTTAGTTAGGGCGTGACTCCACAAACATCCATACACCCAAACTTTCACATTTTTTAACAAGTAGGGTAGTCTGATAATACTTACAATGAGACTGAGAAGTATTGATGGCGTGTAGAGCATCAGTGAGGTATGATAGGAGTACGCAAGCGGACTCGATCTGCGGCGCCAGGTTACCGTCCACCTGACCTTCCTCCAGCTTCTCCAGTATTTCCTGACTGCTGAGGTTGTCCACGCTGTTCGGAAATAAGGGTTTAATCAGCAAATCACAGTATCACGACTACTACTACGTTATGCTAATCGTCATCGCCTGAACGTATTACTTTGACATTGCTTACTCTTAAAAAAAACTGACTTCAAATGCACTGGAAAATTAAGTACTCATACTGCTATGACTCAAAAACTACTTGTCAGATCTGACTGATCTGATAAATTTCAATGGGCAAATGACAAGCCTTCGCTTTCGATTACATTTTTTTTTTTTTTTTTGACAATCCACACAGCATCATCTAGCCCCAAAGTAAGCTTCAAAGCTTGTGTTATGGATACTAGTAGACTGATATATTTAATACATTATATACTTACACAGATAGATATTTTTTTATTATACATAGAAACACCCAGACCTACGGAACAAATTTCTGCAGATCATACACAAATTTGTTCCGAGGCGGGAATCGAACCCGCAACCTCTTGCGTCGCAGGCGGACTCTCGCCCGCTGCGCCACAGACGTCTCGCCCGCTGCGCCACAGATTAAAAAAATAATATTTGTACAAAATCAGAGTTAATTCAGCAGAGCATTTTCAGGTTATAACTCTTTCAAGAAAAAACCGAATTCAAATGGGTATGGGTTGAGGTAACCAACATAAAAAACAGTCAAATTGAAAACCTCTATTTGAAGTAGGTGTTTATGTCTATTTAAGACTAGTTATTATATTAGGTATTGAAGTTTATATATTTATCTATATGTGTATATAATATATATTTATATATATATTCATTTTGCATGTAGGTACGGTATCTAATTGATTAGGATTTCTCTCTTATTATTTCAATGTTTTTCTTTTATGTTGTACACCTTCCCACCACTATAATCAGCTCTCTCTATCCTCTAAGGTTTGCTAGAAGAAAACTCTTATCTAGGGTTAAGCTCGCCTTTGTACACGACTACTATGTATTTTTTGTGTAAATCATGTTGTGTACAATAAAGAATACAGAAAGAATAGGTTCAAATAGGCCTGCCGGTGAGTACGCTTACCAAGCTGCTAGCCAGCTGACCGCGGCCGGGAACAGTTGCTTGTGATCTGCGCCGGAGTGCGCGTCCGCGAGGCGACACATCTCGCGCAGGATGAGAGGCGAGCAAGGAGTGTCGCCGCACGCTGCGATCAGGGTCGATAGCATGCGCTCGCTCACTTCTGGCGCACTGTGGATAGTCACAAAAATACAGTCATTTCACAAGGCTGCTTGTTCCATCAGCTAGTTGTATAAAAAAAACTTTTTGGCAAAGCTGTTTGTTAAGTGATGATGGAGCAGAATGGTCTAGAACAGAGGACGCCAACCTTTTGAGCCGGAAGAGTAAAAAATTAAAATTTGTGAAATTTTAAAGTTTTCATAGCCAAAATCCTCGACTTTTAAATGTTTTTTTATAAAATAAATTATATATTTGCATATGGAACTAAAGGTCCGCAATATCACATCCAAAGAGCCGCGTATGTGACTACCGGAACCGCAGGTTGCCACGTCAGGACACCACGTCTAGAAGATTCCTATTTACTCGTTTAAAATGGAAAAAAATTAAATGGCAATATAATACGATAAAATGGAATGTTGAGCTTAGCTAAGTTTTTTCTTGGATACTAACTTCGGTGACATAGTTAGTTAGACTACAATACTTACATGTTTACAGTTGCTGAATAATTTGAGTAATTTTTTCAAACTCGATTTTACTCTCACTTGTTTTTATTACAGCACGGATAGATTCAGTAATATTCGTTTAATTTACAACTACCACAGTTTTAGACACATAACATGCGACTTTTTCAGCCTGTTTTATCCCCATTTAGTACTGTAATTTTTAATATTATCTTGTTTTTTCGTCTGCCTGGAGATATGCACCCTTACTTATAAATTCTTACCAATGAATGACGACATGCTTGCACAGCGCAGAGAGTAAAGCCGCGTTCTCATTGGCTGTGTCGGCGAGAGTCGTGGGAGGCTCAGACGTGGCTGCACTGCCTCCGCCGCTACCAGCCCCGCTTTCCTTTCCCACTTCCGACCAACTTGTGTCTGTGAAAATAAATCTTAGTTATCCTGAAACTGTGCAAGTTTTCTGAAAATTTCGAGCTTTAATCGTATAGCCGCAAAAAAATAAAATAGCCGCTCACGCAAATGATTCGCGTATGGACGCGAATCATTTGCATGAGCGAGACAGCCTTCCTCAAATTAACTAGGAATCATGAACCCTGAGACATAGGTTACTACAGAGTTAACTATTTAATACAGGATTTTAGAAGGTGATACTTATGTACATACTGACTTCACTGGGACCGAAATAATGTGACGATTTAAAAGTATAAGTAGTTTAAGTATTCACCTGAAGCAGCAGACCGTTGTCCAGCTTCCGACGAGACCCTTGGGTTAGGAGATCTAAAAGAAAATAACCAAAATAAAAAAAAACATCTGCTGCATCAAACCACCGAGTGCCTATTATTAAATAACATTCTGGGACATTTTGTCTTGAGATGTACTGTATGCGTGACTAAATTATATGATACCGTTAAATAAGAGCACCTACATTTATATAGAAAGAAGGAAGAAAGAAAGAATCAACGTCACCGTCGGCTGAGTAGTTCAGTTACATACATAGCGGCTAGATAGTGTCAATGTATTTTGTATTTATTCAATAACTAGCGACCCGCCCGCGCGCCCCTTCGCACGGGTGCACATATCATGCATGTATTATACATATAAACCTTCCTCTTGAATCACTATATGTATTAAAAAAAACCGCATCAAAATCCGTTGCGCAGTTTTAAAGATTTAAGCATACATAGGGACAAAGGGACAGAGAAAGCGACTTTGTTTTATATTTTATATATAGTCCTCCTCGTCGATTTCGATGACGGTGACCCCAACTAAAATAACTAATTTTTCCTAGCATGAGCCCTAATGTGACTCGCTAGACCAAACTACTATACTATATAGTGATAGTGATATCACAGGGATCACTTTGACTCTAGTGCTATGTGGAATGCGCACCATATCTTTTATACTACACCTGCTTGGAAAGTACCTTGATACTTTATCAAATTTACGGTAGAAAGTACGTCATTGCATATCGAACAAATATACGGGGAGAAAACGCATCTGAGCGGGAGAGAAAAGTGTATGAAAATCCATTTCTTACGTGGTTTTTCTTTTTTAATTTTGGGTAAGACTATGCGCCGGTAACCTAAATATCAAAAGCCAAAAAGTTTTTACAGTGAGTTTTTATCTCCAAGTTCGCAAAATGACACTGGCCACTAGCTGTGTGTTGGATGGTGTCGAGCTGGCAGTGCGACCCTGCGGCGGCAGGATAAACAATTTGAAAAAAGAACATGTGAAAATTGCAGACGCCATTGGCGCCATTTTCAATTTGTGTGTTGTTTGAGGATTCAGTTTTAGTTTTTTATTTTCCTCGTTGGTGTAGTATAAAGCACTATGTATCACTCGAGAGAAAGTGCGATTCCCGATCTCGGGTGTTTTAAAGCCCTCGCCTACGGCTCGGGCTTCAAACGACACCCTCGACGGTAATCGGTCACTTTCTCCTCTCGGTGAACAATGTACTATTATATACTCACGGTGCCTCAAAGACGGGTAGATCAGCATCATTCCTAGCAGCCGCGGCCGCTTCGTTCTGTCTATCGGACTCTGAGCGGAACACGCTCCGCAGTGCGTTCCTGAGAGCCATCGACGCAGGGTTGGGCGTCGGCTCCGGCGCCGATGACGTCGGTGTCGGCAGTTCCGTCTCAGTCGGCGAGCCGTTTGCTGTGTTCGCTGAGACGGCTAAAGAGGAACAATAGTATATTATGCAATTAGTCAATAAAGGACGAATTTAAGGGCAATAGATGAATCACGAGCAAGTATCTATACAGTCACACTCCAGTAGAATAAAGCGTCACTTTGAAACGTGTAATAAACTTGGTGAACCAAGAAGCCAGCTCCTCGCGACTGACAGTATTTTTGTCATAGTTATTTAAATCCTAATACTTAACTATCCTACATTATCAAGAACAGTTCTCACCTGGAGGTCCGAAGCAGATTTGGTTCATGAAGCTAGCAAGCTTCTGCTGATCAGCGACGCCGATGAACTTGCAGATCGAAATGCAGAGGGCGCTGTTCAGCTGGTCAGCCGTCTCGCACGAATTGAATATTTTGACGAACAACCTAAAAAAAAGGAATTTGTCATGGCGTGTGACGTCACCAAAACCAATATGGCGGAAGCCTGGCAGCGCATGGACTTACGGTTCAAGGTCAAAACGTATTTTTTTCAGAACTACATCTACATGGATGCTATAAGTACTGTTTTTTATTCAAATATGAGTTTACAAAAATATATGCATAAAAAATCTTTAGCTAAAATTTAATTGTACGAACTTGATAACTCTTTCTGCGTAAGTTGGTCGGGCGTTCGGTGCCGATATCAGAATCTTTCCGAGCGAGTACGTAGAGTTGTCCGTGAACACACTTTCGTACGCCATCCTGCCCGGCGGCCTTTCCAAGATCTTCTCCCAGTATTTTACCTGCAAAAAAACATACATTTGTAATCAATAATGGCATACACCAATCGCAATTGCAAGTCACGATACGAACATGTCCTACGATGCACCAGACTGTGACTAACAATTATTAACCTGTAATTTTACCGAACTACACTCTTCAATCCGAAACACAGCAACGCAGCTCAACAGACAAAATAATCATGGTAGTAGCCTTGGACGAGAGCTTGACAAAGAGCTCTACTATTTTCTGAATCTGTTTGAAATGAATCAACTAATTCAAGCGAAGCCAGAAGTGCTGTGTGTTACCTGACATTCCTGCAGAAACCCCTAAATAGACCAGCGGGTTGATCATGAATGAATTCTGACATTTGTCGAGTTAACACATCCTAGCGACATTAAATTCGTTCGCGATTAGGAGACAGAGTGCAAAATATAAACTATTCTAAATAAATAAATAAATATTGGTAGACATTCCACACAGCACTATCTCATTCCAAACTAAGCCAAAGCTTGTATTATGGGAACTAAATAGCTGATATACTAATTTTATACGAGTCTATACAGGAACATGATCTAAATAAACTTCAAAACGTACCATATGTCTCAGCGTTTTCTCAGTAGAAGGCTGAAGGTTCTCTACCATCACAGGATAGGTGGTCCGTATGATGTGTTCATGAATCAGCTGTTCGGCTTTGTTCACTTGCGGAACCAGCACGTTTAGGGTTCCGCCGAGGGGTTCCGCTATGAACTCGAGGCGGCCGTCGGTCTGTGAGAAACGTAGTTTGAATTTGAAATATTTTTGGAGCAAATAATATTTGTTAATTCAAGGCACGAATTTTCAGAATTAACAATATACAATCCAACAAACGATGTACAAAATTAAAGCTCTCGAATGGCGGACACAAACTTGGTTACCATTTTATATATGAAAAAGTGGGAAGTGTGGGATGAGAAGAGCAAAAACTTCTTTTAAGACGTTTCAAAATTATCCTTGTGATTTTATTGAATAAAATTAAATACCTTTTATTAGCTTGATCACGTCTCATGGCGAATATTACAATATTTATTCTTCTTTTCCTCATCGAAATATAGATAGTATAAGAGACTTAACTATACAGTATCTACTCTGTTATCTGTATCTTTTACAAATAATATGAAGTCTTACCAAAGCCGGCACGACTAGATCGACAGTCTTCTTCATCAGTTCAGGGTTCTCCACTAATCGCGTAGCGCCAATCTCTAGAAGCTTTGCGGCGGAGTAAGCGAGCATCATCAGAGACATCCCGATGGAGTACTTATGGTTGGCACTGATCAGCTCGCAGTGCGATGACACGAGGTTTAGTACGGCGCTTTCGGATGGTATTATATGAGCGGAGTAAAACGCCTGTGGATATCAAAGGATAGAAGTAAACGAACATCTTTAAATCCTTACTCACGGTACTTATACATTACAAGATTAAAATAAATATTAATTAACCCCGATTCTGTAAGCAAAATCCGTACTTGTACCGACGGATCCTTAGTGATAGGAATGCTTCCAGCAGAGTTAGGGGTCTGCAATTACCGTTGACTTGTAAAACGTCATTGCAATGTAGTTCTTATGAGTATACTCACAAGGTTGATGCAAGCGAGCGGCGGCGGGGTAGCCAGTCTATCCAGCGCCGCGGCCACATTGGTGGGCAGGTGCGCTCTAAGCCACGCCCCTATAGCCGGCGGCGGCGTGCTCCCGGCCGCGTTTCCGAGAGGGCCACAAGTGCTGCACACTTTGAGGCGCGCTGTCCAAACAGCTTGTTCCGAGGGGTTGTCTGGAACCTCCATTAGAGCTTTCAAGTCTTTTCCGGCGCACACTCTGTGAACAGTCGATTACCACGATAGGATAATACACCTATAGTTATATCTGTGTTCTTTATGTATTGTGTGTCTAATAAACTATTCTATTCTATGTATATATGGTTAAACCTGTGTTGTGCAAATTAATAGAAAAATGTGTTATTGGTGGAAATTCGAAACAACGTCATCTAGCCCCAAACTAAGCAAAAACTGTATTTCATCTATTCACTAGGTATTTGGTTAACCATTTTCACAGCTGCTGAGATTTATAAAATTAGCTTTCTACTGGTGATAAAAAAATCTTTTCAATAGCAAGTTTTATTATTACCACATCTTGACTGAACAGTGACTGGGCTAATTTTTAAACACAGTTAAAATTCAAAGGAGATCCAGTGTAGTAGTGTAATAAGTAGCTTACCGGCAACATTCCAGAACAGTCTCTAGCAAGTCCAGTAGATCCGGCATGAATTGCTGAGCGTCAGCCGCCGTCGAACTGTCCGTGAGGCAAACTCTCAGGCGAACTAGCGCGCAGTCGCAAGATATCACGTCCAGTAGTGACGGTAGATTGTCCGCTAAACACAGAAACAACACATTCTTTTCAAGTACTGTGTACTAGGTATGTTCTGTCTACTTCATATGTATACAGTGAGCGTCAGGTTTTATTTGTACAACTAGCTGATGGAAAGTGGTAACCATCACCTATAACAAAGCATTGTCTCGTAAGTCACGCATCGTAGGAACGTGCCCTACGATGCACTGCCCTGCGTCCATCAACTTGAGGCATACAGATGTTAAGCCTGATGTGCCTGTAATTACACCGGCGACCACACTCTTCAAACCGAAACACAGCGTTGCTGCTTGGCGGCAGAAAAAGGCGTGGTGACTTCCCCGGACGAGCCCTTCACAAAGAGCTCTACTACTCTTGCAATGTATGAAAGGAAAATGGGTGTCACCATAGCTCGATCTGGGATCGTTATTGTAATATTGATTAAATGGTTTGGGGATTTTTGGCTCTCTTTCTTTTCAAACTGAATCTGAAGGAAGACTGTCTTTGGGATTAGTCTCACGAAAAAATTATAAGTTATTTGGGGTCCTAGGAACGTTCAGTTTCCGAAATCCAGAGCTTCGACTATTCGGACGATCTTGTTGACATTATGTAACATTGATAGTTGCTGCTGTGGTTAACTTTAGGTTAGATGGTTGCGAATAACTTACCAGAAACATTTTCCTTCAAGTGGTCAATGGTCTTAGACGCGAGCCAGGCTGTGTACTTGATGTTGTCGCAGGATGTACTGACCCCAGCCAGCAAGTTTTCGGCGTACTACCAAAACAAAATGCCAGTCATATAAATGCGGAAGTATTGAAGTTTGCGACTCAATCGCACCGAGGCAAGCCGCGAAAGGTCCGTAACTTTGGAATAGCAACTACTACAACAAATAGGCTATATTTTACTTCAAATACACTTAGAACTAAACACTGTTAATCTTACTAGTATTATAAACACGATAGTTTATAAGTATGGATGGATGGATGGATGGATGTTTGTTATTATTGTGATGATGTTTCACGCCGGGACGGCCGAACGGATCTGGATGAAACTTGGCAGTTATAGATTATAGTCTGGAATAGCACATAGGCTACTTTTTATCCCGTGGGAATACCGGTATTTAAATCTGCAAGAGTAAAACCGCGGGGCGCAACCAACTACAAATTATCAGGCAAAGACGCCTCAAAAAAGTATAACATACAAAAAATCACGCCTGTATCCCATAGGGGTAGGCAGAGTCAACGGATTTCCACTTGCTACGATCCTTACATACCTATTTCGCTTCATTCACTCTCATAACATTCCTCATACATTCTCGTCGGTTTAGGGTGCTCTTGACCTGGCCTTTCTCTAGAACGTCTGCTATCTGATAGTTTTTTTTATACAACTCGCTGATGGAACAAGCAGATGGCCCACCTGATGTTAAGTGGTAACCATCACCTATAAACAAAACATTGCCCCATAGGTCACGTACAATAAAAACGTGCCCTACGATGCACTGCCCTGCGTCCATCAACTTGAGGCATACAGATGTTAAGCCTCATGTGCCTGTAATTACACCGGCAACCACACTCTTCAAACCGAAACACAGCGTTGCTGCTTGGCGGCAGAAAAAAGGCGTGGTGGTAGTACTTCCCCGGACCAGCCCTTCACAAAAGCTCCTACTCTTAAATAGATACGTCCGCCGAGGTCTTCCCCTCCCAACAGCCCCATTCACACTCCCCTGATGCACCTGTTTCGTTAATCTCCTTTCATCCATCCTCTTTACATGCCCAAACAATCTTAACATACCTTTCCCTACCCTCATCACTACGTCTTCTTGCACTCCACATTTCTCTCTAATAACACTGTTCCTCACTCTATCACTCATATTCACACATTTCTACTGCATTCACTCTACTTTGATGTCTTTTCTGCCATACCCAACTTTCGCTACCATACATCGACCATTAATCAATTTATTTACTAAAAAGTTTTGAGATAAAACTATAATTAGTGATATGATTAAAGCTGACCTGCGTGTACATGCCCTGCTTGACGAGCGCGTCTTTCAGCCAGGGGTTGAACACCTTCTTGTTGTCGGCGCGCGGCGCCCACACGCCCGCGTGCAGCGGCAGCGGCGAGGGCAGCGCCGCGCCCGCGCCCAGCGCCAGCTTGTCCATGTGCGGCGTCGCCGGCGGCATACTTATCACTAGCCTGGGGATTTATTTATTCATTTATCGATTTATTTATTGCTTTATTTATCGATTTATTTATTGATTGATTTATCGATTTATTTATTGATTGATTTTTCGATTTATATATTGATTGATTTATCGATTCATTTTTTGGATTTAGTTATCGATTTATTTATTGATTGATTTATCGATTGATTTATCGATTGATTTATCGATTTATTTATTGATTGATTTATCGATTTATTTATTGATTCATTTATCGATTTATATGTTTATTGATGTAGGTATTAATAGAATTAACACAAAAAAACATTAAGTGTAAAAAAGATGGGCGTGGTCTCTGCCTACCCCTATGGGATACAGGCGTGATTTTATGTATGTATGTATGTAAGGTTGGCATGTGCCAAAATGCTCTTAGCACTATAAGAGCAGTTTGGCACATGCCAACCTTAAAGATCAATGATGATGTTGGCATACTATTATTAAAATCTTGATTTAGCAAAAATCCAATAATGTAGTTTTAGTTTTCATCAAAATCGGACCTAAGACTCCTTTAAGTAGGTACTCACTTTAAGCTATTACTTATAGTTTCGAATTTGGCCATGCAAGCCTGCTTTAAAATTCAGGCTGTATTTGTATTAAAATTCAATATTATAACGCAAAAAGGAAAGAAGTATTAGTTATTATATTTTAAATATTTTTAAAATATAATAACTAATACTTCTTTTTATATTATGGTGAACAAACCTCCAAGCAGTCTGAAAGCAGTAATGCGCGGCTGACAGCGCAACAGGAGACGATTGGTTCGACTCATTGTCACACACACACGCAGCATTGAGCAGAGCCAACAAAGCGTCCAACAGCAGTGGGTATTTCAACTTGTGAGGCGTGCCTAGCACGAAATTACACGCTAGCCCGTCAAACTTGGGGTTCTCCTGTGAACAAAAATTGTGGTCAGTGAAAAATGTTACCTGAAGAAGGCAAAATAAAGGTACCAATTACCTAGGTCATCAACAAACAATGAATCTACAGGTGTGTCATTTCGCGAATGCTCCATTGTGCATATTGGTCATCATAATGATAGGTCATTTCGCGTATGCGTCGTTCAAAGTCAATGGTATTTAATCAATAAAATCACAAGGATCACTTTAAAACGTCTTAACGCTTGGCGACTCTAGTTCCGAGTTTAGGTCCGAATATATTATGAAGTACTAGTTACGAAAGGGCGAAGGGGCTGCCCTTCCCGCAGCGCCGTAGACGAGCAGACCGAATAAGTCTCAAAAACCCATTCAAAAAACGAATGGCCTAAGCATTAGCCAGCCAGTTTATTAAATAACATACGGCTGAATATCATACATAAATACCAGCGCTGTTTAGTAAAGACTAAGCATTTAATTAAACGACTGCGACATACAGGATAATAGTGATACCTGGTTATTGATCTCAGCGCTAGTCAGTGCGTAGAACTTGGGCCGCATGGAGACCTCATCATGAGTCAAACGCCTGTACGCCTGTTCTATGTACGGAACGTCGCAGTAAATGCGCGACTTGAGCTGATTCGCGCTGGGAGGCTTGTTGCCGTTCTCGTTCACATCGGGTGGAGGCTGGGCCAGTCCGGGTGCCACTACTAGGTTCCATTCGATCTATAAATAATTGGCATTGATAAATAAAAAATATAAAGTAAATTTAATTAGTAGGTACAATTTTCTTAAAATTAAATTTATATGATACATAAAAATTTTGTTATCCTGTCTTATGACTTGGATTTGAAGCGCAATTTTATTTACGTACTCGAAATACATAATACCGGGTTTCCATGCCTGCCAAGGCTTGGCAAGCATCCGCAAGCTCCTTAGAGAATTTATAACGGGAGATGCCAAGCGCTACTTTTAGTACTAAAATCTTTCTGCCAGTTTTCGCGGGAGGCAGGGTAGTACGGTATAGAACACATTTACATAATCACGCATACTAATGCAGAAAAATTAAGCGTCCCTATAAACGCACACGCAAGTAAAAGCTGTACACCAACACAAAAACAATAACACAAGTAAAGAATTACTGTTGTTACACTTTTGTTTAGTTACACACTAACACAAAAAAGTAGTGATGGGTTGTAAAAAGACCGACAAAATGAATGATTTCATATGAATGAAACAGGGTGGTTCAAAATCATATACTTTTCCTTTTTTTAGCTAAGATTAACAAACGTGTACCTACCTGTCTAGCCTAGTAGGTTTTACTAAGTAAATAGAGTGCTGGCACCGACTCCATAAATATCAGTAATTGTATAATGTCATAATAATAAAATTATAAGATTTGTTGAAAAAATGGATACCTATTTGTAAGTAGATTGAAATCTAAATCCATAATGCAATTATTTTTAACTTTTTAGTGTATTTTTCATAACAAATTGGATAGCAGTTTTGGAGTTGGTTTTTTTTTGTAAAAAATATTTTATTAAGAGTTTGTAGAGCATAATCTCTGAAACTACTGAAACGATTTTAAAAATTATTTTACAAATAGAAAGCTACACTGTTGTTGAGTAACTTTAAGCTATATTCTATTTTCGCAAGTAGTAAGTAATCTTTCAAGTAAGTACTCTTTATGAATGCATTTTTAGATAAATATTTTGTTTCTTTATTGGTATGATGTGTCCAGCAGTGGACTTACATAGGCTGATGATGATGATTGGTATGACGGGGTGAAAAAAATTAAGAGCAGTAGAAGAATAGCGGCTGTTAACAAATGCTCATAGCCCATGTCCCTCTCCAGCTAACATACTACAGCTATACAAAAATCACGTTTATACGATTCTGCGTTCAAAAAGTACAAAGAAAATAGCAATAAACCAACGACACAGCACAACTAAAATTTTAAGGGAGCTCCATGAAGCGACGTATTGAAGGCAGAATGACAGAGACAGTTTTTGTAGAGTCCAATACTGAACATCCTTTTTTTAAATCGGTTAAATATGGGTACAAAAAACATCGCATTTTATTCTAATTTTACGTTCATTCCATCATTCATTCAATCGATTTCGCTCAACTAGTCCCCACACTACGCCTTCTACCAAGGAATATAAATTCACCGACACCTCCTACCAAGACGTTGGCGTCGTATTAAAACTGTCGTAACTGGTATTCCATTAAATATAAATTAAACGTAATTACAAAAACAATTGACTAAAATATCACTTACTTGTGATAGGAAATACCGTGTTCCCTAAAGTTTGATGTCTCTGATCTCCTTTTACACCGAAATACCGCACAATTCACCATTTTTACTGAGCACTACTTCGCGACACGAAACGACAACTAATGGCCGCGCGGTGATGAGTGAAGTAGTTTTATATAACGTGCATGGCCAAGTCGCGTCTTATGGCCGGCAGAGGGGTACGCCTTGCGTTAACATCTCCAGTTATAAATGCTCTAAGGCAAGCTCCGATCTTCATTTCTGTTCGATATCTGCTGTTGAATTGAGGGTAGATTGGTAATTCATCACCGAACTCAAATCGACGACGGTGTGCCGCTGGCATAGCGGCAACGACAGGAAGCTTTAGCGCGTTGAGCTGGACGGACGTTCTTTCCCACTCATTTTAAACGTGTCGAATCCTCACCGTTAGACGTTCTAACACCTGTAAAGTGTTTGTGGACCCACTGCCGTGTAGTGTGCTTTCTCCAAGACCTGTAGAACCTAGGTCTGCCGTGCTTATCCTGGAAACCTACCTGAACTCTGAGGCGTGCCGTGCATGCCTGCAGCCTAGCTTGGGCCATCTGGAGTCGAATAGAGGTAGGTGATGTTCAATAGCCTTCTTGGAGACAGCAGGAACGAACGTTTTCCACCCATATATACTTTACATGCATTCTATCTAATTCACAAAAATCTGCCAGTAAAATTTCTCTTAAAAAAGATTGTAGAAACCGCACAATTTCATTTATTTATTTAAACACCCTTTAATCTGTGTTAAAAAACCGACAGCGTCTACAAGCCAAGCGAAACGCCCCTTTTCCACGCTTGTGCTTGTATTTGACGATTGCTGAGCTTTGGCAAGCATGGAATAGCATAATGTAATATGAGGTTTGTGGATACAGCTACTTTAGCACGGTCCTGTACGGCTTGTCCATACCTTGCTCAAAACCCTCAAATTGTATATCAGATTTAAATAAACCCTCTAGAAGAAGAAATAGAAAACCCTCTAGCATCGATAGTAATCCAACTAGAATCATGTTTTTCTCATGTTTAGAGATTTTACATACAGGGGGTATGACGATCCTGGGGCACAACTAAAATGAAGAAAATAAATTACCTGTTGCAATAAGCTCTGTGGAGCATCATAGAGATGTCTCATTAGATACTCCAGCAGAAGCATCAGTCGAGTTACCAGCATCAGCTGGTGAGGAGCTAAGGTCATTGCTTTCTTCCTGTCACTTATCGCCAGGGTTTCCACCACCTACAATTAAAAAGCATATCACAACATGACATGTACGGAATACATACGGAAATATGATTATTTTGGTTAGACACAACACAGATTAAAGTTAGGAATTTTAATGTTTGACTGGCGCGAAAACTTAGCTAATAGTAGCTCTGCTTTCTGCCCTGTAGGTTGTGGGTTAGATCTTTACTGAGAACAAACATTTGTGTGATGAACATATATACTTTTAGTTATAGGTATGTATTTTTTGATTTTTATGTAAGTGGTACATATTTTATTGAGTTTTTATGTTACACTTTTTGTTTTTAAAAGTTGTTCTCTTCTATTGTCCAAAGAGCACTACCACCCACTCCACAAAACCCAAAGGTTAACTGGAAGAAAATGCTAATTAGCATTAAGTTCGCCTATGTACTTTATTTATGTGCAATTAAGAATTATCTTATCAAAGGTGTTTGTTCTCTGTCTGGGCGTTACAAAATATTACAAGTAAGCTAAACACAAATATTACCTCAAGTAATTTATCCGTCATTTAACTTGCTTTGGGGATAGGAGCTGTTAGAGATTTAAAAATAAAAACGGTACCTTGATAATGGCATTGGATGTCATAAGTAGCACAGATTTCTTCTGCATCAGCGTCAGAGAATGGAACATGTAGACCAATAGCTGAGCGTGTTCCACATTCAAATCTGAAACGCAGTCTGATATTTACATCACAAGTAAGTTACTTTGCTAATGGGTTTGATAGGTGTGGTGGTTTCGGCAAGGAATTGGATCCCTCCCTTAGATGACTAAGGCCAAGGGGAACACACCGGGAAATGAGCTGGGCAACAGAATTTCGCAAGAACACAACATGCAAACTCATCATAGCATCGTTTCTATTCCGATTTTTTTCTCCCTAACTTAGTTTTTTGGATTTTACATTCAGTGATTTATATCTTCAAAGAAGAATGTTCTTCAATATTTCTATTTCAAGAAAAAACCGACTTCATAAACACTGGAAAATACATTCGAGTCACGCAACTCAAAAACTACACGTCATATGTGACTCAAGCACCAGCTTTCAATTCAAAACAGATTCATCAAAGTCGGTCCACACACTAAAAAGTTATGAGGTAACAAAAATAATATAACAGTAGAATTGAGAACCTCCTTTTTGAAGTCGGTAATAAAGAAACATGTGTCAAATAAGTACCTTCATAATCATGGTCTTGCGACGGAGCTGTCTGTAAGGCGCACTCTTGCAGCGTGTTCACAATCTTGTGCCACATCGCGAGGATGCTGTTCTCGCGGTCCGTGGGAGATTTGCCGAGCACCATTCCACCAATCAGCTTCACTACTCTTGGTCCCACCTGTGGACACAAAATGTATGCTTGAACCCTGAGAGGTACCTAAAATGGGTGCCACAGACAGTCCACTGCAGAGAATGTAATTCAGACAGAGAAAACATCGAGCTGGCTTGAACACAGGTCTTTTTTTATACAACTTGCTGATAAAACACAAGTTAAGTGGAAACTCAAAGCATTGCCTCGTAAGTCGCGCACGATAGGAACGTGCCCTACGATGTGACGACCCTGCGTCCATCAACATGAGGCTGCAGATGTTAAGCCTCATGTGCTTGCAATCACACCGGCGACCACACTCTTCAACCCGAAACACTGCAACGCTGCTTGGCGGCAGAAGAAAACTAAAAATCCTGTAGATTTGCTATGACTATAATCTAAATCTCTTTGAAGGCTCGAGTGAATAGGTGTCTTCTAGACCGTTCTGCTCCAACTTCGGCTACATCGTCGCTTACCATCAGGTGAGATTGTAGTCAAAGGACGGTTTACTCTTTATAAAAAAAAAAAAGATGGATCCACGGTCGCATAAGTACTGTAGAAGCATGTTCAAGAGTTGTTCGTCGAGTGTGATTGGACTCCGATGGTGCAGTTGGTAGTGTAGCCCCGTCAAGGGGAAGGTAGTGTAACCCCGTCAAGGGGAAGGTCGCGGGTTCTAATCTCGCTCGGAGAATAACTTTTTGGACATTATAAAAGCTTTGTTATTTCCATAAGTAAAAACTAATGATCTAAAAATATGAAAATTATTGGATGAAATTAATGTATTTTTAGATTTAACTTGAAGACCACCTTCAAGTTTCACAAACCTGCAGCGGAGTCATGTTGGTACGTTCCGCGCCGGCTGAGCTGAGTTGTTGGAACAGCTGAGGATGCATCGCCGAGAACGCGGGCGATCCGCTCAGGTTGTGCAGATATCGCACTAACGCGGAACTGAACGCTGCGTATAACGCACCGAGCCGCGGTCCGAAGCATGAGGCTATGGTACCTGTGATGTTCAAAAACAATGTTTATAACTAACTGAAAACTGAAACAGCTTCACGACTTTGATCCTCAGACAAGGTAGATATCCCCTCAGATCTTAGTACCAACGTAATTAAAACTAAAGGTACTGACGACGAGGAGGCCTTCTATTATAAACGCGAAAGTTTGTAAGTATGGATGGATGTTACTCTTTCAGGCCGGAACGGCTGAACGGATCTGGATGAAACTTGGCAGAGAGATAGACTATAGTCTGGAATAGCACATAGGCTATTTTTTATCCCGTGGGAATACCGTGATTTAAATCTGCGCGGGTGAAACCGCGGGACCCAACTAGTAAATAATAAATCAGTAAGTAATATGTTTTATTTGGTAGGTTCCTGTCCGTTCTGTATTTTTACTTTTTTTGTTGTACTTATGTCAAATAATAGTTATTTGTTATACAAGAGTGCAAAGTTGCTTTTTAACCGCGTGTTCAGTTTTGATGACCGAGCAAGCGAAGGATTCTAAAATTTAATCACGAGCGCAGCGAGTGATTCAAAATTAGAATCCTGAGCGTTAGCGAGGGAATCAAAAGAGCACGAGGTCAAAAATCTTTGCACTCGAGTGCAACACGTAACTTTTCATTCCACCTCAGCGAGGAAATGACTAAATCCAAAAAAAAAAGTTTACAATCACAATATGTTGGCGTCAAACAAACTTCCTCGTCGCTAGAATCACTCATTTTAGTTTTTTCACTTGTTTTCAAGTTTCTTGTTTTTAATATAAGGTTTAACAATGACGTGAAAAAATGGCGCGTAAAGAACCGCGTACAAAGCAAATTGAAAAAAGAACACCAAGAAGGTTCAGAGTCTGAGTTTTTAACAAATTAAAAAAAAGTTGTATGATATATTCGGTACCATAGAGGTAGCAGTAAATAGGTTTAATGTTTTTTTTTTATTCACAAACTTAGTGCACACGATGTTCTAAATTCAATTTACTTTATCCTCTAGAGAATAAAAACTGCTTTTGCACTCAGATATTGAAGATCAAAAATACTCTTTCCGAGATGGTGGGATGAAAATGTATTTTCTTTCTTTCTTTCTCATAAACTAGCGACCCGCCCGCGCGCCCCTGCTTCGCACGGGTGCACATTGTTTTTCTACTATATCATGCATGTATCACTACATAGTATAAAACAAAGTCGCTTTCTCTATCCCTGTCCCCATGTCCCTTTGTACGCTTAAATCTTTAAAACTACGCAGCGGATTTAGATGCGGTTTTTTTTTAATAGATTCAAGAGGAAGGTTTATATGTATAATACATGCATGATATGTGCACCCGTGCGAAGCAGGTACGCGCGGGCGGATCGCTAGTTATTCATATAAACCTTCCTCTTGAATTACTCTATCTATAAAAAAAACCGCATCAAAATCTGTCAAATCATCAAAACTTCTGCAGATCGTACACAAATTTGTTCCGAGACGGGAATCGAACCCGCAACCTCTTGCATCGCAGGCGGACTTTCGCCCGCTGCCCCACTGAGGTCGTCCTGTGAGTGTGAGTGATAGTGAAGACATTGTTACCTGTGTCGGTGCGCTGCGTCTCTCGGTCGAGGTCGCGAGCGAGCGCGACCAGCAAGCCGTGGTGCGCCTCGTGCAGCGCCAGCGCGCCCGCGCCGAGCCGCTCCGAGCCCTCGCTGATTATCTCCTGCCGCAGCAGAGTGAACACCTCCGTCGATAGTTGGATGTACTGGAACGAGAGTTTAAACTAAATGACAACAACAGAGATTGCCGAAAAATGCGAACGATGACTTATGCGAATATACATTTTCGCTATAATAAAAGCCGGAATAAGAAATTGTGCTAGTTGAAATAAAAAGATCGCGGAAAAACGCGAATGCCGAAAGTTACTGCACGGAAAACGTTTCAGCGAATGCCGTCTAACAAATCGATGTAACTATGTGTATACAATAAACAAGTAAGTTGCGCTAAACAAAATGAGTTCTTAGGCCGCCACTGATTCATCAGAGAGCAGTTTGTTAGTAGCCTTTTTTACTGGGTTTAATGCCTTACGCATAATACGCATTACGCATGCCTCTCACGCTGGGAAAGTAGGGGTGGATAGTGAGTGGTGGGGGACGACCCACGCGTGGATAATGGTTACTGAGTACGGAGTATTGCGTACTTGGTACCGGGTACAGTACAGAGTACAGGGTACTGGGTGCAGGGTTCTGGGTATGTGATACTGGATATAGGGTACTGGGTACTGGGGTATGGGGTACTGGCCCTACTGGGGTATGGGGTACTGGATATAGGGTACTGGGGTACTGGGGTATGGGGCACTGGGTACTGGGGTATGGGGTATGGGGTATGGGGTATGGGGTATGGGGTATGGGGTATGGGGTATGGGGTACTGGATATGGGGTATACTACTATACTTAACTATACCACTATACTATACTACTACTACGCACTACGCTGTTGTGTAGTGTAGTGCGTGTATACTAACCGAGTAGGGCTCCGCCTTGTCGGGCACGAGCGCGTGCGACGGCCTCGGCGCGACCTCGGGCGCGTCGGGCGGGTCCGCGGCGCCGGCGCGCATCAGCAGGCCGCTGTCCGCCGCGTCCGGCGCCACCAGCGTCGACTCGAACCAGTGCCCCAGCAGGGGCTCGCTATCTGTATAACAACATTTAACCTGTTAGCAGGCTGAAAATAGATAAAACCACGAAAGGACGCTGGCACAATTATCTTGATGCAATAGTGTGTGCGTGCCACCAACCGTATTTAGGGCGCTTTTGACCGACGAAAACAAAAACGGAGGAGGTTCTCGTGTTGAGAAATTAGACGCGTATTTTTTTTATGTATGACCGCGCATAACTTTTTGCAGAGTAGACCAATTTTAATAATTCTTTCTTTCACACTTACCGTCTTGAAATTAACAGTAAACATAAACCATCTTTTTTATAATCCAAGCCCATTTATAGCTGCTCAATAGAGTATTCTTGTCACAGTTGTCACTGTCACTTTCATGCCAACGAAAAGAGACAGCAACAGAATTATCGGTCTGATAAGCTATTGTCGCGCTCAAAGACCAGAATTTAAAGACAAAATATAAAATTAAATGTTTTGGTTAGTCTTTCTGTTTTTCCTCTCAATAAAGTAATCGCCAGTTCGGTGAGTGATAGATATTAACATACCATCGTCAGTCTCCGAGTCCTCGGAGCACAGTATCATATCCTGGAAGTAGACGGTAGAGTCGGAGCGATCGTGCTCCGCATCGTTCTTCTGCACGCGCTTCAGATTGGTCGCCTTGCGGTAGCAGACCACGCCTAGCGCCACCAGCAACTAAACAACAAACACCCGATTGAAGCTCATGTTATAGTGCGCGTCACGCAAAAAGAACGCCCGGAGGGGGAGGGGGTGTGATAGCGCGAGTATTTTGTATGCGCAATCACATCCCCTTTAATGTTTTCCAACGTTCTTTTTGGTTGACGCGACCTATACTTGGAAACAGAAAGCGAGGTATTCATTAAAATATTTTTCTTGTCGTGTCACTACTTTCTTTCGAAAAGTGTGGTGTAAGGATTCAAAGCACATATTGTGTCACATATTTTAGAAGTTTTTTGGTTCTAAGATATTCCGGTTTCCCCACGATGTTAACCTTTCACGCATAAGAGTACTGACAATGAGCAAATATATCTTTGAGCAGAAAAATTTATTGGCGAATGACCGGGTGTGTGTAGGTGTGATAGTGTGACGTCACAGTTACCTAATGCAGCGTCATTAGACAGTTTATAATTGTGACGTCAGGTTTACCTGACGTAGTGGCATTAGCCACAGTTGTATGACAGTTGTGACGTCACGGTTACCTGATGCAGCGCCATTAGCCAGCTGTGTATTGTTGTAACGTCACAGTTACCTGATGCAGCGGCGCGGCCGTCGACCGCCGCAGCTCCCGTCAGCTTGCTCAGTACTTGATGCAGTGGCATTAGCCACAGTTGTGTGTAGGTATGATAGTTGTGACGTCACAGCTACCTAATGCAGCGCCATTAGCCAGTTGTGTGACAGTTGTGACGTCAGTTACCTGATGCAGCGGCGCGGCCGTGGACAGCCGCAGCTCCCGCTGGTGCGCCGAATGCTGGCCGAGCACGTGCAGCGGCGCCGGCTCGGCCGCCACCTGCAGCGCGCTCAGCGTCTCCAGCCGCCCGTCCGACAGCAGCGCGTCCAGCCACGCGAGGCACCGCCCGCCCAGCGCCACCCATACCACGCCGAGACCTTGTTGCCTGGACGCATACAAACACACATACACACCAATATACATTACATTCATGCAGGTACATTCTTACTAGAGCTACATAACTTATGCTCTTTGTACAATGCCTAAAAAGTTCTGATATTACTTTTTGACCTCTTACACATTCTGTATGATGGATTGATCATATGCAGTAGTAGTACTCACATTTTGGTCAGGTTGTAAGGTCGGGACGGCACCTTGGCCGGGCTCTTGCCGGGCACAGTGGTGGGGCAAGGCGCGCCGGCTAAAGCGTGGTGAATGCCGCACAGAAGAACCCAACCACCAATCATCAGGTGGTTTTGGTACACCTACAGAAACATGAAATATATATCTGGATGTTCAGACTAAAATTTACAGGCAAACTGACGAGTTATCTGCTGAATGATAAAAATCTAAATGCCTGCCTCATAATCGTCGTTTTTACAACTTCAAAAAAGGAGGAGGTTAACAATTTGACTGTTTTATATGTTTGTTACCTCAGAACTTCCGACTGGATTCTCTTTTATTTGAAAGCTGGTGCTTTCCGTGTGGTCCCATATATATATAAGCAAGATCTGACGACAAGTTTTTGAGTTATAG
The DNA here is from genome assembly GCA_963576535.1 of Plemyria rubiginata. Lineage (NCBI taxonomy): Eukaryota > Metazoa > Arthropoda > Insecta > Lepidoptera > Geometridae > Plemyria > Plemyria rubiginata. The sequence goes on along the minus strand of OY754908.1, from coordinate 11,665,998 downwards.
TAGTATGAGTGTATTTCCAGTGTACTTGGTCGGTTAGATATTAAAAAGTGACTCTGTAAGGTTTGCTTTATTGTCAGTAACTTGTCAAATTCATGTCAACGAATGAGTGAATGTATCTTGCTACAAACGGGGACTTAGCAACAATCGTTTAAAGCTGAAAGCTAATGGTGGGTCACTGTGACCTCAACTACCATCTTCTCAAGATCGGAGCTTTAGCAATTAAGACCGATAACCATCATTCCTGTAGATATGTCAGTTCAGTTGGAATCTTTAATTAAAAGCTCAATCTAAAAAATAAGATAACAAATAAGTATTTCAAAACCATCAAAATATGTTTATTAGGGAAACAAAAATACAAGTTACTTAAAAAGTTGGGAACGATGATATCTGCAGAAGTATAAAACTGTGTCGCAGATACCAACACACAATAACAAAAATTTAAAATGACTCACGAAGCCACCAGCGCGCGTAGAATTCTTGAACGTTTCGCCAACAATGTTGTACAAGCTCAGAGCACTCTCTACCAGCGTCGCTGTCTGCTGTTCGTACTCTTCGTCCTTCGGGTGAAGAGATGCCTGACGAAAACCAGATGTACTTGTTAACAATTTTCTAAAAGTCAATACAATTTATCTCCAAGGTAATTATGCAACAGCTTGGCGTGAACCATGCTAAAGAAAGTCGTCTCAACTCAAAATCTCGGACTTCTATTAGACGACCAGTGCGCCTGGACAAAAGCTACTTTCCACTATGGCAAATGTGAACAGAAATTTGGATTTGTTTAGACCAGTAAATACGGCTTTTTACTTGTTCTTTTAGGCTTGGTTGGGTGGACCTGGTACCTATACTCTGTCCAAACTCAAGATGCAAATACCTATTTCTAAACAAACCTGTAATTTTAACTTAAAATAACTTTCTTGACGATAAACGCTTTACAGATTCTGCAGTACTTTTCTATTTGCGATCTTGCCTACAATAAGTAATGCTCACTAATATTTTCTTTTATTCAACACCAAAACGAGAATTTTAGATTATTTAATGTAGTTTGTTGACAAACATTGCGTCTTGAGTTTGGACGGATTATAGTTTCATGTAGCTTTAACATCCGATTTCTGAAAGCGCGATCAACACTAATCGGCTGTCAAGTCACTTGGTATTTCAGCTTTTACTTCAAATTAGAAACAGATATCTTTTGACTATGTCTTAATCCCTTGACCGTGTTTTTACCTGTGCCGTGGCACAAAGCAGCGCAGCGATGCTGATATCACTGAGCAGAGTGATGCGCTCCGGAGTAAACGGCTCCAGGCACGGCATTGACAGCGCCAGACGGCACACGTTCACTTCGTTCACCAGGAAATGAAGGCTGTAAAACCAGAAATTGTAAATAGATTCATTTATATTCCTCCTATTTCATACTAAGTATTAACATAATTGTGACATTGTTTTAATATGCGTTGTGTACTACTGCAAAATGTGGGTATGTAGAAAGTTTAATATTTGGATAATAATATATCTCTGACTACTCCTAGACATCCTCAAAGGAATCTCTTATTACTATAGGTGTTAAGATCAATTGAAAATGAGATACGAGACGGTATCTACCGTGCCTGGGGATCAAATACGTAGTAATATTTCTGTAACTCCAGAGTTGGTAGTAGCATTAGCATGCGAATTTAAATTAATGAACCATGTGATTCGTCAAAGGATCATTTGTTAGTAATATAGTTTGTGTGATCATTAGTGATCATTTGTTTGTTAGTTGACCATTTGTTTAGTTAAAAATTCGTTCGACGCAGCTTAGTCACGTAACTTCTAACAGACTGCCCCCCCCCCATCTCTTTTTATGTTCAGTCCTGTCCATCCAAAGGTTGCCTGGAAGAGAACGCTGTTAGCGATAAGGCCGCTTTTTAGTTTCTAAGGTAAAATGTTATCTTTATTTTGATAATTAATAAAAAAGAAGAGTTATCTATTTATCTATCAAAAAAGAGTTATCTATTTATCTATCTAACGCATTTTAAAGTAAGTTTAGTTCTGTGCAAGTCACGTGATCTGTCGGTAGGTCAGGTTGTCTTACAGCGAGGCGTCAGAGTGGAAGTGCGGCGCTGCGCCGGCTTCCTTCGCCGTCTGCCAGCGGCTGAGGTAGCGCTGCAGACACGGCAGAGAGCCGCAGACTTGCAGCAACACACTGCCGGCACGGAGCTGCATCAGCAGCGAAGTAGTACTGTTGGCCAGCCACTTCTGCAAAGGCAACACCAATATACTACAGCTGCTTATGCACTCTTTTTATCTTCTTTCTTTCTATTTTTTTACATTATGTTATAATTATACTTTTAATTGTAAACCTAGACAATAAGCTGCTAAATAAATAAATTTCACTCATTCACTACTGTAGTAGAAAATAAATGATTATTATTATAGTAATGTCGAGGTCACCAGTATACGTGTCTTGACGCTGTCTAGCTACTTCTGCAAATACAATACTGATATACCTAAACTGCCTAGGCTTTTCTCACCATTTTGTCTTTGTAGACACTTCTACAAATTTGCTACTATTTTAACATTAGCCAGGCAGCTCTGTAATCAAGGAGATCGCCAATATGTGTAACTAGCCAACCACCTCAACTAAAGACAATGCCCTCAATTTATCTGGATTAGTCAGGTAGAGGTGCAAAAGAAATACCTAAATCATGTTGGGGTTACCAATGTTTAGATCCTGACATCTTAATACAACATAATCTACTAATATCGATAGAGCTCTTACCTTCATATCGATAGAGGCTTGCTTTTCGTTCGCATCCTTAGCGCCCTCCATACTCTCCTTGCTTCCGGGAGATGCTACTGTTGACGCGGGCTGAGCTTGCGATGACGTCACACACGACACGGGGTTCCTCAGCGGCAGTGTCAGCTGTTCAAGCAACGCGTCGGAACGCCTTTGAGCGGTCGACGGAGGTTGCTTCTCAGAGGTTGTAGTTTGGGAGGCTAATGACGTGATCGGACTAGGTAGCACTGAAGATTTGGTAGTTTGGGTTTCTATAACAACAATGTTTAATCTAGAAACTTTAGAGTTAGACAAGATAAGATTTAGAATTTATTTCATTCAGTTAGAACTTTACAAACTACAACATTACTACTGCTGGACATAATATTGTTATTTGTGATTTTTTTTTATTTAAATATATTGACTATGGCCAGCCATCATGTACAAAACTTATTAGCATGGTAGTCAAACTATTTTAATGCAGTTATTAGAATCATTCATCCTAGATATGCATAGTACAGCAGTAAAAAATAGAATTCTTCATTCAGATGATAAAAAATCTTCTGAAGAAGTCTACTACTTAAATTACTTTATTAGTATGGAAGAAATGAAAATACATACCCTGCGCAGAAGCACCTGGGGGAAACTTGCAATTCTTCAGCAATGATGACAGGATCACCAAGTCTGATTGGTCATAGACTCCACCCTCGAGTCCGCAGAGGCCCACAATGGGTAGTAATAGCTGTAAATCAGGTCAAATTCGACTTTCATAGACATACATTGTTATTGTACAATTCTTACTGAAGCCAGCAGGCTACTATAGATTCATATTATTTTACTTGATAAGTACAAACCTGCTTCACAGATACATTGGGAGCAGCAGTGGTAGAGGTATCATCGCAGCTCAGTCCAGCTTCTGAGAGCTTCTTGAGAATCTGTCTGAATATAACACGGAATGCATCTTGTGCCGTGCTAAGTTGGTCGTTGGGCACTGAAAATGAATCAAAACATTATCATACTTTTCACTTAGAGGTAATAATAAGTCAGAGTGAATCGTCATAGTGACATTCATATTGCACAACATTGTAGAAATTATTAGTGATTAATATTATCAAGGAATCTCTATTTTTTCAGTCTAACCAGAAACAAACTTACAAAAAACATGTAGCTGCTATTTAAATAGGATTCTGATTATTTCTGATGATAACCAAATGTACTTACTTCTAAACTACAAAATAAACTGAATCTGTACTTACAACTATTTGCATTTATAGTTAGGAAATGTGCAGACAGACACGCAAAGCATGTGTAGAACAAGTCATGGATATCATCATGAGTCTGGAAATCATTTTCGCTGTAACAACAATAAATTTCAGCTTAGCATACCTACAGATTTTCAAGTATTAGCAACTATTTTATAGTTTTTTTGTCGGACAGAGGTACACTTCTGAATTGTCTTCTCAATAGGTACACTTCATTATTGATCATTCAAGAGTATGACATCTTTTCTCTTGAGTCGCCACATACACAAAAAAAGTGATGCAAATAATTACATTTTTAAATCCCTAGGTATCTAATAAATTAAGGAATGAGGTACAGCAGATACCCTGGTTTGATTATTTGGTGGATTTTCTTTCTACTCTAGGTCATTAGATTTGAAAAGTAATTATTGTAGGCAAGGGATTGTCAAGATTCACTACAGCTAGTAGTATCCCTAGACAATTGTCTAAGTTACCACTACAAAATAAATGGTACACAAACCTTTTGAGTATGGCTTGAATGATTTCCACAGCATCATTTTTATCAAAAAATGGGCCATATATAGCTGTTAAAATTGGTTTTACAGTCGTAGACCACTCAACACTTCCTTGGCCTGAAGCGGCCATAGCTGACAACATTAATTCAGGAGAAGGAGAAATCTGAGTGCGTTTTCTCAGAAACCAGATTCATCCATTGATTTACCAACCAAAATACCAATTCTGAATTCTTCTTTCTCTGACTTGCCGAATTTGATATCATTCCGAAATAGTGAGCTTTTTTTATGATTGACAGTAAGACTTGCTTGACTGAGTCAAGTTGTCTTACAGTCAACTACAAGGTCCACATAATGTACAACCATGGATTACACAGCCCAAGAACTCACAGCCAGGAATGTACGGGCAGGAAAACGCAGTCAGGATACCATGTCCAAATGTACATGATATCCATGGTCGTACAATCCTATTATTATAATAATAATAACATTTTCACTTGCACAAGCTTGACTCTTAATGGATTGAAATCCATGGCTGTACATTCCAGGCACGTGCTGGGATTGTTCGACCCGGAATTGGATGCCATTGGAAGCTATTGGCTGCGTTTTGCAGGTTTATGTATACCAAACGTGTGTTAATTTTGTATGGCACGGAATGTACGCCAGCTAAAACCGTATATCGGTTGTGCTTTCCAAGGATGTGCAATCCATGTACATTACTGGCACCCGATACGAGCAGTCCTTTTGCTAAAAATGACATTGTCACAGCAGACAGATGACGTAACGATATAAAAAGTGAAATGGATGGAATGGGTGGGAGAAGAAGACGAAGACGACGAAAAGAAAGTTGAATTGAATGAGAATTATGAAAGAAAATAAACAATCTGAAATCTTAATAATTTTATTCTAATTTAGTGTTCTATTATCAAAATCATATTAAAATGACTGATCCGCAACTTATAAAACGTAAACTACCACAGGAAAATGGTTCAGAGCCATCAGGTAGGTAAACAAAATTCTTTCTAACCTAAGCCGATTACAAAACTCAATAAATTAACTGTTTGTTTCTCTATATCTAGAGCCCACGTCGAAAGTGCCGCATATTCAGTGCCCGTACTTGGATACCATCAATCGCCACGTCCTAGATTTTGACTTCGAGAAGTTATGTTCAGTATCCCTGACAAGAATCAATGTCTATGCTTGCTTGATATGTGGGAAGTATTTCCAGGTAAACTGTTAAAACTAGTTCAGTATGGGGGTTGGCTATAGCTACCCTTGTACCTGAGTTGAGGGTTGGCGATAGGGGGGTTGCAAGTGGGGGTAGATGGCAAGTCCTTCCCTTGAGTCCTTTTTTCTAGGAAATGAAAAAACTACTATACATTTTCAGGTAAATTACTACTTGGTTAGGGTTTAATTTTTAAAGTGATGAAAATTGGTAATAATATTTCATTTCCAAGACAAAAAGACTCAATAGAAGGAATTCCCATCAGGTAATATTTGTTTCATTTTCTAGAAAAAAGGAAGGGAAAGACTTGCCATCTAACCCCAATTGCATCCCTCCTATCCCCAATGGCGCATCCATACATGCCGCCGGCTTTCAGACCGCCCTGCCGCCAGCTTTACCGGCGGCCAGCAGATGCGGTTGCAATTTTCGCAGGAGTGTTGTGACTTATAAAATAAAAGTACTGCACTATCATCCCAGTTAAATTCTGTCATTTCGTTATTATTGGCCAGTTAATTGGCGGCCGGCCGTGCCGCCGGGCATGTGTGGATGCGCCACAACGCTCAACTCAGGTACAAGGGCAGCTATAGTTTAACCCAGTATGGTTTTATGAATATTTTACCCTATAAACTAATTTTTAACCTAGGTACTGATTTGTCCATAGTTACATATAAAATGCTTTTATAGTAAACAAATCAAAACATTTTTTTAATCTTAAGCTTTTCTTATAGGGCAGAGGCACCAATACACATGCCTATACTCATTCTGTGGCTGATGGACATCATGTGTTTTTAAATCTTCATACTCTGAAGTTTTACTGCTTGCCTGACAACTATGAAGTGATTGGTAAGATTTTTATTTACATTATCATTATAAAAAAACACACATTTACTTTAATTACGTATTAGTAGCTTATAATACCTACACTATTTGTGTGTACAAGAGTCAATAGTAATTGGATCCCTTATAGCTGGTTCACATTGGTTGAGTAGCACCTCCCACCATGTGTCCGTGCTCGCTGGTTGGCTGATAACACAAAAATACTGTGGTGTTATCAAAGCGATTGTTGTGATTTCGTCGAAAAATACTTTAACTTAGAATGGTTTATGTCTTAAAATGTTTAAACTGTATGTAGGTATGTGTGAATTATTTTCAGACTCGTCTCTGAATGACATAAAGTATGTCTTGAATCCAATCTTCGATGAGGAGCAAATCACTCAGATGGACTCCAACACCAAGATGTCCCGAGCCACGGATGGTACTATGTACATGCCCGGCATTGTTGGCCTCAATAACATCAAGGCTAATGATTACTGCAATGTTATATTACAGGTTTGATGAGATTTTATAAATAAATAAATAATGCTGGAAAATAGATGATCCTGTGTGGATTGTCCAGCATTATTTATTTATTTATTTAATCCACACAGCACCATCTAGCCCCAAAGTAAGCTACTAAAAGCTTGTGTTAACTTATGGGTACTAGATGACTGATATATTTTACTTACTGTATGAGAATAATACCCTGTCCCGAAGTGCGAATGGCATGGGATTTGGAACGACCTCAGTGGCGCAGCGGGCGAGAGTCCGCTTGCGACGCAAGAGGTTGCGGGTTTGATTCCCGCCTCGGAACAAATTTGTGTACGATCTGCAGAAATTTGTTCCATTGGTTTGGGTGTTTATGTATAAAAAAAAAATATCTATCTATGTAAGTATACATAAATAATGTATTAAATATATCGAGTCATCTAGGACCCATAACACAAGCTTTGAGTAGCTTACTTTGGGGCTAGATGATGCTGTGTGGATTGTCCAGCATTATTTATTTATTTACACACATATTTATAAATTCGCGCAACGCTTGTAGACTTGTTGTATTAGTGCGGTATCTCGCCAACGCGTGGATAAATTTGCGGCGAATTCGACCAGCCTGAACGTGAACAGGTCTTAGGCGCGACTTGCTACACAAAGGTACATTTAAAAACACGGTCTACTGTAATTCTTAAATGAAATATGAGCTAATTCACATTTCACAATTTTATTGCATTACCATACATCATCGCCACAGCAAGAGGTGCTTGCTATACTTCTTTTTTCTGTGCCTGTGTGTGTTTAGTAAATATAGATAAACTAGTTGCGCCCCGCGGTTTCACCCGCGCAGGTTTAGATCCCGATAAAAAGTAGCATATGTGCTATTCCAGATCTATCTCTCGCTCGTTCAGCTGTTCCGGCGTGAAAGAGTAACAAGAATCCATCCATCCATCCATACTTACATACTTTCGCGTTTGTAATAGTAGTAGGATTCACTATATTGTCTGTAACACAATAGGTAATGGCCCCTTCCATTCCAGTGCCTATCCCAAGTGACGCCTCTTCGCGACTACTTCCTCCGCGAAGAAAACTACGCTGATGTGAAGCGGCCGCCGGGAGACTCCATGTTTCTCTTAGCGCAGCGGTTTGGCGAGCTGCTGCGAAAACTGTGGAACCCGCGCGCGTTCAAAGCCCACGTATCACCGCATGAAATGCTTCAAGCTGTTGTGCTTTGGTCTAAGAAAAGATTCCAGTTTATAAAGCAAAGTTAGTCACACATCTTTACCTCTTTTTGACAGCTCAGCTGGTAGTAGCTAAGAGTGGCTACGCGCGTAAGCCTACGCGCGTAGCCGAGATAGGTACTAGAGCTACATACATCCGAGCCTACGCGCATAGCTGAGTTATGCGACATACATTCCGTCCAAAAGCTCGCCTTCTAGACAGGCTCTCTGCCTTGTGGGCTGGGTTACACAGCCTTATATTGTGTACAATATTTCAAGATTTCTACAACAATGTTCTACGATGTGTACAAATTTCTTTGCAGGTGATCCTATAGATTTTCTCTCATGGTTTCTCAATTCGCTACACATGGCGCTCAATGGTACTAAGAAAGCAAACAGCTCCATTATCTACAAATCATTCTTGGGCCACATGAGGATATACACAAGGTAGTTGAAATTTCAATAAACATTTACAAATACTCAAGTAATAAGTAATCTCATGAAAAGGTTTTTTTTATATGACAACAAAGCGTTGTCTAGCATGTCATAAACAATCACGGAACAGAGAAACCCTACTGTGGTAGGTACACAATAGTAACGTGTCCTAATGATGTACTGCCCTACGTCAATCAACTTGAGGCATCCACATGAAAAGTCTATTGCAACACCCTAACGAAGTACATTATGTATTGAATTAAAATTATTTAGTCATAAGTCCTGACAATGTAAAATCTACATACATAATAATGCAATGAATATACTGAATACTGAAGCCTCACGTAGGCCTTTAATTATGCACTAAGTAATATAGCGCTGGTCTACTGAAACACAAAAATATATTTCTCCAGTTCAATAAACTAATTCAGAATTGTTTGTAGAAAGCTACCGCCACCAGACGCAGAAGAGGCTGCAAAGGTAGACTTAAAGAGTGAAGAGTACAGTGAAATGATCACAGAATCTCCCTTCCTGTATCTGACATGCGACCTACCGCCGACACCTCTCTTCACCGACGAGTTTAGAGAAAACATCATTCCACAGGTAACAAGACATGCCTTAGCGCAGCTTATGCCAATTGGTATTATACAATACTAGTTGCGCCCCGCGGTTTCACCCGCGCAGATTTAAATCCCGGTATTCCCACGGGATAAAGTAGCCTATGTGTTATTCCAGACTATAATGTATCTCTCTGCCAAGTTTCATTCAGATCCGATCAGCCGTTTCGGCGTGACAGAGTAAAAAACATCCATCCATCCATCTATACTTATAAACTTTCACGTTTATAATATTAGTAGGATATAGTACCTCGAAGTAGTAGACTCGAAAATGAATTAATCGCGTTGCAAAAAAGAGAATGCACGAAAACATGCGTCCTAAGAAACCTTCATGCACCTACCTATACAAGTTATCCGCTAACTGATGAACCAACCTCGTGATCTGCGAAGAACAATCGTCGACCATGTCATCACTTCGGATCTACGAGTACGTTCCGGCATACAAAGGTCCTTCAGATGAGATTGCGGTCAAACGTTTTACCTATAAGTTGTAAAAAAATAAATAGTACCTATTAAAAAAACTCTTACCTATAAGAAATTTGCGCAGAGGAATACTTGTTTGTCGTCTAGCTTAACCTATGTACCTACCTATTCTTAACCTTACCTTATTTTCAGGTAAACCTTTACCAACTACTATCAAAATTCAATGGACAATCCTCCAAAGAATACAAGACCTACAAAGAGAACTTCCTAAAACGATTTGAAATCACGCAACTACCACCTTATCTGATTCTTTACATCAAGAGGTTCACAAAAAACACGTTTTTCGTCGAGAAAAATCCTACAGTCGTCAATTTCCCTGTCAAGTGAGTCTTTTTAATTACATAGTATTGTAGAAAATAATATGCAAATTCAGCTTACGAATTTATTCCCTGGCATGATAGATATCGCTTCAGATCTTTGGATACTTAGTATACTTACCTACCTAGTGTAGATTCAATGTAGATATTAAGTACCTAGGTTAGGTATGAATATTTTCAAAGATAGCTCAATCATGAAAATCTTTTGAGGGGTGTCAGATGCACTTCCAAAGAATACATTTGGTTCATACCCATATTTTTGTAGTGTTTTTTTACTATGGTTTTGGCTTATAGATTTTGCTGATAGTTTGATTTTCGCAGGTTTATTTTGTATTAATACTTAGTTTTATATTTATAGTTACTTATTTTTCACAGAAATGTGGATTTCGGCGACATCCTAACTCCTGAAGTGAAGGCAAAACACAATGGCAAGACCACATACGAGCTTGTAGGGAACATTGTGCATGACGGAACTCCTGAGAAGGGAACATACAGAGCCCATGTACTGCATAAACCTACCCAACAGTGGTATGTAATGTTTACTAGAATTACATTTTATAGTTCTCTACTTTTTTACTTTTCTAGTAAGTAGTTCGCCCCGAACTGAGATTTCGTGAAGCGACGCGAATGCTCCGAAAATATAAGGAACTGGTAGTCAGAGGCAAGTCCAAACATTGTACTTGTCTCTGGCTGCCGCTTACTAACTAAATGTGGTAACCAAGTTTCAACTGAATTGGCCTATTTATTAAAGAGTTCCGTTGAACAGACCTTGGCTCCATCATCAGAACAGGTCGCTATCACCATCTAATGAGAGCCAAGTTCCTTCTTATTTTATTCGTTATTATAATATTAGTAGGATTGGATTGTATAAATTAGCGGAGATTTTATGCAATCCTATTGGTTAATATTTCTTCGTTTCTCGTGAGACGATACGCGACATCTGGAAAGGCTCTTGACATGCATGCCCGATTCTACTAGACGTCATAACACTTGCTTGCTTTCGTTTGTTTGGTACAGTCTAGCTAGATCATCATCAATATCCTACTAATATTATAAACGCGAAAGTTTGTATGGATGGATAGATATTTGTTACTATTTCACGCCGGAACGGCTGAACGGATCTGGATGAAACTTGGCAGAGAGATAGATTATAGTCTGGAATAATAGACTACTTTTTATCCTGTGGGAATACCGGCATTTAAATCTGCGCGGATGAATCAGCGGGGCGCAACTAGTGCATTATAAAGTTGACGCGAAGTCATCGTATTAATAAGTTACTTCTGAAGTTGTTTTCATCTTTTCAGGTATGAAATGCAAGATCTGCACGTTACCAGTGTGTTATCCCAGATGATAACGCTTACTGAAGCATACATACAAATCTATGAACTAAAGCAGGACTGATAATAATTATATTAAATAATATAGGCAATAAATGAAACTAAGTTTTACTTGGTGTGTTTTATTGAGTACATTACATCGACATACAAAATGGCTATTTTAGAATCATTAGAATATCCCGTGGTCTGTGGAATGACCGTTGCGCTTACAATAATGCTTAATTCATAATGTGAATATATTATTACATAAATGTATCAGAATCACAATTTCTATTTGACACAGACGAATCTTGTCGTAATATGTAAAGTTCAGAAAAGTCCAAGAATACTTTGTATTAAAAATACCAGTGGAATACAAATTCAGACTAGAGCCTAGAGCATGTACTGAGAATAGATGGCATTAGACCTAGCTTCATGGCGTACCAGCGCCTTTAGACAACCTTATCTGAGCGCGAGCGCGTAACGAATGCGCGAAAAATATCACACATACGTTGAGCTTGACGACAGTGGCGTTTGTTATGTGTAGCACCAGTGCAATCGCACTCTGGACCTTCGTGCATTTACCATTTGCCCATGGAAAGCGTGACAGACACCAACAATCGTAAAACTAGCGCTTTTATTCAACTCACAGATAAAAGATTGTCTAACATGGTTAATTAAGTGAACATTGTTGAGTTTTGGCAATTATAAGGCCCCTCTCCCCAGTAATAGCTTTGCATGGACCCTGAACTTTGACCGAAATCCTTCAGTGGCTCTCTCCCCTCTTTCCAGCTACTCGCTTGAACTCTCCCATATTCGTGGTAGAGATTGGCGAGCCGAAGAACGCTAGATGATCGATCTGCGTCACTTCTCCACCTGACTGATTGTCTTTGATGAAAAGTTGCAGATTCTGAACGTTTTGGAATTTGACGAATTTGAGCGGGACGGGGTTGCCTTCCAAGTCGCTTGGAGTGAGCCTAGAAAGAGAAAAGAAATTTTTGTGAAAAAAAATGACAGGTTGAGTTTTTTTATAAATATTAGAGTTTCAATAGTCAAGCTCAAAAATTAATCACAATCCTGAGTGTGTCTCAATAAAAATCCTATGTCTCGATCGATGAGACAATATGTTTTCTACTGTGTCTAGAATCCCTTCCATTGCATTGGTACTGGAAGTTAACTATGAATTTGGGGTTAATATAAAGTCTTACTCCAATTCCTGCACTGATGAGTTGCCAGCTGCCTGGTCAAAGTCCAGTGTTCTTGGCTGATTGATGAATAGTTTAATGACTTTGGGTCCTTTGTCTGCCGGTCCTTTCACTTTCAGTGAGTGGACTTTCACCAACTGTAACAAAAAAATATTAAAGATATTGTCTTAAACCTATTAAAATCATAAGATTTTCAGAAAAACGATAAAACATCTGAAACAATATCACATGCAGGACACATTTTTACTGATATAAAAAAAACTGAAACAGCTTCACGACTTTGATCCCCAGGTATGGTAGATATCCCTTCAGATCTCCCAGTACCAAGTACTGATATATCCTGTGCTAATTAAAGAATCCAAAATGGCGCCACTTGAGGCACACGTGAGAGGGGTAATAACCCCTCTCGCTTGCACACTATTGTATAACAATAATGTAGAAGTAATGATTAGCCAGGGGGGAATCCGAAAAAGACAGAGGAAAAGGACATATCTAACTAGGAAGATCTCTACCACTGCGGGGTGCATCTAGTATGTTCATTATTTACAGTAAAGATTTCTGACCTGGTTGAATGATATATTGATGATGAGCTGCTCATCACAGTCGCTAGCCAAATAGCCACCTCCGCTTGTCAGAGCATGCACCATAGGGTGTTCATCAGCCTCATTTAAACATTCACACTCACTCTTGGTAATAAAAGTACCAAGGTCCATCTGAAATTAAAAATCTAATTTAATATCTTTTTGTACAGTAGATTCACATAGAGATTTACTATTGAATTTTTTTAATGTACTTGTAAACAGAAAATAATTTATGGGTTAATCACACCCCTGCTTATATTGCAGTTTAGAATTACCCTTCTAAGTATTTATGAAGGCACTTACATGGCCTGCAACAGCATTATCTTCATCTCCTGCTTCTTCAGAACCGTAATACTGTCTAACTTTGTTCTCCAGTGCCGAGGAATCAGCTCCTTGCAACCTGTCGATCTTTGTCTGCAATATGAATATAATTTTTCAATTCAACTTCTTTTTGTATAAACTGTCTACAACGGTTTTCAGTTTACAGGAAAATGACAGGATGAACATGAAGATTTTTATGTGTTTCTTATGAGAAAAACTATGGCAGTTCATTCAACATTAATAGAAGACAATACTTAGAAGATTTTATATTCCAAATCATAATATTCACCCGGTTTCTGTAGAATATAAATGTAGGCATCGCACTAACGCCCTGAGCCCCCGCGGTTTCCGCACATCGGTCTACATCAACCTTTAGGAACACGGCTCTGGGGTACTTAGCTGGAAGCTGCTCGAAGAACGGAGCGATTCTCTGGCACGGCGGGCACCTTAACACCATAGAACATGATTTAGTATGATAATAACCCAACTGTTGCACCATGACTTGGAATTTTTCAACAACATTCGCTTACCATGTCGCTGTGAAATCAACCACCACGAGTTTGGTTCCGGCACTGGCCATTTCAGTCTGGAAATGAGCCTCATTCTGAATAACCGTCGCTAATCCCATTGTTTCTTGATGAATTATCCACTTTTCTTGAAAACTAGAAATCTCGACAAGACAACAACCGGGAAGGAGGAAGGCTGACTGACACTTGAAAATTGACAGATAGTATTGAATTTGACAGTTTTTTTTTATTTTTTCGGATTATCATCATTTTGCCTAGGGTAGTGTGGTCGCCCAGCGACAAAGCCCTTCAAATAAGTAAAAAAAAAAAATTTGCTAAGTACATTTTGTTTTAGCTGCTTTGTTCTGTCTGAGATTATTTCTTGCTATTGTGGTACACATTCATACATATACATAGATTTTATCAAAAATTACAAATTAAACGTCATAGCTAGTTCCACCTATCGAGTCATTTGGAGAACTATATTGTTGTGTTTACGGTTATTCTCATTATGATGGCCGCCATAAGCGAAAGGGAAATTACGGCCGACTCAATGGCGGCCGTAGTTTCCGTTTGGTGTGGACGGGCACAGAATACGCCAGGTACTTACTGTGGTAAGGGTAGGTAGAGTAGGTTGTCGCCGTTGTCGGAAAACTACCTATTAGGTCAAGCCAATTACCTATGTCCTAAGCTGTGTAAGGTAGGTACGTTAGGTAAGTAGGTACCTACTTGTTTTGTTTTGTTTAGGTACTAGTCAGATGTCTCTGATGTAGACTTTTATGTAGGTAACTTTAGTACCTCTCTATGTAGGTAGGTACTTTGCTTATTTTTTTAGTAGGTAGGTATATATCGCCGTCCCCACCGAATAAAATCGTAATCGCAAAAGTCAAAATGTTCAGGAGAATTAAAAAACCGTTTTTTGACTATAACTTCTTAGTAGGCCTACTTACCAAGATTGTTTATATACCAAAAGATAGCTAAATTTTATTCAATATTTAAATTATGATTCATAAAAATACTGTGTTTACCCAAACAAAGTTATGGCTAAAAGTATATAATACCAGAAATTTTGACATTACTTTACGCGGTAAAGCAACAATACGATTTTATTCGCGGGAATTATCGATAGACATCTTACAGTAACATTCGATTGCGATCGTATTGACTCCAAAAAAGCTTTGTTGACTGTATCGGTAATATGATACTACCATAGTATTCGGCGTTTAAACCAACTATGGAGACTATAGTAAAATTGTAATACGATAATTTCCTATGGCAATTAGATATTGTAAAAACTGAATACCGTGTATCACTTAGTGCAAATTATCTATGGTAATAATTACAAAATAACAAGAAAAAAAATCATTTTGATAGTTATTTTCAAGAAATTTAATGGTATCAAATACACATATTAAAATACAAACAAAATTGGACATACTCACAAACAACAAAAAAATCAGGAACACGTTTTGATATGTATTTTAATAAAATTGAAAAAAAAAACATACAATCTAAATTTTAAATGATTAATAAATAAAAATAAATAAATAATGCTGGACAATCCACACAGCACTATCTAGCCCCAAAGTAAGCTATTTAAAGCTTGTGTACTAGATAACTGATATATTTAATACATTATATACTTACATAGATAGATATTTTTTTATTATACATAGAAAACACCCAGACCATCGGAACAAATTTCTGCAGATCGTACACAAATTTGTTCCAAGGCGGGAATCGAACCCGCAACCTCTTGCGTCGCAGGCAGGCTCTCGTCCGCTGCGCTACAGAGGTCGTCAAACAAATAACAATAAATTAATAACAATAAATGAAACATCTACCTAATCTAAATTTTGGTTATTCGGTTCATTTTCTCTTTCATGGGTTCGAAAAACTTATGAGCTTCTTGGAAAAGCCGAAGAAAGCCACAACCCGAGTAAGTCTTCGTGCAGAGGTTTATTGATAGGTTGATGGTAAAGGATACGGTCAGTAGTGGTATTTTATTCCCCAGTAATTTGATCAAGTATGAAAAATACCCAAGTAGAAAGCAAATAAATTAGACTACTTGATTAGACCAAACTCAAATTTTTAAGAGCCTCCATTTTCGTAAAAATTATAAAAATGTTTTGAGGGAGAAAAACATGTAAAGAAGCCAGCACGGCAACACTAATAACAAAAAAACATTCACTGTCAGGATGACTTGACATTTTCGTTACTTCAAAGTGATGTGACAACTCGGAATAAACCAAGGAATTTGAATACAAGTAATAAACACCAACTCAAAAGTCAAAATATTTATGAGATCACGTCAATGGCAGAACAACAAAACACACGAAGCACAACGAAATTACGAACAACGCGAAACGAAGTCGAAACACCGTGTGATTTTCAAATCAAGCAAAAAAAATCAACTCTCGCTATTTCAATTCAACGTATTGAATTTGTTCCACGACACTAAAAAATTATTCCTACTTTATGCTCCAAGTTAGAGTGAGACACAAACTCTAAAACGTAAGGCACTATCTCTTTCATACGGTGCGTTCCAGGGTATTCGCGTCACGATGTTTGCAAAATACTTTTCATAAAGGGTTGCCAGGCCTTCTTTAATGTTGCAAGAACATCTTGGTTCTACTTATGTTTAAAAAAAGACGGAGGGTTCTAGATTTTTTTTAATATCCGTAATATTATTTAAATAATATGCTATTTCACTAAAATAGCACACAGTCTTGCTTCAAGCTCAAGTTTATTTTTATACCAACCTCCATGAAAAATTTGAACAACTCCTTTGTTTTCTCAAAACTCCACAGTATAACACATACCAATATTATAAACGTGAAAGCTTGTAAGTATGGATGGATGGATGGATGGATTGATGTTTGTTACTCTTTCACGCCGGAACGGCTGAACGGATCTGGATGAAACTTGGCAGAGATATACATTATAGTCTGGAATAACACATAGGCTACTTTTTATCCCGTGGGAATACCGGGATTTAAATCTGCGCGCATTAAACCGCGGGGCACAACTAGTACAACGATATATTCTTGATAGCTCTTTGTGCTTCTTGTTGTACTTAGGTATTAAATTGCAACAAGCAACTTCCTATTTCGGCAGATCCCCTTTTCGCTATAGAGGTGCCACAAAAACTGTAAAATTATAATAAATAGGTTATTCTTGTTTACAATGGAATATGCCTACTTATGGTTGAGGGACGCTGAGAACTTTTTCTCAAAAACTGTTTTGTTGGTGTGTGTTGAATCGACTGCGGCTTCCCTTTTAATTTATTGGCTCTGTCCTTTCGTTTTACTTGGGCCCTGTAATTTTCTTCTATTGAAGCCTTTTTATCTCTTCGGTTTGCTCGTACAAAGAGCAAATTGCAAGAATAAATCTTTTTAAGGCTTAAAAAATTAGTAATTGTACTCGGTATTAAAAATTGATTCTTAGTGCTTAGTGTGTAGTTGATTCGTAGCAATGCTCTCCAAGAAAACTTCTTAACTTCTTGATGCGCAAACCGAAATTTGTATAGTTGATACATCTTTTAAAAAAAAGTCAAATTTGTCCCCCTGTCAGCTCACACAAAGAATGATTCAAGACTTTTGGAGTTACTGGTCGCGGGACTACGTTCACCAGCTACAACAACGATATAGTGGCACGATCAGAACACTGAACCCAAAATTGATTTAGTAAGTGAAGTATGTAGTTTGTGAAAATTGTGAATAAACATCCCGATGTCAAACGTATAGGTAGGTTGCGCACAAAAAAAATCGTTTATTATCGTCGACGCCATTTATTCGTCCAACTTCGATTTTAGTTGTACTTCCAGTCTGAGGCTAAACTGAAAATTATTAAAAAGATGGGCTTTTCGCACTATCGTAAAATCAAGGTAATGGGTTTCTTTTTGTTGATTTATGATACAGTAATCAATATAACAATTCCATTTATTTTACGAGTGTAATCGCAAGTGACTTCACTGTGATTGAAAAATCAAAAGTTCCGCCGAATAAAATCGTAATAGTACATTACCATAAAAAATGATACATTGCGTAGTCAGTATTAATATGTTACGTTTTTATTCCAGGAAAAAAAGTGTTTTTCTGTTCAATCGAATAAAACCGTTAGATCCATTACAAAATCGCTAACTCGGTAAATACTCGTACGAATCTGTTGAAAAAAATTCACAAGGTGTAATCGGACCTCTAGAATAGTTATTTCAAATAAAAGCACTACTATCGTAAAAGTCGATTACGATTTTATTCGGTGGGGACGGCGATATGTAGAATACGATTATGCTAACGCCCGCCCACTCGCTCGAAATTCGAACACCCGCGGTGAGACGGCTTATCCCACCAATAATTTTATTTATTTGCGGTCTTCCAAGCTACCCGATCTTTTTTAATCAACTCGGATTTGTTTTATTCCTGTGGGACAAACAGAGTTTTCAGATGAAGGTTCTTGTGATAAGTTCTGCTCTGATAATACAATTAATAACTTAGAGATTAGGTACACCAGATTAGACACTTCCTCGCCCGCCAAGCAACATTGCTGTTTTTCGGTTTGAAGGATGTGCAATGGTTGCCGGTGAAATTACATACACGTTCTTCTTCTTCTTCTTTTATTTATGGCTGTTCAGTGGCCGATAGGGGTTGCCACGAATTTGCCAATGTCGAGTTGGTAAGAGATTCTTAACGTGCATGACTTACGAGGCAATGCTTTTTGTTTGATGACGATGACACATGACACCATTTGGATGGGTGACCGTGAGAATACTCAAGGAATTTGAATACAAGAGAAGAGAATACTATCATTTACCCTTTGATTATTTATTATAGATCCCACTATTAAATTATTAACTACTTGGAGAAGTGAATCCAAGCGTTCCTTTTTTCCAAACACGGACCGGACGGAACCCTAAAAACGATTTTTATCTAATCTATCTAACTGCGAATGAGATAAAAGCTACGGGGTGTACGAAATAACAACAGTTTTCATTTGAATTCAGCCTTGGTAACTTGCTCGTGTAAACATGAAAACTATAGCAAAATATCGCGAAAAGTAGCGATGTTATTTTCAAATAAAATCATTTGTTTTCTTTGGGTCTCTTGCCTAATGTTTTTCTTTGAAATCGTTACTGGTAGAAATTCTATAATAAAACCAGAATACAGTAAAATTCAGGATTTTCTGTCTCATAAAGATTTGCGTGTTTATTTGATTTCACTGAAGCGAATTATTAATTTTTCGTATGAATGTCGAGGCAGTCTGGATTTGAATTTTAGTTTTGGATTATTTCTTGTAAATGGTAAGATCTGATGGTAGAATTTACCAATTTAGTAAAGGGGAAACCTAGAGTTTTCATGAATGTTGAAAAGAGTCAATTTGATCTTTCTAATCACCTACCTACCCATGTTTTTAAATAATGTAACATTTTTCAGTAAATCTTAAGCCGTTCATTAAAGACGATTCGATATCGGCCCCGCTGCAAAGCCAATTGAAAAGTGTATTGAAAATAAATGACAAAACTTTGGCTTTTTTACATGAAAAAATACGTCTAAATTATGAAAGCAATCAGGATTTTCTGAGTAAGTTTGTAAAAGGAATTTTCTACTGCAAATTACAAAAATATACCTCTAATATAATGGAAGTACCTACTTAACTAACATAGAAAAAATAATTATGGTGTTACTAGCTGACGCTCGAGGATTCACTCGCGTACCTACTAGGTATCTATTGATTGCTGAAACCCCAAACATCTTTCGCTTATATATTTGTAGGATAGGATAGCTTATCCTGAAATACATTAATTATAACATAGTTGTTTATATTCCTCAGTATCAACTTTTTTCAAAAATGATAAACCATGGTCTAAGCTGCTAGGAAAGTTCAACTTTAGATTAGCACGAGGAAGAGGACCTAATTCAGAGCGCAAACAAGTATATCCAGACTGGAGGACTTACGTTAAAAAAGTGGACGACATCGATAGCTGGGAACCAGGTCCTCGGCAATCAGGTAAATACGCTTCAGTGCTTGCTTTCTGTTTCATGTCAGGCGACACGACAGTATGGCTATCTCTGCATCGTTCTTAGAGTTAGCCATCTCACCTGACAAAGAATAGGTATAATACTTAGAAACAGTTCTGTGTACCTAGTCTTTTCACTACATGGTAACAAGCAAGGCGGGTATACATTAGGTAGTTTATAATATATACATGCAGCATACAAAGTTGCTACACATAATAATATGCTAACGGCCAATTACAAGTTTTCGCGGATATAATATTAGGGGAAGGGTGGGTAGCCCCGACGGCGCGGGTATGCGTTTACACCTCATTTGAGATGTCTAGGGGTAGACATCTCAAATGAGGTGTAAACGCATACCTAAAAAACAAATAAACACACATATAGATGACACGTTAAATTGCATCATCTAATAGGTGTGTTTATTTGTTTTCTATGTATACGTTAACACCTCATATTTGAAGTGTCCGGGGATACCCGCGGTCCGGGGCTACCCACCCTTCCCCTACATCGAAATGCTAAGCGAATTTCTCAAGAGCGTAACTTGAAATGAAACCAAACTGATGGAACAATTTTTGGAAATTAGGTAAGTCCTGTCTGTAAAGCTTACATTATAAGGTTAAACTATAGCTACCCTGGTACCTGAGTTGAGGGTTGGGGATAGGGGGAAAGCATGTGGGGGTGGATGGCAAGTCTTTCCCTATAGTTCTTTTTTCTAGGAAATGAAAAAAAATTTTCTTCAAATTTCTTCACTTAAAAAAAAAAAAAAAACCCTAACCTAATGAGAATTCCTTCCCTTGAGTCTTTTTGTCATAGAGATGAAATATTACTACCAATTTTCTTCATATAAAAAAAAACCCTAACCTAACTAGTAACTTACCTGAAAAATTAAATTATTTTTTTCATTTCCTAGAAAAAAGGACTCAAGGGGAAGACTTGCCATCTACCCGCACTTGCATCCCCCCTATCCCCAACCCTCAACTCAGGTACAAGGATTGCTATAGCCAACCCCATTATAATTTTTTTGTTATCTTTTCCAACTTCTGTGTGGCGTGACCTTCAAAGTAGGTAGGTAGTGGTAAAGTTACCACTTCACAGCAGGTTAGCCGTCAGCAAGTACTAAAGAAAAATACGTTTTTCTGGGACATTTTCCATTTCCATTTATTAGGGTTCATTCACACAATGGCCACCGTCTTTTGGGCGCCCAACGCTCAGCGTAGGTACATTGGACAATCCACCCAGCATCTTGCACTTGCAACCCGATATACCATCGCGGACAAGGCCGCCTACTACCTACCTCTCGAGTGTCAGCCTTCCCAACGATGGAACCATTGGATATGGGCATCACCACATGTGGCTCGACCTTGGGCTTGATTTCTGCCAGTAGTGCCAGTTTTTATATTTGATCGAGAATTTACTTAATTAATTTATGCCGAAGAACATGAACTAAATTCACATTCAGTTACCAATTCTTTGTTAAGACGAAGACAAGAGCTAATGTGACTCTCGCTTGCACGTTTTGACATGTTGAAAGATATAAAATAACTGAACGAATCAAAATTATTTTTTTACTAAACTGTGTGCAATGTGATTGCGCACAAAATAGTTGGTTGCGATTTTTCAAAATTGGGTTTAGTGATTTTATATCTTCAAAAATGTGGAATCGTGCGAGCGAGAGGTACATTAGGTGTTGTCAACGCCTTAATTAAATGATCAACAGAGTACTTACTTGTGTGTTCTTTTAAAAAAATTGTTTATGTTAATTGACTATCCAAAAACCTTATTCTAACGCAAGAATTATTCTAACGCAAGATTGAAGTCAAAACTAAAATTCTGTTTCAAAATTTCAGATTTTTGCATCGCATCCTTAGCGACAACTGAAAAATATGGACTAAAATGTAGAGTACCAGGCGATTGCTATAAAATATTGATAGCTGGCACAAACTTTGGTTACGGACTATCGCACAGGTAAGTTGTAACTCACGAAGCTAGCATAATATTTATAAGTGTAGGTATGTACTTATGTAATGTAACTAATATTTTCAGGTTTTTATTTCTTCTATTTGCCCACTTCGGTCGTGGATGCATCGTATTCTCAACGGCCCTGGATCGAAGATTGAGGCAGAGGTTTTGCAAAATGATGTATAGGGAAGCAGAATACATTTCCTATAATAAATATAGGCATGTTGACTTGATGTTTGAACAGAGTAAGAAACTTAATTTACCTAATCTCTCCTTTCATTGTGGAAATTAATTGGGTGAGATGGATGAGATGCGGGATTGATTTCCAGTGCCAGAACAAAATGTTAGCATTATCGTCTCATACAATATAAATAAAGGAATTTATCCCCTCCGCTTATTTACTGCATACATTGTATAACCTCTTCCTTTAGGATTTATAAGAGAACAATATTTTTTTTACAGTTGCACTCTGCACTTTAGACGGCCACGCCGAGTTTCTACGTCGATCATGGCTAACCAACCTCCTTCGCTACCAAACTCCTCACGGCTGCTTCAGCCAGCGCCTTCCACCAATCAGGCAGCAGAACGATATACTGAAGGATAGTGAGGAGGTTAATTGGAAACATGACGCAATGAATGGAACCTGCAATGGACACGTCACTGCTGTAGCTGCGGCATCTATCGCTTCTGCAGTGAGATTCATCTTAGAAATATAGCTCTGACTTGGCAAAGCTTTAATAATCCTGGTATGCAAATAATTACAAAATATTCCAATGTAATTATATAAGACACAAGGTTGGTAATTAAAACGTGTGCAATCGAAATATTCGTTTTATGTGCTATGCTTAGAAGGCTCTACCCTCGGCCATTTGTATTTATAAGTGAAGTACGAGCATGGAGACAAAAATGATTTAGGTAGAAATCAGGCAAGGAAAAACTTAGCGATGACAAAACTTTAACTAGCGTGATACAAAACTTTTTAACAAAAAATTAAACCGCCGAAAAAACTGAAAAGCCAAAAATAATAACCCTTTTTTATATCACCTTAATAACTTTTGCCATTTCTCATCAATGGACAATGCTGGACAATGTTACAACTTGAGTAACATTTTTAGGAAAGAGTTTTATAGCTTCGTAAATTTCGACGGCTCTGCATCTTGTGAGGTCTTTTTGACAAAATACAGTAGCAAGAGTACCGAGATAAAACGAGTCCCTTCCTCGATTTTAAGGTCTTCATATTGAAAGTGACACTTGTTGACCTCGCAACTTATTAATACTTTATAGAGCCAATGTCGCCCGGATGCGAGGTAAGAACCACACTGGCTTCCGGTGTGCATGGGAAGTGTTAAAATATAACATAGAAATGCAGGTGCGGTCACTTCCGAAAGGGCTAGAAAACAAATCAAATCAAAACGGTCTTTATTCAGTTCTTACAAGGATCACTTTGAAACGTCATCAAGGTTAGATCAAGGAATTTATATAAGTTACGGGTTACGTATATAAATTCCTTGGATTCTATATCTACCAGAATCAGAATTATTTACCTATTGGCAAAGATTAAACACATTAACAATATAATATAATATTGTTATGCATAATAAAACTTCGGCCAGCAGCACAGATGAGAACACTTACAAACAACTTTTCTAGTTTCAACAGTTCAGTGTTCTCCTACGTCTTTCTCTCCCTATTTCTATAGCTGCTATAACTATGCCTATATATATTATTTTGGTGATGTCATTGCAAGCCAAATGAATTAATAGGCAGACTGGGTTGTAAGATTTCATTACCGTCAATAATAACTATTCTGAAAGTCGAATCAAAGAAAAGTCAAAAGGTATTAAATCCCAAGGATCACTTCGAAAGGTCTTAGATCTTGGTGTATGGTCGCTACCAAGCTTAGAAGAACAGGGGCGTTATTCACTATGACCAAACCAAACGCGCTTGCGTTTAGATCACGTTGTGACGTCACACGGTTAGGGCCAAGGAATATAGATAGGGCAAAGTATTTCCTATGTTATAAATATTAAAGCGCCTACATCACGCTTTGACGTTACACGGTTTGGGGCAAGGACTCTCCATGTCATAGAGAATAATGCCTCCCAAGGCAACAAACTTATCAACGATCCGTGATAAGAATTTTGCAATCGATCAATTTAAATTATGCGCTGTACTGTTTCATAAATATATGGATGCCGTTTATGGCCTAATTTACTTGTAACGAATTGAAATTCGGTGCAAGTTCCTCTGGGACCATCCTTTACTACCTACTTATTCATTGTTTAACGTAACGGTAGGTAGATGGGCCGTGCATTTTAATGTGGACTAGTAGCAAGCCTGCGGTCTCTTTCACCCAGAGGTTTTTCCAATTTTTTTGTAGCTTGCTGAGGAACAAAGGTTTATGAATGACGACCACGAACCAAAGAAAAACTTAAAGACCGCGGAAAACCGCGGTCTTATGGCTCGTCGGTAAAGCTCTAGTCCTTAAGGGCCCGGCGACAGCGGTTCGCAGTTTCGAGGTGCGATCGGCTATTATTTCATTTCGGGGAGGTTGTTTGAAAGAATAACTATCCAATGACACGCATAAATACTGTTCGAACACAAATAACACAATAATATAAGGGCAACATGCCCGAATCAGAAATCATTTTGGTATTAGTATGTTTGGCCTTACGTTTACCTAATACCAAAATGATTACTGACTCAAGCACATTTCCCTTATATTATTGTATTATTTGTATTCGAACAGTATTTATGCGTGTCACTGGATAGTTATCCTTTCAAACAACCTCCCCGAAATGAAATAATAGCCAATCGCACCTCGAAACTGCGAACCGCTGTCGCCGGGCCCTTAAGGCGACGACGGACGGACTAGAGCTTTACCGACGAGCTATAAGACCGCTCACCGCGGTTTCACTCGCTTGTCGATCAAAGCCTTGAATGTCCCTCACCCGATGAACGTATGACGTTTTGATCGCAAGAAGTCGTAAAAGAGAAGGTTTAAACTCTTCTACGTGAAAACATACGAGTGACATTTGTCCACTTCTTCAGACTGATAAAAATGATAATGTTTTCGTTAATCGATTGACAGTCAGTAGCAACTACAAAAGGTTTAGCTGTGGATTTTTTAAATGACCCTTTCCATGCTCGGCGATGGAATTAGTAATTCTTCTACGTAAAAACAACACTACGATTATTTTATAGCCATTAAGCTAAGCTGCAGTAGGACGCTACTGCGGTACCGAAAATGTTAACGGTCTAATTATTCAATGCTGCTTGGGTGGGATGACCTTTGAGAACGCAACAGAATTAAAAGGTAGTGTTACCTATATACAACGGAGGAGGCTGAGCCACTAATAACGATCGATCCCCACCGAGAACAAGCATTTGTGTGATAAATGAATAGGTGTAAATACTTACTAAAGGTACGTACTCATATTCCATTTAAACATTTTCCTGTTTCTTTATGCTCGAGTGAGATAATTTTCTCGGAACCACTTTATGGACCATTTCATGGACAAAATTTATACGAATTTTAGTATTCTTAGAGCAGTATGGGCGGCACATATCGTTTCATCAGCTCACTCCAGAGCCGATGACTAACGTATCCTTGAGTCGGATGCAACGATGCATACATTAACACTATCTTCATATCCTTTCACATGAGACGCGACAGTTCCTGCGGTTTGCTGCACGAGTGTTTGTGAAACTTTGGAATAGTAGTGTTAAAGAAAAAAAACCTACTACTTATCACTACATAGTATAAAATAAAGTCGCTTTCTCTGTCCCTATGTCCTTATATGTATGCTTAAATCTTTAAAACTACGCAACGGATTTTGATGCGGTTTTTTTAATAGATAGAGTGATTAAAGAGGAAGGTTTATATGTATAATACATCTCATATAGTAGAAAAACAATGTGCACCCCTGCGAAAGTAGAAAAGCAATGTGGACCCCTGCGAAGCAGGGACGCGCAGGCGGGTCGCTAGTATACTATAATACGTGTAAGTATATACTAATGAGTACCTACTATATACGATAACAAAAAAAACATTAGTGTTCATAGTGATGTCATAACTAAAACTCAGAAAATCGAACAATAAAAAATGACCCTTACTACAATGATATAAAAGTTAGCATTAGAGCTGGTTGTCTGTTGATTATCCGCGTGTACATAACATACAGACCCCGATTAATGATTTATTCAATAACTGAAGTGAGAATAATATGTGTATTCCGTTTAAAACTGGACCAGACCCTCCTGGACCTTTGGATTCTGTTGACTGTCCAAATAGTATGAGTGCAGCAGTCAAAATGATATAAGTCGAGTTATGCCCTTTTATTTTTATGGCATCATTGTTGTCTACGTATTGTAACATAATAAATATTACTACTTGGTACTTGGTGAGTTACGACACTTAGTCCAGGCAGCTGGTGCAGGCTTCCCCAGTTACTTAAATATAATTAACGAATTTATCATAGAATTTACATCACAATGCGACTTGCATATGTATCGTGTACAAGAGCCTAAAGCAGTATTGAGCTATTGCAGACACTATTGTTGTCCCGAACAATAAGTTAGGACACCCACAGACGCAGCGTGGAAGCCAATGATGGGGATATGCAAGGTGCTAGGTATTACAACATTGTAATTACAAGTCTATCTATTACTTTTTTGAGCTCGAAATGGGAGGTAAGTGCGTTTTTAATTCATATACATGAAGTTTTTTTTAGCCGCTTAAATCAGCATGTTTACTTTATTAGACCTTTTCATAGCCGATATACCTAGGTACTTTTGACCTGCCTAAGACTGTTGCCTGTTCTTCCAGGCGTGGTTGCGTGAACCTGGCATCTAGCTAGATTAACCTAGCTCAAAGTAGGCTCAATGTGATCCTTGTGATTCAACTGAATAAATTGACTTTTTGACTATCCGATCACGATGCCAAATGAAAACCACGAAAGTACTCTACATGTCATTGTTTCTACCCTATTTATATACATACCTAACTAAAAGCTAGAAATTAAGTTTTCTAACAAAATATGGACCGAACATTGCCTGAATTAAGTAATATAGGTACGTGAGGTAAAAATTATACCTGCCAATACTTAGAAAATAATCTTATTCAACTTGGTATGGTATTTGATTGTTCTAGATACTTTTAACATCGATTAAAATCGACATTTCTACGTAGATAACACAACTAAATGTGGACTAAACTTGACCAGTTATGACCATATCCAACAATGCAGTTGGCCTTGGTGACGTCACGAGGAAGCTATTCGAGCCCGGTCACGAAATGAAGCATTTCTTGGTACCATGTTATACAGTCACTGCTATATATAAGTATATAGGTATTCTATGCATTTTAGTCACGCATTTTTCAGTAATAATCTTATTCAATCTTTCAAAGGACATAATATAATTGCGCATCTATAGTGCGTTTCATCGCATAGTTCCTATGCCGTCATGTTGGCAGTAGATACCTTTATTTGAGTCGTTTTTTATTAATAAAGATACATTTTAACGTGTTAGCACTGTTGACAGTAAGAGGCTCCAACAATGTGGCTTATTAACTATTTCATAAAACGCAATCTATCTCTATTATTATATAAACTACTAAAATATATTTACATGACAGAATTGGAACTCTTGATGAAACGCACTCTAGTTAAAATTTTTATGACATTGATAAGATTATCTATATGTAATATGACTAGATAAAATAAGTTGTATCCTCTCTATACAATATTTTTTTATCATTGTTATCCGAAATAATTTGTAGTGCCGCCACATCCAATGTTAGGGTCGTGGGCTCTCATCGGTGAAGGAAAACATCGTGCGAATTGTTATTAGCACGATTACTATTACTATTACTACTAGCCTATGGTGTCCCATTGTTGGGCAAAGGCCTCCCCCCTTTTTCGCCAGTCACTTCTATCACGAGCCTTTATCCGCCAGTCCCTCTCATAGGCGTCCAGCTCGTCTCGCCATCTCATGCGCGGTCTGCCGCGACGCCGCCTCGCTGTGTCAGGGCACCACTCGGTAGTGGTTTTAGCCCACAGGTCGTCTGGCATGCGACAGACGTGGCCGGCCCAGTCCCACTTCAGCCTAGCGGCTTTATGCCCCACGTCAGCAATTTTAGTTTTGGAGCGCAGAATGGTGTTTCGGACGCGATCTGTTCGTTGTATTCCTAGAATGCTGCGCTCCATTGCCCGTTGGCAAACCTTGAGTTTGGATTTCTGAATATTTGTCAAAGACCAAGTCTGCGAGCCATATGTAAGAACGGGAAGGATGCACATGTCCATGAGCTTGCGTTTGAGTTTCATAGGAAGGTTGCCCTTCAATAGTTCCTTCATCGACCAGTAGGTCCTCCAGGCGTTCTCAGTGCGTCTTGCAATTTCTTTATCCTGTCTGCCTGTTTGGAGGGACACTACTTGGCCGAGATAGATGTATTCATGGACGTAGTGCATCGTTTCACCGTTCACTGTTATGCTATAGGCAGTGCTGTTAGTCATAACCTTGGTCTTTGACATATTCATCATCAATCCAACTTCAAGGCTTGCATTGCTCAGATGTTCAAGCATGGATTGTAGTTCCTGAGCTGTGTTGGCAAAAAGGACTATGTCATCAGCGAAACGGAGGTTAGTCAATCTAACTCCGCCAATTTTGATGCCCATGTCCACCCAACTTGCCGCTAGCTTCCTGAAAATCTCTTCCAGCGTGCTATTGAAGAGTTTTGGAGATAGTGGGTCGCCTTGCTTTACTCCTTTTTCTATTGCGAATGATGGACCAAAAGTTTGAATTTTAATGGCTGCTGTACTGTTTAGATAAATTTGTTTAATGATGTTGATGTAAGTTTCATCGATATTTTGATTTTGTAGGGCACTGAATATTGCTGAGTGAGAAATACTATCGAATGCTTTCGAATAATCAACAAAAGCTAGGTAAAGAGGGATTTGGAATTCGTGGTGTTTTTCTAGAATTTGGTTCATTGTGTGAAGGTGATCTGTGGTTGAAAGTCCTGTGCGAAACCCAGCTTGTTCGGGTGGTTGCTCTGAGTCTAGCTGTTTGCAGATACGATTCTCAATGACCTTTATAAATGCCTTATAGAGATGGGAGACAAGGCTAATAGGCCTATAGTTGTTGATATCTGACTTTTCGCCTTTTTTATGTATCAGAATAACGTTAGAATGGCAAAATTGTTTTGGAAATTTTCCTGTGGATAAGATACTATTGAACAAATTGGTAAGGTGGGGTAAAAGGGTGGGTTCACCAATTTTTAGGGCTTCTGTGCTTATACCGTCTTCTCCAGGGACTCTGCTATACTTCATTTTTTGAAGCGCGCAATGAACCTCGTAGCCAGTGATGGGGGGAATGGAATCAGAGCAACAGTAGTTTTCAACGCTTGGTTCTACATTATTAGGTCCAGCACAGTATAGGCGCTGGTAGAAGTTAGTGCAAATATCTAAGATTTTGTCACGGCTGTGGTGTTTTTTGCCAAGGTTATCTTTCAGACCAGTGATCCAAGATTTTCCTTGGGATATGCCTTGTTTAGCTATTTTAAGCGAGCGGTTGCTTTCTAAGGCGATCTGCACTGTTTTTTCTTTGAATAACCTATTGTCTTTCCTTATGCTCTTCTTAACTTCTTTGTCTTTTAATCTGTACCTTGGATCTGTTACGTCTTTTGCTAAAATAAGCCTATCTTCGATTAATGCTATTGTTCCTGCTGAAAGTTTCTTTAACTTATTGGGCAGGCGCTTCGTTTTTCTGCTAGCGGATTTGATACTATTCTCGATGTTAGTGAATTGTATCTGGACATCGTCGGTATCTAAGTCCAAATTGCTAAAGCTGTTCTTCAAATCTAAATTAAATTGCTGTTTATTCATTAAAAGTGTTTCTTTATTCAGTCGCTTTATTCTATTTTTAAAAAGTTTTTCTCGGTATAATTTAATATCAAAAGTTATCGTTGCGCGTAATGGTCTATGATCTGAACTAAATTTCATTGTATTTAGAGCTTGTATGTTTTTAATTATTGTTTGGTCTGAACTAAGTATGTAATCTATTTCATTTTGGTATCGGTTGCCTGGAGAGAACCACGTCCACCGTCTGCTAGGTTTCTTTTTAAAGTAGCTATTGCTAATAAAGAGATTTTGCCCGAAAGCAAATTGAATAAGACGCGAGCCCCTTTCATTCCTTGACCCCAGTCCATGTGGGCCCAGAAGTTTGCAGCAGTCATTGTCTTCTTTCTCACCAATTTTGGCGTTGAAGTCACCAACTACGATGTTCCAGTTGCTGTGGTGTTCTTCGCAAGCTTTATTTAATGTGTCATAAAAGTCTTCTATTTCATCGTCTGAGTGAGTAGTAGTAGGAGCGTGAGCTTGAATAATTGAAAGAGTTTTATTATGGGTGACTTTAAATTTCAGCAAAGCTATTCGATCTGAATATTTAATAAATTCAATTATGTTATTTTTCCACTTTTTGTTCACTAAAAAACCCACTCCGTAGAGTCCTCCTGCATTACCACTGAAGTAAAATATACTGCTATCTCTTTCTATCGTATCTTCTCCTTCCCTCCTAACTTCGCACAATCCTACTATGTCCCAATTGATATCAGTTAGGGAATTTTCAAGTTCCAGCAATCGTTCTTCTGATTTTAAAGTGCGTACGTTATACGTTAGGATGTTAAGGGTTTTATCTAAGTCCGGTTTCGTTTGAGCTTGGGTCGTTTGACGGGGAATCGATCTCGCCCGGAGATTCTTAGCACCCCTGGCCCTGGGATGGTTTTGTTTTCCGTCATCAACAACACCAATCCCAGAGCCCCCGGGAACTTGGGGCCTATCGTTTCTGGTGTCTGTCATATTGGGGGGGGGGGGGTTTGGACCTTAACCCACCACGCTGGTCCAGTGCGTGTTGGTGGGTGGAGCGTCAGAGCCTCGTTTGTTGGTCAGCAGGGTGTACCACGGGCAGGTGAGGTTGACTTGGGTTCCTGGAGGTGTTATTTGGAGCCCCTTACATACCCCGATAATAATTAATAATAATTAATAACATATTATATAGGTAGATAGGTAATTTAAGATCCTAAACAAAATAGAAACAGGCACGATTCTCTTCTCTCAAGAGAAGGTAAGGTAGATCTAACCTATCCCTTCAGATCTCTTAAACCAAGCTCCAACTCAAAAATCTTTAAGGATGTTCAACGGGGTAGCCAGAGGCCTCAGTATATTTGCACATCCCCCACAGTTGCAGTAGTTGGAAGGTTTTTTATGGAAAACCTTCCAAAATGCTAACTGTTGTGAGTTTTTTAAGAGATCTGAAGGGATAGGTTAGATCTACCTTACCTTCTCTTGAGAGAAGACAATCGTGCCTGTTTCTATTTTGTTTAGGAACTTAAATTACCTATCTACCTATATAATATGTTTATGACTTTAGTCTGTTTTTTTATACAACTAGCTGATGGAACAAGCAGATGGCCCACCTGGTGGTAACCATCTCTTATAGCAAAGCAGTGGCTAGTAAGTCACGCACGATAGGAATGTGCCCTACGATGCACTGCCCTACGTCCATCAACTTGAGGCATACAGATGTTAAGTCTCATGTGCCTGTCACACCGGCAACCACACTCTTCAAACCGAAACACAGCAACGCTGCTTGGCGGCAGAAAAAGGCGTGGTGGTAGTACTTCAATAATAATCAATAATCATTTATTTGGTAAACATATTACACGTCATAGAAGATACAAGCAGGGTGTGCTAGGTGAAAAACCTAAAACACATAAAAACTTATACAAATTGAATTTAGTAAGTAGATATTCTAAATAAGTTACATCATATAAGACATTCAAATATATCGTCAATTGCATAATTATAATATTATCAATAAAAATAAAATAATATAAAATATGTCATGCAAAAATTTAAAATAAACATTGTTTATAATACATTTTTTACCATTAATACATTAATACATTTTCTACCTTCCCCGGACGAGCCCTTCACAAAGAGCTCTGCTACTCTCTAACTGTGTGTCAGTCAATGCAAGTCTATCTAGGTACCCAGCTGCTTGCCGTTTATAGACAAAGTGGGCACCTGGCTCTGGCTCACCTCAGAGTTGGTAACTGGGCGGAAGGTAAAATAATTGAATCACAACTTCATTACAAATGTCATGCCGAACCTAAATACCACGAATCCAAATCATAATTTCGTTGCCAACTGAGAACTCGATCCAAAGAAAAGCGATGTGAACAGATAAGATTCATTCGTAAAGGTTATATTTATGAACTGGTTGCGCCCCGCGGTTTCACCCGCGCAGATTTACATCCCGGTATTCCCACGGGATAAAAATTAGCCCATGTGTTATTCCAGACTATAATATATCTCTCTGCCAAGTTTTATCCAGATCCGTTCAGACGTTCCCGCGTGAAAGAGTAATCATCCATCCATCCATCCATCCATCCATACTTACAAACTTTCGCGTTTATAATATTAGTAGGATTAAGGAGGAGGACTTAATACTAATGATTTTTTTACCAGACAGCCTAAAAGGTAAGTAATCCGTGATAAATGCATTATTATTTTCAATGTTGAGCTTAATACATCGGTGGATATTATTTTTCTTATCATTGATTTTAAGAGTAGTAGAGCTCTTTGTGAAGGGCTCGTCCGGGGAAGTACTACCACCACGCCTTTTTCTGCCGCCAAGCAGCAACGCTGTGTTTCGGTTTCAAGAGTGTGGTCGCCGGTGTAATTACAGGCACATGAGGCTTAACATCTGTATGTCTCAAGTTGATGGACGCAGGGCAGTGCATCGTAGGACACGTTCATATTGTGCGTGACCTACGGGGCAATGTTTTGTTTATAGGTGATGGTTACCACTTAACATCAGGTGGGCCATCTGCTTGTTCCATCAGCTAGTTGTATAAAAAAAAAAAAATTGAAAATTGGTTTGAAACTTATCATCGTCATCTTCCTTTGTCACATGTCTTTCGATAACATTCCATCCATAAAATTCCTGGACATAATGCTAACCAAAGTAATAATAAAAGTACTCTCTAAGCTAAATATAATGTTGACTGACTCGTCTTTCATGAACATAGACACCTACAAAACCATATTTTCTAATAGACTGCAAAGACGAAGTCTTAAATTCTGGATAATCAGGTATCAGAGTATCTAATTACTCTATCAAGAAAACCGACTTCAAATACACGGGAAAATTACTTCTACTACAATAACTCACAAACTACTTGTCATATCTCATTCAAATTGAAATCACAAGCACCAGCTTTCGATCAAAAAAATAATCATCAAGTTCGGTTCACCCAGTAAAAACTTATGAGGTAACAAACATTAAAAAAATACAGTCAAATTGAGAGCCTCATTATCTACAAAATCAGATTGAGTCACGATCTTCAACAATGGGGATCATGGATAAAGAGAACAAAAGACAGTTAATAAACTAGTCTCTCTGAGGCTGTCAATGTCTAGGCACCTATCGCACACATCAACGTTTCAAGTGACATAAATCCTCGATGCTCTGTGACGCAACGCGCGCGGGCATTCGTTGCGTAAACTTTTTAGCATGCCGTTTGAGCTTTCTTAAGCATTCAAAGAAGCACCCGAGACTTTTGTTCCATTCGTTGTACCGTGCCTAGGTAGGCCGTGAAATTGACACACTATCAGCTGTCAATTGTCACATACGGTGACGAATGTCGAACGACGTAACCGAGTTTGGTGATACCGTTGCAACCGTGATTTTTGTTCTGTAGAGCACCGTTCAACGTGTTTGTTTTACATTGTGGTTGGCCATGATATTTTTCTATGGAAGCTATAACGTGAAATTATACCATACTGGCCAGAGATCTATTGATGTTTGATTTTAACAATCGATGCGACATTGCGCAAATTATATTCCTACTTTAAATTCTTATAACGGGGTCACCAAATTGGTCGTAACTCAGTATTTATCTTCAGTTGATCAGCATGTCACCACCTTCTGCCAATTTTACGCTGTTATATAAAGAACTGTTCGAGTTACAAGGACGTGTGCACACATACTAATACACGCGCATGCATACATACAAATGCAGACGGTCGTTGACCTATAGAATTTTCGCGATGCCCTCTAATTTAATTACCGATTTTAGACATATATACATACAAACACTTACCTATTCTTTACGCCTATTTCCCATCATAGAGGTAGGCAGAAACCACGGATTTCTACATGAAAGTGATGTAATGATCTGATAGGCACTGGTATTTCTTGTGCTATATTTCTACAAGAGTTGGAAGTAAATATTAAAATAAAAAATGGACGAAGAATTGAGCATCGAGATGTGGACTCATACAGTAGAGGGTGGGAGAGATTTTTTTCGGAGAAACCTGTTGTTGCGATTGAGTGTTCTGACCTGTCTGACATGAAATGCTGGAAAATAATATTGGTAAAAATTATTTTCCAGCATTTCATATGTCAAATAATGTCAAATAATTTGATAATAATAATAAGGATTTTGCAAAATATTATTGATAACAAACCAATAATTTTCTGCCATAGTAAAATTCCTCTTCCGATTTATAATAATAAAATAAGAAGAAATAAATAATAAATTTTAGTAATGCACTGTGAGCGCGTTGATGTCTTTAGTATGAATTTCCAAATTTGGCACATCTTTTTTTTAGTGCTGTATTTTTTATAAGTTTCATCTCGTCGTCAAATCGAGATCGTCTGACCACTAAACTATAGTGGTCAGATGAACACGATTTTTGATACTTTTAATGAGTGAGAACCTCTTGTTATTAAATAGGTAGTGTATAGGTATAGAAAACGATTCATAATTAAAAACATTTTTTTAAGTTCTATAAAAGGCAGGGTTATTATACATACTTCATTTAAATTTTGGAGCTCTTCATTTGACATTTAAAACAAGTGATTAATGTTAATCGTCTCATTTACGCCGGCCCGAACTAGTTGATTAAAGTAATCTATGATTTGGTTTTAAATAAAATTATAATGAAAGCATAGAAATAATACCTATAAGGTGGTACAGCATTCTACTAGACTAGATGATAATTCAACACAGGTTTTTTAACCTAGTGTTTTTATCAATGTTACCCATAATTTGCCTATAATGTATTAAATTTTAATCATCGTGCTATGTTTGTAACATGGTGCTATGGTTTTGAATAAATTTCATTTCATTTCATTTGTCTTTATAGCAGTAGCTAATTTGGATGTTTGTCTAAGTATTTCATCATACTAATTTTGACTTTCAAATCCAGTATTTTTTATACTACTTGCTGATGAAACAAGCATATGGTATACCTGATGTTAAGGTAATCTAATTTCTTTGTATTTTGTATGTATATTCACAAATTCTTTTTATTTATCTCCACGCACACAAGGACCCCTTCTAAATTTCTTGAATCCATTTCATCCAACGGTTGTCTGGTAGAGATCGCTACTTAGCGATAAGGCCGCCCATTGTACTTTTAGTTTTAAATTTTTTTTTTGTATCCTTAAGTTGTGTGCAATAAAGTATTTTCTATCTATCTAATCTATCTCTCGTGCCCTACGAAGCACTGCCTGCCGATAACTTGAGGCACACAAACGTTAAGCCAAATGTGCCTATAATTGACTTGTAAACTGTTTTTACCAATAAAGAATCTGTATCTGTAATTTGATCAAAAACCACATCGTTCAAACCGAATGTTTGGACGTACCTCTGACTACCCCCCTTAGACATCCTCAAAGAATCTTGAGTTAGTACTTGGTACTGAGAGATCTGAAGCGTTTTAGTTTCAGTTTCAAACCGAAACATATCAACGATGCTCGGCAGCGGAAATAGCCATTTCTTTGTGAACAAAGAGTTGTATCACCTTTGGCCAAGTGAGCAGCGTTTCGCACTGCCGAATCTTGGTTCCGAACAAAAACGCTCATAGAATGGCAACGAGATTCTTATTCAAATTTAAAGAAACACGGGAAAGTGAATTACATGGCATATGAGGTGTATTACGCAGATATTGCGTGTAATTTGCTTATTTTTGGTGTTTGTTACCGGTTACCGCATAGCATCGGGTATTTTAGAGATTTTCACTATAGTGTGCGGATTGGTGCATGATTCACGCTGTGATACAAAGTCAAAGGGATAATTTTCAAATTTCCGATTATATTACAATCATGTCCGTTATCAACAGACAATCTTGCCAGTGTTAAATGAATAGATTAAATATTTAGTTAAGTCAGTCCCTAGTAAGGTCCGCCGTCATTTGTTTTGAAGAAGAAAATGGTTTAAAATTAACTAAATTAAATTAATCACATAATTAAAAAAATAAAATTTGTTTTATTCAGATGTCTAAAGATCCATTCTTAAGGGTCCGGTGACTGCGGCTCGCAATTTCGAGGTGCGATTGGCTATTATTTCATTTTATTTCATTTTGGGGAGGTTGTATGAAATAATAACTCTAAAGAAACACGCATAAATACTGTTCGAACACAAATAATACAATAATATAAGGGAAATGTGCTTGAGTCAGAAATCATTTTGGTATTAGGTAAACGTAAGACCAAACATACTAATACCAAAATGATTTCTGATTCGGGCATGTTTCCCTTATATTATTGTATTATTTGTGTTCGAACAGTATTTATGCGTGTTTCTTTAGAGTTATTTTTTCAAACAATCTCCCCGAAATGAAATAAAATGAAATAATAGCCAATCGCACTTCGAAATTGCGAGCCGCTGTCACCGGAGCCTTAAATAATAACACATACACATAAAATATTAGAATAATACAATTGCTTTTCAAATTACACATAAAAAAGAACAACAAGAAAAAATATAACCAAAATTACACAACAGAACTCAAAATACCACTAAAAGACTAATTTAAATGAAAAAACTATTGCTACTCGTATTACTTCTCGATGATGATCGTTGACAGAAAACTAACAATGGTATAGTAGAGTGGTAGAAGATCGAAGGAGGCCTAAACCTTGTACCCAACCGTCAAGCTGAGATGATGATAGTGATGAATGGGTACTTTTGTGGCGCCTTGATTCAATTAGTTTTAAAGTAAACAAATCGCAAGTAAACGAACAAGATAAGTAGAAGAATGCGGAATTACTTAAGTTTGGTGTACTTAATTAGTAGATAAAAAACAATGGACCATAGTATTATCTAATGGTGTTAATGTACTTGTTGCTAAATTTTCGCTATTTACAAATTAAGTAGGAATAGGTACCTCACACGAAAATGGAAGTGCAACAAAAATATACCAGTTTGGATTATGTACAACTTAAAATAAGCGTACAAGGTAGGTACCATAGGTATAGGACAATGGATGGTCGTTATTGATATTATTTGAGAGTTTTTGCGCTTCGACAGGCAATTTCAGGCATTAATTCCGGCTAATAGAAACCGTTAAAAACTTTGAAACACTAGAACTAGGGTTGGCCACTAGCTTGATCTAAGTTAGCTATTTCGATAGGTATTTTTTTTTTAATTAAAAGGTTATGCTTAAGAACCCGCTGCGAATACATTTCCTGACGAAAAGTGTCTTCAAAGCTTATAAATAAATGTATATAAAATACCGCGATTAACTTTAGTGCATAGGAATGCAAGTGAGTAGGTAGTTGGCCAACTACCTACGACAATCTGGAGAAATTCCAAGCTGACAATAAGATGGATTGCCGGTTTATTGGCAAACATCTCATCTCATTGTTGTACATAGCACGTAAAGTCAGCAAAGTCAATAGAACCGTTTGATTGCGTAACTATTGACATGATTTTGGTAAGAGGATTGCTTTGCTTATTAACAGAGTAACAAGTTTACCTGTGGGTCAGTAGTGCAGTTCTGCAAGTCTGGGTCCAGATTGTGTTGGTCCACAGCTGTAATGTGAAAAGCCAGGTCTTTTGTTTTATTATACAACAGCATTTTTATTATTATTTTAATCGCGAAATAGTAAATTTATACAACTATAAGCTCTGTGCATTATGCAAGATTTAGACAGTTGATTTGATGCATATATAATTATATGGATGCGCTAAGTTTGGTTCTAGACTATTGTAATTAACGTTAGGTCAACAAGTCACACAGATTATGATAGATAACTGATTGCTTAACATTTAAATGTCAAGCAATGGTTTATTTTATAAATATACATTAAACATCTCTCACAGGTCTGTTGATAGTTCTGCCTTCTTTGCTGTAGGTTGTGGGTTCGAAACCCGCACAATCCTCAAAGTTTTCTTGGAAATTCAGTTTTTTTATATGTTCCAAATTGTTGAAATGTGCGAGCGCGAGGTTCTTGGTTTATCCTCTTATGAGATAGCAATCAATGATTCTAACGATAGGTAATGATCGTGCAGCTAAAAAAAAATGTAGTAACAATTTGATTCCTTCAACACTCAACATTCGTATATAAACTTACCAGTAAGCAAATGATGCGTCCAGATCATAAAGCCTAAATTCCAAAATACCTAGGAAAAAAAGGCCAAAAATTAAAAATTACTATTTTGCGGAAAACCTAACTAAAACCACATTGTACCTAAAATATAAAAAGTCTAACATGTGTATGCTCCGATTTCATCTCAAGCAAAAGCCCAAGCGTTGAACAATACGTAGTGTTCGGTCAACCACAATAATTCAATACAAAATACAAGTCCCGTTCGGTAAGTACGGCCAATAGGGACATTGCGAGGCGGGTCACACCACGCTTCCGTTACACTTGTCTGATATAACTATGACATTTTTACCCATTGGGACTGAAGTGGGCCATGCTTTGTCTGCTAGGCGTAACACGGATACTCTGTGTAAGGATTTCATGGACTACTTATGGGTTAGAGTCCTGGTTTTATGGACTAGTGCTCTGGTTTTCGTTGACAAGTTCAACTTTTTCTACAGCACTGATTTTTTGTAGTTGTAAAAGTCTTATATGCTTTTATAGGTGTGTAAGTTAAGGAAAAAGAAAAACTTTAATTTATCTTTATATCTATATACTTGCATAAATTTTCTTTTTTTATGTTATCTAAAGATTTTCTCTTTTTTTTTTTTATAAATAAATAAATAATTCTGAACAATCCACACAGCACCATCTAGCCCCAAAGCAAGCTACTCAAAGCTTGTGTT
The DNA here is from genome assembly GCA_963576535.1 of Plemyria rubiginata. Classification (NCBI taxonomy): domain Eukaryota; kingdom Metazoa; phylum Arthropoda; class Insecta; order Lepidoptera; family Geometridae; genus Plemyria; species Plemyria rubiginata. The sequence goes on along the minus strand of OY754908.1, from coordinate 11,626,854 downwards.
ATGGGTACTGATATATTTAATACATTATGTACTTACATAGATAGATATTTTTTTATTATATACATAGAAAACACCCAGACCAACGGAACAAATTTCTGCAGATCGTACACAAATTTGTTCCGAGGCTTGATTGATTGATTGATTGAAAATACTTTATTGCACATAATAATAACAGTACAAAGGCGAACTTAATGCTATAAAGCATTATCTTCCAGATAACCTTTGTGTATTGTGGACATAAGATGTGTCAGTAGTGCACGTAGGTACATTAAACCTAATACATTTAAAAAGTTGTAAAAATTACATTCAAAATCTAAATATGTATAATAAAATAAATAAAACAAACTAAATAGTACAAAACATACATAACTATACATATAGGTATATATAATATATATAATATAATATATATAATATAATATATATAATATATTATGATAGGAATATATTATGATAGGAGGCGGGAATCGAACCCGCAACCTCTAGCGTCGCAGGCGGACTCTCGCCCGCTGCGCCACAGAGGTCGTCTTTATTCCATCACTCTCTCAGTTACAAGACAACATAAAATACGCACAATTTAATTATTTACACAAGAAAGTTTGACATTACCAGAATTTAATCTATTGAAAAGGTTAGCGATAGGTAGCTTTCTCTGCTATTAGATGGGTTGTAATCTCTAGGAAAAAACAGCACAGTCAATTAATAGATGAGTTTTTTCTTTTAGATTATTAGTTTTAGCCAATTTAATGTGACTAAATAAATTTCATCTCATCTAAGTATAAGTGATCTATTTTGATAAATACAACTTTAAAATTTGTCATAACATTCACCGTACTACATGATAGTAATGTCATGAAAATACTTTTCAGCTACGATTTCTGGACAAGAATACAATACATGCTAACTACATTCGTATATATACCATATTTTGAGTCATATTTTTGAAATATTGGGTTGAAATTTCAATGGCAATATTGATAAGAATAGTTAAGTTTAATTCTATTTTAACTCTGTTTTTTAAAAGTAGTAGAGCTCTTTGTGAAGGGCTCGTACGGGGTAGTACTACCACCAAGCCTTTTTCTGCCGCCAAGCAGCAACGCTGTGTTTCGGTTTGAAGAGTGTGGTCGCCGGTGTAATTACAGACACATAAGGCTTAACATAGTATGCTTCAAGTTGATGGACGCAGGGCAGTGCGTCGTAGGGCACGTTCCTATCGTGGGTGATTGACGAGGCAATGCTTTGTTATAGATGAGATTACCACTTAACATGAGGTGGGCCAGATGGCTCACCTCATGTTAAGCTCATGTTGCTTGTTACATCAACTAGTTGTATAAAAAAAATCTCTGTCATTATAACACTGACACTGACAGCAAATATAAACAACTCACAGAAGTGAAAACAATAAAGCAGCAATAATAATTTTATTGTGCTGTATAATTGTATACTGTTGTTTGATAGTCTGTTTAAGTACTCGTAAGAAGAAAAGTGAAAGCAGTAATGAATAATCGCACGTCAAGATGCGTTTGAATCTCAATGCGGGGGCAGCCGGGTATTGTTACTTGTCTATAAAACTTTTATGTATTTTAGATTAATTAATCTGTAAATAGACGCTGGGTTCTCAATTTTTAAAACATTCGGGAACGTTACTGATCGAAAACGACAAATTATACTCATTTGTTTGTATAAAAACAAAAATAACGTTTCCAAAATGTATAGGGCGTTAGGATGTCATATGAGGCCTGTAGAGTCCGTTTTCCGTCCGTTTGACACAATGGTGTCAATTCTGTTGTTTAGTTTTCTTAATTTAACCTAATTTGACAGCACTAAAAATATTGCTTTTTAAAAGACCAAAACGACAAGGATGGCTATACTTTTAGAGCTGTCGGATTAAGTTAGGTTAGGATAATAAATCATGTTAGACAATCCACACAGTACCATCTAGCCACAAAGTAAGCGACTCGAAGTTTGTGTATGGGTACTAGACAACTGATATATTTAATACATTATATATTTACATAGATAGATAAACACCCAGACCAACAGAACAAATTTCTGCAGATCATACAAAAATTTGTTCCGAGGCGGAAGTCGAACCCGCAACCTCTGCATCGCAGGTGGACTTTCGCCCGCCTCGCCACTGAGGTCTTCATAATGCAAAGTATCCAAATTCCTTGGGATAATGCAATAACAGAATCGACACCACTGCCCTTCGTTCATAAACTTGAGGCATACAGGTGCCTGTAATTTTACCGGTAACTCTTCAAACCGTTCAACGCTGCTTGGTGGCAAAAAAGCATGTCAGTAGTCTTCTAACAAGCTTTTCACTACTAGCTCTACTGCTTTTAAAATTGATGGAATGATATTCACAAAGCAGCATATATAAAAAATATTTTAAAATCAATAGATTTTAGGCATTGTAGAGTATTATCTCCTCTCTAACTTATTTCCATTCCGATAAATATCTGTGAAAAAACTTAGGTACTGCAATTAAATAACTTGAAATTAATACTTTATATTTACTATTAGTTATATATAAGTAGCTATTATAAAAAAAACACTTTTGTCGGCGATTGATGAATACTCCGTACTTACCAAAAATACTGCATTTTCATCCAATACAAAGAAAATGTAATATTTTTTATTTCCTTACCTTATTCCACTTTATGTAGCTGCCTGCCAAATGTATTTTGTTCCATTGAGCTAAGTAGGTATTTTAAAATTTCAGGATGAATATGGATAAGGATTTACTTATATTTGAGAAAATATGTTTTAGAATGGACCAAGAACAGTGAGTTTTTTTATTAGTCCATAAAATGTGTGATTTATCACTCCCCAAATTATTGAATGGTTTCCAATCTTGAAAACCTTGACCAAGATTTAAGACCACGCCAAAAATGTAGGTACCTACCGTCGGTGCCATCAAATTGGTCACCTGTAAGGTCAAGGTAAGGAAGCTGATGGACTGATCTTTAAAACTGAATTACAATACTTGAATTTTCGTATAAAATCTTATAAAAATGTGACGATCGGCTATTACCACGTTTGACAGCGGCATGGTTAATACCAACTAAACTAGGTACCTTCATGACAAAATAACCTATAAACGCAGGTAAGTAGATGCGTCATATAAATGCATTTCACATTGTTCAGTCTTTAATATTATCCAATTGACTAGGTGAAATTGTCATCATCAAATCTATTGAAATAATCCAAAATTTTCCCAAATACAAACCTTGGCGCTGTATTTCCCCAAAGATGGTTATGATGGCTCCAATATCTTTCAGCGACAATATAATTTTCTATTACATTCGGTAACTGTGAGCGTAGAGTCTCCGTGTCCTTCAACGTAGATACCCAGTCGTTATGAGCAGCCATCAGAACAACCGGTGATGTTATTTTAGCCAAGTCATATTTCGGAGGCTTTGGTGTACCATACCTCTTTATATTACCTGCACGTCCTTCGTTGTAGCGCTGAAATTTCCCAGATAAAATCAACTGTCCAAAATGTGCGAGGTCTTTAGTCGAAATTCCAACCAACAAGTGTCCAAAAGACACCGACAATGATTTCGGGTTGATACTTCCAATTCTATATCCTGTTGTGAGCGATAACGCTTGGCCACATATCAAATTAGGCGCTATCTGACAGAGAAATTCCACTAGAAAATGTGAGATGTGATGTTTGGCAAAAAGCTCTCGGTATCCTGCTCCTTCTAAGAAGGATTTGATTGGTTCTAAGACATGCGCTGCTATGATTGGGAGTGGGCTTGATAAGTTTCCCATGAATGCAACCGGAGCCAACTGGATGGACAACCTTATTTTATCATTGTACTCTGGCCTTAAGGAGTTCATGACAAAGAAGTCTGTGGTACCTTGCGAGTGTCCGATGTAATACAGCCTCGGGCGCCTACTGGTTTTAAGTACGTAATCTACCATAGCCGGCACGTCGTAATTTCCATGTTCGTCGAACGTATAGTCCCAGTACTCTGGGTCTGTGTCTGGGTCAAGTCGAACATGCCTCCGGGAGTAGTGGTTGCCTCTGTGGTTTGCGGCCCACACGTCGAAGCAGTTGTCAGATAGGATGTATGCCAAGCCCCTTTTAGGTCCAGAAATAATCCACAAGTCAGCACTGTCAAATATTCCATGTAGTAAGAGCACTGGGTGTGATTTCACATAGTTGCATTTTGAGAGTATTCTGAATAATGTTAGGATGTACCCGTCTTCTGTGATGGCCGTGTGTTCCTCGCTGGCGTACTGATATTTGGAGGTGAGCTCGGTAAAGTTCAAGTAGGTGTCTTCGGGAATTCCTAGAGCTTGCTTGAACTCTCTATTTTCGGGTATAGAGTACGGTACTAGTTTCGGTTTGGGTCTGTAACGCGGAGTCACACTGTGCACAATATCCACATAAAATATTAGAACTAATATCTTCCACAGGCTTCTGAACATAGTCAATCCGATGGTTTAGTTACTTGGATTTTAAGATGTATATCAAACTGTTTCCCTTTTCAAAAATTATTCGGTTTATAAGGTAGGTTTGACCTTCCTTTAAGGACTTAATATTGAAAATGAACCAGTGCAAAAACAAACAAGTCTTTATATAGTTTAAGTTAATATTTTTTATAAATAACTATAGTACAAAAAAGTAGCACTTTGAATATAAACGTAAGCGATTTAAGATTTACCTTTTTTATAAGTTAGTGATAACTTATAAAAAAGGTACCTAATGCAACTAATTTAGTATGCACATACATCATTTTCAGAATTTTAAATTGTTATTACCTGCTATAATTATTTGGTATTTTTATGTTAAAATCTTTCAAGCGAGATAAATCCTTTTTTTATATAGAAAGAACGAGGTTTAACATTCATACCCTATTGTGTGTAAGTTTCACTGATCTGTAACACACAAGTAGAAGAAAAACAATATGCTAAACGCTCTATGTACCTACTTAAGTGCTATTTTCCGCTTTGAATCTTTCGTCAAATATCGAACAAGCCTAACAAGAAACAAGTATTGGTTTTTTTTCCGCAATCAATCTAAAATGACATCTGGTTTTCGAGTTTTTCCGGAAATATATCAACTAGGAAATACTAATTACCCTAATATATAAATTCTAGGAATCAAAATATTTTTTTACGAATTTATCACAATTCAAATTGCGTCATAGTTTTTTATTTCTGTATCACAATAAATTTATAAGGTACAGAAGCCAGTCTCAGGAGAGATAATGAATAGCTTAGAGATCGTGTTGTTAAAACTGAAAAGAAAAAAAAAGAAATCCTACGGATACCGATAAAGCTTCACAAATCCAAATCAAATCAATTTTTTTATTTTGTAAGAATTTTAGGTACATGGTAAATAAAGGTCTTCATAAAAATCTAAGCATCACTAAAATCCTACCATTACAGGCAATTAAAGAAAGAGAGGCAGGTTATTAAAGAAAGTTACAATTAAGACAAGGACCTAAAAGAGAGCAGTGTTCAGCTTGATGCGTACGCAAACCAACCCCACATTGCGTAAGATAAAAACAAACAGTTGTGGTTACATTTGTTAATGCCAAGCAATGCAGTTAGAGCGAATATGCTCTTCTCATTCGGATAACGGACAAAATCAAGATATATAACATGAATATATGCATTTCACGGTCTTTGTGAAAGAGTTTGTCTTGGAAAGGACCACAACAGGGTATTTTGATTCTTAGCCATGTGTTCTGTTTTCCGATAGAAGGGTATAGGTCCCGTGCAAAGAACTTTACCACTTAGAGTGATAGACGCAGTGCAAGGTACATTCTCTAAGACACGTTACCAGAAGCAGTTCAATCATTTCAATAACAAGTAACCCATATCTTTGTTTCTAGTTTTCTCATTCAAAAAAAATTGCAGCCGCTCCTTCTATAGCACTCAAAACGCAGCCCAACTGCATTATATAGTTTATGCGGTTAAGGTCAACAGGGCTCCAATGCACCTAAGTACCTACAACACATTTAAATTATCAAGGATACTGTACCTACAGCTTTGCAAAAAAAGAGTAGATAATAATAGAGGCGCCACTTTCAATACATATTTGACGTTCGCTCATATGCGGTCTTCATGCACCTTTGCTGAACACCTGCATGTCAAATTAGTTTCATTTCTAGACTTTTCGGCTACTTTTTACTATTGTACCCTAATATTAGTTTTGCTCCGAAATCGTTTTAATGTATTTACTTACTCTTACCAGCATTAGAAAATTTTAATCTGCAAGTATCTACAAATTGTTTTATACAATGTTCGTGACATTATATAAATCAATACTTATTAAATTTCACCTAAACTATTTATTTTTCAGGTTTTGACATTCACCAAAAATTAACCTCGATGTCGTCAAGGGAAAACATAAAATTTTGGCAGATCATTACATATTTAATTTGGACTAGTAAAATAATTCAAATAATACCAATAAGAAGCGTTCTCAAGACGAACTTTTTTGTGAGCTTTGTGAGGCAGGCATAATTTTGTTTTTGACAGGCATTGTCATGCAAAATAACCAAAAATATTGTTTGTTTAGTTGTCATGCGAATGTCAAACATTTTGGAAGCAAAACTTGTTTGAATCAAAATGTTTTATGGCGAAACCTCTAAAGTGCTATTTTTTAAAACTTAAATAATGAAGTTTCGAAATTTATGAAAAATCGCAAATACATGTAACATTATTGGTCAGGTATTTAGATTTTTCTTAAATTTATTCCACAATTTTAAGGGAGTAAAAAGATGTTTAACGGCTGTCAGTCTCTTTTAGTTGAATTATTTTAATTGTATTTATAAATTTAGTATTTTATTATTTATGTATTCCGCATAATTTTTGTGACGCAAAATTATAATTTTTTGTTTAATTTTATTTCTAAATAAACTGCCATTGATTAACAAATTGTGTTTTATTGCATATAAACGTTCTTGTAGGGCGTTCTAAAAGTTCTCATCTAACCATACAAAACCTCTGATTTGACCTAATCTACTCGTATTGTAAATGCAACAGATGCCTGGTTGCTCCGTCAATTTTCAGAATAGTAGAGCTCTTTGTAAAGGGGTCGTCTGAGGAACTACTACCACCATGACGATTTCCGCTGTCAAGCAGTGGTGATCCGTTTCGGTTTGAAGGGTAAGGCAGCTGGTGCACAAGTTGATGAACGCAGGACAGTGTATCGTAGGGCACGTTCAAATCGTTTCTGACTAGCGAGGCAAATATTTGTTATAAGTGACTAGTTGTGCCCCACGGTTTCCCCGCGCAGATATTAATCCCGGTATTCCCACGGGATAAAAAGCTTATGTGCTATTTCCAGACTATAATCTATCTCTTCGCCAAGTTTCATCCAGATCCATTCAGCCGTTCGGGCGTGAAAGAGTAACATGAGTCTCTTCAAGGCAAGAGTGAATAGGTGTCTTCTAGACCGTTCTGCTCCACCGTAGGCTACATCGTCGCTTAACATCAGGTGAGATTGTAGTCAAAGGACGGTCTATTCAGTTTAAAAAAAAAAAAAAAAACAAACATCCATCCATCCATACTTACAAACTTTCGCGTTTTTAGTAGGATGGTCACCACTTGAAACCAAGTGGGCCATCTGCATGTTCCATCAGAAAGTCAATCAAAATAAGTTTAGTCCGAGCCCTTCTCTGTGCAAGTTGTGATCTCATTCGTTTGGATGCAAAAGAGAAAGTTATGTAACCAATGATGCATCTTTGGAGTTAAAGTAAATACCAAAAAATCCCGGAACCCATCTGGGCGACGAACCCCCACTAGGTCAGTAACCGGCACGCACGATACCATTGACCTTTCGTCAGATGCGCCTTCGCCAAATGTCAAAGTGTCAAAAATGTCAGTAATTATGTAATAAAAGTGCATTTATATAATCGGTCGCGAGACTTGAACAGTTTCTAATGATTGTTTTCACTATTGAATAGGCTAATTATAGGTTGTACCTAAATAACAACCTGTTAAGGAATTTATGTTATTAAAATTCATAAAATAGTTTGACTGTCAGTAGGTCGTTGCATAGTACGACCAAGCGAGGTAGGCTTCGTTTCTGTGAGAACTTTGTACATAAAGTGCATCATCATCATCATCGTCAGCCTACAGAAGTCCACTGCTGGACATAGGCCTCCCCTATCCGTTTCCTGGAAGAACGATTTTGAGTCCTTTCCATTCACCGACTACCCGCGATCCTGACAATGTATTCAGTCCATCGGGTAGGAGGGCGTCCTACAATTCGCTTTCCTGGTCGTGGTCGCCATTCAAGAACCTTTATTCCCCAGCGGTTCTTCGAGCTATATGACCTGCCCATTGCCACTTCAATTTGCTGATTCTGAGAGCTATATCGGCTACCTTGGTTCTTCTACGGATATCCTCATTTCTGATTCTATCTCGTAGTGAAACTCCCAGCATAGCACACATAATGTACGTTAAGTTGTAATAGATTATAAAAAATAGTTTTTAATTATAGTTGTCGCTAGAGACTTACCTTTGCTCAGAAACCTCATGATGTCTCATAACAGGTGGTTCTAAAAATTAACACAGTCATGTTAACTAAACTTTTTAGGCTGATGACTGGATGGATGGATGATGGATATTATTATTTGTAATTTACTTTGAAATATACGTTTGGTCTCCAGGCACATTGGCAGTGCACTTCATGATCAGCCTACGATGACGACGATGGGGATGTGGCAAATGTTGTTTTGATCGTGTCCCTGACCACACTCTACCCTGCTCTCACTAGGTACTCGGTTTAAGTGATTGAAGAGATATCTACCATGCGGCCGCGATATATTATTTTATCCTACTAATATTATAAATGCGAAAGTTTGTAAGTATGGATGGATGGATGTTTGTTACTCAATAACTCCAGAACGGCTGAACGGATCTTGGTGAAAATGGGAAACTGAAACTGAAAACTGAAACAGCTTTACGACTTTGATCCCCAGGCACGGTAGATATTCCTTCAGATCTCTCAGTACCAAGTACTTACTCAAGATTATTTGAGGATGTCTAATGGGGGTAGTCAGAGGTACGTCCAAACATTACATTTGGCACATACCCACATTTTGCAGTAGTTAGTATTCCATACGTGACAGGTTGCAAGCCCACCGCCGCTGCTAGAATACTAACTGGTTTCCTCACGATGTTTTCCTTCACCGTTTGAGAGAACTGGCATTGCGCACATAAATTTTTCGATAGAAAAATCCATTGGTGTACGACCGGATTTGAACCTGCGACCTTACGATCGGAAGGCGGGGTCACTTCCACTAGACCACCGGTGCACCGGTGCGGTGAAAATTGGCACAGATATATAGTCTGGAATAACACATAGGCTACTTTATTCCCGTGGGAATACCGGGATTTAAACCTACGCGGGTGAAACCACGGGGCACTACTAGAAATAACATAAAAGTGGAATTCATTACTATTTTCGGTTAGTGTATATTAGTAGTGTGTATTTGAAAATAAAAAAATCTGATCCCAGATTTTTCTATCATCTTTCCGTCCAACTCTTTTCTTACCATCATCATGTTTTCATCTGCCCTTATCCCACGCAAAGTGCATCGGGTTTTCTTCTTCCACTCTCCTTTCATTCGTCATCTTAACGCCATATTCACTCTTCTCCTGCATTAATGTAGGTATATCACGAGGATTACACCGTTGGAGGTTTAGTTGCCCCCTGAATCAGTGCTCACAGAAATATTGCAAGTACGCAAGAGCACTGGATATTTCTCCATAGACATTTTTTATGGGGTAATCAAAGAACCCATAAATACAAAAGTACAACAAATAAAATCATTCATTTTAATTAAGAAAACTCATAATTCGTAGCCACTGAATTGATAACAGAAATTGGTATTTAGGCGCCTAGTCTCAATACCCAGTTAATGTCATGTTAGCCGATATTTAATTTTACTATCGCATGTCATGCATATATTCAAAATCAAATCAGTTATTTTATTTTATACCTTCAATAAATCAGAAGATTCATTTATTCACAGGGTAGCTACAGGTCCCAGCCGTTGCAATGGCACGTAGCTGTCCTATTCTTTGACGTACCTATCGTTCGCGATCTTGTGAGTTTTAATTGTTCTGTGCATGTCATTCCCCTGCTGACGGTGACACCATCGTGCTACGCCAAATCGAACAGTGCGTCTGAAAAAATATATGATGGCATATTTATAACTATAGATTTTTATGGAAAAAATTGGGCCTTCAGAGTGCAAATTACCTATATCTGTGCTGAATTTTGTCTTTATCTTAAATTGCTTGAAATTCAGTGGGTTAATCGTGAAATCTGGAACTAGCAAGATACTTTCGCTTAGTATACAAGAAAAAATTAAACAATTATTGATTGAAATTATAGAGCACCGGTGGTCTAGTGGGAGTGACCCCGCCTTCCGATCGTAAGGTCGCAGGTTCGAATCCGGTCGTGCACCAATGGATTTTTCTATCGAAAAATTTATGTGCGCAATGCCAGTGCTCTTAAACGGTGAAGGAAAACATCGTGAGGAAACCAGTTAGTATTCTAACAGCGGCGATGGGCTTGCAACCTGTCACGTATGGAATACTAACTACTGCAAAATGTGGGTATGTGCCAAATGTAATGTTTGGACGTACCTCTGACTACCCCCCTTAGACATCCTCAAAGAATCTTGAATTAGTACCTACTTGGTACTGGGAGATCTGAAGGGATATCTACCGTGCCTGGGGATCAAAGTCGTGAAGCTGTTTCAGTTTTTTGTTTTTGATTGAAATTAAGAACAAACTTTGTTGTGAATATTTTTTTCGTTGGCGTCTCTATGATCGAAGGTGCCATTAAATTAGTCACCAACTGTACAAGGAAGTGCGTCGCGACGTAGTGCAATTTTGTGCGCAAGCACCGATCGTCGTGAATAATAAACCAAGTACCGTTTTATTTGAACATATCGGGACAGACAAGAGTTATTGCGGTAGCAATGTTTCGTTTTTTTGTAGTACAAAATTGTAAGTACTTCAGTTCTGGGAACATAGTTCTTTTTTCAAACGATAAAGTTGTATATCTTCGCATTTAGCGATACCAACCTTTTTGAAGACGTTCTGATTTTTAAAAGTTCTACTTGAACAGAAAACACAAGAAAGAGGATTTAATAGCTTTGCTTACGCCATCATGCGTTCGTTTTATTATTATTTTTTTTAATTATAATAATTTTTGTCATACAAATAATCTTTTCTATTTTTGAAAACAGTTGTCTTTGTCTGAAACGTTTGTACTTGGGGATCGAGTCGTATAGTTATTTCTGTTTTTACTGATATCCATAGCGAGTACATCATATCAGTCTACGAATCTCTCGGACAGTCGCCCGCCACACCACAGAGGTCACCTGTTATAAGGTCTTATGTAATTTCATTGTCCTTTTTCGTGCGATGCTTTATGAACTTGACACAATCACACAATTCCTTCATTACCGAATCTTGATAGTCTAAACAATCACTGCAATGAAGTTGGTAATTCTCATGTGATTAATTTCTGCTTATTTACCTTCGTTCTACTTCCTTTTTAAATGGTTATCGCTAAATTTGATAGCATGAACGTGTGCTTTGTTGCAAATGTATGTATTATATTATTGATACTAAAACCATTGCTATGCATTTCTACCTTGCCTGGGGATCGAAATTATCGAAGCTATCTGTTTTTTTTAAACTTACTTTATAGGTAAAGATATAGTCTGCAGAATAACCTCTACCTAATTTTTATAGCCTAAACTCACACAACAATATTTTATTACCTCTTTTTTAATTATAAGAGGTAGTTAGTAAAATAACCCTTACCTATTAAACTTACCCGGTGGGCTTCGTCATAAAATAAAAAGCTTTTATGAATAAGAACACCAACTTTCCTGAGTAATAGTTCAAAGGTAGGTAGAGGCAGTAACTTTCCTTTTAATAACTTTTTCTAAGGTCAAAGTGCAAACCCGTTTATCTCATATTGCCATCCAAGGTAAACAATGTAGGTAATTATCGATATCTCAGGAAACTGCTCTTGTTTCTGCAAGGATTGATAGTGACGTGGATGTGTGTGTTGTAGTCGTCACGGGCGCTGCGACGCCGCCTGCGCCGGCGCAGGGTGCACGGCCGCTCTGCGCACCGACAAAGCGACGCTGCTTTTCACCGTCAACACTACGTACGCCCACCCGATATATAAGCCTCAGCCGCCCATTCACCCGCTCGCAGTGTGTGCTTGAACGTTACAGTGTTCACTCCTCGTGCAAGGACTTACAGTTTAATCATGAATTCACGGTGTTTATTAGTGCTAGCAGCCGCCCTCGGCGTGGGTACGTAGCATTTGAAGTATTTAGGGCGCCCGCACGCGCCCAGTGACGAGATGTGGCATGAATCGATAGGATTATCGCGAAAGTTGGAGTGTGATCGATAACACAATCGATGTCACCGTTCCCTCAGAGTGCAGTGCTTCTGCGCTGGCGCACCATCCGAATAGATATTGCAGATTATGTGATGTAACTATGACAACTGCTCCGTGACACTGGATGTCGATAGTTTAAAAATGCAAATCAAACTGATAAAATTATCTTCGAGGATATTTTTAAGTTGCAGGTCATGTTGTCAAAGCAGTTTTCAGTGAGACATCAAAAATACGTCATAATTATTTTAAGACGCAACTTTACATCGAAATCTTTATCGATCGCAGTAGCGCGAATAATGATCGTGATAATGCTCTCAGTGGATGTTGAATGTTCCATTTCCACTGCAATTTTCCTTGGACTCGCTTTCTCTTATTACTTCATTTTCCCGCAATAAACATCTAAAGCATTCATACAAGGTTTCTAGAAGTTCACACCTCATTTTGTGCAACTTGTGTAATAACTTTGTTTCATTCAAAAAAATAATAAACTTGTTAATTTTTTAACGACTTTATCATTCAAAGTAGGTGTTTGTGTGAAACTTAGGAGGATCATCTGTACCAAATTGTATAACAATTTTGAAGCTCTGCATGACTATGTTTTTAAATGACATAAATAAAAAAAAATTTTACTTATAAACCAAATTTATCAAAATATTCTTTGCAAATTATGTCTATTTAGTAGTAGGCTCTTGTCTCTAGTAGTAGTCTAAATATGTTCCATTTATTCAAAGTAATGATAACAATTTAGGTCAATATGACGGCTAGATCGTATTATATTCTATTATTGTATTATAGTAGAGTAAGTAATTAAAAAATATGTATCTATGCTATTTAGATATTACATTCAAATAGTAAAATAACATGCAGGTTGAAAGAGATATTTTCCATTGATAACTCTGTTTAGCCTTTAGTGCTTAGAAAGTGGACACATAATTCCTAGTTCCAAACCAGTGCTTTGTCGTGAGTCTAGAAAGGGGTCCGTTATTCTTGTGACCAGCGATATATATACTTTGAAATTTATTTGCAGACGCACTAACATACCAACTTACAGCTTTAGCTTTAGCTACAAGCTTTAGTGTCTACAAGGTACTAAACCTTGTAGACACTAAAGCTTTGTAAAACAAAATGTAAGTTGGTATGTTAGTGCGTCTGCAAATAAATTTCATAGTATATATCGCTGGTCACAAGAATAACGGACCCCTTTCTAGACTCAAGACAAAGCACTGGTTTGGAACTAGGAATTATGTGTATGTGCGTGCTAGATAGGTACTACTTAGAGATGCAATAGATTTTAAGAGTAGAAGAGCTCGTCCGGGGAAGGACTACATACACGCCTTTTACTGTCGCCAAGCAGCATCGCTGTGTTTCGGTTTGAAGAGTGTAGTCGCCGGTGTAATTACAGGCACAATGAGGCTTAACATCTGTATGCCTCAAGTTGATGGACGCAGGGCAGTGCATCGTAGCGCACGTTCCAGTCTTGCGTGCCTTACGAGGCAATGCTTTTTATAGGTGATGGTTATCACTTAACATCAGGTGGGATTTACTTGTTCCATCAACAGTTGTATAAAAAAAAGCTTTGTTACTCCTTATTAAGATCTCAGCAATTTTTTCCAGAACACGTTTTCAATTTTGTACTTTGCAATATATGGATAATACCAGCATAGGTAGATGATCTATCGCAGGATGTTCTATTTTCACTTTAAGGCTGGCTATTTATGGAATCCAATTGTTTAGGATTTTCAACACGTACCCAGTTCCCACGGAGCCCTTGCAAGACAATAACTTCTATAGTTTCTTTATAAAAACTCACGATTCATAGTTGCTATGATATTTAGTTTCACTTCATTCGCTATTGTGTAAGAAATTATGCAAAGCTTTTTATGATATTCATTCGTCACTTGCACTATTGTTATGAGATTGAAATGCTATTTAATTTCTTACATCAGCGATGTCAACTGTCATCGTTGTTTTTAGAGGTAAAGATAATAATTCCGTTTCAAATCGCACCAAATCGCAACTTTGTATTTTTAAATATCGATAAGTAAATAAATATATATTATTCAAACTTTCATGTTCCTTTGACATTTTGTTTGATACGTCGTTTTTTTTTCTAGAGTTTCTTAGGCATAAGGTAGTGAAACAAAACATATTTTATAGCAAAGCCGAAGATTTAAGCAGGCTTTCCTAAGCAACTGCATCTACACAAAAGGTCACTTTATTTTGTAATACACACAATATTAGCATACATTAAACCTATGATCTTTGTCTCCATCATAATTTATTTATTGCTCTTTCAAATCTAAATTGGCGTTTTGATGGTTCCTAATTTGAATAATTTGTATTTACCTAATTTATTTGTGAAACTCAACATAAAAATAGTGGCTGTGTTTTAAGCAATAACCTGAGCTACTTAAAAAAATTCAGTCTCAAAAATAATACTTAACAAATAGTACCAACTAAATTCCAAGTTTTAACTTCTACACTATGAAACGAACATTTCTACACGCATTCCACTAATGATAAATTTACATGAATTTTGGCATTATTGGTCCAAGGATTCAGTCTACTTGACATTTCATTATCTAGCTTTAACTAAATATCAATTAAATCTACTCATCCAGATCAAATACTCCATATATATAGATTAATAGCATGCGTGAAGGTATTCAATTGTCTTAGCCGGAGCGTGCACCAATTTCACAAGCACGATGAAAACGGTGAAAATATCTCAACTGCTTCACTGCGCATGAATTCGCAACTACGATCATATAAGTCCATTCATAGTTCGATCTTTCTAGTACAAACATGTAGAGAACTGCTTAGTGATTCTAATTTTTAAGTGAAATAATAGTGTTTCTTCGCGATTCCGAAAGATGACAAATTTTTTAAACATTTTTGAGTATTGTTTTATTATAAAATGTACATAGACAATCTCTTACAAATGTTTATGGCATTTTTTCGAGATCTTGTTGCTTGCATCTTGCACTTCAGTGACAGATCGATTGAAATCTAACTAACCTCTAAGGAATAATCGCTGAAATACCAAAATTATACATGCATACAAATATTCACGGAAAGTAGTAATTTTTTTTAAATTGTTTATAAATCTTAATAGTATGCTATACAGTAGATGTTGAAAAGTTTACAATATGATAATGTTACTGTCTCAGATCGATTAGCAATCTGACCTTTTATTTGACCTCTTGATCTATTAGAACAGTTTATATGCTAAATCGTAAACGTTCACAAAATATTCAAAACATTGACTAACATCATGTCTATTAATATAGAATAAAAAATGATTATCTGCATATTTTATTTAAAAAAATAATTTAAATTGATTATTCATATAAATTAAGTGATCCCAAAGTTGATACGAATATAATATAGACGACCAAAGTTAAGTTAAGTTACCGAAGAAGGAAAATATTGTGGACATATCATGACAATGATGATATAATTTTGCAAATACTCTCGTTTGCTCGGCTATGCGTGACTCATTCTCAAATGAATTACCTACTTCAAACTGTTTAATTAGATAATTGGGTTACTCTCTAATTCTCTCGCTATAATTACCATCTGATACATAACCTCACGTGCTAAAATGCTAATGACTGTATAGCAACCATTAACAATATTAACGATTCAATATCAAAAGAATTTAATAAAGCATCATCAGGATCGTCAACCATCAAAGAAAGAACAAATAAGTAAGCAGAAATTATTTCCATATAATTTAAGCAGAAAACAATTAAACT
Source organism: Plemyria rubiginata (assembly GCA_963576535.1). Lineage (NCBI taxonomy): Eukaryota > Metazoa > Arthropoda > Insecta > Lepidoptera > Geometridae > Plemyria > Plemyria rubiginata. Next base: position 11,610,684 of record OY754908.1, on the reverse strand, counting down.
AAAGGTTTCTTGTAGGGTAAAAAAAACCAGAAACATAGTTTTTTATAACAGATTGATTAATCTATCGTCATGAAACATAATTTCTATGCGATAATTACAGTGTTATTGTTATTTCAAATTTTTATAAATTACAATGGGAGGCCAGCAACCGGAAACTCACTCGTAATCAGCCACAATAAAACGGAAGAGTCTTCTAAAAATCCTGTTAACAATGATATCACATCACACGGTAGCACCGTAACTCAACAATGAGATGTAGATCCGACGGCGTCGATGAAGGCCGAGCAAGGCCTTTCAGAACGACAAATGTCTGAACCTAGCTCAGTACCTATGTATGCATCTTTAGGTATGTAAAGTGAGAGGTCGTCTAACAACATCGAGTTAATCGAATCAATTATAGGGTTTAAAGGTATGCAGTGGAGATATTATCCAAGCTAGACCATAATATAGAGACTGCAAAGCAAAATCAAAATCAATAAATTCATCTCATTCACTTCTCAATTAATAGACTCTTACCTATCTTTCTTCTTTCTTGCTTCTTTTTATGGCTCCTGTCATAGACAATCTTGCCAATGTCAAGTGATTCAGAGATTAATATCCGGTCCTGCTGTCCAATTCTTTTGACAGTGACGTTTAACCAACGGCTGGCCTGTCAAATGATATTATAGATTTATGCATCACTATCACTACATACTCGTAGTATAAAACAAAATCGCTTTCTCTGTCCCTATGTCCCCTTGTCCCTTTGTATGCTTAAATCTTTAAAACTACACAACGGATTTTGATGCGTTTTTTTAATAGATAAAGTGATTCAAGAGGAAGGTTTATATGTATAATACATGCATGATATGTGCACCCGTGCGAAGCAGGGGCGCGCGGGCGGGTCGCTAGTAGAAATATAAATACTCTCCGTGTATGTACAAATAGATTTTCTATTCTATTCTATAAAACCTAATAATAACTTTATTCAATATTCGATAATTGATTCCCGCGACTGGCGAAGACATAGACAATCCTGCATGAATAATCACGCGGTGAATGTCTGTCCTTGAGTTTGCTATAAATAGTCTCTTGTTAGTCTTATACCAACATTGAATGGAACTATGGTTGCTTTTTGTTCCCATAAGATTCACTTGTTAATGGCGGTTGGTGATTTGACATTTTTATTTGCAGCGACTGAAAAATTTACAGCCAAATATTTACCTACTACATATATAGAATTTTTATGCATAGTCATAATAATATATTTGTTTATTTATATAAAATTTTTATGCATAGTTCACTATACTAACATAATGAATGAAATAGTAGTAGTGAATTATGTGTTTTTATTTGTCGATTATAGCTTGTTGAGACACAAGACTTACTATTCTATAACAAATAACATCAAAAAGCTTTACATCATATTCTGAGATTCTGTGTTTAGTTCAATTGTCGGCAGAATGGAGAAACAATTATTAATTAACTAGTAAAAGTAATGTAATATCCCCAATTTTTTTTTATATTTGACAGTCCTTTAGCCACCAATCTCACATGGTAAGCGACGATGTAGCCAACGATAGTCGATGGAGTTAGGTGCGCAAGAGTGACGAACAGTTTTAAATTCGCGGTTATGTAAAGATTACGACGGCAATGGAGGCTGTGGCGACGACTTACAGTCAGTGCGAATTCTAAGTGCAGTTTAATTTGTTATGTCATATAAGTAGGACAAGTCACTGTGACTAATATATGATTGAGTAGCTCTATAATTTGTCTCGTATTGATAGAGCTCGATCTAGCGGTACTAACCGACTGTTTCGTATCCTATTTCTTTCTACTGCTGGCCTCTCTTAAATCTGATTTATCTAAGTTATAATCAACTTAACTCTGCCTGGTCTATATTGTCATAAAAATGCTAGAACTTACCAAAACTATAACTAATTTCAGAACTAACTCGAAATGTTTATCGCGTCATGTTAAATAATTGTGTTTAATCTACTACGGTTCTTTCTTTATCTACAGAAGATGATCTACGTTAACTGATATCGATCAAACTTAACCATCTATTACATAAAAAACCTGAGAAGTGTATTATTCACGCTCATTACAAAGGCCTCTATAAATATAAATCTTCAAACTTTCACCAAAAGCATTTTAACAAAAGGTTGTTCAATGTATATAAGGTTACGTCAATCACACGTGTCAGTGACCCCAATTGAGTTAACATATGAAATTGGGTCGAAAATAGACGGCGACAAAGATACAACAATTGAATACAAATATATAAGTATGATAGAAACAATTGATACTTAAAACTATTATTTCTCTGATTGCAAAAAGTCATTTACCACATGTATAATTTATATCCTAATAAATAAATGTATGACTTTTGGGACAGCAAACCGGAATCACATAGACGAACATCAACTAAGTGTGTGGTCGAATTCGAATACTTAAAAAAAGGTATTATATTTGCTACACTATTGTCAATTTCAATATCAAATTACATAGGATTTTAAAAATAAAATGACATAATACGAGTAGACTCCTACAAATCGCCACTGTTGCAACGCAACGTAAGCAAGTTTAAAGATTTGACGGGCACTTTACTCTACCTTGACGGCAGTTGAATCATTTATTTGATCACGTACCTTTTATGATTCTAAAGGGACTAACAACCGTAAAATATTTCAATTTTTCTTAACTTGACTCAAAAATATGGAAAATTATTGAATATGTGTGTAAGAAGTTTTTTGATGGTTGCCTGGGTTTAAAAAAATTGTCTGCAGGACATAAGCCTCCCTGTTTGTTTTCCAAAATGAACCTTTTACATTTGCCGGTTTGCTAACTAACTAAATTACTGTATATTTTATATTCTCATCTATCGTGCATATTCAAGCATAGTTTTCCTAGCATAAGAAAGTACTCGTTCACGTAGAAAGTAAAAACGAACAAAATATATTTTTATCAAATTGAAGCTACATTTGAGTTTCTAAAACCATAGTGTCTGGAGAACATTGTCGTGGAATTAAAAGAATTTGATGTGGTTTTTAAAAGCACTTTACAAGAACACGATGTATTTACATAAGCCTATCTGTGTGGCTACAGTGTTATGTGTCATACATAAATAAGGCTTTTCCACGAATAGGACCTATGATTTGGTATTTTTAACAAACTCGATAACAGTTCAACTACGTCAGAACTTGGTGCCCAATATTGCGGAGTTTGCATACAAATTGATATTCGCAGGTAAATTTTACAATCGATACGATTTTATGACTAAAATTTCCAACTATTTGGAAGTAATTATCTTTATTGAGCAATTTAAAATAACGATCTAGCTTTAACAGTACCTATTAATTCCTTAATAAAATAATTTCGTAACTGCTGACTAATTTACGACACTGGACTACCTACATGATATTAATTTACTACTAAGAACCACCGCTACCCATTCGATGCAAATTTTAGATAATTCAAATCGCACACAGAGTAACACAAAGGTCAATCGAGGTTGCTCAATAAGGTGAGGCAGAGCATCTGAGAACGAAATCGAAAGTCCACCCACATCTCCACGGTAGGTCACTGGGCTTTCACCGTATTACTTAATGGTTGACGACCTCTGTAATGTTTATGTAATATGCATTCGTGTTTTTATTTTGTTTGTTTGCCCCGGTAGTACCATTTGAGCTTTTTGGCAAACTATAATCACAGATCGATCATCTTTGATCCTAATGGACTGCAAAGTTATGTCACAAGACCGATCATTTTTATTTTCTTTATGCAAAATAGCAATAATATTATAGTTATAAAAATGTTTGTGTTTCAAGCTCATATATATTATTAAAATAACTAAGGATTGCGGATCTCATCGTTATACTCGTATCATCTACAAACTTGCCCAGAAGTCATCACTTGTAATATTAGATCTCTTTGCACGCAGAGTCATAAATACTACATAGATACCAATAGAGGATTAGCCAATGCCTTGTGTGTTGACATATCAAGAGTACTGTTACCTAAGTTTTGAGTTATGACACATCAATAATCACGTCAGCCAGTATTGACTCTTATGAGCCTTGCAGTAATTATGCCACCGTTAGGGCCCTGGTCCCAGCCTTGCGCAAGTCTAGGCGGTCATAGTCGGCTGCTCTTGGCGCCCTAGTTCACACGTATGACACTATTCATCTCTGCTCATTACGTACTCAAGTTTATTGAACAACACTGGGTAATAACCGCATGATGTAAAGGTTAGATTGCATTACATTATTGAATTATTATCTGAAAGATTTAATTGACAGTATGGTTGTGATTCTAACATATTCTGTTTCAATAGGGTGGGATTGTATGAGTTCTTTACCTACATTGCATAAGCGTATGTCGATCTGCCTGCTAAGCTCAACGAGAGTGACGACGAGTAAATAATCCTTCGTCTAGTTCAAAACAGAAACAGAAGACATTCTCTAGATATCCTAAATTATCATAATATTACTGACCTCGCAAGGAATGTGACTGTGGTTCACCTCGATATCAACCATTTGATTTTAATAAGAAAGGTTGTTTACATTATACTCTCGATTAACTACAGCCTGTTAGTATAATTAGGTACTTCTTTCAAGGTTGAAAAGGAGATAATAGGTGATACGTTTAATATTTTAAAATAATAAGGAATTTTATTGTTGAGTGTGAAAAGTAAGTTTATCAAGCTGTTTAAGCTTAGTTTCTAAAATTAACTGAAACCTAGAATGTCGTCACACTTGAGTTAGGATATTATTTTGTTTCTAAGTTTAATTAATGTCTACGGTTTCAAAACGATTACCAACCAACTGCCTTTCTGATTCCCACGATAAGTAATCTAATTAGCAAATGAACTAGAAAAAATAAACATACTAATAACTAATTTTGCAACCTAGAGCAAAGGTTGTTAATAACCAAAATAATGATGCGTTCATAGATGTATGTATGTATGTTGGTTTGCGTTTCATCACTAGTGTTGTACATGTGTGTTTCTTCACAAGCTTCTACTGTGGCAAAAGTAGAAGCTTTTTGGTTTACAGTCTAATTTTGAAAGGGCATGGTTGCACTTGGTTTTGAAACAGATTCCAAAGTTTAAAGCAAGCTGAATATTGTTGCAATACTAGGTTAGCACTCGAAATAAAGGTAACTACTAACTTGTTAAAGATAACACCTACAAACCTCGGTGACCATTAACCTGGTTTTCTGTAAAACGATGTAAATATTTTATTATTAAATTTTATTAAATGGACATTATGTACAAGAGAATAAAAAAACGAAAATAAAAGTGGATGAAAATACATTTGTCTTTTCTGCCCCCATGGCATAGAAGTCTCAAATAAAATGGCGAAATAAAACAAATTTATTCATCACTAAGGATTAGTATTGTTGTGTAAATAGTTGAATAATATTCTTACCCGGAAAAGTAGCATCGCGCAAACAAGTCGCATTGCAAAACATCACACATAGATGAGATGTTTTCATCTTTGCAAATGTCAACAGCCAGACTACAGTGTGACATAACGTGACATAGCAACGCAGCATATCCAAATTCCTTTCAACGCAGTGTATAGTCTAAGAACAAGGTACCTAAATTCTTTGTGTATAGTCATGTATATTACTGCCAGTTATTTCACGAATGATGCATCATCAAGCATTTTAAGAGTAGTAGAGCTCTTTGTGAAGGGCTCGTCCGGGGAAGTACTACCACCACGGCTTTTTCTGCCGCCAAGCAGCAACGCTGTGTTTCGGTTTGAAGAGTGTGGTCGCCGGTGTAATTACAGGCACATGAGGCTTAACATCTGTATGCCTCAAGTTGATGGACGCAGGGCAGTGCATCGTAGGGCACGTTCCTATTGTGCGTGACCTACGGGGCAATGTTTTGTTTATAGGTGATGGTTACCACTTAACATCACGTGGGCCATGTATAAAATTGTATAAAAAAAAAAAAATCATTTTGCTTTGCCAATAAAGGTGTCATATTTTACACAATATTTTTTCGCAATATTAATAGGGGTAGAAGATAAACCATTCTAAAAATGCACGCCCCTCTACCTGCCTTTACCCACACAAGCAAATGAGGTGTATAGATGCAATACATGCCACCAAGCAATTTCATTCGTTATTCAGTTTCCCGCCAGACATGAAAGTGTCACTTTCACGTTCGGCGGGAAACTGAATGACGAATAAAATTATCAGGAGTCATGTATTGCGTCTATACACCTCATTTGCTTGTGTGGGTGAAGGCAGGTAGAGGAGCGTGCATTTTTAGAATGGTTTATCTCTACCTTCGTAGACTGGATATATTTATTACACCTTTATTTTGACGGATTTTTTATAAACCACAATGTGTTTGAGTCTATTCAGACTCTACTTTTCAGAGAAAAAATATCGATGTGATGTGATGCACTAAAAATATCTAGGTACCTAATTGAAGCACGTAACATTTTATGAAAACATTAGTTGAACATTTCAGTCCGAATGTCACACTTTCGCGATTTTACTGTCCATAAAGAATTTATAATTTTGATAATAGGATGAGTTTTACGAAGTAAGAAGAAATTACCTCTGTAGCGACCTCTGTGGCGCAGCGGGCGAGAGCCTGCCTGCGACGCAAGAGGTTGCGGGTTCGATTCCCGCCGTGGAACAAATTTGTGTACGATCTGCAGAAATTTGTTCCGATGGTCTGGGTGTTTTCTATGTATAATAAAAAATATCTATCTATGTAAGTATATAATGTATTAAATATATCAGTTATCTAGTACCCATAACACAAGCTTTGAATAGCTTACTTTGGGGCTAGATAGTGCTGTGTGGATTGTCCAGCATTATTTATTATATATTTATTATTTATTTTTCGTTTGTTATGTTATTTTAAATATACATAATATAATGTAAGTACAGTACAGATATTATCAAAATAACTCTTTATTCAAATGCAGTCTACAGCATCGTCGCCAGTTTTTAATACCTATTAATTAGATTTTATGATATCAGATATAATAATAAAAAAAAAAATCTAGTAGTTTTACAGCACATAAAACCTAATATGGCAGTATTAAATCAGAAAATTAAAACAAAAAGTTACTGCTGATTTTAAAACAGCAGCTTAAAAAGAAAATATCTAAAAATTTTAAAGTAAAAACAGAGTCAGTGCTAAAGAAACAACATTTTCAGTCAAAGCTCGTGCTCAAGACAAACTTCAGAAAATACAGTTTTATCAACAAACTAGACACATAGGCATACATAGACGTACATATATTTGTGTTGCTTACAATATAGAGACACGTGGACATAAATAAACAAACTGAAACCTCAAAAAACAATAAGATCTCAGTGAACCGCAATTTTGCAAACATTAAACAGTTGTCGCTTACCCAATGGGGCGTCAGCGTCGCCACCGTGTCACATTCCTCGGAGAAAGAGCGGCCGTGCCCGAGACCGGTGCTTGCAACAGCTCGCGTGCCATAACCGCTGTTTACCAAACCCCCTCGTGGTTCATTTTGTAATTTCAATTAAAATTCAAGACGGATCGTGTTTGAATACGTTTCCTCATCTTCGTATCGCAATATTGGAGGACTGCCCAAAACTAAAGCGTTTTGTCACTGCTCTCGAATATAAACTAGTTGCTACTCAGAGTACAATCGATAATGGATTTGGAACATCCGATACCTCCCCTAGTTTTTAATTAGTAACTCCAAGGAACTTATTTTAAATCAATGAGGTAACTGCTAAGCAGCGAACGAGTTTCTTATGTCTATGTTTTAAATATAGAATGCCGTAGAACTAATAGCTTGTATCTGTTTTCAAGCCTATCGATTCATGAATTAATCAAGTGGATTCTAATTTCAAAATAAGCTAAATATTGTTTTCCTTTTTCCAGCCGTCGCCCAAGAAACCTTCAAATGCCCTGACGACTTCGGCTTCTACCCCCACCACATCTCCTGCGACAAATACTGGAAGTGTGACAATGGAGCCGCTGAGCTGAAGACCTGCGGGAACGGATTGGCTTTCGACGCCACTGACTCCAAATACCTGACTGAGAACTGCGACTACCTTCACAACGTCGAGTGTGGAGATAGGACACAGCTTGGTGAGTTCTTAACATGAAATGAAGTGATATATTTTTTTCAATCAGCAACAAACGTTCCAGTTACTATTAAATTGGGTTTATGTATAACTTATTCGACATATCCCGGTTGTACAACATTGGTCCTAAGCTAGGATTAACCTGTGTTATGGCATACCAATACCTTCCGCAAAAAAAAACATTGTCTTGAGCCTAATCATCATTAATTGTTCTTGTGTCATATATAAAATGTGTCAGATAAAAGTACCTTAGTACCACCACGTGCGAGTATTTTAAATGACGTTATAAATGTGCGCAAGAAACACACCCATAAAATTTGTCTTGATTTGGTTGCATTTTCGAAAGAAAATTCTATTGGTTTTCTGTCTAGTCTTCACCCTGTGGTGGTAGGCTGTGCGTTGTATGTCAGAGAAGCAAAACGGTATAATAAATTCTCATTAATAAATTGACAAAACCAGTTCCTACATATAGTAAATTAGTTCAAGGTGAAATATTTTCCATTTCAAAATTATGTAAAATAGGTCCGTCTTTTGGATGGGCGATTGTCCAAGTGACCTTCTGTTCTGTTCACATCCTGGTAGTGAGAATATTTTTATCCTTACATTATACAGTACATTAATATGCAAATATCGATTTTGAGACCTTGACCGTCTCTTTACTGTTAGAAGAAACTACATGGGCTTGAATTTTCGATTACCTCTAACATTTTATGTACCAAACTGAAGTGAAAAACTATTTTCAATTACAAACTTATTAATTTCGTCTTGAGTATTGGTGCTTTTAGATAACCCGTTATTGAAATCTAGAAAAACGACCAAACCAAATAAATGTGACTGAATTTTCCATCAAGTTCCAACTCCTTGTCATAATAGAATCTTTGTCATTTGGGAACTCTACTAATTAATATTTGTTTACAGAGCCCCCAATCTCTACCCCCCACTGCGAGCGCCTTTACGGTATCTTCGCCGACGTGAACAAATGCGACGTGTTCTGGAACTGCTGGAACGGAGAGTCCTCTCGCTACCAGTGCAGCCCCGGCCTCGCCTACGACAGGGAATCCCGCGTGTGCATGTGGGCCGACCAGGTTCCTGAGTGCAAGAACGAGGGTACGTACGAAATAATGGTTTCAACTCACTGAATAAAGTGGAAAAGAGGAAAGACATCTAGTATTTTTTATCCAAGTAAGCAAACTGTTTTATGGCCTTGTTTCAAAGATGCAAACTATACCAGTGGGAGGGTGTTTTTACTAAGTATTGTTGGTGATTTCACTTTTAGTAATTCCAAGTAAACCCGGAAGTTTTGCGACTATCCGTTCGTTTGATATCTTTGAAATTGGAATGTTCGTGTACGTAATTATCGAACAGGTGCTCATTACCACTTTATATCGAAACAATATTGCTAATTGAAGCAGTTACAACTATATTTGACTCATTGAAAATCCTTTATTGACGTATTTTTTACGTGTGAACTCAGCACATACTGAAAGCACTTTACTGGACGCACAGTCTCTTTAAGCGATTTTCTACCTTACTCAGCACGACTTTAACTGGACTTTGTTTCGGTTTCGCCTTCTTCGTCCCCCTCTCACGTAACCCCTTCGGTGTTTCCCAGAAGTAGCGAACGGTTTCGGCTGCCCCGCTCCCGGTGAGGTTTCCAACGCTGGCTCCTTCAGCCGTCACGCCCACCCCGAAGACTGCCGTAAATACTACATCTGCATGGAGGGAGTCGCCCGCGAGTACGGATGCCCCATCGGAACCGTCTTCAAGATCGGAGACTCCGACGGCACTGGCAACTGCGAAGACCCCGAAGATGTTCCCGGATGGTGAGTTCCATAACATTCATACCTGGTGTACACATAACCCGGGTATCCTCACTTGATGGAAAAAAAGAATAGAAGAACGTTTATTTATCGATCACTGTCAAATTGAAAGACTTTCTTTCTAGTCGTCGCACGTAGTCCATCCAGTGCGGATATCCAATTCCGTTCAAGCCTAATATGACGGTGCAACTTGAACGTACTTCAAATAAATCTTTTCTAATACTCACCGGTCGGATATCACTGGTTATGTGGTTTATCAGCGTCTGGTACGTTAAAACCTGTGTCGTAATGTGATACCAGGATTGGCCGCATTTGTACTAACTGGTGTGGTGTCACAGTGCGATGTAGGTAACTAAGACTATGTATACTTCCACACAACCAATGCAATCCCTGTGACTAACCATTCTTCTTGCACTTATTACTTTATACTCATGATCTGTTGTAGGTAGTTGAGCCTTAGGGTTTAGACAGGTATGGTAGGTATTCGTATTGTATACAACGTAGGTAGCGAGATCTCGCCCACCTCAATACTGGTGCGCAACTATGCGGTCCGGGGCCTTGCACACTTGCGACATATTTAGGCCAGTATTTGAAATTATCATGACATAGGGTAAAAGAATTCGGTTTCCATGCGTGTAGATACCATGCGCCGTAGTCAATGCCGACCGGTACAGAGCATGTAATGGTAATGACCGTTTGTTCCAGCGGGCTTGTTGGCCCTGTGGACACAGTAACTGTACAAAAGTCGAATAATAAATGCCTCTTTTCAATAAGGAAACGTTTTAAAACCGCTCACTGCAGCTGTTGAATATCAAAATGGTGGTAAACCACTTTTTTCTCATTCTCTCCGACTTGCCAACCACTTGATTATTCTTAATGTGTTTGGACATACTAATGAATTCAGTACGAGCCTAGTGTGGACCATCTCAATTTATCGGTATTTTACTTTGCATAAAATGGTAGTTTGTGAAGTCGGTAAAGGAACAATACTCAAAATGCATGAATGTATTTCACGTCCAGTCGATTTGAATCTTATAAATTATATTATATATTATAAATTAAAAAGGCTCGAGACGTCCAACAAATTATTACCATTACCAGAAAAAAAGGTCGAATAAACGAGTTCCATTATAAGCTTTTGCGACGGCCCCGCACCGCTATGATAGTTTTAAAACCAAAAGTGAGGCTCTAGGAAAAGCGAGCGGTTATCATTCTTGTTAAGTACCATTTCAAGGCAGTTCACTCGGTTTCACCGCTTGTGAACGAGATTTCATTACACAATACACACCCAGTGCGCAGTTAGTATACAGTAGTAGTAGTAGTAAAGTAGAAACGTAATTGCTACACGTTGATATGTTGATCTGATGTCTGAGTAAAAGATAAGAAGCATAAGTAAAATAAGTTGGGATATGGAAGGGGCACGATGTAAGCTGCGCATCCCATTTTCAGCGAGGACTACTACGGAGACCTGGACCTGAAGGCTATCCGCAAGAGCGAGCTCCTAGCTGGCCTCCAACAAAGCGGAGAGGCTCGCCAGAGCCCGCCCAAGCAGCTCAAACCCCGTCCCCAAAAGGAGTAAATGCACCTCCAAAACCCGTACCTTCTAATACTCAATTAATTATAAAACAAAACTCTCCGAACACCACGAACAATGATCATAACCCGAGCACGATAGCGTACTGGCTGAATACAAATGCGATTTTATTTTTAACTTGATTTTGGTGTTCGGAGATCGTGTTCCAGGTTCAAATTTAAATTTTGAATTTCGAATGTTTGATGCGTGAGCCACGATTGATTTGTATTCTTTTCTAGTTGCCAAATACTTTTCTCGATGTAACTTTCCTTGCAGCAGGTTCACAAAGCAAGTTATGAGATAGTAACTAATAGAAATCATACAGCGGTATAAATATTTATTAAATGTTGTTCAGTTATTATTATAACAATAATCATCCTACTTATATGTATAATAATAATCAAGACCAATTGCCCAAGTTTTTCCACGTCATCGACAGTCATAAAATACTGTAGTAGAGCGTTTACAAAGTTAGTTTGCATTTAAGCATCGTAATTCTCTGCATCACAATATTTTATATCTAGGACATCTTGTAAATATTTGTGTTCCAAAATATTCCGCTGTGACTGAGCGTTGTTGTTTAATAGAAACTGTAATAGGTACTTAAGTTTTTATTTTTAGTGATAAAATAAACAAAATCATAAAAATATAAATTGTCGTATTTATTCTATGTGTAGATTGCACTTCCCACTGTTTCCTTAACATTTTAACATGGTCACACATTATTTCTTCTTTTGCAACACCTTTTCATAACACACTCACTGGTTGTATACCTACTTAATGTTATGTAAGTAACTGTTTCTTATTAATTTTCTTACAAAGTAACTATGTATACTTACTTTATATTCTTATATTTCCACAACAGGTTTTTGTACTGACAATTTTTGGGTTAGCAGGTATGATTTTATTCTTCATTGTATTTAAATAAGTTTACTGGAAATACTAATAAGTATGTATTTGGAGTCATACTTTCTTTCCTGGTGAGTGAACATCATATTTATTTTATGTAAATACTGCAAGAAAACTATTTATTTTTTATTTTAGCTAGCATTGTCTCACTGCAGGGCAAAGCCAGCCACCCTATAATTTAGTAAATTTAAAATAAAAAAAGCCGAGTAATTTCTGTTATCTAAGTGCCAAATCTAAGTAAATAAATCTAAAATAAAATGGGTAGTAACATTGTTTCTGTTTTTCTTTTTTTTTTGGTTTGGTACATTAAATTTTTCGTCAGTTGATCACATAATGTTTTTAAAATTTCCAGCGAGGACTACTATGGTGACGTGGACTTAAAGGCCCTCAAAAAGTTGGGATTCTGAATGTCAAGGAGCGACTCCAAAGACAGACTGAAACTCAATCCCTTGGACTTGTTGTAAGCTGAAGCCTCTGTGTGAATGAAAATGATATTTTAAGTTTGAAGTGTTTAAGTTTGGGTTGTGTTTGTCTTAAAGAGGCGCTCGAAGTGGAATTTCATGAACTTTTTATACTTCGTTATATAAGTGAGTAATCGAATATTACGGTTATTATTATGAAGAAAGCAATACTGTCCAAAAAATAATTATCCTTACAAGTAAAATATCCATTTCTAAGTCAAAAATGTTGTAAACTAATAAATATTTCTTTCGGATAAATGATAGTTTTGAAAATAGAGCTATGATAGCATAAATAAACCTATATCCTTATTTTTATCTTGTTTTACGATAAAAATCGATACATTTTGAAAGATTTAAAAGAATCTTTCTTAATCAGCAATTTTTGTTGCCAAAACGTTTCCAAATTAACCTTGACACGACACCAACACGGGTTGTGTCGGCATTGTGTCGAAATAAATGTTGCTTTAGTCATAAAATGTGTTAAAATTAAGCAATTTTATACTTAGGAATATATAAGTGTAAATAAAATATTTTAAATACCATTGCCCCTTATTTTTTCGATGAATATTCATCTTTTAATTATTTTATTAGCTAACTTATACCACTATCATTTGACCGCGGTTCCACTAGCTTAGTAAATTCCCGAATATAAAACTCAGACATAATTATTTTATTCCAACAATAACTATATTTTCAAGTTTCATCCAAATCCGTGCAGTTGTTATGGAATTAGATGAATGAGAATAAACATCACAATGACTTGTGTACTTATTCACTTTGGCCAACTTTGGCACAATTATTTAGAAAGCAACCATAATTCAGAAAAACAGAGCTCTAGTTTTTTTATTATTTTATTAAATTGCATAAATTAATTCAGAGTTATACTAAGGGTTTTAGAGGACAAATAAAGCTAGACTTGCTCAATAAATATCAATAAGTGAGTTGCCCCTGGAGTTGACGAATCGCGTCTTGACGTGACATGGCGACGTTAGCAGACACACACCCTGCGGGAGGAAATCGAAATTAAATTAAAATCGAAAGGATCGGGGACGAACACAATGCAGACAAATGACTGTAATTTAGCCAAGCTATTTTGATGTATGGAGAAATAAACATTCAACGAGAGAAGTATGTAATCTAAAATATAGCATCAATGATGTTATATTTTAGTGTATGATGGCTACAATAAAGTACGAAAAAATTTACAAATTATTTAGAAACATCAATAATTTATTTATTTACCACTTATACAACAGACTTTATTCAAAAAGGAAGATACACGAAAGTCTGGTGTTTTTGAGTGAAACAGTAGCAAAGGATCCTCAACTCAGCAAAATGCCAGTACTTAGAATAAAGCGATCACATACTAACCAGGAGTAAAAATGCCACTGCCAGGCTTGTTAGCGGAAGCCAAATAATCTTCCTGGAACGCTGGAGGCACCGGTTTGATGAAAGAAGGTCTTAGGTTCGAAGTCGCCGGAGGAATCATAGGAGACGAAGGAATATCTGGTGAACCTGGAGGAATGGAGGCGCCGGGGGGTACGAAAGAGGACGAAGGAAATTTGGGAGGAATCGTAGGTAGAAAAGCAAAAGGTGGGTTATTGGGTAAAGAAGGAAAACTTGATGGAGGTGAAATTGGCGATGATGATCCGGAAAGTGATTCAGATGGTATGGACTCAGGTGACGTAGGGACTTGAGGTAGCTCAGGAGACTGAGGCAACGCAGGAGTTTCGGGTAACGCAGGAGCTTGGGGTATCATAATTGGTCCTACTGGTGAGGGCAATGGCAAGTTGGTGATGGTGTTAGGGTAGGTAGGCTGGAAAGGAGGGTTTGCGGAAGCCGCGTTAGATTTGCAGTCAACTCGGTCGGCATAATCACACACGCCCAATACCTGGAAATGAATAAAAGATTTGCATTAATAAGCGAATCACAAAATAGGTATAGTGATCAAGTAAAAACGAGTAGGTGTACTAGATCTATCAATGACGGTTGCATCATTCTCTTTTATTTTTTTTTCTGTAATTTTCCAAGACTTTTAATTTCCCTTTAAATCGGAACACAGTATTACCATCCGGTGGCAGAAATAAAAATATGCAGTTGTGCATCTAGTTGTATCAGTAACCCCACCTTATGAACATGAGGTCGTGAGTACGAATCCGATCGTGCAGCATAGTACAAAAATTGAATGTTAGCATTGCCATTGCTTTCAAACAGCGAAGGAAAACATCGTGAGGAAACCAGATAATATCCTCCTAACAGCAGTGATAGCCCAGCGCTTCTGCAAAATTTGGCAGGTGCTACATGTAAATACCTACTGCTTACTTTATTTAACGTTTTTTTGATGGTATGCGGATGTCAGACATGAGTTAGTCAGTACCTGGAAGTCTACAAACAAAAAGCGAAGGGTCTTATTGACATGATTGAGCTACAATACCGCTTTACACAAGCTTAACCTAGCCCATACCGTGCAGTGTAACTCAAAACGAAAATACATTTTTGTATATCGTTTTGTGGAATAACTGGATATATTCAGGGTCATCAGGCTTCTTAAAAGTCAGTTTTGTATGTATGTACCTTGGTGGCAAAATAGCCAAGAATTTGACCACCTACCTTTTTCACGCTTGTCGCGTCGAATTTTTTACAAAAACTAGTTGCTTGTTTATTGTCTGAGTATTGGTTATTCATATTTAATGCCGTGTACTTATGACCTTAGTTTCTAGTCTTATAAAAAGAAGATACCACACATAAATATAATATTTGAATTGAAACATAAAAGAATTTGATAGTGATTTGATATATACATACCGATTATAAAAGTAAAATGTAGTGGCTCATATAAATAAAACATCATTACTTTTTGAGAAATTTGAAAAAACCAAACCTGCCTTTTTTTATGACAAAAAAATGCGCGCACCTTTCAAATGGTGAAAGAAAACATGCGAGTGAGGTTACAGCTTTTCACAAGAAATACTTTTTATTTTATTTATCATCAAAGAAATGGGCCAATATGTCCGTGTCTCTGATGATCTCCCTATCCCACCACATCCGTATACCATTCCACCTTCTTATGCGTCGACTTGCATGATAATAGCAAAACCTCCTGATGCTCCACCTGATGTTGAGCGGTCACTGCACTGTGTTGGGGCCCTGTTTAAAAACGTACCTGGCTATAAGAGAGGTCAGCTGGGCACTTGAACCTGACCGGCTGTCGGTTCACACACACAAAGAACTCACTGCAGTCTATTTTGCTCCGGAAAGTTTCAAAGTCCGTTTTGCAAGTAGGCTGTGCTTGAGGCTGGAGCTTTTCTACTGGAATGTTTTGTTAAAAATTACTTTGAGAAGAATCTAATTACGTCGAGCGTAGTGTAAGCTTAATGTAATGTTTTGTTATAGGCTCTTAGTTTATGGTTACTACCTAACATCAGATGGGCCATTTGCTTGTTTGGTCCAACAAAGAGATGGCCAGTAGCACGAAGTATAAAAAAATACTCTTGGTAGTAGAAATCCTTCGTATTATTTGACCGATGCCGCAGCTCAGTTGGTCGCTTTATCATCTGCACTGAAGGCCGTGGGTTCGATCCCCCCTAAGGGCAAACACTATTAAGTATCTATGTTATGGTTCCAAATGAACAAACTTTGTTTGGTTTGGGACTGGATAGCATCTTGTAACTAAAAAAAATATGAATAAAGTAAATAAAAAGAGATAACAATTTATGGAACTAATATTTAAGTCTTACAACTTTAGAAAATGAAATAATTGACCCACAGTCATGACTTTAATTTTCAAGCACAGACACCATAATAACTATCATTTTTAGGAAGGCAAATGTATGGAGAAGTAAGAGTACTTATGTTGCTTCGTTTGCTGTGAGCTGTGCCACCAAAGTACCAAATAAGTTCTAAGAGCTAGCATTTTTGTTGTGTTATTGTCAAAGTACGGATAACTTACCGTTTACTTTCCTATTATGGCAATTCACATTATCCGCGTAATCGCAGTATCCACTATTCGAGAACAGAAGTCCAGTGGGGCACTCCTGCTCCACCGCCCATCCGTCCCAGCAGTTCAAGAAGTTGTTGCAAAACGCCGGCGAAGGGACCTGGGTCCGCAAACCCTCACAGTGCGGGTTGGGTTCAACGACCGGGTTCTTTGGGATAACAACGAGAGAGTTCTGGAAGTTGGGGTCCTTTTTGATCTGTTGCACGATCGCGTTGGAAACTGGGATCGTGAAGGCTGCTAGTGAGTTGCCAAACGCCTGGTGAAAAGGTTATACTAATTTAATACGAGCCTGCACAAGTACAAATAGCAATTCGCTCGGGGTTATTGTACAGTTCGTAACTTGGCACGGCAGGCTAACATTTTATAGATACCGAAATGAGCAGGAAGAATATATGACAAAACAATTGAAGGGCTATTTGGAAAAACCGACAATGTCAAAACAAAATCTAAATGAGATTTTGATTTTTATAGTTTCTTTGCAATGATGCCACTGATCTCTATTAGTACTCGTTTAGCACAGATCAGTGATAATAATTCCGTTTATATGAAAAATAATTTTAATAAACTTATCAAAGAACTCACCTGAATGAAACTGAAGAACGGATTAAGAATATTTCCATAG
The DNA here is from genome assembly GCA_963576535.1 of Plemyria rubiginata. Classification (NCBI taxonomy): domain Eukaryota; kingdom Metazoa; phylum Arthropoda; class Insecta; order Lepidoptera; family Geometridae; genus Plemyria; species Plemyria rubiginata. The sequence goes on along the minus strand of OY754908.1, from coordinate 11,593,220 downwards.
TAAGGTAGCTTGTCAGCGTTTAATGCTAAGTTATTGAGGTAGGGGTTGGAATACGTCTTCACTAGAGCGCCGCCTTCGTCGAAAACTGAAACAAACAAGTTGGAAAATCATTAACTGTATGCTTTTAGATGTTCCTTTATGTAAGTGTCATGTCATTATTTCCTATGCGGGCTTTGAACCAAAATTTGAATTAAGAACAGCTTCGATTTAGACATTTGAAATTGTAGTAATGCAACCTCTTTGGTATAGGTTTATTACAGTAACAAGGTTTGCCAGGTTATGATTTCTTTTTCTCAACTGATTGAAAGAATTATTGAATTTTGACACATAACGTTGTGAGGATTGCGGGAAGCGGGAAGTGGAAAGGGCTCAGATAAATTCTCTCAGCAGGGGACTTCGTCAGGCCGATGAGGATGATGTTCAACAAAAGTTCAACAAAAAGTATGTAGTTACCATATATGAATATATCCTGGTGCTGCCATTATTTAAATGCAAAGTAATCTTTTTAAATCTCTTCAACAACATTTAAGACGGTGAATAATTGAGATAAAAGGATAAAGAAGGACATTAAAAATAAATCATAATGAGAGCTTAACGCGTCGCTCAATATGTGAAGGTACATGAGAAATCATTTATTACTTCGATACATGCAAGTTGAACGATCATCATCATCATCATCAATCATCGTCCACTGATAGACGTAGTCGTAGATCTCTCCCAAGACGCGCCACTGAGCCCGGTCTTCGGTTCTTTTCATCCAGTAGGTATTTGCTGGCTACATTTTGTAGAGACATAGTCTCTGCATACTTTACCTTTTTTAATATATTTTATTTTATTTTTTACCTTGCCGTAGTAAAAGGAAAAGCAAGTAAAATGATATTATCTTCAAATAATAATAAAAAATAAGAAAGCATAAGAAGCAATATTTCTAACATTACCAAAAATTTCTACTTTTTTTGACCCCACGCGTCATTGTTCGTTTGAAGCAATTTTATTTTATTGAAACTTCAAATCCCGCCTTACCTCTTTAGTGACACAATTTCGGGAATGTTTCTTTTTAGTTTTTATATTAATACTTTTTTGAAGTAAAAATATGCCTTACCTTATATATCATCCTAATACACAGAATTCTATAAAGGAAACAGTTATCAGCAAACAAATACCTATAAATTACGTAAGTATAGGTAGTAATTATTCTGTTCCTCTAATTTTTAACTTATAAATAAATAAATATTTATCTAAATATATATAACTCAAAGGTGACTGACTGACTGACATAGTGATCTATCAACGCACTGCCCAAACCACTGGACGGATCGGGCTGAAATTTGGCATGCAGGAAGATGTTATGACGTAGGCATCCGCTAAGAAAGGATTTTGATCAATTCTACCCCCAAGGGGATAAAATAGGGGATGAAAGTTTGTATGAAACTTTAAATTCCTTGGCGCGAGCAAAGCCGCGGGTTCAGCTAGTAGTTTATATATTTATAGAAGTTTATAAAATATTTATAGAACACAGCCTACAACGTTTCAAGTAAGCTGAGCAGGATACAAGCGACAAGTACTTTAATTGCCGCAATTTTACGCCAACGTCTATTTCTTGCATAAAAATCTCAAGTCGCTATAGGGCACTAACCCGGCTGACCAATGAGTTGCACTTTATTACGTAGAGCAGGACACAGTAGGTACTGTCGAGGAACAATCAGATTAAAACCAAGTGACACTCGTTCGGTCCAAATGTCGCAATCCGCGATTTGGACCCAGTGACTGCGTATTTTGTTAGAGGTTTTGTTTCGGCATTGTCTTTCCAAATTGGAGCGTATGAGATCTATTGTTAAATTTTTGCTTAAAAATTAATGAGATACAAATGTTTAATACTAATACAATTGAAGTACAGAAGTGTGGCTTGTATGGAAACTGAGGGCTGGCGCATAATGGTCACCCAAAGAGATTTTTTGGCCACCTGCTAGCTGTCGTGTTCTGACCTCTATTTTCCATTACTAAAACCAACTTATAGAAAACAAATTTAATTTTGGGTAACATGCATACTTATGATAAGATACTTGACAACACAAGTTTCAAGGACTGATTACATAAGAAATTACATCGACTGATAAGGGATGTGTACCTAAGGATATTTGTAGCACTTGTTTTATATTGTACTTGTCACACAGGTTTTGCTATGTGTTAGTATAGAACCTGTACATACACATTGCGTGTACAAATACAGGTTGTAATGAAAAAAGCTTACACAACTGCGATCCCCGAAAACCCAGCGACAACATCGACTTCTACATAATCTATCAATCATGACATACACACACACATGATTTTTTGGTTAACGTTTCAATCATCGACGAGCATTAAATTACTGCTACGATTACTAGTTGGTTAAAGAAGATTTTCTGAAAAGCAATATTTTTCATTCAAAATTAGAAATTTTACGACCAGTATCAACCAGTTTTATAATTATGGATTTTGTTTTTTCATAATAATGAGCAATTTATTAAAGTTACCTACCTACCTATTCGTATGAAAATTAAAAAGATTAAGGCAACTGTTATCGGAGTAAACCACTGTTTCAGTTTCAGAATCATGGAACGATTTACAGTTTTCAGGAGTGCGATAGAAAAAATTGAACTAATAAGGGCTTTAAAAATATATAAGAATAGTAAAAATGGTGTACTTACATAACAGCCGCTTCTGTCTCCCGCTCTCATTTTTTTCCGAATCCGTGCTGTCATCGGCGCGTGCGCAGACAGCCAGCACCAACAACAATATTGCAATCTTGACCATCTCGACAAGGGATGGTGAATGGGCGGCGGCAGCAGGACAATGTCAGGGTTAAAACCACAGAGTAGCTTATATAGCGTCGGACTTTGAAAACAAGTACTGTAAGTACTTACGTGGGTTCTAGTTTTAGTCTGGATGGGAAAGACTAAAAGGATATGACGTTACGATTTTATTATTGCCGAGGTTTTATTGGGTAATTTTGATCATATAAAACGGTGTAGGCTGTTTATTTCTAGAGAAAGGATTTAATGAGTACCTACAGCTTACTTTTGTTACTTGTTTAGGTCCCTTTATTTTGTTAGTTTGTTTGCCCTTCGTGTACCTATTGAATTAATGATGGCGAATGAGAAAAACGGGTAACTAAATTGATAAAATGGTATTAGACACTAAGGTTAGAAGGATAATGATAGCCCGGAAATCTTCAAAATCAGGGATAGTTTTGATCAGCTGACACTGCATTGCAATGACGCTAAATTCTAACCAGATTCTAAAAGCTCAATATATTCAAAGGAAAACTCTTCCTGTGAACCAATGATTTTAATTCAACGTTTATCGCTCATTTAATGGCTCCTGTTTGTCATTTTGATCGACAATCTTGCAAAATAGAACAATTAAAAAGCTGTTAGGTCAGTCAGTCGCATTCAAGGACTTATTATTTACCCATAGTCATTTACAATAGATTTACACCAAATGACAGTCAACTGAAAAAATGGTGGGTAAAAGTAGCCACCTACGAGAAATTCTACGTCAAATAATATATCTAAATAAAAATTGTGCTTAATATGTTGGGAGCCAGTGTTCTTAGAAGGCGTATGAAATACATATAATTCGAATGCAGAATCAATATATTCCTGTCTCTAGCAAGCCATGTCTTCCTGACAGCGCGCCCTTTGCCGTCTTCAACGTTCATCCCGAGCATTCATCATGCAGAGATCTCGATCCGTTCCTACATTCCACGTCGTTATAAACATTACTAGCAGCAACTCTCGACTTTGTACGCGTGGTACTTGACTTGGTATTTTCAAAAGTTATGTATTACTTAAAAATTCATTCACGTGATTGAACCACAAATCAAACGCGTAATAGTTTTGCCAGTTTTACTAGAACAAATCTATCTGGTTTTTTTGTAAACTATGTTTACATAGAAAAATGAAGCTTACCACAAGGACTGAGCGAGTATAGAGCCGTCTGTATGCGTATCCGTGTGTACGTATAGTTTTACTTAGTTTTGTTTCAGTTTTCATCTTCAGATGATTGCAACTTCCAGCCGCCACATACAGACAAACTTTCAAAGCGTCACAGCTTTATATTTCTATTATACATTCCATGTTATTATGCGTTATTTGCCGGACAAGCAGAGTCGATGTTATACTTGAATTTACGAGTATTGTTAAGATGCTATTGCATAATCCTGTGTGGCGTGTTCTTGTGATGTTGCCATCTCTAACCGGAAACGTTTGATAGTCTGACTATGACAACGTAAGCGACATAGTAAGGCATACATTGGTGTCGATTCTGGTGATTATCCTAAACTAACCTAATCTGACAGCTCTAAAATTATAACCGTCCTTCGTTGTTGCTTCGGTCTTTTAAAAAGGGATGACAATATTTTTAGTGCTGTCTAATTAGGCTAAGTTAGGAAAATTAAACAACAGAACTGGCACCATTATGCCACTTATTTTTGATTGCATTGTCAAACCCTTTTAAATTAAAATCATTCTATCACCAACTTATTAGTAATGTTGTTCGTGCGTATTGTTTAAAAAAATATTGAAATTATTTATATATTATTTTAATATGAAAACACGTGCATAAATATTGCGAAAATTCCACTTTGTTTAACCAGTACCTATACATATTTTTTTGGTTCAAAACATGCAGATAATTCGTTCGTTACAATTTGTCAGCAAAATGTCAAGGTTTTAACATTAATTGAATTTTACAAATGCAACACTAATCTTCATAGATTTAATCAAATCTATGTACATAACCATGTTCTTAATTCTTTGTTCCTACACTACGAGTAGCTATTTGACCAACTAAAATAAATTAGTAATGTTCTTTTTGCCGAACTGTATGACTTTTTATTTAATTCTTAAGTAATAAACAGTCAGACATGACAAGACAAAGTTTTTTCGTAAAGCTAACCATGTACTACTTGGAGTTTGTTTGTTAACTTTATACTTATACCTTAAATGCAAAAATGTAAAAAGTCCACACAAAGCTTACTTCGCACCTCGTTAGTCATTACAACGAAAGGTATTTAAATCAATTACCCAACGATTCGTTGATCTTTACTTTTTACATTCCCGGCTAAGAACTATTAGTACAACGCAGGCAAATGGGGTTGTGGGCTCTGGTCGTCTTTTTCTATCATTAGTTCTGTGAGAACGTGCCTACATTATTGTATATATTTTTTACAGAAAATGCTGATTGGTTATTGAAATAATGAGCGACTCATGAATCATACATAAAGCTTGTTAGTTTACCCGTCTTTAGATATTGCTATAAGCTAGATTATAGCTTAGTTTAATTTTATATCAAAATATCTCTAGCTGTTTCAAAATAATCTTGAGAAAATCATACAATAATATACACGTCATGTAATATAGGTACTATCACACAATCTTTTTTGACGACCTCAGTGGCGCAGCGGGCGAAAGTCCGCCTGTGACGCAAGAGGTTGCGGGTTCGATTCCTGCCTCGGAACAAATTTGTGTACGATCTGCAGAAATTTGTTCCGTTGGTCTGGGTGTTTTCTATGTATAATAAAACAAATATCTATCTATGTAAGTATATAATATATTAAATGTATAAGTTATCTAGTACCCATAACACAAGCTTTGAGTAGCTTACTTTGGGGCTAGATGGTGCTGTGTGGATTGTCCAGCATTATTTATTTATTTATTAATGAAAAAAGACCTTTATTGACAAAGAAAATTACAACTAATGGTTACAATTATTTACAAAATGTACAAAATATACAAAATACATAAAAAAAAATGTTAAAGCTGATGATAGATTACGAGGATAAAGCCGACGTATATATAAATTACCAAAATGTTCGTGATACCTGTCAAATTATATAGTAAAAAAAACTATTATTTTTGCAAATACAGAAATATGAATATAGCAATACAAACTGATACAGCAACAAAAGTAGGTAATAAAGCCTTTATAACTCAATAATATTCTCGATAAAGTCCACACTACGCCGACCATTTCCGACCACGCGTGGGCATCTTGCTAGTTAACTTAATTACGAGATAAAAGCCTGGCGCTTATTTAGTATTTTAAGGAAGTCTGAGTGTAGCTACGTGGATTTAACATTATCAGATCCTTGCTAAAATGGCTTAGACGTTTACGAATATTTATTTTCAAAATTCATTTATTTACTTAGTTCATTTTCTTTAGGCACTTACATATAGGCATATTGCAGCAATAAATAGCCACAAAACTAGCCCGTTTACTGAATTCCAACCATTCTTCAATTCTTATCGACATAATAAATGGCATCAATTATAATGAAGTGGGTAAATTAAAAATCGTATGAAATTAGCAATTCGTGTCTTTTTATATCTCTTATGGTTTAATCGATCAAGATAATTAAATTTAATATTAGCGATCAGCAAACTCCACGGGAGTTAATTCGCGGATATTGAAAGTGAAACCTTGGAATTATAGGTATTTCTGCTGAACACTGAATAATGGAAGTGCACAACAAATTCCTGAAGCTCAACCACCCTACCCAATAACGCAACTACATCGTGAGAATTGCGGGAAGTCGGTGGATGGAGAGGACTCAGAATCGTTCTTCCTTTAAATAGAATCGTTCTTTCTATAAATGCAGGAAGTATAGAGGAGGCCTATAGCAGTGGCCTTCTTCAGGCTGATAATAATGACAGCGACAGTTCAAGTTTATGCAAAGAACTTAGCACGTGATTACACTTGGTTTTTTTTAAATGAACTTGAACGTATAAAACTGTTATTTGTAGATTTCTCAGAAATTTTCTTAGTTTTTTTTATACAACCAGCCGATGGAACAAGCAGATGGCCCACCTGATGCTAAGCGGTGACTATCATCTATAGCAAAGCATTATTGCCTCGTAAGTCACGCACGATAGGAACGTACCCTACGATGCAATGCCCTGCGCCCATGACTTTAATTACACCAGCGACCACACTCTTCAAACGAAATACAGCAAATTAAATTTCTAAAATTAAAGATAGAGTAAACGTTTTTTTAGACAATCAATAATACACCAAAATAAATCTAAATAGTTCAGATAACCTCACGTAAGTAACCTACATCCGTGTCAATAACATAGTAATAGGTTTTTTAATAATTAAAATTTTATAGAGGCGTAGGAATTTAAACGACTAAAATGAAACGATGAATGGAATGAACGATTAAAATTTCATGATCGGGGAATACCCATGAACTGCATTCAAGTAGAAAACAAAACAATTATAATTATTCATTGGTCGGTTAATATCGTGAAAACAGCTGACGAATTTTTATTCTTACTATGGTTAGGTATATTCTTAATGGATGAATTAATTTTAAAAGAGCACCTGTAGTGGAAGTGACCCTACAATCTCGCAGTTATTGTTGCGGGTTCGAATCCGGTGGTGCAGTAATGGAATTTTCTCAGCAAAATATTTATGAGTGCAATGCCAGAGCTCTATTAAGCGGTGAAATAAAATACAGTCAAAGTCAAAAGGTATTTATTTAAATAGTGTTAGAATATAAATTATTACAATTGAAAAATTTGTGGCGGTCGGCCTACTGTACGTACCAACTTACTTTAAGATTTGATCTCTAATTTCCACGATTCTGCAGATCGCTTTCTCGAGCATGATGGAAGTGAAGCGTGATGCGCACACGCATATTCTTGGTACCATGTTTTTGTTATTACACAATAAAAAAACAGTGTTTTTTACTGAAAAACGGTTTTTATTTTTATAAAACATGCTGAAACAATATGATGGCCCACCTGATACTAAGTGATGACTCACATTTATCGATTACATCTTATGTCATGCTGGAGCTTAGAAGCGTGGCCTACGATGCCTTACGATGAAAGGCATACAGATGTCTGCAGGCCTTATGTGCCTGTAATCACACCGGCGACCACACTCTTCAAACCGAAACACAGCGTTGCTGCTTGGCGGCAGAAAAAGGCGTGGTGGTAGTACTTACCCGGAATGATCCCCGGATGTTCAGTATTTATTTACAGAAAATCATCATTAACCAATGAGGCTTAACATCTGTATGCCTCAAGTTGATGGACGCAGGGCAGTGCATCGTAGGGCACGTTTCTATTGTGCGTGACCTACGGGGCAATGTTTTGTTTATAGGTGATGGTTACCACTTAACATCAGGTGGGCCATCTGCTTGTTCCATCAGCTAGTTGTATAAAAAAAAAAAAACATAATTACTTAATAAATATGTAAGATCTGAACAAGTTTTCCTACCTAAAAGTTTGTTTTCGTAAAACGACTAGTACTAAAGAGTAGTTTTGCCAAATATATGAATCCATTTAGATATACGGAAGAGCAGTAAAGTACTGTCATGAACCCATATGGAATATAGGCACACAAAGGGCTGTCGAGTTGACATTGGACTTTATGTACGTGGCTTCATCCGGGATGATTCGTCATTTTATAAACTCCTTTCGAGTTCCACTTTTAAAAATAAAATGTTTTCAATTTGGTGTGTACAGTTTAAAGTTTTGGAAGGGACAGACGCAAAACTTTTGGAGTTTTTTTAAACAATATGGCTCGAAATAATTATAATTTATAATACCTAAATTATAATTTATAACACAATTTTAGCATTCTCTGAATAATTTCTCAGAGAGATCTTTGTTACTTTTTTTGTTGTAACAAAACAAAGAAAAGTTATTGGAATATCATAGGAATACTTTCAGATTATCTGATTGGCCACAATTTTAAAAAGTATCTACCACTCATATAAGTAAAGGTGCTAAGAAGAGCAAGCAAGCAATGCCAGTTTATAAATTGATCTATATAAAACGTATTTTTTTATATAATTAAATCTCTATACAAGTTATTATAATGGTCGAAAAAATTTCATCTTACACTTACGTATTTAAATGTTTAATCTTACATTTTCCTAATTACTGCAATTTACAAAATTATTCACTGCATTTATGAACTCCATTTAGTCCACAATTCTCTTGCAGAACACGTAAAACAATAACAGGATCCAGACCTGTGTTTGACGAAGGACAAGGATGGGTATATTATATTTCAATAACGACCGAGCGAGACAGATATGTTAGTGTAACCTTTCGCTGAGCTGTTGAGCAGCTAAGAATGGATGACAAAAAGTGCTCAAGTCAGTGTGGTATAGAGAGCGAAGCGGTCGTCAGTCATACTTAGATAAGTCACAATAAAGTGACTTTTAAGTTATAAGTGACATTTAAGTTTGTGTTTGAACGCAAGATGGCGTGGCGGACGCGTGTAGGGGTCATCTTCCTAGGGTGCTTAGTCGGTAAGTTATGCACATACAACACATACCTATAGCTATGGCACATGAACTATCGCTATGCTATCTATTTTCAGGGTGGCAGTATGTAAATTGAGTTCTAAGAAAGACCACTACTATTTACAAAGCACGACGAACAACTAGACAACATGTACTTTATCTAAACTAGTTATTTAAGGCTGTGTAGTAGACATACGGTCATATAACACATTATTATTGGTCACTACATTAGTATAATAAATAATATACCTACTTATTTATTTATTGATTGATTAGGTTTATCATGGATTTTAGCTAATATCTCATGGTTATTGATGTATACGTAAGTTTATACCAGAGATCTTATTTAACCAAAGTAGGACAAAAATGAATGAATGACATTGTTTATGTAAAAAAAAGAGCTTTACGGCTTTTATTCCCGACTTTTATTGCTTACACAATACAGAAAATAAAACAAAAAATCCACCATATATACATGAAAGTACAAAAGGTGACCTTATCGCTAAGAAGCAATCATTTCTACATATTTACATGATGTAACAAAAAATATTTTTGGATAATTTTAACTAGACTGTTATACCTTACTACTTAGGTACTTATAATTCTATTTCTTCAGATGAAACTATTTTCTGGCTCTATGAAATTGGCCAAGTATATCCAATAAATAATTACAATTTGATACAGCAATAAGCCAATTAGGAAACCTCGATGACCTTGAATATTAAATCCTATCTAATTTGAATGACTGACACCGCGTATCGCGTAATGTGAAACTAGCTTTACCTAGTAAATATTTCATGTGAGTATTTTTGCTAGTTTTATTATCCCCCAAAACATACCTATGAAACATTTGAGATCTTTGATGATTTCTTACAAAATCTGCATTGAAATCACATCATTTCTGGGTTAAATACAAAGAGACCCAAAGCTTCAAAATTATATTTACACACAATTATATATACACACGTATTTTCAGCTTAGTTCGCTTAAAAAGCGTATTTTTCTTGATACAAAAACACTAAAGAAAGACTTCAACGCGCTCGATCTCCTTGCTTGTTTTCGTAGTTGAAATTATTTAAATGTCCTCTGTACCTATGTACCTATGCCCCAAGTTAATGGATAAGCCGTGTTTTCTATGTATAATAAAAAAATCTGTCTATGTAAGTATATAATGTATACAGGGTTACAGGAAAAATCGTGCTAGATCCGTTAAGGACGTGGAGTACCCATCATTTCTGACTTATTTCACAAACAATTGCCATAATATTTTTTTTAGATATCCCTTAGAGAAAAATAAACTTTCTAGTATTTTTTCTTATTTCTTAACTTTCACTTGTCTACTACGGTCTATTCAATTAACTTATGCACTATTTTAATGATTGACATCCTAAAGCATCTTATTACACATGTAAAAATGCAATAATAATAATAATTAAGGTGCACAAAATTTTCAATAAAAAAATTAAAAGTCGAATTGCTTGAAAAGGGTTATGTTTAGGGTAGGGTGTTTCATAGTGAAATAAGTCAGAAATGATGGGTACTCCACGCCCTTAACGGATCTAGCACGATTTTTCCTGTAACCCTGTATATCAGTTATCTAGTACCCATAAAACAAGCTTTGAGTAGCTTACTTTGGGGCTAGATGGTGCTCTGTGGATTGTCCAGGATTAAAAAAAAAAGCAGTGCATCGTAGGGCATGTTCTTGCTTCTTGCTCTTCTTTGTTATAATGTTACTTAACAGCAGTATACAAAAATGTTTCATAAAAATATAAGTGTTGTTTCATATCATACGTCATTATTCCATGGAGTCTTGATTTCCTCAACTAATATTCCAAATGGCTATTAATATTTTGCAGTTGCTAGCTGCACTTAAGAATACCCTTAACCAAACAAAATAACCGACTTACTCTTACTGGTGTTACAAAGGTTAGATAAAAATACATATTTGAAATTTAAATAGTTTGTTTGGCCATTTGAGCCACTGTAACATAGCATATATATGAAAAAAAAAATAATCACTTCACCATCATCACCACTAACCAAATTATTTTTAATCAGTGAAATTACTAATATCGTTTTGAAATGCGATATAATATAGGTGAATCAAGGCGCTTGATCCATCCGACCTAGTCTAGAAGAACAGGCAAAAAAACTCGCGAATGCGATATTCATTCATTATTTAGCACAACCATCAGTTAGAGACTGATTATTAAGTACTTTCTATTTGCGAGTGCAAGCCCGGATTTCACAAAAGTTACGATCAAATTACTGTTTGATCAGCGGTAAAGTAGAAAACAAATAACTGCTCTCTATTCTATCTAGCATACAGACTATTTGCTATTCTTAGCACGAACCATGGCTCTGGCATTTGTTCTAAATACTGATTAACAGTAACGGTCCTTGCAAACATACAAATTGAAAAATACTTTTATGAAGAATACGTTGAATAAAAGCGGCAGCAGATAGTTTTTTTACTTACTAAAGTGGATGGCCCTCTTCATATTAAGTAGTAGCTGACCTAACAAAGCAGATTTGCTAGCAGGGGTTAAGCCTCATGTGGCCTATGGCTATTTCACCGCCAACCACACCCTTCAAACCAAAACACAGCAACTTGACGGCCGAAATATGAAAAGTAGATAGATTTAGCTTAAACAGCTCCCAAAAATGAACCTTTGATTTGTTCCTCTTCATGTCGTGTCACTAGAAGTGAAGTGTTTGAGAGTAGTAGAGCTCTTTGTGAAGGGCTCGTCTGGGGAAGTACTACCACCGCGCCTTTTTCTGCCGCCAAGCAGCGTTGCTTTGTTTCTGTTTGAAGAGTGTGGTCGCCGTTGTTATTACAGGCACATGAGGCTTAACATCTATATGCCTCAAGTTGATGGACGCAGGGCAGTGCATCGTAGGGCACGTTCGTAACGTGCGTGACTTGCGAGGCAATGCTTTGTTAAAGGTGATAATTACCACTTACCTCAAGTGGGCCATCTGCTGGCTCCATCAGCTAGTTGTTTAAAAAAAACTAGTTTTCTGTTATTCAACTCCTACTGTATGGACTACAACATCTATAATGAAACTGTAACGTAATGTTTGACGAACTAATTACGACTTGACCTAGTAACTTCCGTCCAGTGGCCTGGCCAGGCACAAAAGCTACGCGTGGTTAGGTAATAGTGAAATCAGCGCGAAATATTGCTACACCCACATTTTGAGCTGCCTATCGTTATCTATAACTGTTGTCAGTTGGCTCTGGAGCAACAAAATGCAGCTGTGCTAATTTAAATAAACTAGGATCGGGCTGCGCAATTGCTTGTGTAAAATACTTTACTAAAGATGGACAAACAGAGTGACGCAGTGCAACTGCTCATAGGAAACGTCCTCGATAGGTAATGCAATTTAAGCATCCAGGGGGAAATTTGCTTCGTCATAGTTTCTACATCAGCAAACATAAAAAAAATGCTTTGCTGATGAAAAATAACCCCTTGGGGTCCAGACACATCTCTGTTTGCAAAACGCCTGCGGATAGACAAATTGTATGAAACCTGTAATAGCTTGATAGATGTTCTCGCCAAACTAATGTCATTTTTATACAATGCATAGGCATGTAACGAAAACAAAGGTGGATCGGGACTAGACCCTGCGGTGTCTCATGCAGGGCAGGGCCTCCTCAGAGTCTAGCCACGATCAACCTTTTGGGGTTGAAGGCTAGGATGGTTTATTGTCTATACCATCGTCGTCATCATCGACAGGCTATGTAAATAAAACAAACAATTAGCGAAAGTAGTAAATTGATAATTAAAAAACTATATGTAAAATAAACTGCAATGTTACGTCCTAGGAAGTATGCGATAGTCAATGCGAACTACTTTTAATTCTTGATGGCAAGCCGGAAATTATTACTGTTGTGCTATTTACATCTAAATATATATAACTCAAAGGTGACTGACTGACTGACATAGTGATCTATCAACGCACAGCCCAAACCACTGGACGGATCGGGCTGAAATTTGGCATGCAGATAGATGATATGACGTAGGCATCCGCTAAGAAAGGATTTTGATCAATTCCACCCCCAAGGGAATGAAATAGGGGATGAAAGTTTGTATGAAACTTTGTCAATTTTAATAATAATAATACTTTTTAACGCGAGCGAAGCCGTGAGCAAAAGCTAGTATATTTATAAAATATCAACGCATTTACTAAATAACTAGCATGTTACTGATATCTCCATACTACTAAAAAACGTCACCTTCTTTATTTCGGTTACACCATCCCAACTAATATTATAAATGCGAAAGTAACTCTGTCTGTCTGTCTGTCTGTCTGTCTGTCTGTCTGTTACGCTTTCCCGCTTAAACCTCTCAACCGATTTTGATGAAATTTGGCACAGACAATCTTTAGACCCTGAGAAAAAACATAGGATACCTTTTATTGCGAAAAAAAGAGATCAAGAGATTAAAAGTACGCAGACGAAGTCGCGGGTACCAGCTAGTAGTAGATAATATTATAAATGCGAATGTAACTCTGTCTGCCTGTCTGTTACGCTTTCCCGCTTAAACCTCTCAACCGATTTTGATGAAATTTGGCACAGACAATCTTTAGACCCTGAGAAAGGACATAGGCTACCTTTTATTGCGAAAAGTACGCAGACGAAGTCGCGGGCACCAGCTAGTAGTCAATATTTTTTTATGTCTCCGAAATTCTAAAAAAATCCTCTGTGGTCAGATGTACGAAGGGTACATGCTAATCTGAAGGGATAATCAAAGGTAAATTCAATCCTTTGGGATTAATGTTTTTTATATGTACCTATCTATATTTTTAAGTACTAGTAGTAAGGTCATATTTTTAGTCGCTTTCATTCATTTTGTTTTTATTCATTCTGCCATGGCAACCTTGACAAAGTTCAATAGCATGGCTGTATCTAATCGGGCAAGTCATCTATTTTGTAATCTAAATCATGTAATGAGATAATTCACGATGTTACGTCTACAAATAGAACTGAACGTAAATAGAACCTTCGAACTGTGTTCATAGTCATTTGAAGTCAGATCAGAATCCAGTGGAAGATAGAGTCACGAGAAGTCGTGAAATTACTCATGACAAAATTCACTCAAAAACGGGCAAGCACACAATAATACAGTAACACAATAAGCACAATATTAGGTAGTATACTCGCCAATAGATCTCAGGAAGTGTCGTATGACGAATGTTTTACATTGCCTTATAAAAAAACATTTTCTTTAAATGAATTCTAGCTACATCGATTTATCGCCCCCGAAACCCCCTGCAAACTAAATTTCATGAAAATTGTTAATAAATATTATATACAATAATTGCTAGTTAAAAGCTATTATTAGATAAACGTAGGTATTTTATCATATGGTATTGTATGTAGGTATGTGTGTAAACTATGATGGCTCAACGTCGGGGGAATCACGACCCTCAGTAATTGAGGAATACGACGCGAGGAGTAGGTGTAACCTATGTATCTTTGTTAGTTTACTCATGGCTTTGCTCACGCAGTATAATTTATTTCACCAGTGGCGGAGAGGGCGAGAGTCCGCCTGCGACGCTAGAGGTTGCGGGTTCGATTCCCGCCCCGGAACGAATTGTGGTGTACGATTATTTATTTAAAACATAAAAATTATGAGAGGTTCTGGATTTGATCACTTCTTGTTAGACTTTGTATTAAAAACTTCTATTTTTAATTATCTTTCAAGCCTCAGCAGCGGGTCGAAAGCCAGCCAACCCACCAAAACGCACCTTAGACGATAGGAATGCGGAATCTGAGAGAGATGCGGAGATCACCAACACGTGTCCCGACGATGGATTCTTCGCTGATGCGGAGCAGTGTGACAAATATTACGAATGCAGGTAAAAACAAATACAAATTCATTTATTTATGGAAAAGAAAAGCTAACAAGGGCTACTGATGGTCCCCGTAGGACAAGTCTGTCTTGAGAAAGAGTGTGTTAAATTACAGGTAGGTAGGTACATAATGCATAGGTTGATGGACGCAGGCGCAGTGCATTGTATTTACAATGCACTGTTTTTTTTTATTCAATAGGATGGGATAGTAAATGCAAGCAGGAATTTATAAAATACTAGTAGCGCCCTGCAGTTTCACCCGCGTATTTTTAAATCCCGGTATTCCCACGTGATAAAAAGTAGCCTATGTGTTATTCCAGACTATAATATATCTCTGTGCCAACTTTTACCAAGATCCGTTCAGCCGTTCTGGAGTTATAGAGTAACAAACATCCATCCATCCATCCATACTTACAAACATTCACGTTTATAATATTAGTAGGATTAAGTTCGTGAAGAAATCATAAATTTGGAATGTTTTCATATCATGAAGTTATCATATTTTATGTAGGTTCACAGCCAAAGTAAACCTTTACCGACTAATATAGCATCTGTGCTTGTCGGTACAAATTTGGCAATTTTCTAAAGTTCATCGACTTATCGAGATTATCCTTTTCAGAAATGGTGAAATCATTGAGAAGTTGTGCCCTGACGGGATGGTGTTCAACGACTACGCGCAGGACCAGGAGAAATGCGACCTACCCTTCAACCTTGACTGCTCGGCGAGACCCAAGCTTCGTACGTAAAGTACAAAACATTTGATAGTCAGATATAATTAAAAAATACAAAACCAAATCGATTGAGTTGGTTCTTGCTACTAATAGATCTGAGGGGACACAAATTTGTGAGGCTGTTTCAGTTTTTTCGAAAAACATTTATTTTATCTCACAAAAACGTAAGAGATATACAAAAATATTAGTGATTGGGACAACAAAATCAGCTGTCACTCAGATTTGAGCTACAATAGTGTTAAAACAATAGGTTGGTCTTCTGTAACCCCAGATTACGATGGCACTAACTGCAGTGCACCACAAATTATCTGGCATACCGTATACAAAATTTGCATTCACTATAAATACTATAAATATTTAATATTTATAGTGAATACGGATGAAATGTTTCACTGCCTACTTAGTACTGAAAACTAGCAATTGCTCACTAAGAAATACTTTTTATGAAAAATTGTGATGAAACATGTACTTTACGAGTATCCCTTGTGTTGATCAGTCCTGCCTTAAAAAAAAAACTAAAGACATCTTCAATAAATAATTTATACTGACAGCCCTATTCTCAATCAAATGGAGTCAGTCCCATCTCAGAATACAGATTACAAACAGTCGGTCACCGCCAGTCGAGAACAACTTTCCAATCTCAAGGGAAGCGTGGCCTTGCCAACGTTTTATTGTATTTACTATAATACCTACTCGTTTACATACGTAATGTACCTACGTACCACATCGCTGTAGGTAGGCAAGATGAATTTTACCTGTCGCATCTAAATGTTACTTGTTGTCACTTGTACCTCATCTGCAAAAGGTTACTGGCAAGATGAGTTATGAAATTTCACATCAGGTATGTGATCCTAATGAGTAGCTTTTAAATAAGCAAATTCACCAGCTCTGCATTCTATGCTGCAGATTTGATCATACACTGTGTATGATACACACCAGATAAACATTTGTATGATCGCTATTATAGGACGTAGCCTTGTATAATACAACATTTTACACTTTTTGAAAATATCAAATCTAACTCTACCCTTCATATTTCAAGTACTACAACTACTTATATAAAAATAAATAAAAACAATTCTCTGGTGCCCATTGTAGAAACACAAATATTTTCCCACTTTTTATTTGAGATTTTAAGATAAGATAATAAAATAAATGTATGCCATATAAAATCTATCAAAAATCATAGATCTGAAAACAATATTTCAAAAGTCACTTTTATCTCGAATCTAACTTCGAATTCTCTTCATAGAAACTCCTATCCCAGCACTCCACTGCATCCGTCAGAACGGCTACTTCTCCCACGAGGACCCGAAGGAATGCGGCAAGTTTTACTACTGCGTTGATGGCAAGTTTAACATGATCACGTGTCCTGACGGCCTGGTCTATAACGACAAGACTGGCATCTGCACCTGGGCCGATGAGGCCAAGAAGAAGGGATGTGGAGCGGCAGGTAAAAAGCTTTGATAATAAATAATAAATAAATAAATAATGCTGGACGATCCACACAGCACCATCTAGCCCCAAAGTAAGCTACTCAAAGCTTGTGTTATGGGTACTAGCTGACTGATATATTTGATACATTATATACATAGATAGATATTTTTTATTAGACATAAACACCCAGACTAACGGAACCAATTTCTGCAGATCGTACACAAATTTGTTCCGAGGCGGGAATCGAACCCGCAACCTCTTGCGGAGCAGGCGGACTCTTGCCCGCTGCGCCACTGAGGTCGTCATATGACTGATGATAATACATTGAAAAAAAAAACATTGATAAAAAATTGGTTGTCTCAAAGTTTAGTTATGGACCTTGACAATAGGCCCTAGGTGATATTAAATTAATAAATATGATAGAAAATCTAACTGATGAAAAATGTGCGACAATTATCGGTGATGATAAGACATCACCAAATTATCTTACAAATAAAAAAACATAAATACACGGATGCGAATCAGATCTTCATCGCACAATGCTCGCTTAAGTCATTGTAATAAGTGCCATTTTTCCTTGGCTTTGTGTATCATGATCTGTACCTATGTGTATTGATAACAATAATATCCACTATTTGACTATTTGTCAGTATTCCACTACTTGAAAAAAAAATTGGAATCTACAAAAATTGTGTCATGTAAATGAAGATGTCTACTTAAAAAACTCTCTCCGACTTATCTCTTCCCCGGCAACAGTCCAAGCCGAGGTCCGTACCTAAGTGGTGCCCTTGCGATTGTTGCCAATAAACCTTTTTGTATGGCAGAGTGCCTTCTGTGCTCGCCAGTAGTCCGGTAACACTGTCGGCAATCGTCATACAATTATACCAGCATTACAGTCCATTCGAAAAAAGAAAAAAAAAGACAAAAAAAAATTGATACAGATGCCTTATCAAGTGTATTTATTTTGAATTTCAGAGGTATTCGACTTCAACTGCCCAGCCGTGAACGAGACCTTCGGCGCCACTCACCCTCGCTACGCCGACCCTGAGGACTGCCAGTTCTTCTACGTATGCATAAACGGCCAGACTCCTCGGCGCTCCGGCTGCAAGCTCGGACAGGCCTTCGACGACGTTAAGAAACACTGCGAGTGGGCAAGGAATGTACCTGAATGGTAAGCATCCTTAGACCTTTCATAAGCAAAAAATAGCTTCGCTTCTAAACAGATTGCGTGGAAGTAACAACGGCATCCTAAATGCGATCGATGAAAAGCTAAATTGTCCTCCGGTATGGAAGCTCATCCAGAGGACCAAATCACTATCCTAATAATATTATAAACGCAAAAGTATGTGAGTATGGATGGATGGATGTTTGTTACTCTTTCACGTCGGGACGGCTGAACGGTTCTGGATGAAACTTGGCAGACAGATATATTATAGTCTGGAATAACCGATAGGCTACTTTTTATCCCGTGGGAATACCGGGATTTAAATCTGCGCGGGTGAAACCACGGGGCGCAACCAGTTAGTTATAAGTTACTAACCTATGCTTACTTTTAATTCTGTTACTAACACTATGGCCCAATTGTTGTCTGAATAAAAAAATAAATTATTATTATTATAAGTCAAATTTTAAAGAGCACCGGTGGTCTAGTGGGAGTGACCTCGCCTTCCGATCGTAAGGTCGCGGGTTCGAATCCGGTCGTGCACCAATGGATTTTTCTATCGAAAAATTTATGTGCGCAATGCCAGTGCTCTTAAACGGTGAAGGAAAACATCGTGAGGAAACCAGTTAGCATTCTAACAGCGGCGATGGGCTTGCAACCTGTCACGTATGGAATACTAACTACTGCAAAATGTGGGTATGTGCCAAATGTAATGTTTGGACGTACCTCTGACTACCCCCCTTAGACATCCTCAAAGAATCTTGAATTAGTACCTACTTGGTACTGGGAGATCTGAAGGGATATCTACCGGCCTGGGGATCAAAGTCGTGAAGCGGTTTCTGTTTCTGTTTCAAATTTTAAAGAGTTGTGGAAGTTAGTTTTTTATCATCACCTCATCATCACCATCACCAATCTAAGAATTCCAATGCTGGACCTTTTTTACCCATTTCCAGTAAGAAGGATTTTGTGCCCTCTCCATCCAAAGACTTCCCGCGATCCTTGTAACGGGGTTTGTCCATCAGGAGGGTATCACACGCTTCTCCTAGAATAATAGTAAATGAAGCGTGACACCTTTCTGTATTTATAATTATTAGTATAGTACGAGTATGTATCTTAGTTATATAAAATTATAGAAATATTTACTCTATATAGCTTCTACATAGGTACATACTCGTAGCTAACCACCTTTTCCATCCACAGCGCGGACTGGTACAAAGGCCAGCTGACTGACGCTGAACTAGAAGCACTAGAGAACCCGCCCGTCGTCAAACCCAAGCCCAGCGGCTCCCAACCTTCTCGCCGCAAGCCCAACCGCCCGCCCAAAGGCAAAGCCGCGCCACCTAAAGAGGATTGAAGCATTTAGATAAATAGGTTTTTTTACAAATAAATTATAATTTCTATAAGTTCTGGTTTTATTCTTATCAACCAATGATCTGTAATATACAAGTTATACAGATCAGTAGTATCAACCTAATGAATGCAGTGCTGTTTACTAGCTTGTAATGTAAAACTGTTGAGTACATTGACTGATTGAATGATGTTGATGTGGATTGATGTTTGGAATTTGGATGTTAGTTTAACCATTGGACCGATTTCGATGAAACTTGGAAAAAATATGGTTTTTAACTCAAAAAAGTTTCAGTTTTGTTAAAATATTAAGAGCACCGGTGGTCTAGAGGGAGTGACCCCGCCTTCCGATCGTAAGGTCGCAGGTTCGAATCCGGTCGTGCACCAATGGATTTTTCTATCGAAAAACTTATGTGCGCAATGCCAGTGCTCTTAAACGGTGAAGGAAAACATCGTGAGGAAACCAGTTAGTATTCTAACAGCGGCGATGGGCTTGCAACCTGTCACGTATGGAATACTAATTACTGCAAAATGTAGGTATGTGCCAAATGTAATGTTTGGACGTACCTCTGACTACCCCCCTTAGACATCCTCAAAAGAATCTTGAATTAGTACTTACTTGGTACTGGGAGATCTGAAGGGATATCTACCGTGCCTGGGGATCAAAGTCGTGAAGCTGTTTTTCAGCAATAACCATATTTTTGTTGACATATTACCACAGAAGAAATAGGTGTGTAATATATTGAGGTCAGTGTAGTACGATCCATATATTACAGAGATGATTTATGTTTTGAATTTTGAACTTATGGTTTAGCCAGTCAAAATTTATCCAAGGGTTCGTTAATGTATTTGTAACAGGATAATTTTGTTATAGTATCAGATAGTTAAGTGGACCATCTGCTAGAGAAATGTACCTAAATAAAAAGGAAATTAAGTCTGGCAAAAACAAGTAGCGGGCCAAACGGCTGCCAATCCCTAAAAGCATATTGAAGGTTAAAGGAAAGGAATACGAAACAATAAAGTTTTATATTTTATTCTCACACATATTTTTCATATTTACATTTTTCTTTCAATAATATTTACATAAAATATACATGAAAAATATAAAAATGGTTCAACATTGTATAAAGGCAACAATACATACTTCTATGGTAACTAATATCACGCAAAAACATTCGTATTTGGTAAGTCATGGTTTAAAAGATAATGGTAGGTATGTTTTATTTACAAAAATTATCAAGTTTAGGACAGTGGTCCATAGATAGATAAATATATCTACTAGAAAATATAATTAGAAATAAATAAGAATGTCGGTGGAAATGTAATTCCAAATTGATCGAACAACGGCTACCCTAGATTTCTTCCTTCGGTAAAACGATAGCAGTATTTCAATCAAGGCATAATAAATTACTTCGAATACAATCCATTTCTTAGTTTTCGCGAATTTAAGTTTAGATAAAGACCATAAGCTATATTGTTAGTGGATAAAAACATTTTAATGCATAATCAGTGTAGAATACTATTAGAAAATGCGATATTCCCAAAGAAAACGTTTCAATATCCACTACCCGGGCCGGTATCAAGGAGGTAAAGAAAAAAACTGTAGTGAACAGGTAAAAATATCCAAAATTGACTATTTGAATCTCATAGGGTGTGAATATAAGTTATTTTTTTATAAACTCCTCTCCTCTTTGTCTGATACCGTCCCAAACCCAATCCCTATACAAAATCACTTCTGTCCGTGGCCGCAGTGAGGGACTATTTCAGGGTCTTCGCAGGTCAGGTTCTGGTCATCGAACACCTTGCCTTCCCCGCAGGCGATAAGACGGGGCTGGCCTTCCACGCAGGTGATGAGGTGGTGACAGTCGCCGGGAACAGGGAAGCGTGGGAAAGGCCAGAACTTCGCTGATTGCGTATGCGCGGGCACTTTGGAGGGGCACTTGAAACCGATCACCGCTGTAAATTAGAATTTTGTACAGCTAAGTTTCGGAATGTATTGTATAAATTTGATAGGTAAGTATTTAGGGCCAGGTCATGTTAAAAGGGGGTTGTGTGAAAAATTCAAGATTGCTATTAAATAAATAAATATTGGGGACAGTCCATACAGCATTTTCTCGCCCCAATAATAATATTATATGACGAAGAATATAAAGAACAAACATCTATGTTCATCACAAAAATGTTTCTCTCGGTGGGGATCGAGCCTACGGCCTATTTACCTATTTCTAACTATAAACTCCTATTTGAAATATCCGAGCAAAATGTTCTATGAGCACTTCAGCAGTAAGGCTTACCTTCAGGGTTGCAGAAAGGCTGCAGCAGATCAGGCCAGTTACAACCGTGGATGCGTTCGTCATACACCAAGCCTGGGGTACAGGGTTCCTGGTTGGGGATGCCGTAAGCGCATTTCACGTAGCTGGTGGAGCATTCGCTGCTGTCAGGGTAGATGCCAAACTGGTACTCGCATCCGGGAGTGGAGTACGGTGTTACTGAAATAAGTACATAAAAAAAACTTTAAATTGTTCTTTTTACAAAAAATACCAAAGAGAATATACACACTATGTTGCATATGCACACCGAATGTGCAACATAGTGCATAATTTTATTCGTGTACAGCCTCATTCTTAAAACTACGATTCATTGATTGAATTGTTCGAAATTCGAACGCAAGCTTTGATAATAAAAACTAAAACCTATTTTGCTGTCTAAAATATTTTTATTGCGTTTTTTACTTTTTAAACAAAAAAGTAACCTGGCTATTTTGTTGATTAAACTTTTAACTTCACAAGATCGAGGTACCTAGGTACTAGATGTAGAAAGCATTTGTCCGATAATTGAATTCAGAAAAACCGCTGCTCGCAAAGGATACTAAAACTTACAATCAGTAATCTTGTAATCGCAATGCATTGTTTCTAATATTGATAACGAATTAATTAGTTACCTTTCATTTTTAATATTTTTAATATTACCTCGTTTTTTTTAATAATTAGTTTCAGCTCATTTTCTTGATTGAAAATAATAAAGTTGTTGTTGTTTTTTTTTTATTTTAATAAACTGCTGCATGAAATAATAATAATTAATTATGTAATAATGATATGATAATATTTAATATAAATAATATAATGTAGTTATGCGAATGAGTAATAATTAATGAGTGAATGAATGAAGTGAATGAATGAATGAGTCGATGAATGTCAAGTTATAATGTTGTTGCTATACAGTAGATATTAATAATAGCAATAAAAAAAAACTTACAATCAGATTTCCTTTCTCCGCATTCGACGGCCCAATGGTAGTTGCAATGGTTGTGCACCGCGCCCTTGCCGTCAAAGAGTAGTCCGTTCTCACATGTCTCCGCTGTCAAGGTGCCGTTGGTGCATAGGAAGAACTGATCACATGCCTCTGGGTGGGCGTAAGCCTGGAAGATACAAGACGCGATGGTTACAACGGATTTTAGCACCTCTCAGCCCGTACCACTATCTCTTGAAGCATTCTTATCTCAATATTACTTTTATGTCAATGTCTTATATCAATTGCATAGAGCCAGTTTTATGATTAAAAAGTAAAGTAATATTGAAATAAGAATGCTTCGAGAGATGGTGGTACGGGCCCTGAAGCATGTTGAATCGCTTATTTCGTATTGTCAAACAGCGAAGCTGATGATTTCTGTTTGAAGGGTGAGGATGCCTGAGAAATTATAGACGCACGGCAGTGCATCGTAGAGTATTGCATGATATGAGAGGTTACCACCTAACATCAAGGGGTCCATCTGATTGATTCATCAAGAAGTGGTAGTTATCTATAATATTTATTCATACAGAATGAGTAACACAAACTTTGTCAGCCACTCAGAACCAGTTGGACTACGAGTCTTATTTTACATTTTTGAGAGCCTTAGGTCTATTCATTTATTTTTTTGCCATTTTTAACGTTTGCCTTAATTGCTTATTTATCAATATTACCTGAACTCCATATTGCTCTGGACAGGCCGGTGCATGCTCCAAAAGGATGCCTGCGCTAGCTGTAACAAAAATTACAATTTAACATATCAGTTAACTTCATTGACTAAAATATTGAACGGTACCAATCAATTTTTCAAGGCTTTAGTCTTGAAAATTTGATTAGATCACCTTTTTTTATAGCTACACGTTATAAAAATATTAAAAATATGTTAATTAAAACTGCAAGGACATAATGAGCTGAACGCTTGTAAAAGTATTTAAGTATTGACCTCAGTGTTCATTGTTCAAGTTGAACAATGATTACCATTTGGAGGTCGCGTATTTATTGTTTGGTATATTTAGTTAATGTAAAACTAGTATACTGAGATTTACTTGACAGATTTTAGTAACTTGACAGTTTAAAAGTCTAAATTTAAAATGTTATTGAGAATCGCCATCTAACGGTAACGGTAGGTCTACCAAGAGTTTTCAGAATAAACTTGCTGTGAACTGTAGTTATAAACTGTATGTTATACTAGCGACCCGCCCGCGCGCCCCTGCTTCGCACGCGTGCACATATCATGCATGTATTATTCATATAAACCTTCCTCTTGAATTATTCTATCTATTAAACAAACCGCATCAAAATCCGTTGCGTAGTTTTAAAAATTTAAGCACACGTAGGGACATGTGGACATAAGGATAAAGGGACAGAGAAAGCGACTTTGTTTTATACTATGTAGTGATGTAGTCTATCTACAGTATTGTACCTAGGTAAACGCATTAACTTGATTGCATCACTGAACCTACAATTAATGAGGATTTCATCGAGGCTACACTTTCGAGGCATTATTGTGTGTAACAATCAGCGTGATGGAGCCGAATGAACAAGCCTGTGTCGAGGGCCTTATACCCGTAGCAGTCGTTACTCAAGACAAGTAGCACTCTCGAGCAAACTTAGAAAGAATACATGATTAAGAAAGGAGTGAGCTCCGAGATGACGAATGACAGAAGAGAGTTGAAGAAGATGTCCTTCTGTGTTCACCCCAATTAACGTAAGCAGAATGATGATGATGCAGATCACTACATAGTATAAAGCAAAGTCGCTTTCTCTGTCCCTATATCCCTATGTCCCCATGTCCCTATGTATGCTTAAATCTTTAAAACTACGCAACGGATTTTGATGCGGTTTTTTTAATAGATAGAGTGATTCAAGAGAAAGGTTTATATGTATAAAGCCGGGTCCGCAGCGCCAATTTTCTAACAAAACATATTGCATAACATGTTAAGCATAACATGTTTTTAAAACAGCCCGTCTGGTGTGTTCTGTTTTGTTTATTGTTTTTGTTTCATTCCAATTCATTTCAAAAATGAGTTCCGACGAAGAGGACGTAGAAGCTTACACATATATATAATATAAAATGTGACACTTCCCCTCCCCGCAGGCGAACGCGGGTGATGTTATCCATTTGTCTCGGCAAACATGTTTTTGTGTTTTTGCTAACAAAACTGTTAAGCCACGCCCCTATTTTGTTTTGTAAACATGTTAAGATGTTAGAAAACACGAAAACACGGCGCTGCGGACCCGGCTTAATACATGCATGATATGTTCACCCGTGCGAAGCAGGGGCGCGCGGGCGGGTCGCTAGTTTTAAATAAAAGCATTGTGAAAATTAAGATGTTTGATAATGTTTTTATAATAACAAAAAAAAATAGTTTGTGATACTAGACAGGGCCTGTCATAATTTTATTTTACAGAAAATTTCAAGCTCACCGAGGCTAATTAAATTACAATAAAAAAAGGCAAATTTAGATTATAAACGAGTTAAATTAAGGAAAATATGAGTAACGACCAATATAATAATATATTAAGATGATAATCTAGGTACTAAAACTTAGCACGTTGCGTTCTTTACATCGTTATTACATAATGTATCATCCCCTCTCTCTGTTTACAAAGATACCACAATGCGTGTTCAAGTAAAGATCATGTTGATTCATTGACTTCCAAAGCGCAAACTAACTTCCTATAATGAACCGTATTCCCGGCAAATAAGGTTTCCTTCCAATTATCAGAAACGTGAGTGAAGCAACTAACCTCATCACGACATGGATGTCGGCCACAGTATCAACAACCTCCACTTTTACTTTCTGAACAATACGATAGAGACATCATGAGATTAGGTTCCTATTGTAATTTGTCATGGAATTAAACGTAATTTGCACGTGATATGTATATAATACAATTATCTTGTTATAAAACCCAAGAACCAACAACCGTGACATGATGGAGATCGTGGGAAATCGGCAGATGGAGTAATATCTAATTAGTTCTTCCTTCAGGGTTATTTTAAATGATTTATAATATTTTAGGCTGAAATTTACCATTTTTATAGATTACAATTTTTTTTTATTTTTTGACATGTCACATGTACTTAGATAAGTATTATAAATGTATACCTATTATCAGAGTAACAATTGACACTCGAAACAAATTTTATGTTACAGCCGTAGTAATCAAATTCCTTGGTTACAGCCAGTTACAGCCAACCAGTCTGACATCATTTTGACATTTGCGGTCACAACGCTTCTTTAAAGTACTGCTACATCAAAAAAAAAAGCTTTATCACAAGTTTTCTATATAAAAAAACAGGTATGTGAGTTCTAATTAACCAACATGAGCAAAAGTGGCCCCTTTGTTGCAAAATAAAGGTTTATTAATTAAATTATTTACAATCTACTCGAGTTTTTTTATTTGTAAGCTAAAAACTGTTTTAATCAATTACAATTTAGCGGTCAGAGCTAATAAGCGAAAGTGGCTACAAGCAGCTAGCCTTGAAGCCGCTATACTATACCCTACTCGTACACACTCGTTCACAATGTGAACGAGATTAGATCATACGTTGATTGTTTTATTGAGTTTAAAAGAAGTTTGATACGCATTGTGCGCATGAGCAAGATTAATGAACACAATGGCCTCAGACTTTTTAAATATTACTGCTAATAAAACATGTGTATGGCCCATCTGATCTTCTTCCTGCTTTTATTTCACTTCATGTGGGGTCAGCACAACAGGTTTTTTCTCTCCACTTCCCCCTATCATTCGTCATCTCTACAGTCACTCTTTTCTTACCCATGTAATCTTTCACACAATCCATCATTATTTTCTTTGGCCTTACTCTACTCATATCCATTCGCATTCATACCTAGCACTCTTTTCGTTACATGACATTATTCTCTTCGCATTACATGCCCATACCACGCTCTGATCTGATGTTATGTGGTAAACAGAGACCTGCAAGTCACGTGCGTTTTGAACATACCCTACGTGCACTGCCCGGCATATATCTTGAGACATACAAGATGTTAAGCCTCATGTGCCTTTAATTTTACTATAGGCTAGTTGCGCTCCGTGTTCACCTCCAAGTTCACCCGCGTAGTTTTAAATTCCCACAGGGTTACAATTTGCCTGATGCTATTCCAGACTACAATCTACCTCTATGCCAAATTTCATCTAGATTCATTCAGCCGTTCTAGCGTGATTGAGTAACAAACATCCAAGCTTTCACATTTATAATATTAGTGGGATAGTGGGATTTTAATACTTACGAAAATTCTGAAATCTACCTACCTCGGGATCGATTATAAAGACTAACAAAGTTAAAAGTCATTTGACCTTAAATCATGAATACGAATAAAATATCAAGCATAACAGGCTTCTCAGCTCAGCGGGTTTTACCTTCTGCGCTCTCAGCTGTGTGCGTGTCTATACAAAAAAGTATCTAAGAATTCTATTAACTATCTGGTTCCCGTAGTACAAGCTTAACTTAGTTTGGGGCTACATGTATATGGCGCTTATTGAAATATCTGTCTGCATTGATGTATTTAAATTTGATACCAATATTAATTGATCTCCGTATGTACCTATTTGCAGTGTCTGATTTATCATAACATGCTTATAATAGGGGTAGACAGGTCAAAAGTAAACAATAAATTGAAGATGTCAATCGTTTCCGCCAGTTACGTAAAGGTGAGATAACAACAGGTTTCTCTGCCTTCCGCGGTTTTGCAATAACATGAATAGCAAATTTATTCATTGAGTCTGTGGTGCATGTTTCAAATATTGACTTCAACTTATTCTGTGAGTATTGAAATCACACCGAGAAATAAATCATCAAAAATAAATCTGGAAAAATTATTAATTTTTAATGTCATATGATTTGAATTGGATACCCGCTTTCATACAGCCCCTACGAAAACTAGTACAGCCTCTTTGTTATTTATCTATTGATCATTAAAAAATGCTCAAGGTTTATCAAGCGTAAATTTGACATTTAATAAATTAAGCGTAACAAATTGACATCTATAAAGTACCTACACTGTTTGGCATCAACTACGACTGCGCACCATAATGCTGGCGCCTCACATGGGCTATGTTGGCTCCAAGTTGTACTTTTGGATCCAACACTCCAATGTGTGGATTAATCTTGGACAGTTATTGGGCCTAAAGTTCGGTTCAACCAAATTATAGCCAAGCTTGGACGTAAACTTGAATCCAATGTGTTGCGCCGGCATAACGTTAGAAACCTAATATTAACGCTCGCATTGTTCCGTTTCTATACAACATTTATGTACAAAATATTACACAATTCGATCTCAATGTGGTCAGTTTGGTGTCAGTAG
The DNA here is from genome assembly GCA_963576535.1 of Plemyria rubiginata. Taxonomy (NCBI): domain Eukaryota; kingdom Metazoa; phylum Arthropoda; class Insecta; order Lepidoptera; family Geometridae; genus Plemyria; species Plemyria rubiginata. The sequence continues at coordinate 11,564,753 of OY754908.1, read as the reverse complement.
ATTTGGAAATACATTAATAAAACTGAAATCACACCTTCAAGCATAAAGTGCTTTCCATTACAATTTACAATAAGTTGTTAAAATACATTTTATTTATTCCTAACTAAAGTTAAAGGAAGTAAGAGCTGGAGTATTACAGGGCAGCGTTTTCGGTACGGTTCTGTATCTTATATACACCTGTGGTATTCCTGAATTTCAAATGTAAAAGTTACTGTACATTTGAATTATTCCCATAAGTGATAGTTCTAGCAAATATTTATAGCATAACCTCAATGTTGAAGAACTCATTATGACACGATACTTGATCAATAAGTTGTCCAAAAAAGCCGCCAAGTGGCATTTCTGTACACATCACTTTAATCGATATAATGTTACCCGTCTACCATCTAGTAATTTAATCGTAACAATACTGATACACGTTTTGATTAGTTCAGCAATTTGCTGTTAGCCAACTAAATAGCACCTTAATTTAAGTTATAAAAAAATATTGCAATGCTTTTAGCGCTTAAATATGTTGTAACTTTTAAAACTGTATCGAGTTGTGTATTAGTACATCTGTGTCGTTTTAGTAAAACGAATACTTGGTGTAACTCGAGAATCGATTAATGATTTTTTGAAGTACTTATGAGATAATCAAATACAATTTAAGCTGAATAATTAAAAGCAATAGTTTTAAGAACTTTATATTAGTTACACGTAATTATCAAAAATATTCAAAGATAATAAAAAAAACAAAGCCTAAACAAAAGCTTGTGGAGCGCGTTTATGTCTTAGGTATGAAATTTGAGTTCTTACAACAATAACAATTTATTAGATTCGTTGTGTATAACTATACAACTAATATGTTTTCCAAAGTCTACTAGGTACAAATAGAAAAATCGAATGCCGTAAAAAACCCCTATCTATCTTGGATAGTTCTAAAAATTGTCTCCGTTTGATTTTATAGGCGGAACAAAACGGTGGTGTTTATAAAGGTAGTTAAAATATGTTTGCTAAGTCTTGCCGGTTGTTATAGTGCAATTTCTGCAATTTAGGAAACCAAACCTTAACGTATAAGTAACTATATAATTTATTTATCGAAAATATAGTTTCACTACATAAATCACCCAGAACCGGCCTAAATCATTTAATATTTTTAAATGTCGCTTGCAGGCTCTTGCCTTGAGTTTCGTTTGGTCTCAATTCCGGCTCCTTTCGAATCGGTTGGGCAACCGGCGAAGGAAATATTTAAACAATTAATATTGAGGCCGATAATGTTAGATGTTTGATTGTGTTAGCTTAAATTGTCTAGAGTTACGCACATTTATTTGGGAAACAATCCGTACAATGAATTAAGAATTGTAAAATTTAAATTCCAAAATCAGCTTCCTCCAAAAACATTAATTTATTCGTAATATGTAATAAGGGCCTTTACCCGAGAGGGGTCCTAATAAGTAGTATCTACCCTATCTATATATAGAAAAGTGAAAAAATTTAAAAAACAAATATGTACCTACAATTTATTAAGGAATAAACAGGCTTTTTTATTTTTATTTTATTTATTTATTTATGTAATAAGGGGTTTTGTTTTTATATTTTTAAAATAAATTCAACAGAAAAAAACTTTTTTCATTTTCTCTTTTTTCATATTATTTATTGGTATGTAGTGTAAAGGTTCTGTCTAACAAATGCGATAAAAAACAATAAATATTCTTGGTTGTTATTAAAAATATTGTTTATTTTCATAGTTTTGCCAGTTCTAACTTATTTACTGTTTCGCGCCAAGACCAACTATCGACTCTTAGTTTTTTATTGGTATTTTAGGGAGCGAAGTTATTATAACAGATATAAAGAATTAAGGAGGCATTCCACAAATACAATCAATACTAGGTATATTACGTAAGGTTAACCGAAAATCAATGACCCTTATATGGGACTTCTTGTTACATAGACATTTATATAACAAGACAAGTATATCAGGTTTTAATCGGTTGGTTAGTTTTCGCATTTCACCGACGGTAAAATGTAATTTTGCGTTTAGGGTCTAAGGTGGTGTAGGTACAACTCCGGTTAGGACGTAAAAACCAGCACGACCACAACTCATCTACTTATATAAATGATCACGAAATTACACGACATTTGGAGGCCTGAAATTTATTACAGGCACTCATTTAGAAACGATTTTTGAACGAGAATAGCCCAATGCAAACGAGGTTGTGCGGTGTTGCACTAACTCAAAGAAATATGAAAACTCTCGTTCAACTTTATGTTATCTTAAAAAAATTGTTAAAGATTCTTGAGTGATCAACAGAGTTATGACTAGGTCGAAAGTTGGCATTGAAAAGGGGTTTCGGGAAGCCGTTGGGCACAGACTTTCAACACTTTCAGGTCGTACGGAAACAAGGCATGGCAAACATTCATGGTTGACATATCAACTGCCCGCACTAAGCGCTTTGCTTCTTCGTTCACCATACGAACAGCCAAAAAATGGAATTCCTTACCTGCGTCTGTTTTTCCGAGCGCCTATAATTTGGAAGCTTTCTGCTGAGCTGAGGAGTGAACAGGTATTTTCTAGGTAAACGTGCCACATCGTCGACCGCATCAACACTAAACATCAGGTGAGATTGCGGTCAAACGTTTTACCTATAATTTGTAAAAAAAAGACCACACGAAGTCAGTTGCTCTGAAAATATTTAGGAGGAGCCTTATATTCAGAGGTGGATTGAAATTTTATGCTCGAATAGACTGACTGTCAAAAATGGTGACGTATTTCTGACTTCCTCCGGAGACGTCCTCGAGTTGGTATTAAAGTTGGGAAGCTGTTTCTGTTTCTATTTTATGGAGTGAAAAATATATACCCAGAGCAAAAAATACTTGACTTGAAAGTTGACTGATTAAACTAAGGCCAAGCATTGACAGTATCTTTACCACTAGCATGTTGCTAGCATAGTACATAGCTGCTAAAGTCTAAAGTCAGGTTTCAAAGAGCCGCCTTAGCTTAGCAAATATGAAATTACACTTTGGAAACTAGAAAACCTGTGGCTAAATAAATTAAAACCGGAATAATATCAGTCAGCCAGTATCAAAGATAACTTAGAAACCAAAGTTTAAAACCTTACAGTTAATTAAATCTAGCCTGAGAAGTACATCAGCAATTTGATGCAGAAGTCTTCTATCAATTTACATCTAAGTAGCGTTTAATTAGTGAACATTATTATGTGGATTTACACTGGTATTCTTAACCATTGATCATCTATTCCTTCACTTGACGGCTTTACTCTCTTATATATCTGTTTAATTCAAGCTTGGTCAGCTCCACGCGTTGACTATGTCTATCATAAATCATTTATTTACGTCAATGGTGTAGGTAAATAGAGATGACAATCATGATATATTATTATTATGATATATAATATGTATGACTGTAGCTTGGTAGCCGACTTAAAAGAGAAGAAGATGTTACTAGCTGAACTGAACGAGACTGGAATGGATTGATATCCATCTAAAGGATGTCCTAACTACTACAGTGTAAATAGCGGGCATTGGGGAAAAAGTCATCTGATGCCTTATTAAAAACAAGCTTTAACGTATATTCAATATAAGTACTTAGTTCATATCTAAGACAAAAATATGTTGTCGTATTGCTTCGAAGTCGGACATTTGTCGTAAAACCGGTTTTGTATTTAATTATTATTATTGACATTATAAAAACGACTTGGATCTAGCCATTTGGATTTATAATCTATGCGATATTCAATATTACGATCGTTGAAGAAAAACTTGAAGAACGTTTAGAGAGATAAGTGTGTTCACACCTACTTTATTTTCTGTCTGAGAATGGATCAAAGACCTATACCTAGAAATATAGCTAATAAGGATTTAACCTTGAATTAAAATTAGTAAAATGTGTATAATATTACAAACATTTCATATTATACATTTATGTATAATCCAGGTTATATTAACCAACACAATATTTTTATCCATGATGAATCCAAATAACCGTATTTGGATTCATCATGGATAAAAATCGTACCGACGATTAATGGTCTTCTTAACCGTTCTGCTCGAACGTCGGCTACATCGACGAAAAATCAAAGGGTCTATTCATTGTAAAAAAAACCCATGCAGACATGGACGAAACTGTGAAGCTTATCAGAATAAGCTTCACAGTTTCGTCTTTTCTTGTTACGTACCGTGTTTGTGTGTCGAAAAAATAAACTTCTATTATATTCTACTAGCGACCCGCCCGCGCGCCCCTGCTTCGCACGGGTTGTACATTGTTATTCTACTCTATTATCATGCATGTAATAAAAATCATGCATATAAACCTTCCTCTTGAATCACTCATCTATTAAAAAATTCACATCAAAACCCGTTGCGTAGTTTTAAAGATTTAAGCATACATAGGGATATAGGGACAGAGAAAGCGACTTTGTTTTATACTATGTAGTGATAGTGATGTCACGAAAAAAGTAGCTTACCGTAAGCGAAGCAGGCGGCTAGAATCACGAATCGCGCACAAGCCATGTTAGTGTGTCACGTCTGACGTTGGTGTCGGCACGGCAACACTGGAGGCGAGTCGGTCGCCGCCCGTCGCAGCCGTGGTTGTAGTCGAATGTGTAGGGGGGCTCGGAACCGACGTTTAACACAGGTGCACCCCGGTTCGACGTCTGACAAGCAACATGTTTTTTTAAGCTAACCAAACCGAACTACTAACTAACCATCGAATAAAGATAATAATAATAAATAATGCTGGACAATCCACACAGCACCATCTAGCCCCAAAGTAAGCTACTCAAAGCTTGTGTTATGGGTACTAGATAACTGATATATTTAACACATTATAGACATAAATAGATAGATATTTTTTATTATACATAGAAAACACCCAGACCGACGGAACAAATTTCTGCAGATCGTACACAAATTTGTTCCGAGGCGGGAATCGAACTCGCAACCTATTACATCGCAGGTGGACTTTCGCCCGCTGCGCCACTGAGGTCGTCTGAGGTTAATAAGAATATGTTTTTTTTTCTATGCTAACCAACCTGAATTACTAATTACCAACCATATCAAATGAAGGTTATTAAGAGTTAGTTTAATAATGTGATTTGGTTTGGTAACTATTCTGCATTCATACCTCTGACCTTCAAACCAAATAAATAAAACCAAAAATTGAAAATATTATCATAGATTTATTGAAAAAACTGCCTAATAATATGTCAAACAAATCATATTTATTTCAAGTTTAACCTCAATAAGTTCAGTCTCGTGATAGTTATAGACCGTTGAAATTTTTATACATGATGTACCTATATAATAATGTTGCCGCTATAACAACAATTAATTAAATTAAAATAAAATTAATATTTAAGGGGGCTCCCATACAAAAACCTTTTCTGCGTGAGTCCAACTCACACTTGGCCAGTTTTATTTTTATATTAGTGGATAAATTTTTCAAAAAACCTTACTCACCGTAATTAAAAAAAAAGTTTTGTATTTATTTTTGCCAGGGCTATAGATATGACACAAGTCGATATTGAGTTCAAGTCACTATTACGAAAACGGGCATAATACCTCTCGGCAAGCTTTGCTTGTATGAAGTGACATTTGGATAGTACTGACACTTTTAAGATTATGTTCGTAATTCTTTAACAAGGAATCTGGATACTTTTTGCAGTGTGCATGTCTCCAGCTTCCTCATATTGAAAATGTAATTTCTATAAATGCCAATATTTAAAGCATAATTAGTGCACTCATAGATTTGAATCATAATTTAGCTGCCAAATAAACAACGATGCTATAAGCTTATAATAGTGTGTAAGCTGGAGTAACATGTCTCCAGCTTACACACTATTAAAAGCTTATAGCATCGTTGTTTATTTGGCAGCTAAATTATGATTCAAATCTATGAGTGCACTAATTATGCTTTAAATATTGGCATTTATAGAAATTACATTTTCAATATGAGGAAGCTGGAGACATGCACACCTTTTTGCACACAAATAATACATAGGAAATTAATGACAGAAGTAGAGGACATGTACAAGGGTGAGCTTAACTGTAACAAGAGTTTTCTTCCAGCAAACCTTCATAAGAGTAGAAGTTGTACCCCTATTAGCGGGACGCCCTATCCATGTTCTGGCACTTCCCTAATCCACAGCACAGATACGGTCAATAACCGCTTTGGCAAACGCCGAGTAAGATTTTTCTTACATTGTTGCCTGTTCTTGTAGACTTGGTTCCGAGGGGCAGGCAGATTCAAATAGCTTTAAATTGCAGAGTGATCCGTTTGATTTAATTGGTTATGTATCATTTTTCTTTGACTGAATCAAAAATCCTGGTTTTTGAGACTTAATAAATATTACATATTGTATTTAAATACTCCATTTGCAAACCTATAGGTACGTTTACTATTTTTAATGCATTGTGCATTCAATAGTAGTTATCCTTTCTATCTAAATGTTTTAGAAAGTTGACTGCAGCAAGTTTCTGTACTGACCATATTATTTGGGTAAATAATTGAGCACCTGTGGTAATTGGTAAAGCAAACACGATCCAACGGTTGCCCGTTATGCTTCAAAAGATGTTAGTTTCATCTGTGATCTGAATCTTTAAACTACAAAATATATCAAGAATAATATGTACATTAGTTGCTTGAATTTAATCAATTTAAAAACTACTGTTATCAGGAAACCTATGTTTCTAACGTTCTTATTCTTTCTGTAAGGCACAAAAAGAGCACTAAATTTCTTCCATCTACACTAATAACAAAGATGAGAAGGTGTAGGGTCCCTCCCTGCACCTTTGGTTCCATACGATCGTACGAATCCAACATCTCTACCACGTCGTCCACCTTTCCTTCGGTCGACCTCTTTATGCGTACCAATGTATAGGATGCGGTCTCTTTACCTACTTATAAAAATATGGTAATCTCTTACTAATCAGCAATATAAAAAATATCTAACTTACAAACGATGACGGGGCTAACTTTGAGCAATGATAACACAGAGTACTTTGTTATAAAAATGATAAATGATAAGAAGAAGTTCATAGCGTGAGAGTTGCATATTACTGAAATCTGTCACGAATATGCCGGTGACTAAAAGCTGTCGTTATCGGTTTTCATCTTGCTTACCCCACCGCGAGCTACATGGAATTATGAAAATTTTATTTTGATTTACTAAAACTTGTCAATTATTTGACTCAATCGCTATCTAGCCCCAAACGAAACTAGGTGACTGTTAAGAATACAATACGCAAACGAATGTCAAAAAAATTCTCGCTCGCTCGGTATAAAATCTAATTATTTAGATGATCTAACATTAATTTACTACAATTTACATTTGTTAATGTAAAATATGTAAAATCGCAAACATCCAAATTTTGTAGAGTAACATTATTTAAGATACAATAAAGCTTTCAGATACTAAACAAACATCAGTAGGTAAGTATTCATTACACGAGTATTTGTTCTCATTGAGGATTGTTCCTTCAAATAAAAAACAGAAATAAATATTTAATAAGAAAGCGTCTCGATAAGATCCGACCACACGCATTCAATAGAACTAATTGACACAACGTCATCTACATCACTACATAAAATGACATAGTGACACATGTCATGTTCAGTCAGTTTCTATTTCGATATCCGCTTTATTAATCATTGTCTCCAAGAACAGTCGACCTGGCTTTCTTACATAAATGGTCACATCGTGTGCGCTTACGCAACACTGCTACAATTACTATCTGTAATTGGCCTGCAATCCAGTACAGCCTATACCAATCTGCAGGGATGTAGCTAGGCTTGAGTATTTTGTTTTTTTTTTGTCATATTTTAATTTAAAAAATAGTAGAGATCTTTTGAAGAACTTGCCCGGGAAGTACCAAGCTTTTTTTTTTTAATTTGATTGACCTAAACACCACCAACGTGTTCTTCTGATACGAATTCATTTTGATCTTGTGCCTGTTCTTCTAAGCTTGGTCGGGCGGAACTGTCACTTGGATTAAGTTAGCTTTTAGACGTTTCAAAGTGATACCTTTTGACTTTGACCACGACACGCCAGGCCTGATTGTGTTCTTTTGTTATCAAGTTCTAGATCCTACTAGCTTAAGACGTTTCAAAGCGATGCCTTTTTACTTTGACCATGACACGCCACGTCTGATTGTGTTCCCTTGTTATCAAGTCCTAGATCCTACTCTGACAATCTGGTTTGGTGTGAAATTGCACGCTGCTAAAAACTGATAGTAGTAAGGGAAAGGGAGCTGACGTGTTGTGAATGAATCAAGAAAAAAATTGCCATTATAATCTGCTTTCTGCGCTGTAGGTTATTCGTTCGGTTCCCATCAAGGGCAAATATTATTATAGTTTTTAGATCTTGTTTACTATTTGAGTGTTCCATTATACTCCTCATCATGATCAAGAATTTTGGCTTCCTTCAACTAGCTACGGCCCACAGCTGATATTGTCGTCAACCCCATCGTCTATCACTACACGATAAAATACCTACATGGTACCTATTTTGTCAAGTCAGTCCAGTGTAAAATGTCAACAATAACTTTTACATGATAGTTAACATTTTGAGTTTGGTAAGTTTTTAAGGAAACCGCTACTCATTTTGTTCTAAACAAATGACAGCCGACTTTAACATCAACTAACTTGACTAAAAATTCATCATCATCATCTTCCTGCCTTCATCCCAAATAAAAAAGAAAAGAAACATATTTATTTTGACCCATAAACATAGGTACTTAATACCTAAAACTAACAGAAATACAATAATAACCTACACTTTTGTGGGGTCAGCACAAAAGGTTTTTTCTCTCCACTTTTCGCTATCATTTGTCATCTTAATATCCTTTCTTACTCATGTCATCTTTCACACAATCTTTAATTCCTACCTTAACTCCTTAATTTATCCATATTCATACCTAGCGCTCTTTTCATTACATGAAATGTCATGAAGTGATAAATGTATCCCTTCATTTAACATGCAGGGGCATGTTATGAGTCACCATTATTTTGTACTACTGAACCGAGGTACCGAAAATCGGAATAGACGGATAAGTGGACAATATTAATCTAATCACTTGACACTGGCAAGAATATCGCTTTGAAAGAGAATTCATAAAAAAATCGTCATATTATTAAATAATTGTTTTAACTGTTAGTAAAAAAGGAAACAAGGATAAGATATCGTGTAAAATTAAGTATAATTTATTGCTTCGTATTAAAATACATTATACACTATTACTATTCTAATTATTTTTGACACAGTACTACGCCTTCTTGGGGAACTTGTTTTTCTCTGTCGGTTGGCCGTCGTAGTAGTTTTCACTGAAAAATAATCAATAAATCAATAGTTGATCAAAATATGTAAAAACATAATTGTATATTTTTATAAATTTTGGAGATATATTAAAAACTTCGGACCTGACGTAAAAGTAAAATTATTTGAATGTTGGATTTTAAAAAGAAATTATTTAGGGCGTCATGTCTCTTAGATACACCAAAGGATATGTTTATTATAAAGTGTATTATAAAGGCCAACCATAGGAGTCTTTTAAATAATATGTTGTTCATTTTAGTTGTCTGGTTATAAGTTATGAGTTCGAAAACTTTATTGGTTGGTTTAACCCTAGAATTCGTTGATCGTAGTCATGTTGAATGCATCGTTTAGCACATTCCCAAGGACATTCCTATGTGTGTGCGTCACTTACGAGGCAATGCTCTTTTGTCTTTGGTGATGGTTACCACTTGACATTAAGTTGGCCATCTGCTTGTTCCGTCAACTAGTTGTGTAAAACATTTTTTTTTGTTTATCGACTTGATTTGTTTTAGAGTCAACAAAGGAACAATAGTATCAAAATACGTACCATCCTTCAACCTTCTCAGGGTTATCACACATGAAAGTGTCCTCATTGTAGACCTTGCCTGACGGACAGCTTCCCTTCTGCGGCTGGACTCCGTTGCGGCAAATGTAGAACTTCTGGCAGTCCTCGGGGTGGGGGAAGGTAGGGTGGGGGAGAGAACGCCCGTTGGGTCCCATGACCTCGCCGTCGGGGCACGAGAAACCGTCATCAAGGACATCTGGAAACCGGGATACAAGCTATTATTTTAAGACCTTGACTCCACCTCCTTGTCACTAGTTTCTTTCAAAACAGTGATGAAAGTATTTTAAGTGGACCTCAATGAAGTTCTTACTTCAAAACTTTAAACATATTGAACTTTTGTTGGTTCTACGACATGCCAGTTTCCTCACGATGATTTCCTTTAACATACCTGCATTAGGACATAGGCCTCTTCTAAAATTTTTAGTAAAAACGATTCTGATTGATCCCTTTCCATTCACCCGACTTCCCGCGATCCTTACGTTTTCATTGATCCATCGGGTAGGAAGGCAAGTTCCTCCAACGTACCAGATTCTAATTCATCAATCACCACTTTCCATCATCGATATCTAATTTGGAAATTGACAGGTTAGGTCTCCTGGTGTCTAAACTTTGTAGTGGTCAAAGTTAGCGCAGACTTCAGAATAATTATTATCCAACATAGTAAGTTGGAAAGTACCTTTGGTGATCTGGTCACACTTCCTGTTGACTAGCTCCTTCCAGTCGCAGTTGGAGGTGTCTTCGTTGAAGTACAGACCGGGGGGGCAAGAGTGCTCGTTGGGGATTCCCTCGCCACAGAACACGAACTTGTCACAAGCCTGTAATACAAAACCAGGTAAAAATAGGCTTCTTTGAGGAGCTAAGGCTGGCTACCAATTGTAGCCAGATAATCACTTACGCATAATGGATAACGAGTCCAAACACACGAGATACAGGTAAAAACACACAGATTTATACTTCTAATCACCTGCCTGCTCTTATCCCACGCTAAGTGGGATTGGCTTAAAAGGTTTTCTTCCTCCACTTGCCTCTATTATCGTCATCTCGGTGCTCACTCTCTTGCTCTCTCTCTCTCTCTTACTCATGTCATCTTTCACACAGCCTATCCAACTTTTCTTTGGCCTGCCTCTCCTTCTAAAACCATCCACATTCATATCGAATACTCTTTTCGTGTTATGACATTCTTCTCTCCTGACTGACAAATATTTATTCTTCTCATGTGGATGAAAAAAGGGACGTAGGCGATGTTTAAAGTCTTGTATTGCGAATAAAAACCTTTGGTTACTTTGTAAGTTGTTATTAATATTTATTTTGGAAATAACAGGAACGTTAATGTTGCTTTTAAGAAACGATGAAGTTGGCTATTCCCAAGCTTGACTGCGATACTAAAATAAACGTTTTGATTAGTTTTTTTTTAATTTGAATAAGCACAAGGTAATTATAGCATGAATCCCTAAAACGAATGTATCCAAAGTTCCTTGATCACTGTTTTTGAACTTTATAGTTCGCTGATACCATTACGCCGATCCTTCGTAATGAAATTTATAAAAATAATAATTATCAATTTCATCACGAATGAAGAGTAAAAAACGTGTTTTTTCGAAGACACGGACTTTTGGGTCTCCAAATAGCCTGGACATTGCGTGTCAAGGAAAAGGTTTCGTGACTGGTTATTTAACCACTTATGTACCTGTGGGTCAGGATGCACAAAATATCCATTTTGGCGCGGACAATCTTTGGTTGGCTTCGGCTCCTCTGTAATACAAAAGTGTGAGTTATTATATTTTAGAAACAGATTAATAATGTATTAAAACCGCACCCTTGGCACAATTGTTAGTTCTGTGATTTTAGTAAGAAATTTATTATAGGATGAAGAAAATAGTAAATGCACCTCTTACACGTTTCGACTTGCTGAAAGATGTAAAATCAATAGAGTCTACGATGAAATATAAATGTTATTTCATCGTACCCTGAAGTCATTTTTATCGCAATCAACAAGTTGTATGCAATCACATTGCACACAGTTTAGTGTAAAATTAGTTTCGATATACCTATACAAGTTTTCCTACTAAAAAGGTTGCTTTACTACTTTTCGTACTTATACGAGCTTTAGAGTTGTAATAATAGTGACAATAGTAACGGTATATTGTAAATGAATAAAATATACAATAATAACAAAAATAAGTTGAACTTACGTAGTTCTTTCCTATCACCACACTCTACATTAGAGGGTATGTCACACAGCTCTTTGTTAGGGTGGTCGTCGGCGAACACGAGACCATCTGGACATAGCTTAGCTTCGGCTTCACCTGGAATGTTAAACGCACATGAGTGACAGTGCAGAAGGCAATATAACAAAAAACCTATTTTATCCTGTCCACGGATTTTTAATCACACTTTTTTTTACTACATACTTATTTGGAAACAAAGCATAGATTTTGATTGTATGGCCTTCCACTTTCAAAAATAGGAAGGAGGCTATAAAAATCCTTTCGTAGATACGAAAAAAAAAGAAGACGATTAAAGCCCAAAGAGTTCACAGTGTGTTCTGTGGTTTGACTCTATCATCTCCGTAAAACATTGTTGAATATAAAGGAGTCATGGATTATAAAACAATCCTAGCTACAGTGAGGTATAGTTTTTTTAATACCACCTACTGATGCAACAAGCAAAATGCCTAACTGATGTTAAGTGGTAACCATCATCCATAACAAAGCATTGCATTGAGTCACACACGATACGAAAATGCGATGCACTGCAGCTCCCAATAACTTGAGGCATACAGATTGAGGAACTTGAGGGTTAAGCCTCATGTGCCTGTTATTTCACCGAAAACCACACTCTTCAAAATAAATAAATAAAATAAATAATGCTGGACAATCCACACACATTTTTCGTATCTAGCCCCAAAGTAAGCTACTCTAAGCTTGTGTTATGGGTACTACATAACTGATATATTTAATACATAATATACTTAGATAGATATTTTTTATTATACATAGAAAACACCCAGACTAACGGAACAAATTTCTGCAGATCGTACTTAAATTTGTTCCGAGGCGGGAATCGAACCCACAACCTCTAGCGTCGCAGGCGGTCTCTCGCCTGCTGCGCCACTGAGGTCGTCGAAAAAATGAAACACAGTAACTCTTTATCGGTAGAAATAGGCATGGAAATTAATAATTATTATGACTCGTAATACAGACACATTAACATTGCTAAATGCAGAATTCCACCGGGTATTATCAACGGAAATCAACTACAATACAAAGGCTTGGAGTATTATGCAATATGTAATTGAGACTCATAACATAACGCTAGGCTCTTAAGGTCATTAAGAGGTGATACCTACTTCAATGGATTATAATAATAAAAACTTTCTCCATATATCGGTGCTTTCAAACGGTGAAGGAAGGCAAGGAAATACCATCCCATCCCATCCCACTAATATTATAAATGTGAAAGATTGGATGTTTGTAACTCAATCACGCCACAACCACTGAACGGATCTGGATGAAGTTTGGCACAGAGATAGATTATAGTCTAGAATAGCTCATAGACTTTATACTACCGTGAAAATACTGGAATTAAAAAAACGCGGGTGAAACCGCGGGCGCAGCTAGTCAAATATAAACAGAGGATCCGTAGTATAACGACCTGCAGCCATCTGTTTAATGGATAAAAAGTATTTTATATTAAATTTAACTAGAAAAAACAGAAATAGCTTCTCAAGGCTCTGTAGAATCTCATAACATCGTTGGTGGGTAGCCAGAGGAAAGTTTTGACCACAGAATGTTGCTAAGTCACCGCACACGAATATCCAATAATTTACATAATTATGTTACAAATATAAAATTTATTCGTATCATGTCCAATATTATATAGTGTGGAGACATAACATATGAAGAGCGCTCCGCGCCGAACAACGAATGAATTTAAATATTATGCAATAGGAAATCTTGTAAAAGTTCCATCAAAACAAAATACTTAAGTCTTTTTAAATCGGTGTTTGATTCTCGTACGTTGATTTGAGCTTTCGATGCAAATTCTGCATAATATAGCTTAGAGGTAGCACGTTCTGCTCTACATTACAAAGGACATTGTCACAACCCAAATTATACTACCGCATAGTTTACTGAGTTATCACTAGCTAATGCCCTTGACTTCAGTTATTACATTTTTTTTAATAGGTACTTATTACATAATTCGTTTGCCAAATATACGGTAGCAGCCATAAAAAAAGCTATTTTCTTAGTGTCGCACCTGCTGCTTAAAACGTGTTCTAGATCCCAAAGGCAAGGATGATAATGATGAACTCATTTAATATATTTGATTTTAATGCCTATATACATACTGTGCGTGCTATACTTAGTAAATATCGAAAATGTTACAGTTTGACAATGTTTTGAGCTGTTTATTTCATGTTTCCTTGTACAGTAATTGACAATATTGGAAAGCATGGTCTTTTACTTCAGACGTTATTAATTTACTTATTTGATAAAAAAAAAAACTAGTGCAATATGACTGTGTGCATAAAAATATGTCAAATGTTATCTCTCGCGTACCTATAATTATTAACTGAGAATATCTGCCGTGCCTGGGAGTTTAAATGTAGATGCAGAAACAGCCTCTAGATTTAAATCCCCACGCAAGAACCCCAGGCTTGAAAAATAAAAATAAACTTTTTCTCACAAAATTGGAATAAGTATTGCCAGATTCGATCGATTTTGCTCAGTCATGTGTAAGTGCGACACAGTTGCAGTGTACCTGCGTTGTAACCTCTGTGCTAACGTTGGGAGTTCACACTCTATTTGCTGTAGTAATGGCACAAAGGTACATTAGCGAAACGTTGAATCTAGTCACATTTTGCGAAAATGCCTTGTAAACCTTCTGCGCTATAGATTGTAGGTTTATCCATCTAGCTGAATGAAATATTTGTAAACTCTTTATTTTTGTTTTTCGTTAAATTCAAAAGGCATCAAAACGGTGAACTATTTTTTTCTCAAGTATATGGCCGCTGCTAGAATATAAACTTTTGAAATTGACAGCCTTCACAGCTCAGTTAGTAGTAACTCCTTCTGTGCCATAGGCCGTGGGTTTGATCCCTACCGAGAACAAACATTTAATTTTGTTGATGAAAATAGATGTTTGTTCTCTGTTTGGGTGCTATATAATTTCATAAGTGTGTAGGTATTTACAAATATGTATATAAAGTACTATATCAGCTATCTGGTTCCCATCACAAGCTTTAGATTAGTTTGGGTCGAGTGGAAAGTTCTGTGTGCAATGTTCACCAATGTTAAACTGGTATCCTCTTTTTATTTTTTTTCACAGATTAAGAATACTGGCATTGCACACATAACAGAAAAACATACGTTTTGTATAGAAAAACGCGAATACGTAAATGATTAAATAATATGTAAATTCATCTACTAAGGTTAAGCTATTATAAATTAAAAAACCTAAAGTGCATTTTAACGCCACCATATTTGTTATTATTTGAACTGCATTTAAAAAAAAAAATATGTGTCAAAATGATTATTTGTTTTTAGTGCCGATTTAATGCAAAATACCAAATGATTCCCACACTACCATTGCTGAAAATGCATATCGCAATATTAAGTACCTATCTGCGAGCGCAATGCAATTTACGTCTATACTTAGAAATTTGACGATACATTCTAGAGTCGACCTTTCATACGATACTGACCTTTGCTGCATTTGTAATAAAGGTCACACTGGTATTGATCCGGGTAGAAACCACTTTTCTCTGGGCAGTTGAAGTCTTGTGCTGATACTGAAAATAAGGATAAAACAATTGAATTATCTCGTTACGACTCATAATTATTAATTTGAATACCAACTTCATAATTTCTTTGTTTTAAACATTTCTTTTAATATTACTTTAACTATGCTTAATTTTTACAGATAAATTTGAAATTAATTTATTTACGGAGCTATTGACAATTTTATCGGTCTTATTAACAATTTTATATTAATAAGGAGGAGAGCAATCATAACCGCATGAATTCAAAATAAGCAAAATGACAGAGAATTTGACTGTCTCTTAGAAACAATAACTTTAAAAATTATAAAACTGCAGTTAAATCTGAACATTTTTTAGACCGATAGACGACTTCTCAGTAATAAAGATTAAGAAGAAAAAAAGAGTTCATACAATGAAGTAAGAAATAGTAGCACCTGGGGAGAGAAGCACTTACCTTGCCGTAACACAGTTTTTAACTAGCACGGAAGGTAATGTTCCGTAACCAGAATTTGCCAGATTGCCTGATAAGCTAAAATCCCTAGAATAAGACCTCTGTATAGCTCAACTCATATGTATCTCTTTTTTGTCTTAAATAAACATTATCTTATCTTATCTTATCTTATCTAATGAATACTACAACGGAGGAATAAGAAGAATCTAGAAGGTACAGCTACTACCTATAGAGCTGTGCTAACTAGGCTACAGTAAGTAGATATTACCTGACCACGCACCTAAAAGTAAGTCTAGGTCCTTTTGTTTACCAATACCACATTTGTTCCGCCAATATCGACGAAATTTCTTTACTCAATGCTTAATGGTACACTCTCACGTAATTTTCTATTACGACAGCGCTTAACATTCTCGTGGCGAACTTTATTAGCCACTTTGCCCTTGCGACATATGTATTGAACGAAGTCATTTGGATCACATGAGAATAGCAGCCATCTTTGAAACTTTGTTTCAAAATTAAGCTGTTTGGTTGTTAAGAACAAAACGATATAGATTGTCCTAGCAAGGTTAAGAATATAATAAATTTATATCGTGTTTTTTCGATGCATACACATTTTACGTTTATGAGTAAAGTTTAAGGGTAAAAAAACCAAGATATATATTTTAAGCTAAGCCTATGTTTATAAAAAATATATTATTTTAATTTAGTCTTTTTGCTAAAAGTTTATATTAAAAGTCTCGTTAAATGTAGGTACATTTAACGAGACTGAAGTATCTCTTATTAGCCAATTTTGCTGATTTAGACTTCTACTCGCGCACGATCAAAGGCGCTATAGAACCTTAAAACCGAGGTGGTAAAGCTCACAGATACATACAAACTGTTGCCCAACCTATGGTCTATGTCTGGACGCGTGAGTGAAAGGTGCCTTTGAGCCAATTTGGCATATTGGAACAATTCGGTATACACTACAACAATGATGACTATGGCCTTGGTGACACTTCGATTGTAAGGGACAACGACCTTAGTACAACTAGAAAGTGGAGGGATAGAAAAACGTTTTAGAATGTAACTATCTCCTACTCACTGCTCACTGCTTAGTTTGGGAAGCTTTTTTTGGTCTGTGAAACTAAAAATGGTCTAGGATAATGGTAAGGATAAGGTTTGAACTTGTTTCAGAAATTAATCTATAAATATTGGCTGTAGTTGGTAAAGGTGAGTAATTGCAATAATATCAAAAGGTAATGATGAAGAATAAGTTTAATCTATTTATTTACTAAATTGATAAGCGCATCTATCAAATAAAAGTTCAATCAATTAGTTTCAAATGACACGTAAATTAGAAATCAAGATTAACTTGCAGAAGATGATTGATTAGTTCGACCCAATAAGGTTTTGGTTGCTGAAATAGAAAATATTTACAGAAGCAAATTGTTTTTAAAAAATCCGAATTAAATACAAAATCCTAATATTTTGTGAAAACTTTAATCTTTTTAAATTAATTTAGAAATAAATAACATTCTTTAATCATTTAAATATTTTTTTATACAGCCTAAAATATGTTACCCGAACTGACATTACTTAAAGAATATTAATTAATAATAATAATAAGTTTTTATTTTCAGGAAAAAAACTAAAAATTGTGCCTTACGAGTGGCCCTATTCGATTTATTTTATTACAAGAACACTATCACAGTTTATTGGAAGAAAGTTCAACTGTACTCACCTATTCCACAGACAGCAAGACCCACAGCGAACAATAAACTTTTCATGGTTAAAAAATAATTAGAATATTAAAAAA
Source organism: Plemyria rubiginata (assembly GCA_963576535.1). Taxonomy (NCBI): domain Eukaryota; kingdom Metazoa; phylum Arthropoda; class Insecta; order Lepidoptera; family Geometridae; genus Plemyria; species Plemyria rubiginata. Next base: position 11,546,864 of record OY754908.1, on the reverse strand, counting down.
TAATTATTGATTACAACGAGTACGTGTGTTTCCTTCCGACGGTTGTACGGTATTGAGTGGTGGCTATTGTGCCTCTCCCGCTGGTCACCCTCTTTCGACGAATGTAGGTGCAATTAAGAGAGTGACGCAATTTTTTTTATGGTTTTTTCACAGTTTGAAAAAATACGCCATAAAATGCGGGCATTTATAGACAAGTGTACTTTTCTAGTGACGAGATATAACTGATAGTGAATTTATATGCAATTCCTTAAATATACTTGTTTTGTAGGTTTTTTATAGCAACACTTATTTCAAAATTACGTAACTTTTATGTCTTTTCTATGACAGTTTTAAGTATAGTAATAACTACAATAAACTTTCCACTGGAAAGAGCAATTTTTGAAAGCTGTTTTTTGATTGTTCAATCTTTCTATCTTCTGGAAATATCAAAATTTAAAACTTTTTTTCTGGATTGTAACTATATCGATATCGTTTCAAGTGTATTTTGTAAATGCGTTAATTAATTATTTTTTTATTTTGTAAATAATTGTATTCTTTTTCAGAAAGATTTATCATGTTCCTAGCTCCCTGAATAACGTACGTTGTTTTAAATAGATCATTATTTTCCATGGTCTAATAGATGAATACAAAAATAATACGTGCACTCTCATTTAGAGAACGGACCAAATCGAGCGAGTGTAAAATCGCCCACAAAAACCTCAGTGCATACAGACAACTATCCTATAAATAAGTACCTACATACACATGAGGTGTAAAGACATCGAGGTCCAAAGAGGACTGCCTCGTGCTACGTCATGGTCAATTTCATCGCATTCAAAGTCGTTCGCTTTATCAATAACGGCCTTACTTATAAACGTTATTCAAAAGATAATTAGTGCTTAAACCATAGAATATAAATATTACGGCCTAAACTATATCCATCTCTTACTAACGCGTAGTGATAAACAGTGACATGGCTAACTTTGAGCAGTGTTTCACACTCAACTTTATTAAGTAAGAGAGTATATAATTATGCACCCGGCTCCAACGGATAACGCGATAATGGTTGAATTCAATTTGAAGGTCGTAGACTTTCGTGTTCTTGCATTCCTCGTTTATCTACGAGTTGAAAGAATTCGGTTTAAGGCTAAGCAGGAACTCCTTGCAAGGACTACAGCTCTCACAGCTCAGTTGGTAGTAGCTCTGCCTTCTGCGCTGTAGGGAGTGGGTTCGATCCTTAACAGTTTTATATAAATCTTTGGATTTTTGTGTTACTTTAGTGTCTCCATTATTACACTTTTTAAAAACTAAACTACACTTTTTAACTTATGAAAATCTAATTTTACGTTTGTTCGGATGGGAGCACCGGTGGTCTAGTGGGAGTGACCCCGCCTTCCGATCGTAAGGTCGCAGGTTCGAATCCGGTCGTGCACCAATGGATTTTTCTATCGAAAAATTTATGTGCGCAATGCCAGTGCTCTTAAACGGTGAAGGAAAACATCGTGAGGAAATCAGTTAGTATTCTAACAGCGGCGATGGGCTTGCAACCTGTCACGTATGGAATACTAACTACTGCAAAATGTGGGTATGTGCCAAATGTAATGTTTGGACGTACCTCTGACTAACCCCTTAGACATCCTCAAAGAATCTTGAATTAGTACCTACTTGGTACTGGGAGATCTGAAGGGATATCTACCGCGCCTGGGGATCAAAGTCGTGAAGCTTTTTTTGCTGTTTTTTTTTTTTTTTTCGGATGGGATGATTTTTGTAGCTCAATTACAACCTAACTACTGCACAGATTTGGAGTAGCGGGGGATTAACCCTTATAGCTCCTAATATAGATTATGATAGCCTGTTTATATCCTGGAAAATTACCTGGATCGGTGTAGAAAACATTATTCAACCTAAAAAAGGGAATTGTCTTGAACATTGACGCTATAATATAGGCGTCCTAAAATTGCGGCAATTTCAAGCTGCAACTTTTGCAAATCTATTTTTATCTACTATTTTCTATTTTTATTCTATTTTTATTCTTCTTTTATCTTCTGCTATTCTTTAATCGTTTTAGATTTGTATATGCGAAAACATATAACTGGTATTTAGTTTATTTAAGTTGTTGTATAGTTTAGATACTGTTTGTTTTTTCCGAATAAAAAAATATAATATCTCTTAGAGCGTAAGCAGGACAGCTATAAATTGCCGCAATTTCTAGCCCGTTTTATCGCAAGCGAAGCCGTGGGCAGTAGCTGGTTTTAAAAGTGTTATTCAATGTAGAATGAGAACTTTTCACTTCAAAGTTACGCAAACTGAATAACAAACAGACAAACACCTCGGAAAGTTGTGTTTGACAAACATTATCTCACTCCACGACACGAAACTTATATTTAAAAAACTGATGCAAAAATATAGGGTGTAAAAGTAACACGAATAAATTTTTAAATGAGACCTGTATGACTGAAAGTAACACAAACATTTTTTGGCCAACACAAAAAATATTACGCTATTACCGAATTTTACCGAAATTTTATGACCTCAACTGACATTTTATCGTGGCCACGATCATAAAATGTCAGTAGTATTTTCTAATTTCTAGCAATGTACATCTAGTGTTTTTCTACGTAGTTAATTTAAATTTTCTTCCAATATAATTTACCTGACTCGCTTGCTTACAAAAAAAAATCTAGTTCTAAAGTTCTAATCTTATATCTTTAAACGAGTAATTCTTGTATATTTATTTATTTATTTCTTTGTAATCTGAAGCTCAGAAACGGCTCCAACAATTTTCATGAAATTAGGAAGTTTCGGGGCGATAAATCGATCTAGCTAAGAAAAAAATTTCGTTATAAATAGTCAGGAGTGGTGTATTTGCACTCTGTATTCAACAGTATAAATAGACGATACGTGTGATGGTAGCCATTGATCAAGTAGACACGTAAAGGCATGCATTGCAGTGTCTGGAAACAAGAGGTAAATTCGTATGAGGCTTTTTTTACAAATACATTAATTTACCAAAAAACAAACAATTTCTTACAGCGGTTGCTGATGGTCCCCGCACAAGGACAAGCCAGAGTGCAAAAAAACGATTTACATAAACAATAGTTCATAACTTACTACTATTATACTATTAGTTTACTGGTATACTAATACCAGTATCCAACTGTGACCAGCAACCGGTGACTGTGTCCGATGGCAGTTGCCGGAATCAGAAATCGATTTCCTGTGATCACAGGAAATTGTGGACACAATACTGTGCTTGTACAGAGGCTCAATGAGAGCCTCTATCGGACGTGCTGAGAACTCATGAGGCAAAAACTTACCAGTACAAAAACGGCCCAACAATACGTAAAACAAAAAAGAAAATTGAGATTTGGGGTAATGTACTCGTAGTCAGCAGCAAAAGCAGCTAACATTACGTTTATGCAAAAATCGACTTCAAATCAAATACACTGAAAAATACACTCTTAGTACTATAACCCAAAAACTACTCATGACAAACTACACATGACAAGCACCAGCTTTCGATCAAAAAAGAATCATCAAATTCGGTCTACCTGGTAAATAGTTATAAGGTTACAAACATAAAAGAAGCAATCGAATTGAGAACCTTGTTTTTTTTACGTCGGTTAAAAATAACTAGTAAAAAATTAAGGCTTACGACAAAAGCCTACGTAGGTCTACTAAGCAATAATTAGGTATGTACGAAGTTTAATTATAATTACTTGATTCTGATAAAGTCAAATTAGGTAACGTTACAATTAGAGTTGAGTAACGAATGCCTTAGAACAGGTCTAGACTAGCCGCGGGACCTGGTACGTGCTCGATTTCACTCTGTTCCTACTGGTTTGCATTGTCTTAGTAGTTTGTAGTTCTTACGTTGTATGTGGCGCAAGTTCAAAGGCTAAGTTGTCTAAGTTTATAAAAAGTGCACATATCATCCATGTATTATACATATAAACCTTCCTCTTGAATCACTCTATCTATTAAAAAAACCGCATCAAAATCCGTTGCGTAGTTTAAAAGATTGAAGCATACATAGGGACACAGGGACATAGCGGGACAGCTTAGAGAAAGCGACTTATACTGTTTTATACTATGTAGTGATAGTGACAAATTTAGACAGCCCATAAAGCTCAATTGGCGGAAGCTCCGCTTTTTGCGCTGCAGGCCGTATTTGACGCTCTGTATCAGAAGGTCTATCAAGGAAAATGACGCGGTATGCAGAACGTCGGCATATTAAAACGTCTACATATATGGTGACAAGATCCCCACCGAGAATAAACAAATTTGTGTGATGAATATATGTTTTTGTTAATTGTCTGGGTGTTATATTAGAAGGTATTTACAGAAAAAGTATTTAGTTATTATATCAGCTATCTGTTTCCCATAAAACAAGCTTTGCTTAGTTAGATAGGCTGTGTGGAATGATCACTTATTTTATTGTAACTAAAATTTGTTAACAAAGTAGAGCATTTTATTTGTCCCGTGTGTAAATTTTTTGGTGGCCTCATGAATACTTCATAAATGAAAAATTAAAGGAATTTCTTTTATTGCATACTTTGAAACAAAACCTCTAGAAATACTCTAGCCTATTTTTATAAATTATTAATATCCATTCTCACTACCATTATCTTTGATTATTCAAATTTAACATTATGTTTTAGCTATTGTCACAATCGCAAGCGATTCTTAGATAAAAAACAATAAAGTAGCTGTGTGTGTATTGGACGTTATTAGAGATATATCCTTTCTCTTGTCGTGAAAAAGATATTGATCACAGATAGGTAGGTAGGGAAGTAACTACATACTTTCATTTTGTTTTGTTTATTAAATTTATTATTACGACATTTTATTAGCATTTGATTATTTTTGAAAGCGATCGATGAGGTTAAGCTTGCATTTAAATGAATCAAAACATATTTAAATGATAAATGATGGCTTAAAAATTATGACAAAACATACCTATAATGTACTGTTGTAGACAGTGAACAGTGTAAGCAATAATGATGATACGGCGTTTGTTCTGAGTAAGATTTTCTTATACTACTTACCGATGGCCCACCTGAAGCTAACTGGTAACCTTCATCAACATAATTTAAGAGCACCTGTGCCATGGTCTAGTGGGAGCGACCCCGCCTTCCGATCGTAAGGCCGGGGTATGAATCCGGTCGTGCACAAATGGATTTTTCCTATCGAAAAATGTATGGGCGCAGTGCCAGTGCTCTTACACGGTGAAGGAAAACATCGTAAAAAGCCCGCATGTCATATAACCTAGAATGTTCTATTGTCAAGTGCTCGAAAGGAGCCTCTTCAAGTCCTTTCACCACACTGTTTCACAAGAAATTAGTGACAAGATAAGTGTGAATAACATAACAAAGTGTTGCCTCCGTCAACTTGAGACATAAGTGCCTGTAATTTTGCCGCCAACCACACCATTGCAACCTATAGCAGCAATATCCAAATATAGTTATATAAATACAACTTATATGGTTGTTTTCGACCTTTCGCATAAATTCAAAAGAAAAACTGGATTAAAACCACATGTTGGCCCTCGCTCGAAACCGCGACTGACCTTGATTATTGTTTTAAAACACTATTACTTGAGCATTCGCATATCTTGCTATGGATTGCTCGTAAAATCCTTATTTCGTAGCTTTGTATTAAAACTTTTGCACATCAAACGTTTGATATTCATGGTTTGTCATAAAGTAGAATTTTATTCTTATTAGGTATTAGTTAGTTTTTATAAGTAGGCATTAGACCCATTTGCTGCTGTAGCATACTTTATATTTGAGCATGTATATTTCTCAACATTGTTTTTTATTATTAACTTTTCAGCCTTAGGTAATGTCTTTTTATCGTGTTCTAATTATTCTGCTTTTATATACATAAATTTTAATTATCATCAATTTAAGTATCATGTTTTGTATGTTGTGTGCTAATTAGTAAATAAATAATTGTCTATGTCTATTATTCTAACGATTAATTTTAATACCTTCATTGCTGCAATCCTATCCTTCTTCCTCGTAATGCATAGTTCATTGCATTTCACCATCCCCTTTAGAAGACGACACTGATCACGCCTTACCACTGAACCTGTTAGGATAAAACTTAAAAACTTACATAATTGTAGCCAAGATTCGTTTAAAGGCTAGAAATAAAAAGTAAAACACCTAAAATAAAAATGTCTACTATACGCGAGTGAAGCCGCGGTTGGCTGCTAGTGACAACATAACATGGTAAGGGCACCGATTAATCATTTGGCCTAAATCAGGAGTTAGGTAAAATTGGTAACTGAATATTAAACTTAATGGCTCTGAAATCCTGATTGATAAGTACACAATTAATTGTGTGCCTGAAATATTCGTTTAATCGAGTTTTAGGTTCGATTATTGATATTATTTTTTAGATTTGTTTATTGATTGGCAGGCATCGAGTGTAATGCAATGTGTAACAGATGTTAAGCCACATGTGCCTGTAGGAAACGTATATCCTTGTTCCTTGTTCTATCGTATTGAAACTTTCAGCATAACTATGCCCGAGCTCAAGATTTTGCTCGTCAATTTAGCTGATATGTCAATTCTCTTAATTGGTGAAAACACATAGTTTACATGTATAATTTAAATCTCATCGGATACATTCGATTACTTATCATTCATTGTTGTTGTTTCATTTCTTTTCATTATTTAATTTTATGGTTCACACAAACCAGCCTTCTTATATAGGCTCCTCTTCATCTAAAGGTTTTCAGGAAGAGATCGCTTTCTAGCGATAAGACCTCCCATTATACATTTATTATCTATAGTTGTTATTCTGTTTTTCCTATTTTGTAAGTTCTACGTATTGTAAGCATTTTCATTCATTCATTCATTAAAAATATGTCCATTTCATATTTCTTCATTCTAATCATCCGATGCCAGTTGCGTGCTATTCTTTTTTACACGTAAACTTAGCAAAATATCTATGGGGACCAGATAACCTTTATGTTAGGTAGGTACGTTGTTCCCTGAATTATAATTTAATTGATTTGTCATCAAACGTATTAGACTGGATATTACTAAAAGCATTTCCCCATTATTTTTACGACTTACGATATTGTAATCTAAACTGCATTCATACATAATACATATTTTACGAAATAGTTAAAAGGTTTATGCAATTTACAAAAAAAGACTTGTGCGTGACTATAAAGAATCTTAAAATTTACTTTTTTCTTTACTATTTATCATAATAAATCGACTGTTTGTTTTATACATACGAGTGTGTCTGTTTGAGAAAGTTTGCAAAGCTAAGAATAATTTTACATAAAATCCAGCTTATTCTTCGCCAAAGTGTACATGTATTGTTCATATACCGTTTTATCTGTAATTACGAACTGGTAGTAAAAAGTAATGGTTAACCATTTCATCTGCATACAACCATAATTTCTTCCATTGTAAATAATTATGGGGGTTATATTATAGGCGTAAGAGAACCAAAATTGTTATTTTAATCACCACTAAGGTATGACGTTCGAAATCGGATGGGTCGACATCGTATAGATATAGTAGGAAACAAAAGAAAAGTTAACCGGAAACAAACAAATACCGGCTATAATCCAGAACATTTGTTGTGATTTGTTTATTAACTCAACAGCTTTTTTTTTGCAGACTAGATTTCGAGAGACAATTAGAAGTTCACACGGCTTACATACACAATTAGTATATGCAGCTACTAAGTGGTCTTTTAAGTGGTCGATCTCTTATCTTCTTCTGTCTGCTCTTTATTCCTTTTCATCTGGAGTCAGGCCTTCTAGTATTTACTTCTACACCGACTACAAGCGATGTTGAGGGTCTTTACTTCTTTGTTGACATCGGACGTCGACTGTGGGCTACCTTTGCCATGGGGCTAAACCGGTGGTATAGCGAGAACTTTGACCGAATAGTTGGCTGGGTAAAAAAATATAAAATTTTTTAATATATTTAATAACTCAAAAATCGTGAAATTTATGCTGGGTAATTTCATTCTTTTTTCTGAATAGCAATTATATCCCCCACAAGTAGGCAAAAGACTATCCAAAGAATCAAAATAATTAATTTTGTGGAAAAAAGCATGTTCAGAAAACAGGCCTTGGTCAATCTTTACAGGAGTATTCTTTAAATTAAAAGCTGGAAATACCAAGTGCATACTATTTCAGAATCTCATTGAAGTGGCCAAGTTTTTTATTAGTTGGTCATTCAGGTGACAGTGTATTTTTTTTGCTCCACAGGAGGTAAAACTTTTGGAAAAAATATCAAATATTTTTTTTTTATTTTAAAATTAAAAAAAAAAATCTGTTACTTTGACACACAAATGGCAATTGGTATTTGATAGCGCAGTTATTCAAAAATGCTATAAAAAACAGATTGAGAAAATAGCTTGATTTGTGATCTTGGCATCTAAAAGAATGGACAAAGGTGAAAATTTTTTTAAATTTCGCAAAACTCGATTAACTCGAAAACCGTAAATAATTTATTCGGAAAAATTTCAATTTTCTGAACAGTTATGATACCTCCTACACGTAGGTAAAGGATTATCCACTCTTTACGCCACACCCTGTATAAGTTATAGTACGAGCGTGTTTGAGGTCGGGTTTTCCGTGATAGATTTATTCAGAGTATAGATTCTCTAATAAGCAACAATATCATGGAGAGTTTCATCTAGTTAGTTCGCGTTTACTTTGATCACGAGCTTTGTCTCGCTCACGTTAGCATTTTCAATCATCATAACACTTGTGCTGTCAGCGTTGGTGATGGCTGAATGTATTCTGTGGTCACTTGATGAATGTATTTAGTTGGCGGAATAGCACTACATAGTCATATCACATAGATCTTCATAATCATCCACGTTCTATATATATTTGAAAGCGAGCATGAATGGTTAGCCTAAAGTGTATATTTTACCGTGTATTTCTGCGTAACGCTATAATTTAGATAGAAGTATTCAGCCTCCCTCCACTATTCTCCATATTTACCCCCGGTTTCTGGAAGCTCCATCAATACTAATCGGCTGTCAAGTCATTTGTAATTTCAGCTTTTACTTCAAATAAGATAGAGACACCAAGTGACTGGACACTTTAGTGCTGATCGAGCTTTCAGAAAGCGGGGATTGTCTTTTAAAAAACTAAAGCCCTGTATATATTTTTCAACATCACCTTAGTTATGGTGCAATAGGCGCTGAAGGTTATTTGAAAGTTATGATCCTCTTTGGTGAGCAAATTATTTTGTATGTCTGTTTTGTATTGAATATTACTTAGTCTCTAAAATTAATGGTCTAGTACCTAACTGAGTCTTGTCTTTCAAAATATATATCCTATCCTTCCTAAAGAAACAGTGTTTACACAAAAGTGGTAAGGCATGATGTAGCCACGTTGCAAGGTTTATTTAATGTACCTTAGAGTGGTTGCAAAATATATTTCACTTTTCTTCTAGGACTATTCTAGGATATGTATCTTAATAATAATAATAATAGTATCTGTTATTGCCACCATTTGTCTGTTATATTAAACATTAATTTCATACGTTTTATTTAATTTCAAAGTTCTATACAGATTGTATTGATTTGACGGTCAATCTATTCTAATCAGTTTATGTAGTTTTTATGTAGTTGACTGAATCTATCGATGAGAGGAAATAAAACTCATTAATTGTTTAACTTAAATTGTATTTATCTTATCAAGTCTTACAGCTTAAACTATAGTAACATATCACTAGATTTAAGATCTCGATTTAGGCCCCGGCGCCGCTTCGTCTGCGTCCTTGTACCAATCCTCACTGAAAAAAAAAACAAACGTTAGCTATACACTTTTTGGGACACGCTTTTAAGGACCACCATTTTACCAAAAAATAACTTCAAAAGTTACAAATATCGAGCATGTTAGCTAGTTTATAAACCAAAATTGTAAGTTAATTCTAGATTTTATATTTTTTGGACAATTAATGTTTCTGTATTCGACTATTGCGCGTTATATTTATCCCATTTATGTTTTTGTTTTATTCATCCACTTGCTGCACCCCGCGGTTTCGCTCGCGTAGTTTTAAACCCCGGTATTCCCACGGGAAAAAAGTAGTCTGTGTGCTATTCCAGACTATAATCTATCTCTGTGAAAATTTCATCCAGATCCGCGGCCCGATTACGCTAATGTCTGGCTATCAAGATGGTTTTCAGTTTGAAATTTGATTCCCATCCATCCTAAACAATTGCTATTACACTATGGGTATCAAATGTCAAACTGAAAGCCATCTCGATAGCCAGACACTAGCGTAATTGGGCCGCCGTTCTGACGTCATTTAGTAACAAACATCCAAACTTTCACCTTTAGATATTAGTGGGATTGTAAACTTACCATCCTCGGACGTTCTCGGGAGCATCACATTTCTGCGACTCCTCGTTGTAGACCTCTCCGACCTGGCAGCCGAGATCTCTAGGCTCCACTCCGTTCAGGCACACGTAGAAACGTTGGCAGTCGGTGGGGTGGGCGAACTTGGGGTGAGCTACGATCTGGCCTGAAGGGTCTACTCCTTGCTCCTTGGGGCACTCGAATCCATCCTTGGTCTTCTCTGTCAATTTGAAATTGGAATATGTAAAAGCGATTCCGGCGGAGAGAAGCATGACCAAAAAAAACTTGTGTGTTGACAATAAAAACATACTTAATCAAACAAAAACTGTTTCGTATTTTTATATATGACTGTATAAACTAGAGATATATGCGCTAGTATGTTTTGAAGAAAAAACAAGATTGAAAAAGTATTGTTAAGAAACTTTTTACAATTAAATTGACAATTTAATTTTTATAGCAGTTTGAAGGTTGAAACACCAATACTTACTGTCTTGAGCGTTGCATCCCTGTCTGCCAGCAGAGTCGGGCCACACGCAGGTGCCGGAGTACTCGTCGAAGTGGAGTCCAGCGGTGCACTTGACCTCGATCGCCTCTCCCTCAATGCAGTTGTAGAAGATGTTGCAGACGGCTGGGTCGGGGTGAGCGAAGAATCCGTTTCGGCGCGGGCACTGAGTGGAAGGCTTGGGGGGCTCTGTGGAAAGTATTGAATTTACACTCACTTATGGGCGTTGGTGTCGATTCTGTTGTTGCATTATACTAAACTATACTACGAAACTTACTACGGAAGCAAGTCTAGTCTGCCAAATTGTTATTTAAGTACCTACGTCTAGATTTATATAAAATTAATAAACTGTAGGTACGTAAGCTGCACTTTATCAACTAGGCGTTACGCCTAGTTGATAAGCTACTGTTACAGAATCTTTTATCATCTATAGTTTGCCCTTGAGTTGGTCAAAGTGATAGTGATTCTACGTAAATAAGGAAGTTTAATAGCAGGATACAACTTGAGTGATACTATTACCGGAAGCCATTCTGTGGTTAACGAAGTAAATAATAATATGTATTTTAATTTTCCTTTGTTCTACAGCAGAGTTTTTTTCAACTAGCTGTATATATTAGAATTCTCATTAGAAGCAAAATTCGGATATTTTAGTTTAAATTTGCCATTGCAAAATAGGTATATTACTGAGAATACTTTAAATGTGCGATTTGTAAACACAAAGCTAGTGTTAGATTTGCAAGCTATTTTAAAAATCGAACCACGTAATTTCAACCTCCAAAATTATGTGATTTGTATATCTATTATATACCTATACCTTTGCAAACAACAAGGATTGCAATCAAATACCTAGAACCGATTGAAATTCTTGTTGCTTTAACAATAAACCATAGGATTTCTTGTCATTTCAAACTAGATTGCGATAGTTCAATGCAATACAAGCATTTATATGTAATACGTATGCTTGCTTGTTGACCTAGAAATGCAGTCGTATGTGTCGACCAGTCGGTCAAAGGTGTCTAGTCTAGGTACCTTCACTGGCAGGAACTAAAGCGAATGGCTCAAGGGGACAAAGATCTTAGTCAATACCTATTAGAAATCGCACTCGTAAACATCGCACAGCTAATGTCTTAGGTCATGCTACCTTTTATTATACACTTGCTGGAACAAGCAGATGGCCCACGTGATGTTTGGTGGTAGTATGTTTAAAGTTGGCTATGTTTCCACCTATTTTAACTACAGGCAAATACCACATTCATGAGCTATTCTTGAGTCAAGAAACGTGCGTGTATTTACATAGAGTACCTACTTATGAAATATTACGTGATTTGTAAAGTTTATGTATAAATACATCAGTTTGGCTCATAATTCTTAACTTGAAAGAAACACAATTTTCTCATATAAATTGTTATAATTGTGTATTTTTTATATTCCAGATATATTCAAAATATTTCAGGAGTTTTTAGATCGCTTTTAATGACATTTTTTTGTTTCTGCTTTGATTGAGGTTTTTACACTGTTTGGTAAAACAGCTCATGAAAACCACTTCATTTTAATTTTTGTGTTTGTTCACACTTACCACTATAATCAGCTCTCTCTTTTCTCTAGGGTTTGGAAGAAAACTCTACCTAGGTTAAGCTCGCATTTGTACATGCATATCCTAGATTCTGTATAAATTGTGTGTGTGTATCAGAGAATCCTACAGAGAACAACTACGTTTTCACAGTCACCCGGTGCAAAAATTTATGTGGTGAACATAGATGTTCGTTCTTTCTCTGAGTGTTAGAAAGAACGCAATAATATAAGAATTTACAAAAAACGTAATAAGTAGTATATTAGGTAGGTTTTTTTTTTTTTTTTTTTTAGCTAGGTATCTGGTTTTTATAATACAAGTTTTGCTTATTAAGATAGTGTTGTGTGAAACGTTCACCCATATTTGTATGTTATTTTTATATAACTTACGTAGTTCAGTCCTGTCTCCGCAGTCGACGTTGAAGGGTTGGTCGCACTTGTTGATCTTCCTGATAGTGGGGTCGAAGACTAAACCGTCGGGGCAGATCTTCGTGATAGGGTTGCCATCCTGGCACTCGTAGTATTTGTCGCACTGTCTCTCGTCTGCGTATTGGGCATCTTTTGCGTTTTTGGGGCAGGCAAATTGTGCACCTGAAAATGGATAGAGTATTTAATAAATATGGTGTTTAAAATTTGTAATAAGCTAATCGGGATATAGTGAATTTTCTGAGTTATATTCAGGCGTATTCAGCCTATTCGATTTTTAAGGCTTTTTACTGGTAGTTAAAAGATTGAGAAGCATAATCATAAGGTTATAAGTGTACAAAAACTACCATTTACATTCACCATAAAAATGCTGTAGAAAAAAATATACTATCATTACATTTATCTTAACAACTTACTTATGGAACAAACGAATGGCCCACCTAATTTTAAGTGGTAACCATCATCTATAGCATCGTAAGTTGGGCATTACCCTACAATGAACTGCGTCCATTAACTGAAGGTTATATATAACTTAAACTATAATAAAACTCTTCAATCAACATCCGTTCCACGAGCGTTAATATTACAACAAGAATAGGTTTAGATCAGGTTTTTACACAACAAAGTTACATCAACCATCAGACACTCTGCCACGTAACCAACATTGAAAACTACACTACAGACTTGAGCCCAACCAAATGTCTATTCTGAATTTTTACACTGCTATTCGCACAAACCGATCGACAAGATCACCTCGATGGGTTTGTGCGAGTAGCACGTACAACGTCAACGTCCAAGTGTAAAAAGTCTAGAGTAAAAAAAAATGTCTGTGATGGCCAAGAATTTTGTTTTATTTTATTTTTATCTTCGATTGATTCATTAGTTTAGTCGTAAAAATGTAACAAAAAACCTGTAGGCACACTTTCGCTTTACCTTTCAAAAATAGAGCTATAAATGATTGAGCTATTAGATTACAGCTATTCTACGCTCACAATTAATTTATTGTCAAAACTGGTTGATTTTCGGTCTGGTCTAGCGTGGACCCGTCAAAAGGATGTTAGTTGACATTTTGCAAATAGCTGTTTTTGCAATTCTATTATCCAGTCAAGGACTCACGTTTGAACTTTTGTTCTATAATTTTGAGCTTATTAATATTAATTAGGTATGTAGCTTTAAGACCATATTTAAAGACTTTAAGAGATATAATTCCTAAAGGTTGAACCCTTATCAAAATTCAATATTTTTGAAATTTGTTAACTAATTATTAAAACGGTATATACGAGTATATATTAATACAAACGAGTAGGTAAAACTAGTGAGTGTCATGAATTAACTTAGTAGTATTATTAAAGGTTGTAAGATAGACATATCGCTTTATTAATTAGTGACGTACAGTTCATAGGGAACTGTAAAGTTTCCATACTCATACAATTACGAAGGCGTACCTAAGTACACTGTGATCTATGACTGGCACTATCGTCCAAAACTGGCCCTAGTGGTTCAGTTACATTGTAATATACCTTCTGCAGTAAATAACAGATTTCACATGAATTCCCCGAGTATTGGGATAATACATATGATCTGTCTCGCAATAGGTGACGCAAGAAGTGAAAGTAAGCTTGTGTTACAACATAGTGCATCTGATGCATCAAGGATCGCCTGACCTGGGTTTTGGATAGCAATTCAAACTATCTGCCAATTGTATGTCTACAACTGCAGGGGTACCCAATTTTATTTGGCCATGGAACCCTAATTGATCACACTTTTTTGGCGGAACCCTAGCTGGCGGTTTTGATAAGTTCACCTTGTAATTTGAACATATTCACGTTAGACTCGGAAGAAAGAACATAATTATAAATGAAAAATATTTATTATAAGTATTACAAAACATTTATACAAAGAGGTAAAATTTAAGTCTAATTTGAAAAATGACATTTTTCGCATTAGACACCTTTTAAGAAACAATGGTCTCAATATACACATCTGCTACTGTTTGTTTCTGAATTATTGATATTCACCATCGAAGAGAAGAGTGGAAGAAAAAAACCTGTTGTGCCGACCCCACTTAGCGTGAGATAAAGGCAGTAAGATGATGACCATATTGATGTTTGATTAAAATTCTGATAAATTTATAAAGCTACTCCAAACGAGTTTTATTTAATGAAAGATGATACCAAAATCATACTCGTATTTATTAAAAAGTTGAACACCTTCAACATAAGGTTTTATGCTTTAAAAAATTTAAAGCCATCTGCATTAAGGCACCCATACTTAGGTATGTTAATTAATGGGGGTATGTACCTACCTACCTGATAGGTTTATGTTATTTTTAGCACTTACAATACTTATTGAAATAATAATCTTTTGAAATCTATGGGCGTTCAAGTGCAGTATTAAAAATACCACAAAAAAATAAAAAAAAATACAGTATTTATGGACCATGAAGCACAACTTCCTAAACTACTAACTAAACGAATTGCTGAACTAACACAAAAATTTTATAAATTATTTTGTAAACATTACATATTAAATGTATATACTTAATATTACTTAAGTTTAAAAAATATTCATTGGGTGCATTGAATCCAAAACAAATTGCTCTTTCACCACCGCTCCTAATCTGAATCTGACATAATATGGTGTCTAAAAGAGAACCAGTAATAAACAAGCCAGAGCCAAAGTCAAAATCAATATCAGTTTATAAAACAACAATGGATTACTTGCCATTAAGCATTTGCAGGGTTATTATTGCGAAACATATGACTAACGAATAAATACATAACGAAGTAAAATAACTTTCAGTTTCATTGAAAAACTACTTTCCTTGACAATATTGCAAAGCATTTTGCGCAAGATTTAATATAGCTCGGTGTCAACATTCACGACCGGTTCATGCAATCTTTTATAGAAATTTCGTATGACAGTATTATTTTTATTATTCTGCGAAACAGTAGAACCAAACCGCGTGAATGTCAATGTCTGCGAACCCACTCAAGGGTGAAGCCAGCCAAAACCTTTTATTTGTAGTTTATTTCCTATTTTATAAATACTTATTGTTGTTTCTTTGAGAAGAGAAACTAGCTTTTACTAGACACGAAATTTATTTTTTTTATTGCTAAATTGACAATGAAAGTCACAATCAAATTAATTACTATTGACAGATTTATTATTTATTCGTAGATCGACCATTATCTTCATTCAGTTTCTTATTTTATCTTCATTTAGTTTTTATTACAATTAACTATTTTCGTTAATCGTTCTACCAATTACTTTATTTTGATTTTTTCCTTGACTTTGCAAAGGTGTTTCAAAAATGATTCGGTCATATGGAATTGTGACATATCAGAGAGCATTTCATATAAGAATTCGTCCTAAAATTTCTGTAAAGCACTAAATGTGTTTTAGTTAATTTAAATGTCATTTCTAGGCATTGTTATTTTGGTAGTACCTATACATAATATAATATGTATATTTAATTTAACGAGTCTCGATGAGATATTATTTATTAAATACGTTTGTTAAATATGTACTTAGGCAAACTCATTCATACATCAAATTTAAAATACACGAATAAATAGCTATTAGCCTATCATGAATAGTTTAATCTAGTTTAATTTATAAATAAGTTATACCTTTCAAGACGATCTAACGGTAACCTTGAAAGGCAAACCTGGTATCCGTGAAATGAATTTATATCACTTAACTCATTATAATTCAAGTGTAAGATTATTTAAAGTTCATGGCTCTAAGGACGTCTGCTTTAGTTCTGCAAATTGGTTATTTTGTCAGTCATAGTGACAAAGTATTCATACCTAAACATGACAAGTTTTTCCACCGAAATTAAGGGACTTTTGCAATGTATAAGATACTTCTTCATTCTTGCCTTGAAGAGATTCAGAATGAATTTCCTTATCGAGGCGACGCGTGACGCCAGGGCTGGTGAATACCTGGCTCAGTGCATTAGTATTGCCATTCAGCGTAGCAATGCAGCCAGCGTCTTGGGTACGCTTCCGACTGGCACTGATTTGGATCAGTTGAGCTATCTATAGATCGTTTGCAACGGTCTGCAGATAGCTCAACTGTTTCATATGTATTTTGTTTATTTTGTAAATAATTGTAACTATTACTTGTAATTTTCTTTGTAAATAAATGATTGTTAATTTCCTCATCATTTTCATGATATATAGTTCAACCGCCGTAAAATCGACCTTCCCTATGGTATGCGGGACGGGGGTCGGTGTGTGAGTCAATCGGTGTCGGTGTATGTGGTAATCTTGCTGCGGCGCATTGCCGTGTATAGGTACACCTACAAAACTATAGTTTGTTATAATCTTCCCGCTATGTGCTATTTGTGACAGTGTAAAACAAAAACCGTCACTACGTCTCGATTCAAGGACATCGTCTATTGGAAAGCAGGGTGTAGGGCTTATCTAGAAAAGATACTCCAAGTTTTGCTAGTCCCAGTCATTTGCAAAACACACACTTCTGTTACGTGCATCCAACTTTGATCTCACGAATGATCAACACTATGTACTTTTTCACTGACTTCTGTTGATTGTGACTGAAATTTGAGTCAGATCTGAATGGTAGTTTTTGAGATAAAGTAGTGTGAGTGTATTTTCCACTGCATTCTAAGACGGCTTTTTCTTGAGAGTTATTCCTATTGTCGTGTCACCACTTCTTTCGAACACTACGGTGAAAGGTGCTATTTAAGATTTTACTCCTACTACAAAGAAACAACGACAGTAAATTGTATGGAGTACCTTAACCACAAAATACAGAGAGCATTGAAATGTTAAATACGAGCATCGCAAATATAAAAGTAGCACAAGAATGTATGTGACATTACGTGGTGCGTACGTAGAGCCCCTGTTTGTCATAACTAGTTACCGGTGTAGGCGAGAGTTGTATAACGATTTTGCAATCATTACGTTTGCCGTTACGATCAGAAGCTAATTCGGATCGATACTCTTAATTATTTTTACGCAATTTGGGCACCTACTTACAACGTAACCTATCTAATACACTAGAACGAACTAAAATCAGACAATACTTTTGTATTCATGTTTGGTAGTCAAGCGGCCTTTTACAAAAGTAATGATCAATCTCCCAGACTTATAAACAAAACGTATTCAAAAAAAGTGTAACCATCTTACTGCAGGTGAATGTATGTAATTTATAAGGAGTGTATAAAGAGCTATAGAAAATAATCGTTGATAAACACATGCCGCAGAGAAGGTTTATAAAATTAACAAAAAAATACAAAATCTGATTTGCTTGAAATTCGTTTTTTTTTTCTATTATACTAACTTTCTTTTATACCATTTATTAACGTTTACTATTTTATCAAGTCCCACCATATTGTAGATCAATTCTATGATAGCTGCTACGAACAGCAATTTTTCGTAGACGTGTCACGCGTTGAAGTCTTTTGTATTGCGCTACGAATAATTATATGCGTCTACGCTTACAAACATTTTTCTTCACATATTTTACTTAAATTTGAAAAGGATTCATGCACAAATTAAAAAAAACTGCTTAATGCCTTCTATGTACGAGTATCGTCTATTATATTGAGTATATTGTGTTCTCAATCTCTGTCTATTTATCTACCTATACCACAGTTTGGTTTTACTTGTTGACTCTAAGCTGTTATTTTTCAGTCTTTCAGATTTTTGTACTGCCCTGAAATTATTTGTACTGCTTCCAAAAATCAAATAAAGAACAAAGTTGAGAGCAAAGAAATATATAAGAATAATATAAGAGCAATAAAATGTACTTACTCGCAATAGCGGTGACTGCCGTCAATACGATGAACACTTTCATGGTGACCTTTCGATTAAAAAAAATAAAAAATAAAGTTTTTTAATGACTAGATATCGGTCTGCACGAAACGTCGACCCTGGAGAGACTGACGGCCGGGGCACTAGCGCGCGCCTTTTCTTCACCTCCACGCAAAACCGGTAAGCGGAGCTTAGGCGTGTTTAACAAATTCTTCTACTACTGAAACAATACTCATTAGCAGCATTGCAAGCATTGCAGTCTCCAGCTGATGTCGTCGGTAGGTGGAAAGTTTTGTAGGTACCTATACCTACTTGATACTTGGGTTCAGAGGTTTAACAAATCTGGGAGCACAAGGAAACACCTTCTTTTTCGTTGTTTAATTTTCAAAATTTAATTACGGTGAACGGTTTTTAGAAAGTTTCTGAACATCGGACCCCGCGTTCCGAAATACGCCATAATCGATTTGAGCGCTCACAAACCCGTACTGAATTAGCGTGAGCGCGATAACGATGGCCCATGAAACGTCATAGATGACGTCATAACATGCACCATCTTGCGATTACGCCGACCATGCCATAATAATGCTAATATCACTGTGAGCGCTGTCAAAAATGACAGTTGTGCATTTCTGTTTTGTTGTTATATGAGATTACATGTTTTCAGTCGCATTATAGTCGTTATAGGGTATAATATGTTCTGCGATCATAAAATAACAAATCCAGAAAATATCCAAGCAGTCCCAGTTTGTTACACAACGTTTGAGGTTATGATTCCTAGGATGTTTCTGTGAGTGCGCTTACGAGCGTTCCGAATTGTTGACAGCTCTGAGCTGTCATAATCGCAATATCTAATTCGGAACGCCTGTGAGGTGATGTGAGCGCTGTGATTCTGTGATCGATTATAGCCATTTCGGAATGCGGCCTGTGAAATAATGCTGGTACCAATAAGAAAAGAAGTTTCGAAGTATATGCTTAGAAACGTATTGCAAATTAAGACTTGGGTTCGGGTAAACTATAGGTCAGCAATTTTCTTGCTTTGCTTTATTTCGTTGAAAACATCACAGATATTTACATAAGTACTATCTGTCATACATGGTATAAGGCATAGGTGGTGCTGCCGGTGCGCGCGCCGCGGCGTCGCCCGCCGCAGCCGTGGCCCGCGCGCCTCCCTGTATATGTGGTGTAGGGATTATAGAAACTGAGTATTGACAATTCTTACAAATACAATATAATTCAATGTCACTTTTTTAGGCCTCTTATTAAAAAAAAGCAAGGTAAAGTAGAGAAAGAATTTTAATTAAGTTGCAAGAACAATCACAGGAACAATCTCACGCCGCGTCTTTGATAAATTCCAACTCAAGACTCTTTTAATAATCTCTAAGGTATACGTAAAAATATTACATTTTAGCACATACCTAAATATTGTAGCAGGTAATGGTGTTTCATATGTGATAGGTTGCAAGTTCATCGCCGCTAAACATCAACCTAAATATCAATAGTTCTGTAGCCTGCATTATAAACTTTGCAGGATTTATTCACAAGTTGGCGGAACCTATAGAGCCCTATATAGCCCTATAAAGTTTTTTTTTAACTTAATTTAAACGTTCTTTAAAATTTTCTTTAAAGTCAAAGACAAAATGTATTTATTCAACAAAATCGCAAGGATAACTTTGAAAAGTCTTAAAGCTAGGTGACTCTAGGCCCCAGTTCCACGCGACCAAAGCCTTAGAAGAACAGGCAAGAAACATATTACATAACGATTTGGGAGAATCGTTGATGTATGTTTATTGAGAATTTTGCAAATTTTGCACTGCAGGTTTGCGCGCGACAGCCTTTGAGAATGATAATATTCATTATGACTTCAGCTCTACCAAAGTTCATTGTCTTTAACAGGAATCGAGGAAAACTCGCTTGTAAATATCAAATGTGAGCCCTGCGAGCCTCTCAATTTGCACTGCCTTAAATCAATAATGCTATTTTAGGCTTCAACAATATTAAAGAAACCACACTTCTGTGTTGCTCGTGTGAAGCATTTTAGTCATTATTGGAATTTGGAATGTAATCGGATGGCAATCTATGGGCAATATAATTATTATTTCAAAAATTAAAATTGGCATGAAATCTGGCACACAAAGAAAAATTCTTTTTTTCCAAAATTAAAGAGTACTCTATCAAGTATCATACCATTTTGGAATCGTGACTAAATGCACCATTTTATACGAGTAAAGTTACTTGCCAAAATTAATAGTGTAGTACAATTTTTTACGGTACAGTCGGTTAAAGTTGGGTGACGCAATTATTTTAAATTAAATGTTGGCCTAAAATCCAAAATCTTATTCATAATAGAGGCAGGTATGATTTAATTTTGGATTGCATTTTACAGACATGTTATTCATTACATTACAGAAAAAAGTTTCACGAAAAGTTAATATTTATTGTAGTCACAGGACTTAAAGATCATCACAGTGTGTAAGCTTTTCTGTTTTTCTTTAATACTCATAATTCGATCGATAATACTCATGATAACTTTTTTTATTTTTTATTCTGATAACTATCATAACTCGGCCCATCGCGTTTTCGGCTTGACATTAATTTCTGGGACATCCTACATATGCACAAAAATTGGTAGAGTTCGAACCTTTAACCTACAGTGCAGAAAACAGAACAGAGCAGCCACCGAGCTCTTTATCATGTAGATATGTGTAGCTTTATTGCTGTTTTTAAACACAAGACAGACAGAAAAGATGCTTACAAAATACGCAACAAAAATGCAGGAAATAAACCAGTGCATTTTTCCAGTCCATTGAACGGTACACTCCCGAATTCTCTACAATATAACAGCCGGCAAACCGTCTTGCATTTTAATAAGAGTACCTAGTAGTTTAACCTACCTGTCTTACTAAATAGTGCCCTCACGAAGTCAGAGGTGTATCAAGCCATGTCTTGTGCCATTGTTAAAATGAATGCGGAGTTCATGCCTAAATGGAAATTATAAGGCAACAGATTCGACCAGAATAATAAAATTCAGTCATTATACAAATTTTTAGATTTATATATTAAAGTCATGTTATATTTTATCGGAACTGTGGTTAAAAAATGAATTACCTACAAATCTTTAAAGCAAAGCAAGCAGCCTATGGAATTTCGATATTACTAAACATTAAAATTATATAGGTAAGACATAAAAAAAAGAAACACAGATTTTTGAAAAAGGTTTGCAACACAACTTTCAAGATGCTCCCCAAATAGGCAAAGATGAGTCAGTAGAGTTTTATCTAGGTGCTTAATTAAACCCAGTTATACGGCTATTTGGTAAAAAAAAAGTTAAAATCTGATGGTCATTACAAATGCAATAAAATTGAAAGCGGAAGCTATAAAAAATATTTGCCTAACAATTATATCAAACATAAAGGTGTCTCGTTGCGTAACACGCAAGTCAGTGCCCCAGTACCTACGAGTACACCACCAACAAACGTTTGCAATTTGCTTACTGAAGTACCTACCTGTATATTAACCAATAAAGAAACAAATCTTAAGACGCAGAATTTACCGGCCTAAAATTTAAATAATAACAATAATAGGTATTTATTTTCACAAAAAAGTACGTAATGTTTTACTTTAGTAGGTAGATATAACTGTGGTGTGTAGTACAAGTACAATTTTTTAAATATTGTTGTACAATTTAAAAATTTGATCTCAAGTACTTTCCGTTTTTTTGTTCAACTAGTTTTTGTATTTAAAAGATTTTGCGATAGCACTCAAAACGGTTGATTGCGATTTTTCAAAAATAAATAAATAATGCTGGACAATCCACACAGCACTATCTAGCCCCAAAGTAAGCTACTCAAAGCTTGTGTTATGGGTACTAGATAACTGATATATTTAATACATTATATACTTACATAGATAGATTTTTTTATTATACATAGAAAACACCCAGACCATCGGAACAAATTTCTGCAGATCGTACACAAATTTGTTCCAAGGCGGGAATCGAACCCGCAACCTCTTGCGTCGCAGGCAGGCTCTCGCCCGCTGCGCCGCAGAGGTCGTCATGTGAGGTCAGAGGTGTCGAAAATGGGCAGGTATTGTGATTTTATATCTCTCAACATGTCGAAACGTGCGATTAGCTCAGCTTTAGTGGCAGTGGTCTAGTCATGACTGCTGAAGAACCGATGGGTAACCAATGGGGTAGGTAGGTCCTACTAGGATACTATGATTAACGTACTACGCTTCGAATACCTATGGCTATTAAAATATATCAGCGTAATATTTTTAATTGGTGCGAAGAGTTTCACTGGTTGATGCGTCTCGCAAATGCTTTTGCAAGCGCGAGATGAACCGCTTACGTGAAAAGATCACGAGAAGACGGTGGAAAGAGAGGATTAAAAACCCGTCGCCAAATCTATGGGTTTCAGCAATAGACTCTAAGAAGAAGAATAAACAAGTATCCAAATTCCTTAGACTAATTCAGAATGATGGTGATGATGATTTTCCTAGTGAAAATCTTAATTCTAGCCGCATAATAACGCTTCGCTTTCGATCATGCG
The DNA here is from genome assembly GCA_963576535.1 of Plemyria rubiginata. Lineage (NCBI taxonomy): Eukaryota > Metazoa > Arthropoda > Insecta > Lepidoptera > Geometridae > Plemyria > Plemyria rubiginata. The sequence continues at coordinate 11,523,701 of OY754908.1, read as the reverse complement.
AACCAATATTTTCTCTCATCCACTTCGGATACATAATTGTAGTCCTTTAATTTATACATCAGGATCAACAAAAAAATATGAATAAATTCAATCACAATGACCTCGATTTGATCAGAATTGTCTTGCAATTTTAAATCATTTTATTGATTTAAAATTGCCAAATCTAAATATATATAACTCAAAGGTGACTGACTGACATAGTGATCTATCAACGCACAGCCCAAACCACTGAACGGATCGGGCTGAAATTTGGCATGCAGGTAGATGTTATGACGTAGCCATCCGCTAAGAAAGGATTTTGATCAATTCTACCCCAAGGGGATAAAATAGGGGATGAAAGTTTGTATGAACCTTTGAATTCATGGGCGCGAGCAAAGCCGCGGGTTCAGCTAGTTTTTTAAATAAAACTACCAAAAATCGCAGAGCATAGGTAAATGGAGGTGATTTGGGTAGATAGATTACCTAAAGAGTGCTGCACCCTTGGAGCGCTTGACTGTAACCCTCTATTCATCATCATCATTGAAGTACGTATATTTTGCTGACGTTTCGAGACTATTTTAGTTAAAGTCAAAATTTTATTTCAATAAAATATCAAGAATCACTTTGAAACGTTTAGATCTTCATCATGAGAGCATTATTATGCACAGGATAGTCGTTTACATACAATCTCCTTGTCTGTAGGTACTAGGTAGGTACCTACTTTTGAGGAGTTGTGACCTCGGATTTAGACTGTCGTCCTTGGGATAATTATCTGTCGTGCGTGTGGTAATTATAGAACAATGAAATAGGACCTACACCGGTTTTAAGGAGTGAAAAAAGTTTCAGAAATAATTTTGAGCCGGTAGGGGTAGGTACATGGATGCCTGAAGGAATTAATTACAATCTTTGCGGCTACTCTGTTCAAAAAGCTGGTTTTCATCCCAACCTTGCCAATAAAATAAACGTCGCTTGCCAATAAAGTTAACATTTCATAGGTCGCTACCTATTAGGAGCAAACAGGGTAAAGATTATTATGTGTATACCTATTGTGTTTCATTTCATTTTCATTTATAGATTCTCTATTTTTATGGACGTAGTAGAGTGGGCACGACGTGGGCACAGCAACAAGTTACCAACCAAGATTGAATAAAATCAAGCGCACGTGGCAATGACGCATAGATTACGTTACTACCTACAAACTTCATACTATACCTACCAACTGATTCCAGCTAAATAATTTCATCAGTCAATTTTGAACACCTAAACCGAACCGGTTTTAGCTGATAGATCACAGACAATGAAGCTTTGTCAGACAATAGGTACCAACTTTCACCTCTGTTTAGACTATCGCTACATACTGGATACGCAATCTCTAAAATTTATTTATTGAGCCTTTGCATGTCCCACACATGAATTAATTAATGCCGTTAAAATGTCAATAGAAAGGTTATTTTTGCAAATTTTCTAGTACCTACCATAATAGTCCTTGAGTTAATAATTTTCTTCGAAAGGTTGTCTGGCAGAGAGCTCTTGGCGCTAAGGCCGACTGTTATAATAATATATATTTCAGACATAATCAGTTCACCCAGTCGAAAGTTCTGAAGTAACAAACATTAAAAAATACAATTGACTTGAGAACCATATTTTTTTGAAGTATAACATATGAACAATAACATAGACAATTAATTTTTATCTTAAAAAAATAACTTTGTTTGCAGTTTTTCCTCAACCTTCAGTAGTATCATAGACAAAGTAATATTGTCTATCATAATAGTAGTATTAATATTATCAATATAATTTAAACATGCGACTGAGAAATTGTTATGACGGGTGTCAGCCTCTTAGAGAATGCATCAGGAGATTGGTAGCAGCAATCAGCATCCTGCCTGAGTATCCTACCAGACCCAACACAGGCATACCAGCAGTGGATTTAACTGGTCTGATAACGACCTATCTATACCTTCCAGGATATAAAAAAATAACAACAAAATTACAAATACAACAGTTTAATAGAACATGACTTAATCAAACGTACATTATTCCATCTTACATAAAAAGGCTTTGCTAACAAAACTAAACATTTTCATTATATCTAACTGTTGTTTTCATTATATCTGACACGCGTTTTCTCGATTAGAACTAAAATATTTTTATTGCTTTAAAATTAGAATTTAAAGCTTGGTACAAGAGTAAGTACCTATGTACGCTTATATTTCACGACTGCTTCGCACCTGTGAGAAAGGGTTACACCAGCCAGACCACAATCACAAATCCCAACTAATATTATAAATGCGAAAGTAACTATTTCTGTCTGTCTGTCTGTTACGCTTTCCCGCTTAAACCTCTAAACCGATTTTGATGAAATTTGGCACAGACAATCTTTAGACCCTGAGAAAGAACATAGGCTACCTTTTATTGCGAAAAAAAGAGATGAAGAGATTAAAAGTATGCAGACGAAGTCGCGGGTACCAGCTAGTGAATTATAAAGGTTCATGACTGTTATTTCTAGGCACGGATATTCACCCAGGTCTCTTCAGACTTGGACTTGCGTTTTTTGGTGGTGTTTTGTGCGTTACGTGGAATCGCAGCACCGCAGTAGAGGAAGATGGGGAATGCCGATCACCTGAGATAAAAATGCTCTATTTGTTTTTTCATTTGTCTTGTTTTTTTTTTTTTTTTTTTACAATCTATAGGTAAAACGTTTGACCGCAATCTCACCTGATGTTAAGTGATGATGCGGTCTACGGTGTAGCACGCTTACCTAGAAGAAACCTATTCACTCGTCTCTTGAAAACATCCAAATTGTACGCTTCCGGAAAAACCGACGCCGGTAAGGCATTCCATTCTTTGGCTGTACGCATAATAAAAGTACGTGTTAGTTTTGAAGTTTAGAGACCCTGCCTACTCAAGTGTTACAACCCCTGCGCTGCAGCGTGCTCGCTGTTTTTCAAGGCACCTTGTTTAATAAGTTATTGGAGTGAGCGGTATTACCCGACACGATCGCGATTACCCCAGCTTACCCTACTGTCATTAAATTATATAATTATGTAGTCATACTAAAGGCGAACCACGTATTTTTTCGGATCGACCGTGCTGAACAAACAAACAAATCGACTTGAATTGTTTGTATAAAATGCAATGAAACCTCGCTCAGCAATCCTCGCCGAACGCTCGTAGCCAAATCTCCAAAGATTCTGTTTCTGTCTGTTTTTTAGTACAATTTGCCGATAAAACAAGCATGAGAATGGTTATCACTTAACATTAGGTGAGCCATTACCTGATTAGATTAGTTATAGCCGTCACCCATAGAGCAAAATTTAGACTTAGCATTGTTTCTTAGACGCGATAAAAACGCTTTTTACGTGTCAATTAGACTTTGCTACGAATCGACCTGATTGCTACATTTTTGCGTCAGGCGCCATGGCGTGTCGATTCGTTCAGCGAAGATACGAACGAGGTCATAAGAAGACACGATTAGTTTGCTTCGGACTACCGCGCTCTCACGTATCCGATAAACTAGTGGCTCGTTTCAACAAGACGATTGCTGCTTTTGTACGGCTAAGTTTGCCAATTGTGTCCCTGTGAATTCCCTGCTTTCGTAAGCCACCTTTAGCGTTGAAAATATGCTAATTCGCGAAGACGAACGTTCACCATTTTATGTTTTATATAAATCTAGATTTATACTACTTAATTTAAGCTAGACCTTTCTCACAAAGTGTTGGTAAAGGTATTTGGCACATAAAATCTCGGCCCAATGTGCAAGGTATTTTATGTGCACATATGTCAGCTAGCACAAGGTAAAAAAGGTCCACACGTTATTCAAATGTAGGTATATCAATTACTTCTTAACTTCGCTAGTCGAAGGGCGACGTCTTCTAGATATTTATTTCTGCTCACTAACTCACTGTTATCGTTAGTTAACGTCTTAACCTTTTCTTTGAGGATCAATATGTCTGTTAGGTATTGTCCGTATTTGTCGCGCTTCATCTTTTCTTCCTCGCTCATTTTATACTTTCCTTTACGCCGCACGTCGGTTAGGTACCATATCTTGGTGTTTCCTTCCTTACCCCTCTGAGTTGTAGTCATTTTGAACATTGCTTTCTCATTGTAGACTCTAGTGAGCATACTTAAGACATCGTTTCGCGTTTTCTTTGCTAGAGTGTCTATGTATTTGGGGAAGTTTGCCAGAGTCATGTAGTGGTCTATGTTGTATCTGTGAATGTATTCGTGTTTTGTGTATGTGTCGCCGTTCACTATCTCTTGGGTACCGTTCGAGACAGGAACGTCTGGAATCTCGTTGCCTTCATCGAGGAGAAGTGATTCACTGGAAGCAAACATAAAATTGCGTTCAGTTAAATAGATGGTTTTTCAGCCGGTTTTGTAGGTATGTCGATGCGATACCGGGTGTGAAAAAACATTAGTTCTCAGCAAGCCAGATATGGGCACTTATAGCATCATCAGACGCGCTGGAAAATTAAATCCTAATTAAGGAGTACAATGTCAGAACAGAAGAGTATTTTTTGGGGGTGGTGGTGAATCTAAAACGGAAATGAGTCAAATGGCATGTTTTGTAAGTGAGCCGATATGGTCATAAGTCAAGATGATAATGTTGCTATGCTATTGGTTTAATGAAAGATGACAGTTACTGGTAATGGCTGGCTATGTGCGTATGAGATCAACTCGCATAGTACAGCCACTTACTTGTGAACTGTATCATCGAGCGTCTGCACCCCTTTCTCAACGCGATCTGACTTGGCGACCTTATCGTTCACAACAAAGCCGGTAACATTCCCGTTCTTCATATAAGCATCGAACACTGGTACGTACGAGTGGCCAGGTTTCTGTTGATGTTGCTTCCGACTGTTGGTTTGTACTGCGACGTCTTGAACGCTGTCTTCTGTCGCCTCGTTCGCTTCATTCGGCTCTACGTAGATGATCTTCTCTCCGTCGAAGTAGCCGATGGTTTGGCTATCGGGCGGCTCGTTGTTCTCGTCCTGTTGCAAGAATACAATCTGTTCGTCGTCCTCGCAGTTGATGACGTTCCCGAACTCGTCTTGTAGCACCACAGTTTGGTATTCGTACTGGGGGCTCTGTGGAGCCTCGGCGTCCGCGGTTTCCTCCTGAACGGTCTCGCTGACGGTGTAGTCAGCGGAATTGTAATCATCGGTGTATGTATTGTCGCAGGTGTCCGCGAAATCATCGTTCTCTTCATCTTGATGAGAATCTTCGATGTTGGTAATCGCTGATTCGTCCCAGCCTAGCGTGGAGTTTCTGAAACGGAATATAAACTTGTTCTTGGGTCTTTGAGGCCTAAACAGCTTGATGGTTTGATGAAGAGCCGGTCTTAGAGAAATCCTTAAGATCTTCACCATGACATGTCATATCTCACTGGAGTTCTAGTCGACCACACCAGTCGTGGGGTTTAAAGATACATGGATGACGCAACAATAAATTCACACTACAGACACACATTATACATTTACAGATGATGTTACATGTATACACATGGGCATTGGTATGGCATAACACAGGGCTATCCTAGTTTGGGTACCAATGTTGTCTAACCAAGAAATACCGAAATTGTAACACGTTTCAACCCTATTTTAGAAGATGTTGTGATGTTTGTTAAGAATCTAAATAAATTTCATTTCATTTCAAATTTCATTTCATTTCGCACGGAAATGTCTGGCGCGGTATAAAAAACGTACGCGTCAGCTGATTGGTAATTAAATAAAATAAATAAATAAATAATGCTGGACAATCCACACAGCACTATCTAGCCCCAAAGTAAGCTATTCAAAGCTTGTGTTATGGGCACTAGATAACTGATACACTTAATACATTATATACTTACATAGATAGATATTTTTTATTATACATAGAAAGCACCCAGACCATCGGAACAAATTTCTGCAGATCGTACACAAATTTGTTCCACGGCGGGAATCGAACCCGCAACCTCTTGCGTCGCAGGCAGGCTCTCGCCCGGTGCGCCACAGAGGTCGCCTTTTTTATAATTAACAATGCCGGTATAATTAACAATTATGTTTTAATAATTAACAATGTAAGACCTAAGGTACTTTACCTGCTAGGTCCAGCGGGAACACATTGGTCATTGACCCACACCCCGTCCTGGGAATCATTACCGTCCTCCAGGATTTGGACACTTTCCACTGCTTCGTCGTCGCATTCATCGTCATCCTGATACTTTATCCTTTTTGACGAATTTTCAGTTTTGACAGCCTTGGTGCCTATAACAATATTATTACTTATCATAAAATACTATGAGGATGATTTATCCTACTAATATTATAAACGTGAAAGTTTGTAAGTATGGATGGATGGATGTTTAAATATAAATTAACTTGAACAAAGCAATATGTAGTACTAATCCACTGATCTAATCTCCTTAAGCTGGAATAAACTTAATTAGATTTTAATTATTAGTTTATTCCAGTTTAAGGCGATTAGATCAGCGGATTAGTACTACATATTGCTTTGTTCAAGTTAATTTATATTTAACAATGGACTTCCGCAAAGTCACGCCTGAGTCAATTAACTGGATGGATGTTTGTTACTCTTTCACGCTGGAACGGCTGAACGGATCTGGAGGAAACTTGGCATAGAGATACATTATAGTCTGAAATAGCACATAGGCTACTTTTTATCTCTTGGGAATACCGGGATTTAAATCTGCGCGGGTGAACCCGCGGGGCGCAACCAGTAATTAATAAAATTTTATGACCAGCTGAGGGACGCGACTTCGTTCGCGTTCTAACCATAATGATAATTGGTACCTAATAATCTCTCGCATCTATAATATCAGTCAGATTTAATAGATTCATGATTATTTGATAATCATTATTTTTTTCAGTAGGATAATAATTTAATCCCCAGACCAAAATGATTTTTTTTTGTATTTATGTAAGAAATTCTTGCAATGTGTTCTTTTGCTTCATACCTGGGTAGGTAATTCATTTGTTATTGTATATGTACTTACGTTTGGTTTTCTGTGCGATTGTGTCATCATCTTCATCACAACTAAAGATTTCCTCAAGAACTGAAAATAAGAAGACTATTAGAAGCAATTATTTTAATAATCATAAAAATAGTTAGGGCAGTTAGGTATTCCTGGATATTAATTAGGTTATTATATTCTGATTTTGGTAGTGCTCGAAAGGAGCCTCTTGAGGCGCACTTATAACCCTTTCATCACACTCTTTCCGAAAAATTGCAACACGACAAGAAGAATTTCTGATATTGTATTTTATTACCTACTTACTCATTTTATTACACCTACTATTATGTTGATTGTTCGGATTTGTTTCAGAAACCCTTGTATGCTAGCTAAAAACTAATTTCGACCTTACCACTCATTTTGTCGGAAAGCTCCTTCAACCGTTTGTCTGATATATGCCTCTCCTCATTATTGAGTTTCATCTTCTTCTCAACATCGTAAAAGAAAGCGCGGCTCATCTTAACGCCACTTTCGATCTCCACATATTTCCTAATTTTACTGATTGCAACTTCTAGTGAGAGTAAATCCATAATCTGTGAATAATAGTGATATTAGGTTTTATAATAGCTGTAAAATCTGCTATTTGCTTCTCGTAATGGCTCAGTTTGGAACTAGAGTTATAGGGTGGAGTGGAATGTCCACCAATATTTTAATTATCAGAAAAGATCTGTTGTACATGTATTTGCGCGTATACGCGCATTAGACGCGCGTTTAGCAATCGTTTAAAAATGCCGCCGTGTGCTATGGCTCTTTTAGTTACGAAGATTATATTTTAAATTACAATTGTATACACCAAAACTGGCGGCCTCTTCGCTGCCATCTAGTACGTCTAATCCGAATTTTTTAAACGTGCTGCTCGCTTGTGCGAGCAGCACGTTTTAAAAATTTTTAAATACGTTTGTACGTATCGAGGTGATCACTTCGCAAAACGAAAATAATCGTCGAAATGTGCCACACCCCAAATCCCAAATATGCACAGCCTGTGTTTTGTACATGACTTACATCCGTGGTTTTGTATTACTCTCGCGCATGGGAGCGCGGCATTTCTAACGAATTTTTCGTTTCGCGAGGTGATCACCTTGGTCGGTTTCTGCGAGTAGCACATTTTATAAATTCGGATTAGACGTACTGGTCTGAATTGAGCCATAAAAAATATTTTAAAATATCTAAAATAAAAAGGCAACAATGGAATGTTGCCTTTTCATTTTAATGTTGTGAAACTTACTACTTCTTTCAAATATGGCGACAGCTTCTTGTTTGTTTGCAGCCTATTGAACCCTTCCTCGGTGAGGTCGTGGTCATGGTGGTTGCACACAAACACAACAGCCAAGCCTTCATTCGGCTTACGTTTCAGTTTGATTTTACACGGGCAGTCTGTTTTGAAATTATGCCTGTAAAAATAATTAATAAGAATAGGTAGTTTTCTCTGGTTATCATTGAAATACAACAAAAGAAAAAAACAAACAGAAGGGTTGATGCTAAAGATATATCTATCAATTTTATCAAAAAAGCTAGTTTTAATTGGATTTGAAATCTCAGAAAACTCTTAAGTTGAAACACAAACCAGATTATAGATACTTGTATCAATGATATCATATCATAATATTTTTTTGCAAAAACAGGTGATCCTCCATATTCAACTTAATCAAAGCATGCAATAATTTATACTAAAAAAAATATTGTTTTATATATAATAAGAGATTAAAAGAGACTTTACCTTCTCTTCAGTGATTTCTTCTTATAATCTCTATTCTTCAAATAAACACAATTGTATGTGTACGCTTCATTCTCTACATCATTATTCTGTGATTCAGTACATTTGTAGTAAAAACACCATGATTTAGCATTACTGCTTATGTACTGCACAAACTCTTGGTGGCTCTTGAAGGTGTCACCAACCTTGGGTAGATTTTCATCTTGATGTTGGAACATTTCAAGATGTTGCATGCAGTATTTACTTTTGTTACTGCCACTTATTATCTGCCAATCTGATCATAGAACATTAAATGAGTTGTTTATGTACTTAAACATAATATGTAGGTAAGTATCACATTGTTTGACAAGATGGGAAGAGCTGGATTTGTTCCTGACGGGCTGGGCAAACATAGCCCAGGATCGCGATGTGTGGAAGGTATAGGAGGAGGCCTTTGCCCAGCAGTGGGACCCGAAGGGCTCATAATAATAATAACATAGTTCATATGTATAATGTGCTCACACACCAGTAAACAGAGTTGTGTGTTAATGATACACCACAAAGAATACAAAAGTTAAATTCGATTTCCAGGTATCTTACCTCCATCAGGATTCACTTTCAAAATAATATCACCTTCCATTATATCTTCCATTTCACTGAAAAATTATAAGAAAATAAAGATTACATATAAAAATAGTTTTTTTAATTCATTATTAGGAATCTCCGGTAATTCTCTAGGCAGCAACATCTCCACATGTATGTGAGTCAAATGACGTATAGCTGTTAGAGTTTGCTAGTTTCATATAATATATCACTAACAAAAGAAAATTAGCTTGACCTCTTCTTGAGCATCTTATAATATGCTGGAGTTTACCCTAGTTACAGTGGATGTGGTATAGAAACCTAATAGATCAAGTATCTGGTTCATGGCGCGAAACTAGCCTTGCTTGTTGATGATGTTGTTTATTTTAAGTACCAGGGTAAATAGTGGAATGCAACTGCTTCAAATATTGTGAAGTTGCAGAAGGTTCGATCTTTAGGTACCTATCTGATGGACTTTATTTATCGTGAAATATCACTAGATTGCAAACAACAACGGATAAAGGATAATGCTATTAGTAAATACCTTAGTTCTTGCTTCACCCGAGAAATATCGCACGCTCCTTGAAATACTGTTTCTTCAATGACTTCCACTTTCTTGTCACTAGCAGAGCTTTCACCCGCTGTTGCTTTTTTGGGTCGCTTATCTAATCCCATTATAGGATCTCGAACTTTTCAATATTTATTTGATATCTCCCTCGCATTTATTTTGATGTTATTTAGTTTGGTTATTTTCAGAAAATATCGCGTAACCGTCAGTTGTCAAATAATCAAAATGTCGTCAATTCAGCTTCAATCAAAATCATCGAACGAAATCAAAATGTCTGCCAGTGCCATGTTTTTATGTTTGCTAGAATTGCTAGCCACTAGCCAGCACAGCAAGCAACGCCACGCGTCGAAACGGTCGAAACTAGAGATGGGCGGGTGGGTAAAAATTGGAAGGGTAAAAAAAGAAAGGGAAGGGTAAAATAGGTAAAAATTAAAAAATACCCATTTATACCGGGTATATTTTATTAATACCGGGTATAAAATACGACCTGCATTTTTATAATCCTAAAAAACCTAATTACTTAAAAAAAGTAGTGGCTATGTATTTTAGAGGTAACACGATCTAATTAAACCTTAATTAAATATGCTTTGACAAATAAAACCAATGAATAATGATTTTGAAAACATATATTGGGTTATAAATAGCACACTAATAATCCTTTCTGTTAAATACTCATACATAATACTAATCGCAGTAAAATTTTCAAAAAGACATACCATAAAATCAACCAAAATTTTGCACAACATGATCAAACTGACTAAAACCTAACATAATAATATATTAAGGGGGTACGATTCCCATACAAATTTCTTCAGTTCTTCAGCTTTCCCCAGAATATGGAACCTCAAACTATTCGAGCAAAGAGCTTGTAAAAAGAGGAGTACCACAAGGATCCATTTTGGGTCCTATTCTTTTTATTTTGTACTCAGCGGATATACAGACTCATATTCAATATTGTAAATTTCACATTTACGCTGATGATATACAGGTCTACATTTCATGCTATCCTTCCGATATTAACACAGCAGTTGGTAAACTTAATGCCGACCTTTCTAACATTGTTCTGAGGTCTGAAAATAACAATCTACTCCTTAACCCCAGCAAAACTAAATATTTGATCTTTGGTAGTCCACATAAACTGGCAAGTATCGGACCTATTGTAAATGTGATGCTTAAGGATGAACCCATCGAAAGAGTCTATAAAGCACGCAACCTAGGCTTGGAAGTAGATTCCGATCTGCGCTTTGAAGATCATATATCTCACCTAGTTAAGACCTGTTTTTATAAGTTAAAAGTTTTATATAGAATGAGGTCGTACTTATCAGAAGAGTTACGTATACAATTGGTAGAGTCGCTTGTTCTTTCCAAATTAAATTACACGGATGTGGTCTTTGGTCCTCGACTATTAGATAAGATACAACGAGTTCAAAACGCTTGTGCTCGATATTGTTTCAATATCCCATGGAGAGGACATGTTACTCCCTTCCTGAATGAGCACTCTTTACTCAAGATGAGACACAGACGCAAAATTCATTTAGCATGTCTATTTTTTGGTGTTCTAAAGCATAAAGCACCTGCATATTTATACTGTAAGCTAAACGAACTGTCAAGTTTTAGATCTTGCGAACGGAGACAATGTTCGGTGCAGCTTCCATCACAGCGACATAGAACGGTAGCGTTAGAGGCAGTTTTCGATACGCTGCATCGAAATGTTGGAACAATATACCACCCCCAATTAGGAACCTACAAAGTATTCAATGTTTTAGGTTAAAGTTAAAAAAATATCTGTTAAACTGGCAAAAAGAGCAAGAATTTCTTAGACTGGATACCAGTGCTATATGACTACATGAATAGCTATGATGATCTGATGATAGATAAATGATAACAACACTTTTAATTATAATTCCCTTTACCATTTAATGATTTTTGACGATTTTTCTTAATTTTAAATTTTTGTTATCGAATATCTAAACCTAATGAAATTCGTTTTCTACTGAAGCAAGAGCTTGCTTGTTAGATATACCTATAGTTATGTTGGCATGTAGTGTAAATTGTCCAAATTCTGTATCTTTATTTTTATGTAATTTAAAATTTGTATTTTTATGTAATTAGTATGTAATCAGTAGTCACGTCCACTTGTCTTATTTTATTTACTTGATCCTCAACGGTCCCAACGGAAGACCAGCGCAAGTCATTGCAACTTGCAAATGCTGAGTTGGGACCAGTTTGCAACTGTCTTATTTATATTTATTGCTTGTGTTTTAGTTTATTAGTTTAGTGATTATCTTCAACCTATTATTATACCTTTTGTATAATTAGTTGCAAATAAACGTTTTGATTTGATTTGAATAGTAACTTATAAAACATATATTTCATATTTTATTATCTTTGTGTGAATCCAAAGTATCAGAATAAAAATAAGCTAGAATGATACTTTTTTATCAGATAATCAGAATATTAAGATTAGATCATTTAAATCAGAATAAATACTAACAAATAAAATCTTAAATGCCCAAAAAAAGATGTTTTGAATTTTTACCCGGTATTAATTCAAAATGGGTAGGTAAAAATGGGTATAAACGGGTAAAAACCCAAAGTTCGGGTTTTTACCGGGTAAGCGCCCATCTCTGGTCGAAACAAGAATCAAGAGGCCACGCCCCCTTGCGCGCGCAGTGCCGCCGCCGGCACACCCTTAGAGCATTTAGAACTGGAGATGTTAACGCAAGGCGTACCCCTCTGCCGGCCATAAGACGCGACTTGGCCATGCACGTTATATAAAACTACTTCACTCATCACCGCGCGACCATTAGTTGTCGTTTCGTGTCGCGAAGTAGTGCTCAGTATAAATGGTGAATTGTGCGGTATTTCGGTGTAAAAGGAGATCAGAGACATCAAACTTTAGGGAACACGGTATTTCCTATCACAAGTAATTGATATTTTAGTCAATTGTTTTTGTAATTACGTTTAATTTATATTTAATGGAATACCAGTTACGACAGTTTTAATACGACGCCAACGTCTTGGTAGGAGGTGTCGGTGAATTTATATTCCTTGGTAGAAGGCGTAGTGTGGGGACTAGTTGAGCGAAATCGATTGAATGAATGATGGAATGAACGTAAAATTAGAATAAAATGCGATGTTTTTTGTACCCATATTTAACCGATTTAAAAAAAAGAGGTTCAGTATTGGACTCTACAAAAACTGTCTCTGTCATTCTGCCTTCAATACGTCGCTTTATGGAGCTCCCTTAAAATTTTAGTTGTGCTGTGTCGTTGGTTTATTGCTATTTGCTTTGTACTTTTTGAACGCAGAATCGTATAAACGTGATTTTTGTATAGTTGTAGTCTTAGAGCATTTAGAACTGGAGATGTTAACGCAAGGCGTACCCCTCTGCCGGCCATAAGACGCGACTTGGCCATGCACGTTATATAAAACTACTTCACTCATCACCGCGCGGCCATTAGTTGTCGTTTCGTGTCGCGAAGTAGTGCTCAGTATAAATGGTGAATTGTGCGGTATTTCGGTGTAAAAGGAGATCAGAGACATCAAACTTTAGGGAACACGGTATTTCCTATCACAAGTAATTGATATTTTAGTCAATTGTTTTTGTAATTATGTTTAATTTATATTTAATGGAATATCAGTAACGTCAGTTTTAATACGACGCCAACGTCTTAGTAGGTGTCGGTGAATTTATATTCCTTGGTAGAAGGCGTAGTGTGGGGACTAGTTGAGCGAAATTGATTGAATGAATGATGGAATGAACGTAAAATTAGAATAAAATGCGATGTGTTTTTTGTACCCATATTTAACAGATTTAAAAAAAGGAGGTTCAGTATTGGACTCTACAAAAACTGTCTCTGTCATTCTGCCTTCAATACGTCGCTTTATGGAGCTCCCTTAAAATTTTAGTTGTGCTGTGTCGTTGGTTTATTTCTATTTGCTTTGTACTTTTTAACGCAGAATCGTATAAACGTGATTTTTTTTTTTTTTTTATACAACTAGCTGATGGAACAAGCAGATGGTCCACCTGATGGTATAGCTGTAGTATGTTGGCTGGAGAGGGACATGGGCTACTTTTTTATCGTCGTCGTCGTCGTCTAATAGAATGCGTACACAAAATTTCATGACTGTGCTGTTGACCGTTGAAGAGTTCTCTCATTAGGAGTCATTCTTGAGTTCAGCAGCCTGTCATGGTGGAACTTATAACCGGCTATCGTTAATAAAATGCGTACACAAAATTTCGAGACTGTGCTGTTGACCGTTGAAGAGTTCTCTCATTAGGAGTCATTCTTGAGTTCAGCAGCCTGTCATGGTGGATCATCTAAACGGCTATCGTAATAGAGTCCGTACACAACATTTCGTGACTGTGCTGTTGATCGTTGAAGAGTTCTCTCATTAGGAGCCATTCTTGAGTGCAGCAGCCTGTCATAGTGGATCTTCTAACCGGCTATCTTAATAGAATGCGTACACAAAATTTCGTGCCTGTCCTGTTGACCGTTGAAGAGTTCCTTTATCTGGAGCCAATCCTGGATGTCCGTTGTGGTTATGCATACCTACCATAAAATGCATTATCATCGTCATTGCAAAAATTCAACTCCGTAGGATAGAGGAAGTGGTTCTCCGACCTAACTAAATACATTGCCGACGTATAGTACATTGCAAGTTAGATAAAAGCTTGTAAAAAATACGAAATTTAATTTTAAAAGCCAAACTACTCAACCGATTTTGGTGAAATTTCTATGGGACCAATCTGAAACTATAGGGTATAGTTTCAGATTCAGACATAAAAAATAATGAAAAAATTTTTTTTTGTCTGAATTGAATTGTTGATTGAATTGGTTCATAAATAACGGAGTTATGCGGTAACAAACATAAAAAAACATACAGCCGACTTGATAACCTCCTCCTTTTTTTTTTGAGTCGGTTAAAAAAAGGAAAGTATATGATTTTGAACCACCCTGATTTCATTCATATGAAATCATTCATTTTGTCGGTCTTTTTACAACCCATCACTACTTTTTTGTGTTAGTAACTAAACAAAAGTGTAACAACAGTAATTCTTTAATTGTGTTATTGTTTTTGTGTTGGTGTACAGCTTTTACTTGCGTGTGCGTTTATAGCTTAGAGCATTTATAACTGGAGATGTTAACGCAAGGCGTACCCCTCTGCCGGCCATAAGGCGCGACTTGGCCATGCACGTTATATAAAACTACTTCACTCATCACCGCGCGGCCATTAGTTGTCGTTTCGTGTCGCGAAGTAGTGCTCAGTAAAAATGGTGAATTGTGCGGTATTTCGGTGTAAAAGGAGATCAGAGACATCAAACTTTAGGGAACACGGTATTTCCTATCACAAGTACCTAAGTGATATTTTAGTCAATTGTTTTTGTAATTACGTTTAATTTATATTTAATGGAATACCAGTTACGACAGTTTTAATACGACGCCAACGTCTTGGTAGGAGGTGTCGGTGAATTTATATTCCTTGGTAGAAGGCGTAGTGTGGGGACTAGTTGAGCGAAATCGATTGAATGAATGATGGAATGAACGTAAAATTAGAATAAAATGCGATGTGTTTTTTGTACCCATATTTAACCGATTTAAAAAAAGGATGTTCAGTATTGGACTCTACAAAAACTGTCTCTGTCATTCTGCCTTCAATACGTCGCTTCATGAAGCTCCCTTAAAATTTTAGTTGTGGTGTGTCGTTGGTTTATTGCTATTTTCTTTGTACTTTTTGAACGCAGAATCGTATAAACGTGATTTTTGTATAGCTGTAGTATGTTAGCTGGAGAGGGACATGGGCTATGAGCATTTGTTAACATTTGACGACCTCTGTGGCGCAGCGGGCGAGAGCCTGCCTGCGACGCAAAAGGTTGCGGGTTCGATTCCCGCCTCGGAACAAATTTGTGTACGATCTGCAGAAATTTGTTCCGATGGTCTGGGTGTTTTCTATGTATAATAAAAAATATCTATCTATGTAAGTATATAATGTATTAAATATATCAGTTATCTAGTACCCATAACACAAGCTTTGAATAGCTTACTTTGGGGCTAGATAGTGCTGTGTGGATTGTCCAGCATTATTTATTATTTATTATTATTATTATTCTTCTACTGCTCTTTTTTTCACCCCGTCATACCAATCATCATCATCAGCCTATGTAAGTCCACTGCTGGACACATCATACCAATAAAGAAACAAAATGTTTATCTAAAAATGCATTCATGAAAGACTACTTACTTGAAAGATTACTTACTACTTGCGAAAATAGAATATAGCTTAAAGTTACTCAACAACAGTGTAGCTTTCTATTTGTAAAATAATTTTTAAAATCGTTTCAGTAGTTTCAGAGATTACGCTCTACAAACTCTTAATAAAATATTTTTTACGAAAAAAAACCGACTCCAAAACTGCTATCCAATTTGTTATGAAAAATACACTAAAAAGTTAAAAATAATTGCATTATGGATTTATATTTCAATCTACTTACAAATAGGTATCCATTTTTTCAACAAATCTTATAATTTTATTATTATGACATTATACAATTACTGATATTTTTGGAGTCGGTGCCAGCACTCTATTTACTTAGTAATACCTACTAGGCTAGACAGGTACACGTTTGTTAATCTTGGCTAAAAAAAGGAAAAGTATATGATTTTGAACCACCCTGTTTCATTCATATGAAATCATTCATTTTGTCGGTCTTTTTACAACCCATCACTACTTTTTTGTGTTAGTGTGTAACTAAACAAAAGTGTAACAACAGTCATTCTTTAATTGTGTTATTGTTTTTGTGTTGGTGTACAGCTTTTACTTGCGTGTGCGTTTATAGGGACGCTTATTTTTTCTGCATTAGTGTGCGTGATTATGTAAATGTGTTCTGTATCGTACTACCCCGCCTCCCGCGAAAACCGGCAGAAAGATTTTAGTACTAAAAGTAGCGCTTGGCATCTCCCGTTATAAATGCTCTAAGGTTTATAGGGACGCTTAATTTTTCTGCATTAGTATGCGTGATTATGTAAATGTGTTCTGTGCCGTACTACCTCGCCCCCCGCGAAAACCGGCAGAAAGATTTTAGTACAAAAAGTAGCGCTTGGCAACTCCCGTTCTAAATGCTCTAAGGGCACACCGTAGCACACCGCGCCGCGCGCGTTCATTATTTTGTTGATTGATCGCTGTGCTTCCAACTCAATTTTTTTATATCCACATTATTTTACGATGTTAGTTTGATTTGATTAACTAACTTTTTATAACTTTGATGACTAACCTTGTAAGTACTAACCAGGCACTAAATGAAGTTCAGAAATAAAATCTTGAAAATAAGGGCGAGTAAGTATACCTATAACATTTTTATCACCAACATTTTCTGCTCTGCTGCCAAGCAGCTCTCCACTGTTTTCAAGCGTTCTTTTTAAATAACACGACCCCTACATACATATTTATATTAAGGGTCCGGTGACAGCGGCTCGCAATTTCGAGGTGCGATTGGCTATTATTTCATTTCGGGGAGGTTGTTTGAAATAATAACTCTAAAGAAACACGCATAAATACTGTTCGAACACAAATAATACAATAATATAAGGGAAATGTGCTTGAGTCGGAAATCATTTTGGTATTAGGTAAACGTAAGACCAAACATACTAATACCAAAATGATTTCTGATTCGGGCATGTTTCCCTTATATTATTTGTGTTCGAACAGTATTTATGCGTGTTTCTTTAGTTATTTTTTCAAACAACCTCCCCGAAATGAAATAATAGCCAATCGCACTTCGAAATTGCGAGCCGCTGTCACCGGAGCCTTAAGTGTGCAATAAAAAAAATCTTACAAATTTTTTACACCTACATTTTTAAGCAGGTCAACAGCAGCACAGTATGTTTGGGTAATACTTTATCAATTGGTATCTTTCCATGTTTTATTGGCAATCACTAAGTTGGTAACATTGAAAAAAAAACAGAACCACACTACTGACTATCAGCTAAATTTAATTGTTTTATCAATATTTCTATATTATATTATATTATACATTAATGCACAAAAAGTAATTGATTCATATAGTGACTACTAGAGCCTATACCAAATCTAAAATAAGTAACATACCTACACATAATAACTAAGCAATACACACAGTAGTTGACTTTTAGCATTTTTAGTGGTTTTTGATAAAATTTTGAATATTAAATACATACTACGAGATATTTATCAACTAAGTTCCATTACTGCATTTTCTGACCACTAACTAATTCGGAATTTTTTTGTTTCTCTTCTTTTAACTGTCTTTTCAATGAGTTTATACAAATGCAAAGTCTCCTAATTTCTTCAATAAACTTTTTATTTCCTGATGATTCATCCTCTTGTGGGCTCTGGATATGCATGCGTGGTTTGTCACATTCCGATTCAGAATCACTGATAGAAGTCTGCAAGGATTTCCCAGATTTTTTAATCCTATTGGACTTCTTCAATGAGCCGAGTTCATATATAAGTACTTTGTTCCTAGCTAGTAATGTCTGACTGTCAGATAAATTCTTACTTTTTTTTTCATTTTTTGTAATAAATTTCTTGCACCGTCTGATACCGGCGTCTGAAACTTTGACCGTCTCTTGTAGCGTTTTTATCTTTTTAATTATATTTATGTTCGTCAGCGTTTCGTCTTGGAGCTGTTTAATCATAACAAAACTTCCAGTTTTCGATTTATTTGTGTTCTGCTGACACTCTGATTTTGGTTCTGGAAGGTTTATAAACATTGGAGTACCCTTTAATTTCAGAGAATCATGGGTTGTTTGTTCTTTGCCCGATTTATTTAAGCTTTGGCAGTCCAACATTAGTTCTGAGAGCTGTTCCAGGATTTCAGCATCTTTATTTTTATATATTTGCTGAAGAGCTTCCAGATTAGTAATCTTCTGAAACAAAACCTTGTTTTCAGCTTGAGCCTTCGCGAGATCTAATTGGCTCTGTTTCAATAACTGCTCTGTTACAGCATGAGATACTACTACCCCTTCATAACTCGTCTTCACCTTTGACAATTCTTCATTTTGTGATACCATGATATCTAATCTTTTGTTTGTAGCATTTAGATCAGCAGATATAGTTTCAACTGCGTTCTCTAGTTTGATTGCCATATCACAATATTTAGAGCAAATTGTTTTGTATTCTTGCAAGATGTTTATACACTTGAATTGTTCAAATTGGAATGTTAAGGTTAGTGGTACATATTTCAATAATACAGTTTTCCGTGCATCTTTGCCTGACCTCCCCATTGACATTTTGAATACCGCCTCGCCTTGATATAGCTTTCGCAATAAATCAAGAATTGACATGTTCATGTTAAGAGCGAGGGTTTCCATACACGATATAACCCCACCGACGTTTAAATAAAACTCAATGTTATATCGATTAATAATCCCCTCTTCCAATATAACTTTAGGTCGCCCTCTCGTGCTCGCGGTGAATCTTTTTTGTTGCAACTCTTCAGAATGAAAAATTGTTTTCATCATGGATGTTTCCAGTTGATTCATGTTTTCAAATTCTCTGTAACAATAAAACATGAATTAAATAAAAGTATATGATTACATCCACACAGCACTTAGGAGGATCCCCGTGTGTTTGTTGGTGAATCAAATGTTTATTATCTATCATTTACCACTTAGGTACATCTTACCTTTCAAGTTGCAAGATCTCAAAGTCAACTTGTACTTCAACATCATTATCGTTATCTTTAGGAATATAATCGTGTTCGTTATTTCTTTGCGTATCTATACTTTCAGCGTTATTTTCACCATCATCTTCATCACTGACGTATTCGTAGATAGCTTGACATTCATCTTCGTTTTTATTGTCCTCATCATGCTGTTTTGTTTCAGTAATTTCTGTAGAACTAATGTCCTCATCACTAAGCGCGTTATTTTCGCATTCTTCAATAATTTTTTTCTTACAATAAACGTCCATAACACCTGGGACTATCGTTTCTTTTGTATAACTGTTGTTCTCATTGCCTTGCAAATTGGATTCAGTTTGATGTAGATATACATGATTCTTGCCCGAATTCTGTGAAGTGCTTTGCCCTCCAAACAAAGGTGGGTCATTGGCTTGTGTTATGTAGTCAACATTTTCATCCATGATGTATTGAGTGTTGTTATAATCATGGTCATTGTCAATGTCTGCTATCAATCCCCGTTGCCTGTAAAAGTGTATTTAATAAGTTTATGTTTCACTTACTGCTTGTTGGTGTAACTTTACGAAACGATTTCCCAAGCCAAAACCAATTTCAATATTTTCCAAAAGTAGGTACAGTGCTACTAGTCGCAGACTCAATCCCGTGTGGCAAATCCTTAATACACCAATGTGGCGAAGTGTGTGAAGTAGTCTGCTGGAAATAGGCTTGTGAATACTTACAAGTGTGAAAAGCCTTCGCCGTAATTAGTCTTTTTCCACGTATCTATTTGTATCTCACAGCCGGTTGTCTCCTGCAGCTCTTTGACGCTCCGTACCAAAGCCTCATCATACAGAATGTTGTTCAGGCGAGCTTCTACTCTGCTGCTGTTTCCCTCTTCGTCGTCGCTTTCTGAATATTCTATAAATAAATCGAGTAATCAATAACGTGGACCTTTCAGACAGCTATCTGACCCGGAGCTCAACCTAACTAAACAAAGCCTGCACACTGGCATGGGCACCCATCTCTAGGAACAGTTTTTTAGTTCCAAATACTTCTTTTTTTATTTTTTTTTTCAATATCTCATATTAATTATGATCTCACTTTTTCTGGTGGCTGTAATTTGTACTACGTTGTTGTTTGCTTCCAAAAGTTTGTTTTGTGTATTGATGGATGGCGCTACTTGCTGTAAACGATTTTTTTGCGTTTCGTTTTGGCATTTCAATAATGTATGTAATATTTCATATTTTAATTACCAATGTCCTATCTACATAATAAAAAATATACATAAATTGGTTGCAAGCACAGAACAACGATCGGGCCACATCGCCCCCGCGCCCTTAAAGCCTTAAAGCTCTGTGGTTGCAAGTGCATTTTACAAGATGCCGGCCGCTTGCTCGCAACGCAACTCAGCGACATCTAGTGGCTGTGCGGGCTATTTTGCTTAGATTTGCGGGCAAACAAAATAGCCCGAATCAATGTATGGCGTGGGGTATCTGTACTAGTATAGTATTCTTTTATGTGACACCCTTTAGATTCTCTCGCTTTTATGTCCTTGTAGTAAGCGTGATTTTTTTTTGGCTTTGCTTTATTATAAACTACACGGATGATTAAATCTGATATCCTACCCTCGCGTGAGCATATTTTCTATTTCACTTACTTTCTTCTTCTTCCTGTGATTTGTGTTTGTTCCTGGGAGAAGCACGCTTGGGGATAGAAAACTTCTGTTTGATTACTGAAAATTTTAAACTATTTAACAAAAAGATAATGGTGTCGATTCTGTTGTTGCAATAACCTAAACTAACTTAATCTGACAGCTCTAAAATTATACCCGCCCTTGTTGTTTCGGTCTTTTAGAAAGGGATGGCAATATTTTTAGTGCTGTCAATTTAGGCTAAGGCTCCGGCGACAGCGGCTCGCATTTTCGAGGTGCGATTGGCTATTATTTCATTTTATTTCATTTCGGGGAGGTTGTTTGAAAGAATAACTCTAAAGTGACACGCATAAATACTGTTCGAACACAAATAATACAATAATATAAGGGAAATGTGCTTGAGTCAGAAATCATTTTGGTATTAGGTAAACGTAAGATCAAACATACTAATACCAAAATGATTTCTGATTCGGGCATGTTTCCCTTATATTATTGTATTATTTGTGTTCTAACAGTATTTATGTGTGTCACTTTAGAGTTATTCTTTCAAAAAACCTCCCCGAAATGAAATAATAGCCAATCGCACCTCGAAATTGCGAGCCGCTGTCGCCGGACACTTAAGTTAGGAAAATTAAACAACAGAATTGGCACCATTGTACTAAATAGGTACAAAAATATATTTTAATACTTATCCGAAAAGTTAAATTGTTATTATCATAGTCATATTTGCTTTTGTTTTGTTTTGTTTTCCATCAGATACTTACTGCAGCTACTATGTATTAAAATTCGATTCAATTCGATGAATGTACCATTGTAATTCGGTAATAAAAATAAGAAAATTATTACTTTATTTACCTAATCAAATAATTTAGTTCAACCATTTGGTTGTTGTAAAGTAGTACATTTGTCCGTACATAACATTACAGGGTTAAACTACAATTTATGTAAGTACTATTTAGCATCATTTTCAACCCATACCTTGTATTTTACGTAAAATTTTAATTTCTCGTTCTGGTGGTATAATAAGTTTGGTTTGATCTTTTCTCATTTTTGAGAGTATATTTATAATTGTTCTTTTCAAGTCAAAGCCAGTTTTGTCCAGTAGGTATTTCCTTATAAGCCTAGTGTCCACCTGATACCAAAGTAGTTCACGAATCTGAAAATTTAAAAGATAATTTAACTACATGTCATTTTTATTTGTCTTTAGGAGACATTGACCTCAATAAAATTTATTTGACGTCAGTGCCAGGAGAACTGTGAGCCGCTGGGGAACAAGGCTCTCGAATAGACCGACGACACCATGACGATTGCGGGAAGTCGGTGGATGGAGAGAGCTCAGAATCGTTCTTCCTAGAAATGTATAGGGCAGGCTTATGAGCCATATGCCTGTGAACAATAAGGAGTTATCTCAGTGATAGTTAGCTAGCGACAGCCTTCATAGCTCAGTTGGTGCTAGCTCTGCCTTCTGCGCCGTCGGTCGTGGGTTCAATTCCCACCGAGAACAAACATTTTTGTGATGAACATAGACGTTTGTTCGCTGTCTGGGTGTTATTTATCATTATACTAGCGACCCGCCCGCGCGCCCCTGCTTTGTACGGGTGCACAATTGCACATATCATGCATGTATTATACATATAAACCTTCCTCTTGAATCACTCTATCAATTAAAAAAAACCGCGTCAAAACCCGTTGCGTAGTTTTAAACATTTAAGCATACATAGGGACATAGGGACAGAGAAAGCGACTTTGTTTTATAATATGTAGTGAAGTATGTATTTACGAAAAAAAGGATATATAAGTAGTATATCAGCTACATATTTGGTTCCCATTCTACAAGCATTGGTTTAGTTAGTCAACACTGAACGGGTGGAGCTTTTTATTCCCAGTCGTCAACATGGGGGTGTGACCGAGCTCATATCCTACCTATACATATGATATATACCTCCTCTTTCATTTCCGAGAGCAGTCTGTGTCCATGCACTTCTAAGCTGAATATCTCTGGTGACAGCTCATGCGAGTGGTGGTGGCATGCATACGTTACTTTGAACTCTGCCTCGCTGGGCTTACAAATCATACTGACGGTAGCTGGGCATTGAATCGTTTTCTGCCTAACAAATAAATAAAATAATATAAAAATTAAAAAGACTTATAATTCCTAACACACACATAGTCCTACTAATATTATAAACGAGAAAGTTTGTAAGTATGTATGGATGGATGGATGGATGTTTGTTACTCTTTCACGCCGGAACAGCTGAACGGATCTGGATGAAACTTGGCAGAGAGGTAGATTATAGTCTGGAATAGCACATAGGCTACTTTTATCCCGTGGGAATACCGGGATTTAAATCTGCGCGGGATAATCGCGGGGTGCAACTAGTACACAATAATAATGAGAAATTATGTTAGGACTCCTCTCGGGTATAGGCCTGCTCCACTCTTCAACTTATCCCGGCACAGAGGCTCTGTGACAGAGCAAGATCAAGCAAGTTAGCAGTTTTGGCTTTGTACCTCGTCTGGCCATCTGGCATTTGATCTACCTATCGAAATAGTTAACAGTAATCATTTATTATTAAACAGGAAGTCAATTAAGAATTCGAAGTCTGAAGCTAGGAGGTTCAGTTAGTAATTTTACAGCGGCTATGGGCTTGTAACTCGTCATTTACACTGTAACCTCTCATCTTGAATCGGTACATGGTTCTACCTGAGCGGATATCGACCGTGCCTGGAGATGAAGGTCGTGAAGCTATATGTCTATGTCTACGACTTATAGGTAACCCTTTGACCGCAATCTCACTTATTATTGGTGGAAACTTCTAAAAGTCTAGCCGCAAACTAAACACTTTTTTTTGCTATGAAACATTACATGAATTAGGTAATATTAAAGTCCAATATTTCAGCTTACTTTACATTCCTCGCCCCTGTGCTCTGGTTTTTGTATCTCCCTTTATAAAATCTGCACGAAAAATTATACCAAGTCTTCTTTTTACTATTGTATCTGTTATTATCTGTCTTCACATTACGGCTATCGTTGATTTGGTAATAGAAGAACCATTTCAATGCATGATCGGCCGCGTAGCGAGAAAACTCCTCAATGGATGAGAATGTATCGCCAACCTGAAAACAATTGTATTAGGTCTAACTAACCTGTAATTATATTAATGTTTGAAATAAATACAAATACTTCTCCCTCGCACACTTCATGATTTTGAAAGATGGTACATGATGTGTGTGTGTTCTGACGAATACACCCACAAATCATCACTACATAGTATAAAACAAAGTCGCTTTCTCAGTCCCTATGTCCCCATATCCCTATGTATGCTTAAATCTTTAAAACTAAGCAACGAATTTTGATGTGGTTTTTTTAATAGATAGTGATTCAAGAGGAAGGTTTAGATGTATAATACATGCATGATATGTGCACCTGTGAGAAGCAGGGGCGCGCGGGCGGGTCGCTAA
Organism: Plemyria rubiginata; assembly: GCA_963576535.1. Lineage (NCBI taxonomy): Eukaryota > Metazoa > Arthropoda > Insecta > Lepidoptera > Geometridae > Plemyria > Plemyria rubiginata. The sequence goes on along the minus strand of OY754908.1, from coordinate 11,499,087 downwards.
TATTTACTTAATTTTTTTTTTATAAAAAAAAACTAATCAAAATCAAAGATTTTTAGTAAATAGTAGCGAATAAAACTTACAATTCACAGTGTTCCAAATAACCCCTTGATTCCAAATAGCCCCACTTTACCGGTACTCATTTTGATGTAGCAACAGCCTAAACACGACAACACTGCGCTTAGAGGCAGATAATGGCAATAATAAATAAATCAATGCTTTCCACACAGAACTGTGGCCCGATTACGCTAATGTCTGGCTATCGAGATGGCTTTCAGTTTGACATTTGATCTTGGAATATCTCTGACGAGAGCATTTGATTCCCATAGTGTAATAGCAACATGGATGGATCTAGTATCTAAATTCCTTGGGATGGGTGCTAAATTCCTTGGATGGATGGGAATAAAATTTCAAACTGAAAGCCATCTCGATAGCCAGACATTATCGTAATCGGGCCGCAAGACTGGTGGGTGTAGTTTGGGGTTAGATAAGCCCCAAACTACACCCACCACTGCCACATGGTATGTAGCAGAAATACACACCTTTATCAAACCTTCAGCTTTATATTCCGGCAGTTTATCATGTCTTCTCTGGCACCGTATCTCCGTTGTGTCGATCTGACGTTTGAATGTTACTAAGGAACTTTTCGGAACATTTAACACTTCAATTTCTTGTTTTTGGTCCATTATTGATTCCTGATCCGGGTGAGTTATTGAGCTTAGTGGAGTAAAAACTTGACTTGTCTCGAAATCTTTCTCCGAATTGAGCCCGAGTAGAAAAGCAGCGGCTGCGTTACTTTCGTCTACAGGTTCTGCGGATTGCATGTTGATGTAATAAGTGTGTGGCGATATTGTTGCTGATTTTCGCGTAGGATCTTCTGTTGGTATTTCTTGATAATCTTGACCAGCAACCCTGTAAAATTTCAGGTATTATTTATAAGTGACGTAACGGAATTATGTAAACAAGGGTGAAATGAAATGATTACTTAATTTTACATAGCACCACACATTGTAAGTATGTATAAAAAAATCAGGAAGATGAAGTATTTTATGCCACATAGGTATATAGAGCACTGGTGGTCTAGTGGGAGTGACCCCGCCTTCCGATCGTAAGGTCGCAGGTTCGAATCCGGTCGTGCACCAATGGATTTTTCTATCGAAAAATTTATGTGCGCAATGCCAGTGCTCTTAAACGGTGAAGGAAAACATCGTGAGGAAACCAGTTAGTATTCTAACAGCGGCGATGGGCTTGCAACCTGTCACGTATGGAATACTAACTACTGCAAAATGTGGGTATGTGCCAAATGTAATGTTTGGACGTACCTCTGACTACCCCCCTTAGACATCCTCAAAGAATCTTGAATTAGTACCTACTTGGTACTGGGAGATCTGAAGGGATATCTACCGTACCTGGGGATCAAAGTCGTGAAGCTGTTTCAGTTTTTTTTTTTAGGTATCTTTTTGACAATGGGGTCCAAGTATAATTTTACTAGTTGCGCCCCGCGGTTTCACCCGCGCAAATTTAAATCCTGGTATTCCCACGGGATAAAAAGTAGCATATGTGCTATTCCAGACTATAATCTATCTCTCTGCCAAGTTTCATACAGATCCGTTCAGCTGTGCCGGCGAGAAGAGTAACAAACATCCATCCATCCATACTTACAAACTTTCGCGTTTATAATATTAGTAGGATGATAATGATAATAGTCGAGGCCTTTTCCATTGGAGTTAAATTTGGCATCTTGCAATATCAGTGTAGTAGTTTATGAGCTTTCTGTGAAAGGCTCATCCGGGGAATGTATCATGTCAACTTACTCATTTTCATTGTTGTTCATAGCTTCATGTAATGCGCCTTCCCTATGTTTTGTCTCGTACACCGAATTTTGGGAATCCAAATCCTTCACCGTTTTTTGTTCTGCTTTCGGGTTTAAATAAAGAAAATATAGCTAAATTATGTAACGGGACAGTAAAAGGAAGCAGGTTTTCTGAGACCATGAAATTAATATCTCTTGATACGTCGGTTATCTAGTCACTGTTTTTCGCACACAAAGCAAATATAACTTTGTATATTGTTGAGGTTTTAAATTAGGTTTTAAAAACCTCAACCGAAGAAGTGTAAGAAATATATCGAAGGATGTCCGAAATATATTGGAAAAAATATTTGTTGATATTCTGTCATTTTACTGAACACAGCTTAAACCGCTGGTCATAGGGACCTAAAATATTCAGGTTATTGTAATATTTGTCTTGTGTGCATGGTACAATCAGCTGATGAAACAAGCAAATAGCCATACTTATTTATGATATTTCACGGGTATTTATCGCGTATTTACCCGTGAAATATCATAAATAAGTATGTGTTATGATCGCGAAAGTCTAAAATATACTAAAGCAAATAGCCTACCTGATGATACATTGTAAGTGGTAACCATCACCTATAACAAAGCACTGCACTGATGCACTATACTGCGTCCGTCCATCAACTTAAGGCATACAGATGTTAAGCCGAATGTGCCTGTAATTTCACGGGCAACCACACTCTTCGAAACGAAACACAGCATCGCTACTTGGCCGCAGTCAAAGACATGGTATTAGTACTTCCCCTGACGAGCCATAAAAAACTCTATTGCTAGAACATTTTGAATTCTAGGTCATCATGACCATAATTAAAAGTATGAACAATAGTATTCAAATTCCTCAACCATTTCTGACGAGCCATTAAAAAACTCTATTGCTAGAATATTTTGAATTCTAGGTCATCATGACCATAATTAAAAGTATGAACAATAGTATTCAAATTCCTCAACCATTTGCACACTTTTGAATCCTTTCAACACACTTTTTCACACGACAAATGAAGAAAACTGATGTTGTGTGTGTGCAAATCAAACAATAAAGTCCAGAATAAAACTTTTCTTAAATCTTACCGTTTTTACTAACTTTATGTGTTTTTTTCCTAACCTTGCCATTCGATTTTTTTTCTATTACTCCATTATTCTTTCGAGTTCCAGGGTGGGCGAAATTTTCTTTTATATCTAAAACATATACATAATATCTTACTAAGTATTATCACCACATAGTATAAAACAAAGTCGCTTTCTCTGTCCCTATATCCCCATGTCCCTATGTATGCTTAAATCTTTAAAACTCCGCAACGGATTTTGATGCGGTTTTTTTAATAGATAGGGTGATTCAAGAGGAAGGTTTATTTGTATAATACATGCATGATATGTGCACCCGTGCGAAAAAGGGGCGCGCGGGCGGGTCGCTAGTAATTGATATATCAAGGGTCTTTTTGTTTGGGTATGTGCCAAATGTACTGTTTAGACGTGGAGGTCGCTTCATTTACAAAGAACGCTGTAAAACAGTATGTGTTTGCGCTTAGAAAACACTCGCGCCAACATACCCCCCTGCTTCCAGCGTTTTTTTACGTGACGCGACCTAAAACCTCACCACAAACCAGCTCAACTGTGACCACTTTCAAAGTTTCTTCATGAATCTGGAGTTCGTACATTAGGTACCATGGATTAAAGTCATTATGTACTTACACTTAACTTTAGCGATCATTTCTTTAAATCTTTCAGGGGACATCGTGTTTTTGAAAGGTTTTCCTTTAAGTTTAACAAAGGTATTATAAACATTGTTTCTAAGATTTAAGCCAGGAATTATTGATTCAATGTACCGCTTTGCGTACATTGCGTCCACGTTGAACTGAGCAAGATCTCGTATCTGAAATTTTTACGAACATAAACATTGGTCACCTTTCCCACAGCGCCATCTAGTTTCAAACTAAAAGCTTAATACAATGGAAACCAAATACAGCCTAAAAAAAGTTTAGAAATTGAACTAATTTGACATGCGGGTGTTTGGTATGTTTTTTCCAAGGAATTTGAATACAGTTTTTTCAGTAAGTATAAAAATTTGTGCGAGCAAGACCGGATATGAGTGAACAGCGAAAATTTAAGGAAAGTGGCGCCCTCTATTATTTTCAAAATTATTTTCGCCACTCTGCACTTTTCACCACTACGTGAGATTGGCGAAGTTCCGTGTTGGTATAGAAACAAGAATCGGATGCATTAGTATTATTAGTTTGAAGCGTGTGCTGCTGTATAAAAATCTTTTTACCTTTCCTTTCTCTGTTAGATTACTATAGCTTCAATAGTGTAGGTATTAAGTATATTACATTGTAACGAGCATTATACAAAAGAGCGGTAGATACCAAGCCGAGTTTGTTGCCTGTTCTTCTAGGCATTGGTCGTGTGGAACTGGCACCTAGAGTCACCTAGTTTTAGGCCGTCCCAAAGTGATCCTTGTGATTTTATTGAATACTAGCGGCCTGTCCCAGCTTCGCATGGGTGGACATAATTTTTGTCAACATTTTAGGATAAACTTAGACTCCCGCGATTCGTAGCCCACGAAGGTGAAAATACACGTGCCAGTAAAATGGAACAGTACCGGGCATGCAAGTTACAGGCATGCAGGATTTACGGACACATTGTGGATACATTTGCAAGTTAACTCGTCAGGTCAGGTGTTGCACGTTCACACATGCCGGTTTCGTAGCCCCCCGCGACCCCTCCCTCACGTGGCATACCAACACGTCAGGTACTGGCATGCCTGTACCTGTCGCGACGTTTACACATGCTGGTTTCGTAGCCCCCCCGAGTCCCCTCCCTCACGTGGCATGCCAGTACCTGACCTAAAATAGAATGTAGTGCTAACTACTTGCATGCCAGGTACAGGCATGCCAATTAGCGTATGTGCCTGTACGCCTGTAGCTTGCATGCAAGTGTGCTAGCTATGATGGGCATGTGTATTTTCACCATTATGCCCGCGTGAGAACCTTAGTGAGGCCTCGCTGTCGCGCTTTCTAAGGCGCACTCAAGTTTTTAATTTCGTAATATCTTATGAATGGAATGTACGATTTTAAAAAATCAAAAAGTAATCTACAGGTATCGAAACAGTCTTGCATACAAAATGATTTATTTGGATAAGGACTAATATAAATGTATAGAAACCATGGTCTGTTTTTGGTCGCCATTTCTATCAACATTTTAAATGTAGAAAAGTAGTTGTAGTAACATAACTACAATAGTTAGACATATGCTATCGCTGACTTATTTGTAGATAATGATGTGTTCTATAATATTGTAGAACTTTTTTTGCTCTATCATCTATAGTTTTCGCAGAGCATGCAGTGAAGGACATTTTATATAACACCTCAGGTTAATTTTTATGTTTTAGTAGGGATCCCTAATTTTTTTCAGTATTAAATGTAGCCTATGTTACTCAGGGATAATGTAGCTTTCTTATGGTGAAATAATTTTTGAAATCGGACCAGCAGTTTTTGAGCCTATTCGAAACATACAAACATACAAAGTTTTTCTCTTTATAATATTAGTGTAGAAATATATATTGACTTTGAACTTTTCGGATTGAATTGCAACTCACCTCATTCTTTATTTCCTGTGGTAGTCTATATCCGTGCGATATTTGACCGAATATCTCCGCTGATAGCTCGTGGCTGTGATGATGGCACACATCATGCACTCTGTAATCCTTGCCGACGGCTGCCTTCAAAGTGATGCCAGCAGGACAGGATATGCCGACTGGATTACTGCAAAATTCAAAAATAATAATAACGTCAATTTCGCGATATTAAGGGTCTTTTCTTTACTTATATAAATTGATATTTGGTAGGTACCCTCTCTCTTAGTCTTTATGACACCATTGTTTAATGTTCTAGTGAAATCCATTCATACCAAAGGTTGTCTGGAAGAGATCGGTTTTAGCGATAATACCGCTCACTGTACTTCACTTTTGAACCTTGTATTTGTTTTTAATGTGTTATTGTCCTTGTGGTGTGCAATAAAGAGTATTCTATTCTATTTTTCTCGTCATTACACCAGCAGTGCAAGTACTGTTTTTATCGATCGCTTAATTTGACATTAAGAATCGTCAAAATTCGTTAAAAATGGTTTTATCCATTGTTGAAGCCATTTTTAACTAATTTCAGACGATTCTAAATGTCAATTAAGCGATAAATAAGAACGGTACTTGCACTGCAGCTCTTTCAGTGTGGTGAAAGGATTCTAAGTGCGTCTCAGAGGCTTGACTGACACATGATTTAGAAGTTATTAGGTTCTACGACATGCCTACCGTGTGAGAGTATGTGCATTGCGCACATATATTTTTGATCAGAAAAACATTGGTGAGAGATCGGATTTGATTGGGCTCAAAGGTTAGGGTTGGAAGGCGGAGTCGCTACCACTAGACAGCCAATGCTATGAGGGTTATTAAAATGCCAATGTCATACTACTATAACACTTGAAGCTGGTAATAACAGGCACAATGGGATTAACATCTGCAGGCCTCAAGTTGATGGACACAGGGCAGTGGGCAGTGCATCAAAGGGTATGTTTAAACTGTGTGCTGTAGGTGATGATTATATTAACACCAGGTGAGCCATCAGATCTGTCATCATCATCAAGTACCTATCTAGTATAAAAAAAATGCAATGGTTCAAGAAAATCAATACAGTAAAACGGAGTGGATTGAATTCAAGGGGTGAATGAAAATGAAACCAAAAAAGCAATTGTTAAGGCTCCGGCGACAGCGGCTCGCAATTTCGAGGTGCGATTGGCTATTATTTCATTTTATTTTATTTCGGGGAGGTTGTTTGAAAGAAAAACTCTAAAGTGACACGCATAAATACTGTTCGAACACAAATAATACAATAATATAAGGGAAATGTGCTTGAGTCAGAAATCATTTTGGTATTAGGTAAACGTAAGACCAAACATACTAATACCAAAATGATTTCTGATTCGGGCATGTTTCCCTTATATTATTGTATTATTTGGTTAATGTGCTTGAGTCAGAAATCATTTTGGTATTAGGTAAACGTAAGACCAAACATACTAATACCAAAATGATTTCTGATTCGGGCATGTTTCCCTTATATTATTGTATTATTTGTGTTCGAACAGTATTTATGCGTGTCACTTTAGAGTTATTCTTTCAAACAACCTCCCCAAAATGAAATAAAATGAAATAATAGCCAATCGCACCTCGAAATTGCGAGCCGCTGTCGCCGGACCCTTAACAAACATTTTCAAATAAAAACACCAAATTCTACATATGTATGTATGTATGTTGCGTATTCAAATGTTTGCTAATAAATGCTTTTTTTGTTTCATTTTCATTCACCTCTGGAATTCTATCCACCCCGTTTTACGGTATCTACAAAGCTTTACAAAATAGGTAAACCTACTAATTATTATAAACGCGAAAGTTTGTAAGTATGGATGGATGGATGGTTTGTTACTGTTTCACGCCGGAAAGGCTGAACGGATTTGGATGAAATTTGGCAGAGAGATAGATTATAGGCTACTTTTTATCCCGTGGGAATACCGGGATTCAAATCTGCGCGGTTGAAACCGCGGGGCGCAACTAGTTTATTATAATGCTTTAGAGAACTTTTATGGCGCAGTTGAAGGCTCGGATGAGATGAGGTGCTGATTTGGAAAATAATTACCAATGACTGTCAGTGGAAGCGAGTGTCTATATTACCTGCGTTTTCTTATTCCTTTGCTTCTAGATTTATAATACTTATAATGAAATTTACAAATAAACTTCACTGTTGACTTTTTTTTTTCATTATATCTCGGAGAGGTCTTCACATTGTAGCTGTTAATACATGTATAGTGGAAGTACCACTTATGGGCATTTTGTGCGGCATACTCTTTGAATTCTGCAGGTGATTTGAATGTGCATCCAACTTTAGGCAAACCTTCTGCACGATGTTCCGGCAAGTTACCATGTTTAAAGCATATCCTTTTTTGGTCATTTATTAATGGTACAAAACCAGAAACATGATTGTTATTGTTGTGAAGTATGTTATTTTTCATTGTATTTGTAACTGCTGTCAGTCCCATAGTTGCATTATGTGTGCTTGAAGTTGGTAATCTCTCTATTCTTGCCTTACGAATTCTGTAACAATTAAGCAATATAGACCTATTTCATGTTCAATGACATTTGACAGCCTTCACAGCTCAGTTGGTAGTAGCTCTGTCTGCCTTGTGTGCCGTAAGCCGTGGGTTCGATTCCCACCGTGAACAAACATTTGTGTGATGAACATAGATGTTTGTTCTGTGTCTGGGTGTTATTTATCACTACATAGTATAAAACAAAGTCGCTTTCTCTGTCCCTATATCCCTATGTACCTTTGAATCTTTAAAACTACGCAACGGATTTTGATGCAGTTTTTTTAATAGAAAAGGTATGTGAAAAGGTTCTTTTCGTAAAAGGTGACAGCTTACTTACATTGATGTCCCACTGGATTGCACACCACCTAATCCAGTCAAACATATTTTCTTTGCACTTGTATCAATGGAGATGGCAGTGGCATTAGTGATTGGTCTGAAACAAGATAATGAAATCTCTTCTCTAAATCTCTAAGAATCAAAGTCCTGACTATTATTCATTCGTAGGTCCTGACTGACTAACATATAGAAAATGCACAGCTTAAACCGCTGGTCTGGAAGTCTCTAGGGACTTGAACTTTGAGTAATGTCTTAGGGTACTGAGAAGTTATTTTTGGAAGCTCAACCCAGAAATCACATCACCATCATATGGCTGTAAAAAGGGTTGAAAACATTTGTATGAAATATCATATTCCTTGAACTACAAAATTGGAGAATAGGTCTCATCAACCATAAAGTATGCTGGAAAATAGTGTAGGGGATGTGTTTGTGCATACAAAATACTCGCGCCATAACACCCCCTCCCCCTCCTTCCGGCATTATTTTTGTGTGATGCAAACTATACAATATGTATTCAAAGACAAATAAATAGGAGACATTTTTTGTTTTTTTTTTTAACTTAAAAACTACCCATAATAAGTGTGTAAAGGGGTGTCAAAGTTTGGCACTTCAATGTGTACAGTCTCAGTGTGTAGATTCTAGTTAGGTATAAATGCCTATGTTAGAAACGAAAACTATTATTAATAATTATTAAATTAAATCAGATCATTATTCAGTATTTAACCAGACATGGCAGGAATGCAAATAATTTATAATAACTCTAGCTACTATACTATAATAACTAAGTATAGCAATCACAACAATAGAGATTAATATCTAAAAGACAATAAAAATATCAGGCCTTTTTGGAAACCTTACCTTTCTAGGAATGGAGATGTTGAATGCTAGGTTTTCAGTTAAAATTGCTTTACCTGCATAAATAAATAAAATTACCCATCCTGTTTACTTTTTTGTCAATAACTTTATTATGCCTTACCTTTTCAAGGATGTGTTCAAGAATATTGGCTGATTTGGTTTGAATATTAATCCTTTTTTTATAACTAGTAGAGGCTTTTTCAATAGTATAGTTGTATTGATGGTTCTATCCGGAGATGACATCTTTATGTTTTTGGGAAAAAACTTGCTTTCTTTACTTGTACTGAAAAATCGAAAGACAAAGGTAAAGCAAATCACTACATGGATTAAAACAAAGTCGCTTTCTCTGTCCTTATGTCCCTGTATGTTTCAATCTTTAAAACTACGCAACGGTTTTTGATGCGGTTTTTTTAATAGATAAATTGATTCAAGACAAAGGTTTTTAAGTAGGTATAATACAGGCATGATATAGTAGAAAAACAATGTGCACCCGTGCGAAGCAGGGGCGCGCGGGCGGGTGGTTATTGGTACTTTAAAATAGAAATACTGTAGGTATTTAAGTTTGGCCAGCTACCTTTTTAGTCAAATCGCAACCCTGCTACTTATAATACAACTCAACAACAACCATCATGAGACTCAGTTGAATACTCAGACCAAGTAAAAACTAAGTTAGTTAACTTAGTTCTTATTTGGTCTGAGGTTGAATACTGAAGTTGCAAGCAATGATGTGATTACATTGGCATTTTATGGATTGGATTTGAGTGTTCTGTAAATAGAATTTCATGCACAACTCTTAGCTATGGAGATAAATAAAGCAGTTCCACCGTTTCCATCACAGAACATTATTATCCTAGGTTTCCATTCTGGTTTGGTAGTACCGTAAGTAGTAGGCAGTAACGTAGGTAGACTAATGATAGGTAGAAGATACTCATAAATTTTCTAGAAGTTGAGCCACTGGTAGTTACCTATTTTTAAATTAAACTTAATCAAACTACAGGAACAACAATCAACACAGGATAGTAAAATTAAAAACGCAACCGCTGTCTGTATGTAGGCTACATACAGACAGCGGTTGCGTTTTTTGTTGTTTTGCGTCAAAAAAAATGGCCGCGATTATTCTTACCTTGGATGAAGACTCTTACGTAGTTATTGTATACTTTGGCGATTATATCGAGAAAATAAAATGGCGAACGTATTTTTTTTTTCACAAATCCGGTATTTCTACTGTCAAATCTGTCATTTTATATTGTCACTTAGCAACTCCTTAAGGATATATTATGTGTTCTGTGCTCTTAGCAAACTCAAGGAATTTGAATACAAGTACATCTATATTCCTTGAGCAAACTACTTGCTTTTGATTGTTATCCAGAACATCTACAACAAGAAGTATAGATGGTACAAGGTCTTTGGTATAGATGTAATAATTAATCAAATTCCTTGGTCTTGTCTTGCTTGGGTATTTGTGCCTGTGAATTCTAGGTACCTATTCTATTTTATGTAGTATCCAAATTTTCAGTGCAAGATTTTTCAGTGCAAGCAATTTGAATACTATGTACAATTCAATCCATCTCATTGAATCTTCTTCTTTCTTCTTTTTATGGCTCCTGTCATAGACAATCTTGCCAATGTCAAGTGATTCAGAGATTATACTCTTTGAAGTTATGTTTCTAGTCACGTCAGTCCAAAGTCGAGTCAGTCAATTGTTTTGAAGAAAATGGTGGCGGTTTCTTCAAAAATATTTGAAACATTTTCGGTCAAATCACGATATCACATAATACACTTTCATTTCAAATGCTTACACTTTGTGCTAAGACCACAAGTAATGTTGGTTAAAATACCACCAAAATTACACAACACAACTCAAAATAACACAAGAAAAACAATTAAAATGAAAATGCTATGTTGCTTCGTTAGATGACAGGAAACGAATCTCATTGAATCTTGGCATTGAATGAATTCCGTCCGTCATCCATCACTGTGTCACTTGTCAGAAGTGAATAGTTAATGACAAAAAAAAAACAAAACAAAAACAAACATGTGAGCATCAATCATGGATGGGGCATTGTGGAATTTGTTATTACCATTTCTTGGGAGATAAATGAAAACATTTATTCAAATCACAACGTAAACCATGATTATCACTCTGCAGACACTTATTTTTTTTAGGGAATCTCTGCTAAACGCTTTGGATCGCCTACTTCGTCCATATTATAAAAAGTTTGCGCTGACATTTGGGAGAAAGGGAGATGTTTCTGATGATGATGAATCAGACGAGCAGGTTTTCGCAGAGTTCGATGAGGAGAAAGGCGTGGTATTCTACCCTCCGGTATACCTTCAGCGCTATGCCGCAGTCAGTGACTGTCTTATGGATGAGCGATGGTGTGGGAAGTTGGAAAAGGTTTGTTTACTAATATCTAGGAAGGTATACCTATCAAGTTGATTCTATGCTTTTTTTATCCCAGCAGAAGCATTGCTGTGTTTCGACTTGAAGGGTGTCGTTGCTGGTGCAAATACAGGCACATGCGGCTTTACAACTGTAGGTATGCCTCAAGTTAATGACTGCATGGCAGTGCATCTTAGTGTGTTCCCATTGTGCATGATGTGAGGCATTGTTTTGATATAGGTGACATAACTATGTGTTATTTATTTATTTATTCATTTATTCTTAGATTCACAGTTTTCTTATTATCCATTTCTGTTGCTTGTTTATTGTGTTGCTTGTTTCTTACAAAATACTTAGTATAAAACATAATTATTTTCATTGTTCTAGGTAGTAGATCTCGGTTATAATGATTTGAGCTTCATAAAGTATCTGAAGGAGGTTTCTGGAGTCAGATTTATCTTGGGAGTGGATATTGAAAGCATTCCTCTACATTGCTCATCTGATTTGATGGGCTGTGATGACTACGGGCCTAAGCGAGAAACTCCACTTCAAGTTACTGTAAGTTGACTAAGCACAACAAAAATCTTGTTTTAAGTTTAACAACATAGTTACTACATAAAGTCACTCCTGTTTCCCATTTCCCATTGGGGTAGGCAGAGACAGTAGATTTCCACTTGTTGCGATCCTGATCTCTTTCACTTCATAAAGTCTAACAAACTAACTAATCATTCTGTAATGTTGCTTTCACAGCTATTCCAAGGCAATGCAGCAGACCCAGACTACAGGCTTATTGGCTGTGATGCGGTGATTGCAATTGAGATGATAGAACACATGCTACCACAAGACTTGGACCGATTAATCCACACAGTGTTTGGCTTCATAAAACCATGGATTGCTATATTCACTACACCCAATGGAGACTTTAATGTACTATTCAAGGCCATGGAGAAAAATGGGCTAAGAAGATTAGATCACTTCTTTGAATGGTCCAGAGAGCAGTTTCATGATTGGTAAATATGTTCATCATGTTGACGACCTCTGTGGCGCAGCGGGCGAGAGCCTGCCTGCGACGCAAGAGGTTGCGGGTTCGATTCCCTCCTTGGAACAAATTTGTGTATGATCTGCAGAAATTTGTTCCAATGGTCTGGGTGTTTTCTATGTATAATAAAAAAATATCTATCTATGTAAGTATATAATGCATTAAATATATCAGTTATCTAGTACCCATAACACAAGCTTATTTAATAGCTTACTTTGGGGCTAGATAGTGCTGTGTGGATTGTCCAGCATTATTTATTTATTTATTTATCATCATCATCAGCCTATATAAGTCCACTGCTGGATATAGACCTCCCCTATCCGCTTCCAGGAATAATTATTTTGAGCCCCTTCCATCCACCAACAGAAAAATGTGCTTTCAAAGGGCTAATTTTCATATACTCATGCTAGATCCATTAAGGGTGTGGAGTACCCATCATTTCTAACGTATTTCACTATGAAACTTGTTTGTAATTTTCTTTGTAAATAAATGAGAGACCTATTTTGTTCTGTTCTCTAGGTGCAGCAACATAGTGGCCCGCTACCCCGAGTACACAGTGTCATGTAAAGGCATCGGGCCTGGTCCCCCTGGCACTCTCCATCTTGGGTGCTGCAGTCAGATGGCGGTCTTCATATCCAAGGACTATCACAAGCAACAAGATCTGAATCTCGATAGCTTAGCACTTGTTGCTAGTAAGTACCTTTTATGTGAAGTACACATTCGTCATTTAGGGATAAGTGCGCCCACACATAACAACGATTTCGTTCGAATTCGCATCATACCGCAAATATCGAGAGAGAGCAAATATCTGCGAGCTTGCAGAGAGAGAGAGAGAGAGCAAGCGGCATCGCATCGCAGTTTTGTGTTGGCAACCTTAACCACACTTACCCCCGGTTTCTGAAAGCTGTCAAGTCACTTGCTTTCTCTATCTATTTTGAAGTAAAAGCTGAAACAGCAAGTCACTTGACTTGACAGCCGATTAGCTTTGATTAAGCTTTCAGAAATCGGGGGTAGTTAGTGTATTCTGAGCCGCGTTAGCGAAAATTTTATGTAGATCTACGCTCGCATTATTACAGTTAGTGTGACCTGTGACCGCATAAGACTGAAATTTCAGTGTAACACAATGTGGAAGCAAAACGCCTACCTTACGTTTTCGCGAAGCTTTCCTTCGCTTAAAACAGGCCTTAGGCTGTTTTATAATCCTAGTCATTTATAGCGACTGTATGGAATACAAATACAACGGATGGCAATAGTGTAGTCGGTCGTTTAGATAGTGGAGTCCTCAGGAACCTTTGATGAACCCACCACCACATGTTATTGATATTGGTAGTAAAATGGAAACTTATGCTCACAGATGCGCCTAGCCCTTGCAGTGTCGTCAGTGAACTGATTAGCACCTGGGATAGCTCAGAAGCACTGAATGAAAACAATATGATCTGCCCACCAAGCAAGTAAGCTAGCATACAATATACTTATTATACTACATCTACCTAATACTGAAATCTTCGCCAGTAGCCAAAATAAAGCAAATGCGATTTGTTTTGGCCCTCAGTTCTGATGACCAGAGAAGCCGTATTTCAATAAATAAATAAATAAATAAATACTGTTGGACTTTCCACATACTTCTGGCCACCAAGCAATTTGCTTCAATATATCGAAGCAGAAAACAACCGATATGTCCGTTTCTGTCAGCCTTCATTTGTTTCACATTTTTCGATGCTGGCGCTTCCCGGCAGGCGCTGCACAAACGTAGGACACTTTTAGTGTCCAGTTGTCGACACCGAACACTTTGTTTGAATGACAATGGAATCATCTGGACACGTATGCGCAGGGAGTGAATGATTTCATACTGGTTCTATAGAATTCAAATATTAATCAGCAGCTTTTATTCTTATTCTTTATTTATTGTACACAGTAAAAAAAACAATAAGTTAGCTTAATTATAGAGCATGTGCAAAAGCGAGCATAACCCTAAAAAGATCTTTTATCTGACACAAGACACAAAAGTGTCCACCGTTTGCGCCCTAGCTTATATTTCTGATCAGACAACTGGTGCGCCATGTTGTATTCATTTGTGATTGGTCCCTAGTAGGTAATGTAATTAACTAGTAGTGCCCAAGTTAGTCTGCTAACTATCCAATCCCTACCCCGATTCCGTTTCCCTTACCTTACAGCCAAGAGTCGTACACCGAATTCTACACCGAAAAGCAGTCGTGCGTGTCCATTCTGATCACGTCTCCTACATTCTCCCTTGCCTCATTGGAATACCAGGATAAAACTTTACAGTGTAACCTCGATACTGAGACGGGGAAAAACTACATGATGTTTGACTACGAACAGATGTGTTTCAATGTGGTGGTGCCGAGGCGGAAGATGGATAACCGGGTTTATATGATTGAGGATGTTGCTAGCAGGTGGTTTTGAAATGGTTTTGGACTATCGATTAGTTTGATCGTACATTATACTCGTACCTAGCAATAAAAGTAGTCCATCTGTAGCAATTATCATCTAACAAATAAAACTATTGAAAATAACAATGGAAAATGACCAACAGATAGGGCAAGGGAGCAATTTTTGTATAACTATACAGTTCAGTTTTTTAATAAATTGCGTGGTGGTGCTTCACATCTCGTCTTATTTTCTCAAATACTTCGATGTGTAAGACTGTTCGCCTATATTTGCTTTTTTTCACCAAGAAGTCGAAAACGTAAATACACGGTTAAATAAAAATGCGAATTTCTATGTGATGTGCCATCTTATGTACTACGGTTCTAGTAGTTATTATGCCATGATGGAAGCCTAAAGCCGGTCTGAAATTCCGTCACCAAAGTTGACACACTAACTTTTAATTTATTGGTGTCAATTCTGTTGTTTAGTTTTCCTATTTTAACCTAATTTGACAACACTAAAAATTAATTGACTCAGGCGTGACCTTGCGGAAGTCCATTGTTAAATACAAAAGACTTTCAGCTCAGCGCTCGACGAGGTAACACGTTCGGTGCACAGCGGGTCAATTTCCTGAAGATGCTTCGTAGATAGGTGAAACACGTGTCGAAGTCTAATTAAGTTTATTCCAGCTTAAGGAGATTAGATCAGCGGATTAGTACTACATATTGCTTTGTTCGAGTTAATTTGTACTAAAAATATTGCCGTCCTTTTCTAAAAGACCGAAACGACAAGGATAGCTATAATTTTAGAGCTGCCAGACTAAATTAGTTTAGCATAATGCAACAACAGAATCGACACCAATACTAACCTGCGAGGGCACAGCTTACGGGTCACTTTCATTCCAGGCTTAACTGCACCACCCTCCAAGTTAAAAAGTTCTCTAAAACTACCCAGAATATGATTGCCAAGAACAAAATTGACTCGCTCGTACACACTCGGGAAGTGGTCGACGAGATCCGACATCTGACGAAGATGTTGAATTTCAACAAAGATTGTATCAACTTGCCGTTGGAGAACGGTGTGCATTTGTGGAATAACATCAATTGGGGGGATAACGCGCCTTACTGGAATCAGTATTACAAGGTTGTGAGGGAGTACAACCCTCCTTTTGAGGTAAGGTTTCGCATAATTAACTTAAGGGTTTGCCACACTGGATGCGTTCTGCGGACCAGCGGCCCGATTGCGCTGTCTGGCTATCAAGATGGCTTTCAGTTTGACATGATCAAGAAATATAATACTCTCTGACGAGAGCATTTGATTCCCATAGTGTAATAGCAATATATGTATGGATCTAGTATCTAAATTCCTTGTGATGGATGCTAAATTCCTTGGATGGATGGGAATCAAATGTCAAACTGAAAGCCATCTCGATAGCCAGACATTAGCGTAGTCGGGCCACCTGACCGCATTTGCATTATGTATGAACGGTAATGACGTTTTGCCGTCCAAATTTCATTTGATCTGACTGCAGACCGCAGGACGCATCCAGTGTGACAAAACCTTTAGACATGGTATTTAATTGCACGCACAAAGATAAAGCGTAAAATGCTGACCCGTGAGAACATACACACAGATACATATCAGGCTATACGCTGCTCGCTTTTATGTCCTTGTAGTAAGCGTAATTTTTCTGCTTTGTGTGTAATCTGTAGTAGGTAATGCAGTTTTTATAAAACTTACACATTCATACATATCATCTTACGCAGTTATATTTTTTCAGTCAAAATCGGAAGAAAGTCGTATCACTGAGCTGATTTCCGACGAGATCAACCGCTTGATAGATAATCAGTTCATCGACGACTACTCCGTCGATTTGAACCGACTGGAGATACCGCTCGAGCATTTGATGGACGTAGTGGCCCACATCACTAACGATATGGACAGAGTCAAGTAAGTACAATGGGCTACATAGAGGTTAAACTGAAATAGTTCACAATTTTGACCCCCAGGCTCGCTAGATATCTCGCAGATCTTTTAGTACGAAGAACGAACTCCTCATTAGGTCTCGTCCGGGGAGTATTACCACGACGCCTAGTTTTTTTTTATAAAGAATAAACCGTCCTTTGACTTTGCAGTCAAAGAACGTGACAGGTTGCAAGCCCATCGCCGCATTTAGAATACTAACTGGTTTCCTCACGATGTTTTCCTTCACCGTTTAAGAGCACTGGCATTGCGCACATAAATTTTTCGATAGAAGAATCCATTAGTGCACGACCGGATTCGAACCTGCGACCTTACGATCGGAAGGCGTGGTCACTCCTACTAGACCACCGGTGCTCTACAAAACTACTCAAAACAAATTTATATGCAAATGCCTGTTTACTATGCTGGTCTATCTTTCACAGAGATCTGTTGGAATGGGACGGCTACGAGATTGTAGACAACGTGGTCATACATTCCCGGCTAGTGGTCGACAATGCGTCCACTATCGACACACCGGAGGCCGATTGGCCGGACGATACATACTCAGACGTAAAGAAATGCAATTAATTATTGTAGTTTAACCCCCGGCTTCTGAAAGCTCGATCTACACTAATCGGCTGTCAAGTCACTTGCTATTTCAGCATTTACTTCAAATTAGATAGAGATAGCAAGTGACTTGAGCCGATTAGTGTTGATCGCGCTTTCAGAAACCGGGGGTTAAAGTATTAAGTATTGTGATTTAGACTTGAACCTCTCGCTTAGCAGAAATACAAGCCTTAAGTTGATTTATTCTCCAGTCTTCGCCGCGTTTTCGCTGGTTTGCGCTGGCCACACAGAATATCGGGATCGATAGCTGAAAAAACGACTGCCTAGACGATATTTAGTTATATTTTAGTTATCGATCACCTTCCTATGCAAGGTTTACATGGTAGATAAGATTGAGAGAAGAGACAGTTAAGTGAGAATCACAATTTGTATGTTAAGCAAGTTCGCCAAATCTAGTTTAAGTTCTTTTAGTACATAATTTGAGTCAAGAATTTCTTATGTGTATTAATGTACGCCCCCTGTGTTCTTATATGTTTTTGTATTAAATTCTAAAAGGTTATAAGTAGTGGTTTTTTGTATTTTAGGCTATCACCTCCTTCCCCAAACACGGTACAAGATTATTTTAATCGCAAACATAGGCTTTGTTCCAACCGTTCTTAAACTACCGTTCTTAAAAGAGCTGTCTGATCCACGTTGGATCGATTGGTGCTGTGCCACTCACGTTTTGAGTACTAAATAAATGACTATTTAGTGTAGCTATTATTATAAGCCCTCCGGGTTCCACTGCTGGGCAAAGGCCTTAAGTAGGTAAACATACGTAGCGGCACGTAAAGCCGCGTACAAATTACGCGCGGCAAACCATCGAACGTCGGCTCGCGAGGCGGCGCCGCGCAATGTGGTCGGCAATGTTAGAGCTGCCGCGCGAGGCGACACCGTCCACATTGCGCGCGGCCGCCGTGCGAGCCGATGTTCGAAGGTTTACCGCAAGTAATTTGTACGCGGCTTAAGGCTCCGGTGACAGTGGCTCGCAATTTCGAAGCGCGATTGGCTATTATTTCATTTTATTTCATTTCGGGGAGGTTGTTTGAAAAAATAACTCTAGAGAAACACGCATAAATACTGTTTGAACACAAATAATACAATAATATAAGGGAAATGTGCTTGAGTCAGAAATCATTTTGGTATTAGGTAAACGTAAGACCAAACATACTAATACCAAAATGATTTCTGATTCGGGCATGTTTCCCTTATATTATTGTATTATTTGTGTTCGAACAGTATTTATGCGTGTTTCTTTAGAGTTATTTTTTCAAACAACCTCCCCAAAATGAAATAAAATGAAATAATAGCCAATCGCACTTCGAAATTGCGAGCCGCTGTCACCGGAGCCTTAAGTCTAATGCGCAGTCGGAAATAAGGCATCCCTCTGCATCCGCACGCGCTCATTGGCCCATTCTATGCGCAGTATCCCTGGATACGGCGCCTACAATGAGCATACAATACAAAAAATACAATGCGCGTTTCGTTCACCGCTAGACTTATGTGCCGATGCCTATACCTACTTGTACTAATTCAGTAGTTTATCTTGCAGTGGGATTCTACAGATATCCGATCTACGTCTTTGTCTGACGGAAGTACTATGGTTCCGGACTTCCATGGTTTGAACATTTTCGTTTTCATGTTTTCCAATGCATTACGTGTAGTTTTTATACCATAATTGTTCGCTTTAGCCATTATTCCATGAATTATTGGTACATTTTTATAAAACTAGCTGATGGAACAAGCAAATGGCCCACCTGATTTTAAGTGGTAACCATCACCTATAGCAAAGTCCACAGTCATATTGCGGAGATGTGACACACACATTTTTTCGTTTCTCTCTCTCTAGGTGTCATTACTATGTTTATTGTCTTATCTGTCTGGAATATTTCCCTTTTATATATATATATGTTTCGTACAGTTTGTCGTGTGCGGTATGTTTAAATAAATGTCTTTCCTTTCTTCTTTCTTTCAAAGCAATACCTCGTAATTCACGCACGATAAAAACGTCCTACGATGCATTACCCTGCGTCCATCAACTTAAGGCATACAGATGTTAAGCCTCGTGTGCCTGTAAATACACCGGCAACCACATTCTTCAAACCGAAACACAGCAACGCTGCTTAGCGGCAGAAAGAGGCGTGGGGGTAGTACTTCCCCGGACGAGCCCTTCACAAAGAGCTCTACTACTGTTATGTCACACATATTTTTGATAGCACGTTGCCTCCGCCGAGCCCTAGACCAAAAAGTTCGAAAACTCCGCACTATGCTGACTGGCGACGAGGATATTACAACGGAACTAGATAAAGTGGTCTGCAGGCTGATGAAGCTGGCACTTCGCACCAGTAGGAGACGTCGCTCGCCACCACCTCCCAGGTTTATCATATTTCACAGCTCTCTATTCGATCTTCACCGAACCAACATTTGTGTGATGAACGAACATAGATGTTCGTTTTCTGTCTGGTGTTCTTATCCTGCTAATATTATAAATGTGAAAGTTTGTAAGTATGGATGGATGGATGGATGGATGGATGGATGTTTCTTACTCTATAACTCCAGAACGGCTAATCGGATCTTGGTGAAAATTGACACAGAGATATATTATAGTCTGGAATAACGCATAGGCTACTTTTTTTCCCATAGGAATACCGGGATTTCAAACTACGCGGGCGAAACCTTAGGGCGCTACTAGTATACAATAAACTTTCCCGAAATCTTCTTAGGGTTAAGGGATGACTAGAAACAATGTTTTACGATTGTAGAGACAATAAGTACTCTCTCTTTCTTGTTGTGGCTAAATCTAAATATTAGGTATATATATTAGGTAGGTAACTTCACCACGCCTTTTTCTGCCGCCAAGCAGCAACGCTGTGTTTCGGTTTGAAGAGTGTGGTCGCCGGTGTAATTACAGGCACATGAGGCTTAACATCTGTATGCCTCAAGTTGATGGACGCAGGGCAGTGCATCGTAGGGCACGTTCCTATTGTGCGTGACCTACGGGGCAATGTTTTGTTTATAGGTGATGGTTACCACTTAACATCAGGTGGACCATCTGCTTGTTCCATCAGCTAGTTGTATAAAAAAAAAAAAAAAAAAAAAAAAAAACTTGTAGGTTTATAATTTAATTGATTTATTTTATTGGTAATTTGCATTCTATTATTTTTTTAGGTGGATGCAATACAAGCTATTAGACTTGCTCACTTTGACGGAAAAAGCTATTGAAAGGAGGAAGAAATATTTCATAGAAAACTATCCTTTGAAATCGATTAGTTATGGTTAGTTCAGAACACTGAGTATACAAAATAGATCTAAATAAATTACAAGATAAATAAATAATGCCATATTTTCAATGTGCTAGGGCTACTTTGATTTTTTATAAAGTAACGTTAAATCTACTAAAGGTTTTTGGAGGACTGAAACACCGGTACTCCTCCGTCTAACTTTAAACTACATTTTAATAATTAGGCACCTAGTAGGTACAGCTACTACAAATATATCAGAAAAGCAGAAAGAGTAGGTATGCATGGTAGCACTTGCTAATTTTAAAATTGCTTTACAGTTGTTGACCCCTCTGAAAAGTCACAAGAGATGATTGCACTGGATAAAATTAGGGAGGATGATACTGCGTTAGTATTATTGTGACTACCTAGGTATACATGTCAAATCTAGAGCTTTTTGCTTTGTACAAGCTAGGGTGTACATATCCCAAACCACTATCCAGAAATTCCTTTAGAATTTCCTCTTCCTTCCTTTTAGAAAGGAAATAAACAGCTCTACCAACAAGCTCTACAAACAGCTCTAATAAAAATTGTTTTATATTAGGTTGGTGGGTAAGGACCTACCAACCTAATATAAAACAATTTTTATTAGTTTTTATAGTGTTTACTACACTTAAGGAAATCACACACGTATCAAGGGGAAGGTCGCGGGTTCAAATCCGGCTCGGAGAATAACTTTTGGGACACTATAAAATCTTTGTTTTTTCTAATATAAAACGTTAAAATTTCCGAGGTTTTTTGAAGTTTGAGCCTAGGTTGGTACTATAGCGATTGCGGAGCTCCACAGACCATGGCTCATTTACTGATCTGTCCCTTGTGTCCCAACACCTGCACAAGGGACGATCTTAACAAGGCCACCGACAATACAGTATTATTTAAAGCATTAGTTATTATTTAGTCCAAGCATTATTTAAAAGTTGTTTAGTGTACTATTGACACGATAGAAGAAGAAGGTCTTAGCAATGGCTAAGAGTTTCTACAATACTATATTAAGTTGGTTTAGGTTTTTCTTTTATCGTATCGAGTACGGACTTAATATTTTTCTTTATTTTGTTTTCAGTTTAAAAATAGTAGACAAGTACCGCCATTTGGTTCAATCAGGTACATACCTACGTTTAGATATTTTATTGGATCTTAAAAAAACATTTGCGTTTTTTTCAATTATCTGTTTGATTTCTAGACAAACCTAATGTTAGAGAAGAGTCTCGTGCTAAATATCGCCATATAGATTTGGAGTTAGAAGATGATCTTAGTATGACAAGTGCTGTGTTCTTGAAAGGTTAGTTTGGTTAATTTGTTAGTAGGTGTCTAGCTTGTATTAACTAAGGAGTTTATTAACTTTATCATAAATCTACTTACCCAACATGATATTCTCCTTTTTGTTTCAATACCTATAAGTAAGTGTTAATGTTCCAATTTCGGATAAAATCCGCTACATTTTCGCTCTATTTCTAAAAGTTATTTTGAGCGGTTGGTTATCTGGCTACATTCGTACAATTTTCTATGTAGGTATAATGAACACTTGCATATTTACTTTTATGGAATTGATACCTACCTACGTCAATTTTCAGACTATGAATACATAGACAGACATTCTCCGAGTCTGTATGAACCAGAGCCCACTTTGACCGACATGGCACTATTCGACCCTGAAAACAACGAAAAGACGAAACTAGAAAGAACTCAGGCTTGGCTCGAAGAAGACCTTGAGCTGGTCCCATATCCCAATCCCGAACAGACCTTCGACAATGATATAAGTTCGGGCGATACAGAACACAGCACATCGCTTTCCAAATATTACAAAAAGAGATACAAAAAATACAAGCCCAAGAAACAGTGCATTGAACTTAAATGCGTTGTTTGTAAAAGATCTCATTCAAAATCTTTTGGAAAGGAATCTAAGAAGGACAAGAAAGTAAAAGATAAAGCGAGTAAAACTAAAATAATAAAGAATGTTTCCAAAAAGAAATCTAGCTACAATAATCTATTTAAAGATAACAGCAATAAGTACGCGTCAATTCATTATAGGCACTATAAGGTCAAACCTCGCAAGAAGGAAATCGAATATTTGCAGCCCACCGCTTCCAAACCAGTAAGGACTTACATAACAGTTAATTCCATATATTATTTTAGGATAATTTTTGGTTTATTATGTAGGTAAGTACCTAACTCTAGAGTTACATCTAGTTTAGTCTTCATTTGATACATACCTATGGTTTGTTTTACACAGATTCCGGCTAGTCTTATACAACTATGTCATCCAGAACTAATGATCGAAGACAATTTGCGGATGTACAAAGAACAAATAATAAATTTCACAAGAGACAATCAAGTGACACAATTTAACCAATCACGCGGTGGCGTGGCGGCCACTGAAAAAAGTATTCTTATCGATATTGTAATGGATGATATTCACGAGACTATTGCTATGAGAAGAACTATCGGTACAGATGCGGAAGGAGACCCAATGGGCTTTGAAAATGAAACCTTGATACGAAGCGTTAGCAACACGGTCGTCAACGATTATAGTTTTTTTGATAAACATGACGTTGCGATTAAGGATGATCAAACAATTTTCTTGGACGGTAATTAAATAGCCTTGAGTCCTTTACACACCAAACCCGGCGGCCCACCGGGTTTGGTGTGTAAAGGACTCAGACTTGTTTTGCGTTAATATAGAACTAAGCCCGGTACCGGGTACCCGCCTGTTCGCGCTGGCTTTGGTGGTGTGTAGGGTTAGCTTGACTCCGCATAGAATGTAGAATTATGAATTGTTTTTTTTAGATATCAATGAGCCATCGACATCTAAAGGTATTCGCCACGTGAGTATGGATTCCCAATGTGGGCCTGACGCTTCGGCACCCGTTTACTCTATACTGTCCGCTGCGACATCTGTTACTAAAATGCCAGGCATTTTAATGACTGGTATCAAAATTGACGATTCTTCTAATAACACAAAATTTAAGAACACAGTTCGTTATACTGACGTCTTAATACAAAAATCTGTAGATTGCTGCATTTCAACCAATGATGGTGAGACTGTTTACAAGACAATAGCACCTAGAGAAAGATCCATTGGTATAAAAATTAAAGAGTCTGATCCCGATATTAACGCACACATCGAATGGACGCATGAATCCGAGCCGATCGAGCTTAAACATAAAGTAAGTATAAGAGAGCACGGAGCGATGCGACAAGATAGGTCGATTATGCAAGAACAAAATACGGCTATGATGCAACAACAACAGTTAAATATAAAGAAAAAACTAGAGTTAGTTATACGGGATCGAGAGTCAACAAGGACAGAACAAGAGTCGACAAGGACAGAACAAACATCAACAAGGATTGAACAAAAATCGACTATGCGTGAAAAAGATACCACGGCTATAATGCCCCAAAATCACGAGGCACGAAATTCAACTGCACCAGAGCAAGGTATGGCAACTCAAAAACAGGATGTAGTAACAATGCGAGTACAAGAATTGAATATGCGAGACCATGGGTCGACTATGCGAGAACAAGAAACAACGAGAACAAAACGCGAAAAGCAAGCGCCGTCGCGAGATCCACAGTTATGTCTGCAAGAACAGCTTTCTTATATGCAAAGACAAGTGTCAACTATGCAAGAAAAAGTGATAATAATGAGAGAACAACAATCGATTATGCGGGAACAAGACTCGAGCATGCAAGAAGACGAGCTTGTTATTCAAGAGCAAGAGTCGATTTTGCGAGAAAAACAAGAGGCCCTCGCTATTCAAGAACCAGATTTTGACCAGACCAACATCACCTCGCCATACACTGAATACTCGACTGAAACAAAGTGTCTCACATCGATACATAGCGGAATGAAAACCGAAGATTCAGGTTCTGAAGTTTGTGGAAGCGTTGCAAGCATTTTTAATAGTCCATCAAACCTGGCTAACTGCTTGAATAGTGATATGAAAATTACATCTTCTTACAGTAAAGATGTTGGAGTATCAAGAAAGATGAAAAGGTACGTCCGCCCAAAGTTATGCTGCGGTGGTGTTCAAGTACATAGTTATAGAGACAAACAGTCCTCCGTAGATATTATGTATCAAGGAGAATGGCAAAATCCCAGACCAAAAGTTCTTACAAAGAGGAAAATTTTCAATCCTGTTAATGTTAAGAAAATCAATGACTCAACATTGAAAAAAAAAGCCGACTCCAAAGAAAAGGTGAAAAAAGTTATTTCAAAAGAAAAAATACCAGTAAACAGTTCTGTGAGAAGTGATAACCGACCAAAAGCATCTTCACCGATACAAAAAAGTGTCATTCCGAAGATTAAAACAAATGTGGAACAGACAAGCGAACGTATAAGTACGTTCGTTCCAAAGTGTGACGCCAAAATTAATAGACCTATAAAAACAGTGGTTAAGGTAAAACTAATTACATGAGTTGAAACAGTAGTTGCTATTCAATACACACATACTACATTCATACTGTATTTTTCAGGTGCCACACAAAGTTACGATGAGGTATGTATAAAATTTTGGAGCCAAAATCTTGAAGACCTCGACGGCAAATTGCAATTATTTGTGACTGTTTCAGTTCTGCTACTTCCAAAACTACAAAATCTGTTTTGATTGTGAAAAAACCTTCAAAAACAATGGTTTCTGCCGCAAAGGACATCCAAAAAGCTACAAGAACCGTAAATAAGAATTATATACCGAATTATTTGAGAAAAAGTGCTCTCAAATCACAAAACGATCAAAATAGTTTGAACCTTAGCGTAGATTCTGCTAAGGGTAATATCTGTTTGAAAATAAATGCTCCAAAACCCATACTTCGTTCCAAAACTGAAGAAATCAAACGGGATTTGTTGAAGTTTCATGACAAAGTGCCCGAAAGGAATTATGTTGTACTAAGAAATGAAGTTGAGAAAAAAAGTAGTGGAAACGATGGACAGCAAGCAAAAACTACTCCTGATGCCGGGAGGAGACGAGGCATTGCAAAACGACCAATAAGTCCGCAATCTCAAAACAGCTCTTCTTGTTCATCTCCAAACAGCATCGCCACTGTTAGGGCGGTATCCCTCCGACCTAAGAGTGTAACTAGTCGAAAACATTCACCCTACAATACTAGTACCGCCAATAGCGGATCGGAAAACACAACACCTAACAGAAACAAGAAGTTTACAAAACGTTGCAAAAGCGCTAAGACGCCAGATGAAAAGTCGGTAGATAACAAAGAGAACATTCCACAAACTTCCAAGCAATCCAGCAAAGGAATTAACAAAATCGCCAAAGGGACTTTCTTGGGGCAGAAGAAAGAGGTGTTCATTGCACAATTGAAAGAAAGCCCGCCTTTACCATCTTCTACAAATAAGAAGCTTAAATCCAATTTAAATATACCAAAAACTAGTAACATTATTGAAAAAATGTCTACTAGTGTCATTACTTCAAAAAAGTCATCTCTAATATCGGATGATTTGACTGCAGATAGCCAGAATACAACTTCTGCAGGAACAGAGATTTCAGATGTGGTTCTCGTGTTAGAACCACACAAACACATATCTGATTCTACAACAGAAATCCCAGAAGTCCCTAATATTGTAAATAGCTGTCTTATAACAGAATGGTTGGACAATTCCACTTTGAATGTCGATGTGAGTCAGTCGAATAACTTACGAATCGCTATGAGAATGTTGGTTGAAGAGACTTTAGACTTCATCGATGGCCCTTTCGATAACAACTGCTCGATAGATACTGAAACAGTTATTTTGAGTCGTGAAGACCTTGATGGCGTAGGTGTTCATCTCAGTTCTTCGCCTATAAGTTTCAGGACTGTGATTACGAACGAAAACGATTCCCTTCAAAGCGACCTGGAGCAAGCTTTGAATCGTTCCTTCGACATCACACTTGGTGATGAGTCTATTCTTAGTCTGGACGATACTACGTTAACCGTCACAGATTTAGACTTGCTGTCTTTCAAGTCTATCACGTCGGTGTCGAAATACTCGGAGTATTTATCGGCTGGCAGTTCTCAAGGAATACTCCTTGTGCAATCTATGCATACAACTTCCGTAAAAGATATTTATGAAAGGAAAGACCAGCCTTTCACTACTGTAAGGCATACTTTTATTTTACTTTTCGATGTTCTTGTGTTTTTCGTTTGAATTCCTTTTAATTTATTATGTCTCTTTTTAAAGATTCCGCAAAACAATGCTGGGGCTATAGCTATACAGGCTTTTAGTGGATTTTCTATCAACGGCGAGCCCATAGCAGGTGATAAACCCGACCCCATCAACTTCGTTGACTCTGAGACGGGAAGCATGGCGGTTGGTGTTTCTAGGCAAGCTGTGAGTGAAGAAACTTATTTGCAGTGCATCTCAGAAATTGAACTTGCAAGTCTGTATTTATTATTTAATCGTATGACAGAATATAATAGGCGAAACAAACATTTTACAGTAATAAACTAAAAAACAAAATTAGTTAAATCTTCTAAACAATACTAAATACTAAACCACACTAAATACTTAATCTAATTTAAAGTTCAATGTTGAGATTAAATTAAGATTTGACAATTGATTTGGTGACTACCGTGCCTCGGGATAAGGCGGTGTGTTTTTTTAAGGAGTTGTGAATGTTTTGCTCAGATAAAGAGGAAAACTCCTGCGTTCATTGCTAATAGGAGTATTTTTTGTCAGATAATTTACATAATTGTTTTTAGTAAACTCTTTTGTTTTAGAATTCAGAAGAGCTACTTATATCGGGTCGATCTTCAAATAGCTTTGAGTCCTGCCTCGTCGACGAAGATGCAGTCGTACCCAGTTGGCTGTTTCAAATTATAAGCCAACAGCAAGCGGTAAGTAATCTTTGTAATTACAGAGTACTTTTTCATAGTAGAAGCTACATAAAGGTAGATTAGTAAGGAATAATACGGGTTTAAACTAAACAATTCTATCGTATCACCTACGTCGTAGCCTCTACGTCGTAGCAGATGCTACGAAAACGCTACGCCGTGTCTGCAATTTGTTAATAATTAGTGTCTAGTGGTCGCCAAACGTCTCTTGGCTAACATTTAATTTGTAATCGCCATTTTCCATATTCCATCATTCCTCCCTGCTACGTGTCCTGCCCATCTCCACTAGAGAGAGATAGTTACAAAAAAAACTTCATGTATGAAAATGGGGACTTTTCAGGCTGAAGATGAACTAGACCCTCCTCAACCACAAATGATCCCTCTGCCAATGGCCGAAGACCCGATGTATGACGACAACGGGAATATGGTGGGGATAGCCGCAGGCGCGGGCGACGGGAGAGGAATTCACAGCGACCAATCACAGGACAGCTCGGGACGAGGCACCTCGCTTAGCTCTAGTCCTAACTCGTCCGGCGCACAGAGTGAGGTAATCACTACATAGTATAAAACAAAGTCGCTTTTTCTGTCCCTATGTATGCTTAAATCTTTAAAACTACGCAACGGATTTTGATTTTTGGGCCTCCTTCAGCTTTCTACAACATAAAACAAGTCTATGGTAATATTTTTAGGCTATCCTCATCGACCCGTCAGCGTTTGTCGCACAGTACGACGGCGTTGCTTTGCAGCAAGACTCTGAAGACAGTTCTATTGTGATGCTGGGAAGCAACGATGATGAAAATGAGGGAAACCCACAAGGTATGTCACATTATTTACACACTATCTAAACTTTCAACATAGCCCTTTGCTGGACTTTGGGCTTTATGAATGAGTATTATTTTTTTTTTTCAAAAATAATGAATCCGATGAATTTTGAAGGCATTGTTAGCGGACACTTCACAGTTTTATCCTATCTATGTGTGTGTAACTGTATTTACTTTTTTGACATGAACTGTTTTGTATTTCATTTCTTTTTTGTTTGTCTGCCAGATTTGCAAAGCTTCAGTTATGGTGAATCTATAAGAAGGAACCCCCACGTTCAACCCAACACTACCAGCGACGATGCTGACGTCAGCTCTTTAGAAACCGACGTGCCGGACTCGTCCGACAACTGACGAAACTGCCAAGTAAGAAACTGATTGCTTATGAAGATTATCGATCAAAATCGACAGTGCTCGGCAGCTTACTATGTATTCGAATAGAAGTCAATAAATTATTTGTTACTTTACCGAAAATGTTGCATTTCATATTTTTTAATCTTTGAACCGGGTTGACATTGAGACAGAGTTTTCACGAACTGATAAAATTATCGATCCCAAGTTTTACTCAATATTTGTTTTTAGGCACATGGTATAAATTAACCCTAAATAGGTTGTTTTGTTTTATATCTTGTCTGGAGTAGAACTAACTTAAACTTGTACCTATGTTTACTTTAAGATTAAATTATAGCTTTGACAATCTGGGGAGTTGAGTAGAACTTTCTCCAATTCAAGTTTATTCCAAAATTAAGAATTACTGGTTAGAGACTTTAAAGGGGTTTTTGAAAAAGTAACACGTAAAATCGAGGAAATTTCTTTTTTTGCATTTATTCGTATTGTACAATCTTATAATGATTCATTCTGCAAAATTTTACAGGCGAGCAAGAATTTATATATAAAACATCAGCTCTTTCGTATTGTACATAACCATTTTACCAGTATAGGTGAAAACATGCGTATAGTTTTTTTTTAGTTTTAGGATAATAAATTACTTAAATACTAATTCAAGTTTGGTTCTTTATTAATACAATATCAATAGGATTGCACTATCCTGTAAAGTTTGGAACATACCAAAAACATACTATGGTGCTCTTTCGATGCCGATGAACTTTCTATGCTAAATACAATAATGTTAGATACAAAATATGAACGTGAAGCGAATTACATTGATACAAGGCAGGCATGATTTAGATTATTGGATTCAGACTTTCTCATCTCACTTCAATATTTTATACTTGACACGTTAAAGTAGCTTTAGAGCGTTGAAACTATTAATTTAAAACAAATGTTATTAAAGCAAACCTTGTGTGGTAATTAAGAGCTGGCGGCAGCGGCCTTGCTGCGCCTCAGTAACGAAGTGAGCTAAGAGAGTGCGCTAAACCCGTACAAACGCTATATTCATAGATGCTGCTGTTATTTATATTGTTATCAAAGTAGGAAATTGAACGACGAAAAATTCAGTTCAACCTTTACTTTGCGGAAGTTGTGTAGTGAAAACGTATAAGATAATTGAAATGTCACTTATCGGTAGTAGTTAGGTAACTATTACACACATTAATAATTATTATTTAAGGCAGTGAAACACCCAACATAAATTCAAGGACAGTTGGGACGAGATTACCTAGCTAACGTATAACTAGACATTTTCACAGACGACCTCCTACACTCGGCCGCGTTATAATGTACAATATTTACAACTCTTATAAACGAATACGAATTGTCGCTTCAATACAAATACGGGGACACGCTGCAGCGGTACTCTAGCAGGTTACTCTAGCTAAACCACTCAGTCATTGAAAGTCCATCGGCCTATTGCATCATCCTAACACCTCGATTACAAATGACGGAACGAAAATACTCATACGTCTATACAATAACAATAATATAAATGTCTTCATGAGTCAATATCGATAAATTATAATACTACATAGAAGAAATCTAACAATCCGAGATCGTGGACAACAACTTTATATCTGTGAAACGCGCCGAACCATTCCGAACACTTAAAAACAATGCATTTCAATTACGACTAAATCATCATTGCCATTGTTATAATTATAATATCAATTATTCCAAACTTCTGATTCACATTTGTAGGTGATACACAAAATCATAAAAAGGCATTTTAACAAAATATGTGTCGTAATTAATAAATAGACAAAACGACAAAAATTGCACTCCAGCTTAAAACATTTTGTACCTATTAATATTTCAATCAATAACAAAGGTAAAATATATAAAGCTATAACCCTTTCCCGCCCTTCGCAACTAACAACAACGATCAAAATATTGAAGAGAATAATGTAATATCTGATTTCACTAGATTAATCTACCGTCAGCCTTGCTACGAGTTTGCGAAGGAACCTGCATCCATCAATGAAATAAAAGAAATATTATAAATCATTACATGTGCAATTGTTCAATAATTAACACAAATTCAGGTACTTAGTTATGGCCCTAAATGGCTTGACCTAATATTACATATTAATAAGCACCATTAAATAAGAAAGAGAAAAAGATAGACAGAAAGATATAGATAGATTAGATCTAGAAAAACCGGAATACTTATATTTCAATATGAGAAAGTTACAGTTCCTTCCCAAACACGCAGCTTTTCTATGACAAATGAACAACTTTCGTTTGCAATCACACAGTTCTAATTATATTCTCCATTTTTACTCATGTTATCACAGAAAATTATGTATTTACAATTTGTCGTACTAACTGACGTACGTAGTCGCCTTATCTTTGTCTCGCCTCAAATGTACCTACCGCATGATACTGAACGATTACGACCTTATATTCGACTATTGTGTTTTATCTGCAAATATAACAAAAAATTTACTTATGTAACTAATTGGAAAATAATTCTTTAACAACAGAGATCCGTTGTTGCTGATGTAGGACATGTATTGTTTTTGAGTTCAGTCATTGTAGGGTAAAAATTTTCAATAGGCTAATAACTTATTTATAATGACTAGGTACCGTTTATTTTATAAAACACAATAGTCGTAAGAGTGGATAGCTAACATGACTATCAATGACAATGACAAAATGGAACGAGGAATATAACGGACATAGATTTAAATAACAGTCGCCAGCAGAATCGGTTAATGTCCTCAAATGTTTTCACTATCTACAGGTAGCAATAGGCGTACGTAAAGCAAACGGTCCATCGTCCCATTAAAATAGTTAGATCCGCAATCTGAGTAAAATACATAAATAATGTATTGAATTTATGTCATTTGTCATCTATCCCAGATTGAGGACCACAGTAGATCATTGGAACAATCCATAAGACAAAAAGCAATCCATGCTGTTTTTAAATAACGAAACTGCTACACAACCAAGCTCTAGTAAGCTTATAAGAATACATTGAAAATTATTATAAACCGATTCTCTTGTAGACTTTACATAACCAGATTTTGTGCCTGGTAACGTATCAGATAATACCAAATCTTATTTTTATGTCTTTCGTTGACATAATAAAAAATTTTGCTGTTACATGAAAATTATTAGTTTCTGAACTATTTAGTCACAGGTTGGGCGCCAGTTTTGCAACACTGACGCCCAACGTGGGTCTTGTAATGAACTAAGATAATAGGTAAAAATCTAAATTTAAGCTATCACACATAACCGCTACTTTTACATCTGTAATTTAGCTTTTTTGATAGCTTTTACGTACCTAATATATATAATAATATGTATGTGTATATATTTATTAAAATTTATCCAATAAAGTATAGCAAGGTGTTATTATTAAATTATGTCAACGACCGAATTCCCGTGCAGGCTTTTTATTTTAGTAACAATATAAGAGTCGTGTATTATGAATCAATAAGTTATTCTTTGAAATATTCAATATTGTGACTTGAATTTTGCACCTTGCATTGGTGGTGTTACAAAAAACGATACTCTTCCTCCCGTTAATGACAAAAGTATGATATCATAATGGTACAATTTTATAATGATAGATTTTATAAAACTACCTACATTTATTTTAAGTGAAACCAGGCGACAAAATCTAACTAATAAAAATGTTTTTAAGATCAAGAACTGGGGTAGTTTTAAAATTTTATGCAGAAATATAATATTTTAAAGTTTACATATAATTCATTTTAGTTACATAGTTAATTGTATTTAAATTTAAAATATAACGTAGATATAAAGCACTTGGGGGAAGGACAGCAAATTCAATAAAAAATGTATTTATTTAGTACAATATTAACTAAGTAAAAATTATTCACTAAGTAAATATTTTATACAATACTAGTATTAATTTGTTTGACGATGATTCGCTAGTGTTCTCTCAACGTCTATGCAAATATGAAACGGTGTCGAGTGCAGCGAGCGACGCGCCGGCCTGCGCAGCGCCCCGCGTCCTCGCCCCCAACAGCCAATATTATGTTACTTTATTAGTGCAAATTTAATATAGAAAGTTTATTTTACGATACAGACTAATAATTTCATTTATGTAAAAATCCTAGCGCAAACGATTCGCCTGGCACCGTTTCATACTTCGACCACCTTAACCGTAATATAAATCAAAGAGTAAAATTTTAGCGAATTAAAAATTAAATTTTCCAAAACATTGTAAACACTAGAATTTGGACACCGGTCTAGGAGTGGTAACGCGCGCGTGCGCCGCGGTCGCACCGCGTCGCGCTCTCCTCGAGACACTTCCAAAATCCTGAGCAACGATTGTCGTCTATTTACACACGTCCGCCGAGTATAAAACGATATCGTCCGAGGCGCGGTCGCGTCAGATGGTGCTCGCGGGCGAGGAGGCGGCGGGCGGCGCGCGCACGTCCCGCTGGGAGCGTGCGCGGCGGCGCCGCTAGCACCAGTCGTCCTCGTCCGAGTCGGAGTGGCGCGCGCGCGGCTTGTAGCCGTTGGGCACGCGGCCCGGCGCCGGCGACGGCAGCGCGCGCGCCAGGCTGCAGCCGCGCCCGAGCGCCAGCGCCGCCTCGTAGCTCAGCGGCGCCTCGTACGGACGCGACGCGCGCTCCGGCGCCTCGTAACCCGCGCCGCCACCGACACCGCCACCGCCGCCGCCACCGCCGCCACCGACACTGACACCTCTACCGCGTCTGCGCCATAACACAAATCCATTACCAGAGTTGCCTTATACATGACGATCGCTACTAAATTTGACCAGGTACAGTAACTGTCGTGTAGAATCAAAATTGTTATACCCACCCCGTAGAATCGGAATTTTATTGTATTGTCGCCCTTGTCTACGTCAGAGAGGTCTACGTTGTAGAACGTCTACTTTTAGGCTGCACGGAATCAATGCCGTACGCCGTATCAACAATGTATGTGTAATCTTCGAAGTAGCGAAATCTCTTACGCCGTATGTTTACGTGCCCCGATTATAAAATATTCACCGCACTAATTAGATGCTAAATATTTATCAGCCCACTACTAACTAACCCTCCTAAGTAATAAAGAGTTGAACAGTGGTCAAAATATGTAATCCTCACCTTTCTCTAGATCTATAGTCTCGGTGTATCAGTCTTTCAAATTCTCGGTCGTACTCATACTCGTCGTGCAGAGGTTCCACGGGGTCGCGCACCGCGTGGGTATGCCTCAGTGATAACTGAAATACCAATAATGTTGACTCAGCTCTACTCTTGGTCATCATAACCATCAAGCAGTCTGGCCTAGGACAATACGGAAAACACAACATTAAAGGCTCCGCAGTCCTACCGCGACGACGTGACACGGCGAATCAGTCCAAAAATAGCAAGATAAAATGGTCTTGAAAAGAGTCAAATGAATTTAATTTGAAATAATTTCATGCATAGTTTTTAAACTGAATCGCTGTAGGTATATACACGTCGTGGTAGGCCAGTAGATCTCAGTTTGGTGATGATGAAATCAATGCCGAAAAAAATGGCTACAACGTATTTTTCAAAACATGGATCGTAAAAAAATGGTTTTAATGTGGATAAAATAATTTGAGAAACATACAAATAAACTTGCTACAAAGGTTAGGGATTAAAGTATTAAATGAAGGGTAAAGTGTATAAAGTTAAGTATAATAGTACATTGTTCACCGAGAGGAGAAAGTGACCGATTACCGTCGAGGGTGTCGTTCCGAGCCGTAGGCGAGGGCTTTAAAACACCCGAGATCGGGAATCGCACTTTCTCTCGAGTGATACATAGTGCTTTATACTACACCTACGAGGAAAATAAAAAACTAAAACTGAATCCTCAAACAACACACAAATTGAAAATGGCGCCAATGGCGTCTGCAATTTTCACATGTTCTTTTTTCAAATTGTTTATCCTGCCGCCGCAGGGTCGCACTGCCAGCCCGATACCATCCAACACACAGCTAGTGGCCAGTGTCATTATGCGAACTTGGAGATAAAAACTCACTGTAAAAACTTTTTGGCTTTTGATATTTAGGTTACCGGCGCATAGTCTTACCCAAAATTAAAAAAGAAAAACCACGTAAGAAATGGATTTTCATACACTTTTCTCTCCCGCTCAGATGCGTTCTCTCCCCGCATATTTGTTCGATATGCAATGACGTACTTTCTACCGTAAATTTGATAAAGTATCAAGGTACTTTCCAAGCAGGTGTAGTATAAAATATGTTGTTGAGGTTGTATGAGCTGAGGAGTTTTTGGAAAAGAATAATACGAATTAAATCAGGAAATAAGCTAATAGTAAGATGTAGCGTCTATTTCATCATCCCTGAGTAACACTATACGTTAAGAATTAATATACATGTTTTTGTTTTTGGGTTCCGTACCCAAAGGGCAAAATGGGAACCCTACTACTATAGCTCGCTGTCTGTCTGTCCTCTGTTACCAGCCTGTATCTCATGAGCCGTGATAGTTAGATAGTTGACATTTTCACAGATGGTGTATTTCTGTTGCCGCTATAACAAGAAATAAGTACTAAAAAACAGATTAAAATAAATATTTAAGGGGACTCCCGTACAACAAACGTGATTTTTTTCCGTTTCCATAGATATGGTACGGAACCATTTGTGCGCGAGTCCGACTCGCACTTAGGTGGTTTTTAGAAATCTAAACTAGAGGCGGAAATATTTTTATCGGACGGATAGTGTTACACAGAAAATCTGAAACTAAATCAGCTTCAGCTATGAATTAGCTTTTCCGCTCTACCAAGTGGAAATTCAAGTTCTCGCAGAGATGGTGATATAGAGGCTCTCAGGAAAATTCAGGAATATGTAATGAAGTTTAGGAAAATATTACTATAAACGAGGGCTAGATACTGACGTGCGAGGGACTATGGCTTATTCTGGCGAACGGCGGCTGCTGCTTGACGTGCAGCGTGGACGGCTTGGTGGGCGTGGGTGGCAGCTGGCGACCGCGACCGCGCCGCGCGTGGTCGCGGTCGCGCTCCCACGACCGGTCGCGCCACTCACGCCACTCGCGGTCTCGCTCGCCCCCTGTGTGGATCCAAACTGTATCTTGAATGATTTTGAAATTCCATCCGATGTTCTTCTCCCTCGATCGTCTTTCGCCACTTTTAAATCATCTTTTACGCCGTGGCTTCCGAGATCGTCAATTGTTTAAGGCGTGGCTTTGCGATTTCCTGTGTACACTGCACACTGACCTCAATGTACAATATTAAAAAGACAAAGCAAATACTGTTGTACTATTCTGCCGATCAGATCCTCATAAGTTTGACAATTTGTTACGAGCTACGAAGATTGTATATGTTTTGTCTTTTTAATTAGAATCCCAGCCAGAAAATTTTACATCCACGGAGTTAAATCATGATTCAAAAGAGGCAAATACATATCTCACTTATGTCACCAATCAAAAGATAACCAAATAAAGCAAATTAATAATCGTTATACATAAAAATACCAACAGATGTGCAAACAATTTTCTTTATGGCTAAGCGCTTCGCTTATTTGCTTCAAGCTGATATCACACGTCCACCAATAGTTAACCGTGCTTCAGCAATATACCTAGGCAGAGTACAAAACTAAATTTTTCCGCAGCAAAGAGTCAATCCTTAGCGTAGCCTGTTATTTGTTTTGATTTAGACCCTTTGCTTTACAATTTGATCGAATAGTTGGTATAGTCAATACAATTGCATAATAAACTGTAACATTAATTTTACACATTTGATTTTGTACTGATCTCGATTTCTTGTACCATTATGGACACAGTTCGTTTAATAGCAATAGCTTTTATAATACTTTACGTCTACAGCATTGGGTGATGTTGGCCAGTGTCTGTGCGTCCATAGTGTGTGGCGAGTGAGTCTCACCGTAGGTGTGGTGGTGTGGTCGGTGTGGCGGAGTGGGCGACCGCGAGGGATAGCTCAGGATGGTCGTGGGATAGCCCGTCCGCCACGGCTTCTCTCCTGTCAGCAATACCTTCACATGTACCTCTATTATCCTAACCCAACGTCGGTAGACGTGTACTTGAAAAATCAACTCAAATGTCGTGTTAACAAAGCATGTTTTTTACAACTCTATAAATACATAAAATATTGATGTTGATAATATTTATATTTAGAACAGTACAGTTAAGTAAATCGGTATATGACGGCTAATTAACATTGAACACATTTCGTTAAATATTTCAGCATTTTGTAGATTAGAGATACAGAAAGTATGACATAGAGCTTGTCAAGCTTTTGTGCATGCTGCATGGTCAGTTATCGTGATGTAGTTATGGTGTGCAAGCGATAAAACATCACTTCTGTGGCATAGTCTGGTGTGGTAAGGAATCATTGATTAAAGCAGTTAGTTCTGTGCAAGTAAGGGCTGGGTTTGACATTTGAGCGTTTAGATTAGGCATGCAGCATGCAAAATGAAATAATTTTAGGAATTCTTGAAACAAGTCCAATTGGTGCTCTAAGAATGTTATTCTAATTATGACATTTTTTATAAAAATATATTTTCTATTTTTTTTGTCTTTACCAATACATAATATATTTAAATTATGAATGCATAATCAAGAATGGGCTAATTTATTACACTTTTATGACTACCATGTAGTCACTACTTCTACAAAACATGAGTAGTTTTCTACATACAGCTAAACAAAGCTATATAGATTTTCTCACAAATATTTTACGGTATTTTCATGAAAAGAAAAATGTTTGCAAAACTGTTTCGAATCGGTCAATCGATAGATAATCGTCGTGTTGTTTATAAAATAATTATTCATAAACTGCAGTATAAATGAAAAATAAAAAAGCTCTTGAAGTAGGTACTATTATATTATTTAAATCGGCGATGGTTTTAAGCCACCTAAAATACAACGAATCTGCTGAAAACTAACGAAATTTAAAACAAGAAGAATGACTAAGATCATCTACTTTGAGATTTCATCTACTTTAGGAAAACAAATAGGCTTTGTTTTGAATAAAATACACAGAAAGGGAAAATAGAGGGCTGTGTCATGTACGAATCGCAAACGATACCTACCATGTGGATGGTACTGATGCGGCCCTCTGTGCGGTCTCCCATGCCTCTGGTGTTGGTGTTCATGCTTGACTATCTCTACGACATTACTGACGGTGTCCGAGAAACCGATATCGTGGTGATATCCCGGGGGGTACTGGTGGTTGCCTCTCCGTCGAGGACTAGGCGTTCGTCTGGAACCCATCACATCGAAATATAGCGTTCAAGAAGATGAATGAATTTTGATCCCGCATGCCAATATAACACAGCATGCGACAATAAGGGCACGAAAAAGATAGGTTAGAAAGGAGATCCGATGAATACACATTTTGGTTAGTGGTTCAGAGTATCACGTGCATGGTAGACATACCAGTTTTGACAACGATAACTTTGATATCAATCTCTTCATCGATGGCGCTATAAAACAAAAAGGAAATAACAAAAACTAATAAATAAAACTAAAAATATTGTATGCCTTGTGATACGGTACGGTCGGTCGGTACCTACCTTAAACTTGAAGATCTGCCTTGGTGGCCATTCTGATAAGCAACGTGTGGGGGTTGTAAGTGTCCTCGCTCATCTAATGACTCCATAGAAGCATGATGTGATCCTTGAAGTTCCAAAACCTAAAATCGATTACTATTTTAATATCTCATTTTCAAATAAAACATTGTAATTGCAAATTTAGTAAACTATTTGCTGTCCCATATTTACAAATGTTTATCAAATCATGCAGACAGTTGACGTGCGTGTAATTGCAGTTCATGCGACAAATCGTGCTTGGTGTGCTGATTAAAACATGTTACTCACCAAATGTTCCATTACTATCTATTTCTAGGTTATTTCACGCTAGTCTTGATAACATGCTAAGACAACTAAAAGAGGAGACGTAGGGTATATATTATGTTGATCGGGTTATGTATTGGTGTCTTGTAAATGTTATGTCATCGATTATGTATGGTTGAGTGAGAATGCTGAGTGGATTAGGAAAAGTAGACCAGAATACCTAATTGTTTACAAAAAAAGACATTCCCTATTTTATCTCGAGATAAAAATACAGACATATAAAGCTACGATTAACCTATAAAACAACTATTACTCAAAATGTTTACCTACACATCAACAACCATCTGTAAACTTAAAATGTTTACGATTAATAATCGTAGAATAACACATTCAGATCGATAAAAACTAGTTTGTGAGCCTAAGGCCATATTAATATTTTGTTACAACAACGTCACCTAAAACAGATATCAATCTAAGTTTAAACAACAGAATAGTACCTAATAATTATCACATTTTCGACAGTAAACACTCAAACAAGCTTACAATATCAACTATCTATGAAAGAGTACATCGATGTGATTAGTTACTAAAGGGGCACACCCAATAGCGTATACACATAGGACATAGCATAGTACCAATATCACATCTGACTTTAAAATATCGCCAATAGTTTTACTAATATCTGTAAATTGTGCTAAATAATTTTGGTAGCGGAATGATATTGGTGGGTACATCGATTGCACTTGACAATAGCTATATGGTTTGATTGATTTGGTTTTCAACAATGATTTTATCGACATTTTAAACCATCGGGCGGTATTCACCTTTTTATTGTTCCTGTAACAATAGAAAATAATTCTTTGAACCATTATATACATTAAAACCATGACGTGTCAAAAAATTACTAAATCTGCATAACTTTTTAATAAATTCCACTTTGAAGTCGGGTAAAAAGCGACTAAAGTCTCATCAATTAATACTTTTACACACAAAGACTTGAGAATATGCAATTAAAAACCTACTTTATGTTTGTATGTATAATAAAAAATATCTATCTATGTAAGTATATAATGTATTAAATATATCAGTCATCTAGT
The DNA here is from genome assembly GCA_963576535.1 of Plemyria rubiginata. Taxonomy (NCBI): domain Eukaryota; kingdom Metazoa; phylum Arthropoda; class Insecta; order Lepidoptera; family Geometridae; genus Plemyria; species Plemyria rubiginata. The sequence continues at coordinate 11,459,330 of OY754908.1, read as the reverse complement.
ACCCATAACACAAGCTTAAGTAGCTTACTTTGGGGCTAGATGATGCTGTGTGGATTGTCCAGCATTATTTATTTATTTATTTACTGACCAGGATTCTAGAAAATATTTTATCGTATCAAACGCCTGAAGAACCACTGCTGGACCAAGGTCTATGTACATTTCCTGGAAAACGATTCTCAGCCCTGTCCCACACTCGACTTTTCGAAAATATATTGTCAGGCAACATTCGCGAACTTCTTCTCATACGGGTAAATTTTCGATAGCACTATATCCAAAATTATTATGCTTATACAATACAACGTGATTGACTGACGTATAAACAAACAGTCAAAATTTTGCGTACATTTTATGTATACGAATAACTTTTTCAGAGACTAGCTTTTTGTGCAATTCTAACTCCCATACAATATTTATTCCAAGTTTCATGACTGCAATCTAGCTATTGATTGCGGCGTGACAGATAATTATTATTCCCGATACATTCAAAAACATTTAGTAAGTAAGGTATTAAATATGTAAGACTCACTTGAGTGATTTTCTGGTGCCTCGTCTCGCAAGATTGGCTAAGAGATGTGGATCATCCGGGTACGCGTCGCCGGCGGCGGGTGGCGCGGCGGGCTCGTGGCTCAGCGAGCCGGCGCGCGAGCCCGGCGTCGGGCCCAGCCCCGCGGCCACGTCCATCAAGCAGTTAAAGATGGACGCCTTCTGCACCATGCACCCCGATCACGCACCCACCCACACACGCACACTTGCGCATGATCATGTCACACAACCTCCCAACGACTTCCCAACTAACGGCTAAAGACTACATGAGTTAGCGCAAACCCCGTACGTCCATGCTGAAATTCTTTAGTGTGTTAATGTGTTTTGTGTATCGAGAAGCCCAATGGGCAATACTCAATCTCCGGTGTATTTATGTTAGTAGTGAACATGATTACGGCTAAAAAATCTGAGAATATCTATGTCGTAAGATGTAGGTATTAAAGTGGTATCATGTTTTTTAATGCCAAATCGAATGTTTGCAGATCAGGATCACATGATAAAAGGCAAAACAGCTGTAAATAACAAAGCTTTATTTATCAGAAAATGTGCTAAATATATAATATTGTGCTACAATAAGGTTGAAGCCAGAGGCATAATGGTTGGTGAATATTACTGACTCGGTATTAATAAAATTAGCTTTTCAGCATGCGCAGACTTGAGAAACACGTTTTCCCTTGTCAAACGGTAACATTATGTTACATGAGGGTCAGTAGGCAAATAATATAGGTAATGTTAGCTTTTAATACCATTGACATAGGCTTCTAAAATGGTTATTTATTGAGCCAGAATGTAATTATAACAAACAACACTCAAAAGCCAAAGACAAAAAACAAGTTTTCATATAAAAAAAATAACATGCAAAATAGAAAAGGAAGACAAGTATACGAATATAATAAATTAAAAATACGATTTAGGAAAAAAAGGTGTTATTGTTTAGTATTTATAAACACTACAATATAGCGGACGATTCAGATATATAGAATAGAAGTGATAGAAATAGAGACGACACACAAACTAAGAGGAGTTAACTAACTAGAATTAACGTTAGGACAAAACACACTCGGCTACTTTGTTTTTTGCAACTATAGGACAGGTCACTATTTGTGGTTTACGAAGCCCTGACAGACACTCGATAAGCAAAAGATGTGTTTCATTACACAAGTTTGCCTAAACTAGTAGTTATACATCATCAAGTGCGTCACTATCATCTAAAACTATTTTATCAATTTCAAATAACTAAGCTACTTTTTATTATGTGATCAATTTAAGAACACTTCTTTAATTGATCAATATCAAAGCTTGATCATCACTTATACGCGTTTTATTTCATTATTTAAAACACGATGCAAAATTCACGATAAACTAAAAAATACTCTAGAGTAGTGCAAGAAAAAGTATTTAAAGTATCGTTCCGTAAAATATATTAATACTACCGGCTGTATGGCCGTAGGGCTATTCTCGTTGAATGCCTGAAAAGTAAACCACTGTTGTAGTCGACTCGTTCGAGTCGATTTCTACTTGAGTGACTCTGTATTGTTGTAAATGCATCGTTCTCTTTGTAAAATCCAGCCAATCAATATAAAATTAATTTTGACTAGAACGTTTACAGGAATACATTTCACATGGGTAACACAAAAATACATACACAGTTAGACAACACAATCAAATCTATATACTAACTAGAACATTTTAAGTACTCTAATGTGGGGATCATAAGGGGCCATCAACGATACTACTAAACGTGTATTACCTAACCACGTAACTGTTACATTTGGCTCAAGAGATACTGTCAAGTATATACATATCGGGCAAAAGCGCCGCAGGCTTACTCTGGCTTCATATAGATCTGTTAGAATAATAGATAATTGTCCGACAGATACACGTATTATTGTATTGATAGAAGTGCATAACATCGACAAAAGTTTACTCACCGGAACGCCGGTCGGTGCATTAGTACCGAATTTCGTCGACCTCCAACTTTCTAAGAGCAATAAGCCTGCATATATCTTCCCCACAGTCAGTTTTCCTGCATTTAATACATCGTTTCGAGGCACCAGCAAGTCCAACATTTTCTTCGCTTGTAGTGGCCATATGTGTGTTATTGTTTCTCTTAGTTCTGAATCTGCTTGGTCCATTTCTTCCGCTGTAACAAAAATCATGGTAGTGAAACAAACAATATATTCACAAATCACAGCTTTTTTTTAAACTAAAAACGTAATTACCAGATCTCATTTTGATGTTCAAATTTTCTCGAATTAAGGCAAACAGTGTTGTAGTAAAATTTACTTTCCCATCATCATCTAGCGGCATATTCATCCTAATTAATTTCTTATACGCTAGTCTATTTGGACATTTGTTTCCAAACCCCAAAGGTGGATCCATGTTCTTCAACATATCATACATCTCTGTGTAAAGGATCTTTCCCCTGAAACAAACATACCGTAATAAGTAAAGATAAGAAACATTTTTTTTAAATAAACCTGTTGGATTACTCACGTGGCGTTTGGGTCGTACTCTGCCCATATCCTAACAAATTCATCGAGATGATGTGCGCCTAGAATGGACGAGTCTCTTGTAAGGTAATCAAAATTATCCATAATGACGGCTACGAATAAATTCAACATCTGAAAACACAATATATTAAAAGTATCTATTATCTATAAATACGACACTATTATAAAATTGCGTATTTAGAAACATTTATTTTATGGCGTACACTTACGAGAAAGGAACAAAAAAAAATGAAAGACACGAAATAGGCATAGGCGAGTGTGCTGCCACACTCTTCACCAGGCGGCTTGCCGGCGTTCTTGTCGCATTTAGCTGGCTTGATACAAGCCAGCATGATGTTTGGCCACGACTCGCCGGTTGCACATCTAAAAGTTAAGACAAATCATGAACAATATAAATAAAATTGACGACCTCTGTGGCGCAGCGGGCGAGAGCCTGCCTGCGACGCAAGAGGTTGCGGGTTCGATTCCCGCCTTGGAACAAATTTGTGTACGATCTGCAGAAATTTGTTCCGATGGTCTGGGTGTTTTCTATGTATAATAAAAAATATATATCTATGTAAGTATATAATGTATTAAATATATCAGTTATCTAGTACCCATAACACAAGCTTTAAATAGCTTACTTTGGGGCTAGATAGTGCTGTGTGGATTGTCCAGCATTATTTATTTATTTATTTATGTATAAAATATTCTCTAAAACTAAGTGGTAGAACTAATTGACATTATTCTTAGATAGATTTGTTAGAACTGTTTGTAGCACGTAAATATAAACATAAACCATCAAGTGATAAATAACTAGAACGTTCCTTTTATTAAAAAGATGCACTGAGCTTTTAATATATTTTGCTTACCGAAACAACAGCATAAGCGCTTGAATAAAGCTTTGAAAGTTGTTATGCCTGTTCATGTCTTGTGATTCTAATAAATCGATATTGCCAAACACCTGTAACAAAATTGCATTGATTAAGTAGGAGTATTTTAATAGTTTCTTCAGATCACGATCAGATTACTGAGATCTTTAATTAGTTGTAAACTAACCTGCATTCCGATGATGGCATAGATGAAAAATAGCATCGCGATGAGAAGGCACACGTAGGGTAAGGCTTTGAAACTCTGTACAAATGTCCATAATAATATTCGAATGGTGTACCCCTGTCTGAGTAGCTTGATCAGTCGCGCGGCTCGAAACAGGCGAAGGAAACCGACATTGAATGTGTTTTCCTACAAAACAACAATAATTTTAACTTAGAATTATATTTTAGTCAATGATGTTCGGTCAAATATACTAATGAACACACAAAAATACGTTACACTTATTTATAGACGCTAATCCTAGACACACAATTTACTAATATAAAAGACAGTCTAGCAACAGTAAAAGTACTCCTAAATCAAAATTATAAATACAAAAACTAGATTGATAAAGATTGTAAAACTATGAAACAAAAACAAAATATTTAAAAACATTATTATCAAAATTACGGGACGATTTGTTTCTCGAGTCTGCTACAATGAGTCAATTTATATTTCTCTCAACAAACATTTAAAAAAGTTAAACACACTTCAATCACTAGTAATAAAAATTTTAAATGACATCTAGAATCGGTACAACATTGTAATTACTTATCTAGTTTTATTTAGTTTCAAGTTAATGATAAAAACATTTATACAGTTGAGCATACATTTCTCCTTGAAATTGATCTACAAATCTTCTATCTATCCTAATTTAATCTAATAAGTTCTAGCAAATCTACAATTTTTACCTATAAATACCAAAAACGATGAACAACCTACGAACCTAAGTTTATTTACAAAAATCTATAATTCCTAGCAACGAAATTTGTTTATATGTTACCTGCTGACAGGATATGTCAGCACAGTTTTCACCAAGGTCGGTCTGTAATCAGGATATACCTTTTATCGTTTCTGAACATAACCATCAGTCGAATAATAGAGTTAATGATAAGGAAAAACGATGATACGTGTAAAAAGTTATTGACAGAAACAAAATCAAATTAAGATGTAAAGGTTACATTTAAAGCTATACTTACACCAAACTCCATGATTAAGGCGTCAATAATACTTCCAATGACCGTAATGAAATCAAATGTATTCCAAGGATCTTTGAAAAAATTCTGGAAACAGGCAAGTTATTTTACTTTTGCATTTGATTTTATAATAGTATTTCGTGTATTTAAAATATAACATAGAAAGATAGATGTAGAATTAACGCTTGTAACAATTGAATACGTAAGTTAGTATATTTGTTAAAGACACAAAATTACAAAACGGGAAAAAAATAATGCAATACATACTTCAAACGTAACCAATTGTTCACATCATTATAATAAAACCATTCGCAGTATACAAATGTACACTTTCTATCAAATAGACTGCTTACACAATCATAGGACAATTAAAGTAGGAGTAGGATGGGGGCTCTCTCAAAAAAATTCAAAAATCTATAAAATGCTATCAAAACTTTATCTCATGTCAAAAAGCATAAATCTTTAAAGACTATCGAAATGATTTCTAAATTTAAACATATTCAAGTCAGTATTGAATATTAAATGCAAATCTATTTTATTTCCAGTAATTATGAAAGTGTTTCATGTCCCAAACGCAAATATTTAACCGTTTCAGAGATACATCTAACGCAATTTATTGTATGTAAGAGATTAAATAATTATCTGGAACTAGTATGAAATTAAATGTTTGCGTTCCTAACACTATTTTACTATGCAAATATTTTAAATGTTACTTCAAAAATCATCAGTGAAAATAAAAAAAACTTGTTAGCTTTTAATGTTAATCTAGTAAAAATATAGTGAATTCTTACCGTACACCCGAAGGCGATCATCTTCAATACGGTCTCGAGTAAGAAGAAGATCGTAAAGACGATGTTCATGAATGTTAACGTGTCCATGAGTGGTAGTGGAGCCTCGTGAAACTACCACAAAATATATACCAATTTTTCATTAATTGAAATTTAAATTAAAACACTAAAGCCCCTAAAGCCAAATGCGAGATATTCATAGAGATAAAAAAATAAATTGACAAGTCTCATCGAAGTTTCATTCTGCATTTAACTTTGAATTTTGTTGTAAAAATATTATCTAGTCGTTATTTTATAATCCCAACTAATATTATAAATGCGAAAGTAACTCTGTCTGTCTGTCTGTCTGTCTGTCTGTCTGTCTGTTACGCTTTCCCGCTTAAACCTCTCAACCGATTTTGATGAAATTTGGCACAGACAATCTTTAGACCCTGAGAAAGAACATAGGCTACCTTTTATTGCGAAAAAAAGAAATGAAGAGATTAAAAGTACGCAGATGAAGTCGCGGGTACCAGCTAGTGATACATATTTTACAAGATAATATTAGAGGTGAGTGTTTGTGTGTGTGTTGGTACTGTTCACTTCGAGCGGCATTTCAATAACATGGCCATGTTTCAGTATATGTGTAGCGAGGTGCTCGTGCATGCATGCAGATCACAAAGTACATCCATGCGCTTCTGCCACACAGTCTCACAACAGTTAATTCACATTTACATTAGTGCTTGTCAAAGAGAAAAGTTCACTTACCGTTGCCCTGCAGGGTGCTGCAACCACATTTACTTTCAAGTACTTACGTTCAGGCTCGGAAGGTCGAAGGGCTTGACAGTGAAAACGGACAACATTGACACACAAGTGAATTCCAATTTACAGTCTCATGCCGCAGGTAATGAAGCCATGCTCGACTGCTATTTGCAAATAAATATCAGATATCAGAGAGAAGATACTATTGGGTACTCGGGCAGGGTAGATTTTAATTCGGCTGCAAAGGATCCCATTCAGTCATGTAAAACAAACAACCAAGTCATCAGCAATAGAAAGAGTACATTTGTTCGCATTTTTACTTGATCAATATCATACCGAAGTGTCAGTGTTTGTGTACTTACTTTGACACCATAAGCGATGATTTTCAACACGGTTTCCACGGAAAACATTCCAGTAAACCCCATATTCGAATACTTGAGGATATCCGCGTAGAGGTCATTTTGATTATAGTACTGCCATTTTGTGTTGAAGTGCCGAGGAGTTACGGATAAACCCATAGCAATGAAAATATATATTTTGTTATTTTAGTGAAAACTATTACAATTAGAATAAAGTCAACAACAAGACAGAAGTATGTCGTATGCCGGAACTCGTCAAACCTAGACCGATTTTTTTAAAGACCATTATTAATAATAAAAAATAAGGTCGATTTCTCGTTATAAACTGTACCAAGGCTGTACTAATCATCATACCCGTATAATTATTATTGAATATTAGGTATACCTGATGGACAATAGCCTCTCGGTTGTACCACGGGTCATATCAATACATTGCAGAAAAAAAATGCTCTGACAGTTGGACCATGGACAGTTTCGCTTACACTTGGTACAAACCGTTGGACATGGCGGTCGGTAGCTGTTTATTATTTTGCCAGTCCAACGTACAACATACAAGTTTGAATTTCATTATTAAGTAGATAATGCTTAAACTGTAATGCACTATTAGACTTTTGTTACCAAATCTAAATATTCAACGGAGCAGTTTTGACGGGTTCCTTGATGTAATTGAAGCAGTCATACAATTTGTAAAACAATAAGTATCTGATGTAATGTAAGGTATGATTGAAGTTATATTTTATTAAATTAATGATTATTATAAATTATAACTGAGTTTTAGTTATATCAATCGTTAAAGAGGATAAAGGAGATGATCTAAGACATGGTGGGGATCTGTGCTGAATAGCATAATAAAACTGAGTCACAATGATATAAATACAAAACAATATATAAATACCAATATTATAAAAAAACATAAAACTTCAAAAGATGTACTAGGAATGATATCTTTTTGTGTCACTTTTCTTTTTATCCATTAGATTTTGAATTTTAAATTTTATATTTCCAATATAAATACAAGCAGCCAATAGCCACATCATGGTTACGCCTGGCAGTAGGCCACCAAGCATGCATAATTTCCACATAGAAACAATTTAGGAGGACTTAAATTAGAACATGCAACACGAACAACATAAATGGCTCATGCCACGTCCTAACCGATTCCAGAGATATTGTGCATTCACAAGCACAAACGGCCGAATAAAATGTTAGTGTAACTTGTGCCATAAATGTGCTGGAAGGACAGGGATACCGTGCAGTAGACACTGATACATATACATATAAAATAATGAACAGCAAGCGAGGAATCACGGAAGGAGGAATAAAATATAGGATAAATTAGTATAACACGGCGGTACACTCGACAGGAAGGCTCAGTTGTATAAAATACGGCGCATTCCGATGCAGTGTATACTAACGCCGAATATGTAGTGGTCAACATTTTTTGTTTTGTTTGTGTGTAGTTGTGTGCGTGTAATGCTATCTTAAATTCTAGGCAGTACTAATACACATTTATTTGAAAAATAGACCAATAAAATATATAAGCAGACTTTATGTGAGTGATGTATAATATACCATATGAAATAATCCCGATCTATATATGACTGATAGACAGATAGGTTGGCAAAAGATATTAGACACAATATTTTAATGAAGGGGGCATCATTGTAACAGAGAGCTGTCATATAAATATTCACATTTTCGGTACCTAATTTAGTATGCTCTCTAGTGTGATTTAGTGCAGGCTTCAGTGAAATTCAAGGACATGTCTAATCTAATTTGTCATTTATTAGTGCCTTGTGAATTTGGCTAATTTTGTCAACAGCTACCTCAAATTTGTGATATTATCTACTTTCACATTAATAGTGCTTCGTTTGTTTTGTATGTAGTGATCTCCTTACATATTGGTGTTTGTTTTTGATTATAATGAATGATATTCATTAGGTATTGTTTTGGGATGACTTATATCTAACATTTATAGCAGCATTTGGTACGTACCTTCATCATGAGCAACAATGTGTTTAGGACAATAAGGGTCATGATGAAGTACTCGAATGGCGTGGAGACAACTATTCTCCACACTTTGTATTTAAAACTTGTCCTTTTACTTGGCATATACCTCTCCAGAGGTCGCGCTTCTATCGTGAAGTCTATACATGATTTCTGAAAAAGAAAATGTGATCTAACGAATCTGTTCCTACCGTCCCATTATGAATCACGGTTAAAATTTTGTGAAATACCTGATTCTTATCAATTTCACCGTCTTGTAATTCGGCTTCACCTTGCTCTTGAAATGTGATAATAATCAGAGCTACGAATATGTTAACGAAGAAGAAAGGAAACACCACGAAGTAAACTATGTAAAATATGGACATTTCTATTCGAAAATTTTGTATGGGTCCTCTGTCTTCGTAAGTGGCGGCCATCGAATTTTGTAAAACTCTGTAAAGAAAAGTTTTAGTAAACTTACAAGATCTCCTCTAAATATTATTGACACGAGATTATTTATTATATTGAGATGACGTGGATAATGTTTTTCATCTTACCAACACTGATATTCATTATTATCACAGAATACATGATAGATGACGTCGTCCCGAAGTATGTAGTCATAGAACTTTATTTATTGACCGAGCGAGCGAAGCGAGCGATGCGTCTCAGTTTCCACATTGGCCAAAAATGCGTTTGTCCGGATGTCTGTCTGTCTGTCTGTCTGTCTGTTCTCCTCTACAGGTCGCATTTTTCAACCGATCTGGACGAAACTTGGTACACAGGTTATATGACTTATTAGAATTTTTTTGTCGTCGGGGATTTTTGATTGGAGGGGTGTATTCCCCCAAAAAAGGGCAAAAAGGGGGCTATTTGATATACTGGATATCTCCATTAAATGAGATCCGATTTCGATTATTCTTTTTTTATTTGAAAGGTAGTAACTATAAATTTGTCTCATAAAAGTTTGGCGAAAATCTGATAAGGATCTTCAGCATGATGAACAGGATAGCTCATCAAACAATCGACGGTTTTCAATCAAATTTGAGAGAAACACAAAGGACCTCATTCTACACAAGATGATGCAAAAAAAATCAAAAAGATCAAAAAAATCACAAAACGGAAAATGCACTTGCACATTACATTCCTCAAATAGCTCACTTTGAGTATGCTCACGAGGTCTACAGCTCCCAGAGCCACTAGTATGTAGGTATAGTGTTGGTGATAAATCGGATGATGGAAATCAGTTCTAGATCTATGTACCCATACAAACTAAACCTATGTACCCATACAAAAAACTAAACTAAAAAAATAAAGTTTCAGGACTACATCGGAACGTATTTTGACGGATCCGGAGTTTCGCGTGCGAAACCGCTCAAAACTTTGTAGGCATGCGCCTGTACGTTTTAGGACGTCATCTATCTACTTAAGAACGTTGTCTTTGATATTGTAATACACCCATTTCATTTGAACACATATAATGTTAATTCATTAATTGTTGAATACAAGTATATTTTAATTTTAATTAAAAACGGGATATTTATCATGGTTTGTTATAACCATGATGTTTTCAATAATTTAAAGTACATTTTATCAAAAATACTTACTGTGGCCACCCTTCTCCCGTCTGCACGGCAAACAGCGTGAGCATAGCAGAAGCAACGTTGTCGTAGTGGAAACTTTGCGTGTTCCACAGTCGCTTCTGAACCTTCGGCATCAGGCTGTTGGCCTCGTAGACGAAATACGACCCTCTGGAATTAGAAATAGGGAGGAAAGTCACATTCCGCAAAAAAATAAGATATCTAACAGAAAATCTATTTATGAACGGTATCGATATTTAACCCACACATTCCTCATTTCACAGTAATAGCTGTGAAATGTACCTCTTATAATTTGCATCTAATTTTTAAGCCTGGTTATCAGATTCTATGATTTCGTTTTTAAGTTTATTATGGCGTTAAATTCGTGTGTCCAATGGCATATGCCCCGTCCGATCGCGTCCACTCCTCTCTATTTTGAGTTCTTATTTCTTATCAAGGTCTTCCCCATTATTATGACGCCATCCCATCTCCGAAATTGCCTGCCTTTTCTTCGTTTACAATCTCGAGGATACCAGGTGGTATGGTTTTTGGTTGCATTTGTGATGGTGCTGTGTCTTTCTGTGTCTATCATTTAATCTAATTTTCTTCTCCTCCGCATGCTTCTTTGCTTGCATACACTTCAATACTTTGCACTTTTATTCGCAAGATAAATCAGGCTTAAAAGGATATAAATCAGACTTATTTATATCAAAAATCAGATATCTAACAACAATGCCGTTTTTTGATTATTTTCCGCCATTATCACCATACACATTTTTGAAAGATAGAGTAATTTGACTTGATTATATATGAAAATGTTTTCAATGGTCACACAAGTATAAACACTAAATATATAAAAAATATACTCACTGGCAGTCTTGAAATGTGTTCTTACTGCTATCCGTGCAGTGAAAAAATTTTCCATTAAAAAGTTGAACGGCAATAACAGCAAATATGAATTGAAATAATATATACACTATGAGAATGTTTATGACATTTTTCAAAGAGTTCACTACACAGTCAAACACTGCTTTTAACTTTGGAACTCGTTTGATAGTTTTCAAAGGTCTGAGCACTCTTAACACTCTTAACGATTTAATTGTGGACAAGTTGCTCGCTCCCGCACTCTTTTTGACACCGCTGTAACACATAAAATAAAAAAATTAGAAAGAGAAGAAAAGTAGGTAGGCAGAGTGTGGTCGCCGGTGTTATTACAGGCACATGAGGCTTATCATCTGTATGCCTCAAGTTGATGGACGCAGGGCACGTTCCTATCGTGCGTGACTTATGAGGCAATGCTTTGTTGTGATGATTACCACTTAACATCAGGTGGGCCATCTGCTTGTTCCATCAACTAGTTGTATAAAAACAGGTACTTAAAAACGCATGCCTACTAAGCATAGAAGAAGTCAAAGTCAAAATATGTTTATTCAATAAAATCACAAGGATCACCTTGAAACGTCTTAAACTAGATGACTCTAGTGCCAGTTCCACGCGACCAACGCCAGGAGAACAGGCAACAAACCCGGCTTGGTATCTATCCCTCTTTTGTATGATCCTCGTAACAATTTAATAAAATACCTACACTATTTAAGGCGCAGCATACTGCGCGCCGCTATCTCGCTCGCACAATGGAATATTTTTGAAGATATAAAATCACTGAATTTAGTTATGTAAAATCGCAATCGGTCAAGTTGTCGTCAATGGCTTTACAAAGATTTATCGAAAATACAATTTTGATACAAGCAAATTTTCATACATAAAAATTTGAAAAATACAAAGTCGCATTTTTAAGTGTGAAAACTTGCTTGGATCAAAATTTATTTTTTGCTAAATCTTTGTAATGCCATTGACAACAACTTGACCGATTGCGATTTTACATAACTACATTCAGTGATTTTATATCTTCAAAAATGTTTAATCGTGCGAGCGAGATAGCGGCGTGCCGTATGCTGCCCCTTAAGGCGTTGACAACACCTAATATTTCTCTCGCTCGCACGATTCGACATTTTCAAAGATATAAAATAACAAATTCCAATTTTGAAAAATCGCGAACTATTTTGTGTGCAATCACATTGCGCATAGTTTGGTAAAAATTTCATTTTGATTGATGCAAGTTTTCCTACTCAAAAGTTTGCTTGAGTACGAAAACTAGAAAAGCAAACTTTTAAGTAGGAAAACTTGTATCGATCAAAATGATTTTTTTACTAAACTATGCGCAATGTGATTGCACACAAAATGGTTGTTTGCGATTTTTCGAAAATTAGTTTAGTGATTTTATATCTTTCAACAAGTCAAAACGTGCGAGCGAGAGTCACATTAGGTCTTGTCTTCGTCTTAAGCTAAGAGCAAAAGCTATCTGAATGTGTGAGTATGCAGTCACCCGATCTCGAAGCCGAAGCTGACGAGCGCGCAGATGACGACGGCGGCGTCCATGATGTTCCAGAGGTCGCGCAGGTACGCGCCCGGGTGCAGCAGGATGCCCAGGTCGACTATCTTCAGCAGCATCTCCACAGTGAACACGCCAGTGAACGCGTAGTCGAAGTAGTTCAGGATGTTGTTCCTGACCATCAACAACTCTTTTAGAATTCATCCTACTACATTACACGGAAGTTTGTATGTATGGATGGATGTTTGTTTGTTTCACGTCGGAACGGATCTGAATGAAACTTGGCAGAGAGATAGATTATAGTCTGGAATAGCACATAGGCTACTTTTTATCCTGCGGGAATACCGGGATTTAAATCTATCTTACCACATACAGTCCGAAGAATAAACCCTAGTAATATATTTGCATCGTACAAAAGTTCTGTAACCAATTATTATCTAAATACTAGTAGTCAGAGTACACTTGACTCAAAGAATCTTGAGTTAGTTCTTGGTACTGAGAGATCTGAAGGGATATCTACCGTGCCTGGGGATCGAAGTCGTGAAGCTGTTTCAGTACACTTTACTCCGGTTTGAAGGGTGTGGTTTCCAGTGAAATGACAGACACGTGAGGCTTAGGTCCTACAATTTGTATAACTTAAGTTTATGGACGCAGAGCAGTGCATCGTAGGGCACTATCACACACCCGTGAGTGACTTGCGAGGTATGCTTTGGTGACTGTTCCCACTTATTATCTGGTGGGCCATCAGAAAGTGTACCTAAGTAGTATTAAAAATAAACATTCACATTTGTGATGACACAACGAAGTTTGTTTAATTAACTCACCAATTACTTTCTTCGACTACGGGGTCTTCAGCTGCTAAAGCTGCAGAACTCAAACAGATAACTACCATGATAAAAAAATCAAAATATTTCAAGTTTACAACCCAATGTGCGCCTCGCCTGATTCTGAAACAAAAAAATATATACATGAAATAAATCGAAACTAGTTTCAGAAGTGAAGAAAAGTATTGGAAACATCTTAGTATTTTAACTATTATTTGCAATCTGTCCTAGATAGAATACTGCCAATTGTGAGCATTTTTGAATGTACCTTTCTCTGATACTGCGGCAGATACATTTAAAGATCTTGAGTACCCAGTGGATATGTGAAATGTAGGCTAGCTAGAGTACCAATGGATCTGACGAAATATCTAATTTTTGTAATAATCAGTTTCGGTCTAAAGCTATTGAATAAATTCCCTGAAATGCTAGACTAATTCGTAAAAGTTGCTAAGTAACGAAGTTTGCTACATTACGTTTAATTTGTAATACTTACGCATTAGTTGGGGATAAAATAAACATGCACGAATATGGTAGCATTGGTTTTGGTCCATCTGGTTGATCCTCCTCTTCTTTTTTGGCCTCTTCTTTCTTTTTGTTCTGAAATTTGTACAAGTTTTGTTGATGTTATATTGACAAAATTTTGTTTAGAGCAATTTTAAAACTAATACGATACCAAGACTAAGAAGGTTTAATTCATTAATGATTATACAGTAGACATATAGTATTAGTAAAGGATTAGGTATCTCTAAATAAAATGATGTTATACGTTAGATATATTGATGCAAATTAAAGATATGATATGGGTTTAGCTGTTTAGATTACAAGTTATAAAGTGCTAGCGTGCATTGTACTCGAATGAATTGTATGTGTTTCAATCGAGTATTCTAGTACTATGGAAATGTAAGCTTGAAAAATACTACATGAGAAACAAGTGTAGTTGTTTGTCATCATTCATCAATCTGCGATCATATGTTTTAACTTTTCTATTTATCATTTCGAACATAATATATGAGTTAGCCAACTATGGATAAAACGCTGATAATTTTGGTATAGAACACCTACTATATAACCCACAGAAGCGACACTGATTAGTATAACTATCGACCTTAAAATATTGTTGATATTATTGAAGTAGAAGAAGGAAGACATAGAGACGTAGCGTGCAAAACTTCATGCAGTGAATACAAGCTTCAGAAGGGAATATGGGGAACTCTAGTCGTATCAACAATATTTTGTACCGATATGAATGCACACGACGAAGCGTAGCATAATACCACACCGCCGAGCATAGTTTTACCTTCCTACGCGTTGGCGACGAGGGACTTAGATCTACCCGCGTTGGGGTCCCGTCCACAGCGTGTAACGCACCCATCTCTTTCTCCAATTCCTAATTTGTCGGAAAATTTCATGAAATATAGGACTCCAATTAAAAGATGCTCGTGGGAAAGTGGAGCATGCTGTGACACAAAATGTGATTCTAAACAGAAAGCATCAGATGATTGGGACCGATCGCCCAAACACTTACTTGCAACTGCTTCTCTTTGTCCTCCTCGACTTGTTCCTCTTCCGCCGCTGTTAGTTCCTGGAATATTAAATGCACATTTACACGACAAGCGGCGTCAAATTTACAAGTCAGCGTCAAACAGATATACATACAACATAGTCCTTTAGCATTCGTTATCTTTGTACATGAGAATGATTCACAGTAGCTGATCCTCAAAAGTTAGCAACATGTTTTTAAACATCATTTTAAAATTTAGATGTAGGACCACGAGGATAAGCTACCGTAGAATCATCATAGCATCACGGACCTGGGCATTCGCCAAGTTGTCAACAGCGATGGCAAGGAACACGTTTAGCAGCGTATAGTTGCCAAACAACACAAGTATGACAAAGTAGAGAGAGTACAGCATGCCTCTCTGGATGCCACCTTGAGATTGGATTCCGTCGTACATGACTTCATTCCAATCTTCGCCTGTTAAGATCTGTAAAAAGCAAGACAGTTTTTAATGTAATAACGACATTAACGATAAATATAGCTGTCATTACAGACAATCCGTGTCAACAAATTATATAATTATAAGTATATTCATTTTTATGATAGGTTTTTATAATAATGTTCCTGTATTTAAATTGAAATTACTCTGTTGCCTGGAAAAATATAATATTATTTGTATCGAGAAAATTTGTAAAAATTGTTGCGATAAAGTTTCATTTACTTGTAGCTGTTAAACAAGTCATAAATACTTGCTAGTTTAGTTTAAAAAAATCTAAATTTAGAGCTCAAATATATTATAAGGAATAATAATGCTGAACTAAACATAGTTTACCTGGAAGACAGTAAGCAGTGCGATGGGAAATGTGTTGAAGTTGGTCGGTGGAGTGCCGTCTTCGAAGTTGAACTGGCCGCCGAAGAGCTGCATGCCGAGAAGTGCGAAGATGAGAATGAACAGAAACAGAAGGAACAGCAGCGAGATGATGGATCTCATAGAGCTGAGGAGAGATATCACCAGGTTGCGGAGTGATGACCAGTATTTTGTGACCTGTAAAGATAATTATTAAATAAATAAATAATGCTAGACAATCCACACAGCATTATGATTACTGTTGGTATCCGGAGTCTTGAGAAGCCCTTGTAACATCAACGTGTCTAATTTTAACTTGAAACGGGATATTTAGTTCTTAAATAAGACTTTAATCCTATTTGCTGCCGCATTTTACTTTACTGATATGCATACCTTGAATATCCTCAGTAGTCTCAAAGCTCTTAAAACTGAAAGACCGAAGGATCCTCCTTTGACCTCCGACCAGATCACTTCGAATATCGAGCCCGATATGACCACGCAGTCGAACCGGTTGAACGAAGACTCGAAGTATATCCGTGGACCTAGCGCGTACATTTTTATCCACATCTCCATCATAAAGAGACCGAGGAACACAAATTCGGCAAAGTCTGAAAAGAAAGAGACAAGAATGAATGAATGAAAAGGAAAAATTCTTTAATGTACACCAAAATGAACAAAAAACACTTAAAAGATAAGAATTTCTAGCTATACCTTTAGCTGGTATGGTATGGTACCTTAAGGCGTTGTAAACACCTAATTTACCTCTCGCTCGCACGATTTTTTTTATATATTTTTTTTTTTTTTTAGACTACCAAGGTAGCAAACAAGCATACGGCCCACCTGATGGGAAGCGGTCACCGTAGCCTATGGACGTTTGTAACACCAGATGTGTCACACTCGCGTTGCTGACCCTTTAAATATTTTGATACGCCTTTTTTAAAGAGCCCCATACTGTATTCTCCAGGGAAAACATCCGCAGGGAGCGCATTGGACATTGGAAAAGATATAAAATCACTTAACACAATTTTGATAAATCGCAAACAACCATTTTGTGTGCAATCACATTGCACACAGTTTGGTAAAAAAATCATTTTGATTGATGCAAGTTTTCCTACTCAAAAGTTTGCTTGAGTACGAAATCTAGAAAAGCAAACTTTTAAGTAGGATAACTTGTATCGATTAAAATGTTTTTTTTTTAGTAAAGTGTGCGCAATCTAATTGCACACAAAATGGTTGTTTGCGATTTTCTGAAAATGGGTTTAGTGATTTCATATCTTTCAACAAGTCAAAACGTGCGAGCGAGAGTCACATTTAAAAAAAATATATATTGGTGGACTTTCCACACAGCACTATCTAGGCCCAAACTAAGCTTATGCTTGTGATATGGGAACCAGATAGCAGATATACTACTTATATACTTTTTTTTTGTAAATACATACTTATAATATTATATAACACCCAGACAGAGAACAAACATCTGTGTTCATCACACAAACGTTTGTTCACGGTGGGAATCGAACCCACGACCTACGGCGCAGAAGGCAGAGCTACTACCAACTGAGCTACGTAGGCTGTCATTAGCTCTCTGCCTGTCTCTGTCGCTTGTCTTCGTCTTAATCGTAATCCTTTCAAAAAATGAACACTAAAACTTTTCAAGTAACTTGAAAAGCTCTCAGATAAAAAAGTTTTTGTAGCTCGTTGGTTTATATTATTACTTACATAAAAATGAGGTAAGCCAAGGTGGCTGGTTATAGTGCTCCACAGCGACACATATTGTGTTGAAGAGCACCAACACTATAACAAACCAGTAGAACCACTGGGTCTTCACCGTGTGCCGAATCCAGAAGCGAAACCTTTTTTCCGCTCTCCAAAAATCCGCGTGCTTTCCCGCTGTCCTCGATTTGCTCTTCAGAAAACCTAAAATAAAATAATTATTTTATTTTTGGTGGCCTACAAATAACATCCTTCGATCGCTCAACCACAATACAAACCCATGCGGTAAAGTTTTATAGTGTTTCGAAGTCTGGTGCATTAATTTAAATGTACAGTGCCATTACTGCTTGGGATTGTATTGTGGTGCACAACTTGCGTTGCAAGATCGACTGTATCTAAACATGTAAGGACCGTAGCTTATACAGCGACAAGTATGGTTTTCATTTCAAGAGACAGCCAGAGCTGTCATATTGAAATTGATTGCCATATTTGGTTTATTTAGCGATAAGGAGTGGGTTAACATTCAACTATCACAACTAGCATTTACAGCATTCTAACTCAGTAGTCAAGAACGTACTCAGTAGTCGTCAAATGTCTGCTTCGGTTAAGACCAAAACAGTTTTTGATCATACACTTCATCGTCTTCACCAGACCTAATTGGTTATTAAAATCCGTAGAAAGTCACGTATTGAAGTAACTTTCACACTAAAGTTATGGGGGTTTAAGCGTTAGGTAGGAGTTTGGGGGCCTAAAGGGTGAAGAACAACTAATAGAGTAGAGTACAAGGGTATAAGTTACGTCTGTACGCTTTCTGCTAATCAGGCTTTATTGTGGATCTCTTTTATATTTGATGACAAAAATATTGGAAATCACACCAGCGTACAGGCGACTGAACTGGGCAGGATCGGACAATGTACATCTATTCCTAAATCTATTACTAGACTATTTGTCTACTTATATGAAAAGGAATATTCTACCAGAATCACGCTTGATCCCATACCTTGCTTTTTCTTTGGAACTGTAAACAACCAACACACAAATAGAGTACGAATACGAAATGTATAAGAATGAATCGACAGTATCATGCAACATTCGAAGAAACATATTTTTGTTTAAGTATCTACGAGGTTATAGATTAGAAAATATCAACAGAATAGTATTGACTTACACAAAAAGTACAAATAATTGAAACGAAAAGAACATGCGTCTATGGAAAATAAAATGAATTGATATGACTCTAGGTACACACAAAAAAAAAGTATTAAAAAAAAACAAAAGAAACATCATTATACTGACCGTCGTCCCCGCAGTCTTCATCTTGCTCTTCTTCTTCTGTATCTGTGCTTTTACTTTTTCCTAAGTTTTTTAATTTCTTTTTTGCGGCTGCTCTTCTTCGAGCTATAATAAAAGATCATTTCAGTTATATGAATCCTTTTGAGAACTTATATCACAAAGGCTAGCGTCCTCTAGGCTCGTCAAGCAAGCGTAGATACTAAGAGCTACTAAAACCAGCAAAGGGGAGCCTAGCGGGCCCTGGGTTAGGAAATACTTGGGATCACGTACTTTTCTTACCTTCTATTATGTGCATTTTTTCTTCTTCTGTCGTTCTTTCTTCTGCTAATATTACTTCCTCTGTAAATTAATATTCTTGGTCACTATGGGATTTGTTCAATATAAACACTTTTATTAGAATTAATTACCAAACTGCAGACGAGTTACTTTTATTTCTACATGTTCACTATAAGTACATAAGCGACTTAATATTGTTTTCATTTTAGACTTTTGCTTTAAACACAAACATCTTAGATACAAAATCTTTCCATACAAGATTGTGCCAATGACTTACCAGCTTTACAAATCCACTCAACATAACCATTGAGTTCTTTCTCTAACTGCTGCTGTCTTCTTAATTTTAGAAATTCTTGTCTATTTTCTACTTTCTCTCTTTCTTTAGCGAACTCACTGCAAATGTACATGATAGCGGTACAAATACTGGCGTACATCACACATACTGTAACCCACTACAATAAAAAAACGATTCTAAGCAAAGTTTTTTATTTGTTTTTGGATTCATGATTGCACACGGCACAATTTAAAATTCGTTTTTTAATTGCTTTAAGTTTTACTAGCTTTAATATAAATAAACAAAAGAAACCAGCTGTACATACGACTAGCTTCTTTTTTGGTTTATCACGGGAGATAAACAAATAATAAACTCGTCGGTTGGGGATAGTTATTGTAAGCTTATCTGAAATCGGTTAATAGCACGGCAGAGGACTTTTTGTCAAAGTACATTTTAGTTTACCATAATCAGAATAAAGTATCAATCATTTACAACAGGCAAGTACTAGTTTAAACATTTACTACATTTAACATCAGACATTTTTAGCGCAACCATAGCTTTGTAAAAAATCAAGTTTTACGAAAATTTTAGTAGCAATTATTATTTTGTTGGCGATAGATGTTAGTATCAAAAAGGTAGTCAGTTTAGCTCAATTCACACAAAGCACCTGCTTCCGTGATCCAGCTTAGGTAGCCTGCGAAGTCTTGATTAAACAGTCGTTCAGTTCTCTCTTTAAGGAACTGAGCTCTCTTCTCTACTCTGCCTCTCTCGTTAGAGAACTCTCTAAATTACGAAATAAATTATCATTACAAGTGTTTACTTCGAGGGTTTTTGATAGTGGTGCATGACCAACATTTCTAGTTCCCTTCGTCACCCTTTATCACCCTGAATAAGTTCACCGCTAGACATTGACCTTCCTCATATTTGGGAGGGTTTGCATGTAATTCCACGCTTGGAAGGTAGATAAGTAACCTGAATACCTAATGGTGCTAAGTAGGTATCGACTCAGGAGATACTACTGCCCAAACCTGGTTCGTTCCTTTAGTTGCCTCTTACATGTGACGTGATAGAGGTCTTATTTACAAACATGTCTATAATGGTTAAAAGTTTAGAAAAAACTGACTCACCCGCTAAGAACACCAAGAACTAAGTTGAGCATGAAGAATGAACCCAATACTATGAGAGGCACAAAATAGATCCAGTTGAACGCACTCCCTAGCGCGTCATTTGTCTGAAAACAAATGAAAGAGTTAGATTATAGATATTAGAATACATAGGTTCAATGGTTTTTTAGAAACTTCATCTTGTCAAGTCACTAGTTTCTTTCGAAAGAGTATGGTGAAAGGATTTTAGGTGCGCCTCACGTTAATGAACTTGTTTGGTTCTACAACATGCCGGTTTCCTCAAAATGTTTTCCTTGGCCGTTTGAGAGTGCTGGCATATTTTTCGAAGATTCAGTCGGCCTACCTACTAAAATGTTCACACTAGGTAGGTACTCAGTATTGCCGTTTGTAGGACGGGAGTAATTATAAATAGTTTTATAGATGAATATATTAAATTACAAGCCACACAGAAGAAGTCATATGGTTAAGATGATCAAATACAGTTTTAGAATACATGTAGTCTTGTATCTACTTTTTTAGTTCAAAGTTGAACACAAATTCATATTCTAAATTAAATTCAAGATTCTATGCTCGTTGGTATGGTAACTTTACTACTTGTGTTACCTCCTTACATTAGTAAGAGTTCCTGTAAAATTATCTAGTTTCTCTTTTTAAAAAAAAAAAATGAAAAATGCGATGAATGTTTCCGCAATCAGACACAAAAGCGGTCTATTGTATGTACGTCAGAAATTGATGCCTCAAGTAGCACATAATAAATATAAGTACTGGCCAAAGGGTATCTTACCCAATAGAGGATGGCGGTCCAACCCTCCATAGTAATGCACTGGAAGACAGTGAGCATGGCAAAGCCGATGTTATCGAAAGACGTGATTCCTCGATTCGGCCCTTCCCACTTCTCCAAGCACGTGCTACTCGTGCTGTTACACACGTTGGCCCCGAACGGCGCCACTGATTTGTCGTCCGCGTTGCAAGGCGTTGGACTGTCGCCTTCATTTAATGTTTCACCTGGAGGAAATATTCATAAAATATTATAGTATTTTTTAAACTTTCGCGATCATAACACATATTGAATTACGCGGGCGTAGTACCTATGCGGGTATTTACGGCGATTGCAACATTTGCAGCCGAAACGTCGGGGAAAAAAGGCAAAACGCGATAATACCCGCTAACTACGCCCTCGTATTCTTGATAAAACAGACAGACAGAAAACTTTCGCCTACGTTTTTGTGATACAAAATAAACGCTTTTTGATTTGATTTTTAGACTTACTGCCGCTTGCGGATTCGTTCGTATAATTGCTAATATTAATATTTATACTTTATAGAGTTTGTAGAGAGCACCGGTGGTCTAGTGGGAGTGACCCCGCCTTCCGATCGTAAGGTCGCAGGTTCGAATCCGGTCGTGCACCAATGGATTTTTCTATCGAAAAATTTATGTGCGCAATGCCAGTGCTCTTAAACGGTGAAGGAAAACATCGTGAGGAAACCAGTTAGTATTCTAACAGCGGCGATGGGCTTGCAACCTGTCACGTATGGAATACTAACTACTGCAAAATGTGGGTATGTGCCAAATGTAATGTTTGGACGTACCTCTGACTACCCCCTTAGACATCCTCAAAGAATCTTGAATTAGTACCTACTTGGTACTGGGAGATCTGAAGGGATATCTACCGTGCCCTGGGGATCAAAGTCGTGAAGCTGTTTCAGTTTCAGTTTCAGAGTTTGTAATACTGAAATACCTACGTATTTTATTAGGTTTATGTGTGAGCCTGATTTGTAGGTTGTTTTTGTTTGTTTTCAGTGCAATGCAGAAGTTATCTATCATTTCCTAGTATTTGAAGCACTATTATTGTTTCTAATAAAGAAATAAACCAAACAGGTGTACCACAGTAAGAGAATGTAAATTATACAAATCGTACAGCTACAGAACTTAAGGCAATTAAATTCCATAACTTAATCTAAGCACGCTACGTGGCAGTTTCGATAGAAAGCTGCAATCGCATATAATTTTTCGAGTAACTTTCTTATTTGTAAGTAGGTCAGTCATTTCTACTTGTACTAAAAACTTTGGAATTGTTCCGATAACGGAAATTATATCGAATGGAAATTGCTAGTTCTCTGCAATATTATAGTGTTTGTAGCCTTGTTTTTAGCTTAAGTAAGTCCTTTAGCTAAATTAGCGATAACTTTCGAATTATTTTTAGTACTTAGGTAATTATTTTTAAATTTAATATGATACGTAAATTAAGCACGAATTACTTTTGTTTAGGTTTTGGTTGCTGCCTGTGTGTTGGGAAATATTGGTGGCTTAATATTGGGGCTAGGTAGTGTGTGGAAAACAGCACTATCTAGACCTAAGCTAAGCAAACTTGTGATAACACAAGTTTGCTATAAAGGAACCTGTCAGCTTATGTAATGTACTTTCATTTTTTTGTAAGGTTATAAATGTATATTAATAACACTCTGACAAAGAATATATCAAACGTAGGTTCTATAATATTTAAGTACTAATATTATATCCTTGTTAGTAATAGGGTATTAATATGGAAATACTCACTTATATCTTCTAAATTATAACAAGTCTTATGTAACGCCCCCGAATAGAATTCGAGACCGATTATGGCGAAGATGACTATAGCGAAAAGCACCAAAAGACCGATCTGTAGCAACGGGGCCATCGCCTTGATGATTGACTTCAACACAACTTGTAGACCTACACGGAAAAATCACACTTATTACTCACACCAAAAGTTCAATTTACAATAGCATTATTCGAAAAAAAAGTTGAAAAAAAAAGTTTTGGAGAGATAAAGGGCAAGAAATCGCCAATGATATGAATTCGTAGAGATTTAAAGATTTTATGATAAAAAAAATTGTTTTAGAAGCTTTAAAAGTTTTCAAAATTTCAAAATGATTTGACTGAATTTTGACGATACTTTTCATTAATGTAGGAACTATTTGATACCTACTTTTTCATTGCCTCAATGAATAAAAAACACGCAATTTGAAAAAAACATGAGTTATTATTTGAATACGGACTATATTATGCAATAGTATCTAAATAAGGAGGAAGTAAGTTACCTATTACTTTAGGTTTATCAATGAAATATAATACAGAACAAAATTATTAGGTATAGAAAAAAACGTGCAGAAAAATGATAATGCCGTTGCATATTTTTCACAAAATTAGAATAAGACAAATTATTATTTTACAGGAAGGATGAAAACAAAAGAAGGTCAGTGCTGCCTTTAAAACTAAAGAGGTTTTAATTCCAAGAAAAAGTATGTAACGCAATCAAAGAACAAAGTAGGTAAATTTGGAAACTACTTATTAACTGATTATTTAGCGATAAATTTTAAGATTGTGGCCTTTAGTTCGATTGAGTCTAGTAAGAGCAAAAAAAGGCCATGGATTTAATCGATCGTTTACCGCCATTGAAATGGTGGCTTAATATGAGAAGGAGATCTACGCAGATGGTAAATATGCAACGGCATAGTCTAGTGGTACTACAATACGCTAACTAAAAATGTTCTAGAACTCACTAGGAACGCCCGAAACTAATTTAAGGGGCCTCAGCACCCTAATGGCACGCAAGGTCCTGAAGTCGACGTCGGGCGCGACCGGCAGCTGCGTGATGATACTGCCAAACACATATCACTCGATACTATAGCTTGAACTAGCAACTAGCTTATAAACAACTACGTAGGACTGTGCTATTCGACCTGTTCTACATTTGAACTATTCTCTTGTTACAAATTATATCTGGCCATAGTTCGTCGTTCGAAATTTAAAATGTTACAACAGCGATTGACTATGAAGGTTTTGTAAGAAGGTCGACAGAGCATAGTCCTGAGAATGTTATTCAAATGTTAATAAGCTACACTAAATCACATCATTATTGACTAATTATATTAATTATACACATTTTAATCTAGTATACCAGTTATTCACACCTATAGTCTTCATTAGCTAAGTTCTTACTTTTTAGCTTTCGTATTTGAAGTACCTACATGTTACAAAAAAATGAATGTTAACTATTATATGCAAAAACGTAGCCGTCAAAAATACATTAAACATTTTCCATAAAATTACATTAAGTCACACACATTTTTAAATTTACAAAAAAATCTATTCAAAAAATTGAGAATACGATGCTACATTGTTGTTACTAAAATGAAAAATTTAAAAATTCTATTGTTCGATAGTCTAGCGTTATTTTAGCTACTGTTTATAAAAGTTTAAAATTGGAAAACATCTAGCGAGAACTTTCTATTACAAATAAGGTTAGGTATTATGAGAACTCTTCGCCTATTACTGTGAATTACTTGGTATCCGCGAGACGAGCTTGAGCGGGCGCAGCACTCTGAACGAGCGCAGCATCCGCAGGTCAAAGTCCACGTTGGATTCGGCGAATACCGTCATCGACCTAGTTTTAGTTAGCGCACAATCAATATGGCACTTCCATCACCACAATCGTCATTACAGTACCTCTACCATGTGTTTTGAGTTAAATGTCATAGCGTTTGGTCAGACTTGTAAAGTCGCGGATAAAAGTATTTAAGACTGACTGATTCATACTGTGAAAGTGCTTAGTTACGCAGACCGGATAAACGATACCTGTAAACTCTTGGTAGAGGTACAAATATCCTAAATTTAATCTACTTTCAATATCACTAGCCTAATTTGTAAATTTTTGTTTCGAAAAAGATAGCAGGCTGTCTCATAAGTAAATCCAATTATTTTTAAGACTACATTTATCAAAATAAACATGTAAACAGCCATTTAAAATACGGTTGTATTTAAAATAAAAACTAGTGTAAAATTAATTTTTTCGTCAAAATATACGGATAAAATGTTGAAATATTGTATGTGATCTACTCTCCCGCTGGATGAGATTTTCAGCACTGTTATGCTATGTTAATGATGATGGGTAATATAAATGAACAATGTAACAAATGTTTACCCGTTTATTTTGAATGAAAAGTTACATATTTACTAAACTAAACTACAGCAGTAAAATTGTTTCCATTAAATTAAAACTTACCCAGTTACTACTACGAAAAAATCCATGATGTTCCAAATGTTTCTAAGATACGATCCCTTGTGTAAAACCAAACCTAATGCTAAAATTTTTAACGACGCTTCCACACAAAATATTCCTAAAAAGTATCTCTCGGTCTTTTCCTGAAACAATAGAAAAACATAGATTAGCAAGTTTTTGAGCGAGCGAAGCGAGCGAAGCGTCTCAGTTTCCACGTTGGCCAAAAATGCGTTTGTCCGGATGTCTGTCTGTCTGTTCTCCTCTACAGGTCGCATTTTTCAACCGATCTGGACGAAACTTGTTTTTTTTTGACGATTTTTGATTGGAGGGGTACTTCCCCCAAAAAAAGGGCAAAAAGGGGGCTATTTGATATACTGGATATCTCCACCAAATGAGATCCGATTTCGATTATTCTTTTTTTATTTGAAAGGTAGTAACTATAAGTTGGTCTCATAAAAGTTTGGCGAAGATCTGATAAGGATCTTCAGCATGATGAACAGGATAGCTCATCAAACAATCGATGGTTTTCAATCAAATTTGAGAGAAACACAAAGGACCTCATTCTACACAAGATGATGCAAAAAAAAACAAAAAGATCAAAAAAATCACAAAACGGAAAATGCACTTGCACATTACATTCCTCAAATAGCTGACTTTTAGTATGCTCGCGAGGTCTACAGCTCCCAGAGCCACTAGTAGTTAGACTACGAATAAAATGTCTTTTTTATTCGTAGAGCTATTAACATCTTTTTGAGAATTATCATTCGGAAATTCGCACGCGACGCGTAGTTCGCAACAATATCTGACGTTTCTAATGTGAAAATGGCGCGAATTTGCAAATGGCGCCACATGCACGTACGTACGTGCGAAAATTAGAATCACTCCTTTTGTCTCATTCACTCTTTAGTATTAAAGTGAGACAAACGAATTGAGCAAAAGCGCTTCCGAGGAGGTTCGATCAGCTTATTTACCTTGGTAAAATTCTTGTATTTTTTTATGGAAATTAAAAAACTGCATTTAAGAGAAAAGGATACCGCCTCTTTCTCATACAAACGTAGTCGACTGTTTCCTCCCTGGAAATAGGTAACACTATGAGCTGTGAGTGCAGGAACATCGGTGGGTTTTTAGTCGGTGTCATTATGTGACGAAGAGCTCCATATCCCCTTCTACTCTCCCAAAGTGAGGGAAGGAGTGAATATTAAGTGGTTACTACCACACTCTCCCTCCCTAAAAAAAGCACCTTGCAACCTAGTTGGCTTAAAATTAAGGATGAAAAGGAAGCAGACATTAGCCCGGCAAATCTTCTCTCTGTTCTATTTCTAACAGAGAAGTAGACTATGAAACAGCTTCACAACTTTGATCTCCAGGAACGGTAGATCAACTCAGATCTTTTAGTAGGTACCAAGTAGATACTAACTCTAGGTTCTTTAAGAATAAGGGGGGCAGTCAGAGAAGAGTAGAACTTACCAAATTCTGTGCTAAGATGGTCTTATCCCCGTTGGGCAAATGCTCCTCCAGCGCCAGCACCACGCAGTTGGCGATGATGGTAAGCAACACCGCGTACTCGAAGGGCGGCCACTCAATGATGAACTTTGTATACCTGGAATTAGAGAATATTATAGATTACAAACGTGTAATATCATGTTTATTTGTTTCATAATCACAACGATTTTTATAATTGCATCGCATGGTAATTATTGGTATTCTAATTTTTTTATCTTACCCATAAAAAATACCTATTAAAACAAACAACATAACATAACATAACAAAACAAAACATA
Source organism: Plemyria rubiginata (assembly GCA_963576535.1). NCBI lineage: Eukaryota > Metazoa > Arthropoda > Insecta > Lepidoptera > Geometridae > Plemyria > Plemyria rubiginata. The sequence goes on along the minus strand of OY754908.1, from coordinate 11,431,712 downwards.
ACATTTAACATAACATAACATTCGACAAAATATGCAGGCATTTTGTTTGATTTTTTCCCCGACCCGCGATCATGACGCATGCAACTGTGCCGAAATATCGGGAAAAAATCAAACTTTATAAACCATGGTAAATATGTAAAGTGAAAATTATATGTATACCATAGCATAATTTTAAAGAATTTTAATTGTAAGGTGTCTAGCATAAATAAATTATTTTGTATTGTTGTAATTCTCAATAACGTGGTTCTTTCCACTCTTCACCAAAATTTTAATGTACGGGCGAGAAATTATAAGCCTCCTAGGTTATCGTGACAACAAACAATGGCATGTTAGTTTAAAAATTATTTCTGCTTAAGTAAGGTTGAATCATTATTAACCATGATTTCTTAACACTTTGGACTTAGCAGCAGTTGTAAGGGTAAAGAGAGCGTGTTGTTTTGAACATTCATTCAAGGAAGTTACGTGAGTAATTTGTATAAAAATGCACGCGTCCTCGAGATTCCAATCTAGTTTCTTTCCTGACTTAAGATGCACACCGCCGCCAAACAATTTATCGCTGGCACATTGATTCGTTTTTGAGCATATAAAATCACTGAATCTGAATCACTGTTTTGAAAAATATCAAACAACCATGTTTCGGAAAATAAGAAGGTACAGTTTTCTTAATCTTTTATTATGCAATGAACAGTTTGCCTACCAAACATATAAAGCAATCTTTCGTAGAAAAAATTGTTTAAAAGATCAAAAAATATTTCTGTTCTGTACCTTGTTAACTTTTTTGTTATTTTCCAAAACATGGTTGTTTGTGATAACGAAATGAATTGTTTTTAAATCTTTAAACTTAAGGCGCGAGCATGTAGTTTGACGGTGATCAGCCTCTTAAAACGTTAGATGGCTATAACGGTTAGTAGAGCCTTCCTAGAAATATGAATATCTTTCTATAGGAATTCTGAATAACAAAACTATTGATATTGTCAACTAATGTTATTTGGTTTTTAATTTTGTTACTAGAACTCGTTGTTACTAGAACTCGAAGTCACATTTCAACAGACTTACTTAATATTTTATACATTAACCTTGAAACCTATGCGGTGGTTACAAGGTATGAGGTTAGAGCTCCTTTAGGTACTACCTAGGCAGATAAATAATAAATATTGGTGGACTTTCCACACAACACTATAGCGCCAAAATAAGCAAGTTATGTTAGGTTCGATATTACAAGTTTTAGCTTAGTTTAGAGCTAGATAGTGTGGAAAGTCCACCAATATTTATTAATTTATCTCTATTTATTCTGAATCTTGGAAACCAACGATTTTCTTGAATTTAGTATGCAGGGGGTTTCGGGGGGATAAATCGATCTAGCTACAGAATTCATTTTTGAAAATGTTTTTTAACCGTATTTTCAGGCAATAAAAACATAAAAATAACTGCAAAATATGACTCTTGCTTGCTGACATCTGGTAAATAATAATGCTGTTATTTTACTAGTTTAGTAACTATATAGTAAAATAACAGCATTATTATTTACCAGACGTAACTGTATCTAATGATACAGTTACCTACAGATTTACACATTTACACAGTCAGTTTATAATATCTTGACTAAAACTGTGTTGCAAGATAGAATTAATTGTAATTAAAATACGAACATTTAAACCGTTATTTGCAATGTGCAAGTTCGATACGTGTTTTTTCCGACGTCATCCCATTGTCCCATGCAAAACACGCATGAATTATCTATCGCGATACGATAAAACATCGATTGATGATAAAACTGATATCATATTATCTACTATTTTACTATACAGTCGTAATCTGATGTATTAACTTCACTACGTCACATTCTGTAGGTACTCGATTGTCTCTCGATTATAACGCTATTACGCTGGCATCGATATTAATTGGTGATCGATCACAGATAATGCAGCTATCTAAGGTAAATTACTATCATAGGTGTATGTTATGAACAAACTAACTAGTTTAGTCGAGTAAGATTCTGAAATGAATATTAGCACTCAGCTTCCTTATTTCTAGAGCGTTAAAGTTGAGTTTCCTTTATTTTATTGCATCTTAGCTTACTGGACCATGGAAAATGCTAAACAATTGGGGCACATCCTTGGTGAACGTATGTAGTAAAATAAGAAAATAACAGTAGGTCCATAACTTTTTTTGTCGATTAGAAGTAAATACAAAAATGATTCGTTATTTTATTATGATTCAATTAGTATACTAGTATTCGATTAAGTGCAAGTACTCCAGTTCTTTCTCTTCCCACTGTTTCTAGAATACATCTTTACCTAAACGTAGATAAAAAAAGAGAATAAGAATAGAGAAACGACTAAAGATGGCACACAGAAGCAATTGTAGGTATTTCTAGATTTTTATTTGACTAATAACTTTGTTCAAGTTATACAGGTATTTATTAACCAATATTAAATACTTATGCAAGTATAAAATAGAAGTGCCTTGCCAAAATACTACTTCGTTACAAACTAGGTAAAAGCTATTTGCAGTTTGTTGCAGAAGCGTGACATATTTCACTTGTTTTTCGGCCCAAGTGCTCGACGAAGTTTGCAGTACATAGATACCTAATAGTTTCTGGGGTAATAGACTCAGATTATTTAAATTTTCGGTTATATGGTGACGGCCTTTACCCAAAGAGGGGGGTTATTTACATGGATTGTAAATGTACCAATGTAAATGTAACTAGGTTTACACATCCTTCCTACTAATATTATTATAAACGCGAAAGTTTGTAAGTATGGATGGATGAACTTTCACACCGGAACGGCTGAACGGATGTTGTCGGAGATGAAACTTGCCAGAGAGATAGATTATAGTCTGGAATAGCACATAGCCTACTTTTTATCCCGTGGGAATACCGGGATATAAATCTGCGCGGGTGAAACCACGTGGCGCAACTAGTATTATATGACTATATCTACAAGCAAACAACTATTAATAATATTTTTGGTAACCTATGTTATTATTATGTTGACGTTTATTTAATTCTGAAAGGTAGAAGGTACCTAAATGTGAAGAGTGGCAATAAGGATGATTAAAAAAAAATTAAACTGCTTCACGACTTTGATCCTTAGGTACGGTGGACATCCCCTCATATCTTTTGGTGCCAAGTACGAACTCCAGATTCTTTGAGGACGTCATAAGGGGGGTAGTCAGAGGACCATCCAAATATTACAATTAGCAGTGTCTATGCCCACGTTTTGTAGTAGTTAGTATTCCATACCTGACAGGTTGTAATCCTATCGCCAAGGAATATAGGTATTCAAATTCCTTGCCTATCGCCGTTGTCAGAATATGAAGGCGTTGACAACACCTAATTTACCTCTCGCTCGCACGATTCGACATTTTAAAAGAGAGTCACATTAGCTCTTGTCTTCACCAGAACTGGTTGCTGATTTGAGACTACCTAATTTAATTGGTGCGAAGTAGTTAGCCTACGTTTAGTTAACTACTTTCAATGTTTTTAGTGAAATCATTGTGTATAGTACATAGTGCTTAAACTGATACATGCCTATGGCGTGCACTGCTTCTAAAGCCATCGAATTTAGGCATTGTAGTAAGAACATACCTAAAGTACAAAACGCCTGTAAACGCTACTGCATTTGGCTAATAATATTCCTCTGACCCGTCCTACATACATAATTTAAACCTTCCATTACGAAGTAGGTACTTCGTGACGACACGAAAATATTTCAATTGTGGATTCGCCAAACTCTCTCCTGCGTATTCAAAGCTTTATATCTCGTGTATACAAAGCATTATATCTCAGTCGGTATAACGTAACTAAGTCGGTAACTATAACGTACAAACGTATTGTTTTTATTATTATTTTTTGGAAATAGATTGTTTTTATTTACTTATTACGTGAGTACGAGTACGAGTACTAATATGTATATGAAATTCGTCTCTTAATCAGCACAGTGTTTTTTCATCATAAACAGTAGTGCGTATTGTTTTTATGTACCATAACCCTAAGGTAGATTATTATTTTTATTAACCTTAGGGTTATGGTACCTACATAAAAACAATAATACCAATGCGCTTAGGTACCCATCACTGCGACAGAGTTAAACAGATGTTTTGTATGAATCTGAGATGAGCGCGACATTCAACCTTAACCTAAGCGTGAGACAGCTCAATTTAATCTAGTAAGTATTCGGGGTATATCTATGAAATCGAAGTTGCGGGTGTTTGAACTATATTGAATCTAAACACGACGCGATAAAGCTCATTTTATCTTAAGAGCTGATGCTGCAGGAGTGCCGATTGTCTGGTTAGGGGACTTGTTTACAAAATGCATAAGGGGCGTACTAGGTGCGCCTTTAATATTTATAAGAAGGCAACAGTCGAGCTTCCGCGCAAATGCCTGCGGGACTGACTGAACTCTAAGAATATTCGAGTATTCGGCTACGAAAACTTGAATGAATTAAAATGTTAACATCAATTCAATTTATTTACATAATTAAAGTGAACATAAAATAGGTGTTATAAGTGCATTGAACATTGAAAACTGCAAAAGTAGGTGTACTGTTTGGGTACTTTGGGGACATAGGGATATTGAAAGCGATAGGGGGACAGAGAAAGCGACTTTGTTTTATACTATGTAGTGATATTCATAATAGAATATGTGGTAACTCACCTCCGAATATAGTTCTCGTCGGAAAATATAAAGAGTGAGCTGGGCCCTGGAGTAGCGGGCTGTTGCGCGCCGCCCATGGTATCAGCTGGCGCCGCGCGAGACTGCGCGCCAGCCGCCTCCTGCGCTGCCGCCAACCTGGAAAGCGAGACGACACGCGTCTTAATAAACATGCAAATACAAATTTACTTATTTCCATAAAAAAAACATTTTGATCCATGAAAGTTTTCCTACTTAAAAGTTTGGCGAGTACTAAATATATTATAATCTACCTAGCCGTTTTCGGCTACAGAGACTTAGCTTTTGGACTTTTTACCCGAGTGCCGAGGGTTATGTGTTTGGCGTGTATCTATCCATGTATGTATTTATGTATCCATCCTTCGATATTCCCTTTATTACCACGTAGCAACCAAACGGCTGGATGGATTTTGATGATTCGGGTATCAAAAGATTCGTCGCAACTTCCCAAGTGTCTTTAGGATAAAAAAAACCCAAAAAGTCACGTGGGAAGGAAAGTAGGAGCGATATTCTCTCACATTAAAAAGAAATCTTTTCGCTATCATAGCAATATGGGTATCAAAATCAAGAGAGTGATAAAGTGTTTTTAAATAATGTATTAGTTTTTTCGATTTACAGTAAACCCTCAAAGACAAAACCAGAACGCAAAATTCGTTAAGTCACTTTAGTGAACTAGGCCATGAGTGATACTAAAATATATCATAAAACCTTCCCTATGGTCATACAAATCGTTTAGAAAAAACCGCATCAAAATCGATGAAGCCGTTTCGAAGATATTAAGAGTTTTGTAATAAAAAATGTGATTGCTGGTAACCCAAAATTGATAAAAATGATTTATACAACCACAGGCGTCAGTAAACTGCTAGGTCATAGGTACGCGAGCCTCCGACTGTCTGCGATCTTTACATTTTTATCATTCGTCAAGACTGAAGAAAGAATTGCAATATTAAAAAGTACCAAATTTAAAACATTATCTTATTTACATACTTTTACTTCGAGCACTCGGGTTTTTTTATTTTTTAATAAATCTTCTTGTTTTTATTAGGTATTATTATTATTAGAGCTCGGGTGTTTTGCCCTCATATGGCTCACGTATCCTATTTTGGCGCGAAATGTTCTGGCGCAGATAGTGCAAGTTAGGATGCCGTGGTCATAATTGTATTGGATGTTGGTAGGCGGTCGGCTTTTAAGTTGATCACGTTTGTTATCAAGTTCGCGCAGCCTTTCATCCTCAAACGTATTAACTTTGTCCTGAACGAGACGTCTCCATTCAGGTAGAGTACTAAAACTATGTACCTAAAGCTAACTTTAAAAAAACCGCATCAAAATCCGTTGCATGCTTTTAAAGATCTAAGCATACGTAGGGACAGACAGACAGCGGGAAGCGACTTTGTTATACTATGTAGTGATGGTGAAACATATTGACTTTATTTATTTGTGTTGTACCTAGAATAAAATGTTATCTAATGGGAGTACATCTATTCACCCACTTCTTCGACTCGATACGTTCGTCTAGGTTTTTTTAGGGAAAATCTATTCGCAGTACACATTAATTGAATATTCGCACTAAGTACGTTTACAGGACTAATCTCCACTACGAAGTTCTCACGAGTACAACAGTAAGTCGACAAACAAAAGCTCGATAAATTGAATTGGACACCGGATGCGTAGCGTGTCATGAGCACATTAAACTTTCCGATTGCCAGAAGGCTTAGCAGTTAATATCATTAGCATTAAGCTTTAATGTCTGCTGAATACGCTTATTAATTGTGCCACTATTATTATTGTTAAAAAAAACGTGGGAATTTTGTATCGTGAATGTAGTAATAAAAAATCGTAAACAATCAAGATAATATTATCTTAATAAAAATAGTGGCACAAAATCAATACAAAAATCATAAAATACATAAAATAAAATCATAAAGATTTTATGTACAAAAAAATATCATTTTAATCCTACCAAGTAAATAAAGTTTTTTTTATCAAATCAAAGCAAAACAAACTTTTTAGAGTGAGAACTTGTTTGGAACAAAATAATGTTATGTAATATAATTTTCATTCTTTTTCGTGATCTTTAAAAATTTTTAAATGTGCAAGTGTGAATGGGTCTCTCATCTTTTACTAGGTAATGATGGCACACAGTCATACTAGGCAATGCTTATAACTTTGGAGTTCGCTTACAATCAGCTATAATCTCTAATGTACTACTATTTACGTTCATGTCATATTGTTGAGAGTGTTATCACTGTTTATAACATTTCCAATGTACATAAAATACAAATCAACGCAACTGAGGCCCAGCGTTCACGTAGTAGTGAAACACTAGCTGGTACGAGGACGCATACATGCAGAATGTAGGTCAATGCCTCTCACCACGTGACTTGCTTTCGATCTGTCTCATCGAAAGCAAAGGGCGTATCTACAAAGCAGTACATTACTTAATCCATTCTTTGACGCGCGGTTCCAGAGAAATCTTGATTTAATTTTACATTTACAACAGCAACGGAAACTTTGTTACTAATTTACTTAAGTTACCTTCGTATATTCGCGTAGGAAGGTAACTTTTAAGTAAATTAAACTAACGGGGGATATTTTTGTCTGGTTTTTTAGAATAAACATTGTTTCAATAATGATACAGAAGCAGACCAGTAACAAATAGGTAGGTACATGTTTGTTTTTAAACATATATGTTTCACAAAGTTATATAATATATAACTGGATGACGATATACAATAACTACATACAATTAGATCACTGTGATGTTCTAGCAATAAAACTATGAAAATTTAATATGTGATATGTATTATACCCCCCAACTAGACCTCTTCTCATCCAAACCTTATGCTTACAAACGAGCTTTCTCTAACCACTGGTCCGAACTGGTTCTTAGCTAATTACTCTCACTTTCAGATTTTTATTTATTGTTAATCATTTAATTGTTCTCTTTAAACTCAAACAAGCTTTCTTTAGTTTCCTATATGCGAAAACATGTAATTGGTGATTAGTTTTTAAGTAATTTTAGTTATGGAATGTAACACTGTTTGTTTTCCAAATAAAATAAAATAAATAAATTATTAAAGCTAGAACTAGATTTGGGGGTATTCCAATCTATATATTTTTTTACGATATTTGTCATAGTAGCAGGTAATATTCTGCTTTACTATAAATTTGTAATAAATTGGCAGTTATTATAGATTTATACAATTTACAACGTTTTCCTTCCAAATGGGATATTTACAATTCGTGATTGTTTTCAATATTTAAGCGAATATGAACTAAGGTTGATCAAAACCATGGTAGTTTTAAAAGTGTCGTACGTATATAAAAATAAATCATAGAACCATGTATGTTTAAACTTTAAATTATATCAAACATTTTATTTTAGATGAGAGCAATCTCACCTACACAAAGACCGTTGCCCTTATTTGCTATGCGATCAAACATAGTATGTAGTTGGAATGCACTCGTGTGTTTATTGTTCTCGTTGTGCTGCGAATACAAATGACTAGTGATGAAGTCGCTTGGAAAAGCAGCTTTATTTGTAAAGACTTCGATTTCTGCAGCATATCTGCTCGTTTTTTTTTATTTTTTTTACTACATAGCTTAGGTGTAAACTAGCTACCTCGGAAGGGCGGCTGCCACATCGTGGCATGTGCAGCCGTAGTACCACAAGAGCTGGTGGCGGCAATGGATGTCGTGTCCGGGACGTGCTTTTTAGCGTTATGCAAGAGGGGCACCGCAATGTTCTTTTTAGAGTCGTCGGAGCCCCTTGACATGCGTTGAGGCTGGTCACCGGGGTGGTTTTAGTAAGTCTACGAGTCCGTCAACCTCACACTACCCTATCGCATCCCTCGGTGCGGTAGAGTGTCTGTTTGTAGATTTCCTCCCCGTTAACAAAAAAAAAGGTGTAAACTAGCTATCAGGCGAGTGTGTTATTGATAATCTAGCTGAAATCTGCATCGATGTTTCCTTTATTGGTGATATCAAGTCGTGGCGACGTATCAATAGCTTGCGGGAGTGTGTCATTCGGAATCGGTAACACAATGTAACTAACCCCTAAACCTTTAGATCTAGGTCAGCGGTTCACATACCGGGAATAACATAGAGGAACTCATTTTGCGATGTCTCAATTGGTATTAAAATTAAGCCGGATGAGAAAAGCGGATTGTAATATAACTAGTTTTCTGCTCGTGGATTGATATAAGGTTTCGGAAATGCTTATCTTGCATACGAGATCTGTTTCGACAAATAGTAACGTAATCTCTTCGTTTTTGGTGGTTGGAAACATAAATAGCTTCCATTTATTTTATTAATGGGTGATTAAATGCGTTGAGTATTACCTACGTCCCTGTCTTGAGCTTTTTTTGTTTTACCCTTAAATTCTTAAATCCATACAAATCATTATGGGCTAAATCAACTACAGATTGGACGCCTAAAAACGGGAAACGACCTCGCGGCAGACCGCGGCGAAGATGGAGGGACGAAATAGACGCCTACAAACCGAACTGGTCCACAGTGGTCCAAAATTTAAGATATGCTGTGGAACTAGCCACCTATTGCAAAAAGCGGCTTTATCATTTATCCCATGACAACAGCGAGTACCTAGGTTTTGTTATAACACAAAAATTATTCGTGCATTCGTTAACCCATTTAAAGCGTAGGTCACACCATGAACTATATAGGGTATAGCTATCGTCTAGTAGCGGCGGCATTTTTCTTATATGATTGTTTTAATCGCTAACTGTGGAGTGACGTATACTTAGTCATAATTCTCTAAAGTTGAGCTAAGCTATGACAGCTTATAGTTATTCAATGTGGTCTTCTCTTTATTTGCGTATCGTAGGTTCGCAGACGTGCAGTCGTTCGTTTCTCATTGATAATTTTTAAAAACAACTTTGAAATCGATCTGTTGAACAGCATAGGTAGAAAACTCCGACAAAGGCTCTTTAAGCTCGTTACCCTATCTGTATAATAGATTGAGATATACCGTTCAAAGGGTATATTTTAGGTAAATAAACAATGGTGTCGATTCTGTTGTTGCATTATCCTAAATTAACCTAATCTGACAGCTCTAAAATTATAGCCGTCCTTGTTGTTTCGGTCTTTTAGAAAGGGATGGCAATGTTTTTAGTGCTGCAAATTAGGATAAGTTAGGAAAATGAAACAACAGAATTGGGCCCAGTGACAGCTTAGCAATTGATGGTATGTTTAACGTTTAAACAGTTTGCTAAACCATACCATTCAGTAAGCAGGTACATCGACATTAGCATCATTTAGCGAAACAAAACGAATTTCTGTGAAACCAAACGTTGAATGACAAACAGATTATAACTGGGTGTAATAATTTCGATAAAAGAATAGGCTCCTGAAAATCAGCACACAAAGGGCCGTGGGGTGGCTAAGGGTGTGGTTGGGTTGAAGGGGTTACCCCCTCAGGGGAGGTAGGTCGAGTGATCGGCCGAGGCTAAGGACATCGGCGCATCTTGCCCTTGCCAGCCTCATTAGCTAAACCACTCGAGTTTACGTCGTTTAGATACGAAAATAGGGCTGAATCATAATACGTTCTATGTTCTTTTGAGTTTGCTTGATACACTCTCAGTTTTACTATGAGTGCAGTAGATAAAATCTATATTTTTACCACTAAACAACTTTCACACAAGCAAGACTATTACGAATGATTGAATGTAATTAAATGAAATTGACACTCTTCTTAAATGCTGTTGACACTATGTGTAAATATAACAAGTTAACGCCATCGCATACTTTTACAACCGTTTTGTTGTATGACACAAGTTTGCATAACCATCTCAAAAATATACAATTTAAGAACAAGAATAAAACAAATGTTTATATTCCTTGGTTACAATCAAATAACAAAGCACTTCTCCACTCTTGTATCTAAATTCCTTGACTGTTGTTTGGTATTTCATTGTAGACAATGACAACCACTAACTCTTGCGTGAACATTAAAATATTTTAAAAATATAATAATTGTATGTATTTATGAATAGACTCGGTTGTTTTTTCATTCATAATTACATTGTTTTTATAAATGCATAGGTATATTGTAATTATTTTATATTTTGCATTAAACACAAAAAAAAATAACTTTTATGCCTAAAATTAATCTAGTTTTTTGTTAAAATTATTAAAATTGCATTTCCATATATTTCTTGTATTGATTTGGATTTGTTAAGCAAAATAAATTATTTGCATCGGTTTACATGTAGCTCAACTGTTAAAAATATATATTTCGCAAAATATAATATAGGTACGTTTAGTTACATATTATACCTACATATATATTTTATTTCAAATAAAATAAACGTAATATAACTCACATGATATCCATCCCTCGCTCATTTGTACACTAAACTGAATACCACAATGTTTGGACAAAGTATCTAATTTTTTACATTATCTGGATTGCGGTCAATTTGTATTAACAAGTCTTCAGGTATTTCTAATCCTATAAAAATTACTTTACTTATACCATGTAGTAGCTGTAATGTTATTAAACCACTTTTGTTTGGATTTCACAATCAACTAGTCAGACACATTTTTTTAATAACATCTGGCGACAATAACGTTTGGTGAACGCAGTCTACCCACATAATTATAAAATCATGAATGTTTGCTGTCGCCATGTGATGACGATTTTCAACCTTAGAGCAATGACATACATACCGGTTTTCTCTGTTCCGTGGACATACCATATTTAAGCAATTGTAATGCTGTCAAGTACTGTAGTCTTTTAAATAAAGAACACCGAGATTTTTCTAGAGAAAAACGTCTGTAAAATGTATAGGCCAATAGAAAAGCGTGTTAGCCTTCGTGCCAAGTTCTTCAACTTAATGAAAAAGCATTGTGATGTACGATATAAACATGGATCGCCAAGTACAACCACTCAATAATTTAGAACGTGCTGCTGTTTGGCCACTTTCCATTGCAATTTAAAGCCATAAAATACCTAATAAGTATCTGCAGAAATGAGGCCAAAAAGCATGGTGTCTTGAAAATACACCCAGTAAAAAGATGTGCACCGTATTGACAAATGAAGCGGGCATGGATAGTGGTATGTATGATACCACCGTGACTTTGTTGATTTTTTATTTTTTACTGAAAAGTGCATTGGGTAAATCATAATAATGAATAAATAATGCCGGACAATCCAGTCAGCACCATCTAGCCCCAAAGTAAGCTATTCAAAGCTTGTGTTATGGGTAATAAATAACTGATATATTTAATACATGTGGGACATAAAGCCGCTAGGCTGAAGTGGGACTGGGCCGGTCATGTCTGTCGCATGCCGGATGACCTGTGGGCTAAAACCACTACCAAATGGTGCCCTGACACAGCGATGCGGCGTCGCGGTAGACCGCGCATGAGATGGCGGGACGAGCTGGACGCCTATGAGAGGGACTGGCGGATAAAGGCTCGTGATCGTGGTGACTGGCGGAAATGGGGGGGAGGCCTTTGCCCAACAATGGGACACTACGGGCTAATAGTAATAGTAATATACTTGATGATACATTATTACTGATGATGATCCCTTCAAAGACCATCGAAATTTTCAGAGAATGATACTTTTTGATATGTATGTAATTATGTACCTAAACCAAATTTATTTTACTAAGTTACATTCATTACATAATTATTTACATTTTCTTTTTTGTATGCTGCTATTGCCTGTGTTTGTAATTAAAAGTAGGAAAACCAGCAAAATTATCTTGCACAAGCAGCCTAAAGAACAAGTGCATAATACCTGGTCGTTTTATGAAATAAAAATACGCGTAGGTAGGTAAGTCGATTCTAAGTACATTATCGGCTAAAAATACATTGGCTAGGGTGCAAGTAAAATAACCAGCTTACTTGTTTTTTGTGTACAACTTGGTGATGGACCAAGCAGATGACCCACCTGATGTTAAGTGGCAGCCATAACTGTGTTTTGTAAAAAACTACAAAACAAAAATACCTAGGTGCGTACATTTTTATTAGTTATATATCTGTATGTAAACTTGAAATTTCAACAGAAATTTATTACCGCATTCCTGAGAAAACAATCAATCTTTCAAGCGAATTTAACGCCGAGATCGTTGAACTGAAATACCGCGATACCTCACTGAACTCTGCTGGAACAATGTGCCGCAATTTAAAAATAATAATAAATAAATAATGCTGGACAATCCACACAGCACTATCTAGCCCCAAAGTAAGCTATACAAAGCTTGTGTTATGGGTACTAGATAACTGATATATTTAATACATTATATACTTACATAGATAGATATTTTTTTATTATACATAGAAAACACCCAGACCATCGGAACAAATTTCTGCAAAACGTACACAAATTTGTTCCACGGCGGGAATCGAACCCGCAACCTCTTGCGTCGCAGGCAGGCTCTCGCCCGCTGCGCCACAGAGGTCGTCAAAATTTGTTTCATGGTATAAGGTTAGGTGTCTTATTCGTTTATTTACGGCGCATAGACAGCAGTCAAACAACTTTTCCCTCACATTTTTATCATTTTTAATATAGTATAATATGAAAACATACATACATAAAATCCCGCCTGTATCCCATAGGGGTAGGCAGAGACCACGGATTTCCACTTGCTACGATCCTTACATACCTGGCCTGCTTTACCGTTGCCTTTCGCGCATCGCCCGTGTCGCTGCCCACGTCCCAGCGCATTTGAGCTAAGGCTAAGGCACAGACTAGTAGGGATGCTTACGGGTAAGGCTATAATACGCAAGTGAATGTGACTGTAGGAAAAACGCTATTTGTCATAGGAAACAAAAGTAGAGCGTTTTATGATATTTTACAAATCAATATAGTTACATTTGTTACACTTAACCCCCCTACTTAAGAGCACCGGTGGTCTAGTGGGAGTGACCCCGCCTTCCGATCGTAAGGTCGCAGGTTCGAATCCGGTCGTGCACCAATGGATTTTTCTATCGAAAAATTTATGTGCGCAATGCCAGTGCTCTTAAACGGTGAAGGAAAACATCGTGAGGAAACCAGTTAGTATTCTAACAGCGGCGATGGGCTTGCAACCTGTTACGTATGGAATACTAACTACTGCAAAATGTGGGTATGTGCCAAATGTAATGTTTGGACGTACCTCTGACTACCCCCCTTAGACATCCTCAAAGAATCTTGAATTATAGTACCTACTTGGTACTGGGAGATCTGAAGGGATATCTACCGTACCTGGGGATCAAAGTCGTGAAGCTGTTTCTGTTTCTGTTTCTGTTACACTTAACTTTGCCAGGTTTACAACATTATGATCTATTTATTGAACTCGACCTAAACATGAACAACCTAAAGACGCGGCTAGAACAAGGAACATATATACTCCTAGAAGCGCCCCAAAGCTATGACATTGACAAATTATTAGAGTACCTACATAGGGCTTCCCCAAGTTATGTCCCATTAACATAACAGCCTGTTTGACCTCGCTGCATCAATAGGCAAAAAATAATCTGGGAGGGTTCCAAGAGGCTTTTTTGAGGAAGCTGGGCAGACTAGACGGCGCCGTTGCCGACTGCCAGGCGCCGACGAAATGGGACGTGAGACCGCCCTACTTGTTCTACCGTTTCGTTTGGATTGGGAGGGATGATAATTAGTTTGAGATTATCGGGATTTCTGGATTAGACTGGCTGTTAGTGTTTTTTTTTTTTTTTATAATGCTGAATAGTTATGAAAGCTGTTAGGCACAAATACAGGTGCAGTGGAGGCTAGACTGTTTGCATAGTAACAAAGGTTTATAATCGTTCTAATTTAGGAGCTTTGCCAATGTCAACACTCCATTTAAAAAAGAGATATACTAATGAATGATGTTTATTTGTAGTTGATATGCTTGTGCGCATTTTCTCACATGTAGCCCTAACTAAGCAGAGGAACAGTTTTTTTAACATTATTTTATGTATTTAGCTGACTCAGCGTATCAACATTGCCATTCAGCGTGGCAATGTAGCTAGAGTCTTGGGAACGTCGTTGGAAGCACTGATTTGGATCAGTTTAGCTATCTCTACATCGTTTTGAACGGTCTGCAAATAGCTCAACTAGTTCTCGTGTATTTTGTAAATTTATGTATTGTTTTTGTAAATATAGTTTGTTAAAAAAAATCAGCAAGAAAGAAAATCAAAATTTGAGGTAATCAAAATCTTTTGATTACCTCAAAGAAAGATAACAAATTTTAATGCGATACCAAAATCTAACAAGGTCTAAATCAAAACTTTGATACCCTTACTAGGCTACCTCAATATTTCACAGCGAAACGTTATGTCAGGTAGCAATAAATCCCCATTATTCCGTGTAAATAATAAAATTAATTGCCAGCACAATAAACTAATGTAGCGGTTACGTCAGTTCCAGACTTTATGCCGGCGGTGGCACGCCCCCGCTCGTTTGAAGGGGGATCTTAGCGAATGACCTAAGCTCATTTCTGGAAATTGGCACTGGATGTGACGCATTCCTTAGTGTAGGTGTAACATAGAACCGAACTATGGTAAAAACTTATTTGTTTAATCTGAATTTTTCACTTATTCTAGAAATAAATTCAAATACGAGTAATAATACGAGTTACTTAACAATAAGTTTTTACTCGCATTATTGGTGTTAGGTATATACTGGTATATACAATGGTAAGTATTATTGCAAGACTAAATGCCCATTAAATGTGTTTTATTATTGGGCATTCTTATTGGAGAAAAAAGGTCCATAGGATCCTACGAGTGATGGGAGCACTGGGTATTTTAATAAGAGACGTACGCACAGTTTTAGTTTTATTTGAAGAAGAACGAACCAAAATGAACAAGCACAAGTTACAAAAAAAAAAACTTAATGTTTCCAACACTTCTTTCTCGCAATGTCCACAATAAATTCCAAAACTATTTATTCAATTGAATCACAAGTATCAAAACTTTTCGAGATGAATTACTAACATAAATATTGGTGGAGGTTTTTTCATTCAAGCCAAGTGGTAATAACTTGTGATAAAAGTGGTAACCATTACCTGGAACACAGTTGGCATTGTCTCATCGTCATCACGCACGTTAGAAACTTGAGTGAAAATGTGGTTGAATATAATTTTATTTTTGGGAAGTGTTTGGGGTGTTATTTCATCTGGTATGCTGAAAAAGTATTTTTGAAAATTTATAAAAGATTTTAGCTTCTAGCCTTTTATGTCTTAATTCAACAATAACCTGGTTAAACCAATTACATTAAACGGGTGATTATTTATGGTTCATATTGATGTATGTAAAAATATGAATGGATTGTCATAACAAATTTGCAGCTGGATTGTCGCCAGAGGAGCGTCCTTCGGATCCTGTTGTCGCCGGCGCGGCGCCAAGGATACAACACTCGAGTAACGGCAGTTTGGAGATTATCGGGGACTTTGCTTGCTTGACGTGTATTGCTGATGTTGTATGTATTTAATCCTATACTATATGAAAAGTAGTTAAGCTATGTATGCAAATGAAGACCGAGATGAGAAACCTTTCATGGATGTTCCATGGAAAACAGCCTCAGTTATAATTGTGAATATAAATAAATAAATAAATAATGCTGGACAATCCACACAGCACCATCTAGCCCCAAAGTAAGCTACTCAAAGCTTGTGTTATGGGTACTAGATAGCTGATATATTTAAAACATTATACTATATACTTACATAGATAGATATTTTTTTTTATACATACCCAGACCAACGGCACAAATTACTGCAGATCGTACACAAATTTGTTCCGAGGCAGGAATCGAACCCGCAACCTCTTGCGTCGCAGGCGGACTCTCGCCCGCTGCGCCACTGAGGTCGTCCATATATCTATAATCTTCTTATCGTGTCACTAGTTTCTTTCGAAACAGTGTGGTGAAAGGATTTTAAGTGCGCCTCAAGAAGCTCCTTTCAAGCACTTGACACATGTTATAGAACTTGTTTGCTTTTACAACCTGCCGGTTTCCTCACGACGTTTTCCTTCACCGTTCGAAAGTACTGGAATTGTGCACCAAAATTTTTTGAACAGGAAAATTCATTGGTGCACGTCCGGTTTTGCACCCACGACAATCACTGAAAACGCTGATGGTATCATACATCGATCATCCGTAAAGCAGTGACGTGTTGTCCTGTAGGGCGCGTAAGCAGGTTAAGGGGCCGATCCCTGTATTTATAGATGGGGCCAAGTCTTTTAATACACCTGATTGTATTCGCTGTGTGAAAATTACTCACTTGACCGAGATAATTGAATATAAGTTATTATGCGTTGTGTATCAGAATTAAAATTTGCAAATTTTTATAAAATTACAATGGTAGTAGCTCTGTCTTCATGTATGAGAGCAAGTATGACATGTATAATGTACAAGAATATTAAGTTTAACGAAATTTTAATAAAATCTGTACAACTTCCGCTTACAAAATAAATTAATACAGGCCATATCTATCATAGAATTGACAACAGAGAAAGTAAAACTTCTCGAATAGTAACCACGAACTGAATGACGTAGCGTTGAAAGGGTTGAAAGACGTACCTATACTACCTATATCGCTAGAAATCGGTGCTGATCTGTGAATTTGGTTCTTATGAAAAGCCGCGGGGGAGGAATATGACAACATAATAATATAACAGTATCTCAGATAAAATTATTATATATATTTATGAATCTGTTTACTTTTTCTTTTTCTGTTAGATTACTTAATTTATTATATAGCTTCAATAGTGTAGGTATTTTATTACATTGTAACGAGGATCATACAAAAGAGCGATAGATACCAAGCCGAGTTTGTTGCCTGTTCTTCTCGGTGTTGGTCGCGTGGAACTGGCACCAGAGTCACCTACTTTTAAGACTGTTCAAGATGGTCATTGTGATTTTATTGAATAAACATATTTTGACTTTGACTTTGAAAAGATCAGACAAAAATACTATACAAATAAAATCTATGTAAAAATAACAGTAGATTTTTTCAGGCTGATTCTATAATCAGCCTGATCTGTCTATACAGATAACGAAAATATAAGTATCCAATCATAGCTGCAGTTAAAAGGAAACGAGCCTAAAATCGTTGAACCTTTGAACGTAGCGGTGTGTTTACAAGCGTACTGCGTGCTACGGGGCCATAAGAGTCTTGTGCTTACGTCCATTCACTAATGGTGTATGACAACTTAACGTGAATTTTTCTGATAAGACAGACTTTTACATCATCATCTAAAACCTACAAATTCGTTCCCTTGTCTGCCATCGGGTCAATTATCTAAAAACATAGTAGCAGTGAAATGAGTCGTTGTTTGACGACCTCAGTGGCGCAACGGGCGAGTGTCCGCCTGCGACGCAAGAGGTTGCGGGTTCGATTCCCGCCTCGGAAAAAAATTGTGCACGATCTGCAGAAATTTGTTCAGTTGGTCTAGGTGTTTTCTATGTGGGGTGCTAGGTCGGGTAACCTCCTCGTGGTGCACCCCGGTAACACCATGAAACACGCCCGCAGAGTACTGCGGACGTGTTTCATGGTGGCTAATAATCCGACACGGTGGGCCTCTCCACGTGTCCCTCTGATTAGCAGAGGGCACAGTGTGATGAGGCAGGGCAGAACTTTTGGTCTGCCCAGGTGGGTCTGGGCTGTTTAGGCAGCCCGGACGGACGAGGCGGAAGAGCGCGCGCGAGAGACGCCTTAACTTCTCGCGCCGCTACGTGGTGAATAGCGGGAGAAGACCTGGGGGCACCTTCTCCCGCATTGCACTTATTCACCACTCCCGTCGGGCGGGAACGGCCGGGCACTCACGGTCGTTCCCGGGCCCCTCCCTACAAAGGGGGGGCGTGCGGGCCCCGCCGTAAAGGCGGGGACATTTGCGGGCCCCGCTGTAAAAGCGGGCGGTCGTCGGCGGGGGACTGGATGAAAAGGCTCTGCCAGTTTCCCAGTTCCCCTCCAACAAAGACGACGCGGGAGTGCCGCTGGGTTGTTTAGTGGGTATACCGGTAGCGGAAACCGGGGAGTCCCACATATCCCTCCCATCCTCCAATGGGGGGGAATGCGTAAAGCATTTTTCCCAGCGTCAAAAAAAAAAAAAAAAAAAAAAAAAAAAAAAAAAAAAAAAAAAAAGGTGTTTTCTATGTATAATAAAAAATATCCATCTATGTAAGTATATAATGTATTAAATATATTATCAGTCATCTAGTACCCATAACACAAGCTTTGAGTAGATTACTTTGGGGCTAGATGGTGCTGTGTGGATTGTCCAGCATTATTATTATTTGTCGAATAATCAAATCTCCCGGTATCGCTGTTACTGTTGTTCATGCTAGTCGATGGATGTGTTATCAAAAAACCTGGTTTTTAGCACATCAATTTACCAACAGTAGACATCCATTGCCAGAAGTAACAGAGATCATTACTACCTAGACGTCATTACAAGAAGTAACCTTTGTCGAAAAAAGCCTAACCCTTTGTCAAAAAAATTGCAATTTATTATAATGAATGAGATATACCAATGAATGACTCCCCTTATTACTGCTGTCGTTCCGGTTTGTTTTTAAATAATTGCGCAGTAAAATATAAACCACGTAAAATCTGACATATCTTCCGTAGGAAACGTGTGTTGTTTATTTGCAACTTAAATACAAATCAAAGTTTTTTACGATTCGGAACCTATGTTAAGTTCATCCTTACTTGTCATAAATATAAGCAAAGCTTTTACGGGGAACCGATACCCAGACACAGAATATACATGAAAATGTTAATATACTGTAAATATATATATTCTCGGTGGGGACTGATCCAATCCAAACCATCTCACAAAAAGCAGTCCTACCAACTGAGCTGTAAGGCCTATCATAATATTCGATTTAGGGACCCGGTCAGCAAAAACCCGACTAAAACGAACTACAATTTAAATGCTACAGCAGCGCAAACACGGCATTGATGAACAGAGTGGAGCGAAAGCATCGGATATAGGGCAATTTCCCGGCAAAAATGACCGGCAGAGAGCCGTCAGCGATACCAACCGTCGCTGCTCAAATCAGCATTTGAATCTGATTATTGAGTTGTAAAGCGGCCGCTTGACAGATTCAAATGTGAAAATCACGGAATAGAGAAAACCCTACAAAGTGAAAATTGTATTATAAGGTTGTGTACATACACGGAATAGATTTCTGTGTGTACATTTCAACAGCTTTACCACATCGACACGGTAGATTTCTCTTATTAGGTCTTAGTTGAAAGTAACAGGTCAAAATTTTTTAAGATTTTGTCAGTCAGAGATACGTCCAAATACTATATTTAATACATATGTATCATATCAGCTACAATAGTGCTGTATGGAAAGTCCACCAATATTTATTTAATTATTAGACAGCCTACGTAGTTCAGTTGGTAGTAGCTATGCCTTCTGCGCCGTAGGTCTTGGGTTCGATTCCCACCGTGAACAAACATTTGTGAGGTGAACATAAATGTTTGTTCTCTGTCTGGGTGTTATATAATATTATAAGTATGTATTTACAAAAAAAAAGTATTATAAGTAGTATATCAGCTATCTGGTTCCCATATTACAAGCATAAGCTTAGTTTGGGGGTAGATAGTGCTGTGTGGAAAGTCCACCAATATTTATTATTATTATTATTTATTATTATTTATTTATTTGGCATATTATTCGTTAATTTGACTTTGTGTGGAAATTACACCAATATTTATTTATTTATCTGGCATAATATTAGCTATTTGAAAAAATACGTTAACTGGGCTATGCATGTTCTTTTAACCAATATTTAGAAAATCGTTTTATTTTCAAAATGAGTGAAGTTTTTTATAACATCAGTCAATTTATTACTACTTTAGGAACATGATCTATTTATTTATTTTAGTTGATGTTTTGATAATTCTAATTTCAATGTTGACATTTTCATCTGTGACCTTTTCTGAACGGTATACCGCATATTCCTCTAATATTGATGCTGGGAATTATAGTGTAACTGGGCGAAAAATTGTTATCGGAGTGTCAATACCCATTTTACATATGCGCGTGATTATTTTGTTTCATTTTAGCAGCATTTTTTTAGTTAAACTGACTTTGATATATGCTTTGATACCTACACAACAAGTAATAATAACTAAATCTGTGGTAAACATTTTGTTTAGTTTCACAATATTATTTGAGGAATAATTATATACTAAAAACATATATTATATCTAATACCTTTAAGCGAGCACTTGTTTTTTTTATAAAATCGGAATATTTGAAACGGCTCCAACAATTTTCATGACATTTAATATGCAGGGAGGTTTAGGGCACATAAATCGTTTGTTGATCCAAGTAGTGCAGCTGGTTTTTATAATTGTTTTTTTTTATAATATATAATCCTTAATAAGATGTTATTTTCTTTAATATTCTTTTTTTTCAGTTAGTATTCTAACAGCGGCGATGGGCTTGCAACCTGTCACGTATGGAATACTAACTACTGCAAATGCTATGTGCTAAATGTAATGTTTGGACGTACCTCTGACTACCCCCCTTAGCCATCCTCAAAGAACTTTGAGTTAGTACTCGGTACTGAGAGATCTGAAGTGATATCTACCGTGCCTGGGGAGCAAAGTCGTGAAGCTATTTAATTTTTTTTGTATCATAATATATTTATTTTAAAATCTGTAGCATTCACATTAATTCATTATTATTACATATTTGAAGTTTTCAGTATACTTAAGTAATAGGAAGCCATGGTTTCTATAATATGAGTGTATGAGTATAGTTTTAAAGTGTATATAGTTAGCGTGGGTATAGTTAGCGTCGTCGCCGTCGGCTGAGGGCGGCCGCGACTCTGGCACCACGTGCTCGGGCCCGGGCGGCTGCGTTAAAATAAATATTAGTAGCGTATTTCGGAACGCAGCTTTCTACTGAGGTAGCGGTACCGTGCGTGCGAGCGGGATGGAACACCCCGATGTCCCACGCGAGAGCGGGATGTGACGAGCTTATCCGATCGATAGCCGCAGCCGCAGAGTGCCGCTCGTGTGACGTCACGCGCCCGTCTCGTCATCTTTGACTCTGTTCAAGGAATTGTCACTATATTTTTGTATAGAACCTACATTATCGGTGACTAGCCTGCCAGGTAGCTACCTACGCGTACGGCCTTCACCGATGGCGCAACGAAACAATAATTAAGTATTAAAAACGCGTAGCTATACGACACTTTGTAAATAAATCACGTGGTTACGTTGTAAACAGTGCATCGTTTGAATAAAGACTCGTAGGAGGGTCGTAACTCAAGCATGAAATGAAGAGATGGTACTTGTCTGCATGTTGCTATCAAAAAGCTTTTTACATCGATTTAGTTTCTGCACTCAACTATCAGCTTTACATAAAAGGGAAAATGTTCAAAATGTTTCGCGTCTGAGCAATGCACTCAGACGTCATTTCGTGTCGATGAACACCAATAATAATATAGGTATGTTCCAGCAGAAAATGGTTGATCTTTACGCTACGAATATTTGTAGCGGCTCTACGATTTGATGGGCTACGCTGCTACGAAGCTCTACGTGGTTTTTGCGTATCCGACAGACGAATAATAAATAGGTACCTACGTATACCATGGCTGCTTTCAGCAGTATTAATTGTTTATTTGGCTGTTTTTGCTACCTACATAAAGTGAATTTCAATATACAATTATATCTAAATAGTATGGCATATAATATACTAATACTCTATGTTTGTGTCAGGTTGTGTGTGTATATTTTTTTTCACACAACTCCATAGTAAATTTGGATGAAATATAAAATTTACATATTTTTTTTACAATTTACAGCACAGAAATATAAATCCCTCTGTTTCGTGATTTACAGTTTAATAATAATATATAGGTAAGTAAAAAGTTAATCCTAATAAAGTGAGTGAATTAGTGGGGAATGCTAGTTGTTATAAATATCACATGAACGCTGTATGACAAAAAGTAGGTTAATACGAAGTTCATAATATTATGTATATATTATTTATGTATAAATTGCTTTGATAGACGATGGTTTCCCCGCCATGCTATTATAAAAAAGGAAAGAAATGGCAGCCAGTGAAAGGTAGCTAATGTATACATATATAGAGAGAAGTGATGAAGTAGATCTCTTTCTGAAGGGCTCGTCTGAATACTTCCACGATGTCTATTTTGAAAAGTTGCCGATGAAATCACAGACACATGAAGTTTGACATCTGCATGCCTTAAGTAAATGGACGCCGGACAGTGCATCTGCTGTGTGGACTTGTGAGGAAATAATTTGTGGAAGTAATTATGAGCGCTATTAAAAAGTATTATTATATTTCCATTCTACTATGCATGTTCGTGAACCAACTTGAATCAGTAGATTCAATTCAATTTTGTCAAAATATGAATATCGCATTTTCGGTAACCGTTTTCAAAATGCAATGTTTTGAACTCTAAAATGCAATGGTAAAGTTTGTAGGAAAATTGTCTGAAACTAGAACGGAGTTCTAACAATTTGTAAAGATTTGCAGATCAGAGAACTTTGTTGAGAAATTAATCTAGTTGAACGCAGAACTCTATACTCAAATCCATGCATTTTTTATGCTGCTTGCTGAAAGAAACTCCTGACTCCGTGAGAAAAAAAAACTGAAAAACTGAAACAGCTTCACGACTTTGATCCCCGGCACGGTAGATATCCCTTCTGATCTCCCAGTACCAAGTAGGTACTAATTCAAGATTCTTTGAGGATGTCTAAGGGGGGTAGTCAGAGGTACGTCCAAACATTACATTTGGCACATACCCACATTTTGCAGTAGTTACTCCGTGAGGTTTAGTCATAATCACATAAAAATTACCTCGCACTACCCTTCTGTTTAAAATATTTCCGTCTTTGTTCCGACAAACCTAGAGTTGAGATGGAAGTATTTTTATATTAAGGGATAGCATCATCATTTTCCTGCACTTATCCCACTTCATGTGGGGTCGGCACAACAGGTCTTTTCTCTCCACTTCCCTCTGTCACCCGTCATCTTAGTTGTCACTCCTTTATTGCCCATGTCATCCTTCACATAATCCATCCATCTTTTCTTTGATGTTCCTCTACTCTTATATCCATCCACATTCATACCTACCACTCTTTTCGTTACGTGACATTCTTCCCTTCGTCCTATACCACGCTAACCTGAGGCACTGGTGCCACTTCAACTTATTTTAGTTTTAAAGACATAATATTATTAGGTGAACTGTATTGAACCCTGACGGTTCGAGTCACTCAAGCTTGTCCGTTTTATTTTTAGATGATTTATTCAGCTGTGAGGTCAACGCTACCCGTGCCGTATTAAGTAGACGCTAAAGTGCCTGACATGATTTCAGATAAAGCAAACAAATATAACAAATATATATATAACTCAACTAGCTGATCCCGCGGCTTTGCTCGCGCTCGTTTACTTTGAAAATCTCATACAAACTTTCACCCCCTATTTTATCCCCTTGGGGGTAAAATTGATCAAAATCCTTTCTTAGCGGATGACTACGTCATAACATCTACCTGCATGCCAAATTTCAGCCCGATCCGTCCAGTGGTTTGGGCTGTGCGTTGATAGATCACTATGTCGGTCAGTCAGTCAGTCAGTCACCTTTGAGTTATATATATTTAGAAGGTGACTGACTGACATAGTGATCTATCAACGCACAGCCCAAACCACTGGACGGATCAGGCTGAAATTTGGCATGCAGGTAGATGTTATGACGTAGGCATCCGCTAAGAAAGGATTTTGATCAATGCAACCCCCAAGGGGATAAAATAGGGTACGAAAGTTTGTATGAAACTTTGAATTCCTTGGCGCGAGCAAAGCCGCGGGATCAGCTAGTAGCAAATATAAATATAAAGAGTAAGAGTAAGAAAAAAATACTAACAAACTAATTAATTTTAATTACTTGTATAAAACTACAAAATATTAAAATCGAAAACAACAAAGTTACCGACTACACCGGCTCTAAAACTACATAGGTTCAGCAAAAATATCTTTCTGAACGTAACAATTTTTCCTACCACAAAAAAAAATATTTTTAATAATAATAATAATAATAATAATAATAATAAATAATGCTGGACAATCCACACAGCACTATCTAGTCCCAAAGTAAGCTATTCAAAGCTTGTGTTATGGGTACTAGATAACTGATATATTTAATACATTATATGTATACTTACATAGATAGATATTTTTTATTATACATAGAAAACACCCAGACCATCGGAACAAATTTCTGCAGATCGTACACAAATTTGTTCCAAGGCGGGAATCGAACCCGCAACCTCTTGCGTCGCAGGCAGGCTCTCGCCCGCTGCGCCACAGAGGTCGTCCGTAATTGTGTGATATGATAGTTAATTATATAATTTTTTCTTACAGCCTTACAAGATATGAACGTAAGTGCCTTATTGACCTTGGACGCTGTTTAAATCATTTTTTATAGATGTTAAAGGCCTAACTATGATAATTTACGTTTATAGTTATAGCACCATGGCACTATTATTATAATCATGCGAACTTTTTTTTTTCTCTGATTTACGTAAATATTGGAAACAAAATTCATAGAATAGTTAGGTATGGCTTCAAACATACCTTGAAAAAAAAATACAAGCCAGTTCATCAACTTTTGTCGGTCGTACCATACGAACGAAGTCGTGGGCAGATACTTTATAATTTTCTATAAAAGGTTATATCTCGAAATGAATTTATAACCATGTCCGGTCCTTCTTGTATAAACGTAGCCTTTATGTAGAAGCAGGTTTTTGACGCCTATCAGCGCTTGAAAAACGACGTTGAATAGAGGACATAGAAGGCCTTGGTTATAATTCTGTGTAATCAGTGATTTAGCTATTGCTGTCTCTTACTGATACGTAATGGCAAACAGAGACAATGCTAACTTTGAGCAGTCATAATTAGGTTATCCCTTTCAGGATGTGCACGATACAAATGTGTAAATAAGTATTGATGGATATTCCACAAATAGTGCTGCTATTTAACTACCCAAACTAAGAAAAGCTTGTACTATAGTAACAAATTATCTGATATACGAGTATGACGTTTATATTTTGTATTTATTTTGTACTATTAGCGCCCCGCGGTTTCACCCGCGTAGTTTTAATCCCGGTATTCCCACGGGATAAAAAGTAGCCCTTGTTCCAGACATATCTCTGTGCCAATTTTCACAAAAGTCCGTGCAGCCATTCTGGAGTTGTGGAGTAACAATCCATACAAACTTTCGCTTTTATAATATTAGCAGGATTATTCTTATTGTTAAGTAGATTCTTTCTGGTTGTTCTATATATCTTTCTGATATTTTTTTTTATTTTTTTTCTTTCTTTTATTTAACAAAGGCAGAGCTACTTATAACTAAGCTGTGATGAGGACTATTAGGCTTAGTTTTGGATGTAAAACGGTTATTCTATATTGAGCCTAAGCCCCAATATAACAGACTATTTTTTTAATCCACCTGGAAAACTGTTGAAAATTTAAATTATACACTTTTTCAAAAAATACCCAAAAAGTTTCTGTCGTATAAAGTGTGCTAACCCTGTTTTTATGAGAATAAGGCCGTAGAGGGCGCCACCGCATTTTAATTGGAGCGTGTAAATATTAGACATGCTGTAATTTTGCCTCTGTGTTAGTTGTCGTTAATGTGGCGATTGCTCGTTCAAATAGCATTTGTCATTTTTTATGGAATGTTAATTCCTAGTAGGTATTGTTCTGTCGTCCAACTACATACTATCATACGTCTATTTATCCATTTATTTTATTGTTTTGTATGTGTCTTTTTTTGCAAATCATTTATTTCTGTACATGTCTGTCTATGTCTACTATGTTACTGTTTTCATAGGTTGATGAACCTAAGGTGGTTCATTATAAGGTACCTATTCATACTAATATGTTTTTATTATAGACCTAGAGACGTACTATTATAAAAATGCCCTTTTATCGAATTAGTGGAGTGGTGTTCCTAATGTTTGCTTTACTATTTTTCGAACTTATGCAAGCATTTGAGTATGAACACTTGTATCAATCAAAATGATTTTTTTACTAAACTGTGTACAATGTGATTGCAAACAACTTAGCTGATTGCGATTTTTCGAAAATGATGATAATGATTTCTTGAGATCTTTCAACAAGTCGAAACTTCGCAATAGCAAGTGATTTGACATATGCCCCCCAAGCATGGATCTTCAAGCTTTCGGAGACTGACCGTTAGAGATGGTTAAA
Source organism: Plemyria rubiginata (assembly GCA_963576535.1). NCBI lineage: Eukaryota > Metazoa > Arthropoda > Insecta > Lepidoptera > Geometridae > Plemyria > Plemyria rubiginata. The sequence continues at coordinate 11,404,816 of OY754908.1, read as the reverse complement.
TAGGCGCTGTTCTAGCGTCTACGCGGACTTTTACTCAAAAATGCTGAAAAATATGCAAAATAATAAATAAACACCGAATAGCGATATGAAGTGCTACCATTACAGATATATGTTAAAATAAATAAATGTTGGAGGAAACTGGAGGACACGACATGTCATTTGATGCCAGGCGGCAGTGTGTTCTACTTTTCCTAATTGAGTCCACGGGGATACTTCAAGGATTCGTATTTATATTAAACTAGCGACCCGCCCGCGCGGCCCTGCTTCGCACCCGTGCATATTGTTTTTCTACTATACCATGCATGTATTATACATATAAACCTTCCTCTTTAATCACTCTGTCTATTAAAAAAACCGCATTAATATCCGTTGCGTAGTTTTAAAGATTTAAGCATATATAGGGAAAGAAAATAGTTCTTTAGCGGATGCCTACGTCATAACATCTACCTGCATGCCAAATTTCAGCCCGATCCGTCCAGTGGTTTGGGCTGTGCGTTGATAGATCACTATGTCAGTCAGTCAGTCACCTTTGAGTTATATATATTTATACATAAATAAATATAAATAAGATTACATTTCAATTGATTATATATAGATACTTTTGTTAAAAGCCGTAGAGCTCTTAAGGAGGGCTCGTCTGGGGAACTAACACAATTATTCTGTCTGCCACTAAACAGCCCTGCTGTGTTTCGGTGAGAAAAGTGTGGTTGCTGGGTTGGACGAGCTATGCCTCATGTGCCTGTAAAAAATTACCAGGCACAATATGAGGCTTAGCACATATGGCTCAAGATGATAGACGAAGGGTAATGTTTCTATCATGTGTGACTTAAGAGGCAAATCTTTATTTTATGTGATAGTTACCACTTTCCTACAAAGCAACTAGTATAAATAATAATTATTATTAAAACTGTTTTTTGAGCGATAATAACTTTTAATAATCTATGATAGTTTCATAAACATTGTAATTCTTTTTGCACTCAAATTTTCATACTCATAATAAAACAAAAGTTAAGGCATCACAAATTGAATAATCCGCTAGGAGCAACATCGGCATATTTCCAAGAACTATTACTATGCACACGAGATATCACATAAAGATACATAGTACTGCACAGGCTGCGTCGAGGTCAGGGCTACGCACGGCTTGTTATGTTTCACTTTTTACGTTTTAATTGCTTTATAACCTACCAAGAAGATCAATGTTTCAGCAGGAGAGTTATTTAAGTGGAGATACTGACATTGATGTTGATCACATCAACAATGATGTAAATTTTTAAAAAAGCATCGTGGTCCATAAAATCATGACGCTAACTTTAAGCACATAAAAGGGAGCTCTGATGCTATATGATGATATTATATCTGTGTGTGTACGTCAAGACCTTAAAAACTCAATCATCAGTTTACTCCCGAATTGGCTGGTGATGTTGGTTTTTTGCGTTGGTTTCTGAATAGCTTACAGAAGCAACTTCGCGACTCTTATCTCCAGGCACGGTAGATATCACCTTTGCCCCGTAGGTCACGCACAGTAGGGCTGCCCTGCGTCCATCAACTTGAGGCATACAGATAGATGTTAAGCCTCATGTGCCTGTAATTACACCGGCGACCACACTCTTCAAACCGAAACACAGTGTTGCTGCTTGGCGGCAGAAAAAGGCGTGGTGGTAGTACTTCCCCGGACGAGCCCTTCACAAAGAGCTCTACTACTCTTATGTTTATTACATTTGGCACACACTTAGGCTTTGCTGTAGTTGGTATTCCATACGAATACTAACTGGTTTCCTCACGATGTTCAATAATTTTAGCTATCCTACCAATATCGCGTTCAAAGCCGTTTTCTCAAACGGATTTGAACGCGATATTGGTCGTTTTCTCAAACGGATTTGAACGCGATATTGGTCGAGCAATTTGTCGACATTTTATATAAGTTTTTTCATTTTACAATTTGCGGTAAAAATGGTAGTAACGGTTTTGGCGAGTTATTTGGAGTTATCTAGATGTATTTTAACCAACATAACTAAACGTAAAAAGTGGGACCAGTTAGTATGAAAGTGTATTTCGTGATTAAAAGAAAAACACCGCCATTTCTTCAAGTTTTTATTACAATCACTTGATTGTGAAATTTGTCGGTATAAGACATAGGATAATAAAATGGACGATAGCCAAAAATAATCGAAGAAAAAAAGCAATCCCCCGATATTGTTGACGTTAAAAAACCATACTTGTCGGTGCATATTCGTTAAAATCTGTGATTTTATATAAAACTAGCTGAACCCGCGGCTTTGCTCGCGCCAAGGAATTCCATGTTTCATACAAACTTTCATCCCCTATTTTATCCCCTTGGGGGTAGAATTGATCAAAATCCTTTCTTAGCGGATGCCTACGTCATAACATCTACCTGCATGCCAAATTTCAGCCCGATCCGTCCAGTGGTTTGGGCTGTGCGTTGATAGATCACTATGTCAGTCAGTCAGTCAGTCACCTTTGAGTTATATATATTTAGATATAGGTATAAATTTTTCGGTATTCTAAAAACATCACGCAGCCTATTTATCACCCAACATTAGGAAGGGAGAGAAGCATGCATTTTATTCTACATCAGAAAAATGTTTATGAGGCCTTTTGGGTCGGGGCCAAATCGAGCTAAACTGGATCAAGATGGCAGACACAAAGAGATCTATTATATTATAGCTCGGCTAGAAACAAATAGGCAGTACGATTACGAGAAATTTTAAACAACTTCAATAAAATCTTAATACAATATAGGTACAGTAGGTATATCTTTTTTATGGATTTAAGATTTGATAACTTATAAAAAAAAATATTTCAAGTGTAAGTCGCTCAATCTTGTGATAAAAATTAATATAAATCTAGTATTCGTGCGAGCATACAATTTTGTATATTTTAAGTTTAATCAAAATCTGTAGGTACACCCATGTGTAGGAACAAACATACATAAACATTGTAGTAAATAAATAATTGTATAGGAATAAACACAATCACTTGCGCATAAAAAAAAAGCAAGATGAACAATATTGCAGCCCCTAGTTGGAATTAAACACCATAAGCTTAATGCCTGTTCTTTGCGTGGAATTAACACAATAAATACCTTTTGACTTTGACTCTGACTCTGACCAGCGACACGATTACGCTAATGTCTGGTTATCGAGATGGCTTTCAGTTTTATTTGATATTCTCATTTATCCTATAGATAGATATTACACTATGGGAATCCAATGTCAAACTGAAAGCCATCTCGATAGCCAGATATTAGCGTAATCGGGCCGCTGGTACTCACTAGCCATATACCTACATGTATAACTTCATCTGGTGTTCTTTTCACCCCACACGATGCGTAAATTAAATTAAAATGACAAGCTTGAAGTGGCAACAAGTGGCGTTGATACCATGCGATAACGTTACGTCTCCATGATATTAATTGATATACAATGACGTCAGACGTGACGTCAATGATCGACCAATAAAAATTAACCGCATTTTATGCTCTTCAAATCAATTGGAGTGTAATTGCTGCCATTGGAAGATACCGATCAATGCTTTACTGATTGTAATATCCTGTGTAACTTAATTTTTATAATGTGTCTGTTTGTCTCTTTCTCTTTGCGTCACAAAGTAAGTATGCAATATATCAGCTATCTGGTTTCTATATAACAAATTTGCTTAGTTTGGGGCCAAATAGTGTTGCATTTAAAGTCCACCAATATTCATTAATATTTTATTTTATTTGAATGCTATCCATCACATAAAAAAATCGACCCTCGTTGAAATGTTTTTATCTGATCGTTATTGAGATAGGGTGGTCATTGCCCCTTTAAGTCAACGAAAAGATGTAACTGGAAATTTAAGATAAGGGAGGAGTGGGAGGTAAAGGCGATTGAATATAAATAATAAATAAATAAATAATAAATAAATAATGCTGGACAATCCACACAGCACTATCTAGCCCCAAAGTAAGCTATTCAAAGCTTGTGTTATGGGTACTAGATAACTGATATATTTAATACATTATATACTTACATAGATAGATATTTTTTATTATACATAGAGAACACCCAGACCATCGGAACAAATTTCTGCAGATCGTACACAAATTTGTTCCAAGGCGGGAATCGAACCCGCAACCTCTTGCGTCGCAGGCAGGCTCTCGCCCGCTGCGCCACAGAGGTCGTCAAATATGTCGTATAAATATGTTGTATAGCATAATTTTATTAGTTCTGTATCATCAACTAGATGGACGGAATAGCTTAAAGTGGGCAGTTCTTATCGTTTAGTTTCATCATGTGATCCAAATGGCCACTAATAGAAATAGCTGGAGACAAGCACCCCACTCCAGGGAAGACATCTTCAAGACGTAATCACTATCTTCAGTGATGCGCTGACCACAGAGGCATTATGCATAAATGTACAGTGCAATCATTAACATCCATTGCTTCGCTAATTCCACGTTCAGTGAAACCTTGCAAAACGGTGCATCATTGTCGTCTGCTGGAAGCGAAACAGTGATTTATGCAAATTCCATTCGTTCCGTTCCGAGCAAATGCAACCTCCCGACAGATCGATGCCCTGAGGTTTTGTAATCTCAATAACTGTTGCCAAGCGGTGGACTACTGTCATTGGGTTTATTTTAGATTGAATAGTCAGACAAATTTACCCCGAAAATTTATGTGATCCACGGAGACACAATATATTCTGTATTATGTCTGGAATTCTGGCAGTCATGTGATTGTAAAACTATTGTTTATTAAAGATTTTCAATCGACAAGAGCGCTTATAACTCAGAAGTAAAATTATATCTCTTCTCCTTATTCTTTATTATACACAAACTGATGAACACAAAAAATACATAATAGTCATGTACAAAGGTGAGCTTAACCCTATATAGAGTTTTCTTCCAGCAAACCTTAGAGGATAGAGAGAGCTGATTATAGTGGTGGGAAGGTGTACAACATACTTAAAAGAAAAACATTGAAATAATAGGATATTTCGTCTTTGGCTTAGCACTCAATCTCTCTTACGAGCTCAAAACTAGCTCCCTGTCATTCAGGTATGATTCTATCAGTACACATCATGTTGTGCACAGGTGCATCTGACCATGCCCTGTTTGCTCACTTAATTATCCTATGAAGCGTCGATTTCGCTCAGACCGTCGTCATACCGACTGCCGGTAAATCGATTTGCCCCGCAGCTACATACAAGCTACGGGTACATTGTTCAGCGGCTCAGTCCATTTGGAACTTGGGCTCGTTTTCCAGATTTAAACTCTAGCTGAATTGAAATTCAATCATAGATTCTTCACAGGCTTTTTCGAAAACTGTCACAAAATCGATGCGATTCGCGATAACCAGTAGCATTATCATAGTTTGGCACATTTTTTGGAAGTTATAAATTAGAAAAGTACATTGAAACTAGCAACATTTAGAAAAGTCATTGTGTTTAAACTTTTTGCCGCGTTTTATAATCATAAATCGTTTATAAGCATAACATCAGGCTTGCATATCAAGGCGCTTTCATTATATTAATCACAAATAAATATTTTCAAGTGTACTATAGCTATGCTTTCGCATCGCTTTTAGCGATAAGACCGCCCATTGTATATCACTCAGATGTTCGTTGTTTTTCTGTTATGTGTTATTTTGAGGGTGCAATAAAGTATTTTCTATCTTCTATCTATGCTGGGCTGGTATCTGGCTCAGCGCATAGGTATTCTCGTTCACCATAGCAATGCAGCCAGTATCTTAGAGACTAATTCGACTGGCACAGATTTGGATCAGCAGAGCTATCTAGATTACTTGCAACGGTCCGCAGATAACTCAACTGCATGATCATGAATTTTATAAATACTTATTTTCTCTAAAATATTCGCTAGGTATGATTCAATTGATTGATTTTAGCTTTTATTACAGTTATAGCCTAACATATCAAAAACATAACATTAAATGTAATTCTGAATTAATATTGATCAAAGATGCTTTCTAAGAAATGCACGAATCGTATGGACCAAGTTTCAGGAGACAGTTCAGTCAGCATAAAATAACAAACTCCGATTAAAAAGCGTTTAAAGTTCAGGGAACTCCGCATACCCATCGCGCTAGCTCCAATTATCGATTTTAGATCCATGGAAAACAGAAGATCCACCAATAATCAGCGCTTAGGAAAAAGCGCGAAGTTAGATTGTTATTTTCGAACCCGACGAGAAAAACAAGCTCTACAACACGAGCTTTTACCACGACTTTTAGTTGGATGATTTTAGCGCATCGGAAACAAATGCACTATTTTTTTCTTAGCTTGACCGATTTGTGTGTATATTTTAGTAAGACTGACAGTAAAACGTTAACTATTTTCATACCCTATGGTGGTATTTTTAATAAGTGATAATGGTGATTAATTGATTCAGGCGTGACTTTGCGGAATTCCATTGCTAAATATAATTAACTGAAACCAATATAGTACTAATCTGCAAATCTAATCTGTGTCAGTTAACCATGTAGACTCGTGTGTATACCCTACACATCGCCTGCAAACTTGCAGGGTTTCAGTCAAAAACATCCATGGCATTCTTCTGCCATGGATGCGTATAGTGCCACCAACGTATCTGAACCGGTCTGAGGTTAGCCGTTTGTGTATAAATGAAAAATTGATTGTGAAAAAAAAAGGGCAATAGCGAATGAAAGATGGCCCAAACGGCTAAATTCAGTCCGGTTCAGATAAATTCGTTTCGGACCCATGGCACAACTGCTATGCTCAACTGGTTGTGCCGTGGGTAATTTTTTTCCCCTTCTACACAACTAGTTGATCCGTTTAGGAAAAAAAATGTACTCACAGTCCAACTGACGAGAACTCGAATCCCTGGTTGTGCCGTAAGTAATTTTGAGACACAATTGATTGAGCCGTTCGGAAAAAAAATGTACCTATGGCTCAACTGAAGAAAACTGGACGCAACATGAGCTGTCATTTATGACATCAGCTGTGATTTTTTGTTCTTCTCTGTACTATATTTATCTGTGGTTCCCACACCATGTGACGTAAGATAAGTTACGTGAAGCTGACAGGCTCTACATAACCCGCCAATAAAGAATATGTTTAACTAACTACACAAACAACTGGCAAAGTAGGTCGGGCTGACTGTCGCTTGCATCGAATCAACTCAGGATTCAATAGGGGTAATAAAAGCAATTACCAATGTCAGTTGGAGCAATAGTATTGAGTGAACTGTCAGAAGTTCATTGGTTGAAAACATACACTCAAACAAACTAACATATGAGAAAAAAATTAACGTTAGACTAGGCGGTATGGGTTTTGAGCTATAGCCTGCTCCAAGAGGCGAATAAAAAAAAACATTGGTTGAAATGTAGGAATAATAACAAAGGAAATTACGAGTAGATACAGTACTTACTACTATTCAAAATGTATGTGCAGTGCCAGTACTCAAACAGTGACGAAAAACCTCGTGAGGAAACCGGCATGTTACTGAACCCAAAAAGTTCTAAAACATGTGTCAATTACTTGAAAGGAGCTTCTATGAGGCACTTAAAATATTACACTGATTCGAAAGAACTAAATAATGAGTACATATAGCATTCATGGGAGAGATAACTACGATCAAACCTAAAAATAAAAGAAAAAGGTTAAGCTCGCCTTTGTAGATGACTATAATGTATTTTTTGTCTTAATCATTTTGTGTACAATAAAAAATAAAGAAGAACACGCATTCGTCGTAATATGGCACTTATCTATCATTCAACAAACAATCTCTCCTATGACAAGGGAAATGGTTTAGAAACTTTTTAGTCTAGTCAGTCCATAATAAAGTCAGCCGTCATTTGTTTTAAAGCACAGGATGGCATAATATGGTATTTGTTTAGTTTTCGCAAGGAATATATACACGTTTTCGAAACATTTTTCAGTGTTCAAATCAGGATATCACTATACACCTACATTCCTGTTTGACACTTTGCGCTAAGACCTCAAGTATTTTTAATTTTAAAACCACTGAAAGTACACAACTCATAAAAACACTCAACAAAACAATCAACAACAAAAAGCTATGCTGCTTCCCAAAATGACAGAAAACTAATACGCACAGAAAAGAACGCTACGTTCAAATGGGCAGTCAGTCACTAGCACGGAGTACTTTGTTGGTCACTTACACACCTTGAGAATTGAGATCAGAGATACCCAATGCCCCCAGTTCGAGTTTGTTTACCATGATTTCGTATTTCGTAACGCCTTTTTGTATGAAGATTCGTGAGTTCTCAGCACGCCCAATAGAGGCGCTTCAAAAAGCGCCTCAATCTATCGAGATTTTTGAATCTCCATAGATTGAGACGCTTTTTGAAGCGTCATTATATCATATGCTCTAAGGCCAGACGTTACGAAAAAGAAATTGGTAAACAAAATTCAGACTACCTACTCCAACTACAGATTCGGACTTGAGGTACAGGTCGTATCAATTGCAGCGTGTGAGAAGGTCTCAGGTTGTTGGCCCACCATTAACCAATCAACTAGGAACACTACAAACGAGCCGACCGGCATGAGTGATCAACACCAGGGTCCGAGGCACCGGTTTCTGATGTTATCGAATCGCACGAACTTCATTCGTAAGTTTCTTGCCTGAGGCTTAATCGAATTTGACGTTAGTCGCGTAAACATATCACATCCGTAAGTGCTACAGAATAAAGTTGAATATTGATAAGATAAGTTTACGCGACAAATGTTCAAAATTAATTCGTGATCAGTCTTCGGTAGATTCACCAAGTATAAAACGTTTCAAAGCGATCCTTGTGTTTGTACTAATTAAATGCCGTTTTGATTTTGATTTTTTATGTACAGTTTGAGGTTTTTGGATAAACCGTTAAAGTTTTTTATTTTTTTAAGTTAGTCTAAGGAACCGTCAAATTTGGTACTTCTCTTTGCTCATTTTCAAATTTTGAGTAATGTTTTTGTAACAATAAATTTATTTTACAAGTTGGTGCACAAGATACCTATGCTTTGATAGAAACTGGTGCTAAGAGGAGTATCGTAGTAAGTGGAGTATCGTATGTTCACATCCTTATCTTGTACCAATTGCTAAATGCTGGGCTCATGTGAATTGCGCAGGAGTTGCTTGTTTAATAAAATGATCTTTAAAGGCAAGTCGAGTTGACTCTATAAAGCGGATATACGGGTTCCAAAATACCAAATACTGAGCCAGGGACAGTAAGGTTTCAAATTCATTGTACAATAGCATAGTTTTGCTGTGACAAAACTAGCTTAATTTTCTAAGCTATTACGCTAGTAAGCCGAGGCCAGAAGTACTAGCTTGCTAGCTTACTGGCACGAGCGCTAGCTCGACCAAGTTTTTCAAGCTAGGATAGCTATATCCTAGCTTGAAAAACTTGCCTCGTGTATCCCGGCATTAAGGAAGAGACTATCTTACTCTGTTTCAACATTTTGAAACATATAAAATCACTGAATGTTGTTATCTAAAACCGCAAACCGGTTTTAGATAACAACATTCACAGCATTACAACCTCTGTGGCGCAGCGGGCGAGAGCCTGCCTGCGACGCAAGAGGTTGCGGGTTCGATTCCCGCCTTGGGACAAATTTGTGTACGATCTGCAGAAATTTGTTCCGATGGTCTGGGTGTTTTCTATGTATAATAAAAAATATCTATCTATGTAAGTATATAATGTATTAAATATATCAGTTATCTAGTACCCATAACACAAGCTTTGAATAGCTTACTTTGAGGCTAGATAGTGCTGTGTGGATTGTCCAGCATTATTTATTTATTACAAAAGTAGATAACCATTTTTTTCATCCACTGGCCATACAATTTTTGATAGGAAAAATCCACTAGACCTTACGACCTTACAATCGGAAGGCAGGTTCACTCCCACAAGACAAACAGTGCTCAAAATGGAGCTCGCTGAAAATCTCTTTACCGAGAAACACAAAGTAAACACAATGTAAACGACTCTACAGCAAAGAAATGCCTAAATAGCTAAACATTCCGTGACAATACCACGAACAATACAGCACTTGACTGACATAATTTCGAAAGGTTGCATCTTGTCCTAATTCCGAAGTGGCCTAAAATATTCTCAGCCGTTTTAAGTCACGAATAAATGATTGATTTTTAACTTTAATCAGTTGAACCTTGGTTTCCATGCAAGGGCTTTTAAAGGTGTTTATTATAAGAGACGCGACATTCAGAAGAACTATTTACATTTTACTCCAGTTTTAGAAAATGTTATGTAGAAGTCATACAAAAAGGAGTAAGTCATCCACAGACATGGTAGGTATCCCAAGTACCAACTATTATTTATTTGGTTGGTCGGTGGTCTTTATGGATGTCTAAGGGGGTCTTCTTCTTGTCGTATCACTAGTTTCTTTCGAAACAGTGTAATGAAAGGATTTTAAGTGTGCCTCAAAGGGCTCCTTTCGAGTACTTGACACAATACATGTTATTGAACTTGTTAGGTTCTACAACATGCCGGTTTTCTCACGATGTTTTCCTTCACCGTTTGAGAGTAGGTACAGGCATTGTGCACATAAATTTTTGAACAGAAAAACTCATTGGTGCGCGACCGGTTTTGAACCCACAACCTTAGGATCGGAAGGCGAGGCTGCTACCACTAGACCACCGGTGCTCTCACTCTAGGGGGGTAATCAAAGGTACGTCCAAGCATTAAATTTTGACACCTAAGCACATTTTACAGAGTTCAGGCCCATTGCCGCTGCAAGAATAAATAAGTGGTTTCGTCACGATGTTTTGCTTCACCATTTACATTGCGCGCATAATTTTTTCTAACGGAATACCATTGGTGCTCGACCGGAGTCGAACCCACGACCTTACGATCATAAGGCGGGGTCACTCCCACTGGACCACCAACGGTGTTCTTTGATACTCTTATTGCTTTAGGCTTCATATTTAGACCTTTTGTTACAATAAATGAGCAATGTTAAATAAGTAAAAAAAATAGGCATGGGGTCTTTTAGCAAAACATACTACACATATAAATATAAACATAATTATTGGTGAATAACCAAAAATCTGTGTACGCAAATAAAACATGAATTTATAGTCAGGGTAGGTATTACTACCGCTAGAAAATTATACTACAAAATTGAGCGGCAGTTTGTTTTTTTTTCTTTTTATGGCTCCTGTTCGTACAGAACAATCTTGCCAGTGACAAGTGAATTATATTACATAATTTATAGTCAATTGTTTTAACTTAACATAGAGTTCGTGGATAAATGTATACAAAAATACGCTGAAGCTCATGAAAAAACACTTCATCACCATGTTAACGTCGAAGCCATCCAGCTCCTCGACAGTACAGACATAATGAGAAGACTCAAAAGGCAAAAACCTTTTGAGTTAGTGTAGTGTTAGTATAAGTAAAATGTTGTGTACCTAAGCGTAAACAAGTGCTACTTATAGAACACAAAAACTAAGTGTCTTCCCCTTAAATAGAGACAGTAAGAAAAGTGTTAATGGACACATTCTTCGTTAAGTTAAGCTAAAAATTTAGGTCAATGTAAAATTACTCATTAGCCCGCTATTGTGGCTAGATTGTAATATAAGAAGAGTACTTTATAAAATGTTGTAAAGTACGCTATTTAAAAAAAATAGTTTTGAAAAATAAAGATGTTTTTTTTTCAAAACATTCGAAACATTTTCGGTCAAATCAGGAAAATACATTCATTCTAATGACATTATACTTTGTGTGTGTGTACATTATTACCTCAAGAATGTTAGATAAAATGCCACCGAAATTACACAACACAACTCGAAATAACACTAGAAAAACATTTAATAAAATGAAATAACTATGTTGCTTCTTAAAATGTCAGAAAACGAATGCAGCAGCTTGATTTGTCTGTAGCAGTTGTTTTTTCTTTCTTTCTTTTTTTTATGGCTCCTGTCAAGATGTCACACAATCTTGCCAGTGTCAAGTGATTTAGAGATTATACTCTTTGGAGATAGGCTTCTAGTCACGTCAGTCCAAAGTTGAGTCAATCAATTGTTTTGAAGAAAATGGTGGTGGTTTCTTCAAAACATTTAAAACATTTAGTATAAAATTTTGGGAAATTCAAATCAAAGTCAAATCACGATATCACATAATACACTTTCATTCTAAATGCTTACACTTTGCGCTAAGACCTCAAGTAATGTTGGTAAAAATAACGTCGAAATTACACAACACAACTCAAAATAACACTAGAAAAACAATTAAAATGAAAATGCTATGTCACTACGCAAAATGACAGAAAACGAATCTGTTGTACACATTGAGGTAGACGAAGTCGATGCCATATTGGATGGTTTTTATTTAAAACTAGCTTTTGCCCGCGGCTTCGCTCGCGTTTAGAAGTATTATTATTAATTAGGCATAGTTTTTGCGGCTTTACTCTTGTTAAGCGTGTGCAAAAAATTGGAGGGTTGAATTTATCAAAATCCTATTGAAGCGGACGTCTTCATCATAGTAGCTCCAATCTTTAATTTCAGTTCAATCAGTCGAAAATCTAAGAAGATTTATACAAACTTTCTTTTATCCCCTTAGGGGTGGAATTTATCAAAATCCTTTCTTAGGGGATGCCTAAGTCATAGTAGTTTTATGCATGCAAAGTCAGCCCGATCGGTTAAAAATTGTCAAAATTTCATACAAACTTTCATCCCCTATTTCATCCGCTTGGGGGTAGAATTGATCAAAATCCTTTCTTAGCGGATGCCTACGTCATAACATTTACCTGCATGCCAAATTTCAGCCTGATCCGTCCAGTGGTTTGGGCTGTGCGTTGATAGATCACTATGTCAGTCAGTCAGTCAGTCAGTCAGTCAGTCAGTCAGTCACCTTTGAGTTATATATATTTAGATCTTTCAAAATCTAATAATCTAACTAGAATGACTTTGTGATAGAGTTCGCAGAAAAATTGTGACATAATTCTAAGTACGTGTTTTTTTATACAACTAGCTGATGAAATAAGCTGACGGCCCACCTGATGTTAAGTGGTAACCATCACCTGTAATAAGGCATTGCCTCGTAATTGTGACGCATGATAGGAACGTACCCAACGCGTAAAGATATTGTATCGCAATCCACGTCTATTTTCCATAAGGGATTGCTTCCATTCTGTATATTTGTTGACCGACAATTTAACGTTTGATACGAGTAACGAATGAGCAGCCCACAGAACAAATATATCTAGTTTTCTGGGGATAAGATTTCGATGATTTTTGTGATACTATTGGGTAACGAAGAGAGTGAAAAAAAGACTCTACCATCAAAAAATTAACAGGACCCTTGATAATAGAAGGCTATATTCATAAGCGTGTAGGTACAGGACAGGCAGGAGTCAACTGGCAGTTGAATACTACTAATTCTAATTATGTATTAACTTCGTATTGTATATGTGCTTCGATAAGTATGTGTACCTACTTGTCATCATCATCATCATCAACAGCCCACAGAAGTCCACTGCTGGACATAGGCCTCCCCTATCCGCTTCCAGGAAGAACGATTTTGAGCCCTTTCCATCCACCGACTACATCGTCCCACACTTCACTTTCCTGTTCGTGGTCACCATTCAAGAACCTTTATTCCCCTTCGGTTGTCAGTTCTTCGAGCTATATGACCTGCCCATTGCCACCCAACTTGCTGATTCTAAGAGCTATGTCGGCTTGTATGTTTCAAATTATGTATTGTATATTTTTTTAGTACAGATATCATGACTTTTGATTTAACTTGATGATAAGGTACCAAATTAAATTACATAAGACAATTTCAGACTCAAACCAGGCGAATTAAACAAAGATTACGTATTAGCATACGCTGTTTGAAATCAATGACGACTTGTGAGAGTAGATATGGGCACCAACCAATGATGTCTAACAACGTCAACAGGGGTATGATTACACAACAATATTAACTGGAATCAACAGTAAATATTTGTGTCATCTCTATTTACGTTCTATGTATTAGAACTTCAAAGTTATTGGCTTAAAGTAATAGAAAACACCTACGCGGAGTTTCTCGTGAAAATGGCACGCTACGAAGCCTTACAAGCTAGAACTCACCCGACTTAGGGGCATGGGCGCGGCGCGACTCACGACGCACTCCTACTAAATGAATCCTCGACTATTTATAACATAGGCTTCAACATTTCTTCTGATATTACCACAAAACATTTCGACGATTACATACTAAAAAATGAAAACCGTCTCTAGTCGTCGCCGCCGTTGTTGCTAAGTGCAGATCAATCGTCAACCATTGTACATGAATGAAACCTACACATTGTCAGTGCGTCATAGCTGTCACTTTGCTACGGAGCGCTACGAACACCACTTTGACACAATATCGTTTGAAAAATTTGTTAACTTTTGCTAAATTGTGAGGGAGTAAAATTAATGTTAAATTTGGCTTTGATAAAGATTTCGGCAGATAACAGGGGCGGAGGGCTAGTGTAGAATGTGACGTGTCAGTATGGTGTATCGTGGAGACGCAGACGGTAGCGGAGAAGGTCGGGGAAGCCGGCTAGAGCCGCGAGCCCGGGCTCCGCTGACGTCAGCGACTGCTCGGCGCCGTCCCGGCTCACCACCGGCCTGCCGATTATAATTTTATGAACGGCGCGAAACAAAAGGTGGCGACGACGACGACGGCGGCGGCGGCGGCGGGGAGCGGGCGGAGACCTCACCGCAGGAACGACACCGAGCGCCATCTAGCGTGGCGCGCAGCACTCACTCGCGCCTACTCTCTCGGTCTGCAGACGATCGAATCGAGACGAACTTCTGCGCCGACAGACCCTCGCCGGCCGAGAGTGGACGCTGAAAACACTGTCACTGAACGGGAGCACCGTGGTGCGGTGCCGAGATCGCAAAAGGCGCCTTGGGGTCCGAGGCAGGTGAAGGAGGTGATATCGGGTCACGGATGCGTACCGTCGTCAGAGCCTGGCTGCGTGCGATGGTGGCGGTCGGGAAGGCCATGCTGTCAGGCTGCGCGGGAGAGGCGCGGGCCGGGCATGGCGGGCTTGTGCTCGACACTGCGGTGCGGGCGTCCGCGGCGCTCGCTGCACGCCACTGAGCCGCGCACCGCCCCCCTCCCCCCTCGCCCGCGGCGCCCCGCACCCCCTCGCACGCTCGCCAGCCCTGCGCGCGCACCCCCGCAACCAGCACGCCGCACTCGGACCTGGAGCCGCCGCCGTCTCCGAGACTCCCACTCCTGCAGCCTGCATCTCATCATCACACCAACTCCAACACAACATAAGCTACAGTATCCTAACGACTGCACGGTTCAAACGACCACAGCAAACATATTCCTTACTGTGAAATAGTGAGATGAGTCTTTGGTACGATTTAGATTTTGAGGAGGCAAGTGTAAATTTGATTTATGCCAATCAACTCTATATCACGTCTTTGAGCTTGTTAGGTAAAAGTCTCTAGATTGGCGCGGTCATAAATACGTTTTATCTGGTGTTAGGTGCAGCTTGCATAGCCCCCGGTGTGTCACAAATGGAGTCGTCAACATTTTACGAGTTTCTCTGCAGACGGAGGTGCCCACAACACATTCGATCTTCAAGTGTTCATATCTGCACGCTACGGTTACTCAACATCCATATGTTAAGACCGGTACTTAATTAGGTAGGTACTTTAAAACCAATCAATATTAAGTTTTATTTTTGACTTTTGATGCTGATACAAGAGTTCACCCAAAGGACTGACTGTATTTTAATGATCGGAAGACCTTTGTCATTGGATGTTGGTGGATCATTATTTTAGTAATTACTAGAAAAATAAAAAGCTCTAGCAGTGGTCTTCTCAAGTCTGATGATAATGATGATGATTATAGTCTCAATAATTAGACACTGGAATTAGAATACTTAAGATCTGATGTAATTCCATCAGATCTTTAGGTATTCCACTTCTTGTGTCTATAAAACTTTTAAAGATCTACAAATTACTACATTACAAGATCTACTCTTTATGGCGCCACTGAAAACCAGCGCTGTATGGGCTCGAGCTCATACAGCAAATGCTGAGTGGTCGCCTTTTTTGTCATCAAACAAATTGTAAAAGTGTTTTAAAAAAATTATGAGATAAAATAAACAATTTTCTATTCTATTCTATTTCTAAATTAAAAATCAGTCAGGCTTTCATTAGTTTCACGAATCTTTTATTTTACTATAGGTATTTAAACTTTATAGATATGAAAGTCACACGGTCGCACGATCCATAAATTGTAATTACTGATTCACTTTCAGGATATATTATCACTTGATATACCTATTGGTAGTTTTTTATTGTATATGTAGTGATATTTTATTGTATAATATAATATCAGTAATTATAAAGTAAAGTAAAAGTAAAAGTTTATTTTTAAAACAGACAGAACAGTGTACATAGGTACATAACTTACATAGTTATTATATTTCAATGAAATAAAATCACTTACAATTAACACATAGTAGTTGTTAATGAATACAAAAGCATTATCCTACCTTGATTAGTTCTGTTGCCCACACTAGGTCTCTTTCGAGCCTGTATAGCGGGCCAACAGCTACTCGCCTCGGCATCTCTATTATAGGTACTACATATTTCATAATAGGTAAGTGTTGTCGGTGTCTGGATGTTAGACGAGACCAACGTATTACACTAGTGTTGTGAGAGTAAGTCTATTCTGTCTAAAACTGTCCTAAATCTAATCCTATCTTAAAGTAATATATAGTAGTAGTCCTAACTAATTTATATATATATATTAGTTAGGACTACTACTATATATATTATAGTTCAGTTAGTAGTTAGTATAGCTCTGATTTTTCTCTGTTTGGGTGTTATTTATAATACCTAACATAATTATTATAATGTATCCAAAAAAAATTGTATGCAAGTATTATATCAGCTATCTGGTTGCTATCTTGGCTTTGTCGGAGCTAGATAATGCTATTTAGAAAATCAACATATTTATTAATTATTTATTCTCATTGTATCTATAATAACTTTGGATCATTCGAGCTATCTTTAGGTCATCCGCAACGGCCTGCTGATAGCTCAACTGTACATGTGTGTTGTACGTTTTGTATTTACATCGACATACGATTGGTTTTTTATAAAACAGTTTGTTGTTGGAACAAGTACGGCCCACCATGTTCAGTGGTAACCACCACCATTATTAACGCACGATAAGAACGTACCCTACGATGCACTGCCCTGCGACTATCAACTTAAGGCATACTTATACTATGCCACATTTAATGGACGGACACACAATGAACGGAATCTGGCGGTTAGTAAGCATAGAATTTGGTTGAATCCATCCTTTGTTTCATCAATGTGACCTAAATTTTTCTTGGAAAATATAGCAAATTCAATAGCGAACGTTCACAAGCAGCGCCGAGTCAGATGCTGCCTATTTACGACTATTATGCTCCCGGCGAATAACTATACGGAGCCGACCTGGTTACCAGAACCGTTGTAGGCGGCTGAAGCGATTCTGCAGTGTAATTCAGCTACTTAGCTGGCATGCATTGTCCAATATAATATTAACAGTATGTATTAACAAAAGAAAAGTCTAAAGGTACTAAGTATATCAGTTATCTAGTTTTATATCAACAATACCTAACATAATATGTTTCCCGCAAATAAACAAAATTTTTACTTTTTTTCCTTTTTTATTTACAAAAGAAAAGTATATAGGTAAGTATATCAGCTTTCAGCTATCTAGTTCCCATATTACAAGCTTTGCTTTGTTTGGGGCTAGATAGTTGAAAGAATAAATGAATGAATATTCTAAAATGACTAAGTTGAGAGGAGCTTTGATTCAAATTCAATTTATTAACATTACAAACCGTGTCAAATGCGTTAAACTAGATAAATTAAAACTATTTACACACATTAAAATATGGTGTAGCTTAGTCGGAAAATTGGGGTTAAACTAGGTGGTAGTACTATAAAAATATATTAGGCTAACTGCTGGTTTCTACAAGCTCCATCAAAGCTAATCGGCTGTCAAGTCACTTGCTATCTCTATCTAATTTGAAGCAAAAGCTGAGATAGCAAGTCACTTGACAGCCGATTAGTGTTGATTTAGAAATCAGCGGTAACTGAATCGAAATAAAAAGAAAAAAATTAAGATGAGATTTCGCGGTTTCTGATGAGTGCACTAAAAAGAACTAAATACGTTTTATTATCTTAGCTACGAGTAAGAATGAGTTGACCAATTACTGCAACAATTTTTTACTCTACGATGCTTTTTTGAAATGCACGAGTTATTTAATTCACGAGTCACTTAATTTAAGCAATAACAGATGAAAAACAGATCATTAAAAATTATCATTCATAATAAATGTTTCAAATGAAAAGATAACTTAAACGTCTTATTATGTGTTTCGAATGATATCATTTTAAAATTTTATCATGAAACGTCGTATAATCAATGTTTGTCGAATAAAAATTTACCTATCACTAACATATCTATATAATCCTGCATTGAATCCACATTTTCTTTATATAATTTTCATTACAAATTTGTGTACAATCTGCAGAAATTTGTTCCGTTGGTCTGGGTGTTTATGTATAATAAAAAATATCTATCTATGTAAGTATACAATGTATTAAATATATCAGTCATCTAGTACCCATAACACAAGCTTTGAGTAGCTTACTTTGGGGCTAGATGATGCTGTGTGGATTGTCCAGCATTATTATTATTACTATTTTGCGTTAGAAGAAAAAACTTGAACCATTTTTAGGCTAAAAATGCTTTAAAAAACGGTTGATTCGACCTCATCTCGAACTCGCGCACCGTTGAAAGAGCCACACTAACGAAGCTGGCAGGCTTCACAAGGCGGCAAAGTAGAGCGGGTCGCGAGACGGGCGAGCGCGATTAAAAAGGCTAGCTCTGTTTACAAGACATGTCGCTTCTATGTATGTATGTACGGCTGCACTTACTGCGAGTTTACACTGGCGCTACATCAACACCAAAAAAAAAATTGAACCGGCCAAGTGCGAGTGTCAAGTATTCCGTACCAATATTTATAAAAACGGCAAAAAAATCACGTTTTTTGTATGGAAAGCCCCTTATTTTTTGTCGTTCTAGGGCCAACAGAAATACATCATCTGTGAAAATTTCAACTATCTGACTATCACGGTTCATGAGATATAGCCTAGTGACAGACGGACAGACAGACAGCGGAGTATTAGTAATATGGTCCTGATGATCCTTTAGGTACGGTACGGAACCCTAAAAAACAGCTTCACGATTGATCCCAAGTCACGGTAAATATTCTCTAAGATCTTTAAATAATTCTACATAAAAATTTTTTTGTGAAGATCTAAGGGGTATTCAGAGGTACATCCATCCAAACATCACAATTGGCAAATACTCACCTAATTGCAATAGTGGGTATTCTTAGGTTGCATGCCATCACGTTAATTTACTCGTAAGTTGTAATGTTTTTTCGAGAATCAAATACAATTATTACTCAAAAATAACAAACAACCATGCTGGTTTTTTTTCAGCGCCATCTATCGAGTCATTTGGAACTATTTTCAAAACTACACAACACTGCATACAAAACTTCGTGCAGAATAAAAAGAATCGTTTTAAAATAAAACACTCCTTCCATGTTCAAAGTTATGCATACATCGGCGAATTGACTGACTCGACTTTGGACTGACGTGACTAGAAAGAAACTTATCTACAAAGAGTATAATCTCTGAATCACTTGACATTGGCAAGATTGTCTATGACAGGAGCCATAAAAAGAAGAAAGAAGAAGAGTTGCAAACTACAATGTAGGCTGCTATCGCCGTTCGTTTCGCATTTCTTCTGCAACTGTGCCGCTGCACGTATCTGTACAATACGACCTCTGTGGCGCAGCGGGCGAAAGCCTGCCTGCGACGCAAGAGGTTGCGGGTTCGATTCCCGCCGTGGAACAAATTTGTGTACGATCTGCAGAAATTTGTTCCGATGGTCTGGGTGTTTTCTATGTATAATAAAAAATATCTATCTATGTAAGTATATAATGTATTAAATATATCAATTATCTAGTACCCATAACACAAGCTTTGAATAGCTTACTTTGGGGCTAGATAGTGCTGTGTGGATTGTCAAAAAAAAAAAAAATACTATTAAACGCACAGCCAAAACATTTTTTCTTTGCTAAGTAAAATGAAGATTACCATTGTTTTATCAGCCTGTGGAAGTCTAGCCTATATCATTTCCGTAAAGAACGATTTTAGACTTTCCGCAATCTTTATAATGTTAAGTACCCTTTGTGGCGAAGCAACTGCTAGAGTCAGGATAGCCCTTAGAAACGTAGGATGTAATTATTAAAAGAAGGGTTTTGTTTGGTAAGACAGTAGTTGTAGCACATGCTCATCGTAGCATGCTACGCATCGTAGCACGTGCTACGGACGTGCTACGCGTCTTCCTCGCCCAGCTTAGTTAGACTTATACTAGAGTCGATCGGTTATGTGTAAACGACGACTGTATTAGGTACCTCAAAAAATATGAAGTAGATGTTACGGCAATATTATCCCCATCTATATTTGATTTATAAAAACAGTGACTAAAATATTTTATTATCCTGTAGGTAGGACACGCATTTACTTAGCCGAGTCATCAACAAAAAATGTTATTTTTTCATTAATAACTATTACGTCAAGCCAAGCTTAGGGGCACATAGCGTGTTATTTTTAGAACTTTAATTCAAAGGTTTATTACCTTTTGTTTTTTTTCACTTTTGTCATTTTAAATTGCACTCTTATTAGAGTGTAATTTAAAATTACAAAAGTGAAGACGCTACAAGTCATTTGTATACATAAGCCTCGCTATCCAACTTATCAAATCATTCGATCGCTAGTATCAATAACATATCTTATATCGAAAGATATGTTATTGATACTAGCGATCGATATCGACAGCCTACTTAGCTCAGTTGGTAGTAGCTCTGCCTTCTGCGCCGTAGGCCGTGGGTTCGATTCCCACCGTGAACAAACATTTGTGTGATGAATATACATATGTATATGTTTGTTATCTGTCTGGGTGTTATGTCATATTATAAGTATTTATTTACAAAAAAAAAGTATATAAGTAGTATATTAGCTATCTGGTTCCCATATCACAAGCATAAGCTTAGTTTGGGGCTAGATAGTGCTGTGTGGAAAGTCCACCAATATTTATTATTTATTATATATGCGGCGGTCTTACTCAAACAACCTGGGTTATCAGTTGGTCTAAGCTTAGACAAAAGCTAGGTGTACAAAGGTAATAAGACTATTTGTAGCTACTGCAGTGCAATGTAGCTGGTGTACAAAGAGCCTTACCCAGTAATATGTAATATGTTGGTTTACTGCAAAATGTAGGCGCAGCGTTTGCTTTCATAGCAGCAAACACAGGCTGGCAACGGCTACTTATTGTGTGCTTTTGTAATTGATCGGTTCTGAGTACATCGTAAAGTCATGAATGTTATATTTGTGGGCCTTGCAGTGTGTCCACTTTTGTTTGAGGGCTGACAGTATCTTTCATATTGAGACATATAATTAAACAAGTATTGATCATTTCCTACAAATTAAAAAAAGATCTCTTGAAAAATTGAAATTGAAAAGTAATTTTTCGTAGCTTAACAAAATCTACTACAATGAAAATGTAAATAAACTATTCATGATCTTTCATTCGTTTTTCTAAAAGGCAAAACTGAGCCAGTTACTCACCAGCCCGTGAGTCACGCGACGCGGACGCCCCGAAAAGACACCCAGAAAAAACGGCACGACCCACACACCTAGAGTAGTTGACCGAGCGAGCGAAGCGTCTCAGTTTCCACATTGGCCAAAAATGCGTTTGTCCGGATGTCTGTCTGTCTGTCTGTCTGTTCTCCTCTACAGGTCGCATTTTTCAACCGATCTGGACGAAACTTGGTACACAGGTTATATGACTTATTAGAATTTTTTTGTCGTCGGGGATTTTTGATTGGAGGGGTACTTCCCCCAAAAAAAGGGCAAAAAGGGGGCTATTTGATATACTGGAAATCTCCACCAAATGAGATCCGATTTCGATTATTCTTTTTTTATTTGAAAGGTAGTAACTATATGTTGGTCTCATAAAAGTTTGGCGAAGATCTGATAAGGATCTTCAGCATGATGAACAGGATAGCTCATCAAACAATCGATGGTTTTCAATCAAATTTGAGAGAAACACAAAGGACCTCATTCTACACAAGATGATACAAAAAAAACAAAAAGATCAAAAAAATCACAAAACTAAAATGCACTTGCACATTACATTCCTCAAATAGCTCACTTTTAGTATTCTCGCGAGGTCTACAGCTCCCAGAGCCACTAGTAGATATTCTAGGTTCATTAGATACATATTCATCCATCTAATCCCAAGAGAAGCTTTCTATCTTTCTCTCAAGTTCAGGATATAACATTAATTAACATTTATAATATTAATGTTTCATCAGCAAGCAAGGTAGTAGGGAATACACATATTTTCCAAAGAATGGTTCTCTAAATGAAGCATGCAATTTAATAATATGTTGAACAAATCAATTTTGAAACGGTGTGTAGCACTTAGCCTCTAATGAAGTGTGAACCACATTTCCATTTAGGACCCACGTCTACTGTCTGCACTGCTGATATAATTTTGACAATATTTGAAGCTGAATTTTGAATGCATATTCTATAAACGTTTCTAAAATTAAAAGACTTATAAAAGCAGTTTACAAAGAAACCTTTGTCCTGAAATAAAATAGGACTCTTCAATCACCCCCTACTTTCTATGAAAACTTCTTTTTTATACCTATCATTCGCTGAGGGAATACGCCATCCGACCATCTGATGTTAACCGAGTCCTATAATAAAGCATTTTATCACAGGTCAAGCTCGCTAAAACGTGTACTACGCTGCTCTACCCTGCCTCTAACAACATGAGGCATACAGGTCTTATGTGTCTGTAATCTTACCCATAGCCTACGAATCGGAACACAACAACGCACTTCCCGTATCAACCAATCATAGAGATCTAACTAAAATCAGTTTGTATTATATTAATGCGTTTTCTATTTAAAAGATTATAATAAAAAAATGGTACTACACGGTGGAGGAAATTATTGTGAGGTATGTCATAAAACCTAAAAAAACGTGGCATGTGTTCGAAAGGAACCTTCTCCGAAGCGCACTCTTTACTAAGATGATAATAATAGAATTGTACTACATTACTTCACTGCGTATATGCTTGTATTTAATTTTATGTACACAGGAATCTATGTTCATCAATTAAGTCTCAACTAGAGTAATCTACGAAGCTAATAATAATTAAGGAGACGTCGCCAATACCAATCCATTAGCTACAAGAACATGGATAGCGTTATCCCTCCTGTGGGAATAGCAGGAGGCTATTGTCACGCAACACATCAGGAGCTGATAACCACTTTATAGAGCACCATATTTCCCTATTTTATTATTAAAGACTATAGTGGAAACGCCATAGCAAGACACAGACTTACTGATTATTATTTTTTATATAACTAGCTAATAAAACAAGCAGATGTCTCACCTGATGTTAATATGTAGCAATCACCTATAACAATGAATTGCCTCGTAAGTCACGCACGATAGAAATGTGCCGTACGATGCACTGCCCTGCGTCCATCAACTTGAGGCATAAAGATGATAAGCGTCATTTGCCTGTAATTACGCCGGCGACCACACTCTTCACACCAAGACTTTTTTTACTTTATTTACACACAAACATAATATTTCATAATCTAGAATTTTTGTATTTTTATCACTAAACAATTTTAATCTAAATGAAATGTATACAAAAATGTCGTCACGGTTTTATTATCTAGGCATGGTAGATCACCTAAGATCTTAGTGTACCTATGGCACTACAGAGTCTTCGAAGATATCTATAGTGACTAGTCAGAGGTACGTACTCGTATATTACACTAAAACCAACCAAACATGTTTCAGTAAGTACACTGTGATGGCAACAGAACGATGTATTTTTAAGTTTTATGAAAAAAATTCGGAAACGTATAGGTTCCGAATAAAAAAACACGTGCATTTTCTAAAGAGGATTTAAGTTTATGACCTTATGAACAAAAAGCGGGGTTGTTACCACTACTCCACCGGCGCCTGCCCAAAAATCAGTGCCATACGCGTTAATAACTCATAAATTCAATTCCGCAAAATCCTAGGCTAACTCAACTCACAGAAGAGCCGTTGGATTGCCGCCAACATGTAACCAGCACAGACACAGTTGGAGTTTCTGAAGCCGAAAGGTATCTTTTGTTCGCAGAATCCAGAGCGCCGAACGTACTCGAAAGATTAGGATTTTTGTTGAGATTTTAGCACGATGTAAATAAATATTGGTGGACATTTCACACAGTGATAGCTACCGACAACCTTCACAGTATTCCTGCCGTAGGCCGTGGGTTCGATCACGTATGTATCACACATGTTTTTTTCAAATTTATAATGTTAATTCATTTATTCAGCCTTCATAGCTCAGTTGGTAGTAACTCTACCTTCTGCGCCGTTGGTCGTGGGTTCGATTCTCGCCGAGAACAAACAATTGTGTGATGAACATAGATGTTTGTGTGTGTATGTTTGTCTGTTTGAATGTTATTTAATATTATAAGTATGTATAAAAAAAGTATATATGTAGTATATATATCAGCTATCTGGTTCCCATATCACAAGCTTTATTTGAGGCGAGATAGTGCTGTGAGGAATGTCCACCAATATTCATTTATTACATAAATATTTCATTTAGATATCGTATCTATTAATATTCAAATTAAATGTTTTATCGAAGACGATCTCCAGATTCTTTAATTATGTCTAAGGAGGTTAGTCAGAGGTAAATCCAAACATATATTTGGCACATACATACATTTTGAAGTAGTTGTTTCATACTGGACTGATAAGCAAACCCATTGCCACTGTTAGAATACTAACTAGTTTTCCCACGATGTTTTATTTCATCGCATAAGAGCACTGGCATTGCGTACATAACTTTTTCGATAGGAGAGATCCATTGTTTCACGACCGGATACAGAGACTACTATCTTAAGATCGGAAGGCGAAGTCACTCCCATCACGCCATTTTCTGCCGCCAAGCAGCAGCGCTGTGTTTCGGTTTGAAGAGTGTGGTCGCCGGTGTAATTACAGGCACATGAGGCTTAACATCAGTATGCCTCAAGTTGATGGACGCTGGGCAGTGCATCGTAGGGCACGTTCCTATTGTGCGTGACCTACGGGGCAATGTTTTGTTTATAGGTGATGGTTACCACTTAACATCAGGTGGACCATCTGCTTGTTCCATCAGCTAGTAGTATAAAAAAAAAAAAAAAAAAAAAAACTCCCACTAGACCACCGGTGCCCCTCAATAAGATTAAATAAAGTTTGTAAATAATGGGTCGCTCTTGGACTATAATTGCACATTACATTGTACAATCTACATAATGCAAATTACGCAGAGTATGTAGGTATTAGACAATATTATACTTATATGTCTTTGATAAAGTACATTTATAACATGCTAATGTTATACTGAAATGGTAATTTATGAGGTTACAAATACCATTATATTAACGCCATGAATATCCGACTAGATGTTTCAGATAAAAAAATGCTTGTACAAAGTTTGTTCAGCAGAGATATGTAAAATAACTAACATATTAATATTTGTAGACATTTCACACAGCATAGGCCTATATAGACCAAACTCAGCAACGCTGGCACTATGGGAACGAAAAAGAAATAATTTTTATAGATAGATAGCCAACCGACACTTTAATGTGCACAAGAATAGATACATCATAAAACTAGGCGTAACCAAATAAAGGTGGCCATATCGCTAAAAGCAATTTCTTCCAGACAAACTCAGGATAGAATAAATAAATAAATAATAATAAATAATGCTGGACAATCCACACTGCATCATCTAGCCCCAAAGTAAGCTACTCAAAGCTTGTGTACTAGATTACTGATATATTTAATACATTATATACTTAGATAGATATTTTTTATTATATACATAGAAAACACAACCAACGGAACAAATTTCTGCAGATCGTACACAAATTTGTTCCGAGGCGGGAATCTAACCCGCAACCTCTTGCGTCGCAGGCGGACTCTCGCCTGCTGCGCCACAGAGGTCGTCGTAGAATGAATAAAAAATGTAGGGTAGTTTCGGTAAAAAGACAGCATCCATTAGACATTTGCCAAATGTTATATTTTTGAACATGGCGTACATAAACATTTCCACGTGCCATGCACGAAGAGATCGTTACGAGTTCAAAAAACATCTCGTACTTCATGAGTAGGTACTTTTTTACTATGTGTCTGAATTATAAACCATAATTATCCAACCAAAACCAAATAACCATAAATTATTCATAAACCATATCTTTGTCGAAGCCCTTAAAATAATGGTTAAAAAATAATTATTACCCACAACAGCAAATGTGCTAGTAGTCATAGAACTAAAAAGTTCCTGTAAAGTGCGTTAAATGCAGAGTTCAAGTGTAGTTAGCGCATCGTGCTGCGACGACCTACTGACCGAGCGGCGAGGTCGTCGCCCCTTTGCACCGAGGCGCAGCCCTGCGAGCGTACACCCTTAGGACCCGTCCAAAAGTGGTGACATAGAAACATATCCTTTATTATTATGGAGAATAATAATTTATTTATTATTTATTTTTTTACTAACTTTAATGAATACGGTGACAACCAATTAAATTAATTAAAGAAATTAGATTAACAATAATAATAGCTAATGTGACTCTCGCTCGCGCGTTTTGACTTGTTGAAAGGTATAAAATCGCTAAACCCGTTTTCGAAAAATCGCAAACAACAATTTGGTGTGCAATCACATTGCGCACATTTTAGTAAAAATTTCATTGTGATCGATACAAGTTTTCCTTTTTTTTTCTTTTAGGAAGAGTAACAAACATCTATCCATCCATCCAACCATACTTACAAACTTTCGCGTTTATATTAGTAGTAGGATTCTCTGCACTAACAATGCACTCCTTTGGATGCGTCGAAAATTGACGTAACTATTCATTTGGGGTGAGCAATAGAAGCCCTTTATATAAAGTAATAGTAAATAATCACAACATAGTATAAAACAAAGTCGTTTCCCGCTATCTGTCTGTACGTCTGTCCTTATGTAAATGCTTAGATTTTTAAGCAAAGCCAGGGCGGGTTGCTAATAATTAATATTCCGAAAACATTTGAACTGAAAAAAGCGCGAATCTTTGTGATTATTTTCAAAATGTATTGATTTTTTAGCCTTTCGTGCAAGCAGTGAAAAAAAAATGGTACATTGGCACCAATGATCAGCAGGTACTTTATGTATAAAGACCAGAGTGAAGAAAGGCTTTTCACGTCCAGTCATTGGATTCCCCAAGAGCCTTCCCGGGCATTCGTGGTTTTGTGGACAGTTGCTTTTACACTATCATTACTCGTTATTTATAGTTGCAATATACAGAATTTGAACATACGATTCGTTACATTGTCCAGTGTAACCTATCTCAAATGATTTATTACTCGGCTGATGTTGATTACCAAGAATTGTACGCCTGTTTAATTTAATTATTTCTAGGGCAGAGCAAAGGTATAAAAATTACAAAATGAAAAAAGCCAATGTTTTGCGCGTGCAAAACTTTGAATTAATGGTAAAACTCACTTTTTAAATTGAAATTATGAGCAAATATAAATGAACTTGAACAAAGCAATTTAACAATGGACTTCCGCAAAGTCACGCCTGAGTCAATTAACTATCTGAAATTATGAGCATTATTGCGGCAGCGCATTGCCCATCATAGGGCACGTTTTTACCTACCGTGTGCGCCTTGCGAGGTAATGCGTTGTTAGAGGTGATGGCTACCACTTGTAAAGTCAAGTCAAGTGAGCCTATGCTTCTGCCATCAGCAATTAGTATAAACAAACTGTAACAATGAACAAATGTGTTTTTATTATTTATATTATCTATTTATATATATATCATTATCCTTTTAACATCAAACTTTTATCCAAGGCTAACAAAAACTATTTGTTATCGAATAAAAACATACAAAATTAACAAATATACACAACTAAAATAGGTACATTTAAAATACGCAAACATGATTCTGACTAATTTAAAATTGAAATAAAAATTTTTAATCATCCTCTTCCTATTTGTAAAAGTTTTGACTCAGAAAAGTGCTTCCTATCGTCTATTTCAATATCTCAACCTTTCGTACATATCATACGTAATACTACCTAATTCATTTATTCGGTCCAATCAAATAAAAAATAATGAGAACAGAAAAAAAATATGTCGGTTTTACAGAAATTATATATTCACACTAGCAGCGCCTTGCGGTTTCACCCACGTAGTTTTAAATCCCGGTATTCCCACGGGATAAAACATAGCCTATGTGTTATTCCAGACTATAATATATCTCTGTGCCTATTTTCACCAAGATCCGTTAGGCTGTTCTGGAGTTATAGAGTAACAAATATTCATCCATCCATCCATCCATACTTACAAACTTTCGCATTTATAATATGAGTAGGATAAAACAGAGTATCGTACATACGGTATCATCGCAACTATACGCCTGCACATGAAGAACAATTGTTTTTACATAATTTTTGAAATTCAGTCGAGTTCGTGAGTAGTATTGTACATACTGTGACCCAGTAACCGAGCATCGAGGTCATTGGCCGATGCTGTGCCTGGGACGTTTGTTCCCAACTGCCCTATGGGACCAAAAAACATTTCCTCCATAAAAGGAGTCCACTTCGTTGAATTGCTCTAGGTGAACAATAGTTTTACTAAATGTGTGGTGAACAAACATTTGTGTGATGAACATAAATGTTTGTTCTCTGTCTGGGTGTTATATAATATTATAAGTATGTATTTACAAAAAAAAAGTATATAAGTATTATATCAGCTATCTGGTTCCCATATTACAAGCATAAGCTTAGTTTGGGGCTAGATAGTGCTGTATGGAAAGTCCACCAATATTTATTATTTATTTATTTATTTATTTACCTATGAGTACTCCTACTTAATAGTCAAGTAAAAAAAGCGAAAAAGCTTATTAGGTATATAAGTTGGGTCAAAGTTTTTTTTACTTTACAAAGTTCTTTTTCTTCAATTATGCTTTAAGCCCTTCATACCCTGCCTGCACCCCCTGCAGTGCAAGGCATTTTCAATTTTGTATGATAACCATTTAACGGATAGTGTGATTTGTTTGAAATCTGATTTTGATACTTACAAAAGATGGATGGTTTTACATCGATAACTTAAATAAGGCACAAATTGGGTAAACTGGACGGTTATATAGGTCATAGTACTCTTAATAAAATCATCATTTTGACGACCTCTGTGGCGCAGCGGGCGAGAGCCTGCCTGTGACGCAAGAGGTTGCGGGTTCGATTCCCGCCGTGGAACATTTTTGTGTACGATCTGCAGAAATTTGTTCCTATGGTCTGGGTGTTTTCTATGTATAATAAAAAATATCTATCTATGTAAGTATATAATGTATTAAATATATCAGTTATCTAGTACCCATAACACAAGCTTTGAATAGCTTACTTTGGGGCTAGATAGTGCTGTGTGGATTGTCCAGCATTATTTTTATTTATTATATCATCATCATAACGCGAGTTTCAGGACTTTCCAAATTATCTTCTTATACCTATAGAAGTATAATAATGTGTCAAAGTTTGATACATTCGTAGCTTGATTCGTAGTAACAGAGGAGCATTTACTGCGCATGGACTAAATATGGAACTGTGGTGAGTATTGTATCTTTTGACAGATTTGAACAAGGCCACACATGTTCAATTGTGTGTGACAGCTCGCTGGGTGGCAGTACACGGGACGGTCCTATAGTTGCACCGTTATTACTGTGTAATTGAGGCCGATCCAGGTTGCAAACTACGTTGCAATAAACGTTTTAAACGAGTTTGTTAATTGCCAGCATTGTCTGTTTGTGCGCTTCTTAGAAGTTACACCATGTAATTTACAAAAGTTTTATTTGGCTTGAATGTCTTAGAAGAACTAATTTTTTTAGTATCATCTGTTGCCATAATAACTGAAAAATTCACACAGAGTAAAATCACGAGTTATAACCTAAAAACTATCCAGCCCCAATGTAAGCAAAGGTTTACCATGGGGATCAGGTAGCTGATACTACAAAAATACTATACAATTATTATTATAGTCATCATTATTTTCCTGCCCTTATTCCACTTGTTCATAGGCGCTTATATGTTATTACTTTATAAGTTTCATATAGTATCTTTTGTAAATGCAATTATATCATACCCACACGCAACTTTAAATATATATTTTTTATAACTAGCTAGTGGAATACGCAGATATGTTAAGTGGTAACCATCACCTCACCTAAAGTATTCATAATATAAATTATATGTTGTCTATAATTGGGCTCATTATCAAAAGCTTTGTGTACAACCTGCCTGCCACAGTTTCATTGTAAGTGGCGAAGTCAGTGGGTGAGCTCCCGATCGAGTCGGCTATTGTACACTATGTAGTCGTCCACTCGTTGGGGCAGTGCGGGGTTAACGTCGCTTTGTGTAACTTGCTGCCGTTTTTTTTTAATTATTTTACACAACTCGCTGATGGAACAAGCGGATGGCCCACTGATGTTAAGTGGTAACCATCGCCTATAAACAAAACATTGCCCCGTAGGTCACGCACAATAAAAACGTGCCCTACGATGCACTGCACTGCGTCCATCAACTTGAGGCATACAGATGTTAAGCCTCATGTGCCTGTCATTACACCGGCGACCACACTCTTCAAACCGAAACACAGCGTTGCTGCTTGGCGGCAGAAAAAGGCGTGGTGTCGCACCATTGTGTTTAATTTCTGCAGTTGTGTATCTCCTACTTCATATACTGTTAATTTTTTTAACTTTAAAATATGTTTTATGAGAATTTTAACCACAAACGATTAACCGCAACCATTATAATATTTAAACCATACATAATGATTTAAATCTGCGCAGGTAAAACCGCGGGGCGCAACTAGTGAATAAATAATAATAAATTGGTGGTCATTCTTGCGAAGTCAAAGTAAATTGGACTTATGATTACCTACAAATTTTCAAGAAGTCTTGTAGTAATAGTAGCACTAAAGCAGCTGAGTACAGAACCTCTGTTTCAAGGAAATCGATAAAAAAAACCTTTTCCATTCGAAAATACTCTAGCAATTCTGAAGCCCACAGTGGTAACAGTGTTGAAGTTTGAAACGTGCATTTACACTTCGCCCTGCGCTAGTGAGCACAAAGCAAGAACTTGATGGCCTACAATCCTACAAACGAACACGGAGCTATTGTTCCGCGTTTTTAATTATTTTAAGTCCAATTTACTTTGACTTCGCAAGAATTTCCAAGGAAAATAAGGTGTTTGAGCTAGTGCACCAATAACGAATGGGTTAACATTGTAGAGAGTAAACAGAATGAGTTTTTGTTTTTAATTGTTCCGATCTCGCTTTGTAGATAAGCAACCAACGAGTTTTTATTCGTTTATCTCTTTGAATTCATTATTTTGTATTGAATATTGAGTTTGCTTATTATTTCAATACCAAAGAAATGTAGGTGTAAGATAAAAATTCTGTTTCAGTATATTGAATATTGCTTGTATATCACACTAATATCATAAATGTGAAAGTTTGGATGTATGTATGTATGTGTGGATGTTTTTTACTCAATAACGCCAGAACTGATGAACGGATCTGGATGAAATTTGGCACAGAGATAGTTTATAGTCTGGAATAGCACATAGGCTTTTTATTCCGTGGGAATACCGGGATTTAAAACTACGCGGGTGAATCCGCGGGGCGCAGCTAGTAATATGATGAACACATTAATGCGCTACGTTGCTACGCCATTATTGCTACGACAGACGCTACGTTGCTACACTACTTCATACGTCATAATCACGCGTTTTTACAAATCCACGATACGATGCACTGCTCTGCGTCTATACCAAGACAAGAACGTAACCGAAACCATAATGCCCAGTTTGAAAACTCGATCAAACATAATCTCACTTGATAATTGGAAATAAGTTACAAGAACGCGTCAACTACTAAATTTTAACCCAATTATTTATAATGCCTGCCATTTTAAAGCGGCTCTATATTTTTGTCTTGAAGGGTAGTAGTCTACTACTACTACTATATTCTTGTCACTATCACTTTCAACGAAAAGAGACAGCCACAAACTTACCGGTCTATTAAGCTATTCGCGCGCTATAGCTATAGCTATGAATAAGAGCATGAATTTTTACTTATCTGAGATTTTATGCGTGACAGGTTGCAAGCCCATCGCCACTGCCAGAATACTGTTATTATATTTTACACAGGCATAAAGTGAGAATCGTGTTGTAAAGTAACTGCTGGTCCGAATCACATTGAATCTGATTAATCGGTAACATTATTAGCGCTGTTGGAGAGGCTAATTGAAATAAACTGGATATAACTTGGTTAAATTGCTGGATATTTGCTTTGATTGTAACGTATTTTCATGTAATGTTATTAACAGTTTAAACTTCTATGTTACACATAGAATTTTGTTTAGTAGCATTTAAACTCTTCCGAAGTGTTAACTTACCCCGTTTTCTGAAAGCTCGATCAACACTAATCCGCTGTCAAGTCACTTGCTATTCCAGCTTTTACTTCAAATTAAATAGAGATAGCAAGTGACTTGACAGCTGATTAGTGTTGATCGAGCTTTCAGAAAGCGGGGGTAACAGTAGTAATTTAGCTCGATTATTTTACCTTGAGTTCAATTTAACTATTAGGTACGTAGAAAGCAATAATAGAAGAGCTGAGGTTTACTAATGTCTGTGCCAATATCTGACCTTACTCTGAGATTTTCTAACTATTCAGTTGTAAGTAAAACCATTGCTCCACAAAGCGTACAAAAGGTCAAAAATATAGCGACTTAGATATGTTTAAACGCTATTAATGCAGTCAAACCATAGGGCTGCGATTACATCGCGTCGACGGAACTTTTCACGTAATTACTTAGGCGGTATTAATATAGGGAAAGCGGCATAAAAATGGGTCATATATTGGCGGATGAGAGAGACAGAAAATAGTGCAACAAATTGAGGTATGGCGTTGTCTCGTTCTACCGCCGGAAATCAATAGAATAGCCACGTGGGGAAACCGGAGCGTTCCATTTACACCGAACGAAAGCCGTGGACAGGACGTTGGGTTCCGTTCTCGCAGTTGTAAAATGATAATTACTAAAAAAATATTTTACGATGGACTGACGACATTGTTAAGACCGCGGGAAGTCGGTGGATGGAAAGGGCTCAGATTCGGTCTTCCTGGAAACGGATAAGGGAGGCATATGTCCAGCAGTGGACTTCTGTAGGCTGAATTATGATGATGAAATAGTTTTCTATGAGTGTATTATGTATAAAAATACAACACGATCAAAAAATATCTGCTGCGTAACGCAAGAAAATATAAAAACAAGCCTCGAAAACAAGTCACTAGTGACATCTGGTTTTATAAACAAAGTTTATAATTTAGGATCGGCCAGTCCTAACACATAATTCTTAGTCAGTAAAAGCATTTCTTCTAACGTTTTTCAGTGCCAATCTTCCAAACAAATAAACATGGTTACTTAGTAACTTACTTAGTTACCAAAGCTGTATTCCAATAAAAACTTTATGGTGTACCTAGTTATTAAATTTTGATATACAAATTATACTAGCAGTGCCATCTGTAATATATTAAAGCTAACGTCGAACTTGGGTGAAAAACTACAACATTCCGCTAGGGATAACGTAAGCGAATCCAGCGAAAACTTCAGCTGAAAATTTCATAAATTCGCCCAATTATTCCAACAGGTGGCGTCGGGTAAGGCGCTTTTGCTTGTGGTTACGTTTAGATCTCATAGATGTCACTATCAAGCAAAATGTTCAATCTTTTTTAAAAGCTCTTTCAACGCTAGCCTGAAACCTCACTGGAGCCATTTCAAACCCACCCAATAGATGGCGCTCAGAGGGGTGGTAGTTTCTAATTATTCCAATAGATGGCGTTGAGCTTGGCGCCTGCAACCTCAGTATAGCTGTTTAAAACCAATCCTATAGATGGCGCTTAGAGTAGTGGTAACTAAAAATACTGCAACTCCGAGCAATACGAATAACTTCGAGAACGAGGTTCATTTAGGAAAATATAGATGGTTTTTGCATCAAAAGACTTCAGAGATGGCAGGCTACACACTCTTGTCTGTGCTCTAAGTTTTTTTTGTGGCATTGTACTCTGTTTAGTACTTTATGTATTTAATGTACGTACATTTGCCATTATCGGAGCGCTCCTACTTACTTTTGTTATCAATAGCACTGCTGACTGTCTGCTATGTTATTTTATTTTAAAATAAAGAATTTATGCGTTATAGGTACATACGTCGTATAAAATGTACCTAGATGGCATTCAGTGTTCCTTTTTGAGCTAGAAGTGGCAGTAAACATTTCGTGATTTCAGAAGTTTTCAATTTACTTTTTGTTGTAAAACGATATCACGAGCCAACAAATGCCAGAACTCGCGAAAATTAACGATAAGTACATCATAGTTGCAGAGTCATACAAGTGCTTATTAAATAGGTAAGTTAGTACCTAGTAGGTAGAATGGCTATTCTGATTCAGTGATGTGTAAGATAATCCCGAAAAAGTGTGATATCTAATCGGAAAATCGGAAACGGCAGAAAATATTTTATCCGTGTTTTAGTTTGCTATGCAACCGAGCAAAGCTCAGTCACCCAGATATTAACATTAATTTGTAATTGATTGTAGTAGTTCATAATTTAGGTATAGACTCGTATTAAACGTCGAATCGTTCATGAATCACTATTTTGCAGCCAATTTGCAGTTATTTTAATACAACTAGCTGATGGAACATGCAGATGGCCCATACCATGTTAAGTGGTAACCATCACCTATAACATAGCATTGCCTCACAAGTCACGCACGATAGGAACGTGCCCTACGGTGCACTGCCCTGGGCATACAAACGTTAAGCATTATGCGCCTGGTAACTATGCCAGCGACCACCTCTTCAAACCGAAACACAGCGTTGCTGCTTTGCGGCAGAAAAAGGCGTGGTGGTAGTAGGTACTTCCTTTCACAAAGAGCTCATACTACTCTTGAAAGTTGGTAAGATACTGGCTGCTGCGTAGGTAGCGTATATCTTACATGATGTCCCCAAGCTTGAGCCTGGTGTGTATGAGCGCGCAGGTCTTGTGGTCAGCGGCCGAGACGGCGGCGCGGCGGCGGCGGGTGGGGCGCGGGGAGGGCGGCGACTCGTCCGCGCCGGCGCTGGCCGCCGCCGCCGTCAGCCGGCGCACGCCCGGCGAGCTGCCGCGCCGGCGCATCGACGCAGCGCGCCCTCCCACGCCGCCAAGCATCCTGGAACAAGATAAATAAATATTGGTCGACTTTCCGCACAGTACTATCTAACCCTTTTTTTTTACGTTGGGGAATCCTCATGGATATCCTTCCGCGACGGGGATAGCGGAAGGATTATTTCGGACTTCTACCGACTAAACCCCAACGGGGTCCTGCTGTTTGCTTGTTGTCGAAGCTGTGGGTGCGTTTTACCATTCTTCCATGAGCACTATCTAACCCTAAACCAAGCCGAAGCTTGTACTATGGGAACCAGATAGCTGATATAATCCTACTAATATTATAAACGCGAAAGTTGGCAAGTATGGATGGATGGATGGCTGGATGGATGGATGGATGTTTGTTACTCTTTCACGCCGGAACGGCTGAACGGATCTCGATGAAACTTGGCAGAGAGGTAGATTATAGTCTGGAATAACATATAGGCAACTTTTTTTCTCCCGTGGGAATACCGGGTGTTGGCAGATATTTAGCATTTTACAGTATAATTAGCTGATACATATTTTAGTTCCTAAATAATAACTAGATGTCGCCACAGGAAAGATTAGCAAGCGCTATCGTTGCGTTTTGAGCAATGAGTGATATTAGCAATCGTGTAAATAAATGTTTTCCGATCAGCGGGATTTAAATCTGCGCGGGTGAAACCGCGGGGCGCAACTAGTTCATAATAAATCCATGAGATCCTCAGATAAAGTTGATTTGATACTTTGTACTACGAGATCTGAGGAGGTATTGTGATATATTGTATCTACCGTGTCTGGATATAAAAGCTCATGAAGCTGTTTCTTATGTTAGGAAAGAGAGAGTGAACAGATATTGATCGATTGTAAGAACTTTATTGCTCGCTTGTACTGAGTAAAACTCTGTTATTAACAGAATCGTTCGCCAAAGTATAAGAACGTTGAGCGCAGTCAATATGTTTTCTTTTTATTAATTTTCATGAAAGCATCCAGGTGGCGACAGGGTTGGAGTTAGGCAACTTACAAATGGGGCTCAAGACAATTGACAACCGCTAAAGTGTCAGCGTCCGGTAAACGGGCTAGTTTTGTGGCAATTAATTGCTGCATTTGTATTAGCTCTCCTGCTTATGGTCTTTTTGCGAAAACATGACAGAGATATAAAGTTGCAGCTTGAAATTGCCGCAATTTCCAGCCCGTTTATTAGACGCTTTGAGAAACTGCTTTTTGCTTGGTTTCAGAGGATAAAAATAATAAGACTTACCCCCGGTTTCTGGAAGCTCGATCAACCCTAATCTGCTGTCGAGTCACTTGCTGTTTCAGCTTTTACTTCAAATTAGATAGACATAGCTAGTGGCTTGACAGCTGGTTAGTGTTGATCGCGCTTTCAGAAACCAGGCGTTGTAATAGCAGAAATTATATTTTTGATGCCCTTCCCTCCAAGTGGTCTAGTGGGAGTGACCCCGCCTTCCGATCGTAAGGTCGCAGGTTCGAATCCGGTCGTGCACCAATGGATTTTTCTATCGAAAAATTTATGTGCGCAATGCCAGTGCTCTTAAACGGTGAAGGAAAACATCGTGAGGAAACCAGTTAGTATTCTAACAGCGGCGATGGGCTTGCAACCTGTCACGTATGGAATACTAACTACTGCAAAATGTGGGTATGTGCCAAATGTAATGTTTGGACGTACCTCTGACTACCCCCCTTAGACATCCTCAAAGAATCTTGAATTAGTACCTACTTGGTACTGGGAGATCTGAAGGGATATCTACCGTGCCTGGGGATCAAAGTCGTGAAGCTGTTTCAGTTTTTCAGTTTCCAATCCTGCGCCGCAGGCCGTGTGTTCAATTCCCAGCGATTTCAAACATTTGTGTGATGATCGAAGATGTTTGTTCTTTCTCTGGGCACGTTACGACTCGTTAGTATATATTTTATTTTAGGTTAGTGGATTTGAATGACCCCCTGCCTATCGAAACTGATGACGCCCCTCTATACCTAAACCTTACAAGGTAAAACTGAAATAAGAGCTCATTCACCGTCGATATGAGGTTATTCTTCGCAATTGATGATGGAATTACCATTAAAGTAAATTGTTTGTTGTTTTGCCCCGGCTTTGAGACGTAGGTAATGAATACCGTGGGAGCTGTTGTTTTAAGCACATAAACAGAATTTAGCTAAAGAAAAATACTGCTATGAACAAACCTGATGAGTATTGACTGAAAGATAAGATATGATAATTTGATAGTAGACTTTTAGTAAAGTTTAACAATGCATACAAAAGAAGAATCTCTAGGACAAGCAGTTCTGTTGTAATCAGCAAAATAACATCCAAGGAATTTGAATACAGACAGATATATTCAAATTCCTTGATTGCATCAGTAGGTACGAGTGTGACGCATTCGCTGTAGTGACAGAGATAGAGCTACTATCAACTGAAGGCTGGTCGAAATGGAACTATCTGGTATTCTGTAACTCATCATAATATTAGTTATTTTGCTGATTACAACAGAACTGCTTGTCCTAGAGATTCCAAATTTTTGGTACCGAGTGCACTAATTCATAGCTCGGTTCAGAGACATCAACCGAGTCTGTACCTATTGTGGTTGCTGAGATCCAACATGTGCAAGTTGGACAAACAAAAAAAGCTGGAAAAGCTTGTAACTCATAGAGTTTTGAACAGAAACACTTCAAATATTTGGTACCTCGCTAATTCGTTTGGTACTAAATCTGGAGACTTAAAGCAACCTGCTAGCTCCAGCCATTCCAGAGAACGAGCATATGCTTTTTCACGTATCGTTACTCCAGCTTACACGTTGATCAAGTCTTATAACTCGAAGAGATTCCGAGCTACAGACCTGAAATTTTTGGTACCTCGCTAATTCGTTTGGTACTAAATCCTTGCGTTTACTATATATCTCTATCATTAGCCGTTTGCCCACACTGACTGAGGCAGCTGGAGACATGTTACTCCAGCTTACACACTATTATAAGCTTATAGCATCGTTGTTTATTTGGCAGCTAAATTATGATTCAAATCTATGAGTGCACTAATTATGCTTTAAATATTGGCATTTATAGAAATTACATTTTCAATATGAGGAAGCTGGAGACACACACACAAGTAAAAGTCTTTGACTGATTCGTAGATTCGTGCCCTGTTATCTATGTCGCCTCTAAGGGGAGGGTTCCATAATTAGGGTCGTTCGGCGCTGATCCGATTCAAGAGTAATGAACCGTGTCTCATCAGCCACTTCATAAAGTCTATAATTTTACCTTCTAACTTTCCTCCTCGCTTTTCTAGTAAATGGAAACAGTTTAACACTTTTATCCTCACACACGGTAGATATAACCTCAGATCTCTTACTATCAATTTCCAACTCAAGATTCTATGAGGATGTCAGAGAGTTGTTATAGATTTTCTTGCGATGAACAAAAATGACTCTAGAATTTTCTAACCTACAAAATAATTCAAACCGAATTTTGGCGAGCAATGTTTACAGAATGTATTTGTGACCAACATAAAAAACATTGTTCATATTTTATACACCTAATACCTTCTGGATTTCCTTAGTAAATACGCTACATCACGGTTTTTAATTAAAATGTGTCAGACTACAATGAAATCTGTCAGAAACAGCTTAGGTGAGGTGGCAAAACGAAGTTTTATTAAATTTCCATGCTTATGTTTGTTGAGAAACTTTTAATATGATGTTTCGAACGATTCATGTTTCCATTTAATATACCTGCAGTACCTACATAATCCAAAGTCGTTACGTTTTGTTTCAATAGTCATCAGTTTTCTATTTGCAAAAACCACTATTTTGTTTTTTACGATTCGCTCTATTTGAGGTAACAATTTAATTGTATGCATATTGTATAAGGGACCCCTAAAATAAATGTTAAGGGTCCAAAATGCAAAGTGCAATGCAAATTCTTCAAAATAGAGGCTCGATTAAGCAAAAATGATAAAAACAATTCAATCATGCATACATTAGTTCAAACACTAATGCAATGTGACTGACCGAACAATGAACACAAGTCAGGTGACAATAACATATTGTGTGGGCTTGAAAAGCAACAGGCTGAAATAGGCTTCGATTTAATACAAAGAGCCGGCTTTCAGTCAATACTTATCTATGTATATGAGAAAGTAAGAACACGGTTCAATATTCTGTTTGATTTTCAAAGGGCAGCATTTATTGTAAACATGCTATAACTTTCACGTAAAACCGACTTCAAATACATTGAAAAAAAAAACACAAACTATCATGTGAATGTGTTTTTTATTTTTGTCACCTTTTCAAAGAGCGCCGGTAGTACCTGCAACCATAGGAATATAAATACTACGGCTGCAACTAATTTCACGGCTGACAAAAAACCGCCACCATTTCGTTTTAAAACTTACTGTCACCTTTAATAATTATGTACTCCACTAAAAAGTATTTAATCTGTTACATATGCATCGGAGCGAAGAAGTACTTAAAATATCAAAACGTTCGCTTATTGTTTTTCATGGTAGAAAAGAAAAGCTGTTAGAGAGAGAGCTGTGTTGTAGAAATGTGCGGTGGCTGCTGTTGCACGATAGCCGCTGCATTACGTGTCACAATAAAATTGGATTTGCTGGGATCATTTACAGCTTTGAAATTGATTGCAGTAAAACTCAGTTACAAACTGTAAAGGTGCAAAGAGAATAGACGGATGGCGGTTTTCACATACAAAAGTTTTTTTTTTCTTGTTTTTTATCTACAACTAGCTGATGGAACAAGCAGATGGTCCACCTAATGTTATGTGGTTACCATCACTTATATAAAAAACATTGCCTCGTAAGTCACGCACTGTAGGAACGTGCCTTTTTAAACCGAAACAGCGCGTTGCTGCTTGGCGGTAGAAAAAGGCACGGTGATAGTACTTCCCCGGACGAGCCCATTCAAAAGAGGTCTACTACTCCTATAAAAGTAAGTACTTGATAAGAGATCTCAGGGGATATCTACCATGTTGAGGATCCTATTACATGACTTTAATAACTAATATATATAAATATAACTTGAAGACACACACTAATAAGAAACAGGAAAAAATACATTTTTTCAGTAGATATTTACTGAGAGAAATGAATATTATAAATATGTACTACGCAAAACATATGGGTTAATATCCCTTCCAAAATAGGTTGAGTGAAACCTTGTGCCGCCGGCCCTTTTCAGGACAGAAATAAAATGATAACCTTGAATTAACTTTCATTGATTTATCAAGGAGACTATATTATTTTAAAACTAGCTGTTACCCGCAGCTTTTAATGCTAATACGGTTAAAAACTAATTATTTTGTCTGTACACCTGACGGACGTCGACCTCATGGTCGGCCGAGAAAGCGCTGGCGGAACGACCTAGGTGCCTTTGAAGGTAGTTGATGGGAGAAGGCTGAGGATAGGGAGAACTGGAAGTCCTTGGGGGAGGCCTTTGGCCAGCAGTGGGACGGAATAGGCTGAGGAAAAAAAGGCTATGATAAGTTGTGTGTTTGTTCTTTATTTATTTATTTATTTATTCTGACTGGTTCAGAGGCGCGTAGTAAGTAAGAAGAACGTGATTGAGCACTTACTTCAATACATCTACACGTTGTAACTTTTAGATTTATGTATTAGTAGGAAAGAATAGGAAATAGAATATTCTTACTCTATGAGAATATGTGGTGGAACAAGTAATAAATCACCTGCAGGTTGATCACGTAACTTTTGTTGCATTCAAAATGTAAATTTTGGCAGTATTGCGATCGCAAAAATTGACAGAGGCAACCGGATTGTCAATGCAACAAAAGTTACGCGATCAGCCTGCTGATGAGTGCTACCTGCTGATGAGTGTGCCTAAAACAAATTATTCTCTTTATTACTTACCCCCGGTTTCTGAAAGCGCGATCAACACTAATCGGTTGTCAAGTCACTTGCTATCTCTATCTAATTTGAAGTAAATGTTGAAATAACAAGTGAATTGACAGCCGATTAGTATTGATCACGCTTTCAGAAACCGGGGGTGAGACTTCTTTGTGTGCAATTATATCTTGCTATATTTGACGCTGTCGAATCTGTACCCAAAATCCATTTTTTTATTTTCGTATAGGAAAATACGGAAAACGGAAAACAAACTCAGACTTGTCATGATATTTCTATGTATGAATAAAAATATATGCCTGCTCCATCTTTTCAGTCAGATTTCGTTTGTCTCGATTTCTTGTTTCCTGCAATATGAGCAATGACGTCGGCCAATTTCGTCATACCCTATCGTCTTCCGGTTCGTAATCTCCATTCAAGATCCTTATTCCCCAGCGGTCGGTTCTACCAGCTGAAATACGCCTAACCGAGTCCAAGCACGCGCGATACAAATATAAACCTAATTTAACTTGATCTAATTTTGATCCGAGCGTCCGGCCACGATAACATAACTTACCTAAGTCAGTTAGTAATTCGCATCGCATACGTTTGATTTATAGTTGGCCACTGAAATATATATTTCTTCGTTGGTAGAACCAAATTAGCTCTAAGAGCACTGATTTTCTAAAAATATATTTAAAGCCACAAATTATTACTATTGTAATTTATGATATTGAATATAAATAATAATAACTACTTCAAGAAAAAAATTGTGAAGAATTTTCAAGGTTTAAAAAATATGGAAGGTTATCTTTTACAATTATATTTTAGTAATTGCCGCCTTAATAGATACATTATAATCAGAAATACCCAGCACTCATAGTTTTGCAGATATAAATAGCACTGATGATGATGAGTTACTAAATAGCCTTAAAAAGTAATCATCACTACATAAGTACATAGTATAAAACAAAGCCGCTTACCGCTGTCTGTCCATATGTATGCTTAGATTATCTTTAAAACTAAGCAACGGATTTTGATGGGGTTTTTTTTGTAGATTGAGTGATTCAAGAGCCAGGTTTTTATGTTTAACAATGTCTAATATAGAAGATAAACACTGTGTACGGCGGGTCGCTAGTCAAGAACAAATGTAAAATAGTGAACATTATTACATGTAGCTCTAACCCATCACTCCCAAAGATGAGCAGCAATTTGCGAAATGAAGCTGGCAGGCAGGATGAGAAGTTCCAAAGACCGGGCTTAGTAGTGCATCTTGGGAGAGACTTAACTAAAACAGGCGGATGAAAATGATGCTTAAATGCCAATCTACAATGTTTGATTTCTTGTTTTATTCTCTATACTAGCTGGTACCCGCGACTTCGTCTGCGTACTTTTAATTTGAATATTATGCAATAAAAGGTAGCCTATGTTCTTTCTCAGGGTCTAAAGATTGTCTGTGCCAAATTTCATCAAAATCGGTTGATAGGTTTAAGCGGGAAAGCGTAACAGACAGACAGACAGACAGACAGACAGACAGACAGAGTTACTTTCGCATTTATAATATTAGTTAGGAAGTTAGGATTAGATTATTATATGGCTTTAGGTCTGGGGATCAATTTGTGTTTTGTCATTACAACTTTTATTGTACAATTGGCCCAAAACCAATTATTCAATAAAATTTCATTTTTATTGAATGAGTTTAGTTTTTGATAGTAATGTAACTGTATTTTCCAGTGTATTTAAAAGTTGGTTTTATTTCTTGAGTAGATAGTTAGATCTATCTATGATACTATCTACGATGTAACTATCTACTCAGTAAACATTTTGTCAATAAATGTATGGGCTATTCGTGTAGTTTCCATAATATCGCCGATAAATAAAGGGTTCCTAAATAATACTCCAACTTAGTATGGAAGACGCGTGGACAGCGGGTTGGCATTCAAAATGCGTCCCAGCATTCTTAAGGCAGCTATAAATATAGTGGCTTAGACTCCTGCCACGGACGCCTAGCAATGTTTATGGACAGCAACCACAGGCTGCTACCAATTTAGCTAAAGGAGAAATTCACTTTCGCATTAAGGCTCAATGACGGCAGCGAAGTGGCAGGCAGTTTCTGTGCATATAATTTTAAACTTTATCTTTATTACTTTAAATGCATAGTATCGCTTGAGAAGTATGAAGCCGCGCAACCTCTCGGCATGTCGTCAAAACCTAAAAAAATTGAAAACATGTGTCAAGTGCTCGAAAGGAGCCTCTTTGAGGCGCACCTAAAATCCCTTCGCCAAATTTTCATCGTTCAACAAGAAGAATAATGCTTTTGTTTCCTTCTTTCTTTCTTTTTATTTTATTATTAGGGAACTCGACGCTCGATTTAAAAGTTTGTACTGGCTGCTTGGGCCGCAATCCCGTCTGTCGCTATATAACAAGAGGCTAGTGTACAGCAGCATTCTAAAGCCTGTTTGGACATACGGACTACAAGTATGGAGCACAACCAGCAAGTCCAACCGTGCTGTCATCCAACGAGCCCAAAACAAAATCCTGCGCGCTCTAGTCAATGCT
The DNA here is from genome assembly GCA_963576535.1 of Plemyria rubiginata. Classification (NCBI taxonomy): domain Eukaryota; kingdom Metazoa; phylum Arthropoda; class Insecta; order Lepidoptera; family Geometridae; genus Plemyria; species Plemyria rubiginata. The sequence goes on along the minus strand of OY754908.1, from coordinate 11,360,982 downwards.
CCTTGGTTCACGACGAACAAGGAAATCCACGACTACCTGGAAGTCTCCACAGTAGATGAGGAGATTGAAGTTAGGGGAAACAGATACATGTTCCATCTCAAAAACCACACTAACCCACTAGCAAGAGCCCTATCAGAAAACTGTAACAACACTAGGAGGTTGAAGAGAGGCCACATTCTGGATAAACTCAAGTGAAAAAATAAAACAAGGGGGAAAAGACTGCTGCGTCTGGACCCTAACCGCCATTCATCCATCCACTCATTCGCCTATAGTCCACTAACTGATTGCGGATCATAACAAGAACAAAAAAAAATATTAGTGTAGATAAGGAACTAGGTGGTATCAAATCTAAGAGTAGTAGAGCTCTTTGTGAAGGGCTCGTCCGGGGAAGTACTACCACCACGCCTTTTTCTGCCGCCAAGCAGCAACGCTGTGTTTCGGTTTGAAGAGTGTGGTCGCCGGTGTAATTACAGGCACATGAGGCTTAGCATCTGTATGCCTCAAGTTGATGGACGCAGGGCAGTGCATCGTAGGGCACGTTCCTATTGTGCGTGACCTACGGGGCAATGTTTTGTTTATAGGTGATGGTTACCACTTAACATCAGGTGGACCATCTGCTTGTTCCATCAGCTAGTTGTATTAAAAAAAAAAAAAAAAAAACTCATTAAAAATTAAATTTTAAACACATTGTCGTTCGATGCGAGGTTGGCACCCAATCCTTTTAGTGACCAGCGCATTCATTTTTATGTTTTTCGAACGAGGTGTTGGCTGGCATTCCAATGAAATTTAAAGCCAGCAAAGTATAGAGCCCTGTTGAATGGAAAAAGGCTGTGCTCAAAATAGGAGAGAAAATATACCGTTTTATGCTGTTCCATATCAGTTCTATTTACTTTATGCACTAACGTGAACCGAAATTCAGCGCGTTATAAAAGACTAGCTTTTGCCCGCGGCTTCGCTCGCGTTTAGAAGTATTATTATTAATTAGGCATAGTTTTTGCGGCTTTACTTTTGTTAAGCGTGTACAAAAAATTGGAGGGTTGAATTTATCAAAATCCTATTGAAGCGGACGTCTTCATCATAGTAGCTCCAATCTTTAATTTCAGTTCAATCAGTCGAAAATCTAAGAAGATTTATACAAACTTTCATCCCTATTTTATCCCCTTAGGGGTGGAATTTATCAAAATCCTTTCTTAGGGGATGCCTAAGTCATAGTAGTTTTATGCATGCAAAGTCAGCCCGATCGGTTAAAAATTGACAAAATTTCATACAAACTTTCATCCCCTATTTCATCCGCTTGGGGGTAGAATTGATCAAAATCCTTTCATAGCGGATGCCTACGTCATAACATTTACCTGCATGCCAAATTTCAGCCTGATCCGTCCAGTGGTTTGGGCTGTGCGTTGATAGATCACTATGTCAGTCAGTCACCTTTGAGTTATATATATTTAGATTAGAAAAATTAGAAAACTTAGATTTAGATTAGATTTATATTTAGATTTAGATAGATAGATAGAAGATTTATACAAACTTTCATCCCCTATTTTATCCCCTTAGGGGTGGAATTTATCAAAATCCTTAAGCCTACGTCATAGTAGCTTTATGCATGCAAAGTCAGCCCGATCGGTTAAAAATTGACAAAATTTCATACAAACTTTCATCCCCTATTTCATCCCCTTGGGGGTAGAATCGATCAAAATCCTTTCTTAGCGGATGCCTACGTCATATCATCTACCTGCATGCAAAATTTCAGCCCGATCCGTCCAGTGGTTTGGGCTGTGCGTTGATAGATCACTATGTCAGTCAGTCAGTCAGTCAGTCAGTCAGACCTTTGAGTTATATATATTTAGATTTAGATAGAAGATAGATAGAAGATTTATACAAACTTTCATCCCCTATTTTATCCCCTTAGGGGTGGAATTTATCAAAATCCTTAAGCCTACGTCATAGTAGCTTTATGCATGCAAAGTCAGCCCGATCGGTTTAAAATTGACAAAATTTCATACAAACTTTCATCCCCTATTTCATCCCCTTGGGGGTGGAATCGATCAAAAACCTTTCTTAGCGGATGCCTACGTCATATCATCTACCTGCATGCAAAATTTCAGCCCGATCCGTCCAGTGGTTTGGGCTGTGCGTTGATAGATCACTATGTCAGTCAGTCAGTCAGTCAGTCAGTCAGTCAGTCACCTTTGAGTTTTATATATTTAGATTGCACTATTATTGGTTTTTAAAGTGGGTGAGTTAATTGTGGTTCAGTTTATTCCAGTTTAAATTTACCTACGCTATAACTAGGTGAATCTAGATGCGAAGCTCACTTGACCAAAGCCTAGACAAACTGGCAACCAATTTTTGACCACATAGCTCATAGGTCAAAGCAGATTATTCATTTGTTTTGAAATGAAATGAAAAAATGATGTGAAATGATACTTATTTGAGCACTACAACGTTAGTGTTAAAAAAAATAACTTAAATGTAATTCATGACTAGTTAACCTTATTTTATTGAAGCCAGATATCTAAAGTAGACTTTGAAAAGTCTGTACGATTTGTTTTGAAAAAAGCAAAGTTCCAAAATATGTAGGTATTGTGTTCGAAAGAGCCTCTTTGAAGTGCAAATAAAAATCCTTTCACCACACAGTTTCGGAAGAACTAGCGATACGACAAGAAAATTTATTATGAACAAGAAGCAAGCGTACATTTTTAACAAAAGATCCTGTCTCTTACTCCGTTATTGGATTGATTACTACATTTGTGTCTTTTGAAGTCTCCGAGTTAAGAATGGATAATCTTTTGAGACCGCTATTAGGTTCTTCTTTGCTTTGTCAACAAAAAATGTAAGCTCTTTAGAACCGCAAAAACGTACAAGAGTATCGAATATGTGTTTTGGTGGGTCCTTTGAAATTAGCTTTTTATCACAAACGTACGTAGGATGACAGTTTTTTTTGTTTTAGATTTCGTTTTTGGTTTTTGGTTTGATGAACACATGTAGCTTCCTTTACGTGCTCTCTTTTATTTCAGATGTATGCCTTAAAAAACTATTTAAACTCCTTATGCAAACATTTATTTTACAGAATAAAACAGGAATATTTTAATGGTACACTAGCTTCAACAAAAAAATGAAATGGAAACTGTACACACGATTACAGATCAAGCACACAAAGCCAACCTACTACAAAATCATAATAGCCAGAAGTGAAGTGAAATGCTTATCCGTGTATACATAAATTTCTTGACTGGTACGACGTTTTAATTAGTATAGGAACATATTATTATATTTATATTATTACATATTTTAGTTATATTCTTTTTTTTATATTTAGTTAATAAATTAGTTATATTCGCTTTTAATTATAACTCCATCTAGCTTTCCCGAAAGATCATAAACTCAACAGGTATCAAACTCACAGATAAACTTTGGCTGTCTGAACCTATTACATACTCAGTATTTACGTTATCACCTCTATAATTTTATGTTATAAAAGTGTTGTTTAATCGACAATATTTGTAAGGGATTTGTAAAATGGGTAATTTTGATTCAAAATATCGTAAGTGATGATGAGAAGTAGGTTTTTCATAAAAAAAAAATTAAGTGATGTTTGAATGACAATGTGTGCCTCAATCTCGCCCTACCTAGTCGATACTGATTGAATTTTGAATAAATAAGTTCTAAACTGGAATAGTAAAAGTCACTTTATTCTAATAAATAAAAGGGTTTTTTTAACTAAATAGACTGTTCTTTGGCCACGATCTCGCCTGGTGGTAAGCGACGATGTAGCCGACGATGGAACAGAACGGTCCAAAAGACACCTATTCACTATTGCTTTAAAGACACCAGGAAGAACAGACGTTAAGGAACGTCAGGGTTAAAGAACATGGTAGAAAAATTCATGAGTCTTGAAAGGATCGATGTTGGTAATCTACACTTACATTTACTTAATTGGAGCCGCGGGTTGCAGCTACTTTATTAAAAAGTTAAATAAAGTTAAAAAAAGTTGAATTAAAATGACATTGTAAAAACCAGAAGGCTTTACAAGCACTCAAAAAATATCCACTTTAAAAGCTGACACTTATTATTCCCCGTCAAAGCTCGTCGGCAGCAACAATAAATAAATAAATAAATAATGCTGGACAATCCACACAGCACCATCTAGCCCCAAAGTAAGCTAATCAAAGCTTGTGTTATGGGTACTAGATGACTGATATATTTATTACATTAATACTTACATAGATAGATATTTTTTATTATACATAAACACCCAGACCAACGGAACAAATTTCTGCAGATCGTACACAAATTTGTTCCGAGGCGGGAATCGAACCCGCAACCTCTTGCGTCGCAGGCGGACTCTCGCCCGCTGCGCCACTGAGGTCGTGTGGTGGTTAGTTGTGTGTGTAGGTGTGGAGGCACATATATGCCGCGCAGTGTATTTCAAAGCGTCAAAATAAACATTCACTTATCGTTTTGTGGCGTTGAGCGATGTAGAAGTAAAAACAAACAATACTAAGGGGACAAGATGTCACCGTCGCTATATCAATGAGTGATTCGACAAGGGTCGAGCTGTGTCTTCAGGATGCTGGTATTTTACAAAGGTCCTTTTAGATAGATTTTATGTATGTAATAAGGATATAAGAGTTCATCTGAAGAGGAAAGTTGGTTCACATTTTTTTTGTAAGACGCTCAGTCCCATTGTTTGTTACTTTTTTTTGTATTTTTACAAGTTACTTTACAATTAGTAAAGAAATGAGTACAGAAATGAAATACAGAAATGAGTTTCTTTATATATTCGATTTAAATTTGAGTCAGATTAGACGAGTAGCATGAGTGTATTTTCCAGTGCATTTAAAGTCAGTTTTTTGTTTAAGAAGTTAAAGTTAATCTTTCATTTATAAATTGGCACAAATTTAAAACAGAGGGTCCTCTGCTGGAAAATCGATGCACTTAATGTAAACTGTTTTTGACAGCTTAATAATCGACTAGCACATCCTTAACAGTAGCTATAAGACTTGTTTACTCAGTAACAACACATTTCACTGCAACAACTACTGCTATCGCATTGCCGTGTTTTAAATAATTGACCTGAGAGTTTTAAGAACCGGGCAGACGCGTCACCAACTCGCCTGTGGCTAATAGAAGTGGTCCAGCTGTTCTGCTTTCAAATTGCGATACCTCCATGCATCTCGTCGTCAAAAGTAGGGCACTCCATTCACGTTATTTTGCAAAGAGCCGGAACCGGCCCTTGCAACTTTGATGAGCTCCAACTGCACCTCTTAGGAAACAGACTCTGGCCAAATAATAATGATATTCACTGTCATATTAATTCGTAAATGCAAAACGCGTTTTTTGTTTCGTGTTCCGGTGTGGCTTTGATTGGCATTGCCGTTGATATTTCGTATCTATTTGACAAACTTCCCACTCATTTTGAAGGATGAAAAGTTAGGATGTGTACTTTTTAGATTTTTGGATATTTTTGACTTCACGTAGATTGTTTATATGCTCAGTCATACAATTCGTCCATTATATGAAACAATAGCATAGCTTACTTTGATTTTCCACATTTTTTTACTTGTGTATTTTTATGTAATATGTATTAATCATATCAATAGCACTGGCATATGAAGGAAGGACTAAGTAAATTTTACTATAATTCCCGTAGCTCGTTTGATTTTCTGATGTCCCATAATTGCTCGGCCCAAAGTGAAGAAATATAATTAATTTACGAAGACCGCACTCCGTGAAATTTACTTCACTCTACGTTAAGATTTATGAAACGATCAAAGCTCATTTCAGCGTTATTACCGAAAATATCAATTTGAATTACCATAATCCCAAAAAAACATAAATGTGAAATGAGGCCAAGTTGGCTGTGGCCGGCGGCGACAAACGACACTAGGTTGATTTCAAGACGCGATAAGCGCCTCTATTGGGTGGGATTAGAACTCTCGTGAATCATACATTTGAGCTAGGCTCGCAAACAGTAAACAAATACCAAAAACAAAAATAACTCAGACAGACAACCTCAGTGGCGCAGCGGGCGAGAGTCCGCCTGCGACGCAAGAGGTTGCGGGTTCGATTCCCGCCTTGGAACAAATTTGTGTACGATCTGCAGAAATTTGTTCCGTTGGTCTGGGTGTTTTTTATGTATAATAAAAAATATCTATCTATGTAAGTCTATATCTATCTAGTATAATAATATAATGTATTAAATATATCAGTTATCTAGTACCCATAACACAAGCTTTAAATAGCTTACTTTGGCGCTAGATAGTGTTGCGTGGATTGTCCAGAATTATTTATTAATTTTTTTTTAACACAACTCGCTGGTGGAACAAACAGATATAGAATTAATTATTGATAAAGAATTTTCATTCATTTACTAAATAAACGGGTAATAAATATAGTCATATCCTCTTCATAAATATGTCATTGTGCAGAATATAGCGATAAAATCAGATGACATGAATACTACGCCATACATTCTCCACTGCTCAAGGGTTCTAGATACATGCCGATTGTGTGATAGTACTTGAAACATTGTTGCGAGGTATTCGTGACACCTTTGTTTTGTGTCTGTTTGAGTGTAACACGTATACAGTCATATACTACGTAAGAACACATATGGTAATGTTTATGAAATTTGAGTCTATGCTATTTATTTTTGTATCTCACTATAATACTTTCCATCGTAAGGTTGACTAGAAGAAATTGCTTTCAGCGATGAAACCGTTCATTGTGCTTTAATAAATTACGTCTAGATTTATGATACATAACACTTTTTGTTCACCCACAGAAACATAGTTTATTGATAAAAGCGATCTCTTCCAGGCTTTTTTTATGTATCATTGTGTACAGGACTATCATCTCATCAAAAGTAGTAGAGCTCTTTGTGAAGGGCTCGTCCGGGGAAGTACTACCCCCACGCCTTTTTCTGCCGCCAAGCAGCAACGTTGTGTTTCGGTTTGAAGAGTGTGGTCGCCGGTGTAATTACAGGCACATGAGGCTTAACATCTGTACGCCTCAAGTTGATGGACGCAGGGCAGTGCATCGTAGGGCACGTTCCTATTGTGCGTGACCTACGGGGAAATGTTTTGTTTATAGGTGATGGTTACCACTTAACATCAGGTGGGCCATCTGCTTGTTCCATCAGCCAGTTGTATATAAAAAAAAAACTACTTTTATATAATGATAGCCTATGTTTGTAAGTAAATGAATTTTGAATGTTCTTAGGTAAGTCTTTTAGGAATGGAGCCAGCACTTAGCTCACCTTACATTAAATGGTTAGGTTAGGTTATATTTATATATTATATTTCAGTTGTATAAAAATACTATTATAATATATAATGATTTTTGATTAAAATCCATATACGTTTTGTTTTTATAAGGTGTATAAAAATATTTAAGAGTAAGAGAAGACACTTTTTTTACAACGATGTTTTGAGACCAAGAAAGTAAGTTCACTAAACGCTACAAGCACAAAACGTCTACGAACTTGCTACGAAAAGTCTACAAACTTGCTACGGCGTCTACGAAAGTGCTACGAGTATTGGTGTAGCATGGACCATAATGGAAATATTTCTTGGTGTAGCAATTCAATTCAATTGGTGTAGCAGGTACAGAACCATTATAAGTAGGTAGGTATAAACTCGTATGTACTGTAACATTGTTGGTAAGGATAACAGTATGGTTCTGACGTGTTTCGCTGGGTTAAACGGATTCCTTCTACCTTTTAGTTTTAAAACTTTTGTAACTGTTTTACAATAGATTAGTTTCGAATAAGCTGAAAAAAAGGTAGGGTACATTTTGAATAACAATTTATCCAGCGTTTGTCTCAAATAAAACTTATCTTGAAGAATAAAAAGAATTTAGAAAAAAGTTAGCAATTTCATTACTAGGTGATTAGTATTTCTATTGTGATTGCCACACAAAAAGTTCCTAAAATCCCTGGTATTGCGCTCGAGCTTTTTTTCTCAAGTTTCAATAAATTTGTGAACAACTAGATTCAAACCCTAACGACCTAGAGATCAGAGGGCAAGATAACTCCCCCTAGACTGCAGGTGCTCTGTAAGCAATCTACCAGGGGCATTATTCTCTATGACATAGAAGATTCCTTGCCCCAAACCGTGTGACGTCACAACGTGATCTTGGGCATTATACTATAAGACATAGGAGATACTTTGCCCAAACCGTTTTTTTAATACAACTAGCTGATGGAACAAGCAGTTGGCCCACTTGATGTTAAGTGGTAAACATTACTTATAACAAAGCACTGCCTCGTGAGTCACGCACGATAGGAGCGTGCCCTACGATTTACTGCCCTACGTCCATCAACTTAGGCATACTGATGTTAAGCCTCATGCCTGTAATTATACGGCGACCACACTCAAACCGAAACACAGCAAAGCGGCAGAAAACGGCGTGCTGCTTATCTAACAAGAAACACGCAAATGCATTCAAAATTATAAAAATAAAAATTAAATAAATAGTGGTGGACGATCCACACAGCACCATCTAGCCCCAAAGTTAGCTACTCAAAGCTTGTGCTATGGGTACTAGATGACTGATATATTTAATACATTACAATAAAGAGTTATCTATCTATCTATCTATCTACATTAGTTACTCACATAGATAGATATTTTTTATTATACATCCCAGACTAACGGAACAAATTTCTGTAGATCGTACACAAAATGATATCCTACGAATGCATTGCAATGCACATGAGGAGGTCCTAGCTACTTATTAAAACCAGAAGTTCGGTTGCCTAAAGCGCTTTAGACTTTACAATCAGCTTAGTAACTTCGAATGTGAAATGTTTATGACGGGGCATATTTATGTTCTTATAAAGAGCATATTTCTGTTTAAAGCATAGATAAACGAATAAACTCCAAAAAATTTTAGTACCTTGTTTATTATTCAAAAAAGAACATCCAAATACTGAAGCACATAAAACAGGCAGATATTTTTGCTAAAGGGGACATTTTTGTAGTAGATTTTTTCGGTGGATAAACCGATAAAGAGAAATGGAAGTCTTTTCCCAGAAATGAGACGGTATGGGTCGGTATGTATGACACCCTATCAGCACGCTTTCGCTTGCTAGTCAGAGAGATGGTGAAGCGTATATAAGACTAGAACTTGTATCTACACTAGCCAGTCACTACAAGCTACACTAGTGTTAGTATTCTTCTACCAAACCTATTCACTTATCCAAATGTTCGCTGGGTTTTACGTACCAGCATTGCGCCACAGCGATTTCACTGTTCAGAATTGAATTCATACTGTAAGCTTTGCAAAGGCTTTCATATAGCCAATTAAGGTGGCACGCATTACTCCGTTTTGAGTTTCATTTTCCAATAAATTTCGCAAAAGGAAATTTTGGCTTTGTATGCTAGTGAAAATATTCTCGAACGGATAGACGAAATTATATTTTCACCAGCGTGATTATGATTGGCCTTTGTCACTAACTCAAAACAAAAAAAACAGGTATCCTTTCACAATCGAAAGTGACGGGAAATTCAAATATGTCTGTATTATTTTATAATTCAAATCGGACTGTCAGTAGCGGCGGCCAAAGTCGATGCTTCTTCGGAATTAGGGGTCGACATTCGGACACGGAAAGTACACGCATTTGTTTTATCTATTGTAGGTAACTTCAACATATCATATCTGTGTTTTAAACAAACATGAACGAATCCAACAAAAGAAAAACGCTTGAAATATGAATTTTAGTGAACACATCGAAATCGTTCAGACTGGTGCTCAACTAAGGTCGAAGCGTGAACTTTGAACGAACGACACACAAATCCTCATGAGACCGCGTACGCGCGTCCAACCGTGCCATTACGAGTTTGAAAAGATTCGGTACACTGAGTTTCAATACCCTATACGTCAGAGGTACGATGTAGTGCCGCGAAGTGTACCAACGTTTTGAGAAAGTTCAACGTTTTGCGTTATTGTGCAATAGTTCGTTCATTCCACCCTAAGTGCGTTCTGTTCACCTTATTCTAATTTTAATTCTTTTTTTTTTACTATTTTCTGATAGAAGAACTCTTTAAAAAAAAAGGACTTTGCAAGTGTAATTTATTTTCCATACACTCATACATCTATAGGTGATTTAAACAGGACCAGCTTTCAATAAAAAGAAGAATCGTCAAAAAGTTGTGAGGTACAAAAAATACAGTTGAATTGAGAAACTCCTCCTTTTTTGAAGTCGATTAATAAGCAGACGGCTCACCTGATGATACGCGATTGTATTATTTATATGTACTCGTTAATATTAAAACTAGTTTGAATCTATAAATTATATTTTTTTAACGTTGTTTTATGGGTCTCTTAGCCATGACGGAAACTACATCACAAGAGTTGGGACTCATATGAAATCACTCAAACAGCTTCAGGACTTTGATTCCCAGCCACGGCATGCATCTCTTAGTACGAAGAACGAACTCCAGATTTTTTTAGTAGTCGGTAAGTATTCATTCATTCATTCATTCATTCTAAGAGTAGTCAGTTACATATCAAATTACGCAGTAAATTTGGACCTAAAAACGACCCTACTTCCGACGATGCTCTACAAACATTTGGTTCTTAATTAATTTGATCGCAGTAGCTACTTAAATATGCTGCAAGTTTATATTTGTAGCGTGGAGAAAGTAAACAACGGAACAGCATCATTAGCCGGTTCATCCGACTGTGAGTTGTATTGTTTGTTCAGGATCTCTAGGGGATTAGAACTATTGTTGTTTTTGCTCGGTGATGCGTACTGATCGTCGTGTTTCAAAACCAAATGATTATATGTATATTTGGGAACGTACTTTGTATGTCCTAATATAGGTACCTCCAATTTGTATGTTTTTATTATTAAACTAGCGACCCGCCCGCGCGCCCCTGCTTCGCACGGGTGCACATTGTTTTTCTACTATATCATACATATATTATACATATAAACCTTCCTCTTGAATCACTCTATCTATTAAAACAAAATCCGTTGCGTACTTTTAAAGATTTAAGCATACATAGGGACATAGGGATATAGGGAGAGAGAAAGCGACTTTGTTTTAAAATATGTAGTGATGATTCAATCTGTCTTAATTGAATCGCAGGGCACATTGAAAAAATAAATATCGGAGGTTTTATAGAACCTGCCACCATTTTCTTCAAAACATAATGACGACATGATGTAATGTGATTGACTTGACAAAAATCTTTTAAATTTTATTAAGCATGACATTCTGTCAGAATGACAAGATCCAGAAATGAACGCAGAAGAAAATAATTTATCCTGTAGGTTGATATAGTTTTGGATTAAAGTCACGTCTAATTGAATGGCCCGAATGAATGCCAAGTTGAGGCAATTAACCTATGATTACCCTTCGGGGAAGTACCTCTGTTGCGAACCGAACACGTAGGTACATCGTTCATGTAATAAGTTTGGCACATTTAATTATTCTCTTGTATAATCAGCAGAGCAGCCTTTAAGTGAAATCTCAGTTCGTTGACTTGAAAGTCATGTTAACAATAGTCTCTAAAGTCAAATATAGTTCTCTCTTAAGTTAAATATTGGTGGTATTTTTATACATCATTTTCTTGCCCCAAACTTAGTAAAACTAAGCAATACGAGTATGAGAACCAAATTTGATTTATACTTAATTAGACTTTTTTGATTTCAAATACATACTTTATAATAACACCCAGTCAAAGAACAGGCAAGGCTAAAGAGAACATAGTAAGGCTTGGTTTATACGTTTCTTCTTCTTCTTTTTTTGTATGACCCTTGTTACAATGTAAACACTGTCAAAATTAAATGCCTCGAGCATGTTACAATGTAGTGCTCCGGGTATTTCATTTCGACAGTGTCAGTGTTTAGAGCGTACGGTGAGGCATGTCCAATAGTTTAAATTAAAGGCAGAGTTCAGTGGTGCAGACACGTTTGTATTGGCAGCCATCACTATGACGACCCGGCGCTGACCGGAAACCACTTTACCACAGGTTTTACGATCACTACTGTTCCAAGTGTCAAAACTGCCAACAAGTGTGACACGTCGAACACTTTGTCGTCAGTGTTTACGGGGTTATGTAATTTTAGAAGGTATTGGATTCGTTTTCGTTTTGGAAGCAACTTTTTCATTTATTAACCTACTTGAAAAAAGGAGGTGAGAACCTCCTCCGACATTATTTTTGTGAAGCAATTACTTCATATTTTGTGAATTGTTTTTATAATCTTTCTTGTTTGGTGGTTCATCCTCCTACATAAATTTTACCGAATTCGACTTAGTGTTTTTTTTAATACTACAAAAACCACATATTTTTGGTTGTAGCAGTATTTAAAAAAAATACGTTTTTGTCATTTTTAGGTAGGTGTGTTAGCATGTATTTTTTGATGGCTGTTATTTTAAATGAGTTTTCGTGTGGATTAATCCTATAAGATTTGAGGATGGTATAGGTTCTGGGCAAGCCTACTCAGACAAAAAATATTTTATATACTTTAACATCATTATTATTTAAACTACATCGCGACCAAAGCCTAGACCGACAAGAAACATTTTGACAAATTAACGATGGAATAATTTAATCTGACTGATAGCCTTACTCTGAATCGTTAATCCTTAAAATACATACAATTGTGCTCTCGTAGAAAACACTCCATTATAAAAGCCTTGAACCGAACGGGATCAATTTAACGATAATTGAATTCTATTGTTGAGTGGCTCTGTATTTGCAAATCAAAATGTGAGTAATAACAATTGGCTCGCTCTGGATTACCTTACATAAAAAGTATTAAATGTTCTAAATAAAATTATTTAAGGAGATACGACTTACATGTAACTATATTACAATTAAATATAATTGCTTAAAATTAGCCCCGTTTCTATTAAAAGGAAAAAAAAAGAATACGAACTCTGTTGGTTATTCTTGTTATTTTTTGTTTTTGCGCTGTAGCCTAATCCCTATTGGGTGAGTGTAGGCTGAAATAACAGTTTTTTTTATAAAATAATACATTCTGCATCGTAAGTGCTCTTATTGACCTAATTACAGCATTTACTGTTAATATGTTGCATTTACTGTTAATATGTTGCATTTACTGTTAATAATGTTAGTTATTACCTTCTCCTTTTACTTTTAATGATGTTCCATAAACTTGTTTATGTATATCTTGTATTTTATTGTTTATATTTAGTATTTCCACTGTTTTTTTTTTTTTTTTTTATATACAACTAGCTGATGGAACAAGCAGATGGCCCGCCTGATTTTAAGTGGTAACCATCACCTATAAACAAAACATTGCCCCGTAGGTCACGCACAATAGGAACGTGCCCTACGATGCACTGCCCTGCGTCCATCAACTTGAGGCGTACAGATGTTAAGCCTCATGTGCCCGTAATTACACCGGCGACCACACTCTTCAAACCGAAACACAGCGTTGCTGCTTGGCGGCAGAAAAAGGCGTGGTGGTAGTACTTCCCCGGACGAGCCCTTCACAAAGAGCTCTACTACTCTTCTACACTTCTACACTGTACTGGAGGAAGGCGTTGGTATTGCGACACAGTTTAATCTTCTGCAGATATCATCGTTTCCGACTTTTTAAGTAGCTTGTATTTTTGATTTTCTAATAAACATATTTGATTTAATTTAATAATATTATTCTAATGATTCCGTGTCACAGCGTTATTATCCATTAGCAAATTATATCGGGCTTTGTTTAAGCCCCCTAAAGCAAAACAATCATTTTATAATTATTTGAAGTGCGCCTGGTTCACTCGTCACATGATTTATGTATAATAGATGAAATGTTTACATTTCCAATAAATGTATACACAAATACAAATGAATTCACTTACCAAAAAAAATGCTTACAAGTGTTCCTGAAAGTCCCGGAAATGCACAAGGAAAATGTAAGGTAAGTAAAAGATACAGATGCAATGAAGCTAGATAACGCTTTGGTGATGGTTACCACTTAGCATAAGGTGGAACACCATTACTTAAGAAAACTCTTTGCTGCTAGGTTTCTTACTGGTCGTCACTGACAATACTGACTGACAGAAATGCGAAAATAATAGCGGTACTGCGCCGGACCGGACGAAACTGCAATTCAGAATCTGCCAATCAGAATTAAACAAAATACTCGATGATCCTAATTTTGCGGTTTTATGTTGTCGACTCGAAATCATTATTTTTTTATGTTTTATTATTTAGGTAAGGTTTCAATCGAGTTTACCGTACCCCTTGATGGAATTATTTATACAGATTCCTTTGTAAGACAAACGAATAAGAAATCTCCATTACTCAATGATGTAATTATGATCCTGAAAAACCTGAAACCTGAAACAGCTTCACGACTTTGATCCCCAGGCACGGTAGATATCCCTTCAGATCTCTCAGTACCAAGTACTTACTCAAGATTCTTTGAGGATGTCTAAGGGGGGTAGTCAGAGGTACGTCCAAATATTACATTTGGCACATACCCACATTTTGCAGTAGTTAGTAATTCCATACGTAACAGGTTGCAAGCCCATCGCCGCTGCTAGAATACTAACTGGTTTCCTCACGATGTTTTCCTTCACCGTTTGAGAGCAATGGCATTGCGCACATAAATTTTTCGATAGAAAAATCCATTGGTGCACGACCGGATTCGAACTTGTGACCTTACGATCGGAAGGCGGGGTCACTTCCACTAGACCACCGGTGCTCTAATCATGATCCAAAAACAATAAAATGTAAAGTGTTATTGTTAAAAGAAGAATATCAAAATGGGTTCCGCCTCCCACGGTAGGTACTATTGATGTTTTTGAACTGCTTTGAAGTTCTCTGAAAATGTCAAATTAAAAACTTTTTGATAAACGTTAATTTCACGGGCCATTTTAAAATTTTATTTGATTTGCTGCTGTCATCTTGGAGTAAAATAATTCAAAAGTTTTCTTTCGAAATTTAATGAAAATTTAATCTTTGAGTTCTGTTTTGAAATTTAATGAAAATTACTTAAGGTGATTACTACTACAACGAATAAATAATTTATTCGTAGCATAAGGTCTTACAATGTTGCATTGTTATATCGTGTGTGTGATATAATTTGGAAAAAGTTAAAATGACTTTCGTAGGTTTTGAAGGAAACTGTCAAAACAAATGACGGCCGACTGTAATAAGACTGTAGACATAACAGTGTTTCATCTGTTTCAATTGAAACTGAAAAGATTTTCTGTGGAAATGACAGATAAGCACCATGACTAAGCCTACTTCTGTTAGTGTCTAAAACGGTGTAATGTCAATCTATGATTTTTAAATAGGGTGTCGAGAACTTGGTACACAAACTTGAAACTCAAAATCTATTTGCTCTAGCACAGTTCGTCGTCTCAGTGTTGTCACAATCTATTATGATTCGGCAACCGTTTACTCAGTCTTGAATTTCGCGTCTCGATTACCGGATTACTACACTGATCCGTTTGCCGAATATTTTAGAGCACTTTCAGACTCATCGTCATTATCAACAGCCCAAAGAAGTCCACCAGAGTCAGTTAAAACGATGTAGAGTTATATCAGAAGTTTTTATCCGAATAGGGTTTGACCCACAACCTTTCCTATGACATCCCCATATGACTCTATTACTTGGTACTTGTGTGAGTGTACTTGGTGTTGGTGAGCGGACTGGCTTCCGCAACCAGGGGGCCGATTCTAGCCCAGTAACTTTTTTGTCACTGTAGATATACACATATTACGGTAACTGTCAAATTTCAACAGACCGTCTATTAAAATTTGACAGTTAACTCAGCCAACCGATGTCACCGCCATCGTAGACGCGCTCCTCTCATGTCCGTGGCAACGCGAATGTTAACGCTCTATCTTTCTCTCTCTCTCTCTCATGTTACCACACGCGTTATTTTTCGCGAATTGCCCATGTCACTGCTCATGTCTCTGCGCATTTGAGCTAAGTGTAAACGCTGTATTATTACACCCGATAAATAACTCACAGGGTTAATATTAATAACCTTGAATATTATATACCTAGCTACTTATTTTCAAAAACGGTCCAAATAAGGATATCTTTCCTTGTCAGTTCAGTCATAGTTTTGTATTGGTATCTCGCAAACGTCACACAATGCCCTCGCAACACAATGGAGTATTATGTTTCAGTAGGTATACATCGAGCCACTTCGCCTATTGAATTTACGGATGTCATGCGTCTCATCTGAGTGATGGAAGCTATCTCTCATGAGTGATTTCAAGATCTTGCATTACCTTGATGGAATCTAATCTTCCATGTTCACATGGATACGCATCCCGCTATATACTGCCTATATGTCCTTGAAGTAAGTGTTATTTTTCTTTGGCTTTATGTAGGTATGCTTGATCTGAATCCGTGTGTACTTAGGAAGCTAGAATATTAATTTAATCAAGACAAGCTACCTCTATCATTAGTTAAATATAAACTTAGCTTAAATTTACCCTTCTCATTGTTTACCTTGTAAGAGAGGTTTAAATGTCTATCAATATTTGTTTATCTAAATTCTTTCAGATGTTTAGTATTTAATTTAATTCAAAAACTAATATTTTTATAAAAAACGTTGTCTCTTTCATTTACTTGACGCATATTTATGTGAAAAAAAAATATACACGACCGTCATCTTCCACGGGGGGATGTCATAGGTACGTCCATACATCAGTTATGTACCTTCAGCATGATCCCTCATTTTTTATTTATGAAAAATTGCAATCAACCAAGTTACTTGCAAGCACACAGTTATGCAAAAGTTTGCTTTGTTCCAAAACTGGTAAAGCAAACTACATCCATATGATAAGGGCCAGCATACTGAGTGCCGCTATCGCGCTCACTTAATTGAATATTTTCGAAGATATCTAATTTTATATTTTCACTGAATGTTATTTCGTGTAAAAACGCATTTTGATCCAATTTTTCTTAAATAAAAAATTTAAAAATATGTAGTCCCACTTAATAATGTGAAAACTTGCTTGGATCAAAATTTTATTTTCGCTAAATCTTTTTAATGGCCATTGACAACAATCTAACCGATTGTGAATTTAGATAACTACATTCAGTGGTATTTTTATATCTTCAAAAATGTTCAATTGTACGAGCGAGATAGCGGCACGCCGTATGCTGCCCCTTACTTAAAACGATAGGCTCAGTTCTATAGATTTAGCACATTCATTGATTTTATATCTTCAAAATGATCAATATTGCGAGTGAGATAGCGGCGTGCCGTATGCTGCCTCTTAACTTAAAACGATAGGCTCAGTTCTATAGATCCAGCAATTATGCGACGCAGTCACGTAGCGGAGCAAAGTGAAATGTCACATGGACTCAGAGCGCCTGAGGGCGGCCGTGGGTCGACCCCGCCACTGCAAGGGCCATTAGGCTGCCGCGCAATTCATCACGTTACGTTCCTGCCAATCGGCCACTCTGCGTGTCCATGTTTGCTTCGAAACGGTGGCCGTGATAAAGCAGATATTTGAAGCCACCTAAATATATCCTTGTTTTTTGTATTTATTTATATTTTTACTATTAAGTTAACTAATTTGTTTATATAAAGATATATTTTAGGGAAAACATAGGCACTCGCCGCACTGCCACTTAAAAAGCTAACACTGAGGTCATTTCTTGGCCTTTAGTTGGACCGTCACAATGTTGATCACAGAGACATCATTGAGTATTGCTTTTTGGTTAAATATGTCTTCATTAGATATTAATATAATTATTGCATAATCACGGCTATATATTGTTTTATATTAGAGCTAATTACACACGATGGCTCAACGTTAGTGTTAATTGGTAAGTAACCATCACACAGGTAATAACAAGGCTTTGCAAGTAAAACGTCAGCCACAAATCTTAAAGATAGCAACGAGCACCAAAAACAACAAATCGCCGAGCGTCCATAAAATGACGTTGAGAGGATCGAGCCATTCCCTGTTAACGATTGCCGTCTTTATTATCCAAAATGATTACGGTGGAACAATATCTGCTTGAAATGATAAATGGAGACATAACTTGACTATAATCATTATTAAAAGTTTAAAAAAGTTCTTACAGTGTTGTTTACGAGTTTAGACGGTTTTTGGCTCGTTGCTTTTGTGCATAAATATGTCAGGATCCGAGTGGGAAGAGTAGTAAGAGCTAGTACGTATGGCATAAGTATACGTATAAATTTTGAAGACCTCAGTGGTGCAGCGGGCGAGAGTCCGCCGGCGACGCAAGAGGTTGCGGGTTCGATTCCCGCCTCGGAACAAATTTGTGTACGATCTGCAAAAATTTGTTCCGTTGATCTGGGTGTTTATGTATAATAAAAATATATATCTATGTGAGTATATTATAATGTTTTAAATATATCAGTCATCTAGTACCCATAACACAAGCTTTGAGTAGCTTACTTTGGGGCTAGATGATGTTGTGGGGATTGTCCAGCATTATTTATTTATTTATTATTTATAAATGTTTTATAATGCCTTTATTCTAAATTCATCAGCAAAAACCTCGAAAAAATTCTGTTCAGAAATATAAAAAGTAAACAACTGGTATAGTACCCGTCAAACTTCTTGGCCATCGCGCGAGGTGGTAGGGGAAAGGTTTGCACTCTTCGCACCACCAAAGAGACCTATTTTTCGTTTCTTTTTCATTCAAGGTCGTTTGTCCAAGAAGTTTGACGGATACTATAACTGGTACAAGCTAAGGTAAAAATAAGTATCAGTTCCCTAGAAATCCGGTTATCTTTATCGCTAGTATTATAAAGCTCACTCGATGGGGGTTATTGCCCGCTAAACAACCAATAAACTACACCAATACCTACACCGTAAAATGCGAACGTGATTTCACGTAACCGAGCAAGTTAGTTGCTTCTACCACTATGTCGCTACTTTGATACTTTAATTCTTAAGTTAAAAATCTTTCGAACTATTTTTGGCGGTTCATTTTGCCAGTGTCAAGATAATTAATATTATCATAGAAAGAAAAGAAAGAAAGAAAATTCATTTACTCATACATCATGTCTGTACGTCAAATCGACTTTCATTTGTTACTAAAATTGTGACGGTTTTCTTCAACCAATGCGAAACATTTTCGTTCAAATCAGCACATCGCATTCACTTTCATTCATACTGCTGATATTTGTGGTAAAACTATCAGGATTTAAAATAACTTGGAAAAACAATAAAATTCAAAAGCTATGTTGCCACTGAAGGCAGAAAAAAACCTCCTATTAAAATAAGTGCATGTTTAAATGTATGTATTGTTTTTTTTATGGCTCCTGTCATAGACAATCTTGCCAATGTCAAGTGATTCAGAGATCTTCTCTTCTCTTTCCTCTTTTTTCTTTCTTCTCTTTGTAGTTATGTTTCTAGTCACGTCAGTCCAACCAAAGTCGAGTCAGTCAATGGTTTTGAAGAAAATGGTGGCGGTTTCTTCAAAACATTTGAAACATTTTCGGTCAAATCACGATATCACATAATACACTTTCATTTCAAATGCTTACACTTTGTGCTAAGACGAAGAATGTTGGTTAAAATACCACCAAAATTACACAACACAATTCAAAATAACACTAGAAAAACAATTAAAATGAAAATGCTGTGTTGCTTCGTTAGATGACAGGAAACGAATCCCAATGTATGTAGTTGAAAATATTGACACAATGTCAATCAAAGAGTATACGGTACGTTAAATGTCAGTCGTGTCAACTGTCTATTGAGTCAGTGTAGTCTTAGCAGGCGTGATATACTCTTGGCAGTGTAGGACTGAGGTGTTGTATCTAACAGTGAATCTTTTTATTATTATATATTACTAGCGACTCGCCCAAGATTAATCCTTACAATAAAACATACTGAAATAGAAAATACTGACAACATGAAAAATAAAATATAATTGATATGTATATAATAATAATAATAATAAAAAGCTTTTATTTGAACCTTACAAATTAAACAGAAACAAAAAGATATTGCAAAATTAAAAAACTGTCTATAAACTATAATATATGTATATGTATTTTCCTATTATTAATTGTAAGGACCGCTTTTAGCGGTATAAGCCTCCTCTAGCTTCTTCCATATCTCTCTATCTCTAGCGGTTCTGCTCCACGCTTTGCCTGCTATTGTGGCTATGTCGTCGCTCCATCTCTTGTACGGTCTTCCAGGTCTACGCTTCTTGTGAATAGGGTACCAATTGGTTACAGTTTTGGACCATCGCTCGTCTGTGGCTCTCTGGGTATGGCCTGCCCACTTCCACTTCAAGCGGAGAACTCTTTCGGCGGCATCTTTAGCTGTGGTCTTATTTCGTATAGTGCTATTTTTTATTTTATCTTTTAGTTTATGGCCGCAGAAGCTTCTTTCTATTCCTCTCTGGCATATTTTTATGCGTTCTAAGCTGTTCACAGTTAGAGGCCAGGTCTGGCAAGCGTAAGTTAGGCATGGGAGTAGGCATGTTTCCATTGCTTTGGTTTTAAGTTTGATAGGTAGGTTGCTCTTAAAAATCTCTTTCATTGACCAGTACTTATTCCACGTGCTCTTTGTTCTTCTTTCTATTTCTAACTCTGTACAACCTTTAAAAGAAATCTGATGTCCTAGGTAAGTGTAGTCTTCCACATACTCGAGATTCGCTGATAAAAGAGTCATAGGTATCATTTGTCTGTTGGTCATTATCTTTGTTTTATCTTTGTTCACTTCAAGGCCAACTATTCTGCTTTTTTCGCATAGTGACTCTATCATGGTTTGCATTTCTGTCGGATCCTCTGAAAATAAAACTATGTCGTCAGCAAATCTTAAGTGTGATAGGTATCTACCTTGAATTTTTAGACCTTTTGTGTCCCAGTCCATTGTTCTGAAAATTTGTTCCAGTACCGAGATAAAAAGCTTCGGTGAGAGGGGGTCTCCCTGTTTTACGCCTCTCTCTATTTTGAAGCTCGGCCCCGGTTTTTCCAACATGATTCTTGAAGTGCTGTTTTGATATATAATTTTAAGGAGATTAATATAGCCTTCGTTTAAGCCTTGCGCTGAAAGAGCTTTCCATATGCTGTTGTGTGATATTGAATCAAATGCCTTCTTGTAATCTATAAAGCATAAGTACAAGGGCAAGTTATATTCTTTGTATTTTTCTATTACTATTTTCAGGGTGTGAATGTGGTCGACGGTAGCGAAATTACACAAGAACCCAGCCTGCTCTACCGGTTGATTCTCGTCAAGGATTTTTGTGAGACGACGTAGTAGAGTCGCAGAGAATACTTTATATAAACCAGACATAAGACTTATTGGTCTGTAGTTACATATGAGCTTGGGGTCTCCTTTTTTGAAGAGCAGGGATATGTTGGAACACGTCCATTGTTTCGGTATTTGATTGTTGGTTAGTATGAGATTGAATAATATTGTGAGTGGTTTTATGAGTGTATCTTTTCCAGCAATTATCATCTCGTTTGTAATCCCGTCTGGGCCTGGGCTTTTTTCTGTTTTTAATTTACTGATTGAATGCTCTATTTCGTTTGCAAGAAATATTGGCATCGGATCTTTGTTAATACTATATAAAACTTGATTTTGTGTGATGGTTTCTTCTGTTTTGTATAGTTTACTATAAAAATCTGTTGCTATTTCCATTAACTTTTCTCTATTTGTGACTATCACGCCGGCTTGGTTTTGTAATTGACTCATAATTGTTTTTGAATTATTGAGGTGCTTATAAGCTCTTTTTATCGCGCCTGCTTTTTCCAAATGGTTTTCTATTATGTCAAGTCTATATTTCTTTGTGGATAACTTTATATTTTTCTTAATAATTGTATAAAGTTTGCTTAGTTGATCTTTTTCTTGTTTTGATTTGTTTTCTTTATTTCTGAGTGTGTGTCTTTGATTTATTAGTTCTTTGATTTCTTTTGTAATTATTGATTGATTTTTCAATGCCTTCTTGGATATTCTTGCTTGACTGGAGCTTCTTACAATAGTATTTTCAATATTATCATAGAATTCTTGTACTGATTTGTTTGATTGATTCACATATTGAATATTAGAAAGTTCTGTGGCATATTTTTCATAATTTATATATTTCTGTTGTTGATTTCTAAAATTTGTTCTCGTCTGGTTTTTTCTATTTATTACTAGGGTGGCTCTAACAAGGCGGTGATCGCTGGAATGTTTAAAATTACTGAGAACGCTACAATTTTCAATGAGGTTAGGAGTGTTCGTTGCTATAAAGTCTATTTCATTTTTTGTTTTATTGTCAGGTGATAACCATGTCCATCGTAGCTGTGGTGGTTTTCTAAACATTGTATTTGTAATTTTGAGGTTGTTTTGAAAACAAAAGTTTATGAATTTCTCTCCTCTATCGTTTCTCTTACCATAATAAAACTTTCCCATAACTCGGCTTTCTCCTTCTTTTGATTCTCCAATACGTGCATTCATGTCTCCCAAAAATATAAGGTTTGACAAGCTTTTCCCAATTGTTGTTTCTAGAGATCCGTAGAACTCATCTAATTCTTTTTCGGTTGAGCATGATGTGGGTGCATATGCTTGAACTATTGTAAAAACTTTATCAAATATTTTGACGTTAATCAGTGCAGTTCTTTCTGTTATTCCAATAAAATCCTGCCTATAAATTGATATGTATAGTCTTTGTTTATTATATACAAGGCGGAGCTCACACACACATTGACACGACCGCGAGGAAATTACATTACGGATACTCGCTGTGCACTCTAGGCGGTCTTTACGGAATATACACAACTAGTAGCGCCCCGCGGTTTCACCCGCGTAGTTTAAATCCCGGTATTCCCACGGGATAAAAAGTAGCCTATGTGTTATTCCAAACTATAATATAATTATCTCTGTACCAATTTTCACCAAGATCCGTTCAGCCCTTCTGGAGTTATAGAGTAAGAAACATCCATCCATCCATACTTACAAACTTTCGCATTAATAATATTAGTAGGATGAACTGAAAATGTTGACCAGAAATGTCCCGCAAAATACAGTGTACCGTATTAACTTGGACTTTTAATTATAACCAAACTATGAAAGGTCTTTGAAAGTTTAAACTTTCAATTAGTCTATCGCAGACCGAGATAGATGACTCTACGAGGCAGTGAATAGTTAATCCGGGGTCTGGTTTGCGTAAGTACGCAAGCGTTTTGGAATATCCCAGTGATTAATTTTCCGGATTTGACTGAAGAAAATCGTTCTTATTTGTCACGCTAACGAGTCTTCACTGCTTCTATCTGAAGTTAAATATTAAGTTTATAGGCTTATTTCAATGAAATTGAATTACTTTCGATGAACTGAATAACCTACTCGATCAACTGAAATAAGAAAATCAGTTATGTATGGCACGGGAAATACAAGTTTTAAAAAAAATATTTTCTTTTATCCTACTATCCTACTAATACTATAAACGCGAAAGTTTGTAAGTATGGATGGATGGATGGATGTTCGTTACTCTTTCACGCCGGAACGGCTGAACGGATCTGGATGAAACTTGGCAGAGAGATTGGTTATAGTCTGGAATAACACATAGGCTACTTTCCAGTCCGTGGGAATACCTTGATTTAAATCTGCGCGGGTGAACCGGGCGCAACTAGTCCTAACTTAATATTATAAATGCGAAAGTAACTCTGTCTGTCTGTCTGTCTGTTACGCTTTCCCGCTTAAACCTCTCAACCGATTTTGATGAAATTTGGCACAGACAACCTTTAGACCCTGAGAAAGGACATAGGCTACCTTTTATTGCGAAAAGTACGCAGACGAAGTCGCGGGCACCAGCTAGTATAAAATAAATCTATCTTTTGGCTTCAATATTATCTCACGATAATTGTATATTCTTTATATGATAATACAGCCAAACTGTCTAGATATTAAGTCATTCGAAGTCCAGCAGGAAAATACACACAGCATTTACCCTCAATATCAAATATCAGAAGCTTTCAGAAATCTTAAAAATAAAGCTGAAATAAAAATGAATCTGTAGATTTCACTGTAGCAATAATTTTGAGTTCGTTTCCCTCCGTTTATATTTGCCCGCTCCTGATTGTCTTCCAAAAAGTTCTAAGCCAAACAGAACGAAGGGTGGCTTGAGTTTAAAGATACTTTCAATTGTTTTTATTTAAACCATCATCCATGAAACTTTGCAGGCCCGAAGCGTCGGAAGCGTGCACTATTCTCACGATCATACGCGTTTTTCTTTATCTGCGTTTTTTCCTTAAACTATATGTCAAAAACTGTAGCTAGTATAATTATTAAAGATAGATAACTCTTTATTATTCACAGAAACATACTAAACGACTCGGGGTTAAAGCATATTTGGGCAAAAACAATAAGCGTATGCAGGTATGTCGTATCGTTTGTCTCGAGATAATCGAATATTAAACATAAGCGTATCGTGAACCGTGAACAGCGAAGGGAGACAGGGAGACTGTAGAAAATCATAACACGGCATTTTATAACGTAATTATGATTCATCATTTCATTTATTTATTCAGCCATAATTGTTTTATAAATGTAATGAATATTGAATACATAAAAAAATACAGGATTAGGTATAATTAATTCAAATCTATATTTTAAATAATAAAAAACAAAAATCACCGTACATAATCAATCAAATAAAATAATCATGGAAAGAAATAAAAATAATGTCAAGTTAAATGTAGTATGCTTATAGGTCTCACAAAATCATCTAAAGACTAAAAACACTTCAGCAAAAAATTCCATAAAGTGGTTTTAAATATGTTTGGTTTGTCAATAATTTTCATGTGGGTAATGTACATGGTCATGCATGGTATAGTTTCACAGTTGCTAGAGGACACTCAAAGTAAACTCAGATAGTTAGATATTCAATTACGCAGAATTCCAATAGAAGTTCTGTTGCAATCCCGAGTAATTCGATATAATTCAATATCCTTAAACTACGAAATCATAACAGTGTTCTCACGAACAGTAAACTTTGTACAGTAACAGTGGAGAGTTTTGATGAGCACCTAACAAAATTTATTAAATTACACTCTATTATAAGCTTTGATTAATATTTTTACAACATTTATAAACTTTATTGTAAACCCACACGATTGACAAAAATGTAAAAAAAGTCATGTACAAATGCAAAATTAATCCTCAGTAGAGTTTTCTTCCACCAAATCGTAGATGAAAGAGAGTTGTGTAAAAACATAAAAAAATTGATGTAGAAAATAAATAATAATTTTGTGTGCTACTGCAGCAAAAGAGTCTCGTCTCAGCGTACCCAGACGATGATAGCGATGAGAGAGCTTTACCAGTGAAGAAAAACTTCTTGAGAAAGCCTGGGAGGAAAGAAGAAAGTATAAACGTGCTAAACCATAATTCGTCTGAAATAAACTAAACAAGTTGAAGTACTGCATTCTCAATAACTATGTCTGTGAGATACTCGTATCAACAGGTTTTTGCATAGCTTAGTAAACCTCTCAAGTGTAACCTCAGTTTTTATTAGATTTATAGTGTTTACTACACTTAAGGAAATCACAATTTTGGGACATTTTAAAATCTTTGTAACCTCAGTGTTGATTTTTTTTTCTTATTATCGTGTCACTTTCTTTCGAGAAGGACGAAGTAGAGACGGATCTCCGTTTTCTCAATCTCTCTCAGGTAAGTCACTTTCTATCTCTATTTAATTTTAAGTAAAAGCTGAAATCACAAGCAACTTGGCAGTCGATTAGAGCTTTCAGAAACAAGCGGTGGTGTCAAACGGGGAAGATGTGGCTACTACTGAAAAACAAAGAAGTTTTTCAGTATTATTTCCAAAAAAATACATTATCTACGAACTGCCAGCGCAAAAGTTTCCAACAATTCTATAAAAAACTCAGCCCCGCAATACGGAGCTGTTCACAACTCAATACATTCTGTATCGAGAAATAAAACAACAGTTAAAGTGGTGACAAGTTCTGAGACCCGGTACTGTATGTATGTGCTATCGGCAAGGGGTAATAATATGGAATGAAAAAATACTTTTAGATTACAAGAAATGAATGAAGTGAATAAATAAAATGAATGAATAAATAAAAAAATAAAAAAAGTGTATATTTGCAATAATTACAATCTACAGTAAGTGTGAGGCTCTGTCTCCTGGAATAGCGTTAACTGTGGCCCAGGAGACAGTAAATTAAAAAAATAAAAGAAACAAATAAGAATATTTTTTTACTAAGGACAGCCTCGAAGAAAATGAAAAATGAATTAATTGAAGGAATAAAAACACTTTATTGTACATTCGTTACAGTAAAAAACAAAGAAACACTTGTATGAAAGTACAATACGCGATCTGAATTTAAGAAACTGAAAGATCTTGACGACTTTGATACTCAAAAAATAATACACACCTAAGATACGCTAGTGAAGGCGTAAAATAATAATATAATAAAAAACGGATTATGTAAATACAAGTGGAAAAATGTATGTGTCTCAAGACTTAGTATCAGAATAATAAATTTATTGCAACAGTCATTACAGGTCTGTGTTTCATTCAATGTATTTTTTAAATTACGTAGGTACGTAATTTAAAAAAAAATGTAAAATAATTGCAAATTATAAAAAACTAGTTACGCCCCGCGGTTTCACCCGTGCAAATTTAAATCTTTGTATACCCACGGGATAAAAAGTAGCCTATGTGTTATTCCAGAATATAATGTATCTCTCTGCCAAGTTTCATTCAGATCCGTTCAGCTGTTTCAGCGTGAAAGAGTAACAGACATCCATCCATCCATACTTACAAACTTTCACGTTTATAATATTAGTAGGATAAAAATTGTCCACATTCTAATAAAATTCAAATAACTACTTTGAACTGACTAGGTAACCATTCATGGACCTGACTCGTATAAATAGATCTTTCTTAGTTAGACCAGTGCAGTGCCCTGACACTTATAAACAGACCTTTCCAGTTTTATTAGACCCGCAGCAGTGCCAAGCTGCACTAACAAGGTCTACAGAACTTGTGAAAAATGTCAGGAGTTCATAAATAATGCAACTTTCTTTGATATTTTTCTCGTTCACTTTACGCGCTTTATCGTCTTCTATACGGAGACGGTTTAAAATAGTATACTGTGAATGACAAGAAAGTTTTCTAGTATTTTTATATATATTTTTTTGTATATAATTTTTAAATTAAAACTCTTATTTTGTAAACAAATATATAAAAATGAACCTATATTTCTCCTGGTCTCGCTATAACTTGAGAACGGCTTTACCGAAGCATTCACTTTTTTATAAATTGATTTTTATTGCTATTGAAAAGGTTCCTAAACTAAAAAAAGAAGCAGAAATAAATTTTCCCACACAAAATGTTCACGGGTTTTGTAACTGTCAAACATCTGACTGTTAACTCGTAGGCGGTACAAAGATCGCGGGGTCAGCTAGTTAACAAATAATAAAAGTTTTCTAGCGATTTTAGATATAAAAAAAGAAACACATCATAAAATCTCAGACGTTACAAGTTTTCAGGGTAATGGACAAACATAAAAGTGAAAACGCACTAAAAATGTATGTTAGCTATCACATGCACTACTGCAGCTAGTTGCTCTATTAAAAATTGTCGATTGGTAGAGACTTAGGAAAACCCAGTTTTCCCTCGAGCTAACCACGGCTACATAAGGCTTTTAAAGGTTGAAAAGTCACTTACAGTCTATGAAGCGTCGAAAAAACAGTATTTGTGGTTCGTAAACAAAGATATAAAAACATACGTGCTAATAGGTTATTTTTTTACAGACATTCTGAAAATAAACTTTCTACTTACCTACCTATATATTTTTACTGTATGTACTTTCAAGCCATAAAGAACAACTAAACATAACGATGACATAATCATAATATATTAAACGTTCACGGAAAACTAAAACATTTTTTTCCACCAGTTTTTACACCAACAATTTTTTGGTACCAGAGCGGTGCAGAAACTGTTGTTTATGGACAAGTTACTCTAAAAAAAACACGATTATTTTTGGTTCCAACGTGATCGTTCTAAATTTTGACCCTCTGTACATAAATTATATTACGGTACCGTGAGATTCGTTAACTTTGCCGCGACACATGACTTTGCCACCTCCCATTTTTTGAGACAAAATGATAAATTACGGATTTCTAGTCTACTATTTCCGTGTGTAGATACCCTTTTGGCAAAGTTAAATTATTTGATGGTAGCACTAAATACTAAATGTCAGCCTTCAAAGTGTTTATGATGTCATTTTTGCCGGTAACTTTTTTCGTGTGATGGCGGTCAACAATTTGGTGCTCCGGAACTTCATTACATTTACCTGGGAAATACATTGTCTACGTAACTGAATCATTGATATTTCGTTAGTCTACTGTTCTTTTAGTAAATAATTGTTGTTTTACTGTGATGAAAGCTCTATAATAATCGCAAATTGATTTGGTAAAGTCACCATACCCAACCAAAGTTTTGTGATGTCAACTTTGCCATGTTTTGGTTGGAGTTAGGGTTGTCACAAAGGGATCCGCGGCTATGTGACGTCACATGAACCTGACATGTTTTGATGACATTAGGTACAATATTAAGATAGATCTCATTTTAATTTTGTTCAAAGTCCAGCAATATTTAATTATTTGATTTTGTTTGCTCAAAATTATATAGGTACTTACCTAATACCTATCTGTTTGATAAATAAAAAAGTGTTAGGTATTATTAAACAAAAGTAAGTAAGTAAAATTAAAATTTAGTTTAGCAACTTGATCTCACTAAATGTTTAATTAAATATAATTTGATGAAAAAAAAAATGTTTTGTGACAACCCTGACATACTTTTCTGTTTTGTATGGAGAAATTTAAAAAAAATGGCGAGTTTGCCATTTCTTTGGAAAAATTTGTTACCAGTGCAAAAATACGTAATTTTTGGTATTGTTTTTACTGGATAGAAGTAGCACAGCTAGGTTGCTGATTTCAACAGACCTGTAACTATAATATTCCATTTATTTTTCGTTTGGCAATCTTACCAGTAGCGGCAGTTGACTTTACCACTTTTGTTTATTGGTCTTAAATAATCAGAAATATTAAAATATGGGAAATGTATGACTATCTAGGCAAAACCAATGAAATTTGCAAGACATAGGAATAGACTTTAGGCAGTACCGTCATCCATTTTTTTTTTAAATTTAGTTTGAACTTTCTCTATCTGAAAAAAGTGGCAAAGTTAGCAACTTTCACGGTACTGGATTTTATATGCAAAATAAAACGTGTTTTGACGTCGTCTAACAATGTTGCCAACAATAACTACTCCGTTATTTGAACAATATTCCCCAAAGCCAGCTCCCATACTTTTTCTACATTGTATAATGCAGACAAAGCGTAACATTGTTTATGAGTAGCAGGCACTCGTAAGGCATTTTTTAAACCAGTGGCATCACCTCTCGAGCTGTTACATCAAATCAAACTGAGTTGTATAATAAATTGCATACCTACTACAACCTGAGGTATGATGCATACATTAAGTAGCAAATAGTTTGCTTAAGGCGGCCCCTAGACCTACAATAACATTGTACAATATATTTAATTGTGCAATGAGATTGAATTGCGTTTTGAATCCAAACGGTCAATTATATTGCACAATAATAAGAACTGTGCAATGTTTTCTTGTTCAGTCGGAGAATAGTTTGATCCCGAGCAACATGTCCACACAAGATTCAAAGAATTGAATTTCTTCTTCACGTCATCTTTGCTTGCCTCAGGAAACATCTCTTTATATTTAGACAACAATGTTTCGTAATCAGCTTTTTTTTTTATCACGGTCATGATATTCTTTGCTCTTGACATTTCTTCCACAAAGACGACAATTCTCTGTACAATTGGATACATTCGACGATAAACTCTCCTTCCTTAACTTTCGTATTATCTTTTTCTGCCATTTTTGGGAAGCGTGCACGCGTGTGTCCTCCTTGCCGACGAAACACATACTAAAAAATATTGCTCAATACTGACCCTACACGACGCAATGTAAAAATATGGTGCAATAAAAATTAAACTCGCTCAAACTTTCGTTCAATCATTGCGCAATCTTCAATATTACCCCTAGACGATTAATTATATTGGACAATTTTCAATATTGCGCAATATAATTGATCGTCTAGGGGCCGCCTTACTAATTTTCATACGTATGCAAACTTTTAGGTAAGAACCTTACTTGCTTCTTTCAAATTTGTATATCTTCAAAAATATTCAAACTCATTTCAACATTTTTCATCAAAGTCAAGGTATATTTATTGCATAAATAAGTGTAAATGAGAATATGTCAAATAATTGAAATTGGAACCGTTTAGTAACAATTTTTCAAACGACACTAAGCTCCTTCTATTCAATAATTCCGCCACAGTCCGAGAAAAACCACACTATCGAAATACCTCGATATTCCTCATTTCAATTGCTACCCAAGAAAAGTAAGAAAAGTCACGTCTCACCTTTCTGTAATAATACGAGTAGGTACTTTCGTAGCGCCTTGACTAAAGTTATAAACGAAACTATGAATACAAGTTATAGTAGATGTAAGTTAAGTTTTTTTTATTGTTGTAACATGCTAAGGTCGACGCTTCCGTCTACGGAAGGCTACTAGTACTAAGCTTCTGGGCTAAGGCACTAGTGACTAACACATGTAGTGAGTCACGATAAGAACGTGCCCTACAATGCAATGCACTGCTTCCATCAAGTAAGCCCCATATTAAGCCCCATATGCTTGTAATTTCCCCGGCAACCACACTCTTCGAGCTGAAACACAGCAACCCTGCTTGGCGGCAGATAAAGGCATGCTTATGGTTTATCTTCTCTTTTCTCTTTTCTACTAGTCAGCTAAGGCGCCTTCAAAACATTTTTAATAGATTTACTGTATTTGAAAGCTCGCACTGGTCACCGTAAAGATAGTTCTGAAGTAATCGAGCGTACCCTCCCAGCATTGTGTCCGTAACGAGGACATAAAGACGGGATCATTGAGCCCTCACGTCTCGTGTATCCGGGATACCACAAAGTAATTCGATTTTGGCGTGAATACTTGAGCATCGGGATTTGTTAAAATAAAATAAATAGCTATTAGACACAACCGTGTCAACCATAGAAATGTCGTAGGTACCGAAGTATAAAGTCTTGGTTTTATTCATACCTATTAGTTATTAGTCGCGAAGATGACCTATAAGTCTATTGCGCAGACTAATAGGGATGCTAACGCATGTCTGTCTGTTGATATCTCTTGTTCTGTTTCTGCACTCACGTTAAATGGTAATCGACACTTTTCCGTTATTCGACAGAAAATCTTGCCAGTGTTAAGTGATATTACCTATTGTAAATACTTTTTATTCAAGTCATAGTAAGGCTGGATGTCATTTGTTTTGAATAAAACGGTGGCGATTTCCTTCAAAGAGTTTGAAACATTTTCACACAAAACACTTTCATTCTAAATGTTTACAATTTGCGCTAAACCTCAAGTAATGTTGGTTAAACACCATCATAAATAAAAAAAACCAACACACAACAGAACTCAAAATAACATACAAAACACAAAACACTTCATTTTGTTGACGTGAAAGTGACAGTGGTAATCCACTACAAAATGGCGATAGATGCTACATAAAATTGATGTAGTCCGTTTAAAGCTCCAATTTGAGCTTCGTTTCATAAGTTAACAAATTATTAACTAAATGGCGTACTTAAGGTGCTCGTATATCTGATCCGGTCCCTCCACCGCCATTTCATGGAATATGATAGGTGAATGAGCGAGTTTTGGGACTGAGATTGTTCTTAGACATTATTGCATGATAGATATATAAATATCGCAGATCACAATATCT
Source organism: Plemyria rubiginata (assembly GCA_963576535.1). Classification (NCBI taxonomy): domain Eukaryota; kingdom Metazoa; phylum Arthropoda; class Insecta; order Lepidoptera; family Geometridae; genus Plemyria; species Plemyria rubiginata. The sequence continues at coordinate 11,329,204 of OY754908.1, read as the reverse complement.
TTCTGTAGTAAATGACATTGAATTTAAACATCACTTCTTCTTGACTTGTCACCAATACTTTCTTTCGAAACAGTGTGGTGAAAGCATTTTAAGTGGGCCTAAAGAAGGCTCCTTTCAAGCACTTGACACCGTTGTAGAACTTTGTTGCCTGTTCTTCTAGGTTTCGATCGCTGGAACTGGTACCTAGAGTCACTAGCTTTAAGGCGTTGACAACACCTAATATTCCTTTCGCTCGCACGAGTCGACATTTTGAAAGATATAAAATCACTAATCCCAATTTTGAAAAATCGCAAACCACCATTTTGTGTGCAATCAAATTGCACACAGTTTGAAATAAATTTCGTTTTGATTGATGCAAGTTTTCCAACTCAAAAGTTTGCTTATGTACTAAAACTAGTAAAGCTAATTTGTATCTATTAAAATTATTTTTTATTAAATTGTGATTGCACACAAAATGGTTGTTTGCGATTTTTCGAAAAGGGGATGTGTGATGTTATATCTTTCAAAATGTCGAATCTAGAGGTGAGTGAGGAGAGTGCGAGCGTTTTATTGAACAAATAGCTTTTGACTCTTTGACTCTGACTTTTAATACGCGCTGAGCTAGATATAAAAACTGAAAAAAAAAACTGAAACAGCTTCACGACTTTGATCCCCAGGTACGGTAGATATCCCTTCAGATCTAAATCTAAGCATAATTAATTTTAAATTTAAATAGTAGGTAATATAGTCATATTCTTGTAACTTACCAACTTTCATAAGCCTACAGGAAGCTACATAAAACTAAGCTGTATGTTTGTTTGCGCATTATAACTTTTATAGAAAAAAAATCGATTTCAATAACACGAATAATTCTATTTTCTCTATATAAAAAACTTAGAAAAACTCCTCTTTGTGAGCTAGCATTTTGATTCCTCATTTGACTAAGTAACGCACGCATATTTATTATTCAGATATACATTCTACGAAGTAGACATGACTGGTTTCTACTACAGGAAACCTACTTAATTGACTTCGAGCATTCCTCCTAGACTTAAGTATTAAAGTGAACTTACAAAGCGTAAGCCTCATATTAGTCTTTGCTTTCAGACTATCTAACATCACAGGGAGGGAGAAGGAGGCCTTCTAAATTGGAGCGGGAAAGCTCCAGGCAACAGGTACCCGATGCCAGGCATTCCTCCCCCTATACCAACTACAAGGTTTCTTCCTCCCTGATTCAGAACATCGATCGCTGAGTACAAACGGCCTCTCGGCCCTCCCAGCCAAAGTGCGCAATGGATACAAAATAATGCAACATCGCGGCTGGTGAATTATTTAGAACCTCATTATGATAATGAAAATTGCTGTAATGAGTTGATCCGAGCGTTCGGTTGTATATTTCACAGTTAATTAAAGTTACTCAAATGATTTTGTTTGTTTGTTTTTGTAGACTTGATGCGTTGGTTTTCAAAGAGAATATTTTGCTAATTAGATTGGCCACTTACTCGTATATTGAAATGGGACGAGTAGCTCTTACTTGTTTAGTGACTGTGTGAATAGTCTCCACATATTTGCAATGGGTGTTTATAGGGGAACTATTTGACTTCAAAGAGATTCATTTGTTTAAAAGACCTTCCGGAATCATCGGGATTGTTTGCACGTTTGTAGTTAGTGGAGTCCTATTTTGTGCTTGTCAACAATTCTCCGGTTACTTTAAACAAGCTACCTAAATGTAAAAGTTTTTACGAAACACCAGGTTTAAAGTAATGCAATAAATTAACATTTAGCTTTATTTTCGACTGGTATATGGACGTTTTATTATTATTCCCATCTCAGATTCCCTTCTAATTGAAGTAAAAGCTGAAATAACACAACCGGGGGATACTGTATCTTTTTTTATCTTTCCTGTTTCTCTATTTTTTATTGTTTTTATTTAGTATCTATACAACTGTTGCTATGATTCAATGACCCGTGTATCCCATTATTCTATTAAAGTGTATCCTAGCAGGGGTGATTAGGTCACGATGTGGATGTATTGTGTTTGTGCATTGTGTTCCGTCGGCGACTATCAAAGCCAACAAACCGCTTAGTGAAGCGAAAATTATTAACGGGAGCTAATTTATTTTTATCGAGCCTGTATTTTCCAGAACTTCGTTGATACAAGCAAATAATAAATATAAGTCATTCATCAATTAGACAAGAGCTGCGGATTTTTAAACAGTTTCAATCAATAGCAAACAAAAAAGGTTTTCAAAATCTGTTCATTTGTTGAGCAGCTACGATGTCTTAAAGTTAGGGAGTTACAAAATATATATCGTTGAAAGGGTATAATTAAAAGTACAAGTAAATAACTTTAGTGCTGGATACAAACGCTTCATTCATTTAAATTCCAGGAAAACCATTTAGTTACCATCTCCATCCATCGAATTATCGAATCTGGCTTCACATACAGAAACAGCAATTATACCTACTTGGCGGCAGAAATGAAAGAAAAATGTATTTGTTCTCTTTTCACGAAATATTTGACGCAACTAGGTCTAAATACGCTTAGCGACATCATTGACCTATAATACTTTTTTACACTCCTTTAGGTAGGATAGGAACGATTATTCATAGAAACTTAGGACCAGAGAGTAGTTACATAATATGTTCAGCAGTCGAATAGTCGGCATTTTTCATTAATAATATTAAAATATTATTTAATGATGAACCAACATTTCATGGTTGACTTAATTCGCGAAACCTACTGATGCACTGAAAATCACAAAACGAAACTTTTGCTTTCAGAAACCACAAACCAAAACGCAATTGTTGCATATTATTTTCAAAAAGAGCTAAAATTAATGGTCAATTTCGATAAAACTTTTAAGGGTCTATTCAAACTATACTTATATAACCTTCCAAACAAAAAAAGACTCGTCAAAATCAATTCGCTGAGTAATCGCGTAACAAACATACAAAAAACATACAGTCGGAATAAGAACCTCCTTTTTAAAAGTCTTTTAATAAACTCGATACTCGAATCGTGCAGATAGGTATGATAAATACATAGGTATGTAGCTATAGGTAATTAAAGTGCCGTGATATTCGCGATGCGCTCCGTGCCGACAGCGCAATTATCGCCGGATAACGCCGACCAGAGATGGATTATAGTACACTATGTGTAAAGCCCCAGTTTAACATAAAACGGTCACCGTGATACACAGATGAATGCTCTTCATCCTGTTGTATCACTAGTCATTTCGAAACAGTATTTTGAAAGGATTTAAATCAATCATCGATACTTCGAATGGTCTCTTCTGGATTTTCTCGAAATATTCCACTAGTTTTTTTAAAGTTTGAGGGTAGTTTTTTAAGCTCTGTATACAAAATTTTTATATATAGGAACTTTCTCTAAGGTACTTCTTCAGGCTTCAGGCAGGAAAGTTTGAGTGCAAATTAAACTTGATTCAAAAGCCAATGCTAGTCTAAATGCAATTAACTAGTTCAAAGCGTTTTGAAACGAACTTCGTTTAAATTCCCCGCCATTTCAAGTTTGTCGGGAAATTAAAGATTTTTTTACATAGGGGAATAGCTTGTAATCTAATAATATCATTTAAGTACTATTAATAAGGTTTGACATAACTCTTTCGAGAAATAACCGACCGCAATGCACTGGAAAATACACTTATTCTACTCATAACTCATAATAAGTGATATCAAAAATGTTTCGAATGTTTTGAACTTAAGAATACCACCACCATTTTCTTCAAAACAAATGAGGATCGACTTGACTATACGCACCGCTGTTTCACCCTCGCCGATTATAGTAATCCCGGTATTCCGTATTACTTAACACTAGCAAGATAGTAATAACAAAAAAATATACATTCACCAATCAGTAGCGCCACCCGGTGAGTGAGTACTTTAACTGCAGAAATGCATATACGTCAGCGAGGTGAAGCATCGAATACCACAACAGTTTGATGAAAAACACATTAATTTTTTCCCCGGAAATGCCATGGTGTTAATATTTTCCGCGCTAAGTAAAAGCACGTATTACAATAAATCATATAGATAGTTTGGCAAAGTGAGAGTACCGCACGTGGGTCTCTCAGGTCCACAACGGACACGCGCATTCTGCTTGCGGTCCCAATAGCCCTTAACCCTCGGTTGATTTCGAATTCTCCATTCGTATTTTATAAAGTTGTTGAAAAACTCTACGATATGGAAGAAAACTTCGAACTTCGAAGGGTAAGGAATTATTGTGTTTGTAATGTGTGTTAGCGTGTTTAACAGTTTGCTTTGATTTGATCTATTTACATCATTGTAAAGGACTAATGTATTATTTGGATGAACCTCTGCTAGATACCTCTAACATCTTCAAAGGATTGGTAAATACCTACCTGGTACCTGGAGATCAAAGTCAGTAGAAAGAAAGAAAGAAAGGTTATTAACCCAAAGAAGCCAAAAATAAAAATAATAATGATTAAAACTAATAGAATAACAGTGTCCATGGTGCAATTCAGGTTTACCCTGACTCAGTATTTGCTGCACCCTGACTCAGTATTTGCTGCACTGATATCCATTTAACAGGGAACAGCGCATCACTGGTATTCTGCCAGGGCCTTAAGGCGAGGATATCCCAGAGCCTCTAACACGGGCACGGGAGGTTGGAGGTTCTAGGATATCCTCGCCTTAAGCGGGTAGCACCACGGTTAAAAACACATAAAATATAACAAGAAGCTGATTCTGTTTCTTTTTTTACCATTTTTTCTTAGCCATTTAAAAAAATTCATTCATTCATTTGATTTATAATAAAAATGTGCAATAAAAAATATCTATGTAGGTATATAATGTATTAAATAATATCAGTTATCTAGTACCCATAACGCAAGCTTTGAGTAGCTTACTTTGGGGCTAGATGGTGCTGTGTGGATTGTCCAGCATTATTTATTTATATTCATTCATTAAATACATTTTTTTTGATTAAGTGGTAACTAATAGATTTTTGGACCACCAAGACCAAGACCATTATGTATTTTAGGTATGAAATTTCGAAAAAAAACATATTATGTATTATATCAGCTTTAAGGTTCCCATATTACAAACTTTGGCTTAATTTGGGGCTAGATAGTGCTGTTTGGAAAGTCCACCAATATTTATTTACTAAAGGTTTTGACGTGGGCACGGAACATTTTTGGTTGCGTTTGATTGTTAAATACAAAATACATTAATTCTTGGATTTTTTGATAACCCAAATGCTACCGCCTAGCCGTGGGTTCAAGGATCCAGTAGTGGGGTAATAAAAACCATACTTACTATGTGGTATGCAGTGGCCCAACATTTGATCCCCAAGACTCTCAGGGATTTTGATGCGATTGCATAAATTGGAAGCAGATTTAAGGCATCTAATAAAAATAAATAGAATTAACTCATTTATTTGGCGCGAGCCGCATTTAAATTTAATTTAAACTTACCGGGAGCGGAACAGTCCTTCCGCCATCACAAATTTCCATTTAACTCCTCAGGTATATACACCTGCCCGCTCTACAGAACGATGAACTATGGTTTGTTTGTCATTTTATGTTACACTGCGCGGTATGTGCGGCAATGACTACTCGATTGTGGCGTATTTTGTCGTATTGCCGTGTAGTGTAACTCAAAGTCACCTTTTATCGGCTTGTAATGCGACACAGATTCGATTCGATACTCCCTCACGCCACACGGCAACACCAGCTCATTAGCTGATTTATAACCAACTAGTTGCGCTCCGCGGTTTCACCCGCGCAGATTTAAATCCCGGTATTCCCACGGGATAAAAAGATAGCCTATGTGCTATTCCAGACTATAATCTTTCTCTCTGCCAAGTTTCATCCAAATCCGTTCAGTCCTTCCGACGTGAAAGAGTAACAAACATCCAGCCATCCATCTATCCATATTTACAAACTTTCGCGTTTATGTAGTAGGACAATTATGACAAATTTGCTAGACAAAATGTTTCAAATAGTGATAATACGTTCTAAAAAGGTGCTAATAAAAGTGTTACGGCACGCCCTCGAGCGATTTTCGCAATCTAAGGTGGCCAGATTTGTTATTATGTTAATAAACACATTGCCGCGTAAGCTCAAATCGTTATGAAATTTTATAGTGTTTAAAGGTTTTTCAGTATAAAAACTGAACGTTACAATATTTTTCTATAGAAAAGAGCAGAGCTCACCTATACTTAAGATCACATTTTTTAAGGTAATTATTTTAAAAAGTGCACAAAATCCAACTTCTAAAGTGTGCAGCGGCAAGTGTTACATAGTTTGAAGTAATGTGTATGAGTAACAACATTTAACGTCATTCATTTGCTTAACATTGGTTGGTAGGTAAACGAGCCGTGCGCGCAAAAAGTTCCATCAAAAAGTTTTACGTTTCGTAAAATCGGTGGCACCAAACTCACGCTCACGTTCTTCAGCTTCAAAAAACATTATAATTGGCCCAGAAAATGCCAATAATTATAGAGAAGAGATCCGTTGAAGCCAAGGAACTTGAATACTACGTAGTTGAAGCAATCCTTGCACAAACATCATTTAATAATTCAAGAAATACATAAGTACCTATGTAAATACGTACTATCACGACGTATTAAGAAAACAATATTTATTGTTCTCTATATTTAGGTTGCAAGCCTTTCGCCGCTATTAGAATACTAACTTACCTGACGAGGTTTTGTATTCACTATTGTCTAGTTAAAAATAATTTTAAGTCTCTGCTTCTTTTTCAGCGTCATGAAAGATTGTTACCAAAATAACATTAACGTCTTCTCAATATCTCGAAGACCGAATTGCACATTACCTATTTTTGTAAAGAAAAAGCGTTGTGTTTATTTTATTTAAATATCATCATTTTCCATTTCTCTCGAGAGAAGCTAAGCTCAGCATTCCAGTGTCAGAATCCTCATTCGAAATCACTCCTTTGAATTTAATTTGGAAGTTCGTGGAAACTTTACGGGTTTTCGTTGATTTGTATGAAAATATGCTCTTTTCGTTCGAGATTTTCGCAGTCACATTTAAGTGACAAAGTAGGAGAAACGTAACTTTACTGATCGGTGAACTTTATAGTGTGTGTGTCTCCAGCTTCCTCATATTGAAAATGTAATTTCTATAAATGCCAATATTTAAAGCATAATTAGTGCACTCATAGATTTGAATCATAATTTAGCTGCCAAATAAACAACGATGCTATAAGCTTATAATAGTGTGTAAGCTGGAGTAACATGTCTCCAGCTGCCTCAGTCAGTGTGGGCAAACGGCTAATGATAGAGATATATAGTAAACGCAAGGATTTAGTACCAAACGAATTAGCGAGGTACCAAAAATTTCAGGTCTGTAGCTCGGAAACTCTTCGAGTTATAAGACTTGATCAACGTGTAAGCTGGAGTAACGATACGTGAAAAAGCATATGCTCGTTCTCTGGAATGGCTGGAGCTAGCAGGTTGCTTTAAGTCTCCAGATTTAGTACCAAACGAATTAGCGAGGTACCAAATATTTGAAGTGTTTCTGTTCAAAACTCTATGAGTTACAAGCTTTTCCAGCTTTTTTTGTTTGTCCAACTTGCACATGTTGGATCTCAGCAACCACAATAGGTACAGACTCGGTTGATGTCTCTGAACCGAGCTATGAATTAGTGCACTCGGTACCAAAAATTTGGAATCTCTAGGACAAGCAGTTCTGTTGTAATCAGCAAAATAACATCCAAGGAATTTGAATACAGACAGATATATTCAAATTCCTTGATTGCATCAGTAGGTACGAGTGTGACGCATTCGCTGTAGTGACAGAGATAGAGCTACTATCAACTGAAGGCTGGTCGAAATGGAACTATCTGGTATTCTGTAACTCATCATAATATTAGTTATTTTGCTGATTACAACAGAACTGCTTGTCCTAGAGATTCCAAATTTTTGGTACCGAGTGCACTAATTCATAGCTCGGTTCAGAGACATCAACCGAGTCTGTACCTATTGTGGTTGCTGAGATCCAACATGTGCAAGTTGGACAAACAAAAAAAGCTGGAAAAGCTTGTAACTCATAGAGTTTTGAACAGAAACACTTCAAATATTTGGTACCTCGCTAATTCGTTTGGTACTAAATCTGGAGACTTAAAGCAACCTGCTAGCTCCAGCCATTCCAGAGAACGAGCATATGCTTTTTCACGTATCGTTACTCCAGCTTACACGTTGATCAAGTCTTATAACTCGAAGAGTTTCCGAGCTACAGACCTGAAATTTTTGGTACCTCGCTAATTCGTTTGGTACTAAATCCTTGCGTTTACTATATATCTCTATCATTAGCCGTTTGCCCACACTGACTGAGGCAGCTGGAGACATGTTACTCCAGCTTACACACTATTATAAGCTTATAGCATCGTTGTTTATTTGGCAGCTAAATTATGATTCAAATCTATGAGTGCACTAATTATGCTTTAAATATTGGCATTTATAGAAATTACATTTTCAATATGAGGAAGCTGGAGACACACACACAACTTTATATATTATCTTGTAATCAAAAATATTGCACGCCTAGTTTTAAGTAGAATACATTGGACATTATTATAATTATGTGACATCTTCTCATACATGTATTTATGCAATAAAATACTTTGACTTTGACTTTGACTGACTAAAATTGTAATTCACTTTATGTGCGCTAAACACGTACGATATAAGCGTTCGTGTAATAATGTCCGAAAGAGCGTAGTGTTAATAAGATTGCCGAGGATAACGTGTGAATCATAAATACAGTCTATTAGGCTTATTATAATAACCTCCAACACCGTCGTCCACGTTACGTAAATAATCCTGAGGGCAAAAAAGGGTAATCACGGCTATTTTGTTAGTGCGGCTACTAAACACATTAGGCAACTCTTTACAAAAGTTTACTATAAAATATCTACCTTATAAAATCTCCTTTTATCTCTTAAAGATTCATCTAGATGTCAGTAACACACGAGCTTAGAAGAACACGTAACAAACATTCAGCTTGGTTCCTAGACATTCTGTAGGATAACGTTCAATACAAAGCACGCAAGAGTTCATCAATCGAGCAAACAACTTCTAGATTGCATGGAAGCGCGATCAATGTACCGAAGCTATTAACGCTTGTCTCGTCACGCCGACCGCAAGTCTGCACCTAACACAAGCTATTATCGGATTCTGGATTCCTTAAATTAATAAATAGAATACATAATCCTATTTCTTGTTTTGCTCGGACCGCTGCCCCGCAAAACAATAATAGGATGGAAATGAAAACTTTTGTGATAATTTTGGACAGTACAAAAATATTTAAACTTAAATAATTGTTTTTATCAAGATGTTTTAAACTATTGTTGAAAAAGTTCTTTGGTTTAGTAGTTTTGAATAGCTACAAAAACAAGATAGTTAAAAACCGTAACAGAAAAGAATTCAGCCTCACGTCTTTGGACGAGTACTTACCTCTGAGATACAGTTTTTTATCTTCCTATATACTACCTATATTTATATTAATACCTACGTATTTTAAATTTAGTAGGGTTATTCTCTATTCTTTGAAATTACTGGTACATAGAGGCTCACCACATTTACGCCTCAATTTGATGGATTTAGGCCAGTTTTATTTTGTCGTTTATCGTGTTGACTCGTTGTTCGGTTAGCCGAAAAAATAAAAAAAAGTTAAAAGTAGGTATAAAAAGCCATGACAAACCTACAATCGTGCTACGCATCTTGAACAGTCAGTTTATCAAACATTTCGAGTATTCTGAAGTTGAACAAAACATTTTATGCAAATTCACGTACCACATAATGTCGGCAGCAGTTGCCGCTTTCAACTACCATTAAAGTCTCTATTCATCGTTAAAAACTTTCCACGATGTTAATGTGTGCTCAACACAGTACTAATACGCATTGTTTACGATGCTACGAGACCTCTACACCACTTCTACGACAGAGCTACGCATCCCAAATCATTCAAAATGTTACTTCCTTGAATGAAAATTTCCAAAATAAGTGGTCGATTCTTTAAATAAAATGATGGGTAGTTTTTTTAGTTTTTAACAGAATGATAAATCCTACCAATATTAAAAACGTGAAAGTTTGTAAGTATGGATGGATGGATGGATGTTTGTTACTCTTTCACGCCGGAACGGCTGAACGGATCTGGATGAAACTTGGCAGAGAGATACATTATAGTCTGGAATAACACATAGGCTTTTTATCCCGTGCGAATACCGGGATTTAAATCTGCGCGGGTGAAACCACGGGGCGCAACTAGTCATTACATAATTCCAAATTGAAATCACACTGAAGATTACACGGTCACTTGGGTGAATATTGTTGACGAAATCGCTGTTCAGGTTACGAACTATCCGATATCACTTACGAGAACTCTCACTATCGCATTCAAACAATAGTTTCACAATATACGAGTAGTTCGTATCGGCAGTTAAACTAAATAGCAGATGTGTGTAGTTTTGAAATGATTATGTGGATGAAATATGTTCGAATGGAAACGGTTTGCACGAGGTGATTTTGTTATTGTTTAAGTTTTCAAATAGGCAGAGCTAAGCCCAACTGAGCTGTGAAACGCACCACAGACTAGCAAAGATACTATATTATTTCATCTAAGATAAATAAAATAATAAATAAATATTGGTATAAGATATAATATCGCTCCCCATATAATCACTATGAGCCATCACAGACGGTTAAGTTAATATATATTTTCATATCTATAGTGATAGTATGGCGAGCGTTAATTACCTACCCACATGATGTTTCCAAGTTTGAGCTTACATATCACGCATACCGCTATTACATCAAATCGCCTATCGAGTGATGTATAACAACCACTAAATCTTTGATGCATCATTTGCCACTTCCCACGACGTGTAAAACAATAAGACAAGAGCTTTCAGCTTTTTACGATGGGCAGTAAAACAGTAAGTCCCGATTTACTGTTCCCTAGAAATAGTTTTTATTACTCTCTTAATGGAATGATACCTTAGGATTCATTAAAATGAAATAGGCTTTATAATTTATGAAATACTAGCAACCCGCCCGCGCGCCACTGCTTCGCACGGGTGCACATATCATGCATGTATTATACATATAAACCTTCCCTTTAAACCACTCTATCTATTAAAAAAACCGCATCAAAATCCATTGCGTGGTTTTAAAGATTTAAGCATACAAAGGGACAAGGGGACATAGGGACAGAGAAAGCGACTTTGTTTTATACTATGTAGTGATAGTGATAGTGACTAGCAGCTAAACGCGGCTTAGTTTGCGCATTAGTATCTAGTGATTGCTACATTAGCACATAAGTTTCGGTTTTTTGTTACTTTTATGTTTACCCCGTCTTTTTTAATATTTAGAAAATAGGTAACTAATTGGGATCTAACTTAGAACAGATATAGTTCGTAACACGCGTTATTAATAGGCTGGTTGTTGTCTTGAAAAAGGAGCAATTTTGCGGACGGCTGTTCGCTATAAACAATTTTAAGTACAAAATTCACTTTTTTACCTCTACGAATAAATAAATTTATCTGGTCTATTTTTATACAAAAAAGAGCGAACCAATAAACATGAAAGGAATATCCTATTCATGATATGAATAGAAGCAAAGCAAAAGTATTCATTGCGTGGTTTCATAAATTATAATTATTTTCCACGTAAAAAGAGAAAAGTACGTGAGCATAAATGATGTCGTCATTGAGATTTCTAGAAATTAATAAGGACGATGAATCCATACACAGACCGGAGTATCTAAACTTTAATGTATATTATATGAAGAGATAATTAAAATACAGGGTGTAAAATAATGTCCCTATTAGCCCGAAAGGGATATTTCACACGTCATTGCGAACAACGTTGATACTTATAAACGACTTTAGAAATAACTAAGTTTTTCATTCATGAAATGCCTTTACTTTAATGTGTCATTCGATGGGATTTTCTAAGGTGTAAAAACCTTAGAAAATCCCATTGAATGACAGTACTGAACTGTCAAAAAGGCGATCTCAAACTAAACGAATATTAGCAACCCGACTAATCGATAACAGCGTAAATCGAAAACCACGCTTCATGATCACATATCACCAATTGTGTTTACGAACATATAATGCCACAACAGTATCAAACTACGTGTAGTACGAATGGAACTTGAACATAATCACACTTCACGTCGTGTAATCCGGCTGAACTCAACCAGCCTATTGTATCGTGGGTGTGCGATCGAGAAATCGAACAGGATATTGTTAAGCTTCGTTTACCACGTAACTATTTCTGTTATATGAAAATCGACATAACAGCGACTACCTACCTGGGCTTGTACCACCATCTCTTGAAGCATTCTTAATCCAATATTACTTTTATGTCAACTGCATAGAGTCAGCTTTATGATCAAAAAGTAAAGTAATATTGAAATAAGAATGCTTCAAGAGATGGTGGTAAGGGCCCTGTTCTTTTCGTCTGTACTGTAGCTATATTTGTTCTTTATTTTGTGTGTATGTCAAATAAGTGTGTTTTCTTTCTATTTTCTTTAAGGACATTTAAATATGTTCTTCGTTAACAAAGTCAAACTCAGTAGTAGTAAGGTATTCAATTGAATAAGTATCACTTTGAAACGTCGTATAACTAGATGAATCTAGTTGCCAATAATTTCAAGCGTGCAAACAGGAAAGAATACAATACAGAGCGGCCCGATTACGCTAATGTCTGGCTATCGAGATCAAGGAATTTGGATACTAACTAAACTCCTTGATCGAGATAGCTTTCAGTTTGACATTTATTTTGATGATTGATGTAATCAAGGAATATTGTACGCAAGGAATTTGAATCTATATTCCTTCTCGTTTCGTTTCGTACGTTTTCAAATTCCTTGGATGTAATAGCAACTTCTATGATGGATGGGAATCAAAGGAAGTGTGAAATGATCAAAGGAGTTTATGCAACATACACGGCAAATTATTCAACGTATCGATTTCATCGTCTGGTGGTATTGAATTTCAATGTGCACGACACTGGAGCTATTTTATTATGTTATTTTGTAAAATGGTTCGCATAAAAAACGATAACCACGCCGTAAGTTTATTGCCTGTTTTAATATATTTGATCGTGTGGAACTGGCACGTATATACCTAGCTTTAACCCCTGATAAACAATGCCCTTCGTATAACGGCAATAGCTTTTTAAGAAACCCAGCTTCACGACTCACGGAATCAGGTAGATTCGATAAGCTCGCTCTCAGATTGAGCGTGTGGTATGTAAAGCCGACTCGATGCCTTCACAACTACTTAAGTTAGACTTTTCTTCATAAAATGGTAGTTTGTCTGAAGTTCTTTCAAATACTTTGGATACTATCAGACATGCAATAAAAAACTCTGTATGGAGTAGAGTAGTGTAAAAAATTCTGTCTGTGTATACTGAGTGAGAGTCGTCAAAACTGTAGTAGTAAAAACTCGATGCTTAATATTTTTTTGCAATAAATAGTAGTAGTACATACAAAAGTGTGTCATTTGTAACTTCTTTGTAGAACAAGTGACACAGAGATCAAACTCAGCACCCAGTATTGTGCAATTGTGGTTTCTGATCGAGACGTTCGAGATCTCGCTACATTTTTTTAATAATTAGTCAAGTCTTGAACACATGAAATAAAGTCTTCCGTGACATTGCTTCTTCATTTAGTAATGTGTAGACCAGCCCACAAGCATCCAGCTGGAAAAATATACACTACTAAAATGTGATCTATGAACATGAAGTATGAAGACGATCATAATAGGTACAATAACACTAGACATGAGTCTAGTGTAATCGAAGGCAGAACATTCTAAAGATTCTTGCTTGCAGATTTTCGCAAAGAAAAAAAGTAGAGCTCAATGGGAAGGGCTCGTCCGGGGAAGTACCACCATATCTATTTCTGCTGCCAAACAGCGTTGTTGTGTTTCAGTTGGAAGGATGTAGTTGCTGATCAACTAACAGGCACATGAGTATCACAAAACGTCAGATGGGCTATCAGTAGGTATGTTCCATAGCTGGTTGTATAAAATCCTACTAATAATATAAACGCGAAAGATTATAAGTATGAATGGATGGATGGATGTTTGTCGCTCTTTTACGTAAAAACGGCTGAACGGATCGGTATGAAATTTGACACAGATAGATTATAGTATGGAATAGCACATAAGTTTTTTATTCCGTGGGAATACCGGGATTAAAAACTACGCGGGTAAATAATAAAAAACATGCATAAATAAGAGCAATGTAACCTTTTTTTAAATGAATAGACCGTCCTTTGACTACAATCTCACATGATGGTAAGCGAAGATGTAGCCTACGTTGGAGCAGAACGATCTATAATCTAGAAGACACCTATTCACCCTTGCCTTAAAGAGACTTATATTGTACATAATGGTCAGGAAAACACACCTGTGTAGCGGTCAGTGGTGCAGCGCGCGAAGCGGCCGGCGCCGCCGTCAACTGCTGGCGGGCGACATGGCGCCGCCGCCGCCGTCAATCCGCGCTCGCTCGGAGACCGTCACTGCACATCACTCAACACATTCACTGAACACTTCCATTTATCGCACAATGATTTTTGTATCTGAAACAAAGGAAATCATTATTTTTTAATTTATGTGATGAGCATTGATTGTTGTTCACAGGTACACAGGTATTTCTTTTCTACTAGGTAATATTATAAACGCGAAAGTTTGTCAAAAAAGTCAAATAAAAGTATGTGAGTATTATATCAGCTATCTGATTCCCATATTACAAGCTTTGTATTACAAGCTTTGGCTTAGTTTGGGGCTAGATAGAGTGTTCTGTAGAAAGTACACCAAGTCTATTTATTTATATCGGCTGTCTAGTCTGGTTCTCATGAAAAATTCCACCAATGATAAAGAAATCTCATCTAAGATTATCATTGTAGGTATGACTACAATAATAATTTTAAATGATATTTCTTAGCACAAAAACCCATTGTTACACAATTGTTGAAGGTGCAACTATCTTGTGAGAAAGCCTGTGCTTTTGTATTTTCTTAGAAAAACAAGAAGCTAGAAAACAGCTAAGCCTTTGTAAATTACATTTTCTACGGCTTATCACTCGCTCAGGGCCGTGTTGTTTCATTCGAGCTAATAAAACTGGTAATAGTAATAACGTGCACCGCGAGAAATCTAGTAGGTTCATAATAAACCGACGACCTCAATGGCGCAGCGGGCGAGAGTCCGCCTGCGACGCAAGAGGTTGCGGGTTCGATTCCCGTCTCGGAACAAATTTGTGTACGATCTGCAGAGATTTGTTCCGTTGGTCTGGGTGTTTTGTATGTATAATAAAAAATATCTATCTAAGTATTATAATGTATTAAATATATCAGTCATCTAGTACCCATAACACAAGCTTTGAGTAGCCTACTTTGGGGCTAGATGGTGCTGTGTGGATTGTCCAGCATTATTTATTTATTTATTTATTTAATAAACGCACATCTAAGCTTAAAGATGAACTAGTTGCGCCCCGCGGTTTCACCCGCGCAGATTTAAATCCTGGTATTCCCACGGGATAAAAAGTAGCATAAGTGCTATTCCAGACTATAATCTATCTCTCTGTCAAGTTTCATCCAGATCTGTTCAGCCGTTCCGGCGTCAACAACATCCATCCATCCATCCATACTTCAAACTTTTGCGTTTATAATAGTAGGAAGGATAGTATACAGGTAGAGTGTTCCATCTGCTTGTTCCATCAGCTAGTTGTATTAAAAAAAAATGGATATTAAGTATCTACTTCTCGCAACTTTTTATTTCATCCCGCGAAACTCACGTGGCCACTCTACGAATAATAAAATCGAATTACAGCTAAATAAAAACCGCTGTAGTCCCGCACGTGTCTCGTAAAAATACATTTGGCGAAAAACGTGTGACACATGACATCATAAATGGTTAGCAATAATACCGGTGTGCTACAAGGTAAGGGTAATACTTTGCTATGACCTCAAATTCAAAGTAAGACCGCATGTCATCATTAACTTCTTGCCCTTATCCCACTTCATGTGAGGGTCGACACAACACGTTAATTTTATTTTCTGTTCTTTAAATACGATCTCTTTAAAATGACTTAAACCTAAATGAAAAAAATATGTAGTTGAAAATGCTATAAGACATTATCATGTAATATTTAGTAGTTGCCGGTACATAAGTTGACTTACACAGATTAGATTAACGGATTAGTGCTAATGTAATTTTTTTTGGAATAAAAAAAAAAAGATAGATTTATTCGCGTGTATTTTTCCTGACAATGGTACTCAGGAATATTTGTTTCAGTTATTTTATATTTCATTCAAATATAATCTGTTCTCAACAAATTTAGCAGCCACAAATGATCATTATTATTGATGACCTCAGTGGCGCAGCGGGCGAGAGTCCGCCTGCGACGCAGAGGTTGCGGGTTCGATTCCCGGAAAAACTTGTGAACGATCTGCAGAAATTAGTTCCGTTGGTCTGGGTGTTTACTATGGTGTATACTATGTATAATAAAGAATATCTATCTTTGTAACTAAATAATGTATTAAATATATCAGTTGTCTAGTACCCATAACGCGAACTTTGAGTAGCTTACTTTGGGGCTAGATGGTGCTGTGTGGATTGTCCTTGTCCAGCATTATTTATTTATTATTACCTATTCAAGTTATAAAAAATCTCTGGTATTTTCTTCTGTCTACTTCGGGTTTTCTATTTCTTTTTATCAGCTAGTTACTTTTGCTACTATCCGCACCTGAGACTTTATAACAGATCAGGATAATATTTTTTCAGAATTTCAGGTTCTTTACGGGATTTTTTAACGCTTATTTCAATTCTACGAAGTAAAGCTTTCTTCATATATCGATAACCAGAATTTACTCTCAAAACATTTTATTTTATTCACTTTAAGAAAAAAATTGGAATATTATAGGTACGCAGTATCTAAATTTCTTGATATTATCAACATTACCAAAATGACACCAGACAGTTTTAGAGCCAAAGATAGTGTGGAATGGCAAGAGCAGAGAGAAGCATATACGCCAGTTGAGTCGGGAGTGTGGATGATGATAAGCGCTGGAGCCAATACTTACATTAGATAAACATAGGTACGTATAGGTACGTATAGGTACACTAGATAAACATATTTACTCAACAGAACAATATTGTTCTCGGGGTATCAAAAAGAAATGAAATACCTCGTTCCCAACAAAGCTTTTGCGTTTATTTATTTTTCACGTAAATCGTTAATTGGTAACAGTATACTGTTACCAATTAACTTACCGATTTACCTACGTGAAAAATATGGTCTTTCAAAATTAAATGGTCTATTCCGACCGCTGAAAGGGGAAGCTGGATGCGGTCAGAAGATCATTAGTGGGATGGAATACTCAAACAAAAACAAAATATTTAGAAAAAAATTTTTTATTATATAAACCAGAGGTTCATTCACTCATCACGAAGTCTTCGAAACTAGAAGCTGAAATTCCATTGAAAATTCGCACACATTTAGAAGAAACGTGTGGAAACTATTAGTCAGCCTGTGTTTCACAGAAGTGAGTGAATTATTTAAGAGCGCCTTTTTCATAAAACCAGGTACTTTATATAACAACATGAACTAGATACGTACAGAACGCAATACAGCTTCCTTTCGTGAGGTCACCACCTTAAGAAATTTAAAGTGATACAGTTCTAACAGCTAACAAAAGTACAAAACAAATAAATTCAACTTGGTAAAGTCCCTATCTGGAATCATGACATCGCACGCACACCAGATAGCACCTTATCGCACTAACATTAACTCAGATTGCAAGCGCACTGGTTTACAGACTTTTGCGTCAGCGTAACAGATTTGTGTACATTGATCGTACTCTAGATAACAACTCAATTAAACTTCTTTATCTAAGCGTTAAGCTGCGACCTGCCTGAAGCGTTAACGTGTAAAATGGCATGATATAATCTGGGTTTTTTGTCTATGTGTGACGATAGGTATAAGGAAATAGCCCATATTGCTCGTAGAACTATAGAATTATAGATCTGTGCGTAGAAAAGATTACTAGGGTGTAAAAGTTCTTGAAAGGACGAACGAACCGGACGACGAAGCGTAAAACGACTGATAGAGCCAAATTCTGAAGATTGTGGAAAGTGAGTGAGGACTCAAAATAGTTTTAACTGGAAACACAATGGTAAGGCTTATGTCTAGTAGTTCTAGGCTACTATGGTTAAAAAACTATGTAAAAAAAGGGAATAAAAGGGATATCTATTCCAAATCTGTGTCATTTGTTCATCCATTGTCAATACAGTTAAAGTATAATAGGGCAAGTTTTTACGTCCACCGACAAAGAGACGCCGCCACCGCCGCTCCGACCCAAACGAGGCACAAAAATTAAAGCCATGTTCTTTCACATTCACTTTCTTTTTTTTTAAATGATAAAAAATGTCATGAAACTAGATAAAACGCAATGAAAGCAAACATGTTTAGTGAGATAGGTTATGTTAAGACTTAAAAGCGGTGACTGTCATATAGCGGAGATAAAAGTTTTGATTAATATTGATACAGCGAAAATAAACATAGTATTATATTTACAGACATAAGCTTTTTTTTAATACAAGTAGGGCACAGTTTTATAGGGTGAAATTATCATAAAATTCCTAATGCAATTTCGGTTTCCCTGTATCATTACTGATGCAAACGATTTTGCAGGCGGGCTTGTTAACGAGAGCATCTATGGTCTAGTGAGAGTGATCCCATCTGATCGTAGAGTTGTAGCAGTATACCTACCATAAATCGGTTTTGTTTTGAGAAATGTATTCTTGATGAACCTATGTAATATTTTTTTATATATTCTTCTTTCAAAATTTCTTTTTTCGTTTTGATTATATTTTTTATATAGGTTCTATATATTCAAAACTGCATCCAGTGATTTCATTTTCGCTTTCCCTGGATCGTGCTTCTAAGAGTAGTATTTTCATACCCTGTATTGTTCCATCGATGATTGCGATTCATGCGATAATTTCGTTGATGTTTCTTTTTCTTTATGTTTAATGAATTAACGAAGTTAACGTCAGTCGCACTACTTCTGAGAAATCTTCGCTCCAGATAATATAACTGAGTTTCAGCATTTCTGTGCTGAATTTTATGTGGATTCTGATAATTTAGTTCTGCTTTCTAAGCGCCAAGTGATAAAAAACTAAAAATTCACACAGTTTAAGAGTACGTTTTATTATAATGTACTGCCATTTTATGGACACTCATACCAAAAAATTTGATTCAAAGGATATGGATGTACGAGACAAAAAAGTTTCTGATTCTTATTTATATTTAAAAGAGCTACTCAAAATGAGTAGCCTCGCCTTCCAATTTTAAGATAATAGGTTCGAATCTGGACAAACATTTTGTGCGCAATGCCAAACAGCGAAGGAAAACATGGCGTGAAGACCAGTTAATATTGTAGCAGTGGCGTTGGGCTTGCAACATGTCACGTAATGGAATAATGACTACTGCAAAATGTAGATCCGAATGTCATAATTGGACGAACCTCTGACCCTTAGACATACTCAAATAATCTTGCGTTTGGTACCCACAAAGAGATCTACTCATACCATGTCTGGGGATCATAGTCGTGAATCTGTTTCTATTTCCGTTTCGTTCTTTCCTCACATTCTTTACAAAAGGAACGCTTGCATAGAGCACAGAAGGCTCTAGACGCTTACACATGGCAGGCGAACCCTGTATGTATATTTTAAGTAACTACAGAAAGCTTCAGTAGAATGTAAACAATTCTATTATATTTATTTGTAAACTTTCTTCTTCGTAGAATCCCGTCATCGCATAGGAGAGCAATTGTGCATCGTAGTTTTTACATGTGTGGATATCCTTAGTGTTGTGTGTCGTAGTATGAATACGGATATTATGGAGACGCAATCGAAGGGAGTTGTCGAAACTGCTACCACTTATCGACGATCTCGAGTTCAATGCTCCAGTCTGCCAAGTAAACTTTTCGAATTGTATACATTTCAGTTATCTGGTTACCATATTACAAGCTTTGGCTTAGTTTGGGGCTACATAGTGCTGTGTGGAAAGTCTACCAATATTATTTATTTTTACTACACTACAACGGTACAGTCGTGCATGCGTTGGGCATGCACGACTGTACAACGCCAACGCATGCACGACTGTACATGCGTTGGCGTTGTACTGGATACGTTATCGACGTCGGATTTTGAATGTCGACTGTTGCATCCCACGCTTCATCCTACACGTTTCAAATGTCAAGATGGATTGTGATGACAAAAGGCACGTAATGTGTATCCACTCACTATCTAATCCACCCTCTTCTAGAGCACTCGGGTAAAAATACAGAATAAATATTGGTGGACTTTCCACATAGCGTAGGGCCCCAAGCATATAGCTTGTAATATTAGAACTAGATAGTTGAAATTATACTTTTTGTTTTGTAATTACAAACTCATATTAATATTTAACACTTTTACACTTTTCACAGCAAAACAGGCAAGGTCTGCTACCATGAGCTGTGATGGCGGGGTACATTAAAGCAGTCATCAGTCATTATTATTTGTACCTGAACGTGTTTCTAACTATTACTCCATCTGATTTGACTGTCACCTTAGCTCACCTTATTAGCACCTAGAATCTCGAGTAAGTCACCTAATAATAAACCAAGAGATATGAAGAAATATATTCCATATGCATTTCGAGAGCTTTTTTTTAAGTTTAAAATAGCTGTCACCCATTCCTTCATAAAAGTCTGTAAGTAAGTTAGCCATCATTTCATAATATTAGCCAAATAAATAATAATTATCTCGTGAGAACCGCGTTTCCGGAAAGTAATTTCAGTAACTCAATGTTCAAACGTTCCGTCCCATCTGAAAACGTAATTTAATTTCAGCCTAGTCCACAACGGCAACGATATTATTTTACCCGGAGTGCGGTTCATTGACAAACAACCGGTATTAAATCCTTATTCACACGTTAGGGATTATACAAATGAAACTTAACATGAGCATGAGTCTACAACTCTATCAGAATTTGATACAATTTTGTGAAATTGTTTTTAAGAGTATTAGAACTTTGTGATGGGCTCGTCCGGGGAAATACTACCACCATGTCTATTTTTGCTGTCAAGCAGCGTTGCTGTTTCGGATTGAAGGGTGTGGTTACCATAGAAATTACAGGCAGATGAGACTTAATGCCTTAAGTCGAAGGACGCGGGGCAGTGCATCGTAGCGTACGTGATTTGCTAGGTGATGCTTTGTATATATGGTGGTTTCCACTTTCATCAAGTGGGCCATCTGCTTGTTCATAAGTCGTATCTATAGTATTTTTTTCAGAAGTCGGTGGAGTGACTAGGCTGAGAACCAACAAAGAAGCGGTCTTTGTGTAACGGTGCACTTCTTATAGGCTGATGATGATGATGCACTAGCAAAATAATATGTGTAGGTACATATTTATGGGACTATTAATGGGTCCTTATTTTTTTTTATTACTTTTTGTGGTTTTTTAGTTTAATCACTGTTTGGCTAAGTCTTTATTTGAGCTAAGTATTTTCAAATGGAAAATGTATTTATTTCGTCCCCACTCCGTAGATGAAGTGGAACCGCAAATTGTACATTTTGGATTACAACGAAATATTTGAAATTATACTAAGCAACGGCTGAACAGACTATCTATGGATTATTTTGTAAGGAGGAAATTAAAGGTCATGTATAACAAAAAAAAGAGGAAAAACGATGTACACAATGTTTTCTTTGCGCAAATATATACTAGTTTTATGGGAATACTTTCTGCTGGAAAAAGACCTTGGCCCACCTGATGTAAAGTGGTGTTGGTCACTCATTACATCAAAGCAATGCCATGCAAGTTACGCAGGATATGTCCACGTCGATGCACTGCCCTGCGTCAAGCCACTTAGGAAACTGGGTAGGTACCACAGACTGTAGGGATGCTAGCGCATAGGTACCATCTTTTAACATTTAGAAGTATTGGCGCCTTAACCTAATTAACAACGGTATTATCAAAAGGTCGACAAAAAATTTACGCTTTGTTAGGTAGCTTTTATTTAGACGTTCAATTATGATGTAAAATCTAAGTAAGACAATTTGTATGCCGTAGTAATCTCGATATAGAGTAGGAGGTAACCGAAACGCCGCGCCGTTACCTCCCACGGATGTCTAATAAATAACTGAATAACTTTTATGACATTATAAAAATTCTTTTTGATACTAGAAGTAAAGCTCTTTGAGAAGAGCTCGTCCGGGTAAGAAGAAAAAACAACAAAAAATATTTCGACCGCCAAGCAGCGTTGCTGTGATTCGGTTTGAAGGGTGTGGTAGCTAATGAAATTACAGGCAAACCTTGTAAAAAATACCATCAAATATGCCTCAAATTGACTCACACAAAGCAGTGCATCGTATGGCACATTCATAACGTGCGTGCTTTGCGATCGCAATGCTTTGTTATAGATGATGGTTACCACTTAGCATCAGGTGGGCCATATGTTTGTACCAAGAGCAAGTTTAAAAAAACATGCTACGAGAAGGGCAGCAGCATATTTTGTGTACAAAACCAACACTACCAAATAATATGCGTTACGACCAAGTCCAGCAGTGAACATAATAATATACAGAAGATGATGTTCGGGTAAGCTTTATTTGAAAATATTTATTTTAAAGATTCTTGTGTCGTCTGGTACCTGAGTGTAATAAAATTGCGATTCATTTTAAGTATGGTGACGCTGAATAGGCCATTGTTCCGAAACGAAAGTGGTTCATAAACTCGTTATGCCTCATTTTATTCGAAAAGCGATACAAACATTTTATATGTCAATAAAGTCGTACTTTATCCACTGTTACGCATATTGAGATTTTTCCTAAGTACCTACGTATTTTATAACCGTACCATAACTATATTTCTTATTTATTATAATAATAAAACATATACCTAAAGGTAGGATATAAATATTAGCTTACCAATAAAACTACCAAATTAAGACTCACACTTCACTGAAACCACGACACTGGCTGTTAAGAAAGTCCGAACTAATTCAAACACAAAAGAGTTCCTTATTTAAATGTCCCGCTGAGAGGTTCAGCAAGGAGGTCGTAACGCGGTTGCCAGCCTCACGTCAACAGGTCGCATCCCACACTGGCAGGTTGTATGGGTGGCTGTGCCCGGCCGATCGCGCTCGCGCCAAAAATAATACTTTCAGAAGGACTCTGTAGGTTTTCAATGACCCTGTTGCTATAGGAAAATGGCTTTCTTCTACCCTATTGTTGGTTGGCGGCTCAGTGGATAGGCTTTGATTTATTAGGTTTGACATTAACTACCAGAAACCATTAAAGCGCGATTCCATTTATTTTTGGCGGTATACACATACCTACTTCACTTCGCAATACATTTATTTTAATTTTTTTTTAATTACTTTATTAAAAATTTTATATTGATACTTTTGAGATAATTATTTAGGTATTTACTTGCGTAGATAATTAAATTATAAACACCTATAGCTAATACATTTTGCCAGTTAAACGGTTCGAACGAAGTCGATAGCTAATGAAAAATCCATAGTAATCTAGTGTCCAGGCAACGAAATACCGACGTCCCGCTAATACGTCCAATTAACTGGCCTGTCTGTGTCCACATAGGCGGCTTGCCTTTCATATAGTTTCACATAGTTACTAACTCTTTAAATATTAACTATATCTGTATTAAAGTCAGCGTCAAAAAAATCGTCTGAATCCTTCAAAAAACATAAAACAAATATTGTTAAATGTGGTAGCATTTTCACAAAAAAAGAAGCATAGTATTCTCATATTCAATGTACACATTTTTTTGTTTTCTATAGAATCACAGTACGGCACAAGATTGGCTTTTTGTATTCAAACGTGGTACATACTCCGAGAGTTTCTGTGTTATCTAGCAGCAACACATTAATTATTTCTACAACCTTATTTTTATTAAGAAAAAGGTTTTGCTTTTGTAAGAACTTATCCTTTTTGCGCTCACCTACACCGTATGTGCCGCTGAAGAAGCAAGAAAATGCAAGACATTACATCGTGTAGGTACAGTCGGCGGTAATATCAGGAATTTACAGCCCATTTTTGGATTTAACATTGCAACTTTAGTGTACAGGTAGAATATGCTCAGTATGGATTTTCAAATGAAAAACAAGACATTGAGAATGAACTGGTTCAAGAAATTTTTTCCGCGCATTTTTCTTTCGCCAAGCAGCGTTGCTTTGTTTTGGTTTGAAGAGTGTGGTCGCGCGCCGGTGTAATTATAGGCGCATGAGGCTTAACATCTGTATGCCAAGATCTGTATCTATATCAAGTTGATGAACACAGGGCAGTGCATCGTAGGGCACTTTCCTATCGTGCGTGACTTAATGCTTTGTTATATAGATGATGGTTACTACTTAATTACCTACATAACAATTTCGACAATCTTGTCTAGTCTCGAGTCTCAAGCCGAAAGTCCCGGGACTCGAGACAACTAAAATTATGAAAAGTCGGTGGGCCATCTGCTTGTTCCATCTGATCAGCTAGTAGTATTAAAAAAATGTTCAATATTTAGTGTATTAATTGCATGAAAAATTACATAAAAGTACATTTAACATTGTCAGGATTTCCAATAGATAATGTACCCATTACCCATATGTATGTGTTGTTGGTTTATTCTGCAATTGTTCTTCTCTGTCTTCTCGTGTTTGCTTTTCTGTCGTGGTAATGTTTTATTTTATTTTCTTGTTATAATTATTATAAGTGTATGTATCGTGTGTATCCAAAATAAATGTATTTTCTTTCTTTCTTTCTATATGTTTGAAGTTTTGAGCTAAGTATACAAACTAATAATAATAATTGTTTATAAACTAGTAATGTTCTTCCACTTTTGGCGCTGACCGTACCTAGTACCATTCCTTCTGTAGTACGTACAGATAACATGCAGATTATGTGCAATCTAATCTATGCAAGCATTAATTAGTAATGGACTGCTTTGTATTCTTTGCTACTCCTGTTTCAGCCAACGTCTCGGAGTAGGTACCTATTGCACTGCAAACATCAGTATCAGTCTGAAGAAGTCCTTGGCCCGTACCACCATCTCTTGAAGCATTCTTATTTTAATATTACTTTTATGTCAATCACTACATAGTATAAATCAATGTCGCTTTCTCTGTCCCTATATCCCCATGTCCCTATGTATGCTTAAATCTTTAAAACTACGCAACGGGTTTTGATCCGGTTTTTTTTAATAGATAGAGTGATTCAAGAGGAAGGTTTATATGTATAATACATGCATGATATGTGCACCCGTGCGAAGCAGGGGCGCGCGGGCGGATCGCTATATAGTGTCTTATATAAACTGCACAGAGTCAGTTTTATGATCAAAAAGTAAAGTAATATTGAAATATGCATGCTTCATGAAATGGTGGTAAGGGCCCTTGACATAATCCTCCAATGTTTCCGTAGGAAAAAGATTTCCGTAAGAAACCTGGACTTCCTCACATCTCAATTGGTGTATGTATATAGCGCTGTAGGTCGTCGTGGCTTCGATCATTTTTTATACTACTGAGTGATAGTGATGATGATGATCCCACCAGATGTTAAGTGGTAACCATCGCCTAAGCAAAGCACTTCCTCATAAGCCACGCAAGATATGAACGCGCCCTACGATGCACCGCCCTTGAGGTGTACAAATGTAAAGCCCCATGTGCCTGTAATTTAACTATAATAAGCATACGTACCTACGTATACCAATGAGATGATAAGAAAGAAAGATAGAGAAAGACTAAAGATTTTGTTGAATATCTCCCTCGAGTGCCTTCCTTTCGGTCTTAATTATTTCCTTCATTTAAAAGTAGGTTTGTTTTTAATTACAAAAACAAGAAAATAAAGTGATTACTAACTCTTTTCCTGGAAAGGCAAAAGATAAGAAACTTTTTGGAAGCTAGAAGATAAATCAGGAACGTGCGTTCTTCACTAATGGAACTTGTAAAACAAGTTTTTTTTTCTGATCATGAAATTAAAACCATATGACACGTCTTTTTCTCTAATTTAAGACACTGATAGACTTATGTGCTGACAACCGTCCGGCAACTTCTCACTTGATATTTTTTTAGATATGCGGATTTAAAATCAGGGATTGCAATATACATGATTGAGTCAGTAAATTTCGTTTTCAGAAAAAGGAGAGTTCGACTTCAGAAAAAGGAGAGTATCTCAATTCGACTGTTTTATTAAGTTTGTTACCTCATAACTTTTTACTGGGTGGACCAATTTTGATGATTCTTCTTTCTATTAAATGCTGGTACCTGGACAATGCTCCCATTTAAATTTGAGTCAGATTCGACCAGTAGTTTTTGAGTTATAGTAGTATGAGTATATTTTCTAGTGCATTTGAAGTCGGTTTGTTCTTGATAGCGTTATTTTTTGTTAGGAAGTAACGGAATTATTTTTATGATGGATTGCTTTACTCTGTAATGTGATGACACAGCCTGCCCTAAGAAAAGAATAGGTTATTGATTACAAAAAAGATTAACAACTTATTAAAAAAAATCTACCCGTGCCTTTCTAATTAAATGGATACTCAGATCAAAGCTCAAAGGAACGGCTCATCAATAACAGAGCGTTTTTATTCCAAAACCGGAAAGTGAGGTCACCAATCACACCGTAGCGGAGTGGAGTAACACTTTTAGTCACAGGTCGCCACCCTGAGCCAAAGGGGAGAATAAACAGCTGGTTTATTCATCTTAATCCTTTTTTACATGTTTATATTTAACTAGTAGTATATGGACGTACCTCAACACTACCGTTGTCATATGATAATAATATTAGATTAGATTAGTTATACGTGTAGTATTAAGTTGTTAAATAAAAGCTTTTATCTACTCTCATGTCATAAAATTCGAATTATAAACGTCAAAACGAATTCAAATTGATATACTTTATAAACGCAATACCGTAACCAAATTAAAAAATTTAATTATGATACAGCTCCTCATACAAAGATAGTTGTATAAAATGACTTTTTTACCATAACGATACAGTTCTTTTTCTTTTTGGAAAAGGCAAGGGTCTTGAAACCGTACAGCCAAAGAGTTTGATAGTCTGTGGCGACGGCGCGGCACGGCGGCGGCGGCGGCGCAGCGCGCGCATGCGCTGTTATACGGTTGGTTTGGCGCCAATTGATACGTTTTGTTTCTGCCAACTGGATTTCTTACTAACTTTGATATTTTATTTATTAGGTTCAATACTAATGTATGAGAGTAGATAAAGTAGTGTATGAAACTGCACATAACTAGGTATTAAAACTCTCGTGGGATACTATTAAAAACCTCGCCTATGGCTCGGTTCTTAAACACCCCCTCATTATGCAACAGTTTCATAAACTACTATTGAAGTTGAAATATGTACGTACTCGTCTGATGTAATGTTTGTTCGGGTGGAAGCTCGCTAGCTCAATTCTTTCTTCTCTTGAGCTGAAAAACAATATATGACAATTGACAATGCATGGTTACGCGTTTAAAAAAAAACTTGTTTAAAAAAATCCTATAGTTATATAGTAACCTATAGTTGTATATGGTTGTTCCCCACCAAGGGCATTACTACAAGGCAATCAAATACAAACACAAAGCAATCGACATGCAAATAAAAAGCCTTAATGCCATTATCCAGGGCATGCTTCAGCATAAATATAACTTTAATCCAAAACAGTTTTCCTAAAAAAGTTAGCATGTTCAAAAACCAGTAATTATGTGATATTTTTTCTGAACTGAACTTGGTTCAATTGAACCAAGTTCAGCTGTTCAGTTGATTTTTCTATAAGTTCAGTGACTTCATCTTTTCTAAGATGATTAAATTTGCGAGTGAGAGCTACATTAGCAGTTATTATAGTTATAACTATAGTTAGTCTATGCGCCAGCAAACAAAATATCCTCCTCCATATAAATACTCTTCAGGAGCCAATGTATTCGAAATTTAAAAATTGTATTCCGTACTGAATCCGATAGCGAATCGAAATCCTGCAGGAGTAGAGTGGACTGATTGTTGTTTTTTCCACTGTGTCCTACACTTGATTGATTGCCTCTTCGCACGTTATTGTAATGGCCTTTATTGAATAATGTAACTTTTGCGTACAAAAGTTCTATTGGTTTTAAGTTTCAAACAACTGCAATCAACCTTAGGTACCTACTCCGAATGATGGGACAAGGCGTTGACTTGTTGTATTTTGTTGTTTAAACATTTTACTGTTTGATTTAGAAACTATCAGTATTTAGTATCACCAAAATGTTTTTGAAGCTGTTTTAGATACCTACTACTTATTACGATTTTCATTTCTTCTTGTCTATCATGGTGATTACAGTGGCGTTACTCGGGCTAATTATGAATATATGATTACCAATTTACATCAAATACCTACTTAACCCAAATGTAATGATGATTATTTTGGTGTGTCATGTTATTCTACGATAATTGGTATTTCTGTTTCTTCTATTCTAATATTCTAAATTGATATTCACGACACAGTTTTTTAACTCCTGCGGATACCCTCGTTTCCTAACTGTTTCTGTACTTCCGTTTATTATTCCAAATAAATACTTTTTGATTTTAGTTTTTTTTTAAATAACGAAGGTCACTATTTGCGATTAAGTTAAAATAACAGCGATAACTTATATCAATATTGTGGAATCGGCAAAAATTGAACCCGCACAACCTGAAGCGCCAAAATCCAAGCTGCTATGTGAGATGTAGGTACCTAAGCATAATGTTAATGTAACCTTTTTCACATAACCTACGTAATAAATGGATTACCTATTGGCACCTACAGCTAAATGGGCTGTTAGATCGAACATTATTAATGATATAGATGTATAGTTTTCGTAAGGAACCTTTGTTTCTTGAAAAACGATGCCTGTCATTTACAAAACGCATTAGAATTCAATGGAATACCTAAGTGATATTTCAAAATACGAAAATGTTTCAAACGTTATCTAAAAAACTTTCCACCAATCAGAAACTGACTAAAATTACTTTAATAGTTATAAAATCACAACATTCTCCTATAGGGGTAGCCTAACACACATTTCTACTTGTTAAGTTCGCGACAACCATACCTCTTTACTTCCTTATCCTTATCGATTTAGGGTACTCCTTTGGGTACCGTTTTTCTCTTAAAAGATCTCCCGTATGAGAAATTGTGGTTGTAAAAAATGATCACGGTATATTACGATTGCCGCTTTCTAGGAAACCCTAGCATAATCATTACACGGTAGCAATTGATGACCTCGTGTTCGACCGCCAATATATCGTACCTACATGTGGAGTGGATTACTTTGCATCAAGCCTGTTTAAATAATAATGAACCAATTAAAATTTTACAGAGAAAATTATTACAAAAACAATAATAGACATTGAAAAATTGAGAAAATTAAAAAAACAATCAATTGCGATTCGCGTGTCATCATAATCGAGATAAAAATGCTATCTAGCTACCTCTTAATTTATACAGTCTGCATTATAGACTTAAATAAAAAATACTGAATATGATCAGCATTTCAATATAAAAGTTATAATTTCGTTTACAAATACACATTTCAGACCGTTTCTTTCTCCCCTTCGAATTATTTTTGTGCTGAATCATACAATTTTCTACAAATATGAAATCCTCTTTCAAGTAAAATCCTACATCAAAAAGTTCACCTTATTACTTCGTCAAAGTTGAATTTCGTGAAGCGTAGGTATATGTACCTGCTTATATTAATTTGCGATCGATAAGGAAATTCGAATACGCGAAACCAGAAGCAAAGTACGTATAAGCAAGCATAAGTATGAACATAAACAAAAGGTATTAGCAAAGACAGGTAAAATTACATATTTTGTTTCAATATTGAACGATATACATTTAATATAATCACACTAATATCATAAATGTGAAATTTTGGATGTATGTTACTCAATGACGCCAGAACGGCTTATCGGATCTGGATGAAATTTGGCACAGAGATAGATATAGCACAGAGGCAAATAGCCTCTTTATCTCGTGGGAATACCAGTCCGATAACACATAGGCTTCTTATTATCCCGTAGGAATACCGGTGTTTAAAACTAAGCGGGTGAAACCGCGGGGCGCAGTTAGTGTTAGCATTAGTTTATTTGTCGCATGTCAATCTGTTTAACTTACAACTACTTAGGTTGGCTCCATACAAAAATGGCCGGGCGACACTGAAGACGAAAAATCTAAACTTCGGACTAAGGGTACTTACAGGCCTCTCGGTACGAGTATGTACTCATTCCGTCACATACCTCCATTCACCACTTTCCCAATGCGGATTTAAAAATGGCCTTGTCGAATAATAAATGAGGGTTGCTCATTTTCTGAGCCTTGGTTGAAAAAAAGTGGTCAAGCGCAAGTCTGACTCGCTTACTAAGAGTTCCTTACCACTTACACAAGAAAATATACTTGAATTTTCTACTTTGATAAATAGCAAAATACATAAAGATTTTATAATGTCCCAAAAGTTATTCTCCGAGCGGGATTCGAACCCGCGACCTTCCCCTTGATACGAAATCCCCTATAGGCAATGCAATACAAATGATGAGGCAATGCTTTGTGGGTTATTATCATCATTAGATGCCCTGGTACGCTCTACTAATACCATAGAAGAATTAAATAGTACCTTCTGATACATAGGGTTCCAAGGGCACCATTTAAACCGCCAAGGAGTGGAACTCATTGCCGTCGTCTGTCTTTCCTGATCGCTATAATTTGGGTCTTCTAGATGTTGTTGTTGTTGTTGTCTTCTAGACCGTTCTGCTCCATCGTCGGCCACATCGTCGCTTACCATGGGTGAGATTGTGGCCAAAGGACAGTCTATCAAATATAAAAAAAAAACAAAAAAAAAATTTAGTACGGAACTCTGAAAGCAATTTGTCGAGATTCGGCATAATGTAACACATTTTTACACGTTTACTTGGACATACTCGTTGGTACATGGTAAAAAGCTTCTACTGAAATGCTTATTACAAAATTCAGGCTGATGGGTGGATTGGTATTGGTAATGACATTTTGTACAATAAACTACTATTATAACCTTCACAACTCAGTTAGTACCTAGTAGCTCTGCCTTCTTTGCAGTCATCAGACAAACATTTTGTGTGATGTAGGTACAAAGATGTTTTTTTCTCTATCTGGATGTTTATAATATTATAAGAAAAAGTGTATTGGGCGAGATAGTGCTGTGTGGAATGTCCACCAATATTTATTTATCTATTTATACTTATAACATTTTATCATACAAAGAATGAAAGAACACCCATAGCGTACAACGAAGCAGGCAGAGCCTACCAACTGAGCTGCCATAGGCCAAGCATTTTAATATTAACTTGTGATAAACAAACATTTTCTCATACCTACTACATACTTCTGAGTCCTTTGAAGATCCACATCAAGACAGTTTAACTTATATACATAACTAATCTGCTAGTAGGTACAAATGATTTAACTTTCAACAATATTAACTTCCTTTGAAGAAGTAGGTAACTAACCATTATTACATGCTCGGAAATAACACGGATATTTAGTAGTGTGGCTAACTATATTACATACTCAGAACCCAAAAGCATAAAATCACACGGAAATTTAGTAGCTATAATAACTGAGTAATTCAATCTTCAATTTTATTGTGTAGCGTCTAGGGACGGGAAAGTTCCTTACTCTGAATTTCGTAAAAATACGAATATTTTTCGGTAAAACCGGTGACAACGTCAATTATTGTTATCAACTGACAAGTTGATGTCAATTTATTATTTAAAAAATAAGCGTTACTTTACTGATCTAATAAAATCACCTGATCTTCCACATTTTTTATATTTCCATAATCGTAAGCTTGGAAACTGAAATTTCAGTCTTCATGAAATGGGAATAGAGTTTATAGTGAAATATCACTAGACACTGCGTAAACAAACATCAAAAGTGGTGAGTAATGTGGGTTGCAGAAAACGTTATCTTCAGTATCACTACCGGAAACAAAGTAGGTGATATCCATTTATATCTGTCAGATTATGACTTACGCGGTTGACCCTTCTCCAGCTTTAACAGTAAAAAATAAGTTTATCATCATATCACACACACATGTCATGCTTACTTTTCTTTGAGGCAAGAAATTATATTTATAGGTAAACTCGCTTCATGCCTTTCAAGTATGAAGCGAGTCAATATTCTTCTCATTGAATTCTTTAGAGTCCTACAGTCTAGTCAATATAGGCAAACATATAAAGGAAAACTTCTAGAGCTAAACAAAAAAGTCGCTCAACAAAACATCACACGACCAAAAAGTTTCGAACTTTGACTGAATAGTGTGGTGAAACGGTCACATACTTGATCAGTAGGTACCCACTGATCATAATTAGTCAGCCTTAGATTGTATTAAATGATATACATTAAATATTTTGTTTTTATTACATGATTTATAAAATAATTTATCACTACTCGAATCTGCTTCTTTACTCATTTTTATTTCAGACTTCTGTCTGTCATTTCATTTAGACGAAGAATGTTGCCTTCAATTACAGTTAGAAAAGTATAGTCGACTATCATTTGTTTTGGAGCGTGATAAAATCATTCAAAATTCCAGAATAGTGATGCCACGAGTCGCTGGCTATCGGGACTATCGTGCGGAAATTGCAGCCCCAAGAAAAAGGGCGCAAAGGGCTGATATAATCTAACCGTTGCGTGTAGTGCGCGCGGTCATTAGCGCCCAACCACTGATAGTTCCACCTTTCTTTACATTCTCGGCTTTATCGGGAACTGTCTGCTTCCAGCTTTTGTCGTATCTTTTACCTGTATTCTCCATTTCATTTCCAATGAGTTTTCGTTAAAAAAAATATTATTACAGTACCAGTAGGCAGGTGAAAGAAAACATTTAATTTTGTTTATTTAAGTCCCCAAATTCGTATACATCAACACAAAATCGTGAAACTGGCATATATTTAGTAGAATCTAAAAACCTCTAAAACATGTGCCAGGCGCTCCAAAGTAGTCTCTTTTAGTGCGCACTTAAAATCCTTTCACCACGCCGTTTCGACAGATACGAAGACTACACGAAAGACTAGTGACACAAGAAGCTGAATGCTAAAAAGGTCATATATTTATATATTTTTTTATTTGCACACAACATTACCGTATTACGTAAGATACCACTTACCTGAAAAAATCAACATAACTTTTCAGAACAAACATCTTCTGAAAAGTTATGTTGATTTTTTACTGGTTTGGGTACCACCGATACTTCTCTTACCCGGGCGCCTAGCTTCAAATGTTTCTTCAAATGTGATTGCTGGTATGGCACGGAGACAGTATCGTGTAGCACAGTAATCAAACATTAGAACAAATATTTGAAGCCTCATCTAGGAGTTAATAAGTTTCCTTCAAGAAACGACAGAAGTGCTATTCTGACAATGACTTCACTCAAGTGACGGCGGAATCCACGGTGAGTTTAATTTGGCATGCTCTACAATACATTCACCCATTATATATTAGCACGAGCCGCGTGTGTATTTTGGCGGTAAAAATGCCAACGTGAGTGAGACAAAGCTCGCATCGCTCACATCTCGCATAGATCGAAGTGAGCGCGGATCCACTAGGTGATACTCCTCGTGATTTTGTTTTTCACAGAATAGCAATAATGTGCTCGTACACCATGTCTACCTGAGTTCACTTCGCTCAATTGATTGATACTTAGAATTTGCAAAGTCCTCGTCTCAAGGAGTACGCTTTCTGCTCTACTTCGTTTCCTAATGGATGATAGTTTCAATTGAATGAACCTAGTTCATTGCAGAGATAGCAACTCTTTTTAATTCATTACCTGTACTCGTTAAACATTACTTCAGTACAAACTTACGAGCCTTATACAGGGTGATTAAAAAATTGTTCTACGGGAGGTCCCGTTCATAGTTGCATTTGATCCACGACTTTTTGGCCACCATGTATATGCAACTAGTACTCGTAAGAATGCGTCCGGTTCAATGGCTTCATTTTAGCGACGTAAGTAATATAATAAATTATGATAGGGTTTGAATATCATAAAAATATCTAGTAAAATAAAAAACCCGACTGCTTGAACTAAAAGGATGGACACAAGATAATGTTTGAAATTAATAATAAAATTAATTTAATTATTTCATTAATAATAATAATAGCTTGTCTGGAAGAGATCGCTCTCAGCTATAAGACCGCCCATTGTACAGTTAGTTTTATTCCTTATTTATTTTAGTGTACTTACTGTTTTTCTTTTATGGTGTACAATTAAGTATTTTCATTCATTCAATAATTTATATGTTCAGTTTAAAAAAAATCATCATTATCATCATCACGTCGCGACGTAGACATTTAATAGGCTAAAGCATAGGCTCCCAGCTCCTATTGACTGATGCCTCCGACTAATTTTCTACTCACACTTTCTAAAATAAATCAGAAAACATATTTACGCCATATTTACGAAGTAAAAACGAAGTGTACAAAATGTAAGTTAGTAAAAATAATTCATTTTCCTTACGATCGTACAAATTGGCGGCGAACTAGACTTCATTAGGCGTTCACGCGACGAATAGGTTTACGCTTGGGGAAAATAGTAATCACAGCATCGATTAAATTGTGTTAGCTACTCGGAGTAGAAACTCGCATCTTTTACGTATATCAATGTCAGTGTAACACGTTGTAGTTCTAGCATATTGGCATGTTTTGTTTACTGAATGAGCAACCGAGTAGGTAAAATGAGAGATTAGAAATGGAACGCCTTTTTCTGCCGCCAAGCAACGCCTTGCTATATTTCAGTTTGAAGTGTGGTTGCCGATGTGATTACAGGCACATGAGGCTTAACATCATAATGTATCATATGTAATCATATTATAACATAGTTAAAACATTATATTTACACTTCATAAATTTTTTGTTGAAATTGACGAACACTGTGGCGCAGCGGGCGAGAGCCTGCCTGCGACGCAAGAGGTTGCGGGTTCGATTCCCGCCTTGGAACAAATTTGTGTACGATCTGCAGAAATTTGTTCCGATGGTCTGGGTGTTTTCTATGTATAATAAAAAAATATCTATCTATGTAAGTATATAATGTATTAAATATATCAGCTATCTAGTACCCATAACACAAGCTTTGAATAGCTTACTTTGGCGCTAGATAGTGCTGTGTGGATAGTCCAGCATTATTTATTTATTTATTTATAAATGATTGGTCTTTCGATTCGGAGTCTTTTTAAAAGGGTTTAACACAAGTTGAAATAACAATTCTTCGGTAAACTAATATTTTTTCAAGGTTTTCAAAATGTTTCACTCACAACATCCTGATTCCCCGTCACCTCACGTACCCTCCACTTATCTTCTAATCCCATGGGAATAAACCCTTTCCGCCTACGTCATCGATAAAATCTCGCGAGTCACTCAAATAATATTATAGCCCCACACATGTTACTCAAGCAAAACACTCATAGATTTTATGACAAAATTTAGAATTTCAAACGTCATGTCACGTATCCGGTAGTAAATTCCGATGATAAATGATATAATCTCTTTAAAAAGGCCACGTTATTCTGTGGAATACAGACCAACAATTAAGTAAGCGTTTCTATTTTGTTTTCAAGTTTAATATACAGCTTACAAAACAAGAAAAAAAGAACAAGCAGAATAGGTACAATGGTAAAACATCTCCGGACTAAAAAGACTCTCAAAAGTTCTCTTTCAAAAGAGCTGTACTACTACTTAAGCTCTATCATACTGTTTACACTAAGTAGATTCTCAATCCTCTCATGTGACTATGTGTAAGTGCTAAGTAACGCTCGGTCGTTGCACTTATCAGTATAATCTTGTTAGTTCTACGAATGTGTAGGAACACTATGTATAAGAAAAACCCTTGCAATTCCCTTTAGACACTCGAATGTCTATCACAATGAGCAAGTTAACATTAATTTTGAAGTAAATTTGTACGCTATTGTGGGAAGTCTGTGCTGATCTTATTTCCCACTCTAAATTTGATATAGATTTTTTGAATCATATTTTAATTTCATGACTTTCTCCGTGTCTATGTATAAATTAAATAAAAAATATGTTTTTTCAGACAATTATAAATTAAACTAACTTACAATAAAACTCTGTTAAAAAACTAACATACAAATAAACTAGTTACAGAACCCACCAAGGATGTTAAACCCTAGTTGGGCTTTATGCTTCTTTATGTACATTGATCGAAATGTATCTACAGTTCTCGACCGAGAGTAAGTACTGCCAACCACGCCTTTTTATGCCCTAAAGTAGTGCGTGCTTGTGAAATAACTTTTATATCAATGGACGCAGGGCAGTGCATTGTAGGGCACGTTGCTATTGTGAATTAGTTGCGAAGCAACAGAAAATACTAAAACACGATCTTTAATATGCTGCGATACATGTTTAGCAACAATGCGAACACAGACAATCGCAAGTATTGAGCCCTCATGAGCGAGTCATCTAAAGCGCAAAACATCAAAGTAGTGACTTGAAACGCTTATTGTCTGATTAGTAATTACCTAGATTGCGTAAAGTCTAAGTAGCAAAACGCCTAAAATGCATCATGTCTGCAAGATCTCATTTAGAATTTACACAGTTCCCAGAGAGCGAACATAAATAAATAAATAAAGCTGGACAATCTACACAGCACTATCTAGCCCCACTCTAGCTACTCAAAGCTTGTGTTATGGGTACTAGATAACTGATAATTATATTTAATACATTATATACTTACATATATAGATATTTTTTATTATACATAGAAAACACCCAGACCAACGGAACCAATTTCTGCAGATCGTACACAAATTTGTTCCGAAAGGGAATCGAACCCGCAACCTCTGCGTCGCACGCGGACTCTCGCCCGCTGCGCCACTGAGGTCGTCACGTAAACACCAACAAAACATTTGCGAAACATTAAAGAAACATTGAATGTTTCTTGTTGCAAACGCACAGATATGCGTTCAATGTAAAGATTTGTTATTTTACTGTGACTAAGCCCGCCATGAATAATTACCCCCATGTTCATCAGATATCTTGTTCATCGAAGTGACTAGTAGGTCACATTTTTCATTTTAAGAACGACTTGTGGTGTGATGGTTTAGATATTATACAGCACATTTAGTTCACATAGCTAATGCAACAAATATAAAATATTAACAGTTTGTAGCATAAAAAAGTAGAAAGTCATGAGTAGTTATTTAGTAATAACCTTGATTAAGTATACACAGCTCGAGCCCAAACGTTATGGCCGTAAAAATCTATAATAAGATTCCAGAAAAAAGTCCTAGAAAACTATAACACATTTGTAAACCACCTAAAGGATATACTATTACAAAAATCATATTATACACTAGA
The DNA here is from genome assembly GCA_963576535.1 of Plemyria rubiginata. Classification (NCBI taxonomy): domain Eukaryota; kingdom Metazoa; phylum Arthropoda; class Insecta; order Lepidoptera; family Geometridae; genus Plemyria; species Plemyria rubiginata. The sequence continues at coordinate 11,291,796 of OY754908.1, read as the reverse complement.
AGAATACTTAAATGATGCATGTCTTTAGCGATAAATAAATTTGGATGATTGTTCATATTGGTCCGCTCCTCTCTATTGCAACACCCTAACGGGGTACATTATGTATTGATCTAACATTATTTAGTCATAAGGCCTGACAATGTAAAATCTACATACATACATACATAATAATGCAATAAATATACTGAATACTGAATACTGAGGCTGTACTACGTTTTGTGCACATCCATTCCATTCCGCATCAGAGTACTTACCTTTCTCTGACGTTTCCTTTTAGCTTCTTTCAAATCTAGGTCACGATAAAGCATTTGAGGGAAAAAAACTCCAGTCGTGACCGGTAATATTGAAACTGAATTCATAACTCACCTGATTAGATCTCGGGGAACTCGGTCTGAAGATCGTCAAATGAGTAAATATTTTCTTATAAGTCATTTTGTTCCAAAGAAGCGGTTATCGTAAACTGAAAAGCTACCTGTTTTGATAACTATAACAATATTATTGTGGCTAAAAACGAATGAGTGCAAAACGTTACGACTGTGAAACTATGAAGGGCATCAAGAGCTAGAAACAAAATGTAAGGATTTAATTTCTAATTGGTATTTCTAAAATTATAAACAAAGTCCCTTAGTCCTAAAAACCGCGCCAATAGTATATCGGACCGATAAGTCTGTTACTGTCTCTTTTCGTCGCCATGAAAGTGACAGTGACAAGAATACTCTATAGAGCTGCTCTAAAATGGCAGAGGTAAGAGGGTCATTATTATTGTGTTCAAAATCCACACAAAATTGTTGCTTTTTTATGATTTATACAAAAACCACCTCCAAGTACCCGAAGTACCTACTAAGTAATCGTGAGAAAAAACTAATATGGCTTATCTTCATTTTGTCATTTCAGAAATGATATTCTGACACTACTGGAGTAGAGGTCAAAGGCACATCGAAAGCATAAAGCATAGTCGAACACTTAAACGAATTAGGAGCACATTGGCGGCTCACTAGCAATCAAAAATCTGTGCTAAGGGAACATCCAACAATAGCAGGCATACCCCCACCCTGTATTGTAATGCCAACGCCACACCTCACGCCACTATTTATTACCGTCCGCACTAATCGGAAAACTGGGGTTGAGTGACACCCTTGCTCCGTCAATCACCATTAGATATTATTAGTGCAGCCACAGATCAAAAGATCGCATTACCCTAGTTACGGCGACGATGTCAATACACATTATTAAGAATACCTGCTTCTTCTTCTTGTATCACTAGTTTTTTCGAAATAGTGTGGTGAAAGGATTTTATGTGCGCCTCAAATTCGCGAGCTACTATTAGAGAATGGAGTATTATTAAATAATACTTGCTATATTACCCGAGTTTATTAGAGGCAGTTTGTAAGTGGCACCAGTGACTGAGAAAATGAGGCGCTTTAAAAGTTAGCGTGGTATGGGCATGTCATGCGAAGGGAAGAAGAATGTTACGTAACGAAAAGAGTGTAAGGTATGAATCTGGATGGATATAAGAGGAAGGTCATAGAAAAGATGGATGGATTATGTGAAGGATGACATGGGTAAGAAAGGAGTGACGACTGAGATGACAGGTGAGAGGAAAAGACCTATTGTGCCGACCCCACATGAAGTTGGATAAGGGCAGGAAGATGATGACTTGCTGTCACCCGATGATTTTTTTTGTTTTACTCGCGTATTAGAAGTGATTGCTAACAATATATGGCATTTTCCTTTGGGTTGGTCATGTTTTCTATCCCATCCCCGTAATTATTCGAAATAAAAAGTAAGCACTTAATATACAGATACTCTTATTCATAATCCCTTCTATTCTATAGCGGCTCAATAGAGTATAGTCGTCACTTTCACGCCAACGAAAACAGACAGCAACAGACTTATCGGTTTTGATAAGCTATCGGCGCGCTGAAAGACCATTATGAATAAGGACCTAAGTCTGATATGATTAATGTAGGACGAAGTAAAACAGCATACTATACCTAGTTAATAGAAACCTGTTCGACTGTCTTCTATTTCTCCAGGGTGGGCATATTTTGAAAGTCCTCGAATTATAAAATTCCGGAATTTATTCTATATATATATATTTAGGAAAATTCTAGACAACTAACCCCCGGTTTTTCAAAGCTCGATCAACACTAATTGGCTGTCAAATCAGTTGCTATCTCTATCTAATTTGAAGTAAAAGCTATGATAGCAAATGACTTGACAGCCTTACCCCCGGTTTTTGAAAGCCCGATCAACACCAATCGGCTGTATTTTTAGTGCTGATTAGTGATGATCGAGCTTTTAGAAATCGGGGGTTCGTTTTGCAGAGTAACATGACACAGGTTGGGCAGAAATATCAATTTGATCCAAACAAGTTTTCTTACTAAAAAGTTCGATTAAACGCGAAATCATTTTAGCAGGAAAATTTATTTAGACTAAAATTCGTTTGACTGTTGAAGCCTCTTTATTTTAAAAGTTCCGGGAATAAAGCTGTTCAACGCTCTACAAAACATGCACATTCGTTCTGAACGCGTGCGTGGTCTAAAGGCTTCATTAGAATGTGTGAAGATGTGGGTGTGATGTATAAAGCCAAGAATATATAGTCTTGCCTTTAGTCGTCTTTTCATCATGTTTTTCTTGTCCGTTATTTCAAAGGTCTTGTACTCTGGTAGATTGTGGATTTCAGTTATATGTTTGCTACATAATTGTTTTTTCTGTTTTTGTGCTTGGTATAGGTTTTTATTTACAATTTTTTAGCCCCAAACTAATGTCTGGTGCTAATAAGAGCTGGTTAAATACCAACCATTATTTTCTAGTTTTGGTGTATTTATAGTTAGTTTCAGCGGTATTTTAACCAACATGACTTGAGGTCTTAGCACAAAGAATGGAAGTGTATGTGATATAGGTAGACCTAGTAGGATCTAGGAAAACTACACTAAAAACTAAAGCGTTGTGGTCATTATCTACAGTCATTAAAATGTCGTGTATGCCATAATTGAACGCCGATCGTCAAAGAAAAAACGCTATAAAGCTGACCGAATTGATTAACGACAGTCATAAAATATGTAAATTGTTTAATATTAATTTACATTCTACCTTTACCTACACCAGAGACTAAATAATTAGTTTGCAAGTTAAATTATTTTCATGATGGTTTTTGAACTTGAGATTCAGCTAGAGTGGAAAGAGAAAGTCAAAGTCAAACCAGAGACTAAATAACTAGTTTGCAAGTTAAATCATTTTCATGATGGTTTTTGAACTTGAGATTCAGCTAGAGTGGAAAGAGAAAGTCAAAGTCAAACCAGAGACTAAACAATTAGTTTGCAAGTTAAATTATTTTCATGATGGTTTTTGAACTTGAGATTCGGCTAGAGTGGAAAGAGAAAGTCAAAGTCAAAAGTTATTCAATGAAATCACAAGGATCACTTTGACACACATGAATAATCAACCACTGCAATAACAGTCAAAAAAACCTTATTACACGTATTTCCTCTTTCTATGATCCTGACCCTTGTTTTTCCTTCTCACTATGTTATTTATACATCCTTGTTTTTATTATATTTCTTATGCCATCATACTACAACCCACTACAATTATTCAGAAGTGCTAAGTTCTCTATAAATTTTACCCCACAAAGATACTTTCCATAATAAATAAAATTTATACTACGTATCTTCACTAATCGACAAAAAATAAAATTATATTCTCGAAAATATAAATATCGTGGCAGCGGAAGCATTATGATAATAATTATTGTCACGTCATCCTGTCGTTCGTGTTTACTTTATCCTTAGCAAATGTCGAAGGAATGGAAAAACAAAATTTTATAATTTCCACTCGAAAAGAGCCTATAAGTTACTGAAAATAAGGCGCAAAATTAGTGACTCTTCTCCGTTATTTTACTAGTGCTCGGGCCCTCAAAAAACCGCAATCTAGCCGACTACGGGACCTAATTTGTATTGCTCTTGTAGTAATTATGAAGAGCAGAGATTTTTATTCCTTGACAAAAACATCCTTCTTGCTGTAGGAAAGTCAGTAAGTTCAATGACCTCAATGAACAGTTCGAGAAAATCACTACACATCCCACCCAATATCTATAATTTATTTGTTCAATTTTCGTTTCATAATATCGTAAATGTAGAGTAGGCGCACTAAAATTACTTACACCACACTCCGTTTCCAAAGAAACTAGTGATACGAGTATGATGAGGAGAAGAAGATAACGTTTCGATGATGATGTTTTAGAAGATTGCTTAACTAATCTAAAAGTCATTCTAGAATCCACAATCATGTTTCTATAGGAGACCCACGCCTGTGAAGCCCCCAAGAAGCTTCTGCGCTTTTAGGAGGAGCTAGGCTGGCTACAATTGTAGCCAGATCACCCCTCACGCATAATGGACCACCTTAGAGTCTAAATGCAGATACAGGAGTCCAACACAAGTAACAAGTAACAAGACTAACAGAATACCTTGCAACAGGTAGACTCCGGCACACTACGTACACACGATTCGCAATTACTAAGGCTTTCAAGACTTATCCCGCTTATATGAGGCTTCAGGAGAATCCATTAGAACCTTTTCACACGCATGCGGCTGTTTCTATGTAAGGTACGCTTGGCAACAAGGCACCGGCACCTAAAATTACATCTCAAAGTTAAAGTCAAGGTCAAAATATGTTTATTCAATAAAATCACAAGGACCATCTTGAAACGTCTTAAAACCAGGTGACTCTAGTGCCAGTTCCACGCGACCAACACCGAATCAAAACCAACACCGAAAAAACCAACACCGAAAAAGGAACAGGCAATCTACATTATCATTATCTGTTTATTAATTATTAATGAAGTCTGTATATAAGCCTCCACCATACCTTTAGGTTAAAAACTATTTAGAGCTTTTTCCAATCACTGACTTCCCTGTGGGCTGATAATATAATTAGATTAAAATTACATTTGTTTGCAAAAATATCCAAATATTGATTGCTCTCAGTAGGGAACGAGCCCATTGGCATACACAGCGCAAAGGAAATGATAAACGGAATGAGTTCTACGGTATGTCTTAGGGGGTAATCAGAAGGACGTCCAAACATTACATTTGACATAATTTCCAGCAATTAGTATTCATTGACATTTTGCGGCATCTACGGCAGCCATATGCATTTACAAAGGCACTCACTGGTGCATTATCAACCTCTTTGTTTTGTCACACAGTTTTAAAGGGAGTAGAGAAAGTATGTAGGATTTTTACGAGTACCTATGTCGTCCTATGATTACAAGTTTTACCGACAACGAAATAAAATTGATGACAATTTGCTTTTCGACATGCGAATGTGATATTTTAATTAACAACTTTAAAGTGTTAGCACAAAATGACTACAAAGTTACCTAAAAAATAAATAGGAATTGAAGAAAAACACCATATTATTTTCAAAACAAACTACAGCGGTATTTACTTTTGACGAAGAACTATATTTGACTTAACTTACATAGAGAACCAAAAGTAAATAAGAAGATTTTCGCGTTTGTTTGCTGTGGTAGGTGCCAATTAGTTAGACAGAACTATATTAATGGTTCTACGGAATATTTACTTTGCCGTGGTACCATTCGGTCGGCAGACTCGTCATTTATTAGAAACCAAGGTACGATACCATCCAAAAGGCTGAATTCAAGTTTACTTAATGAAAAACAAAAAGAAAAAGACATCAAAAACTTGAAGCGTAAACTTTTCTCGCAATCTAATATTTATAAAGAAATAATAAAATGTTGAACTTTTCGTTCTTCTTAATAGGTTATGATTATTAAAGTAAAGGTAAGTTAAAAACTTTATATTCAATAAATCAAAATGTTTATTATATTTTCAGTAAATACATCATATACTTTTTTTTGTAAAAACATACTTATAATACACTAGCGACCCGCCCGCGCGCCCCTGCTTCGCATGGGTGCACATATCATGCATGTATTATACATATAAACCTTCCTCTTGAATCACTCTATCTATTAAAAAAACGCATCAAAATCCGTTGCGTAGTTTTAAAGATTTAAGCATACAAATGGACATAGGGACAGAGTAAGCGACTTTGTTTTATACTATGTAGTGATAATGACACCCAGACAGAGAACAAACATCTATGTTCATCACACAAATGTTTGTTCTCGGTGGGAATTGAACCCACGGCTTACGGCGCAGAAGGCAGAACTACTATCAACTGAGCTTTGAAGGTTGTCAATATGCATATGTGCATCATATTTATTTTCCCACATTTGTAACTTTCGCATCATAATCAGCGTTATGGGGATTATAAGGTTGACTCAACTATAATTAACTCGCAACTAATATCCAAAATGTTGAACGATATTAATATTTGTTCATTCGCTCCTACCTACCAATATCGATTCTCTAAGTTTGTACGTACATAGCCAATATGTACGTACAAACATAGAGCACCATTTAATAGCATGGTTTCTCTCCGCTTTGATTTTTATTGAGTTTTAAAGTTTGAATTGCAGAGCTCCCACAAAAATAAGAGCTATTGAGAGATTCTCCATTGAAGCACGTTTGTATGTTGCATTCTGGGAAAATCATCATCATGTTTCTATGTAGTGGATGTTTCAACGAATTATATTCATTGATTGGTTCAATGAGCGTTGAATTTGATTAAAAACGTGATATGATTATTTCAGTAGGAGAGAGAAGAGTGCTCGAAGCAGTGAGGACCGTCGTATGTAATTTTTTTGAAATTATCTACGAACTTATCAATTCAGAGATCTTCAAAAATCTTAAAACGTTCGGGCGAGAAGTCGTTTGACAGTTGTCGAAGTTTTGAAGATGAGATGAGGTCCATTTTCTGGATTTTACATGTTGCGTTTACCATCAAGTTATTAACTCAGTTGATGAGTACATAACGGCAAAGTATCATTGCTGCGACTCCCTCATCCTGGTGATAACGGTTGTAATAAAAATACGTAATAAAACCTGCTTGTAATATTCAATTTAATTTATAAAATTTACTAATTTTTTTTTTATAAAATTTTTAATTTATCTTCATCATGTTCTGAGTTTTCGGATGTCATCTTGTATAACATGTAAAAGTATAGAACGTAAAATTATCAAAGCTTCACATTTTTTCCATATGTTTCTATTAAAACCCTGTAATAAAAAAATACATACATAATGTGACAAAATATCAGCATTATTTTAAATACTAGGTATGTACTAAATCGATAATTCTATGATATATACAATAAATACATACCACAGTGCACATGAAATAGGTAAAGCACCGGCAATTCCAAAATCGAAAAAAAAACACTTCCACTTTTGAACACTTAACAACCCATCATTTACAATCTACGGCCAATTTAAATTTCGAATTCAGGTAAAAACTAATTTTGAAAAGAGGTTCTACACCTACACTTTTTTTATTTCACGGTTGTTTGCGGCCAGCGCGTCCGTCGTGAGACGGCGTCCAAACGATGATGGATCCCGGCGCCCACTGACGCCCGCTCGTACAGCTATGCTCTAGGACCCAAGCCGCATCTGTTGCTTTGTTTCAACGCCAAGATTACTTCCAAAGGAACTGAACGGAGAAGTATCTATGATTAATTAATTGAATATCTTCTTACATTTCGTGACCGGATTTTGTTTTAATAATTGTATGATTGCGTCTGTTATACCCAGTTACGGTAGTGCCATGTTGTGATACCCAGTTACGGTAGACTCCTAGAGATTTAGAGTAGAGCAGAGTAGAGGGCTTTGCGAAGGGCTCGTCCGAGGAAGGACTACCACCACGCCTTTTTCTGCCGCCAATTTTTTTGCCCTATGTCAAATTTGGCACCTTTTCATACAGAAAGTTTTGTCCACATAAACAAACAAGGATTGTGCTTTAAAAAAACAGAAACTATTGAGAAGGTAGCAAAAGCCCTTCCCTCCCTACAATTTTATTTGGCAAACGATGCACCAAACACCCTGTATAACATTTCATTTATCAAGTCTAATATAATAATAATATTATGCTGGACAATCCACACAGCATCATCTAGCCCCAAAGTAAGCTTTAAGCAGGAATTCGATGGACAGAGAAAACTCAAAACCACTCTTTCTGGAAATGTATGGAAAAGCTATTAGATAGTAATATGCCCTACAATGAACTCCCTGCGACAATCAACTTGAGGCATTCAGATGCTAACCCCCGGTTTCTGAAAGCTCGATCAACACTAATCGGCGGTCAAATCGCTAGCCATTTCAAGTTTTACTTAAAAATAAACAAAGATAGCAAGTGACTTGACAGCCGATTAGTGATGATCGAGCTTTCAGAAACCGGGGGTTAGCCTCATGCCACCACGTTCTTCAACCGAAACACAGGAAAGCTGCTTGGCGGTAGAAATAGAAATGGTAGAAGTACTTCCCCGGCCGAGCCTACCATTCTATATGTTTATATCTTGCAATAAACTTCTTCAGGCGGCCGATGATGGTGACGACAACTGCGGTCAACCGATTTATCCAATATCGTATTTATCGTAAATAAGGCGCAGGTGTACATCGAGTGCGACGCACTTCGCTTAAGCTATGATTAATGATCGTCGAAGAGAATTACCGTTCACGGACCAATGAATCACCTGCGCTTTACATAAATATGGTTTGTTTTGTTTTTTGTTGATACGCAGGAAAGATAAAGCAATGAAAATGAGGATGGCCTCTTTTCATCCCGTTCATCGCATCCGTAACGAAATGGAATTTGTAAATTTAGATTTATTTAATACCAAATATACCTGCCTACAAAAGACGAGGTCAATGAGTAGTTAGACAATAATTTATGACAAATCACTAAATAGAACATAAATATACAAAAATCAACTCATCGACGAGCGAGTTAAACCGCGGTCTCGTGGCTCGTCGGTAAAGCTCGCCGGTGTATCATTACAATACCGCAGTTTTGTGACTTGACGAGCCTGGCTCGCGGCTCGTCATGTTTGCTTAATTTTTACTCGGCTCGTCGTTCAAAACCGCATGTCGACCACGGCCGGCGAATCAAGTCGCCAGTTATCGGTGACAGCGCTAGAGGACGCGGACTAGAAGCTTTACCTGCGAGCCATAAGACCGCGGTTTTACTCGCTTGTCGATCAGCACCAACGAGCCGCGAGTACAACCGACGCCGACGATCACCCTCTTAAGCTCTTCTACTTCTTCTTTCGATCCAGTGCCTAAAAGGACATCACAACTGAGTCCAGTTAGAGGTGACAGATCTACTAAAACTGTCCAATCTTATTACTGGATTTGGGTCCAAATCGTATTTTGCAGCGAAATTTGAATTCATTGACAAATCCAATTCAGGTACTCCTAGCTCATCTGTGTACTAAAATTGACAAATCGTTTAACCGGATTTACTGGCCTATCGAAAATCTGTCAAAACTTTCGCGAGCAAAAGCTCAAGGAATCTAAGTTATTAAAGATCTTTGAATAGGAATTTATAGACCGGTGGATCAACTATCTAAGGATACGCAATAGCAATCGTAGTAGCAGTGAAATGAATCGTTGCTTAACTTTCAGTATTCAGTATATTTATTGCATTATTATGTATGTACATTTTACATACATAATACGACCTCTGTGGCGCAGCGGGCGAGAGCCTGCCTGCGACGCAAGAGGTTGCGGGTTCGATTCCCGCCGTGGAACAAATTTGTGTACGATCTGCAGAAATTTGTTCCGATGGTCTGGGTGTTTTCTATGTATAATAAAAAATATCTATCTATGTAAGTATATAATGTATTAAATATATCAGTTATCTAGTACCCATAACACAAGCTTTGAATAGCTTACTTTGGGGCTAGATAGTTCTGTGTGGATTGTCCAGCATTATTTATTATTATTATTATTATATTTGTTCCGTTGGTCTGGGTGTTTATGTATAATAAAAAATATCTATCTATGTAAGTATATAATGTATTAGAATATCAGTCATCTAGTACCCATAACACAAGCTTTGAGTAGCTTACTTTGGGGCTAGATGATGCTGTGTGGATTGTCCAGCATTATTTATTTATTTATTTATTTATACATAATAATGCAATAAATATACTGCTTCACCGCTATCACTGGCTATTATAAGTATGTCTTTACAAAAAAAAGAATGTAAGTGTTACATCAGCTATCCAGTTCCCATATTACAAGCGTCAGCTTAGTTTGGGGCTAAATACTCGGAGCTCTGTGTGTCCACGATTATTTATATTTTACTAATATTTATTTTCAGATAGAGAATGGTGATTCATCAACGTGTCCTATCTTGGTTTTTATTATCAACAACGAAGCACTGCTACTGCTATCGTTACTGCTTGTTTTTAGAAAATAGCCACGCTGGATAGGGTTGAGATAACAAAGTAAGAAGGTACGGTAGCAATTTCTCAAATTTAAACAAACTTGAAAATTGTGATCAATTCGGAGCTAAACTATAAGGGCTTTTGTCGTATTTTGCTACGCTCATACTACGAATGTGCGACAGTCATGCTACGGATGTGCTATACGGTCATGCTACGGATGTGCTACGGTCATGCTACGGATGTGCTACGAACAAGCTTGTGATGTGCTACGCTTGCTATGCTCATACTAAGGATCTGAGATTTGCTTGGATCAAGCTAGGAGCTACTTATATCTACGTTAGCTATACTCAAATCGATGATGAGCTACAGGAAAACAGGATTATATGACGCACACAAAAGTGCTACAATCACGCTACGATGTGCTACGCCCATGCTACGAATGTGCACGGACTGTGTACTACGATGCTATGATTATTAATGAAAACAATTGGGCCGCATGTTATTAAAAAAATATTTTATTTGTCATCATTAGATCAAATTGTTTATATTTATTATTACAATTTGCATGACAATTTTTTTGCAGAGTTGTACGTTGTACCCATAAAAAAATACCGTAGTCACGATGCGGCTAGGGTTAAAACATTTTAGGTAGTTTTAGGCCAATAAACCCCAAAAACCTAGTACCAAGCAATACAATCAAATATTTACCAGTACAGACATCAGCAAATAATATTTTTCCTGAATTTTAGTGAAACCTACCAACTTTTCAGGCAGCGAAACAACGAACGTTTGAATTAAAAATCAGCTCACACGTGTGGGTTTTGCTCCTAGGGAACATTTGAATTCTGTGTTTTAAGCCCTTAAAAATCTAACCTAAAACTATGGTAAAACCTAATATAAACGATGAATAGTAGATGTATCTCAAATGTTGTCTTTTACCATCATCCAAGTAGAAATCTCCAAATATTACATGAATAAATAAATCAATAATGCTGGACAATCCACACAGCACTATCTAGCCCCAAAGTAAGCTACTTAAAGCTTGTGTTATGGGTACTAGATAACTGATATATTTAATACATTATACACTTACATAGATTATTATTATTATAGATATTTTTTATTATACATAGAAAACACCCAGACCATCGGAACAAATTTCTGCAGATCGTACACAAATTTGTTCCAAGGCGGGAATCGAACCCGCATCCTCTTGCGTCACTGGCAGGCTCTCGCCCGCTGCGCCACAGAGGTCGTCAAAATGAATGATCAGAATGAATGAATGTTTGATGGGAAATAATGACGACTGTCATTGTAGTTATGTTGAATATTCGTAATCAATCAATCAAGCACTTCTTACCTCGGACAGGGTCAAATTTTTCCCAAATTATTTAGGAATAACTTGAAATTACTATAGTCGTGGTTAGGCTCGGCTCATTACAAGAATTAAAAATGAAGTAGGTATCATTACTGTAACCACACAAAAAACCGCTAGTTAGCTTCTAAAAAACCATAACTCAATAAAGTTTTTATTATTATTATAAATTCTTGCCGCTTCTTCTAGGCTTTGATCGCGAGAAACGGGCGCCTAGGTTTACCTAGTTTATGAGACGGTTCACAGAGATCATAAATATAATAAATACCATATTTTTAGGCAATTTTTGCCCATTTCTTATTGAGGACTAAATATGTAACGGTAGGTAGGTACATCATTATAATACAGCTAGCCCTAGAATCAGTGGTCTTATCACGCACGATTTCTTCCAGAAGACCCTTACCCTAAGAATAGTCGCGCACCCAAACAAAGCTCGACCACCGCAGATTATAAACGGAGACCCTAGTAGAGAAGTATCCTAAATATTGATGGTAGCAATCGCACCACGTGATCAAAGCCATAGTAGGCACTTTACAAAGTAACTTTTTGTAAGAAAACCCAGACTTCAAATACACTGGAAAATACACTCACAATACTATAACTCAAAAATACTCAAATTTAAATGGGAACACATATCAAGCACCAGCTTTCGATTAAAGAATCATCAAAATCGGTCCACTCAGTATAAAGTTATGAGGTAATAATAATGGTAAGGAGCACCGGTGGTCTAGTGGGAGTGACCCCGCCTTCCGATCGTAAGGTCGCAGGTTCGAATCCGGTCGTGCACCAATGGATTTTTCTATCGAAAAATTTATGTGCGCAATGCCAGTGCTCTTAAACGGTGAAGGAAAACATCGTGAGGAAACCAGTTAGTATTCTAACAGCGGCGATGGGCTTGCAACCTGTCACGTATGGAATACTAACTACTGCAAAATGTGGGTATGTGCCAAATGTAATGTTTGGACGTACCTCTGACTACCCCCCTTAGACATCCTCAAAGAATCTTGAATTAGTACCTACTTGGTACTGGGAGATCTGAAGGGATATCTACCGTACCTGGGGATCAAAGTCGTGAAGCTGTTTCAGTTTTCAGTTTCAGGTAATAAAAAAACAGTCGAATTGAGAACCTCCTCCCTTTTAAGTCGGTTAATAAACAACAATTTGCAATACGAGTCTACGACGACCAGATGAATTCCAATAACGTAAGCAATCACAAGTGCATTTCTCCATGCATTAAGCCTGCGGGGTATTTGAGAACTCCAGAGGTACCTATACTCAGTCGTAGATTAATAAAGGTAGAGAAAGGTTAGCTTTATAAAATACATGAAAGACAATACAAACAGCGTCATCTAGTGAGCGTATTGTAAGAGTAGTAGAGCTTTGTGTGGCCTCGTCCGGGGAAGTACCTACCTACGTTAGGATATTATGTTCTGTGCTATCTACTACCAAGATGCCTATCTCTGCCGCAAAAGCTGCTTTGGAGTAGAAATGGGCATTGCTGTTTCTGTCTGAAGGGTGTAGCTACCGGTAAAATGACTACACATGAGACTGTAGGCTTCAAGTTGATGGACGCAGGGCAGTGCATCGTAGGTCACTTTCCTATTGTGTTACTATTTTGTAATGTTTTCATTTTTATATTGGTGATAGTTACCACTTAACATCATGTGGGACAACTGCTTGTTCCATCGGCAAGTTGTGTAAAAAAAGTATAACCAAATTGTTCAGATTAAATTAGGATTTAAATAAAGTAAGGGATATTCAGTGGTCAATTGACATAATAAATAAACATGCAAACGCGGCAAACACCTTTACTCTCACCACACTGGCTCTATGAAAACTCCTAAGTAATAGCTGGCTCCGAATTTACCCAGATCACACTACGCTCAATGGACTGCCATACAGCAAATTTTCAAATTAATCAATGAAAATATGTAATTAATAAACGAGTAGACACATGAAACAAAACGTATCCTTACATTAAAACATCAATGGGCTGACTTTTCGCTATCAATAAATATAACTCAGACATAAACGGATCAATAATCTACCTTTAGGTACGGTAGGTAATCTCCATACTACCTATAAAGGTTTGCTAACATCAATCAAATCTGTTTGCCAAAATCAAAATTAGTCTGCGTGCTAGTGATGCGACATTATTTTCCAATATTCCATAAACGTGAAAGGATTAATTTTGTCATCATAAACCCTATCATCCGATTCCTTTCCCAGGAGACCAATGACCCAGTTCGCTGCACCAGATAACAAAATAGGTTATCTGCTAGTTATCAGCCCCCCGCTTAGGGATTTGATTTATAACTAGGATAACTTGATATTGGAGCTTCGGTTTTTTTAACAATTGTTCGTATGAAAGGGTTTGGTAGATTCCAAAGCAATAACTGTAGATCTGAGTTCCGATCGCGGCAAATGGCAATTCATAATGTTCAGTATAATTTTAATCCAAAGTTCGCAGTTTTTGAAGCAACTTTTCGCCTCTTGGCACATTCTTGTCCATTAATTTGTATGTTATTTATCGACTAGCTGCGTCCCGTGGTTTCACCCGCGTAGTCTTAAATCCCGGTATTCCCACGGGATAAAAAGTAGCTTATGTGTTATTCCAGACTATAATATTTCTGTGTGCCAATTTTCACCAAGATCCGTTCAGGATAAAACACCCGAGATAAAACTCTAAACTATTATATTTTTTTGTTATTTATCTACTACTTTTACTTTTAGTTTCAAGTCAATCGCACTACGCGTACAAAAGTTCTCGTACAAACTTTGACATCCCTTTGCACCCTTATTAAGAGTAGTTTACAAAAACTAAAAATGTCGTTCTTAATTATTTATTTAGAAGAATATTTACTCCGAGTTTGAAATCAATCGAACCACTCGTTAAAAAACTCCCATACAAACTACAACACCCCTTTGCACCCTTATTGGGGGTAGTTCTCAAAAACTAAAAATGACAAACTTAATTATTGGCTTTGGGGTATATGTCCTCTTTAAGTTTCAAGTTCCTAGGATGAAGGAATACTATTTTTCATACAAAGTTTTCAACCCTTTTTACACCCTTAAGGGTTGAATTTGGAAAAATCCCTTCTTAGCACACGTCTACGCTGTATGAACTATGTACTCCTCAAATTTCAAGTCTCTACGACCAGCGGTTTAGGCTGTGCGTTGTCTATATGTCAGTCAGTCAGTCAGTCAGGACTTTGATTCTTATAGTTATAGATAGCGATAAGTCCGCCCATTAAAAAGTAAAATTTTTACGTTTACTTTCACGTTTTCGTTGCCGTTCTTCCTCGAATTCCAGGACTACGCAGGCAGTATTGTACCTTGGCGATATTCAAGGCAAAATAGCATCCTTATCAAAAGAATATAAAAAACTCATGGATGAATGAATAAGTTTCCGTTGCTGCCAGCCAATACCGGTTGTATTGTCTGAAAATCCTATACACAACCGCCCGTGCTTGTCGTTGTAATTGAAAATAAGATTTGATAACTAACTTTATTTATTCAATTCAAATCATTTATTTCAGACCATCTAAGTCCAATTTGTTAGTACACACACAAATAAAAACTTAAAAGCGAATGTTAGTCTTATAATGTTATTATTCAATACCTACATTATTATATATTATTATTACCACAAAAATTTATTGAAAACCCCCTACAATGTCAGACCTACCTGAGTTTATTTTTGTTTGTCATTACATGTACCATACAGCAATGGTTCATGTAGTGACAGTCAAACCTACTGGCGAACACGCTCAGGATGGTGTTGGAGCTGGCGCGCACCCGACGCAGCAGAGACGTGCAGCGCTTGCGCATACTGCTGTGGAAGCAGTCCACTCGCGCGTCGGCAAACACCCCGGACGCGCTGCAGAAGCGAGGCAGCAAAAAAGAAATTGGTTAGAGAAACTGCAGGTGCTAATCATCATCATCATCACCCAAAGAGAGAAGAAACTCGTCCAAGGTGGACATGGGGCTCGCAAAAACGTTTCCAGGAAGAACAATAATTCTGAGCCCATTCCATCCACCGACTTCCCGCGATCCTAACAATGACGTCAGTCCGTCGGGTAGGGTAGGTTCTTATAAAAAAAATTACAGTCCTATAGTACTATTCCATAAACAACAAAATCACGGAGTTTCTTTTAATGGATCCGCGCTCACTTCTACCAAGAGCTTCACCTTACGTGACTTTTCCACTGCCAAAATAATACTCACGCGAGTGACGCTAGTTTGCTGAATGTTTTTACTTTTCCCTTTTCTGTTATGCTTACTTACCTCCGGTTTCTGAAAGCACGATTAACATTAATCGACTGTCAAGTCACTTGCTATTTCAGCTTTTACTTCAAATTAGATATGGATTGCAAGTGACTTGACAGCCAATTAGTGTTGATCGAGCTTTCAGAAACTGGGTGTTAGCGTATTATAGCTTCAATTGTGTATAATACCATTGAATTGCTTTATTTGAATTAAATGCAGATGTCTTTCCTAGTAAGGATAGATTTTTCATTACCGACCTTCCTTTTATAAATAAAACTTCCAACACACAAAATGAAACGACAGCATTACAACTACAATATTTTAATCGCATCTAACACTTTATTCTTAAGCGGAATTCTTAAACTCAATCTTAACTAAAACATAATGGCTAAAATTCATACCTATCTTCCTTATTTTCATGTCATCAGTAGAAAAATATGTATAATCTTATAACAACCGAAAATGCACACATCCGTGATTTATAAAATTAAAAGTAAAGTAATGCACTCATTATACTCTGCTCAAGTCCAAATATCAAATACCAACACTGGTATTCTTTAAAATATTCACAAGCCAATGGCATTTCGGCTCACAATATGAAGCCACAACATACACAGATCACTGATCGCTGTCTGCTTGGAGTTCTGTAAACAAAAAAAGGGTGTTACAACAAGTATATTATTTAGATGAGGCATCTCTAAACCTCAAAGTTCTGAGCAATCAAAGTTCTCTATAGTTTAGTTAGAGCACTTAAATAGGTGACCTGCGCAGCAATGCTCGACAGCTTGATGAGTTACTTGACAGCAGATTGGTGTTGGTCGGGCTTTCAGAAACCGGGGGTAAGTGTATCAAATAAATGTATTTTCTTCCTTTTTTTTCTTTCAATGCATACATATTAATATTACCATGCGCTTATTATTATATTGACAAATGATTTTAATAAGCATTTCATTGATAGACTAACTGGTTCCTGCCTGTCTGAAAGCTCGATCAAAGATAATCGGCTGTCAAGTCACTTGCTATTTCAGCTTTTACTTCATATTAGATAGATAGCAAGTGACTTGACATCCGATTAGCTTTAATCAAGCTAGCAAAAACTAGCGGCTAGTCTAGCAACCACATAATACTGATCGTTACCGTGCATGCGACAACAACGCGAGTTGACCACGTCGTCAGCGTAAACGTGCGCGTCCACCGCGTCCGCATCGCTGCGTACGGAGCGGACGGATTTGTTGTTTTGTATTGATTTGTATGGTACAGCGTACACTGGATCGGCATTTCAGCGCCAGAGACCGGTATTTTGCTGATGACGTCATCAGCAGTGGACGCGCCGATATTTCTGCTGATGACGTCATCCGCAGTGAGTTCTCTGTAGACTTTACCTGTTATTCTTAAGTATCGCTCTTCCAAAGCTTGATAGTCTTGTCGTTTTCGAGCGCGGCCGATGCGATGATGTTCTCGGTAGGATGGCACGCGGTACAAAGCACTGTGTCTGTGTGACCAGAGAGCCGCTGGACTATCTCCTTCGACTGAAGGTTCCAGATGTACACAAGGTTGTCTTCAGAGCCAGATACTATCCACTGTGGGAAATATTAATAAGATAAATTAAATAATCAGCCTGCAGTCGCAAGGTGACCAACTTAGGTGTTACTATTGAACTATTACTTTTCTGCTTGCTTGAAGTTTCCTTATTTTAAAGGTATCAGAATAAAGACATCCGAAGATATAGCGAAAATTAAATTGTGATTCAAAAAGTTTTCATACATAAAAATTACAATATAAATCCCATTTTTTTAATGTGCTTGGTAAAAATTTTGTTTTTGCTATATTTTTGTGATGGATATGGATCACAACTTAACGCGCGGTATTCTGGGCCTTAAGGCAGCCCTTTAATGGATTCATTCATTCTTCTTCCTGTGTGAGCCCCAAATATTCTAACACTCAAACATTTACATTTATATATTAGTAGGTTAGGATTGTGTTACTGGAGCATATTTATCTTACCTTTCCACCGGTGACACTGAAGTTGGCGAAGATGCAATACTTTTCGTTTTTATGGCCCGTGTAAGTCTTGAGGCACTTGCCTCGACTGTAGTCCCAAAGCTTGAGTGTGTTGTCTAACGTGGCCGCCAGGATGTATTTACCGTTCGGTGAGAACTTCACGAAGGAAACCGGTGGGTTGTCGTCGTCTATGAGAGTTTTTAGGCATTGGCCGGAGGCTGTGTCCCAGATTCGACTGAAAATTTAGTTAGCTTTTATTAGGACATTTTTTACAATAAAAGAATCAATTATTTGTGCCACAGATAAAGAAACATAAATACACAAAAATGTACCGTCCATTCACGCACACTAGAAGGCTGGTCTTCCGTGAAGCCAGAGTAGCATGCGACAATGCAGCAATGTTAGTTAGTTACATCGAGTTTGTAAAAATAATAAGATTTGTTTGATTGAACTCTCAACCTCAAAAGGAGTTGATGGCAATAAGAGATCATAATTATTATCGAGTTGACGACGCGTCTATGTTGTGCTTATTTGATAATACTTGCGCCCGCGGTTTCACCCGCGCAGATTTAAATCCCGGTATTCCCACGGGATAAAAAGTAGCCTATGTGCTATTCCAGACTATAATCTATCTCTCTGCCAAGTTTCATCCAGATCCGTGCAGCCAGCGTGAAAGAGTAACAAACTTTCGCGTTTATAATAGTAGTAGGATAACAGATTTAATGTTTATCACGAATTGTTCAGTGTGCATATTGTGTTTATCAACGCGTGCGTCGATAACTAGCCAAAAATAAATAATGAAGATAATAACGCCTTTAAGACGACTTTGAGTCACAAGTAACTTAACGTCATGGTAACTTAAATTTTATGTCACATATTCACTAGAAGTTGTAACGTCTACGACAAATAAGAGGTTTGCTGAGTAAGTAAATACGTGAATTGTGCAGTACAAAAATTCCTATAAGAAAAGCGCTCTAAGCAGCTGTCACGCAGTTCGCCAGAGGATGTTTGGTCAGTCCAAAAAAAGGCTTACCATAATCCGTCATAACTTGAAGATACAATGAGGCTGCCGTCTCTGTTGAAATGTACCGCTGAAACTGGATCGGAGTGCGCCGGTAGAGTTTTCAAGCATTTACCTGTAAGTAAAACACCTCATATGTTGATTTTCTAATAAATAAATAAATAAAACTTTTTTCTGAGATGTTTGAGCATCTAGTAATTCATGCATATTTTTAGGGTTCCGTACCCAAAAGGTAAAACGGGAAGTAATAACTAAGACTTCACTTTTCGTCTGTCTGTCACCAGGCTGTTATCTTATGAACGGTGATAGTTTGACAGTTTAAATTTTCACAGATGATGATTTCTGCTGCGAAACATACCAGTCCTCACATCCCATATTCTGACGCTCTCGTCAAAGCTGCCTGATACAATGAGATTGCTCTGTGGGTTGAAGTTGCAGCAAAACACGTAATTGCTGTGTCCTTTGAGAGTTTTCAAACATTTGCCTGAGCTGAGTTCCCAGACCTGAAAGAGAAAAACAATTGTCAAATAAGCCTAGTATTTCACACTAGTTGCGCCCTGCGGTTGCATCCGCGAAGATTGAAATCCCGGTATTCCCACGGGATAAAAAGTAGCCTATGTGCTATTCCAGACTATAATCTATCTCTCTGCTCTGACGGGACAGTTAACGTAACTAAAACCTTGAAGATCTTGCTCACTATGGCCGCCAAATTTGGTTGGCCATGGCCATTTATAAAATGGGTTTCTTTATTGTCACATGGTAATTAACATAGCTTGAGAAATCAAATTATACTTAAATCAAATTGATGTATTAATTTTGTAAAATCTTTGTATAGATGGTTATTTTAGTAGCAGCATGATTTATGAATAATTCATGAATGTACTGTTTTACAACTTTCTATTCCTACCTAGCAACAGTTAGTTAGCAAAAGACACCTACTCCCTCCACTGAATAACTTATTATTTACATAACTAGGAGTCGATTATAATTCATTGTATTAAAACAAACACCTGCCACAAAAAACTATTTAAACTGTAGGCATTCCTTGCAAAAAGAAAACCCGTTTTCTGTATTTAAACACAAAATGATGATCAGAAACGCGATAAAAATGCACCTTCGCAACAGGTGCAACTTTGGCTATTAGCCTCCATACCTATTTATAAATGTTACATAATTTGAAAATGGTTAATATTCACGGTTTCCCATACATTTACATTAGGAAATTATTGTCTTTAGACATAATTTTTTGAGGCTGTGTAAAGAAGGTCTACTACGAACGTTTTCCTGTAACTATAACGGAAGGTACCTACCATTACTGCCCTGTCTCAAAAACAAACTCAGTATAACGAAAATTGGCATTCAACTATCACATTATTCTATTGAATTTTAGCCAAATTTTACAACACTATCTCAGGGAGATAAAATTTTTTATGGTTCTTTTTTTTTGTGTTCCTTAAATCACTGAATCACTAAATCCCAGTCAAGCTTATCTAATCACAATGATAAGAGCAGAAGAGTGTGAGAAACTTTGTTGTGCTGATAAGATTAGATGGATCTGAATTCCATGATCCAGCTTTTATACTTGAAAGTTTTATGATGTTCAATACAATTGAATTCATAATACACTAGGTATATTATGAACTACTACTTATCAGCTACTTATTGCTACAAGAATGTAACTCACAAAGTTACATTCTTGTAGCAATCTAAAACTAGGAACTAATCAGTAAACATTTGAGACCTTGATAAGATGTAGGTATTTAAACCAAATTCTTACTGCTTTGAAGAGAACAAGAGTTCTCTATAAATAAATAATCCACTAATTAAAATAGTGCCTAGTAGGATGTGGGTAATGGGTTTGTTATCAAAAAACATCATAATAGCCACATAGCATAGTTATGAATAAACAATAGCCTCATTAAGATATCTAAAACAATGTATAGAAAAACTTGCAAAACACAGTATAGAAAGAAAGAAAACATTATTTATTTAGCCCACATACTTACTTAAAACTAACAATAACAGTATATGCAGATCAAATAAATTTCTGCTATCTATTAGGCCGCCACTAATATTATTGATAATCATTTATTCTCAGGAATGTAAGTAGAATTATTAGAGTCTGGGTTTGTATGTTATGATAATGTAAAGCATAATAATGTACAGCATGATAATTTGGAATTTGGTCCTCTTTTCCAAAAAAAAAATCTAACAAACTAACCAGTAACCCAGGTAAAAAAGTAGTGGACATGGATTATTGGGTGTGCATTATTGGGGTTTACATTATCATCCTGTACAATAACATGCCATGCATTATTGGCTCCCTATTATTAGTGGCTGGCTATTATTGTTGGTATAGGCGGCTTCCTACATTCTTGACATGAAACTAAGTGTTCTAGGTCATGGTAATCAATTATTATGTATCTCTTTTGTATGAAACACAAAAGACATTTACATTATTACACTAGCGACCCGCCCGCGCGCCCCTGCTTTGCATGGGTGCACATTGTTTTTCTACTATATCATGCATGCATTATACATATAAACCTTCCTCTTGAATCACTCTATCTATTAAAAAAAACCGCATCAAAATCCGTTGCATAGTTTTAAAGATTTAAGCATACATAGGGATATAGGGACAGAGAGAGCGACTTTGTTTTATACTATGTAGTGATTCTAATTCTGTACATAATATTATGAAACAAATTTAATAGAAGTATGCTTAGCTAGTCTGATGATCTAGAACTGATGGGACCAATGACAGCACCCTAATGGAATATCCTCCATGGGTTAGGTATACTGGATGGAATTTTTGTAGGGATAAAGAAAATTAGTAATATCTCACCTTTAAAGTTTTGTCATCACTAGCACTGACTATGAGCCTGCTATCTGATGACCATGCCACATCACTGATCCCCATTTTGTGTCCTGATATTGTCTTCTCAAACTTGCCATCATAAGCACCCCACACCTTAATAAGTTTGTCGGCAGCTGAAATGAATAAAAAAAAATATTTAATGTTTGCAGCATTGAGTTTTTTTAGGTATGATTATACTTTGAATACCAAGCAAAGATATTTTATTTTGTTTTAGTATCAGCAGGTAGGTTAGCTATATTGTGATCTTCAATCATTTATGTGTACTTCACTTTGTACTGCCAACCTTTCCACCAACTAGCTTCTAAACCAAGGTTACCTGAAAGAACTCACTTTCAGCAATAAGGCCATCCATTGTACATAGGTGAGTTATGCCTACATTTATGGTGTAACCTTGTGTATGTTATCTATGTATTTAAGATACAAAATTAATGACCCAATAAACTGTAGTTCCCAACTGTTGCTAGGAAGTTTTTGTCTAAGGTGAACACTGCATGACTCACAGTATTTTTTACACTATGAGACCATTATGAACATGAGAGCTTTTTCTTTGTTACAAAAGACTCAAATGAACTGAAAACTCAAATGAGCTCAAGACTCTAATGAACAATTTTACAAATCGAAATGGTTCTTCTTAGGGTTCTTTATCTTTATCATCATCAGCCTGGACCAGTCCACTGTTAGATTCTGTGAGGTCTATACCTCACCCATATCTGCAGTGCAAGTACCGTTCTTATCAATCACTTAATTGACATTTAGAATCTTCAAAAATTCATTAAAAATGGTTTTAACAATGGATAAAACCATTTTTAGCAATTGACCTATTGTATAATTCTATAAATAGTGGATATTACTTGATTATGACTATATAGATGTTTATTTATTTATTTATTTATTAGAAAATGTGATGACATGTAGATGACTGTGCTTATAGCTTCTGTTGAAATGTTTAATATCAGTCACTGACCTCATTGTATCAGAGTGGAAAGAAATTAAAGCATTTTATTGAATAAAACTGATAAATCAACATAATCTACCATTGCATTGGTAGGTAAATTATACTTATTTCGCTTATTGAATGTGACTTTGGTGCTAACAACTGTTGCTATGCTAGGTATTTCATTATGGGCAATATAAATACATCTATCACCTTATCTAGGTCAAAATAGAGTGATATCAAACTTAGTGACAGGTTGGTTGCCCTGCATATATACCTACTAAATTATACTTCATTAATTTAAATTTGGTGCATTATGACTAGAGATTCCAAGTTAAATAATAGTCTAGTTAAAATTCTTCATTAAAATTACAATGTGTTAGAAATGTCAGCAATAATACAGGAGGTTGTGCCAATAACACACTTATCTATTACCAGTAAGGTTGATTATTGTGTGACCCAAAAAATGCTTTCTATAAAATAATAAAAATTGTGTCTTATCTTTTCTGATTAGATGGAGAAACTACACATGTAAATAAAACATGGGTGAAGCTTACAGCTAACATAAATATATATATTTTTTCATGAGCATAATTTATATAGCTTGCGTCGATATTGCGATGGTATACTCACAGGAGCTAGCCAGCCATTCTCCATTTGGACTGAATTTGACCGATGATACGGCCTTCGTGTGGCCAGCAAGGGTAAATTTGAGGGTATAATTCGGCTTCTGGAAACCGATGATAAAATTAGCGCCAAATCGCACGTGCACAAAGTTGAAGTTACATAAACATGTGCCGCCCGCCAGACTGACGCAAACCGATGAAATACAAAAAAAAAACAGTTTACTTACTGCTGCCGATGACTTGTTAGACTGAGGGGCTGATTGTGAAAGCGAATTTGGACCGGACAAAGTGGTGGAAGCACCACCGTGAGTTTGGTGAGCAGCAGGGTGGCCTGGCCCGGGACCTAGCGGCACCATGTTTTAACTTTCGACGCACTACGCTTTGATTGTTCTTTAACCTACACAGTCACAAACAAACACTGAACTGGAATATAAACTGAACTTTGAAACTAGTAGTACGCGTAACTTGTCACCCACTCGCGATTTTTTAACGTAGATTTTTAAAGGACATTCCAAATCTAGAAACAGGCGTCTCAAGGCGGCGGCGTGCATTTCGTTTCGCGAAGAGTTGACTGACAGTACTGCCAACATTCAAACAAAATCTCATCTCAATCGTTGGTCTATGGTACGTTACGAGAAAAAAAGTCTATGTTAAAGGGCTTTGTAAACGGTACGATTCGTCGTCGCCTCGTCTGTACACGCTTCAGACGACTAATCGATAATCTGTGTCATGATCATGAACGATTTACTCATCGAAGACTAGACGATGCTAACGATTTACTCATCGAAGGCTATTCCCGATAGCAACAAAATCCCATGCAAATGTGAAAATCATAACGATAAATGGGATACGTATTGAATTATTCGATTATGTCTAATAACCTTCATTTTCAACAAAAAGAAAAATGATCAATCGGTACGACCAATAGTTTCGTGTACAAATTTCTTGTCAGGGTCTATGGTGTAGAAATATTAATTTGACCTTTTTGACATTACCAAGGTCGAAACTGTCAAATAACGAACGAAATTTGCATTTCTTTCTTGCTCGCCCGGCGGTTTTGGTTTTGTGTAAAAACTAAAAACTATCTCTAGTAGTTAAATATCCAATAACAATAACAAAATGGCTTTAAATAAACTGGCTATCGATGCCCTTAACTTGTCCGGGAAGCGTGTCCTAATACGGTAAGTAAATGTGAAACCATGTCCATGAAACCTTCAACCCAAGATTTTTCTGAATTGGGGATATTTACTTATTTTTCAGGGTGGATTTCAACGTCCCACTTAAAGAAGGTGTAATCACGAACAATCAACGTATCGTAGCTGCACTGGATACTGTAAAATATGCTCTAGAGAAAGGTGCTAAGTCTGTCGTCCTGATGTCCCATCTAGGAAGGCCTGATGGACAGGCAAACTTGAAGTACACACTCAAACCTGTTGCTGAAGAGCTAAAGAAACTGTTGAGCAGGTATCCACACCATGCATGAAATTTGGGTTAGCTATAGCAATCCTTGTACCCCATTGCGGGACGTCCATGCAGATCTCATGGGTTGGCTATAGCAATCCTTGTACCTGAGTTGAGGGTTGGGAATAGGGGGGATGCAAGTGGGGGTAGATGGCAAGTCTTCCCCTTGAGTCCTTTTTTCTAGGAAATGAAAAAAATAATTTAATTTTTCAGGTAAGTTACTAGTTAGGTTAGGGTTTTCTTTTTTATATGAAGAAAATTGGTAGTAATATTTCATCTCTATGACAAAAAGACTCAAGGGAAGGAATTCTCATTAGGTTAGGGTTATTTTTTTTTTTTTTTGAAAGTGAAGAAATTTGAAGAAAATTTTTTTTCATTTCCTAGAAAAAAGAACTATAGGGAAAGACTTGCCATCTACCCCCACATGCTTTCCCCCTATCCCCAACCCTCAACTCAGGTACCAGGGTAGCTATAGATTAACCGATCTCATTCCCCCACCACAAATTAGAATTAGAATCCTTGTACCGAGGTTGAGGGTTAGGGGTAGGGAGGTTGCAAGTGGGAGTAGAAGGCAAATCCTTTTTCCTTGATTCCTACAAGGATTACTATATAATTTTCATTTATAACATGATATTTACTATGATTTGTGAGTTTGATTGTTTCCCAATATTTAAGCACAAGATTTCAATACAGTTTGTTTAGTGATAAATAATTGATTTTGTTTTCCAGAGACATTACATTCCTCGCTGACTGTGTCGGTGCTGAAGTAGAGGCAGCTTGTGCCGATCCCCCCGTCGGTTCAGTGATCCTCTTAGAGAACCTTCGCTTCCATGTGGAAGAGGAAGGCAAGGGTCTTGATGCTAGTGGAGCTAAAGTCAAGGCTGATCCAGAAAAGGTCAAGGCATTCAGGGCTAGTTTGAGAAAGCTCGGAGACCTGTACATCAATGATGCTTTTGGTGAGTCAAGTTTACAAGCTTCTAACATCTAATCATCCAAAGAGTATATTGTGAAGGTTGTGGAAAGTCTGTAGGTTCTGAATTGTTCTTCCTGGAAATGTAGGAGAAGACCTATGTCCAACAATGCCTATGGACTTAACACTGATGATTAAGATAAAGAATTTAGACTGTTAAGATTCTATGATTATGAAGATTCTTATATGCTATTTGTGTGTTTAGATTTCTAATACCATAAAGAAATATAAGTAGTGCAGTAATAGGTGTATGCTGTTTACCAAGGAATAAAAACTTGGCAACAGTGTGGTGCCAAATTACTATCCCCTTGACAGACCAATGTATAATGTCGTCCATGCAGGTCTCGACTATGGCGATGTTGTTTCCGCTTATGTATTCATCAGCCTTTTGTGTGCTCTAAGATGACTGCAGTAACCAATTTCGGCTTAAAAAGTTTTAGCTCATAATGAGCTTCATAGCTCACACCATTATTATCAAGGGTGTGAGCTACAAAGCAAAGTCTTAAGGGGCGATATATAGGCTATACGACGCGCCACTATCTCGCTCGCGCAATTGAACATTTTTGAAGACATCACTGATTATAGTTATGTCAAATCGCAATCGGTTAAGATGTTTTCAATGGCATTACAAAGATTTAGCAAACTAACTTTTTGATCCAAGCAAGTTTTCACACTTAAAATGAGATTTTATATTTTTCTAAATTTTATGTAGGAAAACTTGCAAAAAAACTAAGTGAATTTTAATAAAACAGGAACTGCACACCGAGCACACAGCTCAATGATGGGAGAAGGCTTTGAACAAAGAGCCAGTGGATTCCTGCTGAAAAAAGAACTACAATACTTTGCTAAGGCTCTGCATGAACCTGAGAGGTATGTAGACAAGTATTTTTGTATAAAACACTAGTTGCGCCCTGCGGTTTCACCCGCGCAGATTCAAATCTCGGTATTCCCACGGGATAAAAAGTAGCATATGTGCTATCCCAGACTATATTCTATCTCTCTGCCAAGTTTCATCCAGAACCGTTCAGCCGTTCCGGCGTGAAAGAGTAACAAACACCCATCCATACTTATTAACTTTCGCATTTTATTAGTAAGTAGTATTAAATATTTACATGTTTCATGCACAAGAGGAATAAAGAAAAACAGAAACAGCTGCACTTTTATTCCCAGGGGCAGTAGATATCCCCTCAAATCTCTGAGTACCAAGTATCAACTAAAGATTCTTTGAGCATGTCTAAAGCTGGCTTCTCAAGGCGTGTGGTATTACAAGTCATTATTTTTTTAATCACCTATGGTAAGAGATGACAATAGCTAATATCTTGAGAGTTTTTTAAATGTTTATTAAACTTTAAAAAATTTTATACAAATAATATTGTATTACTTATGGTTTTTTTTTTATTATCTGTAGGCCTTTCCTGGCTATCCTCGGAGGAGCTAAAGTGGCTGACAAAATCTTGCTCATTGAGAACCTACTGGACAAAGTCAATGAGATGATCATTGGTGGTGGCATGGCCTACACATTCCTAAAGGAAACCAAAGGGATGGCTGTAAGTATAATAAACATGACTGTGAAAACTGTGTGGTCACTGACCTGGTATAAAAAAAACTGAAAAAAAACTGAAACAGCTTCACGACTTTGATGCCCAGGCACGGTAGATATCCCTTCAGATCTCTCAGTACCAAGTACTAACTTCAAGATTCTTTGAGGATGTCTAAGGGGGGTAGTCAGAGGTACGTCCAAACGTTACATTTGGCACATACCCACATTTTGCAGTAGTTAGTATTCCATACGTGACAGGTTGCAAGCCCATCGCCGCTGTTAGAATACTAACTGGTTTCCTCACGATGTTTTCCTTTACCGTTTAAGAGCACTGGCATTGCGCACATAAATTTTTTCGACTGACCTGGTATATTTATGATAAATAAATTTATTTTTATATTAAAATAATTTTTCAATAAGGTGTCGCATATAAACTACTAGTAGCATCCTGCAGTTTCACCCATGTACTTTTAAATCCTGGTATTCCCACAGGATAAAAAGTAGCCTATGTGTTATTCCAGACTATAATAGTATATCTCTGTGTCAATTTTCACCAAGATCCGTTCAGCCGCTCTGGAGTTATAGAGTAACAAACATCCATCCATCCATCCATCCATACAAACTTTCGCATTTATAATATTAGTAGGATGGACGCCGCTGCCCAAGATACTCACAAAACGATGGTTAAGTATAAATTAAAAATTACTAACATATTGTTTCTTAAATTTCCTTTTAGATCGGTGCATCTTTGTATGATGCTGAGGGAGCCAAAATCGTGAACAAGCTCATGGAAAAAGCAGCTAAGAACAATGTCAAGGTCCACCTTCCAGTGGACTTCACCACTGCTGACAAATTTGATGAGAATGCGCAGGTAAACAAACATCATCACCCTGAAGAGGCCCAGTTCTGAACGTAGGCCTCCCCAATGACATTTTAGACTTGTCAAAAACATGGAAGGCTAAGCATAATTCTAGTTTCATAGCTCGTCGTGTTAGGTATACCTCTGTAAAGAAAGGGAAAATGGGTGATAATGATAGAACAAAATTTCAAGTTAGAATTGCATTATAAAAAAAGTTGGTGGATAATGTAGTTTTTGATTTCTACATATTGATATTATGTGCAGAATTTTGGAACTCACTTCACCAGTAACATATAGAATCGGTAGATTACTTTATTCTCTATATTCTTTAATAATATTCTGTCTTATAGCAATCATAATAAGATTCAATCTAGCATGTCGTGATTAATGTTTTAGACTGGGGAAGTGACTGTCGAATCAGGCATTCCAGATGGCTGGATGGGTCTTGACGTTGGTCCTAAATCCCGGGAACTCTTTGCTGAGCCCATCGCCAGGGCCAAAGTAATTGTATGGAATGGGTAAGTGTGCTACTTTCGTCCCTACTGCTTTGATCTTTAAGTATATTTGGGATTAAACTATTTGATATAACTACTTCAACATTCAAGTAAAATAAGATTTATGAATTTCAACTCTGCTGTCGTTCATTTTGGGTATACTTTTGCAGACCAGCTGGTGTGTTTGAGTTTGAGAAGTTTGCTGGAGGCACCAGGGCTCTCATGGACGGTGTCGTCAAGGCGACCGCCAACGGAACCATCACCATTATTGGTAATTTATCCATTCCAAATTATAAAAGCGAAAATGTCTGCCTGTTACTTGTTTACAGCTGACCGAATAATTAGGATGAAATATGGCTGATATAGAGATATAAATGTCATGAGACTGTTGCCATCTCTTTTTATTTAGCTGTTGTTAAAAGGTTTGCCACACTGGATGTGGTCCAGCAAAACGGCATTGTTGTTCATACATGCGATTCTTTAGACCAGTGTGGCATATCGTTTAGTGGGCTTGAATGTTTTACTATTATTTAAGTAGGCAACTAAAATTGAAACAGCTTCACAACTTTGATCCCCAGGCACGGTAGATATCCCAGAACACCAAGAACTAAAGTGTATTTGAGGATGTCTAGAAAGGGTAGTTATAGGAAAGTCAACATATTAAATTTGTCACATACTCATAGCTCACATTTCGCAAAAGTTGATATTCCATACGTGACAGGTTGTTGGCACTGGCAATACTACTTGGTTTCCTCACGATGTTTTCCTTCACCGATTGTGAGCACCGGCATGATTTAACCAGTACATTAAATTACAGGTGGTGGTGACACCGCTACTTGCTGCGCAAAATGGGGTACGGAAGACAAGGTATCACATGTGTCAACCGGTGGTGGCGCCTCCTTAGAACTACTTGAGGGTAAGTAACTCAAGTAACGACGTGTTCGAGTCTAAGCTCCTGACTCTCCAGCATCGCCGCAAAGTTGCCAGTCCAGCGGTATTCTTATTTTTTTTTAACTGAATACACCGTCCTTTGACTACAATCTCACCTGATGGTATGCGACGATGTAGCCTACGGTGGAGCAGTACGGTCTAGAAGACACCTATTCAATCTTGCCTTGAAGAGACTCATATTATAATGGTCAGGAAAGACAGGCGACGATAACGAGTTCCACTCTTTATAGCGTATTCTACAGGATACATTTCGGTGAATGCGCGTCGGAATTCTACAGCTTGATCCCCTCATGCCCTTTCCACCATCGGACCACCAGACGTACGGAAACGAGGCATCCATTCATGGTTAACTTACCAACTGCCCGCACCAAGCGCTTTGCTTCTTCATTCATCATGCGCTCGGCCAAAGAATGGTTTTCCTTACCGTAATATAATTTGGGAAATTATTGAGTTTTCTTATACAAAAAATAATTTAAAATAAATTGTGTAAGGAAAAATTTTAACGTTTTTTTAGGACTACGTTATTTATTTGCCTGTATAGTAATTTGTTTTCAATTATTATACATGATTACTTTGGTGTATTTTGATGATTGTTTGGTTGATTGGATTGTTTCTGGGAAACTCTTGACTCTAGAAAACTCTAGTATTTGAACGAAACTTTGTTGTGGTCTAAGTATTTCCCTCTTTATATTATTTTGATTATGTATTAAGTTATAAGCCGTTTTGCCATTAAAATGTTGTTGCAATAAGTCAATAGTGATTGTAGGTAATCCTATCAATCGTGGCAAGTTTGTTTTGGCAGCTAGACCATTTAATTAAACATTCAATAATACATGCCTAATAAGTAATATTAAAATAAATAAATATTTTTTTTCAATTCACAGGTAAAGTTCTACCTGGAGTGGCAGCGCTCTCTGACGCATAAAATAAAAAAAGATGAGCATATTTATTGAATAAGAATAAACAAATACAAGTGGGTAGGTCTCCTCAATATTCGTTGGTAAGTGAAAGTGTAAAAATCAATAAAATGAGTTGTACTGTGTATGTTAGGAATAGCATAATAGATATGTGTCATATTTTGTGTGAACCTATCGAATACCTAATTTATTAACGCGATTAAACTATCTGTTGATAATTAACATTCTCTTTCATTTTCGGTGTACCTTACCTTACCGTTTGCTGTGCAAATAAAAATCAAAATATGGATTGACCCTGAACTGAGAATGTAGCCTATTTCGCGGGACCCCTTTGTATAAAAGTTTACAAAAAGTAGTTAAAATAGACAATGAGAAAAACTGTGGATCTAATTTTTATTGTGTTCCTTAGAAAATAACAGTAATAAGCACGAATAAAAATTTTTATGCTGTGGCTCAAGGCACAAGGACTTTTGACTTTTATAATCTTGAGTATTCTCTCTTTATTGTAATACTCGCATTTTAAACTGTTGCATAAAATTACGAGTTTGTCATAAAAACTAAACTTATTTAGGTACAACATACTCAACTAGACACGACATCATCGAAGCAAATCACAATGAGAGTAGAGTAACACAAGCGTAGGCAAGTCTAATGGGCTATAAAAGTGATCCGTCTGTCGGTTTCCACTGATCCGTGAATCCGCGATAATACAACACGAGCCAGGGTTAGGGCGCAATTTCCTTTTATTTGTACACCACCCTTTCACCTAAATTGCCAAAGCAATTTGGACTTTCTCGCGTTGTTATTAAAAAGCTCGTCCAGCTCATTAGAAAATCATTTTGCAGCCTTTACGTATTTACTCAGGGTATGTTTTACAACAGAGCTACCTGTAGATGGCAAGGTAGGCCATCGATCGGTGACGCGCGCAAGCGTAATCTTTCTACGACTCCAAAAATTCATTTCAAGTTCATCACAAAGCCTCTTGAAATATAAAATAAGGCTATGACATGACAAGATAATTCCCCTCGATTCCTTATTTCTCGCGATTTACGGCCCTTACGACTCAATAATGCTCCCATCAATTTCCAATTCAGGTGCCTGAACTTCGGTCCAATTGGCGAGGGTTTACGCATGCCCAGTAAGACCCCTAGCTATAGAAGTAATTATTTGAGTCAGTGATGTTAAGGACTTAGCCGGTGGCCGGCACGGCGAGTAGCGAAACATGTAGGATAATTTTACTGAACCTATACGATTCGTTGAGGATCCGGTTTTAGTGTCAATTGTAGGATTAGGCTAAGTAGTGCATAATCGTTAATCTTGATCGTATAGAGAAGAGAGGTGAGTGATTCTTATTATTATAAATCTGTCATGTGTGTTTTGTTTTTAAAGCACCAAGAAGATGAGTTTATCCTGCATCACTGAAATTTTAATAAGTCTTTATGACATTTTTTCTACATCTTCGCTCAATCGTTTTGTATGCACTTTCTTTTATGAAACGTTTATAAGCATACCACTACTATAATGCACTTGTGAATAGTATCATATGCGCTTCTCATCGCTTGTCGTCGATTAAATCAATAGTAGGATGTCTTTGTGATCCAAATAACATTGTTTTTAATTTTTATATCATCGTATATAGATTTTTCACATAATCAATTAGCCTTAACAAAGCTTGTATGGGAACCAGATAACTGATGGAGTACATAAATACTTTTTTGTAATAACATATTTAGAACAAAGAATAATATAATATCCAGAAACATTAATGATTATCACACAAATGCTATACTTACCTAAGTCTAAATCAATTTGTTTTCTTATATTATTTACTTATTTGTTTTTATAAACCAAATTCTGATGATATATTAAAAAAGTAAAAAATTAACCGCCAATTTCTGAAAGCTCGATCAAAGTTAATTGGCTGTCAAGTCACTAGCTAATTCAGCTTGTTCTTCAAACTAGATAGAGATAAGTGTCTTGAAAGTCAATTAGCTTTGATCGAGCTTTCAGGAACGGTGGTTAGTACCTATAGCAAAAAAAGTCGTTAAGTTTTAGTCGTAGTACTGTTCTGCGCCAAAAAAAACACAAGGATCATAGAAAATAACGGCAGGACCCGAGCTGTAATTTTGTTGCTTTTCTATGCTTGGTCGCGTCGAACCGGCATCAGATTCACTTAGCTTTAAGCCGTTTCAAAGTGATCGTTGTCATTTAAATGAATACTCTTGATTTGACTTTGACTAACAAATCACGGTGTCCGCTAACAAGGCGTATTGCAGAGCAACCCAAATTTCTCAATTTCCCTGTTTTTATTAGTATTTAAGCTCTGCAATTAATTTTATAGGACGTCATGCTAACTTATGTAGCGCTGGCATCCGAACTTACGTGCACGTAAAAACTCTCATTCTGGACCAGGAAAACTCGTTAACCTCGTAAAAGCAGCAATTTTCACAAGCTATAACTACGTAATTTATCGCAGGTTACGTGCACTGTGAATTTGTGCATTTCATGTCGAAAACGAGCATGCTAATTAATACTGCAGGTCATGGGCGAAGGCGGGTGTGTTTGCGAGCTAGTGGGTAGCCAGCCGGCAAGACAAGGGGGGCTGCAGGCTCAATCATTTGTATCGATAAAACCTTTCTGCTACATCCCGCTGCAAAAAGTCTAAGTGCGGAAAAAGGAGTCCAATTACATTAACATTAACATTATCCCGCTGCAATATTAGTTGCTTTTGCCATTATATTTACGCTATAGCTAAATGCCAATTAAAAATACGTTGTATTTACAAATCGACAATTAGTTCCGTACTAGGTAGGTATCGTATGATCTATAGCTTTTAAACCTCAAGAATAAAAGGAATGCAAGCAAGAAGCGAGAAACTGCGATGGCCAACTCTTTCCTTCACCAGTAAACTTCGCTGGTATCAACCATGCCGGACTGGCCGTGGCTAGTGCTGGCTGCGATGTTTGGGGCGCTCTCGGCACTAGCAGTCCCGTTGGCATTCTTCCTCTACTACATTCGAGTGTTCGAGAAGAAACCAAAGTTTGAGAACGAGTTCAGTTTGCCGGTCACTTTACCGCTGGTAAGTTTCAGTAACTTTGTAATTTTGTCTCTTGAGGCGCACTTAAAATCCTTTCACCACACTGTTTCGGAAGAAACTAGTGACACGACAAGAAGAAGTAACTTTGTTAACAACTACCTACACTCAACCAACTTAGGAGAAATTTATGTTGCAATTTCACAGCTAGATATGTATACAGGGTGTCCCAGAACTCAACGTCAAGCCAAAACGGGGCGACAGGATTGATTGTAACAAGAGAAAATCAAAATAAAATCTATCCCATGCAGTTTCAAAATTATGGTCATTTAAAAATCTAAAAGCCTAGCCTAGCAATGAGCGCCTAGCGCTCATTGGCTCGAATGGACGGCGAGCCTGCATTGACAATGTAGTGCATTGACAATATAGTTGCAGTTTGTTGTGCATATTATTGTCCGACTGACTATATATTGTCTATGTATAAGTACTATGACTATGTATAAGAATGTATTATCTTATTATGTTTTAATTTGTATGCTTAGCTTATATTTCTTGTTTTCTGTTTTACCCGTGGTGTTACCCGCTCAAGACCCTGGCAGAATACCAGTGCTGCGCTGTTACTTGTGAAAAGGGTAACGGAGCAGCACGGAGCAGCAAATACTGAGCCAGGGACCTATTAGCCCATAATTTTCACCATGCAGGACTTGGTTTTTCTATTATTATTATTTTTTAGTCTATAAATTATTATCTTTTGTTACCTGTCTGTACCTTTGTTTTGTTTTTTCTTTTTTATTGGGTTAATAAATTATTTTTCTTTCTTCTTTCTTAAAAATTTGGTCAATCTGTAACCATTTTTCGGTTATTGTTTCATGATGTTTACAATCAATCTTGTCGCCCCGTTTCGGCTTGACGTTGAGTTTTGGGACATCCTGTATATAGCATAGATAGCTGACATTTTACAATCTAGTTTGTTTTACAGTTTTCGGCAAACGTGGTAGGTAAACCTACCCCTCAATATTTTTTTATTTTTTTTTTTATTTTATTTTATTTGGAAAACAAACAGTGTTACATTCTATAATTAAAATTGGAAGCAGTGTTAGTGTTTGGCTTCTTGGACAACAAGCCAAAGTTCCAGAGCGATGTGATTGCATTGCCAATCACTTTACCGCGAAGTGTAACTTATGAACTTTCTTCAGGTGGGTGATCTGTATCGTTAACATGTTAAAAATTTATTTCAAAAACTAAACAAAATTGTATTTAAATATATAGGTACAAAGATACATGAGAATTGAATCATACTACTGCCACCATGTAAGCCATCCCTATAGAAATATGCATAGAAACCAGTTTATTATCTTTATTGTTCACACTAGCTGCACTTCACCTACAAGCGAATGTTGCAGAGTTTTATCTTGGCGTTTTGTCATCACATTCACACCTACCCGATTTATAATTAACAACCTATCTAAATAGCTACCTACACATACACCATGACACACTACCTACACTACACATTTTCATTACCACGTTTTATTTTACACATTGTTCTCTTTTTTTTTGTGATCAACTTTATATTTTGTCTGTTTTATTAGTTAACTTTCACCTTATTATTTTGGTTTGTCTTCACAGTATCATCTGCCTACCTACATAAGTTGCTTATAAAATGTAGATTCGTTTTGGTTTATGCACAATGTATATTATATAGTTTATATTAGACAATAAGAAAACTGTGAATCTAAGAATGAATAAATAAATAAATAAATAAATAAATAAACTCCGTGTAATTAAAGGTTCATTTAGCTCTAGGCACGTATAGGCAAGTTATAACTCCTTCTTGGCATTACCATTCTTACCGCCGGTTTCTGAAAACTCGATTAAAGCTAACCGGCTGTAAAGTCACTTGCTATCTCTATATAATTTGAAGTAAAAGGTAAAATAACAAGTGACTTGACAGCCGATTAGTTTTGATCGAGCTTTCAGAAACCGGCGGTTACTGTCTCTGACTGTGATCAGATGAAGTCACGGTATTTTTACAGTTGAGAAGAGTAGGTACCTACTATATTTGTCCATAATATTTTTTTCTAAACGAACTAGGTTTATGTGAGTATATAATGGTGGGCTAGGTCTCGCTAAGACAGTTGTCATCATATTTATGTGACAGTTATAGAATCGCTGTAAAATGATCGACTGGTATTATAAAACAGACGTAATGATAGTTTTTGATCACTTTGTTAGATTTTAATTAATACATTACAGTACAAAGACAAAACTTCTGAAGATACTTATATTTTTTATTAGAGTCAATAATCATACTATTATAAAAACGATGAAATGCAGGGTCTACTGAAGAAGAATCATATTTAAAATATGTATAAAACTGCTATGTAATAACTTGTCTGTCGATGGGTTTCCTAAAACAACATTTACTCACACAGCTCTAACAGAGTTTAACCTATTCAACATTTTTAAATATTATAAAATGACGCATTTGTCCCCCAAATGTTATCTCCTGCCTATAATATTTGCATTCCAGGTGCTAACTAATTGACAAAAGCAAAATCTGCAATCTCGCATGGGTAGCAATCAATAAATTACTACCTAAGTACCTACGTATTGCAACGGTCGACAGAGCAGTAAAACTTCCTAAGACTTTAATGGCTACACCCAGTTCAAGCGATGTTATTGATGGCAACTTCGTGGCGTGGAACCTCATTACAAAGTTGTTCGTGCACTTGAACCTCATTATAAAGTTCGTTCGCTAAAAAAAGCACGGAGACAAATTGGCAGTTACTCTGAAATAACTAAAAAAAGCACGCAGACAAATTGACAGTTATTCTGAAATAGCTATGGTTTGATCAATGAGCCCCTATTTGCTCTTTAAGTTGACCTATGATTATGTCAAGTTGAAATATAGGTTAGCACGACCTTTTATCTAAGCTAAACATATCTACCCAGTTTAAGTAGACGCAATAAAAATGAAGCGCCATCAGTTTACGACCAGAAAATGGCAAATTTATTTAAAATATGCACAGTGAAGATTTGCATTTAGTAGATTAAGATTAATAAGAAGAAGATTGATAAGAGAAATTATAGGTACTTTTGCAAGTATTATTAATTAATTGATTAATATAATTGTGGCAAACAAATAAATCTCAAAAAAAAAAGGCTGGACAATCCACACAGCACCATCTAGCCCCAAAGTAAGCCACTCAAAGCTTGTGTTATGGGTACTAGATAACTGATATGATAACATTAATACATTATATACTAACATAGATAGATATGTTTTATTATACATAGAAAACACCCAGACCAACGTGACAAATTTCTGCAGATCGTCCACAAATTTGTTCCGAATAAAACATACCTAAAAGACCCAATACAATCAAATTTAAAAACTACGTATTTTATAAGTCCAGTTACTTATAAAGGTCATGACAAATGCGCGTGCACAAAAAAGAGGTTTGATATGTCCTGGTTCAGACCTAATTTCAATGATGGCACTTCCAAAGCCACGACAATCCCAACTAATATTATAAATGCGAAAGTAACTATCTATCTGTCTGTCTGTCTGTCTGTCTGTCTGTCTGTCTGTTACGCTTTCCCGCTTAAACCTCTCAACCGATTTTGATGAAATTTGGCACAGACAATCTTTAGACCCTGAGAAAGAACATAGGCTACCTTTTATTGAGAAAAAAAGAGATGAAGAGATTAAAAGTACGCAGACGAAGTCGCGGGTACCAGCTAGTCTTTATATAATTAAGCAACGCCAAATCTCTGTTGACAGAACAAGCATGATCCCTGTAAGGCAAACTTAGTTAATGTACCTACCTATCGTCGTCCATCACTAAGTGAGGACAGTTACCCCTTGCGCCCTAAATTGAGCCCTTTAATCATTTTGTCGACCCCAATTCCATCACAAATATAATTAAATAGAACGAAGCTAAATATCCTTTGATAGCGAGATCAATTACTCAATTTAGTCGGCAACGCTTCTTAAATAAATGCGGAAAAGGTAAAGGATTTTGATAAAATGGAGCCTAACGCACCATATGAGTTTCCTTCTTATTAAATCTTGTGACGGTGGTTCCTCGCGTGAGCAAATTATGTGGAGAAAGAATTTTTGCTTGTTTTATCACTACGCACTGCGTCTGTGTGATACGCATATGAAATAGGCAGTTCTCGTTTACATCAGAAGTCTACTTACTACTGCTTCGGCGAATAAGTTTGCAGTGCGTATTTCCCGTGAGACGTAGAAAGTAATCATTTTGTATGTTCTAGCCTTCCGATAAGCGTATCGGAAGCTACTGTACTGCCAGTTTTATTCAAGACCCTTATTCAGAACTGTCAGCTATACGTTTGTTTTGCTATAGCGAATGGTTTAGTGTCCGGTAAACGGGCTAGTTTGGTGGCAATTTATTGCTGCAGCCCTGCTTACGATCTATTTGCGTGAACAAGACAAATATAATATACAGTTGCAGCTTGAAATTGCCGCAATTTCTAGTCCTTTTACAGGCCTGTTTCTAAAAGAGTCTTTATCATAAACTTGTACCTACCTACCTATTACGTGTGTAAAGTCTCGTATATTCGACGTTAAAATATAAAGAAACCAGGATAATCCAAATCATATTCATGAATAGGTATATTATAGCAACATTTAAAAAATCTTTAAACAGGATATTCTGAACGAACTAACAAGAGGAGCCGGGAGTACACCAGAGGGAACTCTCAATGCGATGTTACAGTTTATATTCCAACAAAGCACAGCTGATACACAATGGCTGCGGCGGCGTTTGGCCACGGAACTGGCAGAGCTGCTGACTAAAACATCTTCTGGGAAGATCTTTGATTCTCTGACGGTAAGACCAAAAACATCCCTTAAGGCTCCGGTGACAGCGGCTCGCAATTTCGAGGTGCGATTGGCTATTATTTCATTTTATTTCATTTCGGGGAGGTTGTTTGAAAGAATAACTCTAAAGT
Organism: Plemyria rubiginata; assembly: GCA_963576535.1. Lineage (NCBI taxonomy): Eukaryota > Metazoa > Arthropoda > Insecta > Lepidoptera > Geometridae > Plemyria > Plemyria rubiginata. The sequence goes on along the minus strand of OY754908.1, from coordinate 11,253,171 downwards.
GACACGCATAAATACTATTCGAACACAAATAATACAATAATATAAGGGAAACATGCCCGAATCAGAAATTATTTTGGTATTAGTATGTTTGGTCTTACGTTTACCTAATACCAAAATGATTTCTGACTTAAGCACATTTCCCTTATATTATTGTATTATTTGTGTTCGAACAGTATTTATGCGTGTCACTTTAGAGTTATTCTTTCAAACAACCTCCCCGAAATGAAATAAAATGAAATAATAGCCAATCGCACCTCGAAATTGCGAGCCGCTGTCACCGGACCCTTAATGACCCTTATGACCGAACAGCCCCCCATCCATTCGTATTCATTTCCTACGAGCCTTACGCAAATTGATAACATAACTCACCTGGTCAGAGTTCACACACACATCTCTCAGCATAACTCGGCGACATCAACAACGACGGTTGTGTAGCTCGCTTGGCCAGTCCCAACGAAAGTCCTATGTAGCCAGTATTTAGCGGGCGTACATTTATGGCATTTAAATATGAGCGGTACCATGCTTTCGATAGCTCTACCAGTAATTAGCGTATCTTGGAATAAAATCTAAGCTGATAGGATTAAAACCTTAACCCCATAAAAGGTGCCAGAATAGTGGCTGCACAGTTATTGGCGCCCAACATGGGGCAATAGCGCAGATTCATTGTGAACGCATAAACATGTGTGAGCAATAATCCTGTGTTCATTGGTTGAAAAAAAAATTATAGCATGTCCCTCGATGAAACTCGACGCTTATTTTTAATGGTTGCGGTAATAACACCTTTGAACGTACCAAACTCTCGGAGGTTGAAATAAAGTACCTACATGGTTACGTTAGCTGGAAACCTTGTGAAATTCAAACATTTCAGCAATTTCCTTCATCATTAAGTAAACCAAGTTTGATTGTTCTTAAGTTTGAAAGTTTTAATTTGTATCCGCTGAAATGGATAGAATAAAATATTCTAATTTCATACAAATATTTTCTGATCACGACAATATTTTGATTCGACGCTCGCTGCACCTCGCGTTTCAGCTGGACAGGAACACCGTACCTACCGTACCGCGGCTCGATTACGCTAATGTATGGCTATCGAGATGGCTTTCAGTTTGACATTTGATTCCCATCACATGTTAAATTGAACGCCATCTCGTTAGCCAGACATTAGCGTAATCGGGCTGCCGCACAAAAAAACGTGGTATATTTAAAAAATGTTGTAGTTCTAAAAAATGTTCTATAATGATCGTGGGTGACATTATTTTGTAGTTATTAGTGTATGTTCACGGGCTTAGCCCATAGCAGAAATATCTAAATATGTAGGTACTTGCAATTCAGGCTCAACATGTTTTCTTACACTTGACTTGTTGAAAGCGCTTTGGAGCATGTCTAATCTAATCTCCATTGAACCTAAATAAATCCACGACAAAAAAATCATACAGAAATATAAAATGGCGCGCCCAATTTCACCGAATTAGGTACCTAGCCACGTAAAGCATTTCAGGAAAAAACCTTCAAAGTCCAATTTGAGCTAAATTTAGTTTTATTTATGTTTCTCAATTTGTGTTTATTTGGTATATTTATAAGGAAACATGAAAATAACCAGATTTCAATTTGATAGCATGAATAGAGGTTTTTATCCGTAATAGTAATATTATATTATTATTGGAGACATTTCTTGTAACCTTCAGTGACTTTAGTTGAGGCGTGGCCAACGAAAACGCCAAAATAATCACTTTTATTATTTATTATTCTCTGATGGTCTGCTGGTAGTTCTCTTTGATGGTGTTATTTTTATAAAAAAATATTTATATCAAGGTCGTATCTTTTCAGTTTTATCCTCTCGATGCTAAACAGTTACCTCTGTCTATAAAATGGCATTAGCTAACTGGGCACTTACTGAGGACACATCTTTAGTATTGCACTGCGTCATTCTCAGACAAAAAGGTTTATGCCTGTTATTCCTATGGCACCCAACATACTCTTCAAACCGAAACACAGCAATTATGCGAGTACTGTCACTGCAATAAAGACCTCAGTCATTTGTTACGTACTTTAAAAAAACAGTGGCAATGGTAGTACTTTCCCGGTAAAGCCTTTCACAGAGCTCTACTCTTTCAAAATAATGCAACCTCTTTATTGTTTTTGAACCAGCTTCGCTCTTTAGAAGTAGGCACGGAATTCCCCAGCATCACGAACCTTCGTCTCCTGAGCGGGGAGCTGGAAGACGACGGCGCTCGTCTCAGGTCGTTGGACCTGAACTTCGACCTGTCTTACGATGGCAACTTCAGAATTGACGTAGACGCTGTGATGCTGCTGGGAAAGATTGCAAATATTTCTATAACAGGTAATTTTTAAAGTCTAATACTTCTAAGTCTAATGCGTAGTCTTTTTAACCGACTTAAAAAAGACGGAGGTTCTCAATTTGACTGTTGTTTGTTAACGTAGAACTTTCGACTGAATGAACCGATTTTGATGATTCTTTTTTTATTTGAAAGCGGGTGCTTCCCGTGTGTTCCCCTTTAAATATGAGTAAGATCTGGCGACTATTTCTTGAGTGTATTTGAAGAATTGAATGAATGAAGAAATGAATGAAATTATTAAATGAATTTTTCTTGCAAAGTGATTTATTATTCCTAGTTAACTTCTAATTTGTCTTCTTGGTGTGTCACTAGTATCTTTTGAAAAAGTGTGCTGAAAGGATTTGCGTGCGCCTCAAAGAGGCTCTGTTCGAGCACTTATCACAAGTTCTATATCTTTTTAGGTTCTACGATATGCCGGTTTCCTCACGATGTTTTCCTTCACTGTTTAAGAGAGAAGTATCCTAAGCGCGTCAGAAATTTTTGAACAAAAATACATATTGGTGTTTTTGCGTATATAGGTATTCGCTTTCAGCGAAAAATTTATAGGCGAATACGGCACTAAACATAGTTGTATTTAGCCACAGTTATATCCCCTATGTTATGTAGCTCTATCTACCTACTGTGATGAAAATCACAAAAATACCTGTGATCCAAGCTAGCTTTAACTTCATTGATATATTTCTCGACGCTAAGTGAAAGGCACTTCACACTGACATCATAATGGGCTCTAAGAGACTTCAATTAATAATTATTAATAACTTCTAAAATACGGTGTTCAGACATTTCCGTGTTTCGTTAAGAGTAGGCCCTTACCTTAAAAGCTTTTTATTTATCTTTTAGCTTTCAAGGGTTATTTTTAAGCAATGTAAAAGAGCGTAATTGGCTCTCGATGACGTCACTCCTCCACGAGTAATATTCCCTGTAGACATTATTGGTAGGCTCACTATAATAAAAAATAAATAAACTAATAATAAATAAACACTATAATAAAAAATAAATAAACTATGCCATCAAGCTCCAAACTACTGGTACTCGTACCTTATATTTTTTGTGTTCTTAAATAATTCTTAACAGCCAACAAAACAAGCACTATTTGCGAATTTGGTCACCATAACTTAAAGACGTCGTTTACTTTAAAACTTTTATATTAAATGTCAAAGAATTTTTTAAATCATTAATTATTTCGCCATGTGTTAGGTACACACAAAAATCGATGAAATTCAAAATAAATCATCTAATCTAAAGATCCTGTTGATACCCACCAGTAGGTCTCTCCTCTATTAATGGACGCCAGTCTTTCCGGTCCTGAGCCAGTCGCATCCACTGTGGTCCGACCACTCTCACGATGTCATCCGACCAACGGGCTAATGGTCTGCCTCGCGGTCGTCGTCATCCCTTGGCCAAAAGAAACAATGTATCAATTAAATGTATTTGCAGTTTGCAGCCTTAGTGGCAATGTGCGGGTGATGTTCCGCCGAAATCCATACACGCACTGGGCTCTAGCATTCGAGACGCTTCCGAAACTCGAGCTCAAAGTGCAAGGCAGGTTCCAAGGGAGACAGCTCAAACCCAGACTCGCTTCTCTGGTCGCAGCGCACATCAGAAGAGCAGTGGCACAAAGGCATACCTTGCCAAACTACAAAATACGGTAAGTCTCAAGACCTAAGACTATATTTGCGCTGAGGGATTTAAACTACATTACCTATGAGATACATCAAAATGTTTAAAAGTGATCCTGATTTGACTTTGATAGACACAGCGATTGGCATTTAGTGGCCCTCCCTAATGCTATTTTGCGTGATTTCATTAAAAAAAAAACTTCCTTGACCTAAGGAAATAGTAGACAATATAAGAAAATACAAAATTCAACCTTATCACGTTTCAGCTACAAGCCATTTTTCCCCAAATCTGAGCCTGGTAGCGCCGATGGAGAAGACGGACCAACACCTCAAGGAAAACTCACTGTAAGACTGGTTGAAATAACGCGGTTGCAGTGCTCCGGCGCCAATGGGACAGTACGCGCGGCTATGGCTGTGGATTCACATGGATGGGTGAGGAATCAACCTTCTCATTGATTCTTATAGTTCACTGATCTGTAATAAACAAGCGCACCTACCAAAGAGTATACAATAACTACGTAAGACCTACTTGGTTATTACTGATCAGTAGTATAGGTCGACTGGTTCTTTTGTTTCCTGCATTGAAAAAAAAACAAAATTATTATTCCAAATTAAAATTTAAAGCAATTTTATTTTATTCGAAGGACGTTGAATTTGAATGTAGATAAAAAAGTTGCTAGTAACATTTTATAGAGTCGTGAATTATGAGACTGGAATTTTACTGGAATATAATAAAAACGTATAAATTACTTAATATATAAAAGTACATACTGCGTCAGTAAAAAACATAGTGAAAACAATACATAAGCTGAGAAAGTGGAGACAGAAAATAAAGTTCCTTGTTCCCAGTACTAAATTGTTCATTTATTCATTTTAACATATTAAGTATATCTATAAAAAAATTACAAAAGTCATGTATTTCGGGATAAGATTTTGCATTAGGTAATATGCTAATTTTATTTGCACTATAGGTACTACTTTTAAAACGCATTTTAGTGTTAAGTATAATGTTTTCTTCATATCAATCTACATAAAATACGTATAGTTGTTCTCACGAAGGCGGGTTGGTCTTAATTGTGTGTGTAGATGCATATTGCACATGCACGTTGTTCCTGTGTGCGTAAGGTCGGGAGCCTTCAGATCGCCCGAGCTGTCATACACATACAACACACATACACATAACAACTACAAGTTTTGCTCACCCGCCTTCGTGGATCGAACAATATACTTCATCTGCTTCTGGACCCATAACCAATTTCTATGAAAATTACGCTTTCTGTTACAGGTGTCTCTAAGAAGAGGAGTGTTGGTACTAGACGTCGTACTCCCAGCGGTGTGCGGACCTCTCGGCCTGGTTTGCTGTCAGGGCGTCGGGGCCGTGCTAGTGGACACGGTTGTTCCGATGTCGCCGGCGTACAGAGCCGATCTGAGGCGGGATGATGTGGTTCTCGCTATAGACAACAAACCTATCAATAATGTGGCTCAGGTAAAGGCTGAAGGAATAATTAACAGGAACTGTAGATAACCCCTCAAAATGGAATTTTCTCGGTTTTGGTTCGTGTTTTGAATCAATCAATCAATTCATTTATTTGCATAAAAACATGGTACAGCAGATACAAAGATGTCAGTAGTTTTGAAGTTTCACATATTTTTACCATTCATAGGTGTGCAAAAATTTAAGGAGGTAGGAACATGCATTATGTTGAGGTCAGTGCTTGATTTACATAAAATTAAATGTCAAACAATAAAAAAAACAAATATTTAAATAAATTAGTCATTACACTCATTGACGGATGTCTGTCAAAATTCTCCCCTAGCCTTTAAAGTAGCAATCTCAATTTGGTTAGAATTTTGTTTGAAACTCTTTTGATTTTCGAACCAAATTGAGATCGTGATGAAATCGAGTGTTGGTAGTAGGTGTACTTGTATTCAAATTCCTTGATAGTAGGTACCCACTCTGATCTCTTTTAAACACCAAGTAGGTAAGAATTTATTTGTCTTTTCTAAGAGGAGATTATCAGAGTAATTATTCTAATATTGGTAAAGACCTATTTTTTGTATAAATTCATTTCTGTGACAACGAAAGAGTTCAAAATTAATATAGATCGCGTCAACCAAAAAGAACGCTGGAAAACAGGTGGAGGCGATGTGTTTGCGCCACTGACCTCAATGTGGTTTGCGCATACAAAATACTCGCGCCATCACTCCCCCTCCTTCTGGCATTATTTTTGCGTGACGCGCAGTATTATATCTACCCTCAAAATTCCAAAACATTCAACAGGTAGGAAAACTCCTTCGCCTAGTGGAGCGTCGGTCGGTCACAGTGCGCGTGCGTCGCGGTTGTAACGCGTCACGGAGGGAGGAGTTAACTTCTGAACCGAAGAAACTGAAGACCAACTTCTCCTTCAGACGGGTTTCTGAGGTCATGGAGGGAGTGCGGCTGCAGAGTATGCGGGCCACCGCTTCTAAGACTAGCCAGGTATGGCTTGGTAGTATTACCTCAGAGCTATTACGCATAAAAAATAATGGTTTTCAAGCAGTAGCGGTAAAATGAGACGTTGTTTGTCTAAATTGTTTAGTCCCTGGCGCTTAATATGGGTTTAACACAGTAGTTAAAAGCCTCTTATAAAATATAAACGCCGCGTCTCGTGCCGTGCTTTTATTAGTGTTGTTAAAAATGTACTCAGGTACAAAGTAAAAATGTGATTTTATTTATTATTTGAAATATGTTTCCGGTGCAACGGTCAAAACCAAATTGTATCTTTAGCATGGTATGTGAGCACAAAATAGTCTTCTTCTTCTTCTTTTATGTTCTCTATCGCTGCTGTTTTTCGGACAGACATCAGTCGTCAAAAGACCGTCTGCTATTATCGTCGGAGAACTCCCTAATTATTAAAACCGTTTCCACTGGGGATGGCAGCAGCGGTGAAAGGAGACGTTGATTTCTTTATTTCCTGTTTTTTCCTTTGAATATCGCTGGTGTTTTTCGGACAGAGTTAGACTTTCTGCTATTGTTATTGATTGTTCTTAAATCATAGCCCTACCTTAAATTGCTCCTCGCAATTTTGGAATCACTGATATTCTAATTCAAACACAATACTTTTCAGTCATCAGATACAGACTCACCGTCGAAAACAGTAGAACAACCGCCCGAACCTTCAGTCGAATCGCCGCTGAAACTCAAAACCGAGACCAAACCACCGAAAAACAACGACTCCTCTCCATCCAACTTCGGCCTTCGCAAACGCCGTTGCTCAGTCGAGAACAAATCATCTGACAGCTCTGCCGGAAGTACCCCCCCAGCTTCCGGCGCCAGCACGCCGCTACGTCAAACAAACGTCAACAAAACTGTCAAACACCCTGAAATACCCATCATACGAACAGACTCATCGGAATGCAAGAACGAATCTATACTAGACGACGAAGAGCAGATATTTGAAACAGGCGGTCCAAGGCAGACGGAGCACGTGGAAATCTGCCAGATGTACTGGACTAAAAGCATCCAGCTGAAACCGATCATACAATTCGACGAAGAGACGGAGTTCAAGTTGAATGAGAATCATAAGTATTTGAATATAAATGTCTGGGCGACAGTGCCGGGGGAGAGAGAGGAAATTTTACTCGGGTACTTGAATATTCCGTTGGCCGCTCTGCTTGTGGAGTGTCAGGACTCGACGGTGCCACATCATATGAAGAGATACCAGTTCCTGCCGCCTGATGTTGATATTAAATTTAGGTGAGTCTCTTTGTATCATTATTATTAGGTGCCTATAGCTTGTAATAAAACTGAAACAGCTTCACGACTTTGATCTCCAGTCACGGTAGATATCCCCTCAGATCTCTCAAGTACCAAGTACTAACCTCAAGATTCTTTGAGGATGTCTAAGGGGGGTAGTCAGAGGTACGTCCAAACATTACATTTGGCACATACCTACCCACATTTTGCAGTAGTTAGTATTCCATACGTGACAGGTTGCAAGCCCATCGCCGCTGTTAGAATACTAACTGGTTTCCTCACGATGTTTTCCTTCACCGTTTAAGAGCACTGGCATTGCGTACATAAATTTTTCGATAGAAAAATTCATTGGTGCACGACCGGATTCGAACCTGCGACCTTACGATCGGAAGGCGGGGTCACTTCCACTAGACCACCGGTGCTCTCTTAAAAATTAGAATTTATTATACTACACCTTACAAACTACTATTAAACGGGCGTTCTTATCGTTAAAGGCGCAAAGATGCATCCTACTACTATTATAAACGCAAAAGTTTGTAAGTATGGATGGATGGATGGATGCATAGATGGATGTTTGTTACTCTTTCACGCCAGAACGGCTGAACGGATCTGGATGAAACTTGGCAGAGAGATTGGTTATAGTCTGGAATAGCACATAGGCTATATTTTATCCCGCGGGAATACCGGGATTTAAATCTGCGCGGGTGAAACCGCGGGCGCTACTAGTTATAATATAATTACTTTCTATAACCGCTGATACCTAGGCAGGATCTTGATTGTTTTTATTCTCTTTCAGTAAAAGCCACAAGCTATCTTCTCACGCTGGATTCGAACCGTGCCTCTGTTTCGGTGACGCGCTCGTCTGGTGGGAATGGGAGGGAGTCGGCGGCAATCGCTCTCTCCCTCGCACAACCACTATCATAGATAAAGCGCTGCCTAAGCCCCCGAAGCCGACCCGAGCGAGCCACGACTTTGTGCGAACGCACTTTCATAGGTCGACGCAGTGCGATTTTTGTAATAAGAAGGTACTTTTCAAACTAATTAATCTAACAACAAAGTTTCTGGACACGATTACATTTACTTACATTTTTGATTTGGAGTCGTACATTTTAACATTGCCTATTTCTGACGTCAAGCAGCGGCAGTAATAGGCAATTTCTTCAAACTGAAACACATAAATTTCAATTTTTCCGGTATTTAGGGTGTGGGTGCCGTTGAAATAACAGCCAAATGAGGCTTAGCATCTGTATGCCTCAAGTTGATGGATGCTGAACAATCATTAAAAGAAGTCAAGAAGGCAGCTCTAACGAGAAACATCTAAAGAGTAATGCATGAATTATAAAGACAAGGGGAGGGGAGGGACTTGGGAGAGAGAGAGATAAAGAGAGGATGTATTAGCATTTATGTAATTTTGCATGCCTTGTTGATCCTTCGAGCCGTTTCTATATCCGGCTCGAAGGCTGAAATATGAACAATATATTTGAATTTAAAGATATGGCTGAAAGACGCGATGCAGTGCAGAAATTGCGGGCTTTGCTGTCACAAGAAGTGCGTTGTCAAGTGCCAAGAGTCCTCGCCGTGCGTGCCAAAGGATCGAGGTAATGTTGCCATCATCCTACTAACATCATAAACGTAAAAGTTTGTAAATATGGATGGATGGCTGGATGGATGTTTGTTACTCTTTCACGCCGGAACAGCTGAACAAATCTGGATGAAACTTTGCAGAGTGATAGATTATAATCTGGAATAGCACATACGGTACTTTTTATCCCGTGGGAATACCGGGATTTAAACCTGCGCGGTTGAAACCGCGAGGCGCAGTTAGAATATTGAGTTAGAGTCTAACTCACAATTCTATACAATACATATAGTAAGGTTCTAACTCTCTAACTGTTAGAGAGTTAGAATCTTACTATATGTATGGAATTGAAAGACCTACGTTGTCTTGTATTGTATTCAGTTTAAAACTGAATTAAAATAACTCTTCCCATGTGATTATTAGTCGTTGAAGGCTAGAGAAACCGCAAAGAAAATTTAATTTTCCTATAGATAAATCTCTCTGCAGCGCTGGCTGGCGTGAACGCAACCAGAAAGTTGGTCTTGTCTAGACCACAGGACGTTTACAACCGTATTCTCAAATGTGAAGTGTTCATTAAACACTTGTAAACATTTTCCATACATTGCCAAGATTTATCACGTGATTTAGCAGTTTCCTTAAAGCGTACAAAATCGGCTTATGACCTCGGTGAAGGTCATCATACTTCGTGGCTTTGTTCAACTAAAGCTTTGTTTGAAATAAAGATTTTTAGAAGAATTTTTAATGGGTGCGATGTTACTTTTACTTTAGGATCTTGGAGAATAGCATTAATAGAGTGTGGTCGCCGGTGTAATTACAGGCACATGAGGCTTAACATCTGTATGCCTCAAGTTGATGGACGCAGGGCAGTGCATCGTAGGGCACGTTTTTTATTGTGCGTGACCTACGGGGCAAAGTTTTGTTTATAGGTGATGGTTACCACTTAACATCAGGTGGGCCATCTGCTTGTTCCATCAGCGAGTAGTATAAAAAAAAATAGCACACAAAGGTACAGCATTAATTTTCTTTTGATCTTAAAAAACACTGAGCATATTTTAATCACTTGAAAAAAAAAGTTTGATTATGGCGAGAATTCCCGACTCTGTTTTCGGTATTTTATTCCTTATAGAGTTAAAAAAATAGGATTTATACCATTAACTCTCTAAAAAGCCTGTTTAATTCTCTGAAAACTGTGATTAAAAAACACCGGTAGGTAACTTGACGATTTTGTAAGTTACGCAATGTAAATTAAAAGGTAGTACCTAACGTAGGAATAAAACTGCAAATCTCCATACATCGCACGGTGTACCAGCTGGTATTCTGCGTATGTCAACGTGTATGTAACAACGTGAAACAAATCCTCATCGTCAATATTTTGTGCCAAATGTTATGTAATGCGTTGAAATTATTGATGATCTATTTTGTGCTAATAAGCACGTGGCCAATACATAATCGCAAACAAAACAATAACAATGTACCTATAGAAAGAAAAAAAGCAATATACCTACGCGACAAAGCAAACATATAAGTGAAACAAAAATTTTAAGATAGGTAAGGAAAAAGGCTGAAAAATTTACATAAACAGGGTATAAAGGATTACCTCCATCATCCAATCACGTATTCCACTTCATATCTGGCTCTTCTTCTTCACTCATTGGCCTATTCCATATTCAAAAACACTTCACACGTCGACACACCACACATCACATCAATTATCTCTAGATAGTTTTTTTTTTAACTAGCTGACCCGGCAGACTTCGTACTGCCTCAAGCATTTTCATATTTGTTCATCTTTTAAACCTTCTCTGGACTTCCACAAATAATTCAAGGCCAAAATTAGCCAAATCGGATCAGCCGTTCTCGAGATTTAGCGAGACTAGACTAGACTTAAAATGTACCTAGCTATAAATCTTAAACAAATCAACAAAGTAAAAATGAAACAGTCAAACTTCAAACTCGTAAAACGTTCAAAGATCAAAAAAGAAATTTCATTAAAATGTAACGGCACAAAACCTACGAATAAAAAATAAAATAATAAGTGGACTGCAATGCAAGAGCTTATTGTGTAGTTTTTGGGAGCGCCCACAAACTTTGAAAGATTTTACCAAACAGTAAAACTATTTTTAAAAGGAAGTTATTGCCGTCGGTATTTGTACCGTAAATGTCCCAAAAATCTCTGAAAAACAAAATAATTAATTCATCGACATCTGTGTATCTCAAAGTCGTGTATTTTTAAAACGTTCTAAATTATTTGATGTTAATATACGAGTTTATACTGCAAAAGGAATTAAATGTATTCTTATACGATTTCGACAAGTAGGTATCTACTTGAAATCGCGCCAAAATTTCGTGACGCGCCGAAATGTGCTAATGACCAACGGTCGGCGACCTTCGTGGTAAAAGCGTGGTAATTATTATTTATTTTCTTGCGCATGTTTTTAGTTTAAAATGTATCTATTAAGAGTAGGTACCTACATATAAGAGCTTGACAACCGTCAAAAAACTCGCTCGTAAGCTTGTAAGTCCGAGATTTTTCAAAATATAAAATCACTGAGTACCTACATAATATGAACAAACAAAAACAACCAAGTGTTGTGAAATAATATTACAAAGGAAGTTTTCCTACCAAACAAATTGTATGAAAATTAGTACTTACGTAAAAGAGCAATTCTATTATAATAATATTTTTTTTATTATAATCTAAATCTCGGAAACGGCTCCGACGATTTTCATAAAATTTTGTATACAGGAGATATCGGGGGCGATTAATTGATCTAGCTGGGATTCATTTTTAGAAAATGTCGTTTTAATCCGTGTTTTCAGGCAATGAAAAACTCAACTTATGAAAAATCTCTCCCTCCCTGATATAAGTATATTGGCGAGTAATAATAATATTATTTTTAAGCTAGGTACTTTAGTAGATGGCGTTGTCAAGCAACCGAGCAAAACTCGGTCACAAAGATATAAAAAACTTTTTATTGTTTTTACAGAGTTAATAAATCGGGTTAGGAAGGACTCTTCTATTAAGTTTTATAACCTGTGTTATAAGATATTAAAAACTAGTTGAAATATGCGTGCAAGATGTGTTTGACGGTTGTCAGACATCTTGAGTAGGTAATAGTAAATATATATCAGCTGAATGACGACTCATGTGATCTGCGCAAAACAAAATACATCGAAATGAGTTGTGCGCAGCTTGTACGTACAGTTACAGTTCGCTATATAATAGAGGACAAATTGTTTTATACTTACCATAAGTACAGTAGGTACTTTACCTACTTAGTGCATACAACAAAATCAGAAACAGACTTTGATACCCAGGCATTGTAGGTGGGGATATCTTTTTTCTAGATCATTTCTCCCCATGCATACCCATAAACTGGAATCAGCTACTATCAGAGGATATTCCGCTAACATAGATACAAGGTAGGTATATACAACACGAACACCAGCTTCAAGAACAACTCTTTTAAGAAGAAAATGACTTTAAATACACTGTTTTTTTTATATACTACTGAATACAACTGCTGATGGAACAAGGAGATATACTGAAATCGACTCAAATTTAAATGGGACCACATGATAAACACCAGCTTTCGATCAAAAAAGTATCATCATAATTGGTCCACCCGTAAAAAATATGAGTTGACAAACATTAAAAAAACACGGTCGAATTGAAAACCTCCTCATTTTTGAAGTTGTTTAATAATGCTAATAAAGTCCTTTAGGGTAGGCAACGCAACGACAACGCCCCTGTCTGTGTTGTTGGTCTATGGGCGACGGTGACCGCTTACAATCAGGTGAGCCGTAAGCCCATTTGTCTATCTTTTACATAAAAAATGCAAACTTCCACAATACTGTTATGCCTACCTCATAAAATACACATCAGTGAAGAAACAGATTATTGCGTGAATGTGTGATTGTGAACGCGGAACAAACACTCGCTCTACTTTTTCACAAGACAAGACACTAACATTCGTAATTTGTTTTGTTCAAAATCCAGTTGCGATATTGCGTTCTGCAATAGAGTATCCTACTAATATTATAAACGCGAAGGTTTGTAAGTATGGATGGATGGATGTTTGTTTCTCTTTCACGCTGGAACGGCTGAACGGATTTGGATGGAACTTGGCAGAGAGATAGATTATAATCTGGAATAGCAAATAGGCTACTTTTATTCCGTGGGAATACCGGGATTTAAGTATGCGCGGGTGAAACCGGAGGGCGCTACTAGTAATTCATAATACAGCCTATATTACCTACAGTTTGGATAATTAGGCTGTAAGGAATCGAAAATGAAATCGGATTGTAGAGTTGGAAAGATTATTAATATTGGTATTGCATTGTATAGGTACAGTGATGGTTCGAAAACCTTCGTCAGATTTCAACTTGATTAATTCAACGTCACATCAACATCACGAGCACATATTACCTTTTGAAACTAGATAGTCACAATACACTGAGTTAGAGAAAATAATGTTTTATCTTTTCGTAGTCAAAGTTCAAAATCACAGATCAATGATGTTTGACTGTTTATTTTGTCAACAAGATAATTTTTCACTCCTCTTACTCAAAAAGACCGTCATAGTAGCGTACCAAAGCGGGGATAAAATTGCGTTTTTTCAACTTGGGGAAAAACTTTTTTTTTGTAATTTTCGCGAAATCTTTTAAATATTTCTCTACTTGCAAATTGAATTGTTGACCGTAATATATTTAATTTTTACAACAGAAAATACTGTAGCTATTTAATTATTTTATTTGCTCGCAATCGTAGTTAAAAATACAGTGTAATACACGGGCGCAAAAACCCGTTATAACTGTTCTAATTACCACCTCACTCAAGCTCCGTAGTAAAACTATCTCGTTAATTATAATAAATCATTTTTAGCCCCTTGCTTATCAATATGCTATTTATGAGACAATACAGATGAAAGGACCGAGGAGGCTCTAGCAAATCACTGCCGAATTATTTGGAAAGGGGTCTATGCTCTCGTCTTGTGGGTGATGCACACAAGCAAAACCTTATTCGATTGCAAACGTCACATTTATTTAGATGTTAGCAGAACTGTTTTTTCCTACTAGGAAACTTCACTGGTATTATGTTGGTACAATAAAAATTGATTCTTGCAATCTGGTGCAAGCAAAAACCGGCTCTAAGGTGAAGAACATTTAAAAACCGTCACTGTACATAACGGCTGGCTGTGAAACAATTAGTTACACCTAACCGAGATCAGCTACATTACCTACTGCTTTTATAATGTGTTTCATAATGTTATAAGATCATTGGAGAATTTTTGTTTTGGTTACGGAATTCGTTCTATCAGATTCTGTTCAGTTATAGATAATTTCTTTTTCTATTCAATTTATTAAAACTTTTAGTTGCGCCCCGCGGTTTTACCCGCGCAGATTTAAATCCCGGTATTCCCACGGGATAAAAGTAGCCTATGTGCTATTCCAGACTATAATCTGGACTCACTGCCAAGTTTCATCCAGATACGTTCAGTCGTTCCGGCGTGAAAGAGTAACAAACATCCATCCATCCATCCATACTTACAAACTCGCGTTTATAATAGTAGTAGGATGACGATAGAATATAAATACAACCTACTAACCATTTTAGAATTTCAGAAGTACTTATGAGAACGGATTCAATGCAGTCTATCTTACTGATTTATTCGATTCCGCATTTTTCTGTTATAAAAATGTATATCTTTCCGTCTTGTATAAATTTTCCGCTAAGTCCGAGTCCGAGTTGTTGTTTATCGAAGAACCAAAATAAAACTTTTATGTCGTTTTAATTTCGCAGACTGAAATAAGACTGAACTAAATATTGTTCCATTTCGGAAAAAAACATGTTATTCGAATAATAATATACTTGTAGCGCAGTTATTTTTGCTTTGCGGTTGTTCAGTTTTGGGTCGGACACAAAATTTAATTATTTAGAAAAAAAGGAAACAAAAAATCTTTGATACAAAAAAGATAATGACTTAAGCCGACTCCATAGTTTTAATCAAATTTCAAAAGGAATAGGATAACTGCCTTTTTTATTTTTGTATATACAGAATATTAGCATGGCCAGGAATATTCCAGATAAGAATATTTATATAATTAGTGTTTTCTTTAGATCAGACAGGTGGTTTGAACTGCCCTCCCCCGGAGCTGATAATGACTGAAGCCAACTCCATAGTTTTAATCAATTTTCAAAAGGAAGTGTATAACTGCCTTATTTATTTCTGATACAAAATATTAATATGGTCAGGAATATTCCTGACAAGAACATTCATATAATTAGTGTTTGCTTTAGATCAGACAGGTGGTTTGAACTGCCCTCCCCCGGAGCTGATAATGACTGAAGCCGACTCCATAGTGGACCCTGACTCGGATGAAGAGCTCACAGAGAGAAAAGATTCCCTTGACGTGCACGAAGAAGGTAAGTCAGTTTATCGTGAACAATGATCGAAACATTGATTTTCTAAAGACGTAAAGTCCGTAATTTGCTCCCTTGGTAGGTATAGATTAGGTAAGGGAAACCTTACTTTTAAATACAAAATCCGACTAGTCTAAACATAAAGAATCAATAAAAAAAATATTTCAAACACTTACCTACTAGTAAGTGTTTGAAATATTTTTTTTATTGAAAATACACAAATGGTCACAATAACAGACCAAGGATACTGGGTTCGTGACCCGGGATATGGCATAAAAAGATGTCAATAATTGGAACCAAGAAATATTCAATATTATTGAAAACACTCACCGATTGATTCTTTATAGAAACAACAGTTTCTCAGTAGGCACTTCTCACTGCTATTTATTTAAGTCGTCTTTATCTAAGACGAAATTCACTCACGTTTACGAATTTTCCTTGTACAGAATTATAAGAATGCTGACGAAAGAGCCGTATAATCCGGAAATTCCTGAATAAACACAGGTTTTCTTAAAATACGTTTATATTATATGTGTTAGTACTTGTCCGGTTCAACCTCTGTAACTTACCCATATCCTTGTTAACCATCTGTCCTGTTCTTTCATCTTACAATCCAGCTTTTATTTCATCCCTTGCTGTGTTGATGAGTACAAAAGCTAAGTTTTTTTCCATTTCTATTATAATTAAATTCTATTATAAAAATCCTTGAGCCTGCATTTTTTTCCTGGCTGTAAATTGCAATATTCATAAATAAGCATTTGAAACATGAATGTGAAGTCATTTTGTGATGAGTCACACAAAATGACGATAGAAGTGGAAATGAGGAAGGAAAACTATGAAGCGAATGTCCGAAACATAACGAAACAACTTTCATTAGGTATTGCGTGATCACTTATTAGTACAGCTGTCAGCGCTAATGGCATGCCTGCATTACTGTAAATTTCAGTTCTGGGGGAAAATAATTAAAACGTTCACAATGTTTTTTTTTACGAATTTGTAAGTAACCTCACCTCACCTCATAAAGGCTCACGACAAAATTCCAGTACCTATCTGAAAACGTCAACGAAGATAGTTCAATAGATCTGTAACTGTTGATCGTATCCCCAATGTGCTATTTTAAGACATCCGTATTCCTTTTGGCGTAATCGGTTCGGTCGACAAAGCCTATGGGATTTCAGGCTGACAGGTTTATGTTTGGTTCTATGAAATCGCAATAGTAAAATAGACTTTCAACTTCAGTTCTGGCATAACAACCACGGCCATATTGCATTCCAACTTTACAATAAGAAACCCATCTCCATTCCTTCCACGTGTAGCAACCACTTTGTCCTTTAACGCTCTGGTTCCCTCAAGGATTGCCCAGATGGCTCTTTCGCAAACGCGATGTCTCTAAACTATTAATTACCAGCCCGTTTAATTGTAGTCTGCTAATTAGTGATCTTAGTTAAGTGTAATCTTTTGTAAATTGAATGCTGCTTAGAAATATTGATGCAATATGGAAAGGCGTTGCTGGTTTTGGAATCATTGAACGATGCGTACCTAACGTCGTATACGGGTAGAATGAAGGAGCCAAATCACTTATAGCAAGTCAAAGTGATTTACTTTGAAATCTTAGATAATTGTTTGCAAAGAAAATTTACAATACGTCCAAAATGAACAGAATACATCTGAAATTGAGCTATCAGCAGACTATTCCAAACTGTCTAGAGATTCAACAGACCCGAAGCGTCCCAAAGATGCTGCCTAAGCCGCAACACTGATGCGCTGAGTCAGATACTCACTAGCCCTCGGATCACGCGGCGCTTTAACCATATAAGTGACCTTCTATTAATTGAGTCTTAATGTTTTGTTCACGTGTTTCGTACATCCGTATTTTCGTCCATTACTTGCCCAGAGATCTTTATTACTGTCCTTGAGCTACAACCTTTTTGCTTTGTGTTTCATTTCATTTTGACCACAAAATCACACCATTTTGTATTGCATATTTTTTTTATTATGTTGTCTATGAAATCCGTTTTTGATTGATTGAACTAATATCATATTCCCTAAAACTCCTGTTCCCTATTTGCCGGGTGAGATTAAGAGCTGGTATTCCAGACTGCTAACGTATCAAGGGAAAGGTTATGGGTTCGAATCCCACTTGAGTCATAACTTTTGGGAAATCTCAAAAATTTCTATGACTTACGGGTTCTTTATACAAATAGTAATAAGGTTGAAGCTGCAGTTTTGTAGGAAATCTACGTTGACTCGTAATAGAGAAAAATAGTAATGGAATCGGGTGTTACTAGGTGGTGGCCCCATGAGCGCCCTAGTGGCAGGGCTCCGCCGCGCTGGCTCTGCGCATTCCCTCTCCGCGCCCAAGACCAGTGCCTCCTCGAGGTCTCTACCGCCTTCGCCTAGCCACACACCCAGGTAACTAACTACTCCTGAGTACTGCATCATCATTACCCTATGCAGAATCCTTACACACGTCACACACATGGACCTTTGGTCTAATAACGGTGTAATGAATATCATCAGCCTAATTAAGTAAGACACATGGATATATAGGCTTTTCATATATTTCCAGGGAAAACGATATTGAGCTCTCTTAACTTAATCGGTGCTGATATAAAACGGCAAACAAATAATGTATTAGCTTACTACATTTATTTGTGTGCCGTTTTTATACTGATCTTTCTACGACCTACGCGGAAAACCCTTTTAATAATGAAAGGGTTTTCCGCGTTTCAATAAACAGAATTTTTGTTTCAACAGAATGTATTTTGTATAAGTTGCATGATTGCACCCTTATCCATAAAGTTCCAATTACCTCTACCATAACTTTTATCTTACCTTTGAAAGCCAAGGTTCACAGTCGACTCACTCGTACCGTACCTACAATAATCTTACCTTTTATGGAATAAATCAAAGGTCACCGAGCGAGCTTCCTATCCAGCGACCCCGAGCTCGTACATTTATAGACATACAGCTCTCTAACCCTTGATACGGATTGACGAACAGTTCTAGGCCACTAAGAACACTTGTTGATCATAAGTTCACATCTAAGTAAAACTAATGAGTTTGTGTATTATGATTTCTTACCCGCGAATAATCAAAAACATCTCAGAGTTAAGCACGTCTCAAGTCGTGGTTTTTTGACAGTTTTTAATGAAATTCCGTCAAAAACTCGTCACATGAGACGTGCTTAAATCTGAGTTGCGTTTGAGTATTCGGGTATTAGCCACTTTTCTTTA
Organism: Plemyria rubiginata; assembly: GCA_963576535.1. Lineage (NCBI taxonomy): Eukaryota > Metazoa > Arthropoda > Insecta > Lepidoptera > Geometridae > Plemyria > Plemyria rubiginata. The sequence continues at coordinate 11,234,220 of OY754908.1, read as the reverse complement.
TATATAATCCTCCTCTACTTGTAAAAACCTGATATTTTACCAATTTGATTTTTATCTTATTAACCATTACGACATCAAATGGGTTTTATGTAACAGGTTTTTCTTTTTTTGTGCTTTTGGCTTTCATGAATCTAGATATAATTATTACAGTAACAAATAAGTACCAAACCAAAAAGAAAAGTCATTTTAGTCAATTAATGATTAGGGATCTCAGTACATTATTTTATGTATTTGATTTAATAAGCACATTCGTGCTCCATGTCCAGGAAGCAGACGCTGGATCAAGTGGAGTGTCTATTCTTGGATTTAGGCCATTTGCTCAATACATATTCTCAAAATGCATTCATGGTAGCTTTTCAGCTTTAGCGATAGTTTATGAAACTTTGGGTTGGGTACTTTGGTTAAACCTAGATAGTGTTCTCATCTGTGGTCAAACTCACTATTATCGGCGCACTGATACTCCAAGCTATCACAGTTTGGTTAGGTGATGCCAGGGCTGCCTTGTCATCAAATATGTATTTATTTAGATGCCAGACTCTCTGTTTTAGGCATAGAAGTGAGGCTCGAATTATTTACCAAATTAAAGAATATTACCATGAAGTAATGCGTGTTTTCCCAGTCGCAGTCCCGTTTTAGTGGTGGGAAGGAATTTTGTGTTTTATATTATACCTATTTAGTGGTAATAGTTTGAACACAATAAAGGAAGCAGTCGCTGGAGCAGGCGGGGAATCCGTTCTGTGGGTGCGGCGCGGCGTGGGCGGCGCGCGGCGGCGTCCACGCGGCGCTGCAGCCGGCGCTGCGCAGCGCGCTGCCGCCGGACGCGCTGCTGGCGTGCGCGCGTGACTCCGCGCCAGAGCTGGCCGCGCGGCTCTCGCTGCACCAGATACATGAGATGGTGAGTGAGGGAAGGAGCGCAGCGCTGCATCAGATAGGTACATAAGATGGTGAGAGCGTAGCTTTATCTATATCTCATGTACCAGACACTTGAGATGGTGAGGTGAGTGCGGGCGCAGGCGTGTTTTATTTTCATCCATGGAACGTGTTATACCACCGGACGCACTGCTAATCTGCGCGCATCTCTCCAAGCAGAACTGTCCCTGCGACCCTGCAGCAGATGTGAGGTGGTTTAGGCTTAAGATGATATATGAAGTAAAAGGTAACCGAAGGCTGGCTTGTGGCATTAATACGGCTTGTACAATCGTATGACTACCACTGGATGAACTAATCGATGAGAGTTTACCATGAGTGTAGGTTACTTTAAACTTCATCTGGTTCGAAGTGTCCAAAACATGTACTATGGAAGCCATGCAGACAGCAAACCATCCTTGTTCCTCTTACAAATATGTGCCCTTTAAATCGGTCGGAGTTAATTTGACTCTGCAAAAGTAATTTTGTTTTGTCCAAATAAATAATATACCGATTGGCAATGCTCCAGCAACTGCCACAAAGCTAGGTGCGTGTTGTAACTGCGGGTTTCACGTGCTTCTAATTTCATTTGCATTTCCGCCTCTGAAACATGGTAAAACGAGAACTGTTCCACTTTAGCATACTGCAAAACAAGCAACATAAGTCGTTTAATCTTGCAAAAGATAAATCTTCCATAAATAATCTTTGCCGAGAACTGAATCCCACGAGGCGAAATGAGAATGTATGGCAAGCATTCTGACAATGGATCTGTATGAGACTAGCAGTGGACCGTCACAGTTTCTTAAATATAAGAGCCATTGTACGCCAGAGCAAAGTGGCTGAAATTAGGTTATAGGCGCGCCATGCCCGGCATGTCATTGAGAGACCGTACACCCAACCAACGTCAATATTTGACGAAAAACTAAAGCCGTGGACTTGAGTACAAATCAGTTGAAGCGGAGACGGGTAGCACACTTTTCTAGGCGGGAAGACGGTAGATGAATAAAAACAGTGATCGAGTGATCATGCGAAAGTCGTATACCACAATGCAGACCACAGGCTGGCCTGGTGGTATCTTTAGGACTAGTAGCAAAGTGGATTTAGTTGGTGCAGGAGCGGAAAGAGTGGCGTGATAATGGCAAGACCTTACAGCCAGCAGTAGGTATACCCAGTAATACTGGGTATACTGGGCCAGTATACCCATCACGTGAACGTAGGCTGATAAAAAAGATAGGAAAATAGTAGAGCTCTTTGTGAAGGGCTCGTCCGGGGAAGTACTGCCACCACGCCTTTTTCTGCCGCCAAGCAACAACGCTGTGTTTCGGGTAGAAGAGTGTGGTCGCCGGTGTAATTATAGGCACATGAGGCTTAACATCTGTATGTCCTCAGGTTGATGGACGCAGGGCAGTGCATCGTATGACACGTACGATAGGATCGTGCCATAAGATGCACTGCCCTGCGTGACTTGCGAGGCAATGCTTTTTTATAGGTGATGGTTACCACTTAAGGCGTTGACAACACCTAATATTTCTCTCGCTCGCACGATTCGACATTTTGAAAGTTATATCTTTCAAAATGTCGAATCGTGCGAAGAATCACAAATTCACAAATTGGTAAAAAAGTCATTTTTTTACTAAACTGTGCGCAATGTGATTGCACACAAAATGGTTGTTTGCGATTTTTCGAAAATGGGTTTAGTGATTTTATATCTTTCAACAAGTCAAAACGTGCGAGCGAGAGTCACATTAGCTCTTGTCTTCGTCTTAACAGGTGGCCCATCTGCTTGCTACATCAGATAACTAGGTGTAGTATCGCGTAGTTTTGCATTCCATCTTCGATGATGACAGGTGTTATTCCTCCGCAGCTGCAAGCCGTCCGCGAGGAGTTGTCAGCGGACGACGCAAGCAGCGGCGAGGGCGGCGAGGCGCGCGCATGCGCACTCACTGCGCTCATGCTGCACTGCTGCGCAGCCGCACAGCTCGCGCAGCAGACTGCAGACGCGGCTGCGCCAACCTGATTATACTGTTATCTATTGTACTGCCTGTTTTATTTATGAACACACGTGTTTCATTCCTTCCCCTCAAAATCTGTTTACGTTAACCAAAGAGGAACTCTGCGCCATTTTTTTATTTCTATTCTTTAGGTACGTTAGTTCCTTGTATTGGCTTCAAAAGTTGAGTATGAAATCGTGATTCGGAAAGCGCAGTGTATCACGAACGGCTAACAAAAAGTAGAGATAGTTGAGAGAGTTGCACTTTTGATTAGTGATTCAAGATCATTTAGATTCAAGGGTGGTCCATTATGCGTGGTGCCTGGAAGGGGTATTTTTGCTCACATACCAGTGCTCTGAAACAGTGAAAGAAAACATCGTGAGATAACCCGCGTTTCAGTTAGCTTTGCAGGATCGTATAAACTAATAAGACCGACTAGACACAAAAACATTCTTCGCGTCTTATTGTCCGTAGTGTTTCTTAAGATGGTTTAAAACCAACACAAAAACCATTTCCTACAATACGGTAATAAAAACGGCAGGCGTTATTCTCGCAGTGGCGAATTTCCATCTAAATTTTATCTATAAACAAAGAAAATGCGTCTTCAGGATTTGAAACAGCTACAACATGGATAGGTCAAACTCGGATTTCAACCCAAAAGAGCTGTGTTTAGAAGTGTTTTTGGAGCAGCATAACCTCAAGATCAAAGAACCTTACGTGTGTTGAACTACGTCGAAGTACGTCTGGAGTCGAGCCAGGTTTTCCTGAAATAGCACAAAGGATCGACCTCAGCTTTCGGTGAAAAAACTTCTGCGAACTGTCAGCGGACTTGGTGGAAAATTTGGTGCGTCATTGCGTCTGCTTTCTTGGGCCTCTGTTTACTAACAAAATAATGGTTTGGGATGTTTATTGAATCTGATGTTTTTCAGAAAACACAGGTACAACTCAAAGCATTAGGTACTGTCAAGACAAAGTTGAGCAAGGTTAGGGTAATACTCGTAGGTCTATGTCTTGCTGGAGCACAAACACAACATATGCAAGTAGGTAGGTACCTAAGACATAAATTCGTTCCGTTTTCATTTTTGTTTTATTACATAGGTAGGTTGGTTTATAAAGATCAATGACCCGTTTACCTACACAATGTTTCCCGGAAACTTTATTGGAACAATCGTGCTTTTTATCATCCACTCCAAAACGATACCAAAGCTCGAGAAAGCTTTGTTGTCATCGCCGTGAATCAGGCAACATTGAGTCAGAGCAGAAAAACATAACTCAATCTGACCCATTTTACCCCAGTAGACTTCACGTAATAACATTGAGTATAAGAAAAGTAGGTGAACAAGAAATTTTCCACCAGCAGCAGCAATTTTATAAATCGCTCAATAAATTTACGCAGATGCTCCAAAAACCGGGTCAAGCTAGTAAGGAAACACAAACTCGAGGTCACAACCAGCATAGCGCGCAACAACGTCTCTAAAGTAGGTAGTTTGTATTTATTTATGTAAATTGGTCGCTATGTGACTAACTGCCATATAGCATGTTTATTCTGTGCCTAAGGTTCATATAAGAAGTACCTATAGGTACCTACCTACCTAATAAACATAGGTAATATAAAGATTTTATAATGTCCCAAAAGTTATTCTCTGGGCGGGATTTGAACCCGCGACCTTCCCTTTGATACGGGGCTGCAAAATAACTTTTTGAGAATAGCTTTTTGGGACATTATAAAATCTTTGTGATTTCCATAAGTGTAGTAAACACTAAAAATCTAATAAAAAATAGGTAATATAAGTACGATCTTGAATGGGACCGAAGCTTTTGTCCAAAATTCGGATAAAACTACATTTACTTAATATTGCATTCTACATTGTATTGTATACATAGGTATATTAGGAATATAAAATGTAGGTAAAGTGAGAATCATGACGCATGACGCAATAATGTTTTGGGAAAGAAAGAAAGGAAAAGGTTTCACCGGCAGCGCATCAGCAACCCTCTGGTATTGCAGTTGTCTATGGGCGACGGTGACCACTTTCCATGAGGTGACCCGTATGCTCGTTTGCCAGCTTTGGTATAAAAAAAAGAATCGCTACGAGCTGGTCTTGGAAAATAAGTAAAATGCTAGTTAAGTCCGGACCTCTCAATATGTTATGTTAAAATAACTGAAATAAACAGCTTCAAATGGAAATACAAACATAGACTCGTGCTATCCCAGTTCCTTGTTTATTTCTCAAAATTAATAGGTTTGAAAATATTAAACGCAGCACGAAAGTCGGGAATCTACAATTTGGCAGCTCTTCAAGGTTGGCTGAAGAAAATCTACGTCTCTCTTTGGCCAATATGCAGGTGAAACGGAAGAGCTCCTGGACGTCAGAACTTACTTTTAGGTCTTATATTTGACGCAATTTCTAGATGTGCGCCTATAGATGTTTTACCTGTATAAGTACAAGTTGGTAGGTACTATCTCTATTCGTAGATGTTTGATTCCCCTCTGTGCCTCTTTATATGTATGAGTTCGGTCCTGGCTATATGAAGATTGGCAGGTGGTTTAGTTTAGGTTGAGATACTTATGTACTAATACCTGCCATCAGGGGAACCTTGGTGGTCCTTAGCAGGTCTATTACCAACGGAAGTAACTATTATATCCTTGAACGTAATTAATCCGACTATAAAAAACACTTTCTGTCTCTAAAACCGGTTTCAGTCACGATTTGTTTATCGACTCTAATTCTTGATCAAGGCCGTTCAATGGCACGAAGTCTTGTCAACCAGAAACCAATTTGTGTTGCAAAGCTAATTTCGTACCAGTCAATGGGATCAGCATCATTTACCATCACCCTATTCAACTTGATCCTACTAAACATAAAAATGTGAAAGTTTGTGTGATGTCTGTTTATTACTCAATCGCACAGCATGTTGTAACTTAGCGATTGAACCAACTTCGACGAAATTTTGTAGAGATTAATGGAAGGTAATATTTCTTATTTGAAAACCACACGAACGAAGCCGCAAGCGAAAGCCAGTGACGAATAAAAATCTGTTTTCAATAGTCTGCACATGAAACGTCCACAACAATTTGCAACACATGCGCTTGTGATGTATGGGGCATTGTGAATTAGGCTGGAAAACGAGGCCTTTCACATTGATCAACAAGCGTGCATTCATACGATTATTCAACCGCAAACAAAGGCGATCTCCGATCTGATAGCGGGTTTCAGGAAACACAATGCACTGAAAACGTGACAGAGCATCCAGAATAATAAAACAAGTCACCCTTGAATAATCAAGCCGAAAAAAGGGCTCTTTGTGATATCTGTTTTCGATACAGGATCCCATACATTTTCCGCGTGTTTCCTGAACTGCGCAGACAGTGCGAGTGAGAGGTACCTACGTCTGCGTTTGTTATTGTTGCCATTGCGCTCGCGCACCACGCTTCTTTGTTTTGGCATCGATATAAAAGCAGGGTGCAAACGCGGAGCACGAATTTTTGCAGAGTGCTGCCGTGGACCTAGGCGCGTTGCGTTTCGGAGCGGCTGTAGATGACACGCGATTTCAAAATTGTGAAAGACTAATTTGTGATTGCGACTACTTAGTTATACCTAGTGGACTCGAGAGGATTTATACAGTGCAGTGTAGTGATACGTGATGAGGCCCCCCCAGGATTACGATGGCGGAGCGAGGTTGCCCGCGGAGGCAGAGGAAGGTGACCCTCGGGCAGCGCCGATGATGATTTGCGCCAGGCTCGCGGGAAGAGCCATCATCAGGGTGGTGGGAAGATGCGAGGATGCTCAGGAGAACAGCCAATTAGGTACCTAAGCTTTAGGTATAACTGCTGTTTGTTATTAGCTGTTCAGTAAGCAGGAACTTTCTTTAATTGTTTGGTTTTTATCTTCAACATACTTACCTACTTATGATATCAGAGTAATGCTAGTCAGACAAAGGATGAGATACCTACCTAGGTACCTACCTATTGCGAAACAACTAGCGGTGGTGGGTAGATAGGTAGGTACCTATGTCAGATAAAACCGGAGCGTTCGTTTAGGTAGGTTCTGATCACTCGTAGCGTAGGTTCGAATCCGGTCATGCACCAATTTTTATTAGGTTTTAGAAAAAAAATTGGCTTATTCCCAGAGGTGCACGACTTCATTGTTTTCAAAAAATAAAAGTTAATAAGTAGGTACTTTGATCCCCAACGTCCATGAAATTGTTTGTTAGGTAGGTAGCTACAGTAAGCAATAGAGGTTTTTGATCATAAAAAATATTAGAACGTTGAAATTATCTACCTAACCTAATCCAATTTTTTTACTGACCTTACTTTAGACCTATTGGGGAATAAGTTAGGTAATGTATGAATATTAAAAATTCCGTTGGAAATTCGAAAACCAACCTTTGGGAATAAGCCGCAACGGATTTTGATGCGGTTTTGATTCAAGAGACATGTTTTTATGTAAGGTACCTATAATACTTGCTTAGCAGTAGAAACACTGTGCTGTGCAGCCGTGCGAAGCCGGGGCGGGTCGCTAGAACCTACGTAATAAAATAGACCTATGTATGTATACCTATCTATTTATTTTATCTAATCAACATCAATATTGCGTTGTTTGATTACTAATAATGAGACAGACGCGGAACCTCTGAAAGTGGATCATTGTAGGTACCTACCTACCTAGACAATCTGTTATGAAATGAGGTTGACTCAGCACCCAGTGACCAGCAGGTAGGTACCTACTGGTATTAGAAATAACGGTGCTATCAGATAATAATATGTAGTTGAATACACTGTAAATCCTAGCGCAATGTTTTATTGTAAGTATGAAGGCTACATAAGTACCTACCTATGGATGTTGTGGCTGAACCACAACCTCTACTGCGGTTCGGTACCGGTTCAGTATATGCCAGGCATGGGGATGTTAATGTACACCCAATAATCCGTGTCCACTACTTTTTTAGTAGTAGTTAGTTTTAATAAGTAAGTAGTTAGGTTATTAGGGTTTTTTTGGAAAAAAGTATCTTTGGTTTCCAATTATCGTGCTGTACCTACATTATCATGCTGTGCATTATCATGTCGTACAATAACCGGCCCGGTTATTGAAACTAAATAAACAGTAGGTATTTTGAGCTATTTTAAACCTGAATTCGACAAAATAGAGCTCTATATAGAGCTCTAGACAATCGTATTTATTTAGGTATGAGTTCAAAATTCATCTCTTTTCTTAGTTTATCTCTTACTGATATAGCATCTCGTCACCGCTCAGTACCTACCTACCTACCGTATTATGAAAATATATAGGTACCTACTTAGGGTACGTATTTTATATTAGCCGTCTGTGATGGCTCCTAGTGATTTTATGGCGACTAATGGCGAGCTTTATAGATAAAAATAGTATAGTAGGTATCTTAGTCATCTGTGATGCGCTTGCGCTTTATAAAATTGGTTGCGTCAACCAAAAAGAACGCTGGAAAACAGTGGAGGGGATATGTTTGCTCATTTGCTCATACAAAATACTCGCGCCATCACACCCTCTCTCCCTCTTTCCGGCGTTCTTTTTGCCTGACGCGCACTATAGGTAGGTACCTACCTACTTACGTAGTATTTATTAGTTATTCTGTGACCATGAACCCCGGAAGACACAATGTAGGTAGGTCGAGCCTACCTACCTAGACATGCGCTAACATGCGGAAGACGCAGCCAGCACATGGATGGCTCCATTCCGCACAACTATGTACAGCAAAACTTATGGCTATTCTTGTCGATATTGAGCGCACACGCGTTTATATATTTATAGGTAGGTCTGTCCACTGATTATACAAGTACGCTGGATAGAATCTATCTAATTTATTTATTTATTATTTATTTATTTGTCATGAAATCAACAGCACTTTAAAATTACATTTGTGAAATTTATACTATACTTATTGCCAATTATAGATTCCTACTCTATACACAAAAAACTTATATGTATTATGTCTAATCGCTAAAGGCGAATATGAACAAAACATTTTATAAAACAAAAGAAGTTACTCGTATATAAGCAAAGTTAAGGAGGTAATTAAAACAAAAACACATTAAATTAATAAATAATAAATTAATTATAATAATAATTAATTATTTAAATTCCTTGGAATCGATACATTCAAATGACAGCTATTCTGCCGTCATTGGAAGAAAATACTTAACTAGGTTGGAGGTGAAGCTGAGATAGGTAGGTATCACGTGTTTTGTCTAAAATGAAGACACGCGCCTTGCTGGGTATATATAGATACTCATATCTTTTTATTTCCCTTTAAGCAAAAAAAAATATCTCTTCCTTGTGTATGTGATATTATTTTAATTCTTGGTCTTATACAGTTTTTATTACGATATTTCCCTTTCATTTAAGTAAAAAATTCACATAAAATTACTTGATACGAAACTGAAAAGGCTTAACTATGCAAAATGTGATTGATACGTCCTTTCTTAATAGGAATTTTAGCTTTGTTAAAAGAATCACCTTGTTTGAAAAGCGTTAACCATAGAATTATGGTTTTACTTTCTAGAAAACTTTAACGATTTTTATTTTAAAGGCTCGTGTTATTTCATATAAAAACATAATGTTAATTAAGAAACTTTATTTATTGTTAATCAGTCCAAATGTTATTTGAAAAAAACAGCAGTCTATATTCTTGATTAGGTTACTATCTATCTATCCTAATTATTATTTATCATGTTTCATTATAATCATATACCTACATGGCAAAATCTATCTAATATCGTAGACATAAAAAATACCTTCGTGATAATTCTGTTTCGAAAGTCGATAATTTGAGCATATGAAAAGCTCTGTTATTCCTTTTCATTCTGATCTAAAAATAAAAAAATACATCTTAAATCTCTATAAATTGATCCTTCTACCTATTAATTAGGTTCAATATATACCGACGCGGAATCGAAGGGGAGCTACGAAAATGAACTTTATGTCAACTGCAACTTAATTTCAAAGTTAAGCCTTTCTGTATTAATAATAGTATTTTATTAGTCTGAAAAGACCTAACTTCATTAAGTTAGGGCCGTAAAATACTATTACTAATACAGAAAGGCTTAACTTTGAAATTAAGGTCTTTCAGACTAAAAAAGCCCAATTTTTTTCCTAGTTATGCCTAAAAACCTTATTGTATCATCGGATTAAGAGGAGTTAGAGCTTTGTCTGTAAGACTATACGATAGCATTTTCTTTGCTGATTCCAAATCTGTACATAACTCATTTTGTTCAAAAACCCTAGTTAAGTATTTTCTTCCAATGACGGTAGTATTGTGTCGACACAGTTTGTGTGTCGATTTGAAGAAGCGCGCGCTGCCCCGAGAGTACTGCGTACTCTAATGACAGCAATAATTAAAATGGCGGCATATTTGAAATGTAAACATACATTGCAAAATAAATCTCTATAGTTCCGAGTAGGTACCTACTTTCACCGCCACTGTGGCATCCTACTAGGTATTAGGTAACTCTGTGCCACACTGCAAGGCGCCGGCCTAATGGTCAAAGTCGTCAAACGATAGTCAAGTCAAACGACTGTCTGTCTGACATCTGTCTGTCGAACGAATTACACTGACATGACATCTATGTGTCAAACATAGGGCGGGCGGGTCAAAAAAAAACAAACAAAACAAAAAGGAAAAAGCAAAACTATTTCCACAAAACAATATGCATGCAAATCATGACAATTTAGATACCTACCTATTATGAAATTTAAAAATCGTAGATTTAAAAAACAAATCAGAGTGCGTTGTTTGTGTGCCGCGCAGACTTTCATGGAACCGCAGTCTATTTGAAGGAAGATCCTCAGCTCTAAATATAGCTACCGCTACTAGGCAAGAATTACGAGCTTCTACGGCTTCTAGACGTAACTGAGCTGGACAGCGTAACGCGTGTGAAGTAATATTCTAAAAAATGGCACTGGCTGTAACACGTGTGATTCTGCGGTGTGAGGAAGCTGGGGAGTCTCGAGTTCTAGGTAGGCATAGAATTCTAAGCCCTTAAGCTTTTTCCTGACGCAATTTGGTGTAGTGTTCTAGAATTTATTCAAATTGGTGCCTCAGAATGTAGGTCTTTTTTCCGTGTTTTCCAAATTGCGTATTGATCTCTTTATGTACTTAACAATGGAGGTAATAACATGACATTTTTCTTTGTTTTCCAGACTTATCAGAATGCCAGTTAATGCAAGTTCCCGATGCAGTCTACCACCTGATGCGACACACAGAGCTCAAGAGCTGTGATCTCAGTGGGAATGTTATCTCCAAAATACCACCTAAGTTTGCAGTCAAGTTTAGTTTAATTACAGGTATGTTTAGATAGATAACTCTTTATTGATTATCACAATTAAGACAACAAAAACAGAGAACAAAATAAAGATCAACGTCAAAAGAAAGACAATGAATAACAAAATAAAGATAACATTTTAACTTAAAAACTAAAAATTGTAATAAGTGTTTATTACAGAAATTCTTAAATTTTACAGACAAAATATTTTACACAAAAAAAAAATATTTTTATATCATAATTTTTTTATATATTAAACATTACAGATAAAATATTTAATAAAAGCCGGATAGAAAAAAATTATGTTTTTTCTTTTCAGATTTAAACCTCGCAAATAACCAAATAGCAAAGTTGCCTGATGAACTGTGCACACTGGCCTGTCTGGAAAGGCTAGACATCTCACACAACACATTTGTGGCCCTCCCTCACATTGCGTTCCAGTGCCCTGCCCTGCACACCTTACTTGCACATCATAATCAAATTATTGGTACTTGAGCTTTATGTTTTGTAAGGTAATTCAACAAGGTTTTCTTGTTGTATTTGTTGGTTGTCAACTGGTAAAATTTTGAATATAAATAAAAAGTATCTGAATGCTACTAAATACTTGCAGCAGAAAAAAATTACAATCAAGGACTAAGAAAGATGCAAATATTATGATGATTTCTTGATGAAGAGCACCGGTGGTCTAGTGGGAGTGACCTCGCCTTCCGATCGTAAGGTCGCAGGTTCGAATCCGGTCGTGCACCAATGGATTTTTCTATCGAAAAATTTATGTGTGCAATGCCAGTGCTCTTAAATGGTGAAGGAAAACATCGTGAGGAAACCATGTAGTACTCTAACAGCGGCGATGGGCTTGCAACCTGTCACGTATGGAATACTAACTACTGCAAAATGTGGGTATGTGCCAAATGTAATGTTTGGACGTACCTCTGACTACCCCCCTTAGACATCCTCAAAGAATCTTGAATTAGTACCTACTTGGTACTGGGAGATCTGAAGGGGTATCTACCGTGCCTGGGGATCAAAGTCGTGAAGCTGTTTCAGTTTTTTCTTTAATTTGAGTTGAGTTTAAATTGAGTTGTACTAAACTTTTATACCTCACAATACTGAGTATCCCAAATTCCTATTTCAGAAGTGGATGTAGACCGAATGGCGCGGTCCCGTTCCCTCGAGTATGTTGACCTCAGTGACAACCCTATCCCGCCGCGAACACATGACGAGCTGAAGCAGATTACACGGCCCTCTGTATCTATCTCAGAGAGACAGAAAGAAGACTGGGAAGAGGATATCTTAGATATGTAGACTGGACAGTGTACACTCGCTGTATTGCCCACCTTTTTCGTAAATAACCTATAGTTACTACCTAGGCTATTTACGAAAAAGATAGGTACCCTCATAGGTAGTCACAACTTGGGTTTAGTGTGGTTTGAGGCCTCAGCCAAAGTGTAGTAGGGATAAAAAGTCATTTTCATCCCACCATCTCGGAAAGAGTATTTTTGATCTTCAATATCTGAGTGCAAAAGCAGTTTTTATTCTCTAGAGGATAAAGTAAATTGAATTTAGAACATCGTGTGCACTAAGTTTGTGAATAAAAAAAAACATTAAACCTATTTACTGCTACCTCTATGGTACCGAATATATCATACAACTTTTTTTTAATTTGTTAAAAACTCAGACTCTGAACCTTCTTGGTGTTCTTTTTTCAATTTGCTTTGTACGCGGTTCTTTACGCGCCATTTTTTCACGTCATTGTTAAACCTTATATTAAAAACAAGAAACTTGAAAACAAGTGAAAAAACTAAAATGAGTGATTCTAGCGACGAGGAAGTTTGTTTGACGCCAACATATTGTGATTGTAAACTTTTTTTTTTGGATTTAGTCATTTCCTCGCTGAGGTGGAATGAAAAGTTACGTGTTGCACTCGAGTGCAAAGATTTTTGACCTCGTGCTCTTTTGATTCCCTCGCTAACGCTCAGGATTCTAATTTTGAATCACTCGCTGCGCTCGTGATTAAATTTTAGAATCCTTCGCTTGCTCGGTCATCAAAACTGAACACGCGGTTAAAAAGCAACTTTGCACTCTTGTATAACAAATAACTATTATAAGTTAATTTACTGTAGTGCCAGTTATAGGACTGTTGAGACAGAGAAAACCATGTTTCACTTTGACCAAAGTCATTAGATTTGTGATAAATGGTATTTTACCAAGAGCTGCCAGCAAATCACTGTTCTTGTTTCTTACATATTATTATGTATGATGGTTGATTATGAGAAGGGTTAGTGCAATAACTCATGGATGGTCCTAACTAAGCTGTGATCAATTTTTGTGAATAGGAGACAGCATGCATTGTGATGTAAAAAAAATATAATTATTGTTCAGCATAGGGCATAGGAAAGAGATTAAGTATTTTCACTTTTTGTGCTCAAAAATATTGCAGTCGGGATTGATATTTTAAGGTATTTTAAAATTATATAAGAACTTGACTAACAAAATATGGAATGAAATGTATGTGTAAAGGATCTTTACAACCTATGTGTACATTTCAAAATTTATTAATTCCATAATATATTTACGTAGCTATTTAACAACTTAGTTTTAAAATTATGTGTTTGAACTGATCACCAACCGCAGGCAATGTGCCCAAAAAGTTGGCAGTGCGACCTCAGTAAGAGCTAGCTGTTTGGTCTCAGACTCGTAAATAAATCCAATTAATTGTTGATCACATTGTATTAAATACTAGTCTTTCATAATTTTAATTGAGCGGCAGCTAGAAATGTATCTAATAGCACAGATGAGAGAATACTATTAGTATAGTATTCTACTACTACTACTAGTGTAGGTGCTACACTAATGTAGGTTGGTATTTAGGAACCCTCAAAATTTTCGAAACCTCTGATTTTTTACTGTGTGTAAAGAGACTACGAAAATAGTTTGAATTTTTTTTCTGTTTATTTGAGGTAAATAATTTGTTATCTCGTGCTTCAGTAATAAAAGCAAATTCGGTCTAGCAGCACGCTTCTTATACACTGGACTATATTATTACCTACACAGGAATTCACAGGATTACATTTCAACTAGGTTTTTTTTTCATGATTTGTTCAAGGTGTGATGATTTTATATCCTGCATACTGTAACACTAGAATAATATACCTACCTACAGATTTGTATTTTTAGTCCCTAAGTAAATGTGATGTTTTTTAAGAAAGCTGATGATATTATACGTAAAAATTATTTTAACCCAATCTGGTTTTATTTATTAAATAATGATACATACTGCCCTAAAAATGTCTGTTAATTTAGTAGTAGGTACGGCCGGAAATCTGCTTGCTTATCCATGTAAAGCTGAAGTAATATCAAACTACATTAGGTTGTTAGATCCCAGCGGCGATGGGCTTGCAACCTGTCACGTATGGTATACTAACTACCTACTGTAAAATATAATGTTTGGGCGTACCTCTGACTATCCCCCTTACCTCAAAGAATCTTGAATTAGTACTGTAAGCACTCCTTATTAGTCTGTGGTTGAGATAAAGTAGGTAATATAAGTAGATAAGTACCTACCTGGGTGGGTATGCACTTAAGGCACACCTACATTATACATAAAAAACTCTTTGGTCAGCTCCATACAGCCAAGAGTATATAACGCTAAGCTACAGTGTCTGATAGTTGTCGTCTTTGGCATCTGAATTCTGACACCTTTATTTTGATCATTCCAAAAAAAAATTCGGTTATAGTTATTATATTTATTTCGTATATTTGGTATTATTTCTATATAATTATTGATATGGCAGGGCATGGTGTAGAAGATGACCCTAACTTGAAAGGGCTGAGTCGGTATTTTAACAGCCAAACAAACAGGGGTCGGGCGAATGTAAGTACCTTTTCAAAAGCTCATTTATATCTTATACTCTAGTAATTAATCTGCACATTAGTGTACATATGTATTTGGTATCCTTCTGGCCATTTTGGAATGAAATCACTCTGCCGACATATAATTAAAATACCGATGTAAGTACCGGCATAGTGAATGAACTTGACTTTGATCCCTAGGCACGGTAGATATCCCCTTTGATCTCTTATTTATCATGTAATAAATAAGGGAGTAGTTAGAGGTAGGCTTTTTTTTTTATATACAACTAGCTGATGGAACAAGCAGATGCCCCACCTGATGTTAAGTAGTAAATTTATATCAACAGAACATTGCCCCGTAGGTCACGCACAATAGGAACGTGCCCTACGATTGTAATTGTAATGTAATTGCAAATGTAAATACGAATGTAATTGCACTGCCCTGCGTCCATTAACTTGAGGCATACAGATGTTAAGCCTCATGTGCCTGTAATTACACCGGCGACCACACTCTTCAAACCGAAACACAGCGTTGCTGCTTGGCGGCAGAAAAAGGCGTGGTGGTAGTACTTCCCCGGACGAGCCCTTCACAAAGAGCTCTACTACTCTTACAAATATTACATTTGGCACATACCTACCCACCCAATGCAGACGGTAGTTGGTACCTATTCCATACATGAAGGGTTGCAAGCCCATTGCCGATGTTAGGTTGTCTATTTTAAAGTTATAACATGAGCCTGGAAGGTAGCGTGACAGTCAACCGCAAGCGGTTCGCTCCGTCTTTACGTATGTATATAAAATAACCGCATCTTAAATTTCAGACGTCCAAAGTAACAATGGCAGCGTGTGCTCTTTACTACGTTTATTACAAACTCTTCAAATCAAAAGCACCCGTGAAAAAATAAAAGATAAAGACCCGAAAGGTAAGATAATCTACCATTCGCCTTGTTTTGAATATAGCAACATTGATTTTTGATTTTGACATATTATATTTCAGACATGAAAACAGCTCTGCCCTTGTCGCTCTCCAAGTATCGATATCTTTCTATCCTGCTGTCATTCGCTCAATGCTGTTAAAAAAAAAATTATGCAAAATAATACTGACTGCAACCTTGTAACAAAATATTTGACAGAAAATCTACTTGCTGTGTGCAGTGCTTTGCTTGCTTTACGTAACTTTGCTAAAATTCAGGTAAATTTATATTTTCATTAAGTTCTCTTCTATATCCAGGGTTTACGATTACAACTGTGGATATTCCATACACCATGTTGTGCGTTACAATTGGAGACATGCGATTTATCCATAGATTCTTTCAGAATGGCCGGAGACTCCAGTGTAGATGATTCCCAGTTAAAAGGGCTGTCCAAGTACTTCAATAGCCAAACCAACAAAGGCAGAGCTAACGTGAGTATACCGCTAAATAAAATCGAGCATTTCAAAATCAAAACATGTAATGATTTTATGGACAAGTACCACCTATTTCCTACTTATAGGTTAGATAGGACTTGTTTCCTTCTGTAGGACTTGAAATCCTTGTAGAGTAAATACCTATTTGTTGTGCCATAAACATCTGCCATTCTTTTTCATTACAGACAGCCAAGGCAACATATGCAGTCATGGGAGCTTTCATCTTATACCTGACATTGAAACCCAAAGCAAAGAAGTAATCGTATTTGTGATTTTATTTTATGTTACAATAGCTTCATGGTTATCAGTTTAAGTGCAATGTTTAAGTTATTTAGTAAAAACATCATGTAAATTCAATGATTTTTTATTTGTATTTTGTAGTCTATCAACTATTTATTGAAGTGTAAAGCATGATTCATGCTACACTCGACGGATGTGCCCCGTCCACTGTGCGCCGGCCGGGCCAGTCATTCATGTTACACCAGGGCCCGGGCTGTTTGGGTGTATTATTTGCACGAGTAGTGTGGTTTTGTTAGGGCCGGAACGTGCCGGCGACGGGAAACAATACCCACCGACATTTTAACGACGTACCCCGATCGTGCCTGGACGGGGTACTTCGTTGCACGGCCGCCCCACGTTCTGGCATGTATTACTTCATACAAATAGTATACTCTAATGTATGAACGTGCCCTGGCCGGGGCACGGCCCGTTCGCGACACGTAGCATGACGTGAATCATCCTTAACTGACTGCATTATGGTCTGGTAGTAGGTATTCAGAATTATTTGTAATTATTTAGGGTAAGGGTATATAGCTATACTAGTTGCGCCCCGCAGTTTCACCCGCGCAGATTTAAATCCCGGTATTCCCACAGGATAAAAAGTAGTCTATGTGTTATTCCAGACTATAATGTATCTCTCTGCCAAGTTTCATCCAGATCCGTTCAGCCATTCCGGCGTGAAAGAGTAATAAATATAAATCCATCCAGACTTACAAACTTTGATGTTTATAATATTAGTAGGATAGGTATGCAAGGAAATAAAACCCAATCATCAAATAAATAGTTTATACTGTCATTATACTTAAACACTTGTTATAAAATAAATAATGCTGCACAGTAGGTACATACAGATATACAAATAAAATAGCATTTCAATTTCAGATCTTAAAAGGTACCAAAGAATTTTACATCTTACATTATTCTTTGGTTTTAAAATTGTATAATGGTAAAGTGATGAAATCAACCATCAGCTATCATGAATACAAGCAGAAAAGTTTTTAAAAGCCTATATTAGCAACAAGTAGAATTATTCTGGTGGTTACATTTACATCCCACTTAACTATTATCTTATAGTTTGGACCGGATGAACTTAGCTGGGCATAAATTGTTGCTCTGTTCAAGATCAATCATTTGATGTTGTTCATGTAAATGAGCTGTCTTATAGCCTTGATTTTCTTCGGGTGCTGTGTGCATTTAATAATCTTTAATTATTTTGTGCACACTAGTTTTCGGTACAAAATTTTATTCTAATAGTCAAGCACTAGCACCAAATGGCAATAATCTAGTAATACTAGCAAAGCGACGATTAAATAATATTCATTTCATAATGGCTAATTATAATATCATTTTTTATGTACTAAATGTAATGTTACATCAGTTTATCAAATGTTAGTAAAAAGATTTTGAATAAAATTGAGGGGCCAAACTATGAAACTTGGTCTAAAACTTCATAAATATTTAGTAAACTGGTGTCACACTCTGTTCCTAACATCTTTCCTCAAATTCTAATTTATATAAACACATATTCCAATCATAATACAACCACTACTGCATCATCAATGACTAGTCTCACTGTTTGTTCTAAATATTTCAATTTCGTAACGTTTAAACTTTTTTTAAGACGTTTCAAGGTGATCCTTGTGATTTAATTGAATAAACATATTTTGCCTGGACTTCCTGACTTTTTAAATTGATAGACGAATTGGAATCGTCGTGAAATACCTAGATAGGCAAACAAGTACTTACCTACTCCGTGTTTTGTATTTTGATCGAAATCAATAAAATGGCCAAAACACGAATGTTTCATTATTTGTAAGGGATCAATGGACTCATAAAATTTTCAAGCTGTACCAAACATGTTCGATAGGATTTTTATGTAAACGAATATTCTCAAACCATTACAGACAAAAGTTATAACGTTTGATTGAAAAGAAAAGTCGGAAAGTCAAATCTTACTCGGATTACACACATTATTAGCACGAAACGCGAAGCCCTTATTACGGGTTTTTCTCGTTCTATAGGCACTCGCTACTTTACACTGTGCTAAGCAAGGTTTTCCAACCCTAAGAGCACTATCACGCGGTCTTCATTTCTTATAACTCTTCGCAATTGATTCCAACAATACATTACATGGCAGTGATCCCTCGTTGTATTATATTACTAATGATATACCTAAGTCAAAGTATTTTACATTAACTATAAGAAGATCAGAAAATCTATAAAAATTTTGGAAGGATGCTTTTTACAGTCTACTGAATGAATAGATATTCACTGACAACCCAGTGCATGGAATGCCTTAGGTACTAATGTGAACAACGAAACAGCTTAGTGCAAACAAAATTTACAGCAGCTTTCTGAAAGCCCGATAAAAACTAACCAGATGTCAAGTCACTTGCTATCTCTATCTAATTCGATGTAATAGCTGAAATGGTAAGTGACTTGACATCCGAAGTATGATCGACGTTTCATAAACCGGCCGTTAGTATTATTCTCAAGTGCACTATTTAAGTGTTTTTGTACAATGTTACTGTGCACAAGTCGTAATTGTAGCTACAATAGATTTTAGATTCCTTGTGTTACTATAGGTACTTTCTTTCGAAACCGCAGCACGGTGAAAGATTAGACTGAATAAAGGCCACTATTAGCAAATATCTGAATAACAACCACATCTAAATACACCATAAATCTACTTTGAAGTGAAGTAAACCTCAAGCAGGTAGGATTTTTTTTGTACCTCAAAAGAGAAGACTGATTTTTATTATGTTCAGTGATTTATATTGTAAATGTCTCTGATTTATATCGTAAATACTAAGAGAAGCTACAAATGTTTGCATTAAAAAAATCCCGCAAAAATAGATAGTTTGTATAAATTTTATAACAGCATACGTTTAACATCTTTGCATTATTTTTATGCATTCGTAACAATGTGTGTGCTACAAAGTTAGCTAGTCTCGTAAAAATGGATCATTGTTTTATCCCTAATGAAAAAAACGATGGTTTTCGTCACCACGACGAAAAACATCATATCTGTTCAGTAAAAGTAGGGTTTTCAGGACAATATCACCCCAAATACAATAATTAGAGGTGGGTGCTCTAGTTAGCAAGTACTTTGAATATGAAGGTTGTCAATGCCTGAGAAGTCCTTTCAAGGACATTGATGGCAGGCTATTACAGAGCTGGTGTTAAATCGGTTCATATCCACGTGGGTGGTCTAGTTAGCGAGTAAAGCGGGGGCGGGGCGTTGGCGGGAGGCGTGGCTGCGTCGGCGTCGGAGTCCGACTCCTCTGAGGAAACGCGCTCCGCCGCGCTGAGAGCCACGCGAGCGTATTCGTCTGTGTCTATGCTCTTACAGAAGTGGATCGCGTACCTGGTGATTAAAATACAGGATATTCGTAATCTTTATATATCTATACAGAAAACATGGCCTAAACTCATTTATGACTCATTCGTTCGTCATGTTACGAACGAACGAGTGATTTTAGGGGAGATCCGATTTTTTTTCACGCACGATAGTTTCACTAACGCAGAATTAAACAAAATTGGTACCAGTGCAGTAGTCTGAGTTTTGTTGAATGAGTACTCAGCACGCACGATAGAGGCGCTCATCGAGTCTCCATACAAAGTAGGCTTGACGATACGGAAAACAAAAACTAAACTCAGACTTGGGGTACTGGGCTCCATACATTTTCGCCCCAACTCCTTGACTTATAGCTGAAAATTAACGCGTTTGTTGTTTGTCTTGACTAATCCTAGATAGTACAAGAATGTGATTAATTAAGAAATGTTTTTGATAGCATACCTTAACTTTTCTCGTAACACAGTCTTGCACGAATATCTTGGCATTTTGAGAAGGAAGAAACATGTGTAGCTCTCTGGTAGAAAATGGTCCGGGGGCTGATATTTATCCAACACCTAAAGAGACAAAATAATGTACTCATCAATACTTAAATGCTATCCAAAGGATAGCTTAGTTATTCAATCACTACATAGTAAAACAAAGTCGCTTGCCGCTGCCTGTCCCTATGTTTGCTTAGATCTTTAAAACTACGTAACGGATTTTGATGCAGTTTTTTTTATAGATAGAGTGATTAAAGGTTTATATGTATAAAATACATGCGTAATATAGTAGAGAGACACTGTGCACCCGTGCGAAGCTTGGGCGGGTCGCTAGTTTATTATAAAGTTCGGTAGATGGCTTTGTTCGCCTGGAAAGGGGGGGGGGGCTTATGCTCAGCAGTGGACATCTTTTATGATGATGATAATTCACACATAAGTCTTTACGACTTAGGTTCTGTACAACAAGATAATACCAAACCAATAACAAATCTATTTGGCAAAGCTATTTGGGACCTGGAATATCTTGGAGATTTAAATTGTATCTTATTTCGTTATAGATTAAGTATATTACCTGTAGCACAAAGTCCCGTTGCCTGGGATCTTGCGGCGCGCGCGGCAGCCTCGTCCGTCCCCACACGAATCGCAAGAATAAGGCGCGCTCACTCCCGGAGAGTTCCTCCATAACTTCCCAGAACCATTGCACGAGAGGGGCGTTGGGTTCAACACCTGTTCAACATCACTAGTATTTAATTTACAAGAAAATAAAAGCATTTCATTTGCGTTGCACACCACAGTCGTATTAATACTCTATATCGCACTAACCACCAGTTTCTGAAAACTCAATCACAACTAATCGGCTATCAAGTCACTTGCTATCTTTATCTAATTTGAAGTAAAACTGCAATAGCAAGTGACTTGACAGCCGATCTGTATAATATAAAGTAACTTAGTGTTCTTTGTGTAATATAAAGTAACATAATGAGGGTAGCTGAAAGCCAACTCTTTTTTTCGGTTTGAAGAGTGTGGTTGCCGGTGTAATCACAAACATTAAAATAAATAAATAAAAACATCAGGTCAGCCTGCTTGTAGTTTTTTCACTAGTTGGTATACATACATGAGCTCCCACTACATGACAATACCTTTATAAGTAGCGGATGCCTTCAGCGCCTGTATAGGTATATCGGGGGAGCCGCAGACCAGCGTCTCCAGCTCCGCCGCGGTGAACAAGGCGAGCATCGGCGCGGGAACCACTCGGGAGATGCCGTCACGGACAGCGCGAATCTGCTCGTTGAACTCGTGTAGTCTACCGAACAACATTATCGCTGTATACTAATATAGTAGAGGATCCGAAGTATAATCGACCTTCACCCATCTGTTCAATAGATGAAAATAATTTTATAAGTAATTTAGTATGTTAAAAATTATAAAAACAATGGGTTGACTGAAAGAATCCTGGCCAAGCATTTACTACTTATAAAATTATTTTCATCTATTGAACAGATGGGTGAAGGTCGATTATACTTCGGATCTTAGACTAATAGTTGCGCCACGCAGTTTCACCCGCGTAGTTTTACGCGTTACGTTCTGGAGTTTAGAGTAACAAACATCCATCCATCCATCCATACTTACAAACTTTCACATTTATAATATTAGTAGGATTATAATCAATGGCACATGAGACATTGATGATGGTTGTGAACATCCACTCTCTTCATCTTGTGGTAATTGGATGTTCACAACCAACATATTTCTGGAACTTCAACTCCTAAATTATAATTTTGAGCGGTTAATCACATGGTTAGTTAGTGGTTTGTTGTCTGCGAATATACCTGTAATGCAAGGCCAACTGCACGTATTCATCCTTGTTGTCGGGAGTGACCCGCTTGTGTCGCGTGGACAGCGGCACCTCGTGGCCAGCCGCCGACGGGATCGAGAATGGAAGCTCGAGGTTTTGTAGCTCCTGTCAAATTCAAATCAAATATTTTATT
Source organism: Plemyria rubiginata (assembly GCA_963576535.1). Lineage (NCBI taxonomy): Eukaryota > Metazoa > Arthropoda > Insecta > Lepidoptera > Geometridae > Plemyria > Plemyria rubiginata. The sequence continues at coordinate 11,211,666 of OY754908.1, read as the reverse complement.
TTGTAAGAATTTTAGGTACATGGTAAATAAAGGTAAAAAAAAAAAAATCAAAAAATGTTCAAAATGTTTATTCAAAAAAATCACAAGGATCATCTTGAAACGTCTTAAAAACTAGGTGACTCTAGTGCCAGTTCCATGCGACCAACGTCAAATATAACTATAATAAATGTAAGCACAAAAATATATGCAGCTTACTCATATAATGTATACATACATACTTTATTAGACTTGATTATATTCCCAGATATTCCCTGACATTTTATGTCGATTGTGGGGGCCGATTCTAGCCCAGTGACTTTTTTGTCACGTTAGGTATATATCATGGTAACTGTCAATTTCCTATTAAATTTTGATGAGGTTTAAAACTTTGACCGAAAGCGCGCTGGTCTCATAGATTTTTAAACTACTATCTAACAGATATATGTTTAGTGGTAACACCGTCCGTTTCATGCATACGAACCCATCAATTCCTTCTAAACAAATTAACCGATAACGTTTGGAAACCAGAAGAGTTCTATCTGTTCTAGACTTTAGATCCGACTAGATCTGAAGTACACTAGCCGGCATATAATTCTAGCACGAGAACTTGAATCCTTACTTTGTTTTGCGGCGTCATATCCCGTATACAGAGCAGCGCCGGCAGAAAGTCCTTGTCCACCTCGGCCAGGTCCTGCGGCCGCAGCGGTTGGCCCGCTAACTGGCGCCACACGCCCTCCGCCAGAGACAGCGAGAGCGGCGACCCCGTGCGAATGGCTATACCCATCAGTACACCTGCGAGACATTATTGCAGTTAGTATAGCGTGTCAACCAAAAAGAATGCTGTAAATCAGAAGATACAAAATCCCCGCCATTTTATAGCAGCTTAATAAAGTATTTTATTTATTTAACAAAATAAACCTACACAAAGGCAAAAATTCATAATATTCTTTGAGCGCGATAATAGCTTATCAGATCGATAAGTCGGTTGCTGTCTTTTTCGTTGGCGTGAAAGCAACAAGTATACTCTATTGAGCCGCTATAAAATGGCAGGGATTATGAATAAGAGGGTAAGACTCTTGACCTGTCACTTTCATGTCAAAAAAAGAGACGGCAACACTTTGAGTCATTTTGAGTAATGAAGCGCTCAGTGACCACTAAGTATTATTTTCTTTTAATAACTATTCATATATAAGCAAACTAGCGACCCGCCCGCGCGCCCTTGCTTCGCACGGGTGCATATATCATGCATGTATTATACATGTAAACCTTCCTCTTGAATCACTCTATCTATAAAAAAACCGCATCAAAATCCGTTGTGTAGTTTTAAAGATTTAAGCATACATAGGGACAAAGAAAGCGACTTTGTTTTATACTATGTAGTGATGAGTACCTAGGAATCGGAAGCAGTTGAGATGCAGCGGCGTCGCAGCCGTGGGGTTCAGTAGGAACGCGTCGCGTGACGCGCCCGCGTCGCCGCGTCCGTTCGGCGTCGCCATCAGGAGTGGCAGCGATCCGTTCTGCAGCTCCTCGCACATTTCCGCTATGCTCTCGCTGTAGCCACCGCCGCAGTCGTCTACACTCTCACCTGGGAAAGTTATGAAAAACTCGATAAAGTACCTAATTTGGAACAATTCGATTTATAGATAACCAATTTATGCCAAAATTTACATCATCTTTTTTGGTATTGAGTTTTTGAACTGAATTATTGCCCGTTAGTAGACCTGTGGATCGTCATATGTCAGATATATCTCACGTCATGGGTTTAATTATAAAAGTGGGAGTTTACATTAATCAACAAAATGAGAGATAGCTCTAACAACACACTCGTATAGTATATAGGAGTTATAGGACATCAGCCGTCAGCTTTAAAACATTTTTTTATGCTCTATACTCAGTAACCCTCAGGCTATGACACTTACCTACAAACTTGACTTTCCACACCCTATGCGGAAGTGCTAGAGCGTCTTGAGTCAATACAGGTAGTCTTGCTACCATTTGACCGAAGACTGATCTCATGCCCGCAGGCCCCGCTAAGCCCGATCCCCCCTTCCTTGCCCGTCTCGCTCCTACTCGGGATAACTCTACAACCGGCCCGTGCTGTCTCTCTCGCACCATCGTAGACATTATTGCCTGCAAAAACCTTATAGTTAAGATTACAATTATACATATACGGTTGTTTATTAGGAAAACCTTTGACTGGTATTAAATAAAGCAAAGATACGCAAAATAAAAATGTTCTTAAGACATCAAATAGTCACTGAATATTCGAGAATGCCTTTCGGTATTCAATATCACCACAACCTACCTTTCTGAACGCAGCTTCTTTAACACTATAAAACAGCAACGTCCTCAATTGGTCCAAAGGTCCGTCTAAAATCAGTAAAGGCAAGTTTGGACAGACGAGTTCGGAGAATTGATGAAGAAGCACCTGCAAAAAATTTATTGATATAGTTTTCATTTTCAAGCACCAGAGTGCTCAAATTAGATTGTTGTATCTGCAGTTACTTACAAGTCTATTACAAATGAGTTGTGTCGTCATGTCCCGCAACAGATGACACTCCAGCGGCGGCGGCGGAGGCGGTCTAGGAGCTCTTGGTGCTTCTACACATAACGCCACCGTGTGGGCACTGCCACACGCCACTTTCGTGACTTTTTTACCCTAAAAAAGAGATAAGCGTCAAGTAGGTGAGAATTGCTAACTTCATAGCAACTCCACAGACATACATTGAATTATTCAACTGCAAGATTGATTCGTAAATATTTCCGAAAAGAACTTTATCTGTTTGTCAGTATTTTATTCACCTACCCCCATCTACCCAACTTTTCATTTCATAACCTAAACCTGGGGGTAGAACGACTTGTCTTCTCTACACCGGCCGTTCGAGTCGAGCTCCATAACGCTCCTCAATAAAAATACGTTAAAATCATCCTTCCACCGCAAAACACGCGAAACCCAAGTCTACGTAAAATCAGCGCCTTCCACCAACATCAGCACTTCATCGGAGTAAAAGAGAGAAAAGACGCAACCACCATGCACACGCAAGGCAAGACCCCACCATTACTCTCGAGTGTCACGTTATTTTAGAAACAGAAAATGTCTGCAAGTGAGGGCAATGTACTGCTTACTTTAGTAGTGACTACAATGATGTTCCACGAAAGTTTCATAAAATTTTGACCTGAGTTTAGTGCAATCATTCATCCTTGCGCTGTCAAATGCAGTTTATGTCTTTATCGTAGGTACAAAAAGCGCCATGGTTGGTTTCATACAATATGACACTTTCGGTACCTACTTTAATCTGTACCTATGATTAGTCCATTCATGTTTGTACCATGAAATTGAAATTACCTGCAAAGCGATCAAAAGCCTTGGTCGTTGCGCGGCCAATGTTGTGCCATCTCCTAATTGCCCTTCGTCATTGTCTCCCCATGTGTACACTTCTCCCGTGTCCGTACACGCCACGCAGTGTAAACTACCTGGAAAAGAATCGTCACTAGATGGCGCTGTGCTTGAAAAGTTAAGAACTTCAATGTGCTTCCGAAATTCCTCGCAATGAAAGTACTTGAGGTATCTCGAATTGACAGAGAATAACATTTCCTTAGTAGGAAAATTCGTTTAGATCAAAACTATAATTTCGGTTGTTTCGATTTTTAATAACTATATTCAGTGATTTAAAAATGTTGAAATGTGCGAGCGGTAAGTTGTTGACGGTCGTCTGCGTCTTACTTGTTTGCGGAACCAAAAAAACCGGTTCAAAGTGATCTTTGTGATTCTATTGAATAAAAACCTCGACTTACCTGTAGCAATAGAGACAATGAGTTTCCCTTGCATTCCCGTCACTCGCATCGGTCGACGCACATGCTCGTAACTACCGTGCCCTAGTCTATGGTAGTCTCCTTTACCCCTGAAATAAACAAGTCCATTGAACTTTTGTCCCCCTTAAAATCCACCATTTAAGTCCATTGGGTTTATTCGTAAAATTAAAACCTTAGGCGCATGCGGGTGGCTTCCTATTCCATTCAAATAGTCATACAAAATTCATGGATATAAAGCATAACTTAGGTTAGCACGGTATATCGTTGCTCGGACGTCTGACATTGTAAATAAACCTAAATAACCTAAATTGTGTTTTATTTCCACGTATTTTGTATGAAATTTGAATGTAATAGGAAGCCGGCCGTGCCATACACAATTTAGATAAGACCCGCGCCATGGCTAAGCAGAGCTTATGTTATGGGAACCAGAAATCTGATATAAACTTATTTTAATTATGTAATTACATATTTATACGAGAAAAGAGTACAGACATCGGTGGGAATCGAACCCACGGCATACAGTACAGAATCTTACTTGTGCAGTGTGCTTGTTTTATAGATACAACTGAGGGTGAAAGTACTACAGATTTGTATAGAGATGATACAACTTGAGTTAAAGAATGAAAATGTTGTTTAAATTGAGACCAGCAATAACTTACCAAGTATAAACGCTTCCACATTGACAGAGAGCGACGGAAAACTGCGATCCGCATTCCACTTTTACCACACGAAGTCCTTTCAAGCAGTCTATCCTCATTGGCAGTTTACAGCCTTCTGAACCGCCACGACCTGAGCAAAATAAAAAACTCTTCAGTTTTTATAGATGACATACTTTTTTATATTATTTTCAAAAGCATGATGAAGGCCTGCTAAATAGATTTTAACATTATTATGTCTGTGTAAATAAAAATTTGGAATACAATATATCACCCAGACACAAAACACAAATGTTTGCCCTCGCTGTGGATCGAACCACAGCCTACAGCACACACTACTACTGGTTACTAACAAGTGAGGTGTGGGGCATGTCTAAATAACAAAATATTAACCAGGCTTACGCTTTCATGACTCGTGATCTCGTAAAGGTTTACCTAGTTTCCCGTAGTCGCCGTCGCCCCAAGACCAGACATTATCGTCATCTGTGATGCAGAGAGTTTGAGCATCGCCCGAGCCGCACGCCACATCTATCACTCGATACATCTGCAGTGCCTCCACCTATAAAAACATTTTGAATAATGACTGCCCACCTGATGTTGAACAGTTACCTCTGCTTAATAACTATTAATTAACTTATAATAATTCGTGTAATTGATTTTTAAACCGTTTTAGATAAGATAATACAAAGAACACGTCCACCAGAATTTTGATAACACTTTTCTATGCAGCTATGCATTGAGTGCTGGGTATCTACTGGGGACTGGGCTAGACAGAGGCGTTATTCACTATGACCAAACCAATCGCGTTTGCGTTTAGATCACGTTGTGACGGCACACGGTTAAGGCAAAGAATCTCCTATGTCATAAAGAATAAAGTCCAAGATCACGTTGTGACTTCACACGGTTTGGGGCAAGGAATATCATGTCATAAAGAATATTGCCCCAGGCCTCTACGGAAACCATATTAAAAAATACTCAATTTGTTTTAGAAAAAATAAACAATTTATACGGGACATACCAACTTCGGTACCAGTTGGTCCTCCGAATCGCCATGCCCCAGCCGCCCGTATCTGCCTTTGCCCCACGTGTAGATGCGTCCGCGTGACGTCAGACAAGCCGAATGCGCGCCTCCGCACGCGATCGCAGCCACTTCAAGCCCCGAGAGCGATGATATCAACTTAGGCCGGTCGTAGCTTCTGTAGGATTATTTACAGGTTCGTAAACAATCATTTAAAATAACATTGCATTGTCATAATACAGCTTCACAGATAGAAAATAAAGAAAGTGCCTTAATATTTTCTACGCTTTTAAACGCACAAGACGAAACTTTATATGGAAAGAGTTTATTTGCACTACAATACTGCAATCACTACATAGTATAAAAGAAAGTCGCTTTCTCTGTCCCTATATCCCCATGTGCCTATGTTATGTATGCTTAAATCTTTAAAACTACGCAACGGATTTTGATGCGGTTTTTTTAATAGATATAGTGATTTAAGAGGAAGGTTTATATGTATAATACATGCATGATATGTGCACCCGTGCGAAGCAGGGGCGGATCGCTAGTAGAATATAAAAAAAAGCAAGCAACCTATTAAAAAAAGCATATCATCTCGTACTATAACTATCCATAATGTTATGCATAATAAGCATTACTTTTTGTACTTATTAAAGTATGAAGGAAAACTTTCAACTCACACTCTGTTCCCATGTCCCAGTTTTCCATCTTCGCCCTCGCCCCAACTGTACACATCACCCTCGGCCGATAACGCCAAACAATGCTTTCCTCCCGAGTTACACGCCACCTGAAACATTTTACGGCCTTTATAGATGTTATGATAATCTCTGTTTAAGTTCAGCTCTATGATACTGATAGACAGTAGCCGACACTCAAATACTGAGCTTCATCGCATGGCAAACCTAAATTTGGACTTTTAATAATTATACATACCTTTGTTATACAGATGTGTCGTAATGAAGCTAGTAATGTAGGCTGCGATACGGAATCAATACCACCGATTCCCAATCGCCCGCCTGCACCGTAACCTGGTTAAATAAAGAAAACCATTCGTATGTAAGACCATGAAACAAGGATTAGGAATTTCGAATAGAATTTCCCTTGAGGCGTAGGAATGTGATATAAAATTACTAGCGACCCGCCCGCGCTTCGCACGGGTGCACATTGTTTTTCTACTATGTCATGCATGTTTTATACATATAAACCTTCCTCTTGAATCAATCTATCTATTAAAAAAAACCGCATCAAAATCCGTTGCGTAGTTCTAAAGATTTAAGCATACAAAGGGACATGGGGACAGAGAAAGCGACTTTGTTTTATACTATGTAGTGACATGCAATAGTAAAAATCCGTAGTCACTGTTGTCACATAATAATATGAATAGTCGGAAACTTTTCCCGATCTGAAAAGATTGCAAGTAAATGACAGCTTTCCGAATGGCGCGATGGCGATAATATAACGTCAGATGGGATAGATGACGTCATTACATATAAATAAATAAATAATGCTGGACAATCCACACAGCACTATCTAGCCCCAAAGTAAGCTATTCAAAGCTTGTGTTATGGGTACTAGATAACTGATATATTTAATACATTATATACTTACATAGATAGATATTTTTTATTATACATAGAGAACACCCAGAAAATAAATTGTAATTACACCAATATCGATCAGGAGCAGAATCTTAGTCTCCACATGGACACACCAAATTGAATTTATCCAAATTGAGATCTTACTTGTTAAATCAGTGTTGTCTCTGTTCGTCAGTGTTGTCTAAGGCCCTCATTCATGAGGGCGACACCCTCCACCCCAGTGGTCGCTAAGCGCGCCATTATCTTATCAGACCAATACGTCTGTTGCTATCTCTTTTCGTTGGCATGAAAGTGATAGTGACAAGAATACTCTATAGAGCCGCTATAAAACGCCAGGGATTATGAATAAGAGGCTTAGTGTGTCACTCTCATCTGTCGTCATAAATAAATATATATTTTTTTCTCTTTCATACCAGTAGCATAGACCTTGCCATCAGGTGTGACCGCAAACAGCGTCTGTTCACCGCCGACTAACTGGACGGGGTTGAGTGCGGCTAGGGCAAGGCACGGCGTTGGGGCCCGCACTTTAGCTCCGTCCACTCCACCTAACTGGCCACGGTGGTTATGGCCCCAGCCGTAGACTACGCAGCCGCGGGACCCGCCGCCCCACCATCCAGTCCAGTCTTCTGGCCGCCTAGAGGTAAGAGTATTATTTTTAGGCAAACCAACAGCGTATTTAAATTTAATTGTTAAATGGTGTCGATTCTGTTGTTGCTAACTTAACCTGACAGCTCTAAAATTATAGCCATCCTTGTCGTTTCGGTCTTTTGGAAAGAGAAGGCAATATTTGTAGTGCTCTTAAATTAGGTTAAATTAGGAAAATTAAACAACAGAAATTGTTACCAGAAGCCAATTAACGGTCGCCACTTATGACTTAGAGCAGATTCGGTCAGATGAGTTTGTGACTTCTGTAACTACATTGGTTTTGTCACAACTTACTTATTCAAACACAACACATTCATTTATTTTCAGTGATCACAAAATGACCCGATGAGGTGTCTACAATACTAGGAGATGAGTTTTTTATGTTATAAGAGTCTCAGATATGTAAAAAATCTTGCTTTTATGTATGATCAAGATAGAACTAGTGGAAAATGATGAAGATTTGCGAAGTGCAAGAAAGTGGATTACATCAAAGAAAAAAATATATGAGTTGGTAACACATTATTTCACAACAGAGTAACAGCAAGAAGGTATCTTACTTTTGAACCCAATGCAGTAACTGCTCATCGTGCTGCTTCGTGAACTTTGTGTTATCCTCCCACGAGTACTGATTGTCGCTGCCGCTTGCTTCTTCTGTATTGTAGACCCCCAGGTCCGCCAACCGTTTCCTGACTTCAGCGAGGAACGGAGTGGGGATCACTGAGCGTTTGATGAGCGCGTCGGCTGTGCGGATAGTGAGGCAGTAGCGTTTGAACCAGAACCAACGGGCGGACTCGGGGCCGGTGCATACTTTGGAGTCGACTCGAAGCCCGCACGCGAGCCAGGCTAGTTCCTGTATAAAATGTTTTGAAGTTAGTCATGTGAGTGGTCAGATGACAGTCCCAAACTGTGTCCTGGGGGATATTTTGATTGTTCGGTATCGGATTCGTCATGGAAAGTCTTTTGACAGTTTTTTTAAGGCATGTACCTACAGCGATTCAACGTGAAATTCCATTCCACGTAGGTAATAATAACAAGTGAATAATTTTTTTGCGACGGAATGGCAGCTTCGACAGAATTACAAGCAAATGTGTTAAAACAAAGTTTTAACATAGTAGTAAAAAACACAGTACCTAGCTGGCGGAAAGTCACGTGTTATCTTTTCGAATCCTAATAGCAAAAGCTTTGTATGTAAATGTCAAAATCGCGTAAAGTTTATGTTCGACAAGGATTTAGGGAGCCATCGTATTCTAAATTCAAAAATTGTATTCTGTGCCGAATCCGACACCGACGGGAATCAAAATAACCCTCCTAGAGTTACATTGATTCCATTCGGGGTATCGGATGTCGACTCTTGTTATTTACAGTACCTTCATGTAGTGCGTATGCAGTAGATGCGTGCCGGTCCTCAAGGCCGGTTCCTCGTGCTCGTACTGTGCCTGCAGCAGCTTCGGCAGATGCTGCAGCGCGGGCGGAGTGCCGACGCGCTCGCCGTAGCGGACAACGCCGCGCAAGCGACGCACGCACCACACGCGCGCGCGCCATGCTGCGGGACGGTACATCTTGCTATGACATTCAACTTCAAACATCACCTCGAATTCGCACAATAGGTTGTATTGATCCATTTTCTTCCATCATTACTGGACATTTTTGCTTACTATGTCCTTTTACGGGATATTTTCTTACTATGTCATTTAATGTCGCGACGACATTTTCACACAGTCTATACCTGAATAGGTACTTATACTGAGACGGTTTATACCTAACAGTAAACACACATTTTCAGCAAAAAAAAATATTTTTCAATTAAACTGAAAAGATAAAACAACAAAAGCAAATTCATTTACTTGGACGATATATAACTTTTTTCTGTTTTTTTATTTAAATCCATATTTCTATGAGAACAAACGAAAAACATAATTATCCTCTCAAATATAAAAAGAATTTTTATATCAGTTCATAAATGACGGAGTTACGCGGAAACACAAAAAATATATATTTTTGAAATTGGCTATAATATATTTACTTACATAAGGTAGGCATCTGAGAACATATGGCTAATGCTTGAGCCAGTCTCGGCGCTAGTTGGTGGTCGTTGGATATCGACGCTAGCAGAGAATCATCGAGTAGCCGCCACGCTAGCTCCACAGACGGACAAGCTAGGACATACCGGTCGGAGCCACTATCCTGTGATAAAAAAAATTGAATTTGCGATTTACCAAAAATGTGCCAAGACAAAGCATAAAGAGACTCAACGGCAATGCAACCATCGTCTGTGACGCTTCCGATTGGCCCTGATCTAGATCAGTCTCGTATTTTAAATCGTTTCCATCGGTGTGCAGATACCTCTACTGTTTCACGTGTATTTTGTTAATATTTTATTAGAAAATGTAGGAATAATTTGATTTGTGTTTTTTTATAAACAAATATGTAATTTACGGAATTATTGCTGTTAGATTTATATAGCAGTAGTAGTATTTAAAATCGGGCGATGTTTCCACTGTGCTCAGACCTCTGAGATGACATTCATGACATAAGTACATTTCATTTCTCCATTTCGGGAATGATGTAATCTTAATAAATACTTACAACAATAGATTCGGATGGTAGTATAGGGTGGACCGTGAACCTCCATCCCCATCCATTGACGGATCCATCGCTCACGAACCGCCATCGTACTTCATCGCCTGAAGAAATAGAACCAATTATAGAAACAGAAAATAACCAATTACAGACTGAGTTAACCGTTATTTAAGTAAGTTTTATTAAAATTTCTATACTTTTCCTTATACTAACGAAACTATGCGTGACTTTACTAGATTCACCTGCAGTGCAAGTACGGTTCTTATCGATCGCCTAATTTGACATTTAGAATCGTCAAATTCGTGTAAAATGGTGGAACGATACGATTCGATTGGTTCATCGACTTTAGCCGATCGACAAATAGGCGATCGGAAGAACCGTACTTGCACGGCTGATACCAACATAAATCTATGTGAACTTTGTGATAAGGCTGCCTTTCCATTGACGCGGAGCGAGACAGCGGAACGGAGAAGCTGAGAAATATTAACCAATCATACTAAATTAAATAAATATTAACACAATAAAAAATAACACTGTGCGGAGTGACACACTTACAATTAGTTATAATTTCTTGCGCCCAGTCCGCTGGCTCCCTGCCGGATCTCGTCGCCAGTACCCGACCAGTGCCGTCGAGTATAGTCAACGGGTCGTTGCGTCGCTCCGTGGAGCAGCCCTGCTCGAATACAACGCGGAGTGATGTAGCGCCGGGGATTTTCACTACGCCTGTCAAAATCAAAATCAATATGATTCGCCGACCAACAAAATCACTGTAGGTATCTACTGTTTTCAAAGTGACGATCAGATAAATATTTTAAATTATAGCATCAACACAAAGCTATGTTCTAGTGGTACTTTCCCGGATATAAAGTGAACTTCATCTGTTTCAGTCGGGCTACTCCCTTATGAAGTCATATCAGTTTCTTGTTAAAATTCCGACCAAATTGAGATTGGAATTAGAATTAAATAACGAGAATTAGGCCTCGTGTTTATTCAAATTTTCCCCCAAATGTACCAGGCCATTGAATATGTATGAGAAAACATACAAACTCATTACACGTATTACACATGTACCTATTCAATTTCATACTTTTGCAAGTTCAAATGATTGTGATTGGCTTACCAGAAATGTCCGTATCGTCAGCGTACGGATGCGGACTATCGACTGTGATTGGTTGAGGCGGCGCCCGCCCCCCTCCCGAGGCCGCTTCCTCTAACTCACACACGCACACTTCCACCACCATATCGGCCACTCCCGGTTTACTAGCGCATAGAGCTGTAGAATTAAAAGGTATTTATTATTGCAAGACTGTTTTCAAAAGTGAAGGAACAAATAGCTAGCTAGGTCAATCTGATGTTGAGCGGTCACCTCTGTCATTGCCCATCATCTAACATTCTAAAACATAGGTCAGGAGACCTACGCTTTATACATATTTCCTACCAATTTTAGCCGGTAATTGTACATTGGTTACGATACTCTACAAAAATATGTACACGAAATATTGTAAGCATCACTGCTCGGCCAGAATAGGTAGGAAATATGGGATAAACTGTAACACTTATTTAATGTCAAAGGTAAAACTACATTAACCCTGTTTTTTAACTACATAGAGGTTTTATTAACTGAAAGATAACGCTTCCTACAGTTGTTTCGCTGACCCAGGACTGGGGAGAGATGCGTCGTACGTCCAGTAACACGATGGATCGACGATATTGTCAGTCGTGAGCTACCCTCATCTATCTACGGCCCACGACGCTAACACGATCCATCGCATGCCTATGCCTAGCAGAATGCTAAGTCAGTCTTTTGATGATGTTTACGATATTTTTTTCTGGTTTGGGCAATATGAAATTTTCTAAAAAAGATCTTTCACCATTAGCCAAAGAAAACTCACCCATAAGTACATCAGTGATAATCTTTACAGCGCCGCTTGAGTCCGGTATGCGTCCAGCCGCGGCCAGCTTCAACAGATCAACAAGAGCTCTCGCGTCTGACTCGCCGAGTTGTGACGTAAAGTCGTCGAGCGCCATCTTAGGGGCCTCCGCTTGTTGAACTGTCATAGTTGCGGCGGCTACGGAGACCGCACTTGAAGACATGACTGCGGAGTGACGGGATGATATGGAACCACTTAGAGGGCTGCTTGTTCCACTCTGCAAGAGATGACAAACATATCAGTCATGATGATAGGCAGCTTGTATTGAAAAAAAAAACTTCACAAGTTTGATCCTCAGACACGATTTCCCTTTAGGTCGATTAGTAGCAAATATCGACTTGAGATTCTCTGAGGGAGGTAGTCAGAGATACGTCCATTTGGCACAAACCCACATTTTGCAATAGTTGGTATTCCATATTTCGGCTTGACCTACTGACTCTTTTATTATTTATTATCATTTATACAAATGAACAATTTAAATTGCTATATGAACTTACGTCAAAAATTACGTACGTTAAAAAATTACGTCGTCTAAAGCATCTCCTAGCAGTTGGAGGCCACACTTTTTCAAAGTTTTGCACTTTACTGATTTGGTGTCCCGCCCAACTCTATTACTCTACTCAACTCCTTTATAATCTACTTTGAGCTTTTTTTATTCATATTCCAAACGCCCTACGGTCCTCAAATTCATTCTCTTATCTCGGCCTAAAACCGTGAGGTATATCACTCTACGTACCTACATTATCTAGTTTTTACCGGTAAAGTAGCCCTATCAGCGGGCGCTTCGCCACCGCCCGTTCTCGCATCGCCTTCCGCGTCTGAATCTTCCGTGTCCATGTTAACCGGCGCCACGACCGCCGTCGAACAGGCCTCGTGCGCTTTCAACGCCTCCACAAGAAGGGTACGAGCCTGGAATATATTGACAAATTATTGATTGAGTGAGCGAAGCGAACGAAAATCTTACAATCAACTTGGGCGATTTGGCATTGTATGTGTGTATGTATGTATGTATAATATAAATTAACTTGAACAAAGCAATATGTATTACTAATCCACTGATCTATCCTCCTTAAGCTCAGCGCTCGACGAGGTAACACGTTCAGTGCACAGCGAGTCAATTTCCTGAAGATGCTTCGTAGAGAGGTGAAACACGTGTCGAAGTCTAATTAACTTCTAATCTAGTATCTAATCTCCTTAAGCTGGAATACAGCTTAAGGAGATTAGATCAGCGGATTAGTACTACATATTGCTTTGTTCAAGTTAATTTATATTTAACATTGGACTTCCGCAATGTCACGCCTGAGTCAATTAACTGTATGTGTGTATGTATGTTTGTATGTTTGTCCGACGATAACTTGAGAACCGTTTATCCGATTTGCATGAAATTTGGTAAGTCGATAGCTTGTACTTGAGAAATTTACTGGTAAGTATATGGGTAAAATCGGATAAGGGGTTATTAAAATATGGGGGTTTTTAAGGGGGCAAAAATTAAAAAAGTTAAAAATAATGTTACGTGTCATATAAAAGGGCTTGGCTTGGACATTCTAAAACCATTTTTATTTTTTTTCTAGGATGCCCGCTTTTTTAGATACAACAATGAAAGTTAAATTAAGATAACCAACGACCCAAGAGCTCCCATTTCTAAGAGTTTCGTTGGCATCAAGGTTTTTCTACTGGTTGGTCAGTTTCTTTGATTTTTCAATTATTTTTTTCTTGAAATAAATTAAGCAGGTACTTGTTTCTCATTAAATGGTGATAGCGTCCTGTTCTAATGATGGAGCCAAGGTCTGTTCAACGGAACTCTTCAATAAATAAGCCAATTCAGTTGAAACTTGGTTACCATATTTAGCTAGTAAGTGGCAGCCAGAGACAAGTCCAAACACAATGTTTGGACTTGCCTCTGACTACCACTTACTTATATTTTCGTAGCGTTCGCGTCGCGTCACGAAATCTTAGTTCGGGGCGAACTACTAGACCACAGAATAACAAAAGTGTAATATCTATAAATATGGTTAAACATCTTTAGAAATATTATTGCGCATCTTATTATTATTATTTATCTGTTACCTGTGTGATGTGTAATGCGAGAAGAACCAGTGAAAGCGCGTGTTGGACGGCTGCCGGGGGTTCCAAGGACAAGGCGGCGGCAGCTATGGACGGCCGCGGCCCTTGAGGCTCCTCCGCCGTTGTTTCGTCCGAGTAGAGACCTGTTTAAATCATTAATTTAGGCGTGACTTTGCGGAATTCCATTGTTAAATATAAATTAAAGGAAACAAATATATAGTACTAATCCGCCAATCTAATCTGTGTGTTTTTTACCCGTTCAAATATTACTCTAAACAAATTGTACGTACACAAAGCACAAGAGATAGCTGTGAGGTTAAGATTGATTCTCACTAGATGGCGAGCGTAACGAAATAAGCTATTTGCTAAAGTCGTAGCGGCACCACTCAGGCGTGCCACAGTAAGAGTGAAGCCACACGGTACGGTGCGGACGAGGCGCGGCGCCGGAGCGGTGTGTGACAATCATTTATTTACAACTGAGCATACAACATACTAAAATATATATGTATAGGAAAAATAATCATAACACAATAGAAAAACAAAAGACAGAAATAATAATCCTACATAATTATAATTAATATAATTTTTTTGTGTAACCTTCTTGTGCCAAATAAATAAATTATTATTATTATTATTATTATTATAATAATGTTAAAAAACCTACATGCTTTTTGCTGCTGTAGCACACAACATTGTTATTAGGTATTGGTTTATGTTTAATACGTAGCGTCTGTATCATGTTATTTTTTTATTTTTATCTAGCCATATTTAAATAATGCTTGTTAATGTTATTATTATTTGTAAAAAACTCTTACCTATATGTCTAATCTTTGTTCTCTTCTGATATGTATGATACCTGTTTTCTAGTAATTCCAAGCCTAATTGTATATGTTGTGTGTTCTTTGTGGCAAATAAATAAATGTCTATGTCTATGTCTATGCTTAAATATGAAGTATGCTACAAAAGACCAGCGTAATGCCCACTTATCAGTAGACGCTATTATTCAGCCAAGACCCTAACTGCCACCAGACCTATAGTTACTCTCTATTCCTTCCACAACAGCTTTGGCTTATAAAAAAGCTACACTGATGGCTACCCTCTCTGAACTCCTTCCACAGCAGCTAAGGTAATAATAATAATCGTTTATTTTCTAAAAAGTGAAAGCTGGTGCATAACAAATTCAAACAATAAACCTAACTAACTAACTAACCTAAAGGTACACTAGTAAGACAGACATACCTAAACTATTGGCACCGAGTGGATCCTTGATGACAGGGAAAGGCAGCGGCGACAGATGCGGCTCGATAGGCAGAGGGCAGCTTGCGGCAGGCAGCGCCCACGCGGCAGAGTGAGAGGACCCAGCGGCGACTCTTTGCACTCCTTCCACACCGGCAACGATGGCTGGGCGCCGGTTTACATACACCGTGCCGTTGCCTTGTTGGCCGTGATCGTTGTCGCCCCATGCCCAAACCTAGTACAGGAAACATAAATTAAAGCCCTTACAATCACACGCACATGTTTCTTTCGTTATAATCAACATGAGGATTCATAGTGTGGGATTCAAGAATATTGTTTTTTGTAACATGATAGAAATTTATTTAATACCTCAATTATACATGAAACCCGTCTCCGGATATCAAGCTATGAGAGAAGGTCAGGCCAAGGGCTTAAAATTTAGGACTATAGATTTCGGAATTAGATACCACATAATTATAATTGTATCAACGCTTCACAGAAAAAAATCAAGTACGTATTTGACACTCAAGAACAACGCATATCTGCAAGGAGGCTATGTCCTATAGTGAACTAGTTCAGGCTGTGCAAAACTTCATACGGTTCAGTAATCCACTGAAATATACCTGATTATCAGCAGTGACAGCGATGCAATGCAACGCTCCGACGGCCACGTGAATAACGCGCACTCCACGCAGCGCCTCCACCAACGTGGGTCGTCGGACGTGCGAGTCACAGCCGTGACCCAGCCGGAAGTAATCGCCCTTGCCCCATGTCCATACCTGACAATAAAAGGTTACCGATAAGGGGTTATTTGTTATGTAATGATCAAATGGAGTCAAAAGGTAATTAAGCCGAGGATATCCCAGAACCTCCAACCTCCAAGACTTGCAGCACTTGAACAGCTAGATTTCGTTAGATTTTCTACTCATAGATTAATAATAATGAAGTTTTAATTTTTTTTTAAACAGTGTTGAAATATGAATCCCTATCTTTTGATATAACGTTGACATGATTTCAAGAAAAACTCTTTTAATAATGAATGTTTGAAATATCGATTTAGTGTCATCTTTATGATTTTTTTTATCGAGAAAATTTGATTATTTACGTTTCTATCTTTACACAGTACATGTTCAATTTTAAAGTTTTCGTTTTTTTTTCATGTATTTTTTACCAGGTTAAGTGCCAGGTTAAGTGAGCAAGCCTAAAAGAACAGGCAATAAACTTAGGGATGCCTATGTCCAGCTATGGACTTGTTTATGCTGGTATTGATAATGAGAAAAAATAAGATAAGAAGGAGATGGATGACCAAGAATGAAAATTGATACGCACCTCACCATCTCTTGATAGCGCCAAACTGAACTGTGCGCCGCATTCGACTTGGATGACTCCCAATGTATTCAACCGTTCTATGTTCATGGGCACAGCGCAGCCGTCTGATCCTCCACGACCTAATAGACAAACATTATGTAAATGAGCAGAACCAGATTTAGAAGCGTAGGAAGACCCGATGGACTAAGGACCTTGTGTATCTATAGATCGCGGGAAGTCGATAGATCGATAAGAATTATACCCGTGAAGAAGAAGAGAAGTGTCCCGTTCGTCCTGAAAATCAACGGGAGACGGATACTTTTAAGAGACTATGGAAGATGAGATGGAGCCTTACACAAAAATAGTAGAAAACTTTATTTAGGAGTTAGTTTGGTCAATTGCAAGAGAAGATTGTACCTACTTACTCTGTCGCACTTACTCTGTGAAGACGTAAAAAAAATGGTTGGACATTCAACAAAGCACTATCTCGCCCCAACCAAGCTTTAGCTTAGTTTAAGCCAAAGCTTGGTTGCTATGGGAACCAGATAGCTGATAAACTACTCAGATACTTTTTTTTGTTAATACATACTTATAATATTATATAACACCTAGACAGAGATTATATAACAAAGTCTCATATGTTAATATGGTTAGTCACAACTCGCCATAAGGGGATATTGAAGTCTTACCAAGTTTTCCGAAATCCCCATCTCCCCAAGAGAAGACTTTCCCGCAAGCGGTGAGCGCTAAGGTCTGTGCGTCCCGGGATCCACACGCAACTTGTACGACTCTGTAATTTGCTAGAGCCTCCACCTGAAAAAGTAATATTCAGTGTAACATATCTTATTTCTAAGAGAATTGGAGAAGTGGAGATGGACAGTCACTTGCTACCGACTATTCAAGATAAAGGTAGCAAAATTGTCACTGGCTGGTATTCACACGATGGACAAAATAAAGAGTGAGAAGATAATGATAAACTCACAACGATTGAAGAAGAGTTGAAAAATAAATAAATATTGGAGGGTTCACCATACAACGCCATAAAAAAAACAAAGCTTGGAGGTACTATAGAAACCAGCTAACTTTGTTAGGTGTACGTAAGTATCACATGAACCCTGCATAGGGTATAGCAATATAGAGGACTTGAAACTGAGGCTTTTTTATCATAGTTTCAAATACACAGACAGAACGAACATCTACGAGTATGTTCATCACACAAATGTTTGGTGAGGATGACCAACTGAGCTAAGGGGATGACCAAATGAGCTAACTGTCAAAATATGTGGAGCCACTGAGATGCCTCCATGCCAAATATGTTCACCTCTGCCTACACCAATCGTTGGTCTATGCAGTTACTATAGCTAGTCTAACTAACTCTCTTACCATTTTAGGCTGCATTTGCATAAGACAGTCCCCATGTCCAAGTCGGCCGTATTCCCCCGATCCCCATGTGTAAAGCTGTCCCCGGGCGTTGATACAAGCGCTGTGGGCGGAACCACAAGCGACGAACACTATGCGTTCACCGGCTAGACTTTCGATCAGACGCGGCGCTTCGAGAGTTGTTTTGTTTCCGTGGCCCAGTTTGCCGTCTTCACCTTCGCCCCAAGAGTATACCTGTTTGAAATATACAAACACGTTTGATTTCATACTTAGCAGTCACATTATACGCCTTTGCGTCCTTACTAAGTTTCCGATAAAAACGACGTTGAAAATAGTATTTTATAATTATTTACTCCAGGGTGTCTAGTAAAGGTTCACTTTCTATGTGCGGATCACGTCTGCGGAAAAATATATTGTCTGTAAATTACATAAGCTTGACTGCTGATAAATTAATGAATGAAAGTTCTTATCGCCAAAATACGATCTCTTCCAGACAACCTTTGGATGGAGAGGAGCCTAAAAATAAGATGGTGGGTTAGGGTGCACATAAAAAAACATCAAGGATAATATACTAAAAACATTTGATATAATGGTGTTCGCGCCAAACTAAATTAAGTGTAAATATCTTGTTAAGGGCGACTGTACCATGCGAGTAAAGCCACGGACCAGAGCTAGTGAACTAATTTGAAACAGAATGAGTATATTGACCTTCCCATCAGCAGTAACAGCCAAAGCGTGCTTGCCACCAGAATGCACCGCTACTCTTCGCACGAGCACGTGGGATAGATACGGGTTGGCGCGCGGCGTCGAAATGTTGTTACTGTGGCCGAGGCCTAGACGGCCGTTTGTTCCTTCTCCACATACATATAGCTGAGGACAAAAAAATATAAGAGTTACAACTATATAAAGTACAGATGACTTTCGGCGCTCATTTATCCCCATACGTTAAACGTTGATTCAAATTAGTCTTGTAATTTTTTGCCTTTCATTACAACTAACTAAGAGATTGTAATAATTTAAGCGTAGTTTTTTTTGACATACCTACATACGAAGCCACCTTTGGTAATTTACCACAAATTCTTTAAGAGGTGTACAAAAGCAAAGCATAACTATAAAGTTAAGCACTACTCTTTAGTACTACTTTAAATTAATTTTCAATTTATGTTATTCATTTAGACTGAGTCAAACAGTACTTTCTGAGTTTAATCGACTTTAAAAATATTTCAAGATTCTTGATCGAAGATTCCAAGTATAAGTAGTTTTGTAAACTTACTTTTCCATCATGAGATACAATAAATAAAGTCTTCGAACCACCCGCTATATGGACCGGTCGTAAGGCACTCAGTACAGGTGAGAACACAGGCACTTTCACTTTAGATCCCTTCACGCCGCACAGCTGATCTTTGTCGTTCAAGCCCCATACATACACCTGTAAACAAATCATAGCTTTATTTCCTGCGCAGAAGATCTAATAGTACATTATAATATGAGTGCGGTAAGTTGAAAATTACAGCCGAGGCGATATTGCCAGCCCGAGCCGCAGGCGAGGGCTACAAGAAAGCTGAGGCTGTAATTTTCAAAGCGCACGTATGTCATACGACGTTTTATAACACATTTGCGAGGAAATAAATAAAACTCGGACTTTCTTCAAATAATAAATCTTTATTCACTTGTTGAAGCAGTTATAAAAGAATTAAATGCTTATTTTTTATCTCCCAAAGTCAATTTTATTCATAAAATTTTGACCACTTTACTGACATAAAAACTCTTTGCTAAGATTTAAAAAAGGTTCCGTTCGTTTTAGTGGGAGCATCTTGATAAACCGTACGTTTTACATTACCATAACGCACGAGTGCGTAATGACATACATCACGATACTGAACGTAATGACATACATCACGATACTGAAATTGGTGAAATAAGAGACCCTTTACGAGCAAATGTGTTATGAAATTAATTTAACAGATCATAGGACTTACTCTAGGATAGTCGTTAGGTAAAGTTGGTGGATTATTATCAACAGACACTGAGTTGTTGGGTGTGTCTTTTTCCATCCAATCTTCAGCAATGAAGTTCATACTCTGTAAAATAATAAACAATTAAAATCCAACCTTATTTTACGCCTAATAAGGTTGAAATCAGTCTACTCACCATCAAAACGTCCGAGTAGAGAGGGTTAGGTCTGAAGCCAGTGATGTATAGTCCATGGACGCGACAATCAGCATTAACGTTACGGTTCTGTTTTATACCAATTTCTATGCACGGGTAATACTGAAACAAGCGATTTTATAATTAAAAACCAGCTAAATCGATAAAGTTTATAGGATGCTTAAGGTCGAACTTAGGTCTTGGTGAAGGAACAGTTGCAATTAGTTTATTTCCCTGGTAAATATTTAAAATATAAGAGATGGTATAGTTTGAGGCCATGAAAACATATTAGGGATCAAAAACTGAAACTTTTTCTGAATTTTAAATCCAGATGACGGTGAATGATAAAGGAGTGGGAGAAGAGAACCTGTTGTGCCTGTTAGAAGATGATGACATTTTTTAATTATTACCTAATTGTTTTGAATCAGACTAATTTATATTTTTTATCATTTGACATTGCATTGTATCTTTGACATTATTTTAAGTATTTTTTTTCTCTAATCTTAATATTTTGTAACATTTATATTTTTAAAAATAAATAAATGACTCTTCTAGTGATGTACCTGTTTGCAGTCCGCCAACAGTTGTATCTGTGCCAGATGCGAGAGTGGACGTTCTTTGGTAGTCGGCGCCGGCGCACAAGGCACGGCTGCAATGGACGCCAAGGCCGCCTCTTCGAAGCTAGTGCCGCCGCGGACGGTCAGCGTCGCCGGGCCGTGGATGCTATTGGGCACGCCTAGTCCCAGCCGACGGACTCGGACGCCGCAGCGCATCTCTACGCGGATCCAATGCTGGAAAATATACCTTTAATTTTGTGGGATTGCGATGGACATACATAGGTTTTGGTAAAAACTAGAAAGTAGATCCAAGCAAGTTTTCACACTTAGTCGAAATCGGTTATGTTGTTGTAAATTTGTTGGCATTACATAGATTTAGCGGAACAAAAAATCGAGATAGCGGCGCGCCGTATGCTGCTCCATAATAATGGCACTTTATATTTTACAAGTTTTTATGAATGAAAACTTGCTTGGCAACAACTTAACCTATAGCGATTTTACAAAACTACATTCAGAAATTTTATGTTTTCTAAAATTTTAAATTGTGCGAGCGAGATAGCGGCGCGCGGTATTCTGGGATTTAATCAGGTTACCTGTCCAGTGCCACTGGCACTTTGCCAGTAAGTGTGGGGTTGGCAGTCGATGAGACGCCGGGCGCCGGCGCCGGGGCGGCAGGACGACACTCGCACGGCTCTGATAGAACCGCGCCATCCAACCGTCGCGCCGCCTGCTCCCTCGCCCCATTCGGCTGTTTAAATTTAATAAAACAAATAAAAAATTGCAGCTGCTGTAGAAGGTAGATGAGCAGACACATAAAAGTCGGCTATTGAAAGCTGGCACGTTCAACACATTTACACGTTGCGCTTATGTAATGTCTGTGAATATGCGCGGCGCCGCGGCGTGACGTTGCACTGAATCGGCATCAAGAATAGTCTATTCTGTCTCTCTCTCGCGCGGACAAACTTATGAGTATGAAGGAGACAGTAAATGTAACAGCTCATAAATATAGCATGATCTTTTTTGCATTCGTGACGACCTCAGTGGCGCAGCGGGCGAGAGTCCGCCTGCGACGCAAGAGGTTGCGGGTTCGATTCCCGCCTCGGAACAAATTTGTGTACGATCTGTAGAAATTTGTTCGGTTGGTCTGGGTATTTTCTATGTATAATAAAAAATATCTATCTATGTAAGTATACAAATGTATTAAATATATCAGTTATCTAGTACCCATGACACAAGCTTTGAGTAGCTTACTTTGGGGCTAGTTGGTGTTGTGTGGATTGTCCAGCATTATTATTATTGACGACCTCAGTGGCGCAGCGGGCGAGAGTCCGCCTACGACGCTAGAGGTTGCGGGTTCGATTCCCGCCTCGGAACAAATTTGTGTATGATCTGCAGAAATTTGTTCCGTTGGTCTGGGTGTTTATGTATAATAAAAAATATCTATCTATGTAAGTATATAATGTATTAAATATATCAGTCATCTAGTACCCATAACACAAGCTTTGTGAAGCTTACTTTGGGGCTAGATGGTGCTGTGTGGATTGTCCAGAGTTATTTATTTATTTATTTTATTATTATTATTCGTCCGTTAGTGTCAGTCATGTGTCAATCGACAAGCGTTATTGTGATTTAAACATTGTACAGTGAAATTGCATCTGTGTGAGTACTGTGAACTTGCCAGCTTTAGTTAGCCGACCTATAACATTATTTATTGCAGGTGCTGAAGAAGCTAGTAGAGTAGTCTTAATTAGGGAGTAAAGCTTTTTGTTAAGGGCTCGTGCGGAGAAGTACTACTGCTATAGCTATTTCTGCCACCAAACAGCGTCGCTGTGTTTCGGTTTGAAGGGTCGCCGGTGAGATTACAGGCCCATGAGGCTTAACATCTGTATGCCTCAAGTTAATGGAAGCAGGGAAGTGCATCGTAAGGCAAGTTCGTATCGTGCATGACTTACGCGATAATGGTTAACGTTTAACATCAGATGGACTATCTGCATACCTCATCAGGAAGAAGTATATAACATAATAAGAAAAAAAATCTGTTCACTCTTTTCTCTCTTGAAAACATGTCATAAATTGTGCATAAAAAATATGGTAACTTAACTTACAGGAATCAGTTACCAATTCCATCTCGCAGACTTGCCCAGTCCACCCGGGTTGCGTTGGATAGTCGACAGTCAAGTCACGGCCATTGCTAGAAATCGCTAAAACAAAAGAACATGACGTGAATCCAACGCTTTCAAGTGAATATGAATCTTGTTACATGTAGATAAGGTTCACTTACCCTTGACGGTGCCTACGCTGCTATGGTCGATACAGCCCCATTTGTAGCGGGGCTGAGTAACAGCGGCTCTGACTCTCACTTTGTCCCCCACACAGAATGGTGGCGCTCCTGATACTACTTCGGCGTGAACCGCCCTCACGCCTGCAATGCGGCCTAGGCCTCGCCATTCAACCTTTATAAATAGAACAACTATAATTCATCATCATTATCTCTGATTAAGTTGTTGTAAAAAGTAAGCTTATATAAAATAGTAGCCAACATTTTTATTATTGGAGGTATTCTTCTTGTCAAACAGCGTGGTCAAAGGATTTTCAGCGCCCCAAGAAGGCTTCTCTCGAGCACTTTAATTAGGTCGCTCTATGGCTTCTACCGTGCTAGAGCAGATATCAACCGCTCATTGTAAAAAAAATACTAATAACGAATAGAAATTAATGTACCAGTCTCCTGTGGTTTCAACTTACTTTACATAAATAATAAATTAAAACTTACGTGTATAAACACATTTTGCTTGATATCACGTTCCACTTTCTGCACTTGACCAACATCACCCAAAGCTACCTGCAAAATTGCAATGATTATATTTTCATAAAATTACTTCCAACAGAATGCAATATAAAGGACTGTGGGCAGCTCTTTTTTTCAGTAAAAGTGGCAAAAACAATCTGATTGTTCCCTTGATGCTTTTTTAAATAATTGTAATATCCCACAGAACTTATTAAAATAGGACAAGTATTGCACTGCGTCCATAATGCTATTCACTTACACTTTCAAATGCTTTGCAGCACCGTACAGTCATCCCCTGAGTGATAACATCCGACAAGTATTGAGCGTACTCATCTTCGGAGGCGAAACAACTGCGCCAACGGTACGGCGTTTGTTTCTTCTCTTTAGGCTTCACTTCTATCACCGAAGAGTCCATGCCTTGTTGCGGCAACTCTAGTAAATGTGCTACTAGTGATTCAACTGAGGGCATGCTGTTTCCACCTAGGGAAAATGAACCTTATCATTATACAAACATAAGAATTAAAAAAGCCAACAGTTTTAAAGATTTTAAATTGTCCACAAAGTTATTCTCCGATCAGGAATCTAATAAAAATTTGTCAACAGTTTTATTTCATGTAAATTGAGCTTTAAACAATCAAGTTTAATATTGTTGAATGCACGAACCTATAGTTTGTATTGCGCCGTAAACAGCGGTTCGCGAAAATCCCATATCTATGACTTGTTGAACGTGTGAAGAATTCGTCCATGTGTTGAGGTCTTTGCGCGCTAAAAAAAGGAACATACGGAAAATATACTGAAGAGAATTTATGTGTTAGTAAATGATGCAGTACCTAGCACCTAGATAAATAACACCTAAAAGACTGCATCTTAAGGGTCCGGTGAATGAAATAATAGCCAATCGCACTTCGAAATTGCGAGCCGCTGTCACCGGAGCCTTAAAGCCGTCTCTCTCTCTAACGCCTGTGCAATGCGGTTGCCAGACAAAGACAGTTCGACTTACAACATGCTAATGCATGGATTTTTTATTTTGACATAAAAAATACTCACACAATGATGAAGAGCTGTTATTTGTAATTGTTTCTGCAGAAACTTGTAAAATATTGCTCTTATCAATCAGCGGCATTTCTGGTGGTACTTCGTGGTCTTTTTCATCGCCTGAAAGATAAAACCAACGTTTATAATTCCCCAATATTTTCATATTCCACATTGTCATAGTAATATGGACACTGATTCTCACACAACTAGAGTTACTGTTGCTGGTAATTAAAAAGTCGGCACTTGCATTATTCACTACACAGTTGTCATTGTAACTTAAACTCAATACGAGTATAAATAAAGTTGATTTACCGTTGAGATGCGCTGCTAGCCGATGTAACAGGGCAACGGAAGCTGTCGCTAGTTCCTTTGAAGTGTGTGACGCTGCTAACGGACTAGGCCGGGTTGCTACTCCGAGTAACCGACGCAGTAATGTCCCTTCTGTACCCATTTTAGTTTTCTTTCTGTCTATTGTGCCTAAAGTCAAAGTCAAAGTATATTTATTTGCCGAATTACATGCACATAAGTTGGTAAATTACTCCTACAACAAGCAAATTTCATCATGTTTTCAATCGAACAAAATTCGCCAAAACATGTTATCTGAAACTTGTTACTATCCTACTAATGATGGATGGATGAATGGATGGATGAATGGAGAGATGGGTGTTTGTTAGTCTTCCACGCCGGAACGTCTGAACGGATCTGGATGAAACTCGGCAGAGTTAATAGCACAAAGGCTACTTTTTATCCCGTGGGAATACCGAGGTTTAAATCAGCGCGGGTGAAACCACGGGGCGCAACTAGTGTTAGATTAGATATATCTTTAGAGTAGCATGGCCAAACATTACATTCAACAAAAACATGCACATCATCAAGTTAGTTTTTTATTTGCAACAGCTATGCATTATGCAACATTATTCATGCTATTAAAAAATATTTGTCTGCAAAAACACAACCTTTTCTATCATTTTTTTTAGATTTTACCAATACATTTAATTTCATTTCTACAGAAGCTATAGTAGGTACGTTTCAAATCTTACCTGAGTTATCGGGTGGTTGTACAAGAACTTTCCTAAGTCGAGTTCGCGTTGTCAACAATCCTCTCACAGCGCATAGCGTTAGCAATTCCATTTGCTGTTTTCTTAGTCCGTACACGTCCAAATCAGCTGCAACAAATAGACACGAGAAATTAATTAAAACTTTATGGTAATTTGTGACTAATTATCGTTACATTAAAGTCCATAGTGCCTTACCAGGTAAATGATGCGGATGCATAGGAGAAGCTTGCGGTCCGGCGCCAAGCAAAGCTGCGCAAACTCGTAAAGCGCTTTCGCCGCCGCCTAGAGGGTGGATAAGACGATCGTTCTCAGCACTTTGGATACCGCTAAGTTCACTCTGAAATAAATATAGTAGACATTTTCTATGGGAACGTTATTATTATACACATACCTAAACGTTTCCCAACGCAAACGTCATATTTTGTCTCCTTCGCTCTTGAATTATTTGATTATAAACAAAAAAGATAGAAACTGATCGGATTACTTACAAAATGGATATCTAATTCTTTTAGAGATAATTGCGACCACTAGACATGTGTCGAGCCACGTAATATTTTATCATCCCTTCATCCGTGTGGAATGAAATGAAATATGAAGTTTTTTTACCTTCGTCTGTGTATTGTCATCGTATATCAATGAAATCTTCGCTCTAGGAGTAAGTTGTGTGACAATCGCATTTCTTGGAGGCGATCCTGCAGACACTCTATGACCGAGTCGAATACGCCATTCAACTCCACCGACCACGCCTAGTGCACCCGCTGCAAGCAAAAATAGACACTATTAGCAATTGAATAAAAACTAAATTTTCAGTGATGATAAAACGATACATACCGATTAGACAAGTGTCCAAGCTGGGTGGTGCTGGTTTCATAGTTTGCGTCATTTCTTGGCTAATTTGGGGCCACCAATGCCAGTCATTTGTTACCTAGAAAGCAAATAATTATACATACTTTGTCACACTCTACGTAACACAAGGATAAGCTGGAAGATAATGCTAAAAAAGATTTCTGTAATTTTGTTATAAACCGGAACCACAATGACGGCTATAAGTTTATCGCTATCCGAGGAAGTAAATCTGCTGATAAAATTAATTGCGGGTAGTAAAAAAATATTTTTTGTTTATTGTGTTTAGTCTGTAGAGGGGTGACTTAGTCTTGTGACAAAACTATCATTTAAATATCCTACTAATATTATAAACGCGAAAGTTTTTAAGTATGGATGGATGGATGTTTGTTACTCTTTCACGCCGGAACGGCTGAACAGATCTGGATGAAACTTGGCAGAGAGATGTATTATAGTCTGGAATAACACAGGCTACTTTTTATCCCGTGAAAATACCGGGATTTAAATTTGCGCGGATGTAACCGCGGGGCGCAACTAGTATTATATAAAAAAGTTTAACACTGTCAAATGAGCCACAATGCCTACCATCTGGGCAGCTAACTGCAACTTCTCCAGCAACAGAGTGGATATCGGTCCGTGCCACTGCGCAGCAGAATGAAGTTGTCTCACTAGTTGCACAAGAGCCGCGCAACTAGCGCCCGTGTGGCCAGCGGTGGCGGGCGCGCGCCATCTGTTGTCTGAAATAATGAACTAAAGTTACTTTGTGTGACTGTTACTATCTTAGTTGCTTCAGAACTTTAAACGGCGCAGGAAAACTGTGACCAAACTAATCTTATAGCAGCAGCAGTGCTCGAAAGGAGCCTTTTTAAGGTGCAATTAAAACCCTTTCACTACACTGATTCGAAAGAAACTCACTAGTTTCTAGTTCACATTCTTTCCGTGTCACTACACGAAAAGAAGGTAGCAGCGACGATAAAATCAGTCGACGGTTTTGTTACGGATCATCATAGAAAATGTAGTTAAATATTCTGATCTGAGTTGACTAAAAATCACAAAGTACTCAGAAAGATTTTGCAGAGGAATATGCGCTTAAATTAATAGTAAAAAAACAGTGCATAATTTTAAATAAGTACGAACTTCAAGGTTTTCATGAATATCTTGATCTATCGTTTTTGTTTTTGGTGCACAATCAGAGTTGTAAAACAAAGGTTTTAGTTACTCTCGAACTTCATGTGACTTACCAATTTCTTCTTCCTCAGCGTTGATAGCGATCGTGTTATGGTTGAGTTTCAACGCCGGATCTTGTGGATGGGTTTCTAGCCAAAGGCGACCAATCAGCGCTAAGAGCTGAGCACACACTGTATGCCTCCATTCGATCGGTCCTCTGTGTTCGACTAGCACTCGGCGGAGCAGCCAAAGAGATTGGATCTAGGGGTGACAGTAGATAATGTTTAGCAATTACGACTGACTCTGACAGACCTAGAAAAACGCATGATAGAATAGGAATTTTACGAGTCATCAATGTAATTTACAGAACATTGATCAGATACTTACTTGTAAATATATATAGTCTTGAGTGATTGGTTTATCTGTAGTAGAAATAATACTGT
The DNA here is from genome assembly GCA_963576535.1 of Plemyria rubiginata. Lineage (NCBI taxonomy): Eukaryota > Metazoa > Arthropoda > Insecta > Lepidoptera > Geometridae > Plemyria > Plemyria rubiginata. The sequence goes on along the minus strand of OY754908.1, from coordinate 11,183,422 downwards.
AGCAGAGTTCGAACCACGGATCAGTGCATAAAGCTGCCCGCATCTCTGGGGTTTGTGCGCTTGCTGAAATAAACACAAAAAATGCGTCATCATTTAAAAAATCTCTTTCTTAACTCGAATACATGTTTCAAGTGCTTAAAAGGTGCGTCTTTTGAGACGCACTTAAAATCCTTTCACCACACTGTTTCAAAAGAAGCTAGTGACATGTGGGGTCGCTTATTTGTGATTTTACTTTCGATAGCTCAAGCGAGGTTACACAGAGGGAAAAATGGAAAAGAGATAGGAAAATCGGCACGCACTGACCTTTGTCTGGCTGGAGACCTTCAGGATACGTCCAAGCTTTCTTCTCGTCTTCCACTGCGCTGGCGCGGATCGCAAACATACGATTCACACGCACAGAATATGGTTTCCCACGACACCCATTAATGTTTATTGTTATATTTGTAAAGGAAAATAGCGGAGAGCGGTAACGGCGGTTTAGAGTAGCCCGTAAAGATCACTTTCTTCCGAAGGCGCGGTAATTAGCGAGATGCGTATGCGATGACGCTTCTATTTTGACTGTTAATGGCGGTTATGCGATTGCGGCGATCTGCGATGCGATGTCCATCCATAGAGGGCGCTTGTGCGCGCCTTAGGGAGAGGATTATTGGATAGGTAGGTAAAATAATGTAACCTCACTATGATAAGAGATGGCGTTACCATTTCCGCCCGCTCTAGATGGGTCACCATTTAAAAGCAACCATAAATGAGACTAGAAAAATAAATATCTCATAGCGTAAGGGGAGACTAGGATGAAACCCAATATCTCATATAGGAGCTCATAAAAGAGCAATCTAAAACTAAAGACATGAGAGTAGTGCTCTGTAATAGAGTAGAACTCACAAGTGCGGGAAAATTATATTTAAATACGAAGCGGTGTTACTACATATATGAATTAATAGATTAGATGCTTACAAACTACTTAGATTTAATTTATAATACTAAACTACTGACGCGGTATTGGGCATAGGCGAACGGTCGGACGAAGTAGACTTGATCCATTAGCGGATTTGACAGTACAAGTACGGACTACTCCATCCTTTGAAGGATGTACTTTCTCTACGATCGCTAAAGGCCAGGCTAAACTCGGTACATTATCTTCTATCACGACTACTACCACTCCTGGAGCGATAGGCGTGGAATGCGTATTCCACTTCTGCCTAACCTGCAATCTATGAAGGTATTCCATCCTCCATCGCTGCCAAAACGATTTAACTAACTTGTTATCAATTTCTTCTGCAAAATATTTCATCTGCATGGCGAGTAATAATTTATTTTCAGCGAGCTGAAGTTGATCAGCTGTTACTGCAATAGTAACACGGCGGGGCATTAATTTAGCGAACGTAAAAACGTATACAAGAATGCGCAGTAGTTTAGACCACGACGACAAGCACAATGCAAGTTCGTAGACTGCACACTCCGTCACAGGCGTACATACAGCATGAGTCATAATTTTTTGCTCGGGTATGTTCTCGATTGGCTGGCCATAAAGGTATCGGAGAGGCCACTGGGAAGGGTCCAGTATGGCCCAAGAAGGCCCATGCAACCACAGAGGGTGCGAAACTAACTTCTGAGGCGTAACTCCACGCGACAAACAATCAGCTGGGTTCTCGGTACCCGAGACATGGTAGAAGTGGTCGGCCGGAATATTCTCCGTTGCCTGAACCACGCGGTTAGCCACAAAAGCCTGCCACCTGTGAGGCGAACTTCTTATCCAATAAAGGGCGACTTTAGAGTCGGTGAAAGCGTATGTTTTGATTGGGAAGCGATTAGAATAATTATTCAACACAGTGCGCAATAGCTTAGTAAGTAGAACTATACCACAAAGTTCTAATCGAGCGATTGTGAGCGGCTTAGTCGGTGCGACCTTTGACTTGGCGCAGACTAAGCGAATAGTGTTACCACCGTCTGACCTGACGTGTAGGTACACTACGCCACCATAAGCATGCTCGCTAGCGTCAGAAAACCCCAAGAGAGTGACAACGCAGTTCACAAACACACCGAGATGACGCGGTATGCGCAGCTCATTGAGCGCTGGTAGTTCAATACAGAACTGTCTCCACAAATTAATAATGTGGGGCGGGGGGGTATCATCCCAATCCAAGTTTAAATGCCACAGCTGTTTTATTAACAACTTGGCGAAGAGAACTGTGGGAGCCACAAATCCCATAACATCCCACAGGCGGGCGATAGTAGATAAGATGGAGCGTTTAGTACACTCATCATCTGCGGGAGGCGTTATTTTATAGTAGAAGACGTCAGAATCAGTCGACCAATGCAATCCTAATATTTTATGTTGCACTGATTTGTCAAACTCAACCTCTGTTGAAACCTTGTGCGAAGCGGGAATGCTGTCTAAAACAGCGCGAGAACTACTATTCCATTTGACTAATTCCCACTGCGCGCCCTTAAACAATCCGATCAGCTGCTTAGAAGCGGCGACCCCCTCCTCCTCATTCCTCACAGAAAATACGACATCGTCCATATACAAAGATGAAGTAGCTATATCTCTAGCGAGCGGGTACTTGGAGCCGTCATCCTCGATCAGCTGTCTGACCGTGCGCATTGCATGGTACACAGACGAGGCTAGACCGAAACAAACTCGATTGAATTGATAAAGCGTCAGAGGATCTTGCGGTTTGAACCGATACAATATACACTGATAGCGACGATCACATTCACGGACGGCGATCTGTAAAAATTGTTGACGACAATCTGCAGTCATAGCGACGGCAAAAAGGCGGAAATTCAAAATTATTTGAAAAAGATCACCTTGCAAATTAGGTCCATGATGCAGTATGTTATTCAGCGAAATTCCAGAACTAGTTTTACAGCTAGCGTCTAGAACTATGCGAAGACGCGTCGACGTCTTATCCTCACGGATAACACCGTGGTGCGGGATTACATAGATGGGCGATGAGTCATCGGACATATCTGGAGGTGCGGGTGAAATATACTTTTTCTCCAAATATTCTTCGATCACGCCATCATAAGCGGTTCTCAAACTACGTGAAGCTTCTAGCTTTTTCTCGAGACACAAGAAACGCCTGCGTGCGGTTTCGTAGGATCTACCTAACGAGTATATATCCTCACTGAATGGTAGGCCAACAGTGTATCTACCACTTGTGGGATCGCGGGTTGTAGTACATTTATAAAAGTTTTCACACTCGGCGTCAGCAGGACGCAGAGCGGGCGGCGCGGAGGGAGGCTCCTCGAGCTCCCAGAATCTTTTAATAAGATTATCTACACCATGCTCCTGTACTAGGCAGCATGTTAAAGCCTGGCGGGAAAATATTGTAGGTACGGGACCCATGACTACGTATCCCAATACCGTACGTAAGGCTTGCGGGGCCTGCGAGACGTCAGATGCTTGAGTCACGTTAGGCAATAAAAGGTGGACGAACAATTGCGCGCCTATCAAAATATCTATTTTGTTCGGCGTTCCGAATGTTTCGTCTGCGAGCGGTAATTCGTGCAAGTGTGATAGGACAGTCGTATCTACCACGGCACTAGGCAGTGTGTCAGTAATTTGATCAACCACCAACGGCGAAATATTAAATTTAATATTTTTATCAAAGCGCGAATAGAAATCTAAGCTTATAGAACTTGAGTGTATCATCTTTTCAGCCCCACCGAACCCCTTGATAATAGTACGTCCGATGTTATGAACCTGAATATTTAACAGCTTACATGCCTCTCTTGTTATAAAATGACTTTGCGAGCCTGAATCTAACAAAGCACGCAATAAATGCCTATTGCCTGTACTATCGTATACTGCGATTTGAGCGGTTGCAAGTAACACGGTACATTGCTCGTTTTGAATCGGCTTAGACTGCGGGGACTGCGCTAAGGCAGCAATAGACGTCGCACATAACGCAACGTCCGCACGCTCAGAGCGCGCTGGGCCGGGGTCGCCCGATAAGCGGGCGACAGCGGCGACTGCCGTGGACTGCGGTGCAGTTACAGCGGCTTGGGGTGCGGGTTCGACTCCCGACACAAAGTGCAACAAACTGTGATGGCGAGAATTACAAGAGCGGCAGCTCGTATCTGATTTACAGTACGAAACTCGATGTTTTATGCTAAGACAATTTACACATGCGTTTCCCTCCTTGACGGCTTTAAATCGTTCTTTGGGGGTTAATTTATGAAACTCAGGACATTTAAATAAATGCTGATGCGTTATGTTTGTACATAAACATTTAGAAGCGGAATCAGCGGTGTTTACATAAGCGTGATATTTTGGAGGCGATGATTTAGCATTAGTGCTTTCTTTCGAGTTCTGATTGCGATTTGTATTAGTAACCTTTTTAGCGACGGCGGCGGCGGGAACAGCGACGGCGGCTGACGTCGTGCGTTCATAAACCCTTGTACGATTTTTTATAAATAACTCAAGGTCAGCAAATGTAGGTATTGAAGACTCAACACTTAACTCGAAAGCGCGGACAGTACTCGAATCTAATTTCTTTAAAGCGATGTAAACTAGAATCAAATCACCTAAATTTTCTATATTTAAATTTTTCAGAGCGCGGACAGAGCTAATAAACTGCTCGTTAAACAAATCAAAGTTAGCAGCTGACGCAGTACCTAACGGTTTGAAGTCGAACATCTGATTTAGATAAGCGGAGGCTACCATGCGCTTATCTTCATATTTATCAATTAGCGTTTGCAATATCAGTTCATAATTCTCTGCGCAAGGAGTAATACCTGAACACAAAGTCTCAGCCTTACCTGACAATTTACCTACTAAATAATATAGTTTTTCTGCATCGGTGAGCGTTGGATTGTCATGAATAGTTGACTTAAAACAGGCATAAAACACTGGCCATTTCCTAATGTCTCCTGCGAATCCAACCAACTCGATGGGCGGTAGTCTGGGCTTAGCTTTACTGAGAGAAACCGATACAACATTATCACTTGGTGACGACGGCGAATGTTGTACTTGCAATCGTTTAATACGACTGTATAATTGTTCGAACGCAACCAAACTTTTGTAGTCAGGTTTTGCAGTAGGAGTAACAACTAAAAGACGCGAGTTGTAATCATCCAACACCTTTATAAAATCACTGCGTAACGTATCTACACTAGCGCTTTGATCGAGGAACCGTTCTCTCGATCTAGGAGAAACGCTCGATGACGAATCATAAATACTCTGAATCAATTCAAAAATAGCTTCTCTTTTAGCTTGTAATAATAACAGCTTGGAGTCTACTGTGCTGTCAGTGACAGAAACATTATCGGCACTTTTCGATGTTGTAGACATTTTAATTACCTACGTAACTTACTACAATCAGATATTACGTGGCTGAATACAATATATCAGATGACTAGCAACAGAATACGAGAAGTGTGACCTAGTTAACTCGATCGGATTATATCATAGCAATAAGATTAGCCGGGCCTCAGCTGATCATACAATGAACAAAGAACCGTACGACTACTTATTTCCGACCGGTAACTTGCGGGTAGATATGAAAAATGTATTTTACGATGAAAATTAGCGAAATAAATGCAATTAATTTATCAATTTATGCGAGTAAACACCATATAAAATAGGGAACACACCTTAAAATTATAGTATGTTGCGAGATTAAAATGATTTTGTCAGATTTAACACGACGCAATGTCGCGGGCGGGACGTCACAATGACGAAAAGTATGACAAAATTATCCGAAATACGCAATGTACTTCTTGGGGACAGCGGTAAATACACTTATTAGATCAGTAAATTAGATATTCTAATAAGGGCGGAATTTAAAAGAGGATGTAACCATCCGGCTCGAAGGACCAAAAAATGGGGTCGCTTATTTGTGATTTTACTTTCGATAGCTCAAGCGAGGTTACACAGAGGGAAAAATGGAAAAGAGATAGGAAAATCGGCACGCACTGACCTTTGTCTGGCTGGAGACCTTCAGGATACGTCCAAGCTTTCTTCTCGTCTTCCACTGCGCTGGCGCGGATCGCATACATACGATTCACACGCACAGAATATGGTTTCCCACGACACCCATTAATGTTTATTGTTATATTTGTAAAGGAAAATAGCGGAGAGCGGTAACGGCGGTTTAGAGTAGCCCGTAAAGATCACTTTCTTCCGAAGGCGCGGTAATTAGCGAGATGCGTATGCGATGACGCTTCTATTTTGACTGTTAATGGCGGTTATGCGATTGCGGCGATCTGCGATGCGATGTCCATCCATAGAGGGCGCTTGTGCGCGCCTTAGGGAGAGGATTATTGGATAGGTAGGTAAAATAATGTAACCTCACTATGATAAGAGATGGCGTTACCAACATGAAAACTAGAAAAACTCCTAATACTCAGCAAACGTTGAATAGATCCATAAAACGTCATCTAACTATTGTCTTATTTTATAGTCGTCCTGAGATTTCTGGGAATTCACGGAGTATATACATAGAGAAGGAAGATTCAACTGACCTCTCAACAAAGCCAGCGCTGTATGGTAATGTCCAGCGAAGGCGGTCGGCGGCGGTGTGGCGTGCGCATGTGCTAACGCCAACAGTCTCCGTTGCAAAGCGGCTACGTTTCGTCGCGCTACGGTCCCCGTTGCCCCTTTTATAGCGCCAATACCAGCGCATAGAGCCCGGATAGCACCCGTGCAAGACGCGCGGACTTCGCTCACTGGCCACCATTCTGTGTTGTGTTCTACCACTGAGAAATAAATAAGAATATGCGTACGGGCTCCCAATATCTAAGAAAAGCAAATATTTTACGTAAATACATTGTGGGCCAGAAATGTGGTAAGGGGTTTACGACGGCTTCTTAACTTGGCTTAATCTGAAAGTCTTCATACAGCCGTGATTAAGCTATTTCTAGCCTTATACCAATGTAAACAAAGTTTAGTTTCAGCTCACCTCCACTCACTCCATGAACGGTCTCGTCTACGGACGGCGGCGGTGACGGCGACCGCGCTAACTTGAGATCATATTTCCCTTCTTTGCCCATTCTATACGAATTGGTCCCACCGGCATCCCATGCAACTCTGACCCAGCCGTCTTCGCCTAATTCACCGATCACGCGACCTTCGCCGCCTTGTAGACCATCCTAGATATAAATAAGATTGAATTTTCCGTCCAGTAGAGGTAAAACTCTCAGAAGTGGCTTCATTATAGCCTTATTGTGATTCTTACCTGATCGCCCCATTTCCAATCCCTTCCTCGCACAACTCTAGTGCCGATTTTCATTAGAGAAGCGAGTTCAGGACCCGACAAGGACGTACCACGCGCTCTAGCTCCTAATCTCTCATCCTCATAGATCACCAGACAATCCGCTATGAAATCATTCAATTTAGAACTGTATTTCTAAAGCAAAAGTTTACGTTTTTTTATTATCTAAAGCATAAAAAATACTTACATTTTGCTTTTAAATTATTACAAATAAGGGATGAATATTGAGATGATTCTCCCCCAATTTGTTTCAGTAAGCTCAGACACGAACTAAGTGCTCCACCGCTAATTAGCTGTTCCAATTCTGGACCTCGACTTCCTTCAACAAGAAGCGATAATAACGCTATCAGAAACCTAAAAGAATAAAATAATTATATAATGCATTGTATACCTTGCGAATTAACGTTGTATTTAAAACGCACTGACCTTGCACGAGAAGGACGATTCAGTAACGCGTGTGCTCCATAATTGGCGCTCATTTTCAACGGTAAGCTTTGAGTAGGCTCCCCTTCCAGGACTTTCGTCTTTAACTCTATCAAAATAAAGTCTATCAGCTTCGATCTCTCTAGGAGTACCATGTATTTAGTATGCGGTATCACAGATTCAATGCCGTTTATAGGCGGGGTTAGTGGAATGGTGGGTTTGACAGGTACGTAAGGTACTGAGTCCGCCATTGACGCACCGATAAGGCCAGTCATAGCTGCGTACTTGACGCTATCGGACATCGTTTGGGACGAATGAAGAATACTGTTTATCATGCTATATCCAGTCTTTCTGATTTCTGCTCTTTGCACCTGCAAGACAACCGTTTTATCATTGTTAAGATCACTTTTTCATGAAATAATTCAGGAAATAAGTAAAAATTCCTACCTGACAGTACAAAGCGCGACGTAAATTATCAATATCACAGGGTTGTTCCGTTATCACAAAATCTATAATAGCAGATGCCAAACTTTGTTGTTCTGGCGTCACTTCTTCTAACAGCCAATATAAATCTGAAACACATTAATAATATTAGTGCATCTCCTCTTAATAGAGGTATATACCGCCTGAACAGTATAAATTCAGGAGCCTTGATGTTTAGACAACTGTCCAGGATTATTTAAAGAAAGATCAGTATCTGTATTACAGTGAAACAAGGATTGAAACGTACCTCTTTCATCACAGGCGAGCCTAGAGACCCAGGCGTTGACGAACTTATTTCTCTCAGAAGTATCATCGTCTTTTTCCTCATCAGCCGTTATGAGATCAGTCTTGAATTCCTCAGCGAGCATCCGAACTTGTTTTTCGCTTTCTAAAGATTCCCTCAGTACTAAAGGTTCTGTCATATCAGCCGGTTCATTTGTAGGTGTCTTATCAATGTCAGTTATTTGTCTTGCGTTGCGTTTCTGCACTCTGAGGCGTATCTTATCAGGACGCCCTTCTCTCCGTGCTCCAACTTTATTCGACGACGCATCGACTTGGTTCGATGCGTTTTTCATCTCTTTTTCCAGCGGTCTAGGTTTTATTTTCAATTGTTTGATTCTAATTCTCGTTTGCGGTATCAGTATTCCATTATCGTCTTCATCCTCTTCACTGTAACGGTCTTGTTCGAACGTAGGTGGTACTCTTGGGAGTTGCGACATTCTCAATGCCTGTGGCGTTCTTGGTGATTGCGAGATCGTGACTGTACCAGAATATGGGGCTTTCATAGTTTGTGAAAGGATCCCATGTTGTGGTACTATTGGAGGGTAGACAAAAGCCTTTGTGGGTTGCGACTGTCCAGTAGATTGTGGAACTCTCGGAGTCTGAAGGAGTGATGTATGTTGTGACAATTTCGGAGGTTGCGAGTGAGCCGCAAGTTGAATTACTCTAGAAGGTTGAGAAGGTATTGGCACTTTCGGATGTTGGGAAACTCTCGGAGAATGTGCAACTGTCGAAGATTGCAAATGGACGGCAGATTGTGGATACTTAGAAGGCTGTACAAGTACCGCAGATCGTGAACCTTTCGAGGACTGTGATTGTACCGTCGATTGCGGATGTTTGGAAGGTTGTGAGACCAAAGCATGTGAAATTTTCGGATGTTGGAAAAGCACTGAAGATTGCGAAACTTTCGTAGGCTGTGACAATACCGCAGATTGAGAAACCCTCGGAGATTGCGAATTTTCCGCTGGTTGCGGAAATTGGAAAGGATGTGGAAGTATCGTTATTTGAGGAACTTTTGGGGGCTGTGAAAACATTGCATGTTTTGGAGAACGAGGAATTTTCAGTGACTGTGACATTTTCGCAGCTTTCAAAGCTTTTGATACTTTCGAAGAGTGTGGCACTCTTAAAGTTTGTGACACTCTAGGATTGTGCACTTTCAAAGTTTGAGCACGCTGAGGTATTACTTTTAAATGTTGTAAAACGTTCGGAGGTTGTACTGATTTTTGATTCTTAGAAACTTTTAAAGAGCCTGTATGAACCTGCTGTAGATCTTTACTAGGTTTTATTCCTTTTCCTTGTTGATGGACTTTATGAGTAAGAACAATCTTAGATTGTGGTCCTTTCGATTGAGGTCCATTCAAAGGTACAATCACAATATTCGGCAGATCATCAGGAGTTTTGGTAGATGCATTGGCGATGGTAGACTTGAGTATCAGCGCGTCGCCTTGTAAAAGACTGCCGGACACTTTAAATATGCTTTTGCTCAGACTGTTCTGTCTGTTTCTGAGTTCCTTCGTCGTTTCTGTCGTGAACCGACGCTTGAAGCTTGGAGTTTTGACGGCACGCGTGACTTTCTGAAATATTCTTTTGGCTGTGGGTTGGCGGACGTAAGGTGGTCGTTTTTGTAGCGCGTTTACGGCAGGTGATATAGCTGGTCTTATCTCGTGTAGAAGGAATCTTGCTCGTTCTAACGGTGCAGCGCAAACCTAGAATACAAACGATCTGAGGCTAGATTTGACAAAATGTTTTATTTTTCTTTCGCACTAAGACCAATCGAACATTAAAAGAACAAGCAAAACATACTTTCATTGCTGTTACATACCTCTTTATATCCTCGTGAGAGCTGCTGCCTAGCCCTCATCAGAGTCCATTTGCATTGTTGTACCATTTTCACTATTTCCGACATTGCAGGCGACAATTTAACTTCACCTTTCTCTTTCTCTACAACAAAATATTCACCGACTTTTTTATTTGATCCACCATTTGCAAAAGTAAAAGAGGAGTATTAAAGCAGTAATTATTAGAATAATTGGTCTAATGTGTATTGACTGCTTTAACCCAGGAATTCTTAGTCAGATCGTATGCAAAAATCTTAAGCTACTACTAATTCTTTCTTTTGCTAGCTGTGACTAACTTCAAGGAGTAAGCAGAGAAAGTGTTACTCACTGGAAGCCCTGAAAAAACAAATAAGCTATGGTCATACCCATCGTTGCCGTAGCCAAAGCATGTTCTTTCAGCCCTGTGTGGTATAGCAGAGCTGCCAGTAACGCGCGTCTCAGTTCTTCCAGCGGATGTTCCGGGGGAAAGTGTGGAGCGCAGCCCTCGCGACGTTCGCACGCCCACCATAGATGTAACGCTAGAGGATCCTGTGGGAAAATTTACTTTATTACAAAAAAAAAAAAAAAAAAAAAAAAAAAAAAAAAAAAAAAAAAAAAATTACTTATTATTAAAAATTTACTTTATCTCAGATATTATTGTGATAGGCAGTGTAAAAAAAAAGACTGCCCTGGATTAGGTTTCACGCTCTTAATAATAACAAAATAGTACGTTAAGATTTATCCATATTTGGATCGGATAAATTGTCAGTGAAATCGTAAAGAGTAAGAAACAATCATGTAGGTACAAAAAAAAGGTCTACAACACAACATCTACAACGATTTCTGTAATATTCACTGCATTCGATTTCCGGAACAATACTTCCTAATCATAATATGTGACGATTGGGTCTTATTAACTCTAGTCAGCATAGCTTACGTGTAACTTCGATTCAGCTAACGCGTGTAACAAGGCGTCAGCGCGCGCCGTTGACTTGACAAAGTTCTTCGCAAGCCGAGTCGGCGGCCTTGGGACCCGTGACGTCAGTGGAACCTCTGTGGCTGGACTGTTCACGCCAGTTGACGATCCACTGCGAGCTTCAGCTTTCTCCTCTTCAAACGGGTTGGCTAGTTGAGACGACTGGAAATACACTACAATTGAGACAGCAGAAAAACTTTCAGATATGTAAAAGCTGCTTCTAGCATTATTAATAAGAGGGTGATATCATTATGACGCAGTGCAAACAAGATGAATGAACAAGGAAGGTTTAAAGAATGTGCCTATCTTTAAAAAACAACGCAACTGAGCCTTGATAGCCTGGTATCATGTAAGGTTTGTTGTTATGGCACATAAGCGTCTATTTTTTTATGATAATAAATGACGGAAATGGCCCTTATTATGTTGGGCGGTTAATTTAAAGGCATACCAATAAACCGCCTCTGAGGAAGACAGCAGTCGCATGAGGCGAGGCTTCCTTCTCCGCTGGTTGCACCGGCAGTGACCTGGCTAGTTGGACGCCGCTCTGTGATACGCCCAACGCGCATTGAAACGCACTTGATGATAGTATGTGGTACGCACGGAGGGTTGCTGTACTTTCCTGTAGATAAAACAGGTTTATTCACTCTCATATCTTATTACCAGATTTATATAGGTGGTCCACTGCTGAATTCCTGCGTTTTCCCATAAATATTTCTAGACTGACCTATCTATACAGCCCTATAATAAATCGTGTTACTAAACCAAAATTAAGACTCATTTTACGCGGAACATGAAGTCACGTGACATACTCACATTACAGCTATGGCTATAAATCTGATCGGCGAACATCCCAACACACTTCTCCGTGATCCTCGACAAAAACGCCGCGTGTGGTGGCACACTCAACGCAGACGTCGCGTCACTTCCCTTCAACTTCCGCACCAGTTCCACTGTACTAGCGTTCTCGCACTCGAAGTTTGTCACGTCGAAAACATAGCCGGACACAACTATCCATGCACCGCCATCTTTGATTTTGTTCACTATGTCACACCTGTGAATATGCAAACAATTAATAGTAGTTCGTCAAACCGAATCTTGTAGTTAGCTTAGATTATCAGAGTGTTTAACTTGTAGTTTTACTTGAGATTACCCCAGTTAATTATATCATTGTATATGTATAGGCAAAATAAAAAGGTCAATACCAAACTTACACAGTACATATACATACTTCCTCAAAATAATATTGCTAAGCTGGTTCCGTTTGGTGACAAGACCCGGCCAGCCGAGTAAATCGGCGTCGAGTCTGGTCGTCGAAGGCAGAACTTTAGCCGCGTCGTCACACGAGCGAGTTATCTTCACGATTGAGTGCGTACAGTCGGCGAGCACGCTCGACGAACGGGCCGCGCATGCGCATAGCCACGCACTCAGTTCTGTTACCACACGACCTGTGTAGAATTAAAAAACGTATATCATTGTCAGAGGTCTTGAGGGTTTGCTTCTTTAGCCTAGACTAGAGCGATTGCTTGTTCAAAACAGTTTGCGTTCTCCAATCAACTAGGAGCTCTGAACTGACGTCCCGCAATGGAATGCATTGTGCATTGTCCCCCTACTAACCTCATCCCGGCAAGCCCAAATCCAACTAGGAACGTTATCAAAATGTATAAATTAACCGTTCCCGCACAGTTAACGCCAAATACTGAGGTCAACAATCCGCTCGCCACTATGCTTTATCTTTGTCAAATACTACATTATCCCTCATCACAACAGTTTAATGAAGTATTTTTTTAACTCTGAACACGATGCAACCTCGCTGATGCTTAGTGGTCTCTTTCGACTCATCTAGCCAGTCAGTACTCATCTACGGGAGGTGACGGAGGTATAATATTCATATTCATTTTGACGACCTCTGTGGCGCAGCGGGCGAGAGCCTGCCTGCGACGCAAGAGGTTGCGGGTTCGATTCCCGCCTTGGAACAAATTTGTGTACGATCTGCAGAAATTTGTTCCGATGGTCTGGGTGTTTTCTATGTATAATAAAAAATATCTATCTATGTAAGTATATAATGTATTAAATATATCAGTTATCTTGTACCCATAACACAAGCTTTGAATAGCTTACTTTGGGGCTAGATAGTGCTGTGTGGATTGTCCAGCATTATTTATTTATTTATTTTATTCTATGCGACGACTTTTTTTTCTTACCAACAATATCAACAGCGAGTAGATCACACAAGGCCGCTAACTGCGAGCTGTCAGCCCGTCTCACGGCACGTTTGAAAGACACCAGAGTGGAGTGGACATGCTCGGCTAGTAATGACGTGTACTGGTTCAGTAGGACTCTCACCCCGCCACGGGACGCACGTCCGCCACGGTTCCACATCGCTTCGCAAAATAAAAGCCTGGGAATGTGGAACATATAGATCTATAAGAGGTTGAAATACGTGTTTTATAAATTGTTTGGCACAGATTCAGGTGAAATTGAAGTCTGAACAAGTAAAAAAAAACGCAATACACAAATATGTATACGCAATCATGTAGTCATTCTAGACCTACGAAATAGAATACATAAACCGCTTTGGAACTGGCTCAAGAGCTAAATATAATATCCATCGAGAAAGCTTTTAGTGCAAAGTTAAAGTAAAGATATCGAAATCACTCAGATGAACTGCTCAAGAACCTACTTAACACACGAGAAAAAGTAAAACGGAGTTTTAACGGTGTCATCTAGTCATACATACCTTTGGAACCGTATTAAAAGGTCACAGCTAGGACTGACCGTATCATGTCCTTTCGGGTCATCAGTTTTGCTCTTATCACCGTGTATAATAGCATTTATTTGCATTCGTGTCTGACAACTCGTGTTCTTGATCAGGTGTTTTACCTGAAAATGGTCATTATTGTTTTGTGAGATGCCGTTTGGTTTAAAAGTTGAACCAGATGAACAGCTTTCGTTTTGAATAAGCCTTTACATACCAAATGCATGAGAGGTACCGATGCTCCCTTTTCTGGCGTAGTGTTGTTCAATTGATACTCCTCAGTACATACTGAAACATCAAAACGTTATAACACAAGTACATTCGCAAACTTATAAGTAGAGTAGAGAATTCAGTAATTCTTACCAGTAACGTTTTCTTCACCACCAGTTTTGTTTTGCGTACCGCGCTGGCCCGTTATTATGTCAACTTGATCATAACTCCTAAAATAACATATTGATAGTATTTATATGATAAAGCGTCAGAAAAACTAAATTCTGTTGTTTGCGATTTTTCTGTAAGTAAAACATTTGGTGGTAGGAAACTGCCTGACGGTTGAGCTGATTTTAGATCCTACCGGAATAAATTTTGACATTCATTCATGTATGGTTCGGATTAAGACATCGCAGTGTAACATGTTTGTACTATAATAATATCTTCTCGCGTTTCTAATGACAGATTTATAAGTGCTAAGCTCCCTGAATACAAAAGTTGACTTACGCATCTAATTGTAAATGGTTGTAAGAATCAGCGGCGTGCGCTTGCAAAGCAGTCTGTAATGCATCTTGTAAGCCACCGCCGCCGAGTAGAGACCACACGAGAAGCTCCGTCATAAACCGCGCCCCGGTACTGGCTGGCGCCGAACCTGCAACCCAAATATTAATTATATCTATAGATAGAGAATGTAAAAAAAAATCTGTCACGCTAACACAATGCCAATAATTCTATGATGCTATGCAATAAAAAAAACTGCTTCACTGCTTTAATCTCTTGGCACGGTAGATATAATGCTACTGCTCATAACTAGTAGTTCGCTCCAAACTGAGATCTCGTGATGTCACAAAATTGTGACAACGACATGCACCCTAATTGTCTAATTCTCTGGTAATCGTAATCGGCACAGATGAGGTAATATATAGTATCGTAATGGCACAGATGAAGTTGATATGTAGTACTGAAAGTTTTACTAGAATATCGTCAGGGTAATTAGCTTCAAGTTAGTCAAGGCCTGCTTTAGGTTCACATGAGTAAATGTGTTTATGTGTTGTCATTATCTGTAAATGTGTTTTTTATGTTTTATATTTCACTTGTATTTTTATGGACTTATGCATGTACCTACCTACTATTTGGTCTGAAATAAACGTATTAAATTGAATTTAGATGATGGAGCCAAGATCTGTTAAACGGAACTCTTCAATAAATAGGCTCGTTATTTCTGTGAACATATATCTTGTTTACCCTGCGGCAGTAACGCGATAAGATGGTGCGCCCGTATCTGTGGCGTGGGCAGTAGCAGGGGCCAGGCGGCGGCGAGCGCACGCCTCGCGGCCGCCGCCGCCGCCGCGCCCGCACGCCCCTCCACCAGCGCGACGAGGGCGCTGTGTATGCCGGCACTCCACGAGCGAGCCTCGCTCGCATTCTCTTCCAAGTCCAAGCCGCGGGTGCATTGCCATGCGTGAACCTGAAATAATGAATGATTATGATTACAATTGAAATCTTCACGAATTTGATCCCCGCGTACGGTAGATGTCCCCTCAGTATTAAATTAGGATGTATTGAGTAAATCCCCAAAGAATCCTAGAGTCCATAGAAATATAAATACATAGCATTCACTGTTCCGTGCTAGAGTCACTGAGGTTTGTCGAAATATTAAGTAATAATTAATTAAGTATATAAGTAGTATATCAGCTATCTGGTTCCCATATCACAAGCATAAGCTTAGTTTGGGGCTAGATAGTGCTGTGTGGAAAGTCCACCAATATTTATTTTATTTATTTATTTAATTATAACAATGGCGATTACGGAATGGTGGCCCAGAGACGCTCAGCGACCAAGAGGCAGACCACCTGCCCGATGGTCGGACGATATAGTTGAAGTAGTTGGGCGGCAATGGCAAAGACTGGCACAGGACCGGAGAGAGTGGCGTTTTAAAGACGAGGCCTATACCCAGCAGTGGGTGCATACCATAGACTTATACCGTCTTATTATAAAAATGTGAGTTAGACTAGGCTTAAGCCAGGACTAACTGGTCCGTGGTCTAACTTTGATACCGAAGTTGGTCCCTGCTCTATAGAAAAATCAAAGACTTAGACCAGACGTTATTATAAAACGGAGTTTATCCCCTAAACCACGGTTTAAAGATAAACCCGAACGACCCCTAGTTTAAGTATGGTCTAACTAATAAAAATCTCATTTTGCCAAATTTTATTTGGTCTCCCACATAAGTTTATTCAATAAAACAACTTGTAGCACTGCATTATCCAACATACATTTCAAACTCTAGACTCCGATCTAAATTTGAAATGTCAAAACGCATGGGTTGCCACGAATTTGTCAATATCAAGTTGATAACGAGATTTAAAACAAAAAGGCGGAGATCTGAGTCAAGAAGAGAAACTAAAAATTGATTCGTTAAAACGAAAGACGAGGTAGTATGCGCATATGACTTTAGCCTGCGGCAAGAGAGTACAGTTATACCAACTTATCTAAGCCGGTCTGAAGTTAGCTGTTTAGAGAATTCTCGATTCACTATTGGCCATTTATGCACAAGCGGCTAACTTCAGACCGGCTCAGATAAGTTGGTGATTCCAAAATGAATGAACGATTGATTGCCATAATTTGCTATAGTCTGTGGATATTTGTTGAATGATTATGTTCTGTGATGATGAATCATGGACTATCTCAGGTACTATGTAGTCTTCGACTAAAGTGTCTTTTGTAATACGAAAATGATAAACCTGAGATGATCCTAAATTTATGAGATAAACCAGGTTTAAGTTGTTTATAATAAGAAAACGTGACTTGAGCTAGGTTTAAACCCAGGTTTGATTTGTTTATAATAAGGCTGATAGAGACTGGCGGCTTAAATCCTAATCATATGAAACACGGTGTCGGCAGATTTCCCTCTCCCTTGCCTACACTTACATATAAAGCGTACATACGATGATAAACTCAGGTGACACACACACTGAACGCAGCACTACGATTGGCTACTTGACCAATTCACACTTACAATCACCCAATCAATGCGAACCACTCGTACGTCATACTACCCTAAGAACTTAGGCATAGGGATTTCAATATTATCGATAAAGTATAATCGATTGATTTTGAGAGAAGTCTTTTCCACATTCAATCTCAGCTCGCCTCGTAAGAAAATCTATATTACTTAATTTAATAACTTATTATTAACTGACTTCAAAAATGGAGGTACTTATATTCTCAAAAAAATCGGGCCCGTCCAAATCTGATCAATAGTGATCAGATTTTGACGGGCCCGTTTTCGTTCGTTCGTATATAGGTTTCGTTCGTATTTTTATGGCTTCTATCTTCAGTACTGCTATTTAACGTGGCAATACCGTCAACACCTTATTCTTCTTCTGATCGGTAGTGACATATCTTTAGATAACTATATCTTATCAATTGAATAAAGAAAACTTACCTGAAGCCGGAGTAGATTAAGACACGCGATAGCTATACATTCGTTTTCTTTTATCGGAGCTGTAGGACATTGTTCGACAACTAATTTTAGCAGCCTCTCTAGAAATCTGCAATAAACAATGATGCATTCGATTATTTTCATACAAAAATAAGTTCTATTACTTGTGTGATAGAGTACTTACTTGAATGTACTCTCAGATAGGTCTATGACAAAAGGCATACAAGACGGGAGGTCTCTAGGATTCTCTTCACTCCACACAAATATGTGGGAAGCACCACTTGTGACACCTGCAACAATAAATTTTATTACCTATTATGATTAGATGAGATTTCCATTGTAAGAAGCATTCAAATCAGAATAATAGTATTTTCATGCAATTTTCAATTAAAGGATGATTCACGCTACACCGTGTCGCGACCGGGCCGTGCCCCTGCCGGGACACGTCCACCGTGCGCCGGCCGGGCCAGTCATTCATGTTACACCGGGGCCCGGGCTGTTTGGGTGTATTATTTGCACGATTAGTGTGGTTTTGTTAGGGCCGGACCATGCAGGAGCCGGGAAACAATACCCATCGACATTTCAACGCCGTGCCACGGCCGCGCCCGGATGGTGTACGGTCAAGCATGAATTCTTCATACAAAAAGTATACCATGATGTTTGACCGGGCCGTGCCCCGACCGAGTCCCGGTCGGGGCACGGCCCAGTCGCGAAGTGGGAAGTGTTTTCAGGTTTCTCAAAACCTTTGACTGAGACAAGAAAAATATCATCTATCACCACCATATTGGATATGTTGCATTCCTTACCATTAGCTTTGAAAGAAGGGCTGAGCACTTGCAGCAACTGAGGCACTGGTCTAGTTATCTGGGTTCTTTCATGTGTCCCCCACGCGTATAGAGCGCCTTCTGACGTCAAAGCAATGCCATGAGACGCTCCCAAAGACAGCTCCAGGACTTTTACACCTGTCAATCAAAAATATATCATAAGTACCTAACTTATTATATTCAGCCATAACCATTCAGTATTGAAGGAAGATTAATTTACAGATCAAAAATATAAGGTATGTTTTTTCTACCTTGTAATCCTTCAACTGTCTTCGGTATCTTGACGCTTTCGGTGCTACCATGTCCGAGTCGGTACCCATCTCCTTTGCCCCATGTGTACACTTGACCACTAATAAGAGCAAAAAATTCCACAACTAAATTTACGCAGCGGAAAATGACTCTTTATCCAAAGTGTTAGAATTCAAACTCACGTGTCAGTCAGAGCTGCGTGCCAATGCTCTCCCGTGTAAACTTTCGTTATCCGTAGAACAGATAACGAAGTGATAGTTCGCGGGACTCCCGCTTCGCTATCTCCGAATACTTGGACGGCACCTTCCCAAGTACAACAGATGGTTTGGCTTTCGCCCCAACCTGAGAAAAATCAAATAGGTACTGTCGGTATTCATCTTCTTCTGATATGAAAAATTCTGATGTTTTAGTGAAAGTCATACAACCACAACTGCTGTGTATGATAAGTTCTCGACAAGACTAAGCGTAGGCAGCCCTTCCACCCAATGAGGAAATGTTTAAGAGATTTGAAATTGCTTACCGAGTGCCACATCAATAACTCGTTCGATATTGTGCGCGTTAAACGAAACAGGCTGAGGCGTGAGGCAGTTTTCAATCGTGCCGTGTCCGAGGCGACCGTGCAAGCCACGGCCCCAAGTATACAGAGCACCTCTTGCTGTTATCACCGCGCTGAAAATGCATTAATTGTTAAAATGGCGCAGCCAGTAGGATGGTGATAAAAATTACAATTGTTTGTTGAATTTACATGGCGCATTCGGGAAGATACAAAAATTTAATGAATGGATGAAGGGGAATAAAACTACGGATAATTGTATGTCTTTGCCTAGAAAACCCCATAAAATGGCATATCTTACCTGCAGGCAACTCCAGCCGACACTTTGATGACTTCATGGTGATGCAAATGATGTATAGAAGCTGGACTCTCTCTAGGTGCCGTATCGCCATGGCCCAGTCTGCCGTCATCGCCCAGGCCCCATGACCACACGCCACCGCAATATGACGAGCAGAGGAAATGACGGCCGGCCGGGTGGCAGGCGACTTGGGTTATTATTCGGTTTTCTAAGCCTGGGCATTACATAGCAATGTTAAATACATACAACTAAGCCGAGTCGAACTTAATTAGAGCAACACAAATGCTTCTCAGCTTTTCAAGCATATGTTTAACTAACTGTAAATGTGGATATACCTGGAACTAAATGCGGCGTCATAGTATCATAAGGCAACGTGTAAATAGCACCGTCGTGGGTCAATAGCAGCGCTAATTTCTCAGCGCAAGCCATTTGTTGTATTCTCAACATTCCCAACGATATTGAACCAACGCCGACTGATACAACTTCTTGGGCTGATTCTGTACACTGTAATCAGAAACAAAACTATTACAACGAACAGTGCCACAAAAATGGTAGACAAATATTCACACTTATTCATTCAACAAAATGTTGCAGTATCTAGCGATATGATTATCGTTTCATGAATATTTGTTGCACTGCCTTTACGTGTCTAATGAATACTTACAGTGACAAATCCCTTCAATGGGGGTAGCAGAGGAGTTCCAAGGCGGTCCAAGTGGCATAGTAAAGCGATTCCAGCTCTTCGCACGCTCATGAGCCCATCTCCACTTGGTATGTCTAGCTCTCTATAATACAAGTTAAAGTATTGAGGAAAAAGTATTTTATTTTGGATTTAAAAGTAGTGTTTGGACACACAATGCATTGATTCAGTTGCTTTAAGAAGCTACAAAACGCCGTGAAAAGGTATTGAAGGTAAGCGATTACGATAAATAAGTTCTGCAAAGTTGTGTACTGCAACACAATGAGACTCAACACTCCTACCAGAAAAATATATCATGCGTGTCGTGACTTGATAAATAAATAATTAAATTTTATACTCACTTTAGGTAAACTGCTGTAGGATTAGAATCAGTGGTTGGTTCATTGTTGATTATAGGGTTAGGTGTTGGAACTTTCGCCATTCTTCGGAGAAACGGGCCAAGGGGGGCTGTGCAATCTTCCAATGTTATTCTGCAAAACAATAAAATTGGTAAACTATAATAATATACATTGCCTATATGCTATATGATATGCAACATTAATAGGGAGATTGGAATAAAAATAGAATTATAAAAAAATCTTCTATCTAATAAAAATCTACCAAAGTGTAAATTAGAATTTCACAAGTTTAATCGATTTACCACCAAATATTCATGATAACTTATGTTTTCTTTTATTATTTCATATTCATAGTTAAGCTATGAATATGAAATTTTATCGTTTTTTTTAATCCTTTTATTATTTCAGAGACAAGTTTATAATTTGTGTACAAAACTCACCTATTATCGGGCTGTCGTTTCTGCCTAGGAGGCAGCGTGACTAGAACATCAGCAGCTTTTAGAAGCGCGGGTAGCTCTGCTCTGCGCGCACATAGCTCCACCCACACGCAGATCGACGTCCGCCAATCACCGAGAGGGACATTGCAGCCCAATTCTCTGCATATAATTCAGTTATAAGAGAACTTATCAACTAGCTTTGGTTGAGCTTATTTTTTAATTATTACTGTATGCAAGCCCAGCACATTTTTTATGAAAAAGTCTAAAAACTCATTTTTGTTGACAAATAGTTACACACAAAATTTAAAAAAATCTTGGGCTGCAACGCATAAAACTCAAAAGCATAAAAAACCTTACCCAGCCACAACTTGGTTCAGAAATTTTGCAGCGCTATCGACGACTTCAGCCCATATCCGCTGCGATTTGGGCGTATTCGCCGCACCGGCCCCAGCATACAGCGCCGCATCGGGTAATGCCCTCACTGCGTCTAAGGCATCTTGTAGTAAGGCGGAACACACGTCGGCGTCTTCACCGCACCGCCACGCGCGTCGGACGAGGGATAAAGCTAGACGTAAAGCTGCACGGGCTCCCACGCGAGCCAAGCCGAGAGAGCTGGAACAGTGATATTTTATTTATTTAAAATCTCATTCTAGCACATTCTGTGTAACAGCTCCATATAGTTATTAACTTATTATTGTATCTTGATGGTCCAGACACTCATGGAAGACACAATGGCTTTGGTTGGTATTTTTTAACTAGAGCATAAAGCTTGTTTCTTGTCACCAAGGATTGCTATAAAAGAAGGCAGAGTGAGGGTCAAGTAAATCATGATTTAATGATATATATAAATGTTCTTATTTCTTTATGATTTAAATAAATAACATGATTTAAATCATAAAGAAGCCTTACTAGACTGCAATACAATATCAACCCTATTACAGGATGTTACCCTGACTGTGTGACTCATTTATTCAATGCAACAAACTCTTATAGTGTACACACACTATTCACACTAGCATGTTAAATCTAATTCATTTTATCATGATCAATTTGGAATATCTATGAAGGTAAGATTACTAAGGTTAGATTACTATTTTACTAGTAGACCACTACATGGTTCCAATGAGATACAAATACATTTATTTACCAAAAATCTATTTCTAAAATACATTTAATTACCCAAAATCTATTTCTAACAAGGGTTGCTGATGGTACCCGCACTATGACAAGCCCATATCATGAGAGGCCATAGTGAAAAGAATGATTTACATAAACAATAGTTTAGAACTTAGATAACACAGAAACGAGGCAAGACACACACTAAACACAGGAAATGAATAAACAGCTAACTAAAGGGACACAACCTGATGTAAAAAAAACTATGCATCATTATGTAAAATAAAAACGATATATAGGTACCCCCGATGTATTGATGTTTTTATAGCTTTTTCAAGTGGCAATAGTCTTAGTTTACATACCTTTCCATATCATCAGGATTTGGTTCCTCCCCATCTTCTTGGCTATCAGTGCTTCGTTCTACAGATTTATTCAAAGAACTAACAACATTGCTTAGTGTTCTGTTACTGACAGCATGGGGAGGTTTCTTCTCAACTTTTGTTTTTCTGCCTTCTCTGTGGTGATTCTGGTCTCTGCAATGTGAAATTAACATATTCAAACAATATAAGTACTTGTACAAAGTATTAAATCGACTTCAGAATTCAATTTTTTTTTTGTGGAAATCCTAATCTTTCTAACACTGCACTGCCAGACTACATTTTGTTAGAACTTTTTGAACTACGAAAAGTGGATTATATTTAATTGTTTTTTCAGACAATGTATCTAGAAGTTAAATATCTTCATGCTTTTCAATGTCAAGGTCTAAATCAAACAATACCTAATAACAGCAACTAGATGTCTATTGCAGATTACTATCAAGCGTCGAATTTGTGATATGATTGGACATGTGACAGCAGTATTGATGGCCCGCACTCTCTGCTCCCACACCAGTGAATCCATGAGACTTTGCAGGCATTCAGGACCTATGGTTAGAGAAAACTACTTTAGAAAGTATGAACTGTTGGTAAAATACAGCAGCATTGAATGAATAAACCTAAATTCACATAGATACTTAGCCATTTTAAGTCAAAAAAGAATTTATTAGAGTAAATGATTACTTTAAAGGCTATCAGGATTAAACTACACTCAAACATAAACTTAAACATGCATCAAAATATAAATCTAAACTATTAGCTACAAAAATTCCTAGATATAATTTATTTGTTAACTGGAATATGCGTGGATGAGTACCCATACCTTTATGTACATAAAAAGAAAATTTTGCAAAACATAACATACATACCAGGGTCAAGTTTCCATTTCAAGTCATCTATAACTTGGAAAGAAGGTGTTGGTGCTACCAGTTGATTTTGCAGAGAGATTCTTTGATATTCTTCAGCTGATAGGGCTGTGCATGGAGAGCAAGCACAGCCCGAGTGGGGCCCACATAGACCATCGCAGCATGTACATGTTAGAATCTAAAATGTATTAAATTTTTAAATACACCAAGCTGCAAAAATGTTGTTTAAGTTTTTATTCCAGTTTTATGTAGTAATTAAACTACTTACTCTTAGCCCACAATAATATTTTCCACTGTCCCCAAGTTTAGCAGTAATACCAGCAGCATTTAGCAAACCATTTCCGGCCTCGAAATATATTTCTCTATCCTGTAAAAGGCTATTGAACAAAGTACACAGAGCTTCCGGATTATGCAGTGCCTCTTGTAAGTCAGGATTTAACCATTTTGCATCCAAATGATGTTGCGGACGAAATATGAAATCGTCATGTTCGTCAGGGCCAGACATTTTCGCAACCGGCGGCGGCGCACCTTCTTCACTTTCATTAGTTAATTTTTCCTAACACTGAACTTACAACCTACAATTGAATAAGATAACTAAAATCGGGTTCTTCATGATAAATACACTCGTAAAACTGAATCAAAACGATGAAACGGATGAAATCAAAAGTCGAACAATTAATACAGAAATCACAAGGAAGGAAAGAAATCAATCGAACGAACGATACGAACTAACGAATAAACGGTTAAGGGAATGAATGAAGTGAAGCAGATGTGGAGTGAAGTCACTGATTACAAGTAGTGAAGTGCTTACAAACGAACGAAAATAACTTATTTACTTTACTGATCTGCGCATCGGCGCATCGAGCATATTTTATTTATTTATTGGGTTGGCTATAGCAATCCTTGTACCTGAGTTGAGGGTTGGGGATAGGGGGGATGCAAGTGGGGGTAGATGGCAAGTCTTCCCCTTGAGTCCTTTTTTCTAGGAAATGAAAAAAAAAAATTTAATTTTTCAGGTAAGTTACTAGTTAGGTTAGGGGGTTTTTTTTTATATGAAAAAAATTGGTAGTAATATTTCATCTCTATGACAAAAAGACTCAAGGGAAGGAATTCTCATTTTTTTTTTAAGTGAAGAAATTTGAAGGAAATTTTTTGGAATTTTTTTTTCATTTCCTAGAAAAAAGAACTATAGGGAAAGACTTGCCATCTACCCCCACATGCTTTCCCCCTATCCCCAACCCTCAACTCAGGTACCAGGATAGCTTTAGTTTAACCTATTTATTTAATGGGCTTTGTCGCTAGGCGACCACACTATCCTTATAATACAACATCAAAACCAAATACACTACATATCCCTCAGGACGACCTCAGTGGCGCAGCGGGCGAGAGTCCGCCTGCGACGCACGAGGTTGCGGGTTCGACTCCCGCCTAGGAATAAATTTGTGTACGATCTGCAGAAATTTGTTCCGTTCGTCTGGGTGTTTACGTTTAATAAAAAATACATAATATCTATGTAAGTATATAATGTATTAAATACAAGCGACCCGCCCGCGCGCCCCTGCTTCGCACGGGTGTACCGTACGTTGTTTTTCTACTATATTATGCATGTATTATAAATATAAACATTCCTCTTGAATCACTCTGTCTATTAAAAAAACCGCATCAAAATCCATTGCGTAGTTTTAAAGATTTAAACATACATAGGGACATAGGGATATAGGGACAGAAAAAGCGACTTCGTTTTATACTATGTAGTGATATCAGTCATCTAGTACCTATAACACAAGCTTTGAGTAGCTTACTTTGGGGCTAGACGATGCTGTGTGGATTGTCCAGCATTTTTTTTTTTTAATTTATATCAAAACTTCCAACACTGTCAGGAAAAAGTTTATAGAACCATACTATTACGAGTGGAGCATAGCACTGTATGGGTGTGAGACGTGGATAATGACACAAAAAGACAGAGAATTTTTTGAAGCATTTGAAATGTGGTGTTGGAGAATAATGGAAAAGATGAGCTGGAGAGAAAAAGTTACAAATGTTAAAAGTATTGAACGAAGAAAGAGCCATTATAAAAACAGTTGAGAATAAAGAGGAAAGATGATTGGCCACCACATACTGCTGATCATCGGTCTGGTGTGTACCATTCGTAATAGAATATTATTTGTTGCAAACTAACTCGAATGCTTTTTATATAATGTATCTGTGCTTGCTTTGGCTACCGTGATGATGAGTGAGTGATCTACGAGCGAGCGAGTGAGCCAACCGTATGTAGGCCTGAAGTTAGCCGTTTGGCGAATCTCCCATTCATCTTGGTGACCACCATTGGTGCACCGAAGCTAGCTTTAGCCAAATTGTCAAGTCCTTGCCCGTCAACTTAGAGCATTTATAACTGGAGATGTTAACGCAAGGCGTACCCCTCTGCCGGCCATAAGACGCGACTTGGCCATGCACGTTATATAAAACTACTTCACTCATCACCGCGCGGCCATTAGTTGTCGTTTCGTGTCGCGAAGTAGTGCTCAGTAAAAATGGTGAATTGTGCGGTATTTCGGTGTAAAAGGAGATCAGAGACATCAAACTTTAGGGAACACGGTATTTCCTATCACAAGTAAGTGATATTTTAGTCAATTGTTTTTGTAATTACGTTTAATTTATATTTAATGGAATACCAGTTACGACAGTTTTAATACGACGCCAACGTCTTGGTAGGAGGTGTCGGTGAATTTATATTCCTTGGTAGAAGGCGTAGTGTGGGGACTAGTTGAGCGAAATCGATTGAATTAATGATGGAATGAACGTAAAATTAGAATAAAATGCGATGTGTTTTTTGTACCCATATTTAACCGATTTAAAAAAAGGATGTTCAGTATTGGACTCTACAAAAACTGTCTCTGTCATTCTGCCTTCAATACGTCGCTTCATGGAGCTCCCTTAAAATTTTAGTTGTGCTTTGTCGTTGGTTTATTGCTATTTTCTTTGTACTTTTTGAACGCAGAATCGTATAAACGTAATTTTTGTATAGCTGTAGTATGTTAGCTGGAGAGGGACATGGACTATGAGCATTTGTTAACAGCCGCTATTCTTCTACTGCTCTTCATTTTTTTCACCCCGTCATTCCAATCATCATCATCAGCCTATGTAAGTCCACTGCTGGACACATCATACCAATAAAGAAACAAAATATTTATCTAAAAATGCATTCATGAAAGACTACTTACTTGAAAGATTACTTACTACTTGCGAAAATAGAATATAGCTTAAAGTTACTCAACAACAGTGTAGCTTTCTATTTGTAAAATAATTTTTAAAATCGTTTCAGTAGTTTCAGAGATTACGCTCTACAAACTCTTAATAAAATATTTTTTACAAAAAAAAACCGACTCCAAAACTGCTATCCAATTTGTTATGAAAAATACACTAAAAAGTTAAAAATAATTGCATTATGGATTTATATTTCAATCTACTTACAAATAGGTATCCATTTTTTCAACAAATCTTATAATTTTATTATTATGACATTATACAATTACTGATAATTTTGGAGTCGGTGCCAGCACTCTATTTACTTAGTAATACCTACTAGGCTAGACAGGTACACGTTTGTTAATCTTGGCTAAAAAAAGGAAAAGTATATGATTTTGAACCACCCTGTTTCATTCATATGAAATCATTCATTTTGTCGGTCTTTTTACAACCCATCACTACTTTTTTGTGTTAGTGTGTAACTAAACAAAAGTGTAACAACAGTCATTCTTTACTTGTGTTATTGTTTTTGTGTTGGTGTACAGCTTTTACTTGCGTGTGCGTTTATAGGGACGCTTAATTTTTCTGCATTAGTATGCGTGATTATGTAAATGTGTTGTGTACCGTACTACCTCGCCTCCCGCGAAAACCGGCAGAAAGATTTTAGTACTAAAAGTAGCGCTTGGCATCTCCCGTTATAAATGCTCTAAGCCCGTCAACTTCAAAAGTCATTTATGTTCCCATCCCCTTCCCTCCCTACTCCATTATCGTTTTCGTTCTACTTCGTTCATTCGTTTTTGGTTCGTTCATGCGTTATCATCCCTACTAGTCCGTGGTGCTGTGGCATAGTTCATTCAAGTTCGGTTCGTTCGTTCTCGTCAGAGAACAGAGAAGAAGGATGCGCGATCCAGATCATTGATCCGATTATAAGGATCGGATCGTCGTCATAATACGTCGTCGGTCCAATCCACGAATTGGATCGCATGCCGTTTATCCGATATCAAGGAAATCGACCCGGATCGTATGTAAATAAACAAGACACAATTTATTGCACTTTTTTTGACCATTTTTTCTTACTTACCTACACAGTCAGATTAAATAAAATGTAATAGGATGCACTAGCATTAGTATTATTTATTATTAGTAGGTATATCTACCCGAAAAAGACCCCGTAGCCAAGTTTGGCACTAAACGTAAACAAAAGATAATATTTTTACTAAGTATGGGAATTTTGAAAACGATATATTCAATTTTTCTACACGTCAAACTAGTCCGTTGCTTGGTCTGATACACACTTTGTTCTACTATTGAATTAACACGTTGTAAATATATAAACGTATTATAGTTGTATAATTTATTTAGGTTAACTTTATTTATCGCACACCATATAAGCGGTCTGGTAGAAAATGCTTGTGCATAAAGCGCTCCTTTTTTACTTTAGCTTTACCTAAATCCTAAATCGTAATCGTGATCGTAATCGTGAGTAGATAATGTAAGTAAACCGCCTTTCAATTCATACGATCCAAGCGATCTAATCTTCAATGTTTTGTATCGATATTTCTTGATCCGATCCAAAAATCGTCAGATCGTATGCTTTTGATCCGATTTTCCAAAAGCCGATCTTTCCACAATCGGATCGGCGCATCCATAATAAAATTATGTTCCTTGATCGTTCGTTCAACTCGACTCGACAGACAGTCGACGTTCGTTTCGTTTCATTCATTCATTTTACAGATTTATTTTTACACAATTTTATTTTACATTCTTTGGATGATACGGTGAAATTTATGAAGTGAGTGATTAGCTTTGTGTTAATTAACTAAGTACGTGTGAATGGATTTTGTTTTGCCGTTCCAATGGATGTGGCTCACGATCTAATTGATAACAAACACGGCTTCGGTAAGTCAAACCAATCCTAGAATATAATCTCCGCCGGGCTGCGGTCGGTGAATCACAACAACAATGTCTATCTGCTAATTTGCTGCGCAATGTTATTGACCCGTTGTTCATTGTTTGCACGTGGCCTTGTATTTACTTTCAGTTTAAAATACGCACACAAATAATAACTACCTACTTAGCGCAATCTATGAATGTAACGCACATTTAAGCATGCGTACACCAAAATTAATTATTTTATATTACTAACAGAGATAACCCTTTTTAGGTGAGGATTTTTTAGACGAACTTGCCAAAGATTATCAGTGGTCTTCTCTATTGGATGGGGCGGATGCATCTCCAAGTGAAATTTTAGCGGATGCAACTCCACTGTTGATTCCACCAATATCACCTGTATTGAGCGTAAAGTCCTCTCCAAGTAGCAGCCTATCTGATTCAGGCAGTGAAGATGATTCTAAAAAGTAAGAAATGCCATCATTCTTATTGCTCTCAATTTGTCTCCACTTTGGTTTTTCTCTCACTGTTTTACTATGGCACTTACTTGGATTTTTTCATACTTAGAAGTAAGGTAAGGTAATGTTAGAGCTGGAAATTACTCAACCTAAATAATTATTATAATTTCTTGTAGCAGTAGCAGTAGTGCCACAGCAAGACAATCATCACAGTCACCCTTTGATTGGATGTGTGGTTTTGATGAGCCCTCCTATGACCTGAAACTGGAAGATGTTGAATTGTTTTTACAGAAGTCAGGTAAATAAAATGTGCTATTATGTAACAAAATCTGATCAGGTATAACACAATTAAAATTTTTCGTAGGGAAATTTGGTTTAATCCTCCAATAGCTCCAATTAATATATTTAAAATAATTGAGAAAATTAATAAATTTGTACAAAAATAATAAGACAATAAAATTATGGGTGTAATTTTCTGACAGCCTACGTAGCTCAGTTGGTAGTAGCTATGCCTTCTGCGCCGTAGGTCGTGGGTTCGATTCCCACCGTGAACAAACATTTGTGTGGTGAACATAAATGTTTGTTCTCTGTCTGGGTATTATATAATATTATAAGTATGTATTTACAAAAAAAAAAGTATTATAAGTAGTATATCAGCTATCTGGTTCCCATATTACAAGCATAAGCTTAGTTTGGGGCTAGATAGTGCTGTGTGGAAAGTCCACCAATATTTATTTATTTAATTTGATAATCTAAATAAAACTATCTACTAGAATGTTAATATGTTTTATTTAAACAGTACCAAAAACAGACATTCAACAAGAACCAAAAACAACTAATGTGGTAAGAAAAGGACCTGTTGTGTCTATTGAAAATGGAGTTATTGAAGTAAGTTATAAGCTAAGCAAATTGATCTAGATTTTGATCATTAATGTGAATAATTAATTGTGACTAGAGATGGGCGCTTACCCGGTGAAAACCCGAACTTTGGGTTTTTACCCGTTTATACCCATTTTTACCTACCCATTTTGAATTAATACCGGGTAAAAATTCACATCTTTTTTTGGTCATTTATGTTTTTATTTGTTAGTTTTATTCTGATTTTAATTATCTAATCTTAATATTCTGATTATCTGATAAAAAAGTATCATTCTAGCTTATTTTTATTCTGATACTTTGGATTCACACAAAGATAATAAATGAAAGATATGTTTTATAGGTACTATTACTACTATTACTGGGGAAAGCTGACCAATGGGTGGCCACCGCACCACAATTTGATTTTGACAGTGACATTTGTTTGTTTACCTTTTATAACATAGTAGAAAAAACGGTGTATAGACTATATATTTATATATATTATATATATTTTACCCTTCCAATTTTTACCCACCCGCCCATCTCTAATTGTGACCTTTTTTTTTCAGGGCATTAGGTTCAAAACCAAAAACTGTGATAGATTTATACCTCAGTCTCAAATACCCAAAGGTACCTACTTAAACAAATTACTATGTACAGTTTTCATGGCTAATATTTGTCTCTGAAATTAGGCCTCCTTGTCTACATCCATCTTTTATATGCATTAAAAAAATCCTGGTGGATATCTATCCACAAACTAAACAAAGCTTGTTCTATTAGAACTAGATACCTAATATGCACTACTGTAGGTAGGTACTTTCTCAAATGAATATTTTAGAAATATCATCATAATAATGGTCAAAACTTTATTTCAGCTAATAATTATATACAGAACTCCTACTACAAGGTAGAAAATGAACACTCTTCACTAAACTTGAGTATCAAAGAAGAAAAGCCAGTAATAAGCCAAAACATAAAATTTGTTGAGTCAAAAACAATACCCAGCATTTTGAAAAGGCCACACAGTGTGAACCCAGTAAAGATACCAGATAGTACAAACGGAAGGGACAGTTCTCTAAGCCCACTACCTCAAACCAATAGTGTTATTGATTTTAATAGAGTGAGTATCACACACTGTCCATGGGAGTTTTTTCTTTATTGGGTTCATCTAAGACCACAAAAAAATGTGTTTTATGAGTCTATTTATTATATTGTTAGACAGGTCTAAGGTGGACCATGCTGCATGCCCAATAATCCACTTGTTCAGTCTTATTTTTAATATTCTTAAGTTATAACATTCCATATTTGTATGTTTTTGTGCTTCAAGGTATCTCCGCCGATGAGCAACATAGTCATAAATGCAGCCAACACACAACATACCCCCACAAGCCCTGTACAAAATTACGTCATACCTAAATCAGAAATAATTGAGGGGGTGGACATATCAAATTGCAGTGATGCTGAAATCAGAGCTATAAAGAAACAACAACGAATGATTAAAAACCGGTTGGAACTTTGATTATAATTTAAATTATGCATAAATGATTTGATAGGTAAACTTAAATTAAGTGCTATTTATGTACTTAATTAAGATTAACCCAGCAGATAAGCAATAGAATTGGGTATTGTAGATTGGTGTTTTCCTGTTGATTTGGTTACCAATAATACCTAGCTGGGTAAAAATAACAGCCTCAAATATAGGCTACTAGTTGCGCCCCACGGTTTCACCCGCGCAAATTTAAATCCTGGTATTCCCTCTGGATAAAAAGTAGCCAATGTGCTATTACAGACTATAATCTATTTCTCTGCCAAGTTTTGTCCAGATCCATTCAGCCGTTCTAGCGTGAAAGAGTAACAAACATCCATCCATTTATAGTAGTAGTAAGACAGAATGCTAGTACAAACAAATGTACCTACCTACTAATCAGTATTCTGTGAACCTAATTATTCCACATTACCTTTTTCGTGTGTGCCGAATAGGTACTATATTCTGCAATGGTCAAACACAGCCTTAAGCTAAATGATTGCCATTTAGCTAAAGCTCTGAGCTAATGCAATTTCACATAACTGCTCAACATCAGGCGGAATAAGTGCGTGTTCCCGTAAAAATCTATCAGGTGATTCAGCTTTAGCGCGTGGCTAAATCTGGAGTCATTCCTGCTGCTGTATTAGGTTATAGGTAGGTACAGACGATAATAGTGTACCATTATATTTCAGTGAATCGGCATGCCAGTCACGGCAAAAGAAGAAGGAATATGTATCAACTTTGGAGCAGCAACTTTTGGAGGCGCAGCAAGAAATAGTGCGATTACGACTCGAGAACAAATTGCTACGAGATCAATTAGATAGCGGCGGTAGAGGTCGGAAGGTAAGCACTTTTTAGACGTCAGGGGTTTTCTGACGAAGTATGTGAATAAGCTGTGCAGAACTGCAGATAGCATGTTTAATGAATTATTCGTTCTGCATATGTAGGTGACCTAGTTCGTCTCAGCTGAAGAAAAATTTTCAGAAAACTTGTTTTCTTAAAATAGTGTTTCTTTCTACTATGCCATATACCTTATTAATTATAAGTTAATAATAAGTGTATGTATCTTGTGTGTCCAAAATAAATGTATTTTCTTTCTTTCTTTCAAAATCAATAAGCGCAACAAATGTTCTTCTAAATAAATAAATAATAAAGAACCTATTGATGAAGTGGGTAAGGGCATGAACATGAGATGAAATATGAATCAGAAAATACCTAGAAGAACTCTGTACATTTCTATTGGTACCGGTTCACATACATATTATCATCTTCTGTCAGCAAATGTCTTTGAACCGTAGGTCATTTGTACCGAACTTGGGAAATCACAGACATTTTTATTTTAACGTTATTATAATATTTACACAGCTTTTTTCTGTTGCGCCATACATACCTAATGTGTGTTTCTACATTATTTTATTTAACGTTGTCAGTTGTTGGATTGACCTTGAAATTATGGATTTGACATTAAAATTATGGATTAATTTATTAACTATGGAAAGATTAATGGATCAAGTATTTATGGAAAATAAAATAGGCTCACGACTGTTACACTCTTTGTTCTTAGCTATGGTAAATATCCATGTAGGATGTTTGTTTTAGTAGAGCCTTGAGGATGTCTAAAAGGGAAACGGGTAGTCAGAGTCACGTCCAGACGCTATATTGCTTTCAGTTTCAGACACACAGTGATGTGTGTGTTTTAGTGATAAAACAAGTTCTGTAATGTTGATTCAAACATGCTTACAGAATACTTCAAAACTACCTTCGATTATGGCATACTGTGCTCCTTTTTATATGTATACAATATTTTCACCAGCGATATGAAGAGCTAAGTAAATTTTAACCGACACATACAAACAAAAAAAAACCATCCCTATGCAGAATTCCACGACATTACAAGAGTACCAAACATGTATATAAAATTGTTTCAGATTCCACGGTTGGACACATCTCTGTTCATACCTAAGAAAAACATCGCCGTTCTATTTGCAATGGTGTTCATGGTATCGCTAAATTTTAATGTTTTAGGGTAAGTTACTTTATAATCTATAAACCATAGATCACAACGCTAGCTATTAACCATAGATCAGAGAGGTATATTTAAACTTACAGGAGACTAAGGAACAAAATACATAATGTAATACATTAATTATTGGTGTGTGTATTCTAAGTAGAGCTGCTGATATACAAAGTATA
This sequence comes from Plemyria rubiginata, assembly GCA_963576535.1. Taxonomy (NCBI): domain Eukaryota; kingdom Metazoa; phylum Arthropoda; class Insecta; order Lepidoptera; family Geometridae; genus Plemyria; species Plemyria rubiginata. The sequence continues at coordinate 11,149,889 of OY754908.1, read as the reverse complement.
TTTGTACTTCAAAAACGGGCGATACGTGCCATTTACAAAATGAAACCACGTGACTCATTGAGGGAGCGTTTTAGGGAAATTAATATTCTCACAGTAACTTCACAGTATATTTTTGAAAATTTATTGTACACTCATAAACACATAGGTAGCTTTAAGAAAAAGAGTGACGCACATAACGTTAACACTAGAAATAAAAATAAATTATGCATTCCGAAATTTCGATTACAAAAGGTAAATGGCTCGTTCATGGGGAACGGTATACGCTTCTATAATAAACTTCCAGAAAGTGTCACTGGGCTTCCTATTAAAAAATTTAAAGTGTACATTAAGAATTATCTGATAAGGAAAGCTTACTATACTATAGATAGTTATATTAATGATAAAAGTGCGTGGCCCGATGTCCCGGTCGCTCTGCCCATCGACGGCTAACATATCTGCAATGTCTTTACTATTATGTTATTTAAAAAAAGTTTTTTTTTTTATTGTTGTTTGACTTACTACAATTCTTATGTATTAGTATTATTAGTTTGAAGCTTGTGTTCTTTTATGAATCTGTTTACTTTTCCTTTTTCTGTTAGATTACTTAATAGCTTCAATAGTGTAGGTATTTTATTACATTGTAACGAGGATCATATAAAAGAGCGATTGATACCAAGCCGAGTTTGTTGCCTGTTCTTCTCGGTGTTGGTCGCGTGGAACTGGCACTAGAGTCACCTAGTTTTAAGACGGTTCAAGATGGTCCTTGTGATTTTATTGAATAAACATATTTTGACTTTGACTTTAATACTTATCTAAACTTTTTTCGTCCATGAATGAAGCCAGTTGAAAAAAGTTATACAAACACATACCTTTATTATTCAGAAATTTTATTAGGCTAAAGTAGCTACTCCTCGTTATTTGAGTTATTTATTCGAGTATCTTACCAAAGTAGGTACTTAGCTACTTTGTATTGGTCTATTGTCAATGACGAACACGACATGGTCTATTATAGGAAATATCTATTTTGCTTATTACAGATGGAATTCAAAACCATTTGTTGGACCTTCAATGCCTCACAGTAACACAAGGCATTTGCTTTGGGCAGAGGAAAATGCTGTTAGCATTGAGACAGGTTTGTACTCTATCTCCTATATTATTCCAATTTTGTAAGTCCTACAATGACATAATCATAATCTCACACTCTCAAAGAAATGTACCTACCGCTAGATGCTTCCCCCATACATCTTTTTACTTATTTTTTATCATTTCGTGAGACCTGTATCACTTTAATGTCAACAGGGAGTGAAGAAATTACAAACGCTACGTACGGAAGTGACTGCCAGAACGCGACGAAAGCTATCGAAGTGGGGGTCAACCAGACTGAGAATATACGGATCGCAGGGGAACTGAAGAGGTGGATCGGAGGCGGGAAGAATGTGAACTGGACATACGATGCGCCGAGAAGAAAACAAGTTTCTTTGAACGAGCAGAAGATAAATAGTAAGTTTGACCAAGAAAACGTCGGAGGACGACCTTGACGCTTTCGGGATGTATAATCTAGACCTTACCTTACACAACTTATAAACAATAACATAAGTAAAAAAGATATGAATTGTTTTATCAAAAACTAGCTGCGGCCAGCGGTTTCACCTGCGTAGTTTTTTGTTTTTATTTAATTCCGAGCATTTTCATATTAATTTAAACCTTCTCTGGACTTCCACAAATAATTCAATGCCAAAATTAGCCAAATCGGATCAGCCGTTCTCGAGATTTAGCGAGACTAACGAACAGCAATTCATTTTTTTATCTAAGACTAGCTGACCCGGCAGACTTCGTACTGCCTCAATCAATAATTCCGAACATTTTCATATTTATTCACCTTTTAAACCTCCTCTGGACTTCCACAAATAATTCAAGGCCAAAATTAGCCAAATCGGATCAGCCGTTCTCGAGATTTAGCGAGACGAACGAACAGCAATTCATTTTTATAATATAGATAAAGTTTGAAATAAAGTTGGACAATTTTACTTGATGAAAAGTGATGAATTAGGTTACGATATAGCAGCATGGTCTAGAAGACACCCATTGGCTTCAGTGGTTTAGATTTCACGATTTATTTATGTTTACCTATAATACCATACGCTTCACATCCTTTTTTTAATCTTCCAGGTGACCTACTTGAATCATACCGGTTATACAACAAGCTGAACCTAGTTGAGAACCTCGTAGAGATACCCAGTACAAAGAACCAACGCAACGTACGAGACAAGACGCGCCTTCGCCGGCTCCGCAGAAAAGACATAGACTTCCCCGAAAACGCCGTCATTGACTACGCAACTCTATATAGAAAACCTTTGAGGAAACCCGCTGAGTTTATAGACGATCTTGGCGAATGGGACGCGTTGCTACAAGCGCTGCATAGGAGGGACGATACGTTTTATGTGGTCGGTGTGGGCAAGGGCGAGCATTTGTTACTGCCTGCAGTGTCGCATAATATTACCAGGCCGCCGAAAATGGCTCTGATACTGCCTGCGAGGAGTGGGAATGGTATGTCACGTTTTTAATAAATATTTTCGGGTAGTCCGAAATGTATAGAACATCTTTATCTGCTTACTTTTATGACTTTTTATACTTACTTTATAGCTTTTCTTTGAAATTATTACAGGTATCCTACTAAGTTTGTAAGTATGGATGGATGGATGTTTGTTACTCTTTCACGCCGAAACGGATCTGAATGAAACTTGGCAGAGAGATACATTATAGTCTGGAATAACACATAGGCTACTTTTTATCCCGTGGGAATACCGGGATTTCAATCTACGAAACCGCGGGGAGCAACTAGTTTAAAATAAAAGCTATTTTATGTTTTCTTTTTAATTTTAAAATAATACTCTTAATAATTAATACGCATGGATTTGAAACTTGTTCACTTTCAGGTGGAATACAAGGTTTAATGAAACACTTTTTTTTCAGATTCTGCACTAAACGGCCACGTTACACTAATGCAGATAGATTGTTCAGTTGTCAATACAACTATAGTCCAGCTGAAATCAGACGCGCTCCCCGAAAGCCTACGTAAAAAGAGTGACGATGTCAAAGCGCCCATTTTGAACAACCCAAAACTAAGTAAAAATAATAAGAACACTGCCGGACCCAGTCTGCCTATCTTACACCACACTGGTGATAATAAATCAAATTATTCCAACGACAGTCATCCTTCCAGGAATTCAGATATGGGACAGGAAAATATTTTCGATAGATATAAGGATACGAAAAACGTTGCAGTCCTAAATAAGCTACATAGAAATTACACTGTCGGACGAAAATAAAATGGTACAAAAAGTCAAAAGCCTCTTGTATGAACTCGTGGCTTGTCGCTTGTAGGTCTTCTTCCATTTGGCAACACGTCTAACAAGTCGTGCTGAGACGGCGCGGCGTGGATGTGGATCACAGAAGAGTTCATTTGTGAAAGCCACAGTAGCAGCCATCTATTAAAATGGAATTTTGCAAGTTGTAAGTTCAGTTAGCAAGATCGTAATAATTTCATGCTGCCTATTAATCGTTGTTATTTTGTGTGTTAGCAATTTGTTTATAATCATTCCAGGTGAAATTATATTTTTAGAGAAAGTTAAAATTCTATAAAGTTGGTTTTAACTACCTTGTATTTTTGCATTGTATATAGATTTAAAAGACCTAGGTACTTGTATGTTTATAATGTATTTGGTTTGTTATATGAACTTCTGTTTTTATTTATTTTATAAATTTAACTTTGTTGTTTATGCACTATGTACTATTTTATGTATGTGAGATCTCAAGTATTATTTCTTTAACTTTGTTTGTGCGGACATGATGGTCTAAAATAGTAGTTTTTCCTAGAATATTGTATGTGTTGTTGCATAAGTATAATAGTTGATCTTTCATAGCATTGTGTTCCAGTGCAGATAAATGCGCCTTTGCTGAAAGCCGGTGTTAAGTTGTAATGTACCTATATAGTAGTAGAATGGGTCGTTTGCTTATTGATTCAACAAAATGTTCAAAAACGATGTGCAAAAAAAGTTTTAAGACAGTAAACATATGTCATCGCCATTGCATTTTTTTAGGTCCCTAGTTACTTTGTCGTTACATTATTTATTTCTGATGCAATATAGATTATTTTTACAAAAGATAGGTAAATGTGTAAAAGAAAATTATTACTCACAAATGTATTAGTTACCTACTTAGACACGGTTTACCATTACATTTATTGTTAGGTTACCTACCTTTAAAAAATCTATCAAGTCGCAAGCACGCCCTATGTAAGCCAAGGCAAAATATAATGAAATCTTGACTACTTTAACACCTGAATGTAACTATTCCTAGGTTTCGCAAATAAAATATATAATATATCTTTATAAATATGTAGTTTAATTTTCAATTTAGGGATATTGGAGTCTTTCTGCTCTAGTCCACAGGAAATACGTTTTCAATACCTCTGCACGAAGCAGAGGTGTCGGTATTGAAAACGTATTTCCTGTGGACTTGAGGTTTTTCTTCATTTAAACGTTAAATATCATCACCACAATATTTGTGTTTAGCAATGACAAAATAACAAAAGATGTAAATTAGAATCCATCCTGTTATTTAGAATCCATTTTTATCGTGTGGTTGCCGACTACTTAGGTCATTACACTACCGCGCGGCCGCGTGGGTATCTAAGATGCCTGAAATATTTTTTTGCTTTTTGTAGCTGGCGCAAACATTAACGATACGTCAAAATCAGCTGTGGTGTGTGTGCTATTCAATGATGAACATGAATGATGAATGAATGAAATGAATAACCAACAACCAAACCAAAACAATAGTCAAACAATTTTAATTTATTTTAGTCTTCTTCTCGATAAATATGTTGAAATCTTTCTAAAACAGAGGCTTAACTAGCCGTAATTCCTACTATGAATTGTATAAGATTACTACGTCTGGCGGAGAAGCAAACCGCCAGCATATTCAGAATCACCTCAGTGAATACTATTTCTGGACATCATATAAAATTTATGGAATCGCAAGAAAAATGGAAAATTAGAGATGAGATATCAAAAGAGTGGCAGTTAATATATAAAGCACCTATGGATGACGTCCTCAAATATGTGACTACATATTTAACATTTTCAACAACTACAGTGGGCCTCTGTAGTCTATATTATGGAATATTCAAGTTTGATATGAAAAACTGGGACACTCCTATACTCCTCGGTGACGATGTTGTGATAGCCAGTAATGGTACAGAATGCCTTGTTTACCTTGGAACATTTATAGCTCTCCACATAGCGATCAAAATTGTACTCTCAAAATATGTTATTAGACTTTACCAAAATGGAGATGAGTACCTGGCTGTTTTCAGAGGTAACATTTACAACTCCATTATGAAACATAACTTCCATTCAAAAGAATTTACGAAGTTGAATCCTATACTTCCGGTTGCATGGGCAGATTCAAGATACAGATTAGGAAATCAAAGTGGAATCCTCCTTGATAATTACTTCAAGACTCCTGAGTGTTTGAAAATTTTATTGCATGGCAATAAAGAAGCTCAGGAAAAAGAATAGTGTTGTACATAGATAATACTATAACTTATAAATAAGCTATTAGACAAGTTCAAACCAATAGAACGTGTTTCAATGGTTTTTCTTCTTAGCTATAAATAAACTTATTAATTTATTTCTCTACCTACTACATGTTAAGAAATTTAATAAATACTAATAGTAGGTACATACTAATAAGACAACTAAGAAGTAGGTATGTTGAATCCAGTAAGGACACAAAACAATGTGTCCCAAAATTAGGTAAAATAAAGGTTGAATCATGGTAGCTAAAAATAACATCTACTTACAGTGTAGAAAATGGTAGCTATTAAAACAGTTTCTGTTTATTATTTGTTTAATCTACAATCATTTTACTATAAACTAAATTACATTCAAAATATTCCAGTTGAGTCCCATTTAAGTCTAGAATCTCTCACTATTGTGGTAGAGTCCATTTTTTTCACATCAGCATCAAAATTATCTAGAGCTTCAATTTGTTTTTCTTGTGGTTCTAGTTTTTTTACAACTAAACACTCGCCATTTTCTCTTAAAACTGTGTACTTTATGTCATCCTTAGTTGGTTCACCAAATGGAAAAACTATTGGAGTGATTTTTATCAAATGTTTCACTTTCCATAGCTTTCCATTGACTTCAGGTATGTTCTTCACAATTGTAACTCGGTTCTGGAAAGAATAGTTGTCTTAGAAGAATTTATAATTACTTAGATACAAGTTAAGTCATCTTTCAATAACATTACCTCTTCAAGAATGTTCAGTTCTTTAAGAATATTCTTTTGCCAATATGGATGGTGTCTTGTAGTTTTGACTCTCTCTACTCTGAACAGCTTAGAAGGTGTTACTTCTGGCTCTTTTTCATCTGGAAATCTTACCAAATAGATGATATTAAACTAATAACGATGATGATATGTAACACAGGGCATAGATATTTGGTAGGGGCCTTTGTTTATTTTTACCTGGGATAGTAGACAATTCCTCCAGGGTAGCGAATGCCTCCAGGATGCCTATAACCTTTACACCTAGCAGTTGAAAATAACGGCTGGAAAACTTTGAGAAGTTGCCTATTCATTGTAATAGTAGGTATTTTGTTAAGATTTCATATCAAATCAAAACTAAAACTAGGTATTCGTTACGTTACATCGAATCGAGTTTTAGATTAATAAAATTTATTATAACCTTAAAATTATATGACAGAAAATCGATATGACACACATATTATATTTGACATATTCATCTTTGACATTGTCATCCATCTTTCTTTGCTGTCATTTATCCGCGCTGTCATTTCGACAGAAAGTCTAGCCAAAGTCAAAAAATAAATAGGTATTTTACAGGTTTTGACAGTTCGACACCTTTCAAAATTACTGATGTCATTTTTCAATTTTGCAAATGCACAGGCATGCAAGGACGCTACTTGCTTAGTTAACTTGTAAATGTATCCACATTGTGCTAGTAACTTCTACATGCCTATTCCTTGAATGCCCGTTACTGTTCCATTTTACTGGCATGTGTACCTACCACCTTACATAAGCCACCTTACATTAGACTTTGTTAAATTCTGGGGTCCTCTATTCTGGGGAAAATTCGTAGGAAAACCTTTCCTACGAATTTGGGAAAACTATGTAGTCATCTGGCAACATTATATTAATCTTGGCAAAAAAACTAGACTACAAACCACTATACTTATATATAAATCTGTGCTACAAACAAACAAACTCCAGTTGTTTTGGCTCTGCTTCTCGTAGTTTACATTCTCTTTGCTGCTTCGTTGGAATTTGGAAATTAATTCGGGAAAAGATCCTAAAAATAATTCGCTGGCTGCAAAGTCTAAAGAAGAGAAACACCATCCATAAGTACGACTACTGAATACATTAGATAAAGAAGGAGCTAACATACTAGCGTGTAATATTAGTGCTGGTAGAAACTACATATCTGTAACGTGTTGTGCTGTTTGAAAATAACGTTCGGTACTCCATGAAGAGGGTGCGCTTTGCGATTCAAAAAACTACAGAAAATTTTGCTATGAGTGACTCAGAGTGTCATTCTCCTCGTCCATTCATTGAGACGCAGATGCCGACAAGTGCTGCCGAGCCATGCTTTGATTACCCAAGGGTTGTGCCATACACTATTGATCCTGTGCACAGGTACGAATGTAGCAACAGTAGCCCCTATCCATCTGTAAATAAAACACCTACGGGTTTTCTGGTGCAGGATCCCAACTGGAAACCTTCAGATGACTTAGACCTAAGTCTACTTGATGCTTCGGGCTATGAACCCCGTAAGCCAGTTTTCAATAAATCGACTTTGAACAGTACATTACAAAATGTGTGTGGCAATGGTAAAGATAATTTAGAACTAAGAAAAACTCAAGTATTATCATCAATTGAAAACAATGCTGTTTTACCACCAAATATACTAGTTAAAGATAACAGTTTCTTCATAAGACGTGATAACTTGGACAAGTATAACTCAAAACCATTGCACAACCAATTTGATAGATTAAATATTTGCAAAGAAAACAATCCATTTATAAAAAAAGCTGATATTATGAAGAAGGGTATATTTCAGGAAGTACCAGCTACTGCATGTCATGTTGAATCACCACCCTACAAACCTATAATTAAGAAAAATTATCAAATTGAGCCTCCCAAGTTTATGAAGACTGTTACTGAAGATCACTGTCCATGTCACCATTGTGTCAATACTGTAAAAAATCTACCTAGAACCTTGCCTTTTGTTCATAAAGAATTCTACTGTGACCAAGCCTTGGAACAAGAAAAAAAACAGGCTATACAAAATAACCCAGAGCACTTTTATTGTTACTGCGCTCAGCAGCCTAAAGCCTGTTCTCAATACTTTGAATGCCAACCAGTTCTTCAAAATGCTCACCAATCATGCAAGTCTCCAGCACCAATAAATGCAGTAGACAAGAAAACCCATGCCGTCGAAGAATTTGAAAAGAGACACAAACAGTCAGAATGTTTGGAGATTGAAAAGCAAACCAATGTTTCTAAAGAGAAAAGAGAGCCTACAGTAGCTGACTTGTTCAAAATCATCAAACTACAAAATGAGCAGCTTCAATTACTCCAAGATAAAGTGGATAAGTTTATCACAGCTAGCCAACAAAGTAAACCTACAATATCCTGTTCCACGGAACATGTGACGATATCTGAAAATGATCAGATGAAAATGTCAATTGGTGTAATGACGAGCTTTGAAATGGTTCGCACATCAACTATTATTAACAATGAGTTTGTTAAACAGAATGAAAATCAAATTCAGTGCAATAGGTCACAGATTAGTATCAAAGAAATGGTTTCTAAACCAGCTAATTTAAATTTTCTTGATGGTATAATGCATGTGAATAGCCCACCAAATGGTGATTCCAATAATGTTAGTAATCAGGTGGAAAATGGCCCTGATAAAACCCTGAATGACTTGAGCCTGTGCAATGTACAGATTGGGAATGTGACAACTCCGAATATGTCTCCTGAACAGACTTTGTATTTGGATGTGCAGGATTACAGCGAGTATGTTTCTGTTCATAAACTACTGGCATTGTAGTAATAAATTGATAAATAAATTAGCATTGTGTTTTTTAGATCTGATGCTAGCAGCAATGACCAATCTAACGTTGGATGGACTTACTACAATAAAGTTATGGTCAGTACAGTATGTAGTAATAATAATAAATAAATATTGGTGGACTTTTCACACAACACTATCTAGCCCCAAACTAAGCCTAAGCTTGTGGTATTGGAACCAGATAGCTGATATACTACTTATATACTTTATTTTTTGTACATACATACCTACAATAATTTTGTACACTTTCAGACACATGTGAATGGAGTGCTCCAAGATTCTGAGATGCCATCATCAGCGAGCGCCATGTTTAGAAATATGCGCCAACAATGTGTACAGATGCAAATTGACAAGTCTAATATCAGTGTTACTAAAAGGTACAGTTATACCTCACAGCATCCTAGTAATCTTTGTGTTGACTAGACTAATCTGATAATATCCTACCATGTAGCCACCAAAGACATACTAGCCTTGGCTACATATAAGCCTAGGCTTAGTTAGACCAAGGTGCTCAAACCATATTCATGGATTTCGGTCTGAACACAAAGGTAGTAATTTAGACATGTACTTAGGTTTATTTACCAATTGTTATTTAAACAAATGTTGTAAGACCATACTGAATAAAAGCTTTTTATCTTATCTTTATCTTATGTAGCCACTATATAATCATATGTGAGCGGCAGCTAGTATTAAATCCAAGCAATGCTTCTAATAATCCTTATAAAAATTTTAAATTTCCAGAGTGAAATTCGGCGACGATCCTCTCGGTATCCACCAACCGCACCTCTATCCTTCCACCGACACCAGTTTGAAGATGAACCAGCTTGCAGCGAAATACCTGAACGCACCTGTGTCCTCGCCTCAGAGGGCTGCGCCTAGGGCTCCTATCGACATGTCCTTCGCGACCAGAAACTACATGGAGAGACATAAACTGTTGCAAGGTATGTTTCAAGCGCAATGAGTTGTTTTTCTGTTGTAAGTCATTATTTCGTGTTTACATTCACCATTACATTATTTACATGCAAACTGGGACCACTTGGCACTCAATGGCACGATTTATATGACGTAAGTTATTATAACTAAGAGTTTAAGTGACTTAAGTATAGTAGAGCTCTTTCTGAAGGGCTCGTCCAGGGAAGTACTACCACCACGACTTTCTCTGCCTCCAAGCAACGTTGCTGTGTTTCGGTTTGAAGTGTGTGGTTGCCGGTGTAATTACAGGCACATGAGGCTTAAAATCAGTATGCCTCAAGTTGATGGACGCAGGGCAGTGTATCGTAGGGCACTTTCCTATCGTGCATGACCTAAGAGGCAATGTTCTGTTATAGGTGATGGCTACCGCTTTACATCAGGTGGACCATCTGCTTGTTCTATCAGCTGGTTGTAAAAAAAAACTGATATTCTAAAGTGCATTCACAGATTTTGGAAAAAAATTGCAGTCAGCTAAAAAATGCCAAAATACCAATATATTTTATTGATGTCCATCAATCCTATTTGTTGCTCTACTACACCTCTACTACTACATTTTGATCGATTGACTTTGTTTTTTTTTATATTTAGTAAAAGGATCTGGATAGAATGATCCAGGAAGTTTCACTACATGATAAAACCCCGTTCCCGAATGACAACCACGTCACAATCTACGACGGTAGAACTAAGGCATGTTGGCGCTAAGCGTGTTAGTGATGAAATTCTTGTTTCAGGTATACCTTCAACTTCTAAATCGCCCCATGCAAAGGAAATTCCGAGATTTCTAGACATCACAGCTTTGAAGCAACAACCCAAGTTCTTATAGCCGTGAACAGTAAGTGTATTATTTTAATTTGGATAAAAAATAATAAAAAAGATACGTAGGTTTAATTACCTACTTTGTAAATTTATTATAAAACGTTTTTGTATTTATTTACATTATTAAATAAATTGACTTTAAATACAGCCATTTTTTTCTAAATTACTTCCCTTTTTATTATTTGCTTGCTCACGTTTATGAAAACAGTATGGGGGTAGTTTTGTAGGTGTTACAGTCTTGTATTTGGTTGTATACACGAGACCCAAAGACATGTTATCGATATGATAAGGTTGAACTAGATTTTTCTAAGTTTAATGTCGTTAATCACTGATTGAGTCGCAAGTATATCCTTGCCCCTTGAGTCAGGAGCTTAGACTCGAACAACGTGTAACCTATGAGCCTTTTGGCTCGCCTCTCAATAGTATCCAAGGCCTCAAGCTGGTATTTGGCAGAGCCATCCCAAAGATGAGAACAGTACTCCATACACGACCGGACTTGCGCTTGGTACAGATAGAGAAGCTGTCCCGGTGTGAAGTACTGCCTCACCTTCGATAATATACCTAGCTTCCTTGCAGCTGTCTTGGCCTTGGATTTTATGAACGATCCAAAATTCAGTTTGCTGGTTAACGTAAATCCCAAAAGCTCTAGTTGGTCTGATATCGGTATTAACACATCTCGGAAAGTTGGAGTTAGGGGAATTTGACTCCTTTTAGCAGAGAAGAGACACGCCTGGGTTTTCGCAGCATTGAACTTGACTAGATTGGAATCACCCCAATCAGTATTTATTTAGTAAGGTAGTATTAGTATTTAGTAAGGTAGGTCACGATATTAGTAGGAAGTCGGATGATGACTGTAATGTGTAAGGTCCACAGTAAAACACCAATTTTGAACAGACATTTATTAAACTTCAAACAAAATAACAGTTCCCTCCTATTTCTTTACTGTTCTTTGAACAGTGACTTTATTTTCCAAACATCTACCATCTTAAACATCCTTTTCTCATTTCATGATTTTTTACAATATGTACCTAATATCATACTCTCGATTTTTGTTAGATATCTTAAGAATTATCACATTTTAAACTACAAGAATGCCAGGCCTAATTGTGAAAAGTAATTGTCTCTTTCTGTACATAAATATATATTTTTGTAAATAAGATAGGTCAGGTAGGTATGTACCTACCTCTATTAATTTTTCTCTTTAACGAGGTATTTTGACTTTCTCACTTGTACGTCCATATTATTTTATTTGGTGTCTAGTGTCTACTGTATTGGTACTTCATGTATCCTATTCATTTTATTGGTTATCATTTATTTCACCAAAAGCAAAATGAATACAAAACTTACGCCCGTTTCTGAAAGCGCGATCAACACTAATCGGCTGTCTAGTCACTTGCTATTACAGATTTTACTTCAAATTAGATAGCAAGTGACTTTACAGCCGATTAGTGTTGATCGCGCTTTCAGAAACCAGGGGCTAACGTACTCAATAAATTACCGTATTAACCTATTTTATAATTTTTTCATTATAATATCGTTCTAATACCTACTTACCTCAGGATCGGTATTTTAATGTTTTCAAATACTTCACGATACTTAATTAATTGTTCTCTTTTATGCTTTTGTTTGTCTTGTCCCGCGCCAATAAACCAATAAAAAACTAATCTAATGAAAAAAACGCTAATCTTTGCATCTCACTCGCACACATTCTCGGTATTATTTTTTTTAATAAGGATACCCGTGGGTTAAATATAAGGCGTGTAAGCCTGAAGTGTAGCTGAATGCACGACACTTATTTATTAAATATGCGAGTAAGAGGTAATGATTACGCTATTTTGGATTCGTTAACTGGCGCGGGTTAGAAGTAGGAACACAGTTGGTGCCACCTTTATTTGCCCATCATCCAAAAAGGAACAAATGCAGCAGTTTCATTCGGCTCTGCTGTCAGCTACCATCTTTCTTTTTAATGTTCAATAGTGGCGCCCTTATGGACTAAACCGATAATAATATGTTGGTAACACTAATAATTTATTTTATCTACTCTCATGTCATAAAATTCGAATTATAAACGTCAAAACGAATTCATATTGATATACTTTATAAACGCAATACCGTAACCAAATTAAAAAATTTAATTATGATACAGCTCCTCATACAAAGATAGTTGTATAAAATAACTTTTTTACCATAACGATACAGTTCTTTTTCTTTTTGGAAAAGGCAAGGGTCTTGAAACCGTACAGCCAAAGAGTTTGATAGTCTGTGGCGACGGCGCGGCGCGGCGGCGGCGGTGCAGCGCGCGCATGCGCTGTTATACGGTTGGTTTGGCGCCAATTGATACGTTTTGTTTCAGTCAACTGGATTTCTTACTAACTTTGATATTTTATTTATTAGGTTCAACACTAATGTATGAGAGTAGATAAAGTAGTGTATAAAACTGCACATAACTAGGTATTAAAACTCTCGTGGGATACTATTAAAAACCTCGCCTAGGGCTCGGTTTTTAAACACCCCCTCGAGTTTTAATACCCCTCATTATGCAACAGTTTCATAAACTACTATTAACTTTGACAACACTGAATTATTAAGTATGTATGTAGTATTTTTCAATTAATTATGATTTTAAACTTATCGACAGGTACACGCTAAACTTACAATAAAATTGATTATCTATAAAACAAACTTAAAAAATAACGTCCTTGTTTTTCAAGCGCAATGAATTTATGCTTGATGGTTATTTGTGACCATTTGCTAGAATTATTTTTTTTTATTTATAGGTTTACAATCCTTGGTTTAATATTTCAATTGAATATTTTGGGAAATTCACAAATATTAAACTTTTGTGACTTAAATCTATCAGTTTGGTTCTTTTTCTTTGGTTAAATATTTCAGCCACAACGTTCAAACAACTTATGTATAGCTAACACGAGAACTTTGTTTTTAGAAGATAGATAGGTATATAAATAATTATTCTAAAATTATAGCATTATGTACAGTGAAGATAAAACACTTAAATAAGATTTCAATTCTCTTGCATCGCAAAGTATTATAGTTGTACAATAATTATTCTAGAAAGAAAATGGATGGCACTTCTTTTCTTTCCTTGTGTCGTGTAGACATGAAAAATAACTGGGGTACCTACCAGCCTCTAGTTCTACCATTATTTTCCCAAGTAAAACCACGGCATCACCTAGTGGGCAACCGTATCAAAATCTGTACAGAAGTTTAAATAGGTACACCAGAAAATTACGTTTTCATTGTATAGACACTATAATAGACATTCTCCTAATAACTATACGTACAAGTATGTAGTTTATCTATTTTACATCACTTTTTTTGTCTTTTAAGTCGCACGCAATCGTGAGACTACGAGATTCAGTTAAACATACATAATTATTGTTATAATATTCATGCTATTTTTATTCAAATATATCCACCAAATAATCTTAGGAGGTAGGATTAGCGTTAGTCAATGCTTTATTTTTATTTTTTACCATAGTACGGTTCCCTTCCTCTTATTTGGCTGATGTGTCGAAATATACTATTACAATACAAATAATACAATACAATACTATTTTTAAAATCACAATATCTTTGACAATTTATTCGTATTTCATTTACAACGCCACTCGATTAATACGTACGTGGAATAATAATTAAATCTATTCAAAATTTTCTTTTAACAATTTTGAGCATAATTTTGTGCACACCTATTTAAATACATCTACCATACATACACAGTATTTATATATGCCTCTATTTAAGCTTTTTGTCGAAGTTGTAACAATTTTTAAATCTGTGCAAATGTGTCAATTTTGAACATAGACAATAATTATCTATACAAGAAATACATTACAGTGTACTTACATATAAATAAGTCAAGGAATGTAAATACTATATTCTTGTTCTTAGCCAAGGAATTTGAATACTAGTACATTCCTTGTTCTTAGCAGTAAGTACAGACAGACTACAAACAACTTCAATTCATGCATTAACAATCAAGTATTTAATAATTGGCATTCTACCTTAGTTCGTATTTCATTTTAAACTTTACAAATAACTGTTTCATCAAAATCTACTTACAATACTTAATTTTATCGATTGTATATTTCTATACGCTTTATCGAACAGTGGGTTATGTCAAATTTTAGATGATTAGATGATAAATTTCAATCTACGTTTAAACAACTCTTACTGTTTGTAAATATAACAATACTACCAATAGTATATTTTATCGTTAAACATTACACATAGGTATATGTATAATTCTAATGGGTATGACTTCTCAAACTTACCATGTCAGTATATTTTAAATTGTGCATTCTCATTCGATTGTCTCTCGTCCATAGTACCAACTACACCTGTCTCGTAACTTCTAACCTCACTTCTAACTTCTAATGTTCGGATTTTGGGTCAGCTATTTTCCATATTTATTGAAAATAGAGATGTACATAATAATTTTTCAAAAATTGCCTTTTTTATACTACTTGCTGATGGAACAAGCAGATGGCCTACCTGATCTAAAGTGGTAACCATCACCTAATAACAAAACACTGCCTCGTACATCACGCACAGAACGAACGTGCCGTGCATACGATGCACTGTCCTGCATCAATCAACTTGGACATACCTAGTACCTACAGAAACCTGTCATTATTTATCTCTCACCAGCCAATACAATCTATCCATCAGTCACATGAGTTGTTCATTACTTTCTCAATTCCGATTTTAAACAAAAAGTCCAAATGTGCAAGGATTCTTATAAGTTCTAGTACCTAGTCATACGAGTTGTTAATTACTTTTTCATTTCCGATTTTGAACAAACAGTCTACATGTTAAGGATTCTTATAATTCTGGGGTAGGTAGGTATTTACAGGGTTTCGTCTTCGCCTCCTCCTCTCGATTTGCTGTCCAGCCTTAGTTCAGCCAGTCGCTGCCTCATACTGTTTGGTCTGGAAAACCGGTTTACGGTAATACACAAATGAATAAACAAGTCAGATATTTTTCAGTAGAATAAAAAGGTAAAAAGCTTTTTCATAATGATCGTTGAGCGCTTCATTAGCTACTCATATTGTTATAGCTATTCTTACTGACTAGCTATATAGCTAAAATGATCGTTAATATGTCTGTTGCTGTCAATTTTCTTAGTCTGTTTTTTGTCAATTTCTCATATCGCTTTATAACAATAAACTTAGCAACGCTGATAAAATTTATGTAATGTAATCGGGTACCCAATATAAAACGAAACCCAAAAAGTCAAAGTAAAAAACCTTTAGATTATCCGTGTTTTACAAGTAGTACCAGCAAGTTTTTCCGTCATAATGATATAATATGTATGTACTAGTAGCGCCCCGCGGTTTCACCCGCGTAGTTTTAAATCCCGGTATTCCCACGGGATAAAAAGTAGCCTATGTGTTATTCCAGACTATAATATACCTCTGTGCCAATTTTCACCAAGATCCGTTCAGATCTTCTGGAGTTATAGAGTAACAAACATCCATCCATACTTACAAACTTTCGCATTTATAATATTAGTAGGATGTAGGTAAAGTTTTTATTAAATAGGTAGGTCATACTACGAGTATCATGTTCATCAATCGTCACAAACATGTTTGTTCTCGCTGGGAATCGAACCAACTACGAGTACACTGTAGAAGGCAAATCACGGTCATCTAAGCTGTGCTGTAGCTAATTACAAGAGATAATTTATTTTAAATATTACCTACACCAGGGCTTCCCAAACTTATTTGAACTGTGACGCCCTTGGGAAGTAGCCATACTTTTGCGACGCCCTAGCCTTCTTCCCATAGCATAGGTACATTTACCTACAAGTTGTAGTTCTAGCCTAATAACAATTTGTCAGAAAAACTCCAAATAGCATCTAATTTTTCATTAGAAAATAAAGAACAAAACATAAGAACAAAAATGAAATCAAACAAAAAAGATAAAAAACAAGCACATTTTTTATCTCTGTTCGTTTGATATTAATGAGAAGGATGATTTCCGTCGATTTTTCTTGTAGAATGCCGTGTAAAGCAGGGAAACCGTCAGAACTTATTTGATCTTCTTCTTATTTTCTTACGACGACGCGACGCCCCAGAGCGTCGCGACGCAGTGTTTGGGAAGCCCTGACCTACACGTTGATTTATCGCGTTTTACCTTAAATAATTTCCTGACGTTTCGGTTACGGGCTATGGCGCGCGATAAATACCCGTGTGTAATATTTCAAATTAATTATGTGTTGTAATCGCAAAAGTTTGAAAACCACTACAAGAGATAATCTTAGAATTGATACTTACCTATCAGGAAAGTAAGAGCTGACAACTTGGTCAGCGGACACCGACTGGCGCTGGTACGTGCCAGCGCTGAGGTTGCTCTGAGGGATCCTGTAGATGCGCACGCAGCGGCCGCTGTTCTCCGGCAGCACTGTCGTACACAATCATAATTATGTAATGCACCCTTGCGATATATATCTACTAAATAGAGCTGTGGAGTTTGTTAAATAAATAAAAAATGCGATTGGAGACGAAACTCATCTTTATCCAGTCACCGCAATGATCACTGAGTTGGTGCTCGTATAAATTTTATCGAACAGGATTCAGCGCTTTTTGAAAAAACTAAGACCCTTATTCATAACTAGCTGCGCCCCGCGGTTTAAACCGCGTAGTTTTAAATAGTGCTGTGTGGATTGTTCAGCATTGTTTATTTATTTATTTAAATGCCGGCATTCCCACGCGATAAAAAGTTGCCTATGTGCTATTCCAGACTATAATCTATCTCTTTACCAAGTTTCATCTAGATCCGTTCAGCCGTTCCGGCGTGAAAGAGTAACAAACATCCATCCATCCATCTATCCATCCATACATTAGTAGGATGGTCTTTGAGCGCGCCAATAGCTTATCAAGCCGATAAGTCTGCTGCTGTCTCTTTTAGTTGGACAGTGACAAGGGTACTCTATTGAGCCGCTCTATAATGACAAGGATTATGAATAAGAGGATTAAAATTTATGTACTACGTTTTGGTTCGTGTTTCCCTTGAGCAAAAGTATTGTGTAATGTTTTTAGTGTATTAGGTAGTTTTTTTTGCAAAATAGTTGATTATCTATTTTTATGAGGTTACCTTGTGGAGAAGTAGGTGGCGACACCGGCGCCATTCTCTGCAAAGGCGGGCGCATGTTGTCCTGCTCGGACGATATGGAACTGCTTCGGCTCGACGCTGAGTTGTTCTCTGAAGTTGTGCGGTTGTTCTGGCAGTTCTCACCTCTATCAGGAATTATAGAGAATGAGATAATAGGAAGTTAAGCAATCCATCTGGGGCATTATTCTTTATGACATAGGAGATACCTTGCCGTAACCTTGTGACGTCACAACGTGATCGAAATCTTACATACCTAGGTTGTGGAATCGGTTTTAAGCGATTTCACGCCGCTGTGTTGTCGTATCTGTGTAACGCATTTGAATTGGTCAGCGGTCAGACTTTTTAGTAGGTCTATTTATGCCAACGTTAGTTCTTTTTTTCAATTCAAAATTTTTCAAATTGTAGCCTAAGTTAATTCTTGTCTCGTCTATCTAGACAGATGATACACTGTCTATCCCTAAGAACAAGGTAATATTTATATTCGGTCTAGCCGCTCCTTGTTCCAAATTCAAAGTTTTACAAATTGTAGCCTAAGTTAACTCTTGTCTCGTCTATCTAGACAGATGATACACTGTCTATCCCTAAGAACAAGGTAATATTTATATTCGGTCTAGCCGCTCCTTGTTCCAAATTCAAAGTTTTACAAATTGTAGCCTAAGTTAACTCTTGTCTCGTCTATCTAGACAGATGATACACTGTCTATCCCTAAGAACAAGGTAATATTTATATTCGGTCTAGCCGCTCCTTGTTCTAAATTCAAAGTTTTACAAATTGTAGCCTAAGTTAACTCTTGTCTTGTCTCTCTAGACAGATGATACACAGTCTAGCCCTAAGAACAAGGTAGTATGTATTTTTATTCGGTCTAGCCGCTCCGTTTACATCAAAGTTCAAGAAATTTCAGGTTTAAATCCTGAAATGCAACAGTTACTTGTTTTCATTGTTCTCGTCCTCGTCCACCGAGTAAGGTCCCTTGTTGGTGAGCTGTCGCATCAGCTCGTAGTCGTGCAGGCTGAGAGACGGGTCGATCTCCCGGCCGAGGGGGATGTACTCGGGAGCACACGCTACGTAGAATATATCCTGGAATTATATTGCGTGCGTTTTAAAATCTTTTCCCAAAGTGAAATCGATGTGTTGTTATTTTACGACGAATATACACCACTTTTTTGTAACACCAAAAAAAATTAAGGGCTGTTTCAGCAGAGGCTACTGATTTTAGTAGCACGATCAAAACATTTTTTTAAACTTTGGGGAATATTTTTTTTAGTTTTTAGCCAAAAACGGGACCAATTTTATGGGCAGCACAGTACATACGCAATGCGTACGAGGTTTACTTGTGAGGTATTTTGGGAACAATTTTGTAGATATTATAGAGATTTAAAAGTTCTGCTACGCGACTATCATCAGTACCCTCTGCTAAACAGACCTTAATTTTTTTATAGTTATATAATAGTAGTGTATTTGATGACAAAGCCCCGTTACAGTCAATATTTCATATTAATATGTAAAAAAAATACGAGATATTAACGCCACTTAGCAATACTATTTATAATAATGTTTATGTGTTTGCTTTAGTTATCAATAAATAATTTTAAGCATAAGCACCAGAGAGGTCTAGGCAAGATCCACGTTCTGTTGGCAGAAGAATCACGTCTGTGGGCTATACGTCCTTCGAGATATCGAGATGCCAAACTTTTCTAAATAGATATGGGGAATTGCGGATGCGTTCGTATGTCCTAAATTCTGTTTTTTCCTAAAATTTTTTTTTATCTGAAAACACAGTTTTTTTAATATAAGCACACATAAGCCTCTAGGCCTTTAGGCTTATGTGCTTATATAAAAAGAATCCGTATTTTTTAATCTACTGGTACCTTTCATGAAAAACGCGAAACGAAAAGTTCCGTGTTGAAAACTACGTATATTGTTTCTACCATACAAACAAGGATACTTGCTTTTCGGCCACAGAGCAGCTTAAGTCCTGGTATACACGCCGCGTGAACCAGTGATCCGTTTGCAACCAAACGTATTTCTAATAAGTCTTCGGCAAAAGCCATTATGTATGGGAACGCGCACACTGAAATGGAAATATTTAATGACATTTTGATGGCTACTAAGAAAATACATTGTGGCTCTAAATACTGAAGAATGAACATGTGACATAAATCTACGTCGAAACAGCGATCAATAAATAAAAATAGGAGCTTTTTATGAAAAGCTTCACCAGCGAAGTACCTACCTACTAACATGCCCAGTACATAGCAGTGTTTTGTTTTGAACGATGTTGCCGGTGAAGTTACATGCACATAAGGCATCTTCTTGTTGTTATTGTGGGTTCGATTACGCAACAATTATTCTTCGCATGTCAAAGAAAATATTCTTCGTTAACAATTTGAGTGGAATTTCCAGCAATTTTCTGTGAGAATCTATAAAATTTAATTTGAAGTAAAATCACCTCAATCATATTTCAGTCCAAATGTAAGTTACGTCTGAAAAAATAAGCAGGTAGGTATTTAATTCTACTTACCGACAGCCGCCGGCACCGTTGTCCAATGAAAGTCGTACTCCCCATCGCTTTCCAACCCTTTACTTGTTAGTCTTTCAAAGTGGCACGTATCTGAAAACCGCAAAATAAATAAAACTAACGTCAACCACTCCTAATAGTACCTACTAAAGCGTTTTAGTAGCTATATGCTACACAATAAACACTGCACGCGACCACAGAATAAATAATACTTACATCGTAGTACCATGGACCAATAATACATACTAGTATTATTATTGGTATTAATAGTATTATTGGTCCATGGTAGTACTAAACATTATTAGGTACAGTGACTGCAAGGTACAGGAAACACCAGCAGGGTCAATAAACCTGTTAAGGCGTTAAATAACACCTAATTTACCTCTCGCTCGCACGATTCGACATTTTAAAAGATATAAAATCACCAAACACAATATTGAAAAATCGCATACAACCATTTTGTGTGCACATTGCACACAGTTTGGTAAAAAAATCATTTTGATTGATGCCAGTTTTCTTACTCAAAAGTTTGCTTATGTAAGAAAACTAGAAAAGCAAACTTTTAAGTAGGAAAACATGTATCGATCTAAATGAAATTTTTACTAAACTGTTCGCAATGTGATTGCACACAAAATGGTTGTTTGCGATTTTTCGAAAATGGGAGTAGTGATATTATATCCTTCAACAAGTCAAAACGTGTGAGCGAGAGTCACATTAGCTCTTGTCGTCACCTTAAGGCTGACCGAAAAATGCTAGTGTTATACAATTTTTATATTTTTTATTGAACATTTATTTTGTCCGAAATTTTCGAATATCCTCAACCATTTCGTCGCAATACCTACTACGTACACTCCAGTTATTGAAAAAATATCTAACGCTTCACCAAATACAGAAAATAAAACACTTTATCTTCTTGCCTGAAAGTACTGCGACACAAGATTTACTTTTGCAGTTTTCAGTGTTCGCTTATGATTTTATCTCCTGTTTTTTATTTTCACTAAATAAATAAATAAAAAGCTTTGCGTTAACCAGTTTATGCCTTCATTCTAGATGACGCAATGTCCGAAAACCTTGGACACTGATATAATCTAGTCGCGGCTTAGAGTCCGCTACAGTATAAATAAAATAAATAAATAAACACCTAGCAGTCACGTACAGGCCAGGCCTCACGCTCAGGCCACCGGCTGCCAAAGGTCGGCATGACCTCACGACTGAGATTCGAACTTACGATTATAACATAAAACTATTTGGCCGTCCCTCTCGTCTCCGATGCGCAGCGCGTTCACTAGGGTCCCTCGTCTTACTCCGCTGTCTTCAGAATTTTCGGCTCTCTTAACCACCTGGTAACCCAAAACATCCCGATAATGTATCAGAAATATTCTAAAAAAAACGGTCTTGAATCAGTACAATCACAGGGATCATTTGAAATCACTTTCTAAAAGGTTATTTGAGCTCCGACTACCCTCAAAGATATCCTTAAAAAAACTTGGTGTTCTTGGGACTGGGACCAAAGTGAAGTTGCTTCTGTTTCTGCTATTTGAGGCTTTATGTACATTATTTGAGGATGTAATATTATTGAAAAAAAAAACCATATAATGGGTTTTAAATTCTTATAATATTTTATAGTGTGGCATTACCTGTCCGTTACTAGATTCTAACACCTCCCAGTGATGCTTGTAGCCGACCACCATTATCCCGACTTCTCCGTCCATCAACTTTATGAGTCCTGGTGTTTCGCTGAGTTGAATGTCCTGAAAAAATACACTTGCATTCGTTACGTTTCAACACAATATTTGCTTGAGCTGGAGTATCGGCTATTTCGGACTACAGATTTTAATAGACATGCGAGTTCACTGCTCCATTCGTCAGCCGTTCGTATAAGGTATACAAATAAAGCCGCTATTCGCTACTCTACTAAAATAGAGTTACTACTGGCGTAAAATTTAGGATTCTTAGTTACAAGAACGATGATGTTTGAAATTCAGATACCCCTCAAAGGATCTAAGTCGTGTGAAGTTTTATTACGAAAACTTTTACGGGTAATTATCTACAGACACGCACAGTGTAAAACTCACATTGAAGACTAATAAAATAAATCCGTGTGCACACAGTGTGTATGTAGAGACGTTCACTTTTGAGGCACGAGTGTAGACTCGATAAAGATCAAAGTGTACGTCTACTTGAGAACTGAGACCTCATACCTTGATATGTGTGTACTCGAATCCCATTTCACTGTCAGTCTTAGATTCTTCGAGCATAAGCATCACACGTCTGCCGATCGCTACAGCTAATATAGTTTTGCCTCCTTCCCCTGAAACAAAGCAATAATATCAGTGGATCATCGTGTTACTTTCTAGGTATGGTTAGAGCTTTTTATTCCACGCGAGTCGTAAAAGTTTCTAGGGCAAAAGTTTAGTTACCTTCAAGGCTACAAGGTCAGTAGATGTAATGATAGAAGATCTTTCGACTTGTCCTAGTTTATAAAAGTAGGCGAGGATTAGACTATAGTACCTACCTAATTCTGCCACAAGCATTGATATCAGCAATATCGCAATTGTCTAATTAATTTACAGGTTGGTACAGAGGCTATGTTTGTACTTTTATATCTATCGTAGATTCTGGCACGTGACGCTCATATTTATTTCAGGTGATTGAAGCATATTAGTGAGTTCTAAACTATAATACATATTTATGGATAAAGTTTTCTTCTTTTCAAGACAACTTAGACCTCATTATTTCTGTATCGTCCGCCCTTTCTTTTTCCTTATTTATTCGTAGATTTTTCCTAAGTTAGGTGAAGTCATATACTATTTATAAAATATCGTTCCCATTGTGACCTTGACCTATACAAAGCATCGCATACGAGGCACTTAACATTAGTTAGGCGATGGCCCACCTGATGTTACTTGCTGATAGCCTGTTGCTTGATTGCAGAGAGTTATAGAAAATAAAGTTTTTTTTGTAAACCCAAATGATCGAAATGAGATGGCCCACCTGATTTTAAGTGGTAACCATCACCTATAACAAAGCATTGCCTCGTAAGTCACGCACGATTGGGACGTACCCTACGATGCACTACCCTGCGTCTATCAACTTGAGACAGCCTGTAATTACACCGGCGACCACACTTTTCAAACTGAAACACAGCAACGCTGCTTGGCGACAGAAAAAGGCAGTACTTCTCCGGACGAGCCCTTCACAAAGAGCTCTACTACTTCAAATACATTGAAAACTCATAAACTACTTGTTAGATCTGACCCAAATTAGAATGGGATGCACCACAAGCACCAGCTTTCGATTAAAAAAAGAATCATCAATATCGGTAGACTCAGTAAAAAGTTATGGGGTAACAAAAAAAACACTATCGAATTGAGAACCTCCTTTTTTGAAGTCGGTAAAAAAACTGGGTGTCTGATCTCTGTCTCAAGAGACACCCAGTTTTTCACCAAGGTGTTGAAAACGTACCGTTCTCCAACAAGTCGAAGTAGTGCGCAGTCTTGGTGCGCGGCAGACGCGCGTGCTTGCAGTCCTGCAGCGGACGCATCGCCCAGGCGCCGGCGCAGAGGCCCGGCATCGGCAGCGCGTACAGGCCCGCGCCGCCCGCGCCGCCGGTCGTCGACCCGCCGCCGGCGGGCACCCGCGGCCCCACCCTGAAGAGACCCGCGCGCTCGCCTACCCGCGCCGCGCGCACGCAGCCTTCCCAGCGGAGGACAACGCGGGTTGTGCCGCTTTCTAGAAAAAAAATTGTAGAATAACTATCATATCAAGAACAAAAAACTCAAAACTACTCGTCAGATCTAACTCAAATTTAAATTTACATGACAAAAACCAGCTTTCAATTAAAAAAAACATAAAATCGGTCCTCTCAGTAAAAAAATTATGAGTTAAAACATAAAAAAAAATACTCAAAGTAAAAAAAAAGTAAAAATGAAGAGGAAAATAATTTTGCTTGTAATTTTTGATATAATTGTGAGAATCAGAGTTGGAAGATGTACTAAAGTATTGACATAGTAAGTTAGCAATGGACAGGTCTTATACTCGTAGCTTGAAGAACTGACAACCGCTGAGGAATGAAGGTTCTCGAATGGCGACCACGAACTGGAAGACAAAGGGTGGGACACCTACCCGATTTAATTCATTTTTAATGGGACTTTGGGACGCTTTTTGCCTCGGTCGCTGTGAAAACTCAACACACATAATAACAGTGGATACGATGCGGTGATATTACCTTCCAAGATGTAAGTGTTCGATGTTGTGGACAGCAGAAGCCTGCCCTCCGTCATTTGTTCAGCACAGATGGGCGTGGCGGGCAGGGGAGCGGAACGCCACACTCGGCCCTCCCAAGGAGCGCGCCGGGAACCGCCACAACCTAGGGAGTATTGAATTAGTTACATTAGTACCTATACCAGTAACAGCTTCGTTCGATTTAAACATTTTTATAGGTAAAAATGAGTGAAGTTATGCAAAATCTCTAACTACTAAAATGAAAGTTTAAATTAATAAGGAAACCAAGTAGGTAAAGCATATTTTGTTTTGATCAAAACTATTGTTAACGATTGTAATAGAGAACCATTTCTGAAACTTGCATTTTTCATAATTATATAAATTTTATGATATTTTACCGGATTACCACTTAATAATTTGAAAGCCGCCGGTTTTATTGAAAGCTCGATCAAGGCAAAGAGTATACAATAACTACGGTAGATCAAAGCTAATCGGCTGTCAAGCCACTTGCTGTTTCAGCTTTTAATTCAACTAGACAAGTGACAAGTGTACAAGTGACTTGACAGCCGATCAGCTTTGCTCGAGCTTTCAGAAACCTGCGGTATAGCCTGCAAAGATTTTGAAATTTTCGAGCGAGAAGTTGTCAGCCTCGTGTTTATTTACTTCCCTAAATAAAACAGTAGTTTATGGTTATTGGTGCCATTACAACATTACGTACATAATTATTATGATTTGTTGTGCCTAATCACGGTTCGAATGGCGCATAATCACGAATAACTTGAGGAAACAGCGTAAGAATAGATATTTATACCAGAATTGATGTAAAAGTATGTTTTCATATTGATTATTAAGGTGTTGTCCGTACCCTAAGGGTAAAACGGGCATCGCTGTCCGTCCGTCTGTCCCCAAGCTGTATCTCATGAGCCGTGATAGACAGTTGAAATTTTCACAAATGATATATCTATTTCTGTTGCCGCTATAACAACAAATACTAATAACATACCAAAAACAAAAAAGTAAATATTTAAGGGGCTGCCATACAACAAACGCTATGCCGATATGCAAATCTTCGCCGTTTTTATAGATAATGGCACAGAACCCTTCTAGCGCGAGTCCGTCTTGCACTTGGCCGGTTTACTTAACCTATTAGTTGGTTTGTACTCAAACAGGCGTAATAACCGAAAATATATTTTCATGAATTAGAATAAACAGGTTGCTAACGGTAACGGATTATTATAAAACCAGGTCACGATCTTTTAACTGGATAAGGCTTGATTGAGTCATAAAAATAATCAAAACTTCTGTAACGAAGTCTAAAACTTTAAATACCTTCTGGCTGCGAGAAATTGGCGCTATACCTATTCACCTTGTTTATAAAACGTTTCAAAAAGGTCCTTGTAATTAAAATTAATAACTCTTTAATTTGAGAAAAAACCGACCTCAAATACACTGGAAAATACATTCAATAACTCAAAAACTACTCGTGGGAGAATCCTATGTCTAGTAGTAGACTTCTATACATGATTGATTGGTAAAAGTTTTACATAACTTTGAGACGCGAGCTTAATTGTCCTCCGTGGTTCCCCATAGAGACTAGGCTAGAATATAATCGTAGAACAAGTGACCCATAGAGACTTGGCTAGAATATAATCGTAGAACAAGTGATCCATGGAGACTTGGCTAGAATACAATCGTAGAACAAGTGATCCATGGAGGCTAGGCTAAAATATAATCGTAGAACAAGTGACCCATAGAGACTTGGCTAGAATATGATCGTAGAACAAGTGACCCATGGAGACTAGGCTAAAATATAATCGTAGAACATGTGACCCATAGAGACATGGCTAGAATATAATCGTAGAACAAGTGATCCATGGAGACTTGGCTAGAATGCAATCGTAGAACAAGTGATCCATGGAGACTAGGCTAAAATATGATCATAGACAAGTTACCCATGGAGACTAGGCTGGTCGGCGCGTCTCCTCGCAGCACCGCGTCCAGCTTCAGCGCCTGTCCCACGTGCAGGAACCGCTCGGTGCGCGCCGCGCCCGCGCCGCCAGCGCCCGCGCCGCCCGACCACACGTCCGACAGCGCTCGCCGGGAGAGCATTGGCTGAATACAGGTAAGAGTCTGATACAGGAGTAAGGTTTTCCAAGTTTGGTGTTCCTCCTGTGACCTTATGCTCACTTCGAACGAGATTATCTCACGGTGGAGATGACGTCATATTTCGTCTGATAAGTCACAGACGTTGTGTCTCGCATAAACTTTGAACGGTGAGAATGGGGATAAATTTGTTGTGCGGTAATGACGTCATCTCCACCGTGAGGTAATCTCGCTCGAAGTGAGCATAAGGCCCCTGGTAGCCCTCCTGACATCAGTAAAAAATCGGAAGCGCCTTGCAAAATTGTTAGTGATATATAGTTTTTATCTTTTTTGTTTATGTACACGCAAGAAATTAGATCTTTAATATTGACTTTACGCCTAAGTTTGAGTTACATATTAAAAAAAAGGAATTAAATCCTCCTAATATTATAAACGCGAAAGTCTGTGAGTATGGATGGATGTTTGTTACTCTTTCACGCCGGAATGGCTGAACGGGTCTGGATGAAACATTTCAGAGAGATACATTATAGTCTAGAATAACACATAGGCTACTTTTTATCTCGTGGGAATACCGGGATTTAAATCTGCGCGGGTGAAACCGCGGGACGCAACTAGTACATAATAAAAATCACAGAACTAACCGAGATTTAAAACATCTGTTGTTATCCGAACTTTTTTTTAACTTTTTTGTAAACCTTTATCTGCTTCATTTTATTTGATTTTATTTTGCATTTTGAGATGATGAAGAGTAATCACGACTCGAATTTGTTTACATGCGGAAAACTTCCACAATCATTATAAAGTTCTCCTATTCAATGTAACATACACCTGCCAACTTTGTTATTTAATAATTAAAGCAGTCCATTCAGGAATACCTGTTTTCTATACAACAATCTACAGCGTATCTCTCGCTTCTTAATGAACTCATTACCTTACAAACATCCTGATATGATCTTACGAAAGGAAGGAAAACCATTTAACTAAAATTTAACGGGCAATTGTAGCTTACGTAGGCTCGTACGGTGTAGATAAAAAACAAAAGCATTACATTCCCAACAAAAATATTGCAATATTGTTATTGCTTCATGGTTCAAATTATCATTAAAACCCTTGAGATGCAGGCTACTGGCTACCGTCAAACTACTTCATTTTATCATTTTTGAAGATATCGAATCACAAGAAAGAATTTGCTTTACTAGCTTTCTTACTTAGCAAATGTTTTGCTAAGTATAAAAACTTTAATAAAAAATTAAATAGGACAATAATGAATTTTTAGATGAGCTTTCGTAATTATTATTTTACTCTGCAAAACGTTGTTGTTTGCTACATTCGAACTACATTCGGCGCATATAAAACAGAAATGATGAAATGTGCAAGCAAAAAGTTGTTTGACAGTTATCAGCCTCTTTAGCATCCACGTGTCACAAGTCAAAATGAAGGAAGTTTCAAATAGCTACTTGTTTAACTGAACTCTAGCTAACTCTATGCGTCGAACTTCATGACCTATCTGACAACCATGCAATATCACTGGCGGCTTTGTTGCAGGACTTAGTTAAGTTGGAGGAATACGCAATGTTTTGAACTCACCACTTTATGATCGGAGCAGTGCTCGGAGTATATGTCTCGTATTAGTGTATCGAGGGTTCTCTGACGTTTGAGCGCGAACGTCGGCGTCTGAAACGCTGCCTTCTCTCCGTTCATTAGTTTGACCTAAAAACGTAAAAGGTTAGGCCGGTACTTTTTACGCGCGTTCATTTCCGTCCTCAAATTGGATTTTAGTAACTGACAGAAGTAATTTGTAAGCTTTTGTTGGTGTGATGATTTTTTTTTTTGCCATAATAGTCAAATTAGCGATTATGGCAGCATCTACAATCAATGTCTATAAAATTGTGTTTTGGATCGACTTGCTGTGTTCTCGATAAATTATATTTATCGAAAACTATTTGCCAACAACCAAAAGCAAAAGCAGAATAGTATATGTATAAAAAAGCTGTTACTTTCGGTGTTTAGTTCAGTTTATATCTATGTCAGTGACTGGTTCAGTAGGAAGTCTTTTCGTCATATATTATTTGTATATGTTATTGTATGGATTTTTGATCCGAAATAAATGAATAATAATAATAATAATAATATATACCTAAATTAGGTAAGTGTATTCCATACCATTAATCGATCATTGTATAGAAATATTCCGCTAGCCCTTAATCTGTTTAATACGAGTTATGTGCAAAATTTTGAAAATACCGACTTATTAAGGAGTATATTAAAGTGAAATATTACTAGTAAGAATTCCCTGAAGAGCTGTGGATCGTTGAAGACGGCTGGACACGGAAGCGAGGGCCCGAAGGGAGGCACAGTGTCGTCGCTGTACACACTCAGTCTATACCCTTCGCCGTCTACCTCTGATACTACTGCGAATATATCTGATGAAATATATTTAAGGAAATTATTTGAAGCTGAAAGAGAAGTTCAAAGAATCTTAGAAGGTATACTTATCTAAATGTTCTATCACATACAATATTGCACTGTCTATTTCACGTCTCTTTCCCTTTACTTTTTAAAAGCTCTCGGAATTTGTGTTTTAGTGTGACATGTTTTTTTTTTCATTTCAACAGTGTCTTTATTTCAAGTATGTTGGCGTAAAAGATTACTTGTTTTATAGGATTCTAAAATTATCTTATTAATAATACCAGTTATGACAACCTGAAATAATCATATATCAAGTGACGAAACTACAGATGAGCCAAACAAACAAACAACCTACGGAACAGGAGAAGGAAAATAGATAAGGATATGCAACTGAAATCAGTGCTCATTATCGACTGTCGGGTTAAACACACGTTACTCGAACATAATGCGTGAATCTCGAACCATTTTGTAACAATGTACAAATAAAAGGATACGCGTGAAGTGACTCTTGACACATTGAGGATTGAAGGTATTGTGGACCGAGTCGTCGGTGAACACAATGTTCACGATATCATTACCGATGTGCCGTTTCCTCTCCAACTGTGAAACAATGCATTGAATACAATCAAACAGAGATTCTGAACCGAGAGTAAATTGAGAATAAAGCAAACAAAAAACACAGTCTATAGAGAAGCTCTCGCCAGGCTTGTAAAAACTGGCGTGTTTTGGCCACTGAAAAGAAAACCCCACAAAGTCGATCCTCCATCTTGGAGCGACAAACGATCGTCGATAAAAAAATAAGGGGTTCTTTACGATGAATTCTAACCTACGGCGATTACTCTAGCGTTTAATGGCTTAACTTTCGTACTTAATTTCTTTTAGACATAGGTCCATTTACGAAGCAGAAAATGCATAAAGTATGTACCTGTTGCTTATTCTCTTTTGAAAACGGGAGCATTGTCGAGACGTGGAACATTATTTCGTGGCCTTGATGCATCGTGTAAATAGAATGGCTGCCTGTCATGTCACCTACAATACGAATGCAATTTAGATCGCTGGGAGATATGAAAGTATTTGAAAATTGTGTTTACGATTTTATAATATTGTTATCGTTAGACGAAATACGACACTCGTCACTTATAAATCCTATTTACCTTTGACATCGAGTCCACCTCGGAAGCGGTTCCATCCTCTCAATCGAATTTTGTCTCCCAAAAGTGAAATAAATCTCTCCCACTTCTCGTCGCCCTTTTCTGAAAGATTTAGATAGATTTAAAACCTTATAAATGTGCGTAAAAATCCACCTCTACAGTAAAGGAAATTTCTTACCATTTGAAAGCATTTCATCGTCAGTTTTCTGGCAGGGTTTCATTAGCATAACTCCGATCTTGAAGTTCACGGAGCCTTCTTGTTCCTCCAGTAGCAGAACGTCCTTTTGTAATTCAGCGCACGTGATCTAAACGACAAAATTATCATAAAAACAGATTTGGAATGGATAGCTTCAGCCTTTGAATTTATTATAGCGTTAAGTTATTATTACGAATTCAACCTTTCTACATCAACACAGTTTGATTTTTAGTGTTCATGAACTACAGATTTATTATGAATAAAAAGTAAATAAAAAAGTGTCATGACGATTCTGTAGTGATATCTTACCTCCCTAGGCATTTTATCGACTCGTTCAATGGCAGAAAATTGTGCCAAAATCTGTTTAACTGTAGGCCTCGTTGGCGTTTGACCTCCGCCGCCCGCCCAGGCGCTGGGCGGCAAATATATTTTATGAGCACCCTGAAACATTCCAAAATACATAATTTATTGCGGCTACTCAACATTATTATATCATACCACTTGGCTGCATATCGGCAAAGAGCTTGTTCACGCTACTGTAGCTTACTTAGAAAGCTTTGGTATTTTGATAAGCTTTGAAACGGAAACCTTAGAAATTCCAATAATTTTCGTCCAAATATTTCTGTTGCCAACGAATAGACTTAAAAGAGTAATAACGAAACTCGGGTCGGTGCCCACAAAATTTATGTAGGTATTCGGAAAATTTGAGATCTTCAAATTCAAATTGTTTCTTTAATTTAAAAATCGATTTTGGTCAATTATTTTTGGCAATTTGTCATTCGATTCTGTCTTACCATTTTGTTGAAAAGTATGGCCCTCAGAAGTCCTGCTCCGCCTTCTTGCACTACACTTAAGAGGTATGGTTCTCTGGAGCCGTCGACTCCTATGTAGTTTTGATGCACTGTAACAAAAACGCCATAAACTTATACTCACTAAAAGCAAGTCTAAACTATATTGCTTGCACATAAAATGTGATAACTTCTTACCTACATTATACATTTATTTTACTCGCGTAGATAGAGAAAGCAGACGAAAACTTAAAATAGATACATTCCTACAATCGATTTGATTTGATCTCCTTAGCTAGTTCAAACTATCTTTCGCTGGCAAATCTCGATGAAGCATTTTAATATGTACCTTACATG
Organism: Plemyria rubiginata; assembly: GCA_963576535.1. Lineage (NCBI taxonomy): Eukaryota > Metazoa > Arthropoda > Insecta > Lepidoptera > Geometridae > Plemyria > Plemyria rubiginata. Next base: position 11,118,079 of record OY754908.1, on the reverse strand, counting down.
AAGCCTAATAAATATAAAAAATTAGAAAACAATAATAACATCAATTAGAATTAATTTCAAACTTTTCTACGAATCTAGATACGGTAAAAGTTTGAACTCTCACGAATAAAGCCATGCTACGCCGCAAAGTCAACAAAGGATGCTTGATTTAACCACCAATACTTTGGCGGATTCTATCAACAAAACAAACTTTGCCTAGGACAGAGTAAACAATTTACGAGAGTGCCATTCGCACGCCTTCACAATAAACATACCCTGATATAGCCACGAAACTCCGCCGGAGAATAACCAAAACCTTTTCTATATTTTCATTGTTGATTTTTTACAACTAGCTAGTGCAAAAAGCAGATGGTCTACCTGTTGCTACGTGGTAACCATCACCTATAACAAAGCATTGCCTCTTACCTAAGTAAGGCACTGTAGGTACGTGCCCTACCATGCACTGCCCTGCATCTATCAACTTGAGGCATACAGGATGTTAAGCCTCATGTGCCTGTTAAGTGGGTGATAGACGTACGAGCAAGTACGCGTACTTATGGCTCGCCGACCTTTTTCGCTTGGTAAGTACGCGTACTTACGGTGACACACAAGCGAAAAAGGTTGGTGAGCCATAAGTACGCGTACTTGCTCGTACGTCTATCACCCACTTTATTACGCCGGATATAAGCAGCTTATATCAAGGACATTCGTTTACGTTAGAGCGCTTACTTAGTAGCCCGCCGTTCCCATAATCAAGATCTGTTATGATCTGTTTATCCAAACCAATAGGTATCATTTTTATTCTATTTAGTGAACACAGTTCTTTCACGAATAATAGTTTTGTTTACATCTCTATTCATTTGTATGACTTTGTTTACCACAATTTGAAGAAAATAACAGTTACTTCATACGTTTGTTTTGCACTTACACTTGTTTTGTGTAAATAGAGAGTGAAAAATAGAGAAAAAATAGCTCAGCTCCCGCTTTGCTTATCGTTTTAAGGCGTTGACAACACCTAATATTTCTCTCGCTCGCACGATTCGACATTTTGAAAGATGTAAAATCACTAAATACAATTTTGAAAAATCGCAAACAACCATTTTGTGTGCAATCACATTGCACACAGTTAAGTAAAAATTTAACTTTGATTGATGCAAGTTTTCCTACTCAAAAGTTTGCTTATGTACAAAAACTAGAAAATCAATCTTTTAAGCAGGAAATCTTGTACCGATCAAAATCATTTTTTTACCGCAATGTGATTGCACACAAAATGGTTGTTTGCGATTTTCCTAAAATTGTTTTAGTGATTTTATATCCTTCAACAAGTCAAAACGTGCGAGCGAGAGTCACATTAGCTCTTGTCTTCACCTTAAAAGATAAACAAGATTTTAATATAAACAGATTCTTACTCAGACCAGTAATTCACTTGAGACTTAGCAACGTAGATTCAAACTAAGAGCTCTAGCTTAAGTGATTACAGCTTTAATTAAATGGATATTGTTCTTGTATTTAAATTCGTTTGAGGCTAACAAACTTTAGAATTAAATTAAAACGTCTTCGACATCGAACTTTGCCTACCTCGAAGTTCCAAATAACTTACTAAATTTCAAATGATTTAATACAGATTAAGAATAAGATAAAGTGAACAATAAAAATGCCTATTGTATAATTTTTATTCAAAACAGAATCTTCTTCTTATCGTGTCACTAGTTTCTTTCGAAACAGTGTGGTGAAAGGATTTTAAGAGGCTCCTTTCGAGCACTAATTTTACTATTCAAAACAGAATAAAAATTTATTGAAATGACTATTCTAAATCCTCTATATAAATATGAGAATTGTATAGCCGGTATAACTCGAAATAGAAAATGAATTACCTGTGCTATATTTTTATTAAGTCTTATCTCGGGCAGGCCTGTGTTTTTATGGATGCAACCTTGTGGAATGGCGCAAATAAAATGTATGGCCTACGTGAAGGACGATATTCAATAAATACTTAGGTACCTACTGATGGAACAAAATTAGCGAAATAAAAAATTATAACAATATTTCTTATTTTATCTCAATATTTTAATAAATCATTGTATTACAGTGAATTTGTGTTTTGTTTTGACAAATTAATACATGATATACATCTTGTTTTAGAGATAGGATAGCCTTTTCAAGGGGTTGAATCGTTTACATACTCGTGTTATTGTAAAGTTTTTATTGAAATTGGTTCTGCATACTGCCCAACTTACCACTTTAGAAGCACTAGTGGTCTGGTCGTGAGGTCGTGGGATCAAATCCGGTCGTGCACGAATGCATTCTTCTCTAATACATTTATGCAACCGACGAGTAGGTTTGTATAAATAAACAATGTGTTGTGAATGGAAAAAGATATATCAGAGTCATAGCAAGCAGAAATCTCGGTCTACCCATATGTGATATCAAATGATTTTTATGCATGTAGGTATGTATTCGGTTATAGAATAAATACATTTGAAGGCATTTTTTAAGTGTAGTTATTGATGGCTACGTAGTTACGTGGTCACAACGGGAGGGTATTGTTTCCGCCTCGCATCTGTCCGGGACGCTTCTAGGTCAATAACAGACAGTAGACAGCTGCCCCTCACCAATTACGTTGGATAAGGGCTTCAAATAAACAATGTGTTATGCTGTCAGTTACACAGTCATATCTCTTTATTTGCTAAGAAAATTTCAAGGAATAAAAGTATTTACAAACATTTATCAACTAACTTTTTGACGTCGACACTTTAATTTGCTGAAGGTTTTCTTACGATATTTTCTTAGGCTTACATAATTGTACATCATCTTCAATAGATGTCAAGGTTTGTTATGAATAAATGTGGAGGTTATGTGCATTTCTAAGGTATAATGCTTATATTTTTTGCGCGTTTTGGAAGATTCATTATACGTAATTATCGAAGCGGAAATAAAAGGACTGCTTACAAAAGCCAGCCTCGAGCAAACGCTTATCCACCATCTATTTGAGATCTGTATTACGTCGTGTCGTCGGAATATACGAAAAAATCTGTGTACGTTATTCCGAAGTTACACCACCAACTATAAAATACATTTCGAGGCACGTACGTCAGGATTTATCATTGCCTGAGGAAAATAAAGTTCGAAAAGGAACCCTCGAAAATAGCAATTCGCAGATATTTTGAATAGTTTTTTGCGGTATAAGTCTGAATAGTCATATTTTGTAAGGAAATATCACTATTCAGACTACTCACACTATACAATAACATCGCAAAATTTGTGAAGGACAAAATCTAATCTAGACCACCCAAGACCTATGTTTAATGTTACATTTTTGGCGTCGTAGGTATCTTGTAAACTATAGAGTGGTCTTGAGATACAACGTGTAGATAATAAAGCTATATAAATGTGGCACGGCACAACGGCTGATGGCGTCACGCACCAACGATAAAGGTGGCTATCGAATTCTAGGCGATTCTGGACCGTCTTATATAGTTTAACTAAAGAAGCTCTGGCTCTCTTGTTGTCTCTGTTCGTAGTCGAAATTCAGCGTAGGATCGTCGTGCGAAATATGGGGTAGGGTAGTGCGAAATAAAGTCAGTAGTGCTATGCCGCCAACAACGTTCATCCAAGTGACTGCCGAATCCACGACGATGTTTTAATTCGGCATTCTGTCTGTAATAGGTATGTATGTACAGATAGTATTACAGACAGAATGCCGAATTGAAATCTATATCGTTTCACTAGCGCCACCCGGTTAAGTGTCGGGCCCGGTTTCCATCAAAGCAGAGAGGAGGAGATGTTTGAATGAACCAATCCGATTTTGTTGTTTTCACATCTCTTCTCCCCTTACCTTCGGTGAAAATGGATCGAGTGGAGAAGAGAGATGTCTGTTGTCTATAGTATTTTGTACCGCGAGCGAGCAAGCAGCACGCCAGAGCGGAGAAACGTCTAGTCAAGGCTGAGCGGCGCACCCCGCTGCCTTCTCCCTGTGCCTCAATCTCTCACAGCTCACATCTCCTCTTCTCTATGAAAATAACCTACCAGCTTTGCAGCATATCTCTTCTTGTCTCCTATTCTCTCTGCTTTGGTAAAAACCGGTCCTTAGCGGTGAAAATAGAATTACTATGTGTAGTGTAGGTGAGAGGAGTCGTGACTGATCTGAACGTGGATAGACTAGGTGATACTTACCGTGATTTTATTTTTTACGAAATAGTATTAGTGAACTCTCAGGGAATCTTAATCAGTGAATTTTAATTTCGTAGCAACAAGGTTACTACTAAATTAAAATTCAAATATTAGTTTGCTTGCATTTTGATAATAAACATAAAAAAGCTCTACAATCCCGCCCATATAATTTGCTCATCGTAAATATTGTTCAGACTCTACTAGTTATGACTGTATGAATTAATCATGTATTAGGAATTATACAGTAACGTGCAGAGAAAGTGACCTGAAATTACAAGCCCCGTTCGTCACTTATCTTATAGCCTGTTGTTGATTTCAGACCAAACGAACCCTACACATGCCTGACAGTTGGGTCTACAACAAATTCTATCAAGCAAGTTGATTAGGGCTTTGTATTTCACGTTCGTCTGATATATCGACAACTACACTAGTTTGGACATTGATTGAGTCGCGCGTTCAATGAAACGCCTATTTAATATCTGATACTGGCCCATATTTCGCTTTAGGAGCACGATCAAACTTTTATAGCACAGACGATTCGCTATCATGCTTTTTATGGGACTACTTATATCCCGTGGTGGTATACCCACGGGATATAAGTAGTCTATGTGCCATTACAGACTATAATCTATCTCTGTGCCAAATTTCATCCAGATCTGTTCAGTCGGCGTCATTGAGTAACAAACATCCTTCATCCATCCAAACATTCACATTTATGATATTAGTGGTTTAGTGGGATTATATTAGTGAACATATTATTTTAAGTATTTTTCTAGCTGATTTAGTTGACACAAACTAAACTAGTAAACCAACTTGGCTATGCCGCACAACATTACCTGGCCACATAGCTGACAACTTTTTTCTTTGCACACCCAGACAAAGAACAAATATCTGGGCACAAAATATTTTTTCACAGTGTGGAAAGGGCCCACGGCCAGCGCAAGAGGAACAGCTGCTAACAGCTGAGCTGTGAGGGCTGTTAATCACTGACAATATGGCGTTGTTGGCTTGATTCACTAAATAAACAGGTAATCTCACATCCATTCAGCGAAACTAGTTGAAATGTGCAAATTTCGGCGTAATATTGTCAAAGTTTAGTTCATTGCTATCACGGGATATCAATTATGCTGTGGAATTATACGACTCGAGCACTTACAAAGTGTGTTTGTCTTCAAAATTCCCAAAATCTTGCTAAAAATTTTAATAACTTAAAGCATTATTCAGGGTAAAAAAACTATTAAGTCATCACACGCAGAAGGAAATTAGATTAGATTTTCTCATAATTCCGAATGTTTCTAATTCTTCTATCCCCGCTGTGTCACGAGGACGCGCTATTCCGGAAATTACAACGCTACTACTTAGCTTAGCCTTGTTAATTTGCTATGATATTTATTTATTAATATGTCATGCCCATACTAGAATCGTATACAGTACATAATAAATATAGTAAATTATTTAAGGTGAGGTGAGATCCTAGTTGAGTCGTTTTTGAGGGGGTGAAGCAGACGTAGAGGGGCGGACGTCGCCCTGTATATAGCTCATACGAGTAGCAGCTCGGTCAGTCATAATAAGTTGGTAGGTACCTACTATTATCTATCTACTACCTAAACCTAAACATTATCCATGACGATGACGACTATTATATAGGTACCTATAACGACAGCTAGTTACCTATCACAAGCTTTATACTGGTTGGGGTTGCAGCTACTTATTTATGGTAGGTGGGTAGGTAGGAATGGATACATAGTAGATCTAGGTACTTACTAGAATTCAGCGAGTCGTTCAAGTTATTTTGAATTGAAATATCTACCTAAGCCCACCTTTTTTTCGTGTGTTTTAGTGAATGTCTATCGGAAATTACTAGGGAATGTAAACCGGTTTTTTACTAAAACCGGCTTTTCCAGAAATTAAAATCGGTATTTTTATTAAATTCGTTTTATTATAAACAGTTTCATGTAAGCATAGACTGCTCCACACATCGATGGTCCAATTTTGATAGACTACTTTTCAAATCCTCTCAATAGCATACCTCGAGCTCGGCGGGAATCTACCAACTCTGGAAGAATATGATTATAATAAAAGCTGACGAGGTTTGGCTCCATTTTGGTTTTCCAAAAATCGTCATCTTTTTGAATGTATAGACAGTGAAATACCAAGACAGTGAAGTACTTCTCGACTTTACGAGACGAAAAAAAAACGTTTCATTTCTTTAGTTCAAAACTTTATAGTGGTAATGTAACTGTTTATACATAATTATTAAATTAAAAAAGTTAGGATGTCCCATTTTACTGTAATATTTTGGGATTTTGATTGAGTTGTAGATAGAAGACATTGCTTCAGATAATGAGACAAGTTGTTAAAATCCTGTAGATAGTAGGTATTTTAATGAAATAATCATCATTACAATCCCTCTTTTTTCTTATTCAAGTGGGTTCAGTGCAATACAATTACAGTATAATCCAATAATAAGCCGTATAAAGTCAGTGGTATAATATAGGCAAGAAATAATCATCTTTAGAATCATTTTTTTTTAATTCAAGTGGGTTCAGTACAATATAATTACAATACAATATGGTGGTCGGAACAGTGACGTCCAAAAATAATGCGTATTGTATCCTAATCACACCAATGTATGTTCTGCGATAATTCAGTTTTCGAGTTATGAATTTTTTTCTGAATTTTTCTGAACTTTCGACCAAAAATATCTTTTATGACTTTTTTTGTTGCAACTGTATCTTCAGGTGTTGTACTTTTATATGACAAACAGCCTCGTAACTTTGATGAAAATATTGGAGTTAAGTGATAAATTTTGGTTCGATTTATTATGACTTATTATTATTATTATCAGTTGAGCTATCTATAGATCGTTTGCAACGGTCTATACATAGCTCAACTATTTCAAATGTATTTTGTACACTTTGTAAATAATTGTAACTATTAATTATGACTTCATTTTACTTGAAATTAAAAATCTAAACAGGTGACTTCATGTCACTTTACTCCGATATTTTTATAACTTTCATCAAAGTTACGAAGCTGATTGTTTTTTGCATAAATGTACAACTCGTGAAGAATACAGTTGCAAAAAGAAAAGGGCAAAAAAGTCATTTTTTTTTTGCTTTTTTGGTCGCAAGTTCTCAAAATTTCAAAAAAAATTCATAACTCCAAAACTGAACAACCGCAGAACGTACCTGGGGGTGATTCGGATACCTCACGATACGAGGAAACTAAATTTTATTTTTGCACGTCACTGTTTCGGCCAACCTGCATACAGAAGGTTTTAAAAAAAAATCGAAAATTTTTTATTTGCGTTTTAGTGTGCAGGTACGTTAGTTTGATCAACGAACACTTCTTATTTTATATAAATACAGTAAAATATATCTATAAAGCACTGGCACCAGCTGAAATCGCACCGAAAAAGTGTTTCGTGTTTTTGTTGTTGCAATTGATAAAAAAAATACAATGTCGACAATTCGACGACCGGTTATTTCTTTGACCGATCTTGTTTCACAATCATATTCCACTAGGTAAGGCAGATTTTCAGGTGTTCTGAAACAATTGAGATAAGTGCATTTGACATTTATTGTAAATGTTTGTAATTGCGAATGAAAACCGGTTTTCCAAACATTTATCGAAATCAATTTAGCCATTTCAGCGTGAACAGCGTGATACAACCGAATATTCATAACTCGAAAACTGAACAACCGCAGAACGTACCTGGGGGTGATTCGGATACCTCACGATACGAGGAAACTAAATTTAATAATACATCCAAACAAACATTATTTCGCATTTATTACATTACTTAATTAAAGGGTAAACAAATAGATTAGATTGCACTGGACATTGTAGTAGGTAGGTAAATGTGCGTGATTATGACGGAGAAGCATTTTAGGACACTTTTTATAGTCACCTACAAAAACCGGTTTTTTATTCTTATGATTACTCCAAAGAACCGGTTTCCGTCTACCGGGGAAAGTATATCAAAACCCTTCAATTTACAAAAATACATAAAACTAGCCCGAATAGGTATGGGTACCTCACCTACTGATTGCTATTCCACGATGTGTTTCGAGTAGGTTAGGTACCTACATCTTACTACATCCATACTTTCGTATTTTATAATATATTTAATATATTTGGGTATAGTCGAATATCAAGAATAGGTAGGTAGGTGGTTCGTGCATTTCTAAAGACTCGTCCGTCCGGGAGCTTTATGTCAATACTAGTTGCGCCCCGTGGTTTCACCTGCGCTAATTTAAATCCCGGTATTCCCACGGGACAAAAAGTAGCCTATGTGCTATTCCAGAATATAATCTATCTCTCTGCCAAGATTCATCCAGATCCATCCATCCATCCATCCAACCATCCATCCGTCCGTCCGTCCGTCCGTCCTTCCATCCATTCATCCATCCATCCATCCATCCATCCATCCATCCATCCATCCATCCATCCATACTTACAAACTTTCGCGTTTATAGTAGGAAGGATTGTGAAACAAAATCCAATAATTCACGCGTCTTACTCCATACGAAATAAGTAGGTACGAATACCTACCTAGGTTAACCAGGTATTAATTTAGATCTACCTATGAGATAGTTATTAGGTAGATAGGGTACAATCTTATTATAGGTACCTAATGAGACAATACAATCATGTGAGTGTAGTTTTATAGTTCTATGAAAAAAGTACCCTAGGTAGGTACCTACCTAGTAATGATACGGGTCATGAATTGGCAATAACTGTTACTATTAAAATAAATAAATGACTTACGTGTTCAAATTCATCAATCTCACTTGCTTGAGTTTCAATCGTGAATTTTTTTTTTCGGTTTTGTTTATTTACCATTTTTGGCTGTAACTTTCCTTTGGCTTAGAAACGCGTCTGTAGCAGGCGCAAAAAAGTTTTACACGGGTGCTCTCCTCGACGCGCTGCGGCTGACTGACGGGAGGCGAGAGCGGCGGCATGGCCGGCCCGCGCTCAATTCCATTGGATAAAATTAATTTAAAAATTAAATATACTTTTATCCAGAAAAGTAAATCCATAACTTACTGGAGTATTTTACAGGGAACACGCTAGCGAAAATTTAATTCGAATATCTTTAACCGCTATCGAATAAAACTGCTTTTTCGATCAGAAGAACGTACTAAAAATGAAGATTTTACGGCATCTTTGTGATTTTTTTGTATCGAGCCAAATAAAGTCAATCGTGTTTCAGGTCCCATAATTTACTAATAAATGTATTCAAGTTTTATTATCAATAAAAATAAAGTAATATTTTGTTGTTTTTGCCGTCTTAAAATGAATTTTCCGTGGAGTCGAAACGCGTCATTATATATATTTTGGCTACCACTTCACCTTAAGCCAGCAACCAATTTCAAAAGTTTTCTTTACATTTACATTACGTATATCTGAAGCCCAAAAATAATCTACTAACTTAAAAGTATTCACCCAGTTTTGGTGCTTTACATTCATTGTTCTTAGATGAGGGCTTACAATTTATAAGGAATAACAAAACCTCCAACCACACACTTCTAAAGTAGAATAAAATAAACAAAGGTGAAAATTCACGAACAATTCTAAAATACGTGGTTGCTACTCACTTTTACCGAGAAAGTATTTGAAGTACCATCGCGTTTGGAATTCAGGGTTTTCGAGCACAGGCGCGCTTGGAGGACCGAACAGCTGTAAAAAATTAAACAATTGATTTTAGTATGTACTCAATGGTAAGAAAGCATGAGCGGGATTTCAACCCGCAACTTTTCTCTTGATAGATGTCACGTCATTTAGAAAGAACGCTAAAAAAACATGGAGGGGTAGAGTTTGCGCATATAAAATACTCGCGCCATCATACACTCTCCCTCTCCTCTCAGCGTTCTTTTTACGTGACGCGACCTATTGCTAAGGCTTTGGCTAACCACGAGATGTCCTTATTGTGTAGTAAACACTATAAAGTGAATAAAAGTAAGCTTCACCGTGATCCCTAGGCACGGCCGATATCCCTTCAGATCTAAGACATCTGAAGGGATATCTGACACACAAGGGCACGTATCAGGCACACTCATTTTTTATGTCCTTTTGGTTAGCGCCATTTTTCTTTGACTTTCCTGACATATTGTAGCTTGATCGTATCCGTCTGTACAAAGTAAATCAAGATTAAAGGATATCGAAAAGAGATATTCAGAAGTACGTACAAATACCTACTATATTTGGCACATGCCCACTCGTTGGTATAGCGTTGAAAACAATTTTTGGCGAAATATTGGAAGAAGGGAAAAATCATTTAACCGTTTATTCCCGTTCTTCGTGACATAGGTACACTCGAAATGCTCCTCAAAGACGTACTCATCTTCAAAGGATCCATAACTTGAAGAGCAATCATAGCAGTTTAGTTCAACTTCAAACATAATTTCCAAAGCTTCATAACAATTCAGCATAAAATTCCGAACAAGATGCCTTCCTTTGTGCGTATTATGTGGTAATATTAAATCGTGTTTACAATCTCACGCGAACTAGATCTGTCTTTGGTAAGATGAAGAAAAACTGAAACAGTATCGTGACTTTGATCCTCAGGCATATCCGCTCAGATATCTTAGTACCAAGTACTAACTCCAGATTCTTTGAGGCGTCTAAGGTTGAGTCAGAGGTACGTCCAAATATTACAGTTGCCACATATAGTGCGCGTCACGCATAAAGAATGCTGGAAGGAAGGGGAGGGGGTGTGATTGTGATAGTATTTTGTATGCGCAAACACATCCCCTTCGCTATTTTCCAGCGTTCTTTTTGGTTGACGCCAACTATACCTACATTTTGGTAATATTTGTCAAGTTATATTTGTGGATTATTTCGGGGAAACCGTACAAGGAGATGTAGAAGCGCCAGAAATACGGATCGTGCGTCAGCGTTTTTCGTGTTCCTACTGTATCGATATAAGTTCAGAGGTGCTCCTATATAAATTTTATGGAAATTGATTCTGCATATTTTTAAAAAATCAATAAAATCACCCAGTATAAGAATTTTCAGAGTGATCCTTGTGATTGTACTGAATAAAGACCGTTTTGATTTCGATTTTATAATTGAGTGTATATTATTGTGTGTCAACAATATTTTATTTATTTTTTTGTGACCTCATTGCCCTCCTAAATGAGGGCACAGATTTATCACCACCGGGTCGACCTATGAGTAGAGAGGATTACTACAGTCGGGTAGGACCCAGGCATTCCTCTTTTCTATTAGCTTGTAGGCGTATCTTCATGAACAACCCTCGTAAACCTTACAAACCCTTTTATGGAACCTTATTTGGAGGCAGATAGTATCTGCATATATGGCAGACACTGTCCGTATCTGCATAAACAAACAGTACCTATTCAGCGAAAAAATTGCCTTCGATTTTCAGAATCAAAACAGTCAGTTATCTAACTTGACAAGACCATAATTTTGAATAAAACTTTTAAGATAATACAAAGTTAAGGCAATAATAAAATACACTTCTGACGTTACAAACGTATTGTGGACTTATTTTAGACTGTGGACTGTTCTCATCTTCGGAAGTAATAAAAAAAAGTTAAATAGTAATAATAAAAGAACTACGTACCATCATCATTGTCCTGCAAGTGGCGGTCTTATCAGAGATCGCAATAAAATTAAGTCTACGAGTGTCTGGCCACGCTGCTACGAGCAGCTACGAGGCTACGGCTCGTAGCAAAAGTGCTACGCCGTATCAATTAGAAAAACTAGAAGTGGGCAGATTTATCGGAGCGTTTTCTATGTCATGTACCTCATCTTTCTCTCCCAGTGAGTTGCCATTTTCGAGGCGGTACCTTCGCGCCACCGCGTCCACTGCTCCTCCTGGGTCGGTTGCCGACAACTGAAACAACATTATATTATTTAGTTAGTTAAAAACCAGAACTAGTGTGTAGTAACCTACCTATAACAATTGTAAAAGTTTGTAGTTCATTTTTCCACTCTAGTTCCTCCTTCATTACGTGTAAACATCCCAGTAAAAATTACATGTTGCATATTTACATAACGTGACCTTAGTCGAAAATTTTTTTAGGGTGTCATCGCTATAGCATCGGCTTCTAACATACCTACACGCTCTCATCCTTTCTTCTCTGCTTAAATATCAATGTTCCATGACAATTTAAAAATCACAATAATTATAAGTTAAATTTAAAAATCACAGGTATGCATCACTGGTTATTAAATCAAATAAAACTAAATTCATCAGGCAATCTTTACATTGTATAACTCAAATCACAGTCTTTTGTTTATTGCGTTCTATTTTACTTTTTTCTCATTTTGAAAATAGAACAAAAGAGGATTCATTCCATTTCCTACAAACTTGTTCTAAATTGCAAAATAGGTTTTATGCAAATCATTTCGAAATAATTAATTCTACTTTTTGTTTACTAGTTCCTAGATTCCTTGACTTTAATTTCAAAAGGGAAGTCGATAGGATCATGTGGTTTCTATGGACCCTTCGCCGCTGTTATTGCAAGTATGTTACTGTTGGGTGACTTTACTGACTGACAATAAAGGCATTCCTTTTGACCCAGTGCAGCGTGTGGTTCTTATAATAAATAATTAATAAAGAAACTAATCTTAAACGGACTGGCGTTAAGATTAGTTTTTTGCACGCGCAGAAAAACTAAGCATAAATGCTTATGTATACTTTAAACGGTTTTTAAAAACAGGCTAATCTGCAGGTAATAATTTATGGGTAAGAAATACATTATGACAGATTCATTACATACTGTATCAAATTAAGTTTTCATTATAGGTAATTTGTTTTTTGTATAAATGTTATTATAAATTGAATAAATCTCATCCTCAAAACAACATTAAGTGATTTCAGAAAATGTAACAGCAACGAAAAGCTCAAATCCGAAAGAAAATCTAATTAGAAAAGGTACGATCAGAAAATGGAGTTCAAATTGTTCAAGGCAAATTACAGAATTAACTTGTTTGTGAAGTTGTACTTTCAATTGATTGAACAATCCTGCTCAGATTAATTCTCGACGACGACCTCTGTGGCGCAGCGGGCGAGAGCCTGCCTGCGACGCAAGAGGTTGCGGGTTCGATTTCCACCTTGGAACAAATTTGTGTACGATCTGCAGAAATTTGTTCCGATGGTCTGGGTGTTTTCTATGTATAATAAAAAAATATCTATCTATGTAAGTATATAATGTATTAAATATATCAGTTATCTAGTACCCATAACACAAGCTTTGAATAGCTTACTTTGGGGCTAGATAGTGCTGTGTGGATTGTCCAGCATTATTTATTTATTTATTCTCATGTTTATGTAATAATAACGTAGTTTTGTTTCCGTGCAAATTGCTATTCCGCGTGAAATTACAGGCGCATGCCCATGAGGCTTCTATGCGCAATAAATAAGGTATGTTCATACTAGTTGCGCCCCGCGGTTTCACCCGCGCACATTTAAATCCCGGTATTCCCACGGGATAAAAAGTAGCCTAGTATATAATCTATCTTTCTGCCAAGTGTCATCCAGATCCGTTCAGCCGTTCCGGCGTGAAAAAGTAACAAACATGCATCCATCCATCCATACTTACAAACTTTCGCGTTTATAATATTAGTAGGAAAGATAATCGTGCGTGACATAATAAGCATTGCCCTGTTGTGTTAGGTGATGTTTACCACTTAAAATCAGGTGGGCCATCTGCTTTATCCACCAACAACTGAAATTATTAAAAATATGTTTCACTAGCTAATAGTTTTAAAACGAAAGGATCTATCCTTTTTTCACAGGCTTTTCTAGTTAAAATTATTATTAAGTAATAATAAAACACCATAAAATAAAAGAATATTGCACATTTCATACATCTCTTCACATATATCATCAAATCTAACCAACAAATTGGAGGATACTCGTTGAATGCAGATGAAAAATGCCATGAAAAATAACAAAAATACGAAATACCGATATTTTGCACTCGGATCACAAACTAGGGCGCACCATGTTCCAATTCCGGGTCGTATTGTGTTGAATCACAGGGTGACCAACGTCGGCTTAGTTGGACACTTTTATGAAGTTATCTGTAGCAACTCGTAAGTAGGTATCGTGAGTTTATAGTGTTATATAAATATTGTGGACATTTCAGACTACAAATAGGTAAGTTAATAAATATTGATGGCTTGGTGGACGTTCTACACAATATTATCTAACCTTAAACTCAACAAAGCTTGTACTATGAAAACCAGATGTTCATAAGGTGTTCAGAACAGATCATTGTACTGTACCTACATTCATAGTAGCCATGGAACTTGGCATCAGCTGTTCACACCTAACTCTTACCTAGGAGGCTGACAACCATCAAACTTCTCGCTTGCATATTTCACACTTTTGAAGACATACAATGACTGGCGGGAAACATTCGAAAGAACAAAGTTTTGGAGAATACTACTATTACTATTATACTGACATTATTACTACTGAAAATGGCAAAACGAACCTCGTGTATTTACCTTCATGACCTCTAGTGAGGGCACGAAATTATTGCTTTATATATTTTTACGATTGAGCGAATGTTGATGATCTAATTCTGGAAGTACGTACTTCTAGATTCATTACCTCGGTTTTATGGGGTGGATGATTGAGAAATCGGTCGTAATAGCTGAATTGCCTATCAAGAAGGAAAGCTTGTGACGCTCGTGTATTAATGTTTTCATTTTTTATTCAGTTAGTTCTACTGATGGGCAACGGCCTTTTACTGGCATTTCACTTCCACTTATCTTTTTTTATACAACTAGCTGATAGGACAAGCATATGGCCTACCTGATGTTAAGTGGTAACCATCACCTTTAACGAAGCATTGCCTCGTAAGTCACGCACGATAGGAACGCTAGCGACGTCTATCTACAGGGATCCATTCGGTGCTGACCTTGGCCCACCTTTCGGGTTGCATACAGGTGATGTGACCCGCCCAGTCCCACTCATATATAATATACTAGCGGCCTGTCCCAGCTTCGCGTGGGTGGACATAATTTTTTTCAACATTTTAGGATAAACTTAGACTCCCGCGCTTCGTAACACACGAAGGTGAAAATACACGTGCCCGTAAAATGGTACAGTAGCGAGCATGCAAGCTACAGGCATGCAGGATTTACGGGCACATTGTGGATACATTTGCAAGTTAACTCGTCAGGTCAGGTGTTGCGACGTTCACACATGCCGGTTTCGTAGCCCTCCGCGTCCCCTCGCTTACGTGGCATGTCAACACGTCAGGTACTGGCATGCCTGTACCTGTCGCGACGTTCACTCATGCCGGTTTCGTAGCCCCCCCCCCCGAGTCTCCTCCGTCACGTGGATGCCAGTAGCTGACCTAAAATAGAATGTTGTGCTAACTACTTCCATGCCAGGTACAGGCATACCAATTAGCGTATGTGTCTGTAGCTTGCATGCAAGTGTGCCAGCTACGGGAATGTATATTTTCACCTTTGTGCCCACGCTGAGTGAGAACTCGCCTAGCTTTCGCGCTTTTTAGGGCGCACTAATGTTTTTAATTTCGTAATATCTTTTGAATGGAATGTCCGATTTCAAAAATTCAAGAAGTAATCGATAGGTATTGAAACAGCCTTGCATACAAATGGATTTATTTGGATAAGGACTAATATAAAGGTATAGATAACATGGTCTGTTTTTGGTCGACATTTTTATCAACATTTTAAATACAGAAAAGTTGTTATAGTAACATAACTACAATAGTTAGACATATGCTATCGCTGATTTGATTGTAGATAATGATGTGTTCTTTAATATTGTAGAATATTTTTTTGTTCTATCGTCTATAGTTTCCGCAGCGCATGCGGTGAAAGATATTTTATATAACACCTCGGGTTACATTTTTTAAGTTTAAGTAAGGATCCCTATAACAGAGCATTGAGCATTTAGCTTTCTTATGGTGAAAGAATTTTTGAAATCGGACCAGTAGTTTTCGAGCCTATTCGAAACATACCTACATACAAAGTTTTCCTCTTTATAATATTAGTGTAGATTTATAGTAATAAATAAAAAAAAGAGTACTAATATGAGTTGTATGAGATTATTATCATACAACTCATATTAGTACTCTTTAGTTCGGATAATCAATGCATCGACACCTTATGAAGAAGACTTGGACTTACCTATCCAGACTCATAGGACAATGAGTTAAAATTAGATTCGTAGTAGTAAGTAGATTCGTTTTTAATTATATCTACCTGTATTTCAGAGTTTTATCTTCTTGTTATGTGATGCTGTTCCCGTGTATTCTCATGAAAATGCTGTGAAATTTAATTGAGAGTCTGAGGTTTCTTGATTCGCCTTTAAGAATATCTGCGCTGTGTTTGGTTGCCCCGCAATATCCCGCCATTCTGAATAATCGTGGCAATAACTCGGGATGATCCCACAACACCTTAATAAAGGCGCCGTAATACCTAATAAAGTGCGCTGTTCAACCTCTAAGAGTTACATTGCTTACTGTTTAGTAAAGCGTAATAACGGCAATGATTTTTATACTATTTGCTGACGGAATAAGAAGATGGCAACCACTAAACTTATTGAGAGGCATCATAGAACATATAAATGAGAACATAATAAATTAAAAAAATAATGTAAGCAAAATGAAAATCGATACTCATACATATGCCTTTTTCTGCCGCCAAGCTGGGTTGCTGTTTTTCGTCTAGAGAGTGCGATTGCCGATGAAATTACAAGCACTTGAGGCTTAATTTATATGCCTCAGGTTGATGGACGCAGGGCACGTTGTTATAGTGTGTGACTTACTAGGCAATGCTCTGTTATAGGTGATGGTTACCACTTAATATCAGGTGGGCCATCTGCTTGTTCCACCAACTCGTTTTAATTAAAAACGAGCTATGCCGTGGACGGTGTCTATAAATTGCACAGCTATTGCGTTCCGTCGTGAATTTGGTATTATTTTCTTGAACATTGTAAATGGTGGTTTCAGCGTGATTATTTGGTTGAAACTGGACAGGGTACATCTTCTTTACTGACTGCGAGTGAATGGATGGGTAAAGCCACCGGGAAGCCTTTGTTTTAGACAATGCTACCCCGGAAGGGTTTGCTGGTAATATTACTTTGCTTATCATAGAAGATACTCGTAGGTAGGTAAGAAAATTCGGTTCACTTGTAAAGTGATACATCATAAATAATATGATTTGCAATATAAATGCAAATTTGGCTTCAAATAGGATTGGCAAAGAACAGATTGGGGTTGTATGTTGTAAGTCCATCTTATACCGTGCCTGTAGGTAGGTAGGTACCTACATGTATTTTTATTCAATGTAGTTTTACTGGTATTCCGATATGGTTCGCTTCATAGAGTAAATAACGAGTTATTCATAAAAAAAATATTACGTTCACGTTCGTTACGCTTTTTACACACTTAGAACACTACAGTAAAAAGTATTGAAAAACGGAAACAGTTTCTAGACTTTGACCCCTTCAGGCACGGTATCTACCGTGCCTAAAGGGGTCGAAGCGGTATCCCCTTAGATCTCTAAGAATTCCATAGATTCTTTGGGAAAGCCATATTCAGGGAAAACCAAAGATTTTTACACACGTAATTATTCTAACCCTGGTGCCAGATAAAGCTTCAAATGATTGATTGCTGTGCCACACCAGGCAAAGTCTAGTTGGCACAGCAATCAAACATTTGTTCAAACATTTGGAGCTATATCTGGCGTAGTGCGAAATAAGTATGAAATAAACTAAATTTAAATCCTCAGACAGTACGGTAGATCTCTTTAGACCCCAAGTTTAAAGTCGGAAGTCAACATTAAAAACCTTGGCATTAACCTAAATATCCAAGATACGAATTACGCGACCTCCTCGTTTGAAGCTGTTTCCTGAATCAACGTGTATAGTAAAGGAAATCTATCTCCTTTGTTTGAGAATTATAGTGCGTAGAAGAAGTGTGTCATTTTCGTAAGTATGTCCCATTCAAAAATTTATATCGTTGAGTTCATCGCATTGGAGCAACACATCGGAAGCCCCTGACAGTCGAAAAAAGTGAAATCTAGCTAGAGGGATCTAACTCGACTAGAACCTTTCCGTTGTGGACGAAACAGGAGTTGGAGGTAAGTGCCTAGGATTTTGATTGTCTCCCGTGCACCGAGTCAACAAGTGAATTTCGTTTTGATAACTTTTTTTGCACCATGTTAAGATCCAAATACTTACAGTCCACTTATCGTTTCGTACATTTTGGTTATATATATATATATATATATGTATATATATATATATATATATATATATATATATATATATATATATATATATATATATATATATATATATATATATATATATATATATATATATATATATACATTAGCTCTTATTTTTTTAATGTTTTTTAAACAAAGTTTATGACAAACCTAAAAATTATCAAACACAACTCAAATTCTAAGCTTCTATACGAGTAAGTATCTAAGTAAATTATTCAAACAAATTTTATATTCGCATCAATAGTGTTTCATAGTTATTAGCCTGATTGCTGATATGACCCATATTGTGATAATGTCCACACAAGCTAAACAGGGGCTTTATTGATGACATCGAATTAATACACATAGGGATCAACTATGCTACAAATGACATGCTAATTAATTTGTCAATTAGTGCATCTCACACATGATTCGGTATCATGATATACCAGTCACACTGACGATGGACGAGCTTATATTAGATTAGATCGACACAACAACCCTCACCTTGGTAGTAGATTTAAAAGAAGTAGTAGAGCTCTTTATGAAGAGCTCATTCAGGGAAGTACTACTAACCACCTTGCTTATTTCTGCCACCAAACCGCGTTGCTGTGTTTCGGTTTGAAGGGTGTGCTTGTATTGTACAGGCACATTTAAATGTCTCAAGTTGATGACGCAGTGCAGTAAATTGTAGGGCACGTTGCTATCGTGTGTGACTTATGAAACAATTCTTTGTTATATTGATGATTACTTCTTAATATTGGGTGGGCCATCTGGTTGTTCAAACAGCAGGTTGTATTAAAAAATGTCGGAATAGACACTCAAAAGGCGGGTTCATTCTGCGACCACGAGTCCGCTGGTGGTCTATAGTATATCCTAATAAGGTCCTGAAATAAAATTGCTTATTCATAAAGAACATTAAGCAAACAAACTGTCTTTAAAAGAGCGCAGCCAATATACGGCACCGTCGTTCATTATTTAGACACGCGTGAAACCATACAACCAAGCCTGCCTACTGTTAAGTAGGCATTGTTCGCTACAGTACCTTAGTTACCTAAATACAGTACTTAATACCAAGGTGCTTGAGCCTATTTCGCTGAATCATCCAGCATTATTAAAAAAGCATATAAACATGAAACGTACATATATGTAACGTTATTACAATTTTGAAATAAGAAACTATTGGCTTAAACCAAACTATAATATCAATATAGCCCGCGTCAATAAATAAGAAAATTTTAAATGGCAGCGTTAATCATTACCCCTCTCTCACTTAGGTATACCCATTGTTGATATACCTACCTCTTTCACTCCTATACCACGCTTTACAAATAACCAAGAAAATTTAAAAATATTAGAACTAATAATGTTATGACGACGAAACTATCGGATAAAAAACATTTTCTAAAAATGAATCCTAAGTAGCTAGATCTATTTTTTGGCCCCGAAACCCTGTGTACTATTCATGAAAATCGCTGGTGCCATTTCCAAGATTCAGATTATGTATATAAAAATAAATAAATGTACAGGAATTGCTCACACAAAGGTATTGAACAAAATAGAATGATATAAATTAGATACTATCATTTAACATGACATGAACATTGAGTGTCTTTCATGCATCTCTAACCTTGAAGTTATTCCTGTTTACAGATTTATACGGCAGATAGCTAACTTGCTTTGTGAAATTTAAGAGGACGGAAAAATACAATTGTATAAATCAACATAATACTCTTATATCCCAGTCTGGCTAAAAGTTCAAAATTCGGGCAAAGTTCGGGGCAATGTTTTGTTTATAGGTGATGGTTACCACTTAACATCAGGTGGACCATCTGCTTGTTCCATCAGCTAGTAGTATAAAAAAAAAAAAAAAAAAAAAAAAAAAGTATATCTAGACTTTTAAAGAGTCAGTACTGAGACAGCACCGTTTTCGAGGTTGGCTGCCTAATCTAGTCCATAAACTTTACATCCAAAATAGAGAGAGGTACGGAATAAACGTGGACAAGTTTTCATTCGTTTTCAGATGGTTTATTTAGCTCCGCTGCTCTCCTTCGCTGACAAAATGTTGCAGTTTTATCTGTAGGACCAATCTACATGCCACCAACATACGTTTTTTGTCGTGAGGCTGCGACATTAGTCAAGGGGTCGAACATTTCCATGGTTGAGTTTTTTCTCATTTTAGCTCTTAAATACGAACTGAAAAATGTTCGCTATTTCCCAAGCCACTATTTGATATGGATTTGATAGAGCGGTTTACAGAGATGTGTTGAGAGAGTGGGTAAAAACCTGTGTTAACACAGGTTTTTAAACTAAAATAGAAGACAGAGTACTAAAAGCACTCTAAAAAAATAGTGCACACACATTTTTCATGGTCATAAATAATTTTGTAAAACAATAGATAAGTAGTATAATAGATAATTATTTATTAGTGACTCACCTGTTCCACGGAGCCATACTGTCTTCGTGAGAACACCCCTCGTCTGGATATGAGCTCACTGGCAGACGAGCTGAAACAAAAGACGTAGGTTAATGCGTGGTTAGAAATACCCACATAAATTTTAGCTTCAAATTATTGGTAGAACGTGAAGAAGGAATATATAAGTCACGTGATTTTTGATATCTACGCGACTAATGTCCAATTGTGTTATGCGTGTGTACAAACATCTAACAAATAAGTTCTTACTGTTTTATTTAAATGTCCTTAAAACCTTAAAAAATGTGTAAAAACCGTGCTGCACACCTACTTAGGTGAAGTGTGAAGAATTTGAAACCAAATTGAGGAAAAAATTGCTTATTACCATTCTCTCTGCCTCATTTGTGCGTGAAAAAGTTTCCGTTTTCATTTTTTCAAGAGTTTGTAAATCACAAATCAGATTTGTGATGGAATAACTTAACATTTTGTATAACATTTACGGGGAATGCTTAATATTATTGTGAAATGCTGAAATGCTTATGAGTTTAGTCCTTACATACACAACGCACAGTCTAACCTATGATACCTACCCTTATCCTACCTACCCTTCTTATGCTTCTAGTAGAAGTACCTAGTGTAGTTCTACAGTATGTATCTACAAAGTAGTTACGTAATAACGTTGTAGATTTCTCTCAAATCAATAAACGCTGATTCTAAAACTTACATTGTAAACTCCCATTGAAACGAGAAAAGTTTAATTTTAAACGAATAATACTTTTCAACGACTGCATCGTTTTATGCTGACTGCTGAGTCTAAATCTATTTTACCATCAAAATATTTCTAAAGCTAGAATTTAGGAACA
Organism: Plemyria rubiginata; assembly: GCA_963576535.1. Classification (NCBI taxonomy): domain Eukaryota; kingdom Metazoa; phylum Arthropoda; class Insecta; order Lepidoptera; family Geometridae; genus Plemyria; species Plemyria rubiginata. Next base: position 11,096,419 of record OY754908.1, on the reverse strand, counting down.
TTGAGACAGTCAATCCACTTTGAGAACGCAAACGGTTAGGTATAAATAAAACATGCAATAAAACCGAGGGGAGTCCATTACGTTAGGATATTATGTTCTGTGGTCCATTAAGCAGTGCCTAAAATGTACTACTCAAATAATTGGAAATAAAGCACCTACTTAAACATGACTAAGAATGACTGGTAGGTATTCTTAGATATGAGTCCAAAAAGAGTAAATGTGCTCAAAATGTTCGATACGTAATCCAAGCGTAAAACACGTAACGTACCTACCTCACAGCTTTCCTGTACCTACCTAGCTTTGAGGATAATATTATAAAAAAAAATCGTCAGCAGAATTTAATTGTGTTATTTGTGTTCGAACAGTATTTACGCGTGTCACTGGATAGTTATTATTTCAAACAACCTCCCCGAAATGAAATAATAGCCAATCGCACCTCGAAACTGCGAGCCGCTGTCATCGGGCCCTTAAACCCAAACCACTACACCGTAGCATGGATTAAAATCTAAAATAAAAATGCTTGTATACCTCTTTCGGCACTATTTTTTATGTAACGATCAGACGCCCAAACACTATAACAAAACAATCCTCGCAAGTCACGCACCAAAGGTATTATACAAGTAAACCATGCTTATTTTGGTAAATTCAAAGAAACTTATAAGACTGATTGAAACATCAATTTACTCCATAACATTGCACCTTGCACGCACCTTGCCGTGCGCAATTTCGGTAAAACTTTGTTTTAAATCCAAAATATTATGGTTAATAGTTCACTTTGTCTAGCCAACGCCAAGGATCTTTTTATGGTGTCAATTTTAAAATCAAGTCAAGTTATCACTAAGCGGATCAATAGATTACGTCTAAAAGAAATAAGGAAACAAAATGCATCACATTACGCTCGCAGCGCTTTGCTTCATCTTTTCTAGTGCAATCTGACAAAATTTGAACTTTCTCTTCTCTGTCATGACGTCAGTATTCTCGGAATGCTGCATGAATCATCAAGATACGAGTGAGCAGGTGCAGCATAAGATGGAGCACACTCGTAATATGTTTAGCGAGCTCCACTTAAGGCTGCATCTACACCTACCATCAGGTGTAGATGGAAGCCTTAGTTTAGCATGACTCGTACATAAAAAAAACAAATACTGTGCGCTTCTGAGTGTCCTAAAAGAAAAATAATATGAATTTGGAGTTAGCAGTAGTATTTTGCATTGAATAATAAATTTTAATGATGCTGCTGTTTTTAAGTAAAGAATAATTAAACAGAAGAAAGCCTCGGAGTTCTTTACTGTAATTCTCCATTCCATTTCATATACCGCACATGAAAAGTAGCAATATTTTTTCATGATACCTATTGGTATCAAGTTGAACATTATTAAAGTTTCTTCTAGGTCAACTGACCACTTCAATGTTATGTAGTTCCAATAAGAGGTCCTAGGGGTCCGATGAATAGTATTCAACGACGATTGAGATCCGGACGTCTGTTATAAGTACCCTTAACATGCTCAAATTGGTCAACAACGAGACTCATAGTGAAAGAGAAGTTTCATTTTCAGAAAATTGTGACCATTACCTAATCTTGCAACAGATTTAGATATATTTATATTTTTAGGTATATTTTCCTAGTAAAATACGAGATAAGTTTAGGAAAGTAATATAAGTAGGTAAATAAAATATGCTACAATATAAAATATGCTACAAAAGTAAAAGAAATAAAAATTGCTCTTTCAATTGGCTGGTAGATTATGCATAACACAAAATTAATTATTCCCTACCCTACAATAGTAATACTCTCCGCTCTCTCTCTCTCTCGGTTTAAAGAAGCAGAGTGCCATTAGGTATATTGGGCTCTTTAGCTCAGCTGCTTCGTTCGTGAAATTTCCAATAATTTGAAGTCTTCGCTGACCTCTAAAGGTAGAGGGGGAAGGGGGAGGTGCCATTGAAATACAGCTTACTCCGCGCCCGTGGGGAAGATGCTACTCGAGACCACCTTCTATAGAGGACGGTCACTTCACACCAAACTTGTTAAGACTAATATGTTTTTCACAGGCAAAAAATTCATCCAGCGATTCAGCTTTTTAGCGTTTTGCTTAGGTTTTGGTAATAATGAGGTTGCTTGATTCGATGTAACATGGGATTGCTACATTGCATGTTATTGAATGCAATACATATCGTCGCGATGTCAAGCAATTCATATAGTTTCGCCATGTCCAATTGTCCATTTATCTCTGTGTGTCAGAATCATTGTAGTAAACGAAAGCTCCATGACAGCTGTAACTTGTACCAAGTTTGAATAAATTGATAACATGCGTAAAATGACGGGAAAATATTTTTATAGCTTCATACAATGTTTGCTATTTTTATACAAATTCCTCCTCTATCGAATATTTATTTATTATATCGGACCCTTTTTAACAATAACAAAACAGATTTTGTCTTTTGGTAAAAGGATTTTAGCTGGCGAAGTCTCGTCAATTCCATAATGGTGCCTTTTTATAAAGTACCGCATGTAAAGTAGCACAGATTTATCAGAGTGATAACAAACAGGTAGATTTACGGCACCATTTTGGTATCAGAAATAAATTGCTTAGTTTAGATAAAGTGACTGATGTTTTATTCACAGTTGAATGTTTTTGTAATATTCCTTAGCTATAAATTTCACCCAGATAAACAATATATAATAAAAAAAAAAAAATAAGACTGGATTCTTGATAAATTTTAAAAAGTACCTACTCATCATTCGATTTTCACTCTTTACATTATTACTTAAAAAAACATCATGAATGTGAAAACTTAATATATTACGACGTTGAATTTGGATGAAATTTGTAATGGCAGTAACCCACAGACTTGTAGGGATGCTAACCAGTAACCCAAGCTATTCTAATAATAGCCCTATACATTTTCAGTCACACTCGTTACTTGCATACAAACACTGGCCTATCGCAAGTTAACATTAAATAGATGTTCCCCCGTAAACACGAACACGCTGTTATTATTTATAGTGTAATGGCAAGCCCTCCCAGTGTGCACTTTAAGTGCCATTAATATGTTACGTGGTGGGGGTGAATCTTAAAAACTTTAAGCGTACTTGCCACGTATTTTCTTGTTATTATTTGAGCCGCACTGTAGAGTAACCCATATGTTCCAGAATACCAGTCTATAATCGAAAAGGCTACGCATTTCCACGTCCTTACATTGACATTTAATGGCCTTTTCACGTACCCTAGAGCGGAAACGTAATCTATGCGAACAAAAAAATATCTTCAATCTCTTAATATAATAATTATAATTCTTGGTCTAAAAGGCCAAGTACAGTAAGTGTGTCGTTTTTGCAAACATAACGCGGGCTCGCAATATAATACCAGTAGGTACAAAAAAGGACTTGACTGTTCACTAAAACTCAAGAAAACTTAATTACTCCTATTTTATTGATTTCCTTGAAGTTGGTAATAATGTGAAGCCTAGTTTTTTAACCCTCTCAAAACAATGATTAAAAACCGCGAAAGAAAATTTTCTGAAAGTTTGCTTAAAAGTGGTATTGAATTTTGTCACATAAAGACAAGAGACAAAATTCACACAAATAATCATGCATTCGTAATTTATACAGCCGTCAAACGAAAACACTTTACCAGCATAAAGAATTATATTATGTAAAAGATGATACCAAAATGGAAAACAATCAAGTTCCTATACATACTTCATTGTTTTTTCTTATAAAAAGTGGGGTAAGGTAAATAAAATGAAAATGACCAATCTAGGGAATGCAAATTCAAAATTAGAATATAACCTTGGAAACGATTGTGGGGTTCAAACGACTGGCAGCGCTCAGGGAAATCCCCCAAAAACATGATTCAACATCACGTACATAACGTCTGGTTTAAATGCGTACAATTATTTTATTTTTTCACATTTTAAATACTTTTCCTCAGATGTGACAGCTTCTGTTTTTTGGTTTAGGAAACAAAATGGTATGAGAAAACCTATTAAAGCAGGTCGTAGGTACCTACAACATTCGAACACACACAATCCGAGATCTTTGTCTCTTTTTTCTGAAGTAAACATTATCTCATATACTTAGATTTATACATCTAAAAAAAAAATAAGAAGAAAACAAAGGAGTGATCCCAATCATTCATGAAATTTAACCAGGTGTTGAAGAAGACTTATACTCGAAAAGGATTTCCCAGTTAGTTTTAAAATATCGAGATTTAAGTATATTTAACTTAGCTTTATACATTATTATAAAAATAGGTAAGGATCGGTACAGGCTTTTTAGTTTTGAATATTTTCATTATTTACTATACACCAAACTAATCGTAGCACACTTTTGAAAATATGCGGCGGCAACGAGAGCCAAAAACGCACACGAAGTATAAAGCCACATGCACTGTCTACGACAAAATGTTGAATGATACAGTCAGTAGAAAAAAAGGGGAGTTCTAGCAGAATTGATGACAGTATAATTTCATTCTCTGGAAATCTTTGGAGTGCCGAAATCTAATTTTGCAGGAAGCGCGGCTCGTTGAACAACCAGCTGCTTGATTTGTATCTACTAACGTTCAATTCCGGAGAAGAAATCGACTTCGGGGTTATTTAAATAATTTCATAATGTATTCAATTTACAAAATAGCGTAGGAAATCTCTATAGTAATCACCCACCAAAACCTTACTAAGCAAAATAAGCAGAATTTCTTCAACGCAGGTGTGTGTGACATTTAATAATATATGTTTTTAAATCGCGATCGACGGCGATTTAAGGTTTAAGATTCTTCAGTATGCCTTTTCTCTTTTCCCTTCACAAGCGCAAAAAATCGTTGGTTGGTATGGACATACACATGCAGATAAAGGGTTCATTTGCTCTCTTGTCCATTAAAATTGGTTGATGAATATTAAATGCGTGCAGCATGGTATCAGCATAATAGCGTGATTAATTCGAGGAAAGCATTCCGCTGGCCGCCTCACATCCGTTTGGCATGCATGAAACAGCCGGGGTATGGCGACCCGAATTTACATTCGCTTAGGACCTTTCCAAACCAACCACAGCACACGATTTGTGGTAGGCCAGAGCAGACGTACTACTCGAGGTGTAAGGAGGATTTACATTGATGTTTCATTAATTTTGGTGCAGGTATACATTAAAAAACATAACTGAAAAAGATTCACGACTCAAATCTCTTAGAAACAAGTAGGTCAAAGGTACATTCAAATTTTACATTTGGCACATACCCTAAAATATACATACATTTTGCAGTAGTTGGTATTCCATACGTGACAAGTTGCAAGCTCATCGCCGCTGTTAGAATACTAAATGGTTTTCTCACATTGTGTCTATAAATGAGGTCAGTACGACTGACACCTAAAAGTTCGAAACTTAACGCATACTGTTAGTAACTTAACAAATAGGTAACTTTAAACTTAATAAATATGACGATAAGACCGAAGTGCTTTACAAGAACTTTTATGTTTTTAACTTGTTGTTTGTTTGTTGTTACGGCTTGTTAACACCGTTCTTTTGTATGATTCTTGAAAAATCTAGTAACACAATTTGTTAACAGAATACCTAATCATATAGGTATTAAAATGCAAAATCTCTCCATTGGTATTTTGGACCGAGCTCGGAATTCAAATAGTTAATCAGCTTATGCCAGAATCTGTATGTCCCTGGGGACAGCGTGGCCCATGTCCAGCGAAGTGATCGATACGGAGCGATCGTTAGTGTCGACTTCCAATAACTGTACACATACCTATCTATGAGGCATAGTAGTTATGGCTTTACGTAATACAATTGGTATTGGTAATAGCTGTTATATGGATGCATAGATAAAATAAAAATTACTACCACGGAATTGTCAATGAAAAAAAAATCTTGGTAGAGATAATGATTTATTATAGTCTGAAATAGCACATAGGCTACTTTTTATCACAGGGAATACCGCGATTTAAATCTGCGCGGAAGAAACTTTTCCATCAAAACGGGCGTGACAGAACAATCACAGCATCTTATGAAACCAAGTGTAAGTGATAAATGTGGGTATAAATCATAAGATTCTTTGGATAAGCCGACGCCATAACACGCCCCTAAGAAGCATCCTGAAACTCGGAAGGATCATTGCTTTCAGACGTTTATTTCAGACGTTTATTTTACTAACAGTTTACTGCCGCCGATGCCTTAAACTCTAGGTGAAATAAATATAAACGTTTTAACACATTATCTAATATAGAAAGCAAAAACCCCGATATTATAATAGATATATGTTAATGATATATATATAATAAATATATGTTAAATAATAAAATATTTGTTTTTCTGGGTCCTTTTTGCTCTTGGCTCTTGTGTACGACTGCGGAACCTTACTATTTTTTATTATTTTAAGTTACATCTATGTTATAGGACTATCCCAATACAATAGAGTAATTATCTTATTCATTTAAGAAGAAATAATCACAATCATGAAAGGAAAATGAAGGATTTCCGAGTCTACGGGGCTAAAATATTTAGTGGATAGATGAACCAAACTGAAGACATAGGTATAATAACTTAAGTTCCAAGATGTTGTACCTTACCCATATAACAATTTTGAAATTGATTGTTATCTAAAGGAACCTCACGATGACCCACCTGATGTTGAGCGGTTACTTTCGCCTGTAACAATTGCGCTACCAGAGCACGTCCTAAAACCAGTTTTTCTGAAAGTCAGGAATAACCTACTAATGTAATTTTGGTTTAGTCTATTTAGCTTCGATCCGTATTGTATGCAGTAAAAATTAAAACTCGTATCACCTAAATTGGTAATCATCAAAAGGTAAATATTTTGATACTATTCAAAATATTTACCTCATATTCAGTAAAAAAACCTATCTTATAAGCAGATCCAGGCTTATTCGAAATGATTAGGTTAACAGTTGGCTGCATACACGAATTCGATAAAAATAAATAGGTATTACGCTACAAAGTTCCACTTAGGTAACGGCAAAACCACATTTATGCTAATTTGCAATCTCTGCACCCAGTCGCAATGAGACAGCTTTAAACCATTATAATCTCTTTATCACCCCGCCTCGTATGGAATTTAATTGCGTAAATCTGTTAAAAAATGTTTCACAGAAAAGAAGAGAAAATCGCTCTATAACAAGGAAAACTTAAATATTTGCCTAATGGGACTTCACGAGAAAACACAATGCCTTTACACAATATAATATTATGGCGTATCTATAGAAGAAGACGGGGAAATGCCGTTCACCTAAGGGAAAAAGTCTCTATTTATTTTTACATAAATACAATTTTGAGGTAGAGTATAGAGTTTAGAGAGGCTGCCTGCTCCAAGCGTCAAAACCACTGCGCTGATAAAAAGATAATTAGACTGACAAAAAAATTAAATAAAATTAAAATAACAACGGACACCAAACAGGTGGGCCTTTGCATTTAGCGCGTCAGGGGCAACTTATATTTACACGCAAATATACTCACCTGTTTTTAAGTGTCCGTTGTTATTTTAATTTAATTTATATTTTTTTTAGCAAAACGATGCTTGCATGTGCATGCAAATAAGTGCATTTTTTATTAACTTATTTATTTTTATAAGCTTGGTGAGTGGCCATTGTGGATTCGAAGCGCACCGTAGTACGGAATATGAAAATGGAAATAGTAAGGAATTTTTGATATCGTTTGTGGCCGAACCAGCGCGTTTTAAATATTAAAATGTTGCGTTTCAAAAGCAGGAAACGTGTGGCAAATAATGGTAATAAAATATGCAGGTAAACAATATGGAGCCTCATACAACGCAGGAGAACATGTAAAATTAAAATGAAAGGAAAATTTTATATTTAAAAAATTATAGCAATTTTTTCTCCTACATAATTCATGCATAGCCTAAAACTATGTAGAATTAAATGATGTTTCATCATAATTTTACTTTATATAAGTTATAATTAAATAGGTTTACGAATTAACAGTCGAAAAATTACTTTGGTTCGTAAGTAAAGTAGGTATTTTCTATATGGTCTCTTGACCGATCTAAATCCGTACCTACATCCTACAGGTAAGTGGTTGAGTATAAATAAACGAACATTTCAACTTTGTCCATTAACTAGTAGGATGCAGCCATGAGCTAAAGTGACAACATGGGAACAAATGAACAACAGTGATGATATCTACCAACGTATCCCACGAGTCAAATTGTTACCTAATTTAAAGTGACGGGATTTTTTTGGGGCAGGGCTGTTGTGGTCAAGTAGGTCAACGATCTCGTGCAGTACAATTTCCAACACTTTTTTTGGGCTAAACTGACCTTTTTTCACGGTACTGATGATTTTGAAAGACGAACGAAAGTGTTTGGTTTTAGAGTAAGAGACCTTGATAACTGGCCACATAACTATACATAATTTAGGTATACATACCTATTACCTTCTTAACCCTTCAGATCTCTCAGTACCAAGTATTAACTCAAGGTTCTTTGAGGATGTCTCAGGGGGGTAGTCAGAGGTAAACAAACAACCATTACATTTTGCAAACACCCACATTTGGCAGTAGTTAGTATTCCATTCGTGACAGGTTGCATGCCCATCGCCGCTGTTAGAATACTAACTTACGATGTTTTCCTTTACCGTTTTTTTAAGAGCACTGGCATTGCGGACATAAATTTTTCGATAGAAAAATCCATTGGTGCACGACCGGATTCGAACCAAGCGACTTTACGATCGGAAGGCGGGGTCACTTCCAATAGACCACCGGTGCTCTATCATGAAAGATTATTTAGTAAAGTTTATAATTATGATAAAATACATGGAAGTCAATTTTAACACTTCAAATGTTAAGTGCTCTGTAATGCCCCACTCTCCCTTTTGAAGGAACAGTTGGACGGTGAAACGCGACACAAAGTTGAAGAGATTTCCGTCACAAAGTCGTTTTAATTAGTAGGTAAGTAGGGATTCGTTTCCTGTCATCTAACGAAGCAACGCAGCATTTTCATTATAATTGTTTTTCTAGTGTTATTTTGAGTTGTGTTGTGTAATTTTGGTGGTATTTTAACCAACATTACTTGTGATCTTAGCACAATGTGTAAGCATTTGGAATGAAAGTGTATTATGTGATATCGTGATTTGACCGAAAATGTTTCAAATGTTTTGAAGAAACCGCCACCATTTTCTTCAAAACAATTGACTGACTCGACTTTGGACTGACGTGACTAGAAACTTACCTATCTACAAAGAGTATAATCTCTGAATCACTTGACATTGGCAAGATTGTCTATGACAGGAGCCATAAAAAGAAGAAAGAAGAAAGTAGTAGGTAAGTACTTAGTGGGTCCACGTTGACAGCGATCACTCCGGCTCTCTTTGTGGGACAGCTTAGCAGCTTAATGAAAAAACTTTACATACGTAGGTATGTAAAGTTTTTTAGACTAACTTTAGTTTTTTGATGAGTTTGGTGAGTTAATTGAAGACTGCCCTAATACGTAGTTTGCGACAAGTTGCTTATTGTTGTATAAATCATTGGTTTTTTCGTGCGGTGAAAGTGACACTTGACAGCAATCAAATGTCGCGAACCGGTGGTCGCGAGCTACATAAAGAAGCGAGTATAGAATTGATACGAGCTGTTTATATTATAGCACTTAGTTATTCGTACTTTTTATGTTGTTTAGTTCTATTTTGATTTAATCTTAAGATTTTTTTTATCTTCGAGGATCTTACATGATGGAAGTACGTATTGTTGGCCTAGATAAAATAATTGGGAATCGTTAAATTATAGTAAGGGTCAAGGTTCAGAGGAGGGAGGTTCCCCGTGTGACATAGACTGCGTTCATCAGTCGGAAAGGTAAAGACTTCAGTCACTCAGTGCCTGTATACACCGGCATTTATATAGTACTCACGGATACTCATCCTTCAGGTTATACATAAATCGCTTTTATGTCCTTGTAGTAAGCGCTATTTTTCTTCGACTCTGTGTTTGATCTATATCCGTGTGTGTGAACGTCGATATCTGTGGTGTGAATCCTTCAAATTGAAACAGAAATGCGAGCATCACTTGTCGACAAGTACCGCTACAAGAAAAAAGTGGCTTTGAAATATAAAAATATTTATACTGTTTGACATGCAATGTGTTCAAGTTTTACAAATTGACAGCATATACATACATAGTCAAACTCATGGTTACGCGCTAGATATCATGTGCCCATGCCCAGGAACGAATTCATGCAATAGAGTCAAAACTAAAATAAATAAATGATTAAAATGACTGACTAATGACATACCACAAAGACAAACCAAACACGGTGATACTAATAAGGATTCCCTGTCGGACTTCGGAACCCTAGAAAGGAGCAAAACGAGGCAGCACGTCTAAAAGCCAATTATAACTTTGGCTGTATTCGAATAAAAAACGTTTACGCTCGAAATGGGTTAACCCCTGTGAAAAAGTATAAATGGCGTGACTGGAAACAGTCTGTATTGTAATTCGCTTACTAGATATACGCCTGATATGACATTGGTTTGCGTCATGTCATAAATTTGTAGGCTAACATTCTAACACACCTTCATTACTGTTATACCTACCTACCTACACCTTTGTAAAATGCCTTATAAAATATGTATGTTAGCAATAACCCCTTCCACGCGAACGACGCCGCCGTCGGTCGTTTGTGTCTACTATTGTGTCTAACCCCGGGTTTCTGAAAGCTCTATCAACACTAATCGGCAGTCAAGGCTGAAATAGCAAGTGCCTTGACAGCTTTTAGAAACCCGAGGATAAATCTTATTTTATACATTTTAAACGTTAAAACTATATCTTTCTAAACTTCTGCGGTTATTTTACAAATTGCAAACAGTGTCTTGACAGCTAATTTCATGTAACTGTCAGCACCCAAGGAATTTAATTATGGTTGAACCTGCGATCGCGCTTGAAAGCACTAGTTTGGATGATTTTGTGACGCTAGCGAGCCAAACCTTTTAAAATGATTACAGTACAATCCATTCTTGTAAATCTACGACATTCAATGGAAATTTGTTTTACTTCTGTTTACTAAACTTTTGTATAAGTAAGGGTTAAGTACCTACTGTCATTGTCACAATTAAACGAGAATTATTTAAACACGTTGTGACAACTTTTACAACTTCTTTTTACGTTTTGCGAATTTCTTATTCCGTTTTTCCTGTGGGTTTTGTATGTAGATTGTAATGTATATGCTATCTGCTATCGCTATGCTATATATAGCACCCCTATCGGATGTACTGAGCACTAATAATGTTATTTTGCTTTTGTAGGAAAGGCAACGCACTTGCCATATTAATGCATTTTTCAAATACTTGTGTTTCTTTAAAAGTAAAATTAAATAGCTTGGTTTATCATGAATAAATTATTATGATAATTAGCTCTCAGAATCAGCAAGTTGAAGTGGCAATGGGCAGGTCCTATAGCTGAAGAACTGACAACTGCTGGGAAATAACCGAGAGAAAGCGGGAAGTTGGTAGATGATAAAGGTCTCAGAATCGTTCTATATACCTGGAAACGTATAGTAGAGTCCTTTGTCCAGCCGCAGTGGACCTCTGTAGGCTGATGATGATGACTTAAGGGCGACTTGGTTTATGTTGTTATCCATCAATTTATTTACTAACATGGACGAAGCGATTGAGTCTAGATTATTAACGTCCAAACTCGTGCTAATACGTCAGTATACGACGTACGTATATTTCGGGTGCCATAATCGTAGCAATTGCTGACAGCTAGTGAATAGGGAGCCCGATTTCGGAAAGTAGGTCGCAAGGGGAAGGATTATTTTTCCGCAAAGTCTTCTAGAACACGGCTTGGCAAGTAAACAACTGAAATGGCGTGCTTTTTATTATATGATAATGATGACCTACTAGGCAGGGCATTGCATCGTAGGGCACGTCTCTATCGTACGTGATTTTCGAAGCAATGCTTTGTTTTAGGTTACTACTTAACATCTGGTAGCCCATCTGCAGGTTCATAAGCAAGCAGCATAAAAAAAATTTATGTATTCGAAAATCAAAGCTTGCAATCAAACAACATAAACTTATCATTCAGCGAGCAATAAAAGCTATTATATTACAAATCGATTACATGGGAAAATTTGAACGATGATATCGATGCCATTGTCAATGCTTGTAAAATGTATGAAAATGTCACCAATATACACATAGTTGTAACGACTTCATCGTATATGGAGTCGACCATTCGAGAACATTATACATCGAGTCCGGATTGAATAGAATTCACGAAACGATGCGGGGTTAATTTACATTTAACCCCTACAAAGCCAAAGACCCCACAATTTTTGCAAACAGTAAAACCGTGGGTTCAGCGTTTCAAGTCAATTTCAGAATCAATTTATTTTTAAATAAACAGTATTCATTGATATCGAAAAAGATTTACTTAATAAAATTGCCGAATTTGCCTCTTGAATACTCGTATCCTAATACAATTTAACTGATGAAATGTATCTAATGCTTATTTGTTGTCTGTGGAGTCAGCGATATTGAAAATGAAGAGGTATATACTTGTAGGAGTATTGTAGGTTTATTGACATAGAGCACAGGTATTCCTAAATGGTAATTTGGATCAGCTGGTGTAAATGTAGTTTTGGGTTTGCCATTTAATCTTGCACTCACGTTTAATAAGCAAATAAAGAATTATTTTATTTATGTATTGTATATTGGCCGAATTAAAATGTTATTTATGCTGAGTTTTTTTTAACTTTGTTCGCTATATAAATATAAATACTTGGTTGCTAGCAATTTTTCCTAACTATATCAGTAATTTATCTTCAAAGTGTTGAAGTGGGTGCAAAAAAGAAAGTTATTTGACATTGTCAACCTCTTAATGTGTTGAAGAACGCCTAACCTTCAAACTCATAGACGGTGGGTAAGTTATCGTTGAAGAAATAATAAAGCCTGAGAGGAAAGAATTTATAGGAATGCGAATGCTTTCTACCTCACAGCGAGAATTTTCAATGCTGCGCTGTACTGTGTATGTGTGTGTGTGTATGCTGGCATTGATACCTTAGAGGTAAAGAAAACTTAGAAATGAAAATGTTAGTTATCGCCTAGTACTCGCACTGAAATAAAAAGAACAAAGTCAAGATTTCCGACCAAGGGTTTAGAAGTTTACCTACAGTCTTTAGCAACGTTTTATGACGTTTGGGTGGGGGGGCAAGTTGAGAGAAGTGGCAATGAGAAAACACCTACATAAGAACGGTACAGAAAAGTGTAAAGCTACTCGAGCTTTTTATTAAAACTTGTAAATAAGTTACTATATTAATTAGAAAATTAGAATAATAATAATTTGGGAAGTTCAATTTTAATAGACGTACCAGTGTATTTTTTTGTAATTACCAGATTTTAGTTTAGAATCTCTAGGGCGGGGCCAGTTGCCCTTCCTACTCCCCCTTGGCGATGCCCTTGGAAAAGCCTAGGGGGGCCTATACTGAAAAGCGAAACAACCACAATACTACCGTTGTCAATACTCGTAATAAAAATATTAGATTACATTATTTTATAGATATTATAGATTACATTAGTTATACATGTACCTAGGTACCTACTTTACATTAGATTATAAAAACTATTAGTATTAACTGCACGTGGCATAACAGTAATTAGGTCAAATTATATGAATTTACACACCGATGTCTTTGTGCCGAATCACGGAAGCACATCGTTCTCCTCGTTATGAACGTACTACGGACGTGGCAATGACTGTCTAGGGTAATTTCGCATCTAGGTACTGCAATAATAATTATAATAGACTAGTGTGTCACTGACGCGATGTAGTCGCTTTGTGTAAATCTTCTTGTTGGGCGTGTTGAGACTAGAGAAGTCTAACCCTCTTATTTGCAATACCTGTCGTTTTATAGCGGCTCTTTAGAGTATTCGTATCACTGTCACTTTCATGCCAACGAAAAGAGATAGCAACAGACTTATCGATCTGATAAAGGTATATAGGCGCGCTCAGTGACCATTATGAAGTGTTTTGTGTTGCCTCTGGTGTAGCAAGCGTCCATGGAGTACAGTAACCACTTACCATCAGTTTAGTGTAAGTTAGGCAGTGACTAGGCAGACGAACATCTTCTTTCAGCCCTTAAGGGTCTCCACAACAGGTTCTTTCGCTCCACTTTGCCTCTATCTTCCGTCATGTTAGTTAGACACTCCTTTTTACCCATGTTATCTTCCACACGATCCATCCATTATTCTTTGGCCAACCTCTACTCCTATATCCATTCTTATTCATACCTAACACTCTTGTCACATGACAGAATTTAACTTATCAGGCAATTACTTTTTAGACATTCATGTTAGGCATTTTGTTACAAAGGCTAAAAGGGTTTAAGATGACCCATTCATTTCATTTCATTTTTTAAGAGCAGTAGAGCTCTTTGTGAAGGACTCGTCCGAGGAAGTACTACCACCACGCCTTTTTCTGCCGCCAAGCAGCGTTACTGTGTTTCGGTTTGAAGAGTGTGGTCGCCGGTGTAATTATAGGCACATGAGGCTTAACATTAGTATGCCGCATGTTGATGGACGCAGATCACGCAGGGCAGTGCACCGTAGGGCACGTTCCTACCGTGCGTGAATTACGAGGCAATGCTTTGTTATAGGTGATGGTTACCGCTCAGCATCAGGTGGGCCATATGCTTGTGCCATTAGCTAGTTGTTTAAAAAAACCCGCACATTCTTCTCTTCGCGTGACATGCCCATACCATACAGTTACTAGTTAAAATAAAAGAAAGAACCGGGTCCACAATAACAGTTCAATTACACGTTGGAAGTACAAGATGTTGTATTGAAGCCCGGAAGAGCATCGTTACGCGTCAGAGTATGGCGATTTCGTGTGGTCGCATGCACCGCTAGTGCGTCACCAGACTAGCGGGCCAGGCAAAGTAGGTCGGCGATTTGTCATTTTGGCAGCAAATGGCGTCCAATTGCTGCCAGGCACCAGGGTAGATACCGCGGATGGTGAGATACCCTTTAATTTATGGTTGGTAAACATTGAAGTCGTTTAACACTGTAAAAATTTGAAGTCTTTAACAACATCAATGTACTACTACTGAAATAACATTTTACCCTACATTACCCATATTACCCTATATTAGTTGAGGCAAATATGCGACGAAAGACAAGGTTTTTTTGTTCTGAACAATATAAAAATTACTGGTATAGTAGGTACTTCATACTCGTTTCCTACAGTAATCTATTACATAATATACCAGGATCTAACGTGCACAACATATGTTAAATTACTTGTTGACGTGTGGATCCAGCGCATAAATTAGACATGCGATACGGGTGATAGCTAACGTGGCTAGAGACGAGTTAGGCAAACGCCAAAACACTTATACAAATTTACTTCGAGGAGTTTGAAAACATTTTACTAATATCGTAATATCGTTATTACTATCTTCAATATTATATTATATCCCACAAATATATACCTAAGCGCAAAACAGTAGTAGTAGTATTTTTAGATTTTTATGTATAACACGCCCTAAACACAGTACCGATTGTGATGACAGTTACAACGAGTATAATTTGTAAATTGGAAGAGTACAGTTCGCTACTATTTCGCGAGTGAAACTGCGGGCAGCAGTATCTATCGAACTGCAGAAAAACACCCCCAAAAAATTTACAGTCGATACGGTATAATTCACTATTCTGAGTTCCATTTAAATTGCTATTTATTTCATCAGGAGTAAAAACAATAAAAAATAGAGCGCTCGTCATGGAAACGAAAGGGATGGAAATTGTTAAAGGCTGAAGTTTGCGCCAGGGTTATACTGTCACAGTGAACGGTCATCAATCTTAGTAAAAGTTTAACCCTCTAGTTTTTGCTGGTTCATTTGAATTGCTACTAGAGTTAACTTTTATGAACAAAAGGCTTGTAAAAAGAGAATTTATACAATCTTGAGACAATGTCTTTGAGCACTGTTCGAGAAAGAAGAACTTTGTGTCACAAGAATTAGTTATTTTATTAAAATTCATCAAGTTGGATAAATTTGAAGAAAAAATTGATTATTCCATAGGTTATGAGTAGTTTTACATATTAGGTACGGGGAAAATGGGAAAAATGTTTACCGAATTACGAATGAATCAAAGCTCGATAATTTTAATAATAAAAACGTTGTAATAGCGTGCGTTTAAAGTCAAAGTCAAAGTCAAAATATGTTTATTCAGTAAAATCACAAGGACCATCTTGAACCGTCTTAAAACTAGGTGACTCTAGTGCCAGTTCCACGCGACCAACACCGAGAAGAACAGGCAACAAACTCGGCTTGGTATCTATCGCTCTTTTATATGATCCTCGTTACAATGTAATAAAATACCTACACTATTGAAGCTATATAATACAAAGTAATCTAACAGAAAAGGAAAAGTAAACAGATTCATAAATTGATAGTATAGTCAAACAACAATGGAGAAAAAAAATAAAAAATCTTTTTTTAAATAACATAATAGTAAAGACATTGCAGATAAGTTAGCCGTCGATGGGCAGAGCGACCGGGACATCAGGCCACGCACTTTTATCATTAATATAACTATCTATAGTATAGTAAGCTTTCCTTATCAGATAATTCTTAATGTACACTTTAAATTTTTTAATAGGAAGCCCAGTGACACTTTCTGGGAGTTTATTATAGAAGCGTATACCGTTCCCCATGAACGAGCCATTTACCTTTTGTAATCGAAATTTCGGAATGCATAATTTATTTTTATTTCTAGTGTTAACGTTATGTGCGTCACTCTTTTTCTTAAAGCTACCTATGTGTTTATGAGTGTACAATAAATTTTCAAAAATATACTGTGAAGTTACTGTGAGAATATTAATTTCCTTAAAACGCTCCCTCAATGAGTCACGTGGTTTCATTTTATAAATGGCACGTATCGCCCGTTTTTGAAGTACAAATATACTTTGTATATCAGCAGCTCTACCCCATAGCAAGATACCATAGGACATTACACTGTGGAAGTAACTAAAATATACCAGCCTAGCTGTAGCCTCATCTGTAAGCCATCTTATAGTGCGAACTGCGTATGCAGCCGAACTTAGTCTACCAGCAAGTGATTTTATGTGAGGACCCCACTGCAATTTTGCATCAATAGTAAGTCCTAAAAAAATTGTAGAATTGACAGGGGTAAGTGACTCTCCATTTAATTTGATACTGGTTGGTCGCTGAACCACATTTGGCAAAGTAAATTTTATGCATTTAGTTTTCCCAGCATTGAGCAAAAGATTATTTACAGTAAACCAGTTAAGTACTTGCGACAGAGATGCATTAACGTCATCGAAGTTAGCCTTCAATCTGTCGATTTTAAAAATTAAAGAGGTATCGTCAGCGAATAGAACAATTTCACACAAATTTTTAACAAAAAGTGGAAGGTCATTTACATAAACTAAAAATAAGAAGGGACCCAGTATAGAACCCTGTGGCACCCCTATATCAATGACCGATCCGGAAGACCTCTCACCGCCAACATCAACTTTTTGGACTCTATTGGTTAGGTAGGACTGTATAAGATCAATTGCCCGATTTTGGATGCCATAGTGTTTAAGTTTAGATAATAAGGTGGCATGACTTACACAGTCAAAAGCTTTGGACAGATCGCAGAATACCCCAATCGCATCTTGTGAGTGTTCCCAAGCATCATATATGTGCTTTAGGAGCGACGAGCCGGCATCAGTCGTTGAACGACCTTTAGTGAATCCAAACTGATGACTATGAAGTATGCCGTTGACATTAAAATGTGATGTTAACTGATTAAGAACAACTTTTTCAAAAATTTTACTCAACGTAGGCAGTACCGATATAGGCCTGTAGTTAGCAGGATCTTGTTCATTTCCGGACTTGTACAGGGGAATGAGTTTACTGTGCTTCATTAAATCTGGGAAAACACCCTCATCAACACATCTATTAAAAATGTATGCTAAACAAGGTGCAATATCAGTTATGATAGCGCCTAATACTTTGGTTGACATTCCCCATAGATCTTCAGTATTTTTAATATTTAAAGATTTAAAAGTTTTCACAATATTATCAGGATTAACATATTTAAAACTGAAGATATTTTTACATTTTTGAACGCTTGACTCTAATAGCGTTGTCGCTTCAGCAGCTGAGGAATTTAAGGATGAAGTGACAACTTTTGGTATGCTGGAGAAAAAACTATCAAACGCGTTGGCGACTTCAATATTTTTAGTTAAAACATTATTGTTTATTTTTAATTTAATCTGTCTATTGCCGATCTTTGATTTTCCTGTTTCGTTATTTATTACCTTCCAGGTTGCTTTAATTTTATTTGTAGATTTTTCAATTTTATTTCTTATATGCAATGATTTTGCCGCGTGACATACTTTTTTGAAAATTTTTGAGTAGATTTTTGTCTGTAAAATAAACGTTGGGTCATTCAGCATTGACTCCCTAGCAGCATATAGGTCATATAGTTTATTTCTACTTTTGTAAATACCTGGAGTTGCCCAGTCAGCAAAGTTGACACTTGCACTAGCTTTACATGTTTTGAGTTTAAAAGTATCTTTAAGTTCTTCATTTATTAAATTTGACAATTTCATAAAAAGATCATTTGGGTCGGTCAAGCATGGCAAAAGGGACACCCTCAGGTCAACATTGCTCTGGAACTTTTTAGTACGGCTATCTGTGATAGGCCGATAGGTGTAGATCTCGTCTCTATTTGATACTCTATAAGCAAACCTAGCGCTATGGCCGTAATGATCGGAACTAAAATGCTTAACTACGGACTTACAGATTGGAGCATGAGTGCAAAAAATGTTGTCTAGACAGGTGGCAGATGTTAGTGTCACTCTAGTTGGGTCTTTAAACAAGAAGTGTAGATCAAAACATTTAAACAAATTTAAAAATCTCTCAGAGAGTGGATGAACCGGAATGTCTATATTAAAATCACCACAGACTATCAAAGTTTTATTACTATCAGACATTTTAAGTAATACTTCCTCCATAATGGATTCATACAACGTGAAGTCTGCGCCTGGGGGACGGTATACACTCACAACGATGTGCCGCTCCAGCTCCACACACGACAGCTCAACAGTCCTCTCAATACTGAGATTAGCAATATCTTTACGCTCCCTGCATTTCAAATTGTTATTTACAATAATTAAAGAACCGCCATGTATAGCGTTCTTGCGTCTAAAAGAGCTCACAACACTGAAATTATTATAAAAAGGGAGCAACTCTAGTTCTAATATCCAGTGTTCTGTAATACACATGATATCTACATTGAAAAATTTTAAAAATAATTCTAATTCTAATACTTTGCTGGGAAGGCCTTGAATATTTTGGTGTGCGACATGTAAAGTGCCAGGCTTCCCCATTGTCGAAACGACTAGTTTAAATGTTGGGCAATATGCCCTACTGCTTGTTGGCCCTTGTTAGTACTACTACTAACTGTGGGCTTGTCTATGGACTGTGTTATAGTACATATAACAGGATCAAAAATATTAAATGCTAACAATTTAGCAATAGTTATTTTACTATGTTTACACAAGGACATAGTACTTCTAGTCAATATAAAATTACTAATAAAGTTATTAGTGTCAAAAAACAAAATGTCACTATGACGACATGTCAAGTTGTATAATATTAAATTTAGTTTAAAAATATTCTTATTTTCTAGTGCACTCAGAGAGTTAGAATAAGGGAATGCACATAAAATTAGTTTTCCTAGTCCTAATTCTAACTTTTCTAACAAAACTTCCACCAGCTGAATTAATTCTGAGTGCTTGATTCCAGTGCTTTCACCTAACTGCATAATCAAAGTTGTGTCTTTGTCAAGGCATCTGTCACTATTGATGCTTTTTATGAAATAGCTAATTGGAGCATCTGGGTGGCAGTTGTTAGTTACTACCTGACCTAGTTCATTGCTAAGTAACAGTCCCATCCCTATTCCTATCTTGTCCGAGTATATGACAGTCTTCAAGGTATTTGAACAAGAACTGTCTAGTCTAACAAGAGACTGTGTTATACTTACTGCAACAGGCTCAGTGGGCACAGCACCTATCATCGGAACAAGTGGTGAAGGTGATGCCACCTGTTCAATCACCCGTTCCATAACCAATGCTGTGCCAGAGACCTGCTGTTCATACATGGCTGGGTCTGTCTGTGTGCTACTATTACATACTTGTACATATGTACTGTCATCATTAACTAATTCTGACATATTTTGTTCAGCTTTCTTATATTTATCTGTAATGTCATGAAGTGACCTTTCTAACTGCATAATCTTTGCAGACATATTTTCTTGCTCAACTGAACTTCGCCCTAGTAATTCATAGCAGGAGTTCAGTTCTTCATTTAATTTACATTTATCTTTGCAAAGCTTTGCCTGACTAAATACATTTTTTTGTCTTTTAATTTTTTTCTCAGATTTTTTTATGAAGTTACTTAATTTTACATATTTTTTTAGTTTGTTACTCCCTTTTATGAATGGATATACACCTTGGCACTTAGGTGTATTCAAGTCTACTAAAGAGTAGTTTGGGTCACCGTTAACCAGTTCTGTATGAAGGTCCAGACTACTATAGTCATTTGAAGTTGACACATGCACTGATTCATTTTGTTCATTTCTTAGTCTACACTCATATAACTCCTGCTTTAAGTCCTGGATTTTTTGCATAGCTAATTCGTAAGTCTCATGACACTGCTGCATACATTCAAGCCTTGACTGCAGGCTTTCCATTTCGTCACGAGTGTCTTCATACTGGGTGGCTAGCTCGGCTAATTGCTTCTTGAGAGTTTAATTGCTTCTTGAGAGTTTAATTGCTTCTTGAGAGTTAAACGTTTCTGCGTTTAAAATCATATTTAAAATCTAAATTAACTTAAATAACTAACTAAATAACCTGTTAGTAGGTACAATTATGCGAGTATAAGTTGAAATCAATTTTATTGTGTTTAATTTATTTCTCTCATCAAATTTCAGATTATTCATGGTCATCTAAAATTATATAGTTGAATAAAATTGAATTGATTAATTTTTATAGATATGACATTGGAAAAGCGCTTTTTTAAGTTATGTAAGTTCACAAACGTTGACCTGAATGTACCTAAACCCAGGCGATCGTGACTGCCTTAGTAATTGGAAGGTTGTAGGCGGAGCTATTTCTGAATCGGTTTATTGACACCGTGATAAAGGTGCGACACGAAACTTTACAAAGAATTATTTTGAGCATAGAATCATTATTCCTGGATAAATAACCTACACAGTACAGTTAGTGAAGTCGAAAAACAAACTTTAATACGCCACGTGCCATCTTCATTTGTTTTAGTTACGGGGCAGGGGAGTATATACGAAGGAAGTAGTGATGTTTGTATACTAATATATCTAGGTATCGAATACGAAAGTAAGTAAGAAAGCAAGAGGACTATCAACTATTAGTACTTTTTAAAACCTAAACTTAAATGCATTTTAAATATGGGTTATTTAGTATGGCTTCACATTCTGACGTCAATTCATATAATCAATTAAGTATTTATATTTGAATAATTATATTAAGTATTTATTTATTTTACAAGCACCACTAAATGTAGTTATGTACGAGTAACATCGCAATCGGTCAATAGCATTCACACTTCAAAAAAGGACTTATATTTTTCAAATTTTTATAATAAATTTTTAGTAAACTTGCTTGGATCAAAATTTTATTTTTGCTAAATCTTTGTAATGCTATTGGCAACAACTTTACCGATTGCGGTTACATAACTACATTCAGTGATTTTATATCGACAAAAATATTCAATTGTGCGAGCGACATAGCGGCGCGCCTTATGCTATCCCTTAAGGGTCCGGTGACAGCGGCTAGCAATTTCGAGGTGCGATTGGCTTTTATTTCATTTCGGGGAGGTTGTTTGAAAAAATAACTCTAAAGAAACACGCATAAATACTGTTCGAACACAAATAATACAATAATATAAGGGAAATGTGCTTGAGTCAGAAATCATTTTGGTATTAGGTAAACGTAAGACCAAACATACTAATACCAAAATGATTTCTGATTCGGGCATGTTTCCCTTATATTATTGTATTATTTGTGTTCGAACAGTATTTATGCGTGTTTCTTTAGAGTTATTCTTTCAAACAACCTCCCCGAAATAAAATAAAATGAAATAATAGCCAATCGCACCTTGAAATTGCGAGCCGCTGTCACCGGAGCCTTAAGAGTAACTACCGATTGGCTCACTCAACCTTGTAGGTTACACAAGCCCATGCGTAATCCGAACTTCGCTTTCATCGGCATTTAAATAGAAAGCTCGTTATTGGCATTGATAACAGTCGAGTGGCGAATTAATGAAGTGAAGATTGATTATACTTTTATCACATTGATATGGTAATATAATACCCGAGTGAAGCACCGAGCTCCGACACGCAATGACCATTTCCGCGAAGGGCATTTTGAAAAATCACTTGTACAACCTTTCATATTAATAGAGTATTATCAGCACATTAAAGAGTGTGGAGCTCTTTGTGAAGAGCTCGTCATCACCCTAAGAATCTCTGGCCAATCAACTTACTAATCACAATAATTATGAATGTGAAAGTTTGGAGTATGATGTATGTCATGTATTGTATTTATGTATGGATGTTTCTTACTAAATAAAGCCAGAACGGCTGAATGGATCTGGATAAAATTTGGCACCCATAGGTTGTAGTCTAGAATAGCACAAAGCTACTTTTTATCCCTAGGAACACGCGAGTGAAACCGCGGGGCGCAGCTAGATATACATAAAAATATAAGCATTCTTAAATAAGCAAACCAGACTCCCACGCACGTTCTAAAGTATTCATTGACACGCCAAAAGGTGACTCTTAATTATATAATTATTATTTGTGTTTCAAACCATTTTATTTATATATGAAAGGATTCGTTTATAAATAGCAGGAAGCTGTCATCCAAACCTCTGATTTTAAATTAGATTTTGTGTTCTTACGTAACCTATCAGAAACCTCATCTACTTCGTAATCAACTTATAATTAAACAGCCCACGAAACGCATAGAACATTTTCTGATTACATCCGCGCACCCTGTATCGTTTGCGATTTATAATTACACCCTGTATCGATTGCGATTTAAACTTGGGACTCGCCGCAGCCTGTGGTTATGTAACTTTATCCGTATGTAATTAAAACAAATCGGGGGAAACGCTTTCCACGTTGTGAAAATAAAATTACCGTAGCGTGTGCCAAAAATAAGATGCCTCCAAAACAGTAAAATTTTAGGTACTTCAGGGAGACCTGTAATTTTCAGTCTGTTAATGATAAAGATGTGTTGTAGTTGTAATAAAACGATTAATTATTATTTATGAACAAACTCTATACCATATAGGTATATGGTATAGACACATATGGTACACTTGCGTATGAATTCGCCTTTGTACAGGACTTAATGCAATACTATATAGCTCTTCGCTACCTCCGCTTCGCTCGCGCACGTTTGCTGTAGAACTTCTATAACCTCTCTTTATAGGTACCTACTTTACTAAAAAATATCTGCATAGTCGGGCGGGCCGCTCACTTTTGACTTTTTATTATACATAGATTACCATCTTAGGGGTTGAATTTTGGAAAACACTGAAATATTTAACTCATTATTTTTGCCGTTCTCAAATCATACAAA
The DNA here is from genome assembly GCA_963576535.1 of Plemyria rubiginata. Classification (NCBI taxonomy): domain Eukaryota; kingdom Metazoa; phylum Arthropoda; class Insecta; order Lepidoptera; family Geometridae; genus Plemyria; species Plemyria rubiginata. The sequence goes on along the minus strand of OY754908.1, from coordinate 11,072,766 downwards.
ATTTCATGCAAATATGTCCAGGGAATAAAAAGATTCATACAAACTTTTATCCCCGATTTCAACACCGTGATAAGGTAAATAAATTAATTTGAATAATAATAATACCATTAATGCACCATACAATATAACTCCGTCTAGGGCGGGTCAGCTAGTTAAATAGACAAATTAATTGAAATAAAGTAAAAAACTAGTAGATTTTGCTACAACGATTCCAGCAACGAGAAACAAGCAGTATTATAAATTTATGCGACAATGTATGAACCGACGTCAGTAGGTGCTTATCTAGAACTTAGTGCAGTCTTCTATCTATGCTAAATTGTGCTGGGGTCTCGTATCTCTATTTATCTTTAAACTTTCACCGTCTTATTATAAAAATGTGAGTTAGACTAGGCTTAAGCCAGGACTAACTGGTCCGTGGTCTAACTTTGATACTGAAGTTGGTCCCTGCTCTATAGAAAAATCAAAGACTTAGACCAGACGTTATTATAAAACGGAGTTTATCCCCTAAACCACGGTTTAAAGATAAACCCGAACGACCCCTAGTTTAAGTATGGTCTAACTAATAAAAATCTCATTTTGCCAAATTTTATTTGGTCTCCCACATAAGTTTATTCAATAAAACAACTTGTAGCACTGCATTATCCAAAATACATTTCAAACTCTAGACTCCGATCTAAATTTGAAATGTCAAAACGCATGGGTTGCCACGAATTTGTCAATATCAAGTTGATAACGAGATTTAAAACAAAAAGGCGGAGATCTGAGTCAAGAAGAGAAACTAAAAATTGATTCGTTAAAACGAAAGACGAGGTAGTATGCGCATATGACTTTAGCCTGCGGCAAGAGAGTACAGTTATACCAACTTATCTAAGCCGGTCTGAAGATAGCTGTTTAGAGAATTCTCGATTCACTATTGGCCATTTATGCACAAGCGGCTAACTTCAGACCGGCTCAGATAAGTTGGTGATTCCAAAATGAATGAACGATTGATTGCCATAATTTGTTATAGTCTGTGGATATTTGTTGAATGATTATGTTCTGTGATGATGAATCATGGACTATCTCAGGTACTATGTAGTCTTCGACTAAAGTGTCTTTTGTAATACGAAAATGATAAACCTGAGATGATCCTAAATTTATGAGATAAACCAGGTTTAAGTTGTTTATAATAAGAAAACGTGACTTGAGCTAGGTTTAAACCCAGGTTTGATTTGTTTATAATAAGGCTGTCAATGTTACTTTACATTGAAAGTTTACAATGCAGTTCATTGTTGCCGCTACTTTTGTGTTGTATGCTCTTAGCATTAAGTCTACCTTTTGTACACTCAAATTTTTATTTCTGTGCAATAAAGTGTTAAATAAATAAATAATTGCTCTAGGCCATAGTTGGGAAAACCCCGGTTTAAAATTATGTAACTTTTGTATTAAACTTGTTCTGTAAAAAAAAACTTTTTTATGTCAACCGTAATTTATACCGTACGGTCCGCGACTTTTTCAATATTTTAAAGTTTGGCCCGCATTTAGTATTCTTATATTGAGTAGGTAGATACAGTACGAAGGGTTTTGATTTTCCAGTAAAATCAGGTTTTTGACAAAGTCGCGTAATATATTTTCCTCGCTGGTGTAGAAAAGCGCATATAAACCTGAGTTAATGTGAAACCAAGATGAATTCATCTAATACCTTTAAACGAGCATTCTTGTATAGATCTGTTATTTTTAAAGCTATTACAGTAGCTAGCTCGGTCACCCAGATATTAAGATTTAAGCAGCAAAAAGGCAGTCCGCATTGCACAATGCACGTGTAGGTCCAGTTTATAAATAGACTTTTAACTTATGCATGCAACCGCTTCAGTACACTGACTTGAAATTTGTGAGGTTTAGTACCACTATCGCCCGTACCTACATATAAGAAGCTGTAAATATTTTTGCCGTCAGTAAATTGGCATTTGCAATTATTTAAGTTAATTTATTCGGAGGTACGAACAAATTTTTATAGGATGCTGGCTTAAAGCAAGCCTTCTTGTATAATCTTGCAGTCTGATAACTGATTATTCCGATAAAGTAGCACATTTACCATTGATTTGTATTATAAAGTAACTTTATTACTTTACGCCTTGATTTATGATGTATCCTTGCATACAATAAAGAGCTATCTATCTGTTTACCATCCCCTCAGCTTTGCCAGCAGTATAAAGGTTTATTCGCAGTATGGGGTCGATTAAGCTGAAGGTTTCAGGTTTCTTAACGATGTTTTCCTTCTATTTTTAAAAGCACAAAAAATTTGCATACGTGGTAAAAATATGTTGCTTGTAATTCTATTACCCACCTGTCAATTATTTTTTAAGGAATGCAGTCGTGCCCTTGTTTCTTCAAAAATGCGATGGCGGTGTAGACCACTGCCATATCGGTGGTGTACCCCACAATGTCATCTCAATATGCAAACTAGTATATCCCAAATGTCAAAGTTTGGATGTTTGTTACTCAATCACGCTAGAACGGCTTAACGGATCTGGATGAAATTTTGCACAAATTTATAATCTGGAATAGCATATAGGCTACGTTTTACCCCGTGAGAATACCGTGGGTGCACCGCGGGGCGCAGCAAAATATCTATAAAAAAAATTACTTCTCAAAGGCCTCTCAAAGTGTACTTGTTTGAAGGCTCGAAGAAAATACTTAATAGACATTTTCTCCCCTAGTCGTGGGTAGCCTACATTTTGTTTAGCTATTTATTAAATCTGATACGTTCATTTATCTCAAAAAACGAATGCTGAACCTTAGAGACAAAAGCAAAGTGTGAACCTTTTTATTTTTTGTTCTGTACGCCCCAAAATCAGATCCTATTTCATGGACATTTTTTTTCGTTGTGTGTAGGTAATTAACTTTACTTCGGCGCGTCGCGTTAGGTCCCAGTATACAAACGTACGTACAATATAAAAACCTTTGTTTTTAATTTTCCAGTAAATAAAACTTGATTGTATTCCATTCGGTGGTCTGGTATAGATTGCTGTTGAGAAATAAGACCGCTCAATATGTTTATCAAATATTTATTTATAAATATCGATAATAATGATTATAAATATCGATAATAGTTTAGTAAGTTAAAGTTAGTTTTATTTATACTTTTCAAATCAAATCAAATATTTTATTTTGACACAATTTTAAATACATGGTAACAAAGGTCTTCAAAAATATCATAAATTCAGAAAATCCTACCAATACAGTCGTACAAAATCAGTTATCTTTATCTTGTTACATGCAATAAAGTATGTTATAACTAGTCGTCTTGTTTATTGAGTATATCTATATCGTGTGTTACATAACAATCTGTTTACTAGTGGGTAAGATCAATATCTGCACGGGATCACACACCCCATAAAAAGTTTCCCAGATAATGTCGGACACTTTAACTGCAAACTCGAGTTTGGGCGGAAGTGAAACTACTAAGGAAAATGTTTTATAAGTACGTCAATAAGGAAGTTTGGCGCCCGCTGCATCTCATTGCCGCCCGTCTTTGTGGAACAATATGATCCCGGAAGCCTGAATCCCGGGATTATGTTAAAACTTTTGCTGGTTATCCCGGGATCGCAATTCTTTAAATATATTACAAAACAGATTGTACGTGTAACATTATTGTAACGCCCTTTGTTATATAAATAGAGTTTGATTCATTAGAAACCTCTGTAAGCCTCCTCCTCAATTCTGAAAACAAAATTCTGCTACATACACAACTCGGGAACTTGAGCTTTCCGGGATTTCAAAACCTCTGAATTCGCGGGATTTCACATAAAATCGAGATTGTATTCTCTTGTTAGAATGACCCAATTTATATCGCGAAGTAGGACACCATTGTGAAAGTCATGCGCATTTTTCGCCGCTCAATATTACATTGTCAGTAAATAACGCTAATTACCAGGGACGCGTCAGCTTAGAGTTTCGAGTGGAAACGAACATTTTAATTACAGACGTTACAAGCAACATTTACTGTTCAAATTAACAACAATCAATTTGAATTGTTACTTCACGGGTGAATAATTTGAGTAATAACCATGTTTTTGCTGTCAAACCAAATGATTATGTTATTATGAGTTTCCTCCCAAACAACCCAATTTTAAGGGGTATTATTTGAAAATTTCATTACATTAAAGCCGTAATATATTGAACATGAATCGCACCCCGCGGGGCCACGTTTCGCGTCCCCTTACGACGCGCTACGGAATCTGTGACTTGCCTATGTAATTAAAACAAACACCGATGCATAAATAGGGTATCTATCGCTTATATATATAACTCAAAGGTGACTGACTGACTGAAATAGTGATCTATCAACGCACAGCCCAAACCACTGGACGGATCGGGATGAAATTTGGCATGCAGGTAGATGTTATGACGTAGGCATCCGCTAAGAAAGGATTTTGATCAATTCTAACCCCAAGGGGATGAAAGTTTGTATGAAACTTTGAATTCATTGGCGCGAGCAAAGCCGCGGGTTCAGCTAGTAGCTTATAAGCTTAGTGTAAAATGTAGACTACTCAGGAGGTACCGACTTAAACCTATCTCAGTTTATTGTTTACTAGCGACCAGCTCGCGCGCCCCTGCTTCGCACGGGTGCACATATCATGCATGAAAAAAAAACTGAAACTGAAACAGCTTCACGACTTTGATCCCCAGGCACGGTAGATATCCCTTCAGATCTCCCAGTACCAAGCAGGTACTAATTCAAGATTCTTTGAGGATGTCTAAGGGGGGTAGTCAGAGGTACGTCCAAACATTACATTTCGCACATACCCACATTTTGCAGTAGTTAGTACGTCCATACGTGACAGGTTGCAAGCCCATCGCCGCTGTTAGAATAACTGGTTTCCTCACGATGTTTTCCTTCACCGTTTAAGAGCACTGTCATTGCATGTATTATACATATAAACCTTCCTCTTGAATTACTCTATCTATTAAAAAAACCGCATCAAAATCCGTTGCGTTTGCGTAGTTTTAGAGATTTAAGCATACATAGGGACATGGGGACATAGGGATATAGGGACAGAGAAAGCGACTTTGTTTTATACTATGTAGCGATAAGGTGTTGTCATCAGCTCGAACCATCATATTCAGCAGAAAATAACGATACCTAGGTGTTCAATAGATGTGAAACACACCACTCAAAACTTGTTCTAGGACACCCAAAATTATGTTTACGAATAAATAACTTTTCACTTAAAAAAACTAACCTAATTATAACTTCAGTTGAAAAAGTGAAGTATAATTTTCATCTAGACAAAAGGACTCAAGAGATGGACTTGCCATCCACCCCCAATTGCGACCCTACCCAAACCCTCGACCAAGTTACAAGGATTCCTATAGCCAACCCGCGATGCGACTCTAGCCATACCCACTTATTTATAATCCCTGTCATTTTATAGCGGCTCTACAGAGTATTCTTGTCACTGTTACTTTCTTGGCAACGAAAGAACAGACTTATTGTTTTCATAAGCTATGGTGCGCTCAGCGTTAATTATAATAAAGGAAAAACGCTATAAATACCCATGTAATATTTCAAATTAAGTATGCGATAAGATCACGAAAGTTTAAAAAATACTATTATGAATAAAGTCCTAGGCCCTTATTCATAATGGTCTTCGAGAGCGCCAATAGCTTATCAGACCGATAATGTTGCTCCTCTCGTTGGCATGAAAGTGACAGTGATAAGAATACTCTATTGAGCCGCTATAAAATGACAGGGATTATGAATAAGAGGGATAGTATTTAGGTGGCTGACTATCCAGATGGCTTTCAGTTTGACATTTGTTTCCCATTCATCCAAGGAATTTAGCGTCCATCACAAGGAATATATATACAAGATCCACATCCATATGTTGCTATCACACTATGGGAATCAAATGCTCTCGTCAGAGTAATATAATCCTTGATCAAATGAATGAATGAAAAATTATTTATAGTACACCAAAGTTTACAGAAAAAAAAGAACACGTATTAATAAAAAATAAAGTAGTAGATACAGTGGGCGGTCTTATCGCTGAAAGCGATTTCTTCCAGATCTTTGGATGGAGAGGATTGTTAAAAAGTTATAAGAAAGGTGGTCAAAAACATTACATATATTAAAAAAAAAGAAATGAAAGTCAAATGTCAAACTGAAAGCCATCTCGATAGCCAGAGATTAGCGTAATCGGGCCGCGGGTGTGGTACTCACATGGCGCTGCTGGCGCGGCGATGCAGCAGCTGCAGCAGGCTGCCGTCGCCGGCGGAGGAGCACAGGCTGCGCGAGCGCGCTCGCTGGTCGCGCTGGTCGCGCGCGGCCCGCTCGCCGCGCTCGCGCCACCGCGCCATCAGCGACTCCAGGCACAGCATCGCGCCACCATCGCACACCATCCGACCGCGCGATCCACCCCGCAGCCAACCGACAACGCGAACTCACCTACGCCTCTACTTAGCATCTATATACTGTGCCGCTTTCCACAAAAAGTATTCACTTCCAAAGAGTTTTTATTTATATCACTCTGCAGTAAATCGCATTTGGTCAGTACGTGACTGCGAATTTCTCTTGCATGAGAAACGGCTAGTGCCGCTCTAAAAGCACTCTCATGTATTACTGCTGCGGTTTGAATGCTTAAACCATTCTCTAGTCTAGTTTATACCTACGCTGCTGAGTCGTAAAGATACGAAGTTTAGAACTTTTGGGGTTAGACGTCATAAAAGACAAACACAACAAAACTTTACAGCACTGTTTACGATAGTTTTAATTAAAACTGTTGACACGCAACTTTGCATCCACTCACATATTAAATCAGCTGCTTATCAGGTGATAGTGTTGCCGATAGTTTGGTTACGAGAAACAATCGCATTAATAAATAGGGCAAGTCGTTACATCACGCGAATCGTATGCCTGTTGTGTGATTTACACATGCGTTACTGTCTCTAGCCTGCAGTGTGTATAGCGGTTTAACGTTTGTAATACTCCTTCGGAATAGTTTCCGACGAATTGTTTATTTACAAGTTTCTAGCTGCTCGCGATCGCACATCGTGGCCGGCGAGACGTGACTACAGCGAGGTTTGCGTGGCGACTGAACGCAAGGCTCTACAAAGCTACGCCGCGTAGCAGCCGCGTAGCCGCTCGTAGCCTTTCCCTACGAACGTGACCTCTTGTCATGCATTGCACCTATTATTCTAACCTTAAAAATTATCGTACGGTAACTTCGCTCTGTGTTTTTCTTTTTTATGTTCCTGCATTATATAAATATTTTCAGAAAAGCCGCATCGTTGGTAAGTATTTATGTTATTGTTCATAAGCATAAATATACCTGTATGTTTATAATGATTCCTGCTTCAAAAAATATTCAGTCCATGACATGATAGATTGTTCTTTGAATAAATGTAATGACATTTATTCTGGATAGCTTGCAGAAAACTGTTACAAATGAAATACGTGCCATTTTGCTAATCGAATGACGCAAGAACTAAGATTTATTACGAAAAAGAAAATTTTATAGAGAGTGAATACCTAACCTAATTATTATTAATTTTTTTTTATGTAAAAGATAGGCAAACGGGCTAACGGCCCATCTGATGGTAAGCGGTCACCGTCGCCCATAGACAACAACAACACCAGGGGCGTTGTCAGTGCGTTGCCTACCCTGAAGGACTTTATTAACATTTTTCTTGAAGCTTTTCATGTTAAATCTTGGCGGGAAAACTTCTGATGGTAACTCATTCCACAGCCTATGGGTATGGGGAAGAAATGAGCGTGAAAAACGGAGAGTACGAGAGATTTATTTTTATTTATGATATAGTAAACGCCCACGGGTTTTAGTATACGATAAAGGTTTGTTATGATAAGAACCGCTACTTTTTTAAAACTGTGATACTGTGGTAACTTTGAATTGTAATAGAAAACTTGCCGAGAGTACAATTAATTGAATAAAAGTAGAATTCTTTGCCAAAAGTTTTTACTATCAGAAGGCAACGCTCGATTTAGTGGTTTCCTCATGGGCATATTTGGCATCTGCACACGGCCTCAAAACTCAGTTGGTACCTAAAAGATAGATAAATATTTATTTCTTACTTACCAAAACCAAAATAGAGCACCGTGTGGCCTAGTGGGAGTGACCCCGCCTTCCGATCGTAAGGTCGCAGGTTCGAATCCAGTCGTTCAACAATGGATTTTTTATCGAAAAATGCACAATGCCAGTGCTCTGAAACGGTGAAGTAAAACATCGAGAGGAAACTAGTTAGTATTTTAACAGTAGCGATGGGTTTGCAACCTGTCACTATGGGATGCTAACCAATGCAAAATGTGGGTATGTGCCAAATGTAATGTTTGGACGTAGCCCTCACTACCCCCTTAGAATTCCTCAAAGAATCTTGAGATAGTACTTGCTACTATAAGAGGTCTGAGGGTATCCCCCGTGCCTGGGGATCAAAGTCGTGAAGCTGTTTCTGTTTCTTTGTTTTCTACCGAAACCATTAAGGTATATACCTACACAGTTTTCATTTATAAATTAACAATCGTAGTAATAATGGACGACCGCATCGTTAACAGTGATCTCTTCCAGGACTTTGAGATGGACGAGACTGAACATAAAAAATGAGGGGGGAGTTTGGTGTGGGCTTAATTTATCTTCTCTAGATGGTAGGTTCGATTCCCACCAAGGACAAACATTTTGTCATGCGAATAAAATCCTTTATTCTACGTCTGTCTTTTATAATGTAGGTACTAGTTGCGCCCCGCGGTTTCACACACGCAGATTTAAATCCCGGTATTCGCACGCGGGATATACCTGAAGTAATTGCGACACGCTTAGGCGACTGTGAAGCCACGTCACAGTTCACTTGAAGTTACTACAGTAGCAATTAACTATGCAAAGGTGTTAATAGCTCACAATTTCCACATGCAGTCATGCAAACAGATTGTTTGTATAGAGTGTAATTTTAATGACGACCTCTGAGTGAGGTGCAGTTAGTAGGTATAACTGACGGGGAAACGTAGAGCGAAACAGTTTAATATAATAAAGTCAGGAACCATCAGGATGGTAGGTAGGTACCTACTGGTCCGCCCAAAGGTCACAATATTGTTCGATAATTAAGTGTATCCACCAACGTAGGTACCTAGTACCTTACCTACATAAGTAGGTATTATGTTAGGTTCAGATAGACACCATAATAATAAAACTGTGAAAAAAAATATAAATCCTTACCAACAAATAAACTACTCAGTGATCAGGAGGACAAACCCTGAAAGAATATTTTGAAATCTTACGTTTATGAAGTTCTTGTGACGACATCTATTGGTTGTATTGAGAAGCGCTCGAAAGGTTCACAGCGCCATCTGTAGCAAGTGAGTGTAGAAAAAAATTCATGGTTCTCTGTTTCTCACTCGCCGGTAATAGTTTATACAAATTGTAGCAGATAGCGGTAAAAACAGAATTTCGATTCTGGCAAACCACACGATTTCATTTTCACTGACACTCACTGACTAGGTACGTGACTACTTTACTTACCTACATTTGAGCTTGAGCTAATGTCACAGACGTCACTGTCAATCATTCACGCACTATTTTGTTGATAGTGTTTGTTTGTTTTCTTTTCGTGTTCGTAAAATAGGTGGAAATGCAGTTTTTCACGAAATAAAACTACCAAGAGTAGGTACAAATTTACTCACCGGCCGGACCATCCTTCAAGGGACGAGCTCCTGTTCTCAGGTTTGCATTTCTTGTGTTGAACATTGTTTAGTTTGTTTCTGAGTTTCACACTTAGTTTCTTTGGGCTAATAGGCAGTTTTATGCCGGCTGTTACATTCATGTCTTGTTTTATTTCACTTACAGCTACGATGGAAGACGATCAATTCGGAAACCTAGAAGTCATGGAAATGGAACCAGAGGACGAGTTTGCATTCGAGACAGACCATTTATCACTCAGAGGTAACAAAGAGTATTGCACTTTACTCAAATACCTCGTCAAATTAGAAGCACAGAAAGTAAAAGCTCTCAAAGATATTGAAGAATTAGCTGACGCGAAGAGAAATGCATTGGAGGACCCCCTAACCTTTATTGAAAACCTAAAATCTGGTAATACAAGTTTCCCACCAAGACAGATTATAGATGAGCTTCCTGATATTGATTGGGCTAGCTATGGAGTTGATGCAACATTGGAAAATGAAGACATAAAGGATGTCAAGCACAATAGACAGGATTTTGACACACTCAAAGTTAGAGGAAGGAAGTTTACGGATAGCAAACCTGAGACATTTAATCAATTATGGTCATGTGAGGAGCAGAAAAGACTAGAAGAACTACTTTTGATTTACCCCGAGGAGCCAGTTGAAATGCAACGCTACAAGAAAGTTGCTAAGGCTCTAGGCACTCGAACTCCAACTCAAGTCATGAGTAGAATACAAAAATACTTTGCGAAATTAGCTAAAGCCGGTCTGCCCATACCTGGTAGGGCCCCCAAAGGCTTTAACCAGAGTAAGCTTCGATCAATTTACCATAAAAAGACCACTTTTTTCCCCCAGCTTCATGTTCCTGTCACTATGGACGATCCATATGAGACTGGAGAATCCCCTGATATGGAAACTAAGAGTACTGGCAAGCTTATTGTGGAGCTGTTGAAATCTGCTAAAGAACAAAGATTACTGGATGAAACAGCACCAGTGTTTCAGAGCAAGACTATGTGTGTTGGCTGTCAGAAGACTGGTTTTCTAGGGGCTCGGTGGACGGACAATGCAGGCACGGACTACTGCACAGATTGTGTGGTGAAACTTTTGCCTGCAGATAAACTGATACCTGTGCGCCAACCTGTTTGAAAATCATTATCCACATCACACAACCATTTTGTAATATATTAGTGTGCTATTTACACTGGTTTCTTGTCCTTACTTTAAGACTAAGGAAGACATTTTACCTTGTTGGTGAAATCAAGCTGTATCTTGTCCATAGGCTATTTAGTTAATTATTTTTTATAAGTTCAAATCATAAATAATATCTACTTTTAAATGTTATATTGGTGTATTTAAAACCCAACAAAATTGTTTAGTACAGCATTTTGTTTAAACATGGCAAAGTTAAAGGAAATATTAGTTAGATTAGAAACACTATATCAAAGCTGAAAAAACTAAACTTCTAGAACTTCCAAAATAACAAAAACTTCTAGGCTGAACACATCACGCGTTTTTGTGAGTGATCTTCAAACCACATTGAAAGCACATTTTGAATCACAATTAGGGCAAGTTTCAGCCGCTCCGTACCGCGGGACGGCGGCGACTGATGAAGTCCACTGGATTGGAACAGTGAACACGGCTTTACCCTAGCCTGCGACCTAAAGCTATAACTCAGAAGACCCTGTTAGTACGGACTAGCTGAACAGAGCAGTTTACGCAGATCTAGCCAGCATAAGGCGTGGTCGTGCTGGAGTGCTCTAGGGTGCCTGCAGGGGATGGTTGACTATTACTCACAAGGAATAAAACTCCAAACTGCAACGGTAGCTATTCTTCTATTACTTGTATCAACAAAGTATATTACAATAGTACATTATTGCATCGTCAATTACATAAGGATAAGATTAAATTAGAATATATCAGGTTAAATAAATTTAGGAACGTCTTCACAGCATTATTGAATTTTGACAAGAGGAAGTGACACAGTCATTTTGTATAGACTAAAATATGTTGGTCTTCCTTACTCTATGAAAAGTTAAAGCGTACTATACACGTTTCAACACTTCCCCTTACGCTTTACATCATTACTTTACATAATAAAGTCAATAAAAACATGCTTAGAGACATACAGACAACTACATATAACTTATATCTATATGACTCTACAATATTAATCATAACTCTTCAATATTGAATGACTCTATTATGTCTCTACAATTTAGTACATACATAGTCATGCTACACAACACATACATTCATTTTCTTAATAAAATCTACATGTTTCTTAGAGCTAAGCGGTTTGGTTAGTACATCTGCTATCATCTTTTCAGTTTGTAAATACTTTACAGTTACAACATTATTTTTTATTAGATCCTTTACATAATGGTATCTGAGGTCAATGTGTTTAGTTCGTTTATGACAAAACTCTTTACATTCTAACAACTTAATTGCACTTTGATTGTCATTATAAACAACTGACTCTAGATCCAAGCAAAAGATCTCAGATAACAGACTCTTAATAAAACTTATATCTTTACAAACATCACAAATCGAAAGATATTCCGCTTCTGTAGTGGATAGAGCAACACAGCGTTGCTTACGTGACTCCCAATTTATTGCATTATTACCTAGCTTCACGACATATCCAGTATAAGACTTACGATCAGTTACATCATTAGCCCAGTCTGCATCAGTATAAGCGACTAAACTCAATTTATTACTTCTTACGAATAGTAAGCTATAATCAATTGTCCCCGCTAAATAACGTAAAACACGTTTAGCAGCTTGCCAATGACTGTTATCGTGACAGTTATTAAATTGACTCAACTGGCTACAAACATAAGCAATATCAGGCCTTGTACATACAGCTAAGTACATTAATGAACCTAACAATTGCCTAAAATTATCATTGCTCTCGCTTACATTTACATTTTCAGCTTTTAGTAATTTACAATTTAATGGCATGGGTGTAGATACAGTTTTACAATTACCCATACCAAACCGCAACAATAATTTCTTAATATAATCAGTCTGGTCCAATTTTAAAATACATTTTGATCTATCTCTCGTTACATTTATGCCAAGACAGCTTTTTAATGGACCAAGGTTCTTTACATTAAAATCTTTTTGTAACAGATTTACCAAATCTTTTTGAATAGCACTTCTCTCAGTATAAAATATGAAGAAATCATCTACATACAATGCTATGATGGTTAAATCATGCTTCTCTTTCTTTATATATACACATGGTTCACACAGACTTTGTACATAACCATTATTATTTAACAAATCATGAACTTTGCTATTCCACATTTTACCAGCTTGTTTTAGGCCATAAATACTCTTATTCAATAAACAAACCTTAGAATTATCCCCATTATCAAAACCAATAGGCTGTTCCATAAATATTGTTTCATTTAAGTTTCCATTTAAGAAAGCACAAGCCACATCTATGTGATCTATATTGAGATTTAAATCATTCGCTAAAGAAAACAAAATTCTCATAGTGGAATGCCTAACCACAGGGGAGAATGTATCATTATAATCTACCCCGTGTTTTTGTGTAAACCCCCTGGCAACTAATCGCGCTTTGTACTTGCTAAAGTTACCGGAAGCATCGTGCTTACGCTTAAAAACCCATTTAGTTTTAATGACATTTTGTCCTATAGGTCTATCGACGATCTTCCAAACTTCATTCGCGATTAATGAGTCATACTCACTCTGCATTGCAGCATGCCATTCAGTGGCATCTGTACAAGAGATAGCCTCTTCGTAACTAGATGGTTCCTCAATATTACCAACATACATTGAAATGTCATAATCACAATACCTCAATGGTGGAATTGATCGAGTACTTCGTACAGGGCGGGTATTAGCCGCGGCCCGGGGTACCTCTACACTCGTCACTCCTTCCCCTCGAACAGACGCGTCCGGTGATGACGAAGTCACAGACTCGTTGCTCGCCGACGATGAGTTTGCACAGCGGGACTCATCCTCACTGCCTGTGCAGTAATGCTCCTCATCTGTGGTATCTGTAATGTGAGAACCATCATTTATTTCTAAAGAATTGGTTTCATTATTAATACTGTCTAAATTACTATTTTTACCTAAATCTATTAGACTAGAATGGATTCCATTAGTATTATTATAATTAATCAAATTATCATTATTTAAAACCAATTCAGTGCTCATGTCAAAATAATTACTATGCAACATAACTTCATCAAGTTCTTTACGTTCCTTTTCATTGATATCTTTATTATAAAACCTGTCTTCCAAAAATGCAACATTCCTTGACAATAAAATGTTTCTAGGATTCATAGGATCAGACAGCCTATACCCCTTACAGGTCTCACTGTATCCCACAAAGATGTACATTTTACTCTTAGCATCAAGCTTACCACACTTATGCTTAGGCTCCAACGAATAAGCGATGCAACCGAAAACCTTTAAGTGACTCAGATCAACTCTAGATCCCGACCACAGGTGCTCAGGAATCTGTCCATCTAAAGCTTTAGTAGGGGACCTATTTTTTAAATAAATTGCAGTATTAACCGCCTCTCCCCAATAACTCTTACCAAGACCTGATTCCTGCAGCATGCAACGCGCTTTTTCAATGAGCGTCCGGTTAAGGCGCTCTGAAACACCATTTTGTTGAGCCGAGTAAGGAACTGTAGTTTGATGTACAATACCTTCTTTACATAAGAATCCAGAAAATCTATGATTGACATACTCTCCACCATTGTCCGAACGTAAGCATTTAATCTTCAATCCAGTTTGTCTCTCAACCATAGCCTTGAATATAATAAACTTGGACATTACCTCGGATTTACATTTCATTAGGTATCCAAATGATTTCCTTGTGTGATCATCTGTAAATGTAACCAAATACTTTGCACCTCCCAAGCTGCTCTCACTCATTGGCCCACAGACGTCAGAATGTATCAACTCCAATGGTCGCTCGGCCCGCTTGCCCTCTCCTTTGGGAAACGGCTGTGTTGACAGCTTCCCCTCAAGGCAGGGTATGCAGTCCTTCAATTTGTTCTGGTCATCCTGAAACTTAACACCAGACACATGACCTTTTAGAGTACACATATTCCTTAGACCTAAATGTCCCAACCTGCGATGCCATAGCTCAGTAGAAACAGCTACTGCAGTACTCTCTGTCTTTTGCCCATTACTCAAAAGTTTGGAAGAATACACCAGCTTACTGTGCAAAGGTTTTTCAATTTTACAATTTAACTTATAAATCCCACTTTCACATCCCACAAGAGCTAAACGGTTGCCAGAGACTTTACTATCATAAATGCTGCACCCATGGCTACTAAATTCAACAGTAAACCCAATTTCTACTAATTTACTCACTGATATTAAATTAGTGGCTATCTGTGGCACAAATAAAACATTTTCGAGTTGTCTTACCTCATTTCCAAAGTTTACCAATAAATCTCCTACACCACTACATTTTAATTTTTCATTATTTGCTACAGCAACAGTAGTGTGTTTAGCATTACAATTAAAGTCTTTATAATTCACTAGATTGTCTTTACAATTTGTCATATGAGATGTACAACCGGAGTCGATGAACCAAGCATCATTTTGATGAACAAACAGAGCTGAAGCGAAGTTTGTAGAATCTGTCTGGTCACTCTTCTTCTGGTCATTCTTCATCTTGTAGCATTTAGCCTTCACATGTCCAGGCTTACTGCAGTAATGACAGATCACAGTCTTTTTCTTTGAAGAGTTCTTCGCAGCCAAAGCTGTGTTGTTACTGTTCAATACACCATCACTCCTTCGCAGCTCTTCTTGTAAAAGTCGACATCGTACAATCTCACTGGTGAGATTACTGGTTAAACATACTGTCTCCAGATTAGATACCAAGTATTCAAACTCCTGAGGTAGACCGCTCAATAAGATCTCTGCGACTTCAGCATCATCCGTCTTCCGGCCAATATCCGTGAGCTGCTGTACAAGGGTCATCACAACCTGTATGTATTCAGACATACATGAAAATTGAGTATAATCTATTCTGTGTAGTTGTCTCAAAAGCAGCACACGCCTTAGTAAGCCCTTATTTTCAAAAATATCAGCCAAGCTTTTCCATGCTCCTTTAGCCGTAGTAGCATTTCTGATATATTGATAAAGCGCCGGCTTGATGCACAAAGCTATTCGCGCCAAGGCACGCTGATCTTTCACAGGATCAGGCTCGGAGCCTTCGATTGTGTCCCACAAGCCATCCATGGTAAGCAGCATTTTTATTGCAAATTTCCAATTCAAATAGTTGGATACACCTTCCAACTTTTCTATTGACGATGCCAAGCCTTGCAAAGTAGAATTCCCATTGCTCGATTCTTGACGGCCAGGCGTAGCCATATCGAAGCACGTGTCACAAACCACCGCACCACGTAGCAACTCACTGAGGTTAGTTTCTAGGTTATCCAGCACGCGTTAACAACTCTCCTTATAAAATCTCTGGGCACATAACCTGTTAGTACGGACTAGCTGAACAGAGCAGTTTACGCAGATCTAGCCAGCATAAGGCGTGGTCGTGCTGGAGTGCTCTAGGGTGCCTGCAGGGGATGGTTGACTATTACTCACAAGGAATAAAACTCCAAACTGCAACGGTAGCTATTCTTCTATTACTTGTATCAACAAAGTATATTACAATAGTACATTATTGCATCGTCAATTACATAAGGATAAGATTAAATTAGAATATATCAGGTTAAATAAATTTAGGAACGTCTTCACAGCATTATTGAATTTTGACAAGAGGAAGTGACACAGTCATTTTGTATAGACTAAAATATGTTGGTCTTCCTTACTCTATGAAAAGTTAAAGCGTACTATACACGTTTCAACAGACCCTACTTTAATGTTAACATATTGTTGAACTAAGCCCTGACATGATCGAAATTATAATCAGGCTTAAAAGTTAAAAATGCTTTGTTATAGGTGATGGTTACCACTAGTAGTTTCTCCAATAGTATGAAAATTCGGGTAATACCTACCTGCCTATATTAGTCAAAAATTTATTTTTGTGTTAAGCTATTACCACACAGTGTTTAGCTATTTTTGCGAGCGTAGTAACAATGGCACGACCGACAGACGCTGGACGAGCTATGTGTAATGCAGTTTTTATCATCTGCTTGTTTCCTCATATTTTCTTTTAGAATCAGTTTCTATGATAATTTAGCGTCCGGATGCTGACCAGTCCCAATGGTACCTGCCTATAAACACTGCAATATACGCATCCCCATCTATGATACCAATCATGCAACTCACCCTACTTTATCATATAAATCAGCTCAGTTCTTGATAACTCGGTCAGCTACTGTTATGAGATACGGTCGTCAGTGTCACCTTATCGAGGTCAGAGAAAGATGTGTTTTTTTTATAAACGTCCATTTGTGAACGAATCGTCTTCATCGTCTTGAAGAAGAACATTAAATAATTTTTAATAAATAATGGTACACATTCCACACAACAATATCTCGCCCCAAACTAAACTAAAGCTTGAGATATGGGAACCAGATACCTACTGCTTATATACTTTTTTGTGTATACGTACCTACTTATAATATTATATAACATCCAGACAGAGAACAAACTATGTTCATCACCCAAATGTTTGTTATCGGTGGGGATCGATTTTTCGATTATTTATTATTATTATTATATGCAAATTACATATTTATTTAGTGCACACAAAACTACTGCTTCACAGTAGGTAGGAAATGGAATCACATGATAATCACTATAATATTTTTTTTTGTTTGCTGTTTTAAAAAAAACTTTGACAGAACTTTCACAGTCTAGATATTATTATCTAATTGTTTGCAAGCGTGCTAAAAGCGTGCACACTAGACTCACCTAGATCCGCTTTTGATTTGATTCACTGAAAAACACAATTTTATATTAATTCTTTGTATAATCTTTAGGTAAGGAGAAGTGCTACAGCGACATCTACGCGGCGTAGCGGGGCTCGAAGTGGTCGCGTGGTCGCGTAGCCAAAGGCTACCGTTTTTTCTTCGATGGCAAAAGATAATTTTGGCTTAAGGCTCCGGCGACAGCGGCTTGCAATTTCGCTATCATTTCATTTTATTTCATTTCAGGGAGGTTGTTTGAAAGAATAACTCTAAAGTGACACGCATAAATACTGTTCGAACACAAATAATATACAATAATATAAGGGCAACATGCCCGAATCAGAAATCATTTTGGTATTAGTATGTTTGGTCTTACGTTTACCTAATACCAAAATGATTTCTGACTCAAGCACATTTCCCTTATATTATTGTATTATTTGTGTTCGAACAGTATTTATGCGTGTCACTTTAGAGTTATTCTTTCAAACAACCTCCCCGAAATGAAATAAAATGAAATAATAGCCAATCGCACCTCGAAATTGCGAGCCGCTGTCGCCGGACCCTTAATTTTAATTTAAAGACTACTGAATGAAGTTATGAACATAGCAAATAACCAAGAGCAAAAAATATTATTTATAACTTTATTCGGTGATTTAAGGCTCCGGTGACAGCGGCTCGCAATTTCGAAGTGCGATTGGCTATTATTTCATTTTATTTCATTTCGGGGACGTTGTTTGAAAAAATAACTCTAAAGAAACACGCATAAATACTGTTCGAACACAAATAATACAATAATATAAGGGAAACATGCCCGAATCAGAAATCATTTTGGTATTAGTATGTTTGGTCTTACGTTTACCTAATACCAAAATGATTTCTGACTCAAGCACATTTCCCTTTTATTATTGTATTATTTGTGTTCGAACAGTATTTATGCGTGTTTCTTTAGAGTTATTATTTCAAACAACCTCCCCGAAATGAAATAAAATGAAATAATAGCCAATCGCACCTCGAAATTGCGAGCCGCTGTCACCGGACTCTTAATGTCTTCAATATTATGTTGAAGTGTGCGACCGAGAAATAGCCTACAGACACGTAGTATCCAAGTTCCTTGCTACAAACCTTAATTTTCAACTGACAGTTAAAACTGAACAGTTCTAACTGTTCGTATAGTGCGCGTCACGCAAAAAGAACGCCGGAAGAAGGGGGAGGGAGTGTCCTGGCGCCAGTGGCTGGCGCGTTTATTTTGTATGCGCAAGGACGGGATCTCCACTGTTTTCCAGCGTTCTTTTTGGTTGACGCGTCCTATATATACCTAAATGCAAAAGTTACGATGTTTGGATGTTCGTGGCTCAATCACGAGAGTAAGAGCTGAGAACGACATTACAACAACTAGCTATATTTCTTATTATTGTAATTGCTGTTGATTTTCTAATAAATAAATAAATAAATTACGAAAACGAAAAAAAACTCATACGTAGTAAGCTCTGTAGGTACCTACTGCCAATAACTTTTAGATAGTGCTTTAGACATCACTATCCATCTGCCCCTCAGATCGGTATGATTGGATGCGGTGGGTCGAGACGGAACACTACTCTCGTTTGTGTTAATTAGAACTGGGGCAATTTGTTGGCAAACAATGGCTGATGGAGATGGGAGTTCAAATGGACTGGTATCGTTTCTGATATACTGATCTACCTATACTTACAGAAAATCCAACATACAGACCTCATCATCATAAGTAGCCTGAATAAGTCTGCTAAACATAAACCTGCCCCATTCATTTTCATGTGTGAATCAAAGAGAATGTAAACTACGAGAAGAGGCGGGACTTAGTAAAGAGCCAATGGGATCCTTTTACATGGCACTTCAATACCAACACAACGAATATGTACGTCAAACAACAACAGTTTTACCAACCTATCAGCCTATATAGTGTTGCGCGATGGCACTCGCTTTTATATCGATATCGATAAAATATGCGAGATCGAAATCGAGGTTTTTTTGTAATCCATTTATTGACTGAACCCACGTTTAAGTACAACCTAGGTCCCAAAGTCCTAGGTTGGACTTTAAATATGGATCTGATATGAAATAAAAAGCTTTTTGCATTAGTACATATAATTTTTGTACCTAAACCTATTCATTTTATCAATTTGTTTTTTCATTTATTATAATGTTAAGTATGAGCAGGACGGACACGGTGAGCTTGACATGTTCTGTAACAAAGTATTTTTTATTAATTTCCAGTAGTTTTTTTAATAAGTATTGTACCTAGAGCATAAGCTTAAAAGACTAATTCACGTCATATTCTTGAAAAGGTTATAATAATTTTAACAGTACAAACTTATTAAGCTATTTGCAACTCCCAGTTACTGTCATCTTTAGCATCGAATTTTTGTTTCTGAATAAGTGGGTACCTAATATGAGGGCAAAATATAAAAATCAACTTACTTTCACAGTCTCGCAGTTCTTATTAGGTATGTCATCAAAGCCGTAACTGTTACCAAAGTAGGTATGTGACCGAGGGCTCACTAATATCGGTAGTGGGTACTAATTTTTTCATCTTTAGCATGGATTTTTCACTGGTAGTATCTGCAATGTTTAATAATATAACCTGATAATCATGAATTTGTGCATTTAGTAAGGAAAAATTTTAAATTTCAAAGAAACAAATACTTGATTACTATTAGCCACCGCGAAAAGCCCATTTTGTAAGACTGTGTATGTAGCCTCCTAGATGTGCATGTTATAATGGGATATTAGCATAGAAAGAACTGTCCGACACAGGTATCGATAATTACATTAGGTACATCACTATCACACGAATATTCAGTATTAACCTCTAGTAAATCCATAAAATCTCTTTTCAATACGATGCGTGTTGTTTGTTCGTTGATTGTATTCACTAAAATATCTAATTCAATGTTTACCGAGCCTCATCCAAAGAAACTAGACTTCCTTTTTCTATAATTTTACGGCTCGCTTGATCTCCACAATTTCGCACGTTATGAATCGTTTTTTGGAGGTATCGCCGTAAAATATTACGTTCACTGAACAATAACGATCAATTTCACACTTATAGACGTAATTATTGATAAATCTGCTAGAAATTTACAAAAACAAACAAAATACGAGTGGAAGCTACAAGTAAACAAAGCAGACAGACGAAGAAGAGAGTGAGTTGTGAAAGAACGAGAGAACACTGATTGAATGGAACGATCATTCGTTCCATTCAATCAGTGTCAATCAAGCAATTCAAGCAACAATCATGTCAAATCAGTCAATCATCCATTATTTGACATGCTAATTCCATACAAAATTTTTGACATTCCTTGTTGCGTCAGGGTGGTGTGAATGTCCGATAAATAAGATCGTCGTCCGTCGAATAGGTACAAGGAATTTGAATACAAGTACATGGAAGCCGTGACACCTCGAGCTGTTGCCGTTAATAGTCTTTACGCTAGTGATGGTACAGGGTCGATATAGTATTGATGTCGATAGTTTTACTAATCAGACGACTAATCAGACTTTTCTTTTCGGAAGGATGGAGGCGAAAAGTTCACCAAGAATTCACCACTCACACATCTAAAGCACAGCACACTTACACGAATGACAGATCAAGTCGTAGCTGATTCATAACTTCTTGATCTATTCGCACTTAGTGCATTACGCATTAAGAAAGTATGAAATAGGTATACATCTGGCAAGGTCGCGCACTTTAGAACAAACAACACTCCTTCCATGTCTATTCAAATTCCTTGGTCGAATAATCTCTCATCTCATTGGTCAATGAATACGGACGTTAATAAATCAAAGCCAATGAAAACACAAGGAAGATCTTAGGCTTACGCGCGATGTTTTGAATCAAAATGGTTTTGTAAATAAAACCAACGGTGTTGTGCTCAGATGGCTGAATGCATGCTCCTTTTTATGACGAATTAAATATAACAATTATGTATAATTATGACGGTTGAGGTGATTGAAATTGAAGTTCAAAAGTATCGTTTGGGTTTTGCTTGTAAAACTTTCATTTCGCAGCTGCGCCTCTCGGTTTCACTGGCGTAGATATAAATACCAGTATTCCCATGAGATAAAAAGTAGCCTATGTGCTATTCCAGACTATAATCTATCTCTGTACCAAATTTCATACAGATTCGTTCAGCCTGAGTTTTGAGTAGCGTGAGCGTTATTGAGTAACAAATATCCAAACTTTCACATTTAAGATAGGTAGTATGGTACATACCATAATAGAAATGATGAAATGAAATATAATATATGATGATAGAAATAATGATGTAAGTATTAGAATAAATAAGTAGTTAGAAATAATGTTAATAATATCAACGTTTTTTAAACCTTACAAAACTATTTTTTAAACTTAAAAAAACATAATTAGGTAGGTAATTATGTTTTTTTTATACAAAAAAATATAAAAACATAATTTGGTAATTTTAAAATACATAATTATGTACTAGTTGCGCCCCGCGGTTTCACCCACGCAGATTTAAATCCCTCCACGGGATAAAAAGTAGCCTATGTGCTATTCCAGACATACATAATGTATCTCTCTGCCAAGTTTCATTCAGATCCGTTCAGCCGTTTCGGCGTGAAAGAGTAACAAACATCCATCCATCCATCCATCCATCCATCCATCCATCCATACTTACAAACTTTCGCGTTTACCTATAATATTAGTACATATTTTAATTGTATTAGCAAGGGCCAGTATAATTTGAGTATGAGCAGAAATAATGTTGATCTGTACCTATACCTACCTACTAACATTATAAAAGCGAAAGTTTCTAAGTGTGTGACAAGTTGTTTCAAATTGGTCACGGTTGGAATGCGGCACACTAGTCAATGGTACTAAATAATACTACTAAAATAAAAGCAGCTTATACGACTGTTAGGCCACAGTTTATGGAACGGCCCAGCACTTTCAAACATTACGAGGTCACTACTTGGATACTGCACCGACTATTCGGACTTCGGACTATTTACGATCTAGTGGTATGGTGAGCGAATGAATTGAACGTAGGACGACCTCTGTGGCGCAGCGGGCGAGAGCCTGCCTGCGACGCAAGAGGTTGCGGGTTCGTTTCCCCCCTTGGAACAAATTTGTGTACGATCTGCAGAAATTTGTTCCGATGGTCTGGGTGTTTTCTATGTATAATAAAAAATATCTATTTATGTAAGTATACATATAATGTATTAAATATATCAGTTATCTAGTACCCATAACACAAGCTTTGAATAGCTTACTTTGGGACTAGATAGTGCTGTGTGGATTGTCCAGAATTATTTATTTATTTATTTATTATGTAGGTACAGCTGTAAAAAAGTTGAGAAGTAGGTAGAGCTATTTCTGTCACCTAATTCATGGTGCTGTATTCTAATTTGAAGAGGAAGGTACCTACCTATTGTAGAGCAGTTGTTATTTTATGAGTAGTAGCTCTTTGTGAAGGGCTCGTCCGGGGAAGTACTATCACCACGCCTTTTTCTGCCGCCAAGCAGCAACGCTGTGTTTCGCTTTGAAGAGTGTGGTCGCCATGCCAGTGTTTACAGGCAAATGAGGCTTAACATCTGTATGCCTCAAGTTGATGGACGTAGGGCAGTGCATCGTAGGGCACGTTCCTCTCGTGCGTGACTTACGAGGCAATGCTTTGTTATAGGTGATGGTTACCACTTATAACATCAGGTGGGCCATCTGCTTATTCCATCAGCTGGTTGTATAAAAAAAAATCACAAGAGACCTCTAACGTCCGTTTTCTGAAAGCTCAATCAACACTAATCGGCTGTCAAGTCACTTGCTATCTTTATCTAATTTGAAGTAAAAGCCGAAATAGCAAGTGACTTGACAGCCGATTAGTGTTGATCAAGCTTTCAGAAACCGGGGGAGAGCTGTTGTTTTTCAATTATTGCAAATGAATATTTTTCATTTCATTTATAAAAATAGGTAGGTATGTAAATATCAGCTAGGTATCTGGTTCTCACAATAGGAGCTTTACTTACTTTGGGGCTAGATATACCTAATGCTGTGTGGAAAGTCGACCAATATTTATTTATTAGTAAACACCATTGACAATAAAAGTAATTTCTTCACTAGCAAAAGTGGATCGAGAAATGATTTATACAAAGCCTGTACTCGTATCGACTTATTGAAACGATTCATCCGTGCAATCCCAGGGCATTTGTTGCTTTTGTTTTTCCATTGTTATTTCCGTTTCACTATTTGTTATTACCGTTCATAACAATACGAGACGCTTTGAAGGCAGGAAATTGAAAGCATTTTGTTATTCTAGGTGAATGTTCACCGATATCTAAAGCTAAACGAGCGGTTAGAGTATTGGTTATACCATAATATAACAAAATTTGGTGATTGAGCACGTTTACTTTAGAATAATTAATACATTTAGCACAATAGTGTTACATTTCGTGTTAAGTTCTTGTCTAGTCGCGAATAAACATTTTGATATTGTTCTAAAAATACCGAATTCCTATCTATCGAGTTTGTTAGTCATACAACGAAAGAAACAAATAGTAGGTCATGTAGGTTTGCTAAATAATGAGGACGTGAAATATTAGGCGTTTATGTAAGATTATGAAGTTGTCATTGTTTGCTAGTAACGCAACTTTATAATTATTATTATTATTAATATAAGCCATCCGGGTCCCACTGCTTGGGCAAAGGCCTCCCCCGATTCCTTCCACACATCCCGATCCTGGGCTATGTTTGCCCAGTCCGCCAGGAAAACATCGAGCTCGTCCCTCCATCTCCGCTTCGGTCGGCCGCGTCGCCTTCATAATGCTGGACAATCCACACAGCACCATCTAGCCCCAAAGTAAACCATTCAAAGCTTATGTTATTGGTACTAGATGAGTGATATATTTAATACATTATATACTTACATAGATATACATTTTTTATTATAAACACCCAGACCAACGGAACTAATTTCTGCAGATCATACACAACTTTTTTCGAGGCGAGAATCGAACCCGCAACCTCTTGCGTCGCAGGCGGACTCTCGCCCGCTGCGCCACTGAGGACGTCTATCGTTTATCATGTTTATTATTGTTGTACATAAATAAAAAGAAAGTAAAAGTAGTACATGTGTGTTGACAAAACCTTTCTTGTTTATATTTTATGTGCATAAGCAGAGCTTATCTACTTTTGAATGAGTCATGAAGTTTATTGTCGTTGACTTGGCTTGGCTGTAGAGTTATTAAATAAAGAAACACATTTCTTTAGAAGTAGGTTTCAACAACACCTATCGAAGAAACAAGTAAAAAAGTGTAAAACTTCTTGCTTATATACGAGTCTATTTTAAGTAAACCTTGTGGTTCAGTCTCATCCGAGTTAAATTAAATAAGAGCTTACCTCCGTGGTGTTTTTTTTTCTGTAATGAGTTTAGCTCCGTGCGGGTCCGGCAAATAACGGCTAATTGGAGATGCGGTGCTACCTGACACTCTGTGTTTCAGCGCTCTTTGTGTTCCATTTCTATACACCTTTTATAGATTTTTTGAGATTGTTTGGTTCCTGGTGCTACGAGTATGACGGTTCTTGTAAATTATTAATCATTCGACACCCTATGTATTTCTTAGCTAGTATTTATTTAAGCTATGATAATCTATTACCCACTCTGTGATTTATACGCGAGTGTTTTGCTAACCAAAACACTACGAATGAAACTATATTTTATAGGCTTAAAAAAATTTAAAATAAACATTGGATAAATTTATTTCATGTTAGCCACGTAACACGAAATAAGGCAGCACTTCCAACCAAGCCCAGCCAGTCAAACATGGCTATAGAAAAGTCCTACACGACGTCTTACCCCCGGTTTCTGAAAGCTCGATTAACACTAATCGGCTGTTAAGTCACTTGCTGTATATCTAATTTGAAGTAAAAGCTGAAATAGCAAGTGACTTAACAGACAAGTAGTGTCGATCGAGCTTTCAGAAACCGGGAGTTAAACTAATAATGTATACCATAGTTTTACATACTAAAGCTTTCACCCGCGCCAAATCTTCGCATTACACATCACATTACATAATTATAGTAAGATATGAACAAATTTAACCCATTCGTTGGTGCAAGTCGTTGTTACCTAGGGGTAATTTATCACTTTGCAGCGTGAATACCGAATCTGTCACGAAACTTTGGGCTAAAAGAGAACAAAGCGTGTTTTCAGAAGCTATCCTAAAGCTTTTGAATCCAGTTAGTAAGCTGCCGATGTCTAATATATAATTTATCATTATTTGCCTGGTAATTTAAATCATACTGTTCTTACTGCTTTTTATTAGCTGATAGGTCATTATGCTAATAGACAAAAACTAAGGCAGAAAAGATTACTTTTGTGGACAAATAGAATCAAAACACCCAGATAAACAGAAAACCAACTGCATATTACTTACTTCGTGTTCATTACTTAAGTGTGGATATAATATAAGTGAATATAATAGTAGAGTGGATATAATATAATATAAGTGAAATGAATATTTAGACTGAATATTTAGATGAAGTTGAAATTGAATATTTAGACGTACCTCGCTGATATTAGCGAGGTACCTACGTCTAAATATTCATTAACCTTAATAGACATCCTAAAATAATCTATTAGTTGGTAGGTACTTGGTGCTAGAAAATCTGAGGGAATATCCATCATGTCTTGATCGAATGCTGTTTCTGTTAATTTTTATTTGCATTGTATCATGTTCATTACACAAATGTTTCTTCTCGGTGAGAATCGAACCAACAAACTATAGCGTATGAGCAGTGCTACTATCAACTGTGATCTATAGAACGTTACATATACATAAATACAAACACACAGGTAGATACGCACAATGGATTTAGAGCTATAAAAGTTGACCCAATTTGTGATACACTAGATTGAATCTGCTACAAGCTTTGTTTACCAAAGCCAAATCATTTTATCTTAAAACGTTCGAGATTGCAGAAAAATGGGACAGAAAAAACACGTCAAAATGTCGAAATAGACAAGTTACCTGACATCAAGGCGTTATCCCATATGGATACAGTTTGCTGGAGTTGTGCCAGACAGGATAAGTTGGGAGTGAATGAATGAATGAAAGTGACGCGAATGTGCTTAATTTTAGTGTGCTTTTCTTCCCCGAAAAATATGGAAAAGTTGATCAAGTCTGACATTTTACAGCGTTCATGAACTTTAGCATGTTTTAAGTTAAGTAGAACATGGTTGAATTCACTTAAATTATATTTGTCACCTTCTTACAACCTGTTTTTTCCAAACTACAAATCTACTGAATTTTAGTCTCAAACTCATCATCACCTTTTATTGAGACTTACCTAGTGGAGAAGAATAACGGGGAAAAAAAACTGAAACAGCTTCACGACTTTGATTCCCAGGTACGGTAGATATCCCTTCAGATCTCCCAGTACCAAGTAGGTACTATAATTCAAGATTCTTTGAGGATGTCTAAGGGGGGTAGTCAGAGGTACGTCCAAACATTACATTTGGCACATACCCACATTTTGCAGTAGTTAGTATTCCATACGTGACAGGTTGCAAGCCCATCGCCGCTGTTAGAATACTAACTGGTTTCCTCACGATGTTTTCCTTTAGCGTTTAAGAGCACTGGCATTGCGCACATAAATTTTTAGACAGAAAAACGACCGGATTCGAACCTGCGACCTTACGATCGGAAGGCGGGGTCACTCCCACTAGACCACCGGTGCTCTCTCTCACGGGAAAAAAGAATGTGCAAAAAAACAGAATAAGAATAAAAAAATTGATTTTGTACCATATAAACAATGTACGTTAAATATTAGCCATCTCATAAATTGTTTTCGGTTTGCTAACAATTACTTAGTTCCGGCGTGTAAAGGCATTTACTTAAAATGTCCCGTTTCGAGGACACGATCCGAAAGAACAGACAATTAATTACATCGGTCCGATTCTCCAACAAAGGCAAACGATTCAAAGGAATACCTTCCTAAATGCCACTTTCCACGCAATTACCTAATTCAAATTCCTTCAGCTATGTACCTATATGAATATATAGATGCAAGTGTGGAAACCATAAAACCGAGGTGAAACTTAGCAGGTATCTTTTCATCTACAGACGGACAATAAACTTCATACAATAATTTATTTTTTAGTTTATTTCATACTGAATAAAAATAATTAGAATATAATTTATTGCACAAAAAACGTACAAGGGCGAATATAGTAAGTATTTTCCTGAATAAACATTTCGATTTGATTTGAACTTACGTACTGCTGTTAGCACGTTCTTCTAGTTTACAGTCATTCCAATTACAGTTATTACACTTATCAACTTAAAAAAAATATTAGAATCTTGTAAAGTTCAGTAACAATTTCAATGTTATTCCGTAACTTGATTACTTTGGCGATTATATTTTTGACAAAATGAAATATTTATGTGTGCAGACTCAACAATACCACGTATATTATTATATAAATAGGTAGTAGATAATAGAACAAGAAATACACAACAAGTGAAACGTATCCAGTTATAAGTATATCTTTCTGCAATTTTCCCATTCTCGTGAAAGAAAATAGTAAAGTTTGCGCACCCCATTTATTGGAGAGACGCCTCGCATGCCAATACAAATAATTTATTGTATCGCACAACACAATTTTATGTGCGTATTTATCTTTTTGTCGGTTTCCTTGAGCACTGACAAATAGCTTATGAAGATATATCCATGTTCATATTTCATGAAGATAGAGCCCTGTAAGATCCGTATTATAATGTTATCTGATGCCCACCTGTTTTTTTTCGGCCTGCATCAACCCACTGCAGGGCAGATTGCAGTGCGTGCTAGCCTCTTATCAACATGAGTCAAAAGATAATCAGTGTTTAAGCTAAGGAATTCGAATACATCTATATTCCTTGGTTTAAACTATTGCCATCTCTTACCATCGGGCAATGACAAACAGTGACAGGGCTAACTTTGAGTAATGTTATAGTTTGAGTAATGCATGAAAGTCACTGATCTAGAGATCAGTGTTTTAAGTATATACCTTTCTTGTCTTACGCACAGTAACACCACTCTTACTGAATCTCTAACATTTTATTGTTTGAACGTGCTACTGACTACCCTTGAACATCTTCAAGGGTCTTGAGTACCAAAAGATTTAAAAGGATATTTACCCTATGGATTACAGCCGTGGCTCTATTTTTTCCTTTTCTTCGCCTCTAGATGGAAAGAAAAGGTAGTAGGTGCTTATAAGTACTAAAAGTAAAGTTTTGAAATGAATTCTAAAATGCTTTTGGCAACTTTTCATTCAAGCCCTTATAAGAAATCCATCCTCAAAGCTAAGTCCGCTAATCTTAAAGAAAGACATGACCTATTTATTATACGTGCTGAGCGGACCAAGCCATCTGCTTACTTCCTCACGATGTCTTACTTTATAATAAACTAGCGACCCGCCCGCGCTTCGCACGGGTGCACATTGTTTTTCTACTATATCATGCATGTATTATACATATAAACCTTCCTCTTGAATCACTCTATTAAAAAAACCGCATCAAAATCCGTTGCGTACTTCTAAAGATTTAAGCATTCAAAGGGACATGGGGACATAGGGACAGAGAAAGCGACTTTGTTTTATACTATGTAGTGAAGTTAAATTTGAAGGCTAGCATAGCGTAAGTTCAATTTTTTTTGAATAGTCATGTAGTCCTTCAAACTATTAGGTTGGAAAACTCGTTTGGGTCAAAATCATACTTTTGGTAAACCTTTACTGACTAAGCTGTGAATGTTGGTAGTAACTCTGCCTTCCACGTTGTAGGCCGTGAGTTCGATCCCCACCGAGAACAAATGTTTGAGGAACATACCTAGTGTTGTGTGGCAAGACCACCAATATTTATTTATTTAATTTAATTATTATTTACCTTTATATTCTCCGAAACTTTGTTGTTTGCGATTTCATATGTTGTTGTTGAAATGTGCGTTCGAGAATTTATTTAAGGGTATCAGCCTCTTAACAGTATCAAGTAAATGATACCTATTTGAGGTGGTGTCAATGGTGTTATTTCCGGGTTCGGGAATGGTAGCATCTGTTTCGGAAGTGGTCTGGCATCAAATCATCTCGCACCAGCGCGTCACTTGATGGACATCCACACCTATTTGTGGGTACCCAGAACAGCCGAGCGTCATTTAATCTGTAACTGATCGCTGAGGCTGAGTGGAGTTTCTCAGTTTATGTGTAATGCTAGCTTTCAGATTGGGCCTCGTATAGAGTTCACACGCTGAAAGCTAGTCTTGTAATTAAGGCTCCCCCAAAGGCGCATTCTTGCGATTGTGACTTGAACGCCAAATAATAATAACTTATTATCTGTTTTCAGTACATTTAAATAAATAAATAAATAAATAAATAATGCTGGACAATCCACACAGCACCATCTAGCCCCAAAGTAAGCTACTCAAAGCTTGTGTTATGGGTACTAGATGACTGATATATTTAATACATTATATAGTTACATAGATAGATATTTTTTATTATATACATAGAAAACACCCAGACCAACGGAACTTTCTGCAGATCGTACACAAATTTGTTCCGAGGCGGGAATCGAACCCGCAACCTCTAGCGTCGCAGGCGGACTCTCGCCCGCTGCGCCACAGAGGTCGTCATTTTGTATTAAGACGCGTACGAAGTTTCACGTACCTACACTGCTGCGATAATAACGCGTTTGAATGTAGGAAATTCCAAATGCGCGTTCTTATCGTGCTTGTGGGGTAAAAAAACACCTTTATGACTTTTATGTACAAATATTACCTAGTACCAATTATCAACTTATGATTCATTGAGAATGTCTACTTCAAATACCTACATTTTGCCGTTGGTATTCAGGCAGCCGCAAGACCATCGCATTCCCACCTTATTTCCCTCCTTTTCCTTGAATATTTTCAGTACTATGGATTTTGTTAAACTTTTATGTTGATGTTAGATTAGAAATGTATGAGTGTTTTGTCTCAGCTGATATGTTTGTGAGAAACTACAAATAAAACAGATACTTCAAATAATACAGAGCGTTAACTCAGTATATTTGGATACATGAACAAATATTATGATTCAATGTTTGACTTTCCACTCAGCGAAGTTTCCCATTTTCCAACTACATACAACAAACTACATCGTCGTATCTTGGTTTACTTAAATAACCCACTTTATAGTTTCCCTACCAAAAAGCAACAAGACTCATGAATATCTTGTATCGCTAGGATGACATCCCGCACAGCGAAGTTGGTAGTATCTCTGCCTTCTACGCCGTGGGTTCGATCCCCACAGAGAACAATAAATAAAATAATAAATAAATATTGGTGGACTTTCCACACAGCACTATGTATATCTAGCCCCAAACTAAGCTTATGCTTGTAATATGGGAACCAGATAGCTGATATACTACTTATAATACTTTTTTTGTAAATACATACTTATAATGTTATATAACACCCAGACAGAGAACAAACATTTATGTTCACCACACAAATGTTTGTTCACGGTGGGAATCGAACCCGCGACCTACGGCGCAGAAGGCATAGCTACTACCAACTGAGCTACGTAGGCTACGTAGGCAACAACAATAATTGACAACAACCATAATAACAATGATTTCTGTTTATTAATAACTAGCTGGTACCCGCGACTTCGTCTGCGTACTTTTAATTTGATTAAAGTTTCATGGTTTTATCTTTTAAAATTAAGAAATCCCATACAAACTTTCAACCTCTATTTCAACCTCTTCATCCCTTTTTTTCGCAATAAAAGGTAGCCTATGTCCTTTCTCATGGTCTAAAGATTGTCTGTGCCAAATTTCATCAAAATCGGTTGAGAGGTTTAAGCGGGAAAGCGTAACAGACAGACAGAGTTACTTTCGCATTTATAATATTAGTAGGGATGATTTTAATACATTTATTTACAAAGGAAATTACAACTAATAGGTACAAGTATTTACAAAATACATATGAAACAATTGAGCTATCTGCAGACCGTTGCAAACGATCCATAGATAGCTCAACTGACCCAAGTCAGTGCCAATCAGAACCTACCCAAGACACTGGCTTCATATGATAATATATGATTAATGAATTGATAAAGTAATGCAAAAGTAAAGTTAGTATAAAAATGTCTTAATTCTAGGTACTTATATTAATTAAAAGGGAAATAAAATATTATTTTTTATACGAAATGCAATTAGAATACTTCACGAATAGCCTTATGATGAAAAGTCAAAGTCAACGGTATTTATTCCACTGAAGCACCACTTATAAACATTTTAAATTTATTTTTTATCTGTATCTTAGATGCCAGCTCCACATCACCAAGCCTCCCTCTATACCTATTTTTTTTTACATTTTTATTTTTTTACATTACACGTGTATTTTTTTACATTTTTAACCATGAAAAAACCGGTGGGGTCGCATTTTAACATCTTATGATACAAACCATTGATTTAGATTGCAGTGATATTGAGTGAGATTTCATACATGATACTGTGCTTTCTGCTCATTGTTAAAAATACATTTTTAATGAAAAGAAGAAAGTTTTCTCCCAAAGAGTGTAAGCGAAAGTTATGGTATATATAGAGCTTATTGGATAGGTGCCAATTGGACCGACCATATTTTGAGCATCGTCATAAAAATGTTCAATTACCATGATTGCTAATGCTGGATCTGGGTTCCTATGATATCCTAATATGACAGACGAGTCAAACAAGCATTATTGGCTATAAAGACGGCATATATCCAAAATTATAATCAAATCCCTTTCTTTTCCCATCGTTATTTATCATTATTATATCTGTGTTCATTATTATTTCGAGATGGTTCGAGAGGTCGGGGGAGAGGGGTTAATGGGAGGGAGGAGGGTTGGGAAAGGTCATAGAGTTGGGTCTTTCCATCCAAGGTTGCCTGGAAGAGATCGCTCTCAGCGATAAGGTCGCCCATTGTTTTGCCTAGATTTATGCCTCTAACCTGTATTTTGTTTCTGTGTGGTGAACAATAAAGAGTTATCTATCTATCTATAGAGGAAAAGGACATACTTTTTAATCGCGGGTAACACCTAGACACGGGCGTAGCTAGTAGACTTATATAGGTCATTTTAGATAATGGAGCTCCCAACGACCAATATAAATAAGGGCATAAGTACTAAAGTTACGCAGGGTATTTAGTTTAAGAGAAGTGCTTTGCTTAGGCAAGATTTGCCAAGGGTCGTGTACATGGGTGATAAAAGTTCCTATGTACACGATATAGCTACGTTTCCCGGCCATTAAAGAGAGGAAAGTTCCTCGATATGCCATTACATGTAAAGTATTTATGGCCCTACATTTTATTGCTGACGCAGTAAATCTACGGGGATGGTGTCAGATGAGATACCTACTTTCATTCTGTTTACAATTTATGTGAAACTTGTTTCCGTTCGCGACCTCGCTCACATACTTTCCGTAAAAAAGTAACCTTTTGATTTGTGTGTAAATCATTCCTTAATATTGGTATTGGTTGTATGAAAAATCTATTTTTTATCCCACCATCTCGGAAAGAGTATTTTTGCTCTTCAATATCTGAGTGCAAAAGCCGTTTTTATTCTCTAGAGGATAAAGTAACCGGGTGAGTGTGTGAGCGCGGCGCGGCGGCGCAACGCGCGCGTGTGTAGGTACCGTGTGTGTGAGCGCGGCGCGGCGGCGGCGCAGCGCGCGCGTGTGTACCGGGTGAGTGACTAACACCAATATTACAGTACCAAACAAAAATATTACACTCAATTTAAATAACTGTAGCAACGTTACTTTCAAATTTTCTTAATTATACCTTAGTATTATATTGTTATAATTTAAAGATTATTATGTAATACTTACCTGTCATAATGTAGTAGTTAATACCTAAACTGAAATAAAAGTACCTATCTTGTGATTGACAGTTTTTTTTTTTGCATTTAGTCATTTCCTCGCTGAGGTGGAATGAAAAGTTACGTGTTGCACTCGAGTGCAAAGATTTTTCACCTCGTGCTCTTTTGGTTCCCTCGCTAACGCTCAGGATTCTAATTTTGAATCACTCGCTGCGCTCGTGATTCAATTTTAGAATCCTTCGCTTGCTCGGTCATCATAATTGAACACGCGGTTAAAAAACAACTTTGCACTCTTGTATAACAAATAACTATTATACACCCGAATACTCAAACGCAACTCAGATTTGAGCACGTCTCAAGTCGTGGTTTTTTGACAGTTTTTAATGAAATTCCGTCAAAAACTCGTCAAATGAGACGTGTTTAAATGTGAGTTGCGTTTGAGTATTCGGCCGTTACATCTGCAATATGGCCCTGTTGAGTCACGAACTGATGTCATCATTTGTCAATATTATTATTGCGCATCACTACATAGTATAAAACAAAGTCGCTTTCTCTGTCCCTATGTCCCCTTATCCCTTTGTATGCTTAAGAATGCTTCTCCGCGATTTGAACAGCAAGGCCGTTTTTCGAGCTCGAGTTATCCCTTGGTGTAATTACAGTTTACGTTTCACGATCACAAAAATAAAAGCAAATAAAAGTCTGATGCCTCATAAAAAGGAGTTATATAAAAAAATAAACATTTACTATTTTCAACAGATTAATAAATTAATTTGTAACGCACGATTTCGTAAAATGGTACTCTTTACCTTTCTATTGATCCATCATACAACAGTAAACGAAGTCACATTATATTTGTATTTGTCAAACGATTAAAATTCGTTTGTCAACCGTGGCCCTGTTTTTCAAACCGCGAGCTGCATACACGCAGCGCCGCGCGTCGCGATCGCGTCTAGACCGAAACTCGACTTCATTTGATTTGGCGAAGGGCCCTTAAATCTTTAAAACTACGCAACGGATTTTGATGCGGTTTTTTTTATGGATAGAGTGATTCAAGGGGAAGGTTTATATGTATAATACATGCGTGTTTTAAAACAGCTTATAGATGATTAGAAGGAGTAGAGGGAGACAGGGAGGGGGACAAAACGGGCTGAATTTTTATTCAACGATTTCACTTACACAAAATTATTATACAGGAATTTTAAAGTTAGATCTGACCTCGAAAACTTTAATCCAGACTCATCTAATTACTTTTAATACTTTCAAGTCCCGCTCAAAAGTTTCGTAGCTCTGTGGCTCCATAAAATTAATAATGATATAAAAGCAGGGGACCGAAACGGTGGCTAAAGACCCATTGTACTAAGAAAACATGAATTCATCATTTATATAAAAGGTATTAATTAAAGGGCATCTGTCGCTGAAAAGAGCTTTTCTACGAAAAACAAACCATGATAAATTTATTTCATAAAAGTAATTACTTCCCTTTGAAAAAGGTTTAGCAAATTATTTAGAGGCTGGCAAACGCCAAACAACTTCACACTTTCACATGCAGGTTGTTATGACCTGAGCTAACATAACCTACCTAAAAGTTTTCAAAATTATATGTTTTGCTCAACTTTTGTAATTTTTTCTCCGAAAATTAAGGGAATCACGTGCTTGTTACACAAGCAAGTAGTTTAAAAAACTTGGACGATATAGAACTAGAACTAAAAAAAAATAACAAAATATTTGTCATCTTAAAAAATTAAACCGGTTTATTGATTGTCATAATCCCCACTAACCTGTTGGGATTATGCCAATCTTCAAAAAAAACAACTTATCTATCGTGCCTAAGAATTAATGTCACTAAGTTGTAAATAGGGGTATGTATATAAGTGTATATGACCTCTTTATGTACAGTAAAAATGTACCTAGTTATCAACAGAACATGGTTCCGTCGGTGGCAAATCGAGATCGTGGAAAGCCGCCCCCGCGCGACCTCTAAAGCTAATTCAGAAAAACAATTTGTTTGCAAACGCGCAAAGCAATCTAGAAAGAGTTCTTTCTAAATTAATAACAAGAAAATAAGCTTGGTTATGCGTATTTTGACCCAGTAGGATAAGTTATTACGACTTCATTTCAGTTTCTCTGGAATGGAAATAATGTACAAAGGCCCGTTACTTTCTTTCACTTGTGTCAAACCAACCGGATATGTGGAGAATACTGGAAAGCCGCAAATCATGCTTCAATTGACCCTATTATGAGTTATGTGAACGGCTAGATGTTTTATGTTTAGATACTTGTATGTTTGTAAATCAATAACCGATTTGGGTAACGCGTCTAACTACTGGCGAGCAAATTTTGACACACTCCTCAAATATATATTTTGTAAACATTGTACTAAGTAGGTTCTACTTAGTGATAAATATTCGCAAAAAACAATTTGCTGAGGGTTGCATTTATTCAACAAAAATATAGTTTTGATCCAATATTTTGCTACCTAAAAATTTACAGTCAATATTTTTAGTCGTCGTTTTAAGGTAGCACTGCATCCAGCATTTTTTATTAATATAAGCAAATATTATTTTATGAAACGTTTTGACGCAAGTGGTTTTTTCAACGCTAGCAAAAAGAAATAAGACCAAGCTGAGAGGAAATCTGAAAATAAAAGTAAAAAGATTTTAAATTTCTCTATTCAAAAGGTTTGAGAAAAAACTGAATGAATACTGTTTTTGTTTTTAAAACTTCTTTATTTACCATAATATTACAACTAACACTTTAAACTAAACACCGTTTAGTTGTGTATAACATTTACCATAATATTACAACTAACAAAAAAAATGAATACTGCGTTTACAGTCAGTTCATGTCCGTGGAAATGTAAAGGGACAGGGGCAATGCGGGAATGTAAACAGGCCACTTCCATGTCCGCTCGTGTTGCCATTCGCGTTGACGTTCGCATTGTCCGCGATCTGTAATACAGCGTTCACACTTAGCTCAAATGCGCAGGACCATGGGCAGCGATTATGAGCAATGCGTGAAAGGCAACACGTACGGTAACGCGAGAGAGAGAGAGAAAGATAGAGCGCTGACGTTCGCTTTGCCACAGACATGAGCTGAGTGTAAACGCTGTATTACTGTCCAGGCTAATTTTGAACACACGTTGCCAGTGACGCTGCCGCGGTCATATGGCCGGCCACATTTCCGTTCACGCGAATGGCAGCGCGAATGTCTAAACATAAACTCGGTAGAAAGCTTGGCTTTTCACATGAGACGGTTGAATCGCATCAGACAGTTTAAGCTTCACAAAGCCATAGAAAATGACGCTTAGAAAGATTATTAAGAGAGCAGAGTATTTAGTATTTGCTGATGAGTATCTGTATATACCCTGAAAGGATCTTGAGACGGATACATATCAAGTTACACAAAGCCAATAAAAAAATGGCACTTACTAGAAGGACATAAAAGCGAGCAGTACGTAGCTTGATTTGTATCTGTGTCTACTAAAATATTTAAGGAGATATCTACCGTGCCTGGGGCGGGGCTTCTTTCCGTTTTCGCAACTTTTGCGAGAAGTAAAAAATACACGCAATTTGTTATGTTCAGTAATAAAACCGTGTTCAGCTGGAAATTCGTCGCTCTTATCTTCCTGAAACATACCTACGTACGCTATCTGCAAATTATGCAACGTCTCTGGGGACTCCATTAAGGCTTGTGCACATTGGCAAACCGCACCGCAGGCGTTAGCTACACCAGGCGGCTTTCAGTCGCACTTTGTAGATGACTAGTCTCTTAACCTAAGTAGTGCAGTGCATATTGTGTGCATTATTTTGTGTAATGTAAATTATTGAGGTCTTGGAAATCAATTTCTTTTCTTCCTTAGTTTTTGCGTTATCTTAAAAATTAAATTAAATTTTCATAAATAATGTCTTATGCAACTTTTAGGCATAATTGAGCAAATAAGCTAAATGTTATAATATTATATCCAGATCAGTTGTAATATTTTAGTTTTAGTTTTTTCTTGGTTGTAATGTGTTTTGTGCGTTTAAATAAATAAATAAATAAATAAATTATACATTGTACATGACATTGACATTTGCCAAACTTCAATTATATCTTAAATAGCTTATTAAGTGACGAAGAGATCGAAAATAAAATCTAGAGCATTTTTGTTTGAATTTAAAAATTATCACTTGTAGGCGATAGCTTAAACAGAAGGCGATCTGTTTTGAAAACAGGTCAGTCAGTGTTGAAAACGATGATTGAAGGTTGTGAATCTTTTAAATGTCTCCTTACTATATTTGTAACCATAAAGTAACACCCAGACTAAGAACAAACATCTATGTTGACATGATTGTTCTCAGTGGGGATCGAATCCACATCCTACAGCACGAAGGAGACCTGTAGGGGCTATCGTATACTAGAACTAACAATGCTCGTTCCGCAGACAAAAATACTTTTATGACATTACAGAAACAACGTCGGGGATATAGCTCATAATAATGCAGGTACTGTGCACTGGCCAACTTTATGAACTATGGCCTGCACGCTCGTTGTTGCGACAAAAATGTTGCTTGTGAAACATCTGGACTTTTTTTAGGCCGTTTAAGTTTAAAGAGAAAATAAAAGAAAAAACATTTTAGTGGTATGCATATTGTACGTATATAGGTACGATTTGATAATGTATTAGGTACTAGTTTTACTCTTGTATGCACGGAACCTCTTTTTAAGTTCCGTTACACATACGTTTAGATTTTTCTTTAAGTCCAAAAAGTAGGGAGACATTATTATTTCTCTGCACGTTTCCGATACTTACAGAAACGGCATCACGAAAGCGTCAAGAAACACTTAAGCGCACCCACGTGATCTCGGCTCCTTCGGGTAACGTAATTACGAGGTCCTGTGTGACACCTCAGGGATCACACGTACAGACTGCATAATGGATAGTTGTGGTTCAAATTATCTTAAAAGAAATCACACTTAAAAGGTGACCTCCAATTTTTAATTTGATTTTTATTGAATTTTCTTCGTATAGTACATAGACCACCCAAAAATATGCTCTTTTATCAAAACTGATACAATGCTTTTTGAAAAACTACTAAAAAACATATTTTGGTTTGTGTTTGTGTTACATCATTATTAACTCGTTTTTTTTTGTGAAAAACCTACATTACATATTATTTTATTTATTGTTTTTACAGTTCAATAAAAAAAAACTCAATAAGATTTTACTGTAGGTACGGCCTCTTTTATAGAACATATATGTGAATAGAATATAATATGTGACCCATTTCCTACAAAAAAAAAACTGTGAGAAAAAAGTAGTTTACCCAAATACAGTTGATGCAAAGTCGTTATCAAAGAGGAAGACTGAAAATCCTTTCATTTTCCTCAGTGACGACATTTCTCTCGGCAACGAGATTATCCGCACACGTGGATAAAATACCCGAAAGTTCGCAATTCCCAATTAAATCTCCGCTCAACTTGCCGGCATGTAGTACCTACTTGATATGTAGAAGTGAAATTCTCGCAGAGTATAATAGTTTTGATGCTAAGTGGTGGAGGCAACACCTTGTTAGTTACCGCAATTACCATTTGCCTATTCCATCAGAATGTTTAAAAAAATTGTTACCACTACTATTATCTATACTATCTATACAAAGCACTATCTACTACTACTATCTACTACTACTACCTATACTATTATCTATACAAAGCATATATAACGAAGCATCGCCTCCTAAGTAACGCAAAAAAGAAACGTGCTCAAACTGAGACATACAAAAGATACCTAATGTTATTCAAAAATTATAAAATACTAGCTGGACCCGCGGCTTTGCTCGCGCCCACAGGAATTCAAAGTTTCATACAAACTTTCGTCCCCTATTTTATCCCCTTGGGGTAGAATTGATCAAAATCCTTTCTTAGCGGATGCCTTCGTCATAACATCTACCTGCATGCCAAATTTCATCCCGATCCGTCCAGTAGTTTGGGCTGTGCGTTGATGAGCACTACTATGTCAGTCAGTCAGTCACCTTTGAGTTATATATATTTAGATATTAGGACAATATTCGTAAGTGATCGTAGTATAATTTTGCGAACTATATACTGGACCTAGTCAAAGTATTGTGTTTTTTAAAATCTTTACATTCCGAAGATCAAGTTATAAGTTTCGCTTCTACTCCCTTATTTTATTATTTGGCGACCTCTGTGGCGCAGCGGGCGAGAGCCTGCCTGCGACGCAAGAGGTTGCGGGTTCGATTCCCGCCTTGGAACAAATTTGTGTACGATCTGCAGAAATTTGTTCCGATGGTCTGGGTGTTTTCTATGTATAATAAAAATATCTATTTATGTAAGTATATAATGTATTAAATATATCAGTTATCTAGTACCCATAACACAAGCTTTGAATAGCTTACTTTGGGGCTAGATAGTGCTGTGTGGATTGTCCAGCATTATTTATTATTATGAGACCAACTTTCACCGGGAAAAGGGGATGAAAATGTTGGTAAATCGTTCTATATATTCTGCTTTTCTGCGTTCTATATTTGCATCAGAGGTTTGCCAGCAAGATAAAATAAATAAATATGTCCCCTTAATACAAGTAAAAGCTTTTACTAGTAAACATATTTGTAAACCAGATTTTTGACCGCTTGCACAGTTATTTGATTGATTTCTATATAATTAAACACGTTTACCAAACTATAACTACTAACTATAATAGACATAGGCCTTTGCCCAACAATGGGATGACCTATAGCTAAAATACTTTAAATAGAAATGATAGCAATATCAAAATAAAACAAGTAAAATAAAAAAACAATAGTGCATATTGTAAAAATTGAAAGTAACTTGCAAATTATTAAATTTATGTAAAAAAACTTAGTTAAGTTATGGGAGGCTTAATAAATAAATAATAATAGACATACGCCGGTTTCTGAGAGCTCGATCAAAACTAATCGGCTGCCAAGGCAAGCCACTTGCTATTTCATCTATATCTAAGTTATATCAAATTAGACAGAGATAGCAATTGACTTCACATCTGATTAGGTGTGCTCGAGCTTTTAAGATTATTCTTTCTCTAAGTATATTTCAGTATGTTTTGTATGTTGTGTGTATCATCATCAGTAGTAAATAAATTATTATCTCATCCCCGGTTGTGAAAGCCCGATCAGCATTAATCGGCTGTTAAGTCATTTGCTATTTCAGCTTCTACTTTGAATTAGATAGAGATAGCAAGTGACTTGACAGGCAATTAGTGTTGATCGAGCTTTCAGATACCGGGGGTATGTCTATGAGTATCAAAATCAAGAAGCAGTTTATATTTTTCGCTTCGTCATAAATGAAATGTTCCATTTTATACAGTCAGTTGAATAATATACGAACACGGCCGAAAGGCTTTTCTGCGTTGATTTTCATATTTTCATAATGAGGTTCCAACTCTATGTATTATTCAATTTGGATGCTTCGTTTAACCTTGGATTGAAGGAACGGTTATTTAAATATTTATTTGAGATCCGGGAAGTGTTTATTTCAACGAAAACTACTGAATAAATAATTAGTTATTTCGTGTGATAGTCAACTACTCCGATGCCTGAGGTTTAAGCTCCAACGCTTCCGTCATAGCTTAGCGATACACTGGCGGTACTTAAAGCTTAGGATCGATTACTGTATTAGTGACAAGTAGGCTAGCAACTACCATATCAAATTCTGCTGCCGGGCAGTGATGCACGTATTGCTGTATTCTGATTTGACGTGTGCCGGTGAAATGTGCCGGTAGCACATTCGACCTTAAAGTCCCAAATTGATTGTAGTGCTACATTAGGCACGGCGTCAGTGAAATAATATGAAACTCTTATCTAGGGTTAAGCTCGCCTTTGTACGTGACTATTATTATATTTTATGTGTAAATCATTTTGTGTACAATAAAGAATG
Organism: Plemyria rubiginata; assembly: GCA_963576535.1. NCBI lineage: Eukaryota > Metazoa > Arthropoda > Insecta > Lepidoptera > Geometridae > Plemyria > Plemyria rubiginata. The sequence goes on along the minus strand of OY754908.1, from coordinate 11,031,460 downwards.
AAGAAAGAATTTGAAAAGTCTCGGTGTCGTAATGCGATTGCTTTTACAAGCAGAGGTAGCCTCTCAACATGAAGTGGGCCATCGGGTACTTCTTGCATATTTTCGCATCTTAAAATTGTGTTTTCTAGAGCTTACAAAATAACTAGGACTCAGTGCAAATGCGGATGTGTTTTTGCCCATAGGTCTTGTTTCTGAATTTCTGTAATATACATAATCTCCTAACCATCGACTTGAAAGAAGAAGAGTATCGATCTGTAAGCATAAACAAGCTAAGCCTAGAACGCTTCGTACACATACTTCCGCTAATGTAATCCAAAAAAGTCAAGCGAACACACGTTCAATAAAATACACGAGCCATTGGGAACAACGCGTGCCTGTACCTCGTTCAGTATTTACTGTGTCCGTACGTGTTATTGTGTCTAGTGAAGTATTTGCTACCAGCCTAAGGGTGCAGTCTCATAAACGGATTACGCGAAATCAACAGAGTTCAAATCGTTTGATCCGGAAATGTTCAATGAGGCCTAAGTGTGGCCTGTAGACAGCCGCGGAAATACTGATATACATTTGTACTGCGATGGAATTGCAGGGTTGGCTATAGCAATCCTTGTACCTGAGTTGAGGGTTGGGGATAGGGGGGATGCAAGTGGGGGTAGATGGCAAGTCTTCCCCTTGAGTCCTTTTTTCTAGGAAATGAAAAAAAATACTTTAATTTTTCAGGTAAGTTACTAGTTAGGTTAGGGTTTTTTTTTTATATGAAGAAAATTGGTAGTAATATTTCATCTCTATGACAAATATACTTAAGGGAAGGAATTCTCATTAGGTTAGGGTTTTTTTTTTTAAGTTAAGAAATTTGAAGTAATATTTTTTTTCATTTCATAGAAAAAAGGACTCAAGGGGAAGACTTGCCATCTACCCCCACTTGCATCCCCCCTATCCCCAACCCTCAACTCAGGTACAAGGGTAGCTATAGTTTAACCGAATTGCGCCTTAAATGCCGTACTCTGTTGTTCTAGAATTGTTGTATTTGTTTGAACTGAAGTTGTATTTGACACAGGCGCTTTTGTTCCGTTTTAGTCGACCATTTTTAAAACTGTAGGTTTTATGACACAATCAAGTCCAATGTTGCTTTTATAGCGCATCTTAGATTTTGTTAAAAGTTTGTAAAATGTGAGAAACATTAACTATTTCATGTACAGTAACAGTAAGCACAACATTTTCAAGAAAATTATATTTATTTATTGTGGCGGTTTAACTTCAAATCCTATGAGATTTTCAGTTTTTTTGTTCAAATAAGGGTATCACTACAATTCGATCCAACAGCACTTTGTACTAAGACTTCAAGCCATGGGAAATAGATAAAATTACACAGCAGAACTCAAAATAATGTTGTTCCCAAGACAGAAAACTAATCCGATTTTCTTCTTCTTTTTTGCTCAGCTCATTGATGGCTCCATATCGTCATTATGAATTTTTTTTTTTTTTATGGCTCTTGTCTATCGACAATCTTGCCAGTGTCAAGTGATAGAGATTAATGCTCTTTGCTATGTTTCTAGTCACGTCAGTCGAAAGTCGAGTCAGTCAATTGTTTTGAAGAAAATGGTGGCGGTTTCTTCAAAACATTTGAAACATTTTCGGTCAAATCACGATATCACATAATACACTTTCATTTCAAATGCTTACACTTTGTGCTAAGACCACAAGTAATGTTGGTTAAAATACCACCAAAATTACACAACACAACTCAAAAAAAACACTAGAAAAACAATTAAAATGAAAATGCTATGTTGCTTCGATTGATGACAGAAAACGAATCAATCTATAAATGATATTGAAATAATTGAATTATGTCAATCAAACCGTCATGTCTACTGTCATTTATTTTGTTTTCCAACAGTTTTTTTTTCTATTTCGCTCTGGTTTCGTTTCAAAACGTAAAAATCTTTCGCCGTTTGTGTATGTATATCTATTTCAGAAAGATTTGGTATCAAGTTTGAAAATAGAATGTCAGTATCAGGGTTGTTGACACAGGTACGTCAGCGCTGTCACAACGATCTATGGTAGCGTTACTTTCATTTTTAATTTATTAATGAATGTTACTATGTCACACGGTACGAATGGATCATACGAAAGGTAATACGTTATTAAACGCTAATTGTTGTTGTATATAGTATATTTAACCTATAACCTATATATGCCTTTGCAATCATAATATATATTATATAAGTTTTCTGTAATCAAGTATTTGTCCACTCAGAGGTATGTAACGATATATGTACCTACGTCAGATTAAATAATTGAACTTTTTATTCTTTACAAGAGTTGACAAGAGTAATATAAACTTCACAGTGTTTACGAAAGACTGTAATATACGTGAGTTGGTAAAACCGACTTTAGTAGGATTACAATAAACATAATTCTTTATATGTATAGAGCAAAGATATTAAAAATTATTAAGAGCGTATGAACTAAAGCCGTTAAATTCGTTCTCGTTTAATATACTTAATTTTAGTCTGTCATTTTAGACCCCATTGTATGTAGGTAATATAATTTTCTTAAACATGCGCGGAAATATTGTCATTACTTCTATGTAAAGAACACGGGAAGTATCGTATTTACGTAGACCGAAAAACTAAAATCACTTCCCGGCGCGTTATTTGAATTTGGAACGAAATGCGTGCTGGCAATGTTGTATGAAACGGTGTGCTGTTTGAATTTAGAACTCTTTCTCGTGGCTGTATAGCCACAGACAGTTACATAGTTACAGTTACATTGTTTCCGCAGATCTTCAGCCACTCTTCTTGCTGATTCGGGAGCAAATTTAACTACTCTAAAAAGACACGGAGGTTGGAAGTCCGATAAAGTGGATGAAGGCTACATCGAAGATTCTGTTGAAAATAAAACTGAGATTACCAATAAAATTAACCAAAACAACAAATTGCAACCTGTTAATGATTCGGAAACAACATCTTACCCACTCACCTCTTACCAATTATCAAGTCCACAGCCATCCACTTCTAATCAGCAATTAAGTTTCCAGCCATTTACTACTGACCATGTATCAAATTCCCAGCCGCAAACGTCAGAAATACAACAAACGAACATAAATGTGCCTGGAAAAACAATAACATTTTCTTTCAATAATTGTCCTAACATGAGCAATATACCTAACTTTTAATATTAATTAAATTTATTATTTAAAAGGCCCTTTTTTATTTCCTTGCATTTTTTTAAGAAAAGTATATATGCCGAAATGGCAATTGCCTGTCTCGCTATTTCGCTGCCTTTGCAATAATGTACTATTGTGTTCCGGTTTTCATGTCGTTTTCCTGGGCCTTGTTAGAATTCTTTAATTGAATATTTGACGTCTTATATAAACAAGGTTAATCTGGGAAAACAATTTTGAGCGCGACTGTAGTAAACGCCCATTATTAAGATTTGTGATATCCGTTCCTTATATTATCTCACAAACTTCAGTTCCTTTTTCTTAGAAGAAAATAAAACCAGCTTAACTAAACGCAAATAAGTACCAGATTATACACATTTTTAGTCTTAAAAAGGCAAAGGTCAAGGGCATAGATACAGGGAGTTTTTACGCAAAAATTAAACTATTATGCTTCTTCCATACTTTTATAACACAATATGCCTAGTTTTGCCGCTAAGCAGTGTGACAGTGTTTTTCGCTTTGAAGCAAACTGATAAACGCAGGGCAGTGAAACATTGTTCATATCGTGCGTGATTTGCGAGGGAATGCTTTGTTTATAAGTGATGGTGATGTAATGTATAAATGTATAAACAATATATATAACTCAAAGGTGACTGACTGACTGACATAGTGATCTATCAACGCACAGCCCAAACCACTGGACGGATCGGGCTGAAATTAGGCGTGCAGATAGATGTTATGACGTAGGCATCCGCTAAGAAAGGATTTTGATCAATTCTACCCCCAAGTGGATAAAATAGGGGATGAAAGTTTGTATGAAACTTTAACAATTTTAATAACAATAATGCTTTTTAACGCGAGCGAAGCCGCGGGCAAAAGCTAGTAAACAATAAGTGAGCATCTGCTAGTCTTATGAACAAGTTGTATAATAACCTCCTCCGTTTTTGTTTTCGTCGGTTAAAAAAACTCAAAAATAACGGTTAGGTCTATATGGTCTTGATTGTAAAACATTTGTGTGAGCAAAATGCGGGTGGAAAAAAGGCCTTTATTATTCCCTGCCATTTTATAGGTAAGCAGCTCTAAAGAGCATAGGTACTTGTCACTGTCACTTTCATGCAAACGAAAAGAGACAGCAACAGACTTATTGGTCTGATAAGCTAATGGGGCTAGTGGAGCGTTCATAGAGCAATATTTATAAGAGGAAGTCTAGTTGACAAAATGGTCTTATCTTAAATACTTTGGTGGTAAATGGTTCTATATGTATATATATTTTTATATTAAAATAAAACGATTGCCTGCAAAACTGTTGATTAATTCCAACAAACTGCATCCAAGGTGTACTGAGCTGAGACAGTCGAAGAAAGACCTAGTTTTGATTGAGTTTACTCATCGCAACTATCCAAGCGGATTGAGAATCAAGCTGGGATTTAACTGAAGCTATAAGATGTTCGTGTTTGTCTCAGTTGATAGAAAACACTTTTCAAACTGCAATACTATATAAAAATAAGACTTTATTAGATATCCTATTTTTGACCGACTTCAAAAAAAGAAGGAGGTTCTCAATTCGATGACCTCAGTGGCGCAGCGGGCGAGAATCCGACTGCGACGCAATAGGTTGCGGGTTCGATTCCCGCCTCAGAACGAATTTATGTACGATCTGCAGAAATTTGTTCCGTTGGTTTGGATTTATACGTATAATAAAAAAATATCAATATAACATATGTAAGTATACGTACTAAATTTATCAGTTATCTAGTACCCATAACACAAGTGGTTGCGCCACCTTCAACTTGCGTGGAATGCTTCCTTATATTTAGTATTTATTTGATGATTGTGTGGTTAATATCCAGCGTACTACTAAAGGGTTGGTTTAATCTCATTTCGTAATTGGATGCAATCATCTTTGGGACTTGCTTTCTGCAATTCCAAGGCGCGCTTTCGCGCGGGTAGTTTCACCCCGCGATTAGCGGCCTACCGCCATCATTTCGGCCGATATTCATCGAACAGGATATCTGCCGCAAGAGAGTCGTCTTGTGACCGCCGCACGGTTTGATGTTCGCTCCGTGTCTTTCGCATCTCCGGTTAAGATATTGCCGTGGAGATTTCCCGCATCTAATATAACATTCGCAGCGCTAATAGTGTGCTATCGAAGTATTCGCCCAACATAGAAGAACACTTAATATTGCAAACTTATAAACGTATATGTGTCGTGGCGTCCGTGGACATTTTGGATTGCAGTGACCATTTGTGATTCCCTGGATCTGAGCGCAGAAGATTGCCGGTGAGTTAAACCTTCCTAACTGTATCTGGGTTTAGCCTTACAATCATCAGACCACCGCATAGGATAGATCTATCAAGTGAACCAGACATCCTCCGATAGGGTGCCTATCCCCGCGCGTACCGTTTCACTATAATTTCTCGCATTTTTAATCGCATGGTGAACGATACGCACCATTGGTCCTACGAGCCTGGATAGATTGGTCCTATAAAGTACCCATTTGGTCCTACAGACCCTAGATAGATTAGTTCTTTGTAATAAAAATCTAGAAGTTACGTAAAATTGCATATCGTTTTAGGAAACTCGTCCTTATTGCGTTATACGTAAGGTCTGTTATCGTCTGCATTCTATATCGAAGTCCCGTTACAATAATTATTTTATATTTTGTAATTTCACACATTATATACCTATCTAAATCATAACCAAAGTCAATAGGTCGTGTATTCTAGTTATAACAGTAACTTGTGTCGTAAAATAAGTTATTTTTTCCGCCACACCCATAAATTTGTGGGTTGTTTCGTGTCAGTTATCGCGTAGAAAAAGTCTCGAACGACGTAGGTATCGGGGTTCTCACATCGCCTACGTCAGTGATCAACTTGGTGTTATTGCATCCATTGAGGATTAATACCTACCAACATCGACCTTGGTTCCGGGAATTACAACCATTGTTGCCCGGTCAATGCACTTTTGTTATCTCGATTTAGTAAGTTTTGTAGTAAGTGTTAGGTACTTATTCTATGTAATCGCCTCGTATTGTACGAGTAATCGCAATACAGTCCACACCGCATTTGATTAAATTAGTGAAATTAATCAATATTAACCGCATTCAATTTTATGTTGAATTTTATTTTGTTTTTTATAGGTAAAATTGTTTATCTATACCGCACCTGCTCTAACGTTACGGTTATAAAATCAGATAAGTTATTTCTGCATCTACACCTACGTTATTGTTAGGCTTCCGCAAGGTTGGTTATTATTGCCATACCTACCTAGTAAACCTAAAAGTTGTATTTTTGAACTTTTGGTTTTATTTCGCATCGCACCTATAAGTTATTTAGGTATTTCGTACGGTTGTACTACGTACGTACTTTCGTGTACTTTTACGTACCGTACTGAGTTTCGCATCGCATCGCATCTAAGTATTGAACTTAGGTATATTCTTCGCATCGCATTACATTTAAATATTTATCTGCATTTAATTCTTTGTAATAAGTAGTTAGCTGCCTATCGGAAGGTTTCGTTAGGTACCTACCTAGACATACGTTCGGTTTGTCGTATTGCAAAGTTGTTATTGTAGTTTATTTTAGCCCGCACTAAGGTATTGTGTTAGGCACTCGCACGGTCGGATAAATGATTCCGTTCCTATTTATTTGATTGTAATATTGTTGTACTTTTGCTTGCGCGTTCCATTAGGGTTCCACACGTTTAGGTAGTCGCGTGGTCGGAAAACTGGTTCCGTACCACATTTAATTTTAGAATTGAATTTTTATAATTTAAAAATCATTTTCTTTATAACGCACCTTGTTTCCATTTTGGTACTAGGGTTCCGCAAATAGGTAACGTTGTTCCGTACCTATTTTATTGGTTTTACCTGATCAAACATTTATTATTTTTGTTTTGATTCGCAGTTCTTGTACTAGCTTGTTAGGGTTCCGTATTCTAATATATAAGTGGGTTCCGAATTGATCTTTCTTGTATTTTAAATAAAATCATTTTGTTGTGTTCTATTGTTAGTATAACATGGAGGATTTACAGATTAAATTAAAACTTCATGAAGGCAAACGTGCCGCTTATTTCGCTCGTATACAGAAATTATATGATTCTATATCATCTCTTGATAATGAAAAATCACGGAACACCTTTATTGCGCAAGCTAAAACCATCGATCTAATTCGTAACGAGTTTATAAATGCAATTGATAATGTAAATCTTTTTTCAATGAGAGTGAATCCTGCATATGAGGTAAATTATAACTCATTATCTGCCTTTGACGATCTTTCGTGCGAAATAAAAAATGTTTTGAGTTCCATAACCACAAGTAAAGACTCATCTAACTTGCATAAGTCTGGGTCTCCGCATATCAAAATTCCCCGCATCGAACTCCCTACCTTTGATGGCGACATTCAGAATTTTCCGTTCTTTTATGAAACATTCAAACGGGTCATTCATACAAATCCTGATCTCTCGGATTCTGATCGCATTCATTATTTGTTGAGTCACCTCAAAGGCAAGGCGAAAGGTATAGCGGCAGGCATTGTGCCCGCTGCCGAGAACTATTGCGTAATCTGGGAAGCGCTTATCGCTAAGTACCGGGACACGCGCGCCTTAGCCGTTAATTATCTCAATCAGCTGTTTTCTTTAAAGTCAGCTGGTTCGTCGCCCGCTAATGTAGAAAAGGTTTTCGATAAATTCACCGCTATTGTGGCTGGACTCAAACAATTAAAAATTGATAACATGTCTGATTTTATTTTTATGTACGCGGGTCTTAAGTTATTAGATTCCGACATCGCAAAACATTACGAAATGTCGCTTCGCACTATTAAAGATCCTCAAGGCGTGGACTACGATTATTTTGTGAAGTTCGTTCGAGAACAGGTAAAAATACTTTATCGCACCGCGCCGCAGCGTCCTGAGCGGACGACTGCTGGCACCAGCGCTAACGCGCCCTCCGCGCCCTCTAGGGCTCCGCAGGTGTATGTAGCTACATCACCTAAATGTTCGCTTTGTCACTCGACGCACACCAACTTATATAAGTGTGGTGCTTTCTTAAAATTAAATACGAATGACAAATTTAAATACATAAAAGATAATCGTATTTGTGGTAATTGCCTTAGTAGTCAACACACTGTATCTAAATGTCAATCAACGTTCACGTGTAAGAAATGCAACGGAAAACACCATTCCCTTTTACATTTTGATCAACCGCCGCCGCCACAACCGAAACAAGCGCCTGCAGAGAGCGCTGCTCCACCTGCTGGGACCGTAGACCAGACTCCAGATGAGGAACGCGTTTCTTTGTGCACTCATTCTGCTTCGGCTCATAATAGCACGCGCACCACGGAGGTTTTGGCTACTGCGAAAGTGTTAGTGGTAGGTAAGAAAGGGAAGGATGTTGTTGTTCGCTGTCTATTGGACCCCGGTTCTCAGAAGAACTATATTACTACTCGATGTTGCCGTATGCTAGGGCTACCTATTCGTGACGATGCTGTGGTCACTGTTAAGGGTATCGGTGGTACTTCTCAATCGGTTCGTGGTTCAGTTGACTTTTCATTTAGCTCGCGCCTTCGTGCGCAACCCAAGTATTCTATTGATGCGCTAGTTCTCGATGAGATAACCGGACAGCTTCCATTGTGCTCGATAGATGTCGCTCGTCTCAATCATATTGACTCGAAGTTGGTTGCTGATGATACTTGGGGAATGCCGGGGAATATTGACATCCTGCTTGGAGTAAAATTGTTTGCTAAGTTATTGCAACCAAGTGATGTAACTTCTACCGCTGGATGTCCAGATGCATTAGAGACTGTGTTAGGCTACATATTTATGGGAGACGCGCCTATCTTAGAGCCTCCTACCGCCACGATGTCTTTCTGCGCGACGTCCTCTTTGGAAAGCTGCGACTTGCGTAGGTTCTGGGAAATCGAGGAAGTTCAGGCTTCTTCGATAACTAGTGTGGATGATAAACACTGCGAGCAGTTTTATTGTTCCACCACTACTCGCATCCCTTCTGGCAAGTATGTCGCTGCTTTGCCTCTTAAGACGGACGCCTCTGCGTTAGGAAATTCTTTCGAAATCGCACGTCGTAGGTTTCTTAGCCTCGAACGTAAATTTAAATCGCATCCTAACGTCAAAATTCTCTATGATGAGGTCATTCAAGTTTTGTACGCCAAGTTACTGATCAAGGATCTGTGGCTTGTCAAAATAGGATGGGATGATGTCCCACCTAACCGCATTGTTCGCCTCTGGGAACAATTTCAAGCTGAGTTACCTGAGATTTCTCAGCTTCAATTCGCACGTCATATTGGCGTTATAGAAAATTGTAAAGTTACAATAGTTGGCTTTGCAGATGCCAGTGAGAAGGCCTATGGTGGTACTGTCTATGCTCACATAGTTAAGCCTGATGGTGACATCGTCGTGTCAAAGTCCAAGGTCGCACCTCTTAAGGTTGTTTCGCTAGCTCGGTCAGAGCTATGCACCGCACTCCTTTCATCCATTTTGATTAAACGAGTTTTCGATCTCTACTCTGCCCGATACGCCCTGGAGGCTGTCGAGGCTTTCTCGGATTCAACTGTAACTTTGAGTTGGATTCACTCTTCGCCACATCGCTGGCATACTTATGTAGCCAATCGTTTCGTCGAACCTACCGTTGTAACTCCTGCGCATTTTCATAATACGAAACCGCTTATGTTTTTACCCGCTCGCGAAGTTACTGAAACGCGTTTACACCTTATTTCACGACACGAATTAACTGATCAACTCGTCCAATGTTTTTGGAAGCGGTGGCGCAACGAGTATCTGCACACCCTTCAATCAAGACAAAAATGGAACACTCCCTCTAACCCAGTACGTGTTGGTATGGTTGTTGTTTCCATGCAGGATAACATCATGCCCTTACATTGGCCGCTAGGTTTAATTACTGAAATCTTTCCGGACAAGAAAGGGATATGTAGAGTCGCTTCTGTGAAGGTACAAGGTGGAATGCTTCAGAGCAGACCGATTATAAAATTGTGCCCCCTTCCTACTCAGTAAGCATTGTTAGGCTTATCTTAGGTTTAGGTTAGAGTTAGGTCACTTATACAACATATTTAAACTTATTATTTTTTCTCTTTTCTCTAACGACTACTTTTAGTTCCGTTAGCGTTTAATGGTAGAGTTTTCGCGACGATATGCAATTATTATAATTTCGCTTCCTTTGTGTTTCGAAAGTAGGACCTTTCAAGCCGGGGAAAAATGGTTGCGCCACCTTCAACTTGCGTGGAATGCTTCCTTATATTTAGTATTTATTTGATGATTGTGTGGTTAATATCCAGCGTACTACTAAAGGGTTGGTTTAATCTCATTTCGTAATTGGATGCAATCATCTTTGGGACTTGCTTTCTGCAATTCCAAGGCGCGCTTTCGCGCGGGTAGTTTCACCCCGCGATTAGCGGCCTACCGCCATCATTTCGGCCGATATTCATCGAACAGGATATCTGCCGCAAGAGAGTCGTCTTGTGACCGCCGCACGGTTTGATGTTCGCTCCGTGTCTTTCGCATCTCCGGTTAAGATATTGCCGTGGAGATTTCCCGCATCTAATATAACATTCGCAGCGCTAATAGTGTGCTATCGAAGTATTCGCCCAACATAGAAGAACACTTAATATTGCAAACTTATAAACGTATATGTGTCGTGGCGTCCGTGGACATTTTGGATTGCAGTGACCATTTGTGATTCCCTGGATCTGAGCGCAGAAGATTGCCGGTGAGTTAAACCTTCCTAACTGTATCTGGGTTTAGCCTTACAATCATCAGACCACCGCATAGGATAGATCTATCAAGTGAACCAGACATCCTCCGATAGGGTGCCTATCCCCGCGCGTACCGTTTCACTATAATTTCTCGCATTTTTAATCGCATGGTGAACGATACGCACCAACAAGCTTTGAGTAGCTTACTTTGGGGCTAGATGATGCTGTGTGGATTGTCCATCATTATTTATTTATTTTTATTTTATTTATAATAAGGCGTTTAAAAAAAAAGAGGAGGTTCTCAATTCGACTGTTTTTATGTTACCACATAACTTTTGACCACGTGACCAAACCTATAAGAACAGGCAACTAAACTTGATTGATGATGCCCATGAGAATAATAGCTTCAAAAGTTTTATCAACCCTGCTAGCTTGTAGCTGATTTAGTGGGGACGATTAACCCCACTAAATCAGCTCTAGAACGTGACAAACGAGCTAAAATTACGGAAATGTTTTATGCCAAGTTCCCGACGGCCGATAATTTGCTCATAATATTATTTATGACTGATATGAGAAGATTGAGGATATGAAAATAGGTACATCCTGCAATTTCATACGCTTATGCATACCCATCACCAGGGCAGTAAAAAGCAATCAAAACTTCAAATGGAACTCGATGAAACTACTGTACTAGGGAGTGTGTTCATCACTATAATGTTATATAATACTAGTTTATGGGTTGAATGTTCAGATCTCTCGGTACTGTTAACGGTAGAATAAATTTCAGATTAAAAATACCTTATTGCAAGATATTTATAAGCAGAAATCAGTGTCACACAAGATCTTGCTATGGAATGTTCTGCATTATATAAACATTAGCGCAAGTATCTTGATTAGCTAGTATTTATTATTATACATTATATGTTTTTATTAAGGCCGCATCTATGTCAAACTGCTGGGCAAAGGCCTCTCTCCGTTCCCTCCACTCAAAAGCCAGGTCAAGAGTAAACCGTGAGCTCATTGATAGGGTTCGTCTGGGCAGTACTACCACCACGCCTTTTTCTGACGCCAAGCAGCGTTACTGTGTTTCGGTTTAAAGAGTGAGGTTGCTGATGTAATTACAGGCACATGAGGCTTAACATCTGTATGCCTCAAGTTGATGGACGCAGGGCAGTGCCTCGAATACTATTAAAGTGAATAAAGCGAAAAAAGTTGACAATCGAAGATCGTAGTTTAACCCGTTTTGCCTACCCTTTTGGGAAACAGTCTTGTTTTATGTAATTATAGATTTGTTTTCTTTACATACTTTTCGCAAGTTTTTTTATAATTATAAATAATACTTGCATGGTATATCCCAACTAATATTATAAATGCGAAAGTAACTCTGTCTGTCTGTCTGTCTCTCTGTCTGTCTGTCTGTTACGCTTTCCCGCTTAAACCTCTCAACCGATGTTGATGAAATTTGGCACAGACAATCTTTAGACCCTGAGAAAGAACATAGGCTACCTTTTATTGCGAAAAAAAGAGATGAAGAGATTAAAAGTACGCAGACGAAGTCGCGGGTACCAGCTAGTAATTAATAAATAACTAACCTATTTCTCATTATTCCCAATAAAGTAAAGAAAAACTTCAATTACTATATTATCATACTAATATTATAAACGGGAATGTTTGTATGTATGGATGGATGGATGGATGTTTGTCACTATTTCACGCAGGAACGGCTGAACGGATCTGGCTAAAACTTGACAGAGAGATAGATTATAGCCTGGAATAGCACATAGGCTACTTTTTATCCCGTGGGAATACCGGGATTTAAATCTGCACGGGTGAAACCGCGGGGCATAACTAGTGTTTATAATAAATACTGTCTATTTGAATAGATTGTTATGTAACGCTTAAAATTATTTGGGCCATTGATATTACCGTCACTTTTTCTGATATAGGAAACTAAGTAAACTGAAAAACTGCCTCTACGTGAGCACAAAGAGCTCTCGCAACCTACCCGTATGGAACGTAACAGAACTTTATTACAATAGAGGCTCCTACTTTTCCTCAGTCAAAGCGGCGCCCGGTACTAGTTTCCATGTAAATATGCTTCAAAAAGGCTACCAAACTCAGCGATCTCTGCACAATTCAACTTTATTGAGTCAAATCGACGAATTATTGACTTTGGCATCGTTTTGTGAATAGACGACGGACCGCTATTGTTAGAATGCAACCATGCACATTGTACACCCAGACTTTATATACCTTCTGTATTTCCTAGGTTACAATTTTTCTAGGTGAGCTAATTTTCTATCCACTCTAGCCTTCCTTGTTGTTGCTTACAGTAGTATGTATGACGTAATGGTTTTAACTGCAAAAAATTTGGTACGAAACATTATTTGCTCCTGTTAGGTTTCAAATATGCCAGTAGCTACTCGGACCAAACAGGAATAAATCGTAATTTTTTACTCGACTGCAGCACAGTTACCTGTTTATTCAAAATACTTATATAAACCAAAAGCCAATCACGATTTTATTTTCTGCACAAACTCTTCCTGATTTATGCGGCAGGTCGACTGACCTAACATTGTTCCATAATTTTTGTTTGTTTTCGGCACTTCTCGGCTAAAACTTTTGTTCCCATGAATGATGTTATGTTTTCCTCCTAGCTATTTGATTTTATACATTGTGTGGTCTACCGTATGAAATAATATCCGCAAAATACTAAAATTTGATCAAACTGGCTTTTCCGACCGAGTGATTTAGATATTCTGTATTCACCTTACGCTCTAACTGAAATTCACATTTTCAATATGCACGTACCATATTGGAATATGTATAGTGTATTTATAAGTAAGCCCGTTCGCATCAGGTTTCCGAAGAATTTTAACCGGTTTGAGCAGCGGCTTACTATGAATTCGGTGAGGATTTTCAATGTATTATGTTGTAACACCTATGTAATAACATAATGCTTGATCAAGCGATCTGCCAAATTCAGGGATACGTGGCAATCAAGGAGGCTTATATTAAGCAGGTGTCTACGGGTTGAAAATATTGAGAAATCAGATAGAAAAACACAAAGATAACATTCGCCTTAAATTTTTTAGAGAAAGCTGTGAACATTACATTTGGCACATACCCACATTTTGCAGTAGTTGGTATTCCCTACAGGTTAGAAACGACGCTGTTAGAATACTAACTGGTTTCCACACGATGTTTTCCATCATGACGAATAACCTAATAACACAATTCTTAGTTTATTTATTCTTATTTAAATCACATCTTAGTTTTACTATGTTATCTTATTTTTTTCTTATGTAGTTGCTGTGTTTCGGTTTGAAGAGTGTAGTCGCCGGTGGTAATTACAGGCACATGAGGCTTAACATCTGTATGCCTCAAGTTGATGGACGCAGGGCAGTGAATCGTAGGGCACGTTCCTATCGTGCGTGACCTACGAGGCAATACTTTGTTATAGGTGATGGTTACCACTTAACATCAGGAGGGCCATCTGCTTGTTACATCGTTGTATAAAAAATAAAAAAAAAAGGTAGAAATACAAAAGTCCCTACATTGTATAAAGTTTGATAAAATAATACTTCATAAAGTAGTAAGTGGTAGTAGTTATGCTATAACTAAGGTAATAGTCCCTTTGCATTGTATCCGTATTCACGTTCACCTAACCACTGCACTATAATTTCCAATCTCATGGAATGGAACCATATAGGCCATTATTCAAGATGGCTGGAGAGTTAAAGAGCATAATAGATGAGGTATTTGCTCGATCTGCCAAGGCGTAAAGCTGGGAGCGCTTGTCATGATCCCGCGTTGAGTTCGTTAGGTAAATATATTTCGATGACCTTTATTCCTTCGCAATATGGTCCATATTTATGCCAAAATAAAAAGAGCATAGATTGCTAAAACATGCCGATCACGTGACCTAACGAAGCGAATACGATAGGATAGAACACATTGACACAATTCGATGTGACAATATGAATATTCTGATAGTATTCTTCTGACTGTATTCAGGTAAAATCTACACAACATACATTGTAAATGTAAATTATGTTACAATGCACTATTGTTGAAGCCCCAATCTCAATATGTATGATTTTCAGTTAACTTTATTTTACATAACAGCTATAAGTAAAGATATGAAATTATACTTGTGCTTCGTTTTTGATAGTTTTTTAAATGAGTAACATATAGGAATCTTTTATTATTAAAAAATTAGGTATGTAACTTGTGGTCTTCTTATGATAGAACTTCACGTACAAGTAAGTTCGTTATTCATAAATTATTTGCTGTACGCATCGTATCATTTGGCTATTGAATAAGTAAAGACGGGGTATGTAATGGTTTACTTACTGGTGATCCACGGTGAGGGCTCTCCTGGGGGGCGCCACCAGGGCAACAGGCCAAGCGGCCTGCACCAACGATTCTCTCACAAACTGCTCCCAAGACGGAGAATGGCCTGAAAATAAAGATAAAACCAGTGTTACATTTTTCAGTCCACTTATTATGAAAAAAAAAACAGACGGCTTCACGACTCTGAACCCCAGGCACGGTAGATATCCCCTCAGCTCTTTTGGTACCAAGTCCGACTTACAATTTTTTTAACGACTTCTAAGGGTGGGATAGTCAGAAGTATGTTCAAACATAATATCCACTTATGAAATGACTCAAAGTGCTCAAAGTGCCCTACGATGGTTTTTTTTAACCAACAAGCTGATGGAACAAGCATATGGCCAACCCGATGCTAAGCGGTAACCATCACATATAACAAAGCATTGCCTCGTAAGTCACGCACGATAGGAACGTGCCCTACGGTGCACTGCCCTGCGTCCATCAACTTGAGGCATACTGATGTTAAGCCTCATGTGCCTGTGATTACACCGGCGACCACACTCTTCAAACTGAAACACAGCAACATTGCTATGCGGCAGAAAAAGGCGTAGTAATAGTACTTCCCCGGCCGAGTCCTTCACAAAGAGCTCTACTACTCTTATGGCGTTGACAACACCTAATATTTCTCTCGCTCGCACGATTCGACATTTTGAAAGATAAAATCACAAATTTCAATTTTGAAAAATCGCAAACAACCATTTTGTTTACAATCACATTGCGCATAGTTTGGTAAAAATTTCATTTTGATTGATGTAAGTTTTCCTACTCAAAAGTTTGCTTGAGTACGAAAACTAGAAAAGCAAACTTTTAGGTAGGAAAACTTGTATCGATCAAAATGATTTTTTTACTTAATTGTGCGCAATGTGATTGCACACAAAATGGTTGTTTACGATTTTTCGAAAATGGGTTTAGTGATTTTATATCTTTCAACGAGTCAAAACGTGCGAGCGAGAGTCACATTAACTCATGTCTTCGTCTTAAAGAAAAAAACAATGACTGAAGTTTGATAACTATTTGACAATAACATTAACACTAACCAGCGAAAATCGAGCGGTGACGGTTAACGTTAAATCATGACGTCATTTTAACAGTTCTTGTTGCAACAAATTTTTAGCAAAAACTCCGAATTTAACAAACGATTTCACGTTAACGTTAGATGGTGCGACTCACACTTAAAATATTTTCCTTTAATAACTGCTACCTATACTGATAAAATTCCGATTCGATTGAATAAACAATTTCCAATCTTTAGGAAAATATCCAAAGCAAACAATAGAAAATTATTAGAGAAATTCAAAGTTCAGTTCACACAAGAAGCTCAAAAGCGTTCCTTTCAAAGTCTTCATTTACTGTTGAAACATTGTTTGTTCAAAAGATTAATAAAACACTTTCATATTTTGTAGTAATATTAACATACCAGCTCTTTAAGCGGTCCGATTCCCGTCACAGTGGACATCATCTACCTAGTGTAGATGTTATACTAATATGCAATCATTTGAGTTTTGACAGTTATTATGTCAACTAGCTGACGAAACAAGCAAATGAACAACCTGATATTAAGTGCTAACCATCACCTATGACAAAGCAAGCTCGTTAGTTACCGATGATAGGAACGTGCCCTACGTGCCTACCTACCCTGCGTCCATCAACTTGAGGTGAGGCACACAGATGTCAAGCCTCATGTGCCTGTAATTTCACAGACAACCACACCCTGCAAACCCAATGAAATTTTGAGTTTTAGATCGTTTTGCGACGCACATGGAGCTCATTTTAACATTTGGACAGGATTTGATCTCAAAGGTGTTAATTAAAACTTAGTTATTTAGCTTCGTAATATAACACCGAAGTTATGCTTACCGCATAACCACTGCGGATTTGGAGATGTAAGGATAGTTGCGAAAAGTTTATTATGTTTAGCTTAGCTGAGAGTCCAGTAGTAACCCGCTTTCCTATCCTAAGGTCGTATGCTAAGGGTTCGAAACCGGTGGTAAATTAATGAGTTTTTCTGTTCAAAAATCGATGTGTAACTAGTACTCTCAAACAGTGAAGGAAAACGTAGTGAGGGGACCGGCATGTCGCAACCTAAAATTATCGAAATCATGTGACAAGTGCTCGGAAAGTGCTCCTTAAAGAAGCTGCTTTGCGGGGCACTGGAAATCCTATCAAAATCGAAGTCAAGAAACGTTTATTTTGTGTAAAAAACATAGATCGGCGATATACAGAGAACAATATAACCGCACTGTTTTGAAATAACTATTGAAACGAAAAGAAGTAACTCAGCGGTAGTGTTTTGACTGAAATGATAATATCACCAAAGACAGCCTTCATAGCTCAGTTGGTAGTAACTCTGCCTTCTGCGCTGTTGGTCGTGGGTTCGATTCCAACCGAGAACAAACATCTGTTTGATGAATATAGATGTTTGCTCTCTTTCTGGGTGTTATATAATATTATAAGTAAGTAGTATTTACAAAAAGTATGTAAGTAGTAAGTAGTATATCAGCTATCTGGTTCCCATATCAATAGCTTTGGCTTAGTTCGGGGCGAGATAGTGCTGTTGGAAATGTCCACCAATATTTATTTATTTATTATAACCGTTGATATTAGCCAACAAACCTAATTATACTTACCACAAATGCTTTCGGTATTTGAGTTACCAGCCAGCTCCTTTTGGAATTTACTCTTTATACCTGCAGAAATAGAACCACTTAGAATGCAACTTCGCTAGCCTTCCCTCAGGTACGAGTAAGTTGGTAAGTACTTAGCTACTTGGAATCTCAGAACACGTAAACCCACTTGCGCCGCTTCAACTAATAGTAGTTTCAAGCTAAATTGACATTGTCAACGACGAATTGAACAGAATGCAAGCTTCAGAGCCACCAACTTATCTGAACCGATCTGAAGTTAGCCGTTTGAGCTGTCTTCCATTCACTATTGGCCATTTATGCACAAATGGCTAACCTCAGACCGGTTCAGATAAATTGGTGGACTTCGGGATTTTCGGTCGATGCTAGTTGTGTTACGAAATATCAAATAAATAAGCGTTTGTAATTATTACAAATATTAGGATACGCTGAGAACGTTTTGCTATAAGGATTTAAACTTTTAATTAAAACTTTACATTTATCAAGCAGACTGGACGCAAATACGGCTATTAAGCGCAGATAAATTTTAGTTTTATGATCCCTCTGGGTTTATTAACTACATCACCTCTAACGAGTTCCTCCTACGCAAGGTGTTTAAAGTTAAATATAAATGACTAGCATCCGCCCGTGGCTCCGCTGTCATGGTACCTACAAGGATAAAAACTAGACTTTTTATATAATATGTAATTCCAAGTTTCATTCAAATTTGTGTAGCCGTTAACGAAAATACACAAACACAATCGCTCTGAATCGTTCAAACTGGAAATGTATCAGGGGAGGCGTATTTCCATTTCATAATGATGAAACTATAATAATTGTATCCTCAGTATAGCTATATATTATATTTGCAAGCAGATCCTACCACAATTCTCCACCAATACTGCGGTTACTGATCCGGGACCAAGCGTGGTGAGTAATGCAAACCCTCCACCCATCCACTCAAAATAATGAACCCATGATTTGCCCTGAAAATCTATGGGGAAGAATTAATCTAGCAAAGGAATTGAACCACAATTATACAATACTACCTGCTATAGCACAAAATTTGCATGCACACGAGAGTTGCATATTTTATTTAACAAAGGAGCTACTTTGGCACATTATCCACGTACCATGTCACAGACCGCCAGAAGTAAGCTAGTTCAATCGACAGTGCAACGTAGACTGATGTACTTTTTTGCACGCCTTGTTATCAGCATTGCATTGTTTTGTTCGAGAGTTTCGAAATCCACTGCACCTCCCTCGAGTCTTGAGATTTTTTAGCTGTTAGTTTCCTGTATTTTGAGCGTCTTTAGTGGGTTTTATAAAGAATCATGTGCCCTATCTGGCGTGCTGAGAACCCGCATGAGTTGAGATATCTATATACTGTTGTCAATATTAAGCCGGCATTTGACTTTTCGGTAGTTATTGTTCTGTGGTTGTTGTAGGGCAAACGTTTCAGATTACGTACCTATATTGAACAATGAAAATGTAACACCTAGTGCTTCATATCTAGCAGGCGTGAACTTAGAACTCGTTATCAAAGCAAGCATAAGAGTAGTAGAGCTCTTTGTGAAGGGCTCGTCCGGGGAAGTACTACCACCACGCCTTTTTCTGCCGCCAAGCAGCAACGCTGTGTTTCGGTTTGAAGAGTGTGGTCGCCGGTGTAATTACAGGCACATGAGGCTTAACATCTGTACGCCTCAAGTTGATGGACGCAGGGCAGTGCATCGTAGGGCACGTTCCTATTGTGCGTGACCTACGGGGCAATGTTTTGTTTATAGGTGATGGTTACCACTTAACATCAGGTGGGCCATCTGCTTGTTCCATCAGCTAGTTGTATAAAAAAAAAAAAAAAAAAAAAGCATATACCAAACTTCACCTTAAAAATACTTATATGAAATTTTTGCATAAGACAGTGAAAAACGAAGCATGTCTATTTGTAATTAGCGTGTCCTTTTTCAGCTATACGCGGGCCTTTAGGGAGACGTTTTAGAGCATCCCAGTTTGCTATCACAAACTTTGTGATAGCTTTTTCCTTAAGCAAAACATAGTAACATACAAGGGTTAGTACCCGAAGGACCTTAAAAATTTCCTTGAAAGATGTCAGATATGTAGTTTCATATTGCCTGTGTAGTTTGTATGCCTAGTCATTTTTACTTACTAAGCACAGTATTGTATCTGTTCTAACATTATTCATTATTGCTTCGTTGTAGTGAAATTACCTTTATACCGACGGTATAGAGGTCTTTAAATATGTTGAACGAAAACGATCCAAATAAGTTTTTATAAAGACCGATATATCATCAAATGAGCATAATTCATTTCGTCATCCATTTATTCTCTTCGTGGTATATATTATAGCTTTATAAATTCAGACATTTGAATAATGTAACGACCTTAATTAGCTTTATGTTACGAGTATAACTGCCTACGTGTGTGTTACGCTGAAAACACACAAATTCAAAAAGAAAATGTAACTAATGAGACATCAAGAAACATAGAGACTTCTTAGAAGTACCTATGTTTCTCTTTTCTCGTTTTTGATTACATGTTACGAATACAAATTGAAATCGTCTTCTTCTTCTTTGAATTTTACATTGTATGTAATGTTAATTCTGTTTCAATTTATAATACCTATTCTGACTAGCTCAACAAGCTAGACTAGCAAACAAAGGTAATAACTTTCCTCAGCCGTATATAAATATGTAGGGAACCAAACAGTGAAAACTTTACTAGTTATGCACATTAGAAACAAACACTTGAGGAACGTTAATCTAGTTAGATATAGATCACAAACTCTATCTGCTATGTAAATTAAAAATACTGCAAATATAACCCGACTTGAATAAATTTTAATATTTCCTTTATTTCGCGCTCCATATTTAAATTCTAAAGTTTCTGTATGTGTCTGACCTCCAACGGATGTAAGCGTGAAATTAAAGTGACGACGTTCCGATGTACACAAGGGCATTATTCACTATGAAAATAGGAGATTCCTTGCCCCAAACCGTGAAACGTCAAAACTTGATGTTGGGCTTTAATCTATAAGACATAGGAGATACTTTGCCCTGACCGTATGACACCGGCTGCCTTGTCTTAGCTGAGATCGCGGTGCAAATGGTCATAGTGAATAAGGCTCCTGCACAGTATCTACACAAGGTATTACAAGATCAAACTGTATACTTTTTTACAAATACAAAATTATTTATTTCCATAAAAATACGCGTACACTATAAAATAGCAGACTCTGTCTTCTATTATAGTTTAAAAACTTGTGTTACATAAGACAGTGCATTCTCCCTACAATGTTTACATATAATATAGAGAAACAAAAGTTGATTTAACAAGGTATGCTAAACAATATGTAAGTGGAAAAATAAAATAGGCTAAAAATGACAGAAATATAACAAAAACAAAAGTAAAATTTAGAAAAAAAAATTAAAACACTAGATTTTTAATAAGCTGTAGATAGATCGTTTTTTGAAGGTAATAAACAGAACTGAACAAAAAGCTCAATGCTATTGGCATGAGAGCGAGAGAGAGAGAACTAGCTAATAGAACAAGTAGATGACCCACCGAGGTAACCATCACATATAACAAAGCAGCCTCGTAAGTCACGCACGATATGAACGTGCCCTACGATGCACTGCCCTGCGTCCATCAACTTGAGGCATACAGATGTTAAGCCTCATGTACCTGTAATTACACCGGCGACCACACTCTTCAAACCGGAACAAAGCCACATTGTTAGCGGCAGAAAAAAATATATATTTTTA
This sequence comes from Plemyria rubiginata, assembly GCA_963576535.1. Classification (NCBI taxonomy): domain Eukaryota; kingdom Metazoa; phylum Arthropoda; class Insecta; order Lepidoptera; family Geometridae; genus Plemyria; species Plemyria rubiginata. The sequence goes on along the minus strand of OY754908.1, from coordinate 11,009,780 downwards.
TTTTTTGATGTTGTTACAGACATTTGTCAAACCTTGATTATTTTTTTATATATCAAGCAATATAGCACGCCATAGGCAGGGGGTCCATCCACACACCTTGGAGCCAGGATGGTCGCGCACTGTTCGTTTTCAGAGGAACTTCCTCCCGCGCACTCTAAGGTTGTGGAATGCGCTCCCTGCGGATGTTTTCCCTGGAGAATACAGTATGGGGTTCTTTAAAAAAGGCGTATTAAAATATTTAAAGGGTCAGCAACGCGAGTGTGACACATCTGGTGCTATAAACGTCCATAGGCTACGGTGACCGCTTCCCATCAGGTGGGCCGTATGCTTGTTTGCTACCTTGGTAGTATAAAAAAAAAAAAAAATATTGCTGAACCCTAAGAATCGTAGGCTTAACCTTGTGGCTTGTTGTAATAATTTTGTTTCACTTCTATATGGACTATGTAGTTGTCTGAATTAAACAATTTTTATTTTTTTTTATTTATTTATTTATTTTAACCAAACTTTGCATGTTATACACCGTGACTCTTCCTTATCGCGTGAATATTATACTATTCCATTAATCCTCCACGAAGGCTTGTGGTGAATTTATAACAAAGGATGCAGCTTTGCGCTGGTTACTTAAGTTATTAATAACGTGTTATGTTGCCGCTACCTTTTCATGGTAGTATTACGAGTATGTTTACCTATGGCACATTTTGAACAAGGCTGATAATAATTATTATGAAATTCTTTTATTAAATTGAAAAATCGAAACAAAAAATGCTGATAGGTAATGAGGAGGCTCTTAGTTGTTCCAGATCGTCGTCTAGCTAGACTAGAACAAAAACCGTAGTGGTGAGAGCCTGGTAAAAGAACAACGGTTATTAAGACCACAGAAATATAAATATTCTCTGTTCCGTGGTTATGACAAATGTATTCAAAATCCTTTGTGACAAATGCACTAATCCAGGGTCAAGGAACTTGGATACTAGAAACGCAAAAGAAAAAAATGACGTTTGAAAATTTGAAAATGGAAGACGCGCGACGATAGGCAAATACAATTTTTTATACTCTTGTACTGTGTACAGTTGTACCATAATTATGTATGTATATCCAATATTGTCCAATCAGCGTCAAAAAGAGCATTTCTGTTTTTTAAAGTTCAAACCATAATCGAGTGAAAACGAGCTATATGTAATTTTCCGTCTAGTTTCGACACCGGTACCTACCTAAAGTCTGAGTTTTTTCATTTCTGGATCGTCAGGCTGGATTTTTTATAGACTCGACAGGTTCTTTACTACGGGGTACTGAGAACTCTCGACTCGAACTCAAAAACTAGGCTCGCTTTACAGAAATCTAAATACCAAAAACAAAAAAAAACTGGTATTTGCGGCAGGTTCTGCAATACTATAATAATTATGAGAGCAATTTTTTTTGTGATTTTTTTATACTAGCCCATATTTCAGATAGGCCCGATACTGAGGCTGAATTCCGTTTCCATTCACAGTTTAATTCAGTACAGATGCTGAAGCTAACCGATCGCGGAAGTAGGTCAAGTTCAAGTTGAATCAACAGTATTAAATTTCAGCGGCTGTGTTTTCTGCAGTGACGGAAATTGAAGGGTCGTCTTGAATTTTAACCAAAAATAAACACTAAAGAAATTTGGCACAAGGTTCTGAAATATTTACGTACCTATTTTGACAATTTAAAGATCAAATGCCACGAATTTTCATAAAAAGAATCAATCTTGGATACAGGCTCGTAAAGTTACTTACTAGGTAATAAGCTATTGGACATTTTTGACATAGTCATATGCGATTAATACAGAGGTTTAATTATGTTGGCGATATGCTACCGATTGTGTGAAAATTTGTAATAGTCGGTTATGCTCTATAGTAGGCATCTCGCTACTAAGCCGTGCAAATCACTACAAGCACTTAAGTTACACAGAAGATGTCATCATAACACTAGAAAACTATGAATAAGCTCTAATATACTCTCCAAAATGACAGAAAACGAATCCTTTCTTTGTAAAGTTTTAATATTCTTGTCTAGTCAGGGGCCTAATCACGACTGAATTTTACTTTAGTGGCGTAAATGTATGAGATCGTAACCAACCTACAACACAATAAGTTCGTATACCGTGCGATACGTTCAACGCCACAAATTTCAAAATGTGTTCGCGCGATCGAGGCCCAGACTGTTGATGTGACGTACAGACAGTGTGTTTTATATAGGTATCTTGTTATCTACGAATAGGGTTATGCTATATAGGGTGCTGGAGTGAAATATATTAAGGGTAGCGCCAGCCAAAGAATGTGAATATTACAGGGATCGCACAATAGGGAATACCTTGTCATTCCCGGCGAAGCTTTGATCTGGGACCGAAAATGGGTTTATTATGATGTATATTCATAAACGTAATGCGTGAAACTTTTTTGAGCCTGAACTACTTCTTGTCAGAGACAGTATTTATGAACTTGAAAAACTAAGGTAAAATGTGTTAAAAATAAAATCGTGAGATGACTTTGCGGTTTTTATAATTGGTAGGTAGGTACTTGCTGGGTAACACACTGCTAAAAACGGTCACTTTCAAATGAAAAACTCATTCTAAAATTACTTCTAATTGTGATGCCAATGCCATACTTACTTAAAACAACTTTTATGTATTTACTAGTACCTAAGTATAGAGAATTGAAGTACCTACTTTGTTTGCACATAGAATACACATTACACATAATTCAGGCAATCCATGTGTTTTAAATCTAGATCGATTCAGCGCCTATTACAATCTCTGAAAAACGCTTTCTAGTCAGATAATATATTACAGTTATATAATTTTAGACTCGTCATAAATAAAAATGGGCATATTTTACTTGACGGATTGCGTACCCTAAAGATGGTGAATTAGGCGCTTAGTTGAATAAATGTAGCATGTAACGAAACAGACAAACGCATTTTTTATTTTTAACAAAACAGACGATATACTTTTACTTCTATAAGTTGGTGTGTACCTATTTAGATAACAAATAGCCAAAGCCGCAAAGGCCGTATCTATCAAATGCCAGACCCTTCTAAGGTTTCCCTAAGGTGGCAATCAAAGAGGAGCAACCAATCAGATCCAAATTCCCTTTCATGATTGCGGAAAACTATCGGGCATTGTTCATTTGTTTCTAATGGACACTGATTGCATTTGACCGTGCTGAGCTACCTCCTCTGAGCGAATTGTTTGATAACGCCATACTTACCTACTATTAGAATTTTCTCGCAAACTCTTTGAGAGCACCGGGTGGTCGTGGGTTTGAATCCAGACATGAACTTGTTTACTTTGGCACAGAAGAATTAATGTTTGCCCCGAACTGAGATTTTCACTGAGATGCATTCCGAACGCTCGGAAAATTTAAGTAACTGTTCCATATCAGCAGTGCAAGTACCGTTCTTATCGATCGCTTAGTTTGACATTTAGAATGGTCAAAATTCGTTAAAATGGTTTTGTTCATTGTTGAAACCATTTTTAACGAATTTTTGACAATTCTAAATGTCAATTAAGCGATCGATAAGAACGGTACTTGCACTGCAGGTGCGCCATTTGATAGGGTTACATCCTTTTGTCAAACCCGAGTAGTTGAACTTCAACTGAGTCTCGTTTATTATTACTAGAACCGATACCTTCCTTATTTCAAATTTTATAAAAATAAATAAGCGCGATACAACATCACTAGTTGCACCGTGTTAATTATGACCCTGCAGTATAATTGGTAACACAACACCCACTCACCCCCATAACTTTAGTTGGTCAGTAAAAACGTTGTACACGCGGATACCAATCAAGCTACACAAAACCAAAGAAAAATGACACTTATAACAACGACATAAAAGCGAGCAGTCTATAGCCTAATGCGTATCCGTGTGTACCTAGAGGATCCCGTCTCTAGAGTAACGATGGTCTAACTAAAATACTCATGTTTTGAATTAATATTTCAGCCAACCGAGATAGTCATGGATGTTTTATACAAGTTTAATAGGATAGAGAGGAATAGGTTTAGGCTGACCAATTTTTTATCTATAAGTAGGTAGATACTACGAATATGACCTAGTATGAACTAGTACTAAAACCTACTGATGATGACTCCGTCAACGGCGAACCTTGTTAGCTTCGGTCATGTGAGCGAATATAGCTCGCAAAACCAAAAAACCCAAAAGCTTGATTGATGGACGCAGAGACTAGCAGTTGTATTCTCTTAACTGTGACGTAGGGCAGTGCACCCTAAGGCACGATCATATCGTGCATGACTTACGGCGATCCATTGTTTTAGGTGACGGTTTTCTTACCTTTATAAACGCATCTAATGCTAAGTACTACTTACTGGTTTCAATACTTAGCTAGGTACTTCGCTTAATTGTCTGACTAGCACAGCATGCACTACGTGCAGTGCTCGCTAATCGCTTTCTTTAGTTCTCGCACCATTAGCTTAAACATAATATGGAGTCTCTTTTCTAGCACGAAAAAGCTACAGTTACGTTGCTACAGCACCACATAAAACTTGCAAAGAGCTAAGCCCTTTAGCCTTGTGTTTGATATCTAGAACCCTTAGAGAAGGCTGGCGTTTTGCCAAACTTTTAGATAATTAGGTAAGTAACGGAATGAGATTCCGAAAAGGCTGTGTGATTTTCCTCACGTAGTTCGCCAGATGTCGTTCTGTTAATTAGAATGTCTCAGGATAAGGTAATTTCTTTAGTTGAGCTATCTCTAGATCGTTCGCAACGGTGTTCAATTATGCAAGAGTTTCATAAGTTTTTTGTATTTTTTTTTTTAAACTTGTATTCATAGTAATTTCTTTGTGAATAAATGTTATTCCATATTTTTTGAACAGCAAAACTAACTATTGATAGTAGCTAAAAATAAACAGCCTTACTTATAAACGCAATTTAATAGTTGAACCATGCTTAAACCGTTACTTAAAGATTTTCTTACTTATAAACACATAATAGGGCTAAACTGCCTCTAAAACCAATGTTTAGAGAGCTGTCAAATTAAACAACCTCGACCCCAGGTTTAGCGATCCTAAGTAGCTGATTTTTAATCTGCGATCCAAAAAGAAGAAGATTTATACTGTGTTTGTGTGCCATAATTATTATTATCTTGTTTATCAACTGAGAATATTTTTTTCCTAAAAAAGGAGGACTTGAACGATGTACCTACGCGTTTTTCGCGACACGTTCGGGGATACTGTCGTCGGCCTAAACTTAATCCAGCAGTGGAGGCCCAGAGAGTTCAGAGAAACGTGGGATACGCTTGTTGAACTCTCTGAAGAGGACTTCAGAGAGAGGTACCAATTCTCAAAAGAAAATATGCTGAGGATCATTGAAATTCTTCGCCATGACTTGACCCAAGACAGCCGTGGAGGAGGCATACCGGTTGAAATACAAGTCATGGCGTTTATAAGATAATGGGGCGACATAGGATACAGCAAGACCGCGCAGATCAGATATTCATGGCATGAGCCAGCAAGCAATAACACGCCTGTGCGTTAGAGTGGCCATCGCACTGTCATCACAATGCTCCATCTAATTCTAATTCTAATTCGTGGTGGGCGAATGAGATCTGCACGGACGTCCCGCAATGGGGTGTATTGTGCATTGTCCCCCTGCTAACCTCACCCCAGCCAGCCCAACTCCTTAAAATAGCGGAGAAGGACCCTGGGTTGGTGGTAGCAGTGTTTGAGCATCCCTGGTGACAATTCGGATGCAGATGAGAGAGACCCGATTAGCTTCTGCAGTCCAGTTTTGGATCTGACTTCGTTAGTTGCGGAGCAGTGCAGTACCACATGCTCCACCGTTTCTTTTTCCTGAAGACATCCACGACATAGGTCGCTGTCTGTCGCTCCGATCTTAAAAAGATGGTAGTTGAGGTCGCAGTGGCCCGTGATGATTACGACCATCAGCTTTAGGTCTTCGCGTCTCAGCTTTAACAGGATGGTTGTCAAGTGCCTGTTTGTGGCTGAAAGTATTGTCTTTGTATGTTTGCAGTCTGATCTGCGCTCCCATTGCTTTTGATGTTCCTTCTGGGAATGCATCTTCAGGCTATTTTTTATCTCCACCGATGTTGGTTTACATAGGCCTATGTCATTTATGGTCGGCGACAATACTCCATCATTACATCAACAATGCGGGAGAAAACAGAAGCTGTAGAGCGATTTCGGTCTTTTAGCGGATTTCCTCAAATCATCGGCGCCATAGATGGCACCCACTTATAGATCATCACTATCAACGTAAAATGTGTGGAGTGGAGGTGCAGGGTATATTAGAAAACTGCATTATTCAATAAATACACAAGTTGTTTTCAGGAATGTCCTTCTACTTTTCAATTCAGCTTCCTTACAATAAACAGATGCGTTAGCATACCTACTAGTTAGTGGTAGGTAGGTAGGTGGTACTATTTGCGGAATTTGAAACAAGTTCGGCAAACCGTTTCTAAATTCCTTGGACAAACCCTAAGAAGAATAAACAAGTACCTATCCAAATTCCTTGGGCAAACCCATGATAAATCCTACTAATATTAAAAACGCGAAAGTTTGTACTTTCACGCCAGAACGGCTGAACGGATCTGGATGAAACTTGTCAGAGGATAGATTAGCTGGAATAGCACATAAGCTACTTTTTATTCCGTGGGAATACCGGGATTTAAATTTGCGCGGGTGAAACCGCGGGGCGCAACTAGTGTCATACATAATGAATTAAGGCCCCAGCGGAGGGCCATTTCCCATACAAACCTAATACCAAAATGATTTCTGATTCAAGCATATTTCCCTTATATTATTGTATTATTTGTATTCGAATAGTATTTATGCGTGTCACTACATAGTTATTTTTTCAAATAATTTCCCTGAAATTAAATAAAAGCCAATCGCATTTTGCACTGTTTTATGCTAAAATTTACAAGTTTTCTTCCTACTTATTTCGAATCAAAAACAACAATATCTCACATATTGATTCTAAAGGAACATAGCTTACATTGTCTAGTTACAGAAAAAAAATACTATGTGAAGAATACGAAAAGTTTTCAGTCATCATTTTTGGTATTAAGGAATACAACCAAAATCACGCCAATTTCAAACTTCTATTAGTGCTATCGCACCGTGCACGAGGAGGCGTACGCTGACGGGAAACTATGGTTGTGTGTGTGATCGCTCGGACATGACAAGTTCGCACGCACACACAGACTGAAGCGTCTGAATGAAACGTGTCTATTTATGCGCCGCCCGCCCTGCCGCGCCACCGCCGCGCCGCCTCCACGTCGCCGCCGCGTTGCTCAGGGTCTGGAGCGCGGCGGGGCTCATTCGGAGGTCATCGTTGGGGTACCTACACCTAGGTACTGTGGTATGAGAGGCTATTGTTATGTGTTATTTTCTAAATCAGTGTCCTGACAAGCTACCTACCTACTGTGTTGTGCGTGCGTGCGTATTTGTTTGTTCAGTAATATATTGACTGTGCTGTTGGCTTGGATTGAGATTTCCTGCTTTGGTTGTTGGAAACATAGGTACTACGACCTGTTTATTTGTAGCTTTGTTTACGGACTTCGATATTTTTCAGTTCGTTTGGTTCTTGTTATGAACTCGGAACGTATGGGGGATCTCATTATACCTACCTTACTTAGGTACCTACTTTATTACATAATTTACTTACCTAGTTGTTTTCATATTTAGAGTAAATATGTATTTACGTAGGTACCTATCTATCTAACATGTTGTTTATATAGGTATGTGAATTAGGGAAGTACCTACCTATTACCTAGGGTTCGATTCCCGCTCCGGATCAAATTTGTGTACGATCTGCAGAAATTTGTTCCGTTGGTCTGGGTGTTTTCTACGTATAACAAAAAAACATCCATTATTGTACTAAACCAGTAGCACCCCGCGGTTTCACTCGCGTAGGTTTGAATCCCGATATTCCCACGGGATAAAATGTAGCCTATGTGTTATTCCAGACTAGATATATTATATCTCTGTGCTCATTTTCACCATGATCCGTTCAGCCGTTCCGGCGTGAAAGAGTAACAAACATCCATCCATCCATACTTACAAACTTTCACGCTTATAATATTAGTAGGACTAGTAGCGCCCCGCGGTTTCACCCACGTAGTTTTATATACCGGTATTCCCACGGGATTAGCATAGTAGGATATTAGTAGGATAAGTAGGTAGGTGCCTAGATTATGTATAGTGCGTACACGCAAAAAATACGCCAGAAGGAGGGGAAGGTCCATACCTAGGTACTTCGCGTTTATAATATTTGAAGGATAATAGGATAATGCTGGACAATCCACACAGCACCATCTAGCCCCAAAGTAAGTTACTCAAAGCTGGTGATAAGGGTACTACCTATATAACTGATACAATTATAGGTATTCAATTTAATACATCATAATTATACTTACATAGATAAATACTTTTTATTATACTTACATGGAAAACACCCAGCCAGACTAACAGAACAAATTTCTGCAGATCGTACACAAATTTGTTCTGAGGCGGAAATCGAACCCGCAACCTCTCGCGTCGCAGGCGGACTCTCGCCCGCTGCGCCACAGAGGTCGTCAATTTCATAACTTGTTGTTTCTCTAACGCGTTGTTTGCATCTGACTATTTCGTCTAGCTCGTCATCAAGTTTGGTGGCTTGGTTCGTCGAGTGACTACCAAGCGGCGCAGCAGTCCGAGGTCAAGTCCCACCGCAAAACTCACTTTTTGCACTAAAGTTTTTTTTTTTTTTATTAATCTTTTTTTTTGGAACTTTATTTACCATGGAGTTTATGAAGATTACATGCACAGGATGTAAAAAAGCAATACCCGGAAAGGAATATCTCCTACCTACTATAATATACCTACCTACAATACCCTAATTGTATGCTGTGTGTTTTTGTGGCCAATAAAATACTGTCTATGTCTATGTCTATGTCTAACTTCACAATAATAGGCAAGTAGGGTAGGTATGTAGGTACATACTCGTATTTTATTCTTTTATAGGTACTTACCTATTCTATTGCAGAATATAATAATAATAAATAATCGAGTATCTCGTACCTATGTGCAAACTTATCTCCTCCACTGTTTTCAGCGTTCTTTTTGGCTGACGCGCACTATATCTACTTATGTTCCTAGGTAAGTGAAGTAGAGAAGTAGGTAGGTACCTACCTAGATACCTCCGTAGGTAATTATTATGTATAGTGCGCGTCACGCAAAAAGAACGCTGGATAGAGGGGGAGGGGGTGTGATTTCGCAAGTATTTTATACCTATGCGCAAAGACATCCCCTTCATTGTTTTCCAAACTTTGCATAGATTACGATTAGGGAGACACAGAATAACGTGTACGAAGCCGCAGACTGGGGCTTGTAGGTACCTATTTTATTTAGTTTGGCACCGAAGCTGTTGGCAGTTTTAAACTTTATCGTCATAGCCATAAAGTAAGTAAAAGTAAAGTTGTCAGAGAATCTGAGCTCTGTTCAAGCGATTCTATGCAATAAAGCAATGAGCAAAATGTTTAAAATTATTTACACCGAAACACCGCCGCTTCGTTGCTGAATTGAGCCATAGTGTCACCAGGCGATCAGACTCGTGCGGAAATGTCTGGATTCTTGAGTTCTTCTTGGGCACGATCCGGATTTCCCTCCACCTTTATTTGTCAAATTCCCTATTACCTATAGGGTGTCTAATTGAGGTACTAAATAGTTCAAAAAAGGTAATAAATATTGATAGTTTCCAAACATAACCTTTGACGACCTCAGTGGCGCAGCGGGCGAGAGTCCGCCTGCGACGCAAGAGGTTGCGGGTTCGATTCCCGCCTCGGAACAAATTTGTGTACGATCTGCAGAAATTTGTTCCGTTGGTCTGGGTGTTTATGTATATAATAAAAAATATCTATCTATGTAAGTATAAAATGTATTAAATATATCAGTCATCTAGTACCCATAACACAAGCTTTGAGTAGCTTACTTTGGGGCTAGATGGTGCTGTGTAGATTTTCCAGCAATATTTATATTTATATTTATTTTATAAAAAATCGAACAGTTGATGGATGCAGGGCAGTGCATAGTAGGGCACGTTCCTATTGTGCGTGACCTACGGGGCAATGTTTTGTTTATAGGTGATGGTTACCACTTAACATCAGGTGGGCCATCTGCTTGTTCCATCAGCTAGTTGTATTAAAAAAAAAAAAAAAAAAAAAAACATGGTCCAGTGGTTCTGATGCTTACCATTACCTAAAGGGTGTCTCGGAAAGGTAGAGATTGATTGAAATGCAAATTACCTATATCATTTTCCTGCAAATATCATTTTCCTTTTTTTGATAAATAAATATTTTTTGATAAATAAATATAATGCTGGACAATCCACACAGCATCATCTAGCCCCAAAGTAATCTACTCAAAGCTTGTGTTTTGGGTACTAGATGACTATTTAATACATTATATACTTACATAGATAGATATTTTTTATTATACATAAACAGCCAGACCAACGAAGTATAGTTGGTACTTACTTTAGTTTCAATCAATTTTTTATAATGACTGTACTTTTATGGGCCCGCGAGTTGATGACAAAAAAAATAGGTAATAACCCGCGAGATGACGAACAAGCCGTAATATCTCACACTATATTTTTTTTTATCTACCATTATAGGTAAGTACATGTCGTAGTGTTTTACCGATATGGTTACCCCACAAGGCTTACCTCAATAGTAAATTGATTCGGTTGTTTATACTTACCACTACCTAATTTTAAATCGATCTTTTGTTTCCTTATCTTATATCACAAATATATAAAAAATATACTAATTTAGGGTTTTATCTCGGGTGGAATGCGCGAGCGGCGTCAAAGGCGCGGTGGCTGGCGAAGCGTGGGGCGCCGGGGGGGGGGGGCCTTAGCGGGCCGCGCGCCGCCGCCTCCGCCAAGGTGGGTAGGTACGATACAACTTCAAATTTGTAGGTAACTGAATACCTACTCAGGGATAATTTAGTTTTCTATTAGTAAAATAACTTACTGAACTAAATAATCAGTTCAGCAGTAAGTAATTAAAAGTATTATAACTACGCATTTAATTTTACGGAGCGTGGCACACACGGAACAGAGAAAACATATTTCCGTGGTCGCACACGTCCGTCACGCACCGGCTCTAAATCGGAAAAACCCGAGTACACTGTCGCGATCCATAACTTTGATCCCCACCACTCAGTCGATCTAAGTTTACCTTATGGCGCATCCACACATGCCCGGCGGCACGCGCGGCTTTCTTTCGTTGCCGGCGGCAGTTTGCTTGCTTGCTGCTTCGATACGGAGTGGTATTGTTGTCGTATTCATATATAACATCATTTTAAATAACGAAATGACAGAATTTAACTGGGATGATAGTGCAGTACTTTTATTTTTTACTTTTATTTTATAAGTCACAACACTACTGCGAAAATTGCAACCGTATCTGCTGGCCGCCGGTAAAGCCGGCGGCAGGGCGGTCTGAAAGCCGCCGGCATGTGTGGATGCGCCATTAGCGATGAGTGCGACGCATATTTTTATCGAAATTTCATATTTTTTGCGCTATTTTGGTAACACAATACGCGCGGGTGAAAGCGCGGGGCGCAGCTAGTCATATCATAATTTCATAATAATAGGTAGGTATGTACACTAGGTACCTACCTACTCGTATTTTATATAATCCTATTTTAGAAGCAGATCATAATTTGACGAATTATGATGAACCTACCTAGGTAGGTACAGTTCAGCCAAATTCGGCTAGTTTACAAAAATGTCCCACCGAATTTGGCTGGACTAGAGGTAGGTTAGGTACCTACCTACATGGGTAAGTACCTATTTCCTGATAGATTGATAGGTTTCTTGAGATAGGTATAAGTGCGTAGGCCTTGTCAAATACCTAACTTGAAGAAAAAAAAGCAAACTATAGGTAGGTATCTAGGTATTCACTTTTATATTTTTTAAAAATAGGTAGGTAGGTAGGAGTAGGTACCAAACTTGCACAGTGCACTTTTCTAAATGTAAGCACCTACCTACCTATGAAACGCAAAAGGTAAGCAGTATAAACATACTACACACATGACATGCCCAAAGAAATAGTTACCATGGTGAGTGAGTAGGTACCTAACCTACCGCTTTCGAATTGTTATCAATGGCAGAGGTTTATGGTACCTACCTACCTTTCGTAGGAAAAATAGTACAACCGTAGCGGTGCTTGAGTGTGTGCGTGTATACGTAGTACCTCGTTCCTGCCCCACACGCGCCTGCACCAGCTAAACAGAGATAGCTATACACAGATCGATTTTTGGACTCGTCTCAAATTGAAATTGCGAGCTGGGGTCACCGGACTCTTAACCAAGGAATTTGAATAAAGACATGTATTCAAATTCCTTGATTGTAACGTCCAAGGAATTTGAATACAAGTAGTAACGTCACTGTCTCAGTGTCAACTTATGTACTTTTCTTTGATGCAAAATGTGGCCAGTATCAGAAAAATGATCCAAACTGATCATTTCCATAGACAAGGAGAGCTCAACCAATACTTTGCTAATCGTTGCTTAAATATTTTTTATAAGTAAGAAATATTAAAGTAGTACTAAAGGCGCTAAACACCTCTTAACTAAACAATGCTAAAACTACTATTTAAGCAGTTTTTATAAGTAAGGCTGATAAAAGATAAAATGGGCATGCATGTATACCTACTTATACTCACTGGTGACAGAAGTAAAAAAAAATATCAAATTTTGATAATGATGGTGCTGTGCGCCGTTGCTGCCCCATGGAGGCCTTTGAGCGGCCTGCCACATAAATCTCTATTTTGTCAGTTCATAGCAACGACATATTCTTTCCATCCGCATAGGACCAGCTGCCTTGATTGAAACACATCGAATTATTTATATTTTTTGTATTAATGAGAAGGAGAATAATGGGAAGTAAAAAATCCCTCATATCATTATCTACTAAGTTGATTCCTCATTTCACCATAAAACTCAAAGGACGTAAAATATGTAGGTCAAGGTCGAATGATCGACCTGCGCGCAATTTATGTTAGTAAATGTTCATAATTCAGTCTCACTGAAGTGACTGAAAAACAAGGTGGAATGAACCTTGTTTTTCTTGAGATAGAATACTTCAGTTCGTACGTTATTTTATGTCGGTGTTTTGGTTGTACAAGGACGAAGGGGAATCGCTTCCTCTTTAAATATTAATTTTGTGAACCTACATAAAATTATTTTAGAAGACAAAGGCCTGCTGAGATAATAATAAAAATATTAGGTATAACTACTATCGAGGAGATTGCTATATAATATTATTATTATTATTATTATTATTGCTATAGCTAGGGTATATACAGTGGTGGTCATCTAATTAGAAACACCGAACTTGACTTATATTTTCATTAGAAATTAACATAATAACTAATTTTAACGTGTATAAGAAGGCTCCTACGTATGTAAATGGATGTATCGGTTCTTATAAAGCATTATTAAACGAGTTTAGTAATAACAAACAACCAAATTTTCATAAAATTTAACATTTTATTAAAAAATCGCATAAAATACATAGACTGGTAGTGGACAACTAATTAGAAACAATAGTTTATCAACAATATAAACATAAACTCAGTGAACAAAACCACAAATAATTTGAATAAATATTATACATGGTGCATCTATAGCCGGCTAGTTACTGTTAATACTTGGTAGGGTAGCCTCTGTTGTCGATTACAGCTTTACAACGACGTGGCATTGATTCGATCAGTTGTTCACATGTTTCTAAAGGAATACATCTCCAAGCTTCCACAAATGCGTCGTAAAGTTGGTTAATGTTGGTTAACTGTTTATCTGACAATATTTTCTTCACAGTGTACCACAAGTTCTCTATCGGATTTAAATCCGGACTATTAGCAGGCCACTCTAACACTGTCACCAACTGTTCTCTGAGAAACGCTTTAACGCTATTTGCTGTATGCTTTGGGTCATTATCGTGCTGAAATATCCAAGTCACTGGCAAATCATCTGAATATGGGATCATTGTCTCCTCTATGATTTTTTTGTATTGAAGCTGATCCATCAGCCCTTCAATCTTTCTCACGGGACCAACGCCGTATCCGGAAAAACATCCCCACACTTTAACATTCCCACCGCCATGCTTAACTGTCTTTTTAGTGTACTTGTTATTTAAAGCCTCATTGATTGGCCGTCGTACGTATTGTTTTCCGTCAGAATTTACCAAATTTATTTTAGTTTCATCTGAAAACAAAACTTTCCTCCATTGATTAAGTCCAACTGCCATATTTTCTAGCAAAGGCTAGACGGGCTTCTCTATGTTGCCTGGTTAGAACAGGTAATTTTCTAGCAACTCTTCCAAACAATTTTCCTTCAACCGCAAAAGCCGCCTACGGACAAGTCTTGAGGACACGTTTCGAGAGTCATCTTGTGAAAATACTTCTTTTCGTATTACATTAGAACCTTTAAATGGATTCAGCTTAGCCAAACGAATTATAAGCCTGTCTTCTTGAACAGTGGTCTTCCTTTGTCGAACTTTTCTAGGGACCTTATCGGATGTTCCATGTTTTTTGTAATGTGCAATGGCGTTAAACACCATCTTTACAGAGCACTCTAAATGATCGGCGATCTGTCTGTAACTCCATTTTCGTTTGAAATGAAAATTCACTATGATTTTTCTTGCTGTTGCATCACAACTTTTGATTTTACCCATTTTTCACAATTAAATTTCACAAAAAGGAATAAAACCTAATGTCTATGAAAAGGCGGCAAAACGCATAATGCGATAAATTTAAGAACGCAGTATTTTAGTTTTAAAATTTAATTTTCGAACCTAGTCATACTTTGTTTCTAATTAGTTGTCCGTCTGCCAGTACTGAGGATATAAGATACTTTTCATTTTAATGGTATTTTTTAAATAATTACTGTATTGGTTGTCTTCATTTTGTTGCATATTAATATACCAGCGATATGAGTGTACATTTTATGTTGTTAAATAAAACTATGACCTCCGGTAATTGAAATAATAATGTTGCTCACATTGAAAGACTACCAAGTGACTAAGTGTTTCTAATTATGTGACCACCACTGTATATAAACATTAATAACTCTTTAAAAAAATTACATTACAGCTTTTTAATCAAGGTTTGAGAATAAATATTTTAACTTTTATCTGACCTTTAATTTGATTGGTGACTGTAGATTTTCATTTAGAAAAATAAACAAGTCAGCAATGCAATGGGATGTCTTATCCCCAAATAGGCAATCTCTACCAAGTATATGCAGGGCTTGAAGATAACTAATGTAACGTATTGTTTTTATTTACTTTTTGAATGTTCCATTTAATAAGTACCTACGAAACCTCCGCTACCGCGCCCCGTGGTCCAACCGCTATGTCCAACTGTTTGTATCACAGTTAACTAAAACTATCCATGGTCCAACGGGTTAGCAAGGTTTAATAGTATTACAGACATTACTCTCCCCAATTACAGAAGGATGTCTCCAAGTGGAACCTAGATTCACCTGGCTTTACTCGTTGTAATCTTAATTGAATAAATACTTTAGACTTTGACTTTATACTTTTTTTATACAACTAGCCGATGGAGCAAGTTGATGATGGCTCAACTGATGTTAAGCGGTAACCATCACCTATTGGTGATTGCATTGCCACACTCTTCAAACCGAAACACAGCCGTTGCTTGGCCACTGAAAAAAGCATGTGGGTAGTACTTCCCCGGACGAGCCCTTCACAAAGAGCTCTACTACTTACTCTTAATTTTGTATGCCTATCACAGTCGTGCTATCAGTAAACAAATACTAGCTAACCTAACAACTAGGCAGTAGGTAGTTTGCATCCGAAAAGAAGCTCGAATCATTTACCCATATCATATTTAGAAACTCAGTTACGGTGCCGGTGGAGCAATTACTTGAACGATAATGTTGCGTGCTCGCTGAGCTCTGGTACGGTACAGAGCCACTTAGGTAAGTATCCTCCCGGTGATTAGGGCGGCTTTAACAAGATAATGTGACTATTAGTCAAATTGCCACGAAGAGGAATCTTTAATGAATTAGTAATATCTGATTGTCGTGATAAGTCGTGTACACCATGCCTAATGATGCCGAGACGTGGACGCTCACAAAGAAGGCTGTGTACAGAATGAGAGTTGCACAGAGAGCCATGGAGCGTGCCATTCTCGGCAACAAGCTAATTGACAGAGTTCTGAACTCTGTAATCCTGACGGAAGACCAGCGTTGGTTGCTAGCCAACTGACTTACCTAATGCTGAGTCAGGGACCGTTTTGCATTTTCTTAAATTTATAGGTATCTTACATTGAGTTAAAATGTACCACGTACGTATCTTAGTAGTTTTTTTTCTTTGTATTATGTTTGGTATTTATAAAGAAAGAAAGAAAGAAAATACATTTATTTGACATACACAACAAGAAAAGAAATATATAGGTACATACAAAATTACAGCTATAAACAGCATATATATAAGTGCTTAGTTAAGTTTTTGCATGCAAATAAATATGTTTTCTTTCTTTCTAATCCGAAGATGCACAAAGGTCCAAGACGTCGGAGATCGGATTACGGACTTTAGATGAAGTTGAGCAGGTAACAGTGCAAGACGAGGTGATGCCAGGTGGAGTAGGACGACAACCGAATGGTGGCTGAGAATTGGTTACTGAGGTGTGGGACGCTCTGCAGCGAGATGGATGGACGACATACCGAAAACCGCAGGTCAGATATGGGATAATCTGGCACAGGACCACCGGCGTAGACGGACAGGAGGAAGGCGGAGGCGGTTCGCCCGCCTTCTCCCGCCTATGTAGAGGGTCACCAGTAGATCGGGGGACTCTCGCTGGCTAATGTGGCCCTAATGATTTTGAGAGGCCTTGGTGAGCAAGGTCGTGACGCAATTGGCCCGGTTTAGTAAATACGGGCCTATCGCCGTGGCGAGATGGTAAATGCAAACGCGACCCCATCTCGCTACACCTTTTGGCGGAGGATGTCTCACAGGGGGGTTTTTAGAAGGGGAATGCAAAGCATTTTCCCCCTTCCAAAAAAAAGAAAGGACCACCCAAAAGCCTATATACCCAGCAGTGGGTGAAGTCAGGGTGAGGATGATGATGATCCAAGCAGCAACGCTGTTTCGGTTTAAAGAGTGTGGTTGTCGGTGAAACTACAGGCTTTTGTGCCTCTAGTTTATGGACTCCTTATAAGGCACCAATGCATGAGCTAAATGTAATATTTGGACGTACCTCTGGCTGAGTTGGTACTAAAAAATCTGTGGGGATATCTACCGTGCCTGGGGATCTTTTTTTCGATTGAGACGAATCACTGTTGGATATATGTTGCAAATCCAGATTTAGATATCGTTCGGCTCTCCACAGCTGTTTAAATATTCAGTACTGGATTAACAAAGTGAGTTGGTAAACAGCGGTGCAAAGTTGGCTTCAGTAAAATAGCCCACTTTTAGCCAGTTCTATGAGAACTAGAACTAGTACAAAGTGGAAGAGATGCAAATAAGAAAGAAATATACTAAAGAAATAATATAAAATAAATAAATATTAATATTAATTTTTTTTTACTTTCAGCTCAGCGCTCCACGAGGTAACACGTTCGGTGCACAGCGGGCCAATTTCCTGAAGATGCTTCGTAGAGAGGTGAAACACGTGTCGAAGTCTAATTAAGTTTATTCCAGCTTAAGGAGATTGGATCAGCGGATTAGTACTACATATTGCTTTGTTAAAGTTAATTTTTATTTTAATAATAATTTAAAAATATAATATTAAATAATATTTATAAATAATATTAATATTATTAATAATAAGTAAATAATATTCAATGAAATATACTAAACGCTCCAGCTAGAAAGATATAAGAAAAAGGGGAAAAAAAAGAAAACTCGAAAACCTTGAAACTTTTGCTGTATTTTCGAATTTTTGGAAAATGAACCTGAAAGCTCTTAATATAAGTTTTTTATTACATATTATATTATTATATATAATATTATATTTATTACATAAAGTTTGTCCACAATCTCACCTGATGTTAAGTGCTGATGCGGTCTACGATGTTGCACGTTTACCTAGAAAATACCTGACTTTATACCTAACTTTACATACATAATAGGTTACGTACGTTAGTTTGTAGTCTAGGACTAAGTTTTTTATAAGGTTAGTATACCTTATATGTATATTGAAAATTTTTTGCTAAATGAGAGCGTAGCGTTATATACTCTTGGAACGAGAAAGAGAAAGATTAGCTTATCACATGACATGTTATGAATGTGATGCTGTGAGAGAGAGCTTCCGAATAGAGGTTTTACTACAACTTTGTAGCTAAGTAGGTCAAGGAGTTCTCACACAGTCCTTCACGTGCACTTTTCTCTGTCTGTGGTAGGTAAACGAAAATGCTAGAACATTTCTGCGAACAGGTATAAATAATCGAAATAAAAATGAAATGGAGCTGTAAAAGAAAATTGCAAAATATGTATTCATGACTGTCTTCACAAAGAATATTAAACAAGTTTTCGTCATAATGTTTTGAACAGAATTTGAGTGTAGTAGGTAGGTACCCAAGTAAAATAATAAAACTAAGCTAAGTAGCGGCTAAGTGCGAGTTGGACTCGCGCATGAAGGGTTCCGTACCATTCTACTACTATTATATACGCGAAAGTTTGTAGGTATGGATGGATGTATGTTTGTTACTCTTTCACGTCGTAACGGCTGAACTGATCTGGGTGAAACTTGGCAGAGAGATAGATTATAGTCTGGAATAGGACATAGGCTACTTTTTATCCCACGGGAATACCAGTATTTAAATCTGCGCGTATGAACCCGCGGGGCGCAACTAGTTATTTATAAGGACGGCTAAAAATCATATTTGTTGTATGGGGGGCCCCTTTAAACATTTATTTCATTCTATTTTTTCAGTATTTGTTATTATAGCGGCAACAGAAATACATCATCTGTGAAAATTTCAACTGTCTTACTATCACAGTTTACGAGGACACACATACAGACGGACAGACATACAGATGTACGGACAGCGAAATCCTAATAATAGGACCCCGTTTTACCCTTTGGGTACGGAACCCTTTGGTATTGTTATTGATTTCTATTTGAATTCTCTTTGTTTTACTGCCTCGGGATCTGTAATCTTCTTCCTATTTTCCGTTTCAAATAAAAATTGTGAACACTGTTCATAATATCACAGTATAAATATTAGTACTACAATAACTAATTTTACTTTGCTTTAGTCTCTTCTCATTTCAAGAGTAGTAGAGCTCTTTGTGAAGGGCTCGTCCGGGGAAGTACTACCACCACGCCTTTTTCTGCCGCCAAGCAGCAACGCTGTGTTTCGGTTTGAAGAGTGTGGTCGCCGGTGTAATTACAGGCACATGAGGCTTAACATCTGTATGCCTCAAGTTGATGGACGCAGGGCAGTGCATCGTAGGGCACGTTCCTATTGTGCGTGACCTACGGGGCAATGTTTTGTTTATAGGTGATGCTTACCACTTAACGTCAGGTGGGCCATCTGCTTGTTCCGTCAGCTAGTTGTATAAAAAAAAAATAAAAAAAAGATTGCCCGACATTCTTAAATTTCATATAAAAACATCTCATCAATTCTCAAAAAAAGCCTTCCAGTGCTTAAGAGTCCGGTGACAGCGGCTCGCAATTTCGAGGTGCGATTGGCTATTATTTCATTTTATTTCATTTTGGGGAGGTTGTTTGAAATAATAACTCTAAAGAAACACGCATAAATACTGTTCGAACACAAATAATACAATAATATAAGGGAAATGTGCTTGAGTCAGAAATCATTTTGGTATTAGGTAAACGTAAGACCAAACATACTAATACCAAAATGATTTCTGATTCGGGCATGTTTCCCTTATATTATTGTATTATTTGTGTTCGAACAGTATTTATGCGTGTTTCTCTAGAGTTATTTTTTCAAACAACCTCCCCGAAATGAAATAAAATGAAATAATAGCCAATCGCACTTCGAAATTGCGAGCCACTGTCACCGGAGCCTTAATCAAGTCGAATGTCATTTAAAATTGAGTGAAACAAACACGAAATGATGAAGCCAGCTAATCAACTTAAAATTTGGAGCCAAGTCTGGACTCGTTTGTACATAAGTTAGGTAACATTTCAAATGTCTAATTTACTTTGAATGTCTGCATTATCTCTCTTTCTATGAACATTTTTAGTTAGAAGATAATTTCGTAACTAAAATTTACTTTGTTTTTCTCATTTTCAAAGGTTTTAGGTCCCAATGGTTAATAACTAATTTTATTGTTTTGATGTGAAATATTGTAATGTTAATATTTAAAATAACATTATAATTTTTATTTACCTAGCATACCTATATAGATAAATCTAATATTATGACATGTAACTATAATCTGTTATAAATAAATGAACTATAACTATATGAACCATCTTCACCTTACTTTAAACTACAAAATACAATAATACCCAACTGAAGATTACATCTTTAGCAAAATAAACCGTATATACTTATGAGTATTTCCTACTGAATTGTATGAAAGTTTTGATGGTTTTTCTGTATGTAAGAATACAATATGGAACGAGCATTCCAAGTCCTTGAGTGTACCTAAACCTAAATGACTTGGCGTACTAGAAACGTTATGTTCCGGCCATTAATTTCGCTCTAGAATCAGAACCCTTTCGGAAATCAAAGACCACCAGAAACCGTTTCTACATATAACTCGTCTTCAGAAATTCCGTTTTCCCTGTAAAATACGAAGGGTAGGATCTTCTGGGGAACTTTGGATAAATCAAATCACATCGTTTGAAATAAAGGGGAAGTTACAAGGGCAAAAACTTCCGACCGTGCCGCCGATTAAGTTGTATTATCTGTGACTAGTAATATAATTTAAGGATTATATAAAATTCACAGATAATAAATTATCATGGTTAAACTGCTTACGGAATGAGTCTACGGTAAAACAAAAAAGATTTTAACTACCAATTTTTTTATTGTTTTTTTTTATTAATAAATTCAAAAGCTTGTGAGTCTGTGTTTTTTTATAATACTTGCTAATGGTTATTCCATTTCCAAATGGCCCACCTGATGTTAAATGGTAACATCTATAACTATATTTATAGTAGTGTATAATACGCAGTTTTTTTATTATATCCCGCTCGGAGAATAAGGTTTGTGACATTATAAATTTAAAAATTCTTTGAAATTAAATATGTTAAGCATCTATAAAAATATAATTAGCTTAACGGAACGGTTTTTGAACAGCTGTAAATCTACTAAAATGTAAAAAATTACATGAAGAAAACAAAAACTTTAAAATTGAACATGTACTCGAGCTCTGTGTAAAGATAGAAACGTAAATAATGATAATTTTCTCGATAAAAAAAAATCATAAAGATGACACTAAATCGATATTGAGAGTTTTTCTTGAAATCATGTCAAAGTTATTTCAAAAGATAAGGATTCATATTTTCTAGCGCTGTATGAAAAAAAATAAAAATTTCATTATTATTAATCTCTGCGAAGCAAATCTAACGAAATCTAGCTGTTCAAGTGCTCGCGCCGAGCAGTCAGTACCCGCAGAGGCGTCTTGGAGGTTGGAGGTTCTGGGATATCCCCGCCTAAACAGTAGAATAGGTATAGCTTTATGCATGATGCTTCAAACTCAAACATTCAATAAAAGACAAAGTGCACGGATGTTTGTCCGGACAACATGTCGATTGCCGGAAGCACAGATAGAGCAGGAAGTAAACAAAACATTCCGATCATTCTCTCGGCTTAGGCCACTTTCAGTGTATTATCTCAACAATAGCAGCAAAACAACTTGAGATTTGCTTAAAATAAATATATTGACTCAAGTTGAAAGTGAGTTGTTATTCGAATTTTAAATTCATAACAAAGTAACCTAATAGCTCATGGTACCCAAGAACTCTGCGCTTCTAATAATGTTGAACTCTGTAATGACGACCTCTGTGGCGCAGCGGGCGAGAGCCTGCCTGCGACGCAAGAGGTTGCGGGTTCGATTCCCGCCGTGGAACAAATTTGTGTACGATCTGCAGAAATTTGTTCCGATGGTCTGGGTGTTTTCTATGTATAATAAAAAAATATCTATCTATGTAAGTATATAATGTATTAAAATATATCAGTTATCTAGTACCCATAACACAAGCTTTGAATAGCTTACTTTGGGGCTAGATAGTGCTGTGTGGATTGTCCAGCATTATTTATTTATTTATTTATTTATTTATAATGAGCCGACAGGCCATACGCTCAAATTCAAATGGAGTCAAAGTTGATCGGCGGGTAACAATATGTTTGATGTTAGAGCAATACAAGGGGCTAAAATTACCCATTATATACGAGGTAGTTTTATTACCGAGATTTAGCGAGCAGTTGAAGATTCTTTGAGGATTTCTGAAAGGGCTAGTTGAAGGTTTGTCTGAATATAAGATTGCTAGCCCATCGGCGCTGCTAGTTTAACAAATCATCACGATGGTTTCCTTCACCGTTTGAGAGCACAGAGTTGCGCATTTTCTTCAGCAAATGCGAAGTAAATGAATTCAGATGTTAAAGTAAATAAATAAATAAAAAAAAGTACTTTCAGCGCATTAGTATTGCCATTCAGCGTGGCAATGCAGCCAGTGTCTTGGGTACGCTTCCGACTGGCACTGATTTGGATCAGTTGAGCTATCTATAGATCGTTTGCAACGGTCTGCAGATGGCTCAACTGTTTCATATGTATTTTGTATATTTTGTACATTTTGTAAATAATTGTAACTATTAGTTGTAATTTTCTTTGTCAATAAAAGTTCTTTTAGCTCGAATATAAAAAAAAATATAATACCTAACTAGTTTTGTATGGAATTAAACTTTTACGCAGTAAAACATGTTTTTGTCTCGAAATGATATTTTCGCTAAACTTCTTTATTTGAATTGCTATTCTTCGAAACTTGGTTCTCTGCGATTTTTAATAACAACTCTCAGTAACTATATATCTATAAAAAATAGGCAACGTGCAAGCGAGAAGTCATTTGATGGGTGTCACCTGCTTAAAGCTAGATGATAAAACACATCGGAGAGAATCGATGGCGGAGGTCAGCAAGCCAATGCATGTTTTATTCACACCACTCGTGGACAAAGTACGTATTAATTTAATCGACCGCATCATCAAACATTAATAATGTTATACCACTGTTTACCACCTTGGTGAAGCAAAACCTTTTCGTAGTACCTTACGAACTATGTATTATAGCGATAACTATTTTTTTTTATATCGGTTTCACTTGCAGTTTTGTATTTACTTGCGGAATTTATAAGTATGGACACGATCTTTACGGTAGTATTGTTCAGTTTCGTGTACTACACCAATAAAGTATTTTCATTGATTTATTCATACGATCAAGAGGTGTATTATACTTTGGGATGTCTTTTTATTTATAAGCAAACAAAACAAGAGCAAGGAATTTATATACCAACAAGAGAGACAAATTCTAACGTAATCCGATCGGAAACTTTTCGGATTTGAGATTCGTTTTCTGACATTTTGCTAAGCAACATAGCATTTTAATTATTTTTCTAGTATTATTTTGAGTTTTACTATGTAATTTTGGTGGTATTTTAACCAACATTACTTGAGGTCTTAGCAGAAAGTATAAGCATTTGGAATGAAAGTGATCACCTATGTGATATCGTGATTTGACTGAAAATGTTTCGAACGTTTTGAAGAATACCGCCGAGTCATTATTCAAAATGAAACTCTTCAAAAGAAAGAAAGCCAGTAAGTAACACCGAAGTATTGTTCCAGATTGTTATTAGCTCTCGTTGACTATCGCCTGGATCTGGGTCAGACCTGTTGCTGGCGGACGCGCCAATGATTGCTGCAGCAAATAATACAGTATGTAGTTTTCTTTTTGCCTCGCTGTTGACGTGCACTTGGGCTGGATTCAGAAAAAAAAATTCCATAGGCTACGGTAACCGCTTCCCATCAGGTGGGCCGTATGCTTGTTTGCTACCTTGGTAGTATAAAACAAATAAAAAGTCTGAGTTTAGTGTGAGTTTTACCAAAACACCTATTTACTATTTGTTATGAAATGTTTTTTTATAATACTAACTACTGATGGAACCAGCATTTTTTATACTGCTCGCTGATGAAACTTACAGTAATCTGTAAAAACAGGGGATGGGCGACGGTGACCACTTTTCATCAGGTGGCCCCGTATGCTCGACCGCCAGCTTTAGCATTAAAAAAAAAACAGAATTGAAATTTTAATATTGTTTAAAATATGCACTGTCAGACAAATTATATGTATGTTTCTTCTATTACATTTCTGCTTACTACTCAAAAGGCTAAAATGTTTTCGTTCTAACATTCATGATTAAAAGATTTTAATGAGTGTTTGATATATATTATTATTATTTATATTTATTGATTGACTTACGTCTATAAAAGAGGTAAGCACACACACATTACTCTTAGAATAGAAAAAATACTTGAGGTTTCCTTCATTCAACAGTTAGTTCATATCTCATGAAAAAGCACAAGTTATTATTGTACAGGGTCTCTAAGAAATTCATTGTTTTCTTTCCATTGTTCCTCAGTCACTGTGTACGTTTGAACTCAGAGTTGGATTTTGCAAGTGGTTTCAAGAGGAGCGTTTCCTTTGCTCTGCACTCGTGTGCAGTTGACGTTGGTAAATAGTTCATAGGTACCCTTGAAACTAAAGCAAATAAGCATAAATCCCACTTTGCATTCTATTTAATGTCGTTGAGTGCATGAAAATTAGAAATGGAACATTTTGAACCTAAGTTTTCCATTGTATATTTTTTAATAAAAAATTAGAGTTGTTGCTTATCTTTACAGAAAAAGAAAACCATTTGAAAGAAGCACTGCCGCTACCACTGTGATGAACACAATGTGTTTGAAAGCGTTATATGAAATATCCACAGTAAAAAACTTCTTAAATGTAAATAATACTGATTGTAAACAGACTTTTTTATATATATAGGAATAAAAAAAACTATTTTCAGATAAACCAGACCAGGACCAGACGACAAATAAATGATTTTAGTCAAGTATTGAAGCATCGTAGTCACTTATATCCGTTCTGCTGAAGCTTTGAACAGCAGTCCGTAACTCAAATTCCCATAACAACACAAAATTTTGTGCGGAACATTTCATAAATCAGTTTTGCTGGGCATGTTGTTCATTTATTCATGTAAATGAAACGGGCGAAAGCTCTTTTAAAAACATGCGTTTAGCATAAATGAATTCACGCAAACACAATCATTGAAAGTGGCTTTATTTCCATTAGGTATGTAAATATTTAGAAAGAAAGAAAGAAAAATTATTTATTAACCCAAAAAAACACAGATACAGGAAGGTAGGTAACAAAAAAAAAGAAGGTATTATTAAGAATTAAAAAGAAAAAAAAATGACAGAAAAAAACAGTCCTGCGTGGTTAATTTAAATATAAATCCTACAACAACGTGACGGAGTAGGTACACTCGAGAACATTGTCACAAATCCAAACCAAAAAACGTAACAGTGTTTTATAGTAGTAATATATATTAGTAGCTACGGTTTGCTATTACATAAATACAAAAGGTACGACAAAGAAAATGAAAACCATATCAACCTACGTTCATTCACTGCTAAGTATCTGTGCTGTTAGGTATAAACTCTCTTTATCACGCCATTTTACCGACCTGTGACAATTAAAACGAGTGAGGTATCTACCTAATATGTAGTTGTACTCTACGTTATACTTTATTTACGTCTGCTATCTAAATTTAGAAACATATTCGTCAGCTAACGTTAAAATAACTAGCCATAGCTAGCCATTCACAAACGAAAAAAGGTCGTTTATAAGTGTAAGGTTTAATTTATTTTAGAACGGAAATGGTATATTTTTAAAAGGCTAGCACTGGCCACACTGACAGCGGAAATGTGGTAGTTTTCGCAGGTAGGGGGCAGGTAGGGGGGGCAGAGGACATTCGGTGAGAGACCGCTAGTCGGAGCGGACGAGGCGAGGTGCTAACTTGTAGAGTTGTTATATGTGATAGTCTATCGAGAATAATTATACATTATTAAGTGAATACAGTTGTTGTCTTTTGCTGAGAACCCTACATAAGCGACTCGTGTAGGAATTATCAAGAAAAGAATACGTATCGTCATCAATAAATTATAGGTATTAGAAACCGATGATCGATGTTTTTTGGTGCCATTGGAGCTATTCAACGACCAACCAAAGAACGTTTATCATTGTATTTTCTCAATGTAGATGACATAAAAAGAATGCTAGACTCCGGCAAATGGTTCGATCGATCAAGATGACGAATAATAATGGCCGAATAATGCCAACGTATTCATTGAAGTGTTTTAATGGCCCATGTAAATTTTCGTTTGTGTCCATCATTTAACCACGATGCTGCGTGGACGTATTTACACGATTCGATTTCCACCGCGCGCCAATAAACTTTCCTCACAAAACCAAAAAGTAGAGTTAAATGACGAGTAGCTACCTAATATTTTATCATCATCAACCTGAAGAAGTCCACTCATGGACACAAGCCTACTCTATACATTTCTAGGAAGAAGATACATACTCTCCAACCAGCTCCATTCATTGGCTAATACACAATCCTCACTATGTCATCGGTACATTGGAGGGCGTCTCACACTTGTCTTCCAGGTCATGGTCACCATTATAAAATCTTAAATCCCCAGTGTTCTTCGAGCTATAAGACCTGCCCATTGCCAGTTCAGCTTGTTAATTCTACAAGCTGTCGGTTACTTTGGTTCTTCTACGGATTTCCTTATTTCTGATTCTATCACGTCGAGAATCTTCCAGCATAGCTCTCTCCATAGCCCTACTATTTATATATGTATTTACTCGGTGGTTCTGTGTATTTCTAAATTAACCCTTGTGGCTCTGTAATAAAACGGAACGTATTCACTAGGTAGGTATTTTTTTATCCCATTTCAATTAAAGCTCACAATGGAATAACCTGAGGGAAATTAAAAATGTTTCTAAAGATAAAATGAAATACTTTGTTTAATGTAAACATTGAAGTTAGCCTTACATTCCTTTGAAGCATGATCTTATTAACGAGGACGTGTTTTTACAAACTACAAGATTTTGACGTTAAGAACAGTGTGACTCTCCCTTCACAAAATTTTTGAAGATATAAAACCACTGAATGTATACCTACAAGTATAGCTATGAAAAATCAAAATAACAAGCTACAAATGAAAACATTAGCAAGGTTCATCGAAAATTCACAGTTGGTCTAAAAAAAATTGTTGTCTTTTTAACATTATTAAAACAATATGTTTTGGACCCAGA
This sequence comes from Plemyria rubiginata, assembly GCA_963576535.1. Lineage (NCBI taxonomy): Eukaryota > Metazoa > Arthropoda > Insecta > Lepidoptera > Geometridae > Plemyria > Plemyria rubiginata. The sequence goes on along the minus strand of OY754908.1, from coordinate 10,982,404 downwards.
TTATATTTTTACCGATACTTAATGCTATTTTCGGTAAGTTTGATGCACTTTTATAGTAAACGAATAATAGCATATTTTTAATAAATACATTCAGTTATTTAATATCTTCAAATCGAAAAATGTTAGCATGTGGGAGCAAATAGCGGGCACGTTGTCTCAGTCTCCATGTTCAACCTTACAACAAAATAAAGGGAACTTCTGCTCGAATAAAAAAGGTTCACTTCTAAGGCAGGCAAAAGTCGAGATCGTCTCCTGCATGTAGAGACAATGTTTAAGCTGAACAACCGGATACAGCCATCCGGCAGACTCCGGCATTCTCAAGTCACAGTCCTCCATGAAGATCTCCGGAACCAAGGCAGAAAGGTGCCACGCAAAATAGAGTAAAGCTTCTATGCTCTATGCTAGAAACAATAGGCTTATTTGAATGAACATTATAGCGATGGTCTTGCGATGTTAACGTACACTATTTAAACTTGGGATGCGAATTTTCAAACATCAGTTACTATGTACTGCATTTTATATATACAAAAAGGTTTATCAAGTAATGTTATTAGTATTCATTTAATTTAATACAGTTTTGTTGAAATTTATAGTTTCTTGTAACAGTAGTAAATTGTTTTTTATTATTATTTAAAGTAACCCCCGGTAACCCCAGTAAAGTAACCGAAGTTCATTACACAAAATTAAATGTTTGTTCTCGTTGGTGATAGAGCCTACGACCAACAGCGGCAGCGCAGAAGGCCTGTGGGTTCTATAGCCAAAGAGAACAAACAATTAAGCTATGACGATTGTGTGTAACCGACACGTCAACATGTACCTACTGCCAACCCTTGGACTGCCGGATCCTGTCCTACTCTCAGATTCACGGCGCCATGATAAGAAAACACATTGAATAGTCATGAAACGCTCACAGAACCCGGACGAAACCTTTGTAATGCCTAGATTTGTTTTGTAGATAAGCCAGTCAGCACTGCCTGGTAACAGAATAATTTACCCTACTCCTAAATAATTGTATTACATTAATAAAAATAACAAGGTAACCATTATTAAACTTTACTTTATTTCATTAAATTTTTTTATGTTTATGGTTAACTTTTATATATTTTTTAACTTTTATAAAAAATTAATATATTGATAGGATAAATTAGCTGACTGTCCAAAGATTTTTACTGAAACCTACCCTAATGCAATAAATTTAGCACAATAAGTTAACTCTTAAAAAAACTATCAACTATCAAAGATCTAGTATCTGCTTGCGGAGCACGCCTGTAAGTAAAAGCTAAATTGTATTCGAATGTCATCTACTTTGCCGTGAATATATGTCAAGCTAATGTCATTTCAATTAATTTATATTTCCTCAGGCTTGTTCCGCTAACTGTAAAAACGTGAAGACGCTCTGCTTACGATCTATTTGCGTAAACAAGACAGATACAGCTTGAAATTGCCAAAATTCAGGCCTCTTACCAATAAAATAAATAAATAAATAATGCTGGACAATCCACACAGCACTATCTAGCCCCAAAGTAAGCTATTCAAAGCTTGTGTTATGGGTACTAGATAACTGATATATTTAATACATTATATAATTACATAGATAGATATTTTTTATTATACATAGAAAGCACCCAGACCAATGAACAAATTTCTGCAGATATTACACAAATTTGTTCCGAGGCGGGAATCGAACCCGCAACCTCTGCGTCGCAGGCGGACTCTCGCCCGCTGCGCCACTGAGGTCGTCAACCAATCGGTCTATACCGTGGGAAAAAGCTAGTTGTTGCTCCAACAGCCTTTACATTTTGTATTTTTTAACATCAAAACCATTTGATGTCCGTTTCACTCATTTCAAAAACATTTGAGTTAGACATTTTTATTGTTTCTGGTATAACAAGCTTGCCAGCAATCCAACAATCTGCCGGCGGACATTTTGAATGTTACCTGAACAAAGGCTTTCAACTGAAAAATGTGGTTAAATGTGGTGTCCCTTTACATACAAAAATTTGTACGAGATGAGTGGGAACAAACACACACACCCCTGTTTGAGAAGGTGTTTGCTTGTTTTTGCCCACATTCACAAAAAATCACATTTATCAGATACGAGTTTTGTTTGTCACACTCACAAAAATGTTGATTTATCAGATACGAGTTTAATCAAGTAGCGGGGAAATAAAATTAAATAGTGTGCTTTGACTATTACAAAAAGATTACGAAATAAAAATCCAATCGGCCTTAAAAATAAACATTATTGTCCGTGCTACGAAACCTAACTCAAGTGGAAGCACTGCTCAAATCTAGCCTGTCACCATTTGATACAACCCATTGTTAACAAATGGCAATAGATAAATAAAATGCTTAAAAGCTACAGTAGTCTAGTCTACAATGATAAAGCGGTATATTTACACCAAAATTATTCAATTTTTTTATGTGTTTGCAAAACAAAACATTTCTTACCATCTAGTTCAGGAAATCTATTTTAATCACTAGATGTGATCCGATTGCTCCAACATTCGAATTTCGCAATACTAATTGCTTCAACCATTACTCTTTATCAGCGCGATCTAAAATCCATTTATCACTCGTGTCGAGCCGTGTACGTACTGGTCCCATGAGTACTCTTTTTTTAACCTACAACCAAAAAAAACGGAGGAAGTTCTCAAGTCGACGCGAATATTTTTTTATATTTAACCACGTATAACTTTTTACATAGTCCGATTTTGATTATTATTTTTTATTGGGTAGGGTATGTACCTCGAAGTAGGCCCCATACATTTTATTATATTTGTTTAAGAAAGGAGGCTTGAATGACATAGTTGGCAACACTGGCACGCAGCTTGACGATATCGAGTAAATAAAGAGGAAACGAGTGTAATAGAGTTTTCTCCTCGGAGATTACGGAGTGATGAGTTTTATGGTACCATTACATTTGCATGTTCGTGTGAATTGTGTTATGTACGGGCGTACGACGAATTATTTAGATGACGAAATAAGTATTTAAATCTAAACCAACAAAAATAATTCTGGCACATTCCAGAATTCATTTTGTTGGTTGGTTAGGAAGCATAAGTCCCCCACGCAATGAACCGATGGTCATATATGACATGATAAGTTGGTGGGACGTCGAGATAGAGAAGGCTGAAGTTCGTTCGTCCTGGAAATCTAGATGACGTCAATGTCTAGTAGTGGAGTTTTTGGGTTGATGGTGATGATGATAATAGGTAAAAAAATATTCAACTATCATAGTTGTTCTAGTCATCGTGCGGTAGATATACCAAAGTAGGTAATATAGTAGGTTTTCCAATCTATAGACCTAGTTTGAGACGATCAACGAATACAAATTGACACAAAATGGAACCACAAAGGCCAAACCTAATACCTACTTGATGAAACGAGATAAAAATATCGTGTTTCAAGTAAGAATTACGAGGATCGAATTTGATACGGTACTATTAAAACACCCCGCAATGTGCCTGTATGACACGAAAAATGATTAAACCGTGTAGGTAATATAAGTTAGGTACATATCGTTGATCTTTCCTTTTTTTTGCAGACCCTGATTTTGTTGGTTTTACATGTTTGTAGAATACGCTTTGGTGTAAATTCACTCTTATCAAAACACAATCCTCAATTTATTAATAAATAAATTAATAAATATTGTACCTACACAAGATTTTTATTAATTAATTTGTGTAAAAGAGTGGGAATGAGATAGCTGATTATATTACGTGAATATAAGATTTTCGCTCGACTTCGTCACCTGAAATCCATGATACACACTTTTCAAACACTTGGGGTGCGTTTTTTTCAACAAACGATTCTCAGTGTGCTCTTTTACTCCTCAGAAAGTAACCTTACCTCAGACGAAGATAGTAGTAGTCGAAGATAGTATTGGCGATTTCGTAATAGTGAGTTTTTTAGTTAAAGATTTCAGTTCTTCAAAAACTGAATCTCATAGATCGCTTAATTTGACATTTAGAATCGTCAAAATTCGTTAAAACTGGTTTTATACATTGTTGAAACCATTTTTAACGAATTTTTGATGATTCTAAATGTCAATTAAGCGATCGATAAGAACGCTACATGCACTGCTGGATAGATAGAACCCTTTGAATTCTAAAAAAATTAATTAGTTCACGACCTATAGATCCCTTCTAATATCAAGTACCTCAATACTAAGTACCAACATAATATTATTTGAGGAGCTCTAAAGGGGCTAATCAGAGGTACGTCCAAATATAACATTTTGGCATATACCTACCCACATTTTACAGTCCATACGTGACAGTTTGCCAGCTCTAGCAGTGTAAAATCAGTTAGTATTAACTGATTTCCTCCCGATGTTTTCCTTTTTAATTCTGTTTCCGTTTATAAATAACTAGCGACCCGCCCGCGCGCCCCGCTTCGCACGGGTGCACATATCATGCATGTATTATACATATAAACCTTCCTCTTGAATCACTCTATCTATTAAAAAAACCGCATCAAAATCCGTTGCGTAGTTTTAAAGATTTAAGCATACACAGGGACATAGGGATATAGGAACAGAGAAAGCGACTTTGTTTTATACAAAGTAGTTTTAGTGATAGTGAAGAATCAGACGGATAATCACATTAATAAACAACATCAGCACAGATCACTCAGGATAGCTCATGTATGTTTAAATTTGCATGCAAATCAAACCTAGCGAGCAAGCAGAGCACAATCAAACAATCGCATTTCCTACCTTGTCACACCTACTCGGAAAATGACATTACATAGGTACGTCCAGCAAAAATATAAGCTTTATCCATACCAGTTTTACTGCATGAAAGTTAAATTTAGTACAACAACTAGTGTAACAAATTACTTTCAACATACACTTAGGTATAACCAACACACTTTTTAAAATGGCTTCTTAAAAATTTCATGGTGGTTCATAAAAATAGTCTCTGATGGCTCCACTACCACTACCTTAAATGGTCCAATCAAAGTATTGTCATCTCTTTTCGTTGACACAAAGGAGACAGCTATATAGTATACCATATAACCGCCAAGGACGTTCTTTTTATTCACCCATAGGATCTTTTCTTTCTTGCTCTATTAGTATTGTTTTGTCATAAAAATAACGAAAGTGCCAATCTCAAACTTTTCCGAATTTATTATAATATCCCTGTTTATAAATAATCACCGATATCATCACTCATATAATAATATGCCCAAATGAATGAATGAGCTTTGTCTCAGCCTTTCCCTCTCTCAATAATTTGTTGTGAAAGTGAAGTAAAAAGTTGTTGACTTGAACCTGTATTTTGCGCATCAAAATTTTGAACAAAAATGGATGTAGGGCTGTACCTACAAACTTCCATCTCCTTAACTTAGTAACAATGTTCCGTTATCAAAGTTCGCTGAAGCTATTTTCACATCATTGAACTTTATGCATCGTATCGTAAACGCACCAGCGTGCAGCGCTAACAAAGTCTATGCTGTTTACGTTTAGTTACGCCATCAATAAATTACTTATAGTCAGTTTATTTTGAACAAAACAAAGCACGCCTATTTCAACTGAAATGAAAAACGTTTTAATTTCTGTGGAAAATTTTTAATTTTGAAATTGGAGTTCTTCATCAACAAAAATAACGGGCTTTTCCCAAGGAATTTGAATACAAGCTTTTCCACACAGTGCTGTCGCGGTGACACGTGCGCGCACCCATTACCGCGATATGTCAACACAAATCCCTGCAGAGTAGATACTCCTTTGTGACAATTTATGCATTAAATTCGACAGCTTAAATCCAGTCTCTTTGTACTGGCTGACCCGATTACCCCACTTTAAATGCAAATCATTTGCACGCACCACCGAAGGACGTTTAATTTCACATCATTTGTTTATTTATCGATTATTGTGTTGGCAATACAGCGGGATCAAATCAAATCAAATCAAATCAAATCAAATCAAATCAATTTTATTGCAAGAAATACATGTTTTAGAAGGTGTTACAATTTTTGTTTTTCCAGAGTGTATTCTGCCGTGATAGGCGTGCAACTTTTTTATTTACAATCAAATTAAAATATAAATTATAAAATAAAAAAAATAAAAAAATATTAAATTAAAAATTAATTAAATAAAACACAAGGAATACATATAAAGTAAAAAATAACAATAATAATAGATTCAAATAGATGTCATAAAAAATGTCAGAAATTAAGTAATTCACAAAAAATCGATCGAGCATGGACTACAAGCATCAGATTTTGCGCATCGTCAACTTTTTACTTGACGGTTTTTTACTGACCGCTCTCGATGAGATATCCTGTATGTAGTTTAAATGTGAATATTCGTATGACGGTCTATATAAAATTTCAAAGATGTTTAAGACGTTTAGGACCTACTCAGCACTGGAAGGTAAATGGTTAAAGAGAAATAAACATAATATTCGTACACTGACTAGTGGGAACTAGAGAATCAGATGTCAACTTATACTTAACATTTTTTATACCATGTGAACTATTTTTTGTCATCCTTGTAATAAACTTATGGTGTCCCTTCATTGAAAAAGTGCTTGTATTATATGTATACTCTGAATATTTTCATACGAGTGTTAGTACCACGTTAGTGCCCAAACAAACCAGTAAAGGTATACAGGGTTACAGGAAAAATCGTGCTAGATCCGTTAAGGACGTGGAGTACCCATCATTTCTGACTTATTTCACAAACAATTGCCATAATATTTTTTTTAGATATCCCTTAGAGAAAAATAAACTTTCTAGTATTTTTTCTTATTTCTTAACTTTCACTTGTCTACTACGGTCTATTCAATTAACTTATGCACTATTTTAATGATTGACATCCTAAAGCATCTTATTACACATGTAAAAATGCAATAATAATAATAATTAAGGTGCACAAAATTTTCAATAAAAAAATTAAAAGTCGAATTGCTTGAAAAGGGTTATGTTTAGGGTAGGGTGTTTCATAGTGAAATAAGTCAGAAATGATGGGTACTCCACGCCCTTAACGGATCTAGCACGATTTTTCCTGTAACCCTGTATAGGGTACATACAACATTATTTTGGTCTTCAATCTATAGCATAGTTTAGATGTTTTAATCCTATAACGCTTTATCAATCCTGTTTGTTGCATGTAGTCCAGTGTTCAATGGCAATTTGGAATTATATCACGTTATCTGTCAACATGTGAGATAGCGTTATGTCACATCGAGCAATAATTGGACATTAGTTAGTATGTATTTGTGGTGTATTTACACCACCATGATTTGATTGTACACAGTATAATTTATTAAGTAAAAAAGAAAGAAAATTATACGGAATACATTTTATTTATTCCGCTTGTGGTTAGGTGTTCTTTATTTATTACTAGCTGGTACCCGCGACTTCGTCTGCGTACTTTTAATCTCTTCATCTCTTTTTTTCGCAATAAAAGGTAGCCTATGTTCTTTCTCAGGGTCTAAAGATTGTCTGTGCCAAATTTCATCAAAATTGGTTGAGAGGTTTAAGCGGGAAAGCGTAACAGACAGACAGACAGATAGACAGACAGACAGACAGAGTTACTTTCGCATTTATAATATTAGTTGGGATTTGTGCTAACAAATTTGTTCTAGCTCTTAGTCAAAACGTATATTATTGACCTTTTTTTGCAAAAGATTAAGTTAGTATTTTGCACTACTACAATAAGGTAACTTCTGTAATTGATTTTTCTGTTCTAATTGGTTTATTTTCCTCAGACGCCACTTGTCAACAAAGTTTACAAGTGACAAAAGTTGATGGTTTTGCTACGTTGTTTTGCTTAGTACTGAATTTGCTCTGCCAAGAAAACATAGAAAGAGAGTACCTATACAGGTTTTTACCACCGTTATAAATGTTATGTTATTGCAAAATTGAAGAGTCCTTAAAAAAAGGCCATTTCATTCTGATACATCCCGCCTTGTTCCTCGCTCTATTTGCGGCGTCTGTTCGTCATCGCTATACACAACCACAATTCCTTGCCTGGAGATTAAGACCTTTGCTGATGGGCTTCCCCTTTGAAAAAAAACGCGCTGGTAGCATATTTACAAAACCATGATTTTTTTCCTAAACCAGGATTATATCCTTCTTTCATTCCAACCTGCTCACACGAGCTTTTGGATTTGATAGATGTTTCTCATAATTTTATAACAACTTTATAAACGTCTCGTCATTGTGACTAATCTTATTTTGTGATCGAAAAAAGATGATCATGAGACTAAAATATCCCCATTATAGTTTAAAAAGCCCTGACTTGAATGAAAAACTGAAAAAGCGTTATCCTTTGTAGAATAATCTAATTTTCATTTAGTTTTTTGCTTATTTTTCTGCGAATATTCAAGAAAACCTGATTTCAAGTATTTATAAGGTAATGGAAAAGTAAAGTGAAATCTTAACAGGAAATCTGAATTTGAAAGGCACTTCGACCAGTGATGGATTACGATTGAAATCTTTATTCCGCATTTGTAATCCACAGGGATCCAGGTCCAGACAAACCATTTTCCTACCACCAGTTGTCACAGTTCATCATCATCATCACCATCTTCCTACCTTCACCCACTCTTCTACACTTTGTTATCTGTTGTTTTTTGTTCATCTTTCTTCTCTCTTTGTGCTCACTCTTTTCTTAGTCATGTCATATTTCACAAGTCTATCCATCTTTTCTTGGATCTGCCTCTTCCTCTAAAACAATCCACATCCAAACAAAAGAGATAAATCCTAAAACTCATGTTTATGGTGGATAGTTCGACTCTAAACTAGAGACTAAGAGCCAAGGTCTTGTGTTTGAATCCTTTCCATTTTTCAAAATCCCCAAATCTTGGGCCTGATAACGCCCACGAAACTTTCCATTGCGATAAGATAATTTCAAATAGTAGGCATCGCATGCCTATCTGTGCACAATTCCTGTGTCGGAGCCAAGGGATGGGTCACTTGTGTAACGTTGATCATTCGAAAAAGTGGCTACTGCTAGAAAACGAACGTAAAATAGCGTTTTCCTTTGGATCAATCTGTATTGGTTGGCGAAAAAAGATGTTTACCTTTCATTTGTTTTTTTTTATAAAGAATAAATCGTCCTTTGACTACAATCTTACCTGATGGTAAGCGACGTTGTAGCCGACGTTGGAGCAGAACGGTCTAGAAGACACCTATTCACTCTTGCCTTGAAGAGATTTAGATTGTAGTGGCCAGCAAAAACAGACGACGGTAATAAGATCCATTCCTTAGCAGTTCGCATAATGTAGCTAGAAGCAAAACGCTTAGTGCGAATATGTGGTTTGCTAACCAGGTATGGATGATGCCCAGCCGTGCGTCTACTAGTCCTGTGGTGGTTACAATAAGCCACATGACTTTGTATTATCTTTCGTTCCCACAACTCATGTGATTCGTTATTCAGCGGAGAAATTAACTGGCCACAACTAACGAATCACTAGACCTATGTTATATTGGTGTTGTTTATCAGAGACATAATGTGCAGCGAAACGTTACGACAACTATTCATTATGAGAAGCGATGCGCTACGGCGAGTGACGGTGGTGATGATGAAGTAGGTAAGGGCAATTCCATGCCACGGTGCTCTGGGGCCGGGGCGCGGCGAGACTAATATTTATATTATACCTAATCCTTGACTCATACTACATTTTTATTCAAACTATAGGTAACATACGACATGAGAGTTACTATATAAAACTAATCGACTGTTTCATAAATGACGTTCGTAAATGACGCTAGCCGTTTTGTGAAAAACCTAAGCTGAACCGCTTGACTTTTTCACATAAGTGCAGGGCTCTTCCGCGACAGCTCGCCCCACATCCGGTTTTATCTCGGCTACATTGTACGACGTACTTGTGTGGAGTTGTATGAGTAGAGTACGTACGAATATGAGTGGGTAAGGTAGATTCAAACGAGCAGTCAGAAGCTATGTATTGGTTTAGTGAGGATGAACAAGTGCTCCAATGCGTCTTTGACTTTTTAGTATCAATATTTTTTGCATTGCGTTCTTTACGATAATAATTATCAATTGAGAGTAGGTACAAATATTGATAAAGCTATGCCTAAAAAGAAAAATAACGCCAGTAAGCACATAATATAAGCATGCAGTGTATGCTGATGAGTATCTCTAAACTTGTCTATGTATTACAACGACATTCCAAGCACGAACCAGATTCCAGTAAGGGTCCCGTAGGTACTAGAACAGCAATTGAAGCAAGAAAAGTTCGTGACTTGCGAAGCAATGCTTTGTTAACCTTTGTTATGCAAGTAGTAAGTATAATAACTTTTAGCAAGAAAAAACCGACTTCATATGCACTGGAAAATAGTCAGATGTGACTCAATTTTAAATGGGACCACGCATGACGATGACATGCGGTCCCACCACATGACAAGCACTAGCTTTCAAATAAAAAAAAGAAACATCAGATTCTGTTCGGCTGACAAAAAGTTATGGGATAAAAATTCAATAAAAACAACCAAGTTTCGGAGGAAAACATGACAAAAATATAATTATGAACCAAACTAAATATCCTAACAAAAACATGGTAATGCAAGTAACGGTCATGACGAACAACATGATAAGTACTACGACCTTTGAAATTTCGAAGGTTTTCATTCCTGAAATGCCTCTTAAACTTTTTTCCGATTTGAAATTAAAGACGCAATGAGGCAGCCCTATTCACAGCTCTTGGCCGTAAAGGGGTATTAATTATGTCACACGTTATATACACGTTATATTGTTCTTCTACCTGTTAAGGTTGGCTGGTAGAAAATGCTGTCTAGCATTAAGCTCGCCTTTTGTACTTTGTTTTAGTGCAATAAATTATTAAATAAATAAATATACGGTATAGCCTTACAACAAACGACTCAACGTAACACAACTCAAAATAACACTAGAACACCAATTAAAATGTTATGTTGCTTCGCAAAATGGCAGAAAACGAATAAAAAAAAGCCGCCTCTCCGTTAGATAATCTGTCTCTGACAGCGACGTTGGCACCTGCTACTTTTCAAGTAATATATTGTTCGCTAACAACGTCATAGCTGATACCAGAGTTCACGTATAATATAACTCTGTATTCAAATTCCTTGTATAACTCCATGTAACATTTATCTCAATTTGTATAAAATAATTTTATCTGGTTCACGGCTCACGCCTCTCGCTTCATGCCTCACGCCTCACGTCGCGGTGCGGTACATACATTGGTTAATTTGGTTATGTCATTACCAAATGAAAATCACCAACCGAAAAGTAATTTACAAAGGTATCCTTTGTTTCTTGCTTATGCTCAACAATTTTATCATGACAGTAGTGGTATTACACGACAGCTAGGCAGAATAAATATTAATTATTTACTTTTTACTTACAAAAGCATTATAAAAAAAACTTTATAAGACTTCAAGTAACCTACCTGTACCTGTTTATTTTAATTTTTAATTTAACTAAAATTAAAATAAACAGGTGTACCTGTTTATTTTAATTTTAGTTAGTAAAATTATTTTGTTTGAAAGAAAATGTAGATCTCATTCTAGAGCACGTACGTATTCAGCATTGCCTTATTATCATCAATATCACTTGTAATAACTCAAGCAATATTATTCTGTTGTCTCGAGTCTGAGTTATTCTGAAGACCGAATGCTTAATAGTCATTGAATCTGTCGAATGAAAACAATTCAGAAAAATTATTCATAAGCTCGGTGTTTACCCAGTCATTGTATTTCTAAGTCGCCTTTTTGTAAGCATGTAAGGCCAACCAGTTTCGGCGAATCGATACTTTGTGTAATGGAATGAAATACTTTTACACGAGTTTGGTCCACTTGGACCGTTTATTGTCTGCTTTTCCAGTTGGTTTTCCTGTGAAGTTATAACTAAGTTAAGGCTGAGTTTTTAGCGCCTGAACTTCCTGTGGCTAGTCAAGAATCACCATTCCCGCATAGCTTTAAATCTTATGGTTAAGAAAATAAAGCTTATTATTAATAATTTTATCAGAAAAATTATGTAAAACGTAGATTGCCTGTTATTTTTATTATGGAGCAAGGGCAAACATACCTTTCGTCTTTGGGACTTATTTTTGTATATTTTCATACCATAAGTTGTTGACTAGCTACCTCAAGGTTCTTAGCAACGCAGAATAACAAAACTTTTAAGTGAGTTCAACGCGAAAGAGACATCATCAAACTTACCGTGTTGTGCCTGATTTCAATATTCTACGTGCGTCCGTTATCTCGCGTCTCTATTATTATTACTATATTAAACTAGTTACATGACATGAAGAAGAAGCATCTGGGGTCTAGGCAAGATCCACTTTCTGTTTGCGGAACATGCCTGCGGAAAGATAAATTGTATGAAAATTACATTATAGCTTGACCAGTACTTTTTGCTCTAACCGCCGGTCTCTGAAAGCTCGATCAAAGCTACCCTTGAACCAGCTTTCAAGTCATGTTGCTATTTCAAATTTTACTTCAAAAGTGTTAGCAAGTGACTAAGACATACTTAACCAAACTAGTAATGTAGGTAAGTAATTCTTAATTCACTTTACCTTCCGCGCTAGTTATAAATCTGGCGGCAAGGTGATGGTCACCTGAAAAAGGAACATTGAAGAAAGTCGTTGGAGAGTACACCCCTGTACATCAGTGGAATTAAATTCAACGCGAAGGAAACCTACCGCATGTAAAGTTACGTAAGTGTCAAGAAGTTTTGGGGTTAATCCATAACGGACAATTTGTCAGGGATCGCACGTTTTGCATAGCAACGATATTGATACCAGTTGACTCCAAACATTTCTGGGACAAGCCTACCCTACTTAAACATTAGGAGATTGTTTAACAAGTGTTTTTTACGACTCGTTGTTAGAACAACCTTCCAATACCTATAAAATGGTTAAATAAAAATGACATAATATGTAACATAATTTTATTTAATAGGGGTTCTTTGACATTGATTAATATATTTGACATACTATTACTAACATGCTATTAATTATTTTGATTGAATCTGATTGTTATTGCTTGTTCTATTATTATTGTGAATTTTACTGTTGTGTTATATTTAGTACCTACTCAATTGTTTAAAGCCCACACCTATTATTTGCATCCCAACTATAGGGAATGGCCTATTTTATAAATTTTGTCACTACCTTGTACACACCATTGACGCAAATAAATGATTTATGATTATATACATTAGGAGATTGCATAACAACTGTAAGAGTAGTAGAGCTCTTTGTGAAGGGCTCGTCCGGGGAAGTACTACCACCACGCCTTTTTCTGCCGCCAAGCAGCAACGCTGTGTTTCGGTTTGAAGAGTGTGGTCGCCGGTGTAATTACAGGCACATGAGGCTTAACATCTGTATGCCTCAAGTTGATGGACGCAGGGCAGTGCATCGTAGGGCACGTTCCTATTGTGCGTGACCTACGGGGCAATGTTTTGTTTATAGGTGATGGTTACCACTTAACATCAGGTGGGCCATCTGCTTGTTCCATCAGCTAGTTGTATTAAAAAAAAAACTGTTTTTTTACTTTTTAATACAATAGGCAGATGCCGCGTCTAATGGTAATTACCTAGGGTTGCAAAAAATGCGAGCTACCGTTATCTTTGCTTAGTTAGATTCATTAAAATTAATTTTATTTTAATAATTATTAATTAAAATTGTTCCATGACTCGGGCTCGGCGCAGCATTGCATCCTTGATTATTTACGACTGTTATTTTTTAACGTTTGGTGGGCCACGGAATAGAGAAAACCCTACAGGTGGGCCGTACGTTTGTTTGCTTATAGACCCATATTATTATTGCGTAATATAATTGCTTATTTAAATGTTATTTATGCAAATCAAATCAATTTTTTGCCAGAATACATGTTGGTATAGGTGTTACAAATATAAAAAAAGATACAATGGAAATAGACAATGGCCCACCTGATGGGAAGCATCATAACCATTACCATTGACACCAATAAACCAATATCCATAGACACCAACAATACCAGGGGCGTTGCCGTTGCGTTGCCTACCCTGAAGGACTATTAGCTTTTTTCTTAATTTTATCATAAATTGTATTATATAAATCAAAATGGGCTCAGCTCAATCACGGGTGGTACACACGAATACATAATTACAAAGCTACACAAAGCCTAAGGAAAATGACACTTACTACAAGGACATAAGCGAGCAATGTATGGCCCGATGTATATTACATGTACAGCGCGATCTTGACGACTCCAGAAATGTTATCATGCCGTCAATTTTACGTCTCCTTTGAGTCGGCGGTACCTCGTATTTATATAAAGGAAAGGCATGCGTGCGCACTAAAGGCATCAATGTATTAATTTATTAAAGTTATGTAAGTTGAGTGTTCTGAAATTCGTGTTCGCAGTCACGAACAAAAATTGAAGAATGTACATTTTTATACAGGTGATAAAACGAGCAAATGACCCTCCTGATGTTGAGTGGTAACCATCGCCTAAAACAAAGCATTGCCTTGTAAGTCACGCATGTTTAGAACGTGGCCTAAGATGCACTGCCTTGAGGCATGAAGATGTGCCTGTAATTACACCGGCAACCATACTCTTCAAACTGAAACACAGCGTTTCTGCTTGGCAGCAGAAAAAGACATGGTGGTTAGTACTTCGCCGAACGACCCCTTCACAAAGAGCTCTAATACTTCTATATAACCTGGGCTTTGTATTTATTGTAGACTAGTGAAATAATGTATATTATATATAATAATGTAATTTTACCTACAACCTCGAAAAAATTAAGATTTTAGCCATACATTGTGTCCACTTTCGTCGAAACGAGTGTGACCAGGCGAAGTTCTAGAGCCGTTTCTAAATACCGAATTGTGTCTATAACTTTAAAAGTAGCGTTACTATCCCCAATGTAAGTTATAGAAATTATAAGTTATAATAAATGAGTTATAATATCTATGTTAGTAGCTTAATAAGTATACGTACGCAAAGCTCTTGTTACTAGCCAGAAGAGAGGCATTTCGTCCTACAAACCCACTCAGTTATAAACTATGCTGATAACTACGAGTATACAAATACCTTTGAGGCTCTCATGAAATTGTGTTTAGTTTCGCATTAGAAGCACACTACAGGCTGAAATATGATTAAGTTTTGAAATTGAACGCGCTCTGTAGAGTGGGTTGTATTTAGAAACTATTGTGTTGGTCTACTAGAAGGCCTAAGCCTTCCCTATATTTGGGGGAGGGGTTGCAGCTGCCACCATTGTCAGGCAGATTGCTGGTTGCTGCTCATCTTCTGGTGCGTTCCAACCATATGTCATCTCTTGTGACATCGAGCGTAGGTCATACAGGGGTCTTACTCGTATTATGGCGTGATATAGGCGTGAAGGTATGCCAATATGAAACATTTAGAAATTAAATATCCTTATGTGATAAGGTTTAGTTAGTTGTATCGATTTGAATGGTGCAAAGAAAACATATAGCTACCAGTTACGTCTGCACCATTAATGGGAGAAATCAATGGTGCAACACACGTAACCGCGGGATAGTGCCAGTGATATATTATGTGCCAGATTTTTTTTTAAGAAAAAGTGATGGTACATTCCATTAGCCTCTTGATGTTAAGCGGTTACCTCTCTACATAACATTATTCTGATGCCTGTAATTGCGCCGGCACTCATGCCCTTCAAACCGTAACACAGCAATGCGAGCATCGCTGCTTGCGGCAGAAATAAGTACAGTGGAAGTACTTTCCCGGACGAACTCTTTCACAAAGAACTCTATTTTCACTAATACTGGTAAAGTACAGTCACCATCGAACAATTGTTAGACTGATCAAGGTTACAAAAAGTTTTTATGGATGACAAGACAAAAAATTTGGGAAGTGACCTGTCCAAATTTTTCAATTTCAGTTCTTTGAGCTATATACTAGTATGACTATAGTAGCTCAAAGAACTGACAACCGCTGGGGAATAAAGGTTCGCGAATGGCGACCAAAAACCGGGTAACGAAGCATAGGATGCCTCCCACAAGGAACCCAAAGGAACTAAATGTTGTGGAGATTGCGGAAAGTTCGTTATTCCTGGTATATATATTTTCCTAGTATAGGGGAGGCCTATGCCCGTCCAGCAGTGGTCTTCATCGATCATGATTAATATTAAGGCGTTTCATAGTAATTCTTCTGACCTATTTCAATAAATGTGTTTGCCTTCTGACTTATCCCATGTTTTTGGCCTAGCCTAAAATATCACGCTCAATGTACGATCGAGGCCAATATATCGCCACCGGATATCCGGATTCCTTTACCAGTTATCTATAAAAGAAACAAAGAAATCTTACCTTGGTCTTGAGACGCGGCAGGTCGTGGTCTTCCTTCATCTCTCCGTTCCATCTCACAATATCACTTTCACATTACATTGCTAGTCTATAGAACACAGATTTTGATCAATTAAGGCGAATTAGGCATATAATAATTTTTCGAATGATGATATTATAGCACTTAGGTATTTTTGTTTCAACAAACTACAAAGTCATTACATTTATGAATAGTCTGATAGGCAATTGTTTGACAGAAATAAAAATGCGGGGGTTGTGGGCAAACGTAAAGTTAGCCGTTTAACTGAGCGGCAGATAATTTGCGACCTTATGCAGTGACATAAAACTATATGGGGTCCCATCTATGGTCTAACTACACGATGGTCAAGATCCGCTGAATGTTGAACCTACTTTTTAGACCTATGTCGTGTGGTAGATGATACAGTGATACCAGAGCTGAGAAGTTCGATTCTTGCAAGATATGTTTTTGCACCTGATTATGCATAAATTTGTTCCTATAGCCTAGGTGATGACTTGATCTAGACCTTGTTTCTCCACAAAAACGTTATCCAAAAAAAACGTACCGTGAATGTGAAACTTTTTGTCCCAAAAAAATCGCAATGCAAAAATGAGATCACAGTTTCCGCTGTGGTTTTCTGTGCTAAAAATACAAATGTTAAAGGTGTGGTTTCCTATATGGACAAGACGCTGTAAAATGTCGACAGTGTTTCTTTTTACCCGAGTGCCGCGAGGGTTATGTGTTTGGCATGTATCTATCCATGTATCCATCCGTCGATATTTCCTTTATTACCACGTAGCAACCAAACGGCTGGATGGATTTTGATGATTCTGGTATCAAAAGATTCGTTGCAACTTCCCAAGTGTCCTTAGAATAAAAAAAAGCCAAAAAGTATGGTGGGAAGGACAGCAGGAGCGATATTCTCTCACATTAAAAAAAATCTTTTCGCAATCATAGCAATATGGATATCAAAATCAAGAGAGTGATACCGTGTTTTCAAATGATGTATTCGTTTATTTATTTATTTATTTATTTACAAATTAAATTATCTTAAAGTAAATCCTCAAAGGCAAAACTAGAACGCAAAATTCGTTAAGTCACTTTAGCGAACTAGGTCATGAGTGATACTAAAATATATCATAAAACCTTCTCTATGGTCATACAAATCGTTTAAAAAAATCGATGAAGCCGTTTTGAAGATATTAAGAGTTTTGTTAAAAAAAATGTGATTGCTGGTAACCCCAAAGTGATCGAAACGTGTTAAATAACGACAGGCGTCAGTAAACTGCTAGGTAGGTACACGAGCCTCCGACTGCCTGCGATCATTACATTTTATCATTCGTCAAGACTGAAGAATGGATTTAACTATCAAAAAGTTCAGGCAGGCGGGTTTTTTATTTTTCATTCATATTCATATTCATTCATATTCATAAATCTTTATTGCGAATATAGGTATAGGTACAGATGTCACGGTTTATAAAATAGATCCTCCATATTCAACTTAATAATAGCATGCAATAATAAGTAGGTATACAGTTTAAAAATAATAATAACAGTACATAATGTCACTTAAAGGTAAGTAGAATATTGAAATATGATTTAAAATGATAATAATAAAATGTCAAAAAATAATAATTAAATGATTGTCTGATGTCTAAATAAAATAAAAGATTAACAAGTAGTATAGATTAATTTAAATTGTCACTAAGGTATTCATCTACACTATAATATACTTTTTCATTAAGCATTTCTATTATTTTTTTCCGAAATACAGCCAACGAAGGTGAGTCCAATATGGTGTTTGGCAAATTGTTGTATAATCTTGAAGCATCAGTTGAAGAATCAGTGTTCATTACTAGCTTATAGGTACGAACCAAAGAGTATACAATAACAATGTATCGAACCAAGGAATTTATAGTGTCCGAATTCCTTGTATCGAACTAACTTGGTTACGGCCGTCATAAGACGCTTGCTGTTATTCAAAAAACTGACATAAACCGCTCTGGGGTTTTTATATTTCCGAGAACGCTGGAGTAGCGACCGGATACAGGGAAAACGATTATGTTCACCTGGTGTGGAACTGTCATTAGATTTTTTTAGAAATCGGACATTTAGATACCTGCATGATTATAAATACACACGTTACAATATTCAGATGGCGATGTCTTTAAAAATACTTTCAAATCAAATAATATGCAAATGACATTCAATGAGCCTAAATAGTTTAAACACAGAACCAAAATTACAGCTGTATGTAAAATGAAATTTATACCAATCTGTTCGTTAAAGCCGTTATACTAATCGGCGGCCCGATTACGCTAGTGTCTGGCTATCGCGATGGCTTTCAGTGTGACGTTTGATTCTTATCCATCCAAGGAACTTAGCATCCAAGGAATTTAGATACTAGATCCATCCATATATGTTGTTATTACATTATGGGAATCAAATGCTCTCGTCAAAGTATTATATTCATTGATCATATGTCAAACTGAAAGCTACTCGATAGCCAGACATTAGCGTAATCGGGCCGATGTTGTATATAACACAATTTACGGCACAGAATTTACTGAGTAGCACTTTGCTTGCTACGAGAATGGTTACGTATGTAGCGGGTAAAAATTAACGCATCGCCTACTCGATGCGGGCATTTCATAAAAAAACGTAAATAAACAAAAAATTTGTAGATTTTCACGCAGAGAATTTTAAATCCTAAAATTATCGTTTGAAATTATTTGTTTTGTAAGTGAAAATCAATATAGCTATGTATTTAAAAAACTACGTTCATATTTCGAGTGCTACGACGTAGAACTGCGCTACGAAATTATCTATTTAGATTTCTGATCTTTGTCTATTGAGTTTTTTGATGATAAAATAAATATCTTATGTTTTAACCGATATTCTTCATCCTGGTTTATAAAATAACATCTTTAAGATGGTAATATATCGCGTGTGTTTACGCATGTCACTCTGTCAAGTGTAAAAGGTTTTAGAAACCCAAGGGATAAAGAAACAGTATGTAAAGTGGACATTCTCATGATTAATTTTCTTTTCGTGTAAATAAGATTGCAAAACATTTTTTGCTTGGAATATAAAAAAGTCGTATTTCAGATTACGATATGGCTCCGTAGTGGAATACTACAAAATTAAATGGATATTTCGAATATAAAATTCCTCTTTCTTTTTATAATACACGATCGTTATTAACTTTGTTAACTCGAGTTACCTGCGGTATTTTATTATGTATTTAGATTAGTCAAATAAAAAGTTAAGCTTTAGCTCTTTCATTTAATAAAAGATTTCAGATTGTGGGTTTGATTCCCACCAAGAACAAACAATTGTGTGATAAACATATAAATAAATTTTGGTGGACGTTCCACACAGCATCGGCTCCAACAATTCAAGTTTTATTGTTTTGGTATTTGATGACGTAAAATGTTACCAATTTAGTTATCACTACATAGTATAAAACAGTCGCTTTCTCTGTCCCTATGTCCCTATATCCCTATGTCCCTATGTATGCTTAAATTTTTAAAACTACGCAACGGATTTTGATGCGGTTTTTTAATAGATAGAGTGATTCAAGAGAAAGGTTTATATTATGTATAATACATGCATGATATGTGCACCCGTGCGAAGCAGGGGCGCGCGGGCGGGTCGCTAGTATCAAACAAAACACAATCTTGGCTACTTGACGTGATGTCATTTACACGCGCGCGCTGTTCAACTGTTTTGTTATAATACAACGCCGCACCGCTCAGATTAGCTTTCATTATTAAATTATAAGCTCGTTCTGTAATTACCCTATCTCTATCAGTGAACGTGGAGGTTACACCGTGGAGTCGGATACCGATTAGAACATGGTACATTATTTCCAATAATAACACTTAATGTAACGCACTACCATTACCAGCCTGTTATTATGAGAACTGTAATGGAACAAACAGATGGCCCACCTGTGTTGACCACTGGTCTATACTACTAGATGTAGTCCATACAAAAGTACCATACAATATAGCGTATGTACATAAAAAAGTGACGCATAATTTTTTCAAAAGAAGAACATAGTAAGTAAGTTTCGTTGATAGTATAATGTGATCTGCAAACAACCACGATGCCCCAGACAAAATATAAATTAAACTGTACAATGATGTAGAGCAATGATAAAGAGTAGTAGAGCTCTTTGTGAAGGGCTCGTCCGGGGAAGTACTACCACCACGCCTTTTTCTGCCGCCAAGCAGCAACGCTGTGTTTCGGTTTGAAGAGTGTGGTCGCCGGTGTAATTACAGGCACATGAGGCTTAACATCTGTACGCCTCAAGTTGATGGACGCAGGGCAGTGCATCGTAGGGCACGTTCCTATTGTGCGTGACCTACGGGGCAGTGTTTTGTTTATAGGTGATGGTTACCACTTAACATCAGGTGGGCCATCTGCTTGTTCCATCAGCTAGTTGTATAAAAAAAAAAAAAAAAAAGATGTACTACACTTAAAATGGCTAAACCTCGATTCATAATAAAGATCGCGAGTCTTACATCGTCTTAGCTACCGCAAGACTTTTTATAGGCTTATCCTCCGCCGTCTGGTTTTACCATGCTACCCTAAAAAGACTCTCTAAGCTAGCAATAAACATTTTATGTATTTCCTGCCCACCTGGGGCAGTCGTTGGGATTCCCTTCTTAAATTCAAGACATTTTTTAGTAATATGTTTTAGGCAGGGCAGATACGATTATGCAATGTAATTTTCGGCCAGGTAGCCAGCCTCCGTATACGTAATAGGTTTAGCAGCTAAGGATACATTCTGATCTAATATTGACTTAGCATTCAATTTATTTTCAATGTTTTTTTTAGT
This sequence comes from Plemyria rubiginata, assembly GCA_963576535.1. Taxonomy (NCBI): domain Eukaryota; kingdom Metazoa; phylum Arthropoda; class Insecta; order Lepidoptera; family Geometridae; genus Plemyria; species Plemyria rubiginata. Next base: position 10,961,271 of record OY754908.1, on the reverse strand, counting down.
TTTATGGTTCTGTTTTATCAACTTTCTCAGCTACATAGTTACTAGATAACATAAGTCTTTACGTTTGAAATTAATAAGAAATTTAATCAATTGCCATTTCTTCTTTTAGACACATGTTTGCAGGCCGCACATGGTCTGTGTTTGAAAAACATGTGTATGGAGAGAGTGCAGCAGTGGTGACTTTATTTTACTTGTATTTTACTTTTTATTTCAATACGTGAACAAAGTAGAAAAGATTAATTATTCACTTTCATTAAAATTTTTTTGTTAATATTTTTGTAAGGTCTATAAGTCTAAAACGTTCAAACAAATAAAATTCTGTGTTAGACACAATGAACAGACATTATCGGAAGCTAAGACGAGAAACTGTTTTATTCAATAATAGCTTCAAGGATCATCTTGAAGTGGTTTTCCGTTTACAATATTAGATATTATATTTATTTATAAACCCGATAAAAAAGTAGGTAGTAACAGTACAAACAAACTTCAGCATCCTTCTTAATGGAAATGTATGTGGAAGGCTATCTCCAGCACAGAACTTTTTCAGGCTGATGATAATGATGATGAGATAAATCTGCAGTGATCATAAAATTGGATCTTTACTTCTTTAAAACGTAAACGTAAGATACAAAAGTTTTTACGACGACATTCTATAATGTATTTTTATAAAAAAAAAACTTTATATTATTTAATTATAATACTAGACTTAGAGAGTAACAAACAATCTATAAATAAAAAATATAAATAAATATTTAGACTATACTCTAAACTCTTTATATGTACCTATTATAACCCCTGCTAACTACCGTAACGTGTAATTTTTACTCTTCGTCCATATTTAGGTAAAACTTTTTTCGATAACTTATGTATGTTGTTTTAACATTACTTCTCTGAATTTACACAAAATACCAGTGTTATATGTCATATATATTTTAAATACCCAAACATTTGTGGAGGCTTTGTTAAGGCGGGGAATTTCGGTCCCGTTCACTCGGAGTTCCGACACGCTCGTACCGCGAGCGAATCACAACGAGACTGACCGAAACCGACACGCGTCGGTCGTCGCACGGTCGTCATCTCGTTTGGTCACAGCAGCAGGCGAGGCTTATATAAGCCTTGTCAGTATCGATGCTCATTATACTTCGATGAGAAACTTGTAGAGGCTAACAATGTGGCAATTTCAAGGCGGCACTGCTAGTGCGACAGTAAATATTGTTGAGAATGTTGGCGTCTTGGTCTTCATGAAAGTCAATTTCGTTTTTCTGTTACACGTAGGCTTACTAGTTCTGTGTTTTTAAGGCTACGTGGGGTCTACGTAGGGTCTACGAGACGTCTACGAAGTATGATAATTTTAACATTACGTTGTTGTCTAGTTCTGCGTTTTTAGGGCTATGTGGGATCTACGTAGGGTCTACGAGACATCTACGAAAAGTCTACGAAGTATAATATATAAGTAATTATATATTTTAATCTTTCTCCCTGCAGGGCAAAGGCCTCCCTCCCTTCCTTCCACATTTCTCGATCCTTGGCCACAGTGACACTATAATAGTGACAAATAAATAATAATAATCTTTAGGTATATATATACCAAGTCGGAAGATTTCCATTTTAGTTCAAGCTTTGCTTAGTTTGAAGCCAGATGGTGTGGTGTGATATTTCGTCCAATATATTTTTTTGGTACTTTTTTATTATAACTTGTAGGTCATTTAGGAACCACAATAAAAAAAACTACTTATTAGGCACATTTAAAATATAGCCCCATATATTATTCAGTGAACCTTTAAAAACCTCTGGTAAAAATATAATACAAATATAAAAAAAATAAGGTGCCTAAGTACTTACATAATAAAAAAATGAATTATTATATTTCTTGTGTACTTCACTTTTATTAAAATCTGCTTTGACGTTTCAGTATCTAAGTGTAACTGTAAGCATGGAAGAAAATTTATCTTGCGAAACTTAATAAAGATAAGAGACTATTCCTAGCACATCAATATCATTTTTCAGAACTGCTTGCGCCACCATCTATGCTATTTGAACTATCTTCGGAATGCAAATGTTCTATAGATGTAGACAATTGTTCTAGACTCTGCACCAGTTTTGCCATTTTATCTCTTGAAGGAGCGTTCTCAAAGCTATCTTCTGTTGGCTTGGCTACATCTGCACATAGTCGGAAATGTAGCCTCGCCAGGTGCTCTTGCTGATCTCTTATGCTGATCATTTGTTCCATACTGCAACCAGAACCGAAAGCACTCAGCTTTCCTGTGTGAAAATCGTCTAACAGTTCAAGAAGTGCTTTCTCCATGTGTTTGACATCCGGGGTTTCCTTTGGCATGTGTTTGGGCTTATTGCTGTTGTTTGAACGCATCAAATCTCTATGAAGCTTCCTTTCGCTGACGTAAGAGACTTTAGTCGATTCGTTCACGCTATTATTACCGGTGCTTGTCATTGTAGGCCCAGGGTTCCTAGAAGTTAAACTAGCCGCTCCACTTGACATTTTGTTGCTGGTGACTGGGGATGTCGCCGGTTGAGTTGGTTTTTGCTCCTCTTCCTCGCCCTCATTCTGCATCAGTTGTTGAGTTTCGTTAACTTCTTCCAAACTCATCAAGTTTTTCACATGAAGCAATTAGTAGAACAGTTTGCTGATATTTCACATGTAGCCAGTGAAAAGTGTTCAATCTAAATGAGAAGTAAGTTATTATTTTAAAATTAATTCCACACACAATTCAGTCAACACCAGTGTGACCGTTTCTAATTTTATAAACCTACCAACGGAATCTTTGAAATCTACTAAAAAATACTAAATAGAACACTCAATTATACCAAAATACTACCAAAATATTTGCTTCATTATTATGGAAATATTGCAAAAAAAACACATAATTTTTAATCAAAATTGTTTATTCTAAATCTATAGTATAATCATTATTACTAAAATTATTTATTTTGATCATGTCGGTCGTCGGAACAAATGAAGTACAACCGTCAGTCAAACCTTGCTTTACATGTAAGATTGAAGAAATATGATTTGATGTAAACCTGTTTCTGTATACAGTTTTGATCATATTAACTTGGAAAAAAATTCGTTCACACTGAGCATTAGATATAGGCAAACACATTGTAGCGATTCTACTTAAAAACGTCACTCCACATAGCATTTTCACTATATTTATCTTTGGTTAACCAAGAAGAGAATTCCGGGTTTTGTTCCCACTCCGATCTATATTTCTGTTCTTATTTGCGCTTCCTTCATATTGAAGCAAAGCAACCACCACAAACCGACCAAAATACACTGTTGCCAACTGTACCATTACCTCAGTAGCTAGATCTTTCGCAGAAAGTTGCCAGATCACCATATTTTACTTAGAGAATTTATAACGGGAGTTGCCAAGCGCCACTTTTAGTACTAAAATCTTTCTGCCGGTTTTCGCGGGAGGCGAGGTAGTACGGTACACAACACATTTACATAATCACGCATACTAATGCAGAAAAATTAAGCGTCCCTATAAACGCACACGCAAGTAAAAGCTGTACACCAACACAAAAACAATAACACAAACAAAGAATTACTGTTGTTACACTTTTGTTTAGTTACACACTAACACAAAAAAGTAGTGATGGGTTGTAAAAAGACCGACAAAATGAATGATTTCATATGAATGAAATCAGGGTGGTTCAAAATCATATACTTTTCCTTTTTTTAGCCAAGATTAACAAACGTGTACCTGTCTAGCCTAGTAGGTATTACTAAGTAAATAGAGTGCTGGCACCGACTCCAAAAATATCAGTAATTGTATAATGTCATAATAATAAAATTATAAGATTTGTTGAAAAAATGGATACCTATTTGGAAGTAGATTGAAATATAAATCCATAATGCAATTATTTTTAACTTTTTAGTGTATTTTTCATAACAAATTGGATAGCAGTTTTGGAGTCGGTTTTTTTTTGTAAAAAATATTTTATTAAGAGTTTGTAGAGCGTAATCTCTAAAACTACTGAAACGATTTTAAAAATTATTTTACAAATAGAAAGCTACACTGTTGTTGAGTAACTTTAAGCTATATTCTATTTTCGCAAGTAGTAAGTAATCTTTCAATTAAGTAGTATTTCATGAATGCATTTTTAGATAAATATTTTGTTTCTTTATTGGTATGATGTGTCCAGCAGTGGACTTACATAGGCTGATGATGATGATTGGTATGACGGGGAAAGGTGATGAAAAATTGTGGCGACGATAAAAAAGTAGCCCATGTCCCTCTCCAGCTAACATACTACAGCTATACAAAAATCACGTTTATACGATTCTGCGTTCAAAAAGTACAAAGAAAATAGCAATAAACCAACGACACAGCACAACTAAAATTTTAAAGGAGCTCCATAAAGCGACGTATTGCAGGCAGAATGACAGAGACAGTTTTTGTAGAGTCCAATACTGAACCTCCTTTTTTAAATCGGTTAAATTTTAATATGGGTACAAAAAACACATCGCATTTTATTCTAATTTTACGTTCATTCCATCATTCATTCAATCGATTTCGCTCAACTAGTCCCCACACTACGCCTTCTACCAAGGAATATAAATTCACCGACACCTCCTACCAAGACGATGGCGTCGTATTAAAACTGTCGTAACTGGTATTCCATTAAATATAAATTAAACGTAATTACAAAAACAATTGACTAAAATATCACTTAATTGTGATAGGAAATACCGTGTTCCCTAAAGTTTGATGTCTCTGATCTCCTTTTACACCGAAATACCGCACAATTCACCATTTTTACTGAGCACTACTTCGCGACACGAAACGACAACTAATGGCCGCGGTGATGAGTGAAGTAGTTTTATATAACGTGCATGGCCAAGTCGCGTCTTATGGCCGGCAGAGGGGTACGCCTTGCGTTAACATCTCCAGTTATAAATTCTCTAAGATATTTTACCTCAAAAAGTAGCTAAAGTAGCCAAACTTCATGAACCTACTGGGAAACCCCCGGGCGAGATCCGAATCATCAATCATTTGAAAATGTTTTACGGTCTATAACAGGGCTGCCAGGTATATATACCAAAAAAATACCATAAAAGTTAAAATTGTACCAATATTATACTGATATTCAGTAATACACTAAAAATATACTGTAGTCATTCTTCGGAGCCTCAAATATACCAATTTAGTACCAAAAATACCAAAAACGGTCACACTGGTCAACACAACAACAAAGAAAGACAAAAAAATCCAATCCAAACCAAACCAAAAACAGCTGTTTGGTCTGGTAGCTGGGATATGTCAGCAAAGAGTAAACAATGTCAGTGTCAAGTCAAATGAAGTTGAAGATGAACAGTGCTAGAATATTCTTATTCTATCGGGAGCCAGTAATGTACAACCATGTATTGCACAACTTTGGAAAACACAGCCCGGAATTGATGTACATTTTGGTCGCCAATTCCATGACTGTGTAATCCGCGGGTGTACATTCCGAGCCGTACAAAGTTAGCACACATTGGAATACACAACCCTGGAATACGCTGCCAATGGCTCCAATGGCATCCAAATCCGGGTCGTACAATCCCAGCACGTGTCAGGAATGTACATCCATGGATTATACGTGGTCGTACATTAAACGGACCGGACCATCAATAACATAAAAATTATAAATCATTCTATTATTTTATGTTTGTCTTTGTTGGATATTTTTAGTGGAGTCAAGAAAAGAATTGTATCAACTGACAACGATTTCATCGATCTATCGAGCGAGCGAAATTATTTAGCGAATTGACAAAGAAACGAACGTACGCGTACCAACAAGTCCAACAACGCAACCGTACAACCTTATCCGTACCAAGTACCAACACATCATTAGCAAAAAAAAGAGAGAAAAGAGAGAAGGGAGAGAAGCAAGCAAGCAAGCCCGCACGAGAGTATACAATAAACTACGCGCACAAGCCTAGGCAACCCAGGCAAGGCAAGCAAAGCAAGCAAGCAAGCAATTACCAAACCAACCAAAGGTAAAGAAAGAAGGGTTTTGATTCGAGAATTTCGTTTGAGATACCGTATATTTTAATTTTTACCACGGACGGACTCCTAAATTTTGATGGAATTACGGTATTTATCTGATAGAATAGGTAACTTTCTGAAGGTTTTCATCTAACTAAACTCTTTTACAACATCTTGGTTGGCTATAAAAACAACCACCATTGTGTTATTTTTTCTGGCCACATCCTCAAATTTATTGTGGCACAATAAAGTAGCACATGTTTCGCTTGAATACCGATACAAAATTGAGTGCGTTCACCTCTAAATGTTGTATTTTTTCAGGTTTGAGCTGTCGTTGATATCGTAAGTGCATTCCTGGATGAGAAATCGTAACACAAGAGCTGTCACGCAATTCTTCGCAATTGCGAAGTATTTACCTCCTCGTCAATAGAAAAGTAATATTTTTCTATCGAAAATGTCTACTACAGAAGACCCCAAGCTGGATCCCCAAATCCGTAATGTGATCACCAGGTTCATTCACGTAGGTATTGAAAAGCCGAAGTATTACCCGGGCTGTTGGTCTACCCACAAATATTTTGAGCCCGAAAGATTGGAGGCTCTTGAAAAGGCTTTCGAAGATGGCAAGGAAAGTGGTATGGAGGCAATTAAACTTATTGCTAAGGTAAGATATTACAACTATAAATAACACCGGCCCCGGCTTCGCATGGGTGCAGTGCTTCAGCATTATACTTGAAACCTTGCTCTTGAATCACTCTGCCTTTAAAAAAAACCTGCATCAAAATCTCTTGCATCGTTTTAAGCCATCGTCTAAGCATAGATAAGAACAGACGAACAGAGCTAGAATTTGTATTATATTCAGTATGTTGTTTTACCCAGTGATGATGATCATGATTACGTTGAATCATTTCAATTTCCTAATTTCATCATTTGTCCAGAAAATTGTAAATATTTCACTTGGTCTTTTTAAGTAGAAGTAGAGTAGTATTCTAATACTTACATTTTTAAACTTGTGATATCTTTCGAATGGAATGTCCGAATTGAATAATTTAAAAAGTTTTATAAAGGTATTGAAGCAGTTTTGAATATGAAGTAATTTATTTTGTTAAGGATTAATACCAAGATACAAATAAAGAGCCTCTTATAGCGGCGGCATTTCAATTAAAATTTTAAAATAAAAAACACTTATTGTGGCATAACTATAATAGTTAGACATATGCTGTCGCGAAACTCTTTGTAAATAATGATGTGTTCTGCAAAGTTGTAGAACATTATTTTATTCTATCATCAATAGTTTTCGCAGTGCACGCGATGTAAAGAATATTTTACGATTTTTTTTACACCTTGGGTTACATTATTTGAATTTTAGTAAGGATCCCAAATTTTTTTGAAAATGTAATATAGCCTATGTTCAGCGGGGATAGTGTAGCTTCCCAACGGTGAAAGAATTTTTCAAATCGGTCAAGTAGTTTCAGAGCCTATTCAATGCAAACAAACAAACAAACAATCAAATCTTTCCTCTTTATAATATTAGTTTAGATACATATGTAAGTGTAGATAATCCATGATAAAATTGACTTGATTTATTATTTTGTATATCGTTGTTAAAAAATATTTTAAAATTGGTGTTTTTAATTTTAATATTTGAATGTACCTCTGACAACCTGTATGGGCTGTCCTCAATGAATCTGGAGTAATAATTTGGTAATAAGAGATCAGAGGAGATATCTACGCTTGGCGACCAAAGAAGAAGCTGTTTCAGTTTTTCTTTCTTTTAAGTTTATAATTCCATCTACTTCCAGGTAGGCAAAGAGGGTTGGTACACCCGCTTTGAAACCATCACTTTTGCACTTGCCAAGTGCTTGCTGTTGTCCAATGATGACTTCGTAAAAGAGGCTGTTTACAAAGCAGCCAATGAATTGTGCACCAGCTCCGAGAAATTGATGCTCTTCAATAAATACACTAGGCTTTTAAAAACAGGTATTTTTTTTTCAAACAATTTATTGTACTTGCTGATGAAACTAGCAACTGGCCCACCTTATCGCGCCTTTGCGCGTATGAGCAGTTTACTATGAAAAGCCACTTTGCATTTTGCACACAAGCTAACATTGCGATGCTCAGCGGCAGGTCTAACAGCATGACTGTGAGACCAGCCTTATTCTCTGTACCACTAATTATGGGGTCTGTATGTAAGTCACAAAAACATCAAAAATATAATGCATTGCAGGCAATGGTAATGGATGGCGCAAGAGCATCAAAACATGGTATCTTCAAAAGGATCCCATGGACTTGGCTGATGAAGTGACTAGGGTTCGAGCACGCCATGGGCGGTCACACAAAACCATACTGAGGAAATCACATATCAAAATTATTGAAGGAGATAATGGTAAGTTTTGGCTATTTTCTTTCAATTAATTTTAAACCTTAACTCTATTTATTAGGAAGGTCGATTGTAGAGAAGCCTGTTCTGAATCCTGCTTGCTAAACCAGCTCCATGTTATCATGGGCTGGTAATATCTCTAGATATACCAGATAGCAGATGGATGTAGCTAAACACCAAATGAAAGGTCCCTAAAAGACAATGAAGGCATCGCATAGACCAAGTAAGCGGTGGGCCCATGATAATAGTAGAAATTGCTGGATGCAGTTGTACAACATCTGCAAATAACACAGATACATGGAGCAACCTAGAGGAGGCTTTTACCCTCCAGGGATCCCAATTTTCCCGATATTTATATTCAAAGGAAAAGGACGACCCATCGACGAGTTGTGTATTTATTAGCGGCATTTATGTTGTAGGAGCACCGGTGGTCTAGTGGGAGTGACCTCGCCTTTATTCTTTATTCTTTATTGTACACAGTGAAAATATACAGTAAACTTAAATAACAATACATGTACAAAGGCGAGCTTAACCCTAAAAAGAATTCTCTTCCAGCAAACCTTGAAGGATTGTGAGAGATTGAAATTAGAGGTGGGTGCGTGTACAAAATGAGAGAGCCAACGCCTTCCGATCGTAAGGTCGCAGGTTCGAATCCGGTCGTGCACCAGTGGATTTTTCTATCGAAAAATTTATGTGCGCAATGCCAGTGCTCTTAAACGGTGAAGGAAAACATCGTGAGGAAACCAGGTAGTATTCTAACAGCGGCGATGGGCTTGCAACCTGTCACGTATGGAATACTAACTACTGCAAAATGTGGGTATGTGCCAAATGTAATGTTTGGACGTACCTCTGACTACCGCCCTTAGACATCCTCAAAGAATATTGAATTAGTACCTACTTGGTACTGGGAGATCTGAAGGGATATCTACCGTGCCTGGGGATCAAAGTCGTGAAGCTGTTTCAGTTTCAGTATTTATGTTGTTTTATACTAGATATAATGCTGATGAAACAAGCAGATGGCCTACATGTTGTTAAATGCCTGGTAAGTCACGCACGATAGGAAAGTGCCCTACGATGCACTGCCTGCGTCCAATAACTTGAGGCATACAGGTGTTAATATAGCCTCATGTGCCTGTAATAATTTTATCAGCAACCACACTTCAAACACAGCAACTGACAGCAACGCTGTTTCGAAGCACAAAATTTGTCATGGTGACAATGTTATACCCTAGAAACAAGAATAAGGTAACCTAACTCCATCATGCCTATTTCTGCCGACTACAGCGTTGCTGTGTTTCGGTTTGAAGGGGGTGGTTGCTGGTGAAATTACAAACACACGAGGCTTAGTATTTATATTCCTTGGTTATACCTACTTGTTACGTCTTTCCAGCCCGCGATGCTATTGTCAAATACGTCATCAATGACATGAAACGCGCCAAAGCTCTCTGCGGCGCCAAGGATGGCACTAAGGAGGTTCTCGACTTCATTCAGAATGTGGAGGACATGAGGCATTGCGAGGACCCTATTGTGGCAGCAGCCATTTTGACCAAGCATCAGTTCACGCTGGACCATGTACCCTCCCATTTGCTGACGTCTCAGGATGTATGTATTCTGGATTTAGACATAGTTAAACAGTTCATCTAGGGAAGTTATACATACAGCACACCTATTTTTGTTGCCAGGCAGTAATATTCACATTTCAGTGTTCCAATTCTTATGAATTTTTCGTCATAACTTCAGTCTACAATTTATAGCTCTGAAAATACTTCCAGGTCTGGGATGCAGTGCTTCCACGGATGAGCCTGCGAGAAATCCTGCAAAGCATCCAACGCATCCATAACATGGGTTTTTTGACCGTCGACTCCACCACCACAGGGATACTGATCTCGCTATTGAACAACCAAGATATCATCAACAAGTCTGAAGTCACCCCGATTGAAGTCTATATCACCATGAACAACTATAAGAACAAGACCAAGTAATCACTATCACTATCATCACTACATAGTATAATACAAAGTCACTTTCTCTGTCCCAATGTCCCCATGTCCCTTTGTATGCTTAAATCTTTAAAACTATTGATGCGGATTTTTTTAATAGATAGTGATTCAAGAGGAAGGTTTATATGTATAATACATGCATGATATGTGCACCCGTGTGAAGCAGGGGCGCGCGGGCGGGTCGCTAGTTATAAATAAATATTGGTGGACTTCCACATAGCAGTATCTACTCCTAAACTAAGCAAGGCTTGTATGGAAACTAGATAGCTGTTATATAACACAAGTATATTATTTATTTGTTGTAAATCTTTACTTATAAATACTTAGGTATTATAACAATTTCGGAATAGTGAAAAGTACTGAGCCTGACTGTAATGAAAACGAAAACTTCATCGTTATAGATTACTACTCCTAGTCCGGAATCGAGCCCTAAAATACGATTGGGATTTTCTTTAAATCCGAAATTCCAGTCATTTGCTTTGCATATTTTATTTCCATCGTCAACATCATTTCAATTTTGTTTCCGCCAGGCCCTTGGCGCAAGTGAAAGCGAAGGTAATGGCTGAGAAGGAGACGCGCCGGCGTTCCCGACAGATATTCGACCCTAAGACCGGTTTGTGGGAGTGGTCTACCACTAAGAGACATCCCACCGAAATCAAGAACTGGGGTAAGGAATTTGTTTATTTACCGCCACACATTCATACTCAAACCCCCATTTCTTTAACAAAGTTAGCTCTATTATGTTTTCCCACATAAGTAATTATAAACATTGTTTTAAGTATTCATTGCTCTTGTTCTGTCACTGTTGACTGATTTATTTGGCAACCCAATTTATTAGAAACAAGGATTATTTAGACTGGTCTGGTGTAGTATCTTCTAATATAAGAGCAATGCTCTTGTCGGCGTAATGAATGCAATTATCTTTAGGGCAACCTTCCATAAGACATGACGGTAACCTTCGCTTTTATTTGGCTCATGTAGCTTATCCTAGGCCTCCCCTACCTCTCTTTCCTTCTTTGAATTTACAATTAAATCTTTGTTTAGGTATCGAGAAGCCGCCAAACCTAGCTGTTATCGCGTCTCTGAACAAGCTCTTTGACCAAACATGGTTCACCACGAAACCCACGAAAAAACGCTATTTGATTACGCTGGATATGAGACACCACATGTTCAAAGGTACCTTCTAAAAATATATCGACACATTTGAATAAGAATCCTTATTTGGCAGCCAAGAAACAATACACCTATAGCAGCTTAAACAGTTACTTTAATAAAAGTTAGAATTTTAGAAGCTTTTAGTTTTTTTTTTTCCAGAATATAGAAAAAGTTTATTTTTCTCAAGACATATTCTATAATATCTATCTATGTAGTATACATATAATGTATTAAATATATCAGTTATCTAGGACCCATAACACAATTGAGTAGCCTACTTTGGGGCTAGATGGTGCTGTGTGGATTGTCCAGCATTTTTTTTTTTTTTTTAATAATTCGCCGTTTGGGAGTATACACTTGCAAACAGAGAATTATTTAAACTATACTACGTCTATAAGGTCAATAGGTGTTTATTCAGTCACAGTCACTTTAAAACGCCTTAAAACTAGGTCAATCTAGCTACCAGTTCCACGCGACTAAACCACGATTTATCATGATAATTTATTCCAGGCCGTCACTTCTGCAAGCAATACAAAGTTCCGAAGAAGGAGAAGCCGACTAAACGCGTCAAGCCGGGGAAGAATCCTGTGGAGATTCTGCCCAAGCCGACCCCGCCGGCCGCCGTCACCGCCGCCGGAGACAGCGATCAGGAGAAGAAGAGCAAGAAGAGACTATTGGCTGAGTGCTTCTACCACACCACTGTGACCCCGGGACATGCCGGTATGACTATCCCTACTAATATTATAAATGCGAAAGTAACTCTGTCTGTCTGTCTGTTACGCTTTCCCGCTTAAACCTCTACAACCGATTTTGATAAAATTTGGCACAGACAATCTTTAGACCCTGAGAAAGGACATAGGCTACCTTTTATTGCGAAAAGTACGCAGACGAAGTCGCGGGTACCAGCTAGTAAGTATCATATAGACGAAATAGCAATGACTTATATTTTTTTAGGATTCCGTATCGTAGAGCGGGAACCCTATTACTAAGGTTCCGCTGTCCGTACGTCTGCCTGTCTGTCTGCCTGTCCACTGTCACCAGGCTATATCTCATGTGATAGTTAGTTGATATTTTCAGAGAAAGAAATTTTGAGTTTGTTTTTCTGTTGGCGCTATAACAATAAATACAAAAAAAAAAACAAAACAAAATAAATATTTAAGGGGGCTCCCATACAAAAAACGTGATTTTTATGCCGTTTTTATAGATACCCCTTCGTCCGCCAGTCCGACTCGTACTTAGCCGGTTTTTATACAGCTTGCAGATAAAACAAGTAGATGATGTTAAGTGGTCCTAAACACCTAAAATCGTCCAACCATCGGAAGTCACGCTCGATAAGAGCATACCATTTGGCAATACTTACGAAGCCCCACCAGATTCGAATCCTCAAACGTAGTGGGTTTTTTGTCAGTGAAATCACAGGCACATGACGCTTATCATTTGTATGCCTCAAGTTGATAGACGCAGGGTACTGCACTACGATTCACGTTCATTATCGTGCGTGACTTGTATAGGTCGTGTTAACCAAAAAGAACGCTAGAAAACAGTGGAGGGCATGTGTTTTTTATGTAATCTTTTTGTTCATGTTGGTTCGAACCAACATGAACAATTAGATAAATTAGTTATGTGGTTTCAGCAATAATCACGGCACTGCAGATTCTGAAACGCGAGAAGAATGCAAAACTAGCCGTTTTCACCGAAGAGGGAATACAACTGGTTACTCTCGAACGTAACTTTGTCAACCTTGATGAGGCCGAGTTCAAACTCAGAGTAAGTTAGATTTATTTGCCCCTTTTTAACTTCTCTATTATCACTTCTAGACCGAGTACGCAACACTGAGATCCGGCGTCGTACGAAAATCTTCGACGTCGCGTTAGTGACAGGGGGATTTAATCTCGAGTGGAATTGGGCAGAATACCTATTCACTTGCAGTTCTCGTATGGCTCGCTAAGGCCCTTATTTTTAATGGCCTAAGCGTGCAGTTAGCTTATCAGACCAATAAGTCTGTTGCTGTCTCTTTTCGTTGGCATGAAAGTGACAGTGACAAGAACACTCTATAGAGCTGCTATAAAATGGCAGGGATTATGAGAGGGATAGTTATGTTTATGCGTTGACCGAATAGAGTTTATTCTTTGCAGAGTTTGGATCTTGGCCGCGTACAACTGGACGCGCCGATGGTATGGGCAGCCAATAACAAGGAGAAGTTTGACGTATTCATCAACATCGTCGACCGCGTCAGTCGCTATCTGGAGCTCGACCACGACGCACGCGGCGGGCGCGGCAACGGAGCCAGATACGGCCCGCCTCCCAAACCCAACAAGAAGGGTGAGCTAGTAGCTGACCGCTGCCCAGTACGAGCGCTCGAGAGATACAGGATCTCTGCCAAGCTTCCTAATGCTAGGTAAGTCAAATGTTTAGTAGTTAACTGATGCCTGTGGCATGACGGAGACAGATACGGGCCGCCTCCCAAACCCAATAAATGCTACAGAAAACGAATGCTAGGTAAATAAAGTGTTATGTACTCGCGCCACTTGTGGCGTCTACGAAACCCAACAAACAACGTCCCTGCGAAACCCAATAAGAAGGCGAGCTACCACCGGATCGCTGCCCGATACACGCTCTTGAAATGAAATATACAGAACCTATGTCAAGCTCCCTTACAGAGACTGCACTTAAGAGCCTGGTGACAGCGGCTCGCAGTTTCGAGGTGCGATTGGCTATTATTTCATTTCGGGGAGGTTGTTTGAAAGAATAACTATCCAGTGACACGCATAAATACTGTTCGAATACAAATAATACAATAATATAAGGGAAATGTGCTTGAGTCAGAAATCATTTTGGTATTAGGTAAACGTAAGGCCAAACATACTAATACCAAAATGATTTATGATTCGGGCACATTTCCCTTTTATTATTGTATTATTTGTATTCGAACGGTATTTATGCGTGTCACTGGATAGTTATTCTTTCAAACAACCTCCCCGAAATGAAATAATAGCCAGTCGCACCTCGAAACTGCGAGCTGCTGTCACCGGGCTCTTGAAATAAGTAGCATATAGTAATAAGTACCTAAGTGATACCTGTGCCTGACCCGTGTTTTAAAATAATAGGAATATATTTATGTTTTCTACTCAGAAACACGGATTTAAATATTTCTTCTTTTTTTTATGAATAAATTTTTTTCTTCTTTATTTTAATGAATAACAAAAAGACGGAAATAATATGCCTGCTAGGTCTACTCAGAGAGCAGGTGAAGGCACTGGATCTACCTTGCCTGGAGATACCAGTGACCCTTTTTTATTTATATGTATATGAGATACCAGTGAGTCTATTTTATTTATTTATATGTTGATTTATTTGCAGGCTGGTCGTTATGAACCTGGCGTCTCACAGCGTTGAAACATCGGACGATTCTCACGTCGGCGTGCTGGACGTGGTCGGTATTGACGAACACGTGCCGAAGGTTCTCGACGCTTTCGCTGTCGGACAGTTCAAGTGAACACGCATTTGTTAAGCCTGAGTGAACCTGGAAATATTATCAAAGCAAGCTTTTATAGATTAAAAACTTGGAAATGCCAGCTGTCAGATTGCAAAAGTGAATATATTCAAATTCATTTAATCAAAAAAAAACAAATACATTTGTGTGCGGAATTAAATAGAATTAAAATTAAAAGACATGTCAAGACAAAATAATAGTAAGTTAAAATTATAGTAAAAGAACGTCAAACAAAGTAAATTCCAAGAAAATGGACATCAATACTTTAATAAGCTGTTTACCAACATTCTAAAACATTTGACGGATACCTAATGTTTTAACGTAATAATCGAGTCCTCTCAAAAAATTTATGCAAAGGTACATTTTATATATTTTTTCATTTTCCTTTCGCGGTATGTGGTCAATTGTTCCAAACACTGCCAATATATTATTCAGATTGTCTATCCGTTGTATCAAGAGTATCCGAAACATTGCCAGTATATTATTAAAAATTTATTCATTGTTAAACTATCCTAACAACTCTCAAGTTTCATTGGTTCATACGAACTTGCAACTGACTATTTTCAGAACAGTCCATGGCTGAGCAAGTTACATTTTTTATAAAAGCTTGTTTTGTTTAACATTAGCAGAGCGTGTAGCATGTTTTTCTGATTCTTGAATTGATTTTAAAGGTGACTACGGCTGCACGCTTGACCGGCATTCGGGCTTTACGCCGCATCATAATGCACGCTTTATACATTAACGTGTGTCTCTTCGATTTTGTCTAAGACGTTTCTTTCACCCACTATGAACCGTATAAATTTTACGAAAACTCATTTTTGTTTCTTAAATCACTAATTAATCACTTTCCTGAAATGTATGAACTATAAAATATGCATAAAATAAGCTGTTCTCATTACGTGTTTTTTATTCGGTTGAAGTTTCCATCACGAAGAATGCTTTTCTTGCCGACAAGACCATGACAAGTAGAATATTTGTTTGAAGTTTACTATTGAACGGTACTAAGCAATTAATGTTGCTATTTGATTTGTTACAAAATTAGGAATAAAGACTGTATCACGGTGTTATAGTGGGTTGAATATGTGTATCTGTTACTAAATCGATAACGACTCTCGTTCATACCTCAGTATTCACAATAATGTTTAGATAAAATCTAATCGCTGTGTGTTCCGAACTCCGTCTGACGTCAAAATGGAACTGTGAAATTTTAAAGTGATTCGGACATAGTCCTCCTATCCTGTATTCGCATTTCGTACGAAGCGATAGGTATGATTTTATTATATGAAACTGTCCTCAGTAATCTTCATTTAGGATCTCTGCTTAAGAATTAATTTTAAGAGCACAATTTTTTTTTATTTGCAATGAATTAACAATTAGAGTTGGGAGCGCAATAAACATCGTGCCAGGTTTGAATCATTCCCAATTCAAGTTGATACAGTAATTTATTATAACTTAGATTCTCGCCCAAGTACAGTCAGCTAAGGTTTTGTTTTGTAATTTTAAGATTTGTTTTGTTGCGATATAAACTCGTCCTCCAATTTTTATTGACAATACATTGTTTAGTTTACGCTTATACACATTGAGCAGATGACTATCTTTGCAATTGTTTATCTTTACGTGATAACGTCGTTATTACAAATAAAATTTCCTTTTGTTTATGTTTACAATGATGTTTATTATCTTTAATATTAGTAAGAGGTGTGTATCTCTAGATATTGATAAGCTTAGTTTATGTAGCTTGAATTTAACAACAGGGTCTTTTTGATCATTCAAAAATCTGATACCTGGCGCATGTTCAGCTAGTATTAGTTGTTATCAGTATGAGGCAAAATTGTGACAAAAGGAAGATATCTCTTTTATCTGTCTATAAAAGAACATATTTCGTGTACCGACTGTCCGAACCCCTCCATTATTGAAAAGTCAGCACTTCATTATTTTATTTGTGAACTGAATTTTACTACATATTGCAAGGTTGTGCCTAGTAAATGAGTTGTTATATAGCCAAAGTTGGATGCATTTCTGTGCTCACGTTCAAACGCTGTGTCTTAAAAGTTAGTATAATTAGACCATATCTTTTGTATTTTAAGCTGAATGAAAACAGACACATGCTCATGATTTCCTATTGGCTGCAGAGAAAATACCTAACATGATCATATGAATATGTTTAGAAATATGAACGATGTACCCGATCATTTAAACCGAATACGAAAATTCAAAAATAATGGGCATGGATCGGCTTTCATAATGTAGCATAGGTGAAATCCGTTTCAGAAAGATGGTAACTTTTTTGTACTGATCAAATGAGCGGTTTCTTCAGAATCTGTGATCACTTGGTACTCTCTCGGGTTTAAGTATTTTGTATAACTGAAAAATTAGGAAATTTTGTATCTAATGTCATATGCTTTTCATTTTATTGATCAGAGACGGTAAGCACAAGTTGTGTTTTACGTTTTCTAACGCTGTTTCGCGTTTGTTAACGCAAGTTTTTATTTCTGTGGTTATTTTGTTGGGACTATGTAATGTCGCATTCTGTGATTAATGCTTTGGCAACTCCAAACCTAGTGATATTATTTTATCAGGACTGAGTTTCATTTCATTGAGATTGAAATAAACTTGTGACGCCAAATTCGACTATAGCTCGCGTCACGTAAAAAGAACGCCGGAATGAGTGGGAGGGGGTGTAATGGCGCGAGTGTTTTGTGTGCGCAACAACATCCCCTAGCTGTTTTCCAGCGTTCTTTTTAAACGAAGCTACCTTAAAAGTAGAATCGACAATAGGTACGATATTAATGTATCTAATTCTATGTATCTAAAATTGAGGTAGCTGGCGGCAGATCCAGTTATTGCAATTGGATAAATCTCATCGCTTGGAAAACATATTAATTTTAATATTATATTGTGCATTGTATGTAGATATTATAATTTTTCCATCCCGTTTTCCGTTTTAAGTTACATTTTCAGCATTCAATTTGAAACTATTATGTCCTAAGTGTATTTTATTTTAACCTGTTTGTTGCAGCAATCAAACAAAGCAGAACGCACTGTATTAGTTTTTCTAGATTTATTTTAACCTGTAAAAATGTACTTGCTTGTTTGTTTTCGCTAAATAAATTATTTAGTAAAGATGTACTTGTTTTTTTTAAGTAACGCGAGTAAAGCGAAATGCGGTTGCTAATCCTTAAGTAACTACCTACCATAATTTAGAAAATTACTAAGTAGCTACCCGCCACGGCTTCGCACGGGTGCACAGTGTGTGTTTCTTGCATGTAATTATTTTAAAATGACAAACATTCCACTTGAATCACTCCGCTGGTTTCTGAAAGCTCAATTATCACTAATCGGCTGTCAAGTCACTTGCTACTTCAGCTTTTTCTTCAAATTAGATAGAGATAGGAAGTGAATTAACAGCCGATTAGCCTTGATCGAGAGTCTATCCGTTAAAAAAACCACATCAAAATCCGTTGCGTAGTTTTAAAGATCGTCTTTGATTTTACTGAAGGAGAAGTGACTGGTTTTATACAATTTAAACTATTGTGTAGTGAGTGATGCGTACTTACTACTTGTTTATTACAGATCAGTGAATGATGATTAGTGATCAAGGAATAAGTAGTCCAAAAAAAAGGAAGTGTAGGTATGTAGGTACTTACATAGTTATTTACCTACTTGAATTTAGAGGAGTTTGCTAAGAAGAGGCAGTTACATAACAGAGATCAGTCACTGAGGCAGGGAATATAGAAGTATTTAAAGGGATATGGGGGTATCTCTTAGGTCATAGTGAATGCGGCCTCTGAGGTCAGTAAGATCAGTGCAGAGCATACTCATTTGCTGCGCATTCTAAATTCTTCATTCTTCTTCGTGGAAGAGTGGAATGGCAGAGGTTGGTGAAGAAAACCTGTACGTAGTATCTATTAGATTCCTTGTGAAAACCCGAAACCTCATGAGAAATGATGATGATGATTGATTATCGTGGGCTACACAGCAAGGATTACAGCGTAGTATTCAAATTCCTTGGGCTACAGCAAGGAATTTGAATACCTACTATTCCTTTGGCTCTTGGATGAAGTATAACATAGTGTAACTGAGTGTACCTATTCTTGTTATAAGCTTTGGCTACAGCAAAGACTTTGTACTTGTTCTTTCTTTCTTCTTTTTATGGCTCCTGTCATAGACAATCTTGCCAATGTCAAGTGATTCAGAGATTATACTCTTTGTAGTTACCGTGAAAGTTGCTAACTTTGCCACTTTTTTCAGATAGAGAAAGTTCAAACTAAATTTAAAAAAAAAATGGATGACGGTACTGCCTAAAGTCTATTCCTATGTCTTGCAAATTTCATTGGTTTTGCCTAGATAGTCATACATTTCCCATATTTTAATATTTCTGATTATTTAAGACCAATAAACAAAAGTGGTAAAGTCAACTGCCGCTACTGGTAAGATTGCCAAACGAAAAATAAATGGAATATTATAGTTACAGGTCTGTTGAAATCAGCAACCTAGCTGTGCTACTTCTATCCAGTAAAAACAATACCAAAAATTACGTATTTTTGCACTGGTAACAAATTTTTCCAAAGAAATGGCAAACTCGCCATTTTTTTTTAATTTCTCCATACAAAACAGAAAAGTATGTCAGGGTTGTCACAAAACATTTTTTTTTTTTCATAAAATTATATTTAATTAAACATTTAGTGAGATCAAGTTGCTAAACTAAATTTTAATTTTACTTACTTACTTTTTTTAATAATACCTAACACTTTTTTATTTATCAAACATATAGGTATTAGGTAAGTACCTATATAATTTTGAGCAAACAAAATCAAATAATTAAATATTTCTTGACTTTGAACAAAATTAAAATGAGATCTATCTTAATATTGTACCTAATGTCATCAAAACATGTCAGGTTCATGTGACGTCACATAGCCGCGGATCCCTTTGTGACAACCCTAACTCCAACCAAAACATGGCAAAGTTGACATCACAAAACTTTGGTTGGGTATGGTGACTTTACCAAATCAATTTGCGATTATTATAGAGCTTTCATCACAGTAAAACAACAATTATTTACTAAAAGAACAGTAGACTAACGAAATATCAATGATTCAGTTACGTAGACAATGTATTTCCCAGGTAAATGTAATGAAGTTCCGGAGCACCAAATTGTTGACCGCCATCACACGAAAAAAATGCTATGTTGCTTCGATAGATGACAGAAAACGAATCCACTTTGTACTTGTTGTTATAAGTACAAAGTCTTTGGGCTACAGCCAATAAAGCTGTCATTTGATAACTAGATATGTCATTGTCAGCTTAATTGATGTAACTATACCTACCGATGAAGTTGACATTGACATACTTGGTGAGTACTAGAAGTGGGATGAAATAAATAAACAACCAAACTACATAACTTTTGTAAACCAGTAGCGGTTTCTGAAACTAGCTATTTTTCATTACTCTAATAGATCGAGCGAAGTTTACTTTTGAATGATACGCAATCTATGCATAGCTACCATTATAACTCATTTCAATAATTAACGTTATGAATTCACATGTTTTTTATTACTAGTGAATTTAATCCTGTGTGAAGCTTAATTATGGGAACCAGAACCAGATAGCTGATATATGATGCACTAAAATGTATATAAAAACAATTACTTAAAATACTATTATATCTTAAAATACAACGTAGATGTGTTCTTTAATATTGTAGAAAATTGTTTGTTCTATCTTCAATAGTTTCCGCAGCACATGCGATGAAAAACATTTTAAACTAGTGGCTCTGGGAGCTGTAGACCTCACGAGCATACTAAAAGTGAGCTATTTGAGGAATGTAATATGCAAGTGCATTTTCCGTTTTGTGATTGTTTTGATCTTTTTGATTTTTTTTGCATCATCTTGTGTAGAATGAGGTCCTTTGTGTTTCTTTCAAATTTGATTGAAAACCATCGATTGTTTGATGAGCTATCCTGTTCATTATGCTGAAGATCCTTATCAGATCTTCGCCAAACTTTTGTGAGACCAACTTATAGTTACTACCTTTCAAATAAAAAAATAATAATCGAAATCCGATCACATTTGGTGGAGATATCCAGTATATCAAATAGCCCCCTTTTTGCCCTTTTTTGGGGGAAGTACCCCTCCAATCAAAAATCCCCGACGATCAAAAAATTCTTATAAGTCATATAACCTGTGTACCAAGTTTCGTCTAGATCGGTTGAAAAATGCGACCTGTAGAGGAGAACAGACAGACAGACAGAAAGACATCCGGACAAACGCATTTTTGGCCAATGTGGAAAGTGAGACGCTTCGCTCTCTTCGCTCGCTCGGTCAATTACATACATTACATTTTTGACGTTTAAGTAAGGATCCCTATTATTTTACAGTACTAAATGTAGCATGTTACATGCGGATAATGTAGTTTTCATAAGGTGAAAGAATTTTTGAAATAGAACCAGTAGTTTTAGAGCCTATTCGTGACATACAAAAATACAACGGTTTCCTCTCTAACTTTAGTGTAGATGTAGATTTAAATACTATTGAATATATATACTATCCAATAACTAGCTATTCATTCAAGTCCTACGCACACCAATCACCAACCCCAAACTACTCCTATTCATAGATAGCCTAGCTTATCTAGAATAGAATGAGTGTTTTGTCTGTCGTGTTGACATGCGCGTTTTCGGTTTTTCCGCAAACTGTTATTCTATTCTATCACATATCGATACAGAAAACGGTTTTCAGATTTAAATATCAGTTGTTTGGTTTGCAAATGTTAACATAGTTTTTAACTAAGCAAACAACGAAACGACAAACGCAAACTTATACCTAAAGTCATTTAATTCATCGATATCAGTTTAGCTACTTGTAACTATGACGATTCCCCTTCATGCTTTTCTAGGCATAGCTAGGTTACATCATATTCACTCCATCTCTTTTCTACCGGTAAAACAATCATACTTAGAAAGGGAGGTAGCGAATATCAATTGATGTATGTTTCATATCGATCGTTTGGTTTGTGTAGTTTTCGTTTTGATCGTGTTTTTAGTAACAGTTGGTTTTGACTAGATATCATGATGAGATCGGATGTTGATACATATCGATATGATGTCTAACCCATATTCAATACTAGTTACGTTTTGATATTATCCTATAATACTTGTACGTATATGAGTACGAACGACACTACAACTCTACTGTCTGTTGTCTGTCTTGTCCATTGCATTGTCTGATTGTCTGTCTATCTCTTTTTTGTTTATCTCTCTCTGGGTTATTCAGAATTTCAGATTTTAATTCACTGTAAATGTTTTTTGGTCAAATATCTCAAGACAGTGCCTTTTTCGTCGCAAAGTTCTTCTTGACGACTTTGACGAGGAAATCAGCACAATGAGTGACGTGGATAAATGGATAGAAATAGCGAAGAGGTGCAAGTATTTACCTGAAGATGATTTGCGGGAGCTATGTAACATTGTGTGCGACTTGTTGTTGGAAGAACCTAACGTGCAGCCGGTTCAAACCCCTGTGACCGTTTGCGGTGATATACACGGCCAGGTAATAAACAAATTAAAGTCAGACACCCACCATGCTCTGGTCTACTAGCCAATCTAGACTTAAAGTAGGTACCTACTGAGTGTTGAAAATAAACTACAAACAAAGCCAGGGATAGTAAAGTTCTGTGTTTATGAATCAGGTTACTCTGTATGTTTAAAGAAATGATATGCCTTTAATTTACCTACTTGTTAAAAAAGTTTTGATATTGACTTTATTCATACTTTGTCTTTTTGACACCTACATCAACATTGACTCAACATTTTATTTGCAGTTCTATGATCTCGAAGAGTTATTTCAAAGAGGAGGGCAGGTTCCACACACAAAATACATTTTCATGGGTGATTATGTTGACCGAGGATATTATAGTTTGGAAACCTTAACTTTACTCATGGCTTTGAAAGCAAGATATCCTGACAGGTAAACATTACTTATATCCTTTTTTAACAAGTATGACATCTTCAAAAGTATGAACATCAATGTGATACCTCTCTAGGTATTTACCTGAAATAAAAATTAGTGATGCAAAAAATCTTAAGAAAAAAAAACTGAGTAAGGAATTATTCAATTATTACATTCGGAAGATTTTTCTTGATAATTATAATAATACCAGAGCTGAGACACCCAGTGTCGATACAAATTCAAATAGTTTAATGCACTTTTATGTTGTTAAACATAGGTGATACAAGATGTAGGTGAGTTTCGATAATAAACCCTGGTTGGGCACAGCAACAAATTTTCCTACAGTGGTGTTGCTTATTATATTTTATTTAACTTAAATTATATAAACTTATTTACTATATTACAGTAATGTTACAATCATAAACAATGTTCATTGAAAAACACTTGTGCATTTAAGAAAAACTATTTTTGATTAAGTAGGATACAAGAACCACATTCAGTTTGCATCATTGATCTGTACTATAGACAAGTACGCAAAGATCAGTGGTTTGCATTCATGTCTGCACAGCACAGCACTGATCTGTATTAGTCAAGTTCTGCATGGAGAGATAAATTTGTATGTATAAGGCTAAGGCCGCACTACGGTTAAACTGCTGTGGTTTTTAATCGTGTGAATTTGTGCCCCTAGAAAAATTGTACCGCAGGTGCGGCCGCTTGTATTTAGTTTTCTAGGGGCACAAATTCAGGCGATTAAAAACCACAGTGGTATAACTGTAGTGTGGCCTTAGCCTTAAGAAATGACATTTTGTTAGATGCAGAGTACAGATACATTCTTTGAGTACCATAGACACAGCTCTGCATCCTTCTCCTTAGGGCCTGTGAGCGAGTATGTTGTTTTAAAGATTGTTCAAAGTTTTAAGTCAAATGCGCAGGGTGTGGATGGCATAAGTCTGGACATGTTGTGCATGACTTTACCTCAATCCTTGTCAGCCATCACGGCTATTGTCAATAAATCTATTGTTAGTGGCATTTTTCCTGATTGTTGGAAGTTCGCAGTTATTAAACCTATACCTAAAAAAAGCAATCCTGTATCTGTGAGTGACTTGAGACCTATTAGTCTTCTTCCCTGCTTGTCCAAGATATTGGAGAAGGTGGTGTGTATGCAGCTTATTAAGTATCTTGAGGAACATAATATCCTGCCACAGTTTCAGTCTGGGTTCCGTAGGGGCCACAGCACTTCAACGGCTCTTTTAGATGTGGTGGACAACCTCCTATCATCGCAAGATCAGGGCATGTGTAGCGTTTTGATTTTGTTAGACTTTTCAAGGGCGTTTGACTCTATCAACATTTCGCTTCTACTGTCCAAACTTGCATTTTATGGCTTCACAACTTGTACTATTAAATGGTTTGAAAGTTACCTTAGTCACAGGAGGCAATGTGTGGAGTTGAAAATGGCTGATGGATCCTCTGTCCGGTCCTCTTTTCAGCCAGTGCCCCGTGGAGTTCCACAGGGATCAATTCTTGGGCCGATACTTTTTATATTATTTAGCGCTGACATAATTAAAGAAATCTCTCATTGTAAATTTCACCTGTATGCAGATGATCTGCAGTTATATCACTCTTTCCTGCCCCGTGATTGTAGAAAAGCTGTAAGTGATATAAACTGTGATTTGAGTCATGTTTATCAGTGGTCTCATTCAAATTCCTTGGTATTAAATCCAAAGAATTCAAAGTTTATATTAACTGGGTCAAAAGCCAATATCCGCAAGGTCAGTATTGAGGATATTAGAATCATGGTGGGGGGTGAGCCTGTGGAATATGTGCCAGAGGCGAGAAGCCTAGGGCTTATAATTGATTCTCAACTCAAATTCGAAAGCCAGGTATCTGAGAGTGTTCGCAGTTGTTTCTATAGGCTAAAGATGCTATACAGGATACGTCCTTACATAAGTGAAGAGGTTCAAATTACTCTGTGTGAGTCGCTTGTATTGTCAAAGCTTAATTACTGTGATGTGGTGTTTGGACCTTGTCTGTTTGGTAAAACGGAGAAGCTTTTGCAGCGTGTTCAGAACGCTTGCGCAAGATTTTGCTTTTTTATACCTCCACGTTCTCATGTGACTCCCTACCTTAATTCATCGAACTTGCTTAAAATGAAGGCACGGAGGACACTACACTTAGCCACTTTACTTTTTGGAGTCATTATAGGTAAATCACCCCCATATCTTTATAACAAGCTTGAATGGGCGCGTGAGAAATCTCGTTTCCCAAGCAGGTCTTGCTCTAATGTTTTTGCGGGGCAGAAGCATAGAACCGTAGCTTTTCGAGGTTCGTTTCGCTTTGCAGCTTCTCGCTGCTGGAACGATTTGCCCCCACCGTTACGTACCCTGAAATCAATACATACTTTTAAATTAAAACTTAGGCAAGAACTTTTATCGCTTCAGAATAGCACCTAATTTAAGATAGAAGTAGGTAGGTGGGTATCTAGGTACTTACCTGCTTAACGACACACACTGACACGTCTTATTTCTTTCTATTTCTATTATGTTCCACATTCCTTCTGCTATTTACTTATTTCATATTAAACCGCATACCGCGCTATTTATTACTTGTTTTGCTAAGGGTACTCGTTTCCCTTCGTTGGTTTTGTTTGTTTGGTTTGCTTACTTGGCTTGGCTTCGTGTCGTTTGTTTGTTTCTTGCCAGTTTTCTAAAATGTTGCCAGATTAAGATTTATTTTTTACCTACTTGATGTTTCCAGTGTTAACCTTATTTTTTGTAATGCAGTACTTACATAGGTACATACCTTTTCTATAAATATCTATTTATCTTTTTACTTTTATTTTTATTGTTATTTATATTTCGCCCGTGATGTCACCCTAACAACAAGGCTTAGTCTGAAAACCAGCGCCACTCTCTAACCCTGTTAGAGAGTGGCATCAAGCTGAGACTAAGCCTTTTTGACTGACTCACACAGGGAGAGGCTTGTTATTTGTGTGTAGGCTATCTTTATTTTTTAAGAGTCCGGTGACCCCAGCTCGCAATTTCAATTTGAGACGAGTCCAAAAATCGATCTGTGTATAGCTATCTCTGTTTAGCTGGTGCAGGCGCGTGTGGGGCAGGAACGAGGTACTACGTATACACGCACACACTCAAGCACCGCTACGGTTGTACTATTTTTCCTACGAAAGGTAGGTAGGTACCATAAACCTCTGCCATTGATAACAATTCGAAAGCGGTAGGTTAGGTACCTACTCACTCACCATGGTAACTATTTCTTTGGGCATGTCATGTGTGTAGTATGTTTATACTGCTTACCTTTTGCGTTTCATAGGTAGGTAGGTGCTTACATTTAGAAAAGTGCACTGTGCAAGTTTGGTACCTACTCCTACCTACCTACCTATTTTTAAAAAATATAAAAGTGAATACCTAGATACCTACCTATAGTTTGCTTTTTTTTCTTCAAGTTAGGTATTTGACAAGGCCTACGCACTTATACCTATCTCAAGAAACCTATCAATCTATCAGGAAATAGGTACTTACCCATGTAGGTAGGTACCTAACCTACCTCTAGTCCAGCCAAATTCGGTGGGACATTTTTGTAAACTAGCCGAATTTGGCTGAACTGTACCTACCTAGGTAGGTTCATCATAATTCGTCAAATTATGATCTGCTTCTAAAATAGGATTATATAAAATACGAGTAGGTAGGTACCTAGTGTACATACCTACCTATTATTATGAAATTATGATATGACTAGCTGCGCCCCGCGCTTTCACCCGCGCGTATTGTGTTACCAAAATAGCGCAAAAAATATGAAATTTCGATAAAAATATGCGTCGCACTCATCGCTAATGGCGCATCCACACATGCCGGCGGCTTTCAGACCGCCCTGCCGCCGGCTTTACCGGCGGCCAGCAGATACGGTTGCAATTTTCGCAGTAGTGTTGTGACTTATAAAATAAAAGTAAAAAATAAAAGTACTGCACTATCATCCCAGTTAAATTCTGTCATTTCGTTATTTAAAATGATGTTATATATGAATACGACAACAATACCACTCCGTATCGAAGCAGCAAGCAAGCAAACTGCCGCCGGCAACGAAAGAAAGCCGCGCGTGCCGCCGGGCATGTGTGGATGCGCCATAAGGTAACCTTAGATCGACTGAGTGGTGGGGATCAAAGTTATGGATCGCGACAGTGTACTCGGGTTTTTCCGATTTAGAGCCGGTGCGTGACGGACGTGTGCGACCACGGAAATATGTTTTCTCTGTTCCGTGTGTGCCACGCTCCGTAAAATTAAATGCGTAGTTATAATACTTTTAATTACTTACTGCTGAACTGATTATTTAGTTCAGTAAGTTATTTTACTAATAGAAAACTACATTATCCCTGAGTAGGTATTCAGTTACCTACAAATTTGAAGTTGTATCGTACCTACCCACCTTGGCGGAGGCGGCGGCGCGCGGCCCGCTAAGGCCCCCCCCCCCCCGGCGCCCCACGCTTTGCCAGCCACCGCGCCTTTGACGCCGCTCGCGCATTCCACCCGAGATAAAACCCTAAATTAGTATATTTTTTATATATTTGTGATATAAGATAAGGAAACAAAAGATCGATTTAAAATTAGGTAGTGGTAAGTATAAACAACCGAATCAATTTACTATTGAGGTAAGCCTTGTGGGGTAACCATATCGGTAAAACACTACGACATGTACTTACCTATAATGGTAGATAAAAAAAAATATAGTGTGAGATATTACGGCTTGTTCGTCATCTCGCGGGTTATTACCTATTTTTTTTGTCATCAACTCGCGGGCCCATAAAAGTACAGTCATTATAAAAAATTGATTGAAACTAAAGTAAGTACCAACTATACTTCGTTGGTCTGGCTGTTTATGTATAATAAAAAATATCTATCTATGTAAGTATATAATGTATTAAATAGTCATCTAGTACCCAAAACACAAGCTTTGAGTAGATTACTTTGGGGCTAGATGATGCTGTGTGGATTGTCCAGCATTATTTATTTATTTATATAGACCTTTAAAAAAAATAAACATTGATATGTAGCTAGACTGCATCTACCTATTATTATATAATTTCGATTGAAAAGTACGGAATGAGGCAAGGTTACTAACCCCCGGTTTCTGAAAGCCCGATCAACACTAATCGGCTATCAAGTCACTTGCTATCTCTATCTAATTTGAAGAGTTCTTCTCCGTCACCTGTGGAGTGAAGCAAGGTTGCGTGCTTACGCCAACTTTATTTGCTTTGTATTTCTCTGTCGTGTTCAGAAAGTTACCAACCTACAATTTATTTATAATAATTCGTACCGTCAATCACACTAATATTTATTATAAATACAACAGTTGGGATGGACTTCATTGAAAGAAAAAAAATATTTATTTATCAAAAAAAGGAAAATGATATTTGCAGGAAAATGATATAGGTAATTTGCATTTCAATCAATCTCTACCTTTCCGAGACACCCTTTAGGTAATGGTAAGCATCAGAACCACTGGACCATGTTTTTTTTTTTTTTTTTTTTTTTTTTAATACAACTAGCTGATGGAACAAGCAGATGGCCCACCTGATGTTAAGTGGTAACCATCACCTATAAACAAAACATTGCCCCGTAGGTCACGCACAATAGGAACGTGCCCTACTATGCACTGCCCTGCATCCATCAACTGTTCGATTTTTTATAAAATAAATATAAATATAAATATTGCTGGAAAATCTACACAGCACCATCTAGCCCCAAAGTAAGCTACTCAAAGCTTGTGTTATGGGTACTAGATGACTGATATATTTAATACATTTTATACTTACATAGATAGATATTTTTTATTATATACATAAACACCCAGACCAACGGAACAAATTTCTGCAGATCGTACACAAATTTGTTCCGAGGCGGGAATCGAACCCGCAACCTCTTGCGTCGCAGGCGGACTCTCGCCCGCTGCGCCACTGAGGTCGTCAAAGGTTATGTTTGGAAACTATCAATATTTATTACCTTTTTTGAACTATTTAGTACCTCAATTAGACACCCTATAGGTAATAGGGAATTTGACAAATAAAGGTGGAGGGAAATCCAGATCGTGCCCAAGAAGAACTCAAGAATCCAGACATTTCCGCACAAGTCTGATCGCCTGGTGACACTATGGCTCAATTCAGCAACGAAGCGGCGGTGTTTCGGTGTAAATAATTTTAAACATTTTGCTCATTGCTTTATTGCATAGAATCGCTTGAACAGAGCTCAGATTCTCTGACAACTTTACTTTTACTTACTTTATGGCTATGACGATAAAGTTTAAAACTGCCAACAGCTTCGGTGCCAAACTAAATAAAATAGGTACCTACAAGCCCCAGTCTGCGGCTTCGTACACGTTATTCTGTGTCTCCCTAATCGTAATCTATGCAAAGTTTGGAAAACAATGAAGGGGATGTCTTTGCGCATAGGTATAAAATACTTGCGAAATCACACCCCCTCCCCCTCTATCCAGCGTTCTTTTTGCGTGACGCGCACTATACATAATAATTACCTACGGAGGTATCTAGGTAGGTACCTACCTACTTCTCTACTTCACTTACCTAGGAACATAAGTAGATATAGTGCGCGTCAGCCAAAAAGAACGCTGAAAACAGTGGAGGAGATAAGTTTGCACATAGGTACGAGATACTCGATTATTTATTATTTATTATTATTATATTCTGCAATAGAATAGGTAAGTACCTATAAAAGAATAAAATACGAGTATGTACCTACATACCTACCCTACTTGCCTATTATTGTGAAGTTAGACATAGACAGTATTTTATTGGCCACAAAAACACACAGCATACAATTAGGGTATTGTAGGTAGGTATATTATAGTAGGTAGGAGATATTCCTTTCCGGGTATTGCTTATTTACATCCTGTGCATGTAATCTTCATAAACTCCATGGTAGATAAAGTTCCAAAAAAAAAGATTAATAAAAAAAAAAAAAAATTTTAGTGCAAAAAGTGAGTTTTGCGGTGGGACTTGACCTCGGACTGCTGCGCCGCTTGGTAGTCACTCGACGAACCAAGCCACCAAACTTGATGACGAGCTAGACGAAATAGTCAGATGCAAACAACGCGTTAGAGAAACAACAAGTTATGAAATTGACGACCTCTGTGGCGCAGCGGGCGAGAGTCCGCCTGCGACGCGAGAGGTTGCGGGTTCGATTTCCGCCTCAGAACAAATTTGTGTACGATCTGCAGAAATTTGTTCTGTTAGTCTGGCTGGGTGTTTTCCATGTAAGTATAATAAAAAGTATTTATCTATGTAAGTATAATTATGATGTATTAAATTGAATACCTATAATTGTATCAGTTATATAGGTAGTACCCTTATCACCAGCTTTGAGTAACTTACTTTGGGGCTAGATGGTGCTGTGTGGATTGTCCAGCATTATCCTATTATCCTTCAAATATTATAAACGCGAAGTACCTAGGTATGGACCTTCCCCTCCTTCTGGCGTTTTTTTTGCGTGTACGCACTATACATAATCTAGGCACCTACCTACTTATCCTACTAATATCCTACTATGCTAATCCCGTGGGAATACCGGTATATAAAACTACGTGGGTGAAACCGCGGGGCGCTACTAGTCCTACTAATATTATAAGCGTGAAAGTTTGTAAGTATGGATGAATGGATGTTTGTTACTCTTTCACGCCGGAACGGCTGAACGGATCATGGTGAAAATGAGCACAGAGATATAATATATCTAGTCTGGAATAACACATAGGCTACATTTTATCCCGTGGGAATATCGGGATTCAAACCTACGCGAGTGAAACCGCGGGGTGCTACTGGTTTAGTACAATAATGGATGTTTTTTTGTTATACGTAGAAAACACCCAGACCAACGGAACAAATTTCTGCAGATCGTACACAAATTTGATCCGGAGCGGGAATCGAACCCTAGGTAATAGGTAGGTACTTCCCTAATTCACATACCTATATAAACAACATGTTAGATAGATAGGTACCTACGTAAATACATATTTACTCTAAATATGAAAACAACTAGGTAAGTAAATTATGTAATAAAGTAGGTACCTAAGTAAGGTAGGTATAATGAGATCCCCCATACGTTCCGAGTTCATAACAAGAACCAAACGAACTGAAAAATATCGAAGTCCGTAAACAAAGCTACAAATAAACAGCAGGCCTATTGGCTATCTCGGTGGATATCTCCTAGTGAAGATCACTCGTCAAAGTGTTTTGATATTGACGAATCGTCAACGTCAGTCACCGACCCCAATTTGTTAGTCACCGTAACACTATTTTGACTAGAGATTGCGATTGTCTACGCATAGTGGACAACAAATTGATGACATTACCTATTCGTCAAAGACACTACTCCGAGGCAGTGTTTAATGAATATTATTGATAGGCACCGAAGCCGTTATAGGTAATAAACCGCCTAAAACAAAAATATCCTAAAATATAGTACTGTAATAATCAAAAAGTATTACTAAACTTAGCCGTATAATATTCGATGACATCGTCGTGAATGAATGAATGAAAGTTCGGTGTACAACCGAAGCCAGTTAGTCACGGTCACTGTAAAAGATAGCCAATAGGCCTGCAGGTCGTAGTACCTATGTTTCCAACAACCAAAGCAGGAAATCTCAATCCAAGCCAACAGCACAATCAATATATTACTGAACAAACAAATACGCACGCACGCACAACACAGTAGGTAGGTAGCTTGTCAGGACACTGATTTAGAAAATAACACATAACAATAGCCTCTCATACCACAGTACCTAGGTGTAGGTACCCCAACGATGACCTCCGAATGAGCCCCGCCGCGCTCCAGACCCTGAGCAACGCGGCGGCGACGTGGAGGCGGCGCGGCGGTGGCGCGGCAGGGCGGGCGGCGCATAAATAGACACGTTTCATTCAGACGCTTCAGTCTGTGTGTGCGTGCGAACTTGTCATGTCCGAGCGATCACACACACAACCATAGTTTCCCGTCAGCGTACGCCTCCTCGTGCACGGTGCGATAGCACTAATAGAAGTTTGAAATTGGCGTGATTTTGGTTGTATTCCTTAATACCAAAAATGATGACTGAAAACTTTTCGTATTCTTCACATAGTATTTTTTTTCTGTAACTAGACAATGTAAGCTATGTTCCTTTAGAATCAATATGTGAGATATTGTTGTTTTTGATTCGAAATAAGTAGGAAGAAAACTTGTAAATTTTAGCATAAAACAGTGCAAAATGCGATTGGCTTTTATTTAATTTCAGGGAAATTATTTGAAAAAATAACTATGTAGTGACACGCATAAATACTATTCGAATACAAATAATACAATAATATAAGGGAAATATGCTTGAATCAGAAATCATTTTGGTATTAGGTTTGTATGGGAAATGGCCCTCCGCTGGGGCCTTAAGTGTTTGTTATTCTACCTACTGTATATTCTCTACCTACTGCCTTTTTTCTGTTCTTTCTTGTCTGTATGTTTCTTCTGTGTGTTGTCGTCAAATAAACATATATTCTATTCTATTCTATATCTATAGAGATCTCTCATTTACCCCAAAAAGATTCTAACAAAATATTTTGATGTGATTTTGAGTTGCATAAATAAGCCTGATTACTCAAATTCTCTTACAGAATTGTTTTACTAAGAGGAAATCATGAAACAAGTCAGATCACAAAGGTTTATGGATTCTATGATGAGTGTCTTAACAAATATGGCAATGCAAATGCTTGGAAAGACTGCTGTCGAGTCTTTGATCTCTTAACAGTAGCAGCAGTAAGTAGAATCTATTTATTTTGTAAATTAAGTATCAGTTACTTAATCATCATAATTTGTTTATGGCATACCTACCTAGTTACAGTAATGAAGTATGTATAAAAACTGTTGGTATAACTGGAACTAAAAGTTTTTGTGTGTGATGCACTTATGAGTGCCTCTATTTAAGATTTCTTTCTGTATTGTTGAGGGGCTATGCTAAAGTGTAAGGCATTATGTTATTTTATCCTTATAAGTGGCTTTTTGTGTATGCATGTTGAACAAGTCTCTTCATTTTTAGTAACATGGAATGTAGGTTTACTCCTTTGATTATAATCATTTGCCCTTATTTGTTTCAGCTAATAGATGAAACGATACTATGTGTTCATGGTGGACTATCTCCAGAAATCTCAATGCTCGATCAAATACGATGTATTGATAGAAATCAACAAATACCTCACAAAGGAGCTTTCTGTGATCTGTTGTGGTCCGATCCGGCTGATGTTAAGATGTGGTAGGTACCTCTCACTTGTGAACACAGCTGTTATTACATCCCTGAGTAAGTTAGATGTCAGGCAGGCAAATCCTGTTATATTTCATCATCACTATCAGCCTGAAGAAGTGCACTGCTGGACATAGGTCTTCATCGTACATATCCATTTAGAATGAATCCACCTTCTTGTCTTGCAATCTAACAATGATGGTCAATCGAGAATTTTGAGTTGCATTTCAGTATTTCAATGCTATTTAAATCTTCTCAAGTAATGTTATTTGAATACCAGATGTACTATTTAATGACAATCTCAGATGTAGAAAAAAAAATGTTATTTTATTTTCCAGGTCTGTCAGTCCCAGAGGTGCTGGATGGTTATTTGGCAGCTATGTAACAGAATTGTTTATGGACTACAACAATCTTAAACTAATATGTCGAGCTCATCAGCTTGTTAATGAAGGTTTGTACATGAGGATGTTAATAAGTCTATGTAATTTAGATGCTATACTATAGCTCGTCGTAAACTCGACCCTCCTGATGGTATGCGGGACGCGGGTGGCGGGTGCGCGCTGTACACACGACATAACGCATACAAACGACACACACACATACACTAGACAACCGCGTGAGCTCTGTTGATTGGTCGAATGCACCCCGCCCCCGCGTCCGCATACGGTCGAGATAGAGTCCTTAGACCATCATCCAATGCTTGAAGAACGATTTTGAGACCTCTGCATGGACTTCCCGCATTTTGTGAGCAATGTCGTCGGTCCATCCTGTATGTCTGAGTAGGATCCTCGCTCTAATTCGGTTTAAAAAGGATTTATTTACAAAAAAAAACTTAACTCCACACAAAACCAGCTCGGAGCTCACAACACAGATTTAATTAATTTTGCAGGATACAAATATATGTTCGACAAGCGACTGGTAACAGTATGGTCGGCGCCCAACTACTGCTACCGATGCGGCAACGTCGCATCCATCCTAGAATTCAACACAGTCAACGATAGAACAGCTAAGATATTCCACGCAGTGCCCGATAGCGAAAGAGAAGTGCCCCCACAACACACAACTCCTTATTTCTTATAAGTATTCCAGTGAAATATTCCGTACCTACATAATTGTATAGAATGTTTTGTATAAATAAATTGTTGCATATTGTAGTTCTGTTTTATTTTCTTGCTAAGTAGGTTGCCCGCGTCATCGCTCGCGTATCATTTTACCCGTTATTGGGTATGTTCATGTTTTCTACACCCTTTCTGTTCCCGGCAACATTTTGGCATAAAAAGTATGCTATTCGAAGTAACGAACTATATTTGTGCCAAGTTTTATTCCGATCCGTTCAGTTCACCCACGTGAGTGCGTGTAAAAAAACTCCTTCGATTCCAAGCAGTTATAGATAGTTGCCTTCGTATGGGAACCGTGAGTAAGAAGAACAAAGAGTAAGGCGCTCTCCTCCCACCACATCCTAGGAATCCCCAGGTCACTCCTCCACGCCTGTGAAGCCCACAGGAAACCTCTGCGCTTTTGGGAAGAGCTAGGCTGGCTAAAATTGTAGCCAGAACACCCCTCACGCATAATGGATCACCCTAGTCTAAATGCGGATAAAGGAGTCTATTAAAGTCCCCTCCCACCACGGATCGACAACATTGTAGCTAAGTATCAATCACTTTTACCATAGGTAAAGGTTCATTCTTTATTTGGTCTTCGCGGCAATGTCTGTATGTCGCGTACTCTGCTCATTAAAAAGTCGAAACCTAGGTACCTTCGTTTATGGTTTTACATGATGAAAAACTCGGAATAAAAATGACGCTGTTTTTAATTTCCATTTACAAAACATAATACTTATGTAACACTTCAATCCCTGTTGTAATCGAATGTATAATCGAAGTAAGATTGATCGAAACTCTGGACTCTAACATAACCATCCTCGCCTCCCGACGCGTAACTCTTTCCATCGGGATGGAACGCCAAACTGTTGATGGGACCGAAATGCCCCTTCACTCTTCCGAATTCCTCTTCAAACACTAGATGGAAGAACCGCGCGTCGAATTTTCCGTGTCTCGTAGACGTTGTTGTGACTTCCATAGCGTCTTGGCCACCGCCGATCACGACGTGGTCTAGTATAGGGCTAAGCGCGGCGGAGTTGATCGGACGCTCGGTTTTGTACTCTTTGAGGAGTTCCAAGGAGTTTGTGTCAAAGAGTTTGGCAGTCTGGTCTTTGGAGGCTGTGATGAACATGGTTCCGTCGCGAGACAACTGCATGTCGTTGATCTGGTGGGTGTGTTCTTTTATTGAGTGGATCTTTTTACCAGTCTGTAAAAAAACAGGAAATAGCACATATTATTTTCTATATTGTCAGCATTAATTTCTATTTTTATTAATAATATTTATTGTACACAGTATACTTTAATAACATAAGTATAAAGCATGTACAAAAGCTAACCTAACCCTAAAAAAAATTTCGAAGTTAATGGTGGACAAATATTAATTCTTTATTTCATATACAAAGGTCAGGGGTAGTCAAACTCAGACACGAGTTAATACAACAGCATGAAAATTCAAAAGGGACAAAAATTTTTTTAGTTCTATAGAATGACACTTACCCTCAAATCCCACTGAATAATGTCACCAGCTTCATGGCCAGTGATGATGGTCTCATCCAAGTTGCCCCACACCATTGATGTGACTTTTGTGTCTGTGATCTCCCACTTCAGGATCGGAGCTTGACTGGAGAGAGAGTCATCTACTGTTCTTGTGTCAATGACAAACACCTGGAAGATTATGACAAATGGCATAACAAGATTTTTGATACTAGACCAGAGTTTTGATTATTTCTGGTAAGTACATATATATATTTCAGTACTAATTCAACATAATTCGGGAGAATGAGAGACATTTAAAACAAATATAGTACAAATTGTGAGACTTTAAATAATTGACCATTATTAGCACCAGCTCTCATGGTAGTCAGCAACAGTAGGGAAATCATTATTTTATCAGAAGCATTCTTTCAGCAGAAGTTTACAAATAAATAAATATTGGTGGACTGACAACATTGTTAGGATCTCCAGAAGTTGGTCAATGGAAAGAGCTCAGAATCATTCTTCCTGGAAACAGATAGGGGAGGCCTATGTCCAGCAGTGGACTTCTGTAGACTGATGATGATGATCAGAAGCATACGCTTGCTAGTGTATATACCTCACAAGGATGACCCATAGCTTTGTCGGTCGTGTATGCAGCTTGGTAAGCACTGTAACTGAAGTTGCATGTCCTCACAGAGGAGTTAGTCTTCACCGTAGCTATGTTTGTGCCTGTTTTTAAGTCCCATAATCTAAAAAAAAAGAGGTAATCAAATAAGGTGATGGCCGATGGTGATGGATGGTCTAGTAATTTAGATTTAACATGTAGTTGTTATCATCAATACTGAACTCAGAGTGTGTGGGTTGTATTGTTATACTGCTAACATCAAGGCAGTATTGTGCAACCAATCTTCACTGTTTATTTTTCATAATACCTACAGTTTGGACAATCTGGTGTTGAGTACCAAAATTTTAAGTTATTGATAAAACTTATTACTTATCTATTATGCTAAGATTAACAAGGCAGGAAAACCACAATGCAATAAAGCAAAGTACTACCGCCTCTTATAAAAATTCTGGTTATAAAAGAGGAAAATTGTGTAACATTTCATTAGTGATCTAGCTAGGTTGTGCCAGTTACTAACCTACAGGAGCTGTCACCACCTCCAGTGATGAGGTTTATGGTCTGCCAATCAACGTCAAGACACCATACTACACCACCATGTCCATTGAAAGTGCCAAGTCTTTCACCATTCAGGGACCACCAAACATTTGGCTTCGAGTCCTTTGCGGCCGAAAACAGCAAGTCTCCTTCCCTGTTGTATTTAATCTGCGTTATTGCACGCTCGTGCCCTTGCAGCATCAGAGGTTTCTGAAAAAAATACTCATGAAATCATGACAACACAACCTAAGCGCATCCTGTTTTGTGATGTTTCAGCGGTTTCATACGTATTGCAGGTTAAAAAGACTAAGTAATAGAGAGAAAGGCTTTTTACTTACCATATTTTCGTATTGTTTTTCGACAAAATAAAGAAAATAAAATTATTTATTTATTGGCATGTGGCATGCAAGCGGCAGGTAATTTTGACAGCCAGCCAGATGGAGTGAATGATGATTGTTAATTGATTGATTTGATTGAGGTGAAAGAATGAATGAGAGAGCATGTCATTTATGAATGTTAAAGCTCCACAGATTGTATTTCAAAAGTGGGTTTTACAATCTGTGGATCATTATAAAATTAGTTCAACTACTCGCCGCTAGATGATACTCTTCATATTAAGTTACTTATACCTGTCACTAGGGGCCACTATTTTAACTTACACATCATTATTATCTACTAGAACAGACTTTTTACTTTTTATATTCTCAACACCTTATACATTCAACAGTTTACAATAAAGATTATTCTGATTCTGATCTTCACTTTACTACCTACTGGTTTTCTACTTCTCTTCTCATAGAACTCCTCCTCATTCGTCATCTTGGTACGCGCTTACCTACTTCTTTCCTAATCATTTCATCTTTCACATAGTCCATCCATCTTTGCTTGGGTCTGCTGGTTCCTTTAATTTTGTAATCTGTTGCATCCTACTATTTTCAAGTCTTGGTCGATCCCGTCGTCTTTCTGTATGAATGAACCGAGGTACTGAACACTGGAGCAGACTTGTACGGACATACCGTCTGCGGCCAGAGATGTGAAACAGAAGGAACCACCCGTCAGCAGAAATAGTGCTCATTTTGTCCGGCTATTTCACACTTTCACACAAATATTTCCTGGCATTTTCACAGACTACTGTGGACCTCTTGCGTATCTTCACCAACTAGGACAATGTCATAGAACAGAATACACCAGGGTGTTTCTTGCTATTATCACAAACACGTCATTCTTAGTATCATTCATTAGGCTATAGTAGACGTGTCGTTAGCGTAGCTTTTGAGCTGTGGCTACGTACGACACAGTCTCGCCTACGATTTTGCGTAGCAGAATCGTAGCTCATTCGTAGCACTCGACTACGTTAATAGACTTCAGTTTAACCACTTTCATTTGATTTTATTTGATTATTATGATCACGATAATTAATTATTGTATCCATACGTAATGTTTATTTTGTTTCTATACAATTATGATACATTTTTACTATTATCGTAGCTGCCAGTAAAACTTGGTAAGTAATTCAAAAAATACAACAATAGATTAATTCACATACATTTTATTTTCTTAAATTATTAACCATTGATTTCCAAGAGTAAAACTAAAAAACAAAAATTAAAGTACAAACACGTTATGCATCGCTAACTAAACACAACTGTAGGTAACTTCTCTTGGCAAACCAGTACACAATCTGACTACGCAGGCGCACCACTTACGAAACAAGACGGCTGGTTAAATACCAATTAGTATTTACTAGCTGTCACTGTCACCTTACTTGGTCGAAATAACAGCCTTTAAACCATCAAGAACAGTCCAGCAATCAGCTGCTAAAGTGATCTGCTACTTACAAACACAGAACCCTAAGGTAATACTTAAATATGCTAGGTCAGAGACTGTGTAAATAGACGACTGAGCATGTGAGTTAGGCACTGCTCTTAACCGGATAACTGCTGTGAGACAGTCCGAAGGGTAAGGACAGTGCCCGAACACGTGCTAAGCAACGCCTTTTTATCTTAGCCTGCCTGAAAGCGATAAGTCTTGATATTGAGCGAGCCCAACTAAACAGTGAATACAGCATACTCAACCACATCGAAATCTTAAATAAGGTTTGAGTCAAAAACTACATCCGAGGCACTTCCAGTGATACCTACTGCGTGAACAGTGATCTGAGACTATTTAGATAATGTGAAGACGAAATGTTGTATCTATCTAAAGATAAAATTACAAGCGAAACGTGTTTGAACACGTAACTGTAACGAAAACTTTGAATTAAACATGAATTAACAAATATCTATGCACTTAGTTCAATTAATCAATCAGTGACAACTATTATACACGCAACAAACATTCACGAACGTTTCCAAATATATATTATTTTCTTACGACTTTACAATCGACTTCGTTAACTATTTATTACAATGTCTAATGTACACAAACAGTTCAACCATTCTTTTACCCGAAATACTTGAAACGCTATTTTTATACACAACAAACCTTACGCTACGAATGTGAAAATATTTCGTCACGATATCTTAGATGTAATTAATTATTTTCTTATGGACTGTAAAGAAATTGTGAAATGCATTAAGTTTTTGTTACACCCTTATAAATATATTAACATTATTATGTATATTACTATATCAGTCAAAATGTTTTTGCAATAAAAGCTACAAGCCGATCTCAAAGCTTTCAACTGGATTTTTCGAGGACAAAAATAATGTTACAGTGGACATTCTGAAATGATCGGCTATAACGGGCATGAGAGGCTCTTCAAGCTGTTGTACAAACTCTTTCTAGAGCTTCTTTTTCTTTCTTTCTTTGCAAGAGGTTTATTTTATTTTTAGAACCTCTGTTGAGTCTGTTAACCTTCTTGTAGTCTTACTTGTATGTCGTACCTTCAAGAAAACTTTTTAATTTTATTTTGCGTGGATATGAAACAATGATAAATTTCAAGCAAAAAGTTTGAGATCGGCTAGTTTTTATGAACCCCATCGATGAGTCTACCGAGATGAATCTTAAAACTTTAACGGGGTTCAAATACATCAAGAAAACAGCAAGCAAAGCAAACCATATAAAATTTATTTTTTCCTCAGTCAATTTTGATTTACGAAAGTTATAAATTTATAGCAAAATACGTTAGAGTTCCATTATAGTTGAAAGAAGCCGAAAACAAAGTCCTGCAAACGAGTCGAAGCGCAACGAATAGCGAGTCTTAACGATCTTAGCGGTCTTAACGTGAAAGCTTTATCATGTATATACATCTATGTTAGCCTCCGTGGGCTTCCTGAGGGGTTATCATGAGTTTAGTGCCGATCGCGATCGATCGTTGATCGCAACGATCTACACCGAATTTCAAGGAAATTAAACAACGGCATCTAGCTTATTCTTTGAGAAGCTTAAGTGAAGCTTCTCAAAGAATGCGAATAATAAGAATAATGATAAAAATAATAATTTATTAGGAATACAAGAATAACTAGCGACCCGCCCGCGTGCCCCTGCTTCGCACGGGTGCGCAAATCATGCATGTATTATACATATAAACCTTCCTCTTGAATCACTCTATCTATTAAAAAAAACCGCATCAAAATCCATTGCGTAGTTTTATAGATTTAAGCATACAAAGGGACAAGGGGACATAGGGACAGAAAAAGTGACTTTGTTTTATACTATGTAGTGATAGAGATATATAATATTGAATTTCCTAAAAGTGCGGCATCTATCGGCGTGATCTACGATCGATCGCGGTCGGCACCGGAACTCGTGATAGGCCCTCTGTTCTCTAATCTAATTAGGTACTCGCCAGTAATGCGCCAATTTCATTGTTTATTCACTAACAATACTATCCTTTGTACAATACCAATAACATTATGAATCTAGTCCCCATTTTGATACAATGCCGTTAGTTACGACTTAACAATAACCACCCTATTAACAAAATATGTGTCACTTTATACTTACATACACATACATTTACACATTAAAGAACGAAGCACGCATTCACTTTCGAACGTTCGCGATTACAGTTCCAAATTATCCGTCATTGATTAAAAATCTATAAAGGCATCTTTACCTCAGACTTTAGATTACACCTTCGTCGTTCAGATGGTGTTTTATCAACTACTTAATTTACATAAATGAATAAATAAAATATAGTTACCGAATTGGCGTGTTTTCACGCAGTGAGACCGAGTTGGCTGGGTCACTCATACGCATATTCAACCAACTGAAAGAGTGCATAATCGTAGGTACACGCATATTTCTGGAACGTGTATCCCAATGCTATCACTGTTCTATCACAATTAACTAATAATTTCACCGACGTCGTTTTAAACTTAACTAAATAATAACAAAAATTAATTAGGCATTTGATGGCAGTATCGTAACTGGTTGTTTTCGAACTAATTACAATGTACAAACACGTAAACTAACACTTAACTAATGGTAACACGATGAGGAACGTCTATCGCCTATTTAGGTAACAGGATATTATGATATATCGACGATTTAACAAAGTTTTGAATGTGTCATATGTTTATCTGAACAAACTTTCCTTTCAGAAGTCTTTTAGGCCTGTACCCAAATGTTAGCTCATAACTATCAATAAAATTGAACGCGTGGCCTCTTGAAAAGGTCCTTGTATTTATAAGTGTGATTGAAATGTGCGAAACTACGATTTTCTGCTAGCCGCGATGTATCGTGACGTTTCTAAGTAAAACCTAATTACTTAGAACCTAAGTCCTTAGAACGAACTTTTTGGTTGTATTTACTTATTTTAAATGGCGCACATCGCCCCCTATGCTATTGGTAACTGTTCACCGTTGATAGAACGTTTATATTTAACATTTTAAAAATAATACGAGATATTTAACTATAGCGGCATTACTGATAGGCAGTGGATAAAATAGTCTTTTATAATTTAATGACCATGCTTTTAGTTAACGGTGAATTTTGAAAATGTGTGATACTTATTTAATGAGCTAATATTAATTATGGTTAGAGATAATGTATAACAAAGATGTTTTAATAACAAGAATGAAGAAAAAGTCACACAAATGAGAGCTTCGGTACATAATGTCAATACGATGAGATATTATTGTTACAAATTTCATGTTACTACAGGAATGCTTAGAGGGCTAATGAAATGAGTTTAATGTTATCTTATATTTTGATCAAACAACCTCAGATGATAATGATGATGGTAAGTTGGGATACTTTTGATGTACTTTAATTTAACAACAAACACTTACCCCCGGTTTCTGAAAGCGCGATCAACACTGATCGGCTGTCAAGTCACTTGCTATTTCACCTTTTACTTTAAATAAGATAGAGATAACAAGTGACTTGACAGCCGATTAGTGTTGATCGAGCTCAGAAACCTGGGGTTAGTGTGTGTTCAAATTTGGTTTAAAGTGACCTGCGTTTGCGCAAAATGAAGTGGATGGATCTGAAAGTAACGATTTTGAGTTTCTGAACGTTGAAAACATTGAGCATAATTTACAGTAGAACACATCGAAGGAAGCAAATAATTCGATTGCTTAATAAGCACCTAAATATAACGCAGAGCGAACGAAAGTAGAACCAACACGTAAGGGACTTATATTAATATCCTAGTTAGAAAATAGGAGAG
This sequence comes from Plemyria rubiginata, assembly GCA_963576535.1. Classification (NCBI taxonomy): domain Eukaryota; kingdom Metazoa; phylum Arthropoda; class Insecta; order Lepidoptera; family Geometridae; genus Plemyria; species Plemyria rubiginata. The sequence continues at coordinate 10,918,676 of OY754908.1, read as the reverse complement.
TGAAACATTAAGAACGAATGCTCAGTTTAAAGTTATCCGAAGTATTGACGATAAAAATGCATAAGTTGTGACTATAAGAAACGCGTGTCTCCACGATACTTTAAAGTTAGTGTATAAACAGTACAGTGGTTTAAAAGCAGTCTTGGTAAACACTGAGAGTAGGTACTTAGTGCTAATTACGTTAAGAACAAGTCATATAAAATTAAATTACTAATTCAATATTACACACCCAATAAAGTTAGCCTAACTCATATCCTAAATACAAAATGCAAACTAAAACAGCAATATTTCATTTACAAGAAACAATTTTGTCTAAAAACAACATCTTACTATTAAATACGTTATATGTACAGAAATAATATATTATGCGATTCTCCGACTGAAAAATATTTAAATAGTAACATATGAATATATTTTAATCTATTTAACACTATGTAGTATAACACTACCACGTATAAAACACGCATGCAAGTCCCTGGTAGCTTACGATAACTATAGTTTTATAATAAATCAGTCTGTCAAATTGGGACGTTTTAATTCCTCTACTAAACATTAAACCAATCAAAACACACATCGACACAAGGAGTGTCCGCACTGTCATCGTATTGTCTATTCACTCGAACCCCCGGCGAGAGAACCGGAGTGGGCACCGGTGTAAGTACTGAAGGCAGGCCGAGTCAGGCGGCTGACGTGGCGTGACGTCCCACCGACAGCGTGATGGATCGGCAGCTACCAGCGGCAGCGCAAGCGGGGCTCGGGTGCCTTTGTACGAACACTTGTGCTTGAGGCTCTGAACACATGGTCGGCGGTCTTAAGACGAGGGGTGCGGGGTAGTCCGCTCGTAGATCGAGCATTAGACGCCCAGCTGGGCCATGTACTATCTAATCTCCGCCGAGTTCAACACGAACGGAACGTAGAACATTTTGCTCTCGAGCAGCAGGTTGGCCGCGGCTTGGATCTGAAAGGTGAAAAGCATTGTGAAAGCTCTGATTGTAAGGACTTTCTATTGCGAGCGGGCCTTACAATCTACAATGCGACGTGGCGATAAATCTGTAGGCATCTAGGTTGGATAGCAGCGACAACTTTACAAAGTTTCTCCATTAGTGACTGGTGACTGTAAAATTCAATTTACATTCTAGTACTATTCAAATGTAGAAGCACAACTATGTGGGTATTTAGGTATTTGAACGCATAGTCAAAATGGAAACTAGACCATGACTACGTAAGCTACTGCAAAAAAACGTGCTAAATGTTGGTAATAATAGGAGTGAATTTGACTGGGTGACATCCTGTTTACGTGATATAGGGTTGTTCCTTTTTTGAAATTTTTACATTTCATTTATTTTGGACTGCGCCCTTGAGCGGTATAGTGGGTAGAATGACCTAGAGTCGTATATATCTATGGGCAGAGGCAATTCTTACCTCAGGTATTCTGGCAAACAGTTCCTGCAGCCTGCCAGGGTGGTGTGGCGCTGCGTGCTCCAGGAAGCTGCGCAGGACTTGCACGTACCTATCCTGGATGCCTTCCAGTTCCACCTCTGGAACAATACAAGCGATCATTATATAAACATTCATTGTACGTTTTATTACGTACTTAGTCACGTACGTTCTATGATTTTTTTTCTACATGTACCGGTATTATGCGGAGCCGGGCTGGTAGTTTAAGAAATCAATTTCTATGGAGTACATACTCGTTATACCTACTGCTGCATAAAAAAAAAAATCAAAAACTGGCAATGGATTGGTGACAAACATTGTTCTAATCTAAGGTTCTAATTGTCCAGCAACACGCATACGGGTTATTAATGTTTCTACTCGGCGACAGATGGCGTTAGCACGCGGCGGTAAACCAATGCCACCGGGGCGCGCGGTGCGGCGATGACGTCACGCGCTCAGTAGGTCACTCCGATAGCGGGGCAACGACCGCGGCTAGCCGTTGACCTCCGCCTCGAGCGAGCGCGCGTCCTCTCTACCCGTCTCTCTCGCACAAACGCGGCTCTATGTATCTAGTAGTTATTATTTCTTCTGTGGTTATTGCTTTACCACATTAGACGATGACTAGGTTGTAGTGAGTATTGCTACGTTTAATTCTATTAATGATGTTTGTTTTTGGTTGTGCAGAATTTAAATTTGGTTTTATATGGGATGGTATTATTGTAAGGGAAAGCCTGTTAGATTTTAATTGAAAAATAGTATTTTTTTTAATTTATCTTACAATACGTGTGTCTATCGGTTGCAAATTACGTAGCGTTGCGCAGAGCATGCCACGGAGCGCAAAAGAGAAAGTTCGCCTTCCGCGTTGCGCTTTCCGCCCGAGAGTGAAATGCTATCCCGTTTCGATGACGCAACTATCTACTGCGCTTTATACTAGCTCTATCAACAATTTAAATTCACTTTTATCGACATTAAGTTGAAACAAATCGTGTCTATTATTTCAAATTGCCAATTTTAAGTACAAACAGGTGGGGCTTATTATTACCAGCTATTTATTTGCCAGAAATTTTGTAGTAAATCAAGTAGGTAAGTTCTTGACGTTTTACGAGTATTGTATTTATCCAATCATCATTAAACATAGTTTATTAGATATGCCTTTAAGTAGTTAGATACTGCCTGTAGGTACCTTTGTTTAGGTAAGTAAACGAGTAATTACAGAGGAATCTTAATGAATCTTTGATGAACTTTTCATCAACCTAGTAGTAGGTAATTGTTTTCTGGGTGTAATTCATGGTACCTATCTAGTATGTCAAATCCAATAGCTCGAATTGCGATTGCTCAACTCACAACTACATGCAGAGGTACACACATTCACACATCCATGTTACTGACGTTGCGCAAGCGCTTTCCATTTCACCGGCTCATTTGCCTTTCTGAAATGGCTGTCAGATTTGTATTTATCACTTCCTTTTCGAGTAGGTATGCTGTATCTGAGCTGAGAAGAGCTCTCTAACTTATGGGCTTTCAGGTTTTATTTTACAATCACACGTTATATTTAACAGAGTTAATATGAACCTAATCATGCTAGTTTCAATGTGTATTTCGGGCCGGGAATAAAATATTTACAGACCATTAAAAAACCCTCCTGCCGTTGAAAATGACCCATCAGTACATACCCCTTGCGTCACAGCCAGCGCCACAGAGATTGCCAATCAGGACAAGTAAGCTAAGTGTATTCAATTTCATTTTTGAAAAACAAAATATTTCGAACGTTCACAATCCTAAAATAACAGGCATAACCTAACACCAATAAAATATAATTCAATATTTACACAGTGCAACATAACGCGCGTTATTTCCATCATTGAAGCAAGTACTTTCGACTGTGATACAGTGAAAACAATTTTCAAATATGGCGCTGTGCATGCGCCGACCTAGTTAGAACTTGCGATAACACAGGATGTCATAGTTTTCCTACTGGCAGCTCTATTCTATGAACCTAGTTTTATGTACATGTACTAGAGCTAGGCACTTAACTATGGAAGTTGTGATGTTGAAGTTTACTTATACTTAGAGATTATTATAATTATAGCTCCATTCACCTTAGATAGGAATCGTAGTAATTTTAGTCGGTAGTAAATGTCCTATACTAATTAGCTACTCTACTTTTCATAATAAAAAAACGATTTTTTTTATTTTAATAATATAAATAATAATGATTGAATTTTGTGTTTGTTTAATCATATACGTCTTTAAACTGGATTGAGTTTTACCGGCAAAAGTTAAGTTGGTATGTTGGTAAGATGACATTCCACAATTCGCCGGAAACGAAAGATGAAAAAAAAGCATCATTCCATATTTAAAATCATAGGTTATCAAATTACCTATTGCTAGGTGCTTATAGATAGCGATTGGTTAGAAATTGGCAAGCTATCAACACGTAAAAGCACCTAATCGATGTATCGGTGTGTCTCGAAGTGGGTTACTTGTGACATAAATCATAATAATATTAACGAGCGCACTTTACACCGAGGCGTATCGCTGTCTCATGTTGAGTTTCGGCCTTATTGTTTTGACCGTTACGTTTGAACATTATTACACAATAAGTTCTTATTTGAAACAAAGTGAAATATAGCTTTAGTACTAAGCCACTGTGAAATAATTTACTTTTACAGAAAATGTACAGAATACTCATGAAACAGCGTAGCTATTTGCAGACCATTGCAAACAATCTACGGATAGCCAATTCAGTTTTTTTGTAGCAAATAATTAATTTATAATGATGTTTAGTTTGGTGCTATAAAATAAGTGTATGCAAGAAAAATCACTATAACTCTTTCAAGAAAAAACAGACTTCAAATGCTCTGGAAAATACACTTACTACTATAACTCAAAAATGACTCGTCAAATCTGACTCAAACTTAAATGAAATCGCATGACAAACACAAGCTTTCGATTTAAAAGTCATTAAAGTCGGTCCACCCCTACCCAGTAAAAAGTTATGAGGTAGCAAACATAAAAAACAGTTGAATTATTATAAAATTCAGCTTGTAAGATGCCTATTACTAAAATCTTTAAACCCATTGCCAGATATGTTTTATTTAAAGGTCTAGCAGACCACAAAAATACGAGGAATTTCACCTATTGGATCTATCTCTCTTCCATCACGAGCTTACGTTGGTATTGCCAATCACAAAACACTAACTTGATGGCGCTAGTGATGAGTGCCAGTGTGAAGTCTGTCAAATTGGGAGAATTTGATTTGGTTGACGACCTCAGTTGTGCAGCGGGCGAGTGCCCGCCTGCGACGCAAGAGGTTGCGGGTTCGATTCCCGCCTTGGAACAAATTTGTGTACGATCTGCAGAAATTTGTTCCGATGGTCTGGGTGTTTTCTATGTATAATAAAAAATATCTATCTATGTAAGTATATAATGTAATAAAATTTATCAGTTATCTAGTACCCATAACACAAGCTTTGAATAGCTTACTTTGGGGCTAGATAGTGCTGTGTGGATTGTCCAGCATTATTTATTATTATTTATTATTTAATTTAAATTCCCATATTTTTTTATATAACTGGCTGATGGAAAAAGCAGATGGCCCATCTGATGTTAAGCATAACCATCACCTATAACAAAGCCTTGCCTCGTAAGTCACGCACGATAGGAACGAGCCCTACGATGCACTGCCCTGCGTCCAACACTTCAGACATACAGATGCTGAGCCTCATGTGCCTGTAATTACACCGGCGACCATACTCTTCAAACCGAAACGCAGCAATGCTGCTTGGCGGAAGAAAAAGGAGTGGTAGTAGTACTTCCCCGGACGAGCCCTTCACAAAGAGCTCTACTCTTTTAAAAATTGCAAACTCACTGCAGAATCCGCGGTCAGCTGGGTAAATGTTTGCGTTACTATCCGCATTGCAACTGTACGTGTAATGTACTACGACATTCACGATTTGAATTCTCGGAAAGCACTTGCGTGTTAGAAGAGTCAGGTTACCGATTGCGTAACATAACTGACCTACATGAATAATATATGGCCAATGCACCCTAAGGGTCAGCACAGACTAGACAAATGGCAACTAATAATGCAAAAACATCCACTTTAAATATCTTATTTTCAAACGTTAAGGAATTGTGCAAGAGAATATATATTTTTATGTGCAAGAGAATGTCTATATAATGCACCACCTAACCTCAAAGTAAGTAGTAAGTGTAAATGTATATTTAAAAAATGCTTTACTTATGTATATATATTAATGTTTTTATATTTATTATGTACATATTATAATTATCACTGTTTTTACAGACGTGTATACTTTTTTAGAGTGAAGACAAAGTGGGAGAGAACCGTCATTATTTACATACCCCGAATGCTCGAGCTGGATAAAATTATCAGAGTCACGGGAAGGTTATCCACCAATTAACACAATTTCACAGAAACGGAAGATCCTACATTATATTTGACGTCAAACAACAGCTTTTAAAATTATTAAAGTGCCCATATTTCATTATCTTTTCTTTTTAGCACAGTTTTGTTTTTGTATATTTGGCCTTACATTTATTTCTGTCACTATGTTATTTAGCAAAAAATAATCCTTATGATGAAGCCGATCGATCGGTATGATAAAGTTACAGGTTCATTATTTTTCTCGTGTAACGGGTTCAATTCCCGGTTCACCATACAATTATTTAAATATCTATGAACGCAGTTTAAATTGTTTTTAAGATTCAAATAGATTTCTTTCAGTAAAATGTTCTATCTACAATAGTCTAGGTAATTTCTCTCCATATGGCATATGTGGGGCGCCCTGTAAATATCCCCTTAGATCTCTCTACCAACTCCCAATTCCGGGTTAGTTGAGAATATTTCTACATAGTTTGCAGTACAAATAATAATAAAAATACAAAAGTGAAAAAACTATTATGCAGTAACTGACCTTGATTCAACAGTATGTAGACTTTCAGACACACGTATTCCTCCATCCTCAGCTGTATGCGACGGAACACGCAGGTTATCTGAGTCATCTTCTCCACCACTAGACCCACGTCCAGTCGCAGCTGCTCCAGCGTGATTGGTCGTCCCATCAGTGACGTCAGGCAGTTCTGAAGTGTCCTCAGGTTTGCGTTTACCTGAAGAAAGGAGTATTGGTTTAAAACTCGACCACCTATTTTTTATTCAATGGGTTTTCTGAGCCTAAATCTAAAACCGTTTTCATGTTATATAATTCTTTACGAAAAAAGAATTTTTTTTGTTGTTAAACATTACTGATTTACCTTTTTTGTATCATTAATGTAACGGGCAATAAATGCAAAACTACTCTAAAACAAATGTTTACCAATGCTATCAACATACCAAAAAAAACAAGCTTGTTTTTAAAAACTAAATTGATTCGTATTTTTACGTTTGCAATTTCACTGGGCTTAAATTTTAATTGCAAAAGGTCATGGCTCAATAAATTATAAAATAATGCAAACCTCTAACACAAAATCTATATATTTTTACGACAAAACGTAATCCAATTATAATAATTTCGATACAAATTGTCGAGACGTTATCTTTACGTAACATCGTTGAAGAGGAAATGTTCAAGACAATGAAAAATGATTTTTGTAACTACCGTTATTAGACTTTGCACTCGGTTTATGTAACAAACAGCTCTATGATCGTTGGAATTAATTGAATTTTGTGCATAAAACGTAACAGTAATCTATACAATTTACGTATGAAAAGTATTAAATCTATTGCAATTTGTGATGATGACTCATGATGCAAGCATCGCGGTACTTTCGATTTTACAATGTCAAATGCTGCGCGCGATCGCTCGCAGACTAGGAATAGACAAAAGATCGTGTAATGTTTAGCACGTTGCATTATTTGACCGTAGTAATAGAGTGCGTTATGCAGTGAATGTGCAAACGTCCAAATGCAGCCGGTCTCCGTCAGGCGACTTTCTACCGCGGTTGCGCAAGCGCCGATGCAGATCACGTAACTCGTGCACCACAGCATGTGGCGGAAGTCTCTGGAGCAAATGTGACCTGGAGCGTGCTCACACACTACATCTAGGGCTCGTTAGCCAGAAACTACTCGTGAAAACGTATTACGAACTCACTTTCTAATTCCTCGATTAGAACGTGCAACTCACCTCTTGCATAAAGTCTTGTTCATGGTCCGACGAAGGCGGCGCCTGCGAGTGCTTCCCGTGTATCGCCTGGTACGCCGCCGTCGTCAGTACTGAGATCTCGTGCCACTTCTCCATCAGGAGCTTCGAGTGGATTTCCATAGGAATTTCCATGATGAAGGGTAGCTTTTTCGTCCACGCGACCATTTTGTGTACAATGGAGTCGCCGATTTTGCAGAGTTTGTCGCCTATTTCTGAGGTGTCATGGAGTAGGTCTGGTAGATGCCGAACTGTGGCGATATCTTCCATCGCGTCGCAGTCCATCAGTGCTCCTATCATGTGCATGGCGCGCTCTAGAGGCACTGCACGATCTCGGGATGATGACACCGCGCTCTCCAGTCTCGCTCTTAAATGGACGACCTGCAACAACTCAACGTGTATTACTAAAACATGCTAAATTGTTCAAATGTTTTGAAGTAATAAGCTCCAGCCAAACCGATGGACTTTAATCTTTCGTTTACCAATAAATCAGTTTAGCTTTGGCTTTAAAGCAGTTAAAAAGTTTCTTACCTCGCTAGGATTAGTTAATGCAGTCTTTAGTATGGTGCCGTTCACTAGGTGGGGTGGAAGGGGAGGCAGAGGCTCTTTAGGCTTCTCAGGTGGAGACGCCCGACTCGTCGTTGTCGCTGTTTTGTTGGCTTTCTTGTGTTTCTTATATTTAACTTTGTATAGATTGTAGACGGCCCCGCTATTTCTTCCTCCCGGCATTCGGTCCTCTCGAACAGCTGAGAAAAAAGATTTTTTTATAGCTCAAGTCCCAACTTTACTTACATATTTTGGACGAATCTAGTTCATCGATTTCAATGCGTACCTTGTAAAACCATCCCTTGTTCAATACATTTCTTGAATCTACAGTATTGACATCTATTTCTTTGTGCTTTTGTAATTTCACAGCCACCATCAGCTACGCACGTATACACGCGTCGATTCTGTACAGTCCGTTTGAAGAAACCTTTACACCCTTCACATGTGATGATTCCGTAGTGGAGTCCAGTTGCCTTATCCTCGCAGATCATGCAGATCATAGGCTGTTCATCCTCGTCACGTTCCGCTTCAGGGGCATAAGCGCGGAGCTCTGGACGAGCCAGCCCCAAACTACTGGCTCCAGGAACAGGTGACCCTCCTGCCATACTTCCGGGTACGCTAAGATTTAACGCATGCAACTGTTGGTGTGCAGGGAGTTGTGACACGTCCCCAGCCCATAAAAGTTCCATATTCAGCGGCGGCCCTCTTGGCCTTCTCAACTCTCCACCTAGGTTTAGCAGCAGTCTGGCCGCAGATTCTTCAGTGCAAGTAGCGGGATCAGGAGTCGGTGGTGTCGGTGTATGTGATGCACTAGGTGATGGTTCATTGCTAGAATTAGGTGCTGGTAGAGTCCAAAACATTGTTCGAACTCCACCCGACTCTCCCATGATGACTGCCGGTGCACCACGCCATTGATTCTGCCCGCCTCGCACACCTGCCTTGGGTTCGATCGGCTGCGGTGGGAATCGTCCTCCAATCAGCTCAGGCTTAACCCCGTTAATGCAAGCCTGCGGCGGCCAGGGGCCTGGCGAGAGCGATGGGTGTGAATGCGAGCTGGCTTGAGGTGAAGCAATGTTGCGGTGTCGATATGGCTGCATCGACTCCGGCAGGTTTCCCTCTAGCTTCACTGAGGAATTCTGCGCGGACTCATGCTTGTTGACGTTGGAGTTCTCCGGTTTGACGGAAGGAGCCGCTCCTTCGAACTTGATGACGGGGTATGGTTGCGTAGAGCGGATGACGGTGGGATGGCACGCCGAGGGCGAGGGCGAGGGCGAGCTGCCGCCGTCGAACACGGGCGGTGGATGCGGCGGCGTGCTGCAGCCCGCCTCGGCCATGCGCGGCGACGGCGGGCCCGGGTCCGGCGACGACGTGCTGGTATCGGCAGCCGACTCGCCTGCGAACACAAAACGCTATTAGACGACCGCTCTCTCCAATCCGTACGAAAGGAAAAGAACACCAAGGGCTTTTCAGATGCGCGGCGAATAGAATCTAGGTGAAATGTCAACGACCGGGCGACGCGAAGCTAGAACCGCGGGGCGCGGCGCGGGGACGCGACACTGCACTTCCCGACGCCGACTAGATTAGCTGGTTGCGTCACGATGCGAGTGCCGTCGTGGCCCCACACATACGAAACTAATCTATTAAACTAATAGGTGAAGTTTCTGACGAGCTTCATCACAATTATCGACCCCGACTTTGGGTAAGTAGGTAGGTACCTACCTACTGACTAAATATTATAATGTATTTTCATTTCACGATTGTATAAAACATTGAAACTTTACGTAACTATCCGGAATAGACGCGGAAAATAGAGGAAGCGTGTCTGCGGGTGTCTGTGGGTGAGATGCGAGGAGAAAGTGAAAGCGGCGCGCGCGCAGATGCAGCCCCGGAAGCTCCGCCGCACACAAAGGGCTCTACGTCACTGTTAGAACTGCAGCTATTTTTCACAAACTATACTTACCTGGTGGGTTTTAGAGTTCAATGTACTCGTACCTACACAAAACACTGATTATAAATAGGCACGGCTTATAGAAAAGTAAGAATGAGCGGAATCAACATACCTTTTATTACAATCCTAGAGATAAGATCTTTTTGAAATTGGGTTAACAAGTAGTTTGCATAGCTCATTGTTATTTAATTTAGTGACTGAACCACAATAGTTTGTATATAAAAATAAAGTACCTTTTAGGATACGGAATCCAAAGTCAAAAACAATAAACACTAGCTTAATTAAATCAATAAATTAGAAACTTTACCGACTTTTTATTACTATATCCATAGGCGTAGTTTACCCACGTGACCTGTACATCGCAAACACAACAGTACAATGACCCCAAATTACCGCATAATTAAGTACATAGTCCAGGGTGGGTACAGAGGCCTATAAGATTCGCGAGCCGTTTGCATTGGGACGCGGGCGCATTTCGTGCGCAGTTTTGTTTACGAGGAAAAGTCGCGAAGAAAGTTTTCCAGTGCCGGCGCTTGGCGGGCGGCGGGCGCGCGCAGTGAGCCCGACCTACCACACTCACGCCGCTCCCCGCTTCCCGGTCCCTCCCTCCAGCCACTATTAGGTCACTCAGGCGGCCGTGCGTGCGAAAAGCAACCGCACAATGACTAGTGCAACGCGTGCACCGCTCTCGCTTCGAGGACGATCTCTATTTCACTCCGCGTCCTTTGCCACATCATTGGTGGGGACCGATCTTTCTAGCCGCGTGATGCAACGTTAGGTACTAGATAGCCGTTTGATTGCTCGTTGTTGTTGGCAATAGGCGGTTGGATGCTATTTTATTACACTCGAGGAAAATACACATAATACCTTACGACAAAGAGCATATGAGACAAGACTTCCATAATACAAAAAAGTGAATCGCAACGTATATCAAATAAAACACATGTCAGATTGTTCAATCTAAATTGAATCCACCTTAGCATTTCTCTGCTTTCGGTAGTCTATTTCATAAGATACGTGGACAGATAACTTTGTAAGACTGCCTCAAACACTTCTTTAACCGAAATGAAAACATCGATCAAAACTAATGTATTCAAGAATACATAAAGCCTTACAGACAACAATAACGATTATTCGCTTACGCAACTTGCAATTCAGAATTCGGGCGGATGATCGCTTCGATCGCTGCAGTCGAAGGTCGCGCGCGGTCACCGACACAAGGAAAGTGGGTCAGACCCCATTCTCCCCCTCCCTTGCTCCTTAGGGTGAGGGTGGGTGGTAAGAGTGGCCAGGGATGCCACGTGTCGGCTCACTGTTTCGCGTCATCCTCTTAGGAGATGCAAAGTCATCCCTAGATGAGATGTTCCACCGACCTCTCCTGCGATCCTCACAATGTAGTTGATCTATAGGTATAGAGGTTCATTGAGTTTTATGTATCATTAAAATTTATGCTCGTAGAATTTGATCAAATGTGTCTGATTTTTAGCTACGTGCGAGTTTCTCCACATATGAGTTTGATTACAAAAAGTGGCACTTGAAATACAGGTGATGATCACACACAAAAATTGCGTGGAATTCCAAATTAAATGATTGAAGTTAATTGTATCCAACAGAGGAACGTCCTCACAGAGTCAAACATAAATAAACGACACCTAATTAAGGCTCTTTAAGCAAATTAATCCGTCATTGCGCGTCCGTACCTAATAATTCTTGATCAAACGTATCTCGCTGTGCAGCGAAATGAAATGAAATTGTCATTTTGTTCAATATAATATTCAACGGCAAACAACACGTATGCGCAAACCAACCCCTAAAGTTAATGAAAGTGAAAATACCTACATGCTTATAAGGACATTAAAGGTTCTCAGTACCACGTAATGACGTCATTCAATGGTGTCCGACTCATGTTGCGTTTTTAAGGCTCCGGCGACAGCGGCTCGCAATTTCGAGGTGCGATTGGCTATTATTTAATTTTATTTCATTTCGGGGAGGTTGTTTGAAAGAATAACTCTAAAGTGACACGCACAAAATCCTGTTCGAACACAAATAATACAATAATATAAGGGAAACATGCCCGAATCAGAAATCATTTTGGTATTAGTATGTTTGGTCTTACGTTTACCCAGTACCAAAATGATTTCTGACTCTAACACATTTCCCTTATATTATTGTATTATTTGTGTTCGAACAGTATTTATGCGTGTTACTTTAGAGTTATTCTTTCAAACAACCTCCCCGAAATGAAATAAAATGAAATAATAGCCAATCGCACCTCGAAATTGCGAGCCGCTGTCGCCGGACCCTTAACGGATCGTTTTGAGTGAACTTTTTTATTCAAGAGTCAATAGAAGTCTTCGAAACAGCTGTTTACAACTAAGAAAAAGGTCCTTAAGTCGAATCTTCGGTCAGTATTCTAGAATGCATAACAAAACTTAGGCCTACGTGAATCATCTTCATTCGCGCATCAGTTTGGTTTAAGATCGCTATAACCGTATTTTCAACAAAATTTACTACTTAAAGCAGATCATGCATGATCCACACACTCTATTTTTAGTAGGTAGGTACCTAAACATACCTTATATTTTTTGGTTTTTACTGTTATTTTACTGCGCAGTACAAGAATACTGCGCAGTAAAATATAAAATGACGATATAATAGACTCTATGCTAGTGGTCTTAGATTTTAGATGTGCGATATTGGACAACTGTGATTATATCATTTTTGTATGTTCTGTTTTTTGTCTTTCAAGTTTATTTTACCGTGAGCCATAAGATAAATAAAAAAGTTTTTTCTTCTTTCTCTCTCTCATAAACGAACAGCTACACACACATATCTATAAAAGTTGCATATTTTCGTACACTGCGTAAAATGTTTCCTACTATGTACTGTTTGTCATTCGAAATTTTCTAAAAAGTTGCTATACTTGGGTTTTCAATAGATTTTTGTACGTAATATTTTCTTAAATCACATCTACGCTAAATGGTATCTAAAGTCAACGTACTAAAGCTCAAAATGCTGACAGCAATATGGAGTAACACATGTATCTACTAATGTTTATTTATCTACGTATATAGCGCGTGTGAGGCCGCGTCACTGTGACGGCGGTGGTTGGTCTTCGTCACACGCCACACACCTCCCAATCGCGTGTACGGTAACATACAGCTATCTAGATTTAGGTACGCCCGAATTTCTGACGTGCTTGAGCTATTCGGCTACGTTACTAAAGCATTCGAGATGCTGGAAGTCAAGGTCTGTATTCTGAAACAACGGTGTATTGACATCGGAAGCGGATTTGACAGTACCTACTGATATAAATAAATAAATAATGCTGGATAATCCACACAGGGTGCTGTTTGTGACTTCTTGATTAACAATATATGAATCTGTTTGACTCTATAATAGTGATTTTCTATTCTATTTTAAAACTAGATACATAGTATTATAATTTTTTTTTGCATTAATGCAAACTATTTTCAGTAAGTTCTACTGAAAATAAATAATAGTAAATACAATATCTGGGAGCTTTACTCGGTTTCAAAATAAAAAACACGGATAAAAAACATTTTCTAAAAAGGAATCTTAGGTAAATCTATTTATCGCCCCCAAACACCCCTGCATAACTAAATTTCATGAAAATCTTTGCAGCCGTTTCCGTGATTTAGATTAAATGTAAAGAAAAAAAAATATTGTAATATAAAATACGATATATATCAAGTTATAATAAACAAAAATACAAGAAATGCTAGTTTAAAGGTATAACAAAGATAATAAAATTACAGTTGTTTAAGTTCACTTAACAATAGTAAGGCTTGTTACACACTACCGCAGTACGGAACGTAAAGCCTTCCTGCCTCGAAACTCACACGAAACGCCGGCATTGTGCCTCCGGCGATGAGTTACGTGGTATGACAGTGAATCTCATGGCTTATTCATGAGGCCACAATACCAATAATTACCGCATCGTTTATTACTTTCACCTTAACGTAAACTTTCTTTGTAACAATGAAATTTTTAAGCGACACGGTTATTTATGTAACTTTACAAGTCGTTCTTTTTTGTTTTTACGACAAAAGTTTATTGCCTTTTTTATTTTCCTTCTCATTTTAACAAACGTAAACTTATGTTCACGTTAATTTTATTTTAGATAAAAACTTTGGAAATATAAAAATAAGGTATTAGTTTTTATCTTCGTCGGAAATGTGAATACATTTTTCTGTAGGAACTTTTGAAACTTGTGAGTATTCTCAAAGACGCCAATAAAGGCAATTTTGAAATACTAGTTTTTTTTATTTTTTTATTGAGTAAATCATGGACGCTTGCTGGTTCGCTAATAGATGAAAGTGGTACAATAAATTATGAGACTTCTAAATTATGAATATGCACAATAAATATTACCATACTATAATCCAGTAACTCACTAAACCGGATCTCGTTTTGGTTACTTTTTGTAGCAATTCTGTTAAAGTGAAAGTTCTACCTTTCTTGGAACCGGTCAGCTTCTCTCACGGTGTTATGTTAAATTATTTAACTTTCGTGCGACGGTTATCAAACGCCGATTTGCATATTCGTTGTGTTATGTAAAATAATTATTAGGTTGCTTGGTATTATGGTGTATTTGGTCTGTTTTGATCGGATCGACGCGATAGGCTTTTTATAAGAAACTTCTAAGAAAAATTGCATTGAGAATTTGTCACGCATTGAAAAAAATTAATTGTAAATAATTTTTTAATATTTATTTATTTATAATTGGTTCATTTATTTATTGTTGTTTTATTTGTAAGGAATTCATATTCTTTTTCTGATTGTTCCAACGGTTTCAACAAAGCTAAAGATCAAGAGAAAGTATACTGTGAAAAAAGGAGTTCGTATAAGCGACCAATGTTCGTGATCTCTTTAAGGATGTTTTTTTTATACAACTAGCTGATGGAACAAGCAGATGGCCCACCTGATGCTAATTGGTGACCATCACCTATAAACAAAACATTGCCCCGTAGGTCACGCACAATAGGAACGTGCCCTACGATGCACTGCCCTGCGTCCATCAACTTGAGGCATACGGATGTTAAGCCTCATGTGCCTGTAATTACACCGGCGACCACACTCTTCAAACCGAAACACAGCGTTGCTGCTTGGCGGCAGAAAAAGGCGTGGTAGTAGTACTTCCCCGGACGAGCCCTTCACAAAGAGCTCTGCTACTCTTAAAAATTCTCATTTACAGTAGACCGGGCTGTGTCCGGGGCGTGATGTGTACGTGGCCCGGATGGGGCGCGGATTTGAAACGTTACATACCTAGTGCGTTATTCTCTATGACCAATCCAATCGTGTTTGCGTTTAGATCACGTTGTGTCGTCACACGGTTAGGGCAGACTATCTCCTATGTCACAAAGAATAAAGACCAAGATTACGTTTTGACATTACGCGGTTTGGGGCAAGGAATCTCCTATGTCATATTAATGAGACTTTACGTACTGTTTGTTTTCCTAAGAAATAAAAATAAATAAATAAATAGAGAATAATGCCCCTGTACATTTTGTATGAAGCAGTTTATATTATACATTTTGTATGACAGTGCATGATCCGTGTCCCTTCCGGGCCCGTCTACTAACTCCGTCTTCCGGCACGCCCCGGCCTCGGCCCGGCCTAATATAAATCATCCCTAACCACCATCCATAAATCTCATTTGGGTTTCCCGCGTTGACATGCCATACCGTACAATAGACAAGTGAAACACGTTTGAATGAAAATGAAATTACGAGCACAAAGGCTAAGTCGCGTTCGAAAGTGACAGCGTTCCGTGAGTTGAGTCGGAATCGCAAGACATCCCTATTCGAATAACAATGACGTTTTGACCTTACACTACAAGAGTATCTAAACGTACTTTGTTGTAGATCGATACGAAGATGTTCTTATTCTTTCGAAAATTGTTTTTTATAAATGAATAGTATTAAAAAAACACTGAAGCTAAATAAAATAAATAAATATTGGTGGACATTTCACACAGCACTATCTAGCCCCAAACTAAGCCAAAAAAAAATTTTGTATGGGAACCAGATAGCTGATATACTATTAATATGCTTTGTTTTGTAAATACATACTTATAATATTATATAACACCTAGACAGAGAACAAACATCTATGATCAACACACAAATGTTTGTTCACGGTGGGAATCGAACCCACGACCCACGGCGCAGAAGGCAGAGCTACCAACTGAGCTGCGAAGCTGGCTGGTTAATGCTTTGATAAAAATATAGAGGTAGTAAATACAAATACCATGTACTCACCATCGCTACTACATCGGGAGTCAACTTTCCGCCTCTTGAGTTTGAGGTCTTGGAACAGACTCATGTTGTCCAGGTCACACGGGCCGCGGCTGAGTGTCATTATTCCTGTGGACAAGGAGATTAAAATTATTAATTATTTTTATAATATTTAATTGGTAACAGAAAACCTGAACAGGAGAAAAAAGAAGTTCGTTTGCTAAAAACTAAAACTACAAATTAACGAAAAATTTTTTGGAGTTCAAATGGCTTCATTGAATGATCACTGACCTAATAATGAAGTCAACTTGAAAAGTTTAAAAATAACTCACGAGTGTTTGGTGAAATTGGAGGCCTGTTTATGTAGAACGGGCCTGAGATGGGCGGGTAACTTTGAAACATATAGAAGAGTTCAATTTTAGGGTAATATTTATAAATTCGAGGTCACAGTTTCAAGTTCACAGTGGCCAGCAAATTTTGAAACATTTAAAAAGTATTTAATTCGAATTTCGAAGGTTAGTTTTCAATGTCACCGAGAATCATGGTGACGAACGCAGTACTACAACAAGCAGGCGAATCTCAGTCGTTTTATTTAGATTTTTTTTCAGTGCATTCATCTACGCACCAATGTTTTACGAGCCCGATAGCGAAGTAATGAAATTTTTGTACTATGCTTCATACGTAGATGTGTACGCAATATTATGTGCATAAGTACTATGGAGAGATTTAAGAGAGAGAGAGAGAGAGAGAGTGAGAGAAATCATAGGATTTAATAAATAAATGAGAGAGAGAATTTATACAAAAACATATTCTCTTAAATCTTGAGTTTTGTGAACAGAACATCATTTTCAAAATAGTTCATCTGCTAAAAAACATAATGCTTTTTCGTATTAGGATGGTTTTCGTTATTCTGTAGTTTTTGTTAGTGCAGTTTTTATTAGTCTGTAGTTTTATAGCAAAGACGATCATAGATTACGGTAGATTGGAGTCATGATTGTAATGACCATAATTAAAGTTTATTAATACTCATTAGTACCTAGTACATAATTATAATTTTTAGCACAGTTTTTGAACTCTATAAAACATGTGAAAAAAAATCGCCTTCCTTTGGGTTTATAAATTAGAAATGTCAACTATTTATTTATTTACCTACCTTCAAATTCGGAATATAATCTTTCCAAAGAGTGAGAAACCAAGGGTGAGTATTTAAGTAACGAAATAAATAAATAATAATGCTGGACAATCCACACAGCACCATCTAGTCACAAAGTAATCTTCTCAGAGCTTGTGTTATGAGTATGGATAACTGATATATTTAATACATTATATACTTACATAGATATTTTTTTATCATACATAGAAAACACGCAGACCAGCTGATAAATTTCTGTTGATCGTACCTACACAAATTTGTTCCGAGGCAGGAATCGAACCCGGAACCTCATGCGTTGCAGGCGGACTCTAGTCCGCTGCGACATTGAGGTCGTACATGCACACTTTGTGACTATATTATATCCATTTGTGTGAGTAAATAATATGCAGTTACTGCAAGAAACGCATTAAGATAAGGAGTAGGTAGCACTTGAAGTTAGTAACAGATTACATAAAACTATAGCTGTTGACGCACATAATAAAAATGAATTCATGGCGTAGCTTTGATAAGACCTTTAGTCATTTCATTTGAACGTCATTGCAGCTACGTTGCATACCTATCATTGTTGCTTATCAGTGACCGCATCATCAATGACGTTTATAATAAGTCATAGGTATAGTATATACATAATCTGTACAGTAAAAAACTGCCGACAACTTCGAACAAAAAAAAGTGCAAAAAACGAAAGCTTCATAATTAAAGACAATAATATACATATAGCATTTATTTTACTTCCAAAATTCATATTCAAAACATGAAGTATAAAGTATGGACTGCTGATTTTTGTCTGCGGGATTCGTGTATCCTAGATGAAGAGGTTTCTTTATGTATATCGGTTACGAGCTATATCTGTTTTAGGTTGCAGAGTGATCGAGTTTGTTGCGGTTGTCACGTAACGGGCTCAAATTGGAGTATCCAGATCATAGACATCAGAAGTAAATTCCTTTATCCATGATCCAGATATAAATGAACGATATTTCACGTATTGCAGAAATCGAGGATGCGATAAAGACAGAAATGAAGACCGGCGTCTTAATAGGTATCGTTCATAAAACTTCAAATCAGATCATACTCTATGGGCTGAACTATCTTTCGAGTCGAGTAAGAATTAAGACAATAGCTTTCATGTGAGTTGTTTTAGTTTTTATATTTTATTTTTATTTAAAGATCTTTGTCACTGGGCGACCATACTGCAATATCAAAACAAAATACACCACATATCAAAACTTAATCTACTTAATTAACCCTAATTCTGCCAACCTAATTTAGTTATTATCCTACTAAAATTATAAACGCAAAAGTTTGTTAGTATTGATGGATGGATGTTTGTTTGTTACTCTTTCACGCCAGAACGGCTGAACGGATCTGGATGACACTTGGCAGAGATTGGTTATAGTCTGGAATAACACCACATAGGCTACTTTTTATCCCGCGAGAATACCGGGATTTAAATCTGCGCGAGTGAAACCACGGGGCGCAACTAGTCATACAAATAAATGAGCAGTGGAATACCAACATAATCGGTGCTCGTTTATTGAAAACGTCACTGTCAGCAATCCCATAAATCCGCTTTGTTTGTCACATACCAATTAATTCGAAAACGGAACGAGTACAACGTTCCCGAACCTATTTAGTAAACAAAGATAAATGAACTTAGCTAAAATAAACGAGTGAGTCAAAGACCTTGATAATGAAGTGTAAATCGAGTCAATAAAATAATTCGCGAGGTGTTGAAGCGACTTGGAGGCGAGACCGTGAGCTTTGGCAGACTTCCGCGAGTATTAAGAATTTAAATATGAAATTAATGTTAGTGTTTGTTGGATATATTATCTCTAGTTTCGACTGTAAATGCAAAAGATCAACATAAGTTATAGAATCAATTATTACAATTTATTACATTATTATTTATTATTAATTATTTTTATTATTCAATCAATTACTGTCTACTTGTGAACATGCTGCTGAGATCAAGCGAATCAAGATGCTTTTTTCTTTCGCAATGGTTTTTTTATCTCTAAAATGCTGAAGAATCTTTAAAGTTACAAAAGTTAGTTGGACTTTTTAGGTCTTTAGCCGGAACTAAAACTGAATTGTTCGAGCACTAATGAGTATGATCTTTAGCAAAGTTCTTCCTAGATGTTTTGAATACTGGCAATTGTAAGATGACCTAGATGGGGGTTAACAGCCAACTGTCTTGGTTTACTTATAATTTGCACGGAAGTTTTTATCGGGGACATTTTGCATGCGTCATTTCAGTATCGTATTTTTGAATGTTTACTAAGCGCAGTGTATCTGAGTTGAATAGTGATTGGAGTTAGTTAGAAACACATCGAATTATCTACGTGCGTAATCTATGGAAAGCGTATTGTAATAGAAAAAAATATTTATATCCGTAGTCAAACATAGGTTTGTTTTGTAAAAAAGGACAGGTTTGAGGTTGTATTATCCATACATGCCGACTATGCATCCAACTCTATATCTAGCCCTGGACGTCTTTATTTTAGAGGGTTCGTTCGACCATGTACTTGGTCCTGGTATCTTGACGCAACATCACGCGGAAGCTAGTACGTGCTCCAAACCGGCCTCCACCATGGTCAGCTCGTTTCGGCTTTGTTAATTACATACTCAATGCGTGTATTTTTAGAGTTCTGGGGCCTTTCTACAAAACGGTGTCTAACTTTAAACAATGTCTAAAATTAGCTCTGTCTCTGTTTGCCATTACGCAATGGCAAGAGATGTCAAATGTTTAGGCAGTGTTTAACGTTTGCCAATTTTTTCGTAGTAAGGCCCCTGATGTTTCAGAGATCAATTGCTGACAGGTGGCAATATTGAGTGCGCGGTCAAGCAGAAGCATGAATGACGGCCGGTTTTTGAAATCTCGATCACAACTATTCGGCTGTCAATTCACTAGCTATTTCAGTTTTTACTTAAAACTAAATAGAGATAGAAAGTGACTTGATATTCAAATTCCTAGGACTTGATAGCCTTAGTGTTGATTGAGCTTTGAAAAACCAAGGGTGAGTATTATTGTACTTATAATTTTTTTATTCTAAATACACTAAATACTCTTCCTTAATCGTTATCAAAGATCTTAGGTAGGTACTAGAGATGTAAAGGGAAGACTATATATTTGGTGGCTTCACTGTTGTCTTACCCGAATATAAATTAATCTTTAAGCCTCCAACGCCGGCGTGATCAAGCCCCAACTTTTCAACACATTTATTTTCGCATTTATGAAGAACAAAAATTACTAGAAACACGATATGGCGTATTCTGATAAAGAACATTAACAAGATCAAACAAGTCTTTTAAAGCACTGCACATTTTACTGACACTGGACACCATCACAGGATTTAATAAGTAAATGTATGTACGTCTCACTCTCTCACCCTTAATCCCTTAATCTGGAATTCGTAATAGGAATTAAGAAATTAATGGGGATATCTACCGTGCCTGGAGATCATAGTTATTTTTCCATTTTTCAAGTGGATACAACCGGAAGTAAACAGTGTTATAAAATCTACACAGTTAAGTATTGATTTCATACTGATTTCTGCAAATAAAATTCAGTGGTGTCTTGTATCACACGGGCCATTAAATAATCTACGTTTGCGCTGCAAAACTATTATTTAGAATCATCGTACAGGACAGTTATTTATTGTCAACATACAAGGAGTAAAACGGTATTTTAGTCTAGAATACATACAAAAGGATTTAATTTTGGCTGGAGCAGCAAGACATCAGTTATTTTCGTCGCCATTTTACCCATTTTCAAAACAAAACCAACAAAAGCAGCTGCGCCGAAAGGTAAATTAGTTCAAGAGCTTGCACAAACACAAACGCATCGGATTGACGTCATTTATTTAATTTTAATACAAAAGTAAACAAAATTATTCAAATAATAAATACACCATATTTTGGTTTGCGACGAACTGGAAGACTTAGCGTGAGGGACTCACGGTATAGTAGGAAATCGATGGATGAGGAGGGATCAAAATCGTTATTTCAGGAAATGTATAGGTGAGGCTTATGTCCAGCAGTGAACCTCTTTAATGAATGAATGATGAATAAGAAGTGAGGATCTAGTTTCAGACACCAAAACAATCTAAGATGAGACTATAAGCATAATATCATGTTCGTTTTACACTTTCTAGTTAGTGCAATATGTGCAATCACTTTCGTTCTAGATGATATAAAAAGCATAGTGTCCGTGGACATGCAAGAACTAAAGTGCTTGGTTTAGTTAAACAAAGCGTGTCCTTAGAAGTTGGAAGCAAGGCACCGTATCTCCCGCCACTTGACTTCCGACGTTTCTACGATGCCGGTCAACAGCGTACAAGCAAACTTGCGCCCTACGCACATGAGAAAACGGACTAAACTACACTAAATTTGATCTGATCGTGTGAAGAATTTTCGACCAGTCGGAAGTAGAGGTAACCTCAACCACGGTCAACCGCTTCATGTTTTCATTTTACAATATGCTTTTCCGGGCACGTGTTATCAATCACAAATATGAGATACACAGAGATAAGCTTACAAGAAATACTATGGTTGAATAAGAATTGGTGTCAGCAAAATCTCTATTACGTTATTACCTATTATGAACGATATTTTTGATAATTCACTATTTATTTAATAATACATGCTGATAAAAGAAACGGAAGACCCTTAGACATGAGGGTTACCCTTAGACATACTATGTCCATAGTAGTGAATCGTAGGGTACTACGTACATATTGTGCGTGACAAGGATAGGTACGAATTGTAATCATTAAAACACGAATATAGTGTAATAATTTAATTTGTCAACAATATCGCAGCGTAGCCAACGATTAGTCGTTTTAAGACTTCATAATATTATTCAAATAGTTTTTCAATCATATTAAAATGTAATATAAATTGTATATTTTTTCATTTGCTCAAAAACAAACAGAATAACTTCTGTCATTGAAAGTGACATAATGTATTGGAGGTGCGTGCGCGCATGATCGGAATGGTATCCAATGCATTAAATCCTTCCGCAAGTCAAAACATCTCGAGTTCGAAGCGAATGTAAATGTTTGAGACAAGGTTACAGTTGCTCTATTGCATCATTGAATGCTTTGATCAATATCAAAAAATGAACACAAAAACAATTTGCTTTCGAAATTGGAATACGCTAGATGGTATTTTGTTTTGAAGATAAATATTGACAGCTAGAAAAAGCAAAAACTATCACGATCACCACAATAAAAACTTCTTGCGCTTTTTGTATCAGATTTAAAAACCTCTTTAGTTTAAGAGCCTTTTATATTGCAATACGATCTACTTTCGATAGATTCAAGGACAGTTTGGCTTCCTTAAACGAATGTTTGAAGATGGTTGGTTTCTTGTTGAATAACCGGTGTAAATAAGGAAGTGATGGTTCCGGTCGCAATGTCAGTGTCGACGCGAGGTCGCCACGACAACCGATCTTAGGCCTTGTGGTCTTCACATGCAGACCAGGCTACCGTCACATGTTTCGGTGAACAGTCACGTTCAAAACTGCTGTCATAGCAAGGGTCAAAATTGCCTGCAGTGTGTTTTGTTGTCGAAACTGTTTTCTAAATGTAACAATACATTGTTTGTTAGGAATCACACAAAATATATTATACACTAACGAACCGCCCCGGAACCATACATAGATATATTTTTCGATATGAGATCCATTAATGCACGGCCAGATTCGAACCAAGAACATTCTTATTAGGAAACATAATTTAAGTGAGGTGGTATTTTTATTACCACAATAAATGATTTATAGGCCATCATCGGTATTGTATAATTGCTTCTCAATAATAATCTGTATAACTTATTTCCATGACATGGTTGCGAGTTATATTGCAATATTAGTAAACTTAAACTGATAAAGTAATTTGTTAGTTGCTTAAGCAAATTTTATTAATATTTAGCATACCTTAGCAATTTTGTTAGCATTCAGCATTAAACCTTATCTTACAAAGTAATTTATTAGTTGCGTAAGCATTTTTTATTAATATTTAGTATACCTTAGCAAATTTTTTTTTAATATTTAGTATACCTTAGCACTAAAGTATACTAAGCCAGCTAAGGTACTGCTAAAGTTCTCACTAACATACGCTCACGACCCATTTTACGAAAAAAAATTGTGCATTTGGTTTCAAGTTTTCAATATGGGGCCTCCTTGGCCTCCGTGGGGCCTTGACATTCAGCCTGCGCGTGCGTTCAAAGCTAAAACGATCCGTTTTTAAACTTATCACTTCCGATTTGAGTATTTCCTGTACCATTTGCTTACACATCGAAATCAGAGGTTGCATGCAGATATAGTTCTATCCATCTAAAATGTAACTATAATAAAACCCCTATGGGTTTTTAGATAAACATATTACTATGTCTTTGGATATAAAAAAAAACTTAAAGGCCACGCGTTTGATGCGCAATATGCTTTGAAAACAGAACGTTGTCATCGACATATTTTCTTCTTCTATATACTCGTATGTATAGATACGTATTAATTCTTTGTTCTAGTTATACATAACTAGTTTAGATTGGCGAGCTGACTGAGGTCAATATGTAACGAATATTTTTTGGTTATTCGACGTGATACCAAATTAAATTGATTTATGAGTGTTTAAAATAATTATAGTATACGATATTTTCGTTAAAACTAGTTCAAAGTAAAGTCAAAATTCAAATAAGCTTCGAATAAAACATACTATTAACAATATACACCATTGTAGCGTACTCGTAATACGAACAATAGATTTTGTCGACAGCGTCCTAACGCCTATTATAATTTAAAAGAACCGCCACCACTTCGAAAGGAAGTGACATTACCTTCGCTTTCACTGTATTGGAAAGTTGGCGTAAAAACTTATTTCGGCAACTTAATGTCGGGTTCGTTGACCTGTAGACCATGGAGGCTCTATACAAAGGAGGTGTCGTAACGAAAGTAAAAGTGCTTGGCGTCGAGTCACGATCAATCGAGATGTTTTGCGAATGTCATGGTTAGCTGATGTTTTGAAATTAAGCTCGTTTTGCGGATGAGGTTATGTATTTTTATGAGAACAAGTTTTGACATACGCAGACGGTTTATCTGAATTTTAAGCGGTTTAAGCTGCTTATAACATTTGCATTACTTCATAGATCACTTCCACTGAGAACGTAATCTATGTGACGTTGCTTTGCGAATGTCACTCTGAGATGTAGTTTCATTTGGCAAGAGGGGGCTTCCTTTTTAGATAAAAATAAAAAATATTTTGAAATAAGATGGTAATGTTTTCATGGCGTTAACATACAATTTTACCTTATTGTACTTAATTTATTAACACACCTACAAGAAATCTTAAAACGATTTAAATTTAACTTTACATGCAAATCACGATCTGGTTCATTACATACAATTCCCCTTTCATAAAGAAAGATAAATAAATAAATAAATAATGCTGGACAATCCACACAGCACTATCTAGCCCCAAAGTAAGCTATTCAAAGCTTGTGTTATGGGTACTAGATAACTGATATATTTAATACATTATATACTTACATAGATAGATATTTTTTATTATACATAGAGAACACCCAGACCATCGGAACAAATTTCTGCAGATCGTACACAAATTTGTTCCAAGGCGGGAATCGAACCCGCAACCTCTTGCGTCGCAGGCAGGCTCTCACCCGCTGCGCCACAGAGGTCGTCAGATAGAACTGTTTTAAAATAATTACTTTCTTCCAATGGTACTTTATTCCAAAAAAAAAAACCTAACAACCCAACTAGTAATCCAGCTAAAATTTAAAATAATTTGGTACTTTTTCTTAAAAAAATAACCTAACAACCTCATGACAGATGAGAAAAGATATTTGAAAGGATATCTACCCTAGATGATTTTTTTTAACTAAGACTTTTTTAATATTTTTTATGGTACAAGCAAATGTGCCACCAGATGATAATTCGATCGATCTTTTAAAAATCTTTTAAAAATTATATATGAATGTTACATATTCGATCGATTGTTCTAAATAAAACAATAAATGTTTTACAAATCAACAATAACAGGATTGAAGACTTTGTGTAAAAATATGCGAGGCGCTTGAAATACACTAACGGCATTGAAATAGAGCCTATTCGCTTGATTATTATGTATAAGCTACGAGTTGTCTCACTATCGAAGGATTCGTAGCTAGCGCGTAGCATGTCTACGGCGTAGCTTGGCTACAAATTATTGAATGAAATCATAGCTTGAAAACCGGTTTTTTTTAGTAGTATGTAATGATTGTAAGATCAACAATTGAATTCAAATCATATAAAATTGCGTTTTCTTTTAGAGCATTGCATCAAAATGATTACTGCTGCATTTATGAACACATACTATTACTAACAGAGATTATTATTCAGATACATTACTTGGAGATATTACTTTTTAGTGTTGGTTTTAAAATATTTTATTTATCTCGTTGCGTTGCAAAATTCGTAGCGGAATTTCCACGTGCTATTTCATTATTGTTGCGTGCTCCCTAGCTGAATTTTTATTGTTGTTAGTGCTAAGTAGTGTGTTTGTACATTTTTATTGAGTCATTAAATTATTAATTTATTGACAATTGGACATATTGTACATAGTAAAATCCATGCAGTTTAATTGATCTTGGTTTCTGTTAAGTTTTAATTTTGTTGTGGTTAATATTTACCCATGGTGGAAGTCATGTTCTGGAGCTGTGTCGCTTGGGCGGAGGCTTCCGGCGCCTCGGGCGGCCCCAGGGCGGCTCTCTCAGACAGCTTGTATATCCTTAGCGCAGAATGCACATCACACGATAACCACCAAGTCCGAAACACACCTTCACCTTTTTAATTTTCGCCTTCGAAAATTTTTCGAAACACCACTCAGCATAGTTTTCCAAGAGGGCTTTCACTAAACACCGTCATGCATGCAGTCCGGTACACTTCCTGCGGATAACATGTGGGCAACGTTAGGGTGCGCGGGCGCAGATCATGGGGCGAGCGCGCTCCGCAAACCTCTCGATTCGGCAAAATCACGATAACGACTGCGCGCGAATGTCGTCATGTCGAAATTCGAAACACTTTCACCTAAATATTCCGCCTCCGTTTCGGCGACGCGGGCGTCGCTCTCGGCACTCACGCACACACCGCCGACTTCGTACAGTGCTCAATTACGTACGCTGTAAAAATTGCGTCAGTGTTTTTCGGCGTCGACCTTACGCTCGACGAATGCACCGCCGAAATATAGTTATCTCTGTCTAGTACACATTTACCGTTAGCTGGTTTGTTTTTTGTTTCATTTTTTTTTATCTGGCTGTTCGTTCGAGGACACGCGTGTGAGTGTGCGGATTTCGATAGCGGGGTCGTTGAACTGCCGAAAAGGGTTTCGGTTTTGTTGGCGCGATGCTTCAGTGGCAACTAGGCTAGGATGGGCTGCAGTGCGCGGATGGCTGCGTGGCACGCCGCGCCGTCAGAACTGGACGCGTGTGGTCGCTCGTCGCCGGCGCATAACTAGGTCAGCCACTCGCGCACGCGCTCCTCATCGTGACCGCGCTAACCCGACCCATTCCACTCAGAACGAACATTGTCCCGCAATTATACTAAAACTTATATTCTAGGTCAGGTCAATACACCATTGAAAACGAAAATATCTGCTCAGTACATCCAACTTTAGGTACCTTAGGTTTTTGTGACGATGACCTTGATGACTTTTGAAACCACAATACTGCAATATTTTAAAACGGTTAATTGTCAACAAATTAAACGAACATTCCTACCAAAATAACGGTTGGTTCGTCTTTTGTTTTCACACAATAAAAACTTTTTACAAGCGATACCCGTTTTATCAATGAATCAGTTTTATGAAACATGTTTGATTATAACAATTACAGCGCGCCTATGGTAATTATGATTTATTCTGTAACCTAGTTGGAATGTGAGCAGCTTTTGTAAAAGGTTAGCCGGGCCGACGACATACTTCAGTGTTGGATTACATTAAAAGCGAGTTCATTCGCACCGACCCCTATTCATAATATCTAAATAACTGAATCACAGTAAATACTTACACCTAAACAAACATACATTGTGATTCCTGAAGGTATTGAACACGCTTTACTTATTTCTCATGTTAAACAGCCTTAGAATACAAATTATTTCATTACAAACTGGCCATCAACTAAAAAAAAGTATCAAATGTAGGAATCGATTTTTAAATTTCGTATTGTTTACTGGCCACAATAAAAAAATCAGACAGTCGTTTCAAAATTCAAATGTCCCCATAATAATGATTGACAGCTAGTCACGTTGTTGTGATCAACGAGAGGTTTCAGTCAGGTAGCGCGTTGTATTTTTAGCCAGGAACGACTAAAACTGGGTTAACTATTTTTCACAAGAAAACACGGCTACTCGAACACTGACGCAACGCGTTTTGTATGGTGCCCGAAGAATGGATAAACATAGATACTTTGCACTGTTTGTGAAAGCGGACCTTGTTACCCCATTTTACACAAAAACAGGAAGTATTTTTTTGAGACAAGCGATTAGCAAGACGTTTCTGTTTCTACTTTTACATCAATTTTTTTATTAAAAATGTAACTCTTGGTAACGCCTACTGTTTATGAATATAAAAAGAAATCATTTATAAAGAACAATGTATGAAACTGTGCCGGTACTATGTTAGTTGGTACTGTGTCGGAATAGTCACTTCACTGATATGTGTGAATCGAACTTACTGTATTTTCGCAAGTTCTTTATAGTTCTGAATTAGCATTGGCATTATCTATGTAATTATATAATGTATTAAATATATCAGTTATCTAGTACCCATAACACATGCTTTAGTAGCTTACTCGTTGCTCTAGTAGTGGCCGTTAGGGCCGAATATTCAAACGAAACAGATTTAAGCATTTCTCATGTAACGAGTTTTTGACGGAATTTCATTAAAAACTGTCAAAAAACCACGACTTGAGACGTGCTCAAATCTGAGTTGCGTTTGAGTATTCGGGTGTTAGTCACTTTACAGCTCAGTTGGTAGTAGCTCTGCCTTCTGCGTTGGCCGTGGGTTTGATCTCCGAGAAGAAATATTTGTAATGAACATAGGTGTTGTTTTCTGCCTAGGTTTTATTATAATATTTATATACTTACTACGATGCAGCACAAAATTAAATATAATTGCTATCGTTGTATTCATTCACTCACACTTTGAGAACAATGTCCGGTTTTTATTTTAGGTGGTTTGAGTGACAAGATGCTATTTATGTGTGATCCAGTTAATTCTAGTAAGTATGAAAATAATGGTTTTGATGTTTTTATTTTCAGAAAATTGACGAGTGATCTGGCAATCAACTTAGCGTCATAGCGTTTTGCATTGCTGTCGTTAAATGAGCTTTAAATAAGTATATGTCAATGTTTCAAAACCGAGCACAGAGCCCTTCAGGGCATTGCGAGGGCTTTATATACTATTGAACTATATATCTTATTTCGATTAGATAAGAGTTAAAATACATTGACAAAATCCTCCGCAATGCCGTATACCGGCGCCAGCCGCTAGCCCGTCTTTTAATACATAGATTAATTACTTACAAGTTGATGTTGGTACAAATAATGACCTATAGTGGGAAAGTTCAGAGAAAATTTATCAAAAAGTAGTTTTTTAAAAACATAGGTAGAATTATTGTATTTTCAATTCGCGATTTGGATAAGACACCTTTTATTGTTATTGACGTACCAAGCAACAAGTTACAATCAATATTGTTTTATCAGCAATTTTATCAAACAATGATTTGGTTAACATATTTTTACGAATTATGCAAGATAGAGGTAGGTCGTTCAACTCAAAATGGGGCATCTAGTCTAGTGTGTGAAAGCATACATTCATACAAAGAGTTCCGATATGGCTGAATAGGCACACGATAAAGGAACGAGAACTTCGAATTTATGATGGTGGCGAAATCTCTATAAGCATGGTTTAGGATTCTGTACTTGCAAATGACGCAAATCAATCACTTCTGTCTAGTTTGACAGCCAAAAATCTAGTTGAGTTTTTGTCATTCAACTAGGTTTTTGGCTGTCAAACTCGCTTTGGTTTCTTAGGTCTTAAATTGTAAATTGTAATAAATCATTGGAAAACATTACAAGTCACCCATATTTAACAAACAACTTTGACTTTCTGTTTTATGATTTTCTGACATTTTATTTTTTTATAATACAAAGGGATGGTGTTGCTTACTTATTATTTGAATATCAGACACTTTTATAATTTCATGCATAGTATGGTAAAGTGGTTCTTCACTATATGGCAGCATTCCACATGCACATTGCGTAGACGTGACAAACACACACACACAATTATATTACTTTTTTTAATCTCCTCACGTCCTTACGTATTGTTTTACTCCGTATCTAGAATACCTTATACTCTTGTATGTGTCTTATGTACCTTGTCGTGTACAATTTGTATAAATAAATTCCTTTTCTTTGGCTTTATTCACCGGGGTCGTACTTCTGTAATATTATCTGTTACCTAGGAAAGAACTACTTGGATTTAACTCCAGTTTTTAATAATACCATACTTGTCTGGTCGCGGATCGAAGAAGGAGCCTCAGTCTTCAAGGTTCCTCCACCAGGGATCGAATAAGTCCGATTTCAGGAAATTCTGTCATAAAATTTAGTTTGTGCAAAGTCAGATCAATAGCTATGGAGAACGTAACTTAAGGTGTACAAAGAAATATCCGCAATAGCACAGGAAGATACGGAACACCTACAGCGAGTAAACCTACTCGCACGTATCGATTTTCATTGATACTCCATCCAACAAAGAATGAACTATCTGACATGTGATGTGATGGACTTTTCAACATTATGTCAATATTTGCTCAATAAAATGGGCATGGCACTTGCAGTGTTTGCACGACACCAATATCTTTGACGATTTAAAAATGTTATCATTAGATGTAAATATTTGAATAAGATATTGAAGCAGTTTTGTATGTCAAATTCAACAGACTTGCTCAGTTATTACTTACTTATTACTTATCAAATTTATTTCATACTAGTAGCGCCCCGCGGTTTCACTCGCGCAGATTTAAATTCCGGTATTCCCACGGAATAGAAAGTAGCCTATGTGTTATTCCAGACTATAATACATCTATGTGCTAATTTTCACCAAGATCCGTTAAACCGTTCTGGAGTTATAGAGTACCAAACATCCATCCATCCATACTTACAAACTTTCGCATTTATAATAATTAGTAGGACTATTGTCTGACTTTAAAAGTCATACAATACTGAGGCATAAAAATCTATCCCCACACATCAGTGCAGTGTCAGGGACGGGGCAGAAACTTCGTTGTCTTCGTTGCTTCGTTGCCGGCACGGACGTCGGACATGTGTGATCGAGTTCATAGATATGACAATGCATGCAATGATATTTTTTTACACTCCTGACGAAACACCCTGCCCCGTCCCTGACACGGCACAGATGTGTGGGGATAGACAGTTCTGACAATATAAAATCTACATCGGTCGGAATAATGCATTAAATATACTGAAGTATAAAATAGGTACCAAAAACAAGCTAAATAGTTTTAAATACAATCTTTCTGTTGACCGATTACAGTGACACATTATGATGTATCATTTCTGAAATTACTACGTCAGTACACAGACACAATTCTGCTGACTCAAGCGTAAGTGTTAATGACCTCGCTGACTATTATTTAGCCTAACAAAGTTCTAGCTAGTTTTATTAACGGCCTTCTACATTTATATTTACATATTTATATTTTGTGAAGGGGAAGTACACGCATTTTTCTCCCGCCAAGCCAGCGTTGCTGTTTTTCGATTTGAAGAGCGTGGTTGCCGGTGTAAATACAGGCACATGCGGCTTAACATCTGTGTGCCACAAGTTAATGGACACAGTGCATCGTAGGGAACGTTCCTATCGAGCGTGACTTACGAAGCAATGCTTTGTTTTAGGTAAAGGTTACCACTTAATATCAGGTGGGCCATCTGCTTGTTCCATCAACTAGTTGTCTAAAAAAGACAACAATTGCCGATGCATAAAATACTTCTACATCCAAGATTCTAGCCATGTCAAAATTTAAAAATTATATATTACCTACTACTAAATAAAGATGAGTAGGTAGGTACATAGCAACCAACCCCTCAATAGACTGACGTCATTATAAAAATCGCGGGAAGTCGATGAAGAGGGTTCAAGATCATTTTACGTAGAAACGTATAAGGAAGGCATACGTCCAGTAGTAGACTAAACCTAGCTATGTGGATTGTCCAGCATTATTTATTTATTTATTTTATTTATTTAAACCTGATGGTTTCTGAAAGCGCGATCACTACTAATCTGTCAAGTCACTTGCTATTTCAGCTTTTACTTCAAATTAGATGGAGATAGCAAGTGACTTCACAGCCGATTAGTGTTGATCGCGCTTTCAGGAACCAGGGGTAATTATAAGGCTTCTGATGATGACACAACACATATATTCAGTTGTAAAAGTACACTCACCTCATTATTAACAATGAACAATTGATATCAGTAACATAATTCACAGTAGACCAACGGTGCATTTGACATTTTAATTACAATGAATAAGCCTTTGCCAAATAGATTATGATAATTTTATGGCGCACGTGAATCGAAAAAGGAAGACTAAGTTATTTTTTTTTATAGGTTACTGGATTAGGGATACTTCTGAATTAATTTTTTTTAAATTATCATATATAAAAGCGTGACGTGAAGTGTCTTCAAATTATGTCATAAAAAGTTACTAGAACTTAGAACTAATCTTACTGTACTTGTTAAAAAAGTAATAAATAAATACTATATTTTTTAATTACAAAATGCATTCTTTCGAAAAAACTAAAATACCTACTGTATACGCCACCAGTGATTTCTTATTTAGTCTGCCATAGCTACTGTGTTATTATTTAATAATAATATTACTATTGGATTATTAATTATTTAGATAGGTTACGTACAAACCGAACCTATCTATATTTATATTTAATTCTATATATAGATAGTAAATAAAATAATATAAATTATATTATTTTATTCACATTTTATTATTAGTATAGGAATAACATAATATAATAGTATCAATAGTGCAACTTTATGGCGCTCCAACTGGCAATACCCAAGATTACTAATCATGCAAACCAATAAAGGCAATAAATATCCAAAGAATGTCATAACCAAATATTACAAGTTAAAAATGAACTGGTCCGAAACTGGGACGTTTCTCAAACGTTATGATATTGGGCACGATTGCCCTTCGTCGAAGCGGAAGCTGGCCTACTAATAGTGCTACTTTATATGGCTTGTATGGTACACACAGCACGTTTCCTATTACATAAGACGGTGCGCGGGCGCAGCGAGGCTCTGCGACGCTGCCTGGTTTCACAATCAGCCTCAGCCACCGCACCAACGTTTTCACTTTTTCGCTGTCAAGAACGAGCTAACGATAAACAAACTAACATTTTGGCCGTCACTGCCAACTTCGACCGAGCACAACAGACGTAACTGCATAACGTAACCATACAAATAAAGCCGCTATAACCTACGCAACTGAGTTCAAATTTCAACCGACGACCGCATAACTTACGGCGTGCAGAACCACGTGCATTGTACTTCGACTTGCCGAATAGAAGGTCTTCTACCCAGAAAGATGTACATCCAATTTGAACTTTATTTACAAAGAATTAAAATGTATTTTTAAACAGCAAGGTTAACCTTAAGTGCTGTTACGATGTACAATGTGAGGTTGTAGAAATATCGAGGCTGTTCATTGACCTTTTGGTATATAACACTAGCGAAACAAAAGACGAATCTTGTTAGACGCACACAACCTTGATCAGCAACATATTTAACTGAAATTGTGAAACGAGAACGTGAAAAAACAACACTCATAGTAGACATGAAGCTACTCCAACTTGCTATAAATACTAGTTACTCATAATAGAAATGTATTTTATTTGTGTATAAACGAGTTACTAGAAAATGTCTACGGGTATTCGGTATGATCTTGTTACTTCAAAGTCGCGAATATTCGTAGAGCTCCGTAGCACTTTCGTAGACGTTCATGTTTTCGTAGCACCTTATAATAATATGACAGGGTTTCGAAATAGGTTTAGAATAGGATTGTTTCAATCTAGATTTAACATATCACAATTGTATTTCACACAAAATTATGATATTGTTCTTGACCTCTAAAACTCTACATATTAGAATGATCTTTACATAATATAAAAAGAAAATTATATAAAAGTCTGAGATAGTAAATTGTCTGAGAAGAAGGACATAATTATATCTACCCACTTCTTTAATCAGATCTATTTCAGTACCGGTGGTCTAGTGGGAGTGACTCCGCCTTCCGATCGTAAGGTCGCAGGTTCGAATCCGGTCGTGCACCAATGGATTTTTCTCTCTTTTTCTCTCTTTTGGCTCTTAAACGGTGAAGGAAAACATCGTGAGGAAACCAGTTAGTATTCTAACAGCGGCGATGGGCTTGCAACCTGTCACGTATGGAATACTAACTACTGCAAAATGTGGGTATGTGCCAAATGTAATGTTGGGATGTACCTCTGACTACCCCCCTTAGACATCCTCAAAGAATCTTGACTTAGTACCTACTTGGTACTGGGAGATCTGAAGGGATATCTACCGTGCCTGGGGATCAAAGTCGTGAAGCTGTTTCAGTTTATTTATTTATATATATTTATTTACTAAGGCAGTGCTTTTCAATCTCGATCCACACACGAAGCCTTCCTCGGGGGGTCGCCGCCAAAGGAAAATGGCAAGGTTCTACACTACAGTAAGAACACAATTTCTGTGAGAAGAATGGCGTGTAACTTTTTGCCTCTATGGACCAAGGGGGTCACCAAATTTTTTTTATGAGTCTCATATTCATAAGCACTACTCTAAGGTTTGCTGGAAAAACTCTGCTTAGGTCGCCATGCTACTATGTAAGATTAGTTTCGACAATAAGTAATTATAATAAAACGTTACTTACTTTCTATTATTAAAAATTATAAAAAATTAAAGTAAATTAACATTAAGTAATAATAATAAATATCCATAAACTCTGTTGGCAGGTCCTTTTAAAATGTTTTGTTGGTAGGTGTATCTCATGGTAGCCAAATCATGTGTCAATATTTGCGGCGACCGCTCTTTCTAACACTGTCACAAATTAGCATTAAATCTGACATTGCCTCTCACCGGCGACGTAACTCTTACGTAAAGGTCTTTACCCTTGTTTATTTGGGACGGTTATACTCAGTTGAATAAAGATGTTTTAATTTCATAGCACTTGTGATTGCGATTGGGAAATTGACAATATGCTCGCGATCATCAAATCGCTTTTCAATTTTGTATTAGGCAATTTGTTTATGTCGGTACTTAGATGTTTACGAAAGAGGTTTTGACCGTAAAAGGTTGATTTTGTGGCCGTTTTATCTATAGTTCAGATTACTGTAAGGGTATTTATTAAAAATACGTAGGCAGTAGAGAGAGTACGTAGCACCTAGTTTAGGGATGTTTCTAATTGATTCTTGTGATTTAACTGAATAAAAATAGGTTTGATTTTATGTTTGATGCATCAAACGAGCAAATTCAATCAAACCGCGTCAAGTTCACAGTGAATCACTCTATTATACTTATTTTCGGCGAACAACCGAGATATACAATTCAAAAGTTTCACTAGCAAAAACCTGAGATAGAGCGAATGTTTTTTCTTTTATTTATGAGAACACTGCACAAAATAATGACTACCTTCAATGTTGCACATCTATGCCGGAGGCGGGTCTTCAAAATTTCGCAAAACATCTAAGTCTAGGCTAACTACGTTTCTAAATAATGTACTAATGGAGTGGTTCCGTCACTACAAATGATGAAGATATTATTGTGCAAAATTTCTAATGAAATATTATTGAATCTTTGAGTTATTTTGTGTCAAGTAACTAACATAGCACAAAACCACGCCAATTTTCCAAAGGGGTCGGCAAAAACCACGGATTTCTACTTGCTACGATCCTGACATACCTCTTTCGCTTCATTCCCTCTCATAACATTCTTCATAAAGGCATGTCAGCTTAGGGTACTCTCGACCACTGATTATATCGTTTTAAATAAATATTTGTAATTAATACTGTTAAATTTATCATCATCATCAGCTTTTATAACTCAAATAAGTTCACTGATAGACATAGAATACATTCACAGCCTCACATCCAGCCATCTCAACAAGAGTAGTAGAGCTGTTTATGTGTGGCTCGTCCGGGGAAGTACTACCACCACGCCTTTTTCTGCCGCCAAGCAGCAACGCTGTGTTTCGGTTTGAAGAGTGTGGTCGCCGGTGTAATTACAGGCACATGAGGCTTAACATCTGTATGCCTCAAGTTGATGGACGCAGGGCAATGCATCGTAGGGCACGTTCCTATTGTGCGTGACCTACGGGGCAATGTTTTGTTTATAGGTGATGGTTACCACTTAACATCAGGTGGGCCATCTGCTTGTTCCATCAGCTAGTTGTATTAAAAAAAAAAAAAAAAAACTCAATCAACTGTATAATTTAAACCACTAAATTCAGATAAATTGGTAACAGTGAAAGTAGTAGGTACTTTCATAAATATGTATTGATTTTTAAATTTTCATAACTGTTATAGTAAAATCAATAATTAGAAATTTCCTGCTCTTTCTTCTCGAACGCAAATAAAAACGTGAGTCCAATTAAAACAACAAGTTAATCATCCACATTTAAAAGAGAAGAGAGCACAGATGTGGAACCTAGAGTCACCTAGTTTTATGACGATTCAAAGTGATGCTTATGATTTTATTGAATAAATATATTTTGACTTTTGATCTATGGATAACTTCATACATATTTATTTATATTTATTTATATCCACATACCTAGCTAGATTTGATAACGAATGAAAAAATAGGTACAGCAACTTTCGCAAGGCAAGTGGCTGTTGGTGCATCTTTGCGCAAGCAGGCTGCCAGCAATGTCACGTTATGTAACACATGGCAGCCCGTCTAACAAAAGGCGTATGACATTTTCCTTATAAAAATATAAGTTAGGTTTAGAATCGTAGACTATTAGGTATTAGGGCTCTGAATAGCGCGTCTGGGAAAGTACTACCACCATGCCTGTTGTAAATTAAAATAAAATATCTACCCTACTTCCTACTACTATTATAAACGCGAAAGTTACATACTTACAGTATGGATGGATGGATGGATGTAATATGTTTGTAACTCTTTTACGCCGGAACGGCTAACCGGATCTGAACGAAACTTGGCAAAAAGATAGATTATAGTCTAGAATAGGACATAGGCTACTTTTTATCCCGTGGGAATACCGGGATTTAAATCTGCGCGGGTGAAACCGCGGGGTTCAACTAGTATTTCATAAAAAGCTGTCATGTGTCATGTCTTTCAAGATGGCCAATCATCTCTCCTCTTCTATTCTCAACTGTTTTTCCATGCTCTTTCCTCGTTTACTCTACTCAATACTTCTACGTTAGTAACTTTTTCTGTCCAACTGATCTTTTCCATCCTTTTCCAGCACCACATATAGACGTAATATAACTTTCAGCTAGGTTACGTAAGAGATATTTGAAAGCTTACTTTCAAAAATAGAAAAGGATGCCTGAATATTTAATTGTTGTAACTGATAAATAATTTATTTTAAGTTTGTACTAATCAGTATACTTACATAAGTAGCTAAATGCACTTGAGGTTCTGCCTGTTCTAAATTAAAATATATGAAAATATTGTCAATAGGTATTTATTTAGCATTTTATAAATCACTTAAATAGTTAATTAAATGCACTTGAGCGCCAATGCTTGTTCTAAATGAAATATATGAAAATATTGTAAACTAGTGGCTCTGGGAGCTGTAGACCTCGCGAGCATACTAAAAGTGAGCTATTTGAGGAATGTAATGTGCAAGTGCATTTTCCGTTTTGTGATTTTTGTGATTTTTTTTGCATCATCTTGTGTAGAATGAGGTCCTTTGTGTTTCTCTCAAATTTGATTGAAAACCATCGATTGTTTGCTATCCTGTTCATCATGCTGAAGATCCTTATCAGATCGCCAAACTTTTATGAGACCAACTTATAGTATAGTTTAGTACCTTTCAAATAAAAAAAGAATAATCGAAATTGGATCTCATTTGGTGGAGATATCTAGTATATCACATAGCCCCTTTTTTGCCCTTTTTTTGGGGGAAGTACCCCTCCAATCAAAAATCCCCGACGACAAAAAATTCTTATAAGTCATATAACCTGTGTACCAAGT
Source organism: Plemyria rubiginata (assembly GCA_963576535.1). NCBI lineage: Eukaryota > Metazoa > Arthropoda > Insecta > Lepidoptera > Geometridae > Plemyria > Plemyria rubiginata. Next base: position 10,880,862 of record OY754908.1, on the reverse strand, counting down.
TTCGTCCAGATCGGTTGAGAAATGCGACCTGTAGAGAAGAACAGACAGGCAGACAGACATCCGGACAAACGCATTTTTGGCCAATGTGGAAACTGAGACGCTTCGCTCGCTTCGCTCGCTCGGTCAATTAATATTTATTTTGCATTAGGATGAAAAATCTTAATGGAAGCTGTTTGTGAAGGAAACTAAATCTGAAAATAGAACCTTGTTCTATGGAAAGTCAGCTGATATTCTACCTTATACATTTTTGTAAATACATTTATACAAAATACCAATACACTCAGACAGAGAATAAACATCTGTTTGTCACACAGATGGTTGTTCCCGGTGGAGATTGAACCCACGGCCTACGGCAAAGAAGGCAGACCTACTACCAACTAAGCGTTGAGGACTTTCAGACATACATGCTCTCACAGTGGTGAATGGAGAATTAGTATGTATTCCTGTATCCACTCATCAATATATCAAACCAGCTGGGTACTGGACAGGTCTGTTCACATGGATACCAAATACAAGCAACCTGCAAAAAGTTTGACCTGTCGACCTTTCTAAAAATTGGTAATCCGTATCTAAGAACCGGTGTGAAACACATGACCAAACGTCCATTTCTATGAGAACGCAAGGGCTGTGAGAAAACGGTTTCAAAATTAATTAAGTACCAACGTGTCGTATTGTTTATATTTATACTTGAGTCACCTCGTAACCGGTTTCAAAATTTCCACAAGATCAAAGAGTTAAAACAAATTTCCTCATTCAAACCAATGGAATAAAAATGTAAAGGGTGGCCAAAAAGTCGTGGATCAAACGCAACTAGGGGTTAGATGGGGTCATCAGCTGCAAAAAAAAAATCTACGGGGGGTCCATAAGGTCGACCCATGCAGAGTTAATAGATTTATTTTGATTATTTCGATTAGAAGTTAAATTAGATTTTTCGAATTTTAATGAGAATTAGTAATCAAAGTAATTTTCTCATAAAAACACATAAATTATAACTCTGTAGGGACCTTAAGGACCTCCCGTAGAAGAATTTTTTGCAGCTGATGACCTAATCTAACCCCTAGTTGCGTTTGATCCACGACTTTTTGGCCACCCTGTATAGTATAACATTTCAGAAGTCTCACTTGGGCTACATAACTACTCTCTGCATGGTATAATCAGCTTTAATCCAACAGTTTTAAGTTCAGTTTGCATTGCAAGTAGCTCTGTAGTGGCATACCTGACTTGTGCGCGGCTATTCGTGCGCCATCCGACGACTTCTTTGGAAAATTGGTATGTTACAGTTTCTTTAATTGCTGCCGGCATTTGATGTCGAAAGCCCTTTTAATTTGTCTGTTGCGTATAAACTTGTGCTAAGACATACTATAAAACAGGGCCAACCTTTTATAGCTTTTATGGTATGTATTTGATATGTATCCGTAATGTAACTACATGAAATAACTATTTCATCTGTATGTATTTATGACATCTTTATTTACATAAATAATGAAATTAACTTTTTGACCAATGCTTTGGAAACTCATTTTATTTTAATATGTTATTTTGTCCTTTCATTTAATTAATCTTATACAGTATGTAAGCTGTAATAAGTTTACTTTGAGCTCATGCGCAAGAGTAGGTACCACTGTAAAAATACCTATCATGCAATGTCCTAATAAAATTAAGTTGGCAGCTGCAGGTACAGATTCAGCCACGAGAGGGCGCTAATACATATTTTTACAAGTAGGGGTATAGCACGCGAACGAGTCACGCGATTTCAAAGTAACATACTGCTACAGAAACTGCGTGGAAAAGGCCTTCCGGGGTGAACGGCCTCGTTGCGTAAAGAGCTCGCGTGGTGGCGCAAGAGCATGCGCGCCCCACTGCCCGATGCTGGTACCTATAGGGTTACCATGTTTTTCATCTTTTGAGTATAATTTTAATTTCAAACGGAATATTTACGATGATTAGTAAGTTCGATTGCTTCCCGATGTTTTGGCACAGTTGGCAGATCTAGGGTCGAACTGTTAAAAAACTGTCGAAAGTTACATAAATCGTTCGAGCAATTTAAGTCTGCGATTAATGAAAAATTTAATCAGAAAAATCATAACAGAGCCATGGTTAGGTTTCATGTGTAATAGTTTTCAAAACCTATACAAATGAAGAGTAATTGTAAAAGAGATTTGAAAAGTAAGAATAAAATTAACAAATCTGAGCGAACCGATAAAAACGCTAGGTTGCATTGCCTCAAACTAATTTGTATCGTAAATAGTGATACCTTCATGTGTACGCGTTTTTTAGAACATGTGGACATCACACAATAACGCCATTTTAGTGCATAGGTACAGGCGCAGCTGAAAACTCTGAAAATTGAGAGCATCGTGCGGGTTGTGATCGAAACAGAACGTTTCGGTATTAAATTACGTTTTCAGAACAAATCCTAGGTATCCATTAAGTATTTTTAGTGTTATATTTGCCTCTGACTGCCATTTTAGAAATGATTAGTCTGAATTAATAAAATATCTAAAGGTATGTATGTCGACTGTGCTAGAAGTTTACAGTTGTAGGCTGAGTAAATAATTTTTTACTAGCTTACCCAAGTAATTTGCATTGCAATGCATTTCTAAACAGTTTCATAATGACAACTTAAACATTATTATTCACAATGTTATTGTTGAGAAGGCCAAACGTCGCGTTCAACTGGCGTCCGCACCTGCGTGCACGGTGGCAAACACTATATACGCGACGCGCTTTTATGTCCTTGTAGTAAGCGCCATTTTTCTTTGGCATTTTTTTATCTGTATTCTTCAGTAAAAACTAAACGCCGCCATCAACGAAAGTCAAATGAAATTATTTACCAGCATCCGTTTTTCCAGAGACTATAAGATAAAATAAAAAAAAAGATTAATAGACAACTTGCCGCGGGCGCAGGTTCAACGGTAGTGTGCCCAGCACTTTACGTTACAATAACAAGATGCAAACAAATTGCAATATTAAAATATATGTAGTGTGGTGACGAAACAAGACTTAATTCCTAGGTCAAGGTGCTGCTTCTCTTCGAAATGGGAAAATTGCCACACACTGCGACCTTAACTTGCGAGCCCGCGTTTCGCAAGACGCCACTGCGAATAAAGCAGTGAGCACACTGAAAAAATGATAAAGTGCGATTCAGACTGACGAATTCCATAATATCTGCGTCGAATAACTCTCACCGGTCTACTCAGATGTTATTATGATTATTTATTTTTCTATTCTGCTTTGTTGACATAAATAATGTTAAGTTGTCTTTGAAATTCTTTTATTTTTTGTTTAATACATTTTAACACTCTTGTTGCAAAATATTTTTTTTGTTTATTGGCCAATGATACAAAATGCATTTTGCATTTGCAACACGGTGTGTGAAATGTTAAAATGTATTTGCAATTTCACGGCTCCGAACTGACAAATGACGTCAGATGAACTCAGGCGCAAGATTTCGTTGCCAAAATACGTCCTATAGAGAGGAGGCCTTAACACCGAGCCAAAGAAATGGAAAGTCAGTTATACAACGCACCTGAGAGGCCGTGAAAGGCCCGCGTTAATGTCAGCGTGGTGGTCAAGGCTTTAAAGATTTTGACTGCTTGTTTCACGCGATTTTAATATTTTTTTAGCAGTCGTTGACTTTGATCGACGCTTTACAACTATGGTTAAAAACGCCATAATTTATTATCGTAAACGTTTTTACGCTTTTTACCTGAGATCTAAAGGAGAGGGGGTTAAGTTTATCATCGTATGTAATATGCATGTAGGTATCTTACGTTATTTGTCATGGCACAATTTAGTTAGTAACATAAGGTAATCCAATGAAAAATTAAATTTCAAATTAAAATTTCCGATTAAGAATTTATGACAACTAGAAAGTTCTATTTTAATTCCGAGAGAAGAACAAAAATAATAACACCCACTATAAATCACGATACAGACATAAATAAGCGCGAAGAAAGTAATGCATGGAAAAGGCTTTGAGTCGAAAGTGAGAGCAATTGCCCGTCTAGGCTGCGCCGGCGCACGGCACAGATGTATTGATAGGTTAAACCTGCCCGAAATACTTTGGTATTTATTATTAACTATAAAAGCAAACTTTATTATACATTAAAATTTTATAAAACAGATCGCTCGATTAACAATTAACAAAATATAAATTTGAGTAAAATTTATAAAAGCATCATCTGCTCACCTCTAGTGTTAAAAAACTACACAGTTCACAATTATTTATTCTTGATTACATTTTGCAGTTACTATTCTCATGCATTTTGAAGCGTCAGCATTTCAGCAAGCTTTTGGCAGTTCTTTGTTTGCACTTTTTACGTGTTTGTCGATATCGAAAAATTAATAGCAAACACTAACTTTATTTAGTGTTGTTATTCAAAACTGCTGGTGTAAGCATGTTTGAAAAATGGTAAAATAACACTGTAAATTGAAATATATATTCGCATGTTTCAAAATGAAATTGATTCCTATGTCAAAATTCAGAGGCAAATATAGAGTCTTCATAATTATGCCCAAAATATATGGTCAACCTCTGATATCTGTTGAGCTATCTCTTGATTGTTGAAACGGTCTGCAGATAGCTCTACCTACTGTTTCATGTATGTTTTGTACATTTTATAAATACCTATATGTATTCTCTTTGTATATAAATTCCTCTGCTTAAATTCTTATATAAAACATTAAACGTACAAAATATGAATTCAAATAAAAAAGAACACAAAAGAAAGTTCATTGTCAGAAGAAGACTTGGAGTCGAAAGCGAGAGTAATGTCTAGGCTGCGCCGGCGCACGTTGTGGTAACGGTAACGGGTGTAAGTGGTTACGGGTACGCAAGTCAGCTATGGCTTACGGTACCTCCCGTGGGACGGGTTGTAGCGTCCCGCTAGGCTAGTGATGGGATCTTTTAAACTGGGTATGTTATCGATGAGTAGTGTAGTTATCGCTAGAGTAGGAGGATTCTTTTAAATGTAGAACGTCAATACATTAAGCTGTTTTTTTTTTACTCTTTAATCATCCTCCCTATGTTGGAAAAAGGTTCAAAGAACATTCTCCATCGTTTTGATTTAATTCGGTTGCTTTGTACTTATAGATATAAATAATCCCAAAGTCAACTTTTCCAATAGCACCTTATTTTTTTATTTAAATAAAATATGTAAATTGATAGATAATGTTTTAGAGCAAAACTTATTATCGTACTTTAAATGCTGCTGTTTGAATACAGAAACTTAACAAAGTGTTTCCCTGAACTGAATTAGACTTTATCGATATCAAAATTCCAAACCAGTCCCATCACTGTCGAAGCATTGGTCAGCCATTATTGAGACCTTACTTTCTCTTTCGATGCCCCTCGTGCTTACACACACAGACACACTTCTGAGTGTTGTGTCTGTGTGAATAGATATAGTTACATCACGTTACTACGCTGACGCATCATTAAAAGGTCAGTGTTCAATATTTAGATGGTATTCACTTTCCATACAAATCTTTACGAGATTGAAGTGCTATAGACTCTTGACAGTAGTGAGAGTGCTTTGAGGTACCGAGTAATTTAAGTGAACCGATTTTGTAGAATAAGTTATGATGATCAATGTTTGTACCTACCTATACCTATATTCTGAATTAGTATATTTTATGAAATTGTGAACAATCTTTCACAACCGTAAATCTGTAGTTACATAGTTTTTAATAACATTCAAACTTTTTGCAATGCAAAACTCGCAATGATCAAAAATCATTAATTCCTTAACACATTCGCTCTTCATAGTAATTAATAGACTAACTTTTTTTTCTTGGCCACTCGTACATCGCTATAATTTGACTGGTCACAGGACCGCGTAAACTGTACCTACGTAGATACAAATTTTTCAAGTTAAACTTTTACCCTGTTATTCATAATCCCTGCTATTTTATAGCGGCTCAATAGAGTATACTTGTGACTGTACCTTCATGCCAACGAAAGGAGACAGCAAAGGACTTATCAGTCTGAAAAGCTATTGGCGCGCTCAAAGACCAGTATGAATAAGTGCCTTAATGTTGACGTCACTTATTTTTTCCTCCACAATTCTATTTATTCACAATACTCAGTACAGCGTGCTTCAATGTGATTAGCCACACGAGTCCATGACTCTCGCGCAGGGTTCAAACGCGAGGCCGCAGGGCTGCGTGGGAAACCCTACCATTACCAGCTATACGATTATCCTAGCGATTGTTGAATAATATCTACGCTCATCAATGTCATGTAAGATGTAAAGTTTTAGGATTACGTTTTTCTAAGATATGTTCCAACTAGGTGTAACTTAAGACGCAGTCAACTGTCAAACCCTCAAAAAGTAATTAAAAGTGGATTGTTTACCAAGGGAGCTAACAACTATTTTAATGGTGAGAGTGATTTTTTGAAGCCAAAGCAGAGCGAAGGATTCTAGAGTAAATAAATAAATAAATAAATAAATAAATAATGCTGGACAATCCACACAGCACTATCTAGCCCCAAAGTAAGCTATTCAAAGCTTGTGTTATGGGTACTAGATAACTGATATATTTAATACATTATATACTTACATAGATAGATATTTTTTATTATACATAGAAAACACCCTGACCATCGGAACAAATTTCTGCAGATCGTACACAAATTTGTTCCAAGGCGGGAATCGAACCCGCAACCTCTTGCGTCGCAGGCAGGCTCTCGCCCGCTGCGCCACAGAGGTCGTCATCTCGAGTAGAATCTCTTATTAGTAGTAAAGTAGTTACTTTTCCATACGGAGGAAAAATACGTACTTAGGTACATTGAAAGTGAGCGAAATGCTGTTTTGCTGCCTGTTAGGCGCAAACTAATTCTTTTCGAATTGATGTGATAAAAACTAGTTTTCTTAATCAAGTTTTTAAAGTTGGAGAACTTGGTTGGATCTAAAGATCAAAAAATCTCCCGTATCCGAACCCCGACGAAACATCGAGGTTGGCTGCCGCTACTGACAGTCCGTTTTGAATTATAAAATAATACAGACAGATTTAAATTTCCCGCCACTAAATTTCGCCTGTGAGGTGTCAAAAAGTCGGCATCCTTCGTTTCAAAACAAATCTAGATACTTGCATCATCTATTTTACAAATCTGTGTTAATCCTTTGTAATGGTAGTCTCCGAAACTTTGTTGTTTGCGATTTTTCATTTATTGTATATTTATTATATCTTCAAAAATGTTAAAACATGCGAGCGTTAAATTATTTGACGGCTATCAGCCACTTAAATGATTTTTTAAGTATTGAAAATCAATTAAAAGATAGATGATTTTGATTTATTTTTGGATAGCTATGCGATTGACTTCCATCACCCTAAAAGCCTTAGTGCTTCTTCACTTTCCCTTAGTGACTAAGGGAAAGTAAAGATGCAGCCTAAAGTGAACCACGTTTAGCTACAATCCACTCATTCACTCCTGTCCTCATTATTATTATACTATTGCTGTCTGATATTACATGACCATCATTACAAACAGTGACAGCTAAATTTGATTAAACATGTTTAATTATCATTACAAAATGGCCACAGTGCCTAAAATGAACTATTTTGAAGCTTGACTATTATCCTTACTGTTAAATTCTAAATAATACCTTCTTTTCGATACGAGGTTTAAAATCTTCTAGATTGTAGGTGAACACTCTACTTATAAAAATACGTTCAAACTGACCCAAAATATTAGGTTCAACTAAGTTCGTTGGCAATTTACCATACAAGTCCTAGTTATAACTTAGTTCTTTGTCATAACTTAGGTCAACCGTAGGATGGCCGCCCGCCTACAATATCCGTTGACAGGGTCTGATTGATGTGCTAGGCACCTTGTTTATGGTTTCGAAAAGCTCGGGTTGTAGAACTTTGGCCTGTGCGTGAAAGTTGAATAACTTCGAATAAAAGACCTTACCCTCTTACAAACGGGATTGAAATGTAGCCATTGTTCAATATCTGCTGCATCATTGTTTGTCATTAATAATTTTATGATGTAATTTTTTTTTTGAGAGACTAACCCCTGGTTTTTGAGAGCTCGATAAACACTAATCGGCTGTCAAGTCACTTGCTATCTCTATCTAATTTGAATAAAAAGCTGAAATAGCAAGTGACTTGACAGCCGATTAGTGTTGATGGCGCTTTCAGAAACCGGGGCGGTTAGCCTGGTAGTGGAACACGGCATTGTATTGATAAAATAAATTATTAAATAAATAATGCACACCGCATCATCTAGCCCCAATGTAAGATATTCAAAGCATGTGTTATGGGTACTAGATAACTGATATATTTAATACATTATATACTTACATAGATAGATATTTTTATACATAGAAAGGGTGTTTTCTAACGACTTCTAGACCGACGAAAAAAATTTCTGCAGATCGTACACAAATTTGTTCCGAGGCGGGAATCAAACCCGCAACCTCTTGCGTCGCAGGCGGGCTCTCGCCCGCTGCACAACTGAGGTCGTCAAAGAGAGAAATATAATGCAAGTCGACTTGACAACCGTTCTTTTGTGTAGATGTGGTAGGTACGAGTAAAACTAGCAAACCTATGGTTACATACCACAAACCCTGCACTTTGTGAATTAAATTCTGATTTATGCAGCTGAATTGAGCGACCATAGGCAAATTATGTAGCAAATTACATTGGGACGAAGGTTCAATTATATTTGAGTTAGTTCGCCTAAGCTATAGTCGTGCCAATGCTGTGGCAAGACGCCAACGTTCGCGACTTTAGGGTTCATTGAAAGTTGTTTGTAGATAATTAGATAGAAGCATATAATATATTAAAACCTTATATATTCTATGCTTCTATCTAATTATATATAATAGTAGTTTTTACTATGAATAAATAATAGTTTTTTTATTGAAAGAACTGAATAAGTCCAGTATTGTCAGTCTGAGTATGGTATAATGTTTTAGGCGTAACCAGAATAAGATCATTCATGTTTAGCACAAATTAAGTAATTCTAGTAAGTTAGCTGTGAACGGACCGGTTAAGAATCGGCACTATTTGATATAGCAATACAACTACTATAATAATACAAAGAGGTTATGTTAATACTATTGGATACTAGAATCGAAACAAAACTGCATTATAATGATGAGCACGAGTTTTGTTAGAATCATTTGATTCCGCGTAAAGTGATCAAGTCTTTGTTGATCTCGTGGTGTTATCATTGACCCTAATTTCAGCCAGTCTCCCGCCGCGCTGACTAATCTACGGATATGGAGGTATGCGAAACACATGCTTTTTGTCATAAAAGGAATCTAGACTACGCCAGTTTCGGATTACGATGAGTCAATTTTGGTAACAGTTTTAGAACGACAGATTATATACCTAAACTAGTGTAACCAACGCGATCAATCGTATAAAGACAGGTTAAAAAATTAAAAAATAATAATGAGCCTTTACCTTCTTCCCTCTAAAGGAATGCCCAAGAAGTACTTGTGTCAAATTTCAGTTCACTGGACTAAGTAATTTTGGAAATCGCATGAGTGAATGAGTAGACTTATTTTTTGCTTATATATATATTTTATTTACTAAAGTATAAGTTATCTAGTACCCATAACACAAGCTTTGAATAGCTTACTTTGGGGCTAGATAGTGCTGTGTGGATTGTCCAGCATTATTATTTTATTTATTTATTTATTTATTTATTTATAATGCTAAACAATTTGGAAAAATCATTAATATTATTTTAATAACCTCCTACAAAATAAACTATAATTAAAGGAAAATACAATTAGTTACAAACAACAAAAGAAAGAGCGTCATAATCCACTCTATAAAAATCAGTCAATAAAAATCACCCAAGATTTTAGGACTAGATTTAGATTTTACTAGACTTGATTTAGATTTTAAGAAAAGACACCCACACAATATTGACGGGAAAAGCTCTATAATATTTTTTTTTATTTTTTCTAAATTTTTAAGTTAATCGCTTTCTTTAAACGCAAACTATCAATCACGTCGCAAACGTTGAAATTTGAATGTTTGAGTTTGAAATCAATGTGAAAATACAAAAACGTTTCTGCTGATAAAACTACAACGAGCATGCGATTTTGATGTCTAATACAACTGTGTAAAAACGTAGTTTTTATGCTCGATGCCGATGATTTCGTATTACCGTTGCTCGCCAAGGACAGTGAAAGTAGGGAAAGGATGCTATTCTGGCTGACGTCATGCAGTCAGTCACGACTATTGTTACACGCCTAGTTAGATATTATTATACAAAGTTTGCGAACTTTGTAGCTTTCTTTTAAAACAATATTTTAGAAATAGTGTAGGTACTGCATATCATTTTGATTTACATATTATTTTATAAAATATTGTAAAGGCCCTTCTGGGTGGAAGGACCTACATTTAGCATAAAACCTTCTACGCTGATGCTGTCATCGCGGAGAAAGCCATGTAAGAAAGAATCATTTTGTAATTTTCAAATTCGGAATGTTTAGAAAAAAATAGAAACACGGCGTGTCCGCCATTGTATACTTGCTTGTATCTATATGTCTTGTGAATGTTTCCAAGTGTTTACCACCATGTGAGGTCCGTGTGATTACCGACGAATAAACTTTTCCTGTGTAATATTAAGCTGTGTTTGTCTTGTGATAGATACGATTACAGTATGTTTTTGGTTTTAGTACGTTATTCCAAGAAAGATCATAGGTACAACAAATAACCTGCTAGGTGGCCGTAAGTTTCTTGCCTGCTCTTCTAGGCTTTGGCTGCATGGAACTGGAATCTAAATTCACTAAGTTTATTACAAGATTTCAAGTGATTGAATTAGGTACCTATATAACCACCACGCCTATTTCTGCCGCCAAGCAGCAACGCTGTGTTTCGGTTTGAAGAGTGTGGTCGCCGGTGTAATTACAGGCACATGAGGCTTAACATCTGTATGCCTCAAGTTGATGGACGCAGGGCAGTGCATCGTAGGGCACGTTTTTATTGTGCGTGACCTACGGGGCAGTGTTTTGTTTATAGGTGATGGTTACCACTTAACATCAGGTGGGCCATCTGCTTGTTCCATCAGCGAGTTGTATAAAAAAAAAAATATATAATGAATGAAAAATTATACTTGCTTGTACGCCAAATTGAAAATAAAACACTTAAAAATTTAAAATCAAGTAGTACAATGGGCAGTCTTATCGCTAAGCGAAATGATTAATAACACTTTTAAGTGTTTTTCATACTTTTCAGTCGTTTTCTCGTAGTGTTCTTTCCTTTTATTTTGACGTCAGACGGGCAACAAAGTGAATCGATCGCCGTATTTCTTAAGAACTGTTGAACTTCAATAATTTATAACTTCTCAGTTAGGTTCAACATTACAAGCGTGATGTTAACTAGAACCTAGTAAAGAGACCTTCAAACACTTGGCGACTATCGCCCTTCATTTTCGTTAGCGCCGACACCGAGCATACTCTACGAAGGTGATCGTTCGACCAGCTTCCATCATCTACCTCTATCTCGCTCTCGTTCATCCGTGAAGGTATTAGTGTGAACGGGATGTACCAAATTGGCTGTTGTTATTAGTCTCTAACGCATAAGGTCGCTTGGACAAAACATAGATGCGTCAACGAACGCTGGCAAGGTGACGCATTGTCGCTAGGAATGTATTAATGTAATAGTGATGTTACGTGTGCAATACAAAGATGAGTTTAAAAAAAACAAATCATAAACATGCGCTAAGGCGCATGTTTATGATTTGTTTTTTTTACGACGGGGACGGGTAACGGGTTCATTCAATGAAATATTCAGAGAAAATAATGATTCAAATGTATCTTCTTTTCAATTATGATTACTCAAGTAGCCTTAAGAAAGGTGCGTATTGGCATCAAATAAAATAATTACTCCTTGGTGAACTTTGCCAAAATTATGGTTTTCTAAGAAACGACGAATGTCAATGAGCAGCCGTAATGTTAAAGCTTTTTAAGCTTATACCATACTATTATTTCTTCTGTGCTAACACGTCGTTTTTTTTTAATACATAATAATATTTCAGATGTTGGCAACCATCAGACCAGTTTTCGCTCCTACCACCGTTTTTCAAGCGATTTTATTCTAATGATATTTTTGCTGAAACTTTGAACTGCTATTTTTGAAACTTGTTGTTGATTTTTTGTGATTTTTCATAACTAAATTCAATCTACAAAACATTAAAATATGCAAGCGAGACGTTGTTAGTCATCTTTCTCAAGAGGTGGTTCGGTGGTGGTGTTTCACAAAAATAAACTTTGGTATATTTTGAGCCATACTTAATGCACCGTTCTTAAGTGCAGGGCCAACCCCTAAAGAAGCTAAATAGCTTGTCTTTTGGATTAGGTTAAAAAAGAATCCGACGCTATTTTACGGTGCTGCTTTATTAAAGACGGAGGTCATTCGAGAAAAAGAAAAATATCCTAAAACTTTTGTCATTACCTTATCAATCGGCACAGCGTTAGACAGGTTGCGCGTTAGATAACCTAAACGAAAACGCGAACGCGACAACGATAACGCCTTTCGCGCCACGCACAATCCTTAGATAAACATATGGGTCACTGAACCGACCTAGTTTCTATCTAGAGCCAGTGAGCTAGTGTGCGTTTAGTCAAAAATCCTTACGCAAATGCGAACTAATTGACGCACACACCGAAAATGTTTACGTGGTACGCAACACATTAAACTGGTAGTAGGAGTTCTCACAAAGTTCTCGATTGAAACAAAAATAGATCCAAATGAACGCAGGCTTAAAACAAAAAAAAATAGGTCACTAGACAAAATATCGGTGTTTAAAAAAAACTATGTTTTATATATCTTGAAAATGATGGCTGATGACCCACCTGCATCTTCAAGTGTGTATAGCCCAAATCACTCAAAGCATGCCTTTCTAGTTACACAAGATATTAACATCTCTGCGATGTACTGCGATATATCTGCGATGAACAAAGTTCCATCAACCTGAGGGACAGGCACAAGAAGCAACCTGTATAAGGTTGCTGTTCATGTGCCTGTATATGAAAAAAAAAAAAAAAACTGAAACAGCTTCACGACTTTGATCCCCAGGCACGGTAGATATCCCTTCAGATCTCCCAGTACCAAGTAGGTACTAATTCAAGATTCTTTGAGGATGTCTAAGGGGGGTAGTCAGAGGTACGTCCAAACATTACATTTGGCACATACCCACATTTTGCAGTAGTTAGTATTCCATACGTGACAGGTTGCCTGTATATTATCTTCATAATTTATCTCATTGGATCATGGCAACTTATAACTACCCCAAACAATTACCAATGGCAATACCAGGTGGTGAGACCAAAATCTGTTGTTCCAAACATGTTCGGAACACAAAAAAATACACACAGACAGACTGAATGCACGCACTTTTAGTGCAACCTACATGCATTGTCTAAAGATAAATCAATCGGCTGTAATTGATAAAATTTATGACCAATTTCGATAACCTAAATTTAAATTATGATAAAAATGTATTAAAAAATCTGTGAACAATATTTTCTTGTTATTTATAACAAAGAAGTTTTATTGTACTGTCATAGTTTTCTGCTAGAGGGCGCCACTGACGGATAGATAAGAGCAGATCCAAAATGGCGCAGACTCTTGGTCAATGAATATTAAAATTGATTGATTTATTGCCTCAATACTAATGAGAGATCATATATCAAACGAAGAGTTGCAATTCGAGACAATAAAAATACAAGTATTTAGTATGTAGGTTCGTACCAATATGCATATATGTATTGTAATACAACAAACAATAATAGCACATTGAACTACACAAAGCTGGTGTGAGCCACAAAATTGTGAAAATAAATAATATTAGCAAAAAGTATCATGCGTTTTATAATGCCATATCGAATTTTAATAATTAATGATTTTATTATTCCCATATTAAATATGCCTATCATTTGTATAAAAGAAAATTACAATGAATACCATAATATATATAAAATTAGTGAATAAACTATGATTGGTATTTTAGTACTGTTTGTGTTTTTGGGAGTCGTATCTAGGTATAGTTAGATAAAAAAAAAGCCTTAGCGTTGTATCAATTTATACTAGCTAATTAAATTGATTCCTACGTACGTCTCCATTATTAATGTTGGTGCTAGTAAAACCATTGGAAGCTAAAAGATCTTGTTTCATTGAGTTTTAATCGTAAATTTTAAGCCTATTAAGGTTGGTAACCCGGAAAGTAACAGTTTTCAGTCGAACCTGAAATAGATATTTGTTTTTTAGACGCATAATAAAATTATGTTTCGTGGTCAAATTAAATTATCAAGCACGTGTCCTACGTGCAGTTTGTGCGTGGCCGACTAATAATAAATATCGAATGAATGAACGCTATGTGCATGCCAACGTGACAAAAAAAAACAATTAAAGCTGAACGTGGACCATCATCTCACCGTAAAACATATTCAACCGCGCTTGCCGCGTCGCGTTCGAGTCCATTCATGAATCGGCGGGAAAAATTTGAAAAATTTCCTAGTCCATCACTGTAACAGGTCATAGAGTATGGAGCGCACGGAGCGGCGCTCGCTGTTCGCGCCCGCACGGAAGTAGGTTAGAAACTAAAGTTTTGTTTGCGTGAGGCTGTGGCGCGCTGCACTCGCTCGCTAGCCCGCGCGCGCGCCTTCGCCCGTGCCACCCGCTCACCGTACCTCGCTCGCTCCCCGCTCCCGGCATTCTTTCACTTTCCGCCCCTCGGTACCTGAAGCGGATTCAAAATAAACAACCTTTATTTGCAGCGGCACAGCGTGACTGAACACATGTCATATTATTTTTTTACATTTGCAAGACCATTATTTGCATGTTTTCAGAAGTTTCTCAATATTCCGATTTAAATAATAATTAAATAAATAACAATCATAGTTGATACTTTATGGATTTAAATATGAAATAAATGAATAATAATAATAGTGCTATGCGAATACTATTGTATTGCTATAAATCTTTTTCATTTTGTTTTTATTTAGTTAAGACTATCTGATAATCTGCTACAAGCTTCTAAAAAAATTGAGAATCAGTTGCCCTAGAACTGTTTTGACTTGTACTTACAAACTGCATTACAATGACCTTGCAGATATAAATCTAAAATGAAAATAGCAACGGTTGTTGTTGAGCAATATGGAAAACTCCACTAGTTCATGAAACTGAAAATTGCGCACTTGATATCATGGCCATGAAGTTGTCGAGATCCTTTTATTATTAGATATTGTTTATGTATAAGTAAAGAGAACCGCTAACGTAAAATCCTGCGTAGTCATGAGCAGCATTCGATCAACACTTGACGTTAAAAGGTGGTTTGGTTTTGAGCTGCTCCATGGGGTGACAAATGCAACGAAGCGCTACAGTGAATTAGTACTGCGAAATGAGCTAGCTTCCCACCTAAGTATCCAGGTTAACTAGCATCCTACCGATCAGTATAGTCACAGTACCGTGGCCGGTAGTAGCCCATTAGGCTAGCAGGTGATAACAGTGCAGTACATCGCACGCATTAGAGCGCTTTGTCGATGGTTATGTAAGGGAGGCCGCGTCGATGCTACGAGTCAACGAACGGCATTGACACGCGCCGCCCGCCGCGCCACCCCGCGCGTCCCCCGCGGCTCCCTGCCGCTGCTGAAACCAGCAGCTGCGAAATTAGGTCACGAGCTACAAACCCATACTAACTGCCACCTATTCCACGCTCGGAGCCACCTCACGTACGCCGACCAGCTCACCCAGACACCCACATAGCGAAGTGCAGTTAATGACGCGAGGAGTAACGGGGGGTCGATTGAAATTGGCTGTTGGTAAAGACGGTAAATGAAATAAACCTTCTGCCGTTTACAATAATATCTGTTACGAAATGATTCGGAGGCGGAATCTGGCGGGACAATCAACAGACATTGAGCTCCAATCGGGGCATGGAAGTGATTTTGGTCTAAAGTAATGATTCATATTTTATCAGTCACCTCTTCGGTTATTTCAAATAAAACATGGAATTTATTAGTACTTTACTTACTATATGAATACATATTTACAAACAAAATCTAAATAAATACAATATAGCAGAATTTAAATGCTATCGCTACCATTTTATTAAAATATAGCAACAAATTCACAAATGTATTGGTAATAATATAATAATATCCAGATATGTATTTATTATACCAGTATTACGCATGTCCATTTCAATAATCATAATTCATTTAAAGCAATAACAATATTATAACAGAATATGGATAGAATACCGTCAATAGTTTCTAATATCAATGAGAAGGAAAACAGCACTGCGCCGCCGGCATCGAACGAACGGCGAAGTCAACGAACGTCATTGACCGCACTCTGCAGAGACTTACCTACCCTCTCTTCTAAGTGTTAAAGTCGAAAATAGCTTGCAGCGTCGCTGCAACCTAGCCTTGGCTCCTACTGGCCTGGCTGACTTAGACATTCTATCTACTTTTACGAGTACATTGGCGAAGGCTCTAGTACTCCTACTTGTAGTGCATTCTGTACTTTGATGCAAGCCTTTATCGCAACCGTATAAGCTTATGCCTTACGTAATGTTCTAATTCTTGGTAAATACTTTTATTGGATTGGTGATGTGTTCTAGTGAGTGACGTAGGTACTTTTCTCTAAGCCTTATACATACAGTAATGAATTAGAAGCGAAGAAGCTTATAGTATAAAACAATCACGTGTCTATCTATATTATATACATATATTATATGCAAAATGACATCACGTAATAGCCAACGCACATTTTTGACTGCGTCATAGAGACAAGGATTTCAGAATATTTCTGTCGCGATAGAAATTTAATTGCGTAGATTTTTTGTTGTACATTGGTATGATATAAACTTCATGCGCACAATACGTTTTATCGTAGGGTTTACGTATGAACACTGAAATGTCTGCACTAAGTTAACGCATCAAATCAGACCAGTATAACCCGATAAACCAGCTTTGCACACAAACTAAATTGCACTACACTGTAAAATGCAAATAATCATCACATAACCTTCAAATGAGTAAGTTTTCTGTCTCAAATCCCCACAAATATTGAATAATAAAAATAATATTGAATTTGTGCCCGATACATGTAATCGGTGGATTTACATTCAAAGTCGGTTTTACAAGGTCAAGTACCAAGAATAATAATTGATTGTAAGTAAGCCCATAGTTAAAATTATCTATTGTTTGAGCGTGAATTGCTGAGAACGCCGGAACTCAACCAGTAAATATATTATGGTAAAATATTTGTAAATTTATCTTAATACAATCATAAACTGTTTGTCCATCGTATGTTTTTCCTGACCATTACAATAAGAGCCTCTCCAAGGTAAGTGTGGCAAGAGGCGAGAGGTCTTCTAGACCGTTCTGCTCCAACGTCAGCTACATCGTCGCTTACCATCAGGTGAGAGAGTGAGACAGTCAAAAGATGGTATCTTCAGTATTAAAATAACGTAGAACCCGTGCTACCATATAAAATAGCATTTCATATTCTTTTACAGCCGCTATGACAGATATACCATTTGAGCATTTTATACCCTTAGATGTATATTTTGCTCAGACCAAATAAAAAATACTAAAGATATTTTGGTTGACACTGTTTTTTTTTGCTACTACGAGTATTTATCTGTGTTTTTCCTAATAACTTAACATTGCTGCTTGAATTAAAAGAGAAGAAAGAAGAAATAATTTTTTGTAATGGGTATGGGTCAATAATATAAGAGCGAAGTTTCCTAAGTCTATGATGTAGGAATAGAACACTTCTGATCATCACTCAAACTGATCTTTAATACAGATCTTTAATACAGATCAGTGGTATAGTAGCACCAGTAGCACTCATCTGCATTAAACAAGTACATAACGATCATTTTATAGTAGCAAATAAATATACGAGTCTATGATCTTTCTTTTTTTTTCAAACAAGTTTTCGTACCAAAAAGTTTGTTTTACTAGTTCTCGTACTTATATGCAAACTTATTCGAGGTTTACTCCGCTGGCGGTCACCGATCCAGATAGTAACTTATTCGATCAGTTAGCTGTGCCTGAGCTTCGTTTAAGGCAGATCGTTATATATATAAGGGTGAGCTCGACATACGTAGCTACCCGTAGCTGCGCCCTAGTTTCAGGGTGCGGTGCAGCGGGTGAAAGACCGTCATTGACCCAACTAGTACCAGCGTCCCCCACCCCTCTACTACAGGGTGAAAGAAATCGGCTTTACGATTCGGTTTAAAGTTTATTTTCATAAGAACAATACAGTTCACTCAAAATGAGATGTGATAACATAAAGTAGATTTTAGACTAGCGGCGAAATAGGTATGCGTGTATTATTTGACTTAGATTTTTATTATTTAAAAATCAAAGTCAAATTAATGGATATCTTTTTAATCACAATTAAAAAGGAGCAAGAAATTTTATTATATTTTTATTATTATTTTGCTGCCGTATCTGTATTCACACATTTTCTGTACAAAAACTTTGAGTTTCATCACTGGTCCACCTCAATTAGAACATAAAGTACTAGTCAAAACACTCAGTCAAGCGCTCAAGCGCTTTTTTGAATACACAATAATTAAGCGTGGCATTTTTAAAAGGTACTTTATTCTATTTTACAACACTCACACCGAGAAAAAGTAGGTATTTATGTTCAATAAATAAAAATTTGCTCGTTGTGGGCATTGAACCCCCGGCCTACCAGCACAGAAGGCAGAGCTGCTACCAACTGAGTTGTGACAGCTGTCAGTGTGAGGTAGCTATGCATATGCATGCACGCCAGGGACTGGAAACGGTTACAATTTAGGCTAACAGTCGGTACCGCAAAACGTAGGGATACCATTATCCAATAGTAGTAGAGCTATTTCTGTATTTTATCGGTATAAAATGATTGTACCTTTGTTTATATCAATGAACGTATTAGCGAAAGAAAAACCGCGACGCAGGCGCAGTGATTCATCACAGAAAACCAATTTTAACCGTTTCGTGTCTCAATACCAACTTTTCAGTACCGCATTATTTTAAACTACTGAAATTTTCGGCTAACCGGAATAAAACGGTATGGCGTCATATCGATATATGAAGGTAACTTCATTTTCCGCAAATTTAGTCCATGATGCACGCGCACGCATACTTTTCAGTTTTCGCGAATTCTCTTTTGACGCCTTTTATACAAACGTATAGCGTTCTGGGTATGGCATTGAAACCCTAGTTATCACAGCAGGGCTGTCACGTTTATAAGGTATCTTGTGACCCACAAAACGAATTTATAAAACACAGTAAAATCCATCTTGTAAAACCTCGGCCTACCTCAATGCTATACCTGCAAGCAATTACCGTGCATATAAACTTATAATGAAATAATTTTTTTTCAACTAGCTGATGGAACAATCAATGGCCCATCTGATGTTAAGTGGTAACCATTATAACATAGCGTTGCCTCGTAGGTCACGGACGATAGGAACGTGCCATACAATTGCATGCGTCCATCAACTTGAGGCATACAGATGTTATGCCTCATGTGCCTGTATTTACACCGGCAACCACACTCTTAAACCGAAACACAGCAACGAAACGCTGCTTGGCGGCAGAAAAATACATGGTGGCAGTACTTCCCCGGACAAGCCCTTCATAATAAGCTCGGTGAAGGTTACCACTTAACATCAGGTGAGCCATCTGCTTGTTCCGTCAGCTAGTTTTATAAAAAAAAAGTTCCAACGCTTAAGTTCAGTTCAGTTATTTAACAGTACAATCCAGTGAAGCTCAGTGGAAAACATTTAAGTATGCAGTTAAGAAATTTATAGAAACGAATCTGGTACTAAAGCCATAAGCTGCCTTGGAGGGGTGGTCGAACCCACGTCCTTCGTCGCACAGCCTTGCAAGTTGCAACCCACTTTCGTGCTATTTATAACAATTTCTAAGAAGTATTTCTAATGAAGCCTTTAATCTGAAAGAAAATTACAAATAGGTTGTTGAAAGCTCGATCAAAACGAATCGGCTATCAAGTCACTTAAGGGGCAGCATACGGCGCGCCGCTATCTCGCTCGCACAATCCTACTACTATTAAATGCCAAAGTTAGTAAGTATGGATGGATGTTTGTTACTTTTCACGCCGAAACGGCTGAACGGATCTGGATGAAACTTAGCAGAGAGATAGATTATATCTGGAATAGTACATAGGCTACTTTTTTCCCCAGTGGGAATACCGTGATTTAAATATGCACGGGTGAAACCGCGGGGCGCAACTAGTTGAACATATTTGAATAAAATTATTTTTAACATTATAAGTATGTATTACTTAACAAAAAAAATATTTTAAGTACTATGTCAGCTATCTGGTTCCCATAGCACAAGCTTTGGCTTAGTTTGGGTTAGATAGTGTTGTGTGGAATGTCCAGTAATATTTATGTATTTATTTACTAAACTCACTGAATTTAGTTATGAAAAATCGCAATCGCTTAAGGCTCCGGTGACAGTGGCTCGCAATTTCGAAGTGCGATTGGCTATTATTTCATTTTATTTCATTTTGGGGAGGTTGTTTGAAAAAATAACTCTAGAGAAACACGCATAAATACTGTTCGAACACAAATAATACAATAATATAAGGGAAACATGCCCGAATCAGAAATCATTTTGGTATTAGTATGTTTGGTCTTACGTTTACCTAATACCAAAATGATTTCTGACTCAAGCACATTTCCCTTATATTATTGTATTATTTGTGTTCGAACAGTATTTATGCGTGTTTCTTTAGAGTTATTATTTCAAACAACCTCCCCAAAATGAAATAAAATGAAATAATAGCCAATCGCACCTCGAAATTGCGAGCCGCTGTCACCGGACTCTTAAGTTGTTGTCAATGGCATTACAAAGATTCAGACAATTCAGGGATTTTGAACAGCACGACAGAGTGTTGAGGGTCATCATAGGTTTTACAGCTTCTTTCGAAACATCCCTATCAGACGTGCGTCAGAATACATACGTCATCAAGTTAATCAATACATTGGGTACTATGTAGATGTGGGGCAGTAACGACCCGCATTCTCTGCTGCGACCTTGGATCTCTGACGCAGGGCATCCACCTAGATATGAAATTCAATATCACAGTGGGGCCCCACGTAGCAGGTGTCGCGATGACTGTGATAATGCTGATGGTGCAATTCGCAGCTAAGTTTTTTAACTTACATAACTTACGTCTACTTTAAACTTACCTCTAAACGTACCTCTACTTTAAACTTACCTGACTCTGGCTAGATAATGAAACGTTGCTCGCAAAAAACGGGTTGGAAAGCACTTTTTGTTCATACTGAGGCCCTAGGTGCAGTGAGAAGCTAACTAGTTTTTTACAACTTATCAATTTTTTGTTCATACTGAGTCCTCACGCTGTGGCGACCTCTGTGAAGTGGGAAGCTGAAACTGAAACAGCTTCACGACTTTGATCCCCAGGTACGGTAGATATCCCTTCAGATCTTCCAGTACCAAGTAGGTACTAATTCAAGATTCTTTGAGGATGTCTAAGGGGGGTAGTCAGAGGTACGTCCAAACGTTACATTTGGCACATACCCACATTTTGCAGTAGTTAGTATTCCATACGTGACAGGTTGCAAGCCCATCGCCGCTGTTAGAATACTAACTGGTTTCCTCACGATGTTTTCCTTCACCGTTTAAGAGCACTGGCATTGCGCACATAAATTTTTCGATAGAAAAATCCATTGGTGCACGACCGGATTCAAACCTGCGACCTTACGATTGGAAGGCGGGGTCACTCCCACTAGACCACCGGTGCTAGTGGGAAGCTAACTAGTTTTTTTACAACTTACCGAAGTTATTGTTACCTAACTTTTTTTTTACTTTTGTATTTTTTTTGAAGAGATACACAAATTTCATCCGTAAATCACCGGTTATCCATCCTTTTGATAGTCACGCCGACATAGTGAAGTAAATTGGTGCTGGCTAATTTGAGCTAAAAATACCCCACTGCGAATAATAAATAAGCAATAAGAGGTAGTCTCTATATCTCTACGTACTCGTATAGAGGTAGGTAGGTACATAAAATCACTATATTAGTTTCAATTTATTATAACACCTATTCCTCAAGTGGTGGACGCAGGGTAGTGCATCATATGGCACGTTTCTACCATGCGTGACTTGCTGTTGCGAGGTAATGATTTGTTATAGGTGATGGTTACGACTCAACATCAGGTGGGCCATCTGCTTGTACCATCAACAAGAAGTATAAAAACTTGATATTTTAAATAAAAAAAATACCAACGTTTCTTTTAAAAATATGTATGTGTGTGTATATGTATAATAGGCATAAAATTAAATTTTAGCTAATAGGACAAAACAACTTAAAATTTCAAAATTATTTAGTTTTATTTATTAACCTACACCGCCACGTACCGCACTTACTGACGTCTTCTTCAGGATCTACCTAGTCTGTGGGATCTACAATAGTACATTGTTCACCGAGAGGAGAAAGTGACCGATTACCGTCGAGGGTGTCGTTTGAAACACCCGAGATCGGGAATCGCACTTTCTCTCGAGTGATACATAGTGCTTTATACTGCACCTACGAGGAAAATAAAAAACTAAAACTGAATCCTCAAACAACACACAAATTGAAAATGGCGCCAATGGCGTCTGCCATTTTCACATGTTCTTTATTCAAATTGTTTATCCTGCCGCCGCAGGGTCGCGCTGCCAGCCCATCCAACACACAGCTAGTGGCCAGTGTCATTTTGCGAACTTGGAGATAAAAACTCACTGTAAAAACTTTTTGGCTTTTGATATTTAGGTTACCGGCGCATAGTCTTACCCAAAATTAAAAAAGAAAAACCGCGTAAGAAATGGATTTTCATACACTTTTCTCTCCCGCTCAGATGCGTTTTCTCCCCGCATATTTGTTCGATATGCAATGACGTACTTTCTACCGTAAATTTGATAAAGTATCAAGGTACTTTCCAAGCAGGTGTAGTATAAAGTATTTTTTTTATTCAATCTATATCCACGTGATCGAACTAAAAAGTGTTATTGTTGCAAGGAATTTGAATACAACTGTATTGTTGTGATATCAACTGTCAAGTGAAGTTATTATTATTTTATGTAAATGTAAGTTTGTTATGTTCTATCTTATTAGTTTAATAAGTATAGGTGCAGACTTATGCACGGTCCCAGTGATAGCTTTATAAGTCGCTCCTTATCGAAGTACCGACGGTTTTCTTAAATCAATATATTAAAATATTAGCAGATTTTTAAAGAAAAAATAAAAAAGTCTACAAAGTGCGATAGTCGACACTCCGTTAATAAATCATTCTAAAATACATTAGCTATTTATCCGAAGTCCGCTTGTATGGTCCGGGTGAATAGGCGTAGCCATCTAAGGGTGGGGGATGCCGAGGCCGGCACGTGCTTGGCTGCATCGGGTGAACGAACGTCATTGACCCACCTCCGAGGCCTAGTTATAGAGCAGATAACACCCCCGCTGATAAGAATTGTGTTTATGCTAACTCGTAACGGTGATAATTTTCGTTCTGTTACTACAACGTATCCATATCAATACTGATATTATATACCAAAATGTGTCGGTCTGTTTGTTAATTTTGAAATGAACCGATCAAAATGAGTTCAGACACAGAGATAGCTCGCAATTGGAAGACGAATATTTTTCAGAGAATAACATTACAAAAGGTTCAGCAAAATTGTTTATCCATCCTATCCATTTTGATATAAACAAGTTTTCGTGTGTGTGTCTCCAGCTTCCTCATATTGAAAATGTAATTTCTATAAATGCCAATATTTAAAGCATAATTAGTGCACTCATAGATTTGAATCATAATTTAGCTGCCAAATAAACAACGATGCTATAAGCTTATAATAGTGTGTAAGCTGGAGTAACATGTCTCCAGCTGCCTCAGTCAGTGTGGGCAAACGGCTAATGATAGAGATATATAGTAAACGCAAGGATTTAGTACCAAACGAATTAGCGAGGTACCAAAAATTTCAGGTCTGTAGCTCGGAAACTCTTCGAGTTATAAGACTTGATCAACGTGTAAGCTGGAGTAACGATACGTGAAAAAGCATATGCTCGTTCTCTGGAATGGCTGGAGCTAGCAGGTTGCTTTAAGTCTCCAGATTTAGTACCAAACGAATTAGCGAGGTACCAAATATTTGAAGTGTTTCTGTTCAAAACTCTATGAGTTACAAGCTTTTCCAGCTTTTTTTGTTTGTCCAACTTGCACATGTTGGATCTCAGCAACCACAATAGGTACAGACTCGGTTGATGTCTCTGAACCGAGCTATGAATTAGTGCACTCGGTACCAAAAATTTGGAATCTCTAGGACAAGCAGTTCTGTTGTAATCAGCAAAATAACTAATATTATGATGAGTTACAGAATACCAGATAGTTCCATTTCGACCAGCCTTCAGTTGATAGTAGCTCTATCTCTGTCACTACAGCGAATGCGTCACACTCGTACCTACTGATGCAATCAAGGAATTTGAATATATCTGTCTGTATTCAAATTCCTTGGATGTTATTTTGCTGATTACAACAGAACTGCTTGTCCTAGAGATTCCAAATTTTTGGTACCGAGTGCACTAATTCATAGCTCGGTTCAGAGACATCAACCGAGTCTGTACCTATTGTGGTTGCTGAGATCCAACATGTGCAAGTTGGACAAACAAAAAAAGCTGGAAAAGCTTGTAACTCATAGAGTTTTGAACAGAAACACTTCAAATATTTGGTACCTCGCTAATTCGTTTGGTACTAAATCTGGAGACTTAAAGCAACCTGCTAGCTCCAGCCATTCCAGAGAACGAGCATATGCTTTTTCACGTATCGTTACTCCAGCTTACACGTTGATCAAGTCTTATAACTCGAAGAGTTTCCGAGCTACAGACCTGAAATTTTTGGTACCTCGCTAATTCGTTTGGTACTAAATCCTTGCGTTTACTATATATCTCTATCATTAGCCGTTTGCCCACACTGACTGAGGCAGCTGGAGACATGTTACTCCAGCTTACACACTATTATAAGCTTATAGCATCGTTGTTTATTTGGCAGCTAAATTATGATTCAAATCTATGAGTGCACTAATTATGCTTTAAATATTGGCATTTATAGAAATTACATTTTCAATATGAGGAAGCTGGAGACACACACGCCAAGTTTTCCCACCTTAGTTGTGCAGTTTGGACCAAAATCGTTCATTATGGTCCAAAACTGACCCAGAACTGACCCTGTCGAATAGGCACCTATTTGTTTTGTCTCGCATGATTTAATTAGCTACGGAAAATACATAATTAGGATGATATACAACGGAACACTATAAATAAGTGCGTGTGCGTAAGTGCATACGTCTATGACCTCGTGGTGTTGATAGTGTAATTTACTTATTAGCGTTCAGTGAAGGTCAGCCCTTGGATGACGGTGAAGTACCGAAAAGTAGGCAAGATCGAGGGTCAATGGAAGCAACAATAATACATAATTACATATTAGATCTAAAATACAAAGATTTTTCTATCTATCGACTTGTGACCCGATAACTGTAGTTTATGTCAGGCTCAATTTAAGTGGTACCTAAAGTAGCCAGTGTCTTGGGACTATTATAAGCTCAAATGATCCATATCACTATCAACCGTTTTCTGTTGGCTGTGATTTGGATTAGTTAAGCTACTTCATCATTTTCGTTTGTTTCTGTTTTCTGCGATCTGTATCAGTTGAGCTACTTATTAAATCATTTTAACGGTATGTTAATATTTCAATGAGAAACCTTATTCAAAATGTTTGTTCCCTGTCATACCAGATAGGGGTCGGTAGTGGCCCATAGCATGGATAGGCATTAAGGGTTTGGATTGGCTGTGCCAGATCTAGCACATGAAAAAAAATAGTTTCGATACTTACAACGCTATCTAATAATCGTTTGTGAATCAAGTTTTTCAAGAATGCAGCTTATTGTCGTGTGTTTTATAATAATTTTAATTTTATCCTCTAAACGAAATCTGTATGGATCATAACAAAATAATATGGAAAAGTATAGTTATTATCTATATTATAATCTTTGGGCTAAAATGTGACAAACAATAATGTACCTCCTTTATAATAGAGAGCTTTGAACTGTGATTTATAGTACTTGCTAAAGTAAATAATAAAAATAGCTTACAAAATTATTTAATTTATAATTACATACTTTAGCTTGTATAAAGTTTTCTTTCTCGGCCGACAGTTTTATGTCAATGTCAGTTATGTCTAGTTTACATTCACTGTGTTCACAAATGCATGTAGCGTTGAAATATTTATGCCAGTATGCGAAATTGACACCTCGCGAATGGTTATATTGTTTTGCCTAGATTTATGCCTCTAACCTGTATTTTGTTTCTGTGTGGTGAACAATAAAGAGTTATCTATCTATCTATCTGTATATTATTTTGAGGAATTATTTAATTTAGTATAGCTATGTATTACGCTGTATTGTTTCCTCTTTTGCTTCATTTTTACTGCGGCTTCTAGACAAAAATATGTTAATTAATTGTTTAAAAAAAACCCCAATTTTATTGTAATCGCTCTTTGCAAACTTGAAATCTTGAGTGCCGAAAGATGAGCAGATACTATCATTTATCATTATACTTGTAACGCAATTTCCCCGACCGTCTCAACTTTCCGATAGCAAGGTGGTGTTATCAGCACAATCTATATCCGCTGCACCGTAGTACCTCTTCCGGCCTCGAGAACCGATCAATACGGGTCGAGGAACGAACCTGCGACCTCGGAGAGAACTAGGACGCCGCGCAAGCGCCCAGCGCGGTGCATCCAACGCGATGCCAATCCGCTTTATTGCTAATTTTAGATAATGCTTAATCTCTGCGCGCAAAAACCTTTTTGGCACTTTGGAAAGACATAGGTATTAACTCAGACATTCTCAAGTATTTCACATACTTGAGAATGTCTGAGTTAGTACCTACCTTTAGGGAGGTACGCTAGATTTCTCACGACACAATATGGTGATTAACTCATTGATTTTATTTAAATTGTTTTAGATGGTCCTGCATATTACTCAACTAAATAAAATAAAAATTTTAATCGAACTCACACCCACACTTCATTGGCATGCTAAGTTTTTTAAAGTCAGATTTTCTGATGATCAAAATAGGTTTACAATGATTTTTTATGATTATTTCAATTAATTTATTGTAATAAATTAAACTAATAAATTGAATGCACCTTATAAACGTAAGAAAATGTATCTATTGATGATGATTTTATGTTTATTTACTATTAATTAACATAAAATCCATTTTACCGGAACAAATTGCTGGTAGAAAAATATATTTTAGGCGAAACTTGGATATACTTATTTATGTAAGGAAAACTAACACATAAATACATGTATATCAAGAGTAATATAAAAACAAAAAGCTAATATATATTTTATTTTTCATTTAGCACATTCAGTTATTTGTATCTTCAACATTTGAAGTGTCCGCACGCAGTTGCGAAGTAGCCGCACGTTTGTCAGCGTTACAGAGGGCCTATCACGAGTTCCGGTGCCGACCGCGCTCGATCGTAGATCACACCGATAGACACCGCATTTCAAGGAAATTCAATATTTTACTTATACAGAAGAATATAGAATTTATACTGCTAATAAATTCTTATTATTTTTATAATTATTCTCATCATAAATATTATATATTATTCGCATTCTTTGAGAAGCTTAAGGGAAGCTTCTCAAATTTAATTTAAAAAATTAATTTCAAGGAAATTAAATACGCTAGATGCCGTTGTTTAATTTCCTTGAAATTCGGTGTAGATCGTTGCGATCTCAATCGATCGCGATCGGCACTAACTCATGATAACCCCTCAGGTCACACTCACGATAACCGCGATCCAAATTCAAAAGTATTTTCTAGATCGTTCAAGAAGTTCCTGGGTAGCTGCAATCCACAAACACTCATTAACTTTACCCTGGCATTTGCAGCAATCAATAAGTATGACAGTCATTTCGTCTTTAGTGTACCCTGTCTGAGCTTTGTTTGTCGTTTTCCGTATAGTCAGACCGTTTTTGCGTGGAGATGCAATGAGCGCCTCTACCAGGCGTGCTGAGAACTAACGCATCTCCGTACGACACGGCGTGACGACGGTACGGGAAATGAAAATCAAAGTTCAAACTGGGGGGTAGGTATTGCCCTAATTCCGTTTCGAAGGAGCTTTCAGTGACCTTTACCTGAAGCGGCTACGTGACGATCGTCACGGTTTGTTTTCACGCGTTCTCCGGCCCTTGACTATGTTTACGTGATTAAGGATTATCTTATACACACAAGATTATAATATAAAAATAGTAGGTAGGTACTATTTATGATATTTAGATCCCTAAGGATATAATTTGTGCCGGCATTATTTACTGTTTGATTTATAATACATAGGTAGTAGAAGATTATTTTTTATTTTGTTTTTTTTCGGACTTGCACTAGCTTAATGTGGTTTTAAATGTAGTTTACTAATATTACCTCATCTATAAAAATGAACTTTTATACAGAGCTCATATTAAAATAAAATATAAAATTAAGTGCTACAGAGCTTTTAAGAACGGCGTCCTAGCCTGATAAGTCTGTTAAGAGTTTTATACATAACTAAAAAGTGTTTATTTTTAGTGTTATTTTGTATTATTATGGTAAATGGTCCCAACGGAAGACCAGCGCAAGTCATTGCAACTTGCATATGCTGAGTTGGGACCAGTTTGCAACTGTCTTATTTATATTTATTGTTTGTGTTTTAGTTTATTAGTTTAGTGTTTATTTTCAACCTTTTGTTATACCTTTTGTTTAATTAGTTGCAAATAAACGTTTTGATTTGAATAAATTTGAATAAAGAAGTTTTAAAAACGAAACTGATATTGCCAAAGCAGACTTTGATACCTACAAAGTTAATTATACCTCGTTAGTCGTCCATCTAATGTGTCTCGCATCACAAAAGACCGCATCAAAACCGAGCCAACTTCTTTATTTAGCTCTACAACTAACTTTAAGATCTTAAAATTAGAAGTCGAATGTCAAGTAAATTGGTTACATTTCGATCTGTGCGGCCGCGCTGGCATTGCAATGCCAAGGCGACTGCCAAAAGGCGTGAGGTCGCCACCCAATGTCAGGGGCCCTTTAGATTGTCTCTGTTGCACTTTATATTCAACGTAATCGGCAGTCAGGTGGACTTGACAGCTCCATTCAGAACGAGGACCTGCAACCCGATTACGCTAATGTCTGGCTATCGAGATGGCTTTCGGTTTCACGTTTGATTCCCACCCATCCTATAAAATTGCTATTACACTATGGGAATCAAATGTCAAACTGAAAGCTATCTCGATAGCCAGACATTAGCGTAATCGGGCCGCTGCGCGATCCACCAAAATTAAAGCAACTGCATAAATAACGCTTTCTAGTTATGCTAAGGCAAACTTGTTGAGCGCCGACTTGACCACAGAATCGGATATTCCTATAGTATAATAGTATTTAATAAGGATGTTTTAGCACTGTTTCATTTTTTAAAGCTTGTCTGTTGTTGTTATTACCACCGGTTTCCGAGAATTCGATCAAAGCTAATCGGCAATCAAATCACATGCCATCGCTATCTAATTTGAAGTACTAGCTGAAATAGCAAGTGACTTGATGGCCGATTAGCTTTGATCGAGCTTTTAGAAACCGGCGGTTAATCCCCAATTTTACTCCAGTGTAGTTGTATAAATAATTTTTTTCTTGTACCTATTTCTTTATTAAAGTGTTTAATGTATATGTATATAATGTAAGTAATTAATGTATTTTTCATACTGTTTCATACCTCGTTAGGCAAATTATATGAAAATACCTGAAATGTTACTCTAATAACAAACCAAAGTTTAACAAAGCACGTTTACTCCATTATTTTTTAAAAGACAAAAATTAAAAAGTAATTAAGGCCACCAAATCAGAACTCGGAATAGAATCACATGTGACATGAAAGTTAAATCAATTAGCTTTAAATACCATGTATTACATCTATTCTATCCTATTATTTCTATTACATCTTACTCATGTTTTGTTAGGTATGTAAACATTATAGATTTCTGAATAAGAAAGATCCGAAAAAGAGCTGCAAATTCCATCACAATAAGCTACGACACCAAAACAACAATGGAATAATAAGGTTTGCACAAAACGGGTTATTTTTTTTATGTTGACAGTACTTGTGAGATAAACGTGGTGCTCGAAGTATCAATTTATAATTTAGGTACTAAGATGTATCTAGGTACCCTAGGCATACTAATGTGACGTAGTAACTACTTCGTAGCGAGGACCTATACTATACAGCTTTTACTATTTAGCTTGAATGAATTGTAGAACTCCAAGACGTGGTCCAATCTCTTAAAGAAAGAAAGAAAAAGTTTTTATTTATGACTACACGACACATACATAGACAACAAGAGCGACACAGTAACTAAAAAACAACATATTTAATACATATTATATATAAAACACTAATCTAACTAGAAACAATTTAGGGGGAAGTGTGTCTTCAAAGATCTGACCTACGCATTTCTGGTAGGTTAGGTCAAATAACAAAAATACAGGTCAAACAATAAAATGAAATCCATAAAAACAAACAACGAGCTCTTATGGAAGCCGTAGAAAACCATGGCTAGGATGACCTCTCGAAAATTCGAAGGTCGGCCTAAAGATACACGTGGCATGGTCGCTATACATCTAGCTGTACAGTATACAGTATATTATATACGTATATACAGCATGGCAGTGACAGTGGATCGGCCCCCTTTTGACCTATTTTCAAGTCCCTGCTAGCAGTGACGCAAGCGTTGAACGCGCGGTGGCTACGGAGTTCAGAAACTGTTGTCCTGAAATTGGTGAATGAACGGCAGTTTGTGGTTTTCCAGGCAATTAATCTGGCTGGGAATAGAATTGGATGACGATGAATGAAAAAAGAGCTAAAGACTATTGAGAGATAGGTGATACGTTATTTGTTATTTTTTAATAAATTTTTACTAGTCTATGGTTTTATACATCGTGGGTGTACCTTAAAATACATTGTAAGTATGTATTTATAATAAAAAGGGTAAAGGGTATACGGGTATACATAGAAAGTTTACTAATGTTTTTTATTTAGAAGCATTATATCAGCTATTTGGGTCCCATAGTACAAGCTATGCTTGCTTGGGACTAGATAGTGCTGTATGGAATGTCCAGCAAAATTTATTTATTGATTTGATAACACTGTATGGGTATAGACTGGCAATACGCACTGTCGTAGAGGGTTTGAGGCAATTATATTTTATTACAATTTAGGTTAGGTTGATAGGTATGGAATATTATGGTAGTTATTATAGCAAAAAAAAATCCCTTTTTAATTCTATTTTCTAAATTATTCTCATTTTAATATTCTTGCTGATGTAACAAGCACATGGCCCACATGATGTTAAGTGGTAACCATCACCTATAAAAGTAACATAGCATTGGCTCGCAAGTAACATAGGAACTTGCCCTGAATCCATCAACTTGAGGCATACAAAAGTCCAGCCTGTAATGTCACCGACAACCACACTCTCTAAACCAAAACACAGCAACGCTGCTTGGCGGCAGAAAAAGACATGGTGGTAGTGGTAGTACTTTTCCCCAGACGAGCGCTTCACAGAGAGATCTAAATTTGTATTAAATCTGAGTGAGATAGTAAAGAATAGAAATGATTTTTTTTTATTAATTATACATCTTATGAATAAAACCATCATGTTCATAGCCACGGTAGTCATACAGCTCACATCCGGTCCCAGTCTCATAGTTTCATCGGTTAATGGTCCTATGGAGACATGGAGCTTGAACCTTCTTACGGAACCTAAAATATCTTCTAATTCCATATAATTAATTCGTATAAGGCCTAATGATCTCTACTTCTTGCAAATAATTTTTAAATAATTATTAATATTTCGCCGTTATGTCATGGTAAATAAAAAGGAAGGTACAAATGTACAAACCTAGAATAACATCTAAACAAAGGTTTTATAGGCTGGTATTTGGCACGTCTGGACGAGTGGTTGCCATGACAACGGTGCAACCGACCTAGTTCCGCGGCCCGTCAGCCCAAATGTTAATGACCTCCAAAACCCGGGTCGAAGTTCAACACGAGTAAGAAATCCCATCTAACCCCCAAGCTTTTCACGGGTCAAACCATGTATCGATCCGTTCTGAGATAGAATCTGGGTTATATGGTATTAATAGTAATTTCACAATTAGGTTATATGGACGACGGTAATAATAGTATTTTGCAGAATAAGAAAAATATGTTTGCAAATTTGGAACATGTAGAAATATCAAGATTAAGTTTTGGATGGATAAGGTTAGTTTTTTTACAACTAAATGATACCATACCTCCTTATACTGGTCGACTCAAGTATATTACGCTTCAGGCGTTGACAAGACCTAATTTACCTCTCGCTCGCACGATTGGACATTTTGAAAGATATAAAATCACTAATCCCAATTTCGCAAAATCGCAAACATCAATTTTGTGTGCAATCACATTGCACGCAGTTTGGTGAAAATTTCATTTTGTTCGATGCATGTTTTCCTACTCAAAAGTTTACTTTTGTACGAAAACTAGAAAAGCAAACTTTTAAGTAGGAAAACTTGTATCGATCAAATTTAAATTTTTACTAAGCTGTGCGCAATGTGATTGCACACAAAATGGTTGTTTGCGATTTTTCAAAATGTGATTTTATATCTTTCAAAATGTCGAATCGTGCGAGCGAGAGAAATATTAGGTGTTATCAATGCATTCAGGGACTGAATTGGATCATTTGAGGTATCTTTAGACCATTCGAAATGGTCTGTAATTAACGCACTTGTATTTTGTAATTATTACAATGTTCATTGTAATTTTCTTTGTAAATAAATGTTTTATTCATTTATAAAAAAGAAAAGCACAATAGTATAATAGACGACCTCTGTGGCGCAGCGGGCGAGAGTCCGCCTGCGACGCTAGAGGTTGCGGGTTCGATTCCCGCCTCGGAACAAATTTGTGTACGATCTGCAGAAATTTGTTCCGTTGGTCTGGGAGTTTTCTATGTATATAATAAAAAATATCTATCTATGTAAGTATATAATGTATTAAATATATCAGTCATCTAGTACCCATAACACAAGCTTTGAGTAGCTTACTTTGGGGCTAGATGGTGCTGTGTGGATTATCCAGCATTATTTATTTATTTATTTATGTGTTGTAATAATATTATAATGTGTGCAATAATTGTACACGTCATTATTTAATATCCACTACCATATTATAAACTATGGTGCAATGAGTTATTCTATGTCTAGTACATGTTTTTTCAGTATGTACCGGTCACATACCTACATCCACTAGAGTGACGGACACTTATATCCACGGAATAGAGTGTGCTTATTATATCCACAGTCTGTAAAATAACCACACCATAGCTTGTATTCAAATTCCTTGCCACACCTAGATTAAGGGGCTATGCACCTATGTGTGTATGCCTTTATTGTCAAAATATCTTTATTTTTAGGTGTGTTCAGACTCTGCGCGGCAAAAAATAGCCACAACTTTTCGTCTTTCGCTATCTGATTCTCCGAATGACTAATTTATTATCTTCTCAAATTAACACTGAATCGTTTAGTTTAAAAATTGGCAAAGCTCACCGATTAATCGTAATGATTGTTTGAGCAATAAAAGTAATAGCAGCTTAGTGTAAATCTCTTTTAAAATGCATTCAGTTAATCATTCTGTTTTATGCATCACGACCATTATTTTTACTCCCACCTGTTGTCAAAAAAATACTAGGCGCCGAAACGTCTAGAATTGGTATTTTAAATGTTTTAAGTATATTTTATTATTTTATCACATGTGGCGTAGCCACTATATTATTTACATATACCTAACTATATTATTTACATTACTTTTATAATACCTACATAATATACATAATGTTTATGTAAACGGGGGACTTCTGACACAAGATTTGAAGGATCGGCAGAAACGAATAGAGGCTTTTTCTTAATAATGGGGAAGTTTAAGATTATTCCTTACTAGATTCAGTGATCTTTAATCATCAAAAATATCGAATTCCCGAGTGACAAGCAACCTCAGAGTTTTTAGGAATGCGCTTATCGACAAAAGCTATTGAACAGAGGAAACAACGAGCAACTATCTTACACCTACACGTCTAGAACTAAACTACGGCGTGGGGGCTCACGTGTTCGATTATACTCTGCGGTATGATGAGTGACTACTGTTTGAAGTAATCACCCCATATATTTTTTCAATGTATTGTATTGTATTTTTTCATGGTTGACATACCAGAATTCCTTACCGGCGTCCGTTTTTCCGAAGACCTAAAATTTGGATGCTTTCAAGAGAAGAGTGAACAGGTATTTTCTAGATAAACGTGACACATCGTCGACCGCATCATCACTTAACATCAGGTGAGATTGCGGTCAAACGATTTAACCTATAAGTTGTAAAAATAAAAAAAATAGGACATTTCATAAACACACTATTAGCTTTAAACTAAGCTAAGCTTGTAGTAACCAGCTACTTAAGCTTCGTTTCTTCCCAAAATGATATCATCGGGCATACTCTTCTATCCCACGACATATATTTTGTATTCGACATTATTTGATGAGAACTTTTCATATTAGAATCTCGTACACTACTATATTCGTTCGTTCGTACGTTCCTTTACTTTATGATACAATCTCATTCACTGTTTTTACGACCAACGGCTGTGGCGCTGGCGGTATAATAATTTTTACAGTTATTATAATAATATGTATGCGAATGTCAAAGTGTCAATTTATCAATATAATAGTCTTATTAGTGGGAGCCCTTTAATTTTAGTTATTTATTTAGTTTGATTGCGAAATTTAGATTGCTCAAAATTATTTTGGTCATGGAGTCTAAGGCGAGTCCATTATGTTCATTGCACTTCTGAAAATTATCATTAGAAAAAACTGGTTATTAATTATTGCATTTTGTTTGACGGCTCATTCTCAGAGCACCAGTGGTCTCTGTATATTTCATTACAAATAATTAATACGTTGTATTATTTGGTGTACATTGTAAAGTTGTTAGATAATTAGTTTTTCCGCCTTCTCAAGTTCCCGGTCCTTCATTCCCCTTCGCTTATTTGATTCAGTAAACTGTTCAAATATCGTTTATTCTACTCAATAGCAACGAAGGGTGTTTAGTCAATATCTACAGTTTAACAAGACTTGGATTTTTGACGGTGCCATAATAATATTAAGGGCGTCCGGGAATGAGTGGATAAGCCTGCACGTGCGTTCGGCCGCCCAGGAAACGTTTGTTTTTATTTTTATATCTAAAACCATTTAGTAAAACTTAAAAAACTCCCACTTTTCTACCCATCTGGGTGCATCACGTTCTCAGATTAAGCCTCAACACCGATTTTCTTTTTGCGATGTGTCACTAATGTTGATGTTTGTATATCATCTTTATGTATACTATAATATATATACTAATAGTTTGGTAATAGTTAGTTCATATGACGTTTCAAAGTGTTCCGTATGTAGTGATTGCACTGAATAAAGACCGTTTTGATTCGAATTAACTTTTTCTACTGAAAAAAGCTAACATTGTGTACACGTTATGTTTAAAGAAAAGCTAGTATATTACAAAAGGTAGACTACCCACTAAACCAAAACCAAGACTAGGTACCTACTAATTTATACTACTGTAATAATTTTCAGTAGCGATTGAATAGAAGGAAACACAAGTGCTTCGTTCTGCACCGTCGAATACTCAATTGCTGCGCCCATAAAAACCCAATCAGAAGCAATTTAAGCTCTTTTAAACCGGGCCACACTCAAGACTCAAAGGGCGAGTACATGCATACATAATGTGAAAACTGAATAGCTACGACCTGTGTCGGCTGTGTCCTTAAAACCCTGGTTTTTCAACCGTCGGTTACCTCTATAAAGCGGTACTAAGTTCCTTACCCGTACTATAACTACTACTATAACTACTAATATAACAGTTGTACTATAACAGTATCCGACATGTAACACGTGACTTTCACCACACAACGTTCAGTATAAAACGGTAACCGCTTCTGAAAAAATCGTAGCTTCACCATCTACAGAATACCTGATAGTCACTACTTTGAGGAGTGCTCGCATACAGAAAAACTGATAGTTACTACGCTGCTAAGCCGCAGTATAGCGTGTAGTCAGTAGTCAGTCGGTACGCTTTGGTACTTGGCTGGTGCAGGGCGAGAGGCGGGGGCGGCGACTATTCCTAGCGAAACTAGGCCGGCTGTCGACCGCTACAGTGTGGCTTGCGGCATGGACGAAGCGGGCAGCGGATGGAAGATGGGTGGGTGAACTGAGTTTGCTTGAAGATGCTTCTATTCATACCAAATATGCTGCAGGCTACATTAGATCTTACGGCAAAGCCTTTCAGTGCTACATAGATCGACAAAATCCAGACTTCTAAGCGCGGTGAATAAAAATACTATGGGTTTTTACAAAAAAAAATAACGCATTCAATTATAATATCTCTCCCTTTTCTCTGAATAACTTCAGTTACGCTGTCTTGAGTTACGCTGTCTTGAGTTACGCTGTCTGTGAGATTCAAATATTTCCGTCATTAACACACGCTTTCTGAAAGGTTGATCAACGCTAATCAGCTGTTAAGTCACTTGCTATTTCAACTTTTACTACAAGTTAGATAGAGATAGTAAGTGACTTGACAGTCGATTAGTGTTGATCGGCCTTTCAGAAACCGGGGGTAAGTCATCCATAACATATAAATGAATGCAGATAAACCTAGAAGCCTCGATAAATATTTAGTAAGCGTTTGGATTTCTAGATTTCTCTTTGGTAAACGTGGACGCGATCATTTTAATTTTAAATAACAATTTTGTATGCAGTTTTGTTTATTTATTTAAAAACTTTCACACAAAACAATGTAGTGCTAGGAGGACTTAATGCTAATAGCATTATCCATCAGTCTTCCTGGGCTTTTATACATTTGTTTTATTCATAACTATTAAAACTCATGGAGAATTTTGGATAGCAAATATACCGAATAATTCGATATCAATAAAATTTAATAATTAAGTCGCTTGTTTGATGTATTTATAGTAATAAACCAATCTGACCATGACGCGTACAATTCGATAGCCACATCATAACATTCATAGATATTTCAGGTTATTTTAGAGAGAAAACTGATGTTCTTGAGAGTGCTAAAGTTTCATGCAACTGTCATCAAAATGTGTCATTAATCTTATCTAAAATAATTCCTGTCATAACTATGAATTTTGAGATGTCGCTATCAAATTTTACGCTTCTTGGTCGGCACAGATTGGTCGTAAGCGCAATACAAAATTTGTTTTCTGAAATACCTGCTGCCTCAGTCTATAGACTGAGGGCCTTTTTTTAAACATTCGAAAACACTTTTCTGTCATTTTTATTTACACGAAAACAAAACAAGCCAGTTAAATATAGAAGTTTCAGAAAGCCCCGCTAATTTGCGTTCTTGTGCCTTACACCAAACACCCTCAAGAACTCCGAGTCCGGACGAATGCATTGCCAATACAAAAATCACTTCTAAGAATTACTGAGGTTCAAGAAGCAAGATCTATGTCGCGTCACTCACGGCTTATATATCAGATCCTCTTCCTGGAAACTGTTTGTCGAAATATGTGGAGGCGACCGCGGCCAATATATTGTCTCATACGAAATTATTATTTTACTCAAAGCTGCCAATACGATATCTCATTACTTGTTTTATTGTACTAAAAATGTTATTTACAATGATTGTAGGATAACACTAAAGATTTTGTTGGGAAATAAGGTTTTATGTTATAATATTATTAAGTCGTAGATAGTTTATTGTAAGCTGGTCGCGATGAACTGTCTGATGACTGGTAGATACACCGTTCTTTTAAATATTGAAAGTAAATTTACACCAACAAATCATGAAATCTCCGTGGCTACAGGCTACATATCTGAACATTGGCACACACACTCTTTTATGGCATTATGTGGGTGCTAAGAACCTTTATAAATTCGCACCCTAACAAAAACATTGAAAAGAGGTGTTCAAAGTAAGTTAAATAGTTTCGCGCCAGTTAAGGGTCCAAAATTCCACTAGTTGTGTAATAAGTTAGTAAAAGACTTACTTGTAGCTTTCCAAATAAAATCAATCATAAATTTCTCTCAAGGTGAAAGTTCCAAGAAATCTAGATGATTAATTAAACTTATCTGATATCTCAATCAAAACGAATTCTTTGTATTATTAATTTTTCTTAGAGAAAAAGAGCTATTAATAATAAAACAACGCATAAGGCAGATGATGTTTTTTGAGAATTTTAATTGAAAATATTGTGTTTTAAGTAATAAACAATACATTTTTGTCTGACCTTTAGCAACGTCATGTTATATGAGTAAATTTTCTAAATTATATAATTTAGAATAACCCAAAAGACAAAAAAAATATGATATAATATGTACTATGTAATAAATACGCAAAAAATTATCAAATGTTGTGTAATTTGTTAAAATTGTTAATAGTGTGTATTGTGATTATGCACTGTGTTGATTTAATTTAACGTTACAATGACTTGCTCAGTACGCGATCCACTATCAATGCAATCAGTGGAAAATCCCAATAAATTCTGCTGACTTATTCGTGATTGTAATAAAACATGAATAAATAATTTTAAAATAAAATAATCAATTATTTACTATATTCAGCTATAACTACTTATATATTCTTCGAAAACATGTTTTTAAAACACGCGTACGAAACAAAAAAAAAATTAGGCAGAAACAATATTTTTGGCAAAAACATAAAACCTACGATTTATTGTTTGATTGATTGAAAATACTTTATTGCACATAATAATAACAGTACAAAGGCGAACTTAATGCTATAAAGCATTATCTTCCAGACAACCTTTGTGTATTGTGGACATCAGATGTGTCAGTAGTGCACGTGAGAGGAAAACGTAGATTTATGGTGATTATAGGTAGTAAATATCACTCAACATCAGGTGAGCCATCTGCTTGCTCAATCAGATAGTAGTTAAAATAACTTCAAATTCATCAAACCACTCAAACTTTTTAGATAGTACAACGAACTCAATTAGGACGCCTTAGCGCAGCATCAATATTGCGAAACATCCGCATTCATTAATGCTCTCTTTAGATGATCTACGACTCGAAGCCAGTTTACTTGCACTTTAGAAAGCGAGTCTTTGTTTTCACTCTGCGGTAATTTACTGTAATGGGGAGAGATTTGTAAATTGTTCGGCTGAAATTCGCCGTCTCCGTATTGGCGGCGCCCCAAAGGTGCCGCGTTTTTAAAAATTTTTATAGAATCTAATTTAATTTAATTAGCCACAGACAAAGGAAAGCAAGGTAAGGTAATGCAATGCGTTCAAAACAGCACTTTCACTGCTAATTTATTTACTAGATACCGAATATAGGGCAGCACATAGTGCATCCGCTAGAAGCGTGCTTCTTTGTGTGGATTTTGTGTCACCTTATCGAAAAATCCTTCAGCGTTTAGACTGGAAGATAGGCGTAAATAGAGTCACGGCCGGTTGTCGATCTCCTAATTTGATGGTCACTTTGTTATCTTTGCCTTGAGAATATTATTGAACGCTAGTATGAATTCAAATGTTCCACATAAACATAATAATAACTTCTTGCATTAAGGTTTATTTTACCATGGATTGTGAAGGTTAAGCCCACTAAGTTATCTAATTTAGTTTTTATTGTTACATTTCATTACAGATAATGTAACTGATGTATAAAATACTTTATACGTTTAACAGCTTTTAACTTATAAAGTTTTTTTATAAGCAAACGCATTTTGCAAAAACCTTAAGTGCGTCATCAAAAGCCAGATGTGATAAATACAAAGTGTAATTCGAATAATTTAGATCAGAACGTTGGCGAATCTTTAAAAATATGGTGTGTTTACACAGGCCACGGTCTCGAACGCGAACTTGCCCGATTTTTATTGCGAGTTTAAAAAACCGAGCGAACTTGCCCCAGTGACCACAGTAGCACTTGATATAAATATAATGCATAGGCCCACCATCCAATTATAGAATTCGTCGGTGGCACATTGCCGCCGAACTAAGAGCCTGTGGCCAAATACCAAGCGCCCGTGTTGCTACTCGTTAGCCAGCTAGATATAGCAATGCACTTTGCCATTTAAAACTGAAACTGGATCAATAATACTCCATGCCCGTTTACTCCACTATGCTGGAAACGAAACACAAAAACCTGCATTGGTGACCTATTTTCCATTGTTTATGAGCTGCACTTTGTTCCAATGAAGAGTGTATTTGACGATTTGACTTGTTTAAAAGTGCACAGATCATAGAAGTAGTTGCGTGGTGCGGGAAGTGCGGGGTGCGCGGGGAGAGCGTCGGTTCGCGCGGTGTAACCTACATACCGGTCAACACTCCGGCTCAGTCAACACTCGCTACAGGGACATTAGGAGCGTTTGCTGAAAGATTTGTGCTTGAACAAGTAGACGACCTAGTGAATGGTGAATAGCAGGTCAACGTGTCTATGCAGCATTTGCAGTCGCAATGATATCTAAGCAGATACACTACGATTATAAGTTGCTTCCAATGACGCTAGTAATTGTTAACGCAGAGCCTAGGTAGCCAGATGGTGACATCGTGTATTGTAGTTGTATGCTAGAAGGAGTAAACCAACTTACCCTATTTCGTCTTCTCTCGTGTCTTTTATTTACACTTACCTGAAAAATAAAAAAGAATATAACTTATTGAGACCATTACAAATACCTATATGTGAACACCTGTATCTACGAATAATTCGTCATGCACTACTTTTTGTGATAACAATCTAAAATAATTGTCACCATTTTTGGGTAACCTGAATCTTTTCATACTGCATGTTCACGTTTAGATGTCGCAGTGCTAGTAATCGTGCAAGTAACTTGAACACTATGCCGTCCATACTGTCGTTCAAACGGACTAACGCCAGCATTAGATGCGACTAGACAAGGCCATAGCTATCAGTGAAATGTCGAGAAGGAAAGAGATGGATACACAAAGTATTTATTGCACACATAACAACACCACAAATGCAATTCACGCACACATAAGTGAATTTTCTATTTCTAGTACGTGTTCTAGGACTGATTATAGTTTCAAGTTAGTACATAGCTTCATGTCAATTTTAAGTTATTTATAATTTTATAATCGAATGGTTTTTGCTCGTAACTTCTGTCTGAAATTTTGCAAAGTAATTGGAATACCTGAATAGTGTAGTGTGTTTCAATTTACGTGACGTCTATTTCCGCTTACTTTAAACTAATTTGTGTTAGTTAATTAATAATCTACTTTCCCTGGGGCCGTATTCGAGGGCCTATTTATGTTTTCATAAATTAGCCAAATAATGAGACTATTTATAATTAGGACATTGTTGAACAAATAGGACAGTACAAATGGGATGGATAGGTACAGTG
The DNA here is from genome assembly GCA_963576535.1 of Plemyria rubiginata. Classification (NCBI taxonomy): domain Eukaryota; kingdom Metazoa; phylum Arthropoda; class Insecta; order Lepidoptera; family Geometridae; genus Plemyria; species Plemyria rubiginata. The sequence goes on along the minus strand of OY754908.1, from coordinate 10,839,344 downwards.
ATTTCGTCACTTTTATTTGAGGCGTATTAGTAGGCGCTAGTCAGTTATGTATGAGTCTACTAGTCTACTTGAAATGTGTATAGAAGTCATTATTCTTGTGTGAAAATTAACAAAAACAGGAAAAGGCCGTCTAGGTCGACAAACACTAAGGAGGTTACCGTCTATCAGTAAAAATTGGGTGAGTCGGTGTATAATGCGCACTTGATACACAAAATACCTATCTGATACCGCCAGTGATAGCCGAACTTGTTGCGACAGACTGGCCTAGAACTCAGCTTGAACTCAAGTAACCGCAATAAATGTGGCCGAATTGTTACAATAATACAGCATAGCGATAATAAACATTTCAGCCGACATGTTGTATCCATCTCATCTGTAAACAATGAAATTTTAGAGCAAATATGTGTCGCAGACGAATAATATGCAACGTAAGCTTTTGAATGAGCAGGGCGTTGAATTTTTACGCGTGAAGACAAAAGTGGAAACCTAGTAGTTAATAGTAGTTACCATGTAGCTAGTGTTGGATTTCCAGTGTTAAATAACACTGAATAAGTTAGCTTTTTCCAATAAAAGCCAGCACTAACCCCCAGTTTCTGAAAGCGCAATCAACAATAATCGGCTGTTAAGTCACTTGCTATCTCTAATTTGAAGTAAAAGCTGAAAAGCAAGTGACATAACAGCCGATTAGTTTTTATCGAGCTTTCAGAAACCGGATGTTAGTAAATTATTTTTTTTATTTTTATTTTATTGAAGAAAGAAACCAACAGCACAAAAATATAGTCAAAACAGTGTCTTTAACAATAGTACAGTCAATTATAGGTCTCTCTAGAAATATTTTTATTACCTAAGTAGTTGCGCCCCGCGATTTCACCCGCGCAGATTTAAATACCGGTATTACGGGATAAAAAGTAGCCTATGTGCTATTCCAGACTATAATCTATTTCTCCGCCAAGTTTCATCCAGATCCATTCAGCCGTTCTGGCGTGAAAGAGTAACAAACATCCATCCACCCATCCACCCATCCATCCATCCATCCATCCATCCATCCATACATCCATCCATCCATCCATCCATCCATCCATCTATACTTACAAACTTTCGCGTTTATTATATTAGTAGGATTATAGATAAGTAGGGAAAGTTAGGTAGTAGGATTATAGTAGGATTATTATGGATGTTCTGGGTATGTTATGTTTTAAGACAGTCAACATCTCATGCTTCTTATTCATGACGACGATGTGTAATCATGCTTCTGTTCAGCGGTACTGTACCACATATTACTTACGTGTTTAAGGGCCCGGCGACAGCGGCTCGCAGTTTCGAGGTGCGATTGGCTATTATTTCATTTTATTTCATTTGGGAGAGGTTGTTTGAAAGAATAACTATCCAGTGACACGCATAAATACTGTTCGAATACAAATAATACAATAATATAAGGGAAATGTGCTTGAGTCAGAAATCATTTTGGTATTAGGTAAATTTTGTTTCGGGCAGAGTAATGATTTCTGATTCGGGCATGTTTCCCTTATATTATTGTGTTATTTGTGTTCGATGTGTTCGATCAGTATTTATGCGTGTCACTGGATAGTTATTCTTTCAAACAAGCTCCCCGAAATGAAATAAAATGAATTAATAGCCAATCGCACCTCGAAACTGCGAGCCGCTGTCGCCGGGCCCTTATATAAGAATAACCTTTAAAAACCTCATTATTTGCATTGAAATTTGAAAAGCACCGATTGAAAACAAAACTAACATTGCTGTACAGATAAAATTTTAATTTTATTCATCTTGCTTTTAGCTTCTTATACTATTCATTGGTGTATTTCTTCACAAATCATCTCCTTGAACTTAGAAATCTGTTAATACAATTCTGGTTTGAAAAATAAATTTGAATCCATCGTCTATTTATATACAAAGTTAAAAAACATATACATTTTATGATTGTTTATAAGGCCATTATCATAACTTAGTAAAAACACTCACATAATTTCTAGATTTGTAAAACGTACATTTTGTTACTACTACTTACTGTTGACTATAATCTATCATTGTCACAAATTTAATCCAAATCCGTTCAGCCATTCTAGCGCGATTGAGTAACTTACAAACTTTCACGTTTATATTATTAGTGGGATAAGTGGGATTATGAGCGTATGCATCTAATATGTGTAGCATGTATGCACAGTACATATTCCATTTTCCGGTGCCTTAAACATATGCTTTCAGTAACTTTGTTTGAACAGTTAAGCAATTTTGTGCAATGTTCTATCTTATATTCCAACCAGTGTGTTTCTCGTACACGGTTCCCATAGAATTTGGGTTATCTTGATAGATCGCCCTACTCGATCCCTAAATGTGATAGCGTGGAGCGCTAGGAAAATTTCGTCGCGAAAGTGTGAAAAATATGGGTATTTCTTTAATTACTAAGTCGAGAAATTTGTTGTTATGACCCTAGGCACAATTACAAAAACTGCCTAGGGAAGATGGGGGAATGCCGATCACATGAGAGAAAAATGCTCTATTAGTTTTTTCATTTGCCTTATGTTATTTTTGAGGTTTAGAGACAACCCCTGCGCTGCAGCATACTCGCTGTGTTTCAAGGCATCTGTTTAATAAGTTATTGGAGTGAGCGGTATTACCCGACATTATCGCCATTACCCCTGCTTCCCCTATGTTGAAAGATAATGAAAGAAAAATACTTTGGTGAACGTACACACACGTAATCAGAAGAAAAAAACACGTGGTAAGTATGTATAGACCAAATTTTTCCATTTCATATTGTGTTATATTGTTTTTTTTAACTAACTTAAGAACGATTAAATAGCTTATACACTTTATTTGGGAAACCAACTATTATAGCAAATGGAAAAAGGAAAAGGAAGATAAATAAAAAAATACACAAATTTTGTTTGATTTATTTGTATTTGAAAAACAACAATACAAATATAGATAACCGTAGATATATCAAGAAGTTACCAGATCTATTCAGGCTTGACCTGCATAAGGAGAAATTTAAAAATACCCTAAAAAAAAGTACCCTAAAAGCTAACTTAAGTAAGTTTAAAGTTACCCTGAGAAGAATTTAGACCAAATGAACGCTAACATTTTCAACGAATTATATAAAACTCTTCTGACTTGCTTTCACTGCCCTTTTGTCAAGTCAAAGACTCAACTTTTTTATGATACGGACGCACTGGTTAGCAATGCATGCTAACCTTTTGGTGACGGCGGATTCGTCTGTCCTATATTCACTGCCGCCTGGCAGCTTGCCCAAATATAATTAGTCATCGTCGAGCGCCATAGCCGAAACATAGACTTTTCTTAGAACATGTTTTGGCTACAGAATACAATAGAAGTATTATCGTATAGAAGTGTCACTATAAACAGCCAAAGCGTGCGGAAACTGATATGTCAAACCTTATAAACCGTAAGAGACAGTTTACGTTTGATTATAAAATTTCCTAATTGAAAAAACTGAACAACTAAAACAGCATCACGATTTCCCCAGGCACGGTGGATATCCCTTCAGATCTCTCAGTCCCAAGTACTTATTCACAATTCTTTGAGTATGTCTAAGGGTAGTCAGTGGTACGTCCAAACATTACATTTTGGCATATACCCACATTTTGCAGTAGTTAGTATTCCATACGTGACAGATTGCAAGCCCATCGCCGCTGTTAGAATACTAACTGGTTTCTTCACGATGTTTTCCTTTACCATTTAAGAGCTGGCAGAAGAGACTGGCATAGCGCACATAAATTTTTCTACAAAAAAATCCATTTGTGCACGACCGGATTCGAACCTGCGACCTTACGATCGGAAGGCAGGGTCACTCCCACTAGACCACCGGAGCTCTAATTTCCTAATAAATCGAATGAATCTAGTAAATGTTGCTGGAAATTGTATCTCGCTAAACGTAATCGTATGAATCGCTCAAATCGTTCCGCCTGGAAATATAATAGAGTAGGCATGTACGGTACTGGACATCAGGCTGTGATGATAGTGATAGACTGCTTAAAAGAAAAAAATGTGTTGTTTTTTTAAGTGAAACAGATACGGAACGGTTTTGACAGCCATTGTGCATGTAAACATGAAATTAAATGGACTGGAAAATAGGTCGTGACGGGTAATGTTTGTATGTTAGTGGGAATTATTTTAACGTCTTCTCCTAGTTCAAAAATAATTGTTCACAGTGTTTTCTTACTACTACTAACAACATATTGACAATAGAAACTAGTCTCAAAAAAATATTTTCATACAATTTAAAAATCGAATGAATTAATGATTTGAAAAATTAAGAAACAGGTATTGTTTCCAAACAAAGAAGAAATCATAATATAACTTGAATCCTATTTTAAATTATCGTCACCAATGCCATCTATGATCAGTGTGTCAAACTGAATATTTCAACTACTGGCCACTAGATGGCGCACCAATTCAATTCTGGTAAATCTACGCAACACATCCTTTAAATTGCTTTCTGTAAGCCAACATACATTCAGTTTTTTATAACGAGCTTTTTATCTGCTACCTTTTTTGCCCTTTATTAGAAATACATAGGTAGATTTTTTTTAATTTATGTGCGCAAAACCAGTGTTCTTAAACGGTGAAGGAAAACATCGTGAGGAAACCAGTTAGTATTCTAATAGCAGCAATGGGCTTGCAACCTGTCACGTATGAATACTGACTATTGCTAAATGTGGGTGTGTCAAATGTAATGTTTGGACGTACCTCTGACTACCCATCTAGACGTCCTCAAAACATCAAGAGTTAGTACTTTGTACTAATAGATCTGACGGAATATCTACCGTGCCTAAGGGATCTAAGTCGTGGAGCTGTTTTTTATTATTTTACAGTTGTATTCAAGTCATTCAACTATACAATTTTTTTATAAAAAAAACAGCCCTAAATACATATGCATCTGTTTTATTGACTAAAATTAATATCTACTACTAGCTGACCCGGTAGATATCGTACTGCCTCAATCGATAATTCCTAGCATTTTCATATTTATTCGCCTTTTAAACCTTCTCTGGACTTCCACAAATAATTTAAAGCCAAAATTTGCCAAATGGGATCAGCCGTTCTCGAGATTTGGCAAGACTAACGAACAGCAATTCATTTTTATATAATATAGATAGATAGAAGATACGAAACTCATTATTATTTCGAATTTCGTAGCTCGTAGCACGTTCTACGATGTGCTACGTAGCCATGACGCTTTCTTGTGCGTTCTCGTTGGTATTAGTATTCAGCGTAAAAATTTCCCAGAGATTTCACAGAATATCAAGCAGGTGTTATGTAAAGCATAATTTATGGCTACGACTGTCCTTTTTTTAGGGTTGTTGTCAGACCCGTCCTTCGCTTTAATTATTATTATTCTCTGTGCAATTTCATCTAACACCCTTGACAGGTTTCATCGCAAATTGTGGTAGCGAAATTATTTTATTTTGTCGTTTCCTTATATATATCTAAATAACGCTATTCGTCAGATAAAGTTATTTTCGTCCCGTCTAAATTAAAAACAAAAGACTTTCATCCCCAAAGTCAAAATATAATCCTACTAATAATATAAATACGAAAGTTTGTAAGTATGGATGGATGGATGAATGGATGTTTGTTACTCTATAACTCCAGATAGGCTGAACGGATCTTGGTGAAAATTGGCACAGAGATATATTAAAGTCTGGAATAAGACAAATGCTACTTTTTATCCCGTGGGAATACCGGGATTAAAAACTACGCGAGTGAAACCGCGGGGCGCTACTAGTATTCAATAAAATCACAAGGATTACGCGGTACTTATCCCCATGATATTTTTAATAATAAAAACAAACCCAAAAATCTATATGGGCATCTGAAGATAGTCCAAATAATACATTTGGCAAATACCCACATTTTGCATAAGTTTGTTTTCCATACGTCACATGTGAGCCCATCGCCGCCACTACTTACTTCCTCGCGATGATTTTCATCACTATTTGAGGGTGATGGAATTGGGCATCTGATTTTCTCTTCTATTCTAATACAAGATTCGACAAAAACAACGTTGACAATATAATAATAATAATAAGTACATCTTCGTTAAAATATGTTTCGATTTTAGTTGAATTAGCTATTGAAAGTACGTAAGTAAAGTAAGTAAATTAGCTATTGTAAACTAGTGAAGACCCCCGCTTTCTAAAAGCGCGATCAACACTAATCGGCTGTCAAGTCATTTGCTATCTCTATCTTAGTTGAAGTAAAAGGTGAAAGAGCAAGTGACTTGACAGCCGATTAGTGATGAGTGACCCCTGGTTTCTGAAAGCACGCTAAGTCTTTAGACTTAACTAATAAGATGAAACGTAAATAATATTTCAATATTAACCGTACCGTTGCCAATAACAACCTCCCCCGGATTTCTCACACAAACATAAATTCCATATCCACAACGAATTGACTTCGGTAGCTGAGGGTGTGTGAGTGAGTGCATACAGACACCAGCGTGGCAACACCATGGCCTGTGTAAGTCTACCTTCTACCTATTCCTAGGTAGGGCTAGGTATGGGTGTTGGGGTAGGTTATTGTATGTATAGGTATGTTTGTATATCTTTCGTTTGTTTTGGTCGAACGTGCATGTTTGGTTAAGTCTGGCGGGATGTTTGGCATTTTTAGCAAACAAATAAGTAAATCTGCATCGATACAATTTACTAAACGTAGGCATAAATCGTGAGTCAAAATCCACTTTTGTGCCGATTCCTCGTATTACACGATAGAGTGATAGTGCTAGAGGGAGGTATGCGGAACCGAGCCCACAGCCACACAGGAGCCCTTTGGGTTTTAGTCGGTAAGAGCCGACATAACTCTTCTGTTGTCACCACAACAGAAGAGTATCCATGAGGATTTCCCAACGTTTTAAGAAAAGGTGACCATCTTAGGCAAAGAGATTCTACATCATTCATGACAGAGCTCCACTTAGTGGGAGTTATTTACTTAGTAATCGTACGTTATCATTCTTAGAGTCGCACATTGCTTTACCTAAATGTTTGCAACATTTAGGTAAAACAATGTGCGACTTTATTGCTGATAAAAATCTCTTTCAGGCAACCTTGGAAGGGTAGACACTAATCAAAATTCATTTATCTATCACTAGTACATACTTTTTGAGTTTATTCGTTATATACAAAAATACAAATCTTTCCTCTTTATAATAATATTAGTGTAGAAAACATATTTTATTGAGTTATTTCACCAAGTTGCTCCACAAACAGCATTTATACACCGGCTAACACTAAAGATTTACTTAAAAAACTTTCATAAAAATTGAACTAGACTACAACGAGCCAGAATACAGTCACAAAGTGATATTGTCTTGAAAACATTGCTTTCTAGTGGAAAACTGAAAAGCAAATGAACTGTACAAAAAACTGTGCGGAACCAAACAAATTAGAATATCGAAGTAGGTATACAAGGTGCGACAAAACGCAAAACATCGCCAAGAGTATGCGGTAAGAAAGCGATAGGGTCTCGCGTTTACTCACGTAATTAAATTATTTAGTTTGTGTGATCCGGCCCTAATATAGTAAACAAATAAATAAATATTGCTGAACATTCCACACATTCCTAGTCCATATTTGAACCACATAGCATAGCTGATATTTGTTTTTACCTTATAATCCCAACTAATATTATAAATGCGAAAGTAACTCTGTCTGTCTGTCTGTCTGTCTGTCTGTTACGCTTTCCCGCTTAAACCTCTCAACCGATTTTGATGAAATTTGGCACAGACAATCTTTAGACCCTGAGAAAGAACATAGGCTACCTTTTATTGCGAAAAAAAGAGATGAAGAGATTAAAAGTACGCAGACGAAGTCGCGGGTACCAGCTAGTACTATATAAAAACCTAGACCGATGACAAACATCTATGATCTTCACAAACGTAAATACTTAATTACTTAACCGAGCTGATGCTACAAATGCATGCAACGTCTGTGATTCTCAGACAAGTCGATAACGTTTACACATGCATCACAAGGATCGTACGAAAAAGTGCACGATGATTTCATTCTTTTGTTTCGCTTAAATTATCTGGCATGACAGGTGAGCGGACAGATCAAAGGCGCTACACCCAAGGAATATAGATATTCAAATTCCTTGGCTACACCGATGGTTCAATGTTGACAACGAAACCCTAAAAATCGAACGCAACGGCAACACAGATGCAAAACACACACGCAGACTTTTCCCACGAGCTCTATCTGTGTGCGTGAGGGTGGCAGTATCCTATCTATATCTAGATAGGTAGTCTAGATAGATCGATGGCTGGGTGCATCGGTGCAGCGTTAGCCTAGGTTAGGGGTAGGTCGGGACCGCCCTAGCTACCATCACGTAACTCAGACTTCTATTTGCTTTTTGAAGTAATGAGTTTGTTTTCCACATTGCGCACTTGATGGGCTCTTAGATTGTCTGAAGATAATGTATTAACTCGGCAAAGTTTTTTTTAATAAAGCTTCATCTACCTACGGTGAGGGTGAAGTAGAATCGCGTCTATTTATTTTAGTGGGTATAGTTATTGATATATTATTAGGTATTTGATTGTCTATGTAATTTCTATCTGGAAGACAGACGACGACTGTATTTATGAAAAAGCATATAACCAAGTTTCGGAGAATAATTTATTGATTGAAAATACATTGCAAATATGCACATTAAAATGACAGTAGGTCAAAGGCGAACTTAATTCTATAAAGTCTTCTAGATTCACTATACAAAAACGTGAACATTTTTTGAAAAATCCTTCCTTGGTGGGTGCCGTCATAAGAGGAATACGTGTGCAAAGTTTTGTTTCTAGCCCTAAGGGTTTGGCCCGTGTGTTGTCATCAGACCCCTGCATACAAAGTTTCATAAAAATGGTTCTACCGTTTTCAGATAAAATTCGAGTTTCAGATAAAATTTACTATACACTAGCGATCCGCCCGCGCGCCCCTGCTTTGCACGGGTGCACATATCATGCATGTATTATACATATAAACCTCCCTATTGAATCACTCTATCTATTAAAAAAACCGCATCAAAATCTGTTGCGTAGTTTTAAAGATTTAAGCATACATGGGACATGGGGTCCCTATAGGACAGAGAAAGCGACTTTGTTTTATACTATGTAGTGATATGTAGTGAAGAACTTGTATAACTGTATGCAAAAAAAACATATTATTATATAAAAGTTCACTCGACCTCGTTTATAGGTTTTAGGTATTTGGAGGACATTGTTAAAATCGAAGAATCTTTTCCGGAAATCTTTGAGGAAGGCTCATGTCCCGCAGTGGACTTCTTCAGGAAAATGATGATGTTCATTGTGATATTACTATTATTTTATCTAGCTGATGGAACAAGCAGATGACCCACCTCTGATGTTAAGTGGCAACCATCGCCTATAACAAAGCATTGCCTCGTTAGTCACGCACGATAGGAACGTGCCCTATGATGCACTGCCCTGCGTCATCAACTTGAGGCTTGCAGATGTTAAGCCTCATGTGCCTGTAATTACACCGGCGAATTGCTGTGTTTCAGTTTTAAGAGTATGTACTCTTAAAACTGAAACACAGCAACGCTGCTTAGCGGCAGAAAAAGGCGTGGTGGTAGTACTTCCCCGGACGAGCCCTGCACAAAGAGCTCTACTACTTTTGTTAATTAATCATTTTTGTTTACATCTATATAGAAAACTGCAAAACATCCGTTGGTATATTATGCCAAATGTAATGTTTGGACGTACCTCTAACTACCCCTTCGTAATAATTCGTTAAAACTGGTTTTATCCATTGTTGTAACCATTTTTAACGAATGACGATTCTAAATGTCAATTATGCGATCGATAAGAACGGTACTTGCACTGCTATCCGAGGGTATACAGGGTTACAGGAAAAATCGTGCTAGATCCGTTAAGGGCGTGGAGTACCCATCATTTCTGACTTATTTCACTATGAAACACCCTACCCTAAACATAACCCTTTTCAAGCAATTCGACTTTTAATTTTTTTATTGAAAATTTTGTGCACCTTAATTATTATTATTATTGCATTTTTACATGTGTAATAAGATGCTTTAGGATGTCAATCATTAAAATAGTGCATAAGTTAATTGAATAGACCGTAGTAGACAAGTGAAAGTTAAGAAATAAGAAAAAATACTAGAAAGTTTATTTTTCTCTAAGGGATATCTAAAAAAAATATTATGGCAATTGTTTGTGAAATAAGTCAGAAATGATGGGTACTCCACGTCCTTAACGGATCTAGCACGATTTTTCCTGTAACCCTGTATATCCCGTAGTGATATTTTTTTAAATCAAAAACTCAAACTATAATTCGCAAGGCGGGCCCTTCATATGTGACGATGCTTTTGAGACTATTGATTAACCCGTTGTGTTTTGGACATGCGTTATGTAAGAACAATGTTTATTTACCAATACGTATGTCGAGTTCGTTGAACTCAGGTCCTGATCGGGAGTTTTCGGCAATGTCCGCATTTCAGAACAGGATAGCCGTATACAAGGTCCTGGGGGTGCGAGCGAGTGCCCTTGGAGGGTAGAGACCTTGAGCTGGCAAAATCAAGGGTAAGGTTGTGAGTGTGTGTGAATTGGACCTGTGCTAGTGAGTACATCGATAATAATAATGTGCAGCATTTTACTTGTGCTGAAATAGGTACCTAACTAGTACGGTTCCTACGGAAGTTATCCTTGCAGGTACGGACGCGCGTTTTTGTCCAGCACACACAGAGACAGAGATCACAATAGGTATTTTATGCTAAATAACCAATTAAATTGCTTCATTTTAAATCAAACCTACCCCCTACCCAGCAGGTGGGGGCTACCTTGAGTAAGTAGGTTGATATAGGTATACCTACCTAATAAGACTGTGGGCGTCTAGTCTCTAGGTACGAAACGAACATTTCGGATTTATATTTAACTTATCTACCTATGTAGAATACCTAGACTATCTTTCTTTCATTCTAATTTAGATTTTTGTTAAATGTTTATTTTGAGTAGAATTATTACAAGCGGTCGTTATAAAATAAGCTTCGATCAGTTAATACAGAAAACAGATACCTATCTGAGTAGGTACTATTTGCTTCAATTGTATTGATATCTTATACAAAAATGCATAAAATCACAGCATACCTACATTATTACATCATGATGTAATGCAATCAACCGATCGAGTCGTAAACCCGCCATAAAAATAAAAACTCATGTCAACAAGCAACAACTACGACCACGTGCTCTACCCAAAATAGATGTGCACGCACACACACCCACACGCACACGCACGCACACACACACACGCAGCCGCGCCGCAACGCCCGCGGAAAAATCAATATTTTGAGCAAAACTACTTCCCTTAGCCTCTGTGTGAGTCGGGCCTCCTCCCTCCTACTAAAAACCGAATGCCCTATCTCCACCCTTAGGCGCGAACCGAATCAAACCTTACATGTTACGAAATAAAGTAGTATTTGTGTTACTAAGCGCGGGGGTAGTTATACTGCGGGGGTACTAAGTAGTGCCGTCCTGCTCCGATCAATCGGATGAGTCGGTCGCGCGGCCGCGTGGCGCCGGCCGTCGACCCCGGCCGGCGCGGTCGTTACCCCGCGACGGTTGCACCCTGCTACCCCGAACACGCACCCTGTTCTTGCCGAATCTTGGACCCGAGCCGCGCTGACATTGACTCGATGCAGTTCGATGAACTCTGCAACGCTTCCGTTTTCCGGTGCTCTATCGAACTTCCAATAAATGCTTGTTATCGAAGAATTTTATTTAAATAAGGCATTACGACGCATGTGCGCACTTAAAGAAGTTTATTTGAGTTTATCGCTGCATAAATTCTATGGGAACACGAATTGTAAATAAAATAACATGCGTATGAGACTAAATTTTTCAGGTAGGTATAATCTGAAAATCAGGATCTTTTTGATAAGTACTAATCAGAGTAAAAAGCCATGGCTATAATTTTGAGTCTGGTTCATAAATATAAAAAATTGGTTGGTCAGTCGATAGTGATTGTGATATTACATGAAATTACTTAGGTATTTTACGTTTGCAGAGCTTAAAACGTGAAAATAATTCAATTACATTCAATAACAACTAATCACTATTAGTGAATGAATGAGAATGAATGGGCGAGCGTGTGTGGTAAGAACAGACACTAATGCAATCAAGACACGAAATAAATCATCCCTTATTCAAAACAAATTAAGCACAAGCATGCTGAAATAAAGAAAAAAACCATGACTTTGAATTTCGAAGTAAATGGAGTGACTAAGTGAGCGTTTGGGAACGTACATCCTTTAAAACACTTGACGCATCCGTTTAAAAGAAATGATAAAATGAGGTATTATTTTTAACATGCAGAGTGATCACTTAAATCTGTAAAAGCAGCTTTAATGCAGGACATTAAAAATAATTTACTACACGAGAGATACATTAAATGACAATGTTGATAGATATGTGAGTGAGTCAGTTACTTTCCTATATTGAAAATAAGTTGATAGCTCCCAATACAGAAATAATATACTTTTAGGCAACCACATGGTGGAGGTGATGTTAATTAATTAGTCTGAATTCTGAATTTCTGACATGCCTTCATAATATTGTGCTCCGAAAATTGCATTTCAGTCCGAAGTCATTCAATTTATTCTTTTTCCATTGTGCCCACCTGTCGCTAAACATCAGCTTTAAATGTGTGGTAAAAAAGTCTTCCGGAAATACCTCAAATTACTCTTTTTTAGCTGCACTTAAAAATCTATTTCGGTACGATTTTTCCAAGCATTTCTTACTTGTTTTTATAAATCTGTCACCGATGACCATGATTCTGGTTGCCATTCATCCTGTTTAATTCTGGATTAGATTTACTGTATGGCGTCTTTGACATCGTTTTCAGATAACAAGCCGTAGTAATACACGCCTGGAATATTGTCTAGGAAATGCAAATGCAATGTGCTGCCAACATTACAGCAGTTTCACATAATATACTCCTGTCCTTGTATCGCACTATCTGCTAGCAGCTAGACAAGCTCCGTAAATAACGCGTCAAGATGCGCCAACTAGCTTCAGTAACAGCTGGGTTCAGGCGGGGGTCAATGCCCACTCGTATTTTCAACATGTGCCGACGTTTTCCGCGTTCCAAGGAAAACTCTTGTCATTCCTTCGGAAGCCTTCGGCTTTCTTCGGGATATGAAGCTTCTCGATTTTGGGTAATTGAGACGTTCGAGATTTGAACATGTTTTCGGTTATGGGGATTATTTAGGCGTGTTATTAGAAGCAGTATGTATCGACAGGCAGGAGTATACTATTCTCTGAACATGTCGCTGGTACTGTGTTGTCAACACGTCGTGAAACTTTGTGTTTAGGCACCTGTAGATATATAATTTGTTATGCAGTAAATCCTTTCTATAATCTATTTTTGGGACTACTACCATGCTATATTCATAGTACCTATTAGATCAATGGTTAAACCCCTCTTACAGACAGCCTTGGATCTTGTGATGATATCTTTTTTGGAAATTTGGGAAAACGAATTCAATTTTTATAATTTTTGGCTAAAAGCTCAAGAATGAAGTAGCCACGGCAGACATTCTCCAAGATCCTTGATCCTCGATTAGGTAAAAATGATCACCACAGACTATATTACGTTAGGCACAATGATAATATTATGAACTCTTATTACTGAACTCTGTCAACACAAATGTAAACAATGTGAACAAAATCTACTGTTTAACTTTGTCACAGACAGAGGACACCGGATGAAATACACAAATATTATTGCCTTCACATAAGTGTTTATTCAACGGTCTTGGGACCAGCAATGTTCACACACCACAGATTCAATAATTACCTACTTGACAGTGGCACTGACATTGGACATAGTGACGTCACCATTTATCGATGCAAGGATAATGCCAAGTAAGGCTCGCCCGATAAGGACAGACTAGTATATTAAACTAAATCATCATACCTACCTACTAATATAATATTTTTAATTATTGGTAGTCACAGCGCCATCTAGCCAAAAAAAAGCAATGCTTCTACTATGGAAACCACATAGAAGAGATTATTTTACAGCAAACAGAAGATACGTAACTAACTAAACCGTTTTTTAGTTTTTTTCCTGAAAATGTATTTTTTTTAATAAGTAGGTACATAATTTCTGTAGTAGTTTGATTTTAGGATCTTGTACATCAAAATACACATCCGATAAAAGGCAATAAAAAATTGTCTATGGTCGTAATGAATTTTAAACTGTTGAAAAACAACCAAATTTAAATTTCGAACTGCTGTTACAAAGCAAAACGAGTATCTGCAAACGCAAACAAATCTACACCCAGAATAAAACAGTAGACCTGTAAATCTGTCTGTTCTAGTAATAAAAGCCCCATGCCTTAGACACACGCTACCTAGAGCAAAGCAATATCATCGACCTGGGGACTATTTCTACGTCTCGTCGCCAAGGTTAAATGCACGATAGAAATATCGCGCCCTTGAATCTTCGGACTCGTTAGGTAACTGGGATAATGATGATACAAACCTGCTTTTGGGCTAACATTCATCGACATCATTAGTCAATATCGACGAGTATGTCTCCTGAGGCAATTAGCAGTTCAATATTTTGAGAAGTTTTCTACGAATAATACAGAAATAACTCGTATTCGTTTTAGCTTTTTTTTTGTTTTATTTTCTCCCCATCAGTTTTTACTAACAACCATCTGCTGATAATAAATTATGCTTTCTAGGAATGTTTCAAGCCTCCGTCAGTGTCTTTAAGGTGGCCTAAAAACTCCGTCACTGAGTTTACCACTAGCTCAATAAATAAATATTGGTGCACATTCGCGCTGCAATCGTTGTCACTTTTTTTTTTTTATACAACTAGCTGATGGAACAAGCAGATGGCCCACCTGATGTTAAGTGGTAACCATCACTAAAAGTATAATAATTTAATTTTTTACCTGTTTCACACAGAACAGTATTTCACAAAATCCAAAATCTGATCACCAAGGTCATAACACCGTTAGTACGTCATTACAACCTTTTTCGCGCCACAATAATGCCACATAAAAAAAACTACGGACAGCCTACGCGCGGGCTCAAGGGCAAACGGACAATGATCGCTTGTGTGCCTTGATTGCAAATAGGGTTACCGGGGAAGGCAGGGAAGCCGGAATCATCGGCACATTCCTTGAAAAGCCGGTGTTTTATTCAAAACTACAATATTAAGTTGCGATTGCGCTATTTCAGGAATTTCTTTCTCAGTAGTTCCAACTCAAATATAGACTCAGAATTTCAATTCATAAATTTCATTCCCTATGCTACGCTATTCCAGGTAGGTATTTCTTTCTTACCACTTCTAGTACCGTATGTTCCATCCTCGTCTGTCATCATCGTCTTTACAATTGTTTGGCTGTGTGTTCGCTAATGCAAGAACAAAACTGAAAACTTTTCAGTTTATCACAAAGTCTTGAAGCTGCTTCCAGCTTCGCAATTTTTTGATCCCCAGGCACGGTAGATATCTCCTCAGATCTCTTAGTACCGAAAACTTACTTTAGATTTTTTGAGGACGTCTAAAAGGTGAAGTCAGAGGTACGTCCAAAGTCCAAACATTACATTTGGCACATACCCACATTTTGCAGAAGTTAGTATTCGATACATGAAAGGTTGCAAGCCCATCGCCGCAGTTAGAATACTGAAATGGTTTCCTCGTGATGTTTAGTAAAACATCACGAGGAAACCATTGCTCTTACGAAGATTTATCTCCGTAAGAGCACTGGAATTGCGCACACAAATTTTTCGATAGGAAAATCAATAGGTGCACGAACGGATTCGAACCTTGACCGTGACCTTACGATCGCAAGGGGTCACTCCCACTAGACCACCGGTGCTCAATCATGCAAGAACAAAAATATTAGTTATATGGGATTTCTGCAATTGATTGAACTGAATTGGAATTTGCCCATTGTTTTAGAAAAACTGGTTCATTTTCTGATTGACAGATTCAAGGACATATTATAATAATGCAGTCTAAATAATTTTGACCACCAAGCGATGATGCGGTGATACGTGTCGTTGTGGTACAGCCCATAATATAGTTATTTATTCAATTTTATGACCACCAAGTAAAACGGTAAGTTCCCTGTTATAAAATATCATAATTCGGGCCCGGGTGATCATTCCCATCGCATTCGCGTACAAAAACAACCGGAAAAGGAGAGCTTTGGCCGGACTTTTGCCAGCCCTTTTGCACAGATGCACGCTGTTTATGGTTTCGTAACAGTGATGGCTGATGCATGAGTCACGGCCGGCCAAGTTCATTGTCGCTCCGAACTTGAACCCGCTGTGTTTGTAGGTGCATCGTCCATATGGAAATATGATATATGTTTAAATCTTGTCTTTCAATATTAGCTACACATACAATTAGCTATTACACATAGATATCTTATCTGATTCCAAAGACTCTTTTAAAAGATTGGTTCGAGAGCATCTCTTTAAAAAGCTAAAATAGTATAACTTACCTTCCTAAGTAGGTACCTACTATTACAATCAATTATATTTCAGTTACCTACTTATAGTAAGTAGGTCTATTATCATATTATGTATTGTATTCTATGTTTAATAGTTTAGGTTTTATAGTAAGTAGTTAACTTCCTTCTTATTCTAGTATAAATATAGACATTATGTATATTATGTATATATATATATATATAACTTCTATTAAATGTTTAAACAAACAGTTTCATAAATACTTAGTAACACGCCACACCATCTTTTTGCACGCCCAGGATGACTGGTAGAAAATGCTATTAGCATTAAGTCCTCCTAGCACTATATTGTTTTGTGTGAAAGTTTTAAATAAATAAAATAAATATCTAAATTTAATTGTATGACCATAACATAGGTCACATAAATTAATTTCACATGTTTTTAAGTCAAGATTTGTAATAAAAATCAACAGGCGAACATTTTACATGCGCCATCCAACCTCCAAACCACAGAACAAATAATAGTACACTTGTGAATACGCAAAGGTTGTGAATAGCTACTGTGGTATCTAATAACTGACATAATACTTTACAGTTTATTATCCCCGGACACGGAACAAATAGTGGCGGTACGTCGGCACACACAACCTTTAGCTCACGAAGCAAGTTACTATACCAACAGAGGGCGTAGTTGCAGTTTTGGTTGACACATTACACGCGTGTATGGTGTACACTACACGCAGTTTTTGTATGAAAATAAGAAAAGCGCATCTAGCGGACACGACGGACTTTTCTTATTTTCATACAAAACTGCGTGTAGTGTACACCATACACGCGTGTAATATGTCAACCAAAACTGCGACTACGCCCTCTGAGCTAAGCTAAGGGACTGTCAAACCGCGTGTGTTGTTAAAGGTACATTCGATTTCATTCTGAAACTATATCTCGCAGTGGAGCACCGGTGTATTCGTGTTATTGATAACACCGGTAAACACTACGGTCGACACTCCAAGTACGTGACAATGACTGTCTCAGATACCAGTTACACATGTAGCGATAACCGACCAATCATCCTAGTGTTTACATGCTCAGGCGTTTGCGTACTTTCTATGAATAAACACTACTAGTGTAGTCTATAGGATAGTCTGGCAACACTAACGCAGTTATACCCAGCAGACAATTTCCAAACAATGGCAGCACTGCAATCAATAAATTAAATGTAGGCAGTTATTTGCAGCAACGTTTACGTAATGGTGTATCAGATTTTCTTCCGAAATCCCCATCAAATACATGTGAGTTTAAGGGATGGCTGTCGCACCCTGTATGTTATTATTATACTGGCAGTTTGCAATGCACGGAGGGTCGTATTGACTTAAATAGTGTTCAGCAATTATTTGAAATCCGAACACGACAAGTGCATGCATTCACACACCAACAGCTCGCATTGCTTTGTTACGCGATTTGAAGGGTGTGTGTGCGGTGCAATAACAGACATAATTATACTTATGAAAGAAAGAAAGAAAACATATTTATTTTGAACGCAATCCTAAAACTAACAGTTAAAGTAATTATGTAGGTGCAGCATACAAAAAAAGAAGAAAATAAGTAAATAGATAAGGTAAAAGCATACTGTATAAACAGTAGAGAAATACTTGAGACTTATAGATAGAGACTTTGATCCCCAGGCACGATAGGTGTACTAAGAGACTTCTTAGTACCAAGAACCAACATTTATTCTAAGATTCTTTGAAGATGGCCTGAGCTGAGATGAGATGTTGTCAAATATTACATTTAGCAGTGAACCACCTTTAGCAGTAGTGGTTTAATATTCCATGCGTGACAGATTGCAAACCCTGTGCCCTGCGTCATAGTTTTCGCTAATAATAAGTTCGGAATAGTTAATATGTCGTGTAGACTCTACACTACTCAACTAAACTGAAGAGTGAAGTTAGGTTAGGTAAGGTATTTCACTAATTTCTCGCCTTTTCTCACTCTCTTTGCACTCGAGTGCAACACGTAACTTTTCATTCCACCTCAGCGAGGAAATGACTAAATGCAAAAAAAAAGTTTACAATCACAAGATAGGTACTTTTATTTCAGTTTAGGTATTACCTACTACATTATGACAGGTAAGTATTACAGAATAATCTTTAAATTATAACAAAATAATAATAATAATAATAATATTAATGTTCTTGTGTTCAAAGTCGCAATATTGAAGTAATTAGTTTTTTCTTTTGATTTTGGAATTGGAGGGTTTTGGTCATTTTTCTCCGCGGTGACCAGCCGTGTTGGAGAAGGGAGAGGGGGCTGGTACTTTGATTGCTATTGCAACGGTTGTAGCCCGGCGTTGGTCTTGTTCTCGGCTGCCGTAACGCTGAGCTTGTTTGGTGCCGGCGCAATCGCGCGTGAAGGAGCCCAGTATGCAGATAATTTGTTCTTTTTTGGGGCTTGAGTTTCTTTTATTTTGTTAGTACTATTTTTAGTAACAAAATAATACTATGGTATAATTAAGAAAATTTTCACTTGTTTTCAAGTTTCTTGTTTTTAATATAAGGTTTAACAATGATGTGAAAAAATGCCGTGTAAAGAACCGCGTACAAAGCAAATTGAAAAAAGAACACCAAGAAGGTTCCGAGTCTGAGTTTTTAACAAATAAAAAAAAAGTTGTATGATATATTCGGCACCATAGAGGTAGCAGTAAATAGGTTTAATGTTTTTTTTAATTCACAAACTTAGTGCACACGATGTTCTAAATTCAATTTACTTTATCCTCTAGAGAATAAAAACGGCTTTTGCACTCGGTTGCAACGGATATTGAAGAGCAAAAATACTCTTTCCGAGATGGTGGGATGAAAAAGTAATTACTCTTTCTCAGCCAATAAATAATGCCAATCAATCAACAACTAATCAATAGCCGTATATCTTCCACAATAGCGTCGGTTTTTTCCTTCATTCAACCAGTAACTAACCTGTAATGTAACAGCAGGCTGATCACGTAACTTTTGTTGCATTCAAAATCCAGTCGCCTATGTCAATTTTGGCAGTTTTGCGCTGCCAAAATTGACCTAAGCAACCGGATTTTAAATGCAACAAAAGTTACGTGATCAACCTGCGTTCAGACTCGATTATTACCCAAACATTGTCTCTTCTATTGCTAATAGAGGACTCCCACTCACTCAACATTTCTCAAAGGTTTATTGAAAGTAAATGCTTATTAGCTTAAAGGAAAAGGGAAAACTGAGTATTTACAATAAGTAATCAAATAAAATGATACAATTTGTAACATTACAGTGGAGAGCACCCTTGTTACAGATCTTATACCTATATGTTTTGTGCGACTACCCTACTTCTTTAAAAAACACTGTATTAGGTAAGCAATGATGTAATAATTTTACTGTTCAAGGTCATACACTAATAACCTAATCCAATTTTAAAATTCAGTTTACAGTTCTGCGGCTCGATTACGCTAATGTCTGGCTATCGAGATGGCTTTACATTTGACATTTGATTCCCATCCATTCTATATGTATATTATCTACTAGCGACCCGCCCGCGCGCCCCTGCTTCGCACGGGTGCACATATCATGCATGTATTATACATATAAACCTTCCTCTTGAATCACTCTATCTATTAAAAAAACTGCATCAAAATCCGTTGCATAGTTTTAAAGATTTAAGCATACATAGGGACATTAGGACAGGGATATAGGGACAGAGAAAGCGACTTTGTTTTATACTATGTAGTCATCATCATCATGGGAATCATAAGTCAAACAGAAAGCCATCTGATAGCCATGCAAACACTAGCGTAATCATGCGGCCGAAATGGCTTGGCCTAAAACCTATATGCTTTACCTATATGCTTGCATTCGTTTTATTCGAACAAATGCTCGCATGTCTGAATGCAACCAATACCAATCATACTTAAGTAGGTATTATGTTGACAAAACCTCAATCATATAAGGTAGGTCCGTATTAGGCATTTGAGTTTGAACAATAGGTACCTAAGTACCTATCGATGGATGATTTCATACATGAGTATCAGCCGGGGGCAATGACCTTTGGAATGGAATTCAGATATGTCAGTGTTGACGTCACTTTCAATGTCAGCGCAGCGCCTTGGACAATGCTTGTTATTTAGACAGACAAGTATTAGAAATTAGGAAAGACAATTTCATTTGATTAGCGAGTTTTTTTACATGTTTTCAAAACACGTTGATTGTAATAACGGTTAAAAAAACGGGCTTAAGAACACACATTAAAAAAACTAAAAATCAAGTGGGTACCGTACATACTAGTGTTATAAGAAGGATCATGCAAAAAACTTAAGAGACTATTAGCCTTTTGTTTTCTTAGGCAGTACTCGATTTATATGTTTTTACGGGCTTTTAGTCTTACTTAGACACATAAATAAATAAATACTTGAAGAATAGGCTACTTAGGCCGCAAAAAACTGGCGCTAGATTATCATCATCAGAGTCTAGAGCAGCTCCACTATCTACGGCGGTCTACGTACGTACGTATCTAGCTGACTGATTCTCATACCGCTGGTTTCTGAAAGCTCGATCAAAGCTAATCGTCTATAAATTCACTTGCTATCTCTGTCTAATTTGAAGTAGAAGCTGAAATAGAAAGTGACAGCCGAGTAGTTTGATCGAGCTTTCAGAAACCGGCGGTTATTTAAGAGGCGTCAGTGAACCTTGTGATTGAAACGAATAAGCGCCGTTTTGATGATTGTTTTCTTGCATTTGTTTTTATTTGTTTTTTTGAGTAGCTTACTTTGGGGCTAGATGGTGCTGTGTGGATTGTTCAGCATTATTTATTTATTTATTTGAGTTATTTTTGTCTAGTACTGGTAATTATGACGAAATACCTAGCTACTATCGTCATAACAGTCTTATGTGGCCTGTAATTTATCGAGAAATGGGTAGTAGCTAGTACACTGTAATTTGAGCCGTCTACGAATGCAGATTTCTTAGAATTAGATCTATAATGATATTTCTTAAGAAGACCTAAGTAAGTTCTTAGGATAAATAAATATGTTTAAAAAAAATGCATAAAGAAAGAACGAACATTATAGTAATATAAACCCGTAGGGCTGATAAAATCACTTTTGTTTCACCACATACCTAGCAAGAGTTAATGAAAAGACCAATGAAATACCTACGATGGGTAATTCATACTATTTGTCTGCTAGGGGTATTATGTAGGTAAGGTATAAGAAGCGTGAACAAAACACAACCATAGAAATGGAAGAGACAGACGTAACGTGGAAACTACAGTGGAAACCGATATGTAGAGTAGGTAATTAATTAATGATATACGACACATATTACCTATTAGGTACGAAAGCAGAAATATCAATTTACATACCTTACTTGCCATGCAGCACTCTTTAAAAAAGCACCGATCAAATTAATCGCCAAAGCATCACACAGGACTGAGGAACAATAAAAATATACGCACGGTTTCGGAGTTCACCGGCGGACATCGCGGGGTCACCGACCGTCCTTAGCACAGCTGCGCGCTACTCACAGACGTATATCCGTCTCTTTCTCGCGAGCGCACCGCTACCGTACACATTTCCTAATATTTAGATCGGTTAGGTTCACACTTTAAATTGTGAATGATTGTTTGATTTGTTTGTTTGGTTCGAAGATATTAATAATGTGAATTTTGATGACCTTTTAGCTATTTATAACGCGGAAGGAAAAATTAAACATCGTGACTCATAATTAAATTAAACTAATAAATCAATGTTCTTATCACATTTGTAGCGTCCCATTTCTCCGTTCTGCGGTAGCGTCAAACTATTTATAAAAAAAATGCTGCAAGCCCCTTTGAGTGCTGGTCATAGATGACAAAGTAGTTGCGTGAATAATGCTCTAAGGGTAGGTAACCCTTATCTCAAATTAGGCCAGGTGGCTTATTGTGGAGTCTGTCTGGGGTCACTTGTAACATTATAATTTCTATTCACATTAAAATAAAGCTGAAACTAAAGGTTGTAACGATAAATTGAGTATCGCTTAATAAATTTAGTTTATTTTTTTATTATAAAAAATCAGTAGCAGAAGCTAATAATTTTTTTTAAATAACAAAGTTATGGTAATAACGGCAGGTAATTTTTCCTCTTTAGAAAACAATAATTTATTTATTTGTTTTTATAAAAAAGTTTTTTTTATTTATTTACTGATTTTTACACAATCTACTTTGCCTGCGTAGGTATACTTAGTACATTGTGTAAAAATATATGTCATAGAATTATATGTTATTTTATTTACAAAATGCACAAAATATACTAAATACAGAAAGAAGATAGAACGAACATTCTAGGTAATTATTATTATTATTAATTCATTTATTTCAGAAATAAAAAATCCATAAAATATCAAATACACAAAATCTTACAATTTACAATTATATGCACCTTATAAATAAATATTAAATAAATATAAACCTGTAATATAGACCCCTACGCCTGATAAAATCACTTTTTAATCACTGGTGAGTATCTGGCTCAGCGTATCAGCATTGCCATTCAGCGTGGCAATGCAGCCAGTTTCTTGGGTACGCTTCCGACTGGCACTGATTTGGATCAGTTGAGCTATCTATAGATCGTTGGCAACGGTCTGCAGATAGCTCAACTGTTTCATATGTATTTTGTATATTTTGTACATTTTGTAAATAATTGTAACTATTAGTTGTAATTTTCTTTGTCAATAAAGGTTACTAAATACATAATATGAAACAGTTCAGCTATCTGCTGACCGTTGCAAACGATCAAGAGATAGCTCAACTGATAAATAAATAGGAACAGAAAATAATTATTTTCGTCGCGAATAACATTAATGGCGTAATCACATGGAGAGCCTCCTTGAAGGATTTTGATTTATACTTACTAAAAAATACAGACAACTATTTCACATCTATTTTTAATATTTTACAAGCACAATATCATCATACTTTTTTTTTCATTTAATTAAAAAGTATTTGTCTGCCAATCCTTCCGACATTACCCTATGAAAAGACTGAAAAAAAAAAACGCTACGATTTTCTTCAAAACAAATGAAGACAGACTGACTTGGCTAAAAAGGGGTTTAGAAAAATATTGCCAGTGTCAAGTGAAATAGTCACTTGACACTGCAAGATCAAGTGACTATTATTCATAAAAAGTCCTGGCTATTATTAGATAAAATAATATCCTGTCTGTCTATGCAAGATACTACCTTTTTATTCGCAGAAATAGTTTAGTTTACATTTGAATATAAAGACACTGGACTTTAGACTTATTCATCCGTACGCAACATGTATATGAAATGTATACTGCATTAATATTACAAGCAGGAGCCTTATATGAGTGAAGAAAATAGGTACCTAAAAGTTCAAACTTTCAGATAAACACCCGTGAAATCACATACAATGCGGAAAACGAGAAACTACCAAAGCTTTCGATGTGAACGCACCTGGTTGGTACTGAGGCGATGAACCCTGTATACTAACTATACGCAGCCTGTGGCGCGGCCGGCGATCCCGTGACGTCACAACAAAGGGGAATTAAAACGTGTCATTTCAATGATGATTATTCTAATAATGTATGTCATTGCATAGACATGAATGAATAAATGAATGAAAAACTCTCTGTTGTACACCAATATGATTAAAAAACACTTAAAAATATAAATTAAGCTAGTACAATGGGCGGTCTTATCGCTGAAAGCGATTTCTTCGCTAAAAGCGATTTGTTTGCTATGGGATATTGTCTCTACGACAATCTCCCATAAGAATTTAGGGATAAAATTGAATAAAAAAAGTGTTCATAAAGTGTTAAGTATTTTAACCCTATATAATAAAGTGAAACCTATACTGCGTTATTACGTCAAACTGCAACTGCAGGCAGAGTGCAGCGGTCTCGGAGAAAGTATTCGCGGAAGCGGCTCAGGCACACTTCACAAGAAACAATTAACCACACAGACGTTATCTATGATTGGAGAAAGTAGAGTGATGCAGCTGTTTTGTGTAAACCAGTATTTTAGCATACGCGATGGGCTTGCAACTTGTCACGTATGGAATACCAACTACGGTAAAATGTGGGAATGATAAGTGTAGTTAGAGCTTTTTGTGATGGCTTCGTCCGGGGAAGTACTACCACGCCTTTTTCTGCCGCCAGGCAGCTTTGCTGTGTTTCGGTTTGAAGAGTGTGGTCGCCGTTGTAAGCTTGTTAAGTTGTTAATTTGTGAGGCTTAACATCAGTATGCCTCAAGTTGATGGACGCAGGGCAGTGCATCGTAGAGCACGTTCCTATAGTGCGTGACTAACGAGGCAATGCTTTGTTATAGGTGATGGTTACACATACTACCAAAGAAAGAGTACCAAACATCCATCCATCCATAATATCCATCCATACTTACAAATTTTCGCGTTTATAATATTAGTAGGATTTTAGATGAACTCTAAATATATTTATAAGTGACAAGCATTCGTGTACAATTAATACTACTCAACTTCGACTATTTACAGGCCCAGTACTCTCAAACGGTAAAGGAAAACTTCATGAGGAACCGACATGTTTAAGAACCTAACCTAAAAACATCTGAAACTTTTGTAGTTTACTGTGTTCTTCTGTATTCTACTCTATTAAAAGTTATGCGTGGACATACATAAAAAAAACGACTTAAGGGCCCGGCGACAGCGGCTCGCAGTTCCGAGGTGCGATTGGCTATTATTTCATTTTATTTCATTTCGGGAAGGTTGTTTGAAAGAATAACTATCCAGTGACACGCATAAATACTGTTCAAACACAAATAACACAATAATATAAGGGAAACATGCCCGAATCAGAAACCATTTTGGTATTAGTATGTTTGGCCTTACGTTTACCTATTACCAAAATGATTTCTGACTCAAGCACATTTCCCTTATATTATTGTATTATTTGTATTCGAACAGTATTTATGCGTGTCACTGGATAGTTATTCTTTCAAACAACCTTCCCGAAATGAAATAAAATGAAATAATAGCCAATCGCACCTCGAAACTGCGAGCCGCTGTCGCCGGGCCCTTAAGAACCTCCCTTTGTTTTCGTCGGTTAAAAATATCTGAAACTTGTCAGTGCATAAACGGAGGCTCTTTGAGGCGCACTTAAAATCCTTTCACCCCACCATTTCAATTTCAAATTGACTAGGGACACGGGAAGAAGTACATGTTAGTAAGTAACTACTTAAACATCAATCTTCGTGCGTTATCCTACTTCAAACATTGCAACATCACTTGCAATGACCGGCAACGATCAGTCAATATGCCTGTGTGCGCAACCTAAGTAGCGTATTGTCTGATGGTCCGATGATAGCAATAAATTTCACTATGATGATACCTCGTTTCCGCTTCGAGAATGAACGGATGCTTGTTTATTAGAAAGTAAAAATGTATTGTGGCTGAGATGCTGATGACTTCATCAACTTTATTCTGAATCACACGACTGGATGGCATGAAGCAAGCAGTTGAGGTTGATTGCTAACAATCGCAATCCCCTACCTAAAATTATAAAAGTTGGAGATAAGAAATTAGAAGCATTTGTATTTATTTTTGTATATATTTCAATCATTACATCTATCAACACAGGTAAGACCTAATATAACAGAGTAGTCCTCAACAATCATTATTTAAATCAAACAGTATAATTAAAAATAAAAATAAATAAAACAAAACCTTTTATTCCGGAAAACATAAATCCATATATTATGATTAGAACCAAAACGTAAATGATACGTAATAACGTAATTAGAACCAAACAAAAAAATCTATTAAATAAAAAGCAAATGATTTGCATATAAATGTCATAGAAGATAAAAATAAAAAATCATCATCCCATCAAGGCGCGACAACGGTCAATAACCTCTACTACGACCATAAACGAACAAGTGACACGAATAATGAATGAACCAATACTAATAAATAAACCATTGCCTGGGATGTCGCAAAACGCTGCAGATTCATCGCAGGCAACGATGCAGTTACGTTACGTGTACTGAACTAAACGCTTCCGCGTGCAAGCAGGAAGCCTCAACCACTTTCCCTTTTGCCTGTGCGCAGCAGCCGACCACTATGCATCACTATAACCCAACCAAACAAAAAAGCCGCCTTTTAACACAATCTTCGAACCGTAGCAGACCTTCTCAATTGCGCAAAGCTTTAATGCAGTCCAATAAACGAGGTTAAGTGTTCCCAGCTCTACGATGCGTGGCATCTGCTAAGCATTTGAATTAACAGAACCTAAGGTTATGACCAGACGAATCGCAATTACATTCCAATTGAACTTCCTGGGTTCAGTTGCTGTGGTTCAAAAGTCATTGTGGCCAGGCTATTGTTACAGTCGGTATCAAATGTTGCTTTAAATAAATAAAAGATCAACGGCCTAGCTTTCTAACTAGATTGGTTATTCCACATTTATTGTTATCGAATCCTTTTAAAATTTAACCCCTTCTAGGTATATAAGAAAAACTGGTTTATCGTGGAGGATCAATGCAAATGAATAAAGGGTGATTGGGCGAATTCCAGTTTTTGGAACAGGTTTTGCTGAGTTTTCTATAGAGGGAGTTTCGCAGTTATTAAGCGCAAGACAAGCTTGAAATAATACAGACGCGAAGGCGCCTCAAGTTGACCCATATACCAGCCGCGGTCATTGACCCCGTGGTTGCCTCGTGCGGTGGACGAATTGCATTGGGGTGGCTGACGAAATATTCCTGATATGGGATCGAGGTACCTCTTGGATAATAAATTATAGTAATAAAATAACGGACGTGTAGGCAAACATTAAAGGCATGAGTTTGAATGAGTTACGATATCAGTCTGAGTTTTTCATGTCAGTGAGCTGGATAACATTAGGTTATTTTGATACTGAAATTTTAAGCATCACAATGTAAGATGGAGATCGGTGGTCGGTACTACCAACCAACAATAAATGCTGCGGACGCTTGCGTCCGCAGCATTTATTGACTTATTGACTATTTATAGACTTTTGAGCCTAGCCGTACGTTTCTCGCCAATTCTCTTATCTTCATGGAAATGATTTAATCTAAGACTAATGACTAATCTAAGTGTCAAGTCACTTGCTATCTCTATCTAATTTGAAGAAAAAGCTGAATTAGCTAGTGACTTCACAGTCGATTAGTGTTGATCACGTTTTCAGAAACCGGGGGTCAGAATACTATGCTAGTAAAACAGTGAAAAAATATCGAACCTAGTATATAATATATCATTATAGATACCCAATAGTGTGCTTTTGTAAGTTATCAAACATTATTGCATTCACATCGCTATTCATGTTCGCGAAAATATTTTAAATATTTTATTTCTGTAGCTTACAGTGTAGTTTACAGTGTTGAGGCCCTCTTATAAGTACGAAATACTTGTGTTTGAGAACCTCGCTCTTCCACGTCCATAATTATTATGATTACAAAAAATTAAAATAAAGATGTATTAATATAAGCGTTCTAAGTCAAAAAGTATTTCGATAAAAAAAAATCACAAAGAGTGTAATTATTCATCACTTGCAAAAAAATACCCTAAAATGGTTTATGAGCCAAACACGGCAATGATCGAGCGAAGTGTCGAGTTCACGATCGGCCGGCGACCTCCCAAATGTAGGGCGGGCCTAGTCTGGAGGCACACGGAACAGACGCTTAAATAAATAAAGTTACCCTCATGCTAACTTATAAACGCTACTTTTTGAGTCACCGTCAATAAACTTCTACCTCGAACTTCGACTCTCCAGGACTCGTATGGACTCGTCCGGGGAATTACTATCTCCATGCCTTTTTCCGCCGTGGTGGTTTGGTTAATATGGCATTTGTGAAGGACTCGTCCAGGGAATTACTACCTCCATGCCTTTTTCTGCCGTGGTGGTTTTGTTAATATGGTGGATGGTTTTAGAAAGAGAGGTAGGCCAAGGAATCGATGGACTGTCTGAAAGATGATATGAGTAAGAAAGAAGTGAGCACCGTTATGACGAATGATAGAGGAGAGTGGAAGAAGAAAACCTGTTGTGCCGACCCCACTTAGCGTGGGATAAGGGCAGGAAGATGATGATGAAGCAGCGTTGCTGTGTTTGGTAACCGGCAACCACACTCTTCAAGTATGGTTGCCGGTAATAGTGACCAAATTTCAAAGAGGTAAAATAAAATCCGTCTGAAAGGTACATAGTTCATAGAATTTTCAATTATACATTTTATATCGAAGAACATTAAAATAACGTATAATTTTATGGTTGATAAGTAGGACATGTAAAATGTAAGCTATTAGCAACCAATGCTAAGTAAAAGCTAGATAAGGGAAAACAATGGCTCTT
The DNA here is from genome assembly GCA_963576535.1 of Plemyria rubiginata. Taxonomy (NCBI): domain Eukaryota; kingdom Metazoa; phylum Arthropoda; class Insecta; order Lepidoptera; family Geometridae; genus Plemyria; species Plemyria rubiginata. The sequence continues at coordinate 10,810,501 of OY754908.1, read as the reverse complement.
ATCGAGGTCAAGCTAGTCCTAGAAGCTAGACTTAGAATAGATTAATTTACCTAACAGTGGCTCTGTGACTACACTTAGAGTACAATCCCCATATGGAAATAACTAAAACAATCGTTTGTTCAAGTTTTCTACCCCATTCCTAGTAATTTTACGGGATGGAAAGTAATGGCTAATCCAGAAAACGAACTACAGTTTTTCGAAGATTCCTCCAGTGGTTAAAGCGTATTTGAGTCACAACTTTCGCATGCATTTATTATGTATATTAGGAAGCATGTAGGATTTGTAAACGAGAAGTCCATGCCTCACTGATATACATAATCATCCCAAAATATCGGAGAAAACAGTTTCTGGACATTTGAAAATATTGGAAACAATTTTCGAAAACTGGCTCCACACATTATTGAAAACGGCTGCCAAAGTTTGAATAGAAATTGCTGCTATCGAGTTTGTTAAATAGTTACAGTATATAAACTTTTCCCAAGCATTAATTAGACAACTTCGGGTCAAGTTGTCATTCAAAACTGTCAAACATTTCACTAGAATTTCTCACAAACAATGCGCAAATATTCAAAAGGCAAGTATGTAGTAGTAGACGAGAAGCGTTGCTAATCTAACTGACCTATATACTATGGTCGGTGAAAGACCTCGTAAAGCACTAGTGCATTATTCCCACCACAACACAATGCACACAATAACGATTCTTATTACTATCATTAATAGATCAAATTTGCATGCACATAGCAATGTATACGGTTTCACGGAATAATTCTGTTTGGACTGCATTCATAGTTCATCTAATTTCTGGTGCGAGTAGGAAATTGCAATAACACAACGCACTAATAGTAGATAAGGAAGCGTTACAGACTGTTAATTTTTCAAGTAGGTATGATAACCGACTAGTTTAGTAACAAATCGTACGCATGTAGATAAGGTAACTTCAAGAAAATATCGATGGAACTTCGGTTGGTTCGCAATAAGTTCGCAACAAGGTTAGAAAAACTAGGAATAAAAAAAACAATATAGTACCCATTTTATATTGAAACTAGCATCCGCTCGCAGCTCCACTAGCATGGTGCGTAGCGTACCTGGATATGCCTGGGTCACGAACTATTACGTATTCCAAGTTTTACCGAATTATTTGGGAAGAGATATGCTCTCCTCTTGTGGGTTTCATGAAAAAAAGGCTACAAGTGTGATTGAAGCTAATATAGTTGTTTATACCCGCCATTAAAATAATGTCATTATGCTTATTAGTAGTTTTTAGTTAATTTTGCTTGTTTATTAGGGTCCAAGATTATTTTCAAAGTTATCATTACTGGTGTTTGGTGTGACATCCAATCAAAACCTTATTAAATAGTAAATGTCAGATTTATTATGTATAATATTATGTTATCAGCACTGTTTCTTCCTGAAGGAACATCACTGGTAATATGTTGGCATAATGAAACTGATTCTTGCAATCTAGTGATGGCGAAAGCAGACTCTAGGTGACGAACCTTTTTATTCCGTGACTGTACTAATTGAACCTAAACTATTATCTGATATGAGAAAGTACTAAGTTATATAATATAGGTGACATCATAATGTTCTGATAAACATCTATCGTCACACCTGATGACGTACGTGCATTGATATTACAGTCACAATTTCCGCTCTCTAATCCATTGACTGCAGTTGATAAGCGGACGTGTTAAGTCTATTTTTACACGTTCAATAAAATAACCCTACATTTACAACCAAAGAGCGTCTGTGACAAATTTCAGATCTCTAAACCACATACCACGTTTTCAGGAGCCATCGTGTTCGAAATTAAAAAATTGACGCTCCGTATCGAATTCGATATCGAATGAATTAAAATAGCCCTGCGGTCGTTTTGTGATAAGTGTTTCAGTCAGTGGGCTTCTCAATTATAAACATTGTATATAATATTTTTGTACACTACAGATCCTTCCCAGTCCTAATAAAAATAAGAAATACTTGTCTTGAATTGACCTAGTCTGATTCTTTGTCTGATCTACAATGACGCAGACCCCCTATAAAGTATCACTCCTATTTCTCCATTCTCCAGACTAGACACATTATTCAATTCAGTGTGAGGCTTCCTTGTAACATAATATGCCGTTGTGTCCGTACCTTTCCATTTCACTACACGTGTGGGCATACAAAAATAGTATATTGGGTATACGCTGGCTTCATCTTCATTGGGACCAGAGTACGTCACATTCGCTTATATGCGACTAGAATCTGCCTGGAATTTCACTCGCACGGTACATTATCGGATAAAAAGTACCACATATCATATATTAGTCTACTATCTTTACCTTATAATTTATTTTTTTCGAAATTGTATTTCCATCCCAAACGCAGGATACGTATAAATCGAAGATACGGATAAGCCAAAAAGATGGCACAGAGAATGCACTTCTTTAACCGAATACAATTTATAAAAAGTTTCCTATCCTCTATTAAATTACAATTTGTTACTACTAAATTGATTTTAACTCAGTGTAACGGAACTCATTAAATTTAAAACAAGTTAAATTTAAATGAAACTCGCATGTAAACGAGTTTCATTTAAATTAATCCTGCATCCTATGCAAAGGGATTATAAGACTAGTAGAAAAGTTTGTACTTACATTTTAACTTTTAGGCCACGTGTACATCTGTTTAACCCTTCTCCTTCATCTCTGCTTGGTCGGGGAGAAGAAAACTCTTTCGTATCTGTGAAACAAAATTTTCCTATCTTTATTTGTTTTTGTGTTTAATCCTACTAATATAATATTATAAACGCGAAAGTTAATAATAATAGCAGGATGGATGGATCTGGATGAAACTTGGCAGAGATACAGATTATAGTCTGGGTTAGCACATCGGCTACTTTTGATCCCGTGGGAATACCGGGATTTAAATCTGCGCGGGTGAAACCGTGGGGCACATCTAGTACAACAATTAATCACAAAGGTATTTTCCTTTGTCAGTTGTAAGATGGGCTGATGTTTCATCCTCATGAGGACACCTATGTGAAAGTAGTAGAGTTTTTGGGGAAAGGCTCGCCCGGGAAGTACAACCATGCCTATTTTCACCACCAAGCTGCATTGCTGTTGTGGTGAAGTAGTCCGGTAACGCTCTCGGCAACCGTTATTAGATATACCAGCATTTTAGTCCATTCGAAAAAAAAGCTGTTTTGGTGTGAAGGGTGTGGTTAAATTACAGACACGAGAGGCTTAACATCTTTATGCTTCAAGTTGATGGACGCAGGTCTCGTTCATTCGTGCGTGACTTGGGTAGCAATTCTTTTTTATAGGTGATCGTCACCATTTAAAATCAGATGGTCATCTGCTTATGACAGCAAGAAGTCAAATAAAAAGTCTGATTCCAAGAATTCCACCCAGGCGTTAAATATTTTAATCTCTTAGGGTACTTTAAAAACAGCGGCAATCCAGGTGCTGGCTGTAAGAGCCCCTGTCTTGTTGGAATTCTCTTTTGTTAGTGTTAAAACCTAGCTTTTGTCCAATGCAGACCCCTTTTTTAATGTATAACATTCTATCTACATAATCTATCAGCAATCTACCCACCACAACTACTCATCTACACACCACACCACACTCCATGCACAAACAAATTGACACACCTCACTACTACTAAGTCAGCTTTTATATTTTTGCATAATTTTTCCATTTTTATTTTCTTTTTATTTCTTTGTCACATTTTTATCCTAGTGCTACTACTTAAAAAACTTTTAGTGTGAAATCAACCTGAGGAGAAAGCACTGTATGCTGTAACACAGTTTTTAAAACTAAAACAGCAGACAGAGTCTACTATTTTAATGGCAATGGCAAACCAAAATTAAGAAATCTGATACCAGCCATTGTGGCATGATTTAAGAATGTTACTGCTGTGAAATACTGAACGTAATCTAACAAAGCTTCAGACTGAAAAAAGATTGTATTTAATTTAGAGATGAAAATTATAAAAATAACTATTGGCGAGTTATTCCATATAAGGAAAAAAACCCTAAAGTACTATGGAAACCAGATAAATAGTTTTTTTTACAACTTATTGATGGAAGTAGAAGATGATGCACCTCAATGGTGGTAATCATATAACAAATCATTGCCTCGTAGGTCACGCACGATATGGAATGTGCCCTACTACATAATACCTCGCATCCATCAACTCGAGGCATACAGATGTTTAGCCTCATGTAATTGCACCGACAACCACTTTCATGGTATGCAGCAACTCTGCATGGCGGCAGAAAAAGGCGTGGTGGTAGTACTTAACCGGACGAGCCCTTCACAAAGAGCTGTACTATCTTTAAACCTTAGATATACTTGTGTTTAAAATACTTGTCTTTTTATATATAATTCCCAAACCAAAATATGTTCACTAAACAATTGTCTGTTCTCGATGGGGATCGAAACCACAGCCTACAACACAGAACGCAGAACTGCTACAAACTTAGCTGTAAGTACTGTGAGGTGAAAAAGTTTTCATAAAGAAAACATTTTTTCTATGTGTTTTGTGGCTACAAAACATTTGACAAAAAGGTACGTTGACCATGTGTAAAAGACGCCATAATTTTTTATTAATTCTTTTATAATCAAAATTATCCAGTAGGTACATACGGAAATGACGACTCTTAGTAGAAATAAAATATATTTTGCAGAACTATACCCTAATAAGATAAAGGTTGGTATGTACATTATATTGCTTATGAATGGTATGGTAGACGTGAACTTCAATGAGTCCTCTTAAGATGCAGAAAACCGCAAAACATTTGCGTGCTCGCATATTTCAAAAATGCCTGACTGTAGTTGCGAAAAATTGCTAGCAAAGTTTCAGAGATGTAACATAGGTTCAAAACCCTTGACAACCTTTACAGCCTAAAACAGCAACTCCCCGGTAATTTTATAACATGAAATTGTTTAGAAATCTGCGAGCGAGGTGTTTGACGGCGGTCAGCCTCTTAATCGCCACCAGGTGGATTGAACTCACTAGTACTGCCCCTCTTGCCGGCGCCCTGCCAGTCGGTACTCCCAATAAAGGCAATGTACTCATTCATGCGATTAAAGGGTGGAGTGTATTACAGAAACGAGAGTTTTCATCTCGCGCCGAAGGGTGACGAATGCAATATCTACCTAACATTTGTACATTTTAAAGAATTATATGTACTTAAGTACAAATAACTCTTTTAACACACCACACTATATACCCACAATCTCTAATACAGAACGAAAACATTGCAGCTTTGCAAATAACTCTTTGTATGAAAAACCGACTTCAAATATACTCATACTAATTACTCGAACACTTCATATTTTAATAGAGCCACATGGGCAGCACCAGCTTTCAATTAAAAAAAGAATCATCAGAATCGGTTCACTCAGTCAAGTTCTGGGAAACCAAAAAAAAAACAGTCGAATTACCTCCTCCTTTTTTGAACTCGGCTGAAAAAAACCTAAAAGCCTACACACCAAGGAATTTAGATATTGCTCTTAGCCAGCAAGTATTATAAAAAAAACAATGTTGACACTTGTTTATTGAAACTCAATTTTCAATTTTCAATAAGAAACTCAACACAAAGAGGAGACACTTATGACGGCTATATAATTCATCCAGAAATTCTAGTCAGAGACAAGGTAGAGGCGTAGAAAACGATATTTCCCGATAGAAAAGAAAATTTCTAGTTTAAATATCGATTTTACTTGTGGCATCACACTCTTGACGAATCTTGTTTCAAGGAAACTAAATTATAGTATATTGACGACCTCTGTGGCGCAGCGGGCGAGAGCCTGCCTGCGACGCAAGAGGTTGCGGGTTCTATTCCCGAATTGGAACAAATTTGTGTACGATCTGCAGAAATTTGTTCCGATGGTCTGGGTGTTTTCTATGTATAATAAAAAATATCTATCTATGTAAGTATATAATGTATTAAATATATCAGTTATCTAGTACCCATAACACAAGCTTTGAATAGCTTACTTTGGGGCTAGATAGTGCTGTGTGGATTGTCCAGCATTATTTATTTATTTATTTATATATTTATAGTGATAACTAGTTCGTTGACAAGTTTAGTTTTATCAATTATCATAGAGTTGAACGACCTTGTCGATTGCCAATAAAACGATGATAATTATCACTACAGGCATCGCTGTGACGATTACATATTTGTATAATTCATTATCACATTCAGACTTTGTTGTTCTATTGTTGGAGAACATAAATAATATCATGTCAAATGACTAACACTCGTTTAACTACAAGCGTCCGAGAAACAACGATGTTACTGGATATTGGTACGTTGAATATCTTTGATCTATTTGGCAAAATATCAAATGAAGTGTCTTTGAAAAGGGGCTTGTTTAACTTTGTCCTCGTATATTACAAAATCTTAATTTTGTTTCTAAGTTATATATTTTAATAACAACAACAATAGAAAATGTAAAACCAATATAATGGTGAGCTCCCATTCGCTAGAGCTGTCGAATCCGTTAAAACGTGTACCGTAAATACGGAGACTGTGTGTAAACGGGCTCTAAGCCGTACAAATAGTCAAGACTTCCCCAGACCAACACACAAAGGTCCTGTTTTAACTACTGTGTAGTGTAGATATGTAGCAGTGACATAGAATATAAAGTTAGCCAATGCAATGAGAGATTATCATAAAGACGGCGACCCGCAGTGCTTCGAAAAGAAGTTCGTATCAAATCAAATCGAACATGACCAGAGACATTACCAAAACTAATAACATCTATGTAACAATGACAGCCTTTATAGCTCAGTTGGTAGTAGCTCTGCCTTCTGTGCCGTAGGCCGTGGGCTCGGTTCCCGCCGAGAACAAATATTTGTGTGATGAACATAGATGTTTGTTCTTTGGCTGGGTGTAATTATACAAAATTTTATATCACTAAGGAATCAAACCCGCTGTTCTTACATCACAGGCTAGCCACGCCACACCAAAAAAATAAAATATGAGACACCTTTCAAAATGAGGTTTAATATTTGGTTGAGCCAAAATGAGGTTTAAACTGATGATAATAAAATCACATTCAAAACAATAAAACTTGGTATTTAGTCATATTATTTGGGGGACAAGTAAGTTTTATTACCGGAATTCGTACTTATTTCATTAAGGTAGTCCTAACTGTAACAGCTTTTCCTGAAACTTTTGAATTGGTTGTAGGAAGTTGTAGGAAGGAACCTAAATTCCACTGAATTTTGTATTACTGCATTTGAAAGAGCTTTTCCTAAAATTGTTGAATAGTTTCAGGAAGTATCTAGATTTCAACAGAATCTTAAGACAATTACTTGGATTTTCCTGAACCAACCAAAACGATATTCCTGAAATTGTAATAGTTTCAGGAAATACTAGTTTCGACTACATTCCAATATTCTCAAGCCTATAATAGACACTGGAATTTTTTGGAATTGCTTCGAAAGCCACTATTATCCTGCGGGCTTACAAAAAAACTGAATCGGTTGTTCAAATTTGTCTAGAAGAATTTCCTAATTAGAAAAGAAAAACTGAATCAAGCCAGTTTCATTTTAATTCCTCATCCGTCCTTACATTTCTCCTTGCGCGTGTATCCTCAAATAAATATTTTTTTATGTAATAAGAATATACAAAATGTGCACCTGAAAAATTCAATTCCTTATCCTCTCCAAGAGCATCCCAAAAAAATCCTCAGTAACAAAAATCCACGTTTTCAAGTCACTGACCACAATGTACAACTCACAATCCACTGCTAAAACAGTTCCACTAGTCTGAAAAACTGTAAACACGTCACGAGTCAGGCCATGCGTACCAGGATATCAGATAAACATAGGAGATGGAGGAACGTGCGAGCAGCGAGCGCGCGGCGCGCCGTCGGAGCGGTGACTGACCGGCACAGTGCCGCTCCACCCCGCCGGGATCCACCGGGACCCTTCCGCCGGGAGCCGGGAATCAGACCCGCAACACGCACACACGTGTAATCTTCCGCGGTTATTGTCTCAACAGGTAATGCAGATCAATAATCAAATTAGCGTTTGCAAGCCGAAATTCTTGCTCGAAAATATTTGCAAGCAGGCAAGATTTTGGAATTTCCCGGAACGCTGTAATACAGCTATTCTACGCGTCTTTTCTATTTTGCTTTTGCGGATTGGATTCCCTTTTGTGTTGGTACTTTTTTAAACACGTTTAATAATCTATATCTTCCTTATAAACACAAAAAAACTGTAGTTCAAATAAATATAGGTAACCTGCCAGTTAAGCTTTCATCCCTGCCCAAAATCACACCCGGGTTCAATGTCCTCCATCGAATAATGTGAACACTTTTACGGTTCCTGTGCCAAATGTTCTGTGTAGAAATCAATCGTTACATTGGTCACATTTCAAAAATACCTGATGAGAAACTATTATTTAGAATTTTGTAGTTGAAAAAATATTCTGCTCAAAGACCGCTAACAATGATCGCTTGTGGCGTTTACATTTGAGCGCTTCTGTATTTCATTACGCCATGACCTAGGGCTAAGAACGGCGGAAATACTGCATCACCAGAGTTGGCTACTAGCTCATAAAACAAGAAAATAATACACTTCGAACTAAATAAATAGGAAAAAGGTGAGTAACTTAGCAGAACTCTAAGTAAATTTACCCGGGATATGTAAGGTAAATCTTATTAAAATCATAGTACAGGTTTTTCTTAGTTTGGGGCTAGATAGCGCCGTGCGAAATATTTACGTTATTCTAGACAGCTTGCTAAAAGTACTAAGGCATCATAATTCAAGAAGGACGGTGATTTCACCGTCACTGATGTGAATGCAAGACAAGTGTACATACAGCTAGTGGTCGATGTAGACAGTGAAAGTGGTCTGCGGCCTAGCCTCGTACAGAGACCTTGGGAAAATTATTGAGAAGGTCCGTGACTTAGATCTTGTTTTTCTTAATTGAGGCTCGATTCGGAATAAAGGAAAAATGATAAATCGTATTTTGTTCTAGTAATTCATACATTATAGTGGAACTAGCTGTTCCATAACATCATCGCATTGCGATATAAGATATTTTTATTCAAGAAATAGGACAATGGTCCAAAAACTAAAAACCTTAAAAACTAGAAATAAAAGGGACTCCTTTTAATAATATATTTTTTTATTATGGGTATTAAATTGTATTTTTTAGGGTTTTTAGTTTAAGGTTCATTGCCCTATTTGTTGAATAAAAAATTAATTTAATTATATCTACAAGACAATAAAAAAATATTTTTTACATTTACACTGTCATCGTAGTAAGTCAAGTCTTAAAGGATATAGGTATTCGCAGAATAATCACAGTTTTTTAAAATGGATGAAGATGACGGCTTTTGTGCAAAGAAGAGCTTGACTCGCAAAGCAAGTGCATTTATTTTATGATACTGGGAAGAAATATTTAATAATCTCGAATAGTTTTGGAATTGAATAACTCTAGTGCTCTAGATTCTAGTGACTAGACTCTAGTGCTCTAGAGTTATTGAAATAAACGGCGATAACTAAATCGCTTTTCTCAGAAGGCTTTCATTTGAGAGTACTCGAGCTCTTTGTGAAGGGCTCGTTCGGGGAAGTATTAGCACCATGCAGCGTTGCTGTTTATGTTACATGAGGCTTAACACCTGTATTGTATAAGTTGATTGACGCAAGTTCTTAATATGGTTACCAATTAACATCAGGCGGGCCATCTGCTTGTACCATCAGCAGGTAGTATACAGAATCAGATAGATAATAAAATGAAATAGGTAGTTACTTCAAATAAGAATTTTGTAAGTATGTAATTTAATTAATTTTATATCAAACTAGCGACTAGGTGCATGCATGTATTATAACATATAAACCTTCCTCTTGAATCACTCTATCTATTAAAGAAAACCGCATCAATATCCGTTGCGTAGTTTTAAAGATTTAAGCATACATAGGGACAGTACCTAGTAGTGATAGTACCTGGTTGGAAATTATGTTACTTTTGTATTATTTTATTACCTTTACTTACTGCGCTCAGAGAACGCAATGCAATACGATAGTATTACTGGTTTTACTTAACAATTTTTCATATCAGTTAATCAGAAGAACCAACAATTACTGCCTTGATCGATACCACGTCATTTAAATTGACGTTGACGATCTCAGTGGCGCAGCGGGCGAGAGTCCGCATGCGACGCAAGAGTTTGCGGGTTCGATTTCCGCCTCGGAACAAATTTGTGTACGATCTGCAGAAATTTGTTCCGTTGGTTGGTTTTCTATGTCTAATAAAAAATATCAATCTATGTAGTATATAACGTATTAGATATATCAGTTATCTAGTACCCACAACACAAGCTTTGAGTAGCTTACTTTGGGACTAGATGGTGCTGCGTGGATTGTCCAGCATTATTTATTTATTTAAATAGTCCTTACTCATTTACTATTTCCAGAGCAACAGTGATTTTGAATAGGTCATGTAGTTTTTTATCGAAGGTTTCCGTTTAGTATGTATCTAGATCTACACGATGTGTACAGGAGCGATTACGCAAAGCTTCCCTGAGGAGTGAGGTCGTTGGCAATGGACTCAGTTCAATGTCACCAAATATATCACCGAGCAGCGTGCGTCGACCACAACAACTTGATACGTGCGCGTTGAGTCATTCAAATCTATAATTATTTTGAGATTATTAAATTACATACATAGGTACATAAAATCACGCCTTTTTCCATAGGGGTAGGCAGAGACCACAGATATCTACTTGCAACGATCCTGACATACCTCTTTTAAATTTATTTGCTGGAATAAAAAAAAAGTGCAGTAAACTCAAAGACTGTGGCATGTCTGAGTCTCAATCATGTTTAGAGTTTGGAGCTATGAGTAGCTTCCAAGTTAGCTTTCAGATAAAATGTGAATTACATGCGAATTAATGCTCGTGCATGGGAATAAAAAACGCCGTGAATATCCTCTCCTCAGCTCTGAGCGTGCACACAACGCCACCTAGGATAAGATAACAAGTATGTAACTACGTTTTCTCGTATGCTTATTATGTATTAGTGTTATGAGCTGACCTCTTAAGTAGTAGTAGTGTAGGTTTAGGTTTTTAGGTCCGAGTATTCCAGCAAATCTAAGAGCAGTAGACCTCTTTGTACAGGACTCGTCCGGGGGAAGTTTTTTGCCGCCAAGCAGCGTTGCTGTGTTTCGGTTTGAAGAGTGTGGTCGTCGCATGAGGCTTAACATCTGTATGCTTCGAGTCGATGGACGCAGTGCATCGTAGGGCACGTTCCTATCGTGCGTGACTTACGAGGCAATGCTTTGTTACAGGTAATAGTTATCACTTGACATCGGGTGGGCCATCTGCTAGTAGGTAGTATAAAAATACAATGGCCTGAATTTTTTTTTTCAATTCATTAATTCAATCGCAATCCTTTTTCACACAGAATAATAAAAAAAAATTCACACATCAAATCCTCTTTTTCAAATCTCTTCACACAAAATTTTAGTCCATTATTTTTTAACACACTTCGAAAAAAACCGCTTCGATAAGAAGAAATAGAAGAAAATAAATAGTTTTCATCTGCAAGTAATTTGAACAGTTTGTCAGACAAAGTATCAAGTTTAGTGGGGCGCGCTCTACGCGCCACTCCTGACCGGTTCGTCGACCGGAGTTTTCGGCAGGCGCCCCGACTTTCAGCTGTAACGCGATCCTGCGCACACACACGTCCACGCGCGCTCTATCAAGTTCCATATCCCGAAAAACCAATTGTTGTTGAACCTTTCTTCTCCATGGTATGATTGTTTAAGATTATATTTTTTACTAGCGACCCGCCCGCGCGCCCTTGCTTCGCACGGGTGTACATATCATGCATTTATTATACATATAAACCTTCCTCTTGAATCACTCTATCTATTAAAAAAAACCGCATAAAAATCCGTTGCGTAGTTTCAAAGATTTAATCATACATAGGGATATAGGGACAGAAAAAGCGACTTTGTTTTATACTATGTGTAGTGTATATGTAGTGATTGTAAAACATTATTCGGAAGCATGAAACTGAGTATCATGAATTACAAAGAGCTCACTGTACTTTGGATAAAATCCCGCCCACATACTTAATACTATGGTAAAAGAACTGTATAACAGAAATATAAATATATTTTTCATCCCACCATCTCGGAAAGAGTATTTTTGCTCTTCAATATCTGAGTGCAAAAGCCGTTTTTATTCTCTAGAGGATAAAGTAAATTAAATTTAGAACATCGTGTGCACTAAGTTTGTGCATTAAAAAAAACATTAAACCTATTTACTGCTACCTCTATGGTGCCGAATATAGCATACAACTTTTTTTTAATTTGTTAAAAACTCAGACTCGGAACCTTCTTGGTGTTCTTTTTTCAATTGCTTTGTACGCGGTTCTTTACGCGGCATTTTTTCACGTCATTGTATCATATCACCTTATATTAAAAACAAGAAACTTGAAAACAAGTGAAAAAACTAAAATGAGTGATTCTAGCGACGAGGAAGTTTGTTTGACGCCAACATGTGATTGTAAACGTTTTTTTTTTGCATTGAGTCATTTCCTCGCTGAGGTGGAATGAAAAGTTACGTGTTGCACTCGAGTGCAAAGATTTTTCACCTCGTGCTCTTTTGATTCCCTCGCTAATGCTCAGGATTCTAATTTTAAATCACTCGCTGCGCTCGTGATTAAATTTTAGAATCCTTCGCTTGCTCGGTCATCAAAATTGAACACGCGGTTAAAAAGCAACTTTGCACTCTTGTATAACAAATAACTATTCTTTGAAAGCTAAGTTTCGAGTTTGGAATTTGGTTTAGTAGTTCAGCCCCTCAATTCAACAATATACAAAAAAAAATATAATAAATAATAATAAATAAAGTTAACAACACCAATTCATCGTGAGTATCGAATTTTACATATTTAAATTTTTAGAGCCTCGGTATTTTTTCCAAAATAGTTTTTCAAAAAAGTCGGTTAAAATAGAGTTCGATACGGCTATCATTAACCTTTGGTTCCCAGCAACAGCCAAAGTAGCAGCCAACCAAATACTTAACATTCTTTGTAGTCCCCGAACTTTTTTTGACAAAAAGGAAATACATAATCGGTCAGTTTGACAGGAATCCAAAAGAACAATAGTCAAACATTTCTTTAGTCGAGTTTCGGCGAATGTCTGGGTTTCAGCCGTGAACTCCGTGACCTTTGAACTTGGGATGAACGTACCCTTGACTCGTTCAACGGTCCTTCTATAATTATACCACGGATACTGTACTGATAACAGAGGTATTTTCAATTCGTTCGCTCTGACTGGGAGTGACGTAGTATGCACGTTTGTGTGCGTGCCATTCAATGTTGACGCAAGTTGACGCCTGATTTGCGATGATGACTTCGACTCTTCTTTTATTTTTTTACTATATACTGTGTAACTTCGGTGGTGTACTAACCAACTTTACTGAGCTACCATTACTGAGCGAAGAAAAAGAAGATGTTCCCAAGGTGAAATCATGGGCGTAGGGTTTGTAACTCATCCCGTCCTAATGCTCATCATGACAGAAAATACCTAAATACTACTAAATACTCACAAGAAGAGAATCTGATAACTTATTTAAATAAATAAATGAATAGGTAAATAAATATTGAAGGACTTGCCACACAGCACTATCTCGCCCCAAACTAAGCCAAAGCTTGTAATATGGGAACCAGATAGCTGATATAATACATAAATACTTTTTTTTGTAAATACATTATTATTATAACACCCAGACAGAGAACAAACATCTATGTTCATCACACAAATGTTTGTTCTCGGTAGGGATCGAACCCACGGCCTACGGCAAAGAAGGCAGTTATTCCTACTGAGCTGTGGAGACTGTCAAAATGCACTTTATATCTGATGTTTATTTTTTTTAATCAGTCTGAAGGAATGTAAAATTTATTTCTAAGAAATCGTACGAATTTGACTTTCCCTGAAGTTATCCAACAATTCAGGGGTTTCAGAGATAGTTATGCACTCACTAACAAAGCTCGTATAAACTACTAACTACTAGAAATAGTATCTATAACACTAGGCTATTTCCGCGGGGCGCTACTAGTTTTCAAATAAGCTAGACTCCAGCCTACGCTCTCGCTACCTTTTTTTACCCAACTCCGCGACTTATTGGTACGCATGTTGACGACCTCTGTGGCGCAGCGGGCGAGAGCCTGCCTGCGACGCAAGAGGTTGCGGTTTCGATTCCCGCCTTGGAACAAATTTGTGTACGATCTGCAGAAATTTGTTCCGATGGTCTTGGTGTTTTCTATGTATAATAAAAAATATCTATCTATGTAAGTATATAATGTATTAAATATATCAGTTATCTAGTACCCATAACACAAGCTTTCAATAGCTTACTTTGGGGCTAGATAGTGTTGTGTGGATTGTCCAGCGTTATTTATTTATTTATATTTATTTATTTATGTATTTTGTATTGTATGTAATCTGTATCTATGGTGTGAGTGACACTTGTATTCTATTAAAAGCTCTGCTTCGTAGATTTTTTTAAACTGTCTTTTAACTCTATAAAAGAAGAAAAGAGACAGTCGTGGAAACGTTGGTAAAAATAAAGTGTCTCCTCGTAGCATTAAGAGGTTGTTCACCCAATATTTGGGCATCGCCCTCCCTTGAGGGACTATTTGTCAAAGGATACAATCTTGTCAACGTGCTTTTACTTTCTCAGTTTACGTGCTTTACATGTTGCCAACTTACGATTGCAGAAGGCTGAGGTAAGGCTTTAAAATAGTTCTGAAATATAAAAAATATTTTTACGCATTTTAATTTAAATTATCTAAAAACTGCATTATTTCAGCAATTGATTATTGCATAAGTTTTTATAGATATATATTTTAAATTATTTTACGGCGGCAGTTTCAGCTTTTTTTGATTTAATTCTCAAAATGTATTGTAAGGTTTTAAAAGCTCGTAGCTTTTAAAATAGTCGTCAGTTGTCACAATCATGTTGTGGAAAGCCGCTCAATGGGTAACCACTGTGGCCAAAACGCTAGATCTCCCGTAAATTTGAATTTTCGAAGTTGGCAACGTCTCCTCCATAAGCTAAATTTTGAGGGCTACCACTTGTCGGTCATTAGCTAAGTTTTGTATTGACGCGTTAAAAGTTTTGGACATATCTCGGCGAGTCGTTCCTTTTATATCGTCGTAAATTCAGACGTGTTTTCAGGAGCGTGGTTGAAAATTTTTAAGAGCACATAATAAAGTCTTATTTGAATTGACCTGAGTAACGTTTGCGTGTTGGTAGAAGCAAGTAAGTGTTAGTTTAGTCAGAAATATTGTCGCAAAGAAAGTACTTAAACTACTATTTGAACTGATTTTTTCCGAGAAATATTGACATGCGCTCTTCATGAGGTTAGGTGAATACCTAGAGTGAATATAGGTTATTAAGTACCTAATCTAGCTTTAAAGATCTATGACCACGTAGTCTAAGATACCTACATAATGGAACTTAAGAAAATTTAAGATTCATTTTCTGATAAGCTTAATCGCTTTAGGAGCGTTGCATCACACCGCGCGCAGAAAGCACACATGCGCGTGCGCAGCTTGCCAGACACGTGCACGCACACACTAGTACGAGATAAGAGCCGTGTCAATGACCCCGGGAGAAATAGTGCCTGAAAAAGAAAACATGCTATAAACGTCCAACTCTATGACAAGAATAGACGAACGAATCAAAATGCTATGGACTACGACCACTAAGCCACTTTGTTAATATTTCTTTGATCCAATTAGTTAATATTATTCTAATTTGAATAATGTTTGAATGCAAAATGGTTCTCAACATCCCTACTATATATATAATATTATAAATGCGAAAGTAACTCTGTCTGTCTGTTACGCTTTCCCGCTTAAACCTCTCAACCGATTTTGATGAAATTTGGCACAGACAATCTTTAGACCCTGAGAAAGGACATAGGCTACTTTTTATTGCGAAAAGTAGGTACGCAGATGAAGTCGCGGGTACCAGCTAGTTATTTATAAAAAGTTGTGTTGGTGGTTAGAAACAACGATCCTATGATCGAATGCTGAACAAACTCTAACCCCCGGTTTCTGAAAGCCCGATCAAAGCTAATCAGCTGTTAAGTCACTTGCTGTTTCAGCTTTTACTTCAAATTATATAGAGATAGCAAGTGACTTGACAGCCGATTATCATTGATCAAGCTTCCAGAAACGGGCGTAAAAATAGCAATACAAGTAAATTAATTGATCTTAAATGGCAAAACAAGACGTTTCCGATAATTCCGACAAAAGATAATTTTAAATTTATAGCCTATCGTCTCACGTAAATCCTATACAAAAGATGCGCTGATAGTTATAAGCATAGACTATTTCAAAAGCAATCACAGTCTGCATTGAGATGTACAAGTTATTGTTTAGTAATAGCAAGCCTGAAGGCGGAACCGATCTTGAATGGAGTGAAAGTGGCTGGTACTTCCTGGGAAAGTGAGCCTAGCTAAGCAGTCTATGTTGCATGATGTTAGGTAGAATGTTACATTCAAAGTCTAGAATAGTTTACGTGCCTGGCAGACAACTTTGCCACTTTGGTTGTATTAATTAGCTTTATGTCTCTCTCTCTCTCTTTCTCTGTGACGTTCAAAATTTTCATCAATAAAAAATATTAAAATAACATAAATATAACAAATAAATAATAGCATATCATTTTACTACAGGAACTACCTACTACAGGAATAAGGTATTTTTGCTTAGCCTGCACATAAATATTTTGCGTAGAATAAAATAATTTTAGATGTAGTCTTCCTTCTTATTCTAGTATAAATATATACATTATGTATATTATGTATATATAACTTCTATTAAATGTTTAAACAAACAGTTTCATAAATAGTAACACGCCACACCACTTTTTGCACGCCCAGGAAGACTGGTAGAAAATGCTATTAGCATTAAGTCCTCCTAGCACTATATTGTTTTGTGTGAAAGTTTTTAAATAAATAAATAATGTAGCTGTTATAAGAAAAGCGCTAATTATCCCTTTTTTTCAAATTCCTGAAACTTTATGTACCTACTAGATGAACCCGCGGCTTCGCTCGCGCCCGCTTACTTTGAAACTTTCATACAAACTTTTATCCCCTATTTCACCTCTTTCGAGGCTGAATTTTGAAAAATCCTTCCTTAGTGAGTGCCTATGTCTTAAGGGTCCGTTGACAGCGGCTCGCAATTTCGAGGTGCGATTGGCTATTATTTCATTTCGGGGAGGTTGTTTGAAAGAATAACTCTAAAGTGACACGCATAAATACTGTTCGAACACAAATAATACAATAATATAAGGGAAATGTGCTTGAGTCAGAAATCATTTTGGTATTAGGTAAACGTAAGACCAAACATACTAATACCAAAATGATTTCTGATTCGGGCATGTTTCCCTTATATTATTGTATTATTTGTGTTCGAACAGTATTTATGCGTGTCACTTTAGAGTTATTCTTTCAAACAAACTCCCCGAAATGAAATAAAATGAAATAATAGCCAATCGCACCTCGAAATTGCGAGCTGCTGTCGCCGGAGCCTTAAGAGGAATACTTGAAACGTGTGCGAAATTTCAAGTTTCTAGCTCTAAGGGTTTTGGCTGGTTCGTTGTCATCAGTCGATCACTTTTGCCTTTTATATATACAGATAATAATGTATTTCAGTGACGTGTTTCAGGGAAACATAAATGATTTTCACTTTGATTGTTTCCACCTCCGCTGTAGGGTCATTTTACATTTGGCGATGTCTTTGATTGATGGTTTCCGGGATAGATATTGTATGCTTAAATAATCTGATGGATTTATTCGCTTGTGTATGAATGAGGTGTGGAAAGCTCTGAAGTTATGGAAACATTCAGGTGATGTACGACCCGGGCGTTCACCCCCGGAGGGTCTACGACCGGCCGAGTTTTGCCAGCTGATCGACTACGCATATAATGACTAACAAATAGTTTAAATTCTAAAACAGTTACACTATTTATTCATGAAATTCAATAAATAATTGGCTCAAGCTGTAAACAAAAGGCGCCACGAAAACAGTTTACTAGTTGAAGGTATGCTACTCGTCGATAGATGGCAGTACTGGTAACATCAGAAATGGTACATTATTATTAAAACCTTTGCAAACGATCTATAGATAGATCAACTAACTATCTATAGATCGTTTGCAACGGTCTGCAGATAGCTCAACTGTTTCATGTGTAATTTGTATATTTTTTAAATAATTGTATCTATTAGTTGTAATTTTCTTTGCAAATAAATCTTGCTTATTATTAAAACTACTTTATAGGTCTCTAGGTAACTAAAACCTTTTTAACTAAATTTTATTTTTATTGACGTAACGTATGTTAAATTAGTTTGGTACATAATTGTCAAATGAATCGGTTAAGTTTCCAATGATTTAGCTGTTCCTAGTGTTTTTTTCAAAATTGCAGTTAAAGTATATGTTTTTCATGATAAAACCTTGAAAATCCTTTGTTAATTTTTGTATAATTGTTTGACGCAGACATGGTGCATAATAACAAATATGGCCCCGAGACGAGCTACGGCGAGCGAAAGCATCATCGTATGCAGATCATGTACACACACAAAATGCGTGAACAGCAAATATTTATGGACGAACTCAAAGAAATTCGAAAGAAAAGAGACAAGAGACTTTTGAAAAGGATCAAAGAATTAGTCGGTGCCAAATGGTACCAAACTCTCAGTGTGCCACAAAGATTGGCGCTGGATACCCTAGAGTTCTCTATCTATCAGGACTTGCTGGAAGGCCGCCCAATTAGAACTGCAGGTGTCTTGAAAACGCTAGGTATTTTTCCACGCCCTAACACGTTTGACCTCATGACTTGTGTATACCATGGCCGCGAGGACCCTAAAGAAATGTTTGCACAACTGTTTTTTATGACCTACGGCCACTCTATCGATGGGAAAAAGCTTTCTTATTGTCTGAATGCTAGGCTTATGCTCTCTGCCATTTTTTATATAGGTCTAGAAAACCTTATCCGCCTACTCCGCGAAATGTTTAAAGCAGACCCACAAAAAAAAGTACCTGTGGAAAAACCGAAACCTAAACTAGAACCCCCGCTAAAGTCGCCATATCTTCAGAAAATGGTTGCTTATTTATATGAACGACCAAAAAAGAAACTATCGCGACCCCCTCCACTACCGAACTTGGATGATCTCAACGAGCCATACGAAGAAGAACCGTTCATGACTAAGCCACCTCCTCCACCTCCACCGCCTCCTCCACCAAAAAAGAGGCTACCACGTTCATACTGTGACAAAATTGCAGACGTTATGAACATAGAACCTCATTCTTCAAATATATCTATCACCATGAAGACTGTCACACGTACCAGTCACAGAAGAGTACGAGGCTCAAAAATGTGCCTCACTGAAGTCAAAAAATCCTATGGAATGGGAGGAAACACGACTAACAAAAAAGTTGGACGCCGAAAAAAGCCCACAGCGCCGACAACCGGACTGTGGAACACTCAGTATGTGATATCCGGAGTTTACACAATCAACGGAAAGACAGTA
This sequence comes from Plemyria rubiginata, assembly GCA_963576535.1. Taxonomy (NCBI): domain Eukaryota; kingdom Metazoa; phylum Arthropoda; class Insecta; order Lepidoptera; family Geometridae; genus Plemyria; species Plemyria rubiginata. The sequence continues at coordinate 10,790,941 of OY754908.1, read as the reverse complement.
TTCGTTTTAGGGAGCGTGTCCATATTACCGGCACTCGGAGATCTCATACACGGCGGCTACAAGTACATGGGCGGCGAATGCATTAATATACACTGCGGTTTCAAAGCGCGAGCGCCACCGCCAAAACCTGGCCCTTGCGATTGCGTAAAAAAATGGACCGACACAATTTTTCAGTACGTTAGAAGGACAAAATGCTATTGCGGCCACCACTTCGACTATGGAAACGAAGGATCGTTCCCAAACGATGAGTTACCCTTCTTCAATAAAGCAACTCGCCATTCTCCACACGTCTTCAACTACCACACTATATACGACTTAGACCCAAAAAGTGTGCACATCGAAAAAGAGTTCAAAAGGTTGTGGGACACAGACAGCATGTTGCACGTTGACGATGGCACAATTATGGATAAAAAAGACAAAAAGAAAAAGAAGAAAAGGTCCTCCACTACTTGCTTGGGGCAGAATCCTCAGCCTGAAGACTATTTGAAGTGCGCACTACGCTTAATGCGGCGAGTGAACATCGCAGCTCGTCTACCCGACGTGCACTTGGTGCCGGAGTTAAAGGAATGGATGCGACGTCGTTTATACGGCCCCTTCTCTCGCTTGGAGAAGGCCCAACTGTTACGCCAGAGTAATATGTTCTGGCAGGCGTTCCAGATGCTTGCATCGAGAGGATACGGGCACGTCTATCCGCCTTTTGATCCTCAATACGCAGGCCTCACGAACTGGGTTCACAAGCAACACTTGAACGATAAATTCAGGAAGTTTTCTCAAAAATATAGACTGGCGATGTTCCGATCGCACGCTAACGTTACAAATTTGATGTGGCCGTCAATGTTCCAAGCTCAGTTCCCTGATAAAAAGTTCCGAGAGATTTATTTCTCATATTTGTTTGGGACGATCGAGGATTTGCAGATGATGCATCCTTACAGTTCGAGGGAAGCTGCTGAAAGGAGATACATAATGTCGAAGGGACGGTATTGCTGTCCACCAGGTATCGAACCTGCGAAATAGTGTATCAAGCGTTTGTGATGTTAAAATAAATTCACTATTACAGATTTTCAACCCCTAAGGTCAGTATTTTTTTACATTTCCACTATAAAATATATTATATAATAACACAAATAAATAATAATAGTTTTGTATTTACTGAACCCTGAAGCTCTACTACTAAAATTACCTATGTGGTTGAAGAGGTTCTAGGAAATAAAAACCAGCATTAAATGTAGGTAATTCATAATTTAATGTAATAAGTTCATTGAAAACGAATTGTAATCGACATTCGGCGTATTTACACAATAGTTATTTATATCAACTTTCACTGAAGCACAACTATGTTGTCAATTATGTTGCGATAAAACTTAATTTCATGAAGTACACCAGCAATATTTATGTTATTCTAGTCCACTATTAATACTCGGAAGGTATTCAAAATAGTTTTTAATTTCATACTACATTTTCACTTATCAAATAAGCTTACAATATTATAATACAAATCTTAATACGACATCTATAAGGTTACATACACTAGGACTATCGTAGAGGGTTCGATTTGTCCACTACACTATAGTCTCTGAGGGATATTCAATCGTCTTTGGTATCATTGTTATAGAAACAAAAATTGTCGACACTGACGCGAACATTAGATCCAGTTTAAAAGGCGCAGATGAAGTTTACTGAAGACGATAAACTCGTTACCACTATCCACTATTATAGAACTAAAATCAAGGAGTCTAGACAAGATCTACATTCACTTTCGTTTGGGTAACACGCAAGCAAAAAAAAATATTTTGATGTACGAAAGGGTTTTTTTTCAAGCAAATTATATTTTCACATAATATAGTTTACAATCCAGCAGGCGTGTTCCACAAACATAAGTGACCCAGGGTTCTATACAAGGAAGATATCTACGAGCATTTAGATGTTTTTAAAGTGGGGTTTAATCTTACGAAGCTTTTAACGAATAAAATTTTTGTCTTGCACTTTTATTGATAGCATTACATACGTTGTACGTACGTAGTAGGTAACTTTCGTTAGGTAGTCGTTGCTATCATACTAACAAATAATTGTTTTTTTAATTATTTTATTATCAAGACTACGGATGTCTTCATTAAATAATATTTGTTTGAAAAAACTGGTCTACCTAAAATTTTCATGTTCAACAAATCTGCACCTTTACAAAACTATTGATTAAAATCGAAATGTTAGTCATTAAAGCATCGGTTATTACAATTAACGAAACATAACAAAATTAAAGATAAATAATGGCAAATAGAACAAATTGTGATACAAAAAAACAATGCCAACAGTTTTCTTAGAATAAATTAGATTGAAATGCAATAATAAACATTGTACTTTCTAGTCGAGTGCTTTCATAAAACGATTGTGCTAGATTAAAGTCAAAATACATTTCAAGTTAATAAAAACTGAATTTGTGCGAACGATACACAAATTAGAAAGCGACCGAGAATGTCCTCTAACATAACATTTTGCACTGAGTAAAGCTACCCTATGGTAGCGTTTAAGTCTGCACGCTAATCTGTTCAAAACGGTTACTTCCACGTGCGCTGAACACATTAGGTACAACACAACTTTGTATACAACTTTGGGTTAAAATTTTGGGGATTTCGCGTGGGTTTGGTTCAAATCTGCAGTTCCTGATGCGAGTGTGGAGAATGAGAGTTGTTGTTGAGAGGCGGATTCGGGTGCGGGGCTCGTTGTTGCAAGTGGACTAAAGCAGATAGCAGTCTTGTGTTGGCTTCGTCCAGCGCCGCAATGCGATGCTCCTGTGCTTCGATGACTCGCTGTTTGTGGGAGAGAGCGGCGGCCATCTTGCGCTGCTCGCGTCTCAACTCTTCTTCAACGCAGATTAACCTGAAAAAGAAATTTGTCAGACTTTGCAAAACAACGCATAAAAAAATTATATTTAACCAATGTGGTAAACTTCACAATATTTGAAAACCGCGTAGCAAAAATAACGTCCTCATAATGGTCACTGAGCGCGCCATTAGCTTATCAGACCTCTTCAGAAGCTATCGGTCTCTTTCCGTTGCAATGACCGTAACATTGACAAGGATACTCCATAGAGCCACTATAAAATGCTAGGAATTATGAATAAGAGGGTAGTAATTTATGTTATGTATTCTATTGTTCAACTTGACACTTCGTAACTTAAAAGTTCAAGGAGCATTGGACCCAAGGAATTTGAATATCTATATTCCTTGATTGGACCTGATTGCACATAATAAACACAAAATAAATAGTCGTATAGTGATAAGATAGGGAGGGTTATCTACCTGGAAATGATAGCTTTCATCTTAGCATCAGTGTGATCTGAGCCGGGCTCGGCCGGGCCAAGTCTGCCGCGAAGCAGCTCGACTGAGCACTTGAGCCGTTCGATTTCACGTTCATACTGAAATGATAATAGAAGATGAGAAACGCCTACGTCCCAAAATTTAACTTAAAATGAGGGTTAAAGTCGACTAAAGAAGAACAGTCGAAAGTCTGTTAGATAGTCCGATTAGTCACAATAGACATCATCATTTTTAATAAGTCTTCTGCTGGAAATAGACTTTTATAAATTTCTCGAAACTACGTATTTGAGCCTTCTTCGTTCAATCGTGGATCCACGACCTTCACATAGTCGTCAGAAAAACAAAAGGTTCGTCACAACAGTATGATCTAACAATGTTAGTATTAGAATTACCTGTTCAATGGTTCGATGATGCTTAGGAGCGCGCCGTCTGCCCGTGGTGCTGTACAAAGGTTCGTCCAACTCATCCGAGCTATCGGTGAGATCCCGCGCCGATTCTAAGCTGAGCCGTCTCTGCAGCTTATCCCTTGTAACTTCTCTCCCAGGGACTTCTCTCTCAGGCCGGCCCGCCCTTTCACTTGCCTCGCTCGACTGTGACTGGGATTCGCGACCAAACATAGCTCTAGACGGAGATTCCCTCCTTTCTCTGACTCCATAATACTCCTGCCTTTCCAAATCCTCGTTCAGTCTACTGCTAGATACTTTTGCAGCTGAATACGTCCTGTCTAGAGGGTAGTTGGTTTCGGGGATAGCTCTTTCTGTCATCGAGAATTTCTCAGGAGAGTTTTTGTTCTCCATGTTGAATAGGGCTTTCTGGCTTCGCGAGACTTGCAATCTGTACATTTCTTTGTTGACTTCCTCGACGTTGGAGTCAGATCGGCTCATAGGGTATCCGGAATCGGTGGATATGTGATGAGGCTTGCTTTCGTAGAGAGATTCTCCGCGTTGACCGAAGTGCTTCAGGTTGAGTTGGTTCTGGTTAGTGGAGTAAGAGAGCATGGGGTTTGTTCTAGGCATTCGCGTCTTGCTACTCTTTCTGAGGCTAGGCGAGTTGCTGGAAGACTCATCGTCTCTGGTTCTCGGCGAGTGACTGTTGTTACTGTGCTGGTACGTATCGTCGTAGCTACAATTATCTCTGGTGAGTTTTCGGTGGGTATTGTTGCGGTTCTGTGGGTTATAGTTTCTACTATCCTCGTTGAAGTTAGTAGAACCTTCTTCCGAGTTTGTTTCCACGTTGTCTGTGCTCAGACCCTCCTCATCGATCGATGAACTGGATGAGCCGCAAGGGCAACGCTTTGAGTTTCTATTTTCATTGTTGTTCTTCTTCTCTGACTGTTGAGACTGCCGGTTGTCGTCCATGTTATAGACGGGGTTAGTGAACACTAGCGGAGCAACCTTGGAATTGCTCACATTGGTGTTGTTCATAGTATTATCTGCCGTTGTAAAATTTTGAATGCCATATTTCTGTAGATCGTATTCGATCTTTTGTTGCACTGGGCTCTTTGGATAGTATTTTTCTTTTCCTTCGTAATATTGCTTCTCCCTTTGTTTTTGGTAGTTTAGCTGTGAGTACCGGCTCATTTGCTGACCGCCGTTTTCAAACGGTTGATGATTGTGGGTTGTGTTTTCGATAGGGCTTGAACTTTGGCTGTACGTGGCGATGCTCTGATAACCTGAACTTGCCACATTCGAGAGTCCACTGATGGACACATTGGAGCCGTTGTTTGTGTAGTTTATTTTGTTTCCATTGACCATGTTGTTGTTATTGGACTTTGAATGGCAGAGATTTTTCTTATTCATCTGTTTGTCGTCAACGATATCCGAATCATCAGCATATTTCAGCAAATCTGAGAGCTCTTCAAGCGTCGCTGTCTCTTTCATAATGTTCTGCATATCGTTCGGACAGTAGTTATGGTTGATGCTATCACTGCTCGGAGATCTTTCTGTGCTGTTGTAATTTGAGTTGTGATAATGCGTTTGCTGATTATTGTAATTGTTTGGTTTGTATCGGTCTTGGAACCTTCGCTCTAAGCTCTCATTGACGCCGTTGCTGATGCCTTTAGGATACTGGTCAGAGCCGAAACCAATTTGGACGACTTTTAAATTGACGCAATGTTCCTGGTTGTTGTATTGGGAGCTGTATCGATCAGGATTGACGTTTTGGCTGACTGGACTCGAGTAGCCGTTTCTGGGTAGTGTTTGTGAGCGGAGGTTGAAACTTGGTGATTTCGAGACACCGACGTAAGGGCCTTTGTATTTTAAATCTTCGGCATTGGATTTCGACGGGCTGATGTTGAATTGGACACCGTTTTTGTTCATGATAGGGGAGCTGTGGGCAAAGTTATTGAGTTGTCCGTTGGTCGGTGGTTCGACGATGGCTTGCTTCGTTGGTGTGTTGCAAGTTGGGTCGTTGAACCTGAAGATGTTGTCGACCGGCGGTGCTGGGCCGATGTCGTTGCTCAGTAGTCTCTTGCTCAGTTCGTCTAGGATGTCAGTGAGAGGGTCCAACTCCTAGAAAAGAAACAACTGGTTATTAAATACTGATTTCAGTTGATATGTTTTTGTTATTATTTAGGTGTCATTTCGAATATGCATCTGGAAAATAATAGCCCATGTCTTTATTTTTTTATCAAACAAGCTGATGGAACAAGCGGATGGCCCACCAGATGTTAAGTAGTAATTACCACCTAACCTATGTAGAAACGTGCCCTACAATGCATTGTCCTGCGTCCATCTACTTCAGGCATACAGTGCCTGAAGTGGCCTCACGTGCCTGTAATTTTACCGTCGACCACACTCTTCAAACTGACTCACAGCAACACTGCTTGGTGGTAGGAAAAGGCGTGGTGGTAGTACTTCCCCGGACGAGCCCTTCACAAACTCTACTACTCTTAAAACTTTTCTGTTGCGAGTTAAAGGTGTTAATGAGTGCAAACCTGTAATTTAGCAGCCGGTAGTTTCGGCAAACTGTCGACCAGCAAAGAGTGTAGTGTTGCCAGCTGCTTGCCGAGATCCACATGTGGCGCCCACTCGGGGTCCGCGTCGACGTTCACTTCGGTCCGGGAGCCGTCCGAGCCGGCGACGGAGCCCTGCGACGCCGCCGAGTTGCGCTTGCTACCATCCTGATGCTGCATATGCTGTGATTGGTCTTGAGGACGCGTCTGTAAGGCAACACCAATAATGGATTGATTAAATAATGGATTGATTAAACAATGAGATAGTGTATAGTGCTTTATAGTGATATAGTGTATTAGTGCTATAGTGTATAGTGCTATAGTGTATAGTGCTATAGTGTATAGTGCTCATAGTGGGATAGGCTTAGAAAGTGCTGTGTGGAAAGTCCACCAATATTTATTTAATTATTATTTATTAATTACAGATATCAAGAGATCAGCAAAAATGGTTTACTTCTCATAAAAATTGTTGTATGATTAAGAGATTAAAATCCTGACACTGCCACTGTTTGTCAATGCCCAAACGGGCAGTTTAGAAGCATTATTTATCTGTTCATAGATTTTTATAACTAGGGCCATAAGGGACAAACTAACTAGTAGGCACTTTTAAAAAAAGACCTTCATGAAAAAGGGTGCTGCAGGAAAAAAACCCTTTACGATGAAATATCATCGTAGCTTGAAAATTAGCATATCGTTAACTTACTAAGTACGGGAGGTACTTAGTACAAACACACTAAGTACCAAAAAAAACAATTTTGTGATAAAATACGCATCAAACTTACAGAAATGGACCTTAGGAAGGCTTTCATGTTAGGCGCCTCTTGTTCAAGGAAATCGTTCAGAAATTCCATAAAGGCCTCTTTTCCCTGGAAGCGCGTGAAGTTCGCTAGGGTCTGGAGAGTCTTCGCCACCAAAGTCAGGTTACGAGCGGCGCGCTCGTTCGGGTACTCTGTAAATAATTTAGGACTTTAGACAGTGGAAATAACGTTGAAATTCGTCAAGCTGCGTGTGCAGAAGGCAGATGGTTGCTACTCTTTTGCCACTACAGAGAGTGAATAATAATAAATAAATAAATATTGGTGGACATTCCACACAGCACTATCTCGCCCCAAACTAAGCTTGTGATATGGGAACCAGATAGCTGATATACTACTTATACTATACTTTTTTTTTGTAAATACATACTAATAATATATAACACGCAGACACAGAACATATCTATCTATCTTCACACAAATGTTTGTTCACGGTGGGAATCGAACCCAAGGCCTACGGCACAGAAGGCAGAGCTACTATATACCAACTGAGCCGTGAAGGCTGTTCAAGAAGAGAAAGCTATAGATTTTGGATTGTCAATTTACTCTTTAGCGTTTAGTTCATTCATTGTTTCGTCTGACCTGCAACGAACTGTTTAATCTAATAGCCTACCGCCAAATACAAACTTATTCAACCTACAGAAATTAAGACCTTGCACCATTAGCTTTTTCAAGATTTCTAGAATAAGTAATACCTCGCCTGCTCGCCTTTGTACATGTATTGTTATTTAAGTTTACTGTATATTTTCACTGTGTACAATAAAGAATAAAGAATAAAGTAATTAGTAAGTTATATTTCGTAATAATCAAACTGTCTTTAGTTGAGTTATTAAATTGATAAGTTTCACGACCACATTATTTAGGTACTTGTTATAACATAATACTCATGGGCGGATAAAACAATTTTCATGATTAATATAGACTTATTTTCCATTCACCCTGATTACAGTCTGAATAGAGTAAAATTACGGGGAGCGTTGGCGTATCTAATAATACGAATCCTGTTAACGCCTATTCAGAGTATAGCAAATGACGTCATCGGGTCTGAGGTCACCAATCTTGAATGAAAGAGATTTTTTTATATAACTAAAATCAGTATTTTGCTTATTTTTTACCTTTGATTTATGAAAATAAAATCAACTACACGAATTAGATTACCAGTTATGGTAGATATCAAATCTTTGAGTATTACCTCTCTTTGAGTACCTCTTAGACGTCCTCATAGAATCTTCAGACAAAGGTGGACACGTTCAAATATTATGTAAGGCACATACCCACATTTTGCAGGATTTATATAAATACGCAATAAAAAGAAGGAATATATAAAAACATAAGAAGGAATATACAAAGGATAATCCGACTACAAACTCACCATGCGTGATTCCAAAGAGACTAGGAGAAAGAATAGCTGGACAAAGGAATCGGAGGAATATGGACGCGCTGATCAGATTGTCCGAAATATCTTCACGGCCCATTGAAGTCAATCTGTAAAAGACAATAAAGGGTTTTATTACATGCAAGTTATAATATATGTATATTTCAACGTGGCGAGGGTCAGATATTGGAACCGGATATATAGAATGATTTTACAATAAAATCTAGTCAGGCGTCCTTTTGTTTTACAATTTGCTGATGAAACAAGCAGATGGCCCACCTGATCTTAAGTGGTAACCATCACCTATAACAAACCTTGCCTCGTTAATCACGCACTATAGGAACGTGCCCTAAGATACACTGCCCAGCGTCCATCATCTTAAGGCATACAGATGTTAGGCCTGATGTGCCTGTAATTTCACTGGCGACCACACTCTTCAAACCGAAACACAGCAACGTCGCTTGGTGGCAGAAAAAGGCCTGGTGGTAGTAGGTACTGCACTTCTCTGGACCCGGACCCTATACAAATAGTTCTACTACTCTTAAAAGGTTTGAAGTGTGGTTGCCGGTTGAATCAAAGGCACCAAGTTCATGGACGCAGCGCAGTAATAATAATAAAATTACTTATAATTTAAATATAAATCTACTTGTTACATCACCAAGTTCTGTAGAATAAAATAAACACCATAACTTATTCCATTCCCATCACTACATAGTATAAAACAAAGGCGCTTTATCAGTCCCTATATCCTCCCTATGTATGCTTAAATCTTTAAAATTACGCAACAGATTTTGATGCGGTTTTTTAATAGATAGTGATTCAAGAGGAAGGTTTATATGTATAATACATGCATGATATAGTAGAAAAACAATATGAACCCGTGCGAAGCAGGAGCGCGCGGGCGGGTTGCTAGTAATTTATAAGAAATAAATTATGGGAAAAAATTAATACCTCTCGCGAAAAGTAGCGAAGCAGTCCCGCAGCGGAGGCGGGAAGCGCGGCGCAGACGACGATATGGACCGCCAGGCCAGCGTGACCGCGTCGCGAAGCGCTGTCTGCTGCCTCCGCAGCGCTGCGCTGCTTCCCGCGCGCAGCGGGTCCACCTCGCACTCCGCCGCGCCCGGGCCCGCTGCTGTTGCTACTGCTTCTCCGAGTGTGTCCTAGAAAAAAGAATTCGACAATGTATGTAATAGTGTAGGTATTATATTACATTGTAACGAGTATCATACAAAAGAGCGGTAGATACCAAGCCGAGTAATTATATAAATATCAATAAATACAGTTTATATTGTTTTAAAATTCAAATAATTTCTTCTTTCAGCAAAATGTTCCATCTACAAAGTTCAAAATACTTTCCCTCCATGTGTGTGATATGCAATAATAGAATTGATTATTTTTATTTTCCTGCATGTTAGGATAGGATTCCGACACGATTTGTATGAGAATTGTTATTGACTCAACGTATTAAATTGAAATTGAATGGATAAATAAATAAATAATGCTGGACAATCCACACAGCACCATCTGGCCCCAAAGTAAGCTACTCAAAGTTTGTGTTATGGGTACTAGATGACTGATATTTTAATACATTAAATAAGTACTTACATTGATAGATATTTATTATTATACATAGAAAACACCCAGATCAACGGAACAAATTTCTGCAGATCGTACACAACGTGTACGTGACGTGTTCCGAGGCGGGAATCGGCCCCGCAACCTCTGCGTCGCAGGCGGACTCTCGTCCTGCGCCACTGAGGTCGTCAAATGTCGGATGTTTACCTGTAAGTACTGATCGCCGACCAGCTTCAGGTAAGCCTCCATGCTCTTGGTCGCGAGCGAGTTCCCGCGGAAGGTGAGCGAGTGGTCGCCGGTGCGACGCACGTCCAGCGCCACCACGTCGGCGAGGTAGCGCGGCGCCAAGCCCGCGCCAGCCATGCACAGCACCAGTGCACACCCGATGTCTTCCTTCGCTTTTACACCTGTCGAATCAAAACAAATGATAAGGCGTTGCCCACACCTAACTTACCTCTCGCTCGCAGGATTCGACTTTTTGAAAGATTTAAAATCACTAATCCCAATTTTGCTAAATCGCAAACAACCATTTTGCGTGCGTGTACATGAATGGTAAAAATTTCATTTTGAACGATGCAAGTTTTCTTACTCAAAAATTTGCTTGAGTACTATAACTAGTAAACCTAACTTATACTTAAAAGTTAGCTTAGCGCACACACCTACTTAGGTGTTTCACCGTGTCAAACGTGCGAGCGAGAGCCACATTAGCGCTTGTATTAAGTACCTAAAGGTTTGATAGGAAATCAGCGTTGTGAAAGTGACAGCTTCCACGATCACGTTGACGACCATGTGTATGTAACCAAAAGATGAACTAGCACGTTGTGGGGACCTATTATATGTTTGTTGAGGTAACAGTACTACGCATGAACACTTTCTCAAGAACTTTCGCACTCATCGAAAAGTCGTCGAAACAGAATAGAATTCAGAATAAATTACATGAGCCCGCTGTTATTCACTAAATTGGGATTGGAAATAATAAATTAAATAGACGTAAGTAGTTAGGTAAAGCCCTGTTTCATAAACTCCATCACTTTATAGCGTCTCTATAAGACCCACTATCGACTCCATCAGAGACAATCTCTTTAAAAGCGCTATCCGCCATGCTAGCTTATAAGCTAGCATAGCTATAGCTACATTAAGACGACCAAAGACCAATAGTGTTTTAGGTTTGGTTTTGGAAAAGAAGACGTGGAAACGTTACACAGAGTTCTGTACACATTGTAGTGTAGTTACACTACAATGGAAATAGGCCCTTATTCATAATGCTCTTTGATCGCGCCAATAGCTTATCAAACCGATAAGTCTGTTCCTGTATCTTTTCATTGCAATGAAAGTGAGAAGTGACAGTGACAAGAATACTCGAAGCCGCTATAAAATGACAGGGATTTTGAATAAGAGGGTAACCCCCGGTTACTGAAAGCGCGATCAACACTAATCGGCTGTCAAGTCACTTGCTATCTCTATCTATTTTGAAGAAAAAGCTAATATAGCAAGTACTTGACAGTCGATTAGTGTTGATCGTGCTTTCAGAAACCGGGGGTAAGTCTCCTATTAGTTATGATGGTATTTCAACACTCACCTATGACAGGCTCCAGTAGCTCACAGAGCTTCCTATAGTTCCTCTTCAGATAGTCCAGGAACCGTGCATAGTGGTCTATGGGCAGCACGTCGACACTTTGGTACCGGCATTTGATCCTGAGCGCCGGAGTCGGCGGCGCCGGGGTCCGCCCGCCGGGCGACTGCGGCTTGTCGCCCTCCACGAGAGGATACCACCGCTCGTTGAGGTATCGAGACGATACGTCGTCGACCGGGATACGCACTGTCCCTGTGACGAATTAATAACTATCAAGAAAAAAACTACTTCAATGCACTGGAAAATACACTTATAGGTTTATAAATCTTTATTTCTCATACAGAATCACAATAATTCACTTACATGAGAGAACCAGTTTGAGAACAAAGTTTTACGTACAGTTACAAGGCATAAAAATAAATCTAGTAATAAAAACTGATAAGATGCCCAATATCACAGATCTTAAACAAAAGGTGACACTTATACTACTATAACTCAAAACTTCTCGTCAGATCTGATTTAAATTAAACGGGACCACATGACAAGCACCTCTTTTCGATTTAAAAGAAAATCATCGAAATCAGTCAACTCAGTGTGTTATGAGGTAACAAACATAAAAAAATACAGTCGAATTGAGTACCTCCTCATTTTGCTTTTGCAAACATACCCTACAATCCTAATCACACCCACACACAACACGCAGAAATAGTACTTCCCCGGTCTAGCCCCATAAATACGAACCAGCTGCTATACCTTTCAAACCGAAACACAGCAACGCTGTCCGACGGCAGTAACAACCATGGTAGTAAAACTTCTACCAAAGGAACACCTCTCTACTCTTTGGAGAAGATACCCATTACCAATGTTACCCATCATCATCTTCCTGCCCTTATCCCACGTTAAGTGGGGTCGGCACAACACGTTTTATTCCTCCACTCTCCTCTATCATTCGTCACCTCGCCCACTCCTTTCTTACTCATGTCATCTTTCACATAGTCCATTCAAGTCAATAACAAAGACACTAAACAAAAAATTTCAAATAATAATACCGAATATCAAAGATTCAATTTAAATTTTTAATAATTTCAACAATTCAAATTCAATTATCAATAACTTTTTTTTTTATACAACTAGCTGATGGAACAAGCAGATGGCCCACCTGATGTTAAGTGGTAACCATCACCTATAAACAAAACATTGCCCCGTAGGTCACGCACAATAGGAACGTGCCCTACGATGCACTGCCCTGCGTCCATCAACTTGAGGCATACAGATGTTAAGCCTCATGTGCCTCTAATTACACCGGCGACCACACTCTTCAAACCGAAACACAGCGTGAAACACTTCAACACTGTGACGTAGACATATCAGCGAAAGTTGCTCGTCTATAAATAAAATAAATAAATGTCCAAGGATGAGGTCTTACCGACGAGTGCGTGTTTGTCCCGCTTCCTGGAGCGTCGCTCCGGCTCGCGGTAAACGTTCACGTGGATAGCACGCACCGCCGCTAGTCCACTGAACTCGTATACCTCGCCCCAGAAGCATAGCTCCGACTTCAGCTTAGAGGATGATCTGAACGACAAGATACAATCAGAATAATATTTCTATTTTCAATCAAAATTTCAAGTTAGGTAAAGTCAACTTTAAGTGGACCAATGAGTTTTTCTGTTCAAAAATGTATGTTCTCAGTTGCCAGTACTCTCAAACGGTGAAGGAAAACATCGTAAAGAAACCAGCATATTGTGTACAACCTAATAAGTTCTATAACATGTTTCAAGTGCTCGAAAGGAGCGTCTGGAGGCGCACTTAAAATCCTTTCACCACACTGTGAAAACGATAAAGAAGAAGAAGATAAAGAAACGATAAAGTCAATTAAAGTAGCAATGTTTTAATTCCAAAGCATTAACTCTGTACATGCACGGCCAATAATACAATGCCTGTTGTATTGGTTGGTCGCCCTAATACGCTACGCAAAGTTTAGGTATAAAAATATTATGAATAACATTATTTGACGTCGCCAATGAATAATTTCTAAATAAATAGAACCTTACCTTGCATACAACGTGTCGTCTAGCAGTATTTCACAGTAATATCTCTTCTTAGGTGGTATCGCCTTCGCCTCAAGGAGCCACAGTTTGACAGTTCTTTCGCATCGGCGCGTGCGCACCTCATCCGGCCGCGCTGCTTGTCTTAAGCTGTAAGACAAATAAAAACATTTCTGAGTATTAAGTTACCACCCCGCGGCCCGATTACGCTAATGTCTGGCTATCGAGATGGCTTTCAGTTTGACATTTGATTGCCATAGTGTAATAGCAATTGTATAGGATGGATGGTAATCAAATGTCAAACTGAAAGCCATCTTTATAGCCAGAAAATAGCGTAATCGGGCCGCCTGTCTCTCCCGGTGAATCCTGAGACGGTTGGGGCTGGGCTACTCTTATTTAATTTTAAAGGTGACATCACAAATAGACGAAGAAGTCCTTACAAAGACAACAGTAGGTAACAAAAGTATATTCATTTGTACGAGTATAAGGTAAATTACTGGCATAAATATAGCAGCTATGTTATTTATTTTGAATGATAACTATGCGACAAATGGCAAATTGACAGAAAAACAATGAGGCTATAGGAAGTGGTAACCCCAAAATATCACTATCACACTCTCTCACTCACTTATTTCACATCATACACATTCACATCATACCAAAAGCAAATCCGAAATAACGCATCGCAAACTCGCACACTTTCAGCTCCTTACTTTGGCTTCACGTATCTAACAGGACCGTAGTCGCAAGTATCAGGCGAAGACCGCATAAATATTGCTTTTAATTTGCCCCACTTATTCATGGCGTCAAACCATTGTGCTAGTTCAACTAACACTGACTCACTTTAAAAATTAAATATAACGTTAAGGATGTGTTTACAGTAACGAACGCAGGCGAACTGCTCGTTTGTTCGCAAGCCCACTTCACGATCGAAAATCTTTTTGACAGAACGCGCTTTTTCTATGATAATATTATAATGCAGTTAAACTTCATAAAAATAACTGTACTCAGATTTATTTAAAATCATTTGAAAAAAGGGTTTAAACCAATAAGTGCCCTCTTTAACAGAAGTTCTATAAAAGACTCTAGTCTTTTACAGTATACCACATGTATACAGTACACATGTAGTAGTTCATGTGTTATACAGTATGTTATGTCACTATGTATGTATTATAATAAATGTCATTTGCTCTAAGAACAAGGTAGTATTTATATTCTTTGCTTATTAATTAGTTTGTGCCAAACGTTCCTTTATTACTACAGACGCCTGAATTAAACGAGATATATAAATTTATAGGAAAATGATAAATAATTTTCCTGCCATATGGTATTACTTGATTTCATTTGTATTTACCGTTATAAACAACATCATTATATTTAGATCGGGACATTAGGTAACTATTGTATCTATCAATGTTATTGGAACTTCCCAGTGAATAAAACTAAGTTTAACTCTGTGATGTGATGACAGAAAGCTGTTATGTTTGTACTTATTAAGGAAAGTCTGCGTTTGTTACAGCTGACTAGTTTATTTTTTTCAATGAAATTCCATTGTTTTCCATTGAACTCAATCCGATCATGAGTTACCAACAAATGTTGACAGATTTGTTTTTATTTCAGTAGTGTATATTATTTTGCGATTTCAACCTCCTTAACGGTTAAAATAATATGATACTTACTATAAATAATTATAACAAAAAAATACACAATGAGTATACAAAAAAAATAGCGAAGAAAAACAAAGGGGATTGGAATTTCTGAAGTGGTCAAACATACATTGCATTGGTTTATTGCCATTCGCCACTAACATTGCATTTGAGTGAGTACGTTTAATAGGTTGTCTTTAGTACGAAAATTCTAAGTTGTCTATCATTGAAGTGAGGTATACCGGTATACCTATAAGTCAAAGTCAAGCTAAAAGTCACACAACGAGCTATGGAGAGAGCTATGCAGGGAGTTTTACTGCGCGATGTATAGAATCAGAAATGAGGAAATCTGTAGGAGAACCATGGTAGCCGACATAGCTTGCAGAATCAGTGAATTGAAGTGGCAATGGTAGCTCGAAGCACTGATAAAGTCAAAGTAAAAGAATTGAAGTCGGTAGATGGAGTGGGCTCGGAATTGTTCTTCATGGAAATATATTGAAGATGCCTATGTGGACTTCTTTAGGCTGTTGATGATGAGGTATACCTGTAAATCCATCGATCCCGTTCTTTCCGTGATGCGCAAGCGAAGTACCGCGGCGCGCGATTTTCTGCGCTCAGAGCGAAACAGTGAGGCCTGCCTAGCACTGACGAATGTAGAGATCGGATTTCAACCTGTAAGTTAAAGCAGAAATTTATAACGTGCTTCAGCTGTGGTATATAAATTCAAATATAGCACTCATTATTTCACATGTTTTACAGTGTTTTTTTTTATTTAACTTTTTACACTTATAAAATTATTTATATAATTACACGTACAACAATATCTTGCAGTGATTCTCTATAGAAATATAATTTATTATGGAGTTTAATACCTGATTAGGTGGTCCCAAGTCCATTGTGGAGACGGCAGGTGAGTGTGCAGAAAGGAGACTTTCATGAGATCTGTAACAATCAAAATAGTATTTAGAAACAGTTAAGGTTAAGAAGGGAGTTTGAAGAAGGAATCTTATAGCCAAAACTCAAGAGATGCTCGACTCTCGACTGGAAAGCACATCTTTTGATAGTGTACAAAACAATATCATTAAAAATCGGGGCTAGGAGAAGCACGTCCAAGTACTTATTACATTTGACCCACATCTACTTTTTGCAGCTAACACGTTTTAACTGGTTTCCGTTTTGTTTTATTGCATAATATGAGAGTATCGCATTTGGAGTAAAAACTTGTTACTAATGCTATAAAGACCTAAGTAAAGTAAGTCGCCTGAGTATTAATCTCAAATGTTTCAACCCGCATAATTCTCCAGATCTGCAGCTCTCGCAACAATTTGCTCATCTATTAGTGACTCAGTTGTTTGCAGCTCGGCAACTACCAACGAATTGAAACTCTTTAAGGGTCCGGTGACAGCGGCTCGCAATTTCGAGGTGCGATTGGCTATTATTTCAATTTTATTTCATTTCGGGGAGGTTGTTTGAAAGAATAACTCTAAAGAAACATGCATAAATACTGTTCGAACACAAATAATACAATAATATGAGGGAAATGTGCTTGAGTCAGAAATCATTTTGGTATTAGGTAAACGTAAGACCAAACTTACTAATACCAAAATGATTTCTGATTCGGGCATGTTTCCCTTATATTATAGTATTATTTGTGTTCGAACAGTATTTATGCGTGTTTCTAATATGTTGGTATGGATATAATATGTGTATGGTGACTCTAGTGCCGCCAGTTCCACGCGACCAACGCCGAGAAGAACAGGCAACAAACTCGGCTTGGTACAGCCAGCATAATCCTCAAGATCTATTTTATTTGCAATTCAAATAGATTGCTAACCCATTAGACAGTCGTGTGCAACCCAGAGGAACTTCCAACGATTGAAACTTCTCCAGTACTCTCGAAGCAATCTACGCTGTCTATGAAATTCTCGTTGTTCTAATGAAGTTGTTTCGTGTTTGCATTTGGCGGGAAAGTAATTAAACAAGGACCAACGGCACTCCTAGCAATTAATTACTAACTGTTGGTAACGTGGTGGAGTCACGGCATCGTACGTACACTTGACACTTTGTTTTACGAGCTTTTTAGTTCGAATATGTTGTGATTTATGATTTTTATGATACTGGGATAGATAATGACATAGCTTTTTCATGGCTTTGAGTTTTAAAATATGATGAAGAAAACGATAAAAGTTGTTGTATTGTTTGTTTCTCTCTCTACTACTACTCTTACTAAATATAATAAATAAATATAATATAATACTTATACTAAATGATTTTTTTGTTCGTAGGAAAAGGAAGCTTTTTTGATTCCCTTTGTCAAGAATTACTGTTGACAGAAAATACGGTTTCCAGCGTTAGCAGATATTACGATAATATCTGGACAGGCTATACTTATACGAAACTGAGTCGGAGTTCCTGGTAATTTATAAATGATCGAATAGAGATAATATTTATTTTCGATAGTAAATTCATTTGAGGTATTAGTAGTAGAAGGTATGAGTGTTGCGAGTACCTATAACCTACGGAGCAATGTTTTGTTTATAGGTGATGGTTACCACTTAACATCAGGTGGACCATCTGCTTGTTCCATTAGCTAGTTGTATAAAAAAAAAAAAAAAAAAAAAAGACAATTTTATTTGGATGTAGGATGGCTCCTACAAAGCTATAGTAATCTGAGTTTTCAACTTGCGCGTGTTAAAAAAGAAACTTTGCTTAGCAAGATTGCTGTGTCATGGCAGGATTACAATAAGCTGAAACTTGTAAAAAACCCGCATAAAATTTTACTAAAAGTTCCTCTAAGCATTTTGGGGAAACTTTGACTTTTAAATTATTAGTTATTCTACCCTGTCCACGGTTCATTAGTTTTCATTAAGGGCGAAAATCCTCCAGCTTTTATATTAGCATTTTGATTGCTCAATTATCAAGGAAATGGTGTCAAGAGAGATTATTGAACACGGACCTCGGACTTTTTGCGAGCAGCGCTTTTACGTTAATAAAAAACGACAAAAAACCCTCCATTAAAAGAAATGGGAATTAGTCGTCCAATATTGCTCTATGAAATGCTAATGACGTACTGAATTTCAAATACCAACAATACTTTAACATGAAAGTAAGAAATCGATTAGTTGTATATAATGCTATGTAGGCAATTCTGTTTATAATGTAAGGCACGTTTATGAAATGTAAACCTCAACTGTGATGTATATTATCCCTTGTTTTATTCCACACAATTTCTTTCTCTATTTTGTTCAAAAAATACGTTGGTATGATATCAATTGTGTTATATAACTATTCCTAAAAAAACTAAGATGGTTAAAACTTTATTACCAAAGTCCTCGTCCGAAAAGTCAAATCTGGTCTAGAGTTCGAGACACAATAGAAAATCTACTGTCTGTAATATTCGTGGTCAAGGGCTTAAGAGGGCTACTGAGATGACAGATGATAGAGGAAAATGGGCAAACAAAACCTGTTGTACCAACCCCTCAGTTAGGGGATGAGAGCACGAAGATGAAGTGCTTGAGGCGGGCATTGTTTTATTAGCTAAAATTACATACACCATGAGGCTATCCAGATGTGCCTGTGCTCGGTGTGTGTCCTCATGTGCTCGGTTTCAATTTCAGCAGCTTCGAGTTGATGTTTGGAATAAGTGATAGTTACCACTAAACATCAGGCAAGCCAATTGCTTGTTCCATCAGCAAGTTGCATTAAAAAACCTACCTTGATGTCCGCAAAGCATGTGTAGGTGGGTGCGTGGAGGCGGCTGCAAGGGCTCTCTCCCTTTCCAGCTTCGTCGCCGACTTCGTCCTCTTCAACGGATTGCTTCTGAACGATCTCTTGGAGAAGAAGAACGACGCGAGGCGGGAGGGGGAGTGCTGCGCCTGCGCACCCGGCACCGGCGTGCTGGGCGCCGAGCCACGTCGACATGCCTTCTCGTATGACGTGTCTGGGGACAACATTCACTTATTAAAATCGATGCACTATGTGATATGATTAGATTGTCCCGTACTATTATAGAAAAAAACACAAAATAAGATATAACTTTGATTATAGTAAGTAAAACAAAAAGAAAATAACAGGGATTTATACGCACGGTAGAGATCCACCCTGATTTCTCGGTAAACAAGATATTTAGAATACCTCTCCAAAGAGGTAGACAGAGGCGCAAATGCCACATGCTTGGTTTTGCTCGGATTCATTATAAAATCAATAACTTTAAAAACAAAACACGGTTATCTTTATAGGTTAAACTCGTTCAACATGTTGAAACTGACAGAATACACATAACATAACAGATAAACAATTCGTAGCGCAATACACAATAGGTTAAGCTTAGATAGTACTTGTAAGAAATTGTGACCCTGAATGAGGTTACCGAAGCACTCAAGACACGTTTTAATAAAATACAACGCTTAACCACTAATGTTAGGACAGCTCAATTGACACTGATTTAGCCGCAGTCTTTCGAGAAAATGGCGATTGAATTCAATACGATACGTTCGATCGTATTACTGCATTGTCATATGTTGTAGTTGGTGGCATATGATATGTAATGCACAGTAGGTGCAGGGTATGGCGTGGTTTCCGCCGGAAGTTGCGCGCACGCCACCCGTGACCACGCGCGTGTGTTCAAAATATCTAAATGCATAATGGATCCCTCTTGGTATAAGCTAATGACCCATATTTTAGTGTCGAACCTTTGTCTAATTTGATGAATCATTAAATTCGTAAAAACTGTAGTCAGTTTTTATTGCTGCCACAACATAATATTACTATGAGCACTCATTAATATAAGTAAATAAAAAAATAAAAAGTTGTAAAATAGTACAAGTTTTTCTCATTGAAGTACGGGTATTTATCACGTTTTACCTTATTATTTTACCAACATTTCAGCTGTGTCACGATCTGCCTGCAACCACGGCCATTGCAACATATATACCCGTAACCTCGGGAAAATAATAAAGCTAGAACGCGATAAAATACCCGTGTAATAGTTGAATAAGTCTTATGATCGAAATATGTTTTTGTTCAAAAAATAGCACATAAACTTGTCGCATTTTATCGTCTCTTCCTGATATTGCATAACCCTTATTGGGTAAAACAACAACGCGATGTCAACGACTCGCCCGACATGACAGCGACAAGACGACTTGCGAACACAATATGACGTTCAATGCCATTACTGTTATTACTTCAGTTTTATGTATTTTGTGATCGTTACCTACTAGTTACGACTGGCTGGCTACTGGTTAGTGCCTTGTTTACAAATAAGAGCCTTAAAATATTGAAAGGAATATAAACTGTATCCGAAAACGGACAATGTAGCGAACTTGTGGACTTGCGCAAACGCGACCTTTAAGGTGAACGAACCGAATCTATAACTTACAATAAACTGCACAAATATACTGCACGGTGTGCAGTATTGTAATTTCGTGCAGTATAATCCGAGGATGAAAGTCCATTGTTTTGAAGGGGACCACTGCCGCAATCATTATGCATACAATGATAAGAGCGATAACGCCCACGAGGAAGTGCAGGCAGCGATAGCAATGCGAGTTAGAGGTATTTTTTTTAATTAATTTAACTTAGATATTGCTATATAAACCTAATTTATACATAAGTAATACAAAGCATTTCAATCATATTAACTTAGACATATATTATTTATATATACACAAAAAAGTATTAGTATTATCTAACTCTAAGTATTAGTATGAGTTTGAACAACAAAAAACGCACTGTACTTTTACACCTAGAAATATTGCTGTTTAGCTAAAACTATTGTTACATCTTTAAAAGCTCCTGTATTACTGTAGGTATAAACAAAGACGTTAAAATAATGTGAGTACGAGTTGTAAATAATCTTATATCTCTGGTGGGATAGTTCTCAGTTGTTTTTATCAAGCTTCATAAAGCTGTACCGCATGAACAAAGCTGCACGTAGCGGTGATTTACGTGAGGCAGCCATTGTTGCACCGGCCTGTCAGTACTTTCATCTATATATTTACAAGCACGTGTCTCAGAACAATACGGCCCTAGTATTAAATTCAGAAAGAAATTGTTGGATCTTCATTGTTGACCGCAAAATAATACACGAGATTCCAAGGCGTAATACCAGATCTAAACGTGACATGCAGTTTGAGCTCTCGTTAGCCTCTGTTCCTTAGTAGTTACAGAGCATTGTCTATTATGAATACTTGAGCATAAATAGAAATTGTCGAATCATTCCCGATGATGTTGAAGTAAGTATTATAGACTCGGGAGATAATAAACGTTATATAAATACTTACTCACGGCCATTATGTAATGACCCATCAACAGCTAAGTTGTTTGGTCGTTATGTTACTGCAAGGAACCTAATTACTAAAATAGGAAAGGTTAGTTGAGACATAAAGCGTACTCATACCTACTGATTTTAGAAAGGGTAATTTAGATCATGCTATTTATTATGATCAATGTTGGAAGGTAGTCAACCAGCGCTCGATATTTCAATTTGCGCAACGATCATGGACTGATTCTTGGACTGATTGTTATTGGTTAAGCTATTAAGGAGATGTAATGAAGCGTAATAAGCAATAATTTATAATTTGTCAATTTTTTTGAGCACTACAAATCTTACCAGAGTGTACGGCTACGTCGTCGTCCACATCGAGGTATCCACGCCGAACGCTCAGTGGACTGTTGGCCACTTCAGCTTCATGCTTCTTGATGAGAGCCCCGATGACTTCAGTGTCTCCTCCATTGCTATCCGCAAACTGATTATAGTTTTCCATCAAGTCCGTCACGACTGTATGATCCTCCAAGCCTTCTTCGATATGCCTCGAAGTTATACTCCGCAACAACGAATTACTCCTGGACAATTTCGTGCTTCGCGATCGTCGAATAAAATTCAACCCCGAGATTTTCCCAGGACTTTTATTCGGACTGTCAGGAGTTACCGTTATTCTCGGCGTTCTGAATATAGACGTAGAACTGCTGCTACCCCTAATGGGAGATGGTGCGTTCATATTTTGAGGAAGAGTTTTTGATTTTTCTCTCGCTGGTGAAATTATATTTGGCGAGTCTGGTATTAGTGATAAGTTGGAGTTCATAATAGAGTTTTTCGATACTGTTTTGTTTACAATATTAGTCGTAGAGTTGTTTAGTTTATTTGATGAGATCGTTGGTCCTAACGGAGTGTATATTCTATCGTATCTAGGTTCACACGAAGTCGTGCTTCTTAGTCTCGGCTTCGATTGTTTTATAATGGAGCTTTCAGCGACTAGCCTGGGGCTTGTCAGGTCGCGCTGGCCAACCCTCGCAAGTGCCTCATTCGAGCTAATCGTTGAGGACACAGGCCGTCGAAATCTTCGTTCCGGGCTGAACATGCTAATGTCGATTTCACTTTCCGTGAAAGATGAATCACCGCGAGTTGGTGTTTGCAGTCGACGGCAGCTGTCATTTCTTCTGTTTGTTTTTGTTGGAATAGTATGAAGACTTTCTCCGGATAGGAGCGCTTCTTTTTCCTCTGTTGTAAGAGGGAGGTAGTTGTCGAAGCTCTCGAATAATGGCACGTAGAAGACTGAGCGTCGTCGAGGAGGCTCCTCGCCGTTGGCGGCAGAGACCGAGGTCTCGGGTGACATTGCGCCCGACATGGTGGTCCGATGCGGATGCACGCTTTATCGCCGCCTGGCCTGCGCCAGCGCAAACTCGTCTCGCCGCATCACCTCCATTCGTCTCACTGCTTCCTTTCAAGTTAATTTACTATATTTCATTTCACACTGTTCATCTGATTGAATGACAAATTGCTCACTATTAGATCAAATTAATGGAATGTTGGAGTGTTTTCATAAATCTAAATAAATCCTAATATTGACAAAAAACACAATAGGTAATTAATAAAAACTTCATAAAGATTAAAATTACGGATTTCTGGGTTTACCAAACCAAAACGCGTGTGGAAATTGACTAAGAAACCCATGTTTACATATATTGATCGACCGTACAGCACAGCTTTGTTTTATCAAACTCCCGCCGATAAGATTAGTACAACCAATCAAGGTGCTCATAGCGTGACCAATCGATGAAAACACGGCCAAATGAATAGCACGAATAAAGATTAAACTGTTTGGTTAAACAAATTCGATAACATATTGAATGAAACATAAAATGGGTTTTTATTCATGAATGTTTGTTGAGAAGGTTAACTGTTCGCTAAAACATAAACTAGCGTTTACTATCAGGCCAGGTAGCACGCAAACTGAAGTACCTACCTACTGTCTGTGCGAACATACCATTTGCGTAGTGTTTATGTGTGTAAGAGTAAACAGGAGCGGTGGGTGTCGTGTATGTATTTAGAGCCATAGACTACACGTACAGGCACAGAACAAATATTAGTACGAAGGCATAGAAGCTCCACTTTGATACAGGTAGGTACGCCTCGGATTGCAATTCAATTGTATTTGTCGAAGGTCAATCAGCCTCAGCTGTACGAACACATTTTGAGTCCCTAATTAATTAATAATTTTGACACCTCTAATAAAGGACAAAAACATTTATATAGGACAATTACGGCCGGTTTCTGAAAATAGGGACTTGACAAGCGATCAAAACTGATCGGTTGTCAAGTCCCTCTTTTAGCCTTTACTTCAAATTAGATAGAGAAAACAAGAGACTTGGCAGACATTATTTTATCGAGCTTTCAGAGACCGGCCGTAAATGTCATATAGAAATATTATTTTTAAACCTATACAATCTCTAAACACAGGCACATCATGTCAGCATATTAACGTTAAACGAATATCAATCGAAATCCAGCGAGATTAAGCTCATTTTTAAACAACTGATCAATAGTGAGTGAAACATGTACATTCGCAAATACTCAAAATTAGTCAGAGACCCGCGAATCAGTTAATTAAATTAGCGCGTGCGTTTTGCACATTTTGCCATAGGACACGAATGTAGGACGCGAATGTTTAATTAGGACGGGGATAGTTAGTAGTTGATTGCAGTACACCACTGCGGCACATTTTCCATCCTTAGTAAACACATGACTGAATCCAGTTAAAATATGATGATGAAACTAAAACCTATGAATGAAAAATTAAAACGGAGCAACATGGCGACTGATCCATTCCATTATCTTCTGAGATCTCTTAGCATTAGGGTACTTACTTAGTACCAAGGGGCACTGATCTCTATATTGTATAACACAAATCAGTGGTTAGGGGTCATTATATTAGTTTACATAATATTTGGCATATACCCACCATTTGCAGTTGTTGTATTCCATACGTATTTATTTATTTTATCGTATCGACATTATAGGCGCAACAAAAATATAGAACTATACATCCTTATGTGAAAGGTTGCAAGCTCATCGCCGCTATAAGAATACTAACTGGTTTCCACCCGACGTTTTCCTTCGTTTAGAGCACAAGCATAGTTAAGAATAAGTTAAAAGGACGTACTAAACCAACTTCAAGTTAAGTAGATTATTAGTAAGTAATTATCTCTTGCCAAAATCTGCATACAAATTCGTGGCACAATACACTTTAACCGCGACTTCTTTAGAAAAACTAACCCCATTGAAATGTGCATTGTCTTGTCTCTTTTTGCAAAGGTCTCTTTGCTCTTTATGCAAAAAACAAGAAAATAAAACATAGGTCCATTATATGTTCCAAGCAAGCAGAACGTCAAGGAATAAACGAAGCAACGAACTTCAAAGGAGCAAAATAACATACCGGATGTCATACAAAGACTGAACCAGATTACAGAACATAATATAAAAAGAATGTACTAGAACTCGCCTGCTGATTCTCTCGTACTATTCAAAAATGCGAATGGAACTGGAAAAGTACTTTTCACAAACAAATATTGGGAAGTTTTTGTGTGAAAGCTAGGTATAATGGTACTTTAAAGCAGGCAATATTTTACGTTCATCACTACATAGTATAAAACAAAGTCGCTTTCTCTGTCCCTATATCCCTATGAACGTAAAATATTGCCTGCTTTAAAGTACCATTATACCTAACTTTCACACAAAAACTTCCCAATATTTGTTGTCCCTATGTATGCTTAAATCTTTAAAACTACGCAACGGATTTTGAAGCGGTTTTTTTTAATAGATGGAGTGATTCAAGAGAAAGGTTTATATGTATAATACATGCATGATATGTGCACCCGTGCAAAGCAGGGGCGCGCGGGCGGATCGCTAGTATTTAAATAAAAAAATTCTCAAAATACATGACCTAAGTATTGACACGGTAATGGTACTTTACGGCAGGCAATTTTTACGTATATATTTATATTTAAAAAAAAAACTCAAAATACATTACCTAATTATTGTCAGTGTTTGCTAGTTAGGGATGGCATTGTTTTCTTGTGGCAGATTTTTATAAGAACAAACAATCCGACGGCGCGGGCGTCACAATAGTGTGGACTATAAATAAAGTGGGTACCTACATATTTTGCAAGATCTGAACTCGTCATACGTTTGCCAGAACTGTAGCTTGCGGAACGAATTAGATTCTCTCACAGAACTTACCTACATACGTATATGAAGGAAGGATATCTCAGAACTCAGATATTTGCGACAAAAACACAGATTAAATCTAATTTGGAAATCTCTTTTCATCCCGGAGTGTAACCTGTGATGAAGATTGATTTAATTTTAGCTTGTGAGGTTGACATATTTATTTATGTGCATGAGGAGATATCTATAGCCATTTCTTACATTAATACAAAAACTATGAAGTTCAAGTGAAGAGAATCAAGATTCTTGAAATTCTACGATGCTCAATACCAGTAATCTTAGATCTGTAGATAGTAAAGATACGCAAACAGAAAAACAAAAGTTGTGCAATAAACCGGACTTGGGGCTATTATTTCTTCTGTGACTGGGGGAAGGTGGCGTGACTAACGCGCCTGCAATCATGATTCAAGGCAGCTCAGGCGCAGGTCCGAGCTGTCATCGCAAACGTCTTTGGGTCTTTCAACTCTAGAAGCTCAGTCAAGTTGTCTATTGTTTTGGTTTTCAGGAATCATAATGTTCATCACATTAAATTGTAATCATTGTGTTTTATTTTGTGTAACCACAGTTCATCATGGAAATATATAAAACCCTAAGATAGTCTTAAGAGTTTTTGAATCAAACACCCCAAAATATATGTGTTATATGTTTGTTCTCTGTCTAGGTATATAATATTATAGGTATGTATTTACAAAAAAAGTATTTATGTAGTATATCAGCTATCTGGTTCCCATATTACAACCTTTGGCTTAGTTTGGGGCGAGGTAGTGATGTGTAGAGTATCCACCAATATTTATTTATTTATAATAACAGTATGTATATAAAAATTCAAAATTTAATGAAGGGGTCATTAGCATTCTTGAAGTTTGCAAAACGCATCAAGGCGTCTACAATCGTAATGACAACAAAACAACAAGTAGGTTTACAGAACACAGCACCATTACGTTCAAGCAAGCAAGTGTGCGAAATATGAAGACGAAAATAAAACGACTAAATACGGCGGCAGCAGGATATTTTTCTCACGCGATCCTCCCGCAAACAAGGAATTATCTATTTTTTGTTTTATTTTATCTCGGAATGAAATTTCTTGGCGGATTCTTGAAATTCGAAATAACTGTTTCGATTGGAACAAGCAATAAGCATGGAACCGCCATAATGGGTTATAGAACTTGTGTAATGATTTTAATCATTTACATAGTTAATCGCTAGTTATGCGGATTACAAAGCTTTCTAAATCGGTGTCACGGCTTATAATTATAGTGTTAAATTAATTTAATTACTAAAAACAGGTATTTACTACAAGTTGGGACATAACGTGAGTATCTAATATATAAAATTCTCGTGTCACAGTTTTCGTTGCCATACTCCTCCGAAACGGCTTGACCGATTTTGATGAAATTTTTTGTGCTTATCCGGTATCTATGAGAATCGGCCAACATCCATTTTTCACCCCCCTAAATGTTAGGGGTAGTCCACCCCTAAATTTTTTTTTATTTTTTAGACAAAATTTTTAATTTCTATTTTTTTATGATACAACATACAAAAATACATACAATCCTCAATTTTCACCCTTCTACGATCAACCCTTATTTTTTAATAGCCATTTTAGTAATTTAATTTATATGGCAAAACAACGTTTGCCGGGTCAGCTAGTTTATTTAATAAATGTTTCCTATGAAATCGAATCAATTCAAAACGGTATTTATCCAGTAATTAAGTACTTAAAAATTAAAAAAAAGGCAATAAAGAAAGTAGTGATGAAATAACAAGTAAGTACCTATCGATTTATTACTATGATTGAAAGTTGTGACTAATTCTGTGTGTACGATTCACAACCAGAAAACTCGCCACGCTTCCACGTAGTGTAGCTTCTAAACCGGTATGTTATCTCACCGAACCACTCACGAGCATTCTGTGAATCACCGAGAATCAAAACGGACCAACGGACCTCTAACGATCTCTTGGACCGGAACGCAAAAGGGATACTTGAACGGAAGAAATAAATTATTGGGCCATTTAAATTGGTATGTCACATTGACGTCATTTTACAGAAACTGAACTGGATACGGCAAGCGACAACCACCAACTTGTATAAAGTCGAATAAAAATTTACAAGTGCCAAGCTACGAAAACAATGTGATTCAAATAAAGAAGAAAAAAATTGTTAGAAAAGTTACAGGAATATAGTAAGAAAACAATTATGAAATAAGAAAAAAAATACTTTATAGATCGGCAAAACGAAGTAATATAATAAAAAAGTGCTTTATGTGGCAGCTAAAGCCGTTATAAGAAAAGTTACTAAAAGTATGGGAAACAGTTGCATAAGTTTCCTTTGAGCTTTCGCAAGAATTCCGAGCGTACAACAAATAGCATGAAACCACAAAACCATTGTTGTGGCACAAAGAAAATTTCAAATGAATTGCTATACAGATCATTGGAAGAGGAAATTTATAAATGAAATAAAACATTTTTATTCAGACAACAATTTATAGTTACAATTATGATGTCGGCCTTATTTTGTCAAAGTTTCTTATGAAAGCTACTTTTTTCTATTATAAAATTATCTAAGTACCCGCTTTTGTTACGATGTGTAATGGAGGTTATTAAAATTAGCAGTTTCTAGCGCGTGGTTGCATTATTGGTGATATTCAGTGCAGTGAAGTAACGGGCTAGCGACTTCCAATCTCAAGTCAATTGATACTAAGCAGGCTAATGCGATATTGCTAAAGTGATTACGTAGCTGATAGATAATTAGACGGCCTATAATGATTATTTTGAAATAAACACTATTTGAGTTAATGTTAATTTATGAATAAATAATTAAAGCATGTCTGGTTTTACAGTAAAATAAAAAAAAAAAAAAAGTTTGTTGAATTGTATTAGTTAAATCTTATTCTCGGTCGATCACTCTTGGTGATTAAAAAATGCACAACCAAAAGCTTGTTACAAAATTCCGACAAGTCGGTTAATGAGCTTCTCAAGAAAACGTCAGCGAAGCGTCAATTCGAAGAGCATAGGGTTCGCGAGAAAGCAATATTTATGTATCGCACAGGCGCTACGAGACATCAAGTGCGGATGTACTAATGCGTTCATGGGTCGGTTCTGACAGAAATGAGGGACTGTATCCACTGTTTTTTAGTTCAATAAACTTTGTAAAACTTACCTTACGGATAACACTCCATCCAAAGGATATCTGGTAGAGATCGCGTTAGACCGTTAGGCGTTAGAATGATTAGACCGCCCAGAGAGTAGAATTGTAGAGATAGTATTGTATTACTATAATTGTTAGTATTTTATTAAGTATGCCCATAATTAGTATGTGCGTAAAGCAGGATATGGGCAGGAAGATGATGTTGATATCACTCAATTCATTGAATCCGAACGAAAAATCGAAACAACTTCAAAAACGTGGGCAATATTTCACATCATCACAAAGTCTTACGTAAGCATGTCTGCTTCTTACTTGTGAGTAAGCAGTGGAAACGAGCCTCTATCTATATAAAAAAACAATAGATACAGGTTTGTCGACCAGACCCCGCAATGCAATGTAGGTGCTCCGTGGAGATTCTACCAGCACGTTGCAAAAACTTTGACTCCTTCCCTGCATCGACAAAAAGATGTATCCATTCCTTATCAGACTGAGCGCCAGTGATTCACTGAGAAAATTATTATGTTTGTTCTGTCTGGGAGATATATATTACTTATTCTATGTTAGAATATAAAAAAGTGTGGGTATTTAAGTATTATATCTGTTATCTGGATCCCATAACAAGCTTTGTTTTCGTCTAGCTAGCACTGTGCGAAAATGTACAGATATATGTATTTATTTAATACTAGCTGGTACCCGCAACTTCGTCTGCGTACTTTTAATCTCTTCATCTCTTTTTTTCGCAATAAAAGGTAGCCTATGTTCTTTCTCAGGGTCTAAAGATTGTCTGTGCCAAATTTCATCAAAATCGGTTGAGAGGTTTAAGCGGGAAAGCGTAACAGACAGACAGACAGACAGAAAGACAGACAGACAGAGTTACTTTCGCATTTATAATATTAGTTAGGATGACACTTATTACATTGTGAAGCTACTGCAGTCCTAATTAGCTACGAATTGTTATTTGTTTCCGAGACTTCCTTAATCAATAAAAAGATTTGTAATTATGTTATATGAAACAACAGAAGCAACATTTTATTTCAGGAAAATAATTAATGTTTTGCCACCTACTTCTCATAATCAGTACTTTACATGTTCGACCCACTTTGCTGTCAATAAACCTACATCACAACATGAAGTAATTAATTATTGAAAATAGCACCAAACTTGTCAAAAATAGCTTCAAAGATATTGATCATTCAATATCGTTTTCTTTTTGACGACCTCAGTGGCGCAGCGCGCGAGAGTCCGCCTGCGACGCAAGAGGTTGCGGCTTCGATTCCCGCCTCGGAACAAATTTGTGTACGATCTGCAGAAATGTGTTCCGTTGGTCTGTTTTCTATGTATAATAAAAAATATTTATCTATGTAAAGATATAATGTATTAAATATCTCAGTTATCTAGTACCCATAACACAAGCTTTGAGTAGCTTACTTTGGGGCTAGATCGTGCTGTGTGGATTGTCCAGCATTATTTATTTATTTATTCGAAAACATAGACTGGAGACGTTACTACTCAGATCTCAGACTAATCTAAAATTTCAGACATAAATAGATTAAGTACCTATTAAAAAACTGTTTGATGTA
The DNA here is from genome assembly GCA_963576535.1 of Plemyria rubiginata. Lineage (NCBI taxonomy): Eukaryota > Metazoa > Arthropoda > Insecta > Lepidoptera > Geometridae > Plemyria > Plemyria rubiginata. The sequence goes on along the minus strand of OY754908.1, from coordinate 10,760,410 downwards.
TATTTTTGGATGTACTGTGGTGTTTGTTATGAATTCTAAAACAAGCATTGATTTTGCATACAAATTCACCTATGAACTCAAAGCTCATACAAGGAAGTTGGTTAGTTAGGTCTTGGTACTGACCAAGTGACCCCATGATTTACAGTTTGTACAGCAAACTATCAGAAATGCGAGGCAAAAACCGCAGCTCAAGTCCCGTTAGCTTGCTGGACGTTCGGGTGCAGCCATAACTGGAGAAAAACACGTGATCGTTATACTCGATTGTAGACTGTACTGTAAACACTTGCTAGTATGTTACATTGAAATAATTGTATCTTATTTGTGATATAAATTATCATATAAAATATAATATCCTTTTATTAAAAAGAATAATTATTTAAGAGTAGTAGAGCTCTTTGTGAAGGGCTCGGCCGGGGAAGTACTACTACCACGCCTAGTTCTGCCGGCAAGCAGCGTTGCTGTGTTTCGGTTTGAAGAGTGCGGTCGCCGGTGTAATTACAGGCACATGAGGCTTAACATCATTATGCCTCGAGTTAACGCAGAACAGTGCATGGTAGGGCACGTTCCTATCGTGCGTGAATACGAGGCAATGCTTTGTTATATAGGATGGTTACCACTTAATATCAGGCGGGCCATCTGCTGGTTCCATCAGCTGGTTGTATAAAAAAATCGTTTTAAAGTGTTACCTACATTTAGATAATATAATTTCCTAAAACTTTTATGACTACTTTTGGGGCATTATAAAATCAATAGAAAAAGAATCTCTTGATTATGGAGTTCAACCATCCAAACGTATATTTCGATCAATTAAGATATAAATCTATCTACAAAAAAAGGCTACAGCAAAAAGTGAACAGAAACGAATGACTTCCTTTTCCCAGACAGTAGCTTAGTGCTGTAGAATCACAAAATCGATCGCCGTGTGTCTTTGCCGGAAGAAAACTGTCTGAACAAATAAGAGGTTTCAAATAAAGAGCACTGAGGTTCACTCGACAAATATTAAGAAACATGAGCATGCGGTGTCACGCCCCGGGATGTAGGGCGAGCGGGTCAAGATGAAAGCCCTTAGTTACGGCAGAGTAGCAGCTAAAGACAAAAAATTGAGGGCAAGAACGTGACATGTAGTGCATTTTAGGAGGGCAAGCTCGTGTAGGACAATCTCATTTCACGATACGCATACAGCAGATAATTTTTGACTATGTGATTTTACATTCATGGACAGTCCACCAATGTGCTCATTTGGACGACGCGACGTTATCCAGTTAAACATCAATTTCAATATAAAATTCAATTTACTTATGTATATTAACAAGAAGGTATAGATATGAAGAGATTTTAAAATGATAGTAATTAGATAGTCCTTGGTCATCATTCATAGATTTCGTATTTAGAAAAGATCAGACACTTTCAAGATCGAATATTGTTTCAAGAGTTTTACCTGACTTTGGAAACTAATCTTCAAACATGAGAAAAGCCCTTAAAATTTAAGAGGCTAAAGTGCAAAGGTGATAAACGGTAACAATAACCAAACCACGATGATGCAAGCGAACAGACATGAAGGCATTTTCGGCGTAGGCGGCTTGTGCAATAGCGGTTTGAAATGCTACGCTTACGCTAGCCAATGTTTGAACAAAGAATGCATCTAGTTAACTTTGTAGCTCAGGGCGGCGGTAAAAGTTGCGGTTTTCGAATAAAACTAGGTACACTCTGTTCGTCCTTGGGGAGCTATGGTTCTTAAATCCACTAACGGAAAGCCGTGTAGAAAGATGGTTCACTGGCATAAAAATCGATCATAAATAGGATGGCCTTTTGTTGGAAAATTGACGTACTGATGAAGTTTTTTGACAGCATGACAATCAGCTAGCGCGACAAGCTGATACATAAAATGATAAAATGATTACATATAACAAGCAACGACTCATTTAACTGCAGCTTGTTTTTAGATAATTGGCCCGCGGATGCTTTATTGCTTAACTAGCGACTGGCCCGCTAAAAGTAAATAAGAAAGCCGTCGTTAAATGCATTTTTTGTACAAAAAGTAAAGTTTGACTACAGTGATTGTCTAATACGTTTGTCGCGATAATAGTCGGATTGAAAAACTTAAGTTCTCTGGATTATAATGATGCACGTAAATTTAACCTTATTTTGTAGGCAGTAACGGTTATTTATTTGATATAAATGTATTTAAAATAGTGTGTATTCTTATTGCCTAAGAATACAGGACCTCCCAGAGCGCTTTTGCTAAAAGTAAGTACAATGCGTACATTATGCCAGATTACGATAGAACAAAAATTACATGAATGCTATTGGTTCACTAATCTTTTTGATCGAACCTTTTATAGACATCGTGAACTGTAGCCACGACATAGACACGACGTAGTTGGTATAATGCTTGGAGCTATCCTACATTATAACAGATCTTATCTCAGATACACCCAAACGAAACTACAAAAAGTGACACGAAAATCCAAACGAACAGCTTCACAAACTCATGTTGAAGACATTTTAATCCTTTACACATCAACAATATTTTTATTTAAGATTCAAATCTTCAATTTTCTTACTAACATATCGTTGAGTATGCAAGATTGTTAGAGTTGCTAGAGGTTCCATACGTTCTCTTGCAGCAAGGTCACAATCAGGCTCTGTGACGACGTTAATGTGAATTTAACTACGATTTTACAACAACAAACCACCATTATTAAAGGCTGTTATGAAGCAATAAGTTTTATATTTAGATGAATGCGAATTTCAACATCTAACAATGGAACAAACTTTCCTTTAATCCGAAGGCAAGATAGTTCACTTGTCTTGTGTCTTCGTCCCTATTCCCTAATCTTCAATTATATGATAAGAGATAATAATAAAGCCTGCTATAATAATATAGCAGACTTTCTGAATCAATCAATCATATTAATAATTGTCGTCCCTTCATATGATAGGATTATCAAGATTGAGGAGGTTTCGTTGAAAGGTTACTGTGTGTGTGTGGCTTGATAGTTTGACGATGTTGGTAAATAAACAGACAAAATGTGGTATGCAGCCTTGTTTGACTGCTATGCTAAATAAGAAATTATTTTATGTAACGTTCTATTTGGAATCCATTATTTACATTCAAATTTACATTATAAGTAAGAGTTCTCAGAATTTTAGTATCTAACTATGCCAGTACAATCTTACAACCACATTGATTATTATTACACACCACATTTAGAGGTATGTAATTTCTAGTTTATGAATGGACGATTATTAGGTATAAATTTTTGACCACAGTTATTTATAATTTGTGAGGTAATCATAGCAGCAGATAATGTTGAGACAAAAACTATGCGGAACCTTAGTTTTTTGCCGTCAACTGACAAGCCGAATTTACCGTCTGTCATTCAAAACGACCTCTTATAGCACATACTCGTACAGCACATACCAAAGATATTCTCACGCAAAATCATATGATGAATCACTCTATATCAATATGAACTGCTAAAGAGAGAGAACAGTGAAACGGTTCTCACTTAAATGAATTAGCAATGAATAATGTTATAAGTATTAAATTTAATTGAAGTTGTAAACATCGAGAGGAAGCGTACGGCAATTCTGTCATTGAGATAACCCGATTTCCTGTCAAATGTTGTGTCATTGCCATCCCATTGGCCAGCGGTCATGGACTCGAAAGAACAAACTTTTCCATTCGAATCTAACCTTTATGCCCTTGAAGTAAGGTTTAGGGTAATCAAGTGGAACTTTTCTTTGTCAAAACACCTGTCTTCGCCCGGAAACATATTGCAAATGAAAGATTTGGACGGTAAATTGTAAAATGCTTTATAATGGCAGGTGTTATCCAACTCGAAACTTGGAGATGGCAGATTGGGCTTGAAGTTTTTAAGGATCCCCTCTTAAATTTCAAGCCCAAGTATTTTACAATTTGCCATCCAAATCTTTCATATTAGGTTAAGAGTAGGTAAGTTCCCTGATAATGTTCAGCAACAAAATAAACATTCTAAAGCTGAACGAAAATTTATTCGTCGTATTTTTTAGTCGTTTTACTAAGTAGTCGAACTTTTACGACAAAAATCTAGACTTATTTTTATTTTAAAAAGCTAAAAATATTGCAAATTGATGTCTGTAGCGATAGAAACGGAAACGAGGGTATGAACTACCAATAAAACCTCTAAAGTAAAACGCGCCGTAGTACCTGTGGTAGTACTTTGAAAGTGAGAAGAGCGAATTCAAATCACCTGCTTAGTATGTAAAACGACACCTGCTAGCCGACAGATGGCGGAAAAAAACCTTCCCAGCGGGAACAATTCTACCACGCACTGGCACGAACTCAACGGAACAAACTTTGAGACGTTCGAACTTCAAAGTATTCAAATCGTTATAACTCAGATCACGTTACATACGGTCTCCCAATATTGCATAATCTGAAAGGGCCAGAGAGTAAAATAAGATGAATAAGAGTACAGTCCGGTTTGGCGCTCGCAGCGGCAAGCATGGAATGTGACCCAGACCCAGGGACTTGTGACTCACATGAAGATTTTTTTTAAATAACAGTTTCCGACGCACCGTGCATTCTGTTTAGAAAGTCCAACGTGGGTGCATAGGTAAACAGGATTACATTACACACCTACACGCATCGTAGAAGCACGACATCCTACATTAGTTTTTATAACAAGATTTATTCATGCGTTCGATTCAATATGAAATCTGTATATCTACCTACTCGCTTATTATAGCGCACTCTACCGCAAGCAATACCCGATGGAGTTTTCTGCCAGTTCCTCTGTATACTGAGTCAGCTAAATACTATAAAGTTCAAATAAACTGTTTCGTCTGCAAAGCTGTAGTGGATCTCAAACTTTAAGAAGATTAACGTTCAAGGACTGCTAGCCCGCACTCGCAATGCGGATTTATAAAGTGCCTGCATGCTGAATTTATGTTCAGCTCCTTATGCAGAAAGGATTTACACTATGAATATCTTGCAAATAGAGTTCAAATGAAAATCTTGGTCGCTGAGATTTAAGGTTAGGTATGCTGATTTCGCCAAAGGCCAACATAAGAAATAAATTTTAAATGTTTTCAGTTATAAAAGAAGAAGTGACATTCATATCAATCGACTGCAATTATCGATCGCGCAATTGATTATGGCTGAAATCAATATTTTCGGTAGAAGATTTTTTATAGCCCAAAATTATGGCCATATTTTTCAAAATTGCTTTTTAAATGTTATAGCCTTTTGCACCGACCCTAATATATTTGAAAAGTGTCACATTTCGTAACATATTTCGTCCTAATAGCTGTTTAAACATGCAATACCTCCCAGGGGTTACCGCGAAGCCCCCACACATTCTTGCTATTTACCTTATAAAGAAATACAGCCAGGAATTTTAAGAGACATCTCGACTGTTGGACAAACACTATCTCTTTACTGTTCTTAGTACCTCGTGATAACTGTTGCTTCAAACAATAGTATTGTATGCGTCATAGGATATAATAGACGCTTATTTCAGGGCGTTTATTATTACATGATATTTCAAAAACAAAGCAAATTTTAGCTGATTTGCCGAAAGAAAACTATAGAAGAACCTATTCAATGAAATTACGTGATAACGAAAAATCTCATGCACATAGGAACGGCATTTCGGAGAAACTAAAAAATTCTAAAATAATTATGTCAAGTCTCTGAGTTGCACCTAAAATCCTTCACCACATTGTTTCGAAAGAAATTAATGTCATTAGAATTTGTGAGTTCTAATGATGCTAGTGAAAAATAATAAGTAAATTCGTATGAGTTAATAGCCAAGTTTGGGGACTAAGAAGCAAAGTCACAGCAAAAGCTATATATATATATATATACTATATATATGGTATGGTATATATAGTATGTAAAAGCTTGTTAGTTCATTATGTGTCTTCCAAAGACGACATTGCGACGCTTGGCACGCCGCGCCGTCTTTATTTATTGAGCTATCGTGAGATGTAGAAATGGATGTTTCCGCTATTAGGGGTCTTGCTTACATATTTCACTGGATTTATTTAACATTTGTCGGCCTCCACAACTTAGTTGATAGCTCTCGTCTATGGTTGTAGGTTCGATCCCCACCTAGGAAAATCGTTTGTGTAATGAACATATTATCTTGATTTATAAATACTACGAGTGCCTAGTATTTCCATAAAATTGCTTCTAGTTCCATTAGTACAAACTTCGCAAGTTTGGTGATGGATTATGAGATGTGAAATCTCCACAAATTAGAAATACTTATTCTTGTTTTATCCGTTTTGGCCAAAATACAGAAAGCCAGAGAAAGTTAATACTAGCGTGCCTTTAAAGTAGTAATTTTGTTATAAAACGTATGCATATTAAGTACCGCTCAAAAGCAATAACAAACAACTGTAAAATCTTACATTCTCATAACCTCATATTTTTGTACACATTTTTGGAACAAAATGGCACGATTTGTACAGAGACCATTTAATATGACTGCTGTAGGTTGGTTTTGAAATTTGTAATGTTGTATCGATTAGATTGCTGGTAATTTCATTTGTGATACATGTCCTTTCATGCGGGACATCCTAGAATGGGAATTTGTGCTATTTATTGACGACCTCTGTGGTGCAGCGGGCGAGAGTCCGCCTGCGACGCAAGAGGATGCGTGTTCGATTCCCGTCTCGGATCAAATTTGTGTACGATCTACAGAAATTTGTTCCGTTGGTCTGGGTGTTTATGTATGATAAAAAATATATATCTATGTAAGTATATAAGGTATTAAATATATCAGTTATCTAGTACCCATAACACAAGCTTTGAATAGCTTACTTTGGGGCTAGATGATGCTGTGTGGATTGTCCAGCATTATTTATTTATTTTATTTTATTTTTATTTATTTCAAATATACGGATAGACTGCTAGACTAGTCTTAGTCTACAATGCAATGACGACTCGGCTAAAACAATACTTTACCGGCCACACAGCTCGGTTGGTAGCAGCTCTGCCAAGTGTGTAACTCGTGGATTCACATAAGTTGTGGTTGATGGTACAAAAACTTGTGTGAGGAACATAGGTAGATGATTGTTTTCTGTCTGGGGTGATATAAAATATGTAACTAGTAAGCATAACTTACTTAACTTATCTAGGTAGTACCTAGTGCCAATCTATAGACCGTATATTGCTATGCTTATTTGAATTTGATGCATAGATGTGTATGACTCGATCGTGCCGTAACTACTGAATTTTGTTATATGTTTTTAACTAGTTACCTATATTTTACAACACCCCAGACATAAAATAACCATCTACCTATATTCCTCACACAATTTTTTCTATCATAAACCACAACTTGTGTGAGCCCACGACTTTCAGTACTTGGGAGAATTGAATTGAATTGAGTAGGTACTTGGGAGAGCTACTGCCAACTGAGCCGTATGTGTGGCTGGTATTGTTTTAGTCGAGTTGTCGTTTCAAGATATAGGATATTGTGTTTCCACAACACTGCACAAAATAAGGGTCAGTTTTGGTGCAAGCGCGTGCGAGCTTTTCGACCGGAATAAATATGACTTTGCCCTAAAATTACAGTCAAACGACCGATCAAACTGTTTGCTTAGCAATTGGATACCTACTTAGGGGGACATAAACAAGACACTTAGGCACGTAATACATACATACTTATATGCAAGTTAGGTACCCAATCAATCTTTCTATACATCTTGCGAGCGTCAAGCTATTCGAATCTAATGAAAAGTCAAGTAAGTGAAATACCTATAATTCAAGTCGACTGAGATCGATTTTAAGTGCTTGATTTAAATGGTGGTGGTTTTACCTAAAAACCGAATTTCGAACTCCTAATTAGTATTATTTATGACAACAGACAATTTGGTTGAATAAAAATACGGTGTGTAGCCTAGTCACTTAATGTTAAAAAGCTAAATGGTAAGCCCTTGACTAGGGGAGGTGGACATACAAGTATGTAAATGAGATGACACCTACGAATAGGACCGGTGTGCAACCACTTGTGTTTGGGAGAAAGTTACCATGGAACCGGGATAATTATAATAGTATCCCACCAACTATAACTTTAATAGGTATTCCTTCTTCTATTTTATTTATTTTATTTTATTTGGAAAACAAACAGTGTTACATTCTATAATTAAAATTACTTAAAAACTAATCACCAATTACATGTTTTCGCACATAGGAAACTAAAGAAAGCTTGTTTGAGTTATGCAAGTGAGTGTTTCTTTTAATTGTTTTTCAAAGTGATTATTGTGATTCTACTGTTTTGATTTTATGCCAGTTAATGTATACTGGAGATAGGTGACAGATTTAGGTAGCGTTTTTTTAAATAATGTAATTTATCCTGTGCACCTTATGCACAGAACATAAAGTTAGATTTGGAGCCTATAGGTTTTATTTATTCTTCTATTGATTATGATTAACAAGGTCATAAATACTAATGAGTAGCCAACTGATAAGACTTACAGAAAAAAGCATTTACTAATTGTTTACTGAGTCAGTAAGTAGGTAGTTAACAATTATATGATAGGGTAGGGGTTTATCTGTGGCAGCTCATATTTTAATATTTCATTTCCTTTTTTTCTGGGCATGTTAGACAGCATACTACTTATTTTCTTTTACTTTATGCATATGTATTATATTTTAATGTAATATAGTTTTGATAATAATAGTTTTCATGGAAATTCCCATAAAATGCAGCAAAAGCACTCCAACATTCCAATTGATTAGAAAACAGACCATAAACTTTTCATACGTTTAACCAAAAACACTTTTCATCGCACCCAAAACAATATTCTCCAATTTCAAAGATTGTTACTTTTGCAAAACAAATTTTCACTCACAAAAGGCACTTAAAATTCGCAGGAGCGAGCGCAACTTTATGGACGTGAAAGCGCGCGACCGGCAACGCAACGCGACCGTGCGAGACTTGAAACATAACTTTGTTGACAAGCCAAGCGTGCGCCGCCATATTGGAAACCTTCGGGCATCTCCGCCGTGCTTCGGCTATCTTCGTCTGCGATACCTCTCTACTCTATACTGCTTTGCTCTCTGAGATTCGCTTTGTTGGTATTGGTAATTGGTAATCATTACATTATTCATGCATGGTTTCAGTTCCATTCATTTTAATGTTTAAATTTCAGGTAAGAGTCGGAAAAGTTTTGTACAGACTCCCAAAACAGCTACCCTACTAAATTATATGCAATCATAAAATCACGATTGGTTTTTCTTCTAATTTAACAATTTATCTAAATACCTCCGTAGTCCGTACAGGGTTGTAAATTTGTCTACTATTTCTGAGTATTATATAATCGTTTAATCAACTAGCGTAGCGTTTTATGTATACTCTTGGTAAATACCTAACTAATTTTTTTTTATGTAAGTATATCATACTTCTACTACCTAAGTATAGTCAGCTACAAACAATAAGTATGTATAAGTAGGTTTTACTCTAGCTTACCCTACAAATCCCTTAACCCTAGTTTGTTCTAACCGTCACAGGCATGCAATAAACGGTACCTATACTCTACTTAGAGTAAAAGTAGTTTAAAAACGTGACCGACGGAAGGTCGGGCTGATTGTAATAAATTAATATCGTGATGCAAATAATGAGTATCCTATCAATAGTTAACAAACCTATTATAATACCTTTATAATATACGCATTAATTCAAATAAATAGCGATACCTTGACCTACTTACTAGTTTAGAGTAAAATTTAATCCTAACCTGTACAAAATGTCCAACATAATTATGTAATTTTCATGATAAATCATAATTTTATTCTGATCTTCTAGATTCAACTTATATAATTTCATAAATTAATTAACGAATTAGAAATATTTTGTATTACCCATGTCCATGCAAAAGACTTAAACGCGCTTCGACGATGTAAAACAATAATTATTATAAAATTATGAAATAACTGAAACGATAGCAGTACTTATAAAAGACGCCTATTATTGTTACATAATTATAAGGGTTTTTTTATTATTATCCTACTCAACAATGGGTGGGCCTCGAAATAAAAAAAAAATACACTAACGATATTATTATATATCCACAATATATACTCGTAGAAGGAACATTATAATATACATCATTATACCCCGTCGATAAAATACTTATTTACGCGTACCCATAGTGTGTTATTACGAAAATCGCATAACATAATTTTAACGGGTGATAATTAAGTAGGAACCTTAAATATCCAGTTTTAGCTGCACGATGAATCATCGTCACTGACCAGTAACTGTTGACCCTACTTATGTTCTATTTCTGTGTTTTATCAAAGGACACAGAGCTCTAGAAAGGCTGGGGAATATACCTACTTCCTCCTTATCCAGTTTTTGCTTCATACAGGTAGATTAAAATCCATGGCATAAATAGAGCTGGGAGTTATATTAAAATTTAAAAAGTCGATTCGTTTTTATTTTTAAACCCAATTTTATTATTTTAATATCGTTTGTTAATTTCGCATAGGTATTCTGCACTCATTGTTTCGTACTAGGTACATACTCTGATGTTAAAACTTTTTTGGGTTAAACCATTCACTGCCTTCGGAGAGATAAAAAAAACATAGTGCTTCGGATAAAGTTTAAGTTTAAGTGGCTCAAGTCGGTCAATCTCCAACCCTATAGCTATAGGACACAAGAAGTACTTATTACATGAATAAATCAAGTAACTTCGAAGGCTCGGCCGGCATTATGCGAGAGCCGATCGCCGCGGTCATGGACCCACTAAACTGGTTCTGTGTGGTATTGCATTGTTCACTTCAAGGTAAGGACTTTATATTGTACATTCTTCATTCGTTTGTAAATAATGAGCATCAAAATGTCGAATATAAAGCGAGAATGAGCTGTATTTTTGCACGAATTCTCGTGCAAAAATACAGCTCAAGCACGCAAACATGAACTAGGTAGGTACTAACTACCTACGCTCGATTGATTTTTAAAAGCTAAGTAGGTATCCCTATTCTTACTGGTCTGGGTGTTTTCTATGTATAATAAAAATATTATCTATGTAAGTATATAATGTATTAAATATATCAGTTATCTAGTACCCATAACACAAGCTTTGAATAGCTTAGTTTGGGGCTAGATGGTGCTGTGTGGATTGTCCAGCATTATTTATTTATATTTATTTATTTATTTACTTATATTTATCATATTCTTTTGGCCCTTCCTGCTTCTTCAATACAAAACTCCTGGTATTACAAATTTCATCATTGTGTTGGACTCTACCAAGGAAAAGTTCACGCAGTATGAAGCTTTATGTACTTTGCCTGCCATCTAGCGGCGAGTAGCGAAACATTTAACTTACGCCATAGTTGCATAGAGGGCACCACCATCGATGTACAGATTTCGTTTATTTATAACTTACCTGGAACATTTAAAACATGTACAGTTAAGAAAATATGTCTTTAAAAATGTGAATGCAAAAATAAAACAATAAATAAATTGTAATGACAAATCTAACAAAATGTTCCATGTTACAATAGTTAGGTACTCCATTTTAGCGTGGCGTGAGGTTCGTGTACCTACCTATTTGTCTTATCAGCTTGCGAATTGCAGGTGGAGGCTATCTACATACAAGCAGGTGGTTATTTCCTGTGTGAATCCATTTAACTGTAACACTTTTCACTTTTACGAAAATTACCAAATACCTAATACAGAAAAGTGGAACATCACGCAACGTTTAGGAAAATTCCTTGAGATAAAGAATAATAAGCACCAAGAGTTTTGCTTCAATTTGTGTTAAACCAACAGTCAAGGAGTAGAGTTTCTTGCCTTCAGTTTTGGAATACTTTAAATTGAATGTTTTTTGCTCAAAAAATAACAAATTAGAGTGAATATATCTTTTATATATAAGTAAAAACAGTCTATCATTATAATTACTTGCAATTTACTGACAGTTATGCAACAAAAAGTATTACGTAGCACAATAATAAAACTTACCCCGTACTAGGTACATTTTTCATAAAATCAGCCCTATCAATGGTGTCGATCCTGTTTTGTTGCATTATCCTTAACTAACCTAATCTGACAGCTCTAAAATTATAGCACTCCTATTTGTTTCGGTCTTTTTCCTTTGTAAGGGACCGAATTTGACTATGTTTTTAGTGCTGTAAAATTAGGAAAATTAAACAACAGAATTGACACCATTGTTTTGTCATTCAACGTTGTCGTTCTTTGACAGGTAGTTTTTCTTTTAGCTGATTTATTCTCAGCTAAAGCCACTAATGATAATGTGATAAGTAATGTACTAGTTGTTTCTATAAAATGAGAGAAGAGCTGAACAAAGCACTGAATGCAACAAACAAAGCTAATCAAGGCACCAACGACAAGCATGTTAATTGCAGAATTTGATGAGCTCACGAGAGTGATCTCATATCGGCCTCACGTGAGTGAAACTGAAGTTTTATAACGGCAATAGTAGACTTGCATCATAAGATTTGGGAGATTCCGATTGGACTTGGACTAGTCTATGAAAAATGTTTCGTTAAAACTTATAGCAAAAATAGCCTATACCTGTTCTACCTATGGATACTGTTGTGTACTTGTGTGTTTATTGTAACGTTGTCATGTTAAAGACTAATTAAATATTGAAAATAATTTTACAATTGACAGCAATAACTAACTATCCTTTCAAGTTATTGCATTTATAAATAACATCTCATAACCTGGCACATCCCTGACATACAAAAACCCACAAGCAAAAATTACGTGACACACGATAATAAGATAAGGAATGCCGAAAAAAGTAGTGAGAAAGTAAACTCGCTTAGTGTGTGTTGAGATTAACAATTAGCACAATATGTAGACTTCCTGCCTACAGATTTCATTGAGGCATTTACCACAGAACATGAATAGTACATTAATTACTAACAAAAGAAGATCGTGTACAGCCTATAGAAAAGATGGTCCAGTTTAAGATTACTAAACAACTTTCAGAGCAAGACAAGTGTGTTGGCAATTTTTTTTTACTTACTGTGTGATTGCTTTTTATTTGTCAATATTTTTTTGTTTCATATATGTCATTTTTAAATTATATTTTATCTTAATTTCAGTATTTTCTGTGTGTGTTGAATAAAAAAATCATTTGTTCATTAAAAACATGTTTCAGAAATTGAAACTCAAACTACCATATAAAGTTTTTATTTGATCACAAAATTTTATAAAATCCCACAATTGTATACCTGAATTTAATTGAACACATAGCACAGTACATAGAAGAGACTTTAACAGCTGTCAAATGAGTTTACAATTACACTGTAAAGTGTGCCAGCTTTCCTATGAAACAGTGTGTCACGAGTCACGTGGTAAGTAGCCATACAAGTAGACTTCCGTTCAAAGACGGGTAAAAACCAGCTGGGCCGAGATGCCTCACTGACGACAGTGGATTGACAATATCGGGTGATGAGGCCGGACGCATTGGTACCTTTATAACTACGGCTCACGAGTAATTACTTAACCATTTGCTTGCATATTTTTTTGTTTGTTTGTCGGTACCTACTAAAAAAAATATAGTAATATTAATGTAGGAGCGCTGCGCGCTGCTGAGCGATACCAAGCAGCGTTGCTGTGTTTTGATTTGAAGGGTGTGGTTGCCGGAGAAATTTATTTATTTATTATTTATTGCACAAAACACAAAGTTAAAGTACAAAAGGAGGGCTTAATTACAGGTGCATGAGGTTACATACAGATGTTATGTATGCCTCAAATTGATGGATAGTGCATCATAAGGCACATTCATATCGTGCATGACTTGTGAGAAAATACTTTGATAAACCTAGATATCTCCTAAGATCAGTACGCTCAAGACCTCTCGCTCACAGGTGCGTCCGGACGCGCGTCTGGACGCGCGATCTGGTTTATCCTATTCTAGCACGCAATGTAAAACGTAAATGTCATTAACGTACTTTAGAGGGCAGTACTCCTATAAAATTGTGCCTCTGTCCTCTTAATAAAATAAACAAAAAAATAATGTTAAAACTGGTTTGTCTAATGAATAGGCACTAATGACCGCCCGCATTCAACAAACCGTTTTACTAATTACTTTTAAACCTTTCATCAAGCTCAAACATGATAATAACAAAACAAAATCACCGGAAACAGTAGGTACCTAGAAAGGGTGCGAACGAGCCAGGAACATTGAATGGAGAAAGAGAGACAGAAAATCAAGAACATGTGAAGGGTGTAACAGAGCCGAGAATACAGGAAGCGGATGTGCGCGTGCGCACACGCGTTACAGGTGAGTCAAACGATTTAACTTCAAACGAGATACCAATAAACAAGACAAAAAACGCCATATCCAACCCACATCTGGTTTTTTGTAAGACATTAAGCATTCAGTTTTAGGACAACAAAAAACAGTAGTTAAATTTAAAACTCGCGGAGTTTGACTATGCTATAGAATTAGAAATGAGGAATTTTAAATAAGAACCAAAATAATCAACATAATTTGGAGAAGTAGCCAGTTAAAACGGCAATGGACAAGTCATAAACGCTCTAAGAACTGACAATCGAATAAAAGAACTCTTATGGCGACCATAAACTGGAAGACCCAATGGACCAACGGACGACACCGAGGATCGCGGGACGCCGGTGGATGGAACGGCCTCAAAATCGTTCTTACTGGAAATGTATAGAGGAGGCCTATATTCAGTAGTGGACATCGCGGGCTGATGATGCTGATGACACATAAACAATGGTGCCAATTCTGTTGTTTAATTTCCCCAACTTAACCTAATTTGACAGCACTAAAAATATTGCCACCCCTTTCTGAAAGACCGATACAACAAGGACGGTTATAATTTTAGAGCGGACAGATTTGGTTAGTTTAGGATAACGCAACAACAGAATCGACACCACTAGCATATTAATAACAAGACCGCTTTTATGTGACAAAAAATAACCACGTGGCTTGTAAAAAGCAGCGACGAAGAATACACAAGAACATCCTATGACTCAATCGCGATTTATTAGCAGGCTTGTGTGAATATAAAAATCAATGTTAAGATCATATTTTAAGGATATTTATATTTGTCGCATACAATCATGAGTATACTAGTATCATGAACGTACTATAACAAAATAATAAATAATAAATGGGGTGGGGTAGTTTGCAGAAATTTAGAGCCATATAAGGCAATAGCTAATTAATGGTTAAATAAAATAATCAGCACTCACAAAAACACACAGCGTCATCTAGCAAAATCTTATCAATTCATAAATGTTATAAAACCGGAGATAATTGACTCAAAAAGGCAAATCTACCAAGAAAACATTCCGTGATGATTGAAAGGCATCCAATAATGTCGTAACGTAACACAGGTAGGCGGCAACGGTCTGCGGCCGTCTACAGTTAGGCGCCGACGACGTGTGATGAACGCAATATGTGTCCCTAATACCTTCCTCATCGCCTACTTACAATATACCTTCTCGTACATACAACATGACGCAAAATGGATCTCTTCAAAGCAAGAGTGAATGAATAAAGAAAACCACGGTAGAATATTCCGCTCCATCGTCGAAGCCAAAGGACTGGATACCTACCGCTACACTTATAAAATTATGATGAAGAGGAAAGATTTGCAATTTGTATATTACTGGTTGTACTGGGCCGATTATTAAAAGATATATTGCCACGTTGAAACCTCTTGCTTGGAGCATCAACGTGGAAAAAAATACTTTAATAATATGTAACCAAAATTATTTTTTTGTTTATTTATTTGTAGATAAAGTGAACAAAAACCAAGCGATTACAGAAATGGAGTAATATCTACTATTGTATTGCCTAATAATTTTTAAAATAACCGAATTTGAAGGAAATCAGTGTTGCATTCTCAATAGATAAGTAAAAAATTATAAGGTAGTCATCATTACATTTTCAATATCACACAAGAACTTGTTGGGAACAAGAAATTGTTGACGGAAACAGAGCGGTTGTGACATGAAGTTCAATTAGTTCATTGCTGATTAATTTTATGACAGTTTATGCGCATGCGTGTTTGTATGAACGTCTGCTCGTTAGTGCTATCATGACGCACAGAAGCAACAAATTAATAATTTATCAATCAGATTCAATTAAACTTGCTCTCAGCCATAGAGTAAGTTGTAAATAGAGAATTAAATGTATTTTCAAGGTTCAATTCGCTGTGAAACTAATTGTGTTTGGCGAGACAATAATCACATTTAGAAACCTTATCACGTTTAACGTATTGCACAAGAACGATTAGCGACATGTCAGACAATGGAAATGATATTTAAGTTAATTCTGTTTAGTTTCGTAATCGTGTTTAGGTACAAAAATGTAATTAATGCAGGTCGTGCGCAAGCGGTCCTACGTCTATTAGCCGTTTTAGCTATAAAACCATAAAATATGATTCTCTGTACAGTACTTACTCTGTGATCCGACCCTCGCATAGAATGATGCGCTTTCTACAGTAAGTTATTCCTGATATATTAGCATATTTGACATTTATGCAGGTTGGAATAACGGTAATGAAACTGAAATCAACGAGATATACGAGCATGTGGGTGCGCGTCCATTGATATATTGCTTTGGAACTTGGAAGAGTTTATTACACAGTAAATGTTTGAAAAACAATCAGAAGACGACACCTAATCAAATATATCACAGAAGAGACGTATGGATTCATGGTTGACCTGACTCGACCAAGCGAATAGGCTGCTTCGACTGCGCAATGCCAAAGAGTGTAATTACTTACTGGAGTCCCTTTTCCATGTAATTTGGATGTTTTCAAGAGACGAGTGATTATTTCTAGACTATGCTATGAACCACAGAAAAGAGTGGATTTCTACATTTTCTACTAACAGGTTTAAAACTTATTCTTCTTGTGTCACTAGTTCTTTCTAAACAGTGAAAAGATCTTAAAGATCTAAACCCATTTTATGTAAAAACTTGTGTTAAGAGTACAAAAATTGATATTTTTGATTGAATATACGAACCATTATTTTCATCCTGTGTGGTTTCGAAATCGGCCAACGATATGCTGGACAAATCTTCGATGTACACCTGCGCCTGTCTACTCAGGGAGTGCCTGCCGCCGAGTGAATGATAGCAGGTCTCTTCATCGTCCGCGGCCTCCTCCGTCGAGGAGCCCTTCAGACAGGAGTGGAAGCTCCGGGACAGGCGTCGCTCTGTGCTCATCCTCATTCATATCCCGACAACACGCAATTTTAAACTTTATAACGATGCTTTATCACTTTATTTTTCTTTGATTTATTCACAACACGGGCGGAATACTGAGTCACCACTGTCAACGAGACTTCGTGCACTTTTTTGATTAGTGACGTCACTATATCATCATTTTGTTTATTCCTGGAGGGTTATTCACTCAATCGACACACCTTTAGTTATTACTGCATTATGTTTCACATTCGTTTATCGTTATCGCTCACTGAAAGGACACTGTAATCAATGATTATTATGAACTAGTGATCTACTTGTAAATAAACAGCTTATCGCCCCCACGAGAATATAGTTTTTTTTAATTATACATTTTTTTACCAATTGCTCAAGAACAGAACTATAGTTATTGCTTGCTTTTCTTGCAGTTCATTTATTTCTGCTTGGTTTTGCTATTTCAAGTATAACTAACTAGTTTAATGTACCTGCTTAACTGACTGCAATCGATGCGGAATTTGTTTGATGAGTGACATGCACGTGGTATATCATAGCTCTTTTTACGGACTACTCACATACTATTTTAAACTATGAGGTTAAAATAGTTCAATGAAATGTTCATCTTTCCTTTGTCTGAAACTGTAATCTTTAAATAGCTCTTCGTTATTAGTCAAAAGATTTACAGCGGAAATAAGCCACGAGCATCGTTTACAGTTGTTATGTAAACAAGTCTACGCGATTATTGTAATGTTTACATCGGTAACATCTGGTTTTACAAATTAATCTCCGTTCAAACAACCCACGTTTAGACAATCATACCTAAAACAGGCTGTGTAACCAACACATTATTCGCATAAATAAAAAATCATTGCTTCATCACTAAGATTTATGTCTCTGTAAATAATGCCAAGTCTTCATTATTTTCGACAATTAAAATAGAGATTACCAGTTTGTAAAGAAATAACCTAACTGTTTGTGTTTATAAATATTTATTTTCAATTCAATTTTCAACAAAAAGTCAAGAAAAACTAATCGGATAACAGTTATATCAATATTCAGATACGGTACAACACTAGGGACGATTTGCGGAAATTCGGACCCAAAGCCTGACAAAATGATTGGCTAAGCGCTTACCGAGCTGTTAGATCATTAGATGCACCAAATTGGATTTTATATAGTGTCTACGTGGTCAATCTATTCTACGTCTGTGGTAGTGAGTTGTAGTACAAGAGTATTAAATTACACACACTACTGCTATTGTATACAAAAATATAATAGTAAAAACCTTCATGATTACTCTACTAACTTTTTGGACTACCAAAGAGTTAGTACATAGAGTCTCTATAGAGTCATCAGTTTCTCTTATTATGACAAGAGAGTTGCGGCATACCATATTGTGCTGTACCAAAAAGTAGTACAACCCGTAAAACGTGTTACAAGGAAACATGACAATTGCCAGGTCAACGACCTCGGAGAATGGGGCCTTCCAGCCACATTCGGCTAATTAATGGCAGACGAACAAAGATCTATTCACAATGTGTAAGATGTATTTTATAGGAAAATTAGACATTTAAATGCGACATAATATTATTAGATTATGACATTGTAAAGGTCTGGATATTGGTGGATGAACAAAAAATTTCACTGTGCGAAATTAGTTATTTAAAAAATCGTTGGAGTAAACGAATTCTTAAGTAGAGACCGCGTTTTGGTTAGCGTATTGTACCTACGCCTTCGAGAACGGTAAGCAGAGGTGATAATCTACATAAAGATTATCACCTCTGCTTACCGTTCTCGAAGGCGTAGGTACAATACGCTAACCAAAACGCGGTCTCTACTTAAGAATTCGTTTACTCCAACGATTTTTTAAATAACTAATTTCGCACAGTGAAATTTTTTGTTCATCCACCAATATCCAGACCTTTACAATGTCATAATCTAATAATATTATGTCGCATTTAAATGTCTAATTTTCCTATAAAATACATCTTACACATTGTGAATAGATCTTTGTTCGTCTGCCATTAATTAGCCGAATGTGGCTGGAAGGCCCCATTCTCCGAGGTCGTTGACCTGGCAATTGTCATGTTTCCTTGTAACACGTTTTACGGGTTGTACTACTTTTTGGTACAGCACAATATGGTATGCCGCAACTCTCTTGTCATAATAAGAGAAACTGATGACTCTATAGAGACTCTATGTACTAACTCTTTGGTAGTCCAAAAAGTTAGTAGAGTAATCATGAAGGTTTTTACTATTATATTTTTGTATACAATAGCAGTAGTGTGTGTAATTTAATACTCTTGTACTACAACTCACTACCACAGACGTAGAATAGATTGACCACGTAGACACTATATAAAATCCAATTTGGTGCATCTAATGATCTAACAGCTCGGTAAGCGCTTAGCCAATCATTTTGTCAGGCTTTGGGTCCGAATTTCCGCAAATCGTCCCTAGTGTTGTACCGTATCTGAATATTGATATAACTGTTATGTCTGGCAAGCACTAAATGCAGGCAGAAGAAACAAAACCACGTGTTTTGAGATAAACCTACGTACTAGTAGTCAAATAATAGGAGTTGCCGATGATAATCAACAAAGAATTCGACTAAAAGGCCCTGACCGCGAGCTAAAACAAATCTCCCAATTAAACCGTAAAACCAACGCGTTAATCCACGATCTGGCAATTATTACCCAATTTCAATTAGCTATAGACGTTTTACTTGCCTTCAAGAATCCGAAAACTTAAGGGGTTCTAATCGTAAATAATATTACGTTCTAGTTTTATCTTATCAATGTAGATGAGAAAAAAACCACATCAGTCACGAAATTACGTGGATCTCATAACATCCGGATGGGAAAGACGAAAAAGCATCTAATAATGAATGATACAATGAAGGCATTGTAAGATGACAGGGTGGGAGCACTTACACAATTATTAAAATGATACATGAATCTCGGAAGAAACTGTTTGCTAACATTTCAATTTAATTAGCATCAAATGGCAGTGCGAAGTGTGGTGACAAAAAGAGTGAAATCTTCAACGAGCTATTGTTTCATTGGAAAGTTAGTGGGAGCTAGCTCAACGTGAACTGACTTGTGAGGAGAATTGCGGAATCAGGTAATGAGGGCTTTCATGTCTATCCATTACACTCTAGGTACACTTTTTGAATTTCAAAGTAATGGGCGGAACAAAAATGAAAATAGTTTTGACTTTCTTTTTAAAGTAAGCTGAACCCCACACAAGTCAAAGTCAAGGCAATATTACAATAGTGCTTGTACTTAGAATAAATCAAGTTAGCTAACGTATGTTGCTACCTCCTATAACCATAACATCCTGCAGTCGATAGGTCAATCACTGATAAGCGAAAGCACGTGACTGATTTCGAGGAATGTACCGACCTACCTTTGGCCGTGTAGAGAACCACTATCAACCTCCGATGGCCATTGTTCTGAAGGCCGTTGCAAGGCGCCAAGCCACCCGAAACGGACTGCTATTATAATTTTAGTATTTCCATTCAACAACAATTAGAATTAATACAAATCACAAATCAAATGTAATTGGAAACGACGATGGAGACCCATATTTTCAGTGTAATGACTTCCTACAGCGTCCCATTTCAGTTTTATTTATTTATTTATTTATTTTATTTTTAACGTAATATAGTTCACCAAGGGTGATCAGCACTGTCGTGCTCAGTACTACGGTAATGGAAACGTGCGAGGGCTGGTGTTGGCGATCGGCCAACGTTTTCCGGCACGAGACCGATTTTTTCTCAAGATATAAGGAAGGCCATAGACGACCATGGACCTGCGTGCTGCATGGCACCTCAACCATCAACAATACACGTTAAGGCTAAACAAATGAACAATGTTTAAACCGCAGAAAAAATATGTTCAATTGTTATACTTTATCGTAACCACGACCTTGTCGTCAAATCTTGATTACGATAGCACAGACTAAACAATAGTTTGATTAAGCGCATTGATCATCATTGAACCGTTTGTGTTCATCCCACTGGACGGTTATTCATTTATCCTAAGAATAGAATGAGAACCCGCTAGACTAGACAATAAGCAATAAGAAGTGGTTTGATTCGGTCAAGGAGAATTGAACGAAGCGACGACGGGTGGTCCGTAATGGGACGGTATAATTTATAGCACGTGAAAACGCGGTATGTGGTTTATCTTGCAGAGCGCGCAAAAGTAAGTGAACGAAAATTAGGGCTACATTTACATGGAAAACTGGCTACTACTGTCAGCTAAATTACTGATATCACAAGTAAACTCAATTGAATTTTACAGAAAACGCGATGAAACCAATATCATATTTGATTCATATATGAAATCAAAATAATATCGAATTATATCAAAAAGTTTTGTTAAACAAAATTTAGTGTAATTAAACTGTTGGCGAACCTAATAAATAAATAAAGATTGAGCTTCTAATTTTTCAGTAAGATGACGTCATAGTGCAACAGTTTCTACAAGTAACTACTGTAATTCAATTGTGTATTAGCTGGCCCGCCGCCTGCTATTTGCGTAAACGAAACAGCCGTACAATTGTAGAAATAAATTGCCTACAGCTAACCCGTTCAGACGATTTTGTGTCTGACTGAACTTCAGCCAGACATAAAAACAGGCTTTCCGTATGCACGCTACCTAGAAGTAAAGCGAGTACAAACACAGCGCTTTACAATAAGGGCAATTCTAGCAGACGTGTAATGAACTTTGTTCCTGAAGCATAGAATGGAAAGTCGAAACGGGGCTGCCAGAGCAAATAAAGCGCATCCGCCAGTGACAGTCGCTGACATGTAAACTAATGACGTCGACAGGTATAAATCATGCTCGTAATAGCAAGACTCGAAGACGAAGGAAGCGAGCCATTTACGACGGATACGGCCATTGGGACAAGTGGGTCTGAACTCGTGAACTGAGTTATTAATCTCACTCATTATGTGTCGTGGGCTTCAATAAAGCCATTGTGAGTCTCCAGATACAGTACTCATCTATTAGTTATAGGTACATACAAGACAGAATGCGTATTCTGTGCTGATGGCGTGAGAAAGGAACATTATAAGAAGCTGAACTTTTTGTTAGTGTGTACAATATGCGTTGTTTGTTTACGTGTGATTGATTGTTCCGTTCAAGAGCAATTAAAATAGCTGCATGGTACATTTCGAATACAGTTCTTTGTCAGAAAAACGAAGTCAATAGAATTATTATGCATTCCAAGTAGGCAGGTAACATCCAAAAGGCACGTAGACGTGGAGAAGGCTAACCTTCTCATAATTAAAAACGTCAATTTAGCTAGGTATATGTTTGTTTACCTACAAGAAATACCTACATAAACTCATCTAATTTGGTTGTAACACTGCTACAAACCACAGTAATTCGTCTCATTGAGCATTATATTCCTAAAGTTAAAGCATAACTCGATGTGCTGTTTATTCACACTGAGAATCACTAACACGGTAACACCAGAATAGAACGACACCAAAATAAACCGGTACGTCACAATATGGCTAAACAGGGCTTAATGCCACACACAACACAAGAACGATTCTTTACCGAATTCGTAACTAAAGCACGTTTCCTTACACGGATGTGCCTCGGTTTTGTTGTTCAACGCAAGTGTTGAAGACGGAAAATCGCGTGACTGTCTCCATTCAGAGATACCAACACACTGAGTGGCGCGCACCACGAGACATGCGGCGTACGCGCCTGCGCCGTCCGTGGCGC
Source organism: Plemyria rubiginata (assembly GCA_963576535.1). Taxonomy (NCBI): domain Eukaryota; kingdom Metazoa; phylum Arthropoda; class Insecta; order Lepidoptera; family Geometridae; genus Plemyria; species Plemyria rubiginata. Next base: position 10,737,509 of record OY754908.1, on the reverse strand, counting down.
ATGGTGATGGCGGCGGACCGTTTATTTACTATCCACAGTTTTAAAATTCGAACGTGCTCTAATAATCATCATGGCGTTTTGTACCGGCGTTTGTTCACACCCCAGTACGCAATCCGGTAAAAAAGAGGATGCAACCATGATCACTAGGAAAAAGATAACGATTCATTATAGTGCAATAATGTTCTAGAAGAAAACTCTGTAATTACGGAAATAATTGCAATGTATCCATTCTTTGAACCAATAAACGGGCACAATAGATATTTTAACTGCTTAATACATAAGCTGTGAAGTTATCTGTACAATTTGACCGATAAGAAACAATAAACTTTAGAATATTTGATGTAAACGTAAAGAGTAGTAATAAAAACAGCCAATATTAATAGCACGAAACATTTACATAATCACTAATTCAGAATAACTTAGTCACAACGAAATTGAAAGCAGTCCAATTCGAAATACTAGAGGAAGCCGCTACAAATGAGTGAAAACCTGTTAAATTATATCGTTAGATCACTTTTACTCATTTCAACGGTAGGCAGGTAGTCAAAGGCAACGAACTTAGAGATACACTTGTTCAATTATTTGAAGCCCGCTAGGCGAGACGGACAAACGGAGACATGCAGGAATGTCGATTGCTTATTATGGAGCTAGCAGCTAATGAAAGCCCGATAAAGTTTTATGAGAGCAATTTTAAAAAGAGAGGGACTATTCCTAAAATACAAGTTTTGATAACACAGTTTTATAAGATAGAAGGCAAAAATTAACAAAACAAACACAACATGGCCAAAATTTGATAATGGCTGTGTTTGTTACTTTGACAGTAATAAAATTTTATCAGTATCACAAACCAATAACTTCGGTGAATAGGATGCTCGTTTCCTGCTAATTCCTACCAAAAGACAGTGAAAAGTATTTTATTTAAAAACGAGTCATCTATTCTATACCAAGTATCTCTGAGTATCAGAATTCATAGGTGTTATAAACACTAAAAACTGTTTGCTAACAAGGTGAGGCATCTAGGATCGGAATTCTAGCAAATATTGACCCAGAAATTGTGGCAGGTGTTCTAACAGCAGGCATTATTGACATTAAGTCCACTGTTACTGCTTCTACTGGCTTCTAGATAAACCACAAAGCTCAAAAGAATAACCCGTTTCATACATATAAATGGCGCTAAAGAATGTTGAGAATTGTAAAGCGGTATATGAAGATGCTGACCTTGAGAGTACCTACTCTCAAGGTCAGCATCATTATTACGCTTACGTGTATTGTATGATGTGTTCTAGTTCATGGACATGCAATATCTCGTTTTGCTCAATGAGAAACTGACCCACTATGAGCGAGACGAATGAAAACGTTACGCTCAGTGGAACCACGGTAAAAAGTTAGAGCCATTATTTTGATGAATAGATAGCAATAACATTTAAATTTATTGGTCAAAGATGCGTGATTAATATGTTTAATAGTGGCTTATAGCGACATCTTACACATTAAACTGAATATCTTTTGGTAATTAAAGTTTTACTAACACCAGGAACTCAAAAAAATTTTTGTCCAGTTTGTGTTCGGGGGCTAAGTAGAATTTTGAAGATCTATTATAACACATAGGTGCATATATATATATATATATATTATCTATATGTATTTTAATAATTGCTGCAAGTATTTACTAGTTTATACAGTTACAGATCGACTTAGTAACACTGCGTAGGAGCCGGCGTCGTTGTAGGCGTCTGAACTTGGCACGCCGGCAACTCTTGCGCAACCTAGGAGCCCTTCTATATTCAATGACAGAGTCCTACAGTAAAAATATTTTGGTTACGATTAAAAATAACGATGAGACAGTGATGTCACTGTGCTGCAATATTTGATGTATCATCGAACAATAGAAATTGTTTATTTAACATTTTGAAATGCAGAGATCTAAAACTTGTATTTTAACAAAGAAGTAAAGTCATAACGGTTATAGTCAAACTATAACATAGAGATCAATAAAAAAGAGCTATTTTCTGAACAGTGAAAATTTTACTATTGCTTTGTGGCGGTTTTTGCAAGTTAGTTTCTTCTCCATTAGGCCATTTGTTTTATTTGTTTGTTGTTAATAATGATAAGGTACTTATTATTGCCAGTGCTGCTTTTACATGATACATGCGCCACGCCTTACTTACTTATGATTTTCATTCATCAGTGATTGATGTTATGTGATCAATTGACTCCATTTAAATGCCAAAAAAAACGTAATTGCAGGCTCAGGCGTCATCATTAAACATAATTGACAGCGTGTCACAACAGCTTGACATCGCGTCAATTATGAAACGAACAGTGAATCGAATCAATACATTAAATATATCAGTCATCTAGTACCCATAACACAAGCTTTGAGTAGCTTTACTTTGGGGCTAGATGGTGCTGTGTGGATTGTCCAGCATTATTATTATTATTATTATCACATTTATTTATTTATATTCATAATTTATAAGTTTTTTACAATATAAAATAAATAAATAAAAAACATTATATTATAAAAAACCTAAAAACTAGAATGCCACCGACAGCGGGGCTAGGCCCAAGCTACCGGTGGTTAGGGCTGCAGCGAGAGGAACCTCCTAACAATGCGAGCCGTGTCAAGGATCACTGCCTTCTGCATCCGACCCTTGAGCCATCCAGGCAGGCAGTGCACGGCCCTACCGTTTATATGACTTTCGAGGCAATATTTTGTTATAAGTAGCCGCTATGCTATAGGAAGCCACAGGTTCAGCTAGATAATTATATGATTGGGAAGAAAGAAAAACACACAAATAATAATAAGTAAATAAGGAATGATCATATTTATAATTATTATGTCCCGTCATGTTTTTTAAAAACCTTAAAACAGCAGAAAATATTTGGTATTTATGCTACTCATCAAACAATTTTTTTTGTCTCCTTATAATATGAAAGAGTCTGTCTGCAAAAGACTATTCCAAACGATTTTGTTATGTTATAGAAGGAAGGAAGGAAAAAAAAATTAAAAACACAAGATTAAAAAAGTATTTCTAAAATGTCCTGCCATAAACTTTATAAACATGAGAACAGCAGAAAATATCTGGTATTTAAATGAATTGTCTGAGACATGTTGTATGCAAGTATGTTTCAGGAATGTTAATCATTCTGTATACAAAAAATTATCCCAAACTATTTTCGTTATTTTATAGAAGGACAAAAACATAACACACCAATAATAATGATAACTGTCATAAATGGTGTGTTAATAAGTGATAAGTAGTAGAAATGTATGCATCAACACTCTATGTAGGGTAATCTGAAGACTGCAGCAAAGATACAGGAAGGTAGATACTGCTATGCCGCGCCGCCTCTAAGGAGGAGATTAGGCACGCGCGCCGACACACGGACAAAGCAGTAACGTTTCTCTATCCTAGTTTCTGCACAAAATTTTGGTAAAAGATTGGGTGTTTTTATCTATGTATAATATACTTTTTTTTTTATACAACTCGCTGATGGATCAAGCAGATGGCCCACCTGATGTTAAGTGGTAACCATCACCTATAAACAGAACATTGCCCCGTAGGTCACGCCCAATAAAAACGTTCCCTACGAAGCACTGCCCTGCGTCCATCAACTTTGGTATTATGAGATCATACTAGTGTCTAATGCATGATTTCTTATTATGTAATGTTTGTCTGACTATAACAAACGGGCTTACGTCCCACCTTTTGTTTTGTGAGTAGGTACCAACTGAGAAAGAAAGGATTACCATATGATTTTTCATATAATAATTTATGTTTGAAATTTTATTATGAGACAGTGATGATACATTAAGCTATTGTTTTGCTCTAGATTATTTACATGTATGTATTTAAATAATTTTTTAAGGTTTAAAAGTATGTTTTCCTAAAAAAAACATGGTTTTTGGTAGTAAAACTTGTTTGGATCAAAGTGATATTTTCACAGCATCTTAGTATTCTCCAAAACATAATTTTTTGCGATTATTCATAAACAAATTTAATGGTTCTATAACATCTTTAAAATGTTGAATTTCGCTAGCAAGGACAGTCTGCGACTTAATCAATCTATTGCCATATCCATATATCAAGCTATCCATTACTTAAATAAAATAAAAATAAACTTTCACTAAATAGGCTAACTTGCTCTATGTGTTAGATCTTCAACGTTAACCCGTATTTTGAAGATTCTTGTTTGTATCGTATAATATTAGACAAAAAAGAATTAACCTCTCTTTAATGTCCAGCTGCATGGTACATTATATTGTAAATAGTCGCAGTCATAAAGTTATTGGAGCGGTGCCAAAATTGCCCAAATCGCCAAAGCTCCGGATGCAGGCTCGCAGCTCGTTTATCCAAGTCGACGTTAACCTGCCGATGTGGATAAACGAATACATTCTGACACAATGAACTTTACAGTGCAATGCCTGCAATGCAGTATAAAAATATAAAATGTGCACTTAAAAGAATTAGTAATATTAATATCAAAAAATGTAAACTGAAACTAAACAATAATTTACAAAGATAATAAGAATGATTACAATTATTTGCAAATGTACAAAATACACATGAAACCGTTAAGCGTTTTGCAGACCTGTTGCGAACGATCTAGAGATACTTCAATCCAAATAAAAAATTGAGGAAAACTTAAAGCGCTATTACTCGAAGGAATGTAATGTTGCAAGCATGAATAAATTAACTGGCATTTTCAGGATCTCTTTATACTCGGCTTTCATTAATGAATGAAAATTGTGAATATGTAGACGTATAACCTACGTAATCAAATCGTAGAGTTTAATGTCAGATATTGAATTTAAATACAAGTAGATGAACCAGAAATGTTAAAGATCGGTCGACAACCAAACGAATTGTTATTGTAGCTGTTCAACATCGTAAAAAATTACTAAAGTTGGAGTTTACACTCAAAGTTAACGATTCAGAGAACAGACAATCATCGTAATATTTTATGGTGATCACCTCATCGAAATTATGCAATTCTATCTATCTCCGAACCTATGTTTATGATCAAGTAAGAAGGTCGGTAGACGATGAGATAGTCTTACAAAAACCATAGTATTAAAAAAAAGTTACAGCGCTACGATTATATGACTCAGAGCTCAATAAAACAGTTGTATGCATAATAAAAAAATTAACAAATTACATTCATAATAATATTATTTTTTAAACATTTTAATATTTATTTACAATGAAAATTAAAATGAATATAACAGAGTTGATTGAGCTATCTTCAGACCGTTCCAACGATCTAGAAGCAGCTGAACTGATCCAAATCAGTGCCAATCGGAAGCGTCCCTAATATGACACTGGCTGCATTGTCACATACCGGGGTAAAACGGGGTGGATAGAATTCCAGGGGTGAATGAAAATGAAACAAAAAAAGCAATTATTAACAAACATTATCAAAGAAAAATACCAAATTCTACATATGTAGAATTTGGTGGAATTCTATCCACCCCGTTTTACGGTACTTAATTATTTTCAATTTTAATTTCGGATAATGTAATTTCAAAAAATACGTATTGCATTTGAAAACACGAAGTGTCATTTTTCACATAGTACTTTCATACTTTGTAGTGACACTTTCTTAAGTGGCAAGGTTTCGAGGCCAGCTCGTTAAAGAGAGCTTACATTGTAATTGAAAACATAGTAAAGCTCAAGCACAAAACTCATGTTTTAATAAGGGTTTTCATACATTTATCCGATTTATGTGGCAAGATGCTAATCTGTGAAAGGTTATGGTCACGAAATACAGCAACAATAAGGTATGATGAGATAAATTTAAAGATAAAGATCAATACTGTGCAGACAATGAGAGTTAAATAACCCGATTCTGAAATAAACTTTTTGGTGAAAGCTGGCCTGGAAGAAAAGGCCGAATTGGAAATCAATTGAAGTATTTTCAGCCGATTATTTAAAATGACAAACATTTCAAATCAACTCTACAATAATTATGTGGATATCAGTATTGAGTAGAATTATAACGAATATCCCAACACTATATGAGCTACTACACCGAAGGTGCTCTAGGAGGAAGGGGAATTCCTCGTAGACCACCCATCCAAATATTAATTGGTGCTCTACAACGAACAAAATTGGTGCTCCAAAATTCAGTACTATCGAGGACGATTATTAAAATACTGTGAGAACCAAACGAGGATAAATCTTTGCAAGATCTAGAATCGTGACTATCACAAAACGATTAAAGGAAATTAGGGTAAGTCAATGCACGACCACGACTATCCGTTTGTTCTCGTTTTACGTAACCATCGTTTAGAATAGGTCCATGGACGTCCATCACTGGTGAAAGAAACAAAAGCACGTTGTTAACATCCAACCCTCTGTGCCTTGCGGCAGTTTGTGGTGATACGAATCGAAGAACAAAAGCTTTTGTCAATAATGGCATCAAGAAAATATAGCTGCCTAATGATACCTATTTGAATCCTACGGCATAAACTACGAACTAAGACTAAACAAACATCGTAACGAACAGCGGTCCAACTGCAGGGAACAGGCAGCCTTCAATTCACAAGACTCAACGACACGGCCTACAAAACTTAGCGAACAGATTTGCAGACAAAGATTGAGAGATAACTCACTGGAAGAATCTCTCCTCACATGACAACTGAAACAGATGGACAAATCGGACAGCATATTGGATTATTGTTTCTGAAAACAGATTGCCAAGAAGCAGGCAGCAATAATGCCAGAACGGCTGAACGGATCTGGATGTAATTAGGCACAGAAATAGATTATACGCTACGTAAGCGTATTTTTTATAGTTTTCACTAGCTGCGCCTCCGCGGTTTCACACGCGCAGATTTAATTTAGACTTAGAATGATTTAGATTTTCCCGTATTCCCGTGAGATAAAAAGTAGCCTATGTGTTATTCCAGACTATAACCAATCTCTGGGCCAAGTTTCATCCAGATCCGTTCAGCCGTTCCGGCGTGAAAGAGTAACAAACATCCATCCATCCATCCATACTTACAAACTTTCACGTTTATAGGACTATGTCCTAGTTTCCTCGCGACGTTCTACGTCACCGTTTGAGAGCACTAGCATTGCGAACGTCAAAAATCATAAAAGACATGATGCTAAAAATCATGTAATTTTTTTCTGATATCAACATAATAAAGTAGCTGAACGACTAGTATAATATCCGGTTGCTATTGTGGAGCCGGAAGCCGGGGGAATGACCGCGCGTGTCGCTGTCAAGTCAACTGACCATTTAGGTGCTGGCAGGCCTCCGCGAAATTTGTCACCTGAAGTAGCTACCTACCAAATACAGACTGAGCTGTAGGGCGTGGGTAGCACGTTATTAAGGTGAAGAACATCTAATGTACCTCTCGCTCGCACATTTCAATGTTTTAAAAGATATAATATCGTTTATCTCATTTTTGAAAATATCCAATCAATCAAATTGTGGGAATTCTAGGTATATAGATAGAAAATTCTTTATTGCTCATAAACAAAATGTATCGTATATAGGCGAACTTAATGCTAGAGAGCATTCTCTTCCAGTAAACCTTTGTGAAGTTTTGAAAAAACCGAAAGGGCAGTGCACACACATAGGTAGATTGTGTTGTGATTCAAAAAGCGTTAAAACTTTATTTAAAAATTGAGAGAATATTTGCCTGATTTGTTTATGCTTTCCTTCTTTTATCACACCATTCATAAGAAAGCTTTACTTAAACTTTTTCCGTATGATATGTTGATATGTTTTTTACTAGTTTTTTTTTTTACTTGCTGGTGAAACAAACAGATGGCCCATCACTTATAATAACAAACGCGGTATCACACACGATATGAACGTATAGGTCGCGTCAACCAAAAAGGACGCTGAAAAACAGTGCGGATGTGTTTGCATACACAAAATACTCGCGCCATCAGACCCCCTCCTCCGCATTCCGGCGTTCTTATTGCGTGACGCGCACTATACCCGACGATGCACCGCCCTGCGTTTATCAACTTGAGGCTGATCAAGATGATTCTTGTGATTTTATTGAATAAACATAATATTTTGAATTTGAAAGGCACACGCAGCTGTAAGCCTTATATTCCTGTAATTTCGTCGGTAACCACACCCTTCAAAGTGAAACACAGCGTCGCTGCTTGTCGCCAGAAAGTTAGTTCTTACCAGGTTTACTACTGTTTTAGTAATAAAAAAACTAAAATAAACACCTGAAATAGTTGACTTATCTGCAGAACATTAGAAGTAAAAACCAACTCTATAAACATAAACCCCAAGTCCAATGATACTGAAAGGATAGGTAGGTCAATAATTTTATGCTTGACATAATCTTTGTCGGTGGGAGGTCATTTGTAATGAGTGAGCACGCCCTTGTTGGCCCTGATTAGCCCTTCTCGCTATCACACTTCAATGCGCTTTTTATGAAAACATTTTGAAAATGATTTTGCCTCTGACCTTAAACCTACAAAGTAAAGTAGGTACTCTCGTTGTACATTTTTGTAGGATGGACTATATTCAGGTTTTAAATCTTCATTTGAAAACAAATAACACAGCTTATAGATAAAAGTCCCGTGTTTTTAATTTTTGTGCGCTATGATAAACATGGGAATCATGACGCATGCAACTGTGCCAAACTATCGATAAATACGAGTACAACACAACTCACAATTCGCTGTAAATACACCTTTTTAATTGAAAATACGATACAAACGATATTATAATGGTAAAATGTACTTCCTAAATTGGCAGATTATCAACTATAGTCTTATAAAAAATTACACATGTGCATTCATGATTGTGTCTTTTTTTTTGTTACCGTACCTGGACCTAATTACTAATTTAAAGTTACTAAGTAAAAATTCATGACTGGGAAGAGGGAATAACATTGAAGTGTGTGAAGCACTTGAAATCAATGTTACCCTAAAAGCTCCGTCGGTCACGATAAAGCTCTTAGTTTTATCCCGACTCGAGTTATATTTATGAGGAATGCTCCCGAAATCCCGGATTATCCCGCAACGTGTTCACACGGCACGTTATCGGGAATTCAACTATGGCGATAACTACACTTATCTGTCATTCCTGTTGGCATGGCTGCCGCACTCAGAGTTATAAACAAGGAATCGTAATAGAACATTAGATACGAATGGAACTCAAAAAGTTACTTAAAAATATGTCCGATATAGGAAACCCTCTGGATCTTTTAAAGTCACAGTCAAAAGGTTATATATTATTCCATTGAATAATACCTCTTAGAATCAGCAAGTTGACGCGGCAAAGGGCGGTCATATAGCTCGAAGAACCGACAACCGCTGAGTAATAAAGGGTCTCGAATGGCGGCCACGAACAGGAAAACGAATTGTGCAGAACGACCTCCTACCGCCTTCCCGAGATCCGACTTCCCGCGATCCTCCACCACGGGCTCGGAATCGTTCTTCCTGGAAACGGATAGGGGAGGCCTATGTCCAGCAGTAGATTTCTTTAGGCTGACTTTGAAACGACTTAATTCTTGGAAAACTACCATTTCTGACGACAAAGTATAAGCCTAGAAGTCATGTAACGTAATGAGGCTTGTCTGTGCAAGGGTTCTCTTGCAGGAATGGGACAAAAGCCCTTTTTGAACATAAACAAATATGGGTGGATATTCCACACAGCACTATCTAGTATCTAGCCCCTGTAAATAAGCGAAGCTTGTACCATAGAAGAAACAATAGTAGTACCTACATGTACTATGGGAATCAGATAGCTGGACCAGATACATAATACTAATTATAATGGAGAACAAGCATATAAGTTCATCACACAAAATTAAATGTTTGTTCTAGGTGACGACGATCGAACTCACGACCTACAGCACAAAAAGCAGAACCACTATCAACAAATAACGAGATCTGTCAAAATGTTAAATGCGAGAGTATGAACATAGGACTTCGCCGCGATTGTTGACATTCTATGAGGGAGCCTGTTTCAAACACTCTAAACACGTCATTATTACGTCGCGTCGGAGCGTGGAATATTTAATTTTACGACATCTTTTATCTTCCGTTTGGTAAACAAACATTTGCAGAGGTGCAAGAAGCCTGTTTTATGCTTTTAAATCTACTGATAATGGAATTTGTTTTATTTCAAAGCTACTCGTACCCTACTAAAATATAAATGCTAATGTTTCGATCTTTTGATGTATTGGATGTTTATGGGTCAATCGCACCGATTTGAATAAAACTTGGAATATAGTAGTAGTAGTACCTATTATAGCAACCAATATTAAAATTAGACTTAGATGTTTCCAAAAAAAATATCAGGAAAGGGGTATAAAGTATAAACGACCACAAAAGGAAAACGCTTTCAATATTAGGCATTAGCAATCACCTAACTGGTGGTAACCGCTAGTATTTTATATGCATCACTTTCATAGCAATCATAAGCGATTTTCTAATACCCACGCGAGTGTTAGTCAGTGGGCAGAAACAACTTATTAAATACTCACATGGCCCACCTGAGGTTTTAGTGGATCACTATACATTAATGGTAACTACGATACACTGCCCTGCTTCCAGAGCATAAATGTTTGGCCATAAGCGCCTGTAATTTCAACCGGTACTCACACCCTTCGAAACGAAACACAGCAATGCTGCTTGACGGCAGAAATAGACCAAGTGCAATATATTTGATTCTTGTCAAAATAGCTTATAAATTCCTACATAATATCTGAATACAATAAATCTTGTTAAATGGGGACGATTTAAATTTCACAGCAAAAAAGCAGAATCAGCTAAATCTCTTCGCATTCCGCACGGCAGGGACGACGTGGTAAGATTGTCAAAAAGCGCATCTATAATGAAGATGTTTACCTGCGCTATTATTATTCCTGCACCGTTTCGTCAAGCGTCAGTGGTCGTATGACAACATAACGTTTTGATTTGCAAGTAATTGCATATGACAGCTGCTTTATTATTATTAGGCATGCCAATGTACAGGTTTATAATGAATTTAGTAAAAAATATCCATTTTTTTTTGTTCTCTTTTGTCAGGGAATCAATAAAAACGAAAAAACTTTAGTTTTTTACTGTTGCTGAATGTTGTTTTTAATGTTGAAAATCACACAAAATAATAATTTATTTAATAATTTACATATCACGCTATGGCTACATTGGCTACGAATGATTTAAGATTCTTAGTCAAGTGCAACTTTGGTGGTACACTTGAAACAATGAGTTATTGTTCCAAACAAAACAGGGTAAGCGGTCCACATTGTCCTCAAGAGGGCTAGGATATGAACAATAAGAAGCAGGTAGATGCGGGCCCGGCTTGCAAGATGTTGCGACCAAGATTCGACATGTGCAGCCCTGATTTCTAGCCTCGGAAGTCGCGTGCCACTTCCAATTAGTTTGCAATGCAAAATCAACCTTAAACTTCTGATAATAGATTAAATTACGTGACGGTTCAAATGAGAAAAATTCGAAATTTCGCACGTACACACGAGTTGAGTTTAATTTTATTTTTAAAGAGAATTGAGCCATCGTGCTCGGACGTTACGATTCAATATCGCTCGCGTCGCGTTTGTGTTCTTCTTACTGGTACTGGTTTCGGTGACGATGGAAAGGGCGTAGTTCTATTTTTCTGTGCACCCGGTTCGGCAGATGGTTCCATAACAATTTTAATCGGAATCGAGACTCGATATTGCTAGTTAGTAACTGTGTTTGCATCGTGGTCACGCAATATTGCCGGAAGTAGGTATATCAAAAGATTATGCTTTTGAGCTGAGATTGCAGAAACCACGAAACTATTGTTAGGAGTATTGAATGGATTCGTTCGTGTGTAACTAAACGTCTGTTTATCGGAGAAGCCGACCGCGAAGCTTGGCCTCTCAGGCTCTCAGTCACGGTGTGAAATCTTGAGAATTCCAAGGTATTTTAAAGATTTTACATAGTACCGTGTTTGTAACAATGTTACAGAATTAGTATGCTTTGCAAAAGGATTCGTCCTAAGTTGTGCTTTATCGCTGACCTAAAGCGTGACTGTCAAACCAGCCCTCTGAGTAATGTAGGATGTATAGAGCCACTCATGGCACTTCCTCGGTAGACGTGCTCTAAAAGGTAATGCAAAAATTATAGGCCGAGGTACCTATCAGACGAACCATACACTCTTTCCATTAAAAATTATCGTTAAAAGGTTATTCAAATGCTGCACGATAAATATTTTAGAGTTGGAAACCATAATCGCCTGCTCCAAAAATGGTGGTACTTAACTCAAAGTAGTAATGTGATAAGGTCAATAAATCGCTAATAAAAAAGCCCAGAATGAAATTCAATTAAAACGAAAAAAAAATTGAAAATGACTAGTTTTCTAAGCGAAAACATTCAACCAGAAATAGCAACTTAGCGTAGAAAGTCTGTAAACATGTTTCTAATTTTCTTGTCCAACTTGTAAGCAAGTGTTCAAGTGTGGTCGTGAAGGGAGTGTGGGCTATATTTAGCCCTTCTTCTGTTGCTATCCATTGATGTGTGACACGGGCACAGGAGTTATTGGTAGTTACTTTATAAATAATCGATTAGCAGGAAAATTGAAATTTGAAACTAGCAAATATTTATGTAAGTACCTACAAGATTATAAACATTTAATAAAAAAAATATATCGATCTAGCAAGAGTAAACATATAAAAGAAAAAGCACAGACAATTATAATATCAATGGAAGCTGACATTCAAGATGATTTCTCCGCAGAAATCTCGTATAGTACATCAACTTTCGAAAGTTTGTAAGCTTACGTAAGTTGCGTAAACTTTCGTAACTTTTGGACCACTAAAAGTCGCTCCACTGACAAGCATAGCTTAAACTCGGCACTTTTTATTAAAATAAAACTTACTTTACTTATTTTTAGTATACTTTGTAAGTACAGGATATTTTCAGACAAAAAGCTATGTATTTACGAGAGACCACCAGCTCGCATACACTGTAACTTCACTTCACTTAGCTACGGAACTTGTATCACAAAGAGCACAATGATGTTCAGTGAGAGCAGACCGCATTTCCTGCGTATTGTGATGCACTGATGAGTAAATACTTTTTAAAACCACCTTTATTTTATTATCGCACGGACAAGCGGTTCACGCGCGCACCTACGACTGACTGTTTCTGTTTACCAACGCGTATAGCTGCGACATGCTACGCTGCGTGAGCCCCTTATTATAGGGTTGCAAAGCCGGTAAAAAGGGTACAGGGAATTTTAATTAAAGTTTATATTAAACTGCAGGAGCGTATATTAAAACCACGGAAATTAACAGTTTATATTACAAGGTTTCATCGTTGTAATATCTTTTTGGAAATAATAAAAACATTTGTACAGTATTTGTTTATTCCAGGCCACTGGATGAAATAATATTTTTTGTTTACTGAAAGAGTAAATAGAATAAAAAAAACTCGTTTAAAATTATCGTTAGAGTACTTACATTAGAAAAAATAAATAATAGGTAAAATATAATAAAGAAATCTAGAATGAAAATGTAATGAGACCACTTTTGAAACAACTCTAGAGAAATGTTGGTGGTAAAAAGACAATAGGTAAAACAAATAACTGCAGGTGAATTACAAAAACCTATTGGTACTAAGCCTCGCTTTTTGTTGGACAGCCCTGTTCACCAGACCGTAGAGCCTAGTTAGGACCACAAAAAACTTACAACGCGATAACCACTATCATATCGCATAGGGTCTCGTTTATCGCTTCCACCAGCATTGCATAAAGACCTTACTGACACAAATATCACAGTAATACTGTTCTATGACTATAAACCGTACCCACGTGTAATGTGGTGAACTACCTACACTTACAAATTTCAACATGAATTTCCTTTAACAATTTTGTGCATGCAGATAGTACATTAAAATAGTATTATAAAGTATTAAATTCCCTCGGAATTTTGCTGAAGTTTTGGAGTGCATGCGTTCCCCCAATTAAATAAATATATAAAAACATTGATCGTTACATAAAAGGTGGTAAGTGTCAAAATACACGGCATGCAACCAAAAGGAGTATCTAACAAACACTTCAAAAAAAGTTTCACTGAAACACTATCTACTTAATATGGTCCTTTTATAATTAGTCAGTGCAGCAGTGGTAGGTCAGCTAATCAGAACAGGGCCCAACTTGTAAAGTTGGAACACAGCTTTGTTTGTTAGGTGGCGTATTAGCATCGCTGTACTATAGGTAGGTACCGCGCGCAATGCCGCGGTGTCAATGGTCTTGCTATCGTGCGTTTATCATCGACATTACAGCCCCCACGTGGCATTATTGTAAAATACATCGTGGAATAGATAAAACGAAGCTACTACACAGAGACAGTGCCGGCAAAATCGGGTGTAAACACTGAAAGTTAAACTCTGGATGAGTGAGCAGGCAATTGCATTTTTTTTATACAACCAGCTGATGGAACAATCAGATGGCCCACCTGATGTTAAGTTTTAACCATCGCCTATAACAAAGCATTGCCTCGTAAGTCACGCACAGTAGGAACGTGCCTTACGATGCCCTGTCCTGCGTCCATCAACTTGAGGTATACGGATGTTAGGCCTCATGTATTGTGCCTGTAATTACACCGGCGACCACACTCTTCAAACCGAAACACAGCGTTGCTGCTTGGCGGCAGAAAAAGGCGTGGTGGTAGTACTTCCCCGGACGAGCCCTTCACAAAGAGCTAAACTACTCTTGAAAATTTTTGCATTTGTATTATATAAATATTTCACGATTTTTTTAAAACAACGTCGCTTAAAGTACCTCTGACTATTTTAAGTTTTAAGCTAAGTTGACAAAGCTCATTTTACTCTGCAAGCTTAGGTAAACGGGAATTTTATTTACGAAACGCGACGTATTCACTGATAGTCGAAATGAGGACACGCGCGTACTAGTGATAATTTGAAAACATTCTTTTTCGTCTCGTTCACATATTCCGATAGGGATAGATAGAGCACTGTGTCAGTCGTATTGTGTTTCAACAGTAGCAATAACATACGTAGGTACGCAATAACAATAATTGGGCAATTCAAAGATATCACAAAAAGTAACCCATTTTGACGTTACGTTACAATTTCACACCGATTATAACTCTTTCACGGAGATTTCGGATTGAAATAGGTAATATTCCGAAACCATTTCTGTTTATCTAAATATATATAACTCAAAGGTGACTGACTGACTGACTGACTGACTGACATAGTGATCTATCAACGCACAGCCCAAACCACTGGACGGATCGGGCTGAAATTTTGCATGCAGGTAGATGATATGACGTAGGCATCCGCTAAGAAAGGATTTTGATCGATTCCACCCCCAAGGGCATGAAATAGGGGATGAAAGTTTGTATGAAATTTTGTCAATTTTAAACCGATCGGGCTGACTTTGCATGCATAAAGCTACTATGACGTAGGCTCAAGGATTTTGATAAATTCCACCCCTAAGGGGATAAAATAGGGGATGAAAGTTTGTATAAATCTTCTATCTATCTTCTATCTAAATCTAAATATATATAACTCAAAGGTGACTGACTGACTGACTGACTGACTGACTGACTGACTGACTGACATAGTGGTCTATCAACGCACAGCCCAAACCACTGGACGGATCGGGCTGAAATTTTGCATGCAGGTAGATGATATGACGTAGGCATCCGCTAAGAAAGGATTTTGATCGATTCCACCCCCAAGGGGATGAAATAGGGGATGAAAGTTTGTATGCAATTTTGTCAATTTTAAACCGATCGGGCTGACTTTGCATGCATAAAGCTACTATGACGTAGGCTTAAGGATTTTGATTAATTCCACCCCTAAGGGGATAAAATAGGGGATGAAAGTTTGTATAAATCTTCTATCTATCTTCTATCTAAATCTAAATATATGTAACTCAAAGGTGACTGACTGACTGACTGACTGACTGACTGACTGACATAGTGATCTATCAACGCACAGCCCAAACCACTGGACGGATCGGGCTGAAATTTTGCATGCAGGTAGATGATATGACGTAGGCATCCGCTAAGAAAGGATTTTGATGGATTCCACCCCCAAGGGGATGAAATAGGGGATGAAAGTTTGTATGAAATTTTGTCAATTTTAAACCGATCGGGCTGACTTTGCATACATAAAGCTACTATGACGTAGGCTCAAGGATTTTGATAAATTCCACCCCTAAGGGGATAAAATAGGGGATGAAAGTTTGTATAAATCTTCTATCTATCTTCTATCTAAATCTATCTAAATATATATAACTCAAAGGTGACTGACTGACTGACTGACTGACTGACATAGTGATCTATCAACGCACAGCCCAAACCACTGGACGGATCGGGCTGAAATTTTGCATGCAGGTAGATGATATGACGTAGGCATCCGCTAAGAAAGGATTTTGATCGATTCCACCCCCAAGGGTATGAAATAGGGGATGAAAGTTTGTATGAAATTTTGTCAATTTTAAACCGATCGGGCTGACTTTGCATGCATAAAGCTACTATGACGGATTTTGATAAATTCCACCCCTAAGGGGATAAAATAGGGGATGAAAGTTTGTATAAATCTTCTATCTATCTTCTATCTAAATATAAATATAAATCTAATCTAAATCTAAGTTTTCTAATTTTTCTAATCTAAATATATATAACTCAAAGGTGACTGACTGACTGACTGACTGACTGACATAGTGATCTATCAACGCACAGCCCAAACCACTGGACGGATCGGGCTGAAATTTTGCATGCAGGTAGATGATATGACGTAGGCATCCGCTAAGAAAGGATTTTGATCGATTCCACCCCCAAGGGGATGAAATAGGGGATGAAAGTTTGTATGAAATTTTGTCAATTTTAAACCGATCGGGCTGACTTTGCATGCATAAAGCTACTATGACGTAGGCTCAAGGATTTTGATAAATTCCACCCCTAAGGGGATAAAATAGGGGATGAAAGTTTGTATAAATCTTCTATCTATCTTCTATCTAAATCTAAATATATATAACTCAAAGGTGACTGACTGACTGACTGACTGACTGACTGACTGACTGACATAGTGGTCTATCAACGCACAGCCCAAACCACTGGACGGATCGGGCTGAAATTTTGCATGCAGGTAGATGATATGACGTAGGCATCCGCTAAGAAAGGATTTTGATCGATTCCACCCCCAAGGGGATGAAAGAGGGGATGAAAGTTTGTATGCAATTTTGTCAATTTTAAACCGATCGGGCTGACTTTGCATGCATAAAGCTACTATGACGTAGGCTTAAGGATTTTGATTAATTCCACCCCTAAGGGGATAAAATAGGGGATGAAAGTTTGTATAAATCTTCTATCTATCTTCTATCTAAATCTAAATATATGTAACTCAAAGGTGACTGACTGACTGACTGACTGACTGACTGACTGACATAGTGATCTATCAACGCACAGCCCAAACCACTGGACGGATCGGGCTGAAATTTTGCATGCAGGTAGATGATATGACGTAGGCATCCGCTAAGAAAGGATTTTGATGGATTCCACCCCCAAGGGGATGAAATAGGGGATGAAAGTTTGTATGAAATTTTGTCAATTTTAAACCGATCGGGCTGACTTTGCATACATAAAGCTACTATGACGTAGGCTCAAGGATTTTGATAAATTCCACCCCTAAGGGGATAAAATAGGGGATGAAAGTTTGTATAAATCTTCTATCTATCTTCTATCTAAATCTATCTAAATATATATAACTCAAAGGTGACTGACTGACTGACTGACTGACTGACATAGTGATCTATCAACGCACAGCCCAAACCACTGGACGGATCGGGCTGAAATTTTGCATGCAGGTAGATGATATGACGTAGGCATCCGCTAAGAAAGGATTTTGATCGATTCCACCCCCAAGGGGATGAAATAGGGGATGAAAGTTTGTATGAAATTTTGTCAATTTTAAACCGATCGGGCTGACTTTGCATGCATAAAGCTACTATGACGGATTTTGATAAATTCCACCCCTAAGGGGATAAAATAGGGGATGAAAGTTTGTATTAATCTTCTATCTATCTTCTATCTAAATATAAATATAAATCTAATCTAAATCTAAGTTTTCTAATTTTTCTAATTAATATATATAACTCAAAGGTGACTGACTGACATAGTGATCTATCAACGCACAAGAAACCAAACCCCCAAACCACTGGACGGATCAGGCTGAAATTTGGCATGCAGGTAAATGTTATGACGTAGGCATCCGCTAAGAAAGGATTTTGATCAATTCTACCCCCAAGCGGATGAAATAGGGGATGAAAGTTTGAATGAAATTTTGTCAATTTTTAACCGATCGGGCTGACTTTGCATGCATAAAACTACTATGACTTAGGCATCCCCTAAGAAAGGATTTTGATAAATTCCACCCCTAAGGGGATAAAATAGGGATGAAAGTTTGTATAAATCTTCTTAGATTTTCGACTGATTGAACTGAAATTAAAGATTGGAGCTACTATGATGAAGACGTCCGCTTCAATAGGATTTTGATAAATTCAACCCTCCAATTTTTTGCACACGCTTAACAAAAGTAAAGCCGCAAAAACTATGCCTAATTAATAATAATACTTCTAAACGCGAGCGAAGCCGCGGGCAAAAGCTAGTAGCTTATAAGATTTATAGAGTCAAGCGCCGGAAGAAATTAGTAAACATAACTTCTTCCAATGAAGAATATGAAAAAATAAGACTTGGATCTGTTTTTGGACGTGGACAAAAGAAGGTGAAAAAGTTTGCATATGATTTTTTATTTATTAAAAAAAATGCATAAGTTTCCTTATATACATATATGTGAGCAGACGTGCTGTTGATAAGATAAGTTCTATCACATAAGCTACATAACATGATAACAAGTCCAAGTTTGACATAATTGATTGCCGGCATTTTTGACCAACAGAGATTTAATTCAAGATTGGTTTGGCGGAGTATTTTTTTACTCGGATGGCGTGACGATTTTTTTGTGAAATTGCTAGTCAGCGGCTTTGATTTCGCTGGAGGTAGACAGCCAGGCCTAATTATATAGCGTAATTGAGCTACAAACATCTTTACCTTCGCATGTACTGTAGAAATAGAAAATTGTAGCAAATTTAGCCACTAAATATGATTAGCAAACTGTCAGTCAGCAAAATTGATGTTTACGCTAATTCTTTTTAGTTTGGTAAACGTGTTTATCTGAATAAAATTAAATCTGATCGTTGTGCAAGCATCCCTAAGTAGATATTTGCTTATCGCTATTCCCACGAACTCTGGGAAGATAAGATGATGAAGATGAACTGGCTGGTTGAAAAGTTACAAATACTAAGGAGCTTGTATTTGTAAGTTTCCAACCAGCCTTGTGTCAATATTGTCGTGTTGTGGAATGGTCAGTTGGCTTCATTTGTATGCGTGGAAGGCACATCTGCATTGCTGTTGTATGCGGGACAATAACTTTGGCACGGAACTTTTAAAATGGGGTCAAATCTTCCTATACGTTGTTTTTGCCGTACTCAATTCATACGAAATTTCATGCAAATATGTCTAAGGAATACAAAGTTTCATACAAATTTCATTTCATTTCAAATTTCAATCTTTGATCCCCTATTCCACCCTCCTAGGGGTTTGAATTTTGAAAAATCCTTCCTTATAAAAGGCTTATTCCTCTTATGACGTAGGCATCCACTACGTCATAAGAGGAATAAGCCTTTTAAACAGATTAATTAAAACTCACAAAACAGATAACAATCGAATATGCAAGAAATAATAGTTAAAATAATATTCACTCTTAGATCTAAATTTGTAATCAAATACTTTCACTCAATAAACTACTTTCCATCCCGAAAACAAAAGCAGAAACAGGTAAGAGTCTAATTGGGAAATACAGCCTTGAAAGTATTCATAAATATTATGAAAATCATATTTCTTATTGGATCTCTTTGCAGGCGACTGTACTTACACTTCTAAGAAATATGTCTTGTACTCGTGACTGACTTGCATCATCGACTGTCTATTAATTAAATCAGAATTGAATCAGATTTGCAGTCATGTTTTGTGTTGATCTCTTATTATTAAGATTATGTCATTACATGAGCGTGTTAGAGCCAGTCTTAAGATTTTGCGTCGCATTATATTAAACCTAGGCGACCGTAATACCTGGACATGGAAGAATCTCCTCTAATATCTTGGTATCTTGAGAACCTTGAGCTAATTAAGCAACAATCATGTTACGTACATGTTAAGTATGTTTATGTATAAGTATGGTTTCATAGATAGATATGGGTGTTTTCTATGTATAATAAAAATATCTATCTATGTAAGCATATAATGTATTAAATATATCAGTTATCTAGTACCCATAACACAAGTTTTGAGTAGCTTACTTTGGGGCTAGATAGTGCTGTGTGGATTGTCTAGCATTATATATTTATTTTATTTATTTATAGATTAATAATTGACAAAATGTTATTGTTGTTTAGAATAAAACTCAAATTGTAAACCAATTATGATTATTCCATAGGTTTGTAGGTTGCACCGTGAAAATCGTCTTCTAACGGCGCATGCTCACTCGTCGTTCTATAGGTAACCTTTCTACAACGTGCGTAAAACTATTAGAAAGTTTAGACACATTTTTCTAACATGAAAAATCTATCAAAAGATCACCATTGATTGAAATATTGCCATCTCTTAACAATGGGTAATGGCAAAAAAGGCTATTGTAATATAAATTTTGAAAATGCAAATTATAATGAAGTTGATATATTGTTTCTGTAATGTAAGGCATTATTTAAAATGGTATTGTGAATGTTTGGTAACACGCGATTGGTTCACAAAAACAACGAACATATCCCTTATTTTTTCGCTACACCTATAATCGGTGCATGAATTTCAGGTGCAAACAACATTCAACAAACTTTGGCAACAGCTTGTTGTGAAGTGGTTTTGGTTGTTTGTTAACATAAGCTAGAACGTAATATTATCATCAAAAAACAATGAGTTCTCGAAAAAACTTTGTTAAAGTCGATTAACAAAATACTTACACAGAGAAATAAATTAAATATTTTATTGCACATGCACTATACACAGCACTTTCTAGTCCAAAACTAACCAAGCTTGTATTATGGAAACCAGAGCCAGATAGCTGAGAAAATATACTTTATAAAAAAAACAACTTTAAAAACTACACAAATACACTGAAAAACATAACATAAAACTTTTGTTGAGGCACTAACCAACTAAAACGTCATATTTCGAGCATATACATTTTGTTGAGTGTTGATTTCTACCAGATAAAGAATATTCTTCAAAATCAATTGATACTCTGACTGGGGACTACTGAACTACTGAAAGGGGGGACTACTGAAAGGGGTCCCTTAGACAACCTCAAAGAATCTTGAGTTAGTACTTGGTACTGAGAGATCTGAGGGGATATCTACCGTGACTGGGGATCAAAGTCGTGAAGCTGTTTTTTTTTCAATTGATATTCGGCGGAGTAATCGCATAACACTAATAAAACTAAGATTTTTTTATTTTTTAACAAAACTGCAACAGCTCATCTCATACACGGTTAGTCTCCACTGCCGCACCAAAATAGCTTCATAAACAAACTGGACCGGGCGGATGCTAGACGCACTCGTTTCAAGTCAGATTAATACAGCATCCGGCATAGGACAAAGAACCGCAATATAATAACCTGAATGCTATAAATTACCTTGAAATTTTATGGAGAGAATCAGATGACAACTTGATTATATTCTACTAGAGAATATCGAAAAACTAAGTACATTATTTAAAGATTTTCAAAATCGATTTTATTTTAACATGTAACGCTTTTTTTCTTATTTATTATTATTTTAGGAGCCTGTACGTCCCACTGCAGGGCAAAGGTCTCCCTTCCTTCTTTCCAGTCACTCCTAGTTTGGGCCAATTGTGGACCAAAAAAAATTTTAATATTAACATTTATAAAATTAACTTCTTAGTTCCAGTCACTTCTATTTTGGGCCTCTGGTGGACTAACAAAATTAATATATTTAATAACATTTATTTAAATAACTATGGAATAAAATACCTAAAACTGAGTCAGGAATCCTCACCTCAAACGTATGATCTCGCATACATTTACTATCTTCGCACGTAAACGATGGACATTAGCCCTTATCAGCTCATGTAGATTAAGATAAGGTACGTAGAGAGCGTAAAATGTAATTAAACTTTTCCTTTTACTACATCTGCATACATTACAGCCGTTTAGTTATGAGCTTTATGGTGTAGACTTACCTGTAACAATTACAAGATTACATTACAGATAAAAGTACAGTAAAAGAGTATTACGCTAGTGTATGTTCCCGTGGTCATTTGCTATGCATGTATAAAGTAGTTTTAAGAGTAGTAGAGCTCTTTGTGAAGGGCTCGCGAAGTATTACAGAAGTTTATACAGAAATTTGTTCCGTTGTTCTGGGTGTTTATATGTATAATAAAAATTAACATCTATCTATGTAAGTCATTAATGTATTAAACATATCAGTTATCTACTACCCATAACACAAGGTTTGAGTAGCTTACTTTAGGGCTAGATGGTGCTGTGTGGATTGTCCAGCATTATTTATTTATTTATTAATATTAGTACCTACTATTTTCACAACGAGTTTTCTCTTTACTAACCGATCTCATGGTCCCAAGGAACACGAATCAGTCAGCACAAGATGACTCACTCGTTAATTTTATTTCTTATCTCTCTATTTAGATTTATTTCTTACTCGTTATTTCTCGTTAATAATTACAGACAGTAATCAGCATTGAACCCACACTCTGACTGACGTTTTAGGAGGTGTAGGTTTGTTTTGGGACTGTTAGAATACGGAGGCGTACCTACTCGTAACTATAGAGATGTTACAACTTTTAATTCTAATTGATTCTGGGGAATAAAATCTGGAGTCCCTTCAGGAAGGTGTGTGTTCTATTATCTATTGAGCTACGCGCTACACACTGTAATACAATTCAAAGACAGACATCTAAGGGACTATGCATGAGTTCACGTGAAGCTTAAAAGGTGAAGACAATAGCTAATGTGACTCTCGCTCGCACGTTTTGACTTGTTGAAGGATATAAAATCACGAATTAAAATGATTAAAATGACGAGTGAAAAGTAAATTAGGTGTTGTCAACGCCTTAAGGGACTATCCATGAGGTCATGTGTATGCGTTTTATGAATAGATACAGAGATAGTTACTCAAGTAATATAATTTTATATTTTGTTATTCCAACATTGAATGTAGGCATTGGCTAGGCACTGAGTAATAAATATAATAAATATTGTAGCACACTACACTGTACATTACATACAATTTATCTCAACTATTTGATCTGGGACATCGACATTTTCACTTCATCGAAGCGAGAATTTCTACGAAGAGCTCTCTTGAAAAACTTTAGAATTTTGTAATGACGGCCTTCGGAGCAGGACTGGTTCTTTTTGCACCAGATCTCACTTCCACCACCTTAAGTGGTAGTTTCATTAGGGTAACTTAAGTGCGTATGGGCAATGCAACTAGATTTTAGATATGGCGTATGGAAGAGCTTTGATGGCAATGAATTTGCTAAGAACAGGTCTTTATTGCATCAGATTGAAGTAAAAATAATAGATAAGTATTGAATGTACATTTTAGAAGCTGCTAAATTTGCCAAAGATAACTTAAGCTTATTTACAAAGGCGCGAGATATATATTCAAGATGTGTTAGGAACCCTGATAGAATTGTTCTTTCTAGAGTACCGAGGACTACCCTAAAAAAAACTCTTTTGCTATGTGCGGGCAAATATTTAATAAAGTGCCCAGAGAAATACAAAATTTACCAACCAGACAATTTATAAAAAAATTAAAATTATGGCTCATTGAAAAAAGTTTTTATAATGTTAGTGATGGACTTAAAAAAATTATCAACCTATTCTTGACAATTTATTATGGACTTTATCTAATCTTCTAATGTAATTTAATTTCATGTTTAATTTTTTATTGTTAATTGTTAATATTTACATGCCAATGGCTTGGTGAAATATGTGAAACTGCCTAACTACCTACTAAGAACTAACTTTTAACCATATTGAACGCAAATAAACTATTTCATTTAATTTAAATGATAAAAATATGTAATCATCAAAAAATATTTTTCGTCTCAAAGCATTGTATATCTTATCAAATTATTCAATTTTTGGTTTCCCAGCATTACATAATGTACCTTAGCTAATTATTCAGAAAGTCGTCCAGACTTGCCAAAAGCACTTAATACTTTGCCTTTTTTTGTTTGTTACCTTACAGGAACACGTCTATATTTCTATTAAAACACACTTAGATATGTATATATGCAAATTATGTAATGAATTAATAGTTGTGAATAACTTCATGAGTGTCGCGAAATTGAAGTACCTGACCTCTGAAAGACCCCTAAGCAATGACAGTTCTGAGCGGAAGTTTTAATTTGGCACAATACAAAAGCAAAGCAACGGCTTCCATCCGGAACGAGATAATAATATGGTCCGTGGTTTCCAGAGAATTTTAAGTCTTTGATCTTTTAAAAGGATTTAGAGATCAAATACTTAAAATTTGCACTAATATAAATGCAAAATATCTGACTTTTAGTAGTACGACTGACTAAACCGAGATTTTTTGGATGGAATCGCATGAATGGGGACAGAGTTTGCATGCAGTCCTGAGATGGCGATAGATGAATCGCTATGGACCTTGGTCCCACGAAAAAACTAATAATAATAATAATACCACGCGTGCTCCACCTTAGACTGCATCTTCATTTTACATCAGGTGAGTTGGCAGTCAAACGTCTAGCTATCATAAAAAAACAAAAAAAAACTAAAAAAATAACGATTTTCCCAAAGAGATAAATGAGCATTTGAATAATAATGTCTTATGTCTTTCATTGGTCTAACTAAGGTTATTAAACATAAATTTAAGGAAAGACCAATGAAAAACATAAGTTTAATATACGAATAATACATAGAGTTCCTTCAGTTAAACGTTGTTGTGTTCTATTGAGCTACGCGCTACACTCACACTGTAATACAATTCAAAGCCTATCCCTAAGGGACTATCCATGAAGTCATGTATAAAGTATTTTTTTTAAGAATTGCGGGACCAAGACTATGAAATAAGGTAAAGTAACCCAGTATATCCATGCAGCACCTAGCCTACCCGCACAGCTTTTAATAAAAGTACCTACAAGAGATGAACTGCTTCAGTAAGATTACATTTTCAAATGAATTATGTGTATTATATTACTACACCAAATGAGTATTTCATAGTTTAGGTCTCTGTAATTACACAATCCCTTTGCTGTTCTACCTTCAGTCTAATGACCATGCCAGCACTCACAAAGAGACATTCTACGTCGCAGGTTATGTAGAATTCCTACCGTAGTAATGCACGGCGCGTAATGTTAGCATTCCCGAAGGAGGCAGCTAAAAGCCTGTTCACATTCAACGTGACGAGAGCGGAGCGTAATCCATTTTTGTTTCATTTCTGGGGCTATTCTAAAATATTCAGAAACACTACTATCTAGCCCCAAAGAAATCAAAGCTTGTGTGTACGTCGCGTCACGTAAAAACAACGCGGAAGGAGTGGGAGGGTGATGGCGCGAGTGTTTTGTATGCGCAAACACATCTCCACTGTTTTACAGCGTTCTTTTTAACTGATGCGACCTCTACCTACTACGAGAACCATATAATTTATAATAAGTATATCTCAGCTAGAGATGCAGCTGAAATAGGAAGTGAATTACGTTTGATCGTTCGCATACGTACGATTTTTTATTATTGTACCGTTATTGTTTTGTTTTTGGTATACGCATGCTCGAAATATAATTATTATAAAACCGGGACAGAGAACAAAAACGGCACGTAGGTATACTTCAACACAAAGTAATAGCTAGTTGCACCCAGCCTTATGAAACATCTGAGTTTTTTATCGAAAACAAACATTTGTATGTTTGTTTTCGTTTAATTTAAATTAGACGCTCCCGAGTCGTACTTTGCCCTCTAAGGTATAAAGAGACCTTAAGCCCCATAACTGGGTCAACACGTACTTATAGCTCGCGTGCGTTGTTCCACATGTGTGAAAATAAATAAATGTGACCTGTGGTTGCCTGATAGTTGGTGTTTATTCTTCGCTGAAGATGCCTGAGAATTTTATGGGGGTATTCTATTACATTGACGGCTGGCTTCAAAATCAAATACACTATGATTCTCTTCCTTAATTCTTTAGATTTTTTTGACTTTAAAGAATCTTCCGTGTGCATTATTTGCACACGTAGATTGAAAATTCGTTAAATTGAAGCGTGTAGGCAAGCCACTATCGCATAGAATTTAAATTCATTTTAATAATATTACCAATTTTTCTAAAACGAAATACTTAATACTGTGAGAAAAAAAACCATAACAATTTTTTTATTTGTTACAAGTTAAAAGGTTTTATTATCCTTATATTATGAAAATTACAGTCATAATAACAATGAAGAAATATCATTGTAGGTAAAAACGAAAACGCAGTAATTAGTAGGTTTACGTAAAGTCATGGAAACCATGTCGTGAGAGCCATATTGTCTACAACCATGTTGCATGTGCCTATTCATATGCTTGGGATTTTTTTATTACCTATTCGTTTTAAGCGAATTATGCACATTTTTACTGTTTCTCTACTTTTAGAGTTTTGTCTTGAAGGAGGCATGCCAACCAAAAGTAATATTACAATTTAACAAAAAATATTGTGAAAGTCGTTGCTGCGTCAGACTAAAACAATAACAAATATTCATTCATTAAAAAAATAAAAGAATTAACAATAATGATTTACCGTAAGAACAAAATACAGTAAAAGTGTAAATATAAATAGAGTGTATATATTTATTTATATAATTATCTATATATTTATGGGGATGCCCAAATGTTGATACAAAAATGTGAGCGTTAATATCGTGATGTAAAATAAATTTATTTTTAACTAGTTGCGCCCCGCGGTTACAACCACGCAGATTTAAATCCAGGTATTTTCATATGATGAAAAGTAGCCTATGTGCTATTCCAGACTATAATCTAGTTTCATCCAGATCCGTTCAGCCGTTCCGGCGTGAAAGAGTAACAAACATCCATCCATCCATTCATCCATCCATACTTACGAACTTTGGCGTTTATAATAGTAAAATAAATAAAATAAAAAGAGCTTTATTTTTCCTTTACACTAATTACACAAAATAAAAATATATTACCCTAAATTAATCTAAAAAAATATACAAATTTGTATAGCTTGTTTCTAGAATATAATTTATATATTATGAGGGTGTATGGGATCCTGATAAGGTAAACCGTCCTCCAAGTGTTTCCAGTTTTCCCTGTCTCTTGCTAGTCTGGACCATAATTTTCCAGCAGTTTTGACCAGGTCATCAGTCCATCTCTTTAATGGTTGACCCCGTTTACGTTTTTTATCTCGTGGTATCCAGTTTGAAGCTATTTGCGACCATCTATCATGTGATATTCTTTGTAAGTTTATAATAGTAGTAGGATTTAAATATGCTCATTTTCGTCAACCCAGTCAATCCTTTTTTGACAAAATGGTGATGTCAGGACCAAAAGTCTGTCATCATTAGTTCATTGTACCAAACCTTCGTTTCCTTACTAGTCTCCCGATGACGTTATAGGATTCGCCAGAAACGTAACAAAGATTGACCTTATACAGGGAGCGGCGGCGTTTGATGAAGGTTAGCGCAGCAAATACAATAGTATGAATCATAATTTCTCGTAATTGGTGACAGACATCTTGGCAGTAGATATTAAAAATGTAAATACAATTGCACGGTAGGTAGGTACTGTACCTAATGTGCGCAATGTAAATAGTAGGAAGGCAGGGAAATATAAAGTAAGAGAATTTATTGCCATAAAGTTATTATTTGAATACCGAGGTACTTTCCTTAGTATGTACGTACCATATCTTGTTATTTATTTATATCCAGTTTTTCTAGATTTGCAATTGTTAAACTGTAGCTTCATTATTTACGTTTTCAACCATCTATCTAGGTTTTAAGGTGCTTTTAAAAATTAGTTATTATAAATCTAATAACATACAACTTAATAGCTAGGCAATTGCCCTATTTAAATTCTATGGTATTGCGTTCCGCCTCAAAACAGTAGTTTAAAAGTAAGCACACGCCATCTAGCGTTGAGTAGCGACATTACTTACATGCTCGCAAGGCGTCGAGAGATGGCGGTAGTGTCGCCGCACTACCTCCCTGCATGGCCGCTAGGGCGGCGTAACTCTCGCGATCACATGGCAGCTGCTCGCTATATTTTCGCTTCCGGTGTATCAGCGACTTCCACATCTTGAACTTTGGTCTTTTTTCTCGTTGAAGACTCATTTGGGTAGGTGATTATTTTAGTTCACATAAAACAGTTAACTTGAGTGTTTCACTTGTGGATTATCTGTCTTAGTATCTTGATACACTAGAAAGTTGGAGATAGTAAGCAATTGCGTGATGCCGACAAATTGGCAAATAAATCCGAGAGTGCAATGCAATAAGCTTTAACGATTCTCAATGAATAGGGGGCGCTGCCCTCGCCGCCATTCCTTTCATATAGAATGTTTATCTACTACCTACCCGACTTACAAGACAAACTTACCTACTTATTTGGGATTTAAAAGTGTTATGTGATTATGTTTATAAAATACTTTGGTAAAATTATAACTATTATGTTTTGTCCTTTTTCTGATGAAGGTATCAAGCAGATGACCCGCCTGATGGTAACCGCATCACTTATACCAAGCATTGCCTCGTAAGTCACGCACGATAGAAACGTGCCCTACATTGCACTACTATTTGTAGGTACACCTGCCCTACATGCAAAAAAGTAGGCCTGCCTAGGTGTATATGTCCACTTACATGGAGGACTCGAACTGTCAAAATACTGTAAGTTGGTTTTGATTACCTATCCATAATGGGAAGGAGCCAAAACAATACAATGGGAGCGTATGATATATAACCGTTGAATCGCGATACTTTTACCAATCAGGTGCGATTTGAATCAAAAAAATATTAATAAATTTTTATGAACCTATTTTAAGTTTGAAGTAATAGGTACCCTAAAAAACTACTTTCCAAGTATGATCATCGGCCTGACGTTTTTTTATATTTAGATCTACTCAATTTTAAAATGTTTGTCTAACCTACTTAACAAAGAGTTGTCCAACAATTAATCATATCCAGTTCAAATTGCGTAATTCCTGAAACTTTTCTTTTCAAAACTGACGGCGTGTTTGTTGCCTCAATATCTAGTTACCAAGAATGAAAATTTGTTGAAATAAAAGTTTAAATCGTAAAATAGTCACCTTGCTAGCAATTAGGTAAATAATTGTCGTTAACCAAATTGACAAATTACAGCCCGTTTCTGAAAGCTCCATCAAAACTAATCAGCTGACAAGTCACTTGCTATTTCAACTTTTTTTTCAAATTAGATAGAGATAGCAAGCAAGTGACTTGACAGCCGATAATTGTTGATCAAGCTTTCCGGAACCGGAGGTGAATCTTTTCAATTATTGTAATGTGCCAGCGAGAAATTTTTTCGACGGTTTTAACATAAGTTGAACTAAATCATTAGGTACGTAGTAAACGTAGTATACGATTAGAAATAGTTAGTAGTCTGTGTGGTTACCTATCTGATTAATGAAACAATGATATTTTATTCTCAATGGTGGCATTGCTAGATTGTGTTGGTTATTACAATAATGAGAACTTAAGTTAAAACACTTGTCCTAACTCGTAAACCTTGATAGTCAGCTTTAAAATTAATTTGAAGGTAACGCGACTTCACGTAAATCAGTTTTTTTATTAACATCGTTAGGTATCAACGACTTCATACTTAATTTAATTTATTACGCATAATTATATAATACTAGTAGCGCCCTGCGGTTTCACCCGCGTAGTTTTAAATCCCGCTATTCCCACGGGATAAAAAGTAGCCTATGTGTTATTCCAGACTATAATATATCTATGTGCCAATTTTCACCAAGATCCGTTCAGCTGTTCTGGAGTTATAGAGTAACAAACATCCATCCATCCATCCAAACTCACAAAAAGGATACTTAGTAAGGATAATTTAACATATAAAATCACTAACTGTAGCTATGAAAAATCGCAAGCAACGGTTTGTTTCTGAAAGCACGATCAAAACTATCAGGCTGTCAAATCACTTGCTATTTCACCTTAACTTCAAATTAGACAGAGATAGCAGGTGACTTGATAGCTGATTAGTGTTGATCGAGGTTTCAGAACGCCTTTAGTACATGACTAAGGTACAACAAAAATACAATTTTGATTCAAACACCTCCAATTAATTTC
Organism: Plemyria rubiginata; assembly: GCA_963576535.1. Classification (NCBI taxonomy): domain Eukaryota; kingdom Metazoa; phylum Arthropoda; class Insecta; order Lepidoptera; family Geometridae; genus Plemyria; species Plemyria rubiginata. Next base: position 10,707,139 of record OY754908.1, on the reverse strand, counting down.
TAAATCAATCGTTACAACACTATGGTAGGTAATGTAAATTTATCAATCAAATGTTCAAAAATTATATTTATAGGTAAGTGAAAAATCTGGTCTGAAAAAGTAATGTAAATTGTTGGTAGTGCCAATAAAATTATGTAGTAGAAGTATTAGCAGGTAATATTAGTTTATTATAGTAATATTATGAGTCAATAATTGTGTTATATTTGGTGTTAAAGTTCTAAGATATTAAAGGGGATATCAACCGTGCCTAAGGATCAAAGTCGGCTGGTCAGGTAATTTAATAATTGTGTTATATTTTGTGATAAAGTTCTAAGATATTGGAGTGGATATCAACCGTGCCTAAGGATCAAACTCGGCTGGTTATTAGTTTTTCGTAGAAACGCAGTCAATAAGTACATTCGCTAACCATAGTTTCCCAACCAAAGAATCGCATGACTACCCACAGCGCAACACAAACTAACTGCACAGCTATCTGTGGTAATACCATAACAACCCACCTTTTATGATTTTCTATTGTTCTAGCCAATTTAAGTGGTCACTTGACCGTTTGCGCATACAAAGGCTAGTGGAATATGATTCAACTGTATGCGACTTAATTCGTCTTTGACATTGACATAGGTAGGTACAGAATAAGAAAACCGCCACTATTTTCTTTCAAACAAATGACGGCCGACTTTACTATACTGATTTGACTAAAGTATTTAAACTACTATATCACTAGTATTCAAATTCCTTGACTATATCACTTGCCACGGGCAAGATTGTCTGTCAAGTGACGGACAGGTGCCATACACGGAGAGAAGAAGAAGTACACTTGAGCAGGTCAAGGAGCAGGACTATTTTAAAACTCGTTTTGCCTTTTTGGTATTGCATTTTTCTGGTACCTACATAGAAACATAACCGGATATTTCTGAAATCTCCGATCGGAAACGTTTCCGAATATTTAAAAAAAGCCCTGCAGGTATTCAACGAAAAAAGATGACACACTGAGATATATATTATGTACTGGGTGTCGTTTGTTGTTTTCTTAAGTGAACCCACTGTTTTTTTATTTTGCTAGTTTACCTACTTCCTTCTAAAATAATAACGAACATAGCAACGAATTTACAGTTGACCCACATCACGTCATTATCAAATTAAACACGCAATAAACTGAGCACATAAACAATAATATTGAAGTTAATTATAGGGTATGCTGTTACTCATCGGCGGAGGCGAACCATCCTGCCCACGCAGTACCTACCTATACTGTAATGAGCGGTTTACCAAATACAAGCTATTAAGAGGGCCCTAAGACACTAGAATTCAAGTTTTTTTACTGGTACTTGATGACGGAACAAGCGATGACTACAAGCTGATGACTTTTGTATTTTCTGCTTTTCTCTCTTTATACTGTTTGTTATTAATATCTGTATTGTTTTTCTGTGTTCTCTGTGTGTTGTGTGTCAAATAAATGCTTCTTTCTTTCTTTCTTTATGACTCACCTGAAGTCAAAAAATTCAATAAAATAACAAGGATGCAAAAATGCAATGTTCCTTTGAAACGTCTTAAAACTAGGGAAATCTAGGTGCCAGTTCCACGCGACCAATGCGCGATAGTTGTAAGTGATAACCATCACCTTTGCCTCGTAAATCAAGCAGTGCTACTAATGGCGATCACACTAAAGAACATCGAGTCCAGTAGCAAGTAGCCACTAAATTCCAAGCTAGTCACTAAATTCCAAGCTAGTCACTAAATTCCAAGCTAGCCACTAAATTCCAAGCTAGTCACTAAATTCCAATCTAATCACTGAATTCCAAGCTAATCACTAAATTCCAAGCTAGCCACTAAATTCCAAGCTAGTCACTGAATTCCAAGCTAGTCACTTAATTCCAAGCTAGTCACTTAATTCCAAGCTAGTCACTAAATCACAAGCTACACTGAAGCTTTATTATTCTACATTATATTGCAACAAGGAGCATTCACAAGAATGGTTATCAACCCGTAAGTTTTGTTGCCTTTTCTTCTAGGCTAGGTCACGTGGAACTGATACATAGATTCACCTAGCTTTAAGACAGTCAGTTCAAAGTGATCGTTGGGATTAAATTGAATAATTTTGACTTTGAGTAGTAATACAGCGTTAAGGGTCCGGTGACTGCGGCTCGCAATTTCGAGGTGCGATTGGCTATTATTTCATTTTATTTCATTTTGGGGAGGTTGTTTGAAATAATAACTCTAAAGAAACACGCATAAATACTGTTCGAACACAAATAATACAATAATATAAGGGAAATGTGCTTGAGTCAGAAATCATTTTGGTATTAGGTAAACGTAAGACCAAACATACTAATACCAAAATGATTTCTGATTCGGGCATGTTTCCCTTATATTATTGTATTATTTGTGTTCGAACAGTATTTATGCGTGTTTCTTTAGAGTTATTTTTACAAACAATCTCCCCGAAATGAAATAAAATGAAATAATAGCCAATCGCACTTCGAAATTGCGAGCCGCTGTCACCGGAGCCTTAACACTTAGCTTAAATGCGTAGGGACATGGGTTGGGCAATGCGCGAAAGACAACGCGTGCTGTAACGCGAGATAGAGAGAGAAAGAGAGAGAGAAGCGTTGACGTTCGCGTTGGCACGGACATGAATTGAGTTTATAACGCAGCATAAAAAACAAAGCAACAGTTCTACAAGCATGCTACGCCGCGAGAACTGCAATGTAGATTATATTCTCCGATGTGAACCACGGATAAGCAAACTAAATATTATCACCTTGGCGAGTGTGAACTGTGTCTTGTATACCTACATAAGGTGCTTATGCGCGCAGTACGCGTGGGTATAATTCTCGAGATAAGTGTGTTCATTACCAGGTCACCGCCAATCTGTCGGCTAATTATCTAAATTATACTGACCGTTCAAGATGACAATACTGACACCAGTGGCAGCCTATTAAATGTCCAGCATGTTTATATAAACGACGACTATAAATAATAAATAAATAAATAAATATTGCTGGACAATCTACACAGCACCATCTAGCCCCAAAGTAAGCTACTCAAAGCTTGTGTTATGGGTACTAGATGACTGATATAGTTAATACATTATATACTTACGTAGATAGATATTTTTTATTATACATAAACACCCAGACCAACGGAACAAATTTCTTCAGATCTTACACAAATTTGTTCCGAGGCGATAAGTTTCTCAAATGGCAGTTAAAACTGGAAGACGCATTTTGGGTTCCCTATTCAATTATTTCGGGAGAAATAAAACACGGCCGCTGTATTTTTGCGTTAAACGGACACATTCAAATTGACTTAGAGAATTTATAGATTTGAAAAAAAGTTTACCAATTACAAGAATTTGCCTGATTTTAGGTCAAACTTATGGCTTGGTTTCTACTGTTCTTTTTTATGATGCTTGTATACAATAAACTAATAAAGCCCCAGAGTATGGTGGCAATCGAATTTAGTGAGGAATAGGCATAACAGAAACAGGTAGAGACATCGATTATTTTAACTTGAAGTATGTCCGAACGCTTACTGCCCGACAATCGCCTTCAATCGAAATCACGTCCTCCACATTAACCTTGCATTACTCATTCGATCACCGGCAGGTGGCAAAACGCCAGTTATCTGTTTACAATAGCCACCCCATAAAATTTGCAGAACAGCGCACAAACACGTTCACATAAGAAAAATGTAACAGCTATAGATACCAGCTCAATGTGGGCTTCGACGGCTTTCACTGCTCTGTTGGTAGAGCTCTACCTTTTGCGCTGTATGTATGCACCGAGAACAAACATTTGTTGAAACATCTTTAAAATCATGTCATAACACCCAGACAGAAAACAAACATCGATGTTCATCACACAATTGTTTGTTCTCGATGGGAATCTAACCCACGGCCTTCAGCGCAGAGGGCAGAAATAATACCATCTCAGCTGTGAAGGTGATTTAGGAAATATCCGTCAATATTAATTTATTTACTATATAACCATGTTCGGAATAAAGGTTTGAAAACCGGCCTAACTCGCTCTAGAAGTATAGATGAATGGGCTTCTTCATCGTTTATTTTTTACTAACGTATGAAATAATTCTTATTATTACAACAACTGAAACTAGCAGATGGCCTATCTAACATTAAGTGGTAACGAAGAAGGTATTGCCTCGCAAGTCACGCTCGATAGTAACGTGCCCTACAATGCTCTGCCTTACGCCCGATACGCCGGTGATCACTCATTTCGGAACCTGTTTTCTGCGTAACTTGCCCATAGATTCATTCAATAGACAAATAGCGACAGGATGTGTGCATTACACAGGAAAACTGAAAACTAGTTTATGTTATGTTACTCATCGCTGTTTATAATTTAAACTATGCAAAACAACGGAACATTGCAGAAATTTTGCTGGTTCATCAGTCTTTAAGATGATGTCGAGATGGAAATCCCCTGTCAATGACGTCATAAATTCAGTAAAATAAAATGACTCTTATTTTAATACTGACAATGATTCATCATTGTCAGTATTAAATTCTTTTCGCGGTTTTCTAACTAATATACATGTTTAAAACTATAATTATGTATTAATAAATTAATAAATATTGGTGGACATTCCACACAGCACTATCTCGCCCCAAACTAACACATCTACTAACAATAATTACTCACATAAACAGTAATTTCTATCAAGTGTAATCTGTTTTGTGAATTTAACTAAATAAATTTCATAACAAGTGTAGTTGTACGTATTAGAAATGAAATGAAATGAAATGAAATGAAATGAAATTATTTATTGCAAACAGTACAGTTTTACATCGTTCCAATACAAATAGTAGGTATCAGAAAGAGCGCCACATGTAAAGGTGCTCGTCAAACAATTGGTGTACAAAATATAAAATAAAATATGTCTTAACCTAATAATGTAGGTAACAAAATGTGTACAGTATTATGGCTGTAAAGTAGTAGTAGTAGTAAGTAGCTAGCTACTCTAGCATTAACCTAGCTGTGTCACCTGAACCTATTTTATAAGACTTCTAGTGATTGGATTATTCCTATTACACGCACAGTGTCAACTATTATCTTAGATTAGGTGAAGAATTCGTTTGGTCGATGTCTACAAAGGACTCATGTCTGTAATTCTGCTCGGTACGTCCTTTGAGATCTCTTGAAAGGATATATGATGTCAAAGTTCAATACGTATCCTTCTTTAGCATATATAGTAATATACATAATAATATATTAAAAGTAATATATCTGTGTTACTTTGTCTAATGTACTTACGGGCACGGGCACATTTTTCAAAGTTGCAAACCTATCACGGCATTTATTAAAATAACCGCACTCATAACAAAGACGCAATATTAAAATCAGTTTCAATGTTATTGATGCCCTTGAATTATTCAAATAAATGGTAAACAAAACGACACATTGATGGTATACTACAGTTTAATTGTGTAGGTACCTATTAAGTAAGGTAAAAAATACGTAATGTTTGCGTAATATACTCGTACATAGATTGATAAGTACATTATATTATTATTTACATAATCCTTGCTAATTAATTACAACATTTAATTAATTTAAGCTTTGTAAAGTGTTTATGATATTGTGGAGAATATTACGGTACGGTACGGTAATATTACGGTGTTTGCCTAAAATAAGTGAATGTAAAATAAGTGTTTTTTTTCACATTTCAATAATTTTAGATGCTGTTTGACCATTATTTTGTTTCTAGATATTTTGGTAGCCCAGGGATGTTATGATTAGTTTGGGTCAATAGTTTTTGCACGGTATGCCGCTGGTAGCGCCTTGGTTATTGTGAACTCATTGACTGACAAGGACAAGGACTCACAAGTTCAGAGCATTTTGTTGCTGATAAAGGACACTGGTGGCATTTGTATATAACCTTCAAACTATATCTAAATCCGTCAGTTTTTAGTGATAACTCTGCATGGGTAAGTTATTTTCGGTCAAGCGCAGTAACCTACCCATTCCGAAATACATTTCATGAACTAATTTGTAAATATAAGGATTAGAACAAGCTATCTATTAGATCAGATACACTTACAGTGTTGATCTTTGTACGGTATGTAACATGAAGATCGGTTTGCAAAACACGTGTCTCGTATGTGCGGTCGAATAGGAAAATATTTATAGCACATTGGACAACCATGCGTGACAGAGTTTTGCTGGGTACAACGAGTACTTGCGTCTTTGAAGTGGACTCAAATGCTCCTAGATATGAAAAACAAAGCATCGGTAAAAACCAAACACCATTGATTATGCAAACCCAGCGTACTAATAGACAATCGTACGGTCTTGCGATCGAACGTGCATCGAACTAACGCACCAGTGCGATGCTAATAGACGATCACACAGCTCCTCGTATCTAGCCGTTACTGTACCTACTGATTAGTGAAAAAATGCCGTTTCTGTACCTACTCATAAGTGAGCCTTGCGTTGTGTATACAATACAATTCGCTATTTCGTCCTGGCAAATGTTATGTTGGATGCCATCGAACCCGCGCTGTACAAGAATTAATAATAATGTCCGATGTTCGCCACACGACCGAATACGGTACGAAGGCAAACCGAATCCGTGCGACGGGTTCATTGCTATACTGCTTCTTTGTTGAGCATGAAGAAGAAAGGATGCACTTGTATAGTTCTGACTAGACTAGACTTAAAAGATTAGACAAGGAACAATATATTTGCCAAGAAAAGTCACTTTCATAAACATTCCTTGGCACTGCTGTGAGGCAGTCTACAGAAGTATAACTACCCTACTCTTATCTGAACAAGTCCACTGCACTTAAATGGGCTCTGCACGCATCGATTCACAGCAATCGACTTTACTAGGGGCCTAGGTCACCCCTCAGGGGTAATGTCTAATCCATTACAGGGGTGGCTGGAAAGGGTTAGGCACAGTTTAAGTTAAATTTTACCAATTTCAGCATCGATTCATTTTCTGAAATTCTCTCGAGGGAAAACCATTTTATCAGATTACAAGTTTCTTACCTATTTTAGGCATTAAAACGTTTCAAAATGATCCTAGTGATATAAATTTGACTTTGACATTGGTCATTTTATTCGAAGACTTTTAAAGAAAACGTAAAGGCGTTGGTCACAAAATTATTCTTATTTTTAGTCCGTGCCCAGTGAGGCTTAAGGAAAATGTTTCAGGATGTTTTCTAACAGTGTGGAAAAGAATTAAGCGCCTTCAACGACATAGCTGTATAGAAAAGCATTTTGACTGTTTATTCTTCTAACTTCAGCAAGCACAGCGCGGCTTAGACGTAACCGGGAGCTTTTCCGAGTTATTTCCTAGTGTCGCTACTGTAGTGTTTGCTATCTATTCTGTGATCATGGGGTACCATTAATAATGGCACCCAGGCACCCCAGCAGACTGTTTAATTGATTGTATTGTTTAGAGCGGAGCGAGAGTTATCTCCAGACATCTAAATGGAGGATTTATAGCCTGATCTGCAGCTTGCATCAGCTATAATTGAAAATAATTGCAATCTGCGTATGGTGAGATAAACCAATGCACCATAGTTTTATGTAGATTCATCATCATTATCATTCGCCTGAGGAACTCCACTACTGGACATTGCGTTGGTGCACTACAAGGAATTTTACTGTCTGGCAGTCCGATTCTTTAGGGTAAAGAGGATAGAACGACGGTAAAGGCGACGAGTAAGAGAAGGACGGATTACAAAATCGGACTGCCGGACAGTGAAATTCCTTGTAGTGCACAAACGCCCATAGGTCTCCCCTTGATATATTTTCAGGAAAATCGATTATACGCCTTTTCCTTCCACCGGTTTCCCGCGATCGTCACGATGTCGTTAGTCCATCGGGTAATCTATTGTGTTTGTTACTTCAGATCAGTTGAAACAGACTGCTGAAAAGCATTGTACTTTCCTGGTTGTGTTCGTAAACATACAATATCCTACTAATCTTATAAACGCGAAAGTTTATAACTATGGATGGATGGATGGATGTTTGTTACTCTTTCACACCGGAACGGCTGAATGGATCTGGATGAAACTTGGCAGAGAGATAGGATTCTAGTCTGGAATAGCACATATGCTACTTTTTATCCCGTGGGAACACCGGGATTTAAATCTGCGTGGGTGAAACCGCGGGGCGCAACTAGTAAATAATTAATACGATTTGCACATGAAAGAAGTAAACATCTACACCTACGAAAGAAATAGAAGTTACATACGACAAAAGTCCAAAATATACGAGTCATTTCAGTCCTATTTTCTTGTGGTCATACTGATGATTTGAAACTTATATTTTGATTAATTTAATATAATAACTTATTGATTACATCTAATGATTAAAAACATTAACTGTAATACATTCGTTACTTTCACCAGCTTTCAGCAGCTTCAGAATACAGTACTTACTTCTTCATACTGTCGATTTATCATAATAAGTTGCAACTTTAAAATGCTTGGAATAAATCGCTTTCAGCGATAAGGCATTGCAATTTATTAAGTACCGCCTGGATTTATTATGCATCCTGGATAAACGATAAAGTGTTATCTATCTATATATAATATAACTTAAAAGAATGCGAATGTTCATTAATTATTGTCATCGAACATGCATCACATGAAAACGCAATTTGAAAATTAAAGGACAAGAATGTGGAAAGTTCTAGTGAGAGATTATTGCGTATTAAGTCGTCAGCATAAGCAATGGTTAGTGTAACTTCGTCTTCGTAATTTTACTTGACATTCAGAAGCTATATTATTAACTTTCTGTTGAAGTTTTCTTAAAGTTTCGTCTGTTTATGTAATGGAATGGAAAACGAACTTTATCTCCATAATATCGCAGTTCGTTTTTTTACGTTAACAACTTTCTCTGGCTTGGTGGTGAAATATATCATAACTAAACATGAATACCATAAAGCTAAAACGTATGAATAAAATATCTCAAATACCTTACATCATATTATTCGAACTTAAAAAAACTATGGCAAAATTAATTTATATTTATATATTAAGTATTTTCTAAAATATATTTATTTACTTGTACGTACAAACGCATACAATACATCTTAACTCAAAATTGCACTAAAAATATCTTTTACTATTTGAAGCCCATAAACGAAACATACCCTATACAGTTCCACCTAAGGGGTGATTTAATCCCCCTGAGCCGCGATAGGGGACAAAACGCAGAAAAGTGAATTCACAGTCGCGGCGTTTTACTAGTGCTGTATTATGTGGATTACGTGATCATTAGAAAGGAGACAGTTTTACGTAATGCGACATAATTAAACATGTTTGATTAGCCAAAGAAACTTGTTATATATCGAAGGAGTAACCGATGGAGGTAATTGGCAGTAGTAATGCGGTAATGATGTGATACAAGAAACAATATAAATACAAACTTATTCTCGCGGATTAACACTGTTTTTATACAGATAATCGTGCGAACAAACAATGTTATTTAGTGACGATATTGGAGGGCAATCAATTCGGGTCACCAACAAACCATTTCTGACAACTCCAAAAAGAGATCGTAGACTACCTACTAGAACGCGGTACTCAAGACACGTAAAATCAAGAAATGTAATGCTATGAACCAACTAACTACACTTTCTTTCAGAGCTTTCATTTAGCATTTTCCATAAAAATCCTAGAAGGTTTGAACTCGGATATTAACAAAGTCTATTTAGACTCTAAATCCCTTTTAAATGACTTAATGTTGGCAAAATTTTAAAAAGTTCATCTAAAAATTTCTGGCTTTATAAAAATTTGTCAAAAGATTGACAAAATTGAAACTATTGCCATATCTTTGTAATGAATGAGTAACGGTAAATAGTGACAGAAAAATGTATGAAACATTTGTTAGTACGGCTGTTTTGGGTACAACACTAACTGTCAAATGTGGATAAACTGACATTAAACTATGACGCAATTAAAAAGGAGGCAATCATATTTGTTGAGCAACAAACGTGGATTGCTTCCTGAAGTGATTAAATCAGCTGTGACTGATTTATATGGAGAAAACTCCTTAGTATGCTAATTTTGTGTTGCCATTCATCCATTTTATTATGATGAATTGGGACATCGTCACTACTAGGTAGTGAGTTTTTATGGCAATTTACACGCGTGTTTTGTGTGAAAACACCAAAAACCAAAATTTATTAGGTAACCATATCAGAACAGAGTCTACAACTGAGTTTACTATGTCGCGTGACCACAATATCTCCTCAGATGCTTTCGTTAGAAACCGATACGAATCAAATGTTACGTAACTAGGAAGTGATCAATAAATACCTATGTAATGTGGGGCATTATTCTCTAACATAGGAGATTCCTTGCCCCAAACCCTGTAAAGTCACAACGTGATCTTGGACTTTATTCTCTATGACATAGGAAATACTTTGCCCTAACCGTGTGACGTCATAACGTGATCTAAACGCAAACTCGATTGGATTGTCATAGTGAATAACCCTTCAATTCTGTTTGAACGCGTAGGTAAGGTACGGTTTGTTCTTCGCATAGAAACACATTCTTAGATAGAATCCTACTAGACATAGATACAGATTATAGCCTGGAATAGCACATAGGCTACTTCTTATCCCGTGGGAATACCGGGATTTAAAACTACGCGAGTGAAACCGCGGGGCGCAGCTAGTTACTCATATTACATTGTGAGTATGAGCTTTAGTGGCCAAATATGTTTTAAATTGACTACGTACTTTTTCTTTAACAACAACTAAATAAATAAATGCATCATCTATAAAACCTTTTCTTTACAATCCACATAAAAGGCTGAAATCTTTGAGGTTTAATAAATTTAGTAGATGTAACCTAAAACTTGGTATAATAAATTGGGCTATTGCGAATTATTCAAATAATTGAGACATGGGGTGAGACTGAGGGGCAACGAGGGTAAAAATAGAGAGCTTATTTTACGCACACATGGTGTAAATCGTGTTTGTAACAAAAAGAGCCCCGATATTTTTGGAACGCAATTGCTTGATCAAATCAAATTGTCTTATGTCAGGCAGCCTACCAAATGCGAAAAAAATGAAGTTATACAAAATTGGGAGTACTAAAAAAATTAAGTTTGTTATTATTACTAGCGTTCGCCATTGGCTCCACTCACGTTCTACGTATTTACAAAGATTATGCCAGGTAAACTAATAAGTATACTCCAAATTTCATCCTGTGCGCAATCGTTATAGAAATGAATGGGAAAAAGTATACAAGCTGTAAGAATTCGCAAAAACAACCTGAGCTTTATTATCCGACAGAGCATTCACCACACTGTTTCGAAAGAAATACACGATAAGGAGAAGTAATGGCCTCGCTCCTCGCTAGCATGTCTAAGACGTCAGAAACTGAAGCCAATACTTCAGAGGTTACGTGAAGCGTTACTGATAATGTTGTAACATTCCAGAAATACCGCGAATGCCACAAATAGTGCGCTGGTCAATTGATCAGAACGCACTCGATTAGCGTAGCCATTCTACTTTCATTGTTGTGTACACTCATTAGCCAAGTGGTAGAAATGTGAAAATAACTATTGTTTGAAGATGCAAAAGTATAATGCTACATTAAACTTTCCTAGTCATACTAGCAACAATAGAAACGATGTTAGGATGATATCAATTGTAGCAAGAAAATTCAACTCTAAGAGATTTCATTTCTGTAATGAGCTTTGTATCAAGTTTCCCCGTTTTCAATTTTAATAGTTACTCTATGTTTTTTATGATTTATACCTACGGTACCTCTTAACATCAGGTGACCCATCTGCTTGTTCCATCAGCAATTAGCATAAAAAGCTATGGAATACCAACTTCTACAAAACGTAGATAATATAATATGCCAAATGTACCCAATAACAATATTTAGGCGTACCTCTGACTACCCCTTTTAAATATTCTTAAAGTTGAGTTGGTACTTAGTAGGGACTAAAATATCTCATAATAAACGGCCATAGCCATAGCTATAGCCATAACTAGGCTAACATTCCGTTTATTTATTCCAATATCTCTACCGCTACGTCAAGATTTCCAAGTCTTCCAATGTGTAAATAAGAGCATTATTCCAGTCTCACCGAGGCGAATTAAAACATAATGTTGTAGCCATGAGAATATGTGACTGAGAACTACGAGATACATTTATAATAATCTGAACGTGATCTAAATGTCCAATCTTATTACCCTGCTAATGACAGCAATCAAGGCAGCATAGTGTCATTGCTTATCGTTTTAAAAGACGTGCAATGAATCCGTTTTCTGTCATCTTGGGAATAAATAAATAAATAAATGACGGCTGACTACTGTTGACTTGCCTAAAAAGTACCTACTGAATTCACTGAATCTACACTGATAATATTAGGTACCTATCTGTCAATGACGAACTCAGGTGCCTTAAATGAAGCGAAGACGAAGAAGACTTGTAATGTTCATGGGATACTTAAGGTTTATTTTCCTGCGGATTGAGTCAGAATTCATATTAGTTTTGCTGGTAATTCTATTAATATAATACTGATGTGAACTTGAAGTCTGACAGACTCCTACGCGCCATATGTTAGAGACGGAAACTGAAGATGAATTGTTCCTTTTTTAGCGCTATTTCTTCGTTTATTTTGTGCTGTACCTAAAAGCAAAGTTGGAATAAAATCCTTGAAAATATGCACATGAGACACGTTTTTCGTTTATAAACTTATAAAAAGCATCTCTAGTTTGGTAGAGGAACGTATTTTTTAACTCTACTTAGGTACCTTGTTTAATAATGTAGATATAAATCAATACGAAAACTACCTTTTCAAACCAGAAAAACAGGTAATTTTATAAGAAAATATCTAATATTTACAAGAAACACGACAAGTAAATGATTTTTGTAGAGATGATCCATCGAATAATTCGTCAAATAAAATGAGATACATTGTATTATAATGAATATTGGAGTATCAATGCGTGCTTTACTTATCTTTAGCAAACCAATCTTTTTTATAACAGAAACAAAAGTCTTGAACTAATTTTGATTAAACTTCAAAAAAGTGATCCTGCTGCGTTTTTTGATGATAAAAGTAGTTAAGACTACCTAGCATTTATATAGTCCCGAGTAATCAGAGTAGTAATAAACACTACTATAATTATTACACATTATTTTATAAGTATCACTATTGATATTGGTAATTAAATAAGTTTGCGTAACAATCATTGCATTGCACCCTGGAATTTATCAGTTGCCACAAAAATAAACACACTCATTGATACAATACTGATACACACCACAGAAACCTTACACTGCACAAAACAGCTGATCGCGTCACACTTTTTCCGGTCAAGTCACACACAACACAAACTTTTATCACAAAAGCAACGTGTGCGTAAATTAAAAAGAAATCGCGTTCGATTTTCAGAATTTGAAAATGGAAAAACCAATCGTCGCAAAGTGCGGCGAGTCGGAAACGACACAACGCACTGACTCGACGCAGGGCATGGCGCGGCGCGGCAGCTTCGTCGCTACTGTCATTGAGTCAGTGAAAAGTAGGGGCGTCACACTATAACGCATGTAATTTTCCGCTTGTTGACAATAATTATAATTTTAATCACGCTTATTAAGTATTACGAACACGATTTTTCGAAGAAAACAGTACTTAATAACAGTTTTGTTCAAACTATTAAAGCAGGCTTAGTGTGTATTAGAAATTAGAATAAAGCGTGACAAATTGTAAATCTCTCCATATTTTAACAAATATAAATTGACTCTTACGGACTTTTTACAGGCAGTATGTAAATATGAATACATAACAGAAAACAATTACTTGTAATTGTTTTAGATACACGACCATGATTTTCAATTTAAAGCACGAAATCATTTCATACAAATTTATTGCCAAGATCTGAGACGATCTGCCGGGACATTGCGTCTGTTTCATTTATGATTTTACTAAAACAGGTCAAATTATATTAAAAACTAATAACTAAAAGGTATATTTTTTCCTGTGCCAACCCTAGATATCAACGCATTACGAGCAGACAATAGTAGCATACCGTATAGTAGGTATACATAACCGCAACGCGACGAATCTATCAACGAACAGTGGAAAATGCATCGGCATCAACACTGAAATTAATATTGTTATGAATCACTGCATTATCCTCAGCTATGATGGAACGGTTGAACGTCTGGCGAACCTTGCGTAGGCTTTACAAAGATATTTAACGCTATAAACTTTATTTGAAATAAAAATAATGGACGTTCTTTTTATTTTGTTACCCAACACAGCTTCATATTTAAATTATTATTATTATATAATGTGTGTAGGTAATACCTATTCTTGGATAGATGGAAAAATTCAACATCGATAGTGCTTGGCAGAATTTTTTTCTCTTTGCCTCATTAAATGACTCAAGTGGACAACTTTTTTTTATTGAAACTCGAGTACCTATTGTTTTAACATTTGAGTATGCGGCACAGTATCTACACATAGGCAGAGAAAAATCATACTTACTGCAAGATAACTTAAGAGCGTGCAGTGTATGCATGATGCGTTCTGTGTACTATCCTACCAACGACGTTCTGACTTCCCTCTTAGTTATCCTCAAAACATTATTGAGGGGTTATCTACTGGCTGAGAATTGTGTTGTGAAGTGTATCCGTTTTGATACACTCATAGAAGAGAAGAAGAGAAACATTCTACTAATATGGCACATGTTAGTCAGATGTCCATGTAAAGCTAATGAAGAATCAGTTCTCCTTTTAGGCTGACCTTTCCAATTTTATGAATGTCAGCTCGAAACTGCTGATTTTTATTTGCTATTGTATTGACTATGTAAAATTAAAATGAGTAATTTGTACCGAAAAGATAATATAGCCCGCGGCTTTGCTCGGTATTGCTTACATTATTTGAACCGTTTTGCTTTCTTTGGTTCATTCATGTTTTCTGGTCCAATAATTATGTTTAAATCGATACTGTCATGTCGCAAAACCTAAAAGTTCTCAAACATGTGTCAATTGATCGAAAGGAGCCTCTTTAAGCGCACTAAAAATTCCTTCACCACACTGATCCGAAAGGAAATAGTGACACGATTAGAAGAAGAATATATAATATATATAATAACACCCAGACAGAGGAATAATGTGGAGGATGTGACGATTGAATGCTTTCTTAGGGTTCAATAGCATTCATCTGAGCCATACGATCGAGAACTCGCCTTTTTAGGAGTGGACACGCACTGTCCTCTTACATTGCATTATCGATTAACTGTATAGGACAGCAAAACAGCTGTTTTTTATTTTTATTTGTTCGTCTCAAAGTCTCAAAGCATGACAAGACAATGATGATGATCAATAATTTAACATGGTGACATAGCTCTAAGATTAAGAATAAAAGTCACTTTAATTTGACTGTTTTACTATCAATTTTGTAGGATAAAATCACTTCAGGTTTCTTTATTGCATTTAGAAAATTAACTATATTTATGTTCACATTGATTTACTAATCTGGAAATAATTTTCCTGTTTATTGTACCTATCAATTCTTTGAAAATCATTCCTTTATACGAGTTGCCTCATTGTTCTGACAGGATTCGCTACGGGAGCGCTTTTGGCAGCGGAAATAAGTCGTTTGCATACGATAATAAAAAGTATTGATCTTTCTAATATATAAAATATTGCGTGGCGGTCTGAATGGTTTTTTATGGTAATTGGTTTTGGCAAGCAGGGTAGCAAAACAACTTTCAGACATGCAGGCAGAAAATTGTTAGACGTGCCAATGCCTCAACATGACAACAACCACTGGTGTGCTATGACAAAGAAGAAGAAGGCCTAGTCTAGAATCTAGACTATGAAGAGTAGTAGAGCTCTTTGTGAAGGGCTCGTCTGGGGAAGTTCTACAACCACGCTTTTTTCTGACGCCAAGCAGCGCTGCTATGTTTCGGTTCGAAGACTGTGGTCGCCGGTGTAATAATTACAGGCACATGAGGCTTAACATCTGTATGCCTCTAGTTGATTGACGCAGGGCAGTGCATCGTAGGTCACGTTCCTGGCGTGCGTGACTTACGAGGCAATGCTTTGTTATGGGTGATGGTTACCACTTAAACATCAGGTGGCCCATCTGCTTGTTCCATCAGCTAATTGTATAAAATATATATATATGCATATTGAAAGCTATAGACTATAGATTCTAGACTATAAAAGCATAATCTAGACGGGTCTAGACGGCTTCAGCAATGAAAGCAGTCTAGACTCTAGAGATTCTTAGCAATTAAAGGAACGACACTTCAAGAGGGAGCACATAAAGCCACGGACATTCCACTAGTCCCGAGTATATGTTTAAATTCAGGGCGTGTGCCAGCACTGTGGCGACGCGCTGGCGACCGCTTTTGCTTCCTATGAAGTGATATGAGCAATTGAGGATACATTAGTAAACAACAGAGCGATCTATATGAGTGCGGTCTCTACCGTTCTCATATAAATCGCCGTCCGTACCTACCTTTAAAGGACTGTATATACCAATACTCATATGAATCACCGTCCGTACCTTTCTATAAAGGACGGTATAGACCGTACTCATATGAATAGCCGTCCGTACCTTCCTCTATAGGAAGGTATAGACCGTACTTATGTGAATCGCCGTCCGTACCTTTCTATAAAGGACGGTATAGACCGTACTCATATGAATAGCCGTCCGTACCTTCCTCTATAGGACGGTATAGACCGTACTCATATGAATCGCCGTCCGTACTTTCCTCTATATGACTGTATATACCGTACTCATATGAATCGCCGTCCGTACCTTTCTATAAAGGACGGTATAGACCGTACTCATATGAATAGCCGTCCGTACCTTCCTATATAGGACGGTATAGACCGTACTCATATCAATCGCCGTCCGTACCTTCCTCTATATGACTGTATATACCGTACTCATATGAATCGCCGTCCACACCTTACTCTATAGGACGGTATATAGCACGGAATAGAGAGATTTTTATTACTGTGGTATATTTAATAGTATAACGTATTCATATGAATCGCCGTTTGTAACTTCCTTTTTAGGACGGTATAGATAGAGGCTTCGATCGAATGGCAGAGGTGATTAATAGATTTTCTACCTAAAAGTTTGCACAACTTGTTTTCGTTCTTAATTAAACTTTTCATAATAGAACTTGTTTGGATCCAAATGAAATTTTTACTGAACCTACAAAGGTTTAGTAAAAATTCCTAATGTTGTTATCCGACGACACGTCTTGGTTGCTGTGTCTCCAAAAATGATGAATTTTGCGAGCGAGTTGTTTACCTTACCTTACCAACTCAGAGTAGGTACGTATCAGATTAAAAAATGTCTTTCTTTGTGTTAGACGGCAATTATATTCTATTTAATTTATCAGTTGTATAATGCCATGGAATGTACGATTCCTAAAGCGTTACGAGTGTTCATAGACATGAAAGCGCGCTCTTTGAAATCATTCCTCTGAGTGGTAAGGCAATGAATCATGACGTACGTACTCGTACGTACTATGTGATTACCGCATTTTCTGTATAGCTGTACAGTATACGTATTTTGTGTTCGTATTTGTAAGTATCTACCTTATTATACCTTGGTCTTGGAAATGGATGCTCAGTGGTTTTACCTTCGTGATATTCGAAAATTTATATAGGTAATGTGAATGAATAATGATTGGGAATTTAAATATGAGGCAACTCTGATATTGTAGAATTTAGAGATGTGACACAAGGTCTTTGTTATGAAAATCTTTGTCAAGCTTTGGTCTTTAAAAATTGAAACGAACTCAAATTCAAACAAGTCCGAAGTAGAACACTGTACAGAAGTTTCTATGTGAATAATAGAATAAACCATAACAGGAAATAAATCTTGAAACATGCAATTGAATTACAAAACAAGACTAATATTAGAATATGTATTTACACTGTTTATTAATTCCACTTAAATAGGTCCGACTATGTCACACTGAGCTGTAAGATTATTACGGAACTTGAAAATAAACTAAAACTTTGAACTAAATTAGAAGTTCGTTTTCGTTCGCTATTTTTGAAGCGTCAATCGACTCCGTGTTGCTTTGAAGCTAAAAGACTGAGCCGAAATGTTATTTTTACGTGTTACTCTTTCGTCAGGTTTTGAGTAACGAAATTAAGAGCTCCTTGTGTAGGTTTCTTTCAAGTCCTGATTTTTTAACTTCAGTTACTTTTACTGTGTCAACTGAAAACCCAAAAAGCTGCTTTCAGTTAACACATAAATAGAGTGTTAAATAGAGTTAATATCATTTTCTTGCCCTTCACTACGTGCTAGTTAAATAAGTCATATAATTATATATATTTTTGTAAGGTATTTATGCTATGGGCCCTGTATTTTTTAAGATCTTTTTACTATGCTGCCTGAAATAAATGATAATTATTATTATTAACCCACTGCCAAAAAGGTAAAAAGAGGGGCTACCTACCAGTAAAAACGCACCTCTTGTATCTATGTATGTTTCTTCCGCATCGATTTGGACATCCGCATCGCACCAATAATGCGGATGTTCATGCGGATGTGACAAAAACAAAAAATAAAATAGACGCAACCAGTGACTGGCGCGTAGTATTACCTTCAGAGCGGCAACGCATCATTTTTGTGGTCGCGTCGAAATGCTTTGAATTTTTAGCGGTAAAATGTTATTTTGCTGATTACAACAGAACTGCTTGTCCTAGAGATTCCAAATTTTTGGTACCGAGTGCACTAATTCATAGCTCGGTTCAGAGACATCAACCGAGTCTGTACCTATTGTGGTTGCTGAGCTCCAACATGTGCAAGCTGGACAAACAAAAAAAGCTGGAAAAGCTTGTAACTCATAGAGTTTTGAACAGAGACACTTCAAATATTTGGTACCTCGCTAATTCGTTTGGTACTAAATCTGGAGACTTAAAGCAACCTGCTAGCTCCAGCCATTCCAGAGAACGAGCATATGCTTTTTCACGTATCGTTACTCCAGCTTACACGTTGATAAAGTCTTATAACTCGAAGAGTTTCCTAGCTACAGACCTGAAATTTTTGGTACCAGGTGCACTAAATAGGTACTAAATCCTTGCGTTTACTATATATCTCTATCATTAGCCGTTTGCCCACACTGACTGAGGCAGCTGGAGACATGTTACTCCAGCTTACACACTATTATAAGCTTATAGCATCGTTGTTTATTTGGCAGCTAAATTATGATTCAAATCTATGAGTGCACTAATTATGCTTTAAATATTGGCATTTATAGAAATTACATTTTCAATATGAGGAAGCTGGAGACATGCACACAAATCTATGCGGGTAAAGTGCAGGCGAAGAAAGTCTACTTCAGACAATTTAACGGTGGGTGTTGATTCTTTGGACAACAAAATCACGAGAATTTTCACAACTGGAGGTGCACTACTGTTTGAACTAAATATTCCGTTTGTGATTTGTTTATACGCCCAATGAGACGATTCGGCTTCCTGTCATATTTGTTGCAAACTATACTAGTAAAAGTATGCATATATTAACAAACCTGCCTTTGATCACCTCTTCTAATATATAACATATCGCCCTTAGGATGTTGAGTTCAAAGATGTCGGAATAAATCTACCAAAGGACCCAAGCCAAACGCCCAAGTTCGTTCAATGCTGGTAATGGCTAATTCCCTGGATTGTGATTAATTAATGGACCAAAAAGCAATTTTAAAAATGCCATTGCTACCAATTTATAAAACCCGTGAAAAGAGTAGCTAGGGCTCAGAAGGGGCGTGAAACGCGAGGGTAATCGGTTCGAGTCGGCTGGGTGCGCGGGCGTCACGCATCGAGCGTTCCCTGTCTTGTCACTGTGTGCACTGATGGGCGTAGGCACAAATGTCACGATGGAAGGAAAATTTACATGAAATATCGTAGGTGGGTATACAAAAAGTAAAATACAAAGGTAAATACTCTTGTTAATCTCCTTTACCCATCAAGGTTGGCTGGTAAAACACGCTGTCTAGCATTTAAGCTCTCCTTTTGTACAACTTTGTTTGGTGCAATATAGAATAAAATAAATAAGTCGGTACGTAACTTAAGTATCTTCATAAGAGAAAAGCAGTTTTATTTTATCACAAAGCAATATAATCGCATTCTGCCCGTAACACCGCAAAGTTCACTGCAAAAATACAAGCAGCGCCATCTCCCGAGAAACTAACAAACTCAACTAGCTCTTCACAAGCTCACTAGATGTCGCTACCAAACCTACTTGCTTTCTACTCGCCGGTAGATGGCAGTGTCAATACCCCCACACTACTCGACGCAAGATGGCGCTGTACAAATTCCAAGAAAAATGCTCTAACGAGAACATTTTTACTTATTCCTACTTATTTTACTTATTACCTACTAGTATAGTATTCTTTTATCTGTGCTTATTCTAAGAATGATTAAGACAAAGTGCATTTATGTGTTTATTATGTACCTATTTTTAATATTTATTATGTATGTATACTTCTTTTAATATATAATCATACATCGAATATTTAATACCTATTTGTTTAGTTATTATTAAAAAAACTCCCATCATCCATGTGTGTGCACTGCCCTTTCGGTTTTTTTTTTTTTCAAAACTACACAAAGGTTAACTGGAAGAGAATGCTCTCTAGCATTAAGTTCGCCTATGTACGATACATTTTGTTTATGTGCAATAAAGAATTTTCTATCTATCTATTTATTATATTAAAAATTAAAATAGTTTTCTGTATTAATGTTTGCTTACCTTGAGCAGGAATCGCGCGTAGAGAAACGGCATCTTCTTCAATTTCCTCTTCGATGTCCTCTTCGGTAATGGATGGCGGTGCGGCCCAGCAGCGCAGTCTAACACCAGCGCTGTTGACTTGCGTCCCACTGTCTAGCCTCACTCGGGGCAAGCTGCGTGTTGTGTACTCCCCGTTGTTGTTTGTACCCTGGAAAGAGTAAATTTTACAAATGAGTACATACCGTAAAACTCTGTAATCTTATCGCTTAGAGGCGGATTTTGCGCCGAGGATGATGAGGTGGAGGCCGCTTCGCCTTTGTTGGCCCCAATAGGTTTTTTAGGTAGGGTCAAGTGGTACACGGTGGCGATAGCAGACACAGTGGCTCAGTAACAATACGCGAGAACAAACAGAGATATATACCCATCTCATTCGCCGATCGGCAGCGCTTGAGACGCGAACAAGTCTTAACCAGTCGGTAACAGCACACGGCGCGATGTTTTTGTGTGGAAGGCGATTTTTGTTTTCACATAAAAAAATACACATTCAAGGTAAAAAATTTCTAGTTCCATCTTCGTTTCCGTATTACATTTTACTAAGGCTTTCTTTTCACTGTGTTATATGCTCCAACAAGGTTGTTTTAGCGTGTAATTCACCCTATAATAACGCATAATTTTTTTTCTGCTTAATTATTTATTTAAAATGGCGATGCAGTTTACAGTGGCTCAGTTTACGAAAGTACACAGTGGATCGATCCACTGTGTACCTACTTACTACTGCAATAGGTAGTAAGATTATAAGAAATTCGTGGGTTTTTAAATATTATTACTTGTGGAACTGCTTGTAGATGCATAAGTGTGCGTTTATCTTTTCAGCATGCGTCGTCCTGAAAAGCCCCGATCTATCGGGGGTCATACCGAAGAAAACATGAGACAGGCCATAAAAAAAATACAAAGCGGTATGAGTGTTCGAAACACGTCAAAATTGTTTAACATTCCTTTCACAACTCTAAGGCGCTACTACTTAAAATCAAAAACTAGTGAAACTATTGAATCGATGCGCTTGGTCCCGAATTACGAAGTTAACAAAGTGTTTAATGATGACTAGTGATGGACTAGTGATTGTATATGCATAAGCATCTAAGATTTGACTAATGTAACGAATAGACTGATTAATTTTGTAAAAAAATGTTTTATTCCTGATAATCCTATCAAATTATCCACTGTGTACTACCCCGAGCCACTGTGTATTTAAGGCCTAGCCATTGTGTCGACCCCATAGTACACAGTGGCTCATTTCTAACTTTTTAAAAAAACTGTTTTTTATTTTTTCCTATTCCATTAATCAAGAAAATAATAATACACAATCAAACTAGCTAAACTACACTATGCTCGTTCTCAATTACAATGTCCTAGCTCTATTCAGAGCCGAGTTATGTCTTTGAGAAAAAAAGTGATCCACTGTTGACCACTTGACCCTACCTCTACATATTGATGAAAACATGCAAGAGTAAAGTTGGCAAGGTGGTTTTTATACTTTGATTTTTTACAACTAAAGAAAAATACTAAAGTGGAGCCTTAGATATATTAGGCAAAAGCTTTCCATCAGTTCATCAAGACTTCTAGCATGCTATAATATAAATATATTTTTTTTGTATGAAACAGACAAGTTTAGCTAGAAACAACACATAATATGCTGGCATATCAGTTGGCCAGCTAATAGAAACGTCCACATCTGCAGTCTATCTCCACCTAATTATTCCCACAACTTCAACGGCCGAATTATGGTACCGGCCATCAATCTTTTTAATGACTTGAATGTACAATTTGAAACTGATACTGTGGATACCTACAAGTAATTTTTTGCCGGTGATATTACCACAGAATAAATAAAAGTACGCAAACGCTTCGCAAATATTTACTAAAACTTACATGTTAGTCGATCGGTTTCCATGTCTCTGTAACTTTAATTCAATTTTCAATTCTTATGTATTTTTCATACTTTTATCTGGGTAGGTAGGTAGGTACTTAGCTCACAGCCAAGGAGGCATTAAGCTAATTAAACGAACAAGAAACAAATGACTGCTATAGAGTGAAGTTCTATTGATTATTACCACTTTTTGTAGTGTCTGTACTAGTACTTAGTACTTAACTCACAGCCAAAGAGGTAATAAGCTAACCCACGGTATCTGAAAGCTCGATCAACACTAATCGGCTGTCAAGTCACTTGCTATTTTAATAGCTTTTGCTTCAAATTAGATAGAGATAGCAAGTGACTTGACAGCCGATTAGTGTTGATCGGGCTTCCAGAAACCGGGGGTAAGTGCGCTAAAAGAACAAGAAACAAATGACTGCTAAAGAGTTAAGTTCTATTGAGTATTACCACTTTTTTTAGTGTCTGTACTAGTGCTCATGTGAACGGTGGAAACGGCGGAGCGTGACGATACATGTACTGTCAGTTGATACCAATACCTACTGAGATGGACGTCCTTGTGCCTCTCTAAATCAACACTACATTCCGATTTATCTATCATCATCATTGTTTCAGCCCGTTCGCACTTATTGGTGAGTATAGCTTCCTTTTTAAGACTTCAAAAAAGTAGATTTCCAATTAGACTTATTGCTCGCTACGCGATTATTGCTACGAAAAAAATCATTTGATTTAGATAATTCATATTATATTCCCTTCTGGCAAAATATTAAAAGAAACAGACAGCTTCACAACTTCAGAACTTGAGGTGTAACCGAAGTTTTATGTAGCTACTTCCATCCTTGCATAAACTAGGCCGGTTACCCATAGCTTAAGATATGTTTTTTTAAGGAAACACCATTGAGTTAGAATTTAGAATCTATTCTCTAGGATCCTAACTCAATGGGAAACACGTAGCCCTTGTAGTATCTACTACCTAATATGAATTAAAAAAAAATCTTCACACTAAAAAGTAACACTAATCCCTGGTTTCTGAAAGCCCGATCAACACTAATCGGCTGTCAAGTCATTTGCTAATTCAGCTTTTACTTTAAATTAGATAGAGAAAGCAAGTGACTTGACAGCCGATTAGTTTTGATCGGGCTTTCAGAAACCAGGGATTAGTGTTACTTTTTAGTGTGAAGATTTTTTTAAATTCATGTTAGGTATTATCGAGCTTTCAAAAACCGGGGTTACGTAAGGTAGCCAGAGGTAGGTACGTCCATGTATTACGTTTGGCATAACCCACATTTTTTATTGGCACAGAAGGCAGAGCTACCATCAAATGGGCTGTCGAATGGTCGAAATGGCTTCCCCTAAAAACGACCAAGTTCAAGGTTTCTTGTAACTTGTTTTTTAAAAGTCCCAAAGACGAAATTCAATGAAATCTACGACTTAAATGTTACGCAATTTCACGTCACGTTGTATTTTAATATTTAATATAAAATTTCGTAATTCCCTCTACATCAATCCATATCGAATGTAAAACAAAACAAAGTTCAAAGCGTGCATTCGTTAATTTAATGTGTGTATACAATGCAAGCCAATCGAGCCGTACATCAGAGCTAAACGAACATGACCTAATTACGCGATGCTTCCTTGTTATCTTACTAAAGCCATCACTGGTTACGTCAGAGGACTCACAGAAGATTCATTTAACATTATATTCGATTTTTGCATTATCATAAACTAACCTAATCTGACAGCTCTAAAATTATACCCGTCCTTCTTGTTTCGGTCTTTTAAAAAGGGATGGCAATATTTTTAGTGCTGTTAAATTAGGTTAAGTTAGGAAAATTAAACAACAGAATTGGCACCATTATTCCTATGATTTCCAAGGTTTTGTGTGGCAGTCAACCGCCACAACTTTTCGCTCGAACATTTCAAACTTTTTCTTCACAACGGCCGGTTTTATGAAAGCTCGATCAAGACTAATCGGTTGTCCAGTCACTTGCTATTTCAGCTTTTAGTTCAAATTAGATAGAGATCCCGATCTGATCGAGCTTTCAGAAACCGGCCGTGAATGTAGTTATGAAAACACCGATTGAGATGAAATTGTTATTTTTTATGAACCTTTGTAATAATCAACATTTTGATTTTATTTTAACAGAGATGGGGATCGGTTGAGAAGTTTTTTATTTTTTTTCTTTCGGTTTTTGTGCCCAAAAGCTCGCAAGCTGTCACTAACAAACCATGAGGAGAGTGGGATCTACACGTAAGTAATGGACACCTAAAAATAGGTCAGAGAAAGCATGAAATTAGAAACGCCACTCAGACACCGCCCTTTGATACACCTACAGAATAGACAGTAGTAAGATACAAGAGATAATACATACCTATAAATAAAATGTAGCTTAGTATACACTTATGATTAATCAGTATTGCCTTATTCAGCTTATCGAATCACGATTTTCATGCAGTGAATGAATGTGGTGTAACTTGGAGGTATAAGCTTAGTTAGCTTTGTTAGGTACCAACTTAGTTCAATGGGTCAGCGAAACCGGTGAACGGTGGATATGCTATAAACATTCTACTAAGTATACATAATGTATTAGATAAGATTTAATAAAAATTTTCAATAGTGCATTAAATTAATTTCACAACTTGATTATTTTATTGAATCTATTTTGACATTTGAGTATTATATTTTTATAATTTGTTACCTTCAATGTTCTTTTTTTTTAATGTGTTTCTCTTCAATTTTATTCTTTGCTGTATTTAAAAAATTTGCATGTCGGTTTCCGATGAAGTATGTGATACTAACTTTATATTAAGAACTGTACTAATCTGACCATACTTCGAGCAAATAAATTCATTTCATTTTATTAATTAAACGCAAAAGTTAGTGAGATTTTAGTTGGAATTATTATAAAAACGTTGCTATTAAAAAACCTCAGTGTTTCACAATTCGTAATAAAGATAATTTTGTTTTTTTTTAATTCGAAGGTTTTGTAGGTTTACCCCGGTTTGTGAAAGCTCCGATCTACAACAACAACAAAAGCTGAAATAGCAAGTGACTTCACAGGCGGTTAATGTTGATCGGAGCTTTTGGAACCCGGGGTTATCGTACTTTTTAGTTTGAAGATTTTTTTCACTTATATATTATATATAGATAGTAGATTCTATATTTCCTTAAAAAGACATATCAATAGCTATAGGTAACCGGCCTAGTTGCTATGCAAGGATGCAAGTAGCTACACCCACAGGTATCTCAGCGAGTGCGCTCACGTAGAGAGGACGTGACAATGTAGATAATCTACATCTCCGGTGCAGTCACTGATATATTTCTTCGATTGTCTCTAAGGGGATAGTGGATTTACTACGACTTGGCGATGTTCTGTACCCCAAGTCTAATTTCGTTTTTCGTAACGATAGGCCTTTTTACGTATAACGAATCGAACAAACAAAAGAATAACTAAGACTTGGGGTACGGAAGCTTACTCCTAGTATATAGAAGCTATTTATGTTGTTTGAGCGTGTGAGTGAGATAGGACGTGATAATGCACACGTGCGTGCCCTTTGCAATATAATAATATCTAGGTAACGATAATATCTCGGTCGCGACTAGAGCTATTTCATATACAACACTAAACGAACAACCTCCAACAGATTTTGGTTTTAAAGTGTAATAAAAATGAGCCATGTGTCAGTTAAACTAAGTACATATAAGCCGTTTTTGCAAAAAAAACCGACGACAAACACACTGAAAATGAAAAATATAAACAAAGCTTTTGCTGAATATGCTGGGAACAAATAAAACATCAAGTTTTGGTTTTGTTTTATAAAAATACATCATAATGTTGATTATTTCAAAGTGTTGAATTAATTTCGATTAAATATGAAACTGAACGTACAAAAAAATATCATCAAAATATATTCAGGCAGAGTAACAAACCGCAACCTCACATTTTTAGGTAAGTTGTATTAGGGGTTATAAAGGGATTCGAGCGGGAACGACCGAGCACTCGCGGTCGTTCCCGGGCCCCTCCCTCCAGGGGGGGCGTGTAGGCCCCGCTGTCAAGGCGGGCGGTCGTCGGCGGGGAACTGGACGAAAAGGCTCTGCCAGTTTCCCAGTTCCCCTCCATGGTGACGACGCGGGAGTGCCGCTGGGTCGTTTAGTGGGTATACCGGCCCTCACAGGCCGGGGAGTCCCACATATCCCCCCCATCCTCCAATGGGGGGGAATGCGTAACGCATTTTTCCCAGCGAAAAAAAAAAAAAAAAAAAGGTTTATAAAGGGATAGAAAGATAGTTGGCATAAATCGCGGTTCTGCCTTTACTCTGCTGAAGGTTTGATACGCCCCTACCAATATTTGAGTGTTCTATATTTATAAACTTCATTTTCAAACACTGCATAATAATATATGTGTGCCACCAAAGTTGCCAAAAAACATTGCCATCAAGAATATGAATATCTTTAAATAAATAAAAAAAAAAAGAAAATGAATACAGAGTTTGAAAATGTAACAATAATTAAAATGATTTTTAACGGTAACAATTTGATCTTGTACTGGCCGGCGCGGCGCGGCGCCACAAAGAGTACAAACTTATTGCTCGACTAAACTCGACTTTTGTGTAATTACAATCACTAGTTGCATTGAAGCCATATTGAAGCTTTAGTTCTCGTTCCGAATCCGTACACATAAATAGCTCAAGATGTCTGAGTGCTGAGGGTACCACTTAAATAAGAGAGGCTGTTACACGATATTCAAGGGACGGCATAGGACGGACATGACTATCTGTAAATGTTGCTAGCAGTCGCGGTAATTTATTGCTCGTGGGCTGTAGGTTTTGGTCATTTTTTGAAGCTTTTATTTTTAACTAGCTGCGCCCCAAGGTTTCACACGCGTAATTTGAAATTTCGGTATTCCCACGAGATAATCTGTGCCAAATTTCCAGATCCGTTCTGGCGTTATCAAACATCCAAACTTTCACATTTATAATATTAGTGGGTTAGTGGATGGGATTTGATTCGAGTTATAGTTGTCAAGAAAAAGTACAGGTAACATGTTATGTATAGGTAGTACATAGTTTAAACAATACCATAGCATCGTTTTTTTCTTTTAAGCCACCATGCACACACAACACTAATGATGTGTCCTATTTGGTCTTTGTTTTCTCATTGGCTATATATATATCGAGGTTATCAAGGATTTCTTTGAAACATGCATTGCATTAACTTTCCTACCAAACTTATTTTAAAATCACAAAATTACTTCGACTAAGCATTTGCTTTTAAATCTGATTGTACCTTCGAAGATCTTATCTTCCAGTGAGGTCATACCGAACAGGTGGAACAATTACGCTGTTATAAGTACGCGTAAGTACCCTTCGATTTCGTAAACGATAACCTCATGGCCTACTAAAAGCTCATAATAAAATAATGTTACCAATTCACGAAAATTATGCTCTCGTAGCCTCGTACACTAGAGTTTAAAAAATACGAAACCGGTTTTCGTACGCACGGGAGTTAAAAGAATTTACTTTGATACATTTTTTGAATACAAATTATGAGCAATGTGACGTTGAAAACCACTGGCAACGCCTTTTGGGTGAAGCTTCGCCATTTTCGGATATAAACAAAACAGGAAAACTTAACCAAAATATTTAATGCATGTGTACAGTAGGTTTCGTGGTTTCAAGGAGATGCAGTAATATCTACTGTCGGGGTCATTTAGGAGCGTACATATTACACATGTAGGTAGGTAGGATAGTTAGGATAATACCATTCACATGCAATATTCAGTGAACAGGGAGACATCAGATATAGGTAGGTAGGGAGACATTACACACCTCCATAGATTTTCATGACACGTAAATGACAGTGGTAAATAAGCAGATTTTAATAAGGTTTCTACTCTCTTTTAAATTGAATCTCGTCTCACTTTGCATATGGTGATCCCGGTGTATCTAATCTAACTATAAAGAGTTTTCGTATTACATAAATATATGTTTCATTGTAGCTTCCATGTTCAAAAAACGAACGATTTAGTTATCGAACGTAGCATTCAATATGAGATAAAATTATAAAACCTCCATTGATGAGATCTCGTCGGGGTCAACTAATGTAAATTGAGATATTAGCTACAGCTGGCTACTAATAAAGTGCACCTATCTAAGTGCATTTATTCTCTCTCTTTTTGGTCTTGTTTCACTCGTAAACGATATTTAAAAATTTAAATTAGGAACATAACGTGTTCGAACACACACACACAAGTGTTGTAGTGTGGTGCACCCGTTATTATAATGTTTTGGCTGAACCGCGCCATGGTCCAACGCACATGGCCGTGACATCACCGTGTGCCATTTACACCAACACCAACCAACCAAAGTATTCCAAGAATCGGGACAAAGGAACACTCGCCAACTTGCACTCGTAAATATGGCTTCAAAGAAAATGGAATTGGTTTTCACAAGGAAACTTGCTCGGCTATTTAACATAAACTACCTAAATGGGAATCAAATTGTAACAATAAATACAATTCTATCGTAAATATTACTACCAACAGTTTTACTTTTTACGTGAAACCGTTTATGACAATAATGATGATGAGTAAACACAGCAAAAATACATTCAGAAAAAAACTAGTGATTTATTCCAAGCTGCTAGGATTCAAAGAAATGATGAATGAATATGTACCTAAAATGAACTCTGGGTTTAGTTAAACTTAGAACAAGTAAAATTCAAGTCGAAAGTGTATGACTAAGGAGATATAATCTGAAGATGCTTATTATTCGTGAGAGTTAACCACAAAACAACAGACAAACGGAAACACAGTACCAACAAACACATCTTACCTTACTCTCCACATAAAACCCAGGGAAGGTCTGGCAGCGTGAAAAAGAGAAAAAAAATATATAAATAGGTACATAAATATAAAAATATACTAATAAGTAAGATACGTATAAACATAAGTTCAGAACTGCCACCCCCTCATATTATAATAATCACATGTATACGTATTATAAGATCTACATATGATAATAACCATAAGTTTGTGTTCATTAATATTGTATGTAGTAAGTAATACATAATAAATGAAGTCTAAAACCATATAATGAGGATAAATGAGTCGCTTCCTCTTATTCCAGACATTTCCGAGAAACATTAATGTGTCATTCATTATGTTTCAAGATGTGAACTCAAGTTTTAACAAACTTGAGCTATCTTCAAGCTAGATTATATTATTGAGGTATAGGCACATAACAAAATACTATGGAAAATAGCCTATCTGGTATTTGCATCAGTGAAGATAATTTATAAAACTTATTCACCCAGCATGCCCTAACGGGGCGCCTGGGATTCTGGGACAGGATTTAAGATAAAGCTGGCCCAGCATACCACCCTCACAGCATAGTCGGCCTTATCCACAAGAAAGACGAGTTTTTTCCTTCCGTTTGAGAGCATTGCGCACATTAGCTTTTGGTTAGAAAATCCATAATTAGGTACTCGATCGGATTCGGATCGAGATACCCGAGATTAGCCTCACCAGATCACCAGTACCACAGATAAGAGAATACTATACTAGTACCAGTACCTACTATCTGCAGGCAGAGATAAAACATTGCTTAAAATTCCGAGTATTTTACATACATACTAGCACACATAAGCTACACACACACATATCTAGTGAAATGTGGTTCTTCAATAGAAAGGGTTTCATTACAGACGAAGTCATTCATCTTCATGAGAAGTGGAAGGAGTTTGCTCCATATATCCGCTCTCATTGTTTAAAGACATCCCGTCCTCGTCTCTGACTGAGATAATAACTGTGGCAGTATCCATGTATGCCACTTGAAGGAAATAACGAATTAAAAATAAAAACTATGATATTTTCTACTTGCTGTAAAAGATTGTCCAAAAAATTGTCTTTCTTTGTTGATTAAGTCTTTTGATTTATTAGCAATCATTTTGAGAGGCATTTAGCAGCCTCAATAAACTGCGGTTACATAGCTGTTACTACTATATTCGTTAACGTTCATTTATATTTTTTGAAGCTTTCTAAAAAATCTTTCATTGCTATGTTCCGTTCATAATTTCATAAAGGTTCTATAACCAGGACGTTTTGAGAGTATGCGGTACGGAGAAATAACATTTATTACAGTAATAATAACAAAAACATGGAGATAGAGTATACTTTAAAGCCTATCAAAAATATTATCAACACAAATAGGTTATAACGAACAAATTAAGTTAATGACTGCTCTTGGTTCTTTCAATTACAACTCAATGTACTAAGATAGTTAACGATCACACAAGGCACGTTTTACAATTATTATTACGTGTATGAATTACTGAGGTAAAAGATTTTCGTCCCATGAAATTACTTACATCTTTTACGATCTGTAATAGAATAAGACCGTATCATCTTTCGTAAATTATCAGCTATAAAAATAAGCATAAATATAAAAATAGCATTTTCAGAGTTAATGGGAAAACAGAAAAGGAATTTTCATCCCATCTATTCGAAAAGAACGACTTGGTTCGCCTTTATGTGCACCCAAAGGTGGTGTTTTCTATAAGAAACTATAAGTGCGCGGGAAAGTTAATTCCGGCGCGCTTATTTAAATAAGTGCGCGAAGTCTGGGTGTTTATGTATAATAAAAAATATCTATCTATGTAAGTATATAATGTATTAAATATATCAGTCATCTAGTACCCATAACACAAGCTTTGAGAAGCTTACTTTGGGGCTAGATGATGCTGTGTGGATTGTCCAGCATTATTTATTTATTTATCATACTACTATTATTTTATCAGTTACTTCAACATGCAAAACTATAGGTACCTACTGTTTATACTGTATTAAGTACTACATGCATTAAGTGCTCGAAAGTAGCCTCTTTGAGGTGCACACAAAATTCTTTCTTCACACTGTTTCGAAAGAAACAAATGACAAGAAAAGTAGAACAAATTGGTGCAAACTTTATCGCTTTACTAATATTATTACAAGCTTGTACTTTGTCATGATGAAAAAAAAACAAAATGGCTCTCATTCTCATACCAATCTTCAGACAACCAGTTTAAAAGCACCGAGTGTGTGGAATACTTAATTTTGATTTATGCGGAGAGTCGGAACATGCGCCTACGCGCCACATTTGTCGTACGAAGCGTACGCGCAAACCAAACAAATTCCTTTCAGAGTGTTCCCGATACAATAACTAATGAAACAAACATGAGCCTCATACATTATCAACATGACTGTGAAGTACAACCTTATGTAGATGATACTCCTTTGGTAAATAATAGATGATGCGCACGATGATAAAAAGAAAACAGCTTCAAGACTTTGATCCCTAGACGGTAGATATCCCCTAAGATATCTAGTATATCTAAAGGGATATACGTAACAACGACCAACTGACAAACTGACCAACCAGATTCTTTCTTTGATTCTTTTATAAGGGAGGCAGTGCACATGTTGCATTTGGCAAATACCCACACATGAAAGCCTACAGGACATAATAAAAGCTCGCCATCTAGAAGTTCTCCCTCTCCTGGACTCGGAAATCCCCGAAATCAACTCGGAAGACAGGTTGTCAGTAGCTCATCGAGGCAAGATGCGCACTTGCAAAAAGATAACTGTGCTGTCAAAGAGTACTGTGCAGTCGCTTTTACTAAGAAGTTTACACTTTATATATTGAAAATGACGTCATTACATTTAGGCACTATTGGTAAATTATTTTATATTTATTATGCGATTTACCTGAAAAAAAACCATTACTCTTGTACGAGACAAGAGTTCGAAGTTCAGACTGGAGTTTTCTGAAGATTTATTAGAATATGGTGCTGATACCTGGTTTCGTCTATACTTCAAAATTCGCCAGGTCGACTCCTTTTTATTGATCAAATCTTTGCCTACTATCTATCTATCTAATCAGCCCACATTCACCAACTGCTGGGCCTCGTTAGCACGCCACTCTTTCCGGTCCTGCGCTAACCGCATCCACTCGACTCCCGCTTCCCCCACAATATCATCAGACAATCTGAACAGTGGTCTGCCTCGTGGTCTATGACTCTTTGCATGCTACCGATATTAAATACAAACAATATGTAAAGGAAAATTTAGAGTATGGCTGTGCCCTGAAACTGCATCGTCATCAATGTGAACGTAAACGTACGACTGAAGAGATCTGTCAACTTACACTGCACGCTAACAACTGGCACGCTGTTGACAGACAATGTGAAATTGTGTTAGTGCTATTATTTCATGATGCTGAATCATTATGAGTCATCTTTATGTGAACTCCAACTTAGAAGCTAATAAGGCACCCCTTTATGTAAACTTCAGGCCCAAGAATTCGGTGTCTTTTGAACCATTTTGCTGCATGATTTATAAAAGATTTGATAACGAACCAAGTAATAATTGAAAAATGAAAGCCTGATTCAAAGAAAGTTCATAATTTTAAATTTCCACACTATTATTTAAAAATTTAAAGATCTCATGTCAAGTGGCGACTATAGTATGATTATAAAAAGATATTAGTTAAAAAAATATTTTTTAAACAATAACTTCGAAACGAAGCATAGAAACATGTTTAGGAAAGCGGAACAAACGAATCAAGGTAGATTTACCAATTGGTAAAATAACCGTTCTAAAAATGTAGACACTCACCAAAAAATCATCGTGAAAGTTTTGGTAAATAACATTGAATGAAACAAATAGAGCAATGACTAGCAATATTGCGAGAGACCTCCCAAAAAAGCGAACCTGCATTTACGTCAATGACAAAGGAATATTGTGACCCTTTAGAAATATGGACAGCCGAATAAAATTATTTAAGTTTATTAGAATCAGGAAATTAGGAAGACGAGAGGACTTTGCCGAGATATGGAGCCTGTTACATTTATAAAATTGTAAAATGTCACTGCTCAACATAACATGCCTATCTTCTACGTTTCCAGGAAGAAAGCATTAAATAATAATAATAATAAATAAATAATCCAGCCCTAAAGTAAGCTATTCAAAACTTGTGTTATGGGTACTAGATAACTGATATATTTAATACATTATATACTTACATAGATAGATATTTTTTATTATACATAGAACACACCCAGACCATCGGAACAAATTTCTGCAGATCGTACACAAATTTGTTCCAAGGCGGGAATCGAACCCGCAACCTCTTGCGTCGCAGGCAGGCTCTCGCCCGCTGCGCCACAGAGGTCGTCAAACGTCGTCGTCATTGAGAGTCTTCTTTGTGTCACTCTGGATGAAGCTTCAGTTTCATAGAATATTGGAAACATCTGGTTCTAGAATGTTCTTGAAATAAACTGAACACTATTTTTTTTTTGCTACTTTATTTAAGCAATTTATTGACAAAGAAAATTACAACTAATAGTTACAATTATTTACAAAATGTACAAAATATACAAAATACATATGAAACAGTTGAACTATCTGCAGACCGTTGCAAACGATCTATAGATAGCTCAAAACAATATAACACTATTTGCTCTAGTTACAGTGGCACTTAACTACCAATATACAACGTACTTTGTTTGAATGCCTACAGCAACAAATCAACATAGTGCGACAAAAAAGTCACGCTCTATTGAAATCTAATTTAGTAACTACATCCGGTTTCAAGCGTTCGGTTACACGGCAAAAAACCTTCATGAAGGCATTATTATCTACTGACCTGGGTTGACCGATTAAACTACGTCGAGTACTAACCTACATGCTCTACAAAAAACACGCTAAATACCACTTGAAATGTGCATACTTATAAGAAAATTTATACAATCTTCATTCCTTAGCAATCAAATTTCAGGTTTAATTCTGATTGGGAAACGAGAATTCATTAACTGGTATTGAAATTGGTTTATTTGTAATTTCGTGTTGATTGATCGAATACGATACACTTCGAAATGTAAATAAGTTAATTTGCCCACGCCAGCAACTATTTTCGGTTTTCTAAATTCAGTAAACTTGTTACCCATATTTTTTTTTAATTTTATAAAATAAATACCCGTCGCCAGATATTATGTTTTATGGTCAGTAAAAGTAAACTACCTTTTTTTTAAAAAAAAACTTTTTGTTTCAATAGAGATTTGAATAAACAAATATGCGGAAGCGTAGCTAAAACCATTACCGATTTGATTTCCGTGTTATATTGTGAGTCTCAGCTCATAACTTTTTTAATCCTATTAAAGTAAGTTTCTTATTCGTTGCGCGTCGGAAGACCATTACTTTTTCTCCAGCAATATAAAAGCCTGCTGACATTTGCCGGTTCTAAGATATAACAGTCAGTCACCATTTGAAAGATGTATCCCATTGAATGTGCCTCTAATTAAGTCTCCGATTGCAAAAACATTTTTACATTACTTCTGTGAGTCTAAATAAAGAGAAGAAGAAGGCTTTTCATGGATATCTTATTCACTAGCACACTATTAGTTGAATAGATTCAGTTTTACATCGGCAGTTTTATCCAGACTAGAACCAAATAACCTTTAAAGGGATCAAGTCATGGTAGGAGAGTGGATATACTTCGGGAAAGAGCCACTTGAGTCTTATATTCTATTTCAATAAATTACACAAAGCCTTTTAGACAGGAAGGGATGAAGAGGCGTAAAATGTAGTCTACGGATTAGACTGTCATCCGTCCAGCCAGATAGACAGAAAATAAGAATAGTACATTGTTTACCGAGAGGAGAAAGTGACCGATTACCGTCGAGGGTGTCGTTTGAAGCCCGAGCCGTAGGCGAGGGCTTTAAAACACCCGAGATCGGGAATCGCACTTTCTCTCGAGTGATACATAGTGCTTTATACTACACCTACGAGGAAAATAAAAAACTAAAACTGAATCCTCAAACAACACACAAATTGAAAATGGCGCCAATGGCGTCTGCAATATTTACATGTTCTTTTTTCAAATTGTTTATCCTGCCGCCGCAGGGTCGCACTGCCAGCCCGACACCATCCAACACACAGCTAGTGGCCAGTGTCATTTTGCGAACTTGGAGATAAAAACTCACTGTAAAAACTTTTTGGCTTTTGATATTTAGGTTACCGGCGCAAAGTCTTACCCAAAATTAAAAAAGAAAAACCACGTAAGAAATGGATTTTCATACACTTTTATCTCCCGCTCAGATGCGTTTTCTCCCCGCATATTTGTTCGATATGCAATGACGTACTTTCTACCGTAAATTTGATAAAGTATCAAGGTACTTTCCAAGCAGGTGTAGTATAAAATACTTTACTGCGAACTTATGTACAACTAATAAAAGTTTGAAACAATGAGGGTCTTATCGCTACATAGCTATATCTACCAGACAACCAATGGAAGAAGTGGACACGTGACATTTAGAAGATGCTTGTGTGCGTTGAGATAAGGTACTGACACACGTGCTCAAAAATCAACCGACGTCCGTCCAAATAAGCATGCTTATTTACTAGCACGACCTGTTTACACGTGCTTTTATTGAGCAAGGCTTGAAAAAATGCTTTTTGCCCAAAAATTATCACGTGTGTCAGTACCCTTTTGAGTGAATTTAGTCAAAGTAGCAAGCAACAGGTGTATTGTAGGAACTCACAGCAAGTTCTTCGCTAGTGTACGCAGTGAGGATTCGCCGGTCCTGCTGCAGCACGCAGTAGAACGGCTCCCAGGACAGCGGGACGCCAGTGACCGCACCACTGGCCGCGCTCGTTGCCACATCTGCGGAAAATAACACAAGATCATTAATTGATTCAGGCGTGCGTGACTTTGCGGAGTTCCATCCTAATACTATAAACGCTAAATTTTCTAAGTATATATGGATGGATGGATGTTTGTTACTCTTTCACGCCAGAACGGCTGAACGGATCTGGATGGAACTTGGTAGAGAGAGATTATAGTCTGGAATAGCACATAGGCTACTTTTTATCCAGTGGGAATAACGGGATTGAAATCTGCGCGGGTGAAACCGCGGGGCGCAACTAGTTGTTAAATATAAAGAAATCTTGTGAAGTTTATTTTTGTGGTATTTTTGTTGTCTAATCTAATACACCTTATTTCACTTTGCAGGGTTTGCGGGTGAAGTATAGGATGCACACACGATCAATAATTCAGTACATTTATTGCATTATTAGGTGTGTAGATTTACCATTGTCAGGCCTCTAATGATATATTACTTTGATATTCAATACATATTGTACCCAGGTGTTGCACTAGAGAAAAGCCAAATTCGAAAGCAAATAAGCAATTTTCATACACATCGTACGAATCAAAGAAAACTATATCAGTATAGGTTATAGTGAAGATAATTTCGACAACGACCTTACAAACAGGGCACATTAAGCTTTCTAAAGGTTGCAAAAACTTTTAAATCACTCGTACAGTTCCGCAATAAAAACGAACTAGTCATAATAAACTTTCTTTACCCATCAAACTGTATTTTGAAACGAATGGTAGCTTACAGCTCGATCATTTATATGGTAATACAAGTACAAAACCCTATATTACATAAATATAATATGATACGCAATGTAACAAGTCAAGTACCTACTGCGAGTGAGGTAATAATATTTTCTTTCATCGCGGAACTGCAGTGCGATTTCGTCAACAACATGTGACCGCGGGATCGGTAGTGAGTTTTCAATTTGGTATTCTCCAATACATTCACCCATCGCTCATTATAAATTCCCACACAGAACTGTTTATCACTACATAGTATAAAACAAAGTCGCTTTCTCTGTCCCAATGTCCCCATGTCCCTTTGTATGCTTAAATCTTTAGAACTACGCAACGGATTTTGATGCGGTTTTTTTTATTAGATAGAGTGATTCAAGAGGAAGGTTTATATGTCTAATACATGCATGATATAGTAGAAAATCAATGTGCACCCGTGCGAAAATAAAAATAAAGCTCTAGCGAACCCGCGCGAGCTCTTTGGAATGGAAATTCCAACGTAAGTGAGGCTCGCTCGTGAGCGAATTGAGCACGGATCCACTAGATGAAGCTCCCGTGCTTTTGTTGTTTAGAGAATCGAAACCCTGAACTTCAAATTAAGTGAAAGGCACTCTATTTTATGTGGTGATGTTAATTGACATTGAGTTAGGTAACTCATTTTCTTAATAAACCTTTTACCTTTCACCACACTGTTTGGAAGAAACTAGTGACACAAGAAGAAGAAGAAGTATTTACAACCTGATTTTACCCATTTAAACATCAACAAGTATCTACCTATTCCTATAAGCATCGTAAAAGTGTAAATTTACAAATAAGTACGAGTAGGTACATACGGGGAGAACTTTCTTTGTGTAAATCAATATTAGTCTGTGTCGTGTGAAATACATGCAAACCCTTTGTTTGCAAACTGTGTTAGATATGAATACATTAAGGAAACGCAATACAGTTTAAAGACTGCTATGCTGCCGCTAGTTATGAAAATGTAATATTATTTTTAATGTTATACTAAAAACTTAAAATCGGATTTTAATATCTCAGTGCAATGATATCCGTGATATATGTATACTCTTCCATGATAGATACGTCTCTACTTTGACTTGTCAAAAACAAAGTACTCTGATATTTTATCCGCGTTAACCGCAGAGTTACATTTTATATGCAATATTTTACTTTATTTCATTTGGTTTTTATTTTAATTTTGTATAAAATATTGTTTTAGATTGAAATAAATCAAATCTCTCAAAACCCTCACCAAATATTTTGAACCTAGTCTATCAATGTAGGATATGTTCTTATAAGTATTTCACTAAACAAATTTTGACCGAAGTCCTAGTCAATATTAGTTTGACATTTTCGCAGTCTAAACTAGTTTTGACCGGTTAACAGTTTTAACTGTAACATGATAAAACACAAATTGAAAAACACCAGCGCTTGCATAAGCAAGCAACGCGTATATCCAGAAATGTTTATTTAAAAGTCCCCTTGGGTGGTAACTGTGGTAAGCCATTTAGACCCTACCCTTCACACAACAATTCTTAAATCAGTGTGTTTAGATCGTAAAGATCATCATCGTCGTAAAGTTAACGCTGCATCTAACACAAATCGTTCCAATATATCAGGGTAATACCCAGAAGAATGGGCTCTTCTACATCATAAAAATAATCTATCTAAATCCTGTTCCAATAAAATAAACAACATTATGCAAAACAAACTGGAAGGAAGAAACGTGAAAGTCTATAAAACGGAGGATGTGGCCATTACTTAGAGAACAGGATCTGGCTGAGCTCCAGGAGACCACAGAATAAATAGTATAGGTGTAAGACATGACAAGAAAAGTAAATCAATGGTGATGTGACAGTCTGTCAGTGACAGAGCACAGTAACGACGTAGTATCCAAATTCCTTGGTTACGAAATTGCTAGAGAAGAAATAAAGAAGATTCGTTTTATTATGTCATTTTGCGAAGCAATATAGCATTTTCATTTTAATTGTTTTTCTAATGGTATTTTGAGTTGTGTTGTATCATTTTGGTGGTTTTTTAACCAACATCTTGTGGTCTTAGCACAAAGTGTAAGCATTTGGA
This sequence comes from Plemyria rubiginata, assembly GCA_963576535.1. Lineage (NCBI taxonomy): Eukaryota > Metazoa > Arthropoda > Insecta > Lepidoptera > Geometridae > Plemyria > Plemyria rubiginata. The sequence continues at coordinate 10,667,983 of OY754908.1, read as the reverse complement.
ATGAAAGTGTACTAAGTGATATCGTGATTTGACCGAAAATGTTTCGAATGTTTTGAAGAAAACCGATACCATTTTCTTGAAAACAATTGACTGACACGACTTTGGACTGACGTGACTAGAAATTTTATATATGATATCTGAAGTTACAGAACAAAAACAAAAGTACAAAAAAAAACAGAAAATAAATAAATAAATAATGCTGGACAATCCACACAGCATCATCTAGCCCCAAAGTAAGCTTCAAAGCTTGTGTTATGGATACTAGATGACTGATATATTTAATACATTATATACTTACACAGATAGATATTTTTTTATTATACATAGAAAACACCCAGACCTACGGAGCAAATTTCTGCAGATCATACACAAATTTGTTCCGAGGCGGGAATCGAACCCGCAACCTCTTGCGACGCAGGCGGACTCTCGCCCGCTGCGCCACAGACGTCGTCTTAAAAAAAAATGAACGGGTACTGGGTACCGACCGCCAGCTCGTAAAACTTTCTTGAAACGTCAATTTCGTACCGCGAGCTACCAAATATTAAACGTCATTCATTCAACCAGTTATAGGAATAGCTCACTAGTTTTTTCGTACTAGGTGACGTTTCGTTGGCTTCATGTAACCCGTCAAATGCTTCAAGTTTAGATCGCCTATCGGCGGTGGCAGTTGGATAAAAATTAGGCGTGTATATTAGGATGCAGTTCAAGTTATGCGTCGAAAACTAATCTCAACTGCTTTATCCAATATTATTCGTTATAAAAATACACAAGGATGGAAAACAATGTTTCTTAGTTGTTTTGGTAGTCTTACTAAACCTTTTATATCACTCATCTTGCAGTTTCAAACGAATACTCTGTAAAATATGTTTATTTTTGAATCCTTTATGGGTATGTAGTAATATGTAATATTATCATAATGCTAATAAACTTTGTATTTCTAAAGAATTCTGTAATAATTTTAAGTACATTACATCCATTCGTAATTTATGGAAACAAGTCGTTTGATATCGATAGGTACATAGTCCCGCCTGCAGCCGTATAACACCGTCTAGGGGTTAAGTGCTATCAATTTTGAATTTGGAACACATCCGTTTACACGTTACATGCATGGTGTGTATGTGTGCGTTCTTGAAAAAGCTGACCAGGTTTTTAGACATTTATTTGTACCACGTGGTGTTGTTTGTGACCAGTGTGGCAATGCTTGCCCGTAGCTGGACACTTTTTAGCAGATGTGGAAAGAGGAACTTTTTTCGCAACTGTTTTGTGGTTTACACCGTTTGATTTTCATTTTTAGTTCATATAAGTGCAGTGTACTCATAAAAAGGTTAGTTATAATGGCGAGAATTAAATACCCTTTACTATAATAATAGATAGTTAACTTAAAAAAATAAAATCCGTTATTGGTTTTCAGCTACATTCATTATGTTACTTATATAATACAAAGAGTTGTGGATTTTATTCAATAAATAAAATAAAATAACTTTATGTACAACACTCATGATTATGAATAAATTCATATTGTTCATTGAGTGAGCGAAGCGAATGAAAATCTTACAATCAACTTGGGCGATTTGGCATTTTATGTATTTATGTATGTATGTACGTTAGGGTGCTTCTTATTTTTCGAATTTTGAAAAATTACTAACGCGAACTACTAGCAATAACATTTTAAATGCTCGCCATTTGTCCCATAAAAGTGTCAAATCTAGCGCTCAATGTAGTATAATTGGAACCCTGTCAATTGACATACTTGACTGGCAGTAATGACGTTAACCCGGCGAAGATTCGTACCAAAAAGAGCATATTGGGAATGAGGTTGGTCATTATGACCATAATGAATTTTCGCAATAACTTCTAATTTATTTAGCATGTTTTTTAACTGAATCTTTGTAAAGGTGGTGTAATTCCTAAAAAAAGGTATGATTGTACCGTTATTTAACCGATACCTATACAATTACGGTATAGAAAAAAAAATTATGGAGCTGGCCCATAGCAGACTGAAATGATATAAGATAATGGGAACATTTATTGTTTTGAATTGCCAGCTGATAACCTAAAATCTTTTGGTGTTATAACACTAAAAGGTTTTAGCTTATCAGCTGGCAATTAAAAACAATAAAAAGTTGTTCGGTATACCAAACAACTTTCATAGCTAACACATACCGTACTAATTGTTTCATTAGTTCTTCTGGTAATGTAAGTTTTCTTCCCAATTTCACCTAGGCCATGTTGTCCTACTTCGTAGTAGGACATGCATGTTAGCATGTTTATGATTATTTAAGATAAAAATAAAGTTTATTTAAGTTACGTTCTAAAGTTAATAAAATTATAATTGTTGATTAATACTAACTTCAAAGGACTGAACCAATAAAGACTTGTTTGACTCATAAATTTCGTATTTATTTGCAAAAAGGCTTATGGTGTGCCATATTAACCGAAGTTACTCTATCTAGTTTTTAAAGTCGAATTCAGATATTATTATTTATTTGTTGTTATTCCTTATACGATAAAGGTGTCGTTATTCTTCTACACTTTAGTCAGTTCAGTTATCGAGGTGAGAGGTAGGTTCTTAATAAAATGTGATTAGGTATTATTGTAAGTGTAAATAACTTTATATAGGATAGATATTTAGCGCCTCGTGGTTTCACCCGCGCAGATTTTAATCCCGGTATTCCCACGGGATAAAAAGTAGCCTATGTGATACTCCAGACTATAATATATTATATCTCTGTGTCAAGTTTCATCCAGATCCGTTCAGCCGTTCCGGCGTGAAAGAGTAACAATATACATCCATACTTAAAAACTTTCGCGTTCGGTATACCGAATAGTAGTAGAATATTGATTGCTTGGCGAGTTTTATTCCTTCCTAAGCGCTTACGCAGGCGGCAGCTAGTGCGTAATAAGAAAGGAGCAAAATCATGTTTTGGATTCCTATCCTACAAATACAATGCCCCTTTCCCAATCCTTAACGAATTCAGCTGAAACGTAATTTATAACCCGGAAAAACACATAGGTTACTTTTTATTTCAATAGATATCACGCGAATGCTTGTATAAAAATAAATAAGCATACTTATCCTTCAGAGGGTAGTAAGGACCCTTATAAATCTTCGTCAGGTTGAATGATGCATTCAAAATCTCTCCCAGCAATAAATAGTTTGTACCATTTTGTAATAATTTATATACAATTTTCAGCCACAAAATGACTTAAAAATGTTAAGTTATGCATCTTTGTAGTTTAAATTTACCAAATAAAGTGAAAATTATGATTTTCATAGACTAAAGGATTGAACCAAAGGATTTTTACTAATATCCAAAAATCGCAAGTTACCGAAAATATTTGAAAATTTATGTCACTTAGTTTCTGAACGTCCCGAGACCTTGAAAAACATTTAGCTCACTTTGTCAGCTTTATAAATGGTGGCGGTACCAATTCTTAAGCAAAAATGTTTTGTTGAGGTTATGTTCAAAAAAGTTATTTGACATTTCACAAAGGCAACCAAAAGCAAATTGGTCTTTATTTATTTCTAACCCAAGGACCACTTTGGATTGGGGTACGAAAGTGAAAGCTGAAAGCAGATGGCGCTATGTTACATCGTACCTGGATCTGTCATAATGCATCTTTGTTTATGTTTGTTTACAATTATTATAATTGCTAGATCCCCAAAATATATTCAACGTGGAGTGTATTTCAATTAAATGATAAGCTACGGATAAGAAAAGCATCTACCACTGGTAAAAAAGGTGCTCTGATAGAAAGGTAAATATCTAAACACGTCATATCAATATTAGTCAGAAGCTAAGGTTCACCACAATAAATTTTTCAACAACTATTTTGTCGTTATAGGCTGGATTCCTACGTCAGGAACATTCTTATTGGAGTAGAAGACGAGTTGGACGATCAGATTCCGGGGTTTCCTGCCTTGGATAGCTTCAGAGATGTTAATAAGAGCAAAAATCTGCTGGCGTTTTTAAAACATCACATTCAAGAGTTTGCAGCAATATAAGAGATAAAATTCTCAATGAATACTTGCGCTGCTTGCATAGATAATTAGATATTTTCGTACTTCTAATAAGGTAGCTTAATTATGACAATAAATAAACTTAAAAACATTGTGTTGTAGTGTTTAAGTAGTATCAAATTATCGTTGAAGTAGAATCAGTTAATTAAGCGTTTTATTTTGAAACCAATTCATGCTCATACTATTTGCGCCCCGCGGTTTCACCCGCTCAGATTTAAATCCCGTTATTCCCACGGGATAAAAAGTAGCCTATGTGCTATTCCAGACTATAATCTATCTCTCTGCTAAGTTTCATTTAGATCCGTTCAGCTGTTCCGGCATGAAAGAGTAACATCCATCCATCCATCCATACGTACAAACTTTCTCGTTTATAATATTAGTAGGATTATGCTTCGACAATGCTTCTCTTATTATCGAGCTTCTGAAGTCTAAAAATCAGAGCGATTTTTTTTCAGTACCTAGGTGTAGCTTGGTTTCTTTTACTTAAATTGATTCATATTAAAATGCTGAAATCATAATAGGTGTTGCTTCAGTTGAAGAAAGGGACTACTACATTTTATAGTGCCCATTAGGTTATAAAGAGCACCGGTGGTCTAGTGAGAGTGACCCGCCTTCCGATCGTAAGGTCGCAGGTTCGAATCCGGTCGTGCACCAATGGATTTTTCTATCGAAAAATTTATGTGCGCAATGCCAGCGCTCCTAAACAGTGAAGGGAAACATCGTGAGAAAACCAGTTAGTTTTCTAGCAGCGGCGATGGGCTTGCAACCTGTCACGTATGGAATACTAACTACTGCAAAATGTGAGTATGTGCCAAATGTAATGAAATGTAATGTTAGGACGTACCTCTGACTAACCCCTTAGACATCCTCAAAGAATCTTGAGTTGAGTAGTACTTGGTACTGAGAGATATGAAGGGATATAATAATAACGATAATAATGCTGGACAATCCACACAGCACCATCTAGCCCCAAAGTAAGCTATTCAAAGCTTGTGTTATGGGTACGTACTAGATAACTGATATATTTAATTTATTATATACTTGGATAGATATTTTTTTATTATACATAGAACACACCCAGACCAACGGAACAAATTTCTGCAGTACGTATACAAATTTGTTCCAAAGCGGGAATCGAACCAGCAACCTCTTGCGTCGCAGACGGACTCTCGTTTGCTGCCTATCTGCTGGATATCTACCATGCCTGGGGATCAAAGTCGTAGAGCTGTTTCAGTTTAATTAGGCTAGTTTATTTTAAGCAGACAATACAATAAGTAAAAACTGTGGCCACTTTTTTATAATTTACCTACCACAGAGAGGTCCACAAACATTTAATATCTTTCTGAAGCATAAAAACATATATCGCTACAAGAAAGGCCAATTCATCTATATTCATCCGACTTTCCTCCAATTATTTATATAGAAAGTGTGTCTGTAGCTTTGTCTGTTTGTATGTTAAACTTTCACGGCTAAGCCGATTGGATGAATTGGATGATATTATATTAAATCCCGAAGGTGGATACTTTATTTCATGATTTGATACGTACCTACGAGTACATGTTAAAAACCATTAATACAAAAAGCTGATACCTTCACATATTTCTATTGTTTTTCTTTATAAACTAGTAGGTCGCCCCGAACTGAGATTTCGTGACGCGACGCGATCGCTCCGAAAATATAAGTAAGTGGCAGTCAGAGGCGAGTCCAAACATTGTGTTTGGACTTGTATCTGGCTGCCACCTATTAACTAAGAATGGTAACCAAGTTTCAACTGAATTGGCCTATTTATTAAAGAGAGTTCCGATGACCTTGACTCTATCATCAGAACAGGTCGCTATCACCAGGTAATGAGAACCAAGTACCTTCTTTATTTATTTCAAGAAAAAAATAATTGAAAACCCAAAGGAACTATCTGACCAGTAGAAAAACCTTGATGCCAACGAAACTCTTACAAATGGTAGCTCTTGGGTCGTTGGTTGGTAGTTGTAGTAGGTAATTTAACTTTTTTCATTTATCTCAAAAAGCGAGCAAGCTAGAAAAAAGATTAAAATGGTTTTGAAATATCCAAATCAACCTCTTTCATATGACATGTCATTTTATATTTTGCATAACTTTTATATTTTTAGCCCCCTTAAAAACCCCGATATTATAATAACCCCTCATACGATTTTACCAGGGAATTCCTCAAGTTCAAGCTATCGACTTACCAAATTTAATGCAGATCGGATAAATAAACGGGTTTCAAGTTATCGTCGGACAAACACACATACATACATAAAACGCCAAATCGCACAAGTAGAAAAAAAAAACTTTAAACAGCTTCACGACTTTGATCCCCAGGCACGGTAGATATCCCTTCAGATCTCCCAGTACCAAGTAGGTACTAATTCAAGATTCTTTGAGGATGTCTAAGGGGGGTAGTCAGAGGTACGTCCAAACATTACATTTGGCACATACCCACATTTTGCAGTAGTTAGTATTCCATACGTGACAGGTTGCAAGCCCATCGCCGCTGTTAGAATACTAACTGGTTTCCTCACGATGTTTTCCTTCACCGTTTAAGAGCACTGGCATTGCGCACATAAATTTTTCGATAGAAAAATCCATTGGTGCACGACCGGATTCGAACCTGCGACCTTACAGTCGGAAGGCGGGGTCACTCCCACTAGACCACCGGTGCTCTTCGCCCAAGTTGATTGTAAGATTTTCGTTCGCTTCGCTCACTCAATCAATAATTGAGTTATTATTACCATATTTGATCAAGACTTATTTAAAGGAGAGAAGGTACCTACTTTGTTCTCTTATTATGGTGACAGTGAATGTCTGATATCGGATCCAAGGTCTGTATAATGGAACTCTTCCATAAATTATCCGATAGTTTTAACTTGAATAAATAATTATAAATAAATAATAAATAATGCTGGACAATCCACACAGCACTATCTAGCCCCAAAGTAAGCTATTCAAAGCTTGTGTTATGGGTACTAAATAACTGATATATTTAATACATTATATACTTACATAGATAGATATTTTTTATTATACATAGAAAACACCCAGACCATCGGAAAAAAATTCTGCAGATCGTACACAAATTTGTTCCACGGCGGGAATCGAACCCGCAACATCTTGCGTCGCAGGCAGGCTCTCGCCCGCTGCGCCACAGAGGTCGTAATACCTATTACTAATATTCAAAAGTGACATGTCATATGAAAGGGGTTGATTTGGACATTTTATAGAAGGCGGTAGTCAGAAGCAAGTCTAAATATAATGTTTAGATTTGCCTCTGACAACCACCAACTTTATTTTCAAAGCCTTCGTATCGCATTACGAGATCTCATGCAGTTTGTGGCTAACCCCTAGTATTTATTTAGTGAATCCAAAATAGTGACAGCATGATGTTTCGACGATGGAGCCTAGTAATGTTGAACGAAATAAATTGGCCTATTGAACTGAAACCTAGTAAGCGTATCGTTATGTTTGGGGTAGTCGGAGCAGAGCACCCCTAAAAAAAGTAAACGGCAAAATACTAGAAAGTAAGAAAGAAACATTACGTAACTACGTGGATTATTTATTAGGTACTAGTTGGCACGCCGTGGTTACACCCGCGCAGATTGAAATCCCAGTAATCCCACGGGATAAAAAGTAGCCTATGTGCTATTCCAGTCTATAATCTACCTCTCTGCCAAGTTTCACCCAGATCAGTTCAGCCGTTCCGGCGTGAAAGAGCAACAAACATCCATCCATCCAGGTATTAGTAGGATTGATACAGAACTGTGCAGAACTCAGTGGCTGTCAGTGGTGTTTAAGTCAGCAAGTTGAAGTGATCAAATAGATTAACGAATAAATTTAATAATTACAGAACCTAAACAGTTTATTTCGTTTTAAGTATTAGTGAATTATTAGGAGCAGATAAAGTCGGGGGTAGCAACTAGTCCAATTACAAATATTCAGTTGACAGCTAATGGCGGCTTTACATTATGGCTAGTTTAGTAGAACTAAAGAGGTTTGCGTTTAGATTAGTGTTTGCACTTGCAAGCCAATACATGACACACACACACGCGCAACTTTTACTTATACATTTTACTCGAAATGGTATATTGTTATACCTATTACACACACGCGTAAGAAATATAACGATTTCATAGAAGCAATTAAAATGGAAGTTCCTGAAGATTCTACTGCAGCTAAAGCGACCTCTGTGGCGCAGCGGGCGAGAGCCTGCCTGCGACGCAAGAGGTTGCGGGTTCGATTCCCGCCTTGGAACAAATTTGTGTACGATCTGCAGAAATTTGTTCCGATGGTCTGGGTGTTTTCTATGTATAATAAAAAATATATATCTATGTAAGTATATAATGTATTACATATATCAGTTATCTACCATGACACAAGCTTTGAATAGCTTACTTTGGGGCTAGATAGTGCTGTGTGGATTGTCCAGCATTATTTATTTATATATATTTAGAGAATTATGTATATTATCATACCTACTTAAAAATGTTGCATGTCGGTTATCGACGAAGTTTGTGAGACCACAATTACACTTAGACCATGATTCACCAAACTTCTGGCAAAGAAATACATTTCATTTCATTTATTTAAAGCTGTAGGTGCAGCTCAAGACAGTCAGCTCGAGTTATTAGGTATCAGTTTACCCAAATAGATAATAATGTGTAGATGCCAAAAATGCATCAAACGTATATATAATAAGTGTGTATCTGGCAGTTACGCGACAATACGTAGGGAGTGTCGATAATAATATTTTCTGCAATTTAATGACGTTTCACTAGTAGTAGGTAAGGGATGGTTGTATAATTACACGCCACCCAAAACGAAGGCGAGATTTTACATTTTACGGATATGAGAGAGCTATTTATCTACACTAATAATATTATAAAGAGAAAAACTTTGTATGTATGTTTCGAATAGGCTCAAAAACTACTAGTCCGATTTCAAAAATTCTTTCACCATAAGAAAGTTAAATTATCCTTGAGTATCATAGGCTACATTTATTACTGAAAAAAATTAGGGATCCCTACTAAAACTTAAAAAATGTAACCCGAGGTGTAATATAAAATATCTTTCACCGCATGCGCTGCGGAAACTATAGACGATACAAAAAAAATGTTCTACAATATTAAAGAACACATCATTATCTACAATTAAGTCTGCAATAGCATATATCTAACTATTGTAGTTATGTTACTAAAACAACTTTTCTGTATTTAAAATGTTGATAAAAATGCCGACCAAAAACAGACCATGTTATCCTTTATATTAGTCCTTATACAAATAAATTATTTTGTATGCAAGGCTGTTCCAATACTTATCGACTACTACTTGAATTTTTTAAATCGGACATTACATTCAAAAGATATTATTATTACGAAATTAAAAACTTTAGCGCGCCTTAGAAAGCGCGAAAGCTAGGCGAGTTCTCACTCAGCGTGGGCACAATGGTGTGCCAGCTACAAGCATGTGTATATGCCCGTAGCTGGCACACTTGCATGCAAGCTACAGACACATACGCTAATTGGCATGCCTGTACCTGGCATGCAAGTAGTTAGCACAACATTCTATTTTAGGTCAGCTCTGGCATCCACGTGACGGAGGGGACTCGGGGGGGGGAGGGCTACGAAACCAGCATGTGTGAACGTCGCGACAAGTACAGGCATGCCAGTACCTGACGTGTTGGCATGCCACGTAAGCGAGGGGACGCGGGGGGCTACGAAACCGGCATGTGTGACCGTCGCGATACCTGACCTGACGAGTTAACTTGCAAATGTATCCACAATGTGCCCGTAAATCCTGCATGCCTGTAACTTGCATGCTCGCTACTGTACCATTTTACTGTCACGTGTATTTTCACCTTCGTGTGTTACGAAGCGCGGGAGTCTAAGTTTATGCTAAAATGTTGAAAAAAATTATGTCCACCCATGCGAAGCTGGGACAGGCCGCTAGTTACCTATACTTACAATAACACAATTATGGAAACTTGCCATACTTTAGAATCTAACAGATATCTAAGGTTTAGATACCTAGCTACATCCTACTAATAGGTATTATAAATGCGAAAGTTTGTGAGTATGGATGGATGTTTGTACTCTATAACTCCAGAACGGCTTAACGGATCTGGATGAAACTTGGCAGAGAGTTATATTATAGTCTGGAATAGCACATAAGTAGGCTACTTTTTATCCCGTGGGAATACCGGGATTTAAATCTGCGCGGGTGAAATCGCGGGGCGCAACTAGTTAATTATAAAAGTACGTGGTTAAAGGATCATACAAAAGAGTAGTAGAACTCTTTTTTTGTGAAGGGCTCGTCCGGGGAAGTACTACCACCACGCCTTTTTCTGCCGCCAAGTAGCGTTGCTATATTTTGGTTTATAGAGTGTGGTCACCGGTGATTACAGGCACATCAGGCTTTACATCTGTATGCCTCAAGATGATGGACGCAGGGCAGTGCTTCGTAAGGCAAGTTCCTGTCGTGCGTGACTTACGGGCAATGCTTTGTAATAGCTGATGGTAACCACTTAACATCAGGTGAGCCATCTGCTTGTTCCATCAGCTAATTGTATTAAAAAACAAGCCCTATGTTTTTTGGCTGTTCTTCTAGGCTTTGGTTGCGTGGAAGGGGCGCGGGCGCCTGGAGTCACCTAGCTTTGAGACGTTTTAAAGTGATCCTTGTCATTTTATTGAATAAATATCTTTTTGCTTTGACCTTCACCTCGAAATTCATCAGATATAGGTATACACTAAGTTAATTAGCAAGATAATTAACTTACCCTCGGTTCCTGAAAACTCGATCAACATTTATCGCCTGTCAAGTCGCTTGCTATCTCTATCCAACTTAAAGTAAAAGCTGAAATAGCAAGTGACTTGACGACCGATTAGTTTTGATCAAGCTTTCCGAAACCGGCCGTTAGTATACAAATCTAGAGCGAAAATGCTACTGTCTAAATTTAGTGAACTGAGCTTAGCCATGTGTAAACGCGCGCGGAGGCAGTCATTTGTGAGTCTTCTACTCCTTGATAGAGAAAATCGAAAATTACCGAAAAAAAAGTTTATAGAACGACAAAAAAGTTTAAAATGTCCAAAGACAACAAAACCATGTCAGCTAATCTTCGCATATGTGTGTGAGAGGTCAACTTATACAAGCCAGTAAAGTTTTCAAGAAAGTTTTCACAAATGCTAAAATTTGACAGATCAATTCTATGGTGGCGGTCGGCCCGCTGGGCACATTTCGGTAATTTTTTATCATCTAAGAAAAGTGCGTGGGATCAATATCTGCTATCAATAAAACTATCTGTTTAATTAACATCCTCTATTAGCAGTTATGTAATTAATACATTAGATACCGCATCCACCTGTCGTTGGTTTTTGCAATCGCAAAAACTTGCTAGCCTTCGTTGAGCTAACGTTAGATTGGAACGAGTTTGTAATAAGATGTCCTATTCCATTGATAAGTAGTTTTTTCCTTAAAGGACTAAATATTATTTAAGAGTAAGATAATTATTATTTAAGAGTATGATAATTATTATACGAGTATAACAGTAACCCCCGGTATCTGAAAGCACGATCAACACTAATCGGCTGTCAAGTCACTTGCTATCTCTATATAATTTGAAGTAAAAGCTTAAATAGCAAGTGACTTGACAGCCGATTAGTGTTGATCGAGCTTTCAGAAACCGGGGGTAAGAGAAGTGTGTTTTGAGTTGTAGAGAACTTTTGCAAGGGCTCGTCCACCGATTTGCTACGACCATGCTTATATTTATGCCACCAAGCAGCGTTGCTGTTTCGGTTCGAAAGGGCGTATTTTTTCTTTGTTTTTGTGTATTGATCTGTATCTGTGTGTACCAGCAAAGCAAACAAGTTACCTAAAATTGTGTTGCCACCAACTTTTAGTGAAAAAGAATAATTTATTTATGTATTGAAAAACCATTAGGTATGTTGTAAACACGGCTACACTGCTAGCTTTTATGTCCTTACGGAGCCAAAGCAAAATGACAGGTACTATAAAGTAAGCGTAATTTTTTTTGGCTTCGTGTGATCTGTGTCTGTGTTTACCTTTAACTACAATCAAACGCTTCAATTGAAGCACTTATTGAGCTAATAAAGCTCGAAGCTGCGACAGCGACGGTGCTCTACTTGGATTAATGCGTTCCATTTAATCTAATGCAGTGAGTCAGAGACTGAATGTGTCTCATATTTTAGACAGCGAGAATAAATAGGTTTTAGTAAACATACATGTTTCGTGATTCGGAAGGTATACAATGGTGTCTGCCTAGTTGTAATGCGTGTGGGGATTAAAGCCGTGAAGCTATTTTCTGTTTTTTTTTTGTATCATGACTTTGCTAAGTAAACAACATTATTTTATGCTATTGTAGTGCTAGTTTTTGAGTCCTATTAATTTGCCTCTCTACTAACCTGTTCTTAGAGATGCCTTGTCTAGCACGCATGCGCTAAATTCCACCAGTGAGTGTCGTATTGCTTCCAGCTGGCCTCTTTTTAGCTGAATCTAGCCGTTTACTGATAAAACTATCGCTTAGATTTGTGTCCACATTTAATTACTCTGACTGACTCTTACGTTTTATGGTTACAAAAGTTAGTTTTTTAACCATTACTTTTTTTGATTGGTAAAACTTAATAGTTATCTAAATACCTAGAAGGTATGCCATTCTGAAACATTATGTCTATATAAAGTAATATAAATTATAGGAGACAAATAAATAAACAACATTATCAGGATTAATAAAGGCCTATTGAAAAACAGTTGGCAACATTTTGCATTGTTTGGTTGACGAACAAAAGATGCAAATGTTTCCAGCGATATAACTGTATAGGCCGATAGACTTTGTTAATATAGTACCTAGCCGTAGGTATACACAAGTAATGACTTGAGATCTACTTGTGTAACATTGTCGTTACAAATCGTGACCGGATGTTAGTTGCTGAGTCAACTTTATACAAAAAACTGATTAACACGGTCAAGTATCTAACCTAAACAAGTTTACTAATCGGCCATTAACTTTAATTTAAGTGAAAATATTGTGTGTACAATATATGTATACGTTTTTTGGATTGGTATGTTACATTTGAAAGATGATTTTCAAGATGATCCTTGTGATTTTATTGAATAAACATATTTTGAACTTGAAAGTTTTCCCAAAGCGTCTAACCATATACCGGGTTAATTATCTAAAACAAGATATCTTCTACTGTTACAGCAGTAAAATCAGTGCTTGTTGAATAAACAAATCTAATATACAAGCTTTACTTAGCAACCATGCATTATAGTAGTTTATTTTGAACTCAAATACTGTTCACTCTCCAAAATACGAGTACAATTTCTCAGTGTTTGAGAGCGACTGCGATAAAGCAACTGTCACTTTTTATAGGAAAGTATTTCCCCTGTACTCCTGAGGTGCAGCAGAGTGTATCTCAACGAGCACTCTACCTTGGAACACTGGAAATGCCCAGGGAGGCATGCGCCGGCACAAATGATCTGCTCACCTTCTTGAAGGACATCGGATGGCAAGACTAGATCCACCACCCGTCACGCAAAATGGGCTCACCAGAGGCCTAGTTGCGGAAACCGGTCCGCCACGTACCAAGTACAAGTACCACTCGTGAGCGTGGAGCTTATGAGCGTCGAACCTTAGAGCCAGAACCCTCAATCGCAGTACCACCCACATCGCAGTGTATCTCCGTGATAATCTCCCGCAGATTGCGGCAACAAATGCTCGAGGCAAGCTCTATCGAGAAGGTGATATTTCATTACATAGGAATTACATTTATCTACACCCACTACCGATTCTTTTTTGCTAGGCAACTTTTTGTAGTTCGAAGACGGTCTTATGAGCTACAATTTGCTAATGCGATTCTACTTCGCTGGATCTTAGCATGATAAAAGATTACCAGTATTTTCTCACGTCGTTAAGTTTTCATTAACCAACTTCAAAAAGGCTCTTCTCGGCTGCATTTCTTTAAAGTACAGTATGTTAACCGATATTATTTTCTTTCTCTATTTTTACCAGATAAAGAAAAAAAAACAGTATAGTAAAGTATGATAACTTAAAAAAAGGAGGTTCTCAATTCGATTGTTTTTTTTTCATCTCTTATTTGGTAGATTATGAATAGAACTCAGAGCTTTTGGAATAAATACGAATAATTAATGTGATCAAATGACTTAATGCTGACAAGGGTGTTTCTCGCTGACATGTTCAACTTTTTTAATGTTTTCACGAATGTTATTGTAAAAAATCGCAAACAACGAAGTTTCGGAGAGTTTTACTAAAAAGCTTCAGCAAAAAGCGCTGAAGAAAAAAATTAATCGCCCAGCGCCAAAGGCCAAAAAATTGGTATGTACGAAAGGTTTTTTTATTTTTTATAAACAATGCGATTTCGTACCATCAAACACGTTGACATGTGCAAACCAGAAGACTATTTATTTCTTCTGTGCTAGAAGTTACTTGACGGTTGTCAGCATCTTAAATTCCAGAGGTGTTCCACTCAAAATCAGTATTTTCACATTCCATTTGTGTTCTTGCAGCTGAACTGATCGCAGGAAAGCCGTTTGAAATGCATCTGCGGCAAGCATTGTTCGTATTAATTAGTGCTAATTCCAGCATTTATCATCGCACGCAGCGCGGTTACACAATACTGCGCTGCGGCGGCGTTTACATTAACGAGATGAGTTTTACTTTCAAACCTTGTTGTCGTGTCAAGTTCTTTCGAAAAAGGCAGTGTGGTGAAAGGATTTTACATACGCCTCAAAGAAGCTCTTCTCGGGCTCTTGAGCCCGAGAAGAGCTTCTTGACACATGACACATGTCATGTTTCGAAGTGACAACATCAGGTAGAAATTTACTTTTGAAAAATATGGAATAAAACGTTACACTGGTATAAGTGGACCTGTACAGGCTGATAAAGATGATGACAAACCCAAGGGGTTAATACAGATGGCATAACATAATTTAGATTATGATCTGTGACTGACATTACGTGCGTACGCGCAGGCAAATCATCTAGATCACGCAACAATTGCCCTCGATTCATGAAGAGTTGTGAGAATGGGATTTACAACCTGAATTAACCTGAACCATCTTTTGATAAATAACTAATTTTCATACAATTTCCTGATAGATCAAGCATGACCCACCTGATATTAAATGGTAACCATCAACTTTAACGAAGCATTGCCTCGCAAGTTACGCACAATAAGAACATGCCCGACGATGCACTGACTAGTGTCCATCAACTTGAGGCATGTATGTGAGTGGTGTTTGGGGTGAAAGTATTGAATATTGCGCCCCTGTGAGGAGGCTCCTTTCGTGCAAGTTACTAAGTAACTTGAGGCATAAATTTACTAAAGCCTCAAGTGCCTGTAACTCATTGAATACAAACTCATATTTTTATAGTACGTACGTACGTATATTAGATGAATAAACAACATAATGAACCTCTAAACGTGAAACGACCGATAAACATGTGTTAACAACAAGATATCAAGCAAATGGTCCCAAATTTAATGAAGAAAACCTGTAAGTCAAATATATCGGTACAGTTATACAGAATGTAAAAATAACTAAAAGATATAAAAAGCCCGAAACGTCTCGATAAAACATACAAGACGAGCTTCTATTTTGCTGCTACAAAGAGATTTTTGTGCACATTTTAAAAGCTTCACAAGCTTACTGCTTTTACAAAGATAGCATCGCTGAAACAGACAGAAACAAATAGACTAAACGTAGACAGAACAAAAGAATAGGCTTTTCTGTTCAGTAGTAAATAAACATAATCCTAAAATCGAGCTCGTGCGCCTAGCCCCGCCCGCGGCTATCGAACCCACTATCGCAGAGTTGGTCACGCACGCTCTTGCACTATGAATATGGCTCCGGGCTAAAATACGAAAAACACGTAGAACTGATTACGACTCTAGAAATAGAAATGTGTACTTTTTATTTATGCAGAAATACCACACAAAATATGAATCTAATGTGGGTATAATATAATGACACACCTAATACAAGGCGATCATAAGACTTGTCATGCTGTATGGATCTGAGTTTGGGGCAACCAAAGGGACGGATGAAATAATAATGCATGCAGGAATTATTATATTAGAAGGTAATGCCTGTGAGGCATAAAAAACAAGAAGAGGAGAGAGAGATTACATATGGATGTGGATGGTTTAAGAAAGAGATGTAGAAAAGATGAATGGACTATGTAAAAAATGACATGAGCAAGAAATGAGTGAGCACCAAGATGACGAATGATAGAGGAGAGTGGAAGAGTAAAAGTGTTTAAAAAGTTAGCGTGGGATAAAGGGCAGGAAGATTTTGATAAAGACGCACCAAAACGGATGACATTTGTCACATACCAACATGGTAGTTTGCAAGTCCATTACCACTGCGCTGTTAGAACGAAGAATATATACTGGTTTCCTGACGATTTTCTCAAAAGAAAACGTGTACAATTCTTTACCTCGTAGGTACTTTTTGTTTCAGAGAATTTTCTCAGGTACTTTTGGGTTTTGTTTTAATCTTTAAAAAATGCTAATCTACACCAAATTATAAACAGCTATGTCAACTTTTTAACCAACCAGTATTTCAGGAGATAAAGCCGCGCTGATAAAGATCTGAGATGATATTTAGATAGGCAGTGATCAGCACGGTAAAATACACAAGCGCTTGCGCTACGGAACTGTAAGCAAAATATGCATACGCTATATAGTATGAACACCGAATGTATTTTTATATTATATAATTTTAATATTTTTGATAAATAATTTAACAATTATAATTTTAATATATTTTTGATCGGAAGGCGAGGCCGCCATTTTTGTAAGTCTCCGCCAAGACTTTTGTACGTCTGCTGGGAAAATGTTCGAAACAAAAGACCTACTCAGCCAAATAATTGGCAATTGACGTCAAATCAACTAGGTACCCTCTTCATCCCGTCGTCATCCTGCATTTATTTCGCCTCTTTGCATTGAGGGTGCTTAGCGATGGTGGCATCTTGTTAGCACGCCAGGGGCAATACTTCAATGTGGCTAGTACAGTTAGCGTCGTCAAATGAACAAGAAATACTTGTTGCCTTATTATATTCAACAACCGCTAAGCCAATGTCTAAAGAATTGCTAGCTCATTTTATCAACTTTTATAATATTGACCGACATTATATAATAATTTATATTTATAGTCATACAATAAATATAATAATATGTTTACGATTATTGAAGGTGTACGCACGATGTAGAATATACCGTTATGTGCTTTGATTGCATAGTCATCAAACCGATAAATATTTATCGCATTCAAATAAGTTAATTCCGTGGATGATGTATCATAAACTTAGTAAATAAATTAATACATAAATAATCATCATGCATTCTATGTCTAAGAATACCTGTTTTGAATGATTTGTATGTTATCATTTATTGTTTTTCTAAAATCACCGTAAAATCCGAGAATTACTGAAAAAACCGACACATAAGGTTTGGAAATAGTCTCAGCAAGCAGAGACAGCGCGTGGGAGGCCTTAGGCGCCACACCTACAACCAAGTAACACACAAGCAAAGTCTGCAAAACACTACGTTGTACAACCACAACAATGCACTTGAAATATACCAGCGCAGGACGCAAATACAGCTTGAACTCTGTTTATTTATAAGTTGAGGAAATACTAGCCGCTTACCCTTACTCCCGTAAAGGGATTAATAAAACTTATAATAGATGGGATGTTAAAAAAGTTATGCTGACGAATTCTTAACCGTTTTCGTCTACGGCGACTGTTAATGCATATTTAATGTGTGAGGGCTTTATTGTATTATCCAGACTGCGCTAACATCTAAAAGTAGACCTTTATAAAACTAGAATAATTCATAATCCTGCGATGGAATAACAAACACGTATAAAAAACAAAAAGGCTTTAGAAGATCAAAGAAGTTTAGATTTTTTGGCTAATTCGTCGTTTAGCAAGTCAAAGCAAGTCGTGAGTAAGAAAATACTTCGGTAGAACGTTTACTTTATTGATTGCTTTTTAAAATCAACAAACTTGAATGACAATCTTTGCAATTGTGATTGTGATTCGACTTCGGTTCCCACGGAGCTTTCGACGGTAGACCAGTTAACAAGCAGATTTTATTACAACTGTACGAGCTTGATGCCCTTGAACCAGTTGACAGCAATTGTTTCGATTGTAAACCACTAATTGTAAAGCAGGTAATAAACTATTTTATTTGCTAAGTGAAACGAAGGGTTATTAACAAGGTTATTGCTAGAAAGCATACCATTGTTTTTTTTTAATAATTGACCGAGCGAGCGAAGCGTCTCAGTTTCCACATTGGCCAAAAATGCGTTTGTCCGGATGTCTTTCTGTCTGTCTGTCTGTTCTCCTCTACAGGTCGCATTTTTCAACCGATCTGGACGAAACTTGGTACACAGGTTATATGACTTATTAGATTTTTTTGTCGTCGGGGATTTTTGATTGGAGGGGTACTTCCCCCAAAAAAAGTGCAAAAAGGGGGCTCTTTGATATACTGGATATCTCCACCAAATGAGATCCGATTTTGATTATTCTTTTTTTATTTGAAAGGTAGTTACTATAAGTTGGTCTCATAAAAGTTTGGCGAAGATCTGATAAGGATCTTCAGCATGATGAACAGGATAGCTCATCAAACAATCGATGGTTTTCAATCAAATTTGAGAGAAACACAAAGGACCTCATTCTACACAAGATGATGCAAAAAAAATCAAAAAGATCAAAAAATCACAAAACGGAAAATGCACTTGCACATTACATTCCTCAAAAAGCTCACTTTTAGTATGCTCGCGAGGTCTACAGCTCCCAGAGCCACTAGTTTATCAGTATCGAACCTGTCATAGGTGCAACAAATTGACATAACTTTTCCACTTGATATTTAATAAACAACAATCAAGTTAATGATTTCATGTTGGTAATGCGATATTCAGTGTTTCGCTAATGATTCATTCATTTCGTTTCATAAACTCTGTCCCCAATTCAAAATGTCAAAACTAATTGACAAGTTTATTGGAGTTTTATGCTTTGAACTTTAGCTTAATTATTTTAACTTTTTGAGCATAGTTGCAACTTGAAGCCAGACGGCAGGTATGATTAGCGGTTTTATTATGCGCATTTATGGTCTCAACTTATGTGTACTCCACTATAATTTCTAGTTATTATGATGTAAGCTGTTTTTGCTGAGTATATCTGTGAGTTCCCTAGTTCGCGTAAACTTAAAGGTCACCTGACCGGCTTTGAGGGCGTCGCCCTACTCGCGTTGTACCTGGTACATACGCAACTATTTATTTGTATTTATGCCCTTACTTAGTGATTTTTTATTAAGTACATGTTGGTACTTTTCTCAGGTCCTAGAGTTAGCACCACTATCTTCAACAATCACATCAGTTTTTGAATTTAGTTTTACGTTATTTTCACCATTTTCTTATAATATGGGGGATCGGCACAACAGGTTTTTTCTCTCCACTGATGTTTTATAGAGATGAACCGCCAGTCACTCATTTCCTAGTCATGTCATCTTTAACACGGTCCATCCATCTTTTCTTTAACCTACCTCTACTATATTCACACACTATTGTATTTTAATGTTTTAAATATAAAGCGTTTATAAGATAATAGGTAAAATGAATATCATAAGTCTTAGTCAACGATGATCGTGGGAATCATAATTCTAAGCAATTCCCTGTCATAGTAAATGTCGCGCAAACCCACTCACTGACTAGGTACTCAGTTTAGTTTAACTCTTCATAACAACATTCTTGGGGTCTTTGTGTTCGAAGAAGCATTTTTAAATTACGTTCATCTCTCTATTGTAAGTATCATGCACAAGTTCAGGACAATAAGCTTGTCATGATTGCTGCGTAGGTGGCGATCTCGTTGTGCCCAGCGGAGGCGGTTGTGAATTATAATTTTGACATGCAGGCAGATGAACTCTCTTCGACAGTAAAGACACGGGCGCATCCTGAACGGCGACAGGTAACTCGTGCTTTGAATACAAGTCAGCGAGAACTGAGAGGCATTCTTCGAAGCTTATATAAATTTACATATAGCTTATAGAGCCATCATAAACGCAGGTAACCGCCGAATCTTCCGGCAAGTGCATACTTACTCGTATACGTACAAGGCAAAAAAACAGAATAATTCCACATAGGTACCCTAAATAACAGGAGCTTTGAATCTCTATTTTAACTTTCAAGATGACTGGCTCGAAGACACTATAGTACAGACGCGAGAATATTAAGTACTAGTTGCGCCCCGCGGTTTCACCCGCGCAGATTTAAATCCCGGTATTCCCACGGAATAAAAAGTAGCCTATGTGTTATTCCAGACTATAATGTATCTCTCTGCCAAGTTTCATCCAGATCCGTTCAGTGGTTTCGGCGTGAAAGAGTAACAAACATCCATCCATCCATCCATCCATACTTACAAACTTTCGCGTTTATAATATTAGTAGGAGTAGGACATTCTGTTATTACGTTTTGATAGTTTAGCTGCAAGTTTATGGAATAAAAAATAAAGTAAGTCGAAAAAGAACACAGGCAGAAATAAACATGACTCGCACAACATTTACCTATGATTAAATCGAGCTCGTAAGTATACTGTAGGCATAATTTTCAATGTGAGATCATTGTAGCAACTATGAGTAGGCGACATCCCGTAAGCAAAGCCCTCTGGCAATGACGAGAAAGCGCACCATTTGTCAACTGACACAATTAACTCGACACCACTTCCCTTTGACAATGCGCTGACTTATTTATAGAAAGAAATTATATATTTTTTGTAAACAAAATATACCATCTCATAAAGCAATAATTTAAAATAGGCTCTAAAGATTAACGGGGAAATAGAAAATAAACATAAATCAAAACTTCATCTTAAAATTGTATGACAAGCTGGTACGATTTCCTCCACAACATAAAACTTACATGTAAGATGTAGTAAATAGAATGGGATCTTTTCACGACCGGCCGTAGATGTCATAAAACGACTAGGGAACGTACCAGGACATGGCACCAGTATCTCCTGAGTACTTCACACCGACGCTGCGGTCGCCAATCCACTAGCCATCGGATTTATCCAGGCTGATGAATGAAGCTTCAATTGCATCGATACAATATGTAACTGTTGATTGATCAAGATTATAAATGAAAAATACACATGTTTAGGATACATTAAACTGTATTTACCTCAGGAAGTTGCGATACAATTCCAGCGATCAATTAGAATAGCAAACTGCTTTTTAACAGGATATCAGCCAGTTAAGGGACAGGATACAGAATTATCCAAAGGAAACACGGAAAAAAGTACAACAACATGTTATAGCTGTCCACCGATATGACAGGTACACATAACGTGCTGACTTTCTACTATTTCTCTCACAAATGTTTGCAGCGACCTGGGTTAGAGAACTGCACTAAATACCTCGGCAAGTTCAAGCACCGTTTTCTTGGTAAAATTGATCTTAATATATACCTTGATACTCAACTTAGTTCAGCAATATCATGAACATGTCAACTACAAACAGACGTTTTAACTTTATTCTACCTTGACAATGGTAATATCATGGTGCCGGTCATACAACAGTTGGTGACAAAGTTTAACACAATTACACTGAAACTATAACAATACAGCATTGTACAAGGTAATGGGTTTCCTACTGTCACGGCTGATGTAACAAAGGCAGTTGTATAACGCGTTATGGAAACAGTGGAAGCCTTACGACCCCAGCCCCATATCGACATCCATGCGAAAGTGCTAGAAAACGAAACCTTCAAACTGCGCTTTTCGGGCGATTCCCGCCGAAAATAGCAAATATAATGTAAGGCCTCGAAACCCCTGTAAGTCCAATAACTAATTGAAATAGTCATTGAGACATTGAACATACTCGTACACGGTAACAATCATCTTTGTCGCGTGGAACGTGCGACTAGATTTATCTAGACGTTTGAAAGTGATCCTTGTGATCTATTATAATTTTTAGTATATCGAGCGATTATGGCGTGCATGTATGTTTCAAACTGTCTTTTTACATCAAATAAGTATATAGAATAGAGGAAATTAAATAACTACTGGGTAGCCGGCCGCTTTTATATTTTCACCGATCGTTTATTTAAATTTCTAAATTAGCTGCCACTCTACCACGCTTTTTCGTAATCGGATAAACGTGACGGAGATGATGCGACTTGGACATCACTCTGTTTGCGGTAATAGCATTATGTAGATTGTAGATACTTTCACAATGCAAAAAGGTAATCGGTAATCCAGCGCAGGCGATTATGATAGGCATAAGATGAAGGGCGTTTTCGCCAATAGCAAAAAAGTTATGTCGTATTTTAAACTTGTCTTAGTCATCGCTTCCTGTAGAATGTATGTAAAAATCTATAGTTATTAGAAGACGTAAGAAATATTATCTAAAAAAAATTAAAAATTCTTCCGCTGCTGCTTGTTATGCTACTATTTCATGGTGGCGCAGTCTGAAAAATCTGAAACAACATTGTTTAAGATCACAAAGGTTCAATAAAAATTTCATTTTGATCCTTCAGTAAATTGAACTTTCAGTAATTTTACATCTTTAATTATTTCGATGTTCTGTAAGTATTCATTGTACCAGCTCTACCGATTGCGACTAACAAGGATCCAGTGAGAATATACTCACTTGACTTATGTCAAGAAGTCTTCCTCACGACTACCATTCATCAAAAGAATTCAAATTATCGTATGAATGGCATTTAAAACTGCCATTGAGATCGGAGCGTGATGAACACGCGAGCTACGCGCTTAGCAGTAATTAAATCAAGAAATATTACAGGGTGTCCAAGGATTACTTCTGAAAATGGAAAGAAAAACAAAACTATTACTGTCTATTCCGACTTTTGACAGCAAACTTTTGCGTTTTACGGATATGATATTCCAGTAAATTAGGATTCAGTTTTTCCGAGACTTACATACATCTGTATGCCTCAAGATGATGGATGCAGGGCAGTGTATAGTGGGCACTTACGAGGCAATGCTTTGTTATTAGGTGACGGTTACCACATTAAATCCGGTATATCTACTTGTTGTGTCTGCAAGTAGTATAAAATATCAATTAATTGACTTTTAGGTTTGAATTATGTACCAATCCAGTTCTTTCAGGAATGTTCCCAGAATCTTTGCTTTTTCACACTCTGTACCTATAAGGTTTACTTTGTAAGCCATACCGTGTATGGCAGCCTCACGAAACTACACCATTCATTATTTATTGCTCAAATTCTGTTGGTTATTGAAAGGGTGGCAGATGGTGACTCAAGATTGTTTTGCATGAGTGCGTTCGAATGCGCGGGCAATCCTTTAAGAATCCATTAACTAATCGACTCTTTCGTCCCCTAATGTTCAAAGTTATTCACATAAGTAATCCATAAATTGGGTGTATTATTGCCTATAAAATACTAGTTTTGTGGGTGTGGGATAATAATATTAACCGGATTGACTGGATCTGAATTAATACCAATTCTTGTTTATGTTACAAGCGAACACTCTCTTTTTTTTATTTTATCACAGTTTCTAAATGAAAATTAGCCATGAAAAATTAAAGTAGAAGTTCATGTTCATTATTATATGATGATGGTATTAAAGTAAAGATAAATAAATAGATAGAAAATATGAATGTGAATAAATGTCGTTTTATCACTTACATAATGCAAAGAGCTGTTTATTCTTCGTAAACAGGGAGTAAAATAGCTCTTTGATCCCTATAGTAAAAGTGGTTTGAATTTGGAATGTGAATATTGTTATTAAAAGTTCAAATCACCAAAGAGATAAATCACGAAATTTGAAAGAAACACTCTCCCCGTTAAAATAGCTGTTTAACCCTACGAATAAATAATATTGTTCGTTGGTTTACCCACTATTAGGTAAAAAATTTACTAATTGTCTATCTTTTGAATATTCGCATTCGTACACCGCAATCTATAGAAATCGAAATCAGATACTAAAGGGCGGTCATGTCGATCATACTCGCTGAGCTATCTCTTGTGGATCTCTGAGTATCAGAAACCTTGAAAAATAATAACTGAAGCATTTGTTTCATGACGTCGACGACCAAAGACCAGTCAAACTAGCCACACCAGCGAATAGTCATAATTATGGTACAATAGCACCGTGGTACAGGTGCGGCGAAGGCGCGTGCCATACGCAGTGCCTGTGCTGACCAGCAAACCAGCTGCCAATGCCAACAATCTAGTGACATTTAGAACGATACAGTCACCACCAATCGGAACATTCACTTACAGAAGTCGTTCAATATATACTATGTACCTTTACTTTTGTCATAGGATTATATCTATATCCGTGTATGTGTTTAAAACAATGATTTTATAACACAAAAGTCTAAATTGAAACTATTTTATACAGATTTTCTTCTTCTAAACTTAATCATATATTGATCTGGAGTACCTGCGAGCCTATATAAACTAAGACATAAGATTGTGATCCCTGTGCACAAAATACGAGTAATTCCTGCTCGGTAATACCCCGACTGTAAATAAAAAGTTCCACTCATTCACAGTGTCGAGGGTGTGTTACCGAGCGGGAATGACGCCAAAATATGACACTCAGACGTGTTCAGGTTCTCGAGATCCTAGACTTGCGTATGTTCGAGGAAGATGTCAAAGGTACGTAAAATTTGCTAAGAAAACCATTTATTTAGGTTGTGATAATACTAAATAGTAGTAATTTTTGCTGCAAAACTCGATAAAGCCTGTGCCGGCTAAATATCAAGTTGTAAAATTTGTAAAGTTTCTGGTAGCGATTGTACTATTTATACGGTGTAATAAGGTAATACGAAAGCCCGTAGAATGAGCCGGCGTTGGTACATTCGCTTCCTGAATTGATTTACAGCGAGGCAAAGCGTTTACTACCTTCATTTGTTATGGTGGGCCAATTTGAAACGGTTATTTGCTAGGGTTTAGGTAGAATAAACAGCTTTTTTATATTTAGAGCCCTCAGACTTAAAATATTAATACGAATCCATTTATCGTTTTGCAGGGGGAACGACAGATATTAAAAGGACATAACAGATGGTGAAATTCATAATTCTGTAATACGAAATTAAAGTAAATCACATATTTTGTCTCCCACTGTCAGAACAGGAAAAAGGCGTGAAAATGCGCAAACTGATTGCATGCGATACAGTTTCAAAAGTGGTAAAATGTATATTTAGGCGATAGTAAATTACTGCAATACTTACGTGAATCAGCCTATATCACTTGTATCTAGTAAATCCAGTAAATTCTTAGCATGTTCTCATTCTCACGGCTATTAATTCACTAGTCCAAAAAGAGATAGTAATTCAACAAACAATATATATATATATATATATATATATGTGTGTTAATTTATGCAAAATGTCTATTAGCAATGGTATTATGTTAAAACTAGACTTCAAACCCATTAAAACATCAATAGCGGTCGTTATAATTATTTCTGTAGTCAGTAAATAACAACGATTTTAGATAACCTCTAAAATGACAAATATAAAGATAGAGATCTTCGTCATTTTATAGCGACTCTTTAAGGGTCCGGTGACAGCGGCTCGCAATTTCGAGTAGCGATTGGCTATTATTTCATTTTATTTCATTTCGGGGAGGTTGTTTGAAAGAATAACTCTAAAGAAACACGCATAAATACTGTTCGAACACAAATAATACAATAATATAAGGGAAATGTGCTTGAGTCAGAAATCATTTTGGTATTAGGTAAACGTAAGACCAAACATACTAATAACAAAATGATTTCCGATTCGGGCATGTTTCCCTTATATTATTGTATTATTTGTGTTCGAACAGTATTTATGCGTGTTTCTTTAGAGTTATTCTTTCAAACAACCTCCCCGAAATGAAATAAAATGAAATTATAGCCAATCGCACCTCGAAATTGCGAGCCGCTGTCACCGGAGCCTTAAAGCATACTTGTCATTGTCAAGTTCATGTCAACAAAATGAGAATATGACAACAGTTATAGTGACTATTTAAGGTATCTTTAGCTAAATAGTCGCCCACAGCGACTAATCCCGCCACAGGTGTTTAGATTTTTAGATCGTTGTTACCCAAATACGTTGCAAGGTCACTGTCTGTGACCTGCAATATAGTTTAGGCTATTTTTTCTTTAAGTGCCTGCGAGCGAAGTCGCAGCGGAGCTTTTATTTTTTTTTAACAAAATTTCTTTTATTCTATATAGATATAGCCATTGCCAATAGCCACTCTGAAATATTAGACACGATTTATTAAGACAATTCATAGACATACTATTATTATATCTATTATTTATTATATTGTTTCCTTTTTTCCCTTCCCTGCAGTGTACAAATAAATAACAATAAGTTGTACAAACAGTAAAATCTCAAACCCCATATTTTGGAAGCCAAAGAATTCTGACATGCATAATGGCTGACACTAATTTGAAGCAGTGTTTGAACTATGTGTATTTGTGGAAACACTAGGTTCCCAGTGCCCACCGATAATATTTGATTTTTTATTTTAAAGCACAGAAGCGTTTGAATAAAAATGCCTCCAACGATCCAACCCATTCCAATGTTGACCGCGTTGAAGGTCAATTCATAGACCGATTTTGTATGCGGCTTTTAAACTGATGTTCAATTCAAACCCTATGAAATATATCAGCATACAAATGTTATTCTACAAGACTTAATTCTTATCAGTGAACCAGTTGACAGACCGAGATAATCTCATACAAACAAGGCTTCACCTTGAACGGAATCGAATCGAACTGCAATGTAGGTGACACGCATGAACTGGCTGAGTCACCGAGACTCACTTCGAACAATACTACCATTCATAAGCTGTGCCTAACGAGTACAACATGTAATCTATACTGAAGAGCATAATCATCACTCAATACCAATATAAGACCACGTACTACGAACACTGCTAAGGAAATCAGTTTTAGACATCCATCATGGCACTGATACGACAATGAGAGCTTCAATATTATATTGATTTGTAACAAGGATCGCACAAAAAACGGCAGAAACCAAGCCATGAGTTGTTATAGGCTTAGTCGCTTGAAACTGGCAACTATACAGGGTGTCCCAAAAACTAGTGGCAAGCGAGAGTCCAGAGATAGAATACCCATAATTTTTTTTTAAATTTTGTAAGATATTATATAACAACAGAAATTTTAAGTTGTTCAAGTCGAAAACTTTCAAAAATTCGGAACAAAATTCATAATTCGAAAACTATAAAAAATCGCGGAACATACATGGGGGTGATTCGGGTACCCCAACGGGTGTTCTGTCTCTTGACTTTCGCTTGACACTATTTTTTGGGACATCCTGTATAGAGACTGACCATTTGACTTTGTAGTCAACATGTTGCGGACACCTAAAGAGGGAAGTCTTTACGTGCGTTTATTTTTCAGTCTTGAGATTGTGGTCAAAAGCATCATAATGTGGTCAAAAACAACAAAATAAAGTAAAATAGATAAAATAGAATTTTATGACCGATTGTTAAGCAAGACTGACAAGAGCAAGATTCAAAATGTGCAATTCCCCGTAAAACCAAAATTCCCAATACTCTTGGACAAGACACAGACATTGCCTCATTGATTAATGGTGTTACAGTAAGCGGAACCGCCAAAACGAAACGTGTCCCAAACTAAAAGTTGAGTAACCGACCTATTTCCGAAATAAAACACATTCAAACCACAAGATCTATGATATAATTATTTCACCAGACAGTAAATCTCGCAACCCACCTTACCAGACTGCTCGTGACCTTATAAGCGCAGAATTCAACATAGCTGCGAAATGGAAACAGGAATGGAAAACCAGACCACCAGAAAGCTTGGTAATGAAC
Organism: Plemyria rubiginata; assembly: GCA_963576535.1. Classification (NCBI taxonomy): domain Eukaryota; kingdom Metazoa; phylum Arthropoda; class Insecta; order Lepidoptera; family Geometridae; genus Plemyria; species Plemyria rubiginata. The sequence continues at coordinate 10,640,064 of OY754908.1, read as the reverse complement.
ATTAACCCGAATGTGAAACCACCGGGCTTCTCTCTTCCCAGAAGAGAATGGTGCCAGCTCAACAGGCTTAGAACTGGGTGCGGCCGCAGTCGAGCATTCATGCACAAATGTGGCTGGAGAGAGTCACCGGCGTGCGAGTGTGGAGCCCCGGTGCAGGACGTTGCACACATCATAAAAGACTGTCCACTGACAAAATACGATGGCAACCCAGCAGACTTGTTCACCCTTGAAAACGACGCTATCCAATGGATACAGGAATTATGTCATAATTATATTTTATAGAACGATTGTACATTGCCATACGAATAAATAAAATAAACCAGACAGTGTCACTGTTCAGTTGACAAAAGAGGAACTGATGATAGGAACAATACATTTCATTTCGCTACCATCTTTTATTTTATAATTTTTTAACTGAACGAAGGGTTGGTACCGAGCAAAAATAAGTGGTTAAGCGTAGTGAAGTGAGTATCGCAATTATTTCCGTATTGTCTGTTCACACACTCGCCACTACAGTAATGACTATAAACTTATCTGTGTCGTTCAATTGCTGTGGTAATAGAAATAACAGTCCTCTGGTTTTTATATCCAACAATATTTTATATATATAACACGCATTGCTATAACGTTATTCTATTAAGTTACTAGAGAAAAACAGTAACTTGAAAAAAACATAGGTACTTGTTACTGTAATTAGACCCAGCAACATACCTTTAGATAAATTAATTAAAAATCGGGCATTTTACAAGCTCCTTAGCAAAGTTTGTAATAAGGGAAGAAACCTGAAAACTGATGCTATATTTATATATTTTTGTAAAAACTTGTTGTAATACTTTAAACACCCAGGTAGAGAACAAACGTCCATGGTCATCAAACAAATGTTTGACCTTGTTGGGTTTTGCACCTACAACGTACAGCAGAAGTCAGAGCTTCTAAATCAACAGGTTTATGATGATGTAATCTCACCCGGTGCGATGGATGGGGTAAACTACCAGTAGAAGTCAAGCTTATGTGTTTGACCCTATAAGCTTAAGGATTTAACCCTGAACCTGAAAGGTTTGTTATAGATATCAGACATCCAAAACATATAATCTAAAAGCTTGTTCATCTATGTTGTAATTTTAAAGAAAATAATAAAAGTTATCTATAGGTACGAGTAACAAGTTCTGACCAAACTTGTCCTTGACATTTTTATTAAAATTCGATGATGGTTATTCATGCTCTGCATATTAAGAATTTCGTTGTCGCGTTAATCTAAATGAAGGCTTTACAAATCCTATTTATTTCAACAACTTTATTTCAATCATATAAAACGTGCTAAAGAAATGTGTCACGAATATTTCTATGACACAACGCGAACATGAAAACCGTCTAATATTAAAATTTAACTTGTTATAATACGTGTACTTTTTACTGGGGTTGGCGTCAGTTTGTTTCATAGTTATCTTATCGTTAAACTCGAAATGTATCACTAATATGCCAGAGCCCACAGATATACGTACTCAGAGCCAGAGTAAGACAGTGGAGGCAATATTTTTGTGCATGTATAATCCCAAAACTCTTGTATGTTTTTGTGGAGTTGGCGGAGGAAGGTTTTCTGCAATATCTTTTTTCAAGATTCATAACTACGTCTCTACGTGAGTACTCGTAGGTGCTAAGTGATCAAATACCTAGCCTTCCTGCTAAATGAACAGGAAGATCAAGCTAATAAGAATGTATAATTAAGTAGTTGGTTGCATCACATTCTACATTGGATGCTTTGGTTCGATAGAGATTTGTTAAATTGACTTTAAGTTATGTATTTGGATAGACATGTTCTATGTGCTAACCCAAATTTATGAGAGTTACATGTTTCAACAACCACATGGTGCAACCATCTCCTCTTAATAGCTGCCTCTACCAACTGAAGACTGAATACGAGACTAGTTGGAGACTAAAGTTGTTTACATTTGTAACACTCGTTTGGGAACATTCAACCACCTCTTTCTATGACCTCTTTATTCATGCATCTAGTGTTGCAAGTAACATAAAAAGTGGGAATACCAGTCAAAGTATTTGAAATCAATGCTGATTGAAACAAGTAAGACAGGAGTGGCAACATTCTTAGCGATCAAGTATTTCTTTACGCCTTGTCTTACACGTGTGATGCGAAGCGATACTAAAATAAAATGTGTCGAATAACAATCTTTTAGTTGTTATGCCAATAACAAAAGACAAGACTATTATTAAACGATAAGCCAGTAGCAATAAAATAAATCGTTGCTTTTTTCATTTACTTATACTCTCGTATACTTACAATCTCGTTGCCATTTCAATCGCTGTCAATCTGTTGTGCTTTTGGATCTCTATATCTTTATAGCTTCAACGAAAGCAAGGAACAACAAATTTTACTTACTCTCGCTCACATAATTGACCGAGCGAGCGAAGCGTCTCAGTTTCCACATTGGCCAAAAATGCGTTTGTCCGGATGTCTGTCTGTCTGTTCTCCTCTACAGGTCGCATTTTTTAACCGATCTGGACGAAACTTGGTACACAGGTTATATGACTTATTAGAATTTTTTTGTCGTCGGGGATTTTTGATTGAAGGGGTACTTCCCCAAAAAAAGAGCAAAAAGGGGGCTATTTGATATACTGGATATCTCCACCAAATGAGATCCGATTTCGATTATTATTTTTTTATTTGAAAGGTAGTAACTATAAGTTGGTCTCATAAAAGTTTGGCGAAGATCTGATAAGGATCTTCAGCATGATGAACAGGATAGCTCATCAAACAATCGATGGTTTCCAATCAAATTTGAGAGAAACACAAAGGACCTCATTCTACACAAGATGATGCAAAAAAAATCAAAAAGATCAAAAAAATCACAAAACGGAAAATGCACTTGCACATTACATTCCTCAAATAGCTCACTTTTAGTATGCTCGCGAGGTCTACAGCTCCCAGAGCCACTAGTAATATATCGTTAACACCGGCATTTTATCTGCGATACTCTACCTATTTTCTAGTATCACCAATAGCAATTCATTACTTATATTACCTAACCGTGCCTAAACATCCATCATAGTTGTTAATTTTGAAATTTATTGTGGAACTAATTCATTTGGAAATCTTTCCTTCTTCATTTGTTATTAAATTATACGTTACGACGATAAAGGTTGTCTGACTACACAAGAGCATAAAGTTGCGTATTTCTTCGAAAGTCTCAAAGCTAGTCTCATTGTCTCTTGTAAGCTTTACCGATAGGGCTTGATGATCGCAGGAAGTAAAGTATCAACTATAGCTCTACAAATTGATTAAAAGATACGAAAGAGCAGTGTGGCATTGCTATTTTGAGCGTTTAATGAGCTCGCCACAAAACCAATCATTGATATACTGATTTTCAATGGCAGCGCTGAAGGTAAATGAACGAAACGCGTCGTAGTACCTAGAGACATTATTTCTATTACTTATTTTAGCAATTCGTTACTTTAAAAATCTATGCAAAGTTAATAGTTATGTTTGATCTTTGTAACTTGAAATCTACTTACTTATTTTTCGCTACCTCCCAATAAAATTGAACTCTGAGAAAGTATATACAGGCTATTATGTAGAACATACATCGTAGCTTCGTAGCACACCATCGGAACAATGTCGTTCCTTTGTGCAGATCTTAAAAAATCAATAAAAATAATTGAGCGTATTTTTTGTGAAATAATAAACAAAGGTCACATCAAACCAACTTTGTTAAAGGTTTTCTGAATTAAACTACATAGCTTTTATGTTCTTTATCAACATGTAATTGTTGTATGTTATGTTATATTGTTCAACTTTTGTTTTTACTTTTATAATATAACTTTTTCATAATTTTTTGATAAAGAACAAAAATACTTGAATTTTTAAACAGAAAATCTTTAACAAAGTTGGTCCGATTATTTATTTAGCTACTACTGTTCGTTATTTCCTACAGTTTTTGTAAAAATCAAGAAACCAGTACGTGTCCTTAAAATATCGTTTTCCTTAAAAAGTTCAAGCCTCCCAAAACAACGCAAGGACCAACCTACTTGTATTTTCACACAATGCATGAACCTTAAAACATAACCTTATTTTGAACGTATTTATGTGGCATTGTAAGTAAATGCATGTTTTCAACTGCATCAAATAAACTGGAATTATTGCAAAGCCACTGTGCCAACTGCAAAATTCACTCCGCTACTGGATTTTGCATCGAGCTCAGTATGCATTTGTTTTAATCCTGAAGCTTGACTTGAGATAAAATCCTACTAATATTATAATCGCGAAAGGTTGTTGGTAAGTATGGATGGATGGATGTTTGTTACTCTTTTACGCCGGAATTGCTAAACTGATCTGGTTGAAACTTGGCAGAGAGATAGATTATAGTCTGGAATAGCACATAGGCTTTATCCCGTGGGAATACTGGCATTTAAATCTATGCAGGTGAAACCGCGGGGCGCAACTAGTAAATAATAAAAACAAGGCCAACAATGATAAGGCAATAAAATAAATCAAAATTGTGTCAGTTCTCCATAGTATGAATTAGAGTCGATTAGCCCAATCAGCAGCAAATTCAATTTTAATGCACGGTGCATTTTATTGCCGCAATTACGACAAGGTTTTTTTGTTGCTGATGGAACAAGCGCATGACCCGCCTATGTTAAGTGGTAACCATCGCCTAACAAACCACTCCCTTGCAAGTACTGATTTGCATTTATTTTCTATGACATTTGATGTATGTTAATAATTTTTTTATATAATTTGATTAGATTTTTTGTTTTTGCTCAATGACATTTTGTATTCGAGTTTGACTTCGAGTTTGAGGTCGCTAGTTTGACTTAAATAATTATTGTTGTAGAGATAAACCATTCTAAAAATGCACGCCCCTCTACCTGCCTTTGCTTTGCTTTTGTGGGTGAACGCAGGTAGAGGGGCGTGCATTTTTAGAATGGTTTATCTCTACTACTCTATTGTATTAAGTTATCTGTGATGATAGATGTACCAAATGTTTGAAATAAGTCACGCGTGTTAGGAACGTACCCTACGAAGCACTGCATTGCATCTCAACTTGAAGCATTCATTGTAAGGACCTGTGATTTCACCGGCAACGACACTTTTCAAACAAAAACCCAGCAACGCTGGTGAGCGCCAGAAGTAGGCGCGTTTCAGAAGTAGACGGAGTTGTAAGAGATAAACGTACATTTAAAGTGCTATTATTAATTGTGAAGTGAGGGTGTGTGGTAACGTCCGCCGCCTGTCACGAAAAGAACATTTCAGATTCATAACAACCTACCTGATTGCAAACATGATAGTGTCACAACTCACAACCTTGAAAGGCGTCCGTAACCTGTTATTACTCTAAAGTCTAAAACATGGATGACAATGGACTGGTTTAGTTTTTTTATTAATAACACACGGATACGCATCAGATTGAACAGTTTGGGAAAAGGAGAGAAAGAAGAGTTTTTGGACCGAAAATAAGACTAGTGGCTCTGGGAGCTGTAGACCTCGCGAGCATACTAAAAGTGAGCTATTTGAGGAATGTAATGTGCAAGTGCATTTTCCGTTTTGTGATTTTTTGATTTTTTTGATTTTTTTTGCAACATCTTGTGTAGAATGAGGTCCTTTGTGTTTCTCTCAAATTTGATTGAAAACCATCGATTGTTTGATGAGCTATCCTGTTCATCATGCTGAAGATCCTTATCAGATCTTCGCCAAACTTTTAAGAGACCAACTTATAGTTACTACCTTTCAAATAAAAAAAGAATAATCGAAATCGGATCTCATTTGGTGGAGATATCCAGTATATCAATAATATTTAATATTTTTGCCCTTTTTTTGGGGGAAGTACCACTCCAGTCAAAAATCCCCGACGACAAAAAAATCTAATAAGTCATATAACCTGTGTACCAAGTTTCGTCCAGATCGGTTGAAAAATGCGACCTGTATAGGAGAACAGACAGACAGACAGACATCCGGACAAACGCATTTTTGGCCAATGTGGAAACTGAGACGCTTCGCTCGCTTCGCTCGCTCGGTCAAATAGGAGTTCGGAATAAACGTAGAGTAGTTATGGCTTTATTTTATAGGGTGGTGGAAGCATGATTGTATCTAGGAGTAACATTTAGATTTTCCTAGCATTTTAAACTGATCCTTGTGACTTTGAGTGTTGTATTATGTTTTCTGTAAAAAAATCACAAAAAACTTTAAGTACCACCGCACAATTTAAATACACTAATTGAATACATTAAACACATTAATCCACATCCTCAAAATAAAAACAAAAACAAAAAAAACTACGAGATCTTAAATTAATTCACAACTCAACCTGTGGAATGTCATTAAAAAGACATTCACGTTGTTTTAATAACACGCAGCAGTTTTTGTGAAGACCGGCATCGTAAAGACAATCTCGCTCACATGAAAAAAATTAAATGATTAGATGAATCGTGATAACGTACAATTACACGGATTACCAAAGATTATTTCATAGTCTTTTATCGATTTCATTTATTTACCGTTTTATTCATGAGATGAACGCGTTATTGATCTAAGAAAATCCACTGGTGGAATGATCGATAGATAGAAAATACCTTCTTTATTACTAATATTATTAAAGCCTGCAAGAGATAATTGCAGTAGAACACGCTGCGATTATAACTTGCAATTTATTTAATGTTTATGAAGAAAAAACTCTTATCTTGCCTACCTACCTGAAACTTTGTACAGATATTAGCACAAAAATTGGAAAAGTGTCTCTGGATATTTAGAGTTTTTCTTAATTAATGATCAAAGAAAAACGTTTCAAATAAAAAAAGAGAAGCTAATAACATGAACCAGGTGAAATGAAAGTCACTGTCGCTACTCGCTGTTACCTACTAACATGTCTTAAGAGCGATTCAGAAAGATGTGCATACACAAACATGAGCTGAGCTCGTAATACATTGACTAAATCCTGCTAGTGCTCTCAAAAATAATACAAATTCAAAGTCAAAGTTTATTTATTTGCCGAATTACATGTACATAAGATGGTATATGTTTATATTGATCAATGTAATTCCACCATACACAGGCATGCAAAATTATTACTTATAAACAAATTAGTCAGAATGATACTCATACTCACATTCAAGAGATCAATATCGATCTTCCCGATCTACAAGTCACTAATACTAGCTTCACGGGGTCTGGCTTTATCCATCATTATCTGTACACATATCTTATCTCGATTTGCATGAGCCAACAATCGCCCTCTATCTCCGACGGCCGGTAATTAGAAACTTGCTGGTAACGGTACGCAATTTGCAGGTAGCTGTGGCTTACTTGAAACTACGCCCAGTAAAAATGCAAACATGAGGTCAATTATCTTAATTTTACCAGGGCAAAGCTTTATAACGACAAATTACATACAGGCGCGTTGAAGTCTTCAGTATGCGAAAACTATCTTTACAAAAAATGGCAAAGGCAACAGCGCAATTTACTATAAAAACGACTCGTAGGTACCAAGCGAGAGGGCACCGTCTGTTACATTGTATTATCCTGTAACTACACTATTACAGTCGCCTTCCTCATAACTGACTGCGTTGTTACAGCTGGTATGACAATGATGTGTGATTGATGCGATAGTAATTTCCCGCGACCGTTGCTCGTATCCGATACGAGTCCAATTGAAGCAAGCCACACTGCGGAGCAATGCTCCTAATCGCTGTAATAGAGCTTATTGCAAACTTGTTCCGCAAAGCACGCCTTTGGACAAATTAAACATGACTTACCGGTACTGTTTTCCGGCAGCGCGTGGAGTATTCCACACAGACTAGACGGTACAGACGCGTTATTCGAATCCACTTCAAGCCCGCATTTGTTGGCCTGAGCCGGCTCGAAGAGCGCCAGATCCAGTCCGTCCATGTCGCTGCGTGCCGACACGCAATCATCTTCCACAACTCGGTCACAAAAGTTTTCCGGTGATTCCACATTCTTAGGGCTCCGACTGCAGACGCCGTCGCTGAGCGGGTCGCAGCAACAAGTATCCGAGAACGGTTCAAACTCTCTGCAATCGAACTCGCACCGCTCAAAGCTGTCGCACGTGCAAGACGATAGTGCATCAGAATCGGATCCCTCGCCGACGAATACACTGTTGCTTTGAATAGCATCCTTTTGCGTGGCTTCTGATTTTGTTATAAAAAATGCACTCGGCGTGTTATATGGCACTTTTTGCACTAAAGTCAGGTCTGATTCTTCGTTGTCTGTAATTTGCGGTATATCGTCGTCGAGTTGTGGCCGGCAGTCTTCGTAGCGTGCGAAACTGGAGGTGTCAGTTAGGTTGGATGAGCGATCGACGGAGTAGACATCAGCGTATGGGTCTACAGTGTCGCTCTGTTGCGGTGGATGTCTAAACGGGGAATGTTGTGAGCGGGCTCCGAGGAAGATAGTCGTGTAGGGGCAGGTGTGCTGGGGTCGGGTCCGATCGGCCCTGCGCGGGTAGCTGGCCGCGAGCGGGTCAGAGACGACGCCGTCGGTATGGATGTACGCCTCGCTCGTAGACAGCACGTTGTACCGCCAGTCCGGCATCGCAGACCATCACTTCACTAAACTACAGATATGCACATCACTTTCGTTCACTTGCGCAATTCAATCATTATGTCTTCATTCTATTAGAGGAGAATTATTTTCATATAACCACGGTCAGTGTCCGCGTCTATCTATATAAAGAACGCTTTATTAGTGCTTGGTGTTATGGCCGCCGTATTAATTTAGCTGATCTAAAAATAAGCATTAGCTTGCTTGTGGTAACTATTCGTAAGTAAACTCTTAGCTTTATTAGCTCCATCAAATGTCTTTGAACTGAATGTCAAACTAAACACACAGATGGGCATCTTTTGATTCGGCTAGAGTACAAAATTGTATGTACATAAAATCCGTTATAAGCAAACATGTTTAACAGAACTGCCATATGCGGCGCGAACGTTAAATCCAATGTGGGTCACAGAGAGAGCAATACAACTTAACATATATGTACCTACTATAAGCAATAGTAATTAATATTGATGTACTATGGACTAGGCGGAGTCGTTTACCGATAAATATTTTATAAGGAGACTGTGTAATACGAAAACGTGAAATCTTAGTTTTGTTTTTAATTTTCTGTATCAGCAGGTCGATTTTGTATGGAGACTCGTGTTCTCAGCACGCCCAACGGGGTCGCGGACAAACAAAACTTCGGGTACAGTTCTCAAATATGAGCCACGCATAACGTAAATGTCTAAAAGCTTTAAGCTTTGAGGTACTACGTAAAAGTTGTACGTTGTATTATGTGTAAAAGTTGTTGAGGCAATAAAGCTTTAACGTGAGAAAAAATGGGGGTTAGGAAACTGTGAACAGATTGATTTGTTCAGAGTTTTAGCTGCTTGGCTGCTTATTGTTTCGCAAAGCTATTGGCACAAGTCTGCCATAAACTACATAAACTTAGTGCAGTTGGACACCAGACGAAGCTATTACGGTATCAACCGCCTCTCCGTCACGAGCGGATTATTTTGGCCTCTCCATTAGTACATATTACATGCTACAAGCTATCTTGCAGCGGCTGTGAGCAATTATAAGGATTAATGTTATTGTTCGTATTTGCTAACATGGTTTCAGGATCAAAATAAGATCGAGCTATCTTTTGTAAATATCTAGAGTAGCGCTAGACACTACACATGGTACGGGATTTATTGTTTTTTTAATACGTCTTTGTGGTCTTTGTGGTGAAATTCTAATAACAGTCATTTATGGAATGATGATGACATCATTGACACTTACATATTTTTGTTAACGTCAACGTAGTACCAACTATCATTTATTATGTGCTAGTACTGAATACCTATTACCTAGCATCATGTTGAACCTGAGACGAAGGCAGTTTGTTGTTTTGCATACAACCTTTATGCCACAAAGAATGTTATCAGTATCAATCTTCTTAAAGCTTGAATGAAAGGTCAATGGCATTGGTCGTGCTTAGAAACGCAATTACACTAGTAGGTACCTACCTCAAATTGTTGTAGCGGCTTGATAATAACAGAAGATGGTTCGTGACTGCTTTAGTGCTGCAAGACACTTAAAAATATATGTCGGTAGCTTTTGAACTCGGAAGCTGTTGCAATGTTGCAATACGAAAGACTCTCGTTGGCCTTTTGACTTTTGGGAAAAGAAAAGGAAAAAAAAAAAGAAAGAAAGGTGCTCTTTATATTTTCATGGATTTCGCCTATACAAGATTTAGGTATATCCATTGTAAGTAAAACAAGAGAGTATATTATATATCACTCCAGCTATCTGGTTTCTCAGTTTCGGTGTAAGATAATATTTTTGTGTGGAATATCCAAATAATTAATAATTATTTAGTTTTAGTTCTTACTAATACATGAAAACCTTTATTTGATAGTCAAATAGAGATTCACTTTACGACTTTGTACCCAGGCCCACCCGGTAAATATCTCTCACCTCATATCTCTCAATACCTAGGTATTGATATTTTGAGAGATATTCTAATACAAAAATAATAAGATAAGAAAAAATATAAAAGGACCACAATATTTTAACCAAAAAATAATACGGAAACTGGATTGAACAATCAAAAACGCGGCGCGGCGCGTGCTTAAATTTTTCTCGAGGCATTCCCGATAGCGACTTCGGTCGGCGACAAAAACATCGACTCAGAGCGATCAATGCACGAAAATTACTTACTATTCACTCGCTTACGAATAGAGAACATTTTTTATATTTGAATTGCTTTGTGTGATGTGCGACCTACCTATTATATTATTTACTTTATCTATTTATTCAATACCAATATTCAAAAATAATCTGAAACAGAATCTAATAAGAATTGTTTTGGTGTTGTGTATCAGCAGGATCTCATAGTACTCACAAGGTAGCATTGCGGACACGACTAATTAAAGGACCTTATTAAAACATCGGTCAGGTCAAACGCTACGTGGAAAATATCTGATAATGGAGTATACAATGTTAACCTCTATGTCTGCTTTTATCCATCTAGTACAGGTTAATACCTAAAACTTCTCATGCAGTGGATAGAAATCTTAGAGATATGTTAATAGAGAACTGTACATCTGCACACTTGGCTTACCACGTGATTTAAAGGGTCTGCCTATTTGGACTTGATAAGTAAAACATCTGCATTTGGCAACGACCGAAAAGATGACGTGGTCGAAAGAAATATCGCATGTGAATTTCTAATTTCAAAGGAAAATAATCAAAAACATTATTTAATTTTAAACTGTCTAAGTTCATTATAGTAACCACTTATTATATTATGTGTGGAATCGTGGAATGCTGTTCAAAAAACATCAAATATTTATTCTATTTTTGAGTAAAGCCTCAAAGTCGAGCATTTTCTGTAGTCATCGCAAGCTAGTTTTTCAATAATGGCGCATTCTGTAATTGCCGCCCAATGCGATTAGAAAATAAATTCGTTAACAAAGTAATTATGTAATCTAACCAAGAGTATAATGGGTGCGACGAATATAGGAACATCACTTTTACTAGCGGAACGACATAATTATGGGAAAATATGTATCCGATTTCCGCTACTCAATTAATTATAGTTTTTATTCGCGATTAGTTACGTAGTTACCTACTTAAGTATATCAACCTATGCAACTTACTGCAACACACATTTGTACCAAAGTTAGTATTTGAATTTTATGTTAATTATATTTATTTCACGTTAACAAGCAAGTAATAGTGCCGCCATTACCTCATTTGCATGGCAAGTCATAAAATATGGTATGTTATGTAATTAGATACATAATTCATATTCTATTCGTTAACACATTAATTATATATATTTAATGCTACAAATAAACATATAATAATTAAATAACCTTGACAAAGAAGAGTTAACTTTAGAAGTAGACTTTTAAGAGACTTTTGTCTATACGGTTAGGTAGGTTAGTTTGACATAATGCATTCACGAAAATCATATTTCATAAACGTACAAGTAGGTTACATGCATAAATATGCATCGGCATATGAGACGCAATATTAGCGTCGATGTCGCGAAAGTTGTCCCCAATACCTACGTGATACCACGGAAAGCTCCTCTGAGACCCGGCCATGGCCATTGATTTACCTAACAGCATTAGAAACTGAAGATTGCGAACTCGTTATAATTAGACACAACAGGACACACAACCCATGCTCTTATGGGTGTGACTATAATGAGTAATGAGCTACTATCTACATTAAATTTTCATCTGTTTTTCCTTATCGTCCCACTCGCGGTGGCAAAGACCTACCTCAAAGACTTCCAGATCTACCTATCAAGAGCTCCCACCGTGTAGGTACTTCTAAAGCCATCCAGACCGTCACGTCAGCGCTTTCTCGGACGACCACGAGGCCGCCGTCCGTCAAACTTATGGTGTGCTGATACTCGCTCACCCATCCCGAGGCATCCTGATAATGAGTCCCGTCCAACCCTATTTGAGCTTGACAGCCTTGTATACTACAACTAATGCCTGTTGTGGAACACTAAAAGTAGGATATCAATCTATTCTTTCCCAAAACCACGACAGGTATCGATGCCATGTAATTTCTCAGAGTAGTAGAGCTCTCTCTGTGAAAGAGTTCACCGATCACGGAGAAGTATCACCGGATTTCTGCCGCCAATCAGTGATGCTTGCATTGCTGTGTTCCGTATATTTAAGGGTATGGGAACTGGAGCGATTGCAGGCATACTAATGTATACGACTATAGTGATGAACGAACACAGTGCAATGGCTGTGAGGTAATACAATTGTTATAGGGAGAAATACTTTAATTCTAAACATCAAGTGGTCCATTCGCTTGTTATGTCACATTTTCTCATAAGAATGGCTTTGTTTCAAGAATATGATGTACTTATAGACTAATAAAGGTCTATGAAACAAGAAACTACTTAGAAAACGCAGTTTGGGACATCTTAAGTTGCCCAACACATGGGTCGACCACATTGTGAAGAAGGAGGGAAGTCAGTGGATGGAGACGGCCCGAAATCGTGCTTCCTGGAAGCATATGGAAGAAGTCCATGTGGAGTTAGGCTAAGAGGTAGAAGACTTATGAGAAATCACTTAAGTGCATACCACATATGATATACACTTATCAGAACAGAAACACATCAAAGTGGAATACAATAAATAATCATAAATAAATATTGCTGGACAATCCACACAGCACCATCTAGCCCCAAAGTAAGCTACTCAAAGCTTGTGTTATGGGTACCAGATGACTGATATATTTAATACATTATATACTTACATATATAGATATTTTTTATTATACATAGAAAACACCCAGATCAACGGAACAAATTTCTGCAGATCGTACACAAATTTGTTCAGAGGCGGGAATCGAACCCCCATGTTTTGGCCGTGCAAGTTTATGGACGATGTTTTTCTGAGGTAGCGGTGGCTATTGAGGATTATAAACTAGGTTTATTGTTGGTGATCGACAGCTCCTAGCAACGATGATCGATATTTTATGGCGTGATATTATCGGCTGTATCCCCTGTGGTGGTTGAACCGCGATAGCAACGCACTTGCCATCACTTATATGGTATCTTAACCTGGTATTTCTTAAACGAGTCTCAAGAATATTTTAAGCTTTGGTAGACTTTGATCAATTACACTCAGCTTACCAAACCTGCGTCGATAAGTTTTATAAACAAAGACAATTTGTTTTATAAGTAACTGGCGAACTAACAATTTTTGAAAACATCGATTCTCTTAAAAAAATTATCGCAAATCTGTGCTTTCGTTGCTGAACGTAAACATAGTGAGTTAAAATGTAGTATTTTAGCAGCGACACGGTGGACTTGCAACTTGCCAGCAACTTACCTATGGAATAACAAGTACTGCAAAATGTGGTTATGTGTCTCATGTACTTGGTGCTATAAAATCTGAGGATATATCTACCTGTATCTGTCAAAGTCGTGAAGCTCTTTCTATAATAAGCGATGGCGTGATGACCCTAAGAGGAAAAGCAGTGAAAGATGGTAAGAAACGTGGATGCGCGGAATGCCTTTTGGATCAAGTAAGAACTTAAAAGAGATGCAGTAATACAAGATACACTGACAGCAACTTCATCAAACTAGAAGCGTTTTTTTTTATTGGTTTAAATATTTTCACTCGGGCTTTGAGAATACATCATCGTCAACCCTGAAAAACTTATACCTACCTATGTGACGCATATTTCAATGAATTTTTTCACCAACACTAAATTTAATTAGGTACTCTAATAAAGCGTTGGATTGAAGAAGAGTTATGAATTTTAAATTGTTATTGTTGACTAAACTCTTGGTTAACTTATGAAGTAACAGTGACTGACGTTAAAAGTTTGTTGATTGTTTTAAAGCCCATGAAGCTGAACTATTTTGTGGTTCAGTATTTACTACGTAAACATCAAATAGTAGGTTCACGTTCCTTAAGTAACATTGCCCATAACGTACGGTATTCTCAAACTTTCAGTAAAATCTATAAGCACTTGTCCTCGTAAAATCGAACATCGGACACCGACCGAAGTATACATAAACAAACAAATATTACAGAACACTATTTTTCACTCCAATCCTGCAAAATTCCAGTCAGCATTTAACTATGTAAACAATCACTTCACGATATAAGTCACAATCGGTTTGAGTTGACCGTTTAATTCGAATGTTTCGATTTAAAATTCGAATTCGTTTCGTGTCGCGCGCGCTAAGAGTGCGCGTGGCTGATCGCGCTGCGTCAGACTGAAGCTTGCAGTTGCGTGTACACGCCACGCTCCCTTGTACCACCACTGTACTAACTATCGACTAAGACACGACCTCAAGCCGATCCTCGCAGCTGGTCGCTCGCCGTCCCGTTACCGACTCACCAGTCACCACGATATCACAAATCCCGCTTCATATATTACAAACGTATCTGAATTCAAATCATCCAATCAAATCTGTCGTCACTATTTGGAACCAGTTTACACTCCTACAAAGCTTTGGACTATCAATACGGGGCTTGCTTGATGCATTACTTGTACTATAAACGAGGCCGCGAGGGGATTTCATTGTGGCTTACAATGAGGGTTGTTTCTGTATTGTCACAGAATAAAAGCTGAGTTTGTCTATGCATTTCAAGTAAATCCAGCTGACAGAGAGCATCACATCTCTGCGTAAGACATCTTTGCAGTAATCAAAGTCAAATAGCCTACGATACGATAGGTAGTGCCTATTTCGCGCGTGAATGTTATTATGTAGGTAGGTACCTTATCTTCGGCCCTCAATAAAGACCGGTTCAGTTCTGATATACCTAGGTACCTGCACTCTATGCCAGCCATTCGACCAACAACTGCATCACTCAGATAAATATAGTATCGAGTAAATAATACATTTTGAATCTTATCAGTTGTCATTGTTGCTGGTTGCTCGCACAAGGATACTGTAGGCTTGCTTAATTGAGCTTAATTGAAAAGTCAAAGGTCGGAGTGGGACGTTTATAGCCCTTAATGATAGCTGACATTTTGTTGTGGTCCTGTCTCCGACTTCGTAAACTGAAAGTTCAAGTAAGATCCTTGTGAGTACCTATACTTTGTATAATGTGACATTTGCAATAATATGAATGACCAGCACACAAAGGTTTTTTTACTCTCTCATTTGTTACCTACAATCAGTTTATGAACTAAATAAATAAATAATAAAATAAATAAATATTACATACATAATAGGCAGTAGTTTTGCAACTTTAACTTATTTTTTTTGTCAGTCTGTTTACATGCTTTTTATTTATAATTTAATGGTGGATGGTGGATACTCCGGTGTTTTTTGTGAAACCTATTACCTACCTATTTATAATTATTATAGTAATTTTTGTTAAACTTAATAACATACATCCGGATGTATGTTGATTGATGACGTTTCGGGTCCAGACGCAGGGTTGGCTATAGCTACCCTGGTACCTGAGTTGAGGGTTGGGGATAGGGGGGTTGCAAGTGGGGGTAGGTGGCAAGTCTTTCCCTATAGTTCTTTTTTCTAGGAAATGAAAAAATTTTTTTCACTTTTTCACGTAAATTAATAGGTTAGGGTTTTTTTTACTAAAGTGAAGAAAATTGTAAATAATATTTCATCTCCTAGACAAAAAGACTCAAGGGAAGGAATTCCCATTAGGTTACGGTATTTTTTTTAAGTAAAGAAATTTAAAGATTTTTTTTTCATTTCCTAGAAACAAGAACTATAGGGAAAGACTTGCCATCTACCCCCACATGCATCCCCCTATCCCCAACCCCCAACTCAGGTACCAGGGTAGCTATAGTTTAACCCAGACGCAACTTATATCCGTTTTTTTTTCGCCAGAAGCCTACCTATACCTTATGACTATAATAATATAAATATAAGAAGGAAGCACAACCCACATTTCCAATAAAGTCCATTCCGATATTTGAAGTTTCTTAAACAAAATATTACTTTCTCACGGGAAGTTAAGCCGTACGATGCGAAGGTTAGTAAACAACAGTTGGGAACTCGCCCGCAACACTCGGCCAACGTTCATCGAGATCGTCTGGGTAAATATTTAGATTTATTACTACTGTAAGTATTTATGTATATATTGGTTTCTAATTTCTTTGTATTTTGTATGTATATTCACAAATTCTTTTTATTTATCTCTACGCACACAAGGACCCCTTCTAAATTTCTTGAGTCCATTTCATCCAACGGTTGTCTGGTAGAGATCGCTACTTAGCGATAAGGCCGCCCATTGTACTTTTAGTTTTAAGTTTGTTTTTTGTAGTATCCTTAAGTTGTGTGCAATAAAGTATTTTCTATCTATCTATCTATCTACCCCAAGTCTTTTCCGTTTGAGCACATCCAGTCTCCATACAAAAACGACACTATACGATAGGTAGAGGTAGGTACCATAGAGGCGCTCCATGGGCGCTCCTCTATCGGACGAGCTGAGAACTCATGAGTCCGTACAAAAACGGCCTAACTATCATGAAAACTGAAACTCAGACTTGAGGTAATAAAGTTCGAGATGCGGTAGGCAATCGTGAAGTTAGCTGTTTGGCTAACCAGCAGACCATTTACGACCTTATTCAATGACACAAAACCATAACTTCACAAAATGCCAGCGAACTGTGACACAGAAGAAATATTTTGGTATTTTAGCATTTTTTCCCCTGACTGTACATTTTTTCTAAAACCTGTGAATGAATGCACTTCAGAATAACACTTCCACTTAACATCAGGTGGGCCATCTGTTTGTTCCATCAGCTAGTTGTATAAAAAAAAACACAAAAAAGCTATGGATGGTCTCCATTTGTTAGGATCGCGGGTAGTCGGTGGATGGAAAGGATGGAAGTAAACGTGCGCGAGCGAAACCACGGGTATAGCTAGTATAAAATTTCTAAAATGCTATGCTTTTATAAAATTCTACCGCAATCACTTTTTCTTTTCTTTTTTTTTGTAAAATGTATTTTGTGTTTCAGTTGCAAATAAACGAATTTATGTAGGTACTAATGTACCTTAGTCTAGTATGACAGCTGATAAACATGAGGAAACACATAGAAGTAGCACCGCCCAGCGTAGGAGTTGATGCTAAGCGCGATTGTTTGTTTTGCAAAGGTAAAATTATGAGCGTTAATTCTTCACTAGGCAATTAACTACACAATGACACCCACGCACACTACCTAGTAATTGCTGTTTTATCTGTGACTCGGCTTTGTAAATCAAATTCTGATGTCATTGACCCCATAATTTGCGGGCGGGATGATCTGTGTGTTTTTTGTTGGTTTAGTCATTGCGAAACATGTGGTAGACATTCCATGGGTTATGAATTAGGCTTACCGCTGGTTTCTGAAAGCTCGATCAAAGCTAATCGGCTGTCAAGTCACTTGCTATTTCAGCTTTTACTTCAAATTAGATAGAGATAGCAAGTAACTTGACAGCCGATTAGCTCGATCGAGCTTTCAAAAAGGCGGTTAGTCAATTCAAAGGCCCTTCGTTCATTTAGTTTGTTGATATTAGGTAGGTGATAGGTAGCTCGATAAACGCGAAAGTTTGTAAGTATGGATGGATGGATAATGATGGATGGATGGATGGATGGATGGATGTTTGTTACTCTTTCACGCCGTAACGGGTAAACGGTTCTGGATGAAACTTGGCAGAGACATAGATTATAGTCTGGAATAGCAAATAGGCTACTTCGACACCCAAATTGAACAACATTGTAATTATTTTTTGCTGGTTTAAAACTTATTTTAAACCAGCATTTTAAAAACTTTTTCTACACCAGCAAAAATTAATTACAATGTTGTTCAATTTGGGTATCGACTTTATATCCAGTGGGAATACCGGGATTTAAATCTGCGCGGGTGAAACCGCTGGGCGCAACTAGTCTACTAATAAAAGTAAAATATTGTTTTTGCCTGCTTACGGCATCTAGTGAGGAGTAGTCGAACTTTCAGTCAACAGCGCCATCTAGTAAACGCGCAATAAATTTATAGCAACTGCAATAATTTTGTCCAACGGCAGATGGCAGCACATCGTAAATTTGTTTTCCCAAAAGTTTGAGATAGCGCGAGAGAAAAAAAGAGAGAGAGCTCATTAGCATTACCTATTAGCTTAAATCAATTTAATAGGAAAATCTTCTTGTCACCACATAAATCAAGTAGGTCCTAGGCCACTTACCCCCGCTTTCTGAAAGCGCGGTCGACACTAATCGGCTGTCAAGTCACTTGCTATCTCTATCTAATTTGAATTAATAGCTGAAGTAGCAAGTGACTTGACAGCTGATTAGTGTTGATCGCGCTTTCAGAAACCGGGGGTTAGTGTAGTCTATTATTTTTACTTTCTGTGGTAATCACACCACACCACAGGAGATACACATAATAGTAGGTACCTACCTATTACCTCAGTACCTCGGTACGTACAACTAGAGGTAAACTAGACAGGAGGAGGCATAACATTCCCATTGAATATACAAAATTTATGTCAATCTTAACATTTGGACGTGCCTCTGACAACCCCTAACAGGCATTCTTAAATGATCTCTCTCACATGAGACCGTATCGTGTCGTATATGTAAAATGTAAATAAACGATGAAATAATAGGGCTAAGAATTATGCAGACATTTTTGATATTGAATTTTTAGAATATCATCAAATTCTTCACAGTTCGAAATTGATAAGATTGACAATCTAGCCACTAATGGATAGTTTAATGAATCACTGAACAATGTAGCACACACCTTCTACGACCACAATACGCACGATGAATCTCAATGATCAAATTCCAAGATTTTTTACCGACTTCAAAAAAAGGCGGTTCACAGTTTGTCTGTGTTTGTTACTAAACTTTTTACTGAGTTGATCTATTTTTATGATTCGTTTTTTAAACGAAAGCTAGTGCTTGTCATGTTCTCCCATTTAACAGCAATTAAATTTGAGTTAGATAGTTTTTTTTTAGATTTTTTATATTTTTTAGATAGTTTTTTAAAAGAAGAGACAGGAAAAATCTGTAACAACAGTGATAATGTATGTGATAAAATACGGGATGAAAATGATAATAGAATTATTTTAGACAAATCTGACATTTCCAACTATTTCAATAATTACTTTGTAAATATAGCAAATAACCTGACATCTAAATTAAATTGTTGTATTGACAAATCTATTGAATTTTTAACTAAATATATTCCAGTCGTGAATAATAACTTCAAGCTGAAACCAATAAGCATCCAAAAAGTTATAAATATAATTCGTAATATGAAACTGAAGAAATCTAACGATTTCTGGTATATTACTCCTTATTTATTGAAAAAGTTGGAAGGTGCTATAGCAGAACCACTTATGTACATTATAAATGAATGTATCGAAAATGGGGTTTTTCCCGACAAAATGAAAATCGCAAAAGTTGTGCCATTGCACAAGAAGGGTAAGACCACTTCATGCAATAATTATAGACCCGTATCTGTGCTCCCAAGTTTTAGTAAAATCTATGAAAAATATGTGGCTGAAGAATTAACCACTTATATTTTAGACAACAAACTCTTAAATACAAGACAATTTGGATTTCAAAAGAAAAAATCTACAAGACATGCTATAACAAGACTCATGGAAGACATCCTATCGGGCCTTGAGAGATCACAAAAAACGTATGGAGTGTTTTGTGATCTTTCAAAAGCCTTTGACTGTGTTTCGCATGATATCTTACTTAAAAAGTTAGATCACTATGGTGTCCGCAACAAAGAATTGCAAATATTTAAATCATATATAAGTAAAAGAGAACAAGTCACAGAGTTAAATGGTGTAAGGTCAAACAAACGTGTTATAAAGTTAGGTGTTCCGCAGGGATCAATATTGGGTCCTCTGTTGTTTTTAATTTACGTTAATGACATATCTATAGTTTGTAAGGATATTGACATGGTCTTATTTGCTGACGACACTAGTTTAATTATTAAGGACAAAACTAATGATGGTCTTAGTGTTATACTGAGGGATGTTATGCCTAACTTAGAAAAATGGTTTTCAGTGAATAACTTACTACTGAATATAAATAAAACACATGTTGTAAAGTTTTGGTTGGGAACCAGCATATCGCCAAACACACCTGTACAACAAACTTTAAGGGATTTGTCATTGCCCAGTACTGATCGCATGAAGTTCTTAGGAGTATGGTTAGACTCAAAATTGACATGGGCGGTACATATAGATGAGTTAACAAAGAAATTGGGATCAGCAACGTATGCTATCAAAAAAATTAAAGAACTAGGGGGTATTAAAGCAGCAAGAGATGTATACTTTGCTTACTTTCACTCTTTAATGACTTATGGGATAATGTTTTGGGGTACAGCAGCTGACTCTAATAGGATTTTTGTACTTCAAAAAAGATGCATAAGATATATTTTAGGTATGAAAAAAATTGACTCCTGTAGAGATAAATTTAGAGAGCTAAGTATTATGACCATGACTTGTGAATTTATATACCAGAATATTGTATACGTTAGGGAAAATTTAAGTCTAATGACATTAAAACAAGATTCTCATAACTATAACACTAGACATAAGAAAAATTTAATGACGCCAGCTGTTAGATTAGCAAAAACAAAAAAAAGTTTTGTCTTTACGTCTATTAAATTTTATAATATGATTCCAATTGACATCAGACATAAGAGTGACATTGAATTTTTTAATTTTATTAAAGATAGACTGCTCTGTAAAAGCTATTATAAAATTGACGAAGCTCTTGCTGATAAATTGATATTTTGTGATTAATTACATAGGTACTTATTTATTTTTTATTCACATTGAATAGTGCTTATATTTTATTTTTATTGTTATTTTTAATTAATTGTTGTTCGGTTATTCTACTTTATTTTATATTTCATTATGATTATTTAAATTATGTTATATTGATTATTCTGTGACTTATCTAAGTACATGTGACATGTCAAAAGATTAATAAAGATTATGATTATGATTATGATGATTTTGAGCTATAATAGTAGTATGAGTGTATTTCAGTAAAAAGCGACTTCAAGGGTTTTTCATGAAAATTATTTTTCGTGGCAAAAAGTTCAACTTTTACTACAACTCTGTGTCACATTTATGGAGGAAAATAAATTATGAAAAAAAGAAAATCACAAAAGTATTGTTTTTTTTGCAGTTTACCTATAATAAGCGAAAAATTTATCTTTCGAATCATTTATATGTTTGATACGCGATTACTCCTCCAATAAAATTATGAATTGATTTTGATGATCCTTCAAAATTTTTACCACTTCTCTTGTGCTTCTACTCCTACTTCTACCTATAATTTCTTTTGTGCTTCTACTCCAAGTGGTGGTGATGATGACGGGCCACCAAGAATATTAATGATACTTATAGTATGGGTACATACCTTCCGTATTATTAAGTTTTTTTTTATTAAGAATAAACCGTCCTTAGACTACAATCACACCTGATGGTAAGCGACGATGTAGCCGACGTTGGATCAGAACGTTCTAGAAGACACCTATTCACTCGAGCCTTGAAGAGATTTAGATTATAGTGGTCAGGAAAAACAGATGACGGTAACGAGTTCCATTCCTTAGCAGTTCGTAGCTAGAAGCAAAACGCTTAGTGCTAAGGTGGCTCTTATCTTCGTACCCAAAAATAGGTAGGTACTATTATACATATACAGACTTTTTCATTGCAATGGCCCGCTGAGCACTGCAAGGGCAATGTTGTGACTTTGGTCACGCAGTCAACCCATGTTTTAAATACAGACCCCAAAATCGTGATTTGTTTAAATAAATCGGCAGGTGCTTGTTTCAAACCAAGGCAAAATGAAACACCATTGCTCAATAGGACCGTTACGATGAGGTCACTTTTTAGTTTACACCGTAGTCTTTATTATTTAACCTGTGCGCGCCTTGTTCACCATACACACAATTAATTTATCTGGGTAAATTATGATAAATGAGCTAAATTGTTTTTTTTATTATTTTTTTAAGCTCGAGTTAGGTAATTCGCATAGATAATTCATCATCGTGCTTCCTTTAAAAAATCTTAAAACAAGAGTGTGTTATTCGTAATTAATTTACTAAACAAATTGTATAGTTTGGAGATGACCGCGCCACGCATTTTCCACGAAACCTTGTTTCTTCTTGTGCAGCCTTTTTTATGATAGGTTTGAAAATCATTAAAATCGTAGGTAGGAAACCTTTTTACCTCTTTTCATCCCCTGCACCTAGCACTATGTAAAAAATTGCTATTAAAAAATTGTTACTTAAAAATACTTATTGTAACGTCATTGGACTCATACCTTTTATCTGGCTGATGTAACTGAATAAACATGACACTAGTGTAACTAGTGTTTCATCTGTGGCATCTGCATTCTGTGTATGGTAACACGTCCTTCCTCTGGCCTCATAGTCCTCACCTCACCCATCCGGTGAGACTCGCCTAACATTAGCCGACGATACCGTTAGCGTCATGGCAAAAAAAGAACTTGCGCACGGTTACATTTTTTGTAAAACTAGTTGCGCCCCGCGGTTTCACCCGCGCAGATTTAAATCCCGGTATTCCCACGGGATAAAAAGTTGCCTATGTGCTTTTCCAGACGCGAAAAACACACTTTTTTTGGCAAAAAGATATCTATCTTTTTGCCAAGTTTCATCCAGATCCGGTCAGCCGTTCTTGCGTGAAAGAGTAACAAACATCCACCCATCCATACAAACTTTCGCGTTTATAATAGTAGTAGGAAGTAGGATAAAAGAGGTGACTATTAGTGCTCACCTAGGTATATCGCAGAGCGCAGTCAGTCCATAGCGAGGTCTACATAAGCAGGTAAGTAAATCATCATCATCATCATCAACCTATTGCAGTCCACTGCTGGACATAGGCCTCTCCCAAAGTAAGTAAATGCCTAACCGAAATTTATTACAATAGAAGACTGTTTGTTTGACGTAAGTGAGCAGAGAGTGAGTATAGGTACAACGCCAAATTATCCCAGATTTTTTAATTTTTTTTCCCTTTGCTGAATGCCTTATTTAATTACCTTTTGGAACAGAATTTTTGGCCAAGACTGGTAGAAGACAAAAGACACAAGATACAAGAATGCAAAAAAATAGCATCTTGGAATTCAAACTGTTCTTCAATAATAAAATAACGGTCTAAATATCGTCTGCATCCTTTGTGGCGGTCACGCAACAAACTGTTTTGAATACGAAACGGTGCCTCCATTCAAATCGGTGTGAGACAGCCTTCGTTGACCCCGCGAGACATTCGCGTTTGTGCCATGCTTGGTGCCCATGCCACGGCAAATTAGAACCTTCTAATTTGCCGTATAACAATATTTTTCTTCTTTGGACATAATACGAATAATAGAAGCCGACCGAACGCGACGCCAAACCGGAAATGACGATGTGTGATGCCACACAATTTTCAGGAGAAAAAGGTGCCTATACATATTTTAATGGTAATTCAAGTTACAAAATTATATTTGTTCCAAGTTCTATGCAATCCAAGTCCATCATCTAACCAAACGCAACGTAACTTTCACCTATATTTTGTATCTTAATAGGAATATAAAGTAAGAAGAATTTAACTCTTCAGCTGTAGGCACAGATAAAACATTTACCGTGCCTGGATATCAAAGTCATGAAACTGTTTCAGTTTTTTTTTCTGATTAAATAATAAAATTTTACTAGAATAACCACGGAACAGAGAAAACCCTTGCTAGCTGTATACTCTTTGTTCACCCACTCACACAGACTAGTACTCAGTAGCCAGGAATAGAAAGGACAGGAGAGAACGAAGGCACGAAAAAACGAAGGAAGCTTTGCCTTACAGTGGACTCAATTTTGTCCTCTGCCATGTATTCAGCAGATCACACCTCAATTTAGGTGATGCCACCCGTGCTGATGTATGATTCAAAATGACATCATACAGATATTGCACTGTTGAATGACGCATTTACGTCCCGTTCCGTTAGGTACTTGAACTTTACATACCTAATTTAAATGCGTGAAATTTCTCAACATGGAATGGAAGGTATAGTACCTAAGTCTGGCTGAACTAAATAACTAAATAACTAATCAACCGATTTTGATGAAATTTGGCACAGACAATCTTTAGACCCTGAGAAAGAACATAGGCTGGCTTTTATTGCGAAAAAAAGAGATGAAGAGATTAAAAGTACGCAGACGAAGTCGCGGGTACCAGCTAGTCCCAACTATTAATTAATTAATTAATAATATTATAAATGCGAAAGTAACTGTCTGTCTGTCTGTCTGTCTGTCTGTCTGTTACGCTTTCCCGCTTAAACCTCTCAACCGATTTTGATGAAATTTGGCACAGACAATCTTTAGACCCTGAGAAAGAACATAGGCTACCTTTTATTGCGAAAAAAAGAGATGAAGAGATTAAAAGTACGCAGACGAAGTCGCGGGTACCAGCTAGTTATATTATAAATGCGAAAGTAACTCTGTCTGTCTGTCTGTCTGTTACGCTTTCCCGCTTAAACCTCTCAACCGATTTTGATGAAATTTGGCACAGACAATCTTTAGACCCTGAGAAAGGACATAGGCTATCTTTTATTGCGAAAAGTACGCAGACGAAGTCGCGGGTACCAGCTAGTTTGTCTAATCATAATAATAATCATAATAACCATAACATAAAAGTAAATATTTAATCAATCCGGTCTTACAGGTATGAGACTCATTGCCCTGGAATCAACTCGCATGGACTTGTACAACTTGTACTCTTGGGTCAGGGGGCTCAGCTGTTTGGTGCCTTCCATGCGGCTCCTTCGGGCTTTTCGCTGGCCAGGATCATGGCGGCATGCGTGTGCTGCCTCGTCTAAGCTAAGGGGCTCAAATACACGCATAGCACGAACAACGTCAGTAAGCAAATCTCAGAATAGACACTGGGGTGTAGGCAAGTCACCCGGACGAAATTTGTGTTACATGCCCCAATAGACATGCGTGCCCCCGCCATGTCAGTCACACAGCCTTATCTTCTCTCTACCACAATATATAATTTTTACCGACTCAGACACGACCTATCTTTTTCTTTCTGTTGTGTAAGCAAACATAGTAATTAGGAAATCCGAAGATGAACCAATACACAGACATAGTTACTGGAAGAAGCTAGTTGAAATAGCAATGTCATGTACCTAGCTTGAAGAACCGACGACCGCTGAGAATATAACTGATATTCTCGAATGGCCGGAAGATGAAGCAGCATCCGATGTACAAAAAACATTGAAGGTAAATATCGCTGGAAGTCAGTGGATGAAGAGGACAGACCAGAATGTTTTTTTACAAAAAAAATAATCAGTAAGTAGGTACTACAGCCAGAGTGAGCATGAACTGAACATGAGTTACAGTTAGTATAGTAGCAACGATAGATTCTATAAAAGTGGTAACTCATTTTTGGCACACGGATTATGGTATTGATTGGCAATCGCCAAGGCATACGGGGAAACCTCAGACCAATGCGGGAAACCGTAGTAAGTCATTTCCTATTGTTGACTCTGCAAATGGGATGGCGGATCCGGTAATGTGCTGAATGGAGGGGGCGATACCCATGTCTGCCACCCTCCATCCTAAAGTAAGTAGGTTTAACACGGTGGTTTTGCTTTTAGTTCAAATAAAATGAAATTGTAAATATTTTCTGCGTTTGTTTTATAGGTTTCGGAGGAGTTGAACTGAACTTCGCAGAAGTTGGTTGTTTTTATTTGCTTGTGTAAGTATTTGCGTATTCGCCTTGTTTGTAATAAAATACAATTATATTTGCAAATAGGAATACTACGCAAACAAATTTTTTACATGTTATACTTAGTCACTTCGAAAATTTTTACATGATTCTTAGACCAAATTAAATGAAAGTGAAATCATTTCCCTAGATGTTTCCATAATCAGGTATAGGTAAGTAAGTTTGTATAGGCACAAACACTCTACCAACCTGCATAAAATTATTTTATGTGATGACATGGATCATAGTTGAAGGTCGATTGGCATTGCCGATAAATACCTCACTCCATAGCGGGCGTTGCTGACGCAGCTTTATTGACAAACCAGTCGGCTTTGAGCATTCAATAACTGTGCCAAGGTCTAGCACAACTGGCCACTTGCTGGTGTTCATAACAATATGCATTTTCCGCAATTAACTAGTAGTAAGTAGGAACCTTCCTATTGAGAGGACCATGAGTTAGGCAGGTAGAGGTAGGTAGAGTACCTACCTAGTAGAGCTTTTTGTAAAGGGCTCGTCCGGAGAAGTACTACCACCACGCCTTTTTCTGCCGCCAAGCAGCGTTGCTGTGTTTTGGTTTGAAGAGTGTGGTCTCCGGTGTAATTACAGGTACATGAGGCTTAAAATCTGTATGCCTCAAGTTGATGGACGCAGAGCAGTGCATCGTAGGGCAGGTTCCTATCGTGCGTGACTTACGAGGCAATGCTTTGTAATAGGTGATGGTTACCACTTAACATCAGGTGGGCCATCTGCTAATTCAATCAGATAGTTGTATAAAAAAAGGTAGCAATGTCATAAGAAAAATTCTAAGAGAATGACGTTTGTCTATCAGACCGCCTATCTCGTGATCATGCAACAGAACAACCGCCGGAACAAGCCGTTGTTACTCTGTTCTTCTAGGCTTGGCCGCGTGGGACTGGACATCTAGACTCATTCGTCCATGCTAGATGTACCTAGCTTTGATTGCTGGCGCCTCACATGGGCTCCACTATGTTGGCTCCAAGTTGTACTGTTGGATCCAACACTCCAAAATATGTAGATCGATCTTGGACAGTTATTGTAGGTAGGTAAAGTTTGTTTCATTAAAATTAGAGCCAAGCTTGGATGGATGCAAAGTTGAGTCCAGCGCTAGGCTTCGGAATCACTACATAGTATAATAAAACAGTCACTTTCTCTGTCCCTATATATCCGTATGTCCCTATGTATGCTTAAATCTTTAAAACTACGCAACGGATTTTGATGCGGTTTTTTTAATAGATAGAGTGATTCAAGAGGAAGGTTTATAATGTACAGGTATACATGATAATGTGCACCCGTGCGTGCAGGGGCGCGCGGGCGGGTCGCTAGTATTCTAGAAAAATAGAAAATGGGGATCAAAGTCGTGCAGGTGATTATGTTTTTTTACGCATATGACCTATGTAATGGTACCTTTATGTAGAATTGTACTAAGAGTAGGTACCTGGTACCTACTCTACTTATATGCGTTGCGTCGTCGTCGTCTCGTCGAGTGTCGCATCGCCCACGCCACGCATCACCCTCCGTCCGTCCGACAGACTCCGACCCTTGCATTTGAACCACAGAGCAAGGAAGAAATGAGAGCGTTGCAACAGAGGTGACAATGACAGTCTATTATTGCATGGGCATGTATAAATCTGGCAATGGTGAAATTATCGGTTTAAATTATGTACCGTAGGTGCTTAGGTAGGTACTTGTACGAAAACATGTTAGTTATTAACTATTTGTTAATTAGGTATTTAATATCTGGGTGACAGAGCTTTGCTCGGTAGAATTACTAGTTTAAAGGTAAAATTAGTGTTGGTACATTTTGGTAGGTCTAGTTAGAAACAATAATGTTATGAGTTCGCTAGTACCTAATGCAGGTTGGTTTAGTAGGTACTTAGTGATTATTTTGCTAGATATTATTTTATAGAAATCTTCCACCTGGCTGGTAGCAACACACAGCTGATTTAAGGCGGTGACAACACCTAATATTTCTCTCGCTCGCACGATTCGACATTTTCGTCATCAATCAAAATGTAATTTTTACCAAACTATGCGCAATGTGATTGCACACAAAATAGTTGTTTGCGATTTTTCAAAATTGGAATTTGTGATTTTATGTCTTTCAAAATGTCGAATCGTGCGAGTGAGAGAAATGTTAGGTGTTGTCAACGCCTTAACACTCAATATGAAAATTATGACATCCGTCTCTATCTGCTGAGTAAAGCTCTCCACCCTCACCAATCGACCCCATCAGAAATGCAATTATGCACATACATAGTAAGCAGGCAGAGGCACAGAGCAGTGTTCCTGCCACCTCTATCGTTACCATGGAAACGCCTCTTCTCGCGAATTTATTGACTCATACACTACCCTCTGTTTTGTTGTGTGGGTCTGTTGTAGGTACAGGGTGCACCTTACAAAGGCTAGTCGCGTGGATTCACTGATATATGTTTTTACAAGAATTGATGCCCCCACAATTACGACATATTCATTGCTGATAAGGAGTCGTTGCCTTTGTGACTCCCTGTGGAGAGTTATTGTATTGCGTGTGTTAAAGTGCTAATAGCAAGACTAATTATTTATATTCTTAGGAAAACTACAATTTGGTGTAGAATATAATATTTACTATTGGGTATTTTTACACAAAAATTTAAATTTGCACATAATATATATTTGTATATTCCCTAATTTAGTAACCTTCTTTTCATATTCCATTTCATGAATTTATATAATATTTTTGATGTGTTATACATATAGCTTTTACTTTCCAATAAACTATCTTATTATGGTACTGACAGATAACTACTGCCATACTAAGATAGTAATATGTATGTGTATGTAAAAAATCTTGTAAAGAGGTACATATGTGTATTATTTTCATAATTGTGTTCTCATAGTAACTGGAGATGGCCGATCAACAGCCACAGTGGTTGCGCTCGACCGCACCCACAGATTGAATATTGCTATATTTATAGAAAACTAATCTCTAAAGATCTTAGACTGTTAAATTTAAGTCTACAGGTGTGACCACAAATTGAAATGTGTGTTGTAGCTATACATTAGAGCATCTTAATTATAAACACCTACCTACACATCGTTATAAAATGTACATAATCATATCAACTTCACTATCACTCAGGTCAATCTCATTTAAATACAAAACAGCGTATATTTCCATAACTGTGTTGTATGTGCGAACCAAAGAAGCCTGTTCTGAGAATAAAACCAGAGCTACAAAATGCGAGACTGTTGTCGAATGTTTTCCTTGACATTTCGAACAATTTTTTCTACTTTTCAAGTTTCTATGCAATAGTCCTACCTATCTCAACGAAATCATATTAACAACCAACAAATTTATTTTCATTACCTACAAATGTATAGATTCCTCGTCATTTGGACCACTGCTGGAGGCTTCCCTTCGTTTGGTTAGGTTTGCTATAGTTACCACGCTGGGCAGGATTGGTGAGGAGCACAGTGTTGATGATAACTCATGGGATGCAGTTGCCCATTCTCCCTGATGCGTTTAAGAAATTAATGGATGACGTCATATAGAATTAATTATTATTTGAACGCACCTACACACCAACGCCCTTAGACATCCACAAAGGATAAGGAGTATAAGATGTTTAGATATCTGAGATGTCGGGGGGTTGAATAAATTGAGATCAAAAATCACATTGAATTGAACCATATAGGTACCTACAGCAATTTTCTGGGATACAATATCGAAAGTAATAACTAAGAAAACTGCATTTCCATCGGAGATTTAAAAAGTACCATCGTGAAAGATTGAGTGAAAGTAAAAAAACTAGTTTGACTCCAATCTCATAACACAGGGCAAGTCAAGACATAACACTTCAAGTAGGTACCTAGTGTGCCATGTAATAAAGATAACAAATAATTGCACGTGTTTGGTAGGTAGGTTCTATCTCATCAGAAGCAAGAAATCAACCGCGATCGTGATATTATTTGTGTTAAACATTATCTCAAGTCTTTCGTATTAATGAGCACATGCTCACAACCAAGCCCCACAAATTTTCTCGGTGTCGGGGCATTGCAAAGCAGCTAACAATGCTATTCTAGGATCGGATCCAGCCAGATCCAACATTATTTTCACTAAGTCTTAGTTCTCAAATAAAAGTAAAAAGGTACCTATTTTAAAAATATCAGTCATAAAATATCATTGTAATCCTTCGTTCGAAAACCATCAGCCTAGTGGTAATGGTTCGTACAGCAGCCCATAGTACTGGCGACCCCGGTCCAGTTTTGCTGATAAGTAGGCGGCGGCCGTGGGAGGAATGCTTCCCTGACCTCTCTATTCCTCTAATTGAATGATAAATTTCAATATTAACCGGTTCGGTAGCACATCATTGCTCTGAACAATGAGCAATTCAATCATAATATTCGGTACCTATCTACGTTTTTCTAATGCTATGTATGATAGTATTGGCGGCTTTCCAGATAACAGTGCAATTTTTGCTTGCGATTCTTTAACACTAAAACAACCCACGCCCTATTCTTTATTTTCGCATTAGTAACTATGAGCTCTAAGGTATTTTGTGATCATCAGCTGGTACAAAGAATAATTTTATTAATACCTACTTTTCAAAGAACAGCTTTGTACTTCTATCGAATTTCGATGAGGTATTAGAAAGGTGTAGGTATTTTAGAGTGTAAGCACCTACTTGTGTTTACACAGTTTGACTTCTATTTACTAGGAATTGTCGGTTTGCGCAACACTGTCTATGATGCAATGCCTGGGTGTGTACACAGATGAACAATTTAGAACTCTGTGTCCGATTGTAAGCATTTTAAGGCTAAACAAACTGCTTTAATGCACATCTAACTTGAATTTATTTCGCCCCTTGCTAGCAATACAGACTACTTGTCGAATAGCTGTGCGATAGACTTATTAGAACAGTTAGCCTGATTTATAAGTAAAGTGGCCGAGTTTCCCCTTCAAACGGCGCCCTGGGGGAAATAATTACCTCATGACGTATTCGCATGTCCAGAGACCCCTACAGAAGCCTTCATTAGATAGTGACAACGCACCCACCCCAGCTAAGCAGACCCATTTAATTGAGAATGAATTTTCTGATTGCCGTTAGCGATTCGCTTGTTGAGAGATTGCTCGGCAGTGAGTGTCAGTGAGCAATCAATTTTTATTGCGATGAAAACTGTACTTTTGAGACTTCGTGAAGTTATTTCTTAATTATAGGACGTATGTAATGGTATGTAATAGGTTTGTAGTATACGGCAGAAAGCTTTAGTGAGATTTATAATATTTTGTAAAGTAACAAAATTGTAAACCTACATTAGCATCGACTGTTGGTGACATCGGCATGCAAGTGAGACAAGGTAACGCGAGAGTTTACTTTCTACCGAATGTCATTTGCAGGCGCGGCACGTGTCATTTCCATCCTTGTTTCCATCCACCGCCAATGTCGACATGTAGGTAGATAGACACTTTATTGAAATAACGGAACTTTTTTTCACCATTAGGTAGCATATTATTTATGCTTCCTTCGAAGCTTCCTTCCTATCTGTCAGAATCAATCCTAAAAACCCAATACTTTTAAAATAAAATCACAGTTATAGGCAGGTACTCTCGGTGGGTACAGTATAAAGAAAAAGTTTATTTTGGAACTAGGGTACAAGATAAAACTAAAACTAGTGTAACGATACTGACTGCAGAAGTATAAACTGTGTCGCAGTCATCAGTAACGTCCTCCTCTTGGCAGGTATCAAAGCATTGCCAGCCTCTTCCAAAACTTCCGATTGATATACATAGATTTGAATCAGATAAGCTAAGCAATATTTCTATAGAAAACTCAGCTATTTTGTTTGAAAATAATTTTAGTACAAGGTGTAGGTAATATTCTCTTTGAATATTTTAATTAGAAAACTAGCACCTAAACTTTGCATCAATCCCTTGATTGAGAATAGAAAGCAGCCGATTAGCTCCAGCTAATGGACCGAAACTTGCTAGAAAACCACAACACCAGCGTAAGTATAGTTTTCACTACAAGTAGGGCATGCGCGAATGACCTGCTACTCTCTAGGCGATAAGGTCCGCCATTGTACCTACAATTATTCAAATATTTTAATAAGATTAATTTTATTGGTTCAACCATCGTTGGTGAATATTAAAATATTTTTATGTTGAAAATGCAACACGGTTAACTCTGCACTCTGTAAGACAGTAACGTTGATATGAATAAATAATAAAAAAAACTCACTTTACAACGAATCAAATAGGTATGCATATAGGTAGGTACGTACTAATTAAATACGATTTTTATTATGGAAGTATAGTTTTAAAGCCAATCAGTTATAGTTTTCGTTCCGTTATTGGGGTATGACTTATCCTAATTTATAATTACCTACTAATGAACCTCGCCGGTGGGTGAATCAACTTTTAAGGCACTCCTTTTGTGTCCCTGTCATGCAAAGAGCATAAAAATCCTAATTTCCTTATAATATATAAAATATGTTTGTTTTGATGTTAACGTAAACTTAGATCCTTTCCTAACATGCTAGTTTCATAGTATTTTATAGTTAATAGGAAAATTTTTGACTTTATTATGGTAACTCAGCAGAACATAAGCACTATCCATACAAAAAACATGTGTCCCCAGGCCTAGATGACGATACAATTTAGGACGTATCTTAAAAAAAAGGTATGAATGCACAGCCTTTTTACCCAATATTATGATTCAAAAAAAGATAAACTTACGTTTAAAGTTAACATTTATAAAAGTTTGACAAATATTTTATATTTTTCGTGCATCCAAACTTTTGTCCCAAACTTTGATCAAAACATCAGTTCTACAGAGTTACCGATAAAAATTCATGACCGTTATCAAGAGATGACGCCTACCTTGGTGTCATCTAAGGCGATTATTGTCTAATATTTAGTTGGTATGATCAAAAAATCTCTACCTAGCTTTACCGCCCCCCCAGCCTAAATTAAGTTCTCAGCTGGTGCGCGTAGGTTTATTGTCGCTCTACAGCGTTGCAATGGATATTTATGAGGCACCCTCGTCACTTTTTCTAAAAAAACTCGTTAATATTAGCTTAGATGTCGTGCCCCACTGCAAAACCTAAAAATAGATATATTTTACAGTATATTTTCATAATATTTCGATGATTTATTTTTTATTGTTAGTTGTTCATAATGTTGTCAAAGGAGTGTCTTAAAAGTTGATTCACCCCGGTACAGATTTTATTCTGATCATCAGAATAGCCAACCAAGGACTGCCTGCTCTTCAATAGAAGTTAAACAATTAAAAGTGGCGTCAAGACAATCACCTTTTATGGCTATAAAAAAATAATTTATGAACCTCATGCTTCTTGTCTTCAAACTGGATCTGTTGGGCAATTTGACACAATTTAGGCACAAATCAAAGTCGATTAAAATAAATTAACGATTTAATAAATTTTAAACTCGATTAACGAATGAGCGTTCGTTTTTTTTTTGCTGTTAGAGTATAAAAAAATGGATCTGATGATTATATCTTATCTTAGTCCTTACCTTATATCCTAGTTGGGCAAGATAATATTGTATACTAGCACTTAGGTTATAGATGGTTACCCATTTTAGTTTTCATGTCTTATCCTACTACTATTATAAACGCGAAAGTTTGTAAGTATGGATGGATGGATAGATGGATGGGTGGATATATGGATGGATGGATGGATGGATGGATGGATGTTTGTTACTCTTTCACGCCAGAACGTCTGAACGGATCTGGATGAAACTTGGCAGAGGGATAGATTACAGTCTGGAATAGCACATAGGCTACTTTTGATCCCGTGGGAATACCGGGATTTAAATCTGCGCGGGTGAAACCGCGGGGAGCAACTAGTCCCTAATAATTTCGTACAAGAAGTTTTTAGGCCGCCTTCGTAATTTTTTATGTTTTGATTAATTACCTACTAAAGAATGCGACCTCATGTCACCGATTAAGCACACGTAAACTGCCCCAAATAGCTCGCAAATTATGTTATGTAAGGACCTAACGGTAAAAAATAACTAGCTCTTTGCATGCAAGTAGGATGATTTCGCACGTAACGTAAACAAATATCAACACCCTATAATTAGGGTGTTGATATTTGTTTACCTATATAGGTATACTACTAGGTAGGTTTATACCGACAGTGTTTAGGTTTATGTGTGTTAACTTTATGTAGGTATATATTTAGGTACATTTAAACAAACCGGGTTGGCTATAGCAATCCTTGTACCTGAGTTGAGGGTTGGGGATAGGGGGGATGCAAGTGGGGGTAGATGGCAAGTCTTCCCCTTGAGTCCTTTTTTCTAGGAAATGAAAAAAATTATTTAATTTTTCAGGTAAGTTACTAGTTAGGTTAGGGTTTTTTTTTTAAAGTGAAGAAATTTGAAGAATTTTTTTTTTCATTTCCTAGAAAAAAGAACTATAGGGAAAGACTTGCCATCTACCCCCACATGCTTTCCCCCTATCCCCAACCCTCAACTCAGGTACCAGGGTAGCTATAGTTTAACCAACAAACCAATAAAACGTTTTTTCCTAGTGTCACTATACCTACGTGTCCAACTTACCACATCTATCGAGCCAACCTTCAGCACGGCAAGGGTAAGAGATCACCAGTAAATCATCATCAGTCTTCATTTTGCACAAATGCACCAAACTAACACCTTAAGTTTCACGGTCAGTTGAAAACTATATTACATTTCACTATTGATTTGATTCACTGAATGATCGATCGATACCCAGCTGAGCCAGCTAAGCTTCTCAATCGTCGCAATTCACTTTCACCAACTGCAGATAAAAAAACAACTATGTTAATCACTGAAATGAAAACAGCATCGTTGTAGAGAGAAAATATCTAAGTAATCTAGGTACCTACCTACTTTACTTGTATCAAGTGTATTGGGCAGGTAGGTAGGTAGCGAAACGGTTTTTTATATATAATGTAGTTATAAATCATCTATGATACGAAACACAATAGTTTCTTATAATTATTAAATTCTTGATTTATTATGTACCTACACTGGCTACACTAGCATTTAAATTATTTAATTGCTGCAGGTAGATTCATAAAAAATAGGTACCAGGCAGGTAAACAAGATATTCTATCTAGATTAATATCTAGATAGAATATCTTGTTTACCTGCCTGGTACCTACTCACCTATTATCTAGGTACCTGCCCACTATCTAAAATATTATACAGTTGGTGGTTACCATAAAAGTACCCACATAGTGTAAAATATTTGAGCAAGTAAAAGTACCTATAGCATTTAGTTTGATACCTAAACAAGTAGTTAGGTAGTTAAATATTAGTTAAATATATTAATTAAGATTAAAAAAATATTAATATTTGACTTACATTGTACTTTTGATATTATTTTAAAAATCAGCACTAACAAAATGACAATCCAAAGGAACAATGTATGAAAAACACGCACGTGATTTTTCTCCGCAAATAAACATTAGCACACCCCTATCCAGCGCAAGCAAATAATAAGACTGAATGCGCTGGCTTTTCTATCGGCGCTGATGTCGCTCTTTTTCCATTTTCTGTGGCATGGCAAAACGAGATGATAATATGTTGCATCTCTTTCTACATTATCGATTTTTGTTGCCGACATTTGCCGAAGCCTGATGAGACGAATGCGCGCGCAATTTTTTACAAATAAAAATATTGGAGTATATCTTTATTCTCATCCTCCCTTTTTCGTACATCTAGCTTGTGGGGGTTAAAGATAGTACCTTTAAAATATTGTTAATTGTGCTGCGTTCTCGTTTTATAAAAACACAGCCCACCCCCCTCCGACGTTTTGAGTTTTGACATCTAGTTTGACATTTCGTTGTATTCTGTCTGTCCTGTCCTGTCATAACATACGCCAGTCAGTCTGTCTGTCAGTTTGTGTGTGATCTAAAATGGCTCTCAAAGCACTTGTCGGACAAAGTGAGTAAAAAATGCATTTCTTCATGTTTTTATGCGGTTTATTTACATGAGCTTACGTATATTTCAAACTTAATTGTATATCCCATCGCTTGATGCAAAAAAAATCACGCACTTAGCCCTCAAACAATAGTTTTTACAAGTCCAACAATTTTATCTTCCTGATGACTAATGTTTTCGAATTTTATTTGGTGTATTAACTAGTGATATTTAGACAAATAGTATTGTACTGTACATTTTGATCTAAAACGTTATTATATCTTAGTATTGACGCTCTAGGCTTCGAAAAATGAGCTAGAAATTCAACAATGAACTTTCTAGCATGTCTCACTTTTAGTTATTACTCGTCTACTTTCTATCCAAAGGCTAGGTGATCTTACTTTTGATTGCGCTCACTTAGCAATAGGTAATTCGTCATAAAATTATGAATGACTAGGCCTCCGAATGATTTGAATAGAAAATTATTGATTTTCTTAGGTCATAGAAGATAGGGTGGTGGGTGGGGGCGAAACCTGCGTCATACCTACTCCCTGTGCCTGTCTGTGACAGAATCACATGGATAATGAAATCTAGTGGTGACATAGTTTACCAGTTTTGCACATATTGACATCATTGAACTTATGCCACACACATAAGGTCACATGCACAACAATTTTAACTGTTGTTTAGGGAGCCACAAATCACTGATAAAATTTACATTCTATTTCACTGAATACATGTTTAACTATATTCAATTAAATTGAACCAAAAATTAACTTCCAGAAACAGAATGATCGTTCAAAATAATACAAAATCTATTGAGATTATGACACATTCTGTATAGATAAAAGTGTTGGTTTGACACCAACTTAAACTGATTAATTCATATAACAGAACAGGAAACCCGTCTGCATAGGTATACACAGAAAATCTCTTGTCTGGAATCACCAGGTTACCAGTAATACAGGACGAAAATATTCAGACTCACTATTATTAAATAGAAGAGAATGAACGGACTACTATGAACAGTAGAACATACTTCGAGCAAATAAATATATTTCATTTCATATCAGAAAAATGCTAGAAAACATGCCATAAGTTTCTTGCCTATTCTTCTAGCCTTTGGCAGTGAGGAACTGGTGGTAAATTCCCCTAGTATTACAAGATGTTTCAAATTGATCCTTGTGCTTGTATTGACAGAAGACTGTTACAATTTTTTTTCTTTTATATTTCACTAGTTGCGCCCAGCGGTTTCACCCGGCAGATTTAAATCTTGGTGATCGGAAAACATTTATACCTACGATTGCTGATATCACTCATCGCTCAAAACGCAACGATAGCGCAGGCTAATCTTTCCTCTGGTGATGCCTAGTTATGATTTAGGAACTAAAAATGTATCAGCTAAATACGGTAAAATGCTAACCTCCCAGGGGATAAAAAGCCTATGTGTTATTCCAGACTATAATATATCTCTGTGCCAATTTTCACCAAGATCTGTTCAGCGTTCTGGAGTTATAGAGTAACAAACATCCATCCATCCATCCATACATACAAACTCATAAGTCATCATAAGTCCTGACAATGTAAAATCTACATACATACATACATAATAATGCAATAAATATACTGAATACTGAAACTTTCGCGTTTATAATATTAGTAGGTTAAAGTTAGATACTTCTATCTTTTCATATTATATTATACAGAGATTATGAATGAGGTGATCCGCTACCGCGGTCCCAAAGGCAAGGAGTCCCAGCGCATAGAATGGCGCATCCTCATTGTAGACCAGCTGTCCATGCGGATGGTGTCGGCGTGTTGCAAGATGCACAACATCTCGGCCGAAGGAATCACTTGTGAGTAAAATCAACTTGCCTATCATCTGCCTGAAAAGGCCACTGTGTAGTATTAAGAACATCAAACATTCCTGGGCATGTGGAAGGTCCAGCCTACCACATTCCCAGGAATATTCTTACTTGTAAAGGAAGGTAAAAGTTTAGATCTTTATTGCAATCATGCAACAACAGGACTGCACCCTTACTAATGAGTAATACAAAATAAGAAGGGAATTTTCAACAATAACATTTTATGGTATGGCTAGCTCCTTGTAAGAAGGAACATACAATAAAAAACTAGAAATCTGGCCTAAGTTTATAAAATGTTTCAAAGTGATGGATCTCTTTGAGTAAATCTTATATCGCCTACCTACCTAGGACCTAGGCTTTAATCTTAACATCAGGTGGGCCATCTGCTTGTTCCATCAGTATTTCAGCAAATATTGTTTTATATACTTATGTAACTAAAAAAAATTTTTGGTGAAATACTTAAAAGAATTTTTCCTCAACCAAGTGGTGGAAGACATCCACAAAAAGAGAGAACCTCTGTGCACAATGGACGGCATCTACCTCATCACTCCTTGCGAGAAGTCCGTCCATGCTCTCATCAATGACTTCTCGGTTGGTAACCGCATCATGTACAAGGCTGCCCATGTGTTCTTCACTGAAGGTATGTTTTATATTTCCTCCTAAGCAAATACTTTAGTATGACCTAGGCTTTAACTATAGGTGAGAGTGTATAAAAACACGATGCGGTTTATACTTTTACAGCAGTTGTCGGCTCAACAAGCTATATGACCTGCCAACTGCCACTATTTATTTCTTGTAAAATTAAAATTATTTTTTTTACGGTACATCTTAAAATATGTCTAAGAGTGGAAGGTTCCACCCTTTGTGGAGAGGATGACCAGCAGGCTGATCGCGTAACTTCTGTTGCATTCAAAATCTAAAATTGACATAGGCAACCGGATTTTGAATGCAACAAAAGTTACGTGATCAAGGGGCTGAGTAGTAGAAAGGTTAAAAAGCTCGTATTTTGTAGAAACCTAATATTTTTTAATTTAGTCACTGATAATTAATAGCACAGCTTGAATTTTGGTTTATTTCAAAATTTTTATAGTTCTCTGTTATTTTTTGGGTCTTTTTAGTTGCTTTATTTTTTAGTTGCATATCTTTTAATTTTCTTTTCAGCCTGTCCTGATGTTCTGTTTGATGAGTTGTCGCATAGTGGTATAATTAAGTACATCAAAACGTTAAAGGAAATCAACATTGCATTCATTCCATACGAACAGCAGGTTTGTTACTACTTTTTTCTCATCCAATAAACTGCTAGAAATTGGCGGCTGGTGTGTTAGTGCTAATAGTAAAAGACAATAGTAAATAGCAAGTTTGCCAAAAAATGCAAAAACAATGAGATAGTTGTTATAAGATAATACGCAAATCAAGCACGCCATTTTCAGTTAGATTCTTGCGCCGGTTTTTTATACGTGAAATGCGGAAAAAACAATCATGTTCTCGAATCATTATACTACCTATTTTGAAATATATGCCAGTTTTCAAAAGTTACCTTGTAAAAAATGTAGAACATGATTGTTTAGTTTCCATTGTATTTTACATTATAAGTATGTATTCCGTTTATGAAATAAATAAAAATATCTCCTTACACGCTGCTATTGGTTAGTTTGCCCTGAGGAACTTTTCAATGAGATCTGCAAGTCTTCCGCCGCAAGAAAAATCAAAACGTTGAAGGAAATTAACATTGCGTTCCTGCCGTATGAGAGCCAGGTAAATACTTTAAAACAGAAACAGCTTCACGACTTTGATGCCCAGGCACGGTCGATATCCTCTCAAATATCTTAAATTTTTTATTATCCGCTCTAAAAATTACATTTGGCAGTAGTTAGTATTCATACGTAAAAGTGGTTATAAACGGGCTAGTTTCGTGGAAATTTATTGCTGCAATTGAATAGCTGTCCTTACGATCTATTTGCGTAAATAAGGCAAATATATAGTTTATCATCATCATCATCCTACAGAAATCCACTGCTGGACATAGGCCTCCCTTATACGTTTCCAGAACGATAC
Organism: Plemyria rubiginata; assembly: GCA_963576535.1. Lineage (NCBI taxonomy): Eukaryota > Metazoa > Arthropoda > Insecta > Lepidoptera > Geometridae > Plemyria > Plemyria rubiginata. The sequence goes on along the minus strand of OY754908.1, from coordinate 10,599,985 downwards.
AAAGTCTCAATGTATGTATGGTCGGAATAAAACTGATAAAGAAATAAGACATGTTTTTGTCACCCAGGTGTTTTCCCTCGACTCTCCGGAGACGTTCCAATGCATGTACAACCCTGCGCTCACTCAGACACGAAACGCGAACATGGAGCGTATTGCTGAGCAAATCGCGACGCTCTGCGCCACTCTCGGAGAGTACCCTTCTGTGCGATATCGCAAGTAATTTACTTATAACTACTTACTGATATTCACTCTATACACAGACACGGAAACCTAGTGGGAGGAGCAGAGATAATTCACACCAAAATTCAGTTAGTTATTTCTAAATTATGCAACATACAGTGCAGAAATCGTCTACTGCCTACTGTAACTAGTAGTTCACCCCGAACTGAGATTTCGTGATGCGACGCGAACGCTCCGAAAATATAAGTAAGTGGTAGTCAAAGGCAAGTCCAAACATTGTGTTTGGACTTGTCTTTGTCTATTTTTCTGTTTTTCTACTTTTTCTGTCTGCTACTGGGATTGGTACAACACAGTCTCACTGGACATAATATAAAATATTATAGAAAGTGGTCTGGGTCGAGAAAATATATTTTCCTTTCACCTCGACCAAACCTGGCTAATGTTATACAACTTCGTTTACAGTGACTGGGAACGCAATTTCGAGTTAGCTCAGCTTATCCAACAGAAGCTTGATGCCTACAAGGTAAGAAATCGATCATCTGATCTGCAAATCAATGTAGCAGGATCCTAATCAACGATATTTTTTTCCAGGCCGATGAGCCTACAATGGGAGAAGGTCCGGAAAAGGCTCGGTCTCAACTCCTGGTTATTGACCGTGGATTCGATTGTGTGTCGCCAATGCTTCATGAGTTGACGCTTCAGGCAATGGCTTACGATTTGCTGCCTATTGAAAATGACGTCTACAAGTTCGTATTTTAAATTTATTTCTCTTAATTTTAAAGTCTTTTTACTGAATCCTTGTGGTTTTAGTCAATAAATTCTGTTTTGAATTTGATGTGTAATATACCTTAATTAATGCCGATGAGTGGAGCTCTCTTCAGCCCATCCCATCGGATGTGCCAGTTAATCACTAAGGCTCCGGTGACAGCGGCTCGCAATTTCGAAGTGCGATTGGCTATTATTTCATTTTATTTCATTTCGGGGAGGTTGTTTGAAAAAATAACTCTAAAGAAACACGCATAAATACTGTTCGAACACAAATAATACAATAATATAAGGGAAACATGCCCGAACCAGAAATCATTTTGGCATTAGTATGTTTGGTCTTACGTTTACCTAATACCAAAATGATTTCTGACTCAAGCACATTTCCCTTATATTATTGTATTATTTGTGTTCGAACAGTATTTATGCGTGTTTCTTTAGAGTTATTATTTCAAACAACCTCCCCAAAATGAAATAAAATGAAATAATAGCCAATCGTACCTCGAAATTGCGAGCCGCTGTCACCGGACCCTTAATACATCCAGCTGTTCTATAATACAACCATCTGAATATTGAATATTGTTTTTTTATCATCATTTATAAAAAAATATAATATGTATGTTTAGGTATGAAGGTGGGCAAGGGCAACAGCTGAAAGAAGTGCTCTTGGATGAGAACGACGAACTGTGGGTTGATTTACGTCATCAACATATCGCCGTCGTGTCCCAATCCGTCACTAAGAACTTGAAGAAGTTTACCGACTCTAAACGCATGGGTGGAGGTATAGTATCATTCTCTTTCTCAGTATAATATTCAGTTGCAAGATGGTTTACACTTTTCCACCAATCACTTTCTTGCCGAACCTTCTTGTAAGATACTGCAGCTTTTGCAAATCATTAGGTAAACCAATAAATTACAATGTTGTTAACTTGTCACGGAGGTGTCTTGAATACCAGTTTCATAATAATCATCCACAGCCCGACTTCACCCACAGCTGGGTATACAATAAATATTATATCTAAATATATATAACTCAAAGGTGACTGACTGACTGACTGACTGACTGACATAGTGATCTATCAACGCACAGCCCAAACCACTGGACGGATCGGGCTGAAATTTTGCATGCAGGTAGATGATATGACGTAGGCATCCGCTAAGAAAGGATTTTGATCGATTCCACCCCTAAGGGGATGAAATAGGGGATGAAAGTTTGTATGAAATTTTGTCAATTTTAAACCGATCGGGCTGACTTTGCATGCATAAAGCTACTATGACATAGGCTTAAGGATTTTGATAAATTCCAACCCTAAGGGGATAAAATAGGGGATGAAAGTTTGTATAAATCTTATATCTATCTTCTATCTAAATATATATAACTCAAAGGTGACTGACTGACTGACTGACATAGTGATCTATCAACGCACAGCCCAAACCACTGGACGGATCGGGCTGAAATTTTGCATGCAGGTAGATGATATGACGTAGGCATCCGCTAAGAAAGGTTTTTGATTGATTCCACCCCCAAGGGGATGAAATAGGGGATGAAAGTTTGTATGAAATTTTGTCAATTTTAAACCGATCGGGCTGACTTTGCATGCATAAAACTACTATGATTTAGGCATCCCCTAAGAAAGGATTTTGATAAATTCCACCCCTAAGGGGATAAAATAGGGATGAAAGTTTGTATAAATCTTCTTAGATTTTCGACTGATTGAACTGAAATTAAAGATTGGAGCTACTATGATGAAGACGTCCGCTTCAATAGGATTTTGATAAATTCAACCCTCCAATTTTTTGTACACGCTTAACAAAAGTAAAGCCGCAAAAACTATGCCTAATTAATAATAATACTTCTAAACGCGAGCGAAGCCGCGGGCAAAAGCTAGTATTATAATAAACCTGTTAAAATACCAGTTTACTATAGAAAAATAAAGCTACCGTCGCCTTGAAAATATCCACTTTTCAATGTTTAAATCTGTAGTAAAATATCTGAAAATTAAATCCATCAATAACTTTCTAGGTGATAAACAGTCTATGCGCGATCTCTCGCAAATGATCAAGAAGATGCCCCAATACCAGAAAGAGTTGTCCAAGTACGCGACACATCTGCGCCTCGCAGAAGATTGTATGAAGGCGTACCAAGGATACGTCGACAAACTCTGCAAAGTTGAACAGGTATAAAAACACAAAAGCTCGCAATTCGGATGATCCAACCGTCAAAAAAGGTATTTTTTATCAATAATTTTCAATTTTAACCTAGTACTCTATATGCAGGACCTTGCCATGGGAACTGATGCCGAGGGTGAGAAAATAAAGGATCACATGAGGAGCATTGTGCCTGTACTGCTTGATCAGGTAACTTTTACGTATTTACCTCTTATTTTTGTTTTATTATATATTTTCAGCAGATAAACAAATTTTACATTAAAAAACGACAAGTACTGCAATTTTCAAGATTTGACGTAATTCGTACATACGACTACTTCTCACATAGTTTGTACAAATTTCAGAACGTGGTAAACTTCAACAAGATGCGTATCATCGCGCTTTACATAATGTCTAAGAACGGCATCTCCGAGGAGAATCTCAACAAGCTCGTCACGCATGCGCAGCTCGAGCCCTCAGACAAGCAGACCCTACTCAACTTGTCCAATCTCGGACTCAATGTCTGCATCGATGTAAGCAATTTTAAATCTTATGTTAACCATGCAATGTGAACAAAATTGACTGATCACGTTATCAAGGCAAGTTGTAAGAAGAATGCAATTTATGAAACTGAAAATATCCAGTTCCTGACCCGGTTCATGTGTTTTAAGGAATCGTATTTAGAGTTCTATTAGTTATAAATTAGGTGACGGTGATTTGGAACCGTGGTCGATCACGGGACTTTTAGCAATCCTGGTCAGATATATTTTTTATTACTATTTTACATGTACAATAATAATTATTGATTGAGCAATACTTATTAAATTTTCACAGGGGAACAGGAAGAAGGTTTACCAAGTGCCGCGAAAAGAAAGAATCACCGAGCAAACTTACCAGATGTCGCGCTGGACCCCTATTATCAAGGTAAGCTTTTAAAGGTTTTTAGTACAATGAAGAGATCCTACAATCTCACCTGATAGGAAACATCTTGGCTACATCTTCTTTGTTGGAGTACAATGGTCTATTCTAGAAGAATTCACTCTTGCGTTGAAGAGATTCAGGGTGTATAAGATGGTTGATAAAAGATATATCTCCACAGGACCTGATGGAAGATGCCATCGAAGACAAACTCGACCAACGCCACTTCCCCTTCCTGGCGGGACGCGCCCAAACTTCTGGATACCAGGCACCCACCAGGTAAAACTGCATTTTACCTTACACAGTTTTATGTTAGAAGCGGAAGCGCAATCTGTTCGTTCCAACATACAATATACACAGAGTTTCATAATTATCAGTCTCCTAATCCATAATTCTGAAACACATTGTCTAAAGATCATACAATTTGTTAATATGCAAAGAACAATGATATGTAGTAGGAAGAAGCGATTTCGCTACCGCTAACGAATCAAAAAACGCGCTGAAATTACCTGAGAATGTGTGTAGGCTTTCAAACTGACTTGAACCAAACTTTTTCTTCCCCTTCCTTCCCTCGCGATGAAAAGTAAATCTAAGTAAGTACTCTTTCTTAGTAGTGCAAACTAAGTAGTGTATAGATAGTTTCTTTTTCCACTTTTTTTTTCTATGGGTAATGTAAAATAAACTTTGTTGCTAATATAATAATGATTCAAATAATGTTTACAGCGTGCGCTACGGGCATTGGCATAAGGACAAAGCTCAGCAGACCATCAAGAATGTACCACGTTTGATTGTCTTCGTCGTTGGAGGTGAGTTACCTTTTTACTCTAAACGCCAACCAACTTGTAGGTTTATACACGAGTATAACTCAAAAACTACGCGTCAGATTTGAATCAATTTAAATTGTACAATATGACAAAGCTCGAAGCTCGAAAGCTAGCGCAGCTTTCGATTAAAAAAAGAATGATAAGACCGCCGATTGTAGGACAATAATTAGTATTCCTACCTATATGTACTCTATTATATACTGTCGATGTTGTCCTCAATAAAGTTTTTATTATTATCAAAATCGGTTCACCAAGTAAAATCTTATGAGGTAACAAGCATTAAAAAAACAATCGAATTGAGAGCCTCCTTTTTTTTGAAGTCGGTTTAGAATATTTTGGTTCGCACACGTTTAGCCACCAAATTAGTCGCTACTCCACTTAATTACCAGCCTAGTGTGAACCAGCCATAACAACAACTTCGTTGTTCCAGGCCTTTGCTTCTCGGAGATCCGCTGCGCTTACGAGGTGACAGCGGCTGTCAAGAACTGGGAGGTGATCATCGGATCCTCTCACATAACGACGCCGGACAACTTCCTTTCGGATCTCAGCTCTCTCACCGCTTAAGAACTTTCCCGAGACACGAAATAGTGGAATGCGCGATTTAGTGTTACCAACACTAGATGTCATCGAGTTGCTTGTTACAAGTTTCTGATCAGCACCCATATAAAAAATCTAAAGGTGATATTGTATCATGGCTACGATATATCATATGCGGTTTTTAATATGCACGCAATCAATCGGTACAATGCAGTACTGGTTTATTTAAAACATTGTAATTCTCCAATTTTGCAATAGAGAAAATCTAGATTAATTTTGTGTCTTTCAGACAATTTTAGTGTGCATCGGCAAACCCGCACCTAAACCTAAAACGACCTTCTCTAGAGGTATAGATTTTCTTGCCTTTTCTCAATGAAAAACTGTCGGTCCTTGAATGTTTCAGTTCAAAAATAAATCGAATATTGTTCTGCAATACGAGCTTAGGTAAAAGCAATATGACATCAATGCCAAGTATGAACAAACACGCGCGTCCACTATTTTGTGAGTGAGGATTGTTTGTTATAGTGTCTGATAGGACTCAAAAAGCCTTTCTCATCTGCGTTTGTCTAGCTAACCCTTTTAAATCGATTTATAGAGGCAACAGTTTATCTATTCAGTTGAGCAATGGGGAACATGATGCTATTTCATTTGCTTCACAGTCGTTGCTATCTTTTGTTTAGTTAATTGACTCAGGCGTGACCTTGCGGAAGTCCATTGTTAAATATAAATTAACTCGAACAAAGCAATATGTAGTACTTATCCGCTGAACTAATCTCCGAGCGCTGAGCTGAAAGTAACTTTCAGCTCAGCGCTCGACGAGGTAACACGTTCGGTGCACAGCGGGTCAATTTCCTGAAGATGCTTCGTAGAGAAGTGAAACACGTGTCGAAGTCTAATTAAGTTTATTCCAGCTTAAGGAGATTAGTTCAGCGGATAAGTACTACATATTGCTTTGTTCGAGTTAATTTATATTTATCTTTTGTTTCACAACTTTCGATGGTGGCGCCCTCTCGACTGAACGGATAAGTTGTTGGTACTAAACCGATTATACCGGTCGTGGCTGTTACTACTACTTAAACTTTTCGATCGTCTTTCTTCAAACATTTGTGTGTACAAATCTATATCTATCGTTAGTTGAAAGTAAATAAATAATTCAAGTATTTGGAAAAATTTGGTATAGGTGCTTTTAGTATATCGCGACAGTTTAAATCTGAAGCTTATGTATCGAAGCTAAAGGTTTTTTATTCGTTATCAAGATGCCTATTCCAAAAGATTGAATTTTAAATATGTAGAGTTTTTTCTATAGATGTTTATAATTATTGTTACTGCTTATTTATTATCCGGGCGCCACACATGGGGTATATATAGGCTCTAGATTATGCTGTTGAATCCAATACACCAATGTGTAGGGTGATTTTGGACAGTTATTGGACAATGGACATATGGTTTTTTCAATATTGGCCATTCCAAATTAGAGCCAAGCTTGGACGCAACATTGAATCCAATGTGTGGCGCCAGCAAAAGTGTTTTTACCTGTAATTGCCTAACATGGATTGTTGATACAAGTTTATGGGCGGGTTTGACCAACAAGAGTAGCGTTATCCGTTAGATTAAATATATTCGTCATTGTTTTTGACAAGTCTAAAAGAGAGACGGAAATTTCAAATTAAATTGGGAGCGACTGCCGGATATCGTTATTCTGAGTCGTTAAAATCGACCCTATAGTATTATTTGTTTAATTTATTTTTAAGTGAGAATAGATTTAATTTATTAATAATGTTGATTAATTTAGACTGAGTGATCACAATAATAAGTGCTAGAAAACATCGGTAATTTTACTATAACTCAGCATTTTTATCAACCTTTGAAATACCATAATTCCTATAAGAATTTTGGTATTTCAAAGTTTCATCAGCATGCCAGGACCAATAGACAACTGGTTATAAATAACTGGCTGGTTGTGTGGTCCTGGCTCTTAGGAGCGGTATGGTTTCAAAGGTTTAAAGGGATGACTCTGGTGTTATTAAAACGCCGGTCGATATGTCACATACACAGAGTTGCTTATAAAACAAACGTACATACATTAGTTTGCATTTGCAAAACGGTAGAGAACAATGTTTGTTTAGCTGCATTAAGCCTGATATATTCTACAGCTGGAAACTGACCGACGTTACGAGGTCTAACATTCCTACCGCGAACCCAAAATGGTATGGAATCAAAAGTGATGATTCCATGCCGTGATGATAATTTATAGTATGGTGTGCGTAGCGAAGTACAATGATTTTGTACTCGCAGGTACTTTCAATACCTACAAAAAGGTGATCGTAACCGCGCACGCCTAGAACGCCGTTGGAACGCTTTAGGAAAGTTAAACTGTCATTATAACATTGTCATTTATAATAAAGTCGGACACTTAAAATATATAAATTAGGCATTAGTTATAAAGCATATCGCATGATGTGCCCTATCAAAGTACAATATTTATCTAACTCAATTTTATCTATTTACAATTTAGCTATTCGCTCTATTTCTGATCTTATCACGAAAATATACATAACTCTCTGATGTTAGTAGATGTTTGCTTCGAAACTTTATCTATCAAAATCGGTTTGTCAAACTTAGACACTTTTTGTTACAGTCATAAGCTTAGAAACCAACATAGGTTAGTTACAAAGTCTGGAAAAGTAAAAGTTAGTGTGTTTGCGATCTATTTTACAAGTTCCAATTAAAGTTATGGACTTTAGTACACTTTCGTGTAAAAAGTGTCTATGGTTGCGCCGCATTGCTTGATTTTGTGGTTAAGGCTACTTTAGAGACTTTACTGTTATATAAATATGAATGTTTTTAACAGCTCTGTTTACATTCCAGTTTTGTTAGTCTGTGTGTAGTTTGTCATCGTGTGGTTTGAACTTTAGAAGAGCACACCTTTTTGTGCTAAGACTGGGGTATAGCCATTTAGTCATGTGTTATTTTAAATATTTATTTCTTTATGCATTGAAATGTAATAGCCACATAAAAAGCTAACACTGAGGCTATTTTATAGGGTTCAACTTTTAATATTTAGTTGGATATGTCTCCCTAACGCATTTTTGTTCTAATATTGTTTACTTATTGCAAAACCTATTTTATTATTTATTTTTCACTACCTTGGTCTGCCACAACAGATTGTGACAGTGACAACCACTTCTTGTTACTTGATATAGCTAACATTGACGTCATTTACACTAATTGTAATTATACTCAATTATATTCAATGTATTTATACAACTAGACATAATTCTACATAATCTCTTAAAGGTCCTATATCCCTGATTTAACTCAGACTATAGGATTTAGGAGCTCTATACTACCGTCTTACCGCAAAAGGTCACATCAATTTTTTTTTTAATTCAGTTATACATTACATATTTGGAATTAGGAGAAAAGGCACATCTGACAAATTTAAAAAAACCTAACTCAATCCTGCATTGAGTTACATTAGATTTTTTGTATTAAGCCAAAAGGGAAAATCATGATTTTACAAAGAATGAGAATAAATAAATATATGTATATATAAATATAATACGTATAAATGCAAGTAATATTTAGAAATATTTATTTTTTCTGCATAATACATTCAAATGTTTTTTATTCCCGAAAAACATTAAACCAAAAAAAACTTTAAACCCATTTTTCTCGAGATTTACAATTTGTTAGATGTGACCTCTTGCGGTAAGACGGCAGTATATTACATAATACAAAGTGTATTGAGTCTCTATAATATGTGATACCAACCGAAAAGCAATAGGTACAGACTACTGTATGTAACGTCTCAGGCAATCTTGTATTTGTGTATTACAAAATGTGCAATTATTATAACAATTATGTAGTGAAATATTAATGATTATCAGTATTTGAATGTTGAAAATGTCATTAAATTATTTAATCATCAATAGACTTTTTTTAACAAGATAATTTTTTTAATGGTTTGTGTAGTACAGGTGTAAAAATACTAAGAATATTTTGTGTAATAATGTGATATAAGTATTATGTCATTCATCTGGTTAAGCTTTGTTTAATTTGGGGTTATCTAATGCTGTGTGGAATGCCATGCTGCTGGTTGGATTTATTTGAGTCAATAGTCAATGCCTTTTTAAGGAATAGTGGTTTACACCTAATTTAGTATCACAATCGATCATATTATGAAGGTACCTATCTGAATTTGATAGCCGATGAGCAAACTAAAGTGATTCATAGTCCTCCAGCATTTTCCATTTGGTAGGCCACGCGTGATCCGGGTAGGTACCGGACCATCAAAACAGATAACTGGGTCGCAGCATTCCCGTCTTGGTTATCCCAATGACGCATCGTCACAGACAGCACTCAAGAATATAAACGAGACAAAATCATTGATAGATTTGGGTTGGTTTGTCGTCAAAATACACACTTTGCTAACCAATCATCAATCAATACGTTTATTAATACCTTTTCATCATCATCTTTCAAATTAAATGTGAAGCTAGGGTTTCAACATTATATGTAGTTTACCTTTCAAAATAAGACTGTTATGTGTGTCACGAAGGGGCAGTATAAAAATCACAGCCCAAAGCATAACAATGACCGGAGAACACTGCAATATTTGTAACAGTCGTTAGAACGACAAAATTATCTTTTCATGTTGGTAATAAATACAGTTTTTTGCTGCTACTACAGAAACAGATAGGACACAGTCTATTTATTTTAATGAATACCTACCTACGGTAAAATAGTCAAATATTTATTCAGAAACTTGAAATAGGTACACCTACATTCTATTATTTTAGAAGGCTTATGTACATACATAGTAATCCATTTCACGTTACGCGATATTTAATCATAAGACCTGTCAACCAAAAAATTGTAAATATACATAGTAGGTAGGTATGTAGTTTTTTGTATCACTGGATACACACATAATAATGTAAGCCTGTTATTTTTCTAAAATAAATGTACATTAACTAATCAAGAGTAGAAAGCTGCATTCCTATACACTAAACCAAGACTGAATATTTTTTATTTGAGGGGGACATGTATATATACCTTTTTAGAGCATTTCCTACTAATATGAAACAAAACGTAAATTTTGCACGTATATTACAAGCATCGATGGTTCAGTGGTAGAATGCTCGCCTGCCACGCGGGCGGCCCGGGTTCGATTCCCGGTCGATGCAATTCTTTTTGTGATGTTAAAAGTTTCCATTTTATCAGTATTCTGTAACTCTATCACATCCATTCCCAGCGTAAACAAGGGTTATATTGTAACAGTTATTATTATTACATAAGGTACTATTAGGTAATTTTCTAGTCACGTAATCTTTGTTTTGTTGACCTCCATGTTATCACTTCACGGGTAGCTAATAAAAGCAGCATGTTGTCATCTGAGTCTAAAGCCTGCTATCAGTTCCATTGTGTCTCTCGGGAGAACATCCAATATTTATTAAAGAACTAAACTATGGCCAAAGACTTAGTCATTCTTGCTTACTCTGGTGGCTTGGATACGAGCTGCATATTGAAATGGTAGGTATTCTTTCTTCTTGACCCTTTTAAACTGACATGCAAATTGTTAGGTAGGTATTTCAGATATATATAAATATACAAAAAATATACCAACAGGTTGATTCAGAAAAACTACGATGTCGTGTGTTTTATGGCCGACGTTGGTCAAAACGAAGACTTTGCAAAAGCCAAGCAGAAAGCAAAAACTATTGGAGCTAAGGATGTAAGTTTTCTTCTAGTGCCTATTTTAAGTAGGTATACGTCCATTTTATTTATAAGGTACGTAAGTTAGATCAGCTAGGTAAGGAGGTAGTCCTAACGCTGAGACGATCGCTGTATTAGAGGTATAGTTTGTACTTATCACAAATTTTTGTGAGTCTCTTGTGAGTAAAGTGTTGTGAGTCAAAGTTTTATCTCAATCAATTTTAAATCACAGGTTATCGTAGAAGACTTGCGCAAAGACTTTGTGTGCAACTACATGCTGCCAGCCATACAGATGGGTTTAGTATACGAAGGACGGTACTACCTCGGCACTTCGCTCGCGCGGCCCTGCATCTCCGTTGCGCTTGTAAATGCTGCTAAGAAGTTGGGAGCCAAGTATGTACTATAACTGTTGCTACTTTATCGTCGGCTTATTTCTAGAAGTCACTAAGCAACAAAACAAAGTGTGGGAAAACGCAATTGAAGTTTTGATTTAGGTACATACTTACTTAGAAGTGCGAAACTAGAAAGGCGAGTGCGCCGCGCGTCCCGGAGCGCGCGTCGCCGCGCCGGTCTAAGTAATAAAAGTAGTGACTTTTTTAGTTAGTGACAAGCCGACGATATGATAACTATAAGTTATGATATGACATACAAAACTACCTACCTTTTTTCAGGTATATTTCGCACGGTGCCACCGGGAAAGGAAACGACCAAGTTCGATTCGAGCTTAGTGTTTATTCCCTTTGGCCGAGTGGAAAGGTAAAGAAAATTTTTTTATGATTAAAGGAGAGTATGTAGTAGAAATAGAAGGGATAGCAAGATTACCTGACGTTTAGTTTCATTTAAAATAAGTTGTTTATCATTACAGATTATAGCACCATGGCGCTTGCCCGAGTTCTTTGAAATGTTTCAAGGACGCAGCGACCTCATAGAATACGCAAAGAAGCAGAATATTCCAGTCTCGGCAACTCCTAAGGAGCCGTGGTCCACTGATGAAAATATTATGCACATCAGGTAATGAATAACGCGCCATAATACTTTCACAACTGACTATACATATGAAGTGACCCTATAGTAAGTAGAAGATCTCTTGCGAAGAGTTTTGAGCCTTTGTTGCACTTTATGTCGTTTTTGATAATATTAATATTTAGCATAAAAAGATGATAAAATGTGATGAAGATGATAAATCGTGCCGCATTCTAAGGTTACACCAGCCTAAATAATTCAAAAGTTGTTTCCTTAGTTACGAGTCAGGTGTCCTAGAAGACCCGGGCGCTATACCACCAGGTGGAATCTACAAGATGACGCGTGACCTGCAGCAGGCAGAGGACTACCCCAGTACCATCGATATTAATTTTGAAAAAGGTTTGTGAAGGCACATATAAATTATATTAGGTACCTACCACGGAACAGAGAAGGAACCTACTGCGTAAGGACCTAACAAAGAGTATAATAAGTGTGTGGACACGCAGTAGGTAAGTAGGTACTACATTGGACTCAGCTTTGGTATGGTAACAGATTAGCAGGTTGATCGCAAAACTGTCAAAATTGACATAGGCAACCGGATTTTGAATGCAACAAGTTACGTGATCAGCCTGCTGCAGAGATCTACAGTGAATATCAGAGTCGTGAGGCAGTTTCCGTTAATTTCTTTAAGTGTATGTTGTGAATGAAAGTTCAGGTTATTCCACCACATCTAATGAAATCTCAGGACCGTTTATGTATTATATGAAAATTTTAACTGCGTTTTTGCTAGGTCTTCCCGTTTCCGTGCAAATCCCAAGTGGGCACGAGAAGTCATTACTAGTCAAAGACCCACTGGCTCTAGTAGAGACGCTTAACAAGCTTGGAGGGCAGCATGGTGTTGGACGCATCGATATTGTGGAAAACCGCTTTTTGGGTTTAAAGGTCGGTACCTACTTTGATGTACGCTTTATAGCATAGCATAGTCTACAGTCTGCCTGCACTCTCATCTTTACTAGGTAATATTATAAAGAGGAAATAGTTATTTGATTGTTTTGTATATCTACCTACTAGATATTTTTTAAGTTAATCTATATATTTACAAAATTAAAGTAATGTAACTGAATAAAATAAAACGTCAAATCTATGAATAGGAATAAACTATAATCTCTTATAATAAAATTGGTTGTATTTTCAGTCTCGAGGTCTTTACGAAACACCTGCCGGGACTATATTGCACCAAGCTCACGTTGACTTAGAAGCTTTTGCCCTTGATAGAGAAGTTTTAAGGTTTGTAAACCTACTGTAAACTTACAAATCTGCTGCATGTTTGCATGCAAACTGCATTAATGGCAACCAGCGCTATATGGGGCTTTCGTACTCTTGCAGAAAAAGTTGAGTCCCTTTTTTGTGGTCACATTAGTTTTACTTTTATAATAAGCTTGTTTGAGACATAATTTTATTAAGAACCTACAGATTTTTCTATTCTATTCCATTCTTAAAATGTGACTACTAATGTAGGTATACCTAAGTAGGTACCATAAGCATAGGTATAGTTTTATTGTGGGTAACTAAAAAAAATTCCAAATGCAAGTTCCTGTACTCAATTTAGAGGTAATGTGGTAATTCTATGTTTTACGTTGCTGTTTGGTTGCAGGGTAAAAAAATACCTTCAGGACAAAATGGCTGATTTCGTGTACAATGGTTTCTGGTTCTCCCCTGAAGCGAACTATACAAAGAAATGCCTTGAATTGTCTCAAGAAACTGTCACAGGCTCCGTGACCGTCCAAGTGTACAAAGGAAATAGTGAGTTTCAGTTTATTACATAGCGCCATCGGTTAATGAGTAGCAGGCTATAGTTTTTTTTATTTACAGTTACCGTATTGGCAAGAAAATGTAAAACCGCCCTATACAACAAGGATTTGGTGTCAATGGACATTGCTGGGGGTTTCTCGCCTGAAGACAGCACTGGATTCATCAACATTAATGCACTTCGTCTAAAGGAATACTCGAGATTTGCTAATCAAAACTAATGGTTTTGATCTTGGTTGTTGTTATGTTCTTGTTATGTGTTATGTGGTGTCGATTATGTTATTGCAATATCCTAATCTAATCTGACAGCTATAAAATTATGGTCGTCCTTGTTGTTTCGGTCTTCTAGAAAGGGATGTCAATATTTTTAGTGCTGTCAAATTAGGTTAAATTAGGAAAATTAAATAACAGAATTGGCACCAATATCTAACAGCCTAGGTAATGTTCTAATTTGTACTTTAATGTTGAAATATACGTAAGCATTCCACTTATTTTATTGATTTCTACATAAAATAACTATTAGAGAAATACTTTACTACAACATACTGAATAGAATTCTCAACTAACGTTTGTTACGTTTTTCATACAAATAACCTTCCCGCCAAGAGATGTACAACTTCCCGACAACAGTAGGTACCTACATCGCATTATCATCCGTAGAAACTAGAGAGTATAGAGACACGTTAATTTTGGCCTGTTGCTGGCCCAATTTCTGCATCATCGTGTAGAGGACCTACATTTTGGGCAGGTACTTATACGCGGCATAGAAGTTGAACGAAACGTGGAGGGGATACTGCGCATACTACGGGCAAGCTATGGGCGCTAATGAGCGCGCGCGGATGCCGAGGGATACCTTATTTTCGACGCGCATTAACGGTCAGCGGTCAACATTACGTATTATACGCAAGGAATTTATTACTCTTATGGCTAAGGCCGCATTTTTAATCTCGTGAATTTGTGCTCCTAGACAACTAATACAAGCGGCCGCACCTGCGGTTCAATTTTTCTAGGGGCACAAGTTCACGCGATTAAAAACCGCAGCGTTTAACCGCAGGTCCGCACCTGCTTAGCCAAGGAATTTGTCTATATTCCTTGTCTCTAACAATAGATGCTCTAAGAACAATAGTATGTAGGAGGTAGAAATCATCCACCTCTACCTGCCTTCACACACAAGTAAATGAGGTGAATAAATGCAATACATGCCAGCAAGCATTAATGCAGGATTGAGATAGATTTTTTTAAATTTGGCAGATGCACCTTTTACTCCTGATTCCGAATGTGTATTTATTAAACTCAATTTTGAACAAAAATGTTAGATGTGCCCTTTTGCGGTAAGACGGCAGAATACACTGATCACGTCTTCGATCAACGATTGATCGAACGAAGGATCACGTCGAGGCTAAAAAGCTACGTTAATTTCTTGTTCATTTTGATCGAGGCTGATCGCGTAACTTTTGTTACATTCAAAATCCGGTTACTTTTGGCAGATTTGCGATGGCAAAACAATAGCAATAGGAGCGAGCAAGCGAGAGGGTCTTAGCTCACGGGGTTCTCTCTCGTAGACTTCTCTGTGCATTTTCCAAGGAATTTGCTTTCGATTAAAAACCATCAAAATTGGTCCATCGATTAAAAAATTAGAGGTAACAAACACAGACGAATTTCCTTCTTTTTTTAAAAGACGGTTTAAAATTGATGTAAACAAGAAATTACGCTTTTTGTGTTAAAAATCCGCGTTTTTGAAGCGCAGCTACCGCTTTTTCAATTGGCTCATCCGGCAACACTGCGTACGTAGCTATTTGTATACTCTTTGCACTGCTGCGCTAACAAAAAAAAAATTGCTGTTGTTGTTTTTTGAGCTTTGTGCGATCGAAACAATTTAATATTTTATTTAATTAAGTATAGTATAGGATAGGTAGTTCATAATAGAATTCATTAATGGGTGTATAGAACAGAACTTATTACAAAACCACTAGCTTTGGTGTACAGGTGTTCGTGTTATGTACATCGATGTTGTCTTCAACATTGCCTTCACTTGTTCTTTTTCGACTCGTTTCCGTTTGAGTTTTGTTCTTTGATTTTATTTGGTTTTGAGCTATTTCCATTGAACTCACACGGGAAATACTAGGCTTGATTGGGACTTTTTACAATGCAACGGAATCTTCCTCAAAATAAAGAAGCCTTGCTAAAATCTTATACCACACGTTTGAAAGAGGATGTAAAAAGTATGCTCGAAAATTTCGAAGGTACCAGCTATAAAGAGTGAATAAAATACCCAGCCAAACCTAATTCTATCTTTGCCAACGTCATGTACCTACCTTATACCGGTACCATGGTTCACCACATTGGCAATCAGCTGGCATACAGTAAAATAGAGTTTGCAGATAAACCTAGAAGCCTTTGGTGTGTTACTCTATTTACTATATTATCTTTACAAACTTTTTCAGAAATTATAAAACTTGCCAAACTTGAAAATGAGTCTCAGTTAAACAGAATGACTCAAATAGAGCAGGATACATTTGAGATGCAAGTCAGAGCAGCTAATATTGGTAATTAATATCACAACAGTTTAATTTCGTTTAAAAAAATTGACATTTAACATTTTTTTATTATTTTAGTGAGAGCAGGGGAATCCCTAATGAAGCTGGTATCAGACATCAAACAATACCTCATTCTGAATGATTTTCCATCTGTAAATGAAGCCATAGCCCAAAACTCAAAACTGTTCCGTACAAAACAACAAGAGTGTGACCAGAAACTCATGTCCCTTCGAGATGACATTGCAGCTGATCTATATGACTTAGAAGATGAATATTTTACAAGCATATACAAATAATTTAATGTTAGGCTTCATAACTTACGATTAAGGATTGTGTATTATTTATTAAGGGTAAAATACATAATGTCATAAATATTGATTGATCACTATGAAGAACAATTTTATTCATGTGTATAGCGAGCTATGCAAGTCATAATTTAAATGCCTGTTGTGACTACCTATGAGTCACATCTAAATGCTTGCTAACTAGGATTTTAAGGTTTCTGAACTGCTAGGAAATTATAGGTACAGCTTGGCAAAAAAATCTAGAAACAGGACTAATTTGACATGCAAGTGTTTCACATAGGTTCAAGCAATACCACATGTGAGTGAACTTTTAAAACGCATGGAAAGTCACCCCCCTATTATTTTCTATGCTTTTTTGCCAGGCTGTGTATGTGCATAAACTCAAAACATTTATTTCAATTATACTAAACAGAATCACAAATAACTACTTTATTAGATATTGCAGAATTTACTTTGGGCAGAAATAGTAGTGTGTGCTTTCACCAGGGTACTGCTTGGCCATCACTGGCCTTCCAATTTTATAATCTTCAAGATACAAATAAAGAGTTGTTGCACCACCCAGCACTCCTAGTAAAAATGTCCATTGGTGCAGGAGTGAAAACCTTGGTCTCATGTTAGGATCATAACGGTCCCCACCAAATAGCTCAGCAGTGGCATGAAGCTGAAATTAAAAAAAAATTATGCTGGGTCTGTGTATAGGAACTAATGATGTTCTCACTATAATTTAAAACTAACACAGGTTTTCTATTAAAATTTAAACAGTGGTTTACAAGCTTTTAATTTGGATCTTACCGGTTCACCAAAGTTCCTCTTCAGCTCTGGGAAATCCCATGGATAGTGGGGATCCCTGGAATCTTCTCCAATATCTGGGAGTTTTGGATAATCACCATACCCCATATCCTCAGGATAGGGATGGTATTCCTCAGGGGTCAACCCATATTTTTTCGCTGCCGCGGCATGCTCTTCGGCATTTTTAGGGTAAGGACCCGGTTTATATTGATAATTCCAATCTGAAACACAGTGACGTAACAGTCAAAACATTATCTGCAGTAATTCTAGGCGTGTTTTAGACAAGAAACTTAATAATGCGAAGGCCTTACGGTTTCTTGCCGCATTGCAAAATATTCCAACAGTCTTTCTTACTGACTGCGGATTCGAGAATATGGCTTTTTTCAGCATAGCCGATGCCATGATTTCTGATCGAAGATCGAACTCCTACAAATCGAGTAGAAAAAACTAAAAATGGCTGGCAATTTGGCGAAGCGAACATCATTTATGATTTGACTGGAGCCCGTCTGCTTCTGAAATTGATGTTTATTTAAATTTGACAATGACAGATAGTGCATCGAAATGACATATTCCTTGGAAATGTTCAAGGAATTTGAGTATTCAAATTCGTTGAAAATGTTCAAGGAATTTAGATAAAATACTATTATAATTCCTTGAAAATCAAGGAATTTGAATACAAGTTGAAAATTACCAAGGAATTTGAATACTACGTGAAATGACAGTCATTGACTGACATCTATGGCAGCCGTGACTTGACTGTCGAAATTAGGATCAAGCAAGGAATTTTGATTGATACATCAATGTACTTTCAAATTCAAATTCCTTGTCTTGGGATCAAGTATTTCATAATCTATGGTCTCAGACAAAAAAAAAATAATTAGCGCTCTAAATAATGTTCATTCGATTCCAATAATCCAATTATTCCATTTCATCCATCCATTCCATTGATGACCTCAGTGGCGCAGCGGGCGAGAGTCCGCCTGCGACGCAGAGGTTGCGGGTTAGATTCCCGCCTCGGAACAAATTTGTGTACGATCTGCAGAAATTTGTTCCGTTGGTCTGGGTGTTTTCTATGTATAAAAAAAATATCTATCTATGTATGTATATAATGTAATAAGTATATCAGTTATCATGTACCTATAACACAAGCTTTGAGTAGCTTACTTTGGGGCTAGATGATGCTGTGTGCTGTGTGTCCAGCATAATTTATTTATTTATTCCAATCCAAGTCATCAATCAGTCCAATTGAAATTTTTTTTTTTTTTTTTTTTTTTTTTTTTTCGAATGGACAAATGCTGTTGATCGATGAACGATCCTTACAGCGCTACCGAGCAATGGCGAGCGCGGAGGGCGCTCAACCGGTATGGTTAGGATGGGGCAACAAACGCAAGGGCACCGCTATGGTACGACCTCGGCTTGGGCTGTTGCCAGGGTGGGGGTTTAGATGATCTAGATTAGGCCCCGAGTGGGCGGGAGCTAGGAGACGTCTACGACCCCGCCGGCGGGGTCGGTGTATGTGTGTAGTGTTTGATCTGTTTGTCCAGTCTGTCGGGTTGGATGGCTCGATCGCCTCCGCGTTAGCGGCTGTGATCACGTCATCTGGGTCACCTAGGATGTGCCTTGGTCTACGGAGGGATCTATCAACGGGGGGGTCAATGGGATAATCGGGTAGCGTAGAGACTAGAGGGTTCGGGTGGTGGGGAGCCGAGTCATAGTAACGCCTAGCGGCGAGCTTAATGAAATCGGCAATCGACTCGAGACCTAGATCGCGATGGAGATCGATGTTGCGCATATACCACGGGGCACCAGTGGCTTTGCGCAGGAATCGATTTTGGACACGTTGGAGGGTGGTGATGGATGATGAGTGGGCGAATGCCACAGATGAGTAGGTCAGTATGGGACGGATGCAAGTTTTGTAAAGGGTCACCTTATTTCTAAGGGACATTTTACTAGCTTTGCAGAGTAAACTATGGAGGCGACCAAGGATGAATTTGGCGCGGTTGCTAACTTTTTTGATGTGCTCGTTGAAGTTCAGGCGACGATCAAGAGTGACGCCTAGATAGCGGGCTGACTTTGCCCAGGGAATGGGTTCGTCGAAGAGGGTGATGGGGCGAGGTTGGGGGAAGCCCTTTGAAAAGAACACTGCTGTGCTTTTCGTGGGGTTAACCTCTATTCGCCACTTGCGGAACCATGCGCCTAGCGCAGTGAGGGCGGTTTGCAGCTTGATACATACCCGATTGGGGTTCCGATCGGATGCATACAAGGCTGTGTCATCCGCGAAAAGGGCAATTTCCACCTGATGGGTGTGGGGGATGTCGCTGGTGTACAGCGTGAACAAGAGAGGTGAGAGTGCGGAGCCCTGAGGGACTCCAGCTCTGACGGGTCTGGGGCTTGATAGGGAGCCCTCGACGCGGTAGCGAAAGCTACGATTAAGGAGAAAGGCTCGTATGATGAGAACGAGCCTTACTGGCACTCCAAGTTTGTATAGCTTGTATATCAAGCCATTGTGCCAGACTTTATCGAAAGCCTTCGCAACATCGAGGAAGACAGCACCGGTATCTGCGGGCCAGGTATGGTGGCGTCTAGTAAACACGTGTTCCGTGAAGCGAAGCACTTGTTGGGGGCAAGAGTGTCTAGGGCGAAAACCGAACTGCTCGTCAGGGAGAAGTTGGTGCTCGTTGACAAAGGACCAGAGACGTTTCAGAAGGAGACGTTCGTAGATTTTCCCCAGTGAACTGAGGAGACTGATAGGACGGTAGCTGGAAGGCTCTGACGCCTTTTTGCCTGGTTTGGGGATGCCGATGACGGTGGCTTCCTTCCAGGCATCGGGGAAGGTGCAAGTCGCCATAGCCGCATTGAAGATGCTAACTAGGAGGTAAACGAGAGCGAGTGGGAACCGCTTGAGCACCTTGTTGCTGATACCGTCAGCGCCAGGGGCTTTACGCGGTTGAAGGTCTTTGATTATCGCCTGAACTTCAGAAGCCTTAATGAGAGGTAGGGGAGGGTCGGGGGGGGGCAGAGAAGAAAGGTGATTGACTTCGTCGTTCACCAGGTCGAGGTGGTCGGGGTCAACGGGTTCGATGCTCGGGGAGCATTGCGACTCAAGGCTTCTTGCTAGGCAGTCTGCCTTTTCGTCATCGTCGAATGCGAGAGAGTTATCGGGGCGGACGAGGGGGGGCATGACTGAGATAGTGTCTGCTTTCATTGACCGAGCCAGCTTCCAGAAAGCCTGGTGAGTTGGCTCGATCCCTGAGAGCATGCTATCCCAGTCATTATTGGAGTGTTCGCGAATACGTCTCTGTACCTCGCAGCGCAGAGAGCGTAAACGGTCACGATTGGTTACAGAGGGCCAAGAGCTGTAGTGTCGGGTCGCTGCGTTCTTCTTCGTGATCAACCGTCTCACATCATCTGGCAGAGCCGAGCGACGGTATGGCCCAATTGAAATTCTTCTTCTTTCTTCTTTTTATGGCTCCTGTCATAGACAATCTTGCCAATGTCAAGTGATTCCAAAGACCTTCTACCTATAACGTTGTTATAGGTTATAAGTATAAGGTCTTTGAGTGATTCAGAGATTATACTCTTTGTAGTTATGTTTCTAGTCACGTCAGTCCAAAGTCGAGTCAGTCAATTGTTTTGAAGAAAATTGAAGCGGTTTCTTCAAAACATTTGAAACATTTTCGGTCAAATCACGATATCACATAATAATACACTTTCATTTCAAATGCTTACACTTTGTGCTAAGACCACAAGTAATGTTGGTTAAAATACCACCAAAATTACATAACACAACTCAAAATAACACTAGAAAAACAATTAAAATGAAAATGGTATGTTGCTTCGTTAGGTGACAGGAAACGAATCCCATTCAAATTCCTTGAATCAGTCAGTCAGTGAGAGAGAGAAGAGCACAGACTAGCAAAGATTTTTTAATAAAGAATTTGAATTTGAAAGAGTATACAAAACTACGTAAGACAGACTAGCAAAGAGTATACAATAACTACGTCATGTTACGTAGTTCACCCTGACGCAACAAGGAACGTCAAAAATTTTGTATGGAATTAGCATGTCAAATAATGGATGATTGACTGATTTGACATGATTGTTGCTTGAATTGCTTGATTAACACTGATTGAATGGAACGAATGATCGTTCCATTCAATCAGTGTTCTCTCGTTCTTTCACAACTCACTCTCTTCTTCGTCTGTCTGCTTTGTTTACTTGTAGCTTCCACTCGTATTTTGTTTGTTTTTGTAAATTTCTAGCAGATTTATCAATAATTACGTCTATAAGTGTGAAATTGATCGTTATTGTTCAGTGAACGTAATATTTTACGGCGATACCTCCAAAAAACGATTCATAACGTGCGAAACTTGTGGAGATCAAGCGAGCCGTAAAATTATAGAAAAAGGAAGTCTAGTTTCTTTGGATGAGGCTCGGTAAACATTGAATTAGATATTTTAGTGAATACAATCAACGAACAAACAACACGCATCGTATTGAAAAGAGATTTTATGGATTTACTAGAGGTTAATAGTGAATATACGTGTTATAGTGATGTACCTAATGTAATTATCGATAACTGTGTCGGACAGTTCTTTCTTTGCTAATATCCCATTATAACATGCACATCTAGGAGGCTACATACACAGTCTTACAAAATGGGCTTTCCGCGGTGGCTAATAGTAATCAAGTATTTGTTTCTTTGAAATTTAAAATTTTTCCTTACTAAATGCACAAATTCATGATTATCAGGTTGTATTATTAAAAATTGCAGATACTACCAGTGAAAAATCCATGCTAAAGATGAAAAAATTAGTACCCACTACCGATATTAGTGAGCCCTTGGTCACATACCTACTTTGGTAACAGTTACGGCTTTGATGACATACCTAATAAGAACTGCGAGACTGTGAAAGTAAGTTGATTTTTATATTTTGCCCTCATATTAGGTACCCACTTATTCAGAAACAAAAATTCGATGCTAAAGATGACAGTAACTGGGAGTTGCAAATAGCTTAATAAGTTTGTACTGTTAAAATTATTATAACCTTTTCAAGAATATGACGTGAATTAGTCTTTTAAACTTATGCTCTAGGTACAATACTTATTAAAAAAACTACTGGAAATTAATAAAAAATACTTTGTTACAGAACATGTCAAGCTCACCGTGTCCGTCCTGCTCATACTTAACATTATAATAAATGAAAAAACAAATTCATAAAATGAATAGGTTTAGGTACAAAAATTATATTTACTAATGTAAAAAGCTTTTTATTTCATATCAGATCCATATTTAAGTCCAACCTAGGACTTCGGGACCTAGGTTGTACTTAAACGTGGGTTCAGTCAATAAATGGATTACAAAAAAACCTCGATTTCGATCTCGCATATTTTATCGATATCGATATAAAAGCGAGTGCCATCGCGCAACACTATATAGGCTGATAGGTTGGTAAAACTGTTGTTGTTTGACGTACATATTCGTTGTGTTGGTATTGAAGTGCCATGTAAAAGGATCCCATTGGCTCTCATTGGCTCTTTACTAAGTCCCGCCTCTTCTCGTAGTTTACATTCTCTTTGACGTAGTTATTGTATACTCTGTGTCAGACTGACTCGTTAGCATCCTACAAGTCCTCAGGATTTGTTTTTGTTGTAAATAAAATAAATGAAAATTGAGTCTTTATCAGAACAACATGTAAAAGCAAAAATTCCTCATGATGGGAAACGAAAATTCGCAAATAAGTGGTCTGGAGATTGAGGAAAAACCAGTAGAGATAACAGATTTTTGGTGCCAATATCAGGCTAAAATTAATGATAGCTGCAGGTATTTCAGCCTAAAGAGTGATGGATCAGTATCTGTTTTTAAAGGTGAAGCTGCAATTGGCCCGCTTTGGTCGGTTTCTACTCCTCTGGAGAAGTTTTCCAACGTAAGTTTTGTAGTAGCACCAGCACGACTAGGTACCTACTTATCTCGAGCAGTGGTTCCAAACTTATATAGTTTTTAATTTTAAAAAATAAGTTGGGTTGGCTGTAGGTATAGCAATTCTTGTACTAGGGTTGGGGGTAAGGGGGTTCTAACTTCATATTTTCAGCTGAATTACTAGAAAGGATAAGGTTTTATGGCTATTTTTGTAGCTCAAATTTATACTACATCACTTATGTGCAACTAAAAGTACTTGACAATTTTTTTTTACAGTTTAGGTTCTATGCCATACTGGTTTTCTTCACTGTTTGATAGTACTGGCACAGAACTTCACAGAAGGCAAACTATTCATACTTTTATGAGAGTTATGTAAAATACAATAATAGGGTCCTACCTATATTAAGGTCCAAAAAACTAAATTAAGTTGTAATTTGACTAAAAAAAGTATTATAAGTAGTATATCAGCTATCTGGTTCTCCCATATTACAAGCATAAGCTTAGTTTGGGACTGGATAGTGCTGTGTGGAAAGTCCACCAATATATATATATTTCAAGCAACTTCTTTTGAAGAGTTCTGGTTTAAAAAGCAAGTTCATACCCTGCAGGTCAGGAATTGGCTTTGAGAAATTATTATCAATGGAAATTATTATAAATTATTATCTTTGCTGGAACAAAGCCAGATATAGATTAATATTAAAATTCATTCACCTCACTGTTTTGAGATTAAGATAGTTATTCCTTAACAGCCTTATTATAAACAAATCAAACCTGGGTTTAAACCTAGCTCAAGTCACGTTTTCTTATTATAAACAACTTAAACCTGGTTTATCTCATAAATTTAGGATCATCTCAGGTTTATCATTTTCGTATTACAAAAGACACTTTAGTCGAAGACTACATAGTACCTGAGATAGTCCATGATTCATCATCACAGAACATAATCATTCAACAAATATCCACAGACTATAACAAATTATGGCAATCAATCGTTCATTCATTTTGGAATCACCAACTTATCTGAGCCGGTCTGAAGTTAGCCGCTTGTGCATAAATGGCCAATAGTGAATCGAGAATTCTCTAAACAGCTAACTTCAGACCGGCTTAGATAAGTTGGTATAACTGTACTCTCTTGCCGCAGGCTAAAGTCATATGCGCATACTACCTCGTCTTTCGTTTTAACGAATCAATTTTTAGTTTCTCTTCTTGACTCAGATCTCCGCCTTTTTGTTTTAAATCTCGTTATCAACTTGATATTGACAAATTCGTGGCAACCCATGCGTTTTGACATTTCAAATTTAGATCGGAGTCTAGAGTTTGAAATGTATGTTGGATAATGCAGTGCTACAAGTTGTTTTATTGAATAAACTTATGTGGGAGACCAAATAAAATTTGGCAAAATGAGATTTTTATTAGTTAGACCATACTTAAACTAGGGGTCATTCGGGTTTATCTTTAAACCGTGGTTTAGGGGATAAACTCCGTTTTATAATAACGTCTGGTCTAAGTCTTTGATTTTTCTATAGAGCAGGGACCAACTTCGGTATCAAAGTTAGACCACGGACCAGTTAGTCCTGGCTTAAGCCTAGTCTAACTCACATTTTTATAATAAGACGGTAAATATTCTTTTTATTGTATTAACATATTGTACTTATTTCCAGAACTTGCTAAAATACCGCCACCCCTGCATTGTCCGTTACATATCAGCATGGCAACAAAGATCAACTTTGCATTTAGTCACTGAATATGTCCAGCCACTTTCACACCTGCTACAATCACTTACACCACTTCAAATATGTATTGGACTCAACAATATTCTAAGATCCTTGGTTTTCTTACATGAACAAGTAAGTATCACTAAACATTTTATAAGACCTTCTCAAAAGATATACCTACAAAGAATTTTGAGGTAAACAAGATTTTTATTAGATTTATAGTGCTTACTTAAAGAAATCTCAAAGATTTAATGTAAATGTAATGTAATTGGACTCCTTTTTCCGCACTTAGACTCAAGGTTGGTCCATTGTGCGTCAGGGTGTGCTGGCTATATCTGTAGCCAGCCCAACTCCTCCCAAAAGCGCAGAAGTTTCCTGGGTGCTTCGCAGGCTTGGAGGAGTGACCTGGGGTTGGCCAGGATTTCTTGTCGTTGAGTTGCTACTACCTCGCATTCCAGGACTACGTGGGCAGCTGATTCTTCTTCGGATAGGCATCCTCTGCAGAGTGGACTGTCTGTGGCTCCGATGTTGTATAGGTGTTTATTTAAGGGAATGTGACCCGTTAAGGTTCCCACAATGGTTTTCAGGTCCCGTCTGTGCATGTTAAGTAGACGGCGTGTCAGTCTGGGTGCGGTTGTTGGTATTGCTGTTCTTGCCTGTCTGCAGTCAGTTGTGCGTGTCCAGCGTTGGTTGTGTTGGTTCTGCGAGCGCTGCCGTATCCAGGTTCTCAGCTGGGAGAGCGGCAGAGGCAGGAAGGGGTTTGGTCCTTCCGTCAGAGTTTCTGATCCTCTTCTGGCTAGCTGGTCTGCGGCGTCATTGCCAAGTGATCCGCTATGTCCCTTTATCCATTGTAGAGTTACCGAGTTCTTTGTGGCAATACTCTCCAGGACTTGGTGACATTCGTATATGAGCCTCGAGTTGCAGTTGTGACTCTCTAAGGCTCTGAGTGTTGCTGCGCTATCTGAGAGGATCCGTATGTTGTAGTTATCGATCCCTCTCCTGTTGATTGCTGTGGCAGCTTCGGTGATGGCCACAC
This sequence comes from Plemyria rubiginata, assembly GCA_963576535.1. Classification (NCBI taxonomy): domain Eukaryota; kingdom Metazoa; phylum Arthropoda; class Insecta; order Lepidoptera; family Geometridae; genus Plemyria; species Plemyria rubiginata. The sequence goes on along the minus strand of OY754908.1, from coordinate 10,573,821 downwards.
ATTCGCATTGAAAGATGGAGCTGTGTGGCCCTAGTGACATTGTTATGTTAATATTGAGATCAAGCGAGTACACTCCGGCGCCTGTTCCCTGTTTTGTTTTTGAGCCATCCGTATAGATTCGGACTTCGTTAGTGCCTGATTGATCTCTTTGGTCCTCCTGTGTTTGTATGTGGTAGTGTTTCTGGAATATTTGTTTTTTGGGGATCTTATCGCACGGTGCTGCTATAAGCGGTTCGTACGATACCGCTTTATACAGGATGGATGCGTGCGGGCTCCTGGAGATTCCCCATAGTTCCGAATGTTTGAGTCTAATAGCGGCCATCGTCGCTTCTTGTTGTATAAATAGGTCGAGGGGTGTCAGGCCCAGGATGATTTCAAGGGCTGCTGTTGGTGTTGTTCTCATGCAGCCCGTTATTGCGGAGCATGCTAGTCTCTGAAAGCGTTGCAGCTTCGCAATAACGGTGCTGAGTTCGGTTCTGTTCCACCATACGATTGCTCCATATGTGAGTGTTGGTCTTATTATGGCTGTATAGAGCCAGAGGGTTATTTTGGGTGAGAGTCCCCATGTTTTCCCTAGCATTCTGCTGCATTGGAAGAATATGGCGCTCGCTCGTTTTATTTTGAAGTCAAGGTGCTTGTTCCATAGGAGTTTGCTATCGAGAATGACTCCGAGATCTCAAAGATTTTATAATGTCCCAAAAGTTATTCTCCGAGCGGTAGTTCGGAGAATAACTTTTAGGACATTATAAAATCTTTGTAAATAAGATTATCTTTACACTACTTCATTTAAATTTTTTAGGCCTACATGTCACATAACAATGTAAGTGTATCAGCAATTTATGTAACTGGAGATGGACAGTGGAAACTTGGTGGTATGCAGTACTTGTGTGCATTCAAGGCACTAACTCCATCATATTTAAAACATTCCAGAATACACAGGTAAGGTTATGTAGGTACATAACTCACTTATTTTATTTTACTGCTAAACCCATAAACCATTAGAATGATTAAGTTTTGGGGAATTTCATGAAGATTTTTTGTTCCAAGGTATGATAAAGCTATTGATCCAAATGAGGATACTTACGAAGTTACAACAAAAGTGGACCAATACAGTTTTGCAGTATTAGTCAATGATGTATTTAGAGGACGAAATGATGGTAAAATAACACTATACTGTATACTTCAATATACTTGATTAACTTTTTAACAGTTTTTTTAAATTCTTGATATACTTTTTTGGTTTCAGATGATGTTCCACATTTGAGAGAATTTAAGAAATACTGTCAAGAGCACCTTCAAAATCACGACCCTGCAAAACGACCCAAATTGACAGAAATACTGATGCACAGCTTTTTCAACCATGAATTTATTACCATTTATAAGTTTTTAAATTTTCTCCCACTTAAAGCTGAAGATGAGAAATGCGACTTTTTCTCAAATATTTTAGAAAGTTTAAAATGTTTTGATGAAGAGACTGTTGCCAAACAACTGAGTGGACTTCTGCTGTCCAGACTTACTATGTTGGATCATACTGCACAAAAAGACGTCATACCTTACATTCTTAAACCTAAAAATGGTATGTAGTCCAATATTTACTGAAGATTGGTGCTTTAGACAGGACTGCACTTCATTATATGTATAAATATTTGATTCATACTTTCAGAGAGACTACAAAATGGAGAGAATTTTGGATTCTTTAGTTTATCAACTTTCAAAGAACATGTGAAACCAAGGTTACTGCAGCTGTTTGGAGTGAGAGACAGCCAGATCAGAATGTTGCTTTTGAATCACTTCTCAAAGTTTGTTCATGTATTTTCTCATGATGAACTTTCTCAGCACATTTTACCTGAGGTAAATTTGTTTAAAAATAATATGTATGATTGATTACAATAGACCTTATTTATGTTTCTTTAGCATGTTTTTTCTCTTTTCAGTTACTTCTGGGGATAAAGGATACTGATGACATTCTTGTAGCGTCGACATTGATATGTTTGAGTGAACTAGTGCCCATACTAGGAGCAGACACAGTTATAGGGGGAAACAGATCAAAATACTTCACAGACGGGAGACCAAACTCAAAAAGCAATATGTTACCATTACTAACTTCTGCCATTTTACCTCAAGAAAGAAACAAATATTTGGCAGAAAAATCTTTACATGAATTGCCATGCTCTGAAGATATTTATATAAGTGGCAATAATGAGTTTAAAAATACACTTAGCTTGAATGAAAGACCATCTCCTGTTGGTGGAGAATCAATAGAAGATGTTAATTATGCTGTTGTTGAGTCAAATAAAATTGCAAATAATATTGACAGTGAAGAGGACTGGAGTGATTGGGAGAACACAAATCGTCAGCTAACATTTGAACCATCTCCAGATGATTTAACAGACAAAATATTAATTGAAGAAGAATTGAATAAAAACAATTTCGTATCAACTATTTCTGATAAAAAAGATAATAATTTGTCAAGAACAATGTTATTACAAAAAGCAGCCATTAAAGCAAAGAAGAATATAGTAGACATAGCTGAATTAGACATCAAAAATCAGAAAGTCGATGTCACAAAAAAAGAAGCAGACGAGTTCGATTTCTTTGTAGACATGACTCCTGTTATAGAGAAGCCCAGTATTGCTGAAGTTAATACTATAGATGAAAAGCAAGATGTAAGTAGTAAATTAAATTTTATACCTGATGAAGGTGCTGATGAAAACGAAGGTTGGGGCGAAAACTGGAATGAATAATTTGGAAGCCAGTTTTTTTAACATATTGGTATGTATATTACCATTATAATAATATATCAAGTAGGTAGGTACCTAGTTTTGATGCTATATCGGTACTTTTTTAGTCTTCAATTTCTTGTTGTGTCACTAATTTTTTTTCAAAAATGTGAAAAGAAAGTGCGCCTCAAAGATGCTTCTTTCGGGCACCTCTTTTAGTGTTAATTTATGCCATTTAAATTTATTTGTTTGTGTATATCTACGGTTGAACTTAACAAATCAATATCGAGTAATCACAGCCAACAGCTTGATGTCACACCTATTAAAATAGATAACTATGTAAACTGTGTAGGTATGTTTTGTATAACTCCTAATTACTTAATAAATAGCTAAAGATATTCATATCGAAATACATCATTCAGTCAGTACCTAAATAAAAAATAGTATTGTAATAATAAATCGTGGTATCTTTATTTTACCTTTCATAACAATAAATAAACTTAATTTATCTGGCTTAAAAACTATAACAAATAATTTAACACAATTCGTTTAAAATAAAAAATAACAACACTTTGTTTAAATTCAAGGTTTTATAAATCTTTCTATGTTAAACTGCAGTCTGCACTACCCACTTCGGTGAAAATTTACACGTTCTTTTACTCGATCGAGAAGTAATTAGCTGTGCGTCAACAACGAGTTTCCGAGGGTGTGCAAATTTAGTTTGGTCAGTCTCTAACCTTACATAATTTAAAATGGAAGCTTAATAAAATAAATAATCCTTTAGTTAGACTATGTAGTATTTTAAATATTTTAATTAAGATCTTTTTATTTAATCTTAGGTATGTACCTACCTAGAGTGTTTGTGTACTAAAGTCGGGCACACATATCATATCTATATGAATTAATGAAATATCTGGTAAGGGTGCCTAAGGTATCTGATAGGATGTCTACTGTACCTGGAGATCAGTCGTGGCCTATTTGTTTTTTTCTAGGTAGCTACTAAAATGACTAAAAAAAGAATGAAATATCAGGTACCTAGTTACAGTTAAGGACACATAAGATAATATCTTGACATGAACATATACCTCATTTATTTTAATGAAAATACAAAGGTAGGTACCTAAGTATTCTAAAACCCTGATGAAAGTTGTTATTTATTAGATACCTACCTACTAAATAACTAAAGTTAAATAACATGTGTAATACTAATAATGGTGATGGACATTGGAGCCCCGAACTAAGCAAAGCTTGCACTTTGGGAACATACCTAACCTAACCTAGATAAATTATAATGCAATGTATATACATATTATGTACTTTTTGAGAACTTACTTATAATTGACCGAGCGAGCGAAGCGTCTCAGTTTCCACATTGGCCAAAAATGCGTTTGTCCGGATGTCTGTCTGTCTGTCTGTTCTCCTCTACAGGTCGCCTTTTTCAACCGATCTGGACGAAACTTGGTACACAGGTTATATAACTTATTAGATTTTTTTTGTCGTCAGGGATGTTTGATTGGAGGGGTACTTCCCCCAAAAAAAGGGCAAAAAGGGGGCTATTTGATATACTGGATATCTCCACCAAATAAGATCCGATTTCGATTATTCTTTTTTTATTTGAAAGGTAGTAACTATAAGTTGGTCTCATAAAAGTTTGGCGAAGATCTGATAAGGATCTTTAGCATGATGAACAGGATAGCTCATCAAACAATCGATGGTTTTCAATCAAATTTGAGAGAAACACAAAGGACCTCATTCTACACAAGATGATGCAAAAAAAATCAAAAAGATCAAAAAAATCACAAAACGGAAAATGCACTTGCACATTACATTCCTCAAATAGCTCACTTTTAGTATGCTCGCGAGGTCTACAGCTCCCAGAGCCACTAGTAAATAGGTATAGATCATCAGAAATCATTTTGGTATTAGTATGTTTGGTCTTACGTTTACCTAATACCAAAATGATTTCTGACTCAAGCACATTTCCCTTATATTATTGTATTATTTGTGTTCGAACAGTATTTATGCGTGTTACTTTAGAGTTATTCTTTCAAACAAGCTCCCCGAAATGAAATAAAATGAAATAATAGCCAATCGCACCTCGAAATTGCGAGCCGCTGTCGCCGGACCCTTAACAATCGTTTCCTTTAAATTTCAAATGTCGTTGTTACTAAATACTTTTCGGGGAATGCTTTTAATATAATATTTAATTTAATCCGGTAAATATCGGAACTTTCCGGTAAATATCGGAAAAAAGCCATATCCATACTATGGAACCTTGATGCATGTACGTAAAATCATTCTACCTACTCCGATCTCTGGTAATAACACATATTAACACCTCTTGGACAAGGAGTTTCTACATAATTATGATAGAACTTCACTAAGGTAAGTTCTTTTAATTACATACCATCCGTAGTATATTAAGTGACTAGATTTCAAATAATAATTAGTGAAAATTTGCAAGTGTGAAAATAAAATAAATACTGAGAGAGCTTAGTATCATAATTAAATCCTAATTTATTTAACATATTTTTTCTAAAATTTTTGTTGTAAGTAGGTACAAGCTTGATTTTTTGTGACTAGATTTTTATCGTAGCGTTTCATTTTAAAAAGATACAAATTGAGATTCTAGATTCATCGCAGTACCTTTACCTACCGCTAGCAGCGTCGAAATGTTTTAATTTTCTGAGACCTTTGCGACTTTGATTAAAGTGGGAAACTAAATTGCAATCTTCTTCTGCATTACCAAATCTTTAGAGCTCTCATTGAAAACCTCTATCATTTGTTTGCGGGCCATCTCGGATAGTGTTTCCAAATCATCGCGGGTCATTCCTTTGGTTGGGATTGGAGGCAAAGTAGTGATAACAACTTTACCTGAAAGGTAAATAAATTTTTGAAAGCAATAAGTAGGTGAGCCATAGATAGGTAGGTACCTACTGTGTATTATTAAACAATGCTCACTAAGAATGGGATCGAAAAACTATAAAAATTAAGGTGACAAAAAGGCAAAAATCTCAAATTATGTAAAAAAAAATAGACTAGCGATCGGCCCGCGCGCCCCTGTTTCGCACTGGTGCACTTATCATGCATGTATACATAACATAAACCTTCCTCTTGAATCACTCTATCTATTAAAAAAACCGCATCGAAATCCGTTGCGTAGTTTTAAAGATTTAAGCATACATAGGTACATAAGGACATGGGGATATAGGGGCAGAGAAAGCGACTTTGTTTTATACTATGTAGTGAAGTGATGATTATTAAAGTAGGTACCTGTGATAATAAAAATGGCTGGTCTTAAAAATTATCTAGTTGATATCGCCAACTAATAAAATAGGTATTATAAGTAGTACTTACCTGGTTCAAATGTTTTAGTTTCACTGTCAAGAAAATAGTACTGGCTAAACACAACTGGCATAACTGGGATCTGGGCATCAATAGCGGAGTAAAATGCACCTTTTTTAAATTCTTGTATGCTGCCTTTGTTAAATCTGGCACCCTCTGGAAACACCCATAGTTTGGTCTAGAAAACAAAACGAAACTTGAAACCTCACAAGAAAACGACAAAACATAATTAATAAAAATACCTACCTACTATACACTCTAACCACAAAACGGTGTAGGTGCCTAAACCTAACAATTTTCACATTTTAGACAACATAGCTATTTAAAATAGGTACCTACCTTATCTTGTATGACTCTGTCAGTTGCTTCTCTCATGAGTCTGCGGGCTCTATCAGTTTTTAACCTATCAATGAATACAAGTCCTGAAAGCCATGCTCCAAATCCAAATGCTCCAGTAAACATCAAAGGCCTCTTGGCAACTACTGTACACCGTTTCATACGAGGCCACATTTCAAACATTCCTAAAAAAAGGAAAGTAGGTAAGTACCTAGTATTTTTTCAAGGTTTAGATAATGGCTATATACAAAAGTTTAGTTTAGGTGTAGTGGTAATAGTTTAAAAATAAATAGGTACTTGGTAGGTACCTACTAGGTTACATAGGTAGCTACATCTAAGTAACAAATACCTACTAACATTATTACTAGTAGGTAAGTTCGTAGGTAGGTAGTAATGGGATTAAGGGCAACTGTGCAACTACTTGCACAGTTGCCTACGTACCTCCATAATGGAATTAGATAGAACGGGTTTAAAAGTGATGCTGTACCTACCTAATATATCTAAAGAACTCTGGTGGTTTGATATCACAATGTAACACTGCTCATCATCCCAGTTCTCGAGTCCACGCAATTCCCATTCGATACCCACTATATGCGAAGCGTATCTACAAAATCTGGAAGCAACTCTGAAAGACAAAAATAAAATAGATTAATAAGCTTAATTATGTACCCCAAAAGAAATAGAAAATACCTACCACATAATAATTACACATAACAGAATAACAAAAATAACTGAGTGATATACAATGGGCGGTTTTATCGTTAAAAACGATCTCTGCGAGCGCAAAACATTTTTCTATCATTCATGTAGGTCTAGATAAAAAATAAAATCATGATACTTACATTAGATTTGTAACATCGCGGGGATAAATTAGAACAACAGGTAATAATATAGTACAAGTTATCAAAACATAGGAATAGTAAAGAAAAAACTTAAAATAATATCTAAAAACATTACTCTTTTCGTATAGAAAAGGCAAGGTAAATATAAAACCCGCCAAAAATAATTCAGGATATAAATATGAGGAAGCCATAACTACTAATCGAGTGAGGGAAAGAACCGATCGATACGAACTTCCTGTACATGCGCAAATAAAAGCGATTGAATGAATGAGTAGCAGCACACCACATTTTTTTTTAGAGGCAAAATTACTAATCCATTCTAATAAATAATAATTACATGAACCTAGAATAGGAATAATTATTACGTTGACATACATACATAATATATGTAGGTGATTCATTTTTAGACTATGTTTTACACGTAGTATATCCTTGGTAGGTAGGTACAGTATAGTGCGCATCACGCAAAAAGAACACCGGAAAGGGGGAGAGAGTGTGATGGCGCAAGTATTTTGTATGCGCAAACCTAGTAGGTATTCAAATTCCTTGGCGCAAACACATCCCCTCCACTGTTTTCCAGCGTTCTTTTCGGTTGACGCGACTTATACCTACAGTGCGACACAAGAGTAGAAAATGATAGGGGCGCCACTTTCCATACATTTTCGATGTTCACTCACATGCTGTCTTGCTCGCACCTACAAAGCGAAACAAGGAATTTGAATAAAGCGAAACAAGGAATTTGATGTACTTGTATTCAAATTCCTTGAAGCGAAACACCCGAATGTCAAAATTAGTTCCGTTTTTTCCTTAGAGCATTTAGAAAGCATTTAGTTCTAAATGCTCTAAGGTTTTTTCTCTTTTACCAAGAAAGGATACTGCGCTTTCTATGTACAGCAAATTCTTTGAGCATCCCTACTAGCATCATAGAGATTATACTAAAAAATGGAACCTACTAGTCTGTGGTCAGTGCTGCCAATGCTACGACAATTGCCGTGTTCTACGGCTTTCAGGCCAAAGAATCACAAAATCTACAGCCTACGGCCGCATCTTTGTGGTAGTAGCAGAATTTACGGCTTTTTGCAAATTCTACGGAAATTAAGTAATTCACAGGTAGGTTTAGTTGTACGAAGAGATACTCCGATGCATGAAATTTGACCATAGTGCAGTCCCACTCACCCAAGTATTGTTTGACAGGAGGGAATTCGAGAGGAACGCAACTATAATTGTAATTACAGGCACATGAGGCTTAACATCTGTATGCCTCAAGTTGATGGACGCAGGGCAGTGCATCGTAGGGCACGTTCCTATTGTGCGTGACCTACGGGGCAATGTTTGGTTATAGGTGATGGTTACCACTTAACATCAGGTGGGCCATCTGCTTGTTCCATCAGCTAGTTGTATAAAAAAAAAAAAAAACTATAAGGTGGAGACAAAGAGCTAATGTGACTCGCTCGCACGTTTTGATTTATTAAAGGTATAAAATAACAACCCATTTTCGGAAAATCGCAAACAACCATTTTGTGCAGGAAAACTTGCATCGATCAAAATGAAATTTTTACTAAACTGTGCGCAATGTGATTGCACACAAAATGGTTGCTTGCGATTTTTCAAAATTAGGCTTAGTGATTTTATATGTTTCAAAATGTCGAATCATGCGAGGTACATCAGGTGTGGTCAACGCCGAAAAGTAACAAAAGCAAAAATGATTGCAGAGAACCCACCACCTAACCCTCAATGTACTTATCAAAAAATTCAAGATTTTAAGAGGAGGAGAGGTTTTAAGAAAATATTTGTATAATTTTTTAAACAAATGTAGAAAATTTGCAAACATGACCCAAATGTCGCTGTTTTTTTATGTTAAAAACGTAAATTAAAACTTTCCTTTTTTTAAGCAGTGCTACGGCCCACCTTTGGTCAATTTCCTTAGAAACACGGCTTTTTCACTTCCTTAGAGCATTTATAACTTAGTTATAAATGCTCTAAGTTCACTTCTTGTAAACGGCGGCGGCCCGCCTAAAAATTTTCATTGGCAACACTGGTCTGTGGTATGAGACCAAATTTTACACAATTTTTACACAACAAACAAAGTTAACACTAGCTAGTTTAGGTTTAGCGTTGATGTTTAGACAACGTAGTGAATAAATAAAATGCTCAGTGGTTTACACTATTATCAGCATAATTCCGCGCTCCGCAGTGGGTGGACATTAATCGTTTCGGTACTTCTGAACTATAGCCAGAATGTCCGCCGCGAAATTCAAAATAGAATCAGGGGTACAACTTCTGGCAAGGCTAACAAAAAAACCGAATTTGGAAAACTTTTATCCTATATTGTTTCAATGTGGACCTAAGAGTGGTGAAGTAATAGAAGTTTTCAGCGATGTGGTGTACGGAAGTGCATCGTATTTACTCGCAGATATTATTTCCGAAGCACTTATCAAAACAAGATACAATGATGTCCCAGCTGGCGTGCTCATTTTTAATACAGATGGAATTAATTACGACGACTTATTCTCGGTTACAAAGAAGAAGCTACTTTCTAACTTGCAAAATACAGACAGTGCTGCAGTAGACATAGCATTGAAGGAAACAGTTGCCAACCTTTATGTTGTTGACATCTATGATGCTACTCAATTCTATACAACAATACACAACTTAGAAAGCATATTGATTGAGTACTCAAACATAGCACTGCTTATTTTTAATACACTAACTGCATTCTACTGGTCAGAACAAGGACATAAAATAACAAAAATGGATCTATATATCAAAAATTTATTAAACCTAGTTAAAAAAGTAACTAAGGAGTACAAAACAATATGTTTGTATACAAGGCCTGAATATTTTTGTACAAATAAAGACACAATTAATATTCCTGTAGAAATAAACTACCAGATCCAAATAATACTAGATAGTAATTGTAAAGGGAATTATCAAGTGAATATAAAATGTAAAGATTCTAATGCTACAAAGTTTTTCAAGATTATTGATGGAGAGTTAAGGTGGTTGTAAGTTAAACTACAATAATCTTATGCCGCGTCCGCACGCTTGCCACTTGCCGCAAACTCCAAACCTCCACAAACGTTTGGCTTGAATAAGGGAATCAAACAGCGCCATCCACATGCTTGCGAGTGAGTTTGTGTGTTCTGTACAGGCAAGCATGGCGGACGTTGAGCTCGTATCGGCTATTGCATTTGCCTTGAGTTATTTTTACTATAAAAACAATAAAATAAATAAAAAGAAACGAAAAGTACGGCAAAGAAGATGGTGGATGTTACAAATTCATAAAAACCGTACCAGGTAATTACGAAATTACTTTTTTTCAGTACTCCAGTACACAAACCAAACTGAGCGCGCACAAACGTGTGGATGCGTCGCAAACGCTTGCGGCAAATTCCCTTTGATTTGTGTCAAAAAACCGACACTCGATCGGAACGGCTACAAACGCTTGCAAACCTTCACAAACCATGGCAAACACTCTATCCACACGTTTGAATTTGTGGGCGCTTGTTGAGGTTTGGCAAACGTGCGGACGCGGCATTAAATGCATACCTACCTACAATGTTAATTAACCTGAATGGCGGCAAATTGTGGAATATTTAAGAAATTATTTTGTAGAGGAAAAAGTGCATAAATTTAAGTAGGTCCTTCTTATGAAATGTAGGTATAATTATAAAATATATACTTAGGTCTAAATTACATTCTTAATAAAATTCCAACTTATGTGCTCTGTTGTAGGTGAGTATTTCTCAAATAAAATTTACGTAACGAAAAAATATTTCCGAAACATTGTTACGAAATTTTACTAAATAGTGAAAGAAAAATCGTTACAATTTAGTAAAATTTCATAAATACTTTTTCATTACGTACATTTTGTTTGAGAAATACTCAGGTATTACTTAATGTAAGTCCTTGATTATAGTATAATAATACCAACTAAACATATTTTTTTATAAAAAAATGTATTGTCATGATTTGATAAAATAGAGTTAGGTATGTAATACTTCAAGAGATCATAAAAATCAATAGATTCATTAAACTAGGAATGGTATTACATCATTAAATAAATCACATACATAAATGCAGCAAAACAATGACTAAAATAATTAAGATTCTCCCATTTGCTTATGGTATGAAAATATGAGTACCCAGATTCTTGAATAGCAAATGAAGCTTCAAACATAACTCCTAAATATGCAAGGTGTATAATTGTTATCAAAGAAAAGATTGCATTTACAATGACAGCTAAAAAGCTGTTCTTTTTAAACTTGTGTTCACACTGTTTTAGACAGGGATTAGCTAAGCAGCACACTTCTAGAGCAGATGCTACTTTATAACGCAGATTATATTCCACATAAGAAAATGTACCTACACTGATAAGCACTGCTGAGAATTGAAAATTTAAACCATGCAGTAATGAAGAGATAACGTAAGTCACAAAAATTGCTGTAAATTGGCCATAAGGTTGACAAGCTTTAAAAACATAATTTTTTAACCATAAATGCATGGGCATATTCCAATAGATTACAACTTGAACCAAAGACCTTGGCATTTCAATAAAATATGGCTTAGTTACATGAAGTTCACAGTGGCAATCATTTGTTAACCCAAACCCAGCTGATACCATAGATACTACAGACATGCTTGAGACAAAGTAATGAGACATTCTAAATGACTGGGCATCTCTGTATGCTAATAACCACTTTGTCATATCATCATCTATGTACCATGGTACAACACAGTTTGATAACTCTAAGAATAACATAGCTAATAAAAGATTAACAAGTATTATTTTGAGCCATCTCCTTGTCAAAAACTTTACTTCAAGATATTGGTTATAAGAATGAAATGATATCCATGGTCCTAGAATACAGTTAGCAGGGCACAGTATGTAGCCCCCAAACTCCACAGGGTTCAGCATTTTCTTGAATAAATTTCGGTCCAGTTCAATCGCTACAGATATTATTTTCATAGCTGCTATCATTTGCACTCCTCTTATTCTCTGCCACATTTTAGGATTTAGAACATAAACCTCACATAACAGTAGAAATGATATAATAGATATTGATACCAACAATCCTCTCCATCTTTTAGTAACAAATGACAATAGTATAATGAGCATGTAAGCCACGGTACTAAGACCAACTGTCCATAAAAAGGGTGGTCCGATGTTGTAGTACAGCAAAAAGCTTCCAATGACTAGACATAGGCTGTGTCGGACATTGTGGGGTAGAGGCACAAATTGTATTATAACACGTAATAATACATTAGCAATAATCAAATCTCTGGCGAATTTCAGGCCTTCATATAAAGTTGGTTCGGCACATTGTGTCAGGTATGCCCATGAAGAGTCAACATACTCATCGTCTTCGTCCATATTTTACTGACTACCCATAAGTATTCTTCTTCAAGATGACATGGATCTTTAGTTTAAACATGGTGACGGGACGGTGATAATCTTCATCGCGCAGACAGGCGACTGGAGCTGGAGAGATACTGCCTCTGCGGCAAGGCTTAACTCATTGTTTGCTATCGATTTTGTAAATAAACAACATCTATGAAAGAGTGCTTCTTTAAAACAAACAACCGTATTTATTTCTTGTTTGCTGCACAAACCAGTAAAAGCGAATTTAAATCTTTAAAAATACCTAAAATACCGACAAGAACCAAGATCTTACGTAGTTATTGTATACTCTGAACCAAGAACACATACTTATTTTACTCTTTGACTAAGAAACTAAGAATGACACCGAACGAAACCACAGACAGACAGACATAAAACCGCAACAAACGTACAAAGAGTATACAATAAACGTGATAGTGATGCTCATCAAACCCCAAGAGTAGGTAGACATATCTAAGAATATTCAATGAGGATCAGTCACACAACGGGAAAATCCAATTTTGACTATAACATTGCATGCGTTATAACTGTCTGAGTACACAGGTTTTTGATTTTTTGAAATCCGTCCTTAAATAGCAAAGTTATTTAATATTTTATCTAGCTCCCTTTCGAAACGGGCGCCTCCCGCCGGTGGATACCTCTGACGTCAGATTATAGAGTCACCGCGCGATCGCATTCGTCCAGTACTCCATATTCGTAGTTAGCTCCATATTAGTAGCGAACACCGTCGGTTTTTTTGAAGTTTTGTGCATTTTCGGTTTATTGTTTCTGTGTTCTTTATTAATGAGCAACAAATTGGAAGATGTATTTGAAAAAGGACAGTCAGATAATCTACCTAAAGTGGACTTTTTCATCGTTTTTGAATATTTAAATAATCACGTGAAGTATACCAGCGCTGAAATCCGCGTTTGGAAGCTTCAAAGGAAACCTACCTAGGTACCTACATAATTTAATGTTTTAGTTAGTTCAAGCATCTGTTTTGGTAGGTACCTACTTATTTACGGCAGTACGGAAGGTAGGTAAGTAATGTGAAAATAAAAAAATAACCTAGGTATAAGCAGGTGTAGGTATAAGCAGGCATGATTTATTGCGATTCAGTAAGTGCCGGCACAAAACAGATAGATACATAAGCCAATTACTTTTCATACCTACTACGCTCGGTGGTCGCGCTAATAGCAACCTCAGTGGTGCAGCGGTCGAGAGTCCGCCTGCGACGCAAGAGGTTGCGGGTTCGATTCCTGCCTCGGAACAAATTTGTGTACGATCTGCAGAAATCTATTTCATTGGTCTGGGTGTTTTCTATGTATAATAAAAAATATCTATCTATTTATCTAATGTATTAAATATATCAGTCATCTAGTACCCATAACACAAGCTTTGAGTAGCTTACTTTGGGGCTAGATGTGCTGTGTGGATTGTCCATCATTATTTCTTCGCACTGGTCGAGTCGAGTAACACCCCCCACCAGTATTTTGATGTTAGCAGCCGGTAACGGTATACGGTTAACCATAACGATAACGATAACGATGACGATGACGATGACGATAACGGTAACGGTAAGAATACTTATTATTGTCCTACAATCAGTGGTCTTATCGCATGTTGCGATCTCTTCCAGACAACTGTTATTTTTATTCTAAAAACTTAGTACCTACTAATGCTTCTCATCAGTACTTCGGTTTTATACTGATTTAAAATAGTAAACTAGGTATGTAAAAAATAAATCGAGCTTAGATAGCCACCTTACAACATATTAAATTCTCTGTCATATAATGCCGTTGCCGTTGGTACATATATTCCTTCTTTGCTCTCGCTCCTTTTTCTCCTCTCTCTCGCTCTCGCTTTGATGTTGTAGGTCACTGAACTCTTATGTAGAGGTCAGTGTTTTAGATACACAGGGGGCCGATTCTGGCATTTCTAGCCCAGTGACTTTTGTCACTGAAGATATGTATACAGGGTGGGGACCTCAGAAGAACAATCCTAATAAATTGACAATACTCTAAAAAAGATAACAATAATAGGATTGTTCTTCTGAGGTGGGGACCTATTGACGACATTAAATTGGTGGACGTATAGGGCTAACTGCTAGAATTGTTATAAAAAAGGTTTTATTTAAATTCGTCCAATATTAAAAATTTTAGATTTTCTAACAAACTAAATATCAAATAAAGAGCAAACCGATGAAACCACCTGTATAAAGTAGGTACTATGTTTACATAAACATAGTACCGTTCATTCACATATAAGTTCATTTATTACGTGAAATGCGACCCTATTGCGTAGCGGAAACTTCGCGCGCTCATGGCAGCGCGTAGAGAGATCGGCTATCTTTGATATCTGACCGCTCGCTTTTCGGCACGGGCGGCCGTCGTCAAAGGCGATGAGATAGGTAGGTAATAACAAAATATCTAGTTAGGTATCTACATACACGTGTACTTTAAATTTTTAAGTTTGCTATGTGTCCGCGCTGAAGAGCTCCTATTATTGTTCGGGGGTTTGTAGGACATTGTCTTGTTTGGCCATACCTTTCCCGATAGGTCCCTCCTTATTGATAAAGCTGCATTTTGGTTGCATTCTCCGTAAATGAGGAGCATGTAGGTACTCGGTCGCCGAATAACCACGGTGTACCACCATACCACACAAACACTTACACTTATTTAAATAATTCAAATAACTGAAGTACACCAAATATTCAAAACGAAATAGCGTCTTTTTCGCGGATAAGTAAATAGGGTTAACAAGATAATAAGAAAAAAATAATAGGTAAACTCATCACGCTAACACAAAACAGAAAGCGTCTTTTTCGCGGTAAATAGATAGCAAGACAGTTTAAATTAAAGCGCGCTTTGCAAAGTATGTCAAAGGTCGCAGTGCAAAATGATGACTAACTAGATTAGAATAATAAATAAGTAATACCTAGATGAGTGAACCTACCGCGCCCGCGCACCGCGCTGGCGCCGCGCCGCGCCCTGTCTATTTGGTGAGCAGAACGAGTGCTATCACTAGCTGTCTCTGCCACACTCCTCTTATTAGCGGGGGGTGGCGTGTCGTCTTCTTTTGTCACACGCGCTGACTTGTATTAATTCTCTTTCTAATACGCGTAAGCATGTATTATCTTTCCCTTGCGTTTTATTTTCATTGATAAGTCTTATGATTTCGTGACCCCTACAATTGACCTCTTCTTTTGCGATTTTACGTACAGGTTGTTTAAAAATTATTTATTGGAAAATATCAATTACTCGATAAATCTTCAAGCTACTAATGTAAAAGCTAGCTCTATAATCTGAAAATACGATTCCGAGTACGTGGTTTTTTTAATGTCGTCGATAGGTCCCCACCCTGTATACTATGTATCACGGTAACTGTTAAAATTCTATAGAAAATGAAAGAAAATTTGTCCTAGGTTTTTCTTCTTGACATGACAATGTGATAATCTAGGCTAGTATTCAAATTCCTTGAATCTAGATTAGCAAGTAAATTCTCATGCTAATCATTTATACATAACTGCATTTATGCCTATTAAATTTGCCAGACATTTGTAATTTGTATTAATTTATTTATTGAAATAACTTCGTCTTGCTTGAGTATGTAATAATTATGTTCTGTGATGATTGTATTACCTCCCGGTGCCAGATATGTATGAACTTAAGTGATCACTGAGCCACACGCTTAGTGAGGCACGAGACAGTGAAGAGTTTTTTTCGTGCCTCACTAAGCGTGCGGCTTAGTGTACATAAGTTCATACATATCTGGGATCAGCCTTATATTGATCATCCATAATCCAGAGTATACAATGATGTCGATTCTGTGTTGCATTATCCCACAGACTAATAGGAATCCCTCACTATACAACAAAGAGTATACAATAACTACGTTGATGGCACAAGTAGGTACGTAAGCCGTATTTTGTGCCCTGTGGCGCAGTGTTGCCAATGCTACGGCAATTGCCGTGTTCCACGGCTTTCAGACCAAAGAATCACGTGATCCACAGCCTACGGCCCGTATCCTTGTGGCCGTAGCAGATTCTACGGCTTTTTGCAAATTCTACGGTAATTAATCAATTTACGGGTTGTTACCTATGTATGAAGAGTTACTCCGATGCACTAAATTTGACCATCGTATAAATAGTGCTGTCCCACTCACCCAAATGTTGTTAGACAGGAGCTCGAGAGAAACCGGCGCTTCTAATGTCGAAAATTAATAACCGCAGAAATGACGGTGGAACCCACCACCTTAACCTCAATGTACCTGCCAAAACAAATTAAAGACGAAAAAAAATTGGAGAATTTTTATTTTCAAACAAGTTTTGATCCAAGCATTATTATTTTTATGTATTAAAACTTGCTTGGTCAAGATTAAATTTACGCTCAATCTTTGTATGGCCAATATTGCCATTGGAAACAACTTGACCGATTGCGATTTTACATAAATACATTCAGTAATTCTACATCTGTGTAATTTCAATTGTGCGAGCGATATAGGGGCGCGCTGTATGCTGCCCCTTAAGCAGAGACACGGCTCATGTTTTTTTTATATGCCAAAACTGGCAGACGAGCATACGGGCCACGTGATGGAAAATGGTCACCGTCGCCCATAGACACCTGCAACACCAGAGGCGTTGCTAATGCGTTGCCGGTCTTTTATGAGGAGATAAACCCGCCTTTTGAAGGACCCCATGTCGTAACTCCGAGGGAAAACCGCAGGAGGAAGTTCATTCCACAACTCACTCGTTCGTGGTAAAAACGACCGATCAAAATGAGTAGTTGGTCATTTCCTTAGAAACAGTATACAGAAACTTTAAGAGTAGTAGAGCTCTTTGTGAAGGGCTCGTCCGGGGAAGTACTACCACCACGCCATTTTCTGCCGCCAAGCAGCAGCGCTGTGTTTCGGTTTGAAGAGTGTGGTCGCCGGTGTAATTACAGGCACATGAGGCTTAACATCAGTATGCCTCAAGTTGATGGACGCTGGGCAGTGCATCGTAGGGCACGTTCCTATTGTGCGTGACCTACGGGGCAATGTTTTGTTTATAGGTGATGGTTACCACTTAACATCAGGTGGACCATCTGCTTGTTCCATCAGCTAGTAGTATAAAAAAAAAAAAAAAAAAAAAACACTGCTTTTTTACCATAATACGTAGGTGTCTACAAATTTTCATTGGCAACACTGTTGTGGTGGGTGATGGATGATTGTGAAGTGAATGTGAATTTGTGAAGTGAAATCGGGAATTTGGAGCAGAATTTAACTTGTTATTTGAACAAAATATCTGAAACTATCTCAATACAATAATCGAACTCTTCATTTCGATTATCTGGCTATTTTATTTATAATAAATAAGAGGAAATGCCCAAGCTGTAGTGAGTAGTCACTCAGCGGATCTATTGTGGTCAAGAATAGCATCGTTGTCTTCTTTCAGTGCTTACGAATTGTGAAATGTGGGTGTATTACTCGTAAACATGGCTAGCCCTTCGCCTCAAAGTAGTCCTATGCCGCCGCCACAGGCTCCCAGCCCTATGGGGCCGCCAACACAGAGTCCAGCGCCACCGCAATCGCCGCATAGTCCCTACAACCAACAACACGTAAATGGCCCACCACCTTCGCATCCTTCTGGTGGAACACAGCCCCCAATGCCTAATCATATGTCACCATCGGGACCGTCGCATTCCATTCCGCCGAACAACAACGGGCCGTCAATGCCGCCACAACAGCATTCACAGGGGGGACATCCAATGCCTCCTCACATAGTAGGGCCGCATATGTCGGCACCGCCGGGACATCCAATTGGGCCGGGCTCTCATCCACCTGGCCCTAATGGCCATCCATCTATGCCTGGAGGACCACAGCATCCTAATGTACCAGGTCAAGGACCTCCTCATGGATACATGCAGCATCAAATTGGACATATGCCACCAGGACAGGTAAACTTGAACCTTTAAAGTCTAAACCAAATGACTAGTCAGGAAGTTTAAAAAATCTAAAAAAGTATGCAATAGGTGAAATCCTAGGATTGATTTACAATAATTGATAGTAGTTTAGAGCTATGTAAGTAATAATTTAAGGGTCCGGTGACAGCGGCTCGCAATTTCGAGGTGCGATTGGCTATTAATTCATTTTATTTCATTTCGGGGAGGTTGTTTGAAAGAATAACTCTAAAGAAACACGCATAAATACGGTTCAAACACAAATAATACAATAATATAAGGGAAATGTGCTTGAGTCAGAAATCATTTTGGTATTAGGTAAACGTAAGACCAAACATACTAATACCAAAATGATTTCTGATTCGGGCATGTTTCCCTTATATTATTGTATTATTTGTGTTCGAACAGTATTTATGCGTGTTTCTTTAGAGTTATTCTTTCAAACAACCTCCCCGAAATGAAATAAAATGAAATAATAGCCAATCGCACCTCGAAATTGCGAGCCGCTGTCACCGGAGCCTTAAGATTGGTTAAAAAAAATCAGTGGAGCTTCTACACAGCACTATCTAGGCCCAAACTAAGCAACACTTGTAATATTACAGGAACCTGATATTATAGGTACTACGAAATAATATGATGTCATACTGTTCAAGCAAGTTTGATAAATAGGCAAAACATTATCACAATAGCCATATTGCTACCCTTGCAAGTTTGTTTGCTAAACAAAGGTCCATAAATATTGCTTCCGAGCACCAACATTTCTCTTGCCATGAATGTGAATTGATCACTCAAAGAAATAATATGCTCAGGGTGTGGTAGAATAAAGGGTTCTTGCTGCATGTACATTGTGCACACTAAAGGTACATTTAATCTGGATTTTACCCAATCTGCACCATTTCCTGAAAAGTTGTCTAAAAAGTAAACAATGGTTTAGTAATTTTTTGTCACATTTCAATGCAAAGTTAATTTTGTAGAAATAAAATTACTTACATAAGCAGCTTGCAGTATTACTAAATTTATAAGAAATATTAAAAACTTGCTTTACTCTTGTTGTTACAAAAAGTAACATTTCCATCTGTAACAATTATTATAAAAAATAAAATATAATATTTAGCTGAATTAAAATAAATAAATTGTGTATAATACTATATTTTGTTTCTGCTGATGATACAAGTCTCTTGAGAGCTAGAGTTTTTTTATATTAAAATTGTGTGTTTAATTCCCAATCTATTGTGCCAGAATATTTGAGCCTATTTCTTATTATAATTATTTTTATTAAATAAATAACTCTGGAAAATCCACACAGCACCATCTAGCCCCAAAGTAAGCTACTCAAAGCTTGTGTTACTAATTAAGTACTTACCAAAACAGCTTGATTATCTGCATATTTATCAGTTTCAGCGTATGGTACAGTTATAAGATTTTCAAACCCCCTCAAATTTATAAATCCCAGTAGGTTTGTAGCAATACTGTTTAAAAACATAGAAAGGGCTTTTGTCTCTTCTTCCGTTAGGCATCTGTTTCCCAAATACACTGATAGACATTCTTCATCAGGATCTAGGTAGTGAATCACACTTCATAATTATAATAAAATAATGGTCAAAATTATAATTTCAAGTCATACTTACAGTTTCTTGATTTTGACAAAAACCAATTTCGATCAATATCAACTCCAACTGCAATTTTCTTAGAATTACAGTTTTTCAGAGGAAAGAATGACTTTCTGTTTTTATTCCAAAATCGATTCTGAAATATTTTTTTAATTATTAGTACCTAAAATCTTGTGACTTTTGTCATCATTGACCTAAGATGGTAATACTCACATGTTTTATACTATATTCATAACCGTCAGGGTTAAATAGGGGTACAATGTAGAAATCAAATGTCTTTAACAATATTTCCTGTGGATTTTCCAGCAAATTGTTAAGAAAGTTCAATACAATAGCGGTAGACATCCAATCTCTCCCTTGCTCCCCGCCCATTATGAACACCGCTGGCTTTTTCACTCCAGAGGACAGTTTCAACAGCAACATATCACGTTTCTCATATGTACTTTCCATAGGAATTTTCTGAAGTGATGCATACTTTTTACATCTGCTATCAACCCATGCCACAATATTGTTCCAGTCCAGGAAGTTTTCTGTTATATCAGGCTTTAATGTTTGATTTTGATGATTATATAATTTTATATTTAGTTCATTGTTTCTGAAAACCATTAAAGATGTTTAAGTCCTTAATCCAAAAGTCTATAATCTGATTAAAGCTTAAAAACCTTCAGACATCTGATCATTGTCAATGTTAACATATTCTATGTGGTTATCTTGAAGATTCAGCTCAAACTCTGCTGTACAGCATGAATGGACAACAATATCCATAGGCAAACCAGCATCATTTGTGATTCCATTCAGAAAGATAATATTTTCAAATTGTATGTATATTTCATACAAGAATTTCCTTTCATGAGCATTAAAAGCTGTTACTCTGTATAAAGAGTAATGTTCATTTTGGAACTCTTGAGAATCGATGTTTATAATTAATATAAAGCATAGGAATAATAACATTATCATCGCAAATAGTTTGACATTATTTCAGTGTGGCTATGAACAAAATGAATGTATGCTGAACATGTATTTCATATTCCTACATTTTAATTATTTAGGTGACGTGAAGGCATACACGCGCCAACAAAGCCCAAGTACGTCACTATGAATATAAATTCAACTCGAAATTTTGAGAACTTTCAACCTAAATTGTTATTTTTTTATATCAAACAATTGATCTTTTACCTTATAACAAACCAATAAATTTTCCAGGGCCCAATGCAGATGGGTGGAGGTCCGCCGCCTGGCAACGGGCCGCAGGGTCCGCCGGGCGGTCCGCCGCATGGGCATATGGCCCCGCATCACGGCATGATGCCGGGCGGGCCGCACGGCTCGCCTCAGTACGGACACGCGCCCCCCGGTGGAGCACCTGCCCCGCCCTCCGCGCAACCCGCGCCCTCCCCTCAGCCCACATCAGCCCAACACCCCCCCTCAGCCCAAACGCCCCCTCATGGCCAAGCACCTCCCCCGCCGTCATCCTCCGCTAACGGAGGCCCGCCATCCTCGTCTCCTATGCAAGGCTCGATCCCCGCGCCTGGCCCCGACAATCTAATCGCGTTACAACGCGCCATCGACAGCATGGAAGAAAAGGGCTTGCAAGAAGACCCGAGGTATTCGCAGCTGCTCGCTCTCCGGGCCCGCTCGAACCCCCAAGATCCTTCCAAAGGGCTGTTCTCGAACAACCAGCTGTGCCAGTTGAAAGCTCAGATCACCGCGTACCGAAGTCTCGCGCGGAACCAGCCGCTGACGCAGCAGATTGCGTTGATAGCGGCGGGCAAGCGCGACGGGCCGTCGGACTCGCCGACACCGCCGGCTCAGCCGCCGTACGAAGGGCAAGGCCAGCCGCCGATGCCGGGCCACGGCATGGCGGGGGGCAAGATGGGGGGCGCGGGCCAAGGAGACCCCGCGCGTGCCGGGGGAGGGGCGCCGCCTACTCCGCTGCCGATGACGGGCCAGATGGCTCCTCCGACGCAATTGACTCCGCCTCTCGTTAATCCTGTAAGTTAATCCTACTAATATTATAAACACGAAAGTTTGTAGGTATGGATGGATGGATGGACGTTTGTTACTCTTTCACGCCGGAAAGGCTGAACGGATCTGGATGAAACTTGGCAGAGAGATATATTATAGTCTGGAATAGCGCATAGGCTACTTTTTATCCCGTGGGAATACCGGGATTTAAATCTGCGCGGGTGAAACCGCGGGGCGCAACTAGTATAACAAAATACGAGCAAGCTGATACTACGAACATAAGTATTAATTAATGATTGTTTTGTGCAGCCGATGGGTGGCGCTCCAATTCGAGGACCCGCTCCGCTTCGTCCGACCGGGCCCGGCGGTGCTCCCGGATCCCAACCTAATCCAAATCAGGTAAATCAATCTTTAGCCCGATATGCTCTTATGCTCATGCAAAATTTATTCTGTCAAATAAACTAATAATAAAAATAGCTATGTATTTTTGTCTATGTATTTTATATCTTAAATACTAGGGGGAAAAATATGTCAATTTTTTTTCTATGTTTTAGACCGGCGTTCCAGTCCCGGGCGCGAAACAGAATCGTATTACCAGCATACCAAAGCCAGTGGGAATTGATCCGATACAGATACTTACTGAGAGAGAAAATAGGTATAACATAATTAATTTTAGTTTTATTTTTTTGGTCATCAAAAATCATATTCCCAAATGATATTATTTATTTTAGTCAATATATTCAATGACTGTGTTTGATTTAGGATTGCCGCTCGAATCGCTCTACGGATGGATGTGTTGTCCAATTTACCAGCGAACATCCCGGAAGATCTGCGCTTGCAGGCGCAGCTAGAGCTCAGAGGACTACGCGTCCTCAATTTTCAGAAACAGCTGCGAGCCGAGGTAACTTTACACGTTTCAGTAACTGTCAAGATTTGAGGTAAACAGAGTAACCAAACCAATCTTCCATACTTTGACAATCCTCTCTATCCAAAGGTTGTCTGGAAGAAATCGCTTTTAGCGATAAGACCCCCCATTGTACTACTTTATTTTGTATTTTCAAGTGTTTTTTTTTTGTAAATGTTGGTGTACAATAAAGAATTTTTCATTAATAATTTTTCCTGTATTGGTTTTTATTGCTCGTAGATTGATGTAAAAGCTTCTCGTTCCATAGAAGAAGAAAAATTGCTTGCTCTAATGCAGATTTGTTTGTAATATAGTTTTTTTGTAAAGAAGTCATTCTTACTAGTGTATTTAGTACTAGTGTTGGATAAAAACAGCATGTAAAAAAAAATACGTGTCTTTATTCTTTTTTTATCTATTATATTATAATTAATAACAATGATAATCTTGTTTCCTAGATCCTAGGCCAAGTCCGACGCGATACGACCCTAGAAACTGCTGTGAACATCAAAGCGTACAAACGTACAAAGCGGCAAGGATTACGAGAGGCACGCGCTACGGAGAAACTTGAAAAACAACAGAAACTCGAGGCTGAGAGAAAGCGCAGGCAGAAACACCAAGAGTTCTTGCAGACTGTATTGCAGCATGGTAAGTTGACCATGAAATGAAATGAAATATTTATTTGTGAGAAATATGGTTAAAAGTTAGTTCTTAGTAGGTAGTTAGGTAGTTTCACATATTTCACCAAGTCATTGGCATGCAAATATTAACAATTAAGAATAAAAATTAAATCATGAAATTTAATTACATTATAAGATTAGATAAAGTCCATTAAATTGTCAAGAATAGGTAGATAAAATTATTAAGTCAGTTACATATAAATTCAATCATTAAAAAAAATCACTAACATTATAAAAACTATTTAACATAGGTACACTATGATTGAAAAAAAACAGTCTGAAGACCCCTGGATATGCCCCCCTATGCATTTACAGGGAGAATAATTCTGAATTTTTCCATCTGCCGCGATACTATGTCGTCAGTCCATCAAATAAGAAGTAGTCTTACCCTTCATTTTCCTGTTCGTTCGTGGTCGCCATTCGAACTCTTCTAAAAAAATCTAACATAAAAAAGAGCGCTTTATTTTTTACCTCTTGCATTTTCTATTTATTGGTCAGTTTCGAAATGTATAATAAAGATTATCTATTATTTAGCCAAGGACTTCAAGGAGTACCATCGCAACAACGTAGCTAAACTGTCCCGTATGAACAAAGCTATTATGAACTATCACGCGAACGCTGAAAGGGAACAGAAGAAAGAACAAGAACGCATCGAAAAGGAGCGTATGCGACGGTACGTTATATACATTAACTAGCGATCCGATCACTCTATCTATTTAAAAAAAACCGCATCAAAAACCGTTGCGTAGTTATAGAGATTTAAACATACATAGGGACATGGGGATATAGGGACAGAGAAAGCGACTTTGTTTTATACTATGTAGTGACTAGCTGATACCTGCGATTTAACTCACGTTGCTTGTACTGACGGATACGCATCAGGCTATACACTGCTCACTTTAATGACCTTGTAGTAAGCATCATTTTTCTTTGACTTTATATAGCTTGATCTGTGTGTGTACCCTGATAAAAGTAGCAAAATATGCTATTTCCGGCTATTATATTAATGGATATTTACAGTTGTTCAAGTAAAGTTTACCCGGCTATGTTCGTAGTAGTGCACGCACACATCTTATTGTCCTTCTCTTTCTATATCAATACGTTAGAGGGCACCAGAGCATCCCCACTATGCCCCTGCGACCAATCTTCTTTATTTAGAGATCGCACCACCCATTAAACAGTTATTTTCTTTTTAGTGTACTTCTGTTTAGTGTGCCTACAATGACTGCATTGTAGGCACACTAAACGTAACTAGGTAATGAGTGAAAGTCAGTACTTTCACTCATTCATTCACCACACAAATAGAGCCAAATGGACCTCGTGAGGTGGGCAACTGTACTTACCTAGTTTCATCCTAATTTTCTTTCTTTTCTATTACTCACCACTGTAATTCCTTCTATTTCTCTGACTAACAAAGAGTTGGCAAGATCAAGAAAACACAACCACTAAGAAACAGAAACAAATGCTAGTAGTAGTTCTTAGTACTTTTCAATATAATATGTATCTATTTATATTTCACTCCCTCAGTTTAATGGCGGAGGACGAAGAGGGTTATAGAAAGCTGATTGATCAAAAGAAAGACAAGCGATTGGCTTTCCTCTTGGCTCAGACAGATGAATACATAGCCAGTCTCACAGACATGGTGAAAATGCACAAGCAGGAGCAGAGGAAGAAGCAAGTCGAGGAGGAAAGACGGAAGAGGGTAAATCTTTATTTAAATCTTTAAACTACTCTCTTTCACTTGGTGAGCGGACTGGTTTCCGAAAGTAGGCCGCTGAGGGCGTAGTCACAGTTTTGGTTGACACATTACACGCGTGTATAGTGTACACTACACGCAGTTTTTGTATGAAAATAAGAAAAGTCAGTCGTGTCCGCTAGGGGCGCTTTTCTTATTTTCATACAATAACTGCGTGTAGTGTACACCATACACGCGTGTAATGTGTCAACCAAAACTGCGACTACGCCTTCTAGTGGGCCCTTTTTAAGTGTCGGGTGGTGGTTGTTAGTTCAGCCACCCGATGTCCTCTAAGAAGGCCAGCAACTCGCCAATGCTGGTGCAAGCTTTTCTCTTTCATATCAGGGATCAGTTTTGAAATTTTGTCGATATTTTTCATGTATTTCCTTAGCGACTTTAAAATAGGAGAAAGTTTTCCATTTTGTGAGTTTTATAATGTAAGTGCACCTGTTATCCCTGAGTTAAGCTCTGAGTGGGTTTTTATATTGTTTGTGATATACTAGTGGCTCTGGGAGCTGTAGACCTCGCGAGCACAATTCAATCAGCATCATCAATGTCGTGTAAGGTGTTTTCTGAAAGTCTTTGAGTGCACTTTTATTAATTTCTAATTTAAGGCTTATTATTATGCTGATGCTCTCATTCAGTGAAGGAAAACATCATGAAGATAATTATCAGTTAGTATTCTTACAGCGACTAAACGCTTGCAGCCTGTCACGTATTGAAAACTAACTATAATGCAAAATGTTGTGTGTGTGTGTGTGTGATGTGATGTTTTTTCTATTTAATTTTGTAAATTTTTGAGGAATGTAATGTGCAAGTGCATTTTCCGTTTTGTGATTTTTTTGATCTCTTTGCATCATCTTGTGTAGAATGAGGTCCTTTGTGTTTCTCTCAAATTTGATTGAAAACCATCGATTGTTTGATGAGCTATCCTGTTCATCATGCTGAAGATCCTTATCAGATCTTCGCCAAACTTTTATGAGACCAACTTATGTTACTACCTTTCAAATAAAAAAAGAATAATCGAAATCGGATCTCATTTGGTGGAGATATCCAGTATATCAAATAGCCCCCTTTTCGCCCTTTTTTTGGGGGAAGTACCCCTCCAATCAAAAATCCCCGACGACAAAAAAAATCTAATAAGTCATATAACCTGTGTACCAAGTTTCGTCCAG
This sequence comes from Plemyria rubiginata, assembly GCA_963576535.1. Taxonomy (NCBI): domain Eukaryota; kingdom Metazoa; phylum Arthropoda; class Insecta; order Lepidoptera; family Geometridae; genus Plemyria; species Plemyria rubiginata. The sequence continues at coordinate 10,547,196 of OY754908.1, read as the reverse complement.
ATCGGTTGAAAAATGCGATCTGTAGAGGAGAACAGACAGACAGACATCCGGACAAACGCATTTTTGGCCAATGTGGAAACTGAGACGCTTCGCTCGCTTCGCTCGCTCGGTCAATAACTAGTGGAATCGCGAGCGATTTCGTTTGCCTGATTGCAATTTTTTTTAAATCAATCGAAATGATTTCGCGCACCAATGACGCCTTTGCGAAACTTCAAATCATATCAAAACTTAGACAAAGACAGTGATTTATTAGAACACAAAATACCATCAGGCATAAGTGTTCATGATCAGAAAAGTACTATAAAAACCATATTCATATCTCTAGGCCCATTCCCTCTTTTCGTAATGTGTGAATTGGTAGTTGACTTCTCGTTTATAAAATATAGATTTGTTGCAGAAATCAAGAAAGAAGAAGCTTCTGGAGGGAGGAGACATCGACGCTATGGATGACAGCTCGCAAACGTCAGACCAGCGCGTTAGCGTTATGGATCCCAAGTCCGGCGAGGTATGTAAAACATGCAACAAGAAAAATCTTCTATTTTATATAGAAGATTTTTTTATCTCGTAACAGCTATTGTACAAAGTAGTTTATGCAACTTGTGACAGCAAAAATGTAAAGATTGATAAAGAAGCATTGCTTAACATGGGCATGTTTCCTCAACTGTCTTTCTAATGCCAACGGTAGACTTGGCGCTTTTATAGCATATCAATCATTAATAGAGAAAAAATAATTAATAGCAGCGAGTATTAATCAGTGAACATGCAAGTTAGTTAGTTGAACCTGAAGAAAACAACATAATTTTATGTTTGTCCCATTTTAGACTCTAAAAGGAGAAGAGGCACCATTGCTGTCTCAGCTCAAAGATTGGATGGAAACTCACCCCGGGTGGGAAGTCCTCTCAGACTCCGAGGACTCTGGCGACGACAGTCAGGATGATGATGGTAAGGAGAAATTTTAACAACAACTATGGAATCCAAAATGGCGGCTTTATTTAAAGTAACCGCGGGCGGTAACATCTCTGAAGTAAGTAAGAGTCTGTTATTTAATTATGTTGTTCTATACACAATAGAGAGCCGAAGGAAGCCAGAGAGAGAGAAGACAGAGGAAGAAAAGGCGCGGGACGCCATCAAGAAAGCCAAAGTTGAAGATGACGAGTACAAGACAGAAGAACAGACCTACTACAGGTATTCAAATATCTTCACTCTGTGAGCTTAGCTTTCTAATTAGTAGACCTTGAGGCCAATTAGTTGGCCTTTGCCCAATTAAAACGAATTCCATAGAATGTGACGTGATTCCGCTTCTATTTGCACTGTTTTTATTTTTTGATTTAAATCTGTGCGGGTGAAACCGCGGGGTGCAACTATTCTCCTAGTTTCACAGTTTTATCTTCTTGACTTTTGTGACTAAAATGATTTATCTATGAACAGTTTAGTCCCAAAAGGTTCGTTTATCGCGGCTTGATTCTATCGTACCAACAACATCAATTTATTTTTGAATCATTTTTTTCAGTATTGCGCATACTGTCCACGAATCTGTTACGGAGCAGTCCAGCATCCTTGTCAACGGAAATCTCAAGGAGTATCAAATTAAGGTTAAGTGAAGATCATCTGCTTGGCCTTTTTTCATATAATAATTCAGTCGTTAAAAATTGTTTGCACGTTTTAGTAAAATTGATTTGTTTAAATAATACAAACTTATTTTTATAGGGTCTTGAATGGCTGGTGTCGCTTTTCAACAATAACTTGAACGGAATCTTAGCAGATGAGATGGGTCTTGGTAAGACCATCCAAACAATTGCACTGGTCACCTACCTGATGGAGAAGAAGAAAGTTAATGGCCCCTTCCTTATCATTGTGCCTCTCAGGTATTTAATACAAAAAACTTATACCTTACTACAAACTATTAAATAATCGCCGAGCGTAACGAATAGTAACTATTATTATCATCATCCCCGTATCAAATACCACTCGGCTCATAACTTTGCTGACTGACGAACTTGAAACTTGACAACTTAAGGCTCCGGTGACAGCGGCTCGCAATTTCGAGGTGCGATTGGCTATTATTTCATTTTATTTCATTTCGGGGAGGTTGTTTGAAAGAATAATTCTAAAGAAACACGCATAAATACTGTTCGAACACAAATAATACAATAATATAAGGGAAACATGCCCGAATCAGAAATCATTTTGGTATTAGTATGTTTGGTCTACGTTTACCTAATACCAAAATGATTTCTGACTCAAGCACATTTCCCTTATATTATTGTATTATTTGTGTTCGAACAGTATTTATGCGTGTTTCTTTAGAGTTATTCTTTCAAACAACCTCCCCGAAATGAAATAATAGCCAATCGCACCTCGAAATTGCGAGCCGCTGTCACCGGACTCTTAATTAGTTTCTTACAGATGTATTAAACCAATAGCCAAAATTAAATGCTCTTAGATTTTTTGAGAGCTTGTTTTGTATGCTTGAAAAGGCAGTTCTGATAATAAACGGTGCATTAAGGGCCCGGCGACAGCGGCTCGCAGTTTCGAGGTGGGATTGGCTATTATTTAATTTCGGGGAGGTTGTTTGAAAGAATAACTCTAAAGTGACACGCATAAATACTGTTCGAACACAAATAATACAATAATATAAGGGAAACATGCCCGAATCAGAAATCATTTTGGTATTAGTATGTTTGGTCTTACGTTTACCTAATACCAAAATGATTTCTGACTCAAGCACATTTCCCTTATCATATTGTATTATTTGTGTTCGAACAGTATTTATGCGTGTTTCTTTAGAGTTATTCTTTCAAACAACCTCCCCGAAATGAAATAATAGCCAATCGCACCTCGAAATTGCGAGCCGCTGTCACCGGACTCTTAATTAGTTTCTTACAGATGTATTAAACCAATAGCCAAAATTAAATGCTCTTAGATTTTTTGAGAGCTTGTTTTGTATGCTTGAAAAGGCAGTTCTGATAATAAACGGTGCATTAAGGGCCCGGCGACAGCGGCTCGCAGTTTCGAGGTGGGATTGGCTATTATTTAATTTCGGGGAGGTTGTTTGAAAGAATAACTCTAAAGTGACACGCATAAATACTGTTCGAACACAAATAATACAATAATATAAGGGAAACATGCCCGAATCAGAAATCATTTTGGTATTAGTATGTTTGGTCTTACGTTTACCTAATACCAAAATGATTTCTGACTCAAGCACATTTCCCTTATATTATTGTATTATTTGTATTCGAACAGTATTTATGCGTGTCACTGGATAGTTATTCTTTCAAACAACCTCCCCGAAATGAAATAAAATGAAATAATAGCCAATCGCACCTCGAAACTGCGAGCCGCCGTCGCCGGGCCCTTAAGACAATGAAATGAAAACAATAATAACTTTTTTCTGAGTAACCCAGTGGATTTAACCTTTTGACCTTGAAAAGTGTGTGAACAGAATATATTATTTTCAGTACACTCTCCAACTGGGTGCTTGAGTTCGAAAAATGGGCGCCAACAGTAAACGTGGTCTCATACAAAGGATCGCCTCAAGCGCGTCGCATTGTCCAAACGCAGTTGCGATCCACAAAATTCAACGTACTGCTGACTACTTATGAATACGTCATCAAAGATAAGGGCGTACTTGCTAAGGTAAGCTTTTGCTCATGTCTCAGCAAGAAAGAATTTGTCTTGAAAATTACTTGTCTTCATACACAATAGCCTGACTTTACAGCTACGGCCAACGAAAAGCGAAAAACAAGACTGATGGGGTGTAGACGTCTCTTAAATGTACACATACAACCCAAAATACAACTTAACAATATGTATTTAAAATTGCTTTCGGTAGAGTTTATTCGCATTAGTGTAAAGTAAATTTGACTTTGAAATGAACTTGGTTTTTCTGGCATTTAGAATCATAACTTTAGTGTTCTATCGACAAAATTTCCGCGTTACCACTTTTGTAAATATTCGTTTGCAAGCTGTTGCGTTCGCAAGCGTATTGAGCGAGTTGCCGATATCCCGCTGTGCCCCCAGCACAGCGGGATATCGGCAAGTCGCTCATAGGAAATACGCCCTTAAGGTGGTAAGGCGGAACTTGCTGATAGTTCAGTTTCAGTTGTTTATGTACAAGTGTATGTTTAATTTTTACGTCGTTTCCGAGTAGAGGAAGAAGAAGTATTTATCAAAAATCATTTCTTCCACAGGTCCAATGGAAATACATGATAATTGATGAGGGTCACCGAATGAAGAACCATCATTGCAAGTTGACTCAAGTGCTGAACACCCACTACATCGCCCCCCATCGGCTGCTGCTGACCGGGACTCCGCTCCAGAACAAGCTGCCTGAACTGTGGGCGCTGTTGAATTTCCTTCTGCCATCCATCTTTAAGAGTTGTTCCACCTTCGAGCAATGGTTCAATGCCCCGTTCGCTACTACTGGAGAAAAGGTACCAATGAATCCGAATAATCACTAACCACTGGTGGGCTGTCGAGTCCACTGGTGGGCTCTCGGACTCTCCCATTTTTTGGGGGGTTTTACGTAGTCACCACGCTTCGTAGGCGGGTCGGTGACCCTCATTTGTTCTGCTCCTTATATGTTCGTATATACTATTTCAATATGCCATCATAATTATGTACTAGAGTACAAACATTATAAACAGGTCACTCTCTTCTGCATCATTTTCGAGCATCAAATTGATGATCTGTTCGCGCTCCCGCAGCGTTGCTGGCTCGTTTTCTAAATGAATATGTAGTAACTCCCAAGTTTTCGAGGATAGCTTTTTTTGCTATCTCACTTTTCTAGCAGCATTTTTCGAACATCAAAATACAAAACCAGCAAGCCGATCAGATGATATATTCGCGCGACGCCATCTGGCTTCGTCTACAATGTCTGCAATGTATACTCTCAGGTGGAGTTGAATGAGGAAGAGACCATCCTTATCATCCGGCGTCTGCACAAGGTGCTGCGTCCGTTCTTGCTGCGGCGCCTCAAGAAGGAGGTGGAAAGCCAACTGCCGGATAAGGTGGAATACATCCTCAAATGCGACATGTCAGGTCTACAGCGGGTATTGTACAAGTGAGTATACAACTCCAAGAAGTGAGTATACAACTCCAAGAAGTGAGTATACTACTCCAAGAAGTGAGTATACTACTCCAAGAAGTGAGTTTTAAGATCTCTCTCTTATCTCTCATGAGATCCTCCATTTTTAAAGTTGGATTAATTTTTTTACAATAAAACAATCATCGGCTATTTCGCCCCTTAAGGGTCCGGTGACTGCGGCTCGCAATTTCGAGGTGCGATTGGCTATTATTTCATTTTATTTCATTTTGGGGAGGTTGTTTGAAATAATAACTCTAAAGAAACACGCATAAATACTGTTCGAACACAAATAATACAATAATATAAGGGAAATGTGCTTGAGTCAGAAATCATTTTGGTATTAGGTAAACGTAAGACCAAACATACTAATACCAAAATGATTTCTGATTCGGGCATGTTTCCCTTATATTATTGTATTATTTGTGTTCGAACAGTATTTATGCGTGTTTCTTTAGAGTTATTTTTTCAAACAATCTCCCCGAAATGAAATAAAATGAAATAATAGCCAATCGCACTTCGAAATTGCGAGCCGCTGTCACCGGAGCCTTAAAGATCTTGAATACTGTCGACGAGAAACAATCTTAGGCGATGTCTTGTCTATCGTGGCTAAGGATACAATCGTGAGCCTGGTTAATTATTCTATCAATTTCCCAGACACATGCAGTCTAAAGGCGTGCTACTGACGGACGGCTCTGAGAAGGGTAACAAGGGCAAGGGCGGCGCCAAGGCTCTCATGAACACTATCGTGCAACTACGCAAGCTGTGCAACCATCCCTTCATGTTCCAGCATATTGAGGAGAAGTTCTGCGATCACATCGGCTCCAGAGGCGGCGTCGTATCTGGGTGAGTTATGTCATTATTATTCTCATCTAAACACTAACAGTAAAAACTCGCCTTAAAGAAGAAGAAGAGAAGTTACTAACACACCAAACTTTAACCACACCTTTTTAACCAAGCAGCAACACTGTGTTTTGGTTTGAAGAGTGTGGTCGCCGGTGTAATTACAGGCACATGAGGCTTAACATCTTAAGTTGATGGACGCAGGGCAGTGCATCGTAGGGCACGTTCCTATCGTGCGTGACTTACGAGGGAATGCTTTGTACAACCACTTAACATTAGGTGGGCCATTTGCTTGTTCCATCAGCTAGTTGTATGATAAAAAAAAACTAATATTTAATCTGTCAAAGTCAAAGTCAAAATATGTTTATTCAATAATATCACAAGGACCATCTTGAACCGTCTTAAAACTAGGTGACTAGTGCCAGTTCCACGCGACCAACACCGAGAAGAACAGGCAACAAACTCTGCTTGGTATCTATCGCTCTTTTGCTCTGCAGATCTGATTTGTACCGCGCGTCGGGTAAATTCGAGTTGTTGGACCGCATCCTGCCCAAACTGAAGCGCAGTAACCACAGAGTGCTAATGTTCTGTCAGATGACGCAGTGCATGACCATTATTGAAGACTTCCTCTCCTTCCGGGCATTCACTTACTTGAGGTGTGTTTAACTATTAATTTTTAAATAAATATTTAGTATTAGCGACCCGTCCGCGCGCCCCAGCTTCGCACGGGTGCACATATCATGCATGTATTATACTGATTATACATATAAACCTTCTTCTTGAATCACTCTATCTATTAAAAAAATTCGCATCAAAATCCGTTGCGTAGTTTTAAAGATTTAAGCATACAAAGGGATATGGGGACATAGAGACAGAGTAAGTGACTTTGTTTTATACTATGTAGTGATATTTAATTTTTCAAGAAATATTTAGTACTAGTTGCGCCCGCGGTTGCACCCGCGCAGATTTATATCCCGGTATTCCCACGAGATAAAAGTAGCCTATGTGTTATTCCAGACTATAATCTAACTCTCTGCCAAGTTTCATCCAGATCTGTTCTGCCGTTCCGGCGTGAAAGAGTAACAAACATCCATCCATTCATACATACAAACTTACACGTTTATAATATTAGTAGGATATGATTTTGGTTGCTCGATATGGTGGTTGATTTTGTCCGTCTGATTCAGACTAGACGGTATGACGAAGGCCGAGGATCGTGGGGACCTGCTAAAGAAGTTCAATGACCCCAACTCGGAGTACTTTATATTCTTGTTGTCGACGCGCGCCGGAGGACTCGGCCTCAACCTGCAGAGCGCAGACACTGTCATCATATTCGACTCGGACTGGAATCCGCATCAGGTATGACAAATCACATTTGTTTATTCAAAACTTTCACACAAAACAATGGTACCAATTCTGTTGTTTAATTTTCCTAACTTAACCTACTTAATTTGACAGCTCTAAAAATTTTGCCATCCCTTTCTAAAAGACTCTTATGCAGGTATATAACGGATATACAGAGCTAGTACTCTCATCCATAATTTGTGCTCAAACGGTGAAGAAAAACATCGAAACCAAAGCGGCAACGTAGCGCAGAACCTAAAAAAAGTAGGGTTCAAGTGCTCGAAATCAGCCTGTTGGTCCCTTAAAATCCTTTCACCACACTGTCTCAATAGATGACACCCATTAAAGAGAAATATATAGCGTGTAACGGAAGGGAGTATCAACCCTGAAGGAGGTGAATGTGCTCATGAAACTCAACAACTTTCCCTAAAGAACATAGGTCAAAATATGAAAAAATTTGGCCCTCCCATAGTAATCAATCAGCTGGTAGTCAGTTTTGTAAGGGAGGGCCAAATTTTTTTTTCATATTTCGACCTATGTTCTTTGGGGAAAGTTGTTATGTTTCATGAGCACATTCACCTCCTTCAGGGTTGATACCCCCCTTCCGTTACACGCTGTATATCTTTGCCACGTTGTAATAGTGCTGTGCGAAACGTACACCAATATTTATTTGACGACGTCAGTGGCGCAGCGGCGAGAGTCCACCTGCGACGCAGAGCTTGCGGGTTCGATTCCCGCCTCGGAACAAATTTGTGTACGATCTGCAGAAATTTGTTCCGGCGGTCTGAGTGTTTTCTATGTATAATAAAAAATATCTATCTATGTAAGTATATAATGTATTAAATATATCAGTTATCTAGTACCCATAACACAAGCTTTGAGTAGCTTACTTTGGGACTAGATGGTGCTGTGTGGATTGTCCAGCATTATTTATTAATTTATTTGTCAGGATCTGCAAGCTCAAGATCGCGCGCATCGTATCGGTCAGCGAAACGAGGTGCGCGTCCTGCGACTGATGACGGTCAACTCGGTCGAAGAGAGGATTCTCGCTGCAGCCAGGTAAGTAATATAACACTTTGAATCATTTACAAGTTATGGTACTGACACACGTGCTCAAAAATAATTGACGGTCAACTCAGATTTTTGAGCATGCTCAAAAATCAACCGACGTACTACCAAGTAAGCATGCTTTTTTATAAGCACGACCTGTTCGCACGTGTGTCAGTCATAAGTAAAACGTTTGACCGTAACCTCACTTGATGTTAAGTGATGATGTGGTCGATGGTGTGGCACGTTTATCTATAAAATACCTAATCACTCTTCTCTTGAAAACATCCAAATTATAGGCATTCGAAAAAACGGATACAGGAGGCGGAGGTAAAGAATTCCATTCATTGGCCGTACGGTTTAAGCTATTTGGAACACACTGCCCACACATCGGTCGTCGAGAACAGCGCTATTCGTGTATTTGTTTTCTCGTGTATGTCTTTTTCGTGAAAATAGGCAAACACAGGCGAATAGAGTCGTCGTCGTATTTGGGAAAATAAGACAAATACGCGAATACAAACAGCAATGTCAAGCGTGGTATATTTCTTGATCGAAGGCCACCATTAAAGTAATGTGTAAATTGTTAATTCACGCTACAGGTACAAATTAAACATGGACGAGAAAGTCATCCAGGCTGGTATGTTCGATCAGAAGTCTACCGGCTCCGAGCGGCAACAGTTCCTCCAGACGATCTTGCATCAAGATGGAGACGATGAAGAGGTATGGTATATGAAAAAGAAGTGTTATCACGCCTTTTTGTTACTTATATCACACTGAACTCTTCTGGCTATTGATGATTCTATTGATACGGAAATTCAGCGACCAAAGCTCCATCTACTGTACCCCAAGTTGAGAAGTTTGGAGAGTTTTGTTTACCCCTCTTTGCATTTCGTTTTTCATAACGTCAAGTCTTTTTTTGTATGGAAATTTAATTAGCGCCTCTATCGGGAGTCCTGATGCTGGGAACTCACGAGTCTTCATACAAATAACTCTTTCAAGACAAAACAGACTTCAAATGTACCGGAAAATACACTCATAGGTACTACTGTAACTCTAAACTACTTGCCAGATCTGAATCGATTTTAAATGAGACCCACACCAGCTTTCGATAAAAAAGAATCATCAAAAATCGGTTCTCCTAGTAAAAATTTATGAGTCTAATTGAGAACCTCCTTCTCAATTCAACTCCTAACTTTTTACCATTTTTGAAGTCGGTTAAAAAGGCCTAACATTACGAAATACGAAGAGAGATAAACAAAACTCAAACTTGGGGTGCTGATATATTATTATGAAGGTCTGCTCGATAATCGAAAATACATACAGTGGATTGTGAGCCTTTTTTAAATATCGGCTATCCAACAGGAGGAAAACGAGTTACCCGAAGATGATCTTATCAACGAGATGATAGCTCGCTCGGAGGAAGAGATGGAGCTCTTCAAGCAGATCGACATCGAGCGCAAGAAGAACGAAACGCAAGCTCGTCTCATTGAGGAGTCTGAGCTACCGGACTGGCTTGTTAAGAATGATGATGAAGTGGTTTGCAACAAGGTAAGATTCTTTAGAACATGGCTGCGTTTATTTGAAACGAATTTGATATGTTTCACACAGTTGGAATCGAAGTGTCGAGAAGATTCAAATTTGTTATTTTTAAAAATTACGCCATATTTGCTTCTTCAATACGATGACACCATCCATCGTCTCCAAGGTCCAAGCAGCACTGTTATTAAAATAAGCTAACTCTTTTTTCAGAAAAGGTCGCAAGTTCTTTTAAATATTATTTACAATACAAATTCAACCTTATAATTATGTTCATAGAGTCAAGGTTGGAACTACCTCGACGAAGACGAAACACTAGGCCGCGGGTCGCGACAGCGCAAGGAAGTCGACTACACAGACTCGCTTACCGAGAAGGAATGGCTGAAGGCTATCGACGATGAGTTCGACGAAGGCGAAGAAGAGGAAGAGGACGATGATGATGAAGTACTCGATAAGAAGAGGAAGAAGGGAAAGAAGCGACGGTAATTTAATGAGACCTCTATTTTATGAGATAATATTTAATGTCCATATCAACATTTAATTTAAATCGGTCTATTCGTGATCGATATAATAACATTAGATGTAACTGCTATGTGATTGAGTAACAAACATTCCTAGATCATAAAAATACCCTTGGAATTTTGGGTTTGACAAAATTTTTAACTGTGTTCGCTTCATGGCCGCTGTTTGTGATGGCTATGGATGATCCTCCTTTTTTTTTTATGTATCCTTTTACGGTATTACGGTACTTTTTTGTTTTAGTCGCCAAGAGGATTCAGACGAAGAAGAAGTACCTACTTCGTCGAAAAAGAAAAGCAAAACGGAGCTCAATCTGTTGAAAAAACGCTTAAAAAGCATCATGAAGAAGGTCATCGAACATTCTGATGAGTAAGTATAGTTGTGTTGTGCCCCTTATTTATTTTTGTGGGCAAATAATTCCAAAATTAAAGCCTTTACATAAGGATTAGATTTGCCAAAACTCGCCGCCGATATCAGTTGAGCTTTTATTTAGCTTGCCCTGATTGATTCTTGCAGTATATCTTACCAGTTTATTAAATTTGAGAGCCAATAGTATAAGGAAATATAACTAGCTATTATTATAACACTTAGACACTGTTGAATCATCATCTACTTGCTCTTATGTACGTACCCCGCGAGCAAAGCTGTTTGAAGATATTGTTGAAAAGTCTTTAATAATAATGTTATTATTGGTGTAGGGGTGGACGGGTCCTCTCGGAGCCATTCATGAAGCTACCTTCGAGGCGCGAGCTGCCCGACTACTATGACGTCATCAAGAAGCCACTGGATATCAAGAAAATCATGAACAGGATTGAAGACGGAAAGGTAAGTTATAAACTATTATTTCGCACGAATTTGTTCGCGTGAAGCCGGTTGCACTAGGGGTACAAATTTCCAAGAAGAAACAATCTTAGTGTGCGTCTAATACACCCCTGAGTGTCTGGCCCAAATTTTACACAGGCACAGCAAATGAATTGTTTACTGCGGTGTAACGATAATCCAGCGTTCATTAGGCGTTTTCTATTCGACAGTACACCGATATTACGGACTTGGAGCGCGATTTCTTCACGCTCTGCGCCAACGCCCAAACGTACAACGAAGAGGCATCCTTGATATATGAGGACTCTGTGCGTCTTCGCAACGTGTTTATCGAGTTGCGGCGCAAATACGAGAACGGACAGAACTCTGACGAATCCGAGGACGAAAAGGAAAAAGGTAACTTACTCCCCAGTTTGTAAATGAAATGAAAAATTTCTTTTCGTTTGCGTGTGCGAGCAATTATTGGCCAACTGTCATTATTACGATCGTGTTGAACGTTGCGATAATGTCATGAGGAATATAACCAAGCAAGCTATTTTAAGTGGAAAACTTTAATGTTCTTAGGTTCATATACCAACTCAAGATTGTTATATGTCTAAGCAGTAGTCAGAGGTACCTCTACTATGAGACCTGAGGGGATAATCTAGCATGCCTGAGTCGTGAAGCTCTTCTATTAAAGACTGCCAATATCCATCCAATTCAATAAATAAATAAAAATGTTAGAGAAATTGCTCACTCTTTGTGCAACTGATCTGAATATCCACATATTTACATATTTCCAGAAGAAGAAGATTCAGACGGAGAGTCGAACAGGTCAATGAAGATGAAAATCAAACTGAAGGGTAAAAGCAAGAGCACCCCAACTAGAAAGCGGAAACAGCGCAAGTACATTTCTGATGACGAAGATTATGAAGAAGATTAAGTAATTAGATCTTATAGAATATTTTATATTATAAGACATTTTTTATCTCTACAACCCAGAATAGTGTAGTTTTAGATAACTCCAGTAATCTCATTGCAAGTTTCCGCATCAAAATTTGATGTTAAATATTTCTTCAAGACAGAAGCTGAACTAATCTAACCACTGCGGTAATTTGAAAAATACAGTGATCGCAATTATGTACGAAGATTATACATATTATAAAAAGTGTCGTGGCGTTGCTATCGCTTTTGCTGCCGTAGCACCATACGATATTCAGTAGGTACTAGATTTTACAATGACTATGACCCAGCTAAGTGGCAATTTTTTCACATTATATTAATACGGAAGTTAAAGTACTGTACCTAGCATTGTTATGTTAGAAAACGTAGAATGACCTATGGATATAATTTTTACTAAACCTAGGTATTGTATTATCCTGTTTTTAGTGAAAATGAAAATGTTTGCTTCATCCTTTTCATATTTCTCCCCACATCTTATATAATAAAAAATACATTTTATTTGATGAGAAGTATGTATGAAGTTGAATAATATGATTTAACGCAATTCCTTACATTCAAAATACTATTAATTTATTGGGATAAAATAATCAATGTTGAGGTTTTTAATCAGCAGATAGGTATTTTGGTGAATAATACAATAAACTTAAGTATAGATGCATTGGTGACATTTTATTAATTGAAAGTATGTTAGACTTACCCCCGGTTTCTGAAAGCTCGATGAAAATGGCTTCATTCAGTCACTTGCTATTTCAGCTTTTACTTTAAATTAGACAGAGATAGCAAGTGATTTGACAGCCGATTAGTGTTGATTGCACTTTCAGAAACCGGGGGTTTACTGCTCTAAAATAATTGACATGTATTTAATTAAATTAGCATTATATGTGCTTTTAGCATTCAATAAAACTTTCTATGTAATAATAATAATGTTTTATTTACGATCCATCTCTGCCAAGAATAGAAATTTTCTCTGATTTAATAGATTTACTTCTTGATTTTTTAAGCTTATCATCTCCCCGCTTGTATTTTACACCATGTAAAGTAAGCATGTGATTGTTCAGACTTGAGTGATGTGCAAATTTCTGAGTGCATGATTGACAGGAAAATGGCTTCTCGCGTGTGTGCACCCGTGTGTGTCGCTTTAAATTACCTTCAGTGACAAAAGCCTTTTCACATAAACTGCACTCAAATGCCTTTATACCTCCATGGCTGAAAATAATAATTTCACATTTACATATGCGAACAAAATACCTAAGAAGTAGTAATAAAACAGAGGTAGACAATTTCTGAATATAAGTAAATAGGGCAAAGATAGTACATACCTCAACTTAACTACAAAGTACTTAGAATAGTTAGAACATCATACTACAAGATATTATTAATCATTCTTGACTATAAAGTTATAGGGTTTCCAGAAGTTAAATTATATCTCCACTGATGGAAACAACTTAGTGGGGATAATGGATAATGACAATAAATTGACCATGTGTGTGAATCAGCTAGGACTGTACCGAAGCATACAATTTGAAAGGGTTACAACTAGAAAGAGACTGAAAATCTGACCAGGTACTTCAATGTCTGACCTTATGAAAATAAAGGTAAGTACTCCAAAAATCATTAACATGTTAGTAGGTATGATATTATCTTTTTTACCTAGGTATGAGTGTGGGTATAACATGTTACCTTTTAAGATGATCAGATAAACTCTTCTTAAAATATGTGGAATAGTTACAAATATGGCATTTTTTATTTTTGATAGCACTGTGCCTCAATTTGTGATTGTGTAACTCTGCTGATGTTACAAAAGCAGCCCAGCACTCCTCACATTTGTAATTACAAATGTTTTTATGTCTATCAATATGACTAGTCAAACTTCGTTTAGATTTGAGAATCTTGTTGCATATATGGCATGAGTGGGTGCCACTGTTATGAACTTGCATATGTGTCTTCAATGAGAACGCATGCTTGAATTGTTTACCACATTCTGTGCAGGTAAAGTATGTGGTTGTACTGTGGATCTTGCGGTGAGCGGCTAAGCTTGATGCTTGGGTAAAGCTTTTTCCACAGTCACAGTTAAATGGTCTCTCTCCATTATGTGTTCTCATGTGGTTAACCAGAGTTTGACTGTGACGAGTGGAGTACGAGCAAGTGGTGCAGTGGTACTGGCGAGCAGAACCGAATCCCGTCACATTTCCTGCACGGTGCCGTTTCTCGTGCATGTTGACTATGTGTTTCCTGAGTGATGTTTTTGTTTTCAATATTTTATGACAAATATCGCATATAAAAAAACTAGTTTCTGTTTTTAGGATGTCATTTACATTAATTTTTCTTCTAGTTTCTGACGAATAATCGTCAGATATCGCGCCACCACCATCTAGTTCAGCGTTACCACTAAACGTAGTGATTACATGCTCAGTGTTAGCAATGATTTGTTGTTTTTCGTATAAGCTTTTACAGTAATATTTAAACCGTTCATGAATATTCACACATTTTGTTCTAAAACTGTATGCAGAATTTATATCTTTTACACATTTTTTACAAATAGAACAAGGTAAATAGTTCTCGGTATCTAAAGTTATTTGGAAACACAAAGCTATCTTTTCTAATATTTCTTTACACTCGATTGGTCCTGAAGACAATTCGGTAGAATCAATAACCTTTTCAAAACAAATTCCACAACAAAAACGAAAGTTTACGTTAAAACTATTCATTATTTTCTAATAAAATGTAATGTTTTCAAAACAAAAAGAAGAAACAAACAAAACAAATGAAACGGTTCAATCGGAAACAAATTAGAAATGAAATTGTATTGTTTGTCAACAAAGGTGTTACCATGTTAAAATGATTGGTTCATCATAGAAGTTTAGAGAAGATTACTCTAAAAAAACTGAAACTGAAACAGCTTCACGACTTTGATCCCCAGGCACGGTATCACGACACTGCAACTGGTAGCATCGGAGTAAAATGGGAGAAAATCGCAGAAGTTCCTAACAATTTTTGCATTTTGTTAAAATTTCATTCGTCTCTCTCATCGAAGTTGTTCTATTTTCGCTGCTGGTTGTTTTTTTTCTTTTTATAATTATCGCTGTCTGTTCAGTTATTTTTAATTTTTCAACCTTGTTGTTTGTATTTTTACATACATTCAAACATGGAACCTCAACCCGCGCCGGCCGCCGCTGACGGCGGAGATGGAGATGCCGTGTTTGTATGCGCATGCGCATGCGCAAACACATCCCCTCCAGTTGTTTTCCAGCGCTCTTTTTGGTTGACGCGAATAGACAAAGCGTGATGACGTTTGGTCATCCTTTGGCATTCACGCTCCATCCATGTGGCACAGATATCTTAGAAGGTGCATGCCTTTCAGTGCTGTGTTCTGAAGTTTGAGGAAATAAAATTGTAAAAGCAAAACCGTGCGCCATAATCACAAAAAAAATTATCCATGGTTTAATAGTAGTTAATGAAACTGTTGCATAATGAGGGGTATTAAAACTCGAGGGGGTGTTTAAAAACCGAGCCGTAGGCGAGGTTTTTAATAGTATCCCACGAGAGTTTTAATACCTAGTTATGTGCAGTTTCATACCTACTACTTTATCTACTCTCATACATTAGTGTTGAACCTAATAAATAAAATATCAAAGTTAGTAAGAAAGCCGACCTCTCATATGTAGCTCTGCATGCAGTAGTCTATTTACGAATTTGCTATAGTATGTATTTTTTCAGCGTCGCTAATTATTAGTAATCAATAAACGTGAAAGTTAGGAAGTATGAATGGATGTTAACAGGGCGGTTTTAGTAACTATATATAAAAACTGGCCTATGAGGTAAGAAACCCCATAACAGTCTCCTTTCCTACCTAAGTCTGTGGCATAGGTACCAAGCAACCTACCACATCACAGGGTTATGAGTTCATCTGATTCAAGAAGCAAGATGCATCGGAAAACGGTGTTAATTTAACGGCGTAGTAGGTGCATTGATAGTAACAGGTTTATTGGTAAAATCTGTTACTGCTAAATAAAATATACAAATTCTATCAGGATTTTATTGATATCAAAAGCTCTATGCTTCTGCCTGAGCGGTCATCCTTTTGATGAAGGAAGCCTTCTTCTGCTTAATCCTGTTCTTCCTTTCGGCCAGAGTGAGCTTACGCTTGTTCCAACGCTTTTGTTTGGTAGGGTCTTTCTTGTTGTCCTTCTTTTTGGAAGCTGGGTCCGCTCGGATTGCTGTATGGGCTTTCTGGTACAGATTTTCAACCTGGAAAAAATTTGAGAATTGTTTAAAAGTTTAGACTTTACTTTTATCACTTACATTTACTACCTGCCAAGTTGTAGTAATAACCAACAAATCAACAAACCATGGGATTTTGTTTAGCTAAAAGGGCATTCCGTAATTATGTAGTCCAACTTCGACACTGCTAACTAGCAATGAGATCAGCAGTAATTTGGTTGGACGTAGCTTTGTAAACATAGAAATCTAAAAAAATTACCTCATTAGCATCAACACCCAATTTGATGTATTTGCTGAATTGTCTTTTGAAGGATTCATCATCATCTTCCTGAAGACTCTTCATGTAATCTGCTACGTGCTTTCCAAAAATGTGTGATCTGTAAATAAAATTGTCTCAGAAACAAAAAACATTACATCGTTTACAACTACTTAATTTCACATATATTATTATGAGTTAATGAAATCTTAGTGATTTCCTTTCCTTTAAGTACACTCAAGTACTTTTTTTAAATAGAATAAACAAATGGAAAAGAATTTACTGTATTAATAACCGGTTTCAAATAAGTTATGCGGCACTTTTTTGTGACAACCAATAGTCATGAATATTGCTATAGCTCCAATTTTGGCTGTCCAATCAATAGATGAAGCTATTATTTGGAGGATGAAAGGAGCAATAAATATTCATAAAAAAGTACAGTTACCTGTGAACTTCTGCATTGAACTTTTTAGATTCAGCATCAAATCCAGGGAATCTTTTGACAGAGTGTGGTACATTTAGGCCTCCATCAACTGCACCTTTCATGGCACCAAATACACGGGCACCAGTGGTTGTGCGTGCCAGGCCCACATCAAGGTAACATCTGAAAAAAGAAAAATAATGTCAAGTTTGTAAATGGGAACAATATTTGATCTTGATTCATGGGAGTCAGAAACTTACGAATAAACATTGTGGATAGCATTGTACATGCTTTCAGTCCGCCCGTAAACAATTCATCATAGGAGTGCTTCAAGATGAATAAGAATACCTACTGTTAAAAACTTGCAAAATCTACCTGAATGCTCCTGGTCCATTGTCTACTGGTTCAACATTGTATTCATCTCCAGTTACTTCTGTAAGTCCCGTATACAGGGTGTCTAGTCCTAATCTCTGGAGCAATCGTCTAGCCAAGAGGAGTCCAGTACAGTAAGCTGCAGCATAGTTTGTCAGACCAACCTGCAACAACCATCTAAATATTTAGTCTGATTTGAACTTTATTGTACAAAAATAGCAATTTACTTGAAAATAATCAGTAGTGAACAAATAACAACATGGTTTTATGTCTTTGTACTGTGGCTTCAGACCGCCCGTTCGAATCATCATTGTGATAAACATGAAGCAAAATAATAGGAAATAAAAATATTATAAGTACCATACCTTTATGCCATAGCGGGGGAGTTCGCTGGAGTAAGCAGCACATACAATGTGGTCTCCTTCAATGCGGGAGTATGCTACTTGGCATGTCACATTCTTGTTAGACAAACGAACAATTAGCCGGTACTTGGGTGTATTGTACTTGTTTTTGTCCTGAAATGAGAGTCCTAGTTATTATTGAACGTACATCCATGCATTCTATAAGTTTTAAATATTGATGGTTCAAACCAAGAGAATTATACCTGAATAACAAGGCGTTTACGGGCATAATAGTCGGTTTTACCCTCACGACGCCTCTTGAACTTAACTTGGTACCGTTTGAAGTACTGCTTGCACTTCACTACTTTCACGAAACCCTGTGATAAAAGGAAGTTTTAAGTATCGAAATCTTGAATGAGAGGTACAGAAAATACTTAAAAATAAATCAGAGACACTTTAAAATCAGGTATGCTGCTTCAGAGAACAAAGCAATAATGCAGTGCACATAGAACATGGCACTACACATTGAGATTGTTCCTTCCACAGCATCAGATGACGCGCATGTGTCGGTTTATCATCATTTTAGAGGTTAATGATTTGGGGCGCTATAAATATACATTTATACCCCTAATTTCACTAAAACCAATGAGAGTGAAGAGCAGTCTTAGCTGTCCTTCAGCAATTTGAGAAGTTCAAACACTTTTACACTTCATTTGTACTGTGCGATACTGAGACCTACGTCAACCAACGCGTTTTCATCGAATTTTATTTACACAATCACCAACCAATTCACTTAAACATTACTCAGATATGATACGTTAGATAGTTTTAATGATCTCAACAACGTAATTTTAGTAAGAATTGCTCACCATTTTCTCTAAAACTTTAACAAACTACAGCCGGGCGTCCACAAAAGGACACCACCCAGAAAAGAAGATTAAAATTTTAGAGATGTGTCAAGTCGAATCACTAATTCCGGTTAACTCGAGTTGAATTATTATTTCAACTCGAGTTGAATCAAGTAAAAGAGCGAGCGACAGTGCGATTCGTTCAAAGTGCGCGCTTTAAAGCACATCACAGACGGCGAAGATAATATGAGTATTATACATTTTGTTTGAGAAATACTCTACTGTTTACGAAAAAGTAAGTTTTTCGTAAGTTTTCTTCCTTAAGTTCCTAGAGTTATGTTACCAAAAAGTACTTTTTCGTAACGTTTTCCTTTTTCGTTACGTACATTTTGTTTTAGAAATACTTTATTAATATTTCATCTTACGATATCGTATAAAATATTATAGTAACTTAAGGTATCACACACGCTTAAGATACGTTGATATACAGGGTGTCCGGAAGGTCGATGCAAAGCCGTGAGGGGGGGGGGGGGGTAGGTCACCTCGTTACGCAACTGCAAGTGCGACAAAACTGGCTTTCCTTTTGGATTTAATCAGCGAATCAGAGAATGTTATAAAAGATATTATAGTCATGTACAAAGGAGAGCTTAACCCTAGATAGTTTTCTTCTAACAAACCTTATAGGAAAGAAAGGGTATTTCAGCGGTTTCCAAAGTTCAGCCTCTAAGAGCGTAATCCTTCTTATATTATAAACGCGAAAGTTTGTAAGTATGGATGGAAGGATGCATGTTTGTTACTCTTTCACGCCGAAACGGCTGAACGGATAAAACATGGCAGAGGGATAGATCTGGAATAGCACATAGGCTACTTTTTATCCCGTGAGAATACCGGGATTTATACTAGTTGCTATATATGCTATATATATATATACTAGTTATACCGCACGGGTATTATACTAGTTGCACCGTGGGGCGCAACTAGTATAATAAAAGGCAAAAGTGAGTGGCCCACCGACTATGTGGAGATTATTTAATAAAGTAGGTTCCTATATACTTTCCAACCAAACTGCACACTGTATAAAGTAATTTACCTACGATATATTTCGTATCTTACGATGGCATCTTAAGATACGAGTCGCCCTTAAGGGTCCGGTGACAGCGGCTCGCAATTTCGAGGTGCGATTGGCTATTATTTCATTTTATTTCATTTCGGGGAGGTTGTTTGAAAAAATAACTCTAAAGAAACACGCATAAATACTGTTCGAACACAAATAATACAATAATATAAGGGTGCTTGTGCAAATGTGCTTGAGTCAGAAATCATTTTGGTATTAGGTAAACGTAAGACCATACATACTAATACCAAAATGATTTCTGATTCGGGCATGTTTCCTTTATATTATTGTATTATTTGTGTTTGAACAGTATTTATGCGTGTTTCTTTAGAGTAACTTTTTCAAACAACCTCCCCGAAATGAAATAAAATGAAATAATAGCCAATCGCACCTCGAAATTGCGAGCCGCTGTCACCGAAGCCTTAATACCTAAGTACTTCCACCATGATCTCACATTATTTTATTTTACATTCATCTCTGAAGGCTTGTCTGAACCAGTCGTCTGAGGTTAGCCGTTTGTGCATAAATGGCCAAAAGCGAATGGAAGATACCAAACGGGGTATTGTTTACTAGATAATTTATTGATTGAGGTATGTGGCTGCCTATCGTTTATATTACCACTGTTATCATTTATGTACACAGTACTCAGATTGGTAATGATTGGTTTATTTTGGTATTACCACTATTACAGATCTGAGGGTAGGTAGAGCACAGGTGGTTTGCAAGTTGTACTTACTTGGCTTACACCTGCAAGGAAAAAACATTGTACATGTGAGATGGCGGGAGTAGGTATTAAAGCGCGCACCTTTCTTGAACAAATTGCGTTGTCGCTCTTTCGCTCGATTCAACTCGAGTTATGCCCAACTTGAGTTGACACATCTCTAGTACAACCCCAAGAGTATATACAAACAACAAAATTGTAACGCTACGGTACAAACTATGACCACAGATGTAGGTATTGTAACCACAGACTGTTAGATATATATTTTTTATTTATTTTTTTATTTAATAATGGTGTTGTTATCCATTATTAATGAATAGGCTCAAAAGTGAGCCAACTGAAAAATAGCTAGCTACGTTTGAGCCTATCCATTCTACAACTAGGGACACAACTAATCGATTTTTTTCCTATAAAGAGTCTCTACTCATTACGATGTCTTTTAACCGCATAAGTAACCGCACGAAACCAAAGCCATGCGATTTTTTAGAATTGTCACTTTCACCTGTCCCAGCTTGCGGTGTATCAGCCTTTAGACATTCTGCTTCCTGTAATGTATTCATATAGTTGTGGGTACTCGCAACTATAGTTTTCTCTGGCTACCTTACGCCAGCAATAAATCAGTCTCATTTCAATGGTGTTTTACTCCGCATCCCAAATATTACATTGGCGACGATTAATGGTTTTTAGTCATGCCTTTTGGCAAATTACCCGAGTTTGAGCTAGAGGAAGGCAGGAACTGGACATCCTACGTTCGGTTAGTTCGACAATTCATTTTGTTGAACGAGATAAAAACTGAACTACGCGTGGCCACGTTGGTGACGCACGTAGGCGCGCGGACATACCAGTTGATGTGCGATTTATGCGCTCCGGATCATCCAGAAGACAAGACCTTCGACACTCTCGTCCAGCTCGTGACTAGCCACCTAGAACCCAAGCGATCGGAAATAGCGGAAAGACACACATTTCGTCAGCGACGTCAAGCGGTCGGCGAGTCAGTTGGCGTTTTTCTACAAAGCCTGAAGCATCTCGCGACTCATTGCAACTTTTCAACGACACTGGAGGTAAATCTACGTGACCAGTTCGTCTCTGGGTTGCGCAGCGAGGACATGCGCTCGCGGCTTTTTGCCGAGGCGTCGCTGGACTACAAGAGAGCTGTGGAGCTGGCACTCGCGCTGGAGGCGGCGGAGCGGCATGCGGCGGAGGCTGTAGCCGGGTCTGTGCCCTCGGCGACCGCCAGCGCCGGCGACAGCGTCTCGGGACTCGGGCAGGGCGCCGCCGTGGCCGGGCTGCATCGGGTGGCGCAGGGGCCGCCGGCAGGCCGCGAGCCGAGGGGCGCTTGCTGGCGCTGTGGCAAGAGTCGTCACGCGCCTAACAAGTGTAGATATAAGTCATACGTGTGTGACAAGTGTAGTGTCAAAGGTCACCTATCAGCTATGTGTTCAAAAAATAAAAAGGACTCTTCCAAATCCAAGTACCAAAACTTTATAAATAAAGAAGATTCAAGCTCCGATTCAGATTCAAGCGACGGACTGTATCAAGTAGTTTCGGTTAAAAGTGACTCTAAGGACGGCCCGTATCACCATACACTCATGGTCGAAAATATAAAGGTGTTATTTGAAATAGATACAGGCAGCAGAATATCGGCGGTCAGTAAGTCTTTTTATGATAAACATCTTTCTCATCTACCTATAACTTCCGATAACAACAAATTTCATTCATACACGGGTGATGCGATCCTTCCCCTAGGACGGGTCGTGGTGAATGTGCAGAATGGCTGCGAAACATTACCATTGCCACTTTTTGTGATTGACAACGGTGGCCCTCCCCTTCTAGGCCGACGTTGGTTACGCAAACTAAATTTAAATTCGATTAGCTTACACAATTTGTCCGCGGCCATTGACCCCAAGATAGCTAAGCTAAAATTAGATTTTCCTGATGTTTTTAGATCGGGTTTGGGTAGCTGTAAAACTAAACTTAAATTGCATTTAAAAGACAACACGCCTATATTCTGCAAAGCACGCCCGCTCCCTCTCGCCTTGCGCGACCCTGTTGAACAGGAACTAGAACGCTTACAGCGCGAACAGGTGATATTCAAGGTAGATCGCAGTGACTACGGTACGCCCATTGTTCCGGTTATCAAGCGCGACGGATCCATACGGTTATGTGGAGATTATAAAATAACCGTAAACAAAGTTCTTAAAGATTTTCACTATCCACTACCGAGAATTGAGCAGCTGTTCGCCGCTCTGAGCGGAGGGCAGCACTATAGCAAAATTGATTTAAAGCACGCGTATTTACAGTGTATTTTAGAGGAAGACTCGCGACCGCTTACTGCAATAACAACGCATATAGGTACATTTATTTATAGAAGAGCTCCTTTTGGATTAAAGTGCTTACCTGAAATGTTTCAAAAGTTAATAGAAGAAACGCTGAATGGTCTTAATTGTGTAGCTTTCCAAGACGATATTTGTGTAACTGGGGCCACGAAAGATATTCATCTGGCAAATTTAAGGGCTGTTCTGTCACGATTACAGGAGGCAGGACTTAGGGTTAAATTCGAGAAGTGCGAATTTTTTAAAGAAGAAGTCTGTTATCTTGGCTATAGGATCAATAAACACGGCTTGCATACCGACAGTAGTAAAGTTGACGCGATCGCGAAAGCTCCGAATCCACAAAACGTGTCTCAACTAAGAGCCGCTTTGGGGCTTATAAATTACTACGCGCGGTTTATCCCCAATATGAGTACATTGTTGCAGCCTCTTTATTCCTTACTAAAAAAGGGAACCAGTTGGCAGTGGACGCGTGAGTGCGACGCTGCATTCCGCGCCATCAAGGAGGTGCTGACGCGCGAGCCAGCGCTGGCGCACTACGACCCGTCCCTGCCGCTGGTGTTGTCGGTGGACAGCAGCGCGTACGGCCTCGGCGCCGTGCTGTCGCATGCCTACCCCGACGGCTCCGAGCGCGTCGTGTGCTGCGCCTCGCGCACACTCTCCGACACCGAGCGCAGGTACAGTCAGGTGGACAAGGAGGCCCTCGCCATAGTGTACGGCGTGAGCCGCCATCACCAATACGTCTATGGGCGGTCGTTCATCCTTAAGACAGATCACAAGGCACTCAGCTACATTTTTGGCCCTAAAAAAGGTATACCTCAGACCGCCGCCAGTAGGCTACAAAGGTATGCCGTCAGACTCGCCGCTTACGACTTCGACATTAAGTTCGTGCCGACGGAACGAAACGGTAATGCGGACGCGTTATCGCGTTTACCGCTGCAACATCTCAAAGGTGAGTCAGAAAAAGACGACGCCGCTTACTTACATTTTGTGGAAGACAGCTTCCCGATAGGGTATAGAGATGTGGCCAAAGAAACTAGAAACGATTTAATCCTGCGTAAGATCTACGGCTATTTAATGAGTGGGTGGCCGGAAGATACGGAAATTGAAAATGAGAAACCGTTTTTCCATAGGAAAGACAGTTTACATTTAGACCACGACTGCATCGTATGGGGTTACAGGGTCGTCGTGCCGACTTCGCTGCGCGCGCACATCCTCGACGAAATCCACTCCGGGCACCCGGGCGTGGTTCGTATGAAGCAGGTGGCGCGCCACTACGTGTGGTGGCCGCTGCTGGACGCGGACATCGAGGCGCGCGCGCGAGCTTGCGCCGCCTGCGCCGCCGTGCGCGACGCGCCGCCGCGCGCTGCCCCCGTGCCCTACATCTGGCCCACCCGGCCATGGTCTAGACTTCATGCTGACTTTTTGCATTTTCAAAGTAAGATTTATTTTTTACTCATAGATTCGCACTCAAAATGGATCGAGGTGTTCGCGATGCCCGCGGGTACGACAGCGTCCAAAGTCGTGACCGTGCTGAGAGAGTGTTTCGCACGATTCGGTCTTCCTAAACAGTTGGTGACCGATGGCGGCCCTCCGTTCACTTCGGCAGAGTTTGAAAAGTTTCTTCGGTGCAACGCCGTTCAGCACGTCTTGGCGGCACCGTATCATCCCTCCAGTAACGGAGCTGCTGAGAACGCTGTGAAGACCGTCAAAAAGGCAATCAAGAAAGCATCGCTCGAAGGAGACAATATAGATCGTGCATTGAGTAAGTTTCTTTTTCAATATCGCAATACAGAGCACGCCAGCACTCAACGCTCGCCCGCCGCCGCCATGCTGGGCCGCCGCCTGCGCTCGCGGCTCGACATGCTGCGCCCGCACACCGGCGACATCGTCGAGGCCGCGCAGCAGGCGCAGGTACGTAACGCAGGCGGTGCATCGCGCGAGGTCAACGAAGGTGACGAAGTACTCGTCAAAGAACTTCGCCCGAACAGTACCATTAAGTGGAAACCGGGCGTTATTGAACAACGCACGGGTGCTGTTACATATAAGGTACGTACCGAGGACGTGACCAAAACCAGACATATCGACCAGATAATGCCAATGCGTAAAAGCAATCGATTGTCGCTGGCTAGAAGCGTTCAGTGCGCTAACGACGCTGCAGTCGAGCCGGAACCTGCCGTCGTTATTGAGCCTGCCGAATCCGCTGAGACCGCATTCTATGACGCAGAGACGTCTCTGTCGCCATCAGCAGCGGCGCCCAAGGCGGCGTCGCCCTCGCCTCCATTGCCATCTCCTCACATACAGTCTGTGGACGACAGTTCTTCCACAGATCCAAAAGCGAACTATCTTCGCCCTCGTACTAAGAAACCCAACTATAAGGTATAATCTAATTAACTGTCGTTATGCAAAACGTCATACAACTTATTAATTATTTTTTTTTTTTTACACTTCTAATATACCTTTCTCACCAATTTTTTTTTTTTTTTTGGCGAAGAAAGTAGTAATTAAGCAGTAGTTCAGAGCTATTTCTTACTTTTGTGTCTTAGTTAGCGCTATTAGGTTTAAGTTACTTTAAGTATCTCGGTATAAAGTTGGTTTTGCCTATGTATTTAAAATGTATGTAATGTAACCTATGCAGTACGGACAGTATGATTAGCCAGCCAGTTCTCAATGGCGCTTTAAGTAGTCATTATGTTTGTTTAACTTCACAACCTCTAAGGGGGGAAAATTGTAATGTATTCATATAGTTGTGGGTACTCGCAACTATAGTTTTCTCTGGCTACCTTACGCCAGCAATAAATCAGTCTCATTTCAATGGTGTTTTACTCCGCATCCCAAATATTACACTTCCATTTGCTGCGGTACCTCAACAGATGGCAGCGTCCTTCTCTTTCTTGGCTTCTTGCGCCCCTGTACTAGCTCGAATGCCTCCGAGGAAGGTGCAGGAAGCGCAGGCTGCGGGGGTTTAAATAGCTTTGACATTAATCTTACTGCGCGAGATGGCTGGCTAATCTCCACAGGAACAGCTGGTTCAGGTACTAGATGAGCTGGTGCAGCGGCAGGACTAGGCGAAATTGATCGCACAGGAACAAAAGTAGGGGCATACAAGCTAGAGGCTTTTCTATACGTGCAATTCGATTCGGACATCATCTCTCTAATTCTCCTCTGTTTTTTAAAAACTGGACATATTTTTTGCAACGCCATATGATTGTCCGTACAGTTGACGCAGCGATAAGAAGTACTTTCACAATTTTCATGACTTTTAGAACATTTCGGACACACCACCTTTTTTGATGGACACATCATCCTAGTGTGTCCAAACTTCCAACAGCGAGAGCACTGAGTTACAGGAAATATGAAAGTTTCAACCTTTATTCTCATGTCGTGAATGTAAATATGCGATGGGACAGACGAACCTTTAAATAAACGCAAGACGCACCGACTCACACTTCACCCAGCCGGAAGCTACGTCTCCGTTTTTCATATTCAGCCTTCTTACACTAAGAACCTCTGTGTCACATCTTAGGTGTTTCATAATCTCCTCTTCGGACACATCTTAGTCAATATTCTTGATAACACCGTACGAAATCCCGACTTCAGAGGTCTTCTGGCATCTCCACCCCAAATCAGTCCAAGCCTTGCATATTAAAAATCTGTCAGCGGCAACTTCTTCCTCAAACGTAATCAACATCTTAAGTTGATTAACATATTTGATACGCGTCATTCCACTTATGTTATTATCTTTAAATAGGCGAGCCAGGGCAAATTGTTTTGGTAAAGGAGTAGAACCTGTCACACAAACCTTCGTATCAATCTCTCGATCCTGATGGCCGAGAGCCATACGACCCGATTTCCGCCCTCTCGAAACATTATTCCACCCGTCATCGTCAGAACTCAATCCATGCATCCTTTTTCGCTTTCCTTCGTCCAGCTCCTTCATACCCTTATCTCCATCTACAGCATCCTTGTACCTCTCTGCAACATCATAATCATGATCACTTAGTATGTTGAATTCAAGCCCATCATCGCTGTTCGGGCCGGCTGAAGGGACCTCGTCCATTTTTGGACCTTTCCCTCTTGACCTAAGAGGTCAGAACCTCGGAAAACACAGTAGAAACAAATTAAATTGATAAAATATTTCACAATTTTCAAAAAAACGAGTTTTTTGTTTGACGTTACTATGGCAACCCGACTGTTATGCTTTACACTCGCGCTTCGTCCCTCGCCTCGTGGCTCGCCTCGTCCCTCGTGCGAGGCTCGTGTTGATCGATGGTAAATGAGTTGCCTGTTTACACTCGCGTGCCGAGTTCAGTCGTCTTTGACCTAGCAACAATGGAGGACGTCGAAGTCTTAGCAGCAACAAGTTTGTGCGTACTGGGCTTATACTGCTACGTCACTAATTTAAATAAAAGGAAAGTACTAAAGAAACGGCGGCGGCGCCCAAGAAGATGGTGGATGATATCGATTCATCGCAATAGAACCCTGTAAGTGTGTTAATGCCTACGGAGCTTCTGCTTCTCCCTGAATCGCATTATGCAATATGTAGTATAGTTATTTTTAATGCTTCTCTTTTAAATTTCAGGCAAAGTATGGAACAAATGTTTCAAGAAATGCTGAATGGAGATTCTGGCGAGTTTCAGAATTTTTGCCGAATGTCACCAAATGATTTTGATTTTCTGCTAAGCAAAGTAGAACCTTTGATTAAAAAGCAAAAGACTAGACTCAGAACACCCATCCCAGCAAAAGTGCGCTTAGCTATAACGTTACGATTCTTAGCTACTGGAGACAGCTACAGGAGCCTTCACTACTTATTCAAGGTTTCCAGTGCAGCCATCTCAATCATTGTACAAGATGTCTGTAATGCTATCAACACAGTGCTAAAGGATCAGATAAAGGTAAGAAATTAAAGTAGGTATTAATCTATCATGTATTTATTAAAATTATGTATGTAGCCTAAATTATGTGTTTTTTTAGTAACATCACTGAATAATCATCAACTTACGTATTTTTAAGCTTATACGTATGTATTCATTTATTATCATCAACTTACACTGAAATACAACAGCTTCACGACTTTGATCCCCAGGTACGGTAGATATCCCTTCAGATCTTCCAGTAAAATGAAATGAAATGTAGCCATGAGAGAATTTTTCTTATTTTTTAATTCTGTTTGAGATCTTCCCATTTGTTCGGACAATCTCGCTCATGCATCGCTTACTTTTTGGCTGTTCTTGTGGAATTTATGTTTAGGGTCTCAAATTATTCATTCTTTTTGAAATAGTTCTATGAACTTAAATGTTTCGTCTTGCGACCAATCCATTATACGATTACTGCGTTTTTGTTTTTGCGTATTTGTTAAAACTAAACTAAACCTGCGCGGCACGATGTACAAGCCAGAATGAAGCGGGAGGGCGAATGTAAACATCCACTCGCGTGCGACGCGAGGTCCTTTGACTCGTGCCCCAAAAACCGCTGCGGACGCGAGCGCCGCGAGTGACGAGGCGAGGGACGAGGCGAGCTACGAGCGTCTGTCTCGCACCTCGCCCCTCGCCTCGTCCCTCGCCTCGTCCCTCGCCCCTCGCCTCGTCCCTCGCCTCGCGACTCGTACGCGAATGTAAATGGGCTATTAGATGTGAACAAACAAAATTGACGCAAAAAAGAAGTCCAAAGAAAGTGGCAAGAGTTGAGATTCGTTTTCTGTCATTTTGCGAAGCAAAATAGCATTTTCTTTTTTTTTCTAATAATAATATTTTGGCTTGTGTTGTTATTTTCGATGGTATTTTATATAACCAACATTACTTGTGTGCTTTTGGAATGAAAGTGAAAGTGACACCGTGATTTGACTGAAAATGTTTTTGAAGAAGCCGCTCGTTACCACTACAGCCTGCAATGTTATAAAACCTGTATTCTTGTTCTATGGCCTAGACAGGAGCCATAAAAAAAAGAAGAAGACAAGAGTTGAAGAAAAGAAGTCCGTCAACCAGTGTTGCCAATGCATTGCATTTGCCGTGTTCTACGGCTTTCAGGCCAAAGAATCACAGAATCTACGGCGCGGCCGCGCGGCCAGCCGCGGCCTACGGCCCCATCCTTGGGGCCGTAGCAGAATCTACGGCTTTTTGAAAATTCTACGGTAATTCATGGGTTGTTTTGTACGAAGAGTTACTCCGATGCATGAAATTTGACCATAGTGCCGTCCCAGTCACCCAATTATTGTTTGACAGCAGGGAATTCAAGAGGAACGTTACTAATAATGTCAAAAAGTAACAACAGCAAAAATGATTGCAGACATCCCACCACCTAACCCTCACCTCAATGTACTTACCAAAAAAAAGATTGGACTTGACTGGAGAGGTTTTATGAAAATATTTGCATAATTTTTTCAAACAAATGGAGAACATTTGCAAACATTACCCAAATGTCGCTGTTTTAATGTTTTTAATGTTAAAAAACGTAAATTAAAACTTTTTCCTTTTTTTAAGCAGGGCTACGGCCCTTTGGTCAATTTCCTTAGAAACACGCACGGCTTTTTCACTTCATATGTACCATACCTACCACGCACGGCCGCCTAAAAATTAAACACTGCCGTCAGTCAACGCGCGCGCCACCCTGACGCAAGAAGGAACGTCAAAAAGGATACGGTCAGTAGTGGTATTTTATTCCCCAGTAATTTGATCAAGTATGAAAAATACCCAAGTAGAAAGCAAATACATTAGACTACTTGATTAGACCAAACTCAAATTTTTAAGAGCCTCCATTTTCGTAAAAATTATAAAAATGTTTTGAGGGAGAAAACCATGTAAAGAAGCCAGCACGGCAACACTAATAACAAAAAAACATTCACTGTCAGGATGACTTGACATTCTCGTTACTTCAAAGTGATGTGACAACTCGGAATTGTGAGTACTGGCCACAGCACTATCTATGGTTATCCATGGATTTGAATTGAAGTGACAAGATAAGATTCTAAACTGAAAACAATTGCTTTGTATTGTCATATTATTCTGGTACAAAATAAATGTGTATTTTGTGTTCGCCATGCTTTTCCCTGGTTAATAAACCCCAACAAATTGGTAGCAGAGCGTGGTTGTACTAAAGGGTAAAAATATGGCATCGACGAGTTACAAAAATATCGAACCATTGACCAAGTCAAATTACGATACTTGGTGCCTACAGGCGCAAGCCGTCCTGATTAAAAACGACTATTGGGATATCGTAAGCGGCACGAAAATATTGTCATCAACTGCGGCGGCGGTGGAAAAATCTGCGTTCGAAAAGGAAGACCTCAAGGCAAGAGCTGAAATTTTACTTTTGCTGTCACCTTCCGAACTAAAGCAAATAAAAACATGCACGTCGTCGAAATCTGTATGGGACAAACTTAAAGGTACATACCAAAGCACCGGGCCTGCACGTAAGGCAACCTTATTGAAACAGCTTGTTCTCAAACATGTGACAGCTGATGAGGACATCCGTGATCACCTAAATAATTTCATGGATGTGGTCGATAAACTCGCGGATATGGACATAAAAATACCACCAGAACTGCTCAGTATAATGCTGCTCTACAGTTTGCCAACGTCATTCGAAAACTTCCGAATAGCCATTGAGTCAAGAGACACACTGCCAAATCCTGACGACCTGAAAGTAAAAATACTTGAAGAATACCAGGCCAGGAGCGGTAAAGAAGCACCTGAGAGTAGTGAAGCATACCACTTCAAGAAAAATAAGCCGAAGTTGTATTGCAAGAACTGCAAGAAGAAGGGCCATACTACCGAGGCATGCTGGGGAAAGAAGGATCGCTCAAATGAGGAGCCTAACAGAAGCCAACCAAAAAACTTCAATGTCTGCCTGAGTACTGGGAATTCAAGCACCAATAAAAACACGTGGTGTTTAGATAGCGGCTGCTCATCTCATATGTGAGGCGACAAGACAATGTTTTCGGCTCTGACCCCTGAAAATGGAACCCTAAAGTTGGCATCAAATAAATATACGAGCAAAATTGAAGGCAAAGGAAAAGTT
This sequence comes from Plemyria rubiginata, assembly GCA_963576535.1. Lineage (NCBI taxonomy): Eukaryota > Metazoa > Arthropoda > Insecta > Lepidoptera > Geometridae > Plemyria > Plemyria rubiginata. Next base: position 10,516,420 of record OY754908.1, on the reverse strand, counting down.
ACAATCAGCCAAGAAAAAATTGACTACAACTTCATAGACACGTTATTCGTTCCTGATGTGTCAGTCAATCTACTGTCAGTGAGCAAAATAGTTGACAGAGGACACAAAGTCATTTTTGAAAAGGACAAAGCCTACATCGTAGAAAAATGTGGCAAGGTGTCACTGACAGCACAGAGAAAAGACGGTCTATACTACTTCGAATTTGAGAAGAAAGAAGTGGCAAACTACACCCGAAATGGCAATGGCTGCGACTTAATGGAATGGCATCGAAAACTAGGCCATATAAATGAAAGGGATCTAAAGAAGATGGCTCAAGACAACCTTATGTATGGAATGAAACCGACTGATGAAAAGTTAGAAGCGTGTGAAACCTGCATAAAGGGCAAGCTGTCAAGATTACCATTCACGCGACACGAAAGCCTCTACACGACGGAAAAGCTAGAAATTATTCATAGCGACGTATGTGGACCTTTCGAGTGCGAAACGTTAGCAGGATCGAGATATTATGTAACATTCATAGACGACTTCACTCGATACTGCCACGTCTACTTCATCAAAAAGAAAAGTGACGTTTTTAACACGTTTAAGCAATATAAAAGCGAAGTCGAGACGTTCCACAACAAAAAGATAAAACACCTGCAGACTGACAACGGCACTGAATATCGCAACAAAGAATTTGACGTTTTCCTCAAGCTCCATGGCATCCAAAGAAGATTAACCACAGTGTATACCCCGCAACAAAATGGGATAAGCGAGAGGAAGAACAGATCTTTGCTAGAAAAAGCCAGATGCCTGTTGATCGAAGCAAACGCGCCCAAAAAGCTCTGGGCAGAAGCGGTACATACGGCCAACTACCTAATCAACCGTAGCCCTTCGAAAGCGTTAAACGGCGACATACCATTCACCAAATGGGTCGACCGAACACCGTCTGGAAATCATCTTCATGTTTTTGGCAGAAAGACCTTTGTCCTGAGAAAGAACAGACGAGGAAAGCTGACTCAACAAGCCAAAGAGGGCGTATTCATGGGATACTCGTTGACCACAAAAGGATACAGAGTATACATACCTGAAGATGATGACGTGGTGATAAGCAGGGACATCAAGGTTATAGATCAGATGTACTTCAAAGAAAAAGACACAGATTATGAAGACCTTGTACACGAAGAGGAACGCCATCACTCAAACACATCTGAAAAAGAAAAGATAAATAAAAGAAAAAAGAACAAAATTAGACAGGAAATAGAAATCGAAATTGTAGAGAAGAAAAATGACACAATAAACAATGAAATTCAACATCCAGAAAACTTACCTCTAGAACCTGACGACTCAGACGAAATCGAATCATTCGACGACGCATCGGAGATCATAGAGATTCCTGAGAATTTGAGGCCACAAAGAGAGAGGCACCCACCTGCGTGGACTAGAGATTACGTACTAGATGAGACTGAAGAAAGTCAAGAAAGTCATTTACTCAACGAAATTACTTACCTGTCTGACGGAAATTATGATGAGTACGACGAGTACTGGCATGATGCCATAAAAGCAGAAATAAGAGCACATGTAAAAAATGGAACCTGGAAAGTCGAAAAGAAAGTTGAAAATGTGAAAGTCGTAGACTACAAGATGGTTCTGAAAAACAAAGTTGGACCAGATGACAGCATGACCAGAAAAGCCAGACTTGTAGCACGAGGCTTTACACAGCGACCAGGCATCGATTACAATGAAACTTACGCACCCGTCGCAAAACTAAGCTCGATCAGATCTGTCATCGGAATAGCTGTGGAAGAAGGGTTAAATCTGAACCAAATGGATGTCACAACCGCATACCTAAATGGTGAACTGGAAGAAAAGGTCGTGATGAAATACCCTGATTGTCTAGCAGAATACCTGACAGAAATTATGGTCGAAGAAAGTACAAAAGAAGATTTAACTATATACAATAAAACAGTTGAGATGCTGAGAGACATAAAGAACAACCCAAAAGAGAAGGTTTGCCGTCTCATTAAAGCACTTTACGGACTCAAGCAGGCAGGGAGGCAATGGTACAAGAAGCTCGACACAGAACTAAAACACATCGGTTTCAGAGCATCAGAAGCTGATCCATGTGTATACCTACTAGAGAAAAGAGGAGTTAAAATTATAATAGTTATATATGTCGATGACCTATTGATTGCCTACTCGTGTCCTAGAAAACTGAAAGAAGTCAAAGACCTGCTTAATTCAAAATTCGAACTAAAAGATTTGGGAAGACCGAAACGGCTCATCGGTATAGATTTAACATTTATTAAGGATGGAATTAAAATTTTCCAACAGAAATTTATAGAAGACAGTCTAAAGAAATTCAAAATGGAAGACTGCAAAACTACATCAACACCAATGGAGCCAGGCCTCAAACTTGAAAGATGTGACAGAAATGAAAGTCAACATCTTAATCTTCCATATAAAAATTTAATAGGTACGCTGATGTATCTGGCAGTGGCGACACGTCCTGATATTATGTTTGCTATAAGCTACCTATCACAGTTTAATGACTGCTATAAGGAAGAGCACTTTAAGTGCGCCAAAAGAGTACTTCGATACCTCAAAGCGACAAAGAATGTCGGCTTGACATTCACGAAGACCGGCCAAGACATGTACGGTATGGCTGATGCGGATTGGGGCTCCTGTAAGCTCGACCGAAAATCATTTTCAGGCTTTTGCTTTAAATATGCTGGCACGGCTATAAGTTGGATGTCGAAAAAACAAAAGAGCGTCGCCCTTTCGACAGCAGAAGCGGAATACGTCGCTTTAACCGAAGCTGCTAAGGAAGCGATACATTTGAAAAGTTTGTTCAAAGATTTAGGAGCTGACTACGAACGAGTTGTCGTCTTAACAGACAATCAAGCAGCCCTCAAATTGAGCCAAAATTCAATGGTGACGTCGAAGTCAAAACATATAGACTTGAAAATGCACTTCATTAGGAACTGTATCCAAGAAGGAGCAATCGACGTCAAGTATCTGCGAACCGAAGACATGGAGGCAGACCTGCTAACCAAGGCTTTAGCTGGTCCGCGGTTGATGAAGTTGCGGAGCAGCCTGGGACTGTCCTGATCATCATGATAGTGCCGTGAAGAGGAGTGTGAGTACTGGCCACAGCACTATCTATGGTTATCCATGGATTTGAATTGAAGTGACAAGATAAGATTCTAAACTGAAAACAATTGCTTTGTATTGTCATATTATTCTGGTACAAAATAAATGTGTATTTTGTGTTCGCCATGCTTTTCCCTGGTTAATAAACCCCAACAGGAATAAACCAAGGAATTTGAATACAAGTAATAAACACCAACTCAAAAGTCAAAATATTTATGAGATCACGTCAATGGCAGAACAACAAAACACACGAAACACAACGAAATTACGAACAACGCGAAACGAAGTCGAAACACCGTGTGATTTTCAAATCAAGCAAAAAAAATCAACTCTCGCTATTTCAATTCAACGTATTGAATTTGTTCCACGACACTAAAAAATTATTCCTACTTTATGCTCCAAGTTAGAGTGAGACACAAACTCTAAAACGTAAGGCACTATCTCTTTCATACGGTGCGTTCCAGGGTATTCGCGTCACGATGTTTGCAAAATACTTTTCATAAAGGGTTGCCAGGCCTTCTTTAATGTTGCAAAAACATCTTGGTTCTACTTATGTTTAAAAAAAAACGGAGGGTTCTAGATTTTTTTTAATATCCGTAATATTATTTAAATAATATGCTATTTCACTAAAATAGCACACAGTCTTGCTTCAAGCTCAAGTTTATTTTTATACCAACCTCCATGAAAAATTTGAACAACTCTTTTTGTATGGACTTAGCATGGCAAATAATGGCTGATTGACTGATTTGACATGATTGTTGCTTGAATTGCTTGATTGGAACTGATTGAATGGAACGAATGATCGTTCCATTCAATCAGTGTTCTCTCGTTCTTTCACAACTCACTCTCTTCTTCGTCTGTCTGCTTTGTTTATTTGTAGCTTTCACTCGTATTTTGTTTGTTTTTGTAAATTTCTAGCAGATTTATCAATAATTACGTCCATAAATGTGAAATTGATCGTTATTGTTCAGTGAACGTAATATTTTACGGCGATACCCAAAAAACGATTCATAACGTGCGAAATTGTGGAGATCAAGCGAGCCGTAAAATTATAGAAAAAGGAAGTCTAGTTTCTTTGGATGAGGCTCGGTAAACATTGGATTAGATATTTTAATGAATACAATCAACGAACAAACAACATGCATCGTATTGAAAAGAGATTTTATTGATTTACTAGAGGTAAATACTGAATATTCGTGCTATAGTGATGTACCTAATGTAATTATCGATAACTGTGTCGGACAGATCTTTCTATGCTAATATCCCATTATAACGTGCACATCTAGGAGGCTACATACACAGTCTTACAAAATGGGCTTTCCGCGGTGGCTAATAGTAATCATTTGTTTCTTTGAAATTTAAATTTTTTCCTTACTAAATGCACAAATTCATGATTATCGGGTTATATTATTATACATTGCAGATACTACCAGTGAAAAATCCATGCTAAAGATGAAAAGATTAGTACCCACTACCGATATTAGTGAGCCCTCGGTCACATACCTACTGTGGTAACAGGCTTTGATGACATACCTAATAAGAACTGCGAGACTGATATTTTGCCCTCATAATAGGTACCCACTTATTCAGAAACAAAAAATCGATGCTAAAGATTACAATAACTGGGAGTTGCAAATAGCATTATAAGTTTGTACTGTTAAAATTATTATAACCTTTTCAAGAATATGACGTGAATTTGTCTTTTAAACTTATGCTGTAGGTACAATACTTCTTAAAAAAACTACTGGAAATTAATAAAAAATACTTTGTTACAGAACATGTCAAGCTCACCGTGTCCGTCCTGCTAATACTAAACATTATAATAAATGAAAAAACAAATTCATAAAATGAATTGGTTTAGGTACAAAAATTATATGTACTAATGCAAAAAGCTTTTTATTTCATATCAGTCCAACCTAGGACTTCAGGACCTAGGTTGTACTTAAACGTGGATTCAGTCAATAAATGGATTACAAAAAAACCTCAATTTCGATCTCGCATATTTTATCGATATCGATATAAAAGTGAGTGCCATCAAGCAGCACTATTTAGGCTGATCCAGAGGCAAAGATATACTGTTATAGGTACCTATAACATCGCCATTCTTATCTCATTTTAAGTGAACTATGTATTATGTTTTTATGAGAATAAATGTCTTTAAACCTCTGATAAGTTGGTAAAACTGTTGTTGTTTGACGTACATGTTCGTTGTGTTAGTATGGAAGTGCCATGTAAAAGGATCCCATTGGCTCTTTACTAAGTCCCGCCTCTTCTCGTAGTTTTACATTCTCTTTGGCGCGCGCGCCAAGAAGCGGTATTCTTTGTTTGTTTTTATTTTTACGTGTCTGGCCGAATACAGCTATTGATGGATGCATTCAATAAAATATAATAATTTCTTCATCTCGCATATACAGCAGTAAAAGTATTTTAGAAATCCCATGATATCAACCAAACCACCGACCCACACAGTGATAAAACAATACGACGAAATTGAGGCAATACAGACAGTAGAACAGTGTGCATTTTTGTATACATTTCATATTAATAATGCGAAGCTATCATTGTTTTATAGCATTAGCACCTATTCTACTTCATTGTGCAACTGCTGAAATTATTACGGCTTCATTGATAGGCTCAGCTTTTGTAGCGGGCGGCTGGTACAAATGGGATACTATAAAAGACAACACAATTTGTCGTTACATGGAGTGCTGTAACGAAATGCACGTGCCTTACGATATCAATAGTGAGTAAATGTGTCTAACAATATTTGAATGTAATAGCATAAGTATTTAAATCATTGTTTTCTTTTCAGAGTTGAAACTGTCTCTTTCACAGAAAGTATTCGGTCAGCCGCTAGTCAATGAATTAGTGAATATTCTGACTGCTCACAGGGAAGCTATAGTAGATGAGACTAAGAGCAATAAAAAAGCTTTAGTCATTAGCCTCCATGGATGGTCAGGGGTCGGTAAAAACTATGCAACTTCTATGATAGCTGAGGCCTTGTACTTGAAAGGCATGCACAGTAACTATGTAAAGATGTTTATGGGAAAGAAAGACTTTGACTGTACAGATTTGGATAGAAAAAAGGTAGATACTTGTTATTGGAAATTTTAATATCTACAGGTATATAAGTAGGTATACATTTTATATTATGACTGTCTCACAGGACCTAGAAATGTATTCTCAACTGAGAAGCCACTAATTTGGCTCAGGCTGATGTATGAAGTTTTGTCTATAAAAATACATAAATTACAGTGTTGTAAACACTTTATTTACCTACTAGAGATAAGTCAGAGATTTTTTTTCTTTTTTCAGCAAGAACTAGTCAACACTATCAACCAGATTGTGAAGAAATGTCCAACATCACTTATCATATTTGATGAGATACATGAAATGTGTCCGTCTGTTCTAGATGCTATCAAACCTATGCTTGACCATTATCATGCTGTGGATGGGGTTGATTACAGGTAGCTAGCATAATTTTTTGTGCTTGTCTGCTTAAGCTAAGAGATGTAAGACAATTTAGTAAAGGGGTAGTGGTTTCAGCGTCTACAAAATTACAGGTAGGTATATAGATATTGCAGGAAGTTGGTGGTTGGAGAGGACACAATAATTCTTCCTGGAAATGTTGTAGAGGTGGCCTATGTGCAGCTGTGTACCTCTTCAAGTTGATGATGATAATAAGAAGGACTAAAGACATTTTGTATGATGTCTGTAAAAAATGTATATTATTAATTGTTGTGTATTTTGTTATTTTAAATGTTGAACTGGATAGTGAATATAAAATCTCATTTCTCAATCTCATTATTATTTTTTAGGAATAGTATCTTTGTATTCATCTCTAACATTGGTGGGCAAGAGATCTCAACTACTCTGCTAGGATTGTATGAGCAGGGTGTAAAAAGAAATGAGGTTGAGTTCCATGACTTTGAATCCATTATCAGAAGAACAGCATTCTTTCAAGGTGAGTTTAAATATGACCAAAAGGCCACATTATTTTTTAGGAATAGTATCTTTGTATCTCTAACATTGGTGGGCAAGAGATCTCAACAACTCTGCTAGGATTGTATGAGCAGGGTGTAAAAGGAAATGATGTTGAGTTCCATGACTTTGAACCCATTATCAGAAGAACAGCATTCTTTCAAGGTGAGTTTAAATATGACCAAAGAAAAACCAAGTGAAATAAAAAAAAAACCAAGATTCTATTAAACAAGTCTAATACTACATATGTATGCTATGGCTTTCACATAGCAACATTGAGGCAGGTAGGGGTAAAATCACCTTTTTGAAAGCATAAAATGAGTGACATCTTAGTGCAGACAATGGCATATGTACATGCAGAAGTCATCCTTTAGTATTTTGTCTTTATTTGATTTTAATTTTATAGGTGGATTTGAAAAAGCGTCAGTAATAGCTCACCATCTAATTGATTACTACATCCCATTTTTACCATTGGAGCAGAACCATGTGGAAATGTGTGCCCTGGCAGAGTTTCGAGCTCAGGGTATTTACCATCCTTCTGAGCAGATGCTGATGTAAGTGAAGTATACTAGCCCTTCAAACTCCTTTCAAACCTTTCAGACATCTCATTACAGAATAGACCCCAGGGAGCCCACATGACGCGTAATTGATATATCCCTAAAATCTGTGAATTATTTCAGTTCTTCAGGCACTTAACTTTTTTAAAACACAACTGGTGCAACATAGTAGCATTATTTCTCTCAGCAGTGCTAAGAAGATCTTAATCGAGCATAGCTTGGTATAGAAATATCATATTAGGTTTTTTCATAACACACTAGTTGCGCCCCGCGGTTTCACCCGTGCAGATGAAATCCCGGTGATCGGAAAACATTTATACCTACGATTGCTGATATCACTCATTGCTCAAAACGCAACGATAGCGCGTGCTAATCTTCACTGTGGCGACATCTTGTTATTATTTAGGAACTAAAAATGTATCAGCTAAATACGGTAAACTGCTAAATATCGGCCAACACCCAGTATTCCCACGGGATTAAAAGTAGCCTATGTATTATTCCAGACTATAATCAAAATGAAACTTGGCAGAGTTTCATCCGGATCCGTTCAGCCGTTCCGGCGTGAAAGAGTAACAAACATCCATCCATCCATACTTACAAACTTTCACGTTTATAATATTATAACATAAGATGGAATGAAAGCATTTGAGACAACCAAGTGCTAAGATTATTTTCTTTGTTTCAGGGATGTAATGTCTGTGATAACTTATGGCCCTACAGAGGATCAGCCCATATTCTCAAACAATGGATGTAAGCGATTCACAAAACACATTCCATATATTATTCAAAAGCATAAAAGAAAGATAGAACTGTAGATTAGTGTGTAGGTGTAAATAGGTTTTAATATTGTGATATCTATTTTGTGTTTGTAAATACTTAAAATAGCTCAAAGCGCAACTTTAGCTGCCTGGGCAGTTGAAAATCTAAATATTATTTTATTTTACTTATCTATTTATTAATGTTTCGTTAATCATGATTGTCCACAACACCTTGTATTATTATCAAACCATTTAAATTGGTCTTGGTGTTCTCCAGAAATTCGAAAATGATACCTTTTTTTTATACTTTTATACTGCCATAGCTCTCTTATTTTATTTGTAAATAAAAATGTTGTTACCGCATTATTTGTTAAATTTTTACATTTGTTATTAAAGTAAACAGAAGCCTAAACATAAGATAATTCTGTTATTTAGGATACCTTAAAATAAATAAAAGTGGATAACAATAAATAATAGTTTTCTTTGCAAATTTTATTTCTGTAAGAAGGCAAAACCAAGTCTACTCTGCAATTTAGTATAGTCAAAGCAAAATTTACACTTAAAACTCCAAGCTGACTAGCTTTCTGGATACATTTGGAATGAATAAACATGCAAGAAGCAACCATGATTTAAAATATAACTTTTATCACATAATTTATTACACATTCTTAGATTGTTTAGCACAAACATAAATGTAGGAAGTTGTCTGGGTAACTCAAATGTTCAGAAAGCCACTGCAATGGTGTTTCTGATGGAATTGTTATACCATGTGTCCTCAATTTTACTGTAACAAAAAAACATTCAATTAATTCTTGAAAAAAAATTGAATTGAAGATGAGTTGGTAACGCAACGAAGTCTTATTGAATTGAAAATGTCAGTTTGTGGATAGTTATTAGTTTTAATATTTACCAGTAGTTTTATCTGGATATAATTCAGTTATCATCTGTTGAATACTTTTCCTGCTGCCATCACTACAATTTTTAGGATTGACTAGACTTTGAAGGCATGTACCATCATCAGAGTATATTCTAATGGGAATGTGTTTGAAACCTTCATTCTCTCCATGGGATTCCATTAACCTCCTGTTTATAGCCCAAAATTGGTCAAACTTATCTGAAAACAATAATTTATAGAATTGACTCTGGCTACAGTAACTGCAACTGGTAGGTACATACATACACATTTCACATAGGCTTGTGATTCAAATTGCTTAGAACATAGTTTTGTCAAGCATCTTTACCATTTTGTAAGCCTAACCACAGCTGATTATGGTCCTTTTTTTGCATTGTTGACATCACCTGGCCTCTATGTTTGAGAACATCTGCTTCTTTTACTGTGGAGATGAAATGTGCTTCTACAACATCCCTGAAAGACCAAACAATTGTAAGTAATGTTTGACCGGGGATAATCACACTATTATGATGGTAAATGCAAAAAAAAAACAAATAATAAAACAAACAATTTCTTACTTATTTGAACATCGCAGTAGAAAATCGTCAGGAAATTTGGTAAAGTGTACGGTTAAAATCCAAGGTAGCTGAGGATCATTACCACAGAATAGATCGTAGAGAAAGCCTATAGGATAGTGCCATTTTAGAGGCTGACCATTAAAATCTAGCCACATTTCACTATCTGAATTCTCTTGAGAAATATAGCGGAGAAAATGCCTCTTCATCTGGAAGAAAACTTGAATCATGTAGGAGTCAAATATTGGTGTTAATTTCAAGCGTATCATCAATCAAGTGTTTCTTACTTTATCGGTAACAAGAGGAAAATAACTCAATCTCGGGACCATTACATAAAACGGATCTGGCTGCTGTATTTCCATAATTTCTTCTTGTGCGAGTTGAAAACATATTGGAAGCTTGCCGTCCCATATCTCACGTAAGACTTCTCTATCATTAGCCATTCTCCTATTTGGACTATTACAACAACAAATAAACGAAAATCCTCCGAATCGAAAATTGAAGATCTGTCAAACCAAGCTACCAATACATACCAAAGAGTATACCTTATCTACGCACTACGCAAAGAGTAAAATGGCACTACGCATAGGACTCGTCAGAGAGTATTTACATTCCTTGCAACTGCTCCAAAGGGTGTTATCTATCTATATTTATTTTACTGTCATTGTCAAAAACACGTGTGTTTAGAAGAATTTAGATTTGTTTTTTCTTCTCTTCTGATCTAAAAAATACCTAGCGTATCGTCTACGTCTTCAGTCGTCTTCTACTAGAACTGTTTACATACCTTTGGTAACCACTTAGTTGATAGGAATTACCGTTAGCAGTAAGTGTGTCCATCCTTCAAAATGGGTAAAAAAAGGAAACTGCAAGCAAAAGATGACGAATTTGAGTTCGACCCTATACCAAAACACCTTGTTACTGCTCATATAAAAAAACAGGAGAAACGACTTATAGTTATTTTGGAAAATGCTCAACTAGAAACAGTTAAAGTAAGTGCAAAAGCTTCAGTAGAAGTAACAGTAGGTACCTACCACTGTTTCTTACTGTTTCTAAATGTTTTTCTTTACAGACTGGCAACAGCTTTGAACTACTGAACTGTGATGACCATGCTAATATCCTTAGGAAGAATGACAGAGATCCTGGCTCCTGTCGGCCAGATATTACCCACCAGTCATTGTTGATGCTTATGGACTCACCTCTCAACAGAGCAGGCCTGTTGCAAGTGTATATTCATACTGAAAAAAATGTACTTATAGAAATAAACCCTCAAACTAGAATACCTCGAACTTTCAAGAGGTTTGCAGGATTAATGGGTATGTTGAGAACTGTTTTAAAATAGTTTAGTTAAATTCCTATAATTTTATTATACACATGACAGTCAATGAATTTTTTACATTTGGTTTGTGATCTGTGATCATTACATTGTCATCGGACGATGTACTTTCATGTAAAATATTATTTATGTTATTTTAAAAATTATGAAGTCAGTACAGTCAAGTTGGTCACTAAAGATTTGTACCCTACCATTGTATACCTACGATTTGTATCCACCACTACTAATGATAATAATTGATACTTAAGTTCAGCTATTTCTAAAACCAGCTAACAGTTAGAATACCTACCTCTAATCCAATTTTAAAGAGTTGTTATTCATATTTCAGTGCAGCTTCTTCACAAATTTGCTATTAGGGCTTCAGATGGGCCAATGAAATTATTGAAAGTTATCAAAAACCCAGTCACTGGACACTTGCCTGTTGGAGTAAAGAAAATCACAATGTCTTTCAGCTCAAAAGTTGTGACAAACACCAGGGAACTGGTTCCGAAGGATGAGCCTGTAGTGATGATTATAGGTGCAATGGCACATGGAAAAGTAGAGGTGGATTATGCAGAAGATGTTATCTCAATCAGTAACTATCCACTGTCAGCGGCCCTGACATGTGCAAAACTATGTAGTGCATTTGAAGAAGTTTGGAACATTGAATAAATATTTTTAAATGATACCTATCTGTAATTTATATTTCTCATAGTTTTTATAAAAATGCTAATACACTATCCATCCAGCATAAGAAGCTAGTTATGAGCTAGTTAGTCCTTTAAATCTAGTTTATCGGCAAAAAAACAGATGGCGCTGGCTGCAGCAATATTTTTTCTATATCCTTTGGTTTCAGACTTTGTGTATAAAACCTTTATACCTATTACTCTGTCTATTATAAAACGAAAGAGTCCAGTTATTGTACGACATGCTAATGAATATTTATTAAAATAGGTATTTGAATAAAAGAGCACCGGTGGAAAGGAACATAACACTGACGAGAGACCGCTGGCGGTGGTTTAGTAGGAGTAGCGGCGCCACATTCAAAAATAAGTCAAATTATTATTGTAAGTAGGTAGGATCGCTTTGAAACGTTTTAGGCCTATTACGGACTGTCGACTGGTCGCCGGGGTGACTCGGTCCCTCGGCGACCAAAAAAAGGAAAAGTCACCCGCAAGTGCATAAACACCTATTTTAAACTTATAATAGTAAGTAAGTCACAGTTGCCAGCTTAGGGCGTTGACAACACCTAATGTGCCTCTCGCTCGCACGATTCGACATTTTAATGATATAAAATCACAAATCCCAATTTCGAAAAATCGCAAACAACCATTTGGTGTGCAATCACATTGCACACAGTTTAGTAAAAAAATATTTTAATAGCTACATGTTTACCTACTCAAAAGTTAGCTTTACTAGTTTTAGTACATAAGCAAACTTTTGAGTAGGAAAACTTGCATCGGTCAAAATGAAATTTATACCAAATTGTGTGCAATTTGATTGCACACAAAATGGCTGTTTGCGATTTTTCAAAATTGGGTTTTGTGATTTTACCTATATCTTTCAAAATGTCGAATCGTGCGAGCGAGAGAATGATTAGGCCTTAACAAAGTACTAGGCCTTAATAAAGACAGTGCGTAATGGCTCTTAGATAGCTGTGAATCTGGGTGCCTAAACAATAAAACAATAAAGATAAAATATTTTTTAATCAAAACTAATGACAACTCTTTGGTTGCTTATTAACCTTTTATTTGGCACCGAATTTGGTGAAGTAAGAAATCACATAATATTTTTAATTTTACAAGACTTTCATTAAAACTCCATCGTGCCCCGGGGTAGGGGCAGTATGGCGTACCCAGTGCGGGGCACTATTTTATTTGTCACAGATCAAGCAGATGTGGATTTCTTCTAAATCTGCGTCATCAACTCCTGCATAGGCGGTATGGCCCCCTGTGCACATAGCTGGCAGGCCACCCAAGGCTCCGAAGACTTAAAACAAGTGTGGTTCGAGTCAACACAGTAGATGCATAAGACATCCTCCTTAATATTTTCTCCATCTGTCTGAGTCTTCTGTTTTTTCGAGTTTTTTTTTCAACCTTCTAGTTCGTTTTTGTAGGGGGTTGAAGTTAGAACAACCGTTTTCCCTCTGCGATAATTTTTGGTTCGCTTGGTTTCTTTGTTCGACTGTGGGGATGAGGAGAATGTCTTTGGGAGAAACGAAACTACATCAATTGCGTGTTTCATGTTTTCTACAGACCAACTGCTTCTCGATGTCTTCTTTTTATAAGTACGTACCATTTTTTAAAAACCTAAAAATAAATAAATAATATTATCAAATGAACAGACCACTCAGGGGCATAATGGGGACGGGGCACAACGGGGTACCCCATTATGCCCCATAGTCATGTCCCCGTTATGCCCCCATGTCTAACAGAATTTTAAATAACAAACAAAAAATTGAATTCAAGGTCAGTGATTTTGGTCAAAACATATCAATAGATGATGTTGGTAGTAATACACATTACAAAAACTATAGTAGTAATCTAAACACTTACCTTTTTAGACGCGTTTTGGTAACCACTCAAAATTAGATGAAATGATGCCAGAAAAAAGAATTGGTCGTCAAAAATAAACGCCTGGTCGCCGATCACTACCGCACTAAAGTTCGTTGCGAAATACCCTCTTATTGGCGAAAACAAAACACGGCTAGTGTGCGTAGTTACTTGTAGGTGTAGGTGGCCCCGTCGTGCCCCGCGTCCCCGTTATGCCCCCCCCCCCACCCCTAGTACATTTTAACTCAATGGTGACCTATGTAGGTATTTTGAATTTTCGGGGTCCTCGCGAGATGCGTCTCGCCTCGCCTATCTTGATGGAATGTAGAAGTAGGGACGGGGCGGGACCAGGAATGCAACCATGTAAGATTTTTTGTTCGAAACAAGATAGAAACAAAAAGTTTGATGTTCTCCGTGCACGGAAATTGCGGACGGAATAAATAAATTAGATACAGTTTTGAAGTAAAGTCGTAACAATACCGTAACACCTAACGTTCCTAAGTACCTAGCACCTTTAGACGACTATACAAAGCTAGAACATATATTCCTATACTTTATACCTACTTAGGCAGACCGATTAAAATCATTTGTTATCAAATGAATAGGTAGGTACGTTGTTTTTCTGTAACCATTTCAGTAACGGTGGTCCCAAGGCGCCCTGAGTAACCCTGTTTGGTGAATAGGTAAGTGACAGTGCAGTGAGATTATCTATTTGTTATAGTATTAGAGGTACCTACTAATAGGTATTATAGAGATGAAAGAGTTGTAATGATGTTTGTAATGAATGAAATCACAAGTCACGACCACTCACTGGTCCAATTTTAAAAATTATTTCATAAATTATTTTTGACTAACCGCCCTAGGTTATGCCTGGCTGTGTATATTTAGGTAAATGTAAAAAATGGCTCTAGTCGACTGGGCCCGCACGAACTGGACCCATGGCTACAGTTGACCTAGTCAGTCCTAGTGCATGTTTTGAATTGGTCAACTGGCCCGCTTACAGAATTTGATAAAAGAATAGACAAGAAGAAAAGTGTTTCAACTTTTGTCAATATTCATGGATTACCAATAAAATTAATCGTCATAGCAGTTAGTTTTAAACATTTAAGTAAATTTCAAACAGATTAGACTAGACTAGAAAGTTTTTTTGGAATTTTTGAGTTTTAACCTGATTTTAAATATACCTACTATTTTATGTTGTTGATTAGAATACTTGATAAATCAAACGACTAAAACTTATAACCTATTTCCTATGACTTTTAAAAATTTTATCCCGTGCGAAGCCGGAACGACCCGCTGGCGCTGCCGCTAGTGGTAGTACCTAACTAGGTAAATAAAATATTGTAGTCATACTATCAATAACCTACCTAACCTACTAATGACCTATCTAGGTAATTACCCAACGAACTATAATAAAGACTTAGGTAGGGTGTAGTTAGCAGCGAAAGTTGATTGGCATTTGATGATTTCCAGAACCCGTACCTATTTAGCCACATAATGATTAAAATCTTGAATTTCATAGGAATTAATGTACTTTGGCTTATACCTATAATTATTTTACTTTACTTTATGTTTTACTTCGAATCAGTCTCGTGGGTATGTAAGGATAAGGAACACAGAATAGGTAGGTAGGTTAAGAACCTTGATAACATTCCAGAGCTATGAGAAATACCTACAATCAGAAGGAATGTTTTCAATCCTTGGAACTGGCTGAGAGGAACTGAGAGGTGAAGGAATGTTGTGTTTGCGTCACAGATGTACCTAGTCCTTCGTTGAGTCAGGCATTCTACGCCTGCAGTGCGATGGCGTGATGTAGCACAGGTAGGTACCTACCTACCTAACTCCTTACCTAGAAACCTAAGTAGGTATCTACCTACGCATACAGAAGGTAGGTAAGGTACCTATTTAGGTAATACAGGTATATATATATAAGTACTGAGTGTGGTAGGACTTAAATGGCATTTATCTATTTATCTAAATATATATAACTCAAAGGTGACTGACTGACTGACTGACTGACATAGTGATCTATCAACGCACAGCCCAAACCACTGGACGGATCGGGCTGAAATTTTGCATGCAGGTAGATGATATGACGTAGGCATCCGCTAAGAAAGGATTTTGATCGATTCCACCCCCAAGGGGATGAAATAGGGGATGAAAGTTTGTATGAAATTTTGTCAATTTTAAACCGATCGGGCTGACTTTGCATGCATAAGGCTACTATGACGTAGGCTTAAGGATTTTGATAAATTCCACCCCTAAGGGGATAAAATAGGGGATGAAAGTTTGTATAAATCTTCTATCTATCTAAATCTAAATAAATATAAATATATAAATATTGCTGGACAATCTACACAGCACCATCTAGCCCCAAAGTAAGCTACTCAAAGCTTGTGTTATGGGTACTAGATGACTGATATATTTAATACATTTTATACTTACATAGATAGATATTTTTTATTATATACATAAACACCCAGACCAACGGAACAAATTTCTGCAGATCGTACACAAATTTGTTCCGAGGCGGGAATCGAACCCGCAACCTCTTGCGTCGCAGGCGGACTCTCGCCCGCTGCGCCACTGAGGTCGTCGAAAACCAAATATTAATCAAACCAAATATAAATCTAATCTAAATCTAAGTTTTCTAATTTTTCTATCTAAATATATATAACTCAAAGGTGACTGACTGACTGACATAGTGATCTATCAACGCACAGCCCAAACCACTGGACGGATCGGGCTGAAATTTTGCATGCAGGTAGATGATATGACGTAGGCATCCGCTAAGAAAGGATTTTGATCGATTCCACCCCCAAGGGGATGAAATAGGGGATGAAAGTTTGTATGAAATTTTGTCAATTTTAAACCGATTGGGCTGACTTTGCATGCATAAAGCTACTATGACGTAGGCTTAAGGATTTTGATAAATTCCACCCCTAAGGGGATAAAATAGGGGATGAAAGTTTGTATAAATCTTCTATCTACGTTCTATCTAAATCTAAATATAAATCTAATCTAAATCTAAGTTTTCAAATTTTTCTAATTTAATATATATAACTCAAAGGTGACTGACTGACATAGTGATCTATCAACGCACAGCCCAAACCACTGGACGGATCAGGCTGAAATTTGGCATGCAGGTAAATGTTATGACGTAGGCATCCGCTAAGAAAGGATTTTGATCAATTCTACCCCCAAGCGGATGAAATAGGGGATGAAAGTTTGTATGAAATTTTGTCAATTTTTAACCGAGCTACTATGATGAAGACGTCCGCTTCAATAGGATTTTGATAAATTCAACCCTCCAATTTTTTGCACACGCTTAACAAAAGTAAAGCCGCAAAAACTATGTCTAATTAATAATAATACTTCTAAACGCGAGCGAAGCCGCGGGCAAAAGCTAGTTTAGCATATAAGTTTACTCATACCTACCTATCGTTTGTCGATATAGTGAAATATAAAGCATAGTATTCCTAGTCTAAAAAGGAGAGCTTAACTCTAAAGAGAGTTCTCTTCCAGCAAACCTTGGAGGATAAAATAAAATTTAGGGAGGATATAATAAAATAGGTACCTACCTACAAGATGAAGTCGTGTAAAATAAATAATCCATAAAATTTAATAATCATTCTACGAGAATACGTCCCAAATCCTGAATCATCGAAGTGCGTGGTGCGAGGGAGGACGGATGACCGCTATTGAGCTTTTCGTGATACCGTACTACCTACAGCAGGAAATAGCAGAAATATAAAAAAAACTTGGAAACTATTCCGGTCAAAAACGTAAACACTTACTACGGACTACGTAACAAAACAGAAAGACAAACAAGGTTGCACCGGAATGGTTTTATATAGAAAAAATATTTATTTTAACCATGTCTTGTCTAATCTTATGTTTATTATTATTAGGTAGGGATATCGGTGCAAAAAGAAATGTTTTAATATCTTCAAACGCGATTCTCTAAAGGTAATAGGTACTTAGTATAATCTAAATATATATAACTCAAAGGTGACTGACTGACTGACATAGTGATCTATCAACGCACAGCCCAAACCACTGGACGGATCGGGCTGAAATTTGGCATGCAGGTAGATGTTATGACGTAGGCATCCGGTAAGAAAGGATTTTGATCAATTCTACCCCCAAGGGGATAAAATAGGGGATGAAAGTTTGTATGAAACATGGAATTCCTTGGCGCGAGCAAAGCCGCGGGTTCAGCTAGTAATAATATATAAGTAGGTAATTTAATCAATGAATGTGGTAGGTAGGTGAATAGATAAAAACAGGCATGTTGATGTTAGACTTTGTTTAAGACGAAGACAAGAGCTAATGTGACTCTCGCTCGCACGTTTTGACTTGTTGAAAGATTCACTAAACCCATTTTCATTTTTTTTTTTAATTTTAGTAAAAAAATCATTTTGATCGATACAAGTTTTCAGTCCTACTTAAAAGTTTGCTTTTCTAGTTTTCGTACTCAAGCAAACTTTTGAGTAGGAAAACTTGCATCAATCAAAATGAAATTTTTACCAAATTATGCGCAATGTGATTGCACACAAAATGGTTGCTTGCGATTTTTCAAAATTGGAATTTGTGATTTTATATCTTTCAAAATGTCGAATCGTACGAGCGAGAGAAATATTAGGTGTTGTCAATGTCAACGCCTTAATCATCTTGAGATCTCTGGCAGAGTAGAGCAGGTACAGCTACAGCTAGGTCTAACTAACCTTGACATCTAGTGGTATTTAGACAGGCAGATGCAAGCTTAGGATGCCTTGGTACTCACAGTAACTTCGAAATCCACGAGCTGTAATCTAGCTAGTTTATTTATCAGGTCGAACGTGTTCGACAAAGAACAGCCTCGACTGCTCGCTATCATATCAAGTAGGTAGGTAGGTAGGTAAGGTGGTGTAGCTGTACTCAGCAAGACGCACACATGTGGTTGAGTGTGAACCTCCGGCCGCCCCGGCGCCGAGCGCCGAGCGCCTGGGTACGCCAGACGAGCAGGCGCGCGCGGCATTCGCCGGCGCGGCGGCACCGAGCTCTCGCCGCGCCCGCAATCCATGCCAGACCGTTCGGCGCCTGCGCTCACAAAGGATCCATTGTATTCCTCGACCGACCCTCTATACAAGGGACCCTTACCTTTTAAGGCATTTTTTTCAAAAATTCCTGATACAGAATGACACTCAAACAATGGGTTTCCGTCCCTTTATTGGCACCTTATTTTTTGTGAAGCTTCAATGGACTTACCCAAACTCTGAATAAAATAATTTCAACCTGCTGTAATGTAATGCCGACGGTTAGTAGATTTTGCCGCTACTTGGGGTGACTTAATCATTTCCCTGGAGTATCCAAGCCAAAAATTTAAAGCCAATTAAAACTGATACGATAGGTTACCTATAACTAGGTACTAGTTACCAGACCAATAGGGTACCTATAGGTAATCCTACTACTGCGAGACCACTAGAAGACCTAATACTTACCTGACCTGCCAAACTACATTATGTAGATGCAATTTAGACCAACATAAGGTGCGGCTAAAACACGCCAGACGCCTACGAGATTGGGCAGCGTCCAAACTGGTTTCCTCTCACCGCACCGCAACCATGCCTCGCCATGCCTTGTTTGCCGCCTATGCTACGACCGAAAATGCGTAGGTAGGTACATTACATAACAGATAAAATGTTAAGTAAATTCTCAAATATAAGCTTTCTCAGCGTTCAATTTCAATTTCAATTTCAACCCCCGGTTGTGACTCGCGTTAGCCATTATCTTTTCTACTCTAAGCAACTACACCTGCATTCAGAAAATAGGTAATGGTGGGTTGGTAAGATTTTATTTACCTATGTTCCTATAATGTGTTTCATAGCAACCTTAGTAGATTTGATTCAACTTCGATTCTTTATCAAAGGATTCATCAATCGAACTGTTAGAGAAGTTCAATGAAATCCGTGAATACCACACAAAGGGTTTAAATGGAAAATTACTGCACTTTAGTACCATCTGCGTGTTGAGTCGTTTCCCACGTTATCTAACTAGGTACGTGTTAGTTATGATTTCAGTCGGTTGCAATGGTTGATTGAATGATGTCAACGCAGCGAAATTTTATCTACATCCGTGTGTGGTCCCACTGCTGAATTGATGTGATGATGACACACTACCACTTACTTTATACCACCTTTTTGAACATGATTAACATGACGAACTTTCCTGTAATAAATACCTACTAAAGATGCGATGTTTGTAACAAGCAAAATTTCAAAAAGTTGGCAAAACCTATATTTATATTGATTGGTTCATTATTTTGTGAAGAGAGAGTTCAGACTGAAATTAGATCACAATGTCACAAATAACATATTGCATTATTAGATGACCATGGTCTGGTAACCGGCTGGCTTAGCGCCACCGCCACGTGCATAACTATTGCACAATATCGTACCAATATGCAATAAGCGCTGCTATCTTTTGTTCAGCGAAACATTTTTATCAACAAAGGAGTTGCTTACTTTATTCCATGTGATGTTGTGTCTGTATGGTACGCTTTACAAAAATATCGAACCGAAAACTAAAATGAATTGTACATTATTATTTTCCATGCAGACTATGATTTTATGATAAAAAAGAACATCACGTCGATAGTAACAAGAATCCGTTGCTGAAAGAAGATTCTTTACTGACACCGTTTATATGTGACGTCATTTCACATGTATTTACAAAATATTCTAGAATCTAAGAACAAACTGGGCAAAGCGCATCTTATGTTTATGAGATACACATTTAAAGTGATCCGCTTTCTGATAGGTGTAATGTAATTGATAAGTTAAAATGCCGTTAGAAAATGGCAAGGCTCTCAGGAATGCAATGCAAAATACACAGGTCTTTGCATTTGTCGGGTGTTTGGTATACTGGACAGAGGATTCCGCCGCGTCCGTCACATACCACATAACATCATAATGGCTGTTTGCCATCTGCCAGATTGTTCGTATCTGAACCTAAACGCACACCGCGTCTCTACTTTACTACTGAGCATTGTGGTGTTCGGATAGGAGCATCTCTTGCATTTTTTCGTCGGTAGGTCTACAAACATTCTCATACTTTACCTAAATCATACACCACACGAAAACAGCCATTCTCGAGCTCTTTCATAGGTAGCCGCAATAAGGTCAGGTTCACGTTAGTGATTGGAGATTGGTCTTCATAAATACGTGGACATCCAAAAGGTCCCTGCACCTTGATCTTTACCACCAAGAGATTAGCAAGGCCACCCTTTAAAACATTCTGAAAGTGAATGAAAAAACAAATGAAATAAACTGACGATTCCGATCGGAAACTTCTTCTGAATGTTATAAGTTGCCTTGGGGCCTAATCACAATCTGACGTTATTCGTCGTTCTTATCGTATCCCTAACTTTAACAAAATAAGGTTGATATCGGTACCTACGATACGTTAACGGCACAAATGTCAAGATGTATTTGTGATATGATAATGGAATGTCATCCGTGCTTGAAGATTAGAGTCGTGCGTGAGTCTAACTTCAAAGCCACAAAGCTACGAAGCATTGTGAAACTACTAAGTAGCAGTTAAGGGTCCGGCCGGCGACAGCGGCTCGCAATTTCGAGGTGCGATTAGCTATTATTTCATTTTATTTCATTTCGGGGAGGTTGTTTGAAAGAATAACTCTAAAGTGACACGCAGAAATACTGTTCGAACACAAATAATACAATAATATAAGGGAAACATGCCCGAATCAGAAATCATTTTGGTATTAGTATGTTTGGTCTTACGTTTACCTAATACCAAAATGATTTCTGACTCAAGCACATTTACCTTATATTATTGTATTATTTGTGTTCGAACAGTATTTATGCGTGTCACTTTAGAGTTATTCTTTCAAACAACCTCGCCGAAATGAAATAAAATGAAATAATAGCCAATCGCACCTCGAAATTGCGAGCTGCTGTCGCCGGAGCCTTAATAATTTGCACAGGCAGGCGCGGGCGCCAGGCATCGCGTGCTTTGCGCGGTCGATGACGTGCGTGAGCGTGGCCGCCGGTGCCCGTGCCAGCCACCCCATGCGCTACATTAGTGCACCGCTCATTACACATAATAGGTAGGTAAGGTATCCACTTGTGCGAAACGGTGAAACGTAATACAAATGAATCAAATGATAAAATCAATAGCCTATGGTTCGTGGACAGGACGCTTGTCGGTGATATTTAAATTCAAAGATTGTTGGAACTTTGTAACTGTTTGTTTTGAAGTTTTTTCTATGTGTATTCAGGTTCTACTGATTGGTCTACTCTGTCTACTCTACACTACAGTGTGGTTTGTCTACGTACGGTGTAATTATATCCCACGTGAGGTACGATCAAACACATGAGGCTTAACATCTATGCCTATGCCTCTTTTACTCGACAGAGGCATTCCTTGAAGCGCACCCAGACGAATAGCACCCAAAGTACTTCCTCGAAGCGCACTCGTTCGGGTGCGCTTCGCTTGGCTGGCTGCACTTCGCGGAATGCCTCAGTAGACTGGCCCCGAAAAGTAATAAATTAATTTATTGGGTCAACTGGCCCCGTATGGTCAGTCTTTTCCGGGGCCAGTCTAGTCGTCTAAAGAGCCGATGGACGCAGGGCAATGCTTTGTAGGGCACGTATTCCTATCGTGCGTGACTTACGAGGCAATGCTTGTGATGGTTAATACCTACCACTTCGCATATAATAGTTGTGCGAGTTGTGTTATTATGTAGATAGGTCGCGTCACGCAAAAAGATCGCCGGAAGGAGGGGGAGGGGTGCGATGGCGCGAGTGTTTTGTATGCGCAAACACATCCCCTCCAGCGTTTCTTTTTGGTTGACGCGACCTATTCTTATGAATGGAAGGAGGGGGAGGGGTGCGATGGCGCGAGTGTTTTGTATGCGCAAACACATCCCCTCCAGCGTTTCTTTTTGGTTGACGCGACCTATTCTTATGAATCGCCATATCAGTGACCTATCGTAACAATACTTTCTTTAGGCGATAAGAAAAATTACGTAAGTAGAGGTATCTACACCTAGGTACCTATTAGGTATATTTAGTACCTACCTACGTATCTAACCTACCATACCAACCTTCTCATTTTCCATGCGCATTATTGATGTGCCTACCTATCCTTCAAGTCATGTCTTTACATATTATGTAAGGTAAGTAGTTATTTATCATCTACACTACCTACCTATATACCCATTACGAATACGTAAGCATTGCACCCGTGCCAAGCCGGGGCGGGTTACTAGTAATTTTAGCAAGCAGTAGGAGTGTAGGTAAATGACAGAGGCTATATATCATCCACAAAAAAACACTGAGACCCGTGTACATGTACCTACTACCTACTGCGTTCCATCATGAAACTCGATTGGGATGGGAACGCGTATTTGCGCACGTAGGCGCTTCCTTTCTGAAGTTACGTAGGTAGGTACCTAGCCTGGGTACCTACTCTGCCGATATCGATAAGCAAACACTATTTATCTGTTACCACCTACCTTTTACCTACCAAAGAATTATTCAGTTTTGTGATGTAATCTTAATGCTTTGTTTGTTTGTCGATTGTAGATCGTTAATTGAAATCCTTACTGTTGTTTCCTGTGGTTCCCATTCCCACTACCAATCCATTCTAGAAAGAAAACCAATTTGTTTTATCTTGTGCCTATGTACAAATTATGTTTTTTTTTTAATAAAAACAAAGGCGAGTATCCCTATAATTCTGTGTTCAGTGATTTTATGTTTTTCTATTCCCAGGAGCTCCCAACAACTACATTAGATTAGATAGGTACAAGGTATTATGTTCTCAGAAGCGCCAGGGACAGAACATTGGTCTTTCGAGCCGGATGACTCGGCTTCTTAATTAACCTATACCTATGTATAATAATATACCACCTACCAACTGACAACATAATTTTGTAGTTAGGGTAAGTAGTTTATCAGGTGTGCCATAATATCTGCTTGTTCCATCAGCTAGTTGCATAAAAAAGAGAGTATTTCAGTAATTGGTGTTATAAATACCTAACGTAAAATCGCAGGGTAGTTAAGGGCTACACATACAAACTAGGTATCTTAGGTAGATACGGCTCAGTAACAATATCGGCCGGATTTAGCTTAGCTCTAATTTAGAATGGCCAATATTGAACCAAACTTTATGTCCAATAACTGTCCAAGGTCGATTTACATTACACATTGGTGTATTGGATTCATCCAACAATATGAAGCCAAGATACCCCAAGTGTGGCGCCCGCAGCCATGACGCACAATAAAATTATTACAGGCAAGGCACGCTATTTATCTCCGAGCGGGCACCAGAGCCTGACCAATGGCCATGTCGCTAACCACAATACCGCAATGTAATTGAAGAGCATTCATAAGTTGATGGTCGAACCGAACGCAGTAGGTGCATAAGCTATTATGTAGATAGGTAAGTTGCTAGATAAAACCAAGCAAACAGGCGATAAATGGTAATTGTAAAGCATTTATAAAGATCACCAGAAAATCGATTAAACTAGTTGATGATAGAATAGAATAGAATAGAAAATTGTTTATTTTATCTCATAATTTTTTAAAACACTTTTAATGATGTGATATGATGTTAACGATCTCACAACTCCATCCAAGTAACAGTCTTAATTTTATTCTCACATGTCGTAGTCCGGTAAACGAACGGCACAAAAGTGTGAGTGACACTAACGCTGAAAAAAAATTTCCTATAAATCGTCTAGAAACCTAGGTTTTGCCTAGGGTTTATCCATATCATCTCCATGGCATCCTCATCCATCAAAGGATGGTTCTTGCTGTAGGGTCTCCCTTTACTGTCTCCATCGTCGTCCTCGTCGACAGACAACGGAAATAAGTAATTAAAAATAGCAATTCATCCATGACGCCGAATAATTAATTAAACCTTTGATTTTAGTCATTTTTCGAAATCCATTGGATTCCTTTGATGCATTAAATAAAAAAGTTCTTGGTAGGTAGGCATGCAATGTCGCCATTGATTGTAGCGCCACGGCTGTATGATTGATAAGCGAAGAATACACAAATTATACGAAAAAAAAGTAAATATTTCGCGAAAATAATAATGCTAGCGAAAATAGCAATGCGATTGCTATCGACAGTTGACAACGCTGGCTGCCACGCTGCGGCTATATTTGGGTATGATGCAATCCCAAGTGGCAGCGGTGAATGACTGCAGAGTAACACAGCATATTTTAGAGCAAACATTTTGCGATTCTAGTCGGTTCTTGTGTTATCGGTAGTTCTCTTAGAGAATTTATAACTTCTATAAATTCTCTAAGGTAGTTCTACATCCATACAATTCTTCTGGCTTTAACCTTAGGTACAAATTCAAAGTTCACATTACGCTTAGAAGTTTCGTTGAATTATCGTTGAAAACAATACGCGCTTTATTTATCCATCGAAAACTAACTGTATTGAATTTTTTAATAGGTAGGTCTCAGACCAAATAGTTTTTATAGTTTTTATTTGGTCTGAGAGGTAGGTACAATATTTTTGCTGTTAGGTATACAACTTTTGTACTTTGTACGTTTTCCGAATCTCCATTGTTGGCGATTTTTACTGTAATCAGTGCTTTTATATTTTCAAACATGTAAATGGGCAAGAGAGATTCTATCCAAGCGGTTGTACCTAGGCATCTTAATGTTTCCACATCATTTCAGTCTGGTTTTCCTCAGAGCGAACCTTCTTCTTGTCGTGTTACTAGTTACTTTCGAAACAGTGTGGTGAAGCGCCTCAAGAAGCTCCTTTCGAGCACTTGACACATCCTATAGAACTTAACTATTTAGGTTCTAATTTCTATACAACATGCCGGTTTCCTGACGATGTTTCCTTTCGTTTGAGAGTACTGGCATGGAGCACAATTGCACATACCTTTTTTAACGAACTGAAGGCGGGGTTGCTACCACTACACCATCAGTGCATGATCAGTGTTCTTAACGTGAACCTTGAAGCTATTAGCAACATGCGTTCTGAATGCGTAGAAAGCTACCTACGCCGTCGTTGATCGGTCGGTAATCGGTAGAGTCGGTAGTAGATACCTACCTACGATCGAAAGCCGAGAAACGATGGCGCAGGTGAGATGACCACCAAACCGGTTGGGTGCCCACACCGCGATTGCGTGAATCTGGCTCCAAGTTGTCTTAGAATTTTTTGAAATGTGAACTACTTTCACACCCGACTTTATTCATATCCTAACAATCAAAATATTACTAATTATGAATTACCTACTATCCATATCTTTTTTTTCTGTTACACCGGGATCACAGATGTCTTCATCCTGCTAATATTATAAATGCGAAAGTCTGTAAGTATGGATGGATGAACGGATGTTTGTTACTATAACTCCAGAACGGCTGAACGGATCTTGCTGAAAATAAGCACAGATATATATTATAGTCTGGAATACACATAGACTACTTTTTATACCATGGGAATACCGGGATTTAAAACTCGGGTGAAACCGCAGGGCGCTACTAGTAATTTATAATGCACCCACTTCCTCTTATTTGGATTTTATAATAACCCTAATGAGTGTTCTGCCAGTTTGGTGGGTTTGGAATCGAGTAGTAGTGTCGTCTGGCCTCTAAAAGTAATAAATTAAAAGTATTAGGATATGATTAGGATAGGTCAACTGGGCCCCGTATGCCCAGTCTTTTCTGGGGCCAGTCGACTAAAAGCCCTAACTGCTACCACAATAGCAACTACGGCTCTATAGATAGATAGATAGATAGATAACTCTTTATTGATTATCACAACAAAATATAGACAACATTTTGACTTAAAAACTAAAAATTGTAATAATTCAATGGGCGGCCTTATCGCTAACAGCGATCTCTTCCAGGCAACCTTTGGATTTTTCTATAGTCGACTGGCCCCGGAAAAGACTGGCCATACGGGGCCAGTTGACCTAATTTATTACTTTTCGGGGCCAGTTGACTAAAGAGCTAGTAGTTTTTCATTAAAACTAAAGGGACGATAACGTAGGGTAACGTTATGGTTACGAGAGACCGTACATAATTACTCGTAAAAGTGATGAACACGTTGTTTTTCAAACTTGACTGAAAATTCTATAGGTAATGCAGACTAATCTGTTTCAAAAATATCGACTTCTTTTTTTACTTTTAGACATAAATATAATGGCATCATTCAGTATTCATGATAATAATTACCTAAGTTTTATCTTTATGGTATAATCTGAAGTTATTAGCGCTTGGATAATAAGGCGTAGGTTCCTTCCTAGGCGCGCACGAGCACCGAGCGGTTATCAGATTACATATTGACTATAGATACAGAGCAAATGTTTGACATTGGACGCATCTGCGTTTACTCATAGCGAGATTTTTGTATTGCAATCTATCTACCATAGATACCAACTTACTTAGGTTATAGGTAGGTATGCGTTACATTACAGAACAGATGCTTAAGGGTCCGGTGACAGCGGCTCGCAATTTCGAGGTGCGATTGGCTATTATTTCATTTTATTTCATTTCGGGGTTTGAAAGAATAACTCTAAAGAAACACGCATAAATACTGTTCGAACACAAATAATACAATAATATAAGGGAAACATGCCCGAATCAGAAATCATTTTGGTATTAGTATGTTTGGTCTTACGTTTACCTAATACCAAAATGATTTCTGATTCGGGCATGTTTCCCTTATATTATTTTATTATTTGTGTTCGAACAGTATTTATGCGTGTTTCTTTAGAGTTATTCTTTCAAACAACCTCCCCGAAATGAAATAAAATGAAATAATAGCCAATCGCACTTCGAAATTGCGAGCCGCTGTCACCGGAGCCTTAACGTAGCAGTCATAAGTCATAACGAAGTTTTTTGATAGGTGGTGGGTATGTAATGATGGTACCTAGCTACGCGCCAAATTTAATGACACACTTCATAGGGCACGTTCCTAATGTGCGTGACTTACGAGGCAATGGTTTATTATCTACGTGGTAGCTATGAGGATAGCAAGCCTCTTATAAAATAATGACACAGTAAAATCATGGCGAGTCAGTTTCCACGAAATCGAATGTTGGCAGTTTTTATTTTCGTTGCAGGTATGTAGTATGATTGATGATTTGAGAAGTTCTCTAGAATAACTTTATGGTGGTAAAATGACCCATGAAACTGGCCGACTGAGGGCCATATTGATACAGTTATCGATTCAACGATCACAAAAGATATATTAGAGCCCCAACTGGCTGGTCCGTATTTAGGTGACGACGGTTTAAAACACACGTGTGCCCAACACTTTGCTTAAAGCGCATTTACTACATTCGAAAATCGACTGTGAAACAAAGCTGTAGAAACTGAATTACTTTTAAAATGAACAGTCTTGTGTCATTATTCTTATAAAGAAGCGATAACTACTGAAATATTTAATAGCTTTACCTTGCAACGGAGATAGGATCTTAACAAATTAGAATAAGGTGTCAAATTAAAAGTCACGGAGTGGTTTGTAAGCTGTTTTGGTCGTGGGTCATGTGCTGCTGGTATGGCGGACAGGCTGCGGCGACGATGTGTCTGTGGACTTGATTCTTGATTAGCTCAGTTTATGAGGAGCGCTGTATCTCACACTCACATGGATAGCCACTTTGTTTTAGATTCTATAGCAAGTGCAGGAAGTGGAAAATAACCATAAATCAAGCACGGTAGAATTATTAAAAGTACCGCTACAATTAGGTTGTTAGGTAGGTACCTACGTTCATAAAGAGAGATAGGTTATGAGATGAATACCTAGGTAGGTTTAAAACTATATTCAAACAAAAGTTCAATTAATAAATTTTTACTTTTCCTAATAGATAACGAATGCATAGAGGTGCCGAACATTTGTTAAATGTTACATAATACTTTGTTACATTTTCGAGATATGCCGTGGTGAGGAAACTAAGAGAAAATAATTCCGGAAGTGGGTAGCATAAATTTTAGTAGGCACATAATAGACAAAGTAAAAAGACATTAAAAAAACTGGAATACATTGCGCAGAGTAGGTACTGCCCCCACGCACGAGGATCACTGAAGTTTTTTCTAAGCAGGCGACCAACATCGACATGCGGCAAACAGAAGAGACCAGCTTCGAGGAAAATTCAAAACAGACAGTGTGAGCATAGTTCTTGTAGATTTCCTGGGCCTTTTATAATAGTAACAAACAAACAAAAATATATAAGTAAATAATATTTATTACAAATAGTTTAAACTACCTTATTAATTTGACGGTAATGATTCCTATGAATGGTTAGGTATATTGGTTTAGAATATAACTTTGAAAATAAAATCCACAAAATCTCCGAACAAGAAATAATAGTACTTAAGTCTCTGGGATCCTGGATGGTAGGAATTTTAATTTGAAATTGAGGTACCTTGTTTATAATGTATAAAACATTGTAAATATTTCAAAAGATGAATAAATGAAATATACTTAGTGTATATTTATAAAAAATAAATAACGAAGAGTAAGTACTAATCCTAAATCTAGTTTTATATGCATATAAATAAACCCGTTTGCTCTGCCAAACGGGCAACACAGACGAAAATCACGCAAAAACCGTTTCATGGAATATTTTGTGATAGCCATGATGTCATGGTGGATTAAATTACTGAGTACTCTGACCTTGCTTGTCAGTATTTAGCCAACAAGAATTAATGAAGCTTTTTTCACACGAAGCACCATTACCAGAGCGTGTGGGTTTCTAGTTATGTAGGTATACAATTACCGTACTAATCTTATAAAATTTCATGTCACGAAAATTTAAAACAGGTACCTAGGTAAGTACTTAACATCTGACAAGGTGGTATTAAAATTTCATTTTCATACTAGCCGCTGTCCAGTAGAAGAAGGCGATCGATGGAAATGCCTTCACATTCTTCAATTCTTCCAGTCCTGTGTCTGTGTTGTTGAGAATTTGTTCTTGTATGGGTGTTATATTTATAAGTAGGTATTGATTTAAATTAGAAGCAATTATTTAAGTAGGTACCTATGAATTATATCAGTTATTCATCTGGTTGGTCCCCATCCATATTGCCATATTACAAGCTTTGTTTTGTTTGGGGCTACTGTGTGGGAGTCCACCTAATATATTATGTTGTTCTGCATTTGGTTTGTTTGTGCTCCCACTTCGCTATTTGTTTGTGTTATAACGACTTCAGAAAGCTCTATCGCGCTCGATCACTGTCTCGGATCAGACATTTAGACGACACAAATGATACAATAAAGTACCTATGAATAACAAGTCGTCTAAAACTCGTTTGGCTATCATTCGCCTGGAGGGGCCTCATTATTAGCATGGATTAATTACAATGAAGTGTTGTTAGGTACTGCGTAGTAGGTTATAACTACTTAGATATCTAATTTACCTATAGGTACAACACGAAGCTATCACATCACTCATCACAGGCCGCTGCTAGTGCCACCCGCACCCGCCTCATACAAATTTCATGGGTTATGAAGACCGACGCGACAGTGACTGAAGTGTGATGTGAACCTGACAGTATACAGGCAGTACCCTCTTTCCAATTTTTTTTTAGTTTTTACGTTCCTTATCGTTCAGCTGTAATGTAACTGTAACGTACCTATTGTTGTGGATACAGATCAAGCTACACAAAGCCAAGGAAAAAATATGCTTAGGTAACTTCAATCGATTACATAAAAGCGAGCAATGTATACCCTAATGCGTATCCGTGTGTTAAACGTTTAATACTTTTTAGAAAATAAATGCAGTACCTACCTACTATAGGTATCTAATCTATCAAAGATGCAGTTTCCAGTCTTTAAATACCTAGGTAACGATGATCTGCGCCACGTAGAGAAAAGTGTTGGAAATGGATGTGGATGGTTTTAGAAGGAGAGGCAGGCCAAAGAAAAGATGGATGGATGGTGTGAAAGATGATATGAGTAACAAAAGGAGAGCGCACTGAGAACACGAATGATAGAGGAGAGTAGAAAAAGAAAACCTGTTGTGTCCTGTGGGATAAGGGCAGGAAGATGATGATTATCTACGCAACGTCAATACATGAATAGAGGAATTATTTGTCAAAGTCTGTGTGGCCGGCAACTACCAAATGTATAAAATAAGCTCTAGATATTATTTAATTTTATTCTCATGTTGGGCTGTCCAGCTAGCACCCACACAATCACAGCGGACACCGGTTTTGTATGCTAGCTTGATGTTGATGCCGGATCTAAGTCTGAACCAGACCAAATTAAAGACGAAGCGTAGGTATATACCGTCTTAACAGAAATAAAACTTTTTAACAAAAAATTAAACTACCGAAAAAACTAAAAGGCAAAAACTAAAAAAACCCTTTCTATTTAACCTCAATAACTAAGTATTATAAATTGGCAGTATCATCTCTCTATTATAACTAAGTATTCTGTAACTAGGTTACGTAGTACGTAGCCTAGTAGGCTACGTAGCCTACCAGGCTATCATAAATTGGCAGTATCATCTCTTATGATAGGTAACTAACTAACTGCCAATTTAACAATTTAACCTTTTATATGGGTTATCCTGTTTTTTATGGTAGCCTACCAGGCTATCATAAATTGGCAGTATCATCTCTAGTGGTAGTGGTAGTGGTAGGCTACGTAGCCTACTAGGCTATCATTTTACCAGCAACCATAGATAGATAGAAATGCTTTGTTAGATCTCAAAGTCAAAAAACTCTCTAGTCTAGTCTATTTTTTTTAATCTATTTAATATGTTTAAAACTAACTGCTATGACGATTATTTTGGATGGATGGATCCAAACTATCAAAATAATATCGACAAAGTTGAAACACTTCTTCTTGTCTATTCATAGAACAAATTCTATAAGCGGGGCCAGTTGACCAATTCAAAACATGCATTAGGTCAACTGTGGGTCAACTGGTCCCGTCTAGTTTACTCAGGCAGCAGGATTTAATAAGGCGCACAGTAGATATAAAGTTAATTTCTTTTCTGCACATTATAATCTAGGTACCTACCTAGGTAGGTATCTTGTTTCGTGTAAGACTTCATTTTTAAATACACTACGTATTTAAAAATGAAGTCTTCGAGACTAAACTCATTTTAAGACTTATTATTTATTCGTAGTTTTAAACATTGTTTTTTTTTAAATAAATAAAATTTAATGTTTCGTCACTTGACCGACCGACCAGCGACTTGGTTTATCTTACAGACTCAATACTCATTTACTTACATTGCTAAAGTCCAAAAAACTGGCAGTAACCTTATAATAGGTACCAACCTACCTAAGTACCTATAGGTAAGGTTTCTAGATTTACAATGGAGTAGGTACGTACCTACGTGGGCTGACTGAAATCGTTCGAATTAAGATTTGGAGATAGGTAGGTATTTCATTAATACTTCAAACTTTTATTTTCATGGTCTCCGTTGCACGCGATCAAGCAAGTAGCAAGCAAGCTACGGCAAGCGCGGCAGGCGGCCGGCCGTCCGCTCAGAAAAAAAAAACAACTTTCCTCGAAACGGCTATGGCGCTAAGGCAACGACTCAAATCTATAAAGTTGTAAGAGACCACTTTCAGCATAAGACATGAGATCTTTTAACTACTGTTAAGCCTGGGCCGAAATAACTTGTTGATGTTCGTTGCGGGTGGAACAGTGTGAGCGGGTGTAGGAGGGGGCAAGCGCCGTCGAGCGACGGCCTGTCTACGCCGGCAAGTCGGCGACACCCTGTCTGCCACGGTCAGCGTTGTTGCCGCTTCGTGCGCATTCCTATCCGCCCGCACCCCACAGAGCTCATGAGCTACCCGCGCGCACAGAGTGACAACGTCGCATGCAAACTTGTTTCGTAAACGGATGTGGCAGAGACCGGGGCAGGGCAGTAATTTCTATCTTTTTCTTTCATATGTGTCAGTGAATGCTAGAATGAGATAGCAATGGTGGCGCTACGTGCTATCGGCTCCCACTTGCGGCATTTTTTCACACCGCCGAGAATGAGGCGAGATTACTGACTTAGGATATATTCACACTGACTAACTGACTGCTTAAAACTAGTCATCGATCGACATGATATTCATGTTTACCTATAATGATTACTATTTATACCTACCTTCGTGTCAAGCTAAGTTAGATATTTCTTTACGGCCAACGCTATAGGTATGTATTGGAAATATTTGATTCAGTGAGCGAAGCGAACGAAAATCTTACAAACAACTTGGGCGATTTGGCATTTTATGTGTGTATGTAATGTATGTATGTTTGTCCGACGTCAACTTGAGAACCGTTTAAATCCAATCTGCATGAAATTTGGAAAGTTGATAGCTTGTACTTGAGAAATTTACTGGTAAGTAGGTAGGTAGGTAGGTATATGAGTATAATCGGATAAATAAGGGGTTATTAAAATATGGGATTTTCAAAGGGGCAAAAATTAAAAAAGTTACACAAAAAAATAGAGTTAAGTACATAGGTACCTATCATATGAAAGGGCTTGGTTTGGTTGGACAAGTTTTATTTTTCATTTTCTAGAATACCCGCTTTTTGAGATACTTAAAAAAAAAAGTTAAATTAAGATAACCAACGACCGACCCACGTGCTCCCGGGTTTTCTACTGGTCGGCAGGTCCTTTGCTTTTTTTTTGGATATCATAAAATAGTGATAGGGACCTGTTCTGATGATGGAGCCAAGGTCTGTTCAACGGAACTCTTTAATAGGTAAATAGGCCAATTCAGTTGAAACTTGGTACCTACTTAGTAGGTTGATACTTGGTTAGTACCTAGTTGGCAGTCAGAGACAAGTTCAAACACAATGTTAGGACTTGTCTCTACCTACCACTTGTTTTCGGTGCGTTTGCGTCGCGTTACGAAATCTCAGTTCGGGGCGAACTACTAGTTATTATTCTAGGTATTACTACCTAGGTATTATATATTAATAGATTATATAGGTACGTAGGTACTACCTAAGTTTTTTTTACTTTTATTAAAAATTTTTACTAATCTGTGCAATTCGACTGATAAATGATGTTTTTTTCACCAGTGTAAACGTTGGTTAATGTACATGAAGCTCGAGTCGCGTCGCGCACACTCACGCACGTCGGACAGGCAGGCGCGGCGCGCCACCAACATCCGCGCCGGCCGTGTCGAACGAAACAACGTAGAGCAGTCAGTTCGGCGCCGTCAACCGCCACGCGCACACGTTTACACTCAGGAATGGCCGCCGCCCACACGCACTCAGCCCCCGCGCCCTCGGACCGCCGCTCAGAGGGCCGCGCTGGTTCTAGGCGTATTTTTCCACCACAATTCAAACTGCAAGTTCTTGAAGCTTACCGAAGAGACGCTCAATGTCGTGGTAACCAGCGTGCTACGGCCAGGAAGTTTGGCATACATCGCCGCCAAATCCAAAAGTGGCTACAAGCAGAACCCGCTCTACGTGCGGCGCTTCTAAGACGAGCTCCACAACCGGCTCCTTCACCTCCACCTTACGCAGCCGGTTCTCCGGAGAGTGCACGGCTGCCTACACCGCCACCTGCATCGATGTCCTCCCCGCCGCAGGTGACTCAGTTATCCGTGCAGATACCAGTGCCAATTCCAGCTACTGAGCCAATCGACCTTTCGGTGCGCCGACCTTCACCACCGCCAGTTTCACTGCCGACGAGTGCACCTCTTGCAGCACCTGAAGCTCGTAAACCCTTCAAACTTTTCCGACCATACCTCCTGGAAGATGATCAAGAGAAGCGACCGTCGATCGCGTCACTGCCAGTGTCCGTCGGTGTGCACGTGTCCGCGTTTGTTCCAGTGCAGAGCGCGGCAGGCTGCGCGTTGACCGCATATTCCGCGCCACACTGGTGTGCACCGGTGCCCTCATTTTCGGCTCCGCTCAGATGAAAAGATGCCTTTGGGGTTTTACCCCGTACCTCCTGTGATCTAGTCGCCGACGCCCGTCCGGCGCCACCCGGGGCGTAGCCCTCCATCACCGTGCCTTAACGTAGAAGCCGCCATAGTGCATTATACCATCATTTTGAGATGATAGGTTATTTTGTGTATAGATTATAATAAAGTATTGTATTTTTATATGTGGGATTTATGGAATGTAGTACCTACCTACATTTACTTATGAAGATTAAATAGGTTTATTATAACTAGGTATATTATCTCTTTATAAATAAAGCATGTTGTTACATAACTAAAATGTATTTTGATTGGTAGGAGTTGTTCATTTCTTTTACCCGCGGCATCGCGGCAGGTAGCGCCGGCGCCAACCCGTACCAACTTCCAGGACCTAGTCCATTCTTGTTCATTACTTTATCCTTGTACCTACCTGGGTCAAGGGTTGGGCATAGGGAGATTGCAAGTGGGAGGTGGCTAGTCCTTTTCTTGAGTCCTTTTGTCTAGAGGAAAAAAATATAATAGCAAAGGATTATACCTAATGAGCCTAATTTATATTTTTTTTCATAATTATGTACCTACACCATTGACGCAAATACCTAAAAGAGTATGATTAAAAAACAAATTAAAACACTTTCCCGGATCGCGCTTTCAATAATGCCGCCCCTTGTATATGGCTAATTTTTAGTAGGTAGGTACGCCTCTGTTTTGTTTGACGGCGGCGCGGCGGCGGCAGCAATCGCCAGCCTCAGTCGGCAGCATGCCTCCGAGCGGCACGAGGCGCAAGTACCGTAGGCACAGGCAGCAGCGGCATTGCTGGTTTCAGGGACGTTGCTAGTTTTGGACACAAAAACCTCAAAACAACTAAAAATGTGCGAACATTATAGGTCGCATCAACCAAAAAGAACGCTGGAAAACAAGTAAACAAAAACAGTAGAGGGATGTGTTTGCGTATATGACATCCCCTCTCCCTTCTTCCGGCGTTCTTTTTACGTGACGCAACCTATAGGTGGTAGTTGTTCTATCTCACGAAGGCGGGTGAGCAGTCAGTACTTGTAGTTGTGATGTGTCTATGTTTGGTATGACAGCTCGGGCTTTACGGAAGGATCCCGACACCAAGGAATATCTTAATAATCTTAATCTCTAACAAATACTCATGTACTTATTCCGACACTGTATACAGATCAGAGGCTCCCGGTCCCGACCGAGTCGCAACCCTCCCTACTAGTCTGTGCTCCACGAAATTAAACTTTAGTGCGCTTTATAAAGCGCGAAAGCGAGGCGAGTTCTCACTCAGTGCGAGTCATAAAAGAGTCTAAGACTAACACCCGAATACTCAAACGCAACTCAGATTTGAGCACGTCTCAAGTCGTGGTTTTTTGACAGTTTTTAATGAAATTCAGCCAAAAACTCGTCACATGAGACGTGCTTAAAACTGAGTTGCGTTTGAGTATTCGGACGTTAGACTTTTAGACTTAGACTAAGTCTAAATTTATTCTAAAATGGTGAAAAAATTATGTCAATTGTCCACTCATGCGAAGATGGCACAAGATGCTAGTACCTAACTCTCTAAAATACCCTCTTTGATCATCCTTAGAATTAGAACTACTTACGTTGGACAAATCAGTCTAATCTGAATCTCGGAAACGGCTTCAACGATTTTCATGCAATTTAGTACCTAATAACTAGGATTCATTTTTAGAAAATGTTTTTTATCCGTGTTTTATTTTGTCGACCAGATATTTTTTTAGAGACATTGGTGCCTCTCAGTTTCTACGTCCACTGTATTCATAATAAATGTCATGCATGCGTTATAATATCACAGAAGAAATAAATAAAAAACTTGAAGTTTCAAGGAAACGTCCACGGGCCGCGCAGGCGTCAATCGGTCTAGGACATGCGGAGCGGAGTCACTATGTCTGGTGGCAGTTTCCCATCTGGTTGAATTGTTGATAGTACGGAGGGTGCCAGGTAGTAGGTAGGTACCTAGAGCATGGCCACTATGTGGCCAGATAGTCGTGATTGTTGCATGCATCCGTAACATAATGCAATAATTGAATGAACCAGACGTCATAAATGTTGTTTCTCCAGAAAGGCGTCTAACCGTCTGGCAAAGCGTGCAGGGGAGAGGAGACACTTTGTCTGGCCTGCTTCGGATCAGGGGCTTTATGCAATTCGGGAGATTTTCAGATGGGGCGATACCCAGAACACAGTTCTCTATTAGCATACGAGTATTATGAGTAGGATATAAAAATATGATAATGTCTGAACGAATTTTGATGAAACTTATAGGTATAAATAAGGTAATAAGTTACAAGCATTATAAATCTTATTTGGGTCTACATCTGTATAGGATTTGCAGTATGTTTGCCGCAAAGGTAGGTAGGTAGGGTGTCCCAAAAAATAGTGTCAAGCGAATCGAACTCATAAAAATTCAATCGCAAAGAAAAACTCAAGTTTTCAATTTTTTTAAAGAATTATTCAAAAATTCTGAAAAAAATTCATAACTCGAAAACAATAAAAAATCGCGGAACATACATGGGGGTGATTCGGGTACCCCAAGGGGTGTTCTATCTCTGGACTCTCGCTTGACACTATTTTTTTGGGTCATCCTGTAGGTATGATATCTACTTAAACCGCAATTCAAAGTAGGAAATAGTTCATGTTTTAGCCTTTCGTTGCAGCCAGCATAGCGCTAGCGCTGCCAAATGCTGTCTTCCTACTAATATTTACGACGCTCTGCCGGACGAGGATCATAAAGCGTCAGTAGCAAGCTCTGCCATTCCAAATATAAAATGATCTATGACTACAGTATGTTGTCATGTCACTGAAGAAACAATTAATTTTGTCACCAAACGAGCTATGCAAGACGTCTCGGTTCGCTAGCAGAAAAGGTTTTTCAATATAGACAACACCTTTTGAACGCAAAACAAAAATTAAAACCTATTGCTAAACTTAGACTACAAACAAACAGAAGACATGCTAATCTGGTGTGCACAAGCACTTGCACAAACACACACGCATGTTTACACATCAACACACATCTTACGAACATTCACATGCTGGGTTCTCTCTCCTGTGTTCCCAATTTTAGTTTGAAGTGCTGCAGCTCTTGTTATTTCCAATCATTTCTGAGTTTGTTTCATAGTAATTGACTTTAAAAAAATAATAGATTTTTTAACACATTTTCCGTCGAGTTAGAGAAGGCATAGTTTCCCTCATTTCAGTTTGTGCACTTTAGTCAAACTAACACTGTATAAAAATGAACCTGAATGAATCTCTATTTCCCTTGGTCACGGCATCCCGCGTGAATGCTGGACCTATTTCGCTAATTCTTTTTTTTTGTTGTGTTAGCTATTGTCAGGAGGTTCTTTCATAAAAAAAAAATAATTTAAGTAACAGAAAAACATTTTCCCTTACAAAATGTTCACGGGTTTCGTAAACCTGTCTGTCTGGCACAAAATATATTTATTACCAAACGGGGCAATCGACCTTCAGTGTTGCCTGATATGATTAGAACTGCTACTAATCAATAACTAGATTCATTCGTTCAATAAATTTCTTAATCGCACATTTAAAGATACTATAATTTAGTTTGTTGGCAAAAAAAGAGCTAGACTTTCAGTCAGCGCCGGCAGACGCCCTGTTTTAAGCTTGTAGCAATATGTTTATCCAATACTGAATCTTAATGCAGAGTGATAGCGTTTATTTTAAATCTAACCTCTGTTTATCACAGACCTGGATGATGTCAAGGGTATTTTTGGCACAGCTCCGAGCGAGCACTCTCACTGTTATGGTTCACGGATAATTTGCCCAGCGTTGGCTGGCACTGTATAGTGCACACTGCACTTCTGTTCGCAACAGACAGCTCAGGCCACTAGAAACCCGGACCTACGCTTGGGTGGCATGATTTAGGGCCTATTCAAGACTTAAAATAAGCAGGTTTTGTCTTTAGGTGTCTATGCCACTTTTAGTTTCAATAGCACGTTTCAAATTGATCCTTGTGATTGAACTGAATAAAATACTGCTGTAAGTGCATCCAGTACTTTTACTTGATAGGTACTTATTAGGAGCACAATTACTATATTTTTTTTATCTACGTATAAGCTTTATAAAGCTGCTACTTGCAGTAATTAGTACGGCGGGCCCGGGTTAGTAATGTTGTTTCAGTCTAACATTTATGTTTTGTCATCAGCTTTGCTTGTCCACCTGATCCGATAGGCTAGCTTAGCCTAACTAGGTACTATAACAACCATCATAGACCAAACATTCATTGAAACTAGTGGTTCGCCCCGAACAGAGATTTCGTGTTGCGACTTGCGATGCGAACGCTCCAAAAATATAATAGTGGGAGTCACAGGCAAGTCCAATCATTGTGTTAGGTAGGTAGGACTTGTTTCGCTACCAGCTGCTTACTAAGTAGGTACCTACCTATGGTTACCAAGTTTCAACTGAATTGACCTATTTATTGGAATTCCATTGAACAGACTTTGGCTTCATTATCAGAACTGGTCGCTGGACCATTTTATCAAAATTGAGTAGGTACCTACATACCTACCTTCTATATTTATTTAGAGAAAAAAAAATAAGAAAAACCAACAAGGTAGTGTCAATTATCAATACATATTATGTGCCTAGTAGTGCCTACTACATACATGACTAAAATGTCAAATCGCCCAAGTTAACTGATTTTCGTTCGCTTAGCTCACTCAATCAATAACAGAGATACAATTTGGATACAATACAAGGCGAAACAAACTACCAGTTCTTATGATACAACTAGCTGGTACCCGCGACTTCGTCTGCGTAATTTTAATTTGATTAAAGTTTCATGGTTTTATCTTTTAACATTAAGAAATCCCATACAAGCTTTCAACCTCTATTTCAACCTCTTCATCCCTTTTTATCGCAATAAAAGGTAGCCTATGTCCTTTCTCAGGGTCTAAAGATTGTCTGTGCCAAATTTCATCAAAATCGGTTGAGAGGTTTAAGCGGGAAAGCGTAACAGACAGACAGACAGAGTTACTTTCGCATTTATAATATTAATATTAATAATATTAATATAAGTAGGGATTAAGTAGGGATAAATATCACTGAGCAAACAATAACACTAAGTAACTTTGGAACAAAGACGCCGTCTTAAAAACTTGTCACTCAATATTGTTTACCTGATGATGGAGCCGAAGGAAAGGGTATGTGCCCTTTGTATGAGTTTGTTTCCCTGGCGCAAACAGAAACTAATTAACCGCGGTGCCTTTGTTTGCCACTTCCAGAAATTGCCTTAAGACGAAGACTAGAGCTAATATGACTCTCGCTCGCACGTTTTGACATGTTGAAAGATATAAAATGACTAAACCCATTTTCGAAAAATCGCAAACAACCATTTTGTGTGCAATCACATTACGCACACTTTAGTAAAAAAATCATTTTGATCGATACAAGTTTTCCTACTTAAATGTTTGCTCTTCTAGTTTTCGTACTCAAGCAAACTTTTGAATAGGAAAACTTGCATCAATCAAAATGAAATTTTTACCAAACTGTGTGCAATGTGATTGCGCACAAAACGGTTGTTTGCGATTTTTCAATATCAGATTTAGTGATTTTATATCTTTAAAAATGTAGAATCTTGCGAGCGAGAGGTACATTAGGTGTTGTCAACGCCTTAATGTAAGATGTCTGTAGGCGAAGCCGTCGGGAATGAAAAAAGTTACCGTGTTGGTCGCCCACCACAGCCACCAGTGTCACCAGGCACATAGCGCTGCTCTTTACCTACTCTGCTCGCTCTCATCAATGTCCAGTTCAGCCATTCATTATCACGATCTGTATCGCAGCCCAACATCCAGGGCTCTTGGATAACTCAGCGCTAAGGAATGTGGTCCCACCAGCTTTATTTTCTTTGATCCTATCTGAACGTTGATAAATAACTGCTCCATTATTACAGATCCCTTTGTCATCTTTAACATCAACAAACTACGCGCAGGCTTAGTCATTTGAAACAAGTGTCTTTAATGATTTTCTCAACCAGGCATACTTATGATAACTTTCCCCTTTGATCTCTGTTGCATGTGTTTTCTTATCCATCTCTTCTTTTGCGACCCTTTTCGATATAACGCTTGCAGACCAAGTAACCTATGTTTTGAATCTAAGTTCGTCGGTCAAGCAAGCTTTGGTTGGTCGCAGTCACGTCATACCAAACATAAATAGCTCAAGTCACAAGACAGACCGGTCGGCGCTCGACGCTCGCGGACGACCGGCGCGAGCGACGCGGCTCCGGGGGGCAGCGGTTGTGTGGTGTGATGTGTGATGCGATGCTATACCCGCGGCCGCTCCGCTTGGCGCCAACGCTGCTCGCATGTTATTTCCGACGCCATTACTCAC
Source organism: Plemyria rubiginata (assembly GCA_963576535.1). Taxonomy (NCBI): domain Eukaryota; kingdom Metazoa; phylum Arthropoda; class Insecta; order Lepidoptera; family Geometridae; genus Plemyria; species Plemyria rubiginata. The sequence goes on along the minus strand of OY754908.1, from coordinate 10,475,420 downwards.
ACGGGCTTAGACTAATTATAATATTCTGAGAGCTAGCATCGCTCAAATCGGCCAACCCATGTCCTCCGCGTTGGCCGGCGCGCAGCGCACTCAAATATCATCTGGGTTTATGGCTTGTTTGATAAATAGGGCCGTTTGAGCAACAAGGAAGAGACTATCTAAGTAACTGAATTCTCGTAATTGGATTACTGTTCCTGTTAATTTATTATTGCTAGCATAGGACGCGGTATAAATGTAGCGGTGAGATCAGAGGTGTCGGCACGTTAAAACAGCATTTCTCGGTAAACACGACCGAGCCGAGCAGTCGCAGCGGCCAGCGGCCGGGCGCAATCAACGCGCCCCTTGACATCAGCTTCGGTGCCTCTGATAGTGGCAAGTACGGCCTTAATAGCATTTGGCACACAATCTAAACATCTGATATCGCGTTCTACAACATTGTCTTCAATATAAATAAATAAATAAATTAATAATCCGATAGGTTGGTACTTAGTTACGTACCCATAAGTGTTTTTAGGCGCCAGCAATGGTTTGTATTTTATTGCAACAATTTCGAAGGTTATGTAGATGAAAAAAATATTTGCATGATTTGTGTGTGTGCTTACCGTTTCATTCTACCCACAATTTTTCAAGCATTTAGGAAAAAGTAGGCGTGGTTTGAAACGGTAGCTTGAATCAAATTTTGTGGGTCGAAACGAGAAATATACCTATTGGGTTGAAAAATTGTGGGTTCAATGAAACGATAAGCACTCGATTCGAAACTACACCTGCCATCTACATTGCAGATATTTACAAAAGACTTAACCTTCATAGTCAAGGAAGGGTCAATGATGTGACTGTATGTGGACTCGTACATATTCAGGAACGACGACCGACCATGACGCAAAACGTAGAAGACGGTGCCAAAGAAAGTGAAAAAATGTGGATACATTTCTTCGTGCTGTTTTTGTTACCCACCTAACGTAGGTAACGAATGCCAAGACCGAAATATCGGTACGAAAGGAACATTCGACAATATCTATTTATATATTTCAAGTTTGCGTGGCACTGGCTTTTCAAGTTGAAACGTGCATATCAGTTTGTACGAGTTTTTAACAGTTGGCCTCCGATAAACTTTGTGATAGCGCCTCCGCCACCCGAGAGCATACCTTGCGCAGACCACCCCAGTGTGATGCCTTTTAATCGATGTCATAAATATTCGTGGCGCAAGATGGATAATCTTTTATGTGCCATATTAAGCCATGATAAGCTACGTGAGGCTTACCTACCTATACTAGGTTCACTGACAAATCTCTTTAAAACATTAATCCACCTTGTCAGGAAATTTTATAATGCCAAACAGAGGCCGATTAAGAATGGACTAAGATATTATCCTGTTGCATCATACAATTTAGGTAGGTACCTTAACCTTACCTTCGAAATATAAAACACGGCATAGAGTCCGTCCACCTACTAGTCCGTATGCTGTTAAGTGGAAAGTTCAAAGGAATGTCAAATCGCAAAGTTAAGCACTTCCCGATAAATTGAATGGCCATTACGAAATCACCAACTTGTTATCAAAATACTTGCAAATCGTGGGCAAATCCATATGAAGTAGTTGACCTAGTTTTTGAAACAAAGAATGAGTCAAGCTGCTGCGTGTCACTGCGGAAATATGCATGACTGTTTAGCTGAGCTGGAGAGGTGACAGGAAAAAAGGTGAAAGAAGTTAAACATTGCACGGCGTATTGATGAAATCTACATAGAATAAGGGCTGTGAAAAACAAAACCTTTAAAACTGCCTCGGAAATAAGAAGCATCGCATCACACATTGGCAACGGCAACTACAGCCTAAATTGCTGGTCGTAGACTTGCGATTCTAGCGGTATATCGTCTTGAGGCGTAATTAAATAAAAAAGGTAAAGGTGTATAGGTGCTTAGAAAAGAAATCCAGAAATTCAACCTAAGTGCAATGGGGGTTGAAGTTTTAAAGGGGCAGACGAAGATTTAATTGCTTTAGTAAGATTCAATTTTAAACCTTGAATTTGGTGTAGAGTTTCATGAGTGCAAGTATTCATCGTAGGGTCTGAAAATGTTAGAAACAAAATTTTATCCCTGAGACTTCAAAACTGGATTGTCGTTTTCTTTATTCCGTGGGATTTTCAAACGCTGAGCCATTAGATCATGCTTGAAATAGGATCCTACAGCTACAAATACGCTTTAAAAAAAACGGTTCATAATGATAAGAACCGTCAGTATCTCTAACGATCTATACAAGGCCACAGTCAGGCACAGGTCCAAAACACACAAATTATGACCTCAAGCTTAATTTTAGTAGGGGATAAAAACTAGAATCTGAATGGAAATTACCAGAGCATCTATCCATGGACACAAAATGTTGATATCGTTACCTACAACACGTCCACATACAATGTTAAACTGGTTAGTTAAGTTGGGTGCGCCAAGTAATTTGCCGAGGGGTAGGGCGGGGAAAGCGGCTCAGGGGCACAGCGACAAGTTGTCTGGCAGGGCCGGCGCCCGGGCCGAGCCCTGCCCCTCGCACCCCGCTAGATTATTATGGGCTCGAGTCGGCCTGCCTGGTTCAGAGAATGCTGCCAACTATCAAGTATCTTTCAGCTACATTTAGTTTTATAAGATTATCAAAGATCTGCAATGGTGTCATTAGGTAAGTTATATTGGAGGTTTTTTTATTTGGAAACTGTTTAATTCGGATATTTTTGCATGCTTAAGACTTACCCACAAAAATATCCGAATTAGGATGGTTATCATGGATATCTATACGAAGTAGATAAAAGTAAGAAAGGATGGACTTAAAACCATGGCTCACGTTAAGGTTAAAAAAAACATTGAAACTACATATTTGGGCAAATTCATCGTACACCTACTAGCAAATTTTAAATCCTTTCAGGTAGATTAATAAGTATTGAGAATTGCACGAGTTAATATTTTATAACTCCTGCAGGATTCATTTTACATAAAATGAAGAATCCTGGCCCAAATGTACACGGCTTGTAATTTAATGAAAGAAAGAAAGCAGAAAGAAAAATTATTTATCAACCTAAAAAAACTACAAGTACAGGTTAGATAGATAGAAAATACTTTATTGCACACAACTTAAGGATACAACAAAAAAAAAACAAACTTAAAACTAAAAGTACAATGGGCGGTCTTATCGCTAAGTAGCGATCTCTACCAGACAACCGTTGGATGAAATGGACTCAAGCAATTTAGAAGGTTTTAAGGAAGGGTTAGGTAGATAACAAAAAAGTAATAATATAAAGTAAAAAATAATAGAAAAAAAACAGTCCTGCGTGGTCTATGGGTTAACAGGAAAAATTAATGGAAAAATTATTATACACACACACACACACACACATTTTTATTCGAATTTGAATGATCGAGTATTGTCATTTATACGATCAGTGGAGCATAACAGTCCCCATAGATTGTTAGATTTTGCCCAAAAATCAGATTTCGTAAAGTCGCGACAGGCGACAACTGAATGACCAGTACAATTTTCGCCCGTATAAAATCTTGCCTGTTTTTTCGATCCATACGATGATACTCGCATCTGCCATTCTGTAGGTAAATTAATACATTGTCCTGCTTTTGATTTCATCGTTAAGCTTTCACCCTTGTGTTCTCCATGGTCATATAGATTTATCGATCGATCTTCAGATGTGAATCCTTCTACGAGTTCATTTACAAGTGCAGGAACAACCGCCACGGTGTTGTACTTTATAGCCACGCCGTCCACCCTGCCGGCATATATTCTTTCAAAGTTTTCGATCGCATTGCCAGCAATACAATCACCGACGTTAGTCCCTGATGTGGTACAAAATAGATGATGTCGACCATCTCCGCAAATTTTGGTTGCACAGAAAGGTAATAGATTGTCCGTGAAATAATTTATCCTGTACGGATCTTTCACAATGGGAGTCTGTGACTAACGGCGCCACTTTCGTAATCATAACACTTGCCTTGTTTTTTCACGAATGAAATCTCCGTTGAGGGACAATCCGTGGATGTTGCCGTAGCAATCGTACAAATAATTCCAATGCAAATTAAATTAATTTTCATTTTTACAACTGCGCACAACTGGTCAATCTTAGCTCTTAAAAAGGTCTCGTTACCGCAAGGTCCGATAATACAATGAGCTGCGCAAATGTATCTTATCGTAATAATGTTATTGTTTATCGTGCACACGGTACTAGGTAGTTGACCGCGCGCACTATAATGGTAGGTAAGTTTATTATAATTTATTTTGACATTGTTAATTATTGTTTTTGATTAATTTCCATTAATTCTAGACTTGTTTAACCACCTATTTAATGTTTGTATGCTAAGCAACAGGATCTGGAGACTTGAAACTGCTCACCAACCATCTTATTTTGTAAAACCCACATTCACGAACATTAGATGATTTATGATTTAAGTTGTTTGTGTTACATAATGCGACTGGCATTACTGGCGATGATGGCCACCTGTCGTTGCGTGAGCGAAGAGTTGATGGCTTCGACGAGATCGTCCTTCGTCAAGTCTTCGAGCAGCGCGATCTTGTTTTGTCGCGCCCGATGTTTGTCTTTGGGCAAGTTCTCCTTCACCTTGTTCAGCACGTTCATCGAGTTGGGAACGTAATCGCTTTTGAACACGATATCGCGGTCGTCGACGGACGTGTTCGACGGTTAGTGTGATCTATAAATAAGAAAGATACTTATAAATAATATTTCTTATTTATAGATCCTATAAATAAGACCTATAAATAAGACTTATTTACAACTTATTTAAAATAAGTGTGGGCAACACTATTAAAGCCACCGTCTACCCCGCCTCACCCCGCTACCCGCTGCGCTCGCGCCATCGCTTCTCAGAAACCGATACCGCCGACACAAGTAGGTAGGTATTATGTGCCAGCGATATTGACGCACACATTGGTCGGTTACCAGTACATCTTCACAAGGAAAATTTAAAATGTGCTAGCGAACGTGAATAACCACCTAAATGTGTCATGATGGCGGCGCTCGTTAAGAGCTTTGCTAGGCACACGTTAGGTAGGACATTTTGGAACATTCAAATAGGGACCCATCTACCTCATAAATATCTATCAGCTTTTACTTCAAATTAGATAGAGATATTATAGCAAGTGACTTGACTTTACAGCAGATAAGCTTTGATCGAGCTTTCAGAAACCGGCGGTTATAATGGAAATACAGTCCTTGTTTTTTAGTACCTACCTAATAGTTATGGTACTGAAGTTACAACTAAAGCAGCATTGTGTGTGTACTGTGTAGAGAACTTCTAATGAACTAATATGCATAGCAGTTTCCTAGAAAAAATGTAAAATGACACGCATAGCATAACAAACAATACATGACCTATAGATGAATGGCTATATAGGTTGTTTGCGACTCTTGGTCTCGTTAGGTAGCGCTAAACTGCTTTGTTATTGTGTTGATTGTCATGTCATAACTATTCAGTTGCTAGAATTAATTACTTATAGCCATACGTTTGCTAGAGTCAAGTTAATATGGCTTAGGTATGCGATAGTGGTTTGTATTTGTATGTGTGAATAATAATTCAGTCTTGGCAAGTGGCAATCGGCCCCGGTTACCCCACTGCTTAGTCGCCAAAGCCAGAACCACAGTTAACGTATAGACTTGACCAGCAGCGCTAGGCAGGTCGCACTTAATATGGAGAGTTGTCTAATCCACTGAATAAATTACCAACGAGCCTAGGTTTCTCCTGAATGACTAATGGGCATTTAAAGAATTAGCTCAACGCGTATGCTGCGCGCTTTCCAATCTCTATGCAATTCTTACACAATACCTATATACCTAGGTACTCACCAACCAATAGACCAGGGTTATCTTCAGCCTGCGTGACTTTACTTACTATCCTGCTGTACCTATCAGTTATCAGCTTTGCAGGTGTTTCGATTATGTCTCTCACTCTATATTATTATCTTTATTCAGCTCCGTTATTATTATTAGCAAGCCTAATGGTGCGCTACGCACTGTAGTGTTGTAAGACTATTTGAGACAGACAACTGGAACAAAAGGTAGATCGAATAACGCAAGGCATCTTAAAACGGATGGTCACAAACTAGAGTAACAAATGTTGATTTCTAATTTAGCTCGAATTTCAATATAACTTTGCAAAATAATTCTAATTTAACCAATAAAAGACGCAGCATGGGAATGCATCCCGTTTTACTAGTTAAGTTCCTGTGCGTTTTTGGAAACGTGTTATGGAGATATTGCATTTAGCTAAGAGAGAGCACAAAGAAAGTGGCAGTAGCGGCGCCTGCATTCTAAAAAAAAACAAGTTTTTAGAATCATACATATAAACACACCTCCAATATAGATAACTGTGTTATGTAACCAGCTACAGCACCTGGGTTTCTCGCGAATCGCGCCGCGTTTCGCAACGATTAACCTGCCGCGACCGATACAAAGGAAATGCTTACGCTGCATTTCAACCAGGTGTCGGACCGTGTGAATTTTTGGACATATTAAAAGTGATTCACTTCTGTTCTTTACTTCAGACATTAGTCACGTACTTTTAATTAGAACTAATTAGTATTTAATTATATTCATTAAATTTATTTTAAACAGTTCGGTCATTTTGTATCCGCCCTCGCAGCCGTACATAATTACTGTGCTTTATAGAGCAACATAATATCTGCACATTGTTTGATGTAGCATAGCATCAAGACAACGGAACTTGCTATTTCAAAGTGGTCAACTCTACATAAATTAATTCTATCAACAGCCTGATCTATCTTTCAGAAAATCTTTTACGTTTTAAATTTAAAATACATTTTATTTCAGTCTTGATTTAAACTTTTTATATTATAAGTAGCTTTATACTTACAAAACTAATAGTATGCTCAAATGCCGCAGAACGAGATAGCTGTTTGGATAGAAAATTTTAAACATAGGAATAGTTTTAACCTACAGTTTTCCAGGTTCATGGCCGGCCGCTACGCTGACCTTTCAATCATTCAAAAATAATTATCTTCTAAATAGATTCATTGTCATGGTAAAACGAGAGCACGAAACGAACAACTAAAAATACTGATTTGGCAATGACATCAGAGGAGTAGACATATTATGTATTTTGTAGCTAATGGCGAAATAAAAAAGATAAAGTCAATGGATAGATGAAATAAATATAAGACCATATGGGTTGGGTTGAATAAAACCGGTAGCTATTAATATTAATGATATTGAAAATGTCCTTGAATGTTTAGAAATCTTCTGTGTGTTTTCAAAGAACATCATCTAATTTTTATTGTTTTTGAATAAAAAACGCAAAAGATACCTAACTCTTGTTCTCTCTTTTAAGAAAAACCAGATTCCAGGGTTTTCTTTATCCGTCTCGAAGGACCAAATAACGGTTTCATTATGAAATTTTACACAGACACTAATATTAAAAGTATATTAGGTATGTGGACTTTAAATTGATAGGAGGTATTTTCATTAAAATTACACACTTTAAAGCTACGTTCAAACCACGCGATAAAGCAGTAAAGTGGCAGCGACTATAAAAAGGTATCAATGACTCTGCGTGCCTCTGCCCGATGCGTTGAGGCTACACACACAACAATATAAAATACTGGCGTTGTGAATCTGTCGCTAGCTATCGACTTTGTTTTCAGCAACAGAAAGCGTCTCAAAATCTGTGTATATTATAAACTTAGGGGGTACTCATATTAGTAATTTACTTCAGAAGTAGACGCAATCACGCGTCGGTTTGCTGGAACCTTAGTAGGAGGCTTAGTTAGTACTAACAGATAAATGTTCAATCTTCATGAGACCAATAGTTTACTAAAAGAATCGGTAAAACGATTTTCAGAGATCGCATCGCATATGTATGTGTATGGGTATGTGCCAAATGTAATGTTTGGACGTACCTCTGACTACCCCCCTTAGACATCCTCAAAGAATCTTGAGTTAGTACTTGGTACTGAGAGATCTGAGGGGATATCTACCGTGCCTGGGGATCAAAGTCGTGAAGCTGTTTCAATTTTTTTTTTTGCATCGCATGACTGCCAGAGACTTGGTAACAAAATTAATACGGAGAGTTTAAGACTAAATTTTTTGTAGGTATGTCCTTATCGAATGTAGAACCTTATTAAATTGAAAACTAATGGTTCCATTTAAAGAATAGGTACCTATTGCTCCTATTCTATTGATAAAGTATTGAGTTGAAAGGGTTGAATCAAGTCTCAATTTTCTGAGCCTGCTGGGCTCGAATCCTTTTTTTATGCTGACGCCTCACATGGACTATGTTGGCTCCAAGTTGTACTGTTAGATCCAAGATCCAAGATACTCCAATATGTGGATTGATCTTGGACAGTTTTTGGATATACAGTTTGGTTCAACCAAATTAGAGCCAAGCTTGGACGCAAAGTTGAATCCAATGTGTGTCGCCGGTATTAACGTTGGGAATCCTCATGGATACTCTTGTGTACTCTTGTCTTGGATACGTTGTGGTGAAAAAAAGGTTAATATCAGACTCTTACCGACTATAACCCAACGGGGTCCTTCTGTACACCATGTGCTGGGGCTGTGGTACGCTTTCGCTTTCTTCCAAGGCCCCGGCGCGGCGGTCTTAGCTAGAATCCTGCCTCAAGTTTACAAAAGATTAGCTTTTCAGGAGATCACATAGAGAAAGCCACTGGGTCTATGGTAAAAAAGCAGTAAGCTGAATCCTACTCTCCCCAGTTAACATTTCTAATTACCTGGATCACTGATGCAAGGAATGTAGGCAAGTATCTAAATAATTCAACGCCTAACTTGGTTGTCAGTCCAATGGACGTGTGACCTATTCTCTTTTGATACTTAGTTGCGGCTTGCAATGAATTTCCTATCATGTAAGAAGTTTCTGTTGTGGGCTTTAATAAAATAGGTACTAACCTAAACTGTCTTACTTCGAAAATAGCAGTTGTGTAGTTTCATTCATGAATCATAAATGATATAGCAAATATTTGAAAAGGACATCAAGCCATAGGGTTCGAATAATTCATTTTTGGGTAGATTACCTACCTTAAAAAAACCTAAGTAGGTAAGTATATAACTTGTCACGAGTGTCGAGTGAGTTACCTACTACTTCTTCTTATCGAAGTTAGGTACCTAGAACTGGAGATAATATTATAATAAATAATGCTGGACAATCCACACAGCACTATCTAGCCCCAAAGTAAGCTATTCAAAGCTTGTGTTATGGGTACTAGATTACTGATATATTTAATACATAGATAGATATTTTTTTATTATACACATTATTATTATTTTTTCAAAGATTTTTTTTTCTCAAAATATAAATATTTTGGTAATAATGAAGCTCACGGGCCTAAGCCAAGTGCGAATCATGATTTGTTGGAGCATTTGCGTCGTCTTGCAGGAATTTCCTCACTATCCGACAAGTATTTAAGATAGCAGCTTTTTGCATTGTTACGTATGTGTTTTCTGGTATATCAATTACTTTAAGATATTGGTGAATGCATTTCGGTATCACTCCAGTGCTGGAGAGCACCAATGGTACAATATATACTTTATTAAGGTTCCATATTCTTATTATTTCTTCCTTTAGTTCTGTGTATTTATGTATTTTTTCTGTAATAGTTTTTTGTAAGTTATGTGTATTTGGTACCGCAATATCTACGATGTAAGCAATTTTATTTATTTTATCTACTAATGTTATATCTGGCCTATTATTATGAATCGTTTTGTCTGTTAAAATAGCTCTATCGAAGTACATTCTATGGCTGCTATTCTCCAGCACAGGTTTTGGGGAGTATTGGTAGTATGGTGCAAGTTTACCGTTTATTAATTTGTGTTTAAGGGCAAGTTTTTGATGAATGATGTGTGCTACTTGGTTGTGTCTGTGTGTATAGTCTGTTTGTGTGAGGCTGGGACAGGCACTGGTGATATGTTGGATTGTTTCCGGAAGACGGTGGCACAGTCGACATTTGTCATTTTGCATAGTTGGGTCTTTTATAATGAACTTTCTGTAATTTCTTGTATTGATAACCTGATCCTGAATCGCTATCATGAAGCCTTCTGTTTCCGGAAACAGAGAGCCGAACTTAAGCCATTTATTAGAAGCTTGTAGGTCTACGTGAGGTTGTTCCAAGTCCTGCAGATGTCTTCCATGTAGTTCCTTATTACGCCAGTTTGTAAATTTTGCAGTAGTATTTTCAGTCACGGTTAAAAATTTATGGTTTTTATCTAATAAGTTTAGTGGTGTATATTTATTGTCAGTATCCGTTGTAGCTGAATGAATTTGACTGGATATCGATTTTTCGTAAAAGAAACTCCTAAGGTTTGTAATTTGTCCTACCCACAAGTTCTTTAAGTCAATCAATCCTCTCCCCCCCTTTAGCCTTTCAATAGACATTCTTTCAATGGCTGATTTAGGGTGTAGATGATGATGTTTGGTAAGCGTTGATCGTGTCTTCATCTCTAATTTCTTTATATCAGTTGCAGACCACTTCACAATACCAAACGAGTATGTGAGAATTGGTATGGCATAGGTGTTTAAGGCCTTAAAAAGGTTTTTGGAGTAAAGTGGTTTTTTGCAGATCTGATTCACTCTGTGGAAGTATTCACTACGTAGGTCCTCTTTTATTTGCTTATGATTGATGCTTCTTCCTTCCTGCAGACCCAGATATTTATAAGTTTCGTTTTCTTCCATGAGAGTAAAATAACTATTCTGCACGTTCCCATTTCCATTACCACCAATTTTCCCTTTTCTTATATTTATTGTTTTACATTTATCTAATCCGAATGACATGTTTATATCTTTACTAAATTGTGCCGTATTTTCTATTAGCGTCCTCATTTCTTTTTCAGATTTAGCAAATAATTTTATATCATCCATATACATAAGATGACTTATTGCAGTACTAGATGTTAGTTTGTAGCCATAGTTTGAGTTGTTAAGCAAAGTGGACAACGGATTGAGTGCCAGACAAAACCACAGTGGGCTGAGAGAGTCGCCTTGAAAAATGCCATTAGAAATTGGGATTTCATCTGTGGTTACAGTATGGTTATTATTAGAAAGTAATAGAGTAGTTCTCCAATTACCCATAGCATCTTCCAGGAAAGTTATTAAGTCTGGGTTTACTTTGTAAATCTGTAATACACGAATCAACCATGAGTGGGGTACACTGTCAAAAGCTTTTTTGTAGTCAATGTATGTTAGATGTAGGTTATGGTTATGTGAGGTGGCGTGTTTTAATATAGTAGAATCAATAATTAACTGTTCTTTGCAACCCCTGTGGCCCTGTCGACACCCTTTTTGCTCTTCTGCTAGAACATTATTTATGTTTAAATGGTGATTTATTTTAATCGTTATACAAGATGTAATTAATTTATATATGGTTGGTAAACAAGTTATGGGGCGGTATTGTGAAGGATCAGCTGTGTTATTACTTTTAGGTAGCATGTATGTTATTCCTTTAGTAGCAAAGTTTGGTAATTCTTCTGTGCCTTTTAGTACATTAGATATAGTTTTAGCTAGAATATTATGAAGTACAGAGAACTTTTTGTACCAAAAGTTATGAACTCCATCTATACCCGCAGCTTTCCAGTTTTTCATTCTCCGAGTTACTATATCTATGTCTATTTTGTCTATCTCTGAGAACTCCATCTCATTTATTGTTTCTGCTTTAATTTCTTCTACTTTAATCCATTCAGCTTGTTCGTTGTGTTCCCGCTCTTTTTTCCAAATATTTGTCCAGTATTCTTTAAGCTCTCTTTCATTTGGGATATCTGAAACACTTGTGTTAGTGGGATTTGTCCTAAGAGATCTGTAAAAACCTTTTTCGTTAGATGTAAACATTTTATTATCTAATTTACGCTGTAATGCTTTATTGTAACGCGCAAGCCTTTGTGATTTTAGTGTAAGTTTTTGTTTAAGTGTGTCTAAAAACTCTTCTGGTCTTACATTATTTTCTTCGTGATTTGAATGAATTTTGTACTTTTCGAAAATTGAATTAACTTTTTTAACTAAATTTACATTTCTGTTGTTATTTATGAACTGGGTCACCCTCCCAATATCGGCTCTAAGGCTTTTGATGTCATTCTCTAATCTAATCTGCCATGCTGGCTTATTGATCAGTGGTTTTGGTTTTTGGCTATTGTCGGAAGAGATTTTATACCCGAGTTGTGTGGATATTACTACAGCACTACAGTATATGAGCGTGTGGATATTAACTAAATTAGACTCAGTTGAAACGAACCTATCGAGAATCTCGTGGTTGAATACGTGGACTAATTCGTACAACTTTTTATTTTCACGTAAGCGTGGTAGCTTCGGCCTAGACGTTGGATCAGTATCTGAGTATAGGGTCAGAGCAGATTGTAGTCGATCTATTAACTCTTGAACTACAACGTTGGTCACTTCGGCATGTTGAGTGCTCATATTCATTTCAGGTAAATGTAGAAGTGGTATGTCAGGTGTTGGTGTTTGAGTTAAATGCAGAGGTGTTTGCGATTCAAAGGGTGGTGTAGTAGAGAGAGTGAGAGAAGAAACTGTTCTTATAGTGTTAACTGGGTCTGCTGTGTTAACTTCAGTATAAGCTCCTACTCCAGGCATCGGTGTGGCTATCGAAATGTCATTCAACTCCTCTTCTGAACGCAAAAGCTCAGAAACTTCAAGCTTTAAACAGCCGATTTGTTTATCTGATAAAAGTTTGTTTCTAACAATAACCCTTCTTTGGTCTGCTATTCTTTGCGATGATACATCCAATGTGGGATATTCAAGTTTAAATTGATCGTGTAGTTTTTGACAATACATAGTCTTGTCAGTTTCTAATTTGGTGACGTATAAGTAGGAACGCATTATGAAAGTATTTATATCATTATTCCATTTCATGCGTACCCTCGGTTTGCCAGCTTTGGTGGTCGCAGGTTGAGTGGCAATTGCCTCTTGCGAAACATCCTCAGCTGGGGTTGCTGCTCTACTACTACTTCGTGTATTGCGGCGACATGCCAGTTGGGTTGGCTGTCTTTTGAACTCGGTTGAAGTAACCGGTGATTTTGTAGGAGAAGGAAGAAAAGGTGAAGAAGGAGGAGAAACGGATGAATTAGATTTGAAGCTAAGGTATGAAGGTGGAGAAGAGGGAATTGATGAAAAAAGAGATGATGGTGAGGATACAACAGAGATACTATCTGCTTGGCTACACGGGCTCCTCTCCTCAATTGGAGCTAGCCGTTTTACTCCCTCATCATGTTTGCTCGTCGTGCTGCGACGTGCAGTGCCGGTAGATGTGCACCGGCTTCTAGTTAGCGACCGTAGGTTATACCTCCTGTTGGACTCGCATTGTTCGGGTTCCCCGGCAGAGGGCCGCCCATTACCCTCGCCACCGATGGTTTGCATGCTGTAGCGTCCAGCATCGGCTCCAGACGCGCCCCGACGATCACCCTCGGGAAGCGACCATATACTTATACTTTTACTTGGCTCCATCATGATGGGTTTGCCATTTCCCTTTTTGTCACTTGCTTCTCGATTACACATCTCGCGACAGGTCCCTGACAAGTGCAAGCTACGCAATCGCTGCTCCCAAGCGTCACTCCTTGTACAAAAAGAGTAACACTAGACAGCAACGACCACAAATCCCAGGCCTGCCCTAGATCCGCCGCAAGATACACAATCGGGAAGCCGCTAAGTAATTTCATTGCGAGTGTCCGCCCCTCACGTGGCTAAGATGGTCAGCACGGACGTAGGGTTGGGCTTTGAGGGGCTTATTATTATTATTATTATTAGTTTACACAGAGGTCGTCAGAGGTCGTCATAATAACTAGGTACTTAGGTATGTTCTAGCTATTCGAAGTGGGTTACTTCACAAAGAGAAAATTCCAGTGTTATGTAATCATAGTGCATCGATAGATAAGTGGTTGTGCTAAGTCGTGTATCATATCTATATCGATAAAGCTAACAATAGGTACGATTCCCTTATAGTAGAGAACGTCAAGGTGAGCAGGCCAGCAGCGCCAACGAGTCTGGTGCGTCAGTGTTGCCGCATGCTGGCTCAAAACTAGAAGTGCTGATAAGTTAACTACTTAGGCATTGATAAGAGGGTCGAATGAAATCGATAGCTGCGGCTTTGAGTCACATTGTCAAGAACATGTCTCGAAAAACTAATAACAGGACGAAGAAATATAAACATACATCGAACAGCTACACAATTGTTATCATATTAAAAGTATCAGAAACTAGGTAACCAAGATGTTAACGCGAAGAAATAATAGATGATAGACTGGGCCACGCTGAAATACGTATGTAAAATAAACTGCGGCCTGCCTTGATGAGTAACGAACGTTCGGTTACATAGCGGTTCGTTTTTAGAGACATAAACTCAATATTATTTTAATTTCCAATAACACCACGATTAATCAAGTTTTCGGCGTCGTCGCAAGTTATTAGTTGGCAGCACCGGGTACGGTACCTCTGCCTCTTCAAGCGAGGCGACTATCAAGCGCCCACGCAAGAGCCTACGCGTCTCCAACGTTCACTATGATACGCTACGCCCGACGCATAGTAATGAATTCGTGAACGTCGTGAGTTCTCGCTGTGCGAGATCGTTACCGGATCAACGCACCTAGATGCGTGAAATCACGTTATAATCTATTAGCTCTGGCACCTTGGTACTCTCTTGTTCATGCATAATTGACTAACCATCAATTCCAATAATTCCAACCAAAGTTTAGCATCTTTTACAAAGGACGATGAATTTACTGGTGACCTAGGCTAGATCTGCCCGGTCACCAAACCACCTTAACCAACATAAATATTTTTGCGGTAATTCATAAAGTAACACATTTACCTACTTACATTCACCTGCAAAACAGCTCAACACGGTTTATAAATTACGTAAGTACCTACTAAGATAAAAAAGTAGGTCGGAAAAAAATATTGAGTTAATGATGGGTGTCCCAAATAACCAGCGAAGTGGTGCTATTTGGGACATGCAAATTAAACTTCAATTTTAGCACAATCTAAACAAGAAAATAAAATAAAATCTAGTGGAAACTATTCGGAACACTATTAGGCGTGCGTTTGAAGAATAAGTTTGTGCAATATTGATTAAAAAATCAAAAAAAAGGGGAAAAAACTGCAAAATCAATTTTTTATTCGTCTTTATTTAGGTTTCAGTTAAGGCGTTGACAACACCTAAGATTTCTCTCGCTCGCACGATTCAACATTTTGAAAGATATAAAATCACAAATTCCAATTTTGAAAAATCGCAAACAACCATTTTGTGTGCAATCACATTGCGCATAGTTTGGTAAAAAAATCATTTTGATTGATGCAAGTTCTCCTACTCAAAAGTTTGCTTGAGTACGAAAACTAGAAAAGCAAACTTTTAAGTAGGAAAACCTGTATCATACTAATACCAAAATGATTTCTGATTCGGGCATTTTTCCCTTATATTATTGTGTTATTTGTGTTCGAACAGTATTTATGCGTGTCACTGGATAGTTATTCGTTCAAACAACTTCCCCGAAATGAAATAATAGTCAATCGCACCTCGAAACTGCGAGCCGCTGTCGCCGGGCCCTTAAGAGGTTTAGTTTCAACGGTCTTATAATAATAAAGACAACCTCAGTGGCGCAGCGGGCGAGAGTCCGCCTGCGACGCAAGAGGTTGCGGGTTCGATTCCCGCCTCGGAACAAATTTGTGTACGATCTGCAGAAATTTGTTCCGTTGGTCTGGGTGTTTATGTATAATAAAAAATATCTATCTATGTAAATATATAATGTATTAAATATATCAGTCATCTAGTACCCATAACACAAGCTTTGAGTAGCTTACTTTGGGGCTAGATGGCGCTGTGTGGATTGTCCAGCATTATTTATTTATTTATTTATTTAATTGTTAAATTGTACATTAAAAATAGGTAGGTCTCTTTAAAATTTAAGAGAAACTACCAAAAAATCAAAATATGTTCATAATTAACATTGTGGTATTATTTGGACCGCCAAATAAAACCACAATATATTATTGAAAATCAAGGTTCAGGTTAGTCGGGACGGATGTCCCAAATAACACCAAAACCCGTTCCAAATATCACGGCTCATAAAAGAGCAAGAAAAATCCAATACAAATAGCACTTATTAACCAAGCGAATACTTAATTTCAATCCTCAATAACCATATATTTGGTTAGTCATAATGATATTTTGCTAACGTTTATGGATTTCTTGTTGCAGACCAATTTTGTACACCTAATTATTTTAACAAAAATCTATCATATTCAAAAACTCGTTATTTCTGCCCTGCGTGAACCAATAAAACCACAAACGACAACTTATGAAAAGCATAGTTATTAGTATTGCTACATAACATTTTTCAATTCGTAATACCAATGAAAAAAAAAATATGAATAGGTAGATGAAAATAAAAAATTGAGATGTCCGAAATACCTAACACCACGAGTCCCCAATAACACCGGTTTACGGTATTGAGTTTATATCTCTAAAAAACAAACCTATAAGCAACCGACGACCCTTTGTTACTCATCAAGGCAGGACGCAGTTAATTTTACATGCGTATTTTAGAGTGGCCCAATCTGTCATCTATTATTACATAAGTAGTTATTTTTTCTAGACTTTTCTTATAGCATTTGTAAATAATCGTCAAGTATTTAAACTTATTTTGCATAGGTACTGGGCGAGGCGAGACTAAAACATTCTGTCAGCATTGAAATCAGCGAACTAAGAACTTTGCGCAGTGGCGTGCTATCGGCACCTGAGGTCAAAGGGGTGGTGTGGTACTCATTATAATAAATAGTAATTATTATCGGTCGGATAGCGGATCCACGCGCAGCGAGCGAATACATTATGTACTATCTACCTAGCTGCTAGGCACATGGGTACCTATATGTTTTTTATGAGTCACCGTTGTTGTCGTGATACAAAGCACGTTCGATCCAATCCGCGATACACACACAGCACTGCCTGCTTCTTTAGTTCATTTTCATACCCACTTCAAACCATATACCTAACTAGGTTTGTTTTAATTTACCGTTTCTTACCTCAACCACAAAATAGTAAGAAATACACAAGTAGAATGCCTACATTATTAATTTTTGGACTAAGTAATTTACTCAGACGGACGATAGTAGTACCTACATAAATAAACTGAAAACTGAAACAGCTTCACGACTTTGATCCCCAGGCACGGTAGATATCCCTTCAGATCTCCCAGTACCTACCAAGTAGGTACTAATTCAAGATTCTTTGAGGATGTCTAAGGGGGGTAGTCAGAGGTACGTCCAAACATTACATTGGCACATACCCACATTTTGCAGTAGTTAGTATTCCATACGTGACAGGTTGCAAGCCCATCGCCGCTGTTAGAATACTAACTGGTTTCCTCACGATGTTTTCCTGCACCGTTTAAGAGCACTGGCATTGCGCACATAAATTTTTTCGATAGAAAAATCCACTGGTGCACGACCGGATTCGAACCTGCGACCTTACGATCGGAAGGCGGGGTCACTCCCACTAGACCACCGGTGCTCTTACACACATAAATAAATAAACTACATTTTGATTAGGTACAAGAACTCTTTTTAGGGTTAAGCTCGCCTTTGTACATGTATTGTTATTTAAGTTTACCGTATATTTTCACTGTGTACAATAAAGAATAAAGAAGAATAAAGAAGAAGAAGAAGAAGTTGGCAACACTATAACTTACGCAATACGCACAGAACAAAGGAAAATCAAGACTTCAAGTAAGGTACAATAAAACTTCCGGGGTCCTATAACTAATATGATGGTTAGGTTAGGTAGGTAAGGTAGGTACCGTCCTAATTTTGTTGACTGTGTAGTGGTTGTAATGCGAACTTTTCGTAGGTAGTTATTGGTAATTCGAAATTATAATGCATGGCCATGAAGCTATTCTATTATTTGATAAGAAAGCCAATCAAAGCCTTTAAATATTTCGTGACATCATGATGTTGTGTCCATTGGTGTTCTGGATTTTAATTTTTAGACATTTCTGTAAGTTAAATTCGTTAAATTATACTAAACGTTTCATGAGTTTTTTTGCTTTATTACCTAGGTAGGTACATTATGCTTAATTATTACATACAAAGGTACTATTTTTTTCAGGGGTTAGTAGCGCAATGGATTATGGTGACTTGACCAAATTGTCATACAAAAGAAACCCAGCCCCAGATGGACATAGGTTAGCAAAAATGCTTTATTACAATTATTTTTTGGGTACTGCCGTACTTAGACATGTACATCTTACATTAGAGACGTTGAAGTATGTAATCAAGAATCGTATCAAAGTTCTACTGACCATTTGCTTGAAACATACAGCGCCATCTATCGAAAAATTTACGTATAGCTTGTATTATTTGTCTAGTAGACCAGGGTTTCCTAAATGGTGGTCCGCAGAACCCAGGGGTTCTGTGGCAGGGTCACAGGGGTTCCGCGGTTTGTCCGAGATCCAAAAAATGTATTATCAATTAGGGTTCCATGGCCAAATAAGATTGGGAACCCCTGTAGTAGACAATAGAAATCTCCATTGGTGCTAAAAACTTCGATTACCGTTTTTTTTTGTTTTAGATGCGGTGTGTGCCCAACCTACTTTCAAAAGATTTGTGCTTTTGATTTCGGCACCAATGACACTTTTTTATTCGACAACCATTGCGTTATGGATTTATACAATTGCATTGAAGGAACAGGTGTGCATTAACTTTTTTCGTATGCCTGCAGTAAGATGGTCCAAAGATATACGAATAAGTAGTCGCCACGCGACTAGAATACCTATCTAGGTAGGTAGTCTGGCTACAAAAGTAATGACTATGACGCGACACGGATCTATCTGAAGAAAACCCAAAATAATTTTAGAAATGAAGTTAGGTACGTCAACTTATAAAAAGCCGATTAGTTTTGACCGGGCTTTCAAAAACCGGGGGCTAGAGGCACAGGTTTTAAGGGTCCGGTGACAGCGGCTCGCAATTTCGAGGTGCGATTGGCTATTATTTCATTTTATTTCATTTCGGGGAGGTTTTTTGAAAGAATAACTCTAAAGAAACACGCATAAATACTGTTCGAACACAAATAATACAATTATATAAGGGAAATGTGCTTGAGTCAGAAATCATTTTGGTATTAGGTAAACGTAAGACCAAACATACTAATACCAAAATGATTTCTGATTCGGGCATGTTTCCCTTATATTATTGTATTATTTGTGTTCGAACAGTATTTATGCGTGTTTCTTTAGAGTTATTCTTTTAAACAACCTCCCCGAAATGAAATAAAATGAAATAATAGCCAATCACACCTCGAAATTGCGAGCCGCTGTCACCGGAGCCTTAACTATGTGGGAGGTGGAATATGTTTTCATTATAAACCTTTGCTTATTTATTATAAATCGTTCGTTCAAAACTTCGTGCAGGCAAATAAGGTGGCATCTTGGTTCATCGAGGATTTAGAAAACGTCAAAACTTCTTACATATTATGAACTTTTCTTATTTTTAACCGACTTAAAAAACTAGGAGGAACTCAATTCGACTGTTTTTGAAAAGTTATTATACCTACCTACCAGCGCAGCCGCAGTCATTTCAGCGACATGTTTTGAAACCAACACGGTGGTCTTGATCCAGATAACTTACTCATTGGTATTCGGACTAATGACTTTACACAATAGATAAGCAAATTGAGTTTGATTTCGAGTTTAAAAAGTAGGTAAATATATTTTTTTGCAGAATTTGTACCTCTCAAGTATGAACATTGCGTTTTCTTCGGGAACTTTGCTTACGTTCACGGATTTAAATACGAAGATATGGACTACGGGGAAGACCATATTATAGTAAAGAACTCTAAGAAGAATCCGGATTATGTTAGGAGGACAATAAATAAGAACTATTTTTAATGTGTAGGTGATTTGTAATGATTTCAAAAGTATTGATTATGTCCTTACTATCTAGGTAGAGATAAACCATTCTAAAAATGCACGCCCCTCTACCTACCTTTGCTTTGCTTTTGTGGGTGAAGGCAGGTAGAGGGGCGTGCATTTTTAGAATGGTTTATCTCTACAATTTCCTGTCTATTGTAGTAACATTAATTCAATCAATACATATATAATAAGGTTTTTTTCACAGATGTAAGGCAAAAATAATCGGACCCTGGACCAGATTTCTGGATCATCCTTATGTAGATTTATTACTTACTGCTTATATTTATGTTGACATTTACCCCCGGTTTCTGAGAGCTCGATCAACACTAATCAGCTGACACTTGATTAAGCTTTTTCTTCAAATTAGATAGAGATAGCAAGTGACTTGGCAGCCGATAAGTGTTGATCGCGCTTTCAGAAACCGGGGGTAAAGTTCTGGTTATCAGTATTTGTAATTTTTTTATACATACAACATTAATAAACAAATATATGAACATAATATTTTGCAACACACTAATTAGCATTCTCAAGATTGAGAGCCTAAGCTTTACCGTCAATGAAGCAACTCGTGGACAGTCGGCCTTAGGCTGTCTTCATTCTTCTATCTTGTAAGACTGAAGATAGGCTAAGGCTGGGTACATTTGTTATGTAACTGCCATGTGCCCTAACCGCTTGTAGTCGATCTTGTCGAGTTGAACTAGAGGCCGCAGCTGGTCGGCGAAGGCCCGCATATCCTCTGCTATTGCGTCTTGCCCCTGAGGGGCTAGGACCTGGAGCAAAGGGGCTATTACTGGATTTATAGACATTATGAAAAAATACTCAAGTTTGCCTGTGTATCTGAGGGGAAATCACTGAGTTTTGTCTGGATTTTGTCTTTTTGTCCTTTTTACCAAAAAACTTTTTTTTTATAAATCCATAAACGGATAGATAAAGAAACAACATAACGGAACATTAATTTGACAATTTTTTTGGCTCCTGATTTCTAGATATTATTTCTGTAATGCATTTTTACTAAAATAAAAATGAGATGGGCTGATGTAATGTTACACCCGATTTCCCTGATCCTCATGACAAGCAAACGTATTGAAAGCATAGAAAAAAACATGCAAGTGCATAATTTAGGAAGTAAAACATAAAGCAGCAAGAAGCGACAACATAATCTTATCGCAAATAATTAAATTAGCTTGAAACATACAGTGCTAAGTCTAAGTATCCAGGTCTAAGTATTTCTTACCTGTAATCCTTAGATCGATCACATTCTGATATTATAATGAGCAAACACTATTTCTTATTATCTCCTTTCATTTAAAATGGTTTTATACATAATATTTGCTAAAAAATACAACAGAACTTCACTTGTATCTCGTTTATCATGCGATTATGGGACATTGCGCGAAACTTTGAAAGCATTATGAACCAGCGAGCACCAACCAATCATTAAGCTGAGACCAGTGCGAGAGTGAGTTAAAAATAAGCAGCCCCATTTCGGATTAGTTTCTTCATTAGTGCTGGTTATATGTAGGTTCACCCATTATATTTATACTAGTAGCGCCCCGCGGTTTCGCTTGCGTAGAGTTAAATCCCGGTATTCCCACGGGATAAAAAGTAGCCTATGTGTTATTCCAGACTATAATCTAACTTTCTGCCAAGTTTCATCCAGATCCGTTCAGCTCTTCCGGCGTGAAAGAGTAACACATCCATTCATCCATCCATCCATACTTACAAACTTTCGTGTTTAGTAGGAATGTATCATTCATTTTATTTGATTTAAAAGCTTACCGATAGTTCTACAAGGTAGCTTTGAGATATTGGCTCTGGAGGCATGGAGCTTTGGGATATCTTGAATACTTTGGCAACAGTTATCTTCATTCTGCCTTTTCTGAACATGTAACCTGTAACATACATAGCGAATTATAAAAACTAAAATTGAGCTAGCTGCACAGACTTGTAATAAACAACTATGCTGCACAGTCACTATTATTTTGGTTGGATTATAGGTAAGCAAAGGGTGTGGAGGGGGCTACAGATGTTACTCTTCATCAATTATCATTAAACTTAATAATACCCATTCTTTTTTAATGTATTACATATAATTTTATTATGTATAATAAAAATATCTATCTATGTAAGTATATAATGTATTAAATATATCAGTCATCTAGTACCCATAACACAAGCTTTGAGTAGCTTACTTTGGGGCTAGATGGTGCTGTGTGGATTGTCCAGCATTATTTATTTATTTATTACTTAATAATTATCATAATATGTTTTTTTTATCTATTCTATAAGAGGAACTTGTGTCTTTTAAAGAAGATAGAAGTGCCATCGTATCTTCATTTTATCTCAAGGCTTATTCAACAAAGAACTTGTAAATGGACCCTTAGCAATATTCCCTGACTTAATAGGAATAGATCTGTTGCATGAACTATACAGGGTGTGGCGTAAAGAGTGGATAATCCTTTACCTACGGGTAGGGGGTATCATAACTGTTCAGAATATTGCAAAAATATTTGTTTGGTAAAATTTAAATTTTCTGAACAGTTACTACCCGTAGGTAAAGGATAATCCACTCTTTACGCCACACCCTGTATACAATATACTATATATGTATAGAAACAGTACCTTTCACACTATATTCAAACTCTATTCTACATCCAAGCTCAGTGAGGAACTCAATGAGCATCCCACTGCAAGCAATGTCAAGGCTAGATCGCACAACTGTCGGGCGACTCTTGTCTCCAAGATCGGGCTGCCCAATGTAGCGGAGTTGGAATGGCATGTCTCGTGCATCTAAGGCTTTTCTCACTCGCAGCATCAATGGTAAAGCCTGAAGTCAAACAGTTTTTTACAATAAATTGATACATATTTTGGTAGATTTAACACATCACAACATAGTATTAGTTTTATAACAAAGTCGCTTTATCTTTCCCTATATCCCTATGTAGGTATGCTTAAATCTTTAAAAGTACGCAATGGATTGTGATGCGGTTTTTTCAATAGATAGAGTGATTCAATAGGAAGGTTTATATGTATAATACATGCATGATATGTGCACCCGTGCGAAGCAGGGGCGCGCGGGCGGGTCGCTAGTTATCCATAAACTCCTGTATAATTCAAGTAATTTCTGATGGAACTAGTCACATTGCCTCTCATGGTTCATGCAATATAAAATGTGCCCTTGATGAGAGCATACCTTGACCTCAAGTTGAAGTTCAGTGGCCACACATCCCTCACTTAGCACCTGATAACTGATAGAAGATACAGATAGAACCAAAAAAGCTTATTTTAAGTTAAATACCTTCCCACTTAAAAATACATATACAACACCTAAACACAGAGCAACATCTTTATACTATTATTTACTATTAGTTTGTAAGTATGGATGGATGGTTTTTTGTTACTCTTTCATCCCAGAACGGCTGAACGGATCTGGATGGAACTTGTTAGAAACTTGGAGATGGATTATAGTCTGGAATAGCACATAGGCTACTTTTTATCCCGTGGAAATACCGGGATTTAAATCTGCGTGAGTGAAACCATGGCATGCAACTAGTATTAATATAAGCTATTGAGGGTGGGAACTGAACCTGACAACCTACAGCACAGATGGTACAGCTATAAGCTGTGAGGTCTGGGTGCTTTGTGAAGAGATTTAAGAGAGACATTTGCCTTGCAACAGGAATTTCACAATAAAAGGCTTTCATTTTATTATGGTTATCCACCCTGAAAATGGAAATAAACCTGGTTATAGGTTGCGTCACGCAAAAAGAACGCTCGGAGGATATGGAGGGGGTGTGATGGCGCAAGTTTCTCTCCTCTGTTTTCCAGTGTTTTTTTTGGTTGACGCCACCTATCTATACTACTACCTGTTGATTGGGATCTCGTAGGCTGAAGCATACTTCTTGGTCATCAAATGTTTCTGGACCAGCATCCACATTATCGCAAAGACCGCGGAGGCGGTGTAATAGTACTTCTACGGCAGAGTCTAGCACGGAGCCCTGCAAACGGGATAACAGCTTTTTATTAACTTTTTATTGCCTCGGAACAAATTTGTGTACGATCTGCAGAAATGTGTTCCGTTGGTCTGGGTGTTTTATATGTATAATAAAAAATATCTATCTATGTAAGTACCTATATAATGTATTAGATAATCAGTCATCTAGTACCTAGGTTAAACTATAGCTACCCTAATACCTGAGTTGAGGGTTAGGGATAGGGGGGATGCAAGTGGGGGTAGATGGCAAGTCTTCCCCTTGAGTCCTTTTTTCTAGGAAATGAAAAAAAATATTACTTCAAATTTCTTAACTTAAAAAAAAAACCCCCTAACCTAATGAGAATTCCTTCCCTTGAGTCTTTTTGTCATAGAGATGAAATATTACTACCAATTTTCTTCATATAAAAAAAAACCCTAACCTAACTAGTAACTTACCTCAAAAATTAAAGTATTTTTTTTCATTTCCTAGAAAAAAGGACTCAAGGGGAAGACTTGCCATCTACCCCCACTTGCATCCCCCCTATCCCCAACCCTCAACTCAGGTACAAGGATTGCTATAGCCAACCCAGTACCTATAACACAAGCTTTGAGTAGCTTACTTTGGGGCTAGATGGTGCTGTGTGGATTGTCCAGCATTATGTATTTATTTATTTATTTATACTTAGATAAGTAAGTAACAGGGTATGACTTTTTTAGTTTGGTGGTTTGAAGTAAACACGTCCAGCTTAGGTTCAAGACCGTAACAGATATTGAAGTTACGCTATGAAGCATGAAAAACAAATTTACCTGAAGTAAATACTCTTGATTTGGAATAATGTTCGCTTTCAACGCTTGTGTTAGGCTGTCGGTGGCCGTAATAGGCGCTGTATTTGCAGCAGACATATTTCTAGTAGAAACTATAAATTACACAAAATGTTTCGAACTCCGACCAAATATTAAATTTCACTTTTTTTCATCTAACAAAAAAGCGAACAAACTATCACATTTGAGTGCATTTCATATAGACAACCAATACAAAAATATTTTAATTAGAGTACCTACACAACAAATCAGAGTATACAATAATAACTCAACAAATAAAAAAACGGGTGTCTTTGATTCAAAGAGGAGAAGAGCAAAGAGTATACAATAACGAGAAGAGCAGAGAAGATATTCAAGCACAGACTAGTAGGATGCTAACGCATGAATCAAGCTAATGTATACTCTTTGAAGAGAATGTAACTTGACTGAAGTTGACTGTGACTGTCTTGCAAAGCTTGCAAAGCAAAGTTGCAAAGCACAGACCTTGTATTCAAATTCCTTGGCACACAGAAGTTGACAGAACCTTGTCTTGTCTGAACCAATTACCAATAACGTACGGCATGTTATTGTACGGGATGATAAAGTACACCCCAATAATGCGCACGCAAAAATCCATGTCCACTAGTAACTACTACGCATAGTAGTTATTAGTACACAGTAGGGGATATATAGTTGATAAGTTTCTCTTTCTTGGAAAAGCTAAAAGGTACAAAATTGGATTCCGTGCTGTACATTATCGTGTCGTACAATAACCGGAGTCGAACAGCCATGGAATGGATTATGGAATGTAATGCACATCCTTCCTTGGTAAACACAACCACTATGTACATTATTTTAAGGAGCTTGTAGTGTCCCACTGCAGGGAAAAGGCCTCTCTTCCTTCTCTCCAGTCGCTTCTATTTTGGGCCACTGTGGACCAGTTCTTTAGGTAGGTGGATTTTTTGTAAATTAAAAACCTCAATGAATATGTAATAAGAGGCACTAATTAACATCGTATATTTTTTAAGTTTTGACCGATCAATTCTCTCTCCTCTTCTTTTCTCAATTTTTATAAATTCACTTGTCTCTGGACTCCGCTTCTCTTCTTTTCATTTATACGCCGATGATGTGCAACTTTATCTTTCTTTTGCTCCAAACGACATTATTAGCGCGGTAAGCCTTCTTACTGAGGACCTCCGTGCTGTTTCCTCCTGGTTACAGAAGTTTGGTCTCCAAATTAACGCCAGTAAAACTCAAGTGATGATCACAGGTAGCAGGGCCTTTCTTTCGAAGTTAGACCGAACCTCTCTCCCCTCAGTCATTTACAATGATATACCCTTGGTCTATTGCTCGGATGATAAGAACCTGGGCCTCGTCATCACTGAGAATCTTAACTGGGATAAACATATCGCGGAGGTCAGCAGGAAGATTTTTGGCTCATTGCATGCCATGAAGCGTATGCAAAACTTCCTTCCTTTCTCGGCTAAAATTACACTTGTTAACTCAATCCTTCTCCCTATTATCGATTATGCCGATACGTGTTACTGTGACGCTACTGAGGAGCAGCTTGATAAGCTAGAGCGATTGCTTAATGTCTGCATCAGGTATGTCTTTGGGCTGCGCAAGTATGACCACATTTCTTTATACCGCTCTCAATTGAAGTGGCTCAAAATCCGTTTTCGACGTGATGCACATATCCTCTGTCTTCTCTATAACACTCTTCACAATCCCATATCCCCTAACTATCTTAAAGATTGTTTCCTTCCTCTCTCCTGCTCTGATCGCTCCTCTCGCTCGTCTAAACACCTACTCCTTAAGACTCCTGTCCATAATACGTCCTTCTACACATATTCCTGCACCGTAAGTGCGATACGCCTCTGGAACTCCCTTCCAGTGGAAATGCGCGAAGCTGCATCTCTGGGTATTTTTGTAAAGGGAAATTATACCACTATTTTATGTCCAAACAGACTTCTCAACAAAATTGAGCATATTATAATAGACTATGGTATTATGTGTAATATATTTTGGTTATTTTATTTTAGTAGGTATGTATTTTTTATTTTGTATGTATGCATTGTTAGGGAAGTAAATATTTATTGAGTAGGTTGGGGCTGAGCTACAGGCTACCAACGGGGTCCACAGGTGGCAGATAGTAGAGCGGCCACCAGATATGGTGGCCCGCTGTGAATATATCGAATAAACAATCCCCGACCAAGTGACGGTAGGGTCAACAGGAAGTAGCGGTAAGTCTGGTGGGACAGGCTTGCCTATAAAATGCTGCATTTTCCTATGACGATCCTGTGACATGCCGCCAGTAAATAAGCATTCCCCTGATACTGGGCAGCAGCTGTATCAGTAGGTACTAGCAGAAGGCCGAAGAATAGTTTTCTGGAAGGGCTTCTGACTGGACATTAAAGGGCGGCATGCTGGCCTCTAAACTGCGGTGCAGAAAGCAAGGGGAAACTACTGCACAACACCTCCCTACAAATAGTAATGATGCACAACAATAAAGAAAGTAACGTTCTTGATAACGGGCTTCCGCGATGTAACATGCCGTGGCGGTCCGAGTCCGGCAGGAGTAGGAACAAGGCTACTCAGGTCGTCATCCTGCGAAACCCTTGCAAAATTGAATCGAGGAAAGAGCCATTATAAAAACAGTTGAGAGTAGAAGAGGAAAGATGATTGGCCATCTTGTAAGACATGACAGCTTTATAAGGAAAATAATCGAAGGAAAGATAGAAGGAAAGAGAGGCAGGAGAAGACCTAGGATAAGCTACATGAGCCAAATAAAAGCGAAGGTTGCCGTCATGTCTTATAAGGAGGTCAAGGAGGTTGCCCTGAAAAGAAACACCTGGAGAGAAATGCATCAATTACGCCGACAAGAGCATTGCTCTTAAATTGGAAGAAGAAGGTACCTACTTATGTATTTTTATCGTTGTTAGTTTTTTAGGTGTTTCTTATTATTATCACTCAAAGCACTACCATCTACTCCACATAACACAAAGGTTAGCTGGAAGAAAAGAGGTGTTTTTAGTAAAAGTTCTCTTTTACTAAAAACACCTCTTCACTCTTCAAGTCGCTATGGTGGCTCTTTTACTATCCAGTCAGTCAAATTGTGGAATTCTCTCCCTCATTCTATCCGCGCTAGTCCCTCGCTTGGTATATTTAAAGCTAAAGTCAAAGAGCACTATCTTTCCCTTTGAGTATGTATATTATAATATGTATATATTTATCATATATATCGTAAGTAGGTATATATATTATATATTTTGTATATAAGTATAAACAATATATGTATGTTTAAGTAAATATGTCTTGTGTAGATTTAGGTATTTATTTTATCTTGTTTTTTAATAGTTGTAGTAGTTATTAATATAATTTATTTATCCTCTCTCATTTTGTACACGCACCCACCTCTAATTTCAATCTCTCACAATCCTTTAAGGTTTGCTGGAAGAGAACTCTTTTTAGGGTTAAGCTCGCCTTTGTACATGTATTGTTATTTAAGTTTACTGTATATTTTCACTGTGTACAATAAAGAATAAAGAATAAAGAAAATGCTAATTAGCATTAAGTTCGCCAATGTACATCATTTTTGTGCAATAAAGAATTTTCTTATCTTATCTTATCAATAAATTAATTGACACCCACCATATTCATGTTGCAGCCAAGAATTATTGAATACATAGCCAGGCTGTGTACCTACATAATCCGTGGCATCAATTCCGGCTGTGTTTTCTTGGGTGCACAATCCAATCCTTGGTTGTACATTACTGGCACCCCCTCGGCATTATAGAGATGAGATGAGAGAAAAAATATATCGGTATTTATAAGTATTGTATCGATATATTGTTTAAAAAAACAGTATCGATGGATAACGAGGGAATAATAAACCGTAATTTTCGCATGATTTTAAACGTATTCCCAAAGCATACAAAATTAGTAAAATAGAAAAGACATAAAAAAAACACGCAATTCATAAAGATTGTGGCGAAATTTTTTTAAAGTGGGTTATCTATTAGCAATCGTCGTACCTACCTGATTTGAGGGTAGGGGATTTGCAAGTGGAGGTAGGGGAAGTCTTCCCTTGAGTTCTTTTTTGCTTGATTTGAGGGTAGGGGGTTTGCAAGTGGAGGTAGGGGAAGTCCTTCCCTTGAAATGAAAAATATGACGACCTCTGTGGCGCAGCGGGCGAGAGCCTGCCTGCGACGCAAGAGGTTGCGGGTTCGATTCCCGCCGTGGAACAAATTTGTGTACGATCTGCAGAAATTTGTTGCGATGGTCTGGGTATTTTCTATGTATAATAAAAATATCTATCTATGGAAGTATATAATGTATTAAATATATCAGTTATCTAGTACCCATAACACAAGCTTTGAATAGCTTACTTTGGGGCTAGATAGTGCTGTGTGGATTGTCCAGCATTATTTATTTATTTCTTATTTATATTTATGTAACTTCACGAGCAACTTCAGAGAGACGTTCCTATCGTGCGTGACTTACGAGGCAATGCTTTGTTTTAGGTGATGCAACCACTTATCATCAGGTGGACCATCTGCTTGTTGCATGAGCTGGTTGTATTTTAAAAAAATATTTGTACGGAAAAATGTAAATACATAAATTTTGCCCATCCCTAGCTACTAGACCAATGCCAAAGAATGTAAAACTACGACCAATGTCAAAAGTGAATGTGTGTAGTATTCAAATTCCTTGGTGTGGTGTGTGTGTTCAAGTGTGTTGTTGGTGTGTTGTTTTGATTTTGATGCCTTGATTCTTTGTTGATGGTAGTTTTGTATGTATTGTAACGAATTTGCTGAATTTCTTTAACAATTTGAAAAAATGACTGGTCATGTTTCTATAAGACTAGCCTCTGAAAGAGTAAATCATTGTGTTGCATCTCTAAATGAGTTGCCTCGGTTTTACACTCCTGGTGAGGTTATAACTGGTGTCCAGGATTTTATGCGGTATGTACCTACATTTGAGCTACTCAAGTCAGAGTTGCATTTTATGGTATAAATTTACTGTTAATCTCGTTACTTTGCCGACTACTTTTGCTACACTAGATCATCAAACTTTTTGACCTATCTAACACAAATTCAGGTAGATATTAGATTCCTTCGAAAAAATTATGCTTATAATAATAATTATGTTTTTTCTCTGCAGTGGTCATGGCACATACATAGAAGATGACTACATCAAGTCCTCGGTGGCTGGTGTTATGCAGAAAGTTAACAAGTTGATTTGTGTAAAGCCCTTGAAGAGTCGATATGTCGGAGAAATTGGAGATGTTGTGGTTGGCAGGATATTAGAGGTACAACAAAGAAGATGGAAAGTTGAGACAAACTCTAAGCTAGATTCTTTCCTCCCATTATCTTCAGTTAATCTACCTGGAGGTGAATTGGTAAGGATTTTATTTTTGAAACCTCTCAAGCTTTTACCCTTTTCAGCTTTTTTTAATGAAGTCAATCCATAGGTATCTTAAACAAAATATTGATAATTTGCAGAGAAGGCGGTCAGCAGAAGATGAGCAGACCATGAGGAAACACTTGCAGGAAGGAGATCTGATAAGTGCAGAAGTCCAAAACATTAATTCTGATGGGACACTCTCGCTGCACACTAGAAGTATGAAATATGGCAAAGTAAGCAACTTAATGGAAATTTTCATATGGAATATATCACTCAGCACTTTAGTGTAGGGTAGTAATTAATGTTAAGTACCTGTTGTTTGCCAAAAAATGCTTATTCAATTTATTGGTCAACTTGATCAGTTTGTATTATAAGAATAATATTTTACAGGCAATAATATTTTAAGTGTATTGTTTCACAACTTTATTTTACAAAAAGTGTAAACCCTCATCAACTAGAAAAGAACTGGTGGTTATATCCAAATGGCTGAACAGATTTTCTTGGACACAGATTAAAACATTATCTGTTTGCATCTGGATTTAACATTAAACAGAGTAACAAAAACACAAATAAAGGTTTTCTTATCTAATAAACTTTGCTTTTCAGCTTGCACAAGGAATCCTAATCAAAGTATTTCCTTCCTTGATAAACCGGAGAAAAAACCATTTCCACAACCTGCTTTGTGGAGTAACAGTCATCATCGGAAATAATGGGTTCATATGGATATGTCCTTTACCACAGGAATTGACTGTTTCTTCTGACAAGGATGAAATACAAAATTATGACACCCAGGTGAGTTTATATGGATTTTATTATAGCTTAACAACTATAAAATCTATAGAACATGTGCTTAAATTAAGTGCAAGTGAAACCTTGTGGGTCAGCTAATCAATCAAAAACAATTAATGTAACTTTTTGAGATGTTTCACCATTTAAAAGACACCTGTTACCATCTTTATGAAAATTAAAATACATGTCCCTTTCTTTCATTCCAGCAAGTCAGTCTATCAGACAGAGACACAATGGCCCGGCTGAAAAACTGCATCACAGCACTTGTCTCTTCAAAGGTAATGCTTGATGACACCAGCATTATGTTTGCCTACGAAGAGAGCTTGAAATACGAAAACGTAAAAGAGTTGCTTGACCCAGAAGCAATGTTTGATGTAGCATTCCTTACACAGCACAGAATAAATGATGTTTTAGATGTGTGAAACATGGTATGTCACTTTGCAATCCTATGTATCAGTAATGAGTGGTTTTGAGTTGCATTCAGTTTAGTGTATGTGAGTGGGTTTTTCTTGTACAATAGTAGATATAGATAGAGTTACGGTATAAACAAGCGTAAGCCATACAAAACTCTGCACACAGAAGGCACCCCTAGTCTGACTTTAGTTTTTTTGTACCATCAGGCCATTTAAATTAAGAGACTTGTGAGTTCCCACTGAGCCGGATAGAGGCGATTTCTATAATCATCTCTATCCATACAAAGGCCTGACAGTACAGAAGGAATAACAAAACCAAACTTGTAATTGAACGGCTACCTACTAACTACTGTTATTTTTCACTGTTAAAGAACTATTTACATGTAAGTGACTTATGTCTTTTTGTAAATAAATTCTTTAAACCGAAACTTGGTGTACAGTAGCTATTTTCAAGACGAAATAACTCTAAGGAAATCACAGACTTTTCTTAAAAAATATGAAAGTTAAAAATTAAGTTATTCTCCGAGCGGGATTTGAATCTTTGTGGTTTCCTTAAGTGTAGTAAACACTAACATGAATAACAAAAATACAAATAACAAAAAAACAGTCGAATTGAGAACCTCCTCTTTTTAAGTTGGTTAAAAAAGGATGTACAAAATAATAACAAAGTAGCTAACTCGATGCAAAGTAGTTTAAGTTATAAATCTAGGTATGTAATAGTGTTTATTTTATGGTTTCGAATAAAACAATTTTGGATTATTTTACTAGATAATTTTAATAAATTTATTTTCATCACATTTGTTCAATTCAACAAATTAACAGATTGATTTTATCTCTCTGATTACCAGATTAGCACAATACCTATAAAGAAACACCATGGGTAAAAACTGTTTTTATGTTTCATATAAAAAGATATTCTTAAATTATTTTATATATAACAAGTCTTATACTTTTACATACATTTGGCATGATTATTATTATGTATAAAAAAACTATCCTAAAATACCTACGGTTTATAAAGAGGAAGTAAAACAAACCTACAAAAAGTGTAAAGTAAAATACAAATGCTATGATTGTTTAGATTTGAATGTATACTTTTTGTGACAGCCACTTGATACAAGAGCGAGTAGTGTTTCATGTGAGGCAACCATCTTGGTTATGCGCAGGGTACATAATAAATCATAAGTGGGTGGGTAAGTAACAGACTGACAGACAACATCAGAGTGAGCACATAAGAGTTTTGTTTATCCAACCTCAGTACTCTAAAATAATTGATTTCACAACTCTGAGAAAGATGATAACATAGAACAATAATTGGCACATTTAGTGTAGCTTGTTTTTCTTTCCTAGAATTTTCATAAGATTCTTAGACATGAAGTAAGGCTTTTCCTCAGACCCGTCGTTTCTCTCGCAGTCTTCCACTGAAAAAGAAAACAACCTTGTAAATTGTAATTCACCTTCTCAAATTGATGTTTACTGTAGTGTAACCTATTTCAGCAGTAGGTACTGATTTCTTATCTGTGCTACTAGTACAGTCATTATCAAAAGTTTGACTTTTTTTATGAAATTATCTACCATTGTTTCTTCCTATAGTTTTTCATCGCAATACATCCTTACAAACCCTGTGAGATAATTAACCCTGCCGCCAAACTTTCACAATAAAAAGAGCTCCATAAGACCAAGTAAAAGACTAGGAGAATCTACCTAGTTTAGTTTAGACGTCTCGCGTCGTGGAACTACATAACTTCGCTTAGTGCCCCACGGGAAGATCGCAAGATAATAATAAATGGAAAAAAATATAATACTTTTAAGTTCGATTTTTAGCGCCGAACGAGTCATTTTAATCGATATTAAATAAATCGTACACACTTTCGTATTTAGTTTTTCGTAATGTCATGCCTTTTTTGTATGGAGACTCGTGAGTTCTCAACACGGCCTTTAGAGTCGTTCTCCTCAGACTTGAGGCTCTGGTAATTAGCTCATCACTTCTATGTTAAAATTATTATGAGGTTAAGGACCCACGCATGACTGCTGAAAGAGAACCTAATACAGTGTTTACACTCAGCTCATGTCCGTGTCTCTCTCTCTCGCGTTACCGCACGCGTTGCATTTCGCTCAAATGCGTAGGGACATCAGTGATGTCCCTACGCATTTGAGCTAAGTGTAAACGGGCCATTACGTCAGAGGTGCCGACAGCTATCCCAATAATACGAGTCTATCGGCAGAAATGCACACAAGGTAGGTACTTACAGAAACAAAGGAACAACGTGTCAACAGCCATAGAGTACACGTTGAAGAATATCGTACATATGAGGTAAGTGGCAATGCTGAGAATGATGGCTGGGACGTAGTTGTAGTGTAACCTCTCCCCTTGCGTTACTTCGTACACGAAGTTCCATTGCAGGAGATAGTACACGCCGATACCAACTCCGATGGATATTAGCATCTTCGATAGAAAGAATATGAAGTCTGTCACCTGAAAATTCAAAAATAGAATTAGGTACATAATTAGTAATTTATAACTAAGTATAAATAAATTGGCCAAGTAAAAATATATATTAAAAACGTTAATGCGTCACTAACTGAGGAAAAGCTATGATATTAATTAAAACCTAGGTAAATTATGAAATTAGAATTACGAAAAAAAACTGTATTTTGACAAAGTTGCTAAGTGTGGTTCTAATTATATGGGTGACGTAGTAATAAGATCACCACTTCATAATTTTCAAAGTTATGCAATTACTTTTCGTAATAAATTCATTAAATTGTATGGTAATTATGTCAGTTCAAGCAACTGTACCACAAGATTATAAAAACAATGTTATCTGGCTGCTTTATTTGCGTGGTCTGTATTTACTGTAGATCTTTTGTTCCGTTTCGGCAGAACTTTTATCGTAAAACATACACGCTAGCGATAATAAGGTAAAAGGGTTTTGAAACAAATTATCTACATAACTGGTAGGTAATGCCAAATTGCCTATTCACCGGATACGCTAACATAGAACATACCAATACCTACTGCTTATAATTAGATAATTTAGAATAGGAAGGAAGTGCATTATTGTGCTATTAGGTACAACAGCAGTCAGCACAGCACTATTTAATACTTCTGTGGTACAGCTCATCAAATTAGTGATCGAATGCTTGGGTACTACGATGTTAGGCGGCAGGCCGCAACAAAACTGCTGGATTCTATGGAATTCGAGGCTTGATTATCTAGTGACTAGTAGCGCTCCGCGGTTTCACCCGCGTAGTTTTAAATCCCGGTATTCCCACGGGATAAAAAGTAGCTTATGTGTTATTCCAGACTATAATATATTTCTGTGCCAATTTTCACCAAGATCCGTTCAGCCCTTCTGGAGTTATAGAGTAACAAACATCCATCCGTCCATCCATACTTACAAACTTTCGCATTTATAATATTAGTAGGATTATCTAATTATTTAAAAAAGTAGTTCCACGCAAAGTAACCGTAAAAAAGTATCATATAATACCTTGTCCAAAACGACGACTCTAACAATATTCCTCATGAGCAGAGAGAAGGCATCTCTCGCGCTCGCACAGAAGCTCTTTCCATGGACCGCGCACATAATGTAAGCGTTCTTATTGATGAACTTGAGGAAGTTCTCCAAGCACCAACAGAAGCATTTGCAGAAGCACATGATGCATCGTGTGAATGGATTGTCGAACTTCTTGATCTTTTGGTCGATGTACTCGAGGATCACGCGAATGACGCGCACTATCGCAATGATCAGGGCTCCTAACGCCACCGTACCCAGGTGGTACCTTGAAACAAAAGGAACTACACTCGAGAGCATAGAAATCGCACATAGGGTAATTTTCCTGCATTTTGATTTCGACACTTGTTTTTATTTTAATTAAAGATTGGTTGCAAATATAGCTTAAATTAAATTTAAGTACACACTGTTAGCTTCCTAAAAACCCATAATGTCTGGCCTTGACCTTCCAAATCATAGCAGTGGCGGCTTAACAATGGAATGGCCTAAATTCGCTCGTTTCAGGTAGCGCGGGTTGTGGGACTTTGAGCAGGTATAAAAGGATAAAAAAACAATAAATTTGTGAATGTAACGATTTATTAATACGAGGTATTGCCTCCCCTAGCCTGAATAACAGCTTCCATTCGATGTTTCATTGAAAAAATCAATTTTTTTACGAAATCATGCGGTATGCTGTCCCATTCTTCCTTGATCGCGGTTTGGAGCTCTCTGAGACTCGTAGGCACTGCGTTTCTGGCTCTTACTCGTTTCTTTAGTTCGTCCCATAAGTGCTCAATGGGATTGAGATCTGGGCTTCGAGCAGGCCACTCCATAACGAGTACTTCAACCTCCTCCAAGTACTGGCGTACTATAGCAGCGGTGTGTGGTCTAGCGTTGTCCTGCATAAAAACGAAGTTTTCGCCGATAAATCCCGAAAAGGGCACAACATGCTCTTGCAGGATCTCCTCGACGTAACGTTGGGAAGTCAATCCACGCGATCGACGGTCGGTATCGGGCCCTGTGATGAAGACAAGTTCGGTTTTCGCTTCCAGTGAAATGCCTCCCCAGAACATACACGAACCACCGCCGTATGCGACCCGTTCGGAGATGCAGCATTGAGCAAAACGCTCACCGGGTCTTCGGTAAACTCTACCCCGTCCGTCGTTACCATGGAGACACATCCTGCATTCGTCGGAGAAGAGGACTGCCTGCCATTGATCCATAGTCCAATTAACGTGATTTCGAGCAAACTGAAGGCGTGCTTGTCTGTGCGCTGGGGTTAATTTTGGGCCAGTTGCTGGTCTGTGCGCTGTCAGACCTCCTTCGGCTAGTCTTCTTCTAACCGTCCACCGACTGACTTCCACTTCTCTAACTTCCTGGAGCTGCTGTCCGAGTTGAACTGCATTCAACCGGCGATTTCGTAGTGATGTATTCACAAGAAAACGGTCATCGCGCTGTGTTGTCGCACGTTTTGGGCCTGTTCCTGGTCGCCTGGTATAGCCACCAGTTTGCTGATATCGCTGGTATACACGTCGAACAGCATATCTGCTCAAATTTAATTGACGAGCCACTTGACTTTGGTTCTGTCCAGCTTCGATTAGTGCAACCACTTGAGACGCTGCTTCTGGTGTGGTATCCATTTTTTTGTTTAGAGAGATGACGTATTCGTTAAAGGACCTATCTGACTGGGTGTTGGTATGCAAATGATGTCATTTCAATCATCCCTTATCGTTTTATACCTGCTCAAAGTCCCACAACCCGCGCTACCTGAAACGAGCGAATTTAGGCCATTCCATTGTTATGCCGCCACTGGTATGATTTGGAAGATCAAAACCAGACATTATGGGTTTTTAGGAAGCTCACAGTGTGTACTTTTATTTAATTTAAGTTATATTTGCAACCGATCTGTAATTAAAAAAAAAAACAAGTGTCGAAATCAAAACGCAGGAAAATTACCCTATGTGCGATTTCTATGCTCTCGAGTGTAGGTAGCTAAAAAGTTACAGAAGATATACATTTTTTAATCGATTGCTCGACAAATTTCCGAACAAGGAGATGTATTACATTATATCCTTCAGTTTAATGGACATAACTGAGTACAATGAAATCGATAAATAAAACCTAATTTTATAGTAAATGTTATAGTATTATAAGTAGTATATCAGCTATCTGGTTCCCATCCATATTACAAGCATAAGCTTAGTTTGGGGCTAGATAGTGCTGTGTGGAAAGTCCACCAATATTTATTTATTATTTATTTATATTACCCTAAAATGCAGTGACTACTCTCAATCAGTAAACGTACCTAATCGTTCTAAAGATGCCAGAAGTGAGAGTGAAGAAAGGCAGATTCCTCTTCTTAAACGTCCAGTACCACGTGGAGAAGGTACTCGCAAGCATCATGTCCGCCACTCCGCTGATGAAAAACATCATCCAGAAAAATCCCAGCAGGTTTACAACTGGAGAGAAATGTGCATGAAGCTGAGAATAGGCTCCAAATGTAATTGACACAAAATCATTCATTCTTTGACTACTTTTAAGACCATTGAAAATTATAAGTGCATGTGGAGATACCTCCTATAAAAATGGCATTGTTTATCACACATTTTAGAAACAAAAATCATTAGCTTCAAATACAGGAGATATTTTAAATAATCTGGTAATACATATTAGTTTCCTGTATAATTTGAAATGAAATGAAATATATTTATTTGCCTGTAGTAGTTATGGTGGTTGATGTGACTTCTGTTGATACCACCTACATATAAACGGAATAATGAAATAGTCATCCGGATTTCACACTAAACTTAATTAATTGCAGTATTTAAAAATTGTATATTACGAAAACTTACGATGCAGCCATACCACACTGGTAGGACTGTCGAGTCCAGTAAAGTGGCACGAAGCGTTATGGCAAGGGCCTCCTTCCGCACTCTTACAGGTTGTTGAAAACAATAACGGATTACATGGAACATGGTCCTGGGAAAGACAAAAAGTCATTTAGAACGAGACTACCTACATCCCAAACAAGTTTCATGCGTGATCCTATAAAACAACTGAAAAGTTTAAACAATTCACCAAAATACCTACAGGGATCGCATTGAAACGATCAGCCACGTACCTCTGAATATTGGCTGCAAGCGCAATCGGTATCCGCCTTCAAGTTGACGACTCTGAAGGCGGACTCTCCAATGGATACGAGAAACATGAACACCACCACGCCGAATGCGATCACACAGCACTGCAGTATCCACGGGAATATCGGGAAGAATACCGTGGATTTGACTGCATAGACCGCTCTAAAAAGAAAATACTCCATCAGCATGCATAAAACATACGTTATTATTACATAAAAACTCGTCGTAAGCTAATCAAGCCCACTTGGCAACCTGACCGGTTGCCGCAATTCAAGCCTAATGTTTTTGTTTAAAACAGTACTATTTTCCTATCGGTCATGAAGAACCATGTCAGGTATACCTTTAATAATCTTAAAATTTTTACGTTTTAGTATGAGTATATGGGGTAAATATTGTAATAAAACGAGCGTTGCACAGAGTACCAGACTATGGTCACTTACTTGCTGCCCTCTTTTATCAGCGCTATAGCCAGCGTGATTCGTGCCCTCAGGAATATGACTATTATGAGCAGGACCAGCAGGACAATGGCCAGAGCAATAACGATAGCGAGCCACGTCTGATGTTTGCTGAATAGCATCTGCATGTATCCCTTCGCATTCGTAGTCTGTATCAGCTGAACGGGATTCTCTTTGAAGTATGTGTAGTTTTTGAAGCATAAGTAAAGCGCTGAAAAGGTTTATTTTTTTATTTTTCTAAGCTGTTAAAATTTAACTAGACTTCATTTGAGATAACAGTGTCGATTCTGTTTTTGCATTATCCTAAACTAACCTAATCTGACAACTCTAAAATTATAGCCGTAATTGTTGTTTCGGTCTTTTAGAAAGGGATGGCAATATTTTTAGTGCTGTCAAATTAGGTTAGAATTGACTCCATTGACTATTTACGATTAGGTATAAGAAATAACAATAACTAATTTTAGTAGGTAGATAGAGATGGATGTGGATGGATGGATTTATTCTGTGTTTTGGGAAATCCAATAAGCGTAATCCGTTGCGTCGAGTTCCGGACAAAGTAGGAATCAATAAACTCATGTACTGAGCCTAGCCTGGGGCTCAGTTAACATTTTATATCAAACTA
This sequence comes from Plemyria rubiginata, assembly GCA_963576535.1. Classification (NCBI taxonomy): domain Eukaryota; kingdom Metazoa; phylum Arthropoda; class Insecta; order Lepidoptera; family Geometridae; genus Plemyria; species Plemyria rubiginata. The sequence goes on along the minus strand of OY754908.1, from coordinate 10,436,402 downwards.
GCTGGTACCCGCGACTTCGTCTGCGTACTTTTAATCTCTTCATCTCTTTTTTTCGCAATAAAAGGTAGCCTATGTTCTTTCTCAGGGTCTAAAGATTGTCTGTGCCAAATTTCATCAAAATTGGTTGAGAGGTTTAAGCGGGAAAGCGTAACAGACAGACAGACAGATAGACAGACAGACAGACAGAGTTACTTTCGCATTTATAATATTATATATATATATATATAGTTGGGAAGTTGGGATAACAATTGAAATAGATGTAGCTATAGAAGCTAGAGCTAGTGAGCACCACATAAAATAGGTACCATAGGTAAATCACGACCAACAGCACTGAGTTACTAGCATATCGCTTGGTTGAGATTTTAGATAAAGCTAAAGATATTTTATTTGAAAACGAGTAGAATTTTGTTACTGATACCTAAATAGGTACCTAAAATTTTTATCATATTTTACCTTATTTTGACATAATGAGTTCAAACTGTTATTTTATTTATAAGATAAATTATAAAAAAATTAATTAGGTACTCAGTATCTAACACAAATGCTACCTACAGCCTACAGTTACACTTTTTAAATACAATGTTCATTATCATACCTTCAGTTTGTGTAAACACTGCACAAAAATAATGTGGAAGTAGTGAATACGTACCGAAGCCGAGTATAGCAAAAAGGCCGGCGATGGAAACCCAGACGACCGGCGCAACTACCCACCGCAGCAGCACAATGTAGATAAAGCAGATGACAACCACAGCTAGTAATGCCCCCAGGAGATACCAACGCGACTGTACCAGGTCTTGAACTATTTGCGCAGAAATCTGCTCGGAAAAAATATGTTATGCTGAGCCACGCTGAAAAGGGTTGACGCTCATGATGGATTACAGCTAGATAATTCAAAATCTTTTGTCGACTGACACACGATTGGGCTATGGCGTGGTCGCTCAAGTAATAGCTAAGCTACATTTTACTCGGCACTCTGGCTGGACCGTGACCAAGCGCTAGCGTAGCGCAAAGCATAGTAAAATCTTTCACACAAAAAATTTTCAATATGCTCGCTCCGAATGACTGCATAATGTCTAACGTCATTAACTAGCTGCGCCTCGATTAAGTAGGTACAAGCACGACTTTTCTCCTGTACCGAATCTACCCATCGACAAAAACAGGAAGTTTTTGTCTACATGCAAATTACAAAATGCAAAAATTCTCATTTTTTCATCTGTGATTTACATACGCACATATTTGTTGTTAGTTGTTAGTCTTGCGTATGTTGGTAGAGTGTTAGGCACGTTATTATTGTTTGATTACGATTAGTTGCACTTGAGTTAATTGCTATCAGGTAGGTAGGTATTTATTAGTAGGTAAAGTACCAGTTATTGAATAAACATATTTTGACTTTGACCTATATGTATTTTCTTGATTCTCAATGGATATATTCTCAATATTCGTATATAGGTACTTGTATTATTTACTAGGTAGGTAGCTAGTTATTTTTATTCTAAGGCAGTTCCCTCGATCTGCAACTACATACAAGTTGTCTCTATTTTAGTTTATAATGAAAACAGTTCTAATCTTATACTATTACTCATGAAACCATTATAATCTATTTTTTTTTCTAGCGTATTAAGTACATAGGTATATAGGTAATTAATTAAAAAACGTGCTTTACTACGAATTAAACTAAGTGGCATCACAAGTGAAAATTGTATGCTTGCTTGAAATGCATTTCGCCGTTTCGCACAATATTTTTTGGGACAATAAAAAAATATTTGTGAATACCCAGTAGGTATTACCTACGTCGTATGTCGTTACGTACGTAATATAATTCTCTCTGCGTCCATCACTCTGAGATGTGAGGTAACAGCGTTTACACTTAGCTCAAATGCGCAGGGACATGGGTAGCGACATTGGGCAATGCGTGCGGTAACGCGAGAGAAAGAGAGTTGACGTTCGCGTTGCCACGGACATGAGCTGAGTACACATAATACAGCGTTATAATGAAGCCTGCCATGCCTGTTATAATGAAGGTCGTTTTTGGTAAGTTTAATTCAATCACGGGTCGCCACGCAGTTTAATTCTATCAAAATACAAAGTGCATGCTATCTACCTGCTGAAACTGCACCAACTCTGCGATTTGTTCGAGGACCTGAGAAGCGTCCAGACCCGACGTCACGAATTCTGTGATTTCGAGCGCCTCCGTCACGTTCACGAAACACCGCTGGATCACTGCTCACCGACATGACCAGGTTAGCAGATATAGTGATATTATTTGTTGGTATTGCAACGTGCACAGTACAACAGAGAAGTGCTGTAGGATTATCTGGCATTAGTAGTTAGTAAGAGGACATGCTATTAAGATATGGAAGCGACTACAGGTTCGATCCGCTCCGGTACATACAACATGGGTTTCTCGCTCGTTGTTGGTGAAGTATGTGACCCAGCTAGCGGCGATCCAGCCCACGTACGAGTCGAGGGCTGTGGCGCTGTTCAATAGAGACTTCTGGGCCTCTTTCGGGTGCCTGACGCAGGTCCCGACATCGGTGGTCGGCGTCCATTGCGACTCTCCTTTCGACGGTCCCTTGCATTGGATGGTAGAGAGATCGCCAATACACCGGAATAACACTGCGGTAGTTTTAGCTACTGTACTTTCACATCAAACCTTGCACCTACTTGAGGTGGTTACACAAACATGCAACTCAACAACATCGCATCACAAGGATTAGTTTCCATTTGGGTTTATTATTTTTTAAATTGAATTTCAAACACACTCAGGAAATGTTATCTTTGCAAATAATAGAAAACAAATAAAAAAAATAACTTTACCTGGTTGACTTTTTATAACATAGCTCGCACATTCCCTGTTATCTATATGCTCCATAGCTTTTTCGTACGTCAGGCTCTGAACGTTGATGTTGTATTTACACACCATGCTTGATTTCACCTCAAGGAACGATGATTTGTCAAGTAGTTTGAATGCTATTGTTCTATCTGGGCATTGATTGACACACACCTGTAAAATAATAATTAGTTCAATGTTGCTGCTAATGAGTAGTTATTTAGGTAATCTACGTCTACTGTACTGACTACTGATGCTAGAGTACGAAAGTAACAAAAGATTGATGCCAAGTAGGTACCTGTTGTGTAGGACACCCAGTGATAGGTGCGCCTGGTGATAGACACTTGGAAATATCGAAGAAGACTAGATATTTCTTATCCTCCAGTTCGGAGTCCAAGCCGCATCGTCTACCTTCCGAGTCCATCGGCGCTAGCAATCTTTCAATGTTTCCGTGTGTCATCCCTGGAGAATGGTTAATTGCAAGTTTTTATTTTTATTATAATTTCATCTTCTATTGATTAAAAGCTCTTCGGACTCAGGTGGTCCATCGGCTCGTTCCATCAGCAATATATTAAAAAATAAAACATGGCCAACTCTTACCATAATAACCCACGAATACCCATACGCCGAGGAACACAATAAACAGAATCAGCCATAGTATATCTGTGCAGGATCGTTTGTGAATGGGTCCGTTGAAAGTCGGGTCATACCGAATGGGCTCCCCTGGAACAAAAAAAAACATCACGTGAAACTTGTGTATGAGCGTGTTTATGTAATACCTACGCTCGTATCGTATAAGTACCGGAGTGGCGGATCAGACGTCCCGCTGGCTTTCGGATTAACGTTTATGAAAATGTCAGGCTTATGCCCGTCAGCACCACGGGTGCTATTCTTTCATACACCGTTAACTTTCACAACTCCTAGAAGTTCATGCCATACGTCATACTTAATACATTGATCGTGAGTCATCGCTAAACACATCCTGGAGTGGGTTAGGCATTGCAGTAATTAGCGCACTCTTACAACCTTATCTACAGTATGTTGGTACCTAGATATAATCAGCTGTAAGTGGATTGATTCACTGGGAAAATACATTGCCATTTACCTACTGGTTATTCGTGTGCGTTTTGGTATGATTAATGTTTTTTAACCGACCTCAAAAAAACGAGGAGGTTCTTAACTTGACTGTTTTTTTATATCTCAGAAGTTTAAAGTCAGAACTGGGTGAACCGATTTTGATGATTTTTTATTTTAAATGCTGATGCTTCTCGTGTAGTCCCATGAGTAAGATCTGACGATTCGTTTTTGAGTTACTGTAGTAAGAGTTTATTTTCCAGTGTATTTGAAGTCGGTTTTTTATTGCAAAGAGTTATTTCCTATCTTACCTTAACTTTAGTGAGCGAAAATGAACAAACCTATAACAGTGTCAAAAGTAATATAAAATGTACTACTTACTACATTTTTTTTTTACCTCCTTACATTAAGTACCTAGGTAGGTATATCAATGTTGTGATCGAAGCGTCAAGTTTGCTTTTTATGTCTAAACTTACTGGATTCTTTTGGAGGGACGCAGCAGTCGTCGCCACAACAGCCCATCTTTGCATTACTTCAGCATTACCATTTTTAGATTATAGTAAATTTGCCTTATTCACTTTTATGTCGCTGTTAGGTTATTATAATGTTAGGATATAAAAACACTCGGGACTGGAAGTATCGGGTATCAGTATAAGGTTCTTATCGCGTTTATTGATAACACCGTATTCATTCACCTTGCCTTAGTTCACTTTTACTTCACCGGGCTAGATAAACATGGTTGTATCCTTTTTCGGAGAAATCTCTATTTTCCTTAGCTTTAATTAGGTTTAATTCCGATGCGAAGACTGTGGTTGATAAATATTAGACCGATAGGTAAATTAACCCTGCCTCGTATACCTAAAGGCCAAGAAATAATACAGATAAAAAATATTTACAATGTAACAAAACATTTGAGCAAAAAGCCCACTGGATTTGAAAAAGATTTCTTTTATTCAACAGGCGCTATAATGCGGTCAAATATACTCACCCAAAAGACATAAAAAATTACTTATATCCGTTTTAAATAGGCTATTCTGTTAGGGCTGTTAAGGTACACACACAATACAAAAGAAAACATATTAATAATAGTATCAATGAATCAGTTTCCTGATAAGTCTGAACCGAATGCAACTCAAGCATTAGCTTCATCCTCAATTTGTTCGTTATCTACGGCGGTACTTTAAATGGTACATTGTAGGTATCCAACATTTGAAAACAACAACATTTGTTCATATTGGTCCGCTTCTCTCTATTGCAACACCCTAACGGGGTACATTATGTATTGAATTAAAACTAGTGGCTCTGGGAGCTGTAGACCTCGCGAGCATACTAAAAGTGAGCTATTTGAGGAATGTAATGTGCAAGTGCATTTTCCGTTTTGTGATTTTTTTGATCTTTTTGATTTTTTTTGCATCATCTTGTGTAGAATGAGGTCCTTTGTGTTTCTCTCAAATTTGATTGAAAACCATCGATTGTTTGATGAGCTGTTCCTGTTCATCATGCTGAAGATCCTTATCAGATCTTCGCCAAACTTTTATGAGACCAACTTATAGTTACTACCTTTCAAATAAAAAAAGAATAATCGAAATCGGATCTCATTTGGTGGAGATATCCAGTAGATTTTTTTTTTTTTTACAACTTATAGGTAAAAACGTTTGACCGCAATCTCACCTGATGTTAAGTGATGATGCGGTCGACGATGTGGCACGTTTACCTAGAAAATACCTGTTCACTCTTCTCTTGAAAGTAACCAAATTATAGGTCATCGGAAAGACGGACGCCGGTAAGGAATTCCATTCATTGGCTGTGCGCATGATGAATGAAGAAGCAAAGCGCTTGGTGCGGGCAGTTGGTATGTCAACCATGAATGGATGCCTCGTTTCCGTACGTCTAGTGGTCCGATGGTAGAATGGGGATGAGGGGATCATGCTGTGGAGTTCGGACGCGCACTCACCGAAATGTATCCTATAGAATACCGATAGACTGGCAACTTTGCGGCGATGCTCGAGAGTCAGGAGCTTTGACTCGAACAACGCGTCGTTACCTATGAGCCTTTTGGCTCGTCTCTCAATAGTTTCCAAGGCCTCAAGCTGGTATTTGGCAGAGCCATCCCAAAGATGAGAACAGTACTCCATACACGACCGGACTTGCGCTTGGTACAGATAAAGCAGCTGTCCCGGTGTGAAGTACCGTCTCACCTTCGATAATATGCCTAGCTTCTTGGCAGCTGTCTTGGCCTTGGATTCAATGAACAAGCCAAAGTTTAGTTTACTGGTTAATGTAAAACCTAAAAGCTCGAGCTGGTCTGAAATCGGTAACGAAACATCACGGAAAGTACAGTCAGATATACTGGATATCTCCACCAAATGAGATCCGATAAAGAAAAAAAGGGCCCTTTTTTTGGGGGAAGTACCCCTCCAATCCAAAATCCCCGAATACAAAAAAAATCTTATAAGTCATATAACCTGTGTACCAAGTTTCGTCCAGATCGGTTGAAAAATGCGACCTGTAGAGGAGAACAGACAGACAGACATACAGACCAGACAGACATCCGGACAAACGCATTTTTGGCCAATGTGGAAACTGAGACGCTTCGCTCGCTTCGCTCGCTCGGTCAATTATGTAGTCATAAGTCCTGACAATGTAAAATCTACATACATAATAATGCAATAAATATACTGAATACTGAAATAGGTAGGTAATAATAATTATTATCATAGATATTGCGTGTGCGTGTTTTTATTCATCATAGGTAACCTCAATAACACAGCACTGTCAAAAAATTTCCGAAAATCGCGTATTTATGTACTTATAACCGATCACTGGATATCACAATTTAGCGCATTTATTCTAGCGGTTATAACTAACAACTAGCATTTAAACAGGTTTATAGATAGGTACAGTGGGATCCATTGAATTGATCAAAGTTTAAACGTATTTTCCTCGGGCGGTTTTATCAATATTTGCAGATTCATATATCGCTCACGTGAATCTAAGTTTACACTATTCAGAACCACAACACGATACACTGATTAGAATAATAATCTTATATAAATAATAAATTTTGTTAATTTATTGGGAGAACAGCGCGTTTTGAATTCTCCATAAGCTTGTGTACACCGTAGCGTCACATCGCATACTATCTTCACCTTGAGAGCACATCGCTAGCTGGATTAGGAGTATTTCACATTGACCTATGAGATTGCTATGATTTCTTACGTGTAAATCTTTATCTTCTGTATCGCGTTAGAATTTACTAATGCATACTTACTAATATGCTCGTGTTCAAATTTACTTTCAACTTAGCCTGCCTTTAAAAACCTGGATGTAGACGTGGTATGATATAAACCTTAAAAAATTATGGCCGGGACAAGACTTGGACGAATTTTTTAGCGACTTCAAAAAGGAGAGTTTTAATCTTCGATCAAGAATTACACCAGTTAGCCGAGATAAATATACCTTCCTTGTTCTATATTGTTTTTTCAGAAAACTAAGCTAACCTAAACTAAAAGAAAACTTAGTTGTGATTTATCTGTGAAAGAAAACGTTAATATGCATCAAAATCAAAACACACCTTCTCATTTGGATACTCATAGGGTCATGCTTAAAAATATTAGCAATGATGTTACTATACCTTTTGAAACATCATTGAATATTAGTGTTTTTTTGTGGTAGGTATGTAAATATACATATTTAACTTAGAACCGAAAAAAAATATTGAAAAACAATGTTCATTTGTAAATAAAAGTTACGTAGCAAGCGCGTTGATATCTTTTGTATCAAAAAGTGGGACATTTCAGTTTTTTTTATTTATGTTTCCTAGCACTACATTTCCGCATCAATCAAACGCATGTTTTGACAGGCACATAAATTAACCAAGCCATTCGTACATGCTGAGTGAGATTTGAACGATTCCACATTCCAGTTTGTTACAGTTACATAACTTGACGATTCACGTATGCTTCTAGCTTCCATAAAATAGAGCGGCAATAAAAACCAATGGTACAGCTGCACATGAACGACGCTTTATGTCAGCAATGAAAGACCGTCGCGGTGACGGTAGCTTTATTTACGTCTCGGATGGTAGATTAGTAATTGTCGTGGTAGAGTTCGGGCTCGCGCCCCAAATAGGTACACGCAAAACTACCAACTTACACAATTTATTTACACGAGACGAAAATGCGACCACTTCGTTTGATGAGAGAGAGAGAAGTTCAATGAAATATTAGATTAGGTCAGTGGTCTGCAGTCCCTAATTCCCTATCTTTAACTTGGTAAATAGCCCGCATGATGGTTGTCTTCCGAAAGCTTGACTGTAAGTACAATGTAAAGCAATTTAACCTACCCTACCATTCAGTAGTACCTACTCATGGCATGAAGAAATAGAACGTGAAAGTTGTATTGTGTTGACGCGTACGTTGACGCGATTTTCCAGTGGGACTGGAAAGACAAGGTCAAATAGACAGTTTTGTAGCAATGAGGATCAGTCTCACAACGGGAAAATTCAATTTTAACTATAAAATTGCATGCGTTATAACTGTCTGAGTACACAGGTTTTTGATTTTTTGAAATCCGTCCATAAATAGCAAAGGTATTTTAGCTAGCTCCCTTTCGAAACGCGCGCCTCCCGCCCGTGGATACCTCTGACGTCAGATTATATAGTCACCGCACGATCGCATTCGTCCAGTACTCCATATTCGTAGTTAGCTCCATATTAGTAGCGAACACCGTCGGTTTTTTGAAGTTTTGTGCATTTTCGGTTTATTGTTTCTGTGTTCTTTATTAATGAGCAACAAATTGGAAGATGTATTTGAAAAAGGACAGTCAGATAATCTACCTAACTAAAGTGGATTTTTTCATGGTTTTAGAATATTTAAATAATCACGTGAATATACCAGCGCTGAAATCCGCGTTTGGAAGCTTCAAAGGAAACCTACCTAGGTACCTACCTAATTTAATTTGTTTTAGTTAGTTCAACCATCTGTTTTGGTAGGTACCTACTTATTTACATGGCAGTACGGAAGGTAGGTAAGTAATGTGAAAATAAAAAAATAACCTAGGTATAAACAGATGTAGGTATACGCAGGCATGATTTATTGCGATTCAGTAAGTGCCGGCACAAAACAGATAGGTACATAAGTCAATCACTTTTCATGCCTACTACGCTCGGTGGTCGCGGTAATAGCAACCTCAGTGGTGCAACGGTCGAGAGTCCGCCTGCGACGCAAGAGGTTGCGGGTTCGATTCCTGCCTCGGAACAAATTTGTGTACGATCTGCAGAAATTTATTTAGTTGGTCTGGGTGTTTTCTATGTATAATAAAAAATATCTATCTATGTATCTAATGTATTAAATATATCAGTCATCTAGTACCCATAACACAAGCTTTGAGTAACTTACTTTGGGGCTAGATGATGCTGTGTGGATTGTCCAGCATTATTTATTTATTTATTTAATAGCTGGTTCGCACTGGTCGAGTCGAGTAGCACCCCCCACCTGTATTTTGATGTTAGCAGCCGGTAACGATAACGATAAGAATACTTATTATTGTCCTACAATCGGCGGTCTTATTGCATGTTGCGATCTCTTCCAGACAACCGTTATTTTTTATTCTAAAAACTTAGTACCTACTAATGCTTCTCATCAGTACTTCGGTTTTATACTGATTTAAAATAGTAAACTAGGTATGTAATAAATAAATCGAGCTTGGATAGCCACCTTACAACATAAATTCTCTGTCATATAATGCCGATGCAGGTCTCAAGTTCATCTAAACATTATAGACCGGGAGTACGCCGTAGGTTTTTGTTTCGACGCACTGAAATGGTGCAGCATCAGGGTGATAAGGTAGGTATATATGAAAGTTTAACGACAATAAATCCACAACAAAGCGACCGGGTCAAGCACAGCTCAAAAACTGCGCGGGATACTGTCTATAATACGTACAAAACTGGAGAGCGCGCCCGGCGCCGGCGGCAGCGGCGGGCGCGCCGAGTTGGTCTATAATGACGTCACACGCTCGCAGCTCGTACTCGCTGGTGCTTTTCTAACAGCTGCAGTAAAATCGCTGTATCTTTGTCATTTCTTGTCCGATTTAAATATTTTTTTCACAGTATGTCATGGTTTGGTATCGGTTATCAATCTACATACTTATCTACTTGTACAATTTGTACTTCATCGCATGGTAGGTACTTACTAGCAGTTTGTAAATGCATCAATAGTAAGTGAAGTCAGCTACAAAACTGTCTATTTGACTTGACCTGGTGCCTTATTCACTATGACAATAGGAGATTCCAAGGAGATTCCTTGCCCCAAACCGTGAAACATCAAAATTTGATATTGGGCTTTATTCTTTACGACATAGGAGATACTTTGCCCTGACCGTATCACACCGCCTGCCTTGTCTTAGCCGAGCTCGCGCTGCAAATGGTCATAGTGCATAAGGCTCCTTGTCTTTCCAGTCCCACTGGAAAATCGCGTCAACGTACGCGTCAACACAATACAATTTTCACGTATTTATTCATAGGTACCTTTTTTTTTATACAGCTAGCTGATGGAACAAGCAGATGGTCCACCTGATGTTAAGTGGTAACCATCACCTATAAACAAAACATTGCCCCGTAGGTCACGCACAATAGGAACGTGCCCTACGATGCACTGCCCTGCGTCCATCAACTTGAGGCATACAGATGTTAAGCCCCATGTGCCTGTAATTACACCGGCACTACGTACCTAGTATACGGTTAGTTAGTTAGTTACGGTACCTATGTAGAAGCTCTGCCTCCTGCGCTGTAGGCCGTGGGAGAAACTGACCGAGAACAAACATTTAACGTGATGAACATAAATGTTTGTTCTCTTGTCTGGTCTGGGTGGTAGGTACTATTATTTATACAATAAGGCCCTTAAGGCGTTGACAACACCTAATATTTCTCTCGCTCGCACGATTCGACATTTTGAAAGATATAAAATCACAAATTCCAATTTTGAGAAATCGCAAACAACCATTTTGTGTGCAATCACATTGCGCATAGTTTGGTAAAAATTTCATTTTGATTGATGCAAGATTTCTTACTCAAAAGTTTGCTTGAGTACGAAAACTAGAAAAGCACACTTTTAAGTAGGAAAACTTGTATCGATCAAAATGATTTTTTTACTAAACTGTGCGCAATGTGATTGCACACAAAATGGTTGTTTGCGATTTTGCGAAAATGGTTGTTTGCGATTTTTCGAAAATGGGTTGATTTTATATCTTTCAACAAGTCAAAACGTGCGAGCGAGAGTCACATTAGCTCTTGCGCGTCAATAGCTTATCAGACCAATAAGTCTGTTGCTGTCTCTTCGTTGGCTTGTGTTTTTGGGACAATGTCGATAAAGATAATTAATACGAGTAGTTTGGAAGTTTGACAGTGAAAAATGATCATCCCCGCGCCTAGCCTGGCTGGTTTGCATCAATAATACCTACAAAATGTTTAATTTCTTTCCAAGTGGTTTCGCGGGTCAAAAGGTTAAAATAAATGTTAAACATAGGTAGGTATGCGAGAAAACTAAGTTTTTCATTCATAAAACACTTGAATTTGTCCGATGATTAGGTATACTGATGTTGACTGTACAAACATTACCTACCTCGGAATGTTGTAACGCGAGCAAGGCCTTATTGCACCAATCTGGGCGAGTTAAAATAGTGCCTACCTACCTATAATAAAACACTAGATGAAAACCCGGCTTTGCTCGGGTGAAATGTGACTCATAATACTCAACGATCTAAAAAAAACAAAGTAAATCACTAAGTATGCAAATCAAAACTAAAATGAAACGAATACGGAAAAAACATGAAGACAGTAGGCATTTGTTTGTTGTGACAACTCAGGTACCTACCTACCTCTAATTTTGATCTCAATATTTTAATGTTTGTAAATAGTTTTATTTTAACTAGTATAACTTCTCTATTCCGTGAGTATAACGCATTGGACGTGGTCTGTAATGTTGTACTGATATTAATAAATTGAATTTGAAACTCTAATCAATAAACACTCATTGACACACTGACAACACTGCGTCGACGACACTGTGCCGCCCGGCGGGCGCCCGGACCGGAGTTGACCGGACGAAACTGTCAGAATTTATAAAAACAAGTACCTACCTACCTAGGTACTTCGCGGATTAGGTATGTTGTCGACTCGAACATTGCAACAATTATTATTAGCATTTAAACGTTTCTCTATTGTTTCATAGATGGCTCGTAGGTAAATGTAAAACGTGTCCAAGGCGCGCGTAATTTGAAATTGTTACACTAACCGTGCACTAACCCCACTGTCACACTTGCCTCACTCTGTGGGGCTTACCTACTTTTCGAATTATTTCTGTCCTCATTTCTCTAATTAGTGACAAAATGGGTTCCTCAGCGTACCTATGGCTAAGAGTCAACTCATTCATTTAAAGTGGACACTGGCTTATCGTTGGTTGTATATACTTACCTACCTTTCGTTGGTTGTATATACTTACCTACCTTCTTATAGGTACCTAATTTTGGAATAATATTTTGTAGCCATTGAAGGAGACAAAACTGAAGGGATAATAGGACCTACCTACCGAACACCATACCTACTTAGATACCTAGATAGTCTAGGTACCTACCTAATCCTGTCTAGACAATATTCCGAATTTCATATTACATATCATACCTACCTACCTATGTAGGTATATGTATGTGTATGTGGTATGAGTAGGTATGATACACCTACTTATGTGTAGGTATACTTACCTACCTTCTTACTTAGCTACCATTAGTTATCATACATACAAATTAGATATTATTACAATGCAACTCACCGAAATCTTTCCCCATGTTTTGTAGAGCACTATGCAAGTAAATGCACTGTGATTACCCGACCGACGGACCAGGTAGGTACCTAGGTGTGGTTCTTCACTGCGTGCACAAAGCAACAGGGCACATCAAATCCCTTGCTCAAGTAGGTGGGTAGCTAGCTGGTCTGCTCAGCTTATTCCAATTCAAATCGGTCACTAGGACACACACACAATTAAAATACAAATCACACGAAACAAAACTTTTCTGCACTGATCGTGAGCTTCATTCAACCAACGGTACAAAACGGCTTTAGGGAAAAGCTGTTCAGTCCTACGAATTTACGTTTGTTTACTTTACAACCTACAACAAAGTGAAAGTTTTTCGTGTTTATTTGTTTCGCGCTACGCTACGGTATGGTAGGAACAACGGACAACGCTCACCAACCGCGCTACTGCGCGGAGTGAAGTGAGCGAGCGGAGCGAGCGAGATTTCGGTCGGGGCTTGCATGCAATGCACGGGTCGTCCGCGCGTCGGTCGCGTCGACCGTCGTCGTCGAGCGAACAGTCGTAGTCGGTCGACGCGTTCTCGGTATGATTATGATTCACTAGTCGCAAACAAAACAAAACAACAAATCTTCTCTTTGTCTGCTCGCCTGTACTTGGTTTACACTCGTTTGTCAGCGACAAAAGTGAATTGCCTTGGTAGGTAGGTACCTAGGTACAAGAGGGTAAGAGGTACCATGGACCAGTATTATTGGTCCATGGAGGTAGGTACTTACAAGTACAAAACACTTCTTTCCGTTTTTAACCGACGAAAACAAAAACGGAGGAGGTTCTTAATTCGACGCATACGTACTTAATAATTTAATTTTTTTAATAACAAGAAATATGTACTAAACACAAAATAAAATAAATATTTAAGGGGGCTCCCATACAAAAAACGTGATTTTTTTGCCGTTTTTATAGATAAGGGTACGGAACCCTTCGTGCACGAGTCCGGCTCGCACTTGGCTGGTTTTTAACTTGTTCGAGCTTACACCGGGCAGACATAGCTCCAAAAGTTTGATTAGGTACCTAGGTACCTACCATACCTAGTGTGGCAAGAGACTGACGTCTGACGTGAAGTCTCGTGTGGCACAGCAATCAAACATTTGAAGCTATGTTGCTGGCGCCGGGGTTATCCCTACCTTTATACCTAATATTAATTTACTAGTCTTCTCGCAGCTTTGCACGCGCGGAAGTGAAGAGCCAACTTCAAGATAGAACTTAGGTACTAGGTACCTATGTGTACGGAATTTCAAATAAATACTTACATTTCTATTAACATATTAGTTTCATATTCAGTTTGTCTCAGACTCCGCCAATACAAAATACCTAGTACTTAGGTTACCTTAGTTCGAGGTAAATGACCAGCCAAGTCAGGCACTGAACTAAACAAAGAGCTGCCATTGCACCCTTGTCTGGTTGTTGACCTTTCATGCAACTTTAATCCTATTCAACAAAGTCTGTAACATTATTTAGTCCCTTTGCTGAACGAATGCAGTTCCCGAGAATAATCCTACTAATATTATAAACGCGAAAGTTTGTATGGATGGATGGATGTTTGTTTTCACGCTGGAACGGCTGAACGGATCTGGACGAAAGTTGGCAGAGAGATGGATTAGTCTGGAATAACACATAGACTACTTTTTATCCCGTGGGAAAACCGCAGGGCGCAGCTAGTATGAAACAATTTTTTTTACCTATATCTATAGGTAGTGCGCAACAAAAAAGAACGCTGGAAAACGGTGGAGGGGATGTGTTAGGATAACGCATCCCCTATCGCTAACTTAGCGCATACAAAATACTCGCGCCATCAAACGGTGTGATTCACACCCCCTCCCCCTCTTTCCAGCGTTTTCTTTGCGTGACGCGCACTATACCATGGACGAATGGTTTATTCGTCCATGCGTACTACTAGTTATTTCTTGTGCTACGATGGCACAGCAACACGCTTATAGGTAAACCTACATACTCCTATGATCAAATCAACATAATAATACTACCTAAGTACTAAGCATGAGAAAAAAACGCCAGGTTACTTTAGGAATATTAAGGGGGTAGTCAGAGGTACATCCAAACAATAAATTTGGCATAGGTTTTATTAATACAACAACTAGGTCCTAGTTGATATTCCATTGTATGTGACGGTTGCAACGTTGCAAGCAAGCTCATCGCCGATGTTAGAATTCTAACTGGTTTCCTCACAATGTATTGCTTCACCATTTAGGAGCACTGGCATTTGATAACAACGCATTTATTGAATGTTAATAATATTTAAAAACAGCTCGTGGATGTTTATTTCCAAGTGCAGGTACATAGTGTCAGGTATTTGTTATGGATTCCGACATTCGTGTGCGCTTTGTTTTGTTTCTCAGTTTCATTTTACTATTTTATTAGTCAGATGGTACAGTCAGTATTAAAAGTAGATGGCATCCGTCATATTTTACTTGTGTCATTATTTTGTGTGATTGATAATTCTTCTGTGCTCAGACGTCGGCTACAAAAGTAGGTACCTAACTTCCTGAATTAGATGAACTCTTGGTTTGTGATAGAATGTCACATAATCAATAAACTAGCTCATTAATTATTTTGCACGTTATTTGACGACCCGTAAAATTGCAAATGAAGTTAGGTAGGTAGGTACCTTCTAAATCAGAAACACAGAGTACCTACTTTGTTATTCTAATCTACTTTTGACGCTCACTGTACTTGCTACTTACCATTTGAACTAGTTCTGTGAATGAAATAAATACAAGGATGCTGAACGCAATCTTTATGCGTTTGGCTACATGCCAATATTCAGTAAATTTTATCCTCTAGCATTTCAGATAAAATGGAGGGACGACCAAATAGGGTGGATTCGCCCGCCTGAATGGCGCCTCTTTTTATACACGAATTGTTACTTTTGAGGTAAATCTAAAACGTGAACCATCATTAGCTTGAAGAAGTCCAAGTCAATCATTATAGACTTACCCCACACATTTCCAGGAATAACGATAGCCCTCTCCATCAAGTGACTTCTTCAAAATATCGACGGGCCATCGAATCGGTTCTTACACTTCGTCTTCCAGCCTTTTTCTTCCCGTGTCGCTAGATTATCTTGAAACAGGACCACATGTTTTAGAACTAGGTAGGTACCTAGTTAGTTTCTACAACTTCCCGTTTGGGAGTAGCGGCAGGACACGTCACACTTGCATCACATGTTTTTGAACAGTAAAACTCATTAGTGCACGACCGGTATGAACACTGAACCGAACTTATGATCGGATGCCGGAGCCGGAGGGTCTGGTGGTATCAGACCCAAAAAATTAATTAACTACAAAAATATAGGCTGTTGACAAATGTTTTTAGAACCTCAGTTACGAAGATCCAGGGTGCTCCAGGGACTTGAGATCTGAACCTTTACACACATAAATATATTATAACTTACCCAACTGTTAGACTAAAAATTAAAAGAATGTGATAAGGGCACTACAAAATAACGACAATCTTGGCATAGAAGTCTCTAGCTCGCGGGGCTCGAAGTTCTCACGTATTAATACCAGTATTCAAGGCCTACCCATGGTCTCTGCATGGCAGTTACATATAAGTTTATTAGTTATTACTTTTTCTTATGTGTACCTATTGAACTTATTTATTTTTGTAGAAGTACTCACTAGATACAAAGGTTTCGCACTACCAGTTTTACTTCTAGAAATACTAATAACACAGAGGCATATTTATTACTCTAGTATGACTGCTATTAAAAACGCGAATAACGATATGGAAGAAAGTGCCATTCATTACTATTTCTTCTGGGGTTGAAATTATATTCTGACTACCAGCTTATTTCTTCTGCTACCAGATGTACAACCTAGTGTTTTCAATGTAGCCTAGACCTAGTATGGCTAAAAGACTTAAGAAAAACACAACTGCGTGGTCATTATTAATTTATTCGCATATAGTAATTGATTATGATACATGAAGCGATCTTGCGGGTGGCACGCCGATGCGCGGACGCATCCACCGCCACTCGCCTGATTCAACTTCAAATTACATTTAATATTTTAATAATATTGCATCGACATCGTTCCGCAAAACTGTCTCTACATTATATTCACTAGTGAGAGTTTTCGAGGCAGCATCGGTCACGGACGCGCGTCCTCGCGACTTGCGGGCGGTCGCTACGAGGCCGACGACGACCGTTCGCGTAATATACTTAAACATAACAGTCAAGGAGCCGGACGTCGTCCGTCCGAGCGATCTATTTACATACAAACGGAACGCCTCCCACGGTCGCCGGCGTCGGACCGGGCCGAGGGCAGCTGCCGGCCTGTACCGGAGCGCGCCCAGCGGCGGCGCTCCGATCTAAGTAGCTTAATCACTTTCATAATTTACGTCTTAATTAAATACCGAAAACCTAATAGACGGCGCCAACGACGGGGGTACGAGGGTACCGCCCGGGCGCGGTTCGGGCGAGGCCTGCGCGCTCGGCGCGTGCGTGCCGCGCGGGCGTCACTCCGCCTTGAGGGCGGAGATGGGCGCGCAGGGGGCCGCGGGCGGCGCGTCCGTCGCGCAGGCCGCCGCCGGCTCGCCGTTGTCGTCGGCGCCGCCCGCCGCCATCGCCACCGCCGCCGGCGAGCAGACCTCCGCCGCGCGCTCTGCGCCTCCGCCACCGGCACCGGCACCGACACCGCCGCCGCCGTCTGTGTACAATAATACATAATTTGACGGGCGGACGCAGGTCGCGGCTCGTGCGGCACGTTGTGATGGAGGCTTGTACTAACTGCGCTGGTGGTGCTGGTAGTAGAGCGCGTGGCGTGAATGCGGCGGCTGGAGGTGCGCGCGCGGCGGCGGCTGTGCGTGCCGGTACAGCGGCATGGCGGGCGCGTGCGGCCGCTGGATGGGCGCGGGGTAGCGCGGCGCGGACATGCCGCCGCCGCCGCACCGACCGTTCGATCCTCCGCTCACCATCTGCGAAACAACAGTCTCAGTCACGTGTGTCCCCGCGGGTGGTGACTGGTGGCTAGTGGCGCGGACGCGGACGCGGACAGTCGCGTACCTGCTGCTGGTGGTGCTGGTGCGGCGTGAGCGCGGGCGGCGGGTGCGGCGGCGGCGCGTGGTACTTGTGCTGCGGCGGCGAGTGCGGCGGCTTCTGCTGCTTGTTCTGCTGCTGTTGTTGTTGTTGCTGGTGCTGGTGCTGATGCTGCTGCTGTTGCTTAGGCGTGGGCGAGGCCGAGTCGCACAGCGGCGCGAACCCGTTGGCGTGCTCGTGCAGCGGACTCTTCAGCTGCTGCTGCGGGACCTGCCGCGGCGGCGCCGGCGCGTACTGCTGCTGCATCGGACCGCGGTACTGCTGCTGCTGCAAGTGAAGAGGTGCTGTTAGTTGAGATTGCCTGGACTGGATATGTATTGTATTTGATAGGTATTATGTATGTATGTATGTACCTGCATCTGCTGGACCGCGGCGGCGACCTGCAGCTGCGAGGAGAGGAACTGCGAGCCGAAGGCGGGCGACTGCGGCTGCTGCGTAAACTGCAGCGGGTAGGTGGGCGCGGGCGCGGAGGCCGGCTGGTAGGGCGCGTAGTACGAGCTCTGCGGCGGCGCGGGCCGCGGCAGCAGGCCGGGCAGCGAGTAGGGCGCCTCGCCCACACCCACGCCCGCCGAGTACCCGAGGTACTGCTGCTGGTACGCGCTCACGCCGCCCACGCCGCCGACGCCTCCCACGCCGCCGCCTTTGCTGCCTGCACACCATTACTTCTCATTATAGAGTTGCACATCCAACAAGCTAATGTCAGGTGAGTTAAATGTTCGCGATAAAGTCCAGTTGTCAGGGACTTTTAATATGCAGTAAAGTCATAGTTATATCAAAAAAATAATAATTCTTTTCCAAAAATACTAAACCTCAGTCAAATTATTACAGGTTAGCATGAAAGAAATAATGATAAATCTGATGCAGATTCTATAGAATGTAGAGCTACATACCGATGGCGCCAATTTGTTGCGTCGAGGGTTTGACCGTGGCTGACATGAGTGAGTTAGATGTGCTTGAGATAAGAACGGTGCTTGGGTTATTGCCGAGTTGACCGGATTGGCCGAAACCGCCACCACCAGCCGTTGCCGCCTGGGAATTTCAAAATAAATAAATTAGTACATAATTATAAATACAATTTGATGAGAATTTTCAGTAAAATATGTTTACGCACCATCCGGTATTGGTTTGGAAGGCTCTGGAACATGTCAGGGGGTGGTTGATAGTTGTAAGGTGCACCAGAGCCGGCACCGTACGGCGCTCCAGGGAATCCTCCGAATTGCCCGCGACTCTGATCGAGGAAAGCTCCGTATAAGCCGCCTTGTTGCGGCAACTGTTGCGAAGATCCCAAAAGTTGTTGTGTGGAATTGAAAAGCATAGCGGGCGGCGAGGGGACGGACAGACCTCCGTACCCTCCCTGATAGCCCACGTGGTTGTAATGCTGGGGTGGCGGCGATTGCAGCTGTTGAGTCGGCTTCACTTTACACACGTTAGGGGGAGCTCCAGTTTCTGTGTTCTGCTCTTCAAACCCAGCAAACTGCAAGTCCTCTGTGCCCTCAGCTACGGCAGGCATTTCCCACACTTTCTTCACGCTGGCGATTTTTAAATTGAGATCTGCTGCCAGCGGGGAAATAGTGTTGGAAGTACTCATGTGCACACCTCGCGGCATACCGAGAGACTTCGCTGATTTATCTTCCGTGAGTTGACCGAGGTCAGAGTCGAAAGCGAAATCGAGTTTCATATCAGACGAGTCTTCAGCTTTCTGTGTCGTATCGAAGGACATCTGTAGGCCGAGAGAAGGTTCGCCATCGCTCGCCGGCCTACTGTTGTCTCCGATAAGTTCCTGAATGGACCGAGGACGCCTCACATCGGCGCCGTTGAACGCCAACGGATGCGCTTCCATTTCAGCTGGCATTTCTTCAGGCTGAAGAGGTTTGCCTATGTTAGAGTTCATTTGATACTTCTGTTGTAATGCTTCTTCGGAAGGAGCAGATTTGTAATTAGTATTTTCGAATATAATTGTCTCTACTGGGGGTGTAGTTCCATCTAATACTTCAGACTTATCAGTGGGAACAGCACAAGTGGCTGCAAGCGGCTTAATTTCGGTAGGAGCTTCAAGTGGCGTGCTACGCTGACTTGACTGTGCTGATTTGTTCACAGCGCTTTCCATAGGTTCTTCGATATTACCGCGAAGAGTTTGCGCAATAGGTTTATCCCAAGCGTTAACCGCCGGAGGCGGAGGCGCCGCGCCGGTGTCTGGTCCGTAGCCACTAACCATGCCTAGCTGTTGCTTCTGCCTCTGTTTTACAAAACGCGGCGCTAAGTTAGCTTGCCGAGGACGCGGGTCATATTGACCATTTTTGTTAGGTACCGGTGCCGCTCCTCGTGGGTTGGCCTTGTCACTGGAGTTCCTGCTAGACGAGCCATTCCGCCCATTGCCCTGGTTAGAATGAGACCTGGGTTGCTGCTTTGCAGCTTGTTGATTTTCTTCCTTTGCAGGTGGCCCACGTGTGTCCTTGGAATTTTTCTTGTTTCGTACTTCTTGGAAACCATCATCAGTAATATCGTCGTCTTTCTTGGCAGTGGATATCTTGAGATCAATCATAGCCTCTGTTACATCAGCAGTCTTGTTATCGCCTGTATAATCTTTCTTGACGCCCTGATTATTATTACGGGGGTTATTTCTATTGTTTTGATTACGACCTCCTGGACCCTTTTGTGGAAGTCTCCCTGGAACAGATCGTCGACGACCGCCGCCGCCTTCGGAATGTTCAGACGTTGTTTCCCAATTTTCATCTTCGCCACTGATCGGACCTTTAGGTCTTCTATCGCGACCTCTACCCGAGGCCTGAGAACCAGGACGTGGTCTGCCTTTGCTTTTTTCTTCCACTGGCAGATTATCTTTGCCTTCTTCGTTTTCTTTTGCTGCTCTGTTAGTTTGATTGAAGGGACTTTTAGTATTGGGAGGTCCATAGCCAGTGACTCTTTTCGCTGGCGCGGGAGGACGAGCAGTGCCCTGGAAGCCACCTCGCCCACGCCTGGAGGGCTGTCCGCGGGGTGCAAATGGTTCTCGGTTCTCCAAACCGTCTGCGGTAAGCATTCCCTGCTCTGTCGGTGCGGCACGGTTTGTATCCTCATTTCTATCTTGTTTCTTGGGCCCGCGTGGACTACGAGGCGCTCTTCTTCGATCCTTGCGTTCAACGTTTGGCGCCCCGTCTGTGGAGCCATCAGATTCACTTGCTCTATTGTTTGAGCGCGAGCTTCGATTCGATCGTCGCCCACGAGATTCTCTAGATCCCCAACCTCTATTGTTGTAAACAGCGAAGCCAGTTCCGCCGCCTCCAAAACCTCTGCCCTTCTTCTCAGACCCAGAACCACTAGATTTCCGTTCGACGGGTTCTTTGAGTGTAATTTTATTACTACTTGGCTCATGAATACCCTGTAATTCTTGTTTTTTATCTTCAATTAGACGTTTTGTCATGTCTGGAGTATTTTTTACTGGTTCCACAACGATTTCTACAGTTTTTGTTGCAATGCCTTGAGACTCTACATTAAGTTTAGAGGTTAACCCAGCTTCGGATGCGTCTTTCTCAGATTGTTGCGAGTATTTTAATTTAGCAAGTTGTTCTGATAGTTGTTGCTGTTGTTTTTGCATTTGAGATGCTGCAAACGAATCAGCTATATTTGATGGAGGTTGAACAACAGGTTTCGATACAGGTTGACGCTCAAAACCACCAGAAGCTTGGGTTTGAGTTTGGCTAACTTGCTGTTGGGTAATAGGTAGATTGGTAGTTTGAGTTAATTGTTGATTGTTCCCTCCCAATGCTTGATTATTTGGAGTATTATTAAATTTATTTTGAAAAGCATTTGCATAGGTTACATTGTTTGATGGTACATTTTGAGGAGAAGTAGAAGCAATAGGGAGCTGGGAGTTTTGTTTAGACTCAAAGTTGGGTGCAATAAGATCTTTTTTTACTTCAATTTCTCTTGGAGGTGAAAGTTTTTCTGATGGTTTCACATAAGTATTAGTTTCTTCTAGAGCTACTTCAGCCCAGGATGCTTTGCCAATTTCTTTCTCTGATGATTCTCGTTGTGAAACATTTTCAGGAGGAGAATAGCCTTTCTCTGACGTTTGACTTAGTACAGGTTCAGTAGCAACAAATGGCTCAACAACTCCTATACTTTTTCTTTCAAAAACTTCGCTTAATTTGTCAGCAGCAGATCGGTTGCTCTGTTCAATAGCATGTTCCAATGAGGATTTTCTGTCAGTCTCATTTTTTCCCTTGTACTCATGAAAATCTTTATATGATTCTTTTGAGTTTGACCTATCCAACTCCCTCCCAGACTTTTCATAGTCCTGCATTTCAGAACGCCATTGAGGCCCAGAACCGTCCTTGTCTCTCCTGAACTCGTCTTCACGATCTGAGAAGTCTCTGTAAAGAAATTACGAATACATTATTTATATACATTATACATACACATTAAAATGTTATTTTGGTTACTTGGATGTGTAACTTAATTGTTTGCTCAATAGTTTGTACTTGCCTAGAATAAGACCTGCGGCCGTTGTTGTGAGGCGCGTGCCGCGGCGCATTATTATAAGCTTGAGCTTGAGGTTGCGGTTCCTGGCGGCGAGGTGCAGGTTTCCCAGAAAATGCCCAACCTTTGTTATGTTGGTCATCTTGTTGTCTATTTTGTTGTTGTTTCAGAAAGCGGGGAGGTATATTAGCTTGGAAGCTCTTGGAAAATGCAGGATTGTTTTGGTCTCGGTCGCGTGCATGGTCGCGCTCACGGTCCCTCTCTCGGAAGTCGCGGTCCCGTTCGCTCCTGTCTCTGTCACCGGTGCGGTCCCGGTCGCGGTCTGTGCGGTCGCGCTCCCTGTCACCGCGCTCTCGTTCTCTGTCGAACCGCTCTCGATCGGAGCGATCTCTGTTGTCGCCTCTGTCTCTATCGCGTATGTCTTGACGCGAGTCCTTGTCCGAGTCGGGTCGGTCTCTATTGTCGTTGCGACCTCTGTCTCGAGGCTCCTTGTCGCGGTCGCGTTCCCGGTCTCTGTTCTCCCTGTTATCTCGGTCTCTGTTGTCGAACCGTTCCCTGTCGTTGCGATCGCGATCTCTGTTATCGGAGCGGTCCTTGTCCCGCACGTCTCTGTCGCGTGTGTCACTGCGTTCTTTATCTCTGTCTGTTCTGTCTCGATCTCTGTCTCGCGCGTCGATACGGTCTCGCGAGTCTCTGGACTCCAGGCGGTCTCTATCCCTCGGCTCGGGTTCACGTTCCCTGTTGTCGTTGCGGTCACGGTCTCTGTCGCGGAAGTCTTTAGGCGGTTGCGACGGCGGTGGGTCTCTGTTCTCGCGGCGGCGCTGTTCTTCTTCCTTCCTCTGGCGCGCGCGTGCGACGGCTTGTTTGACCTCGTTGCTCTGCTTCAGGCGGCGCTCCGCCCACAGCTGGTCCTCGTCCCCCGGCTCAGCCGCGTGACCTGCTTTTGTCTCCGCACGCTCTTTTTCAATACTGCCGCGGTTATTATTCTTTCTAGTTGACGTCTCTCCATCTGAGAAGTCTAGTTTTTGGCTGAAACAAAAAAATACAATATTTGAACATTAAAGCCATCTTTTACAAGTAAGATGCATTTAAACCGTAGAATTTACCTAATAAAGCAATAGACAATCTCAGAACAACAAAACAATCCCAAGTCCAGAAGAGTCGTATTTGCTAGGTAAAGTAATTCCTTTGAGCGTTAGCGTTACTCACTCGTAATCGATATCGTCGTGCTGCGCCCAGCCGGCATCTCTCGCGATGTCGTCCAGCGAGGAGATCTGGTCGTCGCGCAGGATGGGCCTTGCGGTGAGCACTTCGACGGCGCGCGGCGTGGGGGGCGCGCGCGGCGGAGGGCGCGGGCCGGGGAGGGCGGGCGGCGCGGGGGCGCTCCGCGAGTCGCGCAGTGAGCCCAGCCCGCCCAGGCCGAGCCCGCCGCCAGTGCTACCTTTCACCAGCTACAATTACAACAATACATTTTGTTGGACTTCCGCCACAGCACTATCTGGCTCCAAACCAAGCAAAGCTTGAACTAATGGATTTTCATTAGTTCAAGCTATAAAGATAGATATATAGCTAATAAAATAATTATATCGTTTTATCTTTTATATGTATTTACATACATACTCATACGTAATATGATAACACCGAGAACAAACATCTGTTCTGTTCAGAGCACAAATTTTTGTTCTTTGTGGACAACAAACCCACATCCTAAAGCACAGAAGGCAGAGCTGAGGTGTGCTGTTAGGTGGTGGTTGACATTCTTATTCTTACTAATATTATAAATGCGAAAGTAACTCTGTCTGTCTGTTACGCTTTCCCGCTTAAACCTCTCAACCGATTTTGATGAAATTTGGCACAGACAATCTTTAGACCCTGAGAAAGGACATAGGCTACCTTTTATTGCATAATATTCAAATTAAAAGTACGCAGACGAAGTCGCGGGTACCAGCTAGTACTAAATAAAGACTGAATTTACTACAATTTTATAAAAAAAGTCCGGCGAATTAAAGGTTTACATACAAACGAAGGCAGAATGGCACGATAAGCGGGCGTCTGCTGTGATGTTGCCGCAGTCGCAGGCGCTGCGGCGGGTGATGCATTTGTTTCTTGACGGACGACGCCGGGAGCGCCACCGGACGTCCAGCTGCCTTCGGCTGGAGAACATTAATCAAATAAAAATATATAGTGCAGAACTTGAACTACACAAATACCCTGGCTGGCTTAAACATTGTTGATCTTTTGACAGTTTTATAACCTCACCAATGGGTCAAATAGTGACAGGACTGATTTTAGGTATTACAGTAAGTAAAGGCAAAAACCCAAGAAAATTTTGGTTAATTTAATACAAAATGAGTGTAAACCTTTGTAATTATGTTTAAATTTCTCTTTAATAAATCTTTGAAAATGCCCTAGAAGATAATCATAGGCATTTCTGACCATAACATAAATGGCATATTAATTTCATAGTAATTATTTGTTCATAGTAAATATTATGTCCTGTAATACAGTATCTGACCATAAAGCGGTCAGATACTACTAGTACACTACACTAAAAATCATCTAAAATCCTGCACGGCTACAGATATTAAGTCTCATGTGCCTGTTAGTTCACCGGCATCCACACTCTTAAAAACAAAACTCTTGCTGAGTTTTGTTTGCTGCTTGGCGGCCGAAAAAGGAGGTCATTTCTTAGGAGCCCTTCAGAGCTGTACTACTCTTCCTGCAATAGTACTTTACTTACTCAGTGGTCTCAATTGTGGTTGTGGCAGTGCAGCGTCTGTGCGGTGCGCCGGTTGCGCCGCCGACTCCAGCGACGGGAATTCTGTGCGGAAGTGGGGGGAAGAGGGCGGCGGCAGGGACACCCAGCCGCCGGGCCCAGTGACCGCAGCAGCACTGGCACTCGACGCTAGAGGTGCTACCTGGAATTCAAATACCGCCGCCGCTGTACAGAATTCTTGTGCTAATTGGGTGGGAAAACAAGGCCCCTCCTTTACTGGCTGCTATAGAGGCCCTCCGATACAACAATCACTCATCTACTGTGCAATTGGAGAATAAGGGACCCCTCCATAACTGTGCACTATGTGTGACACACAGTGCTTATGCAATTTTTTTTTTTGTTTAGTTGAGTTTTATTTGGCGAATTTAATTGAATAGCCCTCAGATCTCATAATCTTGGTATCATAGGGCATCTGCGTGGTCGAACACGCTACGCACGCAAGTAGCGTAGAGCGACCATTCTCGTCGCGATCGACCACGCCATCCCTCCAGCGCTTTTTATCGTCATTGGGCTTTCTGCGACTAGTACACCTACCAAAAGACTCCAAAGTAAATAAAAAAGTCAACAGCTTTCTGTCAAGCATGTACTTACTTGAGTTGGAGGATTGATACATGTTGTAGGTGGTGAAGACACAGATGTAGCTACAGCAGTTATAGGGCTGAAATCACAAAAGTTGCCGTAAGTACAATTGTAGGCAAACAAGCAGCTTTTTTGGGGTCAAATGAGTTCAGTCAAGTGAATCAGGTAGGTAATTTTTTGGTGCATTGTTCCTTTTTCTGATCCCCTAAATACACTAGATTTTTTTTTATGAATTGTATTTTTACAGAAGTTGATTTGTTGATCTGAGTTACCTGTCAGATTAAAGTATTTTCGTTTCTTATTTAGACTCATCAAAAGCAAAGACTGAAATATGAAGCACTTGAATACATTATAGCACTGTGGCCAGGACAGAGCAACCTTCAATTATAGGTACATATCTGACCATTTGTAGGCACATCAATCAGGTAACAAGGTCACAGAACAAGCCAGTTAGGTACTTCCTGATATAAATTGGTAATGGATGAGTCAATGAATGTTCACTTACTTAGTGTTAGGGTCTTGACCAGTTTCAGTTTTCAAAGAAGGTAAATTGGCTGGTGGGCGCCTAGTTGAAGGAACTTTTCCAAGACTTTGCATTCCATGTTTGCGGCTTAGTTGAGACTTGACAGAGGATGGTTCCAAATTCTCGTTCTAAAAATATACAAGAGTAACAATAGAAATATGGCTTGGCATTCCAAAGGTTAGTAATGGGTAAATGGGGACTTCTGATGCATACCTATTTTTTTTTTTTTTTTTTTTACAACTAGCTGATTGAACAAGCAGATGGCCCACCTGATGTTAAGTGGTAACCATCACCTATAAACAAAACATTGCCCCGTAGGTCACGCCTACCTATTAGTATAGTTTGATAAACAATGTAGTTTATTTAACTTAAATAGCTTAGCTGCAATTGTAATCTGGCTTTATGAATATAAAAGGATAGACTATTGATTAAATTACTTAAAATCTTGAGAAATTCCAGAACCCTGCAGTCTCAGTGCAATGATCAAAATAGATCATCAATGTTTGGTTAATTTTTGCCATCACTCAAATCTTTTAAGGCAGTTACCTTTTATTTATAGAAAAAGTCTTCACTGTTCATCAGCCTCCCCAGCCTAACAAAATGTACACTCAATATTTGTGAATCAGTATCTGTGCAGCTAGAAAAAACCAGCATGTAACAAACACCTTCACTTTAAAGTACCAAAGCAATAACCTATTAGCCACCCAAGCATAAATAAATAAAATAAATAAATAATAAATAATGCTGGACAATCCACACAGCACTATCTAGCCCCAAAGTAAGCTATTCAAAGCTTGTGTTATGGGTATTAGATAACTGATATATTTAATACATTATATACTTACATAGATAGATATTTTTTATTATACATAGAAAACACCCAGACCATCGGAACAAATATTTAAAAAAACCAGGCACAGCAGAGCAGACATTCTCTTTGATAGTAACATTTAAAAGGTTGAAATAAAAACCCTTCATCACTGTTAGAATAATGTAGTAACAACATCATCATAGTTAAAATAATTAACCTCTTATTCATAATCCCTGCCATTTTATAGGGGCTCTATAGAGTATTCTTGTCACTGTCACTTTCACGCCAACGAAAAGAGACAGCAAAAGATTTAATCGGTCTTATAAGCTATTGGCATGCTAAAGACCATGATGAATAAGGGCCTTAGACTTAACACTAAATAACCCATACATAACATTCATTCCTTAATAGGTAAAAATTGATCAGCAGTTAGGTATGTGGTTGAAGAACAATCATCTATACAAACCTGTATTAGGATTTAATTTGATTCTAATCAGGTCAAAAATGTAGGTATTGTACTTGTTTTGCATGCTATGTGAAAATCAACCATTTTTATGTAAGCAGGTAGGTATTGAACTGAATGCAGAATCTTGGCCAAGGTTGTGTCCCCAATGTAAAAGTTGTCATGAATTACAAATAAACAAAAATGCTGATTTGAGATCTGAATCATGTTTATCTTACATAGCATTTTCCACTCACACAAACACTCATAACTTCAATATTAGGATAGTAAAAGTAACTTTACTCATATACATATAATTTAATTCAAATGGAAAGTTGCATCACTTGCAGCAAGCATAGCATAATAAAAAAAACATTACATTCACAAAAATATCAGAAACAGCTGATTGATTGTCAATGCAAATAAAATGCTATACAGGTTTTTTTAATGATAAGGGTCTATGTTATTAAATAAATTATAGCAGGCATATTAAGGTTGAATGACCCAGAAACTTGAGACAACAAAGCAATTGAAGTCATAATGATATTAAAATACGTAATTAGGCAGCATACATTTTAGATAAAATTATAAAGGTTAAATTTATCCTATAATTTCATCCAGCATCTGTGTAAACTGGGATGAATTGAAACATTTATAGACAAGTTTTTGAATGTGAAAGCTTAAGTGCAATGAACTCTACACCAATATCATTCAGGGGTAAAAATATAATTTGAGTAGATAGTGGGGTGTATGTACCTTCAATCAATACCAGACAGTGAATGAAAGGCCAAAGGCTACTCACCTTGTTGGCGCAGTACAGGCTATTGATGTCCAACTTCTGATATTTTTGTTTGCCGGACGTCGGCTTGCTCTGCGCCGTAGTGCCTCCGCCGCCCGGCGTTGAGAGTGCAGACATGCTGCGATGTACACACCATCAGGAGGTTACCCTCTCACCGACCACCAACTGCAACCAGGGCAAGGCACTTCAGAAAAAACTCAATTTGTTCCACAACAGAATGGCCAGTTGTCCTTCACAACTCGATTTGTTTCACTTCTATGAACAATGAATTTGGTATTGCTAGAGTACTGACGTTGAACGTTTATTCACTTCAGTAGAACATAGAACACTTTCACACACCAGTATTTTGTGCCCTGCCCTCAGAAGTTTATTGACGTGTTACATCCGTCGAAGAGCGCTGGATCGATGACTCTTATATTTCACTCCCTTTTGTTACTACACTTTGATTCAATTATCTTTTACGTAGACTACGCTTGCTACATAAAACGGAACTAACATTACAGAAGTAGAAGTACCGTAAATAAACTAATTTGTAGTATACAATAGCGAAATAAATGTATACCTTGAGCCGTTACACTTGGACACAGTAAATAAAAAATACACTAACACAATTGCGAAGACCTAAATAGAGATTATTTTCGATTAAACTTTATTCTATGCTACCAAAACTTATATCACTTTATTTTAAGATGGCGTCCGTCCGTCCGTCTCAAAAAGACGATCTCCTTCAATACTATTCAATAGTGAGTGACGTCACAAAGCAACACAAAGACGCGATGAAGCGCACTCTAGTGGGAAAATTGCGCGAAAATTAAGTTCTTTATACAAGAGCAAACTCGAAAAACTTACTTTATGACAGCTTGTTTAGACGATCAGTATTCATTCATGAACACTAACATTAAGTGATGATGATGATGATGATGGTAAATCATCATCTACTCTTTTCCCGCTCTAGGTGGGTTCGGCACAAGGTATTTAACTACTCTATTCAACTATTCTATTCTATTTGAATACTACGTAGGTCGGCACAACAAGTTTTCTCAATCCTTATCCAAATAAATCATTTTGTATAAAAAGCTTGAAAAGCTTGTGAATTTTTTAAATCGGACATTCCATTCAAAAGATATCACGAAATTAAAAACTTTAGTGCGCTTTATAAAGCCCGATAGTGAGGCGTTCTCATCACAGACTAGTATGATGCTAACGCACGCATGTTCTCTTTCAGTATCTAATAATACAAAGATTAGAGTACACAGACTAGTAGGGATGCTAACAACACGGTACCTATTATAGCCTCCTAAGTCCCTGCGGCTATTATATAGAACAAAATCAATGATGGCGGGCAGTCCTGACACCTGACAATGGCAGTTCAAACTGAGACCGGATGGCCTATACATAGTCTTTATTATTTTTACGTTTGCCAGTACAATTCTAATGCTCCGATTGTTACAAAATATGTTTATAAAGGTAGCTTCAATACATCTCAATCGCATAATCGCGGCAAAATATTGCGATCAAAAATGTCGTCAGTATGGTCATGTTCATTCATCAAGATGTTACGTCCCCGGTGAAGGGGTAAGTAAATCTGTGAATTACTGAGATATCTGGTAGTTTTTTGACAGTAACTTTATAAAATTTCATTCATTTTTAAAGTTTCAATTACGATAGCAACGATATCATTGCATGAAGATTATATTTTTGACGCGAAAATAGCTTTTATATAATAAGTTCTACAAAAAGTGACTTCGGTCTCAATTTAAAAAAAAATACCTTTTTTTATCATACCTTACAAAAAAATCATTAATTAATATCAATCTCATTGATTTTGAATGTAAGTTTTTATTATGATTATGACAAATTTGTCTATTTTGATGATAAAATTATAAGTGTTTTCAAAACACTTTTTTTGGAACATTTAATTGCTATAGAATTATATTGTTTAATTATGATTCTAACATTTTGAGATTTCAAATATTAGCAATTAAGTTTTTAGTTTTTACATATTTTAACCTCTTACATCATAAATATAGCATAAAAGTACGTTTTCAAATAATAAATTACGTAAAATATTTCACTATTTTCTATTCAAAAAACACCCTTATTAGGTCAAAATTACTCAAACTGAGACCAGATATCCTTTATAAAGAACAAATTATAGAAGTTTGAAACTTAATGTACTCAGTAATAAGTCCTAAAATAACTTTGTTCTAGCAAAAATCCATAAAATAAATATAGTCTTTAAAACAAGCACGCGAAGGTTTAGGACTGAGTGGTACAAACGCATTTGTTCTTTCTACAGTACATCCGGTCTCAACAACAAGTAGCTTTTTAAAATGTCAGGCCTTAGGAGGATAGACTAGTACGTGGCATTGTACTTGTCCTACGATCGGCATAAGAAGTCTAACTAATATTGACTGAGAACGAAACAGCTGCTGAATGATACACTGGGTTTATGTTATGTACATACTTTTAAGTACATACATATACCTACGTAGCGTATTTTATAAATTTCTCCTTGGTCCCCAAGTATACTTAGTACTTTATCAGTATTCAAATTACTTGACTGTTCAAGGGTATATGCTATTTTCTGTCTGTGGTAAAATCTGATTGGCTGATTGCTGACAGCCAGAAAAGTCAAACAACAAATTTGACACGAGGACCAATTCTCAAAGCTCGGTATCATCATCCGGAGAGGCTATCAACATCGGTTTTAAGAAACGTCTAATTAGACGATTCTTAAAATGGATATTGATTGGTTCGATACGGCTTTTATCGTATGTGAAAAGGTAACGCTAACGACATTTACTCCCAAACGAAGTATAGCTTGTACTGTGGTAACCAGATAACCATATAAACCTATTTTATTGTATGTAGCCGCAAGCCACAACTACCACAATAATTTACTACAGTAAAATCACGTAAAAACAACAAAAAAACATCGCCTGAATATTGTCGATGTTTTTTTGTTTATAATAATTCTTGTAGTGTAGTGTAATTTCAGATTTTTTTTCACAGTAGGTACCTATGTCATGGTTCACGAGAATTTCTGGGCGCCGCGCCGCCGTCGTCGTAAGCAATCCATTAGCTGCTCTTGACAATGCATGAAATGGCAATGCATGGAAATGTCATGGTATCTAAGTTTTTAAAATATGGTTTCGCAGATGTTACTAGCTTATAGAAAGAATATACTCGTACCTACATAGAGTAGGTATTTGCTTCGTTGGGAGTTTCACTAGGTACCTACCTGAAAATGTTCGAAATGAAGAAATGCGTAAGTTGAAGGACTGAGACCACACATTTTTCTCAAGCCGGCTTTTGACTATGGGATGTAAATATGTAGGTATATTATATTACATCCCAAGATGTAAATATTTTATCGTTCGCCATACATTTTGTATGAGACCGTTCACATTGTACTCTAATAATATATAAAATAAATAAATAATAAATAAATAAATAATGCTGGACAATCCACACAGCACTATCTAGCCCCAAAGTAAGCTATTCAAAGCTTGTGTTATGGGTACTAGATAACTGATATATTTAATACATTATATACTTACATAGATAGATATTTTTTTATTATACATAGAAAACACCCAGACCATCGGAACAAATCACATCTATAGGTATATTACAATATAGTGTAAACAGTCTCATACAAAATGTATGACGAACGATAAAATATTACATCTCGGGATGTAATACATACATATTTACATCTCATAGTCAAAGACCGGCTTCAGAGTCAACTAGTTAATTCGGCAATGGGCAGATCCTTAGTTCATAGGACCGAACTGAACCACTATCTTACAGAGGAAACAGTTACATAATCAGTTCCACCGATGGACCAGCAACCAATGTCATTATCTAATGATAGCGAGAAGATGGTAAATGGAGATGGCTTAAAATATTTTTTCCTGAATACCTATATGGGGTAAACTTCTTCCGTTCATATACATATATTATACTTAGTTAGTACATACCTACTAAATAGTTATTTCTTAAGAATTATTATTTGTCATAATATAATGTTAACTTAATACTTATTATTTTAGATAGGTGTGTAAAGGGAGGAACTTAGCTATTAACCACGGAATAGAGAAACCCCTCTATTAACTATCAAACTGATATTAAAACCTGCCTTTAAACCAAGAACACACAACCTACTCGGGTTGGGCGAGTGTGTGTCTTCGAAAATTCAATGATTCTTTGCAGGGGCACAGAAAATACATACTGCTGTCCTTTTCATGTAGGTACGCATGCGCAACAAGGAGTTCAAACTTTATTGATGTAAAGAAAAATCAGTAGGTGGAGTGGAGATCTGCGGAGAAGTTCATAGGACGTGGAGCGCTTGAAAAATCCGGCAACCATGTCGGGGAATATTGGGATGGAACAATTGATCCCAATAGTTAACAAATTACAAGATGCGTTCACACAGCTGGGTGTGCATATGCAATTGGATTTACCGCAAATTGCTGTGGTTGGAGGTCAGTCTGCGGGAAAAAGCTCAGTGTTGGAGAATTTTGTTGGAAAGTGAGTAATATTTTTTATTACCTATATATTTGCGTTTACATAACTGGTTTTTTTAAGTTCTTTTCAAAGCATGTTATTCTATATAAAATATGCAATACCTAAATAATATTTAGCATGAAGGTAAGTTAGTACCTACTTAAATAAATAAAGAACATCGAAAAGGGAGTGCCCTACATTTGATGAGATCTAGGTATTTGCCGTTTTATACCTATTAGTTTAAAATATTGATTATACTTGCATGTTAAAGACTACGTAGGTAACCTACCTACTAATGTAGGTATTAAGAAAATCTTATGTACGTAAAAAAAGTTGTTTATTGATTGCACACTTATTAGGTTATTATTTCATTATTGTTAATAATTTTTGTGTGTTGGTTCATGCACGTTTTCATCTCTATTATTACTCAATTTCGTGTACTATGTACCTACCTACTTAATATTTTTGTACTACGTGTGGTGGCCTAAATTTTGTGCGCATGTCTAGATTTATTGATTTGGAATAGCACTAGGTATGCCATTGGTTGTAATTTGGTTGTAATCGTCACACAGATTGCTACTAATGTGTTCCAGCAACTTACCTTTAAAGAATTACCAACCAAAAAAAGGATTATTTTCCAGGATCTGTATAACTATTGTGAAGTAGGTACCTATGTGCTGCGCATCAAATACCTAGTTCCTAAAGATACGTTCTAGCGTGTTAGCATTGTTGACAGAAGTGGGTTCCAAAAATACGGCTCAGGAACTATTTGTTAAAACACAATCCATCTCTATTATATAAACTACTAAAATATAACTACTGCCAATATGACGGCATAGGATCTACCTATGTGATGAAACGGTGAAACGCACTCTAGGTGTACCTAGGTCTATATTCGTACCTACCTACTATAATGGTAGATAGATATAGGTAGGTATCTCCAAGTAAAATATTGATAAAATAATTTACCTATTCGTTTATAGAATTTAAGTAGCCGTAGTACCTACCGCATGTAATTGTAATGGCTCTATCAAACTGTTTTTATTAGTTTTTATATTTTGTTGGTACTAATATGGTAATTAGAGAACTTTTAAAAACAATCTATCAAACATTAGGATAACCATACAGTACCTACTTCTAAATCACCAACTAGTCCAAAGAAAAACTCATTTGAAGTACATAAATTCAATCGATTATCGAAATCGAAAACAATCGATGGGAGCTTTTAGCTGGCATATGGCAGTGAGACGTGAACAGAGTGTATTTATTGGTTGGTTGTGCAGAATAGGACCCTACCTCCATATTGAATTGAAAAATAAATCTGTCACTTCTGTCCTTAGAGAATTTATAACGGGAGATGCCAAGCGCTACTTTTAGTACTAAAATCTTTCTGCCAGTTTTCGCGGGAGGCGGGGTAGTACGGTATAGAACACATTTACATAATCACGCATACTAATGCAGAAAAATTAAGCGTCCCTATAAACGCACACGCAAGTAAAAGCTGTACACCAACACAAAAACAATAACACAAGTAAAGAATTACTGTTGTTACACTTTTGTTTAGTTACACACTAACACAAAAAAGTAGTGATGGGTTGTAAAAAGACCGACAAACTGAATGATTTCATATGAATGAAACAGGGTGGTTCAAAATCATATACTTTTCCTTTTTTTAGCTAAGATTAACAAACGTGTACCTGTCTAGCCTAGTAGGTATTACTAAGTAAATAGAGTGCTGGCACCGACTCCAAAAATATCAGTAATTGTATAATGTCATAATAATAAAATTATAAGATTTGTTGAAAAATGGATACCTATTTGTAAGTAGATTGAAATATAAATCCATAATGCAATTATTTTTAACTTTTTAGTGTATTTTTCATAACAAATTGGATAGCAGTTTTGGAGTTGGTTTTTTTTGTAAAAAATATTTTATTAAGAGTTTGTAGAGCATAATCTCTGAAACTACTGAAACGATTTTAAAAATTATTTTACAAATAGAAAGCTACACTGTTGTTGAGTAACTTTAAGCTATATTCTATTTTCGCAAGTAGTAAGTAATCTTTCAAGTAAGTAGTCTTTCATGAATGCATTTTTAGATAAACATTTTGTTTCTTTAATGGTATGATGTGTCCAGCAGTGGACTTACATAGGCTGATGATGATGATTGGTATGACGGGGTGAAAAAAATGAAGAGCAGTAGAAGAATAGCGGCTGTTAACAAATGCTCATAGCCCATGTCCCTCTCCAGCTAACATACTACAGCTATACAAAAATCACGTTTATACGATTCTGCGTTCAAAAAGTACAAAGAAAATAGCAATAAACCAACGACACAGCACAACTAAAATTTGAAGGCAGAATGACAGAGACAGTTTTTGTAGAGTCCAATACTGAACATCCTTTTTTTAAATCGGTTAAATATGGGTACAAAAAACACATCGCATTTTATTCTAATTTTACGTTCATTCCATCATTCATTCAATCGATTTCGCTCAACTAGTCCCAACACTACGCCTTCTACCAAGGAATATAAATTCACCGACACCTCCTACCAAGACGTTGGCGTCGTATTAAAACTGTCGTAACTGGTATTCCATTAAATATAAATTAAACGTAATTACAAAAACAATTGACTAAAATATCACTTACTTGTGATAGGAAATACCGTGTTCCCTAAAGTTTGATGTCTCTGATCTCCTTTTACACCGAAATACCGCACAATTCACCATTTTTACTGAGCACTACTTCGCGACACGAAACGACAACTAATGGCCGCGCGGTGATGAGTGAAGTAGTTTTATATAACGTGCATGGCCAAGTCGCGTCTTATGGCCGGCAGAGGGGTACGCCTTGCGTTAACATCTCCAGTTATAAATGCTCTAAGCTTCTGTCAGTCAGTCTCACTCAAGCAAGTCAGTTTGATTCAGTTTGATTGATTGATTAGATGATGAATGATGATGAATTTGATGAAGGAAGAGCGAGTGTAATGTTTATAATTTAGTGCTAAAACTTTAATGTGTCGCTTCAAAAATGGCTGGGAATTCGGGAATGCAACATTTGATCCCAATTGTAAACAAACTACAAGATGCCTTTGTGCATATGGGAGTGCACATGTCCCTAGATCTTCCTCAGATTGCAGTTGTGGGTGGTCAGTCAGCAGGAAAAAGTTCGGTCTTAGAAAATTTTGTCGGCAGGTAAGGGTGGATGCTATTACAAATGCCAATACTACGCTAGTAATCTCATAATTGTATCTCAGTATCCAATATGACACTATCTTTGGTCATAATTCGAGTAAATGGGTTTTATTTACCTACTTACTATGTGGGTGAACCCTAGCATCAATCTCTGGAGGGTCTTCTCACATTTTAAAATTAATTTAACATATTTAGTTTAGCTTAATTTTTTTAGTTTTAACATATTTCTATTGGCATTGTTTCTTAATTTTCATATTTTGCAACTAGGTATCTTATACATTCAAAAGATGAAATGATTCATAGTCTCTTCCTGCACAACACAATGCAATAAACAAAAGATTTGCTAACATTGATTAGCTATGTAGTTATTTTGATATTCAAGTTTCCAATAAAAATGGTAATGATTGTTGATTTTCAATGCCTGATGTTGATTCTAATTATTAGTGTAGATATATAGGTAAATTGCAGCATGAATTTTTTTTCTTTTATTAATTCATTGGTCTGATCAGATTCATATAAGTACCTACAAGAATAGATAAAAAAAATTGCTCAAGTCTACCAAGACCAATCCATCTAGCACAGCAACTGACTAAGCTCATGAGAATACACGAAAAAAAAGGTTCATGCTTTTGAATAACCAATAATTAAGTGGACTTACTGAGAAAATAATGCTGGATGAAATCTACACAATTTGAATTCTTAGTACCTATATGTGCCCATAGTTTCAGTAAGTAACTTATTATAAAATAAACATTTTCCAGCCCATTTGAGAAAAATGATTTGAAAAACTTTAATTAGGAGCGGGTTGTGTCTTTTACTGTCATGTAACAAGGCTCTCCTGAGCGCAACTTCTCAGTAAATCATTGTCCATCCGCCCTCCAGGCAAAAACCCTTGGGCTTCTTTAGGCAACAGAAGAAATCACACAATCACAATCATATACCTTTCAACCTAAAGCTCTTGTTGACTTATAAACATTCTATGAGAAGAGAAGTCTCTTACAGTGCAGACTGAAGGACGGCAAAGACCTTGCATGTGTATAGTATATCTTTGCCCTAGGTATTTGTTTATATCATATTTATCTGTGTAATATTTGTGTAATGTTGTGGTAATCAATAAAAAGCTTATCTATCTGTCTATGGTGATTGTTTTTTAGCTCACATCTTCATTCACGAAACAATTTAATCATTTACTTACTTAATAAGGCAAACTACATAAGTATTTCCATGAATTATGTAATAATATTGTAATCAATGTTGTTCCTATAAAACTGATGACCCATACACAATTCTACATAACCCCACAGAGAAATAGCAATAAACCATTTTTAATCACTGTGTCCATTGTTACAGAGACTTCTTGCCAAGAGGTTCAGGCATAGTGACACGAAGACCACTTATTCTGCAACTCATACAAGGAAATGGAGGTAAATATTGGGAAACAACTGATATTATTGTGACTATGATTATAGATGTGTGGGTCTTTGTATTGGTCTACCAACACTGTGATTAGCTGAACTATCTAAGCCTCTGAAATTGGTATGTAACGGTATTTAAACATGCAGATAAGTTGTTATCATCAAATCGGACAGGAGCTTAAGCTATAAGGAAGTGTATACATACACCTTACATAGACAAAGCATCACTCTCAAAAAAAATACCTATTATTTCTGTCCTAATACAGCTTCAATTTAGTTTTACATTGTCTCAATCTACATAAAAAAAAAAAAAATAGGTACTTAATAACAAATAACCTTAACCACCAGTGTTTAGTGAAAGTGTAAGTTTATTTCGTTTATATGGTGCATGTTTCACCTGAGTGTTTTGTTATAACTGTTTAACCATTTAGGAGATTAATTTAAACTACAGAAAATTGTGTACAAGAGTTTTATAGATTGCTAATATGAGAAGGCATGTATATAACACACATGAATGTATGTATGTACATACAACCTACAACCATGGACCAATAATTATTGGTCCATGCTACAACTTAGGAAATTCGGAGCGTAGATCGGCGTGTCTATGACACTTGTTCACAAAGTGTGATGTCACCATCCTCTGACTCATATAAAATAGGATAGTTTTAACTATCCACAGACGATACGGATTTTTAGTCCACCCTGAACATGACCACTTGATATCTACTACTACTATACTACACTAAAATATAAACTACATTTACATAAAAAGTTGAGTAAAATTTATTAACATTCATTATCAGGTAACGCCCCCTTGATGATTGACATCAAATACTATTGACTATTGGATTTTCTGTAACATCTCCTAGAATAAGTGTCTATATTCTATGTATATTAATTATGAGCTATTTACTTACCTCGGATATCCAAGTCTGGCAACACTTCGTTTGTTGTCGAGATCTATGGTCAGGGCGAATAGCAAGTGGTTTAGGTTTAAAAACCCTGACCCTTAGGGTTGAGACGTAATAGGTGCGGTTCCGACGCCCGTTGTGAAATATTATCAGATATGCAAACATTTATTCCATGTCATGATTTTTCTGCTATGTTAATCTCTGTTACCATACCGACGATGCCACGACGACAAAAACTTAAAGTGGGTCAGGCAGGACTGTAGACGTGACTGTTGGATCATTCTATTTAAACTATAACCCTGTTATTCATAATCCCTGTCATTTTATAGCGACTCTTATAGTATTCTTGTCACTGTAACTTTCATGCCAACGAAAAGAGACAGCAACAGACTTATCGGTCTGATAAGCTATTGGCGCGCTCAAAGACCATTGTGAATAAGGGCCTAAATGTTTGTTCATCCGATAGAGTACGCAGAGTTCCTGCACTGCAAAGGCAAGAAGTTCGTGGACTTCAGC
Source organism: Plemyria rubiginata (assembly GCA_963576535.1). Classification (NCBI taxonomy): domain Eukaryota; kingdom Metazoa; phylum Arthropoda; class Insecta; order Lepidoptera; family Geometridae; genus Plemyria; species Plemyria rubiginata. The sequence continues at coordinate 10,397,618 of OY754908.1, read as the reverse complement.
GAGGTCCGTCTCGAGATCGAAGCCGAGACGGAGCGTATGACTGGATCCAACAAGGGCATCTCTCCAGTGCCCATCAACCTGCGAGTTTACTCTCCTAATGGTAAGAAGCCTTATCACATTCAGCTTTTTGGAATCTATAATGTCCAGTGCGATCCACCGACAGCTATCTCAAAATCATACGCTATCTATTCACAGTTATATTCGATTTCTTAAATACATATCACGAATGTTCTGATAAACTTGTTCAACCTAAGACTTCACCTAAATCATCGTTTTTCGGCTTCTATTGATTTATTGAAATAACAGACTGATAAGTGATTCAGGGTATTTTCCTGAAAGCGCACCGATTTCAATCAGAATGACACATTCGCGTTTATTTGATTCCTAATGAATGAATAGTTGGTAGTCATTCTGGTAGTCCCCTCCCTACTAGAGCACCCCTACTAGTCTGTAGAGGGAGTGTTTTTGTCTTGGATTAAAATGGATACAAAATAAGTTCACATGACGTGAATATAATTTTCGCGGGCCTAATCACGAACGAATTTGACGTTATCCGTGTAAACGTATCTTATCACTAACTACAACAGAATAAGGTCGAATATAATTAGGATACGTTAATGCCACAAAAATGTCAAAATTCATTCGTGATCAGACCCAATCGCAGCAATCTTGAGTGCACTCGGCTTATTTAGCAAATAAGATAACAAAATATGTATACACTTTTTAGACATGTTCCTATTCTGATTATCTAGTTCTTGTGTTTCCTTCGTTATCGATAAGTAAAGGAAATGGTACCTACTTCGTTTTTCGTATCTCATAAATCTATTAAATAATCAACATGAAATGTATGTCAACGGCCCGGTCGCCTAAAAGCTACAATCATATTATCTTGTTTAATAACAATACTGAAATGACACATTTTGATCTTCCGCTGTGCAATAAAATTGATTAGATTATAAAATTGTTATATTTTAACTCACCAATTTAAAACTCTAAACAAGAAGTTTTATGAATGGGACAAGGAAATCATATTTACCGTAGGTATGTTGAATGATTTACCTACACGCACATACCAGTATATATGTTAACAAAATTTTACGTTTTATCTATCACACAATGACCGGAAAACGTAACGATTAGGAAAAAAAAGTGAAATAACACATGGCATCAGCTGTTACGCGCAAGTCTAAACTCATCGATCGACCCCGAGAGAGCTCTGGGGCAAGGCGCCCTGCATTTAAAGTTCATAGTTCAATCACGCTGTCTTTCCACGAAGCGCTACGTTTCGTCGGATTTCGTTGTCTTTGTATGAACTGTTAGGAAACTTCCAGTTACTAACATGTACCTCATTTCTTAAACAGCATGTGTAAAGATACATGTACACATAACTCACACTATTGTTGATATAGTACGTCAGTATAAACTTCGCATTCACGGCAATCTTTAGCAAATGATTCAGAGTAATCAGCTGCTTGAGATGCGGAAATATCCAATTTATTGCTAGGTTTTCTATTCCATCTATTATCTGTTTTATCCCGACTGCCGAGAGTTTTTTTTACCATCTACAAAAATGATATCATTTTAAATGATAATACTCTATTAATTAATAATAGATGTCTGTTGCGCTGAGTGAGGTCGCGTCAGAAGTTGCTTCAGTATCAAAATTATTTGCACACTTGAATTATCATATATCCATTCATAATTGTGTTAACTTCTGTCACAATAGTTGTTTGTCTAAGTAACCTATGTATTACTTCTGTTCCACATACAAACTTTTGGTCTTACATACGTAGCTGTACCATTGATTATTGCTATGAAAGATTATAGTATGCTATTGCTGGCTGTAGTACAGACATACACGGGCCGTCTAATATTGACCTACATGCTCAATCAATGCTTATCCGATGCGGCTTCACAAGGTTACTATGCTCATTGCTTGGTATAAATAAAGACGCAGTACATGTTTTTTTTCATTTATTGATTATGAGCTGGTAGTCAACTTTTCCTGGTCGAGTATAAATAATTACTTTGTATCGATCTTCCTACGCCTACGCTACGCTTCGGAAGTTTCAGCGATAACGCCTATGTACCTATCTTGTATTGTGTTTTTTGTTATTCATTGAATTACTGAAGGTGAGAGATAGGTAGATACGAGAGTAAAAGTAGCAAGGTTAATACCAGACAGTTTGCAAGCATGCGGTTTTATCATGTTTTACAATTTCTGACTATAATTTTTAAATCCTTTTTTTACTAATCCTCCATCATTATCGATCTTATCTTCACTTTATATCCTGTAAGATTATTGTCAAGAGATATTATAAAAATATCCTAAATCATTTCTATTATAGTTAACGTTTGGATATTTTTATGTTATGTGGATGTTTCGATATTAATATGCTTGGATGTTATTGACGCCGTAACGACCAGAAGAGTATATAGGTCGTGTTTTATTGTTATATTTTTTATTGGTACTACAATAGAAACCCGCGGGCAGATGTAAGTGTAAAATGAAAATATAATTAGTAGTCCCAAAACTGGAGTGGTTTCGCTAGAGAGTAAAGTCTTGCTGCGCGTTCAAAATACATCGAGTGATGTCATAAATCACGTCTATGTATCTTCCCTTATCACGTAATACCAGCACTTACAGTTAACTGATTTACACTGTATGCTCATATGTGTTTGTATGACAGGCGACTCATGACATAAAATTATAATCAAGAGAAACGCTCGTTATTGATTAGAAAAACATTAATTGATTGTTGAACCTTGCATACGCTCGATGTGTCATGAATAACAATTATCTTGTTATTCATTCCGCTACTGCGGTTATAATACATAAGCCATTGTTGCTTGGATATTAATAATTTGGAAACATTTACCAAAATATGGTATGGTATGGTATATTATGGTAGCACTTACAATGAAACTTTTTGGTGTAATTATGAACAAAGCCACGTCTAAATGAATAATTTCCGGTTTGTCTCTACCCTGGATTACACTAATTAAATGATATTTGCGGCGGTCAAGTATTTAACAGTGAACACGTTTGGGGAAAGTCATTATACGCTAAAAGTAAGAAGCCTGTGTTTCCAGTTATTCAGATAACAAGGATCATCAAAAAATAAATAGAAACCAAGTCGTATTTTTAATATGTTCCTCTAACACTCTACGTCGCTCTTGGTCGCATGGTAAAGGCAGATTTCACCTAGTATTAAGACGTTTCAAAGTGAACCTTGTTATTTATTTGAATAAATATATTATGACTTTTTATTTAATGCCTCCACTTATTGACCTTTTGTTTAGAAATTGAGACTTTATTTTTCGTTTATAATAATCTAAGTAGATCGCAAAGAAACTATGCATGACTGATAATTCTCAAAGACTCATTCTCTTCGACTGACTATTCGACAACCTAGTGGTTAGAGAAATCTTATTAAGGCTTTAGACCACTACTACTGTTGATATTTATGTAACTCTGTAACCAATGAGATAATATAAATGTTATGTTTAAAATCTCTGTTAGTTATTGTGTGACGCTCTATGTTATGTGTTGTCGTCATACATAAAACTTTTTCTGTCTCTTTTTTTCTTTCAATAAATAATAAAATAATTCCGAGATTTTCGGATACGTCAAGAAAGTATAATCTTCTGTTGTTTATTAATAGACCCGCTCCGAATATGTATAATGCTCTGCGACCATCAACTTGAGGTATACATACCGTGAGGTGTGCAACCGTTTTAACTGAATGTTTAAATACGTTAAGACTCATGTGCAACCAGACTCAATTGCAACCACACTCTTCAAACTGAAACACAGCAACGCTGCTTGGCGGCAGAAAAAGGCTTGGTGGTAGTACCCAATAAACCCGGACGACAACAACCCTATTTTCCTTCTTCTCTCTTCAGATTACGGTTGCACGACTTGGGGCTTGAAATGGGGTTCTTAACTCTTCTTCAAAAATCAGCGTTTTAAGTTTTTTGTAACAAGAATGAACGCTCATTTTACTTTTACAGTACTCAACTTGACCCTGATCGATCTGCCGGGTCTGACAAAAGTACCTATCGGCGACCAACCGGTCGACATCGAGCAGCAGATCAAAGCGATGATATTCCAGTTCATCCGGCGCGAGTCATGTCTTATCCTCGCTGTTACGCCCGCTAACACGGACTTGGCCAACAGCGATGCGCTTAAACTTGCCAAGGAGGTTGATCCACAAGGTATATATTACAAAACAGCAGCTGTTTTCGCAACTTCGCTTTGCATCAGCTTTGCCTTTTAAACAACTCCGCTACAGTTTGAGATGACGCTAAGTACAATATGAGTAATGGATTCAATTCTGTTAAAAAAAAATAAACCGTTCCCTTTCTTTCGTTCCCGTGACGAAAGTTCAAACCTTCGTGCACTATTTTAGGGGTTGAGTTTCAGGAATTCCTGTTTGTAGTAAGTCTATCTGGACGCATAAAGACAAATATACCTAGCCTCAAACGAGTCGACAATTTCGACTAGCAGCGTAGTATGACAAGAGATTATTTATTATGTGCCAACGGCTGAGGCTTTACAGTGTCTATTGTGAAGACAATGATTCTTATAATTAATTTTAGTCTTTATATAATTAATTTAATTCTAAAGTTAGTTTAGTTATTAAACTTATTTTAAACAACAAGGTCTCCGCACAATTGGCGTGATCACAAAACTGGATCTAATGGACGAGGGTACCGACGCGCGCGACGTGCTCGAGAATAAGTTGTTGCCTCTTCGGCGCGGCTACATCGGCGTCGTCAACCGCTCGCAGAAGGATATCGACGGCCGTAAGGACATCGCCGCTGCTATGGGTGCCGAGAGAAAGTTCTTCCTCAGGTAACACTATCATCAACCTAATAAATTCTTCATCCAAATTATCTGAGTTAACTTTGTACACCTAGGATATTAGAGAGATTATAATTTTTTTATGAAATTTATACCATGTGCGTACCTAAAACTCAGAGAAAATAAAATATTTGGCCTCCTCCATATTTGGAGGATTGTCGAAGCTATTAATTAACTGAAAAATAAATCATAGGTATACATAAATGTTAGTAAGGAATTCTATCTGTTGGCTGTCCCCATGATAAAAGTTGCAGGACACTAAACTATATTAAATTTACAGTCATCCGTCTTACCGGCACTTGGCCGATCGGCTCGGAACACCCTACCTGCAGCGAGTGCTGAACCAGCAACTTACCAATCACATCCGAGATACGCTGCCAGGCTTGAGGGACAAGCTGCAGAAGCAACTGCTCACATTGGAGAAGGATGTCGACCAGTACAAGCATTTCAGGCCCGATGACCCGTCTATCAAGACCAAGGCTATGTTGCAGTGAGTATTATTTCGTAAACTAAAACAGAGTAAGTCACACAATGAAATGCCAGTAAAATAAATAAAAAAAATATAAATAAATATTGGTGGACTTTCCACACAGCACTATCTAGTCCCAAACTAAGCTTATGCTTGTAATATGGGAGAACCAGATAGCTGATATACTACTTATAATACTTTTTTTTTGTAAATACATACTTATAATATTATATAACACCCAGACAGAGAACAAACATTTATGTTCACCACACAAATGTTTGTTCACGGTGGGAATCGAACCCACGACCTACGGCGCAGAAGGCATAGCTACTACCAACTGAGCTACGTAGGCTGTCGTGTAATGATTGTTACTTTTGAATAGACATAGACAGATAGTTCAAAAGGTATATATACAGGGTTACAGGAAAAATCGTGCTAAATCCGTTAAGGGCGTGGAGTACCCATCATTTCTGACTTATTTCACTATAAAACACCCTACCGTTAACTTAACCCTTTTCGAGATATTCAACTTTTAATTTTTTTATTATTAATTTTGTGTATCTTATTGATAATAAGATACACAAAATTATTATTAAAAAACTTAAATTCATTATTGCATTTTTACATGTGTTAATAAGATAATAAGATGCTTTAGGACGTCAATCATTAAAATAGTGCAAAAGTTAATTGAATAGACCGTAATAGCCAAATGAAAGTTAAGAAATAAAAAAATATAGTAGAAAGTTTATTTTTCTCTAAGGGATATCTAAAAAAAATATTATGGCAATTGTTTGTGAAATCAGTCAGAAATGATGGGTACTCTACGCCCTTAACGGATTTAGCACGATTTTTCCTGTAACCCTGTATATTCAGTAAAATCAGAAGAATCACTTTGTAACTAGGTAAATCTAGGTGCCAGTTCCACATGACCAAAGCTTACGCGAACTGGCAACAAACTTACAGCTTGGTTTCTATCGTTCTTTTGTAAGCAAACCAAAGAATATAAATTCTAATCAACCAAAACAAACAAACATTTTTATTTCCAATAGCTAAATTATCCTAACGGCTGCGCCTGTTTTTGCACTTGCTCCAGTTTGTTTTACTTATTTATTTTCTTACAGGATGATACAACAGCTACAAACAGACTTCGAGCGCACTATCGAAGGTTCCGGTTCAGCGCAGATCAACACAAACGAGCTCTCCGGGGGCGCGAAAATTAACCGCTTGTTCCACGAGCGGTTCCCCTTCGAAATTGTAAAGATGGAGTTTGATGAGAAGGAGTTACGACGAGAAATTGCCTTTGCCATCCGAAATATTCATGGTATCAGGGTGAGTGGATCATCATTGTTGATAAATAAATAAGAACACATATTTAGTAAGTATGATAGGTTTGAAAAAGACTAATTCCGAATCATAAAAGGGACCTTCAGAATTTGGTTTTTCTATCAATTACTACCAAAAAAGGAAAATAAACTTTAGTACATTCAGTAGAAACTATAACTCATTTTAAAAATATCGATTGCTAAACTAAAGTAATAATGTAGTATTATTGATTTTGTTGCCTACAGGTGGGTTTGTTCACGCCCGACATGGCTTTCGAAGCTATCGTCAAGAAGCAGATTGGTCGTCTAAAGGAGCCTTGCCTGAAGTGTGTCGACCTTGTTGTGTCAGAGCTGTCGAATGTCGTCCGCATCTGCACTGAAAGGGTAAGCAATTATTATTAGGAGCCTGTAGTGTCCCACTGCAGGGCTTCCCTTCTTTCTCTCCAGTCCCTTTACTTGGTAAGCAGTATGGTTAATAAATGTAATATCAATAAAAAATACATATTATGCCATTGGGAATATTAGTATTCTAGACGGGGCGATGGGCCTGCCTGTAACGTATCGAATACTGCTGTATAATGTGGGTATGTGCTAAATGTAATATATGGGACGTATCTCTGACAACCCCCTGAGAGATATCCTCAAATAATTTTGAGTTGGTACTTGGTACTTACTAAGATCAAGCCGTGAGCAATTATTTTTTTATTAGTTTTATAGTGTTTACTACACTTGGAAATCACAAAGATTTGACTCCGATGGCGCAATTGGTAGCGTAGCCCCGTATCAAGGGGATCAGGGGTTCAAATCCCGCTCGGAGAATAACTTTTGGCACATAAAAGGAGGGCCAGTTTGTAGCGGTTCAAAGAACTGCATAGACTTTTTTCGCGGTTCAATTCTATAATTTCGTGTACACTAGAATTCATTGACGCTCTGCTGGGCAATGACCTCTGTTTATCAGCTGCGCTAGTAAGCGAATGACATTTCAATAGGAACGGCATTTTTCTATAATTGAAGACAGGTCATTGACTACCCATCAGCTTGCTTCGTAACCTTGGGTTTTTGTTTCTAGCATTGTTTCTTGTAGTTATAATGAAGCATAGACTAATGAGATATATATCTTCAGCATTTCCATCCATGAGAGTATTATTTGTGGTTTCATATTGTATCATATCATTTGTTTATACGATATTTTACCAGAAAGAGTAGCGTTTTAAAGTAAAATAAAATAAATAAATAATGCTGAACAATCCACACAGCACGATCTAGCCCCAAAGTAAGCTACTCAAAGCTTGTGTTATGGGTACTAGATAACTGATATATTTAATATATTACCTATATACTTTCATAGATAGATAATAGGAGGGATGCTATGCTCAGCCTGTCTGCCTTCTTCATTACCTACTTGAACAAGAGCTATGCTAGGTTTGGTGCTATTTTATATTTATAATATTTCAGATGTCCCGATACCCTCGACTGCGCGAAGAGACGGAGCGTATTATAATGTCGCATGTGCGGTCGCGCGAGCAACAATGTAAGGATCAACTTGTTCTGCTCGTGGACTGCGAGCTGGCTTATATGAATACAAATCATGAGGATTTCATCGGATTCGCCAAGTATGTACGCCCCGAAAATGTGTGCTAGTTCCCCGCATAGAATCCCGACGGTGATGGTCGTAGCGCCTAGGCACAAATGCTTCAGAGTTTGTCATACGTATGATTACTTGCGTTATTTTTCAAACAAGCTGTTTGCTTTTCGCGACATATTTGGCGTCTTGGGAATTTGGTCTCCAAGTAAATAATCACAATCTCACCACACATTAAAAAATAATTGCCTAGATAGAGTGAGAAATTAGGAGCATCTTTGCTCGTACGTATAAAATTGCGGTGTATGCGTTTGTCTTACAGAAATTATAAGATAATTTGTCAATTTGATTGATACTTTTGATTCATTCGACATTCTTTGGTGGACATTGGGTCAATGACACTTAAAAACATTGAGTATGACTCAATGATCTCTGAGATCGTTGGTCTCGTATTATAATAAATCTTCTGAGTCATTCATTCAAAAATCAAGTCGGCCCTCACTGTTGGAGGGAAACTATATGGATACGATTTTTTACAAAATATTTTCGCTGTCGGGTGAATCCTGCTTAACCGCTTCCTTAGTTTAATTATTTTCTATATTTTTGAATAAGGACTATTACATAATGTTTATACACATTGCAGCAGTGTGCGTACAGTGCACAAGGAGGCGTTTCCGTGAGTTGCAATGACACCAATGAGTCTTATTATTTTCCAAACATATTTTGATTATTATATATATTTTGTGTATTTATTTCAGCGCTCAGAACCAATCTGAGAATGCGACGAAGTCGGGCGGTCGGTCGGCGCTCGGCAATCAGGTTATCAGGAAAGGGTACATGTGCATTCACAACTTGGGCATCATGAAAGGTATACTTTTTAAGTTCTTTGATTGTTATATAATATTTAAAAAATAACTGTAACATACTAAAAAACCTTGTTAAAAAATAAAGCTTATAATGCCATATCTTCCGCTATTTTACAATGGATCTATAAAGTATACTTGTCTTATAGTCTTATATGTCAACGAATATTGCAACACACTAATCGGTCATCTAAGCTAATGGAGCCCTCAGCAACCCTATGAATAAGATCGAGAATATGGTTTGAGTTTTTAAAGTTAAACATAGGACTCAAATTATAATGAATAATGTTGTGTATTAAGGTTCACCTTAGACTACTGTTATCACTGTTAATTTTCTGCAAATCGGATTTTATATAATTAGAAGGTGTAGTCTAAATTTATTTGGCAGAAGATGGTTGTTATTAAATGTGTTTATTGACAGGAGGATCCCGAGACTACTGGTTCGTTCTCACATCCGAAAGCATCTCGTGGTTCAAGGACGAAGAGGAACGGGAGAAAAAATACATGCTGCCTCTTGACGGCCTGAAGCTGCGAGACTTGGAGCAAGGCTTCATGTCCCGTCGGCACATGTTCGCACTCTTCAACCCTGAAGGCAGGAATGTTTACAAGGTACTAACAAGGTTTATGTAGATCATACTTTTCATCTTATTTTACTTCTTATCATACTCTCTATCCTACTTTAAATTTTATATCAAAGCCAAAGGGTATTGAAGAGTGTGGTCGCCGGATAATTACAGGCACAGAAGGCTTAACATCTGTATGCCTCAAGTTGATGGTCGCAGGGCAGTGTACGCTAGGGCACGTTCCTATCGTGCGTAACTAACGATGTAATGCTTTATTATAGGTGATGGTTACCACTTAACATCAGGTGGGTCATGGTAAAAATAGATGAACAGCTAACAAACTTGCGGCATGATTCTTATCGTTCTTTTGTACGATCCTTGTTACAATACACTACATAATTTTTTTCGCATACTAAGCAGGATGTCTATAGTATTAACCTAACTAAAGTAACATTTGCAGGATTACAAGCAGCTAGAGTTATCGTGCGAGACACAAGACGACGTGGACTCGTGGAAGGCATCATTCCTGCGCGCCGGCGTCTACCCAGAGAAGACTTCGGAAGCCGCCAACGGAGACGAGGTATATAACCCGCAACACTTAGATGGAACTGCCTGTTATTCTGATCTATTACTTCCCAATCTTCCTTACTTTAAATCTTCCCCGAATGACGTGAGCTTTTGTATTTAATATATTGCTTCATAACCAATAATCCACATATACCTGGTGTATATGTCAGTTTATTATACTATAATGTTGTTTTGCCATGCTATACAGAGTGAAGGAACAGAGGTTTGTTCTGCAGGCTCATAAATCAGTCACACATACACGAATTCAAACACGTAGACACATCGTGTTGTTTCGAAGTGAATTTCAAGAGTTTCTGGTGTTCTTGTGTAAAATCTATCCGTCCTGTTTCCCGATACCATTCTGTTTGAGTACATTTTTGTAGAACATATTTCTGTAAAATAATACAAGAGCTTCCTATTTCTTGAAATGCATAAAGCATGAGCCGTTTAGCGTTCCGTCGCTAGTGTTCACAATCACGCATTCATTACAGAACACGTTCTATTATAAACTAACACGTTTGAACTGTTGCTAGATACTATTAGAGAAAGATTTCAGTGTTTTCAAATGAATATTTAGAATAATACAATGACTTGTCTATATTTCCGAATTGAACTTCGTAGCATGTTTATGTTTTATTTGTTTTTATTTTTAGTTATTTCTGCCGGGGTTGGGTGGAAATAAGAAAGTAAGTCCAAACGCATTTCAAAGCTTGGTTTGCCGAACTTTTGAATATATGTCGGGATGGTTTGGAATCTTTGAGTCTGATTTTGATTACTGAAGCATGCGCAAGTAAACTGATGTAGTAGAATAGGTCTCATCGAAACGGAAGGAATATGCATTGTATTTACCATTTCTTTGGTTTGGTTTTGGGTGTCTCTCGTTCTTTTATTTACAGCACGATATTTAGTTATTTTTTTTATGTTTATGACCAACATACTAAAATGTGACTGGATATTTGGTGAGTCCTTTTTCCCCAAATTGTTTTGTCTACTGGGTCGTTTTTAATATATATTTTATGTTATACAGTAGAATTACAATTATTATTTTTATAAAATTAATTGGACAAATCATGTTTAAGAAAGGTACATACTGAAGCTTTCTTAATATTGACAGTTAGAACCTTACATAAAAGCTCATCACACCAGTTATTTGTTTATACTTACTTCCTAGATTCATTTAATCATCTTTTGATAATGCTTGATCTGAAGTTACTAATGTATTGCAGGCTAATTACAAATTGCTTCGAAACGCTCAACACAAACGACAAGATAACCAAGCATGACTTGAAAAGCTTTGTTACTCTTACACGGAAAAAGCAAAAGTAGATTAAAGACCCTATTCTAAAACAATGCAATAAAAGAGACTCATCAAGTATAGATTTTTTGAGAGTTTTCATTGAAAATCTGTCGCGAAAGCAATGCCTGAGTCTTCCATGCGCATTGTTCCAGGATGGGGCGTATATAACTACCAAAGACTCGACATAAATACATAAAAACATTGTGAAAAAAAAAGCTATATCATCTGTACCTGTATTCCGGACTTTACACAACACTTAACAGTTCGTTGGCGGAATAAGACGTATTGCACTATTTAATTGTTTGAGAGAGTCACACGCGAGTGCCATATCCGTCTTGCTTCGCCATTGAACATTTTATAAGTTCGAGACCTTTGTTCGTACCGTTTACCTACACTATAAACCGATTGTCAAACCGTGGTGCGACCAGTCGTCCTTGAACTAGTCTTTCCCCTAAAAATATACAAAAACCACGCTGTTTGTGTAACAAACTCCACTTGACTCACAAACCACATTCAAAGTTATCCGTCATCTGATCAAAGGAAATTCTGAGACCACTGCATCTTGATAGTCTCGAAACAAAACAATCAAGGCTTTTAGTTCGCGCCACGTAAAATGAACGTTAAACGGCAGTGGGAGTATTTGTCTGTGCATGGCTCAGACGACTGATGAACCAATATCAAAGACATGCTCCGTCACTCATCACCTCATACCACGCATTAGACCCATAAGCGTATCACATGCAGACGACGAAGATACGATAATATTTCATCCTTACGATAAAATTTTATAGCATCTTATCACACAAGATATAATATACATGTGACCATAACATGGTCTTATTCTCTTGAAATTGTTAATCATATATTTCCATAGCACCGGTGGTCTAGTGGGAGTGACCTCGCCTTCCGATCGTAAGGTCGCAGGTTCGAATCCGGTCGTGCACCAATGGATTTTTCTATCGAAAAATTTATGTGCGCAATGACAGTGCTCTTAAACGGTGAAGGAAAACATCGTGAGGAAACCAGTTAGCATTCTAACAGCGGCGATGGGCTTGCAACCTGTCACGTATGGAATACTAACTACTGCAAAATGTGGGTATGTGCCAAATGTAATGTTTGGACGTACCTCTGACTACCCCCTTAGACATCCTCAAAAGAAGTTAGTACCTACTTGGTACTCGGAGATCTGAAGGGATATCTACCGTGCCTGGGGATCAAAGTCGTGAAGCTGTTTCTGTTTCATATTTCCATAGCAAGGCATCTAAGATGAAGTCGCCTTAAGATATCATAAGGTATCGTAATATGAAAATATATATTACATTAACTAACCGTCTGTGATGCCTCATAGTGATAGATAGGGCTAGCGATATTTTATCTTAAAGTGAAATATTATAGCATCTTCGTCGTCTGTGATACGCTTTGGTAGGCTGCTGTGCTGGTTAACCGCTAGCGTTCTTTTCACGTGGCTCGAGTTATTATACATCTAAACGCGAAGCTATTCCCTTGCAGAGCTCAGACACGTCTGGTTCTAGCAGCATGGACCCTCAACTGGAACGGCAAGTGGAGACCATCCGTAACCTCGTCGACTCGTACATGCGCATCGTCACTAAGACGACGCGCGATCTCGTGCCCAAGACCATAATGATGATGATCATCAACAACGCCAAAGATTTCATCAACGGGGAGCTGTTAGCGCATTTGTATGCCTCTGGTGATCAGGTATGTGCTCCTATATGATTGCTGACAAGTATATGTGGTTCATCACCACTGTAAACTTGACAATAGTTTTCATAAATTGATGTGAACTTTAGCACAACACAATAACATAAGTGGAACACATAAGTATTCTTCCTCTGAAAACTGTCAGCCAATACGTTATTTTATTACAATCAGTTTCAATAGGTTTTGAGACCTGTAAGAAAATTATCTGTACACAAATATACACTATCCGTTTTCAACAGACACCAATTAAATTATGTAATCACCCCACTGACGTTGCTTGGATAACTTCAATTTTTTAATACAAATAAGTATTAAGGGTCCGGTGACAGCGGCTCGCAATTTCGAGGTGCGATTGGCTATTATTTCATTTTATTTCATTTCGGGGAGGTTGTTTGAAATAATAACTCTAAAGAAACACGCATAAATACTGTTCGAACACAAATAATACAATAATATAAGGGAAATGTGCTTGAGTCAGAAATCATTTTGGTATTACGTAAACGTAAGACCAAACATACTAATACCAAAATGATTTCTGATTCGGGCATGTTTCCCTTATATTATTGTATTATTTGTGTTCGAACAGTATTTATGCGTGTTTCTTTAGAGTTATTTTTTCAAATAACCTCCCCGAAATGAAATATAATGAAATAATAGCCAATCGCACTTCGAAATTGCGAGCCGCTGTCACCGGAGCCTTAAGGACGAGCCGTTGACAAAGATCTCTACTGCTGTTTCCAGTCGCAAATGATGGAGGAGTCCCCCGAGGAGGCGCTGAAGCGCGAAGAGATGCTCCGCATGTACCACGCGTGCAAGGAAGCGCTGCACATAATCGGCGACGTTTCCATGGCGACGGTGAGCACGCCCGTGCCGCCGCCGGTCAAGAACGACTGGCTCGAGAGCCGGCTCGACTCCAACCCGCGCCTGTCGCCGCCCTCGCCCGGCGGGCCGCGCCGCGCCACGCCGCAACAACAAGGTAACATTACAACTTGTACGTACACAATCATACGAGGATACGTAGCGGCACGGAACTTTAGCGGTCAGCGCTAGAGAAGCGCAGCCTGAAGTGTAAAACACACAGCGACCATGCGAATGCCTGCTCGCCGCGTAGTATTCGCTGTATGTGTCGCCGCGAGCTGAATTCACCGTGATTTGAATTGCGCATGTTCAGTTTTTACTCTTGGCGAATGCGCATTCGCCGCGAGGTCCCACGGCGTGCGAAGCGCTTATTTGCCCTCCAGTAGTTAACCGCTGGACTTACGTGCCGCTACCTGCACAGATATATTTGATAGCACTCACAGCTCTAGTCGGTATGTAGCTCTACCAGAGAAAATAATGATATTTTTATGAGTATGTAATTACAAGAGAACAAAGTATTATGATATAGTATTAGTATTATGATTGGTTTGGGCTAGATAGAGCTGTGTGGAATGTCTACCAATATTTCATTATTTATAGGCTGAGCGTAAGAGGGGTTCAATTCGCGCGGTACGGGAATTAATCCTGCGGAATCGTCAGCATAATCTGTCACGATACCAGGAACTACTGCTGTTTCACATAATTATTCAAGATTTTACGACGCCATCAAGCCTTGGATTATACAGGGTAAGTGACTTACTACGTCCGAATTCGAGACAAGTCAGCACTGACCTGAAAAAACCCAATGCAATTTGATTTAAAGTAAGAACAGACAGCGCTGACTTCACAGCGAAGACTTGCCTCGAATTCGGAGTCAGTCACCCTGTGTATAATCCTGGCTTAAATTTTGTACCGTCTGTTTTCGACAGTGGTGAGGGTTGTCAAATAATAGTTATAAAGTTACTTGTTTATCTTTGAATGTTCGTCTGATGGTCGTTTCGTTGTCTACACGTAGCGTATGACGCAGGTTCAATGGGCCAGCGCGGTGCGCCCCCGCCGCCGGCGACGGGTCGACCCGCGCCCCCCCTGCCGTCCCGCCCCGGGGGCGCCGCGCCCCCTCCGCCCGCCGGGCGCCCCGCCCCCGGCACTGGCCTGCCAGCGCCGCTGATACCCACGTGAGTTATACACAACTACTATAACTTGGCAGTCCTGAAATTAGCCACTTGGGTGTATATGAAGGATTCAAAGTCAAAGTCAAGATAATATATTTATTCAATAAAATCACTAGGATCACTTTGAAACGTCTTAAAACTAGCCAGTTCCACGCGACCAAAGCCTAGAAGAACAGGCAACAAAGTCGGCTTGCCCAAACGACTTATTTCATGTCCGCCAAGTAATACTTGTTGAACTGTACTATACATACCATTACTGCAACTTTTACTGGCCGGCATCTGAAACCTTAAACAATACTCACTAAAAATGGAAAACGGGATGCAAGAACGCCAGTCAACTGCAAAATTTGGAAATTCTGATAGTAAAGATTCCTATTCTTAACTAACTTATGGTCTTGCATCCCGTTTTCCATTTTTGGTAAGTATTGATCAAGCTTTCAGAAAGTCGGCCGTAAGGGTTTTACTGAGTAAGAGTTGCAGTAATGGTACCTCGACTAAACACAAAAAAGAACATGATTGAGCATAACAATAATAATTTTTTTAGTGATTACAGTAACAAAATATTGGTTAAAAAAATGAGTGTATATTTGCGAGGTTGATAGACAATCAATGCCCAATCTAAGAAATAAGTACCATAAAAAAACAAGTAATTTTTTTTTATATCGTGCTAGGATTATGGTTTAGTTGATAGTCAGTCGGTCAACCAAGCAGTCGTTTGCACAAACTGGAAAGTGTGGTTTTGGGGTTAGATTTTTATTTATATCGCCTTACATACATATGCATTTTATAAAATGTTCTTTGACGACAGTTGACGCAAATCGATGCTCGAAAGACTGAAAGAAATGAGATATTTTTAATGTTCTAAATATTTAAAGAGAAATAAATAATATTTAGACTATTGAAACCAATATTTTTACAACGAATCCTAAAAATATTTACATACATATTATTATGTACTTAGTCGATTTTGATTGATACATATAACCAAGCTTACTGAAATTTAGCTTTGCTTTCATAGGATTCTTGAGGCATTTCTGTGGGTGATGTAACAGCCATAATTTGTCATATACGCTTTATATACCTCTAAATAATACACAGTATATGAACTTACTTGGTTTATTGGTGCAATATCTTCATAACCTGTAATATGTAGTGATAATAAATAATAAAAAAAAACACTCAGTATTTTTACAATCTTTGGGTATGGAATATTGGCTTTTAGTATGTGTGACTAATTAGTAGGCATAGATTGAGCGTGTGCTTGTTTTCGCAGGCGACGCTAAGGCGAGCGGACCGCGCCCCCTTACTAATATAAATACGAACAAAGGTACTAACCTCCGAGAGCTTGTTAACTTATTGCAGTTGACAGCTCTAGCACTCACTACCAACTCTCTAAAACGCCTAACACGGCATTATAACATTTATAACTAACTAGCTAACGTTCAAAATTGTAGTAAGTTAACAAACTAACACAATACATTAATAATAAATTATACATAATGTTATATACAATTATTATTAGTTATATAAAATCAATACTTATGATATGTCTGAAATAATGTTGCTTCCATGAAATTTATTACAGTTATAGTGAAATTATAAAGTAGAATAACGATGAATTATATTCCGCTTGGTATCTCTTGTGGGCAGCTTGTTTTACAAATATTTTTTGTTAATATATATGTTTTTTTATTTACATTATATTTTTTCATAAAATTAAACTTGATGAAATAGGGTTGTGGAATCTTCAAACTTACAATTACGCAGCTGCCCCCAGAGAGATAGACGATTACATAAAATAATATCGATTTATAATTAAATTATACTAGTAATATTACACTGTTATTAGAAGGCTTTGTATCGGACAGAGTTTTCTTGTAGGAAGTAATATCGTTCAAGAAATTTATGGGGATTTATAATAAAAAATAGCATTAAAATGCACTGCATGAAAATAAATATGCGTGTTGTGTGTGGTCTTCGATGTTTCTATCTCTAAACGATTTGAACTTGTATACTCGGGTAACCTTTCTCACTATTTTGAATAACACAGCTTTATTTCATTTTTGTCACTGTTTCACAGTTGCCCTGTAAGAATTATATTACAGATCTTACTTTGCGAATATATTAGCAATAATTATGGCGGTTACATTACCACAAAATGTCTTACAGAGAAGCTGAGAGATAAATGGGGGTTAACCTCATACACGTTTCAGTAGCGCCATCTAGTATACGATACTGAAGTTCATAATTTCATGGCGGCATATTAAATATGATCCGCGCCAACAAAGCAACGGATCTTAAAAATAGTTCCGCTTTTCGTTCTTGCTCGCTCTACTATTTGATAAGAGTATGTGCGAGTGAGTGTTAACGATCAGTAGCGCCATTTTAGATTCGTTTCCTATTGGCGCGGGTTATAGCTGACTGTATAAACCAATGATGAACCGAACTTCTGATGTAAAACAAAACATCTTCGGTTATCAATGACGGTAACGATACAAATACATGGTTGATTTTTGCAATTCTAATCGCTTTGGTCTAAAGGTCAAGTGGGTCAACTCTCATGTTATTAACATCGATGTAAATCCGACTTAAGTCGATCGACTTGATGTTTTATAATGTGAGTGAATATACAGGGGCTATTTTTCAAAAACGCAAGCTACACATATACCTAGGCACCTCATTGTTCACCTATAACACAAAATACTCGAAATGTGTTGCTCGTTTCGTTAAACAGCCCTCTGTTTGACAGTTGACGTCTGACGCAGCCCAAAGTCAATTATTGCACAGCTTTTTTACAATCCAAGCATGCTATATGAACAAAATCCTTGATGGGACATTGATAGGAGGCCCGGAGGTGGCAGCGTCGCCGCGGGAGCAATGAACCAGATGCCCCCACACATGAGGAACCAGATAAACCAGGCGGTCGGCCAGGCCGTCACCAACGCAGCTATCAACGAGCTCAGCTCGGCCTTCGCCAGATTCAAGTAAACGAACTTTGTGTTTGTGGCGACTAACGGCTGCTCCTAAATGAGTCTTGCGTCTGTGGACATAAAGTTGGCTTTAGAAAAGCTCGCGAACCTTGGCTAGGTGACTTATCTCCTCGATTAAATCTGTCGAACGTTTCTGAGGATACGGTTGCAGTGATTTTTCTATTTCAAACGTTATGTCTTTAGATGTGATGTGTGTTTTGGAAATGTGCGCTTAATTGAAAGAGATCTGTGGTGGCTGCTCTAAATTAAACTTTATTACTATCGCTATAAAGTTAGTTTTAGATCGTCGCCGTTCTCCGTTTGCTGTGACTGTGACGAATTCGGATGTATTTCTCAAACATCTTATGAATTTATGATCTAATCTCATTGGGAGTTAAATTATTTTTTAGTCTGGAACATTTCCGAAAACGTTGGTCTGCGCCTTTCAAAAACATTATTGTTCATGCAACGCACAATATCTTTACTTATAAAGTCCTCGTACGAATTGGAATGGAACAATACAGAAGGCGTTTCAATTAAATATGCTAAGAGGACTTTTCAAGTCAAAGAAAGCAGGGGATTCTGTTTCTAAACGCGTAAATAAAATCTTATGATAAATAGTGATAAAAATCTGTATACAAACTATATACTGCGCTAGTGTATACTAGGGTGTTTACCTCTGGGAGACAGAATACCTTACCGCTGATGAAATAATATTGCCTACGTGTGTCATTGACCGCGTTTTGTAAAACTGTACTACATTTGTATGCTTTTTGTTTTGTCTAATTGTAAGATTCTGTTGTGTAAAGCGTTCGTCACACTCATTGATAACATTTACTTAGTGGAGTTATTTAATGGCAATTTATTTTTATAAATATATCCAGCTGATTTACAATCAACAAACTTAATATTTTTTAAAATTATTTAGCAACTTTAGAGCCATAGCTCACGCAAATCTAATACCTTTTTCTTGTATATTTATTTATTTATAATCTAATCTCGGAAACGACTCCAACGCTTTTCATGAAATTTAGCATGCAGGGAGTTTCGGGGGTGATAAATCGATCTAGCTAGGATTCATTTTTAGAAAATATTTTTTTACCGTGTTTTTTGTAGACCAACCGAGCAAAGCTCGGTCAGAAATTGTCGGTCTAGATATTTTAAATTTAAATACCAATTTATCCTTAAACTAAATGAACTAAAATGAGTGTGACAGAAGCCTGAATGTTCCTTCCTTCCTTAATATACCTATTATCAATATCTAATTTGTGGGGATGAAGATCTGAAATCTTGAAAGGTTTATAATTCTGTTAAAATTTCTTACAGCTATCTTTTAACATATTATTATTTCGAAATTGTACAATAATCTTCTTGATCCAGTTCCTGTCATTATACGTTATATTTCCTACTACCGTGTTCATTGGTGTCGTGGCATCGCACATCATAATTTGGAATATGTAATTTCACAGCTTTACATAAATTTAATCTTGCTTAATGTTGTTGTAATTCAAAAACCCCGTTGATGTTTCTTGGATGTCGGGCTGCGTTGGTTGCTCAAACAATATGAAAACAAATAATACAATGTCGAAGATCACACACAGAATACTTATAAGTATTTTTTTCCCTTTAGTTTACATTCCAGAGTGAAAGACATGAATACCCTATTAATTTAAGTATACATTCAACTAAAACTGAAAACTAAACTAAGGATAACACAAATAAAATACTATTAAAGGAATGTGTACTTACATGTGTATGTTCAGACACCTATTAAAAAAAAATTTTTTTGTTCAGTATTATCTACTATTAAAATTAATACATTGTTATAAATTGTGCGCTTCACGGCCAGCAGTGGAGTGCAATACGTTTTGTATAATTATTTAGACCCAGTGGCATATTAACCAAGGTAATATGCAATTAAATTTACTTCACGTGATTAATTGTAATATATGGATGTTACATTCAGTGGCTTAATATAGGTGTATATTGGATTATGTAGCTATAGCTAAGTTGATTCGCGAAGGGCCGTTCTGCCCAGGAGAGCATATCATATTGTTTTGTATAAAGTGTGGCTAGATTGTGTACTCGAGAGGAGGTTATTCGTTGATGTTACCGCACTCGACACTCTGTCGCGTAGAATAGCTGCCTAGTAACACCCTAGATAAACTATATAACTACGTAGGATACAGGTAACGTCGCCGCGTCAGTTTCTAGGTGTTTCAGTAGCATAGGACTTTCTACGCTCGTCTAATGTTTCTTCCGTCTCATGTAGGTTGCGACGAAGCGTATTTCTAAACATGTTATAAATGCATTTACTCGAACTATACTTCAGCTTATTTGTTATTGTATATTTACAATTGTATCGATATTTGTAGAACACTGACGCAAAGAAAAAGTTATTAAATAATCACGATATACTCGAAAATTTATATAGAAAATTTAATGTACTTATAATGGCTAAGACCAAAGCAGTTGTCTCTTATATTGTTGCTGTTAGCAATACCTTTGGTCAATTATTAGAATGTTTTATTGATGGTGATACAATATGAATTCGTTATTAAATATTACATTTAAAGATCATTTGTATTTTAATCTTTCAAATTATCGTCATCATACATAGATCAGATTGAGAATCATAATGTGTCAACCTTTGAAAGGATTTCATTCATCGAATTAGGTAGTAAATGATCATAAAACATAGTTTTTCAAAGCTGAAGTCATTCTTTTGAAGAACCAGAGTCGCGATGACACCTCCCCAGCGAGGACTAAGATCAGTTAGTCTTAGCGGCGAGGCATCTCAGAACACAGTTCCTACGTTAAACATAAAGCCCACGCCAGGAGCACAACTGAAATCATATTTTTGATAACATAGCAGGACAAGGCGTACATAAACATTCCAGACAAACCAACAGATTAAAGATGTAAGTCTAATCAAGCAAATCATATACATACAAATGAGAGCGTTTTTGTACGTACACGTCACAAAATGGTTAAACTCTGCATACTCGTACAATCAATGATTGATCTTGAATCTATCTACGATCTTCACAAAGCATATCAATCACAAATAACTGTGTAGAAAACCACTGACATATTGGATACTATTACTGTTTTATGAATCAATATAGATGTTGATTTTGGTCTGCTCAGGGCGCGCGCTTGGTCTTTCTTTCTCGATATTAGCGGAAATATGAAACGAATCATTCATCTAACCGTTTTGCTCTCTTGTTATAATAGCGTTAGTACCATCGAAAAAGGTATAGACAGTGATTGTTGGATTTGATATAGTTTATGAATATTGTTAATCTTATGCTGTATAAATAGAGTAATTAAATGCTATATGTGTACTAAAAACGTTTAATTTATTTCAGTAGTTTATTGCATAGCGAAAATTATAAGCTTCTTTCTACTAACAGTTATCGGATAAATTATGAAATACTGGATAATAGGTAAGCTGTTTCGATTTATGATGACGTTATAGATATCTGGTGAGGCTAGACTACATATCATCGCAATATTCAGCAATGCTTGGCGGTCTATGTGAAATTCCGATCCATAACGTAAGAGCTAGAGGATACGATGATTGTAGTACCTTTGGTGCATGTATTAGATTAGCTTAATTACATGAAAAACCTTTTTGGGTAGTTTCGCTATAACTTTAAATCAGTGAGCATGAACACAACCCAGCCTGAACGGTTTTGGATTAAAATGCACATTCACTGCATGGTGCACATTTGTGCCAAAGATTAAGTAGGTCATCTGCTTGAAGCTTTACTCATCAAAACAAAGCACAGCCTCAGAAAGATCACGGTGAAAAGATAAATTTAGCTTTATATATAGTCACTTAGCCCAAAATCACTGTCAATTTTTTGCAGAGAGATGCAACACAATCACGCGAGTTACGACTCTTCGGTTTCTGAAATCGCGATCAAAGCTAATCGGCAGTCAAGTCACTTGCTATCTCTATCCAATTTGAAGTAAAAACTGAAACAGCAAGTGACTTGACAGTCGATTAGCTTTGATCGAACTGCCAGAAGCGGTTAAAATATGAATGGCTAGTCAAGAACACCTTGACTCGTTTGTACCGATCTTTACGCTTTTGTTTTTGCCCCATTGACAGTGAGTCTGGACTTGCTTTACTAATACTAGGGCATGTGGAGAATACTATAATGTTTTTATTTGTGTTTAGCCGACCGCAGCCGAATATGCCGCCAAAACTACCGGACAGACCGCAGAACGGACGCCCATACTAAACGCCCCGCTTCGCCACATGTGATAAATCAAATTATTTCGATGTTATACAATATCTGTGTATCTACACTGCCGAATGTGCATTAAAATAGGGATGTGATGTTTTATAGGGCCAGTTTTTGTGCATAAAAGTATAATGCCAGATTCCTGGGCCCGTACCGCGATCTCTTGAAGCATTCTTATTTCAATATTACTTAAGCTGATTCTATGCAGTTGATATAAGACATTGGCATAAAAGTAATATTGAAATAAGAATGCTTCAAAATGGTGGTACGGGCCCAGATCAAACGAACGAAAGCGAGCGAAAGTGGAGTAGGTTTTGATAGCGAGAAATATCGTGTAACTAAGTATTCGTAATTTGAAACATTCGCTTGTATTTGTTCGCTTGATCTCGCTACTTAGAATATTAGTAGGTACTGTTTTGAATGAGATTGTAAATAGCACACAATCAGGTGCTCTGGAATTCATTTAGCATTTTATAAAATGGTTCTTTTTTAAATGCCATATAAATGGAATGTTATTTACTAATGCATCTGGCCTCCAGTGTTTAACATTAGGCGGATGGAAAATCTAATATTGTGCTCCTGTGCCTTAGTAAATCTTATGTTTTAATAATGTTTCGTAAAAGTTAACCAGCCTTATGTATAATTGCATGTTTTATCAGACGTTTCGTGACTTCTTTTATTTTCTCGGGTTAACGTGACGAAGTACCGCCAATCGTCTGATAGCACGACGTATTAAAGCGATTATGAAGGGTTAAGTGTTTAGTTACAAACGTGTATAAATGTGTATTTTGTATTATTCTGTATAAATCGTTTGTTCCATCGTGTATCGGTCTTGGTTAGCTTAGAGATCTCTTACATTTTCATTCACATGTATTTAAATCCTAATCTATAAGTTCGTTATCTGCCGTTTGTTGTCTCAATTAGACTTTTTTTTTTCTTTGGACATAATACATTAATAAGAACTGATAGAATGGTTAAAAATGATGTTAGTATTGTTTGGTCTACTATCGTCATTTTCTAGATATTATTTAGTTCATATTTTGTATCTTTGCTTCACTCCTCTGCTTTGGTTGACATCGGCCTTTTCGACAACCAATTCGCGATCTACGATTTTGGTACTCTAGTATTATGACACCAAGACACGTTATGACAATATTTATACAATTAAAATCACATTCGTTTTGTAATAAAATGCCGATGTTATTATCACGATGTAATTATATAAAATAATTTATTTGAAAATTAGTACGAGACTTAAATTCGTAGAAATTATTACGAGTTTGTAAAAGTTGTGCTTTAGGGAATTACTCGCATACCTAGTTCTTTAGCGTTTGTAATACGTTCTTCATAACAATACACTTGCCGATTTCTGAAGGCTCGATTAAAGCTAATCGCCTGTCAAGTCACTTGCTATCTCTCTAATCCCTACTAATCCCTAATATTATAAATGCGAAAGTAACTCTGTCTGTCTGTCTGTTACGCTTTCCCGCTTAAACCTCTCAACCGATTTTGATGAAATTTGGCACAGACAATCTTTATACCCTGAGAAAGGACATAGGCTACCTTTTATTGCGAAAAAAAGGGATGAAGAGGTTGAAATAGAGGTTGAAAGTTTGTATGGGATTTCTTAATTTTAAAAGGTAAAACCATGAAACTAATCAAATTAAAAGTACGCAGACGAAGTCGCGGGTACCAGCTAGTATGAAATAAAAGCTGAAATAGCAAGTGACTTGAATGCCGATTAGCTTTGATCGAGCTTTAAGAAACCGGAGGTTAGTGTTTGATATTAGTTTAGTAGGGATATTAGAATTTGTATAACCTGCACCAATAAAGAAACGCACCTTGAATGGCGATCAATCCCTCTCACCAGTGCAAAAGAGAGGTAACTAATAATGACAATAGTGTGTGTGAGAGAGGCAATGATTATCGCCGCCTCTGAAGATTCGTTTCCTCTATGGCGCGGCTTATTATAGAAGCTACGTGTACAGACGTCTCTGTTAGCCAGTTGCTGTTCTATATAGATAATGGTTCTTCGCATTTAGTATTAACCCTGACACGAGAACGAAGGCACTTATATAACACCTTAGAAAAATACCAAGAATACCGTCCATTTTAGCAAAACATGCGAATATAACAATAAATAAATACAAATTTTGTTGAACCCTAGCCGCTAATAAATAACATGTAAGTGATGATTACACTGAAATCTTTGTTTGCCATATTAAACTTTGATCTCTCTGTTTTATTCGTTTTTAATAACTAGTCAAAAATTTCTGAATTTTACCTCGGACTTTGTAACTTAGTCTTAACTTTAAAATACACTAACATTTTATTCTTATACATTCCCTCTGCCTCTTGATTTTTGAACGCGTGTCAGGGTCCTTACCTATATCTGTTTAAATGTATATAAATGTATAAAATACTATATAATAGACTTGTTCATATTATGTGTACTGTTGTATGCAATAAAATGTGTATATAAAATAACTTTGTTTTGTTTTTGAAGCCCATTTTTTTTAATGAGTTATTTGATCATAACCCACATACATCTACCTACATACAAAATAAATATTTGATAGGTATATGTATAGGTTTTAACAAGTGCCCTGTCCCAAACAAAAATTCAAAATTGAGGTGCAAGTCCAACAGAATTTTTGCACAATATTTTTATGTTGTTAGAAGAACAAAAATAGGCAAATAAAAAAAAATATCGCTGTGGCACGCACGTCCCATGTAAAAGTACAGTAACAGCGCGTTCCGTAGAAATAATCGCTATAGAAGTTGTATGTGCGTGACACACATGGCTCAGGAAAAAGTTCAAAAGTTGGATAAGTAAATGCCATAACATTTTGCTGTAAAACCTACACAATTTATAGGAACATGGTATGAATGCCACCGAACGAGTGCACGAAACGCCGAAAATTACCGACTGTAGGTACTTAAGACGCAGTTATATCTACTCCATAAAAGATTTACGAAGACAATTTTCTCTGTAATATTCGTTAGTGTGTAATATCATATGAATTACACAGTAACAAACCGAAGCTAAGTGCGGCCGAATGTTTCCGTTCCGTGTGTGTCATTAGAGCTGGGCATACTGAGCGGACATCCACAGCGGCATCCGCTTTGTATAACAAAGTGCTACTTCACATTCAACTAGCACTCGCATGAAGTCTTCATGCGACTCATATTTACCTACAAATACCTACTTCGTGTATATTATGTACCTACACTCTGTTAGTAGGAGCGAGCGATCTGATATTCGTGCTTTTCGGTACCTATTTCATGAATCTCAATTTTCAATTAATTCATTCATTTACAAAACGTGTCGGGACCTTACGGCTGGTTTCTGAAAGCTTTATCAAAAGTTGAACTAGTAAACAGACCTCAAATGTTATCAGTGAAATAAAAATACTATTAAACAAGTTGTAGAAAAGTATGCCACCTCCTTATAAAAAAGTATGTCACCGGTAATGAAGTAATAAATATTTTCTGGATTAGGTAACAAATATTTTGACCGCTTGGTGGATCCGCTAGGTGTGCATCTCTAAGACAACGGCGATAGAATTACCGGCCACTGAATAATTTGATAGGGGAAATGATTGATACAACAATCACACATAATCAGAATCGTGTCAGTGCGATTAAGCCCCCGGAGCCGTGGTCGGTCACTACTAAGGGCGCCGCATCCGACTATCTCTCGACGATTTAATCAACTCTCCCTAATGGATCTCTTTCTTCATTAAACTGTAATAGTGGTCATTGTTTTTGTCCTATAGGTGTGGTTTCAGCCTAATTCTCCTAATGGTCTGGTTATCAGCCAGCTCTCGCAGATCATATTTGTCAGTAGCTCTGCTGTTTGCGCTGTAGGACCTGGGTTTGAACCCCCGAGAACAAACATTTGTATGATCAACATAGATTTTTGTTCTCTGTCCGGGTGTTAATCATATTATGAACAAGGTACCTATATACCTAGGTGTTATATCAGTTATCTGGTTTCCGTATCAGATTTGCTTAGTTTGGTGCTAGAAAGTTCACCATTAGGTATAGGTACCTAACCTACCTACCAATATTTTCAGGCAGTTTTAATCCAATATTTGAAAGAATCCAAGGTAAACCGATGTCCTAAGACTGCTGATGCTTATCAGAATCGCATTAGCACGTAAATCATAATTTCCATCGAAGCTAGTCTTTAGAGTTGCCTAATTTATAAAGAAAACCAGCTTGTTTTCGGAAACGTTTTCACGTAGTTAAACGCGTTCGGAGACATGCGATTTGACAATTAACCGACCGACGCGGGGGTGGTGGTGATAAAAAATAAACCCACTTAAATCGCAACGGATTAGTTAATCGAGATTTGAATAAACCATATCAAGATTTTGTAAGACTTATTGCGGCAATTACCCACCAACTTACCTCTTACCGATCAAAACATGACTAAAAAATACGTACCTAGATCGTACCTTTTTTTTTATACAACCAGCTGATGGAACAAGCAGATGGCCCACCTGATGTTAAGTGGTAACCATCGCCTATAACAAAGCTTTGCCTCGTAAGTCACGCACGATAGGAACGTGCCTTACGATGCCCTGCTCTGCGTCCATCAACTTGAGGCATACAGATGTTAAGCCTCATGTGTACCTATACCTAAGGTATATTTTTGACTCATTTAGGTATCTAATACCTACCGCTAAACGGCACTTTCCTTTGTTTCTGTTTTCCCATGCTAAGCCTGCTCGACTATCATTCCACCATCTTTCTTGTGGCCTGCATTTTATCCTCTTTCCTCATCCATATTCCAACGGTGCTTGTGTAGACAAAAATTTTTTTTTTCACAAACTGAGAGGTCCCTTCTTTGGGAAAGTGAAAAGCTTCCTTTACATCGACAACATAAAATAGATGCAATTTTTTGATTGATCATGTCTCTAGCGCCACTATTTGCCTAGTGGCCTATTTCCCGTCATTGTTACCTGATAAATGGTAGACTAGTCACAATACTACACGGTAAATCATAGCACATACTGGGTGCGTGTAGCCTTCCGTGGCACTCAGTCGATTAGGTATGCAAATCGGAGGAATTACGTACGGCAAACTAAACG
Organism: Plemyria rubiginata; assembly: GCA_963576535.1. Classification (NCBI taxonomy): domain Eukaryota; kingdom Metazoa; phylum Arthropoda; class Insecta; order Lepidoptera; family Geometridae; genus Plemyria; species Plemyria rubiginata. The sequence continues at coordinate 10,370,012 of OY754908.1, read as the reverse complement.
GCCGACACCGTTGTTATGGCTATCAATAAATTCAAGCCTGGATTAATTTGATCACAGGAGTTTCAATTGGGATTATGTTTACACCACGGATGAAGGGAAGGAGTATATAAGTCTATGGTTTAGTGTGCATGTCTCCAGCTTCCTCATATTGAAAATGTAATTTCTATAAATGCCAATATTTAAAGCATAATTAGTGCACTCATAGATTTGAATCATAATTTAGCTGCCAAATAAACAACGATGCTATAAGCTTATAATAGTGTGTAAGCTGGAGTAACATGTCTCCAGCTGCCTCAGTCAGTGTGGGCAAACGGCTAATGATAGAGATATATAGTAAACGCAAGGATTTAGTACCTATTTAGTGCACCTGGTACCAAAAATTTCAGGTCTGTAGCTAGGAAACTCTTCGAGTTATAAGACTTCATTAACGTGTAAGCTGGAGTAACGGTACGTGAAAAAGCATATGCTCGTTCTCTGGAATGGCTGGAGCTAGCAGGTTGCTTTAAGTCTCCAGATTTAGTACCAAACGAATTAGCGAGGTACCAAATATTTGAAGTGTCTCTGTTCAAAACTCTATGAGTTACAAGCTTTTCCAGCTTTTTTTGTTTGTCCAGCTTGCACATGTTGGATCTCAGCAACCACAATAGGTACAGACTCGGTTGATGTCTCTGAACCGAGCTATGAATTAGTGCACTCGGTACCAAAAATTTGGAATCTCTAGGACAAGCAGTTCTGTTGTAATCAGCAAAATAACATTTAACCGCCAAAAATTCAAAGCATTTCGACGCGACCATAAAAATGATGCGTTGCCGCTCTGAAGGTGATATTACGCTCTGCGGATTTGAACGTATTTTACCCGCGATAAGAGTCTTTTTTGTATGCACTCAGTCCTTTAAATTTCTGAAGGCATAATTATTATACCCTTCTCTTTCCGATGTGCGTTGAAGAGCGGGGCGTTGTATGTTGCCATATCTCATCAATTAAATAGTTTGGTATGGTTTGACATTTTATATTTTTTTTTTGATAAAATATACCAATTATATTGCAGAATTTGCAGGCAAGGCAGGGAGCGAGCAGCACGTCCGTCCGTCCGTATTTTGACAGTTTGACAGCCAATCTAATCTTGCTAGTGTCATGTCAAGTGAATCGTCATCAAGCTAAGTCAAGTCATTCGAATTTGAGAGGTTAAAATATACCAATTATATATATTGCAGAATTTGCAGGCAAGGCAGGGAGCGAGAAGCATGTCCGTCCGTCCGTATTTTGACAGTTTGACAGCCAATCTAATCTTGCTAGTGTCATGTCAAGTGAATCGTCATCAGACCTAAGTCAAGTCATTCAAATTTGAGAGGTTTTCGATTTGCAAAAACGAATCCTTCCTACCTATATAAACCAGTATTATGGTAGGTAGCAGTTAAATAAATAATTAGGTAAATTTAGATTTACGTAGGTACCTAATCATTTATTAGTTTTACTACTTAACTTCTCCTATGGGTACTGTGGTAGGTGTTAAAGAACTGGCGCTTTGAGTAGGTACCTATGTAGATACAGATACAACTCCGTTATTTTAACACTGCCAAAAAGGTAAAAAGAGGGGCTACCTACCAGTAAAAACGCACCTCTTGTATCTATGTATGTTTCTTCCGCATCGATATGGACATCCGCATCGCACCAATAATGCGGATGTTCATGCGGATGTGACAAAAACAAAAAATAAAATAGACGCAACCAGTGACTGGCGCGTAGTATCACCTTCAGAGCGGCAACGCATCATTTTTGTGGTCGCGTCGAAATGCTTTGAATTTTTAGCGGTAAAATGTTATTTTGCTGATTACAACAGAACTGCTTGTCCTAGAGATTCCAAATTTTTGGTACCGAGTGCACTAATTCATAGCTCGGTTCAGAGACATCAACCGAGTCTGTACCTATTGTGGTTGCTGAGCTCCAACATGTGCAAGCTGGACAAACAAAAAAAGCTGGAAAAGCTTGTAACTCATAGAGTTTTGAACAGAGACACTTCAAATATTTGGTACCTCGCTAATTCGTTTGGTACTAAATCTGGAGACTTAAAGCAACCTGCTAGCTCCAGCCATTCCAGAGAACGAGCATATGCTTTTTCACGTACCGTTACTCCAGCTTACACGTTAATGAAGTCTTATAACTCGAAGAGTTTCCTAGCTACAGACCTGAAATTTTTGGTACCAGGTGCACTAAATAGGTACTAAATCCTTGCGTTTACTATATATCTCTATCATTAGCCGTTTGCCCACACTGACTGAGGCAGCTGGAGACATGTTACTCCAGCTTACACACTATTATAAGCTTATAGCATCGTTGTTTATTTGGCAGCTAAATTATGATTCAAATCTATGAGTGCACTAATTATGCTTTAAATATTGGCATTTATAGAAATTACATTTTCAATATGAGGAAGCTGGAGACATGCACACTATGGTTTACACGAACTTTAATAGAATTGTATAGTTTTATAAAATACAACTATGTACAGCTTCTGTGCAAAGTATGGCTTATTTTCACATACAAAACAAAACAGTGAAGTTTTTAAAATAACTACTTAATTGAATCAGCTGCGGAATTCCAATGTTAAATATAAATTAACTGAAACAAATAACTAATCTGCTAGTGTTTCGCCTCTACCAAGCATTTTCAGAAAATAGACTTGCTGTGCACTGAAATTGCGACGTGTTGTCTCGTCGAGTGCTGAACAGCAAGTCAAACAAGAAAGGGTAAAAAAAAGGGCGTTTGAGCACGAATTTTACAACAAAAAAATAGAGAGAAGGTACTGTGCAAGAAAAGTGTATCCGTCACAAATAAGACACAATATCAAATTATACAATGTCATTCATTATTTTAAAAAATCTTATCATTATATTACCTAAATGTAAATGGTAATAAATAAAAAACAAACGAAATATTGCCTTTGTCATTTGTGACCGTGCACTTTCAGCAAATCGTAAGGCATTTGAAAATCGTGCAGAAATGAGGATCGTTCATCGTGCTAAAATGGGATGTCGCCGTTTTTAGAAGGATGCATGAAGCTTACTGACAACAATAATGACCTACCTTTGGTATCTAGGTAGGCATGTACCTACTTATAGGTACTTATAGGATTTTTTACAGTGTCTTACCTATCTGTATGACAGGTTCCTCCCCTAATTACAGAAAATGATCTCATTTCAACTAATAATTTGACTTATTAAATCAGTCCCCTTCAGAAAAGTGTCATTCATAATAAGTCGTTTGTGACCAATAATATCCCTAATTAGAAACTAGATTGCGTTGCGAGGGAGAACATCTGGTTCATTAGCACCAATAAATTGCTAATCTTCGAAATTTATAAGAATTGTGTATTGTACTAGAAATTGTAGAGACTGTAAAATACTTACACAGCTTACACTAGTAGTTTGTTATTATTCGTTTTTTATGCGTTTTTTAGTGTTCACTCGAAAAAAACCCGCTCGAATGCTCAATTTTGCAAACTAAGAATCATTTCATATGGTAGATTTTGACTTGGGGCAATGCTTGTAGGTAAGTACTGAATTTTTATCCTTCAGATACTCACTGAGTAGGTATACATCAAATCAAAAAACTGTACCTATAGGCTTGTGTTGTATAAGCCTAATTTGGCTAATTTATGTTCATTTGGCTTGTACAACACGATACTAGGTTTGCTTTTCGTATAGAAATCACACATTTATTCTGGTGCTACACCAGTATAAATATAGTAATAAATAAAGTAAGTAATAAATAAGTAGTAATAAATAAATAAATAAATAAATAAATAAAATAGTATCTACCTACTAGGTAAACTAATACACTGCTAAGTATGTGTAACTGAGTGAGCTGTCCTCCGATAATCTGTAAAATTTTAACTTAGCAGCAACACAAATCGGTAGGTTGACGTAATTAAACAGTTGTCTAATTTAATTGGCAATAGGTGGGTTCCCACAAGTCAGAAAGTCACCCTCGTTATGCTCCGAATTTTCCCAACAATTAACATGCGAACACTGATATATTCTATGGTTCATACGTAATAATTGCAGGTGTGGCGTGACACGGTAAACGGCAGGTTACAATCACGCATGCCTCTATGGAATAGCTCAGCTGCTGTCGCGTGCACCCTACGCCTCGGAACAACCTCAAAGCTCAAAGCAAAACCTCACAGGACTACTCTGTATCATAGCACCTTCTTTATTTTACCTTTTATTATCTCTTTATGATTTACTATTAGTATCTAGTTATAAACTTTTGATCCTCAATGTTTGTATGACAAATTATTAATTTTCTTTATCAAAGAAAAGGTAAAATCTGTTTAGGTAATTATGTATGTTATACATTTAGACATGCAGTAGGTATTTTAGAGTGCAGTTTATTCATTAAAATTAAATGTATAATTATTTAGTATTTCCGGTCTAGCTTCGAAAACAGATCAATAATTATTATGGTCACCCTCCGGTATCTGTTCGTATTTTCGAACTCCATGAACTAAGCTATCTATAGCTTGAAGAATCTAGAAGAGACGTGAAATATATATTTTATAGGTTGTAAAATTCATATGTATAGCGCCAGTAGATACTCCAAAACGGCGAAGAATATAACACCGTGAAGGAAACCAGCATGTCGTAGAGCCGAAAATGTTCTAAAAAATTTATCAAGTGCTCGAAATCCTCTATGAGGCACATATAATTCTCTCTGCAGGGTTACATTGACTTCAATTTACGACTCTAGAAGTGCCTCTAGGCATATCCAGTTGATTTATTGTGAAAACACAGTGAATTATTAGTAAGATAATGTAAAACGGGTGAAACGATAAACGTTTTTGCAGTTTGTTTCCTTGGTTATTGTTCTCGCGGAGACAATTACTGTTTTATAGCTAACCTACTGGCTTAGCTAATAGTAGAATGCACCTTTTAATGAACTCGGCTTGGCTTGGTTGCGTGTTACCTACTGTGGGTTAGGTTAATTAGGATTATCTAATGTACCTGCGTACATGTACGGGTGAGGTTTACCCCAGCATGATCATGCGGAAACAAGAAGAATCAGAAAAGAATTATTTATTCCCAAACTGAATTACAAGTTACAGGTAAACAGTTTACACAAGGTTTCTCCTAATTATAATTAACGGCGAGGCTCAAACGCCTGTAGGTATCTTGGGTCTCAGGAGTACGAGTTACCATGGCGAATTATATTCTATCCTATTAGAGAAGCATGATAGGCGAGTAGTTAAGGCGTTGACAACACCCAATTTTCTTCTCGCTCGCACCTTTTGATATTTTGAAGGATATAAAATCACTAATCCCAATTTCGCAAAATCGCAAACAACCGTTTTGTGTGCAATCACATTGCACACAGTTTGGTAAATTTTATTTTGATCGATTCATGTTTTCCTACTCAAAGTTAACTTTTATATGAAAACTAGAAAAGCAAACTTTTGAGTAGGAAAACTTGTATCGATCAAAATGAAATTTTTACTAAACTGTGCGCAGCGTGATTGCACACAAAATGGTTGTTTGCGATTTTTCGAAAATCGGAGTAGTGATTTTATATCCTTCAACAAGTTAAAACGTGCGAGCGAGAGTCACATTAGCTCTTGTCTTCACCTTAAGCTAATTATTATTATTTTATAAAAAAAACCTCCACAATGTGAGTACGATTTTCTCATATTTTAGACGCGGCGCGGCGGTTTAATTGCATGTGTTATTGTGATTTTGAACTGGTTTTCGACGACATAATCTGTATTGTTAAATCGTAAGCGTCGATATGCTAAACCTACCACTCACTTACTCGTAGGAAAGTACCAAAAAATTCATCGTCAGAAACGGATGAGTCATAAACAACATCAAATCTAGACTCCAGTAAGACCCGCAATCACTTGCACAATGATTTGGTTTAATATTTTTTTTTGTTTTTTACAGTTAAACATCGTTAACCAAACGAAACATTTCATGTTTTGTGTGGATTATGCAAAACGATAATCGTGATTAGCTTTCTAAATGCGATTAGTAACCGCTAAACACGATTAGTGATCGTTGCGCAAGTTACCTTAAATCTAGAGCTATTTAATAACCTACAATATTCAATCCTTCTGGCTAAAACTTGGTCTACTGACAGACCTTTACCTTAGAAGGTAGGTGTGTGAGAAGAATAGCTACAGCGTACCATAAACTCGAATTCCACCAAACTATGTAAATTCGAGTATGTAAACCTGTAATTTCAATTATATTTCCTGTTACGGTAATTAGGCACATCGTTTGGACTTGTAATTGAAAAACTTTGGCGCCGATACGGCTTGGAATGGTAAAGAAATTGTTGAAAATTACTTTCCTTCATAATGTCCACTAGATTTTATCAGTTTTCTTCGTTATTACTTTATAGAGTAGTATTAATTATGTTATAGCACGCATGTCAGTTGCGCATAATGTCAAACTTAGGTACAAAGTGGATGACATTAGAACATCATTTTACCCTAAAGACACATAGGTACTATTTTTTGTAGCAATAAGATGAAATATGTAGCGGAAGTACACTTTTTAGGTTGATGTTAATGAGTAGGTAATAGCTTTTGCATCTAGAAATGGCATAAAAAGGTAGCCAGTCCTAACTACCAATAATTGATCCTTAATAGTGCAATCAAGTACAAACAAAAAGAGCGATTGAATGAAAACCGGGTACCCACTTGAATACTCCACGAGCATTTTTAACTTTTTGTAAAGTGCAACACTTTCCCAGCCCTTGTCGAGTGCCCTTCAAATGTACTGCGTTTAGACAAATGAACTGCACCCCTGGCACACGCCATCGTGGACTTACACGCTGATGGAAACGACTATGGTGTCGGTACCTCTCGCGGCTTCGCTTGCGTGGATTGGACGATAGTTACAAACAACATTTTATAATATTGGTAGGTAAGCGACAAACAAAACTCGTAGGAAATGTATTCTGTGTCGTTTATGGTGGGTATATGGTTCGTCAGTTAAGAGGCTGAGGTTCGACGTTCGTGAGTCTCTGTTTCGCTAGAATCCAAGAGTAAAAATAACTTAAAATTTTTGGACATTTCAAACCAGGACTATGCACACTAGAAGACCTCATACTAAGCAAAGGTTGCGGAACCAGTGTCTTAAACGCTATGTTTTTAAATATTATCATAGGTAAGTTACATTGTATTGTATACAAAGTACTTAAGACAAAAGTAAAGATATCGGCGTTTATCACGGTTGTGCTTGTATGGGCGAGGGGGATCGAACCCTCAACACACAGCGCAGAAGGCAAGGCTACTAACTGAGTTAACAGAGGCCGCATCCAGTCTCTATATACAACACTAATTCCACACATTACATTCTCAGCACAAAATGGCGGAACTACAGTACACAATAAATCAATTGGAGTGGGTGGTTGACTTTTCACTCAAATGTGTGGTTAATTGTAACCGAAAATGACTGTTGATCGAGCCACACTTAATTTGAGTGGTGCTTCATGCTTAGGGTAGCTTGTAGGGTGGAAAGTATAACTAATGGCTCAGTTGCCTTTGTGATTATTTCGATATTTGTTCTAATTTTGTTGCTACCGGAAGTAGTGTGTTTGAACTTTAGTAGGTGCGTGGGGTGGTATTCGCTCCTATCCGCCAAAATATATACATTTTATGTTCTTATTTTTATATTAAATTACTAAAAATATTACCTACAATAAAAGAAAAATAGTAATACTAAAAAGTAATTAGTAGGTTATATTTGTATCGAGATTAGTCAAAATAAAATATTTATTATGTATATTTGGAGTGGACCACTGGAAAGCGTAAAAGTATTTTCTTGCATAATGTTTGCCGAAACCCAGGATCTAACCAGGGACCTTTAGATCTTCAGTCTAACGCTCTCCCAACTGAGCTATTTCGGCTGTAAGGGTTTATTCGAATTTAACGATAGCGAAAGCTACCCTTCTCGCAGGTATTGTTTTCCCGGTATGTCTTGATCTACAGATATTATGAAGTTTTTTTATACAACAAGGTGATGGAAAAGCAGATGGCCCACCTGATGATAAGTGGTAACCATCACCTATAACAAGCCATTGCCTCGTAAGTCACACACGATAGGAACGTGCCCTACGATGTACTGCCCTGCGTCCTTCAACTTGAGGCATACAAATGTCAAGCCTCATATGCCTGTAATTACACCGGTGACCACACTTTTCAAACCGAAACACCGCGTTGCTGCTTGGCGGCAGAAAAAGGCGTGGTGTAATACTTCCCCGGACGAGCCACACACAAAGAGCTGTACTACTACTAAATGTATTTTTCTTAATGCTCGTAGGTCTTGAACTACCAAATCTCTTTCAACGTTTTGAAAGATCGAAACATACGCTTAGTTTCGTCTACATTGCGTGGAGTAATTCCATTTTTAGTTTTTTATGTATTGAGAATAACTGTTGGACGTTATAAATTCTTTGTGTTTTTAAAGTGTAGTAGGTAAACACTATTAAACTAAGTAGTAAAAAATTAAAAAGAATATTTGATCAGCTTCGCACTTTTTCGCTTCATGTATTTGTGCCTTAGCTGAAATACACGGCGCAGGTCCAGGACCACTGTTATCGAGAGCACAATAACTACAACATTTTCACTCCATAACTATTGGATCTCGCCTGATCATGTTCCCGTCTGCGCTATCAGCTGGCAAGCCCAGAAGAAGTCATAGTTGGAATGTATATACAGTCAGCATTACAAGTTGAACCTTGTTTGGAAATATCACAGAAGCACACAAATATCACAGGAATTTGCCTTGCAGTGGGAGACTACAGGCTAATAATAATAATTAAATAACTCTTTCAAGAAAAAATCGACTTCGATACATGGGATACACTCATACTACTTACTCTAACTTGAAAACTACTCGTCAAATCTGACTGAAATTATAGTTCTGATGATGATAGATGCAAAGCTGGGACAAGCGCTGGTTAGGAATGTACAGAGTAATAGATACTCAAGATAATGCACTAAAAGTTTTTTCTAACACTACATTTTTACTTCACGACATTCAATTCTGCCGTCTTAGCACGAAATACTTAGCGAAAAAATGTCCCTTTAAAATCATTAACCATTTCAGTTTCACTGTAACATAGCTGATCTGCTAGCTTGTGCAGGGCGTTGGAAAAATGGTATTGGAAATCGATGAAAACTAAACTCGTATTAGTATTAATTAGCTTAGTATTTATTCACAAAATACTTGCTTGAATAATCAATCATATACTCTTGATGTTAAGTGTACGCAGCAAATATTCGCAGGCCGAGGTGGGCTGGTGGGCGTCGATACAGACTATCTAATCTGAAGATACTCCTCGCGAATAAACTATAAAAGAACCTACCACGTGGGAGCTGACAACTCTGGAAATGCGGCTCCTTCCTAACATGGAAACTGTTGTGTTCCTTAGAAGTAAACTGAGAAGTAAGAATTCTACTCGAAACTAGACAAATCGGCAGTAAAACGATGAAAATAAACGTAGTTATCAACATTTTACATGTTAGAGATAATAAAGATTTAAAATATTAAAATTAGTATTCAAATCTCTCAAGTTATAAGTAATATTCCAAGATTGCCCGGAAGAAAGAGCTTTTAGCTTTTAGCGATAAGGCCCATTTTATTCCACTTTTATGTTTTTCTGTAGTCCATGTGTAAACGTTATGTGGTGTACAAAAAAGTATTTTCTATACGTAAATCCCAGACTTTTATGAATTAATATTTTCTACTTTTAGAAGTAGAAAAAGTTAACTAGTTTTTTTTTTAATTAAAAAAACGCCAGATGTCGCAGCCTTGATAAGCACGCTTCCATAACAAAGGATCGAACACATCAATAAGAGCGTGTGCCCCTCACCACAAACCCATTCTCCACAATACTGTGTTTATTTTTAAAAGAATTCGCCTTTGAACACTTTTGTATAGTTAAAACTTAAAACCGAAAGTAAAAAATAATTTGCACACGCTGAATGCTTTACAAGTCTCGAACAAAGGATGGCCAGGTTTTGTTTTAACCGCACAGGACGTGGTGGTTCAACGGTAACATTATACTTAGCAATAATAAATAATTACTTCACGTAATGAAGTAACAATTTTTATTTCATCTTCTTCTGGACGTGTCACTGACTGGTTTTAACCATTTTTTATAATACTACATAAACGCGAGTTGGCGACGAGTTTGCGAAATTATGTTTTTAGTAGGTAATGAAATAGGTAGATCCTTATGTTTTGGGTATTATTAGGCCCTTAGATTACACTGTCGTAAAATACAATAGAAAATTAAACAAATAAATATAGGTACAGTACAAACTTGCTATTGACATTTTCTGTCTTAGTATATTATATAGTACCGAGAGGATGACTATTGTTTTCTTTTTACAATAAATTGGTAAAGCGTTTGACTGTAATCTCACCTTAAGTGACGATGTGGTCTATTTTGTATCTCGAAGTTCCTGCGCGAAGAAGTTTCTACGTACTTCACAGCGCATTTTTTTTAATTTTGATTAGGATATCTTAGACACAGGTGATTCTTCACCTGCTTTGTTCCAAATGAAATTGGCGAACCGTTTTCCATTTAGATTAGAAGCGTAAATCTATTGTTCTTGGAATATCACGGCGAGGTATTAATTATTGAGGGTTTGAACGCGTTAATGTAATCAAAGCTCGATGCATCATCGTCTATCGCCCGCCTCGGTTTGATTAATAATTAAGCCAGAATTTGACGTTCAATCTTCAGAAATAAAGTGTCATGCACGACTTCTTAGCGCGACTTTAAAACATAAGATAATAAAGAGCCCTAAGAATTGTAGAAGTAATTACTACGGCGGCGTAGCCATTCGTAGCGTCTCGTAGATACCTTCTACGTCAACAAGGCGCGCCGCTACACTTTTTGTTCTTTTGTCATAGGAGTTTAGCATGTAGGTATGCATAACCTATTAGAGTTAACATTGTGAATTTTAATATGCAGATACAAAATACAAGGTGTAAAAATGTATTTCTTCTTGTTATGTTATTCTCCTTAACATAACAAGAAGACGATTCATCCTACTTCCTACAAATAATAAAAATGCGAAAGTTTGTAAGTATGGATGGATGGGTGTTTATTACTCTTTCACGCCGGAACGACTAAACGGATCTGGATGAAACTTGGCAGAGATATCTCTCTGTAATCTATCGATTATAGCCTGGAATAGCACATAGTTACTTTTTATCCCGTGGGAATACTGAGATTTAAATCTGCGCGGGTAAAACCGCGGCCGCGCGGGGCGCGGCTAGTTATAGATAAATGAAATAAAAAAAAATAACAAAACGATTTGTTCATTCATTTTTGTATGAAAGTAATATGTAGTTTTATGGGGTGGCTTTGAATGAAAGCCTGCATAAATCCCTTTACAACAAATAAAATCCGGAAAAAAATATACCGATACCGATACCACTTTCAACATAATCTAAACATCGTTTGAGATTATTGTAGAGCTTTTTGTCGCTTGCTTTTAGTTTTCGGGAGTAGCCTTTTTACACCACGTAAGTACACGATATTCTAAACTTTTCTGACAACATTTTGAATCGTGACTTTTCAGACGTTAAAAGCATTGAGACGAGCGACTCGAGACAAGTCTCGTCTTTAAAAACTTACCGTGCCTTATAATGAGCGGCGGTGCCAAACGAGTTAATTAAGCATTCGTTTTTTAGTAGTGGGTGCCACTGAGGCACAGGCTGGTAAACGCGCGCATCAATCATTGCTTTGTGCCCACCGCCGGATTGCTTAATGATTGAAATGACGGCTCGTCCGAACGCCCGGTGCACTTTGACCGGGAATCGAATACCCCTTTTCTGGGATATTAAGGATACGGTTGCTACCCACTTCGCTGCAATTTGCTTGTGATTTTTGCCATATTAGAATATAGGTAGGTTAGTTAGGTAAGTTGTAAATAAAAAGATTCACGGAACCTCGGAAAACGAAGTTCAAACTTTGCTAAGTGACAGACAAATGAAAAATCTGTACTTTTTTAAAATTTACATTTTGCCTTTTACATTACTTTAAATTTACATTAAGGACTAGATTAGACGCTACTATAACTGACAGAGTCAGTCTTGTAGTCTGAGAAACGGACTATTTGGGTAAAAAGGCAATTAGGAATGGCCGTTTACCCAAATAGTCCGTTTATTTTATTATATTGTTAGCAGAGATGTTGGGAAATTTTCTTTATTTAGCAGAGATGTTGGAACATTTTCTTTATGTATCTAATGTTTTATTTAAAGTCTAGATTTTGCTAATAGTAGGTACTGACAGACGTCTTAGTGATAGTCAAAAATTGTAGCAGCTATAATTTCTAAACCAGTAGCAAACGCTACACTCGGCACTGATGGCAAAAAGCTTGAGGCCATGTCTGGCATCTTGTATATCCATATAATCAACCGGATAATATAAATGAATGATTAACTCTAAACATTAATAGCGGGTTTGATATTGATCCCTGAGGGCTCCACTAGCTAAAATGGTCGATAATACCGTGACTACGTTTGTGAAATCGGCCTTAAACGTATTTTTGAGGTCATTATTTTTATCTTTTCTCTAAGCTAGCTCAAACGTAAATATAGGAACTAGAACTTTTACCTATATAACTAAACGTTTTAAATATATGTCTCACATACGTCACTGTCAACGAAGGACCAAGTGAAAAAATTCACAAAAAAATAATTTAAAACGGCAATTTTGAAGTGACAAATGGCATAATATTAATTCGAATCAAAACAGTTTATTCTATAAAACTAGTGGGAATGTAACCTTCTCAAACATTATCAATCATTTTGGCGCTCGCCGCGGGCAGCACGGATTTAATTTGATAAAACGCAATTAGCTACCATAAAGAAATCTAATCTGTAGAGGCGGCTTAATTTTTTTGGGATCATATTTTTTCGGCGCTCGTCTTTGAGCTAAAGCATGACTACCAGAAGGTAGTATCACGCTACAATCATTGAACCTGAATAGGTAGGTACTTACTTACACTAAGCTTTTCTATATGTAGATAATAGTTGGTAACAATATTCCATCTCGTGGAACTTTATGATGCCATATCGAAATTAATGTAGGACCGAATAAACGAATAGCTGAATATGATAGAGTCATGGTGGGTGAAGATTTGATTTGGAGGGTGTTTTATGGGTATGTTACACACGTTTTTTCTACAAATTGAATGATCCTTTACCTTTTACGTCAAGTCATTCCGGTGGCAGTATCAAGTGGAAAGCGCGCCGCGGGGTTTAATGTCTAATTCACCGCGCTACCAACAGGTGGCACCAGCGCGCCTTTTCAAATCTGACAGACGCCATTGCTTTTACGTCAAAAAGCCGCGAATAAAATTAATGATGTTCGCGCCTTAATGACGTTCCACGACGCCGCTCCATTGTGTCCGTAATACAACAATTATTGAGATCATTTATTAAGTTTATTGATCTTTTAAGTTAATCTTTTATTTCGTAATTTAGCTTCGTGCGAGCGCGCGAACACTGGAAAAAATATCTCATATGCTGCGGTGTTTTTTGGACTATTTTTGTCATTATACGGCGTGATGTGAGCGGGGCTTTGAATATAGAGGCAATTACTGCCCTGCATGTGGTTTGATTATGTACGATTCATTCCATCTAGCGATGCGGCTATAAGATGCCGGTAAAAACATTAAAACTAAAACCTTTGACGATTTAAGTTTTTGAGCTTCCGTTGCTAAATTGATGGCTGATTGCTATTGTAATATTTCTTTGGATTCTTTTACTTTTTACATCACTCAAAGGAGATTACAAAAATGATGCATCATTTATACGTGACTGTATGAAGCTTTATGCGACTAATGCAGTAGACAACATACCTACTTCGTAGGTAGGATACGTTGTATAATCTAAGTGTAGGAAGTTAGTCTGTCGTCTCCGTGGCAGTTTGAGTACCTACCTAACAAATTTGCAGTTTGATCCCTTTGACGCCGGGTAATGCCGGGGCTTAGCGACGAAAACTTTGCCAAGACTCTATTAAACCTACTCTTATAATAAATAGATCTTACATCTATGAATCTAAACTTAATATTATAAGGACACACCCACGTGTATATATATTTTTTTTATCTTTATTTACTATAGAGGGTTTAATCAACAAGTTTAACTCACCCTCGAATCAACAATGAGGATCAGTTACGTTTTTTGTTAAGTATGCAGATTTTTAGCTTTAAAAACCTCTATAAATACTGTTTTTATTTTTTTTATCGGATCAAAAATGACAAAGTTACAGAGACTTTTAGTTCAAAGATCGGAATTAGGTATATTTCTCTGTTTAGGTTTATTTGACGACCTCTGTGGCGCAGCGGGCGAGAGCCTGCCTGCGACGCAAGAGGTTGCGGGTTCGATTCCCGCCTTGGAACAAATTTGTATACGATCTGCAGAAATTTGTTCCGATGGTCTGGGTGTTTTCTATGTATAATAAAAAATATCTATCTATGTAAGTATATAATGTATTAAATATATCAGTTATCTAGTACCCATAACACAAGCTTTGAATAGCTTACTTTGGGGCTAGATAGTGCTGTGTGGATTGTCCAGCATTATTTATTTATTTATTTATTTATTTATTTATTTCTATCAAGTTTCATCAAAATCGGTTAGGTCGAGATTTTTTATACAACTAGCTGATGGAACAAGCAGATAGCCCACCTAATATTAAGTGGTTATCATCACTTATATACAAAGCGTTGCCTCGTAAGTCACGCACGATAGGAACGTGCCTTACGATGCACTCGCATGATGATGAATCGCCAATGTTCTATTAGCGTACCGAACACCATAACTTTGCATTTTTAGGTAAAGTATGAAATAGTAGGACATTACTGTTGATGTGTCGGTAAGCTTATATTAGGTACTGTTGCGCCCCGCAGTTTAACCCGCGCAGATTTAAGTCCCGGTATTCCCCCGGGATGTGCTATTCCAGACTATAAACTATCTCTCTGCCAAGTTTCATCTAGCTCCGTTCAGCCGTTCCGGCGTGAAAGAGTAACAAACATCCATCCATCCATCCACCAATACTTACGAACTTTTGCGTTTATAATAGTAGTAGGATCTAACTACGTTTTGTAAAGAGCACCAGTAGAAACGAAACATCCAGTAAAATAAACATTTCGCTCCGTTCATGAATATAGAAATAATCCTATGATCACTCATTTCATAAAATAGGTATAAACACAACACATGTAAGTAAGTAACTAGAAAAATAAGCAAGGTCTAGGATTCCATTAGAACTGTTATTAGCAAATTGAGATATAGAAATCACGTCCAGTAAAATAACATAACAATGTAACATTAGATAAAATTATCCACACGACGCGACGCGTCCTTAACTATGCATAGAGGAAACACAATACACAGAGAGCTTTGTTGCCTATTTCGTTGCGTCACAGCAGCCACGGGACCATTTTATAACACTGAAAGTTTTTTGACTTTTTTTGAAAGGTTTTTTTGAGTTTTTTGAAAGGTTTTTGCCTTTCTTGCAAAAACAAGAAGAAGAGCGACGAATACCGAATGTTTCCCTATGTTTTAAAACCTTGCTTAGCTTATCTTCATGCTAAGCTTTTGTACCTTCACGGGCATGTTTTATAATAATATATAACCTATAGATACATTTTAGGAATTACCGTTCTGATTATTCCTAAAAAGTGGCATCATATTGAATTGCTATCTACTGATACCGGACGGAAATAATTTATAAACATTTAAATATTGCAGTCATAGAGTGCGCTCTATTCCTTTATATTTTTCTGTGAGCTATCATCAAAGTCTCTGGTAATTTTATAGGGCCTTTGTATCTTGCAAGTTCCATCTGGATAAATTTATCGGTAATTCTTCGTGTTCAGTCCACGATCGTCGGAAACGAGCGCAATTAGCTAGCAATCGTGTTGAAATTATTGTAATAATCAAAAAGAATCGATCGTCTAACCATCGAGAATCGGTGACCGGCGATTGGCGCAGAACTGTCCAATGCGCGCGCGCACGTTTGCTTTATATTCGATCCGCTGAAGATAAGCAAATTATACGACTTCAGCGGATGTTGTTGTTCATATCTCTTTCATATTTCTCAAATACTAAGCTTTTTAAACTATACTCACTCGAAATTACAATCCGTAGTTTAGCATCTACGAGAAGCTCTCATAAATAGAAAATGTGTTCTTAACTGCTTGGATTTAGGATCCCTTTTAGACCTAAGAAAACTTACCGCTATAGAAGAATATTTTTGAAAGGCTGTAACATGATGAAATTGGAAGTTATTAAAATGCCGATTTGAAACCGAAACACGTAATTATCGATCGAATCGTCTAATGATTGGCTGTTTGGACCACCGACGCGACGAAAGCAATAATGGAAATTAAAATTGAACTTAGCTATCAAATAATTGTAGTGCTGTGGTCATGTTGAAAGGAGCGTGAATAATGGACAACACTCTGTATAATCTTTTTAATAAAACCGGGATACCGTTTGTTTTTAGATTAGAGAATTAAGCCAAATATTTAATATTTTATTTTATTATGAATTGATAATTTTCTTATGTATCATTTGGCTTTAAATAAGACGTCCTAACAATATCGAATTCAAAAGAAATAAAAGGTATTAAGTACCTAGTTATTTCACTGTGTGTATGTGTGTCCCAAAACTTGACACAAAACAATCAAAATCAGTAATTTAAATTTCGTGCATATGTATAGTTACATACATAATACATATGCACTAAATTTAAAATACTATCTACTTTACATTATGCCATATAAAATATTGCTTACACCACGACAATTATATTTAAGGTATGGCAGATAATCAAAAAACATTAAAATTGTATCCAATAAAGAATTC
This sequence comes from Plemyria rubiginata, assembly GCA_963576535.1. NCBI lineage: Eukaryota > Metazoa > Arthropoda > Insecta > Lepidoptera > Geometridae > Plemyria > Plemyria rubiginata. Next base: position 10,353,111 of record OY754908.1, on the reverse strand, counting down.
GTTCCGAAAAAACTATTGTTTTATGCGTGTGCGTTTACATACACTTACATTTACTTAGATAATTATATGATTTCCAATAACAGCCGCGTATCGAAATGGATGTAAGCTCTGGCATTAATTCTTTAGAATTTCGTCTTACAAAGTCACTGCGAAATTACTACTCAGTCACTGACAAAACGGCTTTTGACGGCATTTTAAATAAATGTCTCAGAGGCAAGTAGGTAGGTACAATCGCGGAGCAAAATTATACTTGCTGCTTGAAGATTCGCAAATTCTTCTATAGGATTGAAATATAAATACAAGAGCGCCTATTTTATCTAAATTTATAAGAGGTTTTAAAGTTAACATTGTGATTGAAATAAACAATGACCATTTTGATTTTAAAGTATAGTTGAACCCCTACTAAAGGTACTTAAATAATTAACAATGTTTCACTGTTATAGTTATTTCACGTCTTTCAGTCTATTAGGTATGTTAGGTAAAAGAATACAGTCTCTCCATATATGACAAATCTAAGAAGTAGGTAGAGACGATTGTGTTTTTATCCAACGTAATGCGTTAGATTGTAAAAAAACACACTATGAATTAACACTAAATTCTTATTTGATGAATCTGATAAAACCCGCTTTCGGCACGATCAGAATCACTAATGCAAATAAGAAATAAGAAATATTTATTGTAAAACTGTGTAAAAAAGATCTTAAAATAGGCATAGTTCCAACAGTCTACCCATTTCGGGCGTACAATATTGTTATGGGCTAGGTTTAACACTACAGCTTATCATACTTAGCTTAGCATATCACAGTCTAAATTAGGTAGTATTCTTCGGCCGGCCTAAACCACATGCAACCTACTAGAAATAGATGAACAGAGATGAACTATATCCATAAAAACCTGTTTAGACCATGAAATAAAACTTTAAAAATGGCCTACCTTTCATTCTACTTGAATGAATGAATGATTTTCTTAATACTCATAAACATACACAGAGCAGACGACTGACATTGATAAAATTCACTGAGCATATAATCACACTGATAAAAAATTTAAAAAGACAAATTTAATATAGTTTCCCTATACCTAGTTATATAGGGAAACTATACAATTAAAAAGAAAAAAAACACAGTAGATAAAAAATAAAATACCATACCAGCAAGTTGCCCCTGTGCGGTTATAGGCTGGTGGGTCAAATTTGGTCCCATCTCAGCAGCCACTCCACAACACCTCGAGTTTCAAAGCGACGCTGGTTTTCAGATGATGACTTGTCATCTGGCGAAAATAACTCTATAAACATATTGTTCAATACATGGCCAGCAAATATTTCCCCAGACAGTCCACATAAGTTTTCTAGCATTATCTCTAGATTGCAGGCGCGTCGGTCACGTATCCCACAGCTGGACTTTTCATTCGTACGTGCGCCGGCGCAGGCTAGGGTTGCCTGTGCATTAAACGCGCCATGTTCAAGCTGTTATTATGCTACAACTACATAATATAGGTATTTAAAATATGCTTGTTTCGATTGCTGTTTAAAGCTTATTATATTTTTTATTATTTCTAAAGCAAGCGGCTGTAATGCGCAGTGCTTTCGGTAGAGCTGTTCAATAAGGAACAGTAGATCAGAAATCAATATGTTATTCACAATTTATTTAAAAAATATTAATCCAACATTTTATGAGTAACACAAAGTATTGGAAATGTGTTACTTTAGGACACTGGCTTTTGTAAGTGTGCAACAAAAGCCAAGTGTCCAAAAATAGCACATTTTCAGTAATAGATTTTTTATTTGTCAAATTAAAAACGGTTAGGAACCTCGGAGTTATCTTCGATACCAATTTAAGCTGGTCGCCACACGTTAATGAGTTGTCTAGAAGGTTCTATGGCACTCTGCACTCTATTTTAAGACTCAAAAACTTTCTCCCTATCTCTACTAAAATATCACTTGCAAATTCACTTCTTATACCGATTTTAGACTACGCCGACGTCGCCTTCCTGGACCTAACTGAAGAACTTCTCAATAAGCTTGACCGTCTCCTCAACACCTGCATACGCTTCGTTTTTAATCTGCGCAAGTATGACCACGTCAGCGAGTTTCGGGCTAAACTCAAATGGCTACCCATTCGCGAGCGTAGAAATCTAAGAATCTTGTGTCTACTCTTCTCCGTCTTGAAATGTCCGTTCACCCCTAAATATTTAAAAAACCGTTTTCAATTTCTATCCGATGCCCATGACAGACAGCTTAGGTCTGCCGACAATCTTTGTCTATTTACTCCTCTTCATCACACCTCATTTATGTCAAACTCATTTTCAGTTGTGGCAGTAAGACTCTGGAATGAATTGCCACTACCTATAAAACAATCTGATTCCAAAGACTCTTTTAAAAGATTGGTTCGAAAGCATCTCATTAAAAAGCTAAAATAGCATAACTTACCTTCCTAAGTAGGTACCTACTATTACAATCAATTATATTTCAGTTACCTACTTATAGTAAGTAGGTCTATTATCATATTATGTATTGTATTCTATGTTTAATAGTTTAGGTTTTATAGTAAGTAGTTAACTTCCTTCTTATTCTAGTATAAATATAGACATTATGTATATTATATATATATATATATATATATAATATATATATATATATATATATATATATATATATATATATATATATAACTTCTATTAAATGTTTAAACAAACAGTTTCATAAATACTTAGTAACACGCCACACCATCTTTTTGCACGCCCAGGATGACTGGTAGAAAATGCTATTAGCATTAAGTCCTCCTAGCACTATATTGTTTTGTGTGAAAGTTTTAAATAAATAAATAAAAACAAACCTAGTTTTAGGTGCAGCCTTGAACACAGATTTGGGGCATTATTCTCTGACTTAGGAGATTCCTTGCCCCAAACCGTGTAACGTCAAAACGTGATCATGGGCTTTATTATTTACTAGTTGCGCCCCGCGGTTCCACCCGCGCAGATTTAAACCCCGGTATACCCATGGGATAAAATGTAGCCTATGTGCTATTCCAGACTATAACCTATCTCTCTGCCAAGTTTCATCCAGATCTGGTCAGCCGTTCCGGCGTGAAAGAGGAGAGTTCAAGCAGGAGCTACTGTGACACTGCGAGTAACTCTCGAACGCAGGTATAATTTGGCATTCAACTTCAGCGTGACTCCCCCCGAGTTAACTGGCAGCAAATGTGCGTCACCGTGCTTTGACAGTAGTTCGAGGCAGCAGTATGTTGTTAAAAGGCGCGCTCCCATTGCTGCGCATGTTTAGTATGGCGCGGCGCATTATAATATAATTATATATTTATACTAGCTGAACCCGCGGCTTCGCTCGCGCTCGTTTACTTTAAACTTTCAAACAGACTTTTATCCCCTATTTCCCCTTTGGGGTTGAAATTTGAAAAATACTTCCTTAGTAGGTGCCTACGTCATAAGAGGAGTACCTACGTGTGCGAAATTTCAAGTTTCTAGACAGGGTTTGGCCTGTGCGTTGTCATTCAATCACTTTTGCATTTATTATGTATATTTAAAGATAAATAAAAAAAAATACGTTTTAGAATTAAAAATAACATGCTCCTAAACTAAAATCAAAGTGTATTTCAAGAAGTCGTCTACGTTTCCACTTTGTCAATTAAATACGAATATTGAAGGCTACGTCAGCTTTAGCACAGCATGGCTGCTAAACGGACAAGCTTACCTATATTTTTATCTTTAAACATGAATCATAAAAATGAATAAAACTTGTATTAGAAGAGTCCCTTTTTTTGTACTCTTTAGGTAGTCTTGCAATTTATATACAACAATGATATTCAAAATAAATGCAAGTTTTAGATAGGTTTCATAGAAAGAACACGAAAAAATAATTATTTCGGTGCCACCAACGGCCATAATTTGCGGAAAAACCCCGACACAACGTCTGACGTCTCAACGCCGAGTGGCCCTTTGCTTGGTCCATCACTCAATCCATTAAAAAAACAACAGCGTTTATACACATTTTATAAAAAGCAAAGTAGGTATATGTCAACGTGCGTATAGTGTGCCCGCATAAATGGGCCAGCGCCTGTTGGCCCACAACAACGCGATGTTGTAATTGCATGCGGTCGCACTCACCCTTAAATGCTTAACGAAACGCACTCGCAAATAATTCGAAACATGACATAATGATGGTTATAATATAGATAATTCGGGTAATTATTTGTCATTTACGAAACGCCTTGAATGGTAATGTCATCTTCCGTTGCCGCAGGCCGAGTCTGAGTTATTACCGTTGAACAATCTGCTGCGTTTGTATTGTTATCTTACATTCAAATTGTAAGGCATTTTGTTTAAGTTTTAAAACGTTGATCAACAACAACTTACCACCCAGGCTTCTCCAAACTGCAAATATTAAATGCCCATAAAAGGTTGTTTCACGATGTTAGTCTCAATTACTTATTGGTACATATTTCTACCTAAAGACAAAGAATAGCCCTATTTCGGAGTAATAAACATTGGATTCAAATAGGACTTTATTAAATACCGATTTCAATCTTATAAGACAGGCTATTTGTCCACAAAATGCTAGTTTACATGTACACATCATGAAATTTTATGTCTATTGATATAATAATAATAAAATTAGTAAGTATAAAGTGTAGAAATAGTGGCGTGAGGCGACGCCGGCGCTCGCGTAGGCGTCTATAATACACGTACAACACATTTGTACTGGGACCGCCGCGATTTTATTATAATTCATTTACTGTGTTCTCGGATAAGGCCTCAATTGTTAGATACGAGCCTATTGTTTTGTAAGAAACGTCTTGAAGATATTAAGGATGCGTGCGACTTCGTTTGCATTTCTGACTACCCCCTTAGACATCCTCAGAATAATCTTGAGTTGGTACTATAATATCTGACGGAATACGGTTTCTAAGCTGTTTCTGTGACTTCATTCGCGTGAGCATAAAATCTTATTAAATAAATATCTGCCGAATTAAACAACTGGGTTACTTCAGGCATATATGCAAGATGAAAATATACAAATACCTACTCTATTAGCAAAAAATAAAAAATCATTATTTAAGAGTTAGTTTCAGCTAAGTCTTATTATTAAGAGTTATTAAGAAAGTTAAGAGTCCGGTGACAGCGGCTCGCAATTTCGAAGTGCGATTGGCTATTATTTCATTTTATTTCATTTCGGGGAGGTTGTTTGAAAAAATAACTCTAGAGAAACACGCATAAATACTGTTCGAACACAAATAATACAATAATATAAGGGAAACATGCCCGAATCAGAAATCATTTTGGTATTAGTATGTTTGGTCTTACGTTTACCTAATACCAAAATGATTTCTGACTCAAGCACATTTCCCTTATATTATTGTATTATTTGTGTTCGAACAGTATTTATGCGTGTTTCTCTAGAGTTATTTTTTCAAACCACCTCCCCGAAATGAAATAAAATGAAATAATAGCCAATCGCACTTCGAAATTGCGAGCCACTGTCACCGGAGCCTTAAGAGTTAGTTTCAAATTCATCATGTTTTTTTATAGTCAATTGCAATAGCAACTGAAATTAACTGAAATTAATGGTAATTGAAAATATGCACGTAACTTCCTTTATTTTTTGCGTGCTTCGTACATGCTCTCTATCGAATTAATTTGTAATAATTTTCTATTCTATTCTAAATCCGTGCAACTTAATTACTAATTAATTAAATTAATATAATTTGCTCTGCAAAGTTAAAGAAGAATCGGTTAAATATTCCGAATTATTGAATTTCTAAGTTTGTGTGTGAATTCATGATTATTAAACCCTAAAAACTTCGTGAAGAAACAGCTAATGGACAAAGGTCGTGGGTTGAAGTCCACCGGGAATTTCTGTTTTAGTTACTAACGAATTCTTTGTAATTGTGTAGTTTAAAATGAACCGTTGTTAGACCTTAAACAGAAAACTAACACGTTATGATGACGATTTAATTTAAATTGAGAACAACTTCGAATAAAAAGTGACGAAAAAAGATTGTCTTGTGCTCACCCATGGGAAATAATTGGCATAGGTATGAAAAACACAGGAAGTCGTTAGTGGTGAGCGCGTCTATTTTACGAACAGCGGAACGTTCGGGCTGTCTGTCACACCTCACCACATAAACTCATAGCGATACGATAGAATCTATCGTATCGCTATCGGATAGATGAATACACGATAGACAAATATACGATAGACGAATATACAATAGACGAATATAGAATAGAAGATTTCAGAGCTAGTTCTCGCTTTTTTTTACTGAAATTATAGATTAGTTTATAGGTTTTGATATTTTTTTGGATTCATATATCTTAAATATTTAGCGTTTCTGGTCACAATGTCGTTTTTCTAAGAACTCTACAGACCAAGTATTCCTAAAAGTGCCTATAAATAATATTTGGTCTCAAATTAATAAGTAGGTTAAAAAAAATAGTCTTCTTTATTTTTTTATTAACCGGCAATGGATTAAATGTTAAATCATGACGTCATTTTAACAATGGTGCAAGTCATTTTTTGCAAAACCTTTGATTTAACGAACAGTTTGACGTTAACGTTAGATGGTGCAACTTGCCCTTTTAATTAATTAATATTAATTAACAGGGTCGTTATTCATTAATATTTATTTATTATTAATATTAATTATAATTAATAATTAATTAGTCATGTCATAGTGATTTGTTTTTGTTACCTTTACGGCGTTTGTTGTTGACATTCATTCATCTCATGTATTTTGTATCGGCCACGCGCACGCGTGAACATCGCCATCGGTGTAACTGTAGAAGGCATGGCTATCTCGTCAACTAATAAATTTGAGTCCTAGCAATTTGACATTTTAACTCGCTTTTTATTCGCTTTATGAATAGGTCGGTCTTTTACGTGGTTTGTACATCATTTTGTGTTTATTAATATAATATTAACGTGGCTTGCTCTACGTGGGCGGCGAGTGGGACACAGTCGTCGGCAATCCGCGTCACCCGTTTTATGATCATTTTGGACCTTTTTGTTGAATGTTAAAAACGTGGCAGTTTACAGCATATCTGTATTCAGACCGTGACTTTATTCATCAAATTAGATACGACTACTTATTAGAAAATTCGAATTTTGTTTTAACTTAATTAAGTCTAAACTTTACAAGTTTACCAAAATTGAATTTTAATTAGAAAATCTGTTAGTTGCCATATTCGTGCAATAAAATGAAACGAAAATTTAAATAGGTGTCCAATAAAATTAGAAAAGCACTTTAAATATTATCATTTTATTGGTAAAGAGCGTATTTATGTTTCGATGACAGTTTTAGTATCTGTTTATGCAACAAAATGCGATATTGTAGGAAAGGCTCTGTGTATCATAAAGCGGGCGTTCAGAGCTTAGGGCCGACACCCATAAAACCTTTATGATTAGTCAAACCGCTGGAGGACGATTCATTATGGGCCATTATGCGTCGTGTTTATCGACTTGCTCTATACAAGCCAATAAAATAACGAACGACCGAGATAAGAGTGGACAGTCCTCTAATCTCCGGAACAAGGGACACTAATTCGATTGTGGTTTTGGTCGAGCCTTTTTTTGGGGTTCACGGCACAAATTAAAGCGTTCAAAAAACTACAAATTGGCTTTTTCGAGGGCCATTCATTAGCTCGACGCTCAATGGTGTTGCTGGTGTCGTTTTCGCTCAATTAGTTAAATGGAAATTCGATCTTCGACGCACTCGGCGGTCTCGTCTTGTGCCCTGCCTTGCGCAAATGTTCCGTTTCGATAATTATTAATCTTATGAAAATAAGTAGAAATGTTTTTCACAACCAAAATGAGTGTAATGTATCAAAATATATTATTCAAAGTATTATTTTATTGAATTAAGTTATTCATTATACCAATCGTAGGTAGTATATTTTTTATCCTATGTTGCTGGTATTTCTATGGTTAGATTAATTTTCTCAACTCATGCCTACTGACAAAATTCTATCTAACATTAACTTATTTTTGAGTTACTTGAATTGCGTCTAAGCATACGAGTGTTTAACTAATTATGTAAATAGATAAAAATATGATTAAGGCGTAACTAAATAAGCTCGAATTTCATTACTTATGTAAAGCTACTTTCTAGCAAGTTATCAATTAAGTAGTTCAGACAAATGATGAATAATACTAAGTGGGTATACCTTCTATACTTTTACGATAATTAATTCCGTAACGGACTTGAGCGACAAAGCTGTCAGCATCTAATAACTTTTTTGTGTACACTGATCACTTTTTTGTGTACCAGTACAGGCTATCGGTTTCCTAAAAAGTGGGGGAAATTTAATTTGACGTACTCAATATTCCGCGCAGGCTGTATAATGCATTACATAATTATTTATAATCAACGTCATTTTATATCGCAGATTTACTAAAGACTTACACTTATTTTAGCCACATACCTAGGTATGCAAAGAAATATTAATTCTAAAGGACATTTTAGTTTGTGGAGCCCTCTTAAACTAAATGAACGATCCATCAGTCATCATCGCTCGTACAGGAGACGCTGTGTCATAGAATAAATAATAGTACATGTTGTAGGTTTCAACTACTTGTGAAAGGGTTAGGTACCACAAAACTCAGAAATAATATTTGCAAATGATGAAAACATTCGTCCTGCCGCCGTGGGATTGGAACAACATGCCACGCATTTTCAGAATTTCCATTTAGCATTGACATGACATGGTCTATTACGGTTTATTACGGTCGTGATGACGCTCGTCGTTTCTTAAGAAACCAAAGTGTAAGAAGGTAATGAGGATAATCTTGATAGAGCTTTTTATTACGCTTCAGCGCACTACACCTAGGCGTAAAACATGCAGTAAATGGACCGTAATAAACTGAGAAATCATACGGCAGGTTGCTAGAGCCAAAATGGACTTAAAAGCTCTTTGGTAATAGAGTTCATAACGCCATATCACATAAAGACAGCAGCCTGCTTCACTGTATGATTACAATAACATTTTGCTAATGAATTTTTATTTGTTTGATGGGTTTTGTCATCTTGTCAAGTACCTGTGAATAAAAACACATACGGTGATTTTGTCTCAATACTCGTACTATCAAGATTTTAATAACTTAACTAAGATAAGTACAGTAAATTACACACGGTTTTGAACAAACGGTTCCATTTCATTGTGCTTGGTATACAACATCTCTATCACGAAATTATAAAATAAATCAAGATAAAGCAAGTTTTGACGTCATCTACTTATATAAGCAGGTAAGTACTCATATACATATTTGTATTTACATAAAAAAACCGCAAATCCAATAGTATAAATATTTTTTACAGTTTATTATTATTATTATTATTATTTATTCTAAACTTTTTATGTACGTAGAATATTTTAAATTAATAAATACTTTTTTTACTATGATACTTCGCAAAATCTCATACAGAAAGGCATTTATAAACGCCACAATAAGGCAGTGCCAACACATTTAGCGTATCCGTATAGTTAAAAGCTGTATAATAGCGTTATCGGCTCGCCGGCACTAAATTGGGATGTCTCGGCCCTTATCAGTTTTGTCGTGTTCATCTTGAGTTGTGTTAGGCTTTACTCGGGATGTTTACGGCGTGCCAGGGTGGCGCGGGACGTCCCGAAATTATTGTCGACGTGACTGCGAGCCTAGAAAATGTTTACTTCAGTAGAATATTGCCTGAATTTATGCTGAGATTGTTGAGCTAAAATTTCGCTTATTTTTGAGAGCGCTGGTGGTCTGTTGTCATTGGTAGGTACATTGGTAGCAAGCCGCAGTTTTTTTTTAATTATGGATTCTCCAAGAAATTTGAATGTACTTGTATTCAAATTCCTTGGTACTCTCAAACAAAGAAGGAAAAAATCGTGACGAACCGGATGTACCCAACTAAAAAGTTTTTAATATTTTGTCAAGTGCACCTGGACTGTGCACTTAAAATCGATTCACCACACTACTGTATCGAAGTACTAGTACATATTTTGTGGTAATGGAACTTATTTAGTGTTCATAGAACGTCACCAGACGGTATAGAATTAGTCTAAGTGACAACCCTTGTAAGACCCATTGGTTTGATGAAGCGCTTTCTTGATACTCTCTCAATTTATTTTTTCGTTTTGTTGTTCGTATGGTCCATTGATAAACGGACAGGTATACGTACTCAGACAGGCGCCAACATTCCTCGTTTCGACCTCACACTTACTCGATGCCTTATAAAAACGGGCACACTTTTTTATATTAGCACTTTTTGGACTTATTTGCCTCTCTTTGTGTTGGTCGTGGTTGTTTGTTTTGGTTATTAGTGCTGTATAGGAAGTGGACCCGATTCTATTGCGCCTAAGCGTTTTATTGTACCAATCTTGGATATCCGTTTTCGTTTCACAATAGACGTGCGTGGTACTGAAGATAACTAATTGAAATTGAGCTTTATCGTCGCCATTAGCACCTCTGAACGCTGTTGTAAAACTCGAATAAATCTGAATACACTTGGTACCAATACCTACCAATTCACTGTCCTTTGGTCAGGTGTTAATTATTAAATTAATGACACAGGTCTAGCAAGTTGTTTCGAGCATAAAATTAGCAGAAACAATGCGGAACTAATCGCATTAGCATTTTATGAATGGGTTAAAAGCATGACATGGACATTTGAAAGTTGTGATGTCACTGTCCGAAATGGTTGCGGAATAACGGAACGAAACGGCACGGTCGACTGATTTGGTCTATAATCGACAACTTTGATTATTACTAATAAATAAAGTGTGCATGTCTCCAGCTTCCTCATATTGAAAATGTAATTTCTATAAATGCCAATATTTAAAGCATAATTAGTGCACTCATAGATTTGAATCATAATTTAGCTGCCAAATAAACAACGATGCTATAAGCTTATAATAGTGTGTAAGCTGGAGTAACATGTCTCCAGCTGCCTCAGTCAGTGTGGGCAAACGGCTAATGATAGAGATATATAGTAAACGCAAAGATTTAGTACCTATTTAGTGCACCTGGTACCAAAAATTTCAGGTCTGTAGCTAGGAAACTCTTCGAGTTATAAGACTTCATGAACGTGTAAGCTGGAGTAACGATACGTGAAAAAGCATATGCTCGTTCTCTGGAATGGCTGGAGCTAGCAGGTTGCTTTAAGTCTCCAGATTTAGTACCAAACGAATTAGCGAGGTACCAAATATTTGAAGTGTCTCTGTTCAAAACTCTATGAGTTACAAGCTTTTCCAGCTTTTTTGTTTGTCCAGCTTGCACATGTTGGATCTCAGCAACCACAATAGGTACAGACTCGGTTGATGTCTCTGAACCGAGCTATGAATTAGTGCACTCGGTACCGAAAATTTGGAATCTCTAGGACAAGCAGTTCTGTTGTAATCAGCAAAATAACATTTTACCGCCAAAAATTCAAAGCATTTCGACGCGACCATAAAAATGATGCGTTGCCGCTCTGAAGGTGATATTACGCTCTGCGGATTTGAACGTATTTTACCCGCGATAAGAGTCTTTTTTGTATGCACTCAGTCCTTTAAATTTCTGAAGGCATAATTATTATACCCTTCTCTTTCCGATGTGCGTTGAAGAGGGGCGTTGTGTGTTGCCATATCTAATTAAATAGTTTGGTATGGTTTGACATTTTATATTTTTTTTTGATAAAATATACCAATTATATTGCAGAATTTGCAGGCAAGGCAGGGAGCGAGCAGCACGTCCGTCCGTCCGTATTTTGACAGTTTGACAGCCAATCTAATCTTGCTAGTGTCATGTCAAGTGAATCGTCATCAGACCTAAGTCAAGTCATTCGAATTTGAGAGGTTTTCGATTTGCAAAAACGAATCCTTCCTACCTATATAAACCAGTATTATGGTAGGTAGCAGTTAAATAAATAACTAGGTAAATTTAGATTTACGTAGGTACCTAATCATTTATTAGTTTTACTACTTAACTTCTCCTATGGGTACTGTGGTAGGTGTTAAAGAACTGGCGCTTTGAGTAGGTACCTATGTAGATACAGATACAACTCCGTTATTTTAACACTGCCAAAAAGGTAAAAAAAGGGGCTACCTACCAGTAAAAACGCACCTCTTGTATCTATGTATGTTACTTCCGCATCGATTTGGACATCCGCATCGCACCAATAATGCGGATGTTCATGCGGATGTGACAAAAACATAAAATAAAATAGACGCAACCAGTGACTGGCGCGTAGTATCACCTTCAGAGCGGCAACGCATCATTTTTATGGTCGCGTCAAAATGCTTTGAATTTTTGGCGGTAAAATGTTATTTTGCTGATTACAAGAGAACTGCTTGTCCTAGAGATTCCAAATTTTTGGTACCGAGTGCACTAATTCATAGCTCGGTTCAGAGACATCAACCGAGTCTGTACCTATTGTGGTTGCTGAGATCCAACATGTGCAAGCTGGACAAACAAAAAAAGCTGGAAAAGCTTGTAACTCATAGAGTTTTGAACAGAGACACTTCAAATATTTGGTACCTCGCTAATTCGTTTGGTACTAAATCTGGAGACTTAAAGCAACCTGCTAGCTCCAGCCATTCCAGAGAACGAGCATATGCTTTTTCACGTACCGTTACTCCAGCTTACACGTTGATGAAGTCTTATAACTCGAAGAGTTTCCTAGCTACAGACCTGAAATTTTTGGTACCAGGTGCACTAAATAGGTACTAAATCCTTGCGTTTACTATATATCTCTATCATTAGCCGTTTGCCCACACTGACTGAGGCAGCTGGAGACATGTTACTCCAGCTTACACACTATTATAAGCTTATAGCATCGTTGTTTATTTGGCAGCTAAATTATGATTCAAATCTATGAGTGCACTAATTATGCTTTAAATATTGGCATTTATAGAAATTACATTTTCAATATGAGGAAGCTGGAGGCATGCACACTAAATAAACACAGATTGATTTCAGTAGTGCTTGTTTCCGTTTTTAATCTAACAAAAAAATCGACATATCTTCGTAGTGTTTGACAACTGGATATTACAAGGAATTTGAATACTAGAGATATTATCATGAAAACTGTAATCTTTAGGCATGTCCTGAGATCTTTTAAATTATCCTATTTAAAAAGTCAAAAATAATATCAAAGTTTATTCGATACAAATATATAATAGCGACGTTCTCATTTTCAAATATACTTGTGTTTCATCATCCTTCTCGTAAAAGCAGAAAACAAATCTGTGACCGTAATAAAAATATGAGTATTGAACGGAAATGCCTTGTTCCGAAATAAAACTCATTCATGTTATCCAACGTTATCGCTAAAATGTTTTTGATTTTATGAATGGAACGGCCTCGAGGCTCGGCAAATACCCTGGGGACTTAAAAGTGGCAAATTAGGCACAATTAGTTTTGTTTATACCCGCCTCTAATTCGTCAGTCCCCTGGACTAATTCGCCGTTAAATGAATAGGCAAGGCCGCCGCCGTCGCACTGGCTCCTTTACGACCAGCGGCGGCGCTTAATAACCGCGCGTTGACTGGACCTAGTGCAATTTTGATTTATTTAACTCAAAGATCATTTCCGGTACTAATTGACAGTTTAAAAGGTTGAGGTTTGCCGACGAGTTTTTAGGGTTGCGTTTTAACCGAAAATTAACTGACCAACTAGTGGGTTTAGCAAAAAGATTACGCAATTACTAAAACTTAATCATCAGACCAAAGAATCTACTGCCTCTCCAACACATTTTCAGGAAGAACGATTCTTAGCCACTGACTTCCCGCGATCCTAACAATGTCGTCAGTGCATTGAGTAAAAGGGTGCCCCCCTTTTCATTTCAATCATAGAAACATTTTCCTGGTTCTATGATTCGGCATAACAATTTAGAGAGGCGATATTGTCAGCTATATTATATATACATAGGTAATAATTTTTTTATTGTCTTGAAATGAATTTTATACCTCAAAATCTAAAAATATACTAGGGTTGCACTGCTACCACATTTCAAATTATTTTTAAACGTAAGTAGTTGACCGCACGTGTTTTGGGTCCTATACCTGTGCCACTCTGTTTCTACACACCGAGGTTGAAAAATGGAGCTGCTCTTATCGCCACCGCGACAGAGATGTTTGCCGTTCCATTAAATCTATCGAAATATACAGTTTGGCTCGAAATACTGCGATCGAGTGCCAAAGTTATGGGGAACCGGCGGCACCCGCGCCTGCAAACCTAACCCTGCCGATTTATCGTCAGCGCATACTAAAACTAATACAACATTTATTTAGACATACAAACACAGTCCTAAATCAATATAACCTTCAATTATGATACGATACGTGGTCACGATACGCAGATTTAGATATGGAAAATAACTTTGTTGTATTGTAAATAATTTTCTTGTGTTGACTTCATTCCTATTATTTATAATGGATGTAAGCGCAATCATTCGATATCATTATGAACGTATTAGATTGCGGTAATTCAGAAAATACTGAACGCAATTATAAATGTGTGATGGAATGTGTTAATAATAAAACATAAGTGTTTATTGATGGTAGAGCAGTGGAGAATAATTTTAATTAATATCGAGTGGAAAAAAAATTATTTTTGAAAATCATTTGTTATATGATTGAAACCCAACTTGTTTACATACAAAATAAATATATAAATTTAAAGGATATTATCCTTTCAAAAACGTTTTATCCCATTCATGTTTCGTCTTCAACACTATTTTTCAATCTCGAAGGTCGTGTCGTCAAAATCTCCGATACCTATTGAATTATTCTTATCTCTCCATTTACAATGTGTGTGATGTCATCCTGCTTCGAGCAGGTATCATTAAGTGCCTTTAACTCGCCCAAAGGGTTACACTGCACCGGAAAATCTGTCCTTACATTTTATCTCTATAGCTTTAAGCGTCATATTTTAATGGCAAAGTCCGAAAATCGCGGCAGAGAGTCTTGGTAATTCTTATCTGAATCCCGACTTGTGACACCTTGACTGGGCAGTGGAGTATCTTGGGTCGTTTCCACACTAGGGACTTGCATCTAGCTTAGTTATATTGAACTAGAAGAATACCGCGTGACTTCGTTTGCTAACAGCGTGTTATCAATAAAATATTAATCCATTAAAAAATACACCTGTAGCATTTCAGGAACATTTTTCCTGTAGGTACACTCCTAACGCACCCAGCCATATACACCTTCGGAATTGAAAGTCCACACAGTCAGCAGTGTAAGGTAAGTAGGTATGCATTGTCAAATGTGTCTCGACTTTTGACTTGTTCTTGAAGATTATCTTAGTACAAAAAAAGGTTAAAATGGAAACTAAAGGTTGACTTTGAAACGTTTATAAGTAAATCTACATTACCCTGCTTTATAATATACTAGTAGCGTCCTGCGGTTTCACCCGCGTAGTGTTATATCCCGGTATTCCCACGGGATAGAAAGTAGCCTATGTGTTGTTCCGGACTATAATATATCTCTGTGCCAATTTTCACCAAGATCTGTTCAGCCGTTCTGGAGTTATAGAGTAACAAACATCCATCCATACTTACAAACTTTCGCATTTATAATATTAGTAGGATTAGATCTCAAAGATAAATTAAAATGATCGAATACAATGGATTGTTACAGAACACCTTGCATATTCATGCATGTTCTTTTCTTACAAAAAATTAACCCTAATGCTAATGTAATTACAATCTATATCCTGTCTTGCACCATAAACGTAGCAAAGTTATGTATACTATAGAAATGCTTCAAATCACACGTAGCATTCCGAAGGGGGTTTTATATGTATCATTAAACATGTAAGAAGTTTTACTTCAAGATTTCTGCCTTAATTTAAGAAAATGGATCTATATAGTCTGAATAAATATATTACGCAGGTATTTATATCGTATAGCGAAAGTTATGTAAAGTTATGTAATGTATAGTGAAAGTTAAATGAATCCATACAGAAGGTGATTAATAGAAAAGCACTATTCAAATCCCAAGTGCCCGCGTGTGAACATGCCCCGAGAGGCGCCAAGCCGATTGCCGACTTGGATTAATTTGTTTTAAGCCCAATAAAGACCCTAATTAACCAATTAGCATACGAGACGGTGTAATGCACGATAGCACGAATGAGTAAACAAATCGGATCTTAGCATTCAAGTGTATTTTAACAAGGGAATGGAATAAAATGTCAATTATGTAGAATGTAGGTGCTACGTTGTATTCATATACCGAAAAGGTGTATTTACAAGAGAAGAATGTTACCGAAACTCATTGTCGATGTCCTTAATAATAATTATCGATGACTCATTATGATTATCGTTTTATCATATGTGATGATGATGATAATGATGTAGTTTGCAGAATAAGCCTCAATTAGCTTTACTTTATTGAAGCAGCTAGATAAAAGAATTTTATAAAAAGCACTATTTGGCGTAAATTTTGCGAACGATGTTAAGTATTTAAACGAGACATAATATACTGCATACATCTAAAATCTGTAGAAACGTTGGAAGAGGATAAACTCATTCCATTTTAAACATACATTCACTATAGTGCCAAATTCCATTGAACAGTCTAGATTAGAACATAGTAAACACAAGTCTAGAAGCCCAGTTTCAACCTATTCTTAAACCCAAGCATCGAATAAATTCCATCACGTTCCTCGATTCAAAACTTCTCACAGAATCGAGCATTTAATAATACGAATGTGTATTATTCGATTCAAATGATTTATTCTCTGCGTAAGCACGTCACGTACGATCTAAATGATCGGTCAGAGAGCCGAAAAATGTATCGAAATCGCTCCTATTAGCCTACGACTGGATCATTCGATACAAATCGAGACGAAATCGATTCGTATAAAGGATAAACACTGCAATCAGAAGCAGCTGTTAGGAGAACGGCGTCATCCACTAAAATAATATGACACAGCCATTTTGTATATCCTTTGCGCACCCAAAAAGGAATAATATGTACTACTATTGCTATAGCCTTAATTAAACGTAGGAAGTACTGTTCGCAGCATTAGCATCAGCTTTTCGCAAAAATGGTTTAAAATAAAAAATGTGGATAAAATATTTCGGCAGACTTAGAAGGAAAACTACAAGTATAGCTTATAGAAAAGGATAGATCTGGTGCATGTTTCATTTTCGCTGGATAACTCTATTTCATATATAAATATATATACATTTCTACTTTATAGACTCGTCATAAACAAATATGAAATTCCATACAGGATCCATACAGGATACTGGGCTTTTATGGAAAATGCTGAATGGAAGCCTTTTGATCTTCACTCGAATTTGACTATGTATGTATATTTAATCCCAACTAATATATATATATATATATATATATATAATATTATAAATGCGAAAGTAACTCTGTCTGTCTGTCTGTCTGTCTGTCTGTCTGTTACGCTTTCCCGCTTAAACCTCTCAACCGATTTTGATGAAATTTGGCACAGACAATCTTTAGACCCTGAGAAAGAACATAGGCTACCTTTTATTGCGAAAAAAAGAGATGAAGAGATTAAAAGTACGCAGACGAAGTCGCGGGTACCAGCTAGTGTGTATATAAATTAATAAGTATGTGATGTTAAATAAAAGTTTTATAAATAATAAAATATAGCTCGTTAAAATAGTGAGTTGTATGCGAACGCTACAAGGGAAGGGATCAACAGCCAACAGTCAGACATTGTAAGTGGTTACTCATGCTTTCAGAGCCTATAATTTGACAATATTTTGTGTCATTTGGGCTTTATTATTACTTGCGCCATTACAAGCCAGGGATATAAGGTTAATACACGAACGCAGGCGATTAAGGGCGAAATAACCACAGGTTCCCCTAATTCAATATTAAAAGCATCCTACGACGTGATCGGCAACTAATAATAGTCTAATTTGAAGAAATGTCTCTGAGAAAATGTTGGATTGTCAACGTTTTTGGACTTTTTTCTTACAAATGAAATGGGCTATTTCGAAACTTTAGATTTGAATTACAGTGTTTACGGACACGATTTTGGAATAATACTCGCTCGATTGCTCTTAAATTGGACTATGAACGGTTTTATCGTCTTTATGTATCTGTTTAGTTCATTAATTCATCTTTGAGGGAGGTAAATGGCTTTACAATAGAACGCGGCAGATGTAGGAAAATACTTTTTGTAAGGTTTTAAATATAACTCAAGAAATACGTATCTCATTGCTATCCTTCCATTGTCAAGCCTTAAATTGACATACCTACTCAAAACATGAATTAAATTCACATGGTTTACAGTTCGTATGAACAAAATATTATATTAAGTGTCGGTATAGCTTAGTGTATGTTTAGCTTAAAAAAACATAGTCATACACACACTGGTTTTGCAACGAAGCTCAACCTCAATTGTAGGTAGGTCTAAAAATAGCTTGAAATTTAACCCGTAGAGCAATGTAAAGAAGGCCCCGAGCTGAGGGGTAAACATGGAATCAGGCTACTTATTATGGAGCGCGTTAGTATGCATGGGCTGGGACCTCCACCCAGTAAGCCCTCGCTATTATATCGTGTAATAGGAGCTCGTAGATTTAAGTTCAAGCCCGAATGAACCTTTCATTGGTATCTAATCTATTAGCAGTCTATTGTACCTATATGGCATGTTCCAATTGATTTTTAAATAAAGTAATAGGTATGTATGTACTAAAAATAAATATTTCTATTTAGTATTATGAAGATATCAAGCGTCAGCACCTAAGAATATTAAGCTTTTCCTATTGATTTTTCGTCAGAATATCATAAGGCTGGCGTGCCGGGCCTTTGTCAGTTCTACGAGTCCACCTGATGTGAAGTGGTAACCATAACCTATAATAAAGCATTGTCTCGTAAGTCACGCACGACAGGAACGTGCCCTACGATGCACTGCTCAGACTAGCACTCGACCATCAACAATGGCACAAAGAGAGGCTACCAAGCAGTGGGTGATGTCACGCTGTGGCTGATAATACTGGTGTCTTACCGCAAAAAGGCACATCTAACAAATTGTAAATCTCGAGAAAAATGGGTTTAAAGTTTCATGTTTTTCGGGAATAAAAATCATTTGAATGTAGTTAAGCAGAAAAAATAAATGCAATTACCTACTTGCATATACTACGTATTATATTTATATATGTTTTTATTATTCATTTATTTGTTCTCATTCTGTGTAAAATCATGATTTTTCCTTTTAGGTTAATACAAAAAATCTAATGTAACTAAATGCAGGATTGAGACATATTTTTTTTTGTTAATTTTGTCAAATGCGTTTTTTTTTCTTGATTCCAAATATGTATATACCACAATTTTGAAAAAAAAATTGTGCCCTTTTGCGGTAAGACGGCAGAATAGTCAACTAATGTTGTTAATTCCAAAGACGCGTAACCGAGTCCGATTAGGGCTCTTCAAGTCTAATGTTTGTCAGCGACATTTTACTGGTTATTGCATCGTCCGACAAGGAGGGAAATTGAACGCCGGAGCTTGAACTAAATCCACTTTGTACATAACCTCCGATTTACACCTAACTAGATGGCAACCACCCTTGGATGCAGACGGACTCAATTCAAACAGGAATTTGTACGTGCCTTCACTGAACCGGAGGGAATGATTTTTTGCAGCGAGATTGGATTGCGAAACAGTATTGTCTCATTTCTGATTGTAAAATGGTAATGAAGTGTTAATTATGTGTACAGAAACCGACCCATTGGCATATAAGACAACGTAATAAATGTCATAAAGATAGAGAAAGGGCTATGTCCTACAACGCTTTACCAAAAACTACGAATAAATATGGACCAAAACCAATTTATTACAGTAACGTTATTTTTCAGCAAAAAAATTGCGGTTATATGATAGTAAAGTTTGTGTTTTAAATTAATCCATTACCATTTTTTTATTTATTTATTAAATACCTTTAAAATAATAATACAATAAACATAATAACTAAAACATATTATTAAGAGGAGTCCCTTTAGGCAAGGTACCGAAGATGCTGGCAGCATTCCCCCTTTGAATAGTCAGACTAATTCTTTGTCCGAGGTAGCTGCCAGCTCTTCGGTCTCCTGTGATGAAATCAAAGAAATGAATCCATTACCTATGTTTTGAATTTGTATCTGCATTCAGAGTGGCAATGATAACAATTGATGGCAAGAGATGTATTAAATATTATACGGATGTAAATGTTTGTCTAATGCAGAAATAATATTGTCATTACGTGCGTGGATAACAAAACGTTACATTACTTGTTTTTTTTCAATAAATTACTTTTTCATTTGATGCTGTATAAATGCCACCGTGGGCCATTGAGAGCAGCAACAAGGTATATGGCGCGTCAAGGGTATGAACACTCGATAAGCCCATGACTTCAAACAAGACAAGTTGAGTGTTTGATGGGTTAAAAGGGATTGATAGGAGGTTTTCTGTTTTTGTGGTATTCTTAAACATGATAAGAAAATTCTTGCTTTCATATAATAAAATTAACATGAGTTAGTTAACTCAGTAGGGGAAGCAGGGGTAATGGCGTACATGTCGGGTAATACCGCTCGCTCCAATAACTTATTAAATAAGGTGCCTTGAAACACAGCAAGCACGCTACAGCGCGGGGTTGTAACGCTTGAGCAGGCAGAGTCTCTAAACCTCAAAACTAACATAAGACACTTGTTGAACTTGTTGCTACTCCATAACTTGGTTCCCCCATCCCCGTTCTACCATCGGACCACCAGACGTACGGAGATGAGACATACATTCATGGTTGACATCCCTACTGCTCGCACAAAGCGCTTTGCGTCTACCTTTATTATGCGTACAGCCAAAGAGTGGAATGCCTTACCGGCGTCGGTTTTTCCGGATGCGTACAATTTGGATGTTTTCAAGAGACGAGTGAATAGGTTTCTTCTAGGTAAGCGTGCTACACCGTAGACCGCATCATCACTTAACATCAGGTGAGATTGCGGTCAAACGTTTTACCTATAGATTGTAAAAAAAAAGACAAATGATAAAACAAATAGAGCATTTTTCTCACAGGTGATCGGCATTCCCCCATCTTCTCGTAATTAAAAAGACACTGTGTTTATTTATTTAACTCTTCTATTCTTTATTATCCTACTATTATTATAAATGGGAAAGTTTTTAAGTATGGATGGATGGATGGATGTTTGTTACTCTATAACTCCAGACCGGCTGAACGAATCTTGGTGAAAAGTGGCACAGAGATATATTATAGTCTGTAATAACACATAGGCTACTACTACTACGGGATAAAAATCCCGTGGGAATACCGGGATTTAAATCTATGCGGGTGAAACCGCGGAGCGCTACTAGTATTTCATAAACCCTTTCATTCCCTTGGGGAGGGTGAGACTATCGTTAGGAAAGTGTGACGGATTTATAGAAAGTATCAATTTTCCTCAACTCTACTCTGCTTCACACTGCGTGTTTTCCTAATATTATTCTTAGCGACCATTATTATATTAATAGCATTATAAATGCAGTGGAATTGTCATAGAGCGGATAATGAGACGTTTTTGTCGTAATGTCCTTTCGTCGACCGTTGTTAGACGAGCGGTCAGCCCTGCGCATACGTCGCCCCTGCCAGTTACAAATTCTAGGAAAACTTCACAAGGAAATACGATAATTATTTATATTAGATTAGTATTATTTATTTATTTGCTTAAAATTTGTTAGATAGGAGATTACCTTATTATAATGTTTTTAGACTAGCCTCCGGTTTCTGAAAGGTCGATCAACATTAATCGGTTGTCAAGTCCCTTGCTAATTTCTGCTTTTATTTCAAATTAGATAGAGATAGAGTGACTTGACAGCCGATTTACTTTGATCGAGCTCTCAGAAACTATTTATCTATTTGATAAAGTACTTAGGACAAAAAACGGGGTAATTGGATTTTTACTTCCTGGAAACGGATATCTATGGTTAGTTATTAGCTAAATATAATTATATTTTATATTGTTTAAGCAGTCCTGTCTGGAAGAAATCGCTTTTAGCGATAAGACCGCCCATTGTACCTACTACTTTATTTTCATATTACTTAAGTGTTCTTTTTTTTCTGTAATTTTTGGTGTACAATAAAGAATTTTTAATTCATTCCTTACATATTGCTATTTAAATATTTGTTCGAAGCTACATTAATTTTCAGTAACAACTTTGAGACACCGCGAAAACGGCAGCGTCGCGTGGCGTCTAATTTTGAAACTATCGATTTTAGTTCATTTTTTTCAGATATCAGAAGTTTTTTTTTTCGACAGCGATATGTCCATGAGACGAGGACAATAACATTACTTTAAACTCAGTGACTCGACGCTCAGCGGACCGTGAAAAGCACTAACCGTACACCTAATACTTAATGAGGCCATCATCGTTTACAGAACTAAGTTTAATTAACGTAAAAAGCACGTTTACTCTAACCGGCGGCTTATCGCTCCATCTCGATTATAATGACTTTTGTTCATTATTTTGTTGCGCACTCCAGCCCCACAATGTCTGTGTATGTTTCCGGTGGCACAGATGAAAGGGAACGGCTAGCCCACTCCTCATTTAAGAGTAGTAGAGCTCTTTGTGAAGGCTTGTCCAGAGAAGAACTATCACGATGCATACGTCTGCCATCAAGCAGCGTTGCTGTGTGTCGGTTTGAATGGTGTGGTTACCGCTGAAGTTACAGACAACTGTTTGACAGCCTTCATAGCTCAGTCAGTCTGCCTCCTGCGTAGGCCGTGGGCTCGATTTCCATTTTTTTTAACTGTATCTGTATGCCTCATGTAGATGGACGCAGTGCATTACATACATCGTAGAGCACGTACCATATCGAGCGTGTATGATATATAAAGTAAATAAAAAGCATAAAGTGATGGTTACCACTTAACATCAGGTGAGCCATATCTGCGTTCCAGAAGAACGTCGCATAAAATGGGTAATAGTGCGAGGCTTTAAGTGGTTTTCCAAAGAAACAAATTATAAATAATCCTAATAGGTATTTGATTGAAAATGAAATACTCAGGCACCTCTACTATCAGGTATTGGTGACAAGCAAGATGTTCTTTGACGAACAAGGTAACTTACCACATTACCGTATGTGATGATGCAGTTGCACGTTAATTAATTATTACATTATGATACTTGATAAATTTTTATTTTGCGCAGCTCACGAATTTTGCCTTCAAATTTTTACCTGCATAAGCTATATAAACATTGTATTATTGTGTACACTATTTTGGAAATTTTCTTGAATTCCCAGCCGTTTAGCACTTTTGACTGTGGCTTCCAAACATAAATTTTACGAATGTGACTGTTTGATTTCATTCTCCTCCAATCTAAGAGGCAGGTAATTAATTTTCAGTCATAAAACACGGCCTTACCTTTAGATCACAAGATATAATTGTGGAAAGTAGACTTCCGAATATTTCGGTGTAATTCGTTTAATTGCATATAATTTCATAGGCAAGTAGTGTGGTGTGCGGTCTTTTCATTGATAATAGTATTAAGAGGCTGTATAAGTTCTGTTTTTATTGTTTTTAGACGGCGTTTCTGTGTAATATTTCTTAAACTGCGTATTTCATTGTGGTACGGAAAAAATACTTACCGTGAAACAAGAGACTACGTACAGTCGGCTGCTCAAAGATGTCAGTTAGAATAGCTATCAACATTACCTAAATCGGTTTCAAAAGTTCTCAAAGCAAGTATAGGTATGATATTTTTTTTATAAATATTGGGACTGGCAAGCGCTTTGCGAAAATGACAGTTTTTTTATTTATTTCATATTTCTATATTACGGGGGCCTTTTTTTACGGGGGAAAGTGCTTTACGAATGCCTCCCACTCGGGGAGAGTAGGAGATGATGTCGGGCTCTCTGTCATCGGACAGCATACCGACTAAAAACCCACCGACGTTCCCTCACTCATCTTAGTGCCAGTGCATCGTCAAACCACTCATCGCCTGACGAATGAACAGACGGAGTCACGGGGTCCCGATTGGATTCTATCGCGACTAATGTGTATTTGCCTGCCTACCCAACCTAGGAACGTTAAATAAATGTTTATTGTATTCTAACTGCATGTAAAGCTGCATAGTTTTTCCCTTATGAGACTTTTTTATAAGTAAGCAATTTTTAAATAGCCTACCATATACGGCACAGTGAAGTGCATAATTGTTATACATATTACATACATTGTTTATCTTATCTTGTAAGGAAGTGACTTCGTAACTGCCCGGTGAAGGTACGAGTAGATTCTAATTGCATTAATTCAAGTTGTTACACTATTATCAGTGGTTACGATTAAAATGTGTTTATATTAGTGTTTTGGAAAATGGCGTCACTCCGGAGTTTTCCGTTACAGCTAGACTACAAATAAAAACTGGAATTTTAGATTTTTGCTTGTTAGAAACCCATAAGGGTTATGATAGATAACCGTAGAGCTATAGAAAAATTTATTTATTATTTAAATAAGAAACTCAGGGCATTAAAAAACCATTACGTTATTAAAGAGTAACTTAATAATAATATTAAACTACCATACAGACTTACAAATAAAAAGAAAATTGTCCAAGTTTCCCCTTTTTATTTTTTGTTCAGAAGTTTGAAATTACAATCATTGATAATATGTGTATAGACGAGAATTAGTTAATGACAAAACAAGGACAAGTTTTAATTACATCTAACTCACAAAATCTCAATAAGACAAAATATTGCATATTATCATGTATCTTCTATCTCATATATCTTATATCTTTTTCTTCAATTTAAGATCTTAAATAGCTCGCATAATAGCTTTGTCGGGGATTATGATGCAGCTTTTTCCAATATGTACATTGCATTGTATTATTATCCTAAAAGTGACAGAACTAGCTATTGTTTCACCTGATGCTGAGCAGTTACACCTGCCTATAACAATTGAGAGAACTTAGCTCGATTAATCAACTCAATCAATAATTTTAAATAAAATATTAAACAAAATTATAGGTCGGTATCTGTACGGAAAAAAACCGTTTATCGTACGTTTCCGTTCCATCCACTATCGGATTCCGCGAAACTGTTGTTTTCGTAACTAGTCCAGGCGGTCCGCCTTTTATGTATTTTAATTGTTCGGAGTACCAAGTATTTGTAATGATTAGGAATTTATTTTGGGACTGTTGCTAATGTTGCTATTGTGCAATATTTTAATACCAAGATTAGATTACCTAGTGCAAATTAATAACCGGAAAATAAAAAAGCATACTATACTCGTAGCATACACTAGCTTAAATAAATAAAATACTATAAATGGAATGTTCTTTCCATTATAGATTTCACAGTGAAGTAATGTCACTCATAAATTGCTAGAAATTCATTTTTATTGAACTAGATGCCACCACAAAGCGCGAGGTGAATGAAGTGTGAGCTAACACTTGATAGATCTATCGAGCACAGTCATAACTTATCTTCCTACCATAGAACAGTTCCCACATTTATGGCTCGTAATTCGATTCATCTAAATAAACATGCAGACGGTGAGGAAAAACTCAATTATTCCCACATAATCGATGTTGGATGACATAATTGTCTCTGGAGTCTGGCACAGCGCTTATGTAGCGACAGCATCACACTGTAATTGTTTACTAATTCTTAGCAACGATATCGAAAAAATAAACATCAGCACCAGGCTTGGTTATAGGGTCAAGTGGGGCAAGTGCAAGTACCATAGCAACAATTTGGGGCAAATTTGTTATAATTCATAATTACCATGTATATACACTACACATGGTGACGTGATTTCAGCACTATTTTTTCACTACTTTTGTATTTGTGTTTACTTTTGTAAGGGAATGTGTTGAAGGTATACTTATTTATAAAGAAAAATAGTGCTGAAATCACGTCACCATGTGTAGTGTATATACATGGTAATTATGAATTATAACAAATTTGCCCCAAATTGTTGCTAAGTAAAAACTCCGCTATTGCTCTCTTCAGGCTAAAATCGATTAATTGATTTATTAACCTCTGACCTCTGAGTTGGTACTTTTGGATTTTGGACGGATTTTCTCATTTTTAATTCGCAGCGAAATCGAAAAAAACAACTTAGTCCATCTTCTTGTCGTTTTACTTGTTTATTTTGATACAATGAGGCGATATGATATTTGCGACTCGAAGAAACTTCTTTGAATTGACACACGTTCAAGACATGCTGGTTGAAGCACTTGACACTATACACACTTTATACTAGGCACGCACATTGAATATAAAATTTTTAAGGAGGTCCAATGGGCTAATAAATGGGTTCCAATGGGCACTTTTTGCTTTTGGATCGAATCTTTGAAGTCCAGTGGGTACTTAACCATGTCCACTGACCTCTATTGTATATACAGATCAGTGCACATGTTACAACTTTATAAGACATGCCGGTTTCCTCGTGGCTCCATGTTTCCTTCACCGTTTGAGAGTACTGGCACGGCACACGTATAAGAGAGCAGAAGGAGTAAGTAGGCCAAAAACTAAAAAGTAATATTTTAGTATTATAACAGCTAACAGCTATCTGATTTTCATCCAACAAGAATTAAGATATGACAACTAAAACTACAGGCAGTGTAAAGCAGTTTTATCGCTGTAAGCCATCTCTTCCAGACATCCTTTTGATGATCAACATTTACATCTATACCTACTCTATATACTATTCTAGGCTACGAACTATATTTGTTGCATGTTTCACCCCAATAGGTTCAGCACTAACTACTTAACCGATCGGGATGAAATCGGTACGGAATGCAACGGCACAATAACCCTTACATCTAATATCGTAACATTCGTATATCTAACTAAGAAGGATATTGGTTCCTGAAAAGAGGCATTTGAAAGAGAATACCAAAAAGCAATACAGGTACACTGTTTTTTATTTTCTGCTTTTCTGTCTCTTAATACTGTTTGTTATTAATATATGTATTGTTTTTTCTGTGTTCTCTGTGTGTTGTGTGTCAAATAAATGTTTCTTTCTTTCTTACACATAGAATAATACTTGGCTGTTAACCGTACAGTGTTAATTACATTAATCAGTCATCATAGGAAGAGTGACGCATTAATTTAGCGGCGTTTTTACACCGAAGCTTTACAAATACTAGTTTAATTGCCCGTCTTTGTTCCACATAGGTAAGCGTGACGCAACCGTGGAACACTATTCATTAAACGATTTGATAGTTGTGCAAGCGTCTCATACGGGATCTAAGATTTATTACAAACAGATGAGTCTAGTTGCAATTTGCTACGTGGAAACAGGACCAACCAAGCCTATGCAGGCTATTTTCTAATAAACGAAACATTCGTTCATGGTTGACTTACCAACTGCCCGCCCCAAGCGCTTTGCTTCAACTTTCTGAATGCGTACGGCCAAAGAATAGATCTCCTTGCCGGCATTCGTTTTTCCGAATACCTATAATTTGGATGCTTCATGTAGATAATAAAAAAAATAAAAAATTGCGGAAAAAGACACGTATGTATGTTAGGTGGTAGCAATAGAGGTATTTGCTACCACCTAACATAACTAGGTTAAATTTTTAGGAAATGTTTTTATCCATATTTTCAGGCAAGGAAAAGCTCAACTTAAACTGAAAAATATGACAACATAAAAATACCAGTCTGTATAAAAATACGATAATATACAGGTACAGTCAGTTATAATATGTGGTTCCCATCATACAAGCTTCGCTTAGTTTAGGGCTAGATATTGCTGCGTGGAAAGTACACCGATAATAATGTTATGTCGTCTCCAATAGCTACTTATTTCTCCAATTTGTAATCAAATAATATGTTCGTAAACTAAAACCAAGTCTACTAACGTAATCAATGTGAGGCATAAATAAAAAGTCTACTATTCTGTTTATTGCGCATGCGGGAGTTCGCGTGTTGGATCTCTGCTTATCAGATTCTTCGTTAGTACTAAACAATTAACTACTGTAGACTTGAGATTACCTGTCAATAGAAAATAGTTTTTTCAATATATAATATTTTTCATTTTCATTCAAGAAAATATCAAACTATAAGATTTTACTTTTTTAACCGACATCAAAATAGGAGGTTCTCAATTCGACTCTATTTATGTACGTATCTACTCCACCAATTAAATTTTGCAAATTTAGTTAAATTAAATTTTATAAAATTTTTAGTTAAATTTCACATTGATTTTGGAGTTTTTTTTTAATTTGTTGCTCATGTTCCAGAGGTAAAAAATACATTTTAAAGAAATCGATTAATAAATTTTTTTTACACAAGCAAGAAAAAGTGATAAACGAGATTTTGTTTTTTTTTACTCTGCCAAGTGTAGGTATTTGAAGTTTTTTTTTGTAATAAAATTGATATTGATTGTAAAATAAAATTGAGATTGATATTGAATTTTTGATATTGAAAGTCAATCAAAGTGATAAGTGTGCTCATAATCGACAGGCGGTCTGTATTTCGTTAAATCATAAGGATATAAACATTGAGGATACCGCTCCGAAATGTTTTAAAGCTAGATAAATATTTGGTGAATTTATGTGTCACCCTCATCTAAACATTATTTAACCACGAGCCACCAGTTTTTAATTCATCAATAAACTAGTGATTAAATTTGAACTGGGGTTTTGCTTTTGCATCTAGTCCTGAATCTTGAATTAGTACTTACCTACCTTCCCGATATCAATAGGAAAGTCCTACGTCCAGGAGTGGACTTTTGAGGCTGGTGATGATGGGTGATTCGAGTTGGCATCTATTTATTTTATACTAGCTGGTACCCGCGACTTCGTCTGCGTACTTTTAATCTCTTTATCTCTTTTTTCGCAATAAAAGGTAGCCTATGTTCTTTCTCAGGGTCTAAAGATTGTCTGTGCCAAATTTCATCAAAATCGGTTGAGAGGTTTAAGCGGGAAAGCGTAACAGACAGACAGACAGACAGACAGACAGATAGACAGAGTTACTTTCGCATTTATAATATTAGTTGGGATTGAAAAAGCTAAAAATATTTTAAATCTCCCGACTTATAGCTACTCAACATCAGGCGACGTTTATTGCCTCACATCATCTAGCAACGCACATCTCTTTCGTACGTACAACGGCGTGAATATCTAGAGCAGAAACGTAGAAAACACTTCAATTATTAATTTTGCCAATAATATGTAGCTAATATTATAATTTCTTACTTAAACCTGTTTGCATATTTTTTAAAATACTTAGGTATATTACCTACCTACCTAAAATTGATATTTATAGCAAAAAGTTTTTATTTGACAACAAATCACAAATACCTACATTTTTGGAAAAGCCTAAGCATCTCACTACTTGTAATTTTTTGGTCAAAATTTAATAAACAGTGCATAATTATTTTATTAAAATAATCTAGGTATTGTTATATACCTAGCAATTACTTTATAATAATTAGATAATATATTTATTTAAAATAAAAAAATAATTTATTTTATTTTCGTAATTTTATGTCGTCTTTAAGTAAAAAAAATGAGCATGCCCTTTGGCTGCTGTGTCAAATTCAAAATCCTATTGTTAACACATACCTAATTTTATCAAAAATGTGATATCAATACTTGTCACTTAAAAAATATGCTAAGCATCCTCAAAAATTTTGAATACGAAGTAATTTTGGGGTGTCTATCTACCTATTACGTGTTTAGCTGAAACATTTCACCGAAGCCTAAATTCTAATCTCTATTTACTTTTTTATTTTTAAGTCAGTACCTATGAAGATTTTTTTACTCAGTTTCCAAAGTAAGATAATTTAAAAATAAATTACACGTGATTGATTAACAGAATAATTAAGATTACTTTAGTATTAAATTATTTTGAGATTAGAAAATGATTTTGTAAAATTTTTTGTAAATTTTTGTAAAATGAAATTGTAATCATTGTCATGATAACAATTTTTCGGTTTACGAAGATGTCAAATGGAATGTCAAAGCCGGATATGAAATTAAATTGTTAAAGTATTTTGGGTAAAGGACGCCCAAAAGTCTTGGTAAGTTCTTCTTCGCAAGATTCGGATAGTAATTATGCAAATTAACTTTTACGTTTAAGTTTCAGATAAAACTCGGTGTAGCTGCGACTCGCTCCTCGATTTGGCGCGCGTGAACCAATTACCAGTGCATAGCGTCGCCAGCTTTCAGTAAAACGCCGTCATAAAGTGCGATATCCCGCTGCGAGAACGCTTTATTTTCCTATAAAAGCGTTTTATCCACGTATAAAAGCTTAAATCCGCGCGGAGCTTTCTCCCGCGGCGGCGAGTCGGCAAAAAGAGCATTAGTGCAGGTTTCGGGCAACATGGCCGAGGCACGCCCCGCGAGGCGCGCGGCCCCGTTGGCTGGCGGCGCGGCCCAGCCCGCCATTGGCCGGCGCCGCCTCCAGCCGCCGCCGCCGCTGCCGGCGCCTCGCCGCCCGGGCCCAGTCACCCAGACCCCGCCGCGCGCGACGCACGCACATACGTCCCCTCGCCATTGCGAGAACAACATACGACACGACTTATAAACAACCAAACATTTTGTTCGCGGCACCAATTACAGTGAACTCAACTTTTGTGCGATTCGTGAACTGTGAGACTGAATCAAGGGTTCCCGTGAAAAACTATTGTTTTGGAAATTATTCGTTAAAACTAGTAAAGTGGTGATCAGTGATTTGATTCTGGGACCTGTGCCGACGGCAAAGTGACACGCAGCAACATCGAGCAAGTGAAGTGCCGAGTGTCACTTGCTGACAGCGTGTTATGTGGAGGTTACGGTAACCGAGCCACCCAAACGAGCAGCTGACTCCAAAAGCTGTTAGAGCAGATAGATAAACAGGATATCTGCGTGTGATGTGTATGCGGTGACCTGAATAAGAACCAGTGAAGGACTTAAAGTGACTGAAATCTATGCTCTCCGCTGTAACGTATGATGTGGTGAGCAGACTGGAATAGCAGAACACAGCGGAAGAAATATCGATAGTGGACGATATAGTTGGTCTGCGCTGCGCTGATGCGTAGGTGAGCTGGCTGCGACAGCAAGCATCGCCCTGGGGTGGGGCTCAGTGGCGAGCGCGGGGCGGTGGCGCGGGGCGTGCGGGCTGGATGCAGTAGGGGGCTCGGGCGCGGGGCCCGCCGGCGCCGGCGCCGTGGCGATGACGGTGCAGCGCGACGAGGCGCGCGCGCCGCGTACCAGGTTCATGATCACTGACATCCTGGACGCGCCGCCGCGAGACCTCAGCGCGCACCGCGACTCCGACTCCGACCGGTCCGCTACTGACTCGCCAGGTAAATACATCATTAGGTACAATCATAATAACATAAGGTATCTAACTATAAGATCACTGGTTGTGCCCCGCGGTTTCACCCGAAAAGAAGCCTATGTGCTATTCCAGACTTTAATCTATCTCTCTTGCCGAGTTTTATCCAGATCCGTTCAGCCGTTCCGGCGTGAAAGAGTAGCAAACATCCATCCATCCATCCATACTAATAGTAGTAGGATCTGCTGATTTACGAATAAAGGTACCGCAGTGGGCTGGTACCGTGAATATGCCAGTAGTCAACTTAACCGACAGAACAAAATAGAAATATAAAAATAAACTCAAGTTTATTTGTATTCGGAATAAAACATTTAGATTCCTATGCTCAAATGTACATGACATTTGAGCATAGGAATCTATGTACTTAATAATAACCCACTTGAATCTAACATGAGCACATGAGCCTAATCCCGGCTACAAAATACACGCACGTCAGACAAATCTAGTTGAAAATAAAACTGTACAAATTCGAACCTTCAAGGCGTAGCCTTTCGTAGCACGCATTTGGGACAAGTTGACATTTATGTAGAAACTGACAATTCATCTAATATTTCAATCTACCATATCAATTCATACAACAAATATCTATATTACAATTTAAAAGATTTGAGATTTATTATTCTATTTATTCACGATACAAGATCTTAGTTATAAAGCTACCGTGTGACCGCTGTCACAGTCTACGCCCGTAGAGCTAAACGTTCGTAGAAAAGACTTCAACGAGCCTCCCATCGATACTTCTTCCAAGACTTTGCACGAATTCATTTAAATATTAACAAATCTACGCTTCAATTCCGAAGTACTAGGCCTTGTTATGACAGGCAACTAGTTTCTATAAAATGATTTGCTCCACTTTGATTGCTGGGAATTGTGATAATAAAGATAGTAAATATAGTCACGCGAGACGCGGGCTGAATGTGAGAACTCGTTTAGTACTGATTTTATAGCAATGATCGATGTTTGTTCAATTCTTTTCTGAATCGTAGCTTTATTTTAAAAAAAATATGAATTGATTTTGATAATTTCACTGACGTCAATAATATCGTAACAATTATCACAATAGATGAGTTTAAGTTATTTGTGTGTTTGGCATGTAATGTAGGTACTCTTTGATAATTAATTAAATAACATGCAGGTAACATATTTTTTTATTATTATTTTAGAGTTTGTCTCACTCTTAATAAATCCCAACATTTTTTAATATTATTTATCAGTTTAAAAATAATGAATTGTAAAATTTTTATAAAAATAAGTTATCAGATTTGTTTATTGTTGTGTGAGGCATTAAATATCTGATTTTATTTAAAAGGAAAAATAACCAAATGCTAAATTGATCCATCAAATAAAACAAATTGCTATACTATTAATTTTATCAAAAGAAATCGTCCAACCTCAATAATACCCATAATTTTAAACAAAAAAAAATCAATTTCGTTTATGTCAATAAACTAACCTTAATCAATATGAATTTATTAGGTTAGGTAACGATGCCGCTTCGGGTAATATATAAATTATGTTTTGAATTTTATGCCTTTGGGATAAAGTTTCATTTTGGGTGATGCTTTGTTGACCTTGTAAGGGTCAACCCAGGTGGAGGTTGGAGGCTGCAATCCGATATGAATGGATTTTGTCACAACTTCTCGTTTTGATTCCGTCGGCGCGGCGCGCTGGGTCGGCACAAATGTTGAGGTTCTTTGGGTGACGTTGATGTTTATAATAATCAATTTTATTATTGAGCATTATATGAAACTAGCTGAACCCGCGGCTTTGCTCGCGCCAAGGAATTCAAAGTTTCATACAAACTTTCATCCCCTATTTTATCCCCTTGGGGGTAGAATTGATCAAAATCCTTTCTTAGCGGATGCCTACGTCATAACATCTACCTGCATGCCAAATTTCAGCCCGATCCGTCCAGTGGTTTGGGCTGTGCGTTGATAGATCACTATGTCAGTCAGTCACCTTTGAGTTATATATATTTAGATAAATAATTTATTATAAAATCCGTACATTTGTTTACAATTAATACAAGCTTTTGCAAAGTTCAAATCGGATAAAACGGTTTTTATTCTGATGGCGCTACTATCATATAGCCTCTGCTAAACAGTCCTTAATTTTTTTTTGGTAGTTACAAATAGTGGTGTACAGGAATAAATTTTATATCTACGTAACAAAAAAATCCGGATTGATACATTTCTACGTTACCGACTGCATTCATTATAAAATGTAGGTAGTCCGTGACCGTTACACGGCGCAGCTCATGTGAATTCAAATTCACTTCTCTTTTTAATATTTTATAATCTTACCATGCTCAGTATTAATTAGAGCTGTCAAAGTTAAATGTTCACTTTGAAATAAATGAATTAGATAGTAGGCCAATTAGCATCTATAGAGTTTATTATAGTAATAATTTAAATAATACTTCACTAGTGACTTAGGGACTTAGGACTTAGGATTTGTTTCTATAAGTATAAACTTGTGTATATTCGTGTTGTGTATAAATTCGAATACATAAGTAAATTTTTGACGTTGCAGTACAAATAATAGGTAAGTTGGTGTAGTAAGTACCTATAGCTATATAAGTATTAAACTAATGTTTCATCGTTGAATAAGAATTGTTGATATTTGCGTGCAATCGTTATTATACAGCTAAGTATAAAAATAATAAGCAAGTGAAAATCTATCGAAACATCAAATCGAAAGTTTTAAAGCTTAATCTTTTTAAAACAAATACTCAACACTCAAATTCAATAAAATACCCATAAACCAATTAATCGGAGTTCGTAAAGCCAAATAAATGTTTGAGTTCGTATCGCATTATCCCTTCGACGATTTAATAGACAAGCCGATAAACCCGAGGCGTTAAATAAATTAAATAATAAAACGTATAATGGGCTGCGATATAACCCGTTCGAAATAACCGGGATAAGGTGGGGATAAGTAAGCTCTTATGAAACGGACCAAATTAATCCTGGCTGAAAAGACTCGACGCTACACGAAAAAAAAGACGTCATAATCAGCTTTTGTCAAGCGTCAAAGTGCGTTCTTTTTTTAAATTTTATGAAATAGCTTTCCGAATTCCTTTAGCTTTGTTGTCGAGTACAGTCAAACGCGACACTTTTTATTATTATTTTAAATATATTTTTAGTATTAAATGTTTGTACAAATTGGTTTATATATGGTAATATTATATAGCTTAAGCGTTAAACGATATATTGCCTTATTTTACCAATTTGTAATGACAAACATATTTATATTTAAGCATTTTTTTATAAGATGAGAAAGCGACGTAAATATTGTGTTGCACGTCATGACATAATATTAATACTGACTTATAAACGCGTTATGTCCTTAGTTTAACTAATATTTAATCAGTAAGATTGCGTGAATAAAAACTAAACTGATTTGGCAAAAATGAAAGTCATATAATTTTAATATTTTATACCGTAGTTTGCTGTAGGCAGGTTATCTCATGAGCTTACCTTCCAATTACTGTACTTACATCCGCCGCCAGCAATTAAACGTTTCATGCAACTGTAAATACAAACCTCTTGCCACGTAATTTAAAAAACCCATTTACCGAGAATGTGAAAAAATTACGACGTTTATACCAATTAGTGACCATACAAGTCAAGACAATATAAATAATTAGGTACTTAATTAATGTGAAGTTAATCACTTTTCAAGGAACATTCGATTATGTAAGAACAACTAATTTAATACTATAAGATAAAAGATGATTCATAATTCCCAACATTATTCATTCTTCATAGAATATATTATTATATACTTTATTATAATAAATTCTATAACGAATTTTGAGCGAGATACCTCTTCATTTATTATAATAAAAATACTTGCTTCAATTATGACTTTTCCTGGAAATTTACTAGATATTACTTACCTACCCATAAGTTGATACTTGGTTTATCTCGAGACTAAGCGTCACGATTAATGGATTGTTAAGCTTAATTTATTATCAGTTATCATGTTAGCTCAATAATAACGTCTAATTGGATCAGGTTTCTAGTTTTTAATTGTTGATTTAACGCGGTGGATGTTGAGTTAGATTATTCTATTTATCTGGCACAATTTGTGACAATACTTCTATAAACAAAAAGGTTTTTGTTAAAGTATTGTCACACTTTCACTGATGATACTTTGAAATTGTATAGCATGATTTTCTTTTTAACTGTACCTCTAGTGACGTAGCTTACCCAATAGGTATAGTAATCGACTGTCTCGTTACTGGAGATGTCAAACCACCATCTCATCACTAAGCTGCTTAGCATACCTTCCAAAACAATTATACTTGTTACGCAAAACAAAGCCTTATGACTTGCATGTTGGAGTTGAAATTGAAAGCCCAGCGTGCGAACGCCGTGACTTTTAGCATCACGATAAAAGGTATGAAGGTGACGATTCTTTCATCGACTTGATAACATCAAAACTTTTTAGTGTGACAATAAATAGATTACTATTGATATAAATAGGGGCAGTTTGGGTCCTCTTAACACGGCTGCGTTTCGCGGCTTTGTGTCAAGTTTGACAGGCGATGCGAGCTGTGAAATTGAGGCCGATTTAAAATATAAAGGTCTTGAGACTTTGTGATTAAATCATACTTTTTTTGAATAGGGATTATTTATTTTCAATTTGTTTTGTTGAACGGGAAGGTACAACATAAAGTTTGGTAGCATAATCAAAATAAACATTTATTTTTTATCAGTTAGAACTAGTTGCGCCCCGCGGTTTCACCCGCGCAGATTTAAATTCCGGTATTCCCACGGGATAAAAGTAGCCTATGTGCTATTCCAGACTATTATCTATCTCTCTGCCAAGTTTGATCCAGATCCGTTCAGCCGTTCCGGCGTGAAAGATTGACAAACATCCATCCATCCATCCAAATTTTCAAACTTTCGCGTTTATAATAGTTGTAGGAAATTAGTAGGTGAGTTTTATAATATTAATGTTAAGAGTAATTTGTTTTTCGTAAGACTTACAAAATAAAACTAATAGACTACCTAAAAAAACTATAATTATCATTTTTCCACACGATGAACATTGAGAACACAGATTAAAAGCAAAATAGATGGTTTATAGAGCTATTGATCGCATAACATACCAGCTCACCGCATATCTGAACATAACCGTGGTGGATGGCTAGGGCAGACGGTCGCTATTTCTTTTCGGAAAATGTCCGGAATATCTGTCTTCCGGCTTTTTTCTTAAAACAAATAAGAGGAGTTGACACTGCTGCAAATGTGGGCACAGATATTATATTGTACGTATAGTATATATTTTTAGTATACATGGTGTCCCAGAACTCAACGTCAAGCCGAAACGGGGCGACAGGATTGATTGTAAACATCATGAGAAAAATCAGAAAAAAAATCTATCCCATGCAGTTTGAAAATTATAGGCATTTAAAAACCTAAAAATTTGGTCAATCTGTAACCATTTTTCGTTTATTGTGGTTATTTTTTATTATTTTTGTTTATTTAAACATTGGAACCGTAACCCTAAATAATATTTCGAAGAATCACAGTCAAAAATAATGATTTTAGATTTTTTTTTTCAAATTTTTTTTCTTATTTTTCTTATGATGTTTACAATCAATCCTGTCGCCCCGTTTCGGCTTGACGTTGAGTTTTGGGACACCCTGTATATATTTATTTGTGAAGGTGGGCGTTGGTTTATGATCGATATGATGATTTTAGTAAATGTTGTACTTAGCTATATTTTTTTACCCCATTTGTAAATAATAATAAGATAGGTACAAACATACTTTGATTTCAATACCTACTTTTAATGCAGTGATTTGTATCTGTGATGTTAAATAAGACATTTTAAACGAATCTTTTAAAAAAATTACAAAGCAATATTATATTGTAAAACCTGATTATACGTATTATAGAGGCAAGATGACGTATTGATTTAGTTTCAACCAATTTTATGTTAGTTTCTCAAATTACCATTGTTATTTTACCTACCCTACTTACACCCTTGTTATTTTAATCAGCCAGAAATGACGTCAACGTGTTTAGTGCTGTCTAATTTATTTAATGCTACACAGCAAAAACAAAAACACATTAATGAATTACTGGGTATAGTACTAAAATCAAAAATACCTGATGGTACCAGATTTAAGACTAGTGCTCTAGTGTATTAGTAGTCCGGGGAAGTACTTACTACTTAGCACTATGAATATTTCTGATGCTGCGTTCATCGTAGAAAGTATTACCATCGAATCGTGGAAGTATTACCACCCACCTTTTTCTGCCGCCAAGCAGCGGTGCTTCGGTTTGAATAGTGTGGTCGCCAGTGTAATTAAAGGCACATCAGACTCAACATCTGTATGCCTCAAGTTTATGGATGCAGAGAAGAGCATCGTAGGGCACGTTTCTATCGTGCGTGGCTTACGAGGCAATGCTTTGTTATAGGTGATGGTTTACCCCTTATCAGGTGGATCATCTGCTTTTTCTATCAGCTAGTTGTAAAAAAAAGGGCAGTTGATCTAAATAAAATGCGAGCAATGAAAATGGTCCGTCTTTTGTGGCACACCTCTCGCGGTTCTAGACAGAAGTAATGTGTGTGAATACACCGTGTAATAGCCTCGTGGAGTCGCGGTCCACTCGAATGATGTACAAACGTATCGGTAAATGCATAATTTTTCATCCGATTTCACATCGATCGAGATATTATTCGTTTCGAAATATCATTGGAGTTTTCCCAAGAACTAAGAAGATCTTTATTAAGTAAAATTATAAATATAAATGACAATAATAAATGACATAAATAACTTAATGTCTTTTATATCCTACTATAAACTTGAAAAAAATATTATAAACGTGTAAGTTTGTAAGTATGGATGGATGGATGGATGGATGTTGGTTACTCTTTCACGCCGGAACGGCTTAACGGATCTGGATGAAATTTGGCAGACAGATACATTATAGTCTGGAAAAACACATAGGCTTCTTTTTATCTCGTGGGAATACTGGGATTTAAAGCTGCGCGGGTGAAACCACGGGACGCAACTAGTAATATATAAATGACAGGAACATCCCCAAAATTTTTGCCTCTATACGAATGTGACTATTTAGACACAGTCTAGACCTACCCTTATTACGATGTGATTTTAAAACTTTTGGTCACTTTAAGCAAAGACATTCATTCCCTAATCACCTAAGTGAACATTTTACACAACGCTATCAAGTCCCAATGTAAGTCCCAACTGTAAGTTATGACTTCCAAGATTATTACTAACAGCTAATTATATTTAAACTAAGCCATTTAAACGTTTACTTAATTAGCATATATATTCTTCTTACCGTTATAATACACCTAACATACACAGTTACAGTAGGTAGTGTTTTATATAAATGGCACTACGCCAACGAGACTGTACCTACGTAATGGAATACTATCTAAATCTGGATTTTGTTAGTTAGAATGCAAATGTAGATATTTTAGTTCTTATTGAAGAAAATTATTTATCCATATAAAACTTATCTTTAAAAACTTTGTGAAATAGTAAGTTGCACAGAATATTTTATGGCAGGTGAAAAAATTTAAATTGAATACAAAAAAATCGATACAAAAAATTGTTACTTTATAAGATCGAGTCTAGATCATATCTTGAATTCAACCATGTCTTATGGTCAAATATGAACTTCCATTTACAAAAGATCATAAATAAAACTAGGTAAAGTACTACCTGACACTTAAATCGAGGAAAACATGCGCTTTGCTCACCTTAGCTAGAAGCAAATCATTGCAGAATGTTTCTTTGAAAAGTTTGACAGCAAGGAAATCACGTCACGACGACAATTGCAAAATGATTTGCACCCATTACCGGCGCATAAGCGGTGTTCATAAGAACGGAGCAAAGGCGGCGCTCGTTATGCCTGTTACACCATGGTCGTGACATAACAGAGGCTAATGCATTGTGCTGTCATACGACTCTGCACTTTGCCGCTTTACCATACTGAGACACCTACCTACTCTATTGTAGGCACAGTAACTCTACAGAGATATGCTTCAAAGATTATTTTTGACGACCTCAGTGGCGCAACGGGCGAGATTCGCCGCCTGCGACACAAGGTTGCGGGTTCGATTCCCAACTCGGAACAAATTTGTGTACGATCTGCAGAAACTTGTTCCGTTGGTCTGGGTGTTTTCTATTTATAATAAAAAAACATCTATCTATGTAAGCATGTAATGTATTAATTAAATATATCAGTTATCTAGTACCCTTATCACAAGCTTTGAGAAGCTTACTTTTGGGCTAGATGGTGCTGTGTGGATTGTCCAGCATTACTTATTTGTTAAATTAGAAAATTCTTCAGTTCATTATTGCACAAAAAAGATGTAGGTACATTCATTCATACATTACCCTGACGTTAAAGGAATCGGAGTAGAAGGAAGTTATATGGACACGCGTCAGAAGTAGATGTAGCGAGGAGCAAGAGGAAATATTAGAGTGGAAGAGAGGAGAGAAACGTTCTTTCTTAAAGATGGGGAAATAGGAGAACACAGGTTTGCTGCATGAAATTTACTTGATATGGATTAATAAAATAAGAATCCATTTTACTGACAAATGAAAAGGAGCTAACCTAAATTTTACCTGTACATATTTTAACTTAATCCTACTACTATTATAAAGGCGAAAGTTTGTAAGTATGGATGCATGGATGGGTGTTTGTCACTCTTTCACGCTCGAACGGCTGAAAGGATCTGGATGAAACTTGGCAGAGAGGTATGTTATAGTCGGGAATAGCACACAATGGCTACTTTTCATCCCGTGGGAATACCGGGATTTAAAGCAGCGCGGGTGACCGCGGGGCGCAACTAGTTCTACTATAATATCTTCTTGCGAATTACGTGGTTGGTTTATATATAGGGTCGAATGGATACAACAAATCTGTTATGTTGCAAAAGAAATTAGTAGCAATTTTAATAAATCATCACTTATCTATTAAATTGTTTACAGCACTCTTGCATAGCTGGAAAGTAAGCGTTACAGCAATTAGGCAAATTGTATAAACAGCATATAGACCATTATTTTGCTCGCTACCGGCTTAGATTTTAATTACCTTTACTTAGATTAGCCACATTACAAACTGCAATGAATGTTCAGGTTATACAATCAAATAGTTAATACACTCACCGTCATTATAGTTTTGAATGATATGCCAAAATCAAACCACAGGCTTACCACGTTAGGTCACTGCGTAGGGACTGTAATTTACACATATATATGTTACCTGCTATGTGCGCCCCGTGGTTTCACCCGCGCAGATTTAAATCCTGGTATTCTTACGAGATAAAAAGTAATCTATTTGCTAATCCAGACTATAATCTATCTCTCTACCAAGTTTCATCCAGATACGTTCAGCTGTCCCGGCGTGAAAGAGGTACAAACATCCATCCATCCATACTTACAAACTTTCGCGTTTATAATAGTAGTAGGATGTCTGAAGATTCGACTAAAAAGTAAACATGAACATCAAAATTGTTTCATTTTGTTGTTTCGTTTTTCATTTTACAATGTAAAATCCAAAATTTTCAGAACAAATTAATTCAAATTATAATTATCCTTTTAGGAGACAGAAACACGAATTTTTGTAATCATTTTCTATGGCCTTGGTTCACAGTCTCAACTCACACAACACGGGATGTGTTGTGAGTTGAGACTTCTAAGCTATCATACAATTTATAAATGTAACTGTACCTGGCGATTTCGCAATTCAATAGATGATATTCTTCGTGTGTAGTTATTGTGGTACGTTACATGAGAAGCCAGATAATGACAAAAAGCCGACCCATACAACCGTGTCCGTAATAACGTTTGATTAAATTTCCCATTACAAAAGCAATGAATAAACAATGATTCTTATTAATTGAACAATCATCATATTAATCGGTAGTTCTACTGGAGCAGGGCTTTCTGTAAGTACCAGTTTAATGTATGTATTTTTTTTATACTACCTACTACGAAGCAAAAAAGTATGCTAACATAGAAACGGGATGAGCGTTCTCTAAATAAAATAAAGGTGATTCAAGATTATACTTATTAGTTTCTGTAATTTCATACTTACCACTATAACCTATAATGTTGTTATCATCACTACATAGTATAAAACAAAGTCGCTTTCTCCGTCCCTTAAGTATGCTTATATCTTTAAAACTACGCAACGGATTTTGATGCAGTTTTTTTCATAGATAGAGTGATTCAAGAGGAAGGTTTATATGTATAATACCATGCATGATATAGTAGAAAAACAACGTGCACCCGTGCGAAGCAGGGGCGCGCGGGCGGGTCGCTAGTTAAAAATAAATCTTATTTAGATACAAAGAAAATGTAGTTTGATATATTGTGCGATATGATGTGTGTGTCTACGCCATCGATTAGAATACTTTTTTGTCCCTATTCTCTTTTGACACCCATCTTTTTGAAAGAAGTGATCAAACTCACGGGTCGGAAATCTGGCAAAGGGTCGTGTTAAACGGCACAAACTAACCTACCTAACCTGCAATTGGCAAAGTGATTATGTATATTGATGAAAAAGGTCACCGCAAACAACTTGACTAGTCGAAATAC
The DNA here is from genome assembly GCA_963576535.1 of Plemyria rubiginata. Lineage (NCBI taxonomy): Eukaryota > Metazoa > Arthropoda > Insecta > Lepidoptera > Geometridae > Plemyria > Plemyria rubiginata. Next base: position 10,311,251 of record OY754908.1, on the reverse strand, counting down.
ACCTTTAAATATTTGAATTATAAACCCATTAGCGACTCCTACGCTTATTGTTTCATATTCACATTTAGCAGAGGTCAACCATTATTATTCTGTCGACAAAAAATGCAATTGCGATGTTATTAAATGGGTAAGTTCGTTTTATTTAGCAGTTAGCATGTTTAAGATACAAATTGAACATAATTAGTATAAGAAATACAGGCTGGATGCAAAATCATTTTGAAGATAGAACGCGTTGGTGACCCTGATCGCGATTTAAATTTTTGGTTCATTTTTCTCAACCACCGTTTTCTTTGGACCTTTTGGATAGGTAAAAGGTATAGTCACTAGCACTAAAAATTTATAATTTGCAAGTTTAGCTTGCAAATAAGTGTATTCATTCACCTTTGAAAATTCTGTCATCAAAACAATGGCATGCCTACGCGGTCGGCATTTGTCTCGCCCATTCGATTTATCGTTGTTCCACTAATTATTTGCTCAACCGTCCTTTGTTTTTATATGGCTTATTAACATTCGCTCACGTTGAAATAATATAAAAAACAATAGTATATGTAGTCGTATTCAATCCATCAAGTCTACGTAGGAACTAGTCATTGGTTACAGATGAGAGTGAGTCACAAAAACGTTAACCCTTTCGTTTGAAACGATGAAAGCACACCAACACCACTGTAAAAAACTGAAAAACAGCAATATGTCAACATTCTTCTTTGCCCCGTCCGTCTGTCCGTCATTCGACAGACAATATCGCCAGGGTAAAGTGAAATAGATTAAATACTTTTTTACTAAACCAGTCCATTGTAAACTCGGCCGTCATTAGTTTTGTACAAAATGGTGGCGGTTTCCTTTGAAACTTACGAAACATTATCTTCAAATCAGTGTATCACCTAGTACACTTTCATTTCAATTGCTGACACTTTATGCAAAGACCTCAAGCAATGTTAAAATGCAACCGAAATTGTATAACAAACTCAAAATGATAAAGACAAAACAGTCTATATATGCTATACTTGTAAGCTTTATGTCCCAAGATGACAGAAAAGGAATATAATTTTTGTCATTAATAGTGAAAGTGAATGAGAAATGTCTAGCCACCGGTTTCTGAAAGCTCGATCAACACTGATCGGCTGTTACCTGACTATCAATGTTACAGTATAAAGTTGTGACGGAAACCGAAGGAACCGACGGAAGACCGAAGCATGCTTGCATTTCGTCGAAACTGTGAGTTTTGGTGAATTATTAAATTGTGGTAATGATAATTATTTTCATGGTCGAGTAAGCTCAGTCGGCGGTTGGACCTTATTATAATAAAATTAACGGCGGTGTACCCTAATGGGCTTCCCTTACATAATTACACTCGATATTACAGTACGCGCCAAGTTCGGCTGGTGATTGGTGACGAGGAGTACCTAGAAGGTACTTGTCAAGAAACATCGGAGGTAGACAATTATAATCTGATCTCCCGGCTATTCAAGAAAAACAATTTTTTTTCTGCTATTAATAATTTCGAGATAATGTTGCTGCAATGGGTACCTCTTAGGTGGGCCATCTGCTTGTTCAATCAACTAGTTTGAAAAAAAAAAATAACAAAACAAGTGAAACAGTTTTGTTAAATTTTTTTGGTAATTTTAATGGTATTAATTATATAATTGTCTCGCTCGCAGTATGAATGATAAACAATAATTTTTCAATAAAGACATGCCACAGTACTTTAAAAACATAATACGTCATGTTTTACGGATTATTGAAAGATTTTTATTATCGGAATGTCAAACTGGCGCGTACTGTACCCGGTAAAGGTACTGTAGGTCTAAACCTTTTATGGTTAAATAAAAACAAGTAGCTGTACTGTATCTACAAGCAATTTACATACAAGGTTGTTTTGAGTTGTTTTATAAAGAAACAATTATAAAGTAGGTAAAAACCACATCCGGTATTACTATATAAAAAGTAATTAGGTGTGTTTTTGATGTATTAGAAATTTATTGAAATCACTATTCTGATAAATTTTGCGTAACAATAATTCTACGACTAGCTAACAAAATACCGCGGCTTCGCTCGTGCGTTGATATACTACAATCTTACAAGTGTTCAGCAGGAGCTAATGCACCTCTTATTTCAAAAAAAAATAAGCCCTAATTATTATTGCTGAACACTGCCCTCTGGGTATAATACCTACTAACTGAATGACTCTACAATGTAGATAAATAAGTTTATGCATAAACATCAAACATGCAGGCAAGTTGAAGTTAAACATAAAGGGCCTTACTACAAAACGGTGTCTAACTTTAAACAGTGTCTAAAATTAGCGCTGTCTCTGTTTGTCATTATGCAATGGCAAGAGATGACAAAAGTTTAGGCAGTGTTTAACGTTTGCCTATTTTGTTGTAGTAAGGCCCAAAAAGTTAGAAGTAAAAGAATTGTTTTGGCTGTCTGTACTATACTTGTTTTCGTGTCTATAATAAATGTTACCTATATTTTAATCATCTCTCTGGGTGCAAGTTTCTCAAAGCTCAGAGTTTAAAAATCAAGATCAACCTACTAAATTGCAAAATTATTCTCCATACGAGTGATTGAGCCCTCCCAACTATTACTGAATCTTTGTCTTCTTCAAACTTGTTTGAAAGCGGGGGCCCGTGGGCAGGCTAACATCACTTTGAATTAGAGTCACTCTAAAATGAATCTTATCTCCCTGAATTTAGGATTTAAGCTCTAGCTTGAAACGTTGCTATTTTTGGTGCTTGCACAAAATTGTTATGCTGTGACTACATATGTAGCTTTCTAGTTAAAACACACTATCCTCACATACATAACTTTATCAAGTCCTTCCCAAACGAAGCTGTACCAGAACGAACTCCCTTTTGCGGTTTCTCCTCAGTTTCGACTGAAGACTCTCGAGAAAGAGGGTCTTTCACAGGCGGGCTATGACTATGGGGCCTGTGTCTATAAAAATCGTAAAGCTGTGTCTTCTTTTTTCATTAGTAAAACTTACGTGTGATGTGATAATACATAGGTTCTAACATAAATGTATTCTGTGGCATAGGCCTGAGGTAAAGCCGAGCTGTAGGGCTTCTTGTGGTCACGCTGCCTCTTCACATTTCCTTCGACATCTTGACTCGCTGTGGTCAATGTCGCTGGATTTGTTTTGTGCAATCGATACGGTTTCAAGTTTCTTTGCTTATAAAGGCTTTCCTTCGGGAATAATTTCTTACATCAATGTAATTTTTAAACAAAAGCACACAAGCTTTCGCCCGCGGCTTCGTCCCTATACTAAAGTAACTCGAATGTTCTCGAACTCAAATACACCAAGAAGTAGTCAGAACACTCCCTCCTTTATAAAAAAAAATGATGAGTGGCTATACCTTACCTTTTTATCGTAAAATTTGATGACCTATTGTTTTTTTGACGCAAACTAAAAAAATCTATTCTATTCCTTCTTAGATACTCTCAAAGAGCACACACCATGTCTGGGGAGAAATTATGTTATCTTTTTTTACATTACGACTCTATGTGGTCCTTCCCAAAAAATTCTCAACCTGCAAGGTACTAAGGCACCTACTGTACAAAATTTATAGCTTCCAATTTATTTAGATGCTATCGTAGTGACTGAACATGGAAGAAGACATCGGTTTTAATGTATTCCGGTTTGACTCATGGTTTACTAATCTGGCGTGCATTAGATAAAATGTTAATGTTATAAAATGTATCGCAGCGATAGCAACGCCTTCCAATCCGATCATGTTATCGGCTTTTGATAACAACTTAACTTAGTTCGGTTATATTTTATTAAGTATCGAGATTTCGAAGACGTGTTTTTGTTTTTATAACCCCTTACTTATAAACGTTACTTACAAGGACATTATACTTTACTTGTAGACAACTTCCATTTTCTGTTTAAGAAACACGAAATAAGAAGATAAAAAAGAATAAGAGAGAGAGGATAAGAAAATATAGAAAGAAATAAATGATTTATTGACATTAGCATAAAACACCGTATGGAAAACAGTAGGTATATTCTAGCAGCGGCGATGGGCTTGGACCCTTTATCTCGAAACCAACTATTGCTAAAAGTGTATGTACTAAATAGAATATTTGGACGTACGTCTGACTATCCCTCTTAGACAACCTCAAATAATCTTGAGTTAGTACTTGTTACAACAAAAAAAGATATCTGAAGGGATATTTAGCGTGCCTGATAATTAAAATCGTGGGGTTTCTTCTTTTAAATTTTTTTAATATTTTTATCAAGTTATATCTGTCCATAAGATTAAATCTACTCAAAATGAGTCGAGAATTAGCTCAGTCAACTGTGGGGGTTGTTGTGGTTTGCCACCCGTCCGGCCCACTCGAGCGCACTCTGCATTCAAAAGGTTCATTCAAAAGGTCAGTGACAAAATACACACATACGAAATACGACCAAGAATACCTTTTTGTTATCCGAATTATAAACATCTTTTCATAACTATCTCAGAAACATTTCGCTATGACTTAGGACGATGCGCACAAGAAAGTTTATATTTTAATATCTAATTATTTAGATAAACAAATATTTTTTGGTACAATTATAGTTGATGTCATGGTTCTTTAAAATTTATTGATAAAAAAAAAATTATTCACCCAGTGAATACATTTAAAACATCTATTTTACAAATCCATCTTTTGCAGGTGTAAAAGACGATTCAGATGACGTATCAAATAAGAGCTGCGGCGACCAATCAGCGCTCTCGAAGAAGCAGAGAAAAGCACGGACGGCTTTCACGGATCACCAGCTGCAGACCTTGGAGAAGTCGTTCGAGAGACAGAAGTACCTCAGTGTGCAGGATAGGATGGAGCTGGCAGCAAAACTGGGCCTAACGGACACGCAAGTCAAAACGTGGTACCAGAACAGAAGGTTAGTCCTTAAAATGTAGATCCAATTCAATAAGAAAAAACATAAGTAAGCGCAATATTTTGAGTTCGCTTTTCAGTACCTAATTTAATGTTATATAAAAAATATTTTCTTTACCGATCTATATTATATCCCACGTCATGTAAAGATGAGCATTTTTTGTCAAATCGATATTACCAACCTACTCGTAGCTTCGATGATAAAAATAAAATAAATAAATAATGTATGTTTGATAATTTTGGATTTTACTTCAGTTGAAATGCATACATATTGTTATTTGTTAGCAATTCTTACCCACGGAAGTATTATTTATCAGAAACTCTGGAGAATTTATGAAAATACTTGATATGAATAAATTCATAAAAGTAGGGTATACGCCAAAAATGGTGCGACGCCAACGCGGCTACGCATAAGACTACCCTTTTTGGGACTATAACTGATGTGTAGCCGACTGCACAACTTTTATCAGGTTTTACTCAAGTGTGCTCAAGTTTAAGCATTGCTCAAAGTTCTGTCAATATTTTGTCGCTGCCTATTGGTGACAGTAGACAATGTGACACAGACTGAATATGCAACGTAAAAAACTAATAGTTTTTTTTAAACCAGCTTTACATAAATCAGCTAATCATGCATTGTAATCCTAGCTTAAAGTATATAAAAAAAACTTTGTGGTTATTGTCTTTTTAAAGGTAATGTATAAACTATCAAGATAATATAATAATACTAGCGACCCGCCCGCGCGCCCCTGCTTCCAACAGGTGCACATATAATGCATGTATTATACATATAAACCTTCCTCTTGAATCACTCTATCTATAAAAAAAACCGCATCAAAATCCGTTGCGTAGTATATATATAGGGATATAGGGACAGAGAAAGTGACTTTGTTTTATAAATGTGGTGATTTACATAGTTATATCAATGACATAGCAATGAAATAGAGTTTTCAATTGGTCCCGCTGCTATAAAGCATCATTTTATGTCATGCATTTCTAAAACTTTTTCTCTAATATGTATGATAGAAAACCTTTATTACCAAAATATAGTCAGTATAGGTACTTGTGATATACATATTAATAATCTTAAAGTTTTATGGAAGAACGAATTGAGCGACCTCTAGATAATTTATCTGCTCCCAATTCTCTATTGCCTACCTAAAAATTACTAATGCTATCGCTATTGCTTGTTCTTAGGCCGGCGGCTACTAGTTTCCCGCCAGAGGTCGTCATGTTTTATGATAGGTTGTTTTTTCCTCTGAGTTTTTTGGCGGTGACTGTGTCGGCGGCTATTTCAAAAACAAATGCTTGTAATTAGGACTCTACCTATTATTTACACTGGGTCTTTGCCACAGATTACGGTTTAGTGATCCGTAGCCGCTCTTTGGGCATAAAAACAGTAGCTCAATAAATTCAATGTCGATGTACGGACATACATAGTAGTGTCGGTTTACAATAAAAATACCTACGTTATACAGTGATAGAGATATATTATTTCAAGGAGTGAACATACAATAAAAAATATGGTTAAGGAACAGAGCCGACCTGATGTTAAGTGGTAACCATCACCTACAACTTCTAATCTTTTACTTGCTGATGAATAAACCAGATGTTAAGTGGTAACCATCACCTATAACAAAGCCTCCCGAGTCACGCTCGATAAGAACGTGCCTTACGATCATCATTATAAATGAGTGTGACGTCAGCTGATGTCCACAGACGCAGGCGCCGATGCGACGGCGGCCCTCGCTTTCTTCAAACGCTTTTTGCCGGACTTTTTATTGATTTTCTATAATTTCGGTTAAACTAATGTTTGGGCTTCGATTTTTCGGTTCGTAAAAGGGTGTGAAATCGGAGTTAATTGAAGGATGTAATGGCTTTTGTGCGGCTACTTTCTTCTGTTTTTATGCTATGCGGACGACTCAAACTGTACCCACCCACTGTGTATTTAAATAATAGGGCCGGACCCCGATCCACCAAGTTCATATTGAAATCAATTGTTATTATAAGGAAATTGACCATGTTTAGCCCAAAATAGCTTAGGATAATTAATTTAGATTATCAGATACGCTGTTTGAGCACAATATAAATAAAATAAAACTAACTACCAACGCACCATATTTTTGTAGCTTATCTTGTTAATTAGTGAATATTTTTAACAAACAATTTAAATACTTACTAACATATTTACATTCTATTTTAAATTATGTTGATTATAATCATATTTTTTTTAATATCCGGAAAGCTTTTAAAATTTTGCTTCTACGATCGTTCTGTATTAAAAAAAACATTGTAAAGGCTTTCCCCGCAGGCGCGATAATAACGCGTAATGAGAACGCGCGTTTCGATTCCTACATCAAAACGCGCTAATTCAACCCTATCAAGACACAAGCTTGCGCGCTCACTGTGACACCTCAGTTCCAGAACATGACCCTTGCCATCTCCAAGAGCAACGGGATACTTGGTATCAGCATCTCCAGCGATGTTCAGTTCCGTTGTCATTTAGAAGACAAGACAAAAAAAGCTGGCATCCAAAAAGCTCGGTGTGCTAAACAGAGCGAAATTGTATGTACTTCGATGGGGTACAATGACTACTTCTCTTTAAGTCACAAGTCTGACCCCATATGGAGTAATACTTTCATCTCTGGGCAGGAGCACCTGGGTACGGGCTTGGTCCTTTGATTCGATCCAACGACGTGGCGTGAGAATCGTTGATGATCCCAAGCTCACAAGCTGTTATATTGAACCTAAGGTTTGAGGAGAGACTATATTTTATACTTCTCTCTGTGTGAGTTCTATTGCTTGTATAATGGGTTGCGTTCTGAAGAATTGTTTGACATGATGCCCACAGCTTCATTCTATCATAGCACTGCTCACCATAGGCAGTGAGGCGGGAGCTCATCCACATACCTTGAAACCAGGATATGGTCGCGCACTGTTCGGTTTCAGAGGAATTTCCTCCCGCGCACTCTAAGTTTGTGGAATGCACTCCCTGCGGATGTTTTCCCTAGAGAATACAACATGGGGTTCTTAAAAATAGCGTTCTAAAGTATTTAAAGGATCAGCAACGGGCGTGTGACAGCTCTGGTGTTGCAAACGTCCATAGGCTACGGTAACCGCTACCCATCAGGTGGGCCGTACGCTTCTTTGCTTACTTGGTAGTATAAAAAACCCAGCCCCACACCCATCCGAAACACAGCAGCACTGCTTGGCAGCAGAAACAGGCATGACGGTAGTACTTCCCCGGACGAGCAAAAAGAGCTCTACGCTTAAAAATATATTTCGGTTATTTGATCGGCCTAATAAAAAATGTATGGGTATACGTGTGAACGGCGGCGACGGCGCGGTGGTGTTGGGGCGGCGCAGATCGCAAGTCATCCAGTCGGCGCCAGAGCCGGCCACTCATTACGCCCGCCGCTGATACAGTTGCTGACACTGTAATTTTAGACGATTGTTTTATTATATGCCATCTCATAGGGATTAGGAATCAGCTACAGAAGCCTTTTGTGATGTCACGCTTTCGACCTTCACCTTTATAACGCCCATAAAATACCTAGAACGTTTTTATGGTTTAGGACACAGAATTTATGATACGACGAACTCTTCTTCTTAAAATAATAATAATTAATGTGTCCATTCATCTAAATATATATAACTCAAAGGTGACTGACTGACATAGTGATCTATCAACGCACAGCCAAAACCACTGGACGGATCAGGCTGAAATTTGGCATGCAGGTAGATATTATAACGTAGGCATCCGCTAAAAACGGATTTTGATCAATTCTACCCCCAAGGGGATAAAATAGGGGATGAAAGTTTGTATGAATCTTTGAATTCCTTGGCGCGAGCAAAGCCGCGGGGTTCAGCTAGTAATATATAAATTAATTTACGTATAGAGAAAAAAAATTAGAAAATTGTAATGAATACAAAAACATATTTACAAAATTCACATGAAACCGTTAGCTATCTGCAGGACGTTGCATACAGTAAGTATATCTAATTATTTGCATGTCACTTATAACCCAATCAATCGATTAGGCATAGTAATTTAAATAAGTGGCACGTCATTGCAGTATCTAAAGAAAAATCTTTTTCGTAATTCGTAAACTCTGAAAAAATCAGGACTCATTTCTCTATGCACTTAGATTATACAAAAATTCCCTTTAAATGATTGGGAAAATGCTTTGAGATGCATTTAATATGTGCTTAGTGTCAAGTATCACAATTTGATATTATGGTCCAATTTTAACCAATCTTACAAACAGTGCCCTACATGTAATATAATTGCGCAAAGATCGATCCAAACCTTTGTGACAAAAGCCTTGGCCAATTCCCCGTCAATTACCTCCGCTATATAATTAAAAGCGCAGCCGACGACGCGATGTGTGATTCAACCATCGTAAAGTTCCGAATACGTTTTGTCCGACTGTCTGTCCGTCGTAAAGTCATAATAGGTGGTGTGGTGCCTGCAATACGTCGTTTATCGGCATTTAGTCGTCGGCGACGTATAATCACCCGCGATTACCTAATGACGCGTTCTGTAATGACATGCTGCATAACAGAGTGTACACTGCGCCCTAGGTGCCTAGGGGTTTTGGAATTATTCAATTCAAATAGGCAACAATATTGTATTTAAGAAAAAGTATGAACTCTGTATATGTACCTATATGAAATACCGGCAAAAGCTGTCACTTATGGAATATGTGATGTAATTTTTGGATGTACTGACTACCCTCCCTCCTCCCTCCCATCCTCAAATAATCTTAAGTTGCTAGTACTTTGTAATAATAGATCAACCGTACCGGGGATATCAACCGTGCATGGGGATCGGTCGTGATGTTGTTTCAGTTTTTTTTATTTAAGAAATAATTACAGAGTTGGTAATTATTTTATAAATAAATAATAATAATTTAAGTAATTACAGATTTGCATGCAGTAGGTACAAAATAAATATATAACTATTGTTTTGGTCAAGAGAAAACCTTGATTATGTACACTCGTCCTATACTCCATAAAGAGGTATTCAGTGGCTTAGCGGCATCCATAACGCATTATTATACTATATTATGAACTTCCTTAGCTCTTTTTTTATGTAATTTTTTTTTGTTTATCGTACGGTAGTACGACTTTTTTATCTAACTCAGATTTTGACCTACAGAGCGATCTTGACCACCCGATGTACTTATTTGGCTAATAAGCTACAATTACGAATGTTTAAGGACTAGGCTAGTTTTTGTCGGTAAAATAAGCAGGTAATGGCAGGTATTTGGGCTGCTTAGTATTATTACCAACGATTTAAATTTTAGCTTCTTCAAATTCCAATAAGTTTTTGGAGTAAGATGTTGGATTAGGTTTACCTACAAGTTGGGTATCAAAATATTTTCCTCGCCTTGATAATTTTATGTCAGCACTTATTTCTGCCAGGAGCTACTGGTTACTCTTATTTTTTTCTGTGATTATAATTATTATAGTTTTCGATGTATGTCTGTCTACCCAATTATAAGTGTGGACTTATGATAAAATTGTTGCTGAAAGTTACATATCATTACGAACATTACGTATCAAATTAGCCCTGTCATTGTTTCTCATTATTAGTCAAAGATTGCAATAGTTTAAGCATTATGTATTTATTTTCATACAGATTTTGTAACCTGGGTTATATTTCTGAATAAAAGTTATTTATGGTAGGTATTTTGATTGGGCTCTCAAACATCCAAACATGGTAACTTTTGCATTTACTTAGTAGAGCAGGATAGGAAAGGCAATAATAATAAACATCATAAGTCTGAAAATGTCAACTACTGGACATAGGCTTCACCATGAAGGCGACCCACGCTTCGTTTTCCTGTTCGTGGTCGCTATTCAAGAATATTTATTCCCCAGCGGTCAGTTTTCAGTTCTTCGATCTGTATGTTTCCCTTAGCCACTTCAATTTGCTGGTAGAAAGGATGAACAAGAAAAAGTCTAGCATATCTCCAGATTTCTCGTACAGAGCAATGAAGACACATACACTTCCTAAAACGATAATTGAAAGCTCCAACGTTTATGCAAATAACCAGAAGTGACTGACGTTTAAGTTGCGTATCGTCTTAGCGATCGATCCACACTGCATGAAATGTAGCACAAAACAAAGCGATATATTTATCTAACACCTTTAAACGAACCATTCTTGCATATATATTTATTTATAATCTGAATCTCGTAAACGGCTCCAACGATTTTCATGAAATTTTGTATCCATATTGGTTTCGGGGGCGATAAATCGATGTAGCTATGATTTATTATTAGAAAAGTTTTTTCAGGCAGTGAAAACTCAACTAATGGAAAATATAAACTTTTCCTGACATCTATCGCAGGCGAGTAAAAATAGGAATATTTTTATAAGCTACTTCAGTAGATGGTATTGTTAAGCAACCGAGCAAAGCTTGGTCATTCAATTATTTCAGCTAATCAGCTATCTGGTTCCCATAGTACAAGCTTAAGCTTAGTTTGGGGCTATATGGTGCTGTGTGAAATGTCCGCACTAATATTCATTTATTTATTTACATTTAAACGTGCAACCAACACCGTTAGTAGTAGAGCTCTTTGTGAAGGGCTCGTCCGGGAAGTACTACCACCACGCCTTTTTCTGCCGCCAAGCAGCGTTGCTGTTTTCGGTTTGAAGAGTGTGGTTGCCGGTGTAATTACAGGCACATGAGGCTTAACAACTGTATGCCTCAAGTTGATGGCCGCAGGACAATGCATCGTAGGGCACGTTCCTGTCGTGCGTGACTTACGAGGCAATGCTTTGTTATAGGTGGTGGTTACCACTTAACATCAGGTGGGCCACCTGCTTGTTCTATCGGCTAGTTGTATAAAAAAATGTTTACCACGGATACTTGAATCCATCTAGGCATATTCTGATTCACATTCGTATAGTTTATCGAAACCGCGTACGTGTGAGCACACAATCCTAATGACATAATGCGGGGTTCGTAGCTACCGAGAACCAGCTAATCGGTTATGCAGAACCCTGCCAAATTACACCTCCAGAGACACGGGAATCGAACCAAGGACGCTGAGGTCGCTCGACTTATCATTTAACCACTAATCATGATGCTGGCAAATGCCATTCTGTTTCGGATTTTAATAAGGGGATAGGATTATACCAGGATGTTACTCCGAATAGGGTTTTGATTTAAAATGAGTTCTAATGCATTGTATTTTGATGTAATTTAGCTTGGAGGTTTGTAATGTGAATTGTCAAGTGAATTAGGAAGTAGTATAATTAATTATCTGCTACCGTTGACTTCAATAGAGATAGGAAATAAAAACTATTTAACGCGCTTCAAATCTAAAAAACTACAATAAAACTAAATTAATATCCAAGTATAATGTATCTTCGTTCCTCAATAATTCAATAACTCCGCGTCATAATTCCACTCCTGAGTCTTCGTCAAAGATAACAAGAGCGATCGATCTTCGGCCTACAACGTCACTAGCATTCTTTACCTGCCAAAGGTCGTCAAAATAACCATCAGAAGACATTGAAGCGAAGAACTTTCAGGAAATTATATAGCCATAGATTACTACACAGTGTAGTGCTGTGGAAGTGAACCTTTTCTGTACGTTTTAATATTATTTCTTCTGTGATTATAAGGTCGGTCGGTCGGTAATTTGGCTTCTAACTTGAGATCGTGCTGCGATAGGCCCGTAATTTTGTATGAGTAAACATTTGATGACTTTTAGCTATTGTTCAACTGAAACTGGGTTTGGTTAATTGAAAAGCAGTGGCATTTAATGGGTTCTTTATGATGCTAACTAAAGTATGAGATCTTAACAATTTTGGAACTAACCTATAGTTAGTCAACATTTAATTTTGCTTTACCCGCTGCATTTGATTACCTTTTTGGTCGCATTCTGCGTAAAAAATATTTTGCTATTCAAATTGTTGTTAATAAAAAATATGATTATTATATTATTCATTATTGTAGCTAAAACAACCGTGTACCTACCTTAATACTCTGATGAGTAAAACTATGCTCTTTCAGTATTATAAAAACAATAAATATGTTGTTTACTCGTAGATCTAGATCTCAGTCTCGGTTGGTAAATAAAATGTCAACGTACATAACACTACAGAGGGTGTTAACGATGATAAAAGCGCTCAAACTATTCCCATAAGAACACTTGTGCAAACATGTTTCTCAAACTTTATAAGAAGCGTAAAAATAACCTTCGATAAAGCTCAAATTAGACCAGACAGGCGCGCCGAACAACGTCACAAGCGCCAACATCAGTAAAATGTGGCGATCGATGAAAGCGCTCTTTGTTTAGCCGATATACAAGCCAAATTCACATCACGTCGCCGAAAAACGCAAACTGAGATAAATAAACTCCCCCTTCGGAGAGGCAGTAAGCGGCACCGTTTTAGCGGACCATTTTCGTCTTTAACGTAAAACACTAAGGCGCGTTTTCGGACGGGTCTCCTCGAACAACAATTGAATCAGTTCACGCAGCATCAAATCACTAAACCACTGGGCGGGGCATACTCAGACTCCGCCGGGAGAGAGAGACGGCGGAAACTCGCTCGAGCTATAATGCTTTAGTAAGACAGAGATAGAAACTTATCCGTTGGAAGACTACTTGAGATGGCAGGCCGAAATTAGGTGCTTCCCGAGAGCTTTTTGTTCGTCGCCCGCGGCGGCAGTAAAACGAATAGTGTCACTGAGCAGATTGCCTCTCATTCAGCACTTGACAATTAAATAAGTGCTCTTGAGCGTAGTATCATAAAAATAACTCGTCACAATAATATGATTAATGGGAGCGCGGACACTTTCTATCGATCAATTGTCAGCTACTGATAATTAGAGAGTGATATTCAAATAAGGCAGGTTTAATTCGGCTTACGAAGTGGCGTCTAAACAGGAATCAGGCTGCTGGTTTGCTTATTTTTATTACATTCATTTATCTAAGCAGATTTGAATAGTGAATAATAAATAATTTCATTATGAGTAATTCAGCTAGTGAACTCCCCTAATTTGCATTTAATGAAATTAAATGATCCATTTGGAGATATTAATTAACGAGGGAATCAGTGAACCGTCTGCTAAACCGCAGGCTGCAGACAATGGCGCGCTTCGCTATATCCAGCTAACAGCTGACAGCTGGATTACTTATAAATAAAGGGGACTCTTCTATCGTATCCAACACATTGTATTACTACTTAATAGAAGAATTTCCGAACCGATTTTAAATGTAAAAACATTTTCTTAATGTATAATAGAAAGTTGTCCGTAATCAACAAACTAAATACCAAATATTTACCCGTCCATAGTAGTTTGTATAAAAAAGTACCTAGTAGGTATAAAAAAATACAAATCTAAATTACGACAACAGACCAATAGATTTTTGTCAGTGTAACTGACATTTTAACTAGGAGTAGGTAGACAAAATATCCTAATATTATTATATGTACAGAACGCTCTGAAACACTCTAAAACGCTCTTCCTACATGGGAAGTATCTACTACCATGCATAATATGTCTGCCGCTTTCCTTCGCATTGGCTTGTTTCATCAGCAAGTAAAATAATCCCGGCCGCGATGCCTGAACCTGTAAAAGCTTAGCCAATGTATTGAGCTAGCTGTTCCCTTACCACTGTGCCAGCATATTAACAACGATGACAGTGCTTGCAATAACAACTCCCCACGAATTAATAAAAACCTCACTGGATGACAATAACGAGCCACTTCGGAACTAATCGAACACTCGAAATTAAATTTAAAAAGTAGGGGAGCGAAAAATAGAATTGTTTGGTCGCTTTATTTACGATCCGCGAATCCTGTCGTATAAAAACTTAGCTTAGTTTATTAATAAAATTATTTTTATGTCCAATGTTTTGGTAAATTCCTTTCTATTTTTGGAAGTGCATGATCGTATATAATTGAATATAAGAGCTTTTTAAGCAATGAATTATCAATGAATGAAAATACGTTATTGTACACCAAACAAAATAACAGTACACTAAAAAGAAATACAGAATAAAAATAATTGTAAAATGGGCGGTCTTATTAGGAATCCAAAAGTTGTAGGAATTTGTAGTAAATGCCCACTGGCATCGCGCACTCTCAAACTGTTTAGAATCTTAAGTTGGTGCTTGGTACTAAGAAGTGTTTTTTTTTATATTATAGATGTTCGAAATATATTTTTACTGATGAGCAGTATATAAGCAGTTATTTTAGTGTACCAAACTACAATTTACGTTACAATTAATAAAGTTTTTGTAAAGAGCGTGGCAAATTGCCACTTTCGAATGAATAAGTAAACAAGCAGAGCAGAAGCTGAGCAGGATTCCCGCAGTAATACAAAGTAATTTATACGAGAGTTCACCCTTTCCGAGTGAATCAAATAAATCAAATTAAAGTACTAGACCACGCTCCGGCGAACACAGGAGTGCCCAAGACGTTTTGTCAAAAATTTATTATTTCATTTATTTATTTTTTATTACTGTCATTGCGGTATTTTCATTGTAAATGGAGTGGTCTGTGACAAATTTGATGACTATTGGGGCATTGAGGTCACATGTAGGGTTGTGATCTATGCGTTTGGGGTCCGTAAACGACAGTTTAGATTTTTTTTGAGTCAATTTGAGTCTATAATGTCACATAAATCGTTTTTGTGTAATTTCTTGTGGGATCACAGCAGTCCGTATCGATTTATTTGAGTTACTAATGGACCGTGAACGCATTGTCATCTTTATTAGTCAGTTGTACTGCTTTTTGAGAGCTTTCAATAAAATCCTTTCGATTTCAAAATTTAAAGATATTTCAATTAAACTTATCCAGAGGATATTTTGAACAGCAGGCTGATCACGAATGAATTTTAAACATTTGTCGCGTTAACGTGTCTTAGCGATATTCGACCTTATTTATCATAATCATAAATAATCATAATCACAAATCATTTATTTGCGTCAATAGTGTGTACAAGGTAGTGACAAAATTAATAAAATAGGTAGCAGCCATTCCCCATAGTTGGGATGCAAATAATAGGTGTGGGCTTTAAACAATTGAGTAGGTACTAAATATAACACAACAGTAAAATTCACAATAATAATAGAACAAACAATAACCATCAGATTCAAGCAAAATAATTAATAGCATGTTAGTAATAGTATGTCAAATATATTAATTAATGTCAATGTCCCCTTTTAAATAAAATTATGTTACATATTATGTCATTTTAATTTAACCATTTTAATCTGTTTTTATCCTGTTTTAACATATTATTCTGTTGTACCTAACATTTTATTCTGTTGTATGATACGATACGGTTACGCGACTAACGTGAAATTAATTCGTGATTAGGCCTCAGAGTAGACTAGGGTATTTAGAACTTACTAAGCAAGACCGCGTAGTCCAATCAACTAATACGGATTTTTGTCTACAGAACAAAATGGAAGCGGCAAACAGCAGTAGGCCTGGAACTGCTGGCAGAGGCAGGCAACTACGCGGCATTCCAGAGGTTGTACGGCGGGTACTGGGCTGGGGTGCCGGCGTATCCTGCGCAGCCAGCGCCCGCGGCCGCCGATCTGTACTACCGGCAAGCAGCGGCTACCGCGGCAGCCGCCGCCTCGGCCAGCGCCAACACGCTGCAGAAACCTTTGCCTTACCGGTGAGCTATCCCATCCAACTCGTAACTTGTACTACTGGCTTTCAATAGAAGTAGGAATTTGAGCTAAACCAACCCACTCTGGCAGCTTTCAGTTTACCAACGATTAACTTTCCCCAACAATAACATAAAAGTAAGATATATTTTCGACATGGAGCAAGAACTTCAAGTTGGTAGGCACCTACTAAGATTGCTACCATATTCATATATAAAAACAAGTTCATTGATAAACAGTTCTTTTTCTCCCTGCCTCATCTCAATAATATTATTTTGAAATATGGGGCTATTTATTGTTTTCATTCTAACATTATACCTAATTTACATAATTTAAAGAAACACAAGTAAACCAACATTTCGATTTTGTTTGTTTATAATTTCCGCTTCTTACAAATTTTAATCATTTCTTCATCAGGTTATACCCAGGCGCGCCTTTAGGCGGTGTACCACCACTCGGGCTGGGTTTGGCTGGTCCCTCAGCGCACCTCGGCTCGCTGGGAGCGCCGGCGCTGGGAGCCCTGGGATACTATGCGCAGGCGCGTCGCACGCCGTCCCCTGACGTAGACCCTGGCAGTCCCCCCGCGCCCCGCTCCCCGCGAGAACCTTCCATGGAAAGGCGCTCCGATGATGAAGACGACGATGAGACCATACACGTCTAAAGTTCTAAACAAATTAAATTGAAATCTGTTTAAGAATGTGTTAATGAAAAAGCGGGCAAGCAGAAAATGCTTACGTAACGGTAGATATTTATAACCGTTTTGTGGTTGGTATGCAAGTGTACAGTGTAAGTAATTTGAAGTGTGAACTTTAGTGATGGACTAATTGAAGACTGCTCTTGGTCGATGTCTGGATAGTGGATTTTAAAATCAACGGTATCAGTTTGAGTGCCGGTTTGGTTTCCTGATTACTCATAGTGAATACTCCAGTGAAAAGGACACGATTTGCTCGGTAAAGTTGAGGACAATAAATGTCCGTATGTGATACTTATTGTGAGCCCAGGCGTGATTTATCGATTCTGTAAAATATTGATGTCGCGGTTAATGTACAAGTATGATAGTAATAAGTTCCGATTAGTGATTTAGGATGTTAACATTCCAATAAAGATTGTTATGTTAAAATTATGAGCATTATCACTCTTTAGTGTTTTCATTTTACACCTCATTCAATCATTATTTACGAATCCATTGAAAATCATCTAAAGCATTTTGAAATGCACTACTTTTGGTGTGAAGTGTGACGCTGAAGCTCCAACAAGAACAGCGATAAATCGATGCAATTTTGTATTATAAAGTATATAAAAGCGGATAAATATGTAAATGTACGTATTGTTAATATAGATAGGTACCCAACTTAAAGTATTATGTACTTAATACCATGCTACTATATAAGAATGGTAATCCATATTATAACAATCTGTCTTAGATTTTTTGGTGTTTTATAAATTAAAATGTTGTCAATTAAAATAGCTATTGTGTTTCTCTGTTTTGGCACAATGCTTATTTATGTTCTTCTGAAAATTATTGTTATTTTATTTGGACGCAATAAATTATTCCTACTGATCATATTAAAGGGAAATGCACTTGATATATTAGTTTCATTGATTACATTATCCGAACAAAACCTTTTAATTAATTAAGATAATTGGATGTCATTTGATATGGATAACCTTGATAATGCGACAATAAAGGGTTTTTTAGTTCTACTAGGTACTTGCTAATTTTACAAGCATGCCTCGCCCTGATTCAAAGGTCACACTCGATAGGAACGTGCCCTACGATGCAGTGTTCGGCGTCCATTAACTTGAGGAATACAGTAAAGTCTCAGTGTGTTTCTTATTTCAGTTCTAATATTCTCGACTCACATACCACCAGGGTCAGCGGCCCGATAACGCTATCGAGATGGTTTAATAGCAATTAAATAGGATGGATGGGAATAAAAATGTCAAACTGAAAGCCATCTCGATAGCCAGACATTAGCGTAATCGGGCTGCAGTCTAAAGAGAATTAAAAATGCCTATAGGAACAAGTAAACCTTTCAAGTTCCGAATGACACGAAGTTATCAAGTTATCGAGCTAACGACTATATTAGAGCACATTTTCGTAATAGGTTCTATTAGCATTCACAATCGCATGTGACCTATTGAATTGTAGGTAAATACGTAGGTAAATACCTACATGTCTATTGTGATTGACAAATGAATGTAGCAGGCATATAAAACATACACTTACCTTACGACAGGTTTCTCTAATATAGTATTGGCCTTCAGCAAATATAATTTTTTAATAGGTATTTTGATTAGCAATACTGAAACGGAAACAGCTTCACGACTTTGATCCCCAGCCACTTTGATTAGCAATAAAATTACATAAGTTTCAAAAATGATAATAAATAGTTAAAAAAACAAGACAAAACCTGTCATTCTGTCTCATACATTATATTTTCAAAGGTTTGAATTTAGAAGAGAACTTCCATATTCCAATTTTTAAATACTGCAAGTTCTAAATTTCAGAATCAAATAAATAAATAGATTTAAAAAATAGACGAGAATTTCAATTACTTCAATTAAATAAAGCACCCATTTGCAAAATGTATATTGCATTGCAGATTTATTATTTTAACTTGAGTTGATATAAGCCATAAAAGACTTATCAAGATAAAGTTGTACCTAACCACTTGCAAATCGCACCGAAAGCCTTGTGAAATACGAATCTACTAATGCACTTAATCGTTTGAAGGCATAGAACAGTTGTAACGAACACCTCGGTGGCAGCCAGCGGTGCAGTGGTTCTAACTCCGCTTTGTCACGCCATCGGCCGTTTACACATTTGGCGATACGACTTTTTTCGCTACCGTCTTTTTGCAGACTGCTTTACATGTTTTTACTTTAAACTTTTATAATAATTAATAAATTCAAATTAATTTTTTGAATAACCGTAGGATAATTGACTTTATGGATCGTTATTTATTATTTTTATTGAATTTTACTATTTGAATGTTGATAGTGAAGCGGGAGAAATGCTTTGTGAATGTGTCTTTTTTTAATGCTTTGTGAATCTTGCACGTCAGCGGGAGAAAGGATCTTATGTTGCTAGTAGGGCGAGAACACATCTCAAAATTATAAATAATCTACACATTTCGTCCGTATGTTTAGGATGATCTAGCAATCAGATAGACAATTGTTCCACAGTACTTTGTTTCAGTTAGTTCTATTGGCATTTTGGTCGTGTCGTGCAGCGTAAAAGCGAAAAAGCGTCGCTCTAGTGTCGGCTCACAGTTAATAGCCCTGCGCTAAATTGTCTGTGCTATCTCCATTTGTATTTACTGGTGTAATGTACTTAAGGGGAAGCCAATTAAGTCCATTGTGCACTTGTGAGTAAGCAGACGTATCCATGTAAGCGCGTTTGCTTAAACCGAACTTATAGTGGCATGTTTTAAGACTGATTCAAGAACTACCGGCGTGTGAGGAGAAATATGATAGTACAGTCTGCTTGAATCGAAGCGCTTCTCTTGTTCATGTAAGGGTTCACTCGGAAGTCGTAACAGAATAGTCATGGTTGCAGCTTTTTACAAAGCTACTTGTCCTGATAGCGTTCACACAATCGACGCTCACGAATTGCCAGGCTTTCCGATTTCCTTTGAAACATTTTTAGTGGGCATAAAACCTATTTAAAAAGCGATCAGTCAGCGGCCGCTGATTGCCCGCAGAGCACGCCATCGGCCGTGTTCACAAAACGGAGCAATTAACAACACCACCACCCCACCGGCCACTGGAACCCCACACTTCCTTCCCTGTTCTGATCTAATCGCAAAACGACCGTTTTCTAGAATCGCCTACAAACTATTGCGTGGCCGGCGGTCGAACCGTGGACATGAACCCACAATGGATATTTGATTTGACGTTTCCATGGTACCAAACCGCACGCATTACAAGCCTGTAAAACTGAATTCGTATTATGGCTAAACGATAGTAATAGAATATAACACACAGAATATAGCCTCCGCTTGATGAATTACTTATAAATAAAATAAATAGGTATCAATACCGTTCTTGATGATATACCTATGATTCTGCAATTATAAATAATTGTTTCTTTTCAACACTTTATTGCGGACTAGCCTCTGGTAATGTTGAGACAGCCATATTTTTTATAGAAACGTCTACTTGCTTATCGACATACGGAACACTACAAAAAATAAACATCCAGTTATCACGCTAAGTATCCACGAGTGCAGAATTAATATTTATGCTGTTTAAACGTTGTTTAATTACAAGCAACACGAATGCTTTTTGTTCTGCCACGGTGAAATGGTCGAATTGAAATCAATACTGGACTTGTCAACTGGAAAAGTGAACCAAATAGGTACTTTTGTAGAGGATAATTTTAACCGTCATTTATAGCGCTGATTTCTGATGCATGCATAGAGATTGCGTCATGTAAAAAGGACGCCGGAAAACAGTGTAGGGGTTGTGATTGCGTATACAAAACACTCGCGCCATAACAACCCCTCCCCCTCCTTCTGGCGTTCTTTTTGCGTAACAAGAGCTGTACCTAACCATATAACACCTCTGTATTGGAAACTCTCTAGGAACATTGATTCTATATTAAGAAAAAGCAGAGTCAGTAATACTGACTTTGTTTCCACTCGCATAGCATCAATAATTATGCAAAAGGCTACTTAGCAGTTATTGACCCTAGGAAATGCGAGTTAAATGAGCGGTATATAGACGTCGTACCTCTCAGACCAATTAAAGCGATTATTAGGCGATGCACAGACAAAGGAATGTTCGTATGAATAAAATTGTAGATTACAAAAACTGTAACATTAATAGGCAATTACACCATTAACTGCAGTAACAAATGTGTTATGAGTAAAAACTGAATACTGACATGGTCAGTTTACTTAGATGACTTCCTTACGTAGTTTGAAATACACGATTATTATTTTTATATTTCGTCCTGTATGATGCCCTAAGACTCGCCGCTTACTCAATCTAAGAAACACTTCTGCGTTCCTTCGTTAATCTTGACGGGCATTTTGTTATTTGAAACACACGATTATTATTTCATCGTGTGTCGCTAAGTCTCGCTACTCACTCAATCTAAGGAAAAAAGAATGACGGGAACCGAGCGAATGTTGCTCGAAAAAACTATTAAAGTTGCATTTTATGTCCATACATCCGACTGAACACAAGTAACTAAGTATGCTTATAAGACTACCATTGATTTCAGTGCAACCCATAAAGCTATATAAATAAATAGTTACATGCGAATTTTCTGACAACGTTTCGTTAGTGAGCGCCTACACCACCCCTCAAAGAGTGCATGTGCCAAATTTCAGACAAGTATATAGATTTTATATAGGTACATAGGTAATTATATTTTATATTTAAAGCGACTCGAATCAATACATACTTTTAAAGGTTTTTAGTGAACTTGTTTGAATGTTTAAAAAAGTCGAAGGCAAAAATCATGTTTTTAACAAGGGCTTGGCATTTTTATGAGATTTTTTTCTTGCTAACTTCTATTTATTATGTAAACTTTTTTGTTGCTAAAACTCTTTCGATTATTACATTAAATTACGCTTGCTCAAGTAAAAATTTTGAGTGGCCACATCTTACACATCCCGGCCACATTTAACCGGCCATGAGACCAACTCTGCGTCTCGTGAGTGCGTCCCGTTCTTATGTAAATAAAGTAGAACATTACTTAGTATCGAATTAAATTACTGTTGGATATTTCCGCGGTTCGCATATTTTATGTTTTATTGCTCTGCGCTAATGTTTCCTGCGCTCTAAGTAAATGGATCATTTGTAACATTGTTACTAAATGGTGCCTTGGAGCTTGAGACTGAACTATTTGACGTGACAAGAGCTTTATGCCTCAAGAAAATAATTAATTATCGTTATAAAAAATTCAAATAGTAACTATTTTTTACCCGAGTGCCGAACGTTATTTGCTTGACTGTTGGTCACACTGAAGAATCATATTACTTTATAAAGTAAAATGATCCCTTTATAGAGGGATCATACAAAATTTGGTATTTAGTATGAAAAAACCGAATTTCTTGTAATTATCTTTTTGAATTACCTGGTACTGGTTTACGTGGTAGGTACTGGCGCCTTGTTTCTTTAGCTTTAGACGTTGTAAATAAATAAATATAATCTAGGTTGTGGAACCACAATTACAAAATGCCTTAAGATGTCACTAGATAAATTATAATTATAGTAAGTATATATTTACGAAAAAAATACAGATGTAAACTAGTATTAAATATGTCAGCTAGTTGGTTTCCATAGCTTTGCTTATTTTGAGGCTAGTTATTGCTGTATAAAATGTCCATCCAATATCTGTTTGTTAACTAATAAATAATAATAATAATAAATAATGCTGGACAATCCACACAACACTATCTAGCCCCAAAGTAAGCTATTCAAAGCTTGTGTTATGGGTACCAGATAACTGATATATCCAATACATTATATACTTACATAGATAGATATTTTTTATTATACATAGAAAACACCCAGACCATCGGAACAAATTTCTGCAGATCGTACACAAATTTGTTCCAAGGCGGGAATCGAACCCGCAACCTCTTGCGTCGCAGGCATGCTCTCGCCCGCTGCGCCACAGAGGTCGTCAAACTATATTATAAAGTAACGCTTCTCAGCAGAAATAATCACAAACAGTGCGTTTGTTGGTGCGCCAAATCAGTGGTCGCCATGCCGAGTCCCTGTGTAGATGGTATCTGCTTCCTGCTTTGTCGCCGCTCCATAATTACTGATTGCTCATTACAGCTGTGACTCCGGACTTATGACAACATGCAACTGTTATATTCTTGATACTATAACTATAATAGGTACACGTTGACTGGAAGAGACCGCTTTTGGCGATAAGACCGCCCATTGTACTTCACTAAACTTTTGAGCTTTATATTTGTTTTAATGTGTTATTGTCCTTGTGGTGTGCAATAAAGAGTTTTCTATTTTATTCTATACTAAAACTTTAACCGCCTGTTACCGAAAGCGCGGTCAATACTAATCGATTGTCAAGTCACTTGCAATCTCTATCTATCCGATTAGTGTTGATCAAGCTCTCAGGAACCGGGGGTAAAGCTACCAAATATTTGTATCAGAGGTAATGACTCCGAAATTCTTCAGTTTTGTAATCTGTGACATCTAATAATTTTTTTTTTATTTAAGTTTAAACAAACCACAATCAGCCAGGTATATCATACCTATAGCCTCCTTCATTTTCTGCCAGCCTCGTCTGTCCTGTGCGTCTCTTTTCCTCAGACTTCTCAGTACACACAAGCATTTCCCATTAGTTAATCACCGCTGCTACTACAGTAAGTTTCCTTACCATTTTTTCTTTCCCCAGTTAGTAGCACTGCACACATAGATACTTAAACATTTTATGAATATTAATAATAATTATTATTAAATTCAAACTAAACAGTCATAAGATCATACGGGAAAATATGATCACGAGTAATAAAGTGGCAAAATAGAATATTGGCACTTTACGCATTGGTCCTAGACGAGGTCTACTAAGAAAAGATTTCAACGCGTTCTTGCCGAAAGCGCTTGCGCACATTTTAGTAGTTAACTTATTATTGAAAGGTAAAATCTAAATGCTTTTGTTTCGGCCATGGTTATCCTTGTATAGCACAGGACCCTTCCATCACCTCCCGTGGACATCCAGTACGGCGATGGAGGAGCAACTTTGGTCAAGTTCCTATCGCTTGACTTGCGGGGCAATGCTTTGTCATGGGTGATGGTATCACTTAACATTAGCTTGTTCCATCAGCAAAAAGTAAAAATACTCAATTAGACCTTAAACTAAAAACCTTAAAAAATACTTATATAATGTTATGTAATGTTGCGGAATCACTACAATGTTCAAGCACAAATGAGTATTTGGAAGTAGGTAATAAAGAGGTAAAATTAAGGCACATTCAGTCGGCGGATGGTGAATATTAAACCATTATATTGTGTGCATTTGCATATTAATTAGGACGGTAACGTAAACTCGCCTAATGGATGCAATTAAAATACTTGAACTGTTCATATTGTGTGCAATTAATGTATTGCTTCTAGTCGATGCACACGAGTACTTACTCTTTAGGCCCAGTACACGTCAAAGTTAAATCACTTTAAGGTGAAATGGTAGCCAAACAGATATTTTGACTCAACGAAATATTCATTTTAAGACAGTAAAAACAACAAAATACTACTTTATTTTTATTGATAATCATACTTGGATATATTAGTTAGTAAATTATGGGACTAGAAACACGATTAACTTAATTTGGCTCGATACAAAAAAATCACAAAGATGCCGCAAAATCTTCATTTTTAGTGCGTTATTCTGATCGAAAAGCAGTTTTAATAGATTGTGCTTAAAGTTATGCTGATTAAATTATCACTACCGTATTCCCTATCAAATACACTAGTAAATTATGGATTTACTTTTCTGGGTGAGAGTCTATTTTATTTTTAAAATAACAATATCCAATTAAATTGAGCGCGGGCCGACCATACCGCCGCTCTCGCCTCTCGTCAGTCAGCCGCAGCGTGTCGTGGAGAGGGAAAGAGACGACGAATCTATGATACCACTTCACCTTAAAACTTTATTATTTAGCGCTGTGTTTCGGTGAAGTGTGAAATTACAGGCTCATTAGGCTTAACATCTGTATGCCCCTGATCTCCCTTATCTATAAGTTGATGGACGCAATACTGTGCTTCGAGGGCACGTTTTTATCGTATGTGACTTGCGAGACAATGGTTTGTTTAACGACTTAACATCCGGTAGGCAATTTTTTCCACCAGTAGGTAAGTAGTTGAAAAGAACAACACTATTTTAGGTGCTCATAATCTTATTTTGCCTTATCTAAAGATAATTACGCACTGTTTATAAACGTGCGTAATTGTTCTCGAAAAATGATAATGTAGAAGTTGCTATCAATACAGTTACCTATTTTTAACTATAAACAACATAAAACACAAAAACACAAAAGCAGACCCATTTTGTACCTAACGATCTGCAACATGCATGTTCCTTACAACTCATAAATAAACGGCCGATAGAATGACAATGAAGTCATTTCGATCACGCATTGCAGTTTGCCTCTGTCACGTTATAGTACAGTGCCACCAACTTATCCGAACCGATCTGAAGTTAGCGTTTGGGGCATCTTTCATTCGCTATTGGCCATTTATGCACAAACGGCTAACCTCAGACCCGTTCAGATAAGTTGGTGGCACTTTATGTATTATACTTTAGTACAGTCTACGTCATCAGACGGAGGGTTCTAAATTATTTATTATTACAACTAGCTGTTGGAAGAAGCCGATAGCCAGCCTGGTGTTAAGTGGTAACCATCACCTATAACAAAGCATTGCCTCGTAAGCCACGCACGAAAGGAACGTGCCCACGATGCACTGCGTCCATCAACATGAGACATACAGATGTTAAGCCTCACGTGCCTGTAATTCCACCGGCAACCACACTCTTCAAACCGAGACACAGCGTTGCTGCTTGACGGAAGAAAAAGACGTGGTGGTAGTTCTTCCCCGGACGAGCCCTTCACAAAGAGCTCTCTACTTTTAAGGCGGGGATATTCCAGATTTTTAGGTATTTCACGCTACCTCAGCCCCCTCAGGTTGAGCGCGACATGTTCTGGTGTGTGTGATTTACACGGCCGGCGTTTTTTAGATTTACAGATGTTCAAAAACCGTCCCGTGCCGCCTTAAAAATTACTCCTGAATAAATCAAAAAAGTTCTATACATATAGTATTAGGCCACAAGTCCTCGAAAAGAGTCTCTTTGGGGTGCATTTCATTTTTTTTGGCCACAATGTTTCAAAATGAACAGTTACACGGCAAAAAGACGAGAAAGGACAAGAAGTCATACCAAGTAACAACATCAGAATATCTTTGTACTACTATACAATTAAGACGCTGACAACAGCTACTGTACAGTAATATTAACTGGTTGTAATTTACGAAAAGTTATTTTCTCAGTAGTAAAGCACGCTATCGCTTTTTAGCGATAAGACCGCCCATTATACATTTGTTTTTATATTATTGTTATAATTTGTCTTATTTTGTTAGTTTTAAGGTGTGCATAAAAAATTTTCATTCATTCATTCTTTCTATAACACAACAAAACTAGTAAAACTATTTTATTTGGTACAATAATTGGCTTCGATCTCAATATTACTCACTACTCAATAGTTGGCTCAATCGTCAATAATCAAAATATATCGTAAATAATCAAATTATCCAAAAAGACTGCATGCAATTTTCAAATTCGTAACAGACTACTTAAATAGTGAATAGTTAGAACGGCAACAATTCGAAAAGCTAACCGGGGTTTTTAAAACACGAACGTGGCAACTGATAATATCTGTTTGTAATTAGCCTTACCGT
This sequence comes from Plemyria rubiginata, assembly GCA_963576535.1. Lineage (NCBI taxonomy): Eukaryota > Metazoa > Arthropoda > Insecta > Lepidoptera > Geometridae > Plemyria > Plemyria rubiginata. Next base: position 10,284,287 of record OY754908.1, on the reverse strand, counting down.
TTAGTCCCCCCGCCATCGTAAACGATTTCACCAGCCGCAGCCAGACGTATGGCTAACTAACCAGCTTTTTGTCTACTAGTACTTGCACTAACTAGTCAGTTTAGCTATACATTTTCAGAATCAACGGCAAATCTTGTCGTATTCAATAGTCGTTTCTCTTCGTGACAGTTTCTTTCGAAACAGTAAGGTAAGAGGATTCTAACTGAGAAAATGGCAGACATCATTTTATCACTGAAATAGACATAATTTTTAATTTTTTCATCATGGTTTTTTAATTTTTTCCATATGAGTATTCTCTGGATATTTTTATTAATTTTACTAGCTGCGCCCCGCGGTTTCACCCGCGTAGTTTTTGTTTTTATTTAACTCCGAGCATACGCAAATCTTAAAATGAATGTACTTTGATCAAATAGGCCACATCGACAACATTGCGCCTAAGTACTTAGATACAGCGGTCCCAGCTTGGCGGCGCGGCGGCCCGCTAAGGGCTCCGGCCCGCGCTTCGCCATCCACCGCTGCCTTTGATGCCACTCGCGCATTCCACCCGAGATAGAACCCTAAATTAGTATATTTTTTTTTGTTATTTATCTACTTTCAAGTCAATCGCAGTACGCGTACAAAAATTCTCGTACAACTTTGACATCCCTTTGCACCCTTATTAAGGGTAGTTTACAAAAACTAAAAATGTCATTCTTAATTATTTATTTAGAAATATATTTACTCCAAGTTTGAAATCAATCGAATCACTCGTTAAAAAACTCCCATACAAACTACAACACCCCTTTGCACCCTACCCTTATTGGGGGTAGTTCTCAAAAACTAAAAATGACAAACTTAATTATTGAATTTAGGGTATCTGTCCTCTAAGTTTCAAGTTCCTAGGTTGAAGGAATACGATTTTTCATACAAACGTTTTCAACTCTTTTGACACCCTTAGGGGTTGAATTTTGAAAATTCCTTTCTTAACACACGTCTACGCTGTAAGAACTATGTACTCCTCAAATTTCAAGTCTCTACGACCAGCGGTTTAGGCTGTGAGTTGTCTATATTGCAGTCAGTCAGTCAGTCAGGACTTTGATTCTTATAGTTAGATAGTATTGATTACGTTATTATTAAGATTCTTTGAGGATGTCTAAGGAGGGTAGTTAGAGGTACATCCAAACATTACATGTGGCACATACCCATATTTTGCAGTAGTTAGTATTTCATACGTGACAGGTTGCAAGCACATCGCCGCTTTGTCTTATATTCATATTTATAAAAATATTTTTCGTATCGTCGTGCGTTTTTCCAATTACAATGTCGCTATTAGCGCCCAACGTTTGCTTTCAAAGCATTACCTGCCACAAAAACCAACAGCTGGCAACATTTGATGATATCTACGTAACACGAATAAAATCACTATGAATAATAATATTATCGAGCATTATGAGTCCAAATAACTGTTGTACTAATTCGTTATTAATTACTCCGCAGAGTGTTACATGATTTTATAGCTCTACGTTATGTAAAAAGAAATTTTCATTCGTAAGAACGTAATTAGAGAAACGTTTTAAAGTAAGTACTCAATTTTAATTTTAAATGTTCTAAAATAAAGTAACGGCATAGCCATTTAGCAAGTTGTAAAATAAATTAGTTATTTAGCTTAATTAGATTAATCATAATACAAACCAGTTAGTATTCTAACAGCGGCGATGGGCTTGCAACCTGTCACGTATGGAATACTAACTACTGCAAAATGTGGGTATGTACCAAATGTAATGTTTGGACGTACCTCTGACTACCCCCCTTAGACATCCTCAAAGAATCTTGAATTAGTACCTACTTGGTACTGGGAGATCTGAAGGGATATCTACCGTGCCTGGGGATCAAAATCGTGAAGCTGTTTCAGTTTTTTTTTCAGATTAATCATCTTTTAGCGCAGATAGCTGGTGTGTTTTGTGTTTTTTTTGTAAGATTCATTAACGACGACTGGATACCCCCTCAGATTTCTTCTAGTAACAAAATATACTAACTCCAACTTTGAAGTGTTTTAGGCAAAATTTTTCTGGCTACCTAAGTATGCATATTATGTAATGAAGGTATATAGTAACGTAATGGAGACCAAGAACTGGCCACAGGAACGTAGGCAGACCAGATGGACCGATGACCTGGTCAAAGTTGCGGAAAGGAGCTGGATGCGGAAGGTGCAAGACCGAAGAGAATGGCGTGTAGGAAAGAAACCTTCACTCAGCATTGGGTGGAAGTAGGTTGAAGAAGAAAGAAGTACTAAAAATACTAATTACGATTACAGTTTAGCTCGATACTGTCAGCAAATATCCATTATGCGGCTAAGTTGCTGTGTTAATGAGCGCTGCGCGATATCGTCCGTTTTGTAGCGCGTAATCGCGATGTTATCTCCCCTCCCTCCCCCCTCTTGCCACTCGCCCGCACCGGCACCGGACCAGAACCCCCCAGGGACGCTCGCGCCACTGCTCCACTGCACATAGTGCACGCGCGCTCTTTTGACAATTGTTGAGTGGAGTGTAAATTGGTTTTATCTCATTAGCTTCATCACACCATGTGTAATGAGAATTAGTACCGCGGTTGGTCTTTTTCTCTACCTTCGTCATGAAGGAAAATATCTATAAACAGTCTATCACAGGGATGAGACGCTACTCCAGGTAACTTCAGGCAAAAGGTGTTTTTGTTTGATCATTTTCCTTTTTTTTGTAAACTAATCATATAAATGTAGATCTCAGAAATGATTAAGTATTCTATAAACCTTCCAACAATAAAATAATCTACAGCACAATAAGTCTAATTTCTGTGTCATAGCAGTTAAATTACTAAATGACTACACATTATGTCTAGGCACGCGGGGGCAGCTAACCGCGAAACGTCCATTTCATTTCCATAATTTCACAAAATGGCAGATTAAAATCCGAAATCGCTGACAATCGTCCGACGCACGTTGGCAGAACAATGGAGAACAGAGCTATGCCACAGTATAAATAATAGGAACATCTCAGTGTCATATACTTTCCTGTGCGCTAAACAATTTGTCTGTCAAAATGTTGAGAGCACCTGAATGTTCGTTATACTGTACCCAAATAGGGCTGCCCAAACTCTACACAAATAAAAAGACGGATAAATCTTGCTGGAAAAGAGAAAACAGGAGGTTATTTTCTACCACTGTTCCAAATTTATTATATTTCCTACTATACTTGTATGTTTGGATGTGAGGACGTGTGTGGTTCAATCGCGCTCTGAGTCCGTACTCAGTCATCAGGCTGAAACTTAGCTACTTTTATCCAAAAAAATTATCGGGAACTGGGTAGAAAACATGAACCAACTCTTGATAACTCTTTCGAGAAACAACCGACTTCAATGCACTGGAAAATGCACTCATAACATTTAACTCAAAAACTATTCGTCAGATTTGACTTTTAAATGGGACCACATGACCAGCTTTTGATTAAAAAAAGAATCTTCAAAATCGGTCCACTCCGTAAAATGTTATGAGGTAAAAAACAATAGAATTGAGAAACTCCTCCTTTTTTTGAAAGTCGGTTAAAAATGCTTAGAGCGAAGCCGTTGCCGCCATCTTTACTATATCATAAGAGTAAGGGTCGGTATACCTAATGGAAATATTGCTCTACTGACTTAAGTAAGCTAATAAATAATTATTTTTATGTCCGGAGAGTTTAGCCATCGCTTGGTATCCATATTTGCGTGATATCTAGGCAATAAAATAATAAAACGCCGTAATGGCTGTTCATTGTACACAAATGTGACGCAAATAATTGTATTTCCCATAGTGTGATGGAAAAGGTCACATTGTAAAATTAAGTACCTAGGTATTACCTATAATTTTCATGATGTATGGGGGCCATATAGCTAATTATTATTAGTAAGGTACGTTAATATGGGCAAGCAATTTATGTGATGGATACATGGGGCACAAACTAAAGTACTAGGTACTTCAAATGAAATGTATTTAAAAAAGATAATGAAATAAGTCTTCAAACAAACAGGTAAACCATTAAAACTCAAAGATAGAAACGAACGATTGCTCATTCTAACTACCATTCCATTACAAACAGCCATTGTGCATTAAACAAACCACAATTACGCTGAATCAATCGATATAAAGAAATTAATTACAAAAAAGTGCATACAAAGCGTGCAGTGGGTTTATCGCGACAGAACGCGAGTCTAAAACGAAACGACTAATTACTGACCGGCGAGCGATAGCATCAGCCACACCGTAGTACCCCGCGCCCTGTGTAATGCGTAACGCTATGACTTTGGTGGGCAGAGTCAGCGAGAGCGGTACGCTTGCTTGATGCTTTAAGGACGAAAGATTAATAACAGCATAAACTTTTTTCAGACAACTTGAAAATAGAATCTATCAAACAAGACGCGCTTAATAACAAGGAACGCCAAGGTGACACTGTTTACGTTCATTATTTCTGTCATAACAATATCTGCATCAATTCAGATTTTAATAATCTTGGCTTATTTTTAAATCCTGCTACTTTAATTCAAATCCACTGGATCGTATTTTATAATTATTAATTGCCATTATCTGAGCCGTATTCCGCAGGACTTTAGAAAATAATTGGAAGGAATGAATTGGATGAAAGCATGGTATACTTACTCTAATTCTGTGTTGCTAGTATCTTCAGGATCAGTAGATCCTAAAACATTTTGAAAATGTGTGGAATCTTACTAGACTCCACACATTTTCAAAATGTTCATCCCATATTAGATATTAGTAAATAATCCATAAGCTCATCTGACAGAAAACACCAGAAGCCAGTATGCAACTTTTTTGCCGCTCCGCTTATCGCTCCGCCTGCTCCATAATGCTGGCGTATAGCACCCGGTGGGTTTTAAAACAACACTTTGTTAATCATTTTGATTGAAATGAAAGGAAGCAGCTTGACAATTAAAATAATATTATGTGTATGCAGTAATTAAACGGGATATGCGTAGATAAGCTTTAGAAATCGTTCGTTTATTTTAGGTCAGCGATTATTGTAGGAAACTTAAAATTATGTGGGAACATCTAAAACAATACTGAGGGACCAGTGTTATGGGCGACTGAAGCTAAGCGGCGTTAATGTCTAAAATTAATCAAATGTGGTACTTTTTCTTATGAGTATGAGCTCTTTGTGAAGGGCTCGTCCGAGGAAGAACTACCACCATACCTTTTTCTGATGCCAAGAGAGTTGCTGAGTTTCGGTTTGAAGAGTGTGATTGCTGGTGTAATTACAGGCACATGAGGCCTCAAGTTGAAGGACGCAGGGCAGTGCAATGTAGCGTGCGTACTCCTTTTTGACTTACGGCGTATTTTGATTTTTACGTTATCAAGATTTTTTGACACTGCAAACCGTTTGATCGTAGCAACTTTCATTGCGTTGGTTTGCGTTGAAGATATTCGAATGAATGAAGTGAGAAAGTGGGGATGCAGTTTCAGTTTATCAAATAACATTTCTTAATAGAAGAAACGAAGACTTTTGACTTAAACAAAACTAGAAACGATTCTAGTTCCTAGAATACTGAGAAACCTATAAATAAGAATACGTTAGGTATCTTTCGAACTATCCCTGTCCCTAGTACTTAATAATCCGTAATAACATTACGATTCTGTCATACTTAGTATCTAATATCTTCATTGTATAATTTAAGCACTTCAGTAGGTACGAAGATAAACAAATAATTTTATGTAAATCAACATCTTATCTCACGCCAGTTATATTATAATAAGAAAGTTGAGCTTTAACATAACGTAACCATTGATAACTAAAATTAGAACAATGACTTTCCGACAAAAGCCAAATTACCATACAAACTGGTTTATTCTTAAGTTCATTTTAACGCATCAAAAAGTAAAAATATGAATAATTGAGTTGGATTCTAAGCATCGTTACGTTTTGTGCATTTTCGAAAGTATAAGTTCATGTTTGGAGTGGTTGTACTTTTTAAAATGCAGTTAGTTCAATGTTACAATATTTTAACTTGAAAAAAACATTAATATCTAACAATTGAGAATTTTATACTAACGGGCAGTGACAGGGCGAATTTTAAGCAATATTTAAATGCGAGAGAGAACCGTCGTCAGTAGCCGTGAAAAATACTGTTTAATCAAGAACGAACTTAGATTTTAGTTTCCTGACTTTACAGTTTCATATTCAAATAATTTCATATACTATCTTTACGTAAGTATTGGTGAACATTCCACACTTTACTATTTAGCCTCAAATAAGAAAAGCATGTAAGATAGGAACCAGATAGATATAACTAACTATTTAATATACTTTTTATGTAGCATATTCTTATAATGTTATACAAACCTATAACTAGCACCCAAACAGACAATAAATACGAAGAAGACAGAGCTACTCAATTGTGAAGGCTGTTTAAGTTTTATTAATTTTTATAGTGTTTACCTACGAGCGTTTTTCAAATCTAATTTTAAATTTTACAACAGGCAACCCTAAATTAAGGCCAGTATTGGCAAATGACAAGCTAATTCTAGTGATAACGACGTGATCTGAATGAGGATGTCCCTCCGTTACGACTGGTTGGTTCCTTGCACTCCGCTGCTAAGTGCGAGTTATTATAACCCTCATTGGAATAGCTCGTAAACAAGTTATTGTTTCCTTTGATTATTGAGGGCATTTATAATTATTATAAAATAAAGGCTCGTATCTAACAAATCTGAGTGAAGCCGGATAATGCAAAAATAAACATTAATATTCTCAATATTGACGGGCAGTGGCCTTTAGTAACGTTCGTTTTACTATTTTCATGAAAATATTAGCGTCCTTAACATAAAATCAGCAAACCTAGCCATAATGTCACACAAAATCCACAGTATTTTTATGTACCTATATTAAAAGAATTATGATAAAAGTTAGTTTAGGGATAGAAAGTGGAGAATGAAATATAATATTATTCGGGTTTAAGATGATTTATTTCTCAAAAAGAATACATTATTCACATAAATGAGTAAAAATTTTAAGGTTGACGGGCTAATCGTCATAAAAAAAGGTCTAACTAAAATAAAAAAAATAAGAAATATATTTCTAAGATGCCGGATCTAAATATTATAAGTAAATAAAAGTAAACAATAAAAGCCTGCATATTCTCATTTAGATTTTCTTAAGATGCAATTATTCTATCTTTTCAAATCATCATCTACAAAAGCAACGAAAGCGTATGCTAGTTTCTCAGAATAACTCAGGTAGATCTTTTTTCCTATACACAATACCACTTCTTGTCAAATCATTTCGATACTTACCTCCGGTGTCTATAAGCTCTATCAAAGCTAATCGGCTGTCAAGTCACTTGTTTTCTCTATCTTATTTGAAGAAAAAGCTGAAATAGCAAGTGACTTGACAGCCGTTCAACTTTGATCAAGCTTTATGAAATCGGCGGTAACACTCGCTAAGAAACTGAAGTACCGGATCAGAAACCTCAGCCCCGCTGACCCGGGTATCTCCAAATCCGACTAGGGTCAAAGTATTACCGTCGTTGTGTGTCTAATTGCCACGTCCGGCGGAAGTGGCCGGTTCCGAGTGTGGTGTCAGGTGACAGGGCCACCTGTACGCCGCTTGACCAACGCACACAACTGTCTATTATGAATGTGTGGGTGAGCCGAAAGTAAAGGTACTGACACACATGCTCAAAAATAAGCATGCTTCTTTTGAGCATGCTCAAAATACAACCGACGACCGACCAAATAAGCATGCTTATTTACTAGCACGACCTGTTCACACGTGCTTTTATTGAGCAAGGCTCGAAAAAAGCATGCTTTTGGCTTGGAAATAAGCATGTGTGTCAGTACCTTAATGGTGGTGGTTCAGCTGGGCTATTTGAAAGCATTTGGAAACGTCACTTTCTATTTTTTTTTGTGAACAAACAAATCGACAAAAACAAATTACTGATAATTTCAATCGGAAATGTCTTCGATGTTTAAAATACAAAATGCCCTTACGATTTTATGTTAGTGTCGTTTAGTGAAACCAGTTGTTAGGCTGAAAGTAGTTTATTAATTTATTTGTTTAAGGAAGACTAACAGCACACCATACATATAAATCAAGTATACTATATAAAACCAAAGGCTTAACATATAGGTATAGTCTCCTAGTTGGTAGGAACTACTTTCGTGTACCTTTTCATTTGATTTCGTGTATTTTGAACATAATTTTAATATTACCTTAGAAATTATAACAAATAGCATATTAATCAAATTAAATAAATAAATAAATAATAAATAAATAAATAATGCTGGACAATCCACACAGCATCATCTAGCCCCAAAGTAAGCTTCAAAGCATGTGTTATGGATACTAGATGACTGATATATTTAATACATTATATACTTACACAGATAGATATTTTTTTATTATACATTGAAAACACCCAGACCTACGGAACATTTTAACAATTAAACTAAAATAGCAAAAAAAATCTAGCACCTGCCCTCATTAAAAAAATAGGAAAGTGAATTTTTATTACTAAATATAGGCAAGGCGATTTTGAGCAACAATGTACCTATATAATTTACAGAGTGACACAAGCGTTTTTGTGTGAAACACTGTATGTTATTTTACGAGATGTATGTGTGCACAGTCGGCACACCAATTAAATAAATTGACAAAAAACTAATTAGGCAAACATTGTTTCGGTTTGGAAGTGGTTTTTCGGTGGAGTCACTCATTCGATCCTGCGATGATAATAATACTATGTTCTTAACATCAAATTCAATGGCGCTATTTTCCGGAGTAGGCCTACTCCGAAACCATGTTTGTTTGCTTATTTAGTTTTTTGTAGATGCAATATCAATGCGTAACATTGATATTATTACTATATTATATTTTTCTATATTACTATTATTATTATTTTTGATTACCTTTAGTAATTTGATATCGTCGAAAAAGTATACCTAAATGTAGCGAAAATATTTAGACGATAACAAAAAAAATGGAATTGAAGAATAAAGTATTTATTTAATTGAATTATCATAATCACATATGTAAATGATTATGATAACAAACATTGGTATAATGAATGTTTGATTTCTCGCTCTCTGTCTAATACATATAACTATCTATATGTTTTCTTGACAGCCTTCACAGCTCAGTTGGTGTAGCTCTGCCTTCGATTGGGTTCGATCCCCATCGAGAGCAAACTTTTGTAGAATGAACATAGATGTTTGTTATGTTACAAAAAAAACATAGTTTATCAGCTATCTGGTTCCCATATTACAAGCTTTGTCTTAGTTTGGGGTGAGATTAGTGTGGAATGTCCAATAAAAAATAAGAAAATTTTGGATATGTCCACCAATACCAATTTATTATAATCTTTGTAGAGTAAACTGTCTCGTGTAATATTTTGTTATTTAAATTATTATATGGGCAAGCTTGTGTAGGTGTGCTCTGCGATCCCTCATGCATGACTTTCAATTTGCAGAAAAAAAACGTTACGAATGTTGCGATCGAGAAATGTCGTGCTCGTGAGCTAATGTGTCGACTCGGCGCCGCGCCGGGAATGCTTGCCTTTTTGTAGGGTTCCGTATCCCACTATAATTTTGAACAGAACGGTACTGGGACCGCAACTTTCGACCCTTTTTCTCGAGAACTGAAATCACTAACCCCCGGTTTCTGAAAGCGCGATCAATACTAATCGGCTGTGAAGTCACTTGCTATCTCTATCTAATTTGAAGTAAAAGCTGGTGATGGTTACCACTTATCATCAGGTGGGCCGGCGGTTTCTGAGAGCTCGATCAACACTAATCAGGTGTCAAGGGTTTTGCTATTCTAACTTTTTCTTTTTTTTATACAACTAGCTGACGGAACAAGCAGATGGCCCACCTGACGATAAGTCGTAACCATCACCTTTATACAAAGCATTGATTCAGATTATTTAGAAATAAATAAACAATTAAATAAATTTACAAGAATTGCTCGTATATTAGATTTACAATGTCGTCATCAAGCATAGTAAATCAAGTGAGTACATTCACTTTCCGTCCGAGATCCTCATTCGTGGTTGCCATTCGAGAACCTTACTACCATTAAAGGTTCGGAAAAAATATAGATACCTACTTACAATTACTGAAATGCTTGCTCTCATTCTAATCAAATCATTATATTTTACAGGACCGTCAGAGGAGAGGGTGGTGCTCGCTCTTGTCAGTTTTTTTTTCTCCCCCATAATTACGTAATTAGTGACGATGAATTGGTAGAGCGTTTATATTGTGGTGCCTTTTGTTTGTGGTCGGCACCCACCGACCTTTGTACAACAGCTGTTCTATTGCAACTTTCGATTTGGATTGACTGCTGTTTTTAAACTTGTAAAAACGCTTACAACATTTGTAGGTAGAATGCGACGCGCACACGTGGGGAAAAAATGTAGATGAAAAGGTATTACAAAGAAATTGCCCGATTTTAATTTAAGCTCGTTTAATCATTTTACAACTACCTCATCATTTAAATATTATGTTTTCATGATACCTAATATAAAATTACAGTGCCAAATCTTAGAAAATTAAGGTACCTACAAACCAAAAAAAAACAAAAAAATGTTTTGTGACTAAAAATGTTTTGTGACCCTAGTTATTTGGCCACCACAGTATTATGAGGTACTTACTGTGTATTTGTGAAATGAATATCTTAGTTCGTTATTTCTTTCCGTGTCCAGAAAGTTGTAATTGCTAAAAACTGTCATATCGGTTAGAAAAGAACATTAATATTTGAAATAAATCATATTATATTTACTAACAATTCAGCATTTTTTTTAAAACACAATCGACTTTCAGTCTAAAACGATTTTTTTTATTGCTAGTTCGGTACCTACCATACAAATTTCAGCCATGTCTTAATTCAGGGAATCTCACTATCTCGAAACCCTCGAAGCTTTGAAATGAAGTGCCATTGAGAGAACCAAACCAATGATTTATTATTTTTACTAAGACACCAAAACGCCCTATTTAGACATAATTTACGACAGGATAATAATAATCAGTATTCCTTTTCGATTAGAAATCAATGAGCAGTGAGCGTAGTGGAGTACCCGGCGGTTGCACGATTAGCCACGCAATATCGACGCGAACAACCGATGGCTTCCATTCATCATTATTATAAATGTGCCACACTCGCTTATTTACGGAAATCGATATTTTTTTCGGTGTCGATTTTGAATGCTCACTTTCGACACGTCGGTAAACGTGACGGCATTGTGGAGATGACCCCTACATTGTTGTAGCATCATTGACTCCCTGCCATGCCATCACACCGAACTATTAGTTCCGCATCTATACTACATTTTATTATTGATTACATCGGGTCATGGCTATCGGTGATCGGTAAAACAGACAGTCCTAATTAATGATCGTCTCTTTGCCGAGGTATGATTAGTGTATACTCGTAGTTCAATTTTCGACAACAAAAGCGTCTGAAATGTCGAGCTACAAATTTTTCATCTGTCTCCGTTTTACTCAATCTATCGTGTAGGTAGCGTGGATACGTAGCACCGGCAATAGTACCCACCTATAACTCGAGGTACAGTCACACCTTATCAAATGTAACTCTATTTCAGGCAAAAGTTCATGGTGCTCCAAAGCTCATTATTATTTTTTGACAAATTTATTATACCTACTAACCTTACTTTCGTAAGCCACTATGCATTTAATTTATGGACTAATTTTATTTGAGAGCGCGTCCTGATGTGTTATTTCTCTGGGTAAGACAATATTTCTTGATAATTTTAGATGAAAGCACACTTGTCATTCACTAAAGCCTATTCTGATTCTGATAAGCCTTTGGAGGTCAACGAGTAGGTATAGCCTCTGCGGCGACTGTACTACGTAATAGTGGCTGCAATATTGATAAACGTCCGTGGGCAATCAGAGGCGGGCAATTTGCGCGCGATTGTCCGTGGTGAGATGCAAGCAAATTGGACTGACCTATGCACGTACAAAACGGAGCTGTTTAGAGCTTGTAATGCAGTTAGTGGCTACCGAGAACTGCAAGGAATGCTAAGCATTGTTAAGACTAATACCAAAATGTATTAATATTCGCGAAGCCGAGTTTTTATTCTTGCACAATGTAAATTGAAGTTTCTTGTGTTCTCCAGTATCGATAGGCCCATAGGCTGTGGAATGAGTTACCATCTGAAGTTTTGCCTCCAAGATTTAACATGAAAAGCTTAAAAAATATATTATGTTAATAAAGTCCTTTATAGGGTAGGCAACGCACTGACAACGCCCCTGGTGTTGTTGATGTCTATGGGCGACGACGGTGACCGCTTTCCATCAGGTGGCCCGTTGGCCCGTTTGTCTATCTTTTACATAAAAAAAGACGAACAATGTGTGATAAGATATCTGTCCTTAAATCATTGCCATCTTACCAATGGATTGAAAAACCAGAAAAATAGTGTCATGGCTTACTTTGAGCTCTGTTTTAACATGAGTAACGTTTAGGTATGCGCAAAAGTTCTTAAAGTTAAACTTGCCATTATGATGTAATTAAATATCATCATACATCTGAGTTCATGATACCCAACTAAAATTGATTGTAGAAAACAAAATAGAAATCATGACTATAATAGAAAGCTATATACTTGAAATGCCTATAGTTGAATTCTATTACTGATTTGCATTATATTTGACTAAGGAATCGGGAAAATCGTGAACGCGCAGGTCTCACATAAATATATAATGAGAAATACGATTGCGCAAGAAAATGATATCGATATCAATTCGATATTCCAAAGCTCGCAATCACGAAAACAAATTTGCGTTCATTTCCTTTCCCTTAAAACAAACGCAGGTACGTTACTAGTGAAACAAGAGGGTTCGAATTTACAAACGTACGTAAGATAACAGATTTTCTGATAACTTTCTTTATAGCTCTTTGTGAAGGACTCGGCCCGGGAAGTACTACCACCACGCCTTGTTCTGCCGCCAAGCAGCGTTGCTGTGTTTCGGCTTGAAGAGTGTGGTCGCCGGTGTAATACAGGCACATGAGGCTTTACATCAGTATGCCTCAAGTTGATGGACGCAGGGCAGTGCGTCGTAGGGCACGTTCCTATCGTGCCCTACGTGCACGATAGGAACGTGCGTGACTTACGAGGCAAAGCATTGATATAGGTGATGAATTATCTACTATTTTCATTGTATTAACTATTATCCTACTAATATAATAAATGCGAAAGTTTGTAAGTATGGATGGATGGATGTTTGTTACTCTTTCACACCGGAACGGCTGAACGGATCTGCATGAAACTTGGCAGAGAGATTGGTTATAGTGTGGAATAACACATAGGCTTTTTATCCCGCGGGAGTACCGGGATTTAAATCTGCGCAGGTGAAACCGCGGGGCGCAAGTATTTTATAAATAATTAAAAAAGATGACATTCAAATACTATTGTAAAAAACTTGTTAGTGAATTACTAAATTGAAATTGCGAATTAAAATGACGCCCATGTCCTGGTTACGACCCCGATCGTAAAAGGATTCCGTAGCAATAACTTTTATGAGGCGGCAGATCGTAATGGAAACCATTTCTCATCAATTTTCTAAATAAAGGCGCACAGAAGCCAGCGGATAAAACAAAGCGCGCGCGCTCACGACATAGATTGGGCTGAATTATCGCTTTACCGCAGAACACAATCTCCCTCGCTGTTTGTGCCTGCACACGTGTATCTATCTAAAGTATTGTATTATACTGATCTGAAGATATAAGATATAAACTTAAGAACCAACCTAAAGCTGCTAAAACGCTGTGCAATGACAAGAAAACTATCGAGAAAGCATCACGTGACTAGACAAAATCAAAATACAAACTCAAGGTGTTACCCGCGATTGAAAAGTATGTCCTTTTCCTCAATGTTCTCTCCCGACCCCCACTCGGACCCCCCATCGACCCTCCTCGACTCCTGTTTTCTGTCATTTTGGGATACAACATAGCTTTTGCATTTTAATTTTTTTCTAGTGTTAATATGAACGCATTGAGCGTTAGTGAGCTAACGAAAATGTTTCGTAGTTTTTGAAGGAAACCTTCTTTAAAACAAAAGAAAGTCTACTTAGTATTTAATCTACTGATAACTTGACACTCTGAAGATAGTATGTTGAATTGCGGACAGGCAGGTGCCATAAACGGAGAGAAGAATATTTTACTAATCACCTTGCCCAGAGTAATATTGAGTCTAATCAAAGCGCGATAACAGTCATTTTTCATTGTAAGCCAATTTTAAGAGACAGAGGTAAAATCTGCGCGGTCGATGCGAACCATCTTATGCACTCAACCCATGTTGAGATAACGCGTGTGAATTATGTTAAATCCGAACAGTTTTTCTCCCTGTTATCAATTTACTGCTTCGCTAAGTACAACGTTTGATTCTGATTAAACTTAACCGATTAAATTTGCTTTGTACTTCGATTTCTTTTGCAGCAAAGTTTCAACTCTTTTTTTCGTTTTGCTCTTTTACCACAAGGCATAAGATGTTTATTTGCATGTCAATGTTTTAACCAATTCTTGTAATAAATAGGAGGCACTTTTAACTTAGCTAGACTTTTCTGTGGATACCTAAACTATAACAAATACCTAATTCGCGTCCGTCACGATAGGTACATGTTTGGTTTTTTTTATACAACGCAATATGTACCAATTACCTACGTGGTTTGAAAGTATAGCGCCTGAGACTGACAAGTTGAGGAGCGATAGGTTATGGTTAGGAGAGACGAGACGACCAAAGCTATGTATAGCAATACGGCCGAAACTGTATACAAACGTCAGATTATATTATATTATATTATAAGCATAGTATGGGCTGGCATGAGAAAGGAAGAAAATTATAACGAGAAGAGTGGATGAGGAGTATGGATGTGGATGGAGAGGCAAGCCAAAGAAAAGATAGATGGACTGTTTTGAATGATGACATGAGTAAGTAAGGAGCGAAAAGCGAGATGACGTATGAAGAGGAGAGTTGAAAAAAACTTTAGTCCGACCCCACTTAGCGTGTGATAAGGACAGAGAGAAGATGATGATGATCACCCTTATCCCTCAAAACTTAGAAGAATGCCCAAATAGAAAAAATTACAACTAATAGTAACAATTATTTACAAAATGTACAAAATATACAAAATACATATGAAACAGTTGAGCTATCTGCAGACCGTTGCAAACGATCTATAGATAGCTCAACTGATCCAAATCAGTGCCAGTCGGAAGCGTACCCAAGACAATAGATAAAAAATATAATACAATAGAAAAAATACTTTACTACTAACTACATTAAACCAAATACCGCAGGTACCTTAAGTATAATCCACTTGGAATTGTAACGGCCAATTTACCGTCATTACCAAAATACCTATTTACATGTGAATTACAATAATTTGTCAATCAAAATGTCGCGTTACCAACGCGGGGTGAAAGTGTGACGTTAATTTTGGTACAAATGACAAATTACCATCATCTTTCGGCAAAAAATACTGACTAACGGCTATTTAAATTGCTCGTAGTTTATTAAACCAAATTGGTGTAAACTATGTATGTTCAAAGACATTTTTGAAAATAATCTTTATGAGTACTTCCAATTTGTAGATCTGGTTTCGATGCTATTAACTTAAAATTATTTTACCTCAGACATAATCGCCGAAATAATAATAATATTTATACCGAACAGAACATGTGCACAAGTTACAAAATAACGATGAGACTGCAAAAGTTATAAACTGTGGTGCAGTCTCAAAAATAAAAGGAATGCGATTTATATGGTTGAATCACAAGGATTGGCTTGCTAAATTTTATTATTCTGAGCTAATTCACCTTGGTGAATTAAATACATTTTAACGCCATGAAACTAAGTGAATCTAGGTGCCACCCCTATGACTGAGAGCGATCTCTTCCAGGCATCCTTAGATGGATATGGATAGTTCATTAATATCTGTATGTTTTAACTATTAAATAAGTATCTGTTAAGTTAGAACTAGATGTAAATAATAAAATAAAGAAATAAATGTCGTATCGCAACGCAACGCAACTGCGGTGAGCACGTTACAAATCAAATGTTGAACAATCGCGAGTAATTCGTATGTCGCAAGTCATTACCGCACCGTGTTCCTGTCTGAGCACATTAAATATAGCTAAACATAACAAAATACTAAATTTCGTACGTACCGCAATAAAATTAAGTTTTTTACAGTGTACAGCATTTAAGCGGTGTCCTAAGTCGGTATACGAGGGGACTTATTTCTTCACGTCTCTATATCTATATATATAAAAATGAATTGCTGTTCGTTAGTCTCATTAAAACTCGAGAACGGCTGATCCGATTTGGCTAATTTTGGCCTTGAATTATTCGTGGAAGTCCAGGGAAGGTTTAAAAGGTGAATAAATATGAAAATGATCGGAATTAAATAAAAACCAAAAACTACGCGGGTGAAACCGCGGGGCGCAACTAGTTAGAAATATTTATGTATTAAGAATTCATTTTAGAGTTCACCTATTGAAGAAATAAGTACAAGAATCCACTTTTATCATATTAAACCACATCAAACAAAATTGTTAATTAAAAACAAAGCATTACATAAAATTATGATAAGCAAACTGTATAAACATAATGGAATATAATAAGTGGAGCTAGTTGATTACGCCTGAGAACCGTGTGTGACAATAGCGCGTTCAATTATAACAATAGATTACGTGTGCAGTCACTTTTGAAAGTTTACTAACCTACGTGTTCAGTTTCATTAACTGTGTTAAGATTTTATAGTGGTTTGCTCCAAACTGGATCGACGTCAATGATTTTATACCGACTTCAAAAAAATGACTACGTTCTCAATACGACTATATGATAAGTTTGTCACAGCATAACTACGTCATAATGAACTGATTGGTCTGAAAAAAACTTTTTTTTATTTGAGGCTGTACTTTCAGATTGGTCCTTTCATAGAATATTTCATTAAAATCGGATCAGGCTTTTAATTTAAAATAACAGGAAAAAGTTACGACATCCAAGTCAAAGAAAATTTCGTATTTTGCAGTTTTGTTTTCAGTGTATTTAAAGTCTGTTTTATGCGAAAAAGTTATTTGGGTTTGCCTACTTAGTACGCCTCAGACTTAGGACATTAATAAGGCAGTAAACACACTGAATAAAATCAGACGCCTGTTGCAAGTGACATGCGACATTGTGGGAACCAGTGGAATAGTTTTTTTTATTTATAGATGTCAACCCTGAAAAGAAGCACACGCGTGTTGCGAGCGACATTGTTGGGACCAGTGGAATAGATTGTTTTTTAATTTATAGATCTCATTTGATTGTATGCGATGTTGTAGCCGACAATGGAACAGAACGGTCTAGAAGACACCTATTCGCTCTTGCCTTGAAGATACCCAAATTTCAATAATCGGAAAAATAAGACGACTCTCAAGGGATCGGAAACAGTGGCGTGTCTACGAGGAATAGCAAAACTTTTTCCTCATAGAACACCCATCCAAATATTGAAGTGCTCTAGAAATCGGTGCACTACGAGGTCCACCCCGTAATACAGACAGACCAAGCCTATATTCAGCGGTGCAAACAAGCTGAAATGATGATGATAGGTAAGAAAGGTCTTAGATAAAGTTGTTTAGCAGCAAAAGCTCTGAGATCATTTGACCGCCTACTGTCACAGTAGCGTCCCTAACGCGACACCTGCGCCTGCGCTGATGGGCTCTAATGGCCCTCTCTGTCTTACGTGAATACCGTGGCCAATTGGTATTACAGCCAAGGCTTTGATAAAATGACAGTTATTACGAATAAGCATATTAAATGAAGTTTTATTGATGCTTTATAAAACTCAAGATTTAACACACAACTTCACTGATCGCCAAAATGCCTATATTTGCCACCAAAGAAAATGTTTTGTTTTGTTTGTACTCTATTTGTATTCAATCGCTCATTCCACTCCGAAAACTAATACTTGAGAGCAAATAATGATAAAAACGTCCGGTTAGCGATCACCTAGGTAAGTAAGTGACATTCATATATAATTTTTAAAACAATTATGATTGAATAAATGAATTGAATTGAATTGAATTGAACACTCTCTGTCACCATTTCTTATCCAATTTCCAAACATAGCCAGGTACCTCTATGACCACTCAAATCGAATTAAAAGGCCATTACACATACGGCTTCCATGTACGGTAAGGCGTAAAAAATAATACACTAACTTCCTTTAAAATAATCTGTTCGCCGCGACCGCAGTGCAATCATCGAATATTCCATATCTAAGTACAACTTTATAGTATTATCAGAGGCGTATAATGAACTAAAGCATACTAAGGGCTTCTGCATACTGGGCACATTATCCCGGGAGACCGGATTCGTAACGGTAAAAGTGTTTTTTTTTATGGTGGCTTTTCAAGATAAATATACCAAACAATACTGGGTAAAGTGATGAAAATAAAGGACGGGCTCCAGTGCCTCGCCCTGGGAGACACCTATGTATACGTTGATGATGATAATGACTGTGTATGCCCAATTAGAGCAGTGCAATAGCTGAGTATTTAGCTATACCAGTTGTTCTATCTAATGAAGTCTAGTTGTTTGTTTGTATTGGGCATGCACTGCACAAGACTTCACATACACATTGTCCATGCCTCTCTTACTAACTCAAAGCGTATGAGTGCGACGGAGCTTCCACACATAAATAAAAACAAAATATGACCTCGTGATATAGAACCACTGTAAAAAAAACTCAGATTTTTTTAAAATATACAAGTATTTTTCAACTAAAGACGAATGAGGGAGAGATAAAATATGACTTTTAAGTAGTTGAAAGGGGCAGCCAAGAGAAAGTCAAAGATCTACGGCATCGGATATTTAAGAAAACTACTAATCTAGTGTGAATAATCCTTTAGTTCTCACTCAGTGTGCCTCATCTTTAGATATGTCGGGTTAGATTGCTCGTTTTGTGGCCATCAGTATCGGCGAAGGGCGTCATCCATCATCTGGGACGACTAATTACCTGCTACCTCGCTTCGGCTCTCTTATCCTTTTAATTCGTCCTCTGAACGCCTATAGACGTCCTATACGGACACCCATAGCCGTCATATAGATGCCTACAGACGTCAGTTTGGCATACATAATTGCTTGGGAGATACGCGGCCCGATTGCAGAATTAAAACCGAGAACAAAAAGTCAGTGCATTAGTTGATGTTAAGAGGATGTTAATGTATTTTGTGCATGATGGATGTTTTGTTCGAAATTATCGCATCGATTTATTAAGTTACGTCTTTTAAAGAACCTATTGCCGATGCTTTTTAAAAATCATTATGCATTCTCTTCGCAAATGTTAGTGAAATGTATTCTGTGTTTAAAAAACTACTCCAACTATATCAAAAAATTCTAAGCATCAGAATTATCACAGAAAGACTGCATCAGAACCGACCTAAGCAAATAGAACTTACGAAAAAATAAGCTATAATTCAACAAATAATGACCACTCGATGGGATACTAAAATCGTGCGCCGGCAATCGCAAGTAATCCACTCGATCATAGGCCAGGCTAGTCTGAAACTGCTCGCAAATAAGAATACTTTCAAACCATGAGCCAGCGCTGTAGCATGCCGCAGCTTTGTAGGTTTTCGAGAAACCCTGAAAACTGAAGGAATACATAATATCCTGATTAACATCCGAGCAACTACTTTGATGAGAATCTTATAATAACAAGGCCAAATAGCTTTCTATCCCAATATATTCTTACTGTTAGCAATTGTCAGGTCGCCCCTAGTTTAGTAAAGAATCTGCTTATTATAATCCAGTTGGATAGATGGTAAGCCTCACTCTGTAAGAAATGCAGCTTTGACCAGATCATCACGAGATCCAGTTAGTCCCTACGTAATACGTACGATTCGTGATAATCGGTCACGCCGCAGTCGTATACAAGAGCCATAAAGGACAGAGCTCTCCATCAAAAGGGGTAGTCGATTAAGTGTCGGAGTGAGTTTTATTTGCGAGGGTTAAGGGGAGGGGGTGGCGCCGCATTAATCATTAACAGCCTGCCTAATGACACCGCCGAAATGCCGCTTAAAGCTGGGATGTGTCGATAATCTTACAACATACACATATTTTATATTAAAAAAACACATTCCATTACAAACGTTGGTTGGTTTGGTGACAGATTGCATAGATTGCGTCTTGGGAAATGTAGACCAATGTTTCTTTCTTGAAATGGTGTGTACACCACGTTATAAAAAAAGTATGTAAGTAATATATCAGCTATCTGGTTCCCATATCACAAGGTTTGGCTTAGTCAGGGGCTAGATAAAGCTGTGTGGAATGTCCACCAATATTTATTATTTATTCAAGATTATGGCACAGCAAAATTCCTTTGCAAGTCTGCTAAAAGGCTATTTTCAATAATGTGATTTCTTAGTCAATTACAATATTAGACCATCTAAAGATTATGAAAATGTACCTAACTGATGTATAATGTAAAAATAACGTCTAATAAATAATTTTAAGAATAGGACTCGTGTGTGTGAAACTTCCAACTAGATTTTTATCGCTATTTTAATTTCTATAGAAATTTCTAGATGGCAACTGGATTAACTATGTGAACTATTCGGTATATTATATTATTTTGGATAAATAGACGTGAATATAATCTTAGGCGAATAAGTGCCTATTCTCAACTCGTCTCATATCAGATTCGAATCAGACTAATGATTGAGGCTGACCTAAAACAGATAGATAGAACATTTTCATTGTAAATTAACATCGCCATAGGGCTTAACAAAAAAACCTGTACCGATGCTAGTGTCTCGATAAATAAATAAATATTTATTTATTGTACAAATAAAACATAGGGACTGTACCTACCTACTTACAAAGGCGAGCTTAATGCTGGATAGCATTATCTAGCTGCAGTTAACTTTTGGCTAATGAGTCATAAGTTTTTGGAAAGAAATTTGTCGACATTTGTTGACAACAAATTTCTTACAACATAAATTCTTATTTATTCATTATATTCAATAAACTAATAATTATTATTTATAAATATTAAATAATTATTATTTATTATATTCAATAAACAGTTATAACTTTCATTTCTCGAAAAAAGAAAGTTAGTAACTTTCAAGAGCTTTTTCAGATGAGCCCATATCTCATGTACATCGATAGCTTCTCAGCAACAGTCACATCCCTGCGCTCAATATTAGATGTCGCTATTAACTCCGCAAAACGTAATTAATCGAGTAAGTTTATGATTGATATAACCAGTTTGGGGCGCTTTAATTCACTTTCCCAATTCCGCCATTTATAAAGTTACATCGGTTACATCCTTGGGAAATTGATTGGCTGTGCTGTAACGGATTTTGTAATATTCAATTTATTACGAGCTTTGTTACTGATAAAATTATTAATTTTGCTACGTAATCTATTCATCTATAATAAATTCAACTTCTTTATTCATGTAATGAAATTCATTTGAACTTTCAATAACTAAAATGGTAATATATCTTCTGTTATTTCTTTTATGGTGATTATAGATTATGAGCTAGATTGCTGCGATTTCTAGCTACATTATTAGTTATGGCTGTCTCGATTATAAAATAATTGCCACAAAACTATGGTAACAACCGTAGAATCACATGGCCCCTTTCTATCTTCTTCGATCTTTTAATAAAAAATACCAACTTTGAGGATGTCTATGAGTTTTCACAAACACTTCAAATATCATAAACATTTTATAATATCCTGTCTCTGTTTTTTTATAACACACGTTAAAAACCGTAGTTAAGCAATATTACATAAGTGGTATTATGATTATAAAATTCATTCGGTTGATAAAATTATTGCATATACATTTATTCCAACGATGGAGCTTCTAACCGCTTTTGGTGAGCTTTTAAGACTAGTTTAAATCTATCTTAATGACGCCATCTAAAACCCACTAACTTCGATAAAAAAGTTCAACGTCCTATTATTAATATGTAATTATGTATTACTGTGTATTACTTAAATACACCACACTCCACATAAATGGACGCAGGGCAATGCATCGTAGGGCACGTTCCTATCGTGCGTGACTTACGAGGCAATGCTTTGTTATAGGTTATGGTTACCACTTATAATCAGGTCTGCTTGTTTCACCAGCTATTTGTGTAAAAAAACAGTGACTATCTCATCTCCATCTCGTGTAGATACACATCAAATACTTAAATAGATCAGTCACATGTTTGTTTAACACTTGATGATTGAGCACCCTAACGCACTGGCGTGAAAAAGCCTGTGTAAAAACTGGGAGTTATCCCCACGAGGTAGGGGGGACGCAATTTGTAATATTTCACGAGCCAGTAGACGCTTATTAACTAGGCGGACAAAAAATCGACGCTGCAGGGGTGCTAAACATTTTGGCGAATGATGGCGGACGTCTAATAGACAAGCGTACGTAGAGCCGCTCATCAGGCCACCGCCGCCGCACCGCGCTGCCGCTTCCAGTAGGTGCACATAATTTGTTGAGAGTTCAGAAAAGAAACAGACAAAATATAATAAAACTTTGAAATGTCAAATTATATAAGTAATTTTGAATTCTATGACTAAGTTTTTTTATAGACAACAATCACATGTGCACATAATTGTACTGAGATTAAAAGTGGCCATGTCATTATACAATATAAGCGTGCTTTTGTTAGTGATGATTAGAAAACAGCCTACGAAATATTGTTCATAACATTATAAAATTAACGAAATCATATTAAAATATTCATTAGAAACCTTGAGGCTGTCAAGCATGATAATAATTGATTCAAAGTATGAGCCATAAATATATTGGAAAATGTTTTTCATGTCTGACTAACGCAAAAAGTTTACCTATCTAGTCAAAGCGCCCAGAGTATTGTAGGGCGGTAAAATACAGGGTTGTACCATTCATTTAATGTCCAACCCAATCAAATTCATGTAAAAAGATGTAAATCTCTCTACTCTGTGGGTCTACGATGAACTTTCCCAGTTTTTACTAAAATATACATTTTGTGCTTCGAATAAATAAATTCCGCTTGTGTATGTAATTTTTCTGGATTCGGATCAAAAAGGAAATATTCAGTAAGGAGGTATTACTTACCAAATTTTTCATCTTGATTTTCGTACTTAAGGATGAGCTCCGAAAATCAAGATAAATTAATATAAATCATTGGAAATATGACTATTCGATAAACGTTTTGCGATCCTATACCTACACGATGGTGCATAACTTCAGTGACTGCAGTAAAAACAAATAAATAATTATTGACCTTCCATGATTTCCTCGCAAAAAACTCGTAAGAGTAATGAGAACATGTATGGTTTCATGTCACTCGAATCCATCCCTGTTCCCATAACTTTCCCGAGTGGCTGTTATCCGCATCCCGTGGGCAAAGGGGGACACTTAGCCTGTTCTGTATTAGTCGTTTTTTCAACCCACTATAATAGCTATACCAGGCAGGACCTACCAATTCCCGTAGCTATACCAGCTTAGTTTTAACTGTGTTTTTTCTTAATACAATATTTTTTCTTTATTTTTATACTTACTCTTGCGTTTCCGAGATTTAGTTGTTCTGGACGTTCGGTTTAATTTAGTATAAGTATTTAATAGCACTATTTAATTGTGCTGTAAGTAGCACTACTACTTACAGCCTAAAGCTGAGTGACGACCGATTTTGTAGTCATAGCCAATAATTGTTCGCTTTTTGTATTTCTCCTGTTTTGTGACACAAAATAAACGTTTTTGATTTAGATTCAGGTTAAAAATATATAAATAAATATTTATACAAGAATTGCTCATTTAAAGGTATTAGATATAATTGCAATCCCAACAGTAAACTTACAACTTTCGAAGTGCGATTTATATATATTCTACAGTCGAACCAACTAGCTTCAGTAGGCATTTATAAAATGGGTAAATCGTCACGCCTGCTAAATGATAGGTAAACGCCGTTTAACCTATACGTATATACATTAGCCTCGTTTTACTTAGTCAAAGTTCCAAGTCCACAAGACTTCTTTTACCGAGCTTTATTTTCAAAAGCGTAAGGTGCATTTTTCCCACGACATCGTAAGGGGTGACTATTTCACGTTGAAGTGCGTAGGGCGGGCCGCCCAAACGTTTAGCGACCGTTTAAGTAAAGCCTGAGGTAGACACACCCACAAGGGTGAAGTATTCAAAGGAAAATATACCGGTATACACCTACTCCAAAAATTGGTACCTAAGGATATATTTATTTTGTAAGATATAAAAATAGATATTGGCAAATGGGATATTGGCTTAAATGTATATAATTTACACAAAATTCGCTAATCGATTTGAGCTTTGAATATTTTGCACAAAGTGATACACATACATTTCGTAAACAACCCTAAAATATGCAACAAACCTTAACCCTAATAACGTTTTGTAAGAAAAAAATGATTTCAAATACACTGGAAAATACACTCGAAAAGAAGATAATAATATGATCTACACCTAAATGTTGGTACAACATTTTTATTCCTCAATGCGGTCTTACCAATTACAGCACCATAATTATACTCGCTCGCATCTCGTATTACGGGAAAGAGGGTATCACATCCGCGCTGATTCCAATTTAAAATGTCATTTACTTGTTCGAATGCAGCCTCGTTCGCCACCTTCGTAGTTCGTACCCATTACTGCACCATAGCTGTTGGAAGTCTTGATAGTTATGCTTTACACCACCAAGTTTTAAGTGTTTCAACTCGCTCACGATAAGATAAGTGTAATCTAAATACAGTTACCGGTGCCTGTAATTAATATCCATCTACTGTGGCTTTTACTGTCTCAGAGTAAGCTTTATGTACGTCCGATAAAAATATTTTCGACTATAGTATAGAAAGAAAGAAAAGAAAGAAAGAAAGAAAGAAAGAAAGAAAGAAAGAAAGAAAGAAAGAAAGAAAGAAAGAAAGAAAGAAAGAAAGAAAGAAAGAAAGAAAGAAAGAAAGAAAGAAAGAAAGAAAGAAAGAAAGAAAGAAAGAAAGAAAGAAAGAAAGAAAGAAAGAAAGAAAGAAAGAAAGAAAGAAAGAAAGAAAGAAAGAAAGAAAGAAAGAAAGAAAGAAAGAAAGAAAGAAAGAAAGAAAGAAAGAAAGAAAGAAAGAAAGAAAGAAAGAAAGAAAGAAAGAAAGAAAGAAAGAAAGAAAGAAAGAAAGAAAGAAAGAAAGAAAGAAAGAAAGAAAGAAAGAAAGAAAGAAAGAAAGAAAGAAAGAAAGAAAGAAAGAAAGAAAGAAAGAAAGAAAGAAAGAAAGAAAGAAAGAAAGAAAGAAAGAAAGAAAGAAAGAAAGAAAGAAAGAAAGAAAGAAAGAAAGAAAGAAAGAAAGAAAGAAAGAAAGAAAGAAAGAAAGAAAGAAAGAAAGAAAGAAAGAAAGAAAGAAAGAAAGAAAGAAAGAAAGAAAGAAAGAAAGAAAGAAAGAAAGAAAGAAAGAAAGAAAGAAAGAAAAATAATTTATTTACCCAATAAAAAAGAAAAAACCAAAACAGTACAGACAGGTAACAAAAGATAATAATTTATAGACTAAAAAAATAATAATAATAGAAAAACCAAGTCCTGTATGGTGAAAATTATGGGCTAATAGGTCCCTGGCTCAGTATTATATAGACTATAGTATAGCCGTTATAGGATGGCTCATCATCGCTATTCTTGTACCTATGTTCTTATAGTTTTATTATTATTATGCTACAGTCAAGAATATATTGTTTCAGGGCTGATAAACAATAAATAAAATGGGTGTATACCTAAGAGAAGATGCTAAAAGTTGTAGAGAACTTCGCAAAGTACCAAGACCATACAACCGCGTTACAGTGGGGTGGTGTAGCGAATAACGAAGTCGCGTTTGATATGTTAATTCCCATAATTCCTACCTTTTCACTGCTTTTACAAGTTGTTGCAATGGCTCCACTCATGTTGGTATCTAACTAATAGAATAAGATAAGAATGGTATAATAAAGTTCAGCATAACCAAAGAAAACATAGAAAATACCTACTTTTGAGATTTTACATCAAATATTTCTTTTACCTAAAACATAAATCATTAGGTATAATTCTATATAATCTAAAATCACACTGTATTTAAGTACCTTAGAACATATACGAGAGTTTTCGAAGTGATTTTGTGTGGATGTTTCACCTGTGGAAACCGTGTGGAAACTCATAGAAGAGCTAAGGTTTTTCTAAAGTTTAGTCATCTTTTTATTATCTTCTTCTTCTTGTCGTGTCACTAGTTTCTATCTAAACAGTGTGATGAAAGGATTTTAAGTGCTCTTTATAGAGGCTTCTTTCGAGCACCCGCCATGTTTTTTAGAACTTTTTAGGTTGTTTGAATATGAGTCTTGTTATGGTATTAGATATCAGAAACACTTATTATTTATCCAAAAGGGCACGTCGAGAGCAGGACCTAGGGGCCCTGCTATTACTTTTTTACTATGATTTGCAATAACGAGTTCATATCAATCCGAAAAAATCCTATTGGTTTAATGATAAAATAGATAGAATCAATTTGAGACACTTCTCTCGCGATACAATAATCTAATTTTAATAATTTAAAAGTGACGGCACTAAACCCACGCTCTCTCCGTCGTTTTCACGTTTTGAATACGAAATTGGCGCGCGAAAAGGCAGCCATGTTGCTTTTAGCACCCTTTAATGGAAAATATTCGAGATAAAACAAGCCATCCTGATTAATGTGCAAATCAAGTGAATTGATATTTTAGGAAAGGGTTCAGCTGCTTTATGGGAGTGAAGACTGCTTAAATATTTAATACACAATCTTTAGCATTCAATTCAAGATAAAATTTACCTATAGGCAGAAAGGTCATATTCCTACTGTTTTAGAGTAGAGTAGTTAAAGCTCTCAAGAGTAATATCTACTTGCCACTGTTACTTATGTCACTTATCTGAAAAGAAAAAGCAAATGCTCTCATTTTCGAACTACACAGTCATGTCCACTGAGCATATAATCACTACGCACATGTCTACAACTAACTTACCTACATATATCGCTCATTTTGAGACCTAGTGGAAAGCTCAGCCAAGGAATTTGAATACCGCTCAGCAACCAATATGAATAGGTATAAAAAAATAAGGTTTTTAAAAACCTAGGTATCCTAATGCCCAAACGTTTTACCCTTTGTTTAAAAAAATATGTACGTACATATACGTATTAAACTGCATTATTTAGTCACCTAAAACTTCTCAGTCTTATATTTTCACGATCAAGTCGCTAGTTTTATTATAAAATGAAACTCTTTTTGTAATATGGCTCTTACTGATTGGTGTTTTGTTTTCCGTCGAAGCAACTTGTGTCTAGCAGATCTCTGCTACGACCGTTGCTCAAAAATATTTATAAATCTATGTATAGGTACATAAATCAAAATAAATAAATTTAAATGATTTCTTTTGATTTTCTGCGTTACATAGGTACCTACTTATAGAAAAATACGCTACAGAAAACACACCTACATAAACAATTTTCCCTAAGTAGGCTTCTTGGAAAGTAGGCTTTCTTCAAAGCAAAGCAAACGTGTTACAAATCCTCAATTAGAAAGGTATACAGCTCAGTTTAGGCCGGTGTTTAAATTCGTTAGGCGGGCGATGTATTCGTTCCTGAGAGCAAAGATGAGTGGACAAAAGGGACACATCACGAAATAAAGCTTTCAAAAGACAATAGTCCTATTCAGGAGCGAAAACTGGTTTAGAATTAGGTCAGATTCAACATCTAAAATAATTTCAGATGTTATTTTCTAGCAATATCTGCTATTCTCAACTATTAAACAACTTGTCTTTGTACATTATTGTTTTATCTAATCTATAACATACACTCATAAGTTGTGACCCTGAGGACTGATTATCTAACTTGGTACATCAGTGTTGCCATTCAATGTAGCAATAATGCATCCACCGGCATAATCTATTAGATACCTACCTACATATTATTATAAGACCACATCCAACACCAAAGAAAAAGACAGTAAATAATATCCATCACTTTTCCGATAGGTAATTTTCCATAGGTACTGATAATTATATAAATTACCTACTTCTATCGGTTATCTAAAGATAGTCAAAGTTTCACAAGTTGTTTTATTAATAAATTGTCTCGTCTGTTATTGCGTATACTGTACCAACTCTATGAACCCCGGCATCAATTGCGTATGTGAGTTGCGTGCCCGCTAAGTGGATCTCCATTTTAACTCCTGAAACAAGCCGGTGGCTTTCAGTCGGATCTCGGCATTTGCATGATTGGCATTACGCTGATTACCCTCGCCTTTCTCCCTCATCCGCCCAAGTCCTCACTTGAACTTCTGCAGGCTTAAACGTATGCAAATCGATCTTTTACAACTGTTTTTATCAGAAAATGGCTACACTGTGGTTATGTTAAAATTACGATGCGTACCTATCTATTGTTTTTTTTGACAAAGTACTACAAGACATAGTAGACAATATATGTATAACTTGGTATCTACTCACAAACTACTACTAAATATACTAACTTTAATTAAATCAGTTTAATTAAACCGATCTATTGTTCTGTCAGTTAGGTAATTTAATGAAAGTTAGTAGATTTAGTATAATATTTAGTAGTAGTTTGTGAGTAGATACCAAGTTATATATTGATACTATGTTATATACAGCCAAAAAACATAGTGTACATAACCATCGTTAAGAATACAAGACAATGAAGAAACTAAGGGACCCACCTACATTCTTAGTTAAGCGTCTCATTTCTTCGGCTAAAAGCTCCACCCCTCCCCCCATCCAAAGTGCTTCAGAAGTGTCGTTTATGTACTCAAAGCATATGCAAATGGATGTTTTAAAATTTTAGGGAGAGAACGCCACTTTGCTCCCAGTAGCACTTGCGAATATCAAAATGTAAATTTACCCTTTTATGTTCACAAATCTTGTAAATGAAAGCATTTGTTTTATTGACTTTGCGTTGGTTAAAATTGGAGCCTATTCTGGCATATGACCACCTACCACTTACCATAGCAGGCACCTACATTTCTGGTTTAGGTAGAGATCGATTTTTTTTCCTGATTACCTTTTCCTTACTGCCTTATCTACCATATTAGGGTGTTTAGGGTGGATTTTCATTTAAGTTCCTGTGCAAGTCTTCATGTGAATTCTAACAGCACAGACATGAGCTAAGTGTAAGCACTGTATCATATTTTGAGGATATTATTAGGCATCAGATGATCCTTTTGTTTCGCTAAGCTGTTACGCAATAAAGTGTTAAATAACACTGATTATGTTCTGTCAATCTCGTTAGCGTGTAATAGAGAAGTAGGAATAGGAAGGCGTGTTCCGCTTCACTGCGCACGCGATCTTGCTCTCAGCGGCTCGGGTTACCGAATGCCTGTTTTGTGCCAACTATCCATTCAAACGGTGCTGGTGAGAAAATCATTTTGTGATCCTCCTTGAGATTCTTTTTTTCTGAAAAAACCAGAACTTATTTGCTCTGGCAAATCTCGATTTCTTACTTTTCTTACTGAAACTGGCTTAAGTCACCTGATAGCTTTAAGACATTTTAAAGCAATCCTTGAATTTTATTGAATAAAATATACATTTTGTCTTATTTTTACTTTTGAAACGAGACCTAGATCCCGTGTCGGCCTTTCCAGCTATTTTCCTGATTGCTGTACCTCGATAACAACGATGCAAAAAGTCTAAATGTAGTGAACCAAAACCGATCTCAGCTCAACTCGTATCTTACTCAGCTCAAAAATGTAAAGTCCCCAATCCAGACACCTGACAAATGAGGTCACCAACGTGGAGGACTTGGTTGTATTGTTTCCTCTAGCTTAAGATTTTCATTTAAAACATAATTATCCAACGGCTATCCTCAAAAATTTACAAGAAAAACTTAATTTTCCCCCATCTGTTACCCCAGCAACAACTTTTTTGTCATGCGTTTAAAGTATGGACGACCTTGATTATTGTAAGCTAATTCCCCAATTAAATAAATATTTCATATGTCAAGACATTGAAGCCGATCGTTCGCCCAAAACGAAGATATCATGTGTCCCATGAGGTGTTGGTACACATTGTCACATTTTTCGTTCATTTAAACTTGACATTGGTCAGTGGGGCGAGAAACGCGCGATACGCTTTGTGATTATTTCTGTATTAAACAAGAGCTAGGTAGAATTCTACATATTATTAAAAAAAAACAAGGAATAGTATATTATATTAGCAGTATAACATAAGTAGTTTTTAATAGGTGAAGTAATCCCGCTAAAATATAATTTCCGATCGTCTATTTCTCCTAATTCCTCTACAATATGAGTATCTTCAAGGCACGAGTGAATAGGTGTCTTCTAGTCTAGACCGTTCTGCTACATCGTTGCTTACCATCAGATAAGATTGAAGCCACGGGCAGTCTATAAATATATATTTAGCGCCTATTACCCACCATAGAGCACTTAAAAGTCGGCCTGCTACTAAACTTATTGGTCAACTAGCTGAACCCGCGGCTTTGCTCGCGCCAAGGAATTCAAAGTTTCATGCAAACTTTCATCCCCTATTTTATCCCCTTGGGGGTAGAATTGATCAAAATCCTTTCTTAGCGGATGCCTACGTCATAACATCTACCTGCATGCCAAATTTTAGCCCGATCCGTCCAGTGGTTTGGGCTGTGCGTTGATAGATCACTATGTCAGTCAGTCAGTCACCTTTGAGTTATATATATTTAGATACTCAATCCACATCATCATAATAGATAGTGCTGTGTGGATTGTCCAGCATTATATATTATATTATTATATATTATATTATAATACCAACATACATAAGTAGGTACATTTACATAATTAGATGAAATAACATAAGTACATAAGACCAATGACATACCTAAAACCAAGTTTGAGCGTGGCTTCCATAATACCTAGGTACGTACCTATCATGAACATGATAGGTACGTACCTGGTATGAACCAGGTGAGTGAAGATACATCTTTTCCATCCCAAGTACCTATCTCTCTTTATCTCGACTTAGGTACTTATAGGAACTGCCTGACCGCATGTAATTATTCCTATATATCTATCTGGCTACGTTTCTCTCAGTGTTCATAGTTCAGTGAGTAAGTAGAGTCACCTTAGAAACCTTAATGCTCTCATTTAGGGCAACACATACCAACAACACAGTGGCCAGTCACCCAACGTCCTTTCCCTACTCCAAAAATCATATTTCAGTCAAATTTTAACAGTTTTATAGAATTTACTTTTATACCAAAATTATAAATTACTAGCAGCGTCCCGCGGTTTCACCCGGTAGGGAGTATTTTGGTTATCGGCCAACCAGTGAACACGGACGCGTGGTCCTACTCGACTCTCTATCTCGACCAGTGCGAACCAGCTATCACGGCTCCCAAGGGCGATAACATCATTCTTTCAACTTGCTATAGTCCAAATGCGGATACAGGAGTCCAACACAATTACACAAGACAAGACAAAAAAGGTTAACAGGTCCTGAATATCATAATCCAGTTGATTGACCTGCAAGACCACTCCATCTACGGAATTATTACCAGCACCTACTGAACCCTTTAAAGTGTGAACGCAGAAGCCAAAAGGGTATTTTGCGAAACGATTTCACCGTGGTTGAAACCCGAGCAGCGTATCTCGATGCTTGCGGTCGCACGACGATACAAAACACTGCGAAATTGCGCGCGCGCACAACCCGTGACACACACACGTTTACACAAAACGACGTGGACATATTAGTTTCTGAATATAACGTTTACAAATGCTTAAAACAATATAAAGTCGCTTTATGATTAAACTTCAAGTTAGAGCGGCTAGAACAATGATGATCATGATCTAAACGCCTTTTTAGAGGTTTCTGCAAGACCTAGCGGAACCTGTAGGTAGGTACCCATTATAGGGAGCCATGCTCCGTAGAGAGAGCTCTGTTAGCTCTTTGGCGGTGTATGTATCTTCTTCAATTATTTTGGCTAGAGCTGAAGAGACGACGTACACTAGAGCGGATTTACCGTCTCAGATTAGCGTCTCCGTCAGAAATATTTTTGGCAAGTTGTAATTCGTTTGGTCGATCCGCCCTAAGAAGACTGAACAAGCATGTCTTCAAAAGCGGGCATATTTAGTTTTGTACAACAGCTGTCCAGTGTTCATACACTCGGTTTTACCTGTTTGTTTGCATGACATCCGTCAGTGTTCGTTCACAATCACATACCTCAGACCCACTTAAGTATTGATAGGTATTGATGTGTGCGAGCTGGTAGCCACAGGAGGTCTCGTCTTACGCGTCACCGATACATTATCCAATAGTTTAACTTGATCATATCAACTTACGACTGACCACTTTAATGTAGCTTCACTGTTCTTAAGTTTACGTAAGTGATTTGTTCGATTCCTTGTTAAAGTTATTTGTCAAAATAAATTAACACAGGAAGGGGAAGTAAAAGATTGTAAGAAATAAGACCGACCTAAACAATCACCCTAGCATCACTACATAGTATAAAACAGTCACTTTCTCTGTCCGTATATCCCCATGTCCCTATGTAGGTATGCTTAAATCTTTGAAACTACGCAACGGATTTTGATGCGGTTTTTTTAATAGATAGAGTTATTCAAGAGGAAGGTTTATATGTATAATACATGCATTGGACATCCTCATTGAATCTTGACTTAGTACTTGGTACTGAGAGATCTGAAGGGATATCTGCCGTGCCTGGGGATCGAAGTCGTGAAGCTGTTTTTTTACATGCATGATATGTGCACCCGTGCGAAGCAGGGGCGCGCGGGCGGATCGCTAGTTTGATA
Source organism: Plemyria rubiginata (assembly GCA_963576535.1). Taxonomy (NCBI): domain Eukaryota; kingdom Metazoa; phylum Arthropoda; class Insecta; order Lepidoptera; family Geometridae; genus Plemyria; species Plemyria rubiginata. Next base: position 10,251,478 of record OY754908.1, on the reverse strand, counting down.
TATTTGTGAATTTCTTATTCTAACTTGCACTTACATTCTAATTAAAGCTTATAAGCCATATGGGAACGTATTATGTATATCTCAAGTATAATCTCAAGCTAGCAAACGAGTAGACGTAGATTAGACGTTCGAGCGAGAGCGAACAAAGACGTGAGTCGTTTCGCTTGCCTTCGTTCGTGCTCGCTCCTTTTTTGTAAGGACGCAGCAGTGCAGGCGAACGAGTGTGCTCTCAACAGTGAAGCCGCCAGCTCTCCTTTACTTGCGCCCTTGTCCTTTGGTTGAACTAAATAATTGAACCCCACACCAACCCCGAAGATTGCAACCAACATGCATGCAGCAGTTGATCAGTATTTAGTCGAGATTACGTCCGTTTACCAAGCGAGCCGCGGCGACCGCAACCACGCACACTGATGAACAAACCTACTTATGCATATCAATACCATGTAGGTAAACCTAGGCAGGGCTGGTCAGCAGTGGTCATTATATGGATAATACGCACCTACCTCCCACTTTTTACATGAATATCACGATAGTTTTATGTAGATTTAATACATTATTGGAACGGTTTTGGTAATAATTTACTTCATTCAATCTAAGGGTAGGGAATATTGACCAGCTCCTAAACCAAGAACTCCTTGTACGAGAAAATTCAGACTTTGGGTTGGTAGTTTGTAGGTACGTATACCTTCAGTACAGACTATTCTTCATAGTGTGAATAGGTTTCTGAAATATGAACATAGCCTTGTATTTAAATCCGCCTATATTTTCAGCCGGACAAAGGCAACTCATCCCTCCTTCCATTAATCGTTATTTAGTACCTAAAAATCATGCTTTTAAATCCTACTTCTCGTTCCCATTTTATTGTAACTGGACTGGATGCAACTTTGAAAGAATGGTAGGTAGGTACTTGGTCTAGAATAGCTTTTTAGCAACTTTTTTATCCGGAAAATCTTTACACGCGAGCGCGAAGACGCAAGCGGAAGCTTAATAATAAGCAGGTAATAAATAAGTATAATAATTTATATTATGCGAAAGAAAAAACGTTAAGCACCCATCAAAGAGTCATGACGGTGTGAACCCAAAGCCTATAATGTCGTTAACGTGAGCGACAAAGAACAAAAGTAGTTCACTTGTCTTCTAACTGCAATCATAATGTTATGCGTTTTTCATCCGTTCGCTTCTCCTTAACCGCAGAATAGGCAGTAGGTGCTTTAATGTGTTTAGTATTCGTCGGTGAGAGCCGTTCATTTACTTATGAATCGTAACCAGCGTGGAGTGTTGAATATCTGCATGCCATGATAGAGGCAGCAAGAAGAATTCTTATTACTGTTGAGCACTAGGTACTTACATGAGAATAGGAAAAAAACGTTTACATCGTGTCGTATTTTGAGTTTATATTTCGATTCGTTTGAACGAGGAATCTCCATTGTTTTTGTCCACTTATTCGGCAAAAAAGTGGACATTCTTCGTTTTACGGTTTCAATGGTTTGCTTGACGGAGCTTCGCCTCTACCTTGCAAAGTCTTAACTAATTTGTATTCCAAGCTCTACTGCAACAAGCTAGGTCCCGCTTGCTAGCCATTAATAGCTTGTTTTTGCCATCTACACTATGATTATTTCTAGTAAAACGGTTATTTCTTGCCATTATTCAGTGTTTTACAAAGTGACTGCTCCGATATTATGTAGTTTTTCGCGTCGCGGAATGGGTTTCCACGTCATTAGATATCGCATATTGGCTTACGATGCATTTTATTATTCATTGTTTCTGGTATTTATTCATTGTTTAGTGCTATATTATGTTGGTTATGATGCGTTTCATCCGTTAAATGAGTGTTTTTGTGTACGTTTATGGTCGATTTATAGGTGAATGTTGTAAGTCACAGATAGAGGTGCTGATGGTAGTCGTACTATAGGCGCATAGAATACTTTTATGATTTATTAGTTTACTGTAATTTCAAATACTTTGAAGTTATCGCAAATTGGTTTATTTTATTCTGTAACCTTCCATGCAGAAAATACGTACATAATAGTGTAGATTCTGTTGTTGTTACAATTAAAAAAAATGTATCCATCTGTCTCAATTTTTTAGTTTGAACAAATATTAGATGAACCAAAACTTGGCTACCAAATTTAACAAAATAAGCGTAGTATAGGTACCACAAAGTAAAACTAGGTAAGTAAGCAGGTAGGTACGTAACATAAAATATATCGTATAATCGGTGTAAAGCGTTACAATTATAAAAGCAGATAACGTTTCTCAGCTCAATTATATTAAATGGAATGAATGCTGGTCGTTTCCCGCTTTGAACAATAACGATAATCAGGCGGTCGCATCTCAAGCAATGACATTGCGTTTGTGCTACGGTGCCCATCAATATCAAATTAACATGCTCGCTAAAATAGTTCCTTGGTTTGCCGTCAGGCCTCCCAGCTCATTTGGTAGACAGCCTTGTGCCCTGTAGGTAAATACAGGTATTGACAATGAAAACTAGGCAGAGGTGTTAGGTTTAGTTCTGGTTTCATCCCAGCCTGACGGCATATAAACATTGTGCAAAACTAAAACATTTTATCAAGTCAAACCAATTACTTAGAACACTAAAGTTTTTGTTAAGAGGTTTATAAAATTTGTAAGGTATTTTTTACTTGACCGAAACAGCGAGCGGAAGCTAGTAACCCTAATTATTTTAATAGCAAAAAACAGTTCCATAATTCAGCTTAAATGACAGACAACAGAAACTTTTAGCCGAGTTCTCACGCGTGGTAACTGTTAACTTAGCCTAAGCGTTGCTCATAACAACTTGAAAATTAAAAGATATTGTTTTATTAAAACGTGTGGGAATGTTTTTATAAATAAGTGGGATAAACGGAATAGTCGCTTCCGAAAGTGACGACACTTAGATAGGGCGCGTTCATGTTGAACGCATGCCTCATTGGAAAAACGAAGACACATATTTACAATAGGTACGTTGTGATTTTCTCGCTCACAGCTATTCAAATGTGCAACCAGGTTTCAGAGACGCTTAGGTATAGGTTCGTAGGTACATCAGAGTAACAATGTTTCGTGTGACTACTGTATATTGCTTTCTAGCTTCTACATAAAAGCGGCCTTAGAAAAATAATGGGATTACACTATTTACACTCAATTCTTTGACGAGTTCACAAGCCGATTATGTCATTTGTTTGTCTACGGCTTATAACTATAAGCACTCAAGTAGGTAATAACGTTACCTAACGCACACTAAGCACTAACATATTTTGTCGATAGAAACTCGTCTAATGCGCGTCAAAACAAGACTATATAATTATGAGATAAAATAAACAATTTTCTATTCTATTCTATCCTTTTGAAAGTCTTCTCCTCCTAGTCTAAGTCTTCTTTTTCTCTCTCTAGTCTAATCTAGTCTAGTAGGTACGCAGGTACCTACTAGTAATCATGTCCCGGCATCTGGCCATCGCCCATTCGCAGAAAAAAGTCATCCTATCCGATGGCCAAACAAAAATTGGTTCCGAATTATTCGATGTGCATCCTGAGCTCATCGAAATTAGTTTCGTGCGAGTTTCATACGCCCTCCACGGCGTCATATGCCCTCGATTACGGCTGAGCTTGTGGTGACAAGCGGAGCGGTAGCGAGAGCGGAACCGGCATCTCCATAAACCGCAGACTGCGCGATGAAACAAAGCAAATGAAATTTGATTAAAGAAGAAAGTCAAAGTAAGATCTTTCTCCCTCCATCCACCTTCCAAAAAACTTCGTATTTTCGTGACGAAGGTTTTTCAGTATCCGAAAATTAATAGAAATGTTGTTTTCATTGGTAATTTTGCATGAAAGTGCTTCTATTTTTATCATGACCTAAATGTTCGATTCGGCCGTTATTTGATTAAGACTTAATATTTTTTTACTTCAACTTTTGGATGCTCCAAATCAGTTTAGAGTTTCCGGCTATAAACTGCTCGAGCGATTCCGCTGTCGCTCTGGCACCGCAGCCGCCACTTCGCAGCCTTTAATGAGTTGTTCAACGGCAAAAAATATGTTCCTCACAATAAGCGCATGACTCGTAGCTTCGATCAATTATTAATAAAAAGCGGGCCGCTCATTGAAAGGGCGATTAGCTCAATATTTATATGGAATATTCGGTATCAACGGCGCTTTGTGCTTATAATTCGGTGAGTCGTGACGAGGCGCGTTTCGTTCGCCGCCCAACGCATAGAGCAACTGTTCGAGAGGGATCATCTAATGTACTTTACGTAACCAAAATTAGTTTTTCATGAATTTCAAATACATTCAAAACTTGAATAAATTATGTTTAGGAATTTATTTAAAGTTTTTAGTTCCGTCTATTCGCTGTTGACGCTTTAGGTAAACACCCCTATATACCTAATGAATCGACGACATTGTAAAGAACGCAGTAATTCGGTGGATGGAGAGCTCAAATCATCCAAAAGCGTAGGTAATAATGATTTTCGTTATGTTCATGGTCGTATATTCAAGATAGGTCTAAGTACATTAGTACCTTAGTATAAATACATTTTTGAACGAAATAACTTCATGTACCCTACCCTTTGATTTATATACCCCTTTATTCTACATCTGACTATCAAGCTGTACAAAACTTTCCCTCAGTAAAGCTCGCCGGTCGTAGGCAATCTAATCTACTTTGCTCATCTGAGTGGTATCCGGGTGGCCAATCCAGTCTCATTCTACTACCGAATTGACTCGGCTCCTTGGAACTCTCCGCCGGGGAAGCAGCTACTATATAGCCGTTTATTTTATCTTATATTGTACATCAATCAACGCGCCAATAACTCTTTTAAGAAAAGGGCTTTTTAGAATTTTTAAAGGGTCGACAACGTGCTTGTGATTCCTCTGGTATTGTAGGTGTCCATAGGCTACGGGAACCGCTTCCCATCAGGCGGGTCGTAAGCTTGTTTGCCTACTTTTTTGTATAAAAAAACCGACTTCAAATACACTCAAACTACTATAACTCAAACAACTACTCGTCAGATCTGACTCAAATTAAATGGGACCACATGACAAGCACCAGCTTTCGATAAAAAAAAGAATCATCAAATACGATCCACCCAGTAAAAAGTTATGAGATAACAAATACAAAAAAAGTCGAATTGAGAATCTCTTTCTTTTTTGAAAATTCGGTTAAAATGAGTTAATTCCGACGAAATCCTGAGATATTATTCGAAAAAAAAAAACAAGTAAAGAAACATAATATATCTCTTACGATTAGCCACTGAATTACGTGTTTTAAATTACGAGTAAAACATCAAAATCAAAACGGTCTTTATTTAGTTCAATCACAAGGACAAAGTGAAGAAGTTTACTAGATTCTAGTTTATAAGAAATTTTCTGAACTAGATGAATCTAGAGCGACGATTATATTAGCTGGAGCTCCAGAGAATATTGCATGTTATTTTTATTGCAACTAAAATCGCTAGTAAAGTATGCAAATAAAAGTTTGAACCCTGAACAATCCTATTATCATCGGAATACAAATAATTCATTACGAATTCACAAAGCGGCTGAATGGTTGCCAGAACGATTTTTCAGCAGAGCTGATGCTAATGAAAAGGCATTTTCACGAGGTTTGGCGCCGGCCGCCATGTAAATGTGGCGGTTAATGACGCGCGAAGCCGCACCACACAACTATATCGAACAATGTGCCCAAATATTACTGTGCTACTTGTTTACCTATGTTTATTGGGAAAAGTTGGGAGCAATGGTCTGGGACCACTTTAAAATAATTGAATCATACGGACAAGTCATATAGCTTCGTAAGGTATATAAATATGGTATTTTGGGAGAAGGTAAAGATAGTGTACACTTGGCTTAGTTCAAGTACCATGATAATTTAAATTTAACATTCCGAAAAAAGACCGCAGCAGATATCTGGGAACAACTGCAGAAGAAAGTCGAAAGGAAGTAGTCACAAGGGCTCAAGAAAACTTCAACTCGAAACGGTCAACTGACAAAAATACACGATTAATTCGTTCAAAGCGTCGCAAAAGAAAACCCCTTAGAGCTGAATAGGCAAGGGAACGCGGCATGAAAGCGCCCCACAATACTCTTTTAATTTGTCATTACGCAGCAATAAAAACACGGTAAATGAGTACACAAAAAACTCGTTCAGTCTGATAAAAACCGCGAGTTAGGGCAAAATTCGCAAATCATCCCGCCGTAATGACGGCCGCTTGAAAAAAATTTAAATATCAAAAGGCCGGACGGGCGCGGTAATGGTTTAAAATCATTTTTCATTCGAGTCACTCGTGAGTCAGAAATATGAAAACGGTAGCCGCCCGCTTCCATTAGCTCCGGCCGCTGCGCGATTAGAATTTTGGACGAACTCCATCTCTCATTTAAACTCACCTCTCGAGGACGGACAGAAGGATTTTAATGAAACTACGTAATTTTATAAACACATTCGTCGTTTATTTACAATTATGCTGTACAATATTACATAAAATTGTCTTCCACTATCTGATGGTAAATGGAGCAACCTACGCGAATTTATACAAGAAAAGTTAATAGTCATAATTCAAAAATGGTCTGCGGAAAACAACTAGCTTAGCTACATACCTTTACAGAGCTTTTTTATAAGGCAATGGAAGACATTATATTATAAGAATGTAGTCAGTTACCTATATTATTATTTTTGCTCACGCAATCTTCTTTTTCTTCTTGCTATAAGGTTCTAGCGGGGGAAGGCCGCTGTCGAATTCACTGGCCGTGTGCATAGAGGTCTGTTTGTTCACTACGCGACTGTTGAACCCAATCTTCACTTTGGGGAAGCTGTAACAAACAAAAGTTTTACTCTAGTTATGCAAAAAGTTGTAAGTTATCGATACAGTGGTGATTTGTTGAAATAAAACGCTAAGGCAACTTGTCTACGCGTACGAGGTAAGAATGCCAACTGCTAGTCCTTTGACCTTTAAGGTACTGACACACGTGCTCAAAAATAGGCGTGCTTGTTTTGAGCATGCTCATAAATCAACCGACATACGACCAAATAAGCATGCTTATTTACTAGCAAGACCTATTCACACGTGCTTTTATTGAGCAAGGCTTGAAAAAAGCATGCTTTTTACTCGAAAATAAGCACGTGTGTCAGTACAATTATGGATGGTTTTCACTGAAAGGTGTCGTCTACCGAAGCTTCCGAGAGCGCCCGCGAGACACCCTGACACTGCGGAATACGGCGCTGACAACCCGTGTGCATTCGTTAAATAATTGACGGACCTGAATTTGTAATGACATTTTTAAGTTATCTGAAATAACGTTCTTCTTCTTCTTTCTTCTTTTTATAGCTCCTGTCATAGACAATCTTGCCAATGTCAAGTGATTCAGAGATTATACTCTTTGTAGTTATGTTTCTAGTCACGTCAGTCCAAAGTCGAGTCAGTCAATTGTTTTGAAGAAAATGGTGGCGGTTTCTTCAAAACATTTGAAACACTTTCGGTCAAATCACGATATCACATAATATACTTTCATTTCAAATGCTTACACTTTGTGCTAAGACCACAACAAGTAATGTTGGTTAAAATACCACCAAAATTACACAACAAAACTCAAAATAACACTAGAAAAACAATTAAAATGAAAATGGTATGTTGCTTCGTTAGATGACAGGAAACGAATCTTCTGAAATAACGTTTATAATAAAAAAAATGCAATTGTGTCAGCAGTTTAATGTGCAAGAAAGATGCATGAGCGAGCGATCGTCAGTTACTACGCATTGACGATCAGTGTGGTTATTTTTTTTTTTGTATAATCAACAATTCTTTGGATAAAAGGTCCAATCCCACTATAGACTGTAAAAATATGTTGAAAAAAATATATTAAATAAATTATTATTATTAAATATGTATCTTTATATAACCGTAGTTACATAAAAGGTTCCTTTATTATTATTTTTTCAAAAGATAACTTGAAATAACTTTTTGCAAGAAAAAACTGATGACTCAAATACTACTCGTTAGATCTGACCCTTTTACATACATTTATACATTTAAATGGGACCACAAGCACCAGCTTTCGATAAAAAAGGATCATTAAAATCGGTCCACCCAATAAAAAGCATTATATTCAACCAATATACTGTAAAAAGAAGTGATGTCACTTACCCCGGCCGTTTCTTCTGTTCTTCCTCGTGAACCGTCAGCCGGTTCACCGGTCGTTCTTTCTTCATGTTGGGGTCGGATTTGGATCGCCTCGCGAGCGCGCCCGGCGTGTCCCGTAGAGCGAACGCTTTGGCCGCGTGACCCAAGTGGATGTTGCGAGAGTCGAGCCATTCGCGAACCTCGCGCGGGTAGCCCGCGTAGAAACGGACCCATGAGGTGTAAGCTGTGTGGACAATAATATTGTAAGAGCTCAAAATCTATAAAACCTTTATTTTGTGTCACAAAAATGTTTAGCTTCCTTGTTATGTGCCGTCTCGGCCATCGCATCATGCGATGTGTGAATTTTATGAATATAAAATATCCCATGTTATTAAAAGCTGAATAGTTCGTACAGGTCCTAAAAAAACACCACATAGGTGATGAATGACATCACCTATCATCGTATGTACTATATAGAATAGTAAAAAAAAATTAATCGCTAGTAATCAATAACCATCCATGAACGAATTCGTCCATGCTTTCATCCCTTTTAAATAAAAAGGGCCTTCATAAAATGTTTGCCCAATTGTCATTTTACTTTTAAAACGCTGCGGACACCACATGACGTAGAAGTAGAGAATACAGAATCCGGGATCTCGAGTCCGGGATCCCGGGACCCCGGCCGTTTGACATCACATGACGTAGGAGTAGAGAATACAGATCTCGAGTCCCGGGATCCCGGGACCCCGGCCGTTTTATGAGCCTGAAAATCCCAGGACTACCTATACCTACTTGTCTACGTAGGAGTAATGTTTCAGTAAATGTTGGTTACCTCTGCTAGCCCTGGCCAGCCATTCCTTGGAGGTCTGCGCCGTGTGCTCCAGCTTTGCTTGCACGGCGATGGCGGCGCGCTGCACGGTGGCGGCCGCCGGCACCACCGTGCGCAGCGCCTCGAGGGCTTGCGACTCGTCCGTTTGACGGAGCCTAAGGAACACGTCACAAACGTTATCCTCTCATAGGAAATCCCTTGCCCCAAACCGTGTGACGTCACAACGTGATCACGCAAACGCGATTGGATTGGTCATAGTGAATAACCAGCAAACATTTAAATGTCAATAATTGAAAAAAATAAACAAACCGATATAAAAAATTCACGAATGTCTACCAGAATACTTGAAATTGAGTGTTACTAAAATGAAACCATAAGAATAAGAAACAATTGATACCAAAATTAAAAAACCGATGAAAAAAGATATTTTAAAATTAAGTGTTTCCTAAAATCATAAGAATAGGATGGTCAAGTTTGGAAACAATAGATTCCAAACTTAACCAAAAGATAATATGAAAAATAACGGTTCTCTATCAGAAAACTCACCTTATCCTCTTCTGTTCGAGATGCCTCACATACTGCGCCTCGCTCGGCAGTAGAAACAAGACAGCCGCGCCCACATGCGCCGCCCGCCCGGTGCGACCTACCCTGTTGACAGTTTTATTCCTTACAACTACAGCTACAAACAGCTAAGGAGTGGCACTCATTGCCGTAGTGGTCAGCAAAAACCGGCGGTTTCTCCTGAAAGGCAAAATACCTATCGTATTCACATAGGTAGGCAGACGCTAGCTAGACCGTTCCGCTCCAACGGATCTATTAAAAAAACTACTTTCTGACTGAAGAAGCAGATGACCCACCTGATGTTAAGTAATGATTAAACCGCACCTTTGAAACCGAAACACAGCAACACTGCTTGACGGCAGAAATAGGCATGACAGAAAACTTTTCCACTGTAAAAAGCCAAAAGTAAATTTTGTTTTAGCGAAAGTTGCCTTTCCGATAGCAAAACTGTTAATGGGTAACCAACTTCGATGATAATTTTTCAGTCTTAGAAAATTCCAAATTGTTAAAAATTAATTACTTTCATTATTTTTACAAATTACTTACGTGAGCTTACGTCAGTTTGCATAATAGGTTTAAACTTTAAAAGTAGGTAACAAACGTTCTAGATCTTGTGATTACACAAACAAGATAGCTCGACCGTCGTAAACTCGACCCTCCTGATGTAATGTAGGACGCGGGGCGGTGGGTGCTCACGGGTACACCAACCGATGAATCAACACACACACACGCACGTACCACGACAACCGAGCGATGTTGATTAGTCGAGCGCACCCCGCCCCGCGTCCCGCAAACCATCAGGAAGGTCGACTTTACGGCGGTTGGAATCTAAACTAGAAAGAATACGGACGCCTACTGGCGATAGGAATGACCATGAGGTATACTTGTCTCACCTGTGTACATAATCAGTTGCAGATGCTGGCACGCAGTACTGTAGCACGAGATCCACACGCGGCAAGTCCAGACCACGGGCTGCCACGTCCTAGCAAACACATCTTTACTATCACTACATAGTATAAAACAAAGTCGCTTTCTCTGTCCCTATATCCCTATGTCCCCATGTCCCTAAGTATGGTATGCTTAAATCTTTAAAACTACGCAACGGATTTTGATGCGGTTTTTTTTTATAGATAAGAGTGATTCAAGAGGAAGGTTTATATGTATAATACATGCATAATATAGTATAAAAACAATGTGCACCCAGGGGGCAGGGGGATCGCTAGTTAGTTATACAAGTAGCATAGTTGGCTTTAGACATAGCTTCACGCGTTTATCTCGAGGCACGTTTTTTTTATTCGAAAGGACTAAAATGCTGGTATAATCGTATGATGATTGGAGACAGCGATAGTATTGGTCGACAGCGGTAAATATCCCTTCAGAGCCATTAGTCTCTATGACACAGGGTCATAGGAGATACTTTGCTTTAACCGAATGACGTCACAACGTGATCTAACGCAAACGCGATTGGATTGGTCACAGTTAATAACGCCCCAGATTTAGTACCAAGTACCAACTAAAGATTCATTGAGAATACTAGTAAAGAATGTCTGAACTCTAAGGTGAGTTCAAATAATCCATTTGGTACCATTTTACAGAAGTCGGTATTCCTTAGTTGCAAGTCCATGGCCGCTGTTAGAATACTAACTACGCTTTAGTAATTTTATTTTCTAGCAGGTATCTCTTTTATGAGCTATATGCCAAAACAATAGACAATTTATTTGACAGCACAATGCGTAAAAATGTGTATGAAAAACGTTGCTGGCAACACTACTGTGCTTGTAACAAAAGTGGAATATCTTCTACTAAGCTACTGTGTGAGATGCGAGTTACATAATAGATAAAAATAAAGATAATAGGTATTTAATCGAAGCGAGAGCCGCCGAACCGTCGATGCCGACATGAATGCCCCGCTAATAGCCGAAGGCGTAACAATACATACAAAGGTGACCGCCGGAGATACGTAGGTTACCGTACAGTAAGCGACAGAAGTCACTTGAATATTTCATGAAATACCTAAGGCGAATACAACAGCTAATATACCTCTCGCTCGCACGTTTCGACAAGTTGAAATATATAAAATCACTAACTCATTTTCAAAAAATCGCAAGCAAACATTTTTTTGCAATCACATTGCACACATTTTAGTAAAAATTTCATTTTGATCGATGCATGTTTTGGTACTCAAAAGTTTACTAGTTTTCGTACTTATGCAAACTTTTGAAAAGGAAAACTTGTATCGATTAAAATGTCTTAGCATCAAGTTTTAATCGAGCTTTCCTACCATATTTTTGGTCTTTGTTGGTCAATGAAATTATTTCCTTTTTTTTCTTTTCTTTGATCCTTGAAAAATCTGATAAACACGAATTAGTGTAAAAAATAATAGGCTAGATGAGAACTAGGTGTTTCAGAATGTATTCTGTAATTGACTGTACACAAAGAATAAAAGATAGTAGGAAGGTATGCCACTGTTAAAACGCAATCATTAGCCCACCGGTGGCATTGTTATATTAATATTGGACGTTAATTAAAAATATCCAGTGCTTTATTAGATGTCCTCATTGTTACTGTGAATAGAAGTGAACGAATGAAATAAATTAGTAATTGACCTTTCAAGTCGATTTATATAAAAAGTAATTTCGTTTTGTTCGCGAAATAATGGAAAGCTAGAAACTGACATACAACATGCTACGATTAAATTATAATTTTTCTTCGGATCTTGTTTGACCGCACGAATTCATTGACTCTTACAAATTATTTGTTTCCGCTATACCAACAAACTACATCACAGAAATCAGCAAGTTGAAGTCGCAATGGGTAGGTCATTTAGTTCGAAGAACTGACTACCGCTGGGGAATAAAGGTTCTCGAATGGCGACTACGAACAGGAAAGCGAAGTGTGGGACGCCCTCCTACCCGAATTACTGACGATATTGTTAGGATCGCGGGTAGTCGGTGGATGGAAAAGGTTCAGAATCGTTCTTGGAAACGTATAGGGGAGGCCTATGTGGATTCCAAGTGCTCCTCAAAGAGGCTCTTTTCCAGCTGACGAAATGATAAGAGCATTTACTAAACTAACTAAGAACGCTAAACAAATAGGTACTCACCGTGCATATGAGTACGCCGTGCTTAGCGGCCCGGAACTGCTTGAAGACTTCTATCCTTTGCTCGTGCGGCATAGAGCCGTGGAGACTGAACATCTCTAGATCGACAGGCACTAAGCCGCCTTCCGTCGGGTCCTGATAGTCTATCTCGAATTCCGAGTCTGATGATGACTCTTGATCCTAAAAACGAAGTAGATAAGTAGTTCCATAGAACCTCGCTTTCTTTCAGAAAGATCTTATAACGACATGCTGCCGGTTTTTAGGAATTATCTCTTAATGGATAGCACTTACATTTAGATCCAAATCACACAAATCTTTAAGTAAATAGCTTTTAAATATAGTGAATAAATTAATGACTGATAAGTTGTTCTTAACTTATTAGGTACCTAATGCAATTTTTTTTAATTAGCTATCTCACCTTATCTGCTGTTTTCTTTTTTCCTTTTGTCTTCTTCATCCCGTTCTTTTTCTTCACCTTCACGTCTTTCCTAGTCAGCACTGTTTCTATCAGCTCCGAGTGGTAATCCACCATTTCTAGTGTGGCCATAAACACTATCATCTTGCCGCCCTTTTTATTCAACACACAGTGTTCAATAATGAGAGAGCACAGTGTAACAAGTCTCAACTTCATCGGTACTACGACGAATGTCTGTGCTACGGTTGCTGGTAAAATCAATTCATCCTCTACTATAGCTGATTTTACAGCTTCGACGAATATGTTGCCCGAAACTGATGGTATTACTTCTTCTGCGTTATCTTGAGCTGCTTTAGCTTTAGTAGTTTCTTTTTTGGTTTCTATTTCTTTCTGTACTTTGAAATATTCGTAATCGGAATCGCTGTCGCTCTCTTCTGCATTATTGGATATGTTTAATGGAGTGGCTGAATTGCTGACGTCAGTTTTATCTAATAGGTCGATATGTTTTGAACCGCTGAAGGCATTCAGTCCTAAAATTAGCATAGGTTTTAGAGCGACTCAAACTACACACATGCCTAACATAAAAAAGGGGTAAGTAAACCTACGTAAGTATTTACTATCTTGAATGACAAAGTAGGTACATAATTGACTTTGGTACTCACCTCTTTTGATTTCAATTTCAGGTTCTTTGTTCTCCGTTGCAGGTTTTTCCTTTTTAATTTCAAGTTTTTCTTTACTAAGCTTTTCTTTATTAGGTTCTGGTTTTTGATTCGATTCAATTTCAATATCAATGTTGACAAGATTTGGTGGTGGTTTCAATGAGTCTGCTACCAAAGCTTTACCCTCTGATGTATCTACAAACACAGGGTCCACCATTGTGATTCCCGCTAGGTTTTCGACAGCCTAGGAAAATTATAACAATTTAAAACAAAAAGAGTTGTAGCATTCATTCGATTAGACCTAGAACTGAGAACATCCGTAGAAGAACCAAGGTCACCGACATTAGTTAGGTAAGTGACATGTCTGTCTGTGCCATACAAACGCTTTGAAAAAAGGTTCTTGAATGCAAGCAAGAACAGAAAGATGAGGTCTGAGATGTGTCCCCACTTTATGGACCAACGAAATTATGAAGATTGTTAAAAATCAATGGATGTGGAGGCCTATGAATAGTGATTGTGTTTCAAATGATAATAAAATATGAGTATGTTACCTTAGTAAGTGTAGCAGACAATAAAATGGTTTGCCTTTCTTTAGACAGAAATACTTCAGTCAGATTATGTTTGACTGCTTCATCAGCATTGGTTTCTGTAAGTTCCAATTCCTTTGTTTCTTCTTCAATATCAATTTTCTTAATAATATTCTGTTTAATAAGAGCCATTGGATCATAAGTAGCTGCGTTTTTGTGATCCTCAATAGCTTTAACGATAGCTGCTACATCTTTTTCGTATCCCATGTCTAACAATCGATCAGCTTCATCCAAAACTAAGCAACTAAGTAAGTAAAATATAATATAATTATATTTTAAATAGAAATAAAAAGGTTAACATATATTTTTTATGTATTATTAGCAGCCGATGTAATTACAAGTACATTTAAGGCTTAACATCTGTATGCCTCAAGTAGTAGGCCACGTTCATATTGTGTGTGACTTACGAGGCAATGCTTTGTTGTAGGTGATGGTTACCACTTAACATCAGATGGACCATCTGCTTGTTACATCAGCTACCTAGTTGTATAAAAAAAATTACTACAGACAATAAACCTTACTAAGGTTGACTACCAGATGAATTTTCTTGTATTTTAAATCTAATTCAAAGATTTGTAAAAAAAATATTTCTTTTACTTAACTCATAAGTGATTTACTTACTTACCCAGTCTTAGCAAAATTCAAAGATTGTGTATGCCTCAAGTGGTCATTTATACGGCCCGGTGTTCCAACCAGTATGTTCAGTCCTTTTCTAAGTATTGCTTTCTCTGATTTTCTCTTTTGTCCTCCGCTTAATAACCCAGGAACAAGCCACATAAATGGCTAGAAAATACAATTTTAAAACAATTAGAGTGTATAAGTAAATTATAATCAATTTATCCAAAACAAAACAGCTAAAGAGAATTAATTCCTGAAGAGCATTTTGTTGAAAATTCAATTTGACTTCTATTATTACTACCTACTTACAGTGGTGGTCACATAATTAAGGACAGTACTGACGGATGTGGTACTCGTCAAAGTAATCGCATCTCCTACGTTTAAATGAATACTTACTTATCATAAAAGTATATTCTGTGATAGGTATATAACTGTACGATGTACCACTGACAAAATTGGCTCAATATGTTTTATACATTTTTTTATATTTCAATTTATTTAAATGGGCCTCGTAATTGTACGCGAGCCAAGCTGGACAAATAATTAAGGACACAAAGAAAAATATTACGAATTTTCAATAATAACTAAATCTAGTAGTGAATAAGTTTTTTAATAAAACAAATTGGATATAAACAAGATATTTTCGAGCGTATTAGTATTTAGTAGGATGGCCATGTGCTTTTATGACAGCTTCACATCGTCGGGGCATTGATTCAATCAACTTATTGCACTCTTCGACGGTTATCCGCGACCAAGCATCTTGAAAGGCATCAAAAAGTTGATTTCGATTAGTAGTCCTTACTCTAGAAAGTCTTTTCTTAATTGTGAACCACAAATTTTCAATAGGGTTCAAATCGGGACTAAATGACGGCCAGTTTAAAACGAATACCGATTCATTTTCAAGGTTGGCTTTTAGTGAACGTGCAGTATGTTTTGGGTCATTATCTCGTTGGAATTTCCAAACAACAGGTAAATTATCTTCTGCATAGGGTAACATGGTCTCCTCTAAAATTCTTTGATATTGATACTGGTCCATATTACCTTCTATTTTTCTTACGGGTCCTGTACCATGTCCAGAAAAACAACCCCAAACCTTTATATTTCCACCTCCGTGCTTGACAGTTTTTTTCGTGTACCGAGAATCCATTTCTTGATTAGGTGGCCGTCTCACATATTGTTTTCCATCAGAAGAAGCTAGATTTATTTTTGTTTCGTCCGAAAACAACACATTTTTCCAATGGTTAGCCGACCACTGTCATACTGTGACTGTATATTTGTAGGCAAATGCTAGTCTTGCTCTCCTATGTTGTCTTGAAGTGGAACTTTGCGAGGAATTCTTCCAAATAACTTTACTTCAACTAAACGTCTTCTAACAGTTCTTGCGGAGACTTCATTACCTGTTCCGACCCCAAAAACGTCGTTTCGTATTTGTTCGGAACCTTTAAATGGATATTTTTTGGCTTCTCTTGTGATAAGGGAGTCTTCCCGAGGTGAGGTTTTGCGAGGTTTAGGTTTCCTTGCTACAGTTTCCGTTGTATTATGGGTCTTGTAATAGTTAATAGCATTTTCTACCATAGTCTTAGAACATGTTATGTTACTTGCAATCTTTCGATAGGACCAACCTTTTCGATTAAAATTAATAATAATTTTGCGTGTAGAAGCGTCGCAACTTTTATTTTTTCCCATATTTTATCACGCAAATTAGCCACAATAAAATAAAACTATTTCCATGAGTTTGTGAAGAAAGGCGGGAAATTGAATTTTGACAGGAAAATACCCATGTTTTTCTTAAATTTTTAAATTCCGAAACATTTTTACTCTCTGTCCTTAATTATTTGTCCACCAGCCAATACATAAACATTATGCAACTTATTGTATTCGGTAAATTTTTATAAAAAAAAAGTTGTATTATATTATTATTATTATTTAATTCTAATTACAGAATTTCCAAGCTATTGATTTACATAAATAGTTATTTAATTATATTATTATTCTACGAAATATAAAACACTTGAAGGAAATGTCGTTATAGGCTCTAGCTGTCCTTAATTATGTGACCACCACTGTAAGTACTTAATTTACTATTTATTTTTCACTTAATTTGTATATTATGCTTACGTCATATTACAAAATCAGAACAGGGTAATAACTATTTACTAAATAATATTGCCAAAATTAGTTGGTCTATTTACAGAACTAAAAAAAGTAAAATCTCTTGCAATCTTCAAAAACATGGTCATTGATTACTACCTCGCATGTGTATAGTATATCTTTGCCCTGTGTATATATAATATGTTGATAGGTATATATTATGTTTTTTTTATATTATATATAATATTTACTATATTCATTATCTGTGTAATGTTTATGTAGTGTATGTATTTATTGAAAGTATGTTTATGTAGGTTATAAGTAGCTACCTAAAAATAGATTATGTACTTTAAATAAACTTCTAGCAGACTCCCCCCCCCCCCCTTTCTTTTTTTGTTCAGTCCTGTCCATCCAAAGGTTGCCTGGAAGAGATCGCTGTTAACGATAAGGCCGCCCATAGAATTGTTACAAATTTTAGTTTTTAAGTTACAATGTTATCTTTGTTGTGTGTGATAATCAATAAAGAGTTATCTATCTATCTAAATGGCAGGTAAAGAAAGGTTTACCTATGCCCAACAATGGGTAAACCCAAACTGTGGATGATAATGATTTAAATCCATACCTTGACCAGTTTCACAAAGAGCTCATACGTCTGGACAGCTAGTTCTCTTGTAGGCACAACCACAACCACTCGGATACCATCATGTCGGTTGATTTTTGGCCGTATTGCTTGAAGGCCCTCAATGATTGGCAAGGCATATGCAAGGGTTTTGCCTGATCCAGTTTGTGACCTAGTAAAAAAAGAAAACAGATACATATAGGAACATCATTAAGTAGTATTATTAATATCACATTATAGCTTTCTCTTAATAAAGAAGAAAACCTGTTATGCCGACCCCACTTAGCATGGGATAAGGGCAGGAAGATGAGGAATAACGAAGACAATAAGAAAAAAAACAAACCTTATAAGAACATCTCTTCCTTGTAAAATAACAGGGATAGAATTTTGTTGAACTGTCATAAGTTCTTTTAGTCCCATATTTTGCTGCAGATTAGCTACACTATGAGGGTGGACATCTAGATCCGCAAACACTTTCCCAGCAAACACCTTTTCGACAAGAGGCTTCACTGCTCGCTGGCCAATACGAGGTACAGTAGGATTATTCTTGAACAAAGATGATATCCAACCACCACTTCTAGGTTTCTGCTTTATTGTAATATCGTCACTGAGATCTTGATAGCTTTTTCCATGAAATTTGCCTTTGTTTTCACTCAAATCAAGTAAATTTGTTGCCAAATCATGAGTTTTTACTGGTGTAGGTGCCATTTTAGATACCTTGGCCTGGGGCTCTTCTGTAGGCGTTTTGAAGGACGAGTTTCGTTGAACGTCATTCTGGGGCCTTTTCCTAGCGATTGTATTTCCTTCGAACTTAGATTTGGACACAAACTTGTAATCAGAGGCATTTTTGTTAGGTTTGGCTGATTTTTTGTTACCCTACAAAACATCAACAAAATACTGCTTATTTGTATTAACACTTATAAATAAAACTTTTCACACAATATTTACCGTCCTAGAAACACTAATATTTAATTGCAAATCATCCATTTTCATGAATCTTTACAATTATCAACAAACACAGAAGATTGAGGTTATATTCGTCGCCCCTCGCACGCACACTACCACTACCAGCGTTCGATCGCGTTTGTTATGACTTCTGACATTTCACTTCTATCTGACGTTCTAATGGCCTACTTTGACACTTCACTCGGCGCCTAAGTACGTAGTATCCAAATTCCTTGGCGCCTATATTCAAAATTCTCTGCGCAAAACTGAGTGAGCGAAGCGAACGAAAATCTTATAATCAACTTGGGCGATTTGGCATTTTATGGCCCGTATGCAGAAACAACGCTCAAGCAGCGCCTGAGTAGAGTTCAGGTGATCTCTACTCAAGCATCGAATCGCATGCTTAGGTATTGCGTTTATTCCAAAACAGCCCTCAAACGTCACTCAGTTGAATCTAGACTCAAATCTCTGCTCAGGAGCCTTATGCGCTATGACCATTTGCAGCGCGAGCTCGGCTAAGACAAGACAGCCGGTGTCATACGGTCAGGGCAAAGTATCTCTTGTCATAAAGAATAAAGCCCAATATCAAGTTTTGACGTTTCACGGTTTGGGGCAAGGAATCTCCTTGGAATCTCCTATTGTCATAGTGAATAAGGCTCCAGTTGGGATTTGCAAGTTGTCTATGGATCGAGTCGGTTCTCGTTTACAATTCGATTTATTTTTTCGTTTGCTTTGAAAATCAGTCCGTTTTACGCATACGTTGATACGCTAATTGAATTTTTTTTAATGCAGTAGTGTAATGGATGACTTTACAATAAATTACGTGCAACGGAACGTGTTTACTTTCATGTCAAGGTAGAGAAGTAGAATAACCGCTATTGACTTTAGCCTGCCTCACCTCATGAAGGGCGAATAAAAATTTGGTGTGTAGTGTAGGTATGATGGGTATGATGCGGTAGCGTGAAAACGCAAAATAATGATAAAATTTGCTACTCCAGAGGAATTAGACATCCTCGCTTTCTGGATGCTCGTCATTTTCACTGCCTATAGGCAAAATTAATTTTTTTACCAAATCTTGCGAAAACCGATAGGTACATACCATGTACATAACATAGGTACATTATCTTTTATCAACTGTACATTTATACCTACCAAAAGGGTCACTGGGATATCTCGAAAATATCGTACAGACCTAGGTACCTAACGGAAAGCCGATCGATCTAATATTCTTTTGATATCTTCAAAAATGTTCAATTCTTCAAAATATCCATTGTTTACTCGCATTCAAGCAATAACCAAGGCAAATGTCATACTCAAGCGTGGTCGCGACCAATTCAAATTCCTTGGTCGCGACGCACAGTGGGTGAAAATTCGTAGTTGCCTTTCATAGGATTTTTGAAAAAAAATCTTCCTTAATTGGGGGATTTAAGTAAACAGATTTGTTACAAAACTCAAAACAATACATAATTTTGTCGTTACGCGACTTTTTTGCGGTTAAACACCATGTAATACGAGTTTGTGTGTTTCAAATGTCATCATTTTCCTGCCCTTATCCCACTTCATGTGGGGTCGGCACAACAGGTTTTTGCTCTCCACTCTCCTCTATCAGCCGTCATCTCAACAGTCACTCCTTTCATACTCATGTCATCTTTCACACAGTCCATCCATCTTTTCTTTGGCCTACCTCTACTTCTATATCCATCCACATTCATCCCTAGCATTCTTATCGTTACATGACATTCTTCCCTTCGCATAACATGCCCATACCACGCTAACCTATTACTTGTGTGTTTCAAATGTATGAAAACGAAATTTGTTTTCATCATAACTTTTTTTTGTATTCGAATGTAAAGCTGATACTTTTAGGTATTATAGTAGAACTTGTAACAAAGCTATAAAGCTTTCGATCTTAATCTGGAACGGACCGCTTCAAAATATATGATTTTTACAAAAATGCCAGTTTTAGTGGTATTCATGTATGGGGTAATGTTCTACTAAGTTCGAGTTTGATCAAAAATTATGGTCATTATTATTATTTGATAGGTATCTTATCGCTTTTCAATGACTTTTGACCTTTTATCTAACCGATAAATAACAAAACTATTCAAATATAATTACGCAAAAGTGATATTTTTAATTACGACTAACAACTACACTTAAACCTATAACTGTATTCAAAACCTACTCATTATTGTTCCACTAGGTATGACAAAATATTTGGTTTAATTAATTAGGGTGATCAAGGTCATATTATATCGAAAAAAAAAACTATTTAAAAAAGTAATATTTTATTTACAACTGCTATATACAATGAAGCGGACTTATTATTAATCTTATAACTCTAATATATATACAATAAATAAAACAAAAGCATCAATAACCGACATGCAATTCACAACTTTACCAACTATCACAGAAATACTACCTACCTATATAAATAGCTTACAACAGAAACAACTAAATATAACAACGATTTAATAAACAAATGATTTGATGCTTTACAAAGAAAAGACAAGGAGTGGTCGGAGTCACACAAGTTTCCTACTATCTACAAATTCTATATTTTCTTTAATCTACCCTAGAAGTTAATATCAATAACAATTTAGCTTCATCTGAAATAGGTAAACGAAGTTGGTTTATTTTAGGCCTAAAACTAGAGATATAGGGATCAGATGATATCATTAAATGATGGATAATATCCTCATTTGTTGCAATTCTACTAATTTTACGTGACTGAAACACTCTGGAATGCTTAAAATCTTTGTTTCGAGCCTCAGATGCCTCTTCAGAGATAGTATAAAGTTATTGTGTTCAATTATGTCCGCTCCATGTATGAGTAATTTATGCACGCTTGAAGGCATATAGTACCATGCATAGAGCTCAACATATCTTTGAGCTGTTGAAGCACAATATTGTCGGAACTTTTCCACATCAACAAACTCTCCGCAAGATATTACCTGAAGAATTACGCCTAAGCTTTTAATTAACTCTATATCTACACCCGTGATTCGCGCAGTAATATCCGGATTTGCGAAAAATCTTCTAGCAGTATTTCCATCATTGGTAGTGCCTGCACCTTGTTTCACAACATCCACAAGTAGCCCCATTTCCTCCCGAAATTTGTCTTAGATATCCTTTTTCCTATCGGCCAATTGTTTTTTCTTGTCGTCTCCTTTTGCTTGCCATTTCTTGAAGTCAAGACGGTAAGCTATATGCAAAATACATTCCATGCATCTAATACGTGCATGTAGAGTAGAAAGGCCAAACTTAAAGATATCGACAGATTGGTGTCTCTGTGATACCATTGTGATGTCATTCATTTCTGTGGGTTTAGCTTTGCAGATATCACATGTCGATGTTGATGTATCAGAAAGATGAGATGTTATCTTGCCATCGATCATAGTCATGTGAAGTTTGTGTTTAATGCTGGCATTATCAACAACACTCGGCTGTAGAACAGTAATTTCGCTTTCTATTGACGCCATTTCTTCTTTTATATTTAAATCATTTTCCTTGGCAAATTTAAAATATATTGGCCGACAATAAAATGTTGAGGATGCTTTAGGATTTTACCAAACAACGTCATCAGTGTTTTCTTTCAGTAGTCTTAATGGTACAAATGAACACATGAAAATACTTGAATCATCGCCTTTTATTTTTGTTTGTAGTTGCTATGTCCAGAGGCGCCATCAAATCCCCACTTACTGACCAGAGTGTAATTACTGCCACATTCAGTTTCCACCGTTTTACAAAGTCTGTTGAAAGTTTTATCTAAAATAGATTGCAGTTTGAGTTTAACTTCGGTGTCAGCTATAACCATGTCTTCTTTTTTTACATAGCACTCTATTTTCTCGGTCTTTAGAGCATCATAAGATGGAAAAATATCACTTCCCATATCTCTTGTTCTTTGCTTTAAAGTGATGTACCTATTGCCATTTTGATAACTTCAGTGATGTTGTCAAGCCCAGTGCCTTATCAGCAGAGCAGGTTGGGTTGTTCGACTTAATGCAAGATCGAAAGATTGATGCATTCTCGGGGTGTTTGTGTAAATGCTTTAATAATTCAGCTAAGTAATTTTTTTTTTCTATTTCAGCTTTCTTGGTTAAAGCGAAGTAAAGAGTGTCAAAGTCATAATTGGCGAGAACATCTTCAGTTCTCCTTCTTTTTTGTAATGGATGTAAGTCAACAAATTCTTTTCGTGGAGTAAATGTAGAGGTTGATGTCGACACAGATACACTTTCAGGCACAGTAAATTCCAGTAATTCCATAAGTGCAAAAATGTCAAGATTTGACACTAGTCCTTCCATACTGAGAAAATTAGAATTAAGGTAAAGAGAACGTTTCGGTACTAATTGGTAGCCAAAAGTGAAATGAAATTTAGGAACTCTCAGTATTTATAGTCTAAACTAAAATCTAATAATGCGTTATCAGGAATCATTAATTAGTATTCCATAACAAGAACCCATGGTACCTGTAAAAGCCATCTAGGTACCTAAAAATAGTACCTGCACTCAATAAACAAAGAGCCTAATCATTCAAATTACCTGTTTTGTCAAGCACTGACCCTAATCACCCGAACGAGTAAATCAAAAATAATTTACCACACAATGCGTATTGAAGACAGGGACAGTAATGGTGGTCTCTAGGTAAGGCTCTACATAAATAAATGGGAATCAATAACAAGATAGTACGTAAGTGATCGAAAAAGTAAAAACTATGATCGTAATTCAAAATATTACTTTTGCATAATTATATTTGAATAGTTTTGTTATTTATCGGTTAGATAAAAGGTCAAAAGTCATTGAAAAGCGATAAGATACCTATCAAATAATAATAATGACCATAATTTTTGATCAAACTCGAACTTAGTAGAACATTACCCCATACATGAATACCACTAAAACTGTCATTTTTGTAAAAATCATATCTTTTGAAGCGGTCCGTTCCAGATTAAGATCGAAAGCTTTATAGCTTTGTTACAAGTTCTACTATAATACCTAAAAGTATCAGCTTTATATTCGAATACAAAAAAAAGTTATGATGAAAACAAATTTCGTTTTCATACATTTGAAACACACAAACTCGTATTACATGGTGTTTAACCGCAAAAAAGTCGCGTAACGACAAAATTATGTAATGTTTTGAGTTTTGTAACAAATCTGTTTACTTAAATCCCCCAATTAAGGAAGATTTTTTTTCAAAAATCCTATGAAAGGCAACTACGAATTTTCACCCACTGTGCGACGCTACTTGAGCATCGGTCTCGTTTTTCTTTGAAAAGTGACAAAGGCTCAAGCAACGATTCGGCCTAGTGACGTTTCAGAATATGCAAAACTCACGTGAACTCCAACCAAAGAATCGAGCCTCAAGCAGCGTTCTAGAATCAAATCTCTGCTTATGTCTATGCTTGAGGCTCGACTCAAACTCAAGCACTGTTTCTGCATACGGGCCTATAAGTATGTTTCTAAGTACCTCTTTATAAGTTATTTTAAAGCCGGCACCATTATAGAAGCTATACTATGTGGCGCGCCGGGATAAAAATGAAATAAGCAGAACTCGTTTCATTTTCAGAGCACGTGCCGCGGATGCAAAGTTTAAAGAGATCGCGTGGCGGAGCGTGTCTACAAAATATTACTCTGTGTTTAATCTATGGGGTGAAATAAATATTGGTAAACAAGGGTAGGTACCTACTGCATTAGCATCCCTACTAGTCTGCGATAGGTACCTAAGGTGGATGTTTAAGCTCACCGATTTGCTAGATTGTTTTGAAATAGGTGCAATATGTAGATAAGAGACACACATATTATAGTAGGTACCTAGTTAGGGTAATCCATAGGTAAGTACGAAATAGTATTAAATTAAAGTAGAAGACGGTCACAATAAATTTTTCATGTTAATGTTTTTAGTGTTATAAGTAAAGAAAAGAACCCCTCGATTAAAAAAAAGAAAGAAATCTGCTGATGCCGCCCGTCTCGCCAATCCTTCTTGTTATTCCACCGACGAGCGCTGGGCACAGGCCGAGAGGGTACAGAGGTGTGAGGGCGCGACGTGATTACGCCGGCCAACCGGCACGACCCAGCCACAGAATAAATCACACTCACTGCGCCAACCCCGACCCCACCCTTTTCGTGACGATTCCTCTAATCTAAGGGATGTTTGTTTGATTTTCATGTCTTTCAGTTCATCTGATTTTCTGTCCCTTTTATGATCAACTGGCTCATATAGTTACCTAAGTAGGTTCTTCAAGGTCGAACTGTTTTTTTATTTACATAATCTACGATCTAGTAAGTACCTTCTTGTCAAATGTTGTCATAATTGCTTGGTCAACAAGAAATAAATAAATAAATAAAAATCAATAATTTTTTGTGTGTGTGTCTCCAGCTTCCTCATATTGAAAATGTAATTTCTATAAATGCCAATATTTAAAGCATAATTAGTGCACTCATAGATTTGAATCATAATTTAGCTGCCAAATAAACAACGATGCTATAAGCTTATAATAGTGTGTAAGCTGGAGTAACATGTCTCCAGCTGCCTCAGTCAGTGTGGGCAAACGGCTAATGATAGAGATATATAGTAAACGCAAGGATTTAGTACCTATTTAGTGCACCTGGTACCAAAAATTTCAGGTCTGTAGCTAGGAAACTCTTCGAGTTATAAGACTTCATTAACGTGTAAGCTGGAGTAACGGTACGTGAAAAAGCATATGCTCGTTCTCTGGAATGGCTGGAGCTAGCAGGTTGCTTTAAGTCTCCAGATTTAGTACCAAACGAATTAGCGAGGTACCAAATATTTGAAGTGTTTCTGTTCAAAACTCTATGAGTTACAAGCTTTTCCAGCTTTTTTTGTTTGTCCAACTTGCACATGTTGGATCTCAGCAACCACAATAGGTACAGACTCGGTTGATGTCTCTGAACCGAGCTATGAATTAGTGCACTCGGTACCAAAAATTTGGAATCTCTAGGACAAGCAGTTCTGTTGTAATCAGCAAAATAACATCCAAGGAATTTGAATACAGACAGATATATTCAAATTCCTTGATTGCATCAGTAGGTACGAGTGTGACGCATTCGCTGTAGTGACAGAGATAGAGCTACTATCAACTGAAGGCTGGTCGAAATGGAACTATCTGGTATTCTGTAACTCATCATAATATTAGTTATTTTGCTGATTACAACAGAACTGCTTGTCCTAGAGATTCCAAATTTTTGGTACCGAGTGCACTAATTCATAGCTCGGTTCAGAGACATCAACCGAGTCTGTACCTATTGTGGTTGCTGAGATCCAACATGTGCAAGTTGGACAAACAAAAAAAGCTGGAAAAGCTTGTAACTCATAGAGTTTTGAACAGAAACACTTCAAATATTTGGTACCTCGCTAATTCGTTTGGTACTAAATCTGGAGACTTAAAGCAACCTGCTAGCTCCAGCCATTCCAGAGAACGAGCATATGCTTTTTCACGTATCGTTACTCCAGCTTACACGTTGATCAAGTCTTATAACTCGAAGAGTTTCCGAGCTACAGACCTGAAATTTTTGGTACCTCGCTAATTCGTTTGGTACTAAATCCTTGCGTTTACTATATATCTCTATCATTAGCCGTTTGCCCACACTGACTGAGGCAGCTGGAGACATGTTACTCCAGCTTACACACTATTATAAGCTTATAGCATCGTTGTTTATTTGGCAGCTAAATTATGATTCAAATCTATGAGTGCACTAATTATGCTTTAAATATTGGCATTTATAGAAATTACATTTTCAATATGAGGAAGCTGGAGACACACACACTAATTTTTTACCATAACATTTTAACACATTTTTCCGCGTTGGTTTAAAAGCAAGTAACAACACATGGCTCTGAAGCCAACGACTTGCAAAGAAGCCATAGCTAAGTGGGAGAAGGAGAAAGGGGAAAGTGCCGCTGATGCGTTGGTCGTGGAAATGCAATTCCAGTATCCTCCGATAGAGAAAATGGATGGAGCTCTCTCTACATTAGTTGCTTGCGAGTAAGTGATGAACCAATGAAAACGTCAGGAATCGACAAATAATATGATAAATGTTTATAAAATTAAATACTCACATCATGTGAGACACTGTCTGTTCGATTAGCAATTTGTAGGTAAATCCTTGAACAAAACGTGCCGTCGTGGGGCTCGGGATTCGAACTCGCGCTTCGCGAAATACGGATTTTACTGAAAATTCAATTAATATTGCAAAAATTCACCTAATACCATGCCAATCTCAATTTCGGGTTTCTGCCCTTACCTTTAATTAATTCAGCTAAAGAGAACCCTCAAATAAAACGAGGACTCTCCTCGTTCTGCTTCCATCCATAATTTTACCTCAAAACTTTATTCTACGTTAAATTGACGACCTCAGTGGCGCAGCGGGCGAGAGTCCGCCTGCGACGCAAGAGGTTGCGGGTTCGATTCCCGCCTCGGAACAAATTTGTGTACGATCTGCAGAAATTTGTTCCTTTGGTTTGGGTGTTTTCTATGTATATAAAAATATCTATATATGTAAGTATATAATGTATTAAATATATCAGTTATCTAGTACCCATAACACAAGCTTTGAGTAGCTTACTTTGGGGCTAGATAGTGCTGTGTGGATTATTTATTAGATTTTTATTGTAGAAAGCTAAGTCTCTCATCGAACATGATCGACAAAATCGCCGGCATTGCAGGCATGAGGAGCCTGAAGATCTTGTCTCTTGGAAGAAACTACATAAAGTCTTTAGCGGGAATTGTAAGTGATCGAATCTCGTTACTTTGGTCTTCCTATCTCGTCACTAATTTCTGGTAAAACAATGTGAAATGTGTGTGAAAGGAATCTAAGTGCGCCTCAAAGATGCTCCTTTCGAGCACTTGACACACGTTTTACACACCTTAATAAGTAGGTACATGTATCGAACCGCGATTTTTTAAATCTCTCTGCAAAAGATAGCCAACTTACCCGATATTCGGATTTAAGCAAACATGCGTACCTACTTATTGGTCGCGTCACGTAAAACGAACGCTGGAAGGAGGGGAAGGGGGTGTGATGGCGCGAGTGTTTTGTATGCACAAACATCATCTCCACTGTTTTCCAGCGTCCTTTTTAAATGACGTCCTCTACCTACAACACTGCCAATTCTCCATTTCTGAGTAATCTTATCGCTCAACCAAGGATAATAACCAACTATGAAATTGTTTTTTTTGGTAAATAAATGTATTTGTATTGTATTATGAACACTAAAAGTAGGAGGGTATTTAAACTTTACCTTCGGAATTCCAGGAGACTGTATCCGATACGCTCGAAGAATTATGGATTAGTTACAATCCCATAGACAAGCTGAAAGGTATCGGATCGTTGAAAAATCTACGCGTGCTGTACATGTGCAACAATGCAGTGAAGGAGTGGGTTGAGTTTAATAGATTGCAGGTCAGTTCCTAAAGATATATCCATATATCCTTTTTCGTCTTCTGTTTTTTATCACTCTTGTCACTCGCAAATCTTTGCAAAACATAAGTAATACATAATGAATGATACCAATATCTCCAACTGAGAGTGCATGACATTACATGCTATGTCCAAAATTAGGAGACTTCTGATTTTCCAAAGCACCTACCAAAAACTGCATCCGCATTATAATAGCACTTTTAGCACAGCTTACTTAGAGTTCGGACTAAAAATTCGCAGATCATGCAAATATTTGTCCTCGGGTACCTACAGGAAACCTCAGATCCTCAAAACTCAAAATCTAAGCATTAAAAGTGATTACAGGATTATTTTTTTCACTTTCATGATCATGTGAGATGATCAATGGGTGTTCATCGCGTAGGTATTACCTGCCTTATTATCTTCATTTTGAATTTTGCAATAGCCGTGATTTAGGCAGACTGGTGCATTGACCTCCAGATAGGTCTGTAGTCGCTAGTATGTATTGTCGTCGAGAAGCGGTAGCAGTTCCAATGACAATGAATGAACTGGATGAGGGGAGGAGAAGACCGGGCTCAGTGGCGTGCTATGGCTGAAACCTACTACGTCCAACGGTGATAGGTTGATGATGGCGATAATGATGATCTATGAGTGATTCAATACGTTTACAGGAGTGCCCAGCGCTGCGGGATCTCGTGTTCATAGGTAACCCGATATGCGAGAACCAGCCTGACGTGGAGACGTGGCGCACACAGGTCGCCAACCGCGTCCAGCAGCTGACCAAGCTAGACGGCATCCCGATCTTGAGAGACGAATGAAAACTATTACCTTCACTTTACTAGATTATTATTATAGGTACTTAACGGCTTACAACTTACCTGTATGTTTCTATTGATTTCAAACCCACCTTACCAAAGACGTTTTACCGAATCGAGATTACCTACTCCAAACTCCAATACCTACTTGCACTTTTGTTTACTTTTACTTGCACAAATATAATTTTTCCGATTGCACGCTTGAACTGCTTGAATTATCATCTTAGAATAGAATATGTTTATTAGAAACATAATACACAGTCATCTTCTTTTGTCATCCTAAAAATTGGTATCACAGTGCCTCAATTAGGTACGTGTTTTAGGCACTCTTTGCCCAGTGTCCACCGTAGATAAAGAAAACGAAATCCCCATTATCTCCGTTCTGACACATTTATTAATGGATTACGTATTGAACATAGCACAGAATTGAAATGATAATTCGAAATAATAGCCTCATCGCAACGACTCACCTGCTTGACATTATGATAGATTAGAACACATTGGTTACACTAATAACTTAAGACACGCCATCTATTTAGGAAGGTACTAGGTATATGAAAACTCCAAGGAACAAAACTAGCGACCCTTTAAGAGTAGTAGAGTTCTTTGTGAAGGGCTCGTCCGGGGAAGAACTACCACCATAAGCCTTTTTCTGCCGCCAAGCAGCGTTGTTGTTTCGGTTTAAAGAGTGTGGTTGACAGGCACATGCGGCTTAACATCTGTATGCCTCACGCAGGGCAGTGCATCGTTGGGCACATTCCTATAGTGCGTGATTATAGGTGATGGTACCACTTAAAATCAGGTGGGCCATCTGCTTATTCCATCACCTGTTGTATATAATTAAAAACCTAACAGCAGCGGTTACTGAAACCAAAAGCACCAACCTACAATCTACCCTAGCGCGTTGCGTCGTTTAAAATGTCATACAAAAGCACCAATAAATTTAAGTTCAGGCTTAGGTTAAGTAGTATACTTGGATTTGAGACTTGTAAGAGAATGTTAAAGCAAGCAAAGGAAGGTCATGGTGGTAAGAGATTCTGGATGGTAAAATATCTGTAATTTAAGTCAACATCTCTATTATATAAAAAATACCATCTCACGCAATGACGTATACTAAGATTAACAGCAAATTACACAATTGAAAGAAAACTGCCATTTTCAAAGAAGTAAATGATGTTGACTTTAATGTTTCCTGGAAAAAAGGCATTCTGGTGAAAACATGACAAAAATGGCTTAGCTGTAAAAAACTTCCTCTGATTCCTCTATTCACAAAGAAACTTTATTTGATTCCAAATCGGCCATATCCATGTGAAAGCGCCGCCATTGTCCGTTCGGCTTTATGATTCGTCATACGTCTCAAAGCCGACTTAATAGCCTGCTTAATTCGCGCCAAAAGGAAATAGAAATTGGTGGGGGGCGGCATCGTAGCAGGGCCGTAGCAGGAGCGTAGCCTGGGGCTACTATTAATAAAAGCTTTTTACTTCACTAGGCTTGTGACGCAACCGACACCTAGATTCAACTGGCTTTAAGATAAGACGTTTCAAAGTTACCCTTGTGATTCAACTGAATCTACTAATACTACTAATAGTCTAATCTTCAGACTTTGACTTTGAATACGAACGTTGAGGGTCAAAATTTATCCAGTAGATTACTAATAAACCTAGGTATATTAAGCGGCATGACTGTACTCAATGTTTTGAAAAAAGAACTCAGCTTACAAATTTAGCAACTTCATTGTTTTGCTAAAAAAATATCAAATATTATTTAAAATGTCCTTAGTACATGTTTCGGGCGCATACAGCCCTGTATCGTCACAGCCGGAAAAGTCGCTCTCTCAATAGACGCGGATGCCCCTATTGTGTTGCCACTAATAAAATTTAATGATGTAAACGGATAGCGCGAATTTATCTAACTCACTTCGTAGGGAGGCGAAAGCTCTTGAGGGGAAATCAATTAACGACAATATATCAGTTGTGAAATAAATTCAATTTGTTACTTTGCTATCCGATATTGTTGTAGATTATTTTGGTTTCAGAATCTGAGATTCATTGTTATAATACAATACATAGTACTCTACACTACTCTCTATGTAACTACATTAGGTAACTTTCAAGCGTTTAAACGTACCTACTTTTTAAGTTATGTCAAAAGTGTTGCTGTTTTTTTTTACGCAGCCCCTATAAAGCAGCTCTGATATGTAGCTACTTGGAATTGTAGAAAAGTGGGTATCTTCTAATCTATACAAAAATAATCTATCTACACAAATAACCCACCTTTTATTATTAAAGCATGGAGAAAAATGCCTCCCCGTCTGTATCATACCAAAGTGACATTTGAATAGTTTCAATATAATTTAATGGAAAGCCGGTCATTGTGTACTCTACGTAATGGACCGAAAATTGTCCAACGAAATAGAAATAACTCAGTTAATCACAATGAGACACCTACCCTTCACATCACACAAACTATGAGTGTAGAGCCCTTAATGTGGACAAATGCTACCTACCACACCGCCATGTAGCACGTCATTATTTAATTATTAACACTACAATCGACCCAATTTTGATTTCAATTTGACATTTCGAATAAGTGCCCTGTGCTCGCCGCCGGCGAAGGGCCATTTTGTGACATCTGTCCTCCTGTGTGTTGCCAACTATAAAATTCAATTTCCCCAATCGGCTGGCTCGATACATTTATTATTCATAGATCGGTACGTAGATGCCCGGCCACTAACAGATGTGATCTTTTACGTGAAAGAATATCAAAAAACATGATGTCAAAGTAAAGAACAGTGATTCTAAGGACCATGAATGTATTATTACATACTTACATCTAAATCTTATAAAATCAATTTATTAATAGACATAATAATATGTATTCGAATAGTAAGAGGTCAAAAAGGAATCGCGTGACAAATCAGCTGCGGAAAATAGATTTTCTTTTATATTCATGTGAAATCAATTCTAGACAATTCCATAAATTTTGCATTATTCTGACTTATTGGTAGACAATCGACTCGGGTCACGCTACCGATCACTTTTAATACTTAACTCCGTTCAACGATGTGCAGTGGGGGGTAATGACTGTATCGAGCAGCTGGTGTTTCAACTCGCAACGAATGACCGGGATCAGGTTCTTCGATTAGCCTATAAATCAATCTATGTCGTCGGTAATGCACTAGCCATTTGCTCGTTGCCTAATTGCTGTTAGCGCCGCCCAATGGGCACATTAGCCTGAAAAGCTGCGCACTCAACTGCCGTCCGCCCCTCACTCGCCGTCGCTTGCTCACACAACAAGCCACATGGAATGGCTCGATTAGGTATATTCGGGTCTAATGGCTGATTTTCTAGCTCGAGAGATGTAGTCCCGGCAAACGGCCGCGCTTACGCCACTCAAAGGCGGGGAAAATGGCTTAAGTGCTTTCTCTATTATGCTTAAGGTCGTTCGTGAAAAGGATAATTTTCAACTCTCCAGCGCCCCCGCTCGGAGAGGTTGTTGGATTATATGGATAAGACTACACCATTTTTTATTTACTGATGTTGCATTTTGAGATACAAAACATAGCACCTGTTACTATCTGTTATTGGTTTTACATGTCCATTTGCCGGTTCAGTATTCCGAAGTGGTACTTCCAAACCTTTGGCTATGCTTGCTAGGTCAAATATAATATAAAGAAGAAAAGTATGGTGATCTTCATTCTTGTCATAGGGTTGGCAGCATTATCCTGTTAAAAAAGGGAGACATATCCACTTTTCCCAACGGATGGCAAGATAATATATTTTTAAGTTGGGCAACCTATTGTAGCTGCGACGCGGGCCGAGGGTACGAAATAAAGCTTTCCCAACAAACAATAGTTCCGGCCCTTTGTCGCGCTCCGAGTTGAGTAAACATTAGTAGTTGGCCATTGTGCCACTTGGCCTTCAGCTCCCTGCCTTTCAGCGCGTAACCACCGCTGAATCGTTTTTTTCACCGCCCATTTATTTATTTTAAGTTGAACACTCTTTTACTATGATATTTTCTTGATACCTAGACAGGACAAGCTTTTTAACATCTAATCTCATGTAACATTTTTATCATTTTAAGTTAGTTATTATTATAATTAGCTAAACAAGAACTTTGATAGGTAACATTTTCCGTAGAAAGAGAAGAAGTCACGAACATGCAATAAATCACAGTTCCAACATTAACACCTACTTTCCATAATAGCCGATAAACCAAATTTAGTTTTCATGTAGCGCACCCTCAGCTACTTATAATAAGCAATGATCAATGGAGAATAATCCCATTGTGTCGCGCGCCGCCGCCAAAAAACCATATCTGAATTATTCCGCTACGCTTTCGTGCTAATATCTCCATTACATTAGTGTTGAAACTCATTGTTGTGCGCACATGAAAAGGATTACGCGCCAAAATGTTGACAGTTGTAGCAGAGACAAAAGAAAGAGTGAGTGCATTCCAAAATACGCGCACGCACGGATTGTGTTTATTTGATTTGAGACGCTGGCAACACATAATAATAGTGTGTTTTCGCCAGCGACAGTAGCGCGGCGGCCTTTCGACTTGAGTCAGGAGCTCCTCAGGGCAATAAAATTAATGAAGCGTGGAGATGGGACCATTTTACTTGTATTATTCGTCTCCTGCGGCCTGAGACTGAAGCGAATGTCCATTAGTTCTGTTTTAACATGTTAGCGATGTTGAAACGTTGTAAATGCGATTTACTCTACAGAGAGGGTGGAAAAGTAGCCGGAGAGATTTGAACCGATCAATATCCGATCCGATCGGAAGCGAACTTTGTGCTTTTAAAATAGGCACTTAAAGTTTTATAGAGCAGAACTAAAGCTGACTTGCCTTTTGTTGCGACCACCAACGTTGTATTCTATCCAGCCGAATTAGGTAGGTAGGTTATAGGTATATAGGTAAACATTCTAAAGAACGTAGGAAAATTATCACAATTTTTTAAAATTCACTAATAAAAAAAACTACCTATAAAAATCGATGGAGAAACATACATAATATAAAGGTCTCGATTATGTTTACTGCGAGCAGTCTTTAGTAGGTACCTTGTATTTCACAACGGTTGCATTACCTACATCGTATTAGCGTATACTAACTGATTATCAAAATGATCGTCGGTCGGGCGGATGGTGGCGGTTACGGCAGTTGGATAGGCCGTAGGATAAATTGGAACAGCAGAAACAATTGAATTAATTTATGAGTAAAAAAATATCAAATCGGACTCGTACACACTGACCTCAATAAATTCACCTCGTACATGCATGACTGAAAGTAGCTGCACCTTGCAAGTTCAATGATCGATATTTAAAGGCATTTTAAAATAAGAGAGGTAGGTTACAAGTGCAATGTTATAGGTACCTATACTTACATGAAAAGCGCATGGGTAACAATGATTGTAATGAATAAACAATTTGTAATTTTTTTTATACAAAATGACTGTGGATGGTTTTAACGTTCTACGACTAAACTAAACTTCTTAAATGGCATCTACAAACTGGAAGACTGACCGTGGGCCGCCACCCGACGATCGTGAAGTCGTTGGATGGTGAGGCCTTCAGAATCGTTTTTCCGGGAAATGTATAGGGGACGTATATATCCAGCAGCAGTGGACTTCTACAGGCCAATGATGATGATATTTTTTATAAAAAAAATGTAATTTGCCTTTTGTAAGTTGTGGTTTAGTATGGATAGTTTTATAAAGTGTGCCAGCTTGTCTCTGCCAGCTGGAGTTTGTATGGCCAGGCCGCACACCATCGATAAGATCTTAATCCACACATTCGCACCCCAGCCTTTGTGCGAATGGAGTGCTATTTAACGCTTTGTACAAATCACTTCCACAAGACCGATAATATCAGCTGCAAAAGACAGTTGTAGTAGTATAGTAGACAGCGTTAGTTTTGGTTTTAGTAGGTACACATACTGTCATAATGGACTCGGCCACACAAACCCAGGCTCGCGGCCTTTCATTCAACGAATTCGAACCAAAAAAACCGTAGTCTCTAAAAAAATATACCATAGCGATGCGTATGTGTATCTTTAAAATCCATTAAATTTAATGTCATATTTTGTAAAATTATTGAAATCGGTAAAAAGCCTTTTCCGAAGTTTTGTTACCGTGACTATATCCATGTAGGTCTAAAGGGTCCGGTCGTCGGTCTCTGAAAGCTGGATCAACACTTATCTATAGAACGTCAAGTCACTTGCTGTCTTTATCTAACTTGATGTAATAGCTGAAATATGGCGAGTGATTTGACACGTGATTAGGTTTAATCGCTTTTTCAGAAACGGCCTTTGGATGCTCAATAGCCCTAAGCTATGGGTGCTATTATTATAGGAAAAGCTATTTTAAAACTTCCAAAAACGTCACAATTCGTCTCTCTTGCTTGTTTTGTTTGCTTAACGACAAAAATGGAAACTAACGACTGTCTTTTGTTATAAAAAAACAATAGAATGTAGATGACAGTCTTCAACAGACAGGTATATGAAATACCGTTGAAACTTAAATACCTACAAACAGCGTCCTCTTGTGAAGAGGTGCTAAACCATACCCATTCGCGAACATTTGCTAGCACATTAACATATCAAAATGGTGTTTACGTTATCTGATGTAACGGGCGCAGCAGCGAGACAATAACACGATCACGGTCGGCACTGTAACGAGAGAACACGGGATTAGTGCCAGTAGATCCTTATCACTGGATAAGTAGCTGGCACACACTCGTAGAATGAATGAACAAACAAACAAAAAACTAACAAACAACACAATAAAGAAACCATCGATAATGTTTTTTTTTATAGTTTTACTTGCCGCAAGAGACGGGCTTAGAAGAACGCAAAAAGAATATACCTAACAGTTGTGACCTGCAAATCAAAATGTCTCAATAAAACTTACCCTTACTCCCAACATCCTTAAAAAAATCATATGAATAAACCGTTGAATTTTCTTCGACAGTAACCTACAAATGATATCCATACATTTATGGGTAGGTATACCTGCATCAGTATAACATTGGGACGTCATCATAAGAATCTCCGGCCTGTAGTCTTTTTTCTCTATTTTCTTGGTAAAAGGTAACTGTAACTGAGGCAAAAACATCCAAAGCTTTATGTTCGAATGATAAACTTTTATTGGAGTTACCTAACAACAATAGGCAGAGCTCGCTGCCGAGTCCCGGGAGCTTAATGCGTCCGATTTCCATACAAAAACTTCTATTTCCCGGACTAAATGGCACGTGAGTGCACATAAAGCCGGGAAAACTACACACAGCCCACTACTGGTTAGCTATTCTCTTTTATTTTTTACCCTTCATCGGCGCAGAGCAAAACATTGATACGATACATTACGCTAGGCTGGTATATAAATATTTCTTGTTGGATTAGAATTTGTTACAGTAAAATAAAATTTTATTACCTATATTTTTTGCTTATTTATTATTAAACTATTTTTTGCATGTGTTGATAACAATATTTAAGTCATCTAGGTTCACGGTGATAATTACCATTACATTATATAAAATACCTGAATAACATCAATCGTACTTGAGCTTATCAATAGTCTATGCCAATTATTCAAACATTATACAAACAAATTTACAGAATATTAAGTAAGGTCGTAAAAAGTTAGTTGCTCCGGCGGCGTATATCAGCACACGTCACACTGATCTTCAGCCTACCGACTTGTGCTATCTCTCGAGGAAGTGATTTGTCAGTGCCGCCCCCTCTCGATTGAATAATTCAAATAATCGAGGTATTTATATGTAAATAGCGGACCACATCTCCATACGAAAGGGCCGATCGGTACATAAATTTGGCAAGACGACGAGAAAACTGCGACGCACCACCGATCTGATTTATTCGCTAAGTTTTGGAAAAAGTGGCTCGCGTCAGGAAATGTTTGTCTAATCGCGTTTATGGCTCGACCCGGGATTTTTTGCATCAGAGCACACGAGGGCGCCTCTGGCTACCAGGGGCAGTCCTTGTTGTCCCTTCCTTATGAACAACAATTGAAGGTATTTTCTTCTTAATACAAATAATATAACATCCATACTAACACGCAATGGTTTTGGAAAATGCCGTAAACTAGGATATAAAAGAGGTTATTTTATCGAGATAGACAATAAATAAATTCAATTAAATTCCCCATTCATTTGCAAGAATAGTTTAGTGGCGACAACGGGTATCACTCGCTGCTATTACTCATCGGGCCTCATCAATCATGCCGCGCCGCAAAGTGCTAATAATTCCTCCGACACATTGTTCGCTTCTAAATGAATTATTCGCACTGAAACACTACTGTTGCTGTAGAACACATTGCATGGTTTTATTAATAGCTTACAGCTTTAAGTATAGAAGTTTCTACGGTAACGATTTTTTATTGGCGCGTTTACATTCGTTCAATAACCTCATTAGTAATTTCTTCGCCAACAGTGTAAATAAGCAGATTGACAAGGTACATGTAGCCTGGTAAATGACCCAATATTCAGTGGGCAGCGTAGATCGCCAAAAAAGCTAGGTACTGCTACGAAAAATAAGAGCTACATTGCTACGAAAGACAGGACCTTCGTAGCATTCGTAGCACTCGGCCAATTTGCCTACGACTTCGATAGTAGACAAGACATTTCGGCTTCGCGCGTGCGTTGTGATAAATTTTAATTTATTCTACACCTCTGTG
The DNA here is from genome assembly GCA_963576535.1 of Plemyria rubiginata. NCBI lineage: Eukaryota > Metazoa > Arthropoda > Insecta > Lepidoptera > Geometridae > Plemyria > Plemyria rubiginata. Next base: position 10,214,026 of record OY754908.1, on the reverse strand, counting down.
TAGACTTTTTTTTAATAGCCTGATACAGATGTAAAAGCTTCAGATTGAGAATTGAGTCCAGAGTCCAGAGTGTATTGATACAAAAAACGTCGGTTTTGAAGATTGTGGAAGGAACCAGAGAGGAAATGGCGATTTATAAATAGTGCGCGCGGTAGTAGCCCTTTAAGTGGGGCATTTCGCAGACGTGGACTCCATTAGTGGCGTTCGGCGGACTGTCACAATCATTTTTCTTTCCCGTCGCCGCTAATTCTCAGTTGCGTTTCGCTGAATAGACACACTGATAAACATGCCTTGATACTTGAATAATTATTGCTTGCAATAACCCCAATGAAATATTATTATTAATAGAATAAAACATTTATAAAAATGTCTTCTAAGCATTATGTTCTCTATGTAGAGAAAATAATACCTGAATGCCGTTCGTTATATGACCCTGTCTGTCTGTTTAACGAACGGCATTCAAGCAACGGCATCCGAATCGTTTTTCAACATTTAAAAACGTTTCGGATTGACAAAGTCAGTTTTTGTTTTTATTTGTTTGTTTAATACAACAAAAAAAATATCAAGAGAAAAAAATCCGAAAAGTTTCTGAAAATCTCCAATAGGAATACCTATTGCATCTGATGATGATGAGTTTGCAGAAATTAAGCCTCTCGCCCACAGGCGCGATCTAAACGCGCGTCCGTACGCGCGATTGGATTGTCCTATTGTAGCACGCAATGTAAAACGTAAATGTCACCTAAAACGCAATCGCAAGACGCAGAATCGCAGAACGCGCCTGTCGAGTAGAGCCTTTATGTTCCCGATTTATACTTCGTTCAAGTACAATAGACATAAACAAAGACATAGACAGACATTTATTCAGTTTAGAACGTTTAGAAACATTAAGGGCCTTACCACAAAAAAATAGGCTAACGATAAACTATGCGCTGATTTTAGACACTGTTTAAAGTTAGACACCGTTTTGTAGTACGAGGGAATATCTTCATAAACATCAAACAAGCGAAGTTTAGATTTGTACATTGGTAGGTATGTATATTTCGACTCTTAGGTTTTCTTTAGATTCGTATCACCATCGACTGCACAAAACGTTAAAGTATCAAGACTTCTCCGGCAGTGGTCAGACCGGAGGCTGATATCGACTTTTATTACCCCAGAGGGTTGGTCATTAGCAGAATAAAGCGACTGCCACCTGATAAAGTGCGTTTTGTTGCTCTAATACATTTTTGTTTTGGAATCTATTTCAGGAAATAAACTAGAGGTTTTTAGATCATCTCTAGCTTATGCTCTACCTTCATCACTGTACATGCAGTCTTAAGGGTCCGGCGACAGCGGCTCGCAATTTCGAGGTGTGATTGGCTATTATTTCATTTCGGGGAGGTTGTTTGAAAGAATAACTCTAAAGTGACACGCATAAATACTGTTCGAACACAAATAATACAATAATATAAGGGAAATGTGCTCGAGTCAGAAAGCATTTTGGTATTAGGTAAACGTAAGACCAAACATACTAATAAATAAATAATGCTGGACAATCCACACAGCACTATCTAGCCCCAAAGTAAGCTATTCAAAGCTTGTGTTATGGGTACTAGATAACTGATATATTTAATACATTATATACTTACATAGATAGATATTTTTTATTATACATAGAAAAGACCCAGACCATATAATACCAAAATGATTTCTGATTCGGGCATGTTTCCTTTATATTATTGTATTATTTGTGTTTGAACAGTATTTATGCGTGTCACCTTAGAGTTATTCTTTCAAACAACCTCCCTGAAATGAAATAATAGCCAATCGCACCTCGAAATTGCGAGCCGCTGTCGCCGGAGCCTTAAGATTGGCCTTTGGATCTACTCTGAAAATATGGAATCTGTTCGATCACAGTAAGCTCGTTAGTTAAATAAAACATTATAGGTATTACGTTTTAAATTATTTACTACCGCTTTTCGTATTGCTAGTAAATTATAGCTTACTACTCTTATGAAGGTACCTAAAGTACCTACATAGAAATGAAATATGCCACCGACACCCGAAACCCCACCAGTTGTTAATACGTCCTAATCTTCGTTTTAAAAACGATCGTAGATAGAGATAGCGGCCGATAAAACTATAATGGGGTGACTTATCTGATTCGTGTATCTAGCTACTTAATTCAAATAGTTAAATCCAGAGGGCATTCGAAACAAGTTGGAAAGCTCAAGCAATAATAGGGCTCCACCCCAACGATACAATACAACACTCCCCTCACAAATTAAGTGTAAAACAAACCTAATGAAATTTAAATATCTCTTCGGCGACGCAATAACTGCACAAATAAAATCATGTCGCGGGGAGAGTATAATCGCTCCCATTGTGTACGCAGTGTAGAATTATTCCACTTGGAGTTTTAGGACTTTGTCGTAGTAAAACAGAATGCGCTACGTGCGGAATTCTCTGCAATTTATGAGGTACGGACTTTGACATGGTTGCAAAAGTGAAATAACATAAGGAGGGGCGGGGATGCTCTCTAGACAGTAATAGGCTCTTGGGGTGACGGCAAGCCTCTCATTGTTGGCTTGTTAGTAGATAATTCAAAGTAATGCGTTTAGCGTGCAGAGGAAATCTGGTTGTGGTTTGCACGTTTGCTAATAAGCCCTTGTACGTCGTCTAAGATGAAAGTAGGCATTTTCGTGTTGAAAATACATAATGGGCAACATGTAGTAAGATTTTAAAGTATTTATCCACATAAGTAGTGAATACTAGTAGTAGGGCATACTATTTAAGAGGGTACCTACCTTGAGAAATCCAATTTTGTACCTAATATATAAACCAAGAAATTTCAACCGCGGAAACATCATTATTCTAACAGATTGAGTCAGCAGGACCAAATGAAACTCTTAAAACACGTTCCGCCCCTCAAAGGAAGGATACTAATTTTCTTTCAAGTTTTAAAAGAAGCTTTCTTTTAAGAAGTGGAAAAAAGTTACAATCGAAAAGGAAATTTGCGTTTTAAATCCTCTAATGAAGCTGAGAAGTTTCAAATGGAGGGGCGAAAGGCTGCGTGCAAATTGAGAAAAAACTTGAAGATTTGTCGTCGGTTGCTACCATAGACTACTTTTACTGGTGTTCGCCCACGGTTTCATCGTTCTCATATTATGACTGAATCATCCTACTAATATTATAAACGCGAAAGTTTGTAAGTATGGATGGATGTTTGTTACTCTTTCACTCCGGAACGCCTGAACTGCATCCCGATTACGCTAATGTCCGGCTATCCAGATGGCTTTCAGTTTGACATTTGATCAAGGAATATCTCTCTGACGATTCCCATATTGTAATAGCAACATATGGATGGATCTAGTGTGTAAATTCCTTGAGACGGATGCTAAATTCCTTGGATGAATGGGAATCAAATGTCAAACTGAAAGCTATCTCGATTGACGACCTTTGTGGCGCAGCGGGCGAGAGCCTGCCTGCGACGCAAGAGGTTGCTGGTTCGATTCCCGCCTTGGAACAATTTTGTGTACGATGTGCAGAAATTTGTTCCGATGGTCTGGGTGTTCTCTATGTATAATAAAAAATATCGATCTATGTAAGTATATAATGTATTAAATATATCAGTTATCTAGTACCCATAACACAAGCTTTGAATAGCTTACTTTGGGGCTAGATAGTGCTGTGTGGATTGTCCAGCATTATTTATATTTATTTATTTTATTTATCTCGATAGCCAGACATTAGCGTAATCCGGTCGCCGATCTGGATAAACCTTGGCATACATAGAGATAGATTATAGTCTGAAATAGCCTTATTATGTTATGTTATTCTTATTATGTTTGTTATGCCTTCTGCGCCGTAGGTCGTGGGTTCGATTCCCACCGTGAACAAACATTTGTGTGGTGAACATAAATGTTTGTTCTCTGTCAGGGTGTTATATAATATTATAAGTATGTATTTACAAAAAAAAAGTATTATAAGTAGTATATCAGCTATCTGGTTCTCCCATATTACAAGCATAAGCTTAGTTTGGGGCTAGATAGTGCTGTGTGGAACGTCCACCAATATTTATTTTATTTATTTTATTTATAGCACATAGGCTACTTTTTATCAGTATACAGTAAATTGATTGATTGATTGAAAATACTTTATTGCACATAAAAATAACAGTACAAAGGCGAACTTAATGCTATAAAGCATTATCTTCCAGATAACCTTTGTGTATTGTGGACATAAGATGTGTCAGCAGTAGTGCACGTGAGAGGAAAACGTAGAGATAGATGATAACGTAGAGGTAGTAAATAAAAATATATAAATACTTTTGTAATAAAAATTTATTTATGTAAATAAATATATAATACAATTCAATATTTCAGACTGTACACAGCATCAATATCGTATAATACAATAATTATTTTACTCTATCAATTACGTGTAACACACAGATGTTAAATTGAAATAAATAATTTAAGTAATTCGAGCGAATTAATTGAACAGGTTAAAACAATATTCACCATTAATGGTTGCAAGCTAAAAAGGATTGTTGTCTACCTACTGGAAGACTAAATTGAGAGTTGCGTTAAAAATACAAGTAATGGGACTAAATATGTACATAATATACATCAAAATAGGCACTTATGTGATCGAAATTGAATGAATGCTAAGTATAAATGACATAAGAGGGTGACTTAAGAGTTTGTTCCAGCTCAGCTATCCAATATGCGAGCACAACTAGGAGGCTGAAATTTTCGTCACACGTTGGTCTACACATATGAAGCCTACATCTGAAATCGTTTTACACGGAAACAGCTCGTTTTCAAGAAATTATTTTATTAAATCCAAATTTTTCCCTACAAAATGCAATTAACACGAGATTTTTGATCATCTGACAGTGACACTCATCCCCTCCCCCTGTGCTATCATATTGGAAAGTCTTTCCCTAAAACAAGTTGCGAGAATTTTATACAACTCTTGTCCGTTGTTTGAAAACGATCAATCTGATGTTTTCGATGTTTCGTCGTTGTACTTGTTTTCTATTTTTATCTTTTTATAGATTTTTATGCAGGTCGGTAACTACTTTCTTTCTATTACGTGCTTAGATGAAGTATTTGGTTTAAAAAACTCCAAAGATAATAAGTTTACAAGTTTGTATGGGGAACTGTGAGCTGCCCACCTAAAATATAACGTGGATACAGTTCTAAGGACCAATATCGAAAAAAAGCAGACCGCTTAAGTAAAAATCGTCAAGTTGAAAGATTTAAATACACTTTTCCTGAGTTGGTAATTTACATCACATTCAATTTAGCAACATTTAACCAATACACTAATAAAACGAGAGAACATACCCGCATATTGGTTTTGGTAAGCGATAACACACCGTAATGCGTGAGAATAGAAGTGATATTTGAGTGTTACTGAAGTACGGCCGCGTTGGCGATGATAGAAGGCGAGTTGATGGTTTCGCCAAGACTCTCCAAAAGCTCCTTACGGTAATCGTCGAAGTCGCCGTCCACCTGTTAATGAAAACGATTAAAATTATACTCTAAGACTGATATAAGATTGATATTCCCCTACTTTAGACTTCTGGCTGGCAGATTTTTTTTTCTGTTCGGGCGTTTCTGAGGTAGGTACTACGATTCATAAATAGTCATGAAGGGAAAATGCAATAGCAGGGTAAAATTAGGGAATGTGTTGAAGTTAATTTTTTTGAGGAAAACTAGTGCTGCCATCTCTGACTCACTTTTTTTATAGACATGGTAATTATGAATTTCAAATTACAACAAACTAAAAAGTTGTGTATGGTTGAATACGTAATTCTAGTACTGGTACTCGCATTCGCCCCAAATTGTAGCTATAGTACTCGCATTTGCCCCACTTGACCCAAATAAAAGCTTACCTCATTGATGGTCTGGTCTTCGATGACGTAGAGCGTGCACTCCGTGTCTCGGATGAGGCGTTCGTCGTGAGACACGATGATGACGCCGCCTTTGTACGCGTTGATAGCTTCGGCGAGCGCGTCTATACTCTCGATGTCCAAGTTGTTTGTAGGCTCATCCTGCACATTAATTATTATAGTGCGCGTCAACCAAAAAGAACGCTGGAAAACTGTGGAGGGGATGTGTTTGGGCATACAAAATACTCGCGCCATCACACTCCCTCCCCCTCCTTCCGGCGTTCTATTTGCGTGACGCGAACTATTTCTGGCACTATTTTACTCAGGCTCACACGAAGGCCATGCCTTCGATCCCCACCGATAACAAACATTTGTGTGATTAACATAGATGTTTGTTCTCTGTCTGGGTTTTATAGGTATGCGTATTTACAAAAACAATTATTTAGGTATTATATCAGCTATCTGGTTCCCATAGTACAAGCCTTGGCTTAGTTTGGGGCGAGATAGTGCTAAAAGCACTTTTTTAGTTCTTTTTCTTGTTGTGTCACTAATTTCTTTCGAAAACGAGTGCTAAAAGGTTTGCACCTCAAATGGGCTCCTTTCGAGTACTTGACACATGTTTTAGTACTTTTTAGGTTCTATGGCGACCTCTGTGGCGCAGCGGGCGAGAGCCTGCCTGCGACGCAAGAGGTTGCGGGTTCGATTCCCGCCTTGGAACAAATTTGTGTACGATCTGCAGAAATTTGTTCCGTTTGTCTAGGCTTTTTCTGTGTATGATAAAAAAATATCTATCTAAGCAAGTATGTAATGTATTAAATATATCAGTTATCTAGTACCCATAACACAAGCTTTGAATAGCTTACTTTGGGGCTAGATAGTGCTGTGTGGATTGTCCAGCATTATTTATTTATATCATGGTTTTGAACCCACGACCATAGGATCGGAAGGCGGGGCTGCTACCACTAGTCCACCAAGTGCTCTCTCAGATTTTATTTTTTCTCAAACCTTTAGGGAGGTACCAAAAAGTTTACGAAGTTACACACATGCAACTTTGCGTATGTAGTATGAACGTAATATAAGCTTGTAAAACCAAGCAGGCGATTGTTATCATAAATATATTTCAGTTTACCATACGTGAAATGAGGGAATTTATAAAAAAAAAACACAAACAAAAACAGCTTCACGACTTTGATCCCCAGGCACGGTAGATATCCCTTCAGATCTCCCAGTACCAAGTAGGTACTAATTCAAGATTCTTTGAGGATGTCTAAGGGGGGTAGTCAGAGGTACGTCCAAACATTACATTTGGCACATACCCACATTTTGCAGTAGTTAGTATTCCATACGTGACAGGTTGCAAGCCCATCGCCGCTGTTAGAATACTAACTGGAGGGAATTTATACTATGATAAAATACTGTAGATTTAGATTCCACCAAATAAAATCCAAATAAAAATAAAATAAATTCCATGTTATATGAATACTTACCAATATAACAACGTCAGGTGCCATAAGTGTGAGCTCGGCGAGAGCTACCCTCGCCTTCTGCCCTCCGCTGAGATCCTTCATTTTGATGGTATGCGCGTGGCTTGCCAGACCGAATGTGCCTAGCGCTTTCCTAAAAATCAACACACATTATCAAGTTTTTGTTTATTAACTGGGCTTTTAAGGCAACAGGGCTTTATTCATATTCAAAAATGAATCACAAAATCAATAAAAAAAATATGCATTACCCAAATAGGTACAATAAAAAGTATGCAGAAAAATAAAATCTTCTAATACTTATTTTTTGTTTGTACCCAGAACATATTTTATTTACATACCACATTTATTACTGGTATTTAATTCATGTAATTGTTTTAATTTCATGTGCATAATATTATGTATAAAGATCACCTTGATTTTTCATATTGCAATCCAAAGAGGCGTTGCAAGTACTCGGCGGGCGATTCTTCGGCCGTCAGATGTTCACCGGAATGCTGATCGAAGCGTCCTATCCTCTGCAAGTTACACCAATTAATAAAAAGAGTTGAATAATAAATAAAAATAAATAATGCTGGACAATCCACACAGCACCATCTAGCACCAAAGTAAGCTACTAGCTTGTGTTATGGGTACTAGATGACTGATGTATTTAATACATTATATACTTACATAGATTTTTTTTATTATACATAGAAAACACCCAGACTAAAGAAACAAATTTCTGCAGATCGTACACAAATTTGTTTAGAGACGGGAATCGAACCCGCAACCTCTTGCGTCGCAGGCGGACTCTCGCCCGCTGCGCCACTGAGGTCGTCCAAAGAATAAAACTAAAGAACAAACGTGAAATGATAAGCTAAGAAAGGTGATGGCTTTCTTGTGTTATAAAGAAGTTAAGAACGCAGATGATAGATTACAGGAGAGAAGAGGGAGACAAAATGCAAGGAGACGATGAAATCTACATAAAACATACTAACCAGTCTGTGGTTTCTAATAAGCTCTCCCCGAATAGGGCTGAGGTCGCCAACGAGCAGCTTCAGGAAGGTAGATTTGCCGACACCGTTGGGGCCGACGATGGCGATTCGAGAGTTCAAGTCTATACCGAAATCCACACCCTTGAACAGAGGCTTTTGTGTGGGGAAGTTGAAGTCCACATCTGAAATACACATGTGATGAGTTCGTCGTTATAAAAGCTACCCTCCGGTTTTAATAATTTATGCTACACTTTTTTTGTACTATTATTTTTTGCCTAATGTACCTAATCTTATATATAATTTTTTTCTGATTGTTAATGCTATGGATTGCCTACTACTATACTACACATTGCAGTTCCAAACAGGGTGCATTTACTTGACCTATGCTATCACTATAAGCAAGCCATTTATTGATGTATGTTGGCAAATAATAAATGAATTTACATAATTGAATTGAATGTTTGTTATACTACCAATTAGGTATTATTGTGTTTTTTTCGATAACTAAACTATTGAATAATGACACTATAGGGTCGATACTATTCTGTACAGTTTCTCAAAAAAGGACGCTAAAAATAATTTTATAATTTGGTGTTTTAAAAGCGACTTTGAATACGTGAACATAGAGTAGTTGTTACGATCTTTGGGTTCGAAATTTACTCATGAGAAAAGAGACTCTATAGAAGTGGGTTTAAGGTAGATTTTAACGTACTGTGCAGTCCGAGGATTGGTGGCTGCAACGGCGGGGGGTCGGGGAATGAGAACTTGACGATGTACTCCTTGGGTCGTTGCAGGAGCGTGGTCGGAGCAGCGCCCTCTGTGTCTTCTTGCTGCGACTTACTCTTGTTCTTTTCCTGCTTTCTTGTTAGCGCTTCTTTCTGTTTCTTTTCCTGTTTGAAATGTTGCGGTAAATTTTTTTTTTCCTTGTTATGATCCTCAATCAGTTGGTGGACTATAGGCGGATGAGTGGATGGACGAATGGCGGTTAGGGTCCAGACGCAGCAGTCTTTTCCCCCTTTAATTTATTTGAGGTTGTCCAGAATGTGGCTATATATATTGAATTTATTTAGTTGAGGTTGTCCAGAATGTGGCTTCTCTACAACCTCCTAGTGTTAGAGTTAGAGTTCTCTAATAGGGCTTTTGCTAGTAGGTTGGTGTGGTTTTTGAGACGGAACAAGTATTCATTTCCCCTAACTTCAATCTCCTTATCTACTGTGGGGACTTCCAGGTAGTCGTGGATTTCCTTGTTGGTCGTGAAACAAGGAGCATTGACTGGATGGCGGTTAAATTTAAACTTCTTTATTTTGTCAAGCTGCAGTAAGCTACTTTTCAATTAAAATAAAGCTGTTTAGTAATCATTTTATTCTATGTCGGTGTGACATCAAGCAGTGTTGTTTGCATTGCTGTCTTTGGAATTGAAGTATTTGATAGGGAAGTGAAACGGCACTCATGCCGTTAATTCCAGACTTGAGAACACATGGGTGTGTGGGAGACATTGCATCATCATCATGGTATCACAATTGTGCACAAGTGCATTATCAAAAATGTTCATAAATTAATATCAGTACTCAAACGGTGAAGGAAAACATCGTGAGGAACCCGTCATGTTGTAGAACCCAACAAGCTCTATAACATGTGTCAAGCGCTCGAAAGGAGCCTCTTGAGGCGCACTTAAAATCCTTTCACCACACTGTTTCTAAAGAAACTAGTGACTCGACAATAAGTGCAATATCGCACACAATATATCACATAGAGTTCTCGAACGCCGACTTGATGTTCAGAGGTACCCGTCATTTTTATTATTATCTTGTAAGTCTCACTCGCACAATATGAACGTTTTTACGATGCACTGCCTTGCGTCGCGAAGTATCTGAGTATGTACTTACGGCCTGTTTCTTAGATTGTCCGTGCGCCTTCAAATCCTTCAATCTCTTCTCTTGTTTCTCATACTCCTTTATCTGTTCTTTCCTCTTTTGCGCGAACATTTTCTTGAACATTGAATAATTGCCCTTGTAGTAGAAAAGCTTCTGCTGGTCTAAATGAATGATTTCGTTACACACGTTGTCCAAGAAAGACTGGTCGTGAGAAACTACTAAAAGTGTCTTCTTCCATCCTTGTAGGTAACTAGAACAAATTATACATAATACATTTGTGATATCTGTGATCTAATATATTTTAAAGCAATATATTAGAAATAGGAATTTCTAGGTCTTTTCTAGATCTATATGTAATGGCTTAATTTTAAGAAAGTTACTGTGTTTTGCTGCAATAATACTTTCTACTTTTATATAACCTTCCCTGACAGCTCTCACAGCACAGTCGATACCTCTCAGTCTCTACCTACTGTGCTGTTGGCCATACGTTCGATCCTCACCGAGTTTTTTTTTTATGATATTACATGTTTGATCTCGATCTAGGTTTATATGTATTTACAAAAAAGTATATTAACATCATCAGCAATCATAGTTCCATAACAAATATTTATCTTAATTTGTGGCTGCATAGCTGTTGGAATGTCTTCCAATATTTATTTATGTTTATATAACTGCCATGTATGTAAATGTGTTATATATCTATCTATCCATGTATTCTAGAAATGAATGAGCCGTAGGGCCTTACAACAAGTACTGCTAAACCTTTTTTTTAACAAATATAAAAGTAGCTAAAGGAAGACAGTAGAATGCCGATCACCTGAGAGAATGCTCTAATTGTTTTTTCATTTGTCTTATGTTACTTTTGAGGTTTAGAGATTCTGCCTGGTCAAGCGTCACAACTACTAAGGCACCTTATTCAATCAGTTATTCGAGTGAGCGGTATTACCCCACACGATCGCCATTACCCCTGCTACCCCTATAGTAGCGTATTACCGAATTGTACATGGATTCACTTACTTGTCTAACCAAATAACGGCGTTCAGATCCAAATGGTTCGTAGGTTCGTCAAGTAACAAAAGCGTTGGCTCCACATACAAGGCTCTGAAAAAGTTGTTGTTTTTTTAGTTTTACTTATTAAGTGTCTGACGAACTATTTTACTTGCACACTTTTACGCAAATCTAACCTGTATAATCGAGAACCTAGTGTCTTTTCAGTCAATTCCTTATAATGTAGTGTATGGAGTAAGCCATAAATAAACTTGAATGAAGTATAAAAAAATATATTCAGACTAAGAAATCAGAAGGGATATCTACCGTGCCTGGGGGTTTAAGTCGTGAAACAATATCTGTTTTATAACAGCATAAATTTCTAAATGGTCGTAAAAGAGTGTGTAGGTTTTTAAAAACCCATACACAAAATAACATCTGTGTTCATCACACAAAATATACCATCACGGTTCGTAAATCTTTTAATTAAAACACTTTCTTGTAACACACTAGCGCAACGTTTTACTTAAAAATTTAAAGCTTATTTCTTTTGCTTCTGTCGGTATTCTTCTTCTTCTTCCTGCCCTTATCCCACTTTATGTGGGGTCGGCACAACATGTTTTTTCTCGCCACTTTCCTCTATCATTCGTCATCTCAGTAGTCATAGTTTTCATTTAAAAGTCCTTATTATTGTAGGGTACATATCTTTCGTCTATTTGTGTTACCTATCCTTCTTGGAATAATATAATGTTAATCCGTCAGTGGCTGTATGTATTTTCATTGTATTATACGAGCTGTGGATTGTGTTCAAAAATAAATAAATTCACCGTACCTTGCAAGAGAAACTCTCATCCGCCAACCGCCGGAGAAGTTCTTAGTGGGTCGGTTCTGCATTTCCTTGCTAAAGCCAAGACCCGCCAGTATTCTGCGGGCACGCGGCTCGGCCGAGTCGGCGCCTATCGCCTTTAACTCGGCGTATACCTGGAAACAAATAATAAATAAATATAAATAATAAACAAATACATTTTTCTCGAATCTCTTTAAAAGTCTTACCTCATTTAATCTGTCTTGCACTTTCATGTTTCCTTTTTCAGTTTCAGCTTCTAAATCCTTGCATTCTTTCAGTAATTCTAAAAGAAAAAAATATTATAAACAAAATTGCAATATCTACATGCCATCGAATAATGAGTAGTGAAAACTATTAATCAAAATAATTTACAAATTAAAAATTCTGCTAATTTTATGCTACAAAATAAAAATAAACAATTCAACTAGGAAATTTTATCTTACTTCTAACATCACTTCAAGCAGTCAGAAATTTCTCTATCCTGCTCGCACCCCAGTACATCTCGCAGCAGTACATGCGAGGGAAGACACGACTACGACGAAACGTATATTCTTACCAGTTCTTTTGACATCTGCTTCAAGAAGTGTGTCTACGGCACTGAGATCGCTAGCTGTGACCTCCTGCTCGCACACCAGTATGTCTATATGCGGTGGGAGAGGGAAGGCACGACTGGCTAAATGTCTAAGTAGCGTAGTCTTGCCGTGCCCGTTCGGACCGACGAGACCGTAGCGTCGGCCGCTTGCGATAAGTAGGTTCGCGTTCAGGAATAAGTCCTTTCCTTTGGCAGCGATTGAGAAGTTTTCGACTTTGATGTCTACTGCGTTTTCTAGGGCCGCCATTTGACCTAAAACACGAAGAACACGAACTTAGTACCTATCGCGTTTTTTTATATATTTATTTTAATATACAGGGTGTCCCATAACTCAACGTCAAGCCGAAACGGGGCGACAGGATTGATTGTAAATATGAAAAATCAGAAAAAATATCTATCCCATGCAGTTTGAAAATTATGGGCATATAAAAACCTAAAAATTTGGTCCATCTGTAATCATTTTTCGGTTATTGTGGTTATGTTTTTTTATTTGTCTTAATTTAAATTTAAACTTTGGAACCATAACCCTAAATAATATTTCTAAGAATCACAATCAATAATAATGTTTTTTTTTTTTCGGCTTGACGTCGAGTTCTGGGACACCCTGTATATGGAAACCCTTGATCTTTATAAAAGTGAAGAAAGAGCTTGGATTCGTTCTATCTGGAAAAACATGACATATCTAGATTAAAGCATCATTCCGTATTTTTTTTCAAAGATTTTATGTAGGTAAAGCTTTAACCGCAATTTCACAAGTGATGCTGATGACGGTCTTCACTCTACTACGGTGTATAAATACATCCAATATTAGGCAAAACGGTAAGGAATTCGAATCTTTAGCTGAGCGAAACATAAGTTTTAGAAGCGCTTGATTTTAATAGAAGTTAAGTGCAGATGGATGGCAGAGGTCCACCCCACCTGCCTGTATGGTGATGGTGACACCTGCTTCAGGCATGATGATGGTGACACCTTCATTATGCATTATGATGATGATATGGCGTACCAGCAGTTTTCTGCGCCTGACTGACGGTGAAGTTGGCGTCGAGATCGCTGTGTCCCTGGCCGCCCTTCTTGGTCATAAGCTCCATTTGCTTCTCGTACTCTTGCTGCTTCTTCAATTTCTTCTTCTCTTTGTGACTCAGTTTTTTCTCTTCTGGCTCTTCAGACGCATCTTTAGATGACTTCTCAGGGAGTTCAGCTATCTACACAAGACGTTGGACAATATACCAGAAAAAAAATAGGAACTGTATTGAGGACACGCACGCTACGAAAAAAAAAAAGATAATACATAGCATCAAAGGAAATATTAAAATTATATTTCAATGGGCAGGCTTATCGTTGGACGAGATTTTCCAGACATCCCTTTTGGTAAAGAACTAAGTTTAAGTTGGTAACTATTGACGACCTCTGTGGCGCAGCGGGCGAGAGTCCGCCTGCGACGCTAGAGGTTGCGGGTTCGATTCCCGCCTCGGAACAAATTTGTGTACGATCTGCCTTGGTCTGGGTGTTTTCTATGTATATAATAAAAAATATTTATCTATGTAAGTATATAATGTATTAAATATATCAGTCATCTACTACCCATAACACAAGCTTTGATTAGCTTACTTTGGGGCTAGATGGTGCTGTGTGGATTGTCCAGCATTATTTATTTATTTATTTATTTTATTAGATAGATGCAGTAACTACAACGACCTAACTTTAAGAGGCCTTCATAATAAAAATCTGCCAGACGATAAACTATGCTTAACATATTGCCATCTCTTACAAATCCGTAATGGCAAACAGAGACAGCGATAATTTTAAGCATTAGGTATTTAAATTTAACCTCTCGTACGTTGAGATCGCCCGCGAGAAAAAACGCACGTCTGTGGCGCCGATTGCACGTAAAGAGACCACGTCACCAGGCGCCCGTTTATATTTTTTTTTTGCATAAAAATGTATGAATCACTATGAATCTGGCAAATGGTATCGAAAGTCAGATACCTAATGTACGTTTTTAACTATACTTCATTGGTAAATAATGTTAAAATAATATTCCAGAGGCTCTTGACGCCGACTCAATGGTTGAAAATGGTTCCGCTGTATGAATTTGCTGTTATTTGCAATAAAACTTTATTTCAAAGTGGTTTGTTTTATTTAGAAACAAAGGTAATTGATATACGAATCCAATGATATGAAAACAATAGAACGTCTAGAATAAATTGAAAGATCAATTCCAATTTGAAAAGTACAAATGAGATACACAATGAACGCCGCTGACAGTGTCTTGAAACTGAACTTTTGGTCCTCCCAATCACGTAATTACTTGGTTTGAGCTAGTGAAAAGCATTTATTTACGTAACTAGTATATCTTTTTCCACATAAAATTGATTACACTGCAGAATAGACGTCAGAAATTAATTTTAGAGTAAATAAACTAGACCTATACCCAGTTTACATAGCCTACACTTCATCCGATTATTCTGAATATATTTGGTATCTGTGCCGCACAAAAGTGGTATTGCCATAAAGTAGAATAAATTTGCTTTTATTTTGGGGTATTTAGCACCACTGTTTTTATAGAAAATACTAAAGAAAAAGGGTAAAATAAAGTGGGGTTCCAAACTAGCAATAATTCATAATTTCTTGCATGTGTGCGTGGATCGCAAATCCCTGCGTCTGGCGTGTCACAGATCTGTGCGATCCCAAATTACCGCGTCTGTTTTGACACAGATCTGTGCTAGTGCATTAGTTCCTTAGTCTGTCTTGTCACGTATCTGGCAGACTATACAGTATGTTTATTTTTGGGTTCGTTCAAGCGCACATGAGTTATGAATATTTTACGAAGTGTACCTACCTAATCGTGAAAACATATAGCTTTTGTAGTTGTATCTACTACCTACCCACTACTTACTGTAATATTATCTTTTGTATTGTTTTATTATTGTAGATAGTAAAAAATTATAATTTAACATATTACTTATATCATAAAAATAACAACAATTTTTTTTTTACCAAACAACTTTTCTGTAGGTTTTTTTTTTGCTATAACATAAAAAAATATAGTTAATATTCTTATACATAAACGGGCGTCTGGTGACGTGGTCTCTTGACAATGCAATCGCCGCGACAGACGCTTCACTGAGTACAAAAATATTGTGTTTGATAAAAAAGTATGAATAATATGTTGTTGTTCTGTAATTTGATACAATATAGGTACCAACACGTTTTGGTATACATTGTGATAGAAAAGAAAGCAAAATTTTCCTAGGTTGTATTGTAAGGTTTCTATAGAAATAAAACAATAAAATCGTCAAAAAAGTTTATTTTAGTACTTAAAATTACACTGCCTATACTTACTAATTTTACACCACAATAATAAAGAGGAATCCTTTGTATTTTTGTATATGGAACAAATAGGCTCAGAAACTACTGGTCCAATTTCAAAAATTCTTAAACCATAACAAAGCTAAATACATTATCCCTGAGTAACAATATGTACTATTATATTTATCACTAGAAAAAATTGGATCCCTACTAAAACATCCATATGTAACCCAAGGTGTTATATAGAATGTCTTTCATCGCATGCGCATAAACCCTTTACTAAAACGCCGACATGTAATCTCGACATTCTATTATGCACCTTAACATTGGCATATTGAAGCTCATTATTGTGTAAAGCACCTGCCGCAAGTGGTGCCGATTTTTTACGGAACTAACAACCAAATTCAATTGTTATCCGTATTCTGATTAGGTCCAATTTTGTCTAATCTTTTTCGGCAAATTCAAAGGAATGGATGACAAGGCAGTAGGTAGGTATGTCATCGGTGATTCCTAGTTTCGTGAACATTGGGTAAAATTTTGCTTGGCTGTTTTATTTTTGTCGGCAAACTCAAAGCGGGATTTATTTTGGTCACCATATGGGTACATAGGTAGCGACTGGCGAGGACAAAAAGTAGATAGGTACCTACCTACCTACTTACGCAAAAAATATAAAAACGGACCTTATGTTGGTAGGTATGACAAATTACAATTTAGTCAGTAGTACCTAGCAGTAAAAAAGTATTTGATGCAGTATGGCACGCATCGTAGGGCACGTTCCTATCGTGCGTGACTTACGAAGCAATGCTTTGTTATAGGTGATGGTTACCACTCAACATCAGGTGGAAAATCTGCTTGTTCCATCAGATAGTTATATAAATGTTTTAGCACCGTACTATTTACCGTTATATTTACCGCACCTAGGTAGGATACCTATCCACCTATCTCTATCGAGATTCGATATTTCGACATTACAGACACTTCAATTTTGATTATTTCTAGAGAAATTATTTATTTTTTTATCAATCATAATAATAGGTATCAAATTTCATGGCATTATAAAAAAATCAAAGAATTTTTGAACATCCTCTATAACAGATGACGAAGAGTATGTGCGCACACAAAACATCCGCCATTTTAACTGCATATGTGTGTGTGTATTTGAACACTTGGTACGTAAAATGCGTAATTTTATCATAAAAATATGAATAATGCGAAATTATGACAACGAATTTGTAATCCTATTGAAATTTCCTTATAGATGATATGAAATACTATGAACAATCTTACGCAAAATCATTGTAAACATAAAGAAAATAAAGTTTGCAATAACGGTTACTTAGATGAGGAGGTTTTTTCGAAGGAATACTCGAAAGTTGTACCTATTTTACATGTTTGATTTGAACAAGTAGCATCTAGATATACTAAAGAACAATTATCAAAACATTTACTTACCTTTTTCTTGATTTTGTGGTTAAAATTGGATAAATCACTGTAGCACTCTTCGCACCGCTTCGCACAGTACAGCCGCGTGAAGTGAGTCAATTTGAATGCACTCGTATGAAGTACTGGTGCCTCAAATATACCAAGTGAATGTTGTCTGTGGTAGATTAGTTTATCCTGCTTCGATTCAAGCTATTCTGAGCACTGTTTTCATTAGGTTAAATATTAAAATCGTGTAAAAACTAGCGAAAGTCACTCTAGCACAGATCCGTGCCAAAACAGTTGACGGTGTAAACACGGATCCGTGTCAAAACGTACGAGAGGTTAAGGCCTAGTTTCCCGATTTTCCCGATTTTTAACTCTCCGTAGCTCAATAACTATAAGACTTATAGTTTTGAAATTCATACATATTAAAGTTGAGGATATTTTCTATGCAACACAAGATAAAAACACGATTGGTGAAATTTCACCTGATAGAAAAAATATACAAAGTTACCTCTAAATGAAACTTTGAATGATCAGTGAGAATAGAAAAATTAATAAAACGACACAAAATGTAAACCAAAACATTGCAAATGTTATTATGCAGTGCATCACAAAAAAAAACATTTTGGTATGCCATTTTTCAAAACACCTACAAAATCATACTCGGCTATCTTAGCCTTAGGCACCATTTTATAGTTTTATAGCATGAGGAAAGTCATTTTTTTATTAAATGAAATGATACAATCGTCACCACATAATAATAATAAAGCCTTTATTTCCAAATTAATTACATACATATTTTATCAAATTATTTTCACTTATTATTTCTATAATAATTATATTATTATGATTTATATTATTAGGTATATTATTTCATTTGGGCACCCAAAATCGTCACCACATGGACAAGTGATATATTCGACAGGTGAGATTAAGAGACGGTAGCGCAGCTGGTTACCGCATCGCCGAATGAGGATGGGTGTGGTGTCAAATCCCACTTTGCCTAATAAAACTTAGGATATTTATTAATCGCACTCACCAACTTTCGCATCTCTACATAGTGTAAAACAAAGTCGCTTTCTCTGTCCCTATATCCCTAATCCCTATGTATGCTTAAATCTTTAAAACTACGCAACGGATTTTGATGCGGTTTTTTTTTTATTAGATAGAGCGATTCAAGAGGAAGGTTTATATTATAATACATGCATGATATTGTAGTAAAACAATGTGCACCCGTGGGTGTCAGCCTCTTAATGTAATTGGATACTTTTATCGCTCACCTGATCTTCTTCTTCAGCTACATCTTCAGTTACCGGTTCTTTTTCAGGTTTAGACTCCTTCTTATCCTAAAATAGAAGCAATATTTTAGTTTTTGTTTAATTTGTAATAACTATGTTTATAATTTTTTTTAAATATTTACTACTTTTAATGATTTCAATTAATGAATGAGTGAAGGAAATAGGAAACACAATGTATACTAGTAATTCGCCCCGAACTGAGACTTCGTGAAGCGACGCGAACGCCCAGAAAATATAAGTAAGTGGTAGTCAGAGGCAAGTCCAAACATTGTGTTTGGATTTTTCTCTGGCTATCACCTACTAACTAAGTATGGTATAAGACGCTTAAAAAGATCTTATGATATGTAGTAAAAAAAACTTTAAGAAAAACATTAAACTCAGTCTAAGGCAGTCTGTGCAGCTATTACGAGGCCCTGCGGCTAGTACCTTAGATTTCGATGGTTTTGATGTCTGCAAGACTGGCTCTAGTTCAGGATCCTTCATTTCAAACTTGGCTAATTCTGCTTCTATATCGTCCATATTGTTTTTCTTTTTATTTTTTCCTGAAAACGAATAAATATATATTTTTGTTTCTTCATTGTCACCAATTAATGCTACATCCACTTCTTTGTTTTTTACTACTTGCTGATGGAACAAGCAGATTTACCACCGGATGTTAAGTGATAACCAATTAACCATCGCCTATAACTAAACATTGTCTCGTAAGTCACGGACGATAATAACGTGCCCTATGATGCATTGTCCTGCATCCATCTACTTAAGGCATACAGATGTTAGGCCTCATGTGCCTTTAATTTTACTGGCCACCTTGAAACGTAAACACAGCTACGCTGCTTGGCGGCAGAAATATAGGCATGGACCACCATATTTCTATTAGTACTTCTACTCCTTGGTCATTTGCATACATAACTCTAACCCAAGCTTTGCTCAGGACTTTGAATATACTTATGAAGAGAATTTAATAAGATTGTATAGAAATTCACTCAATTCACACAGAGATGACAAAATTGATATTGACCTTTTACAATAACAGGTATCATAAACTCGTCTTCATCTTCCGAAGGCATTTTGAGTTCCTTATCGCTGTCGTCATCCGGCCAGTCTTCTTTTTTACCTTTACCTGAAAAAAAAATGTTTTTTATTCATCGTTATATAATAATAACAGCAGAATATTGTTCCAATACTGGTGATGCTGACCAGAGAATCAGATACAGTCGTGGTCAACTAATTAGGGACATGCAAGATAGTGAAGAACAATAACCGGTTATGTACATACAAATATACCCTATTGATTTCTCAGTAACTATTATTTGCATAATGTGGTCCGATTATTATGCTTTAAATGGCTGTAAATAAAAGAATAAATAAATAGAAAAAAGTATTTAATATCAAAGGTTGAACATGTATTCAATTTTAAGGTATAATTCTGTAGCTGGACATTTAATTAAGGACAGTAAACTATAATGAAAAATAGAGTTAAACAAAACTAATAATCTGCAGTATTATAATATCTTTAACAGCTCCATTTTATTACGTGTAAAATCAGTACCCAGTAGCAAAACCTTTGTTAGTAATTACCGCTTGACACCGATGTGGCATAGACATTATCAGTTTCTGGCATGTTTCGACAGGAATGTTTGCCCATGCCTCACAAAAAGCTTCATTAAGTTCATCTAAAGTTGTGGTACGATAAGTGGCTACTTTTTTCTTGATTTCGTGCCAAAGGTGCTCGATTGGGTTAAGGTCCGGGCTATTTGCTGGCCAATCTAGCACCGATACTGACTGACTGGTAAGAAACGACTTGACTGAACGGGCGGTATGTTTCGGGTCGTTATCATGCTGAAACGTCCATATAATAGGGAGATGCTCCTCAGCATAGGAAAGCATCGTTTCCTCCAATATTGCCTTGTATTGATGTTGGTCTAAGTTACCCTGAACTTTCCTCACAGGTCCCACTCCACGTCCAGAAAATGAACCCCACATTTTAATGTTTCCACCGCCATGTTTCACCTGCTTTTTTGTGAATCTTGGATTCATTTCCGCTTTTAATGGACGCCTTACGTATTGCCTTCCATCTGAAGAAATCAAATTAACCTTGGTCTCGTCAGAGAATAATACATGTTGCCATTGGGCGTAGGTCCAATGTCCATATTTACGTGCAAACGCCAAACGAGCATTTCTATGTTCTTTCTTCAACAACGGTACTTTGCGAGCCACTCTTCCGAACAACCCTGCTTCTACCAGACGTCGTCGAACGGTCCTCGCTGAGACACCAGCTCTTTCGTCTGTCCCAAACACTTCGTGTTTAATAAAATAGAGCCTAGAAACGGATCTTTCTTAGCTAACCTGGTTATCATTCTATCTTCTTGCGGAGTTGTTTTTCTCGATCTTTTTGTTCTGGGCACATTTAAATCTGTGTTATTGCGTCTGACATGTTGCACTGCATTGTATACCATAGTTTTTGAACAATTTAAATGTTCTGCTATCCTTCGGTATGGCCAACCAGGCTCGACAACAAACTTCATGATAATTTTTCGTAGTGTTGGATCGCAACTTTTATTTTTACCCATTTTTCTTCAAAATATTTTTCAAAACTTAAAATAAATATCGGGATTGCCGCCAAAACTACCACGAAACAATAAGAGAAGAAGTAAAAAAATATTGAGATTCAAATTTTGAAAAATAGAACGCAATATCTCAGTGTCCCTAATTAAATGGCCAGCCAGCATTATTTGAACAAATAGCACTACGATAATCTATCAGCTATACTGTAAAGAGGTTTAATGTTTAAGAAGTTGTTATTGTTTGTATAATCGGGCACATAAATGACTAATTATACTTACATGTAAGAGATATGGAATATGGTTTAGACTCGTTGGAAAATAAAAAATAAATTCACAATTCGGTTTAACCAAAGAGTGTCCCTAATTAGTTGACCACGACTGTATATGTATATTATGTAATCCTTTCCTTGAGTATTAATTTGTCAATAGCAAGTCTATATAATCAAACCGGTCTATGTAATCAAAACAGTCTTTATAATTATATTCAAGCTGCCATTTTTCTTTTATCAGCTAAAATAAATATTTAGGACTTTTGAATTTTTTCGGTTTTTTATTCAAAAGTTTCATAAAATGGTTATTAGAATTCGAAACTATAGTCAATCCGAGCTTCGTCCTAATTAAACCTGTGGTTAGGGTTAAGGGTCCGGCGACAGCGGCTCGCAATTTCGAGGTGCGATTGGCTATTATTTCATTTTATTTCATTTCGGGGAGGTTGTTTGAAAGAATAACTCTAAAGTGACACGAATAAATACTGTTCGAACACAAATAATACAATAATATAAGGGAAATGTGCTTGAGTCAGAAATCATTTTGGTATTAGGTAAACGTAAGACCAAACATACTAATACCAAAATGATTTCTGATTCGGGCATGTTTCCCTTATATTATTGTATTATTTGTGTTCGAACAGTATTTATGTGTATCACTTTAGAGTTATTCTTTCAAACAACCTCCCCGAAATGAAATAAAATGAAATAATAGCCAATCGCACCTCAAAATTGCGAGCCGCTGTCGCCGGAGCCTTAAGCCACACACATCTTAACTTAATAGTTGGTACAGACCTTTTTTACTTTTAGACTTCACAGCAGGCTTAGCTGCATTGCTTGAAACATCGCTAACTACTGATTTAGAATCATCTAGATCGTCTTCTTCGTCTGATGACTCTGCCTTATTTTTCTTTTTATTTTTAGCTGAAAGTAGATTATCAATATTTATGAGTGGCTCGGTCTTCGCACGGGTGGATGGACATTGACAATTATATATTTTTTTAGTGGCAAATTTAATTATTTGTCTTGTTTTTTTAGGCAATTAAAATAAATTAGCTTCATAAAAAATGACTGATTTTCAATGTACACAAAAAAACTGAGATATGTTTCGTTGGCGCCGGGCCTGGGAAAATTTTATATGGATCATGACCATTCTTCTTTGATTGTTCAAGATAAATAAGTTGGTTATGAGGAAGGTAAGCTACTTATAATATTATGCTTTTATCATACTCACTTTTCTTTTTACTAACAGGCTTAGATATTTCTTCTTCTGATACTTCCTTCAATTCAACATCACTGCCATCAGACCAGTCATCATCTTTTTTGCCTTTTCCTAAAAAAAATCATAGAATGTATGGGAAAAAAATTCATAGCATGAGAACATATAATTTTTTTCTTTTAACTTTAATTTCAGGGCTCTACAATTTAATGTGTGTATCAGAGCTATGATCACTATGAAGATATTATTATAATCACTATGACACAAAATATATCTTAGATGGTGTCTAGAAGGGGATAGGTAATGATTTTAACTGATTACGCTAATCTAATGTCTGACTATAGATATGGCTTTCAGTTTGACATTTCAGTTTCCCATCCATCCAAGGAATTTAGATACTAGATCCATCCATATGTTGCTATTACATTATGGGAATCAAATGCTCTCATCAGAGAGTATTATATTCCTTGATCGAATGTCAAACTGAAAGCCGTAATCGGGGTGCAGGTATTTTGTGTTAGTCAGTGAAGCAGTCTCTCAGTCAAGCATTTAAGGTAACAACCTTAAATGCCTGACTGAGATTTATTCATTATAAGTTTGCACAGTGTGACACAAGAGTAGAAATAGAACAAATTTTGACATATGGAGGTTTCGCGTGGGAGGTGCAAGTAAGACTGCATGTGAGTCAACGTCGAAAATGTATGGAAAGTGGCGCCCCTATCATTTTCTATGCTTTTGTGTTGCACTGTAAGTATTCAAAGTCAAATTATATTTTATTCAATAAAATCACAAGGATCACTTTGAATCAGATACTATGATCATCTATCTGGTTCCCATATTACAAGCTTTGCTTACTTTGGGGTTAGACCTTGCTGTGTATAAATGTGTACCTATAGTGTGTTTATCACGTTAAGTATACAATTTTTTTACATAGGAGAAACTTAAATTATTTCCTCCTCTCTTTGTTTTTATTTGTAAATATATATGAAACATAAATAACACATTGCAAAGAACATAACCAACCTTTCTTCTTCTTAGCAGATTTTGGTCCTGTTTTGTTTGCAGTACTAGCTGTAGTGGATTTAGTATCATCATCTTCATCATCTGATACGGCAGCTTTGTTCTTAGCTGCAGAATTATGTTAGATTTAAATTGTATGATAGTTGTTCATAGATCAATATTAGTTGTGATAAATTATATTTACAAAGAAATTACAATTAATTGTCACAATTATTTACAACTAATTGCGCCCCGCAGTTTCACCTGCACAGATTTAAATCCCGCTATTCCCACCGGATAAAAAGTAGCCTATGTGTTGTTCCAGACTATAATCTATCTCTCTGCCAAGTTCCATCCAGATCCGTCCAGCCGTTCTGGCGTGAAAGAGTAACAAACAACCATCCATCCATACTTACAAACTTTCGCCTTTATATTAGTAGTAACTCCTAAAGGGTCGGCAACGCGCTTGTGATTCCTCTGGTATTGCAGGCGTTCATAGGCTATGGTAACCCCTTCCCATCAGGCGGGCCGTAAGCTGGTTTGTCTACTTTGTTGGATAAAAAAAAAGTTGTAGGATACTAGTGTCAAATGTATAATACATTTGACATAAATAATATAGGTAATTAAATCAATCTATTTAAAAAACTGCATCAAAATCCGCAGTGTACATCCTACTTCCTCTGTGGCGCAGCGGGCGAGAGCCTGCCTGCGACGCAAGAGGTTGCGGGTTCGATTCCCGCCTTGGAACAAATTTGTGTACGATCTGCAGAAATTTGTTCCGATGGTCTGGGTGTTTTCTATGTATAATAAAAAATATCTATCTATGTAAGTATACAGGGTTACAGGAAAAATCGTGCTAGATCCGTTAAGGACGTGGAGTACCCATCATTTCTGACTTATTTCACAAACAATTGCCATAATATTTTTTTTAGATATCCCTTAGAGAAAAATAAACTTTCTAGTATTTTTTCTTATTTCTTAACTTTCACTTGTCTACTACGGTCTATTCAATTAACTTATGCACTATTTTAATGATTGACATCCTAAAGCATCTTATTACACATGTAAAAATGCAATAATAATAATAATTAAGGTGCACAAAATTTTCAATAAAAAAATTAAAAGTCGAATTGCTTGAAAAGGGTTATGTTTAGGGTAGGGTGTTTCATAGTGAAATAAGTCAGAAATGATGGGTACTCCACGCCCTTAACGGATCTAGCACGATTTTTCCTGTAACCCTGTATAATGTATTAAATATATCAGTTATCTAGTACCCATAACACAAGCTTTGAATAGCTTACTTTGGGGCTAGATAGTGCTGTGTGGATTGTCCAGCATTATTTATTATATTTATTTATTATACTAATATTATAAATGTGAAAGTTTGTTAGTATTGATGGATGGATAGATGTATGTTTGTTACTCTTTCACACCGAAACGGCTTAACGGATTTGAATGAAACTTGGCAGAGAGATACATTATAGTCTGGAATAACACATAGGCTACTTTTATCCCGTAGGAATACCGGGATTTAAATCTGCGGGGGTGAAGCCTGCGTAATAGTGTAATATAAAAAAACTGGGTTAGCTATAGCAATCCTTGTACCTGGATTGAGGGTTGGGGGTAGGGGGGTTGCAAGTGGAGGTAGGTGGCAAGTCTTTCCCTTGAGTCATTTATCTAGGAAATGAAAAAAAAATACTTCAATTTTTCAGCTTAATTACTAGTTAGGTTAGAAGTGGAGAAAATTTAAGTATTGTTATTTCATCACCTAGACAAAAAGACTCAAGGTAAGGACATGCCATTATGTAGGTTAGGGTTTTACAAAAAAAAAATTTTAAGTGAAGAATTTTGAAGCAATAATTTTTCGTTTCCTAGACAAAACCACTCAATGGAAGGACTTGTCATCTAACCCACTTGCAATCCTCCTATCCCCAAACTTCAACCCAGGTAGGTACAAGGATTGCTGTAGTTTAACCAAAACTAAATAATGTATTCTTGTGACTTGCATTTTATCTGTGCACTGGGTGCCCATTTATTAAATTTGCTTTTCATAGGTACGCTCGTTTCAAAATTAACAGCTGTTGTACATTTCACTGTACCCTATTGAACCTACACTCACATTCCACTGGTTTTACATATTATGAAGTTAGAAATTGGGAAATTTTTACCTAAAAACTCTTATGTAAATTCTAAAAAGAAATTGTGAAACTCAAAAAAAGGCAATGCGTTTTTCTTTGATTATGATCAGTATGATAGGTATTGATGATATAGGGTTGATATCTATTGAATATACCTTTCTTCTGCGACTTCTTCTGGACTGGCTTAGGAATATCTTCGTCAGAAGCGTGGCCTTTCGTAGGGACGTCATATTCACTGTCACTGCGGTCGCCAGAAGGGCCTTTACCTTTCTTTTTCCCTTTCCCCTTGCTCTTTGAGGTTATTTCATGGCTGTCATTAACCACAGTCTTTTTCTCTTCCATATCATCATCGAAGTCTTGGTTTTTCTTATGGCCCCTTTTTTTGGACATTTTGTTTTGGTTGTAACAATTTTTTTTCCCAAAATCACACCAAATTACTTAGGTACCTACTTATCAAAAGCCAACTCAACTCACATCCGAAGCACAACATCAATAAATAAAATAGGTACGTATACAACCTTCTAGGGATGAAGCGTATTTACTCGACCTGGTATAAATACCAGGTATTTCCATGCGATTACGCGTACCTAATTCGACTATTGGGTTGAACAAGGTACCGGTAGTACTCGCATGACTCGGTACGTGTCGATTGTAGGGATGAAGCGTATTTACTTGACCTAGTATAAATACCAGGTATTTTCATTGATACTTCGAGGCAAGCATCGCGTCGCCCTGGTACGCGCAAACCTTGTTGAACAAGGCCGGGCGCGGGGCGATGCGATGAGCGAGGAGGAGGGAGGAGGAGATGTCGGTCGGTCAGGTCCCGAGTCCCGTCGCGTCGCCGAGCCGCGCCACGCGGCGGCAGTTCACGGGCAAGTAAGAAGGAATGATACGTCACCCTCGCTCTGTATTATGCAGGCTAGCTAGTAGCTAGGTAGATACATATACATAAGACGCATTTTTGATTGTGATTTTTAAGACCTTGAACTCTTGAAATTGCAAAAAGAAAACGTACAAGTGCCATTATAATATTACAGCTATGACTGTCGGAGACAACTCGTTGCACCCGGCCATACCTACGTCACAACTCGAGGAAGGACAAGAAGGCGGGGGCCGGGGCGAGAGGAAGCCTACCGGCGCCGAACGACATTTGACCACATTCACAAAACCATATATACACGCGTCCTTCGTTCTAATATAGAATCAGCAAAATACAGTCCACTCTTTATTTTCACCACCTGAGTTAGACACCAACATATGGTCCTCTCACCAATAGGACAAAAGGACGTCTTGAGATAATACTCGGACTTAGCTGTGGAACAAAATTAGCAAGTCATACGCGCCATTACGTATCGACTTTGAAGAGGTCGCACAAGGTCACCTAAAGAGCGAACAAACCGTCTCTTCACCAAAGGATAAAGGATAAAGACTAGTGAGTTCGTTCCTATTTATTCCTTCATATTCCCTTGTTTACCTCTTCCCGTAAAATACCTACCTAATCTTGCCTTTTTCAAAATTAATTTTATCGTCATCAACTTGAGTCAGTGCTTTAAATTTTCGTAATCAATATACTTATCCTATATTTCATTCAAATAGTACCTATTACATTACCTACAAAGCTTTGTGATAATTTTATTGCCGTCATAAAATTCGAGCGATAAATGCCTACTTTTGCATGAATCACCTGATCTTTTCAATCGCGTACGCACAGCTGTTGAACTTACCTACTTCTAGCGTAGAATTCATTTTGTGCTTTCTTATCTTTATTGCCGTGCATTGTGTTTCGAGTCATTGCACTTTGGTATACCTACGCAAATATTTATAAAAACAGCTGTGGTCTTTATTGCGCTTACAAATTCATTCGGTGATCATGTCAGAACTTAAAACATTAATAAAAAAACGCTCGGCAATCAAATCTAAGTTTACAATCTTTAGCAATCATTTAAAAATAATTAAAACTTCTAAATCATTAACCGAGTTACAACTTATTGACTTGGAGTGTCGCTTACAAAAATTTGAGCCCTTATGCGAGGATTTCGACGCGTTACAGACGGAGATTGAGCTGCTTTCTGACGAGCCACAAACCAAAGACGGAGTTCCAGTGGAGCGCGAGCAGTTTGATAACGACTACTATTCCCTGCTGGCCACAGCAAAGAGCCTGCTTCCGTCTAAAGGAAAGACCCGGGACATGTCTGCGGCAAGCTTCAGTGAGGCGGAATCAGGTGGGCAAGTGAGAAACTCAGTTAGGCTACCTAAAATTGACCTACCTCAGTTCAGTGGCGGCTATCAAAACTGGCTCGAATTTAAAGCCACGTTTCTTTCTCTTATACATAATAGTGAATGCATAGATAACATAAATAAATTCCACTATCTTCGGGCTTCTCTTCAAGGAAGTGCCGCTTTGATTATTAAAAATATAGTTTTCAAAAGTGATAATTATGTAACGGCGTGGGAATTGCTCTGTGAGAGATTTGATAATAGTCGGTTACTAGTAAATAACCACTTACAGGCGTTGTTTACCGTGGATCCTATCCGCACAGAATCATGTAAGTCGATTAGGTATCTTATTGATGTAACTAACAAGAACATTAGGGCTCTCAAGTCATTAAAAGAACCCATTGAGCACTGGGACACGATTATCATTTATATGATGTCCACTAAACTGGATAGTGTTACGGGTCGTGAGTGGGAAGAACATAGGAACACATTGGATTTGTCCCCAACCCTAGCACAGTTTATAACATTTTTAAATAACAGAGCGGACTTATTAGAAACTTTAGAAGAAAATAAAAATATAAATAAACCGAAAATAGAATCTTCTAAAACTAAAAGTTTAGTAATAAATAAAAGCACAGATGATGATAATTCACAAAAAACTTTCAAACGTAAACCATGTCCATTGTGTAATCATGAGTCACACCAGCTGTTTAATTGTGAATCGTTTCGAAGCCTACCGCTTGAATCCCGCACTTTGAAAGCAAAAGAGTACAAAGTGTGCTTGAACTGCTTGCGTTTTGGTCATACAGCAAAGAAATGTTTCTTGTCACATTGCAAATATTGCAAAGAAAAACATAACACTCTTTTGCATGTTGATAAATCTTCGACTTCCACTTCTAGTGATCCTTCTTCTTCGTCGTCCGAAGCTAAAGTTCTGACAACTGATGAATTACAGGTTACTACTCCGACGCGTGTTTTCCTTTCCACAGCGTTGGTGAGAGTGGTAGACAGCAAGGGCAACAAGCACACTGCCAGAGCGATCCTGGACAACGGTAGTAGCATAAACATCGCGTCTGACGCTTTATGCAAAAAGCTGGGTTTGCCGAGGCGGAACGTGAGCTCCACGGTATCAGGTTTTCACAATCATGTTTCCCATAGTACACAGTCTTGTAATCTCACGATCGAGTCTTTAACTAGTGACTATAGATCGAACATTGATTGCCACATATTCACGAACGTCACATCAGCAGTACCAATTACGTATATAGACACAAAACACATACGAATCCCACCAGGCTTATGTTTATCTGACCCGTCTTATAATATTCCTGCAAAGGTGGATCTTCTTATCGGGGCAGATATCTTCTGGGACGTACTAGGTAGTCAAAAAATTAGCCTAGGCAAACACTTACCTGAGTTACGTAGTTCGGAATTAGGGTGGATAGTCACTGGTCACATCCTAAATTCTAAAAGTACATTCAGTCAATGCTTTTTTACCCAAGGTCAACTTGATCATGACCTCACTCGCTTCTGGGAAATAGATAGTGTTTCTCCTAAGCACTCTCTCTCTGCCGAGGAACGTGCGTGTGAAGAAAGCTTCTCTCTCAACACAACTCGTAATGATGATGGTCGATTTGTGGTCACGATTCCTCTACGGCAGGACCCTTCTGTACTAGGCGATTCTTTTGAAATGGCTAAGCGTCGTTTCTCATCGCTTGAGCGAAAATTTGAACGAGAGCCAGCATTTAGAGATAAATATATAGATTTCATGAGAGAATACGAGCGATTAGGGCACATGACTGAAAACACATCCTTAAAACCATACAGTGATAATGTCAATTACTATCTACCTCATCATGGCGTACTTCGGGAGTCCAGTACAACTACAAAGTTGCGTACAGTCTTTGACGCTTCAGCCGTCACCACTTCTAAAATATCACTTAATGATATTCAGATGGTCGGTCCTACTGTCCAAGATGATCTCTTATCGATCCTCCTCAGATTCCGTCAGCATAAGTTTGTCATATCAGCAGATATCGAAAAAATGTACAGATCTATAAATGTAGTTCCTTCACAACGTTCATTGCAGCAAATTGTTTTTAGGTATGATCCCTCCCATCGTTTAAAAACCTACACTTTGAATACAGTATGTCAGGGTACTGCTTCCGCGCCATTTCTTGCGACAAAAAGTTTGGTCAGCCTGGCATCCACAGTAAGCGATAGTGGCGTTAAATATAGTATAGCACACGATTTTTATTGTGATGATCTTTTAAGTGGAGCATCCACTGTTAGCGATGCTATAAAGCTTTGCAAGGGGATTATTACTACATTAGATACAGCTAAATTTAACATTCGTAAATGGCAATCTAACAGCCCATTAATTCTCAATGAACTGTTTACAGGAGTAAACGTAGATTCAAACACAATATTAGATCTGTCAGATAACACAAACACCTCATCAAAAACATTAGGCTTGTATTGGCTTTGTCAATCAGATTCCTTATCTTTCTCAATCAACATTGAGCATAAAAAGAAGGTAACAAAGCGCCACATTCTTTCTGTTGTCAGTCAGATATTTGATCCGCTTGGACTTGTGGGTCCGTGCGTTGTCGAAGCAAAAATAATTATGCAGAGACTGTGGGTAAACAAAAGCTCTTGGGATGAAGACGTTTCTTCAGAGGTTTTAGATCTCTGGTCTTCATTTGCTAACTCTTTGCCTTGTCTTAACGAGTTACAGATTCCTAGGTGGGTTCTTAGCGACTTTTGTGTCAAATACGAAATCCATGTATTCACAGATGCTTCGGAAAGTGCGTATGGTGCATGCATCTACATCCGGTCTGTATGTAGCTCAGGGGTCGTCAGAGTTCAGCTCTTAATTTCGAAAAATAAAGTAGCACCCATCAAACCTACAACTATCCCTCGTCTTGAGTTATGCGGGGCCTTATTAGGTGCAAGACTGTGTACTAAGGTGCAAAGTTCACTTACATTAAAAATAAACATGTGTCGATTTTGGTGCGATTCCACGATAGTTTTAGGGTGGTTGTCCGCACCTTCTAACCAACTTAATCCGTTTGTACGCAATCGTGTAAATGAAATTCAGGAAAGCACCAACGGTCACACGTGGAGCTACGTGCCGTCCAAGGAGAACCCGGCAGATATTGTTTCTCGCGGGCTGAAGGCTGATCTTATCAGCGAGGCCTCGTTATGGTGGTCTGGTCCGTCCTTTCTGCTCGAATCAGAGCAGTGTTGGCCTAAAATGCCTAATGAATCCCAGAAACTTGACCTACCGGATCAGAATTCATGTCTTATTATGAATAACGATTCTTGCAAGAACGATGACACAA
The DNA here is from genome assembly GCA_963576535.1 of Plemyria rubiginata. Classification (NCBI taxonomy): domain Eukaryota; kingdom Metazoa; phylum Arthropoda; class Insecta; order Lepidoptera; family Geometridae; genus Plemyria; species Plemyria rubiginata. The sequence goes on along the minus strand of OY754908.1, from coordinate 10,182,608 downwards.
ACTTATTTAAAAATCTTAATTTAAAATATTCAAAATTTACACATTTACAACGAGTTATAGCTTATATACAAAGATTTATTTACAATTGTATAAATACGAATAACAAACATTCTAGTCATCTTTCTTTGGAAGAATTACAAAAATCTTATAATTTTATCATACATACTGCCCAGTTAGATATGTTTCCTGATGAATGTCTTATTTTGAAATCAGGTAACTCTTTGCCAAAGAAAAACCGATTAATATCGTTGACCCCTTTCATTGATTCCAATGATATCTTGAGAGTTGGTGGCAGGCTTGATAATTCTCCATATAGCTACGACATAAAGCATCCAATATTATTATGTAGCAAACATCACATAACAAAAATAATCTTTCACATGCATCACTTAAAACTATTACATGCTGGACCACAGTTGTTATTGTCCAACATTCGTCAGACTTACTGGCCTTTGGGAGGAAGAAACCTGTCTAAATCTATAACTAAAGGTTGTATAAAATGTTTCAGATTCAAAGCCAGTAATGTTCAGCCTATTATGGGACAGTTACCCGAATCCAGAACTACACTGGAATTCCCTTTTTTGCACTGTTCAGTGGATTATGCAGGGCCAGTTATGATAGCCAATCGTAAAGGTCGAGGTTGCCAGCTAGTAAAATCTTACTTGTGCATTTTTGTCTGCTTAGCTACAAAGGCTGTGCACTTGGAGCTTGTGACAGACCTGACCAAAGAGGGATACATGGCCGCTCTAAACCGGTTTGTGGCTCGTCGGGGGAAGCCTCTTAGTATAACTTCCGATAACGGAACCAATTTTGTAGGTACATGCAATGAATTATATCGCTTTTTACAAGATTCTAGTATACAAAGTCAAATAGGTACCGATGTCGCTCAAGAAGGTATAACCTTCCGGTTCATCCCGAGCTACACCCCTCATTTCAATGGCATGGCTGAGTCCGCTGTTCGTTCCACAAAGCATCATCTTCGAAGGCTTCTCCAACTTACTAATTTTACTTATGAAGAAATGCACACTTGCCTGACTCAAATTGAAGCCGTTCTAAATTCACGTCCTATCACTGCTTTAAATTCCGACCCTTCCGATTTTACCCCCTTGACACCCGCTCACTTCCTAATAGGACGATCACTTGTGTCTGTTCCGCATCCTCAGGTGACAGAGAGAATTACCAGCCTTGAGAGATACAAACGAATAGAGTTTGTCAAACAACATTTTTGGACAAGATTTTCCAACGAGTATGTCACCACTCTGCAGCAGAAGACGAAGTGGCCCACTGCATCAAGTGAACTCAAATTGGGTTCCTTAGTCCTCATCAGGGATAAAGCATTACCTCCGCTTCGTTGGTCACTGGGACGCTGTGTAGCCGTTTACCCAGGAACTCGGGATCAAGTTGCCCGTGTCGCCGACTTGAGGATCAAAGGAGGAGCCATCATTCGAAGGGCTTTTAACAACATTTGTCCCCTTCCAGAGTCAACCCTTTGAACCAGCACCTACTTCAACCCGGGGAGTATGTCGGAGACAACTCGTTGCACCCGGCCATACCTACGTCACAACTCGAGGAAGGACAAGAAGGCGGGGGCCGGGGCGAGAGGAAGCCTACCGGCGCCGAACGACATTTGACCACATTTACAAAACCATATATACACGCGTCCTTCGTTCTAATATAGAATCAGCAAAATACAGTCCACTCTTTATTTTCACCACCTGAGTTAGACACCAACAATGACTCCTTCTAATACCATAAGAATAAGATACATTATCGCACGTACTTAGATTTTTTTTTCAAATTGAGTATATTGGGTCCTTTTTTATTCGTCAGTTTATTTATTGTGCGTTGTGTTGTGTGTGCAGTAGGTACCTAATGAGTCATTTTTACTAACTTCTGTGAGTACCTTACTTACCTACTTACAAACTTACAGCCTTACTTATAAAAACTGTTTAAATACCTATGTATTATATGTGTTTGCGCATACAAAATACTCGCGGCATCAAACCCCCCCCCCCCCCCACACCTTCCGGCGTTCTTTTTGCGTGACGCGGACTTTACGTAGGTACGTATTGCGCATTGCGCTAAGTATTGGAAGTTCCAAAGTACTAAAATACCATGGGAATGGTGGTGCTTGCTGCGGGCCGAGTACGTACTAGGTATGCTATGATCCAAGTCAGTCCATAAAACTATCCAAGTACTTGAAGACCTGGTATCTGAACAAGGTACGCAAAGGTGGAAGCGCTGCCTAGGCCTGGTACGTGATTAATACAAGTACGACCCATCGCTACAACCTTCTGCCAATGCCAATGAAAACTTTAAGGCGGCCGTGTACATGAGGTAAAAAAGCCATGTTTTTAAGGAAAATGACCAATGGTGGGCCGTGTCACGATTAAAAAAAAGGAAAAAGTTATATATATATATATACATAACGTTTTAACATGAAGCCTTTAGACAGCACCATTTTGGTCTCTCCGTTTATTTGAAAAAAATATTCAAATATTTTCTTACAATTACTCCAATCGTCTTTAATTTTTTGGTAGGTAGTAGGTACATTGAGGTTTAGGTAGTGGGTTCCCTGCAATCATTTTTGCTGTTGTTACTTTACGACATTATTACTGCCATTCCTCTCGAACTCCTGTCAAACAATATTTGGGTGAGTGGGACGGCCCTATCGACGCGCGACGATCAAATTTCATGAGATCGGAGTATTTCTTCATACATAGCAACTCGTAAATTTATTAATCATCGTCGAGTTAGCAAAAAGCCGTAGAATCTACTACGGCATACGGCCGCCGGGCTGTAGGCCGTGGATTGCGTGATTCGTGATTCTTTGCCCTGAAACTCGTAGAACACGGCAATTGCCGTAGCATTGGCAACACTGCTTACAACGTACCTAGAATAATGATTTCTTTTATTGGATGTCAATGTCAAAATTGACAAGAACAAGATAACAAAGCCAGTCCCGTATTCAGAAAAAGTACTTGAGTCTTAGAGCATTTATAACTGGAGATGTTAACGCAAGGCGTACCCCTCTGCCGGCCATAAGGCGCGACTTGGCCATGCACGTTATATAAAACTACTTCACTCATCACCGCGCGGCCATTAGTTGTCGTTTCGTGTCGCGAAGTAGTGCTCAGTAAAAATGGTGAATTGTGCGGTATTTCGGTGTAAAAGGAGATCAGAGACATCAAACTTTAGGGAACGCGGTATTTCCTATCACAAGTAAGTGATATTTTAGTCAATTGTTTTTGTAATTACGTTTATATTTAATGGAATACCAGTTACGACAGTTTTAATACGACGCCAACGTCTTGGTAGGAGGTGTCGGTGAATTTATATTCCTTGGTAGAAGGCGTAGTGTGGGGACTAGTTGAGCGAAATCGATTGAATGAATGATGGAATGAACGTAAAATTAGAATAAAATGCGATGTGTTTTTTGTACCCATATTTAACCGATTTAAAAAAAGGATGTTCAGTATTGGACTCTACAAAAACTGTCTCTGTCATTCTGCCTTCAATACGTCGCTTCATGGAGCTCCCTTAAAATTTTAGTTGTGCTGTGTCGTTGGTTTATTGCTATTTTCTTTGTACTTTTTGAACGAAGAATCGTATAAACGTGATTTTTGTATAGCTGTAGTATGTTAGCTGGAGAGGGACATGGGCTATGAGCATTTGTTAACAGCCGCTATTCTTCTACTGCTCTTCATTTTTTTCACCCCGTCATACCAATCATCATCATCAGCCTATGTAAGTCCACTGCTGGACACATCATACCCATAAAGAAACAAAATGTTTATCTAAAAATGCATTCATGAAAGAGTACTTACTTGAAAGATTACTTACTACTTGCGAAAATAGAATATAGCTTAAAGTTACTCAACAACAGTGTAGCTTTCTATTTGTAAAATAATTTTAAAAATCGTTTCAGTAGTTTCAGAGATTACGCTCTACAAACCTTAATAAAATATTTTTTACAAAAAAAAACCGACTCCAAAACTGCTATCCAATTTGTTATGAAAAATACACTAAAAAGTTAAAAATAATTGCATTATGGATTTATATTTCAATCTACTTACAAATAGGTATCCATTTTTTCAACAAATCTTATAATTTTATTATTATGACATTATACAATTACTGATATTTTTGGAGTCGGTGCCAGCACTCTATTTACTTAGTAATACCTACTAGGCTAGACAGGTACACGTTTGTTAATCTTGGCTAAAAAAAGGAAAAGTATATGATTTTGAACCATCCTGTTTCATTCATATGAAATCATTCATTTTGTCGGTCTTTTTACAACCCATCACTACTTTTTTGTGTTAGTGTGTAACTAAACAAAAGTGTAACAACAGTAATTCTTTAATTGTGTTATTGTTTTTGTGTTGGTGTACAGCTCTTACTTGCGTGTGCGTTTATAGGGACGCTTAATTTTTTTGCATTAGTATGCGTGATTATGTCAATCTGTACCGTACTACCCCGCCTCCCGCGAAAACCGGCAGAAAGATTTTAGTACTAAAAGTAGCGCTTGGCATCTCCCGTTATAAATGCTCTAAGACTTGAGTATGAATCGAGCTTAGAAGAAGAATACACTTCATCCAAGGAATCGAGCCTCAAGGTACACACATACACGTAGGTACTTTATCTGTGCAGTGTGCCGACAAGGCTTTCGGAAATCACCGTATTTGAAATTCAAAAATTTACTTTCCGTAACGAATCCGACACACACCGAATGGCTCACGTAGCCGAATACTCAAACGCAACTCATAAACATAAACATAATTTATTTTTTCAACTTAAATGGTTCACATCAATGTAACTTACATACTATTAGTACCTACTTATGCTAGCCATGAAGCTATATAAAAACAAAATATTTGTTGTTACACTAAGTACTAAGTTCAGTTAGGTAATTTACATACTTGGGCTGTACAATGGATACTCAGATATAAGCACGTCTCATAATTCCAACCATATCGCAGTGGGTACACGGGTAAACAGGAATTACCACTACACCCACCGGTGGGTGCACGGGTCGCGGGTCCATGTGACGAGTTTTTGACGGAATTTCATTAAAAACTGTCAAAAAACCACGACTTGATTATTATTCCCCCTATTTTTATGTAGGTGATGTAGGTAGACACCTACAAAATAAATTGTACCTACTTTGATAAAGGATCTTATTAATTTAGGTAGTTAGGTACCTACCAACCTGCATGCTACCCCTCAAACTGGCTGGTGAGATCAAGTAAAATATGAAATTGATAGAAGTCGAAAAGAACTAGATTCTTCTGTGAAACATTTGTTTTGAAAGTTTGGATTAAAGCTCAACAGTTTTACAAAGATGAATTCCAACTTGGTTTTTATGATTTTCTGTACATTATTCTGCATTTTTGTTAGTGATTGTATTGGTAATAATGTAAAGAAGAGAGATGATAATGATGACCCCAATGATGAAAGCAATAATGAGACATTGGACCCAATGGAAATCCCATCGGAACTTGAACCCCATAATGTCACTTGTACCAGAAGACAAAACAATCAAATGCATGAAATACGATCAGCCCAACACAAACAGTTCCCGTTCATGGTAGCTGTGATGACAGATCAGAACGATTATGTTTGCGCAGGCACTGTGGTTTCTAATGGATTAATTTTAACCACAGCCCAGTGTGTTCAGCAACCCATTAGCTATGTGCTGCTAAATGCAACTAAAGCCAAACGTGATGAAACTACAGTGGCTCTTCATATTATCAAGACAGAGAAGTTCCCCACATTCACAACTAGTGATACGGATAAAGATGTTGGTCTCATTTATACCGAGAAACATAACGATTCGATTGCTGATAAAATAAAGTTGAGTAACTACACCAGCACCCGCAATGTTCTAGATGTTGAAGCAATTGGATTTGGATTGAACTCGGATGTGGGACAGACAAAAGAATTGCAATACATAGGATTGGAAAAACGTGACTACCCCATGCCTGTGGCTGACTCAAGGGAACTGATTAGAGGATACTTTGATTGTATAGATACTAAGGTTCTAACTTGTTTCAAAGACACTGGTGGCCCTTCAATTTTCGATAATGAACTTGTTGGAATAGTTCTCAAGGGCCAAACCGATTGTATTAAAGAGATGACTTCTGCATATGCTGTCAACAAGAAATTTGCGGAAATACTGCCAACCTACACCTTTAAGGCTTGGTTAGATGAAAAAATTAAGAAGAATGAAGAACAAGAAAAAGTGTCACTCGCGACATTCCCAATGAAACCAACTCGCCGTCAGCAAATTCACAAGATGAGGAGTTCGGGATATGAACTAGCAGTCCCATTGTATGAAATTGTAGGATTATGCTTTATCAAAGTTTGGATTTAGTAATTACTACCTATCTATTAATAACTTTTTGGTTACTTAACGTATTTTAAAACAATAAATTCCTGTTACTTACCTGAGTATTTCATACTTTGTATAGGACCGACCTATTACGCATTATGAAAATTACACAATGGCAATGGAGTGCCTACAATGGAAGGGCTTCATACTCAAGCATTTTCTACCAGCCAACCTCTAGGGCCTTACTACAAAACGGTGTCTAACTTTAAACAATGTCTAAAATTAGCGCTGTCTCTGTTTGCCATTACGCAATGGCAAGAGATGTCAAAGTTTTAGGCGTTTGCCTATTTTTTTGTAGTAAGGCCCCTAATATCTAGGTACCTACAAGTGTTGTGCTGCTCTTCCAGCTCCTACTTTTGGTTACATAATATATTAATAAATATATTAACCACCTATTCATAGTGAAATAAGTCAGAAATGATGGGTAGCACGATTTTTCCTGTATAAAACCAGATTGACAAAATACCTTGTTTTGTGATCTTGGCATCTAAGAGGGTAAAAAAATATTAAAATTTCTAAAATATTCAAAAACTCAAATATCATGAAATTTTTGCTGGGTAATTTTATTATTTTTTCTGAATAGCTATTATATCCCCTACAAGTAAATAATTAATTTTGTGGAAAAAAGCATGTTAAGAAAACAGGCCTTGGTCAACTTTTACAGGAATATTCTTTAAATTAAAAGCTGGAAATACCAAGTGCATACCATTTCGGAATCTCATTGAAGTGGCCAAGTTTTTTGTTAGTTGGTCACTCAGGTGACAGTGTATTTTTTTGCTCCCCAAGAGGTAAAACTTTTGGAAAAAATATCAAATAATATTTTTATTAGTTTAAAATTTTTCTAAAAAAAAAATCTGTTACTTTGACACACAATTGGTATTTGATAGCGCAGTTACCAAGAACGCTATAAATAAAACAGATTGAGAAAATAGCTTTATTTGTGATCTTAGCATCTAAAAGAATGGACAAGGGTGAAAAAATATTAAAATTTCGAAAAACTCTATTAACTCGAAAACCGTAAATAATTTATGCGGCTAAAATTCAATTTTCTGAACAGTTATGATACCCCCTATACGTAAGTAAAGGATTATCCACTCTTTACGCCACACCCTGTATATAGCATGCGCAGTATCCCCTCCATGTTTCATTCACCTGTCAACCCATGATTTTATTTACAATCTATAGGTTTAACGTTTGACCGCAATCTCACCTGATGTTAAGTGATGATGCGGTCTACGGTGTATTACGTTAACCTAAAAGAAACCTATTCACTCGTTCCTTGAAAACATCCAAATTGTACGCATCTGGAAAAACCGACGAGGCATTCCACTCTTTGGCTGTACGCATTATAAAGGTAGACGCAAAGCATTTTGTGCGAGAAGTAGGGATGTCAACCATGAATGGATCTCTCATCTCCGTACGTCTGGTGGTCCGATGGTAGAACTAGGATGGGGGAACCATGACTATATAAGTACAACCTAGGACTTCAGGACCTAGGTTGCACTTAAACGTGGACTCAGTCAAAATATTATTATTATTATTATTTTGAGCCTGTAGTGTCCCACTGCAGGGTAAAGGTCTCCCTTCCTTCTTTCCAGTCGATTCTACTTTGGGCCACTGTGGACCAGTTCTTTAAGTAGGCGTCTACTTCGTCTCTCCATCTTCGCCACCGTCTACCGCGAGGTCGTTTCCCGTTTTTAGGCGTCCAAAATGTGGGTAGCGTCAGTCAGAATATGGATTACAAAATTATGCTATTTTATCAATATCGATATAAAAGCGAGGGCCATTGCGCAGCACTAATAAGCTGATTGGTTGGTGAAACTGTTGTTTGAAGTACAAATTCGTTCTGTTGGTATTGAAGTGCCATGTATGTAAATTGATTCCATTGGCTCTCTATGCTAAGCTAAGTCCCGCCTCTTCTCTTAGATTTACTTGCATTCTCTTTGCCGAGTAAATAAATAAATAATTCAATATAATTCAAAGAGAATGTAAAACTAAGAGAAAAGGCGGGACTTATAGTCGGTCAAATGAAAGTAGACACTGAAAATTCAAAAAATATTAGCGTGTCTGCGTTGCTACGCTAATATTTTTTGAATTTGGCGCGAATTTTCAGTGTCTATAGATGACAATAACTGGGAGTTGCAAATACATAGCATATTAAGTTTGTACTGTTAAAATTATTATAACCTTTTCAAGAATATGACGTGAATTAGTCTTTTAAACTTATGCTCTAGGTACAATACTTCTTAAAAAAACTACTGGAAATTAATAAAAAATACTTTGTTACAGTTGTTGTTACATATGTTAATGATTTAATGTGCAATTTGTAAACTAGCTTGTAAATAAACCCTTTGTACGCCCAATGGCAGGATCTAGTGTGCTTTACATAAACATGACATCTGTTTTTTTTAACTACCTAGATTTACAGAGAATAAATGATTTATGATTTACAGAACATGTCAAGCTCACCGTGTCCATCCTGCTAATACTAAATGAAAAAACTAATTCATTAAATGAATAGGTTTAGGTACAAAAATTATATGTACTAATGCAAAAAGCTTTTTATTTCATATCAGATCCATATTTAAGTCCAATCTAGGACTTCAGGACGTAGGTTGTTAAATGGATTACAAAAAAAACCTCGATTTCGATCTCGCATATTTTATCGATATCGATATAAAAGCGAGTGCCATCGCGCAGCACTATATAGCCTGATAGGTTGGTAAAACTGTTGTTGTTTGACGTACATATTCGTTGTGTTGGTATTGAAGTGCCATGTAAAAGGATCCCATTGGCTCTCATTCATTGGCTCTTTACTAAGTCCCGCCTCTTCTCGTTCGTATCGTAGTTTTATTTACATTCTCTTTGGATTCCTTGTCCACCTCAGGACTATACTTATAAATCTGTGTCCACCTCTACCTACCACTGCATTGACTGAGCTTGCTATTTAAATAATACAGATCAGTGATCCATACATATTATTATTTTGTGTCATATAATATAACATACAAATAGATGAGCAATACCGGCAATCAGAAAGTAAGTAAAATTTGGATCTTGGGAAAAACATTTTCGAGTGTGCTCAAAAAAAGTAGGTACCTTCATACCTAGATTGTAAATATACTTTTTATCCTTCCACTGACAGACTGGGGGGGCTTCAATAATACCGTCAGCTAGACCTAGCATCCACGACCACGGCCATTGTCCATTTGCATATTCAGAAGCTATGGGTCGGTATGGAATTATTGAGAAGACAAATAAACGACTGCAGAGGACACATAAACCTAATCAGTCCAATGATCATGCCTCCGCTGATGAAGTGGATAATGTTTTCAGGTAAGAATAAATTTACATATGGAACAAGTAAGCTGATCAACATACTTTATGTCATACAGTTCTTTGTAATCTACCAAGTTGCTAATGTTTAAGTTTTGTCTAATCTTCAGTTGCCTGCTCCATATAATAAAACTAGTAATAAAATTAATAGGTAGGTCTACCATGAGTTATCCCAGACTACACTCGTTATTGACTGTTTTCTGTGATAATGAATGGCAGTACCTTCTTTGCAGTAAGCAAAGAATAAGTTGCCCATTGCTAAAAATTGTAGAATAGCATATCAAAATTATATATACCTATTTTCTATAGCAAACCCATTTACACAACAATCCCTTCATCTTTATCACAAAGTAATGAGAACGTAAGAAAATCCTTTGATGATGATGGGCAGCAAACCGCAAGCGACTCCAGGTATATACTTTTTATATAATTTATCACATCACCCAGCAATCGCAAACACATTTTTAATGTCAGGGTCTTTATTGCCCTGTGTCATGGGTGTAAGTACTTATAAATGCTTAAATTAGCTTTCTTGTAATGTAATGTGCTTTCAAAGCTTATATTTAATATTTCTTGCCAAATACTAAATAAACATTGCCACCTCATTATCTCTCAATACTCATACTCTTAAATAACATCATGTAAGTCTTTCATCTATCCATCTGCCATTCTGCTTGACCTTAAGTAGTTTAAAAATGAGCTGGTAGTGTTTATTTCGTTTGCAGCAATTTACTTTCGAAATCTTTGCCTGCAACATTCTCGCCACATTCATATTGCAGTAATGAACATGGAGATGAGATAAATATAGGAAATGAAAACCAATATAGTGATAACTCCTATCAATCAGCTACTCAGGGCACACCATTAGCCAATAGGAGCCCATTAGTTGTCAATAGAAGAACACCGGTGACCAATGGGAGCAATTTTAATGGTAGTAGTTCTATTTCACATCCTCATGCTTCCACTCCACAACACTTATGGCAACCTAAAACAAGTCATGCTGAAGAAAGCTCAAAAATGGTGTTGCCACTACTATTTCTAGTTGGGTGCATTGTAACAGTGGCAAGTATGTTTAATACTACAAACTTAGCAAGGCCTGCAATCTATGATGAATTAAGATTTTACAATGATATTGATCTATTGGGAAACAAGTACCAAATTCATGAGAATGCTGTGTTGCAGATGCAAACTGGTAAGTATTTTTATACATTAATTACTTCCAAGCTACATAATTTTTTTTTATTTTTTTTTTAGTTTAGAAAATAATAAATTTATGTAGGTACGTTCAGTAACGTATCCATCAGTGTCAGTGAAAATTATATTGTACCATACATTTTGCAGCGTCGTACCAAATGTATGGTACAATTAGGTATCATTGTTGTGTGCGGATCAGCCGGGCCTTTACTAGTCTTAACTAATAATCTGGCCACCGAAAGAAGACACTGAAAAACCGCGGCTAATTTAAAAAATAATATATCTAATAAATGTAAATAAATAATAATATATAATTTGGAATGACCAAATCACCACCACCACCTTGTAAATATTGGGGAATTAGGTATAGGTTATGTATGTATTTATTTGATACAGATGAACTGACGACCTCAGTGGCGCAGTGGGCGAGAGCCGCCTGCGCCGTCAGAGTTTGCGGGTTCGATTCCCGCCTCGGAACAAATTTGTGTACGATCTGCAGAAATTTGTTCCGTTAGTCTGGGTGTTTTCTATGTACATATAACAAAAATATCTATCTATGTAAGTATATAATGAATTAAATAAATCAGTTATCTAGTACCTTACCTTACCTACCTTGCTTACTTTGGGGTAAGATGATGGTGTTTGGAGTCTCCAGCATTATTTATTTATGTATTTATTTGATATAGGTACTTGCCTAAACATGACCTAGGATGTTGGTAACGTTGTTCATTCGTTTTAGGTATTGCAGCAATAGTCGAAAAACAGGACACAGGATCTTTCATGTTTGTGTACAACAGTAATGTAAGAAATTTCGATCCAAAACAGTTCAACACATTCATCAGTGATGTTTCCAACACCATATCTAAATATTTACGTGAGTATAATCAATACACTATATCTATGTTTTATACTTGTCATCTAGTGTATCTTATCACCAGAGATAGATGAACCATAATGTGTTATTTTCTTTAGCGTATTTATATGAATATGAATAATATGGTATTGTTAAATTCTGAAAAGGTCAACTTCTGATGCAGTCTATACCCCGCGAGCGAAGCCGGTGGCAGCAGCTATAATAATGAAAAACTATCTTCTTTATTATAACACTAGTTGCGCCCCGCGGTTTCACCCGCGCAGATTTAAATCCCGGTATTCCCACGGGATAAAAAGTAGTCTATGTGCTATTCCAGACTATAATCTACCTCTCTGCCAAGTTTCATACAGATCCGTTCAGCCGTTCCGGCGTGAAAGAGTAACAAACATCCATCCATCCATACTTACAAACGTTCGCGTTTATATTACTAGCGACCCGCCCGCGCGCCTCTGCTTCGCACGGGTGCACATTATCATGCATGTATTCTACACATAAACCTTCCCCTTGAATCACTCTATCTATTAAAAAAACCGCATCAAAATCCGTTGCGTAGTTTTAAAGATTTAAGCATACATAGGGACATGGGGATTGGGGATGTAGGGACAGAGAAAGCGACTTTGTTTTATACTATGCAGTGATATGTAGGACTAGTTGCGCCCAGCGGTGTTACCTGCGATTAAAAAGTATGTCCTTTACCTCTGTCCTCCCACCACCCACCCCTGTACCCCCCTCCTTCGACTATAACTACCCTCTACACCTCCTTCCAAACGCCTACCTTCGCACCATGAAAATCATGTCGATTCTTTGCTCTATAAAAAAATAAAACAAATCCATCCCACGGGCAACAGTCAATCAATTTATCGGGATAAAAAGCTTCTAATATGCTATTCCAGACTATAATCTCTGTGCCAAATTTCATCCAGATCTGAGTAACAAACATCCATACTTTCACATTTACGATGTTAGTGGGATGAGATTAGTTATACCTCTTCTTCTTCATTTCAGGTAACGAGAGCACGCCAGTGCACTATACCCTGGTGGAAGGTTCCACCCTCAAGATGAACAATCCCAGTGAGCTGATCAGCACATTTCGCGAGGACCTCCATAAAACCGGTGTAATGCTGGTGAAGCATGTCGAGGCGATTCCGTCGTCTTTGGCTATGGCTTTCCATTTCTACTGCGACGAATACAATCCTCTCGTCAAAAAAAGCGCAATATTGTTTACTCTGAATTTAGCGGAGTGCTCTGAAGCGGCAGGTAAGAAAAGCTGGTTTTCTCTAAATACATAGGGTGTTTGGTCTCATCCAACTGATATTATAAACGCGAAAGTTTGTTTCATTTCATTTTTTCATTTCCCGCCGGAACGGCGGATCTGGATGAAACTTGGTAGAGAGATAGATTATAGTCTGGAATAGCACGTAGGCTACTTTTTATCCCGTGAAAATATCGGGATTTAAATCTGCGCGGGTGAAACCGCGGGGCGCAACTAGTTAAAATTAAAACCACTTTGACAAGCTTGTTTTATTCACCTACTGATTTTGTTTTAATCTGTTTCAGATAAGAAGCCCACTCACGCTGTAATAGAGAAATGCCTCGCGAAGAAATGGAACAGCGTCCCAGCAGACAGCATCGGGCCCCTGCTTACCAGAGTCGTCAGTGTGGTCCTTGATGTCACCAGCGTATTTTAACCAGTATTATTTTAAACTAGGATTTTGTTTATGAATTACGGTCACCTACGTAAACCAAGAAACTATAACACCAGTCGTCGAAATACAAAGCGTAGACCACTTTGTCCACTCCGGTGCCAGATATGTATGAACTTACGTGATCACTGAGCCGCACGCTTAGTGAGGCACGAGAAAAACTCTTCACTGTCTCGTGCCTCACTAAGCGTGCGGCTCGGTGATCAAATAAGTTCATACATATCTGGCACCGGGGTAAGATTAACTAAGAGTTTACTAGCTTTGTCATGTGGTTCATTCGAACTAATGTAACCTCATTTGGTTACATTCCAGCATAGGTTTTAGAGCAAGTTTTATGCTAGTGACCCGGATTCATGAACTCTCAAGTGTAATACTATTGATACGTCTGCGACTTCTGTTGAAATGTATCATGGTCGTAACTCAGGGCGTAAGCTTGCTCAATCTACGAGATAAACGACCGACCAAGCTTAATAACCTAATCTACATATATGTATATTCGTGCCTCATAAAATGAATGTTGAACGGCACTGGAGGTAATTTGTAAGCATGGGTAAGTTTTAAGAGCTAGAATGTTACCGTTACCTCGTACCACTTAAACTTATCGACCCGCTACCTTTCTTCAAACGAGGATTCTGTTACAAATTTTGCTCAAAGATCTATACTCACGTTAGACAAACTCGCCTTGCGATTAGTTAGCGTTTATTATAAGCACGTCTTGGTTAGAATTTGTCATAAATAATAGAAACTTTTACTGTGATCTTTTAAAGTAGGTACCTAATATACTATCGGGGAATTTGAATGTGTTCAAATTTGTTAACGAGTAGTATAACGTATAACGAGTAGTATTAGTAAAATAAAACGAGTTAGGTTTTCGGGTGAAAAGTGTTTCCCCTTGTAGTATATTATGTTTTCTAGTCAATTCAAGAAATGTATGACTAGAAATCAAAAATCCGAACCAGTATCTCAAATGGATCCACAATCAGATTCCTTAAATACTATGCGCATAAAAATAAGACTAAAACTACTGGTAAAGTCAACATCGAAAGTAGATGGTTTTTTACTAAAAATAGATGTGGGTTCATGAAGGCGATTTGTAACCAATTCCTTACTTTATTTTATATGAATGATAAATGAATTTACATTTTAATAAACATTCGCTCATATTCATAATCCATGCCATTATAAAGCGGCATTAGCGGCTCTATAGAGTATTCTTGTCACTGTCACTTTCATGCCAACGAAAATAGACAGCAACAGACTGGTCTGATAAGCTATTGGCGCGCTCAGCTACCATTATGAATAAGGGCCTTTATTTTAAAGGAACCTCTTTGAGGCACACTTAAAACCCTTTCGCGAGGCTGTTTCAGTATTACCGCCGCCGCGCCGGTTGGCAGTCATTTACTAAGTAGGTACTGATGCTGACTTTATCGAGTACTGGAATATTTATTCCTAGAGAATAGCAACTGTTAATACATAATTATTATTTTCTTAAGTACATATCTAATTTTATTTTTAATGTTGTTTTACGATTTCCCACATTAATCGTACCTATAACTTTGTAAGTTTATTCTATTTTACAATTTACAGATCCCGTTGTTTATTGTGTAATGGAATTATATTCAAAGTTAGGGATTTTATATTAATGGGGAATTATGTACATAGGTAATTATGATTGCATTATTATTATTATTATTCGTTTTATTAACGCTCATTCCAATATCTACAAAAGTTGAGATTATGGTGTGAACATTTGTCATAGTCAAACTTCAGCCAAACGGATGTGACTAAAGGGTCTACAATTTAGCCTGATGTGGCAACAACATGAGGTGGTAAGGGCTGGTTTCCATCAAAGCGGAGAAGAGAAAACGACGACGCTTGCTCGCTCGATGCACATATGAGACACACATGAGAGTAGATATGTCTCATTTTTCTATAAACTATAGAAAAATGAGACATCTCTACTTTCATCTCTCCTCTCCACTTGATCCACTTCCGCCGAAGCTAAGCGGGAAGAGATGTGGAAATAAAGAAATCGGATTGGTTTTTACAAACACTTTCCTCTCTGCTTTGATGGAAACCAGGCCTACCACAGTAATTTGCCGCGTTCTATTTCACACTTATGTACTAAAGGTAAATCGGCAAACAGTTCATTTGGTGAGGCTGCAGTGACCTTTGACCTTCAACTAGGATTGCAGTCACTATAGATTTTCTCTATTCCCCTGGCCTCCAGAAGACGAGATATTGAGGCAGGTGTAATGTGAACCAGTTTGTTCAATACCAGTTGGTTTTTAAAGTAGATAAGTTAATGTTATTTATTCTTCAACAACAAATGTAAGTTTTATTTTAATACCTAATGTTTTTTAATAAATGTTGATTTCTTTGATAATGATTTGACAACTTTTTATTATCATCAATTTCCTAATCACCAGTCAGTAATGTAGGTACATTCATATAAAAACCACTTATTCAAATAATCACATGAACTATCATCTTTTGCATTTCTTAATAGTCAACTTTCAAGTAGAGGAGAAAAGATAAAGTAACTAGGTTTAAAGATCATTGTATGGGCCACAAAGCACTCTGGTCAGAGTTATTGAGGTCTGGAGCCTCATTAAGGTCATCTAAGCTATCAGGTTCCAGCTCATTATTGTTTCTTGTTGGAGAATATGATGTAGGCACATCTTCCTCATCTTCATCGTGGGACTCTTCAGATTCATCGGATTCATCATTGCCTGCAAATAATTTACTGTATTTTATTTTTAAAAGAAACAGCTTAAACTTTGCTACTGCCTTCAAAAATTGTCAGTGTTAAAAATTCTGAGTCTTCATTATTCAACTAGTATTATAAATGTAAGAATATTAGTTGTTTGATTTTGGGACGAGTAAATACTAAGCAGGTCTGCAGTAGAATGATGATGACCTAAATTTATCCTGAACGGAAACCATTGATGTTTTAAGCCAATTGCCTTGGTGATATGAAAATTAAAACAAAAAAAAATCCATGAAAAAAAATCTACATGATAAGTAACATAATTGCATAAATATTATGTATGTAATGTAATCATTTAAATGACTATTTTTATATAGTTTTCTTGTCATGTATTATTCTAGTTTTTTTGAAACAGTGTTGACAGGATTTTGAGTGTGCCTCAGACCGGCTTCTTTCGAGTACTTTAGAGTGGGTACCTACTGGCTAAAGATGGAATTTACCTTCTTCCTCATCTGTGTCTGCTTCCTCTTCCATTGGTTCTGGATCAGTCTTGCCAAGCGGCACTCTTTTCATATAATGCTGGCCAATGGAGTTCAACTGCAACAAAATGTGACCTCTTTTATTTTTATTATAAGTATTTATTTTGTGGAAAGATAATCCAACATATTGTATCTTTGTGAATGATGGATTATTGTAAGAATCCATCTCAAAAAACAAATTAAGTACCAACTGTGAGTTCCAAAAATATGAAATTGTATTGTTGCAACATGTAGGTAGGTACCTACCTTTATAAATTATAGTATTTTAAATGAAACAATCACCCATCTGACGACCTCAGTGGCGCAGCTGGCGAGTCCGCCTGCAACGCAGAGGTTGTGGGTTCGATTCCCGCCTCGGAACAAATTTGTGTACGATCTGCTGAAATTTGTTCCGTTGGTCTGGGTGTTTATGTATAATAAAAATATCTATCTATGTAAGTAGGTATATAATGTATTAAATATATCAGTCATCTAGTACCCATAATACAAGCTTTGAGTAGCTTACTTTGGGCCTAGATGATGCTGTGTGGATTGTCCAGCATTATTTATTTATTTATCTAAGGGTTAATACTCCAGGAAACAAAGTTCACTTAATTAATGGTACGTACCTACAATAGGAAATTTCGGCTGTGTAAACAAGAGGTAGGGTATAGAGGCAAACTTACCCAAAGTTGATTTGCATGTTCAAGTGCTGCTATTTCAGCTTCTTCATCACACGGGCTGTCAGCGTTAAACCATTTAGAATCGACTAAACGAGGCGTTAAAATAGGAAAAGGAATATTCATTTTGTGCACAGGGTCGTGAGGAAATATCTTGCGCAATGAAAACAGAGAACTAGGTTGTCCAGAACATATAAAAAACTAGACATAAAAAAAGGCAAAGACTTTGTACTTATAACTTATAATAAGTACAGTCTTTGAAAAAATGATAAACATCAGTGTTGCCAATGAATGAAAATTTTTAGCCAGCCGGCCGTGTACATGAGGTAAAAAAGCCGTGTTTTTAAGGTAAATGACCAAGCAACGGTACGGTGGGCCGTGTTACTGCATAAAACAAGGAAAACGTTTTTTTACATTTGAGAGAGCGTTTTAAATAGCGCCATTTGGGTAATGTTTGCACTCTCTCTAATTGTTTAAAAAAAATATTCAATTATTCTTTTTCCCTCAGGTACATTATTCTTTTTCCCTCAGGTACCTACATGCTTACCTAGTTGAAAAATAACGTTATTTTTTGGACGCATGGAAGTTAGTGAAGTGTGACTCTTTTTATTGTTTTCTTCAATAGGTAGGTACTTACAATAGGATATTATCTGTGTTCAATACCTACCTATCAAAATGTATATTTTATTTAATCGTACAAACTAGGTGTATTAATGTTAAGATAACCAGTACAAATAATCCATTTTGGACCACCATAAACCTTAGATAGTTTTGCTTGGTAGTTACATCTATGTGGTTTTATATATCTTCTAGTTTCAGGGCCAGAAATCAAACTTTTCAATAACTCTGAATTCTTCTCTCCAAGATTTCCTTCAGATATCTTATTCAACAGAGTCAAATATTCTGGTTTCGACAGTTCGTCCGTTAGACGGCTTATCTGAAGCAAATAATAATAAACTGTTTAAAACTAAAAAAAAGGGGAAATGTACCTACCTACCTACTTAGGTAATACCTACAACTTTACTTAAGTTTACTTACGTAGGTTAAAGAAAATAAAAAGTGATACCTATGTGAATTTTTTGGTTGTAAAACTCGTTCGGATCAAAAGAAATTTTGATATATTCAATGGTTTATTTATACCTAATAACAGCCAATAACTGTCAACAATATTTTTTCATTGTACGAGCTATTGCGAGTGATAAGTCTTGAGATAAGAGTAGGCACCTATTATGTATGCGTATAATATGTTTTCCTACGCTGTTATAACTGGTCGAGTAGCGAGTCGAGCACCTCCCACCACGGTATTTTAGTGATAACGGTCAACCAGTGTACACGAACGCGTGGTGTGCGTGTACTCGACCACTGCGAACCAGCTATTAATGTAATTGTAAAAGCTAAGCTACCTAGTAAAATATAGGTGGGTAGGTACTTACTACAAGCTTAGTTTGCACATCAGATAGTGGAGTTGTTATAGGACCCAGCAACAAAACATTACTGTTTTTTGATAAACTATCAGGATCTACGCGGATGAGTTCCTCACTTGTGTTACTTTTTATTTCGTCATTTACAACCAAGAATATGAATTCAGTAGGCTTTTTTATGTACTTTGCATTGTTTGTGACGACTGCACCCTTCAGTATGTTCTTTTTACAGCAAAGTGTCCTTAACTGTGCCACCAGAATATTAAAAAGGATTTCTTTCTGATCGTCATTTTCAATCGAAATTTCTTCTTGGGGACGACTATAGAGCATGTTGTTTAATTTTTGAAGGGCATTATAGTTTTGATCTGCCTCTTTGTTGACTTTATACTGGTCTAATTCCTTAAATTCAAGTCTAAATACGGCTTCTTGGGGTTTATTTTGGACTGAAAAATATTTTAAATGTAGGTAGTTTACGTTTTCTTAATGAAAGTGGTTCACCAACGTGCTTAATTTAATAACGGGATAGCTACCTTTTTTAGAATAATCAACTTCATTTTTTTCATTGTTTAAATCCCCTTTGACGATGTCATCCACACCATATTCACTTCGTTTAGGAAATTGATTTAAAAGTTTTAATAATTCCTCGTCAGATAATTTCGAAAGAATGTAGTTGGCGTCGTTTTCTAGAAAATAAATGCTAGCATTAGAAATATACCCAACTAGTATGGAAAAAAAGGATGAAAATGGAAAACAAATACATAACAACGCTTTTTAATGAGACCTCACTTATCATTAATATGTTATAATGTCGGCATACATATATTAATTTGTGTAGATACAACCACTCCACTATGATGTTTCATACAAATTGGACGTACTAGGTACCTCGCAAGGCACGCATAAAAGGAACGTGCACGATGCACTGCCATACGTTCATTATCATGTTGTGCTTCATGTGCATGTAATTTTACCAACAACAGCACCTTTCACACCAAAACGCAGCAACGGTGCTTGGTACACCATTAGTGAAAGAGCCATTCCTGAAGGGGTGGTAGTCCACCCTTTCACAAATGGCTCTTTCACTAATCTTGAAGTAGACTCTAGGTACCTACCTACTTAAGTTCTTAAAACTATATGTTGAGACATAGATTAATAATACTGTCTGGGTTTACATACATACCATTTGTTTTCACTATTAATGGTTTTGGTAAATCCATGTCATCGGGTAAATATCCTTTATTTTTCATTAGATGTGCTAAATCTTCGTCCAACGAATATCCTAGATTCATACACCTAGCTCTTTGTATCTGCAAATAAAATAAATGTACCTGATCAATAACAAAGAATCTACTTAAATCTAGTGGTGTGGTAATTAAACCTACCCAGAATAATGCTAAAATAATTTTGAAATATTGCATTTTGATACTGGAATATTGCTTAATCCCACGGTTGAATGATTATTAATCAATCTACAATTGTCCACAGAATAATGATATGAGGTACCCACCTACCAACTTTGTGGTTAGTATACCTACCTAACTAGTTGGTCATATCTTAAAATGATTAAGTATTTTACAATCAATGAACAAACTGCCCATAAATTATTTGGAGATAAGATTTTGTTTTCTTTTGATATGTTTTAGGTAGGTATAGTGCGAGTCACGCAAAAAGAACGAGAAAGAGAGGGGGTGTCATGCCACGGGTATTTTGTATGAGTGGAGGGGATGTGCTTCCCTTCCACTGTTTTCCAGCGTTATTTTTGGTTGACGTGACCTACGCTTACCGGTAAGAGCAGGTTTGGCTACCAGTTATAGATAGGGCCGCTATGCAGATCCCGCATAGGTACTAATCTTGTCATTGCATCATTGAGAAAATTCACGGCCCGGCGTCAGTAGGTAGCCCGTAAATGGGTATGGTAATTTTATATAATAACTTCTAACTTACTTGGTAAGTTAGAAGTTATTATATATAATATATATTATAGCAACCCATCAAGTGAAATAGACTACAATTGCAGCTATAGCTGGTCGAGTAGTGAGTCGAGTAGCACCTCCCACTACGGTATTATGGTGTTACCGGCCAACCAGTGACCACGAACACGCGGTGGGAGGTGCTTACAGCACAGTTATATCATAACGAGGAGGTGCTACTCGACTCAACTACTCGACCAGTGCGAACCAGCTTTTAGTTTTACTAGTCTCGCTCGTTTATGGAATTTACAAACAACGTACTCATTATCTAGTTTAAAAATTCTTTGCAGTCTATATCCTACTACTATTTTATACGTGAAAGTTTGTAAGTATGGATGGATGGATGGATGGATGTTTGTTACTCTTTCACGCCGGAACGGCTGAACGGATCTGGATGAAACTTGGCAGAGATTATACATTATTATTATTAGTCTGAAATATTACATTGGCTACTTTTTATCCCGTGGGAATACTGGGATTTAAATCTGCATGGGTGAAACCACGGGGCGCAACTAGTCTTAAATAAAAAAAACTCAAAACCAACAAAATGGTCTATGCTCAAAACACGCGTTTTGATAAAATTGTTTAGTTCGTATTTGTACGTACTTGTGCGTAGCCGAAGCGAAGTATTTGAATCTGGTAGCACTGAGGGTGGTTCCCGGGGTTCTCGTAATGACTTCTCTGTCTGTGAAGCAATTTCCAAGGCATTTGCTTTCGACTAAAACCATCAAAATTGGTCCTTCGAGTAAAAAGTAGTAAAGAAGTAACAATCCTAAAAAACAGACGAATTAAGAACCTCTTCTTTTTCTCTTCTTTTTATAAAGTCGGTTTAAAACTGATGCAAATGAAACAAGAATTTCCCCATTATTGTGTTGAAAATCCGCGTTTTTGAAGCCCTGCTCACACACGTCACACTTCCAGTGTTGCCAATGCTATGGCAATTGCCGTGTTCTACGGCTTTCAAGCCAAAGAAGAGCCTTATGCACTATAACCATTTGCAGCGCGAGCTCGGCTAAGACAAGGCAGGCGCACAGTGGGTGAAAATTCGTAGTTGCCTTTCATAGGATTTTTGAAAAAAAATCTTCCTTAATTGGGGGATTTAAGTAAACAGATTTGTTACAAAACTCAAAACATTACATAATTTTGTCGTTACGCGACTTTTTTGCGGTTAAACACCATGTAATACGAGTTTGTGTGTTTCAAATG
This sequence comes from Plemyria rubiginata, assembly GCA_963576535.1. Lineage (NCBI taxonomy): Eukaryota > Metazoa > Arthropoda > Insecta > Lepidoptera > Geometridae > Plemyria > Plemyria rubiginata. Next base: position 10,160,602 of record OY754908.1, on the reverse strand, counting down.
TATGAAAACGAAATTTGTTTTCATCATAACTTTTTTTTGTATTCGAATGTAAAGCTGATACTTTTAGGTATTATAGTAGAACTTGTAACAAAGCTATAAAGCTTTCGATCTTAATCTGGAACGGACCGCTTCAAAAGATATGATTTTTACAAAAATGCCAGTTTTAGTGGTATTCATGTATGGGGTAATGTTCTACTAAGTTCGAGTTTGATCAAAAATTATGGTCATTATTATTATTTGATAGGTATCTTATCGCTTTTTAATGACTTTTGACCTTTTATCTAACCGATAAATAACAAAACTATTCAAATATAATTATGCAAAAGTGATATTTTGAATTACGATCATAGCGATCACTTACGTACTATCTTGTTATTGATTCCCCTTTATTTATGTAGAGCCTTACCTAGAGACCACCATTACTGTCTCTGTCTTCAATACGCATTGTGTGGTAAATTATTTTTGATTTACTAGTTCGGGTGATTAGGGTCAGTGCTTGACAAAACAGGTGATTTGAATGATTAGGCTCTTTGTTTATTGAGTGCAGGTACTATTTTTAGGTACCTAGATGGCTTTTACAGGTACCATGGGTTCTTGTTATGGAATACTAATTAATGATTCCTGATAACGCATTATTAGATTTTAGTTTAGACTATAAATCCTGAGAGTTCCTAAATTTCATTTCACTTTTGGCTACCAATTAGTACCGAAACGTTCTCTTTACCTTAATTCTAATTTGCTCAGTATGGAAGGACTAGTGTCAAATCTTGACATTTTTGCACTTATGAGGCAAAATTCATTCAGTGCACACGTTTTGTTTGAAAAAGTGTTAGCTTCAACTCTTAGCAGCAACTCAACATTCAACAATTTCGAAGTGAACAACTCTCATGTCCTCGAGATAGACATGAAGAAGTCTCGGTAAGTGAATGTATAGTAACAACACCAAAAAAATTAATGGAATTTACTGTGCCTGAAAGTGTATCTGTGTCGACATCAACCTCTACATTTACTCCACGAAAAGAATTTGTTGACTTACATCCATTACAAAAAAGAAGGAGAACTGAAGATGTTCTCGCCAATTATGACTTTGACACTCTTTACTTCGCTTTAACCAAGAAAGCTGAAATAGAAAAAAAAATGACTTAGCTGAATTATTAAAGCATTTACACAAACACCCTGAGAATGCATCAATCTTTCGATCTTGCATTAAGTCGAACAACCGAACCTGCTCTGCTGATAAGGCACTGGGCTTGACAACATCACTGAAGTTATCAAAATGGCAATAGGTACATCACTTTAAAGCAAACAACAAGAGATATGGGAAGTGATATTTTTCCATCTTATGATGCTCTAAAGACCGAGAAAATAGAGTGCTATGTAAAAAAAGAAGACATGGTTATAACTGACACCGAAGTTAAACTCAAACTGCAATCTATTTTAGATAAAACTGTCAACAGACTTTGTAAAACGGTGGAAACTGAATCTGGCAGTAATTACACTCTGGTCAGTAAGTGGGGATTTGATGGCGCCTCTAGACATAGCAACTACAAACAAAAAATAGAAGGCGATGATTCAAGTATTTTCATGTGTTCATTTGTACCATTAAGACTACTGAAAGAAAACACTGATGACGTTGTTTGGGAAAATCCTAAAGCATCCTCAACATTTTATTGTCGGCCAATATATTTTAAATTTGCCAAGGAAAATGATTTAAATATAAAAGAAGAAATGGCGTCAATAGAAAGCGAAATTACTGTTCTACAGCCGAGTGTTGTTGATAATGCCAGCATTAAACACAAACTTCACATGACTATGATCGATGGCAAGATAACATCTCATCTTTCTGATACATCAACATCGACATGTGATATCTGCAAAGCTAAACCCACAGAAATGAATGACATCACAATGGTATCACAGAGACACCAATCTGTCGATATCTTTAAGTTTGGCCTTTCTACTCTACATGCACGTATTAGATGCATGGAATGTATTTTGCATATAGCTTACCGTCTTGACTTCAAGAAATGGCAAGCAAAAGGAGACGACAAGAAAAAACAATTGGCCGATAGGAAAAACGATATCCAAGACAAATTTCGGGAGGAAATGGGGCTACTTGTGGATGTTGTGAAACAAGGTGCAGGCACTACCAATGATGGAAATACTGCTAGAAGATTTTTCGCAAATCCGGATATTACTGCGCGAATCACGGGTGTAGATATAGAGTTAATTAAAAGCTTAGGCGTAATTCTTCAGGCAATATCTTGCGGAGAGTTTGTTGATGTAGAAAAGTTCCGACAATATTGTGCTTCAACAGCTCAAAGATATGTTGAGCTCTATGCATGGTACTATATGCCTTCAAGCGTGCATAAATTACTCATACATGGAGCGGACATAATTGAACACAATAACTTTATACTATCTCTGAAGAGGCATCTGAGGCTCGAAACAAAGATTTTAAGCATTCCAGAGTGTTTCAGTTACGTAAAATTAGTAGAATTGCAACAAATGAGGATATTATCTATCATTTAATGATATCATCTGATCCCTATATCTCTAGTTTTAGGCCTAAAATAAACCAACTTCGTTTACCTATTTCAGATGAAGCTAAATTGTTATTGATATTAACTTCTAGGGTAGATTAAAGAAAATATAGAATTTGTAGATAGTAGGAAACTTGTGTGACTCCGACCACTCCTTGTCTTTTCTTTGTAAAGCATCAAATCATTTGTTTATTAAATCGTTGTTATATTTAGTTGTTTCTGTTGTAAGTTATTTATATAGGTAGTTAGTATTTCTGTGATAGTTGGTAAAGTTGTGAATTGCATGTCGCTTATTGGTGCTTTTGTTTTATTTATTGTATATATATTAGAGTTATAAGATTAATAATAAGTCCGCTTCATTGTATATAGCAGTTGTAAATAAAATATTACTTTTTTAAATAGTTTTTTTTTTCGATATAATATGACCTTGATCACCCTAATTAATTAAACCAAATATTTTGTCATACCTAGTGGAACAATAACGAGTAGGTTTTGAATACAGTTATAGGTTTAAGTGTAGTTGTTAGTCGTAATTCAAAATATCACTTTTGCATAATTATATTTGAATAGTTTTGTTATTTATCGGTTAGATAAAAGGTCAAAAGTCATTAAAAAGCGATAAGATACCTATCAAATAATAATAATGACCATAATTTTTGATCAAACTCGAACTTAGTAGAACATTACCCCATACATGAATACCACTAAAACTGGCATTTTTGTAAAAATCATATCTTTTGAAGCGGTCCGTTCCAGATTAAGATCGAAAGCTTTATAGCTTTGTTACAAGTTCTACTATAATACCTAAAAGTATCAGCTTTACATTCGAATACAAAAAAAAGTTATGATGAAAACAAATTTCGTTTTCATACATTTGAAACACACAAACTCGTATTACATGGTGTTTAACCGCAAAAAAGTCGCGTAACGACAAAATTATGTAATGTTTTGAGTTTTGTAACAAATCTGTTTACTTAAATCCCCCAATTAAGGAAGATTTTTTTTCAAAAATCCTATGAAAGGCAACTACGAATTTTCACCCACTGTGAGGCGGTGTAATACGGTCAGGGCAAAGTATCTCCTATGTCATAAAGAATAAAGCCCAATATCAAGTTTTGACGTTTCACGGTTTGGGGCAAGGAATCTCCTTGGAATCTCCTATTTTCATGGTGAATAAGGCTCCTTGTGGCCGTAGCAGATTCTACGGCTTTTTGCAAATCCTACGGTAATTCATTTATTTACGGGTTGGTATGTAAGAAGACATACTCCGATCCACGAAATTTGATCGTCTTCTGTAAGGCCGTTTTCTGGTCGTTATAGTGCCGTCATACTTGCCCAAACATTGTTTGACAGGAGTTCGAGAGGAACGGCACATAAAATGTCGAAAACAAGGAATTTGAGTCGAAAAGCAAGGAATTTGAATGTACTTGTATTCAAATTTCTTGTCATCTTCTTTTTTCTTTTTATGGCTCCTGTCATAGACAATCTTGCCAATGTCAAGTGACTCAAAGATTATACTCTTTGTAGTTATGTTTCTAGTCAGTCACGTAAGTCCAAAGTCTCTAAAACTAAAAAACTACTAAAAGAAAAAAAGTCACTAGGCTGGAGGAGTTTTTGCTCAACAATATCTCCTAGCACAAAACCTTCAGAAGTTTGGAGAAATATTAGACGTTACAGAGCTGGAGTTAGTGAAACTACTTTTGCCACTATGCCACCTTCTCTCAGTGATAGTTTCCTAGACCGGTTGGCCCCACCAACTGTTCCACCAAGGGAATTGTTAACGCCAATCCATGTTTCTGTCCCTACGTGTCCCTATGGCCTTGATGCTCCTTTCTCTATAGACGAGCTGAAAGGTGTCTTATCAGACGTTCATGATACAGCTCCAGGTAAAGATGGTATCCCATACTCTTTCTACTCACACCTCAGTGATAATTCTTTGCAATATTTTCTCGAGCTTATCAATTCTGTCATGTTGACAGGTGTCATTCCTTCAACATGGAAAACGCAAATAGTGTTGCCATTTTTGAAACCTTCTAAAAATCCTTCCGATTCTGTGTCCTACCGGCCAATAGCATTGTCTCCAGTTATAATCAAAATTGTAGAACATTTAGTTAAAAATAGAATAGAATGGTATATTGAAAATCAGAGCATCTTACCCAACAGTCAATATGGTTTTAGAAAAGGTAGAAGCTCGATGGACAGCTTAAGTATATTTACAACGGACATTCGTATAGCTTTCTCACAAAATAAATCTGTTGTAGCGACTTTCTTGGATATTCAATCTGCTTATGATAATGTCCTTATAGAAGTACTCATAAGGAAATTACATATCTTAAAAATTCCACATTTTCTTACCAATTTTATTCAGAACATGTTAGCAGGCAGAGAAATTTATCTAAACACCACCAATCTCTCAAGAGTTGCCTGGAAGGGCTTGCCTCAGGGCTCTGTTTTGAGCCCTCTTCTCTATAATATATATACATATGATCTGGAAGCATCTGTGAGTGATACGGTTTGTGTCCTACAGTATGCTGATGATTTGTTACTCTATTCTTCGAACATTAATATAATTACAGCCGCATTTAAAGTATCGTTTGCTTTAAAGTTTTTAAAAAAATGGTTAGATAAACATGGGTTGGAGTTGTCACCTTCTAAAAGCATAATTGTTCCTTTTACCCGTAAAATGAATACTCCACCTATAAATATTATTTATGATGGTATATCTATTCCTGTAAAAAGTCATGCCAAGTTTCTAGGCGTAATATTAGATTCTAAGCTTGCTGGGAGTGGACTGTGAATATATCGTAGAAAAGTGCGAAAAACATCTTAATTTATTAAGGTGCCTCACAGGTGTCTGGTGGGGCGCCCATCCTTTTTCTCTAAAACTTATTTATAATGCATTAATCAGAAGTACATTAGATTATGGCACATTTTTGTTGGAGCCTGGAAGAGTGCTATTTTTCAGTAAATCAGACTCTATACAGGCTAGAGCTATGCGAATCATAGTGGGAGCTATGAAGTCCAGTCCTATTAATGCACTACAATTAGAATGTGGCGAACCACCTTTACATCTACGACGACAATTTTTGTCTAGTAGGTTTTTCTTTCGTACGTTACAAGTTCAGAACCACCAGCTTCATTCTAAAATCCAACATCTTTCAGAACTTATTGGCTCTTCTTCATATTGGAGTCATAAGTCACCACCCCTACTAATCAACAGCCTTAACAAATATAAATCATTGTCAGCTGCAACTAATCAATCACTCCTTTTGCCTATTTTCCAATGTAACTATAAAGCTTTAACACTAGCTATTAACATTTATTTCGATCTAAATATTGACCGCCACGGGACGCATGCTAATGTTTATTTTATATCTGCTATTGATAACCGATGGCATGGTTGGCATCAGGTGTTTACCGATGCTTCCAAGCACTCACAGTCTGGTTATGTTGGTGTAGGCGTATATCACAAACAGTATAATATCGTACAAAAAGTCAAACTACCACCTGAAACTTCAGTTTTTACAGGTGAGTTATTTGCAATCGTTAAAGCACTGGATTACGTTTTAATAATGAAACTTAAAAATACCGTTATTTATAGTGACTCAATGAGTTCATTACAATCCTTATTGAAATATCCTTTCCGCTCCAAAACGTTCTACCCTCTAGTAATGGAAGCTAGATCAAAGCTTTTACAATGTAAAATCAATGGTTTTTCAGTTAGTTTTGCGTGGATACCCAGCCACTGTGGTGTTTTAGGAAATGAACGGGCCGATAAATTAGCTAATGAAGCTATAGAGTGTGGGGACCTTTACCCTTTTCAAAACTATGTTCACGATCTTGTTGCCTTACCCAAGATTTATCTTAAAAACTCTTGGAATGAACATTGGGACCACTCTAGTAACATTAAAGGTAAACATTATAGAATCATACAGAAAACAATACCGGTTAAACCCTGGTATTTCTCATTAAAACTTAGTAAACGTGCCACTACTGTTTTGATAAGAATGCGTTTGGGGCACTCTTGTACCCCAGCCCATTTAGCCCGGATGAAAATAGTGTCTGATCCATTTTGTGCCTGTGGAGATGAATTTGGTGACCTCAATCATATATTCTTTGCTTGCCCTCAATACGATCATACAAAACTATATGAAGATCTTGTTTCCTGTCGAATTCCTCTTCCTACTAACATCATTGTTCTTCTTTCTTCCTTGGATCCATGTATATATCATTGTTTGGCATCCTTTATGTATGTGAATAATATTAAAATTTAGTTTATTTTTGTAAATATAATGACCTATAATCTATGTGTACATAATATATCCTTACCTTGTATAATTTTATATGTACAATTTTACTGATCCTGTCCTAATCCTTCCGAGTTAATTGAATCCCTGTTTCCCTAATTTTTGATTATTTAAAAAAAAAAACGTAAAATGGCAAATGTACATAAAGTACGGCGCCAAAAAAAAAAAAAAAAGTCCAAAGTCGATTCGTTTCCTGTCATCTAACGAAGCAACATAGCATTTTCATTTTAATTGTTTTTCTAGTGTTATTTTGAGTTGTGTTGTGTAATTTTGGTGGTATTTTAACCAACATTACTTGTGGTCAGCACAAAGTGTAAGCATTTGGAATGAAAGTGTATTATGTGATATCGTGATATGACCGAAAATGTTTCAAATGTTTTGAAGAAACCGCCACCATTTTCTTCAAAACAATTGACTGACTCGACTTTGGACTTGACGTGACTAGAAACATAACTACAAAGAGTATAATCTCTGAATCACTTGACATTGGCAAGATTGTCTATGACAGGAGCCATAAAAAGAAGAAAGAAAGAAAGAAAAGTCCAAAGTCGAGTCAGTCAATTGTTTTGAAGAAAATGGTGGCGGTTTCTTCAAAACATATTTTGAAACATTTTCGGTCAAATCACGATATCACGTCATAATAAATTTTCATTTCAAATGCTTACACTTTGTGCTAAGACCACAAGTAATGTTGGTTAAAATACCACCAAAATTACACAACACAACTCAAAATAACACTAGAAAAACAATTAAAATGAAAATGCTATGTTGCTTTGTTAGATGACAGGAAACGAATCCAAAAGGAGTTGTTCAAATTTTTCATGGAGGTTGGTATAAAAATAAACTTGAGCTTGAAGCAAGACTGTGTGCTATTTTAGTGAAATAGCATATTATTTAAATAATATTACGGATATTAAAAAAAATCTAGAACCCTCCGTTTTTTTTTAAACATAAGTAGAACCAAGATGTTCTTGCAACATTAAATTTATTAAACATCATCAGCCTTATTATAAACAAATCAAACCTGGGTTTAAACCTAGCTCAAGTCACGTTTTCTTATTATTAAAGAAGGCCTGGCAACCCTTTATAAAAAGTATTTTGCAAACATCGTGACGCGAATACCCTGGAACGCACCGTATGAAAGAGATAGTGCCTTACGTTTTAGAGTTTATGTCTCACTCTAACTTGGTGCATAAAGTAGGAATAATTTTTTAGTGTCGTGGAACAAATTCAATACGTTGAATTGAAATAGCGAAAGTTGATTTATTTTGCTTGATTTGGAAATCACACGGTATTTCGACTTCGTTTCGCGTTGTTCGTAATTTCGTTGTGCTTCGTGTGTTTTGTTGTTCTGCCATTGACGTGATCTCATAAATATTTTGAGTTTGTGTTTATTACTTGTATTCAAATTCCTTGGTTTATTCCGAGTTGTCACATCACTTTGAAGTAACGAGAATGTCAAGTCATCCTGACAGTGAATGTTTTTTTGTTATTAGTGTTGCCGTGCTGGCTTCTTTACATGTTTTTCTCCCTCAAAACATTTTTATAATTTTTACGAAAATGGAGGCTCTTAAAAATTTGAGTTTGGTCTAATCAAGTAGTCTAATTTATTTGCTTTCTACTTGGGTATTTTTCATACTTGATCAAATTACTGGGGAATAAAATACCACTACTGACCGTATCCTTTGTTGTCGAAAAGTAACAACCAAACATTGTTTGACAGGAGTTCGAGAGGAACGGCCAAGAAATTTGAATAAAGTGTATTCAAATTCCTTGGGAACGGCACATAAAAATGTCGAAAAGCAAGGAATTTGAATGTACTTGTATTCAAATTCCTTGTCGAAAAGTAACAACACAGTAAAAATGATCGGGGCGCCTATTACCACCGACTTTTTCAACATGTATTCGGTATTTTTTCACATTTTAAACTTTCTGATTCGTAAAACAAAAATGTGAGCATAATTTCATAACTATGTAATTGATATCTAAATAATGTTTATGCATGCATTGTCAAGAAATATAAAATGACTAGCTGGTACCGCGACTTCGTCTGCGTACTTTTAATCTCTTCATCTCTTTTTTTCGCATTAAAAGGTAGCCTATGTTTTTTCTCAGGGTCTAAAAGTTGTCTGTGCCAAATTTCATCAAAATTGGTTGAGAGGTTTAAGCGGGAAAGCGTAACAGACAGACAGACAGACAGAGTTACTTTCGCATTTATAATACTAGCTGGTACCCGCGACTTCGTCTGCGTACTTTTAATCTCTTCATCTCTTTTTTTCGCAATAAAAGGTAGCCTATGTTCTTTCTCAGGGTCTAAAGATTGTCTGTGCCAAATTTCATCAAAATTGGTTGAGAGGTTTAAGCGGGAAAGTGTAACAGACAGACAGACAGACAGACAGAGTTGGGATTAGTTGGGATAATGGTTTAATGACGATGGCCTGACTATGACTAAGGAAAACGAAAAACAATATTTATACTTGGTGACACACACACTGCTTCAATATGACACGCGTTTGGATGTAGGATAAATAGCGCTTGCGATATTACCGCTCGATATACCAACGCGCCTAAATATATATACATATTACATCCCAGTACAGTACAGTTACAGTTAGTAGGTAGGCATATTAGAAATGTTAATTCGTAGGTAATGTTGTAACGGTGCGCGAACCAAACTAAAGCCTGGATGTCCGTGAGGCCAATACCGGGTCGCAGCAGAATACCAGCGCTCCTGCGTGTGCCGACATACAGGAGCATTATGCTGAGCTGTTGGCCCACTCGCCACCACGCAGCTCTATGTATTTAGATATAAGTATACTAGCTGGTACCCGCGACTTCCTCTGCGTACTTTTAATCTCTTCATCTCTTTTTTTCGCAATAAAAGGTAGCCTATGTTCTTTCTCAGGGTCTAAAGATTGTCTGTGCCAAATTTTATCAAAATCGGTTGAGAGGTTTAAGCGGGAAAGCGTAACAGACAGACAGACAGATAGACAAGAGTTACTTTCGCATTTATAATATTAGTTGGGATTAGTTATATTAGTTATATGGTTATATATAAGTTATATATTAGTTACAAGTAGTTGGGATTTAGTTTTTTAGAAAATTTAAAATTTTTTATATTGGACGAATTTAAATAAAACCTTTTTTATAACAATTCTAGCAGTTAGTCCTATACGTCCACCAATTTAATGTCGTCAATAGGTCCCCACCCAGTATGTACAAAAATTATATGTACCAATGCAAAAAGCTTTTTATTTCATATCAGATCCATATTTAAGTCCAACCTAGGACTTCAGGACCTAGGTTGTACTTAAACGTGGATTCAGTCAATAAATGGATTACAAAAAACCTCGATTTCGATCTCGCATATTTTATCGATATCGATATAAAAGCGAGTGCCATCGGGCAGCACTATATAGGCTGATAGGTTGGTGAAACTGTTGTTGTTTGACGTATATATTCGTTGTGTTGGTATTGAAGTGCCATGTAAAATGATCCCATTGGCTTTGATTGGCTCTCATTGGCTCTTTACTAAGTCCCGCCTCTTCTTGTAGTTTTACATTCTCTTTGAACTTCTGAACACACACAGCCACTTTGTTTTTTCTGCTAACCTACTGCAGTCGTACCGGCAACACGTTTTTCATTAATAATGGCGGAACCTCGTGAAAGAACTTTCATCATGATCAAGCCCGACGGCGTCCAACGCGGGCTTGTCGGCGAAATTATCCAGCGATTTGAGAAGAAGGGATTCAAACTTGTGGCTCTGAAACAAGTCTGGGCGTCTGAACAACTGCTTCAACAGCATTACGCTGATTTGTCAGCCAGGCCTTTCTTCCCTGGTCTAGTGAAGTACATGAGTTCCGGGCCCGTCGTCCCTATGGTATGGGAAGGTCTCAATGCCGTAAAGACCGGCCGTGTTATGCTCGGTGCAACCAACCCTGCTGATTCTGCGCCTGGCACAATCCGTGGTGACCTCTGCATTCAAGTTGGCCGCAACATTACCCACGGTTCCGACAGCGTTGAATCCGCGAATAAAGAGATCGCTTTGTGGTTCACCGACAAGGAACTCGTCGGCTGGACTCCTGCTAACGAAAACTGGGTCTATGAATAAGTTTAAGTTTAACCTCTTTGTGTACCATACATTTCTAACCTTACATGTAAAAGTTACTGCTAAGGTATATCACCAAAACAATTAAAAGTTTATTGCAGATGTCTTGTTTTAATTACTACCTACTGTTTAGTTGCAGATCTTGTTTTAATTACTACCTACTGTTTAGTTGCAGATATTCCCCCTAAGCTTCAAATTAATGAGGTCCCAAGTTCAAGGTTATGACAACACATGAAAAGGTCAGTAGGTGGGTAGGTTCTATTAAGTATGGTTAAGATAATGGCCAGTAGGCCATTACCTACCAGTATTATTGTTCTGTAGTCAGTAATAATCAGTATATACATAATGAAGATTTGACAAAAAAGTTAAGCTTAGCGACTAACACTATAAACTCAGACCAAGTAATTGGTCTGAGACTATAAAGAAAATTAATGAACTGGGTGGGATAAGGGCACCAAGAGATGTATATTTTTTGCATATATTTTACACTCACTTATGATGAGCTATGGTGTAATGTATTGGGGCTTGGGGAATTGCATCTGAATCTAATAAGATATACTGCAAGTGTTGCATTAGATCAGAAATACAAATACTTGTAGAGATTGCATCAAGTTAGAATCCAACTCGATGAGAGATTGCTTTAAAATAATATAATAACCATGGTTGGTAAGTATATTTACCATAACGTTTTATATGTCTACCTGCAAAACCGTAATATTGAAAAAGCGCAAACAACCATTTTGTGTACAATCACATTGCACACAGTTTAGTAAAAATTTCAATTTGATCGATTCAAGCTTTCCTAATCAAAAGTTTGCCTATGTTTTCTAGTCACGCCACGTCATTCCAGTCGCACACACGTCATCCATCTGGTTCCCATATTAGAAGCTTTGGCTTAGTTTGGGGCTAGATAGTGCTGAGTGGAAAGTCCAGCAATATTTATTTTATTTATATATTTATGTTGTAGAATTTAGATTTCAATGATTGCTAATTATTATAGACACTAAGAATTAAATAATAAAACAACACAGTACCATTCTAAATTTTACTCTAATATTACATCTTACATAGGATTTCCTTATATTAATGCTATATTTACCCTAATGAAACAGATACACTAACCAATGTCTACAATATATGAAAACACTTAAAACCTTGAGAGATGGTGGTATATACAAATGATCTTAACAACTTATCAGACTACTTATGTACAGCATAAAGTAAAATAAAGAGAAACAGTTATTTAAATCTTACAAATCAGTATTTTATACCTGTTGCAACAGAGATGGGTTTGAAACATTAAAGAACGTCCAGTAACCATCCCATTAGGATAAAAAATGATCTGAATTGGCTCCATAATACAGGAAGAGTTAATATATAGGGAGTTCCAACTCATTATGTTGATTGCCTAGAAATAAATACCTAATGAGTGATGTTGGTATTTTTTTTAAGTCTAATATTAAAGCTCCCTTGGCAGTGGTAGCTGATACACACATCTTGATCTAGGCATGCATTGGCTATTGCAAAGTGGAAGTTTTCAGGATTTATTTCAGTATGTATCAATTTGGAAGTTTTTAAGTTTCATTTCAGTAGGTAGGTAGTATCAAAAGACAACGTGCGCGTCCACCGCATCAGCATCACTGCGTACGGAGCGGACGGATTTGTTGCTTTGTATTGATTTGTATGGTACAGCGTGCACTGGATCGGCATTTCAGCACCAGAGACCGGTATTTCTGCTGAAGACGTCATCCGCAGTGAACACGCCATTCGGATCCCGGCATTTCAGCGCCAGAGATCGGTATTTCTGCTGATGACGTCATCCGCAGTGAACGCGCCATTCGGAATTGCTTTGAAAATACCGATACTACCGATGAAAATCCGGATGCAGTGGACGCACCCTATCGGCATTTTGTAAATACCGACGCTCCGTCCGCTCGGTACGCAACGATGCTGATGCGGTGGACGCGTACCTTTACACTTAATTTTATGCATACATTTTTACCGTTTGAAACACATAGATAATAAATTAACAACATTGGTGATCCAAAACATGTCAGACTGTAAAAGTAATACAACGGCAAAGACGGCTGGATATATAAAAATAAACCTATTCTTGCTGCCGCGCTGAGTTTATAGTTTACAATAGAGAGGCATTGTGTTATTGGAGTAGGAATGAGTTTGTAATCACTTCTGTGTTCACAATAACATCCTGTCCTCTGAAAACTATTACACTACGAATAAAGTTACACTGACCTCTGTCAGTATTCCAACATGATGATAGTCAATACAATAAAGTAATAATTTTGAAAAAAATATCAAATTGTAACTGTTAATTTTTCAGGCTTAGTATGAGTTTAGTGCGACGACGATCGTAATATTCGTAATGCGGCATTTACACTCGCGCCTCGTGCCTCGTGTGAGAGTTTAAATGGCCTATAACAATCATCGTTACGATCGTCGTCGCGTCGCCGCGTTGTCCAATTCACCGTATTTTCTAAGGAAATAAAACAACGACCTTTAGCGTTTTGTTTGAGAAGCACCACTTGCGAGTACGTCCCGTACGTACTCTCAAGATTCTAGATGCCGTTGTTTTATTTCCCTAGAAAATACGGTGTACGGGACCACGATCGTTACGATCGTCGTCGCACTAAACTCATGCTAAGCCCTCTAATCTAGTGGTGGCATTGACATCAATACTGCTTGTTTTCAGAAATCTGAAAACAAGCAGTGGCTCTAAGATTAAACGAATTTTCCGATAAATGGCCAGTCGCCATCCACATCAAGTAATAAACCCTTCTTTATCTCCCTTTGTTATCAAAGTTAACGATTTATAATTTACAACGCCAAACCAGAATTTTTTACAGAGCAAATGAGATATTAATTTGACAGAAATACAGGTGTAAATATCACAAATTCATTAATATACACTTTAATACTAATTAATTCTGCTATTGTTCCAGTCAACAAAAAATTATGCTAACACTGCTACACATTAGCAGGAATTTTTCCAAAAATTATGTTCCAAATTAGCAAATTCGTCACTATTATTTACAAGAAAATTATTGCGCTTTTATTTATTGCTCAGTATTGTTTTCATAATACCGGTTCAACACGCTAATAAGCCACTCGTAAAAAACCAAGTCACCAGAATTACAAAATTAACACCATTTCCTAGAAAATCCCTGTTTCCATACCAGTAAAAATTATCTCACGGACCACCCACCACTTGCTGAAGCTAGTTGAGTGTAGATTGTTGTTGTTTGTTACTTTTCGATTTTGACCTATTCATGGCTTGCTAGCTACCACAGCATAGCAACACATGAATACATTAAATAATAGCTAATGAATGATCTTGAATCTGCAGTGTTTAGTGGGATTCATCACTGGGGTTCGCCTTATTGGTTTTCTTGATCTAAGATCGAGCGGGATCTGACGTTCCTTCGTGGCTTTTCCTCAAAGAGTTTGGTCTCCATGGACCTCGACCTCGACGTCTGGCTGCGCGTCGGCTGGCTGCTCTATTAGCACCCTCGCTGGCAGTGGGGCTGTTTGACCTATTAAGAAAATGTGCAAGGTTTCATAGCTGTGGTAGGTAAAGCAGGCGACTCAAATTTGGAAAAACTAGGCCTTGGTGAGCAAGGTCGTGACGCAATGGCCCGGTTTAGTAAATACGGGTCTATCGCCGTGGCGAGATGGTGAATCCAAACGCGACCCCATCTCGCTACACTTTTGGCGGAGGATGTCTCACAGGGGGGTTTTTAGTGGGTTCGAGCCCCACATACCCCCTTCCGTCACCCTCATGGCGGAAGGGAAACGCGAAGGCATTTTCCCCCTCCCAAAAAAAAAAGAAAAAAGGGTGAAGCAGGCGACTCAAATTTGGAAAAACTATATTTGGTATTCATCGGAACAGTGCAGGAGAAAGAGGGTCGTCGTAAATAAATGTAGCACCTTATTAACGGCAAACACATGCGTGTATTTCAAACAGCGTTATTAGACAGTAGCCCTCACCGATTTTATAGTTCACCTTAGAATGACATTGCGCCAGACGACGTTATAAAACCACTATTCCTATGAATCTGTATTAAATTAAAATAATACAAATAATACTTTTAACATCATAAAATATTGCATCCTTTAAAAAAGCCATAAACATCAAGTAACTTTAACTGTTAATCTGAGAGATACAAAAATATATTTCAAAATATCAAATGAGCAAATATCAAATGATTAAAAATATCGCCGTCTCTGAGATACTGTAAGAGCTCATTTGCTAGTGATATTTACATTAGTATGTAAGCGGATAGCTTACTCGGAATCTAATATAATAAGGCGTAACAACTGTACGAGCGGGACCAATAATATGGTACCCATCAGGAAAATGCAAGATGTCACATCACCAAATGATGACTGCGCTCATTGTGCAGCTAGCTTAGTTATTCTTGACCAAGAGGCTAGAACCCAAAGGAATTACTATACAAGTAACGCATTGATGGTTTCATTTTGATTCTTACCATACTTATCGTGGATACCACGATGCCTCTTGAGCGCGAATCGGTCGGCGAAGGCAGCCGTACAAATGTCGCACTTGAAAGGTTTCTCGCCAGAATGCACTTTGGCGTGGTTCTTGAGATGCGCCGCTTGGCTGAACGCTGATCCACACGTTTCGCATCTGGTGGGAGAAATTAATTAACAAATGAGGAACCTTCCTATATTTTTCCGGATGTTAATGCTTATCTCCGTTATTTATAAACGATTTGAAAAAAATCTTGTTTTATACATATATTTTCACCGTTCAGTAACAGTGTGACCGAGCGGGAAAATAAAAGTAGCAATGTTTAACAGGGGTTACTCAACGGGAAGTTTTCATCCCATTGTGTCACAGTGTTACTGAAGGATGTTACTCAACGAGAATAAACCCTTTTAACCACTTGCTGCATTTACGCCGATAACTTCGAACGATCTATAATACTGTACTTATACTCGTAGATCAATGGATTGCATTCTTACTTGTAGGGTTTCTCTCCCGTGTGAATACGCCGGTGGTTCCATAACGTCGCATGTCTCGCAAATCCCTTGTCGCATACCTAACAAATAAGTTGGGCATCAAAACCACAGAATTCGTGATAAAACATTGTTTTTTTAATAGATATTACCAAAATGAATGTGATAAAAAAAACAGGATGTTTTGATAGCGTAGCGACAAAATACCACAAACTTTGCGATAGCCAAAAATAATATCTATTGCTAAATATTTTATAAAAGCTTTTCTATCACCCAAGCTTTCGCAGCTAAATCACTACATAGTATAAAACAACGTCGCTTTCTCTGTCCCTATATCCCTGCCTGCTTAAATCTTTAAAACTACGCAACGGATTTTGATGCGGTTTTTTTTAATAGATAGAGTGATTCAAGAGGAAGGTTTATATGTATAATACATGCATGATATGTGCACCCGTGCGAAGCAGGGGCGCGCGGGCGGGTCGCTAGTTAGATATAAAATAAAGACATACTTCACAAACGTAAGGTTTTTCTCCAGAATGGGTTCTTTCGTGGTTCTTTAAATGAGGAGACTGGGAGAACTGCATGCCGCATGTATTACACCTGTTATAGAAAACAAAAATCAGTAAAACATTAAGTAAATACATCACCCAGACACAGAACAAACATCTATCCTCAGACGCCTGGGTCCCGCTAGCTAGAGACCTGGGTTATTGTCAAGATTTAGTAGTTCCCCAAAACACGGTCTTTTATTTGTTGTAGGTAATATAGTTTTTAAATTATTTGCATTTATGTGTGCTCTATAGGGAAGGAACCTCAAGCCCCTGGAGCCATCTGGACCTTCGTAACTGAAGGCCTGAGAGCATCCGTCCGAAGACAAAGATTTAGTTGTTTTTTTGTAGTGGATTACTTTTTTTTGTAATGGCTCCTAGTTTCGAAATAAATGACCTGGAATCAAAATTATCTCGGGACCCTAAGCCCCGCGGATCTCCGTAACTAGGGATTCCGGAGAATCGGTGAATAGCTCAGTTTGTAGCTACAGTTGGCCAGGTGGCTCCTGGGGCTTGAGATTCGTTCCCTAGAGCAGTGTTTGAATTTTTTTTTGAATACGATACCCTTCTTAAAGGAGTCACAGCCACAGAAGATAATATAAGTTATAGGTCGTAATGTAAAATATTTTGTATTATATTCGCTGTGTGTGGTAGTCCATTGAATTGTACGGTTTCGATATGTGTAAGTTAATTTATATTTGATATTATCTGCTGTGTGTGACTCTCTTAAGGGTTGAAAAATTCTGGCGACCCTCTTGGGCCATAGAGAGAAAAAAAGTTATACGCCATTCTTCTCACTGAAATTGTGTTTTTACTGTAAACCCTGGTGCCGGTGCAAAGGTGACCCCACTCAAGTGTGTATGGATCAGTATCTAGAATTCTAGAGTATAATTAAAAATGTTATTATCACCTGTACGGCTTTTCTCCCGTGTGTATTCTCGAATGATTCTTCAGGTAAACAGCTTTCGCGAAGGCGATGCCACAAATGCCGCATTTGAAGTTTTTCTCTCCTGAATGCAACTTTTTGTGGGACCATAGAGACGAGTACCTCGAGAAGGAACCTCCACAGATGTTGCAATGGAACGGTTTGTCTGCATTGCTCTGATTTGTTTTATTTTTTATTCCACCAACGAATATGATGCCAGAGCCATTGCAGTTCTGACACTTTGTGACGGATGCTAGGTTTCTTTTCTTTACTGGATGGTGACCTCCCGGTACTGTGAAATACATTATTCATCATATTCATTAAGAACTCTATTACGTTGTATATTCTGATACACAATCCAGTTAGTACCTAAACAAACACCAATAAAGAAACATCGATAGTTTTTCTTGGTATATATATTTTAGGTGGGCCTCCTATAGGCACCTTTCAAGCACTTGGCTCATGTTTTTAGGTTCTACGACATGCCGGTTTTCTCACGATGTTTTATTTGGCCGTTTGAGTCCTGGCACTGTACAAATACATTTGCCTTTGAACCCACGAACTTGGTAACGGAAGGTGCTGCTAACAGTACTCTGAAAAGTATGTAGTGATCTGTAGACTATAGAAGAAAAGTTCCATTATCGATAACGGCATTAACGACAGAGCACAAGATGACCATATTGAAATATGAAAAACAATTATCTCACATGTCTTCACAGCTTGCTGAGTTTGTTGCTGCGTTGGTTGCGGCTGAACAGCTAAGGGATCTGATGTGGGCTGGATATTATGCACTGTATTTACGGCACCTACTTCAAACTTCACGTTTTCATCTGCCACGAATATCTGGTTATTCACTGCAAAGTATAAACGTTATAGTTAGTTTTAACTACTTAGGATAGATCTAAGAAACCACTGCATAAAGATTTTTATACATGTATAATAATGTTATACCCCTATGCAATCCATGTGATACTTACTAACACCCAACAACTAAGTATGTACCTGAAAAAACCACGTTTATGCAATAAACGTATTGAGAATTGAGTTAGCATGGTTTGTGGGCAGAAAGATGATGATGTTTCTACTTTCTGATGCAACAAGTAGATGCTGCTCGCACAAACCGATCGAGGTGATCACCTCGCAAAACGAAAATAGTAGATTGTATCATAAGGGAGCGAAATCACATTTTTACGGCGAGAGCGCTTTTTTTAATCCAGAGCGAAGTGAAGGATTCTAAGAGTAGAATCCCAAGCTTAGCGAGGGATTCTTTAGTAGAATCCTGAACGTAGCGAGGGATTCAAAGTACGTCGCCCGAGCCAAAAATATATTTTTCAACACAGTTGCTCATAAAGTGGCTCTACGGTCACCGCAATTAGGCACAGAATGACACCCATTATTCAAACTGTGACTTTTTCATTGTCACTATAACACACTAGTAAGTTATAGATTTTTTTTTTAATTTTATTGGTTGAGTTGTTTTGTTCCTAAAAAAGTTTTTAATCAAAAAAAAGATCGAATAGAACATATAAATTAATGTTCCTATTGCTTGCTCATTTCATGCAACTTCTTATATTATAGATAATTTTAACTCGTACGTGTATAATAAGTAAAACATTCACTCAAATATAACTTTTGTTTTATCTGTAATAAAAGAAAAATTAAACTCCCCATTTTATACGTGGCAGAATAGGCGCAACACTTTACCCTATGTGCAGAAAATAAAAAAAAAACCTCATCTCTTTAGTCTGTGGCCGATCGCAATGCGCGCGCTTATGAAAACTGATTAATTTTGTCCGCCGAAGCGAAACATTTTTCACAACTCGTTTTCACTGTTGAAATTATAGTTATTTATTAATTAAAATGTCTACAAGTACTAGTTACGAAGAAAATGATTTATGTTGTACACCGCCCGATTTATGATGACGCTTTATGATGACGCCCTTAACGTATGGAAACTTTACTACCTACCTGAAAACTCCAAGGAAAAATATCTGTTCTGTGAGTTTTTATTATTATTTTATTCACAAATGTGTTGAAAAACGTCGTATGATACACGTGTGGATTGATGATTACCGTCCTCGGCTCTCTTAAGAACGCTCCTGCGCGATTTGAACAACAAGGCCGTTTTTCGAGCTTGAGTTATCCCGTGGTGTAATTACAGTTTACGTTACACGATCACAAAAATAAAAGCAAATAAAAGTCAGTGCCTCATAAAATGGAGTTATAGAAAAAAAATAAAAAGTTACTATTTTCAATAGATTAATAAATTAATTTGTAACGCACGATTTCGTAAAATGGTACTCTTTGTCTTTGTATTGACCCACCATACACCCGTAAACGAAGTCACATTATATTTGTAAAAATGCAATATAATTAAACAGTTTGCATTTATCTTTATGCATAGACAAAATATAAATTTTTTTAAATAATTGTTTAAAAATGCCGCTCTGGCGCAATTTTACGCTTCAAACTATCAGTTATTTCTTCGATGTTACGAAGTCTAAAACCAGAATACGTATACCACATGAAAGAACAGACTAATGTTTATAAATAAAAAAAAATAAAAATATTCTAGCTTATACTCATTTTTATAAACGATTTTTTAAAAACTTCACTTTT
Source organism: Plemyria rubiginata (assembly GCA_963576535.1). NCBI lineage: Eukaryota > Metazoa > Arthropoda > Insecta > Lepidoptera > Geometridae > Plemyria > Plemyria rubiginata. Next base: position 10,140,554 of record OY754908.1, on the reverse strand, counting down.
ATCAAGCTACGCAACGCGCCCAGCTCTCAGTCCGCGCCAAACGCTCGACTTTGTTCGATTGGGCGACGGACCCTTAAGACCCGAGCCGCCTACGGCTCGGGTCTCAATGGCGCCTCAGCGGCAATCACCAATGTTCCACACTTGTACCATAATGTACTATTGCTCCCAAGTGGTACACTCTACTTTTCATCACCCACTATGAGAAAATAAAATATAAGATAAGAACATTCTTTATTGCACAAAAATGAAGTACATAGGCGAACTTAAAGCGAAGATATTCCAAATTCCTGTAATGGTAGAATTTTAGTGATACTTAGAATTTTATGAAGACCTTTACCATGTACCTAAAATTCTTACAAAATAAAATATTTGATTTGATTCAAAAAGTGCGCACTTATAGTTTCTTATAGAAAACACCACCTTTGGGTGCACATAAAGGCGAACCAAGTCGTTCTTTTCGAATAGATGAGATGAAAAATCATTTCGCAATGTGCCACGGCCCTCTGCACAGCCTGTGTTTTGCATAGAGAGAAGTACTCATGCATCTTTTTTGTGACTATTTCCTAAGAGGAACGCGTGTCACAGCTGCTGCTATGACACGCGACGAAGTGGCGGTAGATTCACCTAGTAGGTATACATATAAGTCGTTTCTAAGTGATCCCTGTGATTGTACTGAATAAAGACCGTTTTTTGACTTTGGCTCTACTTATATTATGGCGCCACTGAAAACCACCGTTGCATGGGCTTGAGCTTGCTGTTGCTGAATGGTGACCCTTTTTGTATTAAAAAAAATTGTAACAGCTCTTAAGAGACATTAAAGATTTTTCTATGCTATTCTAAATGGCGGCATTATCCTAGTCTTCTATATAATACCATATGAGTGGAGACAATGATTAACGGATTGTACCACAGGATTCACTTTTATTATCGCCGGTTATTTAATAAGTTTCGCACTCACTCTGATTACCCCGCTGGTCAACTGAATCTTGTGCTATGCAGTTCTCACAGCGTATTAGTTTTGGCCCCTTTCGTTTTGGATTACTGGATATGTGATTACCGCAGGTTATGCATTTTTGAACTTTGTCTATGATAGGTTTTGCTGAAAACACACAAAAATTACAGATTGAAATTGTCATAAATGTAAACATTAAATTGGTAGGGACTCAAATCTCGCCGTAACATTTCTATCATCCGAATGCTGGATCAATTGGATGAAACTTGTCATAACATTTCTGTGTTTGCTTATTTTTTCATAATAATAGTTAACAATGATAGTGAGGCGCACAAGTAAAGATTCTTCTACTAAGGAGATTTATCAATACACTTGATGCTTCTTGAAGTACTTGGAGATGCTAGTCCTTGGGCATGTTTCTTGTTCAGGTTATGTTACAACTTAGGATATGCTTACTCTCATGCATATGATGCTGCTGCTCATTCGAATCTGTGGATAGAATCTGGATGTGCGGGTTCATAGCCACCTCATTGCCACCGCCTACTCCTGCCGCTACAACAGTTATGTTGCCATCTGTAATTGAAAATTTGCATTAAAAATATATGCAAAATGGAACACCAACTTCCATACCCAGGTACTTTAATCAAGCTGAGACCCTTTTACTGCTGCAGCACTCAAACAAAAGAGAGCTCTTTGTGAAGGGCTCGTCCGGGAAGGTACTACCACCACGACTTTTCTGCTGCCAAGGAGCGTTGCTGTGTTTCGGTTAGAGTGTGGTCGTGAGGCTTAACATCTGTATGCCTCAAGTTGTTGGATGCAGAGCAGTGCATCGAAGGGCATTTTCCTATCATGCGTGACTTACGAGGCAATGCTTTGTTATAGGTGATGGTTACCACTTCACATTAGGTGGGCCATCTGCTTGTTCCATCAGCTAGTTGTATATAAAAAAAAACACTTACCCTGTTAACCCACTTGCTTTTACAAATAAAAATAAGTATAATAAATTGTTCAGAAAATTATGATAAGAGGTCGCATCATTTAAAAAGAAAACTGGAAACCCAGTGGGAGGGGATGCGTTTGTGCATACAAAAAACCGGTGCCTTAACATTCGCTCTCCCTCCTACCAGCGTTCTTTTTACGTGACGCGACCTGTAACAGTCAGTAGTAGGTACAAGTAATTTTCATTAGCAGGAACTAGATGAGTAAATGACATACTGAGGTAATGCATGCACCTGAATCATTATCAAAAGTATCAAATTTAAAAGTTCTGTAACTTCTAGTCAGTTGCTACATACCTACTACTTTTAAACATCAACTGTGAATTATCCAGATCATGTCTAAAACATGCATAGTTTTACAGGTTAAGTCAAACTAGATCCTGGAGATTTCGTTTTTTATTTAAAGTCCAATATCTTGTAAACGGTTAAGTTTGGGGCAGGGTGTTCCATAGTCAAATCAGTCTGGTATTATGGAAACTACAACCCCCTCCAAGATCTTGGTCAACTTAATCTGCAACCCTGTAATAATCATAAAATATTTAATAATCGTGAATACCTGTATCTTGGGTATGTATTCTTTTATGAGCATTTAGGAGTGTAAGATGCCCGAACATGAGGCCACACACATCACACTTGAAACTTATATTTGATATTGTGTTTTGCAATCCATTTGGTGCAATCTGCATTTGATTGACCAGTGCATAGTTGTAGGAAAATGGCTGGGCTATGTAACAAGTCTTATCATCACTTGTAGTCAGTTGAGTTATATTCACTCCACCTGTCCCACTTGTAGCGGTATTACCAATCTTTCCAATCATGTTTACATTTGTTGTGTAGCAGAATGTAGGGAATTCCTGTAATAAAACAAAACTTAGACTCAAGTTCTTGAAGACTTTCTCTATGCCATAATATTCTATGATACACCACCTGTTGTTGCTGCTGTGATTGTTGTGTTTGTTGAGCATTTTTCTGTTGAGCATTTTCGATATTTTTCCCTTGAGATTTCTGCGTTGGGTGTTCCTGGTACTGAAGAGTCGGCACTGAGCCAGCCTGTACCGTATTAGTAGTAAACATTCTGAGTACTATATCCTCTACTGTCACCTATGCATCTGCAATATTAACCGTAACCTTAGATAATTCATAGCACTGCGTAACCTACTTATTTCTAAGATAATTTCAAAAGCGCGGCTAAACGCAAAGAATCTCTTTTCTACAACCACAACACAGCGTGCGAAGGTAACAGGGAATCAGTCTTCTATACTCAGTCAGTAGGTACGTACTCGAGAAAGATCATTCGTTGATGTAAGCAGTATCTCGTCTCCTGAAGAGCCGATATGATATGTGCAAGAAAAGGATGACGGACTGTCTGAGCTACGGCAATCGAAGTTTGTCGGACGCCATTGTACTCTTTCAACAGCCCCAGCAGCAGGAATTGCAATACTTTTGGGAGCAGATCCTTAACAGTTGTTCTTCATTCAGACGTACCTGGTAGAGATTTCCTCCAATTTGTTTTAAAATCTTTCAAGGCAGTGTTTATTTCAAAAGATTTGAGGACTATTTTATTTCTGTCTCACTTTCTTCTTCACCAATTTTCCATCTCAGGAAAGAAACGAAATGGCGATACAAAAACAAAATGGCGTTGACTTTTTTTTTAGATTTGGCATCACACACACAAGTTAATTTTTTTTATACTACCAGCTAGCAACTGCAACGTTTGCATTCTACCTACACTGATAAAATATGAGGTTCTCTCTGGAACTAGATCCTTTACAAGTCCCTGCAGCTATCACATACCTACATAAAAATAATAAATAAATAGTTTCACTGCGAGATAGATTCAGAAATGAGGAAATCCGTAGGAGAATCGTACTGTCAGGGGCCGATTCTAGCCCAGTGACTTTATTGTCACGGTAACTGTCAAAATTCAGTAGAAATTGACAGTTACCGTGATATATATCTACCGTGACCTTAGAAGAAGAATACTATAGAATTGACGGGCGCGTATACCCGAGCAAGACAGACAATAAGTACATACAATTTATGGGTTGCCACCATCATATAATTTATTACCCAAGCAAAAGTTATGATGTCGCCTCGGCTCCAGTTGTTTTTGTCATTTAAGTATATGTTTTAAGAAATGTGTTGAAAAATGGCAATGAAGCCCATCACATGCATGACATGTAGGTTTTTAACCCTAATATTATCCTGTAGCTGATCAAACGAGCGAACCGAACGAAGACCTTTCAAACAACTTGGGCTTTTTGGCTTTGTATGCACGTGTTGTAATGCATTTTTCTACAACCTATGGAATGTTATAGGGTAAATGAGCACACAATAATATCCCAAGGATATCATAAACTTTATTAACGACCGCTTTCAGAAAGCCCGATCAAACGTAATCAGATGTCAATTGTTATTTCAGCTTTGCATCAAATTAAAAAGAGCTATAATTCCATCCTTCATGCGGTTGCCCATCTGGAGCTTGGTGATAGGTACGTAGCTTTAAACTATCAGCTCAAGTAGTTGCATCTTTGGGAAATCTGTAAAACAAACATGTACCTTATTATTACGTAGGTATATACGAGTATGTATTCAATCGCGACACACGCGAAGGCGGTCTCAGACATAAAATAATCATCAATTTCTATCTAATGCGAAAATTATGAGGAGACCTAAATTAATAGGCCCTTATTCATAATGGACTTTGAGCGTGCCAATAGCTTATCAGACCGAGAAGTCTGTTGCTGTATCTTTTCGTTGGCATGATAAATAAAAATAAATATTGGTGGACTTTCCATACAGCACTATCTAGCCCCAAACTAAGCTTATGCTTGTAATATGGGAACCAGATAGCTGATATAACACTTATATACTTTTTTTTTGTAAATACATACTTATAATATTATATAACACCCAGACAGAGAACAAACATTTATGTTCATCACACAAATGTGTGTTCACGGTGGGAATCGAACCCACGACCTACGGCGCAGAAGGCAGAGCTACTACCAACTGAGCTACGTAGGCTGTCATAAAGTATGATAAGAGTTGTAGAGCTCTTTGTGAAGGGCTCGTCCTAGGAAGTACTACCACCACGCCTTTTTGAAGAATGTGGTCGCCGGTGTAGTTACAGGCACATGAGGCTTAACATCGGTTTGCCTTAAGTTGATTGACGCAGGGCAGTGCATCGTAGAACACGTTCCTGTCGTGCGTGCCTTACAAGGCAAGGCTTTGTTATAGGTAATGGTTACCACTTAGCATCAGGTGGGCAATCAGGCTGTTCAATCAGCTAGTTGTATAAATGAATGATAGTAACAGTGACAAGAATACTCTATTGCGCCGCTATAAAATGACAGGGATTATGAATAACAGGGTTAATATGCAAAGCAAAGCTAAAAATATAATGAACTTACAAGGTACCTATATAATTATTTCGTATTTGCCTACCTATCTGTATGTACCTACTTACGTCATTTACACGCCTTACATATTTATTTAAATTAAATAATAAAAAGTTACGAGGTTATGTAAGCCGCAACCATTTATTTTTTTCTAGTTCATTCTATTGTATAATGTTCGAACATAAAATAGCATATCCGACTCGATTCGACCCTAGTGATTCGTTTCCCAACGATTTTGGCATATATATATATACTAGCTTTTGCCCGCGGCTTCGCTCGCGTTTAGAAGTATTATTATTAATTAGGCATAGTTTTTGCGGCTTTACTTTTGTTAAGCGTGTGCAAAAAATTGGAGGGTTGAATTTATCAAAATCCTATTGAAGCGGACGTCTTCATCATAGTAGCTCCAATCTTTAATTTCAGTTCAATCAGTCGTAAATCTAAGAAGATTTATACAAACTTTCATCCCTATTTTATCCCCTTAGGGGTGGAATTTATCAAAATCCTTTCTTAGGGGATGCCTAAGTCATAGTAGTTTTATGCATGCAAAGTCAGCCCGATCGGTTAAAAATTGACAAAATTTCATACAAACTTTCATCCCCTATTTCATCCGCTTGGGGGTAGAATTGATCAAAATCCTTTCTTAGCGGATGTCTACGTCATAACATTTACCTGCATGCCAAATTTCAGCCTGAACTGTCCAGTTGTTTGGGCTGTGCGTTGATAGATCACTATGTCAGTCAGTCACCTTTGAATTATATATATTTAGATTAGAAAAATTAGAAATCTTAGATTTAGATTAGATTTATATTTAGATTTAAATAGAAGATAGATAAAAGATTTATACAAACTTTCATCCCCTATTTTATCCCCTTAGGGGTGGAATTTATCAAAATCCTTAAGCCTACGTCATAGTAGCTTTATGCATGCAAAGTCAGCCCGATCGGTTTAAAATTGACAAAATTTCATAAAAACTTTCATCCCCTATTTAATCCCCTTGGGGGTGGAATCGATCAAAATCCTTTCTTAGCGGATGCCTACGTCATATCATCTACCTGCATGCAAAATTTCAGCCTGATCCGTCCAGTGGTTTGGGCTGTGCGTCGATAGATCACTATGTCAGTCAGTCAGTCAGTCACCTTTGAGTTATATATATTTAGATTAGAAAAATTAGAAAACTTAGATTTAGATTAGATTTATATTTAGATTTAGATAGAAGATAGATAGAAGATTTATACAAACTTTCATCCCCTATTTTATCCCCTTAGGGGTGGAATTTATCAAAATCCTTAAGCCTACGTCATAGTAGCTTTATGCATGCAAAGTCAGCCCGATCGGTTTAAAATTGACAAAATTTCATACAAACTTTCATCCCCTATTTCATCCCCTTGGGGGTGGAATCGATCAAAATCCTTTCTTAGCGGATGCCTACGTCATATCATCTACCTGCATGCAAAATTTCAGCCCGATCCGTCCAGTGGTTTGGGCTGTGCGTTGATAGATCACTATGTCAGTCAGTCAGTCAGTCACCTTTGAGTTATATATATTTAGATTAGAAAAATTAGAAAACTTAGATTTAGATTAGATTTATATTTAGATTTAGATAGAAGATAGATAGAAGATTTATACAAACTTTCATCCCCTATTTTATCCCCTTAGGGGTGGAATTTATCAAAATCCTTAAGCCTACGTCATAGTAGCTTTATGCATGCAAAGTCAGCCCGATCGGTTTAAAATTGACAAAATTTCATACAAACTTTCATCCCCTATTTCATCCCCCTGGGGGTGGAATCGATCAAAATCCTTTCTTAGCGGATGCCTACGTCATATCATCTACCTGCATGCAAAATTTCAGCCTGATCCGTCCAGTGGTTTGGGCTGTGCGTTGATAGATCCCTATGTCAGTCAGTCAGTCAGTCAGTCAGTCAGTCAGTCACCTTTGAGTTATATATATTTTTCATACAAACTTTCATCCCCTATTTCATCCCCTTGGGGGTGGAATCGATCAAAATCCTTTCTTAGCGGATGCCTACGTCATATCATCTACCTGCATGCAAAATTTCAGCCTGATCCGTCCAGTGGTTTGGGCTGTGCGTTGATAGATCACTATGTCAGTCAGTCAGTCAGTCAGTCAGTCAGTCACCTTTGAGTTATATATATTTAATAGATAGATATGCCAAAATCGTTATTTAGATTTATTTTTAGTTGGCAGCCCGAAAAATCGTATAACCTAGCTAAATTATGTAGATTTTTGTTTTCTATGGACTACCTATCTGGTTTGACATTTTGAATAACCATGTCAATTTGTGTGGTTTTTAGTAACCTATACCTACTAAATTTTATAAATAATTAAAATATACAAATCTACTTGATTATGCGTTACAAAACCAACAAAATCGTTACATGATTAATTGTGAACACTTTGCTCTTTACTTCCTAAAGTTTTATTGACAAATAGAACATAAAATTGCTACATACCGATGGAAGCGTATATTTTCACTTTTCCGTGCTCTATTCATAACACACGCTAAATACTACAATGCACCACATTTGAACATAGCTCTACGTTAACTGGGGCCTAGGCACACATTATTTTCATTGAAATTCGGCTTCCAAACACGTAAAATCACGACCCAACCCAAAGTTTGGCTCCAACTTTGACAGCTTTGGAGCCAAATAGTATCAAAAAACGTATACGGAGTAAGGGACAGAAAATTTATATGATCTTTCCCTCACTCATAGGTATAATTCGTATTATCGCGTCTCTCTTACTCTTGGTATTATTATTTCACGCCCAATCCATATTATACTTCATCCAAGACCGTGACAAAAACTTACTGGGCTAGAATCAGCCCCCTGTTCAGTGTCTATGGCGGGACGTATTCAAATTCCTTGGGCGAGACCAAGGCGGTAATTTTTGAACGAGTTAAGAAAAATGTACATTACCTAAGTGTAGGTACGTAGTATTTAATAAAACATGTACATAGAGGAAGATGGGGGAATGCCGTTCATCTGAGGAGGAATAATACTCAATTTATTTTTTCATAAACATAATGATACAATTTTGAAATAATAATTTGGCTCAGGGTGTCACACACAACACAACCACAAGGCACTGGTGTTAACTAGCAGAGATGGGACGTATCTTCGATAAAAGTATATGAAATACAGATACAAGATACAAAATACGTATTTACATCTTGTATTGGACCGTGAAACTGAGAGGGAAATGGGATTCAAATTAAATAATGATTACACCAATAAACTTTTATATAATAACACCTGCATACTTATATAACTTTACAGATACTTAAGTATCTATTCTATCTATCTAATCAGCCCACATTCACCCACTAAGTATCTATTACATTATACTTATTTCATAGTTTTGTTGCACCTAGGTATGCCTATTTTGTTGTTAAGTATCGAAGTATTACAGAAGGATCATTCTTCTTATTGCTCTCAATATTATTAATGATGTGGGAGAGTCTATTACTCCAATTTAGGCAAGTTCCCGTTCGAATTGTTTCTAGTAGGTTATGATCTGGACACCAGAAGTTTCTTATTAATTTATTCGATAAACACGCCTTTAGCTTTTTCAGCATATAAATTACTAAAAATGACAAAGATTTAGTTTTCCAAAAACTATCATCAGTGTTCTCAACTGCTTCCCATAAAAATACTGTCTTTATATAATAACTTGCTAATTTATGGAATCCTTGTACATCTCTCAATAGTTTTAAAATTTTTATGGCACTCTTCATGTTTTGTTTATTGTAAATATAGTATTTTTCTTGATATGGAAACGCTAATCTCCAACTGAAGTCATCTCCTGTAGGTTTTGGCACAGCAAAATACTGTTTTATATTTGTTTTTTCGACCCTAGCGAAATCAATTTTTGTGTCGGCCGGAGTCTTTGGAAGATAGAATGCTAATGTTGGAACGAGATCTATATCAATAATATTATCGCTATTTTCAATAATAGTCAAAGTGAAAGCGGGACCCGATGTTTTCGTAGCTATTTGAAACGATTTATTGTTAACTTTTAGAATCTTCATACCATTTTCTACAGGGAGAGCATTCAATGCGTTATCTACAACTTTTTGCATCCACGATCTAAATCTTTGCATGGACAAACGATGTGATGCGTTGCACCAGAGCTCGGTTTCTTTGAAACCTTTGGCCGCCGTGGCTGGTATCTTTGATAGCCGATGGAATTCTGATGGCATAATCACACTCGCATAAGCTCCTTTAGTCTTATTTGAAACCAGCGCGATTTTATCGTAGTTTACGTAAAAAGTAAGAACGATATTGATATCATACTCTGTTGGGCGTCCGACACGAAGACCATCGAAATAGCTTCCCATGTATTCCAATTTTGGTTTCATGCTGTTAAATAGTTTGTCGCAAGATCGCATCAAATTGAGGATCTTGTTGAGTACGGAAAACAATATAGTGTTATTTTTTTTTCGGTCTTTTTTGTTAATTTTCACGTAGTTCTTATTAATTTGCTTGAGGACATCTTCCATGTTTTTGATTTTATTTTTTCTAAAACAAGGTCGTGATACGCTGCTGCATACATCTGAAAATACAATTTTAACATTATTTATTACATGGGTAACTTCAGAGCCACATATTTCTTATTGGCCTTGCTTTTAAAGTAACAATCAGCTTCGAGATTACAAATTCTTATACTACTAGTTCGATTACTTTAGTAGGTCATTACTATTACTACAACTAGGGGTTAGACAAGACCCTTTCTGTTTGCAGATAACGTCTCCGGAGAGATAATTTTGTAAGAAAAGCATTTAAATTTTATTCATTTTCTTAGTTCGAAATTACTTCAGAATTACACTAGAAAGGAGATGAAAGAAGATACCACAAAGATATTTAACACATTAAAAAAAGTTCAAAATTTTCAGTGAAGTAAAATGGGCGGTCTTATCGCTGAAAGCAATCTCTTCCAGACAACCTACTATGTAGTAACACTTAGGTATTTCTGAAAATAAATATCTTGTATCTTTCCGCAGACGTTTTCTGCAAACAATGTGGATTTCATCTAGATTAGCCCCTGAGTTTGCGACTGTGCGCTTTCGTCTCTAACAGACGCAGTTAGGTTTAGCTATGAGTACAGTGTGTACCTATTACCTTACGTATGAACCTACTGTAGAGTTGGTGTATGCGGTGCGTTCAATGTGGCATGGCTATTTTTTAAAGCAACATTTATATATAAAGCGTATTACAACATTTACGTATGTAACGTTCCTAAGTAGGTATTGCAGTTGGTGGCTGGCAGTTATATTTTTGTAAGTAGGTATATGCCTAGGGAGATACCTACTTTAATATGTACCTGCTTAATGGTCTCCTAAACCTCTAGGTAGGTACTGGGTAGTCTAGGTAACTTCCTACTGTAAGTAAAGATTTACGACAAAGTACCTACTTACTTCTTTGTCAGAATACGAAACATGCATTATTCTAGCTTGCTTTATTTACCAGGTACTAAACTCAACGGTGCTGTCTCAAATAAAAACAAAAGGCAAAAAAGTGTAATGTACCGTACACTACCTACCTACTTGTGTAGACAAACTGGAGGGCACTTTATTCACCATGTTTAGCTAATAAATCTAACCGCGTTATGAAAATGAAACACAGGCGGCTTTGTTGCTCTTACGAGCTTAACTGAATCATTGAAAGTTGGAATGGAACACCATTGCACAAGTTGATGCAGTCATAAACCTAACAGGGGAAACCCCTGTTTATGTCTGCAGGATTCCCCAGTTAGAATTGGGGAATTTTATTACCGTCCTACCACAAATTTTGCTGGACCTATCACTATCACGCATTATCCTACTAATATTAGAAATGCGAAAGTTTGTATGTATGGATGAATGGATGGATGGATGGATGTTTGTTACTCTTTCACGCCGGAACGGCTGAACGGATCCGGATGAAACTTGGCAGAGAGATTGATTATAGTCTGAAATAACACATAGGCTTCTTTTTATCCCGTGGGAATACCGGGTGTTGGCAGATATTTCGCATTTTACCGTATCCTGTATAACAAATTTTAGTTCCTAAATAATAACTAGATGTCGCCACAGGAAAGATTAGCACGCGCTATCGTTGCGTTTTGAGCAATGAGTGATATTAGCAATCGTATAAATAAATGTTTTCCGACCACCGGGATTTAAATCTGCGCGGGTGAAACCGCGGGGCGCAACTAGTTGGTTATTATTGTCAAAAAATATAGACAACATTATGTTATGAATAAATAAACTTAGGCAGCAACGAATCGAATTCAGTTTTTTCATTTAACAAAATTAGGGGGATCACTCTATTGTAACGTATCAAGTGGCGCGGATAGATTCACATCCGCCGCTATCCAGTTCGTCAAACTAGGCAGGTACAATGATGCAATACCTACCAAAGCACCGGAAGCTAAGGGCGAGAAAAGGACTCGCAACAAAGTGCTCAACACACACACAGACTTATTAATAGGCTAAACTAAAGTATGGCTAAAGTACACCAACATTTGATGTTTACCACAATTCTTTTGGTATGCTATGTAACATACCTTTAACCTTAGAGCATTTAGAACGGGAGTTGCCAAGCGCTACTTTTAGTACTAAAATCTTTCTGCCGGTTTTCGCGGGAGGCGAGGTAGTACGGTACAGAACACATTTACATAATCACGCATACTAATGCAGAAAAATTAAGCGTCCCTATAAACGCACACGCAAGTAAAAGCTGTACACCAACACAAAAACAATAACACAATTAAAGAATTACTGTTGTTACACTTTTGTTTAGTTACACACTAACACAAAAAAGTAGTGATGGGTTGTAAGAAGACCGACAAAATGAATGATTTCATGAATGAAATCAGGGTGGTTCAAAATCATATACTTTTCCTTTTTTTTAACCGACTCCAAAAAAAAGGAGGAGGTTATCAAGTCGGCTGTATGTTTTTTTTTTAGTTTTTGTTACCGCATAACTCCGTCATTTATGAACCGATTTGAAAATTATTTTTTTTGTCTGAAAGGGTAGGTATAGTTTCAGATTGGTCCCATAGAAATTTCACCAAAATCGGTTGCGTAGTTTGGCTTTTAAAATTAAATTTCGTATTTTTTACAAGCTTTTATCTAACTTGCAATGTACTATACGTCGGCAATGTATTTAGTTAGTTCGGAGAACCACTTCCTCTATCCTACGGAGTTGAATTTTTGCAATGACGATGATAATGCATTTTATGGTAGGTATGCATAACCACAACGGACATCCAGGATTGGCTCCAGATAAAGGAACTCTTCAACGGTCAACAGGACAGGCACGAAATTTTGTGTACGCATTCTATTAGGATAGCCGGTTAGAAGATCCACTATGACAGGCTGCTGCACTCAAGAATGGCTCCTAATGAGAGAACTCTTCAACGATCAACAGCACAGTCACGAAATGTTGTGTACGGACTCTATTACGATAGCCGTTTAGATGATCCACCATGACAGGCTGCTGAACTCAAGAATGACTCCTAATGAGAGAACTCTTCAACGGTCAACAGCACAGTCACGAAATTTTGTGTACGCATTTTATTAACGATAGCCGCTTATAAGTTCAACCATGACAGGCTGCTGAACTCGAGAATGACTCTTAATGAGAGAACTCTTCAACGGTCAACAGCACAGTCATGAAATTTTGTGTACGTATTCTATTAGACGAGGACCACGACGACGACGACTATAAAAAAGTAGCCCATGTCCCTCTCCAGCTAACATACTACAGCTATACAAAAATCACGTTTATACGATTCTGCGTTCAAAAAGTACAAAGCAAATAGCAATAAACCAACGACACAGCACAACTAAAATTTTAAGGGAGTTCCATAAAGCGACGTATTGAAGGCAGAATGACAGAGACAGTTTTTGTAGAGTCCAATACTGAACCTCCTTTTTTTAAATCGGTTAAATATGGGTACAAAAAACATCGCATTTTATTCTAATTTTACGTTCATTCCATCATTCATTCAATCGATTTCGCTCAACTAGTCCCCACACTACGCCTTCTACCAAGGAATATAAATTCACCGACACCTCCTACCAAGACGTTGGCGTCGTATAAAAACTGTCGTAACTGGTATTCCATAAATATAAATTAAACGTAATTACAAAAACAATTGACTAAAATATCAATTACTTGTGATAGAAAATACCGCGTTCCCTAAAGTTTGATGTCTCTGATCTCCTTTTACACCGAAATACCGCACAATTCACCATTTTTACTGAGCACTACTTCGCGACACGAAACGACAACTAATGGCCGCGCGGTGATGAGTGAAGTAGTTTTATATAACGTGCATGGCCAAGTCGCGTCTTATGGCCGGCAGAGGGGTACGCCTTGCGTTAACATCTCCAGTTCTAAATGCTCTAAGCCTTTAACTAAAGACTTACCACTAGGCAAACTCATTTTTAGTTTACTCTTTGAGATCAGGAATTACTTTTGATTCTGTGGTAAAGTATGTGCCAAATGCATCAATGGCTTGCTGGAGTGACGTAAAAGTGATGGGTTTAATATCGTCATTGGTGTGCTTCATCCCATCTGGCATGTGATCTGCAATTTTTAATAAAATATTGCATGGATATTTACACATAGCACTATCTAGCCCAAACTAAGCAAAGCAAAAGCTTCTAAATGGATTGTACTAACCCTATTACAAGGTTTACACTCAAAATATGTTTGTGGAAACGTAAACATCAACACACTCTCTCTCGCATTACCACACACACACACCCAGACAGATGGGTATAAATTAAAGTACCCTTATTGATTGTACAGCATTCTATTCCTAAACATAAAAAGGGGAGATGAAACCCTTATGCATTTATAAAGATTTAAGCTTAGAGCATTTAGAACTGGAGATGTTAACGCAAGGCGTACCCCTCTGCCGGCCATAAGACGCGACTTGGCCATGCACGTTATATAAAACTACTTCACTCATCATCGCGCGGCCATTAGTTGTCGTTTCGTGTCGCGAAGTAGTGCTCAGTAAAAATGGTGAATTGTGCGGTATTTCGGTGTAAAAGGAGATCAGAGACATCAAACTTTAGGGAACACGGTATTTCCTATCACAAGTAATTGATATTTTAGTCAATTGTTTTTGTAATTACGTTTAATTTATATTTAATGGAATACCAGTTACGACAGTTTTAATACGACGCCAACGTCTTGGTAAGAGGTGTCGGTGAATTTATATTCCTTGGTAGAAGGCGTAGTGTGGGGACTAGTTGAGCGAAATCGATTGAATGAATGATGGAATGAACGTAAAATTAGAATAAAATGCGATGTTTTTTGTACCCATATTTAACCGATTTAAAAAAAGGAGGTTCAGTATTGGACTCTACAAAAACTGTCTCTGTCATTCTGCCTTCAATACGTCACTTTATGGAGCTCCCTTAAAATTTTAGTTGTGCTGTGTCGTTGGTTTATTGCTATTTGCTTTGTACTTTTTGAACGCAGAATCGTATAAACGTGATTTTTTTTTTTTTTTTTTTTTTTTTTTTTTTTTTAATGTTAGCTGGAGAGGGACATGGGCTACTTTTTTATCGTCGTCGTCGTCGTCGTCGTCGTCGTCGTCGTCTAATAGAATACGTACACAAAATTTCATGACTGTGCTGTTGACAGTTGAAGAGTTCTCTCATTAGGAGTCATTCTTGAGTGCAGCAGCCTGTCATAGTGGATCTTCTAACCGGCTATCCTAATGGAATGCGTACACAAAATTTCGTGCCTGTCCTGTTGACCGTTGAAGAGTTCCTTTATCTGGAGCCAATCCTGGATGTCCGTTGTGGTTATAGGTATGCATAATGCACCATAAAATGCATTATCATCGTCATTGCAAAAATTCAACTCCGTAGGATGGAGGAAGTGGTTCTCCGAACTAACTAAATACATTGCCGACGTATAGTACATTGCAAGTTAGATAAAAGCTTGTAAAAAATACGAAATTTAATTTTAAAAGCCAAACTCACTCAACCGATTTTGGTGAAATTTCTATGGGACCAATCTGAAACTATAGGGTATAAGTCAGATTCAGACAAAAAAAATAATTTTCAAATTGGTTCATAAATGACGGAGTTATGCGGTAACAAACATAAAAAAACATAAAAAAAAACATACAGCCGACTTGATAACCTCCTCCTTTTTTTTGGAGTCGGTTAAAAAAAAGGAAAAGTATAATGATTTTGAACCACCCTGATTTCATTCATATGAAATCATTCATTTTGTCGGTCTTTTTACAACCCATCACTACTTTTTTGTGTTAGTGTGTAACTAAACAAAAGTGTAACAACAGTAATTCTTTAATTGTGTTATTGTTTTTGTGTTGGTGTACAGCTTTTACTTGCGTGTGCGTTTATAGGAACGCTTAATTTTTCTGCATTAGTATGCGTGATTATGTAAATGTGTTCTGTGCCGTACTACCTCGCCTCCCGCGAAAACCGGCAGAAAGATTTTAGTACTAAAAGTAGCGCTTGGCAACTCCCGTTCTAAATGCTCTAAGGATTTAAGTAATACAAGTAGGTACATATAGATGTACCAAATAAACAAGAGAGTAATATTTCAATTTATTCACCCCAAAATGCTAGCTGCATTGCCTCACTGAACTTGAATGCATTTTTTCAACTATATAATAATAGACAATGCTTTAAATGGCTAAATGAGTATTTCTCAAACAAAATGTACGTAACGAAAAAGTATTTGTTACGATATTTTACTAATTCGTAACATAACTCTAGGAACTTATGGAAAGTTACGAAAAAGTACTTTTTCGTAACTTTCCCTTTTTCGTTTTTTTTTTTTTTTTATACAACTAGCTGATGGAACAAGCAGATGGCCCACCTGATGTTAAGTGGTAACCATCACCTATAAACAAAACATTGCCCCGTAGGTCACGCACGATAGGAACGTGCCCTACGATGCACTGCCCTGCGTCCATCAACTTGAGGCATACGGATGTTAAGCCTCATGTGCCTGTAATTACACCGGCAACCACACTCTTCAAACCGAAACACAGCGTTGCTGCTTGGCGGCAGAAAAAGGTGTGGTGGTAGTACTTCCCCGGACAAGCCCTTCACAAAGAGCTCTACTACTCTTACATTTTGTTTGAGAAATACTCAAATAGCAAAGTACCATGTTAAATCTAAATGACAGCAAGAATCTGCTGCTTTGAATGTGTTACCTCTGCCCTCTTTTGGAGTTACATATGCATGTTCCATATTCAAATGCTTTCTCGTCTTGCATGCAAATTTCAAACTTTTTTCAGGCAACTTATCAAACAAAGGGTCTTCACTGTGTGGTGATGGATCCTCTTCAAAAAACATATAAGTACCAAGAGAGCTTTCATGTTTACCTTAAAACAATTAAGTAATTAATTGATTTATGTGTGACTTTGCAGAATTACATAGTTAAATCTAATACTTTTAAGCGAGCATTTTTTTGTATACATAAAAATAATCTGAATCTTGCAAACGGCATCACCAATTTTCATGAAATTTGGTATGCAGGGGTTTTACTACTACAAGAATTAGACAGAAAGTAGGGTTAAACTATAGCTACCCTGGTACCTGAGTTGAGGTTTGGGGATAGGGGGGATGCATGTGGGGGTAGATGGCAAGTCTTTCACTATAGTTCTTTTTTCTAGGAAATGAAAAAAAATTTTCTTCAAATTTCTTCACTTAAAAAAATAAATAAAAAATAACCCTAACCTAATGAGAATTTCTTCCCTTGAGTCTTTTTGTCATAGAGATGAAATATTACTACCAATTTTCTTCATATAAAAAAAAACCCTAACCTAACTAGTAACTTACCTGAAAAATTAAATAATTTTTTTTCATTTCCTAAAAAAAAGGACTCAAGGTGAAGACTTGCCATCTACCCCCACTTGCATCCCCCCTATCCCCAACCCTCAACTCAGGTACAAGGATTGCTATAGCCAACCCGAAAGTAGATTTTTATAATACATATTTATATTATATACCTACTTTACTTACCTATAAAAAACGTTTCGTCCATCTGAATAATAGGAGTTTTATCGTTTACACCTAAAACATGAACACTTCTATATTTATTGATATTTACATTATCTTCGAATTCAGCGTAAACTATAATTTCTTCTTCAGAATCAGATTCTTCTTTGCTCATTTTATTTGCCGCGTAGCGTGTTGTATGTGTGGAATGTGGATGGATATTTAGATTTTTGGTGACTATTGGTATGTAGCACGTATGTAAGTACCAAATGAATAATTAATTCATAAATTCCAAAATTCATTCGATTCAAACAAAAACCAACAAGAAGAAGAATAAATTCAAATGCCTTGGCTGGCTGCCAACAAGCTGCCCAACATGCCACAAGGAATTTGGATACTACAATGCGGATATTATGTTCTGTGCTACAATGTCACGTTCTATGTGTTCTGTGGTCACGTTGCACAAGTTACGTCTGTCGGCTCTCAGAAGAACAAGTAGGGCTGCATGTCCTTAGAGCATTTGGAACTTAAAACTTTAGTTCTAAATGCTCTAAGTGCATGTCACAGTATGTAATGTATGTCAAGCAAGTAAATTGTCATGTTCGCTCAGTGGTGTTACCGGTCGGGCTTTTCAAAAGAAAAGTTTAATCTCAGTATGTACATCCTACATCTTATTAATAAATACGAAAGTTTGTAATTTTATTTATGGATGGATGGATGTTTGTTACTCTATAACTCCAGAACTGCTGAACGGATCTTGGTGAAAATTGATACAGAGATATATTATTATAGATTATGCTATATTTATCTCGTGGGAATACCGGGATTTAAAACTACGCGGGTGAAACCGCGGCCGCGCGGAGCGCTACTAGTAGAAAGAAACATACTCTATCTGTGATGAAATGAAAACTTTGACAATTGCCAGATTTTCAGTCAGAATGACAGACAGGAATAAATAAAAAAAGCCACGAGTGGGTGACGAAATTTTTGTTGAATTTGTTCTAGCAGTCCAGATTATTTTGTGGATATTTTGAGAATCTCCTTCCTGTAATTTCTATTCTAAATATGTCTGATTGGGATACAGTCACCATTCTTCGTAAGAAGCCACCAAAGGCTTCCGCACTGAAAACAGAACAAGCAGTAAATGCTGCTCGTCGTCAAGGAGTACCAGTGGATACACAGCAAAAATATGGTGCAGGGACCAACAAACAACATGTGACTACAAAAAATACTGCGAAGCTTGATAGAGAGACTGAAGAGTTGAAACATGATAAAGTCCCTCATGATTTAGGGAAACTGATAATGCAAGGAAGACAAGCCAAAGGTATGAGCCAAAAAGATTTGGCTACAAAAATATGTGAAAAACCACAGATAGTCAATGACTATGAAGCAGGTCGTGGTATTCCAAATAATGTTGTACTTGGAAAGATTGAAAGAGCAATTGGAATACGACTCCGAGGCAAGGAGAGAGGCCTACCACTGCAGCCTCCTGGAGCTAAAAAATAACATATACTCTAGGGGGCGAAGATAACTAAAGTTTTGTTTACTTGCTTAATTAATTTTCTCTCTTTGATTATATTTTTCAAAAGAAATTTATAATAATATTATTGTTAAACATTATGTATGTATTTGGTTTAGGTAAGCATTTATTTCTCTTTGGACTTGTTACTGTAACATTAGCTGCAAAGTGTGCCACCTGTGAAATCAGGAATTACTAAACCCAACTCAACTACCTAATCTTATCATTAACTGATAAGTAAGAGTGAAATTCAATAAAACATAGATGCATTGATTGGAAATTTGGTAGTTTCAATGTAAGAACATTATTTAGTCTTCTAGCCTTGCAACTCTGTTCATAGTAGTAGTGTCTGATTATGGTGTAGATAGGGATATCAAGTCCTCAATCCTAGGTACCATATGACAAACATGGTGTGTTTGCTAAACAATTGGTTTGCATTGTATTTGGGTATATGTACATGCAAGTATTACTTATTTGTTGTACAATAGTAGGTAATTATTTAGGTCTCTATAGACAGTTTGCATTATTTATTTCTCATAATAGAATTTTTGCATTATTTAGTTCTCAGACAGTTTGCATTTTGCATATTTGTACCATGGAAACCAGTTACCTACCTACCTACAAATTACAATGCAAAGCTTTTACCGGGTTGGCTATAGCAATCCTTGTACCTGAGTTGAGGGTTGGGGATAGGGGGGATGCAAGTGGGGGTAGATGGCAAGTCTTCCCCTTGAGTCCTTTTTTCTAGGAAATGAAAAAAAAATATTTAATTTTTCAGGTAAGTTACTAGTTAGGGTTTTTTTTTTTATATGAAGAAAATTGGTAGTAATATTTCATCTCTATGACAAAAAGACTCAAGGGAAGAAATTCTCATTAGGTTAGGGTTATTATTTTTTTTTTTTTTTAAGTGAAGTTTAAAGAAAAAATTTTTTCATTTCCTAGAAAAAAGAACTATAGGGAAAGACTTGCCATCTACCCCCACATGCATCCCCCCTATCCCCAAACCTCAACTCAGGTACCAGGGTAGCTATAGTTTAACCCTTTTACCTACCCCGTAGCGTTATATACTCTTGGTATACCCTACTACCTACCTAAACTATATAAATAGGTTATATTAAGTTACCCGGTGCCAGATATAGCTGCACTTAGGTGCACACTTAGTGAGGCACAAGACTGAAGATTTCTTCGATGTTCGTGCACGGAAGTGCGCATTGCCATGCGGTATCGGTTTTTTAGCGAACATCAAAGCGGTTACTGTTGAACGTGTTGCGATGTTTGCGTAGCCTACCACACTAACGCGAAGTTCAGTTGCGCGACAAAGAGTAAAATAAGTAGGTATATGGAAAGTTGCGCGAGCGCTGTTGAACGGAGCGGACGACCTACACGTGGTCTATGTACATTTCACACATGCATTCGCGTCTTTTTCTCAGACGTTTCCATACCTATATTTCATTATTTTTATAATGTGATTAATTTTACGTAATATATTAAATAATAAATAATATACCCATTCTAACAAAATGTCCTACTACTATTATAAACGCGAAAGTTTGTGATTATGGATGGATGGATGTTTGTTATTCTTTTACCAAGAGTTTAAAACGCTACGCCACTTTTACGGCTGAATGGATCTGGATGAAACTAAGCACTCTTGGCAGAGATTGAATAAAGATTTCTAGACTATAGTCTGGCAACCTGCCAGTGGCAGGTTACGTCGAATGAGTGTACATTATCCCAAGAAGTGTGCACTTATTCGAAACTGAGGGCGTAGTCGCAGTTTTAGTTGTCACATTACACGCGTGTATGGTGTACACTACTAGGGGCGCTCGCTTTGTTTAGTCTGGTGCCGAGGTTAGATGATGGGTGGGAGTATGAAATGTATTCTATGGTGCCAGTAATGTACAACCAACCATATTGTGCATCCCTGAAAAGCACAGCCCGGAATCGATGTACAATTTGGTCGCCAATTCCTGTTAAAATTAACTAATCCAAGGGTGTATGTACATACGAATACGTACAAAATTAACTTACCCCGCGTTCCGAAATACGCTTTAATCGATTTGAGCGCTCACAAACCCGTACCGAATTAGCGTGAGCGCGATAACGGTGACCCATGAAACGTCATAGATGACGTCATGACATGCGCCATCTTGCGATTACGCCGACCATGCCATATTCTAATATCAATGTGAGCGCTGTCAAAAATGACAGTTGTGCATTTGTGTTATGTTGTTATTTGTAATGAGGTTACATTTTTTCAGTCGCATTATAGTCGTTATAGGGTATAATATGTTCTGCGATCATAAAATAACATATCCAGAAAATTTCCAAGCAGTCCCAGTTTGTTACACAAGGTTTGAGGTTATGATTCCTAGGATGTTTCTGTGAGTACGTTTACGAGCGTCCCGAATTGTTGACAGCTTTGAGCTGTCGGGGAATGTATACTCTTTGGCCGCATTCCGAAATGACTAAAATCGATCACAGCGCTCACATCACCTCACAGGCGTTCCGAATTAGATATTGCGATTATGACAGCTCAGAGCTGTCAACAATTCGGAACTCGTAGTTTACATAGGACTATACTTATAAATCTGTGGTTTACATTCTCTTTGGATTTTACCTCGGGATTTTACCGAAAAAATGAATTTAGTTTGTTGAGTCGTGGATGCATTCTTTTTGCGTGGATGGAAGTTTTTATTTTGTTTCTTCTATTTTATGTCGTATCGTATGAAATTCAGAAATTGATTGGGCATAATTTTGGGCTTCCAATGCTGGGCTGCTCTCATCTTTTAATTTATTGAGTTGTTGACAATAATATATTTGAGATGTCTTTCACATTTGGTTCCAATACTGCAACACAAACTTCAGCTTTCGGAGCTGCCGCCGCCGCCAAACGTAAGTAAAATCGCATTTAGTGAAATTTACAGAAAACCGTCCCACTATCTTTTGATGTAGGTACCTACATACATACATACAAATCACTTTTATTTCCCATACGGGTAGGCAGAGATCACGGATTTCCATTGTAGGTACCATCTAAACATACATGAAATTATGTCTGTAAAATATGTCTATGTCTAGAGCTATTGGTTTCAATTGTGGTGTTGTTTAGTTTTCCTAATCAGACACTTTCTATAAGACTGAAACAACAAGGACGAGGATGGCTATAATTTTAGAGCTGTCAGATTAAGTTAATTTAGGATATTGCAACAACAGAATTGATACCATTTTCCTGACCTCTAGAAGTTTATGAGCATAAAAATATCATGAGGAAAAATCATCGGTGTTGAGGATCACCACACCGCCTTCATTAGGAAGGTACTGCACTAAAAAAAAGGCTGTTAGTGCAGAATGGTAGTGACAGTTAATAAATAGCTTTTGTAAGTTAAATGTGCCTTCCATTTTAAGAAATTTTCATGTGGGCTCAAAACTGGTTTAAACTTTCAATATTCTTACCTGGGTTGAGGGTTGGGGATAGGGGGATGCAAGTCCTTCCAAGAGATGGCAAATCCTTCGCTTGAGTTTTTTTGTCTAGGAGATGAAAAATTATAAATTCACATAAAAAAAATTGTTATAGCCAACCCCAAAACTGTATTTATGCATAGATTAGGCACAGTGTTGAGCCCATTTCAATTGATTTTAGAAAAAAATGTTGTAACCTAATAAATATTACAGCCTCATTTTCATTTGGTGGTACAAATACATCTACAACATCCAGTGCTGGTTTCGGATCTGGACCCACAACCTCTACTGGATTTGGTACCACAACAAATACCGGTTTCGGGACTACTAATCCTACCGGTTTTGGGACCACTAATCCTACCAGTTTTGGGACTGCAAACCCCACAGGTTTTGGTGGATTTGGTGGTTTTGGTGCTGCAGCCGCACCTGCAGGTAACTAGTTTGTAGGTCTTGTTTTTTCTGATAATATTTTCAATATAAATTATACATTATACATACATAGTACCTATACATGTGCAAGTGTTGTTTTAGTCTATCTCAGAAAGCTAGAAGAGATTAGAGTTATGACTGGTATTTTGGGAAAAAAGCCTTTTTATTCATTACAAATTCTGTTTGAGATATGATTTAAAAAACATTTATAGCCCCATGGAGTAAAAAGGTTTTTGCTGTGACAAATATACATTACATACATTGTAGATATCAAGATATCATAAAACAACTTTTTCAATCAGTCTACAGGTAGCACATGTTATTTCAAATTTATTTGAATGAAATTCGATGTGCAATTAAAATTTTATTGTTGCCATATTGCATAATTTTACACCGTGTTTACTATAATTTATGAGTTTGACTGTTTCCCGATATTTCGGCATAGTTGCATGCGCCATGACCACGGGTCGAACTGCAGTCCACATAGAGTCCACACAGAGTAAAGAGATGATAATGGTAGACAAACCGATCTACCTTCTTTCACACTCTTTTATTGCAAACAAAACTTAATCACTACATAGTATAAAACAAAGTCGCTTTCTCTGTCCCTATATCTCTATGTCCCTATGTATGCTTAAATCTTTAAAACTACGCAACGGCTTTTGATGCGGTTTTTTTAATAGATAGAGTGATTCAAGAGGAAGGTTTATATGTATAATACATGCATGATATGTGCACCCGTGTGAAGCAGGGGCGCGCGCGGGTGGGTCGCTAGTGTGTTTATAACCAAGACAGTTTTAAAAATTACATTACCATATTCATCGCTTATTTTGGCAATGATAAGCTTGCTTAGTGATAATTGAGTAAAGTAATTGTATTTTATAGCAACTCCCTTTGGGGCATTGGGTGCTGCGCCGGCAACAACAGCTTCTTCACTCTTTGGTGGGACAGGCTTCGGTGCTACTGCTGCTAAACCTGCCACAGGTAAGTGCACAACCATGCACAACTGTGCACAACCCACTTTTTACCAGAAATAAATCCAAGAAATATCTATTTGGATTATTATGATCATTCAAGCTGTTACCTGGATAAAACTTTTATTGACATTAATTATAAGAGGATACAATGCGCCAGTAGCCTAAATAATAATTTGGCTATGGTTTGAAATTTAGGTATTTTAATGGCGCTCTTATGAAGCACCCTGTTTCAATCCTTTTTTAAATATAGTGGTTTAATTTAGTCTTCATTTTCAGGGTTTGGTGCTGGTTTTGGTGCAAATACATTTGGTGCTGGCACTGGGTTTGGTGCTAATACATCCGGTTTCGGTACTGCAGCGCCATCATTTGGCACCACTGCGCCGGCGTTTGGCACTACTGCGCCGGCGTTTGGCACTACTGCGCCGGCTTTTGGCACAAACGCACTTGGAGGGAACACTACCTTTGGCGCTACAAACTTTGGAGGGGGTGCCCTCGGTGGCTTCGGGGCTAAGCCAGCTACAACCGGATTCGGCGGTTTTGGTGCTGGACTTGGTCAAACAACTCAGTTTGGACAACCACAACAGGTAACAAACAATTACCAACTTGTCCAGACCGGATTTTTTTTAATAGGTACCTTCTAATTGCTTTGGAATAAGCAGATGTCCGCCTGATGTTAAGTGGTAACCGTCACCTATAACAAGCATTGCCTCGTAAGTAACGCTCATCAGTACCTCAAATATGAGTTTTGATTTTCGTTTCCCGTATCGTCATCACCTTTTTGTATAGACTCCATGAGTGCCTGTATGGCGAACTGGGGACCAATACTAGCCCAGTGACTTTTTTGTCGCGATCACGGTATTTGTCAATTTGCTATTGAATGATGACTGATACCGTGACAAATATCTACTGTGACAATAAAGTCACTGGGCTAGAATCGGCCCTGTGAACTGCTGAAAACTCACAAGAACGGCCTGACGATGCCGAAGACGGAAAACAAAACTCAGACTGGGGATACAGAAGCCAGGCGGTGCTAAGAATAAATTCAAATTCAAATAGTTTATTGCGGAACTGCAGTGGTTTAGAACTACGACGTAACCATCAACGCACAGATATAATAAACCACGACGACACCGGTGCTTTCTCCTCATTTAAAAACGTCTATTACAGCAGCAGCAGCAACAACAGCAGCAAGGTCCAGCGAATGCAACAGAGGCGCTGGTGGCAGCTGTCTTCAACTGCTGCGTCTTCGGCGACGAACGCGACCAAGTTTTAGCAAAGTGGAACCTGCTACAAGCCCAGTGGGGCACTGGTACGCAATTTCTTACCTTGTGTTCATTTGGCTGAAGTTTATTTTACTATAGGGTATTTTAAAGTCCTGTGATTCAGGATATTTCTTACTTTTGAAGTACCAGGACTGAGTTAGCGAGTTGCGTATGTAAAATTTCATGATCTAGAATTCTAGAGTGATATATTACACTTTAGAACTGCAAGAGGTCCAGAGTTCCCTAAACCGACGAAAATGTATGAGGAATGTTATGATAGTACTCAAATACTCTCCAAATTATAAGTAGCGTCAGGTGTTATTTCAGGTAAAGACAACGTACTCGTTATCATCTAACTAGCGACCCGCCCGCGCGCCCCTACTTCGCACGGGTGCACATTGTTTTTCTACTATATCATGCATGTATTATACAAATATAAACCTTCCTCTTGAATCACTCTATCTATGTATTAAAAAAAACCGCATCAAAGTCCGTTGCGTAGTTTTATAGATTTAAGCATACGTAGGGATATAGGGACAGAGAAAGTGACTTTGTTTTATACTATGTAGTGATGTCAAGTGATATTGCGTTGCAGGTCAAGCATACTACAACCGCAACGCACCTCCGCTGGATTTGAACGAACAGAACCCTCTCTGCCGGTTCAAAGCAGTCGGATACTCAAAACTTGGCGGAAAGGAAGAGAAAGATGGACATGTCACTATGATATTTAATAAGACTGAACAAGATATCAAGTGAGTTCAGGCTTCTATTAAAGTACTTCATTTTTTGATACCGATTTAGACCTCATCAATAATGTACTAATATTGCATAAAAATTTATTGTTGGACATGATCATTATCGCAAATGATGTATTGTAATCTTCTTCTTCCTGTCGTGTCACTAGTTTATTTCGAAACAGAGTGGTGAAAGGATTTTAAGTGCACCTCATGAGGTTCCTTTCGAGTACTAAAAATAATTATGTAATAAGTATTATTACAAAATAAATAAAATATTCTTTAGGTACTTAATCTTCAGTCGGTACTTAGACATAAGAAATCTGAATAGTAGCAACCGTTTTCTGTATTAATAGCACACTATTTTTGTTTCAGAAACAATCAACAAACTCTCATAACGTCGCTGCAAGGTCTTCTTGGAAATAAGCCCAACATAGCCGTCACTATAGATTCTGTGAAAGCTATAGCTGATACCAAAAGCCAAGTAAGTTCCTTTTTTGACTAATATTGCTCGAAGTACATACACTGTGAAACTAAATTATCTTACTTAAATAAAATAGGAATACAAAATGTTATGATGTTTGTGGGTCAATCACTCAATACTCCATAATTATCCATAGTTTCATTCCATCTGGTTGAAACTTAGAACAAAGGTTTTATATAAAACACTATCAGCCTTATTATAAACAAATCAAACCTGGGTTTAAACCTAGCTCAAGCCACGTTTTCTTATTATAAACAACTTAAACCTGGTTTATCTCATAAATTTAGGATCATCTAAGGTTTATCATTTTCGTATTACAAAAGACACTTTAATCGAAGACTACATAGTACCTGAGATAGTCCATGATTCATCATCACAGAACATAATCATTCAACAAATATCCACAGACTATAACAAATTATGGCAATCAATCGTTCATTCATTTTGGAATCACCAACTTATCTGAGCCGGTCTGAAGTAAGCCGCTTGTGCATAAATGGCCAATAGTGTATCGAGAATTCTCTAAACAGCTAACTTCAGACCGGCTTAGATAAGTTGGTATAACTGTACTCTCTTGCCGCAGGCTAAATTCATATGCGCATACTACCTCGTCTTTCGTTGTAGTTTTAAGAAAGAAGTCTATCGAATGACGGACAGACAGTGCCGAAAATACCAATTTTATAACTAGATGGCGCTAGTAAAAGTGTCCGAAAGGTAGATCGCGCTAGTGATGCGTTTTGACATTTGAAATTTAGATCGGAGTCTATAGTTTGAAATATATGTTGGATAATGCAGTGCTACAAGTTGTTTTATTGAATAAACTTATGTGGGAGACCAAATAAAATTTGGCAAAATGAGATTTTTATTAGTTAGACCGACTTAGACCATACTTAAACTAGGGGTCGTGCGGGTTTATCTTTAAACCGTGGTTTAGGGGATAAACTCCGTTTTATATAACGTCTGATCTAAGTCTTTGATTTTTCTATAGAGCAGGGACCAACTTCGGTATCAAAGTTAGACCACGGTCCAGTTAGTCCTGGCTTAAGCCTAGTCTAACTCACATTTTTATAATAAGACGGTATACAACTTAAAACAAAGTTAGTTCGTGACCTTGATTATGTAAGGGTTTATTTTATTTAATTTGCTGTTAGTGGAATGTGTCATGCAAAGTAACACACATTGTAACAAATTGTCAGTTCTGGACGCTTTTCGCGAACTGTGAATTTCTTGCGCAGCTTCTTGCAATATAAAATCGCGCGCGGAGCGATCCGCGGTTTGCACGTTTTTCAAACGAACTCGATGGGAAGCCCAGTGCGCTCAGAGCGAGTACATATTAATGTTCGGTTCGTGCACACGGTACCTAATATACTGATACACTACTGATATACTGGTATACTGATGAAATGCTTCTTTCGCGTTACTTTGAATGTTACCTTTCATCAGTCTGAACGCAGCATGACGTTCTATGACGTTTATTTGTCTGCAGGTAGTGATATACGTAGTGGACAAGAACGCTGGCAACTCGCACGTGCCGGCTGCCGAGCTGAGCAACTTCCTGAACGGCGGCGCGGCGCGCACTGCGCTCGCGGGCGCCGGCTGCAGCGCAGTGACGCCCTGCAGCGCGCCGGCGCAGCACGCGCTCGCGCACTACCTCAGCACGCCGCCGCCCGGTCAGTACTGTACTGTACTGTACAAGGCCGCCGCTAGCCGACGCGCAGAGCAGCGGCCCGATTACGCTAATGTCTGGCTATCGAGATGGCTTTCAGTTGGATATTTGATCTTGAAATATAATACTCTCTGACGAGAGCATTTGATTCCCATAGTGTAATAGCAACCTAGGGATGGATCTAGTATCTAAATTCCTTGGGATGGATGCTAAATTTCTTGGATAGATGGGAATCAAATGTCAACCTGAAAGCCCTGGCCAGGCGGGCCACCTGCCTGTTCTATCAGCAATTGTATGTGTGTATAAAGTTGTTCCCATTCGATAGGCCGCCGACTCGATTTGTTGCGATCGCGAGAAGGTGGTGGATAGTGAAGACTGAAAACTAGCATTAGAGTGAATCAAAATGTCTTTGCTCGCTGCTGTATTTAATATTCTTCTCGTCTTTCAGGTATGGACGTAAGGTTATGGAAACAAGCGCAAGCAGACAACCCTGATCCTGACAACTATATTCCCGTGCCTATGATAGGATTTACGGAGGTGAATTTCAAGTTTTTCTTCACATACCTACATCATACATAATATTCCTCTCGACGACCTCTGTGGCGCAGCGGGCGAGAGTCCGCCTGCGACGCTAGAGGTTGCGGGTTCGATTCCCGCCTCGGAACAAATTTGTGTACGATCTGCAGAAATTTGTTCTGTTGGTCTGGGTGTTTTCTACGTATATAATAAAAAATATCTATCTATGTAAGTATATAATGCATTAAATATATCAGTCATCTAGTACCCCTAACACAAGCTTTGAGTAGCTTACTTTGGGGCTAAGATGGTGCTGTGTGGATTGTCCAGCATTATTTATTTATTTATTCCATCTTTCCAACGTGTTCTGATCCGCTTCCAATGACCAAGCAGCGTGCTGTGTTTCTGTTTGAAGGATGTGGTTGCCGATTAAATTGAGTACATGAGGCTTAACATCTGAACACAGGCAGTGCATCGTTGGGCTTGTTCCTACCATGCGTATAGTACGCGTCAACCAAAAAGAACGCTGGAAACAGTGTAGGGGATGTGTTTGCGCATACAAAACACTCGCGCCATCACACCCACCACATACACCTTTTGACGTTCTTTTTGCGTGATGTGTTGTGTTGTGTTTTACCTTTAACAGCTGTGGCCTTCGATGCGCATCGCGACCTATATCTTCAAGAGGCGATAAGTTATTTCGCAAGGCGGTTCTATCAGCAAGGAGAATAAAAAAGTGACCATTGAGGAATAAATAATTATCCTTACTAATAAAAGGTAACATCTGCAGATAAGGTTCCGCGCAAAGTGCCAGGCGGAACAAGCGCGGCTGCAGTCGGAGTGGCTGAAACGCACGGGGGAGGAGCTAGGCGAGCTGCGCACGCGCCGCGCCGCGTCCGCCGCGCGCATCGCGCAGCTCGCGGCGAGGCTGCATCAGCTGCGGCACACGCTGCTACAGGTATACCAACATATCTCAGTGGCGCAGCGGGCGAGCGTTTGCCTGCGACGCAAAAGGGCGCGGGTTGTAATCCCGCCTCGGAACAATTTTTTTGTGTATGATCTGCAGAAATTTGTTCCGTTTGTCTAGGCTTTTTCTGTGTATTATAAAAAAATATCTATCTATGTAAGTATATAATGTATTAAATATATCAGTTAACTAGTAGCCATAACACAAGCACATAAAATTCATTTTGAGAATAGTATGTTAGGATGAATATTTACATCCATAAAAATCTAGAAATGTAATCGGTAATAATATGCAAAGAACAAATATTTCATAATACATTACCCGGTTCTATGCGAAGAATATTTTTTATTTGTATATTGCTGGTTATGTAACTCGGTAATGTGCGAGTAACAAGGGAAAAGTTTCATTTCTATGTTTATTGTTTATGCCAGGTGGTGGCTCGACAGGAAGTGATGGGTCGCGTCGGCGCTGCGCTCTCTCCGGACGAGGAAGCCGCCAGGGCTCGCATGCATGAGCTGAACTCGCAATTATCAGCACCGCCTCTTTATAACGTAAGTTACCATCTCTGTATCACGTCACGAACGAAATTGGAGTTATTAATTTTGTAGCGTTACCTACTACCTATTAGCTACTAGTTGCGGCCCGCGGTTTCACCCGCGCAGATTTTAATCCCGGTGATCGGAAAACATTTATACCTACGATTGCTGATATCACTCATTGCTCAAAACGCAACGATAGCGCGTGCTAATCTTTCCTGTGGCGACATCCAGTTATTATTTAGGAACTAAAAATGTATCAGCTAAATACGGTAAAATGCTAAATATCTGCCAACACCCGGTATTCCCACGGGATAAAAAGTAGCATAATGTGTTATTCCAGACTATAATTAATATGTCTGCCAAGTTCTTTCTTTCTTCTTTTATACAAACTTTCGCGTTTATAATATTAGTAGGATCATATATTCGCCCTGCAGCACCTGCAGACCTGAGAGCACTGGTGGTTTAGTGGTAGCAGCCCCGTCTTCCGATCCTAAGGTTGTGCGTTCAAAACCGGTC
This sequence comes from Plemyria rubiginata, assembly GCA_963576535.1. NCBI lineage: Eukaryota > Metazoa > Arthropoda > Insecta > Lepidoptera > Geometridae > Plemyria > Plemyria rubiginata. Next base: position 10,110,118 of record OY754908.1, on the reverse strand, counting down.
GTGGCCGCGTTTTTCTGTTCAAAAATGTGTGTGCACAATGCCAATACTCTCAAACGGTGAAGGAAAACATCGTGAGGAAAACCTGCAAGTTCTATAACATGTGCCAAGTGCTCGAAAGGAGCCTCTTGAGGCGCATTTAAAATTCATTCACCACACTGTTTCGAAAGAAACTAGTGACACGAAGAGTAGTATTAGAAATAAATATCTTATTAGTTATATTTATTTCTCCTAAAAACAAATTAACTTACTCATACCTGACAAAGTACGTTTATTATTAGCCTTTGAAACGAATCAGCCATGCTCTTAATTACGTTTTTTACTTACAATTTTTAGAAGTGTAATGATTGGGTATCCATCTATCTATACTAGAGCTATTGTATGTGAATGAGTTGGCGTTTTAGACAAAAAATGCTCCCGCCACTACATAGGTACTTATCAAGATTCAGCCTACACAAACACATTTCAAAAATAGCAGATTTTTCCGTGTGCCTGATCAACTTTATCATACTACCTCACCACTTCAGTTAGGGCTACGTACCGTCTGGAGATAATGTCTAGATATTAGGGCGATTAGATAATACGAACACGTGAAAAGAGAGTGTCGTCATACTAACTATTTATATAGCTGTGGTCAACTTTGCTATACCAACTGTTGATTAAGAGTCCGGTGACAGCGGCTCGCAATTTCGAGGTGCGATTGACTATTATTTCATTTTATTTCATTTTGGGGAGGTTGTTTGAAATAATAACTCTAAAGAAACACGCATAAATACTGTTCGAACACAAATAATACAATAATATAAGGGAAATGTGCTTGAGTCAGAAATCATTTTGGTATTAGGTAAACGTAAGACCAAACATACTAATACCAAAATGATTTCTGATTCGGGCATGTTTCCCTTATATTATTGTATTATTTGTGTTCGAACAGTATTTATGCGTGTTTCTCTAGAGTTATTTTTTCAAACAACCTCCCCGAAATGAAATAAAATGAAATAATAGCCAATCGCACTTCGAAATTGCGAGCCACTGTCACCGGAGCCTTAAGTTCTGGCTACAGACAAGGTCGATTATCAACCTTTGTCGTGAGATAAAAAGCAATTAGTCTGGCGATCCACGTGATATGACAATGTTTCAAAGTATGAGGTATACTAACATGAGTCTCATCACCTGTGTATTTATTTTTGAGGCGCTGTTTATATATTTTAAAGGCGAAGGCAAAATCTCTCACTTGTCACTTGCTAATAAGTAGGTACAGTGAGTTCATAGTTTTCAAAACGTGCGAGCGAAAGGATGTACCTCTCGCTCGCACATTTTGAAAACTATTTTCAGTTGAAAACAGTTTTCATCGCCTTTAGTACCTGACCTGTCTTTGCTTCGGCTTTTTAGTCAATCAATCATTCAGATTCAATGAGAAATTGATATACAAAATAAAGTTACTCTTTGATATTTTTAACTGACTTAAAAATGGAGGAGGTTCTCAATTCGACAGTTCTTTTTATGTGTTACTTCATAACTTTTTACTGAATGAACCAATTTTGATGATTCTTTGTAATCGAAAGCGTCATGTGGTTTAATTTAAAATTTAAACAGATCTGACGAGTAGTTTTTGAGCTATAGTAGTATGTATGAGTTTATTTTCCAGTGCATTGAAGTCGGTTTTTTTAAAGAGTTATACTGTTAAATGGTTTAGACACTACTTAGGATTTTGGGAAGTTTAGTCCCTAAATACTAGGTAATTTCTAATTTGCGTTTTGCATATTTATTTTACCTACATTTCTAAAAAAAATATCAACTCGCTTCGCTCGCTCAAGCAAAACAAAACAAGCTTCTTGATAATTATGAAACTGCTCCTTTATTAGACTAAATTGGGTCACAAATATACCGATAGCATGCAATACAAAACTAGGACTTGTGACACATTCACTTATCTGACTTACATCCAGTTTAAGTTGGAATCTGCATTTATTTGTAAAACCAGCTTAGTAACTATACTGTTTTATAAGCGATTGTTGGTATAACAATGTCAGTTATAACCAGATTAGTGTGAATTCGGTGCGATACGGTTTATGGTTTTTATCACAATTTTCTTGCTGGTTCTTCTAGAACAGGTGGCACCGGCGCTTACAATCTCGTATTTAAAGGCGTTTAAACTGACTTAAGGCCTTTTGACTTTGTAATGTGTGTTTGGATGTGCATGGAACACATTTCACACACGCATGGCCCTCAATCAATGATCAATGTGAGATTTTTCTGCACCCAAGTGTTGTACCTACTTGCATTTACTCCAACGGGGTAAGTCGATTGACGGAGAGGGCTTAGACGTTCTTCCGGGAAATGTATAGGGGAAGCCGATGTCCGTTTACGGGTGTGACTTATGCCGAGTAGTGAACTCCTTCAGGCTCATGATAATATAGGTACGTTTATTTATACGATTATTCTCTTTGAGGAAAATATTATTGGCATGTAAGTTATTAAAGAAAGAAAGAAATACATTAGAACGGACAGGTACTGAAGTAGGTATACATAATTACAGTTATAAACAGACAGAAGAAACGGTACCTACCAAAAAACAAAAGAAAACATAATTGTACGCCAAAAAGGCCCTGAGTCAGCTTTTGCTGCTTAACAAAGTACCTACCTAGGTAGGTATCTTGCCAAGCAGCACTGGTTTTCAGTCAGAACATTGAATAAAGTGACGTCACTATAGATAGATCATGAAATTAATAATAATTTAAAGTAAGTTATGTATTCTATTTAACCAAAATGATTATATTTTGCACGCATCCTGGGACAGTCTTCGGTAAGAAAGCGCGCTCAAAAAAACTGTTTAATATTTGGTACTCCCTCATCTGATTATACTCAAGATTTAAGTTATATATACTTGTTATACTTGTATATACTTAATTTGTATATACTTAAGTTCTTTGGTTATTTCAATGTTGCTGGAACAGAAAAATATTGACGTAGCTATTGAATGAAACGAACCGGATGCTAGCACCTTCCTTTTTAAATGATACCATTTTTTCCGAAGCGAGGTCGCGCGCTCATATTATGACAATTTTTTTTGTCGTTTAATCGTTTTATGCCTGTTATGCATTGTTTATTCTACTGGTTCTTTGTTTATTTAACAATCAGTGTGTCAAATTTCACCTGTTTAGTTTTCGAGGTAGGCACTTGAGCAACTTATAAAAAACAAACTTACAAAACGTGTGCCGGCGGACCACCCACGGCGCTCAAGTAACGGAAATAGCTATGTGGGGGCACTTGTAGACTGTCGGGGGCGCTCGAGTCGTTATAATTTATGATATTGTTGTAAAGACAGAACAATAATCATACGAGTACATGTAAAATTAATTTTAGTATCTTTTGGCTTTTTATTTATAAATAAATAACTACCCTCTTATTCATGATCCCTGCAATTTTATAGCGGTTCTATAGAGTATTCTTGTGATGTCACTGTCACTTTCATGCCAACGAAAAGGGACGGCAACAGACTTATTGGTCTGTTAAGCTATTTGCGCGCTCAGCGACCATTACGAATGAGGACCCTATTCTGTATCACTTAGAAGGAAATTACAAAAACAAAAAAAGGTGCAGATGTATTCATACTTTAATGTTTATTTAATTATTTGTTTCGCAGGGTCGCCTGAACGAGTTACTGTGTGCGGTGCGTCTACAGCGCAGCGCGAGTTGTGGCGCATCCGTTGAACGATACCATCTGGATCCAGGTAATCACTACATACCTAGTATAAAACAAAGTCGCTTTCTCTGTCCCTATATCCCCATGTCCCTATGTATGCTTAAATCTTTAAAACTACGCAACGGATTTTGATGCGGTTTTTTTTAATAGATAGAGTGATTCAAGAGGAAGGTTTATATGTATAACTAGCTAGCTGCGCCCCGCGGTTTCACCCGCGCAGATATAAATCCCGATATTCCCACGGGATAAAAAGTAGCATAAGTGCTATTCCAGACTATAATTTAACTCTCTGCCAAGTTTCATCCAGATTCGTTCAGCCGTTCCGGCGTGAAAGAGTAACAAACATCCATCCATCCATACTTACAAACTTTCACGTTTATAATAGTACTTACTCACCTCAGTTATGACGGGGAGGTAAGGGAACGTACCCATACTACGTGACCCGTTTAGGGGGGGGGGGGAGCGGAGTCTTTAAAATACTACGGTCAGTCACAGGAGCGGGGGGGTGGCTCAGGTTTTTGTCACGTAGTCGATTTTACTGAGAGAAATCTCGTATTTTTTCAACCTATATTAATTCACTAGTAATATAAGTATGCATGCAGTCTTATGCAATAAAGACGAGAATGAGCCAAAATATTTTTTTTTTCAATCTTTGTCTGTGAAATGATTAAAAATCATAATTATGAATTACTACGTGAAAACTAAAGGGGGAGAGGGGGGTCTTGGCATATACTACGAGTGGTCACCGAGGGGTGGGAGGGGTCGAAAAAACTAAAAAAATAGGTCACGTAGTATGGGTACGTTCCCTAAGTTGATTCAGTAATGATAATACCTATAGGTACTCGACGTACTACGTGAAAAAGAAAATAGGCCACATCGACAACATTGCGCCTAAGTACTTAGATACAGCGGCCCCAGCTTGGCGGCGGCGCGGCGGCCCGCTAAAGGCCCCGCCCCGCGCTTCGCCAGCCACCGCTGCGCCTCTGACGCCGCTCGCGCATTCCGCCCGAGATAAAACCCTAAATTAGTTTTTTTTTGTTATTTATCTACTTTTACTCTTAGTTTCAAGTCAATCGCACTACGCGTCCAAAAATTCTCGTACAAACTTTGACATCCCTTTGCACCCTTATTAAGGGTAGTTTACAAAAACAAAAAATGTCATTCTTAATTATTTATTTAGAAGTATATTTACTGCAAGTTTGAAATCAATCGAACCACTCGTTAAAAAACTCCCATACAAACTAAAACACCCCTTTGCACCCTTATTGGGGGTAGTTCTTAAAAAACTAAAAATGACATACTTAATTATAGAATTTAGGGTATCTGTCCTCTAAGTTTCAAGTTCCTAGGTTGAAGGAATACGATTTTTCATACAAACGTTTTCAACCGTTTTACACCCTTAGGGGTTGAATTTTGAAAAATCCCTTCTTAGTACACGTCTACGCTGTAAGAACTATGTACTCCTCAAATTTTAAGTCTCTACGACCAGCGGTTTAGGCTGTGCGTTGTCTATATGTCAGTCAGTCAGGACTTTGATTCTTATAGTTATAGACACATGCATGATATGTGTACCCGTGCGAAGCAGGGGCGCGCGGCCGAGTCGCTAGTAAATTAAACTTTCGACATTATAAACAAATAATAATAAATATTAAGTAGTTGACTTTCCACACATCACTATCTAGCCCCATACTCAGCCAAAGCCAACAAAATAACAAAATAACTGATATAATGCATATAACTTTTTTTGTGAATACAAACTTATATACTAGTTGCGCCCCGCGGTTTCACCCGCGCAGATTTAAATCCCGGTATTTCCACGGGATAAAAAGTAGCCTATGTGTTATTCCAGACTATACTTTGTCTCTCTGCCAAGTTTCATCCAGATCTGTTCAGCCGTTCCGGCGTGAAAGAGTAACAAACATTTATAATCTATTCTTCTATCTATCCTACTACCTACTACTACCTATCCATCCATCCATACTTACAAACTTTCGCGTTTTTAATAATAGTAGGATATAACACCAAGACAGAGAACAAACATCTATATTCATCACAGAAATATTTGTTCTCGGTGGTGATCGAACCCACGACACAGAAGACAGAGCTACTTACTACCAACTGAGCTGTGAAGGCTGTCAATGTATTGTTTTTCTATTTTAGGTGCCCAAGAAGACGTGAAGCAATTCCTAACTCTCCAACAACGCGGCATGGCCCATCTGATGGACACAGCCCGGAAGGATCTCGCCGCTCTCAGCATCATTTCCGAAGGCATGTCCAAACTGGTCAGAACGTAACCTTCTCACTCTTATGTATGTGACTTTGATATTTACCATCCTTTTCGCACCGAGGTAAAGTATTTTTGTATGACTTTTCATACTATAAATAAATGTTTGTAAATTGATCTCAAGTTTTTGTAACTAACTGTTTTTGAATGAGCAGATACAATGTTATATCGCGTCAGTAAGGTGAATGCTCGACTAATACCTACCTAGCCTTACCCAGTCTAATATTTACACCAGCAGTACAAGTACCGTTCTTATCGATCGCTTAATTGACATTTAGAATCGTCAAAAATTCGTTAAAAATGGTTTCAACAATGGATAAAATCATTTTTAACGAATTTTGACGATTCTAAATGTCAAATTAAGCGATCGATAAGAACTGTACTTGCACTGCTGGACAGGAAGTTGACTTGTGGAAAATGCTATAACCCAAAGTTTCCAGACAGACAGAAGTTTCCAAGGTGCAGTTTCAAGTTTCAAGGGGCAACAAATTGAGTTAGAAAAAACTGAAGCAGCTTCAAGACTTTTATCCCCAGGCACGGTAGATATCCCTTCAGATCTCTCAGTACCAAGTACTAACTCAAGATTCTTTGAGGATGTCTAAGGAGGGTAGTCAGAGGTACGTCCAAATATTAAATTTGGTAAATACCCACATTTTGCAGTAGTTAGTATTCCTTACTCGACAGGTTGCAAGCCCATCGCCGCTGTTAGAATACTAACTGGTTTCCTCACGATGTTTTCCTTCACCGTTTAAGTGCACTGGCATTGCGCACATAAATTTTTCGATAGAAAAATCCATTGGTTTCGAACCTGCGACTTTATGATCGGAAGGCGGGGTCACATCCACTAGACCACCGTACTCTAAATTGAGCTAGCCTTTTGCATAATCTTTGTTTCACTAAACCCAGACCTGAAACGACGCGGAAATCGGACCTGCGCCTCTTGTGTATCACTTGGTTAGACGCCAACTGCACCAGAAATTTCATTACTTTTATCCTACTAATATTATAAATGCAAAAGTTTGTAAGTATGGATAGATGGATGGATGGATGGATGTTTGTTACTCTATAACTCCAGAACGGCTGAACGGATCTTAATGAAAATTGGCAGAAAGATATATTATAGTCTGGAATAACACATAGGCTACTTTTTATCCCGTGGGAACACCGGGATTTAGAACTACGCGGGTGAAACCGCGTGGCGCTACTAGTTATACATACAAATGGCCTGCAAGCTCGCACATGCAAATGCATCACATGTTTTGAAGTTGTGTAATGTATTCCTAATTACACCGATTGTTTCATGAGTATCGCCCTGACAGATAGGAAGCTAAGCGCCTTGTCACGAGTGTTGGTTTATTGATAAAGATGTGCTGAGTGCGATGAATGGTACACATCAATGCTAATATTTGCTTGTTGCTTACATAAGTTGCTTATAGACGATGCGGTATTTGTATTTTTTATAGTTCAGGATATCGTAATGACACCTTTAGAAAAATAATGAGAGGATATCTACAGTGGCTCGGGATCAAATTCGTGAAGTTTTTTCTTTTTTTATACTTTGTGTTTCTAGTAGGTAGTACTAGCCCGTGGTCCCGCTCGCTATAAAATACTCTATTGTTATTCTAGGACACGAACTATGTTTATTCCAGTTCATCCAAAACACAGGTATCCACTCGTTCATATCTTAAAAAAAATACAAGTGTAATATTTATTTGGAAAATAAGTTTTGTATATCCTAATGTAAAAGCCTACTACAGCCTGTATAGGTCTAATTATTGAGTTTTCGTTTGCTTGGAGATGACATGCTCTATTTTAGAAATTCAAACCATTTCAAGTAATTTGTATTAAGATTCTCCATGTAACTAAAATAAGATGATATCTAATCACCTATATCCATTTTTTTTATAAATGAATTAAATGAAAGCGTGTAAAAGATTTTAAACTAATTTATTTAACTTTTAATACTTAAATCTAAAGGCAAATCTGTGCGTCTGACTAGTTCTTCAATAGGTCTGCATTCCAACCTCTTGTTACATATTAAATTTAAGGGCATGTCTGCATCACGGCGGTCTGTGTCTTCCATAATGGCCATCTCTTCAATTCTTTGCTCGTGTGCAAACGCCTTCTCACCGATCGTCGGCCTCAATACTGGATAGCTAACATTTGAGTAGTAACTTCTGTACGCGTGCTCATACATCTGACTGTACTCTACATACGACATCTCGTCTGTCGGTACTCGTACGGGATACATGGGTGTCGGCTTGATGTATGTGATGTGTTCCATAGGAGCGTATAATGGGGTTTCGATTCTCGGTGATATGCTCGGTGGGTGGATTCTTGTGTGGATTGGTGAAACGCGTTCGCATTCCTTTGGGGAGAATGTGTCTGAATCCGAGGATTCTCGCCTGGTCGGTTCGGTGGTGAAATGCTTGTAGGTTTTGACGTGTTTTCGTAAGCTTGATGGGTCTGTGTATCTTTTGTTGCATCCGGGCACTTTGCAGCAGTACGGTTTCTCGACAGCGTGGGTTCGCGTGTGTTTGAAACGATCGCTTGAATTCGAGTACGCTTTGCCGCAGCCCTGTTGATAAAGAGAAATAACGTTAGTTTGTTTAACATGTTTGTGGTGATTGTAATTTAGATAAGAAATGATGGAGCGTTTTTGGTTTGTTTTAATTTGGTTGTAGTAAAATACAATATGAAATGTGACCTTGTTAGGTGATGCTACAACTTTTGAAACCGAATGGCTCATATCGAGTCAGGAAGAATATAATTTATATTGTGTCTATAAACCCGGTGTTACAGGTTAAAACTGCATCGTTCTCCCATTGTATTATGTTCTATTAGCATGTCTATTTACAATTATATTTACCTCATAAGGACAAACGTAGGGCTTCTCTCCAGAATGTGAGCGCAGATGAATCTTCAAGTTTTCGGCTCTGGAGAAACTCTTGTGGCATTGGTTGCATGTGTGCGGCCGTTCGTTTGTATGTGTGCGCACGTGAACTAACATTTTATACCTGCAGACAAGAAAATAATTTTGAAAAATGCACAGAAAAAAATTCTTCTATGTCAAGGAAAGTGAGCTAAGAGCAACTATAAAACTGACGTCCCACTTGTTTTTTCCTCCCCACCTACTTCAGTTTCATATAATGTATGTTTTGAAAATGAAGAGGGCTCAGAATCGTTTTTCCTAGAAATTATAGGGAAGGCCTACTTCCAGCAGTCCGTAAATACATAGGCTTCTACAGGTTGATGATGATGTTTTGCAAAAACTTACCGTGCATTGAATCCGCGTTGCGGCCTAGCGCATCCTTTCCATCCGCAATAGAAAAGTCCGTCTGAGTGCGCGTGGGCATGCGTGCGTGCGACGTGCGCGGACAGGCGCGCGACGCTCTGAAACCTCGCGCCGCACTCCCTCCACCCGCACACCCCCTCGGCATCCCCCTCTGTGCGCTCGGGGGATGAACCTCCGGAGGAGTCTTCATCTTCCAACTGTAAAGAGAGATAACGTCAGCATGATGCAATGATAACGCACTGTTTGTTTTTTTTGTCGATGCACTAGATACCTACCTAGTAGCGTAGCATGACTTAAATTAAAAGCAAAACAAAAATTTTCCGTGTAAACTAAAAACGCATGATAGGGAAATTATAAAGTAAGCTGAATCGGGTTTTGTTTTGGGAAAATCCGGTCTGCGCTGATATGATGAGATTTGTAAGTTATCACAATTCGCACCTGCGGTGGTAGCGGCGGCAATGGCACAGGCGCGGCCAGGTACGGAGCGAACCTCTCGGCCGGCATCCATCTCTGCACCCTACACCCCCCGTTCGGGAAGTTCGGGAACTCCTGCCTCCAATGCGGAAACACCAACATTTCAGATAAACTAGAATACTTTTTAAGTTTTAAAATAAACGCTCAGTTGTGGTCACCGTGAGGTCGCGACGGACAATGATACGCCTAGCACGGCCCGCTTGCTTATAATACGTCTCAGTGTGACAACGCGCTGATAACGATACGTCCCCTGCGAACACATAATGTGTATTTTCACCGTTTCATACCAAAAATGTCCCAACTTTTTAATGCTATATTAAAGATAAGGGTATTTTAAAGTGATTTCTGCAAGGTTTTAGTATGTATATGCAGTTTTTCGTGTGCTAATGGGCAAGTTTGGTCGGTTGGTGTGACTCGTGTTAGCTTATCAGAAGCCGCTTGGCTCGGCTGCTGTCCAGTTATTACCGGTGCGATAGACCGCGGTTCAATAGGTGACTGATATCGCGTCGGTGTGAAGCGACCTCTTACTGGTTCTGTTTACGATCTCATTACTTCAGCCTTCGAGAGATTTGTTGTTTTGTACTTGCGTCTGTAGATAAGTTGTGGTCGAGATTTGAAGAGGAAATGTTATGTAATTTGGTTTTGGGCTGTCACTAGGGCAGTGTTTCTTTTCTCTTCTTCTTTAGGCCTAAGAAGATGGAAAACGTCAACTTAGAAAGAGAGAGCCAAAGAATTTGCTCAAAATTTAATATTTGACCCTTTATTTTTATACTCTCTGGTCTAGATATGAGGTAAGTTAACATAAAAAAATAGAATCGAATTGAGAACCTCCTTCTTTTTTGATGTCGGTTAAAAAAGAAGGAGGTTATCAATTCGAAAGTTTATGTTTATTACTTCACAACTTTTTACTGAGTGGACCGATTTTGATGATTTTTTTTAACGAAAGCTGGTGCTTGTCAGGTGGTCCCCTTTAAATTTGTAACCGATCTGACGAGTAGGTAGTTTTTGAGTTATAGTAGTATTAGTGTATGTTCCAGTGCATTGACGTCAGTTTTTTCTTGAGTGTTATTTTGAACAGCGCATTTCCTACACTCGAGAATACATTCTTTGTGGATGTTGCAAAGTTTATTCTTTATTACAGCAATAAGTAATAGGTACTCTATTGAGCCATCGTAAAAACGATGTTGATAAAACTCAAATATTCCACATTTAAACCTATATGCGCTTAAATGTCTAGACTACCTGAAGTACTTTGAGATGATAAGTCATCAAACAAATATCGGATAATTCAGCAAGATACCATACCTACCTACCTGCTGGTAAGTCACGCACAGGATGTTCGTGATTACTATCTAATCACGTGGAAGTATGTGTAGGGCATGCTATAACTAGAAATTCCTCGGCTGTAATGTGTTCGGTTGACGTGTTCTTTGAGGTACCTACTTGACCCGTAGAGTTAAGGGTCAGGTAGGTACCTGCATAGATTTCCTACCGGAGGGCAGGAAATCTATGCAGAAATCTTGACATAACCTTGGTTCTCTACCTGGTTATGCCTTCAGGCTTTAGCGACTTTACTAGGTAACTAAGATACGTAGGCAACACAGAATTTGGATCTGAATTTATATTAGAGTTAGATTGATATTTTTTTTTACATTGTACCTACCTACAATGTAAAAAAAAATACTCTTACTCTAATTTGTTTAAATTAAAATGAAATTGCATAAATTACAAGAAAAACCGCCTATTACTTGAGCTTGCTGTAAAAATATACCTAAAAAATGTTTCCTCATACGATAAACACTAGTCGAACTCGTGAACAAAATACCGCGTCATTCTCTACTTTGTTAGGTTTTGAACTGGCTGAAGTGGCTGATTGTGTTGTCAATGTGTATGAACGTGTGGATGTGTGCGTGCGCTGACGGCCCCCTGCGGCCGACTGGCATACCGCTTTCTACCGGTTCCCTTATCACTTGCTGTTTGTCGTCTATACTCGCCTCTGATAGTGCTGACTTAATGAAGGACTCAATGTAGGTATTGTGGCAATTAACGTTTACAAAAATGATGCAAGTTTCGTGTCGTTATGGGTTCTTGGTTCCTCCCCTGATAGACTCCTGGATTGTAAACAATATCTGTGGAGTGGATGAACTTCTTCAAGGGTAAGGGTAGTTAACGATCGATGGTGGATCAATGGGTGATCTATGGCATACGTTTGACAGTGTACCATTGTTTGATGATCGATTGATCTCGATGAGCATCGCTATCGGGCAGATCGATTTGATGTGCTAAGCTAAGCTACCGCGTTGCTCGACGTGATCTGCTTTGTCTATCGGCAGTCGTTGTTTGGGCGATTGTTTGAAACACAGCGTGAAAGAGCCGTGCACTCTACGTGTTATTCGCATGTTCTAAGCACCCAAAAATATGAAACACGATAAAATTCTAAAATTTTATTAATTTTAGACGGCGTTTAAGGTTATTTAATTTTCAAAGAAAAAAAGAGTTCACTTTAGTTTTAATATTTTACAGAACGTGTGTGCTCTGTAATTTTTCATGTAATTTTACTGATTGAAGTGTGTAGGTAATACATGGAAATTCACAGTGAATTTTCACTAGTGATGAATAAAAAATCATATTCTTTAACCACTTTCAAATGCTTTGGATTGGAGTTTATATGTCCGTTTAATTTCTGTTATTTCAGTAAAACGCACCCACAGAGTGTTAGGTATTTGTGGACCGTCTTTCAGTCGCTGTGGGGGATGAAAGTTATTTTGATTTATTTAAGTATCATCGAGGCTAGCCATCATTGACGGCATATTCGGATGCCTTTGCCCAACCAAAAGTTGATTGATTTTTTTATAGGAATAGTACGATTGTTGTTTCATGTCTTTTGCAGTTACTGAAGGTTTGTCATTTGTTTTTAGGTCAGAGAGTACATAAACAAGTGCTTTCACAACACAAAGTCTATATTGGCGCGTTGCTATCAGCAATGGGCATGGGTCAGCTGGACGTTTCGAAGCGTTCGGTTCGAACCGGTTTGTTAATTCTTATCAATACATTGCATGAAGCATTTGTTTCATCATCGTATGTAAATAATGACAATTGCAATGGTACCTTGGATACACTGATCGAAATTTAACTACCAACAAAATCTACGTATAGAGTGGTGGGATTCTATTCCATTATTGTAAAACCCGGGAGACATTTATTTAGTGTTCATTTGTACCTACGAAATATATTTAAACTGGATGTACTTAGGTAGGTACTTACAATTTGCAATAATGATATTGTTTGTACCTACATTCCTATGGTGATTAACCTTGAATTAATAATTTATATAATACTATCATCCTATATATCATATATCATAATAGGTAATTATGTATTTGTCAATTTATCATACTTTGCCCCTTTTTTGATTGATTACCCAATTTACCTACGCATATTACATAAATAAATACAATATATTTCTTGTCTACACAATTTAAAAATGCATAAGGCTTGAATAAACTAAGTTACATAATTGCATGGCCATTGTTGACTGCGTGTGTTAAGCCACCAAGGGTGAATGATTTAATATTGCAATAGCAAATAAATCTTATAATTTTATAGCCATATAATTGTAGTTACTAAATTTCTGCATAAAAACTGGGTACCTACTGCCGGCTGCACTAAGATGTGTTAATTAAAAAAAAATGAAAATAGTGCCACAATTAATATTGCGATTAACACCAAAATAATAAAATTATATTAACTGGACATTACTCAATTAACCTCACTGATTTCATAATTTTGAGTTTTTGCTTTGTGAGAGTTATTGTTTTCGATGTCATTTGTCATTGTGTTATTCAAAGCAAGCCCGAAATTAAACCTCAGCTTACAGTTTGCTTCAAGAACGGAATTTTTCCATCATAATATCCACCCGTGCCAAAGTGGAAAACCGCGAATATAATCCCTATGTGTCACCCTGGATTAGTAACGCTATTGACAGGATGATAAGGCTGACGAGACTAGTAGGACAGGTATTTGACCTTCTGAAACTAGCAAAATTTACATCGCAACAGCATCCCGTCCCGTTTTGGGATAATATCTTAATCTGTGAGGGAACTGGGGGCAGATTTTGCCCAGTGCTTCTGTAACACAACTTGTACTTATGATACAAACAGTAAAATGTGTGTGTTTGCATGACTATTGCGATGCTGCAAAGCTACCATGAAATAAATTAAGCCGATAGCCCGATACAAGTGCAGCCGACTGTACCTACGCATATTTCTGCGACACTGCTGTAAAGTAACGAATTGGTAGACACTAGTGCAGCCGACTGTACCTACGCATATTTCTGCGGCACTACCAGAAAATATGGAATTGTGCACATTTTAAATAGCCGACTGTACGTATATTTGGCGTGTAATGGATGATAGTCAGACACCAGTCTCGATGCTCGGTGCTGATGGCGGGCGATAACCTGATAACGAGATGATAAGGAAACGTCTAATCCTTCGTCTGAATGTTGGTCATGATCATGCCACGATCACGGCTTGTGCACGTGACCATACGTACAGGCATGCGTGTGCTAAAATTATGACAGATTTTTAGGTACAACCAACCTTGATGACGTCGGGAAACTTTGGGCACTCTTACTTTTTTTTTATGAAAGACACTAGCGCCTTCTGAATGTACCTGGAAGCGCTTTGTAATTCCTTCAATGTCATCCCAAGAAATCGCATTGCTAAATTTATTTCCGTGTAAAAATTCTATTTAAACTTTTTTTTTTATTTTAGTTCTTATATATTCACTATACATAGTATAAAATAGTCGCTTTCTCTGTCCCTATGTATGCTTAAATCTTTAAAACTACGCAACGGATTTTGATGCGGATTTTTTAATAAATAGAGTGATTCAAGAGAAAGGTTTATAAGTATAATACATGCATGATATAGTAGAAAAACAATGTGCACCCGTGCGAAGTAGGGGCAGGCGGGCGGGTCGCTAGTAGGTATTAGATATTAGGTAGGTATTTAGGTTTAAGTACATATGTCTTGTGTAGATTTAGGTATTTATTTTATCTTGTTTTTTAATAGTTGTAGTAGTTATTAATATAATTTATTTATCCTCTCTCATTTTGTACACGCACCCACCTCTAATTTCAATCTCTCACAATCCTTCAAGGTTTGCTGGAAGAGAACTCTTTTTAGGGTTAAGCTCGCCTTTGTACATGTATTGTTATTTAAGTTTACTGTATATTTTCACTGTGTACAATAAAGAATAAAGAATAGGTTTGTATGGATGGATGGGTGCTGGATGGATGGATGTTTGTTACTCTTGGCAGAGAGTTAGATTATAGTCTGCAATAGCACATATGCTACTTTTTATCCCGCGGGAATACCGGTATTAAAATCTGCGTGGGTCAAACCGCGGGATGCAACTAGTTTTTAATAATTTGTATGGACCTTTTCAGTCTACGTATTTGTTGTTATTTGAATGTCATATTTTTTAACTAGCAACCCGCCCGCGCGCCCCTGCTTCGCACGGGTGCACATATTATTCATGTATTATACATATAAACCTTCCTCTTGAATCACTCTATCTATTAAAAGAAAGCGACTTTGTTTTATAGGTTCTATGTAGTGATGATAATGTAAAATTGTGTCAAATACCTAACGCTTGACGAGCCAAGGTTTTAACATAGCAAATATGTTGTTAGGATTGTCAATAAATGATAGATACAATTACAGTACACCTCCAAATAATGAGACTATACCAACTTTCGAATATGACCACATTTTTATAAAGTGAGTTTTTATTAAGTGGTAACCATCACCCACTATAACAAAGCATTGCCTCGTAGGTAATTTACGCAAATATGATCGTGCCCTATCTGTGTTCATCAGCTTGAGGCATACCTACAGATGTTAAAACCTCTGTGCCTGTAATTACACCAACAACCACACTCTTCAGACCGAAACAGCAACGCTGCTTGGCGGCAGAAAAAGGCGTGGTGGTAGTACTTCCCCTAACGAGCCCTTCACATAAAGCTCTCCTACTCTTACCACCTCCTCCACTCTCTTTATTGAGATTTCTAAAAAGCCGCGTTTGATAGAGGTTTTGTTCTGGGGCTTATTTAATGGTTAACATAACACCAAGTTTCACTTGTATTTATTACCTATTTATCCTACTACTATAAACGTGAAAGTTTGTAAGATAGATGGATGTTTGTTACTCTTTCACGCCAGAACGGCTGAACGGATCTGGATGAAACTTGACAGAGAGATAGATTGCAGTATGGAATAGCACATTGCTACTTTTTATCCCGTGGGAATACCTTGATTAAATCTGCGCGGGTGAATCCGCGGGACGCAACTAGTATTAATATACTTGTAATTAACATAGCTTCAAATCGGTTTTCAAACCGGTTCGATAAGGTACCAAGTACCTAGATGTAGTTCCGCAATCGCACTATAATGTTTCCGGTTTGACTCGGAACCCTTTAAAATGTATAATACCTAAGTACCTATACTCGGATCCAGAATTAAAGATAATTTTTGTAAACAAAGAAATGTCATGATATGTCACTGTCAAGTCAACAAGTCAGGGACAGATAATATTTTTTAACCATGGATCACTATTTAGTGGTATTGGCACGCGGTTTTGCTTGTACGAATACCTACAATATTTTATTTCCTAACGAAACTTCAGAAAAAAGAATGGGTTGAGGCTCCATGTTTGTAAAAATACAAACACAGCAATAAGGTCGAAAACTTAACAAAACATACAACAATAACAATAGAACGAAAACAAAAACTCAACAAGGCACAATTGCACACAAGCAGCGAAAATGGAAAACATTCGACTTCGATGTTAGAGAGACGAATGAAATTCCAACAAAATGTACCAATTGTTTCAAACTTCTGTGATTTGCTCCCATTTTTCTCCGATGATACCAGTGTCGTAAATTATTTTCGTCTAATATTTTATAATTTTGTAAATAAAATTAAATCACTACATAGTATAAAACAAAGTCGCTTTCTCTGTCCCTATATCCCTATGTATGCTTAAATCTTTAAAACTACGCAACGGATTTTGATGCGGTTTTTTTAATAGATAGAGTGATTCAAGAGGAAGGTTTATATGTATAATACATGCATGATATGTACACCCGTGCGAAGCAGGGGCGTGCGGGCGGGTCGCTAGTAAATTATAAAGCAGAGTACAAAACCATTGCTATTGTCCATTCTAAGGATATTGATTAGAAAATAAACCCTACCTTGGGTAATTTGAAAAATGGAGTAATATTTTCTAAGCTCCTATGTCGAAACAATCATTTTTATATGGGAACACCTTTGTTGACAAAAATTATCTTTAATTCTGAACTGGATAGGTCATTTAATATTTATACCATTAACTGACCGTACCATAAACTACATAAATTTATAAAAGGATCAGCTAAAAACTCACCATTATCCGAGCACTTTCAAACCATCTTCGAATATTCTTTGTTTTTCTTCTTCAGCTGACTGAAGTGACTGCAGCGAGCGGCCGTCCGCAACTGCTGTAGCTTTCCCGCCAAAATAAAGCTGTTCCGACCACACGCGAACCACGCCAAAATAAAAACTCGAAAATAGCCATCGATACGCGACGAAATTAAAATAGTTGTGTACGCGTTGACGACACGGGCCGAATGTATCCCGATTTCCCCCCCAACAGAGTTTTCTTTACGCTTCAAATTCGACCCCATATCTCCTCACGCTTTCTTCAAAACTGGTTTGTAGGTACCACACATGTTTTGCGTTATTGTCTTAGGCTGATAGTATACGCCAAAAATAGGCGGATTCAACATTTTCATAAATACATATTTGACTTACGCAACAAACTTATTAACAACTACACTATAGGTCTATCCTATGTGGTCGCCCAGCGACAAAGCCTGTTAAATAAATAAAATAAAACTACTATCCTACTTTAATCATCTATATTTGTACCTATTTGTACTAAATAATTGTAGCTTATTCATTACTTTCTGGTGTTTTCTTCAAAAACACTAAAATATTCGCATAAGATGATCAAGTGAGAGCTCTGCCGCAGAGATTTTTTTTATTACAAATAATCCCAACTATCACCCTGTTTCGTTTGATCCACGATTTTTTGCCCACCCTGTATTTTTCATGGTTTTCATTTCACAAGTCTATTTCATCTGATATTAAAAACAATTTAGTAATGAATGAAACGAACCGGATGCTAGCACTTTTATTTTTAAGGCGTTGACAATACCTAATGTACCTCTCGCTCGCACGATTCAACATATTGAGAGATATAAAATCACTAAGCCTGATTTTGAGAAATCGTAACAACCAATTTGTGTGCAATCACATTGCACACGGATTGGTAAAAAATTCATTTTGATCGATGAAAGTTTTCCTACTCAAAAGTTTGCACAGCATAATTATTACCACATCACCTTACGAGTCCCATCTAATGTTAATGTTTAACCTGGATTCACAAACAATAAACGATTTATGATTTATTTGTTAGGTATGGTAAAACCTTGGTTCGTCAAGCGTTAGGTATTTGACAAAATTTTACATTATCATCACTACATAGTATAAAACAAAGTCGCTTTCTCTGTCCCTATGTATGCTTAAATGTTTAAAACTACGCAACGGATTTTGATGCGGTTTTTTAATAGATAGTGATTCAAGAGGAAGATTTATATGTATTATACATGCATGATATGTGCACCCGTGCGAAGCAAGGGCGAGCGGGCGGGTCGCTAGTACTTATTAAAATGCTCGCTAGTACTTTAATACAAAAGGGTACTAAAATAGGCAAATGGGGTCGAAGCCGCGCGTCGAGTAGGTATCCATCTATATCCATACAAATATAGATTGAAATACAGGTGCGCTCCGGGAGATGTGATTCTACTGTAATATTCAAGTTTATTATTCTTAGGCAAGAACATAATATCCTAAGAAATATTTTTTTCATTGGTTTAATCAGTGTGTATATAAATTTATTTCAAACGGGTACCTACATACCTACTAAGTATACTTAGTTTATATCGTCTTGAACCTTGGACTTTGGTCTTCAGGCCACTGCAGTGGACTACCTGTGGGTGGATTTAGCCTCATGTTGATAAGATGTTCAAGTTCCGTATTATTAAATAATTTTGTAAGCAAGGTGACTCATTTTTCACAATTCCTTGAAGTAACAATACCTAAATCGATAAAATTTGTAGTGAATCGAACCGATTTCAAACGCATTTATTATTTTGACGACCTCAGTGGCGCAGCGGGCGAGAGTCCGCCTGCGATGCAAGAGGTTGCGGATTCGATTCCCGCCTCGGACCAAATTTGTGTACGATATAACACAAGCTTTGAGTAGCTTACTTTGGGGCTAGATGGTGTTGTGTGGATTGTCCAGCATTATTTATTTATTATTATTGTAAAAATTTCGTTTTAAATACGTGTTTTCAGGCAATGAAAAACAAAATGAAAAATGTGACTCTTCCTGACATCTATTGCCGAGTACCTAATACTTATTATTTTTTAGGCTACTTCAGTTGATGGCGTTGTTTAGCAACCGAGAAAAGCTCGGTCATCCAGGTACTACTTTTTTAATACAATTTTTTTATATAACAACAGCCAGAGAACACACATCTTTTATTCATCACACAAATAAATATTTGTTCTCGGTGGGGAACGAGACCACAGCCAAGAGAAGGCAGGCAGTGCTGCCGTCTTACCGTAAAAGGTTACAACTAACATTTCTTTCAAAATTGAGTTGCACAAAAGGAAAAGGCGCATCTGACGAATTAAAAATAAGTTCTTTCTCAATCCTGCATTGAGTTACAAAGGCAAAAGGCACATCTAGATTTTTGTAATAAGTTAACAGGAAAAATCATGATTTTACAAAGAATGAGAATAAATAAATAAATATAGATGAATATAATACGTATAGTTATGCAAGTAATTGCATTTATTTTATCTGCACTGCATGTATACATTCAAATGATTTTTATTCCCGAAAACATGAAAAAACTTTAAACCCATTTTTTCGAGATTTACAATTTGTTAGATGTGCCTTTTTGCGGTAAAACGGCAGAGTAGGTAACCATGCCAACTGAGCTGTGTGGGCGGCAAAGGCTATGCAA
The DNA here is from genome assembly GCA_963576535.1 of Plemyria rubiginata. NCBI lineage: Eukaryota > Metazoa > Arthropoda > Insecta > Lepidoptera > Geometridae > Plemyria > Plemyria rubiginata. The sequence continues at coordinate 10,090,221 of OY754908.1, read as the reverse complement.
GGAGCTGTCTTTTTAGCTAAATGCTAGTGCCAGTGCCCTTTATGTAGCACATTTTTTTTGCCTATGTCGAAGCTAATACTAACAATTTGTGAAATAAAAGAAAAACTATTTAACTCCCATTATACCCAAAATTCTACTACTACTACTATTTATACCCAAAATTCTTTTGAGATGCAATATCATTGAATAATATTAGGGGTAAAAAAGGAAAGACCATCTATCTCTGAAGGCAACTAAAATAAACACAGGCAAATGGTTAAATTTTCAAGTTTATTTAAGTAGCTTATGGACTAATTTTACCTGAAAAAACTCATCAATTGAAATAAAGGCATGTTTCAAAGAATGTGGTAGGAGTTAAATGCTTCTGGGTATAAAACATAATAAAACAAAAAACGAACAGCAGGCTAAGTTAATGTACTAATTCATCTCGTAGACAGATTGCATTAAATACTATTATATTAATCTGCTCTTAATTAATAATGAAGACAGAACAATAAACAAACACACGCGGAATGAACAGTTATTTTAACGGAATACCATAAAGGTACCTAACTGTGCATTTCCCTTGCGCTTTCAGGCTGTAAAACAAAACTAAGTACATGTTTTTCTAAAATAAAACCTGCTAAATAAAGTCACTGTGCGACTTAAAGTACATAAGGCCAGTTTTGAATATATGTTCGTCGTTACACTGGTTCTTTTATAAAATCAAAATCGAAAGTTGTCACTCATCTCATTACATGCCATTGTTTTTTTGAATCTAGATCATTCCATCGTTCGTCGTTGAAAATCTAAATTTTCAACGACGAACGAATAAGCGGAAAAATTATATTTGAACTAAGTATCAAACTTAAGTCGATGCCCGAACACATGCATTATCGTATACTTAATATTACACATACAATTGAGCCATCAAATTTAACACGATTTACCTAACAAAATGCATTAAGCAATCGTGATAAAGAATAGACAAAGTAAAAATATTTGATACACCTAAACGAAATTTAGACTAAAAATACAAAATGCAGAAGCAAGAACACTAGGCTACCAAAAAGCTATAATATTAAAAAGAAAATACTATTTATTGGTATCTTGCTCTAATCCACGTCGCTAATTGCTACGTCACTTAAATTTAATTACAGAAATATACTAAGTGAATATTTCAAAACCATTAAATATAATACTTAGAGCTGATAATGGCCATGTTTCCAAATAATTTAGAATACCTACAAAGATTTTTAAAATGGTAAGTATTTGAAAAAATCTTAGGTTTGTCAGAATTTTTAAACATTTTAATAAAATAATCTTGGCAAGAATGTTAAGTAGATAGACCGTTAAAAATACATTTATTTTACACATTTTAAGTACTGCCGCCTCAAAATTCGAGGATAACTATGAATTTTGAAGTATTTAAGTAAAATGGAGAATTTTTGAGTTGCTTTATAGGTTCTTTGTTATTTTTTACTATAAAAATAGGTGATAGGTATTCCTACTTGTTATTTCATAAGCAACTGATGAGATCTTGTAATTCATTGTTGTTTTTGAATTAACCGAATTGCTTAACTGACTCAAAGGTAAGTAGCCTACATCATGTGCTGAAAAAAAGATTAGGTAACTCTTTTATCAACCCATTTTAGAAAATCCACGTAAAGCCTACGAATAAGTAAATAATTTATTGGTAGCGTAAAGCCACGTTATTACAAATTTCCTCTAAACCGTAATGACATTGCATATTTCTAAAGAACGTTTCAGATAATGCAGCGTAAAATTACTGTAGTAGTAGGTAAGTTTTGTGTAGGTACGGACGGCCTACTACAACATAAAAAAATCTCCTAGCATGTTTTTTTTTATAGTTTGCGGCTTCTTAAGCGTGTAGACATTATACCATTACATTAGTTTGTGGATAAAAAAACGGAGTTTCTTGTACCTATATGTAAATATATATGTAAGTAGATAATTTATCCCCCAGTTTCTGAAAGCTCGGTCAACACTAATCAGCTGTCAAGTCACTTGCTATTTCATCTTTTACTTTAAATTAGATAGAGATAGCAAGTGACCAGACAGCCGATTAGTGTTGATCGCGCTTTTAGAAACCGGGGGTTAAAGTTCATTAATTTCTGTCATAATTTTATCTTGGTGGAGAAAGCGTGAGGATGCGGCTGGTTGTTCATGCCTCAATCACGCGTATGTCTCTTTAAAACGTTTCTGCAGATGGTGTGCTGCGTTTAAGATACGGTGATGCAGCGTGATGTGCACGGGTGCGAAGGGGATAGGCGCAGGGGTGTCTACGACGCGCAGGGGGAGCGGGGGAAGGATGGCGTCGTTGTCCGGGTGGCAGAAGAATGCGACGCAGTGGCGGCCGCGAGCGCGGGCGTATGTGCCGGTGGGGACCACGACACGGTGCATCTGGAAAAATGTCAATGATAAGATTATAGATCTATGCCGCTCACGAGGTCACGATCGCATCTGAAAATGAAGTAGCTTAGCTTCATCACCATTACCAATCATGTCATTTTGCTCTAACCACCCCTGGCATGTATCAACTTCACTGATCTGTAATATACATACTAACAGAAATCAGGGACCTACTTAGAGATCGAGGCTCATCCGTTGGTGCTAGAAGATAAAGAGTTTTTATGCGTTTTCCTTAAGATGTCCGTGACACACTATTTTCCGTTCTCTTGAGCTTTATACTGTCGTGTCGCTTTCTGTTGCGTGCAGTTTGTATCAGAATCCGAAAAGTTTGTAAAAGCACTTAGCGGAAGCTTAATTTAGCCATAACATTTTGCATTGCAGATGCGGAAATCTCTTGAATCGCTCTGACAATTCTATCCAGTCTCTTAATCTGTTCAAGATCTGATATGATCGAAGTGTAAGCTAAGACATTACCTAGTATGAGTATCAGAGTGTCGATACTTACAAGTGCTGGAAGAAGATTGCCCGTCCAGGCTGCAAGTAGCTCACCAGTCTGCACTAGAATAGCGCCAGGGAGATGGCCGACGGTCTGCCATTTTTCTTCGCCATTCAACTTCACCTGGAAAACGAAAGCCATCTTCTAAATGACGTCAAACTACTGTACCTACATACGAAAAGCTACCGTGCATCGGTAAAGTTACTGTGCATCATGTGAAATGACCCTTTGCTGATAACTTTATAAAAACACTTGAAATCGCTATAATTAAACATGGTGGACTTTCCACACAAGACTTTCTAGCCCAAAACTAAGAAAAACTTGGTTATTTTGATCCGAAATCTCCAAATAACTCAAACACCGTCCGCTCATCGTCGTATTTGGGAAAATAAGACGATAGGCAAGCACGACACAGACGCAAAGTGCACTAGATTACGGTCTACGCAGTAATCTTGCTGTATAGTGCACGTCACCCAAAAATAACACTGGAAAATAGTGGGGGGGGGATGTGTTTGCGCATACAAAATACTCGCAGCATCACACCCCCTCCTTCCAGCGTTCTTTTTGCATGACGCGCACTATACCTACCTATCTTTTTCTAGGAAAACAAATGACTTCATCAAACACTTTACGTCGAATGCTACTGAGAATGTCGAATGCATTTACTGAGAATGTTATATTACCTATTCTATTGTTATTTTAATTATCGTGATATCAAACTACGAACGAGAACATTATACAAACACTGTATTATCTACCTACTTGTGGCAACCGGCTACCAGTTAAAATTGCTAAATGACTTATAAAATATGTAACGAAAAACACGTAGCAAACTATGTCTTTTCGAAATGTTTCTTGTACAGATGAAAACGAATGTACCTACCCACCTATCTTTTTGCCTTAATAATAGTACTCAGTTAACTTTTATCACATTGTTTGCGTATGTTTGTAAAGGTGGCAGTCGTTAATGCATTGATAGATGTATTATAACTAAGTTAATGCCCATGTTGCACGCGTGCCCGTATATCTTGAGAACAGTATAATCAAATCTGATCAGGTCATTCAACAAGGTAGGTATGTTCATTTTTGACAGAGGTGAGTCGCCAAATCCAGAGAAGAGGGCACAGAATGTTTTTTTCTGGAAATGTATTTCATTTGATGATGTAGATAAGATAATGTTTATTTCCAGACAAAAAGAAATACATGATGAGTTGAGCCATACAGAGGTCTTATTCTGACAACATTCCCTTTCGTGCAAGTTAAAAAACTGTGTTACGGCAAGGTAAGTGCTTCTCTCCCCAGCAGTGCAAGTACCGTTCTTATCGATCGCTTAATTGACATTTAGAATCGCCAAAAATTCGTTAAAAATGGTTTCGACAATGGATAAAACCAAGGAATTTGAATACAAGTACATACATATATTCCTTGGATAAAACCATTTTTAACGAATTTTGAATGTCAAATTAAGCGATCGATAAGAACGGTACTTGCACTGCAGGTGCTGCTATTTGTTATATCTAAAAGATAGAAATACTTACACTGTTAGATGTTAAATTACCTCGAGGCCTCCTTCAGAGTCCTGCGTGAGCAGCGTAAAGGTGCCATAGTCCGCGTGTGCGCCACACCTGGTGTAGTGCACCACGTCGCTCTGGCAGCAAGGCCCCACGTCCTCAGGCGGGACTGGAGGGTAGTAGAGCAGACGCATGGTGGAGGCGTTGCGGCCGTCGCTCTGCATCATGCCGGAGTGACAGGCCAGAAGAGTTGTAGGAGGAATTCCTGGAGGGAGAACAATGACGTTATTATGAAATCCCACTAAAATTAAATGTGAATGTTTGGATGTCTGTTACTCAATAACGCATAACGCCAGAACGCTCGAACGGATCAAGATGAAATTAAGTACAGAGATAGATTATTGTCTGGCTGGAATAGCACATAGGCTACTACTACTACTAAGGCTGTTTCCCATAGGTGTACCTAGTCAGAGACAACAGGTTTCCATAAGCTGAAATTGAAAAAGAAAACGAATTTTAGAGCCTGGAGTTCGTGTTGGTAATAAGCGTTTGGGAATAATCGGGATATCTAGCGTGCATGGAGATTACAGTCGTGAAGCTCTTTTAGTTTATTCTAGATTGAACAATTTTGACATTGAAAACACAAGCGAAGCGACCTCATGTCACCTCTTTAGGGATCTATTTTAAAATGATCTCAAATAAGATAGCGAGCTAAGAGCGAGGCAGTCTGACTTCTGCCTTCGCAGTGTCTAGAGCCATTTTCACTACAATACTCAAATCAGCCCTCATCAATCTAGCCTCTGAGGCGCACTTAAAATCCTTCAGCACAGTTTCGAAAGAACTGGACATGACAAGAAGAAGAATGGTTAATTAACTGCAATAACCTTTGCAGTGTCCAGAGCCTTTTTCACCAACCTCGATCAATCTAGATTGAAGACTACAACATTCAAATTAGCCAGGTCCTTAATGGTTAATAAGTAGCCTCTTTGAGGCGCACTTAAAAACCTTATTTCTTTACTATGCGACCCGCCCCTGCTTCGTACGGGTGCACATTGTTTGTCTACTATATCATGCATGTATTATACATATAAACCTTCCTCTTGAATCACTCTATCTATTAAAAAACCGCATCAAAATCCGATGCGTAGTTTTAAAGATTTAAGCATACATAGGGATATAGGGACAGAGAAAGAAAGCGACTTTGTTTTATACTATGTAGTGATTGCACACAGTAAAAACATACAGTAAACTTAAATAATAAAACATGTACAAAGGCGAGCTTAACCCTAAAAAGAGAGAAAACCTTCACCACATTTTTTTGAAATAACATTCTTCTTGTCACGACAAGAAGAATGGTGAATTACCAAGAGCATAGGCGAGCGCTTGCAGCAGCACGCGCGACAGGTTTGTGAGATCCTGGGCGAGCGGCACAGAGTGTGACGTGAACTCCGGCACCTCCTCCTGAGCTGGCATCGCCGCCGCCGTCAGTGTGGTCACGTTGAACGTGTGACGCAACTCCTGCAAGCGGTAGAACATCCTGTTGCATTTATATTACACTAGTTGCGCCGCAGATTTAAATCCCGGTATTCCCACGGGATAAAAAGTAGCCTATGTGCTATTCAGACTATAAGCTATCTCTCTGCCAAGTTTCATCCAGATCCGTTCAGCCGTTGGCGTGAAAGAGTAACAAACACCCATCCATCCATACTTAAAAACTTTGGCGTTTTTAATAGTTGTAGGATACTCCCGGTTTCAAAGCTCGAGCAATACTAATCGGCTTTCAAGTCACTTGATAGATTTGAAGTAAAAGCTGAAATAGCAAGTGATTTGAGAGCGGTAGGACTCGATTTACAAAATTCATAGCTTTTATTTAAGCCAAACCAGTTTTAGATTTAAAAGTAACATTATTATTTTAGATTTAAAAGTAACATTATTGTTACATATATGAGATATATGTAACAATAACATAATATCAACTCATAATTGAAAAAAAAGTAAGAGAAAATGGTACAGGGCAGTTTCTAATTAAAAAGCAAAATCTAAAACCCGAAAAAGTCATGTAAAATGCGTGTAGATCTCAAAAATGTCTCTCAAAAAAACGGGTGTACGTGTATTTTACTCCACATCTTAAAAGATCATAGGGGTATTGAACTGCAATACCCCAAGTCGCAAATAAGCATGATCGCTACCAAGAATATGCAAGACCCCTCGGAGCGTGTAAAAATTTGAATCAGTCTAACCGTTTTGGTGGTATCGAACTGCTCCATGCCAGGCTTCACGTATCCATGGTTGCTGACGGGGTTGCGCAGGTACTGGGCCTGGCAGCCCTCGGGGAGTGCGCAGAAGTTGTCGAGGTCACCGTAAATTGTCTTCAGCTGAAAATTGCAATATATTTTTCTAGTTATATGGTTGGTAAATTTTTGGTCGACACGAGGCGCGTTTATTTTGCTACAATCTTTAACACTTTAAGAGCACCGGTGGTCTAGTGGGAGTGACCCCGCCTTCCGATCGTAAGGTCGCAGGTTCGAATCCAGTCGTGCACCATTGGATTTTTCTATCGAAAAATTTATGTGCGCAATGCCAGTGCTCTTAAACGGTGAAGGAAAACATCGTGAGGAAACCAGTTAGTATTCTAACAGCGGCGATGGGCTTGCAACCTGTCACGTATGGAATACTAACTACTGCAAAATGTGGGTATGTGCCAAATGTAATGTTTGGACGTACCTCTGACTACCCCGCTTAGACATCCTCAAAGAATCTTGAATTAGTACCTACTTGGTACTGGGAGATCTGAAGGGATATCTACCGTACTTGGGGATCAAAGTCGTGAAGCTGTTTCAGTTTTTTTCAGTTTCTTTAACACTCTTACATCGAAAATAAGGCAAACTGTCATGAAAAAAGAAAGTTGTAACAAGGACAACGTCCGCGCGAGCGCAACATCACATCTTTTTACACATTCCTTTTTCATCTTAACGGTTAGTTAATTGTTCACATGAGGCTTAACATCCGTATGCCTCAAGTTGATGGACGCAGGGCAGTGCATCGTAGGGCACGTTCCTATTGTGCGTGACCTACGGGGCAATGTTTTGTTTATAGGTTATGGTTACCACTTAACATCAGGTGGGCCATCTGCTTGTTCCATCACCTAGTTGTATTAAAAAAAAAACGGTAGGTACGGAGATATTAGTGGTTTAGCTATCGTTTCGTAGCGAGCCCATTCATTTCTCAGTAGCAAATACCCAGCTACAAACAAACCTCGTATAAATTTTTCTCATGAGCATAGTCATCAGGTTTCATTATAAAGATCTTACTTTCTCATCAGCGATCCCGTGGTTGACCAGCACTGCGATGCCTTTGCCGCTGAGCGCGGTAAACAGCTGCTGTCCGATCCGCCTCACTACTGACTTCATAGGGCATACATCTGTCCCTGAAAACAATAGAAAGTCGACATTTAGTCAGTGGCTCCTCAAGCAAAAGAACCAATTCAACCAGAGACGATATCGAAAACTTGACAAACAACACAAAGAATTTGAAACCACAAAGCAGTCATAACAATGACTCACATATTTTAAATGGTCTAGAAGCACTAAATATTATAGATAGATAGATAGATAGATAGATAACTCTTTATTGTTCACCACACAGAAACATAGTACAGAGTAAAAGCATACATTTAAGGTAAAACAATGGGCGACCTTATCGCTGAGAGCGATCTCTTCCAGGCAACCTTGGAAGGATAAGAACTAATCAGAAATTGACGGCGGTGTAGTTACGGAATAAAGTTTAGATAATCTATTGGACCTAAACCTACATATTTACTAATAGCCATGTAAGTACATAAGTACCTACTCAAGGCACAAGCTAACTTAACCTAACTAGCCTAACATGACAAACTAAGCAATTCTAATACGTAGGTACTTTATAGTTAAAAAAATAAATAAATAAACTAATATAATATATTAGTTTATAAGTATATTATTATATATTTTAATTATTTATTAATTTTAAATTATATTATTTTAAATTATATATATATATATATTTTAAATTATTTATTAATTTATTATTTATTTTAAGCAGAAGTATATATTTTATTTATATATTATATATATTATATTATTTATATAAATAAAATATATACTTCTGCTTAATAACAATATACGGACAGATAACTAGGTAGTGATTGACGATAAATAGTGCTCCTTCAACTTCAACTTAAAAGTAATGTGCGAGGATGCCATTTTAATCTCCAGAGGCAGAGCATTCCACAGCTTGACAGCTTGGACAGTAAAAGAGTCACTGTAAAAGGAGGTGCTATGACATGGAGTTTTCAGTAGTAAGTTTTCCGTTGACCTTAACAAACGATTACTGCAGGAATGAAGATACTCGAATCTATCTTTAAGATAGCGAGGTGAGAAGGGATTGAAAAGAATAGAATAAAGAAGAGTAAGAAAATGCATGTTACGGCGAAGACGAATAGGAAGCCATTTAAGTTATTATCGTCGGTAAATGAATAATTTTTGCATTATGGCTAAGCTTGCCACCTCATTTAGTGGCTGATACGACCAAGGTAAATTGATATTTTATTCTGAATAGTCATACCTATGTTAACTTAAATATTTGACCGTTTTGCAAAACACAAATGTGTTGCCAAATGGAAATCGAACTATGACCTCGATCGGATCGGCTAGTCGCTTGCCTCGTCTTGAAGGTCCCGAGCTACTGGGATCTACAGTATACACTACCGTGATTAACTCAGACCTCTAACTGATTTGTGTCATTCACATTCGTAGTAATTTTCATGAGCAAGTTGTAGTTTCATGCATGCGCGACGACACAAAATTGTCAAGTAAAACGGTTTATCCGCCCGTTAGTATCCAAATTCCTTGGTTTTTATGCCTATGATCATTCGTCGCGTTGTTAGTGATACCTCAGCTGACTAACGCCCGGTTTCTGAAAGGCCAATCAACGCTAATCGGCTGTTAAGTCACTTGCTTTTTCAGCTTTTACTTCGAGTTAGATAGAGATAGCAAGTGACTTGACATCCGATTAGTGTTGATAGGCCTTTTAGAAACCGGGGGTAAGGTTATAATTAGATTTTAATCATACACGTAGCTTATAACTATTCTTCCATCACCGCCCATTAATGTCGAAAAAGGCTTCGAAGTCTAAAGGAACGCAACTGGGAACATCTCCTGTCATCCTGTCACCAATTCGTCTTCGGCAAACACGACACCGTATGCCCCTCAGATGTGACGTGTCAAAGAGGAATATCCAGGCTCATGATAATTATGATGACCTTGCTTGTGCAATGTGAATAATGTAGGGTAACTGTTCGGAGTTAGCTGAAGGCCTGGCCGTGACACGGTTTGCACGTAATACCCACTGACTGACATGTATAATTTTTAAATGCATTTTTCTCTTTTATTTGGTTAAATGGCAGTTTACCATCACCATATCATATAGTTTATCATAATCATACTTAGATCGTTTGAGGCGTTAGATGTTATGGTTGATCTTTATTTGAGTAACAAACAGTTTATTCATAACTGAAACTGACCTGTAGGTACTACTTCTTATTATATTTTTTGCTATGGATGTGTCTTATATTTTTTCTAGGATACTCATATGTCTACAACGAAACGTTGCGTTGTGTGGATAGTATTTATTTATTTGTTATTTTTGTCGGTAGAACATTAATGTTCTACCTAATTAGAGTTGATAAGAACGTTTGAACGAAAAGCACTTAGCTGAAAATTGGTACTTACATAGGTATGTAGGAATTACTAGTAGTAGGTAGGTATGTGATGTAGGTGCTTGCGATAAAATTGGTATTTGGTATAGTAAAAACAAAATAAGTTGGCAAGGAAGAAGGTAATGTTCGAATTGAGAAATCTAGGTAGGTGTAATCCACTTATATCGTACGAATTTCATAAAAAGTTGGTACTTAATAGAAATACTAACCTAATCTGTAGCCAACCTACTCATTATTACCAACTTTCTCCACAATAGTTACAGTTACAAATTTAAGTACTTAGTGTAATTTTATGATGACTAAAAAGCCATCACCTTTATTTATGCGAATGCAATACCATTAATAAAAAAGCGAATTTATTAATATTGCTTTTTAATGCAATAGTGCACAAATAAATCGAATTTATGACTGCTATGTGATTCATAACCTACTACTCCGAGTGTAGTCTCATTCAAGTGGGCTAATCTATGACTCATCATTCATCAATTATCAATACAGCGAGACAATGGACTGTAGAAACTGTGCAGGCATCTGTGTAGTCTAGTACCGTAAAACAAACATGTAATCTCATAAACGTATTTTACCGACTAAACGGTGCAGTTGATGTGTTGATCTGTTTTACGGGCTTACAGTGCGCGCCTATTCATACTAACAAAAGAATAAAAGAAACTGGTTTACGACTAGATCACCAAGCACGGTTGATTTCTTCTTCTTCTCATATCACTAGTTTAAAAACAGTGTCTGACTACACTATGTAGGTATATGAGGTACGTCCAAATATGGTAGGTATATGGTATTCTATTGCACGAGTATCTAGGTACATAGTTTAGAACAGCTTCAATCTTTCAGCAAAGTCACTCCCAATCAATCTTCTCTAGATCAATGGTACTTTATGAACTTGGTAGTTTATTTTGGACAGCAATTTTATTTGTCTTCAGGAGATGGCAAATTACAAATTATTTATGAAATAAGAAAAAAAATATCGGAGTCCAATGCGAATGTGGCAACAAAAAGTACTGATTATTATGGTACCTAAGTAAATCACTTTCAGAGCTATAAAATACTTAGGTGCCTACGTGTTTATTAATTTAACGATAACCGGATTCAGTGTTCTGCTTTCAGATGAAATGAACCAGCTTTAGCGATGGGGGGACCGATGAAAAACGGCAACGCAAAGACGAATATCTCGAATAGGGGGCATAACTTACTCGATTTGTTGAAAAAAAAAACAACAGCAAATGTAGATCAAAGTAAATAATGACTCACTAAACGCCATTACTATTTATGGCACATTAATCACTGAAAACGTGCTGTAAACGAGGTTTCCTGCGATTTCCCCAGTCATCTGCATGAGTTTCATCTGAATCACTCTGTAAATAAGCGCCCAGTAAATACATTTTAAATTAGTAAGGCGCTATAGAACCGTGTAGAGAACAGTTTATTACCCCACAGTGAGTTTTTATTACATGGGAGTCACAGTCCACATCAAATATTTAATTTCTAATAAATAAAAAAAAATAAGATAGGTAGGTACTTGTAGTTTTTGAAGGTACAACAAAATGATTTTGGTAATCACGCTGAAGTACTCACTAAGACCACAGACGATAATATTTACTAATATACTAGCAGCAATTTTGCAAGCACAAACAATGCCACATGTTCACAATTTACAGTTTTGTGACACACATGCATTCATTGACCTTGTTTAAATTCTTTGGAGGATTGATAAGAAAACTAGGCGTCTCCGTGGACGTGGGGTAATAAACTTGGATATAGGTAAGTCTCAAGCAAGAACGAGTACATTAGGTTGCTCATGTTTACTTACCTTCTTAAGGCTCCGGTGACAGCGGCTCGCAATTTCGAAGTGCGATTGGCTATTATTTCATTTTGTTTCATTTCGGGGAGGTTGTTTGAAAAAATAACTCTAAAGAAACACGCATAAATACTGTTCGAACACAAATAATACAATAATATAAGGGAAACATGCCCGAATCAGAAATCATTTTGGTATTAGTATGTTTGGTCTTACGTTTACCTAATTATTGTATTATTTGTGTTCGAACAGTATTTATGCGTGTTTCTTTAGAGTTATTTTTTCAAACAACCTCCCCGAAATGAAACGAAATGAAATAATAGCCAATTGCACCTCGAAATTGCGAGCCGCTGTCACCGGACCCTTAATAGAATGCATTTACTCAACAAACAGAACATAGTTTTGTAAGCCCGTAAGCACAGTGTGCTTTAATTAAGTTACTGTCTGTTTTTTAAGCCTTTGTTGCGATGAACATCTGGATTAGACTATAGCCTTTCAAGTTTCGTGTTCAACGACCACCCGTAGTTTTTCAGGATGCGCGTGACAGGCTTCTCAAGAATATCAACTTCCAAGAAATACTACACCGGTTTTTCTATGCCGTGTATAAACAGCGTAATCTTTGCGAGTACCTCACCTACCCATGACGTCGTACTTATTTCTTTTCTGTACGATGAGTATGAATACTTATATGTATTTTTTAACTAATGGGAAATAGATCATAAGCACTTTCCTTTATAAATAAGTACTAGCGGTTGGGCGCGACTTTCTTAGGTCCTTCAAATCTTATACCATCTTATACCAATCACACTCATAATTTCAAGAAGACCATAGCTGTTTAGGCATTTGGTTGCCTTCCTTTTGGATGTCAGTCAGAAGTTCAGGATTGTTATTCTTGTAATAAAAGCAAGCTCCAAAGTATTCATAGTCTTTTCTTCCCTAACTCGTTGTCACCCGTTTTTTAGCCTCGATTTTTACATATAAAGGACTTCAACGCGCTAACGCTGCTACGCCGCGTGGCAAAATCCACGGGTGAGTGACGTTTATATTGTTAGAATGTACCTATAAATACTAATTTTATTTATTTATTATTAACACTGTTACATGTTTGTTGAGATAAGCCTTTGCAGGTTTGTCTTGTGGTGTAATTACTTTGTAAAACTGTCTTACAATGAAGCTATTCAGGTATATTTCCGCATATGAGGCGGTGTTTTACCAAGAAGCGACTGTAAAAAGCATGTAGAGATAAGCATCACAAAATATATAGGTATCTAGAATGGAGACCAGTCAAGACTTCCTAGATTGCCCAATTAATTCTTTAACAAGCTAACAATGCGAAACAGGAAACAATAATGCATTATGTAATATTCCATTAATTAAATTGCAACACATTACATGCTTGTGGGGTATGGTATGTAGGTAGGTACCGTAATATTTCTAGAATAACTCTGTTTTTATATAAAATAACAATCCATCTAGCTTAGTTATGAAATGTGACTAAGTAGGTAAACGTTATGACAAGTTTATACTAATGAAAACTCGCTAAGGGCTAAGAGTATGATCGTTTGGTTATCCGACATAGGTAGGTACTCTTCTTCTTCCTGCCCATTTCCCACTTGATGTGTGGTCGCCATAACAGGTTTATTCTCTCCATTTCCCTTTATCATCGTTCATCACAAGTAGTCACTCCTTTCTTACCCATTTCATGTTTCATAAAGTCCATCCATATTTTCTTTGGCCTTCCTCTACTCCTGATTCCGTCCTCATTTATCAATACAAAATGGCCTAATCTGGGATGTCTTGATTTCAAAATTAATCTTAGAGCATATGACGGTTCAATTCTATGAATTATAAAACTATGGATGTACCGATATCACGACGGCATAAAGTAAGAGCAAAAATACACAAATTAAATCAAAACGTTTACTTGTGTCACAAATACTTGACTAGGTACTACCGACCTAGCGATATGCTCTTACGTCATTCGTTTTTTCTGACTATTCTACTCACTTATCCGTAGTTACTTTGTTGGAACAAAAATATAAGAAATACGTATGTTAAGATTCTTAGAAATCTCGATCCCAATGTAATCTAACTATTGTGTCGAGATTAGTTTGATTTTGAGATGTAAACCGGAAATCACAACCTCCTTGACCTCCTGATAAGACATAACGGCAACCTTCGCTTTTATTTGGCTCATGTAGCTTATCCTCGGTCCTCTTTGCTTCGATTATATTTCTTATAAAGCTGTCATGTCTTACATGATGGCCAATCATCTTTTCTCTTCTATACCCTAAATAGGTGGTAAAAAAAATCTATCATCCTTAAACCATTACTTTCAGTCCATGTACTTATTTCTAAAAGTACATGGAGAGATGGAAGAAATAAATAAGTTAACTGTTGAAAATAGCTTGTCAATCATTTTCACATTTGTTTTCGGTCTCTGTCCCCCTTATTATATCATTAAGATGATGAGCACTTTATTATGTTTTTTTTCTTTATCATATGACTGTTGGACTCTTTGTTTGTTGCAGCTGGCAGACGACATACTCGTAGGTACTAAGGCAAATGTTTACAGAATCCATTGTTTCAAATGCGCACGCGCTTTGATACTGACGAAGTACTTACAAATCGCTCGCTTTCTTATCAACATTACCCAGCAATGGCAAACGAATGAAAAACTACATTACGTAGTAATCTGTAAACGAACCATAAAGTAAAAAAACCACTCTACCTATTCCAAGTTAAATCTAAGTTAGTCTTAGTCAGCGTAATTGAGTCACTAACCTTCAAACTCAAACAACATACTTTCGCATTTATTTGTCATTTATCCGTTTAAATTTATCTCAAACCTAAGTACCTACCTGCCTACCAACCTATTTATAACAAACAATGGAAAATACTGTGACCATTCTAACGTCTGAAAACATTACCGTTACCTTTTCTATCCGTGCCAAATGCTGATTGATTGTAAATAGTTATTTGTTATACAAGAGTGCAAAGTTGCTTTTTAACCGCGTGTTCAATTTTGATGACCGAGCAAGCGAAGGATTCTAAAATTTAATCACGAGCGCAGCGAGTGATTCAAAATTAGAATCCTGAGCGTTAGCGAGGTGAAAAATCTTTGCACTCGAGTGCAACACGTAACTTTTCATTCCACCTCAGCGAGGAAATGACTAAATGCAAAAAAAAAAACGTTTACAATCACAAGATAGGTACTTTTATTACAGTTTAGGTATTAACTATCTCTTTATTCTTTATTGTACACAGAAACAAAATACGAAAACTTAAATAATAAAGTATGTACAAAGGCGAGCTTAACCCTAAAAAGAGTTCTCTTCCAGCAAACCTTGAAGGAGAGAGACTAGTAAATTTAGAGGTGGGTATGATGTGTACAAGATGAAAGTTAGAAAAAATGAAGTAATATAAAATAAATAAACCTACAGATTACTTACTAATACATACATAAGATAAAGAAATTACATAAATAAACCTAAAATAAAATAAAATATATAAACCTAAATAATATACAGGGTTACAGGAAAAATCGTGCTAGATCCGTTAAGGGCGTGGAGTACCCATCATTTCTGACTTATTTCACTATGAAACACCCTACCCTAAACATAACCCTTTTCAAGCAATTCGACTTTTAATTTTTTTATTGAAAATTTTGTGCACCTTAATTATTATTATTATTGCATTTTTACATGTGTAATAAGATGCTTTAGGATGTCAATCATTAAAATAGTGCATAAGTTAATTGAATAGACCGTAGTAGACAAGTGAAAGTTAAGAAATAAGAAAAAATACTAGAAAGTTTATTTTTCTCTAAGGGATATCTAAAAAAAATATTATGGCAATTGTTTGTGAAATAAGTCAGAAATGATGGGTACTCCACGTCCTTAACGGATCTAGCACGATTTTTCCTGTAACCCTGTATATTATATATATATATATATATATATATATATACATACCTATGTATTTAAAGGGACAGATAATGCTCTCTTACTTTACCTTTAAATCTGCCAAGCGAGGGACTAGCGCGGATGGCATGAGGGAGAGCATTCCACAGCATCACCGATCGGACAGTAAAGGACCCACCATAGCGACTTGTCGAGTGAGGGGGTGTTTTTAGTAGGAGACATTTAGATGTTCTGCAAGGCACACCATGTGGGACAAGGAATTCAAAACGCTCACGGAGATAGGAAGGAGAGAGAGGGTTGTAAAGAATATTAAAGAGAAGAGACAAGATGTGCAAATCACGTCGACGGCGGATAGTTAGCCACTTTAACTGGGCCCTAAAAAATGAAACGTGGTCATATTTACGCAGCCCAAAAATGAAACGAATGCATAAATTCTGAAGCCGTTCTAATTTGTTGTAGATTTCCTCCGTGGCGTCCAAGAAACAGGAATCAGCATAATCAAGGTGAGGTAATAAAAGAGTTTGAGCTAAAGTAATTTTAGTCTCAAGAGGGAGAAACTTCTGAAGACGCTTAAGGGATTGAAAAGAAAAATAAACTCGTTTGCTAATTCCATTAACATGACTCACCCATGACAGCTGAGAGTCAAAAATAACACCCAGATCTCTCACAATCCTTCAAGGTTTGCTGGAAGAGAACTCTTTTTAGGGTTAAGCTCGCCTTTGTACATGTATTGTTATTTAAGTTTACTGTATATTTTCACTGTGTACAATAAAGAATAACTACTACATTATGAAAGGTAAAGTTTTTTCACTTGTTTTCAAGTTTCTTGTTTTTAATATATAAGGTTTAAGGGTCCGGTGACAGCGGCTCGCAATTTCGAGGTGCGATTGGCTATTATTTCATTTTATTATATTTCGGGGAGGTTGTTTGAAAAAATAACTCTAAAGAAACACGCATAAATACTGTTCGAACACAAATAATACAATAATATAAGGGAAACATGCCCGAATCAGAAATTATTTTGGTATTAGTATGTTTGGTCTTACATTTACCTAATACCAAAATGATTTCTGACTCAAGCACATTTCCCTTATATTATTCTATTATTTGTGTTCTAACAGTATTTATGCGTGTTTCTTTAGAGTTATTTTTTCAAACAACCTCCCCGAAATGAAATAAAATGAAATAATAGCCAATCGCACCTCGAAATTGCGAGCCGCTGTCACCGGAGCCTTAACAATGACGTGAAAAAAATGCCGCGTAAAGAACCGCGTACAAAGCAAATTGAAAAAAGAACACCAAGAAGGTTCCGAGTCTGAGTTTTTAACAAATTAAAAAAAAGTTGTATGATGATTGTTGTTGACGACATCTGTGGCGCAGCGGGCGAGGGCCTGCCTGCGATGCAAGAGGTTGCGGGTTCGATTCCCGCCTTGGAACAAATTTGTGTACGATCTGCAGAAATTTGTTCCGATGGTCTGGGTGTTTTCTATGTATAATAAAAAATATCTATCTATGTAAGTATATAATGTATTAAATATATCAGTTATCTAGTAGCCATAACACAAGCTTTGAATAGCTTACTTTGGGGCTAGAGTGCTGTGTGGATTGTCCAGCATTATTTATTGATTATTTATTTATTTATATTCGGCACCATAGAGGTAGCAGTAAATAGGTTTAATGATTTTTTTAATTCACAAACTTAGTGCACACGATGTTCTAAATTAAATTTACTTTATCCTCTAGAGAATAAAAACGGCTTTTGCACTCAGATATTGAAGAGCAAAAATACTCTTCCCGAGATGGTGGGATGAAAAATACTTTATAATCAAATAATCGATAAGAAAATATAGGTGCAGCCTTACTTAGTAGTACATTCAGGCATTGAAATAAAAACAAAAAAACAAGATTTTACAAAAACTGAATATGCTTTACCTCAATGTTTCAAAGCTGATCACAAAACTTTCTGATGTTACCCCGAATGAGATCATAATATTTAATTAATTAATGCAAAACCCAATATGTTAGGTAAATCTGGATTGCACCTACAAATCTTTTTTTTTTCTCCTCTGTATCTTGCAATCTGCCCATGCGGGCATTGAGCTAGTTTGGTCTATTTTTCTTTTTGCGGACATGTATGGAAAACGCCCAATAGCGCTTCCATTTTTATTTCTTTATTCCTTTATTAGGTCTTGAGGGGCTCTCCTGTTTAATCTTTTAAATGAAGTGGTATTTTTCATCAAGTGTTTAAAAATTCGTTTGGATGATTCTCTAGACGTTTTGCGTATGATGTTATTCTGTTCGCTATCTCTTGTTTGACAGGTGCAACTTCAAGGTCATGGTGGAGTTGACTATTTGTGAGGTACCACGGAGCATTCACTATCATACGTAGTATTTTGGATTGGAAGCGCTGAATAATTTCCAGATTCGTGTTAGCCGCTGTTTCCCATAGTTCAGCTCCATAAGACCAAACTGGTTTGAGTATGCATTTGTACAGGAGGAGTTTGTTGTTTAGAGACATAGGTATTTGATTTTCTGGCCAAAAGCCAATAGAGTTTTCTCAGTTGCAATCCAAGTGCCTTTCTTTTGGTAAATATGTGCACAACAAATCTTGATATTAGTGATTATTATAACTTTGCGACAATGACCTATGTACGAAATTAAGTCAGGATCTAAATTATAACAAAGAAATTAAGTCAGAGTTACTGATGCATTTTTATTTTCTTTATGTGCACACAACTGATTGCGATTTTTAAACGACAAATAACTCTTTCAAGAAAAAACTGATTTCAATATACCAACTCGAAAATACACTCCATATTCCCTTTTTTAAAGTCGGTAAAAAAAGGAGGAGGTTCTCGATTCGAATATTTGTGTTTTTTTATGTTTGTTTTCTCTAACTTTTTACTGGGTGGACCGATAATGGTTTCTTTTTTTTATCGAGAGCTGGTACTTGTCATGTGGTCCCATTTAAATTTGAGCCAGATCTGACGAGTAGTATTTGAGTTATAGTAGTATGAGTGTGTTTTCCAGTGTATTTGAAGTCGGGTTTTCCTTGAAAAAGTTATACATAAATAGTTAAGTTAATTGATATTATATTTTTCAAAGTGTTAAAATGTGCGAGCGAGCAGTTGTTAGTCGGTTGTCAGCCTCTTAAATTAAGAGGCCTTAAATGCAACATTAAATGAAGAGCAGTGAAGTTTCTTATCAACACAAATGATTAATGTACGTAACATTCTATTAACAAGTCAAGTTAATGATCAACAGAGAATATAAATTACGCTAACTAGGTTCATACTTATAGTAACTAGTTGCGCCCCGCGGTTTCACCCGCGTAGTTTTAAATCCCGGTATTCCCACGGGATAAAAAGTAGCAAGTGTGTTATTCCAGACTATAATCAATCTCTCTGCCAAGTTTCATCCAGATCCGTTCAGCCGTTCTGGAGTTATAGAGTAACAAACATCCATCAATCCAATCCATCCATCCACTTACAAACTTTCGCATTTATAATATTATTAGGATATAATGCTATTTCTAAAACTCATTTTTGGTCATAAAAATGAATTATTTCATACTGAATAGGCTTTTTGATTGATGAAACGCAGTGACATCACAATGTTTATGCACATAAAGTTAGTCAATTTATGGTTTTCGTTTTTACATGCTTTTTTGTCTAAGTGTCAAGTGAACTCAGTAGGTGCTTCTAGTACCTCATGAAGTTGGTATCTAAGTGCCCATATGTTTTTAGTGGTATTTCCGAGATATCTCACAAGCATTCTAAAACATGGCTTTCCTTGAAATATTTTCCTGAGATTGTGGTTCTTGCGGTTTTCATGTTTGTAGCTGTAGGTATTATGTTTTTGAAACTTACCGGCAAGTGTTTATTATGAAAAACTAGCTGCACCCGCGGTTTCATCTGTGTAGTTTTAAATCCCAGTATCCCCACGGGATAAATAGTAGCCAATGTGCTATTCCAGAGTATTTTCTATCTCCATGCCAAATTCATTGCCAAACAGATCCGTTCAGCCGTTCTGGCGTTATTGAGTAACAAACATGTTATGATATTAGTGTGATAAGTAAGCTATTGTTAAATTTAGAAGAGTCAGACTTTTTGGTCAGCTACTTTTGACGCTGACTTAACTTATCAGCACTCATTTCAAGGTTGAATTACAGAAATCGAAACGCTGTCACTCACATCGGGAAAGGATCGTGATAGTAGGTACGTGAAGGCTGAGCATTAAGGATGTAGCGTATTCTTGCGGAAAAATATCATGAGATTCCTTCTTTGTGACGGGTTGTTTTTTATGTCTTGGTGACCCTGCCAGAGTCATTATACGACGAGTATGTAATCCATATGCACGGTAGACATTCTTGGCTCTATTTCTACATTATCTAGATCTTCAGTGTTACCGAATAGTTAGACGAAGTCATAGTACAGAAACATCAAACTTTTGCATGAACTAACTCCGACTCTCATTATCACTAAATTAACTGATTTCTTGAGACTCTTATAATAGAAAACCTTTGTTTGAATAACATTAGCCGAAACACAGTAACGAAATAGGTATGTTGATTATTTCCCCGGTGGAGCCGTTCACAAAGAACTCTAGTTTGATTAGAAAAGAACTCTACATTAGTAGGTAAGGTAGTCATAGTATTTATTTTGTGCCATTTTGGCCGTGGTGTAGTATCACCGAAATGAAAATCCCAATTCGTTTTTATTTAAAAAAAATCTGCCAGCTAGGTACACGTTGCTATTTACGTCTTAAAATTTTAACGAAATTAACAAGACATCATTGAATAATAATACTACTAAACATACAAAAGAATATAAATAAGTGCCTTAAACTTCTAACAAAGAATCAACACATTTGAACAGACACAGATTGAACGCGAGAAGAATAATTTGGTCTAGACTTTGGAGATAAAGAAGTCACACATACAAACAAAAAACAAATTCTTATGCGCAGGGACATGGGCAGCTACATGAGTGTAAGTAAAAGCAGCTTAGAGAACATGGTGGCAGCATACACACAATATTAATTTTGGCCGACCTTAGTGGCGCAGCAGGCGAGGGTCTGCCAGCGACGCAAGAGGTTGCGGGTTCGATTCCGCCTCGGAACAAATTTGTGTACTATCTGCAGAAATTTGTTCCGTTGGTCTGGGTGTTTTCTATGTATAATTAAAAATATCTATTTGTGTTTTTTCAGTTTATTTGTGTAAGTATACCTATAATGTTTTAAATATATCAGTCGTCATCTAGTACCCATACCACAAGCTTTGAGTAGCTTACTTTGGGGCTAGATGGTGCTGTGTGGATTGTCCTGCATTATTAATTTTTTTATTTTAAACATAAATGATTAGGCCCACTAACTAATAAGTATAGGTCACGTCATAAAAAAACGCTGGAGAAAAGTGGAGGGGGTGCGTCGGGCCAGGTGTAGTGTATGTGCAAACACACCCCCTCCCTTTTCATCCAGCGTTCTTTTAACATGACGCGACCTATAACTAATAAGAAAGAGCTCAATACTTATTTTGAGTTCTTTCTTAAAACATTCATACATCACTTACATCAGGCATCTAGGTATATATTTTGAACAGCATTATATTTTAGTTTTTACATCGGTAAATCGATAAACAAAGCATATCGCAAATTACCTACGTACCTACCTACTTATCAGCGTAAAAAAATTATCTTGTTGACAAATTGACATCCACAATCGCAAAAATAAGCAAACATTTTTCCTTCAAACGGTCGGCTGATGTATTTGCCTATCGCAAAATTGTGCTATTCAACAAACAATAATCTTAGTTTGTAGTTTTTTCTATTGTACTTAGGGCACTTAAGCTTTTTACTACTACTGAGTTTTGACCTTAGTAGTTAAAACGCTGATACCTACAGTCAGACAAATTCACGCTCGTTCATAAGAAACAATTGAAAGTACACTGAATGTCAAACAAACAAGTTTGGAGAATAATGTTACGAACATTTACAAAAACACGTACATGGATCGCACAAGATTTAGTTAGTAGATCGATATTTTTAGTATCTTATGTTTTCAGTCGTGAAATCGACTGAATCGAAATTTTCGAATGGAAAACTTGATATTAGTTCTCCATTCAAAAATTTCAAATGTGTGAGCAAAAAGTTGTGACAGGCTTTGCCGTACCTCAAATTGTCATCTCGATCGACTGAGATACATGACATGAGATACTAAAGAAAACGATCTAATAACGAAAACGTATATTACCTACTCATTTGTACATGGATCGCACTAAACAAGGCTAGCATAGCAGGATAATGCATAATTTAATAGCTTTGAAAATGTTAAAATTTGATGTTTGAAGATCACAAACTTTTATCTAGATCGACTGAGGCTTAGCCGTGAAAACGTAGGACTAGATTAAATAGTCCTCGTAGCACATTGCTTTGTGCGATCGACGTGTACGTAGTGTACCTACCTATGCATAGGTACGCACAAAGCAATGTGCTATGAGGACTATCTAATCTACCTAACAAAAAGCCGCCAAAGCAAAAAGACGGATAGAAAGTGAAATCTATTTAAAGGTGCCGTTCACCGATTGCATTCGGCCTGTCCACTTACAGCGTCCACTTACAGCTATTTATAGGCAAGACCTTTTTGCTAAGCGTCTTTTGTTACACCTTAATGTAGAAAAACCACAACTAACTTAATTTTTTTAATTTTCTGCTTAGTGAGAGAACTTTTTTGTTTATAATTAATTTCATTATTTTTATTGGCGATGTGTTACAGCTAGTTGTTAGATACTTCTATTGAGTGGTAGTTATTTCATTCTACCTATAACCCAGAAGTCTAGTGCGAAGCGAAGCCAGCGATCGCAGTTCATTATTGGTAATTATCTGGCAACGTTCAAGTGGGTTTCACGAGGGCCCGATCGAGTTGCACGTGGATCGATCGTAAGTCAGAATAAATCGACCACAGACTTACAAATAACAGTTCATGTCGTCGAAAAAGGAAATTCCTGATAATTTTACTGCAAGCGGTATACAATCTAAAAGCAACGGGGAACGCTCATGTTTCCTTGAAGTGATGCGATTGTATGCAATTTTGCACTTGACATACATCGATACGCAAATCACTGGAGATGCAAAATGTGGGTGATTGATGCGTGACCTCAATTTTCTTAATGGAAGGCTATAAGATGCTCTAACTGCCTATATTTCCTGTTTTATTGCCTCCTAGCTACTTGCATCAGGCGGCTGATATCTAGTCAAGGAGTTCCTCTGTTGTATCTAACTAAGTAAAGTAGAGTTTCGTATTTATATACTGGAATTTAGTCTACAAAAAAATTGTGTCCCTTATTCCTCTACGTCGTAGAGGCCCCGCTACGCCTCTACAACAGCGTAGCTTAGACGTAGAGTAAGTCTACGACGTAGAAAAACTAAGGCTCGTAATACTATGTATTATCATTGGCAATTTCTGTCACGGTTTATGTGTAATTCTCCACTGCAGTATTCTGATGACATCGCAGTCACGATAAATTGGTGACTGATTTATTGTGGGTGACTTAAAACAACCAATTACTAGGAAATAGAGATATACCTATAAACACAACTTATTATCCTCATTGGCTCGGCGGCCTCGAATTCGCGATCATTAGCACACAAACGTAACGTAAATAATTATCATTAAACAAATTTGGTTATGTACCTACACAATACACATTACATATATGGCGAGATTTTGGCGCGGTAGTAGGTATGTATATAATGCCCCACGTCATAATAAGACGTTTATAATATGTTTAAGGCTGGTAACCGTCGGACAACTTCCAGTTTGCACATTTCATAAAATCACAGTTCCTCGGAGAGGTAAAGTAGAAGTTAAAGTTTCTCATTACAAAGGTTCAGAAAAATATCATTTTGACTCAAAAAGTTTTCTTATCAAAACTTTAGGTTATTGAATCAAAATAGTATTTTTGTTAAGCCCTTGAAATGAAGGCAATCCCACGGTGAAGGAAAACATCGTGACGAAAACCAGTTACATAGTTAGTATTCTATCTAAAAGCTGCGATGGGCTTGGAACCTGTCACGTATGGAATACCAACTAACTGCAAAATGTGGGTAGGTACGTGCCAAAATAATGCAATAGTTGGACGTACCGCTGACTACCCCCTTTAGACATTCTTAAAGAATCTGGAGTTAGTACGACTTGATAGATACTAAGAGATCTGAAGGGATATTTACCGTGCCTGGGGATCAGTCGTGAAGTTGTTTTCGTTTTTTTTCTTGGAATAATTTTCTCAAAAGTTGTTTGCGACTTTCTTAACCGACCGAGTAATTATTGTAAATCTCTAAAAATCTAGAAATGTGCGAGTGAGAAGTGGTTTGACGGTTCGGAGCCTCCTAAATACAAATCGCTAGTATCTTCGGACATGACGAACAATGGCATTCCATCCATACCTAACTTACTGACAATCACTAGAAACAATTGAAATTGAATCTTTTAACTCAATATTGTATTTTCATTACATTTTTGTATAATATAACATAATTATAAACATCTACCATACAATTCGAGTAACAAGATGGTGCCCGGAATCTCCCGACTGCCCAATGATCCCCTACCTCCCCTGCTTGGTAACTACTTGGTAAGTTCAAAAAGTTGGTTTACCAGTATCAAAACCATGCATAGCAAATAAGAGCATTTCCACTCAAGCATGGCGCCAGTTTTATGACTAGATGGATTTATAAATAGACCTACGAGGATGTAGATTTCTCAACTTCAAATGCAAAACATCTTCAACCGTTTCTAACGTCCATAGCAAGATCCTGTTTTCATATTATAAAGATCTTCGTGACCAAATACGTACTAGCCTCTAGTGTTAGTATTTCCTTCTTTGGTAAAGTCTAACATGTCTATGCTAAGCTATAATTGGTTAATAGCATTTGCTCATCAGAAACGAGTAGGTAGAATGAATTCACCTATTTAAATAAAATAAATAGTTTTTCGCTTACTTTTAATTATCATTTTGCTCAATACAAGTCCGTTGAGTTTGTTAGCCCGTTTTCGACAGCTCAGCCAGTCCACCTATATTTATTTATTTTATACGAGTAGTTATGTAGATATTAAACAGGAGGCATCTTAATTTGGATTGAAGCCTTAGTAGCAAGGCAATTGCGGGAAATTCCAGATTGCCGCTTCGCCTGTTAGAATCCCAACTAATATTATAAATGCGAAAGTAACTCTGTCTGTCTGTCTGTTACGCTTTCCCGCTTAAACCTCTCAACCGATTTTGATGAAATTTGGCACAGACAATCTTTAGACCCTGAGAAAGAACATAGGCTACCTTTTATTGCTAAAAAAAGAGATGAAGAGATTAAAAGTACGCAGACGAAGTCGCGGGTACCAGCTGCTAGTAGGTTATATTATCGTTGATGCCATTTAGTTTTTTCCATACATGAAGCTTACGTAGACAATCTATATTAGTGCCGAGGGCGGAGCTACCAGCTACTTGTCAAAATTGGATCACGCATACCAAAACATAGGTTGTCATGGTATTATTTATTCAGTAAATTACAAAGATCACTTTAAAACGTCAAAAAGCTAGGTGAATCTAGGTGCCACTTCCACACGACTAAAGCCTACCTACCTATACAGATATCTGATAATTAAATATCATTCTGATGCAGAACAGTTTTTTGAAGTCGGTTAAAGAACGCTAGGAACCATGCCGTAAGTTACTTGCCGCGAGGAACTGGCGGTATTCACCTAGTAGGTATATAAGATGTTTCAAAATTATCCTTGTGTGATCCGCAAGAGATAAAAAGAGAGGAAACGAGTGCTAATTCGGAGAAGTAGCGGCACGATAGCGGTTTTCGAGTTACGTGTCATGCACAAGTCAGCATGGACGCAGACCACAGACAGACAGATGGACAGACGGGTAATTAATATAGAGGTAGTTCTAACTAGGTGATAGACAATGACCTGTGACAATGGCGGTATTAGGTATCATATGTAGTGACACACTACACTCGGATATGAATCAAGATGCTCGTTTTTTGGAATAAGTGTAATTATTTTTAATAAATTTCAATGTATTTAATTTTGATTTTCTGTGGGTAGCTTTTATTGAAATCCTGTTTCATTAACAATCGCGGGAGAGTAAAAATCTCCCTCATTGGATCACGTCGGGGTCCCCAATGAGGGCGATTTCTAATCGCCCTCATTGGGGTAAATTGTTTGTGGGTAAATTGTATCAAAATATACGTATTTTGATGAACGATTTGAAAAATGTAATGCTGACTTGCTACAAAGTATAGGTACCTAAGTGAAAATATATTTATTTATTTTATAATAGGTAATCTTAGGATTGTCTTTAAAGATTAACTGAAAAAATATAAGTAGAGTGAATTAAAATTTTGTTTACCTAACATGTGTAATTTTGTAATCGCCACTTACCATCACATCAGTACATACTTGTAGGTAGGTAGGTATAGGCAATCTTATCTATGCCTGGTAGGTGATTTTGTTGTCAAATGATTTACATTTATTTGTCATAATAACTACCTATAAGCTCAAAGTTAATTACATAAATATATTATGTACTTACCTAGTAGGAATCGTCAACATAGTACCTATAAAAAACCTACCTATAAAACAGTCGCTTTCCGCTGTCTGCCTGTCCGTCCCTAATGTATGCTTAGATCTTTTTAAAACTACTTTAAATGGATTTTGATGCGGGTTTTTTATTGGATTAAGCCTTTTTCAAGTTAGAAAGAGATAGCAAGTGACTTGACAGCCGATGTTGATCGGCCTTCCAGAAACCGGGGGAGAGTGATTCAAGAAGAAAGTTTATATGTAATATTGTAGCTTTAGCATTGCACCCGTGCGAAGCCGGGGCGAGTCGCTAGTATGTCATACAATACTGATACCAAAGCCTAGAAAAAACTTTTTCACACCTACTTTCTACTATAGGTCCCTAGGTAAGTTACCTAGCTACTTGTTAGGCAGATAAGTTAGATAGATAGATACCTAGGTATAGCTACCATACAATAGATCAGTGGTTCCCAATCTTTTTTTGACTAAGGACCATTTTGATTTCTTAGCTGTTCGTAGGACCACGATGTAAAAAAAACAGAAACAATTTAAAAGTAAACTTAAATCAAAAACTCAATGTAAGTACTTAGGTAAAAATTATTTCAATAGAAACTATAAAATTAGTGCAGAAAAAAAAATTACGTTGCGTCGATGTATCCGCGAAATTAGAAATAGGTAGTTCGCGGACTATACCTACCTACTATTTTTTTTAATTCAAACCTATGTAGCCAAGTAGGTATGATTTTTTGTGTTTTAGAAGAAGGGCAATACAAGGATCTGTATAGAATCGATCGGGACTATACTACCTACCTACCTTCCTATAAACCCCAACATACCTACCCACTTAGGCAGCGATGTTACTCGGTTGTAGGTAGGTTACCTACCTACGCAGAATTGCGGTTTTGTTTATTTTTATTTAATATGTAGGTAGGTACCAAGGTACCAAGCAGTGGTGCATAAGAGGAAAAAACCTGTCGAGCGATATAAAAGTATTTCTACTAAAGAAATATAATGCTAGCTTTACTGGGGATTCTTTACGAGTGCAGTGTAGGTCTTTGAACTTGTCAGACGATGACAACAAATGAAACGACACAGCTGTCGCACTCGCTCGGCTCAGACATGAGAGGGTCCGCATTATTAGGGGCCAGGTAGACAAGACGACTTAGGTAATATACGTTCCTTCATCCATATTGCAATGCAAGGATTTGTATGCCTCTTGGAAGGCTGCTTCATTTGAGTATTTCAAGGCCTACACCAAAGAGTATAATGTAAATAATAAATTAACTACTACTGTAGAAGACTAAAGCACGAGTAGGTTTATTATGTATTGGGGTAGACACTTACCGATATGAGCGAGGTCGATGATGGGGATCTCGCAACGAGACAGCAGCGTCTCCTCTTGCTTGGCCGCCATCGCAGGGGCTGGTATCCTTTCGCTTTGCCGACTCTCACGCAACTCCGAACCTTATCACTGACTTTCACAGCAGGTAGGTAATTAGCAATTAGCGATCGCGATTTCGGAAGATAACTTATTAAATGAAAACGATTGATATGCACTGAACACCGTACGGTACACGTTAAAGTTTATTAAAGTTGTGAATGGTCTTTTGGTTACCCCTGGTATAGAAGCGTTCAGAACTCATCTGCATAACCTTGTAGTTTCTGCTCGTGGCGTTCCGCGATCTGACGTAGCAGCAATAAGCTATTCTCACTTGACACATTAAAAATTGGTTTTCGGGTCTCCGTGACAGAAGTGGAAGTGTTTCTTCGACGTGTGCGACAATAAGGCGTCGCGCGCCCCCCGTGCGTGCGAGTTTCGAATGTCTCTCGTATGAATATGCTCACCGTGTGCGATGAGCGTTACCCTGACGTCGTTGTCAGCTCTCACTTGTATATCATCGCGCAGACTTTCGTAACCAAGCGGTGTCGAAACTGTTGTGCTTGTTAGCACGCGGTGTGGGCGCGTGGGAAGGTAATGCGTGACGCGGTCGGGCCGAGGGTCGCGAGGAGACTGATGACTGGCGCTCGAGCAGCGGTTGGTTCCGTCCGTGACTCAACCAACCGACAACGACGCTGGTAGGATACTTACCACTAGCAGCTCACTTCGCACTGCTCGTTGTACCAACCGACGTTGTTATTCTGTGACCACGCGCGCCGTTGCCCTTTGCCTGTCCTGTGAACTAGCGATGGGTCGTACTTGTATTAATCACGTACCAGGCCTAGGCAGCGCTTCCACCTTTGCGTACCTTGTTCAGATACCAGGTCTTCAAGTACTTGGATAGTTTTATGGACTGACTTGGATCATAGCATAGTACGTACTCGGCCCGCAGCAAGCACCACCATTCCCACGGTATTTTAGTACTTTGGAACTTCCAATACTTAGCGCAATGCGCAATACGTACCTACGTAAAGTCCGCGTCACGCAAAAAGAACGATGGAAGGTGTGGGGGGGGGGGTTTGATGCCGCGAGTATTTTGTATGCGCAAACACATCCCCTCCACTGTTTTCCAGCGTTATTTTTGGTTGACGCGCACTATAGGTACTACGTAACGTATATCTACCTACTAGTACTACACATACCTACTTAAATAAAGTACATAGGCGAACTTAATGTGTAGCGAGCGTAGCGTTACCTAGGTATATACTCTTTGGTGTGTAGGTAGGTAGGTATGTAATCAACTCGGGAATATTTTTTTCCTAAAAATGAAGGACTTGAACGATGTACCTACCTACCTACCTACATTGAGTTATAATGTACTACACGTACTAGAGAAGACGCCTCAACTCGATTGTTTGTAACACGCGGTAGAGTCCGCTGACTCCACTTCATTTAGTCTGTGCCAAGCGCTTGCTGCAATGTGACTTGTTTGAGTGAAGTTTTGTTTTGAAAATATGCCTTCGTGTGTTTTGAGATACTGTTCAAACAACTCCAAAAACACAAGTAAAAGTCAAGGAGTGACTTTTCACCAGTAAGTTCACTAATAACTTTAAAACGCGTAATATATTTTATTTTTCAATTATTTCAACGAGTCACCGCGGCGGCGGCCCATGCTTACGTGATGTCAAAGAGTAAAACATTTGTATGCGCAGACTGGACACTATCGACGTAAATAAACAAGGCCAATATAATATTTGTATTTAATCACGATAATAATGTTATGTAATGAAATAACATGGTCAGAGTATTTATAGCAAAGGGTGTGCAGTCGGCGGGACTACTAACCACAGGAACTGTAGGTGTGCAGCGTTAGTAGGAATTGCCTACTAACGCTGCATACCCTGTGCTATACCCCAACCAATAGCATTAATATTTTTATTATTATTTCGATTTCAAGTTTTCCTCGGCCGTGTAATGAAACAAGAGAATCATGGATCAAGTTTGTTCAGAAGAATCGCAGCGAAGAAACGTGGTTACCTTCAGATTATTCACGCATATGTTCCGTGCATTTCCAAGAGAACGACAAATACATCACAAAGAGAGGAAGAGTGTTCTTAAAGAAATCTGCAGTACCATGCGATACGGTACCTAATTTATATTATTGTATAAAATTGCTGAGATTTTTTTTTATTTTGTGATTAGAAAAGCTAACTTATGAGAGGCTGAACCAATATATGGCGGTTTTTTTAATACTTTAATGCTAGAATATTTACAGGCTTCTATAATAACGATTATTTTTTTTTCAGCCATCAACATATGGTGAACAGGAAGTATCTGAACCGTTGTCTGGACCAGTAAGCAGTTCAAATTCAATTTTTGATACTCCGAGAAAAATTGTACTTAAAAATAAATTACACAAGGAATCTGCAGCTAAAAAGCAACTCACTAAGAAATTTAAGAAAATACAAAGACAAAATATTTATCTAAAGAAAAAATATGCTTCTTACAAAACAATTGTACAAAATTTAAAAGAGAAATTCGGTCTCAATTCAAATGCTGAGATTGATTTAATGGCTAAAGCAGAAGTTGTCGAGCTACACAAATCTTTAGTAAAAAAGAATAAACAGAGCAGGCATTATGTATTATACACCGCACCCTTACGTAAATTCGCATTGACTTTACACTACTATTCACCAGCTGCATATAAATACGTTAGAGAATGCTACAAGAAAGCTCTTCCACATCCTAGGACAATTTGCAGATGGTATTCAACAGTTAATGCAGAACCCGGTTTCACAACAGAATCATTTACAGCCTTAAAAAAGAAATCCCAATCCAACGCAAATTCAAATAAACCTGTACTCTGCTCATTAGTCTTTGACGAAATAGCCATCAGGAGACAGAAGCTTTTTCACAACAATCAAAAATTGGGTGCAGTTAATTTTGGAGCAGGTCCTATGCAAGGTGAAGAAGCCGAGACTGTGGCAACGCAAGCTTTAGTATTTATGCTGGTTGCCCTTAACGAAAATTGGAAATTACCCGTGGGGTACTTTTTAACGGCCGGTGTAAATGCTGAAACAAAGGCAAATTTGATAAAAATATGCTTGCAAAAGTGCCATGAGGTTGGCGTAATAGTTTTAAGTCTTACATTTGATGGTTGTTCTGCAAACTTCGGTGCAGCCGAAATTTTGGGCTGTAAATTAACTGATTTCAGTAATATGAAGACTTATTTTCCGCATCCATGCACGGGAGAAAAAGTTTGCATTTTTATAGATCCATGCCATGTTATAAAACTAATAAGAAACACGTTCGAGAAGAAAAGACTGTTGTTTGATAATAATGACAAACAAATCAAATGGCAACTACTCATAAATCTTAATAAGCTTCAACAAAATGAAGGTCTTAGATTCGGAAACAAGTTAACACCTCGTCATATACATTTTCGACAACAGATTATGAAAGTAAAGCTTGCAACACAGCTGCTGAGTATGAGCGTAGCAAAAGCTTTACTTCTATGTGATGAAGTTTTGAATTCGACACAGTTTCAAGATTCATCAGGAACAGTGAATTTCATAACTATAATGAATAATTTTTTTGACATTATGAATTCCAGAAAATGTAATTTCTATGGTTTTAAACGTCCTGTCGATAACAAAAGCAAGTCTCAAATATTTTCTTATTTGGACAAAGTGAAATCGTTTATACTTGCATTGAAATTTCGTATTCAATCAAGAAGAATAATTAAACGAACAAACCAGACATCCAGAATAGTATTACAAATATCAAAGAAAAACATTGTTGACTCTGCTAACAAAACAGGATTCATTGGTGCCATAATATGTATTGAATCGCTTAAGACACTATACAAATACATAGTTGAAGAAAAGCAAATGCTTCAGTACATATCTATGTACCGGATAAGCCAAGACCACCTAGAACTATTTTTTGGGTTAATAAGAAGACACGGCGGCTACAATAACAATCCGAATATTTTGCAATTTAGAGCAGCCTATAAAAAAACCTTAAATCATCTTGAACTTCGGTCATCTTTTACCGGTAATTGCATCCCTCTGGATAATTTCTCAATTTTAAATTCTACATCCGAAAACATAATTAACAGTACATCCGGTTCAAATAAATATGACCAACAACCTTATGAATTACTACAAAGTACACGATTGCTGACATCGAATTTGGAAGCGGAAAATAATTGCGATATCTTTGCAACAATGCTTGACCACGAATCCTTTACATGTGAGTCAAAATTGATAGTAGGTTATATATCTGGATATGTATCAAGACAATTAACAAAAAAGTTGAAATGTGAAGATTGCATTGACAGTTTGACTACACCAAATAAACTTCCACATCATACACTAATAACTATTAAAGACATGGGTGGTCTATGTTATTCTGCTGAAGACGTGTACATAATATGCTTGGCTACGGAAAAGATCATACGTAATTTAATACGCCAAAGCGGTGGAAATCTTGCCTCGAAATATGATTTTAATTGTATAACCGTCAACACCCTAAAGCATTTCATTGGGAAAGAAGTATTTACAAATTTGAATCAACATTCACTGAATCAGCCATCAACATTCAATCACAGAATCCATTTAATTCGAGCCATAATAAATCAGTACACAAAAATTAGATTGCATCACGAAGCAAAAACTGATCAAACTGTGGATTACTATAGCAAACGGCAGAAACTTACTAAACTTATTTTATTTAAAGGAAATTAAAATATTGTTACAGTTTAATACTTTTTTATTTATTCTTTGAGTAAGTAAATAAATAAATATATATAATCCTGGACAATCCACATAGCACCATCTAGCCCCAAAGTAAGCTACTCAAAGCTTGTGTTAGGGGTACTAGATAACTGATATATTTAATACATTATATACTTACATAGACAGATATGTTTTTTACATACATAGAAAATACCCAGAACAACGGAACAAATTTCTGCAGATCTTACACAAATTTGTTCCGAGGCGGGAATCGAACCCGCAACCTCTTGCGTCGCTGGCGGACTCTCGCCCGCTGCGCCACCGAGGTAGCCAAACAAAAGTACCCACATACAATATCAAGTAGGCAGAATAAAATTATGTCGCATCTGTGCGCAATGATTGTTATAATCTATGAGAACATGACACCCCCCGCTTGCCCCGCTGTCATCAAGTGCGCGCGCTATCTTTTGTTTGAAATAGCTTCTCTATACGTTCTAACTCAATGCCTACCTACGCGTTTTTCGCGACGCGGTCGGGCATATTGCCGTCGGCCTAAACTTTAATCCAGCAGTGGAGGCCCAGAGAGTTCAGAAAAAGGTAGGATACGCTTGTTGAACTCTCTGAAGAGAACTAGAAGAGGAAAATACCTAGGTACCATAACTAAGCAAAGTTAAAACTCCTAGGTATTTAAACAGTTTTTATAAGTAAGGCTGTAAGTTTGTAAGTAGGTAAGTAAGGTACTCACAGAAGTTAGTAAAAATGACTCATTAGGTACCTACTGCACACACAACACAACGCACAATAAATAAACTGACGAATAAAAAAAGACCCAATTTACTCAATTTGAAAAAAAAATCTAAGTACGTGCGATAATGTATCTTATTCTTATGGTATTAGGAGTCATAGCTGTAATATTATAATGGCACTTGTACGTTTTCATTTTGCAAGTTCAAGAGTTCAAGGTCTTAAATCACAATCAAAAATGCGTCTTATGTATATGTATCTACCTAGCTACTAGCTAGCCTGCTTAATACAGAGTGAGGGTGACGTATCATTCCTTCTTACTTGCCCGTGAACTGCCGCCGCGTGGCGCGGCTCGGCGACGCGACGGGACTCGGGACCTGACCAACCGACACCTCCTCCTCCCTCCTCCTCGCTCATCGCATCGCCCCGCGCCCGGCCTTGTTCAACAAGGTTTGCGCGTACCAGGGCGACGCGATGCTTGCCTCGAAGTATCAATGGAAATACCTGGTATTTATACTAGGTCGAGTAAATACGCTTCATCCCTACAATCGACACGTACCGAGTCATGCGAGTACTACCGGTACCTTGTTCGACCCAATAGTCGAATTAGGTACGCGTAATCGCATGGAAATACCTGGTATTTATACTAGGTCGAGTAAATACGCTTCATCCCTACTGTGAACTGGTGGCGCCCCATAAAAAACTCGCATGCCATGTCGTGCACTCCGTCCTATGCAACATAAGTCGGGTACCTTGCCTGTGTTTTCTTCAAACAAGGCAGAGTACCCCCTAGCAACTGCCCTCTTTTTTTTAATCTAAGCCTGACGCTTATATCATTAACAAAAACTGTTTTCTCGCACTGTAGATAATATATTTTTAAAGGTTTCATGAATCTAACAAATAATTAAAAACTAAAATATTTTTTGCGCCATCTGTACTTCACTTAATCTAAAAAATACAGCACCATCTATACTTAACAATATTGAAACTACATAACATGGCGCTAAAAATATTTGTCTTTTCTTTGTTAGACATAGCGCCGGTTTCTGAAACCTCGATCGAAGCTAATCGTCGTCTGTCAAGTCACTGGCAATTTCAGCTTTTACTTCAAATTAGATAGCAAGTGACTTGACATCCAGATTAGCTTTGTTCGAGCTTTCAGAAATCGAAACTAAAATATTTTTAGCGCCATTTGTACATAACTTAATCTAAAAAATACAGCGCCATCTATACTTAACAATATTGAAACTACATAATGTTCGCTGATTAATAATTTATTTAGCTTTTCTTTTCAACGGTGTTTTTCCTCCCCATCTGGAGAGCATGTACATTCAAATGCTTGAAATGAATATGAGATTGTTTTATTTGTTGTTGTTTGGTGAAGAGGTGATCATTTGAGACATCTCTCAAAGTAAGAGGAGCCAACGTATCCACCGCGCATGGCTCTTTGCACGTGCTGTTCGAATAGGCGTCGGTTGCTTTGCAGCTCGTCTGCTGCCTCCTTGTTTAGGGGGTCTTCGGGATTTGGTTCCTGGAAGATGTGCATCAACATAACTAATACGTAAACATATCCCTATTGGACGACCACAGAACACTCTTATCTGCGAGAGCCACTATGCTGGATAGTACCTACCACATAGGTGATGGGCAAACCTACCACGACAAAAATAGAAAGGCACCTAAAGTGTTCGAGAAAACCACCTACCTATGTAGAGGTCGCCCTAACTGGCAACGATTGTACGATCAAACGATGCGTTTTTGTGGCACGACGATGAAAACTTTTCCACCG
Organism: Plemyria rubiginata; assembly: GCA_963576535.1. Classification (NCBI taxonomy): domain Eukaryota; kingdom Metazoa; phylum Arthropoda; class Insecta; order Lepidoptera; family Geometridae; genus Plemyria; species Plemyria rubiginata. Next base: position 10,055,083 of record OY754908.1, on the reverse strand, counting down.
CACGACCATGAATAGAACGTTCAGTAGATATCAGTATGTTTGAACGCTCGGTCATCACATCGTCGCGCGTCGGACGCAGGCAAAATCGCGCGTGCGTGATGGCAGTATCACTCTGGCGCCGTCGCCGTCCTCCAAGGAGATGTCACAGAATTAGGTGCATTTGCACTCAAGGGAGTGTTCTAATTGATGATTAAAAGTCATTGTGCGAGCAATCGAAAGGCAGCACGTGCAGTTTCATCGTGCGATGTAATCGAATCGCACCATTGCGTGATCGATGGCCAACCAAAGGGAGAGGTCCTCTATCAATTTATCAAAGGGTTTGAGTAACTGGATATCTTGGTGATGTTTGTTTGTATGTACCATGCATGGATGTTACGACCAGGCGTGCGTCGTGAGCTCATTGCGATGTTTCGTCTGTTTCCTCGTAGCTCCGAGATGATTCTTATTTCAATTAAAACCAATGTTTTTTTTAAGACTTACTACTTATTGACTATTATCTTATGGGATGGTTCTTAGCTATTCATTCTATGTATTATTATTTATTTGGGCAGCTGCTTCATTTCAATGTTCGACTGAGATCCTGTTTTAAAGGATTCTGCTAGCTGGCACTGCTTAAACAAGCAAGCTGCTTGCTATAATTCATATAAAATTTAAAGAAGTAGTAAAATCACCGAACTTATTTATGAAAAATATAAAAAAAATCAACTGTAAAAATTTCACTTAGATCCCAAACAACTTACTCATAAAGTTTGCTTTAATTGTTTTCGTTCATAAAAAAGCATACAATTTCTTTTTAGGAAAACAAGTTTGGATCAAAATTTTTGGTTAAATTTGTTGTTAAAGTTTTATTTTGTAATTTTTTGTGGCTATAATCTACTAATGTCTAGGATTGAAGGAAGGAAGGATTTTTTTTATTTATATTGGTCCAACTGCGAGGTATTTTTACTACATCCATAAAAAACGAATTGCTAAAATCAGACTACTCTATAAAGATACACATACTTAAAAAAAGCATCAACTTGCGAATGTATCTGTTTTTTTTTGACAACTATTAAACAGAATGGAGTATTGAGTACAAGTAACCTAAATACTTGATACTAAATACTTGGTCAAAAAACTTACCAAGAACAAATACTGCAGACCATAAACTATAGAGTTGACTGTGAGCACTGGTTTCCAGTCTTCCCGCAATATGTTAAGACAGACATTCCCCTCAAGGTCTATGTTAGGGTGATATACAGCCGTTTCACATTTAACTTTGGGAGGCTCATGTGGATAATTTGGGCCTACCTGAAAGGTGAAGTAATAATGGTTTTAACTTTTTTCAAAGACCAGTCTATAGTAATAATAGACAACCTCTGGTGACTGGAATATGGGAAAGACCAATACAAAACCCAGACTGATGTATCTGGGCACAAAACATTATCACTTAGCACATCCACCTAGAGGCCCACCAAATGATAGCTGATATTACAATAATAAAGCTGCTGATGGCTAAAGGGAAAGGAAAGATGATGCAAGTCAATAAATTTTACTCAAGTGTTTGTGTATGTAAGAGAGAATTTAATGAGCCTTAGGTGTGTGTTTACTAGTTTACTTAAAACTAGTTAGCTTACCTTAAAACTAAATACAAATCTTCCACCTCTATAGAAGCCTTCATCTGGGCATATAATTAATTTAAAATTAAGTAGGTCATCTGGGTCTGGAAACTCTGTATTACATGTCTTAGGCAGATTTAGTTCATTCAAATCTGAAAATAACATTGTGTTAGACCTACACTTGCTGAAAATATATTAAATTATAATATTTCATACACCTGTCTATTTTGTTACATTGGATATCATATTGTTTAATAAATACTCATGATCTACGCACAAAATAACGGGATTATATTTATCCAAAAAAATAAATTGAACAAAAATAGTTCTAACAATTTGTATCTGTATGTACACCTTACCTTTTGTGATCCGTAGTTGCGCTGCTGAAGCTCTTTTCTGTGAACCTCCTGCTCTTGCTGAACCTTCCTCATCTTTCTTTTGTTGTTTTAACGAAAAAAGTTTAATCATTGTCCTAACTAATCGGTAAATTATAAAATAGAAATAAAGCCACGATCCAAGTTAGTAATATTTTGACAGCTTTTTCAAGTTCTTTCTCTCAATTTTTGATTTCACTTCACAGTGTCACATTTTTGTCAGTCAGGCAGGATCGCTGGCTTCAAGTTGTCTATTGGTTGTAAAATTTGCAAAAACCAATCAGCATGTATCTTTCCGAACCAATGCGATCTCAAAGCAACGAACGGCGAGAATAAACAAACGTATTCAAATTCCTTGAAACAAACGTCAAAGTCAAATTAAGTCAATCAACGTTGAATCAATGTCAGGTCAGTGCTGCACAGACTATTAAGGATGCTATTATATTCCTTGTTCTGTCTGTGGTCTGTCCAGTGCCAGCTTCACTTCAGCCCAGTGTTTCCACTTTTAGGGATTTCGCCCTTTTTTAGGGCGAAACTACCTATTTCATGTACAGCTTAGGGCTGTTTTTATTGCGACATGACAGGGATTTAGGGTCAAAAATTACTTGATGTGGTAACCCTTTTTAATATATGCTCTGTGGGTCTACCTCTCAGGGGAATTCCCCAAATCGTTTCGTAATACAAACCGACAAATGTTATTTTACCTTTTGGATAGTACTATTTACCTATGTTGAAAAGGATATCAGAAATTAGTAGCAGATGGATTATTTTCGATTGCTATTTGTTTTCTATTGGTCGGATAGTGATTAAATGCCTTCTTCATCTAAAGATAAAGGATGAAAGTCAGTTGCAAGTACAGACAGTGCCAGTAAAATATTCACAAAAATTTAAATAAAACTTCATAGTTGGAGCATCCATATTTCAAGTCTTGGATAAAGAGATCTGAGAAAGGTGAGACAAAAGCTTATTGTAAAGTATGTGATTATGATATTATGTGTGGAATGTCCGAATTACTGCGACACAACAGAAATGCCAAGCACTCCAAACAGATGGCTAAAATATCACAAAGTGGAAAAATCACACTAAGCTAGGAGTGCTGGCTAACAACTACTCAATTTTTGAACCTGTAAAATCTGCAAAAGTAATGCTTCGGCTTCTGAGTCTTCAAATTAATTAAAGTAAAAGTAAAAATTCTTCAAATTAATTAGTTATGTTCAAATTATTTTCTTAAAGATACGCAAGAAGTTTTTTTAATTATCATTCTCCCTAAATTAAAGAATTAAAAAAAAAAATAGGGATATTAAGGAATTTCTAAAGAATTTAGGGCAAAACCAAAATCTTAAGTGGAAACACTGCTTCAGCCAGTTCAGTTCAGTCAAATTCACGTCAAATTCATGTCAAATTCGTCTGCTTTTTATTTCTGCTGCGCTACGTGCATTTCGTTCGTTTATTTTCCTTCATGATTCCTGTTTAGTAGCCTATCATTTCTCTTAAATACTAGACGAAGGTACTGTTTGATACCGAACGAGTGTTTGTTTTGCGAAGATGTGCTTAAATTTATTAGAGTAGGTTTCTATGTAAACAGGCAGACCGCTATTCAAGATGGCAAATCTTGATGAGAATGTGATCGAATTGGGGTCTTCGGACGAAGAGGCTGAGCCGGCTCCTAAAAAAGTAATTATAAAGCCATAAAGGTTTTTGTTTTTGAACTTATGTGATTAATCAATAGGTAGTAATAAGTCTTGCATTATTTCATTTCAGAAAAGGCCAATGCTTAATGCTATGGTACACATACCAAGCAAGCTACCTGGTGTTACCATAAAGCCAGCTACGAAGCATAAAATTAACCCAGTATCAATAGCCAAAGGGACTATAGGGAAAGCAGTAACAGTCACTAAAGTGCCTAATAGTGGTTGTAGTAAATTAACAAATCCTTTTGCAAGGAAAATAGTCCAAAATGGGAATTCAGTTGGCCGGAAACCCACGGCCCAGATAGCTCAGTCTGTTGTCAGCCCTGCTATGAAAATAATGCCTGCCACAAACATGCAGAAAGTGCAAAACATGTTGGTTAAGAAATTGCCCAAAGCACCTCTTAAAATTGTTAAATTGCATGCAGCGTCAAATACATCGCAATCACCACCAGCCAGATTGACTCCAAGCTTTTTACCTCCAGGTATAACAGTAAAACGAACAAGCCAACTGCAATCAGTTTTGAAATGTAACTTTAAACCAAATCCTGTGAATATACAGAGTAGAAAAGCTAACCGTAAAGCTTGTAAAAAACCATCTGGTGAAATGGTCTGTGTAGATCTGGATGATGATGATGCATCATCAAACTCTGTGGGTCCTCAGTGGTACTTGAGACCTGAGGAGCAGGAGAAAATAAATGAAAAGTTGGCTGAATCTCCCAAAAAATCAACAGATTTGGTAAAGCCCAGTGAAATTGAAACCACTGGAGTACAAAAAGAAGCCACTGATATAGAGAATCAAAATAATAAAGAACCAGACACTGTCAATTACATTGAAATAACTATTGAAGATAGCCCTGCCAAACCACAATGTAAGAGAACAATATGTGAGGTGGCTGATCTGGCCATCACTATAGATGACAGTCCTGTGAAAGCTGCATCTGAAAAACCAGCTGCTGCAAGTGGCAGTGATGATGAATCTACCACTACTACTAAAGAGAAACATAGCAAAAAGAAATTAGATTATCCTAAAGCATCCGAAGAACACAAGACTGTAGAGATTGAGATTGAATTCACTCCAGTTGAGAATGCAAACATTCAAAATGATGCCAAAACACGAAGTGGCACTGAGATGGAAGTTGTAGAGATAGAAGAATCACCATTAAAACCTGCTGAAAGTTTCCAGACAAGCACACCAAAGAAAAAAGCTCCATCTAAACCACAAGTAATGAGAATGAAGGATCTTACTGTTAATGTTCCCAAGTCAAAGTCTAAGCAAAATGAAAATAGATGTGAAAATGTTTCCAAACCTCTAATTAAATCAAATAAAAATCAACCAACAACATCAGGAGAGTTTCATCCTGTTTATCAAAGTTTCATTGATCTCTGCTTTCAATTGGAGAATTCTGATGATATGAATAAAATAGTGGAGAAGAAGATAAAAGCTTATTATAGAAAGGCTCCCAAAGAGTACACAGAGTCTGAAATGTTCATAGATATGATATCCGGAAAAATCATGGCCATGAAGGCTGGTACAGAAAAGATGTATTTGTACATTAAAGATGTGGTGGATGAATTAAATTTGCAAAGCAAAACTGCTAAGTCACAACCCTCAAAAGTTGTAACTGTAAATAATGGTATGTCCCTTAGTTTAATTTAAATTAATTCCAAATTTTCCAGATTACTGTCCTACTACCTTCCTGTCAGCGATGCCTAAGTTTAAGGCTTATTTTTAGTTAAATCATCATAAATCATTTATTTGTGTCAATGGTGTATACATAAAAATGACATGATTAAATAAAATCAGTAGCACTCTTTCCCCATAGCTGGGATGCAAATTGTAGGTGTTGTGGGCTTAATTAATATGCTAATAATCATGCTAATATGCTAATAAGTACATAATTTTACGTATTCATTCCTTGATAAAAAATATGTTTTTTTTAAATTATCAAGAATTATTAAAAGTTACCAAGATGTTAAGGGTCCGGCGACAGCGGCTCGCAATTTCGAGGTGCGATTGGCTGTTATTTAATTTTATTTGATTTCGGGGAGGTTGTTTGAAAAAATAAGTCTAAAGTGACACGCATAAATCCTGTCAAACACAAATAATACAATAATATAAGGGAAATGTGCTTGAGTCAGAAATCATTTTGGTATTAGGTAAACGTAAGACCAAACATACTAATACCAAAATGATTTCTGATTCAGGCATGTTTCCCTTATATTATTGTATTATTTGTGTTCGAACAGTATTTATGCATGTCACTTTAGAATTATTCTTTCAAACAACCTCCCCGAAATAAAATAAAATGAAATAGTAGCCAATCGCACCTCGGAATTGCGAGCCGCGGTCGCCGGACCCTTAAAGAAATCTCATAAATTTTAAGTTTTGTCACTGTTTATCACTGGTAAATTGTCGCAATTCAAGGCGCAAGACGCAATTCATTGTTTATTTTTGATAGCTTTATAAAAGTATTTCCATTGGTTCCTGAGTATTGTATACTTATACCATACCTATACTCGTTGATAATGGTAATCACTTGTTTTTCTTACGATTTCAGAGCAAGAAAAGTTCTTGTATGGTGAGGAGAGTGAGTTTGACTCCAAGCGCCAACTGCAAATACGTAAGCTTGACAAGACACTGAAGAAAGTCCATAGAGCCATTCAGAAACTTGAGGAGCAAGAAGTTGATTTTGACGATGAGGGAGATTCGGTCTATATACTGACTGAAAGGTTTGTATTGCGCTTTACATTAAGCTTAGTTTTGCATTTAAAAGCACTAGATAAATAAAAAATATGTTGCGGGACATTGTATTGTTATTTGTGATTATATTACTGGGTTAGATAAATTTGTAAATAAAATTTGTGAGTTGGTCATTAAATGTAGGTAACCAAAGTTTGATACCTATTTTTTATTTTCTCAATTGATTTTTTCTCAATTTTAAAATGCTGGTTTTAAAATATATGATACTATTTACTTATACAGTGAAGATGACACTTCTAAGGAAATGGATCAGCCCATTGAAAAAAGTGAACTGTTGAAAAGGTGTGTGGAGAGAAGCTTTTTGTCTCATTTAATTTGCAAAATTAATTTTGTTTCTTTTCTTCCATTATAAAATGTATTTAGTATTTTAGGCTTTTTCTGATCAAGATGAAATTTTGCGGCAAGATGCAATGATAGAAAATGAGGTTGATAGAAAGCTGATCTTATTTGCTAAACTCCTTGATGGATTAGGTACCTATATAGGTATTTAAGTAGAATGGCAGTGCTAGGTTTCATTTTGATCAGCACACGGTTGTACTGATTCTATAAAAGCTTTCTTTGAAATTTTTACTTCTTTTGCCTGCACTTGTTACATGTTTTAATAATGATTTTATGAATAGTATGGTGGTATGTCTCCCTTATTTATTTATCTAGTGCTTGTATTATTATGATATGTATTGATATTATATGTATTGATGATATTAAATAAAATAACTAATAAATGATCACCAATTGAACCCGTCATTTCGAAAAGGGCATGAGTCCAATAGTAAAATCTTCAGGATAAAAAAAAACTGTGTTTCTTACTCTCGTGCCATTTTCAACAGATTCTAATTTTCGTTTGCCTTTAGAGTTGACTTGTGATGTATGTAGATGTGCCATTTTCACAAGGATTAAGTAAAGCGCTTCAATAAATAAAATGGCGCTAATAAGTGGTTTTGTCAAAAAGTTTGACTCATGCCCTTTTCGAAAGACGGTTTGAATTGTGTACCATACACTCTGTACTATGAACCAATTTTTAACACTGGCAGAAATTGCTCTGTGTAATGCTGTTATAAACTTATAAACTAAACAGCTTCCAACTTGCATTATACCTAGTCTTGGAATATGAAATCTTTGACATATTTTTCAGTACATACTTTTATTTATTTTAGATACAAAGAGAGAATGCTTCGCATACACGCAAAGTTATGCCAATTGACAAACACAAAGATGCCATCAGAGCCGAGGATTCAGATCGAGAGCCGGCCCGGCCAGCCTAAGGGTCCAGCTAAGCGCTTAGAAAAATGGATCAATAAAAAAGTACCGATTGGTACACCTTTGCCTTTCCCAGATTTTCATGATGTACTCCGTTGTGTCAGAGATGCTAATCAGGAGGACAAACTGTGTTGGAATGAAGCCGATATTATGGAAGAAGGTAAGTTAGATTCCAAGCTATTTTCAGAAAAATCTGCAGCGTGGTTAGCTAGAAATAACTTTATTTTGTAATGCTTTGAAAACAATTTAATTCTATGCCTTTAAAAACTGTCATGGCTCTTTTGCAGCTCGTGATTTGTTTACGAGATGCGGCAAGAAATTACAAAGGCGTAGACAGGAAAATGAATGGAGGTTAGCTGCTTCTAGGATTCAGTCGGAAATAGACCCGGCGGAAGAGAGTGTGGATCTAAAAAAGGCACTCGAAGATAACAGACGAGTAGCTTCTAAGAGAGAGAGTGAAGTTTTCAACAAGTAAGTGCAACCACTGTAATGCTAACGCCAAAACACTACTCTCACTAATTAGCCTGTTATTCTCTCTGATCTTCAGGCAATTTACTTTATTTTTTAACTTATATTATATTTTCAACAAATATGAAGATGTGCATGAAATTTCGAATTTTATAATATTAACTCTATCATCGAGGGTCACGGTAGTGCCACCGCCAAGTCAAGCAAAAAAGCGGCACGGCCGTACCATCCTTTTCTCTAAGCAGTTCTGGACATTTTCGACCCCCTATAATTTCGTTGTGGATAAAACTAGAATAAGTTTATATATAAATGGGATTACAAAGTTGAATAGACTAGGCAATACTTGCTGATCTGTAACTGCATATTAAATGACGTATTTGTAAATCACTATACCTACTAATTATTTTTATCAGATATGCTGACAGGCAGAACCAGCTAAACCTTGAGGCTGTAGAAATAGGAGACAAAGAAGCAGAAGAGTCTCCTTTAGAGACTGATGATGAGGAGCCTACAGAAGAGAGTATATCTCTAACCAAGAAGAGAAAAGAGGGTCTCAAAAAGTTTTTACAGAAGAAGTCCAAAAAAGGCTCAAATGAAAAAACGCCATCACCAGTTGAAACAGAAATGTCTGAAAATAATAGTTCAACTGTATTTGAAAAGGCAAAAGAGACAGATGATAAAAAAGAAAATAATTGTAAAGATTATAAAAACAATGAAAATAAAGAAAAAGACCCTTTGCCAGACGATAAAACAGACCACCTGTCACCCAAGCTAAATAAAAAGGATATAGACTCATTGTCAACCAAAAAATTATCTAATTCAGATAAAGAAAAAGTTCACTCGCTTAGTGATGATAGCAATAAAATAGATTCAGACATAGATGAACTACATCTATTGCAAAAGCTACACTCTGATGTAGTTGATTCATCTACTCTTGAATCCTCCGATTCTGAATCTCCTATAGCTATCTCTGATACTCTATCCAGCGATGATAATAGAAAGCAAGCAAGCGACGTTATAAGCATTGAAAATTCCAGTTATTCTGAATCAGAGAAGAACGATGACCAAGAGTATGACATAGTGAAATATTCACAGAAAAAAGTAGTAACTGAATGTGTTGATACGCGAGTAGAAATTGAATGTTCCGACGCTGGCGTTGAAAGGAAAATAAATAAAAGCAATAATTATGAATACAATGAATCTGTAGAGGATATCTTGCTGGCGTGTTCGGATGACGAAGACAATAATGATAAGAATGATACAGAAGATCCTATTTCAATGGATGAAACAAATGCAAAACAATCAATAGATAAAAACACTAAGGACGCAAACGCAAATGCTGATACAACTGATGTTAGTTTATTGGAAAGTCCTATTAGAAATGATGATACTAACAATGATAATATCTTGACCGCTGCTGAAGCAACTAGTATCAATTCTACAAAAATGGTGGTAGATGACATAAAAACAAGTCCTGTAGGAGAAAATGCTCAAATTGATGTTCTGACAAGTGTCAAGCAAGCAGCAACTGTCGACGATACTGCAACAACAGAAAATGATAAAAATGAAACTATGACACTCCATAATGAAAATTCTGATACATTTGGTGAAGTGAATAGTGTCGATTCCGCAGAAGACCGAGTGACGTCTGAAGTAGAGAATAACAATTCTGAAGTGTCGATAAACCCGGCCAAATCTGATGAAGATAAAGTAACAACTGATAAAACAGATGTGGAAACTTCTAAAGTAAACTATGAAGAAAAGCCCACAGAAACTGCAAAAAAACATGGATCAGATAATACCGAAAATATTTCTGATTAAGATGTTACTGGCGGATATGCTATATTGTTATGATCTTATAGTGACCATTCTTTGACCACGAATAGGCGAATACAGTCTGCATTTATGTGAATACCATGTATAATGTTGTGAAGTTGCTGAATTACGGAAGCGTAATTCAAACAAATTTCGATTTTAGGTATTTAACTAAAATCGAAATTTGTAGGTACATTGATAGTCCATATCAATGTACCTACAAATGCGAAAGAGCGTGTGTTTTTTTAAGTTTTTTCGGCTAATCCAAAGAACTTAAAGAGATGAAAATCGGCGCGTTCTGGAGAACGGAACAAAACGGACTAGACTAATTTTATACCTATCGCTATCGTAGTTTTTCCTTATTACACTTCGTAGCCCATGCCATGACAGTTTTTGAATAATTCTAGTTTCAGTTTAACAGAGACAGTTAAACCTGTGCGTACCGACTAATTAAATTGTGGGCCTGGCCCATTCAATCAATTAGTCAATTATTGTAGGCTGGCTACAGACTGTTCTATCGCCCTATAGATTACTTGGGTTCTAGTTGCTAATGTCTCATTATTAGCTAAGAGCCTGACATGCCCCTGAGGGTGGAGCATTTTAACATCGCAAAAAAAGGGTTGCTGTGCTAGTGAGTTTGAAGCCGATAGTGAATCGTTGTGTGCGCCTGCTTTCATACTAAATAAGAGCCTGACAAAACTATCGATCGATAGTAAAGTCTGTAGTCTGTGGGGGCTCAATAATCAATAAAATCCATTGTCTCTAGTTCATTGATAATTCATGACCGTCATCAATAAAGTCGTTTCATGATAATCGGATTGATCATCAGTGACATATTTGGTGACATGTCACTAAATATGATATGTCACTGATAATCAATCCGATTTAGAAATCGAAGGAGTGGTTTAGGTGCCTTCTTGGGCAGTTGGATATAATATATTTAAACATTTGCGGGTGTAATCATTTATATTTTTAAATAAGTAACGGCTGCTTGGAAATTAATTTTAAGATTTTATGTAATGATGATTCCTTTTTGTATGATATTTTAAAGTATGTGTTATTGCTGAAAAGTGATAATTTATCCGTAGGACTGAATACTATCTTAAACTTAATTTCCAAGCGCTTTATTCGAAATTATATTTAAAAGATCTCGCATAAACGTATTCTGCCTTTATGATATATTTAATAAAATTTAATATTAATACGAATATGTGTACACTATATACCTACCCACCCCTTTAGAGCAACTTTAAACGATTCGATCGACTCAAGTGATAGTTTTAACAGAATTATGCAAAATAATATTGCTTATCTTTAAGTAAGTTCTAGACACTTTAGATACTATATTTTAATTAAATTATTTCGATTGGATTGCTCGAAGAAACCTCCACGCAATTGTGTTTCTACTATGACCACATCGACCACAGAATAGGAATAAGCAGGTATGCTTTGGCCGTGAGTCGTGACTGTATCTTGTAAGTTATGATCTATCATATTTAATGCATACAATTATCACAATAAAATAAGTTGTCAGCGCCTAAACTCGTTTTACACTGCAATAAGCAATACAGTTTTTACAATAATGCAGTAAGTAGTTTCTGTTCCTGTATTGCATAATTGTAAATTTATTACAATTATGCAATACACGAACAGAAACGAGATGCCACGCATCAGTGCTAATGTAACTTGACTTGCTACCGTCTTTTACTGTACCTATTGAAGTGTAAACCGGTCATTAGAAGTAGAATTTTGTAACTTTAAATTAAAATAGAGTTACTTGACTGTGTACCTATGTAATTTAATCAACATTTATTGAAATGATAAGCAGATATGAGGTAGTACTTAAGACAGCTACAAAGTTAGATGAAAAATGTTAATTTTTTGTTAATTGTTAATAATACCTACCTTCATTGTAAGTCTTCATTATAATTTGCATAGTTTGACGAATTTTTTTTTGGATTCTCCCGTTAAGGGCCTGGCGACAGCGGCTCGCAGTTTCGAGGTGCGATTGGCTATTATTTCATTTTATTTCATTTCGGGGAGGTTGTTTGAAAGAATAAATATCCAGTGACATGCCTCAATACTGTTCGAACACAAATAACACAATAATATAAGGGAAACATGCCCGAATCAGAAATCATTTTGGTAATACTATGTTTGGCCTTACGTTTACCTAATACCAAAATGATTTCTGACTCAAGCACATTTCCCTTATATTATTGTATTATTTGTGTTCGAACAGTATTTATGCGTGTCACTGGATAGTTATTCTTTCAAACAACCTCCCCGAAATGAAATAAAATGAAATAATAGCCAATCGCACCTCACAACTGCGAGCCGCTGTCGCCGGGCCCTTAAGAAGCAAGTATAAAAGTATAATCTTTACTGACTGAATTCATTATCAACGCCTGCATATTATATGTGCATTAAAATATATAGGCCATAGGCTACGGTGACCGCTTCCCATCAGGTGGGCCGTATGCTTGTTTGCTACCTTGGTAGTATAAAAAAAAAAAATTAAAAAAGGGATTCCTGAAATTCCTAAAATTGGAGCAAGTGTAGGTAAAAATAAGAAAATAATACCATACGAAAGAAGCCGTGGGCGTCCACTAGTGTTAAGTATAGAGGTCGATAAATTAAAAATAACAGTGTTCAGTCATCACAATTTATTTACATATTTACAAAAGTCCCAGCATATGTACATATCTAATAAATTATCCTTATTTACAACTATGTGAAGCACACAGGCCCCACCGTGAATGTGAACTGGTGGTTCGCTTCTGCGAAGATTAGTGGCTGGAAGTCGCTAATAGGAAGACGGTCCGTTCGCGAGGTCTTTATTTCAAGAACTATCTCACCAGACCCTTCCTGTAACAAAATGATGACAAAATGATGACAAGATCGTTAGGTAGGTACGTATAATCATTTCTCTAATCTCGAAAGTAGTAGGTATAATAGGTATGCCGGTGCACCCGAACCAAAGAGCTGGACACAAGCTGGACTACCATGAAAAACAAAAAGTACAGAAATTTCGGGCTACACTGACATCTTGGTAATCGATTAGTTGAGTTGTCAAAGAGATCAACTACACCAGCGAACCGCATTCACAAGTGCTTCTAGCAGCTGTTCAAATGCACACCTACCTATATGTATTGCTTATATACGCACCTTGCAGTTATCTCTTAGTAGGTGTGGTTCTCTGAATTCAGCCGCGTTCGATCCAAATAGCCTCACGTTACTTATCCTCGTTGGCTCTGAGGGGATGTCCGATCTGAAATTCCATTCAGTTAGTTCCCCGATATATCATTTAAGCGGCTTTGGTAACGGTGGCTAAAAAGCTTTACCTCTGTGGTGCCTTCGTGTCAAGGCACGAGTAGGTGAAATTTTGTTTCGCTCCATTCGACAGTAGCCTCAGAAATCGTAGTTGTATAGCACCGAATCCTTCACCATCGTATGTAACCTATAGTAACACAGGAGATTAATGAAATGAAGTACCTAGGTACTATTTTTTTTTATACAATGGAACAATAAAACCATCTGATGGGCCATCTGATGATGAATGATAACCATCACCATAGCAATGCCTCGCGAGTAACGCATGATAGGAAAGTACCCTACGATGCACTGCCCTGCGTCCATCATCTTGAGGCATACAAATGTTAAGCCGCATGTGCCTGTAATTTAAACCGAAACATCGTTGCTGTTTGGTAGCACTTCTCAGGACGAGCCCTTCACAAAGAGCTCTACTGTTGTTCGAACTTATGACCGAAGTATTCGTTTTTTCACTCTACTTTTGTAGAGTGGAAGTAAATGTGTATGCTCCAAACGGCTAATAGGTAGGTACGCTTACTCTGTATCCATCATCCATCTGTGAGAACTTGTGAGAAGTGCCGTCCGTGTTGAATACTCCTAGCTCTCGCTCGTCAGGATAAAGGCAGGTGCTGGATCCTTTGCAGTAGACTTTTGTTGGACGTCCACTAATACTGCCTCGGGCGTCTATCCAGTAGAAACCTTAAAACAAGAATAACCCATTAGGTAGGTAGGTAGCAGTAGTTCAGGGCAAGGCAGGGTCAAAAAGGCATTGCCCTTGCAAGTCTAATACCTCGGTACTTGCCAACTGTACCTACCTAAGCTTGCTATGTTTTCGTGAACTTATTTAGAAGAACTGAATAAATGGTTATTCAGTTCTTCTCCATGGGGAGAAAATAATAGTTTAGTAGGTACCATCTGTCATATTGACATGCGAAGTCTTTATGTCTCGGCAGGACAAAGCTGGATTGCTTCTCGTTCCACGTGGACGAACAGCAGTTTCAAGCGCGGTGCGAGCTGCCATTACCCCCGTCAAAATTTCTTTTACCCACTCGATCTCTTCATCTGAATAAAACATTTACAATTAGGTAATTTAGTGTGAAATACGCAAAATAATATAATAGTTGTAGGTGCAACCAACCTTCTTCAAAGTTATCTTCAGTTGCAGTTTCAGACTCGTCAGCACTCCGCCGGCGACGATACGATGAGAAAATTTCCGCAGGTAGTTGTGGCGGTGGAGCTGGCGGCCCTGGGGGTCCAGGCGACCCGGGTGGACCGGGGAGTCCAGGCCTGCCATCAGGACCTGGTTCTCCTTTCAGCCCCAGCGGGCCTTCTGGCCCCGTGAGACCAGCAGGGCCGGTGTCACCTTTCAGTCCTTGTACGCCTATGGGTCCCTGGTGAGGTAGACAATTAGCTTCTATTAAATTTCTAATTGATTTCAACTCGGAAAACACTTGAAAAAGATATCTTCATCCACTGCACCAGCTAGATTTTACAAAAATGTGAAGTTTCTTGCTTTTATTCTCTTATCGTGTTACTAGTTTATTATAATGCTCACCATGTCGCCCTTAGATCCGACCGGCCCCGTAGACCCAGATTGCCCTGGCTTTCCTATTTCTCCCTGGTCTCCTTTTATTCCCATGGGACCAGTGTCTCCAATGTGACCTTTGGGCCCCCTGTTGCCTTTGTCTCCTCTTGGGCCTTGAGCGCCGGATGGCCCGACTTTTCCAGGAGGTCCCTCCGGCCCTACTGTGCCCGGTGAACCAACTTCGCCCTGGAAAATTTTGAAGTTGTCTGTAATAATCCAATGTCTATCTCTTTGATATCTATATCTATGTAATAATCATGTGATGTTCTTTTATTACAAAAATTAAAAATTACAATAAAATGACATTTTACTCACATTAGGTCCCGGAGCTCCTCTAACGCCCCTTTGTCCTTCCAGGCCCGCTGGTCCAACAGGGCCCACTGGACCTGGCTCTCCCGCCACGCCTCTCGATCCTGTGTCGCCTTTTTCTCCTGACTGGCCTGTGCTTCCCTGTATGCCAGCTGGGCCTTCGGTGCCCTAGAAATAGCAAAGGTGAGTTTTAAGTGATTGTGGAGTGATTTTTTACTGTCATTACTGAATTAAAATTTATTTTAATATTACTCACTGGGGTACCAGGTAAGCCAGTCTCCCCCGGCTTTCCTGGCGATCCAATAGGTCCAGGTGGGCCAGATGGACCTGTGCTACCCTCTTGGCCTTCCGGGCCAGGCTCACCCTTGATACCGTGAGGGCCTGTTTCACCCCTTTCCCCTGGAATGCCTGCCGGCCCTATATCTCCCTTGGGTCCCTCTGATCCTGGAGGTCCTCTGGAACCGGTTTCACCTTGGGGTCCTTGAATACCATCATCGCCTTTCATTCCGATGGATCCTCGAGGTCCCTGACAGAGCAAATTCACTTCGTCAATAGTATCCAGTCAAATACATAATTATAAATAAGTACCTACTTAGTAATGTAAGAACCTAAATGCAGTTTTAAGATAAAAAAAAAACATATCACAGACTTAAAAACTCAGTGAGACTGATCGATAATACACAAGATTACCATTTTCCCTTCAGGACCTTGTGGGCCCGCTGGCCCCGGCAGCCCTGGACTTCCCACTTCGCCATGCTGGCCTTCTGCTCCACGCGGACCAAGTTCACCGGGCACACCCTTTGTTCCTCTACGACCAGGAGCTCCTGTCAATCCAGGAGGTCCACTTTGGCCTGTAATTATTGAATTTTTAAACACATTATTTTTTTCAGATAAAAGCGTTAATTGTAAGGTAACATATTAAAAAAGGTTTTTACCTATTGGTCCAGTGTCTCCAGTATCTCCTTTAAGCCCTTGTTGCCCCTTCTCCCCTTGCAAGCCTATTGGACCAGCAGGTCCTAGTGGACCACGGACTCCGTCAGCGCCCGGCGGGCCAGTTGGACCGATGTCACCTTGCGGCCCCTTTTCTCCCGGTAATCCAACAGGTCCTGATTCACCGCGCAGACCTTGAATGCCAGGTGCGCCAAGTGGTCCCTTTAAACGTGAACGTGAACGTTGGATAGATTGAAAATTTGGCAGCCCGTGCAACTATTTTTATTTTATATTTTACCATGATTAATGTAGAATTACAAATTAGGGGTTTTCCCTCCAACGGAATCCAGAGTCCTACTCAAAGAGTAAAATGATGTTTTACTTACAGGTTCACCGGCTGCTCCTTTGAACCCTTTCTCGCCAGGCGGGCCAGCTTCACCTTTATCACCATCTTCGCCTGGTGGACCTACTGGCCCAGGTGACCCATTAAGTCCTCTTGGGCCGGGAAGCCCATCACGACCAATAGGACCTAAGGATTAAATTCATTATTTTAATGTTTCATACTTAACAATGAAAATGAATTCGGCAGCATAAATAAGATAGCGAGATAAGCACAGAAGAAATAAATAGTTATTAATAGGTACCAAGCAAACGCCTGCTAATAAGTTAAAAACTGCCCACGTTCTTAGTTAAAACATTGTTACCTAACCTAATAGCCCAGGTTCTCCGATTTCGCCTTTCTGTCCACCTGGCCCTGGGGAACCACGAGGTCCCTCACGACCCGGTGGTCCTTGTGGTCCTTCGTGACCAGCTTCTCCAGGTTCACCTTTATCCCCTCTCACACCGGCTGGTCCTACTGGGCCGACATCACCTTTGCCACCGGGGATACCCTGTTGTCATAAAATATTTTTGTTATGAAAACCTTCACGTTTAAGTATAGCTTTTGTTTTTTATGTTTACCTATGTTATCCTTACCGATGCTCCCTGCAACCCTGGTTCTCCCGTATGTCCTGGTGGGCCTGGAGATCCTACCGGCCCAGGTTTTCCTTCAGGTCCGTGAGGCCCAACTGGGCCTTCCTTTCCAACTTCACCCGGTGCACCTAGGTCTCCTGGTGTGCCGGGTATTCCCGAAGACCCAGGTGGTCCTTGAGGACCTGGTTCACCCTGTTGACCTTGAGGACCCACTGGCCCCATGGAACCTGTCAGTCCGGATGATCCCGGTTCACCCTGAATAAATTGGAGACATTACACACCGTCAAATTACGCAGAGACATAGAAAGAATCATTGAAAGTCATAGTTACCGTTGGTCCGCGTTCACCGACAGGGCCGGTTAGACCTGTTTTCCCATCTGAACCGGGTGGTCCTATCCCTCCAGGAAATCCTCTTGGTCCCTCAAGCCCCTGTGGTCCCCGTTCTCCCGTCGACCCAGGTGATCCTGGTTGGCCTGTATCGCCTTTGGGACCAGGAGCGCCATCCGAACCTCGACGTCCACGAGGCCCTCTGTACCCCTGTGTGCAGATTTTATTTTTATTAAGGACACCAAAATAATGGATAGGTACCTTATCTAGTCGTACCTGCTTGTTAATTGTTGAGGAAAATCCAGTTTGTTTTTATTTTGCTTTGGTACTTTTTTACTTGTAAAATTTATCCAAGTTTCGGTTTGTTAAAATATTCCTCTGAAGTTTGCTTCTTATAATAACTTCCGTGTTATTTTACGGAATCAGTAATTTCTTCGGTAAATCTTGAAACATTGTCAAGATCTACCAAGCGAAACGATATGCCATTTTTACCTATATTTAACTTGCTTACCTATATGAAATTTGTCCAAAATAGGTACCTACTTACCTATATAAATAAAAAATCTATATACTTACTCGTAGCCCACTCTCCCCACGATCTCCAGAAGTACCCACCAAACCCTGAACGTGAAACAAACGATGCACAATGTTAATATTAACCTTAAATAACATGATAACTGAAGTAGATTATGTAATTGGAATTAGTATTACATTATTAGAAAAAAATTGCAATATTAAAGCAACAGGTTAATTTTAGGTTAGTGACATTTCGTGATGCCAATAAAAACCTTAAATAACAGTTTTTTGTAAAAATAATTGTTCGTAATGTTCATTACCATAGATCCCTTATTGCCTCTTCTTCCCCTGCGCCCTGAACCACCTTTGTCGCCCTTCTCTCCTTGACTGCCCGGATAACCTGCCAATCCTTGAGGGCCAGTTGCACCTTTTTCACCGCTTGGACCAATAGGACCAGTCTCTCCCCTGGGTCCTTCAGCTCCCTAAAACAATAGTTCATTTATTTCAATAAAAAAAATTACAGGAGAAAATTATAGCAGTTTTCATCTTTAGTGTTGTAATAGTACAATGTACCTTTATCCCTTCTGGTCCTTCTATACCAGGCGATCCGGGTTCTCCCAATAAGCCACGATCCCCCTTTTGTCCTATTTCTCCCTTTTCGCCTTCAATGCCTCTGATTCCTTTGTCGCCTTTATCACCCGACAAACCACGTGGTCCATCGTCACCCTTCGTTCCACGGCTTCCCGGAAAACCTAACATGCCCTGAAAATATGATACAAGACACCTAGAAGATTAATACATTAGAATCACAGAGGGCGCTGTGCAATGTAAACAAAGAGCTCCGTATTATTTTTGATTCTAAAAAACTTTAAAGTCATTTTTAAACGTTTTAAAGTGTTGAAACCCATTACAAACATATGACTAGCCTGTAAAATCGTTTGCAGCGCATAATACTGTGAATCTATAAAGCTAATTGAAAGTAAACCAGTGGGCAATTATATGTCAAAAAATAACTCTCCATAAACACTAAGTGCTATGTGATTGAACAAATTGAAGTTCTACTAACAATGTGTAACAAAGTGTAAAGAAATAAGAAATGATTGCATCGATTAACATTGAATTAAGTATTGGCTTACTGGTGAGCAAACAAACACGACACAATTTTGTTAATCCACCCACATCCATTATTTTATTTTTGCTCTCACTCTCGAGCATAGCACATAATTTCGACCTCAACAGAAAAGTTGTTGATAGCCGAGCGGCGAGACTAGTTGACTGACGATACGGGTGTTACCGAGTTCGGTTCTTAAGAGAAAAGAATATTTTTGCACTCCGATTTTTATTTATTCTGATTTCATATTTTTGGTGTTAACAATGAAAACCAGACAAGCAAGTCTGAGAGAGTTGGAATCTAAACTAAAAGGAACTTTACAAAACCTGAAAATTTCAAATGATCTAAACAATAAACTTCTACAAGAAAGGGAAGAAAGTGAATCCGAAATAAAAATTATAATAGAAAAAAACCAACGTTTAAGGATTAAACTGGTGAGCAGAGACAAAGAACTAAATGAAGTCAGAGAACAGCGAGACAAACTCCAAATTGTGGAGGAGGTCCACAAACAGTGTGATAGCTTACTGGTTGCCGCCTCCGAGAAAATAAAGGATTTACAATACCAAGTACATCAGTCCAAAATAACCATCGATACTATGCAAAGCGATATAAGCAATAGAGATAACACAAAAACAACGGAGCTATATAACCAGTTGGTGTTAGGCAATCGCACCAAACATGAGAAAAATGAGAAAAATAAGAAAGAAGGACTTTATTTTAGAATGCAAAGAACACTAAGAAGTAACAGAAAAACTAGGAAACAAAGAAAACTCAGAGAAAACACCATCTCAAGTTTACGGAAAGAGAAAGCAAGGCTATATAGAAAATTAAATGATTATCAACTTACTGTGAATAAGTATGAACAAGACTATTTAGACGATCTAGAAAAAATTTGTGAATTAGAAGACGACCTTCAGAAAATAAACTCCAAATACACTCTAGCAGAAAACGAAACCCGAGTTTGCATGGCGACTATTGAAGAATTGTTTGGAATAATCGACTTACAAAACGTCGATACAGAAGAAATGGAACAGCTTGATGTGAAAAAAAGCAGTAATACAAGAGTAGAAGAAGATATTATATTAACTAGAAAGTCATCGTCGCAGGCACATCACTTATTGACTAAAGAAAAATACGCTCGTGCCAAATCTGAACCCAGCCCAAAAGTACTAAATACTAGACCGCACGAAAAAAAAAAAAGAGCACCAAAATTTACTGCGATGGCATCGGTAGAGATCTTGGGACCGTGTTTAGTTATTATGCAGAGGGATCCATAACTAATAACTGCATGACAAATCTATCGTATAATCATCTCATCAGCAAAGTTGTAACAGATAAGCACAGCAAAGACGACGATATTGTAATATTAATGGGGGATACTTTTGATATAAGAAGATCTGACATACTCAGAGGCACAGAGTTACTACTAAAACTACAAAAATCTGGAAGCGTAAACCAAATTGTAGTATGCACCTTCCCATACTCCAGATCTTGTAGCGATGAACATAACAAAAAAATACACGAGCTTAATCTAATTTTATATAACTTGATAGCTAGTAATGAACATAAACTAATATTCTTTGACATTAATAATTTATTATGTAAACATAGTTTAAGCCCTAAGAACCTGACGAAGACGGAAAAGAAAGTCATTGTTAGACTGCTGGTAAATACTCTACATACGGCCTCTGAAAACAAAAACAGATTCAGAAACGCACTTACTACAATCAAGACTTTAAACTAGTAGAAACGACAAGGGGAGAGTCCTGTAATGCTGTTTCCGTGGCAAGAAACGAACAGAACTCTCCTTGCAACAGAGTTATTAAGGCAGTTAATGGTAAACATGCGGTTTCAAGTAGGTCTTCAGACTTTAAAATATTGCACCAAAACTGTTGTAGCATTAGAAACAAAACCCTACTAATGCAAGTTGTCACCGAAACATACAAACCGAATGTGCTAATTATATCGGAATCACATCTGACTGCCGACGATGTGAGTCATATTGTAATACAAGGGTACACACATGCAAATTACTTTGTCAGAAAAAAACGAATTCGCGGAGGTGTATCTATTTTCCTAGATAATAAACTTAAATTTCAAAAGTGCCCTAAGATTGATCAAATGACGTGCGAATACCATTGTGAACTCACAGCTATTGTAGTTGATTTGAACTCTAACAAGTTACTACTTATAGGTATATATAGAACAGGACTAGGTGATTTTAAGGTTTTTAGGGATATAATGATTAAGTTATTCGATTATCTATCACAATCCCCAAGTCAGAGGACTATTTTAATGGGTGACTGGAACGTTAATTTTCTTGTCAACTCACCCGAGCGAAATACTTTAACCGATATAATAGAACCTAACGGGTTCAAGAACATTGTAAGTTTCGCAACAAGAATAAAAGATGACACTCAGACATCAATCGACTGCTTGGTAACAAATATAGAAACTTGCGAGATAACTGTGAGTAATATAGCAACAGGGATATCGGATCATAATGCGCAGTTTTCTACCCTAAAAATGGCAAAGGAGCGCAGGCCTAAATATAAGTACATCGAAAAACGTAGCTTCAACTCTCATAGTATCGAAGAGTTTTGTAATGCCATGCTTTCGTATGATTGGGACAACTTATTTAGCTCCTACACTGAAAGTACTTTTGATCAATTTATGTATAAATTAATTTGGAACATAGACACCTTCTTCCCAAATAGGATAAAAAGAATAAAAAACACTAAAAAAAGTCCATGGATGTGCCACGAGATTGTAAGGGCACAACTAGAAATTCATGATTTATTTGAAATTAAGAAACAATATCCACAAATCACACCAACCATTAGTGAAATTATAAATAGTAAGGTGGAATACAGAAATAAATTTGTTCTTACCAAAAAGAAAGAGTATGTTGAACAACGAATACTAAACGCCAAAAACCCAAAAAAAGAAGTTTGGTCAATTATCAAAGAGGATACAAATAAAAAGGCATCTGCGTGGAATTGGGAGCTGGTTAATGAAAGAACAAATGAAAAAATTTCGCCTGAACACATTGCGGATCATATTAATAACTATTTTATATCCATTGGGAAGGACCTACAAATCAAAAACAATCCCGAATTTGAAAGGTCCATTAAGTTCCTAAACAGTTCTGTCTCTCGTCAACCAGATTTTAGTTTTCAATGTATATCTAACGATGAGCTTATGAAGCTGGCAAGGGAAAAAATAAATAAATCACACACTAAAGATCTGTTCGATGTTTCAGGTTCGTTATTTTATACAGTAATGATGTTCATGTGTGATCATGTACGATTTCTAGTTAACAATATCCTTGAATCAAATAACTACCCAAACATGCTAAAAAAATCACGTCTGACTCCACTATATAAAAACAAAGGCGAGACCTTTGATGTACGCAATTACAGGCCAATTACTATTGTGCCGACAATGTCAAAATTAGTCGAGTCAGTAATGTCGGAATCTATTTTGAAACATCTCTGTAGCTACAATATATTGTCCGAGTGTCAGCACGCATATAGACCAGGAAAATCTACTACAACGGCAACCCATACAATGCTAAAATGTGTAACTCTGCATTTAGAGAAAAAAAGAAAGGTAGCTGCCATATTTTTAGACCTTTCTAAGGCGTTTGACTCCGTTTGCCACAAACTTCTTTTAGAGAAAGTGGAGGTTTATGGAGTCAGGGGGCGGAGTCTTATGCTCCTGAAATCGTTTCTAGAGCAAAGAGAACAAACAGTTGAAATAACAATTAACGACAAAAAAACAAGATCGAAGCCACAATGTGTAAAGATAGGAGTCCCTCAAGGATCCGCACTTGGGAATACTCTCTTTTCAATCTTTCTGAATGATATTGCCAATGTTAGAATAAAAGGACAGATAATTCAGTACGCAGATGACACAACCGTGGTTACTGACGCAGACACGATGGAAGATCTTTTAAACAATATAAGTGAAACCATCAATATCCTTAAAAATTGGTTTGATATGAATGGACTTTCGTTAAATGAAGAAAAAACTAATGTAATGATTTTTAACACCCAATCTGCTAAACAACCGGTCCTTCAAGTGCCTTTAGAGAGCGGAAAAATATTGAGTACCAGTAATATCACAAAAATGCTTGGGTTTGAGATAGATCCAGCACTCACGTGGAAACAACACGTCGACACTACATGCAAAAAAATGGCTAAAGGTATATATGCACTTAAACAACTGCGTCCTATTACCTCCCAAAAAAATCTGAAAGAAATATATTATGCATACATTCACTCAATTATGTCATACGGATTAATTTTGTGGGGTAACTCGACGGATGGGGAACGAGTGTTAAAATTACAGAAACGAGCAGTCAGGGTTCTAGTAGGTGCTAAATATAAAGATTCCTGTAGAGCCCACTTTAAAACTGAAAAAATACTGACTGCTTCATCAGTGTACATTTTAGAATGTCTTAAATACGTTAGGCAAAATTTTCAAGACTTTAAAATAAGAGGTAGCAATAACGAACGTAGTAATAGACATAAGATGTGTCTGGAATCTGTTAAACATAGACTTTCTTTTTCCGAAAAACTACCTCAGGTTATGGGACCTAAGTTATACAACAAACTTCCACTATACATAAGGCTTCTGAAATGTGAAAACTCGTACAATAATAACATTAAAAAATTACTGCTGGACAAAACCATATACAATGTAAGCGAGTATCTTGCTAACGACTACACGCATTTTGATGACGAACTATGTTAATTGACTAGGTATATTACTTTTTAAACACAAGTTTATATAATTATTTATTTTGTTGATCCTATTTGTTACCTACCTATAATTTGTTATTAATATCACTTTTGCATTAAGACGACGACGCCCTTTTACAGCTGAAACTATTGATATTTTTCATTGTTTTTATTTTGTGTGAACTGACGAGGACTAAAGCCACAATTCTATTAATTATTAATGTTTATGTGTTTGCTTTAGAACAATAAATAATTTTCATTTCATTTCATTTTCATTTCATTTCATTTCATTAATAAAATATTGTATAATTAAATATTGTAAAATATTGTTCCTGAAAAATAGGTTTCTGAATAGAATGTAAAAACTTTTATGTAAAGTTTCCTTCAAGTTCGTGACATTCCCATGTCTTACCTGAGGTCCTGAAGGTCCGGAATCCCCTGGCGAGCCTTGCTGTCCTGGGTTACCAGGAGTTCCAGGTGAACCTTCTGGTCCTGGAAGCCCGGACATTCCTGGTTTGCCTTGTGGCCCCTAGAACATGATTACCCATAAAAACAATCACAAATTAATTACAGACCTGCTATTCGGACTTATTCAAGTCACAAAATAAAATAAAAAATATACCTGTAGACCTGGAGTGCCAATAGGTCCTTGAGGTCCTGTGGATCCCATTGGCCCCATAGTACCAGGCTGCCCCTGCTGACCAGGTGGACCTGGTTGACCAGGCGCACCTTTGGATCCTTGTGGTCCTTCCACTCCCGGCATTCCTGGATATCCGATCAACCCTGGAAAACCTCTCGGTCCCATAAATCCTCTTGGTCCCTGTAAATTAGAGCAGTAGTGATTTAAAACTCTATTATCAAAGGTTCGGTTCACAGACTAGTTAGGAATGCTAACGCATGTTCGGTAGTTAAAATCAGTGACATTTAATAATTACACTATACGCGTGTGAAAAAGCAGTTAAAAGCAAGCTTAGTATTAGGTCTCTACTCACTATTTCTCCCAAAAAGCCCGGCGGCCCTGGCGGTCCATCATCTCCCGGTGGCCCATCTTGTCCTGTCGCGCCCGATTCGCCTTGCATTCCTATCATTCCTCTCTCGCCCTTATCTCCAGGCATGCCTGGTACACCTTGGTAACCTGGCTCTCCCTTTACACCAGTGGCGCCAGGCGAGCCTCTTTCACCATCTCTACCAGCATGGCCTCGGCGTCCCAATCTGCCTGATGAACCTTGAATACCTCTTGGCCCTGGTGGTCCCTTTAACAAAAGAGAGAGGCAGGCATAATAATAATAACTTTACTCTAATTAAAAGCATCGTTCGTTGGAAATATACACTACTAACTGCAAGAAAAACTTCGAATACACTGAAAAATAGATTCGTACTACTATAACTCAAAAACTAATCGCCAGATCTTATTCATTTTTGAATGGAATAACACGGAAAACACCAGCTTTCAAATAAAAAAGAATCATAAAAAGTCTGTAAAAACATCTGTAGGTTAGTCGGTAGCCAACTCACCGGTTCACCAATTTCCCCCTGTTCTCCTTTTGTTCCTTCTGGACCTATTTCACCTTCTGGTCCAGATGGGCCAGTCAATCCCATTGGTCCTTCTACTCCTCTCATTGCAGCCTAAAATTTGATTTCAAATACAGTAAGCTTAGAGTAGTAGAGCTCTTTGTGTGTGGCTCGTCCGGGGAAGTACTACCACCAAGCATTTTTCTGCCGCCAAGCAGCAACGCTGTGTTTCGGTTTGAAGAGTGTGGTTGCCGGTGTAATTACGGGCACATGGGGGTTAACATCTGTATGCCTTAAGTTGATGGACGCAGGGCAGTGCATCGCAGGGCACGTTCCTATCGTGCGTGACTTACGAGGCAATGCTTTGTATATAGGTGATGGTTATCACTTAACATCAGGTGGGCCATCTGCTTGTTTCATCAGCTAGTTGTATAAAAAACAGTCTTGATGCTTTTGTAAAATAATGTGAAATCTTGAAAAACTGTATTTCTGAAGAAACACTTCTCCAAAAAATGTCACCTCATACTAAATGAGTCAATACTCCACCTTTTTAATACTTCGTGTAATTATTAGTTCGCAAAGTTTGAAACAATTGATTTGTAGGAGGTCCAAACATCTGTCGAGTTTCCAAAGATCGACGACTAAGAAATTGCGCATAGCATAATCGAGTTGGGGTCGTAATTATAGAAACGCTTGTTATGCATACCATGTGTTGTGTCAGCATCTGGCGTAAAGCCTCTGATTGCGCGTCTGGCCCTTTATCGTTTCCCGATTGATGTAACTGCAATTAAACGGATTTACATAATTTACACATTTCAGAAATTGCTATGATCAATAAATTATGGGTGTTATGTTTTACACGTGCTTATTTTCGAGCTAAAAGCATGCTTTTTTCGAGCTTTGCTCAATAAAACCACGCGTGAAAAGATCGAGCTAGTAAATAAGCATGCTTATTTACTAGCACGCGTTAGTTGATTTTTGACGGGTAAGCGTCAGTTGATTTTTGGGCATGCTCAAAATAAGCATGCTTATTTTTGAGCACGTGTGTCAGTACCATTATCAATCCATCTCTACGATTTAGTATAATATTATGTTTTCGGACGAAAACGTCAAAAATTTTTTTTAGGAAATAAATAATTCAATTACTTGTTGGAAAAAATAAATCTGAAGAAAAAATTTACTTGCATCGGTAGAGATATAATACTTAATTTTGAACACAATCCCACTTATTCATATTGGTCGCTGAGCGCTACATTACCTTATCAAACCGAGGAATATATTTCTGTCTCTGTTTTCGTTATCATGAATGTGGCAGTGAGAAGTAATACTGTAAAGCCACTATAAAACGGCAGGGAATATGAAGAAGGGCCTAACTGACTTACCGGTACAACAAAAACATGCCCGGGTGGTCCCGTGAACCCCTGCTGGCCCTCCGTTCCAAGTTTCCCCGGCTCTCCCTTAGGCCCCCTAGGCCCCTGGGGGCCTGGTGGGCCCGGGTACCCTCGAGGCCCCATATACGTGCCAGAGCTGCCGTAGTCGTAGTATGTCTCAGATGACCCATACGAGGAATTTCCCTATAAATAACATAATATATTTTTATATCGTGTAGGTTGCTTAGGAGTTCAGAAGCAATTAGTACTTTAATTGCATAGTTTATTTTCCAATCAAAATTGAGGTTGACTTAATAACAAGTTTTTAAAAATCGTGTAGGTAACACGATTTTTAAAAACTTGTGTAGTTTACGCAAGTTTTTAAAGAAAGTTCGCTCCGTTTTTGATTTGCATTTTTCATAATTTTGGTTTGTTATTGGCACTGGCCTAAGTACTATATTTACATTTTCGCATTTTAAAAGCCAACAACGCTAAAAGATTATGCATATACCTTGACCCAATAGGTGGATAATATTTTTCATAATGGCCGGGTGGCCGGGTGGTAACATAATCTAAAGAGCGTTCTCACTTGGGCCTCATCCGGCGGATGTGTCAGCCAATCCGTGTCTTCCGTTGTAGTCATAGGTGTGTAGGCCGTTTCGGTGGTAGTGAGCGTCGGCTCTTCCGGTACGTCGTCCCTTCGCCTCAGCTATAACGATATCGAAATGTTAGTCCTCAGAGCGAAAATAGAGTTCTAAGGCTTTTGTCTGTGTTTCGTTGTTTTACAGATGGAAGTTCCCTTTCGAGTTCTTCCAGATGTTGGTTTCCATAACTTTTCTACGGCTATGTGACAGCGTGATTTCGTTTCGTACAACGGCCACGGCTTATGTAGATTGTTCTGTGTGACTTACCCCCGCGGTTTCTGAAAGCGCGATCAACACTAATCGGCTGTCAAGTCACATGCTACGAGTATCTCTATCTAATTTGAAGTAAAGGCTGAAATAGCAAGTGACTTGACAGTCGATTAGTGTTGATCGCGCTTTCAGAAACCGGGGGTTAGCCTGTCTATAATACCTACTATACTACTATCTTTGCAGTTTTTAACGCATTGGAACATTTCTTTTCTGCAATGTTGTTTTATTATTAAATATTAAATAAATAAAGATGTTCGTAAAGCTTTTAAAGTTCAATATACTGGGGGACTTCTCCTAGATTTTTAACTCTACGGAAAAAGTAGGTTGACCCGTTTCGTAAATTGCCTGTGATTATGACCGTTTTGTCATATCACGCGAATGTAGCGGGGTCGTTTTATTATTTAGATGAAACTCGTAAGTCACAGATCTAAAAACAGACGAACTGATAGATTTTAAGAGTAGTAGAGCTTTTTGTGAAGGGCTCGTCCGGGGAAGTACTACCACCACGCCTTTTTCTGCCGCCAAGCAGTAACGCTGTGTTTCGGTTTGAAGAGTGTGGTCGCCGGTGTAATTACAGGCACATGAGGCTTAACATCTGTGTGTGTGTATCATAGGTGATGATTACCACTTAACATCAGGTGGGCCATCTGCTTGTTCCATTAGCTGGTTGTATAAAAAAAAGAGAAAGAGAAAAACACATAGGCTTACTCTCGGGGTAGTCAGATCCACTGGGTCTATTTTCATTTCGGGAGCACTCGTTACGGGCATATACTCGTCGGAGTCGGTGAACCTTCCAAATATACTGTTCTCATCTATAAAAAAACAAAAAGGTAGACTATACCAATTATTTCTTCTGTGCGAATACATCCACTTCGGTTTGCGTACACAGGTTTGGACCGTATAATTGTGCCTTTCCGTAACGGATGGATTACAAACAATGTTTGTTTTGTGATTTGATATCCTTCAACTCTTTATTTTGATGTTACTGAAACCCCGCCTATGTTTTGCAATACCTAAAGCAGCTTAACCCCCGGTTTCTGAATGCGCGATTGACACTAATCGGCTGTCAAGTCACTTGCTATTCCAGCTTTTACTTCCAATTAGATAGAGATAGCAAGTGACTTGACAGCCGATTAGTGTTGATCGATATCGTTAGCATTTTTTAAACCGAATAGGTACATAAACCTCTTATTCGATATTCTTACTTACTAGTAGACGCCTAGTATAAGTTACTTACTTACCTACTATAGTGTATTTGGGAATTGAACTGCACAGTTGGTAAGTACCTAGGTTTAAAGATATGGTTTACCGTGTGTGTGTCTCCAGCTTCCTCATATTGAAAATGTAATTTCTATAAATGCCAATATTTAAAGCATAATTAGTGCACTCATAGATTTGAATCATAATTTAGCTGCCAAATAAACAACGATGCTATATGCTTATAATAGTGTGTAAGCTGGAGTAACATGTCTCCAGCTGCCTCAGTCAGTGTGGGCAAACGGCTAATGATAGAGATATATAGTAAACGCAAGGATTTAGTACCAAACGAATTAGCGAGGTACCAAAAATTTCAGGTCTGTAGCTCGGAAACTCTTCGAGTTATAAGACTTGATCAACGTGTAAGCTGGAGTAACGATACGTGAAAAAGCATATGCTCGTTCTCTGGAATGGCTGGAGCTAGCAGGTTGCTTTAAGTCTCCAGATTTAGTACCAAACGAATTAGCGAGGTACCAAATATTTGAAGTGTTTCTGTTCAAAACTCTATGAGTTACAAGCTTTTCCAGCTTTTTTTGTTTGTCCAACTTGCACATGTTGGATCTCAGCAACCACAATAGGTACAGACTCGGTTGATGTCTCTGAACCGAGCTATGAATTAGTGCACTCGGTACCAAAAATTTGGAATCTCTAGGACAAGCAGTTCTGTTGTAATCAGCAAAATAACATCCAAGGAATTTGAATACAGACAGATATATTCAAATTCCTTGATTGCATCAGTAGGTACGAGTGTGACGCATTCGCTGTAGTGACAGAGATAGAGCTACTATCAACTGAAGGCTGGTCGAAATGGAACTATCTGGTATTCTGTAACTCATCATAATATTAGTTATTTTGCTGATTACAACAGAACTGCTTGTCCTAGAGATTCCAAATTTTTGGTACCGAGTGCACTAATTCATAGCTCGGTTCAGAGACATCAACCGAGTCTGTACCTATTGTGGTTGCTGAGATCCAACATGTGCAAGTTGGACAAACAAAAAAAGCTGGAAAAGCTTGTAACTCATAGAGTTTTGAACAGAAAAGATTTCAAATATTTGGTACCTCGCTAATTTGTTTGGTACTAAATCTGGAGACTTAAAGCAACCTGCTAGCTCCAGCCATTCCAGAGAACGAGCATATGCTTTTTCACGTATCGTTACTCCAGCTTACACGTTGATCAAGTCTTATAACTCGAAGAGTTTCCGAGCTACAGACCTGAAATTTTTGGTACCTCGCTAATTCGTTTGGTACTAAATCCTTGCGTTTACTATATATCTCTATCATTAGCCGTTTGCCCACACTGACTGAGGCAGCTGGAGACATGTTACTCCAGCTTACACACTATTATAAGCTTATAGCATCGTTGTTTATTTGGCAGCTAAATTATGATTCAAATCTATGAGTGCACTAATTATGCTTTAAATATTGGCATTTATAGAAATTACATTTTCAATATGAGGAAGCTGGAGACACACACACTGGTTTACCTACTGTTAGCAGCCTTACCATTATCACTGGGTCCGGAAAACGCGTATTGGCTAGCGACGTTCCAGTTGGGTCTCTCAGTTACCAAGTCTCTACTTCCAGCCGCCCACATTTCCGATCTGTTTCGAGACCTGTTCCTACCATAATGCCCATACATTCTGATTCCATCACTGTCCAGCGTGTATGCACTCGATGTTGTCACCTCAATAGTTCGTTCCGTTCCAAACGGTGGTCCTGCATCATAAGGGTTAGTCTCAACAGCCCTGTATATTGGTTCTGGTTCCGTCACAAAATTATTAAACCCGGCATCAACTGGCATGTTCTCAATAGGTCTGTATATCGGTTGTGTTTCCGCGTCATAGTTGCTGCCTGTAATGAATTGGGCGTCTCCAATTCCACCACAATTGGGGGCAATAGTTGAGCACATTTCGTAAGCGGCGTCTGGTTTGTTGGCGAATTGAAGCAACTCGATGTCGCCCTGTAAATTACCCTCAATTTAAATTATCTGTTTGTAGCTCCATGCAAATTAGCGGTGTTTGAAATTGGTTCAAGGAAGTTTACTAAAATTAACTGTTATTGATGGAAGCCTTTTAAATTATCGATATTCATAAACCTTTAAGCGACCACCATCAGGCAACTTCTCGCTAGATTTTTTTTTACATTTATTTTGAAAGACACATGTACACTTGTAAAAACGCTGAATGAAAGTCTGAAAACCACAATCAAAACGAATTCCAAGAAGGTTACGAGAGAAAAGTTTCCGGTCAGCGTCTGTCAGTCGGTATTAGTACTAAAATTAGAAGTCAGTTAACATTTGGAACTTACATCGTAGTATTGATCTGGTGTTATTTGCGCGCCCACCACAAGAGCGCCGGCCAAGTTGAAAGTGCTGCCAGGCTTACGGTTCAGCAGCAACGTTTCTTTCACTTCACAGTCGACCAGCAATGTTGCGGAATCACCCTTGATACTTAGAGCCAATCGGTGCCACCTACAAATTCATTTCCTAAAGCCTTCGATCATTTAAATTTTACAAAGCTTGTTTATTTTATATCTAAATGAACAGATTTTTATGAATCTTTATAGAAATCATTAAATTTTATCATCATTTATATTTATATCCTTTGCAGATTACTGGATGTTGAGCCGTGCAAAATATTTTTAGAAACCATGATTCTAACGAAATGAAAAAGTAAGATTTATAAATCCAATTTTTATCTCATAATGATATAGTAGAAAACTGATTGAGGCAACTTTCTTGTTAAAATTTCATTTTAAATTATTTTTTCATACCTATTGTATGTACCTGTTTAGATTTATGTATTTCTTATACCTAGAAGAAAATTGTTTCACAAGAGAGATTCATTAGACTCGGTTCACTATTTTCAGAGATATGGAGTTTGTAAGTTTCTATGGGAAACTGTGTCGGATAAACCTTCTAAATTAAGTGACGTAGAACTACCCGCATTTAATTAAATTCGCTCTGAAAGTAAAAGCTGAACTGTTCAGTCGCTCTAAGTTGGTGTCATGATTTTGACACCTCATTCATCAAAACTTCCCTTCTCCGCAACTTTCAGGTGAGGGTTTTGGGCATATCTATAACGAGCCTAGTTTATGCCTACCTGTATACGGTAGAGTTGACATATTTACCCAGCGTTGCGAACTGCGTACATAATTTGTCTTGATAGTTTACTTCCTGCCACACTTGAGTCTCGAAGCTCACACTTATGATATTATTAGTTATATTAGTGTCATAAGTATTTGGACTCGAACGTTATGGAAACTACATTCAAAGATTTTAATAATAGATACACAACCGAAAATAGAACACTAGGTTTTACGTCAAAATAATCGCAATTAAATTTATAGCTGTACTTAATGGTGTAGGGCAAGAGTTCTAGTAAAAATTGCGTATTGTGATATAGTGACAATAGTGATATCTCCAATCTCACAGATCAG
Organism: Plemyria rubiginata; assembly: GCA_963576535.1. NCBI lineage: Eukaryota > Metazoa > Arthropoda > Insecta > Lepidoptera > Geometridae > Plemyria > Plemyria rubiginata. Next base: position 10,022,818 of record OY754908.1, on the reverse strand, counting down.
CTAAAGCAAAATAAAACCATAAGTATTTAGGGATGTCTAAGGAGGAGTGAAGAGGTCCAAACCAAACATTACATTTGGCAAATATATTTTTGCTATATATTACAAATACATATAGTATAAATTGGGCTATACCTAAGTATTTGCAGTAAGTAGGTAAGTACCTAGTTGGTATTTCATATGTAATAGGTTTCCAGCCCTTCGCCGCTGTTAGAATTCGTACGTTCTAGCAACTTGTCTATCATGATCTAAGCCAGCCTGCAAGTATGTTCACCTACCTTCCATCAGCGATGTCAGCGCGGTAGGTGAGCATTTCGTTATCCGGAGGGTCGCCTCTCGCGTCCTCGTAGTACAGCTCTACCATCTTGCCCACTACAAGTTGCAGCTGTTCATCCCCCGCGTCGGAGTATAACACGAATATAGGGTTCTGTACGTCTTCTTCTGTGACTGGGGAACGAATGGACAAGTCAAGAGACGAAGTCAGAGGAAGAAACAAGAAACACCAAAGTAAATTATTATACCAAAAAAATAAAATAAATAAATAATGCTGGACAATCCACACAGCACCATCTAGCCCCAAAGTAAGCTACTCAAAGCTTGTGTTATGGGTACTAGATAACTGATATATTTAATACATTATATACTTACATAGATGGTTATTTTTTATTATATACATAGAAAACACCCAGACCATCCGTCGGAACAAATTTCTGTAGATCGTACACAAATTTGGTCCCAGGCGGGAATCGAACCCGCAACCTCTTGCGTCGCAGGCAGACTCGCCTGCTGCACCACTGAGGTCGTCTGAGGTATAAGAGAGCTCACATGAATATGTCATTGAGTTCCTGCTCATTCGGTTCAGACACGCAATCGACTGGTGCCACTAAATTCATAGGCAAGACAGTTTCAGAATTTCAAATACAAAGCTAATCACTATCCTGAGCTATCGCGATTCGATCTTAATTATGACGTAATTGCATAAACGTACCCACTAAATAGATAAGGCAGTTAAGTATTTGTTATTTCTAATATTTGACATATAATTAATTAAAAAAAGTATATGAATATACTTTTTTTAATTATTATGCTGAAGCATGTGGTAAAAAGAATAACAAATTGTGTTCAACTGTGGCCAATGGACAATTGATTAAAGTACCTGTGTCGTTATTTTTTATAAACCAACCTGGCAGCCTGACAATGGTTAGAATGGAGAAATCTTCAGGAAAGGTGTTGTAGAACATTCCGGCAGACAGCTGGTGTAGGGTGCCGTTTTCGTTGAAGCGATACGCAAAGTATTCCTCCTCAGGCACTGTGGGTGATTGGCACCGCCCTGGCGTCCGGGACACTCCATCGGGCAGCTCGCCATCTCGGACCGCAGATAGCACGTCGAATATTTCTAATGCATCTAAGTGGAAGGAAATTGCTGCTGCTGTATTATTATGTACTAGTTGGGCCCCGCGGTTTACCCGCGCAGATTTAAATCCCGGTATTCCCACGGGATAAAAAGTAGCCTTTGTGCTATTCCAGACTATAATCTATCTCTCTGCAAAGTTTTATCCAGATCCGTTCAGCCGTTCCAGCGTGAAAGAGTAACAAACATCCATCCATCCATACCAAAAATCTTTCGCATTTATAATAGTAGTAGGATATAGTTTTTCCCTGTGCTGGTATTTGCTTAGACTCGGAACATAATTTAGTCAGGCACTCATCTTGCTTCTTGGAAACGTACCTAATCCGCTTTATGCGACTCGCTCGCCAAGTTTAAAATTTCACATCAGAATACCTATATATTTGTAGCATAAATAATGCTCAAATTCACAAAATATGCGTAGACATGCGTCTCGTCAGAAGAAAACTAAAATGTTTACTTACCATCCGAGTATGCCCCGACGATGAAAAACAATAAAAGGAGTCCTGTTGACTGCGGAGCCATTTCGGCGGTAAATATGTTCGAAGAGTGGTTGTGTGAGGTTCCATCCCGATGCGCTGGGACGGGCCCCTAGCCTGCCTGAGGTGGTCGGCAGGTCATGTCCTAGCACCCACGGAGCACGGACTATACTGTCCGATAGAGCCGCGTCCCATACACATTACAACGCATCATTGGTATTTGTATTGGTGTCAACATAATGATGATCAATGAAGATTTCAGAGGTTGGTAACCGAGCAATTAGTTTATTGGACGACCTCTGTGGCGCAGCGTCCACCTGCGACGCAAGAGGTTGCGGGTTCGATTCCTGCCTAGGAACAAATTTGTGTATGATCTGCAGAAATTTGTTCCGTAGGTCTGGGTGTTTTCTATGTATAATAAAAAATATCTATCTATGTAATTATTTAATGTATTAAATACATCAGTCATCTAGTATCCATAACACAAGCTTTGAGTAGCTTACTTTGGGGCTAGATGATGCTGTGTGGATTGTCCAGCATTATTTATTTATTTATTATTTATTTAGGTGTTGAATTTTAGACTGTTATAATATTCGTATCAAAAAATCTAAATTACCTACGTAATTTTCTTCTTATATGAATAATTAATATTCACAATATCTGAGCATACAGTGTCTGACTAACGTGTGAAAGCACCTACCTTATAGTTTAGTGTCTATAGTAATTCTATTCTGTCTCTGTAGTTTCTACTTTTACTTCGTTGTTAGAATCCGATTTCTGTGTCATGAAAAACATTGTAGTATCCCCATCGCCATAAAATGTTGGCGGCACCTGCCTCGTTCACTCCTGCCCGATGTAATAAATCGGTCCGTTGCTTTATCCAGGGACGTAATCAGGGGTTTACATCCTGATCATGACATTTCAGCAAACACCCTAAAACCACCAAATGTATATATTTTTGAAGTTATCTATCAAGGCCATGGAAAACCGCCACGGCTTTTCAAATGTTGGTTCTGTGTGAGATAACTTTTTCCTCTTCATTTTTATCAGGTCATGATTGACCTATGGAGTATATGGAACCTGGACCCAACTGCAAGGCAAACGCAGCCGTTTTATGGTTTCCTGCCATTCATCGTTGATCCCGTCAAATCCGCCTGTTCCTCATAAAGACGACACTGGCTACATACTCGTACAACGCTCTAGACTTTTCGGATATTAAACTGAACTTTTTATATTCCCTTCTTACAATTTGCTGTAGCAAATATACTTATGTCTTCTAGCCGTCAAAGAACCTCACGCTCGTACATTTCAACATTTTGAAAAATACTATGTATTTAATAATAAAAAAAAATCTTTTGAAAAATCGCAATCGACTAAGTTGTAAGCAATCACATTGCATACACTTCATCAAAATTATCCAAAAAATCGAGTTGAGATTTGCGAGCGAGAGCGACTCTTCGCCTACTATTTTTTTTTTTTTTTTTTTTTTTTTTATATATTTTTATCTGCAATCGGCTTCTTAGCCATAATCAGATTCAGATTCCGTTGTGAGAATGCGGTTGGGGTGTGGTTCCAGTGAAGCCACACCGTTTTGTTTAAAGAGCTGGTTAGTCTCTGCGGTCCAGGTTCAGTATATGCCATCTTTTTAGTCGGTGCACATTGTCTTGGGTGTTCAGTAAGTTTTTTGCTAGGTCATTTGTGTGTGCTTCTAGTCTTCGCTTGTACTTTGCACAGTATCTGTTCACTTCCTCTTTTACTGTTGGCATTTCTAGGTAATCGTGGATTTCCATGTTTTTCACAAACCAGTGTGCGCTTGAAACTGTTCTAAGGGCGATGTTTTGAAATCTTTGGAGGATTTCAACATTGGAGTTACTGGCCGAACCCCAAAGTTCTATTCCGTAGGTCCAGATTGGTTTTATGATCGCCTTGTAGACAAGCAGTTTATTGCTGAGAGAAAGCTGCGATTGGCGTCCCAACAGCCAAGCCAGTCCCTTATACTGTAATGTGGCTTCTGTTTTTTTAGCTTTGATATGGTTTGCCCAAGTCAGTCTTCTATCTAGATGTAGACCCAGGTATTTTACGGTGCTATGGCTTGGTAACGGTTTGCTTTCCATGTACACAGGTGGGCAGTCGCCTTTTCGGAGTGTGTATGTAACTTGTGCGGATTTTGTGACGCTTGGCTTGATTCTCCATTTCTGCAGCCACGTGTCTATTTTATTAAGCTGTTCCTGTAGTTTCTTTGAAGCCATGCTTGGGTCTTTGTGGCTTGACAGGCACGCCGCACAGTGGGTGAAAATTCGTAGTTGCCTTTCATAGGATTTTTGAAAAAAAATCTTCCTTAATTGGGGGATTTAAGTAAACAGATTTGTTACAAAACTCAAAACATTACATAATTTTGTCGTTACGCGACTTTTTTGCGGTTAAACACCATGTAATACGAGTTTGTGTGTTTCAAATGTATGAAAACGAAATTTGTTTTCATCATAACTTTTTTTTGTATTCGAATGTAAAGCTGATACTTTTAGGTATTATAGTAGAACTTGTAACAAAGCTATAAAGCTTTCGATCTTAATCTGGAACGGACCGCTTCAAAAGATATGATTTTTACAAAAATGCCAGTTTTAGTGGTATTCATGTATGGGGTAATGTTCTACTAAGTTCGAGTTTGATCAAAAATTATGGTCATTACTATTATTTGATAGGTATCTTATCGCTTTTTAATGACTTTTGACCTTTTATCTAACCGATAAATAACAAAACTATTCAAATATAATTATGCAAAAGTGATATTTTGAATTACGACTAACAACTACACTTAAACCTATAACTGTAGGTATTCAAAACCTACTCGTTATTGTTCCACTAGGTATGACAAAATATTTGGTTTAATTAATTAGGGTGATCAAGGTCATATTATATCGAAAAAAAAAACTATTTAAAAAAGTAATATTTTATTTACAACTGCTATATACAATGAAGCGGACTTATTATTAATCTTATAACTCTAATATATATACAATAAATAAAACAAAAGCACCAATAAGCGACATGCAATTCACAACTTTACCAACTATCACAGAAATACTAACTACCTATATAAATAACTTACAACAGAAACAACTAAATATAACAACGATTTAATAAACAAATGATTTGATGCTTTACCAAGAAAAGACAAGGAGTGGTCGGAGTCACACAAGTTTCCTACTATCTACAAATTCTATATTTTCTTTAATCTACCCTAGAAGTTAATATCAATAACAATTTAGCTTCATCTGAAATAGGTAAACGAAGTTGGTTTATTTTAGGCCTAAAACTAGAGATATAGGGATCAGATGATATCATTAAATGATAGATAATATCCTCATTTGTTGCAATTCTACTAATTTTACGTAACTGAAACACTCTGGAATGCTTAAAATCTTTGTTTCGAGCCTCAGATGCCTCTTCAGAGATAGTATAAAGTTATTGTGTTCAATTATGTCCGCTCCATGTATGAGTAATTTATGCACGCTTGAAGGCATATAGTACCATGCATAGAGCTCAACATATCTTTGAGCTGTTGAAGCACAATATTGTCGGAACTTTTCCACATCAACAAACTCTCCGCAAGATATTGCCTGAAGAATTACGCCTAAGCTTTTAATTAACTCTATATCTACACCCGTGATTCGCGCAGTAATATCCGGATTTGCGAAAAATCTTCTAGCAGTATTTCCATCATTGGTAGTGCTTGCACCTTGTTTCACAACATCCACAAGTAGCCCCATTTCCTCCCGAAATTTGTCTTGGATATCGTTTTTCCTATCGGCCAATTGTTTTTTCTTGTCGTCTCCTTTTGCTTGCCATTTCTTGAAGTCAAGACGGTAAGCTATATGCAAAATACATTCCATGCATCTAATACGTGCATGTAGAGTAGAAAGGCCAAACTTAAAGATATCGACAGATTGGTGTCTCTGTGATACCATTGTGATGTCATTCATTTCTGTGGGTTTAGCTTTGCAGATATCACATGTCGATGTTGATGTATCAGAAAGATGAGATGTTATCTTGCCATCGATCATAGTCATGTGAAGTTTGTGTTTAATGCTGGCATTATCAACAACACTCGGCTGTAGAACAGTAATTTCGCTTTCTATTGACGCCATTTCTTCTTTTATATTTAAATCATTTTCCTTGGCAAATTTAAAATATATTGGCCGACAATAAAATGTTGAGGATGCTTTAGGATTTTCCCAAACAACGTCATCAGTGTTTTCTTTCAGTAGTCTTAATGGTACAAATGAACACATGAAAATACTTGAATCATCGCCTTCTATTTTTTGTTTGTAGTTGCTATGTCTAGAGGCGCCATCAAATCCCCACTTACTGACCAGAGTGTAATTACTGCCAGATTCAGTTTCCACCGTTTTACAAAGTCTGTTGACAGTTTTATCTAAAATAGATTGCAGTTTGAGTTTAACTTCGGTGTCAGTTATAACCATATCTTCTTTTTTTACATAGCACTCTATTTTCTCGGTCTTTAGAGCATCATAAGATGGAAAAATATCACTTCCCATATCTCTTGTTGTTTGCTTTAAAGTGATGTACCTATTGCCATTTTGATAACTTCAGTGATGTTGTCAAGCCCAGTGCCTTATCAGCAGAGCAGGTTCGGTTGTTCGACTTAATGCAAGATCGAAAGATTGATGCATTCTCAGGGTGTTTGTGTAAATGCTTTAATAATTCAGCTAAGTCATTTTTTTTTCTATTTCAGCTTTCTTGGTTAAAGCGAAGTAAAGAGTGTCAAAGTCATAATTGGCGAGAACATCTTCAGTTCTCCTTCTTTTTTGTAATGGATGTAAGTCAACAAATTCTTTTCGTGGAGTAAATGTAGAGGTTGATGTCGACACAGATACACTTTCAAGCACAGTAAATTCCATTAATTTTTTTGGTGTTGTTACTATACATTCACTTACCGAGACTTCTTCATGTCTATCTCGAGGACATGAGAGTTGTTCACTTCGAAATTGTTGAATGTTGAGTTGCTGCTAAGAGTTGAAGCTAACACTTTTTGAAACAAAACGTGTGCACTGAATGAATTTTGCCTCATAAGTGCAAAAATGTCAAGATTTGACACTAGTCCTTCCATACTGAGCAAAGTAGAATTAAGGTAAAGAGAACGTTTCGGTACTAATTGGTAGCCAAAAGTGAAATGAAATTTAGGAACTCTCAGTATTTATAGTCTAAACTAAAATCTAATAATGCGTTATCAGGAATCATTAATTAGTATTCCATAACAAGAACCCATTGTACCTGTAAAAGCCATCTAGGTACCTAAAAATAGTACCTGCACTCAATAAACAAAGAGCCTAATCATTCAAATCACCTGTTTTGTCAAGCACTGACCCTAATCACCCGAACTAGTAAATCAAAAATAATTTACCACACAATGAGTATTGAAGACAGGGACAGTAATGGTGGTCTCTAGGTAAGGCTCTACATAAATAAAGGGGAATCAATAACAAGATAGTACGTAAGTGATCGAAAAAGTAAAAACTATGATCGTAATTCAAAATATCACTTTTGCATAATTATATTTGAATAGTTTTGTTATTTATCGGTTAGATAAAAGGTCAAAAGTCATTAAAAAGCGATAAGATACCTATCAAATAATAATAATGACCATAATTTTTGATCAAACTCGAACTTAGTAGAACATTACCCCATACATGAATACCACTAAAACTGGCATTTTTGTAAAAATCATATCTTTTGAAGCGGTCCGTTCCAGATTAAGATCGAAAGCTTTATAGCTTTGTTACAAGTTCTACTATAATACCTAAAAGTATCAGCTTTACATTCGAATACAAAAAAAAGTTATGATGAAAACAAATTTCGTTTTCATACATTTGAAACACACAAACTCGTATTACATGGTGTTTAACCGCAAAAAAGTCGCGTAACGACAAAATTATGTAATGTTTTGAGTTTTGTAACAAATCTGTTTACTTAAATCCCCCAATTAAGGAAGATTTTTTTTCAAAAATCCTATGAAAGGCAACTACGAATTTTCACCCACTGTGCGCCGTGTCGTCTGCATATGTAGCTGTTACCACATCCTCTGTTTCAGGCAGGTCTGCTGTGTAGATAGAGTACAGAACAGGACCCAGTACCGAACCCTGTGGAACTGAGGCAGAGATGAGGTGCAGGTTCGAGGTGTCATCTTCGTATTTTACTTGGAATTTTCTGTGATCTAGGTAAGATTTTATAATCATGAAAAACGAGTTTGGCAGCAGATTCCTCAGTTTGAATAAAAGGCCTTTGTGCCACACCTTGTCAAATGCTTGTTGTATGTCTAAGAATACTGCTGAGCAATACTCTTTTTTCTCTAGTGACTGCCTGATTTTGTGTACCACTCGATGCACTTGTTCCACTGTTGCGTGTTTCTCCCGAAATCCAAACTGGTGATCCGGTATGATTTTGTTCTCTGTCAATACCGGTTTAAGCCTCACTAAAAAGATTTTTTCGAATACCTTTGATAGTATTGGAAGAAGACTTATGGGTCTGTATGAGCCAGGTTCTGTAGGTGGTTTTCCCGGCTTTGCGATCATACAGATCTGTGATATTTTCCACAATTGAGGAAAATAGTGTGTTCTAAGGATGGCGTTGAATAAGGTCGTCAGGAGAACTATAGCCTTTCTAGGAAGTTGTTTGAGGACTTCACCTGTTATTAGGTCGAATCCAGGAGCTTTTTTGTTTTCTAGGTTACGGATCGTTCGTGATAGTTCTCTTGGTGTGACTGGCGAAAGTGGCAGTGATAACTGCTGATCACTATTGATGATTTGGTCTATTTCTTCTTCGAACGCCGACATTGATGACTCGTTTGGGGTAAAGACTTTGCTTAGGTGCTTAGCAAACAGTTCAGCCTTTTCGCTTCCGCTCCTAGCCCACGGTTCGCTCGGGCATTTATTTATTTAGCAAAACTTAAATAACCGTATTAATAATACAACATCGTGAAACCTAGCAAGGTTTGTGTCGATGTTGGCACTACGAAACAGTACAACTAAGTGCAGTGCAGTGCAGTAAAGTCACGTACAGGTTGTACAAGCTTCCGCGTTCTGTTCCGTTGAAGGCTGACATGAGAATACAGCAAAATTAGGCAACCATAAAACCTTGAATACCATCGTTACATAGACGGACGCTAAGATACCGTAAATGCTAAACAAAATATAATAATTAAATTCTGTTACAATAAATATAGTTATTTATAAAAGCTGATTTTTATTTTAACGTTTTCTCACCTTGCGTAGAATAATAAAATGCCTATTTGTGACTATGAAGGCTACTGCTTCTACTGTGTAGTGTAGGTACCTTAACTATAGTAGGTATGTTCAAGATGATTGAAATAATAATATGGTTTGTTTAGTATTCCAGAAGAGGCGAATTCGGTTTGTATAGTGTTTTTTCATTAAATTAAGTGCGTTATTTTCAAAAGTCAAATAAAGTGTATTATGAAGAATAACGCCCGGTTTCTGAAAGGCCGATCAACGCTAATCGACTGTCAAGTCACTTGCTATTTCAGCTTTTACTTCTAGTTAGATAGAGATAGCGACTTGACAGCCGATTAGTGTTTATCGGCCTTTCAGAAACCGGGGGTATGACACTTTTCCTTGAATTTACTTTTAATCATCCTGAATACATGTCATAAAAGTATGGGTGTACGCCAAGCTCTGTCTCGATCCAGTGGATTTCAAAATTCAAAGTTCATTCAAGTCATCCCATACTTTCAAAATAAGTATTTCTTTTTTGATCAACGTAAAGTTGAAGACACACTTGTAAAAGGTACCTAAAAACACCCCCCCCCCTACAAAGACCACATTGTGATAATTCGAGTGTGTTTCTGTAAGCAGAACGGAAACCAAAGGCTGGGGTTGTTCGATGAGGCATGCCGGCCGACCTTCGCTCATATTCTCAACCAATACGAAAATAAGAAATCTTTTACCCTTTTTTATTCTATGTTTGTACCCAAGTATTTGATACGTATTTGGTAGGGACCTAAGGTTTTATCGTAACTACATATTGTGATGAAACTGTTATGTAAAAATTCAAAAGCTCTCGTACTTAAAAAACATATATTATTTTAAGAGGATTATCTCTGGAAGGTTTTCCTCGGTTGTATTTGTTTGGACGTAATAGACGTACGGGAAGATGGGGGAATGCCGATCACCTGAGAGAAAAATGCTCTATTTGTTTTTTCATTTGTCTTATGTTAGTTTTAAAGTTTAGAGACTGCCTGCTTAAGCGTTACAACCCCTGCGATGCAGCGTGCTCGCTGTGTTTTAAGGCACCTGATTTAATAAGTTTTTGGAGTGAGCGGTATTATCCGACATGTTCGCCATTACCCCTGCTTCCCCTACTCAAAATATCTGGAGTTAGTATTAAGAGATCTGAGGGGATATTTACTGTCTGGGATCAAAGTTGTAAAACAGTTTAAAATTCAGTTTTTTGTTTTCTTCCATTACCTACCCACATTTTTTTCAAATTTGCGTGAACACACAAATATAGATTTAATTATATTCCAACACTCCTTTTAACCTAGAAAGAAATAATTACTCCCTAACTTAGTTAGAATAACCCGGCGAGACAATGGAGCCTATCGAGCGCCATTAGCAGTTCTGCAAAGATCATTAAGGACATCGGCAGATATAATTTCATTTCATACTTTATGAACTAGCTATTCATTCTTCTAAGTATCTCTAGAATCTTATAGTCGCACTTTACATCGATATTCATGTTTTTCGTATTCGAATATTTTCACAAATATGACGATGTTGATTTAGATTTAATTTGATTATTGCTATGTATTGTTTGTTTCATTATTACTGTGAACTTTACTGTTGTTTTATAATTACTAGCAACCCGCCCCAGCTTTTGGCATGAAAGCGACAAAAATAAGAACAAACGAAAAAATTAGTTTAGCTAAACATTTTATTTTTAGCTCCTACCTTCTACGCATTTGGAACCCTGTACCTAAGGTGTTTCGGAGGAGAGCCTTGATATTCGCGACACATTTTTTTTTAACTCCTACGGTACGGATATCATCGTTGTTCAATCTGCTTCTGTACTTCCGTTTTTTGGTACAAATAAATACTTTTTGATTTTTGGGAAAAAAATTTGGTAGCAACACCTCAAAGCCTCCTTATACAATCACAGACAATTATGATCAAAGCCGAATTTTAGATCTGCGACTCTACAATCTATAATCTTTTGTAGGTACCACTGTTAATGCAACTGTGACGTTACTAAGAAGTAGTGTAATAAGATTGGAACTATTATTCGCTGTCATACTCGTAAATCGTTGAGTACCGTACATTTAATAATAATAATAATAATAATAAAAGTTTATTTTGGAACTAGGGTACAACATGAAACTAAAACTAGTGTAACGATACTGACTGCAAAAGTATAAAACTGTGTCGCAGCCAGTAACGCCCTCCCAATGGCAGGTTATTCCCAAATTTAAAATTAAATCAAAAGTAGGTACCTACACTAACTAGAAAATAAAAAGTAAACGAGTATGTAAAAAACATTAATAAACTAAAAATAAATCATTCATCTATAAGCACGTGCAGGTGTAAATTATTATTGTGATGGTGAGTGGGTGTGTATGTTTGTAGGTAGATGTAAGTGTAGGTAGGTAATGAATGAGTGATGTGAGTTTTGGTCCTCTTGAGAACACCAGTCTCTTAGGAGTCTGGGCAACAGGAGATACCGTGTGTGGTGGTTTAAGGTGAGTCATAAGAGGTGTGTGAGAGTGTGATTTGTGTGAAGGTGAGTGGATGTGTGAGGGTGAGTGGATGAATGTTCATAGGTGCTTCTGAAGACACCAGCCTCTTGAGAGTCTGGGCAACAGGAGCACCAAGTGTGAGTAAGGTGTTTGTGTGAAGTGTTTGTAAGCATATAAATTATACGTTTAATACTAGTAAATGTTCAGTATCTGCATAAGATAGGCTCTGAAGCCACGCAGATACCGTCAACTTAATTTTTTTTAAGGTCAGGGGATAAATGTCGAGTTCCTTATTAACTTTATTATAAAGCAAAGAGCTGATATGCGTAAAGTTTCTGCTGGCGATAGCAGTCCTACGTCCTTTAATTTGACACACTTTGTCACTACGTCGTTTCGTCTTTGACAAATTGGGGTTAAAGGGGACTTGAATATGTTTACGTAAAAGGGTGTTCAATATAAACAATTGTCTGACGGTTAGAACTTGGCAGAGAGAGTAGAGCTCGATGGTAGGGAATAGTCTAGGTTTTCTAGTAAGAACTTTAAGAACAGCTCTTTGTGCCCTTTCGAGACGTAGTAACCGTGTTTTAGGGGCACCTCCCCAAGCCGTTACGCAGTATGATACTATTGATTGACCAAGGGCATAGTAGACGGTTTTCAGACACTGAAAGTCAGCCGAGTTGCGAAGGTTCTTAAAAATATATATCAGCTTTCTGGTTTTGCTAACTGTTAACGTAATTTGTTCATCCCAAGATAGGAATCGGTCAATTTTGACACCAAGATATTTTATAGATGAAGTTTTTTCAACAAAAGGGCAGTTGCAAGATTTGGGAGGGGTACAGGAATGAGCGAACAGTTTAGTTATATGATGGGGTTGAGTAGATGAGTTAGCGGAGAAAGTAACAAATTTTGTTTTATTAACATTTAGGGTGAGGAGGTTAAAGGTTAGCCAGGTTATAATTTTAGTAAGACACAATTCTGCAATTTCCTGAGCTTCATTCCAAGAGTGACCGTGTATGAGCAGAGCTGTGTCATCAGCGTAAGCCAGAATTTTACAGTTTGGAAGATGGAGATTACATAAATCATTAACAAATATTAGGAAGAGGGTTGGCCCCAGGACACTACCTTGGGGTACACCGAAAGAGACTGATTCTTCGTTACTGATGTGCCCATCGACAGTAACACACTGCGAACGAAGTGTTAGGTAACTTGAAAAGAGCTCCAGGACCGTGCCACGTATTCCTATTGCTTCAAGCTTTGAGATTAATAAGGAGATAGGGACTGTATCGAAAGCTTTTGAGAGGTCGAGGAAAATGCCTATAGTTTTAAGTTTTTTGTCAAAATTATTTGATATTGTATTTGTGAGATCTAGAACAGCATCCTCTGTCGACTTACCCCGTCTAAAGCCATATTGGTTGGGTGATAAAATATCATACGCATTGAGAAAACTAATCAACCTATTGTTTAAAATTTTTTCAAAAACCTTTGACAAGGCTGATAGAACAGATATAGGCCTGTAATTCGAGACATTGACCCTATCTCCAGACTTATAAATAGGGTGGACAACCGCCTTCTTGAAGACTTCGGGAAACACACCAGCTGCAATACTTACATTAAAAACGTGCCTTATAACCGGGATTAACACATGTCGAGCTGATTTAATAACTGAATTTGAGATTCCATCCCAGCCAGTGGCACATTTATCTTTAAGATTTGAAATAATCCGTTCCAATTCCTGATTATCAACATGAAATAGGGCCATTGAAGCACTTGGAGGTGAATGGGAAGGGGGTGAGAAAAAGTCGGGAGAGCAGACTTTGTAAGTGTCCGATTGAATGATAGCTGATGCTAAGGATTTACCAATATTGGCGAAGTAATTATTAACAGCGTTTACTGAAGCGCATGGAGAGTTGGCTATTGTTAACAGCTCTGTCGATAGAGATTGCTTAGATGGTATGTTGGAGATCTTTTTAATAAGGTTCCATGTCGCCTTTGGATTCCCTTTGACTTTCAAGAATTCATTTCGCTCATATTCTATTTTTAATTTTTTTATAAGATTGTTGCAAAAATTTCTATAACGTGTAAATGAGACTTCAAGTATTTTATTGTCTGGATCTTTTTTTGCATTACGATAAAGTTTGTCTTTATGTCGTATGCACCTCAGAATACCCGGAGTGATCCAGGGCTTAATGATTCTTTTACGGCTCGAAATTCTAGAAGTTATGGTGTGATTTATTACAGATGCTGATATTAAGTTAACTAACGTTTGAGAAGCTATGTTGGGGTCTGTGGACAGCATGACTGGTGTAAAGTCAACGTTTTCTAGTTCAGTGACAAGCGTTGTCAGGTTAAGGCGTTTAGCTGTTCGCATTGGTGCTTTTTGAATAGCTTTAGGCCCGTAACTTACAATGATTGGTGCATGATCAGTGATAAGTGAGCTAAGTACCAGTGTTGTAGCTTGATTCGGTGCACGAATCATCACATGATCCAGACAATGATCTAGCCTCGTTGGCAATATATGAGCAGGAAGCATACCATGCGCGGCCAAAAGATTAAGGTACTCTTCAACGTCATTGTCGTTTGTTTTTGGTATAATATTTATATTTATATCACCTATAATGAAAGCTACTTGAAAGGATTTTAAAAGGTCTAGCGTAGAGTCCAAGCTTTGTAAAAAGGGTTGAATATTACTATTGGAAGGAGATCGATAAATGCCTAGAATACAAAAGTTATTTGATGATTTTATTAATAGACAGTTGGCATCACAAAATTCTGGTGTATCTACAGTGCAAGTTAGTCCATTTTTTATGTACGCAACCACTCCTTCGTTTTGATTTCTGTAGCTAGAGGCATAGCTCGAAAAGCCGTCAATAGAAGGGATAAATGGACACTTGCTAAGCCAACACTCGGTTAAAATAATAATATCCAGTTGTATCTTTATAGATTCCATTAATAGATATAATTTATCAATATTGCAGTTAAGACTTCTTACATTGACGTGCAAGATTTTTAGTTGCTCTGGATTACTAATGTAGGAGCTGACTTGTTCTGCAGGGCATATAGATGAGCTTGAACTCTCGATATTATCAATATCGTCTGAAATTGAGTTTAGTATGTTATCCATTATAACCGTGTGAAATCAACAAAGGTATATAAAAGTGATTGCCATTTAAAGTGTCTCCAGACAGTGAAGACACAGTTTTACCCGATATGAGTGAAGATAAACTAGTTATGAATTCGTGGTTTATATTAACATTTATATTATTAGATATTATATTATTATCCGAAATACCTGTGAGGTGGACGCTCGCAGTTAAACGTATAATATGATATTGTGTGTGGAGTAAAGGAGTGTATGTTTGTGTGTGTGTGTATTTATTGCTGGTGTGCTTATGATGTTGTTTATGCATATAAAGGCTACCGATAAAAAGAGTTGAAATTAAAATTAAAAATACGTTGAATACAATTTCAGAAAGGGTGAAAGACAAACATGCTACAATAATGACCAGTAGTTTTACATCTAGAGTCTCTAGTCACTTTCCATTGAGCAGCGTAGTGAGGTCAGATTCGTGATTGACTCTGACAAGATCTCCTTGATCGGCCTTGCGTAGGAATATCTTCCCATTTGACACCCAGCAAAACCTGTACTTATTTGCTTTCGCAAATTCTCGAGCTTGGAAGAATAACTTTTTCATCTTGCTAGAGAGATTTTCAGAGATGAAAATGGGCGAGGCCGGCCCTTTAATTTTCAAATGTTCAGTAGTAAGACTTGATCTACTCTTTAGTAATCTTCTATTCGAACCAATAATCTTTTCTTTAAGGAGGACACTATTGAGATCCACAATAATGGTCTTGACCGCTGGATTACTAGTCCTAATCCGATAGATATCTTTTATATGGCTTGGTTGTATATCAACATTCAGCTTTTGGCCAATTTGTACCGCCGTGGAGACCAGGCTTGCCTTGTTCTCTCCTTGTGACGTTGGAATATTTCTTATTTCAATGCATGTAGCCCTTTGGTGACGTTCAAAACCTTCGAGTTTATCTTCTAACGATTTGATATATATCAGATAATCCTGCCGTTCCTTCTCTAATTGGTCAAGCTTGGCCTGGATCGAGTCAAACCTATTTGCCAGAAAGTCCAGAGGTGATCGAAGTTCTTCTACCGTAGAGCAGAGTTGATCATACCTAGTGTTCTGTTCCTTTTTAAATTCATCAAACATTTTCCTCATCTCTGTCATAAAGTTTGTGAGCTTGTCATCGGCAGTAACAGTGCGTTTCCGTTTGGACCGTGTGGTTAGCCTAGGAGGTTTAGGGCAGCCCGGTTCTATTGACTCGTCGGTATCATGACTAGGTTCCGTAGAAATTTGTGACGCTTGTAGATTAGGAATTTCGAGGCTGGCCGGCGAGGCTGGTCTGGGCGATTGCAGAGCACTCATTTTCCGCGCCAGACGTGAGGTTGGTTTGGTGCTCGTTGAGTTATTTATTTTGTTATGAGTTACCAATGTATTTGCAAAGAGTAAAATCGTTTTGGTAAGTCAACAAAGCAATCGTACGAAAAGCATACACTTCGTCTCGTATTTTCAAGATCGCTGTAATCGAAGCTAGCCGTAACCGTAGCCGTAGCAGTTAAGGCGAGTGACGTAGCAGGCGCGTAGATCTTCGTAGCACACTGCGCTTCGGTACGGCAATTTCGTCTCGACCGCTCACTCAACCACTGGCTCAGTGGGAACACGCAAGGCCGAGACGCAGACGACCGCCAGCTCGAATCCGCCAAAAAGCCAAAAACTTGCAAAAAGTGGCTCTCACCTACTTCGCTGCCCGAGCTAGAAGACACCTTTGCGGCGACTTGGGGCGGAGCACCAACCAGATTGCAACAACAGCGAAGGCCCCGGGGCGCAGTCCCAAATTTGAAGACACCAGACAATTAAAAATTAATTAACTATGAGCCGACGCGAAACACGTCTGCACCGAACAAGAGCCGAGAGGGAATTTGGGTCACACAGCTGCACATTTACGATATGTGTTTAACATTCGTCGTTTTCGTTTAATATTAGTAACGTTTTATAGGTACTACTACTACTACTCTTACGTTACGACGTTGAAGAACTCTACAGTTCATAATATTCCGAGGAAGTACTTACTTATACACGAATATTTTGTTAATACAAAAAAAACACTACAAAATAGTGATGTATATTACCACCGCAAGTACAATCAGATACCTACCGTCAGTCAACGAAAATCCTACTAGTAAGGCTCCGCTGTTTGTCAGTCTTGTCCTCTGTCACCTCATGAACTGTGATAGCTAGACAGTTGAAATTTTCACAGACTCGCACTTGTCCGATTTTTAATTCATAAAAGTTCCCGCAATATAGCTCACACATATTACATAATATAGGTAACATACAACATATTTCTTTTGACGTATAACAAAATATTAGTTTTATTATACTTAACAATGACGTATTGTTAATGTGTGTAATCTTTGTGAATAAATGATTCTGATTCTATTCTATAGGGATCGTGAGATAGGTCTCTCGGTAGACTGTGCTTTTAGACTGTGGCATACAAATAGTCCAGTATATGTAACTGCTTCTAACGAGGCCGTTTGTTATAAATACCTGACCCTGCAGCCTCTAACAAAGTTTTTCTAACGTAATTCTTGCACCAAAACATTAATGAATAAAAGTTTGACCCCAATACACACCAAACAGGTAAACGTGGGAATAGGACCGTAAATCATGCTGCCATAAAAATATGGCAAACTAAGAAATACACCGACTCATTGCTTCTATAATATAATGAAGGTTTTTCTTTCCGGTGGTATTGCCTATTCATAGGCTACCTCGTGAAAAATAACGACACTCTCATCTCGACTCTATTGCCATGTAATAAGGACTATGCATAGTTTTCCTTGATAGTATTTAACCTACATTGTTCCGCCGTGTTAGCACAAAACGATGATCTGAACGATAAGTTACGTCTACTCAGATCGCGACGTGTAGATTCTGAAGAAAAAAGTTTGGGTACAACTTTCTGTTGCCTGAATGGATTTCATAAACTTTCGTAAACGTAGGCAGTTAAAATATTTTTTTGTCTTATTTGCTTTATATATCTAAACAAGATAATAGGGTTTGATCATAGCAAGATCTGAAAGACATATTTCAGTGATCTGAAGATTTCAGTATATGTACATAAGTATGCGAAAATCCGAGTAAATTATTTGAACATTGTTGGCTCAATTCGTGTTGAACATTGCCAAGTAAATTGAGTATTCATGTCTGATACGCATTAGTACCTGAGAAGTCAGAGCAAAGACGGCGCGAACTACGCGTATACGCAGCATAAGTTTTGTAATGGAGAAACTTGGAGTAGGTAACTTGGTAGGTAATGCTTAACCCTCTTTCTCAATAGAAATGTTTTCGATTCAATCAGTCGCGTTCAAAAGCAGTTCGCCTGTGCCTAACGTAGGTCGGCTTTGACTGAAATCGTACATTTGTGTTGTCAATGAACTTGTAATTACTTATTCCGTGGTGTTCGACTATACGTTCGGTCTACGATCATTACCTAGTTATGGTCGAAACTTATGTAGAACGTGTACAATGTACCTATATAAGTATACTAGCAAACCCGGCGAACTCCGTTTCGCCACCAGATGGCTTCGTTTTATGTAACATTTCGTTTGGTGATTAAAAGAAGAAGATTTTTTTTTTATTTTATATTTGAAAAGGAAAAATTTTATTTCATTTCACAACAGTAATGAATTCATTTTTTTCATTTTTCAATTTCCGTCCACTTCGGATTGCATGTGAACGTAATAAATAATTCCGGAGTTCCATAATTTCGCACGTATCTATACGTCATAGCGTCTTGAGCGTATTCGTGCATGTGACGTGGGCTTCCGATATAAGATGATGGGAGAATCGTCAGACGTCCAATATTCTGAACATCACCATCTGAATGAATAGCATCACGCAAGTGTATATAATCCTCAGATCGTAGCTTTGCCTGATTGAATCGGATGAACGCTAAACGTTCGGTCTCGACTTTGACATACATGTCGACAGCGAATTGCTGAAATAGCCGACGGCACTTCTCACTTCTCCTCATGTGTACGATACATACGATACGCATAGTAATTCATTGCGCTTAGATTTTTATTCGTTGATACGCCTGAAAATGCAAAATTAAATGAATTGTTAATGGAAACCAATAATAGCAATAATTAGTGTGTGAATATTGTACCTGTAATTGGATCGACCATCTTCAACGTGATGTTGTATCCGTCTTGCCCTTGCCAATAAATGATTGGATATTGTAACGCATCGTACAAACGATGTATCTCGTTTACACGATGCATGATATTGCTTCTTCGCTGAACGACAATGTCTCGCGATGTAGTTGGATCGCCTACAATAATTGCAGCAACATCATTAACGGTGGGTGCATTGAATCTTCGCACATGTTCACCTTTTGGGGTACAATCCGCTCTTATAACAAATTTGTGCGTATCCGATGGCATTCGTTCCAATGCTGTTTTGAACATATTAACCACAGCATTATTAGCGTGAAAAAATGCTTGCAACTGTTCAATAATTCGTCTCTTTAACTGTTATGTTCCCTGTATATTGCACCGCACATTCAGCTGATCCACCATCGACGAAATGAAATATATTTGCAGAAATTGATGCGGTTCATCTGGTGTTGGCACCATTGAACCATGCAAATGATATATTTGTCCTTGTACCTGTAATTGCAAACAATCATTTGTTGAAGAATACGGTGTAACTTCTGATCGTGTGATGGTGTAGTGTGTGGTGTATATGTAGTTGTTATGTGTTGCAATTCAATGTGTGGGTGTGAGTGATTGGTTATGTGTGTTGTATCTCTTTACCTTGCAAGTCGGCATGAAGCCGCCTTCTCGAATGATATTAGCTCCAAAGGAAGTCATGCGAAAGCAGTTATTGTATTCAAGGATGTGTTAAAGAAAATGGCTGGAATCAGGATCACTTCCATCGAACAATGGTTTCAGTAGCTGTGGTGGTGTAAGTAATGGATCCAGTTTGACTTTTCCACTTGCGCGGCACAATCCAGCCGTTTCTCTTTTGAACTTAAACGCATTGCAATATCGACATATAGTCGTCATTGGTCCAATATCTAAATTTTCATCATCACTGTAGTTCGCAGTGGGATCATATTGGAATGCCAAGCGATTGTATGATGCCAATGATCTTCGTGTGCTCACGCGTTGTCTCAATCGGGCATTTTCTCTTATTATATTTTGTCTTTCTTCGCTTAAGTTCTGTGAATACACTTGTTGCTGGCTTGCATGTCTTGTGCGGCGGCCGATGTTCGCACGTCGTCCTCTAGGCATTTTGGACTATGAACAGAATGGTGAATTTAACCTCAAACGCATGATCCACATAATTTACACAGTTCAACTTACCACTTTAAAGACAAATGCCTGCTGTTGAAATTGAATAAAAATTTGCAAAAATTTACACGTGATTGATTTGATGGTTTCCAATTGTAATGTTAGGAAATGAATGACTTATTTTTTACTTTTTTTTTCACAATTTCAGTGAACACAATACCGGTTTGTCACATGAAATTAACTGAGCAGAGAACAATGAGTAGCTGTCAAACAATGTATCACGGACCGGCGCCATCTACTTAAAATATTGGTTTGTAGTACATGCTATGTGTCAGAGATGGCGCTGTATGTGAAAAAAGATTTTCCCGCTTTTCTGTTGAAATTTTTTCTGAATTTTCTTTGCTATAAACCTCACGGAGCCCGAGACCATTCCAGCGAATGCAAAACCGTAGAAATCGGTTCGTGCGTTCTGGAGTTATAGCGTCAGGAAGGAAAACCAGACTTATTTTTATATAGTAAAAAAATAATAATAATATAACGTGAACCTAGAATATTATATTGACACTAGCTGTACCAATAATAATAGTTGTGTGGTTTCACCCACGTACTTTTAAATCCCGGTATTCCCACGGAGAAAAAGTAGCCCATGTGCTATTCCAGACTATCTCTCTCTTTGCCTAATTTCATCCAGATCCGTTTAGCCGTTCTGGCGTGATTGAGTAACAAACATACAAACTTTCACATTATGATATTAGCGGGAAGTGGGATACTGGACCACACCTAGTTTTTGGCTATTTATATCAGACAAAAACAGAAAAAACTTCTTAAATCCAATCAAAGATAATTTGGATTTTGATTCCGCATTTATTATTTAGGTAAATATAAACTGAACATGAACTTCTCAAAAGTTTATGAGCGCTGTTTAATATTTCCAATAGCATATGAAATAACGGAAGTTTTCATTTTATGCGCTAGCTTGAGCTGATACTATTGATCCATTTTACTTTTGATGTTTTTCGGATGGGTTTGTATGAAGACTTCCTCTTTCAGTAAGTTGTCGTAAACTTTGGATACAGTTGGATAATTCTCAGCCACCATTTGCCTGAGAAAGGTAAAAATTTATAAAATTTCAGAGAATATCAGAAGTATTTTTACTTAGGCTATCTAATCTCATGTTCAATAAATCCAATTTCTCGCGTAAAATAGAAATTAATTTGTTTCGGCTACTAAGGCACTTCAAATGAGTGGAATCACATCAATTAAGTAGGTAGTTTATTCTACAGGGCCCTAATGCTTCTTTGCTTGGATGCTTTTTTTTGGTGTGTCACTTTTTTTTGTATAGTTTCTTTCGAAACAGTGTGGTGAAAGCTTTTAAGGTGCGCCTCAAAGAGGCTGTTTTCGAAAACTAGAGTCTAGTGTTCAAAAAACATGGGTCTAGTGACTAGACCCATGTTTTTTAAACTTTTTAGGTTCTACGACTTATCGGTTTCCTCACCATGTTTTCCTTCAATGCACATATATTTTTGAAACGAGAAACTCATAGGTGCACGACTGGTTTTGAACCCACGACTTATTAGGATCGGAATGCGGAACTTATAGTATTGCAGTGTTCTCAATTAAAAAAAACGCTGCAGGTACTCTACTTTTTAAACTCACCTCCAGGTTGGTGTTGGATTTTCTTCTGTTCCTTGCGCTTTGAACATACCGGGTGTATCATACCTGAAGAAAAAGAAAGACAAGCATCGGCTTCACGGTAGATATCCCCTCAGATCTCTCGGAACCAAGTACCTACTCAAGAATTTTTTTGGGGTTTTATGAGGGTAGTCAGAGGTACGTCCAAGTATACCTACCATATGGGTATTACCCGAAGAATGATTCAAATAAAATAAATATCAACAACCTAACAAAATATTATAAGAATGTATTTACATAAAAACAGGTATTTGGCTACAATGGTTCCCATAGCTTTTAGCGTTGTGTGAAATGTCCGCTAATATTTATTTACTGTCTAATTTTTCCTTTTAATTGTAATTACCTTGTAACTGCATTATATATCTGAGGTACAAGACATAAATCGGCTATGGTGATCTCGTTTCCAACGCAGAACTTTCCAGAATACCTCTCTAGGAAGCATTCCAAAGATTGCAGTCCTTGTTTAGTCCAGTGCTTTGCAAATTTAAGGAACTGGTCGTCTGTATCCAGTAAGGGTTTCAGACCGATGTTCTGTAATGGCTGGATACCTGATACTATTGTCTGAAAAGATAATGGGTTTGGTTTATTTAGCACCAGTGATCCACCGAGTTGGTGAAATTATATAACGGTCAAAGCTTACCAAAAATCATTCAATAAATTCCCGTATCCCTAATGAATAGTTATGATCAGTTTTATCTCGATCGGTTTAACCATAGTTTAATGTGGTTCAACCGTAAAACCAAAAACAGACTGACACCGACCGCCGACCGACCATGGCTCTGCCTCTTTGGACTGTAGGTGAGCTTATTGAGGAATATCAAATACATTTTTGTTAGGGTTTTACTGCCAACTTAATTGATAATTAGTCATCGGTGAAGTTGTAACTTGACTTTTATTGTACACTGTCATTAAACTAGTTCTGTATTCTGAGACTAGAACATAGATAGATAGATAGATAGATAACTCTTTATTGTTCACCACACAAAAACATAGTACAGAGTAAAAGGTTAAGGTAAAACAATGGGCGACCTTATCGCATATATATCTTAGAACATAATACATGCACAATGCATATAGTAGTAAGGTTTTCACTAATTGATAACTTCTTAATTTTCTAACATAGGTACGAGTAGTAAGTATACATAAATTATTATGTAAGTAGACATTCATAATTTGAGTTTATATTGACTTCTCTCAATACACAACATAATAATTCTATGTTTAGAACAGTCAAGAAACGTCATCACATTTGACTCCCACAAAATTGCGAGGGGTAAAAGCCCCTCGCTTTTCTCTTCTGCTGTGGGCGTAAAATATGATGACGATAGTGCTTGACCTTTCTTGCCACGAGGAGTTTCATTCAATTGACTGAATTGCCCCACTGAATTCTTGCGACTAGTGTTAACTAAGCTCAACAATCAATTTAGCAATCTGCACTCAAATGAAGCCATTTGAAAAAGCTATATGTATAGTTTACACTAACAGGTATACCGCGCGTAGATGAAGAGCTAATGTGACTCTCGCTCGCACGTTTCGACTAGTTGGAGGATATAAAATCACTGAACCCATTTTCGAAAAATCGCAAACAACCATTTTATATCTTTTAAAATGTCGAATCGTGCGAGCGAGAGGTACATTAGGTGTTGTCAACACCTTAAAATATGTCTTTTCGTCTGTCCCCTCCTGATCCCCACCCCGGACCCCCCCCTCATCCGGCACGGTAGATATCCCCTCAGATCTTTTAGCAAGTACCTACCAACTTCAGCTCCTTACTGCGGATGTCTAAGATGGGTGGTCAGAGTGGGTGGGTAAGTCAGAGGTACGTCAAAACATTATATGTATTTAAAATCCGTCTCTGACCGTACCGACTTAATACTCTGATAGCACAAGATATTAATTAAGTACTACGTGCAGATAGTCTGAACAAAATGTAAATCTGTCAAATGTAAGTCTGTAAAAGTCTGTGACTTAAATGAACTGAGGCACAATATAATCCATAGCGTAATTTGTATGGAATGCATCTTGACGTCATCCCATATAAAACGCGCTCCTATTTTAGGGATAGGATTGGATTGTAAAATTATTAAAACATAACTTTTGTATTTTGTCTGTGTTATTGTAGGCATCTACGCCGTAGGTAGCCACTCGACGTAGACAGCAACACCTAATATTTCTCTCGCTCGCACTATTCGACATTTTGAAAGATATAAAATCACAAATAACAATTTTGAAAAATCGCAAACAACCATTTTGTGTGCAATCACATTGCGCATAGTTTGGTAAAAATTTCATTTTGATTGATGCAAGTTTTCCTACTCAAAAGTTTGCTTGAGTACGAAAACTAGAAAAGCAAACCTTTAAGTAGGAAAACTTGTATCGATCAAAATGATTTTTTTACTAAACTGTGCGCAATGTGATTGCACACAAAATGGTTGTTTGCGATTTTTCGAAAATGGGTTTAGTGATTTTATATCTTTCAACAAGTCAAAACGTGCGAGCGAGAGTCACATTAGCTCTTGTCTTCACCTTAATAAATAATTAAGTAGCTATTGGACATGCAGTGCAAAAAGTAAAGTTGCCAACTTAAACTGTGACGCTAGACATCTAAAGTAAATCAACAATAGTATTTCGAATGGTTGGACGTAATCTCCGCCTTCTGGCAAGTGCCCTTATAATATTTCATTAAAATAAAAATCGCTCGCCATACAATCACTATGAGCTAACAGATGGTAATAATATATTTTCATATTACGGTACCTTATGATACTGAGCGGCGACATGCTACGAGTATCTTGCTATCTTATGATGCCTTGCTATAGAACATTTTCAAGAGAATGAAACCATAATATATATCTTCGTCGTCTGTGATTCTATCTACCTGGAGGTGATAGAGGGGCCTTATTTAAATCCGGGACGGTACAAGTAAGTTTTATCACCTCATAGATTTCTCTGGCCTGGGCTCGGAGAAGCGGAGACTTCGGCATCAGAGACGGCTCCGGCCTCGTGTCTTCGAGGTACTGGATGATTGCCATCGACTCCACTATCGTCACTCCATCTGAGGTTAATTTTAAACGTAGTTTATTAAAACAGTAATTCTAAACAAACAATTGGTAGTAGCTCTGCCTTCTGTGCCGTCGTAGCCCGTGGGTTCGATCCCCACCGGGAAGAAACATTCGTGTGATGTAATGTATGATGATGATTGTTTTCTGTCTGGGTGTATCCTACTAATATTATAAACGCGAAAGTTTGTATGCATATATGGATGGATGTTTGTTACTCTTTCACGCCGTAACGGCTCAACGGATCCGGATGAAACTTGGCAGAGATATTGATTATAGTCTGGAAGAACACATAGGCTACTTTTTATCCCGTGGGAATACGGGGTGTTGGCAGATATTTAGCATTTTAACGTATTTAGCTGATACATTTTTAGTTCCTAAATAATAACTAGATGTCGCTACAGGAAAAATAAGCACGCGCTATCGTTGCGTTTTGAGCAATAAGGTTCTAAATGCTCTAAGGCAATAAGTGATATCAGCAATCGTAGTTGTAAATGTTTTCCGATCACCGGGATTTAAATCTGCGCGGGAGAAACCGCGGAGCGCAAATAGTATGCTATAATTATGTATTTACAAAAAAGTAGGTATGTATCATACCAGTTATCTTTTTCCCATATTATAAGCTTTGGCTTAGTTTGGGGCGAGATGTGTGGAAAGTCGACCAATATTTATATATTTTCATTTATAAATTATTACATTAAAACTAGGTGATATACTTGGGTACCTTTGTTATGGAGAAATTGGTTGCAAGAGAAATGTTTCTATGATGTCAAAGAATATTTAGATTATAAAATTTGACTGTTTTAGATTATTATTTTTTATTTGTCTTCTATTTATTGTGTAATTTTCCATGAATTGTTTAATTATTATTAATTTTAATTTGACATTTACTTTATTTTAAATTGTTTTCCATTTTTGTGACACAAATTTTTGCACGCCTTGATGAGGCAGAATGTAACGGGCCTTAATTTTATATAAACAGCTATTGTACCTACATTCCTGCGAATAAATGATTTATAATTTATGTCTTAGATGAAAGTTGAAAAAAACTATGCGTGTATGAGACCCAATAATAAGTTTTTTGTTATTCATTTGTCGCGGCTTTCCATAGAAACTTACAAATTCAATCGTTATTATAATAAAACAATAATCATTATAAAATTATTGATCTGATTCCAATGAAACTACGTGGCTAAGCAAAATGCATAAAAATGACAACATATTGAAATAATTTACAAGCTTGGGTTATTGATTTTGCAAGACTAGACGAAGTTCGTTAAATCGTTTACTTCCTTCAGATATTGAATTTATTAGGTGTATGGAGAGCCGTGCGGAATAAATCCTCTTAGCTTGACTTCCCTTAGATTCTATGTGACTTCCTTTCAAGTAGAGCCTTCAAATGAAGGATATTCTATCTTGGAAGATCCTTCAAAAGATCTATTCATCCGTTTGAAAGCGATCGGTTATTCAACGTCACTGAAATAATTCACTTTACTCCTTTACTCGTCTGTATTCGATTAACAACTAAATTAAGCGAACTATAGAAGGCCTTCGGCTGGAAGGGCTTAGCAAATAATCGGTAAAATCGCAAGAAATGATGCGCTAAAATGAACTTAATTTCACTAGGAATATGTACGAAGGTTCTGTAGCAAATAGAACATCTTTGCAAAGGCTTTGATCACTGTTTCGAAAGCACCTGGCGTATATGGTCGGTGAAACTACAAATAAACCTTATCGACAACACAATCTATACATGCAGTACAAGGACATCGTACCTACGTAAAAGATAATCATCTTATCATCAGCCCTAAGAAGTCCACTGCTGGACATAGGTCTCCTCATACGTAATAAACATCCGTAATAAACCTAGTTTAGTGCTTATTATCTGGATTAGTATATATCATAGGTTTTTTGACTGTTAAAAACTTATTCCGTTTACTTGTGAAATTTTTTTATGTTCTGGTCACTGTGAGAAGCAATTTGTCTTATTTATTCATACTAGAACATACATCACCAAATTGTCTAGAAGACAAAGATAAAAAGCCCTGAGCTTTTAATAAAAGTCATTGTACCTCGTTACAGGATTCAACGACCTAAATAGTTTCCAATCTGTTTAACTTTTTCTGTGTCTCGATTGGGTGGCGCCACATTCATCATTCATCTACTTAGTGTTATTGACCGGGCCAATCTAATACAATATAGAAATAGTATACGACATCTAGTGTACATAATAAATTTAGGTAATCAAGGAATCAACTGAGTTTCATGCGGTCCTTGATTAGTCGTAGTTGGTCTGAAGGAATGAATGAGAAAACTTTATTGTATACGCACCATAGAAAACCATATTCGTTTGTGATTAGGGCCCTGAAGTCGCTCTAAGTCGAATTAAACAACAAATTTTAATTTTTAATTAAAAAACTCACATTAATATAACTAGACAAAAATTAAAAAAAAATGCTTTTAAATTTAAAATTCTCCTTTCTAATTCTATTCGTTACTTTCTGAAGATATACAGCAGTCTATAAGGTAAATAAAAATATTTTCTTGCTTCGTTTATCTGTTTCAACGACAAACTCAAATATTGGTGTGTTTAAAAAGCTCTTTGACGATGTTAATAATGTCAAAATACTTTTAGATAAAAATACTAAGCCAGTCTGACCCAAGTGTTTATTTTAGAGACTCAGTTAATATTCTACACAAAGTTTCATGAAAGCGCCTGTTTTCGTTTGACTTGGCTACCTGCAATTCAATATGAGACTACCTACTATGTTCTATCTAACTCGCAGTTATGCCACAGAATATTATATACCTAGTACTTGTTAACTACCTTATTTAACCGAATGGCTCTTTTGTGGGATTGTGCGTGAAACTAATTTGCTCTTGTGGTTTTACGTAGCGCTGACCTGTGGGATTTTGCAAATTTATATCCGACGTCAAAAAATAAAGAAGGTACTCAATTCGACTGTATTTTGAATTTTTTTAAATTTGTTAAGTACCTTACTTATAACTTTTTACTAAGTGGACCAATTTAGACGATTCTTTTTTTTAATCGAATGTGGTCCCTTTCACCTTTCTGGAAATAACATAACAAACTAATTATTAATGGCTCAACAATTTTTTATAAAAAAAAGTTTTTTAAACCTTGATAAAATTTAGCATGCGTCATCATAACAAAACAAGAACTATACATTCCAAGTTTTATCAAAATCCATGGGGACAAACATTTTCATAAACACCTTTTTTATAGTAACACACTTTCGCATTTATTTTGATAGGTAGCAAAAACATTCTATGTTTATGTTCCAGTACTTACCTATATCCACAGATATGGACCGCAGTCCTTCTAAGCTATCGGTCGCTTATCGCTTCCCTGTGGTACATAAAGTAGTCAGCTTGGTAACCTAGTTGGTAACAAACGGACAACCAAATGAAACTTTAATGACGGCGTGTCACCTTCTACGTGATCACGCGAGGACTTCGTGCAAAGCGATTGATTTTGACTTCATTCCATTTTTTTGTTATTCCGTATGTTCTATTACGTTTCAGGCGCCTGAAAACCACGGTAACTTGGTCGAAATTGCAATCCTCTGCGAGGTGAAAGGTCCTCTGAAACGTACTGAAATGTGATTTCAGCCTGCTGAATACACCTCTACGTAAAGAAAAATAACAAAAGAAGTTGCTAGGCGTCCGGCGCAGTATTCTAACAGTAGATAGTGTTAAACATATTCAGTTCAGAAGTTCATCTCAAATTACGTCATCCGATTTGTACCCGATGTAGTAAGAACTACAGATACGTATCATGCCCGATCGTGTCTCAAAGGATTGACCGCTCGGACATCGAAACTTCGCCTCGGTCGAATTTCAATTGATCTTCAATGACTCAGTGACAGTTCGATTTAGTGCAAGTGTGTCAAGTGCCCCACGCGTAAACGCTAGAGTGTGTTACCAGCGTTATGGCTGGAATACACTCGAGAGCAGATAACCTGGGTCACCAACACAGACCCCCAACAACACATCGGAACTAAAAACACGATTTAATTATAAGTAAAATTACTTCATACATATCACCAACGGAATACAAATTGTATATAATGGTCGCTGACGGCTCCACAAGGTATACAGACAGATATAGAAAAAAAGATGCCATGGCAAGTATTAGAGCTCAGAATATAAAAGCCAGCCAGCCATTATAAAGTGACGGGGTTATGAAACCAGGCTTATTGCCTCTTATTGGCATTTCTAAAACAGCCTCCGACTTCCCTCCGATACCTAGGCAAGATATAGACATCTCCTTAGATTTTTTCATAGAGTAACGTCCAAATATGGTTTTCCTAAAAATAAGTAAAATTAATAATAAATACCTTGAATCATACCCATAATTTGCAGTTGAAGTATTCCATACGTGACAAGTGGCAAGTCGATCGCCGTTACCAAAATACTGCAATGGTATAGCGTTCGAAATAGAGATTGTGATCAACTTCTAAGGGGAAGTACCTATCATCATGCCTATTTCTAGCGCCAAGAAAAGATGCTGTATTTCTATTTTCCCGGTCAAATTACAGTCCTAGGAGGCTACTATCTGTCACAAGTTGATGGCAGTGCATCGTAGGATACGACGACCTCAGTGGCGCAGCGGGCGAGAGTCCGCCTGCGACGCGTTGCGGGTTCGTATCCCGCCTTGGAACAAATTTGTGTACGATCTGCAGAAATTTGTTCCGTTGGTCTGGGTGTTTATGTATAATAAAAAAGATCTATCTATGTAATTATATAATGTATTAAATATATCAGTCATCTAGTACCCATAACACAAGCTTTGAGTAGCTTACTTTGGAGCTAGATGGTGTTGTGTGGATTGTCCAGCATTATTTATATTTATTGACCGAGCGAGCGAAGCGAGCGAAGCGTCTCAGTTTCCACATTGGCCAAAAATGCGTTTGTCCGGATGTCTGTCTGTCTGTCTGTCTGTCTGTCTGTCTGTCTGTTCTCCTCTACAGGTCGCATTTTTCAACCGATCTGGACGAAACTTGGTACACAGGTTACATGACTTATTAGATTTTTTTTGTCGTCGGGGATTTTTGATTAGAGGGGTACTTCCCCCAAAAAAAGGGCAAAAAGGGGGCTATTTGATATACTGGATATCTCCACCAAATGAGATCCGATTTCGATTATTATTTTTTTATCTGAAAGGTAGTAACTATAAGTTGGTCTCATAAAAGTTTGGCGAAGATCTGATAAGGATCTTCAGCATGATGAACAGGATAGCTCATCAAACAATCGATGGTTTTCAATCAAATTTGAGAGAAACACAAAGGACCTCATTCTACACAAGATGATGCAAGAAAATCAAAAAGATCAAAAAAATCACAAACGGAAAATGCACTTGCACATTACATTCCTCAAATAGCTCACTTTTAGTATGCTCGCGAGGTCTACAGCTCCCAGAGCCACTAGTTTATTTATATTATACGTTCCAATCGTGCCTGATGACTTGCAAGGCAATGCAAATGTGACGGTTACCACTTCCCATCAGTTAAGCCCTATGCTTGTTCTCAGAAATTATTATAAAAAAGATACGGGTTCAAGATGCAGTGACCACAATTAATTGATCTGTAGATTATTCTCCACTGCCTCCACTCCCACTTCCGCCGCTCACAGAACCCACACGTTAATCACGGCATACTAACAGTAATCTAATCTGTGACGGTTCGGTTATTAACACGCCTCATGGAGTGCACTTGATGCTCGGCAGTTGAGGGCGCATTGTAATACTGATAGCCTGTCATGACATCAGCGATTATTGAGCTAAATATGCACGATAGGTGGCTCGGACGATACAATCACTAGACTCGAGTCTACCTCTATTTTATATATTTACTAGTTGCGCCCCGCGGTTTACCCCGCGCAGATTTAAATCCCGGTATTCGCAAGGGATAAAAAGTAGCCTATGTGCTATTCCAGACTATAATCTATCTGTCATACATCCAATCCATCCATACTTACAAACTTTCGCGTTTACAATATTAGTAGGATTAGGTAATGTCATTGTGATGTTAAAGATTTGTATGCAAAAATCGCGCATAAAAGGCTTGTTAATGTTCTGGTCGCTCCCGATTTCATAATTCCTATGATTTTCGTAAACGCTTCGCTTACAACTTGTCTAGGTCAAATGGATAGCCCTCAATGAGATTTGGGAGCATCATATCGGAAAACCGAATATTCTTCGCATTTTCCTTCGCATAAATCGAACGGAAATTGCAGAATTTTATGAACGTGCGAAGGCAAATAAGTACCATATCGTGTATAACACTGTTATGTGATTTCTTTTCTGTCTATGGCACTGAGGTCTATGGAGACATACAAGACTTGTATAGGTATGGAATTATAGATACAAGGAAAATAAAGGTATTATAATATATTTAAACTAGTTGTGCCCCGCGGTTTTACCCACGCAGATTTAAATCCCGATATCCCCACGGGATAAAAAGTAGCCTAGTGTTATTCCAGACTATAATATATCTCTGTGCCAATTTTCACCAAGATCCGTTCAGCCGTTCTGGAGTTATAGAGTAACAAACATCCATCCATCCATCCATCCATACATACAAACTTTCGCATTTATAATAGGTATTAGTAGGATTTAAGATGAGATTAGATGGATTTTGATGATTCTGGTATCAAAAGATTCGTTGCAACTTCCCAAGTGTCCTTAGAACAAAAAAAAGTCAAAAAGTAAGGTGGGAAGGAAAGCAGGAGCGATATTCGCTCACATTAAAAAAAAATATTTTCGCAATCAAAGCAATATGGATATTAAAATCAAGAGAGTGATACAGTGTTTTCAAATAATGTATTCGTTTTTGATTTAAAGTAAACCCTCAAAGGCAAAACTAGAACGCAAAATTCGTTAAGTCACTTTAGCGAACTAGGTCATGAGTGATACTAAAATATATCATAAAACCTTCTTTATGGTCAAACAAATCGTTTAAAAAAAACCGCATCAAAATCGATGAAGCCGTTTTGAAGATATTAAGAGTTTTGTTAAAAAAAAGTGTGATTGTTGGTAACCCCAAAGTGATCAAAATGATTAAACAACCTCAGGCGTCAGTAAACTGCTAGGACATAGGTACACGAGCCTCCGACTATCTGCGATCATTACATTTTTATCATTCGTCAAGACTGAAGAAAGGATTTCAAAATTAAAAATACCAAATTTAAAACATTCTTATTTACCTACCTACATAGGTAATTTTAGTTCGGGCACTCGGGTTTGTTTATTTTTTAATAAATCTACTTGTTTAATATCCTAATACGCAGGCAACCGCTAAGTGGTGTATTTTTGGGTGATTTTCCTAAATTAAGACTATACCTCAAAAGGTCCGTATTTCATTTGATAATCTCCATTAAAAATTGGGTCAGTAAACGAAAGCATTACTGCTCGGCTATTTATGGTGAATATCCTTAATCATATTCAGGACCTGGAATATATTTTCTTGCATAAAGCTTATTATTTCCATCGCCCTTGAGAAATTATTATTCGCTCCTTAGAGACATCTCGGGTGAAATCGACTTTGCGAGAATGTTGACATTTTGGTGTTAAACGACGAAACTTTTGGCTTTTAGCAAAAATACAAAGGAATAAAAATACAAAAATTACTATTACACAAACATCTATGTCCATCACACAAATTAGTAATAACACCATGTTCTCGGCGGGGATCGAACCCATGGCCTACGGCGTAGAAAGCAGACCTCCTATCAACTAAGCTGTGAAGGCTGTCAACTCAGCAGCATTATTCGCTTGAATCACAAGGATCACATTGAAATGTCTATAGTTAATCTATGTGCCGTTCCACGCGACCAAGTCTAGCAGAACAGGTAACAAACTTACGGCTTACATACCCACCAATGTTACCGAAAAGCTGTCTAAGTAATGATTACATAGAGTAGCTTTGGCGATGACAAGAGCTTATGTAACTCTCGCTAGCACGTTTCGAGTTGAAAGGTAACAAATCTCATTTTTGAAAAATCGCAATCCTCAAAACTGCGCGCAATCATATTACACGCAGCTTAGTAAAAAAAAATGATATTTCATCGATACAAGTTTTCATATTCAAAACTTAGCATGTACGAAATTAAAGCCATTTTTCAAAAATGAGTTGTGATTTTATATGTACTTCAACATGTCAAAACGTGCGAGCGAGAGATACCTAGGTACATTAGCTCGTGTCTTCACCTTTTAACTTACCAATAACTAACGCAGGAACCTTCTGCGCAGGGTTGATGGCCCGGTACTCCTCCGAATGCTGATCCATATCTTTGACGATGTCCACTGCTCTCTCCTCGAAAGGTATCTGCTTCATGTGCAGTGCTGCGCGAACGCGCCAGGAGCAGGACGATGCCCAGAAGGCGTAAAGAATTGCGTGGTTGCTACCCTTGTTTAAATAAAATAAAACAATGCTTTTTTTAACGAAAACACGACACGGAAAACTTTTATTATTTTTATTACCTAATGGGGCCCAAATTGCTCGATCGGAACATTTCTGGTTACTACTGTTCAATAGACAAAACGTAACCTACTCATTTTTATAGATAAAATATTGAATTTTCTATTTGAAACTTTTTATTTATAAAGAAAAAACTAATACAGTAGGTTTTTAAAATACATAATGCATACATTATTGCTGCCTAATTTGGTACCTAGTTGTTATTTATAGGTATCGTTAGCATCCCTACTTGTCTGTGATAGGTATGTATAATATTTTTTTTTAGTTTGAATGATATTAAATTTAAAATTATTTGTAGTTTACGAACTACTACTGAAGAACAAATAAATTTTAATTTGAACACAGTAAAGAAAAGTCGAATTCTGCCAAGTGCCAGTTAGCAATTTGCTAGAACTAACACTCTTTGTTCACGTTGATATTGTTATTTGGTGAGAAACTATTTATATTTTCGTCAACAAACCACTTAGGTTAATCATGTCTATTTCGAGCTCATACTGCGATGATGGCTTAATTAACTTTATCGTCAACGTGTGATCATTTATCAAAATGTTGAATGGTCCTATTTTAAGGTCAGGTATTTTTAGGTACGGTCAAAATATCGATTCATATGACTGAAGATAAGTATGCAGTTTGTACTTACAGACATATTATATAACAGCACTTTTCAGATTTAAGGAATGAAAACACTTTTTTCGCACACGTTTACATCAACAACTAATGTATTTTTTTTAGTTCTATTGAATCCTCAGATAGCCAGTTATCTTTGTATTGCCAGTGTGTTGATCTGAACTACGCCATATTGTACTTTGTATCTACTTTAACCGCATAAGATGGCGACCCCGGTACATACTCTTTAATAAAATATACTATTTTATTCATAAATATAGATTTTTTTATCAAGCCTTTGGGAACCTCGGCAAAAAATACCTACCTAATACAAATTAAACCTCGAATTAATATTAAATAGTACAATATGTGGTACATGGTAGTAATAACAAAACTTAATGTGTGATTTAACGTAATATGTACTAGAAGTGAAAAAACTTATCGGTTTGTGTACTTTGACTTGGTATTGAATGTCACATGAAAAAGATAAAGATTACATAGGTAATGATTAGTTCAGTAAACATGTAACAGATGCCATTTAAATATACCACTGTGAGTTTGAAAGTAACATTTGGTGCGTTTAGGTACGAGCTACGATGGATAACAGAGCATTGTTTCGTAGGTATGTCATGCCCCGTCGCAATTAATTATTCATGAAATTTGGTGTCGTATTTTAAAACTACTATTATATGTACTAATTAAAACAATTTTTTTTTATATTTTTATACAACTAGCTGATGGAACAAGCAGATGGTCCACTTGATGTTAAGTGTTAACCATCACCTATAAACAAAAACATTGCCCCGTAGGTCACGCACAATAGGAACGTGCCCTACGATGCACTTCCCTGCGTCCATCAACTTGAGGCATACAGATGTTAAGCCTCATGTGCCTGTAATTACACCGGCGACCACACTCTTCAAACCGAAACACAGCGTTGCTGCTTGGCGGCAAAAAAAGGCGTGGACAAAAAATCAAACATGACAGCTGATTATATATGTCATTTATTTATATAAATAATGTTAATATATTATTCATATTTTTTACTCTACGAAAGTTAATACAATACTTGCAGTTAGATGGAAGTACTTTTTTTTTTACATTATATTTTGCAAGCGCTGAATTAATTACTTGGCTAATGGCTATGTCGAAATAACTGCTTTAGAAATAAGTCTTACCGAATTTTATTACTTTTAGGTAGGTACTATCTACATGATAGATACCTAAAAGTATTAGTACCTAATCAGTTATTTTGACATCAAAAGCCTTTTATAAAGTTCACTATATTAAATATACAGATACCTACCCATTTCTATCACCTACTTTATAGTGAATCTTATGTTAAAACAGTCAATAATAATATAGTTCCTCGTAAATAAATATTTCACTACAAGAATATCAAAGGATTTGATTTTGGTCATTTTATTGTACTCTTCAGCAGATAACATTCCACAAAGTTATATTACACAAAATATTAGGTACTTACGCCTATTAAGTAACAAGTTTTTCAGGTTTGAAAAGTATTAGCTAGTTTTGTCTCTTTATCATAGCGATACTACATTGACGTTTTTAATTAAAGAAAAATATACACGGTTATTGAAGTCATACAGATGAAATATTAGAACGTGTTATTTAGTATATATAGTCGTAGTAGGTAGGCACGAATATTATTCCATGAAGAAACTTAGTTACACTTAATTTGACTAAGTATTAAAAATAATACTGTCTGTAAAATAAACCGTCGAAAAAACCCGTACCCATCGAGAAGGTAAAGCGAAGATCTATTTTAATCAGCCGAAGGTTTTTACCGCCCTTGGCTTCGATCCAGAAGCTACGACGAAATCGTCTTTCTAAACCGCAAATTATGAGGTAAAGCTCTCTAAAATTCATTTCAACCCCAGCGAAGAGGGGAGCCTGGTGGTCGCATGAACGTAGCCCTGGTCTCCGCGGTTAGTACCCCCCCACTGCTTCCCCCCTCTGAGTCTGGAAGGCCATACAGTGCGTAGAGGTGCCGTCGGTGGTGTAACTCGTGACCTTTATGGTTGAGGCTTTGCAGACGGCTCCACAATGAGAATATTCTCTTGTTCACCATCCGGTTCCTAGGTTCGTGCTCTGAAAGTATTTTATTCATTTGAAAAATATTTGATTGGAACAATATACTTACCTATGTATACCTACCCTGCTATAAAATACCGCCAGAATATAAAATATTATTCTTAGTCAAAAAGGGCTTCTCCGTCAAAAAGTGTGATAGCAAATCATTTTTATTTTTGTTTCACTTTAGCTAACTGATTCAGTCAGAAGTAATGAGATGAGCATTTTATGCTTGTTATGTCCAGTAATACAAGTAACTTTTGCAAGCTGATTATGGTTCAGTGCTTATAGAAGTTAGGCCAACGGGTATACAACCATCGCACGTAGGTTACCACAATATTGCTTAAACTATGTAGGCTGATTCGCGAAGGGAATAATCAGTAGTGATTTTCTTTGTGAAAAATAAATGAATTGCTTCGGCGGTGCTAGATGTAATTTGCGTAAAAGCGTGCTAGAAGAACAAAGTGTGTTACTCACGTGCTGAATCAGCAATTTCCAACCGTTTGTTGCCCTCGCGTTTTACTTTCACTAGATTTGTTCTAGGGTGGTCTTCGCTAAGATCAATATCGTTCTGTCCCAATCCATTATCTTCCAAGTCTAGTGTTCTGTCAGCAAGTCCACTAATATCGAAGTCCTTGTTGAGATATGCTAATTGTATTTTAAGTACTATCAAGGGGTTCATTATAGCGGATGCCTTGTCAGCCTCATCTATTGGTTTGTTGGAATTAAAGGTATCATCTAAATGGATTTCGTTAGTTGTTAAATAATTAGGGTTTTCTGGATTTCCTTCTATGTCGTTGTACTGGCCAGGGTCATCGGGTTCAAGGTTTCTTTTGTCAGGGTTGAAAGGTTCGTATATATACTTATTAAGTCGATCGAGTTGTCTTGGATAGTTATGCCATTGTTCTTTTCTGAAGCCTTTAATGTCGTAAATATCACTATTCAAAGAATTGCGTCCTTCGGCGTTGCTATTGTCAGTATTTAAATAGTCATTTTCGAAGGATTTACGTGTGTCCAATGGTATTTGGTCACTAACATCGATTTTAAAGAATAAATCGTTTATGTCATCGCTAGATTGTTGTCTACCACTAAAAATATTGTCATTTGATTGGCTATAGCCATGTTGATCAGGTTTCTCTCGCATGGACAGGATTGGAAGTATTTTGCTCGATGACAAAGCCACTGTTGCGAGAAGTAGCACAGGAACCAATATATATCCCATCTGAAACAATTATACAAATTAGGACACATCAAATGTAAATTCTAACACATTGTTTTTTTTTATTGCGATACCTGGACTGGTTTTTCAGTCACAAGAATTCTCTGCATGAAAGGTAAGAACTCTTCGCGTCACTTTAGAGGACTTGTAATACAGAAAATCATCTGTAATTTAAATATTTTTATATAATGAAGAATGACCAAGACGAAAATACATAAATATCTGTGCTTATACAGAAGTAGGTATTTCAGTTTCAAAGAAAGTATCAGATAAACGAGAATTGGTTTCTAACTAAGTTAACATCTCGAAAGTTTCGTATCTTCGCAGAATTACTATATTTTTTCTCATAATTAGCGTGAAATGTGGGAAAACCACTCCTTTAATTTTCTCTATAAATCCTTATTGTTTTATCAATGACTAATGTAAATTTAAACTAATTATGGTTAATTGTTAATGGTTAATTCTAAAATAATTATGATTTACTTATTTTGTAGCTTAGTAAACAAATAATTCGCCAGTCGCCTACTTTGAATATTCTTCACCCTGCACGCCCAAGATTGTTGAGTGTGAAAACAAACTTCTTGACATTTAATTCCAAACATTTTGTATCTAGGCCAAGGGGTCAGGTGTTTAATAAATTCGTTTTCGATTTCACTTTTGGGGAAGGTTAAAGTTTTTTACATTAACTACTGAGGCCACTGTCAACATACCAAGGTGATATGCTATTATTCATGGATTTACATTTCGATTTTTATTGTACGTGCCTACTAAACTTCATACGCTAGAATACTGGTGTGTAGGTAGATGCAACGGCAAAGAAAAACTTCGTAGGTAAGGAAAGCCGTGGTTTTATGAACTTCGCACTTATTGACCAGTATTTTCTGGGATTAGGTTAACTAGCACCACAGGTCGTATATATATCTGTGTCTAGGACTAAGCTGAGAGCACCAAATCTAGCGTCCTGTATTAAGTGAAAAAGACGTCTCTAACGCCTCTAATCTAAGGTATAAATCATTTATACCTTAGATTTATTACTACATTATGATTTATACCTTAGATTCACTTAATAGTATATGTATGAAATGTTTTAAAGTGAACCCTGTGATTGTACTGAATAAAAACCGTTTCGATTTTGATTTATTTCTACATTAGATTCAAAAGATATTTTTCCTTTTTAAAGATTTTGTTTGAGATTGAAATCACGTACCGTACTTATAAAAGTAGGGTTTCCCGAAATAAATGATATAAAGAAAGCTTGTAGAATATCACTGAACACTGAAATGAAAGCGACGCAGTACACGATATCCATACGTACTTCCGTCTTAGGTATACATCTCCTCGTGTGGTCTTTGTGGTAAAACATAGGGTTCAGTCTCATTGAGATGATTGAAAATTTAAATAAACTATTCACACACTGCAAAAGTGAAATAATGTGACAATAAGAGACAAAGGTGACATTATGACGTTGTTCATATGAATTGTGTTCAAACACTATTCATGTACCCATTCTTTGGAGCTCAATTCAGGGATCTTTTTATTTAAATAATTCCTGATATCAGGAATATAGGACCGTACTATCGTAGATACTGCTGCCCATAAGGGGATAAGAGTGATAAATATCATTCACTATCCTCAAATGACTGTCTTCAATGACTTACTGCGGGCCGACCGCCACCATAGAATTGATCTGTCAAATTTTAGCATTTGTGAAAACTTTCTTGAAAACTTTACTGGCTTGTATAAGTTGACCTCTCACACACATATGCGAAGATTAGCTGACATGGTTTTGTTGTCTTTGGACATTTTAAACTTTTTTGTCGTTCTATAAACTTTTTTTTCGGTAATTTTCGATTTTCTCTATCAAGGAGTAGAAGACTCACAAATGACTCCCTCCGCGCGCGTTTACACATGGCTAAGCTCAGTTCACTAAATTTAGACAGTAGCATTTTCGCTCTAGATTTGTATACTAACGGCCGGTTTCGGAAAGCTTGATCAAAACTAATCGGTCGTCAAGTCACTTGCTATTTCAGCTTTTACTTCAAGTTGGATAGAGATAGCAAGCGACTTGACAGGCGATAAATGTTGATCGAGTTTTCAGGAACCGAGGGTAAGTTGATTATCTTGCTAATTAACTTAGTGTATACCTATATCTGATGAATTTCGAGGTGAAGGTCAAAGCAAAAAGATATTTATTCAATAAAATCACAAGGATCACTTTAAAACGTCTCAAAGCTAGGTGACTCCAGGCGCCCGCGCCCCTTCCACGCAACCAAAGCCTAGAAGAACAGCCAAAAAACTTAGGGCTTGTTTTTTTATACAATTAGCTGATGGAACAAGCAGATGGCTCACCTGATGTTAAGTGGTTACCATCAGCTATTACAAAGCATTGCCCGTAAGTCACGCACGACAGGAACTTGCCTTACGATGCACTGCCCTGCGTCCATCATCTTGAGGCATACAGATGTAAAGCCTGATGTGCCTGTAATCACACCGGTGACCACACTCTATAAACCAAAATATAGCAACGCTACTTGGCGGCAGAAAAAGGCGTGGTGGTAGTACTTCCCCGGACGAGCCCTTCACAAAAAAAGAGTTCTACTACTCTTTTGTATGATCCTTTAACCACGTACTTTTATAATTAACTAGTTGCGCCCCGCGGTTTCACCGGCGCAGATTTAAATCCCGGTATTCCCACGGGATAAAAAGTAGCCTACTTATGTGCTATTCCAGACTATAATATAACTCTCTGCCAAGTTTCATCCAGATCCGTTAAGCCGTTCTGGAGTTATAGAGTACAAACATCCATCCATACTCACAAACTTTCGCATTTATAATACCTATTAGTAGGATGTAGCTAGGTATCTAAACCTTAGATATCTGTTAGATTCTAAAGTATGGCAAGTTTCCATAATTGTGTTATTGTAAGTATAGGTAACTAGCGGCCTGTCCCAGCTTCGCATGGGTGGACATAATTTTTTTCAACATTTTAGCATAAACTTAGACTCCCGCGCTTCGTAACACACGAAGGTGAAAATACACGTGCCAGTAAAATGGTACAGTAGCGGGCATGCAAGTTACAGGCATGCAGGATTTACGGGCACATTGTGGATACATTTGCAAGTTAACTCGTCAGGTCAGGTATCGCGACGGTCACACATGCCGGTTTCGTAGCCCCCCGCGTCCCCTCGCTTACGTGGCATGCCAACACGTCAGGTACTGGCATGCCTGTACTTGTCGCGACGTTCACACATGCCGGTTTCGTAGCCCCCCCCCCCCGAGTCCCCTCCGTCACGTGGATGCCAGTAGCTGACCTAAAATAGAATGTTGTGCTAACTACTTGCATGCCAGGTACAGGCATGCCAATTAGCGTATGGGTCTGTAGCTTGCATACAAGTGTGCCAGCTACGGGCATATACACATGCCCGTAGCTGGCACACCATTGTGCCCACGCTAAGTGAGAACTCGCCTAGCTTTCGCGCTTTCTAAGGCGCGTTAAAGTTTTTAATTTCGTAATAATAATATCTTTTGAATGGAATGTCCGATTTAAAAAATTCAAGAAGTAGTCGATAAGTATTGGAACAGCCTTGCATACAAAATAATTTATTTGTATAAGGACTAATATAAAGGATAACATGGTCTGTTTTTGGTCGGCATTTTTATCAACATTTTAAATACAGAAAAGCTGTTGTAGTAACATAACTACAATAGTTAGATATATGCTATTGCTGACTTAATTGTAGATAATGATGTGTTCTTTAATATTGTAGAACATTTTTTTGTATCGTCTATAGTTTCCGCAGCGCATGCGGTGAAAGATATTTTATATTACACCTCGGGTTACACTTTTTAAGTTTTAGTAGGGATCCCTAATTTTTTTCAGTAATAAATGTAGCCTATGTTACTCAAGGATAATTTAACTTTCTTATGGTGAAAGAATTTTTGAAATCGGACCAGTAGTTTTTGAGCCTATTCGAAACATACATACAAAGTTTTTCTCTTTATAATATTAGTGTAGATAAATAGCTCTCTCATATCCGTAAAATGTAAAATCTCGCCTTAGTTTTGGGTGGCGTGTAATTATACAACCATCCCTTACCTACTACTAGTGAAACGTCATTAAATTGCAGAAAATAATATTATCGACACTCCCTACGTATTGTCGCGTAACTGCCAGATACACACTTATTATATATACGTTTGATGCATTTTTGGCATCTACACATTATTATCTATTTGGGTAAACTGATACCTAATAACTCGAACTGACTGTCTTGAGCTGCACCTACAGCTTTAAATAAATGAAATGAAATGTATTTATTTGCCAGAAGTTTGGTGAATCATGGTCTAAGTGTAATTGTGGTCTCACAAACTTCGTCGATAACCGACATGCAACATTTTTAAGTAGGTATGATAATATAATTCTCTAAATATATATAAATAAATAATGCTGGACAATCCACACAGCACTATCTAGCCCCAAAGTAAGCTATTCAAAGCTTGTGTCATGGTAGATAACTGATATATGTAATACATTATATACTTACATAGATATATATTTTTTA
Source organism: Plemyria rubiginata (assembly GCA_963576535.1). Taxonomy (NCBI): domain Eukaryota; kingdom Metazoa; phylum Arthropoda; class Insecta; order Lepidoptera; family Geometridae; genus Plemyria; species Plemyria rubiginata. Next base: position 9,981,058 of record OY754908.1, on the reverse strand, counting down.
TTATACATAGAAAATACCCAGACCATCGGAACAAATTTCTGCAGATCGTACACAAATTTGTTCCAAGGCGGGAATCGAACCCGCAACCTCTTGCGTCGCAGGCAGGCTCTCGCCCGCTGCGCCACAGAGGTCGCTTTAGCTGCAGTAGAATCTTCAGGAACTTCCATTTTAATTGCTTCTATGAAATCGTTATATTTCTTACGCGTGTGTGTAATAGGTATAACAATATACCATTTCGAGTAAAATGTATAAGTAAAAGTTGCGCGTGTGTGTGTGTCATGTATTGGCTTGCAAGTGCAAACACTAATCTAAACGCAATCCTTTTTAGTTCTACTAAACTAGCCATAATGTAAAGCCGCCATTAGCTGTCAACTGAATAATTGTAATTGGACTAGTTGCTACCCCCGACTTTATCTGCTCCTAATAATTTACTAATACTTAAAACGAAATAAACTGTTTAGGTTCTGTAATTATTAAATTTATTCGTTAATCTATTTGATCACTTCAACTTGCTGACTTAAACACCACTGACAGCCACTGAGTTCTGCACAGTTCTGTATCAATCCTACTAATAACTGGATGGATGGATGTTTGTTGCTCTTTCACGCCGGAACGGCTGAACTGATCTGGGTGAAACTTGGCAGAGAGGTAGATTATAGTCTGGAATAGCACATAGGCTACTTTTTATCCCGTGGGATTACTGGGATTTCAATCTGCGCGGGTGTAACCACGGCGTGCCAACTAGTACCTAATAAATAATTCACGTAGTTACGTAATGTTTCTTTCTTACTTTCTAGTATTTTGCCGTTTACTTTTTTTAGGGGTGCTCTGCTCCGACTACCCCAAACATAACGATACGCTAACTAGGTTTCAGTTCAATAGGCCAATTTATTTCGTTCAACATTACTAGGCTCCATCGTCGAAACATCATGCTGTCACTATTTTGGATTCACTAAATAAATACTAGGGGTTAGCCACGAACTGCATGAGATCTCGTAATGCGATACGAAGGCTTTGAAAATAAAGTTGGTGGTTGTCAGAGGCAAATCTAAACATTATATTTAGACTTGCTTCTGACTACCGCCTTCTATAAAATCAACCCCTTTCATATGACATGTCACTTTTGAATATTAGTAATAGGTATTACGACCTCTGTGGCGCAGCGGGCGAGAGCCTGCCTGCGACGCAAGATGTTGCGGGTTCGATTCCCGCCGTGGAACAAATTTGTGTACGATCTGCAGAATTTTTTTCCGATGGTCTGGGTGTGTTCTATGTATAATAAAAAATATCTATCTATGTAAGTATATAATGTATTAAATATATCAGTTATTTAGTACCCATAACACAAGCTTTGAATAGCTTACTTTGGGGCTAGATAGTGCTGTGTGGATTGTCCAGCATTATTTATTATTTATTTATTATTGTTTATTCAAGTTTAAACTATCGAATAATTTATGGAAGAGTTCCATTATACAGACCTTGGATCCGATATCAGACATTCACTGTCACCATAATAAGAGAACAAAGTAGGTACCTTCTCTCCTTTAAATAAGTCTTGATCAAATATGGTAATAATAACTCAATTATTGATTGAGTGAGCGAAGCGAACGAAAATCTTACAATCAACTTGGGCGAAGAGCACCGGTGGTCTAGTGGGAGTGACCCCGCCTTCCGACTGTAAGGTCGCAGGTTCGAATCCGGTCGTGCACCAATGGATTTTTCTATCGAAAAATTTATGTGCGCAATGCCAGTGCTCTTAAACGGTGAAGGAAAACATCGTGAGGAAACCAGTTAGTATTCTAACAGCGGCGATGGGCTTGCAACCTGTCACGTATGGAATACTAACTACTGCAAAATGTGGGTATGTGCCAAATGTAATGTTTGGACGTACCTCTGACTACCCCCCTTAGACATCCTCAAAGAATCTTGACTTAGTACCTACTTGGTACTGGGAGATCTGAAGGGATATCTACCGTGCCTGGGGATCAAAGTCGTGAAGCTGTTTCAAGTTTTTTTTTTTTTCTACTTGTGCGATTTGGCGTTTTATGTATGTATGTGTGTTTGTCCGACGATAACTTGAAACCCGTTTATTTATCCGATCTGCATTAAATTTGGTAAGTCGATAGCTTGAACTTGAGAAATTCCCTGGTAAAATCGTATGAGGGGTTATTAAAATATCGGGGTTTTTAAGGGGGCTAAAAATATAAAAGTTATGCAAAATATAAAATGACATGTCATATGAAAGAGGTTGATTTGGATATTTCAAAACCATTTTAATTTTTTTTCTAGCTTGCTCGCTTTTTGAGATAAATGAAAAAAGTTAAATTACCTACTACAACTACCAACCAACGACCCAAGAGCTACCATTTCTAAGAGTTTCGTTGGCATCAAGGTTTTTCTACTGGTCAGATAGTTCCTTCGGGTTTTCAATTATTTTTTTCTTGAAATAAATAAAGAAGGTACTTGGTTCTCATTACCTGGTGATAGCGACCTGTTCTGATGATAGAGTCAAGGTCAACGGAACTCTCTTTAATAAATAGGCCAATTCAGTTGAAACTTGGTTACCATTCTTAGTTAATAGGTGGCAGCCAGATACAAGTCCAAATGTTTGGACTCGCCTCTGACTGCCACTTACTTATATTTTCGGAGCGATCGCGTCGCGTCACGAAATCTCAGTTCGGGGCGACCTACTAGTTTATAAAGAAAAACAATAGAAATATGTGAAGGTATCAGCTTTTTGTATTAATGGTTTTTAACATGTACTCGTAGGTACGTATCAAATCATGAAATAAAGTATCCTCCTTCGGGATTTAATATAATATCATCCAATTCATCCAATCGGCTTAGCCGTGAAAGTTTAACATACAAACAGACAAAGCTACAGACACACTTTCTATATAAATAATTGGAGGAAAGTCGGATGAATATAGATGAATTGGCCTTTCTTGTAGCGATATATGTTTTTATGCTTCAGAAAGATATTAAATGTTTGTGGACCTCTCTGTGGTAGGTAAATTATAAAAAAGTGGCCACAGTTTTTACTTATTGTATTGTCTGCTTAAAATAAACTAGCCTAATTAAACTGAAACAGCTCTACGACTTTGATCCCCAGGCATGGTAGATATCCAGCAGATAGGCAGCAAACGAGAGTCCGTCTGCGACGCAAGAGGTTGCTGGTTCGATTCCCGCTTTGGAACAAATTTGTGTACGTACTGCAGAAATTTGTTCCATTGGTCTGGGTGTGTTCTATGTATAATAAAAAAATATCTATCCAAGTATATAATAAATTAAATATATCAGTTATCTAGTACGTACCCATAACACAAGCTTTGAATAGCTTACTTTGGGGCTAGATGGTGCTGTGTGGATTGTCCAGCATTATTATCGTTATTATTATATCCCTTCATATCTCTCAGTACCAAGTACTACCCAACTCAAGATTCTTTGAGGATGTCTAAGGGGTTAGTCAGAGGTACGTCCTAACATTACATTTCATTACATTTGGCACATACTCAAATTTTGCAGTAGTTAGTATTCCATACGTGACAGGTTGCAAGCCCATCGCCGCTGCTAGAAAACTAACTGGTTTTCTCACGATGTTTCCCTTCACTGTTTAGGAGCGCTGGCATTGCGCACATAAATTTTTCGATAGAAAAATCCATTGGTGCACGACCGGATTCGAACCTGCGACCTTACGATCGGAAGGCGGGTCACTCTCACTAGACCACCGGTGCTCTTTACAACCTAATGGGCACTATAAAATGTAGTTAGTAGTCCCTTTCTTCAACTGAAGCAACACCTATTATGATTTCAGCATTTTAATATGAATCAATTTAAGGCTCCGGTGACAGCGGCTCGCAATTTCGAGGTGCGATTGGCTAATATTTCATTTTATTTCATTTCGGGGAGGTTGTTTGAAAGAATAACTCTAAAGAAACACGCATAAATACTGTTCGAACACAAATAATACAATAATATAAGGGAAACATGCCCGAATCAGAAATCATTTTGGTATTAGTATGTTTGGTCTTACGTTTACCTAATACCAAAATGATTTCTGACTCAAGCACATTTCCCTTATATTATTGTATTATTTGTGTTCGAACAGTATCTATGCGTGTTTCTTTAGAGTTATTCTTTAAAACAACCTCCCCGAAATGAAATAAAATGAAATAATAGCCAATCGCACCTCGAAATTGCGAGCCGCTGTCACCGGACCCTTAAGTAAAAGAAACCAAGCTACACCTAGGTACTGAAAAAAAATCGCTCTGATTTTTAGACTTCAGAAGCTCGATAATAAGAGAAGCATTGTCGAAGCATAATCCTACTAATATTATAAACGAGAAAGTTTGTACGTATGGATGGATGGATGTTTGTTACTCTTTCATGCCGGAACAGCTGAACGGATCTAAATGAAACTTAGCAGAGAGATAGATTATAGTCTGGAATAGCACATAGGCTACTTTTTATCCCGTGGGAATAACGGGATTTAAATCTGAGCGGGTGAAACCGTGGGGCGCAAATAGTATGAGCATGAATTGGTTTCAAAATAAAACGCTTAATTAACTGATTCTACTTCAACGATAATTTGATACTACTTAAACACTACAACACAATGTTTTTAAGTTTATTTATTGTCATAATTAAGCTACCTTATTAGAAGAACGAAAATATCTAATTATCTATGCAAGCAGCGCAAGTATTCATTGAGAATTTTATCTCTTATATTGCTGCAAACTCTTGAATGTTATGTTTTAAAAACGCCAGCAGATTTGTGCTCTTATTAACATCTCTGAAGCTATCCAAGGCAGGAAACCCCGGAATCTGATCGTCCAACTCGTCTTCTACTCCAATAAGAATGTTCCTGACGTAGGAATCCAGCCTATAACGACAAAATAGTTGTTGAAAAATTTATTGTGGTGAACCTTAGCTTCTGACTAATATTGATATGACGTGTTTAGATATTATATATAGCACCTTTTTTACCAGTGGTAGATGCTTTTCTTATCCGTAGCTTATCATTTAATTGAAATACACTCCACGTTGAATATATTTTGGGGATCTAGCAATTATAATAATTGTAAACAAACATAAACAAAGATGCATTATGACAGATCCAGGTACGATGTAACATAGCGCCATCTGCTTTCAGCTTTCACTTTCGTACCCCAATCCAAAGTGGTCCTTATGTTAGAAATGAATAAAGACCAATTTGCTTTTGGTTGCCTTTGTGAAATGTCAAATAACTTTTTTGAACATAACCTCAACAAAACATTTTTGCTTAAGAATTGGTACCGCCACCATTTATAAAGCTGACAAAGTGAGCTAAATGTTTTTCAAGGTCTCGGGACGTTCAGAAACTAAGTGACATAAATTTTCAAATATTTTCGGTAACTTGCGATTTTTGGATATTAGTAAAAATCCTTTGGTTCAATCCTTTAGTCTATGAAAATCATAATTTTCACTTTATTTGGTAAATTTAAACTACAAAGATGCATAACTTAACATTTTTAAGTCATTTTGTGGCTGAAAATTGTATATAAATTATTACAAAATGGTACAAACTATTTATTGCTGGGAGAGATTTTGAATGCATCATTCAACCTGACGAAGATTTATAAGGGTCCTTACTACCCTCTGAAGGATAAGTATGCTTATTTATTTTTATACAAGCATTCGCGTGATATCTATTGAAATAAAAAGTAACCTATGTGTTTTTCCGGGTCATAAATTACGTTTCAGCTGAATTCGTTAAGGATTGGGAAAGGGGCATTGTATTTGTAGGATAGGAATCCAAAACATGATTTTGCTCCTTTCTTATTACGCACTAGCTGCCGCCTGCGTAAGCGCTTAGGAAGGAATAAAACTCGCCAAGCAATCAATATTCTACTACTATTCTTTATACCGAACGCGAAAGTTTTTAAGTATGGAAGTATATTGTTACTCTTTCACGCCGGAACGGCTGAACGGATCTGGATGAAACTTGACACAGAGATATAATATATTATAGTCTGGAGTATCACATAGGCTACTTTTTATCCCGTGGGAATACCGGGATTAAAATCTGCGCGGGTGAAACCACGAGGCGCTAAATATCTATCCTATATAAAGTTATTTACACTTACAATAATACCTAATCACATTTTATTAAGAACCTACCTCTCACCTCGATAACTGAACTGACTAAAGTGTAGAAGAATAACGACACCTTTATCGTATAAGGAATAACAACAAATAAATAATAACATCTGAATTCGACTTTAAAAACTAGATAGAGTAACTTCGGGTAATATGGCACACCATAAGCCTTTTTGCAAATAAATACGAAATTTATGAGTCAAACAAGTCTTTATTGGTTCAGTCCTTTGAAGTTGGTATTAATCAACAATTATAATTTTATTAACTTTAGAACGTAACTTTAATAAACTTTATTTTTATCTTAAATAATCATAAACATGCTAACATGCATGTCCTACTACGAAGTAGGACAACATGGCCTAGGTGAAATTGGGAAGAAAACTTACATTACCAGAAGAACTAATGAAACAATTAGTACGGTATGTGTTAGCTATGAAAGTTGTTTGGTATACCGAACAACTTTTTATTGTTTTTAATTGCCAGCTGATAAGCTAAAACCTTTTAGTGTTATAACACCAAAAGATTTTAGGTTATCAGCTGGCAATTCAAAACAATAAATGTTCCCATTATCTTATATCATTTCAGTCTGCTATGGGCCAGCTCCATCATTTTTTTTTCTATACCGTAATTGTATAGGTATCGGTTAAATAACGGTACAATCATACCTTTTTTTAGGAATTACACCACCGTTACAAAGATTCAGTTAAAAAACATGCTAAATAAATTAGAAGTTATTGCGGAAATTCATTATGGTCATAATGACCAACCTCATTCCCAATATGCTCTTTTTGGTACGAATCTTCGCCGGGTTAACGTCATTACTGCCAGTCAAGTATGTCAATTGACAGGGTTCCAATTATACTACATTGAGCGCTAGATTTGACACTTTTATGGGACAAATGGCGAGCATTTAAAATGTTATTACTAGTAGTTCGCCCCGAACTGAAATTTCGTGACGCGACGCGTACATTCCAAAAATATAACTAGTGCTTAGTTTGCTGCTTTTCTCAAGGCGTGACTGATGCGTGCGGGAAGAGGAGAGGGGTGGGGTACGAGTGTACTTTTACGGAATAATGTGACAACGAGTTGCATTAGGATGTTTCATCATGTGTAAATGATGAATATACTGTTTTATGTATATTGAGCTGCAAGTAATAATTATCATATTTTTTTCGAACTTTGACACGAGGTACGACCCCTAAAAACCTAACAAAAAAAAATTAAAAAACTAGGTTCGTTTTTTAGGTGATAGAAGCGAATGGTGGGCTGACGCAGTAATTTTTCAAAAGTCGAAAAATAAGAAGCACCCTAACGTACATACATACATAAATACATAAAATGCCAAATCGCCCAAGTTGATTGTAAGATTTTCATTCGCTTCGCTCACTCAATGAACAATATGAATTTATTCATAATCATGAGTGTTGTACATAAAGTTATTTTATTTATTTATTGAATAAAATCCACAACTCTTTGTATTATATAAGTAACATAATGAATGTAGCTGAAAACCAATAACGGATTTTATTTTTTTAAGTTAACTATCTATTATTATAGTAAAGGGTATTTAATTCTCGCCATTAAAACTAACCTTTTTATGAGTACACTGCACTTATATGAACTAAAAATGAAAATCAAACGGTGTAAACCACAAAACAGTTGCGAAAAAAGTTCCTCTTTCCACATCTGCTAAAAAGTGTCCAGCTACGGGTAAGCATTGCCACACTGGTCACAAAAAACACCACGTGGTACAAATAAATCTCAAAAAACCTGGTCAGCTTTTTCAAGAACGCACACATACACACCATGCATGTAACGTGTAAACGGATGTGTTCCAAATTCAAAACTGATAGCACTTAACCCCTAGACGGTGTTATACGGCTGCAGGCGGGACTATGTACCTATCGATATCAAACGACTTGTTTCCATAAATTACGAATGGATGTAATGTGTACTTAAAATTATTACAGAGTTCTTTAGAAATACAAAGTTTATTAGCATTATGATAATACTAGATATTAGATATTACTACATACCCATAAAGGATTCAAAAATAAACATATTTTACAGAGTATTCGTTTGAAACTGCAAGATGAGTGATATAAAAGGTTTAGTAAGACTACCAAAACAACTAAGAAACATTGTTTTCCATCCTTGTGTATTTTTATAACGAATAATATTGGATAAAGCAGTTGAGATTAGTTTTCGACGCATAACTTGAACTGCATCCTAATATACACGCCTAATTTTTATCCAACTGCCACCGCCGATAGGCGATCTAAACTTGAAGCATTTGACGGGTTACATGAAGCCAACGAAACGTCACCTAGTACGAAAAAAAAAGTCAGCTATTCCTATAACTGGTTGAATGAATGACGTGTAATATTTGGTAGCTCGCGGTACGAAATTGACGTTTCAAGAAAGTTTTACGAGCTGGCGGTCGGTACCCTGGTAAGCTCGATGGATAATATTACATTTTCTACGAAACGATTCCATGAGTGTGCAGATGGCTACGAAAACAATTATGCAAGTAATTTGGCAGTTGTGTCGATTCAAGTTGCGTAGCAACTAGTCAAACTTCATCAACTAACATGAACCCTTGCGCCTCTACGAGTGTCTACGGCGGAGGTCTACGACGTAGCACATGAAGCGTGGACTAAACCTTAGTAGTTATTATCGTCTTTTTGACCTCTTTACTTTGACGTTAGCCCCTCAAGTAACCAATTATATTTATTACTAGTTGCGCCCCGCGGTTTCACCCGCGCATATTTGAATCCCGGTATTCCCACGGGATAAAAGATATGTGCTATTCCAGGCTATAATCTATCTCTCTGCCAAGTTTCATCCAGATCTGTTCAGCCGTTCCGGCTAGAAAGAGTAACAAACATCCATCCATACTTACAAATTTTAAACATCTTACTTATGGGGCAGACAACCATCAAACATGTTCTCACTCACACGTTTCAACATGTTGAAAGATATAAAAACAGTAACCCATTTTCAAAAAATCGCAATCAATTATTTTGTGTGCAATCACTTAAATTATCAATGCACACAATTTAGTGAAAGAAACATTTTAATTGATGCAAGTTCTCCTGCTCAAAAGTTTGCAAAGTACAAAAACTAGTAAAGCCAACATTGCGATTTTCCGAATATGCGTTTAGTGATTTTATATCTTTCAACATGTCGAAACGTGCGAGCAAGAAGTTGTTTTATAGTTGTCAGCCCCTTAAATTTCAACATTGTCTTTAATTAGCTCACACAATACATGTCATGTCACATACCTCTGGAAAGATGAAAATCGTTATGTTTCATAGGTTTTAAAAGTATGAGGCTATTCTAGCAAGGCAACCCATTCTATAATAAACTACTGTCAATGCGGCTACGCCCTTTTCGCTTCCGATGCAACAAAGTAGGCGCCCATCCATTCATAATAAGATTACTTACACCTTAACGTAACGTAAATGTAGGGTAGAATGATATTCAAGATTAGAGTTGGAATACTGATTGTACGGCATTCGGATTAAATCCAGCCAGTTGAATATATTTTATATGTAAACTAGCGACCCGCCTGCGCGCCCCTGCTTCGCACGGGTGCACATATCATGCATGCATTATACATATAAACCTTTCTCTTGAATCACTCTATCTATTAAAAAAACCGCATCAAAATCCGTTGCGTAGTTTTAAAGATTTAAGCATACAAAGGGACATGAGGACATAGGGACAGAGAAAGCGACTTTGTTTTATACTATGTAGTGATGATGATAGTGATAGTGATGTAAATAAAGTCAGTATTATACTTATTATCTGTTACCCGCAGTACAAAATTTGCTTACTTTGGGGCTCGATGGCGCAGTCCAGTATACCTATTACGAGTATGCCAATAATACGTTAAAATATGTAATGATGTTGGTTGAAACGGCCTCATAATTTTGATCCCCATGAACGGCAGGTGTCCTTTAAAATCTCAGTACGAACTTATGATTCTTTGGAAATATCTAAGGGAGATAAAGCTAAGATGAATTATTTGAAAATGTTTTTTTATCTGTGTTTTCAGGCAATGAAATACCTAATTTAAACATAAATATGACTCTTCCTGACATCTATTGGTGAGTAATAATACTAAGTATTATTTTATAAGCTAACTTAGTGATGGCGTTGTTAAATGCTCGCCCAGATATTACTCTTCATAATATGAGGCAACTCTACTTGATGCTCACACGCTAAAATTCTATTTGAGATAAGGCTGGCGTATGTCTGAATAAAGATTTGGTTCGCTCTGTAAATATATAGGTACTTGAAGCTTTACTTATGATATACAAAAGGTACGGTGGGTGTACGAAAGCGGATATTATGTTTTGGATCGTAAACAGAATCGGGGACGTACACAAAGTGCGAGTTGGAACCACACCACCACTTACGTATGTGTATTGATTTGAAATGAAATGAAATGTTTATTTGCGAGAAATATGGTTAAAAGTTAGTTCTTAGTATTTGTTTTATATCACTACATAGTATAAAACAAAGTCGCTTTCTCTGTCCCTATGTCCCCTTGTCCCTTTGTATGCTTAAATCTTTAAAACTACGCCACGGATTTTGATGCGGTTTTTTTTAATAGATAAAATGATTCAAGAGGAAGGTTTATATGTATAATACATGCATGATATGTGCACCCGTTCAAAGCAGAGGCGCGCGGGCGGGTCGCTAGTTTATAATAAATCATCGCTTACTTTTTTTGGAAATCCTACAAACAACCTAGGTATAGGTCACGTCATCTAAAAAGAAAGCTGGAAAAAGGGCGTGAGTTTTTTTTATGCCCAAACACATCCCCTTCACTATTTTCCAGCGTACTTTTTTGATGACGTGACCTCTATTAAATGTGAAAGATGCGAGTTGGATGTTTGTTTCTCACCTATCCATTGAATTTAGATGAAACTTGGAGACAATGTAGTTGATAGTCTGGAATTACATACAGGCTACTCTTTATCCCGAATGATGTTAGTAATCACCGCTAGCACGCGAGCGCAGCCGTAAGCGGCGGCTAGTATACAGGATGTCCGGAAGGTCGATGCAAAGCCGTGAGGGGGGGGGGGGGTTAGGTCACCTCGTTAAGCATCTATTCAGGCTAGATTACCTTAGTCCAATGTCGTCGAATTCTGAGTTATTATCCATGATTTTTGAAAAATTTACCAAAATCATATGCTTATTCGTTTATAGTGTTCAGACAGACAGTTACTAGTACCTAACAATTTGTTTGTATCCTAGCGCAATGTGTATTCAATCGATAAACACCAAAAAAAAAACACTAAATAATAATCTGAAGAGATGCGTAACGAGGTGACCAACCCCCCCCCCCCCCTCACGGCTTTGCATCGACCTTCCGGACACCCTGTATAATAGTTATTACTAATTATAGAATCTCCCTATCTCGGACAATTTAAAATTCGGAATGAAACCCGACTTCTTTATTCTACGAAATCCTTAGGACAAAGGAAAAGTAATGAAATTTATACTTAGCCGGAATGGCTTCCTTGGACCCGGATGGAATAAGAAGGGACCAATAAAATTAGACTTTACCTACATATGAAATATTTGCAATTGCTTTCCTAAGCTTCAATATAACTTGACTTAGAACTCTTTTAAGTCGAGTGCTTAACGTATTTCCCCTGAGAGAACTCACAGCTATTTTCAAGCTCGGTGTATAAAAATAGGTCTCTAGGACCAGCGGTTTAAAGCTGTGCGTTGTCTATATGTCAGTCAGTCAGACAGGAGCCTTATTCACTATGACCATTTGCACCGCGATCACAGCTAACACAAGGCAGCCCGTGTCATACGGTCAGGGCAAAGTATCTCCTATGTCATAAAGAATAAAGCCCAACATCAAGTTTTGACGTTTCACGGTTTGGGACAAGGAATCTCCTATTGTCATAGAGAATAATGCCCCAGGACTTAGATTCTTAAATTATTATTAGAGGTAGAAAAGTAATTTAACACTTACTGGCTGTATCTCATTTGGAGCCTATTTTTGTTTAAGTGACTTAGCAAAACGGGAAATTCATTAAAAAAATATTTTATTAATGAAAATCTCAGATAAATGTATGTTGTATTTTATATAGTAAATAAATATAATATGCCCCTTAATAATTAAATTGATAACACTCCTTAAATATCAGCATAATAACTAGCAATTTTGCTAACGTGTGCAATATTCACCATATTTACTCGTTCGTACACTAAAGCTGAGCTGAAAACTCATCCATCCACAAATTATTTTCCATCAGATTACCTACCTCTTTTAGACCAAGCTGTGTGCAATGCAATGTGACAAACACCTATGTAAATTTTGGCAGTTTTGCGATGGCTAAACTGCCAAAATTAACATAGGCAACGGGATTTTGGATGCAACAAAAGTTACGTGATCAGCCTGCTGACGTTTCTGCATAGCATATTTTTTTCTTGGTCACCCTTTGAAAAGTTACCGAGTTGCTGTATCAGAATTCTGGGAAAAAACATCTGTGAAGTCTCCTTTTCATCGTGTCAATAGTTTGTTTCATATAGCAGTGTGTTGAAAGGATTTTAATTGCGCCTCAAAGTGGTTTCTTTCGACCACTATTATGTAGGTTTACTATAATTTGTGTAATGATAATGACCATAAAAGAGTTAAAATATTGTGTTTTAAAGCAGAATGGCTAGGTATCTTTTTGTCGTCCTATTAGATCTAAGTTACTCGTTCGTATTTTATGACACAATTTTTATTTCTTATCTATTATAGTATAGGTAGGTGTAGTAAGCATTATTGGGATCGAACCTAGGTTTTGTTAGGCCTCCTTAAATATTTAAGCAGTCTATCGACTAATTAAATATAAGGAGTCTATATTAAAGTAGTCAACTTTAATATAAGTAGGCCTAACAGAACCTAAGTACGCGATCGTTGGTGTAATTTTGAAAAATTATGGAATCACAGATGGGCATTTGTCGACTGTTACTTGATAACGCGACACCTCAAGGTACAGGTTTTTAACAGTGAAAAGTTTAGAACTAGGTAAGTTTACGATTCCAGAGCTTTCTTTCACGTCACGACCGCTTTTAGAATTTTATGTTTCCTGTGGTACGCTTAAGCCTGATTGTATAATATGTTGTATGTTATTTGTGGCAAATAATGACGATCTATGTCTAAAAACTTTTTTACTGATAAGAATGTTTATCAATATTTTTGTATATTGTTAGCAGTTTTGACAGCCTACGTAGCTCAGTTGGTAGTAGCTCTGCCTTCTGCGCCGTAGGTCGTGGGTTTGATTCCCACCGTGAACAAACATTTGTGTGATGAACATAGATGTTTGTTCTCTGTCTGGGTGTTATATAATATTATAAGTACGTATTTACAAAAAAAATAATTATATAAGTAATATATCAGCTATCTGGTTCCCATATTACAAGCATAAGCTTAGTTTGGGGCTAGATAGTGCTGTGTGGAAAGTCCACCAATATTTATTTATTTATATTTGTATTTATACGTAATCGCTCTATGAAATACGCAAGTCGTTTTTTATACTACTAATTGGACAAACAATAAGCATAAAGCTCATCTGATCAATTCTGATTAGTTTTTATCCTTAAAAGGTTGCCTGGAAGAGGCACCCATTAAGATTTTTTGAAGATCCTTACCTATATAATTATCGTCAGAGAAAACCCCATGAACGTCGAAGCCATCCAGCTCCTCGAAAACACGGACCTAATGAGAAGACTTAAAAGAACAAAACCATTTGAACTAGTCTAGTGTAAAATTATAATTCCTGCAGTGAATGTGAAAAACTAATCAAGAACACAAGAACAAAGTGTGTCACCTTAAATAGAGACAGTAAGATTTACATAGATTTAAATAGACCAGTGGACACATTCTTAGTTGTAGCTTACTTTATAAAACTAGGTCACTGTTATATTAATTATTAGCCGTACGAGTATTTATGGCTAGATTGTAATATTATTAGGTATGTTATAAAATAATAACGTACACAATAAAAAAAAAGAGAATACCCCTTTACAATTTAAGTTACTTTGTTGTAATCTATAGGTTTCTGAACTAGTACCTAGATACATTATGATTCGGATAAATTGCGCCAATATAGTCTGTGCTATAAGGTTGATGCTCTTTTGTTTTTCTGTTATGTACATTGTTACATGATGTTATCTTTTAATACCTTTAACTAGCTTTTATTTTGGTAGGTGTTGTTGTTTTTAATTAAATTTTATCGACCTTCCTGGTATCATAAACAGAAAATAATGCAATCTTTAAATGGCCATTGTAGCTTTTACCATGTACGTTTCACTTGATACACAATGAACTCGATTCAATCAAGGTTCGGTTAAACGAGCTTCACTAGGTGCTTTAGTAGATTTAACTTTACCGTCGAGCCGTGCAACCGCCACCTTGAGAACCGAGGTTCGCGAAATTTACAAGCTTAGATAAACAAGCGCTCAAGATATACATAGGTGTGGTTCCATGTAGCGAGACGGAAGTAACTACTTTGAGTAAAGACAACTTTTCAACATAGAAAAACTTCTGCATGTAATGTTGGAACGCGTAGGCCGGTAAACGGGGCCGAGGTTTTCGTGTCTCTGAATTAATGTTTTGCTTAGATTAAGGCTAAATTAAAAGCATCGGGAACCATGATTGATCCTTGGCGCCATCATGACAGATTGCGTGCACCGATGAATAGCAAGTAGGTTTTTCTGCTGTCATGCTGTCTATTGTACCTTTACTTTCCGAAACATATAAAATCCTTTATAACAATTCTTTGTAACTTGTGATCAATCAAAAACTTATGCAATATTCAGCATACTGTATATTGAGATAAAGAAGACGCACTTAATGAAAACTTTACCTCAAAGTTTCTGATATAGAGAATTTTGTATGAAGTTACAAACTCTCGTAACAATTCAAATTCTCAGCATGCCCGATATCGACTTATTCCGTCTTATTATAAAAATGTGAGTTAGACTAGGCTTAAGCCAGGACTAACTGGTCCGTGGTCTAACTTTGATACCGAAGTTGGTCCCTGCTCTATAGAAAAATCAAAGACTTAGACCAGACGTTATTATAAAACGGAGTTTATCCCCTAAACCACGGTTTAAAGATAAACCCGAACGACCCCTAGTTTAAGTATGGTCTAACTAATAAAAATCTCATTTTGCCAAATTTTATTTGGTCTCCCACATAAGTTTATTCAATAAAACAACTTGTAGCACTGCATTATCCAACATACATTTCAAACTCTAGACTCCGATCTAAATTTGAAATGTCAAAACGCATGGGTTGCCACGAATTTTTCAATATCAAGTTGATAACGAGATTTAAAACAAAAAGGCGGAGATCTGAGTCAAGAAGAGAAACTAAAAATTGATTCGTTAAAACGAAAGACGAGGTAGTATGCGCATATGACTTTAGCCTGCGGCAAGAGAGTACAGTTATACCAACTTATCTAAGCCGGTCTGAAGTTAGCTGTTTAGAGAATTCTCGATTCACTATTGGCCATTTATGCACAAGCGGCTAACTTCAGACCGGCTCAGATAAGTTGGTGATTCCAAAATGAATGAACGATTGATTGCCATAATTTGTTATAGTCTGTGGATATTTGTTGAATGATTATGTTCTGTGATGATGAATCATGGACTATCTCAGGTACTATGTAGTCTTCGACTAAAGTGTCTTTTGTAATACGAAAATGATAAACCTGAGATGATCCTAAATTTATGAGATAAACCAGGTTTAAGTTGTTTATAATAAGAAAACGTGACTTGAGCTAGGTTTAAACCCAGGTTTGATTTGTTTATAATAAGGCTGATTACGTTTCTCAATGCAAAACCCAGGCTCGAGATACGGAAAACCAAAAACAAAAAAAAAATAAAACTTGAGCTTGATCCATGTTTTCGTACATGACGCGTAAGTAATTTACTCTTTTCACAACTTTTTTCCGAATATGTATCGCTCAGTTTCCAGGCGTGAGGCAAAGCGGTTTCCTTACAGAATATCTATCCAACTAAGTAATATTATAAACGCGAAAGTTTGTAAGCATGGATGGATGGATGGATATTTGTTACTCTTTCACGCCAGAACGGCTGAACGAATCTGGATGAAACTTGGCAGAGAGATAGATTATAGTCTGGAATAGCACATAGGCTACTTTTTATCCCGTGGGAACACCGGGATTTAAATCTGCGCGGGTGAAACCGCGGGGTGCAACTAGTTACTCAATTTCTGACTCGTAGGTTGTTTACATATCCGTGATACCAACATTGAATGTAGTAGGAAATGACAGCTGGTCCGCTTGTAATTTGCTCACGGCGCAATTAAAGTTAGTCGTTCATGTTGGTAAAAGTTAGGTGTTAATTAGGGTGCGTATGTAAATAGCGTCTGTCGGTTAAGCGGATTTAATTAAATTACAATTTTTATTAGATTTATAGTGTTTACTACACTTAAGAAAATTTTATTAGATTTATAGTGCACACACACTACACTTAAGAAAATCACAAAGATTTTTATATAACTTTTGTGACATTACAAAAATATTTGTTAATTAAATTACTTTCGAGTTCAAGACATAAATATAATGCATATAAAATCGTAAAAGTTAGGTAAGGGCAGGTAAAAGTTTAATTTCATTCATATGCGCTTTATTTGTTTTGGTAATTTTACATACATGCTGCCAAAACGTCGATTAATTAAAAGGCAGAAAATAGGAAGGTTTCATTGATGAAATTCAAACAAATCATAATCTCAAACACTTTAAATTTGAAGAGTTTTTGTAACAACGTGGGCGGTGGAAACTAAATATTTCCCAAGGAACACCCAGGTGGACAGTAGGTTAACAAATGTAAAAAAAACACGGTTCACCTAGGTGGTTTCAGGAGGTGACGGTGGATAAGTACTGGCTTTAATTAATCTTAATAATAAGATAAAAAAGGTACCTTATCTAATAATGAAAAGTAACTCAGTCTTATAGTATACCTATGCAAAATGTTTTGCATAATTAATAATTAAATATCTAAATGCGAATATCGCTAGTTTGTTTGAATAGACGAATGTACTTACTATGCTCGAAAATTTGCGAAACATTATAGCATCGAATGAAAACGAGGCCTAAAATTATGTCAAGAAAGGTTTCCTTACTTGAAAAGAAGCGACAAATAACATTGGATTGTGGTTTTGGTCCAAAGACTTTACTCCAAACACCTTATTTATTTTAGTGACCCTTTAAAGTTTATCTACATCATAAGTGCTTAAAAGCTGACCCAACGAAGCGTTACTTCACCTAACTAAGCAAGCTGTGTGACGAACATAAATCATGTCATTTGCTAGCGACAGGGAATTTGGAGATAAACAGACTCAAAGAGGCAAACAGATAAAAACCTCGTAATACGACAGCGTGCTACAGGTTTCCCCATTTTCCTCAGAAGCGTGAAAAGTAAATAGATAACTACCTACATTTTGTATCGGCATTTCCACTAGCTGGCAAGAATGAGCCCACTCACCTTTGACCATTTTTAGTATAACCCACTCCCGCTATTGGAATCCTCATAAATTTTAATTTTACGAAATAAATTTTAAGTTCGACAGTTCGAAGTACGAAGTTAAGACGTTTCAAAGTGATCCTTGTGATATTATTGAATAAATAGATACTTCTAATTTACTCAAATTGATTTTACCTTACGTAAACAAAGTGGATAAAACATTGACATTTTCATTCATAACAACATAAAAGGTAAAAACACAAATGCCATGAAATTTCGAAGATGAAATATAACTTAGGGAATTAGGGGGACATAATGACCCACAAGAGGCGATATAAAATTATGGATTAGGTATACTTCTTCTTTCTTTCTTCTTTTTATGGCTCCTGTCATAGACAATCTTGCCAATGTTAAGTGATTTAGAGATTATACTCTTTGTAGTTATGTTTCTAGTCACGTCAGTCCAAAGTCGAGTCAGTCAATTGTTTTGAAGAAAATGGTGGCGGTTTCTTCAAAACATTTGAAACATTTTCAGGTCAAATCACGATATCACATAATACACTTTTATTCCAAATGCTTACACTTTGTGCTAAGACCACAAGTAATGTTGGCTAAAATACCACCAAAATTATACAACTCAATACACTAGAAAAACAATTAAAATTAAAATGCTATATTTCTTCGTTAGATGACAGGAAACGAATCCAAGGTATAGGTATACTTATACCAATAACATAATACATTTGCATTTTTCCATCACTGTCTCAATGACATTCCAAGGACGAAATGAACAGTCTAAACCCTAGAAGATGGATGAAGTGTCAAGAAACACGCGACACAGAGTATTACTGTTTGACTCGGACGGAAATCACATCTCTGATTATATCTATCACAAAGGCATTTTCTGGGTTATGGATTAGGTATTTGGTGTACGTAGTATTCAAATTCCTTGGTATTTGGAGTTGAGAAAATTTTTGCAAATTACCTATGCATATGTATGGAATGAACATGAAATAGATTACATCTAGATAGAAAATATCGAGTAGAATCTACTCTATCTATACTCAGTAGATAAGTCACATGACATTTTGTTAGATTACATAGTCACTCCACTATCCCTATGTATGCTTAAATCTTTAAAACTACGAAACGGATTTTGATGCGGTTTTTTTAATAGATAGAGTAATTCAAGAGGAAGGTTTTATGTATAATACATGCATGACATTAATGTAGAAAAACAATGTGCAACCGTGCGAAGCAGGGGCGCACGGGTCGCTAGTATATAGTAAATAATCCCAACGTAAATTATAAACGCAGTGGTAATAAACAGACGTTTACCTATACCGTTTTCACCATCCTGCCATTTATAAAACAAAGTTCAGTAAATACTTAGCTCGAATACGGGTACCATTATTTATTTTGTGATATGGGTCCGCTTCTGATCTCTATACAAAACGACTCAATCACGATACAACTCTATTGAAATAATATGCGACGGAAATATAGATAACTAGTTGCGCCCCGCGATTTCACCCGCGCAGATTTATCCCGGTATTCCCACGGGATACAAAAAGCCTAAGTGCTATTCCAGACTATAATCTATCTCTCTGCCAAGTTTCATCTAGATCCGTTCAGCCGTTCTGGCGTTAAAAGTAACAAACATTCATCCATCCATCCATACTTGCAAACTTTCGCATTTATAATACCTGTAGGGTGAAAGAATCTTGTTTTGTTTACACACGCCCTCATAAATCCTTGAGCTCATCTGTATAACAAAACTCAACGCGACGGCTTATTTGACTTATATTAGAATTATAATTGGCATTACAATATAATGGGGTCAGTCCTCCGAGGTAAACCAGTCTGGCCAAGCTGGTCTAATTTGGCTAATCATTCAGATGTATCACTTC
Source organism: Plemyria rubiginata (assembly GCA_963576535.1). Lineage (NCBI taxonomy): Eukaryota > Metazoa > Arthropoda > Insecta > Lepidoptera > Geometridae > Plemyria > Plemyria rubiginata. Next base: position 9,961,499 of record OY754908.1, on the reverse strand, counting down.
TGTGATGAAACACTCATGTTCATGTTCAGTACCGTGATGGTCTGAGGGAATGACTAGGTATAAGTAAGTAGGGTCTTTCTTAGATAGTAGGTAGGTATTGTAGGTAGATACTTATTCCTTGTGAAGCACTCAATCGGTCATTTTATTTCACTGTATCCTTTCCAATAGGTATTGTACTTATTTCAGTAGGTATAAGTGCCCATTCCTTTTAGGGTTAACTCAATAGTGTTTAAAATCCACTTACCCCAACGTTATTTAATCAAGACTATTGAACGATACTCGTATAAGTATTGTACGTATATAGATACCTCGTACCCGAATAATGTCACGAAAAGTTACTGTACCTTCAGAGTAGGTATGTACCGTTTATTCTGATAGAACATCTATGATTTAGATAATAAATAAATGTACAAGTCTAAATGAGAAAGTTACGATGGTTGCACGTTAGGATGTTAGTGGTTCAACCACGCTCAAACCACTAAGCCGACTGAAATGAAATATAGAACAAATAGAGTTCGTAGCCTGAATTATCATAATGGCTACTTTTCATCCCGAAAAGTAGCTGGAAACAGTGTATAAAATGAACCTAATAAAAGGAAAGGAAAGCCGAAAGCGGCAGCTAGTCTTTTTATGGTCGAAATATTTTTGCTTCACGATATCGAAAAAAAGTCCAATACTACACAAAACACTGTTCTCTAGTGACAGTGGGGGGGGGGGAGCAGTCATGGAGATTTAATATTTTTTTTTTTTAATTTTGTACGTTATAATTACTTATAACATACCTAATAAAATTACAATCTAGCCATAAATACGGCTAATATGTAATATAACACTGACCTAGTTTTATAAAGTAAGCTTACAACTAAGAATGTGTCCACTGGCACTTTTCTTACTGTCTCTATTTAAGGTGAAGACACTTTGTTCTTGTGTTCTTGATTAGAGTTTTTCACATTCACAGCATGAATTATAATTTTACACTACACTAGTTCAAATGGTTTTGTTCTTTTAAGTCTTGTCTCGTCCGTGTTGTCGAGGAGCTGGATGACGTTCACATGATGATGAAGTGATGATGTTCGTGAGCTTCTGCATATTTTTTTATAACATTCTCAACGAACTCTATATTCAGGTCCCGGTGGAGGTCGTCATTTCTGACGTACCAGGGCGCATTTACGGTTTCTCTAAGCACTTTATTCTGGAACCCTTGTATAGTTAGGATGTTAGTCTTGTTGGTACAGCCCCACAGCTGTATACCATATGTCCATACGGGCATTAGGACCTGCTTGTACAAGACAATTTTATTTTGAACTGATAACGTGGAATGCCTTCCAATCAGCCAGTTCATTTTCCTGAAGCGAATTTCCAGTTCATCTCTTTTCTTTTTCACATGAGCTTTCCAGCGAAGTTTTGCATCAAGTGTCATGCCTAGATACTTGGCTGTGTTTTAATAGGGTATGATCCTATTATTGATATACACTGGGCAATAATGTTCCTTGTGGTTTGTGAAATTGATATGGACTGATTTAGTTTCATTTAATCTGATTCGCCATTTTTCCGTCCAGTCGTGGACTTTGTTAACAGCTAATTGAACCTTTTCGGTTCAATTGGCAAACGCAGAAGCAGCAGCTTCTGCGTGAGTGCTTTCTATAGCCATTATAGCAGTGTCATCAGCGAAGGTTGCAATGGTGCTATTTTCTAATTCAGGTATATCACAGGTGTATAGCAGGTACAGGACCGGACCCAGTACGATTTCAAACAGTTTTTTTCTTTTATTTCCATTACCGTTTTAAGTAGTAAGTCCTTAAAACCTACTGACCTTATTTTTTATAACATTTTTTTATAGTTTAAACGAAACAAGCTTAATTACGTGCCCATAAGTAGCACCGTCTTAAGTCTGCGTTTGTCACTGAGTGGGTAAGTTATTAGGAGGGATTACAACCCAGCGTCTGGACACCTGGTGCCGATGCAATATGTCTTAGTACCTACCTATACCTGCGACTCGAATAAATAAAAAGTTTGACAAAAGAATTAATCAAGCCTGTAAGTATTTGATTATGTTTTTGTTCAGATAAATATTACCATCTCAGAGTAAAGTTGTTTGTCAGATAAAAAAATACTAGGTATGTCTTTGATTGTGAAAACTTTAAAGGATCCCAGCGAAAAAAAATGCTTGCAATGCCGTTGTCCTTCTCATATTTTTGACCATATTTTCACGAACGTAATAATGACACAGTCTAGCCTGCTATTAAAAATCATAACCAACATCATCTTCCTGGCCATATCCCATTGTATGTGGGGTCGGCACAACAGGATTTCTTCTTCCACTCTTCTCTATCATTCGTCAACTCAGTGTACACTCCTTTCTTAATCATGTTATTATTCACACAGTCCATCCAACTTTTCTTTGGCCTACCTCTCTTTCTAAAACCATCCACACCCATATATCACTCTTCTCGTAATATGAATTTCTTCCTTCCTCATGTCATGCCCAAATGCCCATACCACGCCAACGTATTGCTCCTCAACTTATCCGTCACAGGCGCTACCAGCGCTACTTTCAAACTTCCTATATCGAATTTCTGCTTGACAAATTTGATTAAGTTAATTTTATTGATTATGATAATTATTTTGACATTTTTAAATAATACTTGTAATTGTTAGATAGACATTAAAATTTTTGCATGCTTTTAAGTAGAACATGGCTGAGCTTACCTACAATATGTGTCACCATTTAACCTGTGTTTCGTAAATAAATTATTATTGTATTGTATAAATTATATATTTATTCTTTCTTTCTTTCTTTTGCTCATTCTTTATTTTGTCCATCCTTGTCAATCCGCACATCCATCGCAACGTTCGCATTTCTCTGCGTGCACTCTTCTTTCATCCGTCCCTTTGGTTGCCCAACACTCGGATTCATGTAAAAAAATCAAAAACCGGATGTTTTAATTAAAAACCGGATTCAACGTTTTAAATAAGTCCAGGCAGGCAGCCGCCAGCCTTGAAAAGTCAAAAGTCGCTAGAGTCGATCTTGGCTTGTTAAAAAAAGTGCTGATCAAGCATTCTCCCGAACGTTTGTCATCTAACTCGCTTCTCATCAGGTTATTATTAGTCAGCACACAGTAGTGCCGCTATCTCGCCCACTCGTTTCTACATTTATGAAAAATCACATTCAACAAAGTTTTGATTTGCACCAAACTACTCGTAGCTTTCGTATAACTAAACAAACATCTGTAATAATAATTACTAAACTAACTACTACGAAAACCACGCGTTAAGCGTTTTATTTTTCTATAGCTTTATAACTTATTAACTTAGGTTTGAAAGCACTAGAAGCAGAAGGCGTGTAAAATACTTGTTAAAATCTTCATCACGATGAAGCTATCTTGAAAATGATTACGTCCAAATTCAATTTGTTTTACTGCAGTTTCGGTCTTTTTACAGGGATTGCGAACATGATACAATTTAAAACAGCTGCTACACCTTCAAATATTTACCACGCTCAGTAGTAAGTAAGTATTCTGTGCTATTCATTTTTTTGGTACCTGACAGATGGATACCAGTAAAGTTATAAAACTACTCAGCATTACGTACCTAGTACCTACTAACAAGCGAATATATTGAACACAGAACGGAAATGTAAAATATATCGTTTTTTTTATTAATGATAATAACTTTCAAGGTAAAATGTCATCTCAGCATTGCAATAGGCATTTACCAGACTAGATCATGCAATTGATAAGTTTATTTATGTTTTCAATTTTGCTCTTTAAATTTCCATTGCTATGCTGCGACCGCTGCGACACTTAGAAAATTATAAAATGGAACGATGAAAAAGTGAGTTTTCAATCATTTCATTCATTTTTATGTAATGCTGGGTACACACGTACGTTCATGCTCGATAAACTTGATCCATCTCGAGCGTGTACCACGCAACTTTCAAGACAAATGCTCGAAGCCAGGACGCAGGTTCGAGCAGGTTTGTAGATATCCATGCTCGGATGAAACATGCTCGTCGAGCATGTACGTTCATGTGTACCCTCCATAAGGTTCCAGAAAAAGATTACGTGTGCGCCCAAGGACTATGGACTATGGAGTGTGTTAACTGTCTTATGTTGCTTAAAAAATTCAGTCTTCCAAGCTTAAATGAAATTCATGAACTCTGACTCAGTTATTTTAGTCAGATCGACAGCGAAACTGAATTGCAGATTTCCATTTAGGCTTTAGCAACTAAATGATTGATTATTTTTTCATCATCATTGGCCTGAAGTGAAGGTGCCCACTGCCGGACGACCTCCGTATATTTCATTAGAAATTATATTTTATTAGACAGATTTTTAAGCTCTCTTTATCCACCAAGTTTCTGTACAATGTCGTCGATCCATCGGGTGGCCATCCTACTTTCGTTCGTGGTTAAAATTCGAGCCCCTTTAACTTCCACGTTGTGTTGGTCGACTAATTTTTATTCTCTACTTACATATATTTAGAGAAATTTGCAATCAGATAGTTTCTAAATGAAATTGTATAAAGAATTTTAACAAATTAAACAATTGTATTCTAGTATAGAAATAAGTAAAGGACAATAATCCTGAACCCAAATATACATATCAAGTTGATATGGGTCTACTTTGAATACCAACTAAGCACGGTTGTGGTTCGGTCACGTTATAATATTAAAATATTCAATTTAAGTATAAAAATGTAGACTTCTAGAAGCACCATTAAATAATCTAAAAGTGTCATAAAGGTAGGTATTTCAGTTTGTGAAACGGCCTGAAATATGGCCATTATTACAATAAGTAGAGCTTAAGTATGTTAAATTCTTAAAAATGCGTAACCACAGTACCTAAATTTAACGATTTGACCTTTTATTTAGCTTTATGAAAAAAAACACATGTTTGAAAATAGGTGATAATTACTTTATACTCTTTTGTATTTGCACAAATAAAAAATCCGACGGTAAGCGAATACATACCTAGACGAAACACTAAAACAATATCGAAGGCAAAATTCGATGGCGTAAAAACGAGCCGAGTTTGTACTTTGAAGGCACGGGCCCTTAGTGAGAAAAGAAGACAAAGTAAGCAATTCATCCACTTCAAATAAAATTGTTAAGTGATAGGGGCTTTTTAACCCAAAATTTTGTAATATTTTGTGATTTGTGGATGCCAAAATGGTACTCCTTGAGACTACGGATTTTTTAAAAATACTTTATGTTACCTTACTAAAATAAATTTTATTATTATAATATGAAGAAAAAACTGGAAATCAGCCGTTATTTTGTACAAAATTTGTTCAGTAATTATGTCAATAAAAAACATCGCGACTTCAAAAACTGGTTGGTTCACATTATTTTCTTTTTCCAAGCGCAGAGTTTTGTCGATTTTATAGTAAAATAAAACAATTCTATTGCAATAATTTTTTTTTTATTTATTTAAAGGGCTTTGTCGCTGGGCGACCACACTGCCCTTATCACTTCTAAATACCAGTTAATAGAGATAGTACATATTAATAGAGATAGTACATAAGTCATATAGATATCTCAAATAATCTCTGCAGTCGGTTCTTGTACGCGGAAATGACTTCGTTTGTAGAGGATTTACAGAAACTGCATCTAGTCTAGTGTTTCATTTACCTACATCTTTAGATAGGACTTTGTTTGCTTGGATCTCAGGCTTCGACTGGTAAGAGACTTAGTTAAAGACGGTCTCAACTACAGACATACTGTGTCACAGCAGTAGCTGATATATTATTATGACGGAAAACGAACTTTATAAGACTCAAACTCTATTATAATAAAACACCGTCCTCCACCACATTTTTTTTTGTATTTTGCTTATGTTACTAAATAGAATTTTTTTTTTCGAGCGCAGCTAGATAGTTTTTCTCTTGCCGTGTCACATATTGGACTTTTAATTAATGCATTTTTTATATTTTCATGTAGTTATAGAGCGAGACAGAGGTCATTGACTGTAGGTATTGTGCTAAATCTGCAGGATCGCTGTTTTAAAAACAACGGAGACATACTGCATTAAACACAATTTTATTACAGAACTAGCTGATCCCGCGGCTTTGCTCGCGCTCGTTTACTTTGAAAATCTCATACAAACTTTCATCCCCTATTTTATCCCCTTGGGGGTAGAATTGATCAAAATCCTTTCTTAGCGGACGCCTACGTCATAACATCTACCTGCATGCCAAATTTCAGCCCGATCCGTCCAGTGGTTTGGGCTGTGCGTTGATAGATCACTATGTCAGTCAGTCAGTCAGTCAGTCACCTTTGAGTTATATATATTTAGAAATAAACTTGTGATTCGATTGCCGATCGTACAAGAGGGTGCCAACAAAATGTTAATGCCTATAAAAGGTAGAAGTAACAAAGCTATTTTAAAACGCCATTCCGAGAGGTTTACTGCTAAAATCTTCAAAGGAATAAAACAATGGTAAATAATGCAACAAAACCATTAGTTTAAGAGTAGTAGAGCCCTTTGTGAAGGGCTCGTCCGGGGAAGTACTACCACCACGCCTTTTTCTGCCGCCAAGCAGCAACGCTGTGTTTCGGTTTGAAGAGTGTGGTCGCCGGTGTAATTACAGGCACATGAGGCTTAACATCTGTATGCCTCAAGTTGATGGACGCAGGGCAGTGCATCGTAGGGCACGTTCCTATTGTGCGTGACCTACGGGGAAATGTTTTGTTTATAGGTGATGGTTACCACTTAACATCAGGTGGACCATCTGCTTGTTCCATCAGCTAGTTGTATAAAAAAAAAAAAAAAAAAAAAAGTTTATGTATTTTCTTGTAGTGCATTTTATTTTTGCTACAAACGAAGTTATTTTCAAAAAACAGTTTCACGTCTGATCCAAAAGCACGAGTTATACTAGATCTCTTATTACCAAATACAGAAAATTACAATTAATAGTTTTTTGCAAAATATACAAAATACATATGAAACAGTTGAGCTATCTGTAGACCGTTGCAAACGATCTATAGATAGCTCAACTGATCCAAATCAGTGTCAATCAGTACCAAATACCAATTCAAGATTCTGGGTTGACGTTGTCAATCCTTAAAATGTAGGTAATCGTAAAAACAATTTCAAAATTTATAAAACAACATAGGCACATTATTTATTACTCTGGTCAAATATCTTGTTTCCGGCAGTTTATGCCAAATAGACGAGATGAAACTTTTTAAAAATAAATCATTTCAAACTTACGCGTAACTTTTTACTAACTTAAATTGTTGGCTCAAAATTTTTGGGAAGATATATTTTCCTGCCTTCAAAATGAGCTGATGAATATGTATGTACAGTAGATATACATAATAGACGTCGAAGTTATAATTATATTTATATTTACATACATGAGCATTTGATACCAATATTCTTCCACCTACGGCAAATATGGGAAGGCCTATGTTTCGGGGGCCTAACCACGAACGAATTACAGCCTACGTAGCTCAGTTGGTAGTAACTATGCCTTCTGCGCCGTAGGTCGTGGGTTCGATTCCCACCGTGAACAAACATTTGTGTGGTGAACATAAATGTTTGTTCTCTGTCTGGGTGTTATATAATATTATAAGTATGTATTTACAAAAAAAAAGTATTATAAGTAGTATATCAGCTATCTGGTTCTCCCATATTACAAGCATAAGCTTAGTTTGGGGCTAGATAGTGCTGTGTGGAAAGTCCACCAATATACATATACATATACATAATTTGTTGTTAGTCGTGTAAACATATATGATAATAACGATATTATAATATCGTATTCCTAGCTACAACAGAATATGGTCAGTTATCGCTAGGATACGTTAACGCCACAGATGACAAAATTCATTAGCAATTAGGCCTCAGTACCTACTAGATCTTTTATTTTAATATTTTATATTTGGATTAACGATCTTTATGGATGCTGAGTTTTAGCCGAAAAGTGTCTACAGCACGCTTCCGTGAACGTCTGCGAGATCCCGTGACACAATGGATTACGGCGCAACCCGCGTGTATTTTAAACCTTTTTAGTAACCTTTTGAACGCGATCCCACCTGATGTTAAGGGATGATACGGTCTACGGTGTGGCACGCACGTATAGAAGATAACTGACTATACACTCTTCTCTTTAAAACATCCAAATTATTGGCATTGGGAAAAACGGACGCGGGTTAGTAATTAATATTACTATACAGAGGTTAAAATTGTCATTTATGGGTAAAATTTTAAATATGACTTGAATTGTAACAGCATTTTTTATTAGTTGTCTGAAATTAATAAGTTCAATTGTTATTATTGGTTGGGCTGATGACGGTACCAGGCATCATAAATAATAATCCTAAAATGTGAGAAGATAGGTACTTCGGTTCAAAGGCTTATCGGCATCGACTCGGTACTCGACGCGACCCTTGCCACGATTTTAAAAGCTTGGAGTGCGAAGGTTATCGAAAAACGTCTATTTTGATCGAGATATTGCTTGCCAAGTACCTATTTATTCTACCTAAACATCAGTAAACAAATATAGAAGCATTACCACAAGGACTACAATAGAACCACTCGTGATAGAGTGCTGAGATCCTATTGGCTGATTTAATACAAAGGAATTTCTCATTGGTGGTTCTCATAGTTCTCATAGCTCTTTAATGCCAAGGTAATATTGAAGTCAAATAAGTTCCGTGAAAGTGGAGTCGGTTGCCGTCTCGGCATCATCTCAATAAATGCAGTTAGGTGCAATCTCGTCTAAATGAGTTTGTAGCAAATCTCATCTTGCAGTCTAGCTTATTAGCGACCGCGCTTCTTGGTCTTCAAACAATATCTAGACTAAGTAAGCTGGTAGCTTTTGTATTGAATTTACCTGTCTATTTTATTTAGCTAAGTGAAATAGACATTTTTTTACCCGAGTGCACGAATGGATATTCCTCCAATACATACAAACCTTGTATATACTTTTTATACCAATTGCAAGCCGTTGAAGCTGTGAACGGCTTTTGGTAAATAAGGTATATAATATATAGACTGAAATTGAGAATGCTTATTCGTTTTGATCACAAAACTTTTCTCTTCTTATATCATTTCATGTATTACTAGTTGTGTCCCGCGGTTTCATGCGCGCAGATTTAAATCCCGGTATACCCACGGGATAAAAAGATGCCTATGTGCTATTCCAGACTATAATCTATCTCTCTGCCAAGTTTCATCCAGATCTATTCAGCCGTTCCGGCGTGAAAGAGTAGCAAACATCCATCCATCCATCCATCCATGCTTACAAACTTTCGCGTTTACGAGTATAATAGTAGTAGGATCTGTATAGAAAGAAAGAAAGAAAGAAAATACATTTATTCAACTACACAGACACATTACATAATGATAGATATACAGAAATTTAGTTACAATTTTACTTAAAATATACTACAATGAAACACAAATACATAATAAAAAATAAAAAAACTGGAGAAGTGAAATATTATAGGAAAGAAAGAATGAAACATATTTATTTATTTATTATTAAATATAAGCCAACGGATTTAGGGGATAGTGGTCTGGACTTTGTCTGTATAGTTAAAAAGCCAAGACTCAGCTTTTTTGCCTAGTCTGGAGACCAGGCGCTGTTTTTCAGTCTTGCCTAGGGGAGATGTATCTTGTGCGTAGCGTATTATCTGTATGTGGCTTATAAGGTATGTAATGGTATGTAACCTAATCTGACGTGTAAAGTATCTAAATTCCTTGTGAGTAGCAGACTGAGCTATGACAGCATCTGCGAAATCATGAAAGACAAGCATACCTAGGTACTGCCTAGGGTTCAGATTTTTGGCACAGGTAGGTTCTCTATTCAAGTGTCACTAAGCAGATATTCTTTAGATGTTGCACCGCATTTGGTTTAGCTTGAAATAGCCGAGTGAAGTCACGTGGGATACCACTGGTTCGAAATAAACGTAACAATAGGCAGGTGCTTCTAATACAAATTATAAATTCAACGACATTCAAGCAAACCGGATTATACGGGTCCCGATCGAATTATAAGTCTTGGATTGTTCTTGACTTTCTTAATAAAATATGAAGCGAAGAAAATTCAATAAGTGAAAGTTTTTAAAAGACGACTTTTGTATTTAGTTAAGAGTGGAATTAATTAGAGCTAATTCACTTAATTTTGCTGCGTTCGGTACTTTAGAAGTCTGTAATTCTCTTGCTTAGAAAGGTTTTATTTTTTTCCTAACATTTTATTTGATTTTCACTGGTAACTCCACTACCTACATAAATTTGTACCTACCTAGTATTGCTCAAAGTTACTTACAAAATCGTGTATCGCTTTTTTGGATAAATAATTTGTTTTTATTGTAGGTCACGTCACATGTCTTAGGGCATGTATGTATATAAAATCTGAGTAGCACTATCCTCCAGATAAAAATATATGCAACTTTCGAAATGGAAGATTGAAATATTTATTTTAGCTGGACGGAAATATATTTTTAGCTGGTATATTTTACGGTAAAAAACCCACCTATGGAATTCGCTGACGGATGTTTGCTAGGTATTCAATGAGAATCGAGCTAAAAGGTTAAAAAATACGTTGATTCAAAAATATATTTGTCTCAGGCAATGATGGCCGTATTTTATCTTCGCTGTTACTTTTTGCTTTCTTTTACTCCTTTCTTTCTTCGATGGCTGTTTTAATCTAGGAGGCATTTTACATTAGGTATAAGGGTGAATCAACTTTTAAGGCACTCCTTTTGTGTCCCTGTCATGCAAAGAGCATAAAAATCCTAATTTCCTTATAAAATATGTTTGTTTTGATGTTAACGTAAACTTAGATCCTTTCCTAACATGCTAGTTTCATAGTATTTTATAGTTAATAGGAAAATTTTTGACTTTATTATGGTAACTCAGCAGAACATAAGCACTATCCATACAAAAAACATGTGTCCCCAGGCCTAGATGACGATACAATTTAGGACGTATCTTAAAAAAAAGGTATGAATGCACAGCCTTTTTACCCAATATTATGATTCAGAAAAAGATAAACTTACGTTTAAAGTTAACATTTATAAAAGTTTGACAAATATTTTATATTTTTCGTGCATCCAAACTTATGTCCCAAACTTTGATCAAAACATCAGTTCTACAGAGTTACCGATAAAAATTCATGACCGTTATCAAGAGATGATGCCTACCTTGGTGTCATCTAAGGCGATTATTGTCTAATATTTAGTTGGTATGATCAAAAAATCTCTACCTAGCTTTACCGCCCCCCCAGCCTAAATTAAGTTCTCAGCTGGTGCGCGTAGGTTTATTGTCGCTCTACAGCGTTGCAATGGATATTTATGAGGCACCCTCGTCACTTTTTCTAAAAAAACTCGTTAATATTAGCTTAGATGTCGTGCCCCACTGCAAAACCTAAAAATAGATATATTTTACAGTATATTTTCATAATATTTCGATGATTTATTTTTTATTGTTAGTTGTTCATAATGTTGTCAAAGGAGTGTCTTAAAAGTTGATTCACCCATAAATCATCATCATTATATAGTAGTAGGAGTAGGATAGTCAAATTGAAGTTGAATTGAGGCTACATTTTGAAATGTCAATTTGTCAAATCCTGGTCTTCTATTTAAAGAATACAATTTGTGCATCGTATGATATTTTTATCGAGCTTGGCTTGAGAGTCAGAGCTTTGGTACCTATGCAAGTAGTCATAAAAAATAAATTGAATTTGACAATTTAATTACATCGATCACCCGTCTGTCATATCATATCACGTGAAACATAAATTTTTTGTACCTAAGCGTCACCATTCGATATTTTTAAATGTGTTACGATCGACAACGCTCTCAGAACGAAAAACTTTTGTTTGGTATGCTTCAGGTTAAACAAACGACAAGAGCTTGAGCCTATTGCGTCAAAACTCTGAGTCGACGGTTGTTGGAAACTTGCCACATACCTCCTTCAAATGTTAGGAATGGAGCTCGCGAAATGTTGGTCCACTTTGATGCTTGAATCCTAAACAAAAAGCATTTTATGTAGTTATTCGAGATTGCTGAAATTTTTGTTTAGTCTCACCTGTATGTGTAGCACATTGCCTGGGTCAAACTATAATATAAAATCAAAATCAAAAATTTTCTAGGTCCTGTTTCTTTTATGGAATAAATAGTTTTTTTTAAGGCTCCTGTCTATCGACAATCTTTTTTTAAGTGATAGAGATGATATGCTCTTTGATAAGTTTCTAGTCACGTCACTCGAAAGTCGAGTCAGTCAATTGTTTTGAAGAAAATGGTGGCAGTTTCTTCAAAACATTTGAAACATTTTCGGTCAAATCACGATATCACATAATACACTTTCATTTCAAATGCTTACACTTTGTGCTAAAACCACAAGTAATGTTGGTTAAAATACCACCAAAATTACACAACACAACTCAAAATAACACTAGAAAAACAATTAAAATGAAAATGCTATGTTGCTTCGATAGATGACAGAAAACGAATCATCGACAATCTTGCCAGTAACCCTATTTCAAACTAGGACTGATGACAACCACACTTACTTTGTGTCATTCTCAATTTACTTTCATGTCCTTCACTTTGTGTGTAAACTGTCAAAATATAAAATCTTATTTGCCTAAAGACAAAAAGATTAAAACTTAGCTGGTGACCTCGTCCTAATTTGACGAGCTCACATAATGAAAACATTCTACCAACTTAATTACTTTTACCGCAATTTGTGAAGGCTCCCCCTGTCCTAGATTATGTGCATTTAAAAACCGAATGTCTTGGATTTACTTCATAAAGTTTCTGAAGTCAAGCTCATGAGCGACGTGCTGTTTTAAGGAAAATATGCGCTCATCGCATTATTTACAGCCGTTTTTATACAAAATGAACTGGCTAAACACAAAGAAATAGAAACAGCTGCATGGCTTTAACCCCAGCAACGGTAGATCTCTTAGTACTTAGTAGTTAACAACTCACGATTCGCACGGGTGCACATTGTTTTTCTACTATATCATGCATGTATTATACATATAAACTTTCCTCTTGAATAAACCGATGAGCATGTACCCAGTTCCATAAGGGTTGAAAAAAAAATTGTACCCAATGATATAATAACATGTCACTGTGACCTTTAACAAAGTATTGTCTGCAAGACAATTCATGTACGATAATATGATCGTGCACTACACTACTGCACTGCATCCATCAACTCGAGTCATATTGTATTTTCAAGAAATAAATAAAATGGACCAACTGCGATATTACCAGTATTTACCACAGAACTTGTATTACAGTTTGTTTTGTAAATGAAGTCGGTGTACCTTTCGCATACCCTTAGCTTCCTAACGGTTAAATAATACTACATTACTACTAAAAAGAAGTGTTGGTAATAATCACCTACAAAAAAGCATTGCCACGTAGCCTCATAAAATTTTACTTTTTTGGACTGCTAGCTGCCAATAATTAAAATAAATATTAATTATCCGTTAACTACTGTGCGATCTCAATGCAAATAAGTGCTTGGTCGATTGTTTCTACTTTGGCATTACCTTACACCTATTGGCTTTTCCTGATGAGCTTTTTTTGAGGATATACTCGTATTTGATGTAGTGTTAAAAATGTTCCAAAAGTTAATTACCCCTCTCCACAAAACAGTAGTCTTGACTTCTTATTTATATTCTTTATTGCAAAAAACTTAGTTATTTTTGAGAGGATATCGACTGTGTGGATCAAAGTCTTCGAGCTGTAAAGTGAAGTAAAGATTTAGTGAACGGAGCCATTTTCACGAAGGCATTTGCTATCTCTCAGTGCCTTCAAAAGGCGTACGTAGCCGTAAGTATTGTCTTAACGACGCGTTAGTCGTTTTGGAGCTCAAGAGTTAGATTAGGGTGTATAGCAGCTACCTCACTCCTTTTAATAATATTTTTTCAACACTATTGCTCATAAAGTGGCTCTACGGTCACCGCAATTAGGCACAGAATGACACCCATTATTCAAACTGTGACTTTTTCATTGCTATAACCCACTAGTGAGTTATAGATTTTTTTTGAATGATCAAGCGAGCTTACCTGAAGCGAAGCTCGATCTTAATTATGTCTCCTTCACCGAAGAGAATGTTTACTAATGTAGTATATGCAGATACGACCCAGCATTCGCACAATGTTTAGAGGTAGACAGAGAAAGCAAAACACTTCCATGTACTGTCTCACCTCTCGCCAGACTCATTATCTTCAGAGTAGTGTTACAGCAACATTGATCTTCAGGGGAACTTTTCTAGGGAAGGGAGGGACCTTGCTTCTCTTCGGTGAAGGAGACATAATTAAGATCGAGCTTCGCTTCAGGTAAGCTCGCTTGATCATTCAATTATGTCTCCTTCACTCTCAGAGAATGTTTACTAATGTAGATGTTTAGAGAACAAGATCAATGATGCACCAAGATATTCTTTGATTATCTATGGGTAGAGAAAAAAATTATTGATGAAATAAAAGAAGCAATAGGTTAAACTTTGCAAAAAAAATAATCGTAAAAGCTTGCTTGAGTAGGTACTTATTTAAATTATTAACGAATAATTACAGAAGACTAAAGCATTATAAAATAACGCAAAATAAAATAAATAGAACTTTAAAAAAGCACGAAACAAAATACTCAAAATTAAAAAATTGAATGCGAAAAAATCTTGATCACCAGAACCATAATCGTAAAAGTTATAAGATGGTAGAACTCAAATAATATTAAGTACACACAAAAAATCGGCCTAAAAAAAAAAACCAACTCATGAAATGACGTCGAAACTGAATCTAGCCCGAGAAGTGGCTAAAGTAGAGGCTGTGAGTTACCAGCAGAAATATCGATGCCACTATCAGCAAGCGTTTGTTGAATCCAGTGTTCAATGGATTGTTCGGTCAGAACAAGACGTCAATTATCATCTTCCTAATTATGGATGTTGCCGATTAAAGAAGGTTGCATTCTGTCAGTCAATCCCGGAAGCTTGATCGAAAGATTTGATATTATCTGAATCTGAATCGAACAAAATGTTTGTTTTCTACGGCCAGTTGATAGCACGAACAGCATGACAAATTTTTGATAAAATTCGAAATTAAATGAACCAATCTGTAGTTTTCTAAAACTACAAAATCTAATATAAACCGTACTATACTCGGATTTCAATAATAAAATAACATGGGAATGTTATCTTTGTAAAAAAATGTTTTTGAAGGAAAGTTATCTTTTACTTTCATATCTAAACGTATTTTTTTTTTAATGATATCAAAGAAATATGTATGATTATTCAAAAAATATACTAAAGATGATTATACTTGAAACAAGTTGTAAGAAACTTTAATAAAGGTGATCTTTTTTTCATTCAAGAAAAACATTATTATTTTCAAGGGCTTATAACGAGTAAAAGCGAAATATTTTCGTAAGGGCAATGTGCCGTTAACATTAAAATTTGTGAATTTTCTACAAAGCACTTTAGAAAGGCTTAAAGGCAGTTTGGCGCTAGAGCGCCAAACTGGGAACCAGATATTGGGAAATTAATTGCTTATTAATTAATTGAACAATAGTGCTTAATAAAAGCTACTTGCTAGTTTTTAAGCATCCTAATTTGATACTGAGATTATAATACCTAATGTTTTTACACCTACTTAACTCGAAAAGTCTTGAAATTATTCTAATGAGCTTAAAAATAATTCAGATAAGAGCATTTCCGTGATTGGTATTTAGAATATTTAACTACGGCATGTCCAGCTATATGGCTAGTGGTTTACGAAATCCTTCTAAAGGGTTACGTTGGCCCTACTTAAAAATAACGTTAGCTATGAAATATTTCCGTAACTGTTATCGTGCGTGATGACCTGATTTGGAGACACAAAAACATTTCCTTTCTGCTACAGAAGTTCTATTCCCAACATGATCTGATATGATTGGGAAGTTTTTTTTTTTTGTTACTGATGCTTCGAACACTAATAATAATTGGGGGTGTGTTCTGTGGCTCTGAACGAGTTGGGGGATGTGGGTCCACCACGTAACAATCCAATTATAATAAATTACCAACCTGGAACTGGTGCAAATTATTTTTGGGAATAAAGGAGTTGCAGAAGATAAAAGAGATTGTGATATCCTACGCGTGGACAATAGTTACCTACAATTACTTGGTATAATTCTTGCTACTGCCCAGTATCCACGTTTTACCTAAAACAGTAATTAACACGATTTGGAAATGGTGTGAGTCACACATGTCGACTATTTTGTGTTCAAGTCGTATATTCTTTCTGCTGAAAATATATAAGCAGACGCAAAATCTAGGACGCTTCATATTGATAAGGAGTACGAATTAGATTTTTATGAGTTAAAACATTTTCATAAACCAAATATTGACTTATTTGCGTCACGTATCTACGAGACATTTGTTTTAAAAAAAAAAAAAAATGCTTGGTTTGATGTTTTAAAAATTAAATTAATTTCCATGCGTTCCTGACGTTTGACATAACAATAATAATAAAAATAAAAAGGTTCTTATCAGTCAACTGGTATTGTTTGTACCAGTTGGTATTGGTTGGTATAAGTTCTGAACGTCTCAACCGTACCCTTGGTATATGTATTGAAGAGATATTGGTTCTCTCTCCGAGTAAATATCTTCTTCTCTCTCCTTGCATATCAATAACCCGTTTCATCAAAAAATCTCCCTGGTAGTGTGTCTCATCAAAAAGGCTTTCCACAGCCAATCTTTCCTGGAATTAGCATTTGGCGTTTCCAACTATTTCTGTTTTTTCACAGGATGCTAGATCACAATACCTAAAATGTGTTATGCTTTGGTGGAAGTTTTGTGTAGGTATCTACAAAATATATCTTTTTTCTTTTATTTTATTTATTGAATTAGACATACGGGATCCTTGAGTACGAGTTTAGAAGCATTTCTGTGCCTCTCATCGTAAAATGTTCCGTTTAATATACGTACTTTTAAAATTGTTTTAAAATAGGTATAAAATAAATTGACCAGTTTTTTTTTTTTTTTTTTTTTTTTTTTTTAGATTGTCCTACAATTGGATTGCACCTTCCAATAGTCTGAGTATAGGTATTCTAAATATACTTTACTTCTTTTTGTATCGCTGCAATTGCAAATTCGGAATACTTATGCCGCTATTCATAAAAAGTATCATAAAACAAAGCACTTAGTGATAGGTGCGATCATTCGTTCGAAAGAACTTCAGACGACTTGCGTGTACTTGCAGTAGCGGCGAGGCGAGTCTAAGATAGCGTATCGGTAGGTAGGTAGGTACCTACCTACCGATGTACCTACTTCACTAGCTGCCCAGGTGGCGCCGCACAGGCCGGCTCGTGTGGCGCGGGCTAGCATTGCAACGAACGGCGGGCGGTGGGTGCACCGCGTTCTGTGGCGGGTACGCCGAAGGTTCGTCAGGTATGACGCCGTCCGACTCTGCTTACCGTCCACGCTGGTTCCTCGCACCGCAAGACGATGAGCGCACAGTGGGTGAAAATTCGTAGTTGCCTTTCATAGGATTTTTGAAAAAAAATCTTCCTTAATTGGGGGATTTAAGTAAACAGATTTGTTACAAAACTCAAAACATTACATAATTTTGTCGTTACGCGACTTTTTTGCGGTTAAACACCATGTAATACGAGTTTGTGTGTTTCAAATGTATGAAAACGAAATTTGTTTTCATGATAACTTTTTTTTGTATTCGAATGTAAAGCTGATACTTTTAGGTATTATAGTAGAACTTGTAACAAAGCTATAAAGCTTTCGATCTCAATCTGGAACGGACCGCTTCAAAAGATATGATTTTTACAAAAATGCCAGTTTTAGTGGTATTCATGTATGGGGTAATGTTCTACTAAGTTCGAGTTTGATCAAAAATTATGGTCATTATTATTATTTGATAGGTATCTTATCGCTTTTCAATGACTTTTGACCTTTTATCTAACCGATAAATAACAAAACTATTCAAATATAATTATGCAAAAGTGATATTTTGAATTACGATCATAGTTTTTACTTTTTCGATCACTTACGTACTATCTTGTTATTGATTACCCTTTATTTATGTAGAGCCTTACCTAGAGACCACTATTACTGTCCCTGTCTTCAATACGCATTGTGTGGGAAATTATTTTTGATTTACTCGTTCGGGTGATTAGGGTCAGTGCTTGACAAAACAGGTAATTTGAATGATTAGGGTCTTTGTATTGAGTGCAGGTACTATTTTTAGGTACCTAGATGGCTTTTACAGGTACCATGGGTTCTTGTTATGGAATACTAATTAATGATTCCTGATAACGCATTATTAGATGTTAGTTTAGACTATAAATACTGAGAGTTCCTAAATTTCTTTTCACTTTTGGCTACCAATTAGTACCGAAACGTTCTCTTTACCTTAATTCTAATTTGCTCAGTATGGAAGGACTAGTGTCAAATCTTGACATTTTTGCACTTATGAGGCAAAATTCATTCAGTGCACACGTTTTGTTTGAAAAAGTGTTAGCTTCAACTCTTAGCAGCAACTCAACATTCAACAATTTCGAAGTGAACAACTCTCATGTCCTCGAGATAGACATGAAGAAGTCTCGGTAAGTGAATGTATAGTAACAACACCAAAAAAATCAATGGAATTTACTGTGCCTGAAAGTGTATCTGTGTCGACATCAATCTCTACATTTACTCCACGAAAAGAATTTGTTGACTTACATCCATTACAAAAAAGAAGGAGAACTGAAGATGTTCTCGCCAATTATGACTTTGATACTCTTTACTTCGCTTTAACCAAGAAAGCTGAAATAGAAAAAAAAATGACTTAGCTGAATTATTAAAGCATTTACACAAACACCCCGAGAATGCATCAATCTTTCGATCTTGCATTAAGTCGAACAACCGAACCTGCTCTGCTGATAAGGCACTGGGCTTGACAACATCACTGAAATTACCAAAATGGCAATAGGTACATCACTTTAAAGCAAACAACAAGAGATACGGGAAGTGATATTTTTCCATGTTATGATGCTCTAATAGAGTGCTATGTAAAAAAAGAAGACATGGTTATAACTGACACCGAAGTTAAACTCAAACTGCAATCTATTTTAGATAAAACTGTCAACAGACTTTGTAAAACGGTGAAAACTGAATCTGGCAGTAATTACATTCTGGTCAGTAAGTGGGGATTTGATGGCGTCTCTGGAAATAGCAACTACAAACAAAAAATAGAAGGCGATGATTTAAGTATTTTCATGTGTTCATTTGTACCATTAAGACTACTGAAAGAAAACACTGATGACGTTGTTTGGGAAAATCCTAAAGCATCCTCAACATTTTATTGTCGGCCAATATATTTTAAATTTGCCAAGGAAAATGATTTAAATATAAAAGAAGAAATGGCGTCAATAGAAAGCGAAATTACTGTTCTACAGCCGAGTGTTGTTGATAATGCCAGCATTAAACACAAACTTCACATGACTATGATCGATGACAAGATAACATCTCATCTTTCTGATACATCAACATCGACATGTGATATCTGCAAAGCTAAACCCACAGAAATGAATGACATCACAATGGTATCACAGAGACACCAATCTGTCGATATTAAACGTGTTAATGGTCTGTAGCTATTTTCATGAATTTATAATTAGTCTGTAAGTTCTGTTTGTTTTCCTGAGAAATAAAAATAAATAAATAAATAAATATCTTTAAGTTTGGCCTTTCTACTCTACATGCACGTATTAGATGCATGGAATGTATTTTGCATATAGCTTACCGTCTTGACTTCAAGAAATGGCAAGCAAAAGGAGACGACAAGAAAAAACAATTGGCCGATAGGAAAAAGGATATCCAAGACAAATTTCGGGAGGAAATGGGGCTACTTGTGGATGTTGTGAAACAAGGTGCAGGCACTACCAATGATGGAAATACTGATAGAAGATTTTTCGCAAATCCGGATATTACTGCGCGAATCACGGGTGTAGATATAGAGTTAATTAAAAGCTTAGGCGTAATTCTTCAGGTAATATCTTGCGGAGAGTTTGTTGATGTGGAAAAGTTCCGACAATATTGTGCTTCAACAGCTCAAAGATATGTTGAGCTCTATGCATGGTACTATATGCCTTCAAGCGTGCATAAATTACTCATACATGGAGCGGACATAATTGAACACAATAACTTTATACTATCTCTGAAGAGGCATCTGAGGCTCGAAACAAAGATTTTGAGCATTCCAGAGTGTGTCAGTCACGTAAAATTAGTAGAATTGCAACAAATGAGGATATTATCCATCATTTAATGATATCATCTGATCCCTATATCTCTAGTTTTAGGCCTAAAATAAACCAACTTCGTTTACCTATTTCAGATGAAGCTAAATTGTTATTGATATTAACTTCTAGGGTAGATTAAAGAAAATATAGAATTTGTAGATAGTAGGAAGCTTGTGTGACTCCGACCACTCCTTGTCTTTTCTTTGTAAAGCATCAAATCATTTGTTTATTAAATCGTTGTTATATTTAGTTGTTTCTGTTGTAAGTTATTTATATAGGTAGGTAGTATTTCTGTGATAGTTGGTAAAGTTGTGAATTGCATGTCGGTAATTGGTGCTTTTGTTTTATTTATTGTATATATATTAGAGTTATAAGATTAAGAATAAGTCCGCTTCATTATATATAGCAGTTGTAAATAAAATATTACTTTTTTAAATAGTTTTTTTTCGATATAATATGACCTTGATCACCCTAATTAATTAAACCAAATATTTTGTCATACCTGGTGGAACAATAATGAGTAGGTTTTGAATACAGTTATAGGTTTAAGTGTAGTTGTTAGTCGTAATTCAAAGTATCACTTTTGCATAATTATATTTGAATAGTTTTGTTATTTATCGGTTAGATAAAAGGTCAAAAGTCATTGAAAAGCGATAAGATACCTATCAAATAATAATAATGACCATAATTTTTGATCAAACTCGAACTTAGTAGAACATTACCCCATACAAGAATACCACTAAAACTGGCATTTTTGTAAAAATCATATCTTTTGAAGCGGTCCGTTCCAGATTAAGATCGAAAGCTTTATAGCTTTGTTACAAGCTCTACTATAATACCTAAAAGTATCAGCTTTACATTCGAATACAAAAAAAAGTTATGATGAAAACAAATTTCGTTTTCATACATTTGAAACACACAAACTCGTATTACATGGTGTTTAACCGCAAAAAAGTCGCGTAACGACAAAATTATGTAATGTTTTGAGTTTTGTAACAAATCTGTTTACTTAAATCCCCCAATTAAGGAAGATTTTTTTTCAAAAATCCTATGAAAGGCAACTACGAATTTTCACCCACTGTGGAGCGTCTCACGTATAAATTTCTATTAGGAGAAACAGCTGCTTGAATCAGCTGTATTTTTTAATCTTTCTATCTTTGAATGGTTTTAACAAAGATATATCGACAAGTGGCATAATCAGGGATTATCAAGTGTCCATTAATACGTCATCAGAATCAGCTACTACCCTAGCCGCATCACTTAGCGTGCGGATGACATCCGGAATATCAAAATTATTTTCAATACATATAATGACATTGCCTCGGGCTAAAAGTACATACTTTGCCAAGCTGACCTTGTTTTGTATTTGCTTATCTATTAACAAAAATCTGCAGGTATCGACCAGCATAGTGCCAATTTCCAAGTTTAGAGTAGACTAATAGCAAGTGATAATATTTTAGAATTCAGATTATTTCTTAAATTTAATATTCGTTTCTTTTTGAAGAAAAAAAGTTCTAGTAGAATATACAGGCCAAATCGGCTTGAAAATTATCACCATACTCCACAAAGTGAGCTTTTGAAGCTGCCGGCTTAAGCTTTTACCGGCTTGAAGCCAATAATGGCCACTATTCAGTAAATATAAACTTCTAATGTCGCAAGAACGTCGAGAGCTGTACTTTAGATCAGCTCCAGTATATAATATACCATCCAGCGCTGGAAATAGCAACAATATCATAGGTATACCTACCAGTGGTATTCCTTTAGACCTTTCTTCGATATCCGTAGGAAATGAACAGTCAACTAATGCATCGAAATGGTCTGTTCAACAGAATAAATATCCTCAAAAAATAAAATGTACAGCTGCAGTAGAAAGGTTAAACCGAAAGGGGGCGGCCGCTAGCCAAATATAATTTTAGTACAGAACATGTTTCTCACAAAATTCGGTTATTTGAAGAATACAACGAAATAACCATTAATTTGATACATCCCAAGAATTCAAGGGGCTGATAGGCACATAGCATAGTATATGTGGGTAGGTGCATAAGTAAAGATAAAAATATGTGTTATCGTTGAATGCAACGAAACACTAGGTACCCACTAGGTACAAAATATGTATTATAGTGCACGCCACCGCTCGATGAATGCATCGAGGATTATCCGAAGAATACAACGGATATGTAAAAAAAAAACTATAAAAGTAAAAAGGTCGGTAGTTGCATGTTAGTTGCAAATAGTGCACCGCTCGATGAATGCATCGAGATATCCGAAGAATACAGCGGATATGTAAAAAACTATAAAAGTAAAAGGCCGGTACTTGCATGGTAGTTGCAAATAATGCACCGCTCGATGAATGCAACGAGGATATCCGAAGAATACAACGGATAATATAAAAGAAAAGAGGTCAATAGTTGCACGAAACTTCTTCCAATAATTTTCCTCCCATCCATCTATCTTCTTTGGTTCCTCAACGTCTTTTTTTCGGAATTTTTTCGCCATCGCTCGATCGAAGTAAAAACAATGATACACCTGTGCGAACGCCGTGCGCGCACGAACAAGAATGAGTCTGGCGAGAGGTGAGACAGTACATGGAAGTGTTTTGCTTTCTCTGTCTACCTCTAAACATTGTGCGAATGCTGGGTCGTATCTGCATATACTACATTAGTAAACATTCTCTGAGAGTGAAGGAGACATAATTTTAATTTTATTGGTTGAGTTGTATTGTTCCTAAAAAAGTTTTTATTTAAAAAAAATCGTGTTCAATAGAACAAATAAATTAATGTTCCTATTGCTTGCTCATTTCATGCAACTTCTTATATTATAGATAATTTTAACTCATACGTGTATAATAAGTAAAACATTCACTCAAATATAACTTTTATTTTCTCTGTAATAAAAGAAAAATTTAATTCCCCATTTTTTACGTGGCAGAATAGGCGCAATATTTTACCCTATGCGCGGAAAATAAAAAAAAACCTCCTCCTTTTAGTCTGTGGCCGATCGCAATGCGCGCGCTTATGAAAACAGATTAATTTTTCCCGCCGAAGCGAAACATTTTTCACAACTCGTTTTCACTGTTGGAATTATAGTTATTTATTAATTAAAATGTCTACAAGTACTAGTTACGAAGAAAATGATTTATGTTGTACACCGCCCGATTTATGATGTAAAGTCCTTAACGTATGAAAACTTTACTACCTGAAAACTCCAAGGAAAAATATCTGTTCTGTGAGTTTTTATTATTATTTTATTCACAAATGTGTTGAAAAACGTCGTATGATACATGTCCGTCCTCGGCTCGGGTCTCAATGGCGCCTCAGCGGCAATCACCAATGTTCCACACTTTGACGACCTCTGTGGCGCAGCGGGCGAGAGCCTGCCTGCGACGCAAGAGGTTGCGGGTTCGATTCCCGCCTTGGAACAAATTTGTGTACGATCTGCAGAAATTTGTTCCGATGGTCTGGGTGTTTTCTATGTATAATAAAAAATATCTATCTATGTAAGTATATAATGTATTAAATATATCAGTTATCTAGTACCCATAACACAAGCTTTGAATAGCTTACTTTGGGGCTAGATAGTGCTGTGTGGATTGTCCAGCATTATTTATTTATTTTTTTTTTTTTTTTTTATTATTTACTTGTACCATAATGTACTATTTTATACTACTTTAGATGAGGTGTTTTTGTACAATTTGTTGTTTGAACAAGCTGTTGTTTGAACAAGCTGTTGTTTGAACAAGCAAATGTTAATTGGTAGGTAACTATCACGTTTAACAATACATTACATCGTAAGGACCACTCGATAAAAACGTGCCCTACTACTTCCCGGAACGAGCCCTTCACAAAGAGCTCTACTAGTCATAGTTATCTAGAAAATACCTACCCATACACTCTGCCATGAAGAGATCGTTTGAAATGAGTGTGCTAGCTGATCTGGGACGTGAACTTAGGTGATTCGGAGGTAATGTCTCTATCTCACATACTGTTTGTGGACTAAGACCGTCGAAGCTCGCTTAGACCTTTGATCGTCCGGAGATTTGCATGTTTGCTAAGATAAACCAATTTATTTCTAGCTTCATATTTCGGAGATTTAGCAAATCTTTGTAAATCTCTGTATCGATGTGAGATATAGCATAAATCATTTTTAGATTCAGAAATAATGTTTGTAATCCAAATTTAAACTTTATCACGGAAATTATATTCAAAATACAATCTTTCCACGTTGTTTTAAAAATACTATTT
Source organism: Plemyria rubiginata (assembly GCA_963576535.1). NCBI lineage: Eukaryota > Metazoa > Arthropoda > Insecta > Lepidoptera > Geometridae > Plemyria > Plemyria rubiginata. The sequence continues at coordinate 9,937,022 of OY754908.1, read as the reverse complement.
ACGCGTTAAGAAGAAGAATACGAATTATTTACTTACTCAAATTAAATTGCGTGGGATTTAAAATCTAAGTTTCAACTATTACGTTTATCTTAAAATGAACTAGATACCTAGATTGACTGACTGATACAGAAGAAACACAGCCTGAACCAGAGTCCTAGATGTGAAATTTGGAAGGTTTTTTTATGTGAGACAGACAAACGGGCTTACCGGGCCATAGACACCACCAAAACCTGAGGCGTTGTCTGTTTACATTTGTCTTGAAACTTTTCATGTTTTAGCAGTGCGAAAAACCCTACGAAAAATTCACTCCACATTTACTAAACCCGCAGTTTTAACCGCGTAGTTTTAACTCGGTAAATGTCGGGTTACCACGAGATAAAAAGCAGCCTATGTGCTCTTCCAGGCTATAATTTATGTCTGTGCCAAATTTCATACAGATCCGTTCAGCCGTTCTGGCGTGATAGAGTAACAAACATCCAAACTTTCACATTTATGATATTAGGATTCGAAAATTACGATGTTTGGGTATGTTTATTTATTCTGTGGTTTGAATGTCCGTGGCTCAATCACGCCCTTACTGAATTAAAGGAATGAAACTAAAAAGAAATAGTAATATCATAAACCTAGAATATTTATTCATCCCTTTAAACCTGGAACTGGGTACGAAACCTGACCGAAAACAATAGAGGAAAAACGCCTTCACTACAAATACACGATCTAATTCGGGGGCGGCAGCCAGTATATGATCATGCAAATCGGAGTGAAATCAAGTGATTGATCTCGAAACTTTTGGCATCATAAAGTAAGTACCTACCCAACTTTCAACTTCATCTCGCTCCAGGAGAAGACTTTTAAAGCCTTAAGTACTTGGACCGAATAAACCGCACCGTTTCGACAAGTTGAGTTGTAATAGTTTAAGTGGCTTTTTATGCTACCCTCGATGGTCGGATTTGGCGAAATACATTAGTTTGTAGATAGGCTACGCAGTAGGTAATATTATATATTCTGTGGTCATACAGGGTGTACATACAACATGAACTTTACTTGATGGATATGAATCTCTGTTTTTGTTAGGTATTCTAGTGGTTAACATTATTCTATTGTTATACTTTAAGTGTTATGTAAATTAATAAGCTGAATCAGTCATTATCAAAACAAAATACTTATTATTCTATATTTAGGGGAAATCTAATCTTTATTTAGTGTCCGAACACAACGTGAGAAAAGATGAAAATTAAAAAATACTGCACAGTCTTAATTGAATTAATGTCGAACATTCAGGGAGTAAATTAAAATACCATTTAAAAGCTCAAATTGTGGTTAGAAAAAAGAAGTTAATGAGAAAAGCTGGGATCAATATAAGACAGCCATTAGTCTGTTAATTGCTTGGCCTGGCATTTCGGGACTCCTGGAAAACTCATTTGCAGACGAGGCGTTACAAGGCTGGCATTTCGACGAGTAGAGTACATAACGAAGCAAACTCTGCAAAGCTGTTCATATTATTGTCATTTTGAGTTAGTACATACATACATAACGCATGCATATTAAGTAAATAATGTATTTGGTATATTTTGTACATTTTGTAAATAATTGTAACTATTAGTTGTAATTTTCTTAGTAAATAATAACATAATTATAATTTTCTACGAGAATTTGTGCGCAAGCATTAAAAAAATGTTTTATTGCCACTACAGTCACTGGCAATAAAAACGGGGTTCGAACATCTCATTTACTCGAAGACCTTGCCAATTGCCATTTCAAAACTCGTGTCGCACTGGACCAGGTGATGGTAATTTAACTAAATATTCAAGAGAAAATGTTTCATTTTGAAAACTTGACCACTTTATAGTATACTTAAACACATTTTTTTTACATATACTTTACACTTTAAATAACTACTCTAAATATCTAAATTTAAGTATTTTTAATACGTTTTCTGATTAGTATGAATCAGAAAAACCCTTATTTTTTTTAATGAAAAAATTTAAATAAAATAAACAGATTTCATTCATTTCTCTTTTTCTGATAATTCTCATGGTCCTCAAGTTTGTAGATACACTAAAAATGACTCAGGGCTTACACTAGAAAAATAATCAAAATAAAAGGTTTTTTCTTTGAAAAAAGTGTAATGCTTCGTGAACGTGGTAACCTGAACAAATAAAAACATAGTACCTACCTGTATAAAAATGCCTCCATTTTTTGGATCAAAAGTATTGAGGCAAATTTCCCTAGGGTGTTTTCAATACGTAGGGGTATTTATTTATCCTGAATTTTTGAGAGGCGTTTGGGCTTTTGACATTATCGTAGTAACTCTCTTGGAAATTGAGCTGCCAGGGAATATAAATACTAATAAGTTCTTATTGAGCTGCCGACCAAGATAATGTTTTTAGCAGTTTTGTTATTATATCAATTAGAAACATGACGCTTTATATTTCATACTTTTAGTTAAAATATTTGTGCTTTTTTGTGGTTTGATTAATCCTACTAATATTATAAATGCGAAAGTTTGTAAGTATGGATGGATGGATGTATGTTTGTTACTCTTTCACGCCGGAACGGCTGAACAGATCTGGATGAAACTTGGCAGAGAGATACATTATAGTCTGGAATAACGCATTGGCTACTTTTTATCCCGTGGGAATACCGGAATTTAAATCTGCGCGGGTGAAACCGCGGGGCGTAACTAGTATCCTATAAACATGACGCCTGATATTTTATACTTTTAGTTAAAATATTAAGGTTTTTTACATAACCACAGATTTTTGTGGTTTGATCGATATATTAAATTTTTAATTGATATTTAAGTTTAAGTTATTAAGGTTAATAAATAAAACTGTGGATTGCAAGTATGTAAAACAACAACAAACTAAAAAGGTCCAAAATTATAGAGATTTTTAACAAACTTCAAGAAAAAATATTATTCACAATCCACCTTCTTCATATGCGGTCTTTACATTGCCGTCCGTCCATCATCTTCATTTCGAAAGATATCCTACATCTCTCGATCCCTCGTTTGTTGTCATCCGAGAAACTTTATTTCCCAGCGGTATAAAAAAGTATTGTTGTAACTGCAAGTTTAGCGATAGCAAGGCTTTCGATAGTCGAAGATTAATGGAACATTTGGACGATAAATGAAGGCTTCGGGTATGTTGGCTCGGGTCGTCTGTGTTCTTGTTACTGCGAGCCTTGACACGATTTTACCTTCTGGCCTAGAATTGTGATGACAAGCCACAAAACAAAAGCCAGAGATGTCCAAGCTTCTGGTTTATAAGAGGTCCCCGTTTACCCCTCATTCATATTCTCTGACACGTTGTGGCGACTATAAAGTATTCGTGTCACTGTCACTTTCAACGAAACAAAATGAGAGAGCAAGGCTTAGCGAACATTTAAGCTAGTGGGGCGCTCAGCGGGGCCATATCATATATTAGCAGCAGGACTGTACCTACAGAATGCATTTGGCACATATCCACATCTATCAGTAGTTAGTACATATTCCAAAATTATTCTCAGCAAGTGATTTTTTGTAATCCTTGAGAAATTAATATTATAGAGCACATATATTGCCAACATTATTGAACTATAGTTTCACCATACATACAAAAGCAAATTTTGTTACAACCAAGATTTGCTCACATTAATTTAAAATTCTAAAATTATTTTTATTTCAGTAGTAATCATAAGTTTAAATCTTACCTTTAATAACTCAGCAGCCAATAACACAAGAATAGTCAAGCTTTTACTTTAATAAATACGTAGAAAATATCATCAACTTTAAACTTTTTAAAAACTACTTTGAAACTTTTTAAAACTATTTATGTTCTATATATTGCTGTACAGCCTCACGAAGTATTAAACTGGATATTTTATTATTATTTTCAAAAGTTCATTTTGTCGTCATTTTGAGGATTACATGGTGAGTCCGCGCGTAGAGCCCGAGCGATGTCGCGTAGCGTTCTGCCGTAGCGGCGTAGCTCGCTAACTTTTTCTACGTAGCACGTACTACGTAGCACCATTCGCATTCGTAGCTGAAGGGATAATTGTTTATTCTGAGTAATTGAGCAATTTCTTGCAATTCAGTACAATCCTCTGCTTATTGATAACTAAAATCAATTTACACTGTGTCTTAAACGGACACCAACTAAAACTCCACCTTTTTTAAATAAGATGTTAAATCAGAAGTAGATGACTTTCCAGAAATAACACTAGGTTTACAAGCTTCGAAATTTTATCTGGTAATCATCATATGTTTTTGTAATATTTACTGTAGGTACTTTATTATTCTTCTTAAGTGTATAATGCTGATTTTTTTATTTAATGTTCTACCTACACAATGTCAATCATCCGGCCCGGTATAAGATGAATATTTTCTGTATTTGGAGAATTAATTATCCTTTGTATTATCCTACTACTATTAGAAACGCGAAATTTTGTAAGTATGGATGGATGGATAGATGGATGTTTATTACTCTTTCACGCCGGAACCAAATCTGGATGAAACGTGGCAGAGTGATAGATTATAGTCTGGAATAGCACATAGGCTACTTTTTATCCCGTGGGAAAACCGGGATTTAAATCTGTGCGGGTGAAACCGCGGGACGCAAATGTATAATAATAGTTATTTGTTATACAAGAGTGCAAAGTTGCTTTTTAACCGCGTGTTCAATTTTGATGACCGAGCAAGCGAAGGATTCTAAAATTTAATCACGAGCGCAGCGAGTGATTCAAAATTAGAATCCTGAGCGTTAGCGAGGGAATCAAAAGAGCACGAGGTGAAAAATCTTTGCACTTGAGTGCAACACGTAACTTTTCATTCCACCTCAGCGAGGAAATGACTAAATGCAAAAAAAAAAGTTTACAATCACAAGATAGGTACTTTTATTTCAGTTTAGGTATTAACTACTACATTATGACAGGTAAAGTTTTTTCACTTGTTTTCAAGTTTCTTGTTTTTAATATAAGGTTTAACAATGAAGTGAAAAAATGCCGCGTAAAGCACCGCGAGCAAAGCAAATTGAAAAAAGAACACCAAGAAGGTTCCGAGTCTGAGTTTTTAACAAATTAAAAAAAAGTTGTATGATATATTCGGCACCATAGAGGTAGCAGTAAATAGGTTTAATGGTTTTTTTAATTCACAAACTTAGTGCACACGATGTTCTAAATTCAATTTACTTTATCCTCTAGAGAATAAAAACGGCTTTTGCACTCAGATATTGAAGAGCAAAAATACTCTTTCCGAGATGGTGGGATGAAAATGAGATTTATTTTTGTTTTGACTCGGCTCTCCTACCCGATGGACTGACGATATTGTATATCGCGATAGTCGGTGGATGAAGCGGCTCACTCAGACTGATGATAATGATGAGCAAACTTTCACATTTTACACACGTTTTGTAAAAGTATTTGTAATTAATGTCTGAATCTGGAAGATCAAAGCTCTCCGATGAACAAATATTAGATGCAATTATTGCCGTAAATTTTGAATGCAAATATTTTTGAACTAGCAATTTAACGGCGAAATTTCTAGATTTTCTAAATTTCTATCTCTAAAATGAAAAAGAAGGCAAAGAAAATGGTTTTTCTAAGACTCAGACTTAATTAGGTTTACTAGAGGGCATGATGGTAATACTTTATGTCAACGCGTTCGAAAACTAATTAACGAGTCTGAAAGCAGAAACAGATGAACAGGCACTTGTGCTATTCTGCCAACAAACTCGCCCAAGTGACCGCGATCCGTGAGGTGTACTTTTCACATTTACCCATCACTGTGGCGGGCGCCACCAACGTGTTTTAAAGGATTTTTTTACTGTATAGACTGTCCTTTAGCTACAATCTCACCTGGTGTGGTGGTAAGCGATGATGTAGCTGGCGATAAAGCATGAAGACTAAATGTAGTAGAGCTCTTTATGAAGGGCTCGTCCGGGGAAGCACTACCACGTCTTTTCTGCCGCCAAGCAGCGTTGATCTGTTTCAGTTTGAAGAGTGTGGTTGCCGGTGTAATTACAGGCACATGAGGTTTAGCATCTGCATGCCTCAAGTTGATGGAAACAGGGCAGTGCATCGTAGGGCACGTTCCTATCGTACAGAATTTGCAAGGCAAGGTTTGTTATAGGTAGTGTTGGTTACCACTCAACATAGGGTTGGCCAACTGCTTGTTCTACTCGTATCAGCTAGTTGTATTAAAAAAATGAAGGTGTAAATTCCAATGTGAATGAGGCGAAGCTCATGAACAAAGTGGACTCAGATCCACTAGGTGCATGATACTCCCCTTATTTCTGTTTTTTTACGGAATAGCACTCACTACAGGCAAACTGACAGTACCTAACCAATTTTATGTTTATTTTACATAATGACTTGTCGTTTTGGACAAATTATTGTCCTTCACACAGGATTATAAATTACAACACACCGTTAGAAAAGTGCATTCACAGATTTTGGAAAAAACTGTCAGCGAAAACAATGCTGAAATACCAAAATATTTTATTAATGCTCATCTATCCTGTTTCATGTAGGGCTTAAAAGACTATTTAAGGTATGAGTACAAGAAATTATAGAAATGGCCAAAAACTCAGCCGACGATTATTCAACTCGAACTTTTTTGAATTGTCAAACGAAAGGATCCTTCTACGCACACAACCAAGCAGCCTCCTTCAGAAAGAACTCACCAGAGCTTACTTCTCTCTCTTTTTTGGCTCTATATGAACCGGCACCCATACCACAACTCATTGCAAGCATCTTTCCGACGGATCAAGCAGATGGCCAACCTGATATTAAGTGGTTACCAACATTACAACAAAGCCTCGTAAGTCACGAGCGATAGGAACGTGCCCTGCGTCCAGCAACCTTGAGGATGCTTAGGCATTTGTATGCTCATAATGAAGTAATTATAGTAGGCAGCAGCGACTATTTTTGGTAAATAGATAAATCCTACTAATATTATAAATGTGAAAGTTTGTAAGTATGGATGGATGGATGTTTGTTACTCTATAACTCCAGAACGGCTGAACGGATGTTGGTGAAAATTGGCACAGAGATATTATTATAGTCTGGAATAACATGTAGGCTACTTTTCATCCCGTGGGAATACCGGGATTTAAAACTACGCGGGTGAAACCGCGGGGCGCTACTTATAAATAAATATATATTAGTGGACATTCAACACGCACTATCTCACCCCAAACTAAACCAAAGCTTGTGATATGGGAACCAGATAGCTGATACTACTATAAACTTTTTTTAAATACATACGAACAACAAATGTTTGTTCTCGGTGGGAATAGAACCCACGGCCTACGGTACCGAAGACAAAGTAGTACCTAGTAGTAACAGTATTAGTTATAGTAGTCGGTAGCACTACCAGACCGTGTTCTACAGCTAGTCAATCATCAAATTCATCAATCAACCAAGCGGAAATTGAATCGCCAAATTGTTTACTGAATGCTTGATGATGTACTATTTCCAATTAAATCCTGGCTGATTAACGGTTGGCTTGATTTCGATTCCATTGATTCTCACTTTTGTCTAGCGAGAATAATTTTTTTTTTTCAGTTTTTCAGAATTAAATTAACCTATAATAGTAGGTAGTGGATTCGATCCCCACGAGAATACTTATGTACTCATATTCTATCATTAAGAGTAGTAGAGCTCTTTGTAAATTGCTCATCCGGGGTAGTACTACCATTATGTCTATTTCTGCCACCAAGCAGCGTTGGTGTGTTATAAATGAAATAATACATAGGATTGCTTGAGAAACTTCACTCCGAACCCAAACCGGAACACTCCGAAGCGGGCTCCGACGACTCCCTCGCGACTTCATGTTTCTCAAGCGATACTATGTATTATAGAAATGAAGATAAAGTTCAAAGTTAAGTTAAGACGACCTCTGTGGCGCAGCGGGCGAGAGCCTGCCTGCGACGCAAGAGGTTGCGGGTTCGATTTCCGCCTTGGAACAAATTTGTGTACGATCTGCAGAAATTTGTTCCGATGGTCTGGGTGTTTTCTATGTATAATAAAAAATATCTATCTATGTAAGTATATAATGTATTAAATATATCAGTTATCTAGTACCCATAACACAAGCTTTGAATAGCTTACTTTGGGGCTAGATAGTGCTGTGTGGATTGTCCAGCATTATTTATTTATTTAAAGTTATATGACACAAAAACTGCTCGCGCCGCTTCGCTTTCAGCTGCTGCTGATCGCTGCCATCTCGCTGTGAATGGAGCCTTACTAGGCAATGACAAAGCATTGCCTAGTAAGGCTCCATTCACAGCGAGATGGCAGCTATAAGTGATGGTTTCCACTTAACATTAGGTGGACCAATATACTTACCTAGTCCAACAGCCAATAGTATACTAAAACATGATATCACGAACCTGCAGACCCGGTGAAGTAGCAAACTTCTGTACCTATTAGATGGATCTACGACATTGTGAATTCGGTGGTTGGAGAAGACAAAAAAGCTTTGCGAGAAGTTACGGGGAGGCATACACTACCTATAGGTACACAGTACACACACTACATCACGGTACGCAACGGTCAATGGAAACGGCTGAGGTTTTGTAACCAAACAATAATATAGGTAAGTTATCTCAATGCTATTACAGACGATTAAGAACTAAGGAATTCAAATTACATTCGAATTGGAGTAACGGCGTGATTAACAGCCCATTCCAAACATTTCTCCGGCAGAAACTCTGTTATACGAATGGCTTGTTAACACTTGTGTGAATTCTTGTGTAAAACTTTATTGGTAGTTAGATCTCTAGTGAAAGGGTTCCCCAGGGAATTTCTTCCACACTTAATTCTGCCGCCTAAGCTGTGATGCTCGAAATCTTTTGTTCCTTATTCAATAATATAGATGTTTTTTTAGGAGGCACTTGCGACATCACACTTTTGAAGGGTTAAAGTGATGGACGCAGAGCAATTCCACTTGATCGGACAATAAAATGTTATGGGCACAGATGGGTTTCCGATTTTCTTATGAGTAGCTGTCATTGTGGTTTTCATATATTTACTAAGATCTCGTCAATGTAACTGTAGGTTGTTTTCTAAATACCTAACATAGATACCAACATAATTATAGACCTAATACTCTATTCAAGAATACAACCCGAGAGAAATAGATGTACAGAAAACTTACCTTCATGAGTTTTATTTTATTGATTTGTCTCTTTGTTCTAGAAATTAAATGAAAAAGAAATTGTGATAGGTACAACATGAAAAGTGTCGATAACACCGTACCTACCTCCTATGCAACTCACAGGGAATCAAGATAAGAATTCTTTTACGAGTGTTTTATGTTTTAAAAATAAATAAGGGTCCTGAACAGAGGTCATTCATAAATATATTGTTTTGTTTGTTTCGGCACGTAGGCTGTGAAATTCTGCGCATCACGGTTGATGTCCCCTTTGTTGGTGGAAATCAATTTGGACTCATGAAAAGATTTATCTAACATTTGAGCTCTGCACAATACAATCTCTTTGCTTTGTTTTAGGGATCAAGTTGCTTTATCTGGGGCTAAACTCAAAAATATTCAGGCAACAAAAAATACGTTTTTGTTATATTCCAATCTTTTAAAAACCTTTCGAATGATAATATTCATCACCAAACAAAATAGCTGACACGATAATGTCATTTAATTTTATTTAACTCAGCTGATTAGCCTTTAGAAGTATTATGTTCTATAAAAGCATATTTTTTACCATACCTACTCTCTAAAATTTCCACAATTACGCCTAATTTTGCCTTTCTGTGGGATTAAGCTTTTGTTTGTGCAACAAAACATAGAATGTCGACCCAAATTCCTCCTTCACGCATACATTCCTCTACGGAATGCGAGAATGTATAGTGAATAGCAAATTATTTTGATGAAAACGTTGGTATAATAAAAGGGACATTTCACGCTTTTTTAGCTATTTACAGGCTTGTAATCAAAGAGCTGTTTACCGGTTGAAAAGTAAAAAAAAATACCCTATTGTATCCGTCATTTTGAGACTCAAAATTATTCCCACCGCAATGTTACGAGAAATTAAGGATATAACTTGGTTTGTATAGTTTTCCTTATTATGCAAATCTACTTGAAGGGTTGAGAGGCACGAGCTAGGCACCCAGAGGTAAACATAGGATAGAGGTAAATTATTACTTAAATCTACGTCTTAAGCCGTCCTCTAAGTTGCACTTTCCAGTGTGTGGTCTGCTGAATAACGGCTGTAGTACCTCAGTCAAAGTGGTCAGAAAAATTTGGTGAATAAAGATTTAAGAAATAATATGCAATATTCGTATAATTAACTTATATTATATAAAACGAACCTTATTAACAAAATAATTAGCAACGTTATTCACGCAATCAAAGCATTAGCTTAATTTTACATAAAAAGACATAAAACTTAATTTTGCGCTTGATTAAAACACAGCAGGTACTTATGTGTTAAAAATGAACACAGTTTTCAGTCACTTAGTTTAGTTATAGCAACACGCTTACATATCTCATTACCATCATCATCATAAGACTAAAGAAGTCCACTGCTGGACATAGGCCTCCCTTATGGCCTCCAAGGAATAACGATTCTGAGCCCTCTCTATCCATACATACTTCTCGCGGTCCTAATAATTTCGTCAGTCCATCGGGTAGGAGGGCGTCCCACGCTTCGTTTTCCTGTTTGTGGTCGCCATTCCAGAACCTTTGTTTCCTAGCTATTGTTAGTTCTTCGAGGTATATCACCTGTTCAATGTCACTTCAACTTGCTGATTGTGAGAGCTATGTCGGCTACCTTGGTTCTTCTACGGAAGAATAGAAATGATTTTTTTTTTCTAGAATCAGAAATGAGTAAACGGTTTACTCATTTCTGATTCTATCCCGTAATGAAACTCCCAGTATAGCTCCCACAATAACAGCTCTACTATAATCAGAAATTTATAAATGTTTCCGAATATCATGAACCAATAAGTTTTTCAAAAAGTTATCCTGTTTCGCGAAGCATTCGACGATGTCGAAGTGATCCATGTTGTCCTTGATCTCTAAATACATGTTTTGCATGAGACATGTGTTGTAAAGGAGCTCGTAGAACTCTCTGGATTGCTTCTTGAACGTCGGACTGTCGTATTGCCCTGCGAGGATGTATAGTCGTACTCTTCTTGCCTGGAGATGAGTAAAGCAGTCGAACATGGGTGAGAGCGGGACGGCCCACTCAGAAGGCAGCTGGATGGCTTGATTGACGGACGTGTGGACTAGTTCTCTTAGGTCGTATACTCCGGAGACAAGGAACGCTCCCTGGAGGCGATGGGATCCAGTACAACTGTCTAGGAAGTCAGCGTTTGACAGCATTTTGGCGACGAGATGGGCGCCTGCTGAGTGTCCAGCAAAGTATACCCCTCTGGAAAACAAGAATACAGCTAAATTCAAACCGTTGTCTATTTTGAACTAGATATGTGCTCATTTTAGTTTCGTGATTATATTTAAATCGGTTGGAAGAGTTGAAATGGGTTTATGCTAACTGTTGTGTTGGTTGACCGAATGCGATACGGTGACCTTACCAATTTTAGATATTGTAAACATTGTTAAAATACAATAACATTAATTGATCAGAATTGACCTTTATATTACTGCGTGATATGAGAAGCATCACGAGTTAAACTTTCCACTGCCCATAATTCATCGAACAAGGATCAAAGTATGCTAAATGTCTTTATCTCTATGTTATGCACGAGGGATAAGTAAATGGAATAATGGAGAAATAAATTAATTTTTCGATGATTTTTCATTTTCATTTTTTCATTAAAAAAAATAATCTTGGGAGCGGAGAGGTGCCCTGTATAAATTTTTATGGGACAACATTGGGACATTATAGTACAAACGTTCATAACTGTATGGACGTATCCGATATATTTTATTACTATTGAGAATAAAGTGGCACTGACTTGAGGCACGGACATGGCGAAGCTGTAAGGGTTTTCCCTAGATCTATAACATTACCGTAATTAAAACTCACCTTGAGCCCATCTTGTCAGCATACTCGAAGACGAACCTCGCCGCGTTCTGTATCTGGTTGACGATCTCTACCAGGGTTGCAGCAGGGCAGAGGTCGTACCCGATGACTATTGTCTTAACTCTGGAGCGGTGCAGCGGCAAGGCAGGGTACCGAGAGAACTCACGAGACAGCTCCTGCCAGTACCCGCCGTGGACGTAAACCAAGATTGCTGAATCTGGAATTAATTTAATGCTTTTTGAGTTTGAGTTTGCGGAACAAACACAAGCCGTTTTGACTTTTAACGAAAGCGTTCCCTTTGTGTGGACTGACACGCGCTTGCTAATTTTTATAACATCTTGTCGTAGGTACCTACACAACGAGCTCCTGTGATACATATTCGGTCAGATAATGTTATAGCACACGTTGTGAAATGTTAACCATCACCTAAAATAAAGCATTGCCTCGCAAGTATATTTAGATAGGTAAAACCGAAAAGACGATAACTCATAAGAAGCTGCTAGCTCTAAAAAATATAAGTTCAAAAATACAAACGTGCCTGAACTGAATAAAAATACCGAAAAGTCGATGAGATTATTTTATTGAAAATTCTTTCACATCATCGGCTCCACTTAGAACCTTTGCATTTGAAAACAGCTTTGCTACTGCGAGCGGGGCGATGCTTGATCTTGCTTGTGTTTACGAAAATTAGAAATTATTTTTTGTATGACATCCAATAGATATTTATTCACGCTTTATTAAAGCGCTGGAAAGTAAACATACCTAGAGCAATTTTAACGGTGGTGCTTATATGTCTTCAACTAGGTATAGTTTTGACCTATTCTTCAGCAGTTGCAGGCACGAATATTTTGTATACTTATATTATATTTTTGTCATCAATAAACAAAGAATATAAATAGTTTATTAAGTTGTAATTCCAAGGGTATCCTTGAAATTAATCGTTTTATATAATAAGTAGTTTACGACTGATAACTTGATACGGAAGCGGATTCTAATTTATGTGAATTTCAAGGGTAAGATTTAATGTTATGTTATGCCTATACTGAGAAATATATTTTTTAGGCAGGTAGTTGCTTACCTTTAATAAAATTATAAAAACTGGTTTAAAGATAAACAAATGATTTAGACAGTTAATGAAAAACAAAAATATATCAACAACAACAATCATGACAGTTTTATTCGTGTGATGAAACACGCTTTTATCTTCTACTAGTTGCGCCCCGCGGTTTTATCCGCGGAGATTTAAATCCCGGTATTCTCACGGGATAAAAAGTAGCCTATGTGCTATTCCAGACTATAATCTATCTCTCTGCCAAGTTTCACCCAGATCCGTTCAGCCGTTCCGGCGTGAAAGAGTAACAAACATCCATACTTACAAACTTTCGCGTTTATAATAGTAGTAGGATGTGTAAAGTGTGTCGGCATAGTTGTAAGAAAAAAGTAGGTATTTTATAGTGTTGAGGATAAGTCAGCAGTCACCGACACACCGAAATGACCTACATTAACTATACGGGATGGATGTGTGTTTTCTTATTGTTCGTTTTTACGACCTCTTTTTATATGGCCTGTGTGACGTGTACTGCTAGGCAATTTCCGATTTATTTATGTTTTTACCGACTTCAGGTAGGTATAAACAGTTCTCAAAATGAAATGTAGTACAAAGTTAGAAGATAAACTAGAGCTGCAGTAAATCTAATTCTTTTGGACTTTGAACTTACTTCTTGTTTTATTGTGATGATTTTCTGAGGCTAGGCAGCCCTTTTATTCTTAAGAAGGTAATCCAGTTGGACTAGCAACCAAGCACTGTATCAGTGATGGGTATTTAAAGATCTTGTAAATTTACAAGAATTTAATATTTAAAAATAAAATAATTACGGCGAAACGTAGTACTTTTTTAGCTCAGGTACACTCAGTTTCGTATTCTTTTGTCTTTTCCTGTTAATTTTATTGCATTCCGCCAACACACGCTACTTCATACTGAATGTGGCTTAATTATAAAGATAAAGAGTGTTTTATCTGATGTATTATTAAGCAACAAGTAACTTAGAAAAAGCAACAAGCAGGTCCGAAGTACACACGGCTTCGGACTAAGCTACTATGTGTTTGTACTTTGAACTTGAAATTTTATTGATTGATTTGACTTGAAATAAAATTTAGAGGTTGCGAAAAGCTGTCTACAACAAGGATTATAGTTATAATGTACCTTCCTGTTGCTTGATACATTTATTGAAACACAAACATATTATATCCCATAGATAAATAAATAAATATTGGTGGACTTTCCACACAGCACTATCTATAGCCCCAAACTAAGCTTATGCTTGTGATATGGGAACCAGATAGCTGATATACTACTTATATACTTTTTTTTTTTTGTAAATACATACGTATAATATTATATAACACCCAGACAGAGAACAAACATATGTGTTCATCACACAAACGTTTGTTCACGGTGGGAATCGAACCCACGACCTACGGCGCAGAAGGCAGAGCTACCACCAACTGAGCTACGTAGGCTGTCAAATGGAATGTTGGATACCTACGGAGGTGTATCACGTTACCTCAAGATCTGCATATTTCAGCTAGGTACCTATGTAATTTAAATCACGTAAAAACTAGATATAAATTCAATCCAATTGAACCTAAGACAATATTTTTTACTGGTTAGGCACGATTGCACGATTTTATATACAATTTTATTGAAAATACATTGTACCTGCATCTACCTGCACGATTTAAAATCGTGCAGGTCGATACTTACCTACAATATATTTAATTATATTACATTGTAAGAAATAAATTTACTTATAAATCGTCGTTTTATAAGTAAATTTATTTTTAGTTGTGTATTATTTGGGTCTTTATTTTTATCGGATTAGTAAGAAAATAAGCGTGAATAACTTTGCTCGATTCGCTTATTGGCTTGTCCTCCTATAGGTATCCTTTTTGTCGTTGCACTAGAGACAGTGTGGTGAAAGGATTTTAAGTGCGTCTCAAAGCGGGTCCTTTCTAGCACTTGACATTGTCAAATTTTAGAACTTTTTAGAAAGAAAGAAAGAAAGAAAACTCATTTACTCATCCAACACAAAAAAAAGAAAAACAAAACCAATGTTGTTTTCGGTTCTACGACATGCCGGTTTTCTCGCGATGTTTTCCTTCCGGTTTTGAACCCACGACCTTAGGATCGGAAGGCGGGGCCGCTGCTACTAGACCACTAGTACTCTCATAATTGTTATAGCACATTTTTTTTTAATTCTAAGTTTTATAAGTATCTTTTATTTTGTATGCCGATTGTTAGTGTAATTTGTTTTTTCGGTAACTTATAAATGCTAGTATTGAAATTCATACCGTCTGGAAGGTCTGTCCCAAGTATGTCCAGCTTCTGTCCCGGTGTGGCTCCATATTCTATCTCCAATTTGTGTGGAATGTTATTCGTTGCCGTGTCGCTGACTGAAATGAAAGGCATGGGTGTGAATAAGGGAATTCGGGCATTTAGGGCCTATAAAGACCGGGATGTCTGCTGTGCGAAGAGAAATATTTTTCCCAAGCCTTTACGCAACCGTACTTATTCGTGGGTATTTTTTTATATTTATTTAGAGAGCGAAAGTTTTTTTAATCCAGAGCCGAGTAAAAAATTCTGTGATGGATTTTAAAATAGAACACTAACCGCCGGTTTCTGAAAGCTCGATCTAAAGTGCTTTCAGTTTTACGTCACTTAGCTCAAAATAGTGTTGTTCTTCTGTGAGATTAACACTTATCATAATCATCTATGATATGACGAAAATGAGTAGGTGAAAATATCCACATTCATATTCAAATCCCTAGGGACTAAAAGTGATTTGAATTTGGAATGTGGACCAAATAACCAGTCCCTGTTTACATAGAACAAACTAAGCTCTTCGGGAATTTTCAAATACATGTGATAAAAACAATATTTTCTACATTTAAATATACTGTTAGACATTTCACACAGCAGACACTCAGCAAGATTGTGTCCAAAATAAGTGTTTACCTACTAAATAAACTGTTTCCGTTTTCAAATCTCATTAGACATGTAAATAGAAATGAATAATCTTACTGAACGTGGAATTTATTTTACCATAGGTACAGTTAAATGTTCTCTCAAAAGCGAGGGACGACCGTATAATATTGACACATATAATTCAGAGTAGGCACCTTCTCCAGTAAGTAGATACCCCAAGTCGGAGTTTGTTTTTCTGGCAGGTTTTTATGCAGACTCGATGAGCGCCTATAGGGAGCGTGCTGAGAACTTACGTCGTCTCCATACAATGATTTTTTGCAAGAAAAAACCGACTACAAATGCACTGGAAAATACACACATTCTTACAACTCAAAAAGTACTCATCAATACTGAATCAAATTTTTATGTAACCACCTGACAAGCACCAGCTTTTGATAAAAAATCATCAAAATCGATCCACCTAAAAAAGTTATGAGGCAACAAACATAAAACATAGAAGTTTAGGGTCGGCAACGCGCTTGTGATTCCTCTGGTATTGCAGGCGTTCATAGGCTACGGTAACCGCTTCCCATCAGGCGAGCCGTAAGCTTGTGTGTCTACTTTGTTGTATAAAAAAAAAATCGAATTCAGAACCTCCTTTTTTAAAGTCGGTTAAAAACGACGGAGAGGACGACGATACGGAAAACGAAAAAGAAACATAGACTTCGAGTACTGGTGTCGGTAGAAACACCATATAACGTCCCTTTGATGTGCTGGCAGGTAGCTAATTAGGATATCTACACAAAACTTAAAAGATATAGATCAAACAAAAGGCCCGACGGAAGAGACCGTTTTATGTCAACTTACGAATGTAGGTCAATGTTTTTTAATATTTGTGTAATATTTTACCCGTGGAAAAAGACTGACGACGTGTAGCATTCATCTTTCATATTTTATTTTCTCATCTCTGAGGACTGCTTGAGCACTCTTCACATTTTTTCAGAATTAGGTAAATATGTTGCAAGAATAGTGCTCTCTTTTAATGTGAGCTAATGTGTTGACGACGACGGGAAGCTCATTAGCGAATTAATGTGATTCTTTCTATAAAAAGTTCGTCATTTTTTAAATAAAATAAATAAATAAGTAAGAAGTTTTAGTTATTAGTTATTATATTTTTTTAAGTTTTTAGTTTAAGGTCTAATTAAAATATGGATGTGATTTAGAAAAAGTCAATTGAAAGTAAGAATATAATATGGTAGATGGAAGATCATATTTGATTGAAGTTGACAAGGTGTATTTTCCACCATGTATTTTATTCAGTAGAATCAACAGAATCACCTGTGTCCGTCTTATTGATAGGTGAATCTTTATTTTTCCACGTAGGTGAATTTCCTGGTCTGTTGGATTTATGGATTGATGGAGCAAAAGTCTAATAAACAGAATTCTTCAATAAATAGGCCAATAGAGTTGAAACTTGGTTACCATACAAAGTTAGTAGGCGGTAATCAGAAGCAAGTTAAAATATTTTTTTTGGACTTGGCTTTGATTACCATTTAATTTTCAGAGCTTAGCTAACTAAGCTCTGAAAATTTAAACTCTAAAGTTAGGATCGCATTACGAGATCTCAGTTCAGGGGAACCACTAGTCTTATTTCATTCGTAGATGTATTTATTTATTTATTTACTTTATGGATACCAACTAGCCGGGTGGGCTAGAGGGTTATGTCGGACTCTTGATACCGACTAAAATCCCTGGGGTGTTCCTCTGCTGTGCTTGGGACGAGGTTACGGGTTCGGTTTGCACCGCGACCACGCCAGCAACTGTCCTTGCGGACCCGTCTTCCTCTCTTGCCTAGCAAGCTCTTTCTTAAGTGAAGACACCCTGAACACCGGGGTGGCTTCCCGCTCTGACCCTCACAGTGCAGGCTAAAGAATCCCCCGATCTGTCGCTCGCGGGTCTTGCCTAAGTCGGCATTCGGGCCACGAAGGCCCGACGCCGCTGGCCGTGCCTCATGCGGTGAATCGGAAGAGAGTTTGGGTCTTGCTCTCGATTCCGCTCCGCCGCTTCCTTCTGTGTCATTACGGTTTCACAAAAGGTCTCGACCGCATTCATCGTATACAGGCCTGGCCTCACCTGTAGTGACGAACTGGACGTGATGATGCAGCACCTCTTGAGGCGTGGAGAACCTCTCTGACCACATGCTGGGCGAGTACTGCCGCTCCAGGTCCACTCCTTCAGTGATCACCGACATTACTGGCTCTCTCGGATGCTCCTGCGATACAAATAACATGATTTAATGTTGAGCTTGAGGAGGAGATATACCAGTTCCGCTATGCGATGCGAATGGCCACCAATCGAATGCACTGGGGACAAGCAGTCCACTCCAGTACAGCGGTCCGATTACGCTAATGTCTGGGTATCTAGATGGCTTTCAGTTTGACATTTGATTCCCATAGTGTAATAGCATTTGTATAGGATGGATGGGAATGAAATGTCAAACAGAAAGCCATTTCGATAGCCCGACATTAGCGTAATCAGGCCGCTTGAACGCGTCTTTATGTGACCATGATCTTTAGTTATGAAGTGCCGACCACAGAAAGAATGTTGATTGGTGGCATGGTCCTACTAATTCTATAAAACAATCGATTGACAAATGGACTCGCTCAAATAAAATTAGTTGTTTTGATGAGCAGAGCAAACTGGTCTACGGATACCAATAATAGTAGATTGTATCATAAGGGAACGAAATCATATTTTTACGGCGAGGGCGCTTTTTTTAATCCTGAACGTAGCGAGGAAAAATATATTTTGCTACCGAGTGGTACACTCTACTTTTCATCACCCACTATGAGAAAATAAAAGGCGCCTCATATTTTATTAGTTTTGGCTAAGTACTGGAAGGAGGCCAACAACACAGATTCTGAAAAATTCTTGGCGCCTCTTGCATTTCTCCATTCAATAAAATTACCATAGGCTTTCATATATTTCTCCCGGGACTTTGCAGGTAATTGACCGAGCGAGCGAAGCGTCTTAGTTTCCACATTGGCCAAAAATGCGTTTGTCCGGATGTCTGTCTGTCTGTCTGTCTGTTCTCCTCTACAGGTCGCATTTTTCAACCGATCTGGACGAAACTTGGTACACAGGTTATATGACTTATTAGAATTTTTTTGTCGTCGGGGATTTTTGATTGGAGGGGTACTTCCCCCAAAAAAAGGGCAAAAAGGCGGCTATTTGATATACTGGATATCTCCACCAAATGAGATCCGATTTCGATTATTCTTTTTTTTATTTGAAAGGTAGTAACTATAAGTTGGTCTCATAAAAGTTTGGCGAAGATCTGATAAGGATCTTCAGCATGATGAACAGGATAGCTCATCAAACAATCGATGGTTTTCAATCAAATTTGAGAGAAACACAAAGGACCTCATTCTACACAAGATGATGCAAAAAAAGAATCAAAAAGATCAAAAAAATTACAAAACGGAAAATGCACTTGCACATTACATCCCTCAAATAGCTCACTTTTAGTATGCTCGCGAGGTCTACCCAGAGCCACTAGTTTATTATCCATCACATTTCTTGCGTCAGTTCGAATACTTTCAGGAGTTGATTCTATACTTTCACTGTCACTTGAAGAACTGATTTTTCAAAAAGAAACCATGAATTTCTAACAATCCGTGAAAATTTACAAAAACGCGGGCTGTATTTCGCGCGTTTTTAAATAGATTTTTTTTTACGAAGCCGGCGTGGCGGCGCGTCTATGGGCCGTCGTACCAGCCAGTCTTTATTCAAACAATATTTGCGTTCGATGTTCCAAATTCAAAAAGTGCGCAGCAAAGTTAATTTGCGGCGCACTTATTTAAATAAGTGCGCCGCAAATAACTTTGCCGCGCACTTATAGTTTCTTATGGAAAACACCACCTTTGGGTGCACATAAAGGCAAACCATGTCGTTCTTTTCGAATAGATGGGATGAAAAAAAATCATGTTCACGAAGTGTTAAGAGCATATCAATATAACGTATACTCTATACATTATTAACATCATCTATAGATGGCGGCTGAGGCTGTTGTAACAGCCCGTAACCGTCTACTGGTTGGACATGAGCCTCCTTCAAGACTGTAGGGCTTTGCCTCTATACATCACTTGATTTAATTGGAATCTTTTAATGGTTTCAACAATTTTAATGAAAAGTAATATGGTATAGGGGGTTTCAGATTTTTCGGATTCATTTTTAGAAAATGATTTTTATCGGTGTTTTTTGTTAGGTAACCGAACAAAGCTCGGTGTCCCAGATATTAATTGATTAGCGGATTACCTAAGATAAGAAGAATCTAATATAAGGTGATGCGGTAAACTGGGTAGTCAGAAGACTACCCCAGAGATCTGAGAGAATAAAGGTAGCGAAGCTGTGTTTGTTGCTTTTCGTTTACAGTGCTGTCGCAGATTAAAATTCAGGAGGTATTCAGTGTTTGCAAAAAAATATAAATAATTTTAATTATTTATTAGTAATACCTTTTGTACTTTTTTGTGGCTTCTGATTTGTCGCTTCAATACTTTTTTGACGTAGTACTTTAGCTTTAGCATTTTCTGTTCGCAAATTACTTATTCACTCGGAAGGAACACAGTACACTGAGTAGTCACACTTTATAATGTACTATTAGTATAATTATAATGACGGTGGATTTCGTTTACGCGCGAGTCCAACAAAATACGTTTGAACAGCTAAGTATATTTTATTTCTGCAAATATGTTGTTCATTTACATTGTTTTGAGTTGTCTTTATCTGACTCGTCATAACTTCGCTGATACTAAAGATTATTATATCTAATGTCCTATTTAACTATAGCAGTTACCTACTATTTTTGTGCTAAAAGATAAGATACACGACAAGGAGATCAGACGCGTCATGCTTCACAGATGGTTGAAATAAACAAAAGATCTTATCAAAATGTCCATTTAAGAGTTAATTAGGTTATAAAGGTTAATAGGTATATCTACCTATTAACCTTTACTAAGTATATTTATTTGTGCGATAAGCAGCTGAAACGAGAGAAAGTACCTAAGAAAAGATTCCAACATATGAGAATGACAACGAAACAAAAGATACCAACATTGTAGTGAAACACAGCTTAATTTAGTCCGTGAATGAAGAAATAATATGTACTAATAGCTATAAATGTGCAATCCTTGTATATCGATTTGTATTTAATCTGAAACTCTGAAACTGCTACAGCGATTTTCATGAAATTTAGTATGCAGCAGAAGGTTTCAGGGGTGATAAATCGATCTCACAAGAATTGATCGATATAAATCGATATTACAAGAATGCTCGTTTATAGGTATTTAAAGAAAGTGCTAACAACCACAAGACTGCAGAATAGCGTTTTGACAGCACGACAACACGTCAAATACGCCACTGTTGTCGCAACGGCGCGGCGGCGGCGTGATTTAAGACAATGGCCCGTGAAACGCAAATCATAAAAATGCTTGTCGCTTGATTGACGACATTGAGAATGTCGCTGGAATCGGATGGAGAAGCATCAATATTCTTCGTTCTTACCCCTACCGATATGATGATAAGTTACCTACAGTTTGCTGTAATAACCAATTTGCAAACCACGTACCATGTAGGGAAAATTCTAATTGATAAATAGGTAGGTAAACCTACCTACGCGATGCATCGAGGTTTCGCATTTCAATGATAATTTCAAAGAACATCAATAATAATATTGTTTGATTTGCAATAGTGAGGGGCAATTACCTACATAAGTTTGTTGCAATCAGTTTTAATATAATAATCTTCTGTGTGAATCAGCTAAATATATTTCATATTTTTTTTAGGTAGCACATAAGCTTACTAGTACGTGTAACTTGTTGATTTTTAGATAAAATTATCGTAAACCTGAAATTACCTTAGATATGAAGATATTATGAGGGTAGATTTGTAGTGTTGACAACTTCATAGCTGATAATATACGATTTTCAGCAATAAACAGTGTTTTATTGGTAACTAGATGGTAACTAGCGACCCGCCCGCGCGCCCCTGTTTCGCACGGGTGCACATTGTTTTTCTACTATATCATGCATGTATTATACATATAAACCTTCCTCTTGAATCACTCTATCTATTAAAAAAACCGCATCAAAATCCGTTGGGTAATTTTAAAGATTTAAGCATACATAGGGACAGAAAAAGCGACTTTGTTTTATACTTGTAGTGATTAGGACATCTTCAAATAAATTATTTGTATTTGTAGATATTCCTCCTGGACGCAGGGCAGTGCATCGAAAGGAACGTTCCTATCGTGCGTGATCGTACGAGCAAATGCTTTGGTGGGCCATCTGCTTGATCTCAACAAAGTTATAGCACTTGGCCATTTGTCTACTATACTCTGTAGGGACCAACAGTTGCACTTGAAACAATGAATTTGTTAATTGCCATTTCTCTAATAATTATAAGAAGATAAGTATGGAAATTATAGCTTTCAATTGTTTATAGGTTCGTGATCAGTGAATAATGTTCTTGAATCTGGACTGACCTAGCTGCCGCTATTCAATGAATACACCAATTATCGATTTATAACTACGAAAAATCCATTTATAACTACTTCTTATTAGTAAACCTATAAAACTGGTTATCAGGAAAAAATATTTAGTAGAACAAAGAAACGTAATTTAGCCTTTTGTTTGTAAAACTGGTCTCTAATGACCCTATACTAGTTCAAACCAAGACTCACAAACCAACGTATACATACAATAACTGGTTGCTGTGATTGATAACAATCATTCAGGCGTTTCCGTGACGTATCTAAGCCGTGTATCTAAGGCTATCAAGGAATTTCGATACCACGGGCTCCAATCTTGCCTGAGCGTTATTCACTATGACCAATCCAGTCGCGTTTGCGTTTAGACGTCACATGGTTAGGGCAAAGTATCTCCTATGCCGTAAAGATTAAGTCCAAGATCACGTTGTGACTTCACACAGTTTGGGACAAGGAATCTCTTATTTCATAGAGAATAATTCCCCTGATCTATGAAGCCATTAAAACTCGCACAAATGAGAGTTTGTCTTATTTTATTTTTAAACCGTCTTCTTACTTCGATCATCGCATTAGGGTTTAATAAAAAAATCTCAAATTATGTTATTCTCAAAAAAAAATACTATAGGGCAAAGGCCTTCATCAACCTCTTTCATTTTAACCGACTTCAAAAAAGGAGGAGGTTCTCAATTCGTCTGTATTTTTTATGTTTGATACCTAATAACTTATTAAGTACTGGGTGGACCGATTTTGATGATTCTTTTTATTAAGTAATTTGAGTTAGATCTGACGAGTATTTTTTTAAGTTATGTATGAGTGGATTTTCCAGTGCATTTGAAGTCGGTTTTTTTTTAAAGAGTTATTCACGATCAAGTGCGGACGTGGGCCTGATTCTCAAAAGAGTTATTCACGATCTAAGTGTGGACGTGGGCCTGATACTCTAGCTAGGTACTAAAAACGTATTTGGTTCAAAGGTTATTTACCTTAATGGTAACGAAATCCACAAGACTTAAAAGGTATCTGATTCTATGTGAGTACTTAGGGTTCCTGCAACGTAATCACTAGAAATTCGAGCTGTATGCGATACCCAATACAATACCTACCCAAACGCGGTCATGCACGTTGCGTTGTATGGTATCCAATCGTAACGAAGTAGTTGTTTACTAGAAATATTAGAACTTAGGTGGGAAGGAAACTTTGAAAACCCACAATCTGTTACATAAACAATAGTAGTCTCTACATATAAAAATAACGCTGGAGAAAAGTAGAGGGTGTTTGCGCATACAAAACACTCGCGCCGTCACACCCCCTCCCCCTCCTAGCGTTCTTTCTACGTGACGCGACCTATACCTACTGTATTAAAATAATAGATTTACCTAGGTAGGTTTATAGAGCTCTTTGTAGAGCTTTAGGGAGAAAAGAAAAGAAATGAAATGTACTTATTCGCAACGAAGTACTACCACCATATGCCTATTTCTGCCGCCAAGCAGCGTTGCGGTTTGAAATTACAGGCACCTGAATCTTAACACTGGATATCTTATGCCGTAAAATTAATAACTTCCACAATGTTAAAGGAAAAATCCTTTGTTAGTTCCTTAATTTTTTTCTATCATGTAATAATTGTCTTTAAAAATATGTTAAATCCGTTAACGAACTACTTATATTTTGTTCTGTTTTTCATTATTCTGTCTGAAATAAAAATTTTATTATTATTATTATATCGCTCAAGTAATTGAGGCGGTCGGTTGAGCCACATTGTAACTTTCGTATTCAGGGCGGGTCTACAGTTAAAAAAAAAAAAAAAAAAAAAAAAACCTGGTCAAAGTGAAGTGATCAAAGTGATGAACTCTGAATTCGCAAACTACATAGAAAGGTAATACTTAAACTAGTTTGATAAGTGATCAGATTACAAGCATCTGAGCTGTGATTGTGAATGTTGCACAAGTGTTGCTAAAGCGATCAAAAATGTGGTTTTTCTGGTTCGGAAGCCGAAAATTCTACGACGCAATATACTTGATTATTTATTCAAATACTTTTCATAAATTACCTAAGTAAGTACATGGTGGATTTCTGAGACGGGGCAGCAGGAGTATCATAAGCATAACCGTTTTAGTTACAGGAAAACGATCCTAAGAGGCCACCCTTCTTTTGAGAAATTCTGAAGTGCATTCACAGATTTTAGAAAAAATCTGAGTAAAAGGTAAAAAAAATTTTTTTTGGTGTTCATCGATCCTTTTTCTTGTATGGATCAAAATACTCTTATTATTAAAGTCATGAGTACTAGGATTTACAGATGTAGGCAAAAACTTTTCTTAAATATATTATTTTGTGCGGATAAACGATTAATCAACTCTAAATATATTTTTTTTGTCAAACGATCCTTTACGATTTATAGAATAGAGTGGAAATACTCTTACGATGATATTGTCATAGCCAAATGACGGCAAAATAATGTTTCATTATTTAAAGTTTTTTAAGCATAAATTGAACAATACAAACTGTAATTGTTCAATTTATGCTTAAAACAAATAAAAACATGTTGATAAAAAAGTATTCATGTGGTAACAAAAAAATAAAAAAATGTTGATAAAAAAGTATTAATGTGGTCAATATAAAAAAAAGTCATCAACTTTGGCGATGCTGGACCAGCTGACAAACTTGTTTTCACTTTTTTTTGTAACAAAAAACAATACCTAACCTACCCACACCAAAAATTCTTAGGTAAGTTCAAGGTCGAAGTGAAAGGGTATTCATTTAATGGAAACGTGATCACAAGAACCAATTTTATAACCAATTGCTGATGGAAATGTTACGTTGTAAACATCACTTCCCCTGACGAATCAAATGAAAAAAGCTCTACTATCTATAAAAGTGAATATAATTTTAAAATGAACAAAATATTTACAATATAATTATTATCTCGTGGGACATAAATGTTACATCAGTGGCGTACATAAAACACATGAAGGTTTGATCGTCTCAAGTACGTAGATCATTACATAAATAAGCAAGTAAGTAATCAATATACGTAAGCTACAAATTAATTAAATATATTTTGCATAGAGATTAAATTGTTCTACGGCAAAAAAAAAATAATAAAGTAGAGCATAGAAAAATTCTTAAATAACGGTCTAGAACATCGGATAGACAAATGTCTGTTACATTTAATGTATAACATGAACAGTTTCATGAAAAAAGTAAATTAAGTCCTAAAGGGCAGGCAATGGAACGTCCATAGACATACCCTAGGTTGTTGGTGTGTCTATGGACGAATTGGTGGTGGATGGAGCCCGTTCGTCTCCGTCTCTTACATTACAAAAAACATACAAAAAAAAATACTAGATAGCTTACATTACCTACCTATAGATATAGATCAAAATGCTAAGCTAGCTAAGCTATGAATGGTACCTGCTGCGCTGCGCATACGCACACTAAATAATATTTCTGACAACGAACGACGATTTCAAGAGATGATGAAATATTAAGTAACATGCAAAAAGCATTAGACAAAAAGTCTACAAAAATGTGAAACATAATTTAAGACGCAAGCAACCGTCAAACCACTTTTTCTGCAATTTTTCATAATAACAATCAGTGATTTTATATCTTCCGATGGACCAGCCATAACTCTTACATAAAAAAACATGCTCAAAATTTAGCTTGCTTCCTGCCTTTTTTTATAATTCTTGTTACATTAAACAATAATACTACATATTATTATGTACGTACAAACATTATTTATTAATGGGTAGGTACATAACTCAAATGAAGCTCCAGTGTATTAATATCTACTTAAAATAAGAATGTAACAAAGTTTGGCGCAAAAACTCAAAGGTTTTTCAAACCAATTCGGCAGTAGGTAGTAATAGTAGGACAAGCTATTTTTATGAGCTAAAGTACAGTTACTTCCTTACGCCAAGTCATTGTTCATTTCGTAGGTCGTTCATCGATCGGGTTTATTTCAATAAAACCACGCATTGGAACTTTAAAAAACTCGTTTACCTAAGCCTATGAGATAAAGTACCTGCCCAAGACGAGTTGTTGGGAAACAAGTTTCCATAATGTAGGTATCAGAGCGTAACTACTTTTAAGACTCACGCACCTGCTGCTTATTATTTTCTTTTTACTTAGGGCCGCTACGGGCGGTGTTTATCCTATGCTAATATTATAAATGCGAAAGTTTGTGAGTATGGATGGATGTTTGTTTCTCTTTCACGCCGGAACGGCTGAACGGATCTGGATGAAACTCGGCAAAGAGATTGATTATAGTCTGGAATAACACATATGCTACTTTTTATCCCGTGGGGATACCAGGAATTAAGTCTGCGCGGGTGAAACCGCGGGTTGCAACTAGTTTTATGTATTTTGAGGATTTTTTCCATCGGCGAGCCTAGAAATATTTTTGTACTTATACTTTGTTGGGTAAAAAAACGCCGTAAAACTACTGAGCTGCTGTGCTGATACTTACTACATATTTGTTGTAGTATAAAATTTTAAAAATGCTGACGGACATTTTGCGTAGTCCCGGTCCAAATTATGCAAAGCAAGTAATACTGAAACCAGCTAAGTTATTGAACAGGCAAAAAAAATACATACATTATCTTAGGTACCTACCTATCTAATCCTACTATAAACGCGACAGTTTGTAACTATGGATGGATGTCTGAATGGATGGATCGATGGATGTTTGTTACTCTTTCACGCCGGAATAGCTGAACGGATCTGGATGAAACTTGGCAGAGAGATAGATTATAGTCTGGAATAGCACATAGGCTACATTTTATTTCTGGGAAATTGGGAATACCGAGATTTAAATATGCGCGGGTACATAACTAGGAACCGCGGGGCACAACTAGTACATTATAATACCAAAAATCAATTTATATACTCCATCAGACCAATGTTATTTTCATCAACTTTGTTCCTAACTTCCTACCCACTCCTACAGCGCAGAATGTAAACCAATGGAAATTCGGTCCGTAATGCCCCCACATTCCTCGAACCGCATCTAAATGAACCGCACCTAGGCGAAGCGCACCCGGTTCGAAGAAGTACTTGGGTGCACTTCGCCTAGGTGCGGTTCATTTAGGTGCGGGTCGAGGAATGCCCCGTCACAGTAAACGAAAGTCCAAAGATTTTCAATCAAATATTTCATTAAGTAGCCTCTACTCACATGTCAAACTCTACATGGCATGAGGAGAGCATCTAACTAGTTCATCTGTCGTAGAAATTCTACGCATTTTAATCAAGGACAAATACCTTTCATACAGTACCTACATAATGCAGGTAATGGACGCGATTATAATTGTAACAATTCAGGTCAATACAAAATCTAAATTCTAATGTAATCTTATGCGCAGAAATATAATTCCTATAAAATACTGATAGAAAGTCTTACCTTACTTACGCAATAAATAATCGCTTTGTTTGTAAACACAAACGCACGAAGGCCAGGCGCACGCGCAATCACAAAGCAACTAGATGCAGGTGACTGGTCCTACCAACCACGCCCGTACGACTGTCGCTCCCTCAGTGAAACGGGTCTAATAATAAACATGCATGATTCTTCTCGACTGATAAACAGCTTTATCAGCCCCGGGTCACAGATTACAGTTATAGTTTATTAGTTCGTGAGACGGGGGTTACGTAAGTGGTTATGACATGACATGACTAGGGTCCCTTAATATAGGGTTATTAGTGAAGATGTGATGGGATAAGATTGTCTTACTGTCTAGTTGTTTGATTAAAGTGATACATCTAGAATCATTCCATTTATAATTAGAAAAGTAAAAGTAGGTAAAACTCATGCATGAACGATAAAAATGGCAAAACTTAAATTCATAGATGATAATTAATATACAGGGTTACAGGAAAAATTGTGCTAGATCCGTTAAGGGCGTGGAGTATCCATCATTTCTGACTTATTTCACTAGGAAACACCCTACCCTAAACTTAACCCTTGGCTACTAAATATCTCGAAATATTTTTGTTTATTTTGTGTATCTTATTACTATTGTTATTGCATTTTTACATGTGTAATAAGATGCTTTAGGACGTCAATCATTAAAATTGTGAATAAGTTAATTGAATAGACCGTAATAGACAAGTGATAGTAAGGAAATAAAAAAATATATTAGAAAGTTTATTTTTCTATAAGAGTTATCTAAAAAAATAATGAAATACAAAATAGTGAAATAAGTCATTGTATAAATGATGGGTACTCCACGCCCTTAACAGATCAAGCAAGATTTTTCCTGTAACCCTGTATATTATAACGCATAAATCTCAAAGGTCATGAAATTTAACAATTATTCAATGGGTCAACATAATTAATAATAACTACTTAATTTATTACCTTAAATAGTCCTTCATAAAACATAACAAACGTTGCGACTACTGTCCAGATAAATAAAGTAATAAAAAAACACAAAACCAAGAACACTTCGCACAAAATAGTAAAATACGCAATTTGGACTTGGATGAATAACTTTTCCTGTTATTTTGATTTCCAAGCCAACTAACTAAATCGCTTTTGATAAAAATTCATCTCTCAAATAAACAAGAGTACCTATATATATCAAACCGGTTCATAAATGACGGAGTTAGGTGATTTTAGTAATTATAAAAATTTGAGAACCTTCTCTTTTTTTGAAATCGGATAATTTTTAACCGATTATAATGCAGGTACCTACGTACACCATAGTCGTTGACACGGAATAGCTGTGGTCGTAGACTATTTATTGTCTTGACGTCCATGCTCTAACCTCGAGCCTAACCTAGAATTGATGGGAGACACGTAATATAAAATGTTAGAAGTCAATGATTAGCGAAGTCATTATTCTGAGTGATAGCCAATTAATCTAGTCCTATTATAACCAAGGGCTATAACCAGGAGCCTTATTCACTATGACCATTTGCACCGCGATCACAGCTAAGACAAGGCAGCGATTGTCATACGGTCAGGGCAAAGTATCTCCTATGTCATAAAGAATAAAGCCCAACATCAAGTTTTGACGTTTCACGGTTTGGGGCAAGGAATCTCCTATTGTCATAGTGAATAATACCCCAGTGATATCAGTGATATCCAGATTTGAGAGAAAATGTTTCACGTACAATCGGCTTTATTGGACTATCTATTCTTCTTTCTTCTTATTATGGCTCCTGTCATAGACAATCTTGCCAATGTCAAGTGATTCAGAGATTATACTCTTTGTTGTTATGTTTCTGTCACGTCAGTCCAGTCAGTCAATTGTTTTGAAGAAAATGGTGGCGGTTTCTTCAAAACATTTGAAACATTTTCGGTCAAATCACATAATACACTTTCATTCCAAATGCTTACACTTTGTGCTAAGACCACAAGTAATGTTGGTTAAAATACCACCAAAATTACACAACACAACTCAAAATAACACTAGAAAAACAATTAAAATGAAAATGCTATGTTGCTTCGTTAGATGACCGGAAACGAATCTGGACTATCTATGGAGAACACAATTTTCAGATGACACTGGCAAGATTATGACAAGATTTGACAATGTCAAGCAACGGGCAGGTGCCATAAAATGAAATGAAGCAAAGACAGTGGCCCAAGGAATTTAAACAGCCACAAAAAAGTGTAATACTAAAGTTGAGATTCGTTTTCGGTCATTCTATAAAAAGCATAGACTAGTAGGGATGCTTTAGAAAGCAACTTAGCTTTTTCATTTTAATTGTTTTTCTAGTGTTATTTCGAGTTGTAATTTCGATAGCATTTTAAAATTACTTGAGGTCTTAGCACAAAGTATAAGCAATTAGGATGAAAGTGTGTGTAGACTACACAGTGTAGTGTGTATGAAACGAAAATGTTTTTTTCACCATTGAAATGACGGCCAACTTGAATAGGGACTGACTTGTCTAAGTAAAAACTATTTAATACAATTCACTTGACACTGGAAAGATTGTCTGTACGAACAGTAGCAATAAACAAAAAAAAAATAAAAGTACTCTGTTGTTAGATGAGCGTAGCCTTATATACTCTTGGGTTAGATGAAATATTTTTTAAGGTACCTACTGTTTAAGTATAAATATTTACTTTGAAATATATAAGTAATACATCGAGGTTTATCTAATAATTATAATATGGAACAAGGTATAGCTACAAGGTACGTAAGATTTATTTCAAAAATAAAATCCTGAATTACAGACTACTTTTGCGAAACTCGATTTTTCCGGATCTGTATTCTCATAGCTTATTTTTATTATATGAATCTTTACCACCAAAGTAATAGTTTAAAATAGTTTAGCACCAAAGTAAGCTACTTAAGACTCCGGTGACAGCGGCTCGCAATTTCGAAGTGCGATTGGCTATTATTTCATTTTATTTCATTTCGGGGAGGTTGTTTGAAAAAATAACTCTAAAGAAACACGCATAAATACTGTTTGAACATAAATAATACAATAATATAAGGGAAACATGCCCGAATCAGAAATCATTTTGGTATTAGTATGTTTGGTCTTACGTTTACCTAATACCAAAATGATTTCTGACTCAAGCACATTTCCCTTATATTATTGTATTATTTGTGTTCGAACAGTATTTATGCGTGTTTCTTTAGAGTTATTATTTCAAACAACCTCCCCGAAATGAAATAAAATGAAATAATAGCCAATCGCACCTCGAAATTGCGAGCCGCCGTCACCGGACCCTTAAAGCTTGTGTTATGGGCACTAAATAACTGATATAATTATTAATACATTATACTACATAGATAGGTAGATTAGTTTTATTAGACGTAGAATAGGTATATATAGGAAGGCATATTATGGGTAGGTATACAGGGTGTCCCAGAACTCAACGTCATGTCAAGCCGAAACGGGGCGACAGGATTGATTGTAAACATCATGAGAAAAATCAGATTTTTTAAATAAAAATAAAAGAAACATTATTTTTGACCGTGATTCTTAGAAATATTATTTAAGGTTACGGTTCCAAAGTTTAAATGAACAAAATTGTATTGTGAAAAATGGTTACAAATTGACCAAATTTTTAGGTTTTTAAATGCCCATAATTTTCAAACTGCATGGGATAGATTTTTTTCTGATTATTTGTATGGTGTTTACAATCAATCCTGTCACCCCGTTTCGGCTTGACGTTGAGTTCTGGGACACCCTGTAGGTATATAAAAAGCGTAGGTATCTATTATTAACCTAAACATTTTTTTATTATTATTTCAGCCTGCATTGCCCACTGCATGCCAAAGGCCTTCCTATCCTCCTTGCACTCTTTACGGTATTGGGCCCTTGAGGTCCTTTTAATAAATGAATCGAGGTTATCCCGCTACCTCCGCGGCTACGCCTGGGTAGCCGCGGCGCGCCGTTTCCCATCGCGGCGTCGCGTCGCACACTCGGTTGTTATTCTTTGATAAACCTAATTAAATATTTTATTTCAGTGAAGGTACAAACCAGCGCACTTACATACTGCTGGCTCTGAACATTCTGGGCGTAGTTGGCTGCGTATGCAACATGATCATGCTCACTCTGTGGGCTCTAGGTAAAGACTAACCTAGACTTAAAGAAAAGTACCGTAGTAACGTGTCTGAGTTATTCGTTGAGTGCGATTAGAGTTCGATGGTGTAGGACGTAGGTGTAGGTAGCCCGGCCAACCAAAGATCTTTTATCAAAATTTTTCGATGTCTTTGATAGGCCACTCCATGCCATACCAAAAGTCACTACGTATAGTGAAGTAGTTTTGGTTTATTATGAAAATCTTTGTTATTTCCTTTAGACTAAGTAAAAAAACGAATACCTAATAATTCAAAGTAAAAAAAAGTTAGAAGAGTCCGTAGAGCTGGATGTCCAACTGGCGTGAAATGGCCTATCAGAATTCAAAAAATTTTGATAAAAGATCTTTGTGGTTGTAAATCTACAAGGATCATGCATTCGACAGCCCTCAGCCACCAAGCCGAATTGCTGTGTTTCGTTTTGAAAGGTGTGGTTGCCAGTTAGATTACAGGCCATAAGGCTTAACATCTTGAGCCTCAAGTTGATGAACGCAGGCATCGTAGAGCATGTTCATATCGTGCGTGACTTACCTACGAGGCAATGAAATAAATATTGGCTGACATTCCACACAGCACTATCTCGCACCAAACTAAGCCAAAGCTTGTGATATAGGAACCAAATTTTGTAAATACTTATAATATTATATAACACCCAGACAGAGAATAAACATCTATGTTCATCACACAAATGTTTGTTCTCGGTAAAGATCGAAAACCACGGCGCAGAAGGCAGAGCTACTACCAACTGAGCTGTGAAGGCTGCAATGGTTTGTCATAGGTGATGGTTATTACTCCAGGTGGGCCATCTGGTTATTCCACCAGCATGTCATAAATCGATTGATATAAAAAATTAAATGGTTTTTCATTGGTTTCAGGTCTCATTTTCCCCGAGCCAGATATCGCTGCTCCTATATGGAATCACATTCAATCGATGAGGAAAAGTAATACGAACATGTCCATATGGAGAATGGCGAGCCGAAATAGCATTCTCTTGGATGCACTAGCCGACGATTATGTCTAATATGACTAGTTTTATTTATGACTTCGGTTTCGTAACTAGGTACATAATATATCTTAGAGATGTAGGTACACACCCACATTCTACTAAGATGTAATATAATATTTACGCCTATAAGTAATTATTTTTTTAGAAGATTCTCAAGTTGATGGACGCAGGGCATTGCATCGTAGGGCACGTTCTTATCATGCGTGACTTACGAGGCAAAGCTTTGTTATAAAAGATGGTTATCACTTGATTCCTTGATGGGTCATCTTTATACATCAGCAAATATGTAGTATAAAAATAAGAGAACAAACACTAATGTCGAGTTACCTCTTCCTATTACAATTTTATTGCTTAGGATATTAAGCTGAATGCTGAATACTATGAGAATTCATAGGGTTAAAGATGAATGCACCTAAACGAAAGCGTTTTTTATTTCTCTCACTTCGTATGTTGTTGAGCGGTAGATACCAAGCCGAGTTTGTTGCCTGTTCTTCTCGGTGTTGGTCGCGTGGAACTGGCACCTAGAGTCACCTAGTTTTCTTGGTGATCCTTGTGATTTAATTGAATAAACATATCTTGGCTTTGACTATGTTGAAGGGGGTAGCCCTTTGACATAAGAATATATTTTATCTAAGAGATGGAAGTCTAATTTGGACTACATTTATATTTTTTGTTAATGTTACTTTCCTTTATACCTACTTACCTACGAGTAAAAAATAAAAAAAATAAATAAAAATACAAAATAACTTTATTGACATAAATATGTGGGTACAATTCAATATTGAATCCATAGGCTCCCGAACTAGTTAACACTGTGTTTCAGGAGCCAGTGGCTTCTCCCATTATTTAGTAAACAGAGATTACCTATGTCTAATAACATTTTTTGTATGAACAATCTAATAAACTAAATAAGTTAACAATTTTGGTTTACTACTTACACATTAAAAAAGTGAGTAAGTTGATCTGACTAGAAAAAAAACATAATAATGTAAAATAATACTGGTGGACAATGTTACGCACGTGTACCAAGCCTAGTCCTAAGCAATGCTTGAACTGGGATCAAGATAACTTGATATATAAGTTATACCTACACGCTTTTTTCTACATAACATCACTGAAGGCCGATCTCTACCTAGAAAACGTACACCCACCCTAACACAGCAAATCCTTCTACGCTATATTTTTTAATGAAAATTTATACATACTAAGTTGTAAAGATAAATCTTAGATCAATATTGTCCCAGTAATCAATTACATGTCTTTGTTTTATTCCATTGATAGTGGTATTTGTATAATAATTAAGGTAATTAACCCACGCCACGAGATGATTACATTGTAATAAGTAGGGTACTTTGACCGCGATATATATCCAAGAACATTACAAGGTTCATTTTATTCGACGAACATTACCTTTTTTCGGCGGCGGGTAGTCTAATTAGACACATCTACATTTTTTTCAAAATTTTCATTTATTTAAATTAATTAGTTTGAGTCAACTTACATAAGTTTTTTTAATGTTCCACATGCACTATTGATATATATCCACTGCCACAAAGTGTTATTTCCTTTATCAACAACACAATATAAATATCACTACATAACCTCACTTTTTGGATTCAAAACAATGGCCAACTTTGAATCCCATTCATCATCCCATCAACTGGTGATAGACTTCACTCAAAGGATGGAGTACTTTGAAGGAGAACTCAAGAAAAACCTCAATCAAGCCCCAAACATTGCTTCACTGAGTGCTGAGTTCGCAAGTTTCAAGGCGTTTACTCTTTCTGCCTTGCGAGCGCTCCAAGAACAAATCGAGGTCAATGCACGTTCCATTGATCATCTTGAGATGCAAGGTAGAAGGAAAATCCTTCTGCTCCATGGAGTCCCTGAAGACCAGAAGGAAGATACAGTCTCGGTGCTAGCCAGTACTATTGTGAGCAAGTTGAAGATTTCAAACTTCACCAGTGCAGATATCAGTCGGTGCCATAGAATGGGTCGTTCTTCAACCGACAAGCCGCGGCCAATCCTTTTTAAACTGCGTGACGTTGAGGTCCGGGATAAGGTTTGGTATGCCAAGACGAACTTGAAGGCCTCTGGTATAACTTTGTCGGAATTTCTAACGAAATCTCGTCACGACGTATTTATGGCTGCGAGGCAACGCTTTGGAATTGCGAAATGCTGGACACGGGAGGGAAGTGTTTTCGTCGCTTTGTCCGATGGCAGTAGGCAGCGCGTAAACTGGATGGGGGATCTCAACAAGATTGCAGAACCCCTTCAATCAACATCTGCGCCTGCAGCAACGACGTCCTCTGGGCTACCAGCGGCTTCCCCGAAGCTGCTAGCTGTGGTCAGGGAGGCGGCAGCAGCGGTGGATGTGCCAAAGACAAGGCGCGCGGCGACATCCAGAAAGTGATAGTTAGTCATGTAGTTGAAGTAGTGTTGTTGCCCTTGGTTTCGCTGTTGGTGGGTAGGTCTAGGTACATAATTTTCCTTTCGCATAATTTTTGTTGTTTTTATCATTAGTTCATTGCAAACCACCCAAAACTATTTTCCGTAGATCTAGCTATAGCTTTGTAAATTGATTATTTTTTGATTGTTGGTTATATGTTTGACTTTGAAGTTGACATGACAATGACACTGACCAATCTACTACAAGCCATTTTCGTGTTACCATTCTCGCAACACTCAATAGTTTCCATTGTCTTTGAATCGTAGTATCGTATCGTGAATCGTACCTATTATGTGCCCCCAACAAAAGTTATTCCTGTTTATTTTTATTTTATTTTTTAGTGTTTACCTACCTAATGGTATGTACCTGCACAGATGTGCCCACATACCGTTACTTTTTGTTAACACTACTGGCAGATGGACATTTTGCATACCTACTCACCTACGATTGTAACACATAAGTACGCATAGGTATTATTATTATTATTTTTGTTGTAATATTATTTTATTTATATTACATATAATTATATAGTATTTTTTTAGCTTTTTAAATATACTTTATAATATTATATTATTTATTATCTATATTAGTCGTATATTATGGATCCTAACTTGGATCCTAATAATAGTGACATAGAGCTTTTTGAATCCTGTTCTTCATCTGCAGATAGCTTCAGTAGTATCCCTACATTGTCTGAATCACTGACATCTCAATTTTCTGTTGTCCCCAAAAACTTTAATGTAGTCCACATCAATGCACAGAGTATTCCTGCCCATTATCCTGACATGCTGGCGTCGTTTGATGTCAATAGTATAGATGCAGTTTTTGTCTCCGAGACCTGGTTGAAACCTTGTTTACCTTCAACATCATACTCGCTGCCGGGTTTCGTAATTATCCGGAATGATCGCATTGGAAGAGTTGGTGGAGGCGTTGCTATCTATCTCCGTTCACATATCCCTTACTCGGTAGTTAGCATGTCTCCTCAACCACCATTATCCACCGAAGGCGAGCATCTCTTCATTGAAGTCACGCTCTCACATACCAAGGTACTTCTCGGAGTCTACTACTGCCCTTCCTGTAGCATTAACTTCTTTTCATCCTTCGAACAACTGCTTATTAATTTCTCACCCTCATTTAACCACACCATCATTTTAGGTGATTTTAACACATGCCTTCTCAAACGTGATTACCGCACAATTAAATTCGAAACTCTTGTAAATGCCAGTAATCTAACTATTCTCCCTCTTAATGCCACGCACCATTTTCCAAATTGTGATTCATCTCTTCTTGACCTAATTCTAGTATCTTCTCCTAACAATGTTTCTCTTCATGGCCAATATCCGGCGGACGCATTTTCCTATCACGATGTACTCTTTCTTTCTTATAAAATACGTCCACCGAAAGCCAAACCTCAAATTATTCTGCAGCGTAATTTCAGCGGGATAAATTTGGAGTGTCTTCGTGAGGATGCAGCTGATTTGGATTGGTCTGAAGTTGCTGAAGCAACCACTGTCGATGATAAGCTTTCCCTGTTTAATGCGGCTCTTATTAAGCTTTATGACAAGCACGCACCTTTTAAAAAGATTAAAATCAAACATATTCCAGCTCCTTGGCTAACGAAGGAAATTAAGGCAGTAATGCACAACAAAAACCTAGCAAAATTCAGATATAAGTGTCGTCCTTCTGATGTAAACTACTCTAAATATTTAAAGATACGGAATCACTGCAACAAGGTGTGTAGAGACGCTCAACGCCGTTTCATTCAAAAATCTGTAGAAAATAATGACCCTTCAAAAGTTTGGAAATTTCTAAGGACATTGGGGGTTGGGAAATCTAAATTAGACTCTATTCCAAAAAATCTAAACATCGACCTTTTAAACAAACATTTCTCCTCTTCACCAAATATGGATCAGTTCACTAAGTTCAATACTATTCAATCTCTTTCATCTATACCACCTCCAAATTTCTCACCTTTTATTTTTAGTCTATTTTCAGCTTGTGACGTAAAGAGAAGTGTAACATCTATCTTGTCCAACGCAGTCGGCAATGACAACATTAGTCGCAATATGTTAGTGCCCATACTCGATGAAATCATTCCTGTCCTATCCCATATCCTAAATTTCTCTATTACTACTAGTACCTTCCCTGATGCCTGGAAAAATGCCCAGATAATTCCTCTGCCTAAAAAAGCAAATCCATCCACATTCTCTGAGTATCGTCCTATATCCATACTTCCTTTCCTATCCAAGGTACTTGAACGTCTAGTTCATGGCCAATTGAGTACATTCCTAAGCACAAATTCCCTCCTCAATCCTTTACAGTCTGGGTTTCGTCGTGGCCACAGCACTATTTCGGCTCTGGCAAAGATCACTGATGATATTCGTCTGGGTATGGACAATGGGCATGTAACTGTGTTGACTTTGCTTGACTTTAGTAACGCGTTCAACAACGTGGACTTTGACATTCTCCTGGGTGTTCTACACTCTCTGAACGTATCTCCAATGACTATTGACTGGTTTCATAGTTACCTGTTTGGACGCCGGCAACGTATCCGTATTGATGACACTTTCTCATCATGGAGTGATCTCACTGCTGGAGTGCCTCAGGGCGGCGTTTTATCCCCTCTTCTATTTGCTATTTTTATAAATTCTATCTCCCTAACTCTAACTTCCTCCTACCACCTTTACGCAGATGATCTCCAGATCTACACGCAGGCTTCAATTAATGACTTGAATGGAGCTATTGCTAACATCAACAATGACCTAACGCGTATTCATACTTGGAGTAAAACGTTTGGACTTACTGTAAACCCAAAAAAAACCCAAGTCATTATTCTAGGCAGTTCCCGGATGATCTCCCGGATAAATTGGTCTACTCTCCCACAAGTAGTATTTGATAACACTGTTATTCCTTTTAGTGACTCCGTCAAAAACTTGGGAGTTATTTTGGACAAAACCATGTCTTGGGAGCCTCATCTGACTGAGCTAAGCAGGAAAATGTTTGCGTCAGCTGCCTCACTGAGAAGATTAAAAAACTTTTTGCCGACATCTACTAAAGTTACCCTTGCACAATCCCTTTTGCTACCTATACTTGACTATGCCGACGCCAGTTATCCTGATCTCACTGAGGCGCAACTGGATAAGCTTGAGCGTCTTCAAAACTTCTCTATTAGGTTCATATTTGGCTTGCGCAAATATGATCATGTTTCCGATTTTCGCAGTAAGCTTAAGTGGTTGCCAATTCGCTTTCGTAGAAATACTCATCTCCTTTCCCTTTTGTATAGTGTCTTGTTTAACCCTTCCACCCCTCTGTATCTGAAAGAACGCTTTGAATATTTAGATCTTTCTAACTCTCGTACCTTACGCTCCTCTGAAACTTTACAACTTAAAACTCCTGTTCACTGTTCTTCTTTCTATCAGCATTCGTTCACTGTTCAAGCTATTCGTCTTTGGAATTCTCTTCCTATTGACATCAGGAAAGCAAAGTCACTTCCCGTATTCAAAAAGCTTTTGCACAGCCACTTTTACGACGAATAATTCTTTATTTTATAATTATAATTCTTTGTTTATATAATGTAGGTATAGGATATGTATGTATGTATTATTTTAAGTAGTATATGTATGTATATAATGTATAAATATATATGGTATCAATGTATGTATGATTATATATAACATTATTAATATTTTGTATATGTATTCACACCATAGTTAGTTTAATTTTTTTGTTTTGTTTTTGGATTAAAATAATTGTAGAAGTCCCTGTGATGCCGCCATTTGACATAATGAAAGTCCTGTCCATCCAAAGGTTGTCTGGAAGAGATCGCTCATAGCGATAAGGCCGCCCATTGTACTTCGCTTTAGTTAAATTTAATTCTTGTAATGTTATGTTTTCTTGTGGTGTACAATAAAGAGTTTTCTATCTATCTATCTATCTACCTAAAATAATCCACAAAATAAACTATTTCACCAAATAAAATAATTCGCACCGTGAAACGTCTAGGTACACATCGGTTAGACACCCTATGTAATCCTATTAATATTATAAACGTGAAAGTTTGTAAGTATGGATGGATGGACGGATGGATGGATCTGAATGAAACTTAGCGGAGAGATACATTATAGTCTGGAATAAAACATAGGCTACTTTTTATTCCGTGGGAATACCGGGATTTAAATCTGCGCGGGTGAAACCGCGGGGCGCAACTAGTTACCCATATTGACGAGTCTGTGGCGCAGCGGGCGAGAGCCTGCCTGCGACGCAAGAGGTTGTGGGTTCGATTCCCGCCTTGGAACAAATTTGTGTACGATCTGCAGAAATTTGTTCCGATGGTCTGGGTGTTTTCTATATATAATAAAAATAATATCTATCTATGTAAGTATATAATGTATTAAATATATCAGTTATCTAGTACCCATAACACAAGCTTTGAATAGCTTACTTTGGGGCTAGATAGTGCTGTGTGGATTGTCCAGCATTATTTATTTATTTATTTATTTATTCACGCTACAATAAGATATGGCGGGCAATGAGTTAATGAGGTGAAAAATATCAGCAACAAATTGCACCTCTTCTACTATTTTTTCTACTGTTGTTCAACTTGATGTTGATGTGATGGCTCGCCTACACCGTACCTACTTAACCACCTCCAGTAACATCTCTTAGATTGGTTTTTGATTAAAAAAAGCTAAATAATAAAATACCGTCGTCTGGTGGGCGCAACGGTTTTCTAATATCTGTTCAGAATCTGGTGGTCTGCGACCTTGGAATCAGGTGGGGGCTTTCTGATTTCAAGGTCATAAGTAGATTCGAATCCAGTCGTTTATCAATGACAGTGAAAAAATTACGAGCACAATGCTATCAAACGTCGAAGGAAATCATCGTGGACGAATGCTACCAGTTTTTCATGGTTCTGTCTGAAAACCAGCGCTACCTCTCATGGTTCATAGGGGTAGCGTTATGCTGAGATAGTATACCAATTTAACCTCACCAGGCACAGAGCAGGACTAATTTGACTTATTTTCTTTACTTTTGTTACCTCATTCTCTATTCATTGTTTTATTATCATTTTCTTTTTAACTTCCTTGTTCTGTGTGCTTTTAATGTGTGTGTGTTAATAAATGTATTTCGTTTCAATTCATTTATACGCCACCAGCGCAACACGCTATTTATACACATCGTCGAAGAAATGAAGCACAATTTAGGTTAGCACGGTATGTCGTTGCTAGGACGTCTGAATTATATTTTATTTCTATGTATTGTAGGTATGAAACATGAATGGAATAGAAAGCCGCCTGTACCATATCCGCGCCATACGCCATTTGATGTGGCCGGCGCCTAAGGAAGCTACTTTGATCTTAATTATTTATTCGTAGCACCTTTCTATAAGTTCCAATATTTACCAAAATCCTCTATGGAATAAACTCAGTAGGTACCTACCTAATTTGTGCCGTGTTTGTGTCGAAGTGCCAAAATCAATTATTTATCTGCTATTGATAAGCTAAATCAATATTCGTAAAAGCGTTACATAAAAGCGCCAGTAGAGCTTAGCGCAGCGGATAAGGACTGCCGAAGTCAGTAACAATGTTGGAGAACTCACCAGTTGCTGCTAAAGGTAAATTTAGCAAAAACTCAAAAATCCCCGTTTCTCTTTTTTATGTAGAGAATTGATTATAATCCTCAATCCGAATAAATTCAATCTGCCTGATGTATTCGTAAATCATCATTATCATCCACAGCCCTACTTCACCCACTGCTGGGTATAGGCCTCCCTTGCCCCGGTGCCAGATATGTATGAACTTAGGTGATAATAATAATAATAATGTTACTCTTTCACGCCGAATCGGCTGAACGGATCTGAATGAAACTTGGCAGAGAGATACATTATAGTCTGGAATAACACATAGGCTACTTTTATCCCGTGGGAATACCGGGATATAAATCTGCGCGAGTGATACCGCGGGGCGCAACTAGTAGCTATAATAATGATAAGAATAATAACTACGTGATCACTTAGCCGCCCGCTTAGTGATGCACGAGACAGTGAAGAGTTTTTCTCGTGCCTCTATAAGCGTGCGGCTAAGTGATCACGTAAGTTCATACATATCTGGCACCGGGGTTAGTCTGGGGCCTTCCCCCTTTCCAACCTGCGATTTTCGTAATGTCTGTCACCCATCTCACTGCACGATCCACGCCACTGTAGCCGGTTCTTGGCCACCATTCGGTTGTCGTAACCTGTCATCACGTCTTGCAATGTGTCCTGCCAAGCTACCGACGTCTTGGACCATTTTTCGTCTTCGGATATGAGTTTGGAACCCTGTCTATTTTACTTGATGTCAAGCGTGGCATGCTCCATGGCTCTGCGTGCAAGTCTCATTCTATAGACAGCCTCCTTTGTGAACGTCCATATCTCGGTACCATAATGTCGTTTTAGTAATTTCTTAAATAGCTAAGAACAATTGCGATCAAATTTACTAGTCACCAAAAAATATCTAAATCCGTATTACCAACCCTAAGTCTGAGTTTTATTTATTTATTTATTAATTCTTAGATTCACAGTTTTCTCATTGTCTAATATAAACAATTTATTATACATTGTACATAAACCAAATATTTACTTTTCGTTTTCCGCGTGTCGTCAGGCCGCCGTTTCAAGATTCGATCAGCGTCTCTATCGGGCGTGAGAACTCCCTAATACTAAACGGCCTGACTGAAAAATGAAAAACAAAGTTCTCCAGAGCACTACTTCCACATTGAATGACATAGATAGATAGATAGATAGAAAATTCTTTATTGCACATAAACATAATGTATCGTACATAGGCGAACTTAATGCTAGAGAGCATTCTCTTCCAGTTAACCTTTGTGTAGTTTTGAAAAAACCGAAAGG
Organism: Plemyria rubiginata; assembly: GCA_963576535.1. Lineage (NCBI taxonomy): Eukaryota > Metazoa > Arthropoda > Insecta > Lepidoptera > Geometridae > Plemyria > Plemyria rubiginata. Next base: position 9,894,650 of record OY754908.1, on the reverse strand, counting down.
GCAGTGCACACACATGGATGATGGGAGTTTTTTAATAATAACTAAACAAATAGGTATTAAATATTCGATATAAGATTATATATTAAAAGAAGTATACATACATAATAAATATTAAAAATAGGTACATTATAAACACATAATACATTATATAACTATGAATACATACGGTAGGTAGGTACTAACAAATGCATATTATTATAAATAATTATGAAATAAAGTCTAAACACTAATCACTCAAGATACCTCTGAATTTGTACTCATTGATCATGAGGCAAAGATAGTAATTATGCACTTTTGATCTGAAAACATCGACGGAAGACACTTCACGGATCAGGCACATAGGCCTTGCCTCCTTGAAAAAATAACAAAACCAGCATATTTTAATACAACTACTTAGCTGATTGAAAAAGCAGATGGCCATCCTGATGTTAAGTGGTAACCATCACCTATAAAAAAGCATTACCTCGTAAGTCACGCACGATAGGAATACGATGCAATGCCCTGCATCTATCAACTTGAGGCATACAGATGGTCAGCCTCATTTGCCTGTAGGTAATCACACCGGCAACCACACTCTTTAAACTGAAACACAGAACGCTGCTTGGCGGCAGAAAAGGGCGTGGTGGTAATATTTCCCCGGACGAGCCCTCACAAAGGAGCTCTACTTCTCTTTCTTCTGTTAGTTTGTTCTGTTAGTTGCAAATAAACATTATTTGATTTGATTTGATTTCTCTTTCAGCACCGCTTCGGCTGTTATCCTACTAATATTATAAACGTAAAAGTTTGTAAGTATGGATGGACGGATGGATGGATGGATGGATGGATGGATGGATGGATGAATGGATGGATGGATGGATGGATGGATGGATGGATGGATGGATGGATGGTTGGATGGATGGATGGATGGATGGATGGATGGATGGATGTTTGTTATTCTTTCACGCCGGAACGGCTGAACGGATCTGAATGAAACTTGGCAGAGAGATACAATATAGTCTGGAAAAGCACATAGGCTACTTTTTATCCCGCGGGAATACCGGGATTTGAATCTGAGCGGGTGAAACCGCGGGGCACAACTAGTTAGATAATAAATAATCAATTTGCAGGATTTGATTTCCACCTATGGACTTTGGACCCGCTGAACAACTCGGCTGCAGATTACTCCAACATAATGAGGAATATGTTTAACATGTCAATATTGACTTTATCTGTATCCGTGGTTATCGTTTTTATTTTCATTATTTTCACAAAGATTTATTGACTTTTTGTTTGGTTATCAGAGATCTTTTCCTGTGATTTTATTAGCTAAGTAAATATGTAATTAGGGGAGGGTGGGTAGCCCCGGACGGCGGGTACCCCGGACACTTCAAATATGAGGTGTTAACGCATACTTAGAAAACAAATAAACACACCTATTAGATGATGCAATTCAACGTGCCATCTATAGGTGGGTTTATTTGTTTTTTAGGTATGCGTTAACACCTCATTTGAGATGTCCGGGGGTACCCGCGCCGTCCGGGGCTACCCACCCTTCCCCTACATATAGGTAAATGTTGTGTTTTATATTTTAGAAGTAGTTATTTATGTCCATGGCATCCTTTCTGTTGTTCAGCTAGCAAAGAGTTTACACATAGCCTATCGATTTTAAAAATGTTATGTAAACAGGATTATTATTTATGGAGCCATTGCCTATGGCTTCGGTCGGTGGTCGTGATTTCAAATTCCTTGGTCGTGATGAACATGTTGATGTTACATATACCTATGTACACAAAGCTCACCCTAACATCAACTTGTCTACAATAACTAGAATAACTACTTATATACAAGTAGATTAGTTAATTGACTCAGGCGTGACTTTGCGGAAGTCCTTTGTTAAATATAAATTAACTTGAACAAAGCAATATGTAGTACTAATCCGCTGATCTAATCTCCTTAAGCTTACTTTTTTTTTTTCCCCTCTACCTGCCTTCACCCACACAAGCAAATGAGATGTAGTGAAAGACATAAAAGTTTCACTTTCACGTTCGGCGGGAAACTGAATGACGAATAAAATTATCAAGTGTCATGTATTGCGTCTATACACCTCATTTGCTTGTGTGGGTGAAGGCAGGTAGAGGGGCGTGCATTTTCAGAATGGATGATCTCTACCTCGGTATTTTCATTATTCAGTGATTAAATTAACTTTTTATTGATAACGTATGTTTTATTTTCAGAGTTTTGGTTTTGTTCTTGCTTTGATTTTCGTTTTGGTTTGACGCAGTAAAGTAGCACGCTGCATACCTTGTACCGTTGTATGGTAAACCAATGGGCTGACAGTAGAGTCACTGGGTGATGGTGTAAGGCTCCAGAGGGTTAAACTCTTTGCTCATCATGTGAGTTGCGTTGTTTGCCAATTTGTATCCCCACAAAGACATTGCCCCTTTGCACACTTTCTGGAAAGGCACATGAAAAAAATTCAATTCTTCTGTAGATACGTATATCTGAAAGTTTAGTCATTTGTGTTATTATCACAGCATACCTATTACGCAATGTGAAAATGTAATGGAACTAACAAGTGGCCCACCTGATGTTAATTGGCAACCATCACCTATAACAGAGCATTGTCACGTAAGCGACGCACGATAGGAACGTGCCCTACGATGCACTGCCACGCGTCCATCAACTTGAGGCATACAGATGTGAAGTCATGTGCCAGTGGTAGTACCTTCTTCCCCGGACGAGCCATTCACAAAGAGCTCTACTATTCTCTCTTTGAACTACATATTACCTACCTGTATATCCTCAACATGACTGTAGGTAAGTATATTGTTCCATCTGAAAGGCATATCTCGGGAGACCTTGAACGTGGAAAAAAACCCAGCCACTTTCACATTAGTGTGCGTGTGTAAAAATTCATCCGAAGATTTAATGGCACCCAGCCTTACAAACTTCAGTAGTTGGTGTGTGGTCTCCTTCGGTCTCAGTGCCAGTTCTTCATAACGGAGTACCCTACAAAATATAGTTAAGAAAGTTAGAGGCCTGTTTAAAAAGAACGATAGTGCTTAGTGACGCTTGGTAAAATTTTCGCCAGTAGATATTTTTATTGATTACCTAAGTATTATGTATTTTTACATATGAACTGGCAGGCGGTACTTCACACCGGGACAGCTTCTCAGTCTTTATAAAGCACAAGTCCGATCCGGTATGGAGTAGTGCTGTCACCTTTGGGATGGCTCAGCAAAGCACCAGCTTGCTGCCTTGGACTCGACTGAGCGCAGAGCTTTCAGGTTAGAGGTGAGCGACACATGGCGGAGACAAAAATCCAGTCTCGAACACCGTCGTCAAGTTGCTTGCTTATCGATCTTCTATAGGCTACATTTCGGTGAATGTGCCCAGGAACTACATGACCTCATTCCACCATCTCCATTCCACCATAGGACAAATAGATGTACGGCTCAATACCATCCATTCCTAGTTAGCATACCACCAATTCGCACAAAGCGCTTCAATTCAATTCAATATTTATAATATTTAATATTTATTATATAATATTATTATTATTGTAATTTAATATTTTGTATATAATATTTTTTCGCTCCTACCTTCATTAATGCGAAACGCTAAGGAGTGGAACACGTTACCGTCGTCTGTTTTTCCTGACCATTACAATATAAGTCTCCAAGGCAAGAGTGAATAGGTGTCTTCTAGATCGTTCTGCTCCAACGTAGGCTACATCGTCGCTTACCATCAGGTGAGATTCTAGTCAAAGGACGGTCTATTTTAGTTAAAAAAAAGTCATGGTTGTTTGTAGAATCGTCACCCCGGACTATACGATAGATCTTTATATCAGTTCCTAGCAAAGGACCTATATTAATCCCTATCTTTTGATATAACTTTGACAAGATTTCAAGAAAAATTGTCTTAGTAATGGATATTTGAAATATCGATTTAGTGTCATCTTTATGATATTTTTTATCGAGAAAATTATCATTATTTACGTTTCTATCTTTACACAGCCAGCGCTCGAGTACATGTTCAATTTTAAAGCTTTTGTTTTTTTTTCATATGTTTTTTACATTTTAGTAGATGAGACAGCTGTTCAAAATCCGCCTTAAGGCAGCACCGGACGGATTTTGATAATCTATTGGGTACTTAAGTACCCAATAGATTATGTAGATAATGATTAGTATATAGGTCCTGAAATTTTAATATTGTCCGTTAGTGACTACCGCCTTTAGTTTTAAACTAGATCTATCCATCCAAGGTTGCCTGGAAGAGATCGCATTCGTTCGCTCACTCACTCAATCAATAATGATCATATAATTTGTCACACACACAAGCCCTTACTTGCAGTTGTTGGTATAAAGAACACTTACATAAGTCGGTCTGGGTACTTCTGGATCAGCCGACCAGCAGCCACATAATTACTGACCATGTCGGCACAGAGTAGCTCTGGTTGCCTGCAGTCAGGAGCTCGCTGGCAAAATTCGAGATGCCGACGTGACTGCATAACACCTCGAGGATCACGTAATAGCAATATGACTTTAATGTTAAGCCTGTTAATTAAAGTAAGGTTAAATTATATTCATCGGCAAATGTTATTTTTTTATTCAACTATTAGAAGGAACATGGTCACGGAGCTAAAACTTCATGCAGATGGCAATCCCCTAAATGTTTTTAAGAGTAGTAGAGCTCTTTGTGCAGGGCTGCCTGCACAAGTTGATGGACGCAGGGCAGTGCATCGTAGGGTAGGTATTGTTATACCTCTTAAAATCAGGTGGACCATCTGCTTGATCCATAAGCTAAGTTGTATATATAGATAGTTATAGAAAGTAATGTGATAAAGGTTGAGAATGATATCAGTCTACTTACTCTTTGTCTTCCAAAATATCTTCAATAAGACTCAATCTCACACGTACAATCTTCATACTCTGGACAGGGAACAGCTTACAAAGTCTTGCTGTAAAATTTGCATCAAAACACAGCTCTTCCTTATGTTTACAATGGTCCCATAATATTTTGGTATGATTCAATTGCCACATATGCATCTTCCTATATTTAAAATAGTCATCCATACCACTGTAGTCACATTTGAGCAGTTGCTTGATATTCTTTATGGCGTCATCTGCATGTGGAGTCCCTCTGAAGATTCGTATGACGCCATAGTGCAAAAGGGGTTCATAGTGGTAAAAGTTACCAGGCATAGCATCTAAAAGCTCACCAAAAAATGTTGATCCTGATCTCCAGGTGGATATGATGACAGTTCTTATAGGGTTCCCTTCGGTTTCCAAAATTAAATCTTCCAACTTATTTGCACCAAAATTTGTTAGGTTGTAATTCAGAAATTCGAGTTTAATTTTAGCGCGACTTATGTCCAGAATTTTTTCAATATTTGGCGGGCCTTCGTATGGGTCTGTGAAAATAGGTTGCAGCAAACCTTCTTTTCCTTCGGTTTTGAAATGGGTGAATTCATTTCTGAGGTTTTCGGTGGGCGGTTGATAATTCACGTTACATGTATATCGACTCCCAGTAAAAATTAGAACACTGAGACCAAATCCAAAACATGCGTAAAAAAAGTTTCGGCGCAGCATTTCGACAGCACTACTCGACTACAAAAGATACTTCGACAGTACAACAACCTACTTATGTAAGAACAAGGAATATATATAACACTCTCTGACGAATGTAAGAACCGGAAAATATTTTGTCTGTTTTTTTGTTCTGTTCTGATATTAAGTAAATTAAAGCACAGGTGTTGTTTCATTCAAACAACAACTGTGCTTAACCGTGGGTAGTATGAGTGAGACGCATGCATATGCAGCACGTCACACCGTCGTGTGTACTTCATTATCAGCTCTACCCCATTCGCAGCGGCTCAAAAACCAGGTCTGACTCATTTTATTAGGACATGCCAGTCTAATATACATATTAACCCAGTACAAATAGGGTCTATTTCAGAAAAAAGCCATTCGCATCATTTTTTTTGCTAAAAGAATTTAAACTCTTACTACTAAGAAATAAGGTCTAATTTGCAATGCAGAAATTTTTCCACTCAAGAGTGGTTGAGCTGTACCAGCTCAAAACACAAAATGATGAACACAACTCAAACGGTTCAGAGAGTGGTTTCATTGTAAAACAGAACCTTGAACCGTTTGAGTTACTTATACGTTTTGTGTAATTGAGTGGTTTAATACGCATACGGACAATTTGTCGGTTGAATCATTTGAAGTAATATCTGCGCTAGATGGTGGAGTAGGAATGATTTGTAAGTAATACGGTTCATTTTAGAAATCATGTTTTGTTGTTGGGTGGGTACGGCGATAAATAGTTTGCATCAAGATTTTCTGTTGCATCAGTTGGTGAATAAGGTTCATTTTATAAAGTAGAGGGTTTCTTAGGCTACCGGTGGCTTCACTCACGCGTTAGGTAGCCATGATTTGCTATCATTATTTTTTAAGGTATTTTCCCGTTTAAGAACGCTACACAATAGTAAAATGTGATACCTATTTAATAAAAAAAGTAGACATAAGAAATTAGGTATATTTATTTCTAAATTTATTTTGTAGTTATCATTCTACTCTAACTTCGGAAACTCCCACGAAAGTCTTCTTAAAAAGTTAGTAGGTTTGCATGCTAGGTAATTTAACTAACATAATTTGTTAGAATAAAATAAACATAGTTAAGTACATACTTAGAATTTATTATTTATAATTAGTAGTATATCTACTCTACCTATATACAAAAGTGAAAACTTAAAACACACATGTACCTACAACTTATTTTGGAATAAACAGGCTTTTTATTTTACTTATTTATAATTATTCCCTATTTATTACAAGGTTTAGTCACAAAATATGAACATCTTTCGCATTTATAACTAAGTAAATTAGCTAGGATAGGATAGTTGTTTGAATCTAGTAAAACTGACCATACCTACTAAAAATATGACACATACAGATGGCCCACCTGATGTTGAGTGGTTCAAAATAAAATTATTTATTTTACAAAGACTGGTAAGGTTAGGGTGACTTTCAATTACCCCTCAAATGATGGAAAATGAGGTCAAAGGTTAATTCTAGCCAAAGTCATATCTTCGTGCTTGTTTGAAGTTTTTGAAGTTTCCTTGCAATTTTGAGCTGTCTGAGCCGCGGTTCAGCTCCAGCTCGAGACTATAAATGAGCTGATGCGCTGCAGATCATGATTTTTGAGTGAGTTACCCATGGTTAACTGTGCTTAATTTGGCTAGGGTTGCCACCAATCATTGTAAAATGATGCGCACTGCGCGTGGTGTGCTGTGCTGTGATACATTTTGAGTTATAGACAGTTCGTCCGAGGCAAAAATTCTAAAAAAGATGAAACTGTGGTTGAAATGCTTTGCTTAACGACTTCAGGGGGGTGATTTTAATTCACTCGGAAAGCCTTGTCGGATTCGATATCGGGATTCCCAACGGAGTTTTCGAATAACGCGATTTTAATTTCCGTCATCGACAACTTTTGACATTAGGATTCGAAAAGATTACGTGTGACTTTCCGCCAGCTATTTTGTGGCGGAAACCTTTCCATGGAAGAGTTTGGGTACGAAAATAATAACGAAGTATAAAAAAAATAAGTACGCGCGGTGCATAAACTGGCGGGAAAATTAAAAAAGAAAGAGCGGCAAACTGGAACTTGCATGAACAATTGAACATGCCATCATTAGCCTCAACCAGGCATCAGTATCAAAAGCTATAAGCCAAACTACAGATGCGCTCAACAAATCACAAGTTTTGACCAAATGGATAAAATTCCCTCAAAGCAGCAGTGAAAGGGAACCAACTATTCAAAAGTATGTTCTCCCTTCTGCTCCAAGGATACTCTTATGGTCCTAAGTAGTGTGGTGTAAGTACTACCACCACGCCTTTTTCTGCCGACAAGCAGCGACGCTGTGTTTCGGTTTGAAGAGTGTGGTCGCCGGTGTAATTACAGGCACATGAGGCCTAACATCTGTATGCCTCAAGTTGATGGACGCAGGGCAGTGCATCGTAGGGCACGTTCCTATTGTGCGTGACCTACGGGGCAATGTTTTGTTTATAGGTGATGGTTACCACTTAACATCAGGTGGGCCATCTGCTTGTTCCATCAGCTAGTAGTATAAAAAAAAAAAAAAAAAAGTAGGTAATAAAAATTACAAATTAGATTTTATGAGTAGGCTGGTAGGTACCTAGTACATTTGATTTTAATGTCGGTATGTACATTATCTAGTAACTACAGGAAACGGTGTATTTAAAAAAACAATGCTTATTTCACAATATAGATAAACGAACACATGTTACTCACCCTATTCATTTTCTTTTGCGTTCACCACTTCCAACTAAAATATTTAATATTGGCGCCAAAAGGTATATAATTTACCGCCGCGCAGCTCGGGAACACAAATCTACCGCCAACAATAAAATGTTTACGGAGCATGTTTCACATAAATCACTAAGTATTTCGATTTCGAGCAAAAAATTAAAACTGTAGGTACGTGATTCATAAATTAACAAAATAGTTTCTGAAATAGTTAAAAATGCAACATTTTAACTGTAAAAGCATAAAATAGTTCATAATTGACCTATTTTAATTTTCTACCATTTTCTACCATTATAAATCGTCCTCGTAAACTATTGACTATATGACGACCTCTGTGGCGCAGCGGGCGAGAGTCCGCCTGCGAAGCAAGAGGTTGCGGGTTCGATTCCTGCCTCGGAACAAATTTGTGTACGATCTGCAGAAATTTGTTGCGTTGGTCTGGGTGTTTTCTATGTATATAATAAAAAATATCTATCTATGTAAGTATATAATGTATTAAATATATCAGTCATCTAGACCCATAACACAAGCTTTGAGTAGCTTACTTTGGGGTTAGATGGTGCTGTGTGGATTGTCTAGCATTATTTATTTTATTATTTTTTTTTTTATTAAAATTGAAATCGCAAGTTTCCGTCATGTTTCAATTCCGCTGTCGGACCGTTAGTGAATCAAAATCGCGTTTTATGGAGTTGGCGGAATCGAAAACGTTTCCGTCAAATTTGTTTTGTGTGCCGAATCCCACACCGGCGGGATTTAAAATCACCCCCCAGTTGTTTTGTAGCACAAAGAGAAGCAATCCTACAGTTTTTGATGATTCGTTGATGTCTTAGTACAATACAAAATCATTTATTTAAGCCACACTTAAACACAATTTACAAAAGACAAGAACATACATGAAAATTAAGTGAATAACATAATTGGCCATTATCATACTTACTATTATAAACGCGAAAGTTTGTAGGTATGGGTGGATGAATGGATGTTTGATACTCTTTCACGCTGGAACGGCTGAACGGATGAAACTTGGCAAAGAGATAGATTATAGTCTGGAATAGCACATAGGCTACTTTTTATCCCGTGGGAATACCGGGATTTATATTTGCGCGGGTGAAACCCCAGGGCGCAAATAGTTCAGCATAACGCTTACCTACCTATATCGCAGGTTTTGCATGACAACTTTGTCTTTCGTCTACATTTTTGTTGTTGTTTTATTTGTTAATTTTTATTTAAAGATGTTGTTCGATTTCTAGTTGTAACCTATTAGATAAGTAGGTAGGTAAGTACCTATCTGTAAAAGCACTAGGTTTAAGTAAATAAATAAATAAATCGTTTGTTATTCGGCGGTGTGACGCTAGTTTACTAACGGATTCTAATAAGGACTTTCCTAACGCTTTCGTGCTCCTTCTTTTTGTGCATCGCCAAACCTGATGTTTATTTTGGTAAGTAACTATCAACCACTTTTTACTTTCCACTGCCGGATAAGATTGATTTCATGGTCACTTCTTACGACATCCATGAGGTAAGGACGTCTCGGACTTGGTAAGACACTGTGAATTAAACAAATTTAATATGATAATATCTGCAGACACAAACGCGCATCACCCAATATGGGGCATGCCGACATCGAACAGTAGAGGAGACGATCTGGTAAACTTTCTTTTTACAACCTCCCTCTCCATAGCAAACAGGGGCTCAGAACCGACCTTCGTGACTAAAAGATCCAGTACCATCATAGATCTGACCATGGTCTCGGGCAACTGCCCTGATGTCGTGCAGAACTGGAGGGTCTCGGACGAATCCTCCTGCTCCGACCACAGGTGGATCAGATACAAACTGGCATTGAGCACCACAACACCAGCACCGACCCGAAACCCGCGACGAACCGACAAGGTAATGTTTGCTGAATCTCTCAAACAGCGTCTCGCAGAAACCACAATCAGGTCAGATATAACAAGCACGTCAGATTTAGAAAGCGTAATCAAAAACATAACGACAAGCATTTCCAGGAGCTTTGAAGAAGCCTGCCCCCTTGCAGCCACGCGGCTGAGAGACTCGGCAAACCAAGGCTGGTCCAAAGAACTGGAAAGATTAAAACACACTGTAAGAAGGTTATTCAACAGGGCTATTAACACTCGCGACGACAATGACTGGGACAAATACAAGCTGGCCCAAGCCAAGTACAAGAAATGTATTCGTCGCAGTGGTCGACGCAGGTGGAAAACTTTCTGCACTAACATTAAATCTAACAACAAATCTAACAGAATTAGGAAAATCCTCGCAGCAGAACCAAGACGTGAAATGGGATCGCTAAAAGGACCGAACAACACATACACAAAAACAACAATAGAAACACACAAACTCTTACTACAGACACACTTTCCGGAATGTCAATTAATGGACGACACCGAGTGGCGAAGTACCGACATGCCAACGCCAGACGATAACGACTGGGCAGTTGCACGGTCCGTCATAACAGAAGACAAAGTACACTGGGCCATCAGCACCTTTCAGCCGTTCAAGTCACCTGGACTTGACGGTATTTTCCCCGCCCTCCTGCAGTGGGGCAAACAACACCTTGCAGCAGTGCTGACAAGTGCGTTTAGAGCATGTGTAGCCTTCCGCTACGTACCACTACAATGGAGAGAGGTAAGAGTACTCTTCATACCTAAACCGGGGAAAAGCGACTACACCGAAGCAAAATCCTACAGACCGATCAGCCTCACTTCTTTCTTACTTAAAACTCTTGAAAGACTTTGTGATCGGCGCATTAGAGACAACATACTTGTAACTGCACCCATCCACCCACAGCAACATGCTTACAGCGCTGGTAAATCAACAGAATCAGCGCTACATGTGGTAGTGAGCAGACTTGAACGGGACATAGCAAATAAAACTCTATGTCTCGCAGCCTTCATAGACATTGAAGGCGCTTTCGATAAAACAAACTTTAATAGTATCAATGTTGCACTAAGAAAACATAAAGTAGAATCGACACTGGTAGATTGGATCATAAACATGCTGCAGCTTAGAGCTGTAAGAGTGGACCTGCAGGGACAAACCAGGGGGGTGGTGGCAAAGGGCTGTCCGCAGGGAGGTGTCCTTTCACCACTACTATGGAACCTAGTAGCAAATGATCTAATCACCAAATTAAATGCACAACGGTTTTTCACGGTAGGCTATGCGGACGACCTTGCCATTCTAATATCAGGGCACTTTGCCAGCGTAGCTTGCAACTTAATGAATAACGCTTTAAAGGTCGTCGAAACATGGTGCAGAGACTACGGCTTAACCGTTAACCCAACAAAAACGGAACTCGTGATGTTCACAAACAAGCGCAACCTAGGACCATACCTTCTACCATCTCTCTTTGGCACTAGACTAAAGCTATCAGAGGAGGTTAAGTACCTAGGCATTACAATGGATAGTAAACTAAACTGGGCTAAGCATTTAGAAAACAAAATAAAAAAGGCCACCATCTCCTTCTGGTAATGTCGCAAGATGGTGGGCAAGACATGGGGACTTCAACCGAAGATAACCCTATGGCTCTACAACACCGTTATCCGGCCCTCGCTTACGTACGGTGCCTTAGTATGGTGGCCTCGGACAAAACAGGTCACCGCGACAAATAAGTTACAAAAGTTTCAGAGACTTGCATGTGTAGCGACAACAGGCTGCATGAAGACTGCCCCCACGGCAGCAATTGAAGCCCTGATAGGTCTAACACCCCTACACCTACACGTGCAACAGGAAGCAGCTACGGCTGCCTTTCGACTTTGGGCTCTAAAACTATGGGAAACAGACACACGAGCACGCCACACTACCATAATAGGACAATCGATAGGCAATAACCCTCTTTTGCTCTCCGTTTATGACAGGATCCCTAAAATGCACATACAGACTAGGAGCTACACTATACAACTACACGAGGAGCCTAGTGACAGCTCTGGTATACATGAAATACGTATATACACAGACGGCTTAAAAACCAAAACAGGCACAGGTGCAGGAGCGTTCTCGGAAGACCTAAACATCCATATAGCTGCATCTCTGGGCCAACACAACTCCATCTTCCAGGCAGAATGTGTTGGCATAATTCAAGCTGCCAGTGCAGTACTACGAAGGAAGGTAACTGGTTACAACATCAGAATCCTCTCGGATAGTGCTGCAGTACTACATGCACTAAACAGGTATGAACACAACTCCGGACAGACCATACAATGCCACCAGCTGTTGGAAGAGGTATGAAAAAATTACAACCACAAGTTTGGCGCAGCTTTCGTCTTTAGGTCACGAGGCCGTCCGTGTCGACTCACATTATTCGTATTGGTAATTTTATGGCCAGCGTGTCGATTCCCTATTATTTATTGAAATAAATAAACCAAATAAATTTTAAATATTATTATTTATAATAATTATTATCAAAAATCAAAAATTAAAAAACCAAATAAACCAAAATAAACATTTAAGTTTGGCAATGCACAAAAAGAAGGGGCACGAAAGCCTTAGAAAAGTCCTTATTAGAATCCGTTAGTAAACAAGATTTATTTAAAAAAAAAAACCCGAGTGCCCGAACTAAAAGTATGTAGGTAGGTAAATAAGATAATGTTTTCAATTTGATCCTTTTTAATATTGAAATCCATTCTTCAGTAGTCATTATTCTTCATTTTTATCATTCGTCTCTTGACGAATAATCGCAGACAGTCGGAGGCTCGTGTACTAGCAGTTTACTGACGCCTGTGGTTGTATAACTCATTTTGATCACTTTGGGGTTACCAGCAATTACATTTTTTTATACAAAAATCTTCATATCTTCGAAACGGCTGCATAGGTTTTGATGCGGTTTTTTCTTAACGATTTGTATGACCATAGAGAAGGTTTAATATATTTTAGTATCACTCATGGCCTAGTTCGCTAAAGTGACTTAACGAATTTTGCGTTTTTGTTTTGTCAAAGACAAAACCAAAACGCAAAATTCGTTAAGTTAGTAAGGGTTTAGTTACTTACTTTAAATAAAAAACTAATACATTATTTGAAGACACTTCATCAATCTCTTGATTTTGGTACCCATATTGCTATTATTATTATTATTATTAATTCATTTATTTCAGATATAAAAAATCCATAAAATATCAAATACACAAAAATTTACGACTATACATGCACCTTATAAATTAATATTTTTATTATAATGAAATGTCACAGAAAATTTAAAATTAGAATTGAAAATTTGATAAAATAGAAATAAAATTATGAAACTTTATAAAATAAATTAAAATTTTGATCAGATGGAGCCCATAACTATCTCCATCCACCTGTATTGTATCGGACAGTCAGTCCTCGCTATAATCATCTTCAGGATGCCATTGCTGCTGCCTCGCGCACGCTGAAGCTATGATAGCGAAAAGATTTTTTTTAATGTGAGAGAATATCGCTCCTCTTTTCCTTCCCTCGTGACTTTTTGTTTTTTTTTTATTTCTAAGGACACTTGGAAAGTTGCGACGAATCTTTTGATACTAGAATCATCAAAATCCATCCAGCCGTTTGGTTACTACGTGGTAATAAAGGAAATATCGAAGCAAGGATACATAAATACATGCATACATACACGCCAAACACATAACCCTCGCGGCACTCGGGTAACTAGCGTCACACCGCCGAATAACAAACGATATATTTATTAACTTACACCTAGTGCTTTTACAGATAGGTACCTACCTACTTACTTATCTAATACGTTACAAACTAGAAATCGATCAACATCTTTTAAATAAAAACTAACAAATAAAACAACAACAAAAATGTAGACGAAAGACAAAATAATAAAAATCACTAGACAGCATTAGATACCTAGTTATTTACATTATTCAGTGATAAAATTGACTTTTCATTGATAACAGATGTTTTATTTTCCCAGGTTTGGTTGTGTGTGGTAGGTTTGTTCTGACGCAGTAAAGTAGCACGGTGCATTCTTGTACCGTTGTATGGTAATCCAATTGGTTGTTAGAAGAATCACTGGGTGATGGTGTAAGGCTCCACAGGGTTAAACTCTTTGCTCGTCATGTGCGTTGCGTTGTTTGCCAATTTGTATCCCCACAAAGACATTGCCCCTTTGCACACTTTCTGGAAATGCACATGAAAATAATTCATTTCTTCTGTAAATCTGAAAGTTTTAGACATTAGCATACCTATTATGCAATGTGAAAATGATGGCCATGTTTTTTTTAAACAAAAATACAACTAGGTTATAAAACCAGTTAGTGCCCAACTCATGTTAATTGGTAACCATCACCTATAACAAAGCATTGTCACGTAAGCGACGCACGATAGGAGCGTGCCCTACGATGCACTGCCACGCGTTCATCATCTTGAGGCATACAGATGTGAAGTCATGTACCAGTGGTATAGTACCTTCTTCCCCGGACGAGCCATTCACAAAGAGCTCTACTCTTTGAACTTATTACCTGAATATCCTCAACATGGCTGTAAGTAAGTAAATTCTTCCACCTGAAAGGCATATCTTTTGAGACCTTGAACGTGGAATGAATCCTATCCACTTCCACAGCAGTGTGCGCGTGTAAGAATTCATCCAAAGATTTAATGGCACCCAGCCTTAAAAACTTGAGTAGTTGATGTGTGGTCTCCTTCGGTCTCAGTGCCAGTTCTTCATAACGGAGTACCCTACAAAATATAATTATGTAGGTAATTAAAATAATAATAAAACTTCACACATAAAGTCAAACTATATAGCGCTTAGATGATGCTTGGTAAAATCTTCGCCAGTAGGTATTTTTATTTATTACCTAAGTATTATTATTTTTACATTATGGCAACATAAATAAATAAATATTGTCGGACTTTCCACACAGCACTATCTAAAGCCCCAAACTAAGCTTATGCTTCTGATATGGGAACCAGATAGCTGATATACTACTTATATACTTTTTTTTTTAAATACATACTTATAATATTATATAACACCCAGACAGAGAACAAACATCTATGTTCATCACACAAATGTTTGTTCACGGTGGGAATCGAACCCACGACCTACGGCGCAGAAGGCAGAGCTACTACCAACTGAGCTATGTTGGTTGTCAAGGCAACATGAACTGACAATAAGCAGGTCATGGTTGTTTGTAGAATCATCACCCCGGATAGATCTTTATATCAGTTCCAAGAAAAGGACCAACGACATGTACCTTTACATATCGCGCGAAATTAAAAGATGAAGAGCTCAAAATATTTCTTCCTGGGAAAACTTTGGGGAGATATATTTACCTACAGCAGCGGGTTTCTTCAGACTTATAATGATCATGTAATTTATCACAAGCCCTTACTTGCAGTTGTTGGTATAAAGAACACTTACATAAGTCGGTCTGGGTACTTCTTGATCAGCCGACCAGCAGCCAGATAATTACTGACCATGTCGGCACAGAGTAGTTCTGGTTGCCTGCAGTCAGGAGCTTGCTGGCAAAATTCGAGATGCCGACGTGACTGCATAACACCTCGAGGATCCCGTAATAGCAATATGACTTTAATGTTAAGCCTGTTAATTAAAGTTAGGTTAAATTATATTCATCAGCTAATGTTATTTTTTTATTCAACTACATATTAGAAGGAACATGGTCACTGAGCTAAAACTTCGTGCAGATGGCCAACCTAATGCATTCCCCTAAATGTTTTTAAGGGTAGATAGAGCTCTTTGTGAAGGGCTGCCCCACCACGGTTGATGGACGTAGGGCAGTGCATCGTAGGGCACGTTCTTATCGCGCGTGACTTACCTATACGAGGTAATGTTTTTATAGGTGATTGTTACCTCCATCTGCTTGATCCATCGGCTAAGTTGTATATAAAGAAACAAAGCTTTGCCTCGTACCTAAGTCACACGTTATAGGAAAGTGCCCTATGATGCATTGCCCTGCATCCATCAAGTACTTCCCCGGACTAGCCCTTCACAAAGAGCTCTATCTATCTACTACTATTATGGAAGAACACTGCGGGCCTTCGGCATACCTACACACTTTTCTATTCTATCTTTTAATTTTTATACGTTCGTTAGGTACTTATAGTGCGCGTCACGCAAAAAGAACGCCGGAAGGAGGGGGAGGGGGTGTAATGGCGCGAGTATTTTGTATGCGCAAACGCAAACACATACCCCGTGCACTGTAAGGTAGGTAGGTACAAATAAAGAATATTATTGAGGAAGTTTACACAAATGTAACATAGTAGGTATGACGTCACTGGTGGCTAATCCAATTTTGTTAAGAGGGTATCGAGCAAAATAATACAAAACAACAGTCACCGTTAAAGAAATGTTTTCAATGATATTGCAGCAATTAATATAAAACTAAGTAATTAGTACCAAATTGAACGTATCTACAATTATCAATTGGCAAAAATATCAATTTATACATAGTTTATTAAACAAAATGACGCAAAGTTCAACAACAGACCGAACGGCGTTTTAAGGATTTGTTATAGCAAACTATTGATTTCATTCACAAACTTAAATTCATATTGATCTCAAATGTTTGGTCTACAATTATCAAATTTTAGATTTCCGAAATATCGTTTGGTTATTTAGTATTTTTTTTTTTAATCATCTAAAATCCGCCATACATTTTTACTATGGCAGCGCGAAGTTACAATATATACTTGGCGAACACAATCGAAAATTCAGTTGACCACCGGAGCTCAGAGAGAGGTTACGTCTCTTTGCGGAGCGATACGCGCCAAGAACCCACTCGCGATCTAACGTGTATACACACAGACTGCAAACACTTAAAGTGAGGTAAATATTTTTTGTTGATTTTGTTGTAATTTTTTTTCAAAACAAAGTTATTTATTTTCATCTTTGTTTTATAATGACAAATGTGCGTGGCATACACAAGAAGATCCCCAGTAGACCGGTTTCGGCGGAATCCGTACTGGCGGTCGCTGAGGAGGTCGTTATCTTCGATGTATGCGAGGAGTTTACCGTTCAGTACACGCTCCATACATTTGCAAAGTAGAGAGGTGACTGAGATAGGGCGGTAATTTGTCGGGTCGGCGCGGCTACCTTTCTTGGGCAAAGGCTGCACACTTTTTTTTTTTTTAAGAACCACTGCGGGGATACCGTCGGGTCCACTAGCTTTATTCACGTCGAGACTACGTAGTGTTTTGAGCACTTCCTTTTGCTGGATGCGAACTTCAGGCATCTTGGATTCGCATTGAGGAAGGCAAGGTGGAATTTCACCAGAGGTATCTAGACGCGAGTTTTCCGCAAATTGAGTAACAAATAAATTTGCTTTCTCAATTGAAGTGTGAGCTAGCGATCCATCAGGTTTCACCATCGGGGGAAGGGAAGGACGGCTGAAGTTGGCTTCGACCGATTTGGCCAATGACCAGAAAGCTTTGCTTCCCGCGGGGTACGAGGCAAGCTTAGCTCCCATGCGACCAATCCAATCGAAACGCGACTTCCGTATCACCTTTTTGCTGGATTTGGCGGCTTTGTTGTAAGCTTTCTTCTTCTGCTGCGTATCAGAGGCTTTGCCATTCCGTGCATCAACCCAGGCAAGATAGGCTGCATGTTTTTGCACTTCTGCGCTAGCACATGCTGAACCAAACCACGGGCGAGCACTTGTTGAAGGCGAAGCATCAGAGAACGGAATAAAGTATTCCATTGCTCTTTTGATCACCTCCGTGACGGCATTAGCGCAATCCGTGGGATCGCTAGAAGAAAAGCAGGTTGGCCGCCAAGGATAAGACGCAAAGAAATGGCGCATCTCATCCCAGTCTGCTGACTTATATCGCCATATTCGCCGACTTCCTCTAGGAGACGGGTCGGGTGGCGAATATGACGATAAAGACCTCACCACACAGTGGTCTGAGTCGCCCCAACCACCCGCCCATCCACCAAAACCCATATTACAGAAAAGTCGGGCTCTTCAAGGTCACGCAGACGCAGACAGCAGATATTGTCCCGAGCAAACAAACAAATACCAGCTTTTGGTAAAAACTTGTCCTCCAGTGCATAGCCTGGGTACGTGAGGTACGCTGTGTAGGGGGGGGCACTGAATCTGCGTCTCCGTGAGGAATAACAAGTGCGGCTTTTTGGTCTCGAGATAGTGGTGGACCGGGTCGAGATTTGAGTGCAAACCTCGAATGTTGGAGAAATGCACTTGAAGTGAGAGGAGAGTAGAATCCAAGATGGCGGATTCATGTTTTTTCTTAAATATTTGATATGGGTATCGTTTTATAGGTTTTCGGGAGCGCTGATTGCAATACTGACATTAATTTTAAAATCCAAGATAGCCGATTAATTATTTTTCTTAAATATTTATATGCCGCCGTCTTGGCTTTTCAAATTAATGTCAGTATTGCAATAAGCGCTCCCAAAACCTATAAAACGATATCCATATCAAATATTTAAGAATAAAAATGAATCCGCCATCTTGGATTTTAAAATATATTGTCAGTATTGCAATCAGCGCTCCCGAAAACCTATAAAACGATACCCATGTCAAATATTTTAGAAAAAAAGCGAACCCGCCATCTTAGATTTTAAAATTAATCTCATTATTGCAATCAGCGCTTCCGAAAACCTAGAAAACGATAATAATAATAATAATAATAATAATTTATTTATTTGGCACAAGAAGGTTACACAAAAAAAAATAGACTAAAGTAAAATAATAGGTAACTAACCTAACTTATCTAAGCTTATACTTAAGTAAGAGGTAGGTAGGTACATGATTTGGTACAAATAACATTAGGTTTGTAATGTAGTTAGGTACTACATTACATTTGTATACAATTAATAATCGTTTTTTAAGTTGGTAGTTATGAACAATAAAAAATAATAGTGAATGGGATTTGTTTCTGCACTGATCCCCACCCTAGGAATATATCCTGTGTTGTGGGGGTCAGTTCTCTTTCGTGTTTGATACATGATGTATGTTGTGTGTATGTGGGGGAGAAGGCTGTGTTTTGTGCGTAAGAATGTTGTGTTCTGTGAAACGAGAGTGTTTTTTGTATTGAAACGATGCGTGTATTTGTAAGCGTGATGTATGATGTGTAGGGGTGTGTGCTAGAGTGATGCAAAGGTGTGAGTATTGTTATCGTAAACGTGATATTAGGTATGTTTTGTAAATAGATAAAGGTAAAGGTGTGTGCTAGTGTAATGAAGAGAAGTGTGTGTTTGTAAACGTAATATTATACTGTAGAGGGGTGTGCTAGTATGATGCAAGTATGGTTGTGGAAAGGTGTGTGTATGTAGGTTAGTTGGTAACGATGTGTGAAATTGTGGGCACTCCTGCTACTACCAGTCTCTTAAGAGTCTGGGTATCACAGGAGTGCCCACATGTGGATGTATGTATGTATGTGCGTGTGTTTTATTGCTAGGTCAATCTTGATTGTAGGTAGGCGTGAGAAGAGAGGGCTGGTAATTATGGGGGTCAAAGTAGGTACGGTTAAGGTAGGTATTCTGTGAAACGCTTCATGTTGGCGTAATAAGCAGTTTTTCCGTGTCGTTATAATTCAGTGTAAGGAGCCATGCTGTTGAAAGTTTTCTACAATTTCGTTTAGTTAGTGTTAGCAGAGTAAGTTTTTCATTTAATTTAGTATAGAGGTATGGTCCTAGGTAGAAAAAAGATCTTTTGCCGAAGCTGGTCGATATTTTAGGCGTTTTCCATGATGTTTTTCGTTTACTTAGTGTTTCGGATATATTGAGCGGCGCTTTTTTGTGATATTTTATGGTTGTGGCCAGTACAAAGGTTTGTCGAACAGTTAGATGCTGTACATCTTGGTATAATGTTTCAGTTGGATATCTATAAGGCTTCCTGTATGCTACTTTCAAAATAGCTCGCTGGGCACGCTCTAGAGGGAGTAGAGTGGTTTTGCATGCAGAGCCCCAGGAAGATACACAATACGAAAGGACTGACTGACACAGAGCAAGGTAAACAAGTCTAACGGTTTCTTCGTCGGCAAAAGACCTTAGCTGTTTAAAGATGTGGAGTAATTTCATAAGTCTGCTACGCAGTGAGCTGATTTGGTCTTTCCACGTGAGGTGTTCGTCAATGAGAATACCGAGGTATTTCATAGTTCGAACTGCGTTGATTGTAGGGCAATTGCAGTTTTCGGTGCATTTTGCGTTAGAGGTTTGATGTAGTTTTAGGTTTAGTGGTGAAGATGGTGCTGTTCGTTTTGAGATACTGAAGGCTACATATTTAGTTTTGTCAATGTTAAGTGTCAGTAAGTTGTATTGAAGCCAGTTTGAGACAAGTTGTAGACCTGATTGTGCGACGTGTGAGACCTCACTCCAGGTCTTACCGTGAAAGATAATGGCAGTATCATCTGCGAACGTAAAGATTTTGGCGCTTGCTAGGTTTAGAGCGCATAGGCTGTTAATGTACACGAGAAACAGCGTAGGGCCCAGGACGCTTCCCTGGGGGACACCAAACTCTGACTCAGTAAAGTCACTAAAGTTATTTTCTACCCTTACTCGTTGTTTCCGCGCGCTGAGATAAGACTCGAACCACTTCAGTGGAATTCCTCTAACCCCCGTAGCCTCCATTTTTTTAAGAAGTATAGGTTTTGACACAGTATCAAAGGCCTTCGCAAGGTCAAGAAAAACGCCAATGCACCGTTGTCCTAGGTCCAGTTTATTCGTAACGTAGTCGGTGAGATTGGTAACAGCGTCTTCTGTTGATCTATTGTTACGAAACCCATATTGATTATCCGACAGCAGTCCTTGTTTTTCTAAGTAACCGAGAAGGCGCTTATTGACCACTTTCTCTATAATTTTAGACAAGGATGTCAGGAGAGAAATTGGTCTGTAGTTAGAGGCTTCGTGAGGGTCGCCAGTTTTGTAAACAGGGGTTATGTTAGCAATTTTAAGTGAATCCGGCATAACTCCACTGGTTATACTCATGTTGGTTAGATGAGCGATAATTGGCGATAGCACTTTTGAGTTCTGCTTGAGAATCCGATTATTAATGTTGTCCCAACCAGGGGCTGATTTGATCTTAAGAGAGCTTATTATTTTCGAAATTTCGTAAGGATCGGTGGGTGTCAGGAACAAAGAATCTGTAGATGAGCCCGATGGTATACTCACAAGAGATGCTAGTTGGTTTTCGGTCATGGCGAGGGTGCTTAAAATATTGTTGGCCAGGTCCTTGCCAATTTTTGTAAAATATTCGTTAGCTTTATTTATTGATATATTTATGTTTTCTGATTTTTTTAGTAGTTTGCTATTTTTGAGTTTTTGTTTTTTAATATTGCAGATAGTTTTTATGCTTTCCCATGTCATCTTGCTATTACCTTTTGCATTTTTCAGCTGGTTTCGATTATAATTTTTCTTTGTGTAGTGTAGGATTGACATACATTTGTTTCTGTAGGTTTTGTATGTTGATTGGATTGCTTCATTTTTAGGGTTTTGTTTAGCGTTTAAGTGTAAATTATCTTTTTTTCGAATGCATTTGAGTAGGCTAGCTGAGATCCAAGGTTTTATTATGATTTCGTGGTTTTTTTTTGGTATTTGTTTAGTGTGTTTTTGGATTATATCATTTAGAGTGTTAATGAAGTACGAGACCGCCTCTGATACGTCAGTATGCGAGTATAGTTTTTCCAAGTCAAACTTTTCCAGATCATCGGTGATACCCTCGTGGTTCTGTTTGGTGTACAGTTTGTTCTGTGTTTCTACAGTAGAGGTTGGGCACTTATCTAAGCCAATTATGACAGAATGGTGGTCAGTTAAGTCCGAACTACACACAATTACTCGCGATGTCTTTTTTGAGCATATCATGGCGTGATCAAGGCAGCTCGCTCCACGCGTTGGTAATTTGTGTCCTGGTATGAAACCATTGTAACCGGTCAATTCTAGGTAGTCCATGGCCCGATTGTCGGTAGTTTCATCTTTGATATCGATGTTTAAGTCACCTATAATTAATCGCGATTCGTTTTTTTGTGAAATCATGACACGTTCGAGTGAGTCACAAAAGTTATTAATGTTACTTATTGAAGGTGTCCTATATATAGCTATGATAGTGAGTTCCTTTCCGATATGCACAAGCAAGCAATTGGCATCCTGAAACGGTGGTTCTTCGATTGTAATGGGCAAATTTAGCTTTGAGAATACAATAATGCCATCATTTTGATTCAGGAAGCTTTTGGAAGAGTAATAAGTGTAGTTATGTAGAGTAAGTTCTGGTGAGTTGTCATTGATCCAACATTCCGTAAGGATAATGACATCTGGTAAAAAGTTAATTCTGGATAAAAATACACAGAAGTTGTCAAAGTTTTTCTTTACACTACGAATGTTCTGGCAAATAACAGTAGTTTGGTTGTCGGGTACTCCAATATACTTTAGACAACTCTCGGGATTCTCAATAGCGAAATTTTGGATCAGATGGGTGTTGTCAATGTCATGTATGAGGTCGATATTATCCATAATGAGGTTGAAGGTTTCTGAATGTTACAAAAGTGTTGCGTACTATTATCATCATAATAAAATGAGGTGGTGAAAGCAACTGTGTTTGTTTACGTTCAATGTTATGTTTGGCTGAAGAAACGTCATGAATGAAATAACCAACTACAATCAAAATAAAATCAGAATTCATCGCAGAAAACCGTTGAGACGTTTTGAAAAATACACTTACAACAGTATACACACTCAAAGCACAACGAGATTTGATAGTTTTATTTTTAGGATCTAGTCAATCAGCGGCTTGAACATTGCTTGAGGAGTTTTTCAATTCCGTAAGCGTCGCCTCATTAAAGACCATCAAATGAGGGGCATTTTCCTTTTTTCGCATAAAGACTCTCCCATTCGAAGTCCAGCAGAATTGATAGCCTTCTGTTTTGGCCACATCGCGGGCCAGGTGGAAGAGCCTAGAAGTCTTAGCAGTCAGATGCTCAGAAATGTAGATGTGGGACAGTTTATCACTTAGTCCTAGATGTTTAGAGTTGAGCTGCTCAGACTTGGCCCTCACGTATTTCTTTACCTTTGATAAGAAGTCTTCCCTCCCGAGTGTGTTTGAGAATTCCGCGACAATGGTAGAGACTGTTGAGTTTGGCTTACTTGGCAGGCGGTAGACGTCACGCAGATAATTTTGAGCAGGTACGTCACCGGAGCCCAGGGTCCTGCTTAGATTGTCCATCACTGCGAACAGATCTTTTTTACCTTCCTTTAGCCTTTTGGGTACGTTTCTGATTTCAATGCTGGTCTTCTTAGCTATGCGCTCCATATTCTCTATCCTGCTGTCAATTATTTCAATCTGCTTAGACATATTATTACGTTCTCTTTCCAGATCAGTAATTTTGTTCTGGATTGCCTGTATTTGATCCGATACAAATTCTATTGAAGTCTTGAGATCGCTGTTTGATGATTGGATTTTTTCATTTTGTTTTTTAATATCTAGTATAGAGTTTTCCATTCGATCTAGTCTATGGTTTTGCTTCTCCGTCATAGCCTCAAGCATTTCCTTGATTTCGCACTTAAATGCACACCACGGGTCTTGATCGGCATTCTCAACACGACTGCGTTTAGCTCTGCTTTTCGTAATCTCAGTTTCTTTTCTAAAGAATTTAGGGATATCTGTGTCTGAAGACGAGTGTGACATCGCGCTCTTTGATGCTGTGGGAGGTGTGCGACTCATACTTGATTTTCCCAAAGTTCTTGTATCCACTAATTAATGTTGTAGTAGGTGGTATATTGCATGTAACGCAGCGATGTAATCTCGGCGCCTGGTGTTTGCCCTATTGACCGCCTCGTGCAGTTTGCTATCGCATAGAGCGCAGGCGTATGGACTTTATAATTAGTAGGGTCCCGCGCCACATACAATTTGCATTAGTGTAGGTAGGTACGTACGCAGGTACTATTTATTGTAAGGTTGGTGCGTAGTCCGTCGCCAGCCGCTTGCCTGTGGGTGGGTATGCGCGGTGGGATGTGGGTAGCACTCCGTCAGTACCGTGCGAGAACGAAACAAAAGTTGTTACTCACTCACGCGGATTTAGAAGGGGAGTCCAACTTCGTCTTCAAGGTCAAGTGTAGGCGCGTGAAACAAACGGGTAACAAGTAGCACTTTTTTGTTGAAAGCAAATTGCACCAAGTTCCAATTGTAATAGATGCGCTTTTCGTAGTTATTGTTTCGGCGATAAATAATACAATGAGACACACGTCTGCTTACTAGCGAGTCTTGGACGAAAGAGGACCCATATCAAGTATTTAAGAAAAAAAAATCCACCATCTTGGATTTCAAAATTAATGTCAGTGTTGCAATTAGCGCTCCCGAAAACCTATAAAACGATACCCATATTAAAAATTAAAGAAAAAAATGAATCCGCCATCTTGGATTTTAAAATTTATGTCAGTATTGCAATCAGCGCTCCCGAAAACCTATAAAACGATACCCATATCAAAAATTTAAGAAAAAAAATGAATCCGCCATCTTGGATTTTAAAATATATTGTCAGTATTGCAATCAGCGCTCCCGAAAACCTATAAAACGATACCCATGTCAAATATTTTAGAAAAAAAGCGAACCCGCCATCTTAGATTTTAAAATTAATGTCATTATTGCAATCAGCGCTTCCGAAAACCTATTAAACGATACCCATATCAAGTATTCAAGAAAAAAAAATCCACCATCTTGGATTTCAAAATTAATGTCAGTATTGCAATTAGCGCTCCCGAAAATCTATAAAACGATACCCATATTAAAAATTAAAGAAAAAAATGAATCCGCCATCTTGGATTTTAAAATTTATGTCAGTATTGCAATCAGCGCTCCCGAAAACCTATAAAACGATACCCATATCAAAAATTTAAGAAAAAAAATGAATCCGCCATCTTGGATTTTAAAATTAATGTCAGTATTGTAATCAGCGCACCTGAAAACCTATAAAACGATACCCATATCAAATATTTAAGAAAAAAATGAATCCACCATCTTGGATTTTAAAATTAATGCCAGTTTTGCAATCAGCGCTCACGAAAACCTATAAAACGAAACCCATATCAAACATTAAAGAAAAAAAGCGAATCCGCCATCTTGGATTTTTAATCGGATGTCAAGTAACTTGCTATCTCTTTCTATTTTTAAGTAAAAGCTGAAATAGCAAGTGACATGACAGCCGATTAGTTTCGATCGAACCAATTCAAATGTATTAATATATTCAAATCATGGGTTACCTACTTTTGTCACAATAGGCGCAAACGGCGTCATGCGAACCTATCATTGTGTGCGTGACTGTGCACACAACTAGCTAGCGCTACAATGAATACCTATTTTCCATTAGCCTGTTTTAGTCGGCGTAGCCTTAAAGGAGAACTAAGTAACTTACCTTCCTACACACACCTACACCTACACCTAGGTAGGTACTTGCTTGAGTATGGTATGTACCAAAATATAGCCATAAATTCGTGCATCGCACGTACCTATAGAGTCCTATGCAACTAGGTAAGTAGGTCGATATAGGGTATAGAAAGTAATGTGATAAAGGTTGAGAATGATATCAGTGAACCTACTTACTCTTTGTCTTCCAAAACATCTTCAATAAAACTCAATCTCACACGTACAATCTTCATACTCTGGAAAGGGAACAGCTTACAAAATCTTGCTGTAAAATTTGCATCAAAACATAGCTCTTCCTTATGTTTACAATGGTCCCATAGTCTTTTGGTAGGACTGAATTGCCACACATACGTCTTCCCAAATTTAAAATAGTCATCCATATCACTATAGTCACATTTGAGCATTTCCTTGATATTCTTTATGGCGTCATCTGCATGTGGAGTCCCTCTGAAGATTCGTTTTGGGCCATAGTGCGTAAGGGGTTCAAAGTGGTAAAAGTTACCAGGTATAGCATCTAAAAGCGCACCAAAAAATGTTGATCCCGATCTCCAGGTGGATATTATGACAGTTCTTACAGGTTTCCCTCCGGTTTCCAAAATTAAATCTTCCAACTTAATTGCACCAAAATTTGTTAGGTTGTTATTCAGAAATTCGAGTTTAATGTTAGCGCGACTTATGTCCAGAATTTTTTCAATATTTGGCGGGTCTTCGTATATGTCTGTGAAAATAGGTTGCAGCAAACCATCTTTTCCTCCGGTTTTGGAATGGGTGAGTTCATTTTTGAGGTTTTCGGTGGGCGGTTGATAATTCACGTTACATGTATATCGACTCCCAGTAAAAATTAGAACACTGAGACCAAATCCAAAACATGCGTAAAAAAAGTTTCGGCGCAGCATTTCGACAGCACTCTACTACAACAACCTACTTATGTAAGAACAAGGAATATAATACTCTCTGACGAGAGTGTAAGATGCGGAAAATATTTTGTCTGGTAGATATGTAAATTAAGCACAGGTGTTGTTTAAAATAAAAAGATTAAGGTGTATATGGCTAGGGTTGCCACCAATCATTGTAAAATGATGCGCACTGCGCGTGGTGTGATGTGATACATTTTGAGATATAGGCAGGAGTTCGTCCGAGGCGAAAATTCAAAAGACGAAACTGTGGTTGGAATGTTTTACGACTTCAGTTGTTTTGTAGCACAAAGAGAAGCAATCCTACAGTTTTTGATGATTCGTTGATGTCTTAGTACAATACAAAATCATTTATTTAAGCCACACTTAAACACAATTTACAAAAGACAAGAACATACATGAAAATTAAGTGAATAACATAATTGGCCATTATCATACTTACTATTATAAACGCGAAAGTTTGCAGGTATGGGTGGATGAATGGATGTTTGTTACTCTTTCACGCTGGAACGGCTGAACGAATGAAACTTGACAAAGAGATAGATTATAGTCTGGAATAGCACATAGGCTACTTTTTATCCCGTGGGAATACCGGGATTTATATTTGCGCGGGTGAAACCGCAGGGCGCAAATAGTTCAGCATAACGCTTACCTACCTATATCGCAGGTTTTGCATGACAACAAATTTGTCTTTCGTCTACATTTTTGTTGTTGTTTTATTTGTTAATTTTTATTTAAAAGATGTTCGATTTCTAGTTGTAACCTATTAGATAAGTAGGTAGGTAAGTACCTATCTGTAAAAGCACTAGGTACCTATAAGTAAATAAATAAATGGTTTGTTATTCGGCGGTGTGACGCTAGTTTACTAACGGATTCTATAAAGGACTTTCCTAACGCTTTCGTGCCCCTTCTTTTTGTACATCGCCAAACCTAGATGTTTATTTTGGTAAGTAACTATCAACCATTATACTTTCCACTGCCGGATAAGATTGATTTCATGGTCACTTCTTACGACATCCATGAGGTAAAGGAGGGGTCCTGTCCTGTTCGATGCCATGCCGGCCGAGACCTCCACGGTCATAAAAATGCCCCTTTCTTTTTTTAGGCACTAATACTTGGCACTGCTACATAGTAGTGAAGGGAAATTTTACTTTCGGTGACACTAGGTACCTACCGATATTGCGCAAAAAATTACAACCCTAAGTTTGGCGCAGCTTTCGTCTTTAGGTCACGAGGCCGTCCGTGTCGACTCACATTATTCGTATTGGTAATTTCATGGTCAGCGTGTCGATTCCCTATTATTTATTGAAATAAATAAACCAAATAAATTTTAAATATTATTATTTATAATAATTATTATAATTTTTATGGTTTACTATAAAAATTCAAAAATTAAAAAACCAAATAAACCGAAATAAACATTTAAGTTTGGCGATGCACAAAAAAAAGGGGCACGAAAGCCTTAGGAAAGTCCTTATTAGAATCCGTTAGTAAACTAGCGTCACACCGCGCGCCGCGCCGAATAACAAACGATTTATTTATTAACTTACACCTAGTGCTGTTTACAGATAAATAAAATAAATAAATAAAAATAAATAATGCTGGACAATCCACACAGTACTATCTAGTCCCAAAGTAAGCTATTCAAAGCTTGTGTTATGGGTACTAGATAACTGATATATTTAATACATTATATGTATACTTACATAGATAGATATTTTTTATTATACATAGAAAACACCCAGACCATCGGAACAAATAAATAAATAAATAAATAAATAAATAAATAATGCTGGACAATCCACACAGCACTATCTAGCCCCAAAGTAAGCTATTCAAAGCTTGTGTTATGGGTACTAGATAACTGATATATTTAATACATTATATACTTACATAGATAGATATTTTTTATTATACATAGAAAACACCCAGACCATCGAATCAAATCTCTGCAGAGCGTACACAAATTTGTTCCAAGGCGGGAATCGAACCCGCAACCTCTTGCGTCGCAGGCAGGCTCTCGCCCGCTGGGCCACAGAGGTCGTCGAGATAGGTACCTACCTACTTACTTATCTAACAGGTTACAACTAGAAATCGATCAACATCTTTTAAATAAAAATTAACAAATAAAACAACAACAAAAATGTAGACGAAAGACTAAATAAGTAATACAAATCACTAGACAGTATTAGATACCTAGGTATTTTCATTACTCAGTGATAAAGTTAACTTTTCATTGATAACGGATGTTTTATTTTCCGAGTTATGGTTGTGGTAGGTTTGTTCTAACGCAGTAAAGTAACACGGTGCATTCTTGTACCGTTGTATGGAAATCCAATTGGTTGTTAGAAGAATCACTGGGTGATGGTGTAAGGCTCCACAGGGTTAAACTCTTTGCTCATCATGTGAGTTGCGTTGTTTGCCAATTTGTATCCCCACAAAGACATTGCCCCTTTGCACACTTTCTGGAAAAGCACATGAAAATAATTCATTTCTTCTGTAAATCTGAAAGTTTAAACATTCGCAGCATATCTATTATGCAATGTGAAAATTATGGCCATGTTTTTTACAACAAAAATACAACTACTGGCTCTGGGAGCTGTAGACCTCGCAAGCATACTAAAAGTGAGCTATTTGAGGAATGTAATGTGCAAGTGCATTTTCCGTTTTGTGATTTTTTTGATCTTTTTGATTTTTTTTGCATCATCTTGTGTAGAATGAGGTCCTTTGTGTTTCTCTCAAATTTGAATGAAAACCATCGATTGTTTGATGAGCTATCCTGTTCATCATGCTGAAGATCCTTATCAGATCTTCGCCAAACTTTTATGAGACCAACTTATAGTTACTACCTTTCAAATAAAAAAAGAATAATCGAAATCGGATCTCATTTGGTGGAGATATCCAGTATATCAAATAGCCCCCTTTTTGCCCTTTTTTGGGGGGAAGTACCCCTCCAATCAAAAATCCCCGACAACAAAAAAATTCTAATAAGTCATATAACCTGTGTACCAAGTTTCGTCCAGATCGGTTGAAAAATGCGACCTGTAGAGGAGAACAGACAGACAGACATCCGGACAAACGCATTTTTGGCCAACGTGGAAATTGAGACGCTTCGCTCGCTTCGCTCGCTCGGTCAACTAGATTATGAAACTAGCAAGTGGCCCACCTGATGTTAATTGGCAACCATCACCTTTAACAAAGCATTGTCACGTCAGCCACGATAAGATCGTGCCCTACGATGCACTGCCCTGTGTCCATCAACTTGAGGCATAATGATGTGAAGTCAGTGGTATTAGTAGGTACCTTCTTTCCCGGACGAGACTTTCACAAAGAGCTCTATAGTTGAGCGCTTGAGCTTGACTTTGAAAGCAGTTGCTGATTGGGGTGATACCAATCTAGTCAAGTTCAATGCTGCGAAAACGCAGGCGTGTCTTTTTTCCGCTAAAAAGAGTCAATTCCACCTGACTCCATCTTTTCAAGATGTTCCAATACCGGTATCAGACCAGATCGAGCGTTTAGGGTTTACGCTAACCAGCAAGCTGAATTTTGGATCGTTCATAGAATCCAAGGCCAAGACAGCTGCGAAGAAGCTAGGCATACTATCGAAGGTGAGGCAGTACTTCACACCGGGACAGCTTCTTTATCTGTACCAAGCGCAAGTCCGGTCGTGTATGGAGTACTGTTCTCATCTTTGGGATGGCTCTGCTAAATACCAGCTTGAGGGCTTGGAAACTATTGAGAGACGAGCCAAAAGGCTGATAGGTAACGACACGTTGTTCGAGTCTAAGCTCCTGACACTTGCACATCGCCGCAAAGTTGCCTCTTTATCGGTATTTTACAGGGTACATTTTGGAGAGGTAAAATAGGTATCTTCTAGGTAAGCGTGCTACACCGTAGACCGCATCGTCACTTACCATCAGGTGAGATAGCCGTCAAACGTTTTACCTATAATATGTAAAAAAAAAACTATTCTTTAAAGTTAGATCTATCAAGTACCTACCTACTACCTTTACTAGGACTCTCTTTGAACTATTACCTGTATATCCTCAACTTGACTATAAGTGAGTAAATTCTTCCATCTGAAAGGCATATCTCGGGAGACCTTGAACGTGGAATCAAACCCAGCCACTTCCACATTAGTGTGCGCGTCTAAGAATTCATCCAAAGATTTAATGGCACCCAGCCCTATAAACTTGAGTAGTTTGTGTGTTGTCTCATTCGGCCTCTGGGCCAGTTCTTCATAATGGAGTATCCTAAAAAATATAATTGTGTAGGTAATTGCAAATGAGTTGTATATGACAATGAGTAGGTAGGTACAAGCAAATGAGGTGTATAGACGCAATACATGCCTCCAAGCAATTTCATTTCTCATTCAGTTTCCCGCCAGACATGAGAGTGTCACTTTAATAAAATTACAAGGAATTTGAATACTCTAACTTTTGTTGCCTATGTCAAATCCGGTTGCCCATGTCAATTTTGGCAGTTTTGCTATAGAAAAACTGCCAAAACTTACATAGGCAACCGGATTTGACATAGGCAACAAAAGTTACGTGATCAGCCTGCTGGTGTCATGTAATGCGTCTAATTAATACACCTCATTTGCGTGTTAGGGTGAAGGCAGGTAGAGGGGCGTGCATTTTTAGAGTGGAAGATCTCTATTTTTACATATGAACTGGCAGCAGACAGCAGGTTGTAGAATCAGCACCCCGGACTATATCTTTACAGTTTCAAGCAAAGGACCAACGACATATGTAAATATCGCGCGAAATCAAGAGATGAAGAAGGCTCAAAATAATTCTTCCTGGGAAATTTTTGGGAAGATCTATGTACCTGCAGCAGCTTTTTTCTTCAGACTTATAATGATCATGTAATTTGTCACAAGCCTTTAAGGTACTGACACACGTGCTTTTTTCGAGCCAAAAGCATGCTTTTTTCGAGTCTTGCTCAATATAAGCACGTGTGAACAGGTCGTGCTAGTAAACAAGCATGCTTATTTGGTCGTACGTCGGTTGATTTTTGAGCATGCTCAAAAGAAGCATGCTTATTTTTGAGCGTGTGTCAGCACGTGTGTCACCTTTACTCCAGTTGTTGGTATAACTATAGGTATAATAGAACACTTACATAAATCGGTCTGCGTACTTCTGGATCAGCCGACCAGCAGTCACATAATTACTGACCATGTCGGCACAGAGTAGCTCTGGTTGCCTGCAGTCACGAGATTGCTGGCAAAATTCGAGATGCCGACGTGACTGCATAACACCCCGAGGATCCCGTAATAGCAATATGACTTTAATGTTAAGCCTGTTAATTAAAGTTAAAAAATAAATAATGCTAGACAATCCACACAGCACCATCTAGTAAGCTCTCAAAGCTTGTGGTATGGGTACTAGATAACTGATATAATTTTAATACATTAATATATACACATATTCAAGGTCTTAGGTTGTTAGATATATATTTTTTTATCGCAGTGGTCGCAGGCGGACTCTCGCCCGCTGCGCCACTGAGGTCGTCGGGAGTTTGGCTAATGCTGCAGCTAATGTAATTTTTTTATTCAACTAGATTAAGGAACAAGGAACATGGTCACGGAGCTAGAACTTCGTGCAGATGGCCCACCTAATGCAATCCCTAAAGGTTTTTAAGAGTAATAGAGCTCTTTGTGAAGGTCTGCCCACCATGCCTGTTTTAAGTTGATGGACGCAGGGCAGTGCATCGTAGCGCACAAAAAAAAAACAAAGCTTTGCCTCATAAGTCACACGCTATAGGAAAGTGCCCTACGATGTACTGCCCTTCATCCATCAAGTAGGTACTTCCCTGACTAGCTCTTCACAATCTATTTACTACTCTTATGGAAGAACACTGCAGGCCTTCGGCATACCTACACGCTTATCTATTCTATTTTTTTATTTTTATACGTTTGGTAGGTACTTACCTAGGTAGGAAATGTGATAAAGGTTGAGAATGATATCAGTGTACCTACTTACTCTTTGTCTTCCAAAACATCTTCAATAAGACTCAATCTCACACGTATCAATTTCATACTCTGGAAAGGGAACAGCTTACAAAGTCTTGCTGTAAAATTTGCATCAAAACACAGCTCTTCCTTATGTTTACAATGGTCCCATAGTCTTTTGGTATGATTGAATTGCCACACATGCGTCTTCCCAAATTCAAAATAGTGATCCATACCACTAAAGTCACATTTGAGCATTTGCTTGATATCCTTTATGGCGTCATCTGCATGTGGAGTCCCTCTGAAGATTCGTTTTGGGCCATAGGGAATAAGGGGTTCATAGT
The DNA here is from genome assembly GCA_963576535.1 of Plemyria rubiginata. NCBI lineage: Eukaryota > Metazoa > Arthropoda > Insecta > Lepidoptera > Geometridae > Plemyria > Plemyria rubiginata. The sequence continues at coordinate 9,861,796 of OY754908.1, read as the reverse complement.
GGTAAAGGTTACCAGGCATAGCATCTAAAAGCGCACCAAAAAATGTTGATCCTGATCTCCAGGTGGATATTATGACAGTTCTTACAGGTTTCCCTCCGGTTTCCAAAATTAAATCTTCCAACTTAATTGCACCAAAATTTGTTAGGTTGTTATTCAGAAATTCGAGTTTAATGTTAGCGCGACTTATGTCCAGAATTTTATCAATATTTGGCGGGTCTTCGTATATTATGTCTGTGAAAATAGGTTGCAGCAAACCATCTTTTCCTCCGGTTTTGAAATGGGTAAATTTATTTCTGAGGTTTTCGGTGGGCGGTTGATAATTCACGTTACATTTATATCGACTCCCAGTAAAAATTAGAACACTGAGACCAAATCCAAAACATGCGTAAAAAAAGTTTCGGCGCAGCATTTTGACAACACTACTGTACAACAACCTACTTATGTAAGAACAAGGAATATAATAGGTACTCTCTGATGAGAATGTAAGAAGCGGAAAATATTTTGTCTGGTAGATATGTAAATTAAGCACAGGGTGTATATGGCTAGGGTTGCCACCAATCATTGTAAAATGATGCGCACTGCGCGTGGTGTGCTGTGATACATTTTGAGGTATAGACAGGAGTTCGTCCGAGGCAAAAATTTAAAAAAAGACGAAACTGTGGTTGGAATGCTTTACGACTTCAGTTGTTTTGTAGCACAAAGGGAAGCAATCCTACAGTTTTTGATGATTCGTTGATGTCTTAGTACAATACAAAATCATTTATTTAAGCCACACTTAAACACAATTTACAAAAGACAAGAACATACATGAAAATTAAGTGACTAACATAATTGGCCATTATCATACTTACTATTATAAACGCGAAAGTTTGTAAGTATGGGTGGATGAATGGATGTTTGTTACTCTTTCACGCTGGAACGGCTGAACGGATCTGGATGAAACTTGGCAGAGATAGATTATAGTCTGGAATAGCACATAGGCTACTTTTTATTCCGTGGGAATACTTACCGGGATTGAAATCTGCGCGGCTGCAACCGCGGGACGCAACTAGTTCAGCATAAATGCTATAGCAGCATAACGCTTAACCTATATCGCTGGTCTTGCGTGACAACAAATTGTTGTTAATTTTTATTATTTGTCTTGTGCCTACATCTTCCTTGTTAATTTTAATTTAAGATTGCGCCGAGCAAAATATTCCAAAACAACCTGTCACCGTTAAGTCGCGCCTTATGGACAGGCTCTAAATAGTTTTTTATTCGGCGGTGTGATAATGCTTTCGTGCTCCTTCTTTTTGTGCATCGCCAAACATAAATGTTTATTTTGTTAAGTATCTCATCTTTTGTTAAGTAGGTAGGTATACCTACTTTCCACTGCCGGATAAGATTAATTTCATGGTCACTTCTTACATCTTTTACCTCATGTAAAGGAGGGGTCCAATTCGATGCCGGCCGAGACCTCCACGGTCATTTAAATGCCCCTTTCTTTTCTTAGGCACTACCGCTTGGCACTACTACCTAGTAAAGGGAAATTTTACTTTCGGTGACAAAAATTACAACCCTAAGTTTGGCGCTGTCGTCTTTAGGTCACGAGGCCGTCCGTGTCGTCTAATAACATTATTCGTATTGGTAATTTCATGGTCAGCGTGTCGATTCTCTACCTTACCTACTCTAAATTTTGTTAATAAAATAACAACACAATCCCGAGAAGTTTTACCTAGTGATCCGGATCTACGCTGATTATAAAAAAATAACTGAACTGCATAATTACAGAGGCACCACCTTCAGTGTTCCCTTGAATTTTCAGTAGGTAGTAATAGTTAGAATAGAAACACTTTATTATTTACTGTAACTTTATTAACTTGAAATAAAAGATAATACAATACATAGGTAAATGTTTGCAATAAAAACGCGCCGGCCGTGCTATAATCCTATTGAAAAACTTCAACGTTCTTATTCATTCAACTGTAACTCTTATTTCTAATAAGGCTCCCCTTAAATTCTACCGCTTACATTCCTTAGGCATCATCCACGTATAAAGCTGATTTTCAGCGTTTACCGGTACATTTAGCACACAATTTATAATGTGGAAATTTTTAAAAAGAAAAGGACCCAAAGCTTTCATAATGTTTCAAAAGTAATCTCCGAGCGGGATTTGAACCCACGACCTTCTCTTTGATTCGGGGCTGCGCTAACCAACGTTTTAATGGACCCGTTTATTAAGAATATACTTGGGTTCTATGTATGTACATTATTTTGTGCAAAACCCCATTATTAAGTAGGTGCCTATATACTGCAATTTGTCTTCTCTGCGCAAATATTTTACACTTTATGTATTACTGTTTAGAAAATGTCCTATGTAGTAGCACAAGTGTGTTTGTACCAGTAAACACGGACTGGGCAGCCAATTTTTCTGAACTCGGCGGGAAAACCTCGTGAATTCGGTCTGGGCCAGGATTATTATGCATTAATTATTGCTTGCACATTCCGCTTATGCATTTTTTACGGTCACATTCCTATAGTTAGTTTACTTACGGATTACACCTACTTTAATATTTTATTTTTTTAGAAATAGGTAAAAATTTACGTGTCAAACTACATTAGGTATGTAGTGTAAACAGTAAACACACTGCCGGAATATCATCAATTATAACCTTGGCGCAAATTATATGTATAGAATGTATTTTTGACCCAAGCTCAGGCTGAGGCTCCTATATGAATGACATAACATTTTAAATCCTTTTAAAGCATTATCAAACCGTAAAGAATGCGATAAAATAAGCAGATCAAATTAATTATTAAGGAGCAATCCGTAACTAAACTACCAACAATTACATCGAATTTTTATATAACTCTAAATATTGTAAATAAATGAAATGTATGACAATAACTTTTTTCTTAAACGAAATGTCAAATATTAAAAACATAAATAATCTAAACATTTAAATATACATTGTTCCAATAAAAATACAACGGAATTGTAAGGATAAGGAGGAATGGATAATAACGATCCTACTTTTGTATATTGGCTCTCTGCAAAACATAAAAAGTTTCCAATGTTTAATTTTAAGTATATTTTACTGTTTTGCTGCAATAAATATTTTTTTACTTTTTTTACTGAGTTCTCTATTTCTTTTGCCGGAGTCACGTAGCAATATCCGGAATATTCGCATAACACCTTGTAGCTAACTTCAAAGAGCTTTAGGTAAGACATGTGTTTACCATTTATTAATTACTAGTTGTGCCCCGCGGTTTCACCCGCGCAGATTTAAATCCCGGTATTCCCACGGGATAAAAAGTAGCCTATGTGTTATTCCAGACTATAATCCATCTCTCTGCCAAGTTTCATCCAGATCCGTTCAGCCGTTCCGGCGTGAAAGAGTAACACACATCCATCCATCCATCCATACTTACAAACTTTCGAGTAGGATATTTTTTCAACTCTCATCTACAGATGACAGAGAGAAGCCACCTCTTCGCTGATTTTTCTCTATCCTTCATGGTTTGCTGGAAGAGAACTCTTAAGGGTTAAGCTCGCCTTTGTTCATAGCTTATGTTTAAATTTACTAAATGTTATTATCACTGTTACAATGAAAAATAAATATATATCATAATTCCAGACAGCAGTAATTTGAGGGTACATTACCATTAGGTAAGATTACCTAATAACATGTAGTAAGCAATACGCTCATAGTTTTACTTTTATTGCAGCCTTAATTCAAACATAAATATAGCTATCAGGTCCAATAATAGCTGACCTTAGTTTGGGGCTAGATAGTGCTGTGTGGAAAGTCCACAAATATTTATTTATTTACATAAAATCAATACATGACTGATTGACATACCCAGCTTCAATAATTATGAGTAGACTACATAAGGCTCTATGAAAGCACAAAACCTGCAATTTTACTACCAAAAGGCAAAAAAAAACTATCAATCGCTCACGCGTGGTGCCAACTTGATATGCATACATACATACCACCCCTGCACAAGTTTATCTTTAGTTTCCTTCATACTCCATACACCAATTATCGTTACGCAGATGAAAGGTGACGATAGTATATTCAATGATACAAGTGAGCTAAGTTGCTCATCATACACAAGGCCGTGGGTTGCCTAAATCAGCCGAGTGTCTAGTGAGCAAGTTCCTCACGAGTTTCATACGCACTTTTTTAACACACTTACACATCTTATTACATGGCGCCTTATTACCTACATCTTATCACATGGCCCTAAGCCATAAAACAAACTATAACAAACACGCACAGGGGCATTATTCTCTATGACATAGGAGATTCCTTGCCCCAAACCCTGTAACGTCAAAACGTGATCTTTATAACATAGGAAATAATTTGCCCTAACCGTGTGACGTCACGTGATCTGAACGCAAATGCGATTGGTTCGGTCATAGTAAAAAAACTGCATCCCTGATTCGTAGAATGCGGGACAGCCAAAACAGGATCCTGAAAACAATATCGGATAGGTTTGGCTCTCCGATATGGAAATGTTTTGTGCTGAGTGATAGGGCTCACCTAGGGTTTAGCATCCTTGGTGGGCTTTATCACTAGTCAAATTGTGTATATTTTTTTTAGTCTATGCATCTATCTCATCTTTCATCTGAAATAAAAACTTTTTATTTTTATAGTGAATAAGCCCCCGCTCACTTTACGAGCAAGTGTATTGAAAACGTAGAAACTCACATTTAGATTATTTTTGCGACTATGTTCTAGTTTTAGTGCTTTGCAAGAGCTAATATGGCCACAATGGCGTGATATTAGATATACCTAAGTACTGCCTCCCTACTTAGATCCACCAATGTATCATTCACAATAGTACCATATTTCGTTAACTGCAATAGTATAGCCCTTTCAATACTTATAGAATTTAATTAATGGCAACATTTTAATCTTCAAATTACCACTGACTCGGAGTAATCTAAGGAAATTACTTCATAATTAATATTATACAAAAGTACACACCTTATGATATGCTAATGATATGATATAAAAAATCTACACTGTGTAAATGTACAACCAATTCCCGAAACATAGTAACATATAAAATAACTTTTAAATCTAAAAATCATTACTGGCACAATTTACCAACACAATAACGGGCGTTTACTGAAACCATTGTTTGATGACAGATAGTGTATAAAACATCTGTCATGATGCTTATGTGAAATTAAATAGTGCCTATATCAGAAGCTTTAGGTGACGCTATTCGTCAAATAAAAATATTTCCATCTCTACAGTCTTAAAAAAGATAGACTTGCATATTTTCACTTGGTGGATAGCTTTATTCAGAGATTATGAAATAGGCACTATGAACAGCATTCTAAGTGTTATTAGTAAACTACATATTCCAAAACATTTTTAATATAAGTCTCCTGTCATGTTGATGGGCAATCGGTCCAGTGTCAAGTGAATAAATAATAAAAATATACAAAAAACTTAACCCAGACAATATTTGTATATAAATTGCATGCACCGATTTGTTTTTTTTTTGAGAATAATTATCTACTAAATGAGTCTTATTTCATGCGATGCTTAATAGTTCTGGAATACGGGCCTTAGTATATAAACCTTACCTATATCACTACCAGTATTACATTTAAGGCATTTATAACTGAATATATTCATATTGTCAAATCTATCAGGAAGCATGTTATCTTATAATTAGTAATTGATGTATTATTGACTTGTTTTTCATAGTTAAACAAAACGCATGCTTCAGGTGGGATCACACAAACACACCTTCTACGTACGAGAGCCACGCAGGGCCATCTGAAGCATGACATATAGTGTGACCGTAACATAATTGCTTAAAGACAAGCAAGTCTATAAACATTGTTTTGGTAAGAGCCACAGAATTATAGTAAGGGTCAATCTTTATAATAACTTTCAAGTATAGTATTAAAAAAGGCCCAATATTCGTACATATTAACAGACCTAAATGAGAGCAAACAGTTGGAATATAGCGTTTTGATTTTGATGAATGTCATGTCCATGTCTGAGTAAAACTACCCGCCAAATAAAAAAAGCTTAGAGGCCTTTTCAAAATCTCTGAGTAACTATTGTTCAAGTAAAAATATATCCGTCTTTGTTTTTAAAAGGCTAAAGTAGAGACGGAAATATTTTTTATTTGACGGGTAGTTTCCCAGATATGGTAAAAAAGCACTGAGTTAGTTAAATTTCTATCTGACGGATAGCGTATTGAAGAGATGGTGAAACAGGCACTTGTGATTCATATTATATATCCATTGCTTTGTATTGCAAGCCCAAAAAATAAGTAGGTAATTAAAATTAAACTTTGCTATCACATACTACCTAGCAGGTAACTTTAATAAGCTATGTTTACATTCAAGTCACCAATGGGAATCTTAGTACGTAATATAAATTGATTTAGAAATTCTATAAAAGAACCAAAGTCACAGACATAGCTTTTAGGGTTGGTAAGTTGAAGTGGCAATGGGTCGGCCATTTAGCTCGTGAGACCATTTGGGAATAATATTCTCAAATGGCAACCATGATCTGCGGCCCGATTACGTTAATGTCTGGCTGTCGAGATGGCTTTCAGTTTGACATTTGATTCCTATCCATCCTGTACATTTGCTATTACACTATGATGGGAATCAAATGTCAAACTGAAAGCCATTTTGATAGTCAGACACTAGCGTAATCGGGCCGCTGGAAGATGAGCGGACGGACTTTCGCTCGATGGCCCGATGCCATCTCGAGCTTCACGAAAATAATAAATCAGAACGTGGAGAATGATAAAAACTATTCTAGCTCGAAATTTATGAGACACACGACTTTCAGAATAGTGATGATATTTTCACCAAAATTCTGAAGAACGTTTCCGGTCAGTAAATTCTGGGACTCTATAAAATTCAAATAGTTTGCTCGTCATTTAGCTACAGCTTGTCAATTTGCAATTACAAATAATGGTACAAACTACATCTAGCACCTGCATCTGTTCTAAACATATTTATACAAACTAAGTAGATCGTTGTATCCGCATTATTTTTATCTATTAGTCTCCTTAAACACAGATCGAGGTCACGATATCATTGACACCATTTTCTATTGCATCTGTTATAATCAATAGTTGCCACAGGCAAGAGGCAAAATTAAGCACTGATCATACATTGGCCTACCACCAACTTTCTATAAAATATAGTATGCGGCAGTTTAGAAATCTTAATTACATTAATGTAAAACCAAAAGGATTATCATTAAAATATATTATGTACTAAATGTATACTTAAATGACATTTTATTGAATCTTGGTAATGCCGTGTACTCAATTTTAATCCAAATTATATGTAACAAAGAGTTTAATTAAAACTATTTATACATTTATTATTATAATAGTTTTCGTTAGACATCTAGAGTTATAAAGGAAATAAACACATGATCCTTCACAACCTTTCGTTTGTTTGTCGTGAATAGTTTTTTGATAAATTCTTATACGTAAAAATAATAATAAGTTAAAAATAATTTATAAGTACAATTTATTAACCGTATTCAATAAAACAATTATTAAAATTAATATTTTTGAGTATTTTATAATAATATCAATAGTATTGATCAGTTGCGAGTATCATATCAGCAGTTACATTAGAAATATTGCATTGTCGAATACATTTTCACATCAGCCATTTATTTACACTAAGAAATCAATGAGTAGGTAGGTACTCCTATACTATACTATTATAACTTATAACGCTCAAAAACCACGTGAACTAAATACATTCAAATTTACGTTATATTAAAATGTAGTAAAATGTTAATCCTAATTTTTCTACCTTATAGTCAAGTGCACTTAATGAATCTCACTACGTTTCAATTGTTGCAGCTTTCATTAGCCATCTTATATCTACCACACGTAGAATGTTTTATGTAGAATACACAGAGAAGTTGCGAATAAAAACTGAATTACAAAATAAAGCACAAGTGCATAACAATAGTGATTTTGTATGGGAATCCACTGTATTACTAGATAGATAGAAAAATTCATTATTGTACACAAAGCAAAAAGAAAACACATACGGAAACTTGAAAATAAAGAATAGGTACAATGGGCGGTCTTATCGCTAAAAGCGTTCTCTTCCAGACAACCTACTAGCTTGCACTTTATTTTGCACCAGGTCATGGTTCGAAAAAGGAACAGTAGTCATGATACTTGTGGCTCTAAAGTTGCTTATCACATCGTTCTGTCTCGCTCAGAACTGCACATGGCAACAAGGACGCATGTACTCAGGTAGAGCATCTGTACCAATGGATATAGTTTTGGTCACATAATAGTTTGAAATTAGGGCTCCGGCGACAGCGGCTCGCAATTTCGAGGTGCGATTGGCTATTATTTCATTTTATTTTATTTCGGGGAGGTTGTTTGAAAGAATAACTCTAAAGTGACACGCATAAATACTGTTCGAACACAAATAATACAATAATATAAGGGAAACATGCCCGAATCAGAAATCATTTTGGTATTAGTATGTTTGGTCTTACGTTTACCTAATACCAAAATGATTTCTGACTCAAGCACATTTCCCTTATATTATTGTATTATTTGTGTTCGAACAGTATTTATGCGTGTCACTTTAGAGTTATTCTTTCAAACAACCTCCCCGAAATGAAATAAAAGCCAATCGCACCTCGAAATTGCGAGCCGCTGTCGCCGGACCCTTAAGCAAATTGTATAAACTCTTCTCTTCAATGTCAGATTGTTCTACATGAAACATCCTCAAACATTGCAATACGTATACCCATGTAGGTCATAGTTTAGTCGATATGAGCACGATATTTCTTATATTTGACTTATTATTATGCCAAGCATAAAAATCACGAATCTACCAATTTTTGTCTACAAGCGAAATACTAGCGTGTCGTTTTTGTTCATGAAAAGTTCATAGCATAGAACATTGTGATTCAAATTTATTTAGAACATAATTATTTTCACACTCTATTTCCATTAGTGTTTTTACTTTTATTCAATCTTATGTCAAATATTCTTGCTGGGAAAATTTTCCCACCGAAGTACGTACATGAACCAGGTCAATTGCTTGATTTAAATTAATAATATTGACCTCTTCACTCTCAAAATAGTTTGACGATCAAAGTCAAATTGAACAACATCAACTTTTTTTCTTCCTATAAATTTGTAAAGTACTTGTATTTGTGTGAAGCGTAAATATTTTTAACCGACTTCAAACAAGGAGAAGGTTCTCAATTCGACTGTTTTTTACCTCATAACTTTTTACTGGGTGGACGGATTTTGATGAATATTTTTTTTATCGAAAGCTGGTGCTTGTCATGTGGTCCCATTTGATTAGATCTTACGAGTAGCTTATGAGTGTATTTTCCAGTGTATTTGAAGTCGGTTTTATCTAGAAATAGTTATTGTCATGTCAGATTATGATTAAGTGTTGGTGTATATACCTTTTAATAAAAGAACCAATGGAATAGAGGCTTTTAAATATGTTTAAAGAGATATAATCGAAATTTAATAGATTTTTTGAATACATAACAGGTAGTTTGTATAATGAAGCAGGATATTTTCAGCGATGTAGTCGCGTCATCGCCGAGATGGGAGATAGCGGGCATGTATTTAAATCACCAGGAATTCCAATTTTGGGGGTTAAGAGGGCAGTATTATCTCATGGACGGAGATTACATTCTACTATTAGTACCACTAAATTGTTTAGACCAAGAGAGGAACTGAAGAATTTCATTTAGTTTGCTTTTGTTTCCCAAATTCCCACCCCACTCAACTGAACTAATATAATAATATACTTTTCAATTAACTATTGACCAGTAATGTATTTTGTAAAACTACTGTGTTAAAAGTAGCCGAAGCAGCCAAGAAACGCGAATCGCTTTTATTATCATAAAATTGCTTAAAGGTGTTGTTTTATGCACTATTACTGTTACTTGTATTTAATTATCACATTAGGCTAATGCCTAAAAGCCTCATAAACGCGATTTAATTAAATTGCTATGATTTTATACCTCCTGCTCATTTTTCAAGGATCTGTCCTAAAACAACGACAAACAACTACAGTCCAAAATGTAATGTAAAATGTAAATTTTACTTTTCAAATCTTAAGTCGGCGACACGACAATTTGGTCATTTCTATGCACTTATACTTTGTAAAAGTTGGGACTCTGGGACTGTATCAATATTGCTCTCTACATTATTCATTATCTCCGTTTCTATGTACACACAATTGACTTAAACCTTATTATTATGTAAAAATAATGCACTTCTACAACAATGTTATTCGAGTGTCTATAATGGAAGCATCAACAATCTGTCAATTCCTTTAGTGCTAAGTATATCTGCCTAAGCTTTATATAAGGCGCTAAGTTAGAGACCAAAATTGCTTCAATGTGTGCTGAATATCTTGCTTGTGTTATGAAGTCGAAAAGACTGAAGCAATTTTGATTGCTATAATAAATGGTCCATCTTTTACAATTTGATATAACGACACACTCTTTGTGCAGCACACAACCTTGATTTCGAATCGTCACTATGAATATAGATCGAAGATTCAAGCGCAAATAACTATTATTTACATGGAAGTACATTTTGGAGTAATGGAAACACTTTCAGTCTTAAAATAATAATAAAAATGCCGACAATGAACATGATTTTATTCGTAAATTTCCAAGTCTTCAAGTTTATGAGGAACGAGATTCTGTACTTTGGCTGCTGCTTTTGCAGTTTGCGATTTTAATAATAAAACAGCCAGTATTCATGCATATACAACCTTATTTAACTGCATCTGAAAGAAAATAAAAAACGGCTCAGACTAAGACGAACGGAAACGACGTAACTATGCAAGAGAAGTGTAACTCATTGTGAAGAGCTCGTCCAGGGAAGTACATGTATGCCTTTTTCTGCTGCCATGTAGCTTTTCTATATTCCACTTTATAAAGGGTGTGGTTGCCAGTGAAATTACAGGCATATGAATATGAGGCTTAATAAGTGTATGCCTCAAGTTGATGAACGCAGTGTTGTGAAATTTTTGTTAAAGGTGATGTTTAATACTTAACTCCAGGTGCTTAAAAACACATAGTTGTCTATAATTTCTTGCTGAGAAAATGTAATGTTCCCATCTGTATGTACAATAACTATCAATTATGAAAACCAAAAAAGTGACGCCAGTGTCAGGGGTATTTAAAAGGGTAAGAAAAGAGTTACTACTCAGATGACGGATGAAAGAGGAAAGAAGAGAGAAAAACCAAAAAAGCGCAAGAAGATTATGAGTGCAGAATATCAAAAACAAAAAAAATATGCATGCCTTTGTATGTCAGTTGATTAGTTGAGTAGCTGAGCCACTGAGGTCACCTCAGTTGCCTATTCTACTAGCATTCAACACTAATTAAATGTTTTACGCGTATTCTCAGGCCCATCACTGTCATCTCAAAGCAGCTAACGGATATTAGGTACTGTCAATTTTAATAACAACCATAGTTTATTGTTATGACTTACAAGAAACTGTTCATAAATACTGAACGGTTATTACAGTTTTAACCCGGCAATAATTCAGGGAGACTTTGACATCCTATTAGCTAGTTCAAATGAACGCAGCTTAATGCTGCAAAAGTCGCGAGAATTGAGCGAATAAATCAACGCACAGCCCAAACCACTGGACGGATCGAGCTGAAATTTAGCATGCAGGTAGATGTTATGACGTAGGCATCCGCTAAGAAAGGATTTTGATCAATTCTACCCCCAAGGGGATAAAATAGGGGATGAAAGTTTGTATGAATTCCTTGGCGCGAGCAAAGCCGCGGGCTTAGCTAGTTATTATATACAGCCTTGACCCGGTCCTAAAACCGTGATTCAGGATAAAGGTAATATTTATCCTGAATCAAAGTTTATTTATAACACTGTTATCATCGCTCAACAGCTACCCAAAACGATAACACTATCAAAAAATTAACATTTATGTGTATCCTACTAAGTAATATGTTTTTAATGTCGACTTAATATATTTACACCACAGCCATTGAAAAAATAGCTAAATAAATTAAAAACGCGAAAGTTTGTAAACAAGTATGGACGGATGGATGTTTGTTATGATCAGATGAAACTTGGCAGAGATAGATTATAGCCTGGAATAGCACATAGGCTACTTTTTATGACTTGTGAGCTGAGGTTTCCCAAGCCTTGAAACTTAAACTTTTAGCTGAGTTTCGCTCACGATTACGCTGGTCAGCACGGTATGTCAATGGTCGGACGTCTGACGTGCTAACCTAAATTGTGCTTTATTTCCATGCCTTTTGTATGAAATTTGAATGGAATAGGAAATCGCCCGCGCCATACGCCATTTAGATGTGGTCTGCGCATAATGGGTAGTCAGAATTACCTACTTCCAATAATATGAACATTTGGCACATACATGTTTTGCTGTAGTTAGTATTTCGTATTCCATGTCAAAAAAGTTATATTTCCATGATCTTTGTGACTAATAAATGTAACTAAAGTAAAGCAAGGCAGGTACTTACCAGTTGTAAATGCAATAAAAACTTGTACAATTGTAAGGTAAACCAAATCTGGGTTGATATTAGAATCACTGGGTGATGGTGTAAGGCTCCAGGGGGTTAAACTCTTTGCTCGTCATGTGCGTTGCGTTGTTAGCCAATTCGTATCCCCACAAAGCCATTGCCTCTTTGCACACTTCCTGGAAAAGCACACGAAAACAATTCATACACATATTATCCTTATTTTTTATCTAACGTCCTTGAAGTTTGTGCTTCATAATTAAGTAGGTAATATTAGTACTCTTGATGCCGCCATCCATGTGTATTTCGGTGATTCGGTTTTAAAGCTGCCGGTGACATTAGAGGCTTCAAAGGCAATGCTTGTTATAGGTGATGGTTAGTACCTACATCGTTTGAGGATTAGGGTAAGAAGGGCCGCTACCACTACACTAGACAACCAGTGATGTCCTCGCCACACCAACGTCCAACATCAACACCCATCATAACAACAATTATTCCGATAATTCTCGCGATACTCTCCACGTGGTGTGACCGCTTCAACGCTATAATTCTCGGGTTAAACCCCATGATGATATAACCCCTTACTGCCCAGAATGCGATGTAGAATAGGACGTTCAGCATAGTGTTGATGGAATGTGTCCGGAATGAAGGCATGCCACGACATATTGCTTTTATACAGGGTTACAGGAAAAATCGTGCTAGATCCGTTAAGGACGTGGAGTACCCATCATTTCTGACTTATTTCACAAACAATTGCCATAATATTTTTTTTAGATATCCCTTAGAGAAAAATAAACTTTCTAGTATTTTTTCTTATTTCTTAACTTTCACTTGTCTACTACGGTCTATTCAATTAACTTATGCACTATTTTAATGATTGACATCCTAAAGCATCTTATTACACATGTAAAAATGCAATAATAATAATAATTAAGGTGCACAAAATTTTCAATAAAAAAATTAAAAGTCGAATTGCTTGAAAAGGGTTATGTTTAGGGTAGGGTGTTTCATAGTGAAATAAGTCAGAAATGATGGGTACTCCACGCCCTTAACGGATCTAGCACGATTTTTCCTGTAACCCTGTATGTGGATATAATATAGGTGTTTGTAACAGCATATTGGCATCCCCGCTATCTGGGGATGTGATGTTAAAACTTTATTTTCGGGTAATATAGTTTAGTTATTTTTGTATTGTCTGTACGAGGGTGACATGGTCATTTTGACAAAACTCCCATTAAAATAAAGATGAAAAAACCCTATGATTTTACAACGGCAGTGTTATTGCCGTTGTAAAATTCTCGCGGTAATCAACGGCGTGTCGTGGTCACACCAACGTTCAACGTCCATTACCGCGATAATTATTGCCATTTCTCGGTAGTGTGGCCAAGGGGCGAGAGGGAAATTAAACCAAAATTTGACATTCTTGTGACATAACTAAAATATTACCTGTATCTCGTCAACATAACTGTACTTAAGTATATTCTTCCATCTGAAAGGCACATCACGGGACACCCTGAACGTGGAACTGACCCCAGCCACTTCCACATTAGTGTGCGTGTGTAAGAACTCATCCACGGACTTAATGGCACCCAGCCTTAAAAACTTGAGTAGTTGATGTGTGGTCTCATTCGGGGACAAGGCCAGTTCTTCATAGCGGAGTACCCTACAAAATAGAATAAATAAATAAATAATGCTGGACAATCCACACAGCATCATCTAGCCCCAAAGTAAGCTACTCAAAGCTTGTGTTAATGGGTAATAGATGACTGATATATTTAATACATTATATACTTACATAGATAGCTATTTTTTATTATACATAAACACCCAGACCAACGGAACAAATTTCTGCAGATCGTACACAAATTTGTTCCGAGGCGGGAATTGAACCCGCAACCTCTTGCGTCGCAGGCGGACTCTCGCCCGCTGCGCCACTGAGGTCGTCAATTGTATTTAACACAAATTTTTTATACAATTTGTATTTTACACAAATTTGGCACGTACCCACGATGTTTCCTCACGATGTTTTCCTTCACCGTTTGAGAGCACTGGCATTGCACTAATAAATTTTTCAGTGCACGACCGGATTCGAACCTGCGTCCTTACGATAAGAAGTACTAGACCACCGGTGCTAATTTGTGATATTTTATAGACATAGCGATTATCTTAACTTGTACCTATGTAAGTAATAGTACAAAAATAAGTAGGTACTATTTACGTATACGTATGCATGACATACTAATATTTATTGCGCATAATTCCTTATCAGTCTTCATAGCACCCGAGCAGGTGGAAATTCTAAAATTACTAATTAATCCGTTATTAAAATAGATGAAAAAGCAATAACTTACCTATTTTATTGTCCTCAAACCTTATTAAGATAAAAAAAATCTTTAATGGCGAATTCCTAGGCAACAAATTTGTTTTAAGTAACAATTTCTTAAATTTCTAAATGCGAGTTTGAGATGATAGTGAGAAGTATTGCTATCAGCTAGATAACATTGTATAATACCATATAACATCATGTCTATTTCCTATAGGGGTAGGCAGAGACCATGGATTTCACTCATAACATTTTTGATATATGCTCATCAGTTAAGGGTACTCTTGATGCCTTTCTCTAGTACCTCAGCTATCTGACCTAGATACATCCGTTGAGGTCTTCCTCTCATGATACTATACCAAATTTCCATCAATAGGTATTTGTTTATTTTTCCGCCGCTCGCCGATGTAATTACAGGCACATGAGGCTTAACCTCTGTATGCCTTAAGTTGACGGTCGCATGGCAGTGCATCGTAGGGCACGTTCCTATCGTGCGTGACTTACGCGGAAATGCTTTGTTACTAGGTGATGGTTACCACTTAACATCAGGTGGGCCGCCTGCTTGTTCCATCAGCTAGATATATTAAAAAATTGCATGTTTTTGGTTTAGTAAGACAGTTAAAGAGATACATACATAAGTCGGTCTGGGTACTTCTGAATCAGCCGACCAGCAGCCACATAATCGCTGATCATGTCTGCACAGAGTAGCTCGGGCCTCCAGCAGTCAGGAGCAGGCCGACAAAAGTCGCGATGCTGACGAGACTGCATCACACCTCGAGGATCCCGTATTAACAATATCACTTTTGTGTTAAGCCTGTAAGTAGTTAAATCTTGGTAAGCACGAATTTAGTAAATATGGTTGGTAGACAATTTGCTAAACTTTAGAAGGCACTTAATCCAGATTTTTATTATTCTGCTGGAATTCCAGACACAATTGAAAATGTATTGTCTCTCACATAGATCTATGTCCAGGCATGTGAGAGGTTAAAAGATATTTATATCATTCTACTTACTCTTTATCTTTCAGAACATCCTCAATAAGACTCAATCTTACACGTACAACCTTCATACTTTGGAAAGGGAACAGCTTACAAAATCTTGCTGTGAAATTGGCATCAAAACATAGCTCTTTCTTATATTTACAATGGTCCCATAATCTTGTGTTATGGCTGAATTGGTACAAATGCGTTTTCCCATACGTAAAATAGTCATCCATACTACTAAAGTCACATTTGAGCATTTTCTTGATAGTCCTTAGAGCTTCATTTGCATGTGGAGCCCCTCTGATTTGTGTGACATTATATTTCAAAAGGGGTTCATAGTGGTAAAAGTTACCAGGCATAGCATTTAAGACCTCACCAAGAAATGTTGTTCCGGATCTCCAAGTGGATATAATGACAGTTCGAACAGGCTTTCCATTGGTCTCCAGCGTTAAATCTTCCAATTTATTAACTCCAAAATTTGTAAGGTTACAATTCCACAGTTCAAGCTTAATTTTAGAGCGAGTTTTGTCCAGGATTTTGTCTACATTTGGCGAGCCATCGTATGGGTCGGTGGAAATGGGTTGCAGCAGACCGTCTTCTCCATCCTCGGTTTTAGAATAGGTCCATGCATTTCTGTGGTTTTCGGTGGACGGACGATAATTTACGTTATCTGTATATCGACTTCCAGCAAGAATTAGGAGAACACTGAGACCGAACACGAAACATATCGAATAAAAATTTACTCGCCGCAGCATTACGACAACACCCGTCTGCAAACTTATAGGAACCTATAATGCTGGAGATAATTCACACAGAACAAGCACTAGGTACATAGACACAAAAACTAACATAATTCAAACATTTTCGGATTGGGGAATAATCATGATTCTTTGCTTTGGGTTTCCGCGGAAACACCGCATTGCACCTTCAACACCATTTTGTTAGATTCACTCAGTGTTGCCAACGACGCCGGGACTGATATCGCCATATTCACAGCTTATGTAGGTAGCTGTAGGTATTTCATAGAATTATTAAATTCTGTAGCCAAAAAAAGGAGCCGAAATATAAAAAAAATAAAGCTGTTTTTTATTTATTTTAACTTTAATTATACTTTTCTACTTTATAAACAATCTGGTTCGTCTGACAGCAACAATCAGGCACCAACAAGACTCGTCATCACCGTCATTCTTGGGGTACCTAGGTAAAATGCGTAAATACTGGTCCAGGGCGCAAGGTTCACTGACTGAGACTGCTGGTGTTGGAGGCAGCGTACATTTCTGCGAGCATGTAAACTGACCAAGTGATTACTTGGTTGGAAGCTGCTACAGCAAATACCTACATAAGATATTTCATTTTGTCTTCACCGTACGTACCTACCCATCACGCTAAAAATTATTTCTACGACGCGACGGCATTACTCAGTGTTAAAGAAAAGCGTGAGGGAAAACTCAGCTGTCTTTGAACATGAAATTCCTACCAGCATTCTGTGGAAGGTACATTGATTGATTTCCCTGCCCGAATCTAACCAACATAATATTATTTTATACAGGCGACCAGTGGTCTTACAGATTTTTTCTTTGCTGATTATAGTCCTGAGTAGCCTAAATGGCGATAAATCGCCTTCGTTGGCAGCACTGGATACACTCTTGCTTGATTGATGTTGTTACTCGACAATATTCTATAATCGATGGTTAAAAATTTTAATCGATAAAACATCGTTCATGTTACCATTTTTTTATGACTACACAATGAATGTTATAAAAAGTGCAATAAAAAAATATTTGCGGACATTTATTTTACAGACATTAGTCTTGACCAAAGCTAACTATAGATTGTACTTGTATTCAAATTCCTTGCTATAGATACCTACACTAGTGGCTCTGGGAGCTGTAGACCTCGCGAGCATACTAAAAGTGAGCTATTTGAGGAATGTAATGTGCAAGTGCATTTTCCGATTTGTGATTTTTTTGATCTTTTTGATTTTTTTTGCATCATCTTGTGTAGAATGAGGTCCTTTGTGTTTCTCTCAAATTTGATTGAAAACCATCGATTGTTTGATGAGCTATCCTGTTCATCATGCTGAAGATCCTTATCAGGTCTTCGCCAAACTTTTATGAGACCAACTTATAGTTACCTTTCAAATAAAAAAAGAATAATCGAAATCGGATCTCATTTGGTGGAGATATCCAGTATATCAAATAGCCCCCTTTTTGCCCTTTTTTGGGGGAAGTACCCCTCCAATCAAAAATCCCCGACGACAAAAAAATTCTAATAAGTCATATAACCTGTGTACCAAGTTTCGTCCAGATCGGTTGAAAAATGCGACCTGTAGAGGAGAACAGACAGACAGACAGACATCCGGACAAACGCATTTTTGGCCAATGTGGAAACTGAGACGCTTCGCTCGCTCGGTCAATTACTTAAATGGAAGTGATATGTGGTCGCTTATTAATGGCCTCATCAACAAGCTCAAAGTCACACAATGGGCTATTATGGAGAGAGCTATGCTAGGAGTTTCACTGCGGGATATAATCAGAAATGAGAAAATCCGTAGGAAAATCAAGGTAGCTGACATAGCTCTCGAGAATAAATAAGTTGAAGTGGCAATGGGCAGGTGCGGGAAGTCGGTGGATGGAAAGGGCTCAGAATCGTTCTTCCTGGAAACGTATAGGTCAGGCATAATGTGGATGGATGGATGTGGTGGACTTCTGAGGGCTGATGATGATGATGCTGAATAGAATAATCGATTAATCTTGCATTCTACCTGTGACTGTGACCAACATACGATTAATCGAACGTGAAAGTAATCGATTAGCAACATCACCTAAATTCAATAAACTTAAAAAAGTTCTAACCCTGTGCCTTTTTTTGAGTCGTATTGCCATCCCGTCGCAAAAAGTTATTCACTAAAAAATTACCTACTTATATGGAACAAAATAATGAATGGATTTTCACGTTGATTATTTCATTGAGAGACAATACGCGGTTTAATGACTTTCCGTAACGAATCCGAAACTGAATGAATCAAAAGAACCCTCCTGATGTTAAGTGGTAACCATTAATAACCTAATATTCGTTGCCTCGCCAGCAGCGCCCCAGTCACGTTGTGTACCTAGTTAGTTACGAACGTGCAGTACCTACGATGCATCATAGGTAGGTAGGTAGGTACATTACCTTATCTATAGCCCTAGGCACTTCTTGGGGCCAATTTTCAGCCATAACTATCAACTTGAGCCTTACCTATGTAGGTACCTAGGTACGAGTAACCTGTGTCTGTAATTTCAACGGGGGCGGCGGCACCCACATTAAGTACCTACCTAGATGTAGGAGTTATGAGAGACAAACCATTTTTCTACTTAAGCCTAGGTAGGTGCCTACCACATGAAGAAATGAAAGAACAACCTGATGAAAACTGAGAAATATAATTATTTGACCGTTTTCTCAAATGCCCTTTTTCGATTCACAGTGTTATGCATAAACAATGATATTATTATACCTACTTAGGTAGGTAGGTAAATAATGACTTGCCACCGGTTTCTGAAAGCCCGATCAAAGCTAATCGGCTTTCAAGTCACTTGCTAACTCTATCTAATAGATTAAAAGCTGAATAGCAAGTGATTTGACCCCTGATTAGTTTTGATCGGGCAGTCAGAAACCGGTGGTTGGTGTTTTAGAAAATTCATTCGAACTAAACTTTATACCCAACAATATGCATTTTCCCGATAGTCTCCCCTAGATAGAACCACAGCCCCACCTCGCAGCAAACAAGGAACAGCAGCCATGCTTGCTTCACGGTGATGTGCTTGTAGCAGCCGGTTTTGATGAATTCTTTGACCAGAGCCAGATCCGCTTTTAGTTTCTGCAAACGAAATGACATGGACACATGACATAGACCTTGACATTTAAGATATAGATATGCATCTTGGCAGAGACCTACGTGCAGCAGTGAACTAACCACGGAATAGAGAAAACCCTACGACCTAACATAGGTTGATGATGATATAATTAAGTACCTAAAGAGCGACACACAAAAACTAACTTTTAGATATAGAGATTTTAATCATTGGTGCCAATTCAGTTGTTTAATTTTCCTAACTTATCCTAATTTTACAGCACTCAAAATATTGCCGTCCCTTACTAAAAGACCGAAACAACAAGGACGGCTATAATTTTAGAGCTGTCAGGTGGAACAACAGAATCGGCACCATTACCAACCTACCTACCTGTACAAATTTTACTCTACTGTAAGTAGAGAAATAATTTGCGGGATAGCTAAACGGTGTGTCTCTCAGTAAACTTACTTGCATTTCATTGATAGAAGGGGGCGCCATCTCCAATTTATAAAAGCCCTTGGCCGCTCGCATTTTTCGCGCAATTTGGGATTGTGAAGCTTCACCGGCCTTTTCTAAAATCGTTGGTAAATCAACTAAACAAGATGTGTATTGATCGCTGTTTGCGTAATGCCAATTTCAATGTACTTGTTCCTATTGATATATGCTCACCTTTTAATAATTCAATCAGTTTGCCCTTGTGCCTGTTTAGCGATGGTTTGTACAATTCAGACAATTCATATCCTAAGGTCAATCGGTTGCCTGTAAAATATGGTTAGTAGAGGGAGGCAGACCATTGGTGTACCTAGTAGGTACACTGTATTCTTGTTATAAGTAGTACCTACACTGATAATGTAGGCAGCAAGACCTAGTAGGTACGTAGTATTTTTTAGTTAAATACGACCGTAGTAGTTTTACAAGTTTACTTACGAAATAAATTGCCCATTACATTTTTTACAGCATTAGCACCAGATGTCATCGTTTCAGATGTTGGTAGTAAATTATCTTTAGT
Organism: Plemyria rubiginata; assembly: GCA_963576535.1. Lineage (NCBI taxonomy): Eukaryota > Metazoa > Arthropoda > Insecta > Lepidoptera > Geometridae > Plemyria > Plemyria rubiginata. Next base: position 9,841,133 of record OY754908.1, on the reverse strand, counting down.
AGGTATTACTCTATTCAGCACACCGAATTTACATGCACAACACAAAATTAAATAGAAGGGCAAGCAGACAAAAGTTGATGTGTCGGGCGTGCGCGTGACGTCTTGACCAAGTCAAGTCTTGACAACGACATGGATTTTTATCCCAAGAACCTATTGCTGTTTTCTGTAAGTAACCTTCTTATTTCGTACCAAGTAGGTATGTCCTATATTACCGAAACATGGTACCTATATCCTTTTTGATAGTATTTGATTCTTTTTTTCTGATTTCTTTGAAACTTTCGGGTTTTCGAAAAAAAATGATTCAGAATAGGTATAGACAAGGAATTTGAATAATCGACATGCGTACCGTACAGTAAATTGGTAGGATTGTTCTTCTGAGTAAATTGGTAGGTAAAGGCTTTATGGACAGACTCACACAGACTAGACAGACAGGCAGCATGGGTAAAAAACGGCCAAGTGCGAATCGGACTCGCACACGAAGGATTCCGTAGGTACCATTAATACGGCAATAGGTAGGTATATCACCTTTGTTGCATGGGAGGCTCCTAATACATTTTTTTTATTCTGTTTTTTTGTTATAGCGGCAACAGAAATATGTACCTACATCATCTGCGAAAATTTCAACTGTCTATCACGGTTCATGAGATACAGCCTGGTGATAGACGGACAGGCAGACAAACAGGTACAGGTATTTTCTAGGTAAACGTGCCACATCGTAGACTGCATCATCACTTACCATCAGGTGAGATTGTGGTCAAACGTTTTGCCTATAAGTATTAAAAAAAAAAAAAAACAGACAGACACGGACAGCCAGCGAAGCCTTAGCAATAGGGTTCCGTTTTACCTTTTGCGTACGGAACCCTAAAGATGAGCTCGCTCTATTAATCTTATACCTAATTATTATGTAAGCGTTGTGTGTATCTTCGAAACCCTAAAATGCAGCAGGTAGATAGAAACTGGCTCAAATGTTTGAACACTTGTCTGCTGTGTGGCACAGCAATCAAACAAGTGTTCAAACATTTGAGGCTATATCTGACGCCCAGCTAATGGTACCTATTTCAAAGTAAACACAAAAGTTGAAACATTCTTAGGTAGTTAGTAGATACCTTTATTCCGTTGAGATAAAAATTTTATAAATATTTTCGCTGGTCATTTCTGATGAAGTTCATAGGCAGGTAAGGGCGAATTTAAAAATGTTCTAAAACTATTTATACTGGGTCAAAATAGGTGGAAAGATTAAGGTTCTGCTGTATAACCCTGCTCGAGAGTATACCTAGTACATTTTCAACACCTGCTGTAGGTACCTATTATTATCGTCATGATCTAATTTTTTTTCTTCTGTTTGATTTGATTGGTTTCTTTTTTGGATTTGACTTTTGCGTGGGCTTTTCCGGCGTTTCTGGTTTTTTCTCTGCCATTACAGATTGTGCTTTTTTGTCTTCCTCAGCTTTTTTCGCTGCTGCTTCATTTTCTTTGATCTTTTGCGCTTCCAAAGCTTTTATCTTGGCTTCCTTAACTTTTTTCGCTGTTTCAGCTATGACTCTATCTTGTGCGGCCTTAATTTCAGCCTCTTTTTCTTTTCTTACTCTCTCCTCTTCTGCATCGATATCCCTTATTTTATTTGCTATTCCCGCAATAGCATTTTCAGCTGCAGTTGACACGGTATCTTCTAGTTTCTTTCCAATAGGGCCATTAAAAAAGCCATGTGTCATAGGAGGTATACATTCCACTTTTGCGTATCGCCAGATTATCCCTAGAGCTGGTTTCAGGCTCTTACCCGTCGCTAAAATGAAAATACTTTTCGATTAGCATTTTATATATCAGCAACCAAAACTTGGCTATCAATTTGACAATCTTTATTATTGTATTAAGGCCCATTTACACGATGCAAGTTTTTTGCCTGTTGCATACAATAATATTATAGCAATAATTGGCTGGCATCGTCTGTACAACATGTGACATTCTTGCTATAGTAGGCAATTATTGCATTCAAGACTGTCCCTGGTATAAACAGCAAGTACAATAATTTGTTATGCAATTTTTGTATTCAATTGGATGCTCAATTTTTTTATTTTTTTTGGTATGTCCATATGTCCGAAACCTTTAAACTCCGAATTCCTTTCCGAATGCTGCTAGTGCAGCATTACGTGCATCACGGTTCTTGTAATTAAAATTTTCATTGTGTAGGTATCCGAGAAATCTCAATAAACTTTATTAAATCAACAGAACCGAATTCTAAAATATGAATGAAAAAAAAATTCTAAAACGTTCAACACTTGAATGAAAAATTCGCCAACGCAAATACGAGCAATACTTGAACGAACGCACCAAAAAATTGTACACGCACGTACAAGTCTGTGTTTAGACAAAGCAAGACTTGAAAGCAATAATCTCCTAAACATAATCGTATTGGTGTAAACAAAAGACAGCTGCAATTATTTCTTGTCAAGATTTGCAGTCAATAATTGCATTCAACTTTTTTACTAGTATCCGCGTGTAAACAGTTGCTTGCAATTCTTGAAGGTATTTATTGCGTTTCATTTATTGCGTTTCATTTATTGCATTCAATTATTGCTCTTGTACGTACAAGAAAATGGCATCATGTAAATGGGCCTTTACTCTAAAGGCTTCTAGGCTCTTCTAGGCTTTAGTTGCGACAAACTAGCGGTAGATTCATCTAGTACCTATATAAGACGTTTTAAAGTGATCCTTGTGATTGTACTGAAAAAAGACAGTTTTGATTTTTGATTTTGAACCAAAACTCAATTACCCAGTCATTCGAAAACAAGTAAGGACATAATTACATAGGTATATTAATAAATAACGCTAGTTTATAAGAAGGTTCATCATTTTATTAGAGAAACTAGTTTAATAACTGCATCCTCCTTGGCCCCCCAACTTTTTCTTAACTTTTTCTAGTTCAGCTTCAAGATATCTTTGTTCTCCTGGTAATTGGTAATCTCTTAATGAGGTTATTTTTGTCACCAGCTTAGTTGCTACTTTATCCAGTAAATTTTCAACTTTGGACACCACTGGATTAGCGACTAGTGGTTTAGCTGGTGTGTTTTTGACTACATTTTTCGCGGTGCTCCACAATTTTGAGATGACTGGTCTAACTGTATTTAATGAAACTGTGAACAAAACAAATGCAGATTTATTTAATTTCTTGCTTCCTTCTTGATTAATAGAAAAAGCTGAAGATTCATATTCTTAGCTCAAGTTCCGTGGACTAAATAATATGCTGCACAATTAGTACAAAGAACATTATGGTGTAAAGCAGTCAGTTGCTGTGTATTAGAATAGAAATCTTTGCGTTTGTTTTGTCACAGTTTCTTATATTAATATAATTTCGTTCAAACCTAGAGCCAGATCCAATGCTATTCGCGTCGCTCTTGCCATTTTATGAGTTTCCTGCGTATTATTTTAGGTTTAAAAAATAAAAATTCGCCTTTGTGTACATATAATAATTTTGTAGGACATAAATCATCTGTCACTGTCCGACATGTCGAGATATTTTCCATAATTTCTTTTGCGTCATTATTGACATATATTCAAATTCCTTGGCATAAGCGAAGGCAAAGTCACGTTGAATTTATACCGTGTCTTAAGGCCCATTTACACCATGCAAGTTTCTTGCCTGTTGCATACAATAATATCATAGCAATAATTGGCTGGCATCGTCTGTACAACCTGTCACATTCTTGCTAAAGCAGGCAATTTTTGCATTCAAAACTGTCCCTGGTATAAACAGCAAGTACAATAATTTGTTATGCAATTTTTGTATTCAATTGGATGCTCAATTTTTTTATTTTTGTTTGGTATTTCCATATACTAGCACAGAGCCCAGTTTGGAAGAGCAATAACATCCTAACGTCATACAGTGTAAACTAGTACGGAGGGTGAGACTTGATTGACCAGCGACTTTGTTTACAGGCTTACCTACATTTGTACAGAATAACTACTGACACAATACTAATCATAGTACCTTCTTACTATAATATCATAATTTTAGCTACCTACTTAAGTGTCCTATTAATTAAGCCTAGTTCATACCTATCTACATTTACATAATAATTTAAACACCTACCTATTTGTAAGTCTGTAACACAAGATGTTTAATAAATAAATAAAATAAATATGTCCGAAACCTTTAAACTCCGAATTCCTTTCCGAATGCTGCTAGTGCAGCATTACGTGCATTACGATTCTTGTAATTAAAATTTTCAGTGAGTAGGTATCCGATAAATCTCAATAAACTTTATTAAATCAGCAGAACCGAATTCTAAAATATGAATGAAAAAAAAATCTTAAACGTTCAACACTTGAATGAAAAACTCGCCAACGCAAATACGATCAATACTTGAACGAACGCACTAAAAAATTGTACACGCACGTACAAGTCTGTGTTTAGAAAAAAGCAAGACTTGAAAGTAATAATCTCCTAAACATAATCGTATTGGTGTAAACAAATGACAGCTGCAATTATTTCTTGTCAAGATGTGCATTCAATAATTGCATTCAACTAGTATCCGCGTGTAAACAGTTGCTTGCAATTCTCGAAGGTCATTATTGCGCTTCATTTATTGCATTCAATTATTGCTCTGTACGTACAAGAAAATGGCATCATCTAAATGGGCCTTTAGTTTTCATAGGTTTTCAGTTTTCCACAAGGAATTTGAATAGTTTTCCACTTGGTTTTCCATCATGGTAGGAGGGTCACGTCATAGGTCGTTATGGTTTTTTTAAACAAGTAGATTTGACTGTCGAAGTATCGATGGACTGAATATAATTTCAAATTCAAATAAAATTATATAGGAATTATACTCAAAGGCATAAATTCCTATGTTCATGTCACCCTGGGATAGTGTAGCTTCCATGTAGGTAATTGATGGATAGGTAGGAGGTAGATATAGAGCCATGGGGCGCCGACTTTCCTGGAGTTCCAGTTCCTGTCATAGGTAAAGCAGTAGGTAGTTATGCAAAAAGACCAGTACAGAATACGTCTAAGAAATTATGTTAGCTTCTGTTACTTAGATACCTGTTTCGTTAACTTATGTAGGCTATGCAACTGTACTAAACTGTACTAATCAAATATTTACCCACACCGATCCAATGCTCATGGAGCATTGGATAATAAATTGCTGCTAGTAAAAATAGGAGCATTGCTCCTATTTTTATAAGCAGTCGGTAGGTACCATACCTAACCTGTTATTTTGATTTCGGCGTGCATTCAGATATTGTGGTCAGTTCGACATCGCAATGTACTGTTCGTTACTGTAATCTAATTGAAATTCAACGTCTATTCAGGCTATTTTTTTCCAATTTGTTTATCAAAGCGAAACGCTTTTTGCTCGATCTATCACGATAAGTGTGGTGAAGTGGGTGCTGGTATGATTATGTTTCCGGCGTGGGAGGCGGCAAAGCACAAATGTAGCAAAACTTTTGCTTTCCAGGCCATGCGGTGAAAATGGGCCACCTGTTATTAAATGTAACCATCGCCTAATAACAAAGCATTATCTCGCCAAGCAAGTCACTCACAATACAAACGATCATCAACTTTACAGTAAGCCTCGAAAAAGTTCGAATCTTGTCGTGCAATTACCATTTTGATGTTCGTAAAAATGATGTGTGTGTGGTCTCATTGGTGAACGAAAACATCGTTAGGAAACCTATATGTAACCTGTAACCCAACTATAACCTATAACTCGTGGGAACTCAATAGATGAATAGGACTCAAAACCGATCGTCCTGGAAACATAACTATAGGTAGGTTCTTTGTCCAGCAGTGGATAATGATGATGACTTACCGGAACGTATCGTTGTTTCATTCGAGTAAAAAAATCACTGCCTGTAACATTAGAGGGCCTCCGAGTTTTTTTGGCACATTACACGCATTTGTGTGTTGGTGGAGTGTAGGTAATTTTCTACAACAATGTAGGCATTAATTATATATTTATTTGTATGCATTAATGCCTCAAGGTAATGTATGCGCTACTCAAAGCTGATATTATAGCCGATTATTAGGAGGGTTACGACAACGTCCTCTTTCGTTCTTCTCAAATTATATAGTCCGTCCTTAGGTTGCCTGCGCAATCCAATCCCTATAATGAAATTATTGATTCAATTAATATTATAACGGAAGCGAATGGATAATATTTAAAGTGCCTGTGTCAAAGAACTCAAAACGGTAGTTATAAGACACTTGTCTTGTCTAATTTATTAAAATACATTCGTCAATGTGACAGGAGTGTTCCATTATGTATTCTGATTTATACCTGTAATCAACTACTAGCACTAAATATAATATCTGGAGAAGGGGTCATTACCTTCTGGTTCTATGACTTTTATTATTTAAATATTTTTATTCATAATATTATAACCGTAGTATCACAGAAGAAATAATAAATTCGATTGGCATTTCAATACATTGTATAACAAGGATCATACAAAACAGCGATAGAAACCAAACCGTAAGTTTCTTGTCTGTTCTTCTAAGCTTTGGTCGCGTGGAACTGGCACCTAGAGTCACCTACGCTTTAAAGTGATCCTATTAAGTAAATACATTTTGACTTTGACTTTGAAATAGTAGTAGTACGTAGTATTTAGCTGTACCAACCCTAACAAGGTAGATTAGTAAAATTGTTAAAAATAAAGAACCCGTCTTCCCAAACGAAAAGGATGTAAATAAGATAATGTTTTAAATTAGGTAGGTACCTACTTATTGATAGTTAAATCCAGTTGTTCAGTCTTGACGAATGATAAAATATTTTATCTTTCGTCAAGACTGAACAACTGGATTTACATATGATTCTACATATGTAGCATGCGGAGTCACAGGCGGAAGCAAGTATGTCCATAAACGAATCGTGTTCAAAAACCGTGATGTGAACTCACGGAAATTCAAACAAGGGTCATGCTCACTCATCATGGCTTTTTTTCTGTAAATTAGTCTTAAATATACATACATAGCCTTCGATAAAAAATGTAGGTACCTACAGCATATAGATAACGGAAGTTTATAGACAAAATCCTGTTTGATTTACCTATTGCCTACAATTTCGTCTTTACGCTCGTGGAAAACAAAGACAGATTATTCAGTCTGTTGTTCTTATGAACATAATAGATTTAAATAGATTATTTACCTATTAACAAAAATTAAATATACATAATACGAAACAAGTTCACTAATATTTTTTTGTTTTTTCATTTGAAAAGCTACTTTTGGCACAGATATAGGTTATACTCTGGAATAGCAGAAAGGTTACTTTTTATCCCGTGGGAAGATTGGGTTTTAAAACTACGCCGATGAAACCGCGGGGCGCAGCTAGTCCTCTACTATTATAAACGCTTGCGAAAGTTTGTGAGTATGGATGGATGGATGGATGTTTGTTACTCTTTCACGCCGGAACGGCTGAGCTGAACGGATCTGGACGAAACTTGGCAGAGAGATAGATTATAGTCTGGAATAGCACATAGGCTACTTTTCATCCCGTGGGAATACCGGGATTTAAAACTACGCGGGTGAAACCGCGGGGTGCAGCTATTATTTCATATATTAGAACTCGTTACTTTCCGTCGGCTACCAGTTTAATACAAGAATGGCTGCGCAGTTTACGAAGAGGTCTGAGTCAGCAGTCATAACAGCTTGATGATGGCCAATTAGTAAAAAACAATTGCCAAGTGCGTGTCGGGACATGCACAAAGAAGGCCTTCGAAATTACGGCTTTCGTTGAAGACGCGAGCGACGCGATAGGAAGACGAATAATACCATTGTTACAAAACACTGTGCCTAAATGACTTCTGTAAATAATAATGACTGAAAACTGTGTACGATTACACGCTATTATTAAAAAACACATTTTTCTAGGTATAACAGTCAGAGCCTCCAATTTCCTGACAATTTCGGCTGATACCATTTTGGATAAATTTTGGGTTTCCCAATCAGCCAGCGGTTAGTCAGTGAGGGGCGTATAGGTACCTAGTTTTTGGACGGAAATACGAATGGTTTATATTAATAAAATAAACAAAATGAATTCTATTTTGGATAAATTTTGGGTATTCCTAATCAGCGGTTACTTAGTCAGTGAAGGGGCGTATAGTTTTTGTACGGAAATGTGACTGGTTTGTATTAATAAATTAAAAAAAATATGTTTTTGAAAGACCCATCCCAGAGATTTCTCCTAAAAACAAAAAAAAATCAGAACTTTACATGTCATGGTGATGTATGTGCAGTTGGTTTGTGTACGGTAAAACACTTCTTAAATTCAACTTCAAAAATTATACCTGTATATGTGGATGTATCTTTCTACTCATCATAATTTCAACCCGGGGCGGTGTCACCCACTGCTGGGTATAGGCCTCCTTCATTATCTGCCAGCCTCTTCTGTCCTGGTGCGTATAATCTACTAGCGACCTACCCGCGCGCCCCTGCTTCGCACGGGTGCACACATCATGTATGTATTATATATATAAACCTTCCTCTTGAATCACTATATATTTAAAAAAAACCGTATCAAAATCCGTTGCGTAGTTTTAAAGATTTAAGCATACATAGGGACATATAGGGACATAGGGATATAGGGACAGAGAAAGCGACTTTGTTTCATACTATGTAGTGATTACTCTGACTAAGGACGTCTATGACAAAGCTCAGTCCAACTGCCGGTTTTTGAAAGCTCGATCAAAGCTCGGCCGTCATTTCATTCAGCTTTTACCTCAAATACGATTAGAGATTGCAAATGACTTGTCAGCCAATTAGCTTTGATCGAGCTTTCAGATGCCGGTGGTAAGGGCGTTTGTGCCTCTACAAGGAATTTTACTGTCCGGCAGTCCGATTTTGTAAACCGTCCTTGTTTTACTCGTCGTCTTTACCGTCGTATAGTGCTCGAAAGGAGCCTCTTGGGGCGCACTTAAAATCCTTTCACCACACTGTTTCGAAAGAAACTAGTGACACGACAAGAAGAAGAAGACCGTCGTTATATCCTCTTTACCTTAAAAAATCGGACTGCCGCCGGGCAGTAAAATTCCTTGTAGTGCACAAACACCCTTAGGGTTTCATGTCGAACTTCTGAACCCCAAACACAAACAAATCTGCTGTAGGATCGTGACAGCGAAGACCTAGGATCCGACCTCTTACGTCATCGATCGTGTTATCAACAAACTACCTAGTTCAGAAGAAATATTATGCTAGGACCACAGAATAATATGCTGGTGAGTCACAGTGCCGTTTTTACGATCTGCAAATAAGACGATTTAGGCTATTGAGGATAAGCCAATTAAAGTTGTTGAAATAAATAAAACTATACTATTCTAATTATAACTGATCTCAAAGAAGAAGGAGGTTCTCAACTCGACTGTAAGTTTTTTTACACGAATTACTAACCAATTATGAAGCGCCCCCTAAAATTTACCGAACGTGCCTTGAGAGTTTTAAAAAGAGCGTTTTGATAAATTAACAATAACCCCCGGTTTCTGAAAACCCGATCAATGCTAATCGGCTGTCAAGTCACTTGCTATCATTATCTATTTGATGTTGGTAAAAGCTGAAACAGCAAGTGACTAACTCTCAAGAAAAAACCGACTTCAAATTCACTGGAAAAGTCGAAACAGTTGAATTGAGAACCTCGTCCTTTTTAAGACGGTTAAAAATTAACATAAAAGACGTTTTGGTTTGTGATTTCCTTTCAGCAAAGTTTTGTATTATGATTTTCAGTGTAGATAAATAGGTTATTATATAATACTAGCGATCCGCCCGCGCGCCCCTACTTCGCACGGGTGCAAATATCATCCATGTATTATACATATAAACCTTCCTATTGAATCACTTTATCTATTAAAAAAAACCGCATTAAAATCCGTTGCGTAGTTTTAAAGATTTAAGCATACATAGGGACATAGGGACATGGGGATATAGAGACAGAGAAAACGACTTTGTTTCATACTATGTAGTAATGTAGATATTTTTATTATACATAGAAAACACCCAGACCAACGGAACAAATTTCTGCAGATCGTACACAATTTTTTTCCGAGGCGGGAATCGAACCCGCAACCTCTTGCGTCGCAGGCGGATTCTCGCCCGACTGAGCTCGTCGAAATTTATTTGTTACTTTAAGTTTGTCTTGTACAATGCAAAGGTACCTATAATAAAATAACTAAGAACTGAAAAATCTGACGTAAGCAATACTCCAAGGTGGTAAATTAGCCCATAAACTGACTTCGTTACGATCATGAGGTGATGATCAAGAATGACGATTTCGGATGACCTCATAGTTCTGCAATGTATTTAATTGAATGCCTATAGAAAATACAATTATGAATATAAACAGTGCTAACTATTATTTATTCTGTGGCTAGTAGGTAGATTATTACGTAAAAGATGTGTAGTTACATACACTTCATTATTATTTTAGAATTCTAAAAAATCTTCTCTGATAGAGAAATCTTGAATCAAAAGATTTTGAATAAAGGTAGCGAATAAAACTAACGATTCATTCATCCTTAAAAACCCTTGATTTAAAATAGCCCCACTTTACCGCTATTGCAACTTTTTGATTATTTCATATTATCTTAGTTTTTTCAGTTATAGTTTTTTATATTTAAACTTGTAAGTAGGTAAGTACCTACACCTACATAGATGATAGTGATGATGAAATCGCCGTTGGTTTAGAACCGCGTACTGAGCTATAGGTAAATGGACTACTCATTAAAATCAACGAAATTATAAATGTTTGGTAAATACAGCCCGGAATACCGCATCTGCGGATGTGAGACTTCAAAAATACGCATTCGCATTCGCATGGATGGATGTCAAAAAATCGGCATCCGCAACATCCCTGATTATAAGTGCACCCCAAGGAGGTTTCTTTCGAGCTACCGAACAAGCACTCGTGCAACCTAAGTCACTTTGGTTTCGATGCAACAATACTAAACAGAATATTTTCTTTTATGCGTAAACTTTTATGACACAAAATAAAGTTTATTTTGTTACGCTAAAACTGACTGATGTAACAGTAACTATATAGCGATGAATAATTGACAGTGACATTTCACGGCAAGTTGCAAGTAAAGTTAAGTAGGTATCAAGTAAACGGTAGGCTTGCACAGTTCAATAATTGGTACGCTGACCCCACACGAATAAGTCATACAGATTGATTTATTGAGGGGCTGACAACCATAAAAAACTTTTCGCTCGCACATTTCGACATGTTGAAAGATGTTTCGACTCTTCGAAAATGGATTTAGTGATTATTATAATATTTCAACATGTCGAAACGTGCGAGCGAGAATTTGTTTGATGGTTATCAGCCCCTTAACTAGACGTCTCTGCCATCATTTTCTAAATGAAACACTGACGGAATAATCATGTCCCACTACACCTAATGTTGGTCCGTCGCGTCACCTCTGCCTAAATCAAACCAGGCAGGTGCATTATTCTCTATGACATAGGAGATTCCTTGCCCCAAACCGTGTGTAGTCACAACGTGATCTTGGGCTTTTTTCTATAGGACATAGGAGATACTGAGCCCAAACCGTGTGACGTCACATTGGATCCGACCCCGACAGGCTACTGACTGGTGACGCGCCAGATTATACCACGCTTAGCATTATACTATACTAACTACCTAGTTCGTGATCTAAGCGGAAGAGAGTCAACACTTATAAAAGGACACAGGATAATCCAGTGGAATATGAAATGCCATCTGGTTCAGCTCCATGTTCTGATCAGGAAATTGTGCAATGCGTTTTCTGTTACATAACGTGTCTTGCTACTGACACGGCCGAAAAAGAACAGCTGAGTTACTTTAGCCGCCAAGGCATAAAATTATATTAGAATTTGCCCACGAGCACTTCACATTTTAGATAAAAGTTTCTAATGGAGGTTTTCTAACATTGCGCGACCTTCCTGTCCCTGAAAACCATAATTTAAATAATAATATGCAACTAGTCCTACAAAAAAAAAATATATCGTACATCCAAAACACCCTCAGAAACTTTAGAACAACGTTGTGTTTTTCGTTTTTGATTTTCAGTGTGTTAGTAGTAGTGTGTCAGTAGGTAAGTCCGGAGATGGACTCGCAATAGTGAAAACCAATTAAGGCGTTGACAACACCTAATATTTCTCTCGCTCGCACGATTCGACATTTTGAAAGATATAAAATCACAAATTCCAATTTTGAAAAATCGCAAACAACTTTTTTGTGTGCAATCACATTAAAAATGTTCATTTTGATTGATGCAAGTTTTCCTACTCAAAAGTTTGCTTGAGTACGAAAACTAGAAAAGCAAACTTTTAAGTAAGAAAACTTGTATCGATCAAAATGATTTTTTTACTAAACTGTGCGCAATGTGATTGCACACAAAATGGTTTTTTGCGATTTTTCGAAAATGGGTTTAATGATTTTATATCTTTCAACAAGTCAAAACGTGCGAGCGAGTTACATTAGCTCTTGTCTTCGTCCTAAATAATAAAAACTCCGATTTTAAGAGGAAAAAGTGCCCATTATCGTTAGTTACCTTTACCACAGGATACGATTAAAATAATACACACGCTACAAATATTAATTTAAATTTATATTAAAACACGATCCCGATCAACTCCGTTCGCTTTTTGAACTTGAAGTATGTACCTACTACATTGTTCTGTAAAATTATTAAGAACGACAGACAATGACGGAGATTTTGGAAAAAATGTACAGACAGCGAGAAAAATACTATAATCCATTCGTCTACGATAAGGTACTTGTTTGAAGTAAGCGAACGGCTCCCTTACCCCTGTGCCTCGATCAACATGCTCTCGGAAGTCGGCTAGACCCCGGAGATCCACATCGGTAGCTACATTTGTACCAAATTATGTAATACATTCCCAGTAGGTACCTATCGATTATCGATGTGCCCTTTAATCTCAAATTAAGAAAGTACAGGGATAGTTGGTAGTTGCTAGTAGCTCTAACTCTTGCTACTAACTGCTACTGCTACAATCCTCACCGAAAAAAAATCATCGTGTAACCTGTGCTTATTACAAGTGTGGGTTTGAACTTACAATATTATTAGGTAGGTATCTGCTTCGATATTATATAGGTAGAAGGGTATCGGGTTCCCAAGCCTACCTTAGTTAAGGTGAAGACAAGAGCTAATGTGGATCTCGCTCGCACGTTTTGACTTGTTGAAGGATATAAAATCACTACTCCTATTTTCAAAAAATCGCAAACAACCATTTTGTGTGCAATCACACTGCGAACAGTTTAGTAAAAATTTCATTTTGATCGATAGGTACATGGTCATGTTTTCCTACTTAAAAGTTTGCTTTTCTAGTTTTCGTACTCAAGCAAACTTTTGAGTAAGAAAACTTGCTTCAGTCAAAATTAAATATTTACTAACATGTGCGCAATGTAATTGCACACAAAATGGTTGTTCGCGATTTTTCAAAATTGTTTAGTGATTTTATAGGTATCTTTTAGAATGTCGAATCGTGCGAGCGAGAGGTAAAGGTGTTGTCAACGCCGACGGGGCTAGATTTTTTAAAATACAAAAACGGGTACGTACCTACCTATCTACTTACGGGATTGTAATAGGATAGGGGTACCTATATTTTTGTAAGCAAGTTAATGAAGATTATAAAATAACTAAATTGCCTATTTCGTTTTTATTTCAGCGGTACACTAACGATTTTTTTAAAGAAAATACATACCTAAATTTGTCTTTTTTTTTCAACGAGTCCGAATATTAGATAAAAATATTTATAACTCAAGGGGTTTGCAATCCAAGATGGCGGGCATGTACCTAGGTGATTTTTTTTGCGAGACTAACCGAATCTGAAATAAACTAAGTACATACCTAAGTATATTTCAAAAAAATGTCCCTGTATAGGTACCTACCTACCTACTGTTACTGTTTGAAAGGTTTGATTTACGAAACATTGTATCTAGGTATGATGGGTGTAAGACAAAACTAGGTAGGTATTTCATACGTCTTTTTCTGAACATAATTCAAACTAAAACGATACTAATCGAGCTCGGTTGGTCTTCCTTTGAATGAAGCATTGTTGCTAATCTCGGATGGGATAAAAAAGCGGTTTTGTCGCTTCGTTCACGGTCTCGCTAAACGGCGCGGCGGCGACGGCCGGCGGCGGCCGGCAGCCTGGCAACCTGACGCCAGACGGTATCGTCGCGTCAACGCGCCGGGGGAGCGGGCCGGCTGGCCAGCAAAGGAGGGATCGTCAGCACAGCACACACAGCAGTCAGTCAAACGCGTGCCTCGCAGCGAGTCGCTCGTCTACTCCGCGCATTTAAAAACAACATTCCGCAACTCAAATTTAACCAGTGATCAATTTTACCCCATATCCTCTACGTACCCGAACAGTGCAAACTACACCGAACCTAACGGAATTGCGTACGCTGGTACGCAAATGCGGACTTTTGAACATCTGTGGGTGGAAAAATAAACATAGCACTCCGGTAAGTTTATTTATCTTTATAAACGGCACTTATCTTTCTAAAGTTCTCAGGATCCATCTCCGGTGTTTTGAAAAGTTATTACTACCTTTATTATTTCTAGAGGCTATTACTATCAAGCTATTACCTACCTATTCGTCTGCTCACCTACATACCTAGGTACCTACCTACCTAAATCTAGTTGCAGTCATTGTCATGTCAGTGAAAGAGAAACCGCATTTTTATGAAATGTTTTTAAGTAGGTACCTACCAATGTGATATTGGCTGCAATGGCCAGATCAGGTTTGTATCGAATAATGTCATCGTTATACACTTTGTACAGGCGTTAACGAGTAGATAGTAGGTACCTACCTAGGTACCTTTTTTTTATACTACTAGCTGATGGAACAAGCAGATGGCCCACCTGATGTTAAGTGGCAACCATCACCTATAAACAAAACATTGCCCCGTAGGTCACGCACAATAGGAACGCGCCCTACGATGCACTGCCCTGCGTCCATCAACTTGAGGCATACCTACAGATGTTAAGCCTCATGTGCCTGTAATTACACCCGCGACCACACTCTTCAAACCAAAACCCAGCGTTACTGCTTGGCGGCAGAAAAAGGCGTAAGGCGTAAAGGCGGTACCTACCTAATAAGTGATAGTTACCTACCTACCTATAACATTGGCTTTATTTTACAATACCTACCTATAGGGGGTCGTCGTACGTAGGTACCTTGGTAGTACTATTGCAAAATAGATAGATAGGTAGGTAATGTGCTGTTTTTTATGTTGACCATTCAAATAATTAAAGAAGGCCACAGATCCGGAGATAAAAACAGATTTGCATCAGTGCCTTTCAGATCGACAGCGTCTATTACCTACCTATCGTGGTTCTGCAAACAAAATTACAACATTGTCATTGTTAGCTCAACACAGGATGAGGAGCTGACCTTAGCCTCAGCTTTATCCTAGCTAAAATGTAACCTATCAAGGTGAGTAACTACCTACCTACATCAGGAAGCTGCCCAACTCATCTCTTCTTTGGCATACCTACATCACATCCCTTCCTTTTAAAAAGTTTTATACCTACCTACTACCTATATAAAATTCATTGACACCTCATAGGTATTTTATCAAAACCCCACCAAGTCGTTAAATTATTACTGTTGTAGGAAAATTGCTTCTTTAGCGGTAGGTAGTTCCATACTAACATCTCTGTTTAGTTATAATTCGTTTATATTTAGTTCTGTACGTGGTTTTTCTACAAGTAGGTATAAATATAAATACAGTGCAGTCGGGAAAACCATTCTGTGGCAACGACTTGCATGAATATTGATATGCTTACTCAATGCTGCTTTTCAATAACAAAAACACAGTGCCCTTTACAAAAAATTGTTAGCACAATTGATCCTGTACCTATAAATGAGTATGTGTACGTACTAGGTACACCTACTGTCATGGTCCAATCACGCCCCTTTGAACTAGATCAATAGAGCGGCACGTAGGGCGCACAATAGCCCAGACAGGCTCGAAACGGAGTGCATTCAAAATGTGCACTTCTAAAGGCCACTATGACGTTTACTGCCTAGCATCTCTTACCTATATGACAGTTATTCATTACAGCCAGACTTGAATAGATATATATAAACTTACTAAAGTGTCACCTATGTACTCTGAAAGCTGAAAGAGTTTAACGATTCGAAGATATGATGGAAAAATCTACATCTATGAGAGTTATGATGAATAGGTACGTTTATCCGATACTTATGTTTATCTATGTATATTTTGTACTAAACAATACAATCGCTATACCCATTTGTATTTATAGCTGATAAGTTTACTAGAACTGTGCTTGAAACAAGATTTATCAAGAATTGAAGAGGTTTCAGAAATGTATGACATAGATTTATTTAGTCAGATTAACACTTATTAATTATTTAGCTAAAGAGTCTACTACGTCCTACCTATTCTTCCAGCAATAAATTGCACACTATAGCTTCAGGTACTGCCCGACATCTATTGTTGAAACTCGTTTAATAATGAAGCTACATTATTAAAAAATTCTAATTTCCTTTGCACACTCAGGCAAATCGGTTCTCAGTATTGTCTATAAAAACTATTTTATAAATAATAATAATAATAAATAAATAATGCTGGACAATCCACACAGCACTATCTAGCCCCAAAGTAAGCTATTCAAAGCTTGTGTTATGGGTACTAGATAACTGATATATTTAATACATTATATACTTACATAGATAGATATTTTTTATTATACATAGAGAACACCCAGACCATCGGAACAAATTTCTGCAGATCGTACACAAATTTGTTCCAAGGCGGGAATCGAATCCGCAACCTCTTGCGTCGCAGGCAGGCTCTCGCCCGCTGCGCCACAGAGGTCGTCGATAAATCTGGCTAGACTTGACAAAGCGAGACCTATTCATAAAAGCACTCAACTGACACGGCTAATAAACAAAGGTCTTTCAATACCGATCAACTGCTTTCAGACAGTTCACATCTAGATTGGCTTAAAGGGTCGTTTTATGTTGGTTATTGTACCCTTTTAGACCGTAGCGTTGGGGAGAAGTCACAGCAGTGTGCCATTTTGTGTTGACTTAATACATTTTGATGTCATCTACATGTGTACCTATTTACATTGAGAGCTTATGAGACAAATTATCCATCACAATTGAAAAAAGGGGCCCAATAACAAGCCTTGATTTACTCTAGACTCGTATGGTATGGAGGACAGTAAAAACATCAAAACGACGGACGCTTGAGGTCGGAAAGAATTGGCCAAGAATCTCAGAAGTCCTTGGGGCGTAACCGTACATCAACTCAATATAGTCCAAAAGGCTAATGCCATTGGAGTGACCGAATGTTTTTTTTAATCTAAATAAGCTACATCTACTTAAACTTTGTGAAATATGGTCAATTATTTGTAAATTATGCCATTTGAAAGTGTTCTGTGATTCCAGATAACTTGGCAAAGAATTTGTCGATACCTAATGAATTTTGTAGTTTTAGCATTTTGATCTAGCAATTTTTATCAGTTCAAATACTTATTAACCTTATCAACAACTAGCTGGTACCCGCGACTTCGTCTGCGTACTTTTCGCAATAAAAGGTAGCCTATGTCCTTTCTCAGGGTCTAAAGATTGTCTGTGCCAAATTTCATCAAAATCGGTTGAGAGGTTTAAGCGGGAAAGCGTAACAGACAGACAGAGTTACTTTCGCATTTATAATATAAGTAGGGATATAACTACATAGTAACCATTGGTGATGGGTGCCGATGAGTTCCTATAGGTACCTAGTGTTAGCCAAGCCAACACGTGTGTTGAGTGCCACTCATTGTTTATATAACTGAACACCGTCGCAACTGCATTCCAGAGACTGAAGGGAATTAGCCATAACTTATTTTAGAGCCAGGCCGCGCACGTTTCACACGCGTCTAGGGTTGAGGAAGGTGAAATGCCGGATAAAAGGTCGGATTGAACAGGCTTCCAAAATCAAAAGGCATTTTATCCAGATAATCAAAAGAATAGCTTTATCACGTCTTAAAGCTAACGAATGAATCTAGGTGAAAGGCCTAGTTCATCTAAGAATAATTACTTAATAAATTAATAAATAATTCCTCCTTTGGTAACTTGTTCTAAAATAATAATTATCTCCTTAATATTTTTAAATATTTTCGGAAGACAGGAGATCGAGATCGTTAATTATTTAAATTACGTTAAGAGTCCGGTGACAGCGGCTCGCAATTTCGAGGTGCGATTGGCTATTATTTCATTTTATTTCATTTTGGGGAGGTTGTTTGAAATAATAACTCTAAAGAAACACGCATAAATACTGTTCGAACACAAATAATACAATAATATAAGGGAAATGTGCTTGAGTCAGAAATCATTTTGGTATTAGGTAAACGTAAGACCAAACATACTAATACCAAAATGATTTCTGATTCGGGCATGTTTCCCTTATATTATTGTATTATTTGTGTTCGAACAGTATTTATGCGTGTTTCTCTAGAGTTATTTTTTCAAACAACCTCCCCGAAATGAAATAAAATGAAATAATAGCCAATCGCACTTCGAAATTGCGAGCCACTGTCACCGGAGCCTTAAGTTTTAATAACTTACGAATTTACGATCTCTTACCGTATATAAAGTTAGAAAATATTCGAATTCTCTTTTGTTTATAATACAATGTTAAATATCGTAGAACGTTACACAAAAATTTTCAGTTTTAGTTGGCAATTTCATGAAATATTGTCCGGCCTAAAAGCCATAGCAAACAAAATTTCAGTCTCGCTAGAATCTACACGTTTTATTCCGTTTGCTGCCTCTGGAATGTATTGTTTTTGCATATTGAACCTTCGCGAGCTTTGTGCAACATAGTAGCGAATCTCTAATCGCAGCTCCTAAGAACCTAATCTGTACTGACCTGAATGAAAATGCATTCGAAAGCTTTTGCTTTACCAATGACCTATGGGACTACAATTCTTGACGTCAAGTTGAAGCTTCAGTGAATGACCTAAATATCTCCTGAACTATTATATACGTATTTCTGTACCCTGATATACATTTGGAGAACTTAATTTTCCCATCATGCGTGAGTGAGTGTGTTATTCAATGAGTGAATCCTGCCAGTAAAATTCGTACTTCGTTCGTCGTCATGGTCGCTACAGAATCTGACAATAATATTATAAAATATTCACCACCTGACCAGTGGGTTTGTTTTGGGACTTTGTTTTGGGGCTGGGGCCCAGACTCACCCCACCATATTTACCCAGGTAGGTTGAAAGGGTAGTGTGCGTGAAGTGCTCAAGTGTGCTCTTTTGAACAAAGGGCATACCCGCATCGGCACCAAATCGACCAAAACTAGATATCTACCAGCTAAAGCTAGAATATGTGTATAAGCTAGTAGCTAATATAAAATTATTGAATGTTTTATGAAAAGTCGCCAAAACTATATTTCAGAGTAAGTAAATACAAACAAAGTTACGAGAAAATATGAAGCTTAGTCTGGGGCCTAACTTGGGCCTATCGATAGTGCTGTTAAGTTGATTGTCATTTGAAAGAAATTTGACCATGTCTCTATGTTTCGACGACAACTAAGGTGGCTTGACATCAGAGCTCGTCGGGATGAGCACATTTTAACCCTCCTCTATAACATTCTCCATAACCCTATGTCTCCCCATTACCTTAGTGAGCGTTTCACGCCCTTATATGCAGACGACAAACCAGTTCGCTCTTGCCAGCGACTACAATTGGTAACTCCGCAGCATAAGACTTCAGCCTATAGCAACTCCTTCACAATTACTGCTACTCGTCTCTGGAACAACACTCCTCTTACAAATCGCGTAGCTACTTCAGTTGAGGTATTCAAGGCTAAAATCCATGATCATCTCTTTCGCAAACTGAATGAATGAGCAATTTTGAATTGACATTATCATATTCCTATCATAATATATTATATATACCTATATGTATAGTTATGTATGTTTGTACTATTTAGTTTGTTTTATTTATTTTATTATACATATTTAGATTTTGTATGTCATTTTTACAACTTTTTAAATGTATTAGGTTTAATGTACCTATCTCTACGTTTTCCTCTCACGTGCACTACTGACACATCTTATGTCCACAATACACAAAGGTTATCTGGAAGATAATGCTTTATAGCATTAAGTTCGCCTTTGTACTGTTATTATTATGTGCAATAAAGTATTTTCAATCAATCAATCAATCAATTGTTTTGTTGTTAAAATAAAGCTTAACATATTTGACGGCAATACGACGATACGATTTGTGTACCGCGATTTTCCGACAGAGAGCCAGTCCGATATTTAATCAACGTAAAATGTTAATCAACGGCTCTTTACTGCTACTGGTATCGCTATTGCTACTTAGGTAATAGCCCTGCTCAGTTTATGTAAAACGCCCGCCGCGTCAGTCAATCATGGCAAAGGTAGCCTAACTCAAGGAATTTGAATAAAAATTCCTTGGCCTAACTAATGACTTGAGTGAACAAAACATTGCTCCCAATTCCCACTCATCAACAGCTTAACGGATTTAGATAATTTTTTTGAAAATACATAGTTCGTGGGCGGATGCTAGTAGATAATGTAAAACGAATGATGAGTCTTATTACTCAATTAGGTATCTGTTATTTAACGAGTTTCGTAACGATTCAACATAAACGTGGACAGAATATCTCACTAGTGGTATAAAAGTATTATATTGGTGCCTATAACGACTATTAACACTATTAAAATATAAATAAAGTAATAATAATATAACGAATGGATTTTATTTTATCCAGGTGAGATAAATGCATGCAGCTCTGCATAGTTCTTTATTACCTACCGACACTTATCGCCGGTTTCTAAAAGATCTATCAAAGCTCATCGCCTATCAAGTCACTTGCTATCTCTATCTAATTTGAAGTAAAAGCTGAAATAGCAAGTGATTTGACAGCCGAGCCGAGCTTTCAGAAACCGGACGAACGTGGACACTTGTGTCTTGTGTAAGATACAATGAATATTTCATTAGCTAGTGACTACGGTTAGTACCGCTACAGGACACAGTAACTACGGTTCCCTGTGATGGTGTGCCGTGTCGGCAACAAAAAGTGTCTACGTTTGCGCAGCGCCTTAGAAGGCTGAAAACCTTCAAACAACTTTTCGCTCGCACGTTTCGTCATTTTTGAGGATATCAAATCATGAATAATATGAAATAAAAATGTTACACTTGTTTATACAATACTTGGTATTAGCAATATGTCTTTTTTAGGGTTCCGTACTCCGTAATCAAAGGGTAGTTATTACTAAGACTCCGCTGTACGTCCGGTCCGTCCGTCTGTATGTCTGTCTGTCACCAGGCGCCGTATAGATCTCATGAACCGTGATAGAACAGTTGGATTAAATTTTCACAGATGATGAATTTCTGTTGCGGCTATAGTAACAAATACATTATTTAAAGGTCCCATACACCAAACGTGATTTATATTTGTAACGTAACCTATTCTTTAAACCAAAACAGAATAGAACGCTGCTTGGCAGCAGAAAAAGGCATGATGGTAATGCCATTTTCTAGCATTGCCATTCTACATCTGATTCTACGTCTGCCTTGTCTACCATTTGACAGATTTTAATTTAAAAGTCCATTATTTTCCGCTCGTTCAATGCCAATGATGATGTTGATAAAGTAATTAGAATCGCAACTCAAGGAGCATTTTTCCAAGCATGAACAAAACTTAGGTTACCTCGCAAATAGCGCAGATCCGTGACCGGCCAGGCCCAGAGGGATGTTGACATTACCAACGTCCTTATTACTAGGTAATAAGGCTCAAGTTTCACAGACACGAGCATGGCGCAAGCCAAGGTTCATGTTACACCCTGTTGACGCAAGAGGACACTCCTACTAAATTACATACTCCCTGTATATTACTTGGTTTTAAGGGCTTTGATACACCAATTGCGATGGTTTCATGATGAATGAATACCTAAATGTTTTTGTCAATTTTTTTTGCTTCTTTCGAGCACTTGGCACATGTTTTAAAACTATGGGTTCAGATAGTTGATTAAAAACATTTCTATCCTGTTTTGTAAATACATACTATACTGGATGTAGTATGTATTTACAAAACATATAACAAATACTGACGATCACAAATGTGCGATCCCGCCGAGATCGCATCGAACCCACATCCTACAGCGCACGCAGAGGTCTGTGTGACTTAGCTGTGTGGGCTGTTAAAATGATAGGACATCGCACAATATTTTCGAACTCTTGCTTTACCTACTGGGTTTATTTTTATCGAAACTGCGTGTTTTAATTCTGATACGTTAACAACTTGCTGCGAAGTCTTTCAAATCTTTCCGCGCATTTCATCTCCATCCGCACCCGTCTGTCTCGGTGTGCCAGGGTCTTTATTGCGAAGTGATTACTTGTCTGTGTAAACATTTCTTTGAAAAGGTCTAAACAATCGTTTGATATAGCTTGTGCTAAGAAAATCCATATCTGTGCATGCATGTCTGTCTATTAATTGACTTACCTTTTTTTACTAATTTCGATGAAGGACGAAATAACACAATGTTGTCCTCGACGAGGGATGCTAATGCATGAGGGATCGAACAACCTAAAAGCAAAAGGTAGTCTAAATTATTTCATTCCGCTAGTACTTGCTCGTGTAGCAAATACACTGCTTTGTTTGTATCTGCTGCATACAACGGTTACTATTGAAGATGACTGAATGTACAAAGCAGTGTATGCGCAACTCGACACTAGCCATTCACTTTCTCGGCAAAGACCTAACACTAATGAATGACTCAATTAACGAGAACTTCTACATCACGAGTACTCTCGTCTTTTAGTGACCAGGCTAGACGGATATCTTTCATTTAATTTCTATTACCAACCCCTGTTCCCCTAAACGAGGGTACGTAATGAGGGTTATCGGGACGGCTAAACAATTTTTATAAGTATTTCGTACCTGGTACACGAAACATTATTCTATGAAATCAGCGGCCGACACAAATAACTAAATCCCTTTTTCTGCTTCATTATTACTCGCCTTGCTTATCAATTAAATACTTTTAGACAAGTCAGTTCACAACTAGGAATAGTGCGCATCACGCAAAGAGAACGCTGGAAGGAAGGGGAGGGGGTGTGATGGCGCGAGTATTTTGTATGCGCAAACACATCCTCTCCACTGTATTCAAGCTTTCTTTTTGGTTGACGCGCACTATAATAAAGAGTTTTTTACCAGGTATTTGTAAATTTAATGTAGGTTGATGATAAACCCTATTACAATGATTGGTTTGTTAAATATGTATGTAGTTGTGAAAAATATACGTTTGCGAATTAATATTGTGAACACTCGTATTACGGCATCAGCAGTTGGATTCCGATAAATCAGCGCGTTTTATTGCAATAAGGATTCCGTCTTCTAAAAAGCGGTGACCCTATATGACAGCCGTTATGAATTAAGCAGCCAATGAACTGTAACAAGCTGACGCCCACATCCTGCTCGCGCGAAACTGGCATCAAGATTTACCTAGTTATTAACAAAATTAAGATCTGGACACTAATCTGGTTTTTTATTTCGCTATACGCATGTCACGTGGTCACAGTGGACTTGTGTCTTTGAAACGCGGTATACTGCGGCTAAATTTCAAAGTTAGCGTCAAAAGGTATCTATTCAGTTTAATAACAAGGATCATTGAAACATTAAAGCAAGGTGAATCAAGCTGCAAGTTCAGCCTAGAAGAACAGGCAACTGACGGTTCCGACCGTCAAGTCAAGAGCCAGTGTGATGTGACGGCTACCGTACCTCAGGAGACAAGGATAAAAGCGTGTGCAACGGTACAGACCGGCTACGCAAGTGCATTCCATAGCAGTACGCGCGAGGCGCCATCCATAGCCAAGATCCACTGATTCACAACTCAATGTTGACGTCCTCCTTGCGGACAGGTTAGCACATCCTCCTTAGGACTCGACCCTATATACCCACCACAGAAAACTAGGGTTTTCTCTATTCCGTGATACCCACAATCACTGATCTCTATTAGTACACGTCTGTTATAGATCAGTTAGCCCAAGGAATATTGTGTACTAGTATTCAAATTTCTTGAGTTAGCCTTATAAAGTTTTTTTATTAGATTATATATAATATAGGAAGGAAAACCACAAAAATTTTATAATGTCCCAAAAGTTATTCTCCAAGCGGGATTTAAATCCGCGACCTTCCCCTTGATACGGGGCTGCGCTACCAAACCAACTGCGCAAAAGTTATTTTAGTATAATGTTAATTATGTAAGTTCTTTTTTTTATTTTATTGAAGCTATTATTTGTGCCTATCGTTTTCACCGTGTGATTAGGTAAAGAAAATTCTTTTTAAATTTATGTAATTATTTGTGGCTATCGTTTTCGCAGTGTGATTAGGTAAAATTTTAATAAAATTCGTTCTCAAAAAACATTTATTTCGTTCAGTTTTGTTCATTCATTCGATGTTATGTCGTTTTACAGTACACACGGTAACAGCCGCAGAGCAAAAGCTTGTTTTTGCTCCAACTAATCTTAAAGACGAATGGTTATGCAGTCATTAAGCAGTTTTATTACTGTGAACTTGAAATTGAGCCCTCCAGCTACACCATCGTGGGAATACCGCCAGGCGCCAAAGGAAAAAACATTTTGACTCACGCATAGGGCATTGGTGCGTATCGACATTGCACATATAGGCATTTTTACCCGCCCAGAAGCAGGAACAGCACATTATGCTGTACTAAGTTGCGCCCCGCGGTTTCACCCGCGCAGATTTAAATCCCGGTATTCCCACGTGATAAAAAGTAGCATATGTGCTATTCCTGACTATACCTATCTGTCTGCCATGTTTCATCCAGATCCGTTCAGCCGTTCCGGCG
Source organism: Plemyria rubiginata (assembly GCA_963576535.1). Lineage (NCBI taxonomy): Eukaryota > Metazoa > Arthropoda > Insecta > Lepidoptera > Geometridae > Plemyria > Plemyria rubiginata. The sequence goes on along the minus strand of OY754908.1, from coordinate 9,816,263 downwards.
TGAAATAGAAACAAACATCCATCGATCCATCCATACTTACAAAGTTTCGAGTTTATAATTAGTAGTAGGAAGTTTTGTTTGCATGCCATACGATCCACTGCACTGCGTCCAACAACTTGAGGCAAACTCATGTGCCTGTAATCTACCGGCAACCACCCTTTAAACCGAAACACAGCAACACTGCAGGCGGCTGAAACAGGCGGTAGGGTAGTTCTCCGGACGAGCTACTCCAGAGTTAGCTAGAATGCTCAAAAGGTGTCTATCTTAAATTTATAAGCAGACAGCAGCAGACGTAATCTGAAATAAAAAAACTATTGAATAAATTTATAAATATCTCTCACATACATTTATAAATATCACTACAAATAACTCACCTTAACTTGATTTGAAAGAAATCCAGAAAATAATACGTCATTATGACCACTATCTTGCCTTGGGCCTCTGATGTCATGCTACACTCAACATTACCTACGTGATAGAATTAAACAGGATAGTGAATGTGTGCGTAATTATATAGAGTTTTCCTTGAAACCTTAGACGAAAAAAACGTCTTCACGACTTTGATCCCCATGCACTTTAGAATATCCCCTCGTCTCAATTGCCTCCACAAGATTCTTTAAGGATGTGTCAGGGGGACAAGTCTGAGACATGCCAAAATAATTGTATTTTGCACAAGCTCACATATTGGTGTATTCCATACCTTACCACAATCTCTTGAAGCATTCTTATTCCAATATTACTTTACTTTTTGCTCATAAAGCTGACTCTATAGTGTTGACATAGAGACATTGACATAAAAGTATTATTGAAATAAAAATGCTTCAAGAGATTACGGTACGGGCCCAGGTTGCAAGCCCATCGCCGCTGTTCAAATACTAACTAGATTCCTCTTGATGTTATTTTGGAAAGATAACTTTATGTTTTTGAAAGACTTCTTCAACGTAATCCATATTATAAATATTATGAACAGCTTCACGACTTTGTTCCCCAGGCACGGTAGATATCCCTTCAGATCTCTCAGAACCAAGTACTAGAGATATCGAAGGGGGGTACCCTTCGATATCTCGAGTAGTAGTAGTAGTAGGTACTTTGGTCAGAAGTACGTCCAAACATTACATTTGGCACATACCCACATTTTGCAATAGTTAGTATTAGTGACAGGTTGTAAGCCCATCGCCGCTAAAAGTGGTAGCGTTTTTTTTAATATTATAATAGTAAAAAAATACTAACACTTTTATGTGGTATACAAAGTCTTACAAAAACCGATCTTCGTGTTTAGTAAAATCCTTACCACATAATATGTCGTGTTTATGCTAATAAAGCATTATGCAAAAAACCCTCCTTTGTAATTCTGTTAAAAACTCAAGGATAGGACCAAGTAACGTAGTGTGACGCTAAACATTTGATCACACTACACATCTCAGTGTATGAATGTTATCAAAACAGAAGATTCTAAAGAGGTGCCAATGCCGGACCGTTGTTTAAACTAAAGATAAAATACAATAGCATAATATACCGTACAAGGGCATCGGTGTGTAATTTTCAGCTGGTACTGAGGCACATCTTAGAAAATAGAAGCGTTGCCAGTTACGTGAAAAAACGTCACCAATGTTAAAAATATTTATTTGGTAACTAGTGATTTATTCTACCTTATGTTTTATATGCATACAAGGCGACACCACGCTACCTCAGGGCTGATTATAAACTTGTGCCCCTACATTGACTCACTTTTGAATATTTCTTTACTCACTGCTGGAAACACTGTGAATATTTTAATATAAAAATATAGTCTAATTGAGTACCTCCTCCTTTTTTTGAAGTCGGTTAAAAATCAATATCACAATCAACTCATTATAATGTGTTTCAGTTACATTTTTCATAGCTACGAGAACACCCACACCTGTTAAATAAGAACAAAAATGCGGGATTTTACTGGGAAACGGTAAAACCTTCGCTCTTAAGAGACTTGTGTTTTCCGAAGAACTACCTCACATCACATCGATACATCACATACAAAGTCACATAAATCCACTCTCCATCCATTGTGATTTCACGAGGATGAAACACGCACCAAGTATTTTTTTATATTTTATCCAGAATTTGTTATATATGCTTAAATTAACCTTAATCCATCTATGTGAAAGCAGCGGAATTCGATCAATAGTTAAACAAAATAAATGTATGGTATACTAACACACACGTTACACGTATGAAATAGTTGAAAAGAATGTAAGGTTAATTTACTTTGCCACTTTTTATCACAGTTTAATGAAGCAGTATCAAATGCAGAGAAGTGTGTGGTAAGTAAGGTAACACAAGACAAACAAGTTGTCCGCTGACTAACAACCCACGTGATATGCGCAGAACGAAAATTCCTAACAAATACGTCCTGCGCAGCTACTTATCGTGCCACTAGTTTCTTTCGAAACTGTGTGATGATATGATTTTAAGGGCTTATTCTATTATGCTCCCACTCTCATGATCCCAGTGGTTCATACAAAACTTTGGAGTTCATTAAGCTCCCACTATTCGTCGGATTCAATAAGTGCGTCTCAAGGGGTTATCGTCTAGTCTCCTTTCGAGCACTTGACACATGTTTTGAAACTTCTAGGTTCTTCGAAATGCAGGTTTTCTTACGATATTTTTATCCGCTTGAGAGTAGGTACCTACTGTCATTGTGCACATAATTTTTTTTACAGAAAAGCTCATTTGTGCACGACTGGGTTTGAACCCTCGACCTTAGGATTTGATGGCGTGTATCGGGGTAAAACTTATATGTATAATCACGTGGTTCTTGAAACCAACTTGTTTGTTGCCTAGTAACTGAACGTAAATAAACGAATCCATCACATACTTGCACTAAATATTACAAGCAGTAGTAGCCTAGTCCACTTCCTGACAAATTGGCAATGATTCAAGAAATTCCGTGACAGTTTTTTTTGCACAAACACGTTTTACAAATAGCTCCATATGTAATCATTTCAAGGACGGCCAGTGTCAAAACTCCACGTGACACGAATGCTTCTAGCAATTAAATTGTTCTACTCTTTCTCTCTGGAGATTTACGCAAGCTAATGTTCGAATGAAATGCAGGTGAAATCGCGGATAACGAGTATCTTCTTCTTGTTCAGATTTAAACATCAGTCCGTTTAGGGAGACAGTGAAGAGTTTTCTCGTGCCTCACTAAGCGTGCGGCCAAGTGATCACGTAAGTTCATACATATCTGGCACCGGGCATACCTAAATGGCTGATGTTTATATCTGAACAAGTTTGTGATTAGATAGTGTTTATTTGTTGTGGAAGTGTTTCAGCAAAGTGCAAATCGAATGTTGTAAACTATAAATAAAACAAGGTTCCAAAGCTTGAAAGGTTTGCGTACACTATGTCAAGCTGAATTGGCACTTAAAGATTTCAAAATGCTTTATGCTTATTTCTGAGGCTAGTCAAATCATTTTTCGCCCAAACCAACTGTCCACTGAAGTGCCATCGAAAAGACGAGAGAAGAAGGATCGCGCGCGCAACCACTACGTGTTTAAGTAGGTGCTGCCACCAAGGAGCATTAAACCGTCGAGACGAAAACTATTGTAGTTTGTCAAATTACATGTACAATTTTTTATCTTATAAAAAACATACAAAAGTATGATCTAGCTAGATCATGGTGTAAAATAAAGTTATTTTCATTATTTATTTTCACTAAGTTACAATCTGTTTCTGAAAGCTCGTTTAACACTAATCGGCTGTCAAGTCACTTGCTATCTCTTGTCTAATTTGAAGTAAACGCTGACATAGCAAGTGCCTTAACAGCCGATTAGTGTTGATCAAGCTTTCAGAAATCGGGGATTTCTGAAAGCTTGGGGACAGCTCGATCAACTTAGATTAGACTTCTCGCACTCAATATTTTTTACTGAACATAGAACAGGATTGAAAGTCGCCACGCAAATCGCGTAAAATACCGCGTAGGCTTTAGTGGGTAGAGAGCTTATGACGAATCAAATCAGCATCTAAATCTTGCAAAAAGCATAATGCTTTGCAGTTTCCTCGATGATCAAAATGCCAGATGCGAACGCGAATGAGGATGCGCAGGTATTCTGGAATGGTGCCAAGTGTTTACAAGTTTTGAGAACGGATGCTTACGGTTTTTGAACTAAATCGTACAAATTTTAGTTTGAAAAGCACGTTGCCACCGTCCTGCGCTTTGGTTATGGCGTGGGTTATCTGAAATAGTAAAAAAAAAACTGAAACAGCTTCACGACTCTAATCTAATAGGCATGGTTGACATCCTTTCAGATGTCTTAGTTTATTGCTATAACCTACAGATTCTTCGAGGACATCTAAATAGGGTAGTCAGAGGTACGTCCAAACATTACATTATTATGGAGGTGTCCGAGTCATTTTAGTAACCTATTCATGGAACTACTATTAGGTAGTTCCATGAATAGGTTACTAAAATGACTCACATGAAAATGTTAAGAACCCCCCTATTGTTTGTTCATAATGGGAAGTATCACACGTTAATTCTCAATACGCTCGGAAGTCGTTGAAGTCAAGTGACGATCTCATTTATAACGGAGATTTGCAGGTAAATGTTGTTCAAATAAAATTCTTGTATGTAAATACACCAACGACGAATCTTTCCACGTATACGGATCTGTAAGCACTAAGCTTAGAGATTTAGAAATCTTTGTTGACTGTTGTGTGTACAGGAAAACTGCAGATGGAAGTCAATAGTACCATTTAAGTTATCTCATACTTTACACCCATTGCCCTTCGTTTATAACTTGTTTAAAGCTACGAACCAACCGTCGCGATGCGAGAATGAAAGTTCGAGATCTCAGGAATGGAAAGACATCATCGTCTTCAGCCTCAAGAAGTCCACTGCTGGACCTTTGTATCCCCGTAATATTCCAGAACGAATAATTTGAGTTCCTCCATCCATACACATCTACGATCTTTACACATTGTAAACGAGACGTGTTTACAATGTGTAAAGATTCGGCCCAAAAAGCAAATCCTACTACGCGAAGTTTTCTATGGATGGATGGATGTTTGTTACTCTTTCACGCCGGAACAGCAAAATGGATCTGGATGAAACTTGGCATAGAGATAGATTATAGTCTGGAATAGCATATAGGCTACTTTTTATCCCGTGGGAATAACGGGATTTAAATCTGCGCGGGTGAAACCGCAGGGCGCTACTAGTTTAATATAAAATGACCTTTAAATGACTTATAATGCAAAATTTCTGTCACAGCATTTTAAGTTGGTACAAAAATGATGATTCACAAATAAAAAACTTCGCAAACCCGTCTCAAGGTATGGAATCAGGGAGGCCATGTGTGAAATGAGTTTCGACAGTTTTGTCCCCTTCGCTTCCGCGTCGCATCGTATCGACTTTCAGAGACGCAGCGGTTAGAACATATAGCCTTACATTATCTGAGTCACCTGTTAGTACCCTAAAAGTACCTAACAGGTAATCTGTGACAGCCAGTCGCCTTGGCTTGATAATAGGCGTACGACCACCGTACGAGCAATCTATTTTACGAGATAGATTGACGTAACCAGTAGTACAATTTTTTAGTCTGTGGCCAGACTAAACATGAATTTCTTGACTTTACCACAGACTGAATGATAGTAGGCATTATTGTTATGTACCATAGGAAGCCTAGGATCCCAAGGGGCAATTGCCCTTCCATGAAGTAGGAAGGTATCACCTGATTTAGCATTATAAAAACAAGATAGGCTTCATAAACTTTATGGTTTAGCCTATAAAACAAACATTTCCTTGATACGTACGAGTAAATTCATATTGTTATAATGGTTTATTTTGTAATGCGCAATCGTGTCTGGCTCATCTTTACCAGAATCAGAATGTTTAGTTTAAAATCGATTTAAATAAAAAGAACAGAGATACATAGGTACTAATGTCTTTATTAAACTTGAAAAACTATCGAACGTAGATGCAAGAAGTTTGAATTGAGGATCGCTACCTATGAAGAGAGCTATGCTGCTAGTTTAGAAATGAGTCAATTCCAAAGAACAAGACCGACATAATCTATAGAAAATTGTAAGGTCATAGGTAAATAAATAAATAAAATAAATAAATAATGCTGGACAATCCACAGAGCATCATCTAGCCCCAAAGTAAGCTACTCAAAGCTTGTGTTAATTGGTACTAGATGACTGATATATTTAATAAATTATATACTTACATAGATAGATATTTTTTATTATACATAAACACCCAGACCAACTAATCAGTAAGTATATAAAGAGGCCCTATTTCGTTATGATAAAGATCCTTGTATTATTAGATGATGATGATATTAAGATCCCCTATTACTCTGCTGCAGAGTAAAAAATCTGCAGGTTCCTATTAAAAATAACATGACCATGAATTTTTTAGGGCAGACTGACCACAGACCTACAATAAAACACGGGTTTGAATTTTGTCTGAATCGCTCAAGGACAATGCAATGCAATCGCAGAAGTCAGTATTTTCTCCAAAATTGGAATAAAAAAATCCGGATTTCGATTCGAAGGGATACCAGTTTTTAACTCGAAAATTCTGCTGTCAAAAAATCTGAGTTTTCTAATGACTTTAATGCACAACTCACAGATTAGGTGTAGTGTGGTGGGATCCAGAAAATGGTCTAGCTAGCCAATAAGGTTCAACGGATTGTTCAACAACATTATAAAGATTACGAAAACGCTTTTATAATAAAGTCCTTGAATGCATTTGCACATTACCAGCCTGTCGCATTTCAATTGTAGTAATTGTAGCATTTATTTGTTCTACTGATAATAACTGCATTACGGTTTTAGTGTGTTCAGGGTCAATTCAATAATAAATATTAGTTTAGATTGTACTTACCAATACTGAATACCTCATAACGCAACATAGTAACGTATGCATGTAAGAATTATTCTCAAATACCCGCTAATCTATTTTCCACCTGGAGAGATTTGAGTCCCAAAATATTCACAAGTGAAAAAAATATTAAACAAGTACTTTCGAATGAAATTAGCTATAGGTGGTACTACCTATATATAGGTGTAATTACAGGCACATGAGGCTTAACATCTGTATGCCTCAAGTTGATGGACGCAGAGCAGGGCATCGTAAGGCACGTTCCTATCGAGCGTGACTTGCGAGGCAATGCTTTGTTATAGGCGATGGTTACCACTTAACATCAGGTGGGCCATCTGCTTGTTCCATCAGCTGGTTGTATAAAAAAAAAATAGGACAGGACAGCGATTAATATAAATAAAGTTTCAGTTATGTAGCCTGGATTACTATGATAATTATGATCATCTATGATCAAGGAAGATGACCTGCCTGACGTCACGCACAGAGGCGACTGTAAATTTGTGCGCGTCAAAATCACGTTATTGCTGGCTGGTACGCAAAGTTTTAAAAATTCCCAAACCGCATTTTGGCTTGGGGCGTATTATCGATGGTGAGCCGTAGTTTTTTTGTAACTTAAATTGTGGTTCTCGGAACTTCCTTTAAAGAAGCTTCAATTTGCTGCGGCTTCGCTCCGAAACAGACGAAGGCCGTCGACCTTCGATAGGTACTCACTGTGAGTCATCAGCGATTAACAAGGAAATGTGGCCGTCTTACGAGGTCCCAAAACACGGCAGGGATAAAAATCTCGTTAAAAACAACTAAATGAAACAAAAACCAGCGAGAACGGTTTAAATTCAAGTAGGTACCTACGAGTAGATAAGGGCGAAGTAAAATAAATAAATAACGTTTGAAACAAAACTACTACCATATTCTTCAAGATAAAATGACAGCCGGCTGAACGTGTCTAGCTAGACTGATATCTAGTTTCTGTTCTGAGGATACTGACATCGACAAGATTGTCCGCCGAGTTGCAAACCTACCAGAGTTATTAAAACAGAATGTTTTTGCCATGTTTTTAGGTAGACACTCAAAAGCCATTATTTCACTCAGCCAGCTCAATCAATCTACACATCACATGTGTACATAACTTTTTTATTATCCATTGTAATCCAAGCAGTGATTCACAGCATGATTACCGGCCAACAGCGCAATATCCACGTGTAATACCTACTTGCATATTTTAATGTCATTATCTCAGCGGTGGTAGCTTTGTATGCAATATTTTTACGAGGTTAGACTCCTCATGCCATAACTATAGCTAATAGGCTGACTTGGCTGCCATGCCAACGCTAAAACGAATGGTTGACAATTTTTAATCAGACCCCTATTCATAATGGTCGCTGAGCGCGCCATTAGCTTACCAGACCAATAAATCTGTTGCTGTCTCTTTTCGTTGGCATGAAAGTGACAGTGGCAAGAATACTCTATAGAGCCGCTATAAAGTCGCAGGGATTATGAATAAGAGGGTATATGTGTAGTGGTATTACCTATATAACAAAGCATTCCTCGTAAGTCACCCACGATAGGAACGTGCCCAACGAGGCTACGATGCACTGCCCTGCGTCCATCGACTTGAGGCATAGTTACACATAATGCTAAAGCCTCATGCATGTGCTTATAAAAACACAGCAAGAGCAACGCTGCCTTGGCGGCAGAAAATATCGCATTTTTTTTTGTAAATTCAATTAGCGAACTGTGAAAAGCAGTCGACCGTGTGGCACCAACTTGCCTACTTACTCGAATACCATTTACAATTTAAAATAAAAAAAAATGCAAAACGAAGTTAATTTTTCGGGGTCGGCCGAGCGAGCGTTGAGTCGACGATATTGAAGTGCTAAAAAACTGTAGACCCGGCCACGTACCGGGCTGAGGAACGGGAATAGATTTTTTTTTAACTAAAATAAACTCAAAACTTTTTTTTTTATTTAAAGGGCTTTGTTGCTGGGCGACCACACTGCCCTTAAACGCAAAACTTTGACATGACATCTGATACTAAAATCATCAATATTAATGATCGGAGAGCGAAATCTATTGATAATAATCACCTTTATTTGAGCAATGTTTTGAAAAGTAGCAGAACGAAATACGCTTATTTGGGGGTCGTAACTGTACCTATTCATCAGCAGGTACTCGATAGCATAGTACTGATAGTAGCAGACATCAAACTCAACGATCAAAGCAATAAAGGTGGCAAACATGGATAATGACGATCTAACAACAGAATGTACACTATAGTTATTAGGAGTATTACAAAACAGAAAACAATTGAATTAAATTAACCATGAACACCATTGCGGTAGATGCATTACAAGCGGAGTAGATGAACGGCAACGAGATGGGGCAATTGACACGCGACCCACAGATTGTGGCTTTTGACCTTTCTCGGGCGTTTAATTATTCTTCTTCGTCAGTGACTAAAATGACTTTGAACATTAAATCTGATGGGCCCAGTGAGAAGATTTTAATTCCACACCCGTTGCCTGGTACTGGTCCGAGTATATAGTATACCTATTGTTGCAAAGTATGAAAAATGAAAAAGCTTTAGGTCCAGATGGTATACCAGTTGATGTATGGATGTTTTTGAAAGCGAATGGATGGAAGTGGCTGACTTTATTCTTCAATAAGCTATTACAGGATGAGGCTATCCTAGAAGAATGGTGCAATAGTTCGCTGGTGTCCGAGAGCCCGTTTGCAAACAGACAAGTGGCACTTTTTTACATAAATCTTTGAACACACTTTTAGGTTTATAGGTTTTTTAGGTTTCTCTTAGAAAATTATCCAACATTAAATCCAAGGCGATAAACACTGTATATTATTGTTATTATAAGTAGATTTATTAATAAATTGCCACATGTTTTGAAGTCTGTATAAAATCAGCAGTAATTTTAGTGCGTGTGTACCTAAGCATCGCGTTCCATTCTTTACAAACAAAAACGAGTTCAAAGAACTCTTATTTTCGCAAAGTAGAGGCAGTATTTGAATATTGAAACAAAATCATGATGTGGGTATGTGCAAATTACTTGTTACTTGCGATACATAATGATGACTGATGACACTGCAATGATGACCATAGAAAGAACATTAATAGGACCGGTATAGGTCAGCCACATTTTTTCATCTAACAAAGGGAATGCTTTTATTTCCTTTCAATAGAAGATGCTAAAAGCCACTTCAGCAGTGCTACTGAGAATCGCTGTGACTACCAATGATGATGATGATGATCAAATAGTACGTAGGTAGGAGATATCAAACGTTTTTCGTTAATAGGATAGGTCCAAACTCCAATCTAACCGATAACAAATCGTTGACCGTTGAAAAGGTTCAATCAGAAGACAATAAAATGTGATCAAAAACCGTACGCAAAACAATATTTTGTTTAGATTGTTTCCTAGACCGAGAGAGAATATTTACAACTATTATTCTAAAAGCTTCCCACTGTGCTAAAGCCTACTTCAAACTCCGAAGTACAATTTAATCTGAACAGTTTTAGTGCCATCATTTGAATTTCAAATCAGTAGAATCCCGACGGGATAGCTGATACTCAAGAGCTGAGCTAACATTACTTACAATACTAACCTGCTTATTGCCTGTTGCAGTGTACATTTTACTGAGCGCTGTGGTCTAGTGGTAGCTAGTGAGCCCCCCCCGTCTTCTGATTCTGCTCACTGGTATGAATCAGGCATGTTTTTATATGAAAAAGCATTACTAAGTGCTCTCAAACTGTAGCCAACTTTCTGAGTAAATCCTGGGTAACTTTTTTGAATAATCTCTAATCTTTGTAAATGTCTAAGACTTTAGTTGCATGTGCCTGTAGTTGAAATAAGAACACAGCAACGGGAGGACTTTTTTTTTTTTTTTTTTATTTATGTAAAAGATAGGCAAACGGGCTAACGGCCCACCTGATGGTAAGCGGTCACCGTCGCCCATAGACAACAACAACACCAGGGGCGTTGTCGGTGCGTTGCCTACCCTGAAGGACTTTATTAACATTTTTCTTGAAGCTTTTCATGTTAAATCTTGGCGGGAAAACTTCTGATGAACTGGACTGCTTGGCGTTTAAAATTCAGTCTTCAGGTTTCCGTCTTTTGTTTGACAGAAGTAGGTTTGGTGGTAATTTTAACGGTCTAGACAGCTTATTTAAAAAAAGTAAACTGTTAGAACACTGGAAAGTAAAATGTTCAGACGCTTATAAAATACGGGTTCGTACACGTTCTTCACCACGTTTCACCATATGATAATTCAGTTTACGAACTATATTTATTGTTTATTGTTCCACTAAGATTCAACCTCATCGGTTCAAAGGGTACGGCATGATTGAGCTATATAATTATGTTAGATGCAATCTAAACTTCTTTTATAATAATATTTTTTATCATGTATGTACATGTAATCAACAATTACCTACAAGTTAACAAGTAGCTGTACCTTCTCCAACCACTCCTTGTGTGACCGCAAGTGACGCAGGCGACTCGTTGGTTTGATTGAAGATATTTGCGCACGTCGATATGTGTAGGTGTACTACGTGTGCTTATGCTTAATCAAACAGAGCATTATTTTACCATGCCTAAACACATCAACGAAAATCTTACAGTCAACATGGACGAGTTATTAAAATATGGGGCTTTTTTTGGCTGCAAAAAGGTATTAAAAAATCAAGTAACAATGTTAACTTTTTATAGGACAACCCGTTTTTGAAATACAACAAAACAGTAAAATTAAGAAAACCAACGACCCAAGAGCTCCCATCTCTAAGAGCTTGGTTGACAACAAGGTTTTGTTAGACGAGTAACTTTTTGCTTTTTTATTTTTCTCATTTAAAAAATACTCAGGTCCCATAAATTGGTGACAGTCACATAGTCTGATGGTGGAGCCAAGGTCTGTGTGTGTGGAACTTCAATAAATAAATAGGCTAATTCTGTTGAAACTTAATTCAGATTATTACTTGACACTGGCCGGGCCTAGCAGGACTTATGTCCTGCTAGGCCCGGCCAGTGTCAAGTCGGTCGGTACCTGACGGTCATAACATAAGTTATGACCGTCAGGTACTATAAACGGAGCGATGAAGAAGTTTAGTGGAGATAGTGTGTTGATGATACTACGGAGGAGGATACCATCTAATTTGAGTTGACTGACAGCAAAAGTCTGTCGCGCGGCCTTCAAAAGCAAGGTGCAAACGTGAGAATCTACCTACAATCGCCTACAATGCCTAGCTCCTCGCGGTTGTCGTAAGCAATTTGTGCGGAATTAGTTTTGTAAATTGTGTGCACTTTCGCAAATTAAATGACGAGGTGCTTCACGACATTCGTGGTTACGGCACCTTTACCTATATACCTACCTACGGATGAATTGAAACATTGATGAGTTTTAGTGCTGCTAACTTGGCTGCGGTAAAGAATCCTACAAAAGTTCTAAAAGTGATTTAAATGTGCACATTTAATATCAAAACGTAATCTCTAGTTTACTCTATTTCTGCCAACCTACACCTACCTACATATTTCGATACATATCACCAAGTTCTATTTTAATCACAAAATCCAACGTGATCTTAACTCACTCTACCTACACATTCCGTAGGTTCCTATTCTATATAATTATCTATTTCTATGAATCTGCATTTATGCACAATGCATGCCATTACCTACAAGAACTTCGAAGTCGCTTCACATGAAGAAGCGTCTATATTTCCCTTTAGTGCCTCATTACTTTAGAAAACTTCCCTATATTTTTCCCTAATGACCGGCTATTACCTACCTCTAATTGGGTAGTAGATAGACTAGACTTCCACGCATGGGAAGCTTTGAATTAGCATCTATTATATCATGTACAGTACGAAATAATGTTTATTTTCTTAAACACATTTATTTTGTCAATTACGCCATGAATAGATTTTATTTTATGCAATTATTTACTTTACTGTTTGGCGGACGTATTATTGGTTCAGTTATCTACAATATTTTCAGAAGCGTGGTGACCTTCTATTCACAAAATGCAATGATTAATCCCCCTTCCTGAGAATAGAACTAAAGCTATTCCACGAGCTACAACATCTGCTGACAATCGTAAAAAAACAGGAAAAAAACATCATTATTCTCACAAGGACTCAGCTAACTAATTCGCTCTATTTTACTAAGAAGCGTGGTCATCAAAAGAGGTCAGCTTAAAATCACTCTCATTTTCATGATTAAAAAGTTCAAATATGGTCAAGTCATGGTTGACTCCATCTAAAGAGTTTAAAACACCTTATTAGAATATCGTGACCGACCATTTCTTTGGTGAAGTAAGCGTTTTAAGGAGTTTCCTATTACGAAGCTATTTTATTTTAAGTACCGTGCTCCAAAAGGTTTTTATATTAAATGATAAGAAACATTATATCAGTATAGTGCCCCATTTTTATTTCATAGTTTGCAGGCAATAATATGAACATTCGTTTAGTTATCTCTATTACGATTACGGTACTAATGTATTTACTTATAGGAACATAACAATATGATTTTTACTGCACAAACTTAACTGATGTCTGTGACATGTTTGACCTAACCTAAAGCTTCGATCGATCGTCCTTTGATGTAGAATAAATAATAATTCTTTCACCTTTTCTATTTATGGGTCCTATTTAAAAGCACAATAGCTCTGTAAACGTTGCAATTTATATTTAAATTAATTCTATATCATTGGGTATGCAGTCAGTGTACGAGGCTTCCTGTTAATGAGTAGCATAGGTACCTAGGGTTCGTTATCAACGCCACTCGGTCAGACGCGGTTGGTGTTGCAACATTCGCCATTCATCGCGGGCGTGATTAGGAAGAGGCCTTTATGTTTCATTTATTAGCAAACGGTATCTACCTTAGAGCCGAATAATTGTGCTTGCTCTTTTTCTTGGCTTCTAACTGGTTTCTTTGGAAGTAGCACTTTTACAACTTAGTTTCCTATGGGCCTTGCGTAAGTTATTAAAAAATATGCGCTTCTGTTGGAATGGACAACCTGCTAAAACTGTTGTAGCTACTTACCTTGCCATGGCTACGAGTACCTTTATAATCTTTTTTGTACTTTATTTACCTACACAATAAATAATTTCAGATAGAGGGTAAAAGGATTTTAAGTGTGTCTATAGAGTCTATAGAATATGTCTATAGAGGCTTCTTTCGAGCTATGGAACGTGTTTATTTCAGAATTATTTAGGACTTTTGCACATTATAAGATTATTTTCTCGTGTTCGAAGTCTTGTAAAACATTCAGTCGCTTGATTGTTTGAGACCATACAATTACAAAAAAATTTATACAATTTTTTTTATGACGGATAAGACACGCGTCGAAAAAAATTTTTATTCTCTGGTGTCCGGGGTCTACGTCTAATAGTTTTTTTAAGTTGCTTCTGTGCCTGATAAAATGTTGTAAAAGTTTTACCAGAGAAATAATTGACAGTCGGATTTTGATCCGACTGTCAGACTGTTGAGGCAAAACACGTGTCGTTGAGTGTTTGAAACGTAGGGTTTTCTCTATTCCGTGTTTGAAACCGTCCTCGATAAGTCATTTTCGTTTGTGCTTCAAACAAACAGAGTAATGATCTACCTATTAGGTTAACGTTTTGGGACGTATGGTTGTTGGTGAAGTACCTATGTATGGTCCCATTATCTAGATTTCTAGAATATGGTCAGGAGTAGTAATAATTGTCCTTGACAATATCCCAATAGTGGTTATCAAAAACCAGTAAAATAATAACCAGCGGTTTTTCCCGTCAGTTTCAACTGAATACCTATGACTAAGAGCTCCGTGGAATGCATAAACACCCCAGTAGGTAGCAATTTATGAATTCTTAAATGTGTGTCTGCTTAGGCAGCCTAAACAAAAATTGGCATAGAGATTGAAAGAAAGAAAGAAAATACATTTATTTTGGACACACACGATACATACACTTATAGATTGAGTGAGCGAAGCGAACGAAAATCTTACAATCAACTTGGACGATTTGGCTTGTACTTGAGAAATTTACTGGTAAGTATGTGAGTGAAATCGGATGAGGGGTTATTAAATTATGGGGGTTTTTAAGGGGGCAAAAATGAAAAAAGTTAAGCAAAAAAATTAAATTACATGTCATATGAAAGGGCTTGGTTTGGAAATTCCAAAAACATTTTTTTTTCTAGGATGCCCGGTTTTTGAGATACTATAAAAAGATTAAATTACGATAGCCAATGACCCAAGAGCTCCCATTTCTAAGAGTTTCGTTCGCCTCAAGGATTTTCTACTGGTCGGCCAATTTCTTTGTTTTTGAAAATTTTTTTTTTAAAGATTAAGAAGGTACTTGGTTCTCATTAAATGGTGATAGTGACCTGTTCTGATGATGGAGCCAAGGTCTGTTTATCGGAACTCTTCAATAAATAGGCCAATTCAGTTGAAACTTGGTTACCATACTTAGTTAGTAGGTGGCAGCCAGAGACAAGTCCAAACACAATGTTTGGTTGGACTTGCCTCTGACTACTACTTAGGTACTTATATTTTCGGAGCGTTCGCGTCGCGTCACGAAATCTCAGTTCGGGGCGAACTACTAGTAATAATTATAACAAGGAAATAAAATAAAACATTAAAGATTGCTTGTATTTGGGAGATATTCGCTATTTTTCATCCATAATGTATATATAGTTTTTCCATAAACCTTAAATATAACAAACACTACATCGTCTCTTGGATACCTATTTAAGTTTTATCTTGATAATGTAGTAGTACATAGCGGAGCCGTTCGGAAATTACTATCATACGTTCGGTAGGTGGTACTATCATACTGTAGAAAAACTAGAGACCCAGCAAATAAGATAAGGTGTATCTGCATTGCATCATCTCAGTACACTAAACAAACGTAAGAAGCTTCAACATGTTTATGTTCTGGCGGAAATAGCAGCTGTTTTGTTTATTTTTGGGTGCTCATTTTGCACATCCCGTGAAATATTACAAATATTACTCAATTATACAGTAGTATAATATGCGGTGTAGTTTTGTAAACACATTCTTGCATTAAGTTATTGGCGGTTTTTATTACAGTTTTGAGACGTCAGAAGAACATCCTAAAGGCTCTTATTCATAATCCGCGTGCCATTTTCTCTATAGCGGCTCTATAGAGTATACTTGTCACTTTAATGCTAAAGAAAAGAGACAGCAACAACTTTATCGGTCTGCTAAGCTTATGGAGGGCTCAGAGACTAATATGAATAAGAGGTATAGTTGATAAAAGATTGGTCTACGTATTTATAGTAAAACTTAATTTTACAAAAACAAATATTACCTACACAAGTTTATTATTAGGTACCTATTGTACTTAATAAGAAGCATACGAAGAAATTACTGAGTAACCCTATTCGTACGTTGAAATATATACCCGTCTCTGTTTATTTGAGTCTAAAGTTGAGAGGGAAATATTTTTATCTGACAGCTAGCTTTACTGAGAGGTGGTCAAATAGACGGCTAGTTTCAGCCTACTACTAGAGGTAACATACCTAATTTCCGGAGAGTAGCCAAATTATTACTGTTATTATGTGTCGTTTACCCACATTACGTATTCATTTGTAATTCTTACGGCTGGCGTCTTCAACCTTTTTTAGTGCAAGGGCCAAACATCGATTTCACATCGTCCGAAGGGCCACAACTTTTCACGACACTTTACCACCTTATCAATAAAATAAAAGACATACATAATTTCAAATTTCAATAATCTTTATTGGTGGCCGCGGGCCGCAAGGAATTAGCTGGCGGGCCACATGAGGCCCGAGGGCCGCGGGTTGGAGACCCTAGTCATACGGTCTACATGTTAAATAGGTACCTGATTGATGATGATGTGATTAAGGCTGAATCAGACGGAATAAATAAGAATAAATAAATATTTGTGGTTTTGCACAACATTCAACTAACAAATTCATACAAGTTTTCCTGCTAAAAGGTTTAAAATACGATAATTTGTAGGGACACATAATGTTATCCTTCGAAACGTCGCTGTTCTGCGATTTTGTCATGACTACTTTCAGTTTTGATACCTAAATTTTTTTTAAATACTTCTCACAGTCGGTTTTTGTAAGCTCGATCAAAACTAAACGGCTGTCAAGTCACTTGCCATCTCTATCTAATTTGAAGTAAAAGCTAAAATAGCAAGTGACTTGACAGCCGATTAGTTTTGATCGAGCTTTCAGAAACCAGCTGTTTGACTGCATCTCAGCACAAGACAAATTCAAAGTATATGAATCTTAAGAGTCACTTTGAAAAGTCTTAAAGCTAAGTTAGTCTAGGTGCCAGTCCCACGCGAATACATACGTTAGTTTGTCGTCATGACTTCTTCATGACTTAGATATGAGACTCAATTAACTTTCAGAACGTACTGTATTTTATTCGTAGCACACTTGAATCAGAACAAATTAGTTGATCTGTGAGAATCAGCTCACTTGTGGATTCCCCAAGCATCTATTAACACTACAGAACTCTACGAAATAATCTCCAATGCCTCATTGCTATGTTCCAAACTGTCTTCATGTACTAAATGTTTATAATGTGAAGATTTAAATAGCCGCTGAACGGAAATGGCTTGAATACATCCTTGCTAAACGTCAGTTCCAATAATTGAAAAAGAATCAGTATGCACGGCTACTCGTGACGTAGGTCTCGAACAAAGAGTAGCCAAGTCACGTCGATGACGACATGCCGTTCTAAAGGGCTGTAAAATAAGTAAAGAAAATATTAATTAAAAAAAATTAAGAAAGAAAATATTAAAAATTTAATTAATATAATTTTTTATGTTATATTAAATATTTAATTTAAATATTAATAATTATTAAATATTTAATTTATAAAATTTAAATTAATATAGGATTACAAGTGACGATGAGCTGTCACGGATAGAGTAAATAAACCAGCTACTGCAAAATGTGAATATGGCAAAAGTAAAATTTGGGCTTACCTAACTGCTCTATTTAAGTACACTGGATAGCTTTATCATTTAAAGCTTTGTAGGGCTTATACTACTGGGTGGTATAACGCGCGCGCGTTGAAGTCTTTTGTATGAGGATCGTAAAATAAGTAATTTTTTTATTCCTGTATATACAGCTTCATTAATAATTGATAATAATAATAATAAAGCTTTTTATTTCCACATTTCACATGTACATGACTGTTAGTAACGTTTGCTTATCCTATGTGTTAGTAGGAATTGGATCCCTTGAGGGTAAAAGCCTCCTCCAGGTTGCTCCATGCGTCTCTATTATGCATTCTATGCTGCAGTGGTTGACCATCCGCATCCAGCTATTTTTATGATATCATCGGCCCACCGCTTTCTTGGCCGACCAGTCCTTCTTTTTCCTTTAGGGCCATTCCAGTTGCTTGTTAGCTGCGTCTATCTGTTGACTTTGTATCTAGAGATATGACCAGCCCATTTCCACTTAAGTTTTAGTGCATGTATGATTGTCATAATAATTGATTATTAATTTATAATTGGTACATTATTCTGATAAAATTATGTTATTTAAGTAATACCTAATAAGTACTGTCACACATTTTGTGAACTAAAACAGAAGACAGAGACCTGCTTTTTTAAATTTTAATGATAAAATTATTATTTATTGCATTTATTGAATTTTTAATGGTACAATTATTATATTTCTTTAACTATTTTATACCAGCGCCCTGCGGTTTCACCCGCGTTTTTTTAAACCCCGGTATTCCCACGGGATAAATAGTAGCTTATGTGTTATTCCAGACTATAATATATCTCTGTGCCAATTTTCACCAAGATCCGTTCAGCCGTTCTGAGTTATATATAACATCCATCCATACATACAAACTTTCGCATTTCTAATATTAGTAGGATTTAAAAAACCAAAGCACGGTACTGCACTTTCGAGTATGTTAAGAAGGCATTATGGTATAATCTGTAAGTAAAACACTTTCCCTGACGAAGGTCGCGCCGCCGCCTGTGTTGTGAATATTACGTCGTCGCGCGTGTGACTATTCTATGATGTCATTTGAATGCTGAGTGGTTGAGTGCTCTCGAATGCAAGCCATATAGCACGTGGAACCTACAACCGCTGGCGAATAAAGGTTCTCGAATGGCGACCGCGAACCGGAAGACGCAGCGATGTAGTATAGTTTTTTTAATAGTAAAACGATATTGTTACAGCGTCAGAGGTACTTTTTAATACGAATCTAGCTCATACAACAAATTTGTGTAGGCAGGTACTCGTAAATCTGCAATTAAATTGGATTCCACGACCAAACAATTTATAAAGTTGGTTCATAATTGAATTCGCCCCATTAACTTTAAAGTTATAGGCTAGATGCGTTATAATTCTTATTTTTTTATTATGTATTTACCAGATTTTTTCTTCATAATACTTGAGTAACCGTAGTAGGTGCTTAAGTTCGCTAACGTATTCCTTGTATTTCTATGAAAACTACTACTAACTGTGTGGGTTTACTGTTAGGTTACCTGCATAAAATACTTTGACAACTAGTCCACAGACACAATATCTAAATCCTACTAACATTATAAACGCGAAAGTTTGTAAGTATGGATGTTTGTTACTCTTTCACGCCGAACGAATCTGGATGAAACTTGGCAGAGAGGTAGATTATTGTCTGGAATAGCACATAGGCTACTTTTTATTCCGTGGGAATACCGGGATTTAAATCTGCGCGGGTGAAACCGCTGGTGCAACTAGTATAACATAAGCCACAAGAACAAACGGCCTAACATTGTAAATTTACGAGCATACCGACCGGTCTGTCAATATTGCACTTCCTCGGAGAGACTGGGAAGCATTTTGTTTCCCACACATCGATTTAACATACAAATCGTTTTGACCACACTCGATGGGCGTTCTGACGCGGTCGACCACCAGTTTACTTTAATGTGAGCTTACTGCAGCTTTGCAAACTGAATAGAAATTCATAGGAATGTGTAGGAGTGGTCAACATTTTGTTATTTGCTTTTATAGTGCGAACTCAACTTTTATTTATTTATTACGACTTATAATCACCACCATTTATCTACCATTAATTTCCTTACAGGAGCTCCCAATACGATAGCGTAGTAGTATATTTACCGTTAGTATTAGTAGTAGTCGAGAAGAAAAGAGGCAGACCACAGGAAAGATGGCAGGATGACATAATCGAGATAGCCGGCAAGGAATGGACAAAGAAAGCGAAGGAAAGGAGAGATTGGAAGCTGTTGGAGGAGGCCTATACCCGCAAAGGGGTTCTTAGTTAATAGTTTATTAGATTTAAGTATTATTGAAATCAATTTTTGTAAAAGATCAATAAAGGCTTTTTTTATTTTTATTTATTTATTATTAGCAGTAGTATATTCCAGGAGACAGAGCCTCACACTTACTGTAGATTGTTAATTATTGCAAATAAACATTTTTTTAATTTTTTTCATTAATAAAAAAATTGTAGACGAACAAAAGTTAATTGTATATTAAACATTAATTTTTGTTCGCCGTCATCAGTCTGAAGATAGCCTGTGCTGGATTGGCTGCTTCCCTTACACATTTACAGGACGTACGTTTTTGGACCCTCTCCATGAACAAGAGATCTTGAGGTAGCAAACATTTTTTTAATTATCAATCGTTTGTGTTTTAAATTCAAAAGTGGGGACACTTGGTCCTTTATACACAGATCACAAAGATGCGTTGCCATTTCGCCTTATTCTCGGCTTCTCATGTAAACTCAAATCTCGATTAGGTAGAGATGGGTGATATTTTTTCATAATATAACGTCACCAACTAGTCTTATAAAGCCCTTTTATAAAGGCTTCTAAAGTATTTCAGCCATTGTGAAGCAAAATAGCTGATTTATAAACGTTTCTGGCTGAGGCGGTAAATTTATGCTCAAAGATTTGCATAAAATTGGTTTAGTAAAGGTATTCTAGGTGGCAGTAAGACTTACGACGCATTGTATCATCGGCCACGAAGTGTGGCCGGAGGTTACTAAGATGGACGCAGAGCCTAAAAAATGTGCCACTGTTCCTGAGTAGATGAGGATAAGTTATGGCGATAAACTTTCTGAAGGGATGAATTGCTCCCAACAAATGACATACTTCAAAAATACGAGGGTCGATATGTCCATATACCTTTGTGACGTATTCTTTTGTTATAATCGTCTAACATACTGCTACAGCTTTTGTAGCTTTCAAACTGTCATGGCATTGATCGTTGTTTTTATTAACAACGGGATGTTTACTGGCTTGCGAGTTTAATTTTCATTCTTTACCGATATTCCAGTACCGTTCTGTTTAGCCAATCAGAAGAATCAAAAAGCCAATCAAAAGTTGGTGCTAATATGTCCGTTGTTTTTTTAGTTTTTGGTTCTGTGTTCCTTGATTTAATTGAATAAATACCTACCTTTTGACTAAAGGGGATATCTACCTTGCCTGGAGATCAATGTCGGCTATTTATTGAACCAGTTTTAATAGGGCTATTAGTAAAGTTTTTTCGAAAGCCATTTTTTGGCAAACCTTCACATTTTGTCAGGTTACTCCATTTGAATGCAAATTTTCATTTCGAACATATTTATATTCATATTTCACAAAACTAGATTTACATTTGGAGCAACACGAAAACCCCTAATCGCTCGATCGAGCGACAAGGCGAGCCGGGTTTTAATTTCCGTTACTCAAGCCAACGCCATATTGTAAAAAAAATACAGTAGGAAATGATATAAAACACTCAATAACTAATTATTTTTAATGACTTGCAGTCGTCTATTACAGTAATCGATCTATTATAGAATAAATAACAGTTAACAATAAAACAGTAGCACTATAACGATTGAGCTACAAATGGAGTCAAGGTCAACCTCCTAATATAAACGAGCCATAATACAATCGAGAGCAATGAATCCGGCTCACCGAACAAAAACCCCTGAAATACGCTGAAAGTAAGAGCAAACTAAGAACACCATTTCATTGAAATTAACATTAATGCATAAACAATACAAAAGGAAATTATAAATAAACCTTAAACTTATTGAATGGGATTTAGTAGTAGTCCAAAGAAAAACTACCATGCCTATTTTTGACGACAAGCAGCGTGCATGGTTGTGTTTCTGTTTGAAAGGCGTGGTTGCATGTGAAATTACTGGCACATGAGGCTTAAGTAGGGCAGTGCTTCTTTGGCAGGTTTTCATCGTGCGAGACATATAAGAGACAATGCTTTGACGGTATCCCTTACCTGATTTGACTGATGTTATCCTCACACTCTTGTTCCGTCAGTTTAATCGGTGGCGGTGGTGCCTTCAACAATTAACAGACTAGCACTTCTAGCCTCCGAAATATGCAAAAAATCAGATGCAGTGAGCCCGAATACGCTGCCTCGAGTGTAGCAGCAACGATTGACTTCTTAAACACTAGAAGTAAAATCTTGGCTTTTAAACAAGGTCGCTAAAATGTGTGCAAATAAAACTCATAATAGACGAGTTTATTTGTATAGACATGTACAAGGTCTAACCAAAAAGCCTATCGCACGAGGTTCGCGAGTAAAACTATCAACATTTACAGATTGACCAATCGTGGATCGCGATTGCCGATTAGTTCGAAATTTAAAAGTATTGAACTATCTTGTCAGACACGTCTCGCAACAGAAGAAAGATGGATCCTCGCTGTGGATAGATCGCATGTAATTCACGTATAGATAGGGGAGACCGGGTACAATTGTAGTTTTCTTTCTGACGTTTTTAACATCTAAACAATTTGTCATTATCACTCTGAGCAATATATCAAATTGACTGACATTTGTTTACCTTTTAATGCATAATACTATCTAACCCGTACATGCAGTAACGGCAGTAATAGTTTATAAAAAATATATGTCTCTGTGTCCGTGTTACACACAACGCATTTCCCTATGTACCGGTACTGATTTATAATAATTAACTCAATGGGTTCCGGCCGATGGAAGGCCATATGTGTAATGTGTAAGATAACTATATTTATTCGCTGGTTATGTTGTCGGATTTCAACGCGGTTGAATAAAAGATGTTAAAATGCTAGTACGTACGAAAACTAGCACATGTTTGTTGTGCTTGTTTTTGTACTTATGCAAACTTTTTAGCAGAAAAACACGTTTAGATCAAAATTGTATTTTTGCTGAACTGGGTGCAATATTCTTGTTTCATAACTTGGTTGGTACTTTAATGGGCATGCGGCGTTTATGAAATCGATCATTATTCTTTATTCCATTCAAGTAAGAAAGTTTAAAAAAAAAGTGCCGCTATAACTTAACATTCAAAGCATCAAGCGATTCTATAATATCTCAGACCTTTATAGGAAGCTGAGTATGTACCGATTCGAAGATGTCCTTTTTAATAAATTGACTCGTCTTGCTAAGATGGAGTACCCACCTAGCACACTGTCCCTTATACGCTGTAAACTAGTCTAGATATAGGTAAACAAGTACCCCAACGAGACATGCGTACATAAAAACACGATAAAAACCAGAAACCGTTAGTTTTCTGTGCATGCTAGTAGAATTCTATTTGAAGAAGCTTAAATCGTTAGGTTCGTAATAACACTACTTTTCTTTTTCTTGTATAATTCATGTTGAAGCAAGGCCGTGCAAAACAAACATGCAGGTCAATCAATGTTCAATACGCGGGCAGCTTAGCGAAAGAAGCGTCAAAAAGGAGCACTTATACAAAATCCTACTAATATTATAAACGCGAAAGTTTGAGACCTTACGATCGGAAGGCCGGGACACTTCCACTAGACCACCGGTGTTCGGTGAAGTACTAATAACGACGATGGGCTTGCGTTCATACATGGAATAGACACGACTGCGAAATTGCTCGATCTACCACTGACCAAAACCCCCTTAGACTCAAAGAATGTTGAGTTCGTATGTGGTGCTAAGAGATCTAAGGAGATATCTACCATGCTGGGGGACTAAAATCTTAAAGTTGTTTTAAGTTTTTTTGTGATGCTTCTTACAAAGCTTGAAGCTTCAGTGTGGTCCATTTTAACTCAGTGAGAAGCTTTTTAAATATTATATTTTACTTTTGAATGATGAGACGAAAGAGTTGCAATTAACTTCTTTCACGAAGGTTTTGAGACATAATTGAAAAGTTATGAGGGCTCTTGGAAACCCGTAAAGCTTTTTACGGGCAAATCTTTTTACGGCTTCATAGAGAAAATAAAAAAGTGAAACACGATAATGAAATACCATGAAATATTTATACTAATGCGTTCTGATTGCAAGAGTTTAAGAATTACTATTATGATGGCAACTTTTATGTAAAAGTTTTGCTGAAATGTTATATTTCTGTGTATTTTTTTTAAATGAATTCATCCCCTCGAGCATGGATCAGCGCGATACGATAAAATTTGACAAGTTACATGCTTGCACGGTTTTTGGTTTTTGTCAAGGAATTTATATCCAAACTAGCTGATCCCGCGGCTTTGCTCGCGCTCGTTTACTTTGAAAATCTCATACAAACTTTCATCCCCTATTTTATCCCCTTGGGGGTAGAATTGATTAAAATCCTTTCTTAGCGGATGCCTACGTCATAACATCTACCTGCATGCCAAATTTCAGCCCGATCCGTCCAGTGGTTTGGGCTGTGCGTTGATAGATCACTATGTCAGTCAGTCAGTCAGTCACCTTTGAGTTATATATATTTAGAGATTCCTTGATTTCTGTATAAAGACGTTCGTTCGTTATTCAAATTTATCGAGAATTATTGTCAAACTTTATCGTATCGATATGCAAAGAGGTTGT
Organism: Plemyria rubiginata; assembly: GCA_963576535.1. Lineage (NCBI taxonomy): Eukaryota > Metazoa > Arthropoda > Insecta > Lepidoptera > Geometridae > Plemyria > Plemyria rubiginata. The sequence continues at coordinate 9,791,615 of OY754908.1, read as the reverse complement.
CAACCGACTATCCAGAAAAAGGGTAAAGTTTAGGCATTTATATCTAGTAGTGACTCTAAAACGGCGTGAATTACACGTTGACGTGGACTTCATTTATCTGAAATAAAAAGTGTGTAATTGAAGCCATAGCATTATAGAGACGACGAAGAGGCGCCTCCGCGACGAGAATTCAATAATTAATCGCAATCTCCATCGCCTTAGATGAGTAAACGAGTTCTAGCGACTTCATTGCCACCTTGCGCTTGTGTGCTTGACATGCACAAATTTATGGAAGAAACAAGAGTTACTTTACTGCCTACGAAATGGCGCAAACGTAACATATATGTTTTTTTTATATTAAATTAGCCTAAAAAAGACTGCTTTTTAATTGACTTAAAAAATTTAAAATCTGTGTTTTTTGAGGCTATTTTATTAAATTTATAAAGCAAGCCAAGGGTTTTGTTTTTAGTTTTTTTTAATAATAATGACATGTGTAATGACTTATAAGAGGGCTGTAAAAAATCGTTGAACAAGATACGATTTCTTGTCGATGACGTGTCTTGTTCTTGTGTTTTGGCCAGTCTCTTCACACAATGTTGTTAGTTTTTTTTTGTTTCTCTGCAATAATTTAGAGGTCTATCTCGTCATAAAATGTGCGAGTACCTACTAATACTAAAAAATCGAGGCTATTTTACTGCTAATTGGAAATGGAAGTGGAAATTAGAAAATTACATGGGTGATAAAAACTTTAGATTAAGGTTAAAATATTTTTTTTTTTTTTTATACAACTAGCCGATGGAACAAGCAGATGGCCCACCTGATGTTAAGTGGTAACCATCACCTATAAACAAAACATTGCCCCGTAGGTCACGCACAATAGGAACGTGCCCTACGATGCACTGCCCTGCGTCCATCAACTTGAGGCATACGGATGTTAAGCCTCATGTGCCTGTAATTACACCGGCGACCACACTCTTCAAACCGAAACACAGTGTTGCTGCTTGGCGGCAGAAAAAGGCGTAAAATATCTAAAATATCTTAATAGGTGATGGCAGTAGAGATTAGAGAAATAGATGATTTTTTTATCAAAGAAGAGAGAAGCAAGAAAAGAAGAGCATGGTTGTTAGGGTATCTTGCTAGAATTGCTTACTCCTCATTTAGTTGAAATGTCATCATGATACTGCCTGACTGAACCTTTGGCATAATAATATTATAATTATTATTTTTTATAAAATATAAAAACAGTACCAAACTAGAATTAAATGTAGAATTATTGTTTTTCTTCTAATTCATAAAAAGTTCCAATTCCAAGATTTTGAAATCTTACAGAATTCCAATCTTCGTGAAATAAAGACCATCCTGTAATAAAAAACATGACAGTAATATGCTTATGAAAACCCTTCAAGCATAGAACTCGTAAAACAAAATAGGTACTACAACCAACTAACGAGTTTCATGACCATTTTATGCAGGTACTTCTACGCAAAATAAACCGAAGCAATCAAAGGGATCCCGTTTACTTTAAAATGGAATGTATAATTACAATCCAGTCAGTGAGGCTCTAATAATAGATATTCGCAAGAGATGAATTTCCTCTGTTTGATCGTGTAATGGATTTGAATTACTTCTAATCTCCTTTTTTACTTCATAACTGTACATAACAGTCGCTCTTTTGTGCACTTAAAAGCTTCACATGCATTTTAAAGAGGCTGTCGGTGCTCAAGATTTATTTTATTTGTTTCAGAAGCGGGATAAGATCGCGGCGCCGGAGCGGCGCCCACCTCCACGCCGCTGATGACAGAATAAATTGTGATGCTGGCACGAATAGGACCCTACAGGAAACTGCGTCCTAGAGGACGACGACGGACGTTGTAGCCTAAAGTTTAGTTCTATAGTGAAAGTGCCTCTGTCACAATGTTGGGTAATCGGCGTAACTTAATATTTAGGGTGAGCATCGTCATCAATATCGCCGTGATCCTGTACGCGGCGATGCATCTCTCCGGGACCACCAATTCTACCGGCGAGTGGATCCCCATCTCTGCCGATGGCTCCGAAAGGAACCTCGACTTCACGTACCCCAACCGAGAGGACATCAGAAACGAAACGGAGACGAGACCAGCGGACTCCAGTATTAGAATTTTCGAAGAGTCGACGTCTCAGAAGTCGCTAGTGCCTTCGACGGCCCCCACCACAAAAAAGACCACTTCAAGTACCGCGTCGGTTGCGGACTTGGAGAAAAAAATCAGTGCTGTGCCATTAGACTTAGAATTGATGAACGAGACGTTGGACATTGTGGATGAGAATGCGCTGTCGGATGCGACGCTGGCTCGACTGGGGTCGCTGCTGGCGTGCACCGACAAGGAGTTTAGGTCTCAAACGCTGCAGCGTGGCGAGTACTGGGTGCTGAAGAACTACGTGCGAGCCGACCACGGCTTGGTACAATGCCAAGAGACGATCACCTACACCACGCACGCTGGCTTCGAGTTCCTCGACAACGTTCTGCCTCTAGTTGAAAGGTGAGTGATCAATACTGCAATCCTACTGCTAATCCCAACAGGAAAATTTTACCTTTGTGAGGTTCAATTATTACCTTGCGTGCAACGCATGTCACTTTTTTCTTATTAGTTTGTGGTTTTTTGTGGGTAAACACTTCAGGCACTAATACCAACTAAAAGTTGCCCAATGGCTAGCTCACTTTTTGGGCAAACTATATATATACGCAAGTTGATACTTGCGGAGAACTTCTTGCTGAACATATAGGTTGCCCACACACAGGTAGCGCTACTAAATTTAATTTTGCGACGGCGACTAATGTTCAACTTTCATCTACTTTACAAACAATGAAAAACTTTAAGGCGCATCTTTAGGCACTCCTACTCTACTATATGTAGACATTTAGCAACATTGCAGACTATAATTAGATGTGTCGTCATTAACGACACACCTCTCACGCTTTATTTAGCAACTAATTCGAAGCAACGCAATCTTTTTAAAAGCTTTCATTCTGTTCTAATTGCAAAAGATTTTATTCAATTGTTTTTTTGTTAACTGAAAAGGTCTTCAGTCTTCAAAAATATTATTACAAACTAGTTGAGCTCCGCGGTTTCACCCTCGCAGAACTAAGTCCCGGTATTCCCACGGGATAAAATGTGCTATTCCAGATTATAATCTATCTCTCTTCCAAGTTTCATCCAGACCCGTTCAGCCGTTCCGGCGTGAGAGAGTTACAAACATCCATTCATCCATACTTACAAACTTTCGCGTTTATTAGTAGTAGGATACTACACTTTCAGTCGATTACCTTTCTTTTTCATAAATGTTGATTGAATAAATCGGACGAAACTGTACCTACGTTACCCAATCGATTTCTAGACTGACAGAAATCAATAGATTTTTTTAAGAATGTTACTCATTGCTGTCTTCATACCACACGACAATCGATGTTAAGACTTGTGATGAGCAGTAAAATATTACATACAGTCAGTCAGTAGGTACCCTCCAAAATTACCAGAATAATTCATGACAGCTGTACCAATGTAGAGCATAACTAAAACGTCTTTCTTAGCAAAATTAAATTTCGATGGAGCATGAAGCGTAAAATAGATTTTGATACAAATAATAAAAAATCTGTTAGTCTACAAAAACATTTTGAACGGTACTAAAATAAACGGTTTTGTTGAATACGTATTGATGCAAGATACAATCAGGTGTGTCGAATATTTACAACTTCACGGCAAATTCTCGTTATCTCAGCCTTTATTCGACTGTAAACCGTTTATGAGATGTCAAGTCATGACAGAAATTAAAAGAGTAGAGCAAGGAATATACTTGTATTCAAATTCCTTGGGGTAGGGGTATAATATAGAGATATCTTGTGGTGTACAATAAAGTGTTTTCTATCTTCCATCTACCTATATTTTTAAAGATAAATACGTGCTTTTTTGAGGAACATCGGTAGGTAACAAATAATATGACATCCGATAGTGATGAATAGAATGATCCGATGGAATGATGATGTCGGATCGGACGATCCGACGTTCCCAAGCTGATGATGACGATATAATCCTCCCACCACACTAGTTTGTGCACAATTACCGAGATAATAAAAAAGCTCCGCTTTCTCTCTGCAACTGAAACGTCCTAAAATAGGGGCATGAGTGAATAGTAGCCCCCGCTCTATAAATCATCTACAACAGATTCAAAGGCAAGTACATCGTGCTCGTTTCTACAGTGAACTACAAACACCAACACTTTCGATTTCCGCAAGAGTACACGGCGCGGCGTGTCCACTTGACGTGCTAATGGGAACTATACATTGGCTGGTGGAACTAAATGTGTTAGCATACTTTACGGATATAATAAGAACACGTAACAATATATGAGCTAGTAAGGGGTAAACAAATTTTGTAATAGTCGTAACATGATTCTGACCATAGGATTCTGTGTATCTACCGTGGATTCAGTCATCAAATTATCATCTAGACTAGACCGCTACATATTGTGCTACAGAGCCAAGGAAAAATATCTCTTACACCGAGGACATAAAAGCGAGCAGTGTCTAGTCTAAAGCAACTTGAACGGAAACTATTAAAATCTAAAAAAATAATAATAGAAGTATAGGTTTTTGAGACTATTTAGTACCATGCCTAGACTTTTAGTTTTGCATCTTCGCTCCATTTATGGCACAAGTTTAACTACTTGCGTCATTTTGTAGCTTAATCAAGTCAAAGTCAAATATTATCATGTGCACCATCCGCAACCGCGACTAATAACCAATACTTGTAGGAAAATGACAGTAAATTCAGGGTTGCCGCAATTATTTGTCAATTATACCAAATTTTTACTCAAATCTGTACCTACATACTTACAAATTAATGATGTATTGAATTGACGAATAATTGTACCAAAATGACAGCAAATAGGGTTGTCGAAAAGATTTGTTTGTTACAAAATTTTTACTCCAATTATTGTAGGTAGCAAATTGGTGTAAAACTGATGCATTACATTACATCTGATAACCAGTACTTGTTAGTTGTTACAGTTTCAAAACTGCTAGCAATGTGTAATTTAAAATCGCTCAGTGGTTGTTGGCTATTTTGGGTTATCTGATACGAAAATAATGAATCTAATAATGGCCTTGTTACCTCTATGAAATGTAAGCTGTAAAATATCGATAGGGTGGCTTCGTTTCGTCGATACTCAAGGCCCGGATTGTTTATCTCTTAGTATGGAGATTCCTTTAATACCCACAGTGTTGTGTTATTTATCACTTATAAGTTATAACAAAGCTTTGCCACACACTGCCCTATGCCTCCATCAACTTGAAGCAATAGATGCTAAGCTCCATGTGCCTATAATTACACCAGCTATATCATCCTTCAAACCGAAACACAGCAACACTGCTTGGCGTCAGAAAAAGGCATGGTAGTAGTACACTGATCTGAAATGAACAACTTGTCTAATACAGATCAGTGTGGTTTTTTTTTATTTAACTAAAAGTAGTACTACCCCGGCCGAGTCACAGACAAGCGCTACTACTGCTCTTGTCAAAAATATTCCGACACAATAGACAATTTGTTGATCCACACTTCGGCTTGCAAGCAAACAAGAAAAACATTACCTATTAGTCTTGCAAGACCACAGTGAAGTCCGTTCAAACCCGCATCCACTTAATAAAGTCATTATAAATGAATATTGGAGGCATTAAGTCACGTTAGGTGTACTCATGGCCGACATGGCGCACGAGATGTGTATCAACAGAGGCATTACTCCACTTTCTGTGGTATGATGAGGCTGTAATGTATGCTTCACTACACTCATGGTAGCACATTCTTCTTAGTTCCTGGAGGCCTTGATATGATTCAAATATTGTATTTTCGGTTTGTTGAATTTAGTAAAAATATGTATATGAGGTATGGTGGTCAAACCCATAATTCTTTAGCGTGGTTTTCAACAAGGTTTTTATAAAAAAAACCTAGTCCAGAATCTTTAACGTTTTTACATGTGTATCATAAAAAATTATATAACAATATAGTTTATTTACTTTAAATATAAAATTATACTGGGCCACTACGCGCACCAGCATCAAGCGTAATAGTAATATTCGAGTCTAGAGCGTCACTCAACGAACTGTAATGAAGTTTCCCGTATTTTATTTTATAATTGAAATGTAAGTAAGTAATACATAATTCACAGAAAAAACAGCAATGAACACAGATGTTTGTAGACACAAAACAATGATCTGTGTTCATTGCACACATGGCATACCTAATTAGAGTATTAATTATGTGCAGTTGTATGTACATTTCCGGCAGTATTTATCTAAATAAAATATTATATACATAAAAACCACGAAAACCGGGTATAGGTAAGTATGTGATATCTATTTTACATCATTGACTATGCCGGAAGTTTGAGGCCGTATATTGAGATAGGGATAGAATCAGACTATACTAATTATAAACGCGAAAGTTTGTAAGTATGGATGGATGGATGGATGGATGTTTGATACTCTTTCACGCCAGAACGGCTGAATGGATCTGGATGAAATTTGGCAAAGAGATAGATTATAGTCTGGAATAGCACATAGGCTAGTTTTTATCCCTTGGGAATACTGGGATATAAATCTGCGCGGGTGAAACCGGGGCGCTACTACCCACTACATACTGGGTTAAATAGGTATATTAAGACAAAATTAGTATTTACTAATTAGTTTATATGGATTTCCGTACAGGACACTTCTTCGGGGTTTTTATAAAGGTACCTACTATCTATTCAAAAATGATGTGCGCTTCGATCAAGGCGAGCGAGAAGTACAGTGATAGAAGGTTGTCCGGCTATAACTTTTTATTTACCGGTGGTATTGCTAGCAGGCGCATACTCAACTCAAACTAAATACTCAATCTGCTTTCTATGTAATTCGTGTTTACATGGACAGGATAATAACATGTCCTTTCTATAAATTATGATGTCCTCAAGCAAGGTAAGGACAAATCGTGCATTGAACGGGCAGTTAGTCAACGTTCAGTGCCACATTAAATTTTTCCGGGAAAGTACTTGCGCCCGACCTTGCGAGCGCGATGACTTTGACAAAATCTTTACAGTAGATAGGTAGATAGATAGATAGATAGAAAATTCTTTATTGCACATAAACAAAATGTATCGTACATAGGCAAACTTAATGCTAGAGAGCATTCTCTTCCAGTTAACCTTTGTGTAGTTTTGATGAAAAACCGAAAGGGCAGTGCACACACATGGATGATGGAGGATAGGTAATTTTGGTATTGAGTTAAGTTTTGAAGGAAAGCCACCAATTTAAAACAAACGACGGCGACACTAATGATAGGTCCATTAGACTTGACTATACTCTTGACTATAAATTATGTCCCTATTTAATCTACTTGACATTGACACTGGCAGATTGTCTGTCGAATGACGGACAAGTGTCATAAAGGTATAGAGGAGAAGAGTAATACGTTTTCTAACATTTTGCGAAGCAACATAGCATTTAATTTTTTTTTCTAGTATTATATTGAGTTGTATTGTGTAATTTTGGTGGTATATGTATTTTAACCAAAATTACTTGTGATCTTCGCACAAAGCATATTATTAAGCATTTATAAGAAAAATCGCAATCAAACAAGTAGTGAGCAATCACATTATTGTACATCTTAGAGCATTTATAACTTATAAATGCTCTAAGTTGTACATAGTCCAGCAAATACAACATTTTGATCGAAACAAGTTTTCCTTCTCAAAAGTTTGTAAGTATTAGGTACTAGTTTTCGTAATAGGCAAACTTGTTAGCAACACAATCACACGCGCGTTGCCGACGCTCAGTTTAAAAAACAGAACGACATGCTCTTTGCTGTGGCTTTCTCCCTCCTGAGCCTCAGTGTACATAAACCAAGATTTTGGAATGTTTTGATGCTAATAAATATTTTCCTTTTTAAAAGTTTGCTGTAAATACTAAGTTTTCGTAATAAGCAAACTTGTTAGCAACACTAGTAATCACACGCGCGTTGCCGACGCTCAGTTTAAAAAGCAGAACGACATGTTCTTTGCCGTGGCTTTCTCCCTCCTGAGCCTCAGAGTACATAAACCAAGATTTTTGGAATGTTTGATGCTAATAAATAAATCTATCAGTAACTACTTTCATCGTTACTCTCATCGAATAATAAATGGTAGCGCTAATCTATACCTCTCACGAGTACGTGTGAAAGGTAACAATGTCAATAATAGGGAACGTGAGACGTAATAATTAGCGCAACTATTTGAGATTCGGCGCGGTTCATACCCACTAACGAAGCACAAAATTGCTGATTAGAATCCCTTCAAATCACGTAACTGCCCAAGTTATAGTCCAAAATCATAGACAAAATGAATTTATTCTTTTGAATTGATATTATTACTTTTTAACATCTTAAAACTAGGTGAATCTAGGGTGTCACGCGACTGAAGAAAACCTGTGAGCTGTGACTTGTGACACAATTTGTCTTCTTGGTCCCTATTACTCCCTTTTACTCTAAAATGTATTATGTTATGAGAATACCAAGTTACCTGATCTTATTCGAAATTCTCGGCGACCTCAGTGGCGCAGCGGGCGAGAGTCCGCCTGCGACGCAAAAGGTTGCGGGTTCGATTCCCGCCTCGGAACAAATTTGTGTACGATCTGCAGAAATTTGTGCCGTTGGTCTGGGTGTTTATGTATAATAAAAAATATCTATCTATGTAAGTATATAATGTATTAAATATATCAGTCATCTAGTACCCATAACACAAGCTTTGAGTAGCTTACTTTGGGGCTAGATGATGCTGTGTGGATTGTCCAGCATTATTTAATTTAATTTAATTCTTAAAATTAAAGATCCTGGCAAGCAATCTGCATAAAAATATATAAAAAACTATATAAATTTGTCGAATCTATGAATAGAATTCGAGTCGCGAAGATAGATAGGTATATTTGGCGATGTCATATCAACGGAGGCGTAAAAATGCCACTACCGGTCATTTAATACGTAAGTAAGTTGGTACTTATTGTTACGAAGTATCATTATTTGTACCGTATTAGAGTCGAAAATGGCATTTTTTTCAGATGCCAAGAACTTTCGTGTATGCCCCAGTTTCAGTGTTGCACGGATTTACGGATGACTAAGCGAGACTGTAAACCAATTTCATTATTATTATTACTGTTGTCAAGGCTACGTAAACCTACATAATGGAAAAAAATGCAAGCATAATATTTTGAAAATTATTAACACAATAATAGGTGGTACACAGGAAAGCCTGGCTTTTCCCCTCCAATGAAAATTAAAATAGCCGGACTTAAGTGATTTTACTACCAACCAACGTTTTTATAAAAAAATACATTACCAACTTAATTTAAATTTTAATACACTTTACTCCATGCGCATGCACTAGAAAAAATCATGCAGTGAAAATATCACCTATTTTTCACAAGATAACCGTAATGTTTAACAAACAACGCGCTTGCTTCACCCATCTTTATGGGGCTTAAGAACAGCGTTGAAATGCAAATTTGCTCTTTACTGTGACGCTATCTCGTCGTTCATGTTTTATGAGCCGTCCGTAGTTTAATAGAGCGGAAACGTCCTGCCATTTTTATTTAAATTATTAACAATTAGCCCAAACGACAACCAAGATAAAAAAACAGCAGTAGAGCTCTTTGTGAAGGGTTTGTCAGGGAACTAGGCCTATTTTTTCCGCCAAGCATCATTGCTGTGTGTGTTTGAAGGCTGTGGTTGCCGGTGAAATTACAGGCACATGAGGCTTAACATTTGTATCCTTAAATAAAAAAATGCCATAAAAATTACTTTAAACTTTCAGTAGATTTTAGGGACAGATCATAGAAAATACTGTGAGCCCTACAGGTAAAGGAAGGTTTATTTTGCTTTTGCAATCACACCCGTCACCTTGTACCTGAACATACCCTGCCATGTTTATTTAAGTAACAGTAAAGAAAATATGTAAACAGTCAAGTTACCTATGCATCAACTATAAGAAGGCTGAATTGGATACATCAATCCATTATACATATCATGGCTTAGATACTCCATATTACACTATAAATTCTTTCAAACTACTCTTACAGTTTTCTATAAAAAATATAGCCGCGCAATTTAATCCATAGGCAGCAATTTCTAAGAAAAATTACATCGTTGTAATTGACCTCGAAAACGAATGAAATACAGATGAGTGCTCTTTTGAATCGTTTCTGTTTAATCTAGTCGTTACGAATGGCTGTCCGACACGCAAAGAATATTTGAGTCCACAGCCTAACACTCATGTAAATCTAACTGGCCATCTTCAATTTCCATCGTGAAAAGTGAAAATAAGATTTGTGTAAACATGAGACGGCATCTATGTGAGATGCTTTCTCATGTTTACACATAGATATTTATCACATAGATGACAATTATTACATAACTTCTTGTTTGGTAATATAGACGAAAGATCTTTTCCGGACTTGTTACAAGTTTTTTTAATTAATTATTTAATGGTATGTCACAAAAAAATAAGGTTAATGATTGAATAAAAGATTAAATTTACGAAGATTATGTAACTTTTAAACTTACTATTGGTCGCCCTGGCTGCGCTTGGGTTAAAAATTAAAAAGAAACAGAAGAAAATCTACATACTGGCATAGGACGCATGCATGTAGTATCTAAAAGTTTATATAAAACAACTCAATTATTCACGATAAAAACTAGCATGTCCGACCGTAGGTGACCTGGTTCAAACAGTTCAGTTTTTTTTATGAATTAATACACCAGATTACATTGATCAAGTACAGTAACGGCATGATCGCTAATAGTGTTCACTTCCAGACAACTTTTGGATGAAAAAGAATAATAAAACTAGTGGTGTACGAAAAGTTAAGTCCTTCTAGATAACTTAAATCCTACTACTAGTATAAACGCGAAAGTTTGTAAGTTTGGATGGATGGATGTTTGTTACTCTTTCACGCCGGAACGGCTGAACGGATCTGGATGAAACTTGGTAGAGAGATAGATTATAGTCTGGAATAGCACATGGGCTACTTTTTATCCCGTGGGAATACCGGGATTTAAATCTGCGCGGTTGAAATCGCGGGGCGCAACTAGTTATAAATCAAATAGATGAAAAAATTACAGCCAATGTTATGATAATAAGTAGGTACATACAATTTTTACAAGTGCAAGTTACCATCGGTCACGTAAAACGCCGACACGCCTCTCCCCGCTAATTAATTAATGAAATTGAAAACGTTACATCACCACAAATCACTTACCTGATGTTTGCACAAAATCTACTTTTTCTTTGTTTAGAGATTATTTGCAGTCTCCTTAGCACCTTTGCTTAGTTTGAGCATAGTGGTCTAAAGGTCTAACAAAACATCTAATAGGTATCTAAACTAGACAGACATTCTTGTATTTATAATCTGACTGAATCTCGGAAACGACTTCAACGAAATCGATGAAATTTTGTATGCAGATAAATCGATGCGAGGCGATAAATCGATCTAGCTAGAAACTATTTTTAGTAAATCGTTTTATCCGTGTTTTCAGGTAATGAAAGTGGCTCTTCCTGACATCTATTGGCGAGCAATACATAATACAATTTTTTTAAGCTACTGTAGATAGCGTTCTTAAGCAACCGAGCAAAGCTCGGTCACCTAGATATTTATTTATTAATAATGGTAATAGCACAAGTTTAATTTTATCGCTCACCACAAAAATTTTAGACCTATTCGATATTTATCACTTGGAAAACAATAAGGAAGGAAAGTAATCCACTTTCGCTGTTATGTTTAAATATCATCTAAAACAGTCGCATTCAGAAGAGAATAATTTATACGCTTGGAGTCGATACAAATTTGCAAAAGAGATCATAATCATCCTAAAATAAGGTTGTTGTTACACCAGCTACAGTTTAGCTCGCACGTGGTCCGGAATGTTTAAAACCGGTTGCTCAGGTTACATTATTTGCTCGACTTCTAATTCGATAATGGTCCAAATAGACTATATTTCCTTTTTATGAGATGCATTGAATGAGAAATCGATTTTATCAAATACTCTGTTAGAATTTAAGGTTATAAAGTGACGTGCTACCATCAGAATGAATGAAAAAGCAATACATACCTGATTGATTAACAAAACAGCGACTAAATCGATTATGTTAGCGTATTTAATTCATTAGTAACTAACTATAACGTAGTACCTACCTAATTTTATATTTCATGCTACGAGTAAGTACTTCTAATTTTATTTAGCACAAAGAACGCTAAATACCATCGACATTATCATGCGTGACAACTGATGTGATGCGCAGTATGGAAGCGAGTCGAAACTTCCGCATCTTTACAAACATTTAATTATTTAAAAAAATATTGTAGCCTTTAATTAAAATAACGTGTTCTCGCTGAGTAGGTAATCCTTGGATCCTCTTTTTATAGATCTCCACATTCATAACTAAAGAATAAGAATCATGACTGTGAATAATCTTTTTATTAACTTGTTACATTATGTGTACAAACATATATTATACTAGCGACCCGCCCGCGCGCCCCTGCTTCGCACGGGTGCACATTGTTTTTCTATTATATCATGCATGTATTATACATATAAACCTTCCTCTTGAATCACTCTATTTAATAAAAAAACCGCATCAAAATTCGTTGCGTAGTTTTAAAGATTTAAGCCTACATAGGGATATAGGGACAGAGAAAGCGACTTCGTTTTATACTATGTAGTGATACTTAATATCTATTCGCAGTTCCTACCTAACAGAAATAACGCCAAATTTATTCCAATGTTAGTTGTGACTATCCCTATAGAAAGTACTAAATAAATGTGTATTGGAAAATAACTTATTTTCTTCAAAATCTTCTCATAACTCTACTACCCCTGGTAATAAAATTCAGTTAATTCTTCAATCTCTCGAGCGAGTAAAACCTCGGTCTTATGGCTCGTCAGTAAAGCTCTAGTCCTTCCGTCGTCGCTAGAGTTTTACCGACGAGCCCTAAGACCGCTGTTTAACTCGCTCGTCGATCAGGGGCCTTATTGTGTAATTTGAAGCCCATTACCATGGCGATATTCTGGGTTTCAAGTGTCAAACTTTCTGTACTACCTATCAAGTAATTCCCTCATCTGTGCCGATTATTATCAGCGAGTTAACAATTAGGCCCCAGGACTTTCATGGTGGATCCATTTTCCGATTAACATTCGTGATACTTGTAAATGTGACAAGGTCTAAAATAATGACCCTTTTTGACATAGCCTTAAAAAATCGGGTACTAACAAAGTACCTGGTAGTTGCGTGTTCCGACATTGAATAATGAGAGGTGTGAGATGGCCCGAAATTAAAAAGGCCTACCTACGCTTAGGTACATTAACTGTATGTGGGCCGAACGTTGGCACGTGGATGTCTTGTGATGTCCAACTTTATTCAGCAAATCGTTTTTTTTTCGACTTTCTCATGAATTGTACGGTAACAGTCAAAGTGAGAAGACTCAAAAGAACCAAACCTTTTGAGTTAGTGCAGTGACAAACTTAATATTGTGTAGTGTAACTTAGTATTGTACTTTTAATGAACACAAGAACAATGTGTCGCCTTAAGTAGAGACTGTAAGAAAAGTGCCAATGGACACATTCTTAGTAATACTTATTCTATAAAATTAAGTTAAAACAAGGGTACCGCATCTCATCTCATGCGCTAAACTAATTTAGTAAAAAAAAAAAGAATTGTACGGTCATGTTAAATAAATAACATGCATGTTCGACCTAACAGCATCAAATACTCCAACTATTATCTATAAAAAAACCTTAAGTAGGTAAGTGAAAAAAAAATATGAAATGTAAAATCCTGTATTATATTAATAACCCTGGCTCACTGATACACCAAGCCGGTCTCCTGTACTGCTCTTCCCTGTTCCCATAGTCCACATTCCGTGACTCCCGGTTTTCCTCCATCACCATGTCCCCGTCCCGCCAACTCTTAAATATCTGACATTGACAAGTCAGGAGCTTGACACTGACAGTTACCTAACCTTGTGCTTATGCAGGTGAGACAGGGTATTGTATTTACTAGATGTACTAGATATTTAAATACTATGTACCTGCATGAAACAAAAATACTGACGCCACTGACATGCATGCATCTTTTCTAATCTCAATAATGAATTGACATTCGCTTTTTTTTCTCGACTGTCAAATTGAGACCTTGATTGTTTTTATCAAAAAATGTCCGTCTTTTCTAATGTTTGATCAGACAACCCTAGTAAGTAGCAGGTTGCACCGACACCAGTGATTACCAAACTAATGATGCAACTGGACTGAAAGATTGATTTTAGAATGTAGGAAGTAGGCGCGTTGCAGTCTGTTCCAAATATCACTGCGGTCTGAGTAACTGTGCGGACGTAATGTGGAACGCATTTCTTCGAAAACAACATCATCATTAGACTGTTATGTTTCTTCTATTGGAGTCAGCGGCCAGAATGACAAATGTTTATCGCTTGTTCAAAATGGCACGAAAATGCCGGGGTGCCCCGTCCACAAAACGACGAACAAAGGTTTGAATTGACATTTGATTAGTATTGAGATATAACGACAGCTCGAAGTGTTGAAGCGTAATATTGCGTTGCCGCGCATCTTCTTTAATAGTAGACCTCCAGACCTATACGACTTGGTGTCCTCTACAATTTCTAGGATAGGTAATGATTTGTGTCATCATCTGTGTCATTCATTTGGTGTTCATTGACAGTAGCCAATCAGCATTGCTTTTTTTCAGTCTAAAGGTCTGTCTAGGCCGGTGGAATTACAGGCACATGCGACTAAACATCCCTATGCCATAAGTTGATGGGCATCATAGGGCATGTTGTGTATAATCAACAACAATCTGAGGTAGTGATCGTTCATCCTATGTCTCATGGTCATGGAACATGTTATATTTACGGAGGTAATGTGGCTCGGTATCGTCCAACGTCACGTCGGTTGATTGGCGTAGGTAATAGGCATATTATTTACAACCCGGTGTAACCTATAACGGCTATGAGCTAGTCTCAGTTTTATCGCTTTTGGCATCAATTACTCAGATCTAGTTTGGCTGGCGTCTGCAAGAAAGAGTTAAAATAAAGAATATCATATTAATATGACATTTACCTGAATGAATAACCGGAATAAACAAATGTTTGTTTTCGGTGGGGATCAAACCTACGGCCAAAGAGCAGAAAGGAGAGTTTCTCCAACTGAACTGAACGCTGTCCAAATTATGCAGACAGTCTAGTCAGAACACAGTCTAGTCTAGACTGTATTACGACAATCTTCCGTTTGGTCTGTCCTAACAATGGACTTCCTACAGCGATGTGGGACGAAGTATGAATAATCTAGTTCTAAATATAGTTGATCACTTCCAGGTTTTAGTCAGGTCCTGTTATGGCCATATTCTGTGATACAACGGAATATATTTAGTTCGATAACAGAAGTAGAGGGATAACTTACGAGTATGTACCACGTACCTACCTACGCGAACGAAGTCGCGTGTTAGAGAGAATATTTACAAACAATAATAATTACCAAAAACGCACCACAATCTCTAAATATATATAACTCAAAGGTGACTGACTGACATAGTGATCTATCAACGCACAGCCCAAACCACTGGACGGATCGGGCTGAAATTTGGCATGCAGGTAGATGTTATGACGTAGGCATCCGCTAAGAAAGGATTTTAATCAATTCTACCCCCAAGGGGATAAAATAGGGGATGAAAGTTTGCATGAGATTTTCAAAGTAAACGAGCGCGAGCAAAGCCGCGGGATCAGCTAGTTATTAATAAAGTTGTGGGTGACCGAGCTTTGCGCGCTTGCTGAGTCCTAGCTAGATCGATTTATCGCCCACGAAACCCCATGTAAACTTAATTTCATAAAAATTCGTAAAACTATCATATTATAATAGGCTGACGTATCATATACGATACACCATTATAATGTATTATGCGCCATGCCAAATCTTTAATATTATCTAAAAAAATATCTTGACGCTACGAGTGATGGTTACCACTTTTTATCAGGTGGGTCATCTGCTTGTTTCATCAGTATGTTATAATACATGCTTCATAAATTTCAGAGTTTCAGAATATTATAAATTTCAACCCAATCGATTTTCTGTGGTTTTGCGTAGTTGAAACAAAAACACCCAAACATCGTAACCTATTTAATTTTAGTAGGAAAGATAGGAAGTAGAATAGGATATGAATTTAAAATTATCAAATATAGTGATCATCCGTTGCTGACTCACATACCTACTACACTACTAAATATACCGTACTATAATAGTCATGTTAGTAGGTTCATACATACACTATCGGATAGTGGGCGGTGTTCATTACAATTACAACTAAATTACTTATCGAATAACACAGTCACCTACTTTGGAAGGAATGAATGAACAGTTGAGTAGGTTATAGGAAAAAGTATTCTGGCCTACTAATCTAGGGCCAGTGCTTATTTAGTAGGACTTTTTTAAATGTTTTGTTTTGGCTATCGAAAATATTAAGTACAATTTTAATCGAAAGAACACCATGAAACCTTATTAGGTAGGTACTTCACTATCACTACATAGTATAAAAGAAAGTCGCTTTCTCTGTCCCTATGTCCCTTTGTCCCTATGTATGCTTAAATCTTTTAAAACTACGCAACGGATTTTGATGCGGTTTTTTAATAGATATAGTGATTCAAGAGGAAAGTTTATATGTATAATACATGCATGATATGTGTATGTCAAATAGGGGCGCGCGGGCGGGTCGCTAGTCAATAATAAATCAATATTGGTGGATATTCCCAAGGAATATAGATGTATTCAAATTCCTTGAATATTCCTCACAATAACTGGCCTCTTTTTGACCGCACGACATGCAGGAATATGTAGTGCGATAGCTGTAAGATTTTTGTATTCTTAGAAGAGCTTTACGTCTTTGAATATCCCCTTCGATCTCAAAGAACTTCACATAAGGGCTCCCGGCCTTAGACGTCCTCATAGAATTACGAAGATCATAGAATTACCCCCTTCAGAGTACGTCCAAACATTTTATTTTTTCTCTTTAACGAGCAATAACTAATTATACCTACTGCTACAGTTACTGCTATCGGCTTGTTCTTAGATACCACGGTCTCAGACGCCACTAAAGTTTTAACCAACAATAAGTAGTGAATTCAATTATTCAAAGGTTTATGAAAACGAGTTGAAATTCCAGAGCTATTAAGTAATGAAAGGCAAGTCGGCTCTGACAAAATGATTGCACCCAACCACGATTCCATTGCAGTATGCCAGTTTATTGTGGCAGAGCTGCGCCATGGCTTTAAAACGAGGCAAAGCTATTTAGTAAAGTAATACTTGCTCTAGCTCATCATTATCATTGAGAATTCAGCTGTTTCCACCAAATATAGGGCTCTTCCGATTTCCAGGAAAAACGATTTTGAGTTTCTCCATCCACCGACATTTCGCGATCTCTACAAGAGTGTCTTTTGTAATGCGTACAAAGCATGCGTATGAAGTTAAAATATTCAATTCGATAATAAAAAAAAAAATATTCTAGAATAAATAATAATTTTGTGTATGTCTTTAAAAAATAAAATGTGGGATTGACACTTGACACCTTGACACTATGTTTCGGTCCCTAAATTTTTTTTTGTCTTGCTTACATTTTGATTTCATAGAATTTATCAACAGCGATAGGTTAGTCAAGTCACAGTGTGGCTCTTTGCAAGCGCTATAGCTAAGTTTCAGATTATCTCTTGTCAAAACTTTCTCTTTCTTCTCTAGAAATAAATTCAAATGCGACTTGGCAATGCCCTCGGGCTATTTTTCTTTTGAGATGATGCGATAGGCTTATTCTTTCACACATAGGTACCCAGGTAGATACTGGTGTATTACCATAGTACAGTTATCCGCATCGCTACATGTAGGTCGAACTTGAACGTAAAATTAAAATGGCTTAAGAATTCCTAAGCTAATTGCTAGTTTACCATGTGATGGATTAACCCAGCATTAATGATGGTAGACTTAACTCATCTCTGGCCCTAAGCAAAGTTGTAAAGATACATTTTTTTTATATTTATAATAGTTCGAGGTAAGGCAAAGGTAAAGGTCTGATTCCGGTCAGGTTGCCATAGATATTTCTGTTTGAAAGTTTATGTGCGCCATGCCAGTGCTCCTAATGGGCCAAATAAAACATCTTATTATAAGAATTGTAATAATATTTATGGTTTATGCAAGTAAATTGTATATCTAGTATTGTTTCAAATCGAGTCACCAGAACATTCAAGATCAAATAAAAATGTATCATATTTTTTTTAAGTTACCTATTTATTATTCTATGTAATGTTTTGTAACTTAATGTGTATTTTTTTAGATGTAAGAATTTTGTGATTTATCTCGTGTCTGAATTAAAGATAAATTATTATTGTGAGTAGAAAAATAATATTCATGATGGGAAGTAAACCTCTTTATGTAAGCCGTTTCCTAAGGTAAAATACGAATTTAATGGAAATAATGAAGATACGTATTCAACCGATCTGTAGGATAATCACGGGTATTCCCCTATGAAATAGCTTTCCCTGAGTTGTGGCCGTCATTTAACGGCCTTCTTTCTATTATTCCACTTACCTTGTTCGAGCAAGCGAGAATTTTGGCGTCGTACGTCACATATTAACAACAAACATATGGTATACTAGGTAGGTAACTAGGTGGTTTAAGTTTCTATTTTTTACTCGGCCTATTCCGTCCCACTGCTGGGCAAAGGCCTCCCCCAAGGACTTCCAGTTCTCCCTATCCTGAGCCTCCTCCCACCAACTACCTTCTAAAACCAACCAACTATCTTCCAAGTTCCTATATTCAAGAAAATAATAAACATTTTGTTCTGTTTCCGCTCGCCTTTGTAACAGTCAGGAAATGACGGTCGTAGATTCTCAAAGATCAGATAAAAGGGACAGACCCTATCCATCATGTAATTAGTTTCAACTATCGATCATGCCCAACTCACAAAGGGGATTACGAACCAAAAAATGGCAAATTTCAATTTGCGAGTAGCACATACACACACAATACACATTTACGCACACACACACACGTAAAAATATGGTGAGTTAAAGCGTTCTTGTCTATTACCATCTCTTACCAATGTATAAGGCAAAGAGTGACGTGAGCTACGTGCCTCGGGAGTTCTGGGGCCTTATCACGAATGAATTTAACTTGGGTGGTGTAAACGTATAGCACCTTCCCCTAACGTATCGTACCCCTAACTTTAAGAGTATAACAGAATGGTCGGATATTGCTAGGATACGTTGTTGCTACAAATTTTATTAGATCCACAAAAGTTATTTCGAAATCCTTCGAGTCCTTTTTCAGGCAGATTCTCGTTGTCTCGTGAAACGGCCTGAACTCCGTCTGGAATCCGTATAATTTGGTATTTTATGGTTCATATCTTTAGCTCTTTCTGAGAAAAATTATCTTGACACGGCAGAAAGATAGACAGTGTCAGCAACAGGATCCTGTATTTTTTTCTTCTGTTGAGGTACGGAACCCTAAAAACTCTAAATGCGCTTGTGGTCTCAGTGCCTTATCAGTAAAACCATCACGTTTTAATTGCTAAGTTGCCAGATATGTTTGAATGTTGACCCAAAACGAAACAATGAATGTTATGTCAAGGTGAGAGACGGTTGACTTTTCTCAAACTGTAGTAACCGGGGTCGTTACTTATTAGCACAGAGTATGTAATAATTTATTACTTAACATACTCAGCTCAATGATTCAGGAACGACGATGTACCTATTCGACTGGCTGACTGAAATTACTGTATCATCGTCAGCCTCATGAATGATGGGCCTCCACTGTATCCACATATCCCAGGAAAAACGATTCTAAGCCCTCTTTATGGCCGACTTTCCGCGCTCCTCACAAATAAGAATGCTTTAAGAGATGGTGGTACGGGCCCAGGTAGGTAGGAGGGCGTCACACGCTTTGTATTCTGAAATTGGTTTACCTTTATTCCCCAGCGTTTGTCAGTTCTTTGAGTTAGGGACATGATATTCTGTCCATTGTCACTTCAGCGTGCTAATTCTGCGAGTGTTATTGATTACTTTGGTTCTTCTTCGTTCCTCATTTCTGATTATATCACGTAGTGAAACTTCTAACATAGCTCTCTCCATAGCCCGTTGGCTTGTTAATGAGCCCAATAGTAAGTGACCACGTTTCAGTTCCATAAGTCATCACTGGCAACGTACACTGATTATAGACTTTCTTCTTGAGACTGCAGGTATCTGTGAAACTGTATTCAAAATTAAAAGGTCTTTATCAATCACATGGTACCTATATCAATCACTAGGATCACTTTGAAACGTCTTATCATTTAGTTTGGAATTATTTGTAATAGATCTCGTGATGATCTCGTGTCTGCATTATAGATTAATATCCTTATTGAATTTATTATTATATACTAGGTGAATCTACTCCCAGTTCTTTGCGACCAAAGCCTAGAAAAACAGGCAAGAAACTTACGGCTTGGCTCCTATCGTTTTTTGTATTATTGTTTTAACAATTTTATGGAACCTTAACTTTTTTGAATGATTAGTAGTTATGACAAATCAGTCAAAAGATACTGCAGTAAGACTCAGTAATAACACGATGGAGCACTAAACTACGAAACTGCACCAGGAAACGTAATAGCTGGCGATAAGATTGTTGGCAGCCTGCCATCGAGCTACATCAAACGAAAATACCATCAAAATACCGGCAGACAACAAAGGGTGCAGCGAAATTTCCAATCAAAGTCTGATTCAATTGCTTTCCGTACCAATACGTGTGTACACACACAATGTATGTAACTATAAAATATTAACTCACATACCTGCCTACCTTATGTTTATTTTTCAACTTAATATGAAATTAAACACATTAACAATCAGAAGTTTTAGCTTTTATAAACAAAGGGTAATAAATAAAGTTTAAAATAATAATTTAAAAGGTCGAGATACCACTAACTCCCACCATAGGAATATACATAATCAGCTAAATGAAGTACTGCACGCTTGAGTGAAGAACCATTTCGAGTTGTATTTCCCAAAGGTTCACATAATCTACTGCGTCTGACAGACCTCAGTGAGCAGTGAGTGTCCTACGCAATGTAAATGAGGCACCAGACTGTCGCACCCTCTTGATTGAACACCTGGCGTGCGCGGGATCACGAGTGTCAATCTCCCACCCTTTCTAGTGATCTAGGGCTGGCTCTCGTTGACAAAAGCAGTGAATGTCGATAAAGTACGGCTAAGTATTTTATTCTGTCTGTCTGAAAACCAGTGAATGTGCTCCCCACGAAAGTGGAGCAGCATTATGCTGAGACTGGACCTGTTTGGCCCACACAACACAGAGACAAATTGGTATCATGGCAATCATTGTTATCGTATTTTTTTGCTTTTCTGTCGTTCTGTATTGTTTGTTATTTAATATCTATATTTTTGTGTTCTTTGTGTATTGTGTGTCAAATAAATGTTACTTTCTATTCTAGACCTTCAGTACTGGAGTATTAATGAATTGTTTTTCGGCAAGGAATTGTATAATGTCATACAGTATATTTCTCCTAAATTATGCGTCAAAACTTTTGAGGGGTATTTTTTGTAATCACTTTACTTTCTTGAGAAATCTAGCTAAAACAAAAACCTCTGAAATATGTCCACTTAGCAACTGCCAAAGAAGGTGAGTCACAAGTAGTTAGTAGCCCCAAGGAATTTGAATACAGTAATAGCCCAGTCGGACAAGTCCCCAATCCTTATCCTTGACGAGTTGGTATTGGGTATCTTATGAAATGAAATCGTTTTTGATTGGTTGTCAATTATGGAAGCAAAAAAGTATTGTGTGGCCTTCATATAAACATGCGTATGACCGGAGACCCCACCCGTTGTCTACAGAGTAAAACAATTTTCAAGCCACTTATCCTGCCACATTTTCTACAAAATTCTTGAATATTGATTATTTTGAGCCTGCATGGAGCTTCGTCGCTGATGATAGTGTACACACACTGATAGGTCATCGCATCTTATACGACCAGAATGACAAGTAAATTACTTTGGAAATTCCATTCAAAGCCTGACATTCCATTTATAAGACCTATGTTTTAAAACCAAACACAACCGTTGGATCGGATTAAATTATAAAGAAAAAAAAGTTCATCAGTTACTTCAATCATTTGATCGTAGATCAGTTAACATTGGTAGAATAAGAATTTGTGAATTCATAAATACGATGCGATAAAATCCTAGGCAGCCCTAGTTCGTCTAGTCAATCAATCTAGGATTAACGTACTGTGTGTTGCGAGATTTGAATGTAGATTGAGAGCAAGATAGGGTCGCTAAAACCTTCGAATGAACACAAATGAAGTGAGTCTCTAAGGACTTATTACGAGCTGCCTCCCGTAGTAGGTCCCGTAGTAGTGATTGCTGATAGACAATCTATTGGTGTCGTTCATGTTTTTGGGAGTGGTCTTTTTATACCCTGTATCCAGGTATAGGTCTTTTTGTGTCCCTGAATCTAGGTCACAAACTATAATCGATCAGTTAAGTGAAACAACTAACAGTTTTCGCGTTAGTCATCCCATACAGTGTCCGTATAAACGTTGAAAAATTTTCCAACGTAAAATTCTGGTAATACCATTCTTTGATCTTTGTTTGTACGAACATAAAGCGCGTCTGGATTTTTAAATCACTACATAGTATAAAACAAAGTCGCTTTCTCTGTCCCTATATCCCTATGTCCCTATGTATGCTTAAATCTTTAAAACTACGCAACGGATTTTAAAAACAAAAGTTTTCAATCATTGCGTCCTACCAGTTATGACATACGGAGCCGAAACGTGGACACTCACGGTAGGGCGAGTCCACAAATTAAAAGTCGCTCAGCGAGCTATGGAGAGGGCTATGCTCGGAGTCTCTCTGAGAGACATGATTCGAAATGAGATCATTCGACAGAGAACTAGAGTAGCCGACATAGCCCAAAGAGTTAGTAAGCTGAAGTGGCAGTGGGCTGGTCATGTCTGCCGAAGAACTGATAACCGATGGGATAAGCGAGTTCTGGAGTGGAGACCGCGTTTGGGCAAGCGTAGTGTGGGACGCCCTCCGACTAGGTGGAGCGACGACTTGCGCAGGGTGGCGGGGAAAAACTGGATGGGGAGAGCCAATGACCGGGCTCAGTGGCGCGCCATGGGAGAGACCTATGTCCAGCAGTGGACTGAAATTGGTTGATGATGATGATGATGAACGGATTTTGATAGGGTTTTTTAAATAGATAGAGTGGTTCAAGAGGAAGGTTTATATGTATAATACATGCATGATATGTGCACCCGTGCGAAGCAGGGGCGCGCGGGCGGGTCGCTAAGTTTTGTTTATAAAAAAACTGTATTTGTCTAAAACTCGCAGCCAAGTTGGTCGTGTCTCTTGAGCACATACTCAATTCGCAATGCTGTGCTATTCAGGACACAGACACGACATCTTATCGGCCTCATCTTTAGTTACAGCGACATCCCACTGACATTTTGAGCAATATCATTGTGTAACCATAACCTTTATTATATCATCGGGTATCGTTGACTATTCATACTAGATCCCACTCGATCTAACAAATCAATAACCACGTATACGTTCAGCACGGTCACAATATAGAAATCGGAAGGGTTAATATTATAACTAATAGAGCTTTTCCAGGTCAAAGTTTTTTGTACTTTGAAGGGGCATGTAAGTACTTTCAAATTACAGTCGCTATGATTTACTAGCAAGCTCCCACTACTACTACTACTACTAGAGGTTTTCCCTCGGAGTTACGACATGGGGTCCTTCAAAAGGCGGGTTTATCTCCTCTTAAAAGGCCGGCAGCGCATCAGCAACGCCTTTGGTGTTGCAGGTGTCTATGGGCGACCGACGGTGACCACTTTCCATCAGGTGGCCCGTATGCTCGTCTGCCAACTTAGCATAAAAAAAACTTGTCAACTTTAGCACAAAAGTAGAGAATTAACGAGTTCTTTTATTATTCGGCACGTGTAAAGAGCATTGAAAAATGGTTGTTCGTCGAAATGTCACGAAATGGCTGTGAATTTCGTGACCTGAAAACCTGAAGCGATTAGTGTTTCTAACATAATAAACCACGTCTTTTGTTGGGGCTTGATGGTGCCGGGGTGTGAGTCTCTACTCTAATTAATTTCTAATCATTTGCAAGTGAATTGGCTGATAATACACACGTCTCAAATCATCATCAGTCTGCGAAGGCCACTACTGTACCTAATATAGGCCTGCCCTAAGCATTTCAAGGAAGAATTATCCTGAGCCCCGTCCATCCTCATTTTTCCTCTTTTTTGTCTCTCTTTTAGACCTCTTTTTTTGTTCTACTTGCTAATGGAACAAGCAGATGGCGCACTTCACTTAAAACAAAGCATTGCCTCGCAAGTTACGCACGATGGGAGCGTGCCGTCCGATTCTGCCCTGCCTGCCATTACCCATGAAGTTGAGGCATACATATTTAGCCTCATATGCCCGTTTTTACCATGAACCACAGCCTACAAACCGAAATACATCAACGATTCGCGTCGGTGCTAGAAATAGGCATGGTGGTCGTAATTCTCCACATGAGCCACACCACGAGCTCTATTAGCGCTCGACTTCCAGTTCGTGGGCCATTTGAGAATTATTTCATTATGTAGTGTATTTTTATTCTCTAGCAGGCTACGACTGACGTGTTGGATGTATGAGCAACCTGTGACGGAGGCGTAAATGTCGTCGGTCACGCGAACTCCCCCTCGGGACTCGACTATTGATTAAATACGAGTAATTACCTACCTTTTACCCTGTGCTTCTGAACTCAGATTGTTCACTTGCTACGATCCTCATATACCTATTTCGCTATTTATGTCTATGTAGGTACCAACGTTACATCGCATAAAATAATTAGCTTCTAGCAACGAGGAGTGCGCCTTTTGCCGGCCAGTGATTGATGGGGCACTCTAGCCAGGTTCCTAGCTTAATTGGCACAACCTTCCACCCCATTCATTACTTTGCTCATTTTATTTGCGTGCGTTCAGGGGTATCTCGACCAGTATAGTATGTTTTAAATGAAAATACTTTAGTAAAATAAGTTGAAAAAAACACAGGTTCACGTCTTTGATCAAACCGTCAGTACCTCCGTAGACTGTCTACTAAACATCTGCAAATCTTCTGTAGGTACTTTGCGTTCTGAAAAACTATTATATATTATTACTAGCTGATCCCGCGGCTTTGCTCGCGCTCGTTTACTTTGAAAATCTCATACAATCTTTCATCCCCTATTTTATCCCCTTGGGGGTAGAATTGATCAAAATCCTTTCTTAGCGGATGCCTACGTCATATCATCTACCTGCATGCCAAATTTCAGCCCGATCCGTCCAGTGGTTTGGGCTGTGCGTTGATAGATCACTATGTCAGTCAGTCATCTTTGAGTTATATATATTTAGATTAAACATACCTATACTATTATTCTAACACATTTTATTTGAACTCACGCTTTCCGTGGGTTCAAAATATAATCATAATCATTTTATTCATTGTTATCATGTTGTACAGTAGGTGGTTCATATGAGGTAACAAGTTCAAAACGTTAGCCCCGTTGGGGCGTTGCAATGTTTATACCCTTTTTATCTAGGGGTAGATAAGTATATCAAAATATACTTAAAAAAACAAGGTAATGTAACACTCAGGTGTTACATTACCTATAAGCTGTAATTATGGCTAGATTGTATTGTATTGTAATATTATTAGAGTATGTTATAATTTATAATACGAGTATGATAACGTAAACTATTTTAAAAAAGACTCAAGTTGAGTTGGACATGTTTTATATGATAGATTTGGTCACCGTGTAATAATAGTAGGAAGTAGAGATAAATTCAGATGCCGATAAACATCATTCCATCCCTATGCGTAACAGCGTTTACGGCACCGTATTAGGAATGATATGGGGTTCAAAAGTTCAAAGGCCTGAACTTGGGGAAGCTTCCTATAGATAGGTAGGTACAATATTCTGCAGGTAAACGGTGAGTTCGATGCAGGCAGAGTAGGCTCACTTAAATAAGATATCCGCATTTAATAAGCTAGATAGTTAATGTTGGTTTTCTTATTTTTCTCGTGGGAGTTATTTTCTTTCGTTGGCATGAAAGTGACAGTGACTCTTTAGAGCCGCTATCTTAGTTATCGTATACACATCTTTGCCACTATAAATGATTAAAGGTAGGAATAAGGGCCAAATAATGACTAAACTTAACAAATTAATGACTGTCGTTCTCATTCTTTCCAGGTGGATGGCACCTATCAGTCTAGCGATCCACGCCCCCGGTGCGGACATGGCTCAGACCGTGAGCTCCATCAGGTACCTTCGTGACTGCACCGGCAACGACCTCGTCCGGCAATACGTCACCTTCCACGTGTTCTTCTCCAACAAGCACATACCTAGTAAGGTAAGAAACTCGAATAGTTGGATTTTGTGGGTACCCACATTGCCGAGATCTTAGACAGCTCGATTAACTGAATAGGTTGGTCATTGAATTGATAGGTACAGTACCTATCCCAACTAGTCCCAACTAATATTATAAATGCGAAAGTAACTCTGTCTGTCTGTCTGTCTGTTACGCTTTCCCGCTTAAACCTCTCAACCAATTTTGATGAAATTTGGCACAGACAATCTTTAGACCCTGAGAAAGAACATAGGCTACCTTTTATTGCGAAAAAAAGAGATGAAGAGATTAAAAGTACGCAGACGAAGTCGCGGGTACCAGCTAGTATTATATATTTATTTATTATATTCCAGTAATTATAGTCGAATGTCAATGTTTTGGTGACCAGAATTGTCACGACACAGAGCGTCTCCATACTCTGCAGGTCATCAAATTTATTTTATCTGGTTTAGAATGTTTAAATAATATCTCCAGAATCAAAAATAATCACTTGCTGATAATAAATAATATCAAAATACCAAATTTTGTGAGTTAGATACCTATCAGCTAGTTTATGTTACTTCCAAAGAGATTTCAAGACTTATCTATTGGTGGTATTGCACAAAATCGATCGTAATATTTCACCGGATATTATCCGTAAAACGTGAAAAGTTTCATCCAAATCTCGTTTTGGCTGCTTTCCAGAAAGTACTGTACCCGATCCTTTTAATCCTGCAGACGCCAAGAAACTTCACTAAATATAAAAAATGAGGGATGATAAACGGGGAACACAGCTAAAATATCATATATTTTTATAAGTGTGTCTTTAAATTTTCAGATTGTAGACCCAGAAAGTTTTATGTCAACACCATACAACTGCACTGGGCCGCCGCCATACACCAACCATACTACCACTTACATGAAGGAGAAGAACATTCTCTACCCAGTAAACGTTGCACGAAACATCGCGAGAGAAGCAGCACTCACACACTTCATACTTCCTTCCGACATCGAGCTGTACCCAAGTCCTAACCTGACGCCCAAGTTCTTGAACATGATCGCTAGAAATGCCAAACCGTTGAATGAATCAACAAAACCCAGGGTTTTCGCGATAAGCATCTTCGAAGTTGATGCCAAAGCTCCAGTAAGTTCCTCTTATTTCTTTTCACATAATATGGATGTACTTACAAACTCAAAAAAAGATTTAAACTAAAAGCTCAAAAATGTTTTTAAATTATCACGAGGATTCCTAAACGGGAAACAAATCACGGATTTACACTTGCTACAAGCTTGGCATACCTTTCACAAGAATGTGAAGAAAAAAAATTATTTAATCTCATAACATTCCTCATTACATACCTAAATCTTATAAATCTCTTTATGGGTCTCACCAACATATTTCCAAGTCAATAATGACTGAGTGTGCCAATAATGCCACACTTAATTTGCCTTCCAATTATTCCATTAACTTTTTGTGTGTTCTAGGTGCCATTATCAAAAACCCAGCTCAAATCGATGTTGGGCACGAAGGCCGCCATACCGTTCCACAAGTTCGTTTGCCCCAATTGCCATAACATACCGCAGGGCCAACAGTGGATGAACTCGAACGAAACCAGTCGTAAGTTACATCCCTAATTACAGCCTCACAAACACATTTGCGGTTGTTAAATCATTCGCATGTCACTTCGAGCAAGTTTTCAATTCCAGTTATGAAACAGCCGGAGTTTAAAGACTTGTGCGTTGAATTTTATTTGTTGTTGTTCAGACTCTTCTCATCTGCAATCGTGCCAATCCCAGTTTAAAGTTTTTAGCCTAAAAGTTAAATTGAATTGTTACATGGTTTGATAATAAAAGTAACATTGAAGGGACCTAGCCCTGACTAGCAGAAAAGCACCCGCTCGCTCGCGTGTTGCCGCCCTGAACATAAGATAGAATGTCTCATTGCCTAGGTAGCCCGATCTTGATAAGCTAACGGAACACGCGAGACATTTGCATCGCTAACCGTGTTTATTGCCAAAAATGCGGCTGGTGTCGAGATCTTATGCAGTGGCAATTAATCTCTGTAGTGTCGTGAGCTATTTATGCCGTCTGCAGCCTGGCTGGCCGTCGTATGGGGCATTCTAATTGCGTATTATGGTTCAACGACCGCGCCTTACCCGCGCGCTCCCAAACGGCCCGTATCCATCTGCTAAATCACGCCAATTTGCAAAATTGCATGACACCGAAACAACTAACAGTTCATTCGCTGTAAGAACTGTTCTGGTTCACAGAGTAGAACAACTCTTTATCTTATTCTTTACACACCTATCGCTTTCTGTCAATTTAATACTCATTGTTCTGATAAGTTACGAGTTCATCTACCCACATGGAGTGCCTATCTTTCTTCCGTTAATATCTTCTGTCACTTACAGAGATGGACGTATTTCACGTGGGCAAGCGACACGGCAAGTACGTGCATTGGGAGCCAATTTTCATTGGCACGCACCAGGACCCGTACTATGATGAGCGGCTCAGCTGGGAAGGGAAGAAGGACAAAATGACTCAGGTGTGCTATTGAAATTTACTCACACACACGAACCATGCAAACCTAATGGGCAATTGATACAACCCAAACAAAATCCTCATATTATTCAGATGACTGTGTCAGGAACAAAGATGAAGAAAACCATTTAATGTCCACCATCCACCTGGTTTTCTGTAATTTTATTATTTTTTCAGATTCCTGTCGAAGTTTACAAATACCTAACAATATTTTGTTTTAATATGAAATTATAAAAACAATTTGAGCTCTTCTCGCTTTTATGAAGTCCGATACAAAATTACTTCACTCGCACACAGACGCTACGTTTCGTCGTTTGACGCTTACAACAATGAGAGCCAGATCCAAAATAGTTCACAATATCTCATAAACTTTAATTGTGTACATATGCTTCATATATATCTTCCACGAACACACTCATACGTAGTAGATATATAGGACATTGTTCTAACCATTGGGTTTCTGAGCTACACCGAGATCGTTATAATAAAGTGGGCACAAACATCTGGTTGAATTATCTCATCAAAATACATGTAGTAGCTGGCAGTATATTTTTGTCCTACGCGACGGTTACGTGTCTACTCGTGCGTTCTACACTATCTCATTTTATTTCATATGAACAACTTTAGCGAAGTATTTTTTTCAGAAGCATGTATAGAGTTTTTACATAGTCCACTTTTTGGACAATTTAGAGCAAAGCTCAATGAGTTTACTTGTTATTTGTAGTAGTATAGTATAGATACAAAGGTGTGTCATTTGTACTACCAGAGGGCCTATCACGAGTTTCGGTGCCGACCGGTGCCGATCGCCTGTCGCCGCGATAGCTTCGCATTTCCTATGAAAATTAGACAACGGCATCTAGCGTATTCTTTGAGAAGCATCAATTGCGATTACGAGTGCAGTGTAGACCATGAGTGTAGTGTAGGTTCATATCTATGTAGTGTGGGTTCATATCTGGGTCGTGTAGGTTCTAATTTGTAGCGCTGTCAATCGTAGTCTACACCGGTTTTTGACCGTTACAATGAAAATTGCGACCACGAGTGACAAATAGCTCCTTTACGACGGCGCCTTTACGACAGCGCGCTTACACCATGAATTTCGGAGTGTGGCCGTGGTGTGGCTTGGTGTGGCTATACTAACTGTGAGATAATCGATGTCGTGTGATGAGAAATATGAGTGCGTGAAATTGCAACGAGTCTTCAAGTAATTTTTTGCGAAGAGATCTGAAAAAAGTGCTTTGGTATGTTTGCTTTGGTACCTACCACGCCTGAAGATGGAGTGAAGAGTTGAGAGCTCGAAGAGCTTTCGATCCTGTGTGTGAATAATCTTTCGGCTATGAATATAGAGGATTCAGCGCTATCCGCTCTCCAGAAATGCCAGAAACCTTTGTCAAGAGGTCACGCATCTATGTTGAGCAGCGTTTCACTACCAAACAATTAAAGGTAAGTTTATTTTTGCTGGCCATGTCATAATGAAAAAAGCTTGCCGGCTATCGATTGTTATTTTTCTCCTTGAATCACTGACCATTCTATTTAAAAATGAAAGCACAATAAAATAGGTATAGATAGCTGCCAACCTCGTAAGTATTCTCTGCTTCCAGACTACAGAAATTTGCCTTTCCCTTCATTTGTACTCAAGTCATGCATAATGCCTAACGCAGGATACCTAGTACCTACATAATTATTTGTAAACAAACAAATTCTTTTTGGTGCTGTTTTCAAAAATATTTGTAAGCATCATTTTACAGAAGTTAGAGTTATGTACCTATTAGGTTTAAATTATTGTAGAATCTGCAGAAAGATCTACCTAGGTATGTTATGGAAGTGATTTTTAGGTTAAAACTGTACTATTTGATCTCAGGTTTATCTGGATACCCATGACCCAGCATCTGATGTGCATATTGCATCATCAATTTATGTACTTATGTGTGATGCAGAATCCACACAAGGAGTGTTCAACCGCAGACATGTCAGGACCAGAGTAGTAATTGAGAAGCAGACTTGATAAAGCTTGCACAATTTCACTAATATGAATAGATTTTGGGTTTCTTGACCCCGCAAGAAACAGGTACACACCTTCATATTCTTATTACTTATAGCTTTTTATTTCTACATTACAACATTTTATTATAAATGTTTGTTAGTATTTTTTGCTTAATCGCTAAACACTCGGGGTGTTAATGAGAGATGTGGATCATTTGGTGTTAATAGTTTTTAATAATTAGCAATAAGTTGGTAGGGTTAGTACTTATGCAGTTGATAATAAACTAGAAAAACTCAGTTTTCTTCTTCCACTCTCCGCTATCATTCATCGTCTCAGTGCTCACTACTTATTCATGCCATCTTTCACTCAATGCATCCATCTTTTCTTAGGCCTGCCACTTGTTATAAAACCATCCATATCTATTTTCAACACTCTGGTAATAAGGCAATACAAAACTTCAGCATGCTTCCATTTTGCTATACCATAATAATATGACGGAAGGGATGTGATATTTACACCTAAGAACTATGTGTATACATATACAATGTGAAAGCAATAAATGTATTGGTTATTGAAAGTTTACACCAGAAGTTTAAGGCTTTAAAATACCTATGTACATAATGTTACCGGCTGCATGTCTATAATGCATTCTTAGCATCTTTAGAATGGCTAGGCATTTCACTTTTTTAAACATTATATTAGACCACCCACTTGGAGTCCAATACAAGCCTATGCATTCATTTATTATATGAATGCATTTGATTAATCTGTGTATTTACATTGTTACAGATTACTACTGAGTATTATACTCCTATCGAAGCAGAAAATTTACAATGTACCTATCATTCACCACTAAAACTCTGCTGCTTACCTATCCACATTTTTATTTAAAAACTGTTATTTTATATTAGATTCATCAACACTATTTTATCATAAAACTACAATTTCATATTTACTTTAGCTAATAAGTCATATTAGTATGTGAATAAACTACCTATTTAACCCTAACCCTTATAATTTTTGTAGGTATTTAAAACAAGAAGTTTAGGCAGATGTATAACTTTATTAAATTGTTCGATCATCAAATTGTTCCTCAATTTAATAACATTGAGGTGGCCCGTTGATTTAACATTCCGCTCCAGCCACTTCTTGGTAATTCTTGTTCAGAGAGAGATCTCATGTCTAAAACAAAATGAACCAAAGTTAGGCAGTTATACATATACATAGTAAGTAGAATACATAGAATTTCCACCAAGAAAAGCATGGTCCGTCTGGTCAGGTTACACTGTGGTGTGAAACTAAGGTTTATGTACCTATCAAACCAATTCATTTAGTTTTGGATGTAAAAGTTCATCTAAGTAGGATCTGAATGAAACTTAGCAGAGAGATAGATTTATACTTAGTCTGGAAAAGCACATAGGCTACTTTTTATCCCGTGGGATTACCAGGATTTCAATCTGCGGGGGGTGAAACCGCGGGGCGCAACTAGAAGGTTATATGCCTACTCTGAATATACGAACAATTTGTACTTACGCTCTATTTAATTATTTTAGGCACGTTTACTAAGTATCTATAGACCGGTTGATTAAAGTGAGTAGAATCAATAAAAATTAATTAAGTAAACAAAACTTTTTTTTCTTCTTCTTCTTCTACCTGGTTAGAGATGTGTCAACTCGAGTTAGACATAACTCGAGCTAAATTATTCCTAATACCTACGAGTCGCATCAAGCAAGAGAGCGACAGCGCGATTCGTTCAAGGTGCGCCCTAGCATACCACGCGCCGCTATCTCGCTCGCACAATTGAATATTTTTGAAGTATAAAATCATTGAATGTAGTAAAATCACATCCGATTAAATTGTTGTCCATGACATTACAAAGATTCAGATAAAGTAAAATTTTACGGTAGATAATTA
This sequence comes from Plemyria rubiginata, assembly GCA_963576535.1. Taxonomy (NCBI): domain Eukaryota; kingdom Metazoa; phylum Arthropoda; class Insecta; order Lepidoptera; family Geometridae; genus Plemyria; species Plemyria rubiginata. Next base: position 9,758,704 of record OY754908.1, on the reverse strand, counting down.
TCCTCTCAGATCTCTCAAGTACCAAGTACTAACCTCAAGATTCTTTGAGGATGTCTAAGGGGGGTAGTCAGAGGTACCTCCAAACATTACATTTGGCACATACCCACATTTTGCAGTAGTTAGTATTCCATACGTGACAGGTTGCAAGCCCATCGCCGCTGTTAGAATTCCTCACGATGTTTTCCTTCACCGTTTAAGAGCACTGGCATTGCGCACATAAATTTTTCTATAGAAAAATCCATTGGTGCACGACCGGATTCGAACCTGCGTCCTTACGATCGGAAGGCGGGGTCACTTCCACTAGACCACCGGTGCTCTCATTGGGTTCAAATTTTTGTTTTGTTTAATCTTCTTAGATATCAGTTAAGTTGATTCGACTTAAGGTGATGACAACAGCTAATGTAACTCTCGCTCGCAACTATTCAAAATGATATAAGATTAAATTCAATAAGTAAATCCATTTTTGAAAAATCGCAAACAACCATTTTGTGTGCAATTACATTGCGCACGGTTGTACGTTGTGTCGAGCGAGATAGCTGCGGACCGTATGCTGCCCCTACCTACTCTCGCCATCGCATCGACATTTTTTTGCTTCACCAATGTCAAGTTTAGCAATGTTACTTGTCCTAACATAGAGTTGTAAGGAGAAACAAATAAATAAAAACTAATTTGTAAAGCCCGCCCGCTCCACAGTCTTGCGAGAACACCAGAAAAACACGAGAAAGAGAATGTGGAACCTCGTTTATCGTGTTTTTATCGAGTTTTCGCGAGAATGAAGAACGGGTTTAAAAAAAAACCACATACTTAGTTTCGTTCTGCAAACTCGAGTCGTATTACTCGAGTTATCTCAATTTCAACTCGATTTAACTCGAGTTGGTGTTTATCCCGAGTTGGCACATCACTCCTACCTTTTCAGTGCATTCCAGTGCTGCCAATGCTACGGCAATTGCCGTATTCTACGGCTTTCAGGCCAAAGAATCAAGAATTCCTACGGCCTTAAGCTTGTAGGCCGTAGCAGATTCTACGGCTTTTTGAAAATCTTACGGTAATTAATCAATTTACGGGTTGATATTTATGAAGAGGTAATAAGAAAACATTTGTTTTTTTATCACTTCATAGTATAAAACAAAGTCGCTTTGTCTGTCCCTATGTATGCTTAAATCTTTAAAACTACGCAACGCGCGCGCGCGGATTTTTTTAATAGATAGAGTGATTCAAGAAGGTTTATATGTATATATTGGTTATATATGCACCCGTGCGGGCGGGTCGCTAGTTCAAACAAATAGAGATAGTTTGCCAACATTACCCAAATGGTGCTATTTATAGGCTTTTAATGTTTAATACGTAACTTTAAACGTTTTCCTTTTTTTAGGCAGTGCCACGGCCCATGTTGGTAATATTCCTTAAAAACACGGCTTTTTTACCTCATGTACATGGCCGCCTAAAAATGTTCATTGGCAGCACTGGTGCATTCTTGTCAAGGAATTTGAATATGTCACTAGACATTGTACTTGTATTCAAATTCCTTGATTGTGTGCAATGTGATTGCACACAAAATGGTTGTTTGCGATTTTTCAAAATTGTATTTAGTGATTTTATATCTTTCAAAATGTCGAATCGTGCGAGCGAGAGAAATATTAGGTGTTGTCAACGCCTTAAATACTTTTAAATCAAGTCAGTCCTTAGTCAAGTCACGTCATTTGTTTCGAAGAAAATGGTGTCTGTTTTCTTTAAATCATTCGAAACATTTGTCGGCCAAATCACTATATAACATAAATACACTTTAATTCCAAATGCTTACACTTTGCGCTAAGACTTCAAGTAATGTAATTCAACTTCTTCCTTGTTTGGACAGGTTTTCAATGACATGACACTAACATTAACATTAAAATGTCATGCCACATCTAAGTTATGTCCACGAGTCTGTCAAAACCACTCGAAAACCATGGTTTCCATGTAGGAACGACTCTAGTCCTTGTAAAATAATCCTATCTGTCAAATTTGAATATCACTTCCGGCTTTTGCGAACGATCGCGGCCGCGAAGGTTCGCAAAGGACGATAGACGTCAGCCACACTGATCTAAAAATCTGGTGTAGATCGTAGATCGTAGTGTAAAATGGCTGTGGATCGTATATACGCAAGCGCCAACCACACCAAAGTCGTGGTCAGCCCTCAGTTGTACTTATTAATTACTAGCTGAACCCGCGGCTTTGCTCGCGCCAAGGAATTCAAAGTTTCATACAAACTTTCATCCCCTATTTTATCCCCTTGGGGGTAGAATTGATCAAAATCCTTTCTTAGCGGATGCATTCGTCATAACATCTACCTGCATGCCAAATTTCAGCCCGATCCGTCCAGTGGTTCGGGCTGTGCGTTGATAGATCACTATGTCAGTCAGTCAGTCAGTCAGTCAGTCACCTTTGAGTTATATACATATATTTAGACTACTAAGAAGTACATAAGAAGTAGTAGTACTCTACTGACACGAAGGCGATCAAACTATGTTGTACAGTCAGCGATGTCACTACGATTGTTACAATGACAGACTTTTTAAAATCACGTCATTTTCCGAAAGGATATTCATGTTAGTACAGGCCAACGACGACAGTACATATAAATAAATAAATAGTAGATACCTACCAAATACTACAGCAGTGTGGTTGGTTTCGAGAGAAGAGATGGTATGCGGAAGCCAGATAAATCAAAGGGCAAATTGTGAATGGTAGGATAGGCAGGATGATACCAATATTCATCGGTTAGGTTACGGTCTATTCTAGTCTTTCTTTGAGTTTTTTGCTGTAGAGTTTATCGGCACACTCTAGACTAGAGGGTGCAGCCAATCGTATATTTGTGCAATGGACGAAGATGTTTGTTCTATGCATATTTACATATAGAATTTATTTATAAGCTATCTGGTTACCATATGACATTCTTTGCGTAGTTTAGGGTTAAAAAGTGATAATTATATAATTATGTGGAAAGTCCACTAGTTTTTTTTTTATTTACTTGCGTAATTTTGTTGATGTTTATTGAAGAATGGACAGCATAGTTTGCTTTAAAACTGATTGGTATTATTAAAATATACGTTGCTGACCTTGACCTTAAATCAATGGCAAAACAGAGTTAAGGCTCCGGTGACAGCGGCTCGCAATTTCGAGGTGCGATTGGCTTTTATTTCATTTTATTTCATTTCGGGGAGGTTGTTTGAAAGAATAACTCTAAAGAAACACGCATAAATACTGTTCGAACACAAATAATACAATAATATAAGGGAAACATGCCCGAATCAGAAATCATTTTAGTATTAGTATGTTTGGTCTTACGTTTACCTAATACTAAAATGATTTCTGACTCAAGCACATTTCCCTTATATTATTGTATTATTGGTGTTCGAACAGTATTTATGCGTGTTTCTTTAGAGTTATTCTTTCAAACAACCTCCCCGAAATGAAAAAAAAATGAAATAATAGCTAATCGCACCTCGAAATTGCGAGCCGCTGTCACCGGACCCTTAATAGAGTTGAAATTACATGGTCACGAATTATGGCACTTTCCACCGGGGTCAACAATGCAGTAGCGCAGTCACGCGTGGATCATGGCATATGACCCAGTTGGCACTGCAGTTGTACCAGCATATCTGCCATGGATCAAAGTCAAAGGCAAAATATGTTTACTCACATAATAACACTAGCTGTGCCCCGCGGTTTCACCCGCGTAGTTTAGTACTTTTGCGCCTAAGTACTTAGATACAGCGGTCCAAGTCCCAGCTAGGCCCGCTAAGGGCCCCGCCCCGCGCTTCGCCTTCCGCCGCTGCGCCTCTGATGCCGCTCGCGCATTCCACCCGAGATAAAACCCTAAATTAGTATATTTTTTTGTTATTTAAGTACTTGGTACTTGGTGAGCGGACTGGTTTCCGCAAGTAGGACACAAATGGGCCCTTTTTGCGTGTCGGGTGGTGGATGCTAGCTCAGCCACCCGATGTCCTCCAGGAAGGCCAGCAGCTCGCTGACGCTGGTGCAGGCTTCCCCAAGTTATTGTTATTTAAGTACCTATCTACTTAATACTAGTTTCAAGTCAATCGCACTAACGCGTAACAAAATTCTCGTACAAACTTTGACATCTCTTTGCACCCCTATTAAGGGTACTTTACAAAAACTAAAAATGTCGTTCTTAATTATATATTTAGAAGTATATTTATTCCAAGTTTAAAATCAATCGAACCACTCGTTAAAAAACTCCCATACAAATTACAACATCCCTTTGCACCCTTATTGGGGGTCGTTCTCAAAAACTAAAAATTACAAACTTAATTATTGACTTTGGGGTATATGTCCTCTAAGTTTCAAGTTCCTAGGTTGAAGGAATACGATTTTCCATATAAACGTTTTCAACCCTTTTTACACCCTTAGGGATTGAATTTTGAAAAATACCTTCTTAGTACACGTCTACGCTGTAAGAACTATGTACTCCTAAAATTTCATGTCTCTACGACCAGCGGCTTAGGCTGTGCGTTGTCTATATGTCAGTCAGGACTTTGATTCTTATAGTTATAGATATTTTGAAACGTCTTAGAACTAGGTGACTCAACGTGCCAGTTCCACTCCGATCTCCGTATAGAGTTGTGAAGCTGGTCGACCAAAACCTACCATACTGGCCTATTCCATCGTAGCATACTTCCTACTAATCTATTCTATACTAATATTATTGTAATCAGGAAAATTTGATTGTTTGTTTGTATTGAATAGGCTCCGAAACTACAGGACCAAAAACCATCCAAGTCAAATCCAGCTAACAAGTGTCAGATGTCTATATCTGATTTTTAAGTTTTAATAGGCTAATAGGCTAACCTGGTATAACATAATGCTACTTTTGATACCCATAAAATAAATAATTTAAATAACTTTTTCTACAAGAGATTGGAACAACACAGTCGCACAGTCAGAACGAAGTATAAATTCGTAAACTAATAATCACAATTGATAATATAATTTATAATCATGTTACCTATATCCATTTCAGGGTTACGTGCTCTGCGTGAAAGACTACGACTTCATGATTCTGAACAACGCCTTTATGATCCATAAACCCGGCATCAAGCATTACAAGAAAGACGAGAAGAGAGACATCGTGGTCAAAAAGCAAACAACCTACGTCAAAAACGTCATCATGCCTGAGTTGAAGAAGCTGTACGGCACCCGGGCTGGCTGCAGTCTGTGACGAAAACGGGGAAACATTAAAATCACCAGATTTATTATTTAATTGAAAGTCAAACTTTGTCCAAAGTCCAAGCTGCGAGGACGTTTTTGTATAAAACCCTAGCTACAGTCGGAGTTTGTGATAAAAATACACAAGAGTTTTCTGTATTTAAATCCTTAGATATAAAAAATAAGGATAAGAAGATGGACAATGAATGAACAGTTTTTGAAATTGAAGTCGACCACAAACTTCAATTTCAAAAAAGTCCTAAACGTTTTACAAAACTTGTGGCTAATTGTCTCAAATAATCTCAACTTTTAGGGGATTTAGTCGAATACTTCAATTCATGTCTACAAAGGTCTGAACTGAAGTATTTATTCGATTTTTTAGCTTTTATCCTAGCACAATGTGTATAAATAAGACATATCATTATCTTAATCAGTAACGTTATTCAGTTATGAAACAAGAAACTATTATTTATACAATTTTTTTTCCTAAAAAGGGATGAAACTGAAAATTCATTCCAAATCCATATTCACTATTACTGTACGTCTATTCTTAGTAGGTAGGTATAGACCACTTTTTTTTTCAATTTTGGATTTCGTATTCAGCGATAGGGGTTTATGATCGTATCTTCATACAAAACCCGAATAAAAATCTATAGTTTCTAACAATAAATTAATGAAAGGAACTGACTAGGTCAATGTTATAAGTAAAGTAAAAACTTTTCCAGTGTTTTATCTAAGTTTCGAAGATTTTTGAAGTTTCTAAAGACCAAAATATCCCTAACTCCAGTTTAAACACAATGTTTGGAATGTGTGCCTACCTAAGTTAGGTTTTGAATTTAGTAAGTTTTGCCAAAAAGCAGCACGTGCTAAAACAAAACAGTCAAAACTTAAAAATTTACTAAATGAATTTCAATGTTGTGTGCGTTGTGTAATTTGGTTGATTAAGTTTAGTGTAAATACTTTTATTTGAGTTAGCAGTGTGTTGCTTCCTTTTATTTGATGTAAAAAAGCACTTGACTCGACTTAAGTGCATTTTTACATTCTACGCATAGTTTTATAAACTGAGCTTATTCTTAGCCTTTAGTAATTAGTATATTATAGTTCCTTAATATAATGAAAAATATTTATATTTTTTCACCAAGTAATCGAGCGTACTGGGATCTCAATGTAAGTCATAAAATACATGCATTGAATTAAGCTACTCTAAAACAAGAAATATTGCACTTTTGTATGTTCTTTTATGGTGCCGTTTTATTTTTATCGCCGTCAATAATCAATTCAAAACATTTCTGTCAATATAAATTTCATACATTTTGAATTATTGGCGTGTTATTAATATTTGATTTCATTTTAATATTTCAAAATTAGACCATTACTTTTTTTTTAATAAAAATTGGTCTTTATTGACAAAGAAAATTACAACTAATAGTTACAATTATTTACAAAATGTACAAAATATACAAAATACATATGAAACAGTTGAGCTATCTGCAGACCGTTGCAAACGATCTAGATAGCTCAACTGATCCAAATCAGTGCCAGTCGGAAGCGTACCCAAGACACTGGCTGCATTGCCACGCTGAATGGCAATGCTGATACGCTGAGCCAGATACTCACCAGCCCTCGGGTCACGCGTCGCGTCGATAAGTCGCCTGGATAAAATTTTGAAGACCCGGTAGGACCATTACTTAAGAGTCCGGTGACAGCGGCTCGCAATTTCGAGGTGCGATTGGCTATTATTTCATTTTATTTCATTTTGGGGAGGTTGTTTGAAATAATAACTCTAAAGAAACACGCATAAATACTGTTCGAACACAAATAATACAATAATATAAGGGAAATGTGCTTGAGTCAGAAATCATTTTGGTATTAGGTAAACGTAAGACCAAACATACTAATACCAAAATGATTTCTGATTCGGGCATGTTTCCCTTATATTATTGTATTATTTGTGTTCGAACAGTATTTATGCGTGTTTCTCTAGAGTTATTTTTTCAAACAACCTCCCCGAAATGAAATAAAATGAAATAATAGCCAATCGCACTTCGAAATTGCGAGCCACTGTCACCGGAGCCTTAATATTATTTGTAAAATATGTAAGTCAAGGTAGTGAAATAAAAAAATCCTTAAAAAATAAATGTCTAATAGCCTACTTACTTACCTACTTTCCAGTTCCTGCTTCAATTTGCTTTAGGTACCTACTCCTAATAAAACAACGACTGTTTTATAAATTTCATTCGAGTAGGCAGTAATTATTTTTGATATGATTATGTTAGCCAGCAATTGATCGTAGTAGCCAGCATGTTATACTTAAAGAGACTCTGTAAAAATCGTAAAATAAAAATAAATGTATGAATTAATGTAAAATGTGCTTTAAGGAATATACTGATCCAATATACTGATCTTGTTTAATAAATTGGATAAAATATGGGTCGTAATGTAAGAGTCATATTTATAAGTGTCTAGCTTTTATTATAGAAATGTGGGCCTTATTGTGGTTTAGTGTTGTATTTAAGTAATTGTAAACAGTGTTTAAACTCACCACGTTCGAATATACTTAGTTAATTAAATATAATTTAGATTAAGTAGCCTAATTAGTTTCAAATGAATGTGTTAAACAAATCTTAGTTAATGCTAGATTATCTCAACGTGACTTGGCGACTTATTTTTGCAGATTTTTATGTTTGAGGTGATTTTAACTTGCCGAAGCGCTCGACTTCAAGTTTCTTAAACGATACTATGCATTAAGTAATGCAGATAAAGTTTAAAAAGATATACCTACACCGAAACTGCCGGCCGCTTCGCTGCCGTCTTTTTGAATTGAGCCTTACGCACAACTTTTTCAAATTCAATGTCAAATCAAATATTTATTATCAAATGAATCACAAGGTTCACTTTGAAACGTCTTAAAGCTCAGTGAATCAGTTCCAGTTTCGTGCTACCTTATAGAAATTGTATAAAATACTGTTTACATTACATCTGTGAGCCTCAAGTTGATAGACGCAGGGCAGTGCATCGTTATTGTGCATTACTATTTTGCGTGACTCACGAGGTAGTGCTTTGTTATAGGTGATGGTTACCACTTAGCATCAGGTGGGCCATCTACTTATTCAGCAAGTCTCTCAAAAACTCTTTAAAAATCACAAAAGTCTCATCAATGTTTTATTTAGGTGGTACGGCTAGACCATTTATTTTGTAATTTAGTAGTTGTAAGCTCTTCTATATCTTTGGGTTTTGGTATTGGCAAACGCATGTGGTGAGTTTTCACTGGCAGGCTGCAAGTGCCTTTAGTTAGTAAGTGCAATAAAAAGTCTATTATTGTGATCATTTACGCGAAAATGTATTTATCGATATAACTTATGTATACTAGTAATATACATTTTATAGTAACTTTCATAATTTTTGGTAAAAATCGAAGAAAATTGTAATCTACCTAAAAATTGAAATAAAAGTATACCCTAAAGATGTTGTTTTATTTATTAGTAATTATTCAGTTTTTTAATTTATAGGCAGTAAGCAATTCTTCGGTTGAGGTTGCAATGTTACAGCCTGATGAAGTAACGACTCAACATCAGGTGCTTTAATAAATTAGAAACAAAGTATCTACAAATGTCTTCAATATGGTGCCGTGTCGCCTGTGGGTTCGTATACCCACCGAGGACAAGACAATCCTGTGATGAGCATCAATGTTTGTTCTCTTTCTGTTTCCTGTTGGACAAATTTTGCCTAGTTTCGGGATAGTGCTGTGTGAAAAGTCCTATAATATCCATTAATCAATGTCTATCGATTACCGAGTGCAAAGACAAGCCAACACCTACGAGCGCTGCAATATAGTCACTAATGCAACTGCCACAAGACCTTCTATACCCTGGGCCGGGACCAGACGGGTAGTGGCTATATATCTGATGGTCTACTCGAATCCCTGAACCGCGCGAACTCGTCGTAAGTCTCGATCCGACTCCGTGGCCTCGGCGCTTCCTCCTCTTGACTCTGGACTTCTTCTATAGGCTCTTTGGCTTTCGGCTCGTCTGGCTTAGGCTCTTCTGGTGATTCCTGTTTTTGGGGCATCGGATCTGGGCTGTCCTCTTTCTGGTTATCTGATCTTTCATCGCCATTGGCGAAGCAAATACCTTGGAAATTATGCACCAATCCTACGCAAGGATTGAGGACCTAAGGGGAGTTTATCGAAAAGTTGCAAGCAATCACTTGTTCCGCGATTCGGTATATTGGATAGCGTTGAACATTTATATTATGTAAAGTTAGAATAAGAAAATTAAAGTAATGTTTGAGTGATGAGATGACATCTTCAGTTTTTCGCATTCCTACTCTGTGGTTTTGCGGGAAACTCAAAGATCACATCACATCACACCCGTTTGGGAAACTCGGGAATCTTTATTCATTAAGGAATTTAGATGTACGTACAATTCAAATTACTAGTCTGTACCTATTTGTTTGTTTCTATACTCTTTGGAATTTGTCATCTCTTGAATTAAGTCAAATTGGAAAACGGGAAAACCAAGGAATTCAAATACTACGGGGAAAACAGACTAGTGGGGACTATGGACTAGAAGCGAGGGACAGACGTAGTATCCAAATTCCTTGGGATGATACCGATATATGCAAGGAATTTGAATACAAGTACAGATATATTATTATGACTACATAGGTACTTTATGTAGGTACTATGTAAGCAAAAAGTTGTAAATGTTAGACAAGCAGTAAAACTTTTAATGCCATTAAATGTATTAAAATAATGTATGTATGTATGTAATAATGTATAATGTATGTAGGTAGGTACATACATAATGTACCTATGTATTGTTTAGAAAAAGCATTATCATTCTTATATTATTTCGAAACCTTACCAACGTAGGTGAAGGGAAAGTGGAAAAACCGCGGAAAGTCTCGATGATTGATGATGATGATTACACAGATCTTATTCTAGAACAAAATTAAATAATATAATAAATCGTGTTAAATAATAAATCGTGTCTGACTTGCGGGGCAATGCTTTGTTATAGGTGACACTTACTACTTATCATCAGGCGGGCATCAGCAACTAGTAATAAAAGCCCTTGGGACAGGCGTCGCTTCGACTGGACGCCGAGATAACGTTTAAAAACTCCAAAGGAGCTATAATGTCTCGACCCCAACAGAAGCAAGTGCGTAGGTATGCTTTAACGAGACATGCATATTTGAGTTTTTTGTGATCCTCGGCCAAATTTGACACTGATTAAATAATAAGCACGTTTTAGCAATATCAGGAAGAAGAAGTTAGAGCACTGGTGGCCTAGTGGTAGCAGCCCCGCCTTCCGTTCCTAAGGTCGTGGGTTCAAAACCGGTCGTGCACCAATGAGTTTTTCTGTTCAAAAATTTATGTGCAATGCTAGTACTCTCAAACGGTGAAGGAAAACGTCGTAAAGAAACCGCCATGTTGCAAAACCTAACAACACATGCGTCAAATGCTCGAAAGAAGCCTCTTGAGGCGCACTTTAAATCCATTCACCACACTGTTTCGAAAGAAACTAGTGACACGATAAGAAGAAGAAGCAATGTCAAGCATGTTTTAGCGACTTCTAAAAAAAACTGAAGACATCTCAGACCCACACAGGGATCCGGCAATGGAGACTAGTAGGTACCTACCTATGCGACTTTGATTATTCCTTATTAATTCTTATCTTGTATGTTTGACAACTAATAATTAAATATCAAAGTTTGCTTACTAGCGGGACATCGACAGAGTAACTTAGTTTAGACTTAGTTGAGCTATCTCCTGCGATAAGTTTCAGTCAAACAGGGCGCAGAGCTGGCGAGACATGCGACACACGTACTCAACTTCCTCATCTTGTAGACACAGAGCGGAGGGCACAGCTAGCGCAAGATCTAGACTTGTAGTTTAGACTACATCTTGTAGACGAAGACGGGGGAATGCCGATCACCTGAGACAAAAATGCTCTATTTGTTTTTTCATTTGTCTTGAGGTTTAGAAACTCTGCCTGCTCAAGCGTCATAACCCTTGCAACCTTGCAGCGTAGTCGCTGTGTTTCAAGGCAGGCTACATAGTATAAAACAAAGTCGCTTTCTCTGTCCCTATCCCTATGTCCCAATGTATGCTTAAATCTTTAAAACTACGCAACGGATTTTGATGCGGTTTTTTTAATAGATAGTGATTCAAGAGGAAGGTTTATATGTATAATACGTGCATGATAGGTACGTGCACCCGTGCGAAGCAGGGGCGCGCGGGCGGGGCCCCTGGTGTAAAATCCTGTATTTTACTAAGAACCCTGGCTCACACAATACACCAAGCCGGTCTCCTGTCCAGGTCTTCCACTGTCTTCTATCTCCCATCATTCACCTCCGTGACCCTCAGATCCGTAGGTCCATACTCTTCCCGCCAACCCGTATCTCTCTGACATTGACTGGACATTGACAGGTGTGGAGAGAGCTTGACACTGACAGGAGGCTAACAACCGCTTGTGCAGATGAGACAGAGTATTGTATCTACTAATATAGATACCAAGCGAACACTACAACCCCTTTCTTATTAAATATTTTTCATTCAATGAATTGACCTGAATAATACTCTTAATGGCCCACACAGAATCTTACAATTTCATCTACTTTAAATTACTTCTGCACACAATATAATATACGGGGCTATCGTCTCATGTCTCCTCCATGTGTTACCGAGGTCCATTGACCAACTTCTTTGAAGTGAATAATCGTTCTCAATCTTCAGCCCAGTTTCCGGATTCCTTACCGCTATATTCCCGGCGACAGCATTTTCAACAACGTGATTAATATTTAAAGACAGCTCATTTGCCCTTTCCATCCTTAACATTTAAAACTTATATCATTCCACTAAATCTGAATCTGCGGCTCTTCTTTCCGGTCCCCGCATTCCTTCCCCTTTTCCTTCTGCTACTTATCTGTTATTATTTCTTGCTAAGTAACAATAAATAAAGTAGTTAATGCTTTCCAAAACCATAAAACGATGCATCAAAATAGCATCCTTCCATCTATTTTCTTTACAGGTAGGTACATATCTGTCACCTAGGTCGCACGATAAACTTCAAAGCAAACATACGGTTTTACGTTCCCAATAATTTGCAAAACACAAAGTTAGATTGCATCATAATAACATTCATCAATAGGAATCTAGGCTCAAGTAGGCCTTTTAACGAAACTTCGCGTCTTTTTGAAAACTTATCGTACCTAATAATGACGAGACCAAAAAGCCTTGCTTCTATAGCTTTTGGTAATCCAAATTCAGAGATACTCTCTATGAACACAGCCCTGCGCCTCTTATGTGGATGAGATTTGTAAATATTTGTTTATAATTCCTTATCTTTTGAATGTACCATAAGTAGCTAGACATCTATTTCAACGGTGGTCTGGCAGAGATCGATATTTAACGATAAGACCGCCTAACGTACTTTCTAGTTTGTTAAATATCTGGCACTATGGTGAAACTCATGCTGATGGTTCATGCACTTCCTCATGTCCGATTTCTAAAAGCTCTTTCATTTGTTTATTTCTTCTTCCATCAGTTGGTATTTTTCTGTGAGGGTGCAAGACTGGTTTGACATCGTCATTTGTCGGGATTTCTACTTATGTTTAGGGAAAGGCTTCTGTTTTTTTTTTTCCTTGGTTTTAAGTTTCAATACTCCGTATCATATTGCTGTATCTTAGCCCAGCTAGAGAGCCAGATCCCTAGATCTTAATATCTCTGGATCTATCCATCCATTACAATATAACATAGGTAGTAGGCATTCTTATATAGGTTTACTATCATTATCCCACTAATATCATGAGTGTGAAAGTTCGGATGGATGGATGGATGCTTGTTACTCAATCACACCAGACCGGACTTGGATGAAACCCGGAACACAGGTAGACCATAGTCCGGAACAGCACACAGGCCACCTTTCATCTCGTGGGAACACCGGAATCCAAAACTACGCGGGTGAAACCGCGGGCGCAACTAGTTATGCCATAAAAGTTTTCTTGGTTGCCTCAAGAACCTGGTTTTAGAACACTGCTTGGTTCTTTCAATATTCCCATGCTTGAACAAATTTTAACTTTTACTTACATTAGGCTATTAACATTTTGAATTTGACTCCTGAACTCTATGTTACACTCAAAACTTGTGTCTGAAATGACATTCAAAAACATAGTGGAATTCATCATCTTTTACCAGTCTTTTGTAGTTTCTATATTTAGTATCTTGCCTGACTTCCATCTTCCGTTTGAGTTGTTGCTCATGCTTTTTACAGCAGAAAGTGTTAAATTTTACCACCTCTACATTTTCTCCTCTTGCAGGGCAGCTTGTGACTGTGGAGATGTGCCCAAGGCAGCCGGATCTTCCACATCCGTCATCATCAATATTTTCTATTGCTGTCATAGAATTTACCTCATATGTTCTATTATTTTCATAGTTTCTTATCTGATACTTAGTGTTGCTTCATTAGTTCATTACACAAGGTTAAATTCTTGAGTATGTTTCTATTAGGTATTTGATCCAATGTTCATCTTGTCATGTCAAAAATGCATTTCAACGCTTGGTATCATAGTTTAGTCATAAAATTTCCATTCTCCTTGGCCTATTTGATGGAAATGTCTCTTTCATAATATATCCAGTGGAGGTAATTGATCCATCATCCTAAAGTTCCTACAGAACCCTGAAAGAGAAACGTCAAGTCCAACAGAACTCAAAGTATCTACATATTACATGCACCTAAACATAATTGTGCTTTGAAGTAGACCACCACCTATTAACTTAATCAACTTTTTTTTTATATTGTTACATAATACATACTATTTGTTAGTAGGTACTATCACTGTATTTACGACTCTGTTTCTTAGCAAATTAACGGTGAGCTATAATGGTAACTAATAATAATTATGACTATCATGTACAACCAATTTAATGGTAACCTTGATCACAAAAGTGTGCAACCAATTTAATGGTAACCTTGATCACAAAAGTGTGCAACCAATTTAACGGTAAGTCTTTATCTCAATAGTGTGCAACCAATTTAATGGTAAGCCTCAATCACAATGCCTAGCAACCAATTTAATGGTAAGCCACAATCACAATGCCGTGCTACCAATTTAATGGTAAGCCTCAATCACAATGCCTTGCAACCAATTTAATGGTAAGCCTCAATCACAATGCCTTGCAACCAATTTAATGGTAAGTCTGTATCTCAATAGTGTGCAACCAATTTAATGGTAAGCCTCAATCACAATGCCTAGCAACCAATTTAATGGTAAGCCTCAATCACAATGCCGTGCAACCAATTTAATGGTAAGCCTCAATCACAATGCCTTGCAACCAATTTAATGGTAAGCCTCAATCACAATGCCTTGCAACCAATTTAATGGTAAGCCTCAATCACAATAGTGTGCAACCAATTTAATGGTAAGCCTTGGTCTCAATCGCGTGCAACCTATTTAATGGTAAGCCTCAATCACAATGCTGTGCAACCAATTTAATGGTCGGCCTTGATATAAATACCGTGCAACCAATTTAATAGTCAGCCCTGTGCAACCAATTTAATGGTCAGCCTTGTGCAACCAATTCAATAGTCAGCCACGTGCAACCAATTTAATGGTCAGCCCTGTGCAACCAATTTAATGGTCAGCCCTGTGCAACCAATTTAATGGTCAGCCTTGTGCAACCAATTTAATGGTCCGCCATGTGCAACCAATTTAATGGTCAGCCTTGATCTCAAAAGCGTGCAACCAATTTAATGGTCAGCCCTGTGCAACCAATTTAATGGTCAGCCTTGTGCAACCAATTTAATGGTCAGCCCTGTGCAACCAATTTAATGGTCAGCCTTCTGCAACCAATTTAATGGTCAGCCTTGTGCAACCAATTTAATGGTCAGCCTTGATCTCAAAAGTGTGCAACCAATTTAATGGTCAGCCTTGATCTCAAAAGCGTGCAACCAATTTAATGGTCAGCCCTGTGCAACCAATTTAATGGTCAGCCTTCTGCAACCAATTTAATGGTCAGCCTTCTGCAACCAATTTAATGGTCAGCCTTGTGCAACCAATTTAATGGTCAGCCTTGATCTCAAAAGTGTGCAACCAATTTAATGGTCAGCCTTGATCTCAAAAGTGTGCAACCAATTTAATGGTCAGCCCAAGGATAATGTAGCAACTAATAGTTATTAGTCTTAACCATAATCATGCAACCACTAATAGTAAGTAAGTCTTTTCCAAATAACCATGCAACCAATTCAATGGTAAACCCCTGACCAACAATTATTATTATTCAACCCGTTGAATGCTACTTGAACCTAGAATCCATTCATAGTAGGTGAGTGATCCATGACCGTTAACTGCTCACCAAGACCAAGTAATTATTATCAACCAATTACTTATTGAACTATGTAAACATATAATTTATAGATAGATGTTATTATCCATTTAAAAGTTCAAGTATTCTTTGCTAACTTTTTACTGTTGGATTTAATTGTAGGTACCGGTTTTACATTTAGTGTAACATACAAACATAATTGTCTCTGATTCATCTATTTGCTGTTAGTACATATCTCAATGCACTGATTAACAATTTTTTTTTTATATTAGGTATGTACCTACCTAACAGAATCAGAATCATTTATTGACAAAGATTAAACACAATAACAATACATTGCTATGCATAATAAAACTTTGGCTCGTTGATAACTTCTTAGCTGGTTACTATTCCTTTTTCTTTCTATATTTTTTTTTTTTGCAGTATAATGTACATAGAAGATGATTAGTAGGTATCTTAAATACATTTAAATTATCAAATATTTCTTTTTATTTTCATCTAATCTAGTAGATTAATGATAAGCATCACATACATACAGTCTTATTGTTTTTGTTACAGATTAGGTAACTAGCCATTCTCAAGCGTGCTAGACTTATCTAAGTAACTCATCTAATACTTAGTAGGTACTGAAACTGTAATTGTTACAAGTAGGTAGGTATAATGCAAAACTACAAATCCATTAAATGTGACCTCACAAGTAGATAGGTACTTAGGTACCTAGTCACCACAATGCTATACCTGGAGCTGCACATCCACAACTGAATCTTAAAATGCCTAATATTATCAGTACCACACAATCTCACAATTACTGAAACAAATAAAACTAAATTTCATAATGATTTTACCCGGTAATGCCTGAAATTCTAAATGTGTTGATTCCAGAATAACTGAATCATGTTCATCCCACATGACTGAATCACACGATCACAGCAAAATAGTGTACCTAAGTTGGGTAATTCATAAACACTTGACAGTGCAACTAATTTAGTACAACAACACAACTAATATTTGGCTATATTTATATTAGGGATCCATCGTTCAGAGTACAGCAAAGGGTGTGCAGTACTAGGAAAAAGACTTAGAAATTTTTTGAAGAAAAATGTATGTATATATAAGCCCCCAATTTTATGATTGCATCCTGTAGGGGGTTTATAGAGGGGTATCTTTTGTTAAGGTCATTGACCTCTGAAGTCAACCATAACAGAACCAGAGTATAAAAACGAAACTCTATTACAAGGGCAAAACTCTTATTAACTGTGTACCTATAACACGTGATACTCTTAGGTATAGACCAGTGTTATTGCTCCTTGTCACAGGTCGTCGAATTGAGTACGGTTCACGCCAGCCACGGTCAAAACCATAGTTTACAAACAAAGCGAGAAGCCCTATGTGGATTCCTTTCATTTCTTTTGTAAAAATATGGAACGAACTGACCTTTGTCCTCGTCGCCACTGTAAAATCCTGTATTTTACTAAGAACCCTGGCTCACACAATACACCAAGCCGGTCTCCTGTCCAGGTCTTCCACTGTCTTCTATCTCCCATCATCCACCTCCGTGACCCTCAGATCCGTAGGTCCATACTCTTCCCGCCAACCCGTATCTCTCTGACATTGACTGGACATTGACAGGTGTGGAGAGAGCTTGACACTGACAGGAGGCTAACAACCGCTTGTGCAGATGAGACAGAGTATTGTATCTACTAATATAGATACCAAGCGAACACTACACCTGGTATTCAATAAGTTATTGGAGTGAGCGGTAGTACCCGACACATTGGCCATTATATACCCCTACCTATAGTCTGCTGTATTCTATGGGCTTGTAACTTAAAGCAAGGAATACGAACAACACCAAAATGTGGATATCTGCCAGCCAGTGGGATTTATTACGTGAAGCTGGTCATTCCTTATTCTTTAATGTATATTTTTAATCTTATTGTAGTAAATTGACCAGCGATCCTGTTCAGGCTGTGCATCGCTATTAGTATTCAGCAGGGGGCACGTCTGGCTTGCTCGAGTAATTTGGGATTTCACAGTTCGTTTATTTATTCGCGCCATTCCGATAAATCCCGTGTTATTAGATCGTGGAATTTTGGGATATTTGAATTTTCAATTACATGATACATTATTTCGTTTTGTTTTAAAATAACCTTGAAAAAAGGCCCGTTCTCTCTACCGAGGCAGAGATTTTTGTATGGTATAGAAATTATAATATTTTTTCTAGGAACTAAGTATAAAGGTTTCTATTAGACCTCTATGTTTGCTATTCTATCAAAAATGAGGAAATTCAAAACGTATGTAGGTAACGGAAACAGTCCGGGAATTAGCAGGTTTAAATGTCGATATCATAGATAACTCGAAAAACTGATAACCGCTTGAGATTTGGGGAATAGGGCTCTCCAATGGCGACCACGAAGGAAGACGGAGTGTCGAACGACATTGTGTGGTTTGCTGGAAGTCGGTCGATGGAGAGGGCTCAGAATCTTTCTTCCTGGATACGTCTAGCAGTGGACTTCTCAGACTAATATAGGTAATGATGAAACTTACTTAAGATCAAATCTCTACCCTGTAGTACAGACAAAAATGTTTCTAAAGGTAATCTTGCAAGCGCATATTAGGCGCGCGTCCTAACTATTAATTTTTACAATATTTATTTTGCACAGAATGAATAAACCTGGATTCTGGTTCTTTATTGATTAACACTAATAAACTATTTATTCCAAATAATACAACACTTTGAAAATGAATTGTCTCTAAATTAAAAATAACTCAAGAATATATACGAGATGTATAGAGGTACTCATGGTTTTTTAGGAATTAACATACCTAGCAGGCTTAAACTGCGATTAAATGTTTGCAGCACAAACCTTGACCGATGGCAGGTAGGTAAACGAATATGACGATAGGTATTTATGTAATTAGTGGTGACCTCGACATTTACCTGATCATTTATTAGGTATGTCTTCTGCCGGATTTATGTCTTTGGTTTATACATAAAATTTTGATCTGTTCACAGTCAATGGTATCCAAGTAAAAATGCATCATAGGTTAATCAATACATCCA
Organism: Plemyria rubiginata; assembly: GCA_963576535.1. Lineage (NCBI taxonomy): Eukaryota > Metazoa > Arthropoda > Insecta > Lepidoptera > Geometridae > Plemyria > Plemyria rubiginata. Next base: position 9,740,108 of record OY754908.1, on the reverse strand, counting down.
TATCGTGTAATTACCACAAAAAAATTAAGGACTTTTTCAGCAGAGGCTAAGTACTAATGATAATAAGCACGACCAAAAAAAATTTTTTTTCAACTTTTTTGAGAATTTCTTTTTTTAGTTTTTAGTCAAAAATGGGACAAATTTTATGGGCAAAGTACTAGAAAATACTTCTCAAGTAAACCTCATACGCAATGCGTACGAGGTGTACTTGTGAAGTATTTTGGGAACAATTTTTGTAACATTTATCGCGTTTTTAGCTAAATGCAAAACTCGATAACTTGGTGGTAGATAGAGATATCATGAGTAGCCTGCTGAAACATTCCTTTTGTCATTTTTCCTGGTAGATACAAAATAGTGGTGTAGAGGGTCTACTTAACATCGAGAAGTATCGATTATAACTTTTTGCAAGAAAAACCAACTACCGAATGCACTACTCAAGGAATATAACAGCACTACTAGAAGATACACTCATATTACTATTAACAGCACTACTAGAAGATACACTCATATTACTACTAATTAAGTACTCAAAAACTACTCGTCAGATCTGACTCAAATGGGACCACATGACAATAGCACCGATTAACAAAAAAAATCGGTCCACCCAGTAAAAAGTTATTATGAGGTACCTACCATACATAAACTAGTGGCTCTGGGAGCTGTAGACCTCGCGAGCATACTAAAAGTGAGCTATTTGAGGAATGTAATGTGCAAGTGCATTTTCCGTTTTGTGATTATTTTGATCTTTTTGATATTTTTTGCATCATCTTGTGTAGAATGAGGTCCTTTGTGTTTCTCTCAAATTTGATTGAAAACCATCGATTGTTTGATGAGCTATCCTGTTCATCATGCTGAAGATCCTTATCAGATCTTCGCCAAACTTTTATGAGACCAACTTATAGTTACTACCTTTCAAATAAAAAAAAAATAATCGAAATCGGATCTCATTTGGTGGAGATATCCAGTATATCAAATAGCCCCCTTTTTGCCCTTTTTTTGGGGGAAGTACCCCTCCAATCAAAAATCCCCGACGAAAAAAAAATTCTAATAAGTCATATAACCTGTGTACCAAGTTTCGTCCAGATCGGTTGAAAAATGCGACCTGTAGAGGAGAACAGACAGACAGACATCCGGACAAACGCATTTTTGGCAAATGTGGAAACTAAGACGCTTCGCTCGCTTCGCTCGCTCGGTCAAAAACATTCTAATTCAGAACCTCCTTATTTTGAAGTCAATAAAAATGATGCTTGAACATTCAGATTTAAATAAATATTATTTAGAAGTAAAAATTTTGGACGAGAAAATTAACTGAAAAAAAAATTTTTAATCATTGAAAATGTTGAAATATGAACTGGAAGTTGTGTGACGGTGGTCTGCGTCTTATATCACTGGATTGACCACCGAGGTAGGAGCCAAGCTCCACCCACCACATCAAACCAAAACTGTGCAAAACCTATGAACCAGATAACTAAAACTTCTACCTAGACATGAAATGAATCAATTTATCGGCGTGAGGTATGGTAAATAATAACTAATGATATTGTTTTGAAAGAATCTCACACTTCGACAGAAAAACCTAATGCAATGCAAATATAATCGAGAAATTTGTAAATAATTGATTTAGTAATACAAATAACAAATCCACACACACACAAACATCTCTATGTATAACATTCAAAAAGTAAGTTCGTAGGAAAGCAAACCTAAAACCTACAGAGCACAGATAGAGCAACTACCAAATGAAACATGATGTCCGTCTGAAATGATATAATGAGGTCGAGATATTTGAAAGTATACATAATGAATACAAATAAAAAAAAACGTTTATTATATTGAAGAAAAGTTCGTGGGGGAAAAGTGGTGAGTCCGAAGCTACACGGGCAGTCGGTTATGTCAGGGGGCCTATATACGAGTAGATACTCGTAGATGTTAGTATAGATACTTTAAATGATGAAACATAGATTTTCGAGGTATTTTTCTCAGTCTGTACTTTTATTTGTGACACTATGTTGTTTAGCAAAAAATATCCTTATGACGAAGCCTTTCGATCGGTATGATAAAGCTACAGGGTGATTATATTTCTCGGGTAACGGGTTCAATTCCCGGTTCAACCATGTCACTTTTTAAATATCTATGAATACAGTAATTATTATTTTTTTTAATTCAAATAATGTCTTCTTTCAGTAAAATGTTCCATCTAAAATATTCAAGGTACTTTCCCTGCATGTGGCATATCCGTGGGACGCCCTGTATAGCCTGCGCGTATACGCAATGTACCATTACATAGGTCACAGACTCATAGGTCATGGGCCATACTCATTAGCTACCTTCTAAACCCATCCGTTCAATAAGTTTGCAGTCCATTTATGTGTAATCCGTAAATGGACATAATGGTACATTCCAGCAACATGTTGAAAATCCAGAGGATTGTGTTCACACGTAGTTTGCATCCGCGTCGTACATGGACGAATGCGTCGTACAGTACATTATGTAGGTAATAAATAAATAACTGGGTACCTAAGGATTCTTTTATAATGCTTGCTGATGAAACAAGCAGATCCCATCTTATGTCAAGAACCGCCAAACAATTACCCCGGTTTCCACCAATGCAGAGAGTAGAGGAGACGAGAGGAGATGTGCTCAAAGCTGGCAGGTAATTTCCATCCAAGCGGAGAGGAGATGTGAGTTTTATGTAGCAGAGATGTGAGCTGTGAGAGATCAAGGCGCGGGGAAAAGGCAACGAGGCACGGGGTGCACAATGCACATGCCCGCTGGACAGACACTTCTCCGCGTTGCAATGCTTTGCTATACCTACTTACCACTTAACATCAGGTGGGCCATCTGCTTATTCTATCAACTAGAAGTATAAAAAAACAGCGATCCAGAATCGAACAAGTGCTGAAATGCTTTCCCCATTCGTCATATCACATCTTCACAGTGATGACACTGATGTAAGACGTAACAAGGCGCGGTCGAGATGACCGGGTTTCACAACCAAGGTCGTGCATCCCACTGATTGCGGTCTTCTCGAGGTGTCGTATTCAGTGCTTTGGTAAAGCTCGTGCGAACAGGACATTACACAAGATGGACAGGATATTTTTTGTACTAGCGTGCGTTTGCGCTGTCGGTAAGTTTTTGATTTTGTAATTTATTTTATGGCATTCGATTTAGTTAATTTTTAATTTGGTGCAAACAAGCAATTCTTTACACAATTTTTTCACAATTTTAAATAAGAAGTTCGTTTATTATAATGCCGAAAATAAATTCGTACCTATTCGTAGCATTTCGCAGAATCCGTAGAACCCTTCGTAGATGCTACGTTGCTCTACTTTATCATTACTATCAATAAAAACTAACGAAAATTACAAAAAACTCAGAATAAAATTAAATTCAAAAGCCTCTGTAGCTGAGACTAACAAAGTGCGGGTTCGATCGTACGACGAGAATTTTTTTTTTTGCGAGATATGCTACTGTTTGCTTCGGGACTTTCGTGTAGACACACAGCCTTATTATAAACAAATCAAACCTGGGTTTAAACCTAGCTCAAGTCACGTTTTCTTATTATAAACAACTTAAACCTGGTTTATCTCATAAATTTAGGATCATCTCAGGTTTATCATTTTCGTATTACAAAAGACACTTTAGTCGAAGACTACATAGTACCTGAGATAGTCCATGATTCATCATCACAGAACATAATCATTCAACAAATATCCACAGACTATAACAAATTATGGCAATCAATCGTTCATTCATTTTGGAATCACCAACTTATCTGAGCCGGTCTGAAGTTAGCCGCTTGTGCATAAATGGCCAATAGTGAATCGAGAATTCTCTAAACAGCTAACTTCAGACCGGCTTAGATAAGTTGGTATAACTGTACTCTCTTGCCGCAGGCTAAAGTCATATGCGCATACTACCTCGTCTTTCGTTTTAACGAATCAATTTTTAGTTTCTCTTCTTGACTCAGATCTCCGCCTTTTTGTTTTAAATCTCGTTATCAACTTGATATTGACAAATTCGTGGCAACCCATGCGTTTTGACATTTCAAATTTAGATCGGAGTCTAGAGTTTGAAATGTATGTTGGATAATGCAGTGCTACAAGTTGTTTTATTGAATAAACTTATGTGGGAGACCAAATAAAATTTGGCAAAATGAGATTTTTATTAGTTAGACCATACTTAAACTAGGGGTAGTTCGGGTTTATCTTTAAACCGTGGTTTAGGGGATAAACTCCGTTTTATAATAACGTCTGGTCTAAGTCTTTGATTTTTCTATAGAGCAGGGACCAACTTCGGTATCAAAGTTAGACCACGGACCAGTTAGTCCTGGCTTAAGCCTAGTCTAACTCACATTTTTATAATAAGACGGAGAGCGTCGACTTATAAAATGTTTCATTCAATTTTTTTTTTATTTAAAGGGCTTTGTATTCTAATTTTTATTTTTAAAAGTCAATGGGCTTATACATTTTGAGAATAGTTTGAACATTGCAGTTTTAAACTATGTATATCAAAACCGTTTTTAAATTACTTTCTATGTCGATCGAAACACTAGCTAGTCCATTGATATTTTCCACTTATTAAGACGATTCTTAAAGTAAGTGGAAAGGTCAACTAATTGAATAGCTGAAACGTGTTCTTAGTGTTTTGAATAAATTACCATGAAGGTGGTTTCACGCGCCGGCTGTCTAGAACAAAAGGAAATAATAGCAAACTTTAGTTACGTTTATAATTGAGGCATTTAATGCCATTTGAAGCTACTGATGCATGCAATAAAATCTTCAGAATATGATAAACCTACTATGAATATTGTTATGCGACTTTGATTTAAGGAGTACTAACAAATATCAATGGTTTTTGGGCACCATTTAATGAACGAGGAATCACAACTGTAGAGAATAACATAGTATAAAATTAAAGATAATTTATTCATCTCTCAAAATAGCTAAAGATATGTGTCAACGTACATGCAAATGATGTACCTACATTAATTCAAAAATCGTTCAAATCTTTTTCATTCAACCTTCTTGCACAGTGTTAAAATTGTTCGAAATTCAAATTTGTTCACGAACACTCTATACGCAAGCACTAAAGTTTATAATATAAACTTCCAATAAACTTGTAAATATTACGTTCTAAATAATATGTTTTTTCTACAGCTTCGGCGCAGTACGGCTCACAGTTCAACAGCCGCTACCAAACAGCCCAGCAAGTTCAGCAAACTCAGCAACAATACGAAGCACAAGTTCCAAGGGACTTCGGCGGCGCTTGCCAGCAGCTCAACGAACGCTACCCTGTCGGAGGAAGCTGCGATAGATACGTCGAGTGCGTTGTAAGTTTGATTTACCCCACTTACTTTATCTCGTGTTTTTTAAGAATAAAGGTATAATATTCTCACTACCTGTGAAACCCGCGGTTTTCCCCGCGTAGTTTTAAGTTCCAGTATTCCCACTGGTTAAAAAAGCCTATGTGCCATTCCAGAAAAATCTATCTCCGTGCCATATTTCATCCAGATCCGTACAGCCGTTCTGGCGTTATTGAGTAACAAACATACTACAAACTTTCACATTATAATATTAGTAGGATGGATGCCTTCGGCCTAAAGACTGCTAGGCTTCATAAAAATCCTTCAAAAGATTAGCAATGATTAAAGTATCTAGACTATCCTATATAAATGAGTCTAGTCTACCTACCATAAAAACAGGACTTTTAGAGTCAGTCCGTCAGTCCACAACCTCGTCTGACTCAATCAAGACTTTTCTCACTTTTTTTGCATATGATATGCTTAATAACCTCAAACGCGCTGGTGACTCTGTTTTAAACCTTTAAAATCTTTGTAATGGCATATTTGATTGCAAAAATGATTGAAAACTTAGGTAAGTATGTTATTGCAGATTTTTTTCTTTAGGCTTTGTTCATTATTTTACTTCATGATAACATGTTTGTAGAACGGAACATCAGAAGAGAAGACCTGCCCCGACGGCCTCCGCTTCAATCCGAACGTGAATTTCAACGTGTACCCCTGCCAGTACCCCAACGAGGTGACGTGTCTGGAGCGATCTGCGCTACGTGAGTTACATGTTACATTACATGAGCTACAATTTATTGAACCGCTTATGCTACTGTTAACATAAGCGGCACATCTGAATCACACACATATCCTTGTTCATCAGAACATCGAGACGATATGATAAATAATGTCAATATTCTCTTTTACCTGACCGCACGAGATGGTCGGACGATATAGTCGAAGTAGTTGGGTGGCGGCAATGGCTAAGACTGGCGCAGGACCGGAGACAGTGGCGCTTTAAAGAGAAGGCCTATTGACGAGATTGTTGACTGAAGTTTTTTTTTATACCTGCGGATACGGTTGCTTACCTATATCAATTTCCAGGGCCAATGATTTTGTAATACGTCTGCTTACCTATATCAATTTCCAGGGCCAATGATTTTGTACTTTCTAGAGATAAAAAAAACTAGAGTTAAGTCAAGAGTGACCAACTTCCTGCGGGAGAGGAAAAGCCGTGAACCTGTTTCAGTGTTTTTTTTCATAAAGTTGATTCAATATCTGTGTAAATTTGAAAAAAAGCTTGTAGTAAACAAATTTATTACAAAACCGCCAAGTCTTCGTAACCGCAGATAAACTACGACACCACACTAAGTCGGGCACAATGTAGTGTAAACTAGTATCCAAATTCCTTGTTGTAAACTGATATACAGCCCGCAATAAATACAGCTTGAATACATTCGTTCTTCAGATCGGCAGATTACAAAGATTCGCGAAGCTGTCATCGCTGATTTTAGCCTTATTTTTCATTTCAAGAATCTTCATACGATACATGAATGCTAATGTAAGGATTATCTGAGAACATGTGAATCGTGTTCAGAATAATGCAAACACCAAATCATAACACTTACCTACCCAACTCACAAAGGATGTCGTCTCACGACGGCTTATTTTCTCACGAGAGACCGAAGGACATGTAGTGGCGTACACAAGGAGCACTTGAAACGTCTCTGCTTAGGTGCTAGATTCAAATAAAGGTAGGTATTATATTATTTCTTAGCCTATTTCGTCACACTGCTGGACAAAGGCCTTCCCCAAAGGACTTCCAGTTCTCCGTATCTTGAACTGAAAATAAAATGAAATGTTGCAGTGCGCTCGTCGTTGCAACACTTATATCCACGATACGAACAATTTTTTCCAAGTCCTATCTGCTTAGGGCGCGATTGCGGCACAAATTTAATATTAGTAGGATATTATATTCTAACTGCGTGGCATTGATCCTTAATTTTACAATCGTCATTGACCTTAATGCCTACGATTGATGGTGATCATCTCGAACAAAACGCTTACATCATTCTAATCGGAGCTAATCTGTTGACAAAAGCTTTGTAATTTAAAATGAACAATTCATTCACACCTTCGGCGGTCAGACAGAATTGTAATTGGAATTGGCACAGTGCAAAGCTAAACAGTAAGTATAAAGCTCGATCGCGGTGTAATAAGCCATTAGATTTCTCCATTTTAGTGGTCCTGCTATAGAATAATAATAAATAAAATAAATAATGCTGGACAATCCACACAGCATCATCTAGCCCCAAAGTAAGCTACTCAAAGCTTGTGTTATGGGTACTAGATTACTGATATATTTAATACATTATATACTTACGTAGATAGATATTTTTTATTATACATAAACACCCAGACCAACGGAACAAATTTCTGCAGATCGTACACAAATTTGTTCCGAGGCGGGAATCGAACCCGCAACCTCTTGCGTCGCAGGCGGACTCTCGCCCGCTGCGCCACAGAGGTCGTCGAGGTCGAGAATAGGACCCAAGCCTCTCGTGAAGACCTGAAGTGAAGTCCGTGGAAGTCCGGAGTGGAGTTAGGCATGTAAACCACGCACCATGGCAATCTAGCGTGGTGACTACTGTGGCAAGCCAAATAATATGGGGAAGCTATGTCCAACAGTCCATTCAGGCTGATAAAGTTTCTTACAAGTGACAGCTACTTTTTATCGTGTCTTACGACTTTATTAGGATTGTTTCTTCTCCCTTAGACTATTACGGGACGACATGTGTATTTTTATAACTGAAGTGATACATCTTTAGATAGGTAAGGGAAGCAGAGGTAATGGCGATCGCATCGGGTAATACCGCTCACTCCAATAACTTATTAAATAAGGTGCCTTAAAACACAACGAGCACACTGCAGCGCAGGGGTTGTAACGCTTGAGCAGGCAGTCTTTAAACCTCAAAACCAACTTTTGACAAACTAAAAAACAAATAGAGCATTTTCTCTCAGGTGATGGGCATCTGATACATCTGAATGATTAGCAAATCTTCACAGAGCCAGCCCAGCCCACGGAGCAATGCCCCAACCAGTTCGGTTACTTCAAGCTGGGAGATGCGCGGAACTGCAGCGGATTCAGGACCTGCGTGAACGGAGTCGGCTTCGACTTCGTGTGCCCTGAGGGTCTGGCGTGGAACTCGGCGACCTACCGCTGTGACTGGCCTGATGAGGTCGCCGACTGTGACGCCGAAGGTGAGATAACATCACATTTTATTATTTGATCAGTTTTTTTGTGTATGTGCTCGAAAGGTCCTCTTTGAGGCGCAGTTTAACTTTCACCACACTATTTCGAAAAAGACTAGTGGCACGTCATAAAAATAATAAATACTTGAGTAGTAGAGCTCTTCGTAAAAGGCGATTGTCCGGGGAAGTACCACCACGCCTTTTTTGCCGCCAAGCAGCAACGCTGGTGTTTCGGTTTGAAGAGATGGTCGCCGGTGTAATTACAGACACATGAGGCTTAACATCTGTATGCCTCAAGTTGATGGACGCAGGGCAGTGCATCGTAGGGCACGTTCCTATCGTGCTTGACTTACGGGACAATGCTTTGTTATAGGTCATGGTTACCACTTAACAACAGGTGGGCCATCTGCTTGTTCCATCAAATAGTTGTATAAAAATAATCCTATCCTACTAATATTATAAACGTGAAAGTTTGTAAGTATGGATGGATGGATGGATGGATGTTTGTTACTCTTTCACGCCGAAACGGAAGAACGGATCTGAATGAAACTTGGCAGAGAGATACATTATAGTCTGGAAGCTACTTTTTATCCCGTGGGAATACCGGGATTTAAATCTGCGCGGGTGAAACCGCGGGGCGCAACTACACTACTCAACAAAGTCTAGGGAACAAGGGTATTTTAGTGTATATTTTTAATTCTACATTTTTTCGTCTTAGATGTTATACATAAATAGAAGCCTAATTTATTCTTGATTTCAGTAATGTAATTAAATAAAAACCGTGGAAGTAAAAAAATGAAGGTTTAGTAAGAGAAACGAAAATAGTGCCTAAACCGAAAAAAACAATTTTCTGTAAATAACCAAACCATCTGACGCTTATGTGAAAATTTTATGAAAAAAACTAACTTTGCAGCTGTTTAAAAATCCGTTGGACCTCCCAGGGCATTAGCCACGGCCCTACATCGGCGTGGCATGCTGAGTATTAAGTTATCAATGGTCGCCTGTGGAATAAGGCTCCATATTCTGGAAAGATGAGAAAAAAGTTCTTCTCCCGTGTTCAAATTTTGAGGAAGATCACTGAAAGCTCTTCTCCCGAGCAAGTCCCATGCATGTTCAATCGGATTGAGATCGGCGGACTGCGCAGGCCACTCTAACACCGTGATATTGTGCTCGCTGAACACATTCATCACCTGCCTCGCGGTGTGTGCGCGTGCATTATCTTGCATGAACACGAAATCTTGGCCGAACTGCTGGTGGTGAGGGATGACCATAGGGTGCGCAACCTGCTCAATGTATTGCTCTGCATTTAAATTGCCTCGTATCCAAACGAGATCAGTTCTTCCACCCAGGCGAATTCTAGCCCACGCCATGATCGTTCCGCCTTGTTAAGGATACAACTTCCTGAGGATTTCGGAGTCGACTATGGCGACCAGGGACTCGCCAAACACGAACTCTCCTTGAATCAGGGTGATATCCGAAGCGAGATTCGTCGGAAAACAGAAGACGTGCTCACTGATTGTCGGTCCATCGCAAACGTGCGTTAGCCCACAATAAACGACGCCCTCGATTTCCACGTCGCAAAGCTGGAACTCTTAATGGTCTGCGAGCATAGAGATTGACTTCATGTAATCTTCTCCTGGCAGTTTGGTCACTGATAACCACTTGGTGCTGGGACTGGAGTCTTCCTACCAACTGGCGAGCTGTAATCTTGGGCTGCCTTCTTGCAGAATTCTGCAGAAATCGATCTTGTCTCTGGGTAGTGACCCTGTATCTTCCTAGGTGACGTTCGGCTACATCTCCTGTAGCCCTGTACCGTGCCCATAATCGGCAAATTACGCTTGGCTGTGTGTTAACAGCGTCCGCAATATCGCGTTGACTGCGGCCAGCTTCCAACATACCCACAGCCCTCAGCATCTCTTCCCGCGTTAAATGACGACGTGACATAACGTCTAACGTCTCAAAAGTTTCTAAAAAGTTGGTGGTAATGGTTTTTCACAAGAAAAAAAAACGATACTAAACAAAAATCACTCAACACTTTATGCTAGCAAACCCCTTGCTCTGCGAGCAAGTTAGGTTTTCCCTCCATAATTTGAAAAGCTTTTGCTTTATTGTTATAATTTTTTGAATTTCCAACAAATTATTTAATCCTCTTCCAGCCTACATTTATAAATTTTAGTGGCCCGACTTTTTTTTACGAGTTTTCACAAATATATTGAAGTATTATGCTTGTTCCCTAGACTTTGTTGAGTAGTGTAGTAAGTTCATATTTGCATAAGCTGGCAACAAGAAGCAATGGCGGATGTAAAAACCCTTATACATGCCAAAGTTTGCTTTTTCTTATGTTTATTTTTATTTTATTTTATTTATTGAACAAAATCCACAGCTCTTTGTATTATATAACTAACATAATGAATGTAGCTGAAAGCCAATAATGAATTTACATTTTTTAAGCTAACTATAACAATATAAAACGACTATCACTAAATTAATTGATAACATAGGTACTAATGACATGACTGTATTGAAAGTGTGTATTGAGTGTGAATGTATGAGTTTATATCTACGAAAATAAGTTTAGTATGAAATATGTAGCTGCGGTGGGTATGTATGTTTGTTGGCCTCTCCTGATTACACTAGTCTCATAAGAGTCTAGGGTTCACAGGAGAAGCCAGTGTGTGTGTACGTGTATGTGTGTGTATGTGTGAGTTAGTGTATGTGTGTGAATGTGATTGAACGAATTACAAATGGTTTTATTTGTTATTTACCATATACTTCTTTTCAGCTTTCCTCGGCTTCCGATGCCCTGAAGTGCCGCAGTCCAAGGAACTTGGACCTCCTGCTGGATTCAGATATTACAGGTAGGTATATTATAAACTTTTAACTCTTGCATGGTAAAGAGATTATCACAAAACCGTGTGTTCTCTTTCTAATTCCGACAGTCGACCGTACCAAACTATCAGCTACTTATTTAGCACTAAGGATAGCTAGGTACCAAGGAACTTATATATAGGTAAAGCTATAAGTTCCTTGCTAGGTACCTACTTATGACACTTTTTAACAAAAAACTGATAAACCAAAAAGGTTTTAATATTGACATCCAGTTTATGAATATTTTACTTTAATTTAATGATTTCAACTTAGCGTATTTTAATAAAAAAACAGTCACTAGAACATTCCCAGAGGTCGATACCAAGAACTGGTTAAGTAAGCGGTCAGCGGTCTAAATGTCAGGATGTACGGTGGCCTTGCTTATGTAATCTCCTTAGAAATACCAATTGGCTAATACCTGTTTATGAATAAGTTACAATGGCTGAACCCATATTGCAAACATGTGAGCGTGCCACTTTCTCAGTGTTTATTATAAAATGTTGTGAAAGACTACATACTCATTTTCGATATTGTGCAAAAGCTAATAATTAAACCTATATTAGGAACAAAGTACCTAGTATAGAATAAATGTTTATAAATCTAGGTTTTAAAGATAGCAAAGAGGATTTCTCAGCCCTCACAGAATTTTTGCACAAACCTAACCTACGATCTAATATGTCGCAAAGCTCGTACCTAGGTAGTTATAATGGGAACCAGATAACAGAAAAATACCTACTTACTTAAATACTTTAACAATTTATAAATACAAACTTACAAAAAAGTGCGAAAGATAGATAAAAATACTTTATTGTACACGAAGAAAAACATACCCATTGAAGCACAAGTGAAAATTTTCAAAAATTACTCAACAAGGTGGATTGACTGGAGGCTTTGTTTATTGTCCACTAGTTGCGCCCCGCGCTTTCACCCGCGCAGATTATTCCCACGGGATAAAAAGTAGCCTATGTGTTATTCCAGACTATAATCTAACTCTCTGCCAAGTTTCATCCAGATCCGTTCAGCCGTTCTAGCGTGAAAGGGTAACAAACATCCATCCATCCATCCATCCATCCATACTTACAGACTTGAAGACCTCAGTGGCGCAGCGGGCGAGAGTCCGCCTGCGACGCAAGAGGTTACGGGTTCGATTCCCGCCTCGGAACAAATTTGTGTACGATCTGCAGAAATTTGTCCCGTTGGTTTGGGTGTTTATGTATAATAAAAAATATCTATCTATATCTATATTATGTATTAAATATATCAGTCATTTAGTACCCATAACACAAGCTTTGAGTAGCTTACTTTGGGGCTAGATGATGCTGTGTGGATTGTCCAGCATTATTTATTTATTTATACAAACTTTCGCGTTTATAATATTAGTTGGATTTATGGTTACTTTTGTTAATCTTGTTTCCGCTTTCAGGTCTGAAACCAATTGTCAGAAATACTTCCTTTGCATCGAAGGCAGACCACGTGTGCTTTCGTGCGGCAGCGACTCTGCTTTCGACGACCTTACCACTTCATGCGTGTCCGCTGACGAGGTGTCCGCATGCCCAGCGGAGCTCAGAGCCGCTGCCGCTGCCGCTAGGGAGTCGGAAAAACAACTGCTGGCGAAGGAACTCGAATTCAACGCGAAAAGCTTTGGGAAAAGCAAATCCCGATACCCATTTTAAATTTTCTCTACCATATCCGTCCATCGATTTTTGTAGTAAATTATTATTATTAAGTAGGCTTAGGTTTTACGTTGACGTGAGGTAAAATAATATAGGCTTTCTATCCTAACCAGAACAAAAGTAAGTATTTAAAAAAATATGGTAGGTAGTTGATGTTGGCGATAAAAGTTAATATTTAATTTTGGTGATCAATAACTCTTTTCTCTGAATTGTAATAACAAATAGGAACTTCGTTTAGCAGATGAGAGACCTTTATGGCTCAAGGCGGATCTTCAAATACAATCCAAAACTTTGGTCAAAGAATTAGGTTTGATTTAAGAATTACATAATTGAACATTAAAAACCAGAAATGTTAATAATACTTACCTATACTTTGTCGCCGTCTATTAATACTCAAACAATTTTAAATTCATGCAAAAGATTAGGTAAAGCCTTCAAGCGTGTTGATGATTATTTCACACTTAAAATATGAGGTGGATATTGACAAAATATACCTAAGATTTCCACAATCAGTAAAATTTTCGCACTATCAATCAGAAACATGCTGGCGCGCCATAGCGCTAGAATTAAATAGGTTATAGATTATTTAATTCTAGCGCCACCATGTTCTGAATTTAATAATAGTTATGCTTATGCCCTAGTCCTATGATAGGTAAGTCGATTTACCATAGGTACGTCAATATGAGAATCCTTTTCCTTTGTAAATAGGCCACTTTAATCTTTGCTGTAGAAAATTCTACACGATGTACCTACCTACCTTTATAGTAAGTAAGGCATACCTACCTACTCTCCACTGTAGCGGCGCTGTATGATTATTCTACAAAATATCATCGTTAGGTGTACAAATTTCATACAGTAACGCTATAGTAAACATAAAGCCATATGTGTTTTAAATAAAATAATGTTTTGTACAATCTTGTTTTATTTGTTCTAAAAAGATCTTTTTATTGTCATTTATTTATAAACATACACAAACAGCTCGATTCGAAACAAAACAATTATTCGAAAAGATGAATGGAATTCCTATTTAGATTTTTTAATATTACCGCAGGATCCCGCAAATACGCTAATATTACAGAAGTAGGTATGGATGGATGGATGTTTGTTACTCTTTCACGTCGGAGCGGCTGAACGGATCTGGATAAAACTTGGCAGAGAGATAGAATAGCACATAGGTATGCTATTTGTTATCCCGTGGGAATACCGGGATTTAAATCTGCGCGGGTGAAACCGCGGGGCACAACTAGTATACCGTATTAGGGAATTTGATTTGTGTACTGGTGATGCCATACGCCATACCAGTTCTCCCAAATTAAAAAAAAATCATTGGAAAGAACGCTTGTTTTTTCGATTCAAAATTATTATTAATCAATGAAGTATGTATAGTATAGTCTAAATTATACTTAGTTACAATATTTTATTTTATATTATTGGTATCATTAGCAGTCGTTTTTACTCTTTATGCACATAAAAAGCCATGCAATGTTAAATCACAAGGAACTTGAAACTCGACTCTATAAAATAACACACAAGGAATACCTAATTTCGTAATCAATAAAATATTGCATCATGTTGTTACGAAGCTCAATGCTCGTTCGTTTCGAAAAAAAACCGAGTGTTCTGTGTACGTGGTATAAAAAAAATTATACCTATTCAAATTCCTTGGTAGTACCCAAGGAATATAGATAAGACAGTATTCAAATTCCTTGGTAGTACCCAAGGAATTTGAATACTCTATATTCCTTGGTAGTACCAAATTCCTTGTATTCAAATTCCTTGGTAGTACCCAAGGAATTTGAAGTAGGTAGTAGGGGGTCCGGTTAATGTACAACCACGTATTACGCAGCCCGAGAATTCACAGCCAGGAATGTACAGGCAGGAATACGCAGCCAGGATTTCACGTCCAAATGTACATGAAATCCGTGGTCGTGCTATCCAAATGTGTGCAGGGAATGTACACCAAGGAATGTACACCCCTGTAAAACACGGCCAGGAGTTCATGTACATGAACTGCGGGCCGTGTTTTCCTGGCTGTGCTTTCCAAGTACACTTGGGATTGTACAGCCAGGATTACACGCCCATGGACTTGGTGACCATTGTTCTGATTGGTCAAAAGCCTATGCTTTGTTTAGATGGACTAGTGGTAAAAACTGTACTATCCCATCGTCAATAAGACAAGTAGCACAGATAAAAAATGTTTCTTTTTTATCAAACAGAGGGAAATTCTTAGTTTAAGATTAGGTTCCATTAGGTATCGATCCACTACCATTATCAAGGATAATGGTAGTGGATCGTAGTATTGGTAGGAATTTAAACAAGAAATAAATTCTGAACACCCAGTACCTACATACAAGATTACCTACTAAAAGATTGGAATGCATTCATAAAAAATATAAATATGACTTGATAACCCTAAAATACCAAACAAAACATTGACAAATATATACAAATTGATATTGTAGGTATAAAAGGAGCATCCTTTTATTAGCATGAACGAAATAATAAAATAAAATACAATTTTCTAGAATGTGAATCCTTAATAATTTAAAAATCAAATCATTTTGTGTTTAACTCCATGTAGTAGTAGGTACAATGATGTGTTGAATTTAAAAAATAAAATAAAATACGATACGATTTTAAATTGAAACCTTTATTACAATAAAATTTTATAATGTTCACAATCCTAAACGCAGACTGTTTTTATCATAGATAATAACTGTAGTACTCAAGGAGGATCACTTGTTCCCAAAACACAAGTTCTTACTTAGTTTTGAAATCAAAGAGCCCATCTGTTTAACCGATCATTGTACAACTTTGTGATTTTATTCAAATAACTATTTTTGCTATAGTACGCTCTTTTTATGTCTAATAAACTTAATTTTTATTATTATTTGTTGTTTAGCTCCATCTATTAATAAGAAGATGCGTTAATTTGTTATCAACCTTTCGAGTTTCAACTTTCTGTTTCAACGGCTGCTAGCTAGGTTTCCGGCCTATGAGTCAGCGCCATCTAGGCATCTCGGAGTTTCGAGCTCCTTGTCCATGATATGAGGCACAGAGTACATTGTTTTATATATTAGGTATTCAACTCTTTGATCATCATAATATTTATCTAAAAAGTTAACTGTACAAAGTTTTCTATAAAAAAATAAACTATTTGGACGTATATGTAATAAGAAAAACTAGAGTTTATGATAGTTTTGTAAGTTCATATAACACCGCCATACTTTCATAAAAAAATTATCATAGTAGGGTTTATCATTAAGGCGTTGACAACACCTAATTTACCTCTCACTCGCACGGTTCGACATTTTAAAAGATATGAAATCGCTAAACACAATTTAGAAAAATCGCAAACAACCATTTTGTGTGCAATCACATTGCGAACAGTTTAGTAAAAATTTCATTTTGATCGATGCAAGTTTTTATAGTCAAAAGTTTGCTTATGTACGAAAACTAGAAAAGCAAACTTTTAAGTAGGAAAACACGTATCGATCAAAATGCAATTTTTACTAAACTGTTCGCAATGTGATTGCACACCAAATGGTTATTTGCGATTTTTTGAAAATGGGAGTAGTGCTTTTATATCCTTCAACAAGTCAAAACATGCGAGCGAGAGTCACATTAGCTCTTGTCTTCACCTTAATTTAGCCTTGGCACATACTACGGACCAAAATATTATTTAATGATACATTATGATTTAATGTTGTTGAAGTGGGGTAGGTAGGTATATTACATATACCTAGGTAGGTACCTACCTACTATCAGAATCAACGCACGGAGTACCTATTTCGCAATACACGCTGATGCTGATGATGCAGATGCTGATATATTTTATTGTCAACACAAGATTTGCTGCCATTGAGTTAGAATCTATAGAATCACAATCAGCCAAATAAAATGTCCGCGCAAAAACTCGGCGCACGCTATGCAGTGCGTCGAGTTTTTGTTTAGTTGTTTATATGTTTCCACATACTTATTTACTCTTTGGTTGTATGGCAACCGCAATCCTCGTACAACGTCCGCGATCAAATACGTGCGAAAAAGGATGGTGTTTCATTTTTTAGGTATCATAACAAATTTGACTATACACGATGCATATTTACATTAATTATAATAACTTTCATATTTTTAGCACAACAAAACGCTAACAGCCTTGTTACTTTTTCACATGTTAGGCACAAGCAAGCTTGCTACTTTTTTATATGCAAGAGTAAAAGAGAAACATTTGTCTCCCGTGCGTTATTTTGTTCCAACGCAGAGCTATGGAGTTGATTGATACACTAAATATTTTCACATAATGAACATGAATAATTACCATATATTAAGTAGGTACGTACCTACTAAGATATAAAGTCTCAATTAATTCCTATTAATTATTCCAGATTGATGATGAGTTATGGAAAATTGAAGAAATAAGTCACCAAACTAACACTGTATGCTTGCAAGTAGATAATCTACGTCATAAATGACATAAATGGATAAAAAAATGTTTTCATATTTTTATTTGCTTCAGGAGGACAAATCAAGAGAAGTAGAATGAAGTGACAGCAGTATAACTAGTGGCTCTGGGAGCTGTAGACCTCGCGAGCATACTAAAAGTGAGCTATTTGAGAAATGTAATGTGCAAGTGCATTTTCCGTTTTGTGATTTTTTTGATCTTTTTGATTTTTTTTGCATCATCTTGTGTAGAATGAGGTCCTTTGTGTTTCTCTCAAATTTGATTGAAAACCATCGATTGTTTGATGAGCTATCCTGTTCATCATGCTGAAGACCCTTATCAGATCTTCGCCAAACTTTTATGAGACCAATTTATAGTTACTACCTTTCAAATAAAAAAAGAATAATCGAAATCGGATCTCATTTGGTGGAGATATCCAGTATATCAAATAGCCCCCTTTTTGCCCTTTTTTTGGGGGAAGTGCCCCTCCAATCAAAAATCCCCGACGACAAAAAAAATCTTATAAGTCATATAACCTGTGTACCAAGTTTCGTCCAGATCGGTTGAAAAATGCGACCTGTAGAACAGACAGACAGACAGACAGACATCCAGACAAACGCATTTTTGGCCAATGTGGAAACTGAGACGCTTCGCTCGCTTCGCTCGCTCAGTCAATAATGTGTTAATCCAGGGTATAAGATGTCTGCTAATAGGTAACCCATAAAAAGGTGTCAAACTCCCATTTCACAATAAATATGTATTACCTCTTTACCTATACATTTTGTTTAAATAGCGTCTCCACTGCTCCCTCTGCTCCCTGTCCGTACGCATGGCCTGAGTTATGGCATAGTGTACAAGCAACATTGAACATTATACAAGCGAGATAACGTTTACATTCGAGCATTTGGTATTTGCAAACGATATAATTGATTGAGTGAGCGAAGCGAACGAAATTGGACGATTTGGCATTTATGTGTGTATGTATGTTTGTCCGACCATAACTTGAAAACCGTTTGTCCGATCTGCATGAAAGTTGGTAAGTCGATAGCTTGCACTTGAGAAATTTACTGGTAAGTATATGGGTAAAATCGGATGAGGGGATATTAAATATGGGAAAAATTAAAAAAATTTACCCAAAAAATAAAGTTACATGTCATATGAAAGGGCTTTGTTTGGACATTGCAAAACCGTTTTTAATTTTTTTCTAGGGGGCCTGCTTTTTCAGATAAAATAATAAAGTTAAATTACGATAACCAACGTCGCAAGAGCTCCCATTCCTAAGAGTTTCGTTGACGTCAAGGTTTTCCTACTGGTCGGCCAGTTCCTTTGCTTTTTCAATTTATTTTTTCTTGAAATAAATTAAGAAGGTACTTGGTTCTCATTGAATGGTAATAGCGACCTGTTCTGATGATGGAGTCAAGGTCTGTTCAACGGAACTCTTCAATAAATAGGCCAATTCAGTTGAAACTTGGTTACCATACTCAGTTAGTAGGTGACAGCCAGAGACAATTCTAAACCTAATGTTTGGACTTGCCTCTGACTACCACTTACTTATGATTTCGGAGCGTTCGCGTCACGAAATCTCAGTTCGGGGCGAACTACTAGTTTTAGATCATTCTGATGATTCAAATGAAAAAAGATGTTCTAGACTAGAGAAAGACCAGAAAAAGTAGGTACTTACCCTAGGCCGACGATAATGTATGAGGAATGTTATGAGAGTTAATGAAGTAAAAGAGGTAAGTATTTATGTAAGGATCTCGTAGCAAGTTAAAATCCATACGTGATTTTATGTAAATATACAGGATGTCCGGTAATTAATAGATAACCTTGAAACGTCTTTAGTATGACAGCTGTTCTAGGCCGCTCTGAAAAAATATACCTATCATACCTAAATAAAGGTAATACATCTTTGATATCTTTTTTAAAGAAATATCAATTTTTTTTATCTTATTTTACTTTTTTGAACACTATGACTAGAAAGGAATGGATTCTATTAGTTTAATGTTGTTTAAGTAATAAATAATAAAAACTATTTGTGCTGATATATAGAAAGACGACTAGCTATTGCGGTTTTTTTTATATAAAAATTCGCAAATAATTTCATTTTTGAAATATTTTGCAAAAAAAAAAAACTCGTTTTTAATAACACCAAAATAGAAAAAAATAATTTCTAGTGCTCAGGAAAGTAATATATAATAAAACATAGAATTTTTCTTAAGACGAAGACAAGAGCTAATGTGACTCTCGCTCGCACGTTTTCACTTGTTGAAAGATATAAAATCACTAAACCCATTTTCGAAAAATCGCAAACAAACATTTTGTGTGCAATCACGTTGCGCATAGTTTAGTAAAAAAATCATTTTGATCGATACAAGTTTTCCTACTTAAAAGTTTGCTTTTCTAGTTTTCGTACTCAAGCAAACTTTTCTTTTCTTTCTTCTTGAGGCCAATTCTAGCTAGCGAGGCAGAGGCAAGGCTTAAAACCTTGCCTCTGGTGTTTAAGTCAGCCACCATAACGTCACTTAAATATGTATAGTGATAAGCATGTATGAAAATTAGCCCAGTAACGCACATATTATATCACAAAACCTACCTACACATGCATATCCTTTACCTAAGAAGAATGGTGTAAGTCTAAGTGAGATTCGTGCCGCCGCCATTTCGCTCGCATGATTGCACATTTTTGAAGGTAATACAATCACTGATTGCAATTTTACATAACTACATTCAGTGATTTTATTTATATCATCAAAAATGTTCAATTGTGCGAGCGAGATAGCGGTGCGCGCCGTATGCTTAGGTGAAGACAAGAGCTAATGTGACTCTCGCTCGCACGTTTTGACTTGTTGAAAGATATAAAAACACTGAATCCATTTTCGAAAAATCGCAAACAACCATTTTGTGTGCAATACATTGCGCATAGTTAGTGTTAAAGTTTCATTTTGATCGATACATGTTTTCCTACTTAAAAGTTTACTTTTCTAGTTTTCGTACTTAAGAAAACTTTTGAGTAGGAAAACTTGCATCGATCACAATGAAATTTTTGTCAAACTGTGTGCAATGTGATTGCACACAAAATGGTTGTTTGCGTTTTTTCAAAATTAGGCTTAGTGATTTTATATCTTTAAAAATGTCAAATCGTGCGAGCGAGAGGTAAATTAGGTGTTGTCAACGCCTTAATTTCCTGAAAGCGCGATCAACGCTAATCGGCTGTCACTTGCTATTTCAGCTTTTACTTCAAAATATGAGATAGAGAGAGCAAGTGACTTGACAGCCGATTAGTGTTGATCGCGCTTTCAGAAACCGGGGGTTAAGCTTACATAGTCTACATAAATTATCGTAATCCACAAACCCATTTATTTCCATGCTCTGTAATAATCACCTATTGGGTTTCGAACATTTTTATATGTAGCTCTGGCATAGGTACCTACCTACTTACTAGGGCGCCATTTTGAAAAAAACATGTTTTGGCCGCCAGTGAGTGATAAAATGCATGTCAATCGACAGAGTAGGTAGGTACCTAAATGATTACATACAAAAATTCAGTTCAGTGTTCAAATCTCCTAAGTGATTCGGTCTTTCTTTAAAATAAGACTTTTTTGATGATGTACCTACCTATATTTTTTAGTTTCATTCATGTACCTACCTAACGGCCGAATACTCAAACGCAACTCAGATTAATGCAGACTTGAGTTGACTCAGATTTGAGCACGTCTCATGTGACGAGTTTTTGACGGAATTTCATTAAAAACTGTCAAAAAACCATGACTTGAGACGTGCTCAAATCTGAGTTGCGTTTGAGTACCTATTCGGCCCTAAATCTTCTAAAGGCGCATGAACCCGATGACATTCAACGCATGTCGTTTCGGTCCCAAAAGAGTGGTATAGATTGGTACCTACATACACAGTAATGCACAGAATTATTGCAAAGGGAACTACTTGGAGGTAACATCTTCGCCAATATTTAGGTGAAAGAAAAATGACAAAATCTGTCGTTTAGATGTAGAAGCCAATTTTCAATCGAAAACTTTGAAAAATGTTATTTTCTTTCACATAGTAAATAAACAGGTAGTTTTTTTTGTTTGTACATTTTACTACTACTACTATAAGGAATGATGTAAGGCTGCGACTCATTCCAACTAAGTAAAATTTCCTACAAGGATCCATCAACAAGTTCCTATATACGCCTTAATGCACTTTAAAATATTATTTCTGTTACTATTTGTATAAGTTTATCTTATTTGGGTTCCATACCCACAG
The DNA here is from genome assembly GCA_963576535.1 of Plemyria rubiginata. Classification (NCBI taxonomy): domain Eukaryota; kingdom Metazoa; phylum Arthropoda; class Insecta; order Lepidoptera; family Geometridae; genus Plemyria; species Plemyria rubiginata. Next base: position 9,718,324 of record OY754908.1, on the reverse strand, counting down.
GGTAAAACGGGACCCTAATATATTAGGTACCTACTAAGACTCCGCTGTGCTGTATCTCATGAACCGTGATATACAATTGAAATTTTTGGGAATTCCTCGAAGCACACCTAAATGAAGCGCACCCAGACGAAGCGCACCCATTTACTCCTTGAAGCACACCCATTTGGGTGCACTTCATTCAGTAGGTATAAATGTTAAGTTTTTATTTCTTGAAGCGCACCTTTGACAATTTATGGTAGTAGTGATGGGGTAAGTACATAAAATTCACATTTTAATGCATTACTAACTAACTTATTAAAGCGACTAGTTATCGACCAGGTAGTTAAATTAAGGTGAGGATTTTTAAGCGTGGCTCTCTTGCACTCTCTGTGTAGTACCTACTGAGCAAGACGGTGCGCAGACAGCCGAGATTTTGTAGCATTTTATTAGGTATTTAGGTGTTTTTAATAATATTTGTATAGCATATAAAAACATTTTCTTGTCATACTATGCGTTTGTAATATCTCTCTACGTTTGTAATGTTTTGGTACAAATTTTGTGTTATTTTATTCATTTTTCTATTCACAAAGTTACATTTAGAGGTAACTTTGTAATATTTTTCTATTAGGTTAAATGGCACCATTTGTGTTTTTGTCTTCTGATGCACTAGAAAATATCCTCAACTATATCTGATTTTCCAAACTATAAGTTTTATAGTTAATGAGGTACGGACAGTTAAAAATCAGAAATCCTGCCCTGCTATTAACTCCTACAGCAGCGCAAGTAAGGGAAGCGGTGACACATATCAAGCGCAGCGCAAACCAGCTTAGGGCAGATTTGAATGCATTTGACGAGTCCATCCGATTACAACCGAATGCTCGCGATCCTTGCTACGGTTATGTATGTTCTAGTGTTCTGTAAGACTGATTTTCTAAATAATGTGTATTTCCAAACAAAAATAGTTATATTAAATTATACTTTACAGTTTCTATTAGATAGATAGATAGATAGATAACTCTTTATTGTTCACCACACAGAAACATAGTACAGAGTAAAAGCATACATTTAAGGTAAAACAATGGGCGACCTTATCGCTGAGAGCGATCTCTTCCAGGCAACCTTGGAAGGATAAGAACTAATCAGAAATTGACGGCGGTGTAGTTACGGAATAAAGTTTAGATAATCTATTGGACCTAAACCTACATATTTACTAATAGCCATGTAGGTACATAAGTACCTACTCAAGGCACAAGCTAACTTAACCTAACTAGCCTAACATGACAAACTAAGCAATTCTAATACGTAGGTACTTTATAGTTAAAAAAATAAATAAACTAATATATATAAATAAAATATATACTTCTGCTTAATAACAATATACGGACAGATAACTAGGTAGTGATTGACGATAAATAGTGCTCCTTCAACTTCAACTTAAAAGTAATGTGTGAGGATGCCATTTTAATCTCCAGAGGCAGAGCATTCCACAGCTTGACAGCTTGGACAGTAAAAGAGTCACTGTAAAAGGAGGTGTTATGACATGGAGTTTTCAGTAGTAAGTTATCCGTTGACCTTAACAAACGATTACTGCAGGAATGAAGATACTCGAATCTATCTTTAAGATAGCGAGGTGAGAAGGGATTGAAAAGAATAGAATAAAGAAGAGTAAGAAAATGCATGTTACGGCGAAGACGAATAGGAAGCCATTTAAGTTGAGAACGATAAGGAGACACATGGTCATACTTGCGAAGGCCAAAGATGAACCTTATGCAGAAATTTTGGAGACGTTCAAGTTTGTCAAGCTGTTCCTCAGTGAGGTCCAGATAACATGCATCGGCGTAATCCAATACAGGGAGTAACAGCGATTGTGCAAGCGCAGTCTTAGTGGATGTTGGCAAAAAGTTACGAAGTCTCCTCAAAGACCCAGCTGAAGCAAATAATTTACGACTTGTTTCATTAAGCTGATCCCTCCAAGAGAGGTTGCGATCCACTGTTATTCCTAGATTTTTGACAGTTTCGCTATAAGGAATAGTGACACCATCGAAAATAACCTGTGGAGCCGCAGACCAATCCATCTTACAAAGCGTTCTAGAACTACCTATGATTATACTCTGAGTTTTGGCAGGGTTTATTTTCAATCCATGAACCCGGGTCCACTTACTGATGAGGCATAAATCGGAGTTAATTTTATCAACAGCTTCGGAAATCTTACTCAGGGGAGCTTGTGCGTATATCTGAAGGTCATCGGCATAGAGGTGGTAGGACGAACTAAGATTTTGAGAAATAGAGTTGATGAAAATAGCAAAGAGAAGAGGAGAGAGAACGCCACCTTGAGGTACACCAGCAGACAAGTCACACCAAGAGGAAAAGGATTCTTCAAGACGGACTCGCTGACGGCGCCCATGTAAATAATTGAAAAACCAGCCAACCACAGCAGGGGAAATATTAAGAGAGCGAAGAAGTGCAAGGAGAATGTCGAAGTTAACGGTATTGAAAGCATTGCTAAAATCGAGCAACGCTAGCACAGTAAGCTGCCCATGTTCCATCCCCAGACGAATGTCATCTGTGATTTTAACAAGAGCAGTGACAGTACTGTGGCCTTTGCGAAAACCAGATTGCATAGGGTTAAGGAGATTATTGGAGGAAAGATAGGAATTTAATTGATTATGGACGAGGCGTTCGAGAACTTTGGACAAGAATGGAAGTATAGAAATAGGACGATACTCAGCAAAGGATTTTGGATTGGGCTTTTTTGGCAAAGGAATTATTTGTGCTTCTTTCCAAATTGAGGGAAAAGCACCATTCAGTAAGGAGTAATTAAAAAGATGACAAAGTATAGGTAGGATTATATCAAGGATAGGGATAAGCATATTGCGACTAATACCGTCGACTCCAACAGCGTTAGACGTTATTGACAAAACACCTCTCTTAACCTCCCCGGCAGTGACTTGACTGAAAAGAAAAGGAGGGTGATTAGGAGTTGGAAGTGAAGAAAGATGATTAAGGGTACTGGTTTTTTCCAAATCACTAATGCAAGAAGAGGAAGAAAAATGTTGGTTGAGAGAGTTAATGTTCAAATCGCCGGGTATGGTATCCTGGCGAGATTTACCAACTCCCAATGATCTTAAAAACCTCCACACTTTAGCTGGATCATCATCGGAAACGGATTCGTGAATATGGTGGCGTTGAGCGTCTCTGCACACCCTATTACAGCGATTACGAGCATTAAAATATTTGGTCTTATTATACTCAGTCGGAATCAATTTGTATTTCGTTTTAGCTACGGATTTTTTATGAATAAGACTTTTAATATCATCAGAAAGCCACGGCGCTGGAAGATGCTTGAGTTTAATGGCACGAAATGACGCATGGACATCAAATAAATGAGTAACAATAGAGTTAAAACAGTTGATTTTGTCATCCACGGAGCTAGCATCTAAAACCAATGTCCAATCCTGGCTCATAGCATCTTCGAGGAATTTATCCTTATCCATACCACCAAAACTGCGCTGCAAAATGACTTTAGGCTTGACCTTGGGGGGACGTATTTTATATGATAGAAATATTAAGTCATGGTGGGAGAATAAATCCGCTGCGCACTGGCCGTGCTTGACAGCGTGATCAAGAGAGGATACGATGATAAGGTCGAGAAGCGACGGCTCCCTGTTAGGGACATGGTGAGTAGCACTCAAGGGGAGAATATGTAAATTACATGACTTAATGATGGATTCAATAGAGGTGGAGCGAATATCTTTTTTGAGAAGACAAGTGTTGAAATCACCCATAATTATGGAATGACTATAAGAGGGAACAAGTTTTTCAAGGATATTTTCGAAAGAAGGGAAGAAATTAACTCGATATGAATGAGAATAGTATACTCCGAGCAGAATTTTAGTATGAGAAAGAGTGACCTCAAGGAAAAGATGCTCACCGGCCTGGGAGGGTGGGGGCTGTGCAGACGTATCTATAATAGTAAAAGGGAGATGAGCACGGAGATAAATAGCGACACCGCCCCCACGGCTACCAGTCCGATCATTGCGAATAAGTCTAAATCCAGGTAGAGAGTAAGAATTAGAAGGAAGGCAAGGTTTGAGCCAGGATTCAGATATAAGAATAGCGTGAATGTTAGTGTCATTAAAAGACGTTAACATTTCTGGATAGTGGGCCGGGACACTTTGAGCATTAATATGGACAACATTAAAATTTCTCGGCACATCCGAAAACTCAAAGCTCAGATGATCTGAAAGTGGGGGTAGACTGACAAAACTATCGTCGCTGGAACTACTTTTATATAAAGAGGAACAAAGTGATTGATAAACGTCACTGTCCTCGTCGAAAACGTTATTAAGCATAATAAGAAATAAATATATACTAACTTTATAATAATAAATAAACAAAAGTATAACAACAATACCTACTAACCTACAAAAAAAGGGTAACTATACCTACCCAATATTAATTGTATACAGTTAAAACTAGTTTATACAATTATGATTTTGTGAACAACAAAAGACACAAAACCAAAATTCAACACCTGCTGGTTGTGCATTAAAAAAAAAAAAAAGAGACAAAAGAGAACGCATAACCTCCCATACCACTTATTCAAACAAGTAGGTAGACACATACCTCCGTACATTAAAGAGCATACCTAGGTAGGTACATAAAAGTAAATTAAAGTGCCTAGGTACAACAGAAAACTACAACTAAAGAAATAAATACAGTACTACTAGGTATGTACATAGTATACCTACTAAAGAAACAACCTAGGCAGGTACTACGTATCTAGATTAGTTTTATAGTGAACTACGGTACACAACAACAACTAAGTAGTCCTACACTAAATGTAAGCAAGTTTAAGTTAGGTAAGTGTAAATCTTACAAGTCTTATGAAAAACACATTTTTTATTAATTACATATACCCCATCACCCCATTACCCCATCACTAGGCCCTACCTAGGTGTCATAGGTGCGCTTCGAGAAGTTAAAACTAAAGATTTATTCCTACTAAATGAAGCGCACCCAGACAGGTGCGCTTCGACGAGGTACTTGGGTGGACTTCATTTAGGTGCGCTTCGAGGAATGCACCAAAATTTTCACAGATGATATAATTATTTCTGATGCCGCTCGCCGCTCCAACAAAATAAAATAAAAAACAGAATACAATAAATATTGGGAACTTCCATACAGCAAAATGTGATTAGTTTGCCGTTTTTATAACTTGGCAATTTTTTTAATTATTTTAACCGAAAAACCTTTATTTTCACTATGACAGTATGGTTTTATATTATTAGGAATGACCGTTTACATTGAAATTTCAACTTTATTTCCATACAGATAGATTATATTTTTATTCTTCTCCGAAAAATACCTTTCGATGCCATTCCGCTAATGGGTGCCGGGCGAGAACTTTTATTGCTTTAAAGGGACTGACACACGTGCTCAAAAAAAAAGCATTCTTGAAATAAGCATGCTCTGCAACTGTTCACATTTGCCACCAATAGGTATGCTTATTTTAAGCACACTCTCAAATAAGAATACCTATTAGAGGAATTTTGACTGTGACTGATAAGTTGAGGAGTGAGGCGGTGATTGGTTTTAGAAAGACAGGTAAGCCAAAGAAGAGACAAATGGACGATGTGAGAGATGACATGAGTAAGAAAGGAGTGACCACCGAGATGACGAATGATAGAGAGGAGTGGAGTAGAACCTTTTGTGCCAACCCCACTTAGCGTGGGACAAGGGCAGGAAGATGACTCATAAATAAGAATGCTCAAAGCAAACGTATGGGTAGGCATGCTATTTGGCACCAGGCTCAAACCAGATATAAATCTATATAGAACGAGAGCCTCATACAAACTCTTTTTGAAACTGTGTCCTACCTAACAATATGCATGCTCATAAGCGAACCTGTTCAGGCGTGCTTGAAGCCCCCTTCTACCCATGCCTCAAGAAGTATGCTCAAAAATCTCGAAATAAGCATGCTTATTACTAGCAACGCCTAGACAAACGTGCTACTAATGTGAACAGTTGCAAAGCATGCTTTTTTAGCACGTCTGTCCGTACCTTTAATTCAAATGAATCCTAAGGCCCGTTGCCGACTAAATTCACGCCGAGTCGAGGCGGGGGCGAGAAACAGGCGGCGTAGAGACGAAGCGTGGTCGCGGCGTTGTCTCTATGAAGCTTGACTCCACAGGCTCGCACAGGCGGCTATACTTCCTTCTCACATTTTGGACCGAAAAAAACGAAACGGAATGACAAAATGGCAGTAGTTACGGTGCGGGTTGGCACGGCACCCTCGCAAATGTAAAAAAATACATGAAAAAACGAAAACATTAAAATTGAACACGTACTCGAGCGCTGTGTAAAGATAGAAACGTAAATAATGATAATTTTCTCGATAAAAATAAATCGATGTTTCAAACATCCATTATTAAGAGACTTTTTCTTGAAATCATGTCAAAGTTATATCAAAAGATATGGATTAATAGGTATTTACTAGTGCTGTGTAAAAAAATTTTTTTACATTTCATTATTATTAATCTCTGAGAAGAAAATCTAACGAAATCTAGCTGTTCAAGTGCTGCAAGTCTTGGAGGTTGGAGGTTCTGGGATATCCTTGCCTTAAGGTGAAGACAAGAGCTAATGTGACTCTCGCTCGCACGTTTTGACTTCTTGAAGGATATAACATCACTCAACCAATTTTCGAAAAATCGCAAACAACAATTTTGTGTGCGATCACATTGCGCACAGTTTAGTAAAAAAATCATTTTGATCAACACAAGTTTTCCTACTTAAAAGTTTGCTTTTCTAGTTTTCGTACTCAAGCAAACTTTTGATTAGGAAAACTTGCATCAATCAAAATGAATTTTTTCCCAAACTATGCGCAATGTGATTGCACACAAAATGGTTGTTTGCGATTTTTCAAAATTGGAATTTGTGATTTTATATCTTGTAAAATGTCGAATCGTGCGAGCGAGAGAAATATTAGGTGTTGTCAACGCCTTAAGAAAACGTAGAAGCGGTGCGGCGCGCCTTAAAGGCGCCTGTGCCTTGACGACGCGAGACGCCCCGCCGCGCACTGCCGCCTTTACTCCAGCTCATGTGGGCACAGGCCTTAAGGCTCCGGTGACAGTGGCTCGCAATTTCGAAGTGCGATTGGCTATTATTTCATTTTATTTCATTTCGGGGAGGTTGTTTGAAAAAATAACTCTAGAGAAACACGCATAAATACTGTTCGAACACAAATAATACAATAATATAAGGGAAACATGCCCGAATCAGAAATCATTTTGGTATTAGTATGTTTGGTCTTACGTTTACCTAATACCAAAATGATTTCTGACTCAAGCACATTTCCCTTATATTATTGTATTATTTGTGTTCGAACAGTATTTATGCGTGTTTCTTTAGAGTTATTATTTCAAACAACTTCCCCAAAATGAAATAAAATGAAATAAAATGAAATAATAGCCAATCGCACCTCGAAATTGCGAGCCGCTGTCACCGGACTCTTAAGCACTTGTGATGTGTATTATGAACAGGTTTAAAGTTACAGCATAACTGTAAACATAGTCGTGTAAACATAACATATTATATTTGCCAGCCGTCACAGCTTAATTGGCTAGCAGGTAGGTAGATCTGCCTTGCGCTGTGGACCGTGGGTTCGATGTTTGGTGGGTATCGAGATAGAGAGAGAAAAACATTTATGTTCATTACACAAAATATCTCAGTCTGAATGTTAGGTATTATGTAATTAAGTAGGTAGGCATATATTTTCAAAAAAGTATTATAATTAGCTATGTGGTTCCGATACCACCTGCAAGCTTTGCTTAATTTGGAGCTAAGTAGTGCTGTGTGGAAAGTCCACCAGTATTATTGATTGAGCGAGCGAAGCGAATGCAAATTTTACAAATAACTTGGGCGATTGGAAATTTGAAGTATGTACTTGCGGGCTGTCGCAGCTTCGTATGGGTGGACATAATTTGTTTCAAAATTTTAGGATAAACTTAGAATCCCGCTCTTCGTAACCCACGCCTTCGGCCGCCAAGTCCCACGCTGAGTTAGAATTTGCCTCGTTTTCGCGCTTTACAAAGCGCACTAAAACTGTAATATTTTTTGAATGAAAAGTCCGATTAAAAAAATCTACAGGTACCTATTGAAACAGCCTTGCAGACTAAAATATTTATTTGGACAAGGATTATTATAAAGGAAAGATAATTATAGGTAGATAATAATCTGTTTTTGTCGCATTTCTATCAACATTCAAAATTTAGAAAAGTACAAGTTCAGTGTGGCTGTAGGTTTGCACTAGGGGTCGGCATTAAGCTCATATTTGTTTCTCCTGATTATAGATGCACTGACATTGGGCATACAGGAAGAAGCACCCTGGTGCATGCTGTTCGCCAACGACATTGTTCTTGTTGGTGAAGATGCGCTTGAGGTCCAGAGCAGGCTGGGAAAATGGCAGGAGAAATTGGAGAGTGTCGGACTGAAGATAAGCAGGACAAAAACCGAGCACTTGTTCTGCGACTGTGGTGTTCCCTCCAGTTTCACCCCTATTGCCTCAGATGGTGTATTCTTACCAGTCTGCTCCGACTTTCGGTACCTCGGCTCATCCATTTAGAACGACTTGACGGTGAGATCGACCGATACATGAAAAATAGAATAAATGCGGGATGGATGAAATGGTGACAGGTCTCAGGAGCAACATGTGATCCACGAATGCCCCTTAAATTTAAGGGGATTGTTTACAAGACGATCATAAGACCTGTCGTGTTGTATGGATCTGAGTGTTGGAGGATGACATGAGACCGAGATGACGAATGATAAAGGAGAGTGGAGGAGTAGAACTCGTTGTGCCAATCGTACTTAGCGTGGGATAAGGACAGGAAGATGATGATTCAAAATGTAGAAAAGTAGTTATAACTAGTTACATCTACAACAGTTAGACATACCTATGCTATCGCTGAATTATTTGTAGATAATAAGGTAGGTATGTGTTCTTTAATATTGTAGAACAATTTCTTGTTCTATCGTTCAATAGTTTGTTCATGCGATGAAAGACATGTAATTATATATTACACCTTGGGTTACATTTTTGATGTTTTAGTAAGGATCCCTAATTTTTTCCAATAATAAATGTATCCTTGCTTTTTCTTATTTTTTTCTTGAAATGAATTAAGAAGGTTCACAGTTCTCATAAATAGTGATAGCGACTGTTCTGATGATAGAACCAAGGTCTGTTCGACGGAACTCTTCAATAAGCATACTTACTGTCAACCTACTCCTACTTTCAATAGTTACTTTTATGTATAGCACTGTTACCTAGCTGGAGTCAGACCAGTACACTGTGTTCTTTGAGAAATAAATATCTTTAACCACAAGAAGGCCAATTCTACAGGCCAGTTCAGCTGAAAAATGGTTACCATACTTAGTAGGTGAAAGCCAGAAGCAAGTCTAAGCACAATGTGCACTAGGACTTGCTTCTGACTACCACCTAGTTATAGGTATATTCAGAACGTTCGCGTCGCATCTCAAAATCTCAGTTCAGGACGAACCTCTCTCCAGTTTATTTATAGTTGGACTAGTGACCCGCCCAAGCTTTGCTCTGGTGCACAGTGTTTTTCTACTATGTAAATGCATATATTTATAAATCTTTCTTCCTCTTGAATCTATTATAAAAACCGAATCAACATCCATTGCGTTGGTTACAAAGATCTAAGCATACCTACATACGGAGGGAGAGACAGACAGACAGCGGGAAGTGACTTTATTTTATACTATATACTTACCTAGTGATAGTGATATAATATCAATAAGAATCATTTATTGTAAACCTGTGTTAATAGATATTACAAAGGTATTTTAGTTCCAACAGTCTACCCATATCGGTGTATTGCATACAATATTGCAAATACCTACATATAACCTGGAAGAGATGGCTCTCAGCGATAAAGTCGCCCATTGTTTTACCTAGTATGTATGCTTTTACTCTGTACTATGTTTCTGTGGGGTACTTGGTACTTGGTGAGTGGACTGGTTTCCGCAAGTAGGCGGTTTTTGTGGGATAAACAATAAAGAGTTATCTATCTATCTATCTATAACTATCTATGTATGCATATAATATTATTTAAGTATATAATCCTTCTATCTATTTAGAGTGTTATTTGATCTATTTGTTTACATACTATCAACTTGGTTTTTTCGGGCACCTGCGATCAACTTCCTTAATTTACAAATCTCTCCATCCAAAGGTTGTCTGGAAGAGATCGTCTCAGCGATAAGACCGCCCATTGTAAAGTTAGTTTTATTCCTTATTTATTTTAGTGTACTTACTGTTTTTCTTTTAAGGAGTACAATAAAGTATTTTCATTCATTCATTCATTCATTCATAACAAATTCATAGGTAGGTAATCTAAGATTAGTCTTACATTGGAAGGTAGGTATTCTACATAAAGTATTTAATATTTGTATTTTATTTTTTATGGCTCCTGACAATCTTACTATTGGTGTCGATTCTGTTTGTTGCAATATCCTTTTTGTTTTTTGACGCTGGGAAAAATGCGTTAAGCATTCCCCACCATCGGAGGATGGGAGGGGTATGTGGGACTCCCCGGTTTCCTTTACCGGTATTACTCACTAAACAACCCAGCGGCACTCCCGCGTCGTCTTTGTTGGAGGGGAACTGGGAAACTGGCAGAGCCTTTTCATCCAGTCCCCCTCCAACGACCGCCCGTCTTTACAGCGGGGCCCGCAAATGTCCCCACCTTTACGGCGGGGCCTGCACGCCCCCCCCCTTTGCAGGGAGGGGCCCGGGAGCGACCGCGAGTGCTCGGCCGTTCCCACCCGACGGGAGTGGTGAATATGTCCAATGCAGGAGAAGGTGCCCAGAGCTTCGCTGACATAAGTAGAAAATAATAGGGGCGCCACTTCACTGGCCAGGTCTTCTCCCGCTATTCACCACGTAGCGGCACGAGAAGTTCGGCGTCTCATTTTACGTCACATTTGTATTTTTCATGTACATAATGCATGACAGTGACACAGACTGAAAAAGCCATGTAGAGAAAGATAAGGGAATGCCGATCACCTGAGAGAAAAATGCTCTATTTGTTTTTTCATTTGTCTTATCTGTCTGCTCAAGCATTACAACTCTGCTGCAGCGTAGATTGAGCGGTACCTAGGTATTACCTGACACGATCGCCATTATCCCTGCTTCCCCTAACGTTATTATTTAACGTTTAATTATATCAAACTAGTTGCGCCCAGCAATTTCATCCACGCAGATTAAAATCCTGGAATTCCCACGGGATAAAAAGGAGCCTATGTGTTATTCCAGACTATAATGTATCTTTCTGCCAACCGATCCGTTCTTCACCCAGATCCGTTCAGCCATTTCGGCGTGAAAGAGTAACAAACATCCATCCATCCATCCATATTTAAAAACTTTCACGTTTATAATATTAGTAGGACTAGCAACCCGCCCGCACACCCCTGCTTCGCACGGGTGCACATTGTTTTCCTGCTATATCATGCATGTATTATTATACATATAAACCTTCTTCCTAAATCACTCTATCTATTAAAAAAACCGCATCAAAATCCGTTGCGTAGTTCTAAAGATTTAAGCATACATAGGGACATAGGGACAGAGAAAGCGACTTTGTTTTTATACTATGTAGTGATAGTGAAGTAATGTATAGTTTCTTAATAATTAGTTGTTTTGTACCTACTTACCTAGATAATGAAAATTGATGCATCGTAGATACTTACATTATTCATCAGCAAACATGAAATACCTATGTACGTACTTATTATGTACCTAGTTACTTATTGATTTGTAACACAAAATTAAATAATAAAGGAAACGTACCTTGATTTATATATTACTAGTTGCGCCCCGCGGTTTCACTCACGCAGATTTAAATCCCGGTATTCCTACGGGATAAAAAGTAGCCTATATTATTCCAGACTTTAATGTATCTCTCTGCCAAGTTTCATTTAGATACGTTCAGCCGTTTCGGCGTGAAAGAGTAACAAACATCCATCCATCAATCCATCTATCCATTCTTACGAACATTCACGTTTATAATATTAGTAGGATTAACTAGTTAGCATTCTTAATATTTATACATTCACACAGTTAAGTAAAAATTTCACATTGATAGTAGGTACAAGTTTTCCTTCTAAAAAGTTTGCTTTAGTAGCAAACTTTTTAATGGGAAAGCTAAGCCCCCTTCTAGGCTTCGTTGAATACCTCTTGGTCATAACAACAAAATCAGCTCGTTTATATAGGCACCTACATTGTCCAGTCAAGGACACCCTTAAGCTTTCAATATAACTCAGAATATGGTAATAGGTATAGTATATAATAAACACTTTGTTTACCTAATTATTATTTAAAATTAATGCTGGTTTAGGAAGCTAGAATATGACGTGGTAGGTTTTTCTAGAAAAACGCATGGCTCCTTGTAAATTTTTAATACCCACACACCGTATGGTATGGCTATGCCGTTGCTCATGGATTTACTGAAGGTGCTTCAATATTATATAAAAGCAGTCGGGCCCTTCTTCTATCTAGGTGCTTAGTTTTCGATTAACATGTTTCGATCAACGTTTTAAAATATGATACTTAGCTCATTGGTCAATGGTAAAATAGGTTTTTTATTGATTGGGTGAGCGAAGCGAACGAAAATTTTACAATAAACTTGGGCGATTTGGCATTTTATGTATGTACGTATTCATGTTTGTATGTTTGTCCGACGTCAACTTGAGAACCGTGCATGAAATATATATAATATGTTTTATACCTATTGTAGTTTCCTGTCCGTTCTGTATTTCTTATTTTCTTTTTTTTCTGTATGTACTTATGTGTGTCAAATAATGTATTTTCTTTCTTTTTTTTCATTCAATTTAGTTGAATCTTGGTAACCGTACTTAGTAAGTGGTAGCCAGAGACAAGTCCAAACACAATGTTTGGATTTGCACCTGACTACCACTTACTTTTATTTTCGGAGAGTTTGCGTCGCGTCACGAAATCTCAGTTCGGGGCGAACGACTACTATTTATTAACTAACAAAACCCAGACTTTCTGAAAACCAAGGTGAGTTAGTTCTATATAGAGGTACCTACGGATAACAGGATAATAAAGTTTGGGTGGTTCGGAACCGAATTACCTTTTCTTTTGACCTATCATCAGAGTACCTACTCCTGCCTTATACCGTCATCAAACATCATTAAATTAATTGATTGATATCGTAGACACTAATTAAATCATAAACAGCTATTTAGCTAGGCTTTTCTATGAATTGTTGTAGGTACAGTAGTTCACAAAGTATACATTTGTAACAATCTATATTCAAAGTTTCAATCATATTAGATCTTCATCAATACACCTTTTCACTTGCACAAGCTCGACTCTTGTTCAATTCAAGTTACTGAGTAAGCAACTGGCAAGTGTAAATGAAGCATAGGATTTGGCATCGAAATCCATGGGTGTGAAATCCATGGTTGTACATTCCTGATACGTGTGGGGATTGTACGACCCGGATTTGGATGCCATTGGCAGCGTATTCCAGGGTTGTGTATTCCAAATGTGTGCTAACTTTGTACGGCTTGGAATGTACACCCGCGGATTACACAGTCATGGAATTGGCAACCAAATTGTACATCAATTCCGGGCTGTGTTTTCCAAGGTTGTGCAATACGTGGTTGTACATTACTGGCTCCCGGTAGTAGGTACCTATCTTGACGTTCGAAAATATTTTGTAAATTCTTTCTCGTGATTCGGGAAGCTTGAAATGATATTTTTTCAAAACTTAAAAACCACCAATCAAAAGCAAGAATAGAACGTACTCTAGGCTAATTAACAGTTTTAAATAATTTGACATCGAGAACTATGTTTTTTTTTTAGCGAAAATATTACGCGCGCTCGCAGTTTGGTTGACTCGTGCGTGGTTTAATTTTTGATTGATTGAGTTAATTTGTTATCTGATAAAATAAATGTGATATAGTGTCTACATAGCTACGAAAATACCTACAGTTGGATATGTAATAGCTTGTGGCTATGAAAATGTGGTGTCTCGCGGTGCACGTTCGATGACAAGACAGGCGGCGGCGGCGGAGGCCGCGTAACATTCCGCTAGCGCAGCCCTGGCGGACATCGCCTTAGTTGCCCCTTCGGATCGAACGGTTGCGTAGTCGCGCTTCGCAGCCATCGCCGCGCACTCCTTTTGATGTAAAATCACAGTGATCCTATCTTCGAATGTCCATTTGAAAGGACAGAAAACAAGTTAGAAACGTTGTCCTGTCACTCAGCCATAATCCAAATCACGGGGGCCTCCACTGCGATGTAATTTAGATCGATCTCACAAAATGGAAGATTCCTACATCATCGCGAATTTCCATGCGCTGTGTCGGTTATGCCTGAACAAAAGCGCGCTGTCGGTGTCGATTTACGGGGCTGCGCCCGATGACGAAGCCAATGTATCGCTAACCTCTAAAATTGCAGAATGCTGCGAACTACAGGTAATAATCTTATTGTATTCTATTGTAAATGTGTTTGGACTCTTAACTCAGTGTAAGATATTATCTTGGACTGGATTGTACCAATTTATTTATTTTTAACAAAACTTTCATTCCAGATTGATGCCAATGATGGGTTGCCAGGAATAATTTGCTACAAATGCTTACTGAAAGTAGATAAATGTTCCAAATTTAAAGTACAATGCATACAGAATGACAACAGGTTGAGACAGATCACCAACCGTGTTAATGATCTGGATAATTCAAACTCATCAGAACTTAGCAATTATAATTACAACAACTGCCATGACCAGCAGAAACCAAAGCCTGAAGACTACATTGTTGAAGACAGTGTTGTGATGGTAGTAGATCCAAGCCTCGACTATGACTCATCAGAAGAGTCTGAAGGTGTGGAGACAGTAGAACCAGAGGTTACCGAAAGAGACCACAACCCAGAGCAAGAAACTAATACAGAGTCATTCTTTAAAAATGTATCTATGTGTCAATACTGTGATCAAGCTTTTGTATCTCCAGAGAAATGCAAGGAACATGAGATTGCATACCATGACCCCAATCTACCATACAAATGTATGGAATGTAGTCTAGTATTTGCAGAGCGCTCACAGTACGTACAGCACACTAAACAAGTTCATGGCAATGATAAGCCATATCACTGCCCTGAGTGTGAAAAATGCTTTGGGCGCCGATCAGATTTGAGAAAACATTCTATTGTACACACGGGCATAAGACCATACCAGTGCCATTACTGCCTTAAAAGTTTCTCACGTAACACTAACTTGAGTAAACATCTTCGTATTCATGCTGGACACAAACCACATGTTTGTCCATTATGTCCGAGGAGTTTTGTAGCTAAAGGAGATTTGGCACGCCATGTGCTCATTCATTCAGGCATGAAGCCTTACAGATGTAGAAAGTGCCCTCTCACATTCGGTCGACGAGATAAACTTATCAAGCATGAAGTCAAGCATGGTCCTGTTACTCCAGAACATAATAATTATTATGACAACAACCAAGATATGCATGACATGGTTGTGAATGTCAATCCCTTTAGCAACCTTATGACATCCCCTACACAGAACAATGCTGATGGATCTCAAGCAGACTATGACCTCCCCCGAGTCCCAGACCACATTTCAGGTGAAAGTACTTTCAGCAGAGTCCAAAAAACTCCTACATCCCGACAACAAAACTCCCCAAAAAAACCGACATTGGCTAAAAATAGGCCTAAGAATATTAAGTGCCACCAGTGTCCAAAAAGATTCTCATCTTTGGATGCTTACAAGACACATGTTTCTTTAGCCCACATTGGGTCTAGAGTTTTCCAATGTAAAGTTTGCTTTAAGAAGTTTGCCCGTAAAAGAGAACTAGATCGACATACTCCCATGCACTCTGGTATGAAGCCTTTTTCGTGTAGTCAATGTGACAAAAAGTTCACCAGAAAAGACAAACTCGACAAGCATGAGCAGAGCCATGAATGCTTGGTTGTTAATATGCCTTGTATAGAATGTGGTGCCACATTTGAAAAGAAAGCAGATTTAGTTGCCCACATCAAGTCTCATTTCACTGATAATTTTGATGATAAAATATCGGAAATAAAAAAGGAAGATGAACCTGAGTTTCAGCTTGATGATAATTTTTATGATTTAGAAACTTGAGTATAATAATAAAGGGTAAGTACTCATGTCTTCAAGGTTGTGTATATAATAAGTAGCACAACCATTGCTAAAGCATCACTAGTACTTAAATGGATGGCATTTTGTATCTGTTATAAATGTTTAATGCAATTTTTGTAAGTTATTATACCTTACTATGTTTTTATTGCTAATGCTGTGTAAACTAGATTGTTATTTTTATGTTTCTACTTAGGTACCTGTGTTGTTAGTAAAATTTATAGTGCAAATGAAACGTCAAGTTCTTATTTCACACAAGAATATGGCAATCATTGTTGTAATCAGTTTGAAAATCTTTTAATGAAGTTGGTAGTGTTTGAATCACTTGTGACATATTTTATAATGAATGGAATGGTTTTTTTTATTAAGTTAAACAAATTGCATGTTATGCTGAACTTATTAAGACTAATGTATGTAAATATTCAATCAAAATTTTATCCAAAGACTTAGTATAGAATAATTCTTGTGATTCAGTCGTAGATATTCTATTAGGATGTCTACAATAAAATCCTAATTAGAATGTAGTGAGTAGTTTAGTCACGTAACTAAGAACTTGTGACTTTTTTTTTACTTTTTTTTAGAAACTTCTGTCAGTTCCGACCATGTCAGTTCCATCATGCTATCATAATATAAGACATCTTGTTGTGATTACTCTCTGTTACCAGCCCATATACAGGGTGTCCCAAAAGGTTACGTAACTAGGAAGAGGGGTGATAGGGGTGGTCACAAGGGTCACCAGAAAAATAATAAAAAAAATTCCCTCTGGGTATAAAAAAAAAATAAAAGGCATTTTTTAAAAAACTAAAAATTTTACGCCTTGCCTTTTTTTTATTTCAATTTGAAAAAGGGTTATTGACGATAACATAACAGCATTTTTTTTAATATACCAATATTTTTAGGTCATCGGGAGCAAAATCACCCCACAAGGCGTAAAATTTTTAGTTTTTTAAAAAATGCCTTTTATTTTTTTTAATACCCAGAGGGGTTTTTTTTATTATTTTTCTGGTGACCCTTGTGACCACTCCTATCACCCCTCTTCCTAGTTACGTAACCTTTTGGAACACCCTGTATAGACCAATAGAGCATGCTAGCCTCACTTGAGGTAGGTGATGCTAACATGATCTTTAAACATCCTCTTTAACAATGCATATTTCACAATTATGGTCATCTCTAGCTTCATTAGAAAACCAAATGTCATATGCCCAGAGTGCAATCAATGAGCGATAATTTCTTCTTCACTTTGCATGTTCCAATAGACCATACCTATTCCTTTTTCTTAGCAATATCAAAATATTCCTTCCATTTTGATTTTAACCTTTTTTATATTTGTGTAACTTTGGCTTATCAATTGGTTCTGTTGTATTAGTGAAACTGAAACAGCTTCACGATTTTGATTCCCAGGGAAGTTACATTATTAGACTAATTTAATTCTATATATATATATAACTACTGCAAAATGTGGGTATGTGCCAAATGCAATGTTTGGATGTACCTCTGACTACCCCCCTTAGACATCCTCAAAGAATCTTGAATTAGTACCTACTTGGTACTGGGAGATCTGAAGGGATATCTACCATGCCTGGGGGAAGCTGTTTCAGTTTTCAGTTAAATTCTATCTTGCTAAGCACAAACAAAAAATAAAAGTTTATTGATTTTATCTGTAACACACTCAAATACCTTTTAATTTCATTTTTACTAATTTTTAAGGCTTTTAATTGACACCAAGATCTATCATAAAATATCTGTTGACCTAATTTTAATGTTAGTTGTAGGTATTATAAAATGACTGTATATATTTGAGCAATAAATGTTGTCCATTAAAATTAGAAATATACTTTCTTTTATTTTATACTCAAATAGGTATACTTAATATAAAAAAATCGCATCATACAGTAAGTGCATGAAGAAATGATAGGATTTTCTTGTAACATTGGGGGCACATGCATAATGCATGTGCTTCTCACAACCACCTAGACAGATGCCTAAGATAAGGAACTAGAGTGCTAAGGAGTAACAGCTGTGAGCCTGTATCTCAGGCATGAACTCACATAAATATTATTGTAACACCATCATTTCATAATAAATAATTATTTTATTCATGGATCACTTATCCGGCTATAGGATTTGCATGTATTGTAACTGATGATATTTTAGCTTCTGATAGGGGTCTAAAGGTTTTTGGATTTACAGCCATTTTCTCCAAATCATCCAGGGCTTCAAATCCATCTATAACCCTGAAATGAAACAAGGTAGCTGGATAATTTATACATACAGTACAATGGCTGCTATTAGAAATTAAGTACTTAGGCACAATAGTCATCAGACAGATCAGTGGTATCAAAAGTTGGAGACTGTCAGAATTTTGAAACTATTAGCATTAGCTCTATCCCCACCGAGAACAAACATTTGTGTAATGAACATAGATGTTTGTTCTCTGTCTGGGTGTTATGTTATTATAAGTAAGTATTTACAAAAATTAAGTATATATAGTAGGCTATTAATAAATAATGAGTTGTAGTAGGTACATCAGCTATCTGGTCCCCATATCGCGAGCTTTGGCTTAGTTTGGGGTGAGACAGTGCTGTGTGGAATGTTCACCAATATTTATCTTTATTAATTTATTATCTAACAGCTAGAAAATACCATTCAACATTTTAGGAACTCAGTAATATAATATGAATAGTTTTGAGACATACTGACCTTCCAAATACAGTATATTTTAGGTCCAAATGAGGTTGCTCTCCATAATTGAAAAAGAATTGGCTACCATTTGTATTTGGACCATTATTAGCCATGCTGACCATGCCTCGACAACTATGCTGAAATCATTTATTAATTAGCCACACACAATTTGAGGGGATGAGGTATAGGTACCATGTTATGCTTAGTTGTTTGTAAGTCATTTACAAAAAAGATAAAACATGAGGAAGGTGGCATGGTTATTTTTTATAGTAGATAGGTATGTAGGTACTTACCTTAAGTTCTTCTTTGAACTCATCTTCAAACTTCCGTCCCCATATTGAAGTGCCGCCTTTTCCAGTGCCTGTAGGATCTCCTGTTTGTACAATAAAGCCCTGAAAGCATATATAGACTTTAACATCGATACCTAGTGTTGTTGCTCAAAATCTACTTCAAACTGAGCACATTGCATTGTGCCTGAAGGTAATTTTTTAGCGTGTTTGGTACCTTTATATTCCGATGAAACAGGCAGCCGTTGTAATAGTCGCTTGCACAAAGGGCTAGAAAGTTTTCACATGCCTTGGGGCACTGTTCGCAAAATAATTCGATTTTTATATCGCCAACGTCCGTATGCAGGGTTACCGACATGATTGTGCTTCTTTACTAGAAAAACTTTATATAAAAGCTAAGCTTTAACACAGAATAACACTCCGGAGTCCGGTCTGAGGGTTGCTTGCTGTATTGTTTGTTGTTTCTCGAAATGAAGTAAATCCAAGAATATACCACTCTGAAATGAAAATGAACTACCTACAGAAAAAAACCAAAACAAACAAAAAAGTTTGTCTTTTATTTTATTTCTTCTTCTTATTTTTTTTATGGCTCTGTCCTTCTTCCTCACAAGGTTGTCAGTGTCAAGTGATACAGATAAAATAGGTACCTACCTAGTTTAAAGTCAAGTCAGCCGTCATTTGTTTTGAAGGTCAGTGTAGCCAGGTGAAGCCCGCTATTTCGCAATCGCCAACCTATTAGTTTATGCGCTTGTTTGAGGATCATCATCCATCATCATCATTATCACTCACATAATGCGTTGCCACGAGGCACGTTTTCAGATAAAATTGTAGTAGGTATCTAAATTCCTTGGCTAGAGGGATCGAGAAAATTTACAGGGAGGATAGAAATCACCAGCAATACCTAGATGACCAGCGAGAAGGTACGAATGAGATAGTTGGCGTGTGGAAAATTTTATTAAACTTTTCGCATTTTGGAGTACCTAGGTAGGATCGGATCTATATATCATTGATTTTGGAGTACCTAGGTAGGATCGGATCTATATACCATTGAACACTGCATCTGATTCTATGGGAATAAGCAAGGAGAAATATTAATACCTATATTCGTAATAAAAAACAAATATACTTATAGTTATGTATTTAATTGTTTTTAAATCGAAGCAAAAGTTACAAAAATGGTACAACATAAAATACGTTATAGTGAGATCATTCTATTACTATTCGCTTCCACCGGCTCGTTCATTTTGTCCCGTGTGTGGCTCATGTAAGTTCTCATCTAACCCAACATGTCCATAATCACCAAGAAGCCTTTGTCCGGCCGGGTCAAACGGCGATTTGAAGTGAACTGTTGCTTTGTGCTTCTTTCCTAGAACTTCGATTTCGTACTCTCCATTTTTGATAAATTCTTTGGTGACTTCCGCGCCGTTGTTTGCAACATAGCCTATACCGATCGGTTTATCTAAATAGTATGCGTAGTCGCCTCGTCGCAGATAGCCAACTGGCTCGCCGTTTCTAAATATAGCTTCTTGGCCGAACAGCGCCACCTAAAACAAAGAAGTTTAAAAATTAAACTTTATGCTAAACAGTCAACATTCTAACAATTCCTTTGCTGTTGAACAGATTGATTACTCACTTCACTATTCACTTGATTGACTTGAGATACAATACAACATAAATCCCTGAAAACAAGCATGGCACCCTCAGAAAGCCACAAAAATGCAATCATAATTTATCTCCTCAGTGTTCTATCTCAAGTGTTATAATCACAACTAGTGTAGTGGCTTTGATGAAAGGTGGTAGAAATTTGCCACCTGCAGACGAGAAACATGAATGAATACCTACATGAAGTATTAGTTATATACTTGGTCTATTTAAAGTTTACACATGGAAAGGTAGAGGTCACGACATTTAAAAAAAACGCTGGAGGAAAAACAAATGGAGGCTATGTGTTTGTGCATACAAAACTCGCGCCATCACACCCCACCCCTCCTTCCAACGTTTTTTTAGGCTTTTTTTTATTCTTTTAGATGCCAAGATCACAAATCAAGCTATTTTCTCAATCTGTTTTTTTATAGCATTCTTGGATAACTGCGCTATTACCAATTGCAATTTGTGTGTCAAATTAACAGATTTTTTTTTAGAAAAATTTTAAACTAAAAAAAATATTATTTGATATTTTTTCCAAAAGTTTGACCTCCTGTGGAGCAAAAAAAATACACTGTCACCTGAGTACCCAATTAACAAAAAACTTGGCCACTTCAATGAGATTCCGAAATGGTATGCACTTGGTATTTCCAGCTTTTAATTTAAAGAATATTCCTGTAAAGATTGACCAAGGCCTGTTTTATTAACATGCTTTTTTCCACAAAATTAATTATTATGATTCTTTGGATAGTCCTTTACCTGCTTGTAGGGGATATAATAGCTTTTACATCACTCTATCTATTAAAAAAACCGCATCAAAATCCATTGCGTAGTTTAAAACATTTAAGCATACAAAGGGACAAGGGGACATAAGGACAGAGAAAGCGACTTTGTTTTATACTATGTAGTGATGACTCGTCTGCAGTATTGTTTTGTATACCATACCTTATCATCAATCGTGAAGTAAGCATATTTCTTAGTGACCCCGTCCTGCCTCGCTCTCGTGACAACCTCGTTACCGATGTAGTCGCCGCCCTTTCTGCACGCAAAACCGAGATTCGCTTCAATGGGATTGTCATCGGTTCTTGCATCAGCGTTCCAAAGGTGATATCCTGTAACATTTTTTTGAATTAATTGTCTGAACAAGGGAATATATAACGAAAAGTTTATCAAAAAGGGATGGAACAGGCAGATGGCAGTCGGTGACTTCCGCAAAGCTTTGTCAGGTACCCACCTGACAAAGCTTTGCGGAAGTCACGAAGACGAAGCTTGCCTTAAGTCATTGTCTTTAGTGGCCGAACACCCTGCTCCGTACATTGTTCTGTTTTTTATACAACTAGTTGATATGGACAAGCAGATAGACCACCTGATGTTAAGTGGTAACCATCACATATACCAAAGCATTGCCAGGTAAGTTACGCTTTATAGGAACGTGCACTACGATGGTACTGCCCTGCCTCCATCAACTTGAGGCATAGAGATGTTAAGCCTCATGTGCCTGTAAGTAATTACACCGGCGACCACACTCTTCAAACCGAAACACAGAGTTGCTGCTTGACAGCAGAAAAAGGCGTGGTGGTAGTACTTCCCCGGACGAGACCTTCACAAAGAGCTCTACTACTCTTGCTCTGTGTATAGTATATTTAGTATCATACCTTTTTCTGCACTAAGCGAGGTCAATGCCCTCCAGCCAGCGTTCCTCAATCCTTTGGCAGTGCTTAGGTGCTTGTAGACTTGGATAGCGTGAGAGGACGGTATGTGCAGCTCCCAGCCTAGCTCTCCAGACCAGGAGACGCGTAGCGCTCTGCATCTATCAAAATAATAGCACAAGGTTAGAAACCTTTTCCCTTTATTATTATTATTATTATTATTATTATCAGCCATCTATGTCCCACTGCTGGGCAAAGGCCTCCCCCCATTCCCTCCACTCTGTGCGGTCCCGTGATATGGTGCTCCACTCCGGCTGGTACTTATCGAGCTCATCACGCCATCTCATTTTGGGTCTGCCGCGACGCCTCGGTTCTTGCGGGCGCCACTCCGTTGTTAGTTTGGCCCAGAGCTTACAGTCCATGCGGCAGACATGGCCGGCCCACTCCCACTTGAGCTTGGCAGCTTTGGTCGCTACATCTACGATCTGGGTTTGTGAGCGTAGGTCCGTGTTGCGAATTCGGTCAACAAGTCGCACGCCTAAAATACTCCGCTCCATTGCACGTTGGCAAACCTTGAGCTTGGACTTTTGGATGTTGGTCAGAGACCAGGTCTGCGCACCATATGTCAGAACGGGGAGGATGCATACGTCCATGAGTTTACGCTTGAGCGATAAGGGAAGCGCACCTTTCATTAAATCTCCCATGGACCAATAGCTTCTCCAGGCATTCTCGGTTCGCCGAGCGATCTCCTTATCCTGTCTGGTATCGAAGGAAACTATTTGGCCCAGGTAGATATCCACCCCGGCACCCCTTTTCCCTTTATTAAAATTAAAATTAATTCATAAACTGGCTTCAATACTGACTTTGACTTTTTGTTTGCTGTGTTCTATTCCTACAAAGAACCAATATTTGATTTGAGTTTGTTCGAGTTCAGTTAGCCGGAGTTTAATATTCTTTGGTATATAGTAATCAGACAAATACCGTAAAACGGGGTGGATAGAATTCAAGAGGTGAATGAAAATGAAACCAAAAAAGCAATTATTAACAAACATTTTCAAATAAAAACACCAAATTCTACAATCACCTCTTGAATTCTATCCACCTCGTTTTACTGCGGTATTTAGTTTATTGTACTATCCTACTACTATCATAAACGCGATAGTTTGTATGGATTGGCCGGATGAATTGATGGATGGATGGATAGATGTATGGATGTTTGTTACTCTTTCACGCCGGAATGGCTGAACGGATCTAGATGATACTTTGCAGAGAGATAGATTATAGTATGGAATAGCACATAGGATACTTTTTACTATTTAGCTGCGCCCCGCGGTTTTATCCGCGTAGTTTTAAATCCCGGTATTCTCATGGGATAAAAAGTAGCCTATGTGCTATTCCAGAATATAATCTATCAATATAATCAATCTATCTATCGGTATCTACCTACAGGAAAACACCCCAACCTTTGCCCCATTCCGTGGGTTAAAATTATAATATTGTGTATAAAATAGTCTCTGACCTTACTACTTGTCAGAGGGCACCATTAGACTCGTTATCAATAAAAAAAAATAAAAAAAATAATCTATCTATGTGCCAAATTTCATCCAGATCAGTTCTGCCGTTCTGGCGTTACTGAGTAACAACGAACATCCAAATTTTCACATTTATGATTATATTAGTTTATATTAGTGTGATTACTTAATTAAAATAAGTACTGTATGTATATACCTATATTTCTTGTTCTCAGAGGAGTAGGGCGCTTGTGAGATGTGGATACTGCGTTGGGTGTTTACTGGGAACGCGTCATTGGACAAACCTGCATCGGTGTAGCGTTGCAGGATTCTCTGACTGAAAATAATCAACTAATTAATATGTATTCTCTATAAAATGGGATAAAAAAGGCAAGGTATAGTGCGCGTCACGCAAAAAAAACGCCAGAAGGAGGGGGACGGGGTGTGATGGCGCGAGTATTTTGTATGCGCAAACACATCCCCTCCACTGTTTTCCAGCGTTCTTTTTGGTTGACGCAACCTATAGTCCCTTACACATTAAAACACATGTGCTGATTACTATACTACTAGTAGTTCGCCTCGAACTGAGATTTCGTGTCGCGACGCGAACACTCCGAAAATATAACTAAGTGGTAGTCAGAGGCAAGTCCAAAAATTGTGTTTGTACTTGTCTCTAGAAGAGTTCCGTTTAACAGACCTTGGCTCCATCATTAGAACAGGTCACTATCACCATTTCATGAGAACCAAGTACCTTCTTAAAACTCCCATAAATTAATAACCCCTCATCCGTTTTGACTCATATACTTACCAGTAAATTTCTCAAGTACAAGCTATCGTCTTATCAAATTTCATGCAGATCGGATAAACGGTTCTCAAGTTATCGTCGGACAAACATACATACATACATACACACATAAAATGCCAAATCGCCCAAGTTGATTGTAAGATTTTCGTTCGCTTCGCTCACTCAATCAACTACAAGTAGCCACCAAGTACCGCTAACGTACTTCAGAAAATCATTCGATTTCCTCTCATTTTGATTTTCTCTATACCTCAAGGTTTGCTGGAAGAGAGCTCTTTTTAGGGTTAAGCTCGTCTTTGTACATTATGTTTGAGTTTACTTAAAGTTATTATTACTGCGTACATTATAGAACATAGAAAAAAAGGAAAGAAACAGCTTCACGACTGATCCCCAAGCACGGTAGATATCCCCTCAGAGCTTTTAGTACCTACCTTGATACTAAGAGATCCCTCTTAGACATCCTTAAAGAATCTGAAGTGAGTACTGCTCACGTCTAAGGGGGGTGGTTAGAGGCACTTCTAAATATTACATCCCAGGCATTGTAGATATCCTATACCTATACTTTAACATATATTTATGAGGATTAAGGCTTACCTGTCCGGTCCTTGAACGCTAAGAATACACAATTGTTTAGTAACATCTATGATTGTAGCTCTAAGTTTGTGCTTATTGATGATCTTACGCAGATGTGCCAACGTGTGATTTGCGCTGAAGCCACTTGTTACAACGTAGTATCCGCGACCCTGGAAATACCATCTTTATTACTATAAAGCTAATAATCAAATCCCACATCACATTTTTTGTGGTTCATTTATATTTTATAACCAAAAAAAATTTTTGGTATAAAAAAGCCTATCCTGGTGCTAATCCAGGTCACAATCTATCTTTGTTCCAAGTATCACCCAAATCGGTCGAACGATTAGCGTGATCGAACCACAATCATCCTAACATCAACTCCGTAACTTTCGCATTTATATATTAGAAGGATTCTCAAATTTCTGTTTGAAAGTAAGTTATACGACCTCTTTGGCGCAGCGGGCGAAAGTCCGCCTGCGACGCAAGAGGTTGCGGTTTCGATTCCCGCCTCGGAACAAATATGTACGATCTGCAGAAATTTGTTCCGTTGGTCTGGGTGTTTTCTATGTATAACAAAAATATCTATCTATGTAGGTATATAATGTATTAAATATATCAGTTATCTAGTACCCATAACACAAGCTTTGAGTGGCTTTGGGTCTAGATGGTGCTGTGTGGATGGATTGTCCAGCATTATTTATATATAAAGATAACTGTACCTTAAAAATAGGTTCATGTAATTGTCCGCTGCCTCCATCAAGAATACTGACAGTCACATCCGCTTCGATTCCGCCCATTTTGTTTAGCATAAGCGAATAAACGACTCTGAAAAAAAAATAATCAGTAACCCCGAAATAGGTAAAATTACTGCGTGTATTATAGCAATTACTGGCCCACGAGTGATAAGTTGCCGTTTTATAAGTAAACTTTTTTTTTGTTAACCTGTACTGTCCCACTGCTGGGCAAAGTTCTACCCCATTTTCTTCCACTCTCCTCGATGATAAGTAAACATAAGTCACTAAATATCTAATCAAAATCCAGATACCGATTACATTTTCATACAATTTTATCACCATATTCAAGCATCACTGCAGCGGTAGACATAGGAAGTGCTGGGCCGGTCCTCTTTCAATGAGGGTTTCTTAACGTATTTAGATTTATGTTATCATCAGTTTGAAGAAATCCACTGCTGGACATAAACTTATCTATACATTTTCAGGAAGAACGATTCCTGAGCTGGACTCACAGACTTCCCACAATCCTGACAATCTCGACGATTCATAGGGTGTCCCATGCTTCGTCGTCTTCGTTGCCATTTGAGAACTTTTTTTCGTAGTCTTTATGTTTATACTTTTTTTTAATTAAACCTCTATGATTACATTCCACCATACCTGTCAACGTTTGTGGACAGATCAGCAGTGAAGGCCAGATCGGCAGTCCGCTGGGCGTCAGGTCCTGTCAGGTAGAATTTCCCGTAATACGACATGTTGAACAAAGCGGCTGCGTTTCTGCAGGCTAGAGCTTCTGAACCGATCTGAAATATAGCTAAATGTTGTACTACCCTCAATAAATAAAAAAATCTGATGGATGAATCTAACACGTTTAAAATACATGTTGACTTTTCAGTTTTTTCCAATTTCTTTATTTATCAAATCTATAGTCATTAATCATTAGATAAAAAAAACTGCTTAGTGATGAAGATGTTGTCACCGTCTTATGCAGTGGAATCGAAAATATATAAAAAAAATTGGAAATAAATACATTTATTTTTCCCACAAATATACGTGGAACTAGAATAAAGATGAGGATGACTTATAAGGTATTTAAAGAAGCTCACAAGTTCATGATGCTTCGAGAATCCGAAGCTATATTCCCCTTTCAATACTTCCTCGTAGCGCTGGTCCAAGTTGCGCGGATAGTCGTGGGTGCCGCCCCAGTCGTATTGCTGCACTCTGATCTGCAACAAAACATATTGTCACCCACGATTTCAACATCTAAGGGTGCCAACACAAAACTGCGATGCGATGCCGCTTGCTCTCTCTCTCTCTGCGTGCTCGCAGATATTTGGTCTCTCTCGATATTTGCGATGCGATGCGAATTCAAACGAATTAGCAGTTTTTTTTTTGTTTTTGTTGTGGGCGTCCTAAATCAGATAAATATTATCGTCTACTGAAAAAAAAGACGAGAGGGGGTAGAAAGGGATTTTTAGGATAGCTTTGAGGCGCGCCGAGTGCTACGCGCAATAGCTAGCATCTCTAGGCTCCAAATACACGCATTCACGTGTATTAGCTATCAGTTTAGACTAGGGTCGCGTGACATGACCCAGCTGCTCGCCTCATCCGAGAGCTGACTCTCCGAAGCTATTCCGAATGCTACATAACTAGTTCCATCTTACTTCTGCCGCGGCATAATCAATGATCAGTCTTTTACCATTTCAGGTACGTGTGACTAGGGTCACGTGGCATGACTCAGCTGCTCGACTCGTTTATAATACCTTGTTCGCACCAGGCATGTAGCGAGGCGAGTAGCACCTCTCAACACGCGTCCGTGTTCACTGGTTGGCTGATAACGCCAAAATACCGTCGTGGCAGGTACTTCTCGCCTGTGCGAAGCCTGGTGCGAACGGGCTATAAGAGACACATTCTACATAACTAGCGCCATCTTACCTTCTCCCCCGGCATAAAGAAAGCGGGTCGCTCGAAGCCGGCGCGAGCCTGCATCACAGCTCCGTCCTCCATCAGCGCCTGACGCAAGGCGTAATAGCTGGCTTTTCCAGGTTCAATTATTAGTCTTTTAGCATTTGAGGTGCCTTTTGAGATATGACCAGCTGCTCAACTCTTCTGAGAGAGTCATGTAAAATAAATAAATGAATATTTCTGGACTTTCCACATAGCACTATATAGCCCCAAACTAAGCCAAAGCTTGTAATTTTGAAACCAGATAGCTGATATAAAACATAATACATAAATTTAACAACACCCAGACAGAGAACAAACTATGTTCATCATACAAATGTTTTTTCTCGGTGGGATCGAACGCCGTAGCGCAGAAGGCAGAGCTACTACCAACTGAGCTGTGAAGGCTGTCCAATGTGCTATATAACTACCGATCTTACCTTCTCTCCTGGCATAAAGAAAGCGGGTCGCTCGAAGCCGGCGCGCGCCTGCATCACAGCGCCGTCGTCCACCAGCGCCTGATGCAAGGCGTCGTGGCTCGCGTCTCTGCCCGCTAGCGGCTCGTCGTGAGGGAACACTACGCTGTAGTTCTTCACGTAAGCTTCGTGACTGCTCTCGCGTATCCAGTGAGGCCGCGCCATCTGGCCGGGAGTGAAGCGGCGGATGTCGAATGTGAACATGTTGTACTGCGGTCTGAAATGGATATAGCAATAAGCCCAAAATACACATGCCTATAGCGGACACACTTTCATACAAGCTACGGGCACATACGCTAATAGGCATGCCTGTACCTGTCATGCACGTAGTTCTAACAACATACTATTTTCGGTCAGGTACTGGCATGCCACGTGAGGGCAGGACGTTCACACATGGCACGTGGGATGCGTGAACGTCGCCACAGGTATGGACATGCCAGTACTCAGGTACTGGCATGTCCGTACCTGTCGCGGCCTCTCAACTCTCAACAGGTCAGCCTGTTGGTATTTCACGTGGGGGAGAGGCCGCGGGGGGCTACGAAAACGGCATGTGTGAACGTAGACAGGTACAGGCATGCCAGTACCTGATCAGTTATCTTGCAAATGTATCCACAATGTGCCTTGTAAATCCTGGATGCATGTAACTTGCATACCCACTACCGTCCCATTTTACTGGCATGTGTATTTTCACCTAACACACACACAAAACAATAACTGTCTCCTTTATACTCATAAGTTTGACCGCGCGAGAGAGAGAGACAGACAGACTATGCTTGATGCCGTCGCAGTGCAACGTCACGCCAGGCGCTTATTCACGGACACTACACAAGCGCAACGTGTAAATGTGTTGAACGTGCCAGCTTTCAATAACCGACCTATACCAATGAGCTATATGGGGGGCTGTCTTTCATTAATTAATTCCAAATTAGCTTTCAAAGTTTAATTTTTATAATTTAAAGTATAGGTACCATTTTGCACTGGACTAAGTTACGCGCCGGTATCTATACTAGCACTCATTATGACGTTATGAAGTCAGGGCGAAATGATAGCGATAACCTTGTTGTTATTTTACTAAAATAAGTCATTTATTTAACTATAAATTGAAGAGATCGCTCACTATAGGTACTCGCTCATAAAATGTAACCACAGCTAACGTTATCAAGCAGGTTCACTCACCTTCCGCTTACAACCCATTCAGCCATTTGTATTCCACAACCAGCTGAGAACATCATACCAGCTGAGTTGTACCCGCAGTTGTGGTAAAGTCCTAAAACAAATAGCATGACAATATTAAATTCACATTTGAATACGCTGCGGTATAAAATTAAGGCATCGACTTTAAGCCTCTATTGCATTTTAAATTTTAAATCGAAACACAACTCTGTTTGAACTTCGAGACCTTCCCAACTCTCTCTACCTACTACTATAAAATATCTTATCAAATTGTTAAAGATTTTACAATATTGTCTCCTCTAGTGGGCCCAAGTGGGGTCTATCCACTGACCTCTTTTGTGTAATTTATTTGAGGTCAGTGGGTCTATCTCTCTAGGTAACGAATACCACGGCGACAGGTCTGAGTATAGAATATACAGGGGTTAGAATACTCACCAAAAACATTAGGGTCCTCTCCCAACAAAGGCTTATGATCCGGCGTGAAGGACTCAGGGCCACAAACGGTGCTCTTGATCCCGACTGACCCCAGCTTGGGGCATAGCGTCGTGGCACTGTTCATATGGACGCTGAATACGTCCCAGTCCAAATCGTACAAGTGGAAGGAAAGATTGTCTGGAACCTTAAAAAGAACATACCAGTAACATTATCCACGCCCATTAAGTCTTATGCATAAGTAAAAATAACATAGTAGTAACATAGATTGATCACTGAATCTGCTTATTTATTATATCATATACAGAGTTCGTGACCTCTTCGGTAACAGGAAATTTGACTCAATATGCACATTTCAAATTCAACTTACATTGAAAATGAGCAATTTTGGTTGAATGGCGTAGTTGACCAAGCTCACAAAATTACTACCTAACATTTTTTTTTATAATGCTGGACAATCCACAACACCATCTAGCCCAAAAGTAAGCTACTCAAAGCTTGTGTTATAGGTACTAGATGACTGATATATTTAATACATTATACTTAAATACCTAGATAGATATTTTTTATTATACATAAACACCCAGACCAATGGAACAAATTTCTGCAGATCGTACACAAATTCGTTCCGAGGCGGGAATCGAACCCGTAACCTCTTGCGTCGCAGGCGGACTCTCGCCCGCTGCGCCACTGAGGTCGTCAAACCCACTCACCTGATCCAGCATAATTGGGTTAGGCTCATACCCTCCAACGTTACAACTCTCTCCTTGTATCTTGATATACAGATTCACGTCGTGGTCTCTTATGTTAGGGCTGTTCCGCACTTCAGGAGTTCCATCCATGACCACATAAGCATGCTTGAATGGCACTATGGGCAGTGATGGAACACCTGCAAAGCGAGCCACTCGGGGTCCCCAGACGCCTAGAAAAATAAGTTAGTTTTTACTCGAGCCGGTATATAGCTTGGTTGTAAGTGGAAAGTTCGAAGAAAACTACCTATATATTTGTCATACAAAAAAAAGACCAAACAGCTAATAAAGTTTGAACTTTTTAAGATAAGGAATCGATATATTTATCTTTTTATCGCCTTCAGACATCAGATTTTAAAACAGTGCGTAAAAGAATTAAGTGTTTTAACTTATGAAATAAACAATAATTATTGTGGCAGTTGGCAGTAAATTACCTCCACAATTCACAACACATTTCGTCTTGATAAACCCTCTGTCAGTGTGGACTCCTGTAACTTCTTTGTTGCCCAGAATATTGTGAGAGTAGTGAACGTCTAGCACTGGACATTCGTCGTAAATCTAAAAGAACATACAATTTATATTAGGTACCTACCTATATTTATTTATTTATTATGAGCCCTCCGGGTCCCACTGCTGGGCAAGGGCCTCCCCCCATTCCTTCCACACATCCGCGATCCTGGGCTATGTTTGTTTATTAGGTACCTATAGTAATTTACATATGCGAAGAGAACATGTTATGCTAAGGGAAGAATGTCATGTAACGAGAAGAATGCTAGGGATGAATGTGGATGGATATAGAAGTAGAGGTAAAAAAGATGGATGGACTGTGTGAAAGATGACATGAGTATGAAAGGAGTGACTGCTGAGATGAAGGCTGATAGAGGAGAGTGGAGAGCAAAAACCTGTTGTGCCGACCCCACATGAAGTGGGATAAGAAGGGCAGGAAAATGATGACCTAGTAATTTAATTATTCAGAAGCGAATAAAAAAACATTAAGTATAGTGCTGTTTCTAAAATGGAACAATTTCCAGGTGTTTTTTTATACAACTAGCTGATGGAACAAGCAGATGGTCCACCTGATGTTAAGTGGTTACCATCACCTATATACAAAGCATTGCCTCGTAAGTCGCGCGCGGTAGGAACGTGCCCTACCATGCACTGCCCTGCGTCCATCAACAATGAGTAGTGAGTCTATAGTGTACTGACCTTTGCACCATGTTTGGTTGCTACTTTGACCAGCGCATTGCACACCATAGCCGGGTCTATAGTCCCGTCTTCCGAAGCGTAGAGAGCCATTTGGAACACCGATGGGTCCAGAAGCGGGAATTTTTTCTGGGCTTCTTTAGGATCTAAAATTTCACTGGGAACACCTAGGGCTTTCCCTAGTGTGTGCAGCCTCATGTACTCTTGAGTTCGGACCTGAAATAAATGTTTATTTAGGTATTTCCTACACAAATCAGTAGTATAAAAACATCTATCGGTAGCTAGAGCAGAGATGGCCAGCTAGAAAGTGACATTTTATCATCGCCACATTTTGTTTAAGCATTAGAGAATCACAATCTAATGTGGTGCGTAGGTTTAACCATTTATAAGCTCCACCAACCAAACTTAATTCCATATTTATGTTGCCTTATTTTTTACTTAGGTCGCGTGGGACTGGCGACTAGACTAACTAATTCTACTAATTTAGATAACTAATTTCAAAGCAATTCCTGAGATAGTATTGAGACTTTTCTAACTGTTGAAATATTCAGTAATACAAAGTTTGGTTATCTTATGTACCTTGCTTCTTGATATAAACATGCCTCCATTGTTGATCCAGCCCGCATAGTCGCCACATTCTTCTTCCAAGCCGCTGTAGACTGCCCTCGAGTCTTTCAACAGGTTGATTTCCAAGTCGCAAGGCCGTAGAGACCAGACCAAACCTGCGTAGAAACGAACTCTATACCACTAGAAATTGAGTTATTTGGCCTGGCAAAGGGAAGTTCCAAGTGGTAAAATGTTATATAATACCTGCAGTATGCCATGTAGTGCCACTTGTTAGCTTAGATCTCTCTAGAAGAACTGCATTGACACCTTTTTTCGTCAACTGGTACAGTGTGTTACATCCTGCTATACCCCCTCCTGAAATTAATGTAAATTACAATGAATTAGAAAATACCTACTCATGTAGGTATGCCAAGAGTTTGCACATTTCCAATTCTAGCAAAATAAATAATTATACTGGATATATCTTTACTTTCTCTCGTAGATTTTTTTAATTATGTTTAACTTTTGATTTATGTACCTAATTACTGAACTTTTATTATTTACACTAAAGCTTTATTATATTATTGTACCTACCTAATATAATTGTATGTAGTACTATAATTGAATGTTTTGCAAGTTCTTGCGGTCAAAAAAGTCATTAGGTAACCAGTGATAAATAAAAAATCAACTAATGAATGCAAGATCAAAAACAATTGATAAGACTAACCGTAGCAAGTCAGATCGCGATTCTTATATTAAAAATATCGTTCAACGGTTAAATAATTATTAAGTAATACCATAACTTACCCACAATAACCACATCAGCTGACGTCACAACCTCCGGTTTCGTCGTCAAAAACCGTTCCTGCCTCACATTCTTCAAGTAATTCGCTGCTTTTATCCTAATACTCCCATCTCTCACAACTTTGAACATTTTGAAAACCGCGACGTAACTTCATCCAGCAACAACGCACGAATGAATGTTGATGTAACTTTACTGGAGAAACTTAACTTAAACATTGATAAGATGCTAAATAAAGTCTACACTTTCAAACCTTTAGTGGTCAAAGTTCAAATTGTTTGATTGATAACTCTTGTATTTTGGTCTGATTATGTTTGTTTGAACCGAGATTTGATGTTTTGTTGAACTGGGATACGTGAAGATTTATTTTGAAGAATAATTATGACGATTTATACCTCCGAAAAGTTATCTTTGAACTTTCTTTTACGGCCAACAAGTAAAGTTTTAACATAAAATAATCTAAATAAATAGAAGAAATAAACTGATATTTTTACATAATAATAACTTTAATACTTATATTTTCTTCTTCGTCTTAAAATATATTTTCAATATCATAATGATGAATTTGTCACTAATTTCGTTTTGGTATATAGGTCTATTTTGCAACATCTATAAACAAAATGTCTCTAAATATGTAAGCTCCGAAAAAAACTACATAAATTACACAATTTTTTCAAGTAGGTAATCAAAAAGTGTACCGTTTTTTAACAAAAAAAGCACACAATTTTGTATATCTAGCGGTGCTAATCGTCTGCGAAAGTTTACATTTATATGACATGACAACTGACTAATCATAGCAGCTAACATGCTAATCTAAAAAATATAAAACTTCATATTTTTGCCTAATGTCGGCAAATAATATACAATTTATACACTGTGATTCTTGGTTTGGTCTAAAGCCAACCCACGCAATCTATTTACACCCACGTTACGTTTTTTAAATATATAAACCTAAAAACAAACTAATACTGTAATTTTGCAAATATTTTGTTTGGGTTAAAGTTGTGCATATCTATAGGTCGCGTCAACCAAAAAGAACGCTGAAAATCAGTGATGTGTTTACGCATACAAAAGACTGGCGTCATCACACCTTCTTTTGTACTACCTTTCGGCGTTCTTTTTGCGTGACGCGACCTATACAGTGGCACGTTTTGCTGTTTCGGGTTGTAACCCAAGGCGGCCTGGGCAGGAGCTATTAAATTGTTCTACATAAAAAACATTATAAAATTATAACTTCCTACTCATCTTGGAAGAAAATCTAACAGTTTTCAAAAGTATACAAAAATACAGTTTTTGTTAGTATTGCCTAATGCGGGCACAGCGGCGGTTTTTACTGACCCAAAAAGCACAGTGTATTATTTTATCATCTATTATTAATCAAAAAAATACTATAATACAAACACTGGAGTGTAATTTGTTACATAACTTACATTTACGATTATAAAGTGAATAGTAAATATAACTGAACAAAAGCCTTATCTACATATTAGAAATGCTAAAAATTATTGGTACAGTACTTGTATAACATATCATAGTGGCCTTGATCTTTCAGCCCGGTTATTTATAGTGTCATGGGAATGTATTAACCCATGTCAGATTACAGAAAAAAATTATACATGGAATACGAATAACTAAGTATAATATAATTAGTTCTGGCTAAAATATTTATCACTACATAGTATAAAACAAAGTCACTTTCTCTGTTCCTATGTATGCTTAAATCTTTAAAACTACGCAACGGATTTTGATGTGGTTTTTTTTAATAGATAGAGTGATTAAAGAAGAAGGTTTATATGTATAATACATGCATGATATGTGCAGCCGTGCGAAGCAGGGGCGCGCGGGCGGGTCGCTAGTATATAATATATTAGAAATATATTTCGGATTACGAAACATATTTTGACAGGACTAAACCTAATTCCAGTTGAGTTTAATCTAATTTGTAACATCA
Source organism: Plemyria rubiginata (assembly GCA_963576535.1). Taxonomy (NCBI): domain Eukaryota; kingdom Metazoa; phylum Arthropoda; class Insecta; order Lepidoptera; family Geometridae; genus Plemyria; species Plemyria rubiginata. The sequence goes on along the minus strand of OY754908.1, from coordinate 9,682,976 downwards.
GAATCATCATCACTATCTAGGTATTTTACGTCATCAGGGTCATAGAACGGTCATTGATAAGTTATCGAAAAATTCACACGGAATTTGACACTATGCAAGTAAACAATTAAACTATTTAGTCAGCCGAACGTTTCCCAACTTGTTTTTTAAACGATAACCGAATATGTAAATTTAGAGATACGATTTGTTGAGTAAAATGAAGTTATGATGTATTCATTTTACTCAACAAATGTGTATCATCATGAGCACAATAAACATTTGGGCCAAACTTGGAATTGGTACAATTCGTGAAGGCAAGCATTATTTAGGCGTGCTTCTGACTACCCTTGAAGTCTTCAAAGACCTGAAAATAAAAGATCTCTACTTGTAGAGATCGAGGGATAACTGAAGTGTCTGGAGTTAGCATTATTAGACTTTTTTACATACACTTGTGATTTTAAACATGATGGGGACTGGCTACCCTGGGAGGGGTGAGGCCTATCCGATGTTGCCTGGCGGCATGATCGCCCGCCGCCGCCGCTACGGCCGCCTCTAGTTGTGCGCGCAACGCCACTAGCTCTCTGGTCCGCTGGTATATTGGATCCTGAAACGATTAAATGTTTTTGTTATTTTTGACAGCCTTCAAAGCTCAGTAGGTAGGAGCTCTGCTCTGCGCCGTGGTGGGTTCGATTCCCGCCGAGAATAAATAAATATTTGTGTGATGAACATAGATGTTTGTCCTGTGTCTGGGTGTAATTATATATTAACCCTCTTATTCATAATCCCTGCTATTTTATAGCGGCTTAATAGAGTATTCTTGTCACTGTCACTTTCATGCTAATGAAAAGAGACAGCAACAAACTTATCGGTATGTTATGCTATTGGCCCGCTCAAAGACTATTATGAATAAGGGCCTACGTATATATTTACAAAAATAAGTATTTATGTAACTAAAGTAATAAGTAAATATTTACAAAAAAAATAGTAAGTATTATATCAGCTATCTGGTTCCAAATATCACTAAAGCTTTGGCTTAGTTTGGGGCTAGATAGTGCTGTGTGGAAAGTCCGCAAAATACTGCCTCACTTAAAAATATGTCTTCAAGTATGCCTCGGAGACGCCTTTGGAGCAGTTGACACAAGTTTTAGAACTTTTTAGGTTCTACCACATGCCGCCGGTTTTCTAACGATGTTCGCATAAGTTGTGTAAAGTTGTGCAAATAAAGTATGTAAACAGAGTCAATTGATACACACACTTGGATATTAATATGTATAATCTGTAACTTGTCTTTCCATTGACCCTGTCTTGTCTTACTGCGATAATTTTGTAAACATAATTTTACTTAAGAGTTGTAATCATATTCTAGAATTACATCCAATGACGCGAGTAAAATAACGCAATGAACAACATATTTATAAATGTAGCAACTTTTGCAATTTCTAGCTCAAGAGATAAAAAGTATCCTGAACATAGGTTATCATAATGTTCGTAGACGAAAATACGCATACGAATTCGCAGAATTCTCATTATGCTTAAGGGCCCGGCGACAGCGGCTCGTAGTTTCGAGGTGCGATTGGCTATTATTTTATTTCATTTCGAGGAGGTTGTTTGATAGAATAACTATCCAGTGACACGCATAAATACTGTTCGAACACCAATAACACAATAATATAAGGGAAACATGCCTGAATCAGAAATCATTTTGGTATTAGTATGTTTGGCCTTACGTTTACCTAATACCAAAATGATTTCTGATTCGGGCATGTTTCCCTTATATTATTGTGTTATTTGTGTTCGAACAGTATTTATGCGTGTCACTGAATAGTTATTCTATCAAACAACCTCCCCGAAATGAAATAAAATGAAATAATAGCCAATCGCACCTCGAAACTGCGAGCCGCTGTCGCCAGGCCCTTAATGCGAACTTACCTGTTGCCTCAAAGTAGGGTTCCACCGACAATACAACGCTTTCCAAAGCTTGATGATTCTCAGCGACGCAACCGGGACCAGTACAACTTGTGGCCTGGAGAAAGGAGACGGGGGAACATTGGCCCCGAACGCAGACGGACCCCAGTACAGAGGGTTTAGGTAGAGGTCCTGCCGATTGTTGATGTAGGACCAGAGAGACACTGTCTTTGATTTCACTTCTGAAATAAGATAATTTGTTTTTCGATATTAACTTTTTTAGCAGTGCGTATATAGTTCAGGAGTGAGGAAAAAGGGGTACTAATAATTTAATCATAATATCCTGAAATGTTTAGTTAAAAATCGGACCAGTTTTGTCACTAATATTTATACTAATTGCGCTTCACCCGCGCAGATTTAAATCCCGGTATTCCCACGGGATAAAAAGTAGCCTATGTGCTATTCCAGACTATAATCCATCTCTCTGCCAAGTTTCACCCAGATCCGTTAGCCGTTCCGGCGTGAGAGAGTAACAAACATCCATCCATCCATCCATCTATACTTACAAACTTTCGCGTTTATAATAGTAGTAGGATTAGAATAGAACAACGTAGATAAACTTACCCTCCTTCACCCTCTCTCTTTCCGTGTTGAACAGGAAAGTCCCGAAGCGACACGAGTACAGATGGTCCACTATTGTAATCAGAAGTCTCTCGGTGAACTCGAATGCTGTTGGGAATTGCTGTTGCAGTTGCCAAACGCAATCCACCCATTGGACGAAGACGGGCGATCGATCCGCGTCCGAGTGACGCTCGTCGCCGTGGCCTATTCGCTGTTGAATGAAAAATATCTTTGAACAAAAGACATAAGAGAGAAATTCACAATGACGTCCTTCTTCAGCGCCGTGACTTATTGCTGCTGAGTGAGAGATATTCTTAAATAAATAACAAAAAGTAGCTTAATGCTATTTCAGGTTACGAACTATATTTGTACTGTAAATCCTAATCGGTGAGGGGATATCTGCCATGCCTGGGGATCAAAGTTGTGAAGTTGTTTCAGTTTCATATATTAGTAGGTAGCAGGATGACTTTTTTTTCTATGCAATCCTTCTACACAGTTCTTGAGCATTAAAGCTTAAATAGCGTTAAATTGACTGATTTTAGTACCTACCTAGCACATTAGGTAATTCTTCGAACTTTCTCCTTTGTTTTTTTTATTTCTACATTTTGCTGTGACACTGCGTGTGAATTATTTTTTACTTACTTATTTTATATGAAAATTAGGTAACCTACCCGACTATGATAATTTTTATTATTTTGACATTTATTTTTATTACGAAAAAAATATTATTATTATTATACATTATGATTTCATAAACATACCAGTTGGAATTTATGTCCAAAGGAGAGCCATTCCTTCTCGATGAGCACTTGGAATCCCCTCAGCGTCCTGTAGAAGGGATCCAGCATCAGCATGGCGAGGGCGGATAGCTGGGCGGTGCGGTCCCAGCCGTCGGAGCAGTGCACGAGCACTGAGGTCTTGTGGTTTTCCACCTGGAAATGTTGTTGGATATCAATACATTTCCCCCCTAGATTGATTCTTGTTAGATTAGTGTTAAGTATGTATGTATTAAATCTGTTGTTTATTAGTTACTGTGTCTCTCTTGTTGTCGTGTGTCGTGTCGTCATAAATAAAAACTTTTTCTTTCTTTCTTTACTTTCTAATATTGGTAAAGATATCACACATGCAGGGGCGTTATTCTCTATGACCAATCTAATTGCGTTTGCGTTTAGATCACGTTGTGACGTCACACAGTTAGGGCCAAGTATCTTCTTTGTCATCCTACTACTATTATAAATGCGTATTAGAGAGAATAGGGGATATTTCCAAACAACAACAAAAAATAATTACCAAAACGGACCGCGTATGTTACTTCCTACTAATATTATAAACGCGAAAGTTTGTAAGTATGGATGGATGGATGGATGGATGTTTGTTACTCTTTCACGCCGGAACGGCTGAACGATTCCGGATGAAACTTGGCAGTTATAGATTATAGTCTGGAATAGCACATAGGCTACTTTTCATCCCGTAGGAACACCGGGTTTTAAATCTGCGCGGGTGAAACCACGGGCGCAACTAGTAAAGAATGAAGTCGAAGATCACGTTGTGACTTTACACGGTTTGGGGCAAGGAATAATGCCCCGGGACTATCTAGTCAAACCTCTCAAAGCTTGTATAGATTGCGTCACGTAAAATGAACGCTAGAAGTGGAGGGGGTGTGTTTGTGCAAAAGCTAAAACTACTAATAAATACTAACTGAGCTTTGGGCTTAATAAGGGTTAATGAGTATTATGTTGTAATAATAAGATCTTACCTTATCGACTATACGCACAGCGCCGGCCAGTATACATTTTATATGTTTCAGCCAGCAACTGGCTTCAATGCCGCTAAACCATCTGTAAGTTATTATTATAATTGTATATATCTACATAGGTTTGTCTGAGATTAATGACCGCATGATCTAAAACAGCTTAGCATGTACTGGCCAGATGTTTATCATCTTACTACTATTATAAACGTGAAAGTCTGTAAATATGGATGGATGGATGTTTGTTACTCTTTCACGCCGCAACGGCTGAACGGATCTGGATGAAACTTGGCAGAGAGATAGATTATAGTCTGGAATAGCACATAGGTTACTTTTTATCCCGTGGGAATATCGGGAGTTCCGGCGAATCAGGGAAATCTGCGCGGGTGAAACCGCGAGGCGCAACTAGTAGATCTATAATATTTATCATAGAGAATCCAAGTAGTCCCAAGATCATATTCATTAAGAATACGCTACGCTACGAAAAATGCAGATACTTATGGTATGGGCAGTCTTCAAATTAGAATATTGTATTATCACTGGATTTACTAAAATTAAGGCCACACCATACACACAAGCTGATAACTAGTAAAAGTACTGGACTTTACGCTTGTTTGCATAGATTTTCAGGACGAACGATTCGAAGCCTCATCGAGCCATCAAATGGGATCTTCATCTTTAGTTCGTGTATTCTATATTATATATTCCAGAATATTTATTCCCCATCTGTTATATCAGTTCTACTAACCATTGGCATAAGTATTAATTCCTATGGCGACATTAAAAGCAAGCGCTATATGGGCTTTTGAGCTCGTACAGGATAATAGGTTTGCTAAGTAGTTTTTTGTCCTTATCTTTCTTTTTTTTTTACCTTTTTTGCCGTCACTACTTGTAAATGCTATTCTCATAGGAGACAAAATAAAGATTTTTCTATACTGTTAACTTGATAATTTTGACACTTATCTGTGTGTGCTTTACTAGCCTACATTATTGCTAAAGTAATAAATCATACCTAGTCTGATCAATCTGAGGGAAACAGAGCTCCTTCAGCTTACGCAGACTTTCCCTCATGACGTGGATGTTGTGGATATCCAGGAACACTAGATCGGCGTTCTGGTAAGCGTCTTCTGATTCATACCTGTAACCACAACACTTACAAAATAGCGCAATTGCGTAGTCGCTTCTATGCTCTCAGGAGTTATTGTGTTAATTGATTTACAATCTTATTTCAACGTGTACAATGTCGATAATAGTTGACAATGAAAAATGCTCTTCGCCGCGCCTCCGCTGGTTTGCGCTGGCCCTTGAGGTCTAGAAACGACTGGAGGAACATACCCGCCTCCTTTAGCCTTATTGGCTACGGCGTTCGCAGTGGGTCGAGCGTCCATTATGAAAAGCTTGTGCGCTTGCGCATTTGCATCCATTATCAGCTGAATGTAGCGCTCATCTTCGCGGCTTCGCTTTCCGCTTACCTAAAGGAGACATAATATATGAATTACCTACTTAGAAAATAGCTCGTCCGGCGCCTGACCGAAACCTTCGGACCGAAACTTTCGGAGCAAGAAAGACGTGATTTGATCATTGAGCAAAATGATGAGAAGTGATGACCATTTTGCACAATGATCAAAATGGTGACAGCACTGAACACTGCTTAGGTATTGCTTTAAAAGGCAAAGGTTTACCGCGGCCGTAGATTCGCCTGGGATCGTAAGCACTGTACCGGAATTCTCTCTTGGCCCTAAAAGTTACCACTGAGCGCAGTAAGCCATATAAACGCCAACCGATTTCTTTTAGCTCAGGAAATTCTATATTATAGTATTTTTTGTTCGCGCCAGGCTTGTAGCGAGGCGAGTAGCACCTCTCGTCACGCGTCCGTGTTCACTGGTTGGCTGATAACACCAAAATACCGTGGTGGGAGGTACTACTTCGCCTCACTACATAAATAGTGCGAACGGGCTATAAATGACTGATATGGAGGATATAACAAAAAACAAACTTAAAACTACAGAGTACAATGGGCGGTCTTATCGCTAAATAGCGATCTCTACCAGACAACCTTTGGATGGAAAGGACTTATGAGATTTAGAAGGGGTGTCTGGGGTGGGATATAGTAACTATAACATGAAACTTACCCCAACCAAAGGCTGACTGCATCTACTAATAGTTGCCTGGGAGCTGGGATGTATCCACGACAGGACTGGTATCCTGCCCCGGGACCTGAAAGCCGCAACTGACCGCAGCAAGTCGTCGTTGGCTGCGGCCGGCACCGCCCATACAGCTGGGTAACTGTCGCACACTTCGTACTTGTCGTTTATACGGGTTATACGCCACATGTCGTTATTAACACCCTGTAATGTAAGGAAGTATTTTTTTCATATGAGAAAATGTGAGGAATAGTTTAATATGGCCACCAACAGGTTTCCCAAGGTGTGCCCTATCAATAACAAATAACTGTTTATAAATACTTGGAGCAGAAGAGCTGTTTGTTGGCTTTCCTGGGGAAGTACCTATTACCATTACGGCTTTTTTTGCCAAGCAGCGTTGCTGTGTTTTGGTTTCAAGAGTGTGATTGCCAGTGTAATTAAAAATAGTGTATATAGACAAAAGAGGCTTAACATCTGTTTGCCTCAAGTTGATGGATCCAGGGCAACGAATGCAATGCATCGTCGGGCACGTTCCTATCGTGCGTTACTTGCGAGGCAATGCTTTGTTTTATCATTTATGTGATGGTTACCACTTGTTCTATCAACTAGATAAATAAAAAAAACATTGCGCAAAAAAAAACATCTTAAACATATTTGAGTAACAATATCTGTCAGGTAAAAATGTATCCATCCTTGTTTTTTAAAAAAGTCACAGATGCATTACTTAGGTACTAATCAATACTCTAAGATATTTTACACACAATTAACGAATTATTTAAAAAAGCCTCAGAGTAACTATCAACTAATGATAAAAAAAAAACAAATACCATGCAGTTACCAGTATACCAGTTGACAACAACGAACAAAGTAATAAACAAATTAAGGGCCCGGCGACAGCGGCTCGCAGTTTCGAGGTGCGATTGGCTATTATTTCATTTTATTTCATTTCGGGGAGGTTGTTTGAAAGAATAACTATCCAGTGACACGCATAAATAATGTTCGAATACAAATAATACAATAATATAAGGGAAATGTGCTTGGGTCAGAAATCATTTTGGTATTAGGTAAACGTAAGGCCAAACATACTAATACCAAAATGATTTCTGATTCGGGCATGTTTCCCTTATATTATTGTGTTATTTGTGTTCGAACAGTATTTATGCGTGTCTCTGGATAGTTATTCTTTCAAACAACCTCCCCGAAATGAAATACAATGAAATAATAGCCAATCGCACCTCGAAACTGCGAGCCGCTGTCACCGGGCCCTTAAAACAACTAGGTTTAATACTACAGAAAATAATAAAAGCACAACAAACATTTAATACCATTCTCCGCAGCTCTGCAATCGGCTCATACACATGCCAGCCATCTTCCGGAAAAGTCTCTGCATGGCTGAATGCAAACAGTGGAAGCCTATGTGATAGCGGAAAAGCCAACTGCTGCAGCTTCTCAAAAATCCCTCGACGGGAATGATTCTCTTGTCTGTGGGCGAAACGCAGGTTTCTCATATCCTGTGAAAAAACACATACAGTAGGGCCTCGTTAATCTCGTTAAAACAAGACCCTTTCCGGATTATAGTATGTCATACTAAATGGTTGCCACCTTTATCTAACATTTCTATAATCCGGTTAATGAAAGGTGACCATGACTGACGACGCATTGGCTCATAGCAGCTTGCACCCCGGCCAGATTACAGCAATCACTAAACAAAAAGTATGTGTCAAGCGGGAGGACTGAGGCCCTACTGTATTTTGGTAGATCAACTATTTTTTGTCCGACCCCTGTCCCAGACATTTCAATATTTTTTTCTCAAAAAGTATGGCTGCTAATGCGAAAATTAAACGTCTGCCGAATAATTAAGACTATGTATTATATGTAATAAGAACAAGCTATAGTAAAAAACATTAAATTTTACTTGAATTTATGCGGTTGTCCGAAAGACGTAAAGTGTCATTTCATAGTACAGAAATGTGTCCCCAGCCACTACTGGTTTGCAAAACTTAGAGCAGTGGAAAAAATTACTATTGGCACATAAAAACAAACTTGCCTATGACATTAAACCTGATTATTCGGTTCTAAAAAAGCTTCAATATAATTTTTATCAGTCCCATCAGTCCCCTACTAGCAAATTTCTAAATTATTTAGTTGTCCCTAAAGCTTATTGCGAATTGTAGGTCCATCGGGCAACCGCTAAAAACCTATAAGTATGATACAGAGATAGCAATTTTAGTCTGCAGCCGATAAAGCAATTGATAATGGCAGCGCAGCAGTAGAACCTACATTATAGTTTTCAATAAGAGAAATTTCGAGTTAGTCGGCTCAACAAAAGGGCATGCGTGTATTTATTGGTGTGTCCACCGAACAACCACGCCAGAGTCGTTAAGTAGCTCGATATTTTTTATAGATTTAATTGCATTATTTTAGTCGTATTGTAAGAGTAATGTTAAACATGAAAATCAGGATATTATTTAGATATTTATGCAATAAAAGTAGCAAACCCTTATAAATGTCCTATGGACAACTGTCACTTGTTGGAGACCTGTGTGGACAAAAAATAGTTGATCGACCCATTTACTATCATAATAATGTTAATAATAAGTAAGTACTTATATGAAGTTTTGTAATTTTTCTTGTATACCTACTTTACAGAATATTTCAATGCCATAAGAATTTTCTCCTTTTGATGAGGCACCACCCACTTTCTCAATGCGGGATACCTGAAACATAACAAAGATTCTGAAGCACTCTTTATATTATGCTACATATTTCCTTTGATTTGTCACAATACACTTAGCAAACTTAGACTTAAACATAGATTTGCACGTACTTGTACCGCGTTTTGGTGCCCCCGCCCATGAGAATGCGCCCCGTTTCCCGCGAGTTAGCATATTGAAGTGAACTAAAGTTTTTAAATTCGTAATAGTAACCTTTTGAATAGAACATCCGATTTAAAAATTCAAGAAGTAATCTACAGGTATTGAAATGGCCTTGCATACAAAATGATTTATTTGGATAAGGATTAATTTAAAGGTATAGATAACATCATCTGTTTTTGGCTGGCGTTTTTATTACCAAACATTTAATATGTAGAAAAGTCAGTAAACAAAACTACAATGGTTAGACATAATCACACACACACTTTCACATAACACACACACCATCACACTCATACACTGGCACTTACACAACACTCACCCTAAACATACATAATCAGCCCCCCCGTCCCCACAGCCTCATTCTAATATAATACCTATACCCCTTTACACTTTTCAGATGCTCCCTGATTAAACTAGTAAAATTGCTCCTATTTCTCATTTAATTTAATTTTAAGCACTTTGTACCCTTGATTTATTATAGTTTTCATCTTGATACTTTGTAACATGCTGTTTTAAGGAACTCTCCATACCTAAATCTAAGAGGTGGGTGTTGATGGTTACGTCACAGTTTTTAACTAATGTAACTATCTTCATATCCAATTCGTGTTACCTACCCCATTATTTTATAAGTTCCGAAATAAAATATTTGATTTGATTTGATAATATGCTATCGCTGACTTATTTGTAGTTGATTATTTATTCTTTAATATTGCAGATTTTTTTGTTTTATGGTCAACTAGCTGGTACCCGCGACTTCGTCTGCATACTTTTAATCTCTTCATCTTTTTTTTTCGCAATAAAAGGTAGCCTATGTCCTTTCTCAGGGTCTAAAGATTGTCTGTGCCAAATTTCATCAAAATCGGTTGAGAGGTTTAAGGGGGAAAGCGTAACAGACAGACAGAGTTACTTTCGCATTTATAATATTAATCATATAGTAGGGATAGTTTCCGCAGTGCATGTCATGAAAGACATTTTAAATTACACCTTGGGTTACATTTTTGATGTTTTAGTAGGGACCCCTAATTTTTTCCAGTAATCAATATAGCCCCTGTTACTCAGGGATAATGTGGCTTTTTTATGGTGAAAGAATTTTTGAAATCGGAACAGTAGTGTTTGAGCCTATTCATTACACACAAAAATACAAAGATTACCTCCTTATAATATTAGTGTAGAATTTAAGCAAATGCTTTCTTAGGACATACAAAATAAGTACTTACAACACCTAAGGGTACACTCAAAGTGCCCTGCAAAGCTGAAGACTCTGTGGGTCTGAAATGTAGCTGATAGTTGGTCACTTTTAGTACACCTCTTGATGGGCCACTGTACGGACATAGGTATGTGACATCACGAGCCACACTCATCACTTTTTCACCATCAAGGAGCTGGATGTCTCCGAGTACTTGGGGCTGTAATAAAAAATACATATGGTCATTATGTTTAAGCTTTTACTTAAAAATAATTATTGGCAGTAAATAAAATTAAAGATAGGTAACTCTTAGCATAAATAAAACCTTTTACTGGCCTTAAATAGTTCACAATGCTGTCTGTGACTGTGAATGCGTTTGACAAACAAGCAAACATGTTCTGTTTTAGATTTGTTCATCACCAAATCCTTAAAATGAAAGCCAGGTAGGTACTGTACCACTCCTAGCAGGAAACTAAATAGATACAAATTAGACTACAAAGCCCACAGGAAATAGGAAAACAACGGTAGATTATTTGCTAAGAATAAATTTATCCATAAAAGCAAAACTTACGGAGTCTTGTCCGTGTTTAGAATTCAATGAGCTTGATTTCGAGTCAGAATCCAACGAATCGGAACTGGCATTTTTTGATAACGAAAAGTCTGAATTTAACAGTTCAGAACTATTATGTTTATCCATAATCACTTGTAGAAAATTCTTGCAATAATAATTTCTGGAAAAATAAGCAAAATCCCGAAGAATTTCCTGAAAGGAAAGAAAGAAAATTACTGAAGTCTACTGAAAAAACAATGAATGAATGACCGAATTGACCGACCGAAGTTGACCGAACAAAAGTTCTTCGAACTATGTTATTCGTTCGATGCTGCCATAGGAAAAAGCAAAATAACGTGTAAGTTCCTTCATACTTTTTTCGTCCGTTAGATCCTCTGAAGCGGGCAAAAATACCTAGCGATCTGAGAACCCCCTTCATTCAAATTCTTGCTATTTGGGCATTCTCGGGGGCTCTCGGCAAATGTTTGAATGGGAGATTATTTCAACCCAGCTAGCACCTAGCTTCCTTGGACATATAAACTTACCGTAGGTATGTACTTAACGATTTTAAATTTTTAATGCTATGCTAGCTAATCAATCGAGTGGCGGCCAAAGAATTTTATCTACGCAAAACGAGCGGCTATGAACCTCAGAAGAACAATCCCTTACCTTTTAACTTCAGGTGTGTCCGTCTGTGTAAATTTAAAATTCCCGACTCTCTACCTGACAACAAAAAAACTAAATAATAATAAAATAACGCTGTTGTTATAAAATACCATTAAGAAAAAATTTGTTAGGTTTTTGGTTAGGTACCTACCTACATGGTTTCCACCAAGCACTTCGATGTTAGATCGATAACTTTGATTACCATAGTTATCCTAGAAACTTTTACTCGGTGATAATGTGCTTTAGACTTAACAACTCATAGAGAGATTATAATTAGATAAAAGACTACATATAATCTGTATGTATATAAATATCTGCCTTGTAATGAAGTTCTCAGATGGTGTGAGTTTGAACACATATCTCACTTACAAACAAAAAGAAGATTTAGAACAGGATAGAATATTAAAATCTGAATTCTTTGATTGGAATATTAACCATCCCAAATCATTAGTTATAATATGCATTGAAGAAATATCAGATAAATGGATGGGTACGTTTTTCATAGTAATACTAAATATAATATTACTACTAAGTTATTTTCCTATGAATATAAGCTAACACAGTAGTAGTAGTAGTGTATACAGTAGTAGGTATACAACACGTTAACGTTTGTGAACTTTAGGTATTGATTATAACTGGCTTATCCAGTTCCACAATGAAGAAGTGTATATAATGTCGGACATCAGCCTTCTATAAGTATGTACCTATAAATTTCCAAGAAGAAAGATTTTGCACAATGTCGAATATAATATAATAAATGTTACCTACTTATTTTGTTATCATCACAGGCTATCCAAAATTGGAAGAGTTGATTGCAAAAGACAGAGAATATTTCTTACAAATATTGAACACCAACGTACCTCTGAATATACTGGTGGATAACATAAAAAGCGATATATTTTGGAAAAGATGCTATAATTCCAAGTGGTCCGATAAACCGATTGTTCCCGTTGGTAAGAAATGGGTTAACATTTTTATGGAGCGACATTTTGCAGATATTTTGGAAAACATGAACCCAAGAAATTATGATCCGGAAAAGGTAGTAATTACACTGTGCTATAGTTTTGCCAAAGTTTGTCTTAGATGTCTTACCTATATTTATGTTTTATTGATTGATCAGGTTACGGACCTAGTAAAGTTGTGTGGTCCATACATCCAAAAATTAACGATTCAAAGTCTGATACCATCAGACATTCCAGTTCAAAGGATGACTTCACCTGAAATGGCAGATCTCATTACCAGCCAACGCCAAAATGGCACTAAAGTTTTAATAAAAAATGGAGAAGTTCTATCTAGAGGTAAGTTTGTTAATCTGCTTTCATGCTTTATGTTAAAATTCTAGCTACTCATCTCGTTATTTATTTTCAGACCACATATCACTGCATGCTGCCATAGGGAGCCTCGGAAATTTAACAGAACTGCATATCACTTATCAGTTACGTCACATTGGAATCGATTTTCGCAGAGATCAATTTCAATTCACTAACAACGATGCCAAGAACCTCGCACGTGGGATTGAAAAATGTATTCAGCTAAAAATTTTGAGGTGAACAGTGTTATAATTAGCTATAGGTACAGTGGGTACCTAAAGCATAACCCAGCCTGATTCTTTCCTATAGGTACCTAATGGTCGAACAGTGTAGCATGGGCTCTGATCTCTAACTTGTATTAATACAGATCGGTGAGCATGGGTATAAGTTTCTACATACAATCATATTGCCAACATTTATTTTGATGCCCCTAATTGATCGAGTTTTTACCGATATTTATACCTACAACTCAAATAACAAAAAAGAACACCTATTTATTTAATCATCTTTCTGTCCTTATACCACGCTAGGTGGGTCGGCACAACAGGTTTTCTTTTTCTCAAGGGAGTACTAAGTTTGTATAACATACATAAATATAGCAGAAATTTCTTGCTTTTTCCACTTTAATAAATCATTCTTCATCTCGATGCTCACTTCTTTTTTACTCATACCATCTTTCACACTATCACTGTCCATCCATTTTTTTGGCCTGCCTCTCCTTTCATAGGTCCTTTCACATCCAATTAAAATACCTACTAATAATAATGTATTAAGTAAGTACTGCGTTATTATTTCAGAATATCTAGAAGCGATATGAACTGCCAAAAGTTAAAATATATTCTTCGAGGACTTTCAGATAGTCAAAATCTAGATACATTAGATTTTAGCCATTGCAAAATTGGCGATGAAGGCGCATCATCCATTGCCAAATTTATAACGAAGCGTGAAAACTTGCGATCTATTGTCCTTACCGATAATTTATTTGGTAATAAAGTATAATTCAAATAGAAGACAACTCAATAAATAGGTACCTTCCTAAGTGGTTCGTACCTACCTGAATACCTCAATTTATGCTGTTAATATTTTTCAGGTCCTACTGGAGCAGAAAATATATCGAATGCTCTAAATCATTCCAGCTGTGGCATCCGAACGTTAGATCTACGCTTGAATAGTAGATTAGGCTCCGATGGCATTGCTCATATTGCAGTTTCAATAGCGAGGGGCTGCAATCTTACTCAGTAATACTACCTAATGTACCTTATTTTTCACCTCAAAAATAACATTGGATTACTTAAAAAAATACAAGCCCGACCAACCTTTATTACATCGGTACATTTATGTATTTCTAGCTTAAATATATCTGGATGTGGTATAAAACCCGGGCCATTGACTAAAGCTCCAAGTGGTGTATGGTCAGTTACAAGCGCTGAAAACCCTCCTACATGTGGCGAACTTTTAGCGCGAGCTATAGGATTGGTTAAAACACCTTTACGATCCTTAGATATCAGTGTAAACAATATTGGCTCTGTAAGTGAACTCCCTGCAACCCGTGGGACTTAACTGCGGGCTAACAAGCAGGGAAGTTCGCAGTTAAGTCGTACGGTTTGTACCTACTTGCTCATTAAATATTCCGTCACAATATTTTAATCACTTTTCTAATAATATTCATATTTTTTTGTAGCCTAGTGATAACATACTATCTAACGCCATCTGCTTAAGTTATATAGTAGATCTTAATTTAAAACGCTCAGGAATGGGCCCGATGGCCATATCAATAGCAGAAGCAGCTGCTGCTGCACAGAGATTGAGAAGAGAGGCAGACAAAGGAATACGATTTAGAAGAAGTGCTGGAAGAGTACTTCAAGCAAGACGTGTAGTTAAGGGCATGAACATAGGTTTGATATGCATTGGTATTTCTATTTTTTTTTTTGAAATAAATATTGATTTACTTTGGTACTTTTCCTATGAACGACGGCTTAAATTAAGGGTCAAGAAAGAGTGACTTAGATTTTTTTTATTAAGGGTCAAGAAAGAGTCTTACTTAGAATTTGATTATAATAATATCATATGTTATAGATGCGGATCCAATATTGCTAGCGCAGCAACTTTCTGCACGGCCTTCTCTTGTATCTGTGGCGTCTGAAGAAGGAATGTTTAGTTTGCAGACTCAACCACTGCCCTCTGATTTTGGATTTGTGCCTGCGTTCAAGGTAAGAAACATGAAGCTTAGTAATCCACTCAGAAATGTATACGATGTTTACTCATAAAATACATGAACCTTAATTTTTTTCACAGAATCCTATGCCATCATCGCGAGCATCATCAATTACTGGACCCCCAACATCACGAAGATCTAGTCACCATATGATTTTGGAACCAGTAAAGGTATACTCATAATTTAATACATTTTTAGATAGGTACCTATCAAGGTAAGATATTTTAAAATTTCGTAAACTCTAACAGAATTGGTTCGTTCTTAAGCACAAAAATTCTAATTTCAGGAAGTCCGCAAGACTGTCTTAATACGTCGTGGTTCTGATGGATCTCTCTTACAGCCTCGCAGTGATAACTCAAGACGTCATATAAAAATCATTGTTTCTTAATTATGTCAATGAATAATGTAGGTACATATGTACTTAAAATCAAATGTGCAAAGTGCACTTGGTTTTTTTTTTCACGCACGTGTGATCAGTGAGAAATTATGTACCTAGGTCTGCATGTAGGTACCTAAAATAACTTTATTAGACATAAATATTTGGGTAAAATTCGATATTGAATCCATAGGCTCGTGAACTAGTTAATACTGTGTTTCAGGAGCCAGTGGCTTTTTCCATAATTTTGAAGACAAAGGTTATGTCGAATAACACTTTTTTTGTAGAAAAAAATCAAACGAACTAGGTTTACTAATAACACATATTCAAAAATTGCGGGCTTTCAAAGATGTTTAATTATATTAATTGCAAAGAATCATCTAAATTGATATAAAATAAAAATGAAAAAAGTACCTAATTGTTTGTCCATCTGCATTAATATCAAAGTGCACGTTGTCGTAAAAGCATTGTGTGTGACTAATAGTTATGCCCATAATAATAATTCCAATTCCTTATGATAAGGATGAACAGCTTGTAAAAATAAGTAAAAAATAGGTTAGTACCTATAGGTATAAATTCAAAGGTAGATAAGTAGGGATGGTAGAATATGTAGGCATGGTAGCTTAAATAGTTTTTGTAAAAAATAAAAATAAATGCACTGAGCATATTTTCGGCGTTTGAATATGATCTTTAATTCATTGTTACTATTGTATTTAACCTTGTATTGTTTATTGAGACTGGTGTACAAATGTGAAACTACTACGTTAAATTGCTTCTGAACGAATGTTGTTGTCATTCTTAGTATAGTACATTTGCCGACTCTTCCATAGGTCACCGACAGTTGCGAAACGATAAGATGATGATATGTATGACATGCAGCCTATAATATCCCCACCGAGGACATACATTTCAGAAATCGCTTTCAGCGATAAAGACATTGTAGGTACTTTGTACCTACAATGTCTATGTTTAGGTTAAGCCTAGATTTATGATGCATTCTGGTGTAGGTACCTACATTAAAGTGTTATCTTTCTATGTATCTTTGTGTGATGAAAATAGATGTTCGTTCTCTCTCTGAGTTTTACATAATATTTTAAGCAGGTTTGTATTTTGAAAAATATGTGATTATGTCTTATCAGCTATCTGGTTCCCATAGTAAAAGCTTTGGCCTAGTTTAGGTCAAGATAGTGGTCGTGTGGAACGTCTAGCAATATTTGATATTTATAATTTTATGAAAATTTTGCTCACCGCTCTCAAGCTATATAAGTGTTAAAATTAAGGCTTAAGCTTATTTAACCCAAAATTCCATCATAAAGTATGTGCATACCTACTTGACACTCAAATACAACCGCGGATAACACTTACCCAAAATTTTGGGTATGGTTCGAAACTAGCAACATATTTCATAGACAATATGTGACTCTGTTTCCGCCTCCTCTGCTAGTATAATGTAGTATGTCACAGTCATCAGTCAGTTAGATCAGTCAGTCGCAAGTACCTATTCAAATTCTTTGGTCAGTCGTCTCTTGAGTCGTCTCACGTCTGTCGTTCGCTCGTTCAATGAGTTCTATGGTCGTTCGTATCGTGCGGTCGTCTGTCCGTGTATGTCAGTTCGTTTCGTCATCGTCCGTCAGTCAGTCAGTCTTTCTTCAATTCTTCATCAGCCAGCCATGTTTAGTGGAATGTGTTTCGGAATGGTGCTTGTGATAAAATAAAACATTGTGTCAATCTAACTAAATACCGAAAACGTTCTTGATAGTTGTAAATTGTGAATTTTAAATGTGTTACTAGTGCGAGTGAAGTGAATACAAGCCGCTAAAATGAGTTGGGGTGTTGAGCTTTGGGTGAGTAGGTAACATCTCATTTCGATGAGCGAGTTGGATTGTTCGGTGTCGGTTGCCCACGAACTACTTGTTAATTTTTGCGCAACGCTAGGTAGTTTTTTAAGCTAGAAAACTTATTGTAGGTATAATTTGTCTTAGATCTTTGACTGAAAAATGCCATGGCAAGGTACTAACATCCATGGTCTTTTCGAAATATTGCTACAAACCCTCGGAAAGTGACAGTTTTTTTCCTTCCCACAAGTACAGTTTCTATCCTAATTACCACTCAATAGGTTTACTTACTTGAATGGTATTTATTTTGCAACACAATAAATGTATACATTCCACCAGTAAGTAGGTGTTTTCTTTTTGTTGTGCTGTTGTGTATTTTGTTTTATATTACTTAGGTTTTTTTACTACTCCTACCTACTTCCTATAAAATACTTTATACATAAAACCCATCAGTTTTAGACATAACTCCTGACTCCATTCTAGGTGTTGTGCACATCAGAAACTTAAAGGCTGGGGAATATTTCATTTCAATTCATTTTATTATCTACTTTTTTAATAGAAAATAGGTACAGGAATATACTTGTTAAGACTATTTTTATTTTTTAAACCTATATCACATCACATAATGAAGTCTCTGAGACATCTAAGTAATAATGAGGCAATCATTATTAGATGTCTCTGAGAGAGAGATGTACTCAAATAATTGAGTTCATACCTACCGCAAACCTAAGATCAATGTAAATTAGAGAAGAGATAGTGAAGGCTATGAATCACAGTCATGAGCCTATTTCATTTATACTTATTAAGTAAATAATGATTATATTAGAAGCAAAGAAGATTGAAATGGCAGTTAGGAAATTTTTCGGTTAAACTATAGCTACCCTGGTACCTGAGTTGAGGGTTGGGGATAGGGGGGATGCATGTGGGGGTAGATGGCAAGTCTTTCCCTATAGTTCTTTTTTCTAGGAAATGAAAAAAATTTTCTTCAAATTTCTTCACTAAAAAAAAAAATAACCCTAACCTAATGAGAATTCCTTCCCTTGAGTCTTTTTGTCATAGAGATGAAATATTACTACCAATTTTCTTCATATAAAAAAAAAAACCCTAACCTAACTAGTAACTTACCTGAAAAATTAAATTATTTTTTTTCATTTCCTAGAAAAAAGGACTCAAGGGGAAGACTTGCCATCTACCCCCACTTGCATCCCCCCGATCCCCAACCCTCAACTCAGGTACAAGGATTGCTATAGCCAACCCAATTTTTCTTCATTACTGTTCTGAGTCATTATTGGGTGATGCATTGGTAGAAAACTTCATTAACTTATCAGTTTCTATGTAGGTAGTCACAGCACAGTGACCTCATATTTACCTACCTACCTACTTTGTAAGATAATTAGAGACCATGCAACATAGTAAATAAAACCACTAGATCAAAGACAATCCAGTAAAGCCTGTGTATGGCAGTGGATATCCCTCTTATGTTACTTATGATGATGATAAGCAGGTAAACATAACAGTAAGGAAGTAATTATCACTAATGAGACTGAAATACCTATGTGTAAGTAAGTAATTATTTAATTTACAAACCTAATTGTCTTCAATGACCATGTCATAATCACAGGTTCATAGGCTATTTGCTGATTAATTATCTAGAAACCGCTAAGCATATACATAGCCACATCACAATTAGGTACAGAATTTAGAGGCTCTGAAGCTGCCTGTACCATCCCTCTGACTTGCATAATATTCTCTGCAAATGCACAAAAATGTTACAGATTCAGTCAGTATAACATGTATTACATAATTAGGTAGGTACCTAATATTATTAATTTTTAAAGAATTATTGTATTTAAACAGAACTTAGCTAGGGTCCACAAAATATATAGGTACCTAGCTAAGTAATTACAAAAAGTCAGTAGGTTGGCCCAGTCTTACAAACCAAAATATAACACATAAAAAAAAATTGTATGCATTATTCTATGGAGGTTCTTATGTTGAAGACATCTGGAGCCATTCTCCAAACAATAGATGGTAAGTACTTCCTATCCTACTAATATCTTAAATGCGAAAGTTTGTATGTATGGATGGATGTTTGTTTCTCTATAACTCCAGAACGGCTGAACGGATCTTGGTGAAAATTGGCACTAAGATATATTATAGTCTGGAATAACACATGGGCTACTTTTTATCATGTGGGAATACCGGGATTTTAAACTACGTGGGTGAAACCGCAGGGCGCTACTAGTATACAATAAATGTCAGTCTGTAGACTTCATCATCATCATCATCATCAACCTATGTTAGTCCACTGCTGGACGTAGGTCTCTCCCAAGACGCGCCACTGAGCCCGGTTTTCGGCTCTTCTCATCCAGTGCGTGCCAGCTACATTTCGCAGATCGTCGCCCCACCTTGCCGGAGGACGTCCTACACTACGCTTACCTAAACGCGGTCTCCACTCAAGTATTTGTTTGCTCCAACGATTGTCGGATCTACGGCAAACATGGCCGGCCCACTGCCATTTCAGCTTGCTAATCCTTTGAGCTATGTCGACTACTCTGGTTCTCTGTCGGATAACCTCGTTTCGGATCCTATCCTTCAGAGAAACTCCGAGCATAGCTCTCTCCATAGCTCGCTGAGCGACTTTCAGTTTGTGGACCGACCCTACTGTTAGTGTCCACGTTTCGGCAGCATAGGTCATAACAGGTAGGACGCACTGGTTGAAGACTTTCGTCTTCAAACATTGAGGGATGGGCGACGAGAAGACCTGACGAAGTTTCCCAAACGCAGCCCAGCCCAGCTGAATTCTCCGGTTTAGCTCTCTCTCAAAGTTGTGTCTACCCAACCGCAGGGTCTGCCCGAGGTAGACATACTCCTGCACAACTTCGAGAGGCATTCCGGCGACAGTGATCGGCTCTGGGGTGATGCGATCATTAATCATGATCTTTGTTTTATCTAAGTTCATACCCAGACCGATCCGTCGTGAGGCAGCAGCTAGGCTGTTTAGCATCTGTTGTAAGTCCTGCAACGATTCTGCCACTATGACGATGTCATCAGCAAACCGTAAGTGTGAGATGTATTTGCCGTTAATGTTGATGCCCATTCCGGTCCAACTCAGCGTCTTAAACAGATCTTCCAGTGCGCATGTGAACAATTTGGGGGATATGACGTCCCCTTGTCTCACTCCGCGGCGCAACTGGATAGGTTTAGACTGCTGGTTCTGGACCTGAACAGACATGGTGGCATCATTGTATAAGCATCTCAGCACTTCGATATATCGCCAGTCAACCTGACATCGTTGCAAGGACTGCAGAACAGCCCAGGTTTCGACAGAGTCAAAGGCCTTCTCATAGTCCACAAACGCTAAGCACAAGGGCTGATTATACTCTTCGGACTTTTGTATTATCTGCCGCATTGTGTGAATGTGGTCTATGGTGCCAAATCCTGCTCGAAACCCGGCCTGCTCCGGCGTCTGAAACTCGTCAAGTCTTCGCGCAAGACGGTTCGAAATAACCCTGGAAAACAGTTTGTAGATATGGCTCAAGAGTGAGATCGGTCTATAGTTCTTCAAGAAGGCTTTGTTGCCTTTTTTGAAGAACAACACCACGACACTCTTGCTCCATGCCCTTGGAGTTCTCCCATGGTTAAGAACGGAATTAAAAACACGTTGGAGTTCCCTTAGAACAGGAGAACTACCTGCCTTTAGGAGCTCCGTAGTGATTCCGTCTTCCCCTGGGGCTTTTCCATTTTTCAACTGTCTCAAGGCCATCTGGATCTCGTCGAGGCTGATCTCTGGAAGATCTTCTGTGTAGTGGCGGGTCAGTGTGGCTCTAGCATCCTCGTGACTGGGTTCGGGACATGATATATGCGAGGCGTACAGCCGACTGTAAAAGTCCTCTATCTCGGCTAGGACCTCTGACTTGGAAACGACTGTATTACCCCTCGGTGTTGTAAGCTGTGTCAGATGGCTTCTGCCAAGTTGCTGCACAAACACTTTTGACCCCCGATTTTGCTCAATTGCTCGTTCAATGCGAATAGTGTTGGAGCGTCGGAGGTCGTAGCGTATGTGCTTTGCGATGGTTTTGTTGAGAGCCCGGTATTCTGAAAGCGTGGTTGGGGTAAGTGGTGATTGTCGCCGTTTTTCCATTAGACGAAGAGTCTCGTCCGAGTACTTGGTCTGTCTGCCCGTACGTCTGACTTGGCAGAACCTAGTCCCTTCTTCCCTGAGGATGTCCACTATGTTTTGAAGGTCCTGATCCACGTCCTCAGTAGGTTCCAAAGCAGCGAATCGGTTTTCAAGCTGAAGTTGAAACTTTTCAGAGCCTATTGTGGTTTGAAGTAGGTTTGGTCTGAGCGTAGACTTTATCAAGCGAGTGCGTTCAAGCCTGAAATCGATATTCAGAGTGCCTCGAAGCAGTCGGTGATCGCTACCGGTATTAAACCTGTTGATCACTGAAACATCTCTGAATATATGCTTCTTGTCCGCTATGATAAAGTCTATCTCGTTTTTCGTCACAAGGTCAGGGCTTCGCCAGGTCCACTTTCTCTGCGGACTCTTCTTGAAAAAAGAATTCATCAAGAAAAGTCCCTCCTTCTCCAGAAAGTTTACTAGCATTTGCCCCCTGTGGTTCCTACAACCAAAACCATGTGGCCCTATAGACGATTCGCTGCAAGTCTGTATTCCTACTTTGGCGTTGAAGTCCCCCATTATAATGTTAAAGTGTGCCTTCGTGGTGTTATGCAACGCCTTAGCAATGTCATCCAGGACAAACTCCACTTCATCATCCGAGTGTGACGAGGTCGGCGCATACACTTGAACAACCTTGAGGGAGTACCTCTCGGTTAGTTTAAGTACCAGGTATGCAACCCTGGTCGACACACTGGATATTTCAGTGACGCTGTCGGCGAGGGACTTATGGACCAGGAACCCTATACCGCCTTGGGAGGTGAGGTCGCCCTCGCGGTAATACATGAGATGGCCAGATTCTAGGGTCACGGTGTCCTCTCCCTCTCTTCGGACTTCACATAAACCCAGAATATGCCATTTGACCTTCTCAAGTTCTACCTCGAGCTGCGCCAGGTGTTCATCCAGCCGTAGAGTGCGTCCATTATACGTAGCCAGGGTCAGTTGGGATTGGGATGGGCGGCCTTTCATAACCCGGGGATTCTTCGCACCCCCTGCCCCGCCGTTACCATGACCGCCGCCTTGGCCAGGAATAGCAAGGCGACCGGGAACTGGGGGCCGTTTTTTATTTGTGTTCATCATTTTGGGAGGTGTGCCTTAATCGCCACGCTGGGCATGCGGGTTGGCGATCGCAGAGGCACAATTTTTTCATGTCACTGACGCTGCTGCCCGTCAGCGGCCAGGAATTTGATTGTGTCCGAATTGGGAAGGGCTATACCGCCATCGACCGGTCGTCAGAGCCTCGTTAGTTACTGCAGGATGTACCGCGTGCAGGTGGAGGTTGACTATTGGAGCTAGGGGTGGTGTGTAGCTCCCTTACATCCCAGTCTGTAGACAGTAGTCTGTAGACTATTGTGTGCTAATCCTCATGTACCTACCTACCTCGGAACCTCATGTATCATCACTCATATAGGTACTCTCTCAAAACATGCCTGCTTAAAACATGTCTAGAAAATTACACCGACCTGAGTCTAATAATAAATAACCTATTAAGTAGGTATCATAGCCTAATTAAAGAACTAACACCCAATACCTAGTTACAAAGTTCTCCAAGATTCCTTGTGGGTATCTTATTTGTTATTAGGTACCTAGGGTCGTTATTTTCCTCCCTCCCTCCACTACAAGCGGTTTAATAGCTATCATTAAAAAAAAACCTTTCTACTTACCCTACTAGGTGTAAGACGTGAATTGTGCTTACTCTGAGATGATAATTAGGGAGGTATTTAGGTACAATGCTTTTGGTACTAGTGCTTGTAATAGTTCGTGCACACACATGAGGCGTGGTACAGTACAGGGTAAATCGTTCCTTGCGCTATGTTATTAGGCATAGGAACAGATGTGTGTTATTTTTTTCTGCGCGAAATGTCTAAGCTGGCGGCCGTTGACCCTCACACGCACATAAACACCATATCGCAAGTACACGACACTGTTTATTTGTATCTAGAAGTGTGCGAGAGTGGTCAGTGTTGGCAAGCGGCAAGGCCGGTGGCGGCCCGCATTCCGCTCGACTTGTTCTACCTAGTTGTGAAATGAGCCCATTCGTTACATGTTACCTACTGGTAACTTCTTATCCATCTCCCATCAATATGTAGATGCGAGTTACCTATCTATTTTTATGCAATTTTATGTTGTACAAGAGAAAGTGAAATTTCATTCACCAATATCTACCTACTTGATAGTAGCGAATTTAAATATTAAAACACTTCTTTTATTACGACCTCTTTTTTCCAACGACAAAGGTCAAATCTCTAAGAAACATTATTATTAAGTATTTCTTATAAATATCCTACTAATATTATTATAAACGCGAAAGTTTGTAAATAGGTATGGATGGATGTTTGTTACTCTTTCACGCCGGAACGGCTGAGCGGATCGGGATGAAACTTGGCAGAGAGATTGGTTATAGTCTGGAATAACACAGGCTACTTTTTATCCCGCGGGAATACCGGGATTTATATCTGCGCGGGTTAAACCGCGGGGCGCAATTAGTAGGTATCTTATAAATTCACATAGGTAGGTAAATGTCTCAAACCAATAGACAAGTGTGACGGAGAGTTTAGGGAGATTTTTGCTCTTTCAAATACCTAGGTAGGTTGCCTACCTAGGCTCGAGTCAATTCAATTACCTGGCACGATTATACCACCATTATGTGAGTAGGTCTTCGAATACTAGGCACCTAGTTTTCTTGTAGGTTGGTAGGTCTTAATTTATCCCTGAACTAGTTTTCACTTACCGACCGACTACAGCGGCTGATAGATTGATATTGTGCCATTGTGCCTAGTTTACTGGCATAAATGTAGCCATTCACCTTGCAATGCTGCGTGTGCGATTCGTGAACACAAAATATATTACGGCACAATATCTTCGATTGGTAGGTACCTAACCTAACTGCTAACTATATACGCATGCGAAACTTTTAAATACTTATACCAACCATTTATTATTATCGAAAATTCTAATTAATTATAAAGGGCTCAACTCCCTGGAGAAATACAGCAAACCTCTCATGGGAAATGACGCTTATTCTAACCAAAGGTCAAGTGCAATGCTAGTTTTAAGGCGCCCTCATAGACAAAGCAAATTGAACCTCCCTAATATAAGGGGAAGTTTCATCTTTACTCGAAAACGAGAGGTTTTACTTTTATGCCATAAAACCGTTTGATGTAAGACTTGTTATATACATGTAAGACTTGTTATAGTGCCAAGCAAAAGGCAGCTTGCATGCATTCATAGCTTTACACGTAGGCAAAACCTATGTAATATGAGGTGATTTTATAGCGGTAGCTTTTATACCACCCTCTCTTTAGATTTGCTATCACGCAGCAACACCAACACGTCATGTTGTAAGGTGTTATGCAAAATACTAGTTACTTACTTAGACCCGTCGATTGAAGAAATAAACCAGGTAGGTATTATATTTATTTTCTGTCATTAGGTACGCCCTCCGTAAGTCGTTCTGCTTGATTGGTTTCCATTGACACATACTTGTTATTGCACTGGTGAGGTGCAAGTGCCGATTGACTTGAGAAACCTTAATAGATTCAAGGCAATTGCTAAATCGTAAATTGATACTCGTAAGCCTCAATTGCTTTATTCATAAATGAGACGCGGCATACAGTAGGTATAACGATGTTTTGTCATTGGAACAACATTAGAATTTTGTCGTCAAACCTAGCGTCGGCGTAAACCACACGTAGGCTTTATTTGTTTGCCTTGCCGAGGCAACTAGTGGTTGCACCTTTTAACCCCCAGCGATCGATAAGGGAACTGGACTTATAGGGTGCGATGCGAGTGTTTGTTTTGTTTGAATGACAGTACAATCCATGTCCCTGAATTTCGCATGAAACTCAAGTGGCTTCCTATCCGCTATCGCCGGAATGCACATGTTCTGTCCCTTCTCTATAATACTCTTTTTAATTCATCCTTTCCTCCTTACCTAAAAGAGCGTTTTGAGTTCCTGCATCAAACTAACGATCTAAATCTTCGATCCTCCGATACCCTGCAGCTTGCAACTCCTGTTCATAGCACAGAAATGTACGCTAAGTCATTCACCATACAAGCTATAGGACTATGGAACTCTCTGCCTGTATCTGTCCGACTTTCAAAATCCTTACATATTTTTAAAACAAATGTTCATAATCATTACTTTTCCTTGTTGTCTAAGTAGGTATATTATCCTTTCATATGTTTGTGTAGTTGATATGTATTATATAGTATACTTAGTATATTTATATTTTGTTCATATATAATATATTATTATTATGTATGTGTATTATTATTAGGAATGCTTAATTATTGTATATGTATTATATTTTATTTTTATTATTTTACTTGACTTTAGGAATAGTTATAATAGTTATTATACACCACCAAAAACATCTTTATAGTTATTATTGTACACCGCCGCCTCTGATTTTTTCATATCCTTTCCATCCAAAGGTTGTCTGGAAGAGATCGCTTTTAGCGATAAGGCCGCCCATTGTACCTATTCTTTGTTAAATTTTCTGTATATGCTTTCTTTTTGCTCTGTGTACAATAAAGAATTTATCTATCTATCTATCTACAATCCCTATTGAACACACATTAGACAGAGCTCCAAAATGCAAACATGTTTAATTTTATAAAACCTTCGAAATTTGCTATAAAAATGAGAATTTCAAAACCTAGATATTATCCATAACAGAACCTCAAAATGTTTGTATATGATACCACCACGTCTTTACATCTTGCGTGATTTGCAAAGGCGTAGGTGAGGATTATGGCAGGTCGGTTGATGTAGTAACGAAAAATACTTCGAGGAACTTAAAAATAATGCTTACTGTATCGGATCACTCAATTTTAAACTCTTATTGAATGTGGTAGAGATCAATTTCGCGCATAAAATCTTGACAGCCTTTATTTGGCGTGGGTCCTGTATTCTGGTCGAACCGGTTCTCCACCGAGTCTGACTGGACCTGCTGCCGCTCGCCAAATGAGTCGTGCGCGCCTACTGCAACGTGTTATGATATCGCTTAGATATTATTGAAATACAACCTCTAGCGATATTCTAATAAATTCAACGCTGGATCGTTACAAAACACCAGGGTGACCCCAATGTTTTATTGAAGAAAATCGACGGACTGATGCTGACCGAAATAAAACGGAATAAGCCTGTAACTAATCGCATAGGTGCGGCGGCATCAAGGCTATTGAGGGTAGTGTCTAAAGGTCACACCTTGAAGTAATACGAAACTAGTACAATTAAGCAGCACTTAGCGGATCGACCCACCCTTCGCAATAGCTTGCATAAGATTGGGTTTCAGGCAGAAGCTCCTAAAATATACAACTTAATTACCTACCTAGGTAATTTTATTAAGAAAGTCTTTGTCTGAGTCAGTCATATGACTCTTAAGTGACTTTGACTTGGAAGTTCCAAATGACTAATTATGACAGAAATCTGTGTCAAGCGTCATACAAATTGTTTTAAAAACCACAACTCTGTCATGTTTTATTAGAAAAATAATGATCCTTCACGACGATTTACCTCAAAACTCTTTCTTCTTCTTAGGGGTTTCTTGATTATGCTCCATAGCGTGTGAGGTGGTTACAAAATGACCCATACCAGATTATCAACCTTCCTATAAAATTATTGATGATGCCACCCGAAAGCAATGGTGATGCAATCTCATTGAAGCAATGGCGAAAGAATACACACCTTTGTATGAGCACGCAAATTTCAAAATGTTCTTTCACGACCGGCACTGAATGTGAACCATTCACGAGGAAAGCAAATATCCGTAGCTTGGCGTAGTAGCTCACATTGCAGCGTGCTGGTAAGATCCGTGAACGACTTGATTAAAGACTGCTTGCGGTCACATTGTTGGAGATACCCTGAGAAAATGATATGAGTGCAAACATACCTTAACCGGTGCGAGGCCGCTCATCAATACATCAATAAACGCAATTCCAGAACTGTGCTGTGGTACAAAGTGTACCACAGTGTAGTGTGAAGTACATGTACATCACTAAACCTGTTCGTCTTACCTGGTCCTTTGCCAGTACCCAGAATAATCTTAATTTCTTCAAACAAAACAAGGTAGAGTATGGTCAGCTATCTTCTTTTTGTAGGTTCGGCGAAGCTCCATGAACATTATTAATGTTCTTGGAAGTGCTTAGAATCTTGGGTTTGTACCTAGAAATTGTGACGGTTATATAATCCAGTAATTTGTGAATATGTCTGCGTGCTCGACGAATTTTAAAAACACTCTTGTGAAAGTTTTGCATTTTCACCTACTTACTATTCATGCAAGTCAAGGCGTAAGCTTGATGAATTTTTAACCGGTAACCAATTCAAATTTTACATGGACTAGTAGGTAGTATTAAGTTATGTAACAGCAACAGCTGTGCATTCCAGTATTTTTGTCGTTAAGAATATTTTATTGCCATCATTCACAATGCAACCAAAACGTAATAATCTTCCTTATTCAATTCACGATACTACCTATTTAACTTTTACTTTTCGTATTAGTAGAATGCAAAATAACTTTCGAGAATGTTACGGAGTGGTCTGGTAATTACATCCAATGCTAAACACATTTATTCTTGATCACTTCAATACTATGATTTCGCTTTCACACGCGATTATTTTAGCTCATAATGTAGGTAATCGAAGGTCATTGTCTTTTAGCGCAGGCAGACCAGATATTCATTTTAACGAATTAAAAGCGTAACTAATGGTTTACGTCTCCTTGAGATTTTTTTTGGGTGACTGCTAATGCCCGGACTGCCAGCAAAACGTGTATTTTGAGTAAAAATATATGTGTGGGTACGTAACATTATTTAACGTGATTGATTAATTAAGAAGAACTCGACAATCAGGCAGGCTACGCTACGACTGCTCACGAGGCAGTGAATCACTGCAGAACTGTTTACTGCACCATCATCTTTTTAGGATATAACGGCATTTGAAGACACGGAGAAAAGCTGTTGTTGCGGACCCGTTAGCATCTGTCTCGCACAGTTAAGTCGCCAACCGACACGATAATTATATATCTAGATGTAGTCGTTAGGTTTATTTTATTACATTCTCGTATTGCCTTCGTTTAGGGTAGGTTAACTAATGACGGGTCTTCATCTGATAGTTACCGAACATCTTCTAAGGGAGCTGCTTGCACGCTTGACCTATAAATAAATATTCTAGCTAGACACACATACATTTCATACATCAGGGGTCCCGTTTTTATCGTTTATTCGTTATGGATCCCCATGCTAATGCGGAATGCGGTCAATTTTCTTCATCCAATTGATCCTCTGACGATGGCCTTTTATTTTCGATATGATGCCTTAGTACCAAAAGGTAAGTGGGGTTTATATTCATAGACAGCGTGATCATTATATGTATAAGCTGAATGATTTTTATTTTTGGATCTCTTCATCTCTGACCATGAATTCAAGGAGATACCTTGTTAATAATGTTCAATTCCACGAACGCGGTGCTGATTGTAACTCTATAAACTCGCATTTAGTGTGGTATGGAAGTGCTATTGTGGTAGGTAGGTATATGATGGGTATGTACGAGGGGCGTTCAATGTATTCTCGGTAAAAGCATGAAAAAAAACCGCAAATTTACCATTTTTTTTTTAATTTCCAATGTAATTATCCATAACCTCAATACACTTGTTACATTTCGAAATTAACTTTTCTATGCCCTGCAAATAATAACTTTCCTCCTGGTCTGACAAATGTGCATTTATGGCCGCCTTCAGCTCTTCATGGTCGGAAAATCGCTTTCCAGGTAGGTCTTTTTTCAAATTAGGAAATAAAAAGTAATCACTGGGTGCTAGGTCCTGGTTATTTGGAAAGTGGTTAATTTTTTAGAATCCACAATCTCGCACAGCAGCCTTGGCAATCCATGCGGTGTGAACTGGCACATTGCCGTGAAGAAGCAACACACCGGCGGCCAGTTTTCTTCATCTTTCTTCTTTAATAGCGTCTTTTAAATTACGCAACGTGGTTGCATAACATGCTGCCTTAATTGTTTCACCTTTTTCCATGTTCGATAAGCTAAATTCCTTTCGAGTCCCAAAAGACTGTGACCATGACTTTTCGGGTAGACGGGGCGACTTTGAACTTCTTTGGGGGTCTGCACCCTTCTTGTGCCACTGCATGGATTCCTGCTTACTTTCAGGATCATAATAGTGAACCCAAGTTTCATCGCCAGTAACAACTCTTTTGAAAAATCTTGATGGGTCTTCACCACAGAGCTGTAAAAACTCCCTACTGCATTCAACTCGCATTTGATTCTGAGGCGCCGCAGCATAAGGTCCAGGAGGTCATGAAGAATATTGTGTGTGGTGCCGACGGATAGGTTTCATTTCTGCTAACATTTTAATTTTTATTTGGACATTTTCCAATACAAGTTTTTCAACTTTTTTAACATTTTCCTCTGTAGCGGCGGAAATGGGCCCGCCCGAGCGTGGGTCATCTTCGATGCTCTCTCTACCCCTTTTAAATTCACTTGACCACTTTTCAACTGTTGATAACGAAGGCGCAGAATCTCAGTAATAGCCACCATGTCTTCGTGAATTATGTTTTGACTTTTTCCTTGCTTTGTAAGGAATTTAATCACAGCGCGGTACTCAATTTTCTTGAAAATTCTCGCGTCAGTCGTTCTTTTTGTGAAATTTTGTATTTCTTCCCTCAGAAAACGTCTTAATTTTATGCGAAAGTAAAATTACCCACATCTTAAGTAAATAACCTCGATACCGAGAATACATTGAACGCCCCTAGTATGTTGTGTGTGTGTATATATGTGCTTGCATGTCCCTAAGACGGATCAAGTTGCTTCCCTGAACCGGGTATTAGTGGTCACACATGCACTCGTATAATTCCCATTGTCAACTGTTTCTATAAATGTTTTAAACAGTTACGAGCCGTAGACACTATTTCTAAAGAGGAATTATAGTTTACGATCATCATAATCGTTGCAAGCATGTAAAGTATAAAACGCAGGCCGCCTGAGTGAGTGTCGTCGCGCGTCGTCGCGGTCGCATTTGAAGTGTAAACGACAAGCACCTTCGCAAACGTTTACCACAATTTCTATGATTCTCAGCAAATGTTACCTAGCTCTCTACTCCAAATCATATACGATGCGAATGTACCGCTTGCCATGAATCTTGAGTCATTAATAAAATGATGGTTATTGGCCGTAGCGTGTCGTGAATTGTGATGATATTAAATCTGAGCGAGAGGCCGGAACAGTCTGATTTCTCCAGCCGGCACGTGTTGATGCGGAAGCGTGCCTCGTCTATAGGAATTTCATTTGCCAGAACCCGCCTGTGTTTACATATGCCATCTATTGCACCGTTCAAGTTCGAGGTTATTCACTTACGCTGCGTACGCATCTCGTTTGATGCTGATCTTATTTTAAATACTGTTTTCTATCTTGGGATTTAAGACTTCCATGGTTAAAATATACATAACATTACTGGTTTAACTACTGTTAGTTTAGTATTTGTTTAAAGTTCGCAAGACTTCAATGAAGCCAGTGTATTCGGCTCAATGGCATGATACAGAATAGCCAACATTTTGCTTTGGCCAAACCACTACCGTCCGAGTAGATTCGGCTCAATGGCATGATACAGAATAGCCAACATTTTGCTTTGGCCAAACCACTACCGTCCGTCTACTACTAAGCAGGCAATCGACGGCAACCTTACGATGTTTTGTATTTCCCATCGATACAATTATAATCTGTGTAGATGCAGACAGACATGCTAACTTGATGTATGCTTTTGTTTCAGGTGAGTAACAGAAGTTACGTAAGATATAGCCGATACACGTAACGTGCTGTCTTCACCCAGGTATCCGTATGCATAATTATATTAATAATGATATTATTAGCAAAGTTTTTGAAACCTATTCAGTTTATGATATAGACCCGTTAAAACTACGTTTACCTTTATGCACAGGACAAATGAGGCCAACCGGAATGAATTCTAATTTGTACTACAGCATACAAGTCATGATGGTACGGTTAAGATCATCCGCTAAACATATTCCACACTTTAGCTCCATTTAGTGACTGATGGAAAGCTGTTGGATGATAAAAACAGCAGACGATAATGTGGTTTTCTTTTGCTAGCCTGGCATGTCATTTGGACATACAAAAGGGAACCCCAGTGTCTGATTCTGAATTTCTGATTTAATAAGATCGAAGCCAAGGCAGCGAAATGTTGTGAGTCAGGAACGCCAAAGTTTATTTACGAGCTCCTATCGTAAAAGATAAGCATCAACATTGAAAGTCAGAAGTCAAAACACTGAACGATAAGTTACCTACTACATTGACCTACATTTGAGAAATACCTACTAGTTAAAATGCTAATCATAATAAGTTTGCCTTTTTTAGAAGTGGTTACACAAGTAATAACAAACAAAGTAGTAGGTACTTAATTTAGTAGTTTTGGCTGGTTTAATTAATTAGTATGTTGACTTTTCCTCCCTTTGAATTTTTTGAACAGTTCTCCAATATCCATAAATCAATAACCTGCAGCAATAAAGTTGAAAAATATTTCAAGTTAGGCAACGCAACGCAATGACCACCAAGTTTTCACGTAGGGGATTGGATGATGAAAGTCAGATCAAATGTTTCCTTTATCTAAGAAATGAATCTGAATTCTGCACAAATAGCATGAATGCAGAGTATGCCCCATCTTATATTAATTATGAATTTCTCATAATTGCGGACAGTTTAACCCTCGAACGTCGAATGTATTATCAGATAAACCGAGCGTTAGAAGTGCAAGGAATAGTATTCGTTTAGTAAACATTCATATGCTAACTGATAATGGAAACCCAGTTTACTGTTATCTTTAACCAATACTTTCGGCCAGCCATATAGTTTATCATTGATTTCTATTTGAAATAAAAAACTTATTTCCATTTGGTTATGACTGTGATGGCGATAACCATCTTTACATAGGTTGCTATCGGTCAAGACTTTATGAAACATAAATAAAACACGTCCAAGGAAACTTCCCTGATAAAATCAATATTAATACAATCGATCGTGAGAATCTACTGTAGATAAATCACATAATACTATGCGACAAGATAAATATACTATACTTAGTAATATTTAACAAGATAGGTAAATGTACTAATAGTATACATAAGTTATCTTATTTATAGGTCGTCCATCACACCTAAGAGTACCATTTCCTGAGTCTGATCTTTCATTTGTAATGGGATGTGTGCGCATAGTATTAAAGTAAGTTTTCGCTTAGTCTTCACAATGTTGCAAGAGATTATACATAGACTGGCTTAGCTTGTTGGTTAGGCAAGAAGAGGCGCATCGATATTGATTTCACTTGCATCTTCCTTGCATATTAGAGGTATATTGTGAGCTTGCCTCTTTTGAACACACCGTTCCCTTATTTAGTCTACGTATACCTTTTAGTGGTTTTTTGAAAATATCAAAATGTACAATGTACAAAATGTACAACCAAATATTACTTACACGTATTTTAAAAGTCATTAAGTAAGAATTACTTAGTTGCTGCGTTTTTTTTTTCATTTTTAACCAATTTCACCTTTAGTGCATATTTACTTGACAATCATCATAAATCATAACATCTAGCTTGAAATGGTCATGCCATGACATTAAATTGATATTGTACGCATTCAAGTGCTAACTTCGCCCAGTCTAGGATAAAACAGATTTATAAAATAGAATATTCCACGACTATTTCGAGGCCGTCTTGAACGGCATATGTTACTGTGACGGTTCATTCGCATTAGCAAAAAGTGCCGACAGCTGTACTAAAAGATATTATCTCCACAACGAATGCCTCTGAGTGCGATGATCTTATCTAAGGCCTTAAGCATGGGTTGCTTCTACAATGTTTTAGGCTCTTGCGATTTTTCAGCTTTACATTTTTTCTCGTTCGTTATTCGGATTATTATCATATCAACATACTTACTTAAGCAACATTGCCCTAAACTTTCTAAAAATCTTGGGAATCTCCGTGAGCTCATGATCACAAGGTGCGTGCTTGTATCAAGGTCACTGGAATTTGTTAACGAGCCTTTCGCTCATACATAACTGTATTATCCAAACTAATAATTTAATTTGATGTTTCTGGTAACCGTTGGCAGGCGCGACAAGTTCTCGCTGGTTAGCATGCAGTTATAGCAGCGAAAGTGTAAGCAAAGGTGCGTCGTCGCCGCACGTTGAAGTTTTGTCCGTGAGGCGTGAGCCGGACTTCTTCGAATAGGGCTGCCCAGATTAATAAACTGGCACTGAATATGAGTACCTTTGTGACTAATGTTGTGAACCGTGCTCGTGCAAGTAGGTGGTAATATCTCGCTTCATCTCCATTCGGCTTAGTTTAGTAGGTAACTCTGATAACTCTGTGCAACGGTCACACACAACCGAGTCACTTTCGTGGAAATTCTCATATTTATTGCATTCCACAGTTGCCATATCAAACTGGACCAAGAGTACCTAGTACCTATGTATGCTAACGTAACTTCTCATTTTACTACGCATTGTTGGCTTGCTTCTAAAAACAATGGTACCCTGGAAGTGGCGCGATAACGATTACAATACCTACCGACTCGCCTTATTTCGTGATTCACTTTTTTGTGAATGTTTCCGTCCGCCTTCAAGTGATATTGTGTGCAGATTGCCGGCAGTAAAATCAATCACACTTCGTGAGGTTGTTTCGTGCTTCACATTGCATTCTGCTGGCGGTTTCATGTTGCTAATGCCTGTTCTTGGAATAACAGATGGATTAAAATAAATGCCATAACATTAAAGTTGCAATGGCCTCTGTCTTCAGATTACCATCAGCAGTAATAGACCGTTTGTGCTTGCTCCCTGCTATTCATTAGCATTCACAAAATTTGTCATCCACAGAAGTAGATCAATTGGCAAGTTCGCAATCAATGTCTGGCGCACGTATGTTAATAATATGCCGTTAATTTCCTTGTAAGGTTGTTTGTTATGATTGCGCGTATTCCGCGTGAGAACCAAGAATTTGCCTTTGAACAACGTGTGCGAACTGAGTGTATGCTTCGTACTATTCTGTGGCCGTTAGTACTAGTGGAGTACGTCTGGTCTGTTCGCGCATTTACCACAGCTGCTTAGCAAGATTACGTTTCAAGGTTCTAATGTGAGTGGGATCTGCGTAAGAAAATTGGTTTATTACTGAATCGTAAAACCAATCAGCATCCCTCTGAGTTTGACAATTGATAACAGATTATATCTGCCTGAGACTGCTCAATGAATGATCTTTAAATCCGTTGAATAAATAAATAAAATATTTACCTTTACAGCACTATCTCGCCCCAAACTAAGCCATAGCTTGTAATACGGGGACCAGATAGCTGATATACTACTATGTACTTTTTTTTATAAGTTAAAAGTTTAAAAAAAGGTAACTTACTTATACTTATTAATATTACTCATTATCTAATATATCTCATAATGAATTATGTAGCCCAAACTCACTATGTAGTCTTCACTCATTCACTGCATGGTCAGGAAAGGCTATAAAATTGATTTAAAAATAAAATAATGATCTTGAAAATGCTGGTACGAGAGTTGCATTAAGTTTTTGACAGCTGGCTGCATCCTATAATGCAGGTTACTGTGAATGCATCACCTGTTGCAAAGCTCAGAGCATTGGCTGTTTGTGATTCAGTCTATTGAAACGGGTGAATCCGTCGGGTTATGGACGGCGTCACATAACATTCACTGTGAATAGCTTCAATTGCTATTATCCTCTTTATTTATTTATTTATTTATTTAAACGCACAAAACACATTACAACCAAGAAAAAACTAAAACTAAAATATTACAACTGATCTGGATTGTATCGTAAATATATGTGCATACAGCCGAAAATTACATTTATGTACGTAACGAGTTAGGTGAACATTATTAGTTAATTTTAGATATAGCTAAAAACAATTTAAAAACAAAAAATAAACAGAAAAATAGTGAGTGACATTAGGTTTCAAAAGCAAAACAATTCTTTAATTGTTTTGAAACAAAAACGATTTTTACATGCATACACAACAGCTTAACCTACCTAAAAACACAAACATAGTGAATATTATCACTATTATCTACATCTTTGTTGTAGACCAGTAGCCCACACCTACGAGTACATCTGCACACCCAACCGATATACCCATATGGTATAGGTATCAGGTATGTATATAGCCACAGGCACCAACCACTGGTCAACAACAGAGTCATTACCTGTCCAACTACAGTTCAACTATAAGTGTAAGACACCTATCGCAAGCAATTAACGTTGTTTACATAAAGGATGCTTCTAAGGATAATAATATAGTGTCTCAATTTGGGAACAAATATGTCAAGTTCGACATTATTTTTTGCCAAATCATTATATTGGCGAGCCATTCTAGTTAAAGGATTATAATATGAAATATTATTTTTATAAGTTTGTAAAGCAAAAAGATTGGCTCTCTTGTTGATCGCAAGGATTTCAAATCGTCTTTGACGGAATTACTTTTCCTGTCGGGTGGGAATAATATTGATTGACTTTATTTTATTTTTTTCCAATAATAATCTAAGTTACTAAGCGCAAGTGTTTTATACGTTCACATTAGAAATTGTGATTTATATTCCTTACTCGTAATTTATGAGACACTTAGGTCGAATGCGAGCATGTAGTCGCGTGCTCGTATAGTGCATGAATCGTCTCGTGCCCCCCTGATATTTAGCCACATGTTGCCTGCGCTCGTTGCTAGGGTGGAAGTAAATGATACTTTCACTTCACCGATGTGGCTCTACTTACTCAAATGTGGCCAGTCTGAATACCTCTATTCCGTCCGCTACGTATGCTACTCGTTAAATAGGCACGCTTTTTAAATTGTTTTGTTTACTACATCTTTCAATGCTAGAACAACCTGCTCTGTACAAATTTAGTCCATAATATTATTGTGAAGACGGCCCAGGGTTAATGCACTTTTGTTCATCCCGCCAGATTCTTCCGGGTTGTTCATTGAGAATTTATTTTCATCTTACTTACCTACGCCTTTCGATGAATACCGAGAAGCAAATGAAATTACCTCCTTACATTTCAGTGGGTGAGTTTTAATTAAACGAGTCACAGAAATATCCTACGTTCATGGCAGGAAATGAAGCAAGTCCTTAATACCTGCTCTTGTTTTGGTTTAAGAGTTTCTTTTAAGTTCTATGAAGTATCATAACCTATCAATAAATCAACAGATTAGCGTTCTTGCTCAATATTCAAGAGACGTTTTTTCTTGAACCACTTGAAAATACTAAAATGTTTTGCCTGTTCGATCACCATAATAAAGGCGCTCGGCCCGTCGAAACCCAAAATAGCCGTTGGAGCGAAGCGAGTTTTCGGCAATTGCTGACGTCAACCTCCAGGGCGGGCCATTTGGACAATGTAACAGAAATTTAGTTTGAACCTATCTATATTATATTATGTAGGTATCAACAAAAATAGGTTGTAACTGAGTTTCGAAGTAAAAAATGGAATATTATGTTGTAATTTCTGAAAAGTTACTGTCTTTATCCTATCGCTATATTATAGCCTTGACGGTAAAGAAGACATTAGAACAAGCTAGAATGATAGCGAAGCAGTTACACCTGCTGCGGTTGCTCGACCCCTCTGACCGGTCCTGCGTCCGCTCTACTGTGAAATTATGTACATCTGCCTTTGTTCGTTGCCATGGGATAGGCCTTTTTGAAAGATTTCAACATTCTGAAAGTAAGTACATTATAGAAGAGTGACACTATAATAAAGTCACGCTTAACCTATTTCGCTGATTTCATTTTTAGACAGTTTTAATGGGTCAGATGTTGTTTGCCAAGCGGCTTCCATTAGTTTATTATGATGTTTTGTGTTTTATATATTTGAAATCTTAATTGAGCATAAGAAGATTACAAGTGTCTACAGGTTTTGTTTTCTGGATGGACATAGGTTGATCGACCGGGCCTGGTAGGGTAATCTCTGTAATTGCGCGTCTCACATTGAAACCCCAAGAACAGAGGGCCTTGTGAATAGCATCATTGAGTAGCCCGAGGCGCCGGCATGTCGCTGGCACTGGCTCTATTTCAGATCAAGTATTCCAGAATGTTTCTACATCGAATTTGTCGCTTCCTTTATTCGGAGGAAATACTGCCATTATCAGATCTACATACAGTATTCTGGTTTTATTTCATAAAAGTTGTATTGATTATGAACCATTGAAGTGTTATTATTTCACCGGTCCCTGCTCCTATAATCTTATCGAACTACGTCAGCCACTTCGTAATCATATAAATTACATACATACATACATACATAAAATCACGCCTGTATCCCATAGGGGTAGGCAGAGACCACGGATTTCCACTTGCTACGATCCTTACATATAAATTACTTACCTGTAAAAACGATTCTGAATTGTTCTCGCATTGTCAATAGGCCATTAATCTCGTCCGAGTCGTTTTAAACAGGCGTGCTTCGAAATCGGATCATAATA
This sequence comes from Plemyria rubiginata, assembly GCA_963576535.1. NCBI lineage: Eukaryota > Metazoa > Arthropoda > Insecta > Lepidoptera > Geometridae > Plemyria > Plemyria rubiginata. The sequence goes on along the minus strand of OY754908.1, from coordinate 9,644,871 downwards.
ACACACGTTACTTTCCAAGTGCGCTTGCATTTTTCCACGAGAAAGCGGAAACGCGCGTGTTCCAACAATGCCTCGAGGCTCGTGCTGCACCACATTCTGTGCTACCATTGTATTTTATTCTAAGAAACGTCTCTTGTGCTATGACGAACTAACGCACGGGTTATTTTACTCAGATAAACTTGGCTCTTGAAATAAACTGAATTATGAACGAATGCCATATTCCTTCTTGATGTCAGATACAATGACACAATTATTTAATCTCAGTGGCATACTTTTTTGGGATTCCATAATGCTATTGAAGTTGGATTTAACATCCTGGGTTCCAAAGTTTTGTCGGAATGAATGAAAAAGTGAAATTCCAGAACCGCTCAATCGAGAATCTTACCTGCACCCTTCTTCGAGGGTAGCTGTGTATCTTGGGGAAGATAATCCAATCTCAAATCCCTTCACGGGGGCGATCCATTTTACTCGCATTGCACTTGTACATAAACTGGAGTCGAATATATTTTGTATTTTTTTTTTTTTTTTTATACAACCCGCTGATGGAACAAGCAGATGGCCCACCTGATGTTAAGTGGTAACCATCGCCTATAACAAAGCATTGCCTCGCAAGTCACGCTCGATAGGAACGTGCCTTGCGATGCACTGCTCTGCGTCCATCAACTCGAGGCATACAGATGTTAAGCCTCATGTGCCTGTAATTACACCGGCGACCACACTCTTCAAACCGAAACACAGCGTTGCTGTTGGCGGCAGAAAAAGGCGTGGTGGTAGTACTTCCCCGGACGAGCCCTTCACAAAGAGCTCTACTACTCTTAACGTATTTAAGTATAGGTATCGTGACATTCGATTCGCTGATTGTGAAAAGTCAAAATGAGAATGCTGAATATGTAGAACTTGCAGTACTGTGAGTGCATGTAATATGAACTTAATGGCAGGAAACCGGCCCTTTGTGTTCCAACAATAAGCAATAGAATGACAAAAAAGTTTTTAGTATCCAGCCTGCACAATGCACCCGCGGCCGTCTTCGTGCAGCTTCCCACGTCGACAGCGCGACACGTATGGCTGGCTGCTTCTCTATCTGGCTTGCACTCTAAAGTGATTTTAATCTAGTAATCAGTATTATATACGTGTCCATTCCTAAAGGCGCTGTGTGAAATATCCGCACATAAGTACTAGGTATGTTATTTGTATAGTATATTTACTTATTTATTTTAACATTTGCTATGGGAAAACCGGCTTAGTCACTCTTAGAGTTGGACTATTGTATAGTGACGACAATGTTCGGGATAAACCCTTGAAGAGACTTGCAAAACAAGTCCCTTCAATAACTACATAGAAGCATCAACGTATACATAAAGAACCACTGTTTAGCAAAGCATCTGAAATATTGTTGGTATTTAACTGTGTAAATACATTGGTCCGTGTTCAGTTATTTTTGATGAATACCTCGTAGCATAGAGTAATTTTAGTTAATTATAGGTGTTAGTTATTTAATCGAAATTACAGTTCAATACAATGTTTTTTGCTTAAAAATAAATAAAGAATTGAGGATAAAAAATAATGGAAAAAAACTGTGCTGAAATGCGTTACAAAAACCACCAGAGTTACCACAGCAGAGTTCATAAACTCTGCTGTGGTTTGTGATATGGCTAGGTTTCACTACATGCAACTAGTTATATGGAGGAAGTTCAATGGTCGACGGTGCTTTCAAGCTCGCAGTCTGTCGGAACTGCTATTGTCTGAGAATTTTAAGGCGAGCTGCACCGAGCTTTTAAAATAAAAAAATAGTAATCATATTTTCTGCCTCTTATTTGCATGAAAACTTCGTGATGCTCGAGCAATATGGAACTACATTGGTACCAATACCAATCTCACTAAAACTGTCCAAAAGAAATTACATCACAAACAGTCATAAATCTAAAAATACTGTATGTAGCCTACTTTTGCACTGTTTTGGTGTAATCTTGCAGCTATGTACGACTTTCACAACTTAACCGTTTAGTTATGAAGGTCTTGCACGTAGAGCGTTCTACATTATGGCTTGTTGGTCCAGTAAGCATTCGCCTTCTCTGATTTTACATGATTATTTGTAAACAAGTTATGTCAACTTGGCTACTGGTTCGTACAGCAGACGGTGTTACGTATAAAAATATGAAATTTCCTCATCATCGTCATTAATGAGAGATTGTCCTCGTGGCTTTCTACTGGACTCGAACCGCTTTCCAAGACTTTTACACATGCCGAAGCGACGTACCTGACGGAATGTTATAAGTAGCAAGTCGAAACACTGTCGATTTTAAAAAATTACCTAGCAAAATCTGAATGAGACTAAACCAATTTTACAGAAGGCTGGGTTTGGCTTTCCACGATAGCTCGACGTTTGAACATTAAAATGCTCATTTATTTTTACAAACTATAATACGAAAATCTATTGCAGTGCGTTACGATATCTGCGTAAAATAGTCGTCCAACTACTACACAGTACTACACAGTAGTCTTTTGTTATTCACGGTCATATGATATTACCTAAAATATAGTGAACATTTTAGGTAATATCATATGACCGAAATACGTGATATTTCGGCAAATAGTAATGTCATACATCATAAACCCTCGTGTTTAATATAACACCGAAAATCTAATCCCTACGTTACCGGCTTTTTATCGGACAAGCAGTAATTCACTTTTCAATTACATAAGTAAACGCGCACAAAACAAAAAGTAGCATACCTAATAGAAAGTACCAAAAGTGACGACATCATTTAAATTCGTACGTGATCCGTGTTTTGGAGTTATTTCTACCTGTTCGGAGGTTTCAAGACACGTTTCGCACTACTATTACACATTAGATAAGCTTAAAGTTCCCAGGAAAAATAAACAATCGTTCAGTTAAGTTCAGTGTTCAAGTTCAGTGTTTTGTTCAGTGTAGGGGTTGGAATTTGTAATTTATTCAAACGAAGTTTCAGATGTTGTAATATGTATAATATTTTAAATCCGAAGAACTTAAGTTTATTTGAATCGTGAAAAAGAAAGTACCTAGTACGAAGTCTTTTATGTTTTCATTGCATGTTACGTACAGATGCATCACGTGCTCTAAGTACTTATAAGTATCCTTCTCAAGTATATTATTCTTCAAGGCTTCATACCTTCCTGGCTTCAATCACGGTTGAACCAGCGTTTTCGATTTCATTGATTATTCGGATATCAGATTCAAGAGACCAGAAAATCAAAGGAAGCATGGTTAACCAATTTGGCCATCGCTAAAGATGAAACGTAGTAGACCTTGAATCCCTGTCACGCGCCAGTTTTAGTATCAATTTTGTGCTTATTTTCTGTCTGGCGGCTAGTCTGGCCGGAGGCAGACTGGGTTGCGATGACTCACCGGGGTGAACGCGTGACAGGGGTGTGGGTCACCTTGCCAACCTTTGTCACTCGCTACGTATGTAGTTCGAAGCAAAATAGTCTTGCTTTTTATCCTTTTGTAGACCAAGACGCAATTTGGTGAATTCGATAGCGTCATCCAGTTCGGACACATTAGACCACTTTGACAGATACCCCGCTAGCGGTAGAGCAGCTGTTCCCGTCCTCTTGATATCCCTCTAAACTAGATCAAAACCATCTCACTTGCAACAGCTCAAACTGCGATCGCTAGTAGCTTTAATTTTGTAACTATTTGTAACAACATAACCGTTGTCTAGTTGTTCTGAGTCAAAACTTTTTTATGATGACTCTTTATTAAGCGGTCCTTTAGAAACTGCCTGTTTATGTTAAAAAATTATGTATTGTTTTAGTCAGTAGTCCTAGTGAAATTGTATTTTTAGTTCGTACTATTGCTTAATCTGTTAAATGGCACCCCGTGACGTCATCATATTGTGACTCACACTGCCACCCGTCCGATATAGAATTAGGTAGGCAACGAGCGAGTCTCGAGGGAAGCATTGCTTGAATCAAACTGACGCGTGCTGTATTCTGAGCGGAAATCGATGCATTTTACTGACGCACATGAAGTGCTTGTACTTCCTGCGTAAAACACTTTCGATGTGTAACTTACATCTCTCTACCAACATTATTGGAATTTTGAAAATTTGAAGAAGTTTGAAATTATCTACAGCGTCATTTCGTATCAGATTATTAAGGACAGCCTATAATGAACATAGAAATATTTAATTAATAATGCCAAAACAAAAGCTTTAAGTCACGCGATAGGGGGAGAGTGATAGTAGGCCACTTTTTGTTAATCCTTGACAAGGACGGTAGATTTTGTTTTTGTATGTTCATCCTTTTTAGTTGAAATGTAGCGGCTAACATAGTATACGATACATAATCAAAAAAATCCTTGAAAACAAATGTAATCCAATCAATGTAAGCATAATACAGAACGAATCAAATAGACGTTATAATATCCGTACATCAGTGGACGCAAATTCAAAACAACTATCTACTCATGCTAGGTTCGTACTATAAGCCTATCCATAGTATTAACATGTTGACAGTATGAATGATGACGGTGATAATTAGATCATCCTGAATCCATTGTACACGCCCGACGAAATATTTCCATCGTTTCTTTAGCACGCCCTTCAATACACCGAAAACGTACTACGTAAATCTAAGCGTATTTTATTGTTTGAGGAAGTTGTAAAGTGTAGAAATTACATATAACTGCGAACAACAAGGGTTTAAATGGCGCATTACCTCTCTTTTAAAGTCGTTTGTAACAGAAAGATACTTCATCCAGAAACCATTATTTGAGACGTTTGAGAGGTCGATCAGACGATTTACACAAAGCCACGATGCACATATATTGCACAAAATTCACAATTTATGATGTTCCTCCAAAGTTTATTCGTATACCTACTGTTTTATGCTGCAACATTTTCCGGTGTGTTTATGAAAACCACTTGTTACTCATATTAGCAGATATTTCAGGCATTTATGAAATCATGCCTTGAACTTCGCGTTTCTAAGACATTTCTCGACTGCTTCCGCAAAACATTTAGCTAATTATGTGCACTTACGCATACGGAAATAAACCGATTTTCACAGTACTGCTACCTACCATCCAGTAATCGATACATTTTGGCACGCAATCGGCGCATGGCGTACGGTTTTGTTATTGATTCTATCAACGTAATCTTATCGTGAGCGGTGGGGCATTGTCTCATTACTTTACCGATGACTAATGAGTGCTAATCAGCTAAAGGACGTGGCCAGGGCGTTCCTCTGGGCTGAGTCATCCACGATTCGATCAAACAAATCGCTTTCCTTTCCTCCAATCGAGACTTGTTCCGGTTTGTCTGATACACTGGTATACATTTCAAATTACCACGGATGCTGCTCATTTTGTGTGAAAAAAGTCACATTCATAAACTTGGGATACAGTTCAGAGGGCAATTTTCAATCGAAACCAGTAACAATTTTTTTTCTCGTGTAGGATTTTGTTACATGATATTGATCATTTGTGGTGAGCTTGGCGTGACATTGGCATTCAACTGAGACACTCGTACTTAGAACGCAAGGTCAGTTGCCATACTTGCTTGTATTTTAATTATATTTTACAGCGCCGAGATTAAATAGGTACCTGTTTAATAGTCAGGTAGAGATAGATTAGGTCTCCTTGATCATGATGTTGTTATTCTTGTTATCTTTATATTTAAAATTTGTTAGGTCAAACTTCGCGAAGGTAGAGTGGCAACATAGAATACGTAGGTACTAGGTAAGTACAATAATATAAAAAAAAACTGTATGCTGAAAATACTTGATGATCGAATCAAAGTTGTCGACAAAACTAGTGGTTTTGTTCTAACATTAAGGAAAAAACATTGGTGTACGGTACCTACATAATTGTCATCATCATGCATGGTTCATTTTCCTCAAGGATATATAATATCCTCAAATTTATGGATATCAAATACATGAAAGACTAAGCTTTAATGCATAAATAAAGCCTTCGATATGCAAAACTGCATCGACATGGAGGTACCTCACCATCCTCACCTTGGATGAGTACATTGACACAATTAATGAATGCCAAAACGATACAACCATTGTGAATCATAATGCTGCTTATTGTGATACCAAATACATTTTTCGTTTATTATAGCACACATGTACTTTGTGTGCCTAAAGCTATTTTGATGATTTATCCTAAATCAGTGTCGGTTATCCCAAAAATAATTATAATAGACTAGCTGACCCGGCAGACTTTGTACTGCCTAATCCGAGCATTTTCATATTTATTTACCTTTTAAACCTTCTCTGGATTTCCACAAATAGTTCAAGGCCAAAATTTGCCAAATCGGATCAGCCGTTCTCGAGATTTAGCGAGACTAACGAACAGCAATTCATTTTTATATATATAGATCTATAACGCGAACTCGTCCCACTCTCATCATCGGAGCTATAACGACAGATATACAAGTAAGCGATTGGTCACGTTGACTATCAAATGAATGTTTGAATTGTAATAATTAGCCAAGGGATCTACTTACACGTGTTGGTTACCACACTGACTGTGCCCTGCATGCTAATGGCCCAAACGTTGCGTGCGCGCATTCCTGTCCCGAGGCGATGCTCGCTGATGGCCGTCAGTCCACCAGCCTTCTAAACAGAAATCACGCATGAAGATTAACATATTTCTAGGTAATTTGCGCCGTGTTTCATAAGATTGTTATGAGTGTAGCTTTTAGAATTTAGATGCTCATTCGCTAGATACGCGTTCGAGTTAATGTCTCCGCAAATAGCTCCAGTTTTAATAATCCGCAGTAATGTCGCGTTGCGAATAGGTTTGTCTGTAATGTACTGAGCAGTCCCAGATCCAGTTCTCCCACGTTCAAAGACGATGTTGCTTCAGCTGGCGGTTAACGAACCTGCCCACGACAATATTCAACATGGTATATTGTATTTTTTTTGCCCATCGCTATTAACTACCACAATCAAATAATTCTTAACTGTAAATCTTGTGTGTCTACTCTGACATGATATTGACACAGAATAGCACACGCTAAAAGAAACGGACAAATCATATTTCCAAATTTCGCCACTCATTGAGGTGTATTGTGAAAACGATGATGTATCACATCTTTAATCGACTGTCTATAATTTCTAAGCAAGATATTATCTTTCATTGTTGGTGTTCAAAATCAAAAGAAAAACCGGTATGACACGCTTCCAAAATGAACGGGACTTAGTAGGTCGTTGGAGTAATTATTTAATCTTTATCCGCAAATCAAGTGATAGAACCAAATTACTTACGCTATGCTAAGATATGCTATAAGATATACGCTATGCTATAAGAGCTTTCTCATGAAAATAATTGTCCACAACATAAATTAAACATGAGTATAATTGATTTGTTAGTTATCTCCTAACTGATAGTAAATGCATTCGGGATCAGAATTTAGTTAATTATATTTTGGCAGCATGCATGAATTTTTATTATCATTGATCCAGTCCACTGCTGGTCTTGGTGTACGTTAAAAAATTATTTTTGCTGGCTGCCAAAACTTGCTGTTGGAGCAAGCAAGTGGCCCACTTGATCTTAAGTGGTGACCGTCACCTATAACAAAGCACTGCCTCGTACGTCACGTATCATAGTAACATGCCTTACAATACCTGTGTCCGCATCAACCCGAGGCATACAGATGTTAAGCCTCATGTACCTGTAATTTCACCGGCAACCATACTATTCAAACCAAAACATAGTAGCACTGCTTGGCGGCAGAAAAAGGCATGATTGTAATACTTCCCCGGACGAGCCCTACACAAAGAGCTTTACTACTTTATAGTCATTCCACTAGGATGCTAATCTTTATACCTACTTCGAGTCATATTCATTTTTATTATCCTTTAACTGTCCTACTTCTCTATTTGTTCATTTATAAAACTTGTCACGAGTAAGCCGGCCCATAATTTTTGAGATCTTTTCAAATCTAGACGTCTGCGGCATGGCGTCATGTCTAAAATTATTCCATTCACATTTCATACGATGCCTGTGCGTGTACAGAAAGATCGTTGCACTAGCTGGTGTAGCCACGCATTCAATTAATGCTATTTAGTTGTCATATCATCACGTCCGCACTTTTGTGCTCTATACGAATGACATTCATAATGATTTATAATATTGTTGATCGATGTCATAAAACCTTTGATATATAACTATGTCATCTTCATCTTCCTACCCTCATCCCACACTAAGTAGGGTCGGCACAACAGGTTTTCTTGATAAATTAAATAAAGCTTTCAGCCATACTTATTGTTATTATATTAGGTATTCTTTAGGCTTTCATTCCGTTAGGTTACTGTACCAAGACAGTTCGTTACTGATTTGACAGTACCCATCCTTACCTTGCGTTTCAATTATCATTCATTGACGTCTGGCTGGACACTAATAAAAGGTCTAGGTCTTATTCCCTGATCCTCGTCCAGTTCGTTGCCCTTTACTCACCTCAGCGGCAGTCAAGGGCGGTTCACGAAGACCTCATCGCATGCGCATCACTCCACGCGATCAATGTTCCCAGCATGCCCTATTGTCTTAAACTACTACCTATGAGAACACAACTGCTATAATTTAAATAAAACTTATGTCTATCTGAATTTCACACATGTTTTACTAAGTTGTTTGATGAATTTGTAGGTAATTGTATTATGAAAGAATGTACTGTAATGTTTAGCGGTTATCGGAGTAGTTCGTCAGTTTCCCGGCGAGATGACCTCGTATCGCGGACCGTTTCCTCCCGTTTTAATGATTCTATTAGCGCCACCGTCCACTAAAGTGGCCTAAAACCTTCATGTTCTACAGAAGTGTTGCTTTATAAACCCTGCTCCTTACAACTCTAAAAAGCAATGTTGCAAAGAGTGGGTAAAAAAAACGATCATGTCTACTGGTATCCGCTGTTCATTTTGTGTAGTATAAAAAATACGCAAAAATGAGTATATTCCAACTTAAGTCCAACTCCGTTCAACCGTTACGAAGATGGGTGGAAACAGATACACACTTACTAACTTTCTTATTTATATTATTAGTGTGATGAAGTGTGTGCGTTGCCGATTCAGTGGACAGTGGTCTCGAACTCCATAACTTTACAATAGCACGCACAATTTATAACATTGCATTTTCTCTTTGTTAACAGGATCAATATGATAACTTAGCTACACACACTCACCGGGGGATTGAATTTCTAGACAAATATGGTAACTTTGTGAAAGAAAGGTGCGCCATCGAACTGGAATATGCAGGAAAACTCAGGTAAATTATTTGTATAACACAAATTAGATGTTCTAAAAACTTAAAAATCCAATAATACTATGATTTATAAGTTTCATTGTCATTTTCGTGGACCAGAGACAGATTATGTTGTATTTTAGTTTTTTATCTACTGAATTTTGTTCTAAGTTAAATTTTATGTGTTACACTTGTCGGTTGTTTAGATATATCTCTATCAAAACGATTGTAAATGTCAATAAATAAATCGCCTATTTTATTACATGCTAAAAGCGAGCATGTGAAATATTTTATGGTTAGCATATGGATCGTCAAAACCATCGTAAAATCGAGAGCTTCTCTGTTTCCGATAAAATAATGAAATGAGTCTCAGTCATAGATATTTAACATAATCTTACAATAAACGTTACATAATATTATCTAGGTCTTAGATAAAGTCTTAAATATTCTTAAACATTAGTTCCGATGTCGTATAATTTTAGCGTCATCCTTATGTAAATTATGCAAACTCGTTTGTGGTTTCTTGCAGGAGGCTGGTCAAAAATTATCAACCAAAAAAGAAAGAAGAAGATGAATACCAGTAAGTATTTTAGTTGTTTAAAAAGTTAATCATCGAGACACTGATTCTTCTTCAAAGTTACAACTATTTATACAGTAGGTACTGATGAAATGATAGTAGGTACCAAATTATTCTTAGAATATACTAAATCATATTTGATTCATACATTTTGGTGCTATTAGATACCGTAATCATAGAGGCAGAAGTGCTTTTGACTATCTGCGCTGACGCTATTATATACGTAAGAAAAGCGATAAGTCGTGATAAATAATCAAAACGGCGAGCCTATAAATCCTACTACTACTTACTATTATAAACGCGAAAGTTTGTAAGGATGGATGGATGGATGTTTGTTAATCTTTCACGCCGGAACGGCTGAGCGGATCTGGATGAAACTTGGCAGAGAGATAGATTATATCTGGAATAGCACAATAGGCTACTTTTTATCTCGTGGGAATACCGGGATTTAAATCTGCGCGGGTGAAACCGCGGGGCGCAACTAATAGTATAATAATAATATACTAATAGTTGCGACCTGCGATGTGGTTACATGCCTGCCTAAGTAAAACAAATCTACCCCTAGGTAACCATATATTTTACCGGCATAAAAAGTAGTAGTATATGCTATTCCAGACTATCATCTATATCTGTTCCAAATTTTATCCAGATCCCTTCAGCCATTATGGCGTTATTGAGCAACAGACATCCATCCATACTTTCACATTTCAGAATGTTAGTTAGTTCGATCATAATCCTGTTGGTAATATCATGCTGTGGATGTCGTTTGGTGTTGAGTACAGTTCGTCATAATAATTTGCAGATACACAGTTTGCAAAGCATTTAAACAGCTGCTTCAAGAGTTAGGCGATTTCGCGGGTCAGCGCGAGGTCGTCGCTGAAAATCTACAGTCAAATGTGGTCCGAGAGCTGCATCTACTCGCCAAGGAGTTGCGAGAAGAGAGGAAGGTAAATTCAGTTTTCTTGACTATAACAACTGAATAGAATTCTATTCATTTGATTAATTAGATTGACAGCCTTCACAGCTCAGTTGGTAGTAGCCCTGCCTTGTGCGCTTCAGGCCGTGGGTTCGATCCCCACCGAGAACAAATATTGGTGTGAATATAGGTGTTTGTTCTCTGGTCAGGCGTTATCTATATTACAAGTATGTATTTACAAAAAGTTTTTTAAGTATGACATCAGCTATCTGGGTTCCCATATTACAAGCTTTGCTTAGTTTGATTCTAGATAGTGTGGAAAGTCCACCAATATTTCAAAATTTTTTTGGACAAGTGGGTTATTTAAAATAAGGATGGTGTGCAATTTCAAATATGAAAACGAAAATGAGGATAAAGAAATTTCACTGCGTTTTTTGTTTATACCGCTTGAGTGGAAAAGGAAGTTGTAGAGATTGATAAATTCAGAACGTCATGTTATCTCTGTATTGCTCTAGTTACTAGAGTCTAGTAGTTACTCCGTAAAGCTGATATGGATTGGATAATGTGAAAAATAGTTTAAAACTTGGGTGTAATTCCGATGTTCAGTAAATAGCAAAGCTCTTGAACTTTACAATGCGGTGGTTTTCATCTCGTACCGCATACAAGCTGCTCCCATTACGTACTTTCGCAGCATGCAAGCATCGATCGAAAGCATCGTTGACCGCATCCGTTGTTATACATTTGAAACGAGCTTGCGTGTTATTGCACTGTTGTTGAACTCGGTAAACTTGAAAATAAACATTTATACTGATTCAATAAGTAAAATACAAGCATTCAATCTTCATCTTGAAAATATAAATCAAGGTATATTTACAGCTGGGAATGAAGAGGTCATTCAATTCACATTTCATCTGTCAGCGCTGATAATGTGTAAACAACTTGAGATTATTTTTATTTCGGCCGTGGTAGAAATCGGAAAGTCGGTCGGGAGATCAATCGGAAACTAAGGCCGATTTTACTTGACTGAAGGCTGTAGATAAAACTGTTGTTTTATTTTCCAGCAACATTTAAACGAAGGCGCTAAGCAGATGGGTGTTCTGAATTCTTCAATAGGCGCGCTGGAGCGAGCAAGGCGGGCATACGAACGCGCCGCGAGAGAATCAGAACGAGCACTGGATACCTTCCAAAAGGCAGACGCTGACCTCAATCTCAGGTGATTATCCATCTGCTGGTACTATTCGACTTATCGTGTTATCACCACCGGTTGACAAGATACAGTTTCACAAATCGGTCCAAGATTGTTAATTTAGTCCAATTGTCTTGTTTATGTCATCGCGAATAATCTGAGGCAACTCCGCGATGTCATTCGTGTACACAAACAAATTGCGTTTGTGAAATGACCTGGATACTCAATTGCCTAAATGTTTCATTCAAACTAGGCTTCCTTATATTCTTTGGCATAAATAAAATTAATAATTAGCATAGAGTCTCGCTGTTATTCAACACATAAACTTGTTTTCATAGAAAATAGAATAGCTGAGTAGATAATAATACGTAAAACAAACAATATTTCTTACACGTGTCGTAAAATGTGTAGGTGTTATGGATAGTTCATTGTTCTATCCGACTCCGTATACGTATAATTACTATATTCTCATGTTTCTTCTAAGCTAGGTATCTAGATGCTAAATCCACTCTTAATTTGCATTCGTGTAAGCTTCTGTTGTAAAGACATTGTTGTGGTCACAGGAAATGAGAAGATGGGAGGGGGCTTAAGTTTGCTCTTCGCATTTTATGTGGGAGTCATAATTTTTATGTCCATCAGTTTTCGTTTTATGGCAGTCGATGATGGGCTAAAGATATATAATATTTTGATCAGGAAAACCTTAAGATGCTTTATCTTAGCTATCTGCTGAAAGATTACTTTTATATAATTATGTACTAAGATTATAACTAAGACGCGGGCGGAAGCTAGTTCGTAATCAGATCAATGCACTCAATCTTGATATAATGTAGGTCTAGCTGTTACCATTATAAACAATAACCTAATGTATGTCTGTTTCCGGAATTCAAGCACGGTTTAGCGGTTAAGTCGTAAAAACGTCAAAAACCAGACAGTTTCGCATGAATAATTATTTAGCGTGAGGATTGGGAATGGCAGTTAAAGTAAAGAACGTTAACGAGTAGTAGAGCTCTTTGTGATGGGCTCGTCCGGGGAAGTACCACCACGCCTTTTTCTGCCGCCAAGCAGCGTTGCTGTGTTTTGGTTTGGAGAGTATGGTTGCCGGTGTAATTATAGGGACTAATTTTACATCTGTATGCCTCGTGTTGATGGACGCAGGGAATGAATCGTAGGGCACATTCATATCGTGCGTGACTTACGAGTCAATGGTTTGTTATAGGTTATGGTTACCACTTAACATCAGGTGAGCCATGTGCTTGTTCAATCAGCTAGTTGTATAAAAATATACATTAGGACAGAATATAGCATTGTTTCTATTACATTGCAGTCGAGCAGAGGTGGAAAAACAGAAAGCGAACATGAAGGTACGGAGTCAAGCGTGCGAAGACGCGAAGCATGAGTATACGGAACAGCTGCGGAAGACGAACGAGGCTCAGAGGCAGCACTACGAGCAGCGGCTACCACACGTATTCAAACAGTTACAGGCAAGTGCTTCTTCACTAGACCTTTTGAAAAAGCCGTGCATGTAAATTCAGGCACCGAGAAACTGTTTTTGTATATACTTAAACGTTCGTTCGTTATTCAAAATCGAGAATTACTTTAAAATTTTATCGTATCGATGATCCATGCTCGAGGGGCAGTGTAGTGGAAGGATTTTAGCACATAGGCATGTGCCGACTATAAAGAAAGAAAGAAAGAAAGAAAGAAAGAAGAAAGAAAATACATTTATTTGACATACACAACAAGAAAAGAAATACATAGGTACATACAAAATTGAGATACAAAAACAGAGACAACGAAAGAAGAAACAGTACCAAAAACAAAAGAAAACATAACTGTACACCAAAAAGGCCCTGACTCAGCTATTGCTGCTTAACAAAGTAGGTAGCCTACCTTGCCAAGCAGCGCTGGTTTTCAGTCAGAGCCTTGAGTAGGATAAAGTGTTCATTAAATAAATTAATAGGCTGCTGGACGTAGGGCTCTCCATTTCCAGGTGTCTTATTGGAGGATTTCCAGGAGTAGGTCTTAATGGAATTAAAGTATGGTCGGCGGATCTAGACAAAAGTGAAATTAGCCGTTTTGCTGAGCGGCAGACAATCAACGACCTTATGCAGTGACACTACACCATATTTGTGACCCACGGCTAACTTCGCGATTGCATCGATCCGCCGACTATACTTTACCACCATTATTTGCAGGAAGTATTTCTTCCTGGATTTATGGTGAGGTCCGACAATGGACTTCTTTAGGCTGATGACGAAAGGAAAAGGACCTGAAGGAATAGGCTAATATAATTACTACTACAAAATATACAAAACATAACAAAAAGAAATGTGCGTGAAATAAACGTATTTTCTTTATTCTTTTTCTTAAACCAACGAACATAACTTTCTCTGAGTGAAGCGTGTTCTTGACGTTCTATGAATAAGAAACTTGTAATCATGTAAAAATAACACGCAAGAACATGTTTACGATAGGTGCGAATCTTATAATATATTTTTCTATAATTTATTCTCTTTTATGTTTCCAAAAAAATAAGTTGTATTTTTAAATAAACTTCGCAGAACTACTTCTCTGTTTTATATTGAACAATTCATAGCTCACTATCTATCTAGTATCATGGCATGAATAACGCATCTAACTGGATATTTTGCCGGTTCCAAGTGAAAATGACATAATTATCTCATCTAACTGTTTATTGATGAATGCATTTTGGTATTTTTGAAATCTAATATTACGTAAATATTCCGCCGGTATTTGGACGCAATTATCTAGAAAACTGGCTTCTGCTTACCGGTATAAACTGGCACTGCCATGCGATTTAATTCGACCAAACCTATAGTAAAGTATGTTTGATTAGTAGAGACACGGGAACATACTATAATTAGGGCACTGTTTATAGCACGTTATTTCATTCATCGCAGTTTCTATCAAAAGGGTTTAGAATCAATATGACAATTCAATACTGACTGTAACGCGTAAAATTGAGCCAATTGATTGATTTAGTAGACTGGTTTTGTTTAGTAGAAAATTTGTTTTCGACTAGGAGGGTCTACCGGGTGCTTATGATATTATCAGATTTCACAAGCACCCGGTAGCGAATATTAATTTTGGCATCAGTTAAATATGTTGTATATGCTGCTAGTAAGCAAAGGCCGTTTGGAGCCGATTGTTTACCGGATGCAGCGCCTGCTTTCTGTGTAAATAAAAAAGACCAGAATTATGTAGTTCTGTTTGCATTACGAGTTTCCGAGAATATTTTAGAAGTGTAAACTTTCTCCGTTGAATCATGTGAACTTTGGGAACAATTCGGCGAATGCCTACCGCGGTAGCTGTACTTTGTGAATTCTGGCTCTTCGCCAACTGGGTCGTATAGGCACATTTTAAATGTAATCCTATTTAAGTAAAAGCCCTAATAATTTTTAGTCTTCTGAAACTGAAACTGAAACAGCTTCACGACTTTGATCCCCAGGCACGGTAGATATCCCTTCAGATCTCCCAGTACCAAGTAGGTACTAATTCAAGATTCTTTGAGGATGTCTAAGGGGGGTAGTCAGAGGTACGTCCAAACATTACATTTGGCACATACCCACATTTTGCAGTAGTTAGTATTCCATACGTGACAGGTTGCAAGCCCATCGCCGCTGTTAGAATACTAACTGGTTTCCTCACGATGTTTTCCTTCACCGTTTAAGAAGCACTGGCATTGCGCACATAAATTTTTCGATAGAAAAATCCATTGGTGCACGACCGGATTCGAACCTGCGACCTTACGATCGGAAGGCGGGGTCACTCCCACTAGACCACCGGTGCTTAGTCATCTAAATTGTTTAAAAATGTATGAGCCCAGTGCCAGCAGGTACCTTATACTCAAACTGTGAATGAAAACATCGTGAGGAAACCGGCATGTTTTAAAACCTTTGTTGTTGTGTTTTTGTTTAAGAAAAGTTCTAAAATATGTGACAAGTTCTCGAAAGGAGCCTTTTTGTGGCGCTCGTAAAATCCTTTCGCCACACTGTTTCTAAAGTACTAGTGACACGACAAGAAGAAGGTCGTGTTCATAAATTATGTCGGTAGCTATAGAGCTGAATTCTATTATAGAGTTATTCTACGAGATCACCTTAATTATAGGACCATTCAAGAATACGACATGCTTAAGTTGAGACCTATTAAACGGAAACTATTTCCCAAGAATAAACGCATCTATTATGCAAATCCCTTTTGGAAAAACTCTCAATATGTATCTTAACATTTAACTTACACATCTTTGTTACAGGATTTAGATGAGAAACGAATAAAGAACATAAAAAACTTTATGTTGAGTTCCGTTGACGTCGAAAGAAAAGTATTCCCCATTATAATGCAGTGCCTTGACGGTATGGACAGAGCGGCCAACAGTATAAACGAGAAAGAGGTATTTATTTTATAAGAATAATGAAGTTTTAAAAAAAATTTATATGATTAAATCTGTGATATTCAATATGCTCATCATGACTGTAATACACACCCACTAGATTTACACTAGATTACTACGATCATTGGGTTATAGAAAGAGGGTAGTTAAAGACACGTTTGGACATTACATTTGGCAGACGCTCTTTAGTTACATGTTAGGTTAATGTCAGTGTTATTTATACGATGTTTTCCATCACGATGATTTAATATAGGGCTTCTACATATCCGAGCCAATTTAATTAATGCCTTTGTAAGTTACTCTACTACACCATTCGTTTTAAGGTAGCACGAAAGTAGGTATACCTACAATTCAGATTTTTTTGAATAATAAAATGTTTTTTTTTCTCTCAATTCAAAAATGAATTAAGTACGTTTTATCTATTTATGATAATATTTATTCAATACGTTGTGTTCTACCGACACTGAATGGTTAAATATGGTAATAGATTACAATGTACAAGGAAAGTATTTGCACAGGAAATGGCCACACCTTCGATGTCTATTTGAAAGTTTAAAACAAAAAGCGAAAAGCAATGAATTATTCACTTGGTTCCGTATAAGTGATGTAGTAGATACATAATATTTATTATGTGTCTTGTCTCGGTGTTGTGAATTTCGATATCTTACGTAGTAGTATAAAACACGTGGGAAAACGTAGAACGTAGACTTAATAAACTAACATCACTAAATTCGTTTGGCATCACACTGGAGTTTCAATATTATATTATACTAATTGCGCCCCGCGGTTTCACCCGCGCAGATTTAAATCCCGGTATTCCCACGGGATAAAAAGTAGCCTATGTGCTATTCCAGACTATAATCTATATCTCTGCCAAGTTTCATCCAGATCCCTTCAGCCGTTCCGGCGTGAAGTAACAAACATCCATCTATCCACACTTCTACAAACTTTCGCGTTTATAATAGTAGTAGGAAGTAGGAGTCACCTTACTATAAGTCGTTTCAAAGTGATCCTTGTGATTTAATTGAATAAGTACCTTTTGACTTTGACTTTTACTCTAACAAACCATTGCCTCGTAAGTCACGCACGACAGGAACGTGCATTACGATGCACTGCCCTGCGTCCATCAACTTGAGGCATACAGATGCCTCAAGTGCCTGTAATCACACCGGCGACCACAATCTTCAAACCAATCTTGAACACAACAACAATCTTGAAACACAGCAACGCTGCTTGGCGGCAGAAAAAGGCGTGGTAGTACTTCCCCGGACGAGCCTTCACAAAGAGCTCTACTACTCTTAAACATTTCGTAACAATGACTGTTTATTCTTCCAGGACACAAAACTAGTGATAGACAGGTATAAATCGGGCTTTGTGCCACCCGAGGACTTTGCCTTCGAGACAGCCACCGGTGGCGACACCACAGACTCTACCAGCACGCACCATGTGCACAACCATCAGACGGCGCCCAGGGGCACGGTCTCTGGGAACAGAATCAAGAAGCGAGGCGGACTACTGTCTATATTCAGCTCGAATAAGGTGAGATGCAGCTTGTGCGACAGAGATGGATGTATGTGACTTCAATTTTGGTACTCGATATCAGTTTGAATATCTTGAGACCGATTTTCGTCGAACGGGAGTGGGTTGAACAAAATCATGGTTGCATAGGTAGCTTCTGGGAAGAATGTGGTAATTTAAAGTGGGATGAGTAGCATTCAAAGTAAGCATCAAGGTCTGATAATTTATGTATTTCTGGTAAAATAAGCATAATATACATTAGTAAAATTTAATAATGGGAGTGGGTTAAACAAAATCATGGTCACATAGATTGCTTCTGGGAACAATGTGTTAATTTAAAAGTGGGATGAGTAGCATTCAAAGTAAGCATCAAGGTCAGAAAATGTATGTATTTCTGGTAAAAGAAGCATAATATCCATTAGTAAAATTAAATAAATCTTTTATAATGTTCGTGACACCCACCAATAACCGCTACGGGGGATGGGACTTATGATAATGCTTTCGTGGCCCATAAAGTTCAAGTTATTGACGAAAATGTAGGTCAGTAAGACAACAAGTAAGTAGGTATGCAAAATGATTATGAGTTTTCTAACGGATGTTTATGCAAAGAGAGATTAACTTTGCTGGGACCTAAAACTCGTTGAAGTTAATATTTATCTTGGTCAACCTCTGTTATCAAGGTCAAGACCAATTATGGTAAAAATAACCAGTATGGTAAGAAGAGTTAAAAACCTGTGAACTTTTGTCTGTTTCATTTTTGTGATGACTTTTACTAAGTCAAGGCAAATATTTAGATGCAAAAAAGTGTTGCGGTCAATTACACTAGCAGTTAGTTGTATTTGCACACAAAACCGCTGAATTTTATGTCAAATCAAATTATTCCTACACATTTATAACAACTATCATGATATCTACAAGAAATAGAGCAACTGAAACCTAAAACCAACGGATTAATGAATTCGTATACTCCTACGTTAGGATTAATATAATCAGTTGCATGTTTATGTACTTTATTTATGTTTCTAGATTTGTTTAATTGTACGTAATACCTCCAGTATTTTACTCGATATATGTATCACCAACAAAGCATAAATTTTTAGTATATAAGTTGGTACCTGTCATGGGATAAATCTTAGTACTGTATTATCATTTTATAGAGCTCTAGTCAGTTTATTACGCAAGTTAGTTTTTACTCCATTATTATTATTCAATTGTACGAGCATGGTGAATGGGAATCTGATATTATTTACTATACGTATACTATTTTACGTAATATAATTTACGCTTTATTTAGTTTATTTGAACAGCCGGCGTATGGTCTTGGAATTAATTTCTTAATGTTTGCAATATGAATCAGTCAATATCAGTAGACAGTGATACAATATGTTTTACAAAACAATGACTGTACGCCGGTTTGTTTATGTATGTTGGAGGTACTAATTTATTTTTGTATTTCAATATTTCAACCCTCGTTCGCTCCTCACATAACATGGGTATGATACAATAAACAATTGACGGCGATCGTTGTCCATGGAAAATTTCAAAATGTAAGTTTAACCCGGGTTGGTGTGCATGACTCATCCTTCTACTTATCGAACAATGCACATGTACTTATTTTACTATGCAACAATGTTTTATCAGACATGACATCATTGTAAATTAAATGAACTTTAACATGCGCTTTACTTGTAACGTTTTTTGTGAGCAATAAAAGTTAATTGTTGATGATAACTTGGCTCATTACTAAACTGACTTCTTACTATTCGTCAATCGGAACAAACTTGCTCCACAATCGAGTTATAATTTTGTTTGTATACAAACGAATTACTCATTCCTGGTTTAATAAAAGATAAGTCTAATTATGCATTATGTGAGTATGTCGCATTATGCTGAGTTAGGTTCCATTTTGCAGCACAAAATGCACTACCTTAGGTACCTATATTCCAATATTGTAAAAATAATACATGCCTATGGTGCCTTTTAATTTAAAAACTGTTTGATGTATATTTTTCTATGTGTTGCAAATAAACTTATTCTATTCTTTTATTCTATTCTATGTTTGCTTATCACAAAATTGCCTTAATGGCAACACATCAAAGCGGTTTGTTTCTATAAAACATTTTAGTAGACATGTTAAGCCAAGCTTAGATTCTGCCTATTAAACAGTTTTCCATATAAAACAAACAAAGTCTTGTATTGCTATTACTAGCAATAACATGTATTGCTAGTAGTCGTCATAGTGTTCGCAACATAACGACTACGAATAATAATTTCGGTTTTTTTGGTTTGTCTATAGACTATTAACCCAATTATTTTATTACAAAATAACAATGCTGTTTGGACGTAAAGCTATCTAACCACAATCCACGCACGTACCCTATTTTCCTTATATTTTCAGTTTGATTTATGAAACGGCGGAACTTTCCTTCTAAGTGGTTAACGCGCGCCATGTAAAATTAGTATTTGTTTTACGTCTTCAGTGGTTTATCTAATGGCTGTTGTATACTGTCGAGATATTACTACACGCCATTATATTCGTCGAGCCAACGAGTGTTCATAGTCTAAGTTACGACATTAGCATTTGGCACTAGTTGGTGTCCGAGTAGCAACTTGCCACAGTGTATCACCCGCTTTAGGGCGATCGCCCACGACGATTTTTTACGGTGATGCAGTAGCGATACAGCTCCAAAAAGGTCGCGATGTTTTCTCTAGCAGTACCTACCCACGGAACAACGATTATGTGCTACTTTATCACGATACAATGCAATTACAGACACAGAGTTTGTTTCGATGCAATTACGATGCTCATCGCATCTGTTTTACGCTACAAATGCAACATCATTCACGAATTGCGTATCAGCATCGCCGCAAATAAGTCGCCGTGGCCAATCGATGTTGGATGTTTGCTTATTTTATCCTTATTCTCCTGAAACGCACATCTTTGTGTCTTTATTTAATTGTTATTTCTTTGCTTCCCCGCGACTCCGCGCCGCCTAACGCTTTGGCCGCAGAAGATTGTCGAGGCGTGCAATTCGATCAAGGTCAGTTTCGCGAGCGGTCACAATCCAATGTTTCTGTAAATGATTTGGGTGTGAGTCATCGATCGAGTGTTAGGTACCGCAAGCACGTATGACATAACACAAGGTGACGAAATCGATTTAGATCTCGATGTTTGAATTTACATGCAGAATTGGCTACAGTATTTTAAATTAATTAGAAATTTTCTGGACTAACCACTACATTTATATGCTAATAGTCCCAAGTTTCCTACTGGTTTGGCTGTGTATTATAATGAAAATTGTTTTAAACGATAAATATATTTATCGAATCATTGATGGACCGTTTCGTCTGTATGGCTTGAGCTTTTTCTAACATACCATGCTTGCACGGCTTTCATTGTTTTTAGCGCACTCTGGCAATTTCAATGTATAATTTGTACTATTTGTGTATAACATTTTGTTGTGTATTTTAAGCGTTTTAGTTTAGGAATGTAATTAAAATGTTGTTGAATCCTTTTGGTTAGGTTTTGTTATTGGTTAATCATGGTTCATTAAAAATACAGATTCAGGGATCTAACAAGTTTAAATAAATTTTATTTAATAGTAACCATAAATGTTTGTTCTCTGTCTGGGTATTATAATTATTTATTTACAAATAAAATGTACTGAAGCAAGCTATCTGGTTCATATGAATAGTTTTGTCTAGTTCGGGGCTAGATAGCCCTGTGTGAAATTTCAATCAATATCTATACCTATTAAATTGTTTGTAGTTAGTTTTAAAAGAACCATTTAAATATTTTGTGATATAATATAAATTATAACGTATTGTATATATACATGTATTTGTATTTTGAAATTGATGTTTGCAAGAGTATCGACAGTGAGAGTGTATAATATTGTGTAGTTGTGTAAGATTGGTAATAATAATATTGATTTTCAGAATAATATGTCGATGGACGGAAAGGAGGATTATTCAGATCTGCCACCAAACCAAAAGAAGAAGAAATTGCAGGCCAAGGTCTTAGAATTAAGTAAACAGGTAAGAATAGTACATTGTTCACCGAGAGGAGAAAGTGACCGATTACCGTCGAGGGTGTCGTTTGAAGCCCGAGTCGTAGGCGAGGGCTTTAAAACACCCGAGATCGGGAATCGCACTTTCTCTCGAGTGATACATAGTGCTTTATACTACACCTACGAGGAAAATAAAAAACTAAAACTGAATCCTCAAAAAACACACAAATTGAAAATGGCGCCAATGGCGTCTGCAATTTTCACATGTTCTTTTTTCAAATTGTTTATCCTGCCGCCGCAGGGTCGCACTGCCAGCCCGACACCATCCAACACACAGCTAGTGGCCAGTGTCATTTTGCGAACTTGGAGATAAAAACTCACTGTAAAAACTTTTTGGCTTTTGATATTTAGGTTACCGGCGCATAGTCTTACCCAAAATTAAAAAAGAAAAACCACGTAAGAAATGGATTTTCATACACTTTTCTCTCCCGCTCAGATGCGTTTTCTCCCCGCATATTTGTTCGATATGCAATGACGTACTTTCTACCGTAAATTTGATAAAGTATCAAGGTACTTTCCAAGCAGGTGTAGTATAAAAATATAAACAACTTAGGTACACACAGGTAACGATTCAATAACTCAGCAATTTGCTTATCAGAGCAAATTATGCAGACTTTATTTACTCTTCAATTATTACACACACACACTAAGACACAAATAAATAATAATAATTAGTACACATTTTTTGGGCTTTAGTTTCAGAAAGCTCGGATAGTTTCATATAGTGCGCGTCACGCATAAAGAATGCCGGAACGAGGGGGAGGGGGTGTGATGCCGCGAGTATTTTGTAGGCGCAAACACATCCTATCCACTGTTTTCCGGCGTTCTTTTTGGTTGATGCGACCTATCGTAAGAATTATGATCAAGTTCATTGAGCGTTCTGAAAGTCTTCGAGTAAAAGTCTTCAAGAACTAGTGATACGGCAAGAATTTTGTTTTGTTGAAACACCGAGATATTTTCTCTTTTTAATGTGTTTAAAATTCTACTAGAAACCGTCATGTCCTTAGAGCGATTACGAATTCTAGAGTTAGCTAGCTTAGACACTTACCCTTTCATAATCCCTGTCATTTTATAACGGTTCTATAGAGTATTCTTGTCACTGACACTTTCATGCCAACGAAAAGAGAGCAACAGACTTATCGATCTGATAAGCTATTGGAGCGCTCAGCGAACATTATGAATTAGGGCCTTAGAGCTTAGACGCAAGCTATGTTAAAAACGATGAATTTATTTCAGGTGTCTCAGGAACAAGCTGCTATGGAAGGCCTAATGAAAATGAAAGGGGTTTATGAATCCACTCCAGCGTTAGGAGACCCTATGACTGTTGAAGGTAAAACAATCCTAATGACAAGAATATAAATAATAAATAAATAAATAAATAATGCTGGACAATCCACACAGCACTATCTAGCCCCAAAGTAAGCTATTCAAAGCTTGTGTTATGGGTACTAGATAACTGATATATTTAATACATTATATACTTACATAGATAGATATTTTTTAGAATGGCTTTACAGTTCGGTTGGTAGTTGCTTTTCCTACTATGTAGGTTTTGGGATCGATTCCAAACGATGTTGGTTTTATGACTGAGTGTTCTTACGTGTGTTAAAAAAGTACGTAACATTCGATCACGTAAGTATTTGGTTCCTACGAAATTGCCTGATGACTCAAGTGAAATGTTCATAAACATTTATTTTTGACTAGTCACCGCGGTTTCACCCGCGCAGATTTAAATCCCGGTATACCCACGGGATAAAAAGTAGCCTAGTGTATATTATAGTGTAGTAAACACTATAAAGGTATGTAAATTTAGTAGTAGTGTAAAAATATACTGTTGTTGCGGTCCCGCTATTCTTAGCGAATTCATGTAAATACTACTTTACCCAGTGCAAGAACAATCCATTCGCCTCCACAAAGACACAAAGTGTATACACGCATAAAAAACTCAGTGATTTACGTGCGCAAACCTCTGGAATTCCTCATCCGAAAATCATTGAAACTAGAGGTTAGGTGTCGGTCAACCATACATAGCCAAGAGTATATAACGCTCGCTACGCTACATAAGCCAAACCTACCATCAAAACAAAATAAAGAGTGAGTGAACGAATTTATCCAAACACAATAACTAGAGAAGTGTCATACACAGAGAATATCAACAACCTACGATCATCGCACAAGATTACGTTCCGTTATACGCTTCTGTACACAAACAAAAATCATGGACAATCTTCAAGACTTTTTTGATAAAATGAAACTCGAAATGCAAAACCAAACTAAAGAAATTATATCTCAAATGGATGAAAAACTTGTCCCATTCACTCGCGAAATCGAGGAATTGAAGTCAGAAAATCAAAAATTAAAAGAAAAACTAAGCATCCTCGAGAGATACAAAAGACAAAACAATATTATTATTTTTGGATTAAAAGAAAACGAACAATCCACTTCCGACCTCATGGAAATAACAAAGGCAAAAATAAACACAGACTTAAATATCTCTCTTGAAAATAGAGACATAAACACAATCTACCGCATTGGCAAGAAAAGCACGAGCAATAAAGACAGACTAATACTGTTGACCTTTGTTAACGGATGGCGGAAAACTGAAATAATGGTAAACAAAAACAAACTGAAAGATGTTTATGCAACTGAAGACTACCCCAAGGAGATTTTGGACAAAAGGAAAGAGCTCCAAGAAAAGCTTGTTGAGGAGAGAAAAAAAGGCAACTTTGCTATCATAAAGTACAACAAATTAATAGTCAAAGAAGGATCGGCTAATAAAGATACACGGAAAAGAGGTTCGTCGCTTCTATCACCAGAGGCCGCTTTCCAGCAACCACGGAAACAATTTGTTGCAACAAAACCATCCAAAACAAACAGAATAAACGCATTTGATATGATGAGAGGGAGAAGCAACTCCCTCACGTCATTTACCCCAACAACAGAGAACAGCACATAGGATATAGACATCAGACACCGGAAAACAACAAGCACAACACAACAAATGAGTAAAAACCAAAAATTTCCCAAGCCGACTGGTCCTCGTGGGAAAATAGACCACCACCCTCCACCTGATAAAAACAAATACAAATACAAAAACCAAAAAATAAACAACAAAGATAACAACAACAAAATAAACAATAACAAAGAAAGTAACAAGAAAACGAATATAAATAACAGTACAATCAACAACAACAAGATGAAACATGATATATTATCTCTAAAAATATGTACGTACAACGTGAGATCCCTGTCGACAACGGAAAAATATTTAGAATTGATAAACGCCCTTAAGAACATCAACTGCGACGTAATAGGGTTGTCGGAAGTACGTCGAATTGGGTGTAATATTGAAGAATATGAAGACTATATACTATGCTACATTGGACAGACTAGAAGACATGGAGTAGGCTTCTTGATCAACAAAGCACTAAAAAACAAAATTACAAACTTCACCGGCATCTCAGAAAGAGTAGCCCTATTACATCTAAAATTTTCGGAACTTAACATATCCATAATTCAGACGTACGCACCCACAGAAAGCTCAAGCGAAGATGATATTCAAAAATTCTACGACGACGTTAAAAAGGCACACTCACTAACACAAGGCACTGTCTTCATAATAGGCGACTTCAACGCGAAAATAGGACGACCCAGAATCGAAGAAAATCCTGTAATGGGCCCCTATGGATATGGAGAGAGAAATGAAAGAGGTGAAAAGTTGATAGATTTCGCCTTCGAATACAACCTATCAATAATGAATACCTACTGTAACAAGAGAGCCAGTAGAAAATGGACGTGGAAATCACCCGACCTTAAGACTACGAACGAAATAGATTTCATATTGACAAACAACCAAAAGCTGATAAGCAACGTTGAAGTGCTCAACAACGTCAATTTTCCCTCCGACCATAGAATGGTACGAGCAACATGCCTGATAAAACAACAACCAAAAAAGAGCCGAAAAAACTTTAATACTAAGCTAAAAGTTCCAGAAACAGAAGAGGAAAAGAATAAATACATTGAGCACCTAAAATCATACTTTGAAGCCAATCTTGATAAATCCCCGATCTGTAACCACTTAAATGTTCAGGAATATTACAACGTGATAGAAGAGGGAATAAAAGCTAGCCTAAAAACAACAATAAAGACAACTACGAAACAAACAAACAAAATAATAAGCGAAAGTACGGAAAAATTAATACAAAGACGATCAGAACTAATAAAAACGAACAAAAAAGATAAAAACACAAGAATTGAACTAAGCAACCTATTCAAAGTAACGAATAAAGCAATCAAGAAAGACTATAATAGACACAGACAAGACGTTATAACAAAGAACCTAACAAAATTCAGAAGTACGAAGCGAGCACTTAGGGAATTAAATCTACACAAAACATGGATACAGAAACTCAAAAATCAATCGTCAGAAACAGAAACAAAAACAAGGAAAGACATAATCGACCACGCAACATACTTCTACCAAGATCTATATAAAAAGAGTACAGGAGGCGAAATAAAGGAAAAACAACACATAGATAGGGATAACGAAGAAGATCCTCACACAATTGATCCAATAAGCGAGCAAGAAGTATTGAAGAAAATAAAACATCTAAAACCGGAAAAAAGCCCTGGTCCTGATGGGATAAACAACGAAGCTATCAAACAAGGGGCGCCTATTCTGCTCAAACCCATAACCAATCTATTCAATATGATACTGAACAAAGAATCTGTGCCAGAGCAATGGTGTACCTCAGACATTATACTTCTCTACAAAAAAGGAAACCCGCTAGATATAGGCAATTATCGACCAATTAGTTTACTAGCAAGCTTATACAAACTGTTTTCATCACTTCTGCTCAAACGAATAACACAAAAAATTGACGATTCGCTAACAATAGAACAAGCAGGCTTCCGTTCAGGATTCAGCACAACTGATCATATACAGGCATTAGAACAGGTTATCAGTAAGCACAAAGAGTTTAACAGGCCCCTGTACATTTCCTTTATAGATTACACCAAAGCATTTGACAGTATAAACCATGATGCAATCTGGAATGCATTATATATTTTCAATGTTGATAGCAAGTACATAAATATTATCAAATATATCTACGCCAACAGTACCAGCAAAGTTAAACTCGAAACCAGGGGCAGCGTGATTACAATAGAACGAGGAGTCAGACAAGGAGACCCCTTATCACCTAAACTATTCATCGCCGTGCTGGAAAATATATTTAGAGTTCTAGACTGGAGTAACAAAGGAGTTAAAATGGACGGCCGCTACCTCAGCCACTTTCAGTTTGCAGACGATATAGTCCTGCTGGCAGAAACACCAGAAGAACTTGAAGAAATGATTCGAGCACTTGACGTTGAAAGCTCAAAAGTCGGTTTACGAATGAATGCAAACAAAACAAAGGTAATGACCAACAGCTACGAAATACCTATTCAAGTCACAGGAAATAACATAGAATACGTCAAAAATTACATCTACTTGGGAAAGAAAGTGTCATTCACCCAAACAAGTAATGAAGAAGAAATTGAACGTAGAGTGAATATAACGTGGAAGAAGTTTTGGTCACTTAGAGAAATTATGAAAGGAAGCTACAGTCTTCATCTAAAAAAAGTCGTCATTGACACATGCCTTTTGCCCTGCCTACTGTACGGGTGCCAAACATGGATATTCACAAATAAAACAAAACACAAGATAAGATCCACTCAACGAGCAATAGAAAGGAGCATACTAAAAATTAGAAAAATAAACAAAGTTAGAAGTGACATAATCAGACAAAAAACGAAGCTTACCGATGCACTCACTAAAGCCCTCAAACTCAAATGGCAATGGGCTGGACACATCTCACGCAACACCGACAGATGGACCAAACGTACCACTCAGTGGAAAGGGCCAGCAGGCAAAAGGAAAGTTGGTAGACCGTATAGCCGGTGGGCTGATGATATTATCCAAATTGCTGGTAAGGACTGGATGTCCGCAGGAACAGACAGAGAGCTGTGGAAAAGGATGGAGGAGGCCTTTACCCAAAAAGGGGTTCACATCTCATAGACAATAAGAAAACTAACACTATCACTAACAACTAGGATATAAAACTAACACTAACACTTAACTAACATTTTTAAATTTGTGATACCTATTTTTTAAGAGATGGAAATATAAAGGCTTTATTATTATTATTATTAAACACTATAAAACGAATAAAAATAAGTTGTGAGTGTATTAACATGGAAGGTCAGGCAGTAGGTTAAATGCAACACCATATCGGCAAGGATGTTGCGCCTATTGTATGCTAAATATTTTGCATTCAATCGCCATTGAAGATTACACTACGCATTCTTTTTTGGAAGTATGAAATCGTGTTTTGGTTTCCCTTCTTTACCAAATTGGGGCTTTTGTAATACTGAAACTGAAAACTGAAACAGCTTCACGACTTTGATCCCCAGGTACGGTAGATATCCCTTCAGATCTCCCAGTACCAAGTAGGTACTAATTCAAGATTCTTTGAAGATGTCTAAGGGGGGTAGTCAGAGGTACGTCCAAACATTACATTTGGCACATACCCACATTTTGCAGTAGTTAGTATTCCATACGTGACAGGTTGCAAGCCCATCGCCGCTGTTAGAATACTAACTGGTTTCCTCACGATGTTTTCCTTCACCGTTTAAGAGCACTGGCATTGCGCACATAATTTTTTTTGTAATACTGTCCTACTAATATTATAAGAGTGGGTTTAAATATACTGGCGTACCAATAGATATTTCTCAAAAAAATTCTCTCTGCGTTATGGCTGTGCTCTCAAACGATGAAGGGAAAATCATGAGGAAACCATTAGTATTCTAGGAGTGGGGTTAAATTTGCAACCAGTAACTTATATGGAATACCAATACTGCAAAATATGGGTATTGGCCAAATATAAAACCTGTGCTACTGAGCCAAAACAAAAAATCTTGAGTTGGTACTTGTACTATGTTTATAATCAAGAGGACTTCATCTGAGGTGCGATGACGTGGGATCGAAGCTGTTGCAGTTATTAACCGACTTAAAAAAAAGAGGAGGTTCTTAATTCGACTTTTTTTTTCATTTTTTATGCTTGTTACCTCATAACTTTTTACTGGGTTGACCGGTTTTGATGATTCTTTTTTTATTCGAAAGCTGCTGCTTGTCATGTGGTCCCATTTAAATTTGACTAGTAGTTATTGAGTAATAGTATGAGACTATGAGTGTATTTTCCAGTGCATTTGAAGTGGGTTTTTTCTTGAAAGAGTAATTAATATTATAAATGCGAAAGGTTGTGAGTCCATTCTTTCCCAGCATGTACTACCATGTCATTCGACCAAAGACGGGTGGTCTGCCTCAGGTCTTAGAGCATCCCTTGGCCACCATTCCGTAGCCGCCTTTTCTGTTTCTAAGATTGCTTCAATATTCCAGGTCAACTAAACGAATGCTGTGACAAGTTGAAGAAGCTGCGGGCACAGTTGAACAAATACGAGGAGTTATTGGCTGAGGCGAACAGTCAAGTGAGTGCGCCGACGACGCTACATCCTACCGCGAGGACCAATGGCGCGGCGCCACAGCAAGCTACCAGGTAAAACTACCCTCAACAACGAACACCATTATTTTATACTTCTTGTTGGCCAGTGCTCTTATACGGTGAAGGAAATCATCGTGAGGAAACCAGTTAGTATTCTAACAGCGGCGAAGGGCTTGCAACCTGTCACGTATGGAATGCTAACTACTGCAAAATGTGGGTATGTGCCAAATTTAATGTTTGGACGTACCTCTGACTCCTTAGACGTCTTTAAAGAATCATGAGTTACTTGGTAAAGAGATCTGAGGGGAAATCACGATAGATTTCCCTGGTTAGTTTAGGTAGATGGCCTGGGGATCAAAGTCGTTAAATTGTTTCAGTTTTAGTTTCTTGCTAGCGGAACAAGCAGATAGTCTTTCAAGCTAATGTAACTCTTATTTTAAGCGATACAAGTTTTCCTGCTAAAGGTTACGAAAACTAGCAAAGCAAACTTTGTAGTAGAAAACTTGTATCAATCAAAATGATTTTTTTTCTGAACTGTGTGCAATGTGTTTTTTTAATGACGGATATTATGACGGATGACAGAGGAAAGTGGAAAGTCAAAAACCTCTTGTGCCGGCCGCATATAAAGTAGGGTACGAAGATGATGATGTATCAAATTCCAGTCAGATAACTTTAGGACATCATCAAATCTTTATTTTACGGACATTTTCATATCTTCATCACCTTTAATTTCAGCATCGGTTCAAACAACAGCGAGTCCTTGTCCCGTTCTGCGTCAGAATCCTCAGTCAGCACCGGCACCGGAGTCGGCGTGGTCGCCGGCCGCGCCGCCGGCGGCTCCCCCGAGTCCGGCCTGGGCGGGGAACTGGCCGCCGCCCATCACGAGCACACCAATGGAGGGGAGGAGAACGACGAACATGAGCAAGAATCTGACTTTGACTACTACTACTGCGAACCGGATCTGCAGCCTGTCGGATACTGCAAAGCGCTGTATGCGTTCGAAGGTGACTTATTTATGATTTCTCTAGCTAGTATGATAGGGGAGGGGAATAAGTTGCCCATCATGAGCACACCAATGGAGGGGAGGAGAACGACGAACATGAGCAAGAATCTGACTTTGACTACTACTACTGCGAACCGGATATGCAGCCAGTCAGATTCTGTAAAGCGTAGTATACGTTTGAAGGTGACTTATTTGAACGAATGAATGAATGAATGAAAATACTGTACACCATAAAAGAAATAACAGTAAGTTCACTAAAATAAATAAGGAATAAAAATAACTGTACAATACGCGGTCTAATCGCTGAGAGCGATCTCTTCCTGACTCAACCTTTGGATGGAGAAGATTGCTTTTATTTGAATGCTTTCTCTAGCTACTCGGTATTGGGGGTAAAAGTACAGAAAGGAGAATGTTACTTTGTGACCCAGGGCTGGCGCAAACGAATTATATCTCAGTTTTTTTGTTATTTAATCTACATTCGAAAATTCCTTCTTCTGGACATATAAAGAAGTGTATGTGTATAATATTGTTGTGTACAAACGTTGAGTGTATCGCTCTGTGCGGCAGGAATAGGCAGCGGGTCGACGATGCGCATGGAGACGGGCGAGCGCCTGCTGGTGCTGGAGACGGACGCCGGCGACGGCTGGACGCGCGTGCGGCGGCACCACACGCGCGAGGAGGGCTTCGTGCCCACCACGTACATAGCCACCACGCTCTATGCGGACGGACACGCCAACTGAACGGTAGCTATCTCACCAAACAACGCATCGCTTACATTATGACGTCATAGTTTATGGTTCCGTACCTAACAAGGAAAAAACGGAGGGAAGGTAACGGAAAGCAAGTTTAAATGCATAAAAATTAGTGTAGAAAAGTGAAAAATTGTTTGGATTTGACGACCTCAGTGGCGCAGCGGGCGAGAGTCCGCCTGTGACGCAGAGGTTGCGGGTTCGATTCCCGCCTCGGAACAAATTTGTGTACGATCTGCAGAAATTTGTTCATTGGTCTGGGTGTTTTCTATGTATAATAAAAAATATCTATCTATGTAATTATACTATAATGTATTAAATATATCAGTTATCTAGTACCCATAACACAAGCTTTAGTAGCTTACTTTGGGGCTAGATAGTGCTGTGTGGGTTGTCCAGCATAATTTATTAAATTTATTATTATTATTATTAAAATTTTATTTACGCTAAATCTTTGTAATGCCATTGACAACCTATATTCAGTTCAATTTTGCGAGCGAGATAGCGGCACGCCGTATGCTGCCCCATAAAGGATCACTTTGTTGTCCGTCTGTCTGTCAAGACCCTTTTTCTCAGGAACGCGTGGAGGTATCAAGCTGAAATTCATTTCAAATACTCAGGTCTACTTTCCCTTGGAGCTGTGAATCAAAGTTCTAAGCCAACGCAATTAAAAGATACAGCCGTTTATGCTGCAAATTTCTGACACTCGCAAGGGAATCAAAACCTGTTGGGTACTTCCCGTGAACTCAGAATCTTGAAATTTGGTACGAAGCAACGTCCTATTCCACAAATAAAGGAAAAATTGCGAAAAGTATAATTTTTTAGTAACATCAAAACGCTCAGTAATAGTATGCCCAATTAATAATAGTTAGGTACAGGCATATTTAAATAATAAAAAAAATAACAACATAAAAAAGATCAATAATCTACCCTTTCCTTTGTTTCAGATGTAATTCTGGTCGGTTTACTATAGGATGAATGAGCTGTTCGAACGAGTCGTGAGCGCGCATTACTCTAGAGCGCTGCGCATCGTATATCAATCCATTTAAATCGTGCATCAATAAACATTGCGCTACGCACCTTATTCCGGACGAACGAACGAAGCCGGAACACTGAACTGGGGTTGTCTACTCCGCATTCACTGAAAATGGACAAAGCGCATCCACGGCGAGAATTTTGTGATGTGCAATCTATGAAGAACTGTAAGATTCGTAGAACGTTGGGCGAACCAACGCGTTCAATCTAACCTCGGTGGCGTTTGTCAGCTGTTTGTTGGTAAAGAAAATAACCTAAAGCTCATTGTAATGAACGCTTCATTCGGCCAGCTTGTAAGGACGGTGCGGAAAGACCTACAGAGATTTAAGTTAGTGCGGAATGCAGGCGTCGTCGGACTAAGTGCAATCGCCGCAATCACTCGCACATTACGTCTAGTGTTCTAGTGGCCTACTCGCATATCTATATGCAATTACATAGTTATGTATTCTCGCCCTAAGTAACTATAACTATAGCATTATTTTTTTATCGCGTCTTCTTTATTCCCACTGTCATCCATGCCATTAATGAACAAAATGGAAGATTCATAATAACATTCCATGATCTAATTTATTGTGTATATTGTTGGTTATATTAAATACATATTTTTCATGTATGATTTGTACTGTAATAACGTAATGTTAATGTAATATTATGTAACTTGTCTAGATCTTCATTGTGCCAGCTGTTTTTACGTTATTAAGATTTTTGTCGTACTTATGATAGTTGTTATATTGCTTTGTGATTTGTCGATAGACGTATCTATCGTATGTTTAGCGTGGACCCGGCGGGCCTATTTTCTAAGCACAATTCGCTGCGACAGCGGTAGCAATAAAATGATTCGTTGATTGCTCACAAAACTAATTTTCAGACAGAGTGCCAGTCTATTGCTAAAAGTATAGCTTATTTGACAATATGAAAGACAGCAATAGCGTTGAGAGTATTTATTCAACAATTAACAGATAATTCTAGTGGTATTGCTACTGATATCGCCACTGTTTGGTTTTAATTAATAGAGCCGCTGGCTATTGGCTATAGCTCGAGACTCGAGGTACGTTCATCCGTGAGATGTTATATTGAAAATGCTTTGGAAACAGCGAATAGTTATGTCCACTATGGGCAATTTCCCTCCGTACGTATTAGAATAAATTATAATATTTGTATGTTATAGATTTTAATATCGCATCAATCACGGTTTGGACTTTCTACTCGGCCTCAGCTACAGCCAACTGAAATGGAATTCAAAAAACTATACTTAAAGTAAGAACACTGTGTATATTATGTAAACTCTCGATGCAAGTATCTCAAATTGATAGTACCTATACTGTATAATGGGATTATGTATTATTTAATTCATTAAACAATCCAGTTATACATGTAATTGTTTATAAATAAATTCGTAGTTAGGAATTTATGTAGTATAGAGCTAGCTAAATATTTCGTGACTAGCCAATGCTATTTTTGAGTAATGCTGTTATGCCAGCCTGCGTACACTTCAGTGTATAAATAAAGGAGGAGATTTATGTATGAAAATGATTTTCTTATAAAAATAAACTATATTGAGGACTTATGTGAGAGTTTCATTTGGTTACTATGGAAGACACATTCCCACTACTGACCACTTCCTGTTTAGGTATGTTACATTTTATTTACGAATGCGAGAAGGTTGAATTCAAATAAAAAACAAGATCATCGTCAACGATCGCTCATAGCTGGTTCGCACTGGTCGAGTTGCGAATTGAGTACACACCCACCACGCGTCCGCCACGATTTCGTACTCGCTGCTTGGCCAATAACACTAAAATACTCGCTACTCGACCAGTGCGAACCAGCTATCGGGGCACAGAAAAGAAGAGAATTTGTTTATGTATTATATAATTTATTTATGTAAATACACTAGTAGTAGGTAGCTAGTTGAGTATTTCTCAAACAAAATGTAGGTACGTAACGAAAAAGGAAAAGTTACGAAAAAGTACTAGAGTAAAGTTCTATGTTACGAATTAGTAAAATTTCGTAACAAATACTTTTTCGTTACGTACATTTTGTTTGAGAAATACTCAGTTAATAGTTACCGATGTTATAAATTTCTAAATATCGTAATCGAAATTTCTAAAATTCCCATCAGTATATGGTTTTGGGTGCGTTTCCACTGACACGGGGGCTGCACCGCGGCAGTGGAAACGCGCACAATACAAAATTGATTTG
This sequence comes from Plemyria rubiginata, assembly GCA_963576535.1. Lineage (NCBI taxonomy): Eukaryota > Metazoa > Arthropoda > Insecta > Lepidoptera > Geometridae > Plemyria > Plemyria rubiginata. Next base: position 9,610,437 of record OY754908.1, on the reverse strand, counting down.
CCTAAAAAATATATCTTACCTAAGTGCATACCGTGTTATACCTAAGTGCACTTTCTAGATGACGTCTAGTTTCAACCAAACCCACAAGTGCCCACAACCATTAAATAACCTACTTAATTATCTACCTAATTGGCACTCTTAAACTCAAACAGAAATTACACAACTACCAGAATTGATATTTATTTTAAGCTGACCATTTAATTTAAATTGTTTGATGCATATTTCCAAATCATCATTGAACACGGCTTGCCTTTCTAAAAAGGCAGTAAGCAGGTAGATAGGTACTCAAAGGAACACCCTCTGGCCTTGCGATGCATCCGACCACGACATTTAATCGACGTATGGCCACGTAGGTACTTGTACTTCTATTTTTTTTTTGGTATGGTTAGCATGATGTCAAATAATAAATTTCATTTCATGCAGCGCCATCTAGCTCCAAAATAATCAAATCGTGTACATTGGGAACCAGTTAACGGTTTAGCTTGTGGGTTTTGAACTTTTGAATGTTACATAATGTAGAGTAGGTTCAGGGACCTACTCAAACAAACGTTGGTCTTCGGTATGGATCGAATCTACAACTGCAGAAAGTAGAGCTACCTGATCTGTAAGGCCTGTCGAAGGTAACATAGCCTCGCAAAACCAAAAATGCCATATTATGTCCACAAATTCAAAATTGAACTGAAAAACCTAGGTGCTTTGTTACAAAATTAAAGTACCTTCCCTAGTACCTATAGATTTTTTTAGTACCTGCCAAATTTATTTATCTATTACTAACTTTAATTAAACACTAATGGTTGTAGCACAGTATTTTCATGTACCTAACGGTTTGATAATTTCTATTTAATTAATTGGTTGGAACATGCCTTTATAACAGAAGCCACTTCATTGCGCCGTAATTATAATTATCAAATACATGCCACATAATTTTGAGTTTGCATGAGACTTGCTTGCTTACATTGCGTTCGCTGCTCCATTGGCCGACTGCACAGCCTTCCGTGTGTTTTGACGCAACGGTTGCCTAATAATAATCTGTTCTGAGAACGACGTTTCTGTCATACTGCGTGCTCACTGTCTCCTTTCTAGCGGCTTTTTTCACATGAATCAGTATGTGGAAGCTAATGTATAGTGTTATTAGTAAGCAGCGATGGTGTTGTGTGCTATCTTGGTAGATGAGCACCTCCCGAGCTAAACGAGTTTTGCGGGAACTGCGGGTTCGCCCTCCCGAGATTGTGTGCAATATTTTAAATGGTTTTCCTACTTCAGTAGGATACTTCGTAGGTACTTAGTGCTTAGGTACCTATTAAGCTGTCTCTAGGCACAGGTGGTGCCTGAGCACTGTAGTGCTCTTCTACATCGAATTTTGTGTTCCACTTGTATAATTCCACACAATATTTCAAAATAATGCAACCTAACCTAGGCTAGGTAATACACTGGCGTGCAAAAAAAGGGCGACCCTTAAATTTATGTCATTTGTTCGTAACATGATGATTGATATGTTACGAACGATTGAGTCTTAAATTTAAGGGTCGCCCTTTTTTTGCACGCCAGTGTAAATTATCACGAGTATTGTAACGCTACGGTAGGATATTTTATTAGGTAGGTAGGTACCTACTCCGTGTCATCCCATTCTGGTCTGCACACATTCGTAGGAATTCGAAGCACGTTCAACATAATATCACTCGCTTCAGCAGACAAATCCGCCGGGAACAAGAGGATTAACTAGATCCCCTTTACCAAAAAGGTCACCTACACCTGAGCTCGCTAAATGCGACACATTTGATGCCCCCGTATAAGGGCGAAGATGCTTTCCGATAAAAACATTTTTGGTAGGAAAAAAAATTTTTAATAAATACAGTGGCTTAACTATGCTAAGTCTCTATAGCCTTGTTAATATTGGTAGGTAGAGTACCTTAACAAGCCAAACTGAAGTGATCCATGTCAGGATAACAATATTTTCTACTGCATTTCTGCTTCCATAAAATTAACACGACACGGAGCGACACTGAAAACTAAGCGAGTGCGGCTGACGTTGCTTGCTGTGACCTAGGACCTAGTTGGGTGTGCGGGACCTAGGACCTATGTGGCAAGTATTTTTACGTTTTATTCATACTGATCAAGTATTAGCTTCGATCAACTATTACAGTTGATCGAAGGCTATTAGGAAATAAAAGTAATCTTCATGCAACGGTTGCCGATTTACAATAAAAAAGTAATTTCAAAGAGCAACAAACGTGAACAAGCAATCTAACCATAACCATGTCGCGTTCAGGGGTCGTAAACCATATATGTAGTAAAACATGATATACCTAACTGTCGTTCGCTTGCGCTACTAATGGTCAACTTGTGATTTTTTTGAACTTAGTGATCCCAAGATTTTTTTTAGAAGATAGTGTCGCATGGCTCCTGATAAGTAATATCAGCGAGTAATATACTAAACTAACGGCTGTTCTAGAAGCTCGATCAAACAAACGTAATCGGATGTCAAGTCATTTGCTATAGTTGCTATTTCAGCTATAATAAGGCGCTGAAAACCAGCGCTATGGGCTTGAGGTCATACAGCAAATGCTGCCTGGTGGCCTTTTTTGTCGTCATACAAATTTTTACAGTGCTTTTACATAGGTATTTAAGAGACAAAATAAAGATTTTTCTATACTATTCTATAACATTAAATTAGATAGAGGTAGCAAGTGACTTGAAACTTGGTTAGATGTGATCGAGCTTTCAGAAACCGGCCGTAAGTGTTTCGTAGTTTCGAGTTTGTTTCAAGTTAGGTTTATGCTAGCAATGTTTCTGTGTTTTCGTTAGAAGGGTGTTGGTGAAATTTCGTCGCACGCAGAGCTATTATGCATCATGAGCATTTTCATAAAGGCAATTACCTACACTGTTCAACCAAATTGAATCACTTTGGTTGAATGGAGCAGAAATTCACTTTTATAAAAACTACACTAAGGTATAAAAATGTTGTTATTCCCAAGTTTTGTATCGAAACTGGTGAGTTCTCAGTACCTACTACCCCGAGGCGCTTACCGATTCAATAAAATCTCTAGGTATACATAAAAAAATAAAAGCGTCGACTTGAGAACCTCCTCCGTTTTTTTCGTCGGTTAAAAAGGCTTGACGTAACGAAAAACCAAACTCAGAATTGGAGCTCAGATACCTTCGTTATTATAAAATTAATTTAATAGAATGTTGGAGAAAACATCCGGGGCCGCATCGCTTTCATCATGTAAAATAAGGACTTGTAATTTGTCAGTCGCCTGAGTATCAGGCGGGCGCGAGCGTGCCACTTCACGATTCTTTGTTTTTCCCACCCTTCACGCTACTGCTCCTACATAATGAAACGAAACTTCAGTGAGGTTCAATTAATTTAATTGCAAATAAAGAGTGTCGCTCTGGAGCGCTTTACCTAGTCGGTAATTATAAATGATGAGGTAAGAGCAGCAAGGGTAGGTTCTTTCGCTTTTCAATACCAGAGTGCACAATATCAATTATTCTCCTGATGGAACATTCCAGGTCATAGAATCGAAGTCTTAACTGAAGTGATGAAAGTAGCCGGTAATCGGTATTCCTGTCTATTTCACATGGAATGGGTACTATAGTGAGTTTTTCAAAAATACTTAGTAGGTACCTATCTTTACAGATTGTCATTTGCTTTTTAGCAGGTATTATTTTACCTGTACTTACCTACCTACTTTTCAGTGAATATCTTAGGAGAAAATCGAACTCACCTCTTGGACAACCGATTTAATGTCTCAACGTTCATTTTGATATTAGGTATTTGCTCAATTTAGTACCTAAGTAAGTGAATGTAATTTGTCTATTCTCTAGATTCTAGAGAATAGACAAATTACATTCACTTACTTAGGTCTAGAATCTAGAGAATTTATCTATCTAAAGTCTACATAAAATACTAATGAATCATTGTAGAAATCGTTATAATATTATGTAAACGTGTAAAGACCCTTACAAGTTATCGTAGTAACATACGTTGGTTTGCTTTGTTTTCTATTGAAGAAAATTCTCTAAAGAATGAAAAACTCACCTACATCCTATGAAAAGTGCGTGGGTGTCTGATGTAATCAATCTACAAAAGCAATAGGGATATCTTGTTCATCCTTCTTCCTTTCTAGCTTATGTTAGGAAATTTATACAGTACAAAATGTACGCAAGTGCTGTTAGTGATGAAATGTGATAGCGCTGGCGCATCCTTCCTTGCAGCTTCAGTGGTCGGCCTCGTAGGCTTCGTAGGTATGTCCAGCAGCGTAGTAAATGTTAAAGGCGATCTGATGTAAGTGATATTAATGTGATGTTTCACTTTCGCGCGCGCCGGTCGGCTGTTGTTGGCGCACCAGTGCCCCTAGAGCCGTTGACTCCGGCGCAACTTTAACTCTCCGCAGAGTATACGCAAATGCCATCGCTTGGATTTTATTGACGGGATTTTTAGTGACATTCGGAAAGAAGTGTTTGATTTTTGTCGGAAAAATTTGGACTCTACAGATCTACCCTGAGTTCCGATTTTAAGGTTAGTGTACCTCTTATTTAAAAATTTGATTTAACATGTTTGTAAATAAACTGAAAACATAAAACTACTAACAAAAAAACATAAAAATTGTATTTTGAGTAGGTAGCGTATTTTGTTTCATATATTAAAAAAACGATACTGTAAATTGTTTACTCATTATTTTTTCACGCATCTCAGACGCACGCGTGCAATTTTAAAAATCTTATCCCTTTATGGTAATTGTTTTTGTTAAATTAAATTAATAGGTCCAAAAATTATATATGAAGTACAAAAAAATATTAAATATCCTATTGCCAATGCACCTGTAAATAATTGCAAAATCTTACACGTGGTTTGTAAACTAGACTAACGAGCAACAAAACGCACTATTACACTACAACAACCTAACGAGGTATGTATAGGTAATTGACCAACTAGTGTTCAAGAAGGTTGCATTGTAATTGACCTGCACTGTCATCGTGTAGCAACCACCAGCACATGTAGCAAGCAAACGCAGGTGGGTGATCCTACAAGGTTGCGCAAGGAGAGTGTTTGTTAGACTCGTAAACTTCTAAGTGCCTAATGGCTTGCCAGCTTAAAACTTGAGCTGACAACTGACTGAACAAGGTAGGTACATACCTACATACAGATATTAGGTGGGATACATTCTAGCTGGGTTGGAACACTCTTTACTTAGGTGACTGGTTAGGGTGCCTTATCTAACACTCCGCCCACCACAGAGCTTACAAAACTAGAGAATTTGGAGACGTGAATATTTTACTTATCTCAGAAGTATTTATTTAAGTATCTGCCTACTTATTTTAATGAATAATTAGAAAGGAAGTAGAAGTAGATTTATGATATGAACTTTCAGATCCCTCACTACAGGTTATTTCTTAATTCCTTCAACTAAAAACAAATCTTCAACCACATTATACAAATAAGATATAAATTATAATATAATTTTAATTTCCCTAATGATTTTTTTTGGGTTTAGGGCTTTGTTTAGCCGAAGATGTTGATATATTTGTAATAAGCGTGTCGAAATTCACAGATAATGGTCATACATTTTTGTCGTAGCTCTAAGATTAAACAGTAGATTTATATTCGTAGTACCTTAATAGTTAAAGATTTTTCAAGGCTTTGGTTTTAAATTTAATGGCAATGTACATATTATATTAATTTGTTTACACATAAATAAATATTAGTCTTCTTTGAAACTGATGATTTCAGGAATTTCCTCAAAATCACTAAGATAAAAAAAAACATTGGAATTCGAACAAACATTGGAAATAATGTCTGTGAAATAGCGTTTCATAATCGAGTTGGCCCATCGAATTGGGTAGGTATAGTGAATAGTTGGTTCGCATGTGTTTATAACAGAGTTATTCGCAGTAATTCAACCAACAACGAATGCAATAGGTTGCGTAAAGTGGAACAGACCGGTCCCGAGCCGCTCCATTTCAGACGATATCATTTCAGCAAACGGTGATATTTGTACTACCCTTTTGCAATACATGTATTGCGGGCAGCATCCGATCCCACTGCCATGTCATGCCACGTGTTTTATCTACTTTTCTTTCCAAAACATAGTTCTTTACTTTCCATGTTCCAGGTTTTAACCATTACTTAGGTACCTAATAAAGCGGTGATTACTGCTATTGTAGCGATACCTCACTCGCACATTTCAGTGATTTTAAATCATTTATATTTTGACGACCTCAGTGGCGCAGCGGGCGAGAGTCCGCCTGCGACGCGAGAGGTTGCGGGTTCGATTCCCGCCTCGGAACAAATTTATGTACGATCTGCAGAAATTTGTTCCGTTGGCCTGGGTGTTTATGTATAATAAAAAATATATAATGTATAAGTATACAATGTATTAAATATATCAGTCATCTAGTACCCATAACACAAGCTTTGAGTAGTTTACTTTGGGGCTGGATGATGCCGTGTGGATTGTCCAGCATTATTTATTTATTTATTATTATTTATTTTATTTTCAAAAGGTTGAAATGTGGGTGCGAGTGGTACCTAGGTCTAGGTAGGTACTAGTGGCTATAACAACAAACAAAACATCATAGGAAACAAGCTTGAAACAAGCATGTCGAAGAACCTGAAACTTGTTGAAAATTGAAAGAAGCCTCTTTGAAACGCACACCACACTCTTTCGAAAGAACTAGGTAGAGAAACGAGTGTAAAAAATACTGATAAAAATTTAGTGTATTTATAAGTTACAAGTTTTATTACAAAATTCAATGAAAAATTGTCATGCACGATTGTTTTTAAAAGTAGATAAGTACCAAATATACAAGTAATTTATGTGTTCTGCAAATGAAAGCAGGGTCGGAGTGTGAACTTTCACTGTTCAGTTTGTTAGATTTGCCTTTGTCAAAGATGTCTTGCGTCACCAATTTAGCAGCGAACAAGAAGGAAGAATTCTATATAAGCCGGCTATCGTATTCGAAGAGAGACGGAACCGATTGTCGTCATACCGGAAAATTGAAGATCACTTTCTTAACCGTGACTAAACACATAATCTACATGTTTATTTATATAACATTTAGTATATAGTATGTCCCTAGGTACCTATAAAACTTTATTGCCCAAAAACACACAATTTGGGTGCCTATTTTTCTACCAACTAATAGCCTTGAAACTATTGACTACAAACTTACCCTAACATTATCATTAAGTGAAAACGGAAGTTCACCAAAAGACATAGACATTAACATAAACATTAACATTAACATATACTAAATCATAATGGATATGTAATATGGATGGATGGATTTATGTTTGTTACTCTTTCACGTCGGAATGGCTGAACGAATCTGTATGAAAATTGGCAGAGAGATAGATTATTAGCACACAGGCTACTTTTTGTCCCGTGGGAATACCGGGATTTAAATCTGCGCGAGTGAAACCACGCCACTAGTCTTAAATATTCCTGAAACTTGTAAACAAAGTATACTTTGTTCTTGAGGTTTTTCATATTTTAAAAAGCAACAGTTAACTTTGTCGCCAAATGTAGGCACTTTACTTTCCCGAAGGGTAGCAAAGGTTCAAACTGCGAATAGTTTTGCTAAGACATTTTCGAATACGCCTCATAAGTTATGGGTGACTTCTGGGATTGCAAGTAAAAGGGTCAAAAAGATCCATCCTTCAGGGTGCGCGCCCGACCCCATTACACGTCGATCCCCGGGGTGATGTATCACCCATTACCGGCTCGGCTGATCGCAGCTTAGCACATGCTCTAGCATTATCACTTCCTGTATTAGGTACCCCTTTGAGACCTACCCTACCTTTTTCAATTTGACTAGAATGTATTCGTACAATATGCTACTGCCTATGAAATAGGATTTGGTGAATATGGATTTAGTACATTTAAGAAAAGTAAATAGAAAAGTAGTGGAAATGTTTTTTTCAAAGTAGGTATAACTAATATAATATATTTACGTATACCATTATATGTACCACATATTTATCATTTTTTATAATGTATCTATAAATATATAATTTACCTACCACAAAAATATAGTAACCACTATAATAATTATTCCAACTGAGCTTTGCGGAGATTCAGAGATTCGTAGTACCTGATAAAATCGGATAATAAATTCATTGCCGTCCTGGGAAATCTGTCGGACTATACGTCGCACTTTGTATTCAGAATAAGTTCATGCAGTGCTGACCTTTTACTATTTTTGTTATTGAAACTTTTACGAACACTGAATAGTTAGATTTTCAAATAATATGTTTTCTTATTATTCATCAAAGAAAGTCATTTTGTAATAATTATACAAATTGTTATATTTTCCTATCCATGGTAATTATCTTTTTTATGAGTTTTTCCTGCTGTCCCCTTACAGAAACGTTTACCTTCCGGCTACCAGATCCATTCTCTTAATTTACTATTATAATAAATAATAAATGGGCCATGGTTTTTGTAGCTAGCATCGTTTGTATTTAATTGTTTCTGAGGTAAAGTATACCTTCCAGTTTACTAGTTCCACGTTTACACGTTTTACTTAGATTCCTTGCCCCAAACCGTGAAACGTCAAAACTTGATATGGGGCTTTATTGTTTATGACATAGGAGATACTTTGCCCTGACCGTATCACATCGCCTGCCTTGTCTTAGCCGAGCTCGCGCTGCAAATGGTCATAGTGCATAAGGCTCCTGATTACGAATCGATACGATCTTTCAACCTATGGGTGAAATTAGCCTATAATCAAATTGATTAATTTATTATTATACTAGCGACCCGCCCGCGCGCCCCTGCTTCGCACGGGTGCACATATCATGCATGTATTACACATATAAACCTTCCTCTTGAATCTATCTATTAAAAAAAACCGCATCAAAATCCGTTGCGTAGTTTTAAAGATTTAAGCATACATAGGGATATAGGGACATTGGGACAGAGAAAGCGACTTTGTGTTATACTATGTAGTGATTGACAGTCAGACAGGCAATGACATACTACATGTATCAAAAACCTGTATTTAGTTTTGTGATTCTTTAGTTTTGTTATTTTTTCTCGTCTTGCTTTGTTTCTTTGTAATCTGCTCGTTTTTCTCATTGTATATATATTATTGTATATATATTTATTACTACTGCGTAAATATTGTTTTGTACTCTGATACAGCTTGTCCTGGCAGCCAATCAGCGTTTTGTACAGAACCGAAGAATCAACTACCCCTAACCAGAAAATCTTGTTAGTAGGTACCACCTACAACATGTCGATCGTGTAAAACATACCTACATACAAACATGCAATGTTCTCTCGCATACGAGTATCCCCTTCTCTTCTACTTCTCGGAAATTGCAGCATACAGTATATCAAAAAGCTTCGGATTGTGTAATAAAAGGCCGGTGTTCTTGACCTTTACTTGAGACATTTCATGACAAAAACCCAAAAATTATTACGAAATGCTGAATCACCTGCACCAAGCGGCAAAATGGAGAAAGTAGAAACTGGCAAAGCGAAATTGTTTGCAGAATTTGACCATAGGTGAGGCAACACAATTTTAGTCAACTTTTCGGTAAAGTCACGTTTTTCTTTTTAAATATAATCACGTCGCAGTCAATGACTCATGTAGCTGTACCTAATTTATTTGTCAAAGTCAAATTAGGTAAATATATCTGCGAATCAAATTTTAACCATGTTTTCAAGGAATATGGATTATTGTAGAGCTTCCATAGCAAACCTTACCCATTGTTGTCCTCAATAAAGTTCTTATTATTATGATTATTAATACCCGCAGTTGATCAACTACATACAATACAACACTTGGTAACATAATATCATTGGTTAAGCAACCAACATATCAAGATAACTTTTTCCGAATATAAAAATTGGATATCATCTTTAACAACAGCTTTATTTACCTAATGGACCTTATGTTTTTCCTTCTCAATCATAGCTAGATAATAATAGCAGACATAAAAAAAGGACTAGGTGCCCTCATACGGGTTTCATACCTTTCTATTTCTGGTCCGCAATAACCAAATCCGTAGCATAAGTTTTAATTCAGAAAATACTTTAAAAATCATTTTGTTGTTGATTATAGGTAAGTAACTGGGTTCTTATAAATGCGATAATAAGCTCCTAAATAAAGACTATCACCACGACCGTCGTCGTGTCGCCCGGGTCGGAATGGCCATCCGACACGGGTTATTAATCTAGCTGATTCTAGGTAAGAGGATGGACCAACTAATTCTATTCTCAAGTCAAGATAACATCGTTGGAGGTACTAAAGAGTCTAGTCGCATGTTAGGAACTGTGCGATGAAAAGTAGTGATGGTATTCATAATATTTAATTTTAATAATAGTTAATTAATTTTTTGGTACATATTAAAAGAAAATACTTCATCTAATTATACAAACAAAGTGTTATGAAATCCACATAAATGAAGTCGCGAACATAATTTTTTCTAAAGCGATTATTTTTGTACAAGCAGCACCCCGCAGTTTTCACCGCGTAGTTTTAAATCCCGGTATTTCCACGGGATAAAAAGTAGCCTATGTGTTATTCCAGACTTTAATATATCTCTGTGCCAATTTTCATCAAGATCCGTTCAGCCGTTCTTGAGCTATTGAGTAACAAACATCCATCCATCCATCCATACTTACAAACTTTTGCGTTTGTAAGATGATAAGTAAGTACATATAGGTAAATTCGAGTTGTTGTACATTCTTTGCACACTTTAGTCACAATGCAACAACTTTGCATTACGGGTAGCTTTTGTCGAGTATCGCAATGATAGCTTTATGGTGGCTATAAAAAACAATTATTTTATATCTTGTGCAAGCTCTGTACTATCGTGTGTGTGTCTCCAGCTTCCTCATATTGAAAATGTAATTTCTATAAATGCCAATATTTAAAGCATAATTAGTGCACTCATAGATTTGAATCATAATTTAGCTGCCAAATAAACAACGATGCTATAAGCTTATAATAGTGTGTAAGCTGGAGTAACATGTCTCCAGCTGCCTCAGTCAGTGTGGGCAAACGGCTAATGATAGAGATATATAGTAAACGCAAGGATTTAGTACCAAACGAATTAGCGAGGTACCAAAAATTTCAGGTCTGTAGCTCGGAAACTCTTCGAGTTATAAGACTTGATCAACGTGTAAGCTGGAGTAACGATACGTGAAAAAGCATATGCTCGTTCTCTGGAATGGCTGGAGCTAGCAGGTTGCTTTAAGTCTCCAGATTTAGTACCAAACGAATTAGCGAGGTACCAAATATTTGAAGTGTTTCTGTTCAAAACTCTATGAGTTACAAGCTTTTCCAGCTTTTTTTGTTTGTCCAACTTGCACATGTTGGATCTCAGCAACCACAATAGGTACAGACTCGGTTGATGTCTCTGAACCGAGCTATGAATTAGTGCACTCGGTACCAAAAATTTGGAATCTCTAGGACAAGCAGTTCTGTTGTAATCAGCAAAATAACTAATATTATGATGAGTTACAGAATACCAGATAGTTCCATTTCGACCAGCCTTCAGTTGATAGTAGCTCTATCTCTGTCACTACAGCGAATGCGTCACACTCGTACCTACTGATGCAATCAAGGAATTTGAATATATCTGTCTGTATTCAAATTCCTTGGATGTTATTTTGCTGATTACAACAGAACTGCTTGTCCTAGAGATTCCAAATTTTTGGTACCGAGTGCACTAATTCATAGCTCGGTTCAGAGACATCAACCGAGTCTGTACCTATTGTGGTTGCTGAGATCCAACATGTGCAAGTTGGACAAACAAAAAAAGCTGGAAAAGCTTGTAACTCATAGAGTTTTGAACAGAAACACTTCAAATATTTGGTACCTCGCTAATTCGTTTGGTACTAAATCTGGAGACTTAAAGCAACCTGCTAGCTCCAGCCATTCCAGAGAACGAGCATATGCTTTTTCACGTATCGTTACTCCAGCTTACACGTTGATCAAGTCTTATAACTCGAAGAGTTTCCGAGCTACAGACCTGAAATTTTTGGTACCTCGCTAATTCGTTTGGTACTAAATCCTTGCGTTTACTATATATCTCTATCATTAGCCGTTTGCCCACACTGACTGAGGCAGCTGGAGACATGTTACTCCAGCTTACACACTATTATAAGCTTATAGCATCGTTGTTTATTTGGCAGCTAAATTATGATTCAAATCTATGAGTGCACTAATTATGCTTTAAATATTGGCATTTATAGAAATTACATTTTCAATATGAGGAAGCTGGAGACACACACACGTACTATCCATGAGTTCTATGATTGTCGTGCATTGCAGTAAAAATTGTTTTCGTAACCAACTAAACCGAATTGCGTGTCGGCTCACGCGTGGATGGGCATAGAAGTCAAGCTTCACACATTTACTTAGGCTCATTATCCGTTGCAGGCCTCTCCAAATGATTCTGTTGTAAAAGAGGTAGGAGGAGGGAGGAGGAGGTTTCCGAAACATGAATATCTCTTTTTATACCTTTTGGTTGAACCTTTTTTATAACATGCCTACTACACATTTTTCCCTTATTTCAGTTTTAATTTATTAAATCCGTTCCCTTTAACCAACCATACTATTTACTTTCGACATTGACTATAGGTACCTTAGTATCTGTAAGTTCATAAAGCAGGTATACCCACCAGGGTTCTAACCTACTTTTTAATAAAGTTTTCTGTATTGTTCTTTCAGTGGCAGTAACAGCTAAAAGGTTTAAAAAAAATTAGAAAAGTTTTACCAAAGGAAAATACTTCAGTAACGGTAGTCGCGCAGGAAATTCAATTTTTGTGCCGAATCGAGTCGAGTGGGAGACAAAAACACGAGGTACTTTTTGGCCAGTGCCCAAAACGGTATTAGTGTAGAACCTACGTAACCGGCGGTTGCCAAGATCTTTTGACTTGATAAAGAAGTTAAATTCAATCGGTTTTTTATGAAAGATCAATAACACACACATTCACACAATAGCCTACACATCGAATCGAGATCTCCTTTTAAATATAAATATTTGATGGCACTACATCCATACATACAACTTTCGCATTTAATTATTTGTAAGAAAAGGATTAAGGAAACCTAAATAAACCTTTGTGGAACAGTGCTAAATAAGTGTATTATCGCATAATTAATCAGTGACAGTGTTATCTCGGAGTATCTGACTTTAATACAACGAGAATAAGTGCACAAATTAAATTGTTAAACCCCAAACAAACACAGCTCTGTGTTTACACAAAACGAAATAAACTACACGGACACTGCGAAAAATCCTTTCCACGAAAGTTTTACAAATGTGAACATCGAAATACTTGCGACAATTAGTAAAAGTGTTAACTTTTTGCCGATAAATTTATTCTTCAAGGTCATCCATTGTTTTTTGCTTCGTGACTGTGATCTGAGGTCGTTAACCGCTAGAGGGCAAGTTTGATACCAAATAACCTTTACCTTGCAAAACAAAACAGACAATGGAAGAACTTATGGCTGCAATTCGACAGATACAGAAAGATCTGGACAAACAAAAACTCACTATCCTAAAAACCGACGAAAACGTAACAGAAAAAGTAACAGAAAATATAAATAACATATTTGAAGAAAAAATCAAAATTTTGGAAAACAAATACGACAATCTAAATGTGAGAGTGGATAACCAGGAGAAAAGGCTTTACTTTTTAGAGAAAGAGGCAAGACAGCGAAATATAGTGTATTTTGGCATAGATGAGAGCGAAAAATCATACTCAGATTTAGAAAGCAAAATTATCAACTTCATAAACAAATTCTTCTCCATAACATTAGGTTGCAGAGACCTACAGGCAGCCAGAAGAATAGGTAAGAAAGGAGAAAGACCCCGCCCAATAATAATAACCTTTGCAACTCTGGGGAGAAAAATTGAAATTATTAAACAAAAAAAGTGTGCTAAATGACAGCCCATACTACATAAAAGAGGACTACCCACCAAATATTCTAGAGGTTAGAAGGCAACTACAAGAGCGAGCAAAAATGGAAAGAGAAAAAGGAAACAGAGCCATAATCAAGTAGGTATGACAAACTGATTATACTCCCTGATGTCCCCGATACATACAAGCAGCCTGACACCTTAACAGGCCACAAAAAGAGGACACTACCAATATCTCCTGAAAACATAACTAACAATCATATTATGAACCGCAACCTACACACAAATAAAAAGAATAAAGCTTTACCCGCTCAAGCAAGGGTGCAAAGATCATCCAGTAACTCAGAAGGAGTTCTTAAACCAGGGATGCTTAACTTTCTAGTATCCAAAAATACGAACAGCATGCAAAACACAGGAAAGCACGAGTAAAAACACATTGCAACTAATGCAACCCTCCCACATATTCAACAAAGTACATAATAACATGAACAAAATGCATCTTCCAATCCGGTTGGTCACCGTGGAAGAATATGACCAAAACCCCCCAAAGAAAACAATCAACTCAAATACACAAGAAAACACAAATTTATGCACAAACAGTCAGGTATACATAGCTACCTACAACACCAGATCACCATCACCGTATGAACGCCGAAAGAACTAAATGAAACACTCAAGGAAATAAATAACAAACATAATTGGAATAATATCTGAAATGAGACTAGACGTTATGGCAACAAAATAGAATGGTACAAAAAAGTAATATGAATCTATACCTACTCTGTCCCCAAACACATAGTCTATCTTTGGAGGAGGCCTTCACCTGTGAAAGGGTTCTAGCTATTGAGAAATAAGGAAACAAAATATACAAAATAAATTAAGTTTAAGTTAGATATTTTAGATATTATTATAATAAGTACCTTGCACTATGTCACTAACACTTACAATTAACATATTAGATTTACTACTAACCAAAAAAAACACTTGTTTTGAAACTTACTACTTACTATGCTAGAAATAAAAGGCTTTTATTTATTATTATAAGAAAAGGATAAAATAAAGTTCTTACTACTTCAAGTACATACCTACTAAATTGAATTCTCCTACAAAATAATTATGCAATAATTAGGTATTCCGACGGGTCAGTAGGTACATTATTTAAATACTATTGCAAATATTTCGTAAGTAGGTAAGTATGATTCTGTTTATCATAATTATGTTAAAGAGGATTATAGGTAAAATACCTATTTGCTTACAACAATGGAATGATGAAACATTTCACTTTGCTTAGTAGGTAAGTGAATCTGTTTGGTCCCGCGATTCGGTGATCATAATATGTAATATATTTATATATTCATAAGGTCAAAACATCTCCATAATGAGTGAAACCAAGACCACATCACATAATAGCTCATAGCTCATAAACACGGGTTAATGAGCTAAGTCACGCTTTTGTTGGGGCTAGGCTCATCGCAATTACAAATTCAGCACGAACAAGGTCAATCAAGTGCAAATTCCCTTTGTGAAAGGGGCCAGTTATGACGCTTGCGCCACGCTGACATTGGGGCCCGTAGCGAGAAGCAAAGTGCCGGGGTCACCAAAATATTTCAGAATAATATCATATCTTTTTGTCCTTAATTTTAAAAAGAAATAACAATAGAGAAGACAAGAAAGTCCTTGTCTCCACGGAACAGAGAAAACCCTGTCTCAGTTCTATAAAAAACACAATCACTTAGCGACTAGGCTTTTAATGTCAGCTTCTAAAAATACAGAATACTTAAATATCTATATTTTAACCTTTCATAAAAAAATATCAACCAATCCCTTTCTCTCTTAGAAACGTCGATAAAAAGAAATTATTTCGAGGAAAAATATGTTGGCATCCTACAACTATGGCTACAGGATGCTGCACTGTGCTACAAGCGCTTTACGCCGGGAACAATAAATCACAGTTATGTTAATAAATACTCGTAGATTCTGTGTGTGATGAACAATAATGAGTTACCTATCTGTTGATTTATTATTATACTAGTTGCGCCCCGCGGTTTCACTCGTGCAGAT
Source organism: Plemyria rubiginata (assembly GCA_963576535.1). Classification (NCBI taxonomy): domain Eukaryota; kingdom Metazoa; phylum Arthropoda; class Insecta; order Lepidoptera; family Geometridae; genus Plemyria; species Plemyria rubiginata. Next base: position 9,594,491 of record OY754908.1, on the reverse strand, counting down.
TTAAATCCCGGTATTCTCACGCGATAAAAGTAACCTATGTGTTATTCCAGACTATAATGTATCTCTCTGCCAAGTTTCATTCAGATCCGTTCAGCCGTTTCGGCGTGAAAGAGTAACAAACATCCATCCATCCACCCATACTTGAAAACTTTCACGTTTATAATATTAGTGGGATTTCTGACGGAAGCATTTTCGAACGTCGAATAACTAAGCCATAACTACCTGCCGTAGCGTGCCCTACAACCGACCCTGGCAGGGATTTAATTAAAGCAGATACGTAGCTAAAATATCACCTACAAGATGACGGGGATGTAACACTGCCGGCTAAGCCTTTAGGTACCTATACCTACAAAGTCATCGGAGCGGATTGAATGCGATTAATTTCAATACACATTGGGTTTGAGTCTGACTGCTCTCTTGTGAAATCTATTATTTGTATAAAATTGGGCTTTGACTGACCGAAACTCATTAGAAATATATTCAAAACTATTTATAATGCCATAACTGACTTTCGGCTAAAATACTATTAGCTTTATTTTAAAAACAAAGCAACCGTAGCATGGACAATTCACTACAATGCAATAATATTCTTCAAATATTGTTCTTAACTTTTCACATGTGCCTTTTAATTAGGTAACTTACTTCCTATGTTAATATTTCATAGACCCCTTGTATGTGTTGTGTGAGATTGACACATTTAGGGTAACAACGAACATGAAAAATTATACCTAGGTAAGTCATTTACATTTCTCATGAAGAGAGGTGTAGAGATCAAACGCTGTGAAACGTTATACGTTCAAGTGGTAAGACCTACTTTAATTGAATGATGCTCTGGAAATAATCAAAGTTTAGTTTATTTTTGTAAATATATAAATTGGATTTATTTAATTGCATTTTGTCTTTAATCGTTGTCGTAACTACCAACTCGTATAGGTAGGTACTACTACCTACTACCTACTTAAATAAATTGCGCGTGTTCAAGAGATATCACAAATAAAAAAAACAAGATACGCCGCGTGTACTTTCCAATGTCACACAGTAAAGTTATTATTGACCAAAAACCAATAAATATCGACTAGCCGTTTCTAAAAAATATTGTGTTCACTTGGTCATCATCACGTCCTTGAGACATCACACAAACCTGCTCTTTAGTTTGGTACAGATTACTCCAAGAATGGTCTGATTTCGAGGGCAGCTCTCATAACTCATGAAACATTAATTTATTATAATAAAGTGATTTCAATTTCAGTCGTGCTCCACATATTCTACCATGCGAATAGGTCTTTGATCTTTTTATTAATATTTCAAGTATATATGAGCACATGGATTTCATAAGAATTTTTAATTAGCTTTTTTGTAGCAACTTATTAAAATTATTTCATTGGCAGGGAGTTTATCAATTGTAAAATTGTGCTTTTCTCCTTTGAGCTCGTACTTGATACTCAGATCAATTAATGCCAACCGTGCCTGGGGATCAAAGTCATGAAGTCTGTTTGTGTTTTAAGTGGGTACAGTGATTTGGTTAATTAATTGTTAAGGTCAAACTTATTAAAAAAAATATTATCAGTTAATCATACCTAAATAATTTTATTTATAGTAAAAATAGATCAACATAACAGGGGATGGTTTTTTAAGTACAATAAAAAACTTTATAGGGCAAGTGTCAGTTTGACGCAATAAATGGACCAAAACTGACAGGCAGTGCGCAAGTTTTCCGGAACGTGCCCTCTTTATAGCCACGGAATACTAAACAGAGTGGGAACAGAATATTCCGCAAACCACAGATATTGGGCCTTATTTGCGACCACAAAGTCAGTCTGTTCTGAATCGTTACATATAGTAATAATTTTATTAATAGTTTACAATGGATATTTCTTTATAAGAGGTTTAGTAAGATTTTTAGACTAATAAAAATCTGGTGAACTTTTAAACTTACTTAATATACTAAACAAAAACAGTTTCACGACTGTGATTCCCTCATTTCTTTTAGTACCGTGTACTAACTCAAGATTCTTTGATAACGTCTGAAGGGGTTAGTCAGGTACATCCAAAATACATTCAACGCGCATACCTTCCCATATTTTGCAAAGTTGTTACTCCTTACGTGACAGGTTGCAAGCCCAACGCCGCTGGACTGGATTTGAAAGCATTGCTTCTCTTAACTTTCCTTATCGCATGGAAATAAGAAATTATCATATGGCTATCCTACTAATATTATTAACGTGAAAGTTTGTAAGTATGGATGGATGGATGGATGTTTGTTACTATTTCACGCCGAAACGGCTGAACGGATCTGAATGAAACTTAGCAGAGAGATACAGTATAGTCTGGAATAACACATAGGCTATTTTTTAGTATTTTATAGTATGTACAAATAAAACTACAAATTAATTACTGCTGCTATACATAACAATGGAAGTCGTGTCAAACAAAACAGATTTGATCGGATATGACGTAATTCAATTTCATGAACTTATTGAAACGGACAATGGTTCTAGATAATTAATTTATTGGGTGCCTACCAGATAATATCTAAATTGCTTCGATAAGTAGGTACTTCTGGTTTTGGACTGATATATAAGAAAGTTAATGAATGAATGACTGGGTGGGTCTACATTCGCAATACCGTAATGGGCTCGAAATTCCCGCACAAAGTAATGTAAGGTCCTCTTCTAACGTACTTTTGAGGTCTTCGTTGAAATCGTCATAATCATTAAATAGGTTGTGTACAGAACATCACCAAAGTCAAGATGCATACCAACCAAACTTACTAGTTAGAGTTGTTGGAAACCACTACTTTGAAGTTACTACTAATCCTCAGCTGTTTAAATCACACGCTGATGGTAGTCGTCGAGAGGGTACCCTACATTTATTGCCTTGTAAGACGGCATTACTTAGACGAAGTGTGTTCTGTATGACGCCAATAATATATAATCACATCCCTTTATCAATAAGAACCATTGGTGATTTAAATATATTTAAAAACACCCTTAATAAGTTATTGGTCGACCGAGCATATTATAAGGTGGATGACTTTTTAAATGATAAATTTACCACATGACATTTATTTTTATTTTATATTCATTTTTTAAATCTAACATACCTACCTAGTTTGACATTTCGAGTTTATATACCTACCCTTTTTTATTGATCGTTTGTGTTAGTTATTTTGATTTAGTTATTTTTGATTGTTATTTACATTTAATCCTATTCTGCATTACTTTAATTTGTTTGTATTTTATGTAAATGTTCATATGCTTTTAGGCTGAACTAGTGTGACCTTACCATCCTCAACACCAAAATTATGTACCTAGTCTCATGAACAATAAATATCTTTATCTCTTTATCTTTATCTAAGTTGCACCGGTCAGATGCCTCGTCTGAAGACATGCAATACTAACTTAATTTTAGAGCATGTTCGAAATACATGCCGACAAAAATTACAAGTCTTGGAGGTAGCCATTATATGCAAATGACTGTTGTATACGACTTGGAGTACAAAGTCCTTTATTTATTTAACCTTAGATGCATCGGGGGAAAACTTCACACACGCATCATTGAATCTTTATGTGACGCTAAAACTATGCTTTTTTTGCAATAAATTGTACAAAATTAAGTACAATGTACATAATTTATTAAAAAGTACTAGAGTCTATTTACAAAGAAAATTAAAATCTAAAAAATACATGAAACAGCAGTTGATCTAAGTATAAATATTACAAAATAAGTAGGTTACGGATCGGGTTGTGGTAACCCTCAAAAGAGAGTTTACAATAAGATAAGCCAATGATTGCCCCATATTCCTAACCCACTAGTAAATTAGAACACGATCAGGTAAACAGCGATGCACGAGCAGCATACTTGAGTGGATCGGGAGGGACTTCCTAAGATTATACAATGTGATTACACACGTGACGACTCCGGTTGTCTAGTGGGAATGACCCCGTCTTCTGATTATAAGATCGTGGGTTGAATCTAGTCGAGCACCAATAGATTTTTCTCTTTGAAATAATATTTATGAGCGCAACGCCAATGCTCTCAGATTCGCATTGCGCACTTAAATAGGTGAAGGAAACCATCATAAGAAAATGATTTTGTGCTGTAGCACGGTGATATACTTGCAACCTGTCACGTATTAAATACAAATTACTAGTATAGTAGGAGGGGGTTTTAAACTGTAGTATGTGCATGCTAAAATAAATTATAACGACGAACTGAGTTAAAAGCTCTACAATTTACACACCAAAACCCCAAAGCAGATGTAGATGCAAATTTTCATTTGAAATTTTGCACGCATCAATAATTTCAACAATTTGGCTCATCCGACACTATTCAGGCTATAATTCAGCCACCAGTTTTGCTATTCCGTAAACAACATTGACTCAAGTGACCGCTAAATCGATAGTGAATTTTCAATTCGTCATTCTGTAATACCATTTCACTGTTACCATATTAAAAATACCAATTATTGTTGTAATACCATTCACCCACCACTAGTTCCACTCGCATGAGTTTACCGCCGGTTTCTGAAAGCTCGATCAAAACTAATCGGCTGTCAAGTCACTTGGTATTTCAGCTTTTACATCAAATTACCATAGATAGAGATAGCAATTAAGTGACGTGACAGCCGATTACTGTTGATCAAGCTTTCAGAATCAGGGTGTTAGCGAGTGGTGAGAATGCCACGATCTTCGCCTAAAGCGAGGATCCACTGCACTAGATGAAGCTCCCGTGATTTCGTGGTTGAGAGAATCGACACGCAGTTAAAAAGCATTATTGCAAAACGCTGCTGCAATCGTACAAATTGTGGCCGCAAAATTACAAATTTTCCCACATTTTCAAGCAAATTAGCGTTGAGTGGTAAACGGATCGACACAAAATTTTCTGTGGGAATGTGTTACGCAATTAATTATTAATTGTGTTTTACCTTGGCCACACAGTCACACGGCAGGGTCTGTGCTGGGCAGGCTGTTATTGTAAATAAATATAACACAGACTCACGTATATGTCCTTCAATCTATCTATCAACAAACGAAGCCAAGCAATGGGAACCAGCATTCTGACATGCATATGCTATGCATATTGATAATTATAAATAAATATAAATATAATATAGTGGTGTGTGGCAGGTCCACAAATATTAATTTATTTGCTCCGCATTAGGCTGTGTTTTCTGGCTAAGAATTTACTTTTACATAATTTCATATATAAGGGATATAGGGACAGAGAAAACGACTTTGTTTTATACTATGTAGTGATGATTATAATATGTAAAGTTATTAAAAACTACTTATTAATGCCCACAGAAGTTCTAAGGCTTTTTTTCCATTGATGTTCGGCTTCATTATCAAGGAAGGCTCGATGAGTCACAGAATAACAAACAGTGCACAATCGTAAACAGAAGAACAATGGTGGAACGAATGCTGAGCGTTGATTAACAATACAAAGAGAACGAAAGCCAATTTGTTACACAAGCTTTTTAACGTGAAAATCCAACCTTTCCAGGGAAAGGTTGAATTCGTTTATGAATTGCAAATTTGGTTACTAAAATTTGATTTTCTAGCTTAGTTTTATTTCTGTGGTTTCTCTCGGTACACCTACTTCTCTTCTCTACCTAACTTTCTCTTCTATAACCTTATAATAATGTAAAAAGCATTACTCTACTATACTTTCTCTACCTTTACCTAAAAATCTGAAAGTTTCTTCAGCGTTGATATCGTATTATGATTTTTTTCCTGTTTCCCCAAACTTTCCTATTCCAAAGAGCGTAAAATAAAATAGGATCCCTTTTTATCCATTTTGATCCTCAGCTGTTAACAGCAACTACGACAGGCAAGATAATTATCAGGAAGGGTCGGATGTGTTCTCACGGGACCTTGTATACACTCAAACCTTATCAAATAGATTCAAGGCATCAGACCTAGCTATGGCGGTTTCAGCAACCCACGTCGTTACAGATAACGCAACCAATCTAATTCGCACATAATGAAAGAACTCTTGCGAACGAATTGAATTGCTTGAAAAGCCTATTCCGGGAGAAAATTCTATTTTATGTTACGGCCACTGCTAAAGTAATTGCACGAGATGATTTCCTCGGCCAATTTAAAAAATAAACGATGACTGAATTATCGATTCCAGTAAATCCTACTACAACCTATCCTACTAATATTATAAATGCGAAAGTTTGTAAGCATGGGTGGATTGATGGATGGATGGATGTTTGTTACTCTATAACTCCATAACGGCTGAACGGATCTTGGTGAAAGTTGGCACAGATATATATTATTCTGGAATAACAAATAGGCTACTTTTTATCCCGTGGGAATATCGGGATTTAAAACTACGCGGGTGAAACCGCAGGGCGCTAAATATTGGAAGACCACACAGCGCTATTTAGCCCGACAAAGTAACGTTTCTAAGATTATGGAAACTAGATATATATGTATATAGCTGATAACTTAATATTTAATTTTGGCTGATACATTATCTACATTAATAATTATATTATAGACCTGTTTGATAACCAACATCTGTTATTCTATGATCAATACAGAAGTATTTTGCTGACGGTGGAATCGAACCTACGGCCTACAGCGTAGAAGCTCTATCAACTGAGCTGTGAGGGCTGTCGACGCCAGTGATGATTTATTGTTTGTGTCAAATTTTTATTTCGAGAATTATTTTTCACTGAAAATGTGAACGTGTACCTCTATAATTCGGAAACGAATTTTATTAAAAGCGCTGTTTTTAAAGAGCTTTTTTTTTTGTTGTTGTAGCAAAAACATGGTTTGAAAACATTTGGAGTAAATAATGGCAAATAGCTAGCGTCACGTACAGTAACAATGTGCTATCTCACTCCTTTGTGCTGAGTTTTCTTTGTATTCCGCTGCATTCTTTCGGTCTTGAGAGTCAAGAAAGAAAAGCATTGACCGGGTACTCTTGATGCTGGATTTTATCATGTTTATTCAGCGCAAAACGTAAATATTTGTTACAAACTTTCTCAGGCAAATAAGAAAGAAACAACTCACATTCTACTGAAGTATGTATTGAAGTCTCGGTTAAGTTTTATTCAGGAAATTTTTAATCAATTCAAAAAATCGTCAAATTATTTTATTTCAGTAACTTGGTACAGCTGAACAAGTCTTAGGAATATTTTATTCAAAGCAATAAAATACCCCAAAGCTATGTCCGGAAGCTGTCTCAGATTTGCATAACCAAATTACCTCGCCGCCTATTAAACTTTAATTCGTTATTGTTTCAGGACCAGAGAATGGCCAACTAGTGGACTGTGAATCGGGGTTTGCTTAACAAAGCCAAGATGCGTCCAGACGCGTCCAGTGGTAGGACAATGTTGGTGCTATTGGTGTTAGTGAGTGTGGTGAGTGGTAGTGTGAACTTGACTTCGAGTGAGTTGCCGGGGGGGTCGAGGATGGCGTGGTTGAAGGCGTTGTTTGAGCACCACGGATGGCTGGACGCTATCAACAATGCGAACGTGACCTTAAAGTCACAGTGCAGCGATCATTTGAAAACGTACCTCGAGGCACTGCAAGATGGAAAGCTATGGGCCTCTAAAAGTGAGTAAATTTGTTTTTTTTTCATTGCCATCGCAGTAGCGTTTCTTCGGTATTAGGATCATTCCATCGCCTCCCGACAATGTCGTAAGAGGCGACTAAGGGAAAGCAACGGGATATGGTTTGCAGCATATCATAAGTACGTAGGTAGCGCAGACACTGCACTCATAAATTCACCTGCCAATTTTAAAAACGAATTTTACAGCTTTAAAAGAACGATTAATATGTACTATCTACGGCTAAACCCCCAAAGATAGGGCAGCTTTTGCCAGCAGTGTAATTAGAAGTTTACCCACTTCTCACCCAATTTTAAACAACGCAACACCTACCAAACCATTGTTATGCACGCCAAGTTATTTTACACAATGCCATTATTTACGAGCACTTAAAGTAAATAAACAAATTATACGAGCCGTAACGCATTACACTCTGATACCACATACGCGTTATTAAAAGTATTATGGTACGATCGTAGTAAAATCTGCTTACGTCACCTTATGTAAGAAGGCGAAAATTAAAACGAGAGTTGGAACCGCGGGCGTGGTGTAGCCATCGCGTCTCGTGTAAGTGGGTCACCACCATAGCCAGCCAGTGTTATGTGACACGTGATTTGAGCGTCCAACAATGTGAATCACTCATTTGAAGCAGGTACGTGTAAGTACTACCTGTGTAAAATTCTCCTGAGATTTTTTTTAACAATGCAAAGAGCTAAACCAAGATGTTTGATTTGGATTACGAGAGTTTATTTATTTATTTATTTATTTATTTATTTGGATCGCCAAGAGATAATACACAAAACTTAATACTAGATACAAACAAAAAAACATCCTGACCCGTGCTTATCCACCAAAGGCAACCACAGCTAGCACAGGCATCGTAAATATATAAGTAGGTAATATGAACATCATTAAAATAATATAAATCAAAAAGTAAGTAAAGTCCAGATTAAAGTTAAAATGATAAAATAATTGTAAAATTGAAATAATTAAATGATTGTAAATTTGTCATTAACATTTTGGATCTAATAATTTAAATAATACAAAACATACACAATAGAATAGTAGAGAATCGAAATTAGGTAGACCATAGTAAGTAGACATGCATAAGGAGTGTTTCTTTTCTTTTAGCAATTCCAATAGGTATCTATACTTAGTCCAGCGATCGGTATAAAAACAAAACAATAACAATCAAAACATGTCAAAAATAAAAATTCAGGTTTATTGAACTTGGCTCCAAATACATACAAAAACAAAATAAAAACTGACTGTATCAAATTTTTGCAGTAAAATGATGGTCTATTCTGTGAGATAATGTTTAATTTTCGCTTTAAATTTGTGCAATTTGTCATGGAATATGTCCACATCAATGGCCTTGGGAAGGAAATTATAACTCCGGAACATCCTAGTCAGAGGCGAATTACAACTTAAATTAGTTTTATGAGCAGGTTCTCGAAACAGTTTGTAGGTGCATAACCGAGGAATGCGGCTAGGAGCCCAGATATTCACCTTTGCAAGAAGATCCGGACAGTCAACCATGCCGTTCATAAGTTTATATAGAAATAATAAGTCATGGTAATTCCGCCGATTGCTAAGCGCCATGATATTGAAGTGCTCCAGCCGTTCCTCATATGACCTTAGGGAGCGTGATTGTCCAGAGCTATAAGAAAGACTTAGAGCGAACTTTTTCTGTACTCTCTCTACTCTATTCCTATGAACTGCATAGAACGGAGACCATACTTGAGGACAGTATTCGAGAATGCTTCTCACTAGCGTGTTATATAGTAAAATTTTAGTGGAAGGTCGCTTAAAAAACTTTGTGTTACGGTTAACAAAACCCAGCATTCTCATCGATCTAGTCACAATGTTGTCTATATGAGCATTAAAGTTAAGTTTACCGTCCATTTGGACACCCAGATCACGCAGATGGTCAACCTTATTTATTGGAATGTTATCTATTGTGTAATTACTTGTTAGGACATTCTTGTTTCGAGTAAATGTCAATTGATAACACTTTTTTACGTTCAAGGACATTCCATTCTGCTCACACCATTCCACCATTCTGTTGATATCTTCCTGAAGTAATTTACAGTCAGATGCACTGCGAATGGGCTTTAAAATTTTAAGGTCGTCCGCAAACATAAATGCCTCAGAGTTTTTAAAACAGTTAACTAAGTTATTGATGAAGATTAAAAACAAAAGGGGCCCCAGGTGGGAGCCTTGGGGGACCCCAGATGGAGCGGTAAAAGATTCTGAAGAAGCTCCATGCATTGCAACGTGTAACTGGCGGTTATCCAGGTAAGAGCTCATCCAGGTCAGCAGTAAACCCCCAACACCGAACTCAGAAAGCCTTCGAATCAATATCTTATGATTTACCCTGTCGAAGGCCTTACTGAAATCTGCATAGATTACTTCAACCTGAATTTTCCTGTCTACATCCCCCACTAGAGTCTCAACAAAGGTAATTAAATTAGAGTTAGTTGATCGATGCGGCATAAATCCATGTTGTTTGGTGGTTATAGAGCGATTAACATGCTGGCTGATGCTTGGATAAACCAAGGACTCAAAAAGCTTTGCAAAATGTGACAAAATTGATATTGGCCTGTAATTTCTGATATCTTGCTTCGAACCGTCTTTAAAAATAGGTGTTATCTTAGCAGACTTCCAGGTTGAAGGAAATTTACCAGCTTCCAATGACTTATTATATATCAAAGTTAAAACTGGAGATAATTGCTCCGCACACTGACGAATGAATATCGAAGGAATACCATCTGGACCCGGGCCTTTATTTAAGTCAATGTGCTTAAGCTTATTGTAAACCATCCGACTCATTCATTCCCCTTAGTTAGCAGCTCATATAACCAGCTGGTTGATAATTTGCTAGATAAATGCAAAAGAATATCCTCTGCAATGTATCCATAGTCTTGGAGAAAGTCCGTCAACGGAGTTTGACGAACTTTGACGATTTTGTGAAAATTTGGTCCTCAGAGACCACAACTTCACAAGTGCAATGGGAAATACCCATCAGTGTATTAGACTGAAAGTAGTTATTATTACATAGGTAATATGAAATTATTACTGACCGTAGAACCGACAACCGCGGGGAATATAAAGGTAGACTGACATTTTGAAGATGGAAAAGTCTTCTTTTTTAAATGTAACGGTAAGGCCGGACTGATGACTGATTATGATGATGACGATTTAGATAATTTATAATGGTGATGATTATTACAGTGGCTAATATAACATGAGCTCTCATTTGTAACAATGGTTATGATGTTACAGTTAGATTAGACGTAATGACGCGACCGAAAATCTTGCCAGACAAGTGAAAAAAAAATCTTCTTTTTATTAGTGACAGACGGAAGTAAAACCTTTTTAGTGAAATTTTCAGTGAAACCTTTAAGTCGGCTGTTTTTTGTTTTTAAATAGGACTAGAGCACCAAAAGCGAATGCTAACATGAAATACTTCGGCTACTGGATGGCCATAGAGCGGCTGCCGACCAAGTGGGTCATAAGAGTCACAAGTAGCCAAGATAGCGTCGAGTTGCGGAGGGAGTAAAGTGCAAAGCCCTACTTGACTTGACGCTTGAAGAGTCAGCACAACTGAAAATGTCACTTTATTTGCCAGCAAGAATCATAATATAATAGATTCTAACTCGATGCTTACAAAGTTATAGAAACAGATTAACTATATGCAAGAAAAAACCAACTTCAAATTGCACTGGAAAATACACTCATACTAACAATACCTCAAAAACGTCAGATTTAAATGGGACAGCATGGGAGCACCAGCTTTCAAATTTAAAAAAAAACATCAATATCGGGGCACCCAGTCGAAAGTTCTGAGATTACACAAACATAAAAAAAAATCGAGGCGAATTGAGAACCTCCCCCTTTTCTGAAGTCTGTTAAAAAGAGACAGCTTTGACCCACATGCACGGTAGACATTCTCGCAGATCTCTTAGTACCAAAGATTTTTACGACATGTACAAGAGAGTTAAACAGAGGTACATCCAATTATTACATTTGACACATACCTACCCATAGTTTATATTACATACGTGCAAGACGGTTTCTTCACGATGTTTTTTACGGATTAAAATTAATTAGGTACCTAAGTACTTAACATACAAATCTAGAGAACGATCGAAGAAGCGGTTAGCTATTTTTCTTCATAAAAACAAAGAAATAATTTCTCAATTTATTTTATTATAATCCCATAGCTACGGTAGACTGGTACACGGATGTTGTGAATAACCCGATGAAATGGGAAATGGATGAAATGGGATGAATGGGCTAACCTCTAACCGTTTTCCCGCACGTCTTGCTCGATAACATCCATAAATCAGATAAAATAAAATATTTTCGTCGAGAGATACTGTCGCGCACACCCACTTCATAAATACCGTTTTATTTATTTTCTGCTTCATTGTACGTGACCGTACTATCCTTCGATTGCACCCTGCGGCAGGATTTTTGTCATCTCACTGGAATGAACGTTTCTTTTATCAATTCGATCTTTCTGTTCTCTTCATCCACTCAATGCGACAGTTTTTATTTATTCTACCAACGTTGGGTTCATCTAGTTCCTTTTTATTTATTTGCAACAGTTAAAGAATAAAGCTAAAGTAGAATATATTTTTTTCGACACATGCACAACACAAAAACAATGACACAGAAAGTTTGAGAAAGCTTTACCTGTTTGCTTCATAAACTAACAAGTTAACAAAGAAATATGTACATTAGTGGGTATAATGTAAAGTATTTATGTTTAGTTACCGACGTATAACTTTGCTCGAAAGATATCAAATTGCAACTAAAAGCCATTAAGATATTACTCACACCTGCCTTAGCGTCGTCGTAAAATTTTCACTACGTGGCGTGGGTTTAAGACGTGAAATGCAAATTGAATTAATCTCGAATTTTCGCAACTTTTAATATAGTTCTTGCCGAATTGCTGATTTCTTTGGGGTCAAAAAGTTCTTAGTACGGTACTTAGAGATTTATTGAGAGCAATCAACCTGAAGCGTGATCTTACCGTAGCGGGGCATGTCTGACGATACGGTTAGCTTACAAAACCGTACGACTAAAAAACTGAAAACGATTCACACTGCACTTTTCACTCATTTATACCTGCCTATATTTTTGAGGCAGTGAAAGGCTACTTTATTTTCTAATTTTGTTAGTGTACTCCATTGCCCTTATCGTGTAGAGTACCTAGTATTCAAATTCCTTGGGAGCACCGCTATGTGAAGTTTACAACCTATATTACAACTATTGCAGAATTTGGGTACCTATGTGCCGAGTGCCATGCTTCGATCAACAACACAAGCCATAATGTTGTATGGAAAGCCATAGTTGTTTATTGTTTTGAGTAAAAGGAACTGAATCATAAAAATTTAATATCTTAGATCATATGAGATATTCATTCAAAATTTTCGTCGGGCATGAAAATTTTTACTTCAAACATTGAATTGTGTTTTCTTGCCGGATTCACCTGACGTTTTCCAACACTATAGCAATTGTGGCTTTGCTGCAGTTACTATGACATAATCAGTGGCGCAGCTTTAGTAATCCTCACCTTGGATACTTTGCAGTTTGTTTCAAATGGGGTCGGGAGTTTAATTCCACTCATTTATACCTGTTCGTTGAATGGCTTGGCTTACTGGAATGTTTTTTATTACAATGTTTAAAGGACCAGCTTTTAAGGCTCCGGTGACAGCGGCTCGCAATTTCGAAGTGCGATTGGCTATTATTTCATTTTATTTCATTTCGGGGAGGTTGTTTGAAAAAATAACTCTAAAGAAACACGCATAAATACTGTTCGAACACAAATAATACAATAATATAAGGGAAACATGCCCGAATCAGAAATCATTTTGGTATTAGTATGTTTGGTCTTACGTTTACCTAATACCAAAATGATTTCTGACTCAAGCACATTTCCGTTATATTATTGTATTATTTGTGTTCGAACAGTATTTATGCGTGTTTCTTTAGAGTTATTATTTCAAACAACATCCCCGAAATGAAATAAAATGAAATAATAGCCAATCGCACCTCGAAATTGCGAGCCGCCGTCACCGGACCCTTAAGATAAAATGAAATTATGGTTTCTGGTTGATCTTGCTTCTTTTCTCTCAGTCAAGGTTTCCTTTGCCTAATCATATAGGTACCTAGTTCGCATTTTTACATAATATTTTAGTTGACCTATATACATCAAGTCTTGGCGAATGAATGAATAACAGAAAATTACTATTTTCTGATATCTGTACATATTATTATGACAGATTGTTTTAAAATTAATTAATTTATAATATTTGCTGATGGAACAAGCTAAATCTGATGGCTCACCAAGCGGCATCACCTAACAAGCATTTCAAGTCACGTACTATAATATGAGCTTGGACGATGCACTGCCTTGCGTCCGTCAACTTGATATATAATATTACTAATTGCGCCCCGCGGTTTCACCCACGGGATAAAAAGTAGCCTATATGTGCTTTTCCAGACTACATATCAATCTCTCTGCCAAGTTTAAACTAGACCCGTTCAGCCGTTCTGGCGTGAAAGAGTAACAAACATCCATCCATCCATCCATCCATACTTACAAACTTTCGCGTTAATAGTAGTAGGATGTCAAAGCCTCATGTGCCTGTAATTTCTCTGGCCTTCTCCGCTTTAATTCAAACTGAAACGCAGCAACGCTACTTCGCAGAATAAAAAATGGCATAATCATATTTCAAACATGAGCGATGACAATGTGCCGCCTTATCGCACAAGCGATCTCTTTCAAGTCGTCTTTGAATGTAAATAATTCTAATTAAGGTCAGGGCGCTAATAAAAACTCGCGAGTGAAAACTTCTAAACATTCAATAGCGGTGTTTTTTCTTTTAATACCCCTTCTTTTCGATAGCAAAATTTAATGTTATTTCACGACTTGCTAAGTGTTTTTATCGCAGCATATTTGCCTACAGCCTCCTTTCCATCGGTATCCTTTTGCAAAACAATATTCAAGGCTCTAAGAAACTCGTTTGTACGTAACTTTCCAAAGCTAAGTACTTACCTTAGACGTTGGAAGTAGGTAATCATTACATCACACGTTACGGGACCCAGCCTAGTTTAGCACGTCTAATGAATGAAATTCTAATTGACCCAGTTTTTAAGATACTTTTGTTATAATGGAACTCAAATGACTACTACATCTTCTAAATATATATAACTCAAAGGTGACTGACTGACTGACATAGTGATCTATCAACGCACAGCCCAAACCACTGGACGGATCGGGCTGAAATTTGACATGCAGGTAGATGTTATGACGTAGGCATCTGCTAAGAAAGGATTTTGATCAATTCTACCCCCAAGGGGATAAAATAGGGGATAAAAGTTTGTATGAAATTTTGAATTCCTTTGCGCGAGCAAAGCCGCGGGTTCAGCTAGTTATAGTATATTTTTATACCTATAGGTACGTGTTGTATGGTATTGATAGGGTGTATATTTACAATGAATACAATTACTAACAAATTACACATGAAATTGTTTAGCTATCTGCACGCAGACCGATCTAGATAGTTGTTAATTAGAAATGAAAGAATCTAATGAATAAAGAGATTTAACCAATCATTACTAATGCGAGCAAATCCCGGGGCGCCAGCTATGTAGTCAAAGGGTATTTATTCAGTAAAATCACCTAGATTCTTTGAAACGTCATAAAACTTAGGTGACTCTTGTCTAGAACCAGGTGTGTTCCACGCAAACAAAGCCTAGAAGACTAACGGCCGAATACTCAAACGCAACTCAGATATTATAAGCACGTCTCATGTGACGAGTTTCTCACTAAAAACTGTCAAAAAACCACGACTTGAGACGTGCTCAAATCTGAGTTGCGTTTGAGTATTCGGCCGTAAGTCCTTTTGTATGATAGTGGATTATAATTTGACAGATATTTGATAATTACAAGAGTACATACCAACTGACACTACCGCCCCCGTCTGTGACGTGCCTTTGCATCGTCTCCGCGCTAATGTCTGCATAATGCAAACTGTTTTTCCATCAAGAGACGCTCGTCAGCTGTGTATTTTCTTCGCTATTACTCAGTGCTGGGATTAGTTATAAGGCTACGGGAGCGAACATTTTGGATAAGTAGATGCATTTTAGTTTTCCAAGAACCGTTGCTACGAGTATGATACTTTCGTCAATTTATTCCGTGTCCTTAAATTTTGGCAGACAGCAATTGTAGCCCCAACTAGCTAGCGTGATACAAAAAACTTTTCCTGCCAAAAAATAGTTTTACGAGAAAAAGTTTGATCAAAACGAACATTTTTTCAATCATAAAATATATTCTTTAAACTTTACTGCAGATGCAAACGAGAGGTACCTAATTGAGCGGTTGTCAGCCTCTTAATTCAAACATCTGTCTTTAAGAGATAAGGCGAGTTAGCAAACACGCGCGGCCTGTGACATAACGCGGAGCCACAAGCCGGCTCTTGCGCAAACGCATAACGAGTAAATCGCGAATTTCATAAGTAACCCGTGAAAGTAAGCGATTCATTTCACTCACACGCACCGTTGCATTGCGGGCGGCGCGCGCGCAGGCCTGTTGACCGACGTTTTCTGGTCAAACACGATTTGCCGCTTCGGTGACATAATCTTAGCGATTCTTGGATTCTTGTTTAGTCGAGATCAAATGGAAACGACCTTTAATCGATTGTAACATAAGGATCACTTTGAAACGACTAGACTAGGTGAGAGGCGAGACTTTAGTTGGGTTTAAAAGTCATAAAAGTTGAGATGTAACATTTATACTCCACTGTACAAGAAAAAACGATTAAAGTATTCTGCTTACACCTAGGTATTACGGTATAGGTTCTATATATGTAGGTTACACTAACCTATTATACATCTATCTACATACTTTTTTATACAAAGGTACTTGCTGCTGGAACAAGGAGATGGCCCATCTGATGTAGAGTGGTAACTACCTATAATAAAGCAAGGCCTCGCAAGTCACGCCGACAGGAACGTGCCTTACGATGCACTGCCCTGCGTCCATCAACTTTGAGGCATGCACTGCACAATATGCACATGTCTCATGTGCCTGTAATTCCATCGGCATTCATACCCTTTAAATCGAACGAACCCTCACAACGCTACTTACTTGACAGCACAAATACAGGGTGTATTTTAAGACGTAAGGGCAATTAGGTACCTTAACCGTTATAGTAACAAGAAAACCTATGACGTCTGGATAACGTCTGTTATTGGTGATGGTTACCACTTAACATCAGGTGGTCTGCTTGTTCCATCAGCTAGTGGTATATCAAATCAAATCAAATATTTTATTTTGTAAGAATTTTAGGTACATGGTAAATAAAGGTCTTCATAAAATTCTAAGTATCACTAAAATCCTACCATTACAGGCGTACAAAATCATTTAGATACCTACCTACCTGCTTGTGACGAGTCCTCAAAATAGCACGGTAGGACGCTGTGTGACTGACTGACGACAACAACTTGACAACAATACACTAATGAAACCACAAATATGCATCTATGAGGACTGTCGTATACAATATTTAAATATTCTCAAAATGTTTGTAAAGCTGTTTACAAAAATTATGTCCGTATAGAAATAAAGTAATAATAGCACAATATCAAATAAAAAAAACGAAATAAAAAAAAATAAAAAAACGTTCCTAGGAAACCATCCATAACATCCTGTATAGGCATGGTGGTATAAAATTCTTATGATGTAGGTCTCGAAATACTTATAATAATCTCCTAATAGCTATACCTTTATACAGTGCATTATACAAACTTAGGTACTACCTAATTAACCTACTTAGAAAATCATTACATAAATACCTAGGCCTAATTAATTAATCTAAATGTAAATTAGACAGTATCGTGATTAATAAATAACTCCGAATTTCACATCGCACAAAAAGCGCTTAAAGCCTTCCATAAATCTTCCAGCATTTTAAAACGATTTCTAGGCTAAATTGTTTTTACCCCATTCGTTTAACACAATGTAGTTGGTATTTAATTTGTAGGTACATTAGATTCGTACTAGTTAGTACCTAAAACAGTACACATAAGCTCGTTGCTTTTTGCACCGTAGATAAATAAATTTACCCTATTCAGGCCCCATTTTTGATATTTTTGCGATTCATGCAATAGTAAAAACGTATTTAGATGAAAATGTTGTATAGGACTGCCCATTTTTTTTTCGGTTTCTTGAGAGATTACTATTATCTTGTTATATCTACAGTGTTGATGCCTGGTCTTAAAACCATTGATATAATTTGTAAGTTCCATAAGTAGTATTATATCAGATATGGTTCACATATAACTTCGCTTAGTATATGACTAAATATTGCTGTGTGAAATATCGCTATTTTTTAATATTAGATCTTGTGAAAGTGACACCTCTAAATTTACCTCGACGCTATATGAATAGGCAATATTTCCTAACTGAGTTGGTATGGTACTTTGGTGACGCATACCGGTGTATTGCGAACCCGACATCGCTCTGATTAATCCACAGGTAGATACAAATACCTACGTTCTGAAGTAACAGCCGTACCTAGCACGCTGTAGCACAGAGGTACATAGATATTTATTTCAGTAACTCTACTCAGAGTTGCGCACACTGTTTGTTGTTTGATGCGAGCAGGGATTTAAACAAGTTACGGTATTGGGTAGAGGTCGCGTCATTTACAAAGAACGCTGGGAAATAGTGGAGGGTTTATGTTTGCGCATACAAAACACTCGCGCCATCACACATGACCCTCCTTACAGCGTTCTTTTTACGTGACGCGACCTATACCAGTACAGCGAAAAAATAAAGGAACTTCTCCTCCTGCTGCTCCTTTAACCTGCATAGAGTTTCCTAAAACTGAGGCAGGTTTCGTGTGATTTTTATTTATGCGACTAGCTGATGGAACAAGCAGGGTCCACCTGATATTAAGTGCTTACACCTATAACAAAGCACTTTCTCGTAAGTCACGCACGATAGGAACGTGCCCTACGATGCACTTCCCTTCGTTCATTAACTTGAGGCATACAGATGTGAGGCATCATGTGCCTGATACGATACCGACGATGACACTCTTAAACACAGCAACGCTACTTGGCGGCAGAAAAAGGCATGGTACTTCCCCGGACGAGCCCTTCACAAAAAGCTCTAATGCTCTTAAGGACATTTTACTAGAGAGATCATACCTATTATTGATTGACATGCGTGGTCATATTGCTGCAGCATACATGGGAGAAACGACGAAACAGAGCGCTTGCAAAAATTCGAACAACACATAAAGTGACGCGACGTTTCGGGAATGAGGCGGCGCGGCGCTCGTCGTAAGAATCCGCTGCGTGAAAAGACTCGCCATATCCATGAATCGATCTGCCGGGCACCATTCATCTAAATAACATATTCAGCTTTAACAGCATGCAATTTTTAAAACATATTTTAACCTAAATATTGAATTTAAAAAGAAAAACAGATAAATTCTTATGTCATGGTAAAATTAAAATGTCTAGGAGTTAAAACTACATACACTTAAAATAATAATTAATCAAATGTCAAAATTAATAATGCTTATATTAAATCGTAAAAATCAGTTACCACATTCAGCAACCACAAACTGTTTCAACTCTTCATCTTGAAGAGCTCGTGTCAATCAACCTTTTGAACCGCATCAAATCCCGCAGATTGCAACTTGCACTCCACGTTGCATCACGTATTTACAAACGTGGATCTACGGTTAAACGAGGCTGGTGCATGAAATGTTGTGAAGAAAGGCAATGAGCTAATAGGCTATGTTTTTATCGTATAGAATATAATAATATAATAAATAATATAAAAAATAATGCTGGACAACCCACACAGCACCATCTAGCCCCAAAGTAAGCTACTCAAAGTTTGTGTTATTTATGGGTATTATACTAGATAACTGATATATTTAATACATTATATACTTACATAGATAGAGATTTTTTATTAAACATAGAAAACACCAGACCAACGCAACAAATTTCTGCAGATCATACACAAATTTGTTCCGAGGCGGGAATCGAACCTGCAACCTCTTGCGTCTCAGGCGGACTCTTTCCCGCTGCGCCACAGAGGTCGCCTGTAATGTTTGGTAGACATGTAGTGGTAGTATTGTTTTCAAAGACAAATAAAAACACAGTGCAAATTCATAATGCACTCAAATACTCTTCAGAGCATTCCAGAGCAGTACCAGTGTGCCACTAAGATATGATAAGACCACCGATTGTTGTACAAACCCTCTGTATTTCTACTGTTTGTAACCATATCCATACTGTCCTCAATAGTTCTTATTTATGTTTCATCATCATCATCCACATCGTTATTATGTTTATTTTATACATTTTGTTAGTAGTATGACTGCGGTTACTCAACCATGTCTTTCTTCTTTTTTTATAGCGCAAATGAATTAATTTGAATTGAATCAAAGTTAGTGGACTATTTATGCAGATGAGTGATGGATGAACGGGGTTCTTGGGTTTTTCTCCCAGTTGTGGTTCTTGAGACGGACTATGTGTTCATTTCCCCTAAGTTTTTCTCATTTCCTCATTTACTGTGGGGACTTCCAGGTAGTCATGGATTTCCTTGATTGCTCACGCAAATAGGTATCTCAGTGAAACAGGGCCCTAGCCCCCGCTTTCTGAAAGCGCGATCAACACTAATCGGCTGTCAAGTCAATCGCTATCTCTATCTAATTTGAAGTAAAAGCAAGTAAGTAATAGTAGTAGTAGTAAGTAGCAAGTGACTTGACAGCCGATTAATGTTGATCGAGCTTTCAGAAACAGGGGGTAACTCTAACCGAATAAGCCACAACAACAGCGGGAACATATAGCTATTATTCGTTCACACACCATCGACTGTGTACTGTGCGTGTAACAGACTCGCTTAATCAACAGCCACATTCGACGTGGAAGTTTCAAAGCAATTATACGAGCAATGGAAACTAGGTGATGCCACTTGCTTGCACATACACAAAGTTAAACACTTTATTGTTTAGAAATAAACGCTAAAAGTTACATTATTTTCATTAAAATAATTATTTTTTATTTGACCCACATATGGCCTTAGACTAAAACCAGAAATTGTAATGGGCTTTTAGACAGCTTTTATATTTTAAATGGAATGTTATACAGATGATGGCAAGTGCGAATGAGACTCGCGCCCTAAAATTCCGTATCCTGACCGAAAAAACTTCTATCCAAGCTTTAAATAATTACCTCATAGCCCTAACTACCTTCCTGCCTACCTGTTTTTATTATTATGTTTGTATTTGTCAGTGTTGGTCAATGCTTTTCTTTCATTTAACTTTTCTATAGGTCCAAGTTCAGATTTGTTTTACCTAATCAAACTTGACCGGGATGATGGTATTAAAGAAAGATAGAAAAAGATTTGGCATTCCAAATTTCCTGTTGCATCTCCATACCAAGAAAATACTTTTAAAGCAAACGGGCAGACCTTTCTTAATTTACTTTTAATTTAAAGTTTTAAGGTCTTGACAGAGAGACAGCGAAACACAGAGAAACGGTCAACAAAACGATCTCTTATCAGGTCAGTTTGTTCTTTTCAAGCAACCAACCCATAAAAAACTAGAAAGATCCTGATAATATAGTCATTTCTTGATAGATGAATCCGAATATCTCAATCAGAAGGCGATGATTGTGCTAAATAATATTGTTGAACGAAATCGTCATTTCATCACCATCTTAGGTGATGCAATAAAAGAAAGCTGTACAATTATCGATGAAAGGAAAATCGCGACCGACTGAGAACCAGTTCAAATGTCGCTGGGTTATGTAATTATCCCGAGAAAAAATCCAAGGAAGTCAATTATCAAGATATTCATTCAATAAAATCACTAAGATCACTTTGAAACGTAAAACAAGGTGGTCCTAGGCGCCAGTTTCACGCAACCATGGCCTAGAAGAAAAGAAACAAGAAACAAGAAACTTGCGGCTTGGCTCCTACCGTTCTATTATATAATGTGTTACAATGTAAATTATTACAATCTTGAAGCTCCAGTGCGGTGCCAATAGAATCTAGTGAAGGCACATCATAAAAAGTTACCTAGTTTAGAATTGACCGCAATGTAGGTCAGTGACCGACCGTGACTACTCCTCACTGCTGCCGTTGATGACGCGGTCGCCTGGCGACGTCCTCAAACTCAACTGCATTTAATTAACCACTTATTGCGAAACAAACCTAAGAGCCTTACAAACCAACCATAAACCGTGCCTACGATGCTGTGTGTGGTGAAGGGTGTGGGTGAAATTACAGCCACATGCCTCAAATTTATTGACGCTAGGCAGTGCATCTCAGGGGGCCGATTCTAGCCTAGTGACTTTTTAGTCACGGTAGATATTGTCAAGGTAACTGTCAAGTTTCCTATTGAATTTAGACAGTTACCGTGATATATATGTACCGTGACAATAAAGTCACTGGGCTACGAGTAGAATCGGCCCTCAGGGCATGACGTAAGTAAGCTGTCTGTGCATGTAATGCTTTGTCATAGGTGATGGTTTCTACTTGTGCCATCAGCAATAAGAAAAAATCTTATAGATATCATCACTCAATTTGATACACCATCTATTAATAAAAAAAAATCCATCTAATTTGTGAATTTAACTGACGTTGACAAGGGTTTCCAAAATATGTGTAACCGACCTTCGTAGTATGCTTTAATATGCACATTTTTAATACTCCGAAGAGCACACCAGACCGTCCTAATAAAACATACAAGAGGCTTTTATTTGAAGAATTTTTCTAGAAGGCATAATTTGTTTGCTAATTTTTCATTCTCCTTGTTCCAGAATTGGCAAACATTTTGAATCAAATACAAAAATCAAATCAAAATCAAAATTAAATTTCTTACGTTTGTATGTCTTGTGAAAATTTTTGTATAACGTGTTCTATCTAAGATTGATTGGATTTATTTAGAGGAAATTGTGATATTGCTTTACCTCATCAGTCTTGCCCTTGTGCATTTCACCGCATCCATCACTCAAAATATCAATACGCTGATAAGTTTACCTACAACATACATTTACAAAGAAGTGTTACGAAGCGTCACGTCTGCAAGAAACTGGCTTAATCCGTTAAGGGTGACAAATCAACATCGAGCTATGCTGCGCTGTATAGTACTGCGCTGTGCTGTGCTGTGTTTCTTAAGCTAACAGTGTTTTTTTGCAGTTACCTACTATACTAAATTAAAAAGATACCAGAAAAGGTAAAAAGACGCAATGAATTGATTTTAGTCCGCTGAACCCTTTCTGCATAATATAGTATGATCTCGACTGTTTTACAACCGTGCCTTATGGTTCGCATTCTGCGAATACGTTTTATTTCACGGCATCCATCCCTTCTCCGTGAATCTCCAAGGGGCGCGACGTTAAATAAATAGGAACATCTGGCTTTGATGCCAACGTATGATTGTTTGATATAGATTGAAAATAAATTCTAAATTTTACTCAGTTAATTGGTTTGAAAGCGTATGTAACAGGACAAATTTAGTTTTTTTAATTCATACTTAAATACCTATATATTTTTATGGGAATAATGGTTTGGTGTTTGTTTGATGCATTTTTTCGCTGCCTGTACCTGGGTACATTTTTTTCCAAAATCAGGGATTGTAGTTCAGAATATTCTAAAAGTAATGAATGAACTCGTAGGAACGTTTTCCTGTAAAAGTATAACGTGCCCTGCCCTAGGTACTGCTTTCAAATTCGAAGTTGGAGGCACATGAAATCGATCTGTATCATAGATCACTAAAATGTATTTTTCTTACGACTTGCGACTATACGACCTCATCTTACATACAAAAGTGACAACAGAATCATCGGACATGAATACAAATGTTATACATACCGTAATTGTGATACAGGCTGTTATAGCAATCATTAAAAACGAAAAAGTATATCAGTAAGAAGTTCTAAAACAAAGTTTATAGTAGACAAGAAACCGAAACCGTGTTTCGCCAATTTATATTTAAAACTGTGATAACCTTGACCCAATGGCCTTCTGCAGCAGTTAGGAGAACCACTATGGAACCAACTATGGAACTCCTCGATCTTCAATGTCAGTGTTATTACATACGAAAACCTAACCTGTATTTACGTTTACAAGATAACCCTCGGATTCTATCGTCTGTCTTTTAATGATAATACTTCCAAAGCCATCATACACAATTAACTCAGAATAAGCAATAACGCTTTATTAATGGCGATTGTAATTTCTATAATGAGTTTTCACTTTGACCATTTCAAAAGCTTTTAACGTCCACCAGATGAGCTCCGCGTGACAGTTTATTTACTCTTCTCGTTATTTATCTACCTATGATGTAGTAATCACACTTTGATATATTTATACCAATTTAGTTTTCCCACTAGTGGAGTCCTAGATGTTAAAACAAACTTGAATCACCGCTGCACCCATAGAGGAGTTTCATCTAAGACCTCATTTTTTAGTACTTTACCTTGGTATCAGATTCAATATTGTCTATTTGACATTCTACAAAGGTTTTCTTTGTTTCCAGTGTACGACGCATCGGGACAGTACAGCGGCAATGTTTTCTTTGGCAACGAGTTTTGGCTGGGCTCGCTCCACTCCTGCCAGGACCTGCAACTGAAGAAGTACTATGAGCACACGCCGCCCTTCCCCGCCACCTTCTACGTCACCAAGTTCAACCTTACAGTGGACAACCACCACATCCCTCAAGTAAACTTTTACTGGTTATTTGTTTGCTAACATATTTTGTATGATGATCCTGATTTCTAATGCATCAGAAGACCAACATCTGGAACATCTGGTTCCAAAAGCTTCATTTTTTAGTGTGGCTGGATATCCAATTTATTTATTAGTTTATTTATTATTTACTTTCTGCCATTACTGAACCCACCGCTTCTTACTTAAAGTCATCGCATTGCTCGAGAATTGTAGAATCATGCAACGTACACAACTAATGATTTGAGTTCAGAGTTATGTAGTGAGTGAGATAGACTTATAACCTTGTCAATCCACATAATTGTAGCATCGGCACACTCGCCTTTAGAAACCAAGGAGAGTTATTAAAACTCCAACTCTAACTGTTCTCAATTTTTTTCTTCACTAAATAACATATTACGACGCGTAGTTAAACTAAAATACGGAAATATTCAAAGATAACAACAGCTCAGACACGCGAAAGCTCTTATTCATAAACCAGTCATGCCTCCCAGCGTTGCATGTTACTGTAATGCTGGCAATATTTTATTTTTCCACTAACGTGAGAACCTCCAGGAATTGTAAGCGAAATGTTAAGTCACTCTCTTTGGGAAACATGCGCATTTACTCGGTTTTCTTGTGTACCAATAATTATCCCGTAGCTAATATTGGAGAAATATTGAACGCAAAACTAAAAGATGTGTTATGAGTTTTCCGAAGCATACATAATGGGCTGAAAACCGTTAAACAACTTCTCGGTAGCACATTTCAAAATGAGTAGTAAAATGTGTCATAACAACTGCGAAAACTAGTTAAAAAAAATTTGGTTGTTTGCGACTTTTCATAGCTTAATGCAGTTTTATTTTCAAAAATATTAAAAAGTGCGAGCGAGAAACTGTTTAACAGTAGGCTTCAATCCTGTTGGTTTATTTGAGAAGTCAATTCTCCTCTATGCCAGCAGAGTTTAATATAAAAGTTCTATCACAAACTGCTCCGCGTAAGTTTCCTCATAACTGTCGATAAACTCACTTCCACTAGCCTACTCTGCGCCCGCTGAAATAAAAAACTAAATTATTATCGACCATGGCTTTTCACCATGGATGTTTCTGCATGAATGTCAACAACTTTCGTACGAATGAGCTCTCAATTTTTTCGGAGCTATTATAAGAAAATGCCCGCAAAAATTTATGATTTATTATTGACGACAAAAGAACGCGAAGGGTGATTTATTATAAAGAGGAAAGGGACACACAAATTGACGGTAAATGTCTAATAATGTATTTAGATAACACCTTGATGGATCGGCTTCCATGCAAATTTATATTAAAATATAAGAGAAAGTATTATCTAACAGCAATATATTTAATAATCTGAAATTGCCTACTTCATTACAGTAAGTGCCGAAATAAAGACTGTGGTTGTAGCGCCATTATTTTAGTCGCATAAATTGTACAGAATGAAATAAACGGTATAAATGTTAATAAAGTAGGTACCTAGGCGAGATAAATGATGCAATTTTGTCAACGACTGCATTTTGATTTGACTCAGATTTACTACGAAAGTTAAATCTATTTTGGGTTTTATAGCTTTGGTAGAGATTGACCAATCTCTCCCAAATCCTATATATTATAAGGGTGGCGAGTGGGGCTATCAAACAAAGAAAACTGTCCTTTGTAAACAATTGCTGGTTTGCCTGCGGACTTCCCTTTCTTTTATGACGTGTTTTTCCTCGAATCCATATCAAATCTAAGGAGTCCTTTTGTCCCTGAAGACAATAAACCACCGGGTATGTGTGCGTGTGGTAGGTCAAATACTTGTAATACTGGATATTTAAGTAGCTTAAGCACCGACTCAATCAAAATATAATGGTAGCTTTCGATCTTGCCTGGATGCTGCTACATTTTACTATGAAAAAAACATTGGTGCACATTCCACTCTCACTATCTAGCTCCAAACTAAGCGAAGTGTACCAGACGAACCAGAACAGAACGAAAATGTAGACCAGATGAACAATACTTAGGAACATAAATACTTTTTTGGTAAATAAATACTTATAAATATGAACTCAGACAGAGAACATCATCGTTTATAACTCAAATATGTGTTCTCGTCGGAAATCCACGGCTTACAGCGCTGTAGGCAGAGCTAAAACTACCCGCAAAGCTGTGAAGACTGTCCTGTGTTGCTTTGTATTTTGATCCACTTTCCGTTATTCTGTGTTGTAGAGCAGATTGATGACGGTCGGGCAATGCGTGCCGGCGGCCTGCGATAAGCAGGACATGGCTGCGATGCTCCGGGTGGCCGAGGTGGCGGCGCTGGCATCTGCCTCGGCGTCAGGCTTCACAGCAACTGTCAAGATCAACAGCATCCGCCGTGTGCCTGGTGACTACAACGTCTACGCTGATCCTAAAGTGCATATTCTTGTGTAAGTCCTTCTAAGTACTTCGATGACGTGACCTAATCTTACTGACATGCTCTGAATATCCATAGCAAATGTCGAATCTTTAATGTTTGGTGGGTTAAGCTTCTGAAGGGAATGTGCAAACGTATTTTGATGTGTGTTGGAGGGTTTAATGTGAGAAAGACCAAAAACAATAATTTTCAGAGGCCTTTGAAACAGCAAGGAAGCTATCTACATTTTTGGTACAATTTCACTATGTATTTCCTTCTATATTTTTATTCTACAGAGGAAGTACCTAATTTGTTAAAAAGTTTTACCAAGAAATAAATAAACGTCACTGAAGCCCCGCGGGCTACTTATCTTCACATGGGTACAAAGATTTTGCCCCCAAGAGAACCGGAATAAACAAATTTCAGTTCTTAATTCGAAACTTTACGGAAGGTCCCTCGCGCGCTTAGAGGAAGACATGCATCTGGTAGACGTGACTTTAACTCAGCCACTACCATGTGTTTTTGTCAAAAATCCAAATCAAAACGGTCTAGAATCAGTTCAATCACAAGGATCACTTGGAAACAATTTATAAAGTGAATCTAGCGCCAGTCCTCGCGACCAAAGCCTGGAAGAACAGGCACTCAAATTAACGGATTGACTCTACGTCGTAGAATATTGTTGCGCTCTTTGTGGAAGATTTCGTCTGAGAAGGTACCTCCATACCGGAGACTTGACAGTTTACTTGAGGCATACCAGATATTTACCTACGTCACAGAATGTTAGATGTAGTGCAATTTATCAATGCAACCGCTCAATACCCTCGGAGAGCCATACACAAACACTGTATTTTTTATCATTATCCAGCAGTTTAATTATGATAATTAAATGAGGTTAAAGAGCTCGGAGACTTCGAAGCGAGTAAGGGCTAATTGGCTACTATAGTTTAGGTATAGGGAACATAAGTGGAATGAATGGCTACCCCTACTGTACCAACGAAGCAATACGGTGAACGAAATCAATGCACTTTACAGCATTAGCACTTGTGACCAATCGACGTTAGGTAAGCCATATGCAAATACATCCACTTAAGGGTCCGGTGACAGCAGCTCGCAATTTCGAGGTGCGATTGGCTATTATTTCATTTTATTTCATTTCGGGGAGGTTGTTTGAAAAAATAACCCTAAAGAAACACGCATAAATACTGTTCGAACACAAATAATACAATAATATAAGGGAAATGTGCTTGAGTCAGAAATCATTTTGGTATTAGGTAAATGTAAGACCAAACATACTAATACCAAAATGATTTCTGATTCGGGCATGTTTCCCTTATATTATTGTATTATTTGTGTTCGAACAGTATTTATGCGTGTTTCTTTAGAGTTATTTTTTCAAACAACCTCCCCGAAATGAAATAAAATGAAATAATAGCCAATCGCACCTCGAAATTGCGAGCCGCTGTCACCGAAGCCTTAAAAAAAACAATCTTTATCAGCTTTGCTTAGAGTACTTTTTTCATGAATTGAATATACTCGAGCCAAACTCGGCAGAAACTTTAGCTAATATGGTGGGGGCAATGCTTATGTAAGCACTAAATAACGATAGTGCAGCTTCCGAAACATGGTGTCTGACGTCAAACTGTACGGCGAAGATATTCGGAACATGCTAAGCTGAACTTCTGAACTCAACCGATAGCCGAAAGACACGGTACATCCGTATACCAATTTATTAATATAATGTCTGTTTGTTTGTTGGATCCCAATAAACGTTAAGTGCGGTAACCATCACCTATTAGATTCACACACGATATGAACGTGCCCTGAGTCCCTCGACTTGAGTCATACAGAAGCCTCATAGCCTCATAGACTAGTGATAATCTTTGACAGCGATTTTCAGTAACAGCGATAGAGTATATTTATATTATTGGTCAGTCAGAATCATTCGTCATTCAGACATTAATTCACTGTTACTTCTTAATGATCCGAGTGGATACGCAGGCACGAGCTAAATTGGGCGCATTGAAAGCGTCCCTTGCGTGAACACGCTAGCTTCTCTCATACATGACATGACAGCTGATGGGGTCTTGAGTAATGGCGCGGCCGGGATCTGCTTGCCTTGACTAATACAGGCATTGTTATGATTTGTGCCAATCACAGCCTAACTAAGTGTATTATTCAGGGGAACACTGGGCAAAAAAGAACAGCAATGGTGGCGGTCTAAGGGCCTGCAGACCCTGCAGGCCTAGCCTTCTGATATTTTATATAACCTAAGGCCGTGGGTCGAATCCGGTCTTGCATTTCTCTCATCGAACAATGTATGTCCGCATTGCCAGTCTCGATCGGTGAAGGAAAACATCGTAAGAAAACCGGCATGTCGTAGAACCAAAAAAGTTCTAAAACATATGAGAGCCTCTTTGAGGGGCCCTTATAATCCTTTCATCACGATTCGAAAGTCCTGATACTGATCAAATCAAATCAAATGTCTTATTTTGTCAGAATTTTAGATACATGGTATATAAAGGTCACAAAATTATAAGTATAACTAAATCCTACCATTACAGGCGTACAAAATCATGACACGATAAGAAGAAAATAACGACCGACGTAACTACAAAAACAAAATTTCAAATACCTCTAAATTATTTCTAAAACAATACTTCTCTAATGGCAATCCTCAAAAAGACGTTACTTATTTTGCTTTGCAGCTTCGAACTAAATTGTGTCTAGAGAACCGGTACTCCTAATTCGTAACCGTCAAATATTGGCTTTGGTATGATTACAAATATTTGGCAATCTACCCCTCATTCTAGGTGGCACGTGTTGGAAGCCGTTTCGAAGCAGATCCATAGAAATGAAACTGGTATAAAAATCAAACTGCGTTGGTTATGTTATAAGAGAGTGTTTTATAAGCCGGTGAAGTTACAGAAACATGAGGCTTAACTTCTGTATGCCATAAGCTTATGAACGTAGGGCAGTACCTATTGGACACATTTCTATCGTGCGTTACTTACGAGACAATTTTTGTTCAATGATGGTTACCACTTAACATCAGGTGGGCCATCTGCTTGTTCCATCAGCAAGTACCTATGTATAAAAAGACGTCATTTGTAAAACATTACTGAAACGATTGTCGAGCTAAAAACACAACTTAATTTTACATAGTGGTTTGGTTTTTATTCACATTATGATTGCTACTTGCCCTCGGTATTGTATAGTATAGGGATCTACGAATAAAATTACCATAACTATTTTATTGCGTAGAGTTCACATATAAATAAGTTTCGTTGCTACTTTTATGTAAAATACCTCGGAATAGAGAAAACCCATTTCTGTGTAAAATACAACCTATTCGATGGCGCTACGCAAATACGCCAACGGCAATCAAATTGTTTCACACAATCAGTTTGATTTATCGCTTTAACAACATCATTTATAACAAGCTTGCGCCCGCGGCTTTGCGTGAATGTTGCATCAAACTTTGCCCTTTGCCATTAATGCGTGCCAGAACTTGTATTTACCTAATTTATACAAGTTGTTATTTTTACTGTGAAAATAAAGAGAGAATAATTTTCTGACAAATAATTTCGCTTATAACAGTACAATATACAATACATAATTATTCTAGAAATATGCACTAATGGTTGGCTTTTCTTGCTTGGTATTCTAGTTAGACAACGTTCTACGCGGTCTCCATTTGGTTGGGTGACCGCTGGTGGCTAATGCCAAATAGTAATCTATTTGAAAGAAGTTTAGTGGAAACCAAAAAATTATGTTTTCCTAGTTTACGAACTCAGAAAAAAATATTTTTAGACAAACAATACCCTAGCTATCAAAGTTAGTTTAAAAGTGTATATTTGTATATCACCGTTGTACTTATTATATAATATACATAAAGCCAGCCGCCGTCAAGCGTAATGATATAAAAGAGAAATAAATTATGAAGTCAACAAGAACGAAGTGGATGCTCCTAATGGAAACTGACATCAGCGCGGCGTAGCAAACATTTATGAAAATGGAAATTTGTTGGCTGACCCAGACATAGACTGAACTAGATACCGTAAATTGTATATGCATGCCAAAATTTACCCCTCAAGTGAGTGAAATGCACTCAGTAATAAAGTCGTACTAATAAGGTTTCATATACAATTATAAACACTTGCGGTTTTTTGCATGCTCCTCATTAGTGCACTTGTGTACTAAATTCAGTCGATGACTGGTTCCTGTTTAGTTTGGGCACAGTATAAAAATATAGGCTGCGTACTGAGTCTAGAGGGTATAGATAGCGCGGAATATCCAAAATATTTATTTATTACTAGTATTCGCCTACCTTACCAGAAGAATCTAGGTCGTTTATTCATTCCTGAAGATCGTGCATGATCAACCAGGTGTTGGTCAGTAGGCATAGACAGCCTGTCTCCAGCGACTTCGATTCGTAGCGTTATTGAGAATAATGCTAGGGAGGGATGAATTTGGGTGGATATAGGAGTATATTATATCCTACTACTGTTATAAACGCGAAAGTTTGTAAGTATGGATGGATGGATGGATGTTTGTTACTCTTTCACGCCAGAACGGCTGAACGGATCTGGATGAAACTTGGCAGAGAGATGGATTATAGTCTGGAATAGCACATAGGCTACTTTTTTTCCCGTGGGAATACCAGGATTTAAACCTGCGAGGGTCCAACCGCGGGGCGCAACTAGTATTATTATATAATAGGTATTCTAATTATAAAATATGTATAATATATTCTTCCCTTCGCATAAAATGCCCATACCACGCTAACCCAACCTTAGAGTCCTCATCTTTTCAGTCACTGGCGCCACTTTCAAATTATTATTAAAACAAATTTTATTCCAGGTCTGCTGTAGGCGTCGTCGCAGTCCTGATGTTAGCTGCCTCCCTGTACGAGGGGTACCTGGAGAGACGGTACCGCATCCTCAACGAGAAGGACCTGGAGTTGGCTCGGGAGAACCATAAGCAACCTGTTGGTACTTCCGTTCGTTTTAGTTGATATTATCGTGAGGAAACTGGCATGTTGTAAAACCTAACAAATTCTATAACAGTGTCAAGTGCTCGAAAGGAGCTTCTTGAGGCGCACTTACACCCATACACACTAAAAACCACACTGTTTCGAAAGAAACTAGTGACACGACAATAAGAAGCAGCTGATATTATGTTTTAACTTTTATAGCTACTTTAAAGCTGCACAAAGCGCTTTGCTTCGACTTTTATAATGCGGCCAGAATGGAGTTCTTTGCGGGCGTCTGTTTTTTCGAATGCATAGGTGTTAATTTGAATTTTTTTAAAACAAGATTTTTTTATGTCCCATCCTAAAAAATCTTCTCTTAAAATTAAAATGTCTTCCCTTTGAACGAATTAAAAACAAAAATTGATCTTTAATCGTTAAGTGGTAATGTTAAGTGGTAACCATCACCTAAAACATAGAATTGCATCTTAAGGTGAAGACAGGAGCTAATGTGACTCTCGCTCGCACGTTTTGACTTGTTGAAGGATATAAAATCACTGAACCCATTTTCGAAAAACAGCAAACAACCATTTTGTGTGCATTAACATTGCGCACAGTTTAGAAAAAAAATCATTTTGATCGATACAAGTTTTCCTACTTAAAAGTTTACTTTTCTAGTTTTCGTAGATAAGCAAACTTTTGAGTAGGAAAACTTGCATCGATCACAATGAAATTTTATAAATTAAAATTGCCAAACTGTGTGCAATGTGATTGCACACAAAATGGTTGTTTGCGTTTTTTCAAAATTAGGATTAGTGATTTTATACCTTTAAAAATGTCGAATCGTGCGAGCGAGAGGTAAATTAGTTGTTGTCAACGCCTTAACTCGGGCATTCTCTATAAAATCCTGCTCAGTTTAGAATGCGCAATTATACTCCTACATCAGTAAAGACCTTGATTCTTATCTTTATTATGATGACTGCCAGAAACAGTAAACTCCCACGAGAGATCACCAATAAAGTACTTACACGGCAAGCCAAGCATTAACTTTCCACAAAGCCAAAGTGTGACCAATATTCTCCAGAGCGCCATGAACGATGCCCTGACAAAAACGCTATAGTAGATAACAGTTTTGAGCTCTACGGTTCAGCAACGTGGAAGTGACAGGTTGTTTAGAGAAATAATATCTAACAAGAAGATTTATTAAAAAATAAAAAAACCCGAGTGCCCGAACTAAAAGTATGTAGGTAGTAGGTACATAAGATAATGTTTTGAGTTTGGTACTTTTTAATATTAAAATCCTTTCTTCAGTCTTGACGAATGATAAAAATGTAAAGATCGCAGACAGTCGGAGGCTCGCGTACCTATGTCCTAGCAGTTTACTGATGCCTGTGGTTGTATAACTCATTTTGATCACTTTGGGGTAACCAGCAATCACATTTTTTTATTACAAAACTCTTAATATCTTCGAAACGGCTTCATCGATTTTGATGCGGTTTTTTCTAAACGATTTGTATGACCATAGGGAAGGTTTTATGATATATTTTAGTATCACTCATGGCCTAGTTCACTAAAGTGACTTAACGAATTGTGCGTTCTGGTTTTGTCTTTGTTTACTTTAAATCAAAAACTAATACATTATTTGAAAACACTTATCACTCTCTTGATTTTGATACCCATATTGCTATGATAGCGAAAAAATTTTTTTTTAATGTGGGAGAATATCGCTCCTGCTTTCCTTCCCACGTGACTTTTAGGGTTTTTTTATTCTAAGGACACTTGGGAAGTTGCGACGAATCTTTTGATACCAGAATCATCAAAATCCATCCAGCCGTTTGGTTGCTACGTGGTAATAAAGGAAATATCGAAGTAAGGATACATGATAGATACACGCCAAACACATAGCCCTCGGCACTCGGGTAAAAACAACCGTTTTTTGCTAAGAATGTTTAGACTGGCGTAGCACGTTAATAATTTTCAATTTATGTATGAAATATGAAAAAGTCTTCGGTACATAAATACATTACAAACGAATAATAATAAGTCACTGGGGTGGTTTACATCACTATATGATTTAATCATTTCAGTTGAATAGTAGTTTCATAGTTGGCTTTTCATTTCAATAGTTATGATCAAAGTAATTTTGATTACTTTTGGGTTATGCCAGTCCAGTGAGATCACCAGGTTCATATTCGTAAGATAGTCCTGAATTTCGGATAGGTTAATTTAAATCTGTCTGTACTCTATCCGATCCCGAATTTGACGCTACCATCCAGACGCACACTCCTTCAAACAGCTGCTCGCACCCAAATTTCATTTTTTTAAGATAGGTAGGTATATTTAAAATCAGTGTATGGAGAAATCACTATCAACCACGTATTATTAGAAAAATAACACTATAAAGGTTCAAAAATAATATCACCTTATACAAAAGTTTTGCGAGTCAAAAATTGCTTAGATATTCAAAAAATTTGAAATGTGCAAGTAAGAAGTTGTTTAACGGTTGTCAGCCTCTTAAGTTCCAATCTATTCTAATCAGCCAAACCTATTATCGTTTTTGTGTAGTACGTCACGAAAGGATAAACCGGGCCAGTAATGGATTAGTTTGATAACAACATCGCCCCCAACAACGCCCCCAATGGATCATCTGTAGAGACAGGGCGGTTGAATCTTATCGGGTAGCAACCTAAACTACACCAGCCTTTGGGGCTTATTTCTGTGTTTTTCGCTCGACATACGGTAAAATCGACCATATCTTTTTCAAATTTTTCTAATTGGTACGTAGACCCAATCGAAAATAAAATTTACCATTTGTAGGTACTGCGTGTCATTCAGTGATTAAAAGAATTTATTTCATAGGCAATATGCTCGTTCACTAACTCAATTGTCATCATACCGATTTTTTAGCCGGCTTGTTTGTTGGTCTCTTTCTTAGTTCTCGTCTCTGTCTGGGTATTGATAGAGATCCTTTGGCTTCGAATTGTGTACAGACACTATTAATTGGACTTTGTAAGAACAAAAATGAATAGACATACCAAAATTCATCAAATGTAATGATACGACGATCTTAATCAATATTCTCAAAGTACTTGTTTACTCGACTTAATTTCCAAATGCTTTGCTTTGAACGAAGAACGTCAGATCTAAATATAATTTGCGAGAGATTGTGTGGGTTATCACAAGGAGAGAATTCTTTGAAAACATTGGCTTTGCAATCATAAATCACGTAAATAATTCGTATAATTGAAAATCGGCGAAGCGACTAACCGGGGTTTCACAAAGCCGAAAAGTAAAGCAGATGTAGGTATGCACTTTTACACATAGATGTTTTTGTTTAGTGAATTAGACTGATTCTAAGCACCATGTAAAGTATTATCCGTAGAAAGTTAATTAGAATAATTATAATAACAACTCATTAACGTGGTACAAACCGAAAGAGACAAACAAAGCTGCAGAATAAGTTCTCTTTAATTTAATTCGTAAGAAATTACAAATTCTCTTTATTAAAAATATTTGTTAAAACTGGCATGGCTTCGTTCGCATGAACCTATTCCATACGAGCTTTGATACCTCCTCTCAGACCTCTAGAAAATTTCCAAATTCACTTCTTAGTCAGCGCTTAACCTAAACCCCTGTTTGCTTGAACCTATAGGGATTTGGGGATTCAGTGATGATGAGTCAGTAATGTCAGTGACCTTGTCGTTTATAAAATAATACTTACAGTCTACGTTGTCATTTAAAAACAAAAAGCCTGCTCCAACCATTGCAATCATGCGGCCAGTTACATCAGTTAAAACCTCTTTGAATACTACGTGCGGGCCTTTTTCGGTCCTGTTTTCTAATTTTATTTGTACTAACACACGTTGGTGTGGTTTTGTCTTTACATTGTAGGGTGTTTTCGTACCTTTGTGCCGTTTTGTCCCATTCGACACGTAGCGAACCTGCGTGATTCTAACTTATTTTTTATCCATTAGGAGGTTTTCAACGGTCAAACCACTTATCGCTCGCAATTTTTAATATTTTTGGTTATAAAAGCAGTTTCATTGCTTTAGTAGTACTATTTTTTTTTATTATGATAGAGTTTTCTTTGGGGTAATAGTTCTAGACATCATTAATTATGAAAGTTTCAGTGCAGTCAACTGTACCGCTATTATAAACGAAGGAGTTTGGAAAATTGGTGCCATAAATTACACAAACAATTGGCGAGATAATTTTATAATGAACTTTGTTTTTATGCAGACGACCCTTGTCATTTATTATTATGGCATAATGACGAGGGTCGCTTGTTGTATTTTAAATGGGCCATGATGACCCTCATGTATGTCATTGAAGTTATCTTTATTTTCAAAGTAAATTTCTGAACAATAACAGAGCGGAAAAAGAAAGACAAGCATTATTCGAATTGTTTTTTGTGATAGACAATTTAGTAACACAAAAAAACTATCATTTTTGTTTATTTTGTGTTACCTGGTGTAATAATACCTTAAAAGTCCATGTAGGT
The DNA here is from genome assembly GCA_963576535.1 of Plemyria rubiginata. Taxonomy (NCBI): domain Eukaryota; kingdom Metazoa; phylum Arthropoda; class Insecta; order Lepidoptera; family Geometridae; genus Plemyria; species Plemyria rubiginata. The sequence continues at coordinate 9,558,310 of OY754908.1, read as the reverse complement.
TACGTTACCTACCAATAAAATTGCCAAGATGGGTAATTAACTGCTCATAGAAGAACTTGTAAAAATTATCATGTCTGATCAAATTAGTCGCAATGTGAAAAGCCGATTACTCTGGCTTTTTGCCATTTCCAAAATGGCGGTAAATTTTCAGGGGCTTGCTTTTTGGTTTCACGGGGAGGAAATGTTTCAGGTACCGATGCCAATATATTTTTACCGGAGGTAGTTTGCTGCTTTAAAATTATACGATTCGTTAACAAGTGGTTTGAATGCTCATGGCTTATTACAACATTATAATTTCGCAACATTTGTTATGATTTATGAATTAACCAGGGCCTAGAAACAAGTTATCAAGGGCTTCTTGGACAACTCAGCGACGAGAAATAATTGCGAAACCAATTAATTTCCTAAGCAAGTTCACTGTCACTCCATTACCCAATTTCGATACTTTCGGCTAAGTTAGACGCCGCTAATCGTGCAATAAAATGCATGTAATAATGTATCCACAATTTTTTTTATCGTCACGTGTGTTAGATCAAATAATAAAACCTAACATGTACCTAGTTACGATAGAATTGAGAAATCAACAGCCTCCGCTAGAAACCATTTAGGCCCTTACATCATGGTAATAGCAAGGATCGGCGAAGATGGTTATCATCCATTGTTCTTTAAAATTTTATTGACAGTATGCAATATTTGCAGAGTAATAACAACGTGCAGAGCGATGTGAAGCCAGTGGACAATGGGGATAAGGACCTTCGACGAGAAACATGTGGTAAGATTTCCTCACCATACCATGAACCCATACCTACCTCGTTTATAAGGTATGTACAAAATGAAATCCATAATTTATATACGACTTGTTAACGCAACAGGCAGCTACTCACCTCATGATAAATATTGCCATGATTTGTTTTGTTTATATTTGTTGACAATCATTGAGTTGACAACTTTGGACTTTGAACATCGTTGAAACCGGAGAGAGTGACGAGGAGGCCTATACCTACCCAGCAGTGGGTGTCAACAGGCTAAATAGATAAGAAAGATACCCACCCACAGACCTAATAAATATGAGTATTACGCTATAGATGACCTGCTTGACCTGCGAGCCAAGCAAACAAGATAGGAAAACATGCCCTAAGATGCATGCATGCATGCACACCGCTCATTCATGCGAGGCACATAGGTACTAAAAATTTCTCCTTGAAATAACCTTTTGGGACATTAGACTACTACTACTTATATCTACTGAAAGAAAGAAGAAAGAAAGAAATATTTATTTGACACACAACACACAGAGAACACAGAAAAAACAATACAAATATTAATAACAAACAGTATAAAGAGACCGAAAAGCAGAAAAATACAAAAACAGTGTTTGAGGCCAATCTGTCTCGTCTGTGTTGTGTGGGCCAAACAGGTCCAGTCTCACTCAGCGTAATTGCGCTGGCGCTAATGCGCTGATTGTCCGAATTTCAAGTCCTCGGAATAATGCACGTGGTTGTAAAAGAAACGAACGAATCCTTTCATCTTCATAAATCATCTGGATTCATGGTCGCTATCAAAATAAGTTGCAAAAGTTTTACAGTAATCATGAACCTTCTAGTGAAACCGTAAACCCCTACCTGATAAATCAATCTTCTTAACTATTTGGGTCAAATATTTATCTCTTAGAGTTCCAAACATACACTCTGCCAAACTTTTCCAATTCGCAAGCTCTTCCAGAGCTATCGAATACCAGCATTTTTTTTATTTTTCGAACTCGTCTTCTACCTAAAGTAATGAAGTCTAGAAAAGTTTCGTTTGTAAAATAAGCCCACTAACTTTATAGGTCCCACCATACATTTATATCACGCCTTTTTTACCATCTTTGTGTAAGATTATCCGTCAAAATAAACTCGTCTTTATTTCTGAAATATTTTTTTTTTATACAACTAGCTGATGGAACAAGCAGATGGCCCACCTGATGTTAAGTGGTAACCATCACCTATAAACAAAACATTGCCCCGTAGGGGCAAAATAAGTAACATTCCACACAGCAACATCTACCCAAAACCACAGAACCTAAACTACGCGAAGCTTGCAAAATAGGAATCAGATAGCTGATATAATATAATATTTATACTTGTTTTTGTAAATACTAACACCAAGACAGAGAACAAACAGCTATGTTCATCACACAAGTGTTTGTTCTATGTGGGGATCGAACCTAGGACCTACAGCGCATAAGGGAGAGCATTTACCAACTCAGCTGTAAGAGCTAATATTTTTATCTGACGGATAGTAGTACACAGATGGTGAAATAGGCACAACGGCATTTACTACGGCCATAATGTTAGTCTAGAATTGTTTTTGTTTGAGTATCAGTCCACTAACTTTATAGACTGTGTACCAAACATTTACTTATCCTAATGTTTACTCCTAAACTATTCTCCTATCCTAAATAATATTTTATATTCCTATCCTAAATTCTTCCAATTACTTAAAGTAGTATTTACCTAGATAAAAATGGTAATGTCGTTTAAATAGGTATTCTTTTTGGTCTAGCTTAAGGCTCCGGCGACAGCGGCTCGCAATTTCGAGGTGCGATTGGCTATTATTTAATTTTATTTCATTTCGGGGAGGTTGTTTGAAAGAATAACTCTAAAGTGACACGCATAAATACTGTTCGAACACAAATAATACAATATATAAGGGAAACATGCCCGAATCAGAAATCATTTTGGTATTAGTATGTTTGGTCTTACGTTTACCTAATACCAAAATGATTTCTGACTCAAGCACATTTCCCTTATATTATTGTATAATTTGTGTTCGAACAGTATTTATGCGTGTCACTTTAGAGTTATTCTTTCAAACAACCTCCCCGAAATGAAATAAAATGAAATAATAGCCAATCGCACGTGGAAATTGCGAGCCGCTGTCGCCGGACCCTTAACGTTTAGTTAGATGAACCCGTAAAATACGCTAAAAAGCGTAATGAAACCAAACTAGTTTTTACGCCAAAATAATTTATGGATAATATACGCGCTTCCAGAAACCAGGGGTAAGGGGGTAGTTGAGTATTTTCAAGAATATCATTCTTGAAAATTCTTGAGTGGGTACTTGGCTCCATTGAATTCTGAGGAAATATCTGCCGTACTTATTTCTTTGAAATTTAGGTAACTGATTTTACGAAGGATTTTACGAATGTGTTGTCTAGTAAATTTCGCATATGTTTCCCAGTATTTATTATCGCACGTTCACGGTTGAGAGGCTTAGGACAAACGATGTGCAAATACTACAGTGGGTATGCGACGTAGTGAAGCTTTGTTTTGAACACCCTGTGCTACACAACTACTATATAGTGCTTTCAGTGGGTAGGTATACTAGATACGGGGGTTTAGTGGATCTCCATTCATGGATACAGTTTGTATTTCAGGCTCTGTTGATTAGTTATATATTACCCACCTAATGATAGTTATGTATGTGTTATAAAATCTGAGGGGATGTACTAATGCGTAATAAATTCTTGATAAATTATATAAAAAAGAAAGAAACGCATTAATTTGAAATGAAATCAAACAGAGTAACATAGAACCTCCTCTTTTTGAAAGTCGTTTAAAGCACGCAAGCAACCGTCAACTTAATTTAACAAAAAGTACTAGAAAATTTGCAAACGAAAACTAGTACAGCAAATTTTTTGTTGGAAAACTTGTTTGGTTCTAAATTATATTTTGCTGAACTCACCTAAGTTGCACCTTCTAACGTTAACGTCAAATCGTAGCAAAACCTCTGAATTAACATCTATATTCCTTGGAATTAACGAATGATTTGACATTGACGTTAGATGGTGCAACTTACCAAGGAATTTGAATAATCTAAATTCTTTGCAACTCACCCTTATAGGTACATTCGCAGTTTACCTTAACATATACATACCTATCAATACCTACAAGAACGCTGTTCAAACCCCCACTGACAGATTCATGTAAACAGCTTATATTGACATTGCTAGCTCAGAATCTGTGGTTTATTGGATAACGGCAAACAACGGAAACGATGTTTACTATGTCTGTTGTGTTTTGAATCCAATAAAATAGCAACCCACTGTAGCGCACGAGGCAATTTTACGACGCTACCGCTGAAATTCACAAAAGCCCGGTAGCTTATTTACTGTTGTTTCTCTCAGAAAAGGACAATCAATAGGTACACATAAATGTGGGTTCATTTACCCCTTTGTAAACAAATATTGCATGTTGATGAAGGAAGATTATAATTTAACGAAATGATAAAAAATAAATAAAACGAATTTATTATTGGGGCGTTAAACATTTGCTGATTAAGCCTAATGATAATAAACCGTGTAGCATATCGCAAATTACTGAATAATGAGCAAAATATTTAAAAGAACGCCAACGTGCAAATTATTCAGCTTTCGGTCACTAGCATTTTTAAAGAGCAAAAATGATTTTTTGCTCGTTAAAAATGCTAGTTAATTTCCTCTTGGATGAATTTGATGTGATATTTATAAATGTTTGTATGTGAATCTCACTAATATTATAAACGTGAAAGTTTGGATGGATGTATGTCTGAATGTATGGATGTTTGTTCAATAACTCCAGAACGGCTGAACGGATCTTGATGAAATTTGGCATAGAGATAGATTATAGGCTGGAATAGCACATAGGATACTTTTTATGCCGTGGGAATACCGGGATTTAAAACTGCGTGGGTAAAACCGCGGGGCGCTGTTAGTAATTGGTAGGTATAAATGTAATAAGTGAGGTGAGATCTCACCTTTAGTATGGAATGCTCTAATTTTGTTGACAGGCATGTGGTCAGAGTTGCTGCTATCATTCTCCATATTATCGAACGGACGCACCATCCTGAGCACGGACCGGCCCAACGACGGTGCACTCACTTGTGTGCATGGAATGAGGTATGTAACACCTCATCTATTATCCTGGATATAGAATAATAATTTAGACAAGATTTGTGATCTTATAAACGCGAAAGTTTATGAGTACAGATGGATGGATGGATGGATGTTTGTTACTGTTTCATACCGGAACGGCTGAACGGATCTGGATGAAACTTGGCAGAGAGATAGATTATAGTCTGGAATAGCACATAGGCTACTTTTTATCCCGTGGGAATTTCGGGATTTAAATCTGCGCGGGTGAAACCGCGGGGCACAACTAGTAAAGCTATACCACGAGTACCTACTATACCGGTTGCTGAGAAACGAATGGCCGATAAGTTTGTTGCTTGAAGCGAGTGTTCCGCCACATATTCTAATAAGCTCTCCTAGAAGAAGAAGAAGAACATGTTATTTTACTAGTCGGTACCTCGGAACATGAAGGCAATTAATTGCCGGACCCCTCAAAGTTACAGTTGATCGCTATTAAACTAAATATATTACTAACCGATGGTGCCCATGGATATCTACAACATAGGAAATTAATTCAATTACTGCCCACTTTGATTCATGTCACTGATATGTACGCGTTAGACGCGACTGATTAATTAACGGAGGATAACGGGCCGTGTCCACGGACCCCACCAAGCGTTTACTAAACCAACATATATGTTGGTTTATATGTTTATATGGTTATAATAATAATAATAATAAATAATAATAATAAATTGGTGGACTTTTCACACAGCACTATCTAGCCCCAAACTAAGCTTATGCTTGTAATATGGGAACCAGATAGCTGATATACTACTTATAATACTTTTTTTTTTGTAAATACATACTTATAATATTATATAACACCCGCAGACAGAGAACAAACATTTATGTTCATCACACAAATGTTGTTCACGGTGGGAATCGAACCCACGACCTACGGCGCAGAAGGCAGAGTTACTACCAACTGAGCTACGTAGGCTGTATGTTGGTTGGTTTCGTATACGAAAGAACACTTGAAACCAAGCCGTTGGTTTGATGCCTGTTCTTCTAGACTTGCTTGTGTGGATCTGCTAGATTCACCTAGTTTTAAGCATTTTTAAAGTGATCCTTGTGGTCTTTTGATTTTGACTATAAAAGTCAAAGTCAAAATATGTTTATTCAATAAAATCACAAGGACCATCTTGAACCGTCTTAAAACTAGGTGACTCTAGTGCCAGTTATATTTTTTTAAAGGAGCTTTTTATTTTCATGTTTGTATCACCCCGGCGCCAGACATAGATTCAAATGTTTGATTGCATAGTGTGGCACGAGAATTCGAAATTTATGTTCTTGCGTGACACAGCAATTTCAAATATTAGTCAGATTCGAAAATATGGTTCTCATTGTAATAGGCGTTGCTTAGTTTGGGGTTAGATAGTACTATGTGGAAAGTCCAATAATATTTATTGTATTATAAGATTTATGATTTTTTTTCTTATACTCGTACCTTCCTACATAAATTGTATATTTCTGTTGTTTGCAGATTCATGTCGGTGATATGGGTGATCATGGTGCATACCTACTTGACAGTATTTTACGTGGCTGACAACAAAGTTATGCGAGTCATCATAGAGCGAACATTTTTCTATCAATCGGTTGGCAACGCGTCATACTGTGTCGACACGTTCTTCGTTATCAGGTACGTTTTCAATGCTGCCAGTATCATAACGAGTTCTGAGAGAGAGCACTTACTGGTCTCGTCTAAGTTCGTGGGTTTATTTAAACAATTATCTGATGAAAGAAAGTGGTAACCATCACCCATAACAAAGCATTGCCTCGTAAGTCCCCACGATATGAACGAGTTATCTATCTATCTATAATGCTTCATATAACTAAATGTCTAAATAAATAAACGCAAAAAAGAGTTATAATCATAAAAATAACGCTTGCAATACCTGTAATATTATTTTAGGAGTACCATTTGTTTTAGTAAGCGCTTTCCGACGAAAGAGATTTTGGAACATGTTAGGAAATATAACACACATTATGCGCATACATTTACGTATTTTAATGTAAAAATATATTTGAAGGCATCTGTACTGTCAACATACATCATTTTATACGATCTGACGAAACACAAAATTATTTTTACATGCTAATTTAATAGGTGAGCTAATGAAAATGAAATGAGCAAATAGTTGAGTTAGGGTATATAATTACGAAAAGCGTTTAAATTACTGTACTTATTTCTGACGGTCGGCCTTACATTTTATACCTACCACTGGATTTCTTTACAGCAAAACGTTAAAGAGAGCATAATTTGCTAATGGGTTGTTACGCTGATGTCGGTATCTAAAGGGTGTAAAAAAGGTGCGCAAATAATATCTAACCGTCTTATTATAAAAATGTGAGTTAGACTAGGCTTAAGCCAGGACTAACTGGTCCGTGGTCTAACTTTGATACCGAAGTTGGTCCCTGCTCTATAGAAAAATCAAAGACTTAGATCAGACGTTATTATAAAACGGAGTTTATCCCCTAAACCACGGTTTAAAGATAAACCCGAACGACCCCTAGTTTAAGTATGGTCTAACTAATAAAAATCTCATTTTGCCAAATTTTATTTGGTCTCCCACATAAGTTTATTCAAAAAAACAACTTGTAGCTCTGCATTATTCAACATACATTTCAAACTCTAGACTCCGATCTAAATTTGAAATGTCAAAACGCATGGGTTGCCACGAATTTGTCAATGTCAAGTTGATAACGAGATTTAAAACAAAAAGGCGGAGATCTGAGTCAAGAAGAGAAACTAAAAATTGATTTGTTAAAATGGTAGGTATAATTATTAACCCTTATACTCGACTTTTACTTAACATGCTTTATACCCCTTACATAAAACTATAGTAAATGAAGGTGTAGGTACAGTGAAAGGTGTAGGACAGTAGAAACTAGAATAGAATAATCTTTTTTTCTTCTGTCTTTAGGGCACGTCATGTATATGTCACGTTTGGCACCTGTCCTAGGATCAATTATTATTTTATTTATGCATGGATATAAGCAAAGCACTGTCTGTCCGTCATTCGATATACTTCTTTCTTAAAACTACAACGAAAGACGAGGTAGTATGCGCATATGACTTTAGCCTGCGGCAAGAGAGTACAGTTATACCAACTTATCTAAGCCGGTCTGAAGTTAGCTGTTTAGAGAATTCTCGATTCACTATTGGCCATTTATGCTCAAGCGGCTAACTTCAGACCGGCTCAGATAAGTTGGTGATTCCAAAATGAATGAACGATTGATTCCCATAATTTGTTATAGTCTGTGGATATTTGTTGAATGGTTATGTTCTGTGATGATGAATCATGGACTATCTCAGGTACTATGTAGTCTTCGATTAGTGTCTTTTGTAATACGAAAATGATAAACCTTAGATGATCCTAAATTTATGAGATAAACCAGTTTTAAGTTGTTTATAATAAGAAAACGTGGCTTGAGCTAGGTTTAAACCCAGGTTTGATTTGTTTATAATAAGGCTGTAAGGGTTTAGTTATACATTCCAAAATGATTTTGATTCTATGATTTTTTTTTTGTTAATTAGAACCTACATTTTATAAATGTCTAGCATTTATAAAATGTAGGCCACGTTCATCGTCTGATTACAGTTCAGGCAGAACCACTACAACAATAATAATTTCTACAGTAGTTACTTAATATACAGCAAAAATTTAAAATGCATTAAATGACGCCCCTCAAGAGCTTCTTAGCGCGGATGCAAAGTGTCTCCAACCTGCGGCTTCAGTTTAACTAATCTTGTAAATCTTGGCTCTTTGCCACTTTTTCTCATCGACAATTGCACTTAAATCCAGTATTTAACTAGAGAAAATACGAGCGGATTTTATCAGAGAATAATCTCTGTTAAAATCTCGCTATACTTCAGATAAAAATCTTGTCCCTTTTGTTTTTGACAAGACGGAAATATTTTTATCTAGCGTTACTCAATGAGGGTAAATCCTGCTCTAAGAGATATTAATGTTTCCAATTGTAGCATATGCTAGTTAATGGAGTTCTCGATATAACCACGCTGTCACGTCGTCTAAGATTAGCTGGTTCGGAGAAGAGATTACGTAGCTTTGAACCGGGTGTTATCAACCTACTAATCCTTTACCCAACGATACTATTCTACCAATATTATAAATGCGCCCAATGCTAATATAATACCACCAATAATTAATAATAATACCAATATTATAAGAGCCCGGTGACAGCAGCTCGCAATTTCAAAATGCGATTGGCTATTATTTAATTTCAGGGAAATTATTTGAAAAGATAACTATCCAGTGACACACATTAATACTTTTCGAATACAAATAATACAATAATATAAGGGAAATATGCTTGAATCAGAAATCATTTTGGTATTAGGTTTGTATGTATGTTTGGCCTTACGTTTACTTAATACCAAAAGGATTTCTGATTCAAGCACATTTCCCTTATATTGTTGTGTTATTTGTATTCGAATAGTATTTATGTGTGTCATTTTTATTAGGATAGTTATTTTTTCAAATAATTTCCCTGAAATGAAATAATAGCCAATCGCATTTTGAAATTGCGAGCTGCTGTCACCGGGCTCTTAAGTTTAGATGCTTGGATATTTGAATGTTTATCATTCAATCGCGCCGTAAGAGCCAGACCGATTTTAATAAAACTTAGTAAATGTTCGTTACTATATAAGTTTTTAAGTTACTTTTGGTCCAGGTAACAAAAGAACGAAGCTGCGGGCAGTGACTATAGAAATAATAGTAAATATACATTACAGGATCGATTTGAATGAAACTTTGCAATTACTTATTATAGATCGTGACATAAAATTTTATAAGGGTCATTGACCTAACAGTCAGTGCAGGTCTCCACAGATTCCATGTGCTGCAATGTAACATACATTTTTGTTTCCAGTGGTATCCTGGTCACCATCCTCTTCCTACGAACAGAAGACAAGAAAGCAATCAAGAAAAGCGAACGAGCCCTCAGGAAAAACCTTAACGGCTACACCAACTCCGCCATATCAGTTTCCGTGATCAGCCAACAGTCTTTCAAAGAAGACTTGCTTGACAAGCCTAAGAACGGATGCTATAGCAAATCTGATTTTCTATACGTGATAAGGAACTTTTTTGTTCTGCTCAGCTATCGAGTAGCACGACTAACTCCAGCTTACGCGTTCGTCATAGGACTAAATGAGATCGCCCTGCGATGGACGCACGATAACACCGTCTTCGAACCAGCTATTTACGACCACATTACCTGTGACAAGTATTGGTGGAGGAATCTTTTGTACATCAACAATTTGTTCCCTCAAAAGGACATGTGCATGGTCTGGTCGTGGTACATGGCCAACGATACTCAGTTCTACGTGGTTGGGATCATTCTGCTCCTTATTTCTATCAAGTGAGTATACTTATCCTGTACCATCAGTATCCTACTTATATTATAAATGCGAAAGAAAAAAAACATTATTTTATACTAGTGGAAAGGCGCGGCGGGACTTTGGGTCCGAATTCTCAAAATCTGTTTCTTAGTGAGCGTTCCCACACCTAAATGAATGCCTGTGCCAAATTTGAAACCTCTAAGCCTTGTACTTTCGGTAATCCCAACTAATATTATAAATGCGAAAGTAACTCTGTCTGTCTGTCTGTCTGTCTGTCTGTCTGTCTGTTACGCTTTCCCGCTTAAACCTCTCAACCGATTTTGATGAAATTTGGCACAGACAATCTTTAGACCCTGAGAAAGAACATAGGCTACCTTTTATTGCGAAAAAAAAAGATGAAGAGATTAAAAGTACGCAGACGAAGTTGCGGGTACCAGCTAGTCATAGATAAAAATAGACCTTACTCTGTTTGCAACCTGTTACGTATGGAACACTAACTACTGCAAAATGTGGGTATGTGCCAAATGTAATGTTTGGACGTACCTCTGACTACCCCCCTTAGACATCCTCAAAGAATCTTGAATTAGTACCTACTTGGTACTGGGAGATCTAAAGGGATATCTACCGTGCCTGGGGATCAAAGTCGTGAAGCTGTTTCTGTTTCAGTTTTTTTCTTACTCTGTTTAGTCCAAGGATATTGAATACTGTTTAGTCCCTGCGAACTTCATAGGATAATAAACATCCAAAAAAAAATATTAACATGTACCTAAATATTGCACATTTCGTGTAGAAGAAGCACCTTAATAGCAACTTTCGGTTCCCGGGCCACTTTGCATTTCTGAATCAATCTGTTTATACTATACTATTTGTTTGATTGTGATGAAGAAAAAGATGAATTTTCTAGAACGAAAGCAGCTTTAAACGGCTTAAAAACTTATCCGGAATATAATGTTTCTAACAGGATGGATCGTTAACTTTAAACTAAGTTGGAGTCGGGAACGTTGGCAATTAGGTTGTTAAAGTTTATCTTTACTTCATCGTTTCTTTTTGTGAAAATAATCCACTTTGGAGCAAAAAATAGACGCTGTCTAGGCGTTTTCTTCCACTTTAAGCCTTGATAAAAATATACTTTGTTTTTTAAAAGCTTTATAGGTATAATGACCCAGACTCGTTTTGCCACTTTTTTTAAAATACCGAGTTGCGAAGAAATAAAATAAAATTATGTTGGTTTAAGATAAGAAAAGAAATTACTGACAAAGCTTAAATTTCGCTTACAATATACGATGCGATTTACATTACAACTCGCTTTTACATTCGTAATAATATTATTTCAATTGCATCTGAGATCGCTTTCCTTGCACTTAAAAAAACACAAATTATCTGGTAGTAGTTAAATTAGGCTTTGCGTGGTAAACAACCGAGAACAATGTTCGGTAGTTAAAGATTTCGGCTGTAGTATTCTTAAACCCTGTATAAAATTACTGAAATGGATCCATTTCGAAAATAAACGCAACATAAATTCCGGAACTAGTTCGTAGTCTCGCTCGCTCCGGTGCTACGAAGTGCTACGAACACGTAGTAGCACTTGCTACATTTTTAATTCAAGACATTACTGAGTACATATCCATTTATTTTCACTAAAGTCTGAGATGTTGCCACATTATTTTTGAACGATGCGCTACGGCGAGAATCCCCGACAAATGTCTCCATAAGGGGCCGACAACCGTCAAACATCTTCTCACTAGTACATTCAAATATTTTTTTCATATAAAATTACGTCATCCATAGCACAGGACAGAGAAAAGTGGAAGGGGGGTAGGGAGGCCTTTGCCCTACAGTGGGACGACGCAGGCTGATGATAATATTAATAATATAAAATTACTAAAGATTATTTTAGAAAATCGCGAACAACAAATTTTTCTACAATATGTATTGTAAGTTTTAAATAGTTTATTGACAATTGTTACGGATTCGCTCGTCACGCGACGCGAATAAATCGCCGAACCTGTAAACGCAGCATGGTAAACTGTGAACCCTAAAAGTTGTCGACCTCATGGGAATCTAACAAGGCTTATTTGCAATCCTGGAATTCGATCCTTTTGCTCAGAGGTTTAACGTATCCGCTTATCAAGGGGACAATGGGTTCGAACCCCATTTGGTATTCTTATTATTATTATTATTATATGCTGGAAAATCCACACATCCAGCCCCAAAGTAAGCTACTCAAAGCTTGTGATATGGGTACTAGATAACTGATGTATTTAATACATTATAATAATAAATAATAAAATAATGCTGGACAATCCACACAGCACTATCTAGCCCCAAAGTAAGCTATTCAAAGCTTGTGTTATGGGTACTAGATAACTGATATATTTAATACATTATATACTTACATAGATAGATATTTTTTATTATACATAGAAAACACCCAGACCATCGGAACAAATTTCTGCAGAACGTAGACTAATTTGTTCCGAGGCGGGAATCGAACCCTCTTGCTTCGCAGACGGACTCTGGCCCACTGCGCCACAGAGGTCGTATTGCGTAGCGGCTGAACGTATGTTAAAAATAGGATACAGGGTTCGAACCGTACTCGGTACAGCTAACAATAAATCTACTGAAATCTGCAGTAGATTTATACCAGTAGATAACTTTTGGGGCACATTTTTTATTACTAATTTCGTATCTTTAATTATACAGGCACCCTAAATTTGCGATGACGTCACTTGGCGTCGTGATGGTAAGCTCGTGGGCCACTACCATCTACATCTCCGTGTGGCATCAGTACAAAGCGCGAATTCAAGAGCCGTTTGAGATGTTCGACCCGCTCTACGATAAGCCTTGGTCTCGAATTGGCCCTTATTTGGTTGGTGAGTAATATATTTTTTTAATTATGTGTAACTGTGTACTCGTATAAATGCACGTGATTCTAACTGAGACTGTTTGAGTTAATAGTTTTTGACTGATAGTTCAAAAGATGATTTGATCGATTGTTTGAATTTTAATAATTGTAAAGACGCAACTTTCTCAATCTTTTTTCGTGGATTCCTAAAAAACACTGCTGTTTAGGGAATTCTGTCAAAATATCTAAATTCCCATCAACAAACATTACATTAGGATTCGGGGTAAATAGCACACAATTTCAGTTTATGAGGATGTCGTTTACCCGGAACCTCTCCGTTAAAGCATGTAGCCTTTCGAATTGGAAAAGTATGTGATCTCTCCCGTTTTATCGATTCTGAATACGTTATGCACAAGAGAAGCTCATGCGATTCTTATTGCATGTCTGAGACACTGAACTACATGATTTCTCAAGAAATCATGTACCTAGTTTATTGTCTCATACTTGAATATATTATTGTAATTTTATTTATTCTATTTTAAACATAAACTTCACCATTATTATTTATTATTATTATTTATTCTCTTTACCAATAAAACTAATAAGAAAATGCAATTATCAATCACACCGATACTAGAAATAAATAGACTAATAAGTTTAGTCTATTTATTCGTAGCATTATTTCATAAATGTGAAAGTTTGGATGTTTGTAACTCAATAACGCCAGAACGACTAAACGGATCTGGATTAAATTTGGCACAGAAATAGATTATAGACTGAAATCACATACACCGGGATTTAAAACCACGCGGATAAAACCGCGGGGCGCAGCTAGTCTACTATAAACATAAACTTTACCATTCTCTTTAAACTAATAATAAAATTCAATTATAAATGTATAATTAATAATTGTGGTGTAAACTTTGTGAAATGTTGTAAAGTAGAGCTTGGCTAAATTGTAATTCAGGGTAGACTACGCACTTGTTATTCAGTCTAGAATGCGTGATGAAGAGAAATATCTCACACGTTTCACCATAATGAAACACAATTATTTTATCGTGTGTATTCATGTAAGCGTGTTTTCATGTGTATCCAGCATTGAAGATAGATTATTTAATTATTAAGATAAATACAAAACACTTGTAGACTCAGTATGTATTAAATATTAGTGAGCTGTAATTTTTTTGTAAGTTCTACTACGCTTGGTCGCGTTAAACTGGCACAAGAGACTATTTATATTGATCCCATCAGTATCGAATGAAGCTGTTCGGCAGGTTATAAATAAAGAGTCTCGTTTAGGCACCCTTAAAATCCTTTCACCACGCTTTTTCAAAAGAAAGTAGTGACACGACTAGAAGAAAATTAAAATATTATTTTTACTATATGGCAAATGTCGCCGTCTTTGATTTTGAAAAGTCTGAAAAAGAAATGACAATATTTTTTAAATTAGTAAATTTTATTAAAATATCGTTATTCAGAGATTCTGAAACAAACATTTTTCTCTTGTCCTTCTAGGAATGATGGTCGGATGGTACCTCCATCAAACGAAGTGCCAGATAAGGATGCCGTACTGGGTGGTAGCCCTGGGGTGGCCGACTGCCATGGCGATCATGGGCACCCTCATCTTCAGCATGGTCAATGGATACTTCGAGGTTTGGCCCACGGCCTTCTACATCAGCGTTGGGCACACAGGTACGAGTATATTATAGTATATAGATAATGTAAGATAAGATTATATAAGATAAGATAATTCTCTATTGCACTAAACTAATAGCAATTTCTTCCAGCTAAGATTTGTGATAAGTAGAGTAGGAGGAAATAGTAGATTGTATCATAAGGGAGCTAAATCATACTTTTACGGCGAGGGCGCTTTTTTGAATCCCGAGCTCAGCGAGGGATTCTTTAGTAGAATCCTGAATGTAGCGAGGGATTCAAAGTACGTCGCCCGAGCCAAAAATATGTTTTGCTCCCGAGTGATACACTCTACTTTTCATCACCCACTATGAGAAAATAAAATGCGTCTCATATTTTATTAGTTTTGGTTAAGTAAGGATAAGGATAAGGAGGCCAAAAACACAGATTCTGAAAAATTCTCAGACGACTTCTGTGGCGCAGCGGGCGAGAGCCTGCCTGCGACGCAAGAGGTTGCGGGTTCGATTCCCGCCGTGGAACAAATTTGTGTACGATCTGCAGAAATTTGTTCCGATGGTCTGGGTGTTTTCTATGTATAATAAAAAAATATCTATCTATGTAAGTATATAATGTATTAAATATATCAGTTATCTAGTACCCATAACACAAGCTTTGAATAGCTTACTTTGGGGCTAGATAGTGCTGTGTGGATTGTCCAGCATTATTTATTATTTATTTATTTATTTAATTCTTGGCGCCTCTTGCATTTCTCCATTCAATAAAATTACCATAGGCTTTCATATATTACCTGCAAGTGCAGGTAATATTTATCCATCTCATTTCTTGCGTCAGTTCTAATACTTTCAGGAATTAATTCTTGACTTTCACTGTCACTTAAAGATCTCATTTTTCAAAACAAAACCATGAATTTCCAACAATCCGTGAAAATTTACGAAAACGCGGGCTGTATTTCACGCGTTTTTAAATTGATTTCTTTTTTTTTTACTAAGCCGGCGTGGCGGCGCGTCTATGGGCCGTCGTACCAGCCAGTCTTTATTCAAACAATATTTGCGTTCGATTTCTTTGGCGCTGAACACTAAGATGTTCCAAATTCAAAAAGTGCGCGGCAAAGTTAATTGCGGCGCACTTATTTAAATAAGTGCGCCGCAAATAACTTTGCTGCGCACTTATTGTTTCTTATAGAAAACACCACCTTTGGGTGCACATAAAGGCGAACCAAGTCGTTCTTTTCGAATAGATGGGATGAAAACAACTTTATCGAACGTATCAAGGGGGGTCTAGGATTTTAAATGCGCCTCAGAAAGGCTGCTCTCGAGTCCTCTTTGAGGCGCACGTTAGTAAAATGCACATTCCGTGGTAGTAAAATAGTGTCTCAAATCAAATCAAAACGGTCTTTATTCAGTATAATCATAAGGATGACTTTGTCTTATTAGGTGGATTATTTTGCTGTATTGAATATACAATTTGTAAAAAAAAACTGCCAAATAATAATATTTTGAAATGTTTACATAATAAGTAAGTATTTGCTCTGAACAATCCATTGTAATGCTGCGACACTAGCAGGAAATTTGCGAACTTATAGGAAATCCAAGAACTCATGAATAGCATCTAAATTCTAAAACATTTCATTTTAAAAATGTAGAATAAAAAATTGTTTTTCTTTAGACAAAAAAACGATCACTAAGAAACCAAGTGGTCTTTACCCTGCGGTTGCTTCTACGGTCGAACAATCACTAGAACACTTACTTTCCTTACGGCAATGAACTTACAAGCCTTGGCAATCCGAAATTACTACCTTACCTTACCTAAAACCTATCGGTTTGGAAGAAAGAATTCATCGATTTGCCGAAGTGAGCAGTCTGTGAAAATCGGTCTATTGAATCGAAGAGAGACAAAATGAAACTGTCAGAAATATCTTTCCTCTGAGGCAGTACCTACAGTTTATTCCTTTGTCGTTCGTTAAATATATCTACAAAGTGACTGTAGTGTGACTAAAATTAGCTTTTTATTGAATGTTTCTCCGAGGCTTTTGTAATGCGGTAATTTCAAATCAAGTCATACTCTCGGCGATTTACTTAGTTTGCGCTAACGTACACTTCAGTGCATTCTGAATACGCTCTAACCACACTTGGTTTCTACATTCTTGTGCAATTTTATTTCATACTAACATAATTTCATCTAGTGGGACAGCGATACCCACGGAGATTCTTATACTTTTTAAATTAGTCTTTTAATTTAAATAATTACGATTTACCTTTGCGTATCTAAAAAAACGTGAAATGGCAAATGTACATAAAGTACGACGCCATAAAAAAAGAAAAAAAAAGGGTAGTTTTTACGATCTTTTTTTGTTCGAGTCTATCTAATAAACAGTTTTGGGTATTATTTCTAAGCCATTATGAATAACGATGTAAAAACGATTAAATCTAGTAATTTACTCGTATGATAAAATTATTAACATGACGATCTCTATGTTTGTTTATCTCAGGGTGGGGCGCAGCCGTAGCGTGGGTGGCGATATCCTGCTGCAGTGGCTACGGTGGACTCATCAACTCAGCGCTCTCCTACCGAGGACTGCTGCCTCTCAGCCGGTTGACATACTGCGCCTACCTCGTGCATCCCACTATCATGATGTACACATCATTCCTGCTTGATGGACCTTATCATATGCAGAACTCAACTGTGGTAAGAAGAAACCCTCTAGAATGTTATAGAACACACTGTTTATCCATAACCTCACATAGGTATCTGTGGGTTCTACAGTAACTAAATCAACAGCGCAAGCTATAATGTTTTAGCATGAGTTTTATGTTTGCTATTCATAAAAAGTACCCATAGTAGGAACATTTTCTAATTATGCAAATCTAATGTAAATTAAAACAACTAAAAATGTATGTTACACTATTTCGCTTTATAAAAGCAACTAAAACTCTCACAAACTACTAAAACTATCATTCATAGCACTAACAAACCCCAACTCGCATTAAAATTGAATGACATTCGATCCAGATTATCCCTCGCGTCGCAAAACGAAAATGACCGTCAATGTATTATTCAGTAACGTTTAAAAGGTTCTCCTAAAGTCCAAAGTGCTTATGTATAAACTAAGCAACACACATATGTTTTCGAAAGAGAATATTAAAGCAGTTTTATCTAGAACCGTCAAGTGTCTCAGTTTGTTTGCCGACTTAAGCTGTCTACTTTACCTAATCCTTTGAATCTTCTTTGGTCGGTCAGTGTATTTGCTTTAGAGCTTTCGTGTCATTTTGAAAACGTTTTTGCTACTTCACTCTAGATTGTGAATAATCTACCAAGAAAATGAAACGCGTATTTAACCGAAATACCAGTGTACATGATGCTATTGCCTCCATTCATCTTCATCTAAGTCGAGACGCAAAAAGTGCTCGCCTTAAATTGCCGAAACGCGCGAGATGCAAAACAATACCTACATGGAAATAGATATATCGTTTTACTAAAGATACATTGTATAAAAACGTATATATCAGCTTTCGCGCCTTCAAAAAACTTGCAGGAACCACGCTATGACGCCCATAGAAAATATAATTAACTCACTATAATTCTTTTAATATTTAAACTTTAGTTAACTGCTACCAAAACCAACATTCGCGCACCAAAAACTCATACGCAATGAACAACTCAAACAAGCTTGTTCTTAAATTCAACAAAGAGCAAAATAAAACACATTTTCTGTTTTACAATATTTATTTTATATTATACACTGTTAACGGCAACCTCTCGCTTTATCACGCAAACAGACGCTTCTCAAAGTTCGATTTGCGACGAGACAAGACGTTCTCTGAAAATGAAAACTTTGATCTTCGCCTTTGAACAAGAAAATCATTTTCTTTTTCTCGTGTCTTTTGACCCACAATTATATATTATTTTCTTTGTCCAAATATGTGGCTCCGAGGTCTTCAAAAATGTTGCTTAGAGGTTAGGTTATAGTCCGGAATTTAATATCCGCTACCTCTTGAGTGAGGCGTATTTTTCCGATTTCGACAAAGTGCATAGCATAAATTATTGAAATGTACACAAAAATGTGGTAAAATCAAACGAACGAAACTCAGGAAGATTTCTCTACCGATATAACGTTCTGCTAACTTTTACAAATTATTTCAAAATCCATCAGTAATTTGTTTTGCGTTAAATGTGAACTAGACGAACCTTTATTCATTTACACAAAAAAAAAAAAAGAATGAAATTTTAGTTATCATTTGCATGTTCCTCCAACTCTTAATAAAGGCTCTGCGTGATTAAATAGACTGCACAATGGCACAAAGTTTGGTCGTCAATCAAAGGCCAGCGTTGTGCTCGTAATGAAAGTCCGGAGCGGAGTGCCATTGGGCTGCAGTGCAGTCTTTGAGAGTTCACGACGAAAACTTTAATGCGCTCTCAAATTTCAAAAACGAACACTGAAACATATTTGCAGATGAAGATAATTTATGTGTGTGTGTCTCCAGCTTCCTCATATTGAAAATGTAATTTCTATAAATGCCAATATTTAAAGCATAATTAGTGCACTCATAGATTTGAATCATAATTTAGCTGCCAAATAAACAACGATGCTATAAGCTTATAATAGTGTGTAAGCTGGAGTAACATGTCTCCAGCTGCCTCAGTCAGTGTGGGCAAACGGCTAATGATAGAGATATATAGTAAACGCAAGGATTTAGTACCAAACGAATTAGCGAGGTACCAAAAATTTCAGGTCTGTAGCTCGGAAACTCTTCGAGTTATAAGACTTGATCAACGTGTAAGCTGGAGTAACGATACGTGAAAAAGCATATGCTCGTTCTCTGGAATGGCTGGAGCTAGCAGGTTGCTTTAAGTCTCCAGATTTAGTACCAAACGAATTAGCGAGGTACCAAATATTTGAAGTGTTTCTGTTCAAAACTCTATGAGTTACAAGCTTTTCCAGCTTTTTTTGTTTGTCCAACTTGCACATGTTGGATCTCAGCAACCACAATAGGTACAGACTCGGTTGATGTCTCTGAACCGAGCTATGAATTAGTGCACTCGGTACCAAAAATTTGGAATCTCTAGGACAAGCAGTTCTGTTGTAATCAGCAAAATAACATCCAAGGAATTTGAATACAGACAGATATATTCAAATTCCTTGATTGCATCAGTAGGTACGAGTGTGACGCATTCGCTGTAGTGACAGAGATAGAGCTACTATCAACTGAAGGCTGGTCGAAATGGAACTATCTGGTATTCTGTAACTCATCATAATATTAGTTATTTTGCTGATTACAACAGAACTGCTTGTCCTAGAGATTCCAAATTTTTGGTACCGAGTGCACTAATTCATAGCTCGGTTCAGAGACATCAACCGAGTCTGTACCTATTGTGGTTGCTGAGATCCAACATGTGCAAGTTGGACAAACAAAAAAAGCTGGAAAAGCTTGTAACTCATAGAGTTTTGAACAGAAACACTTCAAATATTTGGTACCTCGCTAATTCGTTTGGTACTAAATCTGGAGACTTAAAGCAACCTGCTAGCTCCAGCCATTCCAGAGAACGAGCATATGCTTTTTCACGTATCGTTACTCCAGCTTACACGTTGATCAAGTCTTATAACTCGAAGAGTTTCCGAGCTACAGACCTGAAATTTTTGGTACCTCGCTAATTCGTTTGGTACTAAATCCTTGCGTTTACTATATATCTCTATCATTAGCCGTTTGCCCACACTGACTGAGGCAGCTGGAGACATGTTACTCCAGCTTACACACTATTATAAGCTTATAGCATCGTTGTTTATTTGGCAGCTAAATTATGATTCAAATCTATGAGTGCACTAATTATGCTTTAAATATTGGCATTTATAGAAATTACATTTTCAATATGAGGAAGCTGGAGACACACACACTAATTTATCTACTTTTTTTGAGTAAGTAAATTATTTTCAACTGCATGAGCACTGCAACTCCAAACACTTTTTTTTGACGCCCTCAGAGGCGCAGCTGGCGACAGACCGCCTGCGACGCTAGAGATTGCGGGTTCGATTCCCGCCTCGGCACAAATTTGTGTACGATCTGCAGAAATTTGTTCTGTTGGTCTGGGTGTTTTCTATGTATAATAAAAAATATGTATCTATGTAAGTATATGTATAATGTATTAAATATATCAGTTATCTGGTACCCTTCTTTTCATGGTAACAAAACCAATCATTCACTTCAAAGTTCGGACAAGTGTGAGCATTATTATACGACCCTTGTTAAAACGATGCTTGGCATGGACTGTCCCCGCAAAAGTGTTTGCAAATACATGTTACTATCTCGTGCAAAAATACGGGGGTTGTTTTCTGTGATTTTCATTTTACTTCTAACATTTAATTATATTTTCAGATTGCGATATATGCTGGCTACGCTGTCATGGCATTTTTAGCATCGTTCCTCATCTCGATATCGTTCGAAGCACCTGCCGTGCGACTCCTCAAGATCATCAGCGGAGGCACCAGAAAGAGCAACCAATGAGATCGTTGGAGCAGCTCAGCGCACGTAATAACCATACAGGTGTAATATTTTTGGCTAATCGTGTAGAACACAGATCCATATACCCCTGATTATAGAGAAATGCTGGGTCACTGTACATCGGTCAGCTCTTAGTGGAATAGCTCAAAACATGTAGGTGGGACATAACAAAAGTCAGTAGAATTCTTTATTATTGGATTTCTCTGAAAATTGATTACCACGAAAATGAAAATCACTTATTCATTTAATTGATGTATAGTAATTTTATGAGTTAAATGTGATTTGATCTGATAATTCTCGAGTTAAGCTGCTTAAATTTGTTTGATTTAAGTAAGTTATTTTAGAAAGAATTTATCATGCAATACTTTATTATTCTTGTTTCGTCTTTATTATGTTTATACTAAGATTCATGTCTCATACTTATGTGGACTATAACTCGCATATTGGATTACCCTGTAGTTATAAACAGAAGGAGGTTCGTAACTAAAATGGGGTGCAATTCTCAGCAGTTGGGGTTTACGAGTGTCGATAGCTCTCGGTTTAAGTTCTATTGGAAACGGATCTGCCACGAATGGTTACTTCGAAAGCAATTGCCATTTAGTTGCAATACCTTAATATACACAGTTCTTGCGAGTTTAGGTATTGTTAACTTGAATAGCTGAATATTTTAATTACGACCTCTCGACAACTTGCAAGCAAGTGCCTTTGTAGCAACAATATGATAAGTTACGTGTTTCGGGCGCTGATATCCCTATGCACACAACGCTTTGTGTGTAGTAGTTATCAGCGTTTGCGGAGCGTTTGTTATATAATTGAAACCGAATCGACCCTGAAAGAATTTTTATTTCATGATAGCTAGATGGAACACTGTCTATGGTAGACAAACATTTCGCACAACCTTTGTTACGAACTACATTTGCGCCACCAAGCAGTAGCTTCGTCACCTTTTATGAACCACAATTAGCAACTCAAACTAAGCAAGCACTGCACAGGGATTTTCAATAAAGTATGATGTAAACTGACAAACTGCGGAATCCATCAATAAATAAAGTTTTGAAATAAGGTAAAAGGTTTACTAGCTCTTACATTGTAGTACCAACAACGTCCCAAAGCTAAAGCAGAGTTGAAATTCGTAATAGAAATCTTGTTAGCTGCGGTTTTTGCCATTAAAGCCCCGGCGACAGCGGCTCGCAGTTTTGAGGTGCGATTGGCTATTATTTCATTTTATTTCATTTCGGGGAGGTTGTTTGAAAGAATAACTATCCAGTGACACGCATAAATACTGTTCGAACACAAATAACACAATAATATAAGGGAAACATGCCCGAATCAGAAATCATTTTGGTATTAGTATGTTTGGCCTTACGTTTACCTAATACCAAAATGATTTCTGACTCAAGCACATTTCCCTTATATTATTGTATTATTTGTATTCGAACAGTATTTATGCGTGTCACTGGATAGTTATTCTTTCAAACAACCTCCCCGAAATGAAATAAAATGAAATAATAGCCAATCGCACCTCAAAACTGCGAGCTGCTGTCGCCGGGCCCTTAAGTTAAGCAACTTAAAAATATTTTTATTGGTCAAAAATATACAGTGGCATAAGATTAAATAAAAAAATTACGTTGACTCAAGCCAAGATAATAAATTAATAATTAACTTAAGTTAATTAATTATCATGACAGAAGCATTCCGCAGTGTCTCTCTCTACCAAGTACGTTTTTAAGAATCAATGCCTAATAAAAGAACAATATTATTATTCATCAGCAATATTAATATTCTTAGCTATTATTATCTACAAAGAATTACCTCACTGGTTGATGTTTGGGTAGGGATGGATGGATGAGTAATTCAAAGAGCCACGTTAGAGTTTTTTCAATTCCTGAAATACAGAACCAAACAGGAAAACACAATATGTAAGTCGTGTTACCGTCATCTATCTTCCTTTAACCTCAAGGATGTTGGTTATTTTAATTAAAATATTTTGCAAACGGAAAAATAGACAAAGGAATATTTTTCTTTATTTTCATAAGTAAAGCAGAATGCATGTTTTTGATGTCTTTATTTTTTTATTTTAATTTTATGCCTAATCATGTACGCTTTATTGTCATAGAACCTTTACGAAATCTAGCAGAAAACCATTAATTATGTACCTCGACAAATCAATGTAATGTACATACTTAGTTTTGCAAAACAAAGAGATTATAATACAAAGACAAATCTAACACGAATCTCAATCTTTGTAATAAATACATATAAATATTGTTTAATATTTTTTATTCTGTTGCCTTGACTTTGCTTCTCTTATTGTAACCCATAACATTTTTTTTATATGCGTTATGTACCTATTTACAGACTACCATTTTATTTTATAAGGGATATTTGTAAATAAATAGTTTTAAGTTGTATTGTAAATAGTGTTATTCTAAGTATAATAAAATATTATTTAATTGAGTGCAATATTTTATTTTTTGATGAACTTGAATCACGTTTATATTTCATTGAACTAAACACACCCAATCAAGTCAACTCAAGATTTATCGATTAACATTTTCTTTGAGGATGTGTCAGTCTTTGGGGTAGTCAGATCTGAAATTTTGAATTGGTACTATATGAGGTAACATTTACGGTGCCTGGGGATCAATATTTTGAAGCCGTTTCTGTTTCTTTTAAATCAAAAGGAACACCTACGTGTCTTTTCTAATCACATAATATTATCACAATTCACAAGGAATTAATTACACGCAAGAAACATCTGTAAACCAGCAAATAAGGAGAAATTAGATATGTGAGACTTTGTGAGAAACGTGCCTATAATATATAGGCCGCCAGTTGATTGACTAAGTTAAAAGATAAAGCTCCATCCCTTATGCAGAAGAAACCTTCACTACAATTTTCGAAAATATTAATTAGCCGAAAAATTAATGGCTTAACAGATCTAAAACTATCGGGTATAGTAAGGCCAGATGTTAGTACTTAAAGGAACGGTGCCACTAGCTGTAGTGGTAGGACTAGCGGGAATAGTAGTTCTGTGATAACACGCTCTCCTGTCTCATTCGTCCCGCAATCACTTTCTCCCATATTCATTCTATGTCAAATTAATTTTATTCCCCTATATTTTTGCAGTCCAGTCATCCCAAATGTTTTTGAAAACGATGGCCATGAACTTTAAGTACAGTGACTACTACAGTGACAACTATACTTAAGTACTATTATTTAAACTTTGTTTGTTTATGTCTAATGCTCATGTTGCACCCGTGCCGGTACATGTTGGGAGCGATATCATCGAAGTTGTTGACCACTACGTGTATCTGGGTCAGACGATCCAACTAGGTAGGTCCAACTTCGATAAAGAGGTCAGCCGACGAATCCAACTCGGATGGGCAGCGTTCGGGAAATTACGCCACATCTTCTCGTCACACATACCGCAGAGCCTCAAGACGAAAGTCTTCAACCAGTGTGTGTTGCCAGTGATGACATATGGAACTGAGACGTGGTCGCTTACTATTGGCCTCATCACCAAGCTCAAAGTCGCACAACGAGCTATGGAGAGAGCTATGCTAGGAGTTTCACTACGAGATAGAATCAGAAATGAGGAAATCCGTAGGAGAACCAAGGTAGCCGACATAGCTCTCAGAATCAGCAAGTTGAAGTGGCAATGGGCAGGTCATATAGCTCGAAGAACTGACAACCGATGGGGAATAAAGGTTCTTGAATGGCGACCACGAACAGGAAGGCGAAGTGTGGGACGCCCTCCTACCCGATGGACTGACGACATTGTTAGGATCGCGGGTAGTCGGTGGATGGAAAGGGCTCAGAATCGTTCTTCCTGGAAGCGGATAGGGGAGGCCTATGTCCAGCAGTGGACTTCTGTGGGCTGTTGATGATGATGATGATTATAACACATAATTAATTTGAAATATTACACCACCACGTCGACGGCTATTGCAACATAACCGAAACGTCGGGAAAGTATTAAAGGTAAACCCCGTTTGATATTTCAAATTAATTAGAACTATTGGTACAGTGCCACTTTACAATTCACTCTACTTACCCCCGCTTTCTGAAAGCTTTGCTATCTCTATCAAATTTTAAGGCGTTGACAACACCTAATGTACCTCTCGCTCGCACGATTCGACATTTTGAAAGATATAAAATCACTAAGCCTAATTTTGAAAAATCGCAAACTACCATTTTGTGTGCAATCACATTGCACACAGTTTGGTGAAAAAATCATTTTGATCGATGTAAGTTTTCCTACTCAAAAGTTTGCTTATAAATTTTTACTAAAATGTGATTACACACAAAATGGTTGTTTGCGATTTTTCGAAAATGGGTTTCAGTTATTTTATATCCTTTAATGAATCAAAACGTGCGAGCGAGAGTCACATTAGCTCTTGTCTTCCTTAAGTAAAAGCTGAAATAGCAGTGACTTGACAGCCGATTAGTGTTGATCGCGCTTTCAGAAACCGGGGGTTAGTCAGTCCTAGTTAAGTCCAGTAGTAAGTAAAATCCGTCCTAATGAATGTAGGTATTCGTATTTTGTACCTGGAATCATTCCAGCTATTCCCACTCAGCCTGTTAGGCTCCCACTACGCTATACAGGTCGCCAAATTCGTCATAAAATTAATCGTAAGATGCCGTGTGCAAGAGGCTTATGGAAACAAGGAATTTTGAATATATTCTGAAATGGCTTCCGTAATTTGTGTCGACTTCGCCGCGCTGTTTCGTGGAGCATGCAATTGTGACAGCCTGTTTTATGGGAATTATTATGATTGGATTTTGAATAATTTAATTCAAAACGTTCTTTAGTTGATTTGAATTGTTTGTCTGAATGTAAATACAATTTGCAGCAACACAAAAGAAGGGCTCTATTTTTGAGGCGCAGTTAAAATCCTATCAACACACTGTTTCGAAACGACAAGGAGAAGAACCAAAACTAAGTTGCTTTGCTGTTTGCTTCAACACACGACTTATTATTTATTCGTAGACACACAAACTCAACCTCAAAACTAAACAGTAGGAACACAATATACCGCGAACGACTAGTTAAATAGGTAGTTTCCTTAGTTTTATGTGCTGGGCTAAGTTTTAAATATCATTAAAACTTAAAAACCCACCCGGATCAATGTTTTGTTACTTTTCCCCCAACTTTGAGTAAAAGGTAATCCGGCAAGTGATCCGCTATGAATGCATAAATGGCTGAAAACAACACGATGTGAATTGAACTGACATAATTCACTCTTCTCCTACAAATTGTAGGAAAATCAATCATCGTCATTCCGTTTTTTATATAGGTACCTACTGGGTGTTATTTAAACAATCTTCTAGTGAAAACTTCGAGATTGTTTTCAAAGAAATGGTTCGATATGATCGGTAATTTCACCGCTTTTCTAAAAGGGTTTTCTAAAGTTTTCAGGAGTATTTTTATTACATTATACAACTAGCTGATGAATCAAGCACCACCACCTGATTAAGTGGTAACCATCACCTATAACGAAGCATTGCCTCTTATGTCAAGTGCGATAGGAACGAACATCCTGCATAAGCTAGTTCATTATTTCAACGACGACTTGTCTAAAGGATCTGTTAAGCCTGACGCCTGCAGAGCCGTCCGTTTGTTTGTTATTCCGGCGATGTCCTCTGTTTTTGTTTTACTGGCAAATTGCATTACAAGTACCAAATCATTAGGCTCCTTTATTGCGAGTTTGCCAACGGCACAGCTGCTTGCTCAAGGACGCTTTGCATTAGAAAGGCTGAAAATTAGACCCAACGGTTGAAAGTTGCCAATTCTGAATGGAAATGGAAGGGGATGAAAAACTGATAAATTGAGAGATAAGCCGTTTTACTGCTATGTTTATCTGCTATGCCGTGGACCGGTCAAAAGAGCACCTTGAGATAACTCATTCTCCCCTAATTTATAACCGAATTGCTGTTAACACCTTGTATAGTTGGCTTATAAAAACATCAAAACACTAATAAAAAAATGGTGGATTTAATCCTATCTACTATTTATGATTATTTTCTGAAACTAATGGATTACCTAAAGAATATAGCATAGAAAACGGCAAGGTTCGAACGGTAAGCAACTCCTATATTATATTTTTGGGAAACATGTGGCACACGACCGACCAAATGGTTCAAAGAAATTGTGAAACATGAAACAAGGTTCGAATTGGCACTGGGCAGTCCGGTCAGTGAATCGGTTAGGTCGGAGAGTTTGGCATGGATTCTGCTTCATAATTTTCAGAGAACTGTGAAATACACTGTAGCATACTAAGAGCAATCTAACGGTGAACTATAATTTTTGAAATCAGACCAGTGGCATTTGGGTTTATTCGTTACAAACATAATATAAATTCCTCTTTTCAGTGTAGATTATAATCCACCCGCGGCTTTGCTTGCTTTTTACAAATATATAGTATTTTCTAACATGAATATTGCGTATTCCCTTTATCGGACACGTTCATTTATTTACTTTAACCCGTCGATGGTATTTTAGGGATAAACATTAGCCTACAAGGTAATGCATGTTACGAAATATTTTTTTCTAAGTTTCACCCTAATCGATTTAGCGCTTTAGGTGAGATTGAGCCACAAATACACAAACATCGTAACTTTTACATTACTAGGTTTATTGTACACACGCAGATACAGATCACGGTACACAAAGCCAAAGAAAATTGACGCTTACTCAAGGTTAGAAAAGCGAGCAGACAATTCTGCATCCTAAAGCGTATCCGTGTGTACAATAAAATAAAAATTCTTGCATAAAAATCTTTTGTGAAAAAGATACAAACTTTATGATAAACACAAGTAATATGAAAACGTATGGACGCGAGGGTTTCGTCAAAGGTGATAGTTTCAATGTTTCAATATGTGAAACGAATATTTTATCAACGGCTGGGGTCCCACGAACTTCACACGGAAAGTACGCATGAATAAGATATTGGGTTACGTTGCGTGAATCCCCGATATAAAGTGGAAACAAAAAAAGGTATTTTTTTTTTGTTAATTGACACAACGCTAAACTTTATTACCTAGAACGAAGTAAGTTCTGAGACATCATCTCTCCATAGGTAGATTTCTTAAGAGGTCGTCAGAAGATAGTAGTAGTAGTAGTATCATCTGAGTACTTACACCCACCATTCCGGCCAAAATTTGTCCAGTAGGTAGTTGACGATTGTTAGCACTAATCTAATATAAGGCTAAGGTGCTTTCAATTTCCATAAACTGCATGGGGTTCTTCAAAAGTCGGGTTTATCTATTGCTTAAAGGGCCTGCACTTTATACATGTCGTCTCTGGTGTAGTAGGTGTCCGGTTTTAAAAAGTTATAGTTCGCAACTGTCTGTTATGTTATCATTCCTACTAGTCCTACTTCCTACTTATATTATAAACGCGAAAGTATGGATGGATGTTGTTACTCTTGTGATTGTTTGTTACTCTTTCACGCCGGAACGGCTGAGCGGATCTGGATGAAACTTGGCAGAGAGATTGGTTATAGTCTGGAATAACACATAGGCTACTTTTTATACCGTGGGAATACTGGGATTTAAATCTGCGCGGGTGAAACCGTGGGGTGCGACTAGTTTATTATATAATAATAAAGAATTTGAACTTGAATGAGTGACACGATGTGAATTCCAGCAAGCTGTAGCATAAAAAAATATTTAACTGTACCTAATTAACAAAAAATCCACACCATATTTCAAGAACCTTGAAATATCCGATTTAAGCTCGACAGCTTCAGTAACAGCTTACCATTAATCTTGCTAATTACAGAATTTCGTTGAAAACGGAGCCCACAAATCCTTTTATGCCATCGCATCGCACTCATAGCGACTAGTTATTCTTCTGTGGCCTATGATCCTTTTCTGTTTTCACTATATTAAAGCTGTTTGTACAATTTAACGTGAATTTTACGGTGTTACGAAAAGGACCCTCAACAAGCATCGGATTATATTTCAGCTCTTTTGTTTCACAGGAACATAATTAATAGCGTGAGCGTCTTCAACTGGAAGACACAAGATTTTAGCTACCGAAAACATTTTTTTTTACTAACACAATCTGTAAAAAAATGCGTATCATGTTATACATTATTAAACATTCACAGCTCAAATGATAGTAGATTGATAACTTTTAATTTTTCATCACACAGAAACATACCTGCTCATAGTACAGGGTTAAAACATAGGTACAATAAGTTAAACAATGGGCTAATAATGTAATAATTCGTATTTATTATTTTAGCCAACATATGTCTTACATATTGTTCAACGGCGACATGTGCGGGACTATAAAAATAGATAGAACTTATAATTACCCATGTACTTAGTACATACTTCAGACAAAGAAATAAGCAATAAAATCAAAAATCGAAAGTCGCATGCTACAGCTAGTATTTAATAAACGTGAGAAACATTGCAAGATCATCTATCTTCCTAGAATTCATTTCTCCACTGTACCCCTGTTGAACATAAATCTGATTCAAATTCGTTTCTGGAGTTCTCGGCTATTCGATTGCTCGGTAGTAGATGGAAGTGCCTTTGTCTATTCTCTGTAGAACTCCCGGTAAGGATGCTTATTGGATTTAAATGGCTGAGCTAAGTAGCTGAATACATTCAGAGTAGGCGGATGCTTCCGTCTTTCGAGACAAACTATTAATTATTAAAGGACTTCTATTCACAGCGGGGAACAAACCGCAGATAGCGAATTCAGGCGAATTTGTAGGCACAACTAGTTGTTGATCCCGGATTTACCTGCCATACCTAGGTACATACCTATATAATAATTAGGCTTAATTAATATATTTGATATGCCTGGTTTCTATTATATTCCAAGTTTTATTCAGTCCAGCTACGACGCTATCGACAAACTTCCAAATATACAAAAGTTAAAACTTTTGCATTTTATATGACTTAGTATGGGACCCAAAGAATCTGTTATAAGTTATAGTATGTGTAGTTATTGAGGCGCTTTGTTTTCTTATTTAATTTATACTATCCCTAAAGTCATTTATTTGCAGCGTAATTGCTGTTGTTTCATCCTTATGTGCTTCAGACCCCGAAATTCCCGTGTCTGTATTTTCAGTCCGGAATAAAGTTTAATTAAACAGGTGTTAGAATAGTCCTCGGCAAAGGTAAAGACGTGGGTAAGTCCGCCTGCATGCCACACATCCCACATGTTCACACTTTGGAGTTTGTTCTTCTCTAACTTCCAGAGCTGACCTGACTTTTGAGTTCGCAAACTACTCGGCAGGCACACTTAGTGCATTCTCTATTCCGTGCTTAGTGCGTTGTCAGGTACGATAACTTTAACGAAGTTTAACACTTATTATTATTGTTTTTATTGTTTTTATTTAGGATAACAAACAATTACACTCACATGTTACAATAAATAGGTACTAAGTATATAATGTAGTTCTTCAAGTGCAATCAGCACCGTTATCCGCAAATAAGGTAAGTACAAATATCGGGCGGCATGAACGTATGAATGAAGAAGAAAGAGAGAGAGGGTAGGTATGTAGGTGTACTGGTCTGCAATTGATAAGAATACAGCCAATACATCCACCCACCTATCCACCTAAAATTATACAGATTTGAACTTGACTTACTTATAATCTAAACAAGACATAATAATGTCTTGTATGTTTTTTCTGAACGAACCGGGTGAGGTTGCAAAGAATTCAGTGTTTGTGAAATGCATGTTATATTGATTCATGATTCTATGCAAAGGTGCACGCTTACCAGCGTTCGTTTTACAAGGAGTGGGAGCGAACAAGTAACGTTTGCGAGTCTCTCGTAGGTAACAGCGATGTGGAATGTGTATACATATTTGATTGACTAGTTTACTACAGTCGAATTTGTCATGACATATATTATATAACAGCATTTGATCCAGAAGCAATCTTCTCATCTTAAGTGTTTGTAAAGAAAATGCACTTTGCTTTTCAATGTATGTTTCAGTGAATGTATGTCTTAGTGGTTGAAGGATCGATTGTCAAAATCATCCCGAAGTTGTCGCAGCAACGGTTGATTGAGACCTTTCTGCTGGATCTACTGATATAGCCCCAGAACCACTGCAAGATCCATTATCCAGAGGATCAGGTTTAAAATAACTGGTGTGCAGAAAGTGGGCATGTGCCAATACAATATATGAAATTGTCCAATAAATATTCTTCAGGATCTTGAGTGCCGAAAATTTTTTATTTTGTTGGCGGACGTGTACTTATTTAAGTTATCCTTTTAACTTAATTTATTATTCTTTGTACGGTTGCTGCCGAGTAAAGTAAGCATTGAAAAGTGGAATACTAGTCCGCGTATGTGTTTATCGAGCAAAAACCTTTAACTCTACTTTGTGTCAACTCAAAGTTTATGTTTTTCTTCAGTTATGATGATGGTTGGAGCAGTTGGCAGTTAGTGCTCTGAATAACGTCACAGGCGATAAAATACTGTCGGGTCATAAAGCTGCCTAACGTCTCATAATGTTCGGAGTAAAAATGTTTATCGATGAACAAATTGGAGACAATTCGATACGTTTTACTGTTTAGAGCAGGTAGTGATCTGAACGAACCACCCTCGCCCTGTAGTTATTGGACAGTAAATCTGTTTATATTTCAATCAGGATAAAAGCTAAAACCTATTACATCTTATAAGTTTACGATGTATATAGTTACTAAATTTTTCTTGAACTTCTTATCTGTCAGAAAAATTGGCGATAATGTTATCTGAGTTACTAAGGGCAGATTGTAGCAATACAGAGTAACGATATGCGTCTCTGATTAAAATATTACGTTTTAGTTTTAAGTTTGAAGAGAATATTTTGTAGGATTACACTTAATGACTATGATAGGAGTATTTGTTTTAATAGCATTGATCTAACGACATTATGGCTTCATATCTTTAGCTAAATAACATTAATACTTTACATGTGTTGCAAGTATTTTATTTTATTCTGGTTTTCATGGACTTAAACAAAATATCCAATAGCAGATACTCAAAAATCTTTCAGCTGCCCTCGACGTTAACCAAAAAAAAAAATGATTATATAAGATGAATCGTATTATAGTTTTACTTCTTCTTTAAAGTACGTTTAACTTACATTTTAAAGTTCAAATGCTTTTACCTGAAACATGCACCTGATGACCCGGAAAGTGCTTTGAAATTACGGTTGTTTTGAAACTCGAGAGTTCAAAATCTCCGAGTGGCGGTGCTACTGATAAGTTCCAAAGAAAGTTTGCAAGTATATTTTGTATCAACTCGGCGATTCTAATTCTTCGACTTATTTTGTAGCTTTCATCTTCAATTTCAACCTTCTTTGAACGGTTCAGAAAACGCAGATAATAATTCGTTGCCTATTTGTTTTAAGTTTCGGTTAGTTTGTTCATGGATAACATTATTATTGCGATTCTAGAAATTCCAAATATTTAATTTAGGTACGCCGAAGGAATCGCGTTTGATCCAGGCATCATACGCGGCTCGCCCATCGGTTATTTGTTGGGCAACTTTGACAAGATCTCATCGAAATATATCATTATCTAACCTCATTAGCTATAACATATTTATTAATGTATTACCCTAACTTCGAATAAAGTTTTATTGATATTTGAGAAGACTGCTCTTCCATCTGCCATATCGCTCGCACATTTCAATTTTTGAAGATATGAAACTGTCAAAAGTCATGATAAATTGTAAACCAACCATTCATCACATCAATCATACATCGTCTCATCACATGTCATTTTTTCAGTTCATCACTTTAAAAAACACTATGGTTCAGCAGCATAATTTTCTACAAATACATGTTCGATAGATTTAAAAAAGAAACAAAGTTCTACATTTTTAGGACGAAACATAGCGCGCTCACAAATCTCACATCTTCCTAAAAATTCGCTGTAGCAACAAATCTCCCGTTTCTTTTTCTATGTTGGAGCACAAAAACATAAACAGTCGTTTAGATAATAATTTCATGCACCTAAGGCGAATCGGCTTGCCCCAGGCAAGGTATAAAATGAACCTGGAAATTTGATCACTCCTTAAAGTAAAGTACTTTATAACTTTTATATTACCGAATACCTACGCATCTTTGAATTTGATTGAAAATATAATCTTTTCTCTTGAAAGATTAAATTAATGATATGTAGTTAGAGGTAAGTAGGTAGGTTTACTATACCTTCAATCAACGGCGTTTCAATATTAATGAGTGAATGATATAACCTAAACCCAGCAACTTCTCAAATATCTCATCATCATTATCTTCCTTTCTTTAAAATGCTTGAAGTTAATCGAAGTAATTATATCGGTTAGGCCAAATTCCCTTCAGTCGATTTTCTACATTATCCAGATGAGACGAGAAGCATTTTGACAAATGGTTGAGCAGCTTTTTAGGGCGATTTTTTTTGCATTAATGGAAAAAAATGTACGGGCAAATTTTTATATACAGGTGATTCAATGTGTGGCGAGTACAAAGCGCGGCCCCTTCAACTAAGTGTTCTTTCATCAAATGTATATTAGCAACGTCATGCTAAAATATACAAGGCGAGCGAGAGGAATATTAGGTGTTGTCAACAACGCACTATTCGACGTTTTGAAAGATATAAAATCACAAATCCGAAAATCGCAAACAACCATTGCAATCAAATTGCACAAATCCGTATAAATTTCATTTTGATCGATGCAAGTTTTCCTACTCAAAGTGCATAAGTACTAAAACTAGTAAAGCTAACTTTTGAGTACTTAAACTTGTACTTACAAATGATTTTTTTACTAAACTGTGCGCTTATAATTATGATTTTATATCTTTCAAAATGTCGAACCGGCGAGCGAGAGGAGTACCTATTAGGTGTTGAGAACGCGAACGCCCGCGCCCTAAGCAGTCTCTGTACGTTAATATAATATTACCTACTACGTTCCTTGAACAACACGCCTGATGTGCTAGCCAGATTTAGCTCTTTTACCAGTTAACGTAAGAACTATAGTAGGTACCTACAGTAAAGTACCGAGCACTGTTGGTCTAGTGACAGCGGGCCCGCTTTCGATTTCGAAGGTTCAAACTGTTCGATCAATTTTCTGTTCAAAAATGTATGTGTACGTTGGTACTAAGAAATCTGAGAGGATACAACAACCGTCAGAGGATAAAAAAAACACCCAATCTGTAAATTCTCTTAGTTTTAAAAGCTGGCGTGTTTTTCGACCTCTCGAATGGTGTCGGGTGCAACGAGGTTCCAGTAATTAACAGTCGCAGCGCTCATTAACGGACGGTAAAACGGCTTAAATTTATACTGAATTCTTGTTTTTAGGGATACAAAAAATCTTACTGGCACATATTATCTTCTGTAATATGTGCCAGTTTAGAATTACCTACCATTGACCTTCCAACAAATATAACATTGAGTGGGTTCCGATTCGATCTCTGCCACCATTGAATTTGTTTGGAAAACATAATTTCCAATACTAGTGCAAGTGCTCATAAAAAGGAAAACATCGTCCACCAATCAGTATTCAAGTAGTCCTTACCTACATCCCAAGTACTATAAGACCCTGAAGGGATTTCCACCGCCTGAAAATTACATCGTTAATCTTTCATAAAAGGAACAAATTTCGCAGCTAAAGCGGCCAAGCAATTAGTAAAATCTTGGCACCATCCTTCGCCTTGGCAGTCCTTAGTCCTAAAAGAGTTAATTTAGAGCTTGATGAAAAGAAATGACGATTAATGACAAAAAGAGGCAAAACAACGCCATAAAAATGTAAGGGTGAGTTGCACCACCTAACGTTAACATCAAATCGTTCGTATTCCCACGGGATAAAAAGTTGCCTATGTGATATTCCAGACTATATATACTATATCTCTGTGACAATTTCCACCAAGATCCGTTCAGACGTTCTGGAGTTATGGAGTTATAGTAAGAAACATCCATCCTTCCATCCATCCATCCATACTTACAAACTTTCGCATTTATAATAATAGTAGGAAGTAGGATAACTGGTTCCCATCTTATCACAATTTCACTACGTTTTTGTAAAGTGCTGTTTATAACTGGGTCGGTTGCTCGTAAAATACCTAGATAGCCATTCGTTAAAATCCATTAAAAGCCTTCTCTAACGTATGGCTACTTTATTTCCCAGGAGGACAAATTGAAACACATTTTCAATTTGTAGCAAAGGTGGATGGAACAAGATTAAGATTTAAAAGAGCTTCATCGAAATGCCAAGAAAGAAATGCCTGAAAGATTACCTACGAAGAAAATACACTAAGGGCGCGTTGAGTCAGAGACTTCGGAGAGCACAATCACTTTTTAAACTACGGATATAAGTTGAAGTGTTACTCTGAGATAGTAAAACCCGCCTAAGTTATCTTTAGTTAATTTTAAAATGTAAAAGGCATATTTTACTTGGTCGGAATATTACATTTATTCACACCTTAGCATTTATGATAACCGGAAAGTGGGCAGTATATTTCGCAAATAAAAAAAATCTGCCTTTGTTGCAGTTCTATTTCCTATCCTATCTTGAATAATATTTAGGATATTAGTTATTAGTTTGATCTGAGGGAATGGATATTGTGCCTGGCTATATATTTATTGCCATAACGAGCTTTTTTGTCTTCATGCGCTTTTTATATTCCGTCTAGACAAGTTTCGGTCGAAAACTTAAAAGTTTTATTGTGTAGTCACGAGATGCGCTGATTAAAATCGTGCAGCGCATAATCCACAAATCAAGTATGCCAAGTATGGGCTACACAATTAATGAACCTTATATGTATATAGTTTTGAAGCATTATATGTTCGATATATTAAGCCCATAATAGAGGACAAAAACTGTTAAATCTAACTTTTTATTTAGATTTAGAAGCTTTATATAGCTTTCATTGTTTTATAGGTAGGTGATCAATTTATTTCTAAAACACCTTCTTCTTCTCTTCTCCTTTACACACATAACTGTAGTGTGTATTCGGTAACTATCAAAAGATTGTCCTATAGCTACAGGGAATAACTTTTTCAGTTTATGCTGAAAATAATAAAACGTTTGAGTTCTAGAGGGCATTATAACTGGAAGAAATAGCTTTCAGCGATAAGACCGCCCATTGTACTTTTAACTACTTTTTACTTTTTTTTTATTTTTAAGTGTTTTTTTTTTGTAAATTTTGGTGTACAATTGATGGATTTACTTTCGTTGGAATGGGTGAGTACTGAGTGGTCTTATCGATAGATTTCAGGCATGTTCAGTTCAGTAAAAAATTGGCATAAAACATAAAACTCCGGTCAGAATCTCGTTTGCGCCGAGTGACCTACTTTAGGCTATTTTACATTTGCCACTCGAACGCTCGACGTTGATAAATGTGATTTGCTTACTGCAATCTTGGTACGCATTTTATACGCAATTTATTATGTTTATTGTGTATTTACCGAAAACTCTTTTTTGAGTAGTAGAGCTCTCTGTAAAGGGCTCGTCCGGGGAAGTATAGAACCATGCATTTTTCTTTCGCTAATCAGCATTGCTGTGATTCGGTCAAAACGGTGGTTGTTGTCGGTGCAATTACAGGAACAGGCTTATCGTAGCTTCGAAAACTCTAACCTAGTCGTCCTATTGTAGCTGATGGAACAAGTAGATGGCCCACCTGATGTTAAGTGGTAACCATCACCTATAAACAAAACTTTGCCTGGTTATGATATTTTACAGGATATTCAATGAAATCCTGAATGATCCTATATATGACAAATATCATCTATTCCTTTTCTAATACTCAGTGATTGTTTTATATTTTGTGTTTTATGGCAACTATTGACATCAGACATTAATTATATTTTCTCCTGAAGTTGTTATAATTTTTTTGTTTGAAATTTTGAGTTCAGTTTCATAATAATAATAACAGCCTATAAAATCAGTAGTAGTTAAATATAGGTACCTACCTACCTCTTTAAAATGAATAGGTAAGCTATGGTGCTTCCAAAGACACGAAACGAAGTAAACGAATATCCAAATATGTCGTAGCTCTACTTTGGAGTCATTGATATAGTTTTTTTTTTATATTCCAGGTCCAAATGAAAACTCGTACAACAT
This sequence comes from Plemyria rubiginata, assembly GCA_963576535.1. Taxonomy (NCBI): domain Eukaryota; kingdom Metazoa; phylum Arthropoda; class Insecta; order Lepidoptera; family Geometridae; genus Plemyria; species Plemyria rubiginata. The sequence continues at coordinate 9,520,961 of OY754908.1, read as the reverse complement.
TGTATTTTAGAAAATTGTGCTGCGAAGAGTAAAGTGGGATCGATCGGAGCGGTATGCAGTGGCTAATGGGCTAATGGACTCGTTACCGCTTCACACTTCCACGAATCATTAGGGAATACTCGAGAGAACTTTCTATAGTCACTAGCAGAAGGCAAAACTTAATAATACCATGGTATTGGTTTATTTATTTCGAATAGTTGAAATTAAGATAGGACCTATCTACTTATCAAAATCACAAATAATCGTAATCTGTTTGACGAAATATGATTGTTATTGATCTTTTTAACCTATAATAGAATTTCTTATCTGCATATTTACTAACACAGCACACAGCTCGTCACTACACCGCCAGCAGTGAGAGAATGCAATCATGTATCTGACCTTTATACAGACGATAATATTGTGTGTAGTTTTTGGTGTTTCTTTGTTTTATTTGTATTTGCGTCGCAACTATTTTTATTGGAAGAATCGAGGCGTTCCGTACGAGAAGCCTCACATCCTGGTTGGGAATCTTTCGTTTGTTATGAGGAAAAGTGTGTGGGAATACTTTCGTGAACTGAGGCAGAGTTTCCCAAACAATGACTATGTGGGAATATATTTGGGATGGAAGCCCACACTTGTTGTTCAAACTCCGGAGCTCGCACGAAGAATTTTGACCAGAGACTTCGACTATTTCCAAAACAGGCTAATTCGCTCCTCCTACAGTTCCGACCCGTTGGGTGCCTTATGTTTGTTCACCCTTAAGGTATGTAAATACTCTTATCTTACTTAATCTTACCTGTACAATAAATTTCATAGAAAAATACCTGGCTATGAGGCCAATATTGAACTGACCACTCATTTGTACCATTTTTAGAATCCAACTTGGTCTAACATGAGGCATGAACTATCTCCAATGTTCACGACGTTGCGATTAAAAATGGTGACAGATCTAATGAACGGTAACGCAAAGGAGTTAGTCAATAAAATACGAAGAGATCACATCGACAACAACGAAACAGTCAACTTGAAGGTGAGCTAAATGGTGCAGCAGGTGCATAATAGGTTTTTATTTATTACATTCTAGCTGGTACCCGCGACTTCGTCTGTGTACTTTTAATTTGAATATTATGCAATAAAATGTAGCCTATGTCCTTTCTCAGGGTCTAAAGATTGTCTGTGCCAAATTTCATCAAAATCGGTTGAGAGGTTTAAGCGGGAAAGCGTAACAGACAGACATACATATATATATACATTACATTACATATATTACATTACATATATATATATATATATATAATATTATAAATGCGAAAGTAACTCTGTCTGTCTGTCTGTTACGCTTTCCCGCTTATATATTTAATATATATATATATATTATTAATATATATATATATATATATATATATATTAAATTAAATTAAATTTAGTTTACCGAATTATCTTTGTTAGTACGTCGTAGGAAATGCTATCTAGCATTAAGCTCCCCTTTGTACAAACTTTGTTTGGTGCAATAAAGAATTAAATAGACATAAACAAACGATGCTGTACCCGTATTGTGTACTCACGAACGATTTTGACGTTAATATCCCAAACTACAACAAAATATGGTCGAATATCGCCAGGATGTGAACGCCAAAAATATCAAATTAAATCGTGATTAGCCCCAAATGAATTAGTGTTTAACTTCTTTGTCAATATTATGCTTGACTGAGGAATATGGAGCACCAGAAAAATGTGGTTAAACTAATATAAAACATGTGGTTTAATAATAACAACAGTGGGCGAATGTCTGGTACTCGCAATTGAAATAAAATCTTCGAATAATTAATTAAAAACAACACTGGGTATCAGCTGATTTCTTTTATATATTCTTTGCAAAATACAAAATTATGAACACAAAAAAGATATGATAGCGAGCTTAGCCCTAGATAGAGTTGTCTCCAGCAAACCTTAGAGAATATAGAGCGCTGATTAAAGAGGTGGGATGCTAATCCTAGATTATAATAGGTATAATATCTTCTGTGTAATCTTTTACTTTTAGGAACTATTTTCAATGTACACCTCCGACACAGTAGGATCTACAGTGTTCGGTATTAAAGTAAGTGCATTGAATGATATCAGCTCACCACTCTGGTACATCACGAGCAATATGGTAAAGTGGACGTTTTGGAGGGGCCTTGAATTTAGCATCATGTTCTTTACACCAGCTTTAGCGGCTTTTTTGAGGTTTGTATATTTTTTATACATTTAATACGCATATTAACTCCATAACCACATAAAATTTACCATACAATATTTATTTGACCAAGCAAAATTTCTCATCGGATACTCAGATGGTTTCATGCTAGTAAAAGCGCATTCATGATTCTCGCAAAAATATTTGAAATAAGTGTCGTGATCAGATAAACCGGTTTTTTTCTTGTCCCATCAGATTACGTGATCAGATGGGACGTGATCAGAATCGCGTGATCCGATGAGACAGACCCAAAGATTGTGCCTGAACTTCAGGCATAATTTAGGTTTATCTGATCACAACACTTATTTCATGCCATATTTATATACTTAAGTGGTTTGTTGCCTTATGTTTAAAACTTCAGTGAACCTGCAGGTTGCAGTTTTTTTCCCAAGTTGCAACGGACTACATTAAGAAAATATTTTGGGAAGTGGTAGACGAACGTAAAAGAACTGGGCAAAGCAACGACAAAGATCTCGTTAATCATCTACTGAAACTGAAAGAAAATCTCAAACTTCCAGCTGCTGAAACTGGAAAGGGTATGTTAATTAGCTTCCTATACATTAGTGTCGTCCATCCAGCTAAGAGACTCTTTGTATTGTTAGTTATTTCAGGGACTTTGACAGCAGGTACACATACAGCTTGGCAAAAAAAAGATGAAAATATTAAGGAAAGGACCATAATTATTTGCTATAAATTTCGACAGTGTGAGTGATATCAGAAATACCCAAGGTTAATTAGATTTTCAGTTTTGATACTTCATGCTAAGTATGTTGCGATATTATTTATGAGCGCATTATAACTTTTCATTAGTATACAACGCGCGTATTTGCATAAAATTACCTTTTCAATTAAAGTCTTCATCGTGCCGTAAAAATAGAAAATTAACAAAACAGCCATTAGCGCAGGTAGCACAGTGAGAAATTAAATTTAAACCAGAAACCTCCAGAAACACATTCTTCCACATAATTGGAACTAAGGCCTCTAACTGACTTGTTAGTGTGGGATCGTTTTCGAGAAGTAAAGCTACTATAGGACACCTTTTTCGATTATTTTTTGAGATAGAAAGCTTTGCTGTATTTTGCAAGATTCTAACAAAAGTATGACGACAAGAGCGAATAGCCGCCGAATAGCAGCCGACATAATCTATAATATAAGCTATCGGTAAACCAGTAAATACGTCTACACACTCAGATACTTTACTGTAGATGACTTGATCATGAATATAAATATTACATTCATACTTTACCTAATGTTTAAGGCACCTACTAAACTGTTGTAAACAAGAAACTGAATTTGTTTAAGTAGCCGGCAGTTCTATTCCTGTATAGAATGGCTAAAAGCATTACATCTGCGAGATACGAGCCAATACTCTTTTTACCAGCGACCTTGATTAAAATAGTTCGTAAGTACATATAAATTCATCGCACTGTATCACACAGAAATGTAAGTAGGTAGTTACTAAGGTTACAAGTAGTTTTCGGGCTTTTACTTTTAATCTGGATAAAGAAAGTACCTATAAAAGTTCGTATGAGTTTGTGACCAACTCTGTTGGCAGAGTTTTAGGCCTCCCAAATAGCAAAAATAGTTATAGTAAAGTAATATTTTTTTCTTGCCTGTTCGTCTAGGCTTGTCACGTGGAACGGTACCTAGAGTCCAGTCACCTAGCTTTATGACGTTTCAAAGCTTTCCGTGAGATTTTTGATTTGAGATTGATTTGATTGAGATACTGCACGGAAGCGCTCACATGTAAATGGCACTAGCTGTCACCCGAAGAAATATAGTGGCCAAGCAGAGATGGAAGCAATCACAGAACTTCTAGCTTTTGATATGTCACTCACAATTCAATGTTTTTGTCTTGTTTTTAATTATTAAAAGTCCAGCGCCTTGTTAAAATCGTGTTCGCAGAGTATGCCGATGATTTGATGCTGGCACAGGCCGCTGTATTCATTCTTGGATCGATTGAGACTTCGTCGACGACGTTATCTTACTGCATGCACGAGTTAGCTCATCATCCTGAATTACAAGTACAAAAACCTTTTTTAAGTTAAAACTAATATGAATCTGGATAAATTTGAAATTACAGGCACATAGATGCCTCAAGTTGATAGACGCATAGATATGATAATAAATTACAATTACATTTAATTTTAATACATTTACAAATTACATGTTTTACAGTAATTGATATTCCATTGCCACTGCAAAATACTGAAATCTAAAATAGAAGAATAAACAGTTTGTACCAAACATCTTGTTCCAGGAAAAACTGTACGAAGAAATCAGTGACGCAATGAAGCTCAAAGGAAAAGAAATTTTAAACTACGATGATTTATTAGAACTGAAGTTTCTTACAGCGTGTATACTGGGTATGGGAACATGAGTTTTCGTTCCTATAACTTTTAATTGGTAGGTAAGGAAAATAACAGTGTCTGATTAAATATTCGCAGAGACCCTTCGGAAGTACCCACCCGTGCCGCACCTGGACAGAGAGTGTACCGCAACGTATAAACTGAACGATGACGTCACATTAGAGAAGGACACGCCTGTTTATGTCAATGTCATGGCTCTTCACTATGATCCGAAGGTATTTCCCGACCCCGACGCGTGGAAACCGGAGAGAATGAACAATGTTGCTGAGAGAGATAATCTGCAGTTCAGTTTTCTACCTTTTGGCGATGGACCACACTTTTGCATAGGTAAGCTTTAGCTTCGATTTGTACCACGTTGGGCGCCAATGTCCATAGGGGAAATACTAACAATTTGTGTTTTCAATATCGAAACCTTATCCGGCCTGCATCCAAGTTAAACATACATTGCCAAGTTATGCGCACACACACATTGTAAATGTTTGCCTAAAATGTATGGAATTGACTATCAATATGTAGAGGTACCTACCTACATGTAAGACAAAAAAAATCATCGACAGTTTTCCACCTTTGTACAGGACTAACAAATGCATGGCGTAGCCAAGTCAAAAATGACACTTTTTAAATAGCATAATGCTCGATCATCATTTATTACGAAGCTTGATATTTAATAAAAAATTGAGAATAGTAGACTCCACCATCCACATCCACCATCTAGTACCTCTCTAGTACCTAAAGCTCAACACAATGTTAAAAATGTTTAAATGTTTATCGTACGTAATCTATCTTCCAAAAACACTCTTTAGGAACCGCTATTAGTTTTTATCATCTACTGTTTTGTTTACCCTTCGCAAATAGGCACTAAAATTCGCTTTAACTGTCTCGACTCCAAACCGAACTGAGAAGAATTCCTACCGTTTCCACAGACAAAATTCTTGCGAACAGATTTCGGAGTTTATACATGTCTAACATAGCTGGCGGGGTTGTAATAAAACAACACTCGCCCAAATACCTTGAGTGTGCATACCTTTCTACCTGGGTGAGGCAAAAAGTTTTTCTAATTAAATTAATTTTATCATGACAGAAATCCTTCACACATTACATCTGCAGGTACGAGAATCAAATTTTGATTGCTTAAGTTTTTCTACCTAAATTGTGTTAAGTAGTACTACTTAAACTTATGTAGGAAAACTAATTTTAGAATTGTTGAAATGTCCGAGAGAGAGAATTTGACGGAAGCAACCTCATAAGCAGAATCCGTCACATAAAATCCAGGCAATCAATCTCACTCACTCGCTCACTGAAGTTAAATTTTTCAGGCAAACGCTACGGGGTGATGCAAGTCCGCGCGGCACTCGCCCAGATGCTGTCCAAATACAGGGTGGAGCCGGCCCCTAACGAGCCCTATGCAGTTAGGCCTGACCCATACAGCGTTATGTTATCGCCTCTAAGCGGGGGACGCGTGAAATTTGTTCTGAGATAAAGCTTACATGATGTTTAATTTCATTTTTGGATCCAAGAAAATTACTGAAAGAATAAAGGAACAATGACCTTAGTTATGTACCTCAATGTTATTCTTTTAAGTCGTAAAAGTAACGTAATATAGATATGCATAAAATTGTCTATATGTATTAATTATTTTTTACATCTAACATTAGAGATTAGGTGTTATAAAAATATATTAGTTAGCAATTGCGTTTACCATCTAATCTAATCTAACCTTAATGATATCTAACGATATAGGTACATGATTTATTAGCAAAAAATTATCAAAAATATTTTAATATCCCTATACTTACTTAAAATTTTTCGAGATGAAAGTTTCATAAAATTATATTCCAAAGTATCCTTCAAATCATTTCGGTCCCAAACATTCAAACAAATCAAGCCTATTTTAATATGTTATAACAAGTATATTTTAATTAAAATGTAGATATATAATCATATTAGCCATAGAGGCTCCAGATGGTACACTTGTCACTGTCACAATTATGTCAGCGTTAAATTAAAAAAAATGGTTGATAGCAATCGGCCGTTTTAGATTTTTTTCCAATATAGCCCTTCGACGACCAATATGAAACCATTAATCATTTGCAATTTTAATATATATTAGGATGATTAATAATAGAATCCGAACTTACGCAATCCGTAGAAGAACCAAGCCAATCTATTTATCTCGTAGAACCGACAATCGCTGGGGAATAATGCAACCACGTAGCGAGGACGCCCCACCCACCACCCGAAACATTAATAAGTAGTCGTTAAATGGAGAAGGCCCAAAATAGTTCATAGTGTCTTCTTCAGGTTGACAATGATGAAGATGATGCAAGGATTATACAAAAGAAAAGTAGGGGCTTTGATCGCGTGGAACTGACGCCTTAGATAAACCTAGTTTTAAGACGTTCAAAGTGGTCTTTGGGATTTTATTGAACTTTTGACTTTGACTTTGACGCGGATGAATGAGTTGCTTAAGTCTATTAATCTCTAAACTACTGTTTTTGAAACAGCTGGATATACCTACAGTAGGTAGGTATCTGTGTTACGGGCCATTTGCCATGATTGACGACTCGCTTACGAGTATTAAAACGACTGTGTAATTTAATCATTTTTATTTGGAGATTAAACGCTTTATTTTTGCGAACTGCAATGGCTCATTAACTACTTGATTACAATTCTCGTGTACGGATTAGACGCAAATGTTTTTAGCTATCGTTTTACTGTATATTATATCCTTTTATCTCTACTTGTAAAACCTCATGTCTGTTGTAATACCTACTCGATCTATTCCAGGTTCGACCTACCTGGAATAGATCGAGTAGGTACAAGTGGGTACTTACATGTTCTAGTTTATTTAAAATTGAAGCATATTGATAAATAAATTAATCAGCGTATTGATGAAAAAAGCAATAATAAAATTATGTTGGAAACAGTCGTCAAACGTTACACAAATCTAATGTTTTATATAATTTCAGCTTCGTCCAAAACCAGTAAAAAACTAGATAAAAAAAATGTTAACTAGTAAATTAGTAAACTATGTTATCCCATAAAAATACGGTGAGTAGGTATAAATAGACAACATGTGAACAGAATGTTTATTAATTAAAGTGAACGGAGCCACTCCCTCTCCGTGTCCGTGTAGGAAGGAGGTGAAGAATGAGCCATACATACAAGCGCTTTCGTGACATGCCTTTTACCGGCAGATTGAATTATCTTTAGCTTTGTGGACGCCATCCGGAATGGATATACCTACGATGAAACAGTCTTTTAAACGGTTTCCTAGGAGTTTTGTTTCTCCAGCAATTAATAATTACGCCTTCAGAATAGTTAAAAGTACTTGCGTTAGTTGAAATCAATTTCAAAACATACTTTATTCAGTACAATCACAAGGATCACTTAGAAACTTCTTATAATATTTACTTCTTCTATTATTTCTTGTTATTACTTTTTTTCTTTCTGTATAATCGTACTTCTTATTTCTTGTATTATACTAGGTGAATCCACCGTCAGATCCTTGTGACCTAGAAATGGTCTTATAAATGGTTATATAGGAGTATTGTTTCTCCAATAATCTATGTACCGCACCAATTTAGAAATGAAACTAAAATAGCGCCGCTTCTTTCGCAACTTTCTTTCTTTTTTCTTAATGTTAGGTACCAACTCGAATAGTACCTACTTAGCATTACAATCATATTAACTTTTTCAGCTATTCCATTTTCTAGTAAAAGTAAACCTCCAACGAATATCTCGTTATATTAAAATAGTAGAGCGGAGGAAACCGCAAACGTAAAAGGATTTCTCATTTTATTGAACCAGGAGCGTGTGGTAAATAGGTAACTATAATTCGAATCATCCCAAGAATCCAACACAAATAGGAAACAATAACGCACCCATGTCTGTTACTAAGCCGTCTGTCATTCCAGACGTGCAGTCGACGTGAACAAATCCAATAAATCCTGGACTCCGTGACACGCGATGTGAATCCCGGTAAATGCCGGTTCTAGGTGATTCACATCATGTTCCAGTTCACACGTTTGTTTCCACACATCGGTAACTCCTAGCCAAAACTCGGCTACAGTGATAAAACCACCGATGCATGCAAATATTTTTATTTATTCGTGGATCTGCTGTGACATTAGCGATGAATTACTTGTGTTTTGTTGTACTAGTTTCGCTCGCTCGGTTACCTATGCCTTTGCTAAAGCAATTCCAGACCGAAATTCTGTAATTTAATTTCTACTATACTTATTAAAAGTTCCATCAATAGTGATTCAGCTGTCACGAGGTGATTGCGTCACAAATTTCGAACATCCAAACATAAAAAATCTAAACTTTATACGTTATTTAAAAAACTGAAATTAAACTTTTGGAAATGCTTCAGCTTTTTATTTAATATTTGGGTACGTAAATTTTAATTTTGAATTAATAAGGGTAGAATTCAATTAAACTAATAATTAATTATGGGCATAATTTACAATAAAATCAACACGAAATCTCTGTAAAAGCCCCTGTTCCAATTATTTCATCTCATTAGCTCATTTGCAATCCGCTATCCATAATATTTCATGCCCAATATTATTATTTCTTTAGTTATTCAATAATTCCGTGAAAATCCGCGCGGTCTCAGCCCAACAAAAGCTATAATGACCTAAAAACCAGCTTATTTTAAAAGCAACTTCTGAAATCACACTTGGTTTGCATTTTGAATGAATTCTAGCATTTTGTTCAACAAATTTGGTTTTGCATAAAGAACTCAACGTAATTTTACTTTACAGATAAGAATTTACATTATACACACGAGCTTGATGACAGTCACAGAAACAACCTCACGACTTAGATTAGATTAGATATCCCTTCAGATTTGAATACACTTATTGGTTAGAAACTCAGTATTTTTTAGTTACAAATACAATCAGCTTATTTTAATCTGCAATACGAACACAGCGATCACCAATCTACCTGCAAAGCGTGGAGACACGGCGAACTCCCTAAATATGGAGGAGGCCTATCCTGAATTTATCCGCAGGATGTAGGTAACTAAAAGGCCGAGCTTTGGATACTCACAAGGAGCATTATTGAAAAGGACCTAATGATTACCTAAGTATGCTTTTATTAGGTACATAATACGTTTCAGAGACATTTATTCATGGACAAATTAACATTTATCATTTGTTCGAAGACTTTGAAGTGAAGGATGCCCGTTACTAAAGCTTGGAAAAAGGCAATTACCTACATAAATACAAGAGATAATAAGGTAAGGTTATTTTGACTGGAACGTGCAGAAACAGTGTCGTAGTCATCAGAGACTGCAAGGTTTTGTGCTATATAATTTACAAGTAATCCCATTTTCTATGTAACACACTCCAGAGTTTTTCGTGGTTGAATGGCAAGGGCGTGCTTATAAATTTATAAGTCAGTGGGTCCCTGTTACGACTTTGATCCCCAGGTACGGTAGATATCCCTTCAGATCTCCCAGTACCAAGTAGGTACTAATTCAAGATTCTTTGAGGATGTCTAAGGGGGGTAGTCAGAGGAACGTCCAAACATTACATTTGGCACATACCCACATTTTGCAGTAGTTAGTATTCCATACGTTTGCAAGCAGACAGGTAGCAAGCCCATCGCCGCTGTTAGAATACTAACTGGTTTCCTCACGGTGTTTTCCTTCACCGTTCGTAGATAATCGATTATCACCCAAAGATAATTTAATGCTGGAGAAAAGTTATGAAATATTATAGCTAGAGCCGATTCAAGCGTGGTTAAAGAATAAATGATGTAATAATTTTATTAAGTACCTACCTCAGTGGAAATAACAAGCCAAAAAAGTTTAAGTACTTAGAAGATAATAAAGTAAACGTACTAATTATTAATGACCTATAAGCAATAAATTAATAAACTGTATTTAGACAGAAGTAAAAATTTCAGTGAACATAATTCATTCAATATAATTGCTTAATGTCATAATTATGTATTATGTCACATTATAGTCCTCAAAATCAAATTCCCTCCTAACTTTTCTGCTCCAATTTTACAGCAAAACTTTCCCCCTCGCATGGATTCCAGTATGAATCCAAATTATGATAATATTATGTGCCTCCACAATATGACTTCGTAATAACTGGATATTGAAAACAAATAATCCCATTACCGTGCCTTCGAATCTTCGAATACCTACGACTTTGGCAGGACGGATATTTCGTTATTTTCGAGGTTTTTTTGGTTCGCATTTTATGTTTTGTTTGGTACTTTTGGCTGAGCATGCCTGTCATCTGCATTAAAATTTGTTAAGTATTCATAATTAAAGACATTATTCATTCATTCTAGAATTTTTATTTTATTTTTAGAACACTGTTATCGAGGTGTGACAAAACCGAAAAACTAATAACATGAACGTTATTCGGTACGTGAGCCCATACGTCATTCGTTACATAGTTTATTTCCGAAGTTTTTTTGGTTCGCATTTGATGTTTTGTTTTTTACTATTGGCTGAGCATGACTCTCATCTGCATTAACATTTGATAAGTAGTCATAATTAAAGGCGTTGTTCATTCATTCTATATTTTTTTAACATTGTTTTCCAGGTGTGACAAAACCGAAAATCTAATAACATGAACGTTATTCGGTGCGTGAGCGTCGTGAGCCCATACGTCATTTTATAGGTAGACTAGCTTTTGCTCGCGCCTTCGCTCACGTTAAAAAGTATTATTATTATTAAAATTGACAAAGTTTCATACAAACTTTCATCCCCTATTTCATTCCCTTGGGGGTGGAATTGATCAAAATCCTTTCTTAGCGGATGCCTACGTCATATCATCTATCTGCATGCCAAATTTCAGCCCGATCCGTCCAGTGGTTTGGGCTGTGCGTTGATAGATCACTATGTCAGTCAGTCAGTCAGTCACCTTTGAGTTATATATATTTAGATTGGATATAAGAAAGAGAGTTCCAATTTTGGGTCAACCAAATGTTACATCAACAGTTATAACTTATTTCGCATTTATTTATTTAAATATAGTTGCTTCCAAGAGCACGACAGCTAGATTCAGGTAAGTACTGCAGTATCATAGAATAAGTGAATGAAGTACCTATCTCAAATGTCAAACAGGTACATTCTCCCAACCTATATTCCTTGCTCCCAACATTCTCCCATTTAGATAAACGTCGTGCGCCGTCAGGTTATTGGCATTTCGACATGACATTCCGACAGATGACAGTGTAGCTCTCATAGTAGTATGGATAGGTCTACGAATAAATAATAGTAGACGACCTCTGTGGCGCAGCGGGCGAGAGCCTGCCTGCGACGCAAGAGGTTGCGGGTTCGATTCCCGCCGTGGAACAAATTTGTGTACGATCTGCAGAAATTTGTTCCGATGGTCTGGGTGTTTTCTATGTATAATAAAAATATCTATCTATGTAAGTATATAATGTATTAAATATATCAGTTATCTAGTACCCATAACACAAGCTTTGAATAGCTTACTTTGGGGCTAGATAGTGCTGTGTGGATTGTCCAGCATTATTTATTTATTTATTTATTTTTATAGTATCTAGCTAGCATTGCCACGTAAGTCACGCACGATAGGAACGTGCCCTACGATGCACTGCCCTGCGTCCCGCAACTTGAGGCATGTAGATTTTAATCATTATGTGCATGTCATTTTGCCGGCAACCACACTTCAAACCGAGTCACAGCAACCGTGCTTGGCGGCAGAAAAAGACTTATTTCCCTGGACGAAACCTTCACAAAGAGCTTTACTATTCTTAGATCTACTCTAAAGGTAAATGTAATTAACAGAATCCATAAAGCAAATACACGTAATGAAATAAATTAAGGTAACGGCGCGCCAAAAATGTCATAAACGCTGCCAGCTGAGCTTAACCAAATTAAATTAAGCAGAATGACTTGCCTCCCTTTATTAACACGACCATAAAGTGATGGATAAATTACAACAGTTAGATAGATAGATAGATAGAAAATTCTTTATTGCACAAAAATACAGTGTACATAGGCGAGCTTAATGCTGGATAGCATTATCTACCAGCTAACCATTGGGTAACAGTTTACAGTTAATATAAGAATTTTAATAATTAAGTAAGGTATGAACAAATCTTTTTCTAAATAATAGTCCACGCGACGACGAGACTGAATAATCGCAGAATAACCACAAGAGGTGATTCTCAAGAATACAAACATAAATACGTATCTATTCAAAAGTAAGTATTATATTTATAAGAATAATTTTATAAATATTAAAAGTATGTTTTTGGTGTAAACTTAAAGATTGCCGTTATAATTTTTAAATGAAATAATATATATAAAAAAATATAATTTGTATTCTTCGTTTGGAAATATGTTTAAAATTAAGCAAAAAGGTTACAGAAACTAATTGATTTTCTTAGTAATGCTAAAATGATTCACTTACCTGTCCTAGTCCTAATAGACATTTTTGAAAAGTTATTCACGGCCGTTGGAGACGGTACTAGAGAAATGTACCTTCGTGGTACGGTACACCAGTCGGTAAAATAAATGAGATGGCAGCAGCTGTGTGTGTAAGATTAGCTTTAGCAGCAAGGCGGTTAATGAGAAATTTTCTAGAAGAGAATATTTTCATTATACTGCCCACATATGGCCACATATCTATATGTAAGTATTATCTAACAAGATGTTCTTCAAATTGCAATACCTCAGGTAAGTATAAGCTGTGGTATAGCTATTTTTCTGTTATTATTAACCTTTAACTAACGAGGTGAAAAAAATCACCTTAATGAGGTGGGTCCATTGGACCCAAGGGAATTGAAAACGGAATGAAACTTATACAAGTAATACTTAAAAAAATATTTTTATTACTTAAAGTTATATAATTTTATATTTTTACTAAAATTAGACACTAAAATGGCACGGACAGGAACAGTAACAGTCTTCATTTTAAACTTTTCCTTAAAGTTACTGTTAAAAGCCAAAATTCACTGATTCAGTTAAATCTTATGAATCACTTCGAATCATCTTGAAGCTAGGTGAATCTAGGTGCCAGTTCCACGCGAACCGAAAGAAACGGAGAAATATCACCAATAATAAGATTGCATAACTGGAGCTGAGCGGAGGTTTCCTGCAATCCTATTGGTTAATTATTCTCCTTTTCTCAGCTCCGCAGCATCGCTCCGCGTCAATGGACAGCCAGCCTACAGGCAGCAACTTACGGTTTGGTTTTTATTGTTTTTCAAACTATATAATAATGAAGCCTCGGTCTGGTGCATGAAGATCCATTTTACCATTTCTACCTTTTTATTTTATATAGTAGGTCATATATAAATAACGAAACAACAGTTAAGAATACTTTACAAAGGATAAGTTTCTGAGAGAGCCGGCTAATTGGCGTAAAAATCCGTTATATTGCTACTAGGCTGGATACCTATTTGGTCTTCGGAGACTTATCGACATTTCCGAGAAGAAAAACGTGCCTAATGTACTGGACAAAGCGAATTTTAACGAAATCACGAATACAAAATATCTGAGTTTGATGTTCTGAATTCTGTGGTATTCTGCAACTCTATATTATTTATTCTGTACTATCACTTCTTTCAACAATAAACAAAACAATTCCAAACAATGTAAATACCTAATAATGTAAATTCTAAGCAATGTCGACAAAATGCGACAAGGAAAAGTTATTAGGTACAACTTATGATCATGTTTGTTATCACATTTTTTACTACTGACATGATAATCATATTCATATTGTTTATTGGAATTATTATATTTTACATGGGTTACGGTCCTTATGTTAAAAATGTTGGATTACTTAATAAACCTTAACCTAACCATAGTTTAGGTCATGGCAATATTTGGAGTAGGAGCGTACCAAAGGTTGAAATATTGTTAATATTTTGATAGAATTTTATTATTAATTGGGTATAGGTATTTTTTAATTTGTCGTCATCCAAGCAATTAGGTACAGGTAGAACGGTCGTAAACAGTGCAGGGGATGTGTTTGCGCATACAAAATACTCGCGCCGTCACACCCCCTCTAGGAGGGTCCTTCCGGCGTTCTTTTTGCGTGACGTGCACACCTATTTCCATAAATAAGTTTGCAAAACGAAGTAGTAGGTAATTCACGTAGGTAAAAGACCTTCCAACAATCCTAAAATACTTATTACTCGAATGCCTGAATCTCATTTGCATGGGATGGTCCTGCGATTCCCTCCGCATCAACGCTTCCCATAAAGAGAGGGTCAAACTTTGACCGCAACAAGCTAAAATAAAACTTTGAAACGCGGATATTTTCGTATGTTTATCATACGGGGTTCTGTGTTCAGAAGCTTTCTATATCAATATTGCCGGCCAAAGAGCAGTCATTAATTTCAAAGCGGGGACGTTATGTCGGTAGTTTATTATGAAATCGCAATAAAACGAAAAAGTGATTAAAAATGCATGTATCGAAGCCGTGAATCGAAAATAAAATAATAATAATAATAAAAATAAAATAATAATGCTGGACAATCCACACAGCACTATCTAGCCCCAAAGTAAGCTATTCAAAGCTTGTGTTATGGGTACTAGATAACTGATATATTTAATACATTATATACATACATAGATAGATATTGTATATTATACATAGAAAACACCCAGACCATCGGAACAAATTTCTGCAGATCGTACACAAATTTGTTCCAAGGCGGGAATCGAACCCGCAACCTCTTGCGTCGCAGGCAGGTTCTCGCCCGCTGCGCCACAGAGGTCGTCAAAACAGAAGTGTGAAAACAGCTACGGAACTTTTATTTCCGGAGGCTTTATTTCATCGAAACACTGAAGTATCGGTATCGGGGTCGCCGAATGCAACTCCGCGAACGTTTCGGTTTTCAGTTCCAGTTTAGCTTTTACCATTCCATTCTATGCTGGATTTCAGTCGACGGTCGGGAGCGGTGGTGTGCGCCCGTGCAAGCCGGCATTCCAAGACCCTATCTCGCGAACGCGCCAACCCCTCTACTCGCGCATATTATCTGTCTATCTACTCCAGCCTCAGGCACTTTTGTCTCACATCGGTACTACATGGAACTCCTCTAACTTCAAGTGCACAACGCTCCGCGCATCGGTGAGTAATCACTCGTATTTTTTCGACCGAAATAGATTTTCAAAATTAACAACCGCGTGATCGTTTGACTTGGAAATTTAGGTCAGGTTATTAAATTTACAACATTTCAGATTAAAGTTGTAAAGTTTGTGATTATTGCGAAAATTAATTATTTGCTAATGAATTTTAATGGCGCTACTGCAGGGGTCACACATAGTATAAAACAAAGTCGCTTTTTCTGTCCCTATATCCCCATGTCCCTACGTAACGGATTTTGATGCGTTTTTTTTAATAGATAGAGTGATTCAAGAGGAAGGTTTATATGTATAATACATGCACGATATGTGCACCCGTGCGAAGCAGGGGCGCGCGGGCGGGTCGCTAGTAGGATATATAGGAAAGTGTTAAGAAGTTCACGTGGGGCATAAACGAGGGTTAAAAAGTTCGTAAACCTGTGGATGAGACTAAGACAACGTGGCTGTATAATATACTTAACACATTTATAAAAAGCAAAAACTTTTAAATAATAAATAGAAACATACAGCAAAATGAGATTGAAAATGCTTATTGGTATATTAAATAAATAAATAATGCTGGACAATTCACACAGCACCATCTAGGCTCAAAGAAAGCTACTTATGCTTGTGTTATTGGTACTAGATAACTAATATTTTTTAATACATTATATACTTACATAGATAGATAATAGAGAAGTAAAAAATGGACCTCAATGAAACATCTATTTTCAACTGAACGTCTAAAAACTTCTCTGCAGCTTTTAAAGTTGTTAGCAATGTGGTTACTCTTTGATAAATATATTTAGATTAGATCCGACTATTTGACTCATATTTTTTTGCATTTTAGACATCGATATTGTATTCTAAAACACATTTATTTTCGGACATTTCACACAGCGCCAATTAGCGCCAAACTCAGCCAATTTCGTACTATGGGAACCTCCTGGTTCCCCTGGCTAATACAATACTATTACCTATATTTTTTATTGCAAATACATTACTTACCTATAATTATTTATCATGATCATCATCATAATGGTAATTTTAGCCGGTGTCACCCACTGCTGGGTATGGCCTCCTTCATTATCTGCCAGCCTCCTCTATCATGTGCCTCTTGTCCAGGTATTTCCGATGTCGTCGACCCATCGCGCTTTCGGTCGGCCCAGATTTCTTTGACCCGATTTCAGCCACCAATCGGTCAAGGCTATACTCCACCGGTCATCATCACTCTAGCAAGGTGTCCTGCCCAATTCCATTAGAGGTCTATCGCCCTGTCTCCGGCGACAATGATTTTCGAACGGCGTCGGATCTCAGCGATATTATTTATTCAGATGAAAAACATCTGTTCATACCTAATACACATTTTTGTTCTCATTGGGGATAAAACCCACGGCCTATAGCGTAGAAGGCAGACCAACCAACTGAGCTTTGAGTGCTGTCGCTTGACATCTAAGTTAGATGCTAATAGAAGTATCGTACCTACAATAAACATGTAATGAATGGAATCCGCGCTATCGCGCTCGCATGAAACTGTTTTCAACGCTGCATCTCATCATAGATTGAATTTCAGGAATTTATTTCTTAGTGCACAGCACCTACCTATGTATCAAGACAAATAAAGACCTACTCGTAGAACATTTTGTTTATACAACCTGGACTGTTCTTGTCTATTGTGTCTATACATAAGTAACAATACGCAATAGAGCACCACTACTCTTGAGTCAGTATAAACGCAAATCGAAATAATATGAGGAAACGCCTATAAACTGTTAGAATAATCTGTATACCTATGTTTCAATTACAATCATGTTTCGAATTCAAGATTTTTTTGTTCGTCAAAGCCTGCTCTACAATCACTTTGGCTTTCAATATGTATCTATAGAATATAGATGTTTATCCGTGTCTGATGAAAAAGAATACATTCAACGAATAGTTACCTATCTATAGGTATCGCGACGGCTAAGTTATTCGAATTCATGAAAAATGTATGGATTGAAGGACACAAATGATTGTTTCTTTTGGAGTACTCGCCAGAAATATTCAATTTTCATCGGATATTATTAGAATTTCAAATTGGATTTTTTCGATACTAAGCTGATAATACCGACCGATTTTAGAATTTATTTTTGTGAAAAAGACGAGCAAACCCATCATCGTTAGGTATTGAAGATCTCAAAAAATTTAATTTAGTTATGATAACTTTTCTCGGATATTTTCCTGCCGTTCCATTTTCTTATTTTAGTCGGAGGCGTCATCAAACAAATCGAGACAAAACCAACCGACCATAGATAATTGTGTAAGATGGGTCTGTTCGCCATAAGATCCAACATCTATACATACACAGTAATGAGGACCGTTACACCTTTTTTGTTGTATTATTCCTCAGAATAAAATAGGTAGGTACTATTTGACAGTGGAAGAATTGTATCTTGAAGTTTCACTTACACTATGTTTTGGACCAAAATAAACTCAACTAGAATCTATACTGTGGTTTCAAATCAAACTAAATTGAATATTTCCTGCTCTGCTAAAAGTATTTCATTATATTGTTGTTGGGTTGGGTATGCCATTTTAACCTAAGCTTATAAGTACCTAAGCTTGTAAGTAGGTACATTGAGACTAGATAATGAAAGAAATGTATATAGGTAGTATTAGACTATATTAATGGCACTATACCCAGGCTCAAAACAAATATCTAGTACGTGCATCACGTATAATTATGTTTGTCGTGGAATAGAGGCAGTATTTCTATCAAATGAGCTGTGTAGCCACTATCAATAATATGCGTAAGAAAGCCGAATTTTATCTGAAATCCGTACAGCAGTTTGCACTAGCTAATATCTTTTGAAACAGGGGTCGGCAGTTCACAAATTCACAAGCTATAAACCATGCTAACGCACAATTTGTCAGTCACGTTTAGATGTTAACATCAGAAATCCATTAGCAACACACAATACAACATTAAGGGCAGAGCAACAACTTTCGAGTCTATTCACATTTTGTAATTCGCAACTTTGTAAAGTTTACAAAAACTTAACGAATTCTAGGAGATTGCTATGATCAGAGTATGGGGTTCTTCAAAAAGGGCGTTTTAAAATTTCTAAAGGGTCGGCCACGCGCTTGTGATTCCTCTGGTATTGCAGGCGTTCATAGGCTACGGTAACCGCTTCCCATCAGGCGGGCCGTAAGCTTGTTTGTCTACTTTGTTGTAAAAAAAAAGAAAAAAAAAGAGCGGTGATCTTCGGAGATACATAAATTCTCTTGAAACGAAAGGCGTTATTATTTAGTAGGGAGGAAATGCATCTTTATTATTTCTTTTCGAACCCATCGAACTTTTTGAAACCTCTTATAAAATTGGGAACTTAAATTTCCAGTGGATACCTACTTACAACACCATTAAGGTATAGTTCTTAGTTAATATTCACGTTTACCTATTTTATACGCTCGATGAAAATACCTGTACAGCGAATGGGTGCACAATAAATTATACCTTATGTTATCACTGAAAATTACAAACAGTCTGTCACACAGCCCGCCCCAGGCACAGGTACAGACGCGGTACAATCTGAAACAACATGATAATATACGATGATAGGGGAACCCGGCGTCGTCGGTCGCCGCGATGAGTGAAATGCGACGGGGTTTGCTAACGTTATTTTAATATTTGTTTAGATTGAACGCCTATTCGAGTAACTTTTTTTTAATCCACGCTTTGATAATATTTGGATTTTTACTCACAATGAAATTCATTCTTATGGCGTATCGGTAAGTAACTATTGTTGTGCATGCATAACTTTAATTAGATAAACAATATTATTTTTTACAAATTAGTAAAATTTTCAAAATGAGTCTTTGACTAATAATAACGAAACTTGACAAAAAAATCGAATAAAATCATAATTCGTAAACCATGAAAAAACTCGAAACACAAATAATGGCAGCAGCGGTGATGCTTTTATCTCGGACTTTTACTTGACTCTATTCGTCGATACATCCAGTATGACAATATTATGTTACTAGCTGATCCCGCGGCTTTGCTCGCGCTCGTTTACTTTGAAAATCTCATACAAACTTTCATCCCCTATTTTATCCCCTTGGGGGTAGATTTGATCAAAATCCTTTCTTAGCGGATGCCTACGTCATAACATCTACCTGCATGCCAAATTTCAGCCCGATCCGTCCAGTGGTTTGGGCTGTGCGTTGATAGATCACTATGTCAGTCAGTCAGTCAGTCACCTTTGTGTTATATATATTTAGATTTCATCACATCTATTCGAAAAGAGCGACTTGGTTCGCCTTTATGTGCATCCAAAGGTGGTGTTTTCTATAAGAAACAATAAGTGCGCGGGAATTAACTTTCCCGCGCATTTTTTGAATTTGGAACATCTTCAGTGTTCAGCGCCAAAGAAATCGAACGCAAATATTGTTTGAATAAAGACTGGCTGGTACGACGGCCCATAGACCGCCATGCCGCCTTAGCAAAAAAAAAAAGAAATCAATTTAAAAACGCGCGAAATACAGCCCGCGTTTTTGTAAATTTTCACGGATTGTTAGAAATTCATGGTTTTGTTTTGAAAAATCTGTTCTTGAAGTGACAGTGAAAGTATAGAATTAACTCCTGAAAGTATTAGAACTGACGCAAGAAATGTGATGGATAATATATTTATTAGGACTTTATTATTTATTAGGACTTTTTTATTTATTAGGACCTGCAAAGTCCCGGGAGAAATATATGAAAGCCTATGGTAATTTTATTGAATGGAGAAATGCAAGAGGCGCCAATAATTTTTCAGAATCTGTGTTTTTGGCCTTCTTCTAGTACTTAGCCAAAACTAATAAAATATGAGGTGCCTTTAATTTTTCTCATAGTGGGTGATGACAAGTAGAGTGTACCACTCGGGAGCAAAATATATTTTTGGCTCGGGCGACGTACTTTGAATCCCTCGCTACGTTCAGGATTCTACTAAAGAATCGCTCGCTAAGCTCGGGATTCTACTCTAGAATCCTTCACTTCACTCTGGATTCAAAAAAGCGCCCTCGCCGTAAAAATATGTTTTTTCGCTTCCTTATAATACAATCTACTATTTGACCATGTTTGTCTCCAGGTAGGTAAAGTTAGGAGAATGATGCGGTCCACCACAGGACCCATAGGGCTCCTGGGTCGTTTGGACAACACGTCCACGTCTCCTACGAGTCCCTCCCCGAGCAATGTGGTCAACAAATCCAATGCCAGCAAGAGGCCTACACCCATCATCATCTACCCCACGGGTAAGTCTGATCAACAAATTCTTTCATTTAAAGCGTGGGTAGAGCCATGAAACGACCGACAGATGACGTAACGGATATAATCATTTCAAAACTTATTTTAGGAAGCTAATTAATTCCAAAACTTCTCAAAACGGTGTCTCCAATCAGTTCCAGGCAAAACGAATTGTGGTTATTTAAGCAGAAGCCGAGAAATCCGCTTAGAAACCACTTTTCCCTTCAATTTTTCATTGAAAGCGGTCCACATTAAGTTGGTGAATAACACAGAGAATAATATAGCACGGACGGGGGATTAATTAGCTGTGGGACATACGAGACTCACGACCCAGGCTATAACTTAAACAGGCTATCATGGCTATTAAGTGAAAATGCGTGTCGCTATAAAGATAGTGAACAGGGATTTATGGGTCAAAGTAAACGCCTATATGTGTACCTAATTCAATATAATGTGTACCTAATCCTATATAAGCGTATCTAATGAAAAAAGGGTAAGTGCAAAAGCGCGTCATGATACGACCCTGAAAAGCTTTATTATATTTCTTGATTATATGCCCTGCTCACTCGAATACTTCCTGCGTAACCTCAGGTTGCTTTACGGTATTGAAAGCACCACCACTTATTGATTTTTAACAAGCTCTTAGAAGAGTAGTAGAGCTCTTTGTGAAGGGCTCGTCCGGCGCGAAGTACTACCACCACGCCTTTTTCTGCCGCCAAGCAGCAACGCTGTGTTTCGATTTGAAGAGTGTGGTCGCCGGTGTAATTACAGGCACATGAGGCTTAACACCTGTATGCCTCAAGTTGATGGACGCAGGGCAGTGCATCGTAGGGCACGTTCCTATTGTGCGTGACCTACGGGGCAATATTTTGTTTATAGGTGATGGTTACCACTTAACATCAGGTGGGCCATTTCCTTGTTCCATCAGCTAGTTGTATAAAAAAAAGTGCAATATTTACCTACTTTTGTCTAACTAAATTTTTTTTTTTTTTAATTTACTCAATATAGGTACTGAAGTCGATGTAGATACATATGATCCGACTTTGAACTCCACGGTCTTGTATATGAAATGAAGTCAACGAGCTCTAAAGTTATTTATAGATCGGAAGGCAATTCGGTTGGAGTAACACAAAGCTCTGAATTTGAAAGGCTTGACTGCATGCATAAATAACAGACGCTTCCTTGGTTCCAGTGTCACCGGAATCTATCGTGGTACCGATTGTATCCTGTATATTTGGTTTTCCGTTACTGGCACTCACGGTCATCTGCTGTTTGCGACGAAGAGCAAAGTTGGCGAGGTAAGTTTTGCAAACTCAATATTGAAATTGCTTAATAGTCGTATACGGGGTGATTCCTAATTATTTCAACATGAGTGATAAAGAGCACTCGACATAGAATGAAATTATCGAATGCACATATTCTGACAGTTTTGTGGTAATTTAATTCCACGAGAATTAAAAAAGAGATAAATATAGCACAGTGATTTTTTTCTGAAAATAATAATTCAACTTTTAAAAAAAAATACTTAAAGTTCTAGCTTATATTCAAGTCATTATATCTAGAGTTAATACTAAACTGCATTTTATTTAAAAAAAATATTGTTCTACTTCTAGATTGACGAATTACCAACGTTATTGCGTGGGCATACGTGCTAATAGCTAGGTAGGTAGTTGATCTTGTCCACGACCACTTATACATGGGAATAAAAACTTTAAATACAACCACAACTATATTTGTGTATATAAACTTAATTCAGTAGGCAGGGTTCTGAAGGCCCCATAGTTATAACAAACGAGAAACTGAAGTTAGTATAGACCATTTAGCTAAATTTAATTACAAGGATGTCGATTCCTTTGGGAATCCGTTTAGATGAAAGACGACGCTGTTGCGAGCATTAGTAGATTAGAAGGAAGCTACCTACATACCAACGAAGTAACGAAATACCCTCTCAAAAGGAAAACATGATTTGGGTTTGACCTTTGTCCAAGTCAAAAGAATCTAATATTACCTTAATAATGCTTGGATAAAAAAAAACAGTCAGAAAAAGCGCTCGAGTAAAAAGTTCTGACATTCTATTGCAAAACGAACGCACATTATTATGTCAACTAGAGTTGTATGGTCTATTCAATATGTCGCTTGGTTTGTGAATGAGATACCCATAAAAGGGTAACACAAAAGCATTTCCGAAGCGAACTCTCTAAAGCACTTCCGAAAGTATGCAACGCCGAGTTGCGAACTCTTTCACGCGCCTAGCGCTCAAGTATCACTTTACCCTTGATCACCCCTCCAAATGTCGCTGATACCCGCATTATGGCTGACTCAAGTATTTACATAATCTCTTTAGCTATCGTGAATGCATAAATAAAAATACCTAATACCCAACCCAAATGCTATTCAGTCTTATCTTCAATATGAACGCTGATGTTCGGTTTACCACATCAGCGAAATAAAAATGATCCCGCTATTGAAAACATATTTTGTCATTTTTACGATCTAAATATTGATATCATTGGCAGATGTTTCTCCTTGCCGAGTAAACATTTTGTTGCCAAATCAGATATCGGAGAAATATTTTTGGACTGCTTATTTCGGTAGCTTACAAAACAGTACCTACCTACCTACGCCTTTTAAGTTTATTATGAATTACCGCGATCCGATTTTTTTAATCAGATACAGGCGCGAGCATCTCAGATTTAAAAGTATATTTTGGTATTTTGCGTGCAGAGAAAGAGCTAGGCGGAGGAACTGCGAACTGGATCGCGGGGAGCTCTCTGTGGTGAGGCTTTCCCCGATGAAGATGAAACAACGAGCGGTCAGCCTCGTGCGCTCCCCGCGGCAGCCGCCGTCTCTGGAGCTCGACACTGTGCTGGAGGAGCGGTCAGACCCTGAACAAACAACTACATCGCAGGTACATTTTAACTTTCACATTTGGAGACCTTAAATGTACATCATAACTTAAAAGCCAAGGCTTGCTTTCCCAACCAACTTAGGAAATTGCTTTTAGGGCATGAAATACGAAAAGTCAACAATACATAATAATACAATAATTGACTTTTAAGAGTCATGTGCCGAGAATGAAGAAAAAAAAAGAAGAGAACCGTTTTAAAGTTTTATTAAAAGTTTTCCGCTTAGTTATTTGACCCTTTGTAAGTTTCATCAGTCGTGTCCTTGTTCCTAATGTTACAGTTAACATCAGCAGTTATTTCATATATTCTATGAAATACAAGTAAACAAAACAAAAAATGTTCGAAATCTACAGCAATGCCAACTTATGTCTAGTACCTAACCAGTGAAGCGTTAAATTGCATTTATTATGATCTTGAAACTTAGTTCGGGTCATTAAAATTCAGAATTTCGTTCGTCGCCTACGCATTTCGGCTTTTTGGACGCCTCCCCTCCGGAGCGTCCAGCCTCAGCCTCTCCGGCTTGCACGAATGCCCGTCATTGCCCGTGCCTAGTTACAGTGGGCGGGGGCTGCTTTCCTTCCACGGCTTCGGCTTATAAAAACACTCTGGGGTAGGGCAGACTATGTACCTTGTAGGAGTCGTGGTCTATCCAAGTCATTTGCCTAGCTGTTTGATCAAATGGCTAAATATCATTCAGTCCGCTCGTTAAACGGCGCTGTTTGGTAAACAGGCTATTTAATGAAACGGCTGCGACATATATATTGCAAAGACATTACAGGTGGAGATAACTCCAGACCGCGAAGTAGGTGCGATTCTATTCGGTGCCGTAGGAGCCGCCGGTACCGCGGTCGTGGCTGCCGGCTGCCAAAACAGCTAGCGCAGGGGCTCAGCCCAGCTCGGCGCTCGCTCGCCGCTCTGGGCTGCCCTCACCAGCCAGCCGCTAGAACTCGACGTAGACGAGGTCGACGAAGACAACCTAGACGACAGCTGACATCTAGACGAGCGCTCCGTCACCGATATCGGGGAGCGCATGAAACTCTTTTTAGATATCCCGCTTAGGTTCTAGTGAAGTGGAACTTGTGTTACAAAAGTGCTTCTAGAATTCAGCTGTAAGAAGTCAGCTTAGACATGGTCGATGTGGTCGAAAAAGACAAAAAGTGAAATTTCTGTTTCGGTTGTCTGAAAAACCGCGTTATTTGTACAAATACTTCTTTCAAAGATCTAAGTTTAGGTACCTGCTCTATTTTGTTTTGTTTAAGTATCAATAAAGTATTTTCTATCTATCTTATACAAAAAGCTTTAATGTAACTTTTTTTTTATGTAACAGTAGTTCGAGGGGAAGATTCATTTTGTTAGGACTAAGTTAAATTGATTTCATTGCATACCAAACGAAAGAGTTCATGGCATTATAAAAAAACTGTTTTGTAGGTTTACACAAAGTTTCGATATTAAAGTACATGCAGAGATCGAGTAAACATAATTTTAATTGATCTCTGTATACCTAAATAGAGAGAAAATCCATTGTAAATACCATAATTATGTATAAAACCCTCATATCCTATACTAAGTTTTTTAACCCGTAGTGTATAAAAAAATTTACTCATTTTATTAATGAAAATAGAACAAATAGGTAATTTCAAATTAAATCAAATCCGTAATCCAGATTGTAAACTTTTTGCAAGAATGTTGCCTTAAATATTTTAAGCGGCTAAGTTTTTTCAAAACACATGAAAATCCTTGTGGAAAATTAAATGCACCTTACTACCTATTTTTAGCAGAAAAATGTTAAATACGTAGCAATGTAGTTGAATGTGTAAAAATGTTAATCTACTGACTCGTCGCGGGCCACACAACAATGGAAAAATAAATGTATTTTTAATAGGTAACTTAAATATTACGTTGTATAGTGGAGAGCGTGGAAGAGCAGTTCACGTTTTTTACAAAGTAGAAAAATGAGAAGTAGAAATGAAAAAATAGAAAAAAAAAGTAGAAATAAGAAGTAGGTAACTAGCCCACCAATGTCGATTGCAAAGTGTGACCATATTTTTTAAATTATTGTATAATATTTATGTAAAAACTATAACCATATCACTGTGGCGATGTTGATACTTTTACCTAAGGCTTCGTTATTAGTGATCGGCTTAGGTAATATGACACATTTCAACTCAAAACTCCTGTTCACTCGTCTACTTTTTACGAGAAGTCTTTTACAGTGCAGGCTGCCCGCCTATGGAACGCATTTCCAGTCGACATTAGGAAAGCAGTCTCTTGCAATCTTCAAAAACATAGTCGTTGATCACTACCTTGCATGTGTATAGTATCTTTGCCCTGTGTATTATATATAATATGTTTGTAGGTATATATTATATATATTACGTTTATAGGCATATATTATATATATATTATGTTTTTATATTATATTTGCTATATTCATTATCTGTGTAATGTTTATGTAGTGTATGTATTTATTGTAAGTATGTTTATGTAGGTTATAAGTAGCTACCTAAAAATAGATTATGTACTTTAAATAAACTTCTAGCAGACTCCCCCCCCTCTCTTTTTATGTTCAGTCCTGTCCATCCAAAGGTTGCCTGGAAGAGATCGCTGATAGCGATAAGGCCGCCTGAATTATTACAATTTTTAATTTTTAAGTCAAAATGTTGTCTTTATTTTGTTGTGATAATCAATAAAGAGTTATCTATCTATCTATCTATGAAGTCAAACGAAAAAGGAATTTGGATTTGTAACTTTAACCCTTTCTTATGTATCTGAGTAGCATATACTTACCAAGCCAGTGTATACCAACACCATAATGTTTTATCTATCAAAAAGTTGTTGCCGCGAGTGTCCTTACTCTCTAAGTACCTTTCGTACCACTGATTAGGAACTTCTTGGTCAGCATGCTTTCTTAGTCCCTACAAATAGGTCAATTTGTCAAAATCAATATTTCCAAGATGAGACGTTGAATTACACCCTACCTATATGCATACAGGTATAAATCTTTACACTTAGGAATATGAATTTATGGAATAAATCTAAATATTTCGATGTTTTGCGTATTATTTAATAATGCTATAAAAAGCCACACCTTGACCTACCAGTTAACATTCGAAGTCAAGGTCTGGTTTCCAAATCTAATTTAATCAGCACCAACCTGTTTATTTATCTACCTACTTACTACCTCTACCTACTCCATGCTATAAGCCTCGGTATTACACATTGTCAGGCGTAAGGTGGCCCTTTGGAATCCTACTAATATTATAAACGTGAAAGTTTGTATGGATGGATGGATGTTTGTTACTCTTTCACGCCGGAACGGCTGAACGGATCTGGATGACACTTGGCAGAGAGATACATTATAGTCTGGAATAACACATAGCTAGGCTACTTTTTATGCCGTGGGAATACCGGGATGAAATCTACGCAGGTGAAACCGCGGGGCGCAACTAGTTTGATATAAAACATAATTTAAATTATAATTTCCGTAAAGTGGGGCTTTTTTCTAGATAATTAGTCTAGTTTAATTCTAGATTTTGAGTAGGTAAATAGTAGCGAATACAACTTAAAATTCAATGTCCCAAATAACCCCTTGATTCCAAATAATATATGTAGCCCCACTTGACCGTACCTATATCTGCGATGATAATTTTGATTATTTCAGATTAGCTCTGAAGTAACCGAACCGTATAACTTAGATGACACTTTATTGTCACAAGGATACATTATAAATCTAGGTGTAATTTATTGAAGTACACAATAGGCGGCCTTATGGTTGAAATAGATGTCGGAATGGTGGAATTACCGCCACTGAGACATCCGCATGCCTCATGTAATGTACACTGGGAAGTGCATCGTAGGGCACGTTCCGATCTAACGTGACTTACGATGCAATGCTTTATAATTATAACAGAGGTGACGGTTACCACTCAACAGCAGGTGGGCCATCTACGTCTACCATCAGCAACTTAAATGATAAACTTGATAAAAGGCTTTCAGCCACATTTTCAGCTGACAGCCCTCACTGCCATGCGTTGCTCAGCTCAGTTGGTGGGTTTGCCTTCTGCGCTTTATGCAGTGGGTTTGATAAATTTGGTATGCAGGGGGTTTCAGCAAACGAGCATAGCTCAGTCACCCAGAAATTAAATTTCTATCCTACTTCCTACTACTATTAAAAACGCGAATGTTTGTAAGTATGGATGGATGTTGGCTACTCTTTCACGCCGGAACGCCTGAACGGATCTGGAGGAAACTTGGCAGAGAGATAGATTATAGTCTGGAATAGCAGATAGGCTACTTTTTATCCCGTGGGGGGGGGGGATTTAAATCTGCGCGGGTGAAACCGCGGAAGGCAACTAGTATCATCTATTTGGTTCACATCGTACAAGCTTTGTTTAGTTTGGTGCTTGGCAGAGGCAAATTGTCTGATGTGTTTTTTGTAGCGATATTTAATAACCACGATATTTTTTAACCTCTGCGATACTTTTTTATTAAATAAAAGGCACATAGATACATAATTCTGAAAACAATTCAATTTTAGCTTTGAAAGCTTGATTGATTTTGTGAGCCACACTGTATTCAAATAAGAGCTATTTTTCGAATCGAATGCATTCAATTTTCGCTTCGTAGCAAACATTTTATCACGAAACTTTTAATTCATGTTCCGCGTATTTGCCTGAAATTTTAACGTTTTCATGAATACGAGAGAGATCATCTCAATACACAAGACCAGGGTCGTATGAGTAAATAATAGATGACAAACAGGCAAGCTTACCTTGTTATTCTTCAATATAGGCTTAAGGCCAGGTCAGCAAACCTGCCGGCCAGTTCTCATTAGATATTGATAACTGCTATGTCAATTTTTTTTAGATAATGTAGTCATTAAAAAAATCATTAAGCAAGAAAATTTTTTTTGTAAGAAAACTAGTTTGGATTACAATGATATTTACGTAATCAGAATCAGAAATAATTTATTGTATAACTGTAGTACACAAAAAAGATCTTATTCCTATGGTTAGTATGTACAGTTTTAACAGTTTGTCCGTTTCAGACGTACAATAAAAAGGTATTTACATGTATCAATGTATCTACTACTTTAACTTTCATAGTATTCGTAATATTCGTTTAAGTTATAAAATGCATTTGAAACTAACCATTTTCTTAACTTATTTTTGAAAACATTTCCTTTAAGAGGTTTGATTGGATCTGGCAATTTTTTATAAATTTTGATAGCTAGAAATAAAAATAGCGATAGAACCTTTGTAATGTTATTCTCCAAAACTTTGTTGCGATTTTTCATATCAACATTACTTAACTACCTAAATAATCAAGTACATTCTGTGGTTTTATGTATCATTTCCAGAAATATTGAAACCTTAAAACTTTTAACAGTTGTCTATTCGATTATTGTTGTCTACCGCTTAACGAGATGGGCAGGCTTTATATCGTGACATGTCATGCCATCATTGAGCTTCGTGTGATTACATCTGCTAATAATTACATACCTTCAGTGATTGCATCTGTGTCAGTTACCTATATACGTCTTCTCATACATTTGAAGGTGTGTGTACAGTATAATAGCCCGTGAGATTTTTAGCTGCAGCGGTTTTGCAGGTTAGAAACTACGGTAAATTTTTGTTTATTATTAATATTTATCTACTGCACCAATAGTTACCAAACAAGGTAATTGTCCGATCACCCTTAAAAAAGGATTGCCTCGCAGGTCACGCAGATTATCATCAGATATATATATCAGATTATCAACATGCCCTATGATGCACCAGCTGACATCCTTGAACTTGATGACAATTCTTTTGGTTTATTCGTCCATGCAATTCTCATATGCTTTTTACTTTACCGGCACCTTCAAACTGAAACACAGCAATGCTGCTGTACGCCAGAAATAGGCTTTGGTGGTAGCTTTATTTATTGTGGGTGAAATGTGAAAAAGATGGATTTGTAAAAAGCACCGCTTCATGTCTTTGATCCTCAGGCACGGCAGTTTCCCCCTCAAATCTCTAAGTTATTATATTGCCTTTTATATATTTCCAAAACTAAAAACTAAAAACATAACATAGGACCCACACTAATCCATGGTACCCATACACCCATCAACAATTATTTATCTTATTGCACTGTGGAACCGCGATGTGAAATAGATGTCCCTTCAACCAGAAACTGAAACTTGACCCAAAACCAATCGGTCAGATGACAGTGAATTGGTCCACCCGCGGCAAGGTCGCTGGGCGGTACGTCAGAACTTGAAATTACAGCGCACGCAAAGCCGCACGTAAACAGAACCACTTGTACAGAATACGGTCGACCTACTAGGCGAAGTGCGTGCGAGCTGAACGTGCGAAACACATCCTTCCAATTTTAAAATTAAAACGATTAACTATGTAAATGGTCATCTCGGATATCTCTGTATTATGTTATGCCAGTGATGCCAGTTGCATGGTGATCTTTGTTAGTGTGTGTTGTTTTATTGTGGTGAGTACAATGGTTTTAAGCTTTTCAGTGAATACCTCAGTGACGACCTCAGTAGCGCAGCGGCCGAGAGTCCGCCTGCGACGCAAGAGGTTGCGGGTTCAATTCCCGCCTCGGAACAAATTTGTGTATGATCTGCAGAAATTTGTTCCGTTGGTCTGGGTGTTTATGTATAATAAAAAATATCTATCTATGTAAGTATATAATGTATTAAATATATCAGCCATCTAGTACCCATAACACAAGCTTTGTGTAGTTTACTTTGGGGCTAGATGGTGCTGTGTGGATTGTCCAGCATTATTTATTTATTTATTTATATGCCGGGGATTTTGAAAGCACGTGTTTTAACAGTTGATTTAATAGGCTTATATACCTAACTATTTTATAAATGGGTAAAAATATAACAGATGCTAAATAGCTAAAATTACAAAAGAATAATCCTAGACCGTACCAATAATAAAATCAATATCCTTCTAGGTATTTTATTTACATTATAAAAGCTCTGTATAAAAGCTACAAACAGTTTCGCAATTCGATTAGACCTTAGTGCCTAGCAGGTAGGAACACAGTACAGATACCTGGTGTTGTGCAAACGCTCATATTATAAGGTTTAGTAAAGGTGGGTAGGTCTTACCCACATTACTCTACCGACAGAAATCAGTGAATATGCGTCTAAATGGCCACTCATTGAGCAACTTTCCCGCCAATTGATTCCACATGCCTAGCTAATATACCTGCCAGATACATGATAAACTAAATGTTTTGAATCAACATTTTGCAAATCTAAACACGTTCATTCAGATCAGAGTTTATCATCCAGAATAAGCTTAGGGATATGCTTTTGGTCAATAAAGTAGTAGTAGTTACAGGTGTAAATTCCAACAGAGCCCTAGAAAATAAGCACGCGGTTAAAGTTTTATCACAGGACAGGACTAACACAAAGCATAAAATTATAATATGGTAGAGTCCCGCACTTGTCATTCTAAAAGCGTATAACTTCACTTCCCGCATTTTAATCTATTGAAATATATTAGTTGATAGACTGTGCTTGGAGAAACACACCGCACAACAACAAAGTTCATCTAGAATTTTTTCCATACTTTATCCATAAAAAAATACAAATGTAAAATGTGTTTCAACCGACACTGATTTCCTAAAACAAATGAGCCGACAACAGCCAACAACGATAAAAAGCAAAGTAGACAGAATACTTAGCTTGTATTCTCTTTTTACTAACCAACTTCAAAAAAGCAGGAGTTTATCAACTCGACTGATTTTTTATGTTTGTTACCCCGTAACTTTTTACTGGATGGGCCGATTTCGAAAGCTGGCGCTTGTCATGTGGTCCAATTTAAATTTGAGTCAGATCTGAGGAGGATTTTTTGAGTAGGTACCTAGTGTATTTTCCAGTCGGTTTTTTCTTGAGAGTTATTGTGACACTGGCAAGAATATTTCATAGAGTCGCTTTAACGTGGGAATACGAATAAGTGGACTAATCTGTAGATAACTCTGTCATAAAAAAACCGAAAGTTCTGAGGTAACAAACATTAAAAAAAAAGTCGAGCAAAAACGCGAACAAAGTCACTCAAAGGTAGAGGTACAAGGGGACTCCCTAGTTTATACCTTTATTTATACTGTGCGTATCTGATCAGCCGTTCCACATACATTCACTTCGCTCATACTAAAATTGTGTTTGTGTTGGCGGTTTATAAGAACATACATTCTAATCAAGAAGATTGCAATAGTCAGCCATCCTTTGCTGCTCCCTACTATATAATAACATTATGTAGTGTATAAACCTAAAAACAAATGTAAACAATCACGCAACCATCACTAAGCCGATTGAGATGAAACTTAGAATTGTTCGTAACCTGAATTTTTATCCCAAAAAAATACAGGATCGGGGTAAACAAAAGGATAAAAATAACCCTAAACATATTGACGTTACCATCACTATTACCCCGCGAGCGAAATCACGGGCAGCAGCTAGTATTAAATTATTGTTGAACGAAGGAATCCTTACACATAATCCTTGCTCAATTCGTTTTTATTATGTTTATATTCACAATTTTCCCCTTCTATAGTACGCGTGATGTCCACTTACAAATCTGCACGAAATTTTGCAATGGTTTCAACTTGATCTCATGTCATGAACATTGTGTACAAAGATGTGAGATGTACCATGCCTGACGCTTGCAATTCCTTGTAGGTGAATATTCATTAGGACTTACACCAACAAAAAGCAAAATTACATGTCGGCTTATTGTTAGAAGTCAGTAACTACCTTTATTGGAGCGGCGCATTCGCCTGAATGAGCTCTAGAATATTCAAAAAACCATTTATTTCCAATTCTAGTTTCGCCGATATGGCACCTGCTTAAAGTCATTATTCAACTTATTTGGCATATTATTACATCAAAACTTCAATGGCGTTTTCCTACTTTTACCACACTTTTAGTTTTGTTGCTGTAGTGACTTCTAGCAATAAGCCGACGATGTATTTGACCTATCAGGATAATAGATACCTATGTGTAAATGTGTCCCATCCATTATTTTTGCCCAAAGGATCGATGTATAATTTATATAATTTATTTATGTATTAAATTATGCAAGTTATCCGGTTCCATTAAAGAATTGAACATGTATAAAATTCCACCTATAGGTACTCACTCATTTCATGGTCAGCCTTTGCAAAACTTATACAATAAATTTAGGACTGTGTAAATTGCAAGTCATGCTTGAGAAAAATATCTATGACGCTACATATTCTGACCAAGGAAATAAAAATGCTTTTGACAATTAAGTAGGTACCTATAGTAGAGACAGATATTAATTACTCTTTGTTTTCCACACACAAAAACCATTACACAAAATAATGCGTTCTTTTCGCTAAGAGCAATCTCTTCCAGGCAATCTACGCATGCAAAGAAATTAACCAGAATAAACGTGGTGTATTCAAATACGGAAAATATAATAAATTGTAGATTTACTCATTATAAATGCTATCTAATAACTAACCTAACGCAATAATCTTAGCAGTTTAATCATTTCAAAAGCTGATGCATACCATAATTACATTAGGTATGCATGAAATAAAGCTACGTGGAAATTTACGATATATGTATATTCTAAATAATGTATATAATTATTATTATAGTGCTTATTACGCGTTGATGCAAGTTTAATATCCAGAAGCAGAGCATTCCACTGTCAACACTCTACAGCCGAACAGCTTGGACAATAAAAGAGTAACTTTAAAAGGAGCTGCTCTGACATAGCAATATTAGTTCGGTCAAATCCACCGGTTGCGTGTTATTGAATTAATTATTGATAGTTCTTCCATTCGAACAATGCGAGTTTTAGAAATTATTTTTTTTCTGCTTTTGACAACTATGTACAAAAACTGAAACAGCTTTGAGGCACGGTGGATATCTACCGTGCCTCAAAGCTGTTTCTCTCACTCAGATCTCTTAGTACCAAGTATACGAAAGGCCAGATTCTTCGAAGATATCTAAAGGTGGAGGTATGTCCACGCATTACATTAGTTACATACATTTTGCAGTATTTCGTATTCCCCGGTACTTTCAATAAATAATAAGTTCCACTTTCATAATGTCACCTTCAAAAGTAGTTTTTATACACAGGTAAGTAACTATGTCGTTATAATCTGGTAAGATACCTCTACCAGTTAATACTGGTTCGTTAAATTGCGTCAGTGAATTCCTACATGACCACGTGAAGGACGAAAAAGCCTTTAGGCAAACATTGGAGATTAATCATTTATCATTGTATACGTAATAAAATATGCAAGCATGATTTACCTATATGGGTAGGCACTGTTGCGAGAATGAAGATACATCATTCTCAAGAACTTCTTCAGTTCATTCTATAGGTAGCAGCCCGCTGTCTTTATACCCATATAATTTAGGAAGTATAATATTAATATAAAATTTTAATACCTATGTCCTAATGTAGAATAAACGTATAAGGCAGATTGAAAAAAAATAAAAACTGAAACAGGTTCATGACTCAGATCCCCAGGCATGTTAGATATACCCTCGGAT
Organism: Plemyria rubiginata; assembly: GCA_963576535.1. Lineage (NCBI taxonomy): Eukaryota > Metazoa > Arthropoda > Insecta > Lepidoptera > Geometridae > Plemyria > Plemyria rubiginata. Next base: position 9,486,579 of record OY754908.1, on the reverse strand, counting down.
CTTAGTACCAAGTTATATATATATCTTAGTACTCTAGGTTCTTTGAGGACGTATATCGTCTATCAGTCAGAGGTACGACCAAACGTTAGGTAGGTACATTTGGCACATATACCCGCATTTTGCAGGCGGATTGATATGCGATAAATTGTACAGAACTTTCAAAACTGTTCAAACTAGCAAGCATGCAAACTCAAAGCTTTGACTTTCGTGAAACGTGAGCATTGTTTGGTACAAGAAATTTGAATACTTTGGTAGATTCTGTCATTACGAAGTATTCACTATATTTACTGATCTGCCAGCTAAAATGACAAATCTATAGGGCGGGAATTTAAAAAAGTCTGAGACAGGCGGGAATATCACTACGGTAATCAATGATAGGTAGGTATGAGTGGTAAAAGGAGCAATATCTTTATTCTAATAATGAATTTTGTCATATATTTTTGTCAGGTTTTGTGATATTTATGGAATGTGATTTTTTATATATTCGTTGTTACAATAAGGCCAGCGAAACTTAGCCTCTTTTTGATAAAGCGTGGGGCTGGCTTTGACCCTAAAGTCGTTTCTCTAGAGGTACCATACAATGCTTGCTCTAGTTTCGTTACAATGGATCAAAGGGCGCCTACTTATCTTGGCTTAACAGGTCTAATATCGCGGAGGTGGGATTGAGCGCGGGGTTCGTTTTTGCCATGAATTATTCCCACATAATTTAACTGAAAAGCCCTAATAGCAAATATTCTTTAGGTATTATTTTTAACAAAGTGCCGCCCACACGTTTTCACGTACGCGTAAAATATAAAAAAATAAAAAATTATTAAAATGTATCAATTACTTATTATCATCATCAATTACTTAGTATACAATCGATATTCTTATACATAAATAGCGACCCGCCCGCGCGCCCCTGCTTTGCACGGATCCACATTGTTCTATATCATGCATGTATTATACATATCCTCACTTCAGATACTTAGGGTTGATTTACCGTTATAACTATGCAAAAACCAGTTTCAATATAACTATGTAGGTACCTAATAAGTTCAACCTAATCGAGTTCAAAAATATTAACTTTGATTATGGTTTTCTTCACATCGATTTCAGCGGCTTGTATTGTGATCACAAACGAAGTTTAAGTCCGAAACGATTCTGTTTGTCAAACTGTTATTGGTAACATTGCTCTAAAACTGTGACTGAAAACCATTAGAACCTCTTGAATTTGGCTTAGTTTGGCTAAACGCTGAAATTCAGAAGTTCAGAATTTAAACTAATTCAGCTTGATCTGGATCAACTTTATGCCAATGCGAAACTCATCAAGCGTTTAAACGGAGTTTAACTTTAGGTACCTAGTTCATATTGTTTTCGACGGTGAAACGGCCCCAAGTTAGAGCGAGTGGGTAATATAGATAATAGGTACCTACACACAGTTTTTTTGTTATCTTTTGGAAAGGTAATGCAATTGTTCGACACGATGCAGTTACAATTAAAACATGGTTCGAACGTACTCGAAATATCTATTTCATGATCAGATTATTGCGGAAATAATCATTTTGATCGGTACAAGTTTTCCTGCTTCAAGTTTGCTTTTCTTGTTTTCGTACATAAGAAAACTTTTGAGTAGGAAAACTTGTATCGATCAAAATGATTGATTTTTTTACTAAACTGTGCGCAATGTGATTACACACTAAATGGTTGTTTGCGATTTTTCGAAAATGGGTTTAGTGATTTTATATCCTTTAACAAGTCAAAACGTGCGAGCGAGAGTCACATTAGCTCTTGTCTTTACCTTAAACTAAACAAGATTGAGAGTAGCTAAGCTACTTGCCTAAACATAAGTTTCTCAGTAAATTTATCTACAATTAGTGATCATTGTAAAGTGCATTATAAGTGGGTAGGTCACTGCTATAAGATATCATTCATCTTACTTATGCAAACACGTTCCTGCAAGTTAACGCCTAGGTGCTAATAGAGTTCGTACTAGCACAAGCTAGTTGATTCTAATACCAAGGCAATGGGGAAAAACTATGTAGAGGTCGCGTGATATAAAAATAAACGCTGAAAAACAGCGTAGGGGATGTGTTTGCGCATTCCCTCGCACCATCACACCCTCTCCCCCTTCTTCCAGCGTTCTTTTTATGTGACGCGACCTCTACTAGTACTGTCTTACTAATATTATAAACGTGAAAGTTTAAGTATGGATGGATAGATGGATGGATGGATGGATGGATGGATGGATGGATGGATGGATGGATGGATGGATGGATGGATGGATGGATGGATGGATGGATGGATGGATGGATGGATGGATGGATGGATGGATGGATGGATAGATGGATGGATGGATGTTTGTTACTCTTTCACGCCGCAACGGCTGAACGGATCTGAATGAAACTTGGCAGAGAGATACATTATAGCCTGGAATAACACATAGGCTACTTTTTATCCCGTGGGAATACCGGGATTTAAATCTGCGCGGGTGAAACCGCGGGGCGTAACTAGTTATTTATAAAGCTAGCGGCGCGGCATGCGGCAGTGGCCCATTTTTCAGGAAAAACAAGTGTTTTGACATAAAAGTTAATGCTATTACACACCAAAAAAGCTGCCGATAAAGTGAACGCCGTAAATAGGTTTTACATTGAGTAGCGACGAGCACGTCCTTGAGGGAAGGAGGATAAATCTATCATAATTATTGAGACACTAACCATGAAATTATTTTGCGACATATAAAAATAACCTGATTTAATGCCTATCTAATAAAATTAAAATAAGATGGACCATGAGCTTAATAAATTCAAATCTAAATCTGCGATACGAGATGCCATTAACATTAACACTCAAACCCGAAGCAAATACCTATTTATGGATCATGCAAACCTTGACAACTGGCATCTAACAACCGCTGAGGTATAAAGGTTCTTGAATGGCGACCACGAACTGGACAAGCGAGAGACACCCTCTTTTCCAATTAACTGATGATGACATTGTCAAGATCATTCTACCTGGAAATGTTTAGGCGTAGCGTTAATACTCTTTAATGTTTAGGGGAGACCTATGTCCAGTAGTGGATTTTTTCAGGAGGACGATGATTATGCAAATATTTGTCAAACCTTGGATTGACACCTCTTGCATCAAAGTCACTCGCGAACTAGCTAGCTGAACTAGAGTTCGTTAAAGTTGAAAACAATGTTGGTTTTATTAATAAAAAATTCACACGTCCTCACCTAGTTAAGCTTGTTTCGGATGTTAGCTATTACATTGGCGGCCGTAGTCATTATTCACATCATATTATTGTAATGTAGGTAATAGTCACAGGTTATGATTTTCTAACTGATGAGAGCATAATCCATAGGTATTTAATATACTCGTAACATGCGTTCAGCTATTGATCAATTGCAATGGCAATGGGTTAATGATACTGACATGATTGGTAGGTGAGGACACCGTTAGTTGAACTCAAACTAAAGAAACAAACTTATTACGGTAACCATAATGAGCAGAAGGACAAGCCCTACATCAGAATGAGCTCATTTAATCACAATCCTAAAGGTAGGTATCAAGATGTGACTCGATTCAGTAATCATGGCATCTTGATGTCACGTAGACAGTGGAACTGATGTCACCCGCACGCACCATACCACACAATACTAAGCATTTGTATTTCTTATAAATTCCTAGCGTCAGGTGCTAAGTGGCATTCAAATATTATAACATTACCTACCTACAGACATACCTAAGTAACTAAAATAATTAGGTACTTACTAATACTTCGCAAAATTTTACTTTTGTTTTGCGATTTTATTCGGGCGTTTTATAATTTGTTAGGTTGTTGAAGAGAGAGATTATTTAACAAATGAAGATCTATAACAGTGTAAATACATTTTTTTACATTTCAGGGCCTAATGAAGAACGCGATAGTTCAACATGCGATGGTTACTATTCTTAGTCTACCTCACGGCTGTATGCACAAATAGTCAAAGAAGCATCTTTGATTTCTGGACAGATCTATTCCGCACACTGCCCAGAAACCAACATGAGGGGTTCGTACCGGATTACACCCCGAATGAATTCGAGGAGTTTGACTTTATAGTCGTGGGGGCTGGCTCAGCAGGCAGCGTCATAGCGAATAGGCTCACTGAAGTACCAGACTGGAAGGTACTGCTTATAGAGGCCGGTGGCAACGAAAACTTTTTCTCCGACGTTCCAATATTCGCATCATTTCTATCACTCACGACTATGAATTGGGGATATAGTTCGGAGCCACAGAAAAGAGCCTGCAAAGACTTGAGAGGTAAAGTCTGCTTCATGCCGCGGGGGAAAGTGCTTGGCGGCAGTAGTGTGCTAAACTTTCTTATATACCAAAGAGGTCACCCGGATGATTATAATGACTGGGTCAGAATGGGCAACGAAGGGTGGAGCTATCCAGAAATACTGCCATATTTTAAAAAATCCGAGAACGTACGAATTAAAGAATTAAGAAATTCATCATACCACGGCGTCGGTGGTTATATGGATATTGAACATTCACCGTTTTATAGTCCGCTACAAAGTGCTTTCAAAAAAGGAGGCGAAGAACTAGGGTATCAATGGAGGGACCCGAACGGAGAACATGTGATAGGCTTCTCAAAGCCTCAAGCCACAATGAGGAAAGGTAGAAGATGCAGTACTTCAAAGGCATTTTTAGAGCCCATCCGATTCAGGCGAAACTTACAAGTGACAAAATTTTCAACAGCCATGAAAATTCTCATCGATCCTTACACAAAAACCGCATATGGCGTTGAGTTCATGAAGAAAAATGTTAGGTAAACCCAAGTTTATCACAATTTATGACGAAACAACGTTTTGAATAGATTTATCGTCAATTGTGGAGCCTGTTCTGTTTATGGGCGAGCTCCTCTGTTTTGTTTTGTTAGCCTATTGCGCAAGTTCCTTGACAATATTCATTGCAGTTCGGTTTAACAATCTTTAAAGTGAATGTCATAACAACAGCCCTCAGAATACAGAAATCTGAGAACAAGTCTATTGAGAAACAAACATATGAGGGACATTTTTATTTTGAATTTATAAACAAGTGAACTATTAACAAAATAACAAATTGATGATTAATTTATCTTTCTAGGCGTCAAGTACGAGCGCGTCGTGAAGTGGTTCTGTCAGCCGGTACAATCGGTTCCGCTCAACTCCTGATGGTGTCAGGAGTCGGGCCAGAAGGCCACCTGCGCGAGGTGGGCATCGAGCCTCTAGTAAACCTCCCTGTGGGGTACAACCTCCAAGACCACATAACCTTCTCCGGGAACGCGTTTATCGTGAATGATACCGGGCTTTGTGTTAATGATGTAAGTAAAAGGGAAAAGAGAAAAAATAGAACAAGGGATACAAATTTTCAAACAAATGTTTTATTATGTAAGGGTATGTAGTAATTTGTAAAATTCCATAATGGGGTGCTATAAGTACCTACCTACCTACAATAAAGTTCCTTTCAGTCGTATCTTTCTAGCTTCAGCGGTTTGTTACCAGAAATGTTTCTGGCGGCCGGTTTCTGAAAGATCGATCATGTCAAATCACTTGCTGAGATAAGTTAGGTAAATTTTATGTACCTAAAGCTGAAATAGCTAGTGATTTGACATACGTTTGATAGAGCTTTTAGAAACCAGCCGTTAGGTATCAGTATTTATACCTACACCTACGATGAGTAGGTACATGATTGGCAAGAAATTGAACCGAATAAAACAAATCGCGAAACCATCCACCATGGCACCATACAAAATATTTACGACTATCGCAAACTTGTTTCCCTAGTTCGAATTTTGGGAACGCCGCCAAAAATACAAAGGAACCTTTCAGATCACAAGTCGAAAAGGCATTGTAGAAGGTACTTACCGGGCTTGCAGATGCTAGCAGCGTCTCCAGCCTCAGCGGCTTCGTACTTGGCCGGACGAGGGCCACTGACCCTGCCCGGGGGCTCTTCAGGACTCGCCTTCATCCGTACAGAGGTGTCAGACGACTACTCCACCAGCAGGCCCGATATCGAGCTGGTTATGGGCGCAGGATCGCTAGCTGGGGACCTGCTTGGAATATTGCGGTCACTATTAGGTAACATTTATACCAGAGGTTTAAGATTTATGAGGAACTAGTAGCGCCATGCGGTTTCACCCGCGTAGTTTTAAATCCCAGTATTCCCACGGAATAAAAGTAGCCTATGTGTTATTCCAGACTATAATATATATCTGTGCCAACTTTCACCAAGATTCGTTCAGCCGTTCTGGAGTTATAGAGTAACAAACATCCATCCATACTTACAAACTTTCGCATCCTACTAAGGGATTTAAAACTACGCGGGTGAAACCGCGGGGCGCTACTAGTTTATAATATTAGTAGGATATCAAGCTCGTTTCGTCAGAAGACATTATCCTAAAGACAGATTATTTATAACTGAAATAGTTGAACGTTATTATATCAATAAAAATAAGAAAAGAGATCTAGTCTAGGTACACCAACCTTTTCATTCTTCATCATTATTTCCCAGGAGTAACTGACAAGTGGTACTTGCAAGTATATGGCTCTCTGCCCTTAAGTGTACGACAACGCACGTTCTCCCTAAACCCCGTGCTGATCCGGCCTCACAGCATCGGCCGTCTCACGCTAAAAAGCAGCAGCATCGAGGAGCATCCCAAGATTCAACCAAACTACTTCGATGATCCGAAAGACCTAAAGGCAATGGTCGCAGGTATTCGCATGGTAGGTTAAATCAGGGATCGGATAACCCATATAAAAGGTTAACCGTTTGAAACGGTTACCGAATGAAACGGTAACCCATTGAAACGGTAACCGTTTGGTTTGGGTATTAACCGAAATAAAAACCCATACCGAATGAAACGGTTAACAGAAATGAAAGGGTTGTTTTAATCGGTATTTTTGATTGACTGAAATAGCAAGAGAAAGAGAGCGATGCATTCTATGTGTACGTGAGTTGTATTTGGCATATTATTTGCCTGCGTTCGATGGTTTGCGAACTTGATTCCGCCAGAAAGTGTAAATAAACTTCTAGAAGATTACCTAATAATGGTGAGTGGTTTTCACTTTTGTAATTACATTTAAATACATACAACAGATGAAACTTTTAGAGAAGATACTACCTATTACTATTATTTTGAGAGTAGGTACTATTTGTTAAAAACATTTAGTTCGTTATACGTACCTACTGCCTCGACTCGACCGCTTGCCAGCGGGTAATTAGTAAACTTCGTAGGTAATGATGGCGATGTTCGCGCGCGACAAACGCGTTTGTCCCAGGGTCGAACTCAGGATTAACAAAGTTTATTATCAAAACAATAATATTAGGTATAACTCATCTTCCAAACGACTGAACGGATGTGGATGAAGCGAGAAAACTAAAGTATCCTACCCATCATTACCTACCTACTAACTACTATCTACATAGTTCAACCAAGAATCATATTATTTATTAACTAGTTGCGCCCCGTGGTTTCACCTGCGTAGATTTAAATCCCTGTATTCCCACGGGATAAAAAGTAGCCTATGTTTGATTCCAGACTATAATAGGGTATGTAGGCCTGTTTACCGTTCACGTCCCTTTCCCGTCCATTCGCGGCAATACTAATAAATAAACCCAAAAAATAGCATAATTCACATGCACACATTGATTATGAGTATTTTGGCGCCTTCTTGGATGTCCAAGTAGACACACAAACAAGTTTCAAGTTACTAGTTCAAGCGCAACTATTATAAACAATATAATCATTTTGTGGTCAGCTGTGATACGATGTGAATGGGCTAAAAACAACAAAAAAAATAGTGAAGTGTAGGCGCTTTCACGCTAAGTTATTCATTTATTTATTTATTTATTTATTTATTTAACCATTGCGTTACAGTGCTATAACATTGGCATGTCAATTTTTACAATGTCTTATTCTAATACACTTACACATACTACGTTTGCAAATCAGAGAATGAACAGCTCAGGTATTCATTTAAATGGTAAAATGGGTGGCCTTCTAAAAAGGTTCTGAGTTTGTTTTTAAATCCAATTATTGAAAGTTTTGTCATTTCTAAAGGTAATTTATTGTACATTTTACTTATTATTACATATTCACTTATTTTTATGACTTTTAGAGTATTTGTGATTTGTATGCCTTCATAATAGATCAAAGAATATGTTTATAATGTTTTTAGCTTAAAATTTATATTATAAGTTCAGTTCGTAGGTATAGTTCTCGTCCACGTAATTTAAATAAATTACGTGGACGAGAACTGTACCATGCTTTTAAAAGAAAATCCCTTTTTCGTCCAGGTGGTCGGCAAACTGGCAAATCATGTCAATAAAGTGATTGCTTGTATTTTTTTATGTATGAAAGCTAACTGCTGCTTTTTAAGAATATTTAGCCTTATTACTCCTCCTAAATTGATTAGCCAGTTTTCGTCCGGGCTAATATGATTAGATCAAGAAATACAGATACTCATAAAATGCTGGTGGTCGAGAACAGGATGGGGTAAATACGACTTCCAGATTTCGACCATGATTTTAATATGCAATTAATAGAATAAAAGTCTATAAACTTTAATTTTCAGCAATAGAATAATATGTATTTATGCCTATTTTATTATTTTCTTGAGGTTTTGCTTAATTCACATATAAATTTCCTCTAAAATTCTTCGTATTACTGTGGACGAAAACTGATACAACCGACCAGTTTTCGACCATTTAAGAAATTATTGATTATTCCTCTCCAAGCCGGAGGTCTTCGATAAGTTACAGGCGGTTGTACGCCTCGCAGGTATCATGTCCAGAATCCAGTGACAAGGATGCTAGAGTCACACTGACCCGGCACTACACAGAATGTATATGTAGCATAATGTATTATCCAGAGATCAGCCTTGACAATAGTTTTGAAACAGGAAGAAAATTATGGAAAATCCCCAGGAGAAGATGAATCACTTCGGATCTCTTCCTAATTCTAATTCGTGGTAGGGGAATTTAATCTGCACGGACGTTCCGCAATGGTGCGTATTGTGCATTATTTCTCTGCTAACCTCACCCCAGCCAGTCCAACTCCTTAAAATAGCGGAGAAGGACCTTGGGTTAGTTCCGAACCTTAGTGTTCACAACTCTTAAATAAATAAATAAATAAAAATAAATAATGCTGGACAATCCACACAGCACTATCTAGCCCCAAAGTAAGCTATTCAAAGCTTGCGTTATGGGTACTAGATAACTGATATATTTAATACATTATATACTTTCATAGATAGATAATTTTTATTATACATAGAAAACACCCAGACCATCAGAACAAATTTCTGCAGATCGTACACAAATTTGGTTCACGACGGGAATCGAACCCGCAACCTCTTGCGTCGCAGGCAGGCTCTCGCCCGCTGCGCCACAGAGGCGGGTAGTTTCCTGTTCGGTAAGAATTCCAACGTGTTTTCAACTCCTTTCTTTAACCATGAGAGAAATCCAAAGGTGTGGAGCAGGAGTGTCGTGGTATTATTTTTCACCATATTGGCACCACATTTGATATCATATGCCACGTTCACACAATCCGACAGATTATACGTATAAATCTGAAGAGTATAATCAGGCCGTGTGCGTTTGAGACCATGAAAATGCCTTCAACTTTGTTGAAACCTTCGCTGTTTTGCAGTCCTTGCAACGATGTCAGGTTGACTGGCAAATCTGGCGATACATCGAATTGCTGAGATGTTTATATAATAATGCCACCATGTCTGATCAGGCCCATGACCACAAAACCTATCCAGTTGCGCCCCGGTTAAAAATTGACAGAATTGGCATTAAGATTAAAGGCGAATACATCTTGCACTTGGGATTTGCTGATGACATCGTCATATTGGCAGAATCATTGCAGGACTTACAACCGATGCTGAACAGCCTAGCTGCTGCCTCACGACGCGCGACGGGTCAATCTGGGTATGAACTTGGATAAAGCTATGATAGAGACTAGGAATATGTCTGCCTCGGGTAGACCCTGCGGGTGAGAGATATCAAGACCGAAAAACTTAGCTGGGTTCAGTTCGTTCTTCTCTCTTCTTCTAATCTCCCTTTATGTTTGAAGACGAAAGTTTAAACCAGTCGTCTCACCCGTTATAACTATGACCTATGACACAAACGTGGCTTAGTGCCACGTTTTGGCAGCATAGGTCATAGTAAAAGTAAAATTCGCTCAGCGAGCTATGCTCGGAGTTTCTCTGAAGGATAGAATCCGAAACGAGGTAATACGACAGAACTTAAGTAGACGACATAGCTCAAAGGATTACCATGCTGAAATGGCAGTGGGCCGGTTATGTATGCCGTAGAACCGACAATCGTTACAGCAAACGAATACTTGAGTGGAGACCATGTGTAGGTAAGCGTAGTGTAGGACGTTTTCCAGTGAGGTGGGGTGACGATCTGCAGCTGTAGCTGGATGAGAAGAGATGAAGACCAAGATAGAAATCGGGTCGGAAGAGATGAAGAGAAGAGGTTGGTGATGATTATGATGATGATGATGATAATATGCTACGAATGAATATTATAAATAATCAATTATACAAACTATAATCCAAAGAAACATTTCTTCTGAAGTTGGCAAAAATGATTTTCGATACATAAATAGTACCTATGTTTTGAACTTTGAATGCAGAAAATTTTATTATTACTATGAATTTTGAAATATATGACATTATTAATTAAATTAGTTTCATTTCCATCAATTTTACTCCTTTATTTGATATATTTTCCCATCAAAAATGAATGGACGAAAACTGGGTAGCAGGTGGTCGAAAACTGGAATTTCTGGACGAAAACTGGGTAAAACAGGGTTTTGAGATTAAAATATTTTTATAAAATTCCCAGATTACTTCACAATTAAATACTTTACAGCTCCCAGAACCACTAGTTCTGGGAGCTGTAGACCTCGCGAGCATACTAAAAGTGAGCTATTTGAGGAATGTAATGTGCAAGTGCATTTTCCGTTTTGTGATTTTTTGATCTTTTTGATTTTTTTGCATCATCTTGTGTAGAATGAGGTCCTTTGTGTTTCTCTCAAATTTGATTGAAAACCATCGATTGTTTGATGAGCTATCCTGTTCATCATGCTGAAGATCCTTGTCAGATCTTCGCCAAACTTTTATGAGACCAACTTATAGTTACTACCTTTCAAATAAAAAAAGAATAATCGAAATCGGATCTCATTTGGTGGAGATATCCAGTATATCAAATAGCCCCCTTTTTGCCCTTTTTTTGGGGGAAGTACCCCTCCATTTAAAAAATCCCCGACGACAAAAAAATTCAAATAAGTCATATAACCTGTGTACCAAGTTTCGTCCAGATCGGTTGAAAAATGCGACCTGTAGAGGAGAACAGACAGACAGACAGACAGACATCCGGACAAACGCATTTTTGACCAATGTGGAAACTGAGACGCTTCGCTCGCTTCGCTCGCTCGGTCAACTATAAGTTGGTCTCATAAAAGTTTGGCGAAGATCTGATAAGGATCTTCAGCATGATGAACAGGATAGTTCATCAAACAATCGATGGTTTTCAATCAATTTTGAGAGAAACACAAAGGACCTCATTCTACACAAGATGATGCGAAAAAAATCAAAAAGATCAAAAAAATCACAAAATGGAAAATGCACTTGCCCATTACATTCCTCAAATAGCTCACCAAAAAACCAACCAAGGAAAGTCCACCAATTTTATTTATTTAAATTTAATATTAGTAGGATAGGAAGTAGGTAGTAGAATAGGTTGGTATCTACCTACTTACCACACTGTTTTCCACAAAGTTTACATGAGCTAACACCAGTCCTTTGGATGTAATCAAAATGCCGATGAACGGCATTTCATTGCCAGCAAGGCATTTTTTATTTATTTTTATCAACTGGTTAACAACTATTATTCACTCCACTCCGCACATGCGACAACTAAACTAGAGAGCATGCATCCGAGACCCACTTCGGCGAGAGAACGTACCTACCTATCTGCCAAAAAGCGGGTAGATTAAAAAATTACATAATGTACCTACCATGTATTTTTCATTAATGCTACGTTCGCATTGCTTTACCTACTTACCTTACCTACCTAGCAGGTAGGTAGATAAATCATCATAAGGTAGGTGGTAGGTACCTACCTTATGATGATTTACCTACTACTAACTACCTACTACCTACGTACCAAGCAATCAACATATTCATTCAACATAACCCAACATGATAAATAAAGTTTCAGATCAAGCAAGTAGGTAGGTAGGTACCTAACGCGCGACGCGTGCGAACGAAAGACGTCGATTTTGTTTTTGTTGCATTCACTTTTATTTCCCGAAGTACACGTACGCACACACACACACTACATTCGGCCTGACTCGGCAGCGGTCGGCGCTCTCGCTAAATTTTAAGCCAATTTGAACTTTGAGTAAAAACCCTTATTTTATTCGGTTGTTATACAGAAACGTATCGGTTACCTATTGAATCGGTTACCGAAACGATACGGTTAGGGTAACCCTTTTCATTTCGGTGATTAACCCATACCGGAATATCCCTGGGTTAAATGCTAAAATGTTTTGATAAATCAACGTGAGTCGGCTAGCTGGCTACCTTGATAATGCACTGCTTTGTGATATGTTATGCTATAATAGTAAATGGAGATAATACTAACCGCTGAGATGTCGGCTGGTAGGGGATAGTGGAGAAAAAGAAACTGTTAGGTATGCCGACCCCACATGAAGTGGGATAAGGCCAAGAATATTATGAAATCAGCAGGTACTTACTCTATGAAGGTTTTCACTGAATTATTCAATTCTTCTAGGTACAAAAGGTGATAGGAACCACCGCCTTCCAGCGTTACGGAACTAAGCTACATAACGTGCCCTTCCCAGGCTGTGAAAACCTAATCTTCGATTCGGATGAGTACTGGGAGTGTGCCATCTCACAGACTTCTATTACGTTGGATCACCAGGTTCGTAAAAAACCTTAATACCATGCCTATAGTCAGATATTTTGATTGAATTAATAGTTACCTACTGCATTATTGATGCACTAGTTGCGCGCCGTGGTTTTACCCGCGCAGATTTAAATCCCGGTATTCCCACGGGATAAAAAGTAGCCTATGTGCTATTCAGACTATAATCAATCTCTCTGCCAAGTTTCATCCAGATCCGTTCACCCGTTCCGGCGTGAAAGAGTAACAAAAATCCATCCATACTTACAAACTTTCGCGTTTATAATATTAGTACAGATATATTGGTTTCCGTAGTCGTTTCCGGTTCAAATTGATACTCATAAAAGCACTCTCTTAGGATCTAACTGTAATATCTTGCCACAGGTGGGCACATGTAAGATGGCACCATTGGGCGACCCTTCTGGAGTGGTATCACCGAGGCTGCTTGTCCATGGAATCAAAGGCCTAAGGATAGCCGATGCATCCATAATACCACGCATTCCCGCCTCACACACCCACGCGCCTGTTGTCATGATAGCAGAGAAAGCTTCGGACATGATAAAAGAATACTGGGGCGGTCTTGCTTAGGCAGGATTATACACAATGGTACTATTCATAGTGCACACATTCATTTAAATGTACTACCTATTCTGCCAATATGGAACATTCTCAAGATCATTAATATTTAGTTTCATAATGTCATTTTACATAATGTATCGGAAACTATGGTTTGTAGGCTAGTAGCGATCCAAAGGACCAATTGAACAAAAAGAAACTTTGAGCTCCGGGATGTTCAAAGCCATCTAGGAACATAAAGGTTTTTGTTTTATGTTCCATATTGTTAAATAATATAAACTGGAGCAAAGTGATAGGTACTGTGTTGGAGTACCTGTAATGCAAAAATACCTACACTCTCAATCTCAATGTCAGTCAGTAAGTACGGCATACAATGCTGCACACTGACAATGTGTTCATGCAAAATGGCCTAAGACCAAAATACTACATCTTTTCAACAAATGATATTCTTGAATATATTATTGCAATAACTAGCTTGTGCCAACTAGTCGGTGTTTTAAACCAAATATTTGTAAATAGGGTAGAATATTATTAAAGCATAAGTATGTTATTCAGTAGATTCACTCAAATGTAATAAATTAATTTAAGATTGAATAAGTGAAGGGAGAACCACAACTTAATGTCACACCACACAAGGTTGGTCACAGTAGTAGTATCTTTAAGATACATACCTATTGTGTGTACATAAAATATTAACAGATAAAATAAAATAATTGATAACTACTTTAAAGATTTATGCATTTAAAGCACTTATATTAAGACCTCAACATATCTGATTTAATATATCTACAACTTTCTAAATTACATTGTAATATAATAATAAAACAAAATAAGGATCAAATCATGGCAGCACACAAATTATTTGAAACTGCACTGATTATAGTAAAGCATGCACTTAACTTTTTAGTACTCAATTTCATGTAATCACACTACTAGGTACCTACTACAATGAAATTATTTAAAAAATTACTATTCCTTAGTGAATTTAGACTTATCTTGTTGTATTATGATGATTCATTCATTTAATCAGGAGACATGCCAGTTTTAGTCTTCCTATTAAGTTTTCTATACAGAAATGACATCCGTTTCTCAATTTCCTTCCATTTGGTGGGCCTTAAAAATGGTGTTGCTGTTCGAGCCCACATCTTTTTTTTTCTTAAAAGAATCTGTAATAAATAATGAATGGTTGTTAGTGGATTTAAAATTTTACTAACAAGTAGGTATGTATGCAAAAAATATAGATACCTAATACCCATAGAAAGAAATGAGTTTAATACCTATTATTTCAATGTGTCAAAAAATTTATACAATAAATCATTATGACTTCAGTGTTTTTTTGCGAAATCTTATCTACAATTCCAGAAATCATAGAAGTCAGCAGTAAGACCTCTCAAGAATGTCATAAGTTTGTCTTTATGTACCTAGCTACCTACATCAAAGGTACAGACTTACAAGTGAAATTGACATGCTTTGTTCTGATCTTAGTTATCTTTGTGATGATGATTAAACAGTGCTTACATGATATTCCCGCCCACTGACTCCTCTGATCCATGAAGGCACATTGTACAAAGTTTTCACAGGATGCAAATTGCCAGGGCCAAGAATGTCTATATAGTCATTCTGACCAAAGAGTGCTTTACGTTCTGTCCATGCATTGGCAGGCCTGAAAATTTAAAATTATGTGGTTGATTATAATTAGGTACTCCATTTTATAAGTGCAAGAAAAAATATTTTGAAATAGTAAACACATAAGTACAAGTACCTGTATTCAGGAACTGGGAGCCTTTTCCCTTGTGATCTAGGAAGTAAACCACCAGACCATAGTTTTTCTTCATAACCATATCTTCTTACCAGTCGTGTTTTATCGGCATGATATCTCGTTCTAAAAATTATTACATTATATTACGGACAAACTGCGATAGGTAAATACAAATCTCGATTATGTTTAAAAAAATTCTAACCTAATAAGGTTTACAGTAGGTTTCCAAAATGCATTGAGCACGGAAGAACCTAGCCATGACATTTTTCACGGTGATGCTATTCGTATGCTAGGCCTAGGTAGGTAAATAAATGATTTTCAATCTTCCTTCCTCTTCCGAATGTTTGTTTTTCTATTTTTTTACCGAATGCGTCCAATTTGAATCCAACCAAAAGTAAGTACATTTACTAGGGATGCGCCGATCCGATCCGATCTTTTGGAAAATTGGATCGAAGCAAACGATCTCACGATTTTTGGATCGGATCGAGACCATACGATTTTTAGGTGGATCGATACAAAATTTTGAAGATCGGATCGCTTAGATCGTATGAATTGAAAGGCGGTTTATCTTTTTTTTTTTTTACTCTGGGAAAAATGCATTACGCATTCCCCCCCATTGGAGGATGGGAGGGATATGTGGGACTCCCTGGTTTCCGCTACCGGTATACCCACTAAACAACCCAGCGGCACTCCTGCGTCGTCTTTGTTGGAGGGGAACTGGGAAACTGGCAGAGCCTTTTCATCCAGTCCCCCGCCGACGACCGCCCGCCTTTACAGCGGGGCCTGCAAATGTCCCCACCTTTACGGCGGGGCCCGCACGCCCCCCTTTTGCAGGGAGGGGCCCGGGATCGACCGCAAGTGCTCAGCCGTTCCCGCCCGACGGGAGTGGTGGGTGAATATGTACAATGCGGGAGAAGGTGCCCCCAGGTCTTCTCCCGCTATTCACCACATAGCGGCGCGAGAAGTTAAGGCGTCTCTCGCGCACGCTCTACCGCCTCGTCCGTCCGGGCTGTCTAAACAGCCCAGACCCACCTGGGTAGACCAAAAGGTCTACCCTGCCTCATCACACTGTGCCCTCTGCTGATCAGAGGGACACGTGGAGAGGCCCGCCATGTCGGATTATTAGCCACCATGAAACACGTCCGCAGTAGGTACTCTGCAGGCGTGTTTCATGGTGTTACCAGGGTGCACCACGAGGAGGTTACCCGACCTAGCACCCCAAAGGCGGTTTACCTACATCAGCAGTAACTACTCACGATTTAGGACCGAACTTGATCTTTTGTTGACGTTTCGTGCTAAACTTGGAAGGAGCATCTTTTGCGAGTAGATGCACTATCATCTTATTACATTTTAAATAATCTGACTGCGTAAGTATGTAAGAAAAAATAGGTAGATACGAGTTATTATGTATGGTTCGATGAGTTTCTACTTATTATTGTCTCCGAGTATCAGATATGTGCAAACATTTCGTTTGTAAAAAATTGGTAAAAAAAAAAGTGCAGAAATGGTGTCTTGCTATTTGCATCCGATCTGGAGCGATTTCCTTGATATCGGATCATGCGATCCAATCCGTGGATCGGATCGACGCATTACAATCCGATCCGATTCATAAAATCGGATCAATGATCAGGGATCGCGCATCCCTAACATTTTTACTTTTTTTTCGCTTCCGAGGGGAGTAGGCTATAGTTTGAAACCATACCGCCTAGTCTAACGTTAATTTTTTCACACAAGTTTCGCAACTCGAGTTACTAGCTCGAGTTAACTCGTTAGAGTTGATAATTTCTAACTCGAGTTGACTATTTTTTTTTGCTTGTGTGTGTAAGCCAACTTCGTCATGCATTGTCGAGTTTATATAGCTATTTTAATTGTCACAACATAGAGTTGGATGGAGCAACGCCGTTCTCACAAAAATGTGGGGTTTCGTGAGAACGCCAGAAAAACACAAGGAGAATGTGGAAATCTCGTTTAACATGTTTTTATCGCGTTCTCGCGAGAATGTGGAGCGAGCTTAAAAATTTATATACTCAGTTTAACTAGAGTTACTTGAATTTCAACTCGAAGCATCTCTACTAGTCTGTGACTAGTAGGGATGCGCACTACCTATTGTACTACTTGGTTTATGATCTTAGAGCATTTATAACGGGAGTTGCCAAGCGCTACTTTTAGTACTAAAATCTTTCTGCCGGTTTTCGCGGGAGGCGAGGTAGTACGGTACACAACACATTTACATAATCACGCATACTAATGCAGAAAAATTAAGCGTCCCTATAAACGCACACGCAAGTAAAAGCTGTACACCAACACAAAAACAATAACACAATTAAAGAATTACTGTTGTTACACTTTTGTTTAGTTACACACTAACACAAAAAAGTAGTGATGGGTTGTAAAAAGACCGACAAAATGAATGATTTCATATGAATGAAATCAGGGTGGTTCAAAATCATATACTTTTCCTTTTTTTAGCCAAGATTAACATACGTGTACCTGTCTAGCCTAGTAGGTATTACTAAGTAAATAGAGTGCTGGCACCGACTCCAAAAATATCAGTAATTGTATAATGTCATAATAATAAAATTGTAAGATTTGTTGAAAAAATGGATACCTATTTGTAAGTAGATTGAAATATAAATCCATAATGCATTTATTTTTAACTTCTTAGTGTATTTTTCATAACGAATTGGATAGCAGTTTTGGAGTCGGTTTTTTTTGCAAAAAATATTTTATTAAGAGTTTGTAGAGCGTAATCTCTAAAACTACTGAAACGATTTTAAAAATTATTTTACAAATAGAAAGCTACACTGTTGTTGAGTAACTTTACGCTATATTCTATTTTCGCAAGTAGTAAGTAATCTTTCAAGTAAGTAGTCTTTCATGAATGCATTTTTAGATAAATATTTTGTTTCTTTATTGGTATGATGTGTCCAGCAGTGGACTTACATAGGCTGATGATGATGATTGGTATGACGGGGAATGGTGATGAAAAATAGTGGCAACGATAAAAAAGTAGCCCATGTCCCTCTCCAGCTAACATACTACAGCTATACAAAAATCACGTTTATACGATTCTGCGTTCAAAAAGTATAAAGAAAATAGCAATAAACCAACGACACAGCACAACTAAAATTTTAAGGGAGCTCCATAAAGCGACGTATTGAAGGCAGAATGACAGAGACAGTTTTTGTAGAGTCCAATACTGAACCTGCTTTTTTTAAATCGGTTAAATATGGGTACAAAACAAATCGCATTTTATTCTAATTTTACGTTCATTCCATCATTCATTCAATCGATTTCGCTCAACTAGTCCCCACACTACGCCTTCTACCAAGGAATATAAATTCACCGACACCTCCTACCAAGACGATGGCGTCGTATTAAGAGTCCGGTGACCCCAGCTCGCAATTTCAATTTGAGACGAGTCCAAAAATCGATCTGTGTATAGCTATCTCTGTTTAGCTGGTGCAGGCGCGTGTGGGGCAGGAACGAGGTACTACGTATACACGCACACACTCAAGCACCGCTACGGTTGTACTATTTTTCCTACGAAAGGTAGGTAGGTACCATAAACCTCTGCCATTGATAACAATTCGAAAGCGGTAGGTTAGGTACCTACTCACTCACCATGGTAACTATTTCTTTGGGCATGTCATGTGTGTAGTATGTTTATACTGCTTACCTTTTGCGTTTCATAGGTAGGTAGGTGCTTACATTTAGAAAAGTGCACTGTGCAAGTTTGGTACCTACTCCTACCTACCTACCTATTTTTAAAAAATATAAAAGTGAATACCTACCTATAGTTTGCTTTTTTTTCTTCAAGTTAGGTATTTGACAAGGCCTACGCACTTATACCTATCTCAAGAAACCTATCAATCTATCAGGAAATAGGTACTTACCCATGTAGGTAGATATCTAACCTACCTCTAGTCCAGCCAAATTCGGTGGGACATTTTTGTAAACTAGCCGAATTTGGCTGAACTGTACCTACCTAGGTAGGTTCATCATAATTCGTCAAATTATGATCTGCTTCTAAAATAGAATTATATAAAATACGAGTAGGTAGGTACCTAGTGTTCCTACCTACCTATTATTATGAAATTATGATATGACTAGCTGCGCCCCGCGCTTTCACCCGCGCGTATTGTGTTACCAAAATAGCGCAAAAAATATGTACTTTCGATAAAAATATGCGTCGCACTCATCGCTAATGGCGCATCCACACATGCCGCCGGCATTACCGCCGGCTTTCAGACCGCCCTGCCGCCGGCTTTACCGGCGGCCAGCAGATACGGTTGCAATTTTCGCAGTAGTGTTGTGACTTATAAAATAAAAGTAAAAAATAAAAGTACTGCACTATCATCCCAGTTAAATTCTGTCATTTCGTTATTTATATGAAACTAGCTGGTACCCGCGACTTCGTCTGCGTACTTTTAATCTCTTCATCTCTTTTTTTCGCAATAAAAGGTACCCTATGTTCTTTCTCAGGGTCTAAAGATTGTCTGTGCCAAATTTCATCAAAATCGGTTGAGAGGTTTAAGCGGGAAAGCGTAACAGACAGACAGACAGACAGAGTTACTTTCGCATTTATAATATTAGTTGGGATGATGTTATATATGAATACGACAACAATACCACTCCGTATCGAAGCCGCAAGCAAGCAAGCAAACTGCCACCGGCAACGAAAGAAAGCCGCGCGTGCCGCCGGGCATGTGTGGATGCGCCATAAGGTAACCTTAGATCGACTGAGTGGTGGGGATCAAAGTTATGGATCGCGACAGTGTACTCGGGTTTTTCCGATTTAGAGCCGGTGCGTGACGGACGTGTGCAACCACGGAAATATGTTTTCTCTGTTCCGTGTGTGCCACGCTCCGTAAAATTAAATGCGTAGTTATGATACTTTTAATTACTTACTGCTGAACTGATTATGTAGTTCAGTAAGTTATTTTACTAATAGAAAACTACATTATCCCTGAGTAGGTATTCAGTTACCTACAAATTTGAAGTTGTACCGTACCTACCCACCTTGGCGGAGGCGGGCGGCGCGCGGCCCGCTAAGGCCCCCCCCCCGGCGCCCCACGCTTCGCCAGCCACCGCGCCTTTGACGCCGCTCGCGCATTCCACCCGAGATAAAACCCTAAATTAGTATATTTTTTATATATTTGTGATATAAGATAAGGAAACAAAAGATCGATTTAAAATTAGGTAGTGGTAAGTATAAACAACCGAATCAATTTACTATTGAGGTAAGCCTTGTGGGGTAACCATATCGGTAAAACACTACGACATATACTTACCTATAATGGTAGATAAAAAAAAATATAGTGTGAGATATTACGGCTTGTTCGTCATCTCGCGGGTTATTACCTTTTTTTTTGGTCATCAACTCGCGGGCCCATAAAAGTACAGTCATTATAAAAAATGTATTGAAACCAAAGTAAGTACCAACTATACTTCGTTGGTCTGGCTGTTTATGTATAATAAAAAATATCTATCTATGTAAGTATATAATGTATTAAATACCTATATCAGTCATCTAGTACCCAAAACACAAGCTTTGAGTAGATTACTTTGGGGCTAGATGATGCTGTGTGGATTGTCCAGCATTATTTATTTATTTATATTTATATAGACCTTTAAAAAAATAAACATTGATATGTAGCTAGACTGCATCTACTTATTATTATATAATTTCGATTGAAAAGTACGGAATGAGGCAAGGTTACTAACCCCCGGTTTCTGAAAGCCCGATCAACACTAATCGGCTATCAAGTCACTTGCTATCTCTATCTAATTTGATGAGTTCTTCTCCGTCACCTGTGGAGTGAAGCAAGGTTGCGTGCTTGCGCCAACTTTATTTGTTTTGTATTTCTCTGTCGTGTTCAGAAAGTTACCGACCTACCATTTATTTATAATAATTCGTACCGTCAATCACACTAATAGTTATTATAAATACAACAGTTGCGATGGACTTCATTATGAAAGAAAAAAAAACTTATTTATTTATCAAAAAAAGGAAAATGATAGGTATTTGCAGGAAAATGATATAATTTGCATTTCAATCAATCTCTACCTTTCCGAGACACCCTGTAGGTAATAGTAAGCATCAGAACCACTGGACCATGTTCGATTTTTTATGTTTGGAAGCTATCAATATTTATTACCTTTTTTGTACTATTTAGTACCTCAATTTCCTCAATCGAGAAAACATGAAAAGAAAGTTGCCAGCCATTCTGAAAACTAAATGAAACATTTCGTAAGTAGGTAGGTATAGTGCGCGTCACACAAAAAGAACGCTGAAAAACAGTGGAGGGGATGTGTTTGCGCATAGGTACAAAATACTCGCGAAATCACACCCTCTCCCCACCTACTCCTCCTTCCAGCGTTCTTTTTGCACTATACATACCTATGTACGTATCTACCTACTTCACTTACCTAGGTATATAAGTAGGTATAGTGCGCTTCAGCCAAAAAGAACGCTGGAAAACAGTGGAGGAACACACTGTGATTGCGCATACAAAAATCACGAGCCATCACACCACCCCCTCCTTCCGGCGTTCATTTTGCGTGCCGCGCGCTAGGTATACCTACCTAGCTACCTATTACCTACTATATGAAAACGAGGTAGGTACATAATAATAAAACAAGTTAGGTACTTAGTATGAGATACATCCCAACGTTCCGAGTCCATATCAGCAACCAAACCAGAAGCGAAAAATATCAAAAGTCCGTAATAAACAAAGCCACAAATAAACAGGTCGTAGTACGAGTAGGTACCTAAGTACCTATGTATTGTTTCCAAACAAACAACGAGCAGGGTCAAGAATAGTGAACAAACAAATACGCACGCACGCACAGCCACAGCACAGTAACTTGTCAGACACTGATTTAGAAAATAACAAATAACAATAGCCTCTCCTTTCTCATACCATAGTAGGTAAGGTACCTACTATAGGTACTACGTAACGTATATCTACCTATTAGTACCTACTTTCCCGGACGAGCCATTCACAAAGAAGTTCTTTGAAGAACTTGAAAGAGAACTCTAGTAGTTGAGTTCTTTGAAAGAACTCAACTACTAGAGTTCTCTTTTACTAGGTACTCTGTTACAACCTTAGTTAGTTAGTAAAAATTACTCATTAGGTACCTACTGCACACACAACACAACGCACAATAAATAAACTGACGAATAAAAAATGACCCAATTTACTCAATTTGAAAAAAAAATCTTATATGTATCTACCTAGCTACTAGCTAGCCTGCATAATACAGAGCGAGGGTGACGTATCATTCCATCTTACTTGCCCGTGAACTGCCGCCGCGGCGCGGCTCGGACGCGACGGGACTCGGGACCTGACCGACCGACATCTCCTCCCTCCTCCTCGCTCATCGCATCGCCCCGCGCCCGGCCTTGTTCAACAAGGTTTGCGCGTACCAGGGCGACGCGATGCTTGCCTCGAAGTATCAATCGACACGTACCGAGTCGTGCGAGTACTACCGGTACCTTGTTCGACCCAATAGTCGAATTAGGTACGCGTAATCGCATGGAAATACCTGGTATTTATACTTGGTCGAGTAAATACGCTTCATCCCTACTCCGAACGAGCCCTACGGAGGTATCTAGGTAGGTACCTACCTACTTCTCTACTTCACTTACCTAGGAACATAAGTAGGTATAGTGCGCGTCAGCCAAAAAGAACGCTGAAAACAGTGGAGGAGATATGTTTGCACATAGGTACGAGATACTCGATTATTTATTATTTATTATTATTATATTCTGCAATAGAATAGGTACCTATAAAAGAATAAAATACGAGTAAGTACATACCTACCCTACTTGCCTATTATTGTGAAGTTATGAAATTGACGACCTCTGTGGCGCAGCGGGCGAGAGTCCGCCTGCGACGCGAGAGGTTGCGGGTTCGATTTCCGCCTCAGAACAAATTTGTGTAACAAATTTGTTAGTCTGGCTGGGTGTTTTCCATGTAAGTAGGTATAATAAAAAGTATTTATCTATGTAAGTATAATTATAATGTATTAAATTGAATACCTATAATTGTATCAGTTATCTAGGTTGTACCCTTATCACCAGCTTTGAGTAACTTACTTTGGGGCTAGATGGTGCTGTGTGGATTGTTCAGCATTATCCTATTATCCTACAAATATTATAAACGCGAAGTACCTAGGTATGGACCTTCCTCTCCTTCTGGCGTTTTTTTTGCGTGTACGCACTATACATAATCTAGGCACCTACCTACTTTCCTACTAATATCCTACTATATGCTAATCCCGTGGGAATACCGGTATATAAAACTACGTGGGTGAAACCGCGGGGCGCTACTAGTCCTACTAATATTATAAGCGTGAAAGTTTGTAAGTATGGATGGATGGATAGGTAGATGGATGGATGGATGTTTGTTACTCTTTCACGCCGGAACGGTTGAACGGATCTTGGTGAAAATAGGCACAGAGATATAATATATCTAGTCTGGAATAACACATAGGCTACTTTTTATCCCGTGGGAATATCGGGATTCAAACCTACGCGGGTGAAACCGCGGGGTGCTACTGGTTTATTACAATAATGGATGTTTTTTTGTTATACGTAGAAAACACCCAGACCAACGGAACTAATTTCTGCAGATCGTACACAAATTTGATCCGGAGCGGGAATCGAACCCGCAACCTCTTGCGTCGCAGGCGAACTCTCGCCCACTGCACCACAGAGGTTGTCTTATTTTTCCTCCCCCTTCTTCCAGCGTTCTGTTTGCGTGACGTGCACTATACATGTAGGTACCTATCTACCTAATCCACGGATTTTCTCTATTCCGTGACCTAACCTACCTAGGTAGTAGGTAGGTACTTCCCTTATTCACATACCTATACAAACAACATGTTAGACCTACGTATGTGTTTACTCTAAATATGAAAACAACTAGGTAAGTAAATTATGTAATAAAGTAGGTACCTAAGTTAGGTAGGTATAATGAGATCCCCCATACGTTCCGAGTTCATAACAAGAACCAAACGAACTGAAAAATATCGAAGTCCGTAAACAAAGCTACAAATAAACAGGTCGTAGTACCTATGTAGGTATCAATTGTTTCCAACAACCAAAGCGGGAAATCTCAATCCAAGCCAGCGGCACAGTCAATATATTACTGAACAAACAAATACGCACGCACGCACAACACAGTAGGTAGGTAGCTTGTCAGGACACTGATTTAGAAAATAACACATAACAATAGCCTCTCATACCACAGTACCTAGGTGTAGGTACCCCTACGATGACCTCCGAATGAGCCCCGCCGCGCTCCAGACCCTGAGCAACGCGGCGGCGGCGTGGAGGCGGCGCGGCGGTGGCGCGGCAGGGCGGGCGGCGCATAAATAGACACGTTTCATTCAGACGCTTCAGTCTGTGTGTGCGTGCGAACTTGTCATGTCCGAGCGATCACACACACAACCATAGTTTCCCGTCAACGTACGCCTCCTCGTGCACGGTGCGATAGCACTAATAGAAGTTTGAAATTGGCGTGATTTTGGTTGTATTCCTTAATACCAAAAATGATGACTGAAAACTTTTCGTATTCTTCACATAGTATTTTTTTTCTGTAACTAGACAATGTAAGCTATGTTCCTTTAGAATCAATATGTGAGATATTGTTGTTTTTGATTCGAAATAAGTAGGAAGAAAACTTGTAAATTTTAGCATAAAACAGTGCAAAATGCGATTGGCTTTTATTTCATTTCAGGGAAATTATTTGAAAAAATAACTATGTAGTGACACGCATAAATACTATTCGAATACAAATAATACAATAATATAAGGGAAATATGCTTGAATCAGAAATCATTTTGGTATTAGGTTTGTATGGGAAATGGCCCTCCGCTGGGGCCTTAAAACTGTCGTAACTGGTATTCCAATAAATATAAATTAAACGTAATTACAAAAACAATTGACTAAAATATCACTTACTTGTGATAGGAAATACCGTGTTCCCTAAAGTTTGATGTCTCTGATCTCCTTTTACACCGAAATACCGCACAATTCACCATTTTTACTGAGCACTACTTCGCGACAAGAAACGACAACTAATGGCCGCGCGGTGATGAGTGAAGTAGTTTTATATAACGTGCATGGCCATGTCGCGTCTTATGGCCGGCAGAGGGGTACGCCTTGCGTTAACATCTCCAGTTATAAATGCTCTAAGTTTATGATGTACCTGCTATGTACCTTTGCTTTGTAGTTGTACCTAGTCTGTGAATATGCCTAGTCTGTGTGCCAATCACAGACTAGCTAATGAGGATGCGCTAAGGAAAGGAATTTGTATACGGCAAGGAATTTAGGTATACCGATCATTACATTCATTACACCAAGGAATTTTGTCTTTATTCAAATTCAAATCAAATCAAATATGTTTATTATGGAAACAAAAATACAAGCTACTTAAAAAGTGAACGATGATATCTGCAAAAGTATTAAACTGTGTGTAATTCCTTGCATTACTCACACGGACACGGAGCTTTACCGCGCTGAATGAAACGTACCTAATCGTACTTAATATCGTACTTATTGTAAGTAGGTACAGCAAGTAAAATAATCAAAATGACTTGTGTCTAGGACCAATAAATGAAAAAAAAAAAACAATCCAACGAAACAAAATGGCCGATCATCTATAAAAATTGTTGAATTTTGTGGAAACTTTTGTAGGTACGCAAAGAGCAACTTCTTTCTGTTTGTATCATCATCAGTTTCGAAGAGTTCTAGTTTGTGAAATATTAATGTTCTAAACTAATAATAATGTTTTGAATGTGAGTATCCCTACGAATTACTTTTTGTGAAAAAACAAGCACTGTTTCTGTTTGTTTATCCGTCCGTTCCTTTTAGATTATGTTAACATTACATCCTTCGGTTGATCACATCACATTATCCTATTTCTATGTATTCATCTGTTGAAAATACTTCCAGTAGGTTTAGTGCGCGCAGACTGAATATTATTGATGTAAAGTTTCAAACAAATGATGACACCTAATTCTAACTATTGTGGCCATGAGTAATTGAGCGCGCAATTGCGTTGTTTGTTTACCTTTCGTGCTAGGTCTCTAAATTTGTGAAACGAAAAAAAAAACAAATTTAGTTGATGTTATACACGTTTAACTCGTTTTCAGATTACAAAAATATGTCTAAAAGAGATCAAGATCGGAACGAAAGGAAGTTGGACCCCAGCGATTACGAAAACATAATACATCAGCACAGTATATTTGAATCGTCCAGGTCGAAACACCACCAGGAACTTCCCAGTTTCCCAGGGTTTACTAATGCTGAAACTCAAACTAAAACAAGTGATATAAAGAATCAGGCAGTGCCGCCAGCTTTGGGACCGTGGCATAATTACCCGTGGTGGATGCTTGCCAGCACGTCTAGAGCCATCCCTAATCAGGATGACTATCCAGAGAATAGTGACCATGCCAAGGTAAAACAAGAACCTCCTGGTGCTGGGACTCCCGACAGGGATTCCGTTCAACCTGAATACCATGACACTGAGCACTACCCTGTTGGTAGGGCTACTCCTCCAGCAGGGCTAGACTCATTCTGTGATGACTGCTCTGATCCATTCTGTGATTCTAGTACAGCTATTTGTCGAAAACTCTTCCACTGTCCCCATTGTAGAAAGAGCTACCCAACCATCCTTGAGTTTAATACCCATCTAACAGGAGTGCACCCTGCTCAAAAGCCATTTAGATGCCAAATCTGTTTGGAGCCTTTCTACAAAAAGTCACATCTACGTCGTCACCTGGACTCTAACCACACCCGTAAGGATGTTAACAAGTGCTCTGTGTGTTCGAAATACATAAAAGACAAGAGTAACTTACGTAAGCACATGCAAGTACACACGGGGCGGGTGCCTCAAAAACAGTTCAAATGTGACTTGTGCAACAATAAGCGGTATATGTCCTTAGACAGACTGAATAATCATAAAGTTGTATGCACAGGGGAAAAAGTCTTGAAATACTGCGATATGTGCAATAAAGTTTTTGATAATTCCCGTTCACTAAACAGTCATAAAAAGGTTCACGCCCGAGAACTGAAATGTGAAAATTGTGGTGAGCAATTGCGGTCATTGGAACAATACACAACCCACAAAATGGTATGTCAGGGAACTTCATCAGAAGCTGGTGCTGGCCATAGTGGAGCAGCAGGTAATATTAATGCACCTATGAACAGATGCTGCACCCAGCCTGGGTTGTGTGAGCATGACAAACCTGCATATCTGAACATTCCTGGTTATGCAGCCAGTAGGGTCCTTGATGGTCGGGTTCTTGATGCCACCATGTCATCATTAAAATCAGGGATGAACAACTGACAACAGTACCATATATACAAACTGCTAGAGTATAGATTTCCAACCATTTCTTTTTTTTTAACAAGATTACCAAATAATTAAATGACAGTAATGATTTTCACAATTGAAAAGTTCACAAGACTGATGCAAATATCCCGCCTCACGACTTGCTTTATTATTACCATTTAAACATAGACCTTAGTTTTGTAGGTTAATGTTCTGGTAGGATAAGGAGGGACTTATTTGAGCATGTTTTTTAATATGATGTGTGTACTCAAATGTGCTCAAATTGTTACCTACTTTTAAAAAGTTCATTTTATAGTTTCAAAAGAGTATTGCAATATTAATTCCATTGACAGTTAACACAAATTGATTTGAAAATTTAATTTTAAATGATTTAACTCTTAAACACTTTGACTGATTTAGTGTAACCATGATGTGCAGTATTACAATCATAAAACAATCTTTATTTTTCTAAAGTTGTAAGAAGTATATTATTTTTATATTTTTTTAAGATTCCATCTTAGTTAATATTGTTTAAATAATAAGCAAGCGTAAGGAGACTGTTATGATGAGCACACTATTTTTCCAGTGCTCTCATTTACATTATGTATATTCTCCAAAGACAAATATATCTGCAGTGGTATACATATTTTAATATGTATTTTGAATGTCTTGTTAATATAGGACAGCTTTTATACAGAATTTAAACTTTTAGGTCATGAAGTTGACCAGTAGAGTAAGAGAGTTATCATAAAGTATCAGCTTCATAAAGTGCAATGAACCATTGGCAAAGCCTTGAAAATGTTGTGGTTAAGAAAATTGTCTATACCCAAAAATATTCTTGAAGTGTTATACACTCAAACCTCTGCTGCAATCTATTTGATAGTGTAATGTATGTGTTAGTTTATTATTAGTAAAAAGCTGTATCTGCAAATATTTGTATTGTGTTAAGTACGTAATCAATCCCAATTATGATTTAAACCATTCTTAATAATTATGTAACTGAAAAAATATAATTGGGATGTTTTCGGTTTACTAATGAAATAATATAAGTTAGAGGCTAAATTTAAAGATGTATAAGAATAAAGCCTCTATTTTCTAAATATAGCAGTTATTGTACTCTTAAATTTTATCCTGAGAATATACCTACTATATTTTTTATTACTTGTTTCTATTTTATTTATGTGTTATTTTAAAATAGCACTTCTATTTGGAGGCTTTTATTACTTATTGTAGTTGTTGCTATTTACAAATTGTTTAACATTAATTTCATTATTTTATTTTAATGGTTAGATACAAACATTTTAGACAAGTTACTTTATGTTATTGTTCATAGGTTTTTCTACATTTTATTATAATGAACTTCCATAATTATGTACTAATAATTGGGTAAAAAGTTTATTTTATTTTCTAAATTGGAAAATATTGTGTAAGAGTAGGTAATAAATAAGGATTATGTAAGGTATATTTCATTCAGAATCTTATTATTGTAGATTTGATATTTTGTGGGTAGGCCTATAAATTGTCAAGTATATGCTTGTTAATTGAAAATATGTATGAGCTGTAAGTGAACACCAATTTATTTCGTGTTAATTTTTTTTGGTGCAGTTACACCAATAAATTGTAAGTAAATGTTATACAGATTGTTTTACTTGTACTTGCTATAATTTGAGGTGCATTGTCTAGCTTTTCAAAATTAGGTATAGTTTACACTGTGTGCCGATTTTTATGAGCTGTGTTTTCATTGATTATCATTTTCGGCAAACAGCTGCATAATTAATGGAGGGATGGATTCAGAATGTGGACATATGCCTGGATCGATCGGTAGATAGTATATTTGTTTAGCGCGCATTGGCCGGAAATTATTTTTCATAGTAAATGCAGCTTATCTTTGTTGTTTGTTATAGCTTAATCAACCATAATTCACTAATAACAAAAACATAAACGTCGGTTTATGCATCAGAGAACACCTACGAGAATACACTGTATTCTCACTGGCGTTCCTTCCGTGCGATCTTGCTTTTGAACGGGTTGTTGTATAGTCGCGAGACGTCTCACCACGACTAGTGGGGCTTTATCGTGTCTTCATTCAAAAACCGCTGGAAAAATAGCTCGCACGGCACCTGTGTCATTGAGTACACCTTTACACAATCGCAGTAGGTACAGTTGTATAAAAACATGTCGATCTCTTTATTGGTGGTTCATTGTTAAATTCCCATGAAAGTGGAAATGTGCCCTGTCGCTTAGATGAGGTGGTACAGTCAACTGCAATAAGATAGTTACGCTTCATCACTTTCAAAATTACCAATGTCTTAACTTCAGTTTCCGCATGTAGATCTACCAAACAGTCCAAACATAAGCTCAAAACAACTTGAATGCTTTCTATTGTAACAATCTTACTACAGCCAGGCGACTACCGTGTAATTCATTGGATCCCTGTAGTTGGGTACGTCAAGGAACTTAGTGTAGTGTTTATTTATTTGTCATAACGGAACTTCAGTCATACAAGCAAAAAGAAGGAAATTATCTACGAAACTATCCAAAATAATCGAAACCTAGGTATATCTTACTCGTTTAATAAAATAAAATAGGGTTCACTAATCTATCGGCAACATAATTGCATCTGATAGTAAAATGTTTACTAACACGTTAACTAGGGACTTGATAATACCTACAAGTCCAGTTATAATAAAATTGACAAAAGCATGTTTCTTTTTTTTAACTTTCGTTACAAAATGTCGATAACCAATTTAATATTACCTAGTTCCTTGACATTCAAAACTTTCACAGAACTACATCTTTAGAACTTTAGTATCTAGTGTACTATGCACATAGAATTAAGAAAAAATGTGTTCATATGAATTTAGTTAGGTACCCTAGATTATCTTAGTTTGTTTACTAGTAAATTAGACTGTAAAACAGTAAGTTCTGTCAATAATGTTGGAGCATTTTTCAAAGTTTAGCCTTCCATTGTGCCGCGTAAATGAGAGAGCCAAATACTTGTATGTTTCTAGGGATGCTATTGTAAGCTCAGACCAAATAAAAATATTTGTCTGAGATTGTAAGTACAATGCTACCTCTCTCACCATGTTTGCATGTTCACTTTTATGTAGTTCTACTTCATAGAATCTTAGTTATGATGCAATGTTGTATGTGGCTATTTTATACCCTTATCTTATCTCTACCTAAACTAATGTCACGAATAAATCAAATTTCCTTTGTTTTATACCCTTTGTTTTATTTTCTACCTTTTTAGGAAACAATTGTTTTGTTGTTTCTTAGCACAAGAAAATAAATAAATCAGAGGTGCTAAGGTGGAATTACAAGTAATAGGTATTAATTCCATGTCTTCTACACAAGACCATTTCTTAAATGTATAGTGCGCGTCATGCAAAAAGAAAGCCGGAAGGAGGGCTAGGGGGTGTGATGGCACGAGTATTTTGTATGCGCAAACACATCCCGTCCATGGTTTTCCAACTGTTAAAATATGAAGTCAAAAGATGGCGCTGTAATCGAATATAATAATTTGTATGTAAAAAAATTTATCATAAAATATAAAGTGTCTCGCAGGAACATACTTATCTTATTTTTTGCAAAAATATACATTGTACCAGGTATAATATGCTAAATCTATTAAATCAGATGATAAGTACCAAAGCACAATTTTTTTATGTGAAGTCAAGTACTAGGTATTTATAATTAGTATTTTTATATAACCACTCTTCCTCTCTTCACAGCAGCCTTCACAACTTTAGATTTCTTTTCCTTCTTCTTTTTACCAATATTTTCCTTCCTCTTCTTCTGTCTATCTTCTTTCTTCTGTTCAACATTTTTGATCCTTGAGTCCCAATTCTTTTGACTCTGCTTTTTTCTTTGTTCCTGCGTTAAAAAAAATTGAAATGTAATTTAGTACAAACACATACCTACCTAGTAAAAGGAATATAGATTTAGAGAAAATTTGTTTCATATCATTGCATTTGTACCGTTTTTTTTATAGATTTCTTTAGAAGTGTTGGATCATCCTTCACTTTTTGACCTTCTGCTTTCTGTAGAACTGTCTTCCATGCAAGTTTCTCCTTTAATTCCTTAACTTTACTGCCATCATTATTTTCTTGTAACTGTTTGAACTTCTGTTCCTGCAGTTTTAAGTTTTCCAGGATCTTCTTCGGGTCTTTCTCAACTTTGTTAACTTTATCTAAAAAAACTTAAATTTTAGTACAAATTAATTGGCAGACACATTTGAAACTGTTTTAAAATAGCCAGTAAATTGTTTACCTTTTTGACCAGTATTAGCAAAATCAAATTTGGAAAATACAAGTTTTCCCTCAGTGTTAAATACAGGTTTGCTGGCTTCAGCACTTAGTTTTGATTTCATCTCTTGTTTCACTTTATCTGGTTTTGCATTATCTTCAACTAATGGTGTGGTATCACCTGACGGTTTTGGTTTTTTGTTTATCCTTTCCCTCTTTTTTATTTTCTTATTTAATTTGCTATTCAAACTCTTTTTTTCTAGCTTATTTTTTAAATTAAAGTTGTGTTGAGATTTGATTTTCTGGAGTTTTTCCTCAAGCTCTGCTATACTTCGTGCGCGTTTTGGAACCTCTGTGTCTGTACTTTTGTTTTCATTGTTGTTTACAATCTCATAGTCCATGTTGTCCTCATTTTCTGCAAGAATTTTTTAAGATTACTTAGTTTACCATCTTCTACCTTCCCTAATTCAACTATCATCTCATTTCCTCTAGTCTCATAGCAATGTGAATGCCACAGAAATGCTGATCCAAATGCTTCCTTATCTACCTCTTTTCTGCACAGGCATTGCAGATAGTATGTTTTTCATAAATATTAACTCTTTGCTAAGTTCTGCTTTTAGCTGTTTTAATTTTGATGGTTTTTTCGAAGATTTTTCTGAAGTCATCTGTAAAATAAATGTAAAAAATCGGTATGTACATAAACAATGTAGGTAAGCATGGTTAAGATAGAAAGTAGTAGATAAATAATACTAGGTATGTAATATCGTAAAAGTAAAAAAACTGGTTCACTTACTGTTCACTTACTTTGATTAAGCCTCGGCGCTATTGGAAACAGGATTATTATTAAAAAGGAAAAAGAGCGTGTTTTCTAACTCCTGTACGATGGTGTTTACACTGGGCATAAAAGCACTGGGTAGGTACGTTTATGTGTTTTGGTATGTCATAAAAAATCGAAATAAAATCAAAAAAGGAGCACCACACAATTAAACGAACGTAACTTAATTTTAACCTCAAAATGGTTCAACAAAATAGAAAATCTCTTGATTTCTTTTAGCTCAAGCAACAAAGCAAAGCACGCACGCACGAGAAATGTGTTGAGAGAGAGAGATGTCACTTTGACAATTGACATTGACACTGTTTATTTTTTCTTTTAGTATTGCCAACAAAAGATACTCAAAATTACATTAATATAAAATTAATTGTCATATATTTAGTTTGGATTACGGATTTACGTACAAACAATCTAGGCTCAGATTTCCAAAATTTGTGCACAGCTGGGAGGCTGAAATTTTTGTCACACGTAGGTCTACACTTAGGAAGCCTACATCTGAAATCGTTTCACACGGCGAAGGCTAGTTTCCGAGAAATTAATTCTTTTAAATCCAAATTTTCCCGTACAAAATGCAACTAACACGAGATTTTTGATCATCTGACTGTGACATTGACACGTTTCCACAAAATCGCGGGGTTTTTGGCATCTGACAGCAACAGTGACATTCGTTTGATGGTTCTGGCAGCCATTTTATTGTTTTTTTTTGGTAGAATATGAATAAAAAGAGTGAACAAAGACTTTGTACTTATACAAAGTCTTTGGCTGTGTATGAATGATAAGTCGTGTTTTTTTTCTTGCAGTCGAGTCGTTTTCTAAATGTGTCAAAGAACTACACAAGTACACAGAGCACCCTAAGTTGAGTAAGTTAGGTTCTAAATGTGTCACGGAACCGACACAGAGCACCCCGACTTGAGTAGGTTAGAGTTCGAAATGTGTGGCAAAACAGACACAGAGCACCCCATCTCCACGCAGTCTTGTGGTCCCTACCCCTAGAGTGTATTTAAAAATCGAGGAGACAGAAGCTCGCGTGTAGGTCCTGAGTGGAGCAAGTCCGCGAAGCCGAGTGGAGGAAGCGGTGAAGGTTGAGCGGGAGAAGCGACACTCAGGGGCGACCCCGCGAGAGTTCTGGCGGAGCAATTTCAGTGTTTATTGAGGGGAACCCCAACTTGAGTAGTTTAGGTTTGAAATGAGTCCCAAAACTGACACAGGGCACAAAAAAAAAGTAAAAGTTAATTTTACAAATAACGTAGAAACTATACATCTCTTCGGGAAACGCACTTCAGGGGAGAGAATCCCTCCCCTCTCCTGCCCTTCCACCATTTTGCAATTTTTTATAGGTACCGTGAGATTCGTTAACTTTGCCGCGACACATGACTTTGCCACCTCCCATTTTTTGAGACAAAATGATAAATTACGGATTTCTAGTCTACTATTTCCGTGTGTAGATACCCTTTTGGCAAAGTTAAATTATTTGATGGCAGCACTAAATACTAAATGTCAGCCTTCAAAGTGTTTATGATGTCATTTTTGCCGGTAACTTTTTTCGTGTGATGGCGGTCAACAATTTGGTGCTCCGGAACTTCATTACATTTACCTGGGAAATACATTGTCTACGTAACTGAATCATTGATATTTTGTTAGTCTACTGTTCTTTTAGTAAATAATTGTTGTTTTACTGTGATGAAAGCTCTATAATAATCGCAAATTGATTTGGTAAACTCACCATACCCAACCAAAGTTTTGTGATGTCAACTTTGCCATGTTTTGGTTGGAGTTAGGGTTGTCACAAAGGGATCCGCGGCTATGTGACGTCACATGAACCTGACATGTTTTGATGACATTAGGTACAATATTAAAATAGATCTCATTTTAATTTTGTTCAAAGTCCAGCAATATTTAATTATTTGATTTTGTTTGCTCAAAATTATATAGGTACTTACCTAATACCTATATGTTTGATAAATAAAAAAGTGTTAGGTATTATTAAAAAAAAGTAAGTAAGTAAAATTAAAATTTAGTTTAGCAACTTGACCTCACTAAATGTTTAATTAAATATAATTTGATGAAAAAAAAAATGTTTTGTGACAACCCTGACATACTTTTCTGTTTTGTATGGAGAAATTTAAAAAAATGGCGAGTTTGCCATTTCTTTGGAAAAATTTGTTACCAGTGCAAAAATACGTAATTTTTGGTATTGTTTTTACTGGATAGAAGTAGCACAGCTAGGTTGCTGATTTCAACAGACCTGTAACTATAATATTCCATTTATTTTTCGTTTGGCAATCTTACCAGTAGCGGCAGTTGACTTTACCACTTTTGTTTATTGGTCTTAAATAATCAGAAATATTAAAATATGGGAAATGTATGACTATCTAGGCAAAACCAATGAAATTTGTAAGACATAGGAATAGACTTTAGGCAGTACCGTCATCAATTTTTTTTTTAAATTTAGTTTGAACTTTCTCTATCTGAAAAAAGTGGCAAAGTTAGCAACTTTCACGGTACCTAATATAACCTCAAAACTTTTTTGTTTTTTCTCATAAACTAGACCTCCGTGTCCCCCCTTCAAGGGGGAGGGTCCTCTCCCCCTCCCCTCCCTCCTCCCGCACCCCCCTTAGTGCACAAATATTAGAAATTCCTTCCGAGGGTAAAAAACGGTATAACTCGATTTCCGGCAAACTACAAGTCAGATGGAAAAAAAATAAATGACAAAAATATATAAATTCCTTGGAATAAACGGGTGTTGGATCTGTGGCATAACAGGCAACACAACACGGACAGAACCTCTTTAATGTTCTGTGGACGGAACAGCTGAGCTGATCTATGAGTTTGTTTGTTTCAAGTTTTACATTCTCTTTGGTTTCAAGCAAGGAATTTGACTTGTATTCAAATTCCATGGTTTCAAGGTTTGTTTGTTTACATTACAAATTACAATCAATCGTAATTCGTTTAGCTTTTCGTTTTGTCTTGGATTTTACTAACTGCCTCTCGACGTAACGACTCAAATAATCTATTTCAGTTTCGCTTCCGCTAATCTCTTGGTTACGTCATGCGTCATATAATTCTACGAAAATACACAACGGCCATCCCAAAAGGAAGTTTTAGTGAAGAACTGAAATCGAACTTTATCCCCATAAGTACATTTCAAAGGACGCTACTATCATGTGGCTCAGCAGCTATAGCCCTGTTAAACCCTCATCGCGGCGACATGATCGCTTGCCTTGGAGAGATAACAGGAGAAAATGCATTAATGTACATGCAGGGAAAGATGCGTGCAACCACCGAAGGCAACGAAATTTTGAAGGATAAGCCGAGAATAAACACGAAGACCATTTCATTTGAAAAACTATCACAACTTCCAGAAAACACACTCGGCCGTGTGTATGCTGACTTTATGCGTGACAATAATATCACTGCTGATTCTAGACTGCCCGTCCAATTCATAGCGGACCCAGAGCTAGCATATATTATGCAACGGTACAGAGAAGTGCATGATTTGGTACATGCCACATTGTTTATGAAAACTACCATGTTGGGAGAGGTACATATTTTTTTTCTTACTGGACCTTACAGCATCCCTTAATTCATGTTATCACCCCTTTTGAACCATGGGGTTGGCTATAGCAATCCTTGTACCTGAGTTGAGGGTTGGGGATAGGGGGGATGCAAGTGGGGGTAGATGGCAAGTCTTCCCCTTGAGTTCTTTTTTCTAGGAAATGAAAAAAAATAATTAAATTTTTCAGGTAAGTTACTAGTTAGGTTAGGGTTTTTTTTTTATAGGAAGAAAATTGGTAGTAATATTTCATCTCTATGACAAAAAGACTCAAGGGAAGGAATTCTCATTAGGTTAGGGTTATTTTTTTTTTTTTTTTTTTGTAAAGTGAAGAAATTTTAAGAATTTTTTTTTTCATTTCCTAGAAAAAAGAACTATAGGGAAAGACTTGCCATCTACCCCCACATGCTTTCCCCCTATCCCCAACCCTCAACTCAGGTACCAGGGTAGCTATAGGTTAACCGCCATGTTTTGACCTATTAACACAACACAGGTAGCTGTGAAGTGGGTGGAAGGTATTCAGACTAAACTACCAATGTGCATTAGTGGTGGTATCTGGGGAGCAGGTCGACTGAAGCCAAAGCATCGCCAGCTCTACCTGAAGTGTTACCTGCCTTGGGCCATCCGGACTGGTAATAATGCTCAATTCCTACAAGGTAACATTTCATCTTCCAATAATAATAAAATTGCAAGTTAGGGTATTACATTAGGTACCATTGCTATTTTATTGTGTGACTTTGATAAGAGAACAAGCTTCTTGATTTTATTCCTTCTTACATAAATGTTTTGTTTCCAGGAATTTATTTTGAAAAAAGATGGGAGCAAGATATTGACGACTTTCACAATGAAGTAAACATTGTAAGATTGTTGAAGAAATAATTTTCATTCAGTACCTACATCAATACCACCTATAATTTATTAGCACCATTAACAAATAGGGCCCTTGAATTAAATTGATATTACTTTAAAAAGAGTAATATTATTAGTCAAATATTGTGTACTACTCACACATACTAATTTTAAGCTGTTTAATAAAAAAGTTATGTAATCAAAAAAAATTTAATTACTTTTTACAGATATTTTGAATATCAGTACAAAAATTACCCATATATATAAAAAAACACTTAAGAATCACAGAAGCATTTCAGAGCTGCGCCCATTCACATTGTGGATACATGTCGCTTTGTCTCCAACTTCAACAAGCCATTCATACCATACTTTGCGGGAATCAACGCAACGCCAAAATGTAGCTTTTATCTTTTCCCCGCGACGAACTCTCATCGGCGTCTGAAAGAAAAATGGTTCTTGTAAACTAGTCGAATGCACGCCGTTGTTCCATGACTGGATTCGATTGGGGGATGGATAACAATGTGCTAAAAGAGCGAGCACTGTAACAAGCACTAATACTAAAATTATTTCTATTTATATGAGCTACTTTTTTTGTAAACAAGGGGAAGGGTATATACCTAGCAATAATAAAAAAAACATGACCCCCTAAGGCTCTCCCCCACAGGCGCGATAAGAACGCGCGTTTGGATTTTCCTACATCCAAACGCGCGTTCTTATCGCAGCAGTGTGTAATTTCGCGTAAAATGTACTGAAAACAGATATCGCAAACACGCAATCGCAGAACGCATCTGCGGAGGAGATCCTATAGGATGGTTATAACCATGAATTTGGAATGACAAGGATCTTGAGTTATGGCCAAAACATATGGACCACTGTTCCACATTTCTATTGCAGCAATAGTTTTTTTTAGTTAGTATTGTAGCAATTAGTAGGATAGCAGCCTATCCTACTAATATTGTAAACGTGAAAGTTTGTAAATATGGACGGATCTGAATGAAACTTAAAGAGAGATACATTATAGTCTGGAATAACACATAGGCTACTTTTTATCCCGTGGGAATATTGGGATTTAAATCTGCGCGGGTGAAACCGCGGGGCGCAACTAGTAGTTTTCATAAACTGACGACGTTGATCGAAGCTGACGGCCAATAATTGCACATCTTTAGATATATCGTATGGTCAACTATGGCGAACTTCGATAAAGATTCTTTCTTCAAGATCAAGATTCTTGATCGAAGATGGCGAAGGAGTTTTTAGACTGCCCTAAAGCTTTCGTCATAGCTTAGCGACGGCTAAAGCCGGACCAATTGCTTAGCGTCCGAAACAAGCGCTGTAATGTAAATGTCAATATTGGTGACCCACCCATATAGTCACAGACCACAATAAACATCACAAGCGTATCAAAATCTAGTGAATAAGCTGCTTAAATATTACATACCGCAATGGGGATGAAAACAGGGAACCAAGAAATCATCCCTGTACTGTGAGTAGAGGGCACTATACTCAGCATTTCTCCCCCGTACAAGGAACAATCAAAATATCCTCCAAATCCGTGCATCACATTATCCTGCTGCACTTCCCAAGTTATCGTAGCTGTGCGGCGATTATCTGTCAATGGTAGTCCTCTCCAATCAGTCATCTGTTGACCTTGAAAATCTAGGATTCCTTTTGCTGGATGATCAAACGTAAATACTGGCTGTAATGTAAAACTTATTTCATTAAATCTAAGTCGCTTTCTCTGTCCCTATTCCCTCTATCCATATGCTTAACTCTTTAAAACTACGCAACGGATTTTGATGCAGGTTTTTTTAATTGATTCAAGAGGAAGGTTTATATGTATAATACATGCATGATATAGTAGAAAAATAAAGTGCACAGTGTGTGCAGTTTTAGTACATAGGTCAAATCCACTGGAGGATCTGGATCACTGGAGGTCTATTTGCACTGCAAAATGTAGTGACTAGCTAGTGAATCAAACATACCTTTGTCTCGGCAATATAATGTTTATTTTGCATATAAACAACCCACAATGTTTCAAGGTTATTTTCCTTTTTATCGTTGGTAGTCGCTGCCTTCGCAGCCGCCCAGAGTCGCGCCGAGGAGACGGGAGCTACATACGACGTGTACTGGTTAGGTATTGATATGCCGCCGGGCTTCAGCAGCCCTGCCGCACCGTCAAGGCATTCGGGGGATAGCTCGTTGTCGCCCCAAGACCCTGCAATAACAATGGGTATTAATAGAAAATATTTGCCATTTTTAAATCTGTTAAAGGATAAATCATTTCTTAGCAATTCTTTTTGTTGTCGTGTCACTAGTTATTTCGAAACATATGAGGCGAAAGGATTTAAGTGTGACTCAAATAGGCTCTTTTCGAGCACTTTTTAAGTTCTGACATGCCAGTTTCCTCAACATGTTAGCCTTCACTGGTTTGAACCCGCAACCTCAGTATCGGAAGGCTGGGCCGCTACCACTAGACCACCAGTGCTCTCTTATCTCTTACCAAGGGTAGTGCCAAGTTTAGCTTTAACTGTTAAGCAGTGTTTAAAATGAATGGCTTAATAAATCAGTATAGGGTACTTATGTCATTCTGTGGTAGTGTTATATGCAGGGTGAGTTGGCAAATACTAAACCTAGACCAGAGAGCCTAACCAGTTCTTTAAACATACCAGTGTAACTAAGAATCCGATTGCAGATTTAATAAGAAAAAAAAACGCAGGGTTATGTACAGTAAAAGTTAAATACCTAATAGCTCCGAGACGATGATATCGGCCTTCGGCGACAGGTTAAGGCGTCTCATATCCCCTGGCACGACGGTGACGTCACGATCGCGCCAAATCTCACGCACTTGTGCTGCTAGCACCACAACAGCGCAAGGATTCTTTTCTACAGCTATTACCTGTAGTAATAATGTTTCAATGAATATGAAGAGATATTAGCGTCCATGTAGCTAACACACGTCCATGTAGCTACAAAAAAAACAGTTTTAAGAATTCTGCATGCTTAAATATGAAGTGTGCTACACCAGTAAGTGGGTCTTGAGCTCAGCATAACCACACTACCACTTAACATCAGGTAGGCCATCTGCTTGTTGCATCGACTAGTTGTTTGTTAAGGGCGCCTTCAAATCAGCCGCAAAGTGCCGCGCGGCTGCCGAACGGCTGTAGCGCTGTCGCCGCGCTGCAACCGCTAGGTTCACGCATCACAGTGTTGTACATTGTTACACGATGGACTTTCGACAACCTCATCGATAAATTCTTCAAACAAAAACTACGTGCTCGCCACAAGTCGATTGATGAACTGAGGACCTATCACGAGTTCCGTCCGGTGCCGACCTCGATCGATCGTAGATCACGCCGATAGATACCGCATTTTAAGGAAATTCAATATTATGTATTATTCTTATACAGGGTTACTGGTAACTCGACGTATTCCTTGCAGGACGTCATAGTAGGGTTAAAATGCAGCAAATTAGGCCACCAAATGTTCTACCGAAGTTCAGTAGTTTTTGAGTTAGTTAGATTTTTGATTACCTAATAAATTCTTAATATTTTTATCATTATTCCTATTATAAATATTATATAAAATTCGCATTCTTTGAGAAGCTTCACTTAAGCTTCTCAAAGAATACGCTAGATGCCGTTGTTTAATTTCCTTGAAATTCGGTGTAGATCGTTGCGATCCACGATCGATCGCGGTCGGCACCAAACTCATGATAGCCCCTCTGATGCGCGGGTGTAGCGCTACAGTCACGCTTTTTTTATTTACATGGCTTAACAAAGCAGCGCGGCACTTTGCGGCTAAATTGAAGGCGCCCATAAAATACCCATTATACCGGCAGCAAGACTATAATATTGCAGTCATTTTTCTGTCCCAGCAAGTCGCACTTGCACCAAACTCATACCATAGGCATCATAGTGCTCATAAAAAATTCAGTCATTTGCCTTACCTTGACTTTGGTATTTGTGATATCGGATGCATTGAATGTGGCCCTAACTAACGGTCCTCGGCCAGCTCCAAGAACCATAACTGTAACCGCTTTAGTTTGTTCAGAATTCAATTTGTTGATTTTATTTTGGTCCTCATTAAAAGCAGTTTTAGTCTGCTCTTCATTTGAAGTAGTTTTACTATCCTCAGCAACCATATTTGTACACTGGTGTTCTTCATGTGTGACTATTTTACTAAGCTCCTCATTCGGAACAGAAGTTTCATTTTGTTTCTCATTAGAATATGGAGTTATGATTTGCTCTTTATGCAAACGTGCATTATCCTCTTGACCAATTTCTAGTTTTGAAATTAAATCCTGCACCTCCATTTGTTTGTCCACCTCTGCACTCTTCAAATAAAAAATAAATACTTAGTAAAAACAATTGGAAACCCTTTCTTTGACCTTGTTATGAAAAAATGGAGGAGGTTCTCAAGTCGACATAATAATATGTTTTTTTTGTTATGTTACCTTTGCTTTTGTTTTGAAGTGTGTCAATGCTTTAGCAATAGCTTTTTGGTACTGTTCATATTTGATTGGATCCTTTTCAAAAACATTGTATGTGTGTGTGTCCAAGTTGTCAGCTAGTGGTTGAAGTGGAGTTTGAAGGTAGTCTTCCCATCTGAAAAAATTATTTAGCTATACAGGATATTTTGTAAACTCCTACCTTTTGGTAACAAAGCAGTTATGCTTTGCAAAAGGTAGAAGTTAACTTCTACATAGCCAGTTATGAATCTTGGTTACTGAAGGTAAAAAAGCATTCATATAAATTATAAAAATGGATAGGTACTGGATTATTTGCTTATAGCTGTCACTGTTACCTCTTAGCACTGGTTGTTTTGCAATGAAATAAAGTTTTCGAAATAGTAAAACAGGTTAAACTATAGCTATCCTTGTACCTGAGTTGAGGGTTGCGGATAGGGGGGATGCATGTGGGGGTAGATGGCAAGTCTTTCCCTATAGCTCTTTTTTCTGGGAAATGAAAAAAAAAATCTTCAAATTTCTTCACTAAAAAAACCCCTAACCTAATGGGAATTCCTTCCCTGAGTCTTTTTGTCTAGGAGATGAAATATTACTACCAATTTTCTTCATATAAAAAAAAAACCCTAACATACCTACTATTAATTTGCCTGAAAAAGTAAAGAAATTAAAAAAAAGAATTTAATTTCAGAAAAAAGAACTATAGGGAAATACTTGCCACCTACCCCCACTTGCAACCCCCCTATCCCCAACCCTCAACTCAGGTACAAGGGTAGCTATAGCCAACCCGTAAAATAAAATTAAATAGCCTGGTACCTATATACATTTACTTTCTTGCTGCCACTGTGACTAGGCTTGAATTATAGTAAAATTCTTACCCCCTAGCATACTGAAGCATAGGATCATCAGATAAATAGGGCCTTCGCATCCAGAGTCGGTGCATATATTGGAGATAGTGTTTCATATCATGCCTCCGAGCTCCGCTGATTATCACCTGGGCTTCATGTTGCACCATGCTCACCACAAGCTGTTGGTGAGCTCGTGACAAAACTGGGAATCTGAAAGTTTGAAGAAATGATTGCTAACCTAACTATACCAAATTTAAATGATGTTTCAAGTTAGGGAAGGTACCCATACTACATGACCTATTTTTTTAGTTTTTTCGACCCCTCCCTCCCCTCGGTGACCACTCGTAGTATATGCCAAGACCCCCCTCTTCCCCTTTAGTTTTCACGTAGTAATTAATAATTATGATTTTAAATCATTTCACAGTCCAAAATTGAAAAAAAAAATAATTTGGCTCATACTCGTCTTTATAGCATAAGACTGCATGCCTACTTAAATTACTAGTGAATTATATATCATAGAAAAGAACAACATTTCTTCGCTAAACACTGCGTGCTATATTCGAATATAGGTTGAAAAAATACAATATTTCTCTCAGTAATATCGACTATGTGACAAAAACCTGAGCCACCCCCCCCGCTCCTGTGACTGACCGTAGTATCTTAAAGACTCCGCTCCCCCCCCTAAACGGGTCACGTAGTATGGGTACGTTCCCTTATGTGAAAGATGAATTCTACAAAAATAATATATTGTTTTACTGATAGAGGATGCTGATCTAAGGTAGTGATGGTTGTAAACAGAGAATGTCTGGGCTGACTTACCCTTTTTTATTGTTGTGAAACAGGTGAGTAGGTATAACTATGGCCTTAACCGGTTCTCCAAGCCATCTATCTATGACCTTTTGTGATGGTAAGTCTGCTGACAGCTCAAGCACAACCCCAACTCGCTTATCCCATTCTAACCGCTCATGGAACTTAGACCACCAGTACCAGGTCTCATTCCATGGATCATCCTCAAACTCATCTGATCTAGGTTCACTTGCCCTTACATTCCTGAGTGTTCTAGTAGATGCCATTGGCACACGAGTCCAAATAAGAGAAGGATGATGGCTGTACAAAAGTTGAAATGTGATTTTATTTAAGTTTTGTTTGCAATAGTTAACATTCCAAATTTGCTTTCCAGTAGGTACTTACCTGGTTTCATAATAGGACAGTATTATCCTTGCCAGGTTATTGGATTCAGTACCATGCAGCGGTAACATGATA
Organism: Plemyria rubiginata; assembly: GCA_963576535.1. Taxonomy (NCBI): domain Eukaryota; kingdom Metazoa; phylum Arthropoda; class Insecta; order Lepidoptera; family Geometridae; genus Plemyria; species Plemyria rubiginata. The sequence continues at coordinate 9,442,894 of OY754908.1, read as the reverse complement.
GCCGGCAGACCAAGACCTTTGCAATATCCGAGTTCCTCGCTCAAACAATCTTCATGTCTTTGGCGAACCACCGGAGACTGTGTGTCAACGTCCCAGAGATGGGAAAGTCTTCCAACTACTCTAGTAGTCCAGTCTTGGGGAGATAGGATCATATCTGAACGTGTAAAACCACCAACTTTATCAGAACTTGAGGCGTGCTGTCGGGTAAAACGTGGGTGAATTAGCGGTGAAACTATAAAGGAGTAGTTAACTTGAAGAGCTTCGGTCAAGCATCCTTGGAAATCAGGCGCCGTAATAAACTCAAATCCACATGATATTTCTTGAGACATTATACGAGAGAATTGTGTTTTGCTAGGAAAGAAAAATAAATAAAACTTGCATGCATGCGCCGCGCGAAAACATGACATATGAGACAGACAGACAGACAAGACAATTGAAATTATTTGAAATTGACATATCGAGTCCGGTTATTGTTGTACTTGTTCATGATAATGTACAGCACAATTTTGTAATTTTTTTTAAAGAAGTGGACACAGATTGTTGTGTGTGCAATAATGGGGTGTAAATTATTATCCCGCAATGTCCCACATAGATATAAATACCTGTAGATAGCACGAGCGTATGCCTGAGCAAGACGGACAACATCAACGAGTACGTACAATTTTTGGGCTACCACATACCTGTCTAGAACGCGAAAGTTTGTAAGTAGGTATGGCTAGATGTTTGCTACTCTGTCACGCCGGAACGGCTGATCGGATCTGGATGAAACTTGACAGAGAGATAGATTATAGTCTGGAATAGCACGTATGCTACTTTTTAACCCGTGGGATAAAAGTAGCCTATGAATAATAACGGGTACTAAAATTAATAATAACGGGATTAAAAACAGCGCGGGTAAAACCGCGGGGCGCAAATAGTACAATTTACAGCTTGACCGAAAAGAGTAGAAAACAATAGGGGCGCCACTTTCCATACATTTTCGACGCTCACTCACATGCGGTCTTGCTCGCACCTATGCGAAATACCAGCATGTCAAATTAGTTCCGTTTCTACTATTTCTGGTCGGACTGTAGTACCCATACTTGTGTTGATTTTCCTTGTACCTGACACCAACCACAGACTACGCAAGGAAATTGAATACTAACGCATCTGTGTATCCATACAATAACAATCTTTGTACATAACAGGTAGTAACTGCCAATGTCATACTTTATGGGCATGCCGACTTAATTAGTGATGGGCGATAAATCATCGTAACCACACGACTAGAAACTATCGACATTTTGTTAAATGACACTTCATTTAAAATATTTTTTCATTAAATTTATTGTAGGTATATTTTTATATTATAACATTGTTTACAAAAAATAATGGTGAGCAAATAAAATCCAATTTCTCACTCTCTCCCCACCATCAGGCAAAAATAAAGACGCGCCGCCATCTTGTTTGGTATTTCGGGCTTAACTTAATTTTTGATCATTTTATTATATTAAAAAAATACATTTAAATCCACTTTCAAATAATTTTTACAAATTTATATTCATATGTATAAATAAATTTATTAATTTATTGTAATCCATTTTAATCTTGACTATAATCTGCATCTTGATCTGATTTCATATAAAATAATAATTTTAAAATATTATTGTTTTTTTTAAATTTTTTTTAAAACAATTTACAAAATAATAAATCGAGTAAATTTAATCGTGGATTATCAATTAATAAACAGATTGAATCTCCATTCTCCTCTGTACGAGTGCCGATGCCTTGCATAAGATACATACGTGAAAGAGTAAGTAAGATACATACATTGAAAAGCTGTCCAGGTGTACGTCGTTTGTACACCTGGACAGCTTTTCAATCTCTACAAAGCACAAGTCCGGTCTGGTATGGAGTACTGCTGTCACCTGTGGGATGGCTCGGCTAAGCACCAGCTTGCTGCCCTGGACTCAATAGAACGCAGAGCTTTCAGGATGGTAGGTGAACAACACATGGCGGAGACTAAAGTCCAGAGTCTCGATCACCGTCGTAAAGTTGCTTGCCTATCGATCTTCTATAGGTTACATTTCGGGGAATGTGCCCAGGAACTTCACGATATTATACCACCATCACCATTCCACCACAGGACTAGTAGACGCACGGCCGGGTATCATCTTTACCTGGTTAGCATACCACCTATTCGCACTAAGCGGTTTGCTTCTAGCTACGTTATGCGAACTGCTAAGGAATGGAACTCGTTACCGTCGTCTGTTTTTCCCAAACACTATAATCTAAACCTCTTCAAGGCTCGAGTGAATAGGTGTCTTCTAGACCGTTCTGCTCCAACTTCGGCTACATCGTCGCTTACCATCAGGTGAGATTGTAGTCAAAGGACGGTTTATTCTTTATAAAAAAATAAAAAAAAATAAAACAAACATCCACCCATCCATCCATACTTACAAACTTTCACGTTTATAATTAGTAGGATAGCATTAGCATTGATAATAGTAAGAAACGTCGAAAATTACTTTCGACAAATTTATAGACAACCCTAGGAGTGTCAGTTTGACATATGTCACAGAGATTTACGGACTAGCACTCGACATTGGCAAATTCGTGGCAACCCCCATCGGCCACTGAACAGCCATAAATAAAAGAAGAAGAAGTAAAAATTATTTTTTTAAAAAACAATCAAGAACAATGGTAGAGCAAAATCCATTGCAAGATTTGAGAGTTACTTCTGCACTAAGCTGTAGCAGTAATGAAGTATCTCATTCTAACAAGAAAGGTAGACCACGAAAAGTTAATGTGGTTCGATTCGGCCCACAACCGCAATCAATGGTCGCACAGTTCTTAAAATTAGATAAAACCAGAGCAGACTATAATACCAGTGTTGCTGCGGAGCACCACAACAGACCATCCTCTCCTATTTCTGAGCCGAACAACGTTGAAGTTCAACAAAATGACATGTAGGTAAGTGAAGGTTTTCTTTTTACCTACTGTGCTTTATTACATACCACATTTCTATTGCAGGGAATTGGTGGAAACTCCTTTGCATCATGAATCTCTGGCAGTTCACAAAAATCCTTACAAAAAAGGTAGACCACCAAAAAGCAATGTAATTAGGTTTGGCCCACAACCCCAGTCAATGGTTGCAAACTTAATGAGTCAATTAAAAGCTGAAAGTACAGTGGATTTACCTAATGAGAAATACAATTACTATAATTCTATTTCTGTACCTTCAACACTGAACTGCTGTGTGACCGAACCCAACCAAACTGAAGATCATGTTTATTATAAAAAGCCCAAACGGTAGGTAAGTGTGAAAGATAACCTTATACGTATGTACCTTCTACTTATTTACACAGATTGGGGGTCTTGATTACTTCAGTTTGTATTGAAACTGGCGACCCGCCTGCGCGCCCCTGCTTCGCACGGGCCCACATTGTTTTTCTACTATAATATGCATGTATTATACATATAAACCTTCCTCTTGAATCACTCTATCTATTAAAAAAACCCATAAAAATCCGTTGAGTAGTTTTAAAGATTTAAGCATACATAGGGATATAGGGACAATTAGGACTTGTTGCTGAAGTATTCATGATAGTCATACTTACATTCATCAACTTTACCTTCTGACAGTGGTCACTGTTGAACAAAAGCCTCCTTGTTTGTGAAACCAACCCTGTCATGCATTACCTGAAGAACTTACTGAAGTAAATTTATTCTTACAGGTTACAGGAACAAAATATGTACCTACCTAATGAAAAACAATTAAGTAAAATAGCAGACTAACCAACTCTGTGACCCTTCACTATACTATGTGAAATAAGAGTAAAATCTTTAGGAAAACATCGTGAGGAAACCAGTTAGTATTCTAACAGCGGCGATGGGCTTGCAACCTGTCACATATGGAATACTAACTACTGCAAAATGTGGGTATGTGCCATATGTAATGTTTGGACGTACATCTGACTACCCCCCTTAGACATCCTCAAAGAATCTTGAATTAGTACCTACTTGGTACTGGGAGATCTGAAGGGATATCTACCGTGCCTGGGGATTAAAGTCGTGAAGCAGTTTTTTTTTTTTTCTTTATTCAAGATTGAAGCTGCCTATCAGTTATGAAAATGTGAAGGGTAGGACAGTATCACATGTCAACTCATAAAAAATAGGATTTTTACTGGAAGTGATGCTGTTGGAGGAAAAAATTGGCAATATTTTTTTTATGGCATGAGAACATTACTTTGTGTATTATCTGACTATCAAAAAGGAATAGGGCCCCTCTTCCTTTTTGATATGGTTCCTTACCATATTTTATTTTATTTTTCAGAATGAAAAAATCCAATAAGATCAAACAGCCAAGTACACCACAAATGTACTTATGTGATTTTGAAAGTTGTTCCTACTCTACTAAACTAGCTTCAAATATGACAAAACACAAAAGAGTTCATACAGGAGAGAAACCATATCTATGTGATCGCTGTTCATTTAGATCCAACTTCATCAATTCATTGAAATCTCACAAGAGATTACACACTGGACTGAGGCCCTACAAATGTTTAGAATGTAGCTACAGTTGTAATAGTATCTCCAACTTGAAGAAACATTGTCATAAAAGGCATAAAGTCAAACAAATTGATCAAACAGTTGATTAGAAAATCACATGCATACAGTACACTGAATAATTCAATTGACTAGACTGGTGCAGTAATTATAGTATGTATATCAAGAACTTTGTTGCAATACATGTCTAGAATTAGTGTATGAATTTCAACAAAAGCACCAGTTAATATTAAAAATAAAATTGATACAAATAGTACATAATATAATGTCCAAAGCTTTTATTTTCTCAATAACCTAAATACATGTATATGTATAATCCTAAAAATATATAACTTTAACTGGTATAAACATTGCCCAAAGTACTTAAATAACAGCTTTCCTCTTATAACATCATAATAACACACCATTATATTTGTATAACATTTTGAGCAGCTAAATAAAAATAATACTTGTGGTACGTAGACAGATATTGGCAAGTATCAGTGACAATGTTCAGTGAAGTCTACAACGACTGACTCGCGCCAACCAAAGAGGAAGTAGCCAGTTGCTGATCCGAGGACAACGGCTGCACATAGCCATGTGTTATATGTCATAAACACCAACATGAGCATGTAACTAACAAAAACTTGTAGGCCGTGGAGGATTGTTTGCCACGCATGAGCTGAACTCATCATAGTAGGACTGAAAACAAAGAGAATGTTGCTTGTGACATTTTGTTTAATCATAATAATATTGGTGGACTTTCCACGTAGCACTATTTAGCCCCAAACTAAGCCAAACCTTGTAGGTACCCAAGTACTTTTTTTTTGTAAATAGGTACATAATTATTATACAGGTTGGCCAAACAGTCGTAGATCAAACGCAACTAGGGGTTCAGTGGGCCATCAGCAAAAACAAATCTACGCGAGGTCCAGAGGAGGTGCAGAGTTATTGTATATAACTAGTTTGTAATTTATTTTGTGTTTTTTTGAGAAGTTTTACTTTTTTACTAATGCTATTGAAATTCGAAAAAATCTACTCGTACTAAATCTACTCATAAAAACACAAAATATATATAACAGCGAGGTTGACCTTAAAAGGTAGCATACGGCGCGCCGCTATCTCACTCGAACCATTGTACATTTTTGAAGATGCCTGAATAAATTTGTGAATCCCAAAATATAAGTAAGTGGTAGTCAGAGGCAAGTCCAAACATTGTGTTTGTAAAACAGTGTGAAAACTTGCTTGGAAACAATTTTTTTTGCTAAATCCTTGTAATTTTATTGACCAATCCTACTACTATTATAAACGCGAAAGTTTATAAGTATGGATGAATGTTTGTTACTCTTTCACGACGGAACGGCTGAACGGATCTGGATGAAACTTGTCAGAGAGATAGATTATAGTCTGGAATAGCACATAGGCTATTTTTTTATCCCGTGGCAATACCGGGATTTAAATCTGCGCGGGTGAAACCGCGGGGCGCAAGTAGTTGAAAATAAAATTTTGATCCAAGAAAGTTTTCATACATAAAAATTGGTACAACATAAAATCCCACTTTTAAGTATGAAAAGTGGGATTTTATGTTGTACCAATTACTATGTTGTACCAATATAGTAACAGGAAATCGTTCCTAGGAGACCTCCCAGAACTTTGTGAGATAATCTGAAATGCATTCACAGATTTTGAAAAAAATTTACAGTCAGAAAAAAAATGTTGAGCATTTTTTTTTCAAAACACCACCAAAACATTTTTTCATGCCGATCGATTGTATTTCATGTAAGGATCCAAAGACTATTGGACCGTTCAGATATAATTTGATTTTTTTAATTTTTTGGAAAAAATGTAGGTACAGTCAGCGAAAAAAATGCTTAAACACCAAAACGTTTTTTTTTCTGCCAATCGATCATGAAAGTATCAAAAGACTATTGGACCATGTCAGGTAGGTTTAATTTGAATTAATGGTAATTACCTACAAAAAATTCATAATTATGTAATCTTTTTTTATTTGTCTTTATTTATTGGTAAGGAAATCCGACCCACTTAAACCACAAAAAGTTTACATAAACAAAATACTTACACATTTCTTTCAAGGGTATGTGGTACAGGCCTAAAAGAAAAAAATACTTGAGTTAGTGTGCTATAGTTCACGCAAAACATTCATGCTAATCACTAGAATGACTAGTTGTCATGTCGCAAATTAGCATTTCGATATGCTTTGTTGCTTATCTGCGTTGCTAAGGTGCAGATTTGTGAAATTAGAAAGTCTAGCCTAGCCATATTGGCGTGTAAGCAGTTTTATTCTTTTTCTACAATAGAAAGAAAAATTATCAAAAAATTTTGACGCTCTTATTATAGCCGCGAATTTTTGTAAGTATGGGTGGATGGATGTTTATTACTCAATAACGCCAGAACGGCTGAACGGAGCTGGATGAAATTAGGCACAGAGATAGATTATAGTCTGGAATAGCACAGGCTACTTTTTATCCCGTGGGAATACCGGGATTTAAAACTACACAGGAAACCGCGGGGCGCAGCCAGTCAAATATTTTTTTTCACGAAAGTTTATTTTATGAAATCGAAATACGCAATGTCAACAAATTATTGTCCAGAACAAATGACACGAAAGTTACTCTCTAAATTACATACTTCCAGGTAGATAGATTTCAGGACTTCTGGAAAGTGTGAGTTGTTGCGGCACAGTTTAATATATTCAGAAAATACTCACTGTATAACTTGAGGTTCATCGGGAGCGCACACATTAGAAACGCCCTTATCAGGGGGCGCTACTGCGCAATATTGAATACCGGTATACGTTTTCCACAGGAGATGTTTTCTGTAGTATTTCAGACTGAAACATCAAAAAAACATTTTAGACGGGTTGGTGGTCTAGTAGTCTAGTGGGAGCGACCCTGACAGCTGATCGCAAGGTTGTGGGTTCTAGTCGTACTACATTGGATATTCTCTGTAAGAAATATGTGGCGCTATCAATCGGTGCAGGAAAATATCATGAGTTGTTAGTATTCTAGCAGCGGCGATAGGCTTGCAACCTGTCACGTATAAAATACTACTAGTGTATAATGTAACATTTGGACGTATCTGTAAATACCCTTTTAGTCCTCTGATCTTGAGAGATCCGAGTGAATGTCTAGCGTGTGAAGATCAAAATAATGAGGCTGTTTCAGTTTGTTAAAAGTAATTTGACGTAAACGTCTTTGGTATTCATGTCGATGGTTATTATGCTTAAGTTAAAAAAACTAGCCAATCTGAGTGTCAAGAAGAATGATCAATAAAATTGTGACTGCTTTGTGGCTAATTTAGTTAAATTGCCTTCTTTTTTAAGGCTATTTAACTAAAAAAGCCTCACAAACAATCAATGTCCTTCAATGAAATTACTAAATACTTGTGATGTTTCGTTTGCGCCGGGCCTGGGTCAGCCTGTGTCACAAATTGACCCTAAGCAAATAAAGGCCTACAGGTTTGTGTGATATGTGTAAGAAAATAGGGAATCTCCGAGTAATGGGTAGGTATGTAGGTATGCCTAAAAAAATTAGACGTTAAAGTGTGAACCTACCCTTCATACATTAAAGCCATGATGAAAACCGCAAAAAAGGAACCAACGAATTCGCCCACCTCCGTCACATCCCACCACGAAAATAGAATAACTTCTTTGAAACCACCGTGAAACTGTAACAAAAATAAGTATGTACATTCAAGAAGACAAGTGACTTTAGACATAGTGTGTTATTTATTGCAAAGTTATCATTAAGATGGGTAGTACCTGGCGTAATCACAGTAGATTTGCTCCCATTAAATATTCGGTAACATCCGTAAAGTAAAGCAGCACGTATTCGTATTTTTTATAACCAAGCAAGACTATGAAACGTATCACGGCGCGCGGCGTCATAATAACCCTCGGCACTCGGGTAAAAAGCATTGTATTTGATCGAGTCAAACAGAAACAATAATACCTACTTCGTTCATAGGTCGGTGCTATACTCGTATTGATATAATAATAGGATTCCCTGGGTCGTGCGTGGCATCAGAACAGAAACACGATCACCATAGTCAATATAGGTACGGAAGTACTTATGTAGGTACTTAAGAGTCCGGTGACAGCGGCTCGCAATTTCGAGGTGCGATTGGCTATTATTTCATTTTATTTCATTTCGGGGAGGTTTTTTGAAAGAATAATTCTAAAGAAACACGCATAAATACTGTTCGAACACAAATAATACAATAATATAAGGGAAACATGCCCGAATCAGAAATCTTTTTGGTATTAGGTAAACGTAGACCAAACATACTAATACCAAAATGATTTCTGATTCGGGCATGTTTCCCTTATATTATTGTATTATTTGTGTTCGAACAGTATTTATGCGTGTTTCTTTAGAATTATTCTTTCAAAAAACCTCCCCGAAATGAAATAAAATGAAATAATAGCCAATCGCACCTCGAAATTGCGAGCCGCTGTCACCGGAGCCTTAAGTATGTAGGTTAGTGATTACCTATAAATATGATTCGTTAAATCAATTCTAATTCTTCGACTAAACTATCCCCTAGCCAGTTAAGTTTTACATGATTTGGACACCTACTGCTAAGGCTCAAAGTTTTGCGACATGACGCCAAAATGGGAATTATGACTTCACGTCGCACGCAATTCATGCCCGGAATTAATTTTATGAATATTACTTATAGGTACCGGAATTTAATCTCGCATTCCTGCAACTCTGTTTTTGACAAGCTGCCTTAACTGCCCAACTAAAATGGTGTACTGAATCAAAACTTTGATGATGATTTATGGTGAGATCAGTAGGTAACTGATTTATTTAAAACTAAAATAATTTATTGTTATTATAATGTATAAGTTATCTTATCACCGCAGTTTTGGTTCCCATTAGCATTTTGGTATCGCTGTGAGGTAGCTGTGGTCAACGTACCGCACAACAGAATTAGGTCATAATTGTCTCTTGTGCGTTCCACCGTAGTACCTAGGTACCTACCTACCAAACAATAACCGCCGCACTGCCGTGATTCCGATTGGTATCTTTGGCATAAACCCTTCACTTTTACGAGTGATTTATAATTATACGAGCAGCGGGGCGGATATCTCATAGACTAACGTAATAAATATTTACCTACACGTAAGCAGGTAAATAAAATGTTGGGTTAGTTACCTACTGATATACATTTACCAGTTACAATAACATTTATATATTTTTCCGCCCTCACAAGATTCTACTATAAAAATTATTCACTTATAAACCCGACCACGTTAGTCACACGACGTGGTGGAAAGCGCTGGGAATTCGTGGACTGAAAAGGGTGGCGTAAACAAATATTAGACCATAGCAAACTGCTTGTTGGTAGTAGTACCTTCTTTGCCGGACGAACCTATATTTATAGGCTGCATTGGCTCACACAGTAAAATAGTTACACATAACATTGTTCATGTACATTCAAAATAACATTATAACAGTACGTATAATACTTCAAGAGTAGTAGAGCTCTTTGTGAAGGGCTCGTCCGGGGAAGTACTACCACCACGCCTTTTTCTGCCGCCAAGCAGCAACGCTGTGTTTCGGTTTGAAGAGTGTGGTCGCCGGTGTAATTACAGGCACATGAGGCTTAACATCTGTATGCCTCAAGTTGATGGACGCAGGGCAGTGCATCGTAGGGCACGTTCCTATTGTGCGTGACCTACGGGGCAATGTTTTGTTTATAGGTGATGGTTACCACTTAACATCAGGTGGACCATCTGCTTGTTCCATCAGCTAGTTGTATAAAAAAAAAACTTACAGTCATCGACATTTCCATGCCGTCATGCATAGAATGAGTTTCATGGTCAGGTCCTGAATGGGACATTGCAGCTCCATGGTCCATTATGTTGCTTTCCAAACTAGAATTATACAGGTCCTGAAAATTAAACCAAATCAATGTCTTGAATATTTATGAGGTCAGATAGAAAACACAAAAATAGAAACTACCTAGGTTCTTTTGAATTGATCGCCTGAAAGTGACTTGGACGCACCCTAATGATTTTTTTATTAAACTGTGCGCAATGTGATTGCACACAAAATGGTAGTTTGCGATTTTTCGAAAATTTGTTTAGTGATTTTATATCTTTCAACAAGTCAAAATGTGCGAGCGAGAGTCAAAAAATTATGTGAAAAGTTTTCGGCGATTTTATCCTTTCTAGTTGGTACTACTCATACCCTAAATGGTCCCATAGTCTTTTGATTAACATGAAACAGGATCGATCGGCATAAAAAATTGGTATTTTAGCATTTTAATCGCTTAGTATATGTTTTCCAAAATCTGTGAATGCACTTCAAAATATCTCAAAAAGTTATGGATGTTCCAGGAACGTTTTCCTGTAATGTAACTATAACGGTTAAGGTACCCTTACTGCCCCGTCCCAAAATCCACCCTGTATAGGTACAATTATATGGACGTAGCGTGTGACTTGAATAAGTCAATGACATTCGATTTGCTGAAATTGGTCCAGCGGCAGTTTAAACAAGGGGACATTTTGATTGCCTTGAATAAAATGTAAGCGAGCAACTCTCTTACCAACTACCTACCTCCCGACTATGTCTATATATGTTTCACAATACCTATTCAATCAATGAGAAAATTAACATTCATGGCCTAAGTGTTCAGTTCACATAGCAAATTATTATATTCCAAGATTACTCAGCCGGTCAAGATAACTACATTGGTACCTATAACCGTGCAACAAGTCGTCACATGGCTTACGTGCAATCAGCGACAAAAGTACTTCTGATTCTGAAATTATGCTTTTCCATTTGCTAGGTATTTTCCACAAAGATTTTTCACTGTGAAAATCAAAAGAACCTAGCTGATCAGAATCTGAGCTTTGAACACATCGCTGCATCACTATCACTACATAGTATAAAACAAAGTCGCTTTCTCTGTCCCTATATTCCTATGTCCCTATGTCCCTATGTATGCTTAAATCTTTAAAACTACGCAACGAATTTTGATGCGGTTTTTTCAATAGATAGAGTGATTCAAGAGGAAGGTTCTTATGTCTAATACATGCATGCTATGTGCATCCGTGCGAAGCAAAGGCGCGCGGGCGCCGCCGGGCGGGTCGCTAGTAGACGATAAAATTGAGGTTACAAATATTGACAAACATAACCGAGCCTGAAATGCTGCTACGTACCTATCTAGGTACAGGAATCGGTGATTTTCATAAACTAAATAAAATGGCGATGTGATCTACCTAAATGAAATGAAAGTGCACTATCTTTCCCTTTGAGTATGTATATTATAATATGTATATATTTATCATATATATCGTAAGTAGGTATATATATTATATATTTTGTATATAAGTATAAACAATATATGTATGTTTAAGTACATATGTCTTGTGTAGATTTAGGTATTTATTTTATCTTGTTTTTTAATAGTTGTAGTAGTTATTAATATAATTTATTTATCCTCTCTCATTTTGTACACGCACCCACCTCTAATTTCAATCTCTCACAATCCTTCAAGGTTTGCTGGAAGAGAACTCTTTTTAGGGTTAAGCTCGCCTTTGTACATGTATTGTTATTTAAGTTTACTGTATATTTTCACTGTGTACAATAAAGAATAAAGAATGAAGAATAAAGAATAAAGAAAGTTACCTAGGTAGGTACCTATCTGACTGAACTATGAAGTCAATGAAACACGGAACAAAATGATAGCTCGGTAATACCCGCGCGACTGAAGATATTTGAATCATACTGGCCTGGTACTAAAATACACACGGAATAGAGAAAACTTTATATTTCTGTGACAATACACCAAAAGAAGCTACCTACCCTGTAAATATTATACTCCAACGAGTTCCTGGTTTAAACTGTGCGTTTATCAGTCTGTCAATCAGTGTTAAATAGTACTATGTAGTACTATGTAGATAGTACCTACTAACTCACTCTACATATTGGTGGGCTCCCATGCTTGCCAAGGCTCGGCAGGCGACTACAAGCACAAGCGCGGAAAGAGGGCGTTTGGCTTGGCTTGCGTGCGCTTATCCCTTGTTCGCTTTTTATTGTACCTTGGAGCGAGGCGAGTAATAGCACCTCTCACCACACGTTCGCGTTTATTGATTGGCCGATAGCACCAAAATACCGTGGTGAGAGCCGCTACTCGCTCAAGCCTCAAGCCGCTCAAGCCTCGCTCAAGCCTGGTGCGAACAAGGTATTATATTGTCGCCGATCCGCGGCCCGATTACGCTAAAGCCGCGTACAATTACGCGCGGCAAACCATCGAACATCATCGGCTCGCGAGGCCGCTGCTTGCAATGTGGACGGCAATGTTCGAGCTTCACCGTCACCGTCTACAATGCGCGCGGCCGCCGCGCCGTGCGAGCCGATGTTCGAAAGTTGGCACGCGTAATTTGACTGGCTATCGAGATGGCTTTCTGTTTGACATTTGATTCCCATCCATCCTATATAATTGCTATTTACACGCAAGATAGCGTAATCGGGCCGCTGGTCTTGTCGGACGGTTTTTGAACACACATCAAAGGGCGTTTGCGGCACACCCTTGCGGCGATTTGGTGAAGCTCGGAGCTTGCGGACGCTTGCCGAGCGTTGGCAAGCATGGAAACACGGCATTATAGTTTACATACGAATTGTACAGATCAATCTAGGTACCTACATAAAACCACAAAAATTACGCTAACCTACTGCCAGGATATAAAAGCAAGGAGTGTAGGTATATCCCCGCTGCGCTGCGTATCCATGGTAGGTATGGTTTTTTTAATATGATGTCATAGATGCTTTACCTGACTCGTGATGCTTATCACCATGTTATTGATAAAGATTGAACTTAAGATAGTGGTTAGTTAAGTACATAAATTGAGACAAAATGATAATATAATATTCAATAACAAATGAATAAATAATGGTGGACCTACGAATAAATAATGATTATTCGTAGTGGAGGACATTTTCACGCGGCGCGGCGCCATCTAGCCCCAAACTAAGTAAAGCTTATAGTTACTATCAAATAGATACAGTATACTTAGGTACTGGTAGTAAAATATTTTTTTTATTTGCTTCTTGATGATGTAACAAGCAGATGACCCACCTGATGTCAAATGGTAACTACCTACCTGATGAACAAACATGCCCCAACCTTAAGATTCCTACAAGGATTTAGAATGTACCTACATAACACACATGAACCAGTTGAGTTATCTGCAGACCATTACAAGTTATAAAGAGAGACTGAATGCATTGACCAGCAATGTTATATGCTCAACGGCATTGCTAATGGACTAACATTAATAGGTGATATGCTGGGTACTCACATTTCCATCATGATGTGGCATCTGATGTGTAGGATTTGTCATGTCATTATGATCAGGGTTCACATGACCCTGATGCATGTTGTGATTGAGGTGGTCGTGATCATGTGACATTATACTGTAATAAAATAAATTTATGTTATGGATACACTTTCCATACAACCCAACCACTTGTTTAAGAACACCAATGGTAGTTTATAAAACATATTCATTGAATCCAAAAACATTTTTGTCAACAATTTATTTCATACACATTGCTTAAAATACCTACAGTAATTTATAGATGTTCAGTTAACAATTTTTTTTATCACCTAAATAATGACTACCAACACATATGGAGAGTTTTAACCAACTTCAAAAAAAGGAGCTCTCAGTTCAACTTTTTTCTTGTTTTTTTATAGGTATCATAACTTTTTACTAGGTGAACCGATTTTTATGATTCTTTTTTAATCGAAAGCTGGAGCTTGTCATGTGGTCTTATTTCAATTTGGGTCAGAAACTTTTTGAGTTATAGTAGTTTGAGTGTATTTTTCAGCTCATTGAAGTCATTTTTTTCTCAAAAGAGTTACATTAAAAGTTGTAACTATTCACAAAAAATTAGGTTTTTGTAAATTTATCAATATTCTAGGACTACAAATCACTTTTTAATAAATTTGAACTGGTAACAGATTACCTAGTGATTGGGACTCAATATTAATGAACCTTTGTCCATCACATCAGACACAAATGAATGCATAGATAACATTTGAAAAGATAAACAAGGCAAATTTTCAGTTTTTCTGAAAGCTCAATCAATACTAATCGGTGTCATGTCACTTAATATTTCAACTTTCACTTCAAATTAAATAGAAACAATAAGTATTTTGACAGCTGATTAGTTTTGATTGGGCTTTCAGAAAACGTCAGTAATAATAATAACAATTTATTTCAGACATGGTCCATATCTTGGAATGAATATGGAAAAGCCTAAGTGCTATTCCAGACTATAATCTATCTCTGCCAAGTTTCATCCAGATCCGTTCAGCGGTTCCGGCGTGAAAGAGTAACAAACATCCATACTTCCAAACTTTCGCATTTATAATATTAGTAGGATTTTGGATCAACTCAGAATAAGAACTATGTAGGTAAGAGAATGCGACCGTAGGTACATACCTACTTATTACTAATCTGTAATAGTAAGGTTTTTATAGCTGGTGCACTACATTCAGGTAGGTACGGTTTTAGAAAGTACATTGGACACCTATCTGTATTATTATTGTTAGTTCTTAACCCGTAACGTTGCAGGCGTGAGTGAGCTCAATGTCACTTGGTGAAAGTAAAATGTACCTACAACGGAACAGACTAATGAAACTTGGGGAGATGTAGATATATGCATCAAAAAACACTGATTTATTTTGTTACGTACGTACGCTTATATAAACATGTATTCGATAGCTTTTACTAAATTTAAACTGAAAAGAAGGAAAGAAAACCTTTACATAATATATAATTTTAGGCTACAAGTTAGCCACTTGCTTACTTGTACCTTTTTTAGCCAGACAGACCGGAGCTTACGTTGTTTGTACAGTTGCACTTTCGAGTTACCAAACCAACAGTGCAGCGATCCGAAGGAGTGTAACGAAAAATTTCTATCGTAAAATAATATTTTGTTTCGCCATTTCAAAACACACCCACCAAAAAAAAAATTAAAAAACCGTTCAACACCTGCACGCACGCAACGCAGCCGTGTCGGTCGCCGAATGAATTTGATTCATTTGATTTGATTGATTGATTGATGAATTAATTTGAATTTGATTGAATGAATCAGTGCTGCCAAATGAGAAAATTTAAAATGCAGTAGCCGCGAGGCCGCGACACAAAAAGCGGCGGAATTTTTTGTTTACGATGAGATTAACTATTCAAATTCCTTGAGATTAACATCGTCGTTTTCGTGCACAGACTAATATGGATGCTAAGCTAACGCATGTTTCATCATATTCAAATAGTTCCTATGCCATCAGTAGTGTGCGGCAGTAGTGTGCGTTTCATCCTGGTTTCATATTAAGCTGTAAATCCACTGATCTCTAAAAAAAACAAGTCGAATAGGTACCTAGCTTAAAGATCAGTGCAAAGTTTACTGACCTCAATAAATGCATAGGTCCACTTCCGACGCGGCGACGTTCAAATTCCTTGGCGGCAACAGGCGGCGACGCAACAGAGTGAGTTGAGAACGAACAAGGATGAAGTTTCGGGGCGCTTAAACCACCGAAATTTTTTCGACTTTTCATTCGGTCTTTCGACAAATGTTTTGACATTTTATTCAACC
Source organism: Plemyria rubiginata (assembly GCA_963576535.1). NCBI lineage: Eukaryota > Metazoa > Arthropoda > Insecta > Lepidoptera > Geometridae > Plemyria > Plemyria rubiginata. The sequence goes on along the minus strand of OY754908.1, from coordinate 9,426,731 downwards.
ATCTAACTTTCAGATTCGTAAAAAAAAATATGAGCATAGTTTCATAACTAATTGATATCTATGTAATGTTTGCATGCATTGTCAACAAATGAATATAAAATTCTGACATTTTATCTAATAAACACTTGAGCAAACATTTATATTATGGTTGTATAAATCTTTACTACATTAGCTTCGAGGCTAGTTTTAGTAACATAGAATTAAAAATAGTTAGTATGTGGAAATGATGATGATGATGTAGAAATTTCGTCGGACTAAGATTAGCCCCTGGTTTGGCGCACCGCCCGAAAGCGGGCAGGGTCATCTGTCACGCCGTTCGCGCCAAAAATGGCCACTCGCGGCGTTACCACTAAAACGTCGATTTCTCGTGTTTTTTCTATGAAACCTATAGAAGACCTATATATCTTTAGAAAGCAGTTGAATTTTCCTATCTATTTTAGTATTTAAAAGTTTATTTCAGCGTATTGTAAAAATGCTATGGTCGTATATTTCAAAACTTGCAAAAATTTTCCAGTTTGTAAGAAATAAAAATTAATTGCTAAGAAATTATACCTTTTGAAACTGTATTTGTATTTTTATTTATAGCTTACATACATAGGCATTAAATAATAGTAATATTTACAAGTAGTTCAGTACTAAAAACAACAATACAAAAATTTTGCAACCACAGTTGCACGGGCGTTTTATTCTTGGCAACTGTAGTTGCATGGGCGCATGAATTTTATTCACAAATCCGCTATAAATGTCAAAACTGACATTTCACATTGTCAAATAACAAACTTGCTTGATTGCTATCAAGAAATGTTGCCAACCTAAAATTTTGCCTATGATACAAGTAATTAGCAACTTCCTTTAAAAATAAAACCAACCAATATTGGCTACATAGTCAGTTTCAGCTATTTTACTTTTGAGAACCAAAAATAACTACTACCAAATATAATTTATATTTTAGGGACTTTATTTACGAATAAGGTAGGTAATGAATTTGAGTGATAGTGAGAAACAATATAATTAGAAAGATATTTGAAGTGAAAGAAGACGTATGTGAGTGTAGAGAAACCTATATCTACACTCACATATACGTCTTCTTTCATTAAGATTTATGATAAGTTGATAAGGGCATGTATGTAGAGAGGATGAATGAAAGGAGATTAACGAAATAGGTGCATCTGGCCGATAAACTAAGACTTTATAGTAAATTAGCACACTGATTAAAGAATCAAAATATGTCATATTTCCACTAGTAGGTAGGTTCGCTCGTTCGATCAGCTACAGGATAATAAGGGTTAAAAACCTTCATGTCATGCATATGATGGGCTTCATTGCCATTTTTCAACACATTTCTTAAAACATATTAAAACGGCGTAACTTAGAGGATGAGTTTAACAATTTCACTGCCGATACTAGCTTAAATTTTAACTTCAATGAAAAAAACCACTGTAGCCGAGGCAACATCATAACTTTTGCTTGGGTAATAAATTGTATATACTTTATTATGTGCAATAAAACGTTTTGTTTAGTTTCGACGTAAAATAATTGAATTTTGAATCCAGGGAATTGAATTTTATTATATATGTTTTTAATAGATTTAAATACGTCCCTTTTCCTGCTAGTAGCGTATAGCGATGGGTCGTACTTGTATTAATCACGTACCAGGCCTAGGCAGCGCTTCCACCTTTGCGTACCTTGTTCAGATACCAGGTCTTCAAGTACTTGGATAGTTTTATGGACTGACTTGGATCATAGCATAGTACGTACTCGGCCCGCAGCAAGCACCACCATTCCCACGGTATTTTAGTACTTTGGAACTTCCAATACTTAGCGCAATGCGCAATACGTACCTACGTAAAGTCCGCGTCACGCAAAAAGAACGCTGGAAGGTGTGGGGGGGGGGGGGGTGTGATGCCGCGAGTATTTTGTATGCGCAAACACATCCCCTCCACTGTTTTCCAGCGTTATTTTTGGTTGACGCGCACTATAGGTACTACGTAACGTATATCTACCTACTAGTACTACACATACCTACTTAAATAAAGTACATAGGCGAACTTAATGTGTAGCGAGCGTAGCGTTACCTAGGTATATACTCTTTGGTGTGTAGGTAGGTAGGTATGTAATCAACTCGGGAATATTTTTTTCCTAAAAATGAAGGACTTAAACGATGTACCTACCTACCTACCTACGCGTTTTTCGCGACGCGGTCGGGCATATTGCCGTCGGCCTAAACTTTAATCCAGCAGTGGAGGCCCAGAGAGTTCAGAAAAAGGTGGGATACGCTTGTTGAACTCTCTGAAGAGAACTAGAAGAGGAAGGTACCTAGGTACCATAACTAAGCAAAGTTAAAACTCCTAGGTATTTAAACAGTTTTTATAAGTAAGGCTGTAAGTTTGTAAGTAGGTAAGTAAAGTACTCACAGAAGTTAGTAAAAATGACGCATTAGGTACTCATTAGGTATACTGCACACACAACACAACGCACAATAAATAAACTGACGAATTAAAAAGGACCCAATTTACTCAATTTGAAAAAAAAATCTAAGTACGTGCGATAATGTATCTTATTCTTATGGTATTAGAAGGAGTCATAGCTGTAATATTATAATGGCACTTGTACGTTTTCATTTTGCAAGTTCAAGAGTTCAAGGTCTTAAATCACAATCAAAAATGCGTCTTATGTATATGTATCTACCTAGCTACTAGCTAGCCTGCATAATACAGAGCGAGGGTGACGTATCATTCCTTCTTACTTGCCCGTGAACTGCCGCCGCGTGGCGCGGCTCGGCGACGCGACGGGACTCGGGACCTGACCGACCGACATCTCCTCCTCCCTCCTCCTCGCTCATCGCATCGCCCCGCGCCCGGCCTTGTTCAACAAGGTTTGCGCGTACCAGGGCGACGCGATGCTTGCCTCGAAGTATCAATGAAAATACCTGGTATTTATACTAGGTCGAGTAAATACGCTTCATCCCTACAATCGACACGTACCGAGTCATGCGAGTACTACCGGTACCTTGTTCGACCCAATAGTCGAATTAGGTACGCGTAATCGCATGGAAATACCTGGTATTTATACTAGGTCGAGTAAATACGCTTCTACCTAGTAGCGTAAAGGGTTTTAGGATTCATAATAAACAATGATTTATCATTTAAAAATAACATAAATTTATTGTCCTTCATAAAAAGTAACAGTATCATTTAATTGTAAAAAAAAATTATAGGGAAATATCAGCCTAATAACGCGTGTTTCCACCATTAGCTTCGATGACTGCTAACAACCGACTTCTCATAGAGCCAACGAGGCGTGAACAAATTTCTGTCCCGCGCAAAGCCTCCCAAACTTCATGGCAATGACTATCGATGGCATCTCGAGTTCTCTCATTGCGGTGATGCCATCGCTGCACCATAAGTCCCCAAAGGTTTTCGATCGGGTTAAGATCTGGACTTTTAGACGGCCATGGAATCAAGTTAATGAATGAATGTTGATCAAACCAGGTCACAGTCACTCTAGCTGTGTGTAATCTGCAGTTGTCTTGTAGAAAATTAAATTGAGGCAGATCGCTTTCCGGGTAGACGTTCCGGACGGTTGGCAACATAGCATTTTCTAAATTATCCACATAATCTAAAGCGTTGGCTTTCGGAGGTAGTCTGCTTAATTCTCCGACTCCATCTGCCGACATCCAGCCCCAAATATTTACACTGATTCTACCAGACTCCGTGGTCGGCACAACATGTTCTTGAGTGTATCTAGTATTATTGTAACGCCAGAGAGTCATTCGACCATGTTGGCTAGATTTGAACGTTTTTTCGTCCGTAAATATCGTAGTAGACCAATCGAAATTCAAGTACTTCCGGGCAAAATTTAAACGAGCCGCTTTGTTAGCGTCGGTCAAATAAACTTTTTTAGCGTGAAGTCTGTAATGAAATCCTATACTATGCAAATGCTGCCGAATGGTCTCTTTCGTAACATCGAATTCTTCTGCAAAATCACTGGTAGAAGTGAAGCCGTTCTCTTCGTACTGACGTCTCATTGTTTCTCTTTGCTCGCTGGACAGTGCAGGCGGCCGACCACTTCGCCTATGATCTTGAAGATTATACCTTCTTCCCCTTCACGTCTTATCCAAAAACGTGTCGTATATCGCGATATGTTCAGTTCTCTAGAAATATCACTTATGTTGTATCCTAACCGATGTAATGATATAATTTCGGCTCTTTCCCGTAAGTTTAATGTAAGCCATACACGCTACGGTCTACCGTAGAGGTCATCTATGCAGGTATGCCTGCGCAGGTCAACCGAACATTGGTAGCGTGTATGGGGACGTTCCCGTGTACCGGAGCGGTCTTCAGTTCTTTTTGCGATGGCATCGAATGAGGACGATGACGCGCTGGCATTGCTAGGCCTTGCTTTAATTTTTAAGATAAAATATACAAAAACAGTGAAAATAAAAGATACAAAAACAGCTTCTTTTTTGTCTCGATTATACTCGTTTTTAATTTGCCAAAGACATGGATGACTTCTATAAATTTCGATAAAATCTTCCAGGATTTTTTTAGTTGAATTTGGTGGCGCCTTTTTCAATTGCTGTATTACGTGGCATTCGTGGCAATACGATGCGAGCGACGAGACAACCGTCATAAAGAAACACTGGAAAACAACTGACGCGACCTGCGCAGGCAACCAGAGCACACGCACACACGCACAGGTACACCGTACAGTGTAACTAGAAAGAATTGATTTTCGATTTTGCTCCGGTCGCCTGCGCAGATAAAAAAACTGCACAGGTCTATTCCCATACACGCTCCGGTCTACCTGCGCAGGTATACCTGCACAGGTAAACCTCTCCGGTGCACCGTAGCGTGTATGGCCGGCATAAATTACGCGACATTTTCTTGACAGTAAGTGACTCGAGTTGATCAATAACTGACACTTGACAGATCATAAGTCAAAAGCGATTCGAAAATGAATTAGTCTTTTTAAGTATGGTATCCTGGCTTTGCCAAGATGCTATATAGGTTGGCAAAATTAGGATAAGTTAGGTAGAAAAAGTTTTGATATGTGTATTTGTTTTGATGTTTTATTATAGGGCAGTGTGGTCGCCCAGGGACAAAGCCCTTTAAAAAAAAAAAAAAGTGATACCATACTTTTTTCATAAACTTTAAGAACAAGTTGGTTTGTGTTTACATAAAATATTCTCTATTGCGTTGACATCACAGTTCAAGTTGCATGCTCTTTTAACCATTGCTCTGTGATTGGCTCACAGTTAACCAATTACGTTAATGTAATACAGTAATCCTTAGCGAATAATTATGTTACTGGGAGATGTCATCAAAAGTGGTAAACCAATTTCGTGGTCGACTATACTTGTTGCTTAGAAGAAGAATACTATGTTAGACTCAAGGAATATAGAGAAGACACGTATTCAAATTCCTTGGTTAGACTTCATCCAAGACTTGTTGTCTGTCTTGCTCGGGTATACGCGCCCGTCAATTCCAAGGAATTTGAATAAAGACATTCAAATTCCTTGGTCAATTCTATGTATTCTTCAAGCAATTTGAATACATGGTATTCTTTTTTTTTTTTCTTTATTTTATGGCTCCTGTCATAGACAATATTGCCAATGTCAAGTGATTCAGAGATTATACTCTTTGTAGTTATGTTTCTAGTCACGTCAGTCCAAAGTCGAGTCAGTCAATTGTTTTAAAGAAAATGGTGGCGGTTTCTTCAAAACATTTGAAACATTTTCGGTCAAATCACGATATCACATAATACACTTTCATTTCAAATGCTTACACTTTGTGCTAAGACCACAAGTAATGTTGGTTAAAATACCACCAAAATTACACAACACAACTCAAAATAACACTAGAAAAACAATTAAAATGAAAATGCTATGTTGCTTCGTTAGATGACAGGAAACGAACTACTCAAAACAAAATAAGGGCCACCACTAATTTTCCGTTTTATTTTTCTTTGGTCAGTATTTTCTGCTCTCTTTGTTTTATATTTAATAAAACAATGTTTTTTGAATTAAATTTAACAAATTTGAATGCAATTAGACAAAAAACACTTAACCTTATGAAGTTTTTGGTTTTTTGTCATCGTTTATGGCTGTTTACACCTAAGAATAGCATTAAATTGTAGACTAAAGCCCAGTGAGTTGTTTACTTTAAGAGTTGTTTAATAACGGGTATGTCCCCCCCTTTTCAAAACACATTCTTGTAGCCTCGATGGCATGCTCTCAATAAGATGGCGGATGTTTTCCTCTGGGATCTCCTCCCAGCACCTTTTCAGCAATTGAATCAGCTGTTGTTGGTTGTGAACGTCCTCTTCAGCTGCCCGGACTCGGCGTTTTAGTTGGTCCCAAAGATGTTCAATTGGATTCAGGTCAGGGCTGTTCGCAGGCCATGCCAAAACCTGAATATTAGCTTGCTCCAGGACAGACATGGTCGCCCGGGCTGTGTGCGGTCGTGCATTATCCTGCATCAGGATGAAACCGTCCTGCGCTCGTTGTGAAAATGGGATGACATAAGGATTGACAACCCGTTCGATGTAAATCTGAGATGTCACAGTGCCCTCATTTAGAAAAACAAGATCAGTTTTACCTTGTAAGCTAATCCCGCCCCAGACCATGACATTGGGACCACCATATCTGTCATGTTCGTGAATGCAAGGATCAATAAATCTTTCTCCGCTTCTTCTCCACACTCGCATACGTCGATCGTCACTAGAAAACTTCACCTTACACTCATCCGTAAAAAGCACCTTACGCCATTCCTCCATGCTCCATTCAAGATGTTGACGTGCAAACCTTAATCGATTTGCTCGATGAGTCCCGGTCAGTTTAGTGCGGGTCACAGGTCTTCGTGAACGTTGTTGGTCTTCGTGCAAACGATTCCTAATGGTCTGGTCGCTGACAAGGGTACCAGTAGTCCGGCGTAATCGATTTTGTAATGCGCGCGCTGTCACAGTACGATCACGTCGCGCAGTAAGTCGCACGTACCGGTCTTCCTGAACGGTGGTAGCTCAAATTCTTCCAGAGCCACGACGCCGGGATATACTCCCGGTCTCTTGATACCGGTTCCAAAGGTTTTGGATAGCCCTTCGCGAAAATCCCAGCTGTAAAGCCACGGAACGTTGTGACTGACCAGCTTCTATCATCGTTACGGCTCTGGTAGCAGAATCATTGTTCAAATGGCGTCAAATCCTTGGCATTTTAAGGTTAAATGATCAAATTGCACGTTTAACTTCCGAAAACAACCGTAGTTGTCAGTAACTTTGGGTAAACTAGTCTGAAATCAAATCACAAAATTTCACAAAACTCTACCCACTTCACAATATGTGAGACATAATTTTTTTTTACCATATCCTCAACACTAATACCCCTAGTGCTTCACTGTTATCGTTAACGCAACACTTGAGAACAAAGTGGCATTCTTAAAAAATAATTATCTTAACGCAGGTTGGCAAAAAAATGGTCTCGAAACAAAAATACTCGGGTGGCCCTTATTTTGTTTTGAGTAGTCGGACGGATGTTCAGCCGGACAGAAGATGCCGCGTTCGTGCACTCTTGGAATCTTGCTCCAAGTTATGAGCGAGCGAGCTCCAGGCAGCCGTAGTTATTGTATACTCTTTGCAAGCAGCAAGCCCTAGGTATAGTACCCGTCAAACTTCTTGGCCATCGCGCGAGGTGGTAGGGGAAAGGTTTGCACTCTTCGCACCACCAAAGAGACCTATTTTTCGTTTCTTTTTCATTCAAGGTCGTTTGTCCAAGAAGTTTGACGGATACTATACCTGGAGCGTTATTTTGATTCCTGTCGGTGTCGGATTCGGCACGGAATACAATTTTTCAATTGAGAATACGATGGCACCCTAAAATCCTTGTCGAAAACGAACTTTGTCTGCGATTTTGACATTTTCACACAAAGCTTTTGACATTAGCAGGATTACCAGGGTTATTTTGATTCCCGTCGATATCGGATTCAACACGGAAATTCAATTGACAGTTTTTTTAAAGCATGTACCTACTGCGCGTATTATTTCACAATAAATCAACGTGAAATTCCATTCCACGTAGGTTATAATAATAGGTGTATGTTTTAGCGAGACGGGATGGCAACTTCAGCGGAGCTACAAGCAAATGTGTTAAAACCGAGTTTTTACATAGTTTTTAAAAGACTAGTTGGACTCACGACCTTTCACAAAAGTGTCGGAAAGATTAGCGCCACTGAATAGCAGACGGAAAGTCACGTGTTATCTTTTCGAATCATGTCAGAAGCTTTGTGTGAAAATGTAGTTCGTTTTCGACAAGGATTTTAGAGAGCCATCGTATTCTAAATTCAAAAATTATATTCCGTGTCGAATCCAACACCGACGGAAATCAAAATAACCCCTAGAAGTCGAAAAGATAACACGTCCATGAAAGGTCGTAAGTCCAACCTGTCGTAAAAACTATGTAAAAACCGTATTCAAATTCCTTGCAAAACCGTTGGACTCGGCGGGCAACAGGACAAAGATTGAGAGGCACCACCATAGGCTCTTACCGAGCGAGCTACCCTCAAGACCTCCCCGAGTGTCTGCTGTCTATGGCCCAACTGATGACTGCAGTGCCAGTTGTAAGGGGCAGAAACTCGACACTGCGTTCGGTTGGTTTTGCAACAACCAAATTCGATGACGTCAGGCCATAAACTTGGATTATTCCCATCTGTCACCCCAGTTTGTCCCATCTGTCACCTAGAGGGGACAAACTGGGGTGACAGATGGGAATAATCCATAAACTTCATATATTTCGCAGTAATGAAGAATTACCTTGCTCTTTCAGAAGGTGGCAGACCTGCGTATATTACCCCTAAATACAAAGAAACAAATTACCTCTCCATGTGAATGTCGAGGACTTAAGAGTCCGGTGACAGCGGCTCGCAATTTCGAGGTGCGATTGGCTAGTATGTTTGGTCTACGTTTACCTAATACCAAAATGATTTCTGATTCGGGCATGTTTCCCTTATATTATTGTATTATTTGTGTTCGAACAGTATTTATGCGTGTTTCTTTAGAATTATTCTTTCAAAAAACCTCCCCGAAATGAAATAAAATGAAATAATAGCCAATCGCACCTCGAAATTGCGAGCCGCTGTCACCGGAGCCTTAACATTATTGACTAGTTGCGCCCCGCGGTTTCACCCGCGCAGGTTTAAATACCGGTGTTCCCACGGGATAAAAAGTAGCGTAAGTGCTACTCCAGACTTTAATCCATCTCTCTGTCAAGTTTCATCCAGTTCAGCCGTTCCGGCGTGAAAGAGTAACTAATATCCATCCATCCACCCACCCACTCATTCATTCATCCATCCATCCATCCATCCATTTATCCATCCATCCATCCATCCATCCATCCTTCCATCCATCCATCCATCCATCCATACTTACAAACTTTCGCGTCTAAAATTAGTAATAAGTTATACCCGTTATACCTACTTATTTATAGTGCTAGTGTTTTCTATAAGCATAACATAGTATTAAAATTCCTTGCTTAGCATCAATAAACCAAGTATTTTTTTTGTCTGAAAATGACAACACCGGCCAAGTAAGAGTCTTATTGAAAAAAAAAATAATCAATGAATGAATCGTCGTAATGCAATCCAATGATATACATGAATTGTTTCGTCATCTGACTATGAGATTTTAAAATAAATGTATATTTTACATTTTTCTATGATGCTTTTTCAGTATTTTCTGTTGCGGTGCGAAAATAATAAATTTATGATTTCTAAGAGGCTGACGCCCTTGCCGCTTCGTTCGGCGCCATGTCTGATGTTCGCTGAATCTTCGGAGTTTGTGTCGTGCTATTCTTTATTGTTTACAGATGATTGTGCATTTGATTTACAAAAAACAATGTACTAACGAGAGATTTGTATGACCACGAATCAAAATATTGTGTTGTGAAGATTCCAAGTGATGCAAATCAATTTTATTTTGCGTTTGAAGAAGTGACTCTGGCATCGTATTTTTAGTTCATCCGCCATATTGGCGTTATTATTACTTCGTAAGTCGATTTTCTTAATTATTTGGGTTTTACTGATGATATTTTTCTATATATTACAATTTACCAGGTTTCGTTTTTATAAGGCTTCATTTTGATGTTATATTTAGCGTTGCATGACTGTTATTTGGGCTGTATTTCAACATTTAGTTCATGGCCTCTTTCTTGGTAATTTTCTCTCGTCAAAAATGAAAACTATAGTTTCATGGTTACACAATGTGTGAAGTCCATATAAATTTTACCAAACTCATAAAGTGGCTTCAGATAAAGAATCAAATTTCTACCTACCCGATCTAGATGAAATGCTACTTACCTACTTCGAAGATACCTAGCTTGTCCAATAATCAAAAAATTCCTTTCTAACTGTAAATACTGCAATCCTTCAATATTCAAATTATTTGTACAATGCAAATCTAACCTATTTGTTGTTAGCCTGAACCTGAAATATTTCCAAATGGATCTCTTTCACTGAGCTGAACCCTGAGAATGTTCTAGATCTTGCAGCATTCTCATTGTGCACTTTGTGTGTCATACTTTTTCTCCTTTTTTGGGACCGGAATCTATGCTGCCAGCATATTAAGGCATGATAAAATACAGATACTTAGTACTTATTTCATCTTTTGTAAGCTCATTCAAGACCCTATAGATCTCTGTATCTTGTTTTTCGAGGTTATATTAGTATGTAATGTCTTATCAAGGCTCTAACAATCTTCAGAGTATCACAGCTTGGCTATTGAGTAGTGAGACTACTTTTTAAACTAGTATACCTACCTATGTACCAAGTTAATTCTTTGAACAAAAATATCTGATTGCAATATTTTCCCTCCAATTTTTTTACTAAGGCTGCTTAATTATTTCTTATATAATTTTGATTGCATACAACTAAGTACAATACATAATGTGTTATTAATTTGTAATTGGAAGATAATGGAGGAGGTGGTCACAATGGGGAACTTTTGAGTATTTTAGGTTCTGTTTGTCTGTTGCAATCATGCTGTAATATCAAAAGCAATTATGAAATTTTGAATGCCTACTCTGAGATATACCTACTTGAAATTTTGTTTATGTTACCTGTAAATAACACATTTTTTGAATTATGGGATGAGGATAGAAAGATCATGTTGATAGTTCTTTGAGGATAATTGGGGGAGGAGTCTTCTCCACATTCAATAAAAATAAGTAATAAATAAAAAAAAATAACAGAGACCATTAAACATTTTGGTTTTCATTCAAAAATTTATTTTTTGTGTTGTATTGCCTAGATGGATTGCTGTAAGATAGCATTATGCCGGCGCCAGATATAGCTTCCAATGTCTGAACACTTGTTTGATTGCTGAGTGTCACAAAGACAAAGTCTTGTGTGGCAATGAAATCAAATAAGTGTTCAAACATTTGAAGCTATATCTGGCGCTGTGGTTAAGTTAACTAGTCTGCCAACATTACGCTTACTGAATGCTCCTCTCTGACTTCATGAAATATCAGATAAGGGTAGCCACATTCGAGGTAGTTCAAAAAATCTAAATCAAATTCAAAATATGTTTATTTTGTAACAAATCAAGACTTTTTTTCAAAGTTGAAATGAAATTTCTCATGCTTAGCCACAGTTAGTGAGCACCTGATCGAAATATTTATAACAGGACTTAAGGCTCCGGTGACAGCGGCTCGCAATTTCGAGGTGCGATTGGCTATTATTTTATTTCGTTTCAGGGAGGTTGTTTGAAAGAATAACTCTAAAGAAACACGCATAAATACTGTTCGAACACAAATAATACAGTAATATAAGGGAAACATGCCCGAATCAGAAATCATTTTGGTATTAGTATGTTTGGTCTTACGTTTACCTAATACCAAAATGATTTCTGACTCAAGCACATTTCCCTTATATTTTTGTATTATTTGTGTTCGAACAGTATTTATGCGTGTTTCTTTAGAGTTATTCTTTCAAACAACCTTCCCGAAATGAAATAATAGCCAATCGCACCTCGAAATTGCAAGCCGCTGTCACCGGACCCTTAAGTATAGTAAAATAGTAATTTAATATACCTGTTGACCACTGTATCTTGAAACCTGATAGCAAGTGGTTAGCCGGTTTCTGAAATCTCAATCAAAGCTAATCGGCTGTTTTGTCACTTGCCATCTCTATCTAATTTGAAGTAAAAGTGAAATAACTAGCAACTTGGCAGCCGATTTGTTTTGATCAGGCTTTCAGAAACCGGCCTAACATTTTGTAGGCTCCCACATTTATCAATTATCAATGCTTCACAGAATAAACTTAATTATTTATAGATAATTTATATTGTTACAGATTCCATGTGTCAATCAGCTAGTATCTTAACAGTGCTGCTATTTTGACTAACTGCTCTACTCTAACCTGCACCTTATGAAAGGTACATAATCCCTTTTTTTTTCAAAATCAATAATGGAGGTAAAAAAGAAACTGAATGTTGTTGTAGTGCCTAGGACAATATTTAGATGGGATAGGATTGTCCAGTGTCTAATAACTGTTCCATCTTTTCAACCTAGTCTAATCCATCAAAAATACTACTTTTAGATCTGCTTATATTAAATTATCCCATTAGCCCTGTATTGGTAGGATTTTAGTGAGATATTTTTTTTTTGGTCATTGGCAGGACATTTTGGCATAACAGGTTCTGATATTGATTTGATTTATTGTTTTGCTTATGTTTTCAGGTAGTTTGTGTAAGATGATGAATTGGAAGACTTCATTGACTTCCAACTAGGTGCAGAGGCACCAACACTGATTTATTATGATAGAATGGTTTAGTGTTCTAAGAGGATATAGCTGATGCCTCTAAGTCAGAGATTGGATGAGCCTCTTGTTACGATTGAGGTGAGAGCTATTGTGTGGCATTAGGCAATGTTATGATTATTTAAATTTGTGCCCTATTACAGTAGTTGTAACTTTGGCAGGTAGATTGCAGACTCCAGCACAATGCAGCAGGCAGTCGACCCTCTCGCGACAACCAGCACGGTAAATAATATATTCAGTTCTTCATTGCTTATAATAGTTTATCTATTAGGTATGAACACTTATTTACCTACAATAATTACATATTATACAGGGTTGTGTCCTATAAAGTAGTGATAATCAGAAGACTAGAGATAGAGTACTACTTGGGGTAGGTCTTCAGGTGAATCAACCCCATGTATGATCTGTGATTGTTCATAGTTTTAGAGTAATGAATTTTTTCCTGAATTTTCGGGAACTCGACAAAATGTTTAATTACTGTTTTTTTGCAACTGTACCTTGAAGCAAACAGCTTCGTAATTGTGATGAAAGTTATGAAAATATTGGATTCAAGTGACTGGTTTAATGTATTGACAAAATTTTTCATCTTTTTTTTTATGATAAATGCATAATATAATACAAGTGGTGCTCTATCTCTGGTCTTCCGCTAACTACTTTCTGGGACACCGTGCTATGGTCCCACTAAAAGGTTTCCTTCATCACAAGTAAGAGTGGTGTATTTGTATGCAATTTCGTCGGGACAGCACCTAAAGCAATAATGTAGTTGATTTCTTAATATGCTACGAAGTAAAATAAGGTACCTACATCTTAAATTAATTTTGTTTATTTATTTGCTCTTAGACATCGGCGGAGGCTGTCAATGGAGCGCCACCGGACGACGCACCCCGTCGTCAAGGGCGGATGACGAATCAGTTATCATTCCTCCAAAAGAATGTAATGAAGGCCGTGTGGAAGCATCAGTTCGCATGGCCTTTTCAGCAGCCTGTTGATGCCAAGAAGTTGAACCTTCCTGTGAGTATCACTGTCTTCTATTTATTTTTATAATTAATTATAAAAGTCCACCCACTCTTCCACTGATTGATTCACTCATCATCATAAAATCTCTGAAACTGCAAGTCTAAAGGTGCGTACAAATTACGCACGGCAAACCATCGAACATAGGCGCGTGCGGCGGCCGTGTGGACGGTGTCGTCGTCGGCAGCTCAAACATTGGCGCGCTCGAACGTGCAGCGCGACGATCCAATCGGTGTCGGTTTTTGTGACCGCATCAAAGAGCTTCAGTCGTCCGCTCGCGCGCAGTGTTCGATTGTAAAGTCGTAGGTTCGAATCCGGTCATGCACCAATGGATTTTTCTATCGAAAAATTTATGTGCGCAATGCCAGTGCTCTGAAGCGGTGAAATAAATATAGTGAGGAAACCAGTTAGTATTCTAACAGCGGCGATGGGCTTGCAACCTGTCACGTATGGAATACTAACTACTGCAAAATGTGGATGTTTGGACGTACCTCTGTTTGTCCCCTTAATTAGACATCTTCAAAGAATCTTGAGTAAGTACTTGGTATTGAGAGATCTTAAGGGATATCTACCATACCTGGGGATCAAAGTCGTGAAGCTGTTTCTGTTTTTCTGTATTATTTATAACCTATAACAACAAGTAGATACCTTGAATTTATTTTTCCTATTTTTAGGACTATCACAAAATCATAGATACCTTGAATTTATTTTTCCTATTTTTAGGACTATCACAAAATCATCAAGAAACCCATGGATTTGGGCACAGTCAAAAAACGTCTTGAGTCTAATTACTACTATTCAGCGCAAGAATGTATACAGGATTTCAATACCATGTTCACCAACTGCTATGTCTACAACAAACCAGGCGAAGATGTAGTGGTGATGGCACAAACTTTAGAAAAATTATTCTTGAACCGGGTAAGTCCTATGCCTTTAACTTACAACTATGTATGTGATGGAAAAAGCAGACGGCCGACCTGATGTTAAGTGGTTACTACTTATGACAAGGCATTGCCTCGTAAGTCACGCACGATAGGAACGACGATGCATTGCCCTGAGTCCATAAACTTGAGGCATACAAATGTTAAACCTCATGTGCCTGTAATTACAGTTGGCATTATATGTATGTATAATAAAAAATATCTATCTATATAAGTAAATAATGTATTAAATATATCAGTCATCTAGTACCCATAACACAAGCTTTGAGTAGCTTACTTTGGGACTAGATGATGCTGTGTGGATTGTCCAGCATTATTTATTTATTATAGTAAATGTCATAAAATTATTCCAAGGGATGGAAGGGAGGAAGAAAATGCATTGGGCGAATACTAGGTTAGCCTTGCAATGGTTATGCCTTAAATAAATAATGCTGGACAATCCACACAGCACCATCTAGCCCCAAAGTAAACAAAGCTTGTAAGCTTGTAATCAAAGCTTGTGTTATGGGTACTATATTAGATAACTGATATATTTAATACATTATATCCTACTAATATTATAAATGCGAAAGTTTGTGAGTATGGATGGATGCTTGTTACCAAATTAGGCAGCAGTCCAGTGTGACTAGTGCTGAGTGACCAGTTGTCCAAACAAGTACATATTTCTAAAAGGGACTCCGACGCAAAAACTTGAAACTATTATCGTAATTCAACAGATAGCGCAAATGGACAAAGAAGAAAAAGAAATAGAAGCACCGTCTAAAGGGGGAAAAGGGGGCAGCACGAAGAAGCGCGCTTCAGGGCCAGTTGGGCCGACCGTGCCGGCGCCGACCCCGCTCAAGGTGCCAGTCAAGGCCCCCGCGCCCATTCCGGCGCTTGTCGGCTCTACCAATACTACCACAACGCCTTCCGTCACTCCTCCTGCCACTCACACTGGCTTACCTCAGCAGGTAACATATTAAATAACCTATGTTTATCTGCTTTTAACACATCTCAAGGAAGGTTATAACCTTATTATATCCGTTCATCAAATTATACCTGGTGGCCACAGAGAAAATTAATACTACTCAGACTATTCACACAATTTGTTTTATTTTATTTCAATTACATAGAATCAGTTAATATGAAGAAGGATGCTACATGAAGATGGAAAATTCTGTTGTTTTTTGTTTCATTGCAATGGGTTTAACTTATCTTGATGCAATTATATCATCTCAGCAAATTATTGTTACTAACGGGAATTATATTTCAGGTTGCTACTCAACCATCCAGTTTCCACGTAGCCCCGCCGCCTACAACTCCTGTCGCTGCTATCCCGGCTGTCGCTCTATCCCAGACGCAACCTGCTAAGGTCAGTACATTATTTCTGAATTAAAATACATATTTGTCATATAAAGCATAAACAATACATACCTACATATTATATTTTATCTTAGGTGAAAAAGGGTGTGAAAAGAAAAGCTGATACAACTACGCCCATGGGCAGCTCGTTTGAAGGCGGATACACCACTCCCACAATAGATCAGCAAGGTGGACCAAAGCCCGCCAAAATATCAACGAGGAGAGAAAGTGGGCGTCAGAAAAAGGTTGGCTTATTATTATAATTTCATTCATAACAATGGAACCACAATCAAGTGAAACAAGTGTGTTAAGTCAATAATTTTTTTTAATTGCATTAAAAATTCTTTTACACTCATAGTTTATTAAACAGAAAATAACGGTTCCATAGGAAATAAGTTGAATTAATATCCATATTTCCCACAGACAAATAGGACAGGAGATGATGGTTTTAAAATGGGTGGAATGTCTCCAAGTGTGGCAGCTGGTGCGGCACATCACTCTGCCATGACTCCACAGATGGCTAAAGGCAAAGAGAAACTCTCTGATGCACTAAAAAGCTGTAATGAAATCCTCAAAGAACTCTTTTCAAAAAAACATTCGGTGAGTCCTTGTTTATTTACTAGCAAAATTAAGAACATTTTATTAAGTTAGTGTTGAATCTCGTGTATCCCAGTTCTAATAATTTGTAATTTCTTTTGTCAGGGCTATGCCTGGCCGTTTTACAAACCCGTGGATGCCGAACTTCTTGGACTCCATGATTACTTTGATATTATTAAAAAGCCGATGGACCTCGGAACTGTAAAGCAAAAGATGGACGGCCGTGCTTATAAGACGGCTACAGAGTTTGCGGCCGATGTACGTCTAATATTTACAAACTGCTACAAGTATAACCCCCCGGATCATGATGTCGTCGCTATGGCTCGGAAACTACAAGATGTCTTTGAAATGAGGTGAGTTTAGTCACATGGTATGTGTAACGATAACTGAAAACATAGCTTAGTCATAACAAGATCGCAGGTGTGCAACGACATCGTTGAGTTTCGCAGTTTCGAACGAGAGAAATAGCAGCGTTTGCGATACCGTTCATACAATCAAATAACATAAACATCCAAGGCCCAACAATCACATGCTTTTGACGTAAAAAATTGTGCCACCATTGAAATAAAACTTGCACCTTTTGCGTCTCAGCTGGTATGTCGGCCGATGCGGCACGAAGGTCGTCACATGTTCGTATTAGATTTACATAAATAGTAATTTGTTACAGGTATGCCAAGATTCCCGACGAACCAGTACATGTAGGAATCCCGCACATAGACAAAGGAAGCTCATCATCAGGTTCAGAATCTGGTTCCGAGTCGGAATCTGAATCTGATGGTTCCGACGAAGAAAGGAATAACAAAGTAAAAATTCTCGAAAAGGAATTGCACGCATTGCAAGAGAAAATGAGAAAACTTGTTGAGGAATCAAATACAAAAAAGAAAGCCAAGAAGAAGACTAAGGACAAATCATCAAATAAGAAACCGAATGCTGTGCCCAACGCGGTTCCGAAAGCCAATACTATCGCTGCTTACGCGGCAAAAGCGAATACTATTGCGGAATCGTTGGGTAAGCTAAGTAAGTATCACTTTTCCTATGTCATTCGTTTACAAGCAGAGCACACTACAAATCTTATTTCAGAACTATTCTATGCTTCATGTGTAATCATGTGAAACTGATTGTTGCATCATTCATTCTGTCTAGAAGGCGATCTTCTGTGATATGTTTAGATTTGCTATAGGTTTGGTAACATGAAACTGGTGTACATTCACCGAGTTTTTATTCAGTATAATTTAATTACTTCTTCGTGACGCCTTACGATCCAGAGCATTCCTTTGACTCTGTATTCAATTTTTCATCCTTGTTTGGAAATACACCTTAATCACCATGAAATGTAATTCACATACTTTGCCGTTTTATAACGGATCTATAAAGTGAACTATTCAATGTCAATTTCATGTCAACGAAAAAGACAGCAACAAGAGAACTAGAGCGAAATAGCGCAGTCAAAAAAAAAGTCATTGATCAGTTTAACTATTGGAGTGCCTGGAGACTTGGTCTTTATTGTTATTAATTAATGAGTTTGTCCGTAGCTGCAGCAACAGCCGCCCGGGGCAATAAGGCTAAAAGAGGTGCGAACACCGCGGCCGGCGCGGGTGTAGGCGCCGGTCCTGGCGCCAAGAGCGCCGCGCGGGGCGCTGCTGCCGCTAAGAAGAAGAACTCTATCGCGGCAGCGGCACCGCCTGTTCCTCACCCTCCCCCGCAGAATGACACCGACGATGAGGACATAGCGAAACCTATGTCGTATGATGAGAAGCGACAGTTATCGCTTGACATCAACAAACTGCCAGGTATGAACGTTGTAGTGAATATTCAGATGATATTTTTGTAATTTAAAAATATTATGAGTATGTGGTTTAGGTTGTTGGGTAACTACAACAGCAAGTAGGTACTAGTTATTTTTATTACCTTTTTAATCGTTCATATGGATGCTATTCTGACCACCGATTGTAGGACTAAGTTTATGTATAGTCTATGCTACGTGCATATTGTTATATACTGTTTTAGTCAGCAATAAAGAAATTATTATTCTTATTCTAAATAAGTAGAATTCATAGGTAGTATTCTAAATCTTCTAATCATATTCAACACTAGCACCTTTTTTATTCTTAACCAATAATCTAGCTGGGTTAACCCTGTAATTCGATATCGAGTCAAATGAAAAAGATGCCTAGAATCCCACTGTTCTACAAGTTAAGCAAAGTTCTACATGATCACCATTTCTTATGTTTCACAGGCGACAAACTTGGGAAAGTGGTGCACATTATTCAAAGTAGAGAGCCGTCACTGCGGGATTCAAATCCGGACGAAATCGAGATAGATTTCGAGACTCTAAAACCATCCACGCTACGAGAGCTAGAGAACTACGTAGCGTCCTGCCTTCGGAAAAAGACACGTAAGCCTCATTGTGAGTGATGCCGACATTATAACCCTTTTCCTTTGTATCCTTTTACTAACCATGAATTACTTACCTCATCTCATCACTTTATTTTTTATATACATCACGAAACCTATCCTGAACCCATCCTCACCCTTAAAATAATGTTGGTAGTTCACTTTGTATTTATCACGCTGAAACCGCATTTACATGGTGTTATGTTTGTGCAGATCGAAAAGTGTCCGGAAAGTCCAAAGACGAACAAATGGCGGAAAAGAAACAGGAACTAGAAAAAAGACTTCAAGATGTATCTGGACAATTAGGCACTAACAAAAAGCAACAACAGAAAAAAGGTAGAATAATGATACACACACTATACAATACACCATGAACAAACATTTCATTTAGCACATGTCAATATTAGACTGATGACAATGGTAGTCTAGCTAGTGAATCCTAGAGTAGCCGCCATCTTGAGTATGAATTTCCAGGTTGTAAGAATGTTCAATCTCGTCTATGAATTTTCTAAGAAGTCTTGAAAGTGTGTATCGATGAAATAACTTGAGATAAGAGAACTTGTAAAAATAACGCTATGTTAATGTGGAATAGATATAAAAGACGTGTTTCCTTGTGTACGGCAGAAGGCGCAAAAGAGGCGCTGGGCAGCGGCGGTGGCGGCGGCGGCGGTGGTGGTGGTGGTGGTATGTCCTCATCCTCCAGCTCGTCGGACTCTTCCAACTCTTCGTCCAGCACAGACACCAGCTCCTCAGACTCCAGCGACAGCGAAGCAGGTTAGACATCACAACAAACTCATTCATCAAAAAATATTATACTACTTGCAAAAATGTAAATTACTATTTTAGTCCTAGATTTTAAACCTTGCATTTAAATTAAGACGAATATTACACATTGTAAGAATATCTTAAAGCTTTGATATACACATAAAAAAGTAGTTAACTTAGGTTATGAGATATTTTTTCATCAATGTGTACACAAACAACATTTTATTACCTTTGCCAGTATTTTTTAAAGGTTTCCATTCTAAACGTTCACTTCTGATTTGGATATACTAAATAGTTTACTATCAATTAATCTAGTCTCAAATTGATAACAGTGAAAGAATGACACAAGTGCTATTGAATAAGAGATGTTAAGATGGCAAACAGCACTTGAAAGGTTTATTTTGTATGTTTATGAATGTAGTTTTACAAGAATTGTTGAGGGTACATTATGTATCTCACTCCCGGGTATGCAAGATTTTATAATCTACTAGCGATTTAATTTATTGACTCATGTACATATTTTAATGGATCCCTGAAATTTTTAATTTTGGAGGATTAATTTTTTTTATTTTAGATAAGTAAATTCTCAGACAGCTATGTCTAAATCCGTATTTGTGTTTTGCATGAGAGATATTGTTCGGATTCTGATTATTTTAAAGACAATTTATTAAAATCAGGTTATTATTTCGATTTATCTTATAGGTTTCTGTATAAATTGTAAGTTAAGATGTACAGAGAAAGTTGTGTCGTTTCTTTTCTGGTGCTGTTTACAAAGTAATTTTGTAAGACATGTTATGCACTATGAAATGTGAAACATTGCAATTTGCCAAACCACAAACAGTTCTTTGACAGAGTTCCAGATGATTGCTATGTTTGCTTGTAATGAGTGAATGTTGTGAGTAATTTTTGGTATGATTTTTATTCTGTGATATTGAAGAGGGATACCACCTTAGTTTGATTCAGTTTTAGTAATTCGGATGAAAATTAGTCACGCTTTGTAAGAAATGTTGGTAAAGGCACTAAGGTTAGTGAGGAGGAGAAGCCAGCTTTGGTGTTAGCTATTAATTTTTACTGGTGCCGAATTAGATGAGTATTTTTGGTTTGCTTCCTATGAACCAATAGGATATACCTTTTCACATGACCTAATATTTAACATGTCCTCAAGTGCGATATTGTTTCATTGCATCCATAAACTTCAGTCTCTATTAAATTATTGGAAAACTCAGATCTCACGGTACTAATAACTTGCTTACGAGGGTGAAACAAATGAAAGTACTGGCTAAGCACGGTGTTCGATAGAGAGCGCTAGAGTAGAGCCGGTTCCGTGTCGGTTCGATACGTCCCGCGCAGGCGCAGCAGATGGCGACACGCAGACCACTCATTAGCCTAGCCACTATTGCAAACAATTGTGTAAGGACGGATACCACATTAGCAAACAAAATTAACCCCCCCTTGTTGGACCGGTCTCTCATCTTACAACTAGGATGTAATTTGTGACATGTTTTTATTAATTTTCTTTGAAAAGGTATGTTTTATTGGTTTTATGCTTTACTGATACACATTGATGCTTGCTATCGAAGATTAATTTGATGTGTTATCCAAATTCTCTTACACCCGTTTATATTATCTCCGAAAATACCTAAGCTGGCCTCCTTCCTTCACAAATTGTTTGCAAACCTAATAATTTATTGCAGATTATGTTGATCATGAAATATGTATGGACTACCATACCCTGAGTACATACAGTCATGTTGTGGTAATAAACAAATTCCTTCATTGAATAGAAAAAATGTTGAAACCCAAATATATTTAACTTACAAATCAACTAGAGTATTTTATATAACAAAATGAAAAAAAAACAGCAGTACTTATTCAATGTTGGAATTATTGTACCTGAAAAACAAAGGTTTTAGAAATTTATTTGTTTATTGCAATATTTTATAACGATAGTAATTTTAAATGCGTTCTTTGACTTGCCACTCTAAAGTCGCAATAAATTTAAAACAGTAGTTCTGAAAAAATAAAAGTTTAAAAAAATATACTAATAATATTATAATAAACTCTTTAAATTGATTGTATAGAATCTGTCATTTTATAGGTATTTTTTTATATATAAATTAGCTTCAGTCATGTTTTTTTTTGTTAAATTTTTTTATTGATAAGTTAGCTGCAATACTGAAAAAAATTCACGAGCCGTCATAAGAATTAGTATATTAGAACACAGTATTTTAAGTATTTTTTGTAAGAATAATATGAATGTTTAAAGCTGATATACAATACATAGCGTTAAATTGGTCATCAGTGTTTGTTATGCCATATTTTACATACAAATTCTCGATAACATCACAAATTAACAACCACATTTATAAAATGTTGAGCATTTTACTGTTGCAGTTTGTAATGTTAAAGCTGTATCAAATATTATGTAAAATACCTAATAAAACCATCTAAATCAAATTCAAATTTATATATTTTTAGAGTTTGTTACTTGTTGAGTCATATCTGATTGCATTACAAAATTTTAGTAGTTGCCTGCAGTTCTGGTTTGAAAACTGTTGCTTTTTTTGAACATACGAATTATGTTGTCAAGTACAATTTGCGGATTGTTGAGAGATCTTCATAATATATTACATAAATAAGTTAGTTGTAAACGAACATTATTTTATATCCCTTAGAAGCCTTTGGCCTAGTAAGGACAGAACAAACATTGAAATGTATACTTTTAATATAACTTGTCTAAAGAAGCAATCGAAATTGTCATTGTGTTTTTATTTGTACAGCTTGCATCAAATGTAAAGATATGCGGGTCTGTAGACAACACATAATTGTTAATTTACTAGTCCGTCCGAATCTGCATAACCCTCTCTGTTTGACTTCTAACAACATTCAGCCGGAATTCTTTTTTAGAGATTGGTTGCTTACAGTCCCGCTATCTGGACGTAGTTTGCACTCGATTATTGAAATTAATAATATGCGGTGCAATTAGTATAATAAAATTATTTATAAAGTTTTAGTTGTAATAGCCATGTAGAAAATTGCAAACGTGTTTGAAAAAACACTATGTTACATTTATGATGATTTAATCAACTCATGACTTAAATTGACTTAGATGTAAGAGTGAGTGAAAATAAACATTGTATATATTTCAGTTTAATATAACGATTTAAGTAAATCTTTTAAGTAATGTTTTTTGTATTTCATTTAGATACCCTGAGATCTGAGTTAATATAGCAAAAATACTAGTTTATCAATGCGTATCTGAGGTAAGGATATTACTGGCACAAAATTATTTACTGGTACTAAAAATTACGAAACATAATCGCTGCAGGTTAAAATATAAAACATGTTGTTTCAAGGATATAGTACCGTGCGTCTGAAGAATTAATGCGCGTTCGTTCTTTCGGAGCGCTTTAATATCACGTGCAATATTAATTCTTTACAGGCACCGCTTCTGGAAGAACTCCGAAAAAGAAACTAAAGAAGTTGCATCAGCCGCCGCAAAACGTAATTATATTTTGTCTTCTCTTACCAACAAGTTATCGGTAGAAGCGATTTACTAATAAGTATTTACTGAATTCGCAGAAGATTATTCCGCCGGTGATGCCATTGAGTGTACCGGTAGCGCCCGTCAGCGTAGTGGCGCCCCCCGTCGCGCCGGTAGCCGTGCCGTCGGAGGCGGCGCCGACGCCTGAAGCGAAACCTGTCGTCACGGTGCCGACGCCGGAACCCACACCCCCGCCCGCGCCGCAGCCCGAAGTCAAAGAACCTTCCCCGCCTCCCGCCGCGCCGCTACCCACCCCTGCACCCGTCCCGGTGATCTCCCACCCCACCAACAACGGCGGTAACTTACCGGACCCATCGATTGCGCCCGTCATGCGTGAACTCGACGATCAAAAGCCGCTCATTAAATCGGAGCCTCGCAACGGTCTCGAGAAGCTAGACACCTCACACTACATTGATCCCATCGAGCGGTCGCTGGCCAGCCTAGAACGTAGCCTCAAAGCGGACGTCCCTATGGATGACAATGTCGGTGAATCAGAATCTTCCATGCGACTTGAGGAAGAATTCTCACTACC
The DNA here is from genome assembly GCA_963576535.1 of Plemyria rubiginata. Lineage (NCBI taxonomy): Eukaryota > Metazoa > Arthropoda > Insecta > Lepidoptera > Geometridae > Plemyria > Plemyria rubiginata. Next base: position 9,402,803 of record OY754908.1, on the reverse strand, counting down.
GAAACAACAGATGATGCCCGACGCGGCACATCAAACTCTAATGGCGCAACTCGGCGGCCTTGCAGAAATAACTCGCATACCAGACCAGAACAAAAGTGAAATGTATATGCCACCCCATAATGGGTACGGGGAACAGAATATAAAACATGAACGCGAAATGCTGAGACCTGACTTGCTTCCTAACATACCGGGACTGACTAATGTTCAACCGGTGTCTTCCATTTTCGACCCCGTACCTTCGGTCCCGCACTCTGTTATTGCACAGTCGCATCATAACATGCCTAGTGCGCCCTGCATGATCACGCCGTCCGTCAAAAAAGAGGAAAGTAAACCTTTGCTAACACCCAAGCCCATAGAGGATCTAATGGGCCTGTCCATGCAACAAAATAATATGTCAGAGAGAGCTAAATATGAAATGTCAGAAAGAGCTAAATATGAAATGTCCGAGAGAGTTAAATACGAAATGGAAAAAAAACTGTCGGAGGAGACTAAAAATTCAAATTTTGCTGCAGCTTTCAAACTGAAGCAAGAACAAAATTTGAAAAATGCTAGCTCATGGTCGTCATTAGCTCAAGCTGGAAGTCCACAGAGCGTCCCCAGCGTGGTCCCTAGTGCACAGGTTAAACCAAAACCTGTGATGGATAGCTTTCAGGTAAGTAAAATAAGCCCAGGTTTTTAATGTTTAACAGACTGGTATTTATTTATCATACATAATTATAATAAAAAAATATTTTATACAGGCCTTCAAAAAGCAAGCGAGGGAAAAGATAGATCGGCAAAGAGCTCTCATAGAACAACAAGAGCTTCGAAAGAAAGAGTTAGCAGAGAGAGAGAGACAACGACAACAGGAGACCGAAAGGCGACATCCTGATGAAGAAAAGATGAGGTAAATGGAGTTTTTAATGAGGTGTCTTTTTGGTAAAATTAATGAATTATTTTGAGATGCCATAGTTATATCAAGACGACGTGCATTTTCTCGTGAGACTACTACTACTGATACTTATGTGGTAGTAAATTGTTCACTGACTTGGTTAAAACCTAAGCCAATTCAAATAATAAATGGAAATGGAATGTTCATCTTACTCCTGTGAGGCACAATTGGAGCTGAGATTATGTGCCAGAAATAATTATAGTCCTAATTTGATGTTGTCCTCCACAATTTGAGAGCGCGCCATTATAAAGTTTTGAATAATGTAATAAATTAGAATAGTCCTACCGCCTACGTGCGGTTTTCGTTCAAGGAACTATACATTTCCTCAGTGTTCCGAATCTTTCTACAAAACGATTCGTTCACCGATTACGACCTGACATGACGCATATTTGGAAAAATCTATAGAGCCTTTAATTATGTATGTATATCAGCCGATGAAGGCGTCGCTAACTGAAACATCTCAGTGTTCTGTATTCTTGTTACAAAATAAATGCAAAAGGTTTATTCAGTTTGATCACTTGAAACGTCTTAACACTAGATGGCATCTAGGTTCGTACCGTTTTGTTTGACAATGGTGGCAATTATCTTGTTTAGTTTTCCTAATTTGACAGCACTAAAAATACTGCAATCCCTTTCTAAAAGACCGAAACGACAAGAACGGCTATAATTGTAGAGCTGTCAGATTAAGTTAGTTTAGGATAATGCAACAACAGAATCGACACCAATGTGTATCGTTGTGTCAGGGTGGGCCAAGGCGTGCGTAAGGTAGAGGCGGAGGTGGCGTCGCCGAGCGTGTCTCCCGTAGCGCGCGCGTCGCCGCCCGCCGCCGTGGCCGCCGCCGCCGCCGCCGCGCCCGACAAGCCCGCCGCCTCCGAGCGCGAGCGGCTACGCCAGCGCGAACAGGAGCGGCGACGCCGCGAAGCTGTGAGTACTGCATTCTGTATTCAACACTACAATATCACAAATATTTACTCTTATTAATTATATAAAATAATTTTTTGATGCAAGCTAGTTTTCAGACTTAAAAATAAGATTTTATATTTTTCTAGTTTTTATGTATGACAACTTGCTTGTATTCAAAATTTTATTTTTGCTAAATCTTTTATAATGCTGTTGACCACAACTTATACGATTGCGATTTTACTTATCTACATTCAGTGATTTGATCTTCAAAAATGTTCAATTGGGCGAGCTAGATAGCGGCGCGCCGTATGCTGCCCCTTAAATACGAAAAATATCTATAATTAATTTTCCGTTTACTGTGACTAATTGACGGACTTTTAAACGTGAAATAAGTGCAATTTTTTATACTTGTTTTACTGTGTTTTTATTTTAAAAGTAAACCAGTTTGTTAGAGCTAGTGGCCAAATTAAGACGCTGGTTGGATTGCGTTGCCACATAGTAGTAGGTAGTACATGTTTAACATGATTGTTTTATGCCTTTTTCAGTTGGCTGGACAGATTGACATGAACTTACAGAGTGATTTGATGGCTGCATTTGAGGAATCACTGTAATGTTCGTCAAGGACTCGTTTTGTTACTTGTACATAGATATATAAATATTATATTACGTCAATGCAATCAATGTGTGGTGATAATTGACACCGAAGTGATTTTGTGCGTGAGCTCGTTGACTAACATTTATGGATAAGTGCTGTGAATAGTTATACTTCTTTAAAATTAACTGTTGTACCATCTAATATTGTTTCATGATTGTGTATTATGGGCCTTTTGAGGGTTGCATTTTAATTAATGTTGTATGTATTATAAGTTTGTACGTAAGTTTTTAAAGTAAACAACTCTCTTTACATTTGTAAGTCTATATTTATATTATTACGTTCAAGAGGTGTCTTCAACCGTAATTGTTTTTTAGTATGTACTAATGACTTAGTATAGTAGTATGTATGTAATTTAATTGGACAAAAAAAATCAAAAATATTTTATGTAATATTGAATAGTGAATAGACAATCAATTGAACCATTGAATCTGTACTTGGTTTCCGCGTGTTTTCTCATTGCATGGCTGTACTTATACTTAACAAATTAGTGAACACCTTTAATTTGTTATCTGCTTATTCGATTTGTTCAGAGAGAGTTATTATTGCCATATTATGAATCCCGCTTGTAAATCTACGTGCAATGGGCGAAGGCGTGGTATTTATTATTAGCGAATGAAATTACTGTAACGTATTCGTTTTCGACAAAATGTTACTGATTGTTAGTAGATTTTTTATCAGTCTGTCATTTGAAAACAGATCAAATGTCATACATTTGATTTGAAATATATTTATTTAACATGGAAATGTCGTCTTTTTGTGTTTGTAGATAGCTCCAGTGAATCAAGTGTGGTGACTAAAAATTATATCCAAAATTTGTGTACTCTTAGAATTACTAACTAGAGTACCTATTAAATAAAAATATCTTTTAAAACTGATACATGAAGCTTATGTACCTTTATTGTTAAGATTTTTAATTTCAGTAATTTACTTGAACTTGAAATCAAAATGTAGATACGAAGTAAAATATATTGACATTCCATAATTGAAATGTTGTTTAAATTCGATAATTATATGTAAACTTTTTGTCCACTCCGTATTGCCTTATGTGTTCTCCACATAGGGACAATAACTTCGATTTAAGTTAGATCCGCATCCGCGGATGTGGAAAAAATCGGCATCCGTAACATCTTTTGATACAAACATACACACATAAAATGCCAAATCGCCCAAGTTGATTGTAAGATTTTCTTTCGCTTCGCTCACTCAAACAATTAGAAGGTTCTCAGTTCTCATAATATGGTGATAGCGACCTGTTCTGATGATGGAGCAAAGGTCTGTTCAACAGAACTCTTCATTATATAGGCCAGTCCAGTTTAGAGTTAGTGTGGAATAATGGTCGGCTGAAACTAGGCCAGGATTCGTTGCAGGAAGGAGGTGGGTCTCCTGTAGGTGTTTCTAAACTATGAAAAATGAAGTAGTCCACGCTTTTTTATTGTTTCGCGTCATATGTTTGAGACTGATGCATCCACTTTTCTCTTCGACTTTGACTGACCATGAACAGATGTAATTTGACTAACCCCCTGTTTCTGAAATATCGATCTACACTAATCAGCTGTCAAGTCACTTGCTATTTCAGCTTGTACTTCAAATAAGATAGTATTTTGCTTTCTGAAACTGGGGGTATAGATTATAGGCCTACAAAAACTGTGTGTGCTCAATTCAAAATCAATCCCTTTTCTTTCAGTTTTATTTACTTATCACTAATTAATGAAACAAAGTAATCCAATTGGAATAATAATATATCACAATTCTTGATCTTAGCTGTACAACAAAAACTACAGAAGAACTTATATATTATTACAATACACTTATTTATATAAATTCTTAGAGGCTACCCAGTCAAGGACGCGGAGTCCCATTCTATTAGGTAGGCTGGACCTACGCAGGGCCCCTTTCTGCGCGCGAGAATAGTATAAGTTTGTTCGGCGCGGAAGTAAGATTGCACTGACGATTTGAGCGCAGACAGTTGTTCCGCGTTTATTTGGACTGAGGTATTCCCTTTATGTGGGCTCAGCTGGAGACTTTTCACACTGTTGATACTAGGAACAGTAGCAGTAACAGCAGTGCTATTATTGCTATTTGTATTGTTGCGTCGAGAGTTTTCACTGTAGTTTTTCTCTTGTCTCTGTCTCAGTCTTCTACCATGGAACTTCGCCTTGTTGACATGTCCGCTTTGCGGGGCTGGCATTTCATTATCGGGCAGAGTCTGACTGGTGTTATTGCTATCATCTGGCAGTGGACATGATGTGTTTAACTGAAACGAAAAACAAGTTTATAATTAAGCTAGGTACATTGAAATTAGGGAAAGGCAATTTAAATTAATAAGTAGATTCTTTTTGTGCAAATGCACATTGTGCATTATGGGCTCTTTCAGTTTTGCAGATAGTTTATTTCTATTTGAGCATTGTAAATGTGGGATAGTAATTTGCTCTGAACTGTTTTTCTTCTACATACCTCATATTGTATAAATTTTCTAGGTTTCCGAAATTTCCGTCTTTTCACTTCTCCATTTGGTCCAATTATGATATCTTTTTCGCTAAGTTTACGTTTTATAGGTCGATTGAAAGACGTCATCCCTGGATTGAATTGTAATGGTAATGACAATCGTGAATTAACTTGATATTTTAGTCTTCCATTTGGTTTACTAGACGTAAAACCCTTTTTCGATCCATTGATTGGCTCGAGGAATGGATTATTTATTCCATAGAAGTCTTTTGGTGGTGGTATGAACCTATCTAAAGTGGGTCTTCTCAATGTCTCTTCTTCGCTTGAGTAATCTAATTCTGAAAAGTGGCTATGGTACGGCATTCGAAGAGACTTTATCTTAGAACGTTCAATAATGTTCTTGGTGGACAGCTTTGATACCTCTAAGTTCATAGTGGCTATTCTCGAGCTATGAGTATTTATATTGATGGTGCTGACATCGCTTTTACTTATGCTCGTATCAGTTACACCCTTGCAGCTTGCGATAGACGTTGTTTCGATATCTTTGGATATATTTTCTAAATTACTAGTACATTGAACTAAGGATGGCACAGGAGGGATTTCATAAGTCGGCGTAGCTTCATTCATTGTCTCAATTACATCTTTATTGTTTTCTATATCTGCTTTGGTATCAGATTTTCTAGCGATGCAAGCAATGGGGGTTTGCGAAGGCGAAGAATGTTCTTCCGTCTCGGTCGGTTTCAACGATTCAGAAGAGTAAGTGGAATTAGAATCGTTTTCAGAATTAGAGTTACTGATATTTTCATGAAACCGATTCCCCGTCATCAGATTTAGCCAGTGCCCGTCGACAGGTACGATCATGTTCTGATTATGGGTAATATAGGAACTTTTATCAGTGTTACTACTAGAAGGTTGTGTACTGAAACAAAAACAAAGATGCATGTTACTAAAAATTTGCAGATTTGAAAAACACTACTATAGTGGTATGGTTTCGTCCCACCCTACCCCAGGGGTGTGGTGGGTCAATAGTGAGTAATCGAAGTTGTAATATAACCTTATTAGGTCTTTATATGCCAAATGCAGAAGGAATTTAGGTACGTTTGTATTTTATTTACCAATCATCCACGTAAGAGACCAGTGGGAAGGGCGCGCGCGGAAGAATTCGGAGTCGCGGCGCGTACTGCCGTACGAGAGCGTCAGTCAACGGCTCACCTTTCTTCACCTGAAACCAATCATAGCACAAAATGAATTCATAAACCTATTTGAGGTAATGAAACTGATTCACGACTGATCCCCAGGCACGGTAGATATCCCTTCAGATCTCTCAGTACCAAGTACTAACTCAAGATTATTTGAGGATGTCTAAGGGGGGTAGTAGACGTACTTCTGGTACGTCCATACATTAAATTTGGCACATACCCACATTTTGCAGTAGTTAATATTCCATACGTGACAGGTTGCAAGCCCATCGCCGCTGTTAGAATACTAACTGGTTTCCACACGATGTTTTTTTTAATTTACCATGTAAAAAAATTATATACCTATCTATCTCTGCCAAGTTTCATCCATCCATATTTACAAACTTTCGCGTTTATAAGTAGGATTACTAGCTCGAATCATCTCATCGTTGGACAAAGGCCTCCCCACTCAATCCTCCACTCCACTTTTAGTACCACCAGGTTCCAGTCCCTCTTAAGGCGTTGACAAAACCTAATATTTCTCTCGCTCGCACGATTCGACATTTTGAAAGATATAAAATCACAAATTCCAATTTAAAAAAATCGCAAACAACTATTTTGTGTGCAATCACATTGCGCATAGTTTGGTAAAAATTTCATTTTGATTGATGCAAGTTTTCCTACTCAAAAGTTTGCTTGAGTACGAAACCTAGAAAAGCAAACTTTTAAGTAGGAAAACTTGTATCGATCAAAATGATTTTTTTACTAAACTGTGCGCAATGTGATTTCACACAAAATGGTTGTTTGCGATTTTTCGAAAATGGGTTTAGTAATTTTATATCTTTCAACAAGTCAAAACGTGCGAGCGAGTCACATTAGCTCTTGTCTTCGTCTTAAAAGCGTATAGTTCGTCCCGCCTTCGTCTGTTCCTCTACGCCTCGCACTTACTACTTACACAGATAAAAGAATACTATACTAGTACAGATACCCCATCCCATACATTGAAACGGTCCCGTCCTAAGTCGGGCTTTTCTTCGGGCTATTTTGTTTTGCCCGCAAATCTTAGCAAAATAGCCCGCACAGCCACTAGATGTCGCTAAGTTGCGTTGCGAGCAAGAGGCCGGCATCTCGTAAAATGCACTTGCAACCCACTTATGTATTTTTTTTTATTATGTAGATAGGACATTGGTAATTAAAATATGAAATATTTCATACATTATTGAAATGCCTGAACGAAACGCAAAAAAATCGTTAACAGCAAGTAGCGACATCCATCAATACACAAAACAAACTTTTGGAAGCAAACAACAACACGTAGTACAAATTACAGCCACCAGAAAAAGTGAGATCAATATTGAAAATAAAACTTTCAAAAACATATAAACACATACATTTGATAAAAGCATAATTCCTCATCTTCCCGTGCTTATGGGAGATTTTTTCACAGTATTTTTTTCACGGTCATGAATAGCCTGAGTTACAGGCTATTCATGACCATAATTCTTCTTAATTGGACTAAAATAAAAACCTATATTTCAATCGAAACCTGTATCGCCATCTATTGAAGTCTATTTGGAACTAAAAAACTGTTCCAAGAGATGGGTGCCCATGCTACTTACTTGTTCTAATTGTGCTAACTGTGCGGGCGGCGGCGGTGGACGTCGCAACCGTAGTCCCCATATAGTGGCGCGCTTCTTCATCTCCCGGCCGCATTTAAACCGCTTGCGCGATGACGTCAGCGCAGTTAGGATACGCTCCCGTCGCTCGTTCGGCGGCGTTCGCCACATCTGAAAAAATACAATGTCTAACTAAAGTATACTACGGTGTGTGCATGACTGAGAGATGATGCACAGCTTAACTGAACTATACACTTTAGATTTTGAAATTTCAAAGGTAGTTTTGATTTTTAATGAAGGATTGCCTTAATAAGGAACAGGTACTAGAGGTATGATTATATAGGTAGGTTATTTTTTGTTTACTTAAACTCGAACAGCCTTATTATAAACAAATTAAACCTGGGTTTAAACCTAGCTCAAGTCACGTTTTCTTATTATAAACAACTTAAACCTGGTTTATCTCATAAACTTAGGATCATCTCAGGTTTATCATTTTCGTATTACAAAAGACACTTTAGTCGAAGACTACATAGTACCTGAGATAGTCCATGATTTTTTTTTAATATTCGCTCCTTGGAGCAGGCTATAGTTTTAAACCATACCGCCTAGTCTTAACGTAAATTTTTTTTTTACTTAAGTTAGTTTGTTTAGTGTATTTCTTGCGTAAATTAAATCTCTTTTTAATGTAATCATATCAGTTACAGATACACATCTGAATGAAAACATACCAATAGCTGGTACACATCTGACTGTTTTTTTTTGACATATTAGATAGTCCATGATTCATCATCACAGAACATAATCATTCAACAAATATCCACAGACTATAACAAATTATGGCAATCAATCGTTCATTCATTTTGGAATCACCAACTCATCTGAGCCGGTCTGAAGTGAGCCGCTTGTGCATAAATGGCCAATAGTGAATCGAGAATTCTCTAAACGGCTAATTTCAGACCGGCTTAGATAAGTTGGTATAACTGTACTCTCTTGCCGCAGGCTAAAGTCATATGCGCATACTACCTCGTCTTACGTTGTAGTTTTAAGAAAGAAGTCTATCGAATGACGGACAGACAGTGCTTTGTCCCCGGCAACCAAGGTCCTCTCGCTTGCTCGTGGCTCGAATCACTCAAAAAAAAATCTGACAGCAGATAACTTCGCTGTGATTATCGAAGCTTTGAATCAAATAAATTACGCAAACTGCAACGACACAAACAAATAAACAAGTGAAACAAGCTGGCTGTCGTCTTGATATTTACTTCTACATACTTTTTTTTTATAATATATCATCTAAAGTAAAGAAAATGTAGCATCGGGATTTTGTGCTTTCTTATCATAAGTACATACCTACTCAAGAAAAAATATGTCCAACGAAAGACGAGGTAGTATGTACATGATCATGACTAGCTTGCGGCAAGAGGACCAGTCAGTCTTTCAAATTTATATATTAAGGCCGAAGTTGTTTAAAAAAATACCAATTTTATAACTAGATGGCGCTAGTAAAAGTGTCCGAAAGGTAGATCGCGCTAGTGATGCGTTTTCACAATCAAATTTAATTCAAATTTAGATCGGAGTCTATAGTTTGAAATGTATGTTGGATAATGCAGTGCTACAAGTTGTTTTATTGAATAAACTTATGTGGGAGACCAAATAAAATTTGGCAAAATGAGATTTTTATTAGTTAGACCATACTTAAACTAGGGGTCGTTCGGGTTTATCTTTAAACCGTGGTTTAGGGGATAAACTCCGTTTTATAATAAGGTCTGGTCTAAGTCTTTGATTTTTCTATAGAGCAGGGACCAACTTCGGTATCAAAGTTAGACCACGGACCAGTTAGTCCTGGCTTAAGCCTAGTCTAACTCACATTTTTATAATAAGACGGAACATGTTGCACTAGCACATTACTCAACTTGATCTCTGTATTTTTTTCAGGAATTATTTAACTATGTTTCTGTATTGTGCTTTTGTAAATACAATAACTCGCTGAGAAAAAACATCTGTAATCTTCTAAGCTTTGGTCGAAGAGATGACACCTAGATTCACCAAGTTTATAAGACTATTCAGTGATCCTTATTGAATAACAACCTTCTAGGCGTTGGTCGCGTGGAACTGGCACCTAGAGTCACCTAGTTTTAAGACGTTTCAAGGTGATCCTTGTGATTTTATTGAATACTAGCGACCGGCCCGCGCGCCCCTGCTTCGCACGGGTGCACATGTCATGCATGTATTATGCATATAAACCTTTCTCTTGAATCACTCTATCTATTAAAAAAACCGCATCAAAATCCGTTGCGTAGTTAAAGATTTAAGCATACAAAGGGACATGGGGACATAGGGACAGAGAAAGCGACTTTGTTTTATACTATGTAGTGAAACATATTTTGACTATGACTGTATGTACTATACCTTTTCTGGGAGTTGCAGTGCATGCCAGTTATCCGTAATATACGGCATGATCACTGTATCGAGGTCAAAGTAGTTTGGAGCGTTGTATGCAGTAAGATTGTAGAGCGCTAAATGCGCCAGCTCTAGCCAGCAGAGCTCTAGTCGCCGTAAGTACTCCTTGCCTCCGTTACACTTGTAGCACGCGAATATGTACAGTCTACAATTGAAGAACTGAATTAATGAAAACTGAAAACTGAAACAGCTTCACGACTTTGATCCCCAGGCACGGTAGATATCCCTTCAGATCTCCCAGTACCAAGTAGGTACTAATTCAAGATTCTTTGAGGATGTCTAAGGGGGGTAGTCAGAGGTACATCCAAACATTACATTTGGCACATACCCACATTTTGCAGTAGTTAGTATTCCATACGTGACAGGTTGCAAGCCCATCGCCGCTGTTAGAATACTAACTGGTTTCCTCACGATGTTTTCCTTCACCGTTTAAGAGCACTGGCATTGCGCACATAAATTTTTCGATAGAAAAATCCATTGGTGCACGACCGGATTCGAACCTGCGACCTTACGATCGGAAGGCGGGGTCACTCCCACTAGACCACCGGTGCTCTGGATTAATACACCGTTTTTTAGTCTGGATAAATACTATAAAACGAAAAACCAAGTTTTGTGCTATCACACAGTTCAGCAAAAATATCATTTGTCCAAATTAATTTGAAATTTGAGTGAGTTCTTAGTTGGTTTCGGCTATAAATTAAAATTGAGTTGCGATATGTACAACACCATCGATCGATTGGGAAATACAATGTTTGGTAGTCCAGCCGTTACTTTTCGAAAAAAAGTCTTACTTGTCACCAGCATACAATGGATACTGCAAGCTTGATACACATCTTTGGTGAAACCACCGGGAGCATCGGCAGCAATGTAGCATCTGCAAAATCAGTTAAAAACTCTCGAATAATATAACAAACTAGTTAATTTGAATTAAATTTAGCAATTTCTATAACACTGCATAAAAACAATGTTCAATAAAATTATAGGATTTGACAAGCAGAATACTTTAAGCGACATTTAATTCTCTGGCAAGCGACATTTAATTCTCTGGCAACTCGGTAGACCACCGTTATAGTAACATCAAACATTCACTGTCAGGCAAAATGAGTGCCAATAATTAATGTTTATTTATTTATTAGGTTCACCAACAGTTTAAATACACCAAACTTACATAACCTTAAAAATTAAGGGTCTTATACAATGTGTACAAACCAATTATAGGTAAACACAACATGCGAATACGTTATAGAAACAAAAAATTTTATATAAACAGAGTGTAAATATGTTGGGTTTATAACGCAATATATTTTTTTTGTATTAAGTTTTTGTGACACAATGTAAAGTTTTTTTTTGCATAATCTAAAACAGTTTCATAGGAGTTAATTAATTAATGATTCAGAAATTTCCATTTTCACAGAAATAAAAACTAGAAACAAACTTTTTTTTTTTTTTTATAAATATAGCAATATTTGTAGTGTACAAAAATATTTGTATCGATTTGAGCAAATAATGAGTTTACATAATGAATATAGAATTTAATGCTTACAGGATTTTTTACCTGAGCCAGGTAGTCTTTCTTCTCTCCGCAATAACAATGGTCTTGTTCATTCACACAGTCTGAATTAATTGAATCAGTACATAATGCAGTCTGAAAAGAAATAGAAAAAAATCTTAAAACTGAAGAACTGAAGGCACTCTTACTAGCAACTAGTAAGAGTGCTATTCCATAAACAATAAAATAATGAGGATTATCACCTAGTGAATCCACACTCACTGATCACGAAATCACTGCAGATTCCGTGGGCAATTGGGTGATTCTTGTAGACAAAAACTAAAATAGGCGATGCGGTAGACGTCTAATTTGAAACCTCGAGTATGAGTTGCACTCATTGTTTTGTAATGTGAGCCTTTTAGGCGCGGTGAGACCTGTCAGCGAGTCCTAATCTGTACATGGCAAGCACAGTTCCCGGATACCGGGATTGCATACATTAGTATCATAATCGCTATAAGTCTTACTGTTTGTCCTAAACAGGATGAGTATTCCCTCTACTTCAGACTGTTACACTCTCTCTATCGAAACGGACTCGAACTTAGTGAGTGCAAATCAGAATAAAAAATCTATTCATGACGTAAAAAATATCTGTATTTGTATCGACAGTAAAACTTACATCACAAGGCGGGGCGAGCTCCTGCTGTTTTCTCTGCTGGCTTCCCTTGAACCGCAGCATGTCAGATCGCTTCAACGCGCGGTTTTCAGCCGCCGCCACCTTGTATCTCTGATCGACGCATCTTTTGCAATGCCATGATGCTCCTGTTGAGTAAGTATGTAAATGTTAACTTTCTAATACAATTATATTGGAATAGAATCAGACTATAAAGTGAAACCTCGCAAGTATCCCTGGATTATAAGAAGGGAAGGGATTGGGATGCATAGAAAAGCTATCCTAGATGCTGTACCATAATCTCATCTGACCTGATCTTTAGCTGTAGTGTCTAGCGGCTAGACCAAAGCTTTGAAAAAGAGAATAGACTCTAGCGCATTCGTAATATTATTCATCTAGCTGATGCGATGGGCTGGGAAACTGCTTGTCACGTTTGGAAAACAAACTACTGCAAAAGCAAGTCTACTAAATATTCAAAATGTTGAAACGTGCCTCTGAATACTACGCCGAGGGAAGCCTGCACCAGCATAAGCGAGCTGCTGGTCTTCCTAGACGAGATCGGGGGTGGCTGGATTAGCAACCACCACACGACACGCAGAGAGCCTACCAGCAGCGACCCACTTGCGGAAACTAGTCCGCTCGCCAAGTACCTTACAAGCCTCTGCTGACAACTCTTAAGCTATTTTCAATGACCGTGAGTTCTCAGTGGCGGATTATGTCTCAATATAATACTTTAGGTGGCTTATTTATATGAGTAGTCTTATATACGAAACAAGTTACTATTATGCACTATGCTATTACTCCTCTTCTTACTTTGATAAATCCTTCACAATGCAGGCTGCTCGACTGTGGAACGCATTGCCTGTTGCTATCAGATGTGCTAAATCACTTTTCATTTTTAAATCCATGGTTAAGGAACACTATTTGTCATGCTGTCACTAACTTTACCTTGCTTGTTTCTTTAATAATAAATGTATATTAGCTATATGTATTGTAGTAGGTATAGTATGTATTTAGTATTTATGATTAGATAATGTAAGTATTTATGTATATATTGTGTATATATGTATATATGGTTTCTAATTTCTTTGTATTTTGTATGTATATTCACAAATTCTTTTTATTCATCTCCACGCACACAAGGACCCCTTCTAAATTTCTTGAGTCCATTTCATCCAACGGTTGTCTGGTAGAGATCGCTACTTAGCGATAAGGCCGCCCATTGTACTTTTAGTTTTAAGTTTGTTTATTTGTTGTATCCTTAAGTTGTGTGCAATAAAGTATTTTCTATCTATCTATCTATCTATCTATTGTCCTATTGTTGAGCAAAGTTAAAAAAAGTATTTTTTCTGTGGTGGATCAGTTGAAAATTTCATGGTAGATAAGTATTGTCATGGTATAAATTAATGTGCCGTTGTTTGCATGGCTGCGCTTACTACCGATCGCTGCCGTATTTGATCCTACTAATATTATAAACGTGAAAGTTTGCAAGTATGGATGAATGGATGGATGTTTGTTACTCTTTCACGACGAAACGGCTGAACGGATATAATGAAACTTGGCAGAGACATTATAGTCTGGAATAACACATAGGCTACTTTTTATCCCGTGGGAATACCGAGATTTAAATCTGCGCGGGTGAAACCGCGGAGCGCAAGTAGCACAAAATAATACCATAATAACAATAAAGGATGTCACGCCCCGGTACCTACATCACAACGAAGTTCTCTTTGAAGAGAATTTTCTCATCTTTTTGGCTTTAAATATGGGTAAAGGTATAAGCTTTAAGAAGTTTCAAAGTAATCCTTGCGATTCCATGGAATAAACGTATTTCTGCTTAAATAAAATATTATTGTCTACACTCCACACCATCCCAACCAAACCTATGGCAACTTTTACTTTTATATTAACATTCAGTTTACTGACTGAAAACCAAAAGTGTGTAAATATCCCGTTAATGATAAAATAATGAGCAGAACCAAAATAATTTCAAAGTTATAGTTACCATTGATCCAAGCGTCGACAGGTGGTGAATGACACTTAGCATGGTACCCACGACCACACATATCACAAGCAATGATCGCATTCGCAGCTTGGCCCGTTGCCGGCTCCCTTCTCTTGCAGACCACACACATGATTCTTCCATCGTCAGCCGGCGGCGCGCTTAGCAGCTTGAGACGAGAGACAGGCGCCCACGCGTGAGTTCCATCACCGAACTTGACGAGGCATCGCGCAACGCCGGTACCGACTTCGCACGAGTCATTGTCATTGTTGGTGCTTAATTCGACTATTGTTCCTGTTGATGGGAATCCTATTAGAATTGTGTAAATCTATAATTATGTCACACATACCTAAGTCAAATGACACATACATCCCTCCTATTCTACAAATATATAAATGCAAAACGGTGGATGTTAGGATGTTTCTGACTCAAACACACGCTAACCACTGAACCTGTAGGGATGAAACATAGAACAAATAGTTTTTAACTTGGATTAGCATATGGACTACTTGATATCCGGAAAAAATACCGGCAACAAGTAGAAAACATGAAAGAACCAAATACGGAAAAACCCCTTCAATATTATTATAAGCAATCACTACTAACGTGAGTGATGCTGCGGGTAGCAGCTAGCTACTTGTAAAGTATTATTGGACAGCACAGTTATTGTTGTATTGCAAACACTTCTATGGGACATACCTAAATAATATTTTCCATCCTTGTTGGGCAATAGGACATCATCACCACAGTGGAATGGGTTCGCATTATTTTTCTCCGTATTGGTTGTTGAGTCTGGCATCTCATTCTGTGTGGGTTCCTCTTTTTGCTCATCCTTTTTATCTCTGCATGTTGTGATTTCCTTATCAAGATTGCTCAGCAGTGCATCAATTATCGTTATTTGTTTTGAGACCTCTTTGAAACAATTAAAAATTAGAGTTCATCACGATATCATCATCATCCTGAGGAAGTCCACCATTGAACTGACTTCCTGCAATTTTTGCAATGCTCTCAGTCCATCCGGTAGGAGGCCATCCTACACTCTGACATCTGGTTCATGGTTAGTTATCACACCAAATTCATAATTACCTATATACCTACTTCTGTTTAGATTATCTTTAAACAATATTGCCCTAGCTCTAACAATTATAGCTAGAAATAATGATTAGAGTCTAACTTTCATAGTAGAAGTAATAAGACTGGGATTCTGTGATAAAAGCATGCTACTCAAAAAAATACAACAATCATGGATGTCAGATGCCAAAGCATGATAATAAGTAAAAAAAAGTATTTACAATATATAGGTACATACCTAACTATTAACTGTTAATAAAATTAATGGAGAACAGAAATAGCAAGGCTCCAAATAAAATTTTAGTTGCAATTTGTAAGGTTTAAAAATGTGTTGATTGGTAATATATTTTAAACAAGTATATTAGTAAAGGAAGTTATTACTTTTACCAAAAAATTTGGCAGTGCCATGGCACTAGAAAATAAAATAAGGGATTTAAGTTGCTGATATAATAATTACATAGTATTATATTCCTTGAATTACATACTGAGTACATAGTATTAAATATATCAGTCATCTAGTACACATAACACAAGCTTTGAGTAGCTTACTTTGAGGCTAGATGATGCTGTGTGGATTGTCCAGCATTATTTATTTATTTTATAGGTACTTCAAGCATATAAAAACAAAACTGCTGACCACTGAGCATACAGGTAACTGCAGACAAACCTAAGACAAACTAATGGATTGGGGTTGTAATCCATAATAGTTCACAAAAATAATAGTAAACTTTTGTTACTGACAGCTGTGAGAAGCTGTACCTCATACAAGCCATAAATGTATTGTAAACAAACACATAAAAGGTGCAGCAGACTATGTAGTGATAGTGAATATTATTATCATTTAGCCACAATTCTGGCACCATCATCTGGTTTGAAGGTACCTCTATAAGTATGGAACAATCGCAAGTCCAACCAACCACTAGAATATCCTATCCAGCCACGAGCCTGACAACAATTCCGTGGTATGTATCGTTTTAGCATAAAGGACGTGTATGTACATAATCTAGGTATTATACGAAAGAAAGTGCATCGGACACTAAGCTATCAGTAAACCTAACATGAGATATTATTCCTGCAAGAGAGCATAGAATAGTTTAAACACTGTAAAACTTACCAGCGTTGACGTCCATGTCAGCACAATGTTTTTAACTCATTTACAACGTGCAAAAACCATATTTCTAACTTGAACTTCATACTACAAGAGCAAACACGTAAAGCATTGGCGCTTTGCGGCCATTAGAGTTCAGTCAAATGTCTCACAGTTTTCCCGCGGTAACTATAGAAAGTCGAAAAAAACGTATCACAATGAACGGAAATGAAATTATAAATATAAAACAGGTTGTTTTTAGTAAATAATGGCAAATTGTGTACAAAATATATAGAATTTAGGTAATAAATTTTTACAAAATAACCCTACAACTCGACTTCAACACCTAAAAAAACGAGTGAATGAGTCGTGCGGTGCGTGCGTGTGTGAGTGAGTGACGGACGGACGGACCAAGGAATTTGAATACAAGTACAGGACGGACAAACGGAGTCCGGCTAATGTACGACATGATAATGCATCGTGTCGTGCATTATTGGCTCCCGACACACGAAACGAACGAAAGAAATTGAGTGAGTGATGCTTCCGCGCGTAGTGCTCTTTGGTATGCGCCAAGGTACGCGCAGGAGTCTTATGCACTATGACAATTTGCAGCGCGAGCTCGGCTAAGACAAGGCAGTCGGTGTCATACGGTCAGGGCAAAGTATCTCCTATGTCTTAAAGAATAAAGTCCAACATCAAGTTTTGACGTTTCACGGTTTGGGGCAAGGAATCTCCTTGGAATCTCCTATTGTCATAGTGAATAAGGCTCCAGATCAGTGATCTGTGGCGTGGCTCCCTTAGAACAAGAATACATCATCCAAGGCAAGGAACACAGACTACTAGGATGCTTATCCGCTTGCGGTCCCTTGGGTACTATAGTACCCAGCCGAGTTCGTTGCTAAAAGCAACCTGGGTACTATGTTACCCGATATTGAATTTCCGGGGCCCCTTGGAATAAATCCGTTTATCCTGCTTTCTCTAATTAAAATATACGTAAGGACCAATTGCCATCCCTTTCGCACTTCCATTACGCTTCATTTCATGTATGCCAACTGGAACAAACTATTCATAGACTTGATAGAAAAAATTATACAAGAGAAAAAACCGCGATACAAACAAATATTGTATTGGTTTTACAAGCTTGTAAATGAATAATTTTGTACAATGGACTGTTTTGTTTTGTTTTTTATTCTTCAGATTGAATCTATTTACTGATATAAAATATCTGAAACATAATCTATCCCAACATTTTTAAATTAAAAATCATACCCAATCTATACATTTTTAAGAATATTTATGTTCTGTGCTATTTTTTTTCGTAATATGCCTTAACATCTATACACATTATTATGTTATTCTAAGCGCTAACTCAACCCCAGCATAAAACACAAACACAAGTAGGGTCTAAATACAATGAGTTGCGTCAGAAATAGCTTTAGGTGCCAGATGGTAAACCGCGCGTTGTTCTTCGAAAATGTTTGTTTTCATTCGTTTTCGTACTAAATCAAATCTTTTAAGGCTCCGGCGACAGCGGCTCGCAATTTCGAGGTGCGATTGGCTATTATTTCATTTTATTTCATTTCGGGGAGGTTGTTTGAAAGAATAACTCTAAAGTGACACGCATAAATACTGTTCGAACACAAATAATACAATAATATAAGGGAAACACTCACTCACTGAAAGTACTACAAAAAAAAAAGTAGTTACTTTCAGCTCAGCGCTCGACGAGGCAACACGTTCAGTGCACAGCGAGTCAATTTTCTGAAGATGCTTCGTAGAGAGGCGAAACACGTGTAGAAATCTAATTAAGTTTATTCCAGCTTAAGGAGATTAGATCAGCGGATTAGTACTACATATTGCTTTGTTCAAGTTAATTTATATTTTAGCTAATTTCTTTTTTATTTCTCATCGAGTCATCTATGTAGCTCTCAGCAACACTGTTCGACCGCCACCCTCCGTGGCGTTTTAGTGTCAATACAATAAGTTCGCACCTGAATCGGCGAGCAATGTAGCCGAGGACCTTCTGAAACTGTGCCCTGTGTTATTCATGTGGATCATCCAAATTTAAGAAAGTGGCAATTTGTTTCGGCATTGCTCCAAATTTATTTATGCCAATGGGTTGGCTAGTGCATTTCCCATTTTGATAATTTTGAAAAAATCTGTTACATTTCGCTTTTGTTGAACGAAGCGCTTAGTATTTTTTCATTATGTCGTGAAAATGCCCCTGTATTGTGAAAGATCTTGGAAATTTTTTTTGTGTTTTTGACCTGGACAAGAAGAACCCGCCCATGGTTCTCGACATCATTAGTTGTGATGTTTGCCAACTCTTGACGTCTACATGCACCATTTATGCCGCTGTTTTTACTTTGTTTACAAAACACCTATATTGTAAAGAAATACGAAAGTGAAAGAAGTCAATAAGAATAATTTAGTTTCTACTGACCTTTGTTGCCAAATATCGGCAATCCGGAGCTTCTTTTAGGAACTTCTCGACATTGTCAGCCGAAAATAGGTACTTTCGACTTTTTACTCACATGGCCATTCGAGCGTCTTTTTAGAAATGCCAGCAAGTTGGAGTATGATTTGATATCAATACCATGTTTTGTTTTCACAGTGCTTTTTAGCATTAAATAGTAGCACCACAATGAGCTTGACTTATATTTTTGAGAAAGTTTCATGAAATAGGCTAAAAACACACTTTCTGAAAATGAATTTGCATCTTTGCTTGTTTTCCATAAGCTGAAATTTTGATACGCTTGTGAGTATCTATCGGTCGATTTTTCGGGCAAGAGGCTTAGAGTAGCCTTTTTCGCTGCCTCTGATACTTCTGGCGGTGTCGAATTAATAAATTCATCATTACTGGACGATATTTTCAAATAAAAACAATACAGCGAAAAGAAAAAGCGCGGGAATAATTTTTACTTGATCACAAATTAGCGATGCGCGCGCATCAGCGCTATAAAAACTCTTTGCTAAGATTTAAAAAAGGTTCGTTCGTTTTAGACGGAGTATCTTGATAAACCGTACGTTTTACCTTACTTTCTAATACGAATAAATCACTTGTTAAAGTAGTTAGAAAAATTTTAACAATTTGTAAAAGAATTAAATGCTTATTTTTTATCTCCCAAAGTCAATTTTATTCATAAAATGTTGACCACTTTACTGACATAAAAACTCTTTGCTAAGATTTAAAAAAGGTTCCGTTCGTTTTAGTGGGAGCATCTTGATAAACCGTACGTTTTACATTACCATAACGCACGAGTGCGTAATGACATATATCACGATACTGAAATTGGTGAAATAAGAGACCCTTTACGAGCAAATGTGTTATAAAATAAAATTTATTATAATGCTAGTGTAACCTGTGTAGTGTAACTACTCGCAACAGACGCCGCCGCTAAGTTTGGCACGAAACGTGAACAAGTATTAAGGCTCCGGTGACAGCGGCTCGCAATTTCGAGGTGCGATTGGCTATTATTTCATTTTATTTCATTTCGGGGAGGTTGTTTGAAAGAATAACTCTAAAGAAACACGCATAAATATTGTTCGAACACCAATAATTTAAGGGAAAAATGCCCGAATCAGAAATCATTTTGGTATAAGTATGTTTGGTCTTACGTTTACCTAATACCAAAATGATTTCTGACTCAAGCACATTTCCCTTATATAATTGTATTATTTATGTTCGAACAGTATTTATGCGTGTTTCTTTAGAGTTAGTCTTTCAAACAACCTCCCCGAAATGAAATAAAATGAAATAATAGCCAATCGCACCTCGAAATTGCGAGCTGCTGTCACCGGACCCTTAATATAATTTATTTATCCTCTCTCATTTTGTACACGCACCCACCTCTAATTTCAATCTCTCACAATCCTTCAAGGTTTGCTGGAAGAGAACTCTTTTTAGGGTTAAGCTCGCCTTTGTACATGTATTGTTATTTAAGTTTACTGTATATTTTCACTGTGTACAATAAAGAATAAAGAATAAAGAAAGAAAGATCAAGTTCGGTCCTAAATCGTGAGTAGTTAATGCAGGTAAACCACCTTTCAATTCATAAAATCCAAGCGATCCGATCTTAAAAATTTTGTGTCGATCCGCCGAAAAATCGTATCGTCTCGATCTGATCGAACAACTCGAACAAGTAACATGAAAAATTCAAAAAATTGCACCATGTCTTAGCGTAGCGTTATATACTCTTGGGCACCATGTATGTTCTATGGCGTAGTTTTACATACATTCTCTTTGATTTGGGAGCCAATAATGCACGACACGATAATGCACAGCATGATAATGCACACCCAATAATGTACAGCCAATAATCCGTGTCCAGTGGTCACGGATTATTGGGGTGTACATTATTGTGGTGTGCATTATTGGCCGTACATTATTGGCACGTGTCGATAATGTACAACACAATAATTGGAAGCCAATTTGGTACCTACTCGAGCCTCGTTTGCACTGTACCAGTTCAATCAATCAGTTTGGTTATAACCCAGTAGGTTGTTAGGATTTTTTTTTGTTAACCTTAAGAATGGTGCGTGTCAGGTCAGAGGGACACTTTTATCAACTTAAGTCACAAAAGTAACCCAGTAGGTTGTTAGGTTTTTTTTTGTTAACCTTAAGAATGAGGGGCACTTGTCGACTTAAGTCACAAAAGTAACCCAGTAGGTTGTTAGGTTTTTTTTATTAACCGTAAGAATGGTGCGTGTCAGGTCAGAGGGGCACTTTTGTCGACTTAAGTCACAAAAGTAACCCAGTAGGTTAGGTTTTTTTTTTGTTTTTTTAAGATACTAAAGCCAACCCAAATTTTAACTTTACTACGCCACTAAGCGACTAAAATGTTTTGAGGTTAGGTTACATTAATCAGTTTTTCACAGGAGTGGTGCATTTCTTAAGGATAGGAGTGGTACCAGGAGGAAGAGGGGGACCCCCCTCCCCTCCTTCTTCCTTCTCCCCCCTTTTTCGTGGTTCCGTTTACTAGTTTTACCCGCACATGAAAACGAGGCATAGCTTCGAAGGTACCAAACTGGCGTCCAATTATCGTGCTGTGCATTATCGTGCTGTGAATTATCATGCTGTACAATATCTGGATGTACATTATTTACACGTGTCAATAATGCACAGCCAGCTAATGCACACCCCGATAATGTACACCCCAATAAAACGAATCCAATAAGGTACCTAAGTGGCTTCCAATTATCGTGCTGTGCATTATCATGCTGTACATTATCATGTCGTACATTATCCGGACTCTTTGATTTGATGGCACCAACCACAACCAAGCACCAACCAACCGACCAAACCAAAACAAAACAAACCAATTCTTTATTTCTTTCATAGTGTTCATGTAAACCTTAGTCTTCGTAGTCATAAATTTCATTATCGTCGGCTAAAACAATGGGTAACTCTAATGCAAAGCAACACTATGAAATTGCGTCTAAAACAGGTGTTTTGCAGATATCGGATCACAAGTTGAAGGAAGTGCCCCTAGAAGTTCTCAATCTAAGTGAAGTATTAAGAAATTTGGACCTCTCCAAGAATAAAATATCGTCTCTGCCTGATGATATTGCGAAGCTGAAACACTTGAAACTGTTTAATTTGGACAATAATAAGCTTCAAACACTACCAGATTCCATGGTAAACATGAAGAAATTGGAGGTGTTTCATATTTCCAATAACTGTTTATCATCTTTACCGGTGTCATTCTCTAATTTGGTTAATTTAAAGCAAGTTTATTTGAACAACAATAGTTTTAAGTATTTCCCACTTCAGCTACTGGGCCTTCCAAACTTGGAAGTTGTGGAGCTGTCAAATAACAAGATCACAGAGATCCCTTGTGGAATGTCAGATTTCCATGCAACAGAGTTAAATCTAAGTCAAAATGATATATCACAAATTAGTGATGACTTGCACAAAGCCCCTAGGCTGAAAATTCTTAGATTAGAAGAGAATTGTTTAAACTTGGATGCTATTAGGCCAAGTTTACTGCGGGACTCTAAGCTGCATACTTTGAACTTGGATGGCAACTTGTTTGAATCAAAACTACTGGTTTCTGTTGAAGGGTATAGTGAATACACTGAGAGATACACTGCTATGAAGAAGAAAATGTTCTAAGACTTTTCATTAACACATTGAATTTGAAAATAGCTATCACAATAGCCATCAGTGTAATCCAAATATGAGCTTTGCACTAAGTCTTGAGGCAATAGCTTTATTTAATTACTTGCAGTAGGTACTACTATTATTTCTAGATGCTAGCAGCCTGTCCCTTCTCTCTTGTCTTTCTATCTTGTTCGATTGAAAATTTCAAGAACTACAGGTATTGAAACAGTCTTGAATATGAAATGACATAATTGCATAAGGATTAATATACAGGTATGGAAAACATGTCTGATTTTGGTAGTATCAACTTTTAAAATGTAAAAAAGAAGTTATAGAATTTCTAGCATCTAATAAGCTAACACTGACTTTTTTGTACATATTGATGTGTTTTTTAATATTGTAGAACTATTTTTTCTTTAATCATCAAAAGTTTCCGCAGTGCATGTCATCAAAGACATTTTATGGCCAATTTTTTTACAACTTGGGTTACATTATTGAAGTTTTAATAGGGATTTAGGGATTAGGAGTATTTTTGAGCCTATTCATTACGAGCCTATTCCTACATACAAAAATATAAATCTTTCCTCTTAAGAATATTATATATAATTATTAGTATTTATAAGTATGTAGGTAGGTAATAAAAAAATAAATTATTTCTATCACATAAACAGCTTTATTTCTTTGAAACAAATTTTATAAGCTACTTTAGTTGGGCATCTATTGTAAATTAACATAGGACTATTCATTGTAAATTATTATAATTGCAAAACTGTTACTTTGCAAGAAGATATACCTAGTCAGTGGGTAATTTTTTTCTCTACCTATGAATAATGAATATTACCTACCTACTAAAATTTAATGCACCTGCTATAAAGCATTTGCGGCAAGATGCAGCCACGTTGTTGCGTGAAAAGAGGGCAGGTAGGGACTAAATAATCAAAGGTAGGTACCTAGCTAACCTATAGGTAATGATTCGTTATAAATAAATAAATAAATAAATAATAAATAAATAATGCTGGACAATCCACACAGCATCATCTAGCCCCAAAGTAAGCTTCAAAGCTTGTGTTATGGATACTAGATGACTGATATATTTAATACATTATATACTTACATAGATAGATATTTTTTTATTATACATAGAAAACACCCAGACCTACGGAACAAATTTCTGCAGATCATACACAAATTTGTTCCGAGGCGGGAATCGAACCCGCAACCTCTTGCGTCGCAGGCGGACTCTCGCCCGCTGCGCCACAGACGTCGTCGAAAACAAATCAAGAGATAGAAAACTTGCGTTCTGTGGTGTCTCGAGGTACTAGGACTTCTACTACTTATCTCATCAAGCCAGATTGACGATTGCATTTTATTTTGGTCAAGCAAGCCAAGCCAAGGTTAGCCAAGCCAGTGCGATAGGAGAGAAACACCGAGGAGGTCGTGTGGTGTCAGTTCACGACGATATTCATTTTCGTGTAGGTACATACGTGCTACTAGTACGAACGAATTGGCTAAGTGAAACACAATAGGCCTTTATTTGCGAATTGTGTTCGTCAGTGCTACTGGTAGGTACCTAATAACTAATCAAATCAGGCATAAATAAGTTTGTTG
This sequence comes from Plemyria rubiginata, assembly GCA_963576535.1. Classification (NCBI taxonomy): domain Eukaryota; kingdom Metazoa; phylum Arthropoda; class Insecta; order Lepidoptera; family Geometridae; genus Plemyria; species Plemyria rubiginata. The sequence goes on along the minus strand of OY754908.1, from coordinate 9,378,588 downwards.
TTTAACTGTTGTGTGGGAGCGTGGGTTTTCTAATCAATCGGTAACTTTGTTTAGTAAACATGGTACTTAAACTACGCATTCGTTTGATCTTCGCGGTAAAAATATTGTTGGTAGGTCCATATTCTGGGTTAAATTATAGCTACCCTTGTACCTAAGTTGAGGGTTGGGGATAGGCGGGATGCGTGTGGGGGTAGATGGCAAGTCTTTCCCTTTAGTTCTTTATTCTAGGAAATGAAAAAAGAATTCTTAAAATTTCTTCACTTTTTTTCATAAAAAATAAAATAACCGTAACCTAATGGGAATTCCTTCCCTTCAGTCTTTTTGTCTAGGAAATGAAATATTATTTCCAATTTTCTTCACTTTAATAAAAAAAAAAACCCTAACCTAACTATTAATTTACCTGAAAAAGTGAAGATTTTTTTTTCATTGCCTAGAAAAAAGAACTATAGGGAAAGACTTGCCACCTACCCCTCTTGCAACCCCCCTAACCCCAACCCTCAACTCAGGTACCAGGGTAGCTATTATAGCCAACCCCTGAATTATTTCGTAGCTAGCTACGACACGACGCGACGCGCCGTAGCCGTTACTCGTAGACATCTACGAATACGATATAGGTAAAAGGGCATTCATTTATTTATTTATTAGAAAATCAACAGCAATTACAATAGTAAAAAATATAGCTGGTTCTCAATAACAGATACTAGAAGTACTGTGTGTGGAATGTAATGAATATATTTCATATCTTCTTACCTATCTATAGGTGATACCTAATTTATTAACGAGCAGTCTTTGAGGTTATCATTTATTTATTTTTCACACAATCACGCGCAATGCAACTGATAACACAAATGATTATAGTCAGCGAAGCTGGCCTGTAAGGTGGGTACAAAAACGACATAAATTAAACACACATACTTTACTTAGGGATACACTTGATGAAACGTCAAAAGTCAGGACCGGATAACCTACGGAAAACCCTTCTCGTTATGCACGCATCCGGTCTTTGGTATGTAAGTAATTGAATAGCTTAATTATTATTCTAGGCACCGCCGACCTTACCCTACTTAGATTGCAAGGTAATCGTTTAACGAAATGACGAATGCAATGACCTGCTAGAATCGTCATCTGTAGGTTCTAGGACAAAATTTACGCAACCTAGTTATGCATACTAAGTAACCCCATGCGCTTATTAAAATTAAAAAAAATCTTGAAGGGCCCGGCGCCAGCGGCTCGCAGTTTCGAGGTGCGATTGGCTATTATTTAATTTTATTTCATTTCGGGGAGGTTGTTTGAAAGAATAACTATCCAGTGACACGCATAAATACTGTTCGAACACAAATAACACAATAATATAAGGGAAACATGCCCGAATCAGACATCAATTTGGTATTAGTATGTTTGGCCTTACGTTTACCTAATACCAAAATGATTTCTGACTCAAGCACATTTCCCTTATATTATTGTATTATTTGTATTCGAACAGTATTTATGCGTGTCACTGGATAGTTATTCTTTCAAACAACCTCCCCGAAATGAAATAAAATGAAATAATAGCCAATCGCACCTCGAAACTGCGAGCCGCTGTCGCCGGGCCCTTAAATAATTAGTCCTGCCTGACACGAGGCGCGGCGAAGGAAAACATCGCGAGCGGCATCATCGTGAGGTCCTTCCTTGGTCGGACGTGGCGTCGTCGGTCATAGAGCCTAAATTGATTTACCTAACTTTTCTGTGTGATCATTGTGATCTATTGTGATACAATTATTTTGACTTTGGTTGTGACATTGCATGTCATGCAAAAAGTAGGTAATTTTATAAAGTATTAAATTATAGTTAGGTACCTATGTATGTATAGCGGCTATATAAACATAGGTAGGTACCTAACCTAACTATAATTTTCTTGATACGTAGTAGGTAGGTAGGTACTTTATATAAATTAAATCATAAATCATTGTTTTGGTATACCTACCTCTTTACCTGGTATTTTACTATTATTATTGTTACTACCTATTAGTACCTATATACTATTATTTATTAAAAAATATAATTATTTAAATATACTCGTATTTATATATGATTATAATATATGTAATACTTATTATATTAACATACATTTAGGTATCTAATCATCTACACTATTAATATTATAAAGAGGAAACCAACCAGGTGTAAAAAAATGGGCCTTATAATATGTCTTTCATCGCATGCGCTGCGAAAACTATTGACGATAGAACAAAAAAAAATCTACAATATTAGAGAACACAATATCTAGTATTTAAATTCCTTGGAACACATAATTATCTACAGTAAAGTCAGCGATGGCATATTATTTCTAACTATTGTAGTTAAGTTACTAGACACCTAATATATTTTTTTTAATTTTAATAATTGATAGAAATGCCGACCAAAATCAGACCATGTTATCCATACATACCTACCTTAATATTAATCCTTATCCAAATAAATGTTTTTTTATGCAAGGCTATTTCAATACCTGTTCTTACCTCAATTACTTCTTGATTTTTAAATCGGATATTCCATTCAAAATATATTACGAATTTAAAAACTTTAGTTCGCACGGGAAACGGGGCGCGTTTTCACCCAAAGGCAGGGGGCACCTAAGTCCGGGAGAAGTGCGTGCGTGCAACTGCAAAAATCTGTCTTCATCCTAAAATATTGAAAAAATTTATGTCCACCGATGAGAAAGCTGGGACAGGCCGCTAGTTTGTAGTAAAGTGAATACCTATAAAGAAAGTAATGATGTAGTTGTGATACCATTGATATCCATATTTTATTTGTTCGTAGTACAGAGTCCCAATATTTTATTTTAACCATAAGCTGTTTTACTAAACACCTACTTACTGGTAGTCCTGATTTATTTTATTTTGTGACAAAACTAGGTAAATATTAGTAGTACATATTGAATGACAAATGACAATACATATCAATATGGCTAAACGTTTATCACTATGAATGAATATGACTCCAAATTCTATGACATTTACATATTATTTCTAGTGATTATGGTATAAAAATTATGATAGGACAATGCAAGTAATATTGTTTTAGGTGCAGCCAACCTCGTCTCGTTCAATGCCTCTAAAACCCAGGCATGCCTATTCTCAGCTAAAAAGCGGCCTTTCCACCTAAGTCCATCCTTCTTGGATGTATCGGTGCCGATCTCTGACCAGCTTGAGCTCTTGGGTGTGAGGTTAACATCCAACTTGAACTTCGGCTCTTATATAGAATCTAGGGCCAAAGTTGCTGCTAAAAAACTGGGCATCCTCTCTAAGGTCAGACAGTACTTCACACCAGGACAGCTTCTAGATCTTTACCAAGCACAAGTCCGATCGTGCATGGAGTACTGTTGCCACCTATGGGACGGTTCTGCCAAGTACCAGCTTGAGGCCTTGGATTCTATTGAGCGACGTGCTAGGAGACTCATTGGAAGCGATCGACTGTTCGACTCCAGGCTCTATAGCCTTGAACACAGGAGACGAATTGCGTGCTTATCGGTCTTCTACCGAATACATTTCGGCGAGTGTGCGCAGGAACTGCACGATCTCATTCTCCCGTCACCCTTCCACCTCCGGACTACTAGACGCACGGATAAGTGCCACCCCTATATGGTAGAAATCCCTCATTATCGCACAAAGCGCTTTGCTTCCACTTTCCTGGTGCAAACTGCCAAGGAGTGGAACACTTTACCGTCGTCGGTATTTCCGGAACGATACAACTTAGGAATTTTTAAGTCAAGAGTGAATAAGTGGATTATAGCTAAGCGTGCTCCACCTTAGACTGCATCTTCACTTTACATCAGGTAAGATGGCAGTCAAACGTCTAGCTATCAAACAATAAAAAAAAAAAAAAAAAAGGTAGGTACTTTCCGTTGCAGTAGATAATATTGTTGTGTTTAAGTACCGAAGTATCTACCTTGTTGATTGAGGCTGTTGAGGTAATTGTAAGTACCTAGATACCTACCAATATCTAGGCTTTCCAGTAGGTTTATATTGAAATGTTTTTGTCTGCAGGATTAAGAGTTCCTGAAAGATGGCAGCCTTCAACCTCGTGTTGGGATGTGTTATGGCAGCCCTGATCATTCTATTCACACTTAGCTCCATCGCCAGATATTACATAAAGGTAGGTCTTAAGGCGTTGATAATACCTAATGTAACTCGATTCCATATTTTTAAAGATATTAAATCACTGTTACCAATTTTGAAAAATCGCAAACAACCATTTTGTGTGCAATCACATTGCACACAGTTTGGTAAAATTTCATTTTGATTGATGCATGTTTTCCTACTCAAAAGTTTGCTTGAGTACGAAAATTAAAAATGCAAACTTTTAAGAAAAGTCGAAGGAAACTCGATCAGAATGATTTTTTTACTAAAGTGTGCGCAATGAGTTGTTTTTTTCTGAGTTCTATCTGCGATCAGTTGTAACTACAACTATGAGCAAATGTTTTGTAGGTCTTTTTGTCGGACAGAGTACACTCCTGTTTATTGTCTTCTCAGTAGGTACACTTCATTATTGATCATTCAAGAGCATGACATCTTTTCTCTTGAGCCTCCTTATGTAAGTGGGATTGGTAAGTCTCTGTGCTAGTTCTTTAGGGTGGTTTTCCAGTTTGTCTTGGTAGACTTGAGCGGTACTTTTGATCTCTTCAGATACTGTTTTGACTTTGAGGATGTCATGCACTATGCGCAATGAGATTGCACACAAAATAGTTATTTGCGATTTTTCGAAAATGGGTTTAGTGATTTTATATCTTTCAACATGTCAAATCGTGCGAGCGAGAGTCATATTAGCTCTTGTCTTCGTCTTAATAAATCGCATCTTTGTATGTTGGCCTCAATATAGGTACCTACCTACAATTCAGTTCTATACCATCAGTACTCTTTTGTTCCCAGTTCACTGTATTTGTTGTGGTGTCACTAATATTCGCTTCGGCACCATTACCACTAATGCTGATGAAGCCGTTCGACCCCAGAAATGCACTGTAAGTATTCTTCTTGGTCACTAGCTATTTCGAAACAGTAACTACATATTTCAAAACAAATAACTTAGCCAATGGTCAGGTTATATAACTCGAAGAACTGTAAACGCTGGAGAAAATCATAACTCGAATCTTTCTCGAATGGCTACCACGAACTGGAAGACGGAGTGTGGGACGCCCTCCTACCCGGTGGACCGACGATATCGTAGATTGCGGGAAGTCCATGGATGAGGAGGGCTTAGGCCATATGTCCACTTGTCCAGCACTGGACTGGCACTGTCATCTCAACAGGCTATGTAGCCTGCTAAAAGTCTTAGGTTTGTTTGATTAGGGTATATATAGGTCACCGTTTAAGGTAAAATAACTTCAGTTATTCAGTGCTAATTATTCCTAAAATTACTTAACTCATTCAAGAAAAAACTGAATTTAATGGACTGGAAAATATACTTATACTCCACTCAACAACTACTCGTCAGATCTGACTCAATTTAAATGGGACCACATGACAAGGACTAGCTTTCGATAAAAAAAATCATCAAAATCGGTCCACTTGGTAAAAAGTTATGAGGTAAACATAATATAGCCGAATTAATTGAGAACCTCCTCCTTTTTTGAAGTCGGTTAAAAAGTTTGCTGTTATAAAAGTATTTGAATTGTACCTACTCGTACCAACGAGAAGTAAATGTCAATCTACATTTAGCAATTTCTAAGTGATCCCAGTGATTGTACTGAATAAAGACCGTTATGATTTTGATTTTTGAGCGAACGTTAGGTACAAGATAATTACGAAGGTACTTTATACATATTTAAATACCTAGTTACTAAAACTACGTTGAATTTGCATACTTAGATCTACGAATAAATAATTATTTATCTACGAATAAATAATTATTTATTCGTAGACTTAGATATAATTTATTATAAATAGTAATTATCAAGATTCATATCAGAAGATTCATGTCAGAATAGTACAAGCCATTATCTGATGAAAAAAACATCAAAATGTTTATATTTGTATGGTAAATTTATGTGTCATTATAATTGCTTATCCAAGTTTTGCTGTCATTTTACAATACAAATTGCAGTCATTAAATTACATTCAATGCGCGCTTGTTCGCTATAATAATAGAAATGATAATATCAGAATGTAGTAGATAGGTACCTACTACACTACAGTACCTACTTTTATCTCGGCAGTATTACTAGATAGACTAGAGCTGAAGACTTTGAAAATGGTAAAAAGTAAAAAAAAAATAGTAGGATGAAACCCATTGGTAATGGAAGAGAATATAACAAAAACTAGCGACCCGCCCGCGCGCCCCTGCTTCGCACGGATGCACATATCATGCATGTATTATACATTATTATCGTTCCTATTGTGCGTGACCTACGGGGCAATGTTTTGTTTATAGGTGATGGTTACCACTTAACATCAGGTGGGCCATCTGCTTGTTCCATCAGCTAGTTGTATAAAAAAAAAAAAAACATATAAACATTCCTCTTGAATCACTCTATCTATTAAAAAAAACGGCATCAAAATCCGTTGCGTAGTTTTAAAGATTTAAGCATACATAGGGACATGGGGACATAGGGATATAGCGGACAGAAAAAGCGACTTTGTTTTATACTATGTAGTGATAGTGATGAAGGGAAAAATAAATTACAGGCGATCTGAGTTCGGGAAGTGAAATCGATTTCCGGCAAAACTACAAGTCCGATGGAAAAAAAATAAATGACAAATTTGTAGGTAATAAAAAGATCTAAAACTTTTGAAAGCTATGTTATTGACGACCTCTGTGGCGCAGTGGGCGAGAGCCTGCCTGCGACGCAAGAAGTTGCGGGTTCGATTCCCGACTTGGAATAAATTTGTGTACGATCTGCAGAAATTTGTTCCGATGGTCTGGGTGTTTTCTATGTATAATAAAAAAATCTATCTATGTAAGTATATAATGTATTAAATATATCAGTTATCTAGTACCCATAACACAAGCTTTGAATAGCTTACTTTGGAGCTAGATAGTGCTGTTTGGATTGTCCAGCATTATTATTTGTTTATGTGAAAAATTCAAATAACCAAGTTCTATGTTTTTTTATTTTTATCTTATGCAAAAAAAAAATCCTTTACACGAAATTTGGTGAAGCTTGCCTTTTGATGTCCTAAGCACACTGTAATTTTATTGATTAAAAATGTTTGTTTTTATACCTTATTTTTTGAAAATTCTCTCGTGAAAATATCTGCTTTTTAAAGTCGGTGGGCGTTTTGTTCGTTGACATCTCTTCTTTTTGATAAAAAAATATATACATTACCTACTATGTTAAATATAAATGTTCTCAGAAAATCCAAAGAAAAATAACTCTAATCTGATTTTTTTTAACATTATGATTCATTTTTCAATGACTATATTTATAGTATTTTTGAGGTTTAGAATTTGAATTTAGAGAGGCTGCCGGCTCTATCTTCACAACTAGGTCACAACCAACTACTACACCATTGCGCTGCAGCGAGCTCGCAGCGGTATTACCCGGCAAGCGCCATTACCCCTGCTTTCCCTATGTGCTAAATGTTCTATTGCAATCTTATGACTATCCCCTAAACTAAAATAATTCGAGTTGTACTAAATGATTTACGGGGACTACATTGTTCGGGCATGAAAGTCATGAAGTCCTTGTATTAGGCACTACCTCTTGACACTACTGTAGAGTGGAGGGAAATTTTACATTCCCGTGCTACGAGTACACTATTCTTATTGGCATCAATGGCACTACTAACTACTAAGTAGATACAGTTTAATTAACATAGAGCAGGTAGTAATATATAAAAGAAAGGCTGTTTTTAGCTTTGGAGTTGCAAACGAAATATAAATAGAATACCAGAATCAGATCATAAATAATGAATTCTAGTGAATATAGCCTTTAATCTCTAAGCAAGTTTAGCAATCCTTTCCTTTTTTCCAGCTTTGCGAAACATGTTTAAAGTTGAAGGCCAACTCCGGAATACAGAGACTTCTAAATTATAATAATCGTCACTAACACTATTTTATAAGTTTTATCTTGTTACTAACATCTATGGACCAAGTCTGAAATAAATTATTATTATTATTAAATACTGATGAAATATAAATATATTTGTTAAGACGAAGATAACCATCACATAAACTTCTCGCTCGCACATTTTAACAAAGTTGAACAAAATCACTGAATAAAATTATGACAAATCGCAAACAATTTTTAAATTACTTTTATGGTGTACCAAAGATGAAGGTAATTTATTGATGTAATAAATATGTGTTAAAGGTCCGGCGACAGCGGCTCGCAATTTCGAGGTGCGATTGGCTATTATTTCATTTCGGGGAGGTTGTTTGAAAGAATAACTCTAAAGTGACACGCATAAATACTGTTCGAACACAAATAATACAATAATATAAGGGAAATGTGCTTGAGTCAGAAATCATTTTGGTATTAGGTAAACGTAAGACCAAACATACTAATACCAAAATGATTTCTGATTCGGGCATGTTTCCCTTATATTATTGTATTATTTGTATTCGAACAGTATTTATGCGTGTCACTTTAGAGTTATGCTTTCAAACAACCTCCCCGAAATGAAATAAAATGAAATAATAGCCAATCGCACCTCGAAATTGCGAGCCGCTGTCGCCGGAGCCTTAAAAGATTTGATTTAGTACGAAAACGAATGAAAACAAAAATTTTCGAAGAACAACTTATTTTAATTAGGTAACAAACCGGCTTGAACCTTTGTATTGCTATTCGCCTAAACTTAGTTGTTTGCAATTTTTCGTCATGTAGGTAACTTGATAATATCTTCAAAAAACTTGAAATGTGCGGGATAGATGTTATTTGACGGTTGTCAGCCTCTTAAGTGAGTCAGTAAAAGCAATTAATAAAAATATAAAGATTTTAATGAATAAAAATTGCATTAAATAATGGTTTGTGGTCGAAAAATAAATAAAGTCAGCATAATAAGATGCAAACAGCAACTTGACTTGATTAATAATTAACTATTTAAAATCTTGAATAACATTGATTCCAGTTTGCTGCACCACTTGGCTAATTTATGCCTTAAACCAGTTACCGTTTATCTATGCCGTTTGTATATTTAGGTATTATTTATGACCTATGCCGTCATTACTCGCACACGGTGCTTGAGGAAGGGGCTATCCCATGTATGTCCAAAGATGCTTAGGATGTTATTGGGATTTCGATACTCTTCAGCAGTGACGCAATTTTTTTCCGCATGCAGGCGGCGAAAACGAAAATGAATGATTTGTAAATGATACAGAATCCCAGCAGCATTACTGAGGGTGTCAGCACGGATGTTGGGCATCCGGTGGCAAGTGCGAGGGTTAGAAAACGTGGACAACAGCCGAGGTGCCGTGGTGCTGCTTAACCATCAGACTGGCCTCGATCTGTACGGTGAGTTGATGACTGTTGATTTTAAGCGTATCTATAGATCTCTTTTTTTCAAATCAAATTAATTTATTGCTAGAATTGTGTTTGTCTTTGTGAAGGAAACAGCTTCACACAACTTTGATCCTCAGGCACGGTAGGTATCCCATCAGATTCTTTAAAGACATCTAAAGAGAGTAGTCAGAGGTACGTCCAAAGATAAAATCTGGCATATTACCCGAATTTTGCAGTTTTATTTCTTAGTTTAGAGCTCATTGTGAAGCCTGTACCTCTTATACTCAACCTGCGGCCCGCCGGGCCTTTGTTATTGGCCCATCTGAAATTACAATAAATGTATTGTAAACCATTTTAAATTACGTGCCCATCAGAGAATGGGTTTAATTAAGACCTAAATAATTAAATAATTTTTGCTTGCGGCCCTCGACACCATGACTGAAACGTGTATGTGGCCCCTATAAAAAAAAGGTTGAGTATGGCCTCTAACCTATAATTTCTGCCGCCAATAAGTAGCGCGCTGTGTTTGGCTTGAATGGCGGTTGGCGGCACCGATACATACTTCTAAATTAATGTTTGATTTCGATGAGGTTTTCATTGATATTATGTGTCCAATATATGTATATGTTCCGTTCGCAAGGAATCATTCGGTACTTTTGTTTAGGTAATTTATAAAACATAAAACATCACTACATAGTATAAAACAAAGTCGCTTTCTCTGTCCCTATATCCCCATGTCCCTATGTCCCTATCTTTAAAACTACGCAACGGATTTTGATGCGGTATAATACATGCATGATATGTGCACCCGTGCGAAGCAACGGCGCGCGGGCGGATCGCTAGTGCACTATAATTTGACAACCTCTGTGGCGCAGCGGGCGAGAGCCTGCCTGCGACGCAAGAGGTTGCGGGTTCGATTCCCGCCTTGGAACAAATTTGTGTACGATCTGCAGAAATTTGTTCCGATGGTCTGGGTGTTCTCTATGTATAATAAAAAATATCTATCTATGTAAGTCTATAATGTATTAAATATATCAGTTATCTCGTACCCATAACACAAGCTTTGAATAGCTTACTTTGGGGCTAGATAGTGCTGTGTGGATTGTCCAGCATTATTATTATTATTATTATTAATTTCGTCATCTCTTGATAACATCTATAATATTTCTGCATTTTTTCTTTACATTCATTTAAAATCTACCTAGACAACTTTCCAAGTAGGTATATCAAATTGAATTATATTACAAGATCAACATCAATATAAATGACTAAACTGTAAAACTGAACTTTAAACTATGACTCAGTTGCACATGTTAACGATCTTATATAAGTATTTTATTGACTGTCACTCAATGTATCTAAAATATGTAAGTTTATTATACGAATTGGGTTGGTACTTTGATATCAAATTCCAAAGAAACTTTTTAAAAGATTGGCAGATTATAGGTATCGTTTACTATACCATAATAATACCTCGCGTGTAATAAAGTTTTACCTGATGACATAATTTTTTGATGATACAACGCACGCATGATGATTCTCATATATGTAGGTACTTAGATAGTAGGCAAATAACTGGAGTTTTAGTAGGTACTACCTATTTATTTCGTACTAGTTGCGCCCCGCGATTTCACCCGCGCAGATTTAAATCCCGGTATTCCCACGGGATAAAAAGTAGTCTATGTGTTATTTCAGACTATAATATATCTCTGTGCCAAGTTTCATCCAGATCAAAAATCCATCCATTTATTATATACTACAAACTTTCGCGTTTAAATATCAGTACAGATTATAGATGAAAATTTTGTTTAGGTAATTCAAATAAAGCAGTATTTATTTGACCTATACATAATTTTCTTGTCAAATAATATTCAATGATAAAGGCTTTTTCATTGTTATTGTTATTTTGTTTTTTTAGGGAGTAAATTATTAATTTAGATTAGCACTAATATTTGAGGGACGCCCAGTTTTGCTTTCCACCAACAATTTAAACAAAAAAAAGGACTCAATAACTAGAAAATCAGGTTTTTACTTACGTTGATCGTGAATTAAAAAAAACCCCAATTTTTTTCTAGCAGCAGTTTAGTTAGTTTATACTGAGATAATTGTTTCCGTGTAGATACATACCTCGATAAATATTTATGGGATTACATTTTTGTAAAAGGTCTTATTTTTTTATAGCAATATGGTGCATTGCTTGGGTACCATTTCGTCTTAACTATTATGCTATATTAGATTTAAAATTTGAATGAAAGTATAATTTAGATTGTGCCTAGAGCATTTTATTTATAACTAGCGACCCGCCCGCACGCCCTTACTTCGCACGGGTGCACATATCATGCATGTATTATATATATATAAACCTTCCTCTTGAATCACTCTATCTATTAAAAAACCGCATCAAAATCCGTTGCGTAGTTTTAAAGATTTTAAGCATACATAGGGACAGAGAAAGCGACTTTGTTTTATACTATGTAGTGATTAACATATTATCGTCTTGTATTACTGAATGATGATCTTCGTTAACCTGTAATACCCACACTAGATACAAACATAATCTGAGTATCCTTTTGATTTTAAAGTTTATCATGTGGTCAAGTGATGGAGAAAAACATCACGGAGCTAAGTCATAGTCCATACTAAGTTCACGTGCTAGTGACCTATTATATTAGATGCCCTACTGTAATCTCGAATGGTTTTGTAGGTTTACTGTAATCGTATCAACCTAGAATGTAGTAACGTTTATGGATTTATACGCCTGATCTGTACAATGGATTCCAGTAGGTACAGTCGCCTGCAAAACCTCCTACCCTACTTCATAATTTTCAAATAAAAAACAATTAACAGTTTATAATTAAAAATATCATTGATGCCAGTACATATACACTTGTCTTATTCGCGTGGACATGTTACTAAAATCACCTAGCTTGATCCTTGTGGTTAAAATAGATAAATGCCTTTTGATTTTGACTTAGATTTCTTTTTAATGGAGTCGGACATTTTTCTTGGTAAGAGGTGAATACAAAATTAACGACAAACTCTACCAAATACGTACAAAATTAATGAAGTACATAATTTTAATCATTTAGAAGTGTACCCATCTAAGTGCAGGCGACTGTACCTTGTAAAAGTAGGCTATGCATGAATTTAGATACCGACTTCTTATCACAGACTTATCTTTGATACCTACATAATAACAATAAACAATTTGGACGTTAGATATTACGCAAAATAATCAGTCAAACAAATTTTGTAAAGTAAAATACCTAGGTACCTATATTAGGTTCCTAATAGTAATTAGGTAGGTACTCTAACGATTAAGGACTTTCTACATTCTTGTATCACAACGATTGTTATTTTTGGGAGCCCGCATTATTCCACCCCACTCATTATTAATTTACTATACCTACCTAGCTGCGGCCCGAGGTTTCACTCGCGTAGTTAAATCCCGGTATTCCCACTATAAGCCTATGTTCTATTCCAGACTATAATCTATCTTTGTGCCAAATTTCATCCAAATCCGTTCAGCCTTTCTGGCGTTATTGAGTAACAAACATCCAAACTTTCTCATCATTTTAGTGTGATAGAAAAAAAAACTGAAACAGCTTCACGATTTTGATCCCCAGGCAGGGCATATCCCTTGAAATCTCTTAGTACCAAGTAGTAACTCAAGAATCTTTGAGGTCGTCTAAGGGGGGTAGTCAGAGGTACGTCCAAACATTACATTTGGCACATACCCACATTTTGCATTAGTTTGTATTCCATACGTGACAGGTTGCAAGGCCATCGCCGCTGTTAGGATACTAACTGGTTTCCACGATGTTTTCCTTCACCATTTAAAAGCACTGGCTTAGTGTGATGATTATTGTAACAAGGATCATAAAAGAACGGTAGGAAGGAAAGAAGCCGCGTAAGTTTGTTGCCTGCGCTTATAAGCTTGGTCATGTGGAACTGGCACCTCATAATGATTTTTTTGACTTTAACCTTGCGGAAAATATCCATGTCTGTTATAACTTCATAATTACCTCAATTATCACAATGATGAAATATGTGATAATTGAGGTAATTATGAAGTTTTACAATTTGATATGCTTTTTTGTACTAAACTCAACAAAAAACCAGAGAGCCATCACTTTTAAATAATTGCATAGGATCTAAACTTTTGTAATGTCGCAGACTTTCAACTAAATAATGCATCTATTTTCATGAATAATGCTTCAGGACTTTGATCCCCATGCATGGTCAATCTATTATAACAATAATATAATATGTATACCTAACTAACCTCATAACTCTAATAATCAAATCATCCTACTAATTTTATAATATTAGTAGGAAAGAAACGTGAAACGTGAAAGTTTGTAAGTATGGATGGATAGACGGATGGATGGATGTTTGTTACTCTTTCACGTAAAAACGGCTGAACGGATCGGGATGAAATTTGGCACAGCGTTATAAATATAAACATTGAACTAAATAAAAATAATCACATAAAAGTAGGTAGGTACTTTTCTTTTTAGAATTTTTAAAAGTTGTACAGGTCGATAGTTCACAAAAAAAACATAACTCGAAAACTATGAAAAATCGCGAATAAATACATGGGGGTGCTATCTCTGGATATCCGCTTATCACTACTACTACTTCTGGGCCACCCTGTATAATGCGAGTTATTTTATCAACGATTAGAGGACTAAAGATAGTGCTTAATTAACTTACCTACATTACACAACAGGATAAATAAAATTAGTAATTAATTAATCTATGTCCCCCAGGAATAATATTTCACTGAAATTTAGGGACATTACTGTTAATAAACATTAATTTTCGAATGCGTGCGTGGCTATACAAATTAAATAACATTAATTTAAAATAACCATATTAAAAAAATTGTGGACATAAAAGCCTCATATTTTTTTGTAATTTTACAAACTACTTTTTTAAAAATATCCCCAAACACAAAACATTACCTGTGAGGTTCTAAGAATGGTAATGGAATGTATAGACTGTATGATACATTACATTCCGTTTCTATGGAGCTCTTTCACAGCACTACTATAAAGCCAAATTTTTTTATATGTATACAACTAGCTGAGGGAAAAAGCAGATGGCCCTTTTGTCACGTATAACAAAGCATTACCTCGTAAGTCACGCACGATTGGAACGTGCCTTACGGTGCACTGCCCTGTGTCTTTCGACTTAAGGAATAGATGCCTCATGTGTCTGTAATTTCACCGCCAACCACATTCTTAGAACCGGAACACAGCTACACTGTGAAAAAAAGGCCTGTGTCGAAATTACACTATCTTATTTGTACTTAATAAAATTCTCTATTTCTAGACTTTGAACTTATATTGATCGCTTCACTTATCACTACGTATGGTAGAAAATGAATGTACAATGAATGGACCCCAGCCATCATCCCAGACTTTGGACTTCCACCGCCCGCATGTGTTTTTTAACCTTTGACTGCCAGATCATAGCGCAAATTATGATTATTGACGCGAAAGACCAGGTTTCCACCAATGCAGGGCGGAGTGGAGATTTGCTAGTAAGTTAGCTGGTAATTTCCACCAAAGCGCAGAGGAGAAATGTAGCGGGGAGGAGATGTGTGTAGCGGAGCTGTGAGAGATCGAAACCAGTCAAGGGGCATTATTCTGTATGCCATAGGAGATTAGACATGATATGGATTGACATAGGCCGCTGACTAGACACTTCTCCGCTCCGCTCCGCTTTGGTAAAAACTGGGCCTAATGAGTCAGTGAGAGCATTTGCGGTATGATAAAGTTGAAGTTATAATTGTCTACAGAGTTTGCGGCGAAGTACACTGCTATTAGGAATAATTGTTTGATTCAAAATGTTTTTTTGCTGAACTTTGCGATATTTTTTTTTAATATTAGTTTTTAAATTAAGACTCAAATTAAAACTACCTTGTATGTTTTGCACAGTACTTGCGGTCCTCTGGCCGCTGCTAGCGAGATGCACGGTGGTGTCGAAGAGGTCTCTCCAGTACTTGGCGCCGTTCGGCACAGCTGCCTGGCTGTGGGGGACCGTGTTTATAGACCGTGGGGCGCAGTCGGCACGCGACGCGCTCAACAAGCAATCTGAAGCTGTTAGAGATCATAAGGTACCTATATTTTTACAAAATTGTGTTAGAATCCTAGGATTGTAACTCGATGTTTTACAATCTTTTATTTTACTTGCAATGTAGTACTTATGTATGTAAAATTGTTTGTTCGGGTGGAATCTTGCAAATCAGTTTTGTAGCGGTCACACTTGAACGGTCAACGTTCATACCGGCCTGACGATACAGAAAACGACGGATCCACCAGACGTGAACATACCTAAAATACCCTTGAAAATAACGAAGTGTAGCACGAGACTACGCAGGGCATGATTACGATCATCATTTAAATTTTAGTCATTATGTCAAGGTTTCATATGAGCTGTCGCAATGACCACAGGTAGGTAGTATTTTTTACCTTCCGTATTTTGAGTTTTTACTATTATTATTATTGTTATTGTTATTATTGAGATTTAAAGTCGTGCCTAAAAAAAGAAACAACCGTAAACAATTTAATAATTAGAAAAAGACAGTAATACTCGCATATTTTAACACAATGGGTTGAAGATGCAAAATCGCTGAATTATTTACGAAACTTCGCTAAAAATTATGGTTCAGTTCAGAGGTTAACAATTAACAGTACAAAGGTGGGCAAAAAATTATAATTTATGTATACACAAGCAAGTTTCCGTACCCAAAAAAATAGTCATCGCTTTGCTAATAGCATTGTCTAACATTAGTCTGGCAACGGGATTAAATATGCGTGAGGTCAAGGAACGTTCTACAGGGTGTAAAATGACAACTTCTGATAACTTCGCGACACGAATTTGTAACTCCTGCGGATATCATCGCTTTTTCTATCTGTTTCTGTACTTTTAGTTTATTGTTCCAAATAAATACTTTTTGATTTACGTACCTAAGTATGAACCTCATTTTGTATATATTTATTTCGGGTTAATAATGTAAAAAAACTGAAAAAAACTGAAACAGCTTGACGACTTTGATCCCCAGGTACGGTAGATATCCCTTCAGATCTCCCAGTACCAAGTAGGTACTAATTCAAGATTCTTTGAGGATGTCTAAGGGGGGTAGTCAGAGGTACGTCCAAACATTACATTTGGCACATACCCACATTTTGCAGTAGTTAGTATTCCATACGTGACAGGTTGCAAGCCCATCGCCGCTGTTAGAATACTAACTGGTTTCCTCACGATGTTTTCGATGTTTCGATGTTTTATTCATTGTGATGAGTACAGAGTTTTAAAATTAATGAATCCTATTCTTGAAAATCATGAAGTTATTTTACTTAATTATTTTTCAGTTGACATTATTGTGCTGTTTGTTAATTTTGGGCCGCTTATCTTACACCTTGTATTTTCAAAAAAATATGCCATTAACTAACAAAATTACTGAGGAAATAATAAATTACATTGACAGTCATAAGCTACAAAAACAGAATACCTACCATAATAATGCAGCTTTAACGACTGTGGAGATAAAACCAGTACTTACCTGTTAAGTAGGTACTTAGGTACTAAACAAACATTAGGTATGTTACATAAAATGTACAATAATTGTACATACCTAGTGTACTGTACAATTGTAAATACCTTCTTATGAGAGAGATCAATTCGCGATAGCCTCCCTCTATTTTTTGTTTTATATGAATTTCTATTACGGCGTACAATAAAGCTATACCTACCTACCTATTATATTCTTCCCAATATCACAGAATAAATAATATTACTGCTAAACGTGCGCGTCTACCGCATCCGCATCGGTGCGTACGGAGCGGACGGATTTGTTGCTTTGTATTGATTTGTATGGTACAGCGAGCACTGAATCGGCATTTCAGCGCCAGAGACCGGTATTTCTGCTGATGACGTGATGCGGTGGACGCGTACCTTTATACTAAATTATTTTACTCCATGTATTTATTTACACACCGCGTAACTTGAATTAGTTAGTGGAAGTGGCTGTAAAATCAACAACCGTTAAAAAAGTTCAAATGGCGACTACGAACAGGAAAGCGTAGGATCACACGATGGGCGAAGACATTGTAAAGATCGGAAGATGGAGCAAGCTTAACTGTTCTTTCTGAAAATTTAAGGAAAACTCCTGTGTCGGAGCAGAGGATTGATGATGATGATACCAGTTCGGTCAACTACTAGCAGTACCTACCTAGTATTAATAGCCCTGACCTTACATGTTTGGAAAATCGAATATTATAGTTTATCTGTAACCGGCTCTTGATCAAAATGTTAACCTTCATTATCAGCCTTGATTTTCAATTTGAATTTTTTTTTTATACAACTAGTTGATGGAACAAGCAGATGGTCCACCTGATGTTAAGTGGTAACCATCACCTATAAACAAAACATTGCCCCGTAGGTCACGCACAATAGGAACGTGCCCTACGATGCACTGCCCTGCGTCCATCTACTTGAGGCATACAGATGTTAAGCCTCATGTGCCTGTAATTACACCGGCGACCACACTCTTCAAACCGAAACACAGCGTTGCTGCTTGGCGGCAGAAAAAGGCGCGGTGGTAGTACTTCCCCGGACGAGCCCTTCACAAAGAGCTCTACTACTCTTATTGAATTACTATTATTATTTGAATTTGCTCTACTACTATTATTTGAATTCATCATCATCATCATCAGCCTACATAAGTCCACTGCTGGACATAGGCCTCCCCTATCCGTTTCCAGGAAGAACGATTTTGAGCCCTTTCCATCCATCGACTACCCACGATCCTAACAATGTCGTCAGTCAATTTGAATTAAATTGCTCTATTTAAAAAGTAAGAAGATTGGATAATCTGAAATTGGTATATTGCGTCATTTGTCATGTCCAAGTCTAAGCTTGGTAATAATGTAATAATGATAATCTTGGTAGAATTCAACCGGGAGTTCAGTGACTGACAGGGACAGTGGTTCGACAATGCCACAGTCACGCTATGCATTGCCTATTTAGGTCTATTTTAACTGATGACAGGATTCATTTTCTGTCATCTTACGAAGCAACATAGCATTTTCATTTTAATTGTTTTTCTAGTGTTATTTTGAGTTGTGTTTTGTAAATTTGGTGGTATTTTAACCAACATTACTTGTGGTCTTAGCACAAAGTGTAAGCATTTGAAATGAAAGTATATTATGTGATATCGTGATTTGACCGAAAATGTTTCAAATGTTTTGAAGAAACCGCCACCATTTTCTTCAAAACAATTGACTGACTCGACTTTCGACTGACGTGACTAGAAACTTATCAAAGAGCATATAATCTCTATCACTTGACACTGGCAAGATTGTCTATAGACAGGAGCCATAAAAAAAACGAAAAAAAAACTGATGACAGTTTGTATTCGAATTTCGAATTTGATAATTCAGATTATCAACACTCAGAATTGAATTTAACGTTGTGCGTGAAGCTGTTTTTTTTTCTTCAGAATTTAACGTTAGTTGCGTAAACGTATCTTACCCTTAACTAGGAAAAAATAAGTTACCCTTAACTAGGAAAGAATATCGCTACGATTAAAGCCACAAATTTTAAAATTCACTCGCGATTAGGACTCTGGAACGGTGGGTTTCTAGGTCGTTATGTGACAGGGAACATAACTCCCCTCTATACTCTCCCCGAGGAATTTGAAAATCAAATTCCTTGACTCTCCCCGGGTTGGACAGTTGGACATGAGTGGAACATTTTGACCAAAAACACATAAAAACATTTTGACAAACTTACTCCTTAAGTTTGTCTTTCATCGAATCGTCTTGAGGGCATTGAAAACTGAACACGATTTTGATCCCCAGGCACGGTAGATATGCCCTCAGATCTCTTAGTACCAAGTATCTTTACCAGAATAACTGAAATTATAATTTTGTCGCTGACGACTACCTACTACATCTAGTCTAGCTCTAGAATCTACTCTAGATAAACGATATGTGTCAAGAATACAAACAACAAGTTTATCTATGCTTTGTCAATGTAAGAAGACTATTTTGCTTGACCTTAAGCAAACAGGACCTAATACTTTGCTGCTATATATATATATATATATATAACAGTATGGGGAAATCCCATACTGTTATAGCATAATTCAAAATTGAATGGCAGTAAGCATAGTAGACCGATATAAGAGTACTCCTATCAACTGTTGGTTTCAGTTTAAACAGTGCATAATTTGCACTGGCTAATCGTTTGCATACTTTTTCTATAATTCTCCATACTTCTAAATTACTGACACAACAAAAAGGGTTATTGCATATTTACTTAAACTACGGAAATGTGCGTGCGAATGTACCTAGTTGACGGTTATCAACGTATTAAAGACACATGTCTTGCCTTTAAATTATTATTGACAGTACAAACATAGACCTTATCTTTGATCTATTTAAGTACGTGAGATGAGTTTAACGAGGGTCAACATAGGTTTAATAATTACATGGAATATAATAGAACTTAGTTATTTTAAATGACACACAACCACCGGTACCTACAGCATAACAAAAGACAATACTGGGAAACATACAAATACCCTAAATAAATATTGGTGGATATTCCACTCACCACTATCTTACTTTACTTTTTGATCATAAAGCTGACTCTATGCAGTTTATATTTATAAGACATTGACATTCAAGTAATATTTAAATAAGAATGCTTCAAGAGATCGCGGTTGGCCTTTAGGTACAAAGCTAGCAGAGCTGTCAGACAAGAAAATATGAGTAAAAACATTACATTACATGTCTTTTCGAGGGACGAAGGGCCCTTTTAACCTTCAATATTATTGATTGCGGTAGGAATTCAGATAAACATGTTTATGTAGTACCTACCTTATATAAATAAAATAATCATTAGTGGCAGATTGATACATAAGGTTTTACATAATTACCTACTTATTTACTTTGCGTATTGATTGTAATAACAAAGGATGAAGATGCTGTAAGCTGCATTCATCTTTTGTTAACAGCACTCCATATAGATATGGAGTGTTGTTCCTTTGTTAACTTCCTTTGTTTGTTATTAATAGGTACAGTCAGCGTTAACAGAAGCTGACCAATAAACTAACTTCCGAAAGTACGCGAAACTTCTGAACTTCAATAACAATTCAACGATACAATGTCTGACTTGGGTAGATACTTATTTTAACCGACTTCAAAAAAGGAGTTTCTCAATTAAACTGTATTTTTTTATGTTTTTTACCTCATATTTTTTTACGAGGTGACTGATTTTGATGATTCTTTTTTTATCGAAAGCGGTGGCCCGATTACCCTAATGTCAGGCTATTTAGATGGCTTTCAGTTTGTCATTTGATCAAGGAATATAATACTCTCAGACGAGAGCATTTGATTCCCATAGTGTAATAGCAACATATAGATGGATCTAGAATTAAAATTCCTTGGGATGGATGCTAAATTCATTGGTTTGATGGGAAGAGTAGTAGAGCTATGTGAAGGGCTCGTCCGGGGAAGTACTACCACCACGCCTTTTTCTGCCGCCAAGCAGCAACGCTGTGTTTCGGTTTGAAGAGTGTGGTCGCCGGTGTAATTACAGGCACATGAGGCTTAACATCTGTATGCCTCAAGTTGATGGACGCAGGGCAGTGCATCGTAGGGCACGTTCCTATTGTGCGTGACCTACGGGGCAATGTTTTGTTTATAGGTGATGGTTACCACTTAACATCAGGTGGACCATCTGCTTGTTCCATCAGCTAGTTGCATAAAAAAAAAAAGAATCAAATGTCAAACTGAAAGCCATCTCAATAGCCAGACAGCGAAATCGGGCGCTGGTGTGGTCCCATTTTTTTGTAAGTTGTATATAATTTTGGTAAGATCTGACGAGTAGTTTTTGAGTTACAGTAGTGTATTTGAAGTCTGTTTTATTTCGAAAGAGTTATTTTTATGTTATGATGGTCATTCGAATTTTTTATGAAAATTTGTATATTTGCAATATGATTAATATATCTTCACAATAACTTACTCATATTTTGATAAAGTAGAATCGTCACCACTGATTAGATAAGTACAACATAGCTCTACTTACCAAAGTACTTATTGTACGAGGTCATTTGGCCAACGCTATTACGTATTTAAGTTTTTTGTCAAAGACATAGGTATATGTGGAAGATAAAAAATAATAAACCTAAGTTTAGCTTGGGTGTTTTGCTGGGTTTTAAATTATCAAAAACTGTTTCGCTGCAGTACCTAACTACGAGACAAGGACAAAGTAATTTAAATGGGACCACATGACAAGCACCAGCTTTCGATTAAAAAAATAAACATGAAAATCAATCCACTCAGTTAAAGGTTATGAGGTAACAAACATAAAGAAATACAGCCAAGGACCTCCTTTTTTAAGTCTTCTTAAGTCGGTTAAAAAGGATATTTTTAGGCACTCAAAATTATTGGATTATGTAGTCATTCATAATTACATTAAATTCATGCTTAGGACCTAGGTAAGTACCTAGCTACATAAAAAAATATAACTAAGGATGTCAATATGAATGAGGTGTTTTTTTAATGTGAGGTGTAATACTACTCGCTAATGGAACAAAATCACCTGATGTTAAGTGGTAACTATTATATATATGCCTCGCAAGTCACGCACAAACGGTGTTATAATTTTAAGTTTTTTGCATTTATTTTTACGTTTTATACAAGTTAGTTTGCAGTAAAATAAAAGCTTAAAATATTTTCATCTTCAGTTTATGTAGGCAATTTGTTATCTACCTCATCTCATTATAATAAGAGCTTAGAATACAGTTGGCTTAAGATGATAGATAGTGTACTCGTAATACTACTGGGGAGCAATGAACTTTACACCAACACAGTTATTCATTGATTAATGGAAACACAGCGTGACTACAAGAGTGTAGGTTATTATATTACCTAATCATGATTGTACAAAACCATAACTATTAAATACTAGTAAAAGGTATCTAGTTTGTTAGCTTTTTATTTATTATTAGCTAACATTAGATGTTTGTTTTCTGACTAAACCCAGTCAATGTTCATCACACAAATAAATATAACAATACAATAAAATAATCATTTATTGCGAAACACAGGATATAGAAGGGTGACAAAGTATTGTTTATGTAGGCTCAGCCATGTTGTACTTAAAAGTATGCATGCAAAATTTTAATGTCATATTAACAATTACGATATAATTTAAAACAACTCAATTAAAACATAGGTGAACGTAACAAATATGTCTCTACATTTCCCAGCGTAAGCTGCTACTCTTCCCCGAGGGCACCAGACATTCCGGCGACAGGCTGTTGCCTTTCCGCAAAGGAGCTTTCCACGTGGCCGTGGACGCCGGCTCGCCTATCCAGCCTGTCGTCGTCTCCAAGTACCACTTTGTGGATGGGAAACGGAAACGATTTGGTTCCGGTAAGTAATCTTTTTTTTTATACAACCAGCTGATGGAACAAGCAGATGGCCCAGTTAAGTGGTAACCATCACCTATAACAAAGCATTGCCTCGTAAGTCACGCACGATAGGAACGTGCCTGCATGCATTGCCCTGCGTCCATCAACTTGAGGCATACAGATGTTAAGCCTCATGTGCTTGTAATTACACCGGCGACCACACTCTTCAAGCCGAAACACAGCGTTGCTGCTTGGCGGCAGAAAAATTAATACTTTTCTTGTCTGTCACTTACTTCTTGTCTTGTTCTAGTGTCGAAATAGTGTGGTGAATGGATTCTTTAGATTGTAACACTCACGCAGAGAAAAGCATCTGTGCTCCATCAATATTTGCTCGCGGTGAAGATTGATCCACGGCCTTACAGCGTAGAAGGTAGAGCTTCTACCAAAGGAGCCCAGACGAGTGTCAATAATACAATGTAAGACGATCACTATACTAGCTAGCTAGAGTATAGGTTTGGAGTATGTACTCCATACCAAATATATAACAAACTAGCGGCTTGTCCCAGCTTCGCATGGGTGGACATAATATTTTTCAAAATTTTAGGATAAACTTAGACTTAGACATAGATTTGCACGTATTTCTACCGCGTTTTGGTGCCCCCGCCCGTGAGAATGCACCCCGTTTCCTGCGAGTTAACGTATTAAGGCTCTGGCGACAGCGGCTCGCAATTTCGAGGTGCGATTGGCTATTATTTAATTTTATTTAATTTCGGGGAGGTTGTTTGAAAGAATAACTCTAAAGTGACACGCATAAATACTGTTCGAACACAAATAATACAATAATATAAGGGAAACATGCCCGAATCAGAAATCATTTTGGTATATGTTTGGTCTTACGTTTACCTAATACCAAAATGATTTCTGACTCAAGCACATTTCCCTTATATTATTGTATCATTTGTTATCGAACAGTATTTATGCGTGTCACTTTAGAGTTATTCTTTCAAACAATCTCCCCGAAATGAAATAAAATGAAATAATAGCCAATCGCACCTCGGAATTGCGAGCCGCTGTCGCCGGACCCTTAAAGCGAACTTAAGTTGTTAAATTCGTAATCTATTTTTTAATGGAATGTCCGATTCAAAAAAAATTAGAAGTAATCTACAGGTATTAAAACAGCCTTTCATATAAAATAATTTATTTGGGTAAAGGTACAGATAACATGGTCTGTTTTTGGTCGGAATGTAGAAAAGTACTTAGTAATATTATAGTAACATAACTGCAATAGTTAGACAAATGCTTTTGCTGACTTATTTGTAGATAATGATATTCTAGAACATTTTTTGTTCTATCGTCTATACCTAGTTTCCGCAGCGCATGCGATGAAAGATATTTTATATTACACCTCGGGTTACATTATTGATGTTTTAGTAGGGATCCATAATTTTTTCCAGTAATCAATGTAGCCTATGTTACTTAGAGATAATGTTGCTTTCTTATGGTGAAAGAATTTTTGAAATCGGACGGTTTTTGAGCCTATTGGTAACGTACAAAAATATAAAAATACAAAGTTTTCTTCTTTATAATATTAGTGTTGTTAAAAATATTTCTAGAATCCGCTGGCGGATGCTAGTGTTGAATATCTTTAATAGGTGCAATGAGTCTCACTTTCTTATAGCAGATAAGCCGGTTGAGTTAGCAACGTTACATAAATACCTACGGAACTAGATAAGAGTCTTGTGTGTGACTATCTTTCTAATTAGGTTTGTACTAAATAAAACTGTACACTTTTAAAAGCGGTATTGTTGGTAGGTATCGTGTACTTATTAGGTACGAAGAAATGGGGTAGATATGTAATGTAGGTAATAAGTTACGTACTTAGACTAGACTATTAGACTTTTAAGGAAGGTAGGAACTTGCCTATTTCATTTCGAACACAACATTGACAGACCTTACAGCATAGTTGGTAAAAGTTCTGCCCTCCGCTCTCTTTATGTATTACCAGTAGTTTTTGAGCCTATTCGAAACATACATACGTTTTCCTCTTTATAATATTAGTGTAGATTGTATTTAAAATAAAGCATTTGGATCCCATGGGATACAGGAAAACAGGGTTTTGAGATTAAAATATTTTTATAAAATTCCCAGATTACTTCACGATTGAACACTTTACATTAAATGAAAATAGAGACAAAGGAAAGAAAAAGAGAAAATAAAAACTTACTATAACATAGATTTTTTGGTGATTGAATGTGACAACTCCGCTAACTGGACGAAAATGGGCTAGTTAACCCTACTAACTTAATCTTTTTCAGGTGAGCTGATAATCACCATTCTGCCATTGATCGAGACGAAAGACATGCGGAAGGAAGACATCCCGGCTCTGGTGGAGAAGACTCAGATCAACATGCAGGAAGTGTTTTCGCGGGCGTCTGCTGAGACGCTGGCGCTTCGGCAGCACCATATCGAAGATGAATGATTGACTAAAATACCTACAAAATGTAAGCACAGTGCCATTTACATTATAGCAAACTTTTGCAATTAACCCCCACAGATCTAGCAAAGGGTAGGTCATTATTATAGTCCAATGCTAGAAAAAGATATCGCGGAGGTCTTTTCAGGCGTGCATTTTCAGGATAAACGGTTTTCAGCATTTTTACTGATTTGGCAAGATCGTTATTTTTATTCTAGTATATTGATTCGATTTGGCCATCTAAATAAAAGTATATTCTAACTTTGTAGGCAAAAGGTTATGGAATATTGCATGAAACCAAGTAGGTATAAGAAAACGCTTGTAAGGAAATGAATACTAAAATTACTTATATATAACAAAATTTGCGCGTTGAAGTCTTTTGCTCGTAGAATTTAAAAGAACAATGCATGTATTTTGTGTAGGTATGATAATAATAAGATTTTTTCATTTTTATCATTTAATTTGATAACGATAAGATACACAAAATCTTGTTGGCAACGCATTAAGATAGGTAATAAAAAGGTAATAGCTGTATCATAATTAATGAAAGCAGTGCATTTTTAATATCTCTTTGTAGGCACAAAATTAGTGTACATGGATTCGTTTGAAATAAATATAAATATGTAGGTACTAGTTGCGCCCTGCGATTTCACCCGCGTAGATTTAAATCCCGGTATTCCCACGAGATAAAAAATAGCCTATGTGCTATTCCAAACTATAATCTATCTCTCTGCCAAGTTTCATCCAGATCCGTTAAGCCGTTCCGGCATAAAAGAGTAACAAACATCCATCCATTCTTACAAACTTTCGCGTTTATAATATTACCTAAGTAGGATGGTGTCCCAGTTATAATATATTGTTTCTTTTAGTTAGATTATAGTCTGGATTAGCACATAGGCATCCCAATCAAATTTTATCCCGTGGGAATACCGGGATTTGAATCTGCGCGGGTGAAACCGCGGGGCGCAACTAGTGTATAATATTGTTTCATAAAGCTTTATTTATTCGTTTTTAAAGTAATATTCAGAGGAATCAAAATTTTGCATCTTTTAAAATCGCGTTGAATCCCCCGTTGATTTTAATCTTCAAACTCGGGGGTAGTAGGTAAATAATAAAATAAAATATCGGAGGAAATTCCACACAGCTCTATCTAGCCCAAACTAAGCCAAAGCTTGTATATGGGAGCAAGATAGTTGAATAAGCTACTTACCTATATTACCTACTTTTTTTGTAAACCTCCTTATAATTGATGAAGCTATTACTAAAGTATTTATTTGTTTGCAGGTTCACCCAGTGTGGTGTCTGACTACAATATAATGGATTATGGATGTTTTTCCATGAAATAGAGCTGTGATAAAAAACATACCTACCTTAGCGTTGCCTGTGTACAAATAAACTTAGTTGTAACAATTACGTTTTTAATGTCGGGTCCACAAGTTGTTAATGTATTTATTTTACAGTTTATATAAAATAAATGATTTATAAATAACTGCATAATATTTATTTATATTATCTAAATAATTTATAATTCTGAATAAATAAATGAATTAGTAAGGTACATTGCTATAACTATGAGAATAAGGAACTGCCATGGAAATTACAACTAGTCACCCAAAAATTAGCAACATAGGCTCTTTCCACGAACCATTGCGATTTTTCCTTCGTATTGAGATAGTCTGATTTCGGGCGGTGTCTACCGTGGCGGTATCGCTGCCTGCGAGCCTTTTGCATTAATTTATCCTACCTACTTCGTACTAATATTTATTAGATTTTGATGAAACTGAATAAATATTGTTCGTAACCTGGGTTAGCGTATTTAGGGGAATTTTTGGGAACATGTGTGTTGTGGAGACGGTGACGATCATGTTTATTGTTATTATTTTATCTCAAAATATTAAATATCACGAACAGGGTGGAAAAATAGTTATTTTTATCTCCCTGTTGTGGTCCCTAAAAAGAAAAAGCGCGCCAGAGCCCTAACCATAAGCGAATGGCAAATAAACGACTTTGTTCAGATAATATTGCTATATTTTCTTAAAAGGCGCAACTATAATGTGCTGCATTTTACATGTTTTATAAGTAGGTATACATAATAGATTAATAATCACATCGGAATACAATTTATCGACAAAGTTTAGTGTGACTAGACACATTAAAACATAAAATACATGGAGCAAAATCTATGAATTGTAAAATAATATCATCTGCGCAGTTACAGCAACACTATATCTACCACACTTGGTTAAAATGATACATTAAATTACAAAATATTTCAAAGTACATGTAAAAATATTTTAATATAGGAACTAACGGTCATTAAATTTTATTGACGTACTTACCCCCGAATACTCAAACGCAACTCAGATTTGAGCACGTCTCAAGTCGTGGTTTTTTGACAGGTTTTAATGAAATTCCGTCAAAAAACTCGTCACATGAGACGTGCTTAAATCTGAGTTTCGTTTGAGTATTCGGGTGTTAGTAATTCATATATAGGTAGAGATAAACCATTCTAAAAATGCACGCGCCTCTACCTGCCTTTGCTTTGCTGCCATTTGCTTGTGTGGGTGAAGGCAGGTAGAGGGGCGTGCATTTTTAGAATGGTTTATCTCTACTACAGTAGATAAATTTTAGAAGTTGAAAAATGTAGAAATACATAATGAATAGTTCCTTAAAGGTACAACTCCTGTTCTGAATGCAGCGATTTAGCTAAAACTACGATACAATATCGAAAAAGATTTAAAACACTTTTTATACAAATACTAGTTACTTCCAAATATTAGAAAACATTTTACAAAACTTGATACCTACAATTATTTACATAAAAAATATCCAATAGACAAGAACTATCAAAATATATTGCACTACCTACATACCTATTACTTTGATTCGAAATATTTACAAAGATCTTGTGCATTCTTGGATACAGGGTATACAGGGGATTTAGGGCCCCAGCAGTTACAAAATTCATTGCAATATCACAATACACATCGATTTTCAATAACATACTGATTTAAATTAGTTTCCAAGTTCTTACGATTAAGAAGTAAATACTTTAGTAATTACTATTTATTATTTACAAAAAAATACTGCAGCGGCAATCCATTAAGGAAGATGTGTGCACAATGTCATTGTCGTACTTATGATGCTCGTATTGGGGAACAATAGTCAATTATTCATTGTGATGAGTCAATATACTTATATTAGGCATAGTCTTAACTAGTAAACGTTTTTGACGCGATCTGTAATGTTATACAGTTATCAATAAATGAACAGAAAAATTACACAGTTTTCTTCTTTAAAACTTGAGCAATATAATAATGAAACTCTACAGGCTTTGCTTATGGTATGATTCTGTAAAAAAAACTGGAATAGCCTAGATTAGAACGATGTAATCTGACCATGCTTCGTGCGAATAAATATATTTCATTTGATTTGATTGCATTTAATTCAATTTAATTACTACAGATTTACATTATACACCTACCTAAGTTGTGGAAAAGGCGGGTCCCTTTATTTTGCAATTTATCACTATAATGCAATAGAGATTCATCTATTGCAAAAACCCACACAGGGTAGCTTACTGATTAATAAATACGAAGAGTATGAAAAACTTCATTTAACATTAATGGAGGCATCAAAAACTTTTGATTTCAATGTCTTCAAAATATGCCACGTTGCTAAGTCATTTCGTAATTTTTACAATAAATAGGAAAAAATCATCATATTAAGCATTTAATTTTATTACATTGATGTTTCAGGCTGAGTTCGACCAAAATATTATATTAAACTTAGATTTAAATCATTTCGTCTCTACTTTATACTGAAAAATAATGACGGAAATCTTTTTGTCTGATGACATCAAACCAATCATCACAAGACACGATAAATTATACTTAAGTAGAGTTAATGGGTTCATCAAGATATTTTTACTCTATCATCCAACGTTTATACCTACTGTTGCAAAGAAAAAAAACTCTGAAGGTATTTCTCATTTGTTTGCAGGTTCTAACAGTGGATGTCTCTATATTCGGCAAAGAATTTTCTTCCGAACATAGTGGTTCGTGATATATTGGGTCAATGCCTGGCGTCTGCGCAACATATTAGCAACTTAGTAAAACTAACTACGAACGCCGCATTCACGATGCGTGACTGGAAAATAAACTGAACAATGCGGCTCAAGAAAGCGGCTGGTGTCGGCATGTTCTCTCCCAATCGGCTATTAAAGGAATCTGACCTTTATCGCGCTGGGTTTAGATTCAAATTTTAAAAGGTAGGCCATCACAGTATTCCAACCACAAGTCGTCAATAGCTTAACCAAGTGTATATACAATCTTGTGGGTAGACCACCTATGTTTTGCCTATAGTCTTGAATATTCAGATTAGCTAGGTTTTCATTTCAACTGAAATAATTTATGATAACTTATTCTTCGACTAAATGCAGCGTGAATCGATACCCTACTATAATAAGTTCAATAAAAGAATGTTACATACATACATACATAAAATCACGCCTGTTTCCCATAGGGGTAGGCAGAGACCACGGATTTCCACTTGCTACGATCCTGACCTACCTCTTTCGCTTCATTCACTCTCATAACATTCTTCATACATGCTCGTCGGTTTAGGGTACTCTTGACCTGGCCTATATATACGTTATATACCTCTGATAAGCTTCGGCACGAATTAAGTAGAAAAGAAATGTCTTATGTACCTACTTTGACACTAAGAGGTTGATGGACGCCGGGCAGTGCTTCGTAATTTTCTCATGAAATCTATTATAGAACTTTGTTCTGAAATAAGTATACAGAGTGACGCTGTTAAGTGAAAAATTGTAAGCGAGTTCCTGTTAATTGTTCAGTGGCTAGCGGCATCCACTTACATAAACCGTGTGCAACGTGTGAATGCAAAGCGATTGCAGTGCGTTGCACACTGCAATTTTATTGTTTAATGGACTTCAACGCCAATTGTGTACATTCATTTAAATGTACTGATTGGGATGTTAAGAAATTTAATTGTTTTTAACATACAGACGTTTATAGTTGAGTATCGATTCACGTTTTCATAGTTTGAATATATTTCACTTTCGGTATAACTAATACATAGAGGTTTGACTTCAGGGAGCCATGTCACGTAGAATACTATTTATATTCCTTGGGTAGAAGCCTTTGGACATGTCAATACTGGAAGCATTTTAAAATGCTTGCGTCATCACTACTATAAGTTTAGATTCGTTTCTGAACAAATAAACTTAAACTTTTGATATTCAAAACCTTGACAAGATCTAAGGGGCGCCAGAGGCGCGCACTCTCTTCGCAGTAGATACTAAACAAGACATATTATCGTGTATGGAATACTATCAACTAGCTAGTATTCTATACATGACGCAGCACAAGCCGATACTGAATAAAAAGTAAAAACAATTATTGTTTCTATTTATAAAGATTGTATGACCCGCCTCCTCCTCCCATAAATAGACGAATCCAACGTCACAACCAGATAGTCACCGATAAAAGAACGAACTGAATTATAAAAACATCACATTAAGGGGCAGCATACGGCGCGCCGCTATCTCGCTTGCACAATAGAACATTTTTCAATATATCAAATCATTGAATATAGTTATGTAAAATCGCGATCGGTCAAGTTATTGTCAATGACATTATAAAGATTTAGCGAAAATAAAAATTTGATCCAAGCATGTTTTCATACTTTAAAATGCGACTTTATATTTTTCAAATTTTTATGTACGAAAACTTGCTTGGATCAAAATTTTATTTTTGCTAAAACTATGTAGTGCCATTGTCCACAACTTGACCGATTGCGATTTTATATAACTACATTCAGTGATTTTATATCTTTAAAAATATTCCATTGTGCGAGCGAGATAGCAGCGCGCCGTATGCTGCGCCTTAAGGGGAACATACGGTGCGCCGCTATCTCGCTCGCACGCATGAACATTTTTGAAGATATAAAATTACTGAATGTAGTTACGTAAATTTGCAATCGGTTAAGTAAGTTTTGGTCAATAGCAATACAGTTTAAGCGAAAAAAAATTTTGAAAAGGCAAATTTTCAGTCTAAAAAGTCTTAGATTTTAAATATTTCTGATTTTTATGTATGAAAACTTGCTTGGATTCAAAAAAAGATTTCTCTAAATCTTTGTAATGCTATTGACCACAACTTGGCCGATTGCAATTTTACACATAACTAACTACATTCAGTGATTTTGTATATTCAAAAAGGTTCAATCGCGCGAGCGAGATAGTGGCGCGCCGTATGCTGCCCCTTAATGTGATGTTTTTATAATTTAGTTCGTTCTTTTATCTGTGCAGGTTATATTAAACCTTCTGGCTTTTTTCTTTATAGGCCCTAAACCTCAAAACTCTACTATAGTACATAGTTCATTCACGCAAAAACTTAAAATTAAATTTGCTATCACTGTAACAGGCAATGCATGTTGTCTTAAAATTAATAAGCAATAAAGGTAATAAAAATTAAGGGCAATAAGGCATAGAGTACTCGTGTCCAACTTTAAGTAGATATCTTACGGCAATGACTTAAATACACCATTGAATAATAAACAATTAAAATATAGATAATAGAAATATAATATAGCCCAGTACGGAACTAGGTAATCGTGAAGTTAGCCGTCGGACCGTAAATATGGTTTAGCGACACTGCATAAGGTCGTAAATTGTCTGCCGCTCAGCCAAACAGCTATCTTCATTTTCCTTAATCCGCCGAACTGTGCACAGAGTCCATAATTTAAGTTACATTCCATGAAATACAATAAGATATTCCAAAAATTGAATTCGTACAAGGGTAGCGAATCCGGGGGTTCATGTAGGTTTGTAAGAAAATAACTAAACGTAAAAGACGCGGTCACTTCTAATAATATACTATTATAGAGCATGGGAACGTGGATCTTTTGATATAGGTATCATGTAAAAAACACGTCAAATTGGTCAAAAAAACTTAAAATGAGATTAGATTACATTTCGTTTTTGAATCATCGTAGAGGTCGCGTCATTTAAAAAGAAGGCTGGGAAACAGTATAGGGGATGTGTTTGCGCATACAAAACCCCCTCCTTCCAGCGTTCTTTTTACATGACGCGACCTATAGCACACTAATTTATTATACATCACAAATTGATGCCTCTCTCGCTCGAACAGACTATTCAAACAATACAACTAAATCACATTGGCACGCTAAAGGATCCACAGTTCGATACCATGCCACTTACATACAAATCCTATTTAAATCTGCTAATTCCTATATAGCAGGTTGGTATGTAATTTTCCTTAGATTATACTTAATAAAACTGCTAATTCGAGTCCTATAGCAGGTTGGTACATAAATTTCCTTAAATTATACTTAAGGCTACGTAAGAAGTAACAGTGTCCCGGTTTATAAAAACGGAACATCATCAGTCACAAACCAAATTTATGAATCACAGAATCGAATACTTGAAATGATGTGTTTTTCTTATCTCGCGTATAGTGTTTATAAAAGAGGCGGCATCAAATATATTATCTACAAGTTGGTTTGGTTGGAGTCGAACCCACAGCTCGAATCCACAAATCGATCAGAGGTCAATGCAGGGACTGAATTACCGAAACGAAAAACCTAACCTACACTGAAAATATACCTCGAAAATTGGATATCAATTGGTAAAATCACATAATTACGGTATCGAAATGAGTGAGTACCAAAAAATATGGGTGTAATATCGGTACTAACTTTTCTACATCTTTCAAATGCGGCGAGTAGGTGCCATTTATGCAACTTATTGTAATTCTTACGCATACGTGATGCACAAAATTTTCTATTTGTATGGCGATGCACCTCAATTCACTTTACCCGCGCCTATTCATTTCGGTACCGAAATAAAAATTGCACCATTAACGGTATCGAATGAAAAGGATTGGTATCGTTAATTTGGACTGTTTAAATATTGTCACCGGTTTCAGTCCCTGGGTCAAAGTATGAACCTTTATGGAGGCGTCTTTATTCAAACTGGTT
This sequence comes from Plemyria rubiginata, assembly GCA_963576535.1. Lineage (NCBI taxonomy): Eukaryota > Metazoa > Arthropoda > Insecta > Lepidoptera > Geometridae > Plemyria > Plemyria rubiginata. The sequence goes on along the minus strand of OY754908.1, from coordinate 9,345,240 downwards.
CGCTTTTTTTACACGCGTGCTCAAATAAGCATGACAGGAAAAACACAATTAAAAACAATGTTAATTAAAGCAAATTGCAGCATAATTCTAAAACAATAGAATTCATTGTAGAATTTATCTTGACGAATTAGGGTTTTTTGGACAAGCTTCGATACTAATTGTTATTTCCGGTTTTTAATTATTTAAAACCAAAAATAACAAAAAAACATTTCGACAACATAATATTTGATTCCTGGTTGCCAATCTAGGGCACATATTTACTGTCATCTAATCTTTTATGAAGCTGTTTCAGCTTAATCTTTTATGAAACTTTTACAAAAAAGATATAAAAATTACGAAGAACCTTCACTCTGTGTTATTATTTTATGTTTAGATTTTTGCACTATGACTATAACAGTTTAAAAAAACACTTTCTAGTCAGTACAGTACAGTCCAATCGTCAAGATAAAACACACAAAGTACATAGTAAATGTGGCACTGTTTTGGCTACAGCTGCTTAACGTTCAGTAGACAGTGGCTAGGGGGTAGTCAGCGGGAAGTGAACTCAGCACTTCCTTGGAGAGTTCCTTGTAGGCGGTCTCCATTATATTTCGTATTTTGACAATGAGATCGGGTACGTCTTCCATAGTCAAGCCGGTGGTCGGTACCGGTTCAAGGCACTGGATCACCACGTGACCTGAAAGTTAAAGTTACAGATGGTTAGATAATGAAAAATAATGTAATAAGAGTAGTTACCTATATACACCACGATTTTGTAACTACCAGAAAATTTTTAAGGGCTGTTTCAGCAGAGGCTACCTACTGATGCTAGTAGTCCCGTTTTGGCTAAATAGTAAAAAAAAAGTAAAACAAATGTTTGATCGTGCTAATATTATTATTATTTGATAGACGCAAAGCAGTGCATTGTAGGGCACGTTCTTATTTTGCATGACTTGCGAGGCAATGCTTTGTTACATGATGGTGATGGTTATCAACTACCTCAGGTGGGATGTCATCTTTTGCCATCAGCTAGTTTTATAAAAAAAAGTAATTTTTTAATTATCTTATTGTTTATAAATTTTTCCTATGCGTGTGTTAATTTATTTATTTTTTATACAGTTCAAAGCACTTTTATAGCTCTCTCGTAGCTACATAGCATATGTGATCCAGATGTTTCGACAAATGCGTTGTTTTGATGAGCGTCTGATAGAAACGTTAATAATTCAATGCGTTTGCAATTACTTTGGCAAGTTTATGTCCCAACTTGACATGACGCAATAAACGATTAAAATGTTACTCGCTCGCCCGATGCTTGCATGACATTGTGAAGATTGCGAGGAATCGGTGGATACAGAAGGCTCAAAACCGTATTTTCTGGAGTTCTAAGGTCTGGGGCAGTAGGCATCTTCGTACCAGAATGATGATTATAAAGTTGCTAAGAAAAACTCTACGTTGACAAGAGAACTGGATCACGAAATATTAGCCACACGTTTATGTTCATAACAAGGTGACCATACATTAAAATAAAAAGATAGCGATGGACGCACGTTGCATGCGGGACTCAACGACTCGGATGAACAAAAACCATTTATCATTAGTCATAAAACAAGCCAGTTTATAAAACAAGCTAAAAATAATATGGTTATTTTCCACCTCAGCGTTAAGTAGGGTCAGGCAGGATATTTGACCGGGACCAACAACATTTCGGATTAAAATATTACCTGCGTCATCAAAATGTATAATCCCATCCTACATAATAAATATATGAATACAAAATTGGGGAAAAGGACGGATGTTTGTCAATAACGCCCTTAACTCAGTAACGATTGGAATAAAACTTAAAAGAAATATAAAACGTATATTATATAACTTGGATTAGCTAATGACCTAACACACAGCTGCACCTGATCCGCCGAAAAACTTCCGGGGACAGATAGATAAAAATTACGTGCTTCTCAATTAAGGGAAAACATCCTACTAATATTATAAACGCGAAAGTTTGTAAGTATGGATGGATGTTTGTTACTCTTTCACGCCGGAACGGCTGAACGGATCTAGATGAAACTTGGCAGAGAGATGGATTATAGTCTGGAATAGCACATAGGCTACTTTGTATCCCGTAGGAATACCGGGATCTAAATCTGCGCGGGTGAAACCGAGGGGCGCAACTAGTCTCAAATATTAATGACAATCACTACATACTAATACACGATCGAAGCCACGAGCGACTGCTAGTAGAAAATAAAATACATCGATCACGTTATTGAGATTACACGCAAGCGCGCTCTCGGACAATATGCACCCACTTTAATTGTGATATATTTAGTGCGTTTTCTGACTGAACGTTGACCCCGGTTCTTCAAGTCAGTTCTTTATTTTTTCTGTATTACTCGCCCGGGCATGTAGTCCCGAGAGTTCTAGTACGCCCTATCAGGTCTTTATGGAAAAACCGGCTGTTTCTATACAAAGTATAATACAAGATTTGGGTGTGTCTAAAGTCCTCCACACAAGTTAGGCTCTAAGGCGGTCCATTATACGTGAAATGTGATCTGGGTTAAATTTAGTCATCCTAACTCCTCCGAAAAGTTTCTTAGGAGCTTCGCAGGCTTGGAGTAGGGACCTGGGGTTTCCTATATAGGGTTTCTTGAAAACACGGGCTGGCAAATAGCAATACAGAAAATCAAAATCTAAAAATAAGCTACGAAATGCTACATTTTATAAGATTAGCATTTGTCAGCGCCGCGGACTTCGTTTCTTCGATCAGCTTCTACTTTTTTAAGATAATTGGTTAATAACGGCACGTATTGAGTGGTCACCAATCCGCCTGCCATGCGGGTTAAACGGCCCCCACAGTATGGGGGAGGCGTATGTTCACTTCAGTCTACATAATATTTTAATGAAACGACGACTTTTTTATTTCTTGTGTTTAAACTTTTATTTTGTAAATTTGACGATACCTAATAACGCTACTTAGCAATGAGCAATATGTACTATTTATGAATAATGTTTTTACGCTTTAGTCATCAATAAATATAATAATTTTCATTATATTTTCAGCCGTGGTAAGTCCGTGGTAAGTCAGACTGACAATGATGTTATTATTACAAATTCTTTATAAAAAAATAGAATAACCTAACAGACAATTCTATACAGGAAATTGTTAATGACACCTTTTTATTCAACTTATTATTAGCATGAAATTACTTAAATAATTTGAAAGACTTTAATAATAGTCTTGAGAAAATCAAGAGATCCCAAAAAAGCTTAGTTCCCATAAATGTATTGTTCTCTCAGAAAAAGAAGCGATGCGATGGTATTTTTTATTTTAAACTCGCAGCCGCTCGCTAGTTTGCCGGACCATTAGTCTTGAAAATACATTTTAGTATGTTTTTTACGTTCTTTCTTTTCATCTTTTCGTGTGAGTTTTATGAGTTTTGAAAAAGTTTTTAGGGATTAAAAAACCTAAATCTTAAAATTCAACTCTATTCTCATACAAGTAGCACTAAGTTTTAGCGACGCGACGTTCTGAAAAACCTGCGACCCGATTACGCTAATGTCTGGCTATCGAGATGGCTTTCGGTTCGACATTTGATTCCCATCCATCTCGATAGCCAAACATTAGCGTAATCGGGCTGCTGACCTGACAAGTCAATGACCCTACCCAACAAGACCCCAAATTCGTGTTTTCCCAGGGCACCTCCGACGGCATAGAAGTAGCTCGATATATGTTCATATTTTGTAAACACGAAAGTAACTGTATTATAATAGGTGCATTACAATAGCTAGGTACCTGCATCCGGCGCAAACGCAGCTGCATTGATAAGGACCGATGTATACTGAGCGAAGAAAATATCTGTCAATCAATCAAGCATTCGCTCTCGCTCTTATGTGATTACAGAATATGATTGATTTTACACATTGTTAGATAGATAGAGAGAATGCCTTTGTCAGTGAAATTGTAGGAAGCAACTTTGGCGGTAAACATCACTGCACAAACAGAAAAGAGGGGACTCCTCTAATACAGGTTTATATAACTTAAAAGAAGAGATCCCAACCCATCTTATTGTAAAAATTTGTGTTTATGAATAAAACATTTTTGATTTTTTTTATTTGATTTGAAATATATATTTAGCATTGTGGAGAATACCTAAGGTTAAATAACCATTTCCATTTCAATTCTGAATTTCAAGGCCCACAGACACAGGACACATAAATAAATAAAGTCAAACGCGTGTCGCACCAACTGGTTAAACGGTTCAAAATATACAGCCCTGTGATAGACGGACGGACGGCGTAGGCTTGGTAATGTAGCCACACAGTTAGTCTTTGGGCATAAAAACATTGATATGGGTCACAGTGCAGTATACACTGAGCCCAGGGACCTAATAAGCCCATTTCTCTTATGAAGTAGTACCTAATTAGGTTTTATTAGGTATTAGGTACCTAAACTATTCTGCTTATATTTACTTGCTTTCTTTTTCGTACCACACATCAGTTTTTCCGTTAGTTTGTTATTTGTATAGTTTTTTGGGTCTTTAGTCGACTGGTCCCGGAAAAATAATGGACTGTTAATTTTGACCTTTAGTTTAATACTTTTCGGGTCAGGTCGACTAAAGAGCCGTTTTTTTTGCAACCCCTACTTACCTACATCATCTTTCTGTTCTCATCCCACGCTAAGTGGGGTCGGCAAACTGGTTTTCATCTTCCACTCCTATCATTTCTCATCTGTTACTCCTTTTGTTTTTCATGAACGTAATATCACCTTAATTATTATTGTGGGTAGCTATCAGCTTTTTTTTATGCCAAAGCTGGCAGACGAGCATACGGGCCACCTGGTAGAAAGTGGTCACCGTCGCCCATAGACACCTGTAACACCAGAGGCGTTGCTGATGCGCTGCCGGCCTTTTAAGAGGAGATAAATCCGCCTTTTGAAGGACCCCATGTCCTAAATCCGAGGGAAAACCACAGGGGGAAGTTCATTCCACAACTTACTCGTTCGTGGTAAAAACGACCGAGAAAAATGAGTAGTTGAGGAATGAACGAGCCACGATAAATAATAAGTCGTTAATAGGTATGTTTGTGTTTGACGACCTCTGTGGCGCAGCGGGCGAGAGCCTGCCTGCGACGCAAGAGGTTGCGGGTTCGATTCCCGCCTTGGAACAAATTTGTGTACGATCTGCAGAAATTTGTTCCGATGGTCTGGGTGTTTTCTATGTATAATAAAAAATATCTATCTATGTAAGTATATAATGTATTAAATATATCAGTTATCTAGTACCCATAACACAAGCTTTGAATAGCTTACTTTGGGGCTAGATAGTGCTGTGTGGATTGTCCAGCATTATTTTTTTTTTTTTATTATTTTGTGTTTCTTTAAAATGCTTACCTTTGTTGAATATGTACTTCTTCGCATTAATGAAGTAGTAAGGCGAGAAAACGACCGGTATGATGGGCACTTGCGCTGCCACAGCAATGTTGAACGCGCCCTTCTTGAACGGCAACAGTTGCGTAAAATCTTTGTTCCGTGTCCCTTCAGGAAACAGCCAGATTTTCGTCTGAAATAAATTACAAATCAGGTACTCACCTGATAATGCCTTTTTGGAGACATGTTTCGTACTACTCGTATATAGACGAGGATAGCGAGCGATAGGGAAGAGTAAAAGAGCTTGGAGGAGGCTTCAAAAAGATAATAATGTCGATATTATTTAATTTAGTTTCATGAATTCATATGATTATCCAAGGCCCGTACCACCTCCTCTTGAAGCATTCTTATTTCAATATTACAGATAGGTCTTATGTCAACTGCGTAGAGTCAGCTTTATCATCAAAAACTAAAGTAATATCGAAATAAGAATGCTTCAAGAGATTGTGGAAAGGGCTCAGATGGTAAATCATGAATTAAAATACCTATAATATAGGTATCGAAGTACCGACCAATTGCATTTTATCAATTCATTAAAAAAATCGGCCAAGTTCGAGTCAGACTCGCGCACGAACGGTTCCGTATCATTATCTATAAAAAAGGCAGAAAAACACTTTTGTTGTTTGAGAGCACCCCTTAAATATTAATTTTAATTTAATTATAATTGCTGTTATATCACCATTATAAATACATAACCTGTGAAAATTATGCGCGCACGAATAGTTCATAAGATAGGTACCGGTGATAGACGGACAGACGAACCGAACGAAGTATAGGGTGCTGTTTTACCCTTTGGGTACAAAACTCTAAAAAAACCTAGTCTATAGGCACGGAAGTATCGATCGATTGCACTTCATCAATTTATTAACAAATTAAATACAGTAGGTACGTACAGCATTGTCCAGGCATTATGAGAAAGATGTGGCAATTGACATTAGAATAATGCAAGGTTAATTAAATTAGATCGTTCATTGATTATTGTTTGAAATGCCAAGATCAAGTTCGCATGCAATAGTGGAAGCCGATTCTTAGGTTAAACCTACTACTATTATAAACGCGACAGTTTGTAAGTATGGATGGATGGAGGTTTGTTACTCTTTCACGCTGGAAAGGCTGAACGGATCTGGATGAAACTTGGCAGACAGATAGATTATAGTCTGGAATAGCACAAAGGCTACTTTTTATCCCGTGGGAATATCGGGATTTTAATCTGCGCGGGTGAAACCGCGGGGCGTAACTAGTCAAACATAGTCGCCTTCAAACGTGGGCGAGGTAGGTATAATGGAATTAATATTTAACAGGCTTCACAGCTCTTTGATAGTAGATATGACTTGTAGGTTAGATCTCAACACTGTATGAAGATAGGTAGATATTTTTTGTCAGCTTATTTTCCTACTAATATTATAAATGCGAAAGTTTGTAAGTATGGATGGATGGATGGATGGATGTTTGTTACTCTATAACTCCAGAACGGCTGAACGGATCTTGGTGAAAATTGGCACAGAGATATATTATACTCTGGGATAACACATAAGCTACTTTTTATCCCGTGGGAATACCGGGATTTAGAACTACGCGGGTGAAACCGCAGGGCGCTACTAGTAACGCAATAATTGTAGAATTCAATTCGCCTATAAAAGTAGGTACCTACCTAACTAAGGCCCCATAAATAAGTCTATGTCCATCAGTGGGGTATATAATTATGTTCAGACTGATAACGACGCCAAATTTTCTACATAAATAGAATCAAGAATTGTCGTCAGTCGGTACATTAGTAGGTAGGTACTTACTTTGTTTTTTATCATGACTTCTGAGGTGATTTTCAATTGTTTGTAAGCATCCTTCGAGTTGTTCCTGTCGATGAATACGACGCCAGCCAAGTATGCGGCCAGGCCGAATGGCCACACGTAGAATATCTCCCTTCTAGCAATGGCGGCTATTTTATCCGCTATGTGCCAGATGTTGAACATGCCTGCAAATAGTATAGGTAAGTAAATAAAACAAGCTAAGGTATACACAGGTACAGAAAGCTGATCACGAATGAAATGCCGCGGGCTCCATTAGCTTAAACTACCAATAATTGTAGCTATCTCTAAGAACAACAAGCAATTTCGTTTCGTTGACATGAACATGACAAGGATACATAAGAGTCGTTGTTATAGCGGGGAACAAGGGCCAACGTTCACAGCCGCCCTATAATAGTAGATACAATAACAATAAAGACATTGTACAGACAATGTATAGAGTTACAAGTTGTCCCTAATGCTTATGAATCTTTATTAATGTTAATAAAGTTCTTCCTGTTTTAAAGTAGATCATACCTACCGCCACCCAAGTTTTCACAGGGCAAAGCCAAATATATTTTTTATACCAATTTGAAAACTAATTATAATTCATGGTGGAGAGTGAGATCCAACTGACTGTATTGTGCATTGTCTCCCTGCTAACCTCACCCAAGTCAGCTGGGCTCCTTAAGAGCCCGGTGACAGCGGCTCGCAGTTCCGAGGTGCGATTGGCTATTATTTCATTTTATTTCATTTCGAGGAGGTTGTTTGAAAGAATAACTATCCAGTGACACGCATAAATACTGTTCGAATACAAATAATACAATAATATAAGGGAAATGTGCTTGAGTCAGAAATTATTTTGGTATTAGGTAAACATAAGGCCAAACATACTAATACCAAAATGATTTCTGATTTGGGCATGTTTCCCTATATTATTGTGTTATTTGTGTTCGAGTGGTATTTATGTGTGTCACTGGATAGTTGTTTTTTCAAATGATTTCCCTGAAATGAAATAACAGCCAATCGCATTTTGAAATTGCGAGCTGCTGTCACCGGGCTCTTAAAGTAGTGGAGCAGGACTTTGGGTTGGTGGCAGCAATGTTCTAGCATCCCTGATGATGATGATATGGATACAGGGGAACAAGACTAGATTAGATATTTGAGAACTACAAACAGTGTGTAATTATTATGGACTTTTATGGATACTTTAGATTTAGAGATTTCATGTCGCAGAAGATAAAAAATTTCAAATCCATTAACCAACCAAATCACAGGGATCACTTTCTTTGGATTAGCTAAATCCAATAGCTCCGTGCAAAAAATCTAATTGTATTAAAAAATTAAATTAATTTAAATTGATGAATAAAATAATAATAATAATAAATAATAATGATAATAAATAATGTTGCAATACATACCGAGTATATCAATTGATGATTGATGGTTCGAGACAACAACTGCTCCTCGGTCCTCGGCCAATACTCTCCCGTTTATCAAGTGCCATTTCACTTCTATCACTTTAGTCACATGCTTCACTATTTGTGTAGCAAATCTGTACAATGTTATATTTTATTCAATAAAACAAAATATAAGCAATATATAATAAATGTTTGAAAGTAGGTTGATTAATACACCTACAGACCCACAGAGTTATTTTTAATATTTTTGGTAACAGGAACATGCTCTAGGTAGGTATTCCTAGGTTACTAGGATAGGTACCTACATATAAAAAGTACCTACATATAAAGGTACCTACATATAAAAAAATATAGCAATTTAGTTTTATTGCTATTATTTTGATGTAGGAGTAAAATTTTGTAGATATGTTACATGAGTATAATCAAAATAGTTTTTGTCAATAGCTACTTAAGTACTGCTGAGGCATTTTTTTTCCTAAACAATATATAATCAATAAACAATATATATATAACAATATATAATCTTCCTCAAAATTAATTCCTTCTTTACCCATTTTGCTATAAATATAGTAAATAGTAAATTACAATAAAAATCATTGTAGGTATGTTTAGCTGAGCTTAGCAGAATTTATGTATACATTATGCTACTAATAACACTCATAAAGGGAAAAAAAAATGGGGATACATTCCTATGATGGTCCAGAGGCATAAGCGCAGGGATGCTTCTACATACCAAAAAAGCTGTATGTTTATTTTATTTTAAATAATATATAAACTCACAGTGCGTTCTTCACATTTTTCGGATTGAATACGAAAAACGGCAACAACACCACAGACGTAAGGGAAGTCCAGATATAAAATATTAGAAATTTTAAATTAAACTTTACGAAATTCGGTGTTTCTGATATTATTTGCTTCAGCACGTAAGTAACCAGTGTGATGATAATAACGTAAATAATTTTATCCAACATCTTAGTGATGATTGTAGTCTTTACAATGAGCCAATAAGCGGAGCTAAATTTATTTACTCGAAAATCTAAAACAAACTCGATCGCTTCTCTCAAATTCAATAATACGAGTAAAAAAAAAACAAGCAAAGCAAGCCTTGCTGTGTTTCATGTCGAGTCGACGACGGATTCAATTTCAAAAAAACACAATTTTGTTCCCACATCTAAAGGCATTGTTAGTAATTTTAGCATGAATTGAATTCGACATGAGTGAAGTGTGTCTGGCAGTGTCAATGTCAAATAACTATAGGGGTTGACAAGGAATTTGTGGATTCGTTTTCTGTCATCTATCGAAGCAACATAGCATTTTCATTTTAATTGTTTTTCTAGTGTTATTTTGAGTTGTGTTGTGTAATTTTGGTGGTATTTTAACCAACATTACTTGTGGTTTTAGCACAAAGTGTAAGCATTTGAAATGAAAGTGTATTATGTGATATCGTGATTTGACCGAAAATGTTTCAAATGTTTTGAAGAAACTGCCACCATTTTCTTTAAAACAATTGACTGACTCGACTTTCGACTGACGTGACTAGAAACATATCAAAGAGCATATAATCTCTATCACTTGACACTGGCAAGATTGTCTATAGACAGGAGCCATACAAAAAAAAAAAAAGGGAATTTGTGTAATTGTATTCAAATTCTTTGGGGGATGGATGAGCCAAGGAATATACTAGCACATCTCTATATTCCTTGGGTTGAGCCTAGAACAAGAATGAGGGCTTAGTGGAGCGCCAGCGCCATTACCACTCTTTTTGTCTAGTAGCGCCATCTTTGTTTAGCTTAATAAACCCAAGTTTTTGCAGTTTTGGCTAGATGTCGCTTTTGACTGAAAGCCTGTTTGTAAAAACCATGTAAAAACTAAACTTAACTTACTTCTAATCTCCGTTGGTGGAGAAACCTAGTATTATTAGCCTATTTTTTATATTTTGGTACAATAGATACACCACAGTCTGTAGTATGTTATGTAGGTAGGTAGGTACTCTTAATTATTTGGTACCCATCCTACCGAACTTATTACCTAAAGTAATAATAAGTATAAATAATAGGTACCTACCTAATAGGTTTAGCAGATTACTAGGTAGGATACCTAGTAAAAATGGATAGGAAGTAAGTAGGATAGAATACATAGTTTTATAGGTATGTAATGTAGGTACGATCCGGGACACAGATTTTCTAGTCCGGCTCATAGCGGTTCATAGCGATTTTAAAATAAAAATTTAATCTATGTACTTCAGAATACTAACAGTATTTTATTTTGTTGTAATTACGTGCAAGTATAAACCAAGGCATATAGATAGTATTCAAATTCCTTTCTCCATTTTTGAAAAAAAAAACTATAAAAAAGACGGAAACTAACTAAAAATAAAACACGGACTTCAAAATGAACGATAGAGTGAGTGACCGCCGTCGAATGAAGGCATCATTCATTATTAGGTTATTATAGCACGTAGGCAAAGTTGCGGGCAGTGTCTAGTACTGCCCTACGCGCCGTAGTAAATACTCCAAACAATGCGTAGCAATGCGTAGAGTGCTACACACAGCAGCGTAACATCCTCGTAGCAGGCAAAAGAAAATTATTCAGACGCTAATAAATTGACAAAACAAGGTATCACCAGCATGATAATTTTCATAAAAACAATATTTATTCATTACATAGTAACTTTATTTGCATAGTTTTATTTAATTTAGATACTCGTTCGTCTTCATTTATTTGTGTATAAAATATAAAACAATATCAGACTTATCTATGCATAAGAAAGTTATAACTTCCATTGCTAACTGAACCTACATAATTCATATGAAGAAACCTAATTGTAAGTATTTTTACAAAATCTTGAAAAAATTATTTAAACAAAAACAAATAGTCATAGATGAGACTATGATATTATTTACTCGTAGATACTTATCTTTATAAAAAATAAAACTTTCAATATGACTTAGATTTATAAGTTAAGTACTTACCTATATATGCCTGGCTAAGCATATTACCTATACCTACCTATAGAAATAAATAAAATAATAAAGTATATTTCGACATACTTAGGGGTCGAACGCATATGAAATGTTGCATGCACTGCAAACAGACCCCTAAAAATTAGAGCAATCTCGTAAATCTACCCTACGTTTGTGTAAGGATAGTTTGCCGGCAGCTCATTGATCACTTCTTTCGATAATTCTTTATAGGCCGTAGACATTCTTTCATGCACCTTAGCGATGAGTTCTGGTACGTCATCCTTCGTCAGGCCCGATGTTGGTACTGGCTCCAACGCTTGAATGACGATGTGGCCTGAAAACAGAGGGCTGCACTCACGAGTAATCTGCATAAATACATGCTTGTATGCATTAGCATAGGCAGGTATAATATATTAACAAGTTTTTATCAGTAGACCAATTCACGTAACTAGTTAGAAGTGAAATACCATATTTGACCTATACTATACCACCATTTTCCAAATTGTGATTCATCTCTTCTTGACCTAATTCTAGTATCTTCTCCTAACAATGTTTCTCTTCATGGCCAATATCCGGCGGACGCATTTTCCTATCACGATGTACTCTTTCTTTCTTATAAAATACGTCCACCGAAAGCCAAACCTCAAATTATTCTGCAGCGTAATTTCAGCGGGATAAATTTGGAGTGTCTTCGTGAGGATGCAGCTGATTTGGATTGGTCTGAAGTTGCTGAAGCAACCACTGTCGATGATAAGCTTTCCCTGTTTAATGCGGCTCTTATTAAGCTTTATGACAAGCACGCACCTTTTAAAAAGATTAAAATCAAACATATTCCAGCTCCTTGGCTAACGAAGGAAATTAAGGCAGTAATGCACAACAAAAACCTAGCAAAATTCAGATATAAGTGTCGTCCTTCTGATGTAAACTACTCTAAATATTTAAAGATACGGAATCACTGCAACAAGGTGTGTAGAGACGCTCAACGCCGTTTCATTCAAAAATCTGTAGAAAATAATGACCCTTCAAAAGTTTGGAAATTTCTAAGGACATTGGGGGTTGGGAAATCTAAATTAGACTCTATTCCAAAAAATCTAAACATCGACCTTTTAAACAAACATTTCTCCTCTTCACCAAATATGGATCAGTTCACTAAGTTCAATACTATTCAATCTCTTTCATCTATACCACCTCCAAATTTCTCACCTTTTATTTTTAGTCTATTTTCAGCTTGTGACGTAAAGAGAAGTGTAACATCTATCTTGTCCAACGCAGTCGGCAATGACAACATTAGTCGCAATATGTTAGTGCCCATACTCGATGAAATCATTCCTGTCCTATCCCATATCCTAAATTTCTCTATTACTACTAGTACCTTCCCTGATGCCTGGAAAAATGCCCAGATAATTCCTCTGCCTAAAAAAGCAAATCCATCCACATTCTCTGAGTATCGTCCTATATCCATACTTCCTTTCCTATCCAAGGTACTTGAACGTCTAGTTCATGGCCAATTGAGTACATTCCTAAGCACAAATTCCCTCCTCAATCCTTTACAGTCTGGGTTTCGTCGTGGCCACAGCACTATTTCGGCTCTGGCAAAGATCACTGATGATATTCGTCTGGGTATGGACAATGGGCATGTAACTGTGTTGACTTTGCTTGACTTTAGTAACGCGTTCAACAACGTGGACTTTGACATTCTCCTGGGTGTTCTACACTCTCTGAACGTATCTCCAATGACTATTGACTGGTTTCATAGTTACCTGTTTGGACGCCGGCAACGTATCCGTATTGATGACACTTTCTCATCATGGAGTGATCTCACTGCTGGAGTGCCTCAGGGCGGCGTTTTATCCCCTCTTCTATTTGCTATTTTTATAAATTCTATCTCCCTAACTCTAACTTCCTCCTACCACCTTTACGCAGATGATCTCCAGATCTACACGCAGGCTTCAATTAATGACTTGAATGGAGCTATTGCTAACATCAACAATGACCTAACGCGTATTCATACTTGGAGTAAAACGTTTGGACTTACTGTAAACCCAAAAAAAACCCAAGTCATTATTCTAGGCAGTTCCCGGATGATCTCCCGGATAAATTGGTCTACTCTCCCACAAGTAGTATTTGATAACACTGTTATTCCTTTTAGTGACTCCGTCAAAAACTTGGGAGTTATTTTGGACAAAACCATGTCTTGGGAGCCTCATCTGACTGAGCTAAGCAGGAAAATGTTTGCGTCAGCTGCCTCACTGAGAAGATTAAAAAACTTTTTGCCGACATCTACTAAAGTTACCCTTGCACAATCCCTTTTGCTACCTATACTTGACTATGCCGACGCCAGTTATCCTGATCTCACTGAGGCGCAACTGGATAAGCTTGAGCGTCTTCAAAACTTCTCTATTAGGTTCATATTTGGCTTGCGCAAATATGATCATGTTTCCGATTTTCGCAGTAAGCTTAAGTGGTTGCCAATTCGCTTTCGTAGAAATACTCATCTCCTTTCCCTTTTGTATAGTGTCTTGTTTAACCCTTCCACCCCTCTGTATCTGAAAGAACGCTTTGAATATTTAGATCTTTCTAACTCTCGTACCTTACGCTCCTCTGAAACTTTACAACTTAAAACTCCTGTTCACTGTTCTTCTTTCTATCAGCATTCGTTCACTGTTCAAGCTATTCGTCTTTGGAATTCTCTTCCTATTGACATCAGGAAAGCAAAGTCACTTCCCGTATTCAAAAAGCTTTTGCACAGCCACTTTTACGACGAATAATTCTTTATTTTATAATTATAATTCTTTGTTTATATAATGTAGGTATAGGATATGTATGTATGTATTATTTTAAGTAGTATATGTATGTATATAATGTATAAATATATATGGTATCAATGTATGTATGATTATATATAACATTATTAATATTTTGTATATGTATTCACACCATAGTTAGTTTAATTTTTTTGTTTTGTTTTTGGATTAAAATAATTGTAGAAGTCCCTGTGATGCCGCCATTTGACATAATGAAAGTCCTGTCCATCCAAAGGTTGTCTGGAAGAGATCGCTCATAGCGATAAGGCCGCCCATTGTACTTCGCTTTAGTTAAATTTAATTCTTGTAATGTTATGTTTTCTTGTGGTGTACAATAAAGAGTTTTCTATCTATCTATCTATCTATCTATACCCATATAAAATAATATACCTTTTATACCTATAAAAATGGTGTTCTCCAGTACTGTCATAAGGTTAATTACGTGATTTGCCCCCCTTGGTTACCACGCGATTGAAGCTGGGGCAATAGCTAGTATACACGTACCTTACAGACAGTACTAGACAGCCTTCATACCTCAGTTGGTAGTAGCCCTGCCTTCAGCGCCGTAGGCCGTGGGTTCGATTCCCAGCGAGAACAAACATTTTTGTGATGAACATAGATGTTTGTTCTCTGTCTGGGTATTATTAAGTATACGTATGTATTTACAAAAAAAAAGTATGTAATGTTGTATTATATCAGCTATTTGGTTTTCACAAGCTTTGGCCTATTTTGGGACTAGATAGTGCTGTGTGGAAAGTCCACTAATATTTATAATATTTATTATACCTTTGTCAAAGATGCGTTTCTGCGCGTTGACGAAATAGTACGGCGAGAACACAACAGGAATGATGGGCACTTGGGCCGCTACGGCCATGGTGAAAGCTCCTTTCTTGAATGGCAGAAGCTTAGTGTAGTCTTTGTTCCTTGTGCCCTCGGGGAATACCCAAATTTTTGTCTGGAATTTGATAACATACCTAGCAATTACTTTTGAATAAAACTGTTCACGTAACATATAACACTTCTCATGTTTTGTAAGTATTTTAACAAGAAGACAATGTTAAATTAACCGCTCTTATTTATTTATTAATTTTTTAATCTTATTGCACCAAACCAAGTTTGCACTAAACGAGAGCTGTTGTTGAAAGATATAAAATCATTAAACCCATTATCGAAAAATCGCAAACAGCCATTTCGTGTGCAATCACATTGCGCATTTATGATAAAACCGAAAATCTTTTAGTTGCCATTAAATAAATAAAACAATTTTGTGTATCATGCACTCATAATCTCTCTCTCACACATATACCCTCCTACACATCCCAACACACCGCATTCATACACCCTAACACTGTTCACTACACACACACACACTTGGGAGTTCTCCTGTGAAACCCTGGCTCCTATGAGACACGCGTAATCAGGAGAACTCTCAAATACCACACACATACCTACACACACCCCCAATTACACAAACAACACAAACACACATATACACCGTAACACTCCCCACCTTTCACATACTCATTACACAATGACATGGGAGTTCACCTGCAAAACATATTTCACTTTTTATTTTTCTGTTATACATAATAATGTAACTCATTTACACCCAATCTACATAGACCTAAACCATTTACTTAATATTTGAAGTTCCTTCTAGTTTTATAGGTACGTATCTATTTCATGTTATGAACCTACCATACTTTTTTATCGGAGGAGGGCGTTGATATCTGTGACAAAGTTTTTTTTAACTTACACAGAATCATCGTTTTCTATAAAATTATGTACCTACTATTTATGTTACTACTATCCATGCCACTATCTATGTTGTTCTATGTTCTTTGTTCAAAAATAAAAAAATATTATTATTGTTACACTTTAGTAAAAAAATCATTCTGATCTATACAAGTTTTCCTACTTAAAAGTTTGCTTTTTTAGTTTTCGTACCTACTCAAGCAAACTTTTGAGTAGGAAAACATCCATCAATCAAAATGAAATTTTACCAAACTGTGTGTAATGTGATTGCACACAAAAGTGCTTACCTATATGTTTGTCTTTGGTCGAAATCACTTACAGCGTATTAGAAGTAGGTAGGTTACTAAGAGTAGTAGAGCTCTTTGTGAAGCGCTCGGTCGGGGAAGTACTACCAACACGCCTTTTTCTGCCGCCAAGCAGCAACGCTGTTTTGGTTTGAAGAGTGTGGTCGCCGGTGTAATTACAGGCACAGTACCTATGTATGCCTCAAGTTGATGGACGCAGGGCAGTGCATCGCAGGGCACGTTCCTATCGTGTATGACTTATGAGGCAATGCTTTTTTATAGGTGATGGTTGCCAGTTAACATAAGGTGAGTCATCTGCTTGTTCCATCAGCTGGTTGTATAAAAATTAGTGAGTAGGTGCTACTATTTATATCTTCCGTGGTAAAAGGTAGAGGCTGTGTAAGCGGTGTGTGTCAGCTCAGTAGAGCTCAGTTGTAGGTACGAACCTTATTGTGGACCATGAGCTCTGAGGTCTCTTTGAGTTGTTTGTACGCCGATTTGGGGTCGTTCCTGTCAATGAACACCACGCCCGCAAGGTACGCAGTCAGTCCGAATGGAAACGCATAGAACAACTGCTTCTTAGCAATAGCTGCAATCTTGCCGACCTCGTCCCATATTGTAAACATACCTGCAAGTTAAACGTCAGTGTGCTGGAGTTCAATCAATGGTATTTTTTCATCATTGAAAAAAAAAAAAAAAAAAAAAAAAACTATAAAAAAGACGGAAACTAACTAAAAATAAAACACGGACTTCAAAATGAACGATAGAGTGAGTGACCGCCGTCGAATGAAGGCATCATTCATTATTAGGTTATTATAGCACGTAGGCAAAGTTGCGGGCAGTGTCTAGTACTGCCCTACGCGCCGTAGTAAATACTCCAAACAATGCGTAGCAATGCGTAGAGTGCTACACACAGCAGCGTAACATCCTCGTAGCAGGCAAAAGAAAATTATTCAGACGCTAATAAATTGACAAAACAAGGTATCACCAGCATGATAATTTTCATAAAAACAATATTTATTCATTACATAGTAACTTTATTTGCATAGTTTTATTTAATTTAGATACTCGTTCGTCTTCATTTATTTGTGTATAAAATATAAAACAATATCAGACTTATCTATGCATAAGAAAGTTATAACTTCCATTGCTAACTGAACCTACATAATTCATATGAAGAAACCTAATTGTAAGTATTTTTACAAAATCTTGAAAAAATTATTTAAACAAAAACAAATAGTCATAGATGAGACTATGATATTATTTACTCGTAGATACTTATCTTTATAAAAAATAAAACTTTCAATATGACTTAGATTTATAAGTTAAGTACTTACCTATATATGCCTGGCTAAGCATATTACCTATACCTACCTATAGAAATAAATAAAATAATAAAGTATATTTCGACATACTTAGGGGTCGAACGCATATGAAATGTTGCATGCACTGCAAACAGACCCCTAAAAATTAGAGCAATCTCGTAAATCTACCCTACGTTTGTGTAAGGATAGTTTGCCGGCAGCTCATTGATCACTTCTTTCGATAATTCTTTATAGGCCGTAGACATTCTTTCATGCACCTTAGCGATGAGTTCTGGTACGTCATCCTTCGTCAGGCCCGATGTTGGTACTGGCTCCAACGCTTGAATGACGATGTGGCCTGAAAACAGAGGGCTGCACTCACGAGTAATCTGCATAAATACATGCTTGTATGCATTAGCATAGGCAGGTATAATATATTAACAAGTTTTTATCAGTAGACCAATTCACGTAACTAGTTAGAAGTGAAATACCATATTTGACCTATACTATACCCATATAAAATAATATACCTTTTATACCTATAAAAATGGTGTTCTCCAGTACTGTCATAAGGTTAATTACGTGATTTGCCCCCCTTGGTTACCACGCGATTGAAGCTGGGGCAATAGCTAGTATACACGTACCTTACAGACAGTACTAGACAGCCTTCATACCTCAGTTGGTAGTAGCCCTGCCTTCAGCGCCGTAGGCCGTGGGTTCGATTCCCAGCGAGAACAAACATTTTTGTGATGAACATAGATGTTTGTTCTCTGTCTGGGTATTATTAAGTATACGTATGTATTTACAAAAAAAAAGTATGTAATGTTGTATTATATCAGCTATTTGGTTTTCACAAGCTTTGGCCTATTTTGGGACTAGATAGTGCTGTGTGGAAAGTCCACTAATATTTATAATATTTATTATACCTTTGTCAAAGATGCGTTTCTGCGCGTTGACGAAATAGTACGGCGAGAACACAACAGGAATGATGGGCACTTGGGCCGCTACGGCCATGGTGAAAGCTCCTTTCTTGAATGGCAGAAGCTTAGTGTAGTCTTTGTTCCTTGTGCCCTCGGGGAATACCCAAATTTTTGTCTGGAATTTGATAACATACCTAGCAATTACTTTTGAATAAAACTGTTCACGTAACATATAACACTTCTCATGTTTTGTAAGTATTTTAACAAGAAGACAATGTTAAATTAACCGCTCTTATTTATTTATTAATTTTTTAATCTTATTGCACCAAACCAAGTTTGCACTAAACGAGAGCTGTTGTTGAAAGATATAAAATCATTAAACCCATTATCGAAAAATCGCAAACAGCCATTTCGTGTGCAATCACATTGCGCATTTATGATAAAACCGAAAATCTTTTAGTTGCCATTAAATAAATAAAACAATTTTGTGTATCATGCACTCATAATCTCTCTCTCACACATATACCCTCCTACACATCCCAACACACCGCATTCATACACCCTAACACTGTTCACTACACACACACACACTTGGGAGTTCTCCTGTGAAACCCTGGCTCCTATGAGACACGCGTAATCAGGAGAACTCTCAAATACCACACACATACCTACACACACCCCCAATTACACAAACAACACAAACACACATATACACCGTAACACTCCCCACCTTTCACATACTCATTACACAATGACATGGGAGTTCACCTGCAAAACATATTTCACTTTTTATTTTTCTGTTATACATAATAATGTAACTCATTTACACCCAATCTACATAGACCTAAACCATTTACTTAATATTTGAAGTTCCTTCTAGTTTTATAGGTACGTATCTATTTCATGTTATGAACCTACCATACTTTTTTATCGGAGGAGGGCGTTGATATCTGTGACAAAGTTTTTTTTAACTTACACAGAATCATCGTTTTCTATAAAATTATGTACCTACTATTTATGTTACTACTATCCATGCCACTATCTATGTTGTTCTATGTTCTTTGTTCAAAAATAAAAAAATATTATTATTGTTACACTTTAGTAAAAAAATCATTCTGATCTATACAAGTTTTCCTACTTAAAAGTTTGCTTTTTTAGTTTTCGTACCTACTCAAGCAAACTTTTGAGTAGGAAAACATCCATCAATCAAAATGAAATTTTACCAAACTGTGTGTAATGTGATTGCACACAAAAGTGCTTACCTATATGTTTGTCTTTGGTCGAAATCACTTACAGCGTATTAGAAGTAGGTAGGTTACTAAGAGTAGTAGAGCTCTTTGTGAAGCGCTCGGTCGGGGAAGTACTACCAACACGCCTTTTTCTGCCGCCAAGCAGCAACGCTGTTTTGGTTTGAAGAGTGTGGTCGCCGGTGTAATTACAGGCACAGTACCTATGTATGCCTCAAGTTGATGGACGCAGGGCAGTGCATCGCAGGGCACGTTCCTATCGTGTATGACTTATGAGGCAATGCTTTTTTATAGGTGATGGTTGCCAGTTAACATAAGGTGAGTCATCTGCTTGTTCCATCAGCTGGTTGTATAAAAATTAGTGAGTAGGTGCTACTATTTATATCTTCCGTGGTAAAAGGTAGAGGCTGTGTAAGCGGTGTGTGTCAGCTCAGTAGAGCTCAGTTGTAGGTACGAACCTTATTGTGGACCATGAGCTCTGAGGTCTCTTTGAGTTGTTTGTACGCCGATTTGGGGTCGTTCCTGTCAATGAACACCACGCCCGCAAGGTACGCAGTCAGTCCGAATGGAAACGCATAGAACAACTGCTTCTTAGCAATAGCTGCAATCTTGCCGACCTCGTCCCATATTGTAAACATACCTGCAAGTTAAACGTCAGTGTGCTGGAGTTCAATCAATGGTATTTTTTCATCATTGAAAAGATTTGTTATCCCCAAATTATTGTTGTAGTAGAATAAAAGTAGTAGGTGTATGTTTACAATAAGCATTATATATTATATGTAAATATTAGGAATATCAGTCTTCTGGGTTTTAAAAGGATTAGTTTGGGGCTAGAAGGTGCTGTGTGGAATGTACACCAATAGTTGAGCTAAGCTGCTTGCTATCTTAGCGCAGGGTACTTAAAATTGGTCCTAAAATTGGTTTAACAACAATCAATGACTTTTATTACTGCTAAATCCACTATGGCCAGTTTTCAGGCGGTAGCCCCGCAAAATAGGCAAATTGAGAACCTCCCCCTTTTTATGAAGTCGGTTAAAAATGGTTGTCAATGTCAGTAAGCTATAATAATATAAGGGTTTTCTCTATTCCGTGATATAATAATCGAGGCCGGTATAGCCGACGACATCGGAGACAATGTTTATGACGTAGATAGGAGATGTGTATGTTTACCCAGAATGTCCAAAGTGAGTTGATGATTGGATACTATGACTGCGCCTCGCTCCTCAGATAGGATATGTCCATCCCTCAGTTCCCATCTTATGTCTCGCAGTATCCTGTTCACGATGTTCTTCACGAAGCGTGTTCCAATGCTATAAAAGAAAATATTAAACGAGAAGAAACGTAAAGGTTTATAGTTTACCTACTTTAAGCGTCATTAATTCCTTTACTGCATCTTCCTAATTACCTGGCTCGTAAAAGATACGAGTTTTTTTTAATGATGCAGTTATTTAATAAGCAAGGAATGTCAACAAAAGAAGAAAAAATAAAGCTAGATTTCCCAGTAATTTTAATGTGTACATGCACCTACTGGGTACTTAGTGGGTTTAAACTAGATAAACTGGTTTTTAAAACTTGCTTACAAGAACTTGGGAACAAGCATAATGTAAGAATCCCCCATAATAAAGACATATGTCTCGTAAGTCACTTTTTTCACGTTTATATAATTCAAAAAATAATAATTGGCACGCTTTATGTCAAGGCTTTATAATCAGATTTCTCTTTTGAGTTTTATCCTACTAATATTATAAATGCGAAAGTTTGTAAGTACCTATGGATGGATGGATGGATGTTTGTTACTCTATAACTCCAGAACGGCTGAGCTTGGTGAAAATTGGCACAGAGATATATTATAGTTTGGAATAACACATAGGCTACTTTTTTCCCGTGGGAATACCGGGATTTAAATCTGCGCTGGTGAAACCGCGGGGCGCTGCTTGTTAATAATATTATCTAATGTAATCATTCATATAGGTCTTTAATGCAACCGAAGAGATATTTCCTCCAAGGAGTCACCTTACGTTAGTTCCATACCGACTATGTTTGTAATAAAAAACTACATTGTATAATAAAAAACTACAAATAAAAACAACTATGCAAATGAAACTGGTTGGTGTAGATAATAATAATTAAAAACGATACCCACCTAGAAAATAAATTTACGTCTACTAAATAGTACATTGTTCACCGAGAGGAGAAAGTGACCGATTACCGTTAGGCGAGGGCTTTAAAACACCCGAGATCGGGAATCGCACTTTCTCTCGAGTGATACATAGTGCTTTATACTACACCTACGAGGAAAATAAAAAACTAAAACTGAATCCTCAAACAACACACAAATTGAAAATGGCGCCAATGGCGTCTGTAATTATCACATGTTCTTTTTTCAAATTGTTTATCCTGCCGCCGCAGGGTCGCACTGCCAGCCCGACACCATCCAACACACAGCTAGTGGCCAGTGTCATTTTGCGAAGTTGGAGATAAAAACTCGCTGTAAAAACTTTTTGGCTTTTGATATTTAGGTTACCGGCGCATAGTCTTACCCAAAATTAAAAAAGAAAAACCACGTAAGAAATGGATTTTCATATACTTTTCTCTCCCGCTCAGATGCGTTTTCTCCCCGCATATTTGTTCGATATGCAATGACGTACTTTCTACCGTAAATTTGATAAAGTATCAAGGTACTTTCCAAGCAGGTGTAGTAGTCAATTATCTGCATCCATAAAGCTTTGGTGGCTTTAATTATCATGAAGATAAAACAAAAGACGGTAAAATCTTACTCTCGGCATTAAAAATGCAGATCAAAACGTTTCCTGCTTATACCTTTCACAATTAAAGGATAATTAATAACAAGGGATGGAAGTGGAAATCCATATTCCTGTTTTTCCTTGTACAAAATAATTTAGTTGAGCAGCTATTTGTTCTTGCTTTTATTTTGTTGTGAATGTCTTTAAATTTATCAAATTTTTGTTACCACCAAAACCTTATGATTTTATCCTTATGATCGCTTGTTAGCGATAAGACCGCCCATTGCATATCTGTAGTTGTTATTCCTTGTTTTATTTTTTTGGTAGTTTGTAAGGTGTACAATAAAGCATTTTCATTCATTCATTCATTTTTTTTAGTTTTATTCAGTACTAGCTGGTACCCGCGACTTCGTCTGCGTACTTTTAATTTGAATATTACGCAATAAAAGGTAGCCTATGTTCTTTCTCAGGGTCTAAAGATTGTCTGTGCCAAATTTCATCAAAATCGGTTGAGAGGTTTAAGCGGGAAAGCGTAACAGACAGACAGACAGACAGACAGTTGGGATTTAAGTTGTCCCAGTATCTACTAATTATCTGGAGTAATCATAACTAGTGGCTCTGGGAGCTGTAGACCTCGCGAGCATACTAAAAGTGAGCTATTTGAGGAATGTAATGTGCAAGTGCATTTTCCGTTTTGTAGAATGAGGTCCTTTGTGTTTCTCTCAAATTTGATTGAAAACCATCGATTCTTTGATGAGCTATCCTGTTCATCATGCTGAAGATCCTTATCAGATCTTCGCCAAACTTTTATGAGACCAATTTATAGTTACTACCTTTCAAATAAAAAAAGAATAATCGAAATCGGATCTCATTTGGTGGAGATATCCAGTATATCAAATAGCCCCCTTTTTGCCCTTTTTTTGGGGGAAGTACCCCTCCAATCAAAAATCCCCGACGACAAAAAAATTCTAATAAGTCATATAACCTGTGTACCAAGTTTCGTCCAGATCGGTTGAAAAATGCGACCTGTAGAGGAGACGGGACAGACAGACAGACAGACAGACAGACATCCGGACAAACGCATTTTTGGCCAATGTGGAAACTAAGACGCTTCGCTCGCTTCGCTCGCTCGGTCAATAATAATTATTGGCATACAATACACACGGGGCCCTCGTCATAGTTTAGAAAAGCACCCGTGCATTATCCTATCTAGAGTCCCCTTTGAAAAAAGGGGTAAGGTTTGGCCTGTGCGTTGTCATCAGTCAATTACTTTCGCCTTTTATACAAATATATAGATAGATAACGACGAGTGACATAACATCGTTAATTTATCGAAATCTATGATTTGTAAAAAAATATATAGACACGTGTGTGATTAAAGTTGTAATCGATTTATTAATGAATGTGAAAACAACGTTTGTTTTTGTAAAAAACAAACGTTGTTAAAAAATAAACGTTACCAGTTAGGTAGTAGGTATACCTACCCAACCCACATACCTTACTAAAAGCGGTCGACTTTGAATAATGTAGGACAAACTATCGTTATATGGTTTGTTTATTATGGTTTTATCGGCTCTATAGTGCATGGTGGAGCAATATGATTTCTCGTATTATCACGTAGCACCATAAGATAAGTTTGAAGGTTGGATGTTTGGGTATTTGTCAATCTGTACTAGGTACTTCAACTGGATTATTCTGATTTGCCTGGCCTATCATACAATATTCGTTGTGTATAAAACTTACTTTGAATTCCTCACATCTTTAGGACGTAGTAGGAAAATCGGCCAAAGGAAAGCTGCCACTACTGAAGTCACAAAATAAAATAAGACAAACTTCAAGTGATATCGAATAGGATTGGGCTCTCTTCGCGTAACATTTTTAAATACATATGAGAATATAAGGAAAACGAAAACTAATAGCACAATGCTCAACATTTTGATATCTAATGAATTTGAGTAAATTCACACATTCGGCCTAATCAAGGTGTGTAACAACACTGATTACAATATATAGATTAAAAAATAATTAAAATAGAACAAAGTGAACTAAGCATATTAATTATACCCACCGGTGTACTTAAATTAGGGTCCTGCGCAAATAAAACTTTTTGCATAATTTTTTATACACGTTTTAAATCCTAACTAATATTATAAATGCGAAAGTAACTCTGTCTGTCTGTCTATCTGTCAGTCTGTATGTCTGTTACGCTTTCCCGCTTAAACCTCTCAACCGATTTTGATGAAATTTGGCACAGACAATCTTTAGACCCTGAGAAAGGACATAGGCTACCTTTTATTGCGAAAAGTACGCAGACGAAGTCGCGGGTACCGCAGCTAGTAGTAAATAATTACCTGTTTTTGTATCTGTCTGTTGGAATAGAGTAGGTTTTTTAAGCGCCAAAATAAATACATCCGACCTATAAAACATTGGCGACATTTCAAATCTCTATTCATTTTCGCGTATTAATATAACATGTCGAGACCATTTGCCTACATTTGCCTAATTTCCGCCAACAATTCGAAAAGATGAAAAGAAAAACGTTAATATCGAAAAGCAACAATTAAAATATGAAAATAAGAATTGCTACTTTTCTAATCTATATTATTTTATTACAACCAGTATATTATATTTATATATTAATTATAATTTAAATAAATGAGACTGCTATTATGAATACTAGCTACCTAGTGGTTTGCTGAAAGATAACTCTTTTAGGGTTAAGCTTGCCTTTGTAGATGCTTTATAAAATATTTAAGTTTACTTGTTGTTTTTAATTTGTACATAAAAAAATAAAAAAACGAGGTATTACAATAAAAAAACCGAAAACTAACATAATAAAAGTCGTAAATAAGTCATTGATTTGCATTAAATCTAAAAACTGTTGAATCATTCAGTGTATGTTATCATAAATGTTATCTATCAAGCTTCCTAAAACATTTTAGCGATTAAATACCTTTTTTGAAGAAGTGAACTTGAACGTGTATGTAGCCTCGAATATTATAAAATCATTGCATAAGGTTTGGAAAAAGGTAACATGTAGTCACTACTAGTTATGTTGATGGCAGAACTTGTTTGTTTGGTTATTTCTAGAAGTTCAACGCCACTGCTTGTGTAAGTTCCGATTAGCACCAAAACACGGACCATCGCTTAACAACTTCTCGATTGCACTTTTTTTTTAAATAACTATTTAAGTACAAGTACATATTTACAACGAAAAAAGTATATATCTAGTATATCAGCTTGTGTGTGTGTTGGTTGTGATCTTTTAAAAGGAAGGGTTTTCTCTTGACAAAATTAATTTTGTTTTCAATTAAATATTTGTATTCTGTTTCGATTAGTGAACTCTTATCTCATATTTAAAAAATGTATACCTATTACTTCCTTACCAATTATCACAGCATTACCTATCTACTATGTAGGTATTTAATATATTTCCAAGGATATTTTATTGTGTATCTTTGACGGAAGAGGAATTTGTTATTATGTCAACATACAAGTAGGTACCTAACTGCATATTTTTTTCTGAATAATTAATTTAATATATTTCCATTTTGCCTATCTTAAAAGATTTGTTCAAGAAATCCCCTGCGGTGAAACCCTGCGAAGGGGATTGGCTCCCCTTTTGACTCTAAAAGTGGGATTTCTGGAGAAAAGTTCCACAAATCCTCTTATTTAATTTTTTACTTTGGTATGTACGATAATCAAATACAAACAACTAATTAGTCATCACAGTCTATATTTTTTATTCTTAGTATAATCAATATCGATAACTCTCATTCTTAGATACAGTCTGTTTTTTCAGTATCTCTCTATTCCTACATAGGTACATGACATCTCTCATATATTTACAATAATAAACCAAACCTTGTCAATAAAATATCGGATGGTGAGATTTTTCCTTAAATCCCCTTCGCTAACGATCCCCGTTACAGTATTCTTGAAGAAATCCTTTTCATTAAAACTTTCGTTAGTATTACTCTAACTAAAGAAGAGAAGAGAAGTAAGAAAAAATAAATAAAATTTTAAGAGTAGTAGAGCTCTTTGTGAAGGGCTCGTCCGGGGAAGTACTACCACCACGCCATTTTCTGCCGCCAAGCAGCAGCGCTGTGTTTCGGTTTGAAGAGTGTGGTCGCCGGTGTAATTACAGGCACATGAGGCTTAACATCAGTATGCCTCAAGTTGATGGACGCTGGGCAGTGCATCGTAGGGCACGTTCCTATTGTGCGTGACCTACGGGGCAATGTTTTGTTTATAGGTGATGGTTACCACTTAACATCAGGTGGACCATCTGCTTGTTCCATCAGCTAGTAGTATAAAAAAAAAAAAAAAAAAAAAAAAAAAAAACTAAACACACCGTATCGTAAGAAAATGAGGTGAAAGCAACCTAATTTTCCATCTCATGTTTAGCGGCTCCCTCTCAGCGTTCATTCAATTCCACAGAGGTCATTTTAGTTTGGTAGAAGCATAGAAGAACGGAAAAAAACGTACTGCTTGGTTACTAACGTTCTGTTGCCCTTATTTAAAAAATAATTAAATGATATATAGGAAAACTAGTTGCGCTCCGCGGTTTCACCCGTGCAGATTTAAATCCCGGTATTCCCACGAGATAAAAAGTAGCCTATGTGTTATTGCAGACCATAATCTAACTCTCTGCCAAGTTTCATCCAGATCCGTTCAGTCGTTCCGGCATGAAAGAGTAACAAACATCCATCCATCCATATCTCACAAACTTTCGCGTTTATAATAGTAGTAGATTAATCTAGGTAGAAGCATAGAAGAACGGCAAAAAACATACTGCTTGGTTACCAACGTTCTGTTGCCCTTTGTTAAAAAATAAGTGAAATATAGGAAAACAACTAATCTGATGACGTTTGTTATATTAAAAATAGTAGACAAAATTTCACCGTGTTGAATGATGATGAAAATGTAAAAAGGCAAAATAATTAGGAAAATGTGTCGTTAAAGAGGAGGCACAATATTTTTCACTTACTTCGAATTCCTCACGTCCTTTGGTCGTAGCAGGAATAACGGCCATACAACAGCAGACACGACAGACGTCACGAAGTAGAAGACAAAGAAATGGAAGTAGTATTTAAAGGTGCTCGGTTCTCTACTCTTGAACTTCTTAACAAAATACGTCGTCAGCGAAAATATTACAAACAGATACATTGCGACCCACATTTTAAATTATATAAAAAAGGGAGGAATTTTAAAACAATCTAGTTCATTCACTATAGTTTAATTTATATTAAAATAGGTAGTAAATACCATTCATAACACAGCATACACTTATAGAAGTTACTCCCAAAAGCTAATTCAGTGATAGACTCGCACGACTAGTTCAAGACAGCTGACACAAAAGTTTGGCATGTTATAACAGTTTATAACCTATTATAAACCGAAAACTAAAACTTAACAACTACGTCATGAGGCGTGGAAATCGAAGGCTCACCGACTTCGAGGAAGGCTATAATATACTATACAACATAACATTTTGAGGGTCAAAGCTGCACACGTCCGTAGGAAATTACTCTCGCGTCCCTATATACACGTGACCCCTGGGCTAGTGGGAAATGGGTAAAAAATCTTCTGGTGGTAGGCTTCGGTGGGGCTTGTCACCAGCACCACCCATCGGGCAAGTCCATCCTGTTAAGCGATAACGTCGAGTTCCCGAATGTGGTTCAGGTCAACAATAGGGCATATTGTACTTTCGAGAACATAGGTCAATTTCATTAAAATAGATCAAAATAATATTTTTGCTAAATCTTTGCCTGTCTGAAATTTGGTTGTTTGCAATTTTTATTACATTCAAAAGGTTATTATTGTGTTATTGAATCACAAGGATCACTTAGATACTTTTTAATAGGAAAGGTTTTCTTGGTGAACTAATTTCCTTTTCTGTGTAGGTGCCAGTTCCACGTGACGCCTGGAAGAACAAGCAACAAACTTACGGCTTATAGGTACAATAATTAGTGATTTACCAATTTGTGAGCTAGACTGTAGAGAGGGTGCGGGTTGAATGTTCATCAAGTACATACATTTGTGTGAACATATGTGTGAACACACTGGTGTGCCTCGGAACAAATTTGTGTACGATCTGCAGAAATTTGTTCCGTCGGTCTGGGTGTTTTCTATGTATAATAAAAATATCTATCTAATATACAAGTATATTATAATGGATTTATTATATCAGTTATCTAGTACCCATACACAAGCTTTGAGTAGCTTACTTTGGGGCTAGATAGTGCCTGTGTGGATTGTCCAGCATTATTATTATTATTATGAACATAAATTTTTATTCTATGTTTGGTAATAATATAAATTAAGGCGAGGATATCCCAGAACCTCCAATTTCCAAGACGCCTCGGGGGTACTGGCTGCTCGGCGCGAGCACTTGAACAGCTTAGATTTCGTAAGATTTTCTTCTCAGATTAATAATAACGAATTTTTTTTACACAGCGCTAGTAAATATTAATCCCTATATTTTGATATAACTTTGCCATTATTTCAAGAAAAACCCTTAGTAATGGATGTTTGAAATATCGATTTAGTGCCATCTTTAAGACATCGTCATTTTTTTTATCGAGACAATTCTTATTATTTACGTTTCTATCTTTACACAGCTCTCGAGAAAATGTTCAATTTTAGTTTTCGTTTTTTTTATGTATTTTTTTACATTTTAGTTGATTGACAGCTGTTCAAAAACCGTCCCGTACTGCCTATCGAGCTAAGACAATTATCTATCCAGATAGGTGATGGTTTGATGAGGCTCACTTCATACACACACACACTTCACCACACTGTTTCGGAAAACCATGACACAAGAGCAGCAGCAGCAACTTATTTTGTTGTAAATTTTGCTTTGTTTTAACACTTTTAACACAGCAATATTGTGGATATGTATATCCACATTTTTTTATCGTTATGGTGATTGACAATCATACGTCACCATCACAAAACTAAGTTATAGGAAGTAAAACCATAGTACCAGTTCGACTAATGTCACGAAGTGTAGTCATAAACATTTTATGGATTCCGTAGCGTACCTACCTACTTCGTCGTAACGTAAAGTAAGTAACCCACTTTCGAGGTGCGAAAACCGCATGTATTATGTTTGGTATATTCATATTCTCAGTGCTCAAGAAAATTATCTCAGCTTACTTTTGGAAACCAACTTTAGGTTGAAGGAAAGTTTCAGAGGTCTCATTTCAGGAGAATTTATTTCAATTATTCTAAATTAAGGATCTCTTTTAAATAGCAACTTACCACAGAATATAATTAGTAGGGATCTACCGGTTTGAAGTTAAATACCTACTAAAAATGAAGTTAACTCAGCCCGAGTTGCACGGCAAAGTAAAAATTCATAGGTAAATGAGTGTTTTTGTAACTATTTTAATATGCAAGCCATGCCGTTATTTCTTATCCCAGTAAACTTATTAGGTAGGTTACGGTATTAAATTCTACGATCGAATTGTTCGCAAGAAGAAATAAAGTTCGCTAGATCAGAACCTTACTAGATATTTACCTATCTATTTACTAAAAGGATATAAAAGCACGCAGTGTAAGCTTGTTGTTGCACGTCATTAGATAAATACGGCAAATCAAATCCGTAAGTACTAGTTTAAAAATGTTTTGTATGGAACATGTTTTTAGGACATGTAATTTGGTGGTTATTTTACCAACTCTACTTTCCGTTTCATTATGCCTCCTACTTCTTGTAGCTATGAGAATTCTATATTTGTAATTAATTTATTGCCTTGTAATTTACTAAAATACCGCTATTTGTTACAAATTGTAGGTCTGTTTTGTTCGAAAAACTTTTAACTTTAAGAATTATAGGAAGGTATCATACATACGCGTAATTTACCTACTGTTGTAAACTATGATAAGGGTTAATTATGGAGGCTATGATTTATTTTATTAATAGGTAGGTACATTCATTATTACAAAAATTAACGATGCAATTCATAGTTACATGCCTTTAGATATGCCTAATAGCTCAGCTAACTAACTGTACCTAACCTATTACCGTTTTCGTAAAATGTCAAAGAAAATAGTTTTTCTTGTATTCATAACAATCTGCTTTTTATTTTCAATCTCAGCTAGTAGGAGTGATGGTACTATTACAAGAGTACATTTCCGTTATCCTGAAATGTTCAGGGATCACGTTTTCCATACTCTGAGTGAGAAAGGGAAGGAGATATTCTACGCGGTTAATATACGTGAGTACATTTTTTTAACTTAAACGTGCTCCTCTGTAAAAGAACCTTACCTCTTACCAAATGGTCTGGATGATACTTGGTTAAGGTGCGCATAAACGGTATTTTTTTGAGCTATAACGGCTCGGCAACACGAATGACAAATGGATCAAACAGGAGTAATTAGTGGAGCAATATGAAGCAATTTCAAAAAAATGCAGCAATTGTGTCGGCAATATTGCTTTCAAGTGCTGCATATATTTTATATTATGTCAAAAACTACAGATACTGAGCTCATAACCCAAGAATATTTAGATATAATAATATATCGCTCCACTAATGACTCCAGATTGCTCCATTCGTGTTGCTGAGCAATTATTGCCTAAAAAGTCGGCCGTGTGAGCGCACCTTTATTAAGAGATCTGCGGAGATATCTAGCATGCCTGGGGATCAAAGTCTTGAAGCTGTTCAGTTTTTCATTTAAGTCCTAGACTAATCAATCAGTATCGTAGAGATGTTGTGCTCTCTGTATTTCACTCACATAAAAAAAAATTGAATAACAGGCTGCATAAAAAGGTGAAAAACTCATATTTACATTCAGTACCTATAAACATTACCAGCCATTGTTGTAATTAATTTGTTGGTGATGAAACACACACGGGATGTTGTATGCGTTCATTTTATTTATCTAGCAGAATTTCTGAATATTTTAAGTTACTTTTTCAGATACGTGTGCGGAGAAAAAAGGGCAATGTATTCCGCGAGCACAGTGTAACGGAAGGGACATGCTTTACCTAGCCCGGGCCTGCAACACACGAGACCTTGTGTGCTGCTATGACAACACTATTAGGTTCCCAGAAGTAGGCGATAGTCATTATACCACTACCTCTACAGTTGCTACCACAGATGTCATTGATGTTACTACTGAAGAATTGACAAAAGCGACACAAAGAGAGTAACAATAACCAGACCTCTGCTGTTAGATATCTTAGAAACTAGTTGTCTGTTTATTAAATGGGATTTAAAAATCATGATTTTTTATTAAATCGTAAAACCAGATAGACTGAGTAGTCTATCTGGTTGGTTTTATAGAGTTAGAAACCTAAAAATAAACTATTGAGTAATTATCGCCAGCTACTCAGCGACCCGATTACGCATAAGTCTGGCTATCGAGATAGCTTTCATTTTGACACTTGATTCCCATAGTGTAATAGGATGGATGGGAATCAAATGTCAAACAGAAAGCCATTTTGCTCGACAGCTAGACATTACCGTAATCGTACCGCATGTCCGAAAGTACTGATCACGTCATACTTATTTATGAATATGGTAGACAATGCTGTCAGCATTGTCTACCATATTCATACATACCGTCAGATGGTAGAAGATGTTGGAAAAGCTTTTAATAATCTACGGAAGCCTCAGGTCTCATCGTAGTATTAGGTTAAAGCATGTACCTATAAGCGGCGTAGGTAGCTGACTAAATTACACATAAATATTATTCATACAACAATTAGCTTTTGAAAAACTTTTTTGTAGATAGGTACAGTAAAGAAAGATAGGGAAAAGCACTTATTTTTACAAAAATATATTGCTATTAATATATTTTTATTTAAGCTAGATCCAGAACTTTTATATTTTCAATATAATTTGGATAAAATAAATACAGTTTCCCTTTTTAATTCAATCTCCAGGTGAAGAGAAAAAATACTAAGTCCGTGACCAAAATTCGGACGGTGAGGAAAACACCCTTGCACGTAATTCGAGCCGTCAAAACAGCTCCATAAATATAATCCCCCCGCGGGACGCACGACTTATTTGTAGGGCAAGACGATCGATCAAGGTATTTTTTGTTTCTCTACCCTAACCTTACCAGTCTTTCTCTTGTCGTGTCACTCGTTCTTTCGAAACAGTGTGGTGAAAGGATTTTAAGTGCGCCTCAAAGAGGCCACTTTCGAGAATGCCCGCTCTCGTTCGCACGTTTTAGCATGTTGACAAAAACCATTTTCGAAAAAACGCAAATTTCTTATTTGTATGCAATCACATTGCGCACAGTATAGTAAAATTACATTTTGATCGATACAAGTTTTCCTATTCAAAAGTTTACTTAGTGTAAAAAAATGAAACCGAGCATATTTGTTCACGAAAGTTCCTGCTGGTAAGTAGGCTAGGCAAGTCAATTGATTTATTGTTTGATTGAAAGTATTTTTCGGTTTTGTCATATGGACGTACTTAGGAATGGTATTGTAAATATGTACTTACATCATCAGCTTGAAGAAGTCTAATGCTATATCAATTATACATTTCCAGGAATAACGATTCTTAGCCCGCTATAGGTCGCGTCAACCAAAAAGAACGCTGGATAACAGTGCAAGGGATGTATTTGCGCATACATAATACTCGCACAATCACACCCCCTTCCTCTCCTTCCAGCGTTCTTTATGCGTGACGGGCACATACATCCACTGCCTTCTCGCAAATTCGCAATCTTCACGATGGTCTCGGGTCAGGTATCATGCTTAGTCGTGGTCGCCATTCGAGCACTAATGCTATGAATTTGGTAATAAATAAATAAAATTGCACATCTTGGACGTCTAGTGATGTTATGATGTTGAAGGTAGAAAACAGTATAAAATTTATAGGAAATAGGCGTAGCATCACAGAAAGCTCGAAGAGCTGGTTATCGTTGGTAACGTACCTAGTACAATATATACCTACAGTCAGTCTGTGATCACGTCTTTAGGCATGGAGAGCCGACCATAATGAGAGATAGCAATACCTATGATAATATATTATGTTAATGTCATCTTTAGCATTTAAATGTTAATTAAAAGTGAACAATGTTATTGTGCATAAAAATATTTTCATTTCAAGGAATTTGTTCCGACTCATAAAAAACTACTTATTCGACTCATCAATATTTTATAGTTTAACATTTTAACATAAAAATGAATAAAGCGTTTATCTGTAAGGAAATGTTTTAATACTTTTAAGCTTAGATACCTACATTATATGATTAATTCCAAGGTTCTTCTTAGATCCGATGAGTCGTCGACATGATATCCGCTTAGAAACGGAAGTAAAATATCGAAACTGCGTGCGATTTTACTCTCGTGAAACTTGTTGACGGAATTGTTCCGCACTAATGGCTATTTCTATCGAATATAAATAAACTAAACATTGCCCTCGCTAAGTGTTTATGGATACATTCAGAGAGTACTCGTAAGAACCATTTCATAAAATAAAAGAAACGTATTTACATGTAACTAGCTACGCCCCACGGTTTCACCCACGTTGTTTTGAATCCCAGTATTCCCACGGGATATAAAGTAGCCTGTGTTCTATTCCAGACTATTATCTATCTCGGTGTCTAATTTCATCCAGATCCGTTCAGTCGTTCTGCGCGGTGTTATTACTTTCACATTGTGTGATTTAGCATTAAAATAAAGGCAATTAAAGCTGACGTTTAGTAAACAAAACACGTCAGTCAAAAACTAACAATAAAGTCACCGGTGGTGCAGAGAGTTATCAATATTCATAAAATATAAAATATTAGACTGGCCAACAAAGCTATTAAAAGGAGCTATTTATTTTTTTATACTGATGCTTGCTGGCAAAACGTAAGGACATAGCCCACATGATTTTAAGTGGTGACAATCACATTATGACAAAGTTTTGCATCACAAGTCACGCAAGATATGAACATGCCCTACGATGCGATGTCCATCAACAATGCCCCTTTAAACCGAAACACAGCAATACTGCTTGACGAGCCCTTCACAAATATCTCTAGTACTAATACTATACTACCTAAGTACCTCTAGTACTAATAGTACTAGTACCAGATGAAATCTATTGTAACAGAGCCGCCAGTAGCGTACCTATTTCAGCTAATTTTTGCTGGCACTGATAAGAATTTATAGTGTCTACTATTTTATTTTGTGCTTACTTTTTTATGAAAAGAAATATTTGTATTTATAATTCTATATAATAAATATATAGATTTTGTTACTTTGGAATTGCATAATCTCTGCACCGTCAGTCAATGTGTTATAATTTAAGCCGATTACCTTCACCTTACATTTAAGGTCAGAAGTACCTATGTTCAATTTCCGGTGTAGATATTTCTAAAAACAAGGTCGACAATATTTTGTTTTTAGTTTATTCTAATATCTTTAAACGAGCAATTCGTATAGATATATAATTTTTTTATAATCTGAATCTATTCATGTTATATCGTTCCGGAAACACCAACGACGGTAAAGAGTTCCACTCCTTGGCAGTTTGCACTAGGAAAGTGGAAGCAAAGCGCTTCGTGCGATAATGAGATATCCACCATAATATAGAGGTGCTTATTAATTTGATATCATTATCATAATATTCTCTCTTATGCATGCAATGTATTTATAAATCGAAAGTGTGTACCTAAGTACATATCCACGTAAATAAATGGTGCATTTAAAATTTATAGAGGCCTTTTGTAGGTCTGTTTGCCCAATTACAAACTTTGCGCAATATGTTACAGTCATCCATTAATTTAGAAGTTTGTCGGTCAAAATAAATCTTCTAGTTGGGTGAGTGGTTTGTGCCGCGTCGCGCTCTAATATAACCCCTACAAACGAGCCAACTGAACTCTCGAAATGACGGGACAATCAGATTGGGAACAAGAGTACCTACATCCAACATCGTATAAATAGAAAGTGTAATAGAAATTAATTTAAACTGACGGAAACTTGATCTTATTGAAATGTGATGGTTAAAAATGTTATGTTATACGATTGTAAATATAAGGGTGAGTTGCACCATCTAACGTTCAAGTCAAATCTGACATTTTGCTACGATTTGACGTTAAAGTTAGATGATGCAACTCACCCTAAGTATTGTTCTTTCAGATCGCGAGCAAAGTCATCCCGTTGCTCTGATCTATGTATCCGGGAAGGCTCTATCGGAAACTAGCACTCGGTAACAGCTCAATTCATCTGTCTACATCCGGATCTGCCTGTCTTTAGCGCTTGCGTAATGGCATCAGATGGGTCACTGAAATAGCCATGGTTTTTTACGCTGGTGACGTCAGCGTTCCACCCAGTTGCATGTTGGCTTGGTTTGTGAGGCAAGTTATATGAATATGCTTGCATTGTATTTCATGCCATATTCGCTACATACGAATTTTATATGAAAGTCAACGCATTTTATTTTTTACATGCGCATTAGTGTGAGCAAATACACCATAACTGAAATATACAATCCAAATGCTGATTTTCTAAGCTCTGTATATTTAAGCACTTACACAAAAATAAACGAGGAAAAAAACAGGTAAAAAACAAATTGTTAAGTTACTTCTTCTGTTCTTTAATTAGGTTATTTAAATATTTTTATAATCACATCACACTTTATCCCAACTAATATTATAAATGCGAAAGTAACTCTGTCTGTCTGTCTGTCTGTTACGCTTTCCCGCTTAAACCTCTCAACCGATTTTGATGAAATTTGGCACAGACAATCTTTAGACCCTGAGAAAGAACATAGGCTACCTTTTATTGCGAAAAAAAGAGATGAAGAGATTAAAAGTACGCAGACGAAGTCGCGGGTACCGGCTAGTAATTCATAAATGTGAAAGTTTGGATGTTTGTTACTCAATAACGCCAGAACGGCTGAACGGATCTAGGGGGACGCGGGTGAAACCGCGGGCGCAGCTAATAGTAATTCATAATAATCAAAACTTGTTTCCAAGATTGTAAATCTTATTGCGAATCCCACACTAGCATTCCATACTAGAAGTACCAACCTGTTCTACAAAACGGGTGTCTTGTCTATTGAATTCAAGTTTTGAATTATAAATATAGGTTGTAATGGCATATCCGGCACAGTGGTGACCCCGACGTGATTAATTTAATTTAGGATAGATACCGCTGCGCAGTATTAAAATTACCACCATTGTGTATTGTTTTATCTATCTACCGTGATCACAGCGATCAGGGTAGAAAGATATATAAAACAATATTGGTAGTAGTTAATTAAAAATATGTTTTATTTTTCCAAGGTAGGGCAATTACACTATTCACATGGATGTATTGGCCTTGATTGTGTTGCATTCGTGTGGAAAGCAACAATAGCTGCATAACTATGACTGTTACCTTTGAATAGTAAATATTGCTCTGAATCTCTGAATACATGGACAGCCCTCACGGTCAGTTGGTAGTAGCTTTGCCTTCTGCTTTGCCACGCGGGGCAAATATTTGTGTAATGAACATAGGTGTTAGTTCTCTGTCTCAGGTGTTAAAATATATTATAAAATGTGTACAGGGGGAATTTTTTAGGTGGGATTTTTATTAGGAATAGATTCAAGTAGTGCACGATTTTGATACAACTAAAACGACAACATTGAATTTTAGGTAAATCAATATTCCTAGACAGGAGTCGAACCTGTTGATTTGAAAGTAATGCCTTTACATTATTTATTATTTTTTCCTACAATGTATTTGCGAACAAATACAAGTATATAGGGTGTGAACAAATAAAATATGTTCCAACAGCTGCTCGTAAGCATGTTTATATGACACCATACATATTAGGTACAAGATTTTTTTCTTATGTCGGATAATAAACGACGAAGAATATTTTTCTTGTCTGGTGTCCGTGTCCTAAAATGTGCAAAATGTCTGCTCTTAGCTTTACCCCTATTTATATTGAAAGTGTGGGAGGGCATTTGTGTAAGTATCATTCAATACGCAGCCCCAACCACGTGTAGCCGTTCGCAAAAAATAAAATGTCCTCGCCCAAATCAAAACAAATGAACAATAGCTCTAAGCAAAAGCTGAGGAGGAAAGTAATTGATTTTTCTATTTGCAGTCTCTCAGTTTCAATTAAAGGAAAGCTAAAGTAAACACCCGTCGGTCTACATTTCATTGCCGGTGCTCCCTTAGGTTAGTGAATTGTTGGTTTAACATTATTGACTGATATCTACGAACAAGTTGAATATTTGTGATCCACACCAAGTCCAAGTTTTGGGCCAACAAATAATAAAAAATATCTAAAAAATATAAAGCAATAATGGAAATAATACAATAAAATGTTTAAAAATACAAAATTGAAAATAAGAATAATTAGAAAATAAATTCGTCAATCCTCCTATAGGCTTGCTCAATTAGCCAATTTTTTTATTTCAGCTTGAAGGATTGCGTTGACTGAAGTTTCTTTATTTTCAACACTGGCCACAGGACTAGTTTAGGACCACTCAAAGTGCTGCACATCGCATTGTCGGTTCGGTGCGTGGTTAGGTAGTGCATTTACTGCATAATGACGGTTAGCGACGGTTTGGACGTTATCGAGTCCAAATGTAGTTAGACAGAATAGAGATAGTGTTCAATAGGGCAAGTGTAGATACTATTTATGCCTATGACCATTAGAGCGACTCTGCAGTCTTATTCGAAATCGCCTTAAAAAATTAATAGTAGATATTTTGTAAGATTTTGCTTCGATGATTCCTTTTTTTTACCAATAACATCATATATAATTTAGTTACATTTTTTATGAAGTATTTTACCTTAGCAGAAGATGGCTACCTACTTTCTGTATATTCGTTGATTTATAAAATGGTAAATAGATGAATTTAATTCTCACTTCGAATCTCGTTTGTCATTGCGTTTAAAGTTGTGACTCGAACGGGTGATTTATAGACAGACATGGCGCAATATAATGGCGTTTTTTTTGTACCTTCAGAATTAAAAAGGTCAAACACCAAAGAACCATTTAATGAGTTATTAACTTTAATTGATGCTTCTGAGTGCCCCCATTAGTGGTAATTGTAAAAATCGATACAAAAATCGCCGACTGATACAATGGCAAACTTTTAATTGGAATTTTAACTTTTTATTCTGTGATGCTAAAGTGGAAAAATCTTTTCTTCTATCGAATTAACGCTGCGATTCGTCTTCGATTTTCTTTTATATTTTACTCCAAAACTTTTTCGTTTATAAAAATTTTAGGACAATTATATTCATCATCATCATCATCAACAGCCCACAGAAGTCCACTGCTGGACATAGGCCTCCCCTATCAGCTTCTAGGAAGAACGATTCTGAGCCCTTTCCATCCACCGACTACCCGCGATCCTAACAATGTCGTCAGTCCATCGGGTAGGAGGGCGTCCCACACTTCGCCTTCCTGTTCGTGGTCGCTATTCAAGAACCTTTATTCCCCATCGGTTGTCAGTTCTTCGAGCTATATGACCTGCCCATTGCCACTTCAACTTGCTGATTCTGACAATTATATTCGTGAATATCAAATTATACTCAGTCTATCAAATCTATTGCAGCAAATACTCGTATTACAACTCAATTGATGACGATAACGCCCAGTATGTACGAGTAATTCTGAAGAATAGATTTAATATCACATTCGATAAATATCACCAGCATTGTTCATATTCTCAAAATGCCACTGTAAATAAACATCGATCATCATACTAATAATAATAAATAACATTAAAATGTCTATTGCAACGCTGAAAAGGTAATACGCCTAATATACCTATGCTTTTTAACCTAAAAATCATTTCAAAATCTTCAAAATCATATTGGCCAAAATGATTTTTGAAATCGCATCCCATTTTATTATAAAGTGGACTCCATAAAAACAGTCAGCGATGGTACCTATTTGAAGGCTGTACGTGCTTTTCGAGCGCCTTAGTATAAATATTTAACGTGTTCCCACTGAGTACGATACTAAATAACCCAAAAGCTAGGTTAAAAATATAAGTCCTGTTTATATTTTTTAACTTGAATAAAAGCTACCAAGGTTTCAACAAAAGAAAGCATACTAAAAACAATCGCTGCGGAGTCTCACATTAATTGCTCAAAAAAATACTTGCAAAATATCTGCAATACCGAAACTTAAAGTGCTGCCATCTTTTACCACGGGAAAATGACAAAAACCAAACCATTAACATTAATAACTTATGTTTATGTGTAATCTTTTACTAGTAGGTAAT
The DNA here is from genome assembly GCA_963576535.1 of Plemyria rubiginata. Classification (NCBI taxonomy): domain Eukaryota; kingdom Metazoa; phylum Arthropoda; class Insecta; order Lepidoptera; family Geometridae; genus Plemyria; species Plemyria rubiginata. The sequence continues at coordinate 9,305,426 of OY754908.1, read as the reverse complement.
ATGACAAAGATAGAATTTTATTTGTTTACGAATTAAGGTGTTGACAACACCTAATATTTCTCTCGCTCGCACGATTCAACATTTTAAAAGATATAAAAAGATATAATAAAAAAATGATTTCTGATTCGGGCATGTTTCCCTTATATTATTGTGTTATTTGTGTTCGAACAGTATTTATGCGTGTCACTGGATAGTTATTCTTTCAAACAACCTCCCCGAAATGAAATAAAATGAAATAATAGCCAATCGCACCTCGAAACTGCGAGCCGCTGTCGCCGGGCCCTAAGTCTATGACTGTATATATAGGTCATGCTGAACGAAGTACTCCAGAGCGAAGACCTAATTATTACTATGAGTAATACAGGAGATGATGATGCTATAAATAAAACAGGTTATTAACAAAATGGCAATAATATTTGTTTTTTTTTTGGTGGTAGAGTATTACAACCTGATTGTTTCAGTATTTATGTAACTGTCATTTTGCCCCCTGTGTAGAGGACAGGCTTGTGGGTTGACCTCATTCATAATTTAGAAGATCACGCCTAAGTCCACACGGACTAACTTAGCTGATATGGGCCGGGGTGAATCGCAAACAAGACTTTACTAAATAAATTTAATTACTAGCAATAAAATTACCACAAACAAAATATTGGTAATTTGACCTATTTAACGTCTTGTTCGATTACAGGCTTATTACAGGGCTCAACAAAATGGCGTTACTTTAATTTATTTATGTATTTTTATTTACGTTAGGAAGACCAACAGCTTATTATTATTGTATTAAGATTGCAACTTTGCTATAACGTATATTACGTACTTTTAATACGTACGTAATCCCAACTAATATTATAAATGCGAAAGTAACTCTGTCTGTCTGTCTGTCTGTCTGTTACGCTTTCCCGCTTAAACCTCTCAACCGATTTTGATGAAATTTGGCACAGACAATCTTTAGACCCTGAGAAAGAACATAGGCTACCTTTTATTGCGAAAAAAAGAGATGAAGAGATTAAAAGTACGCAGACGAAGTCGCGGGTACCAGCTAGTATACATATATTTTTTTCCTGTATCCTATTTTTCGTTATAATATAATGCACATTTTTCTATCTTTTGTATATCTCGCATCAGTCTACAAGTAACTTTAATTTCCCAGAGCAAATTCAATTGTGGGAAATTTGCTTAGGGCGCCTGGTTGAGTCTGATAAAGGAGCAAGTAGGTAATCCTATTTTCGCTCTCGCTTACCCATTTGCAGGATTGTTTATTGGCTCAGTTCCGTAATCTTCCGGAAATATTGAATTCCTTGCAATAAGTCTGATTTCCATATAATTCTTATTCTCGCTTTCAGTGTGATTGGTGATGGAATATAAAGGAATTTATTGAATTGATGAACCAACCTACAATTCTTAGTGAGTTAGGTAAGGAATTTATGTTATATTATATTGTGATGTGACTAAACACATAAAACATATTTTATGTATTAAAAATAATTACTATAAAATACTTGTAATTATTGAAATGAGGCGCTGCGTGCCGGTAGTGGCCAAGCCTTTAGACCCTAAGGTCGTGGGTTCAAAACAGGCTCCAAATGAGATTTTCTGTCCTAAAATGTGAAGATGAAGAAAGTCGTGAGGAAACCGGCCTTAAAAGTTCTAAAACATGTGTCAAGTGCTGTGAAGAAGCCTTATTTGCAGCGCACTTTTAATTCTTTCACCGCACTATTTCTAAAGAAACTAGTGACACTACCAAAAGAAGAAAGGCCTGGATGTTTTGTTTTGGGGTGAGTGAAAATTAAAAGTGAATATTTTCTAAAATCCTCCATGGACTTTCCGAGTTAAATACCTAACTATCAGGTTATTTAACTTCCATACGTGTGATATCATGTGTTTTTCAGTGTGGTTTGCTCCGGTTACATCATATAGGTAAACACTCGCAGATTTGCCAAAGAATCAGAGGAATTGTCTATAAAAACTTTTTATGAGTCATTTAGACTTTAGACTTGACCCAAATAAACAGGACAGAAAAACTTGTGTCAGTACTGTGGCATGTGAGACTTAATACTTTGGAAATTGAATTTCGTGCTCAGCGTCTGTTTATCGTCTAGAGCTGACCTCTAAAGGACATTCAGCAAATATATTCGTCGCCAGTAGGAACTTGTACAGATTTCCCGCCCAAATAGTTATTGAATCTTATTTTTGCCTACATCAAGCTAATTAAAACCCAACGAGTATCCATTTGAATACGAAAAAAAAGCAAAACTATTTTAGAGTGATAGAATATTGTAATACGCTCACACAAATAAACTCACACATACTTCTAACTACACTACGAGCAAACAAGATCCAATGAAGCACCCAGAATATAAATATAATAATAATAAATAATGCTGGACAATCCACACAGCACTATCTAGCCCCAAAGTAAGCTATTCAAAGCTTGTGTTATGGGTACTAGATAACTGATATATTTAATACACTATATACTTACATAGATAGATATTTTTTATTATACATAGAAAACACCCAGACCATCGGAACAAATTTCTGCAGATCGTACACAAATTTGTCCCAAGGCGGGAATCGAACCCGCAACCTCTAGCGTCGCAGGCAGGCTCTCGCCCGCTGCGCCACAGAGGTTGTCAAAGAATGAATAAAGTTTTTGTCTTATTTTACTATAAAAATAAGATATACTATCACCTATGTACACAAAGAATAACTTTTTTGATAGCATTCATGTTCATTTTTCAAACCTATATTTTAAAGTTTTCTATGTTTTTGTGACCCACTTGCCAGTCTACAGCTGAGGACTGGTGCAACACAAATACGGCGTGAATAATGTTTTATCTTAACTTTTCACTTTGCAAAATTTGTGAATTTTACTTGAGTTTTCATGGTTTTATTCAAATAATATAATACCTACCCTACCCTACATAACTCTCTGTTTCAATAAATGTTTCTGACTGTGATAAAGTTGAAGTCCAAGAGTTTTTTTTAATAAAATCACAAGGATCACTTGGAAAAGTCTATCCAACTAGGTGAAATTAGGAACCAGTTCAACGCGACTGATGATAGAGATAGGTAGGTGCCAACTTCTATTTAGACAAGCAGGTAGGTACCTACATTACGACTCAGTGCCCACACTGCCTACACTGATTTGTAATCAGACGCTACACCAGTCCACATTCGTGAAATGCCCTAATGAACGTGACAAACCGTATCATCTGCAACCGTGCCGCGTAAATCACGTATGTTCATTCTGTAACTTGATTATTGGACATGCGATGCGACAGACGATGGGAGCTCTGTCTCGTACTCGCTTGGCTCCGCTCCACGCCGCAGTTGCGTTCCACTAAAAACTACGTACAGTAGCAATAACCTCGTCAATATGAAACATTGAAGCGTCCGAACCTGGATTAAAGTTTTTTATATTTTCGTTCGTTATTACATTTCGCGTTCAGAGCTCGCCTATGTTGTGGTATGTGCCCATCGAAATAGTGAACATATCGACGTATGTGCCTGATTTTACATATGAAACATACGTTAGCATCCCTACTAATTTGTGGGCTAAACTACAACTCAAATCGAGTAATCGAAATATTTTTTATTGGAGCATGAAGCATCATTACCTACAGATTCTAAGAGTGAGAGAGCCCTCTGTGAAGGGCTCTGCCGGGGAAGTACTACCACCACGCCTTTTCTGCCGCCAAGCAGCGTTTCGGTTTGAAAAGTGTGGTCGCCGGTGTAATTAAAGGCACATGAGGCTTAACATCTGTATGCCTCAAGTTGATGGACGCAGGGTAGTGCATCGTAGGGCACGTTCCTATCGTGCGTCACTTACGAGGCAATGCTTTGTTATAGGTGATGGTTACCACTTAACATCAGGTGGGTCGTCTGCTTGTTCAATCAGCTGGTTGTATAAAAAAACATTATAACAAAGCCTCCTAAATTCCTTGGCCTTAACAAAAAATTGGACTTCAGAAAAAACAGCCAAGTCTGAGCTAACGGACGCAAGATCAGTTTTTTTAGTAGAAGTCGTCTATTTGTCGTTGACACTAAACATAGTGTAGATATTGTTGTGTATTCTGTGCATCTATTTTACTTATTTCTGTGTAAATCCCAAGAAATATAAATACTACATAAATCCTGTCTATGACCTTTCGCAATAAAATGGACAACTACGAGTAAGGACAACCTCGAGTTGACCGAAGGGTTGTTTGCCCACGTTAGCTTTGACAACGATCTTAATAAACTTAGCCTTTATTCGTAGGCATAGAGAAATCAGTTAGTATCGGTTTGCTTATAGGTACTAAATTAAATAATGCTAGCAAAGAACTAAGAAGCATTCTCAAATGGAGAAATTGTTTAATGTAGGTAATGGTTTGAGGGTAAGAAATAAAAACGTATCTCACTCAATCGTAAATATTTGATATCAAAATAAATGTTGCGGTTAGCACATAGGAAGGTACGTATAGTCAGATTGAAACAGTGGCAAATGAAGCAAGCGTAGGAATAAAGTTAAGACTAAAACATGTAATGGTTGTAAAATAAAAGTGTTCCTAAGCCGGCATGCGGTAGGTGGTCGGGTATTATCATACCTTCTCTTTATTGTTGTAATAAGCCGTGCTATCATCAAAATTTATTTTTATCAGAATCCGTTGTATTGTTACCCCGAGGCGTGTCAAGGAAAGAAACGATATTTTCGTTACTAAGGTTTCCTTTTGTTGCTATCATATTCAATTATTTTCTTGGTTGAGCTGGAGGCATTTTGCGGAAGACTGCTATGATAGAACGTTAGCATTACAAAAAACCAACAAATGAATTTCTTTTGTAATACTCGTCAATCGTAAAGCAATTTAAGAAATGGGCAATGACGGTCTATTTTACCCTGAAAACGAATTAAGGTTACCTGAAGAAGAGTCCTGCTAATGAAAACTAACGTAGGGTGGTCATGAACGTAACGTCCACGAGGTTGATGCTCAGAAAATTCGTGGCTGAATGCAAACCAATCCGAAAGCGTGTGTTCTTAAAATCCAGTGATGAAAACTAGTTTCAGGATCTTAATTCTACTAATGAATTTGCGTTACGTTTATTATAACTTGTGAACAGTTTACCTTACTTAAAGCCGGCAACAGCTTGGAAAAATAAAAAGAAACGCAACTTCATTAGAGCTTGGAAGTGTAATCCGCAGTTAATCTATTAACATAGTTAGGAACTTGTGTCGACAGTTACCTCGTTTGTATAGGAGCCTGAATATAAAACACGGACCTACGGCATTTTTACAAGCTTATTCACTTTTTGGATAAATCAATTTCAATATCAATAGCCTATGTTAAACAACTTTATAGTAGTTTGATAATCTAAAGTGAACAATAAGTATTCTGGTTGCTTTGCTTTTCAACATAGGCCTTCCAATCCAATTCAAAAAATTCAGACTTAATCCTTATCTTTGATATTAACAATACAACTTAAAAAAGTCTTAAGTTTGACTTTTTTATAGTCATCGAAATTCTGAGGTTTTCTGAAAAGATCATGGACACGTAAATGCTTGTTATAAATATAATTAGCAAGAACTATTCCTTAAAAAAGTATATATAATTCCCTACAAACCTAGCAGATGCTGTGGCTTTTAATGTTTGAGAAGTCCGTCAATGCAATTATGAAAGTTTGGGAAATGGATGCTTCAACGTTAACGCGCTATGACCGCTGGTTCCAGCCCATCCCTTCAATCATATCCTAATCCTGCTTTTACAACAAATTGCTTTTTGCTCGTTACATAAAGATCTCGGTGGATGAGGCCCTGAAACTAATCTGTTGATGTTTTCGCTGCGCTGACACGTTTCACATTGGATGGGAAATTTTCGTCTAAGCTTGAAGTTTTAAGTACAATGATGGAACTGACGAACATTATTTACATGTTGAAGTTAAGGAAGATAAGCCGGAGAATCGATATTACAAAGTGATCCAGTGATAATGAGTGTAAGTAGATGCCAAATTCAGCTCGCAATGTGACTCAAAATATTCATGGACATTTTCCAAACCAAGCAAAGCTTGTATTATGGGAACCAGATAACAGATGAAAAACCTACTTATACTTCTATTATCAAATACTTTTTATTTGTAAAAAGCAATATACTCGTAGCACCCAGACAGAGTTTAGGTACTAGTTTATAGAGAACGCGGATTTTGAAAATTGGGTTATCTTCTAGGCAGATATTTTTTTATCGCTCTCAAAAGCAAGCAATTTTTAAAAGTCTCGTATATTTTTGTCAGAAATTTTACTGTGAAAGGTTCAAAGTTCCTAGGTTTGGTGCCGTGCCGACAAACACGCGGCGGCGCCATCATAGTAGTAAAATCATGACGCAGGGTTACTGAGGCGCATCTGGTGAGCCTTTGTGATTGAAACTGTTTGTCCGGGTTTGGACAGAGGTAAAGTAATGATTGTCAACCTTAGTATTATAAATGACTTGTGAAACAAATCTTACCCATAGCTTTCTAATATTCTAGAACTGTTTACTTTATGTACGAAGAGTAAGATGCGTTGGAGGAAACGTAAGAGGAAGGTAAGAAAATAAAATATTTTGAATACATTCAGATCATTCCATGACTGTTTATTTACAGAGTGATGACACGGGTGAATGGGAAATACAATCAAGATACAGATCACAGGAAAGTAATATTACTAATTATTTGAAGCTTACACATACTAATTATCTTTCTAATGAGTTTTTCGCCTTCCGACTTCAGCGCCACCGTGCGCACACTTCGAAATGCAATAAAATTATGAAATGTCAACGATTTAATCCTAATTTTGTAACATAATTTGTATATAACTTTTATATAACAGTAACGGTGACAATTTAAAGTGAAATTTCATGCAGTCAAATCATTGAGATAAAACCAATTTGTAAGAAAAGAAAATTGAAGATTACCTAAATATAAAGCGGTATGCTATGTGAATGCACCCTTGGAATATAAAGTTTGGAGACCAGAAAACTTACATTTGATCCAAAATAAGTGGTCAGTGTGAAGTATACATATAAAATAAGATTATTATAAAATACGCATACAGGTAAAGGCATTTGGGTGCCTGCTTCAAATAAAAAGCTGTACTGTGCTGTGTAAAAAGCAGTAACGAATTATTAATTGCATGAGTAAAAAATAAACACTTACCTACGAGTACAATGTGCATTCACATCGAACTTAAAACTACACAATATTATTTAACTACAATTCACATTTACGTTTTCTTCTACTTACAATCATAAACTTGGCAGTGCTGTAACATCTGTATAAATCTAATATTTTTTAACAAAATGACGGATTTTAAATTTCTTCGATCATTCTTGACTAGGTAAAGTTAACTCAATAATTTATTTTTTAGTTAAGATTATTTGCCTAACTTAGAAAATACACCTTATTATTCTAAAACAACCTCGATATATCATGGTGAAACTGGAAAATTATTTTGAGATTTTCAATTAAAAGTTTGTATGTTTCTATTTTGGCAATTCAGTTCAATGACACAGTGTTTGTGCAAGGATTGTGGCTGTGGTTAATATAATATGACGTGTTAATATAACATTATAAATTCATAAATTAATAATGTACTACAAGGTCTTTTGTTTTAATTAAATTTTTATTCTGATATGTTAAGTACTTGCTATATTCTAATCTGGTGACTGTCGTTTATGTTTAAGTGACTCATGACAATAAACTCAATTTCATTGATGTTATATTACTTTATTATTATTTGAAATGATCGAACATGGCACATATTTATAATTATTCTATTCATCAACAATATTATTAAACTATTTAAAACAAGAGAGCTTGTTTAATTGTATTTAAACTGCAGTATGTTTTTAGTCTTTATATGCTTTACGTTAACATATTACATACAAGACGAGAATTGTATATCGCAGATACACAAATAATGTTATGTTCTCTCTGATTTCGCAATTTTATAGAATAATATAAAATATCAGATCATATTATACCAAAATGGAGACTTCGTGGATACATAAAAAATCACATTTAACATAATTACTCAACAATATTTAAACTAACCATAAATACATAATAAGAACACTTTGTTTCTTACAAATATTGTAAATAAACATATACCTCAAAGGTTTTAAGGTTTTCTACAAATAAGGACTTGACTAGGTATACTTAGAGTTAACTTGCTAACTAAGGGTATTGAAGATTGCTTTGCGGTGATCAGATGTGTTCATCTTGTACATCTGCCGAGAGAAAAAGAACATTTATCATTAGTAAATTGTATTTTGAAATCAAAGTTTCCGAACATACCTAACATCTAAATATATTTACATACATTTAAACTAGTTACGTAAGAAGCGAAGGCAGTAGCTACTGTTTAAGCACGAAAATACCGATGCAAAAGACATACAACTTGTATTCAACCGTAGGGCACTTTGTAGATTACAAATGTGTTATGCGTGCAGTATCAAGTTTTTATTTTGTAAACACATAAAGTTAGTAGGTTTGCTTGGCATCAATTTTGTGTTAGGATGATGCGAACGTGCAATACCTCTGTGCCTCTAATTCATGTAGTAAGACAAACTCATGTGATGTAGTAAGGATATTATAAATTTCATATTCTTCTAAAACTTTTTTGTAAAACTTTCATCTCAAATTGAACAAAAGCAAGCCGTACAAAAATAAACATTATACATTCATGCAAGGAAATCTCGTTACTCAGCAGATTACATATTTATATACAATTTCACGTAACAAATTGAGTTCTAAGATGTTTATTCACTATTTCATAAATATATAGAGTACTTGATGTAATGAAATATATTGTAAACAGTGTAGATATCGTGTTATTCTCAGATAAAGTGAAGGCAAGTAATATTGAACAAATAAGTAACTTTATAAGATTATTTCAGGTATACCTCCACACATTGAAGTGTGTTTACTCTATAACAAGATATTTTTAGACTAGGTACATCTAACCTGGCGTGATCGATAATATCATACATAGAAATGGAACTATGGAGAAGATGTAGATAAATATCTGGTGTTTAGCTCTGTAAAAGACACAATTTTAATTAAATTGTTCTATAATGACATACATTATTATCTACCACATTTTGAAAATGGGTGCTTGTTTTTTCTAGGGATTTTTTTGTCCGTGGTAGGTGTGAAAGAGTGAAACCCCAGAACAGATAAGGAGGCCGGCGGTGGTTTAGAGATAGTTTACCATGAGTAGTTACTACTAGTAAGTTTAAAATATAATTATAATACAATAGGAAATTAAAACTATTTTATTAATATATTGCCGTGGATTTCAAATATAAACCTCACGAATCGCTTCATAGGTGTATCGTACAGTAAACCATCACTACGCCCTGCGAACCAGTAAACTGTAGGTACCTAACATTGTGGCGTGCGGCGTGGATACATGCTGTGGGTGACACGGACACGGGTACTGGGTAACTACGGGGGACAACATCTCCAAACTACTTACTTAACGTGGCGCGGGATCGAGAGACACAGTATGAGGAAAAAGCTGGAAAACGTATAAACCCTTAGCTGCTCAACTATGAAAGTGTTTAGAAAATAATACATCTTATTACATTATTGTACCAATCAATTTTTTTTAAGGATTTTGGAATATATTAAAAGCAGTGCATATATTACAAAAGAAGAGCGAACAGCAATATAAACAAGTTTTCCAGGTATTTCCATCAAGTGAGGTCAAATGCTCGTCAGTGGAAAACCACGTCGTCCGCTGATTTGCATCGCGACTGACACAACCCAAGTGTAGCATTCAACGTCGTATTTGTTCAACCACGGACCGAGGGCCGAGGCGGTTTGTTAGCTTATTTGTGTGCAAATGGTCTTTTTCTCCCAATGAATCCTCTATCGAATCAGATAAACATTCTTTAAGAACTTATAAACAAAAACCAAAACACAAAACTGTAAACACACTAACAGTCGTTGCATCATAACGAGATTTGACTGCATGAATTAGTTAGCTACTTATAATTATTATAAAATTATTTATAACAAAATATATTAAAGTAATTAAAACTTTAAGATAGATAACGCTAGTTAATCCTACTTACATCTAAAACAATCAACGTTTACATAAAGAAATTTTATTTTACTTGTAACTTGAGCCTAGAACTATTTAACTTTAATTCGTGCCAATAAATTTAAAAGTGAAATTTTATAGTTAGACTCGTGAGTAATTTTATGATTGTAATAATATTTAAAACGCGTAAAATATAAATCGTTGTAGCGATGCTTACAAACTCTATAACACTCGTCAGTAGAGCTCGAGTAATCTAGAACTAATAACAAAAAATAGGATTCTACATAAAAGTTTACAATTGAACGCAGAGACAATTTTAACGAGTATTATACTAAAATACCACTAAATCAGTCTAGTAGGAGTTAGGTCGGTAATATTTAAATGTAAAGATGTAGGTAGTTCGTGCAATAAATATAATGTGTGAGGTAGAGTAAGATAAGAGGTTATATATCTCTATGGCAGCAGAATAGTTTTGAGATCTCTTTATTTGACGCACCTTTTGCTTAGTTTAATATAAATAACATACATGGATTACGAGTACCATTTGTACATCATGCACACAAGTCCATGTCTAACTGAGCCAATGCACAAAGCTGGCAAGTAAAGCCTGAATGGTGTCAAAAGACCAGAGCGCCAGCTGAGTCCTTTGTATGGTTTTGTGTGATTTATGCTTCTTATGAATTAACGTCTGTTGCCATGGAGAACTAAGTAGGTCAGACAAATCACGTCACAAATATAAGGGAAAAGGTGTGTATAATGATTTAGTTAAAAAAGATTGTTAAACTCTCTATAGGTAATTGATTTCTTTTAGGGTTAATAAGTTGGATATCAAAGTACCTACAATATTGTTTGAAAGTAGATACAATGGATCCAATTTTCTAGAGCATTTTCTATAGTTTTGATAATCAGTAGAGTTCACAATCGCTTATCACCTGGAATGTATCAATCACGGCTCGTCAGGGTCATTGTTATAACTGTCATTAATTTTGCTTGCAGGTGTTTCGTCGCCGTCGACACTTACAAATGGACTGGCTTTTCTCAAATATAAGTGAAATCGGGGTATAGCTCATTTGAACATGTTTGGACGCGACATGCAAAGTAATTTAAACTTTGAACCACTCTATTTATCGCTGCAACATTCACAATACGTGTTGTCATATTGTGAACAATAACATTGTGTCTGCACAGTTATGCTTTACCTATTATTCGCTTGATCGGAACAAGTCAGTGTATAATTAGTAAAATCAGAGTTTATCTAAAAAGCCATCTAATGCTACCCAAAGACATTCGAGCCCAATTGGAGCAAAATGTCTAAAATTGAATAGGAATGGCGTCTGCCACTTTGATATGGGAATGGTTCAATGATTAGGGTAGGCCACGACCTAGTAATTAGGGTAAGTGTGGTCCATAAGGCCGAGTAATCCTACCGCTTTATACTATTTCAAGCGGTTCTCGGTGACTGTCTTCATCTAATTTTCTGATTGATTTAACTTTCAGCTATAAATAAACTGGGGGAGCTAAACTTTTGTAAAAGGTTTGTTGCCGGTAAAGTTTTAGGAAACTAAGTGGATTTGAAATTGGGTAAGATTATTTATCCATCAGTGGACGGTGTATAAAATAATATTCAAAATACCTGATCAAATCGAGTTTTCAACTCAAAATATTAACAGATCAATGTTTATTAACATAATAAAAATGTATTTAATAAAAATTTATTGGTTCATAATTAAAATTAAAAAAAACCTCATAAAATACGAAATTAGTTGGCAGTTATTTCATTCAAGGTCATCGAAGAGGCAAGAGAGCAGTCCCTTTTAATTAGTAGGAGCGCTAGGCTGAAGTGAAGCTCCCAGCCAAGGTTGATTACGAACAAACTTTAGCGGTAAAAGTCATAGGACATTTTATTTATGGGCAAAGTTAGATTTGACAACAGGATTTTGATGTAGTTTGAAAGTGAACATTACGGAATGATTAGCAACATGCTCTGATGGTTTCATTAAAATGCTCACGTTTTCGAGCAGAAACAGAACAGGGATAATTATAATTACTATACCCTACCAATTACCAGAATATTTACTGAGGTTAGCAGTTTACGTAGACATTGCTACGAAATAATATTTTCGTTCAGTGTACGTAATTATTAAACACTTTCAGGAATTCTTGTAAGGACTAATTAGATACCGTTCGTTACTAAGGTATACTAAACATTTCTAAAAACGAGCTTGATAAGTAGACATGCAACACTCTTAAGAATCAGTCGGATCCCATCCTATTCCAAGGTAAGGGTAAAAGGCTACACATGACCTAAGGGTTACAAAAATGTTGATTGACATTGAGGTCTCGTTAACAGTCACGAAGGGGGAGCGGTGGCGATGGCTGGTTGAGTTCTCAATCTTATGAAATCTCGTCTTGAAATAATGGTGGAATACAGAAGTATGTATAATACTATCAACTTCTTTGTGAATTTACTCACAGTATTCCTTTCTATTTAAGATTGACGAAAAAACAAAAGCATTGCATTGTTCTATAAAATAAACACATTATAGCATCCCGCCTCCACTCCCCAGGTTTTGACTCTGGACGAGGCTAGGGTTAAGTTTAGAGGTAGCTTTCAGAGAAATCAAGGTCAGAGACAGAGGCACGAGAGGATCTGGTGTAGTTGGTGGAGGTGCCATAGTCCGAGGTGGCGGTGGCGAGGTCCGCGAGCACCACGGCTCGGTCCCGCTCGATGGCGGCCGTACCTTGCGTCACGCCGTCCGCCGCGGCCGCTTCTCGCTCCGCTAGCTTTTGCTTCAGCACCCGAATACGCTCCTCTTTCTGCACACGAAATTATGAAATTGTATAAAAGTTTTGAATCCTACGTGAGGCTAGACCTTATATCTGTAGCCAAAAATTATAGCACTGTTGAATTCTGTGGTTAGGTTTACTCGTATATTTGTAATTTTTAATATAGGTAGGATGTAGGATTCCAAAAGCTCGGTCTTCTATTACACGATGTATAATGTAACTTGTATCGGTTTTGTGAAATATAGCTTGACCAATTTTAAAACCGTTTTACCATTTTACGTATGTGGTATGTATTTCATTACAATATTTTTATAAACCTATGTCATAAACAATTTTAAAATTTGAATTCGTCTTTTCATCCATAGTTTGATAATTTTACTAAAACAATTCGCACTAGCAAAATAACAAGGTTTAACTAATTCACACAAAGTTCGGCGTGAGTACGTAGATGCACGTAGGTACGAGTACTTAAATTTCTCTTCACAACCCGACAAAGCCTTCTAATTAAACGTGCTCCCGTATTTTATATCACTGTAATCACACATTCCAACTTTATAATACTATAAAAATAAACGATGTGGTGCGACGCCATGTTAAAGCTCAATGTCGTATGAAAATCGATGCTTTATTACTGTGCGTTAGAATGTTTATTTTTCAGTTCGTGTTGCCTGCAGCATTAAGTAGTAGTAGCATTAATTAGTTTAAAAAGGAAAAATCAAATTGATCTTTATAGTGTGAGGGAAAAAATATACTCAGGTACTGAATAAGAATTTTAAAAATCTCACACATAAAGCTTAATTGTTTTAAATGGACTAGATTAATTAAGAGTAAATTTGAAGAAATCAACATTGTTTCAAATACCAAATACAGTTTTTTTTATTATTCAGAAGTTTTAATGATGATTTTAATTACTTTTATTTCAGCTTTTACTTCAAATTATATAGATAGCAAGTGACTTGACAGCCGATTAGTTTTGATCGCGCTTTCAGAAACCGGGGGTTATTGTGTTATGATAAAAAATATTAGTTTGTTGCATGTATTTTTTATCTATAGACAAGGTTCTGTTTTTTCTATATTATTGAAGTGTCTTCAACTGAAACAGCTTCACGACTTTGATCCCCAGGCACGGTAGATATCCCTTCAGATCTCTCAGTACCAAGTACTCAAGATTCTTTGAGTATGTCTAAGGGGGGTAGTCAGAGGTACGTCCAAACATTACATTTGGCACATACCCACATTTTGCAGTAGCTAGTATTCCATACGTGACAGGTTGCAAGCCCATTGCCGCTGCTAGAATACTAACTGGTTTCCTCACGATGTTTTCCTTCACCGTTTGAGAGCTTTAGCATTGCGCACATAAATTTTTCGATAGAAAAATCCATTGGTGCACGACCGGATTCGAACCTGCGACCTTACGATCGGAAGGCGGCCGGTGTAATTACAGGCACATGAGGCTTAACATCTGTATGCCTCAAGTTGATGGACGCAGGGCAGTGCATCGTAGGGCACGTTCCTATTGTGCGTGACCTACGGGGCAATGTTTTGTTTATAGGTGATGGTTACCACTTAACATCAGGTGGACCATCTGCTTGTTGCATCAGCTAGTAGTATAAAAAAAAAAAAAAAAAGGCGGGGTCACTTCCACTAGACCACCGGTGCTCTCCTACAGTCTTTAAATGAACAAAATGACTTTGTTCGTTTGTAGCACGAGTTCTCAAACAAGATGAATACTATTTCTGAAAACTGAAAAACTGAAACAGCTTCACGACTTTGATCCCCAGGCACGGTAGATATCCCCTCAGATCTCTCAGTACCAAGTACCAACTCAAGATTCTTTGAGGATGTCTAAGGGGGTAGTCAGAGGTACGTCCAAACATTACATTTGGCGCATACCCACATTTTGCAGTAGTTAGTATTCCGTACGTGACAGGTTGCAAGCCCATCGCCGCTCTTAGAATAGTAACTGGTTTCCTCACGATGTTTTCCTTCACCGTTTAAGAGCACTGGCATTGCGCACATAAATTTTTCGATAGAAAAATCCATTGATGCACGACCGGATTCGAACCTGCGACCTTACGATCGGAAGGCGGGGTCACTCCCACTAGACCACCAGTGCTCACCAATACTATTTCAATATTAGATTATTTAATTTATCAAGACGTATTGTGCTTCATACTTCTAATAATTTGCAAGTCGATCTCGTTATAAAATATGGTCAGTGAACTGCAAAATTTGCGGCAATCCGCAACCACGACTGCTAATTAAATAAGTGCTCGGCTGCTGCAACGTTTCCAGATAAATTCGATGACTTAATAAATGAAACTTCCGATTCCTACATATTCATTTCAGATAATGGATTCACATTCGATATAAAATATTTATTTTCGTATGCCTGAAATATTTTTTATACAGCTGTTGGTGGTATGTAGCCTCGATGGTTAGTACAGTACAGTAAAGTAATTCAACAAGTAAGTAGTAAGTCGTTATTCAACAGTTGCTCTGACAAGTCTTCCACATTGTACCTCGATCGTTATGCTGAAATATTAAACATGTAGTAGGAGTAAGTACCGCCACTAGATTTAATTGCTAAAAAGCTTTGTGATAATGTTCTGTAAAATATAGAAGAAATGTGCAAGTGACAGTGGTTTTTCTGATCAATAAATATGATTATTATTTTATTAAATTGGTTTCTTTAACACTTTTTACTTTTTTTCTTTACTGATAGTATTTTATTTGTTGTTTTTATACCACTTGGTGATTGGACAAGCAAATTACTAAGCTGATTTTAAGACGCTGACAACAGTGCACTTCTCTCACAACATTTAACATTTTTTAAGATATCAAATTATTGATTCAGCAAAAAATCTGGCTGTTTTAGCGCTTTAAAGTCACCATACCAGTACTTTTACCGACTACGTCCCGCACGCACTTTAGAAGCTTGCCTTACGTTGTTTTGCGTTCATAAACAAGGCATGCAAGTAAGGTTTCATGGAAGTATAATTTACCGACATTCGCACCCTTGATTCCAAATTATATCGATGTTACTTTTTGAAAATTTAAATTGTATTATATAATTAGATTATCACTCGATTATACACTCTGAAAAAAAAATCGTTATTGTTACGCAACGAAATTATTGTTGTTTAAGGGTTGTTGTTGAAGGTCAAACAATATACCTTCCTAAGGTATGTATTAAGCCTCCACCTTTGTAGTCAGCAATTTTGAAACATCCAGAAAAAAGGTATTTCTCAAGAGGGAAGTACTGCGATAAAAGAAGAAAACGAATAAAATTGAAATGTTAGCGATGATAATGTAACAGGCACTTTGTTAAAGACATCTAAAAATGGTTTTCGAAGCAGGCAAAGTATTCCGTACCTAAGGATAGCTTTAATGGATCTATTAAACAATTTACTCGGAAGTGTTGTTTTTAGTTAGGCAAACCATTGAAAGGAGTTTGTCGAACGAGGTGCTTCTGTAAGTGGCCGTTCGATCGAATATCACTTTGTGAGTTTGAGTAAAGATAAAAAATATATAATATAATGATTGCAATCACGCAAGTATAATACGAGCGTAAATCTACATTACTGTTTTATTCACGCTACAAATACTGGCAGCTAATTTCATGTCATGGATAGTTTACAAGTTATACAACATGATTAGTGTTGTGACACACTAATTATGTTATATGATCTCACCCGTCCATCTATCACATTATTACCCAGTTAGCCATAGGCTGGATAGCGAAAGTATTCGTATGTCTACGAAAGATATGATGCTTCATAAATAAAATACATGCAATTTTTCTGTATTGTTATTAGTATAGTATTCCTTATATTATTCTTAATTTATATGTTAGGTTCCTAACTTCGTTCTCACATAAGCAGTCTAAAATAAAGCTCATACTTGAATTTGCTAATTTAGAGACTGTCAGGTTATAAAGAGGTCAGAAAGCTGTGCATAACTAAATATATTCCGATTAGAGCTTTTTTAACTATACCCATAATATGCAATAATGTTTGTAAAGCCTTGATATATATTATGTTGGAACTCACCTGTGATATAAGTCTCTGCAGTTCCTCATTCTCCTTGACTAACTCCCGGTACTTCTCTTCGTCTCCGTTCGCGGTCCCAGAGCCAGAGCCTCGGCCAGTCTCTGCTCTCTCCGTTGGATGACGAATTACTTCTATCACCTATTAAAAATAATTTGCATCAGTACACGCCAACGCAGGGCTATCATTTAATTTTTCTTATCTTAGCATAGGAGGAAATGGTACGTAGTTATTTACAAGTATAAGATTTGAAAGATACTAATTAAAGGCTGCTCGGAGAGCCTACAAAATTGAATGCGGGTATGTGCCAATTGAACTTCTGACATCCTCAAAGAAGAATCTTGAATTGATACTAAGGGATCTGAGGAGACATCTACCGTACCGAGGATCAAAGTGACGTGACGTTGTTTTTTTTTAAAGAGCCTGATTGTGATCGTATGACTGTTGTTAATTTTTTGTTGAGCAACACTGCAATATGGTAGCATTACGTAACATTCTGTATTACTTTGTGCCTACTTGTTACTTTTTGTTGAATGTCACTCCTCGCGTCCATACCGCCAATAACATAAATTAACGAGAATCAGAAAAAGTTGAATGTTTTTAAAAATAAATAAAATGTTAAGCAATGTTGCTTATCATTTAGCAACACGGCAACATTCACTCGCATTCTGCTGAGTAATATTTGGAAACGTTGATCAACAAAAAATGACAGCTGTGTGGATGCACCGTTATAAGCAAAAGTTGCTGCATCATGGCATAACTATACGCTACGTATAAACGGAAGATAAATCTTGATATAGATAAAAGGAGCTAAAATAATTAGTCATATAATATGAAAATGCTATAGGCATCCGAATTGTGAAACACGTCGCAGTAAGCTTACAGACGACGCACGGCGCTTCGACGTGACATGCCTCCAATTCTCGATCTATATAGACATCAATATTGACTAGTAAGGCATTAGGCTCCCACCTTGGATCTTAAAGGTCAAGAAAATATGGCAGAGATTTAAGGATTCTGAAATGAAATGAAATTCTATTTTTATTTATCTAATAGAACATCGCAAGCTGGTACGTGATTCTTTTTATAATAAGAATATTTTTCTAGATGCCTGTCGCTGTTAAAAAACAACTAAAATGTCAAACGTTGATCTGTTAGCTGTGGGATTAATTTTAGAGCTATGACACACAAATTAGGAATAAGTATCATGCCCGTCGTTATCGCATGATATTAATATACCTACAGCAGCCAAGAACTTCGGGCCTAAATCGCGCTCTTGCAAAATTAGCCTTCTAGGCAGAATAAAGAAAGGCTAGTAATTCTTATTCACGGAAGCTGTAAAAGTCAACTCGACGGAAACTTGCGTTGTTCGTAGTACCACTCTCCTGCAGGACGTTATGCAAACAGACACTGATCTTAATTCCATTCTCCAACAATCACGCACAAAGTTTATTTAAAATCCACTGAAAAAGTATTCGGGAGTTTTTAGAGACGAATTAAAGCCCAAAAGTTTTTGGACGAGACTCCGGAGGGCTATTTACACTAACTTATCTTTGAAACAAAGTTGCTTATTCTCGGTTAGAACTCAATTATTATACTACCAAGAGTTTCTGATCATAAACCTCAAAAACTGAGAAAAAGTCAAAGATTTTTTAACGATAAACTTTGGTAGGTATATTTTATATAGTATTTACTAGTTTACACTTCTTAACATCGAATTAAATTATATAAAAATCTCGCATTCCGTTGGTTGTTCTTTTATGACTTTGAGCAAAGAACGATGATGTCAAAATAACCACTAAATTTTTAACAGGGATCATAAATATGAAAGTAAGGTTTGTACAGTTGAGATTAATAATTTAAAGCTTCTGATATGACTGAGCGCAGGTGGAGAAAGAGGAGCATTAGGGACGTCTCACTAAGGTTAAATATTGTTTGACTAAAAGCTTGTTTCGAATGAATGACTAGGTTCTTCAACTAGTTATATATTTATCTAAAGTTATCTGTAAAAGAATGACTAACATCTATATAAAAATAAAGTTATGTTACAGTAAGTAGCTACGTAATAGTTTATATACTACTTTTGAAAAAAAAAACTACAGATGAACTTTCGTACAAGTACTAAAAATCACTCGGATGTATCAGCCAAACGATCATCGGACGAGAAAATACGTGTAAGCCACTCGGCATAAAATGAATTTCGAGCTGTAGATGTCGTTATCAATACGGAATCCACATGCCTGGCAAGCTGATGGATTTTATCGATTCGGAGAAATTGTCTCATTCTTATTCATTTATCTGTCAGATTGATATATTGCGACTCATCCCAGTGTCCACCCAACGTCGTTGTAAACCAATAAATCTTAGTGCTAAAAGACGTAATTTCTAGCAAACGATGAATATAGGTTTATTAGCCGAGTTTCAACGAAAGCTAATTGAAAGCATTTGAAATAGGTACTATTTTTCGGAGAAATACATTTTTCAATTGCTTTAAATTCACCGTAGACATCTAAAATGTATAACTTAATCGAAAAACTAGCCAAGTTGACTTTTAGAAATGGACGTTGCAGGAAAACATTGACGCAATAAATGTGAAGGTAATTTAGAAAAAAATTAAACTTATTTTTATAGATATTGAACGTAAATATTTAAGTTTACCTTAGGAATGAAGATGAGCGCCATACTCAAAAAGCAGCAGAAGACAATAGCCAGTGAGACGAACGCAAATGCTGCGTCCTGTTGACTGGCGATGACGAGAGTCACCGGCGCCGTGATCAGACAGAGGACCACCACATTGTAGATGCTCATTCCTACGTATCGGGAGTCATTGATAGACCGCACTTTTATAGATCTGGTCTCGTACGCAAGAAATAGGCCGAAGACTAACACTAATCCTTTGTACCCGTACAGCACGCCTGAAACAAATGAATAGTTTTATCATAAATGTTAAAGTTTGTGGCCCTTATTCATAATAATCTTTGAGCGCGCCAATAGCTTATCACACCAATAAGTCTGTTAATGTCTATTTTCATTGGCATGCAAGCAACAGTCACAAGTAAACTCTATTTTGTCGCTATAAAATGGCAGGGATTATGAATAACAGGGTCTGTGTTTAAATAAAGTAATACAATATATGTATTCGGCCTAAGCCCGCATTGAAGAAATGAGACAATTCGCTGAAAAATGAACGTGTCGCATATAAAAGACCATTAGAGAAAGAAAAAACATCAATTTGTTTGGTTCTTGTTTCAATCACATTGTCTATTAAAATGACTGTGCTACGAGACAAACAAATTTATAATTAGTTGTTATAATACTTAGGAGGTCTATAAGATTTTATTAATATTGTGTCTAGGAGCACCGGTGGTCTAGTGGGAGTGACCCCGCCTTCCAATCGTAAGGTCGCAGGTTCGAATCCGGTCGTGCACCAATGGATTTTTCTATCGAAAAATTTATGTGCGCAATGCCAGTGCTCTTAAACGGTGAAGGAAAACATCGTGAGAAAACCAGTTAGTATTCTAACAGCGGCGTTGGGCTTGCAACCTGTCACGTATGGAATACTAACTACTGCAAAATGTGGGTATGTGCCAAATGTAATGTTTGGACGTACCTCTGACTACCCCCCTTAGACATCCTCAAAGAATCTTAAATTATAGTACCTACTTGGTACTGGGAGATCTGAAGGGATATCTACCGTACCTGGGGATCAAAGTCGTGAAGCTGTTTCAGTTTCAGTTTCAGTGTCTAGTGTCGCCTATTATTGTCATACGATTATAGTAGAATAATTAGTTTTAATAAATAATGCAGAATGTTATGAATTCATGTTTTTACACGCTGTTGAAAATTTAAATTAAACAGCGTGAAAAATAGTTATTTGTTATACAAGAGTGCAAAGTTGCTTTTTAACCGCGTGTTCAATTTTGATGACCGAGCAAGCGAAGGATTCTAAAATTTAATCACGAGCGCAGCGAGTGATTTAAAATTAGAATCCTGAGCGTTAGAGAGGGAATCAAAAGAGCACGAGGTGAAAAATCTTTGCACTCGAGTGCAACATGTAACTTTTCATTCCACCTCAGCGAGGAAATGACTAAAAATACTTCTCGCGTGATTGTTGAGGGAGAAAGCTCATTTGCGCTTTTAATATAAGGTTTAACAATGACGTGAAAAAATTCCGCGTAAAGAACCGCGTACAAAGCAAATTGAAAAAAGAACACCAAGAAGGTTCCGAGTCTGAGTTTTTAACAAATTAAAAAAAAGTTGTATGATATATTCGGCACCATAGAGGTAGCAGTAAATAGGTTTAATGTTTTTTTTTAATTCACAAACTTAGTGCACACGATGTTCTAAATTCAATTTACTTATCCTCTAGAGAACAAAAATGGCTTTTGCACTCAGATATTGAAGAGCAAAAATACTCTTTCGGAGATGGTGGGATGAAAAACCTATTAATATTTATAAAAAAAAACATAGATGAAAAATCTTTGAATGGTGTAAATTGTTATTTGGCGACATAATAAACGTAAAATTTTAAATTACTTATCACGTTTTGAGTCCTCCATTTCAATGTATTGAATTTGATTATAATTTTATAGTGCAATTATGAGGAAGGGTAAAGCTGAAAACATATTACATACCTACAACGAATTGTGTTAATTAATTATGAGCTGTGAGACACAGTCACAGTTTCTTTTTTGTTATTTCCATTTCACCTCTGAAGTACGGAATCTCATAAAAATAAAATAAACTTTAAATTACATAACAAAGGAAACAGATGTTAATAACGACTTTTATAAAAAGTGAAAAGATTGTTGCCAAAGTTAAGCGTGCAAATGAGTCGCGGTGGAGTTGAGAAGATTTTAAATAGAATTTACTGTTTTGGATAGCTGGAATGGTTCCGCTGGCAGTTTTTGCTTTTATTAATAAATGGATTTAGTACTTTCAACTTTACGTTGCAAAAACTACTGAGCATTTTCAAATATCTTAATCCTCGAAGAGAACTTATTAAAGTTTTCATAGGTACCTTATTATTGTAAAAATTCACGTATCTAAAAAATCTTCAGCGCAAGTTTGCCATAACTACACGAAGTTGAACAATATTTCTGAATTGCGTGTCACAAACTACTTACAGTGATCAGATATTCAAGGCCCGAGCTATTATCCATATTACAATGCTATGCGCTAATCTGTTAGTGGATTGTTTAATGTTATCATACACATAATGGTCTGAATGAAATAGGGTTTTCCTATATAGGGTAGGTTGTTGAAAGCAAAACAATTCGCTTCCAAGTTAGTGGAATCATGGTGAAATAATGTTCTATAACGTTTTATGAGCTTAGTTTTATGTGTTATTACAGTATGACGGAAAACATGGGAAAATTAACCCAATTTCGTTTAAGGAGTTTACCTAAGCCGTCATCAGGAAATGTAATTGAATGACCAGAATGCAGGGCACTATGGGCAGCGTAGTTAAACTACTAAAAATCATGCGCCACGATATTTTAAATGATCATCGCAACATTTTTATGCTAATTACTTTCTTGGATCCACGTTTCGCCTTGCCCTGCACTCCATCCGTATCATACACACAGGTCCTGATGCATTTAAAACGTCGCGTGAATTCTTGCTAAAACATACGCGAGAAAACGACACAATATTTTCCTACATTTTCCGATAAATGATGTTATATAGCAAAGCATTTTAAATTTTGTTTTCTGCATTACAATAAACAAAGTCGAGAGGTATGTAAGGACCGTACATGGAATGTTTTTTGCCTACCCCTATGGGAAACTGGCGTGATTTTATGTATGTAATAAGGTTAAATCATTGAAAATAAATTGTTATAATGTACCCAAAGCCATAGGTTAAGGTCACTGATTGCTCATACGTATGTTCGTTCTCTCGAGTAAGTTATTAAAGCTGTTATCTTGTTGAGAGCTCGACTTAGAGTCCCCGGTGTGCTATTCCATTGTTACTACTATACACTCAAGCATGCTTTAAAGTATTTCTTTAGTGTATCGTGTAAGTTTTCTAATAAGCTTATAATATTAAAGAGATACCGCATTAGCTATGCCTATTTAAACTCGTGAGGATCTTTTTGATGGTTTAAATTTTAGTATGATACTTGCAGAATTTCAATTTCACAAACAAAATAGATTACGACTTAAGACATCGAAGGGAATATGATGGTAAAACATTTGAATCACAGTATAAGAAACTTCGGAATTGGTGTCGGTCGATAATGTACAGTATTCATTTTATGTTTTGCATTCATATCGTACGATTGCGTAATTATATGAATGCTGAGCATGACCCATCTTGGTAGTGCATGCCAAAAAATCAAACAATCCTACGAAAATTTGTAAGTATGGATGGATGTTCGTTACTCTTTCACGCCGGAACGGCTGAATGGATCTGGATAAAACTTGGCAAAGAGATAGATTATAGCCTGGAATAGCACATAGGCTACTTTTTATCCCGTGGGAATACCGGGATTTAAATCTGCGCGGGTGAAACCGCGGGGTGCAACTAGTATAGTTATAATAAATGTGAACCAGTTGCATAATATACTTACAGCAGTAGCGACGGGTTTGCAACCTGACTCGTACATTGTGAAAGAAGTGGCAATGCAATATTTGAACCTGTCTCTGAGCATTTTTTCGTAGCCGTCTTCAAGAATATGGTGTGAGGTGATATCTACCGTAATGAGCAATTTTATATATAACTAGTTGCGCTCCACGGTTTCACCCGCGCAGATTTAAATCCCGGTATTCCCACGGGATAAAAACTAGCCTATGTGTTATTCCAGACTATAATATTATATATCTCTCTGCCAAGTTTCATCCAGATCCGTTAAGCCATTCCGGCGTGAAAGAGTAACAAACATCCATCCATCCATACTTATAAACTTTCGCGTTTATAATATTAGTAGGATTAGCAAAAAAAATGAATTGAGTTGACTGCGGCTCGCAGAGTTTAGATCTGGAGTAAACTCATTAAACAGTTGCTCGCTCTAATGGCATTGTAGCTCAAACAGACATCATTGATGCTACTGCATTGCAGTTGCACTGGCTAATGCCTCCAAAATTGATGGTCAGACAAAACAGTCTACGAACTGGCAATTTTGGAACAGTAAAAATGTTCTAAAAATATAGTGTTTGAAATAAACAAACGGATGCAGTTTTTCATAAAAAAATGTGATGCTCACAACATCAACAACATTAGTGGAACGCCAGCCGCTACGAAAAACCAATTAAAATAATTTTGTTAGCCCCCACATAACTTATATGTTATTCTGTTTGTGAGGATCCATCCAACGAGTAGTTCGTTATAGGCTTAACCAACCCACGCTACCTAGAATTTTCTAGGTATATGGAAACTACATTTCAATATCACTGTGGTAAACGTAGACAGGTTTACCGTTTATCATTTGAAAAGCCAACATTTCATAGCGTGTTTTCATTTGTAAATTGTAATGGATCCTAATATTGCTCTGAGGCAAATGTTCTTTCAGTATTAGTTGTGAGAAATATTTCACATTAGACCTATTTCGGAATTACAGCTCATAATAATATTTTTTTGTAAAATTTGACTTTTCCGAGTGTACCGTACCTAATGTACCAAAATGGAATAAAAATAAATTGAATATTGTGATCTCTAGAGAACGAACCTGTGATGATAATTTGGGGATTTCGGACATTTTGGGAATTTGTGTCATTCAACTCTTCTGTTGAATTGATAAACGACAAAGGTCTGGGTACTTTTGTCGTTTATCAATTCACTTGAAAAAGAAGATACTCACCAAGCCAAACAGTGTTGTGTTCGCTCTCGCAATGTTCAAGTTCTGGTCTGATGTGGACGTCATCATCGTTGTGCCTCGGGGCTTCGAGCGGGAAGGTCTCCACCTTCCTCTGCAGAGGGTCTCGGATCTGCCACGCGGAGAGTAACGTGATGTCTAATACGAGAAGACCGCCGACCATTGTGAAGAGTTTCCATCCGTGTAGTCCTTTCTGGAGTAAAAATAATCACGTCAGTTTTAACACCCATGCCATTCTTCTAATGTATAGCAAATGCCATAACTTAATATTAGCAACTGTATAACAAGTGAGTTAACAACCAGTGGCCATCTAGCCACTAATTTATCACTACATACATAACGGCGGCAATAAATGAGCTTAAAATGTAGCTTGAAGTTCTCTCAAATGCGGCACAAAAATTTTAAGCACAATGTAAAGGGATTGAATTTCTCGATATAATTAATTTACTATAAAAAATATAATTTACTAGAAAAATATTGCAAGATAAAATAATCACTACATATTATAAAACAAAGTCACTTTTTCTGTCCCTATATCCCTATGTCCCTATGTATGCCTAAATCTTTAAAACTACGCAACGGATTTTGATGCGGTTTTTTTTAATAGATAGAATGATTCAAGAGAAAGGTTTATATGTATAATACATGCATGATTTGTGCACCCGTGCGAAGCAGGGGCACGCGGGCGGGTCGCTAGTATAGTATAAATTCATTGCCTCATAATGGCTCTCAAAATCGGTGAAAATTATATTAGATACATTTACAAATACCTTTACAAATAGCTTTAATACGGAAAAGAGCTCCCAAAGCGTAACTCTTTGGAGTCTACATCAAAAGAAATCTTCAAAGTTCCTAACTTATAATCTCATTTTGCGCTTAATACAACATGCACAAAAGCATATCTCTGTCAAAGGAGTAAAGGAAGCTAGAGGACAGTCGCTTGAAAATGTTTAGCCTACTTTGGAGTACTCGCCGCCGCCGCGCGCCGCGCGCCGCCGTCTTAGTTGAATCCAGCTTGACAATGAATAAGTGTTGTTGGTTTTAATACTCGCTGCGGCGCTGTTCTAACGCAAACAATAATAAAACCCATTTCTGTTCAGAGCTATAAAATATTACATTTTGTGTGCATGTGTAACCCAGATACGGAAAGTGGAATATAAAAAGTACCTACCAAAGCGTCAAAATCCATATTTCCAAAGTATTGGAATATCGGAGCTTGAAACGGCGCACTTAAATCTTTATGTCCGATTTCATTCCAACTTGCGTCAAACAAGCGTTGATGTAACTGTTGGAATGTACTCAGATTGTTTAAGTAACCATGAAACCAAGAGTAAAGTTCAACGTTTGTGTGAACTGCGGCATGAATCGCTAGCAGTCAACCATGCATTGGTGACTTGTTGCTAAGCTCTCACTCATTTATCGTTTCTTAAAAATTTTGACTCACCCCTTTTGACGCTGCTTTCGGTTCCGCTTTTGGCTTCGTCGTGTGCCTATGAACTCTCCATACTTTAGTGAACATTGCTCCGTAAGCCATCGAGAACCCCATGGCTAGCAGCCAGGCTCGCGCCGCGCACAGTCCGGGGAAAGCAGAGGCTTGCACCCAGCGGCCGTCGACCCCGAGCGCCACAGCGGCCGCCAAGCAAACGCAGCAGCCGCATAACATCACCGTGTTACACGCGGGATGCGACCACAGAATCACCCTGAACAAACAAAGTTATATTACGAAATTCTAAGTCACCGATATCTACGTACCTAAACCTCAGTATTGGAAACGACTGAATCGATTTACGTCATACAGGGCTGAAAAACCAATCTTGCCAATACCCTTAAAATCTAGTAGGTAAACTCAATTTCCCTCCAGGAATCACAAAAAACACATAAAATTACATGTAGGTAGGTTCTCTCAAGTGGTAAAAATAGGTACATTACTGTCTCAAGCCAGCAAGCAATTGACGAGTATTATTGGGACTTTAAACATATTATAAGAATTTGTTTTTTTGTTGTATCAAATATTACTCTTAGCTGTAAACACCGAAAGAAAATAGTTAGATAAAAAAATGAGCTGTCAAAACATTGTTAACTTCACATTGTGCCAACTAGTAGGTAGGTATCATAAAACAACCTTCTGACGATGGAAAATTCACGCGAGGACATAGGTTCGCGGCTGAAAGCTAGTTGAACCATAAACCTAACAGAGCACTTTTACCACAGCAAATGTCGGATTTTAACGACTGTTCTGCGTTCACAATAAAACGAGGACGAAGTTTTTACTGTACATAGTAGGTAAGCTATGATTTGGTATCGCCGAGTGTTTCATAAATTAATTGTTACCATTTCAATTTCAGCCGTGATCGAAGAATAGGCTTTTGAAACACAAAGGGGTACTTCGGATGTGGTGAGCCAACGCTAATTTGGGTTACAAATCTAATCGAATATGGGTGGCATAACATACAAAAACAAAAGTTCTTTTTGGTCAAAACAATTGGTAAGTACGACATTATATCTTCTTTGTAACTATAAACGCATCTACAAACAATGTTTAGTGATATTGTTCTTGCGAACTTTGTATACAATGACATGGAAAGCAAACGTTAAAATATACATACTTTGTAGTTCGTGTCTCGCATTTTAAAGATTTATTTTAGGACATCTGTTTTATAGTCGCTGTCGAACTGAAATATTTAGTGATATTGATCGCAAACGTCGCGTTTATAGCTGGTCGTATTGTTTTAGAACCCTCGTAGAAACGAAGATTCCCCAAAACTAATCTTATCTGCTGAGGGCTGGTGTTTGACATTCATACGGACGGGCGCGTAAAATCTTATTCTCTTGGTTTTTTTTACTATATTGTGTACGTATATTAAGGTTTTCTGTTGACGTACCAATTACACACACGCTACATTAATTTATCATTTCAATGGAAACAAATTAAAAATAAACATAACCATGTTTAATTTCATTAAATTATTATTCATCCTACATTATTTTTAGTCCTACCAACTTGTTCACACTGGCGCAACCTCTTCAAGGAACAACTGATTTTCACTCCCTGTCGTGCGAGTCCGTTTTATTGATACCAACTACTCGACCCAGTCGTAAGGGGTGATTTGGCTTTGCCTATATGTTTTCATATAAAAACCACCAGATAACAGGTTCGCATGGAACGAACGTCATCAAATGAAACTCGGAATACACCCTCTAATTGACACCATGACACACAACACGACCCCGTGAATAAAGCCGTGCAGGTTGAAAGCTAAAAGTTGTTTTGGTTTCTGGCTTCGCTTCAAATGCTTTTGTAGTAGTATTGTTGTATTTTCAGTACCTGTACATGTGCCAAGTGCTCTAAAAGAATCTGTTTGAGACGCACTTATTAAAATCCTTTCACATCACTGCTTATAAAGAAACTTGTGAAACGACAAGAAGAAATTCCACTTTGTATTTTTTTATGAAGTCAATTTAAAATAAGAAACTTGTAAAAAGATACAGTACCTTCTTCGCCTGTGCACGATGTTGAAGATAATTAGCGCGATAGCCGCCAGAATGCCAGCTACGCAGAGAGCAGTCATACATGCGAACAGAGGTAGAGACACTGTCCGGAGTTCCTTTACGATCACTGTTCGATCGGGGGGTACTTTGCCACCTGTAAATACAAAAACTCAGTTAGCAATGTCCTGAAAATCGATAAGGAAATCCATTCTAATTTAAATCAGCTTAAATTAGTAAGTTTATTTATTGATGTGGAAATAGATATGGATTATCGATGTGGAAATTGGTATTTATTATTGGCAAACAATTTTTTGTTTAATTTTTTTCTTTAAAGAAATATTGTTCAAAGGCCGAAAGTTTTTATTAGATCATTTTATTATGTCTAAACGATATCACTGGCTTTTAAACTGCTGGCTTTTATTCAATGAGCGAGTATTTTGAACATTGTAAAAAAATGTACTTGTACCTTTTATGTAAAAAAATCATGTAAATAAATTTGTCTATAAATAAAACGTAGGTAGGAGGAGTCTTGCATAACTGATAGACGGTGCTAAACCTTATTTTAGGAGTTTGTGACAGGGTCACAGGCTTGCAAAGATCATAAAAGAGTCGTAAAATACTCGATACGCGCTACCAAGTCTAGTGTTGAAGAACAATTTATTTATATCCATGATTTATTTACTAAACAAATGAAAGAGACTATTAC
Organism: Plemyria rubiginata; assembly: GCA_963576535.1. Lineage (NCBI taxonomy): Eukaryota > Metazoa > Arthropoda > Insecta > Lepidoptera > Geometridae > Plemyria > Plemyria rubiginata. The sequence continues at coordinate 9,276,525 of OY754908.1, read as the reverse complement.
CTTTGATTAATGGAGACAACCCGAAAAATAAATGAATCTGTTAAATCTTGGAACCAGTTTTGTTCTGTAAAATATTGCTTTCAGATAATGTAAAAGTTTCTCTTTTGGAATTACCCAAAGGATTTTTTTGTTGTAAGTGAACACAAGTTTTGTGGTGATACAACTAGTAAGGCAGTTGATTAGAATAAAGCAGCTAAAATGAATTATAACGACGAAGCCGCATCTCTACGGATTGTTTATGAAACATATACCTACATCATACCTAAAAGTGCACATTACATAGCTAAAAAGCGCTCACCCCTTTAAATGGTGCTAACGAGCTGAGTTCTTACCTATCGTGGAGCATTCTAACAAAAAATAATATTATTAAAGGAATCAAACCTTCGCGAGGTATAAAATCACCCATGACAACACTTTGACTACCTAAATTACTATAGGTAAATCACTATTATCTATCTATATGTATAAGTATAACTAATACATGACATTATTCATAAAAAATTTGGCTCTTGATTCGACGTGCTTTGCTTTGATGCCTTTGGTAGAAATATCAAACTTGCCTTTTGTGACATAGGACATACCATAACTACGATATCCGAATGAATTAAATTACCAATACCGTAGTTGTTCCTCTAGTAGTTCCTCTAAAATCCGATTATTTTAATATTGTTCATCATAAGTCTAGCTTCCAGGAACAAATAATTTGGATTTATTTTTGTCAAAAGCAGATTTACTTATTTTTTATTCACACGCAGAATGTAACCTCAAGATCCACTTTACTTATTTACAGATAGCTAAACTCCCTCGCTTTGTTGCCTTTAGGCTCTTTTACGCTTGACTGTTAAATAACAGCTTTGGGGCGTCAATGTCGTTTTCTTCGATTGAACGTACGTATCTATACAGTTTACTTTAAATGTTTGTTTCATCACAATATTTTATTAACGTGATTTTTCAATGTCTATTGCAATAGTACATTGTTCACCGAGAGGAGAAAGTGACCGATTACCGTAGAGGGTGTCGTTTGAAGCCCGAGCCGTAGGCGAGGGCTAAAAAACTAAATAAAAAATAAAACTGAATCCTCAAACAACACACAAGTTGAAAATGGCGCCAATGGCGTCCGCAATTTTCACATGTTCTTTTTTCAAATTGTTTATCCTGCCGCCGCAGGGTCGCACTGCCAGCCCGACACCATCCAACACACAGCTAGTGGCCAGTGTCATTTTGCGAACTTAGAGATAAAAGCTCACTGTAAAAACTTTTTGGCTTTTGATATTTAGGTTACCGGCGCATAGTCTTACCCAAAATTAAACAAGAAAAACCACGTAAGAAATGGATTTTCATACACTTTTCTCTCCCGCTCAGATGCGTTTTCTCCCCGCATATTTGTTCGATATGCAATGACGTACTTTCTACCGTAAATTTGATAAAGTATCAAGGTACTTTCCAAGCAGGTGTAGTATAATAGTTATTTGTTATACAAGAGTGCAAAGTTGCTTTTTAACCGCGTGTTCAATTTTGATGACCGAGCAAGCGAAGGATTCTAAAATTTAATCACGAGCGCAGCGAGTGATTCAAAATTAGAATCCTGAGCGTTAGCGAGGGAATCAAAAGAGCACGAGGTGAAAAATCTTTGCACTCGAGTGCAACACGTAACTTTTCATTCCACCTCAGCGAGGAAATGACTAAATGCAAAAAAAAAGTTTACAATCACAAGATAGGTACTTTTATTTCAGTTTAGGTATTAACTACTACATTTTTCACTTGTTTTCAAGTTTCTTGTTTTTAATATAAGGTTTAACAATGACGTGAAAAAATGCCGCGTAAAGAACCGCGTACAAAGCAAATTGAAAAAAGAACACCAAGAAGGTTCCGAGTCTGAGTTTTTAACAAATTAAAAAAAAGTTGTATGATATATTCGGCACCATAGAGGTAGCAGTAAATAGGTTTAATGTTTTTTTTTTAATTCACAAACTTAGTGCACACGATGTTCTAAATTCAATTTACTTTATCCTCTAGAGAATAAAAACGGCTTTTGCACTCAGATATTGAAGAGCAAAATTACTCTTTCCGAGATGGTGGGATGAAAAATATTTTTCCTATAAGTTAACGATTTCTTTGGTGCGATTGAGTAAACTAAGCAAAAATTTTAAATACATTTAGATCATGCCTATTTCTGAAACCTGAATATGAGTATGAGTAGGTAAATCATGGAAATGTTTTTTTTTTCAAATTCTCAAAATACTTAGCTATCGTTATATTGAAGCGTATTTTTACTACATTATAGGGATATTTAATTTTTAAGAAATGCTGTTAGTTACTGAAAAAAAACCGGAACAGCTTCCCGACTTTGATCCAGGCACGGTAGACATCCCTTCAGATCTGTTATTACCAAGTAATAACTCAAAATAGTTTTAACTAGCTGCGCCCTGCGGTTTCACCCGCGTGATTTTTTGTTTTTCCGAACATTTTCATATTTATTCACCTTTTAAACCTTGAACTCCACGAACATTTCAGGGCCAAAATTAGCCAAATCGGATCAGCCGTTCTAGAGTTTTAGTGAGACTAACGAACAGCAATTCATTTATATATATATAGATTTGAATATTAAAAAACCGTTAACCACTTCAAATTTAACTCTTGATGTTTTACTTTAAACTAAATTAAAATGCCACCAAAAATATTTGCACTTTTTTGGAAAACAACTAGAGTAGCAAATTTTTTTTAATAAGCCCATTTTTTAATAAGAACTTATTAAAAAAGTGTTAGATTATGAGAATAATAAGGTAACTATTATATCAGAAAGTAATCAAATGGGCACATAACATTTTTATTGCACAGTCACCAAGTGTGATATGAAATTGCCTCCCCTTTTACACAAACTATAAAACTAACTGGTAAAGCTCGGGTGCGTTGACGGGAATTTTTCACATTCGTACTACAAAGTTTTTATATTTTAGCAGAGGGAATCGTTTACCACTGCATACGCTAAAATGTTTGCTCTTTGCAAAAATGCTTGCTCGTATACAAAATATGAGATTCGTGCTTATCACTTATATTTCATTTTTTATGACGACATGTACGCAAATTGGAGTGGATGGCGCAACATCAAATATTGTGCTATACAAGATATGACTGCGTGCATGGTGCATCAAACTTTAAATTTTTACATATTATTATATAGGTATAACTCTAACAAATTAAACGCTGAATTATCAAGCTTATAAAACAAAACAAAATAGCGATCTCTATTGTTAGCATAAATCTATTTACATCCAAATACTCACACGGATACGCATTTGAGCTGTATCAGTATGTATTGTGTACCAGGTGTAGTACAATATACCCTACAATGTCCTACATAAGCAGTTATATGGTTATATTTTACCAATATACATCAAAGGTAAATATTCCACCCATTCGCACCAAGTGCTATTTTTTCATTTATTTGGGTAAACGCTTTGCTTCTACCAAGGAAAGGAACCCATGCCTTCTGCGCGAAGCGCTTTGCTTCTACCACCATTTTGCGAATCACTAAGCAGTGGAATTCATTACTGTCGTCTGTTTTTCCTGACCATTACATTGAGTCTCTTCAAGGCAAGAGTGAATAAGTATCTTCTAGACCGTTCTGCTCCATCGGCGGCTACATCGTCGCTTACCAACAGAGAGCCAAAGGACAGTCTATTAATTATTTAAAAACAAAAGGTACTTACCAACCCATCGTTCCCGGTCCAGCCATGTCAGGTTATCAGCTTGCGTGTCGTAGTATCCGAGCTTCACGTAATGGTTGTCTGTTAGCTGTTCTATCTGCGTGAGCGCGATCCTGTCGCCTTGGGACGAGAAGGCTACTAAGCCCTGTGAAGTACAAATGTCTTTAGTACTATAAATACTAAGTATAATCTCTCTAATAAATCTAAGGAAATAAGGATCTAATAAGGAAATAATTTTGATGTTAATAAGTACATTACTTTATAGGATGGTTTAATTTGTCTAATGTTTTTATTATACTCTTGTTATCATTAATTTTATATTGCACCCTAACCAACCATCTTGTTCTAGGCTCCTCTCCATCCAAATCATAAAAAACTATCTGTTCCAGACAACTGTCTGGAAGAGATTGCTTTTTAGCGATAAGACCGCTAATAATAATGTGTCCTATTTTGTTAGTTTTAAGGTGTGCAATAATACATTTCATTCATTCATTAATTATTATTAAATCATCAAATTATGCCAGCTCAGTGATCACATCTCCATAACCTATTACTTAATGCAAGTAATTGGTGGAACTAGCTAATACGTTGACACAAATTACTCGCTAATTGAACGGCTTACCTACGTTGTTAGTTTATGAGCTAGCGTGTATCATAGTATAGTGGGAAAAATAAGAATTATGTTGAAGAAAAAATTGCCAGGATCTTTTTTTTTTGATATTTGACTTAATTTGTACAGCCCCAAAAAAATGCAATACATTTTGAATACAGTCGGCGAAAAGTAGATGAAAATTTCCGCGGGTGAATTATCTAAACTTATATGCCATAGTAACAGTAGTACTTATCATTAGTAGTGCCTTGAGAAAAAACTATAATATGCAAACCAACGTTGCCATTTTATTCTGAAAAAATGACCATTGCATAACTAACATTGTAATTCTACTTTAGCTACTGACAAACCATTTTGTACAAAATGTACGTTGCCACGGAAATGAGCTGAGTGTAAACGCAGCATTATCAGTGGTCACGATGATTTTTCGACTAGTGAGTTATTTTGTTTAATGAAAGAAGTCATAGAAATGCTTTACCCACGCTATGGAATCGGCCAAACAAAATCGTTGGACACTATCTATCTACACTCAATTTTAGATTGTATTGACTTGCAATAGAGTTTGTAGTCAGTTACTAGATTGTAGTTCATTTAAGCAACACCACAGCGCTAGTGTTCAATGCAATGAAGGCAGCTGCAGACTTGACGTTTGGCTTGGCACCTTTGTATGTACCTAATTTCATTATTCATATTTTTTCGATTTAGGTATTTGAAAATTTTGTCTGAGGATATTTGTTTGAAACGGTGTAAATAAAATGGGTGTAACTAAATGTTGTGTCCCTAGGTGCGAGTCTAAAAGCGACAGTGGTATCATAGGTATTACACTGTTTTCCACGAGCACCTTACAGAAAAAGTTTGTGGCTCAAACAAATAAACTGTAAATCTTTAAATTTACTCAATACCATTCAAATAAGGAGTAAATGAGTTTGTCCCAAACATTTTGAGCGTAAATTTGACGAAAATGATCGCCTGAATTGCCTCATTGCGCGGCCAACTTTATTTACGGCGGCAGAAATTTGTAGTGAGATTCCACTAAACGGACAAAGTAAGTACCTAATTTGCTGGTTCCTAGTGATTCAAATATCTCTCTAAATTCTTCAATTATTATTATTGTCCATAAATATAGATTGCAATCGTTAAAATAGTACAAAAACATAAATAACAGTGATCGATGTAAAAAATAGGGATGTGCTACATAAATGCTATTATTTTATTTGCTATCGATGTTTTGTTATTTTTACCCCGACTGCAGACATAAATGTTTCTATATGGAGGGTAATATTTTAAAGAGTAAGTATGTATGTACGTATGCCCCTTACTTTGACACGCTGCTCTGCACCCTAAAAAGGTTAAAAAAAAGGCATAAAAAGGTATCATTATAACAATGATATGCCACCATTTTGGCAAAAACTACTTAATAGTACATTTAACGTAAGGTCTCCTTCAAAAAAGGCAGGCTGGAAATACGGTTACAATTTTTAGATTGACAATAGGTTCTGTAATGTCTTATTCTCTAATTTCAGGCGATGAACTTGATGTAAACAACTGTATCGAAGATTGCAGCAAATATCACATAAAACCAGGAATCTCAAGAGTACAATACACCGATTACAAATGAGCACAAAATTTGTGGAGTCAAAGCTATTTTCCAATTTCGATAAACTGCCACATCTGACAAAATCTTTTATTACGATGCAACTGAAATGTGTAAATAGAAAACCAAAGCTTCGAAGGTATTCATTGGAAGAGAAAGTCATGTGCTTAGCTTTGCTAAAATGTAGTCCCAAAGAATATCGTCTTCTTCGTGCGATGTTTTACTTACCATCTAGAAGAACTTTGTCAAAGTTGATTCAAAACATACATGTTACAACTGGAATAAATAAATGCTTGGTTAATGTTTTAAAGAAAAAAGTAATGAAATGGAATGAACTTCAAAAAATGTGTTCAATAGTATTTGATGAGGTATCATTGGATCCACGCTTAAAATATTCAGCACATGAAGATAAAATTTATGGGCATACCGATTTAGACGACGATGTAAATCAAAAGCTCGCAGACCATGCTTGTGTATTTATGATCAGAGGTAGGTATTATAATATTGATACAATTTGAATTAGCTATTCGGACCATTACGTACGAAGTTATGACCAAATTACTAGAGAAGTTCACTGAGTGACCGCCGCGGGTGCGTGTGACGTCACTGGGCCGCCCGTTAACCGTAGGCAGATATCAGTTTTTAGTGATTTACTCCGAAACTAACAGTTTAGGAAAAAAAACTTACAGAACCAAATAGACTCAGTTTTGAGAGACCCATCGAATAAAAAAATAAAAATAAAATCCATTCGATGGGTCTCTCAAACCTCTCATTAATATTCTTATCTCTCTTCTAATTAATATAGTGCTGCAGAATTTTATAATGTCTTGTATACTAATTTTTGTTTTTATAGTGCGAAAGCACTCAGGTTCTGGGTAATTTGTCTGTTGTTTTTTTTGTCTTGTATAATTTTATTGTAAAAAATATTGTGCACATAATATATTATGTTTAATAAATAATAACCAAAATATAAAATCCTTCGTTTTTTATTTCAAGTTCTACTTTTGTATAACAACAAGTGGTATGTAGGTACATCAATATCGATATCTTATAGATATTGGTGCATCACTAGCAGGACGCAAAAGATAGCATCATATCTCTGTCTCTTTCTAAATGCACACTAGCGACATCCACTCGATAAACGGAACTGTAATTAGCGTCCACAGCTAATAAAGGTCCGATTCCTATCTGTCCTTTAGGACTATACTTATAAATCTGTGGCTTTACCTCTGAAAATGTAATCAAGCGGACATGGGCACGCACATTGACTTCACAGACAACGTGATGACATAATTGCCACAGTCTGTGTAAATATTCGAACTCTATTAGCATATCGAGTAGGTATGCTTATAGAGTATGAGTATACCTATGAGTAACGAAAAATTTGGAGCACCTCTGACCGTATGACCGTCTGACTTCTCTCTTCGTCTGAGTTCGATTCCCTATTTAACCATGTTAAAATTAAAATATCTATCTATGAATGCAGTTTAAATTGTTTTTAAAATTCAAATAATGTCTTCGTTCAGTGAAACGTTCCTACAATATTGAAGGTACTTTCCCTCCATGTGGCATATCCGTGGGACTCCCTGTGTAGGATGTTTTAGCTTTCTACTTGTTTTTTTGACAACTTATCAACTTGCAAAACTAAGAACATGATAATACTTTTCATATTCTATGAATGTCTAGCAAAACATACACTAACCTTTCTTTGTAAACTATTATAATATCACTTGTAGTAAGAAAGCAAAAATAAAAAATCTCGTGTTGGTTTAGTTAGATATTATTCCGCCCCGTACTTGCTGTGCCGTCTCTTGGGTCTTGTGTATCTGCATTCTCTGCGTAGTAGTAAGATTGCAATACCCCTGAGCAATTTATATCTACAATTTGCCGACGCGACATTGTTTTTTATGTCTCTTACTCGTGGGCTGGGACATAGCTGGCTTTTGTTTCTTTCCAACTTGAATTTGGAATGAATTGTTTTTGAATTACTTTCTACAATTTACAGCAGTATGAATAATGTTCACGGTACTTTTTGAGCCGGCTGATTTTTGTTAAATACATAAAACGAGGTAAGAGTTTGAAGCCGATATTCCTTCTTCCGACTCCACGTTAATTAAGTACACCACGATTGAAAATTCACAGTATATCACAGATTTATATTATTTGATTTTCAAAAAATTTTAAAAACGAAACTGAGAATGGGCACTTCGCAGGAAGACAGCGTATAATTGGATCCACTGAGACTACAGACTAATGAAATATGAACTAAATAAACGTTGTGAAAAGTAAACTAATAACAAGAACGAATGTAATTTTTATAATGACTCACTCCATTAACTCTCTCCATTCTATCTTTAATTGAAGATTTTAATTTTTGTGAGTGACTACTATCGTTATTACTACTAGTACTAGTATACAAACTTACCGAAACACCTAGAAATGAAGTTGAGTTTATAGCCTCGTAGATATCATCAGCTATCTTCTTGTTCGTGTATGTGAAGTTTTTCAAGCTCAAGCCGCTTTTCTCTAGCTTTTGCATTGTCTTGTTGAATGCTAAAACATATAAAATACATCAATACTGCTTAAGTATAGAAGATCTATGTCACACGTACATTTGTAAATTTTTGCCAAAAAACATGTTTTTTTGTTTTTTTCATTTCAAATTATGAAATTATCAACTACAATATAATTATCTCATTCATAGCGGGGGCATCCCCACCCGATGGACTGACAATTGTTATTGTAGACAGGCAATATCCAGCAGTGGACTACTTCAAGTTAATGGTGATGATGATAGATCTCGCTCTTGCTCTTACAACTTCAGGGAATCTAAGTCAGGCTGAGCTAATACATTTTACTTCAAGCTCTCAAACAATAGGATCTAAATTGAGCGTTAATTAATTCAGTTTTTTAGCAAAACGATAGCTCTAGTTTCTATCTATAGTCTAGTTTTGAATGAACTTTCACAAGCAACACATTAAACTACGAACAAGTTGAATTCAAAGTAATTTGATCACTTCCCAGCTGGCATTATCTGCTACCACAAAATTAGTAGTATAGTTTCGAGGCTTGCTAATTTTAAGTATTTAGGTAGAAATGTCAGATAGTTTCTATTGATCTATTTAAAAGTGAAATCATTTTAAAATGCAGGCAACCGTCAAATAAGTTTTTGCTGCGATTTTTTATCTACCTTCTTAATTTATAAAAAAAAGTATATAAGTAGTACACATAAGTATAATATAAGAAAGTATATAAAAAAAGTCAAAATGCACAAACGAAAATTTGTTTGATGGTCGTCAGCCTTATAATAAAGGTTTATGATACGAGTCAAAAAGGTAAGTACCTCAGTGACACGTTCGTTTCTTGTGTTTATGAGCGTGACTACTCAAATACAGCTAATGCTTTGTTGGAAGTAATTTCGTCCTAATTACACCACCATTTACAACGTAATTTGCTCTGGCATTACATGAATGAACCTTTCAATTGGATATACCAGAGGGATAGAGTATTCATAAAGAAGAATAAGAATAAGAATAAGAAATATTTATTGTAAAACTGTGTAAAAAAGATCTTAAAATAGGCATAGCATAGTTCCAACAGTCTACCCATTTCGGGCGTACAATATTGTTATGGGCTAGGTTTAACACTACAGCTTATCATACTTAGCTTAGCATATCACAGTCTAAATTAGGTAGTATTCTTCTAAATTGTAATAAACTTTACTAATAAGCCATTTTTTTAATTTATGTTTAAATAAGTCTCCCTTGGTTTCTTTTAAATCTATTGGTAAGTGATTATATATTTTAATAGCTGTATAATAGGTACTTTTGTAAAATATTGTATTATTTACTTGAGGAATACAGATATTATATTTGTGCTTACTACGTAAAATATCTGAACGACTAGATTTTTTATTAAAATAGGTCACATTATTTCTAACAAACAAACATATTTCCAGAATAAATATCCCAGTTAAAGTTAGTATGTTATTCTCTTTAAAAACAGAACGGAGCGAATCAGTACTTTTCATGTTATATATGGCTCTAATACATTTCTTTTGCATTAAAAATACAGATTTTACATTAACTGAATTACCCCAAAATATCACTCCATAACATAAGTGAGGAAAAACGTGGCCATAGTACGTATTTTTTGCTACAGATGTAGAAGAAACATGACTTAGAGTTGAGATTGCATAGCAATATTTAGAGATTTGTTGATTAACTTTACTAATGTGAGATTTCCAGTTTAAATTTGTATCAATTTTTATGCCAAGAAAATTAATTTCGTTGATCTCGTCAACAGTGTTACTGTTGTGGGTAATATTTAATTTTATTGGGGGTGTTTTATGATGTTTGAATCTTAAAAGTTTAGTTTTATCAATATTTACTTTAAGATTAATTGAACCTAACCAGCTAATTATATTACTAAGGGTATCGTTTATTTCAGTCTCAAATTTATTTATATCACTGTTATCATGAGGTATAAAGATCGTAGCATCATCTGCAAACATGACGCATACGTGTTTTGTTATTTGTGGTAAATCATTTATGTATATTAGAAATAGTAGTGGCCCGAGTACACTACCTTGCGGTACTCCGAGCAAGATATTTTCAAAACCAGATTCTATGCGTTCTATCGTTTTTGTTTTTTTATTGTACGTTTCTATCATAGTGGACTGACTTCTACCAGCTAAATATGACTGCATCAATGTTAATGCTGCGCCTCTTATGCCTATTATTTCAAGTTTATCAATGAGAATATCATGAACAACGCAGTCAAACGCTTTTGATAAATCTAAGAATAAAGCGACTCCAGGCTTATTGTTATTGATTTCCTCCCATACCTGTCTTAAAGTTTTAAATATGGCTAGTGTTGTGTTTTTTCCTTTTTGAAACCCAAATTGATTTGGATTTATAATATTTTTTGATTCTAAAAATGAGAAGACTATTGTAAATTGCTTTTTCAAATATTTTGGAAATACTGGGAAGAATTGCTATTGGTCTGAAAAAGAAAAAGAAAAAGAAACGTGATACAGAGTGTAGGTATATGCCTAAAATAACTATAAGCGTTGAAAGCTTTTTGACGCTATTTTATAATTTGTGTAATTAGTTTAGTACATAACTAGGTATATTAACTTCTTGGTGAAAATTCTGATTAGTGGTGATTCTGATAGTGAAAGAATTTGGAGTTTAAACTTGGTACTGAGAGAATAAGGGGACAAATACCGTGCACGGGGATCAAAGTCGTGAAACTGTTTCAGTTATTAATATACATATATTAAATGTGATAGTATGATGAGATCGAGTAACATTATAGGTGTGTTTTGTAGCTGTGAGTGGTGTGTGTATCAAAAGAATTGCATTTTTAATAACATACACGGTTAAAGTGATATTGAATCAGCGCATGTATGTATTGCATTGTATCTCAAAACTCTGAACCGTAAAACTACTATCGCTTGAGCAACTCGTTCACTCAAGTGACACGACCTATCGCTATTGCTCAAACTGTATAGATGTTTTACGGCTGGTTTCTGAAAGCTCGATCAAACCTAATCTGATTTCAAATCACTAGAAATTTCAGTTAAATTACGAATTTACCTGAAATTTAATTTTTTAGATTTATTTATTTATTTATTTATTTATTGCCAACATGTACATACATCAGTTATATTATAGCTTAGGTCTAAGGTAGCTAATAAGCGAGTACATGTACCCTGTAGGGCGCTGCAATTTATGTAGAAATAAGGTAGGTACAATAATTAATTAATAGGTACTACTTGACTATAGGTACTATAATAGGTAGGTAGGCCCATAGTATACAATAGCATAATGGCATGCAGCTACAATAAAAGTAACAAGCAAAATGTCTCGATATAATAAAGTCAAATAAGGTAGGCACTAATGTCAACTAGGTATTCGATTAGATAAATTAAATTTAAATTGTCTATTTTACGGAAAAGTCACTCACAAGTTTTTTATCGGTTAAGAATTCTTCTACGGAGTAATAGCATTTAGATAAGAGTAGGTTTTTTAGATTATTATTAAATAGGGAGTCTTTGGTTTCATTTTTAATTATGTCAGGAATTTTGTTGTAAACTTTTATTAGTCTAGAATCGGGACTTTTGTTAAAATAGCAAACGATTTGATATGTGTTTAGATTTGATCAAGCTTTCAGACGCCGGCCGTTAGTAGTCGAAAGCTTTTTACATTTTTACCCATCAAAATTTTAACAAAAACAAAAATTTTATTGCATCATAATAAAAAAAACTACAGTCACCAATAGAAATTTAAGAGCGGTAAAACAATAATAGCTTATACGATACATAGTGTAAACAACAGAACGTGAGCTTTAGAGCGCTCACGCGATGGTAGCAATGTGCGGTCAGCTTTAAAGGTAATATAAAACATAATAAATACATTACCTAGAGCGACTGCCCAAACAGCGTCGTAAGCCAAAGGTGCCTCCTGATATCCCTCGGGGTACTTTTCGCCGTCGATGTCGTACCCGGCCGCTTTCAGGGCTTCGTTTAACCGTAACCTGCCAACATAAAGTACAAAAATTTTTAGAGTGAGAGTTGCTATCATCACGATTGGCAGGCGGATTGGTGAATGCAGTGATGATATACTCAGGAAATACTGCTGCCCATTTCCCGGTGTTCTCTCAATCACCTTTTACGACATCTATAACGGGAGAGTATGGAAGAATTTCAAAGTTAGCTAAAGGAGGTCTTCTTTATCGACTTTGACGTAAAGGTATTTAAGTTCGTTTGATCATTAATTAATGTCATTGATTATTTAAAAATACAATGACTTTGTCTGAGGCTATAGAATAATAGCGTTTGTATTGAAGTATGGCCAATTGACTTCGTACAATGAGCTGTAAATGGGGTCCTCATTTCCGATACCACATTGTCTAAATTACTATTGTACCTATTGATTATTTATTTAATCATAGCCGTATATTGTATGACGTGTTTGAACTGACTGAGTTATTATTATCACGAACATTCGGCTCTGACTATAAATATTTCACTGACATATATCGCGTTTAAATACTGACGTGTTTATTCTTTTTCTTTTTTTTCTATTGTGGATTTGTTCAGTGCCAGGGGCTACTTGTTACTTATGCCGCTATTGAGACCGTAGCTATTTTTATTTTCTCGAAGTTCCTGTTTGCGACTCACAATGATCCTGCTACATAGTCGAAGCTTCAAAAAATAACAAAAGAAATACGCAATACATAATATAATAATATGTACCCGAGTAATAAATGATTGACTGTTAACGTTAACGTTGACTATAGGCAATTCAACAGTTCTGTTGAATTGCCTATAGTCAAGGTTCAGCAATAGGTAGGCACATTAAAATATCGGTTAATACAATTGCCTATAAAACATTTCAAAATTCGTGCTCCTGTTTCAGAACTTACTAATTTTAAAACTTCTCAACAGTTATAACATTTCTTGCCTGGTTTGTATTCACGCCATCTCACAGCATCATAAAATAGTTCGCGTAAACTTGTTAGTTATTTTATCCACAATATGTACGTCTATTTTGTTCGCAGAGCTACTGGCCGCGATGAAAAGCTTATTGCTATAGGCCCCCGGGACGCCGACGGTACTTAGCTTTGTTCAGGAGCGAAGACTTTCTTGAATAAGTGCACAGTGCAGTTAAGAGGAAACAAGCGAGTTGGATACATTAGAAGCCTTTTAAACTTCTATTCTCTGCTACAATTATAATGCATAGCTTTTCATGTATGCACTCTATGAGTGCAATACAAGTGAGTACATTTTGATAAGAGTGGAACTCCTTGCCGGCGTCTGTTTTTACAGATGCCTGAATTTGGATGTCTTCAAGAGACGAGTGAATAGGTATCTTCTAGGTAAGCGTGCTACACCGTAGACCGCATCGTCACTTACCATCAGGTGAGATAGCGGTCGAACGTTTTACCTATAATATGTAAAAAAAGAGTATTTCATGAGTTTAATAAAAATACAATTTAAGACCAAATCTAACTTTCTTTGGAGATTTCACTGCATAACATCATAATGAGTTTTTGAATTATGTTTTGCTACAATACAACTTGTATTTGAGGCATCTTTGTAAGGACATGTCAATTTTTATTGTTTAAGATTTGGAAGTTTTAAAAAAACGTGCTACAAAAAGAAAGAAGGCTCAGTTGTAAAAGAAACCTCAAAAAGGTTGAAGGTGTAGAAAAGTAATGAAATTTTGCACATCAGGCCCAGTAGGCCAGTCTCTTGCTTATACTTTACTTATTTAAGTTACATTGGGTTTTTATGGCAGGGTCTGTTGTGTATTCAAAAGAATTGAATTCCTTGGGTTTGTGGAACTTTGAAGGGATTTTAACGTAACGCCACAAAGGATTTCTCGCTAGAATAAAACTAGCTAGCTTGCTGTCCAACTATCTATATTTATATATGTCACTACCACGCACATGGATTTCGGTTTTCCGTTCAACTAAGATATTTTATCGCAGTGTGAACGTCGCCAGAAAGCAAGCTATTCTTGAGATCGACGGTTTGTCCTGAAACTGTAAGAATCCAGACCGACAATACACATTTGCGTTAATCATATTATTATCATTACACTGTGGATTGTGGATGATGTACAAAAAACCAACTTTTGTTCACTGAACATGACAAAAAGGCTTATTTGTAATAAATGAAGTACTTTAGGTAATTAATTCTCTCGTCGTGCCCACAATTCTTTACGATTCATATCCCAGCTGCTTCCCATACGTTTCACATCTGCATAAATAATGAGTTTGCTCTCATTTTGCAGTCGTTTGAGTAACATTTAAGCAATCTCAAAGTAACGAGGGATGAAATTAGGACAATAAAGTCACATTAACACAGTTGGATACTCCTTTATCCATAAAATGTAAAATTTATTGAAACTAGCTTATATGCAGTTGTTTGTACAGTCACCAATAGACGTATTTACATGAACATTTGGTTTGAATTAAAAAATCTAATAACTCAACAACTTGTGACTTTATGATCAACATTTTGACTAATATTTGAAGATCTACACCATTTATCTAAATAAAAGAAAGAAAAATGTTTAAAAAATTTAACTATGAATCTACTTTGCTAACTGTATAAACTGCACAGTATATTTTATGTTATAAGTAACAGCTGGCTTTAACAGCAAAAGGACACATATTTTAGAAAAAAATATCAACTTGTGTGAGAATATCAACAAAAACGAAACAAACGACGCATCATTTACTTTGATCTCTCCCCGATTGTATACTCTTTACGCCAAGCTCACAGGAAAGTTGGGCTAAGGATATCCAATTTATCATGGATTACAATCTCAGAGAATTTTTATTTCACTCCTCAAACAATACCATTCACTTGGCTGATTCAAATTTGTATAACAATGTTGATGTCGTGTTTTAAATAAATCAGCTCAACACCCTTAAGTTATAAAAGAAAAAGAACGTGCACGCGATCAGAGGAAGCTGGTACGGCGAGGTCGATTTCTTCGAAGCACCATTTCTTCGGATAAAGCGTCCAATTCTAGTAAAGCTTAGAGGATTTATAAGTGAGAGGTCAATGCTAAACTTGAGGGCTATGATTCAATCTACATTTATATAAATCTTCTTTAAAAATTTTCAAGTATAAGCTTTTATATAAGGCCATATTATAGATACTCTCGTACCAAATATATAAATTGATAACCACATCATTCTTATACTAAACTAGCTGATCCCGCGGCTTTGCTCGCGTTCGTTTACTTTGAAAATCTCATACAAACATTCATCCCCTATTTTATCCCCTTGGGGGTAGAATTGATCAAAATCCTTTCTTAGCGGATGCCTACGTCATAACATCTACCTGCATGCCAAATTTCAGCCCGATCCGTCCAGTGGTTTGGGCTGTGCGTTGATAGATCACTATGTCAGTAAGTCAGTCACCTTTGAGTTATATATACTTAGATAGATATAATTAATGTACAACAATAATATATATTAAAAAAATATGATTTTTTATAATGTATACTTACTGCATTACTTTAAAGCTACCTAACATACTTACTAAAAAATTTGATATGGATAAATAAAAAAAAAAAAAAATAATAATAAAAAAAGTTAAAAAAAAGAGCATGCTTGCAAATTTTTTTTAAATTAAATAATAAAATGCATATTGTAACATATTTAGTAATTAAGCTAATTTGAATGTTTTGAAAAATGCAAAAGTATTTATAATCAAAAAAGTGTAATACGTATCAATAAGCAATCATGAATAAGCTAATCTTATTTCATAATTATACCTACTACTTATTCAATGGATAAATAAATGGCTTTATTATTATTATAGATACTCTCGTAAAGAGACGAAACGAGTAAAAAAAAACAAACTATTTGGTATCAACTTTTTATCCAAATATAATGGGTGTTTAAAAATATGTTCCGTCATTCAATTCTTTTTCGAACTATTAATGACTAGTTGCGCCCCGCGGTTTCACCCGCGCAGATTTGAATACCAGGTTTCCCACGGGATAAAAAGCAGCTTAAGTGCTATTCTAGACTATAATCCATCTCTCTGCCAATTTTCATCCAGATCCGTTCAGCCGTTCCGGCGCGAAAGAGTAACAAATATCCATCCATCCATCCCTCCATACAAACTTTCGCGTTTATACGAGTAATATTAGTAGGATTGTGTGCGACAAGGTATATACCTAGTATGTACCTATATAAATTGCATAGGCAGTGCTTCAAAGCTTCGAATATTGATGGCAGGCTAGCCTTCGATAGCATACATAAAAGCGGAGTACTCGGTACGAAACCTTCTTCCATTTTGAATTTGTAATTGAACAAACAGGAATTCATTGAAGCTGGGGATGCAATTTGGCGTTGTAAAAACGTAGGAGTCAATTTTAGACTGGCTATCTAGCATAGGCAGTGTGGTATAGGCCAGTTTTTTACCCTTTACTGTTTAAAAAAAAACTTTATGATGTTCCAAATAAAAAAAACTTGCCGAAAATCCTCAGAGGTCATCCCAGATATAGTAGTCTGATTTGAGTTCTGGTTCCACATGAGCGCTTCTGTTGTTAGATGTCCTTCTGCAGCCTCTCTCATCTGCTCTACTGTGCAATCGATGCCTTCGCGGTCCAGGTTGGTCTCGAACCAGTTGTCTTCGTACCATCCTGGGAATAAGCAAGGGATGGAAAAATGTTAAATCATCTGTGAACCAGTCAATTCATCGTCTCTTGACCTTATTATTACTAGGCATATATCTCAGAAATTTTACATAGAGAGCATTTTGGGTACCTATTGGGGCTCTAACATTAACTAAGTATTTAGCCTGAGAGGTGTACGTGTACAGTAATCTGTTGATTGAAATAAATTAGGACTTACTCTTAGGCATAAAAATAATACCTGTATGCTTCTTATTTTTGACTGACCTAAAACGATAAATAAATAAATAAATAAATAAATAATGCTGGACAATCCACACAGCACTATCTAGCCCCAAAGTAAGCTATTCAAAGCTTGTGTTATGGGTACTAAATAACTGATATATTTAATACATTATATACTTACATAGATAGATATTTTTTTATTATACATAGAAAACACCCAAACCATCGGAACAAATTTCTGCAGATCGTACACAAATTTGTTCCAAGGCGGGAATCGAACCCGCAACCTCTTGCGTAGCAGGCAGGCTCTCGCCCGCTGCGCCACAGAGGTCGTCAAAACGATAGTTAAGAAAAGAAATAAAATAAGCGTTAGCGAATCCTTAAAATGTAAGTAATGCTGCTCGCATAAAAATATATTCTCTTGTACTCGTACAGCTATTGTGAATGGTAGACACGGTATACACTATAGGTACACGCAAAATTGTTCCCTTATTTGTACGCACGTAGCGCCCTGGCCGCACCCTCAGACCATTATTTATCCTTTTTCTAACCGATTCCTTTGTCCTGTTTGTTGGAAGAACCTGAGCCGAACAAATGTATGTTAGCTGTGACGTCTCTTCCTGTGCCGTCTCGCCTGCGGCCATCCATTTTCATAGAGCTTGAACGTCCGGAAGAAATACTTTGTGTTTACATAAATTTTGCTGCCCGATAAACGCACAAGCCAAATATTACGTTTATACGGCCATGTTAACTTACCTATTATTGGGATTGTATTAATCGTAGGTACATCAGCTATCTGGATGCCATATAGTAAAAACTCATCAAAGTTTTGGCCTAGAAAGACGGAACCAACGGTATTAGTCCACTAATGTTCAATTAAAAAAGTATTTGTGGAAATGTTCAATTGATTAAGTTAGACTAGAATCTGTCACAATGTATTTTGTGCCAAGAAATAGTTTTCAAATAAATGGGAATGCTGAATAATAATAAATGGGAACAACCGCTCATGAAACTTGCTGGGTGTGCATTGTTAAAATTTTGTAAGTACTTTAGGGATTTTGGTCACCATAAGAATGTAGGATAACAAAGCAAACTCGTAGAATGCAACCCATTTTCGTAAATACTTTTTTATATTCACGATATAATTTAGCATGAAAATGTGAAATGGACTTCGGGTGCAAATAAAATTGTATGTAATGAACCAGACCAGTTATATGTAATACCTGCCATTAAATATAAATTATATCGTGAATTTTAGAAATAATTACAAAAATATGTTGCATTCGACAAATGAAGGCAGGTGCTCCCTTCTCTGAGTACCTAACGCTTTCCGTCTGATAAAAAAAAACATTCTAGTCTAAGACATATTTATCAAAACCAAGATAGAATATATCAAACGTCTTGACATATGAAAATGCAGCGGACGTGTCGATAATTTTTATATGCAATGATCTCTTTAGTGAGCAATTTTAGGTCGTATAAAGTTTTAGTGCGGAAGAAAAATGATCCTTGGAAGTTATATTAGGGCCGACCGGACGTTGATAACCTGCCGAACTTGGGCTAAGGTTGGTACTCGTACCATTGGCAGTTTGCCAAAACCACGTAGTAAGTGAACCTATAATGTTGCAGTCAAAGCCCGAGACTACCCTACCCACGCTTTAGGTACAGTCGCCTGCAATACGATGTTTACACTTTAAAATTTTCTATCAACTTAGGTAAACCTTAGGCTTAAAATAATTAAATATTTAATATTTTTGTCGGTAATAACGATAAATCACAATTTTAGATTAGTTAGCGTACATAGGTATAGGCAAAATACAGATTGGATGTTTCTGAATTTGACTACTAATTCACAATAAAACTACGACAGCTAGGGCTTGAACTCAGATAATAACAAGGATGTCTACAAACTGAAGGTAACTTCCAGGTTCTCTTCTAAGGAAATGTCTACTATTCAGGCTTTACTTGTAGCATACACACTTATCTATTATGTTGGATCTGGACTTGAGTATAGAGCTTTGAAGTAATTTGAAGCACTGTTCACAAGAAATATTACAGGGACGTCAAACTTCACATTAAATATCGGTAGAATCACTCAAGTTATACAAAGTATGTCTATAAAAAATCCTTGCTCATAAAATTCATTTCTGGTGGAATTGATGTGGGAAAAATCGAATCAATGGCTTCTCGAACCAATTATTTACGCATTGAACTTTTGTAGCGGTTCTACAAGCAATTGAACTGACGATAAATGATTGATTAAACTCTTGGGTAACATGCAGAAGTTCTGTTTTACTTTACTGTGTAACAAAGGCAATGTTGACATTTTTACATAGCCGTTACATAGCAGGGATAAACTATGAAGTCTTCTATATCCAAACACATTTAAAATGTAAGATAACGGTGTGTTTGTCATAAGAATAAATAATCGTGATAAAGAGCTACGCTATGCATAGTTGGTGCTACGAAACAACAATGTGCGTAGCAGTGTAGCACATGTCAACAGTAAAGCCATTATACCACATATATATCACCAAATGTTTTAAATTATACGTTTAAAAGAGATAACAAATAAAATTTCTTTTTTTAATTGAGAGATCAACTAAAATTACTGTAGTTATTTACAAACTACTACTACTGTCTTTTACTGTCTTTTGCTGTGTTTTTACTGTCTTTTTTTACTACTTTTTTTTGTGTTTTAGCCTTTAAGTCGTCAATATAATATTTATTAATATTACCTACATAGTTGCAAATAAACATTTTTAATTTGATTTCATTTTGAAAAGACCCCAACTCTAACGTGTTATTATGTAGGTAATTACTATGATTACGAGTTTGTAATAGTAGAGCTCTTGGTGACAGAGCTCGTCCGGGAAAGTACAACCAGCGTACTCGTTTTAGCCGCCCGTAAAGCTCGCATTCCTGTGTTCCAAATATAAGGGTGTCGGGCGCCGGTACAAATAAAGACACATGAGACTCAACACCCTCAAGCCCCAGAGTGATGCAATGTTACATAGGACACGTCCTTGGTAGACGCGCTCTGTGAAGGAATGAAATTGTTATAGGCAGAAAACTACTCAACCACGGTGGTAAATGCATCTTCTCTTCTTTCCAGCATGATATGTTTTTATAGAAAAAACACTGGTAAGATCAATATTATAAACCGAACTTCCGAAACTTTAAAAAACGTAAACAGAAGTAAATCATGAGCATATCATGCAAATATTTATTTCCTGTTTATTTTACACTCGGGAATCGTTACTGTCGGAGTTCTCTCTCTTGCTCACTTTATCTAAGGATTTTTTCTCACTTCCATTACTGTCGCGCGCTGTGGTTTTTCTCTAGAGATTTTCTTCGGGATATTCATTAATAAATATCACCGTCAGGACCAAGAGACTCGTTTATAAGAAAAACATTGAGTTTAAGTAAAATTATACATTAAAAATACTTTAGTGTCATGGAATAAAGAGGATACAGCTCATTTCCCTTATTGCTTTTTTAACCGCATTGCATAAATTATTCTTCATAAAGCTTACAGACATTTGAAAATTTAGCGAGAACGCAATGCGTCGGCGGCCACATATCACTCCTTGTAATTCCGCCTGTTACGCAATTTATACAGTTTTCATATTATTACCAACTGTCGTTACTCATTTTAATGGTGCTTTAAATTTTCTTTATGAGAAACCACATACGTTCCACCAAAGAGCTAATAAAAGCAGCCAAATTCACATAGATACTGAATTACGTATAACTGACTAAGTCATAACTCACGCAACGTAGAATTGAATTATTGTGAGGGACATTTCTGTGGAATTATAATAATGCGAAGACGTGAGCGCGTCCTACGGAAAGGGATGAGCTTTTGTTTAAATGTCAGTTCCCCTGAGCCGAGACAACAATTTTCTGGACTTTAGGATAATCTTATTTATGAGGCTAACCGTAAAACGACAAATACTTCGTAGGGTTAACTCGACAATACTGACTTATTTTCCTAGAAAACTTCGTTAAATTTTGTCAATATTATATGAATCACTACGAAAATAAATTGTCTTATGTACGTATTTATTTTTATTTTAAGACATACTACAAATCTTTATCTATCCCTCAAAACAAGCAATGCATACAATGATAAAAGAAAGACTGAAAAAAAGAGAATTTTTAACACGTTTATTCAGAGTTCTTTTAATTACAAAAGGTTTGTTCTCGATGGGGATCGAACCCAAGGCTTACTTGTACAGACAGAAGGCTAGCCCCTCTATACACCTAGAGTCAGTTCAATTTTCTGCTATCAAAATAAACTTACCAAACGAAAACTAAGCGTAGGACGCCCTCCTACGAAAGGGCTCAGAATCGTTATCTCTGGAAACGTATAGGTGAGGCATTATCGAGCAGTGGACTTCTGTAGGCTGATGATGATGAATAAACTTACCAATGAAGAACCAGACGTACGATTTGCCGTACAATCTGTGTTTGTAGACCTCGCAGAGCACGCGCCTCGCTGCGACCACGTAGAACAGTCCGACGATCACTCGCGCGTCCTGCCGGCGCAGATTGCGGACCGCGTCCGCCGGGTCTGACAGGAACGATTGCCGGGTCACGATCTCGATGCTTGCCTTTTTGCAGTGCGCCTCTAAGTCTTCTACAGTCTGTGAGAACATTGACAAAAGAAAATAGAACAAATCTTAACTGGCGCATGACTCCATGCATGACGTAATCTATCAGTATGGAAGATATCCTTTCACGTTTTAGGTGGGAGTCGGAAAGCCAGGGGTGCGTGTAAAGCTAATAGTTATTTGTTTTATGGATTGTAATCTGCTGATATACAAATGCGAAAGATATACGATTTGAATGTTTGTGGCACAATACGCAAGCGAAGCTGTGGACGGTGGCTAGTAAAATATGAATCATTTTTAAATCCTGGTATCATCTTCCTGGACTGTTAGTTGTTTCCTATTCGACATTTACTACGAATAATAAAACATCTCTTCAGCCTTCTCATATAACATCGGTAGTTTAGATGTAAACGGGCGAGCATGAGAACTACGAAGAACATCCATGTGGTTAATTTTCCTTAAAAAGATAAAAGCATTATAATAGCGTGGTAATTTAGAAAGTGGAGTATTTGTGGACGTGCAAGTTTGTGGAAAACTGTAAAATCCACTATGGCCACACCTATTTTATGCTAAGAGGTTTTGCTAACGTTGTTACCCACAATATCCACTAAGTAAAGCTACGATAGATAATATTTGCATACTTAAAGCTTTATTGTAAGAAACTATTTTTTTTTTTAATTTTAGTGCCTTCGTCGAAATTCCTTATTTATTTGAAAACTCAACATAAACTCTGTTCTTATAAAATATTGCAACTTTTTCATCAAATTCTCTAGAAAAGAGAATTTAGATATTATTCAGATTTAGCCCACCTACCCACGCGTCTAAGTAGAGAACAAAATATGCAACATTTGGAACGAAATACTATAAAGTTTCAAGTTGGAGTTGTTTCCAAGCTTCAATTTCAGCGTAAATTTTACCTCCCGTGGGTGAAAGCAAAACAGAATGCGAGAACGTTTCAAACCCACTTATGCAGAAAAAACCGGGCCCGCTCTAATTACATTGAATTCAGCGTGAAAGAGTCTGCCCTATTCATTGCGAGTCACTATACACACAACCTCCTCTTGGCACCGCAAAATAAATGAACATTTTTTTATCTCACCTAAAACTTTTTCGGTAATTTCTTTTACACTGAAGCAGCGCGAAGAAACTCGGAACATCAAAGCTTTTTTAAAAAGTAGTCACTTATTGAAATGTCTTTGTGTACCTATTTTAGTAAGTGCGCCGCATTTGCTTAAAAGGTGTTATTTACCTTTTGATACAGTTTCTTCCTTTTATTGATATTACTCACTCGCAAAAGAAACTGACATTATTTTGGGCGACCGTTACTTTAGCGTTTTCAAAAGAATAGAATAGAATATACTGATGTAGCACTAAGAAATTTATGTTCACTTATTATTCACACGCGTGTATTTATAATATACACGAGAAACTCAAGACGCTGCCTCTTGAGAGAGCGATTATGTTCTCTTTATGGCCATTGTTACAGTCTGTGTTTGTTCATGCTTAATATTCTGGCTTTTCATCAGGCACTCGATATTATACAGTACCTACTGTTTTTTAAATACTTTTGCTGTGTAGTTCAATGCCACATTTGTCATCTTTCATATCTCGTAACCTAAACTGTAATAAGTTCATGTCGTTTCAGTATCGTTTATCATATAGTAATAAAATTATAGAAGAGTGATATGAAATAATTTTTGAATTCAGGGAAATTTTACAAGGATCAATGTCCTTGATCATTAACTGTCCTTACCATCATTTAAGAAATGAACTCTGTCTAAGATTGAAAATGCGGTTTTTAACTAAATTGCAATACATACATAGATAAACAAAATCACCCAAGGCCAATCACGAAGATCGTTTGTCAGTCGACGAAGCGCTTGGCGTGTCATACTCCACTCGATTTCGTTAGGAACAACCATTGTTTGAACGATTTCAATCACGCAACCGATACCTATAGGGACACGAAATCGAAGTCTCAACGTAATCACTACCCGCGATATCAGGCCATTATTATCACTGTTCAGCTGTTCACCGCTCCACAGGTTAGGCTACAAAACCCATTCTAATGTAAAGATAACTCGTAGAAAATGGATGCCCTGTTTGTAGCATGTTGAACAAACAGAGATCAATAACAAACGTATCTACATTCAGTTACTCTATCGATTCTCATTTACAATACGCGATGGTATCAAAATGTATTGTCATAGTGAAAATAGGGAGAAACCGATGATAAATTCAACTTAAGTTGTAAAATAGAACATTTATCAGCGAAGATGTGGCTGACGAGACTCGAGAAGACGACGTCGGTCTGTCGCAGCCGCAATTAACTCTCTTATTTCTCGGGTAAACTGTTCTCTGGTTTATGCTCGTTAGTTTTAATAAAATGAGTAAGGCAATATTTTATTTCATGGCACATTGCGTTCTTTAAAGCTTTGTGAAGAGTATAAAATGAATATTGCTTTGATGCAACGCTTTTGCAAATGACAAAGGTGTCGATTGAAAAGCAGCAATGTAAAGAGTGCGCTTAAAAGAAACATATTTTATTTGTATTTTCCTGTGTAAAATAAGATCTTGTTCCCAAGTAGCGTAGTCAAAGGGAACTTCAATGTAAAACTAGTATGCAACGTTTGAGATTTCCGTAATTTATATGATTCTGTGAGTCCTATGGGATTTTTCTAGACTACGCCTGCATCACCGCATGAGGTTAAATTGTTGTCAGATATCTAAGAGAAAGATTACATATAAAAATATGCCGAGATATTTATCTGATTTTGCGCATTCTGAATCTGTAAAATAATTGTTTAGCAAAGGAATTCGTTTTATTTTGTAGGTACTTACTGATATGAAGACTTCTTCAGCTTGCTGCAAGATGGCTATCCTGGACCACCCAAACTTCTGCATGAGCTTGATTCTCGTGGGGTTGTGGACCGTGGCCGATGGGTGAGTGCGGAACAAGGTAGGAAAGCGCGCTCGATCCGATAGCGCAGGCGATGACGCTCCGTAGCACAGCTGGAAAAAATGTGTATTGACTTTTTGCACACAGCATTGGTTTCAATTGTGAAAGTTTAATTGAAATCCCGGCGATGAGAGGAAATCAATTTAATTTAATTGAACAAAATACCCGTTATATTTTAAACATGAATTTTTTCATGGACGAGTCACACTTACAAACATTAAAAGTTACATTGCTCTATTTTATACCTTTTTTGATTATTTTGGGTTTTCCCTTTGCACTATGGTATTTCACCCTAGATAAAATAGCCCAAACTGTAAAAGCTTCTACATATCAAGGTGTGAATCTCAACGTTGAAAAACGAGAGCGTATGGCCTAAGAAAGGCTGACCCAAATCGAAATGAGAACAAGGTCGAGACAAAGATCTTATTGCAATGAAATGCATGAATACGAGCATAAACAATGCATTTCGCAAAATATGTTGCATGGGATTTATGTCAAATCATTATCCGTACTATCCGCCGACACTCGTTTACATACTTTGAAAAGATTTTTCAGTATTTTTGCTATTATTGCTTTATACCTAAGCATGACAAAAAATTTATAACTGAGTGACAAACTCAGAATACTACACTTTCAACTTTAATTAAAAACGTAATTACGTAAGTATGCCAAACGCGTATCCCATTTTTGTTTTCGGCGTGGGAACTTTGGTACATTAAACTTGTAGGTAGGTATATGCATTTTACACAACGTAAAATATATCATAAAAAATCTCATTTTACAGCTTATTTTGCATATTTTTTCTATTGACTTCTTTTTTCTGGCACCGTTAACGGTGTTTATTATCTTGAAATTTATATTCATTGATAAAAGTCATCCACAAAGCGTGTGCAGAGTTCAACTATAAAAAAACAAAGTGAATTTTAAATAAAAATGCCTCAAGTAAGGGATGTTTTACAGCCCCAACTTATGAGCATATTAATTGAATTGGTAAAACTCGCAGAATCAATCAGCGCGAGTGTATATCGAAGTAAAATTTTATCGAGCAATTACGGTTTCCCAACGTAACCTACCAGTTTATAATTGGTAGCTTCGTGATTGTCAAGTTGCATCGCACGTCTCATCATTGCTGGACTGTCAGGTTATCGTTCAAAGCTAGTTTTCTAAAGTGAAGCTACATTACAAGAGGTATACAACGCTAAAATGTTAATATAAAAATTTATGGATTAAAATTTTAAATTAATAGAGTTTGTTCACTCGATCAAAGGCCAGCAGTGATGAAACTCATCACGGGAAAGGCTATAAAACAGCGTTCCACAGATCCCTTCAACTCATAAACAAGCGGTCGAACCCACTCGAACATCATTAGCCAATCAAAATACATTATGTTCCCAAATCTGACCCTCGACCTCGGCGGTCGAGTTCTGATATTCGTTTGTCCAGTTTATTTCAATTGCTGTATGTACTTGTCCCAGATAAAGTGAAGAAAATAAGAAATATGAATGATGATGTTTTTGGAAACAAAAATTCTTTTATTGCTCACGTGGGTAAGCAATTACACTCCAAACTTTACAGGCGCCGACAGGGAGCGTGTTTGGTTACGTATACGATAGATTTATAGTGACGCACGTGGTTTTTTTGGCATCTAGAAATGCCGCGACTTAAAACTAATTTGTTGCTATGGTTTTGCAATAAGTAGTAGTTATACTCGTATGTAGTATCAAGTACGCAGAGGCTTAAGACATAGTTTTGTTTTGGTGTTATCGTCCAAAATTAGCGGGATGCTCCCCCGAGTGCGGACTCCAATAAACTGCTGCAGCCCCGGGAAGGGAGCAGACTCCCTTGAATGCCCCCTCATGTGAAAATAGTCGCAGGAAACCGCTGGCAATGCTCCAAAATAGTGTCGTCTTCATACGACATGGAAAACGCGTGTCTCCCCTTGATGAATCAATCTTGTAAGGAGTTAAGATACAAGTCTAGCAGCAGGTGGAACTTTTATTGGCCAAGTCGTTCGAAAAGTTTTAAAGTGAATAGAACAACTTGGATGAATTTTATTTTGGCAATAACATTTTATATACTGTTGAAACCAGTTGAAACATTGTAACTATTAAAATTTTCTTACATAAGAATCCTCGCATAGAACGACTACTCGTAGAGTAAAAGCAAGTATGTTTTTATTTCACTCAGTAAGTTAATGTCAATTGCCGATGTTTTTAAAAAAAATATTTAATATTTCTTAATTAGCTCTATCTATAGCTTTTTTATTTAAACAGTTTGTATAATGTATCACTATAGGTGATAGGTAGGTGGTATGAAATGATTAATATTTATGAAAATTCAAAGTTTCCGGTTTTTGAAACTTTGTCGAATCAGCATTTTTTCGATAAAAATTCACCTTCTTCTGTACAGTAGAAGATTTATGATAAGTTAGGCTTTTAGAAAGACGTACATACGTGACACAATACAATACCTATTGCCAAAAAATTACTTCGCGAGCAAGGTTACCTAAAGCTAACCGCTTACCGGCAGTTTGGCTATCAGCCAGTTATCCACTTGTTACATAAATACAGGTTGCCGTGTGGGGAAACGGTTCTTGACGGAACTCTTCTGACCAATTATAAATTGATTAGCAATAATATGAGTTTGCTTAGACATGGTGTAAAATGATTCTGGAAAACTAAAATGTGAAACTGAATGGTGCGAATGCGTTAATCCCCGGTTATATCTAAAAGGACGTTTAGGTTGAGATAAGGCTTTAAGGCTCCGGCGACAGCGGCTCGCAATTTCGAGGTGCGATTGGCTATTATTTCATTTTATTTCATTTCGGGGAGGTTGTTTGAAAGAATAACTCTAAAGTGACACGCATAAATACTGTTCGAACACAAATAATATAAGGGAAACATGCCCGAATCAGAAATCATTTTGGTATTAGTATGTTTGGTCTTACGTTTACCTAATACCAAAATGATTTCTGACTCAAGCACATTTCCCTTATATTATTGTATTATTTATGTTCGAACAGTGCGTGTTACTTTAGAGTTATTCTTTCAAACAACCTCCCCGAAATGAAATAAAATGAAATAATAGCCAATCGCACCTCGAAATTGCGAGCCGCTGTCGCCGGACCCTTAAATGAGTCGTGCTCTTCAAAATATTGTATTCAAAGGGAATTCTGTACTCATAATTTGAACTAAAGTTTTCCTATAGGGATGTCGTTAAACACTAAGCACTTACTGAATAATTTAAATAATTTAATTCAGAACCTGCATGACTTTTTCAAGGCGCAAAAAAATTTACAGCTCGCTTGTTGCTATTGGTTCCACTGCTTCTTGTGCTGTTGGACGTGGGTTCAATCTCCACCGAAAACAAACATTTTAATATACATGATGTTTGTTTGGTGTCTGGGTGTTATAATTTATTGTGAATCTATGTATATTCAATACACTATATTGATTAAAAACCTACTTATTTATTTAAAAGTTTAATTTATTCATTTAGTGGTTACTTTACCACCCACCAATGTTAGCTGAACACGACACTCATTTGACAGGTGCAGTGCAGCTAACGACAGCAAATATAGGAAACACGTCATTTTCTAGTGGAGTGATGGTGTTTTGATCGACCAGTTTGCATACGAAAGCTATAAAATAATAACGCAACGCACAAGTGGTACCTTTATCTTATAGACACGGAACATAACTATTTTACCAATTTTTCATTTATTCATTTATAAACACAGGTTATTTTACATAAAAGTAGATGGCAAGTGTCGGCAAGTATTGATCTCTGTGTTTTGCCTGACGGCGTATAAACATTAAAAAGTAACATAAATAACAACACAATTAACATAATTAAGTACAATTAAATTAAATATTTTTCGAAACAATGACTGTCTTCAGAAAAGTATAGTGAAAAATATAATACAAAACATTTGCTGAAGAGAATACACAAACAAAAAAGGTCATATTCTGTGATTAAATGTTTTGTTTTGTTTTTATTAAACGTTCTCAAAGAACCTGAAAGTCGTACTTGTTACCACAAGGTTTTGGAGAGGTTTCATCCCCAGACACGGTAGATCCGTGTCTGAGGATGAAAGCCGTGAAGCTGTTACAGTTTTTTTTTCAAAGTGACGATCAAATTTATATGGAACCACCTCTCAAAAAATGTCATAGCTCGCAGGCAAGCTGACAAGCCACCGTAGGACGTGGTTATCACCGCCTTTGAACACCTGCAAAACTAGAGGCGATGCTGATGCTGCCACGCTTGTGGAGAAAAATCAACCCTCCTTTTGAAGGCCCCATGTCGAAACTTGGAGGGAAAACCCCAAAAGCGAAATCGTTTCACAACCTCATGTCAACTCATGCAAACCAATTAATCAAATAAATACATGTAAAAAAATCAAATACTTACAACCATAAGGTTCCACATCTTAGCTGCCTCCGCGACGGTGGTACAGACGGTAGAACAGCCGGCTAGCAGCAGCAACTTCTGCGGCGGGTTGTACAGGAGGTTGTACATTACACTCGCACCCAGGCCCGGCTCGCACTGTCAACGGAATCGAACTTTACAATTTAGTACTTTACTTGAATTATTTTCTGTTGTCATTTACTTTTGGACTAAATTGAATAAGGTTTAGGCGTTCAATTCAGAGGTTTTCTACGTTGTGTAAAAGCTGGTTTAACCCCCGGTTTCTGAAAGCGCGATCAACACTAATTGGCTGTCAAGTCACTTGCTATTTCAGCTTTTACCTCAAATTAGATAGAGATAGCAAGTGACTTGACAGCCGATTAGTGTTGATCGCGCTTTCAGAAACTGGGGGTAAGTCTCATGTCAGAGAAAACTTTCATTAGTTGTACTAATTAAACTTTTCTCACGCAACATCTCATCATCACTCTACATCCTCATCAAGTGGTAGCGTAGCTGACTGATGGGTCGCAGAAAGGATGGCGGCATGAATGAAATTAAGGGAAATTGAGCGCAAATTTTTTTGAATATTTTACTTTGGTGTATTTTTTTTAGAAACAAGGGACAAATTCAATCTTTGAATCTTCAATAACAATCGAATGAAATTACTTTTGGATTTGAAATGGAGATTTTGAGCAAACTTTGTGTTTTTTTTATCAAACTTTGTGTTTGTGTATCAAGCGAAGTTAAATCAATCGTGTTTCAAAGCCCCGCCTAGACTTTGACTTTCGGCATTAATTTCTCACTGGTATAATTTTATTACATTTTAAATACTGTTGGTTCCAGCACTTCACTACATAGTATAAAACAAAGTCGCTTTCTCTGTCCCTATGTCCCCATGTCCCTTTGTATGGTTAAATCTTTAAAACCACGCAACGGATTTTGATGCGGTTTTTTAATAGATAGAGTGATTCAAGAGGAAGGTTATATGTATAATACATGCATGATATGTGCTCCCGTGCGAAGTAGGGGCTAGTATTACTATATTCATCTAGCTATCTAGCTTATAGACTTAATGATTCCATTGATTTTATTGGCATTCATGATTTCATTTTTATTTTATAACAGTGAACCGTGTTTTTATTTACTCCTCAAAATTGTCTCTATTTTCTAAATTTATAAAAGCCACCACTCATCATTTACTGCATGAGCTCAAATGCCCATAGGGCGTTGGTTTTCAGTGGCGCAACAGTAATAAATAAAATGTAATTAATATTTAAAAAAATCTAGTTATAATACCGTCCAAAACCAGTTTTTTTTATACTACCAAGGTAGCAAACGTTTCAAGGTCTTTGTAAATGCATTGGTACGTAGCACCCGGGCGCCTCGGCGTTTGGTATTCCGTTCTTTGTATTATGTACTACTAATAAAAACATAAACAACAGCATACCTCTCTATTGTTGGCTGCTCGTACTGGGCATAGCTGAGGAATTCACAGTTCAACAAAACTAAATCGGGTTGAAGAATTCTTGACATTATTTTCTAGATGCCACACAATTCCAAAAACAGTTTCAAATCAATGTATTTTGATTTTAAAACCGTATTCCTAGGAAATTATGATTGTAGAACCATTTGTGATTACGCTTTTTCGTTTGTCATTTGTTTGCTTGGTACCTATAATGTTCTAATGTTCGATTTTTGAATTCCAAACATAAAGTTGAACATTGAACAAAAAGTTTTTATTCAAAAAAAGAATATTGTGCAAGTTCTCCGCAATTAGTATTTAACTCTATCTATAATACTTGTTTATTACAGATCAATGGTATTGAATTGAATCTTTTTGTTTCTAATGTAAGAAGATACCTACCGAACATTGAGATCTCATCACCCGCATGCCTATAGCATTTTATAATGAAATTAACTGACGATGCTAAAACACTCGACCTCGATAATCCTCCTTCACCTAACGCGGATAATCTTATAAAGGGCCAGACCATCAATAATTCTTCCTGTATTACGGCATCAGCATCCTTGGATAATTTTCGATAGCAACTTCCACGTTATCAATATAAAATTGATCCGGACCGTCAATTTGTCAAAGAATAGGCGCGAATCTACAAAGTGGGAAATTACGAGGAGCCGGTGCGGAAATTCTATCCAATAAAATTTTCTTCCGTGAACCATTCATAAATTCTCAATAATTGAATTGAAGTTCGAAACTCTCCGCTGCAGTATCCTAA
Organism: Plemyria rubiginata; assembly: GCA_963576535.1. NCBI lineage: Eukaryota > Metazoa > Arthropoda > Insecta > Lepidoptera > Geometridae > Plemyria > Plemyria rubiginata. The sequence goes on along the minus strand of OY754908.1, from coordinate 9,245,002 downwards.
ACTTCGATTTTAGTTCACTTGGATTAACCGCGGCTACGGACAGTGGTTTTGAGTTGAGATGCCTTTTAGTTAATTACCAAAGAACATACACCTACCCGGCTGGTAGCCAGCTGCGCGGCTTTCACAGTGGATTAGGTTAGTTGTTACTTTTCGTTTGGAGAGCGAAGACATGACATGCACATTAGTTGATTAATAATTATAATTACTATAACTGACGGTTGCTTATACTGTTTAGCGACACATGAAATTACAATATTCTGACAGCCTTCACAGCTCAGTTGGTACTTTGCCTTCTGCGAACAAATATTTGTGTGATTTACAGAGATGTTTGTTCTGTGTCTGGGTGTTATATGATATTAGAAGTAAGTATTTACAAAAAAAGTATTCTAAGTATTATATCAGCTATCTGGTTCCTATATTACAAGCATTGGCATAGTTTGGGACTAGATAGTGCTGTGTGGAATGTCCACCAATTTTTATTTTTTTATTCTAATAACAAGCATACTTTTCCATTATTATTTATTTGGAGAGGTTTTTAGCTATCCCATTATTGACCGAGCGAGCGAAGCGTCTCAGTTTCCACATTGGCCAAAAATGCGTTTGTCCGGATGTCTGTCTGTCTGTCTGTTCTCCTCTACAGGTCGCATTTTTCAACCGATCTGGACGAAACTTGGTACACTGGTTATATGACTTATTAAATTTTTTTTGTCGTCGGGGATTTTTGATTGGAGGGGTACTTCCCCCAAAAAAAGGGCAAAAAGGGGGCTATTTGATATACTGGATATCTCCACCAAATAAGATCGGATTTCGGTTATTTTTTTTTATTTGAAAGGTAGTAACTATAAGTTGGTCTCATAAAAGTTTGGCGAAGATCTGATAAGGATCTTCAGCATGATGAACAGGATAGCTCATCAAACAATCGATGGTTTTCATTCAAATTTGAGAGAAACACAAAGGACCTCATTCTACACAAGATGATGCAAAAAAATCAAAAAGATCAAAAAATCACAAAACGGAAACTGCACTTGCACATTACATTCCTCAAATAGCTCACTTTTAGTATGCTCGCGAGGTCTACAGCTCCCAGAGCCACTAGTAAAGGTATATCCAAGTCGACAAAAAATAAGATAAGTAAAAGGTCACGCACCTTGCTATCGTTACTATGCAGCATGAGTTTGAAACCGGACAGTAGATCAGTTCTGTTGTTGACATCAAAAAGCGCCAGTTCGGCGGCCGGCATGCAAGCTTGGCCTCCTTGCCAGCCACCCTCGCCCTCCATCGGGAAGATGCCACCAATATGCAGCGCCTCCTCTCGCAGCCCCTCGCTGCAGCCACACCCACTCAACCACAGCAGTAGCAGCGCCCGCACCTTCCGCCTCTCCATCCCCCGACACACACACTTGGCAACGACGAATAATTGCACTATAGTTTTCACTAAAAACGAATTAACATCACAACACAGTGTCCTAGTTCGAAAGCTAACTAAATAAGTCACATCTTTTAATTTGACTAGGGGACGCTTTGAAAAATAAGAGTTCGCTCGCGCTCTCGGAACCGAGTCGGCGTTCCATACTCTTAGGTATTGTAGACATAGCCTAATAAGCGTGATTTTTTGTATAATATAGGGCATCGATGTGTCCGGGGGCGCATGGAGGGCGCGGTCCGCCGCCGCGGGTGTCACGTGACCCCCGGCGCCCTGCAGGGTCATCGCTCGCGGCGGGGACATTCTGTCATTGTTCTGCTTTTCTCTCATTTTCCATCCTCTCTTCTGTAACAAACAGACAATTCAAAGTTTAGCACAAAGAGAATACCTGCAGCGACATTTTTTGTCAACTTTAAAAGAATAAGACCTAATTTGCTCTACCTATCTTGCAAGAATGCAATAAAGAATCTTATTAGTATTTTTAACAAACTTTTCGTTTTGAAAGTTATAATTTTACTAAAAAATGACTTAATATTACATGGTTTAAAAACAATTATTACAATAGTTAGTATAACTCTAACAATAGTTCTTCCATTGTGGGCGAGGAACAATTGTCGCCATTCATCGATATCAATCTTCACCAATAGGGCGATTTTCAATTTAATATTGTCGAGTGGGGCGCTTTGCCGGCTCAGATAACGGCAGATCGCACAAAGCCAAAAGAACTTTGGCAAATTCCCTCACAGTCTCGACGATCTAGACGATCTAAAAGAATTCCGTTAAAAGACATAAAACGCTTGTTGTTAATAATCGAAAAGCGAAGATAATTTCGTAGTTTCATTCATTTGCAGGTACCGGAGCGCTGCGCCAGGGCTGTGTGACTGCGGTGAATGATGAGCGGCAACGGTGTTGAATTAAATCGTCGATTTGTTTAAATCATTTAGCTGTATTAAATGAGGTTTCCGTTCGAATGTTGCTATATTACCCAATCAGATTACACGAGCGCTTCATTCAAGTGAGAATTTATAGGCTAGCATCAGTTTCAGCTGTTATTGAAACTAGCAAGTGTACATAAATATGCTAAAAAAACTGCTAACCCTCTTATTCATAATCCCTGCCATTTAATAGCGGCTCTATAAAGTATTCTTGTCACTGTCACTTTCTGCCAACGAAAATAGACAGCAACAGACTTATTGATCTGATAGTCTAATGGCGCGCTTAGCGACCAATTATGAATAAAGCCTTAATTATTATTAAAGTATATTCAGGAGGTTTTTTACTCAGTTACTTATAAATCGCAACTGATATATAAAGAATTTTCAAACATAGCCTACATCTATCCAGAATGATTGATTATAAAATAAATCAGATTACCTTCCAGCATTTTATCTTCATAATATCTGAAACGATGATGTAACAGATTAATTTTTAAATTAGAAACACGCAAAACGCCGATGCCGACCAATATGTATCAACGCTTGCCGGCACTAACGTACGTATTATTCCTGCGAGATGGCTTTGTCGCCCAGCTATAAACCTGTTACGTGGTAGGTGATCAATCAGTTAGAGTATCGAGCGCTCGAGTGATAATATATCGAGTTTACACTTTGCAGTTGAGCTTTGTGTGAGAGCACCTACTCTTGCACGCGTTATCTTGAGACAATCGTAATCTATGAATGATGGAGCTATATTCACACGGACAGTTTACATCAATGCTCTATTACAAAGATTGACCGCGCGGTAAATATCATTTACGACGCTTTTCAGTTCAGCGATGACAGTTTAGTGAGTAAATGAAACTTTCATAACAACGGAGCCACTGCGCGGTAAATTCGATATTTTAATGGCGAGGTTCGTCCGCCTTCGCAATCATTTTTAAATCTTATTTTCCAGATTTGTAACTTTCAGAGTAATATTTCAAATTGAGGTCGAAAGGTTTCAATAAACTAGACAGTGGATCGAAAATAGTAAGATTATATCGTGATAGATAGTTAACCGCAACGGCATTTTTACTTTTAGTATTTTGGTTCAGTTTGGAAAACGATACGTTCGTCTGTCTGGAAAGTTGAGGAAAATGTGTAATCCCCTATAAGCACTTTTCCCATACATGTGACAGGGCTGACTGAATGAAACTGAAAAATCTTATTCTAATATTTAAGTGTAACTTATTTCAACAATGATAGGCACAGGTATTCTTAGGTCTTATCTGTGGCACAGCCCGCTCAAAATCAGATAGGTATAATCTTGTTCTTGTTCCTAGATTATTAATATATTAGTAAAGGCAAACGTCACGCAGTCCGGATTTATTATGATGGCTCTGGTAAGCGCAGAGCATTACTCTACTCAGTCCATAAAAACTAGCATAAAATCCCATTGTGCTTAAGCAGCATCCACTTCCCGCGGGGTGGATGGGCTAATGCAATCAGAGCCAGCTATTGAGGCAATTGCCGCGAATATCACATAAAAAGCCATGAGACTGCCGCGCCTATGCCCACTTTTCATAAAGGTTTTCTATTTACATTTAGCGTTAGGAAATAGTTATTGTTTTCTTTTTGTATCTGAACTCATTGTCCTTTTACAGTGACTCATTTACTGTTCAAGCTGTTCGACTATGGAATGCTCTGCCTCTGGATATCAAAATGGCACCCTCGCATTACACTTTTAAACTGAAATTGAAGCAGCACTACTTATTATCAATTGCTACCTAGCTATTTGTATGTTTATAGGTATTGTTATTAAGCATTTAAGTTTAAATATATAATATAAATTTTTTTAAACTATATAGGATATAGTTAATATAACTATATATTTAGTATAACTAGATATTTTTTTAAACTATTAGAATTGCTTAGTTTGTTAATAGGTATATAGGTACCTTAAGTACCCAGTAGATTATTTAGATAGTTATTAGTATATAGGTCTTCAAATTTTAATATTATCCGTTAGTGACTACACCGCTTTTAGTTTTTAATTAGATCTTTCCATCCAAGGTATCCTGGAAGAGATCGCTCTCAGCGATAAGGTCGCCCATTGTTTTGCCTAGATTTATGCCTCTAACCTGTATTTTGTTTCTGTGTGGTGAACAATAAAGAGTTATCTATCTATCTATCTATCTATCATTGAGCGAAAAGGTTGGGTATATAAATGTGTATTATACTTGTCTTATGTCACTACAACGCGTCAATAACTAATGATGGCTGTATCACCAGATGTTTTTATAGCTCGGGTTTTACACAACATTGAACAACTTCAAGAAACTAAAAAAAATTGACAATTTCGAAAAATTGGCTTGTTTCTTTGAATATTTCTTTGAAACACGAATTAGTTTCGAACGTCGACCTTGCCTGAATGTTGGAGCTATCAAAAAATCAAAAAAAATGAAAAAGTATTTATTTGGAACACTTAACGGAAATACAGTAACAGATGGAAAAACGATGATATCCGCAGGAGTTAAAAACTGTGTCGCGAATATCAACGCCCTCCTCCGCAATACCTATTTGGTACAGGGTTCCATGCGTGGAAGGTATAGAAGTTAAACTAAATGCTAAGAATTTATATAACAACAAAATTATTTCCTATTAAAATAATTAGTATATGTATACGTAGGTACCTGTGTAAAAGAGCAGGAAATGGGGAATGATGTAGGGTAGGAATTGTGTATGAATTTATTGTGGTGATGTTGTGTGTTTTACAGGTGTATACGTTTTGCAAATTTCGCAAAGGTCCCTGTCTCTTAAGAGTCAGGTTATTGCGATGTATGCATAGGTGTATAGAGTGATAGTGCGTGTGTGTGTGTGTGTGTGTGTGTGTGTGTGTGTGTATGTATGTAGGAGTGTAGGTGCCAGAGGGTGTGCATTTTTGAGTGTAGAAGAGTGAAATTCATTCTACAGATGTAAGACAACTTTCTGCCTCATCATAAGAGAGGGATAAAAGCCATTCCAGACATTTTAATTTACATTTGTAATATGGAAGTGGAAATATATTTAGTAGCAAGTTAGTTTTATTATATAAGGAAGGACTACAGAAATGGAAGTGCCTACTAGCAATGGCTGTGCGGCGGTGCGCTATCTCACAAACCTTCCATGTTCTTCGAGTGGATGCAGAATTATTTTGATTAAAATGTAGTTGGGAATGTTTGCGCAGAATAGTGTGTAAGATGAACAACTTACGCACTGAGGCAACTTGACATAAAGAGTAGAGGTCTAAGGTAGGGAAGAGGATAGGCTTTTTGGCCATGACCTTTAATACGGCTCTCTGGGCTCTCTCAAGTCGTATCATTTTTGTTTTGACAGCACACCCCCATGATGGGATGCAGTAAGAGAGAATCGATTGAACTAGTGCAAAATAAACTGTTTTTAGGCTATTGAAGTCCAGGACGGATCTTAAAGTTTTAAACACATAGATGAGTCTTCGGACTCGAGCAATGGCCGATTCCAAATGGTGTTCCCAGGACATTTTGTTGTCAACAACAACCCCGAGGTATTTTAAACTACATGTACGGTCGATAAACGCGCAGTTGCAAATGGTAGGAGTAGAAACAGTGGAGCAAGTGTGCGCGCGTATTGAAAAAGAAGTAGTTGGTTGTGATGATTGGGACAAAGAAAAGGGGATAAATTTTGTTTTAGTTATGTTAAGCGTAAGTAGGTTAGTACGTAGCCAAGACATTACAACTCTCAGAGAGTCCTCAGCGCGACTATTTACTTCTTGCCAAGTCCGACCATGAACAAGGAGGGCTGTGTCGTCAGCATAAGTAATAATATTGCAATTTGGTAGGGACAGGTTACACAATTCATTTATATAAATCAGGAATAAAGTTGGGCCAAGGACGCTGCCTTGGGGAACACCAAAAAGAACTGTCTCTTTGTTGCTTTGCAGTTTATTCATCTGTACATACTGTTTGCGATCATACAGGTAGTCCGTAAACATATCCAGAGTGACGCCTCTGATGCCAATCGCTTCCAGTTTTTTGAGCAACATGGGAACAGAGACAGTGTCAAATGCCTTAGATAGGTCGAGAAAGATACCAACAGTTTTCATTTTAAGGTCCAAATTCTTTATTACAGTGTCCGAAAGAGATAGAACAGCGTCTTCAGTAGACTTTCCACGCCTAAAACCAAACTGATTCGGAGACAAGATACGGTTTTCATTCAGGTAACTGGTCAGTCTTGAGTTAAGTATTTTCTCGAAGATCTTGGAGAACACAGTCAGTACAGAGATTGGCCTATAATTTGTGACCATGTCTCTGTTCCCGCTCTTATAAATAGGATGAACTACAGCTGTCTTGAAGGCAGTTGGAAAGACACCGGCAGAAAGGGCAGCATTAAAAGTATGAACAAGTAAAGGAATGAGAGTCTGCCTGGCTAATTTAACTATTCTGGTAGAGATGCCGTCGGAGCCCACAGCGCATTTGTCCTTGAGGTTAACAATAATATTTTCTATCTCGGTGTAGTCGACATTAAAGAGGGCCATGGAGCTTAAAAAGGAGTTGGAGTTGGGCAGAGGGGGAAGTGAAGAGCTAGGTATGGAAGGGAGAGGGTATGCCGATGTCGTACACTGGATATCTAAAGCTAGGTTTTTTCCGATATTAGAAAAGAATTTGTTAACGGCGTTTACTGAGGATAGGGCATCGTCACATAGTTTTAATAGAGGAGATGAGTCTGCTTTTTTTTTATTTAAATTAGCTATTTGTTTTATTATGTTCCATGTATCTTTAGGATTATGCTAGCTATGTAAATGAATCAGTGCATGAATTTAGTGTGTATTGTTATCATAACCGTTGTTTGTCCGTACATGCGCAGCCATTTCTATATCAATAGCCTGCAATAAAAACCGGAAAATATACAGAAAAACCATGCGCAGCCAGAGAGAAACCCCGATACCAACCATTTGCTTTTATGCTGTAGTACATTTGCTCCGGTTCATTTACATTGCAAGGATCGTTTCGTAACGAAGTTAATCTTCCGCCTGTATCGTTTCTTGTAATAATATGGACTGAAAGCGCCGTTTATACATATAGACAGACGGATAACAGGATTTAATAAAATGCTATTTATATAATTGAGTTCCGATTTTTAATTTTGAGTTTAATTTGTCGAAGTGAAAGCCATCCTTTGCCATTTGATAATAGAAAACATTGGGCTTATTAGGCAATGTCTAAATTGGCACATTTTAATTGAGTATTTCTTTGACATGTACTAAATTACTCATTGCCGAGTGTGTTCCACATACAAATGCGTGCATTATTTTGCAGAGTAGGTGCCTGGTTTCATCAAAAAATATATCTCGGGGTTCACGACTTACGTAAACTTTTGTCTGTTTTAACTTTGAAGAGAATGATGCATACCGATTCGAGTTACACCTTTATCGATACAAAAGTGTGAAAGGGCAAAAAACAAGACATCGTTATATAAGTACGTAAATTAAAATATTTTTACAGAATCGATAGCATAGCAATTTACAGGCACAATCTAAAAACCAAAACTTTTTGTTTTAACTTTGCAAATTAAAGCGAAATTCTTAAACTGAATCAGAGCTTGGGAACTTTAGCGTTCGAGCAGTCGCCAGTTGCAGAACCCATGAGAATTTTCTCTTTAAACTTAATTTTGCAATAGATAAATTTTCAGTTTAACTACCAAGGGTACAAGCTACCAAGTAAACAGCTGAAGAATTTCAATTTTGGGTTCTTATAGTTGGGTTGCCCTACATTTATGAGAGCCGGGCGTATAATTAAATTCTTGGTAATTCTGCATTCTCTTAAAAAAGCTTTACTGTTTGCATATTTTCATGTCATCATGATGTTGGACTTGGTTATCTTCAGGTTTCATAACATTGATCAGTGGTTAAATTACAATCAAGACAATGTGAGTGCACGTACTCATACCCGCCGATTTTAAATCAAGGAATGTAAATGTTTCAAATAATTCGATTTTATTGTGTGTGAAAATGTCAAGGCAAGGGTTCAATTTCAAACGATATTTATTCTATTAAATCCAGTTCTGCACGCCATCAAGCGTAAGGTACTGGACCTGTCTAGTTTAGAAAAAGTTTAAGTGCCCGTACCACCATCTCTTGAAGCATTCTTAAATCAATATTACTTTACTTTTTGATCATAAAGCTGACTCTATGCAGTTGATATAAGACATTGACATAAAAGTAATATTGAAATACGAATGCTTCAAGAGATGGCGGTACGGGCCCAGTTGTGGTATTTTTCTGAGACCAAAGCGAAGTTTGAATCTAGAGTCAACAACTTTATTGAATTAGATTAATCTTTATGGCCGCTCTGTCTCTAAACAGGGCTCATTGAGGGTCAACAGTCATAAAGTAAACCTTGACTAACTATAAACATAAACTTAACGAGCTTTCGCGGATATCCCATCCTAATGCCGGGATTAATTAAAATACGTTGTTTGTATTATAGGATTATGTATATAATATCATATATAACAGTCGGGCATTAATGCTAAGCTAACTAAGCTTAGATTGTTATGATTGATACTGGGTACGTTGGCTAAACACGCATCTGGCATCAGAGCACCATTGGTCTAGTGGGAGAGGCAGGGCAGGTTAAAACAGTGTGCCTTTTGATCGAAAGTCGTGGGTACGAATCAGATCGTGCACCAATGGATTTTCACCTATTCGAAAAATTTATAAATGCTGAAATAGAAAACTATTTGGTATTCTAGTAACGGTGACGGGAATGCAATTGGCACATGAGGGTATGTGCCAAATGTAATGTTATGACGTACGTTTGACAACCCCCCCTAAACATTCGGGTTGGTATTTTATACAAATACCGTGCCTGTATTGTGAAAAACCTAAGAAATACTTGGGAATCGATCCTGGGATTCCCAAAAACTATTCTACTCAAATTATTCTATTCATTTATTTCAGCGTCTCTGTCCTTGAGCCCTATGCACTATGACCATTTGCAGCGCGAGCTCGGCTAAGACAAGGCAGGCGGTGTGATACGGTCAGGGCAAAGTATCTCTTATGTTATAAAGAATAAAGCCCAATATCAAGTTTTGACGTTTCACGGTTTGGGGCAAGGAATCTCCTTGGAATCTCCTATTGTCATAGTGAATAAGGCTCCTTATATAATACGAGTATTTGTTAGTAACATAGTGATTCTGGTTCCACTCGGTTGTTGTTCTCGCCCAGAGTTCTTCTGACATAGGGCACACGTGTCCTGCCATGTCCCACTCGAGTCTTGCTGCTTTTTGGGAAACGTCAACAATTTGAGTAATATGATATACCTTCTTATTAAATTATAATATGTATCTACAATAATACAGACATTAGTTCTACCTTCTTGAAAGATAATATTATGTAGCTACGAACTGTTAATAATAAATTATGTGGCATTGTGTAAAGTCAATACCCTACGCTTACCGTTCTACAAGATCCCATAAGCCAATGATGAGGGAATTATGTTTATAGATATCAAGTTACAAGCCTTGCCAAGCCGTAACAATGTTCGAAACAGTAGTTATATTTGTATTGAGGGATAGCGTCGTAAAAAAGCACTATTATTTTTTCAGCTTAGTGCAAAGTATCGAAGCCATAACGTTGGAAATATATCGAAACATTCAGAAAGAGCAAATATGCTTTGGTATATCTATTAGTAGGATCCCGTTGAAGTAAGAATAGTGACGCCTGTGAAACCAATCAATGGTTTATTACATTGATCGATAAAAATATAGAAATAAGCTCACAAGAATCTTAACCACAGTACAAATATCTTATTTGTCAATATTAATTTTCAGGTATCGCAGCAAGTACATATAGTAGATAGGTATTTATTTCTATTATACGGTTTTTAACCATTGTAATTTATTTATACAACCCTTGCTCGGGTAACGTACACTTTTATCCCCAATAGTCCGAACCTACCTATATTATGTTACAAATGTATACATAGTTTCCTGATGTAGGTTGACATTTTGTTTATAACAATTTCATTTACACAACAGTTTGCAGATCTAGGCTGGTATTCAGTAGGTTTGAACATATGAACTAAACTATGTTTATTAGGATGATTACGATTGGCTTTTGGTGGGATTTTGTAATGAACTGTTTTTTTCATTGACTGAATACACAAGGGTATCAATCACAGGCAATGATACGCGGATTCGCGACACGGACACGGTATCCTATCCTACTATGGATGGATGTTTGTTACTCAATAACGCCAGAACGGCTGAATGGCGCTTTTTATCCCGTGAGAATACCGGGGTTTAAACGTCGTGGGTGCAGGTAGTATACAATAATATTAAAAAAGCTAATCAGTAATAAACCACTACGTACCTCCTACTATACAAGCAACCGCGCTTATTTGTAATAGTTTGTAAATACATGCATATCGAATGATGTTTCCAAGAACCATGAGCCACATCTCCTATCCACAACTTTGATTGTATCCATTTAAGTTGAGCTCACACCTCATCATATATTTACTTGCATATCTTGTTGCATTGCGAAGTCAAGCCATCTTGTTTCATGTGTGAGGAGTAGCAAACATTTAAAATGTTGACATATTATTTATGTTTGCAAACTCAAACTTTAATAAAGTTTATAGCTTGTAACCCGAACTACATTGTAAGTAATAATTCTAGGTACTGGTTTATAACTTTAAGCAATCCAACTTGAACTACATAGTCATTAAAACTAACAAATCGTCTACACTAAACTAACTTCATATTTTACTTTTTTCAAAACAGCTTTGAAAATATATGATTTAAACCAAACATAACATAATATCAACATAAATCAACTGAAACAAAGTACTCGAAAAGGTTTCTTGGGCTTGATAGGGATTATAAGTAAATAGGTACATGAATTAAAAAAATCTATCCCTTCAATACTATGGTACAGCTTTGTAGAATTGAGGTATTTTAGTAGGTATCAGGTACTACAAACTTCGTAGACGTAAAATGCCAACTGAATAACTCAAACAATAAATTGCACCCACGCCATTGTTGCGATAAGCGAACAGCTAGTTAGCTCGATAAGGTGTCTTGCACAAAGAAATAAACGCTCGTTTGTTCGAGGCGTCGAAAGGAAAAGCAATTAACTTGAATGCAAATAGAGGATATACCTATTGTAGACACTCTAGCACCTAGACATTTGCATGCAAAGCGGCCGGGCAGATCCATGGGCTGCGCTCGCCTAAGCTTCCGTTGGGGACTCGGAACATTAAAAAACCAAAGGGCCGCACCCTCTTTTATTGCTTGTCAGATTGTATTCAGGATCCGAAATAAGCTCTATGTACTGGACCAAAGGTTCAGGTTTTAACCTATTGATATAAGGGTGTATAACATTTAAAATACAGTGGTCACAGGCACAACTATCTTAATCGTTTTAGCAGCAAATTCAATGACCAAACAGAATTAAATTTTACAACCATAAAACCTACTTACGAGTGTAATGAATATGCTAATAAGCATTAGCAAGCTATCGTGCTTTAAGTTGCCTTTAAACTTGAATCGGCTTTTAGCCCCAATGCACTTCATAAGAATTCATTTGTTTATTGAAGAATTTCCACGGAACATTTACGTGGGCCATTCCGATTTACGCGGTACCATTTGGAGAAATGTCTAATTAACCTGCCTATCGAACAATTTATTACACGGACCCTGAATGCTTGGGAATAGGTAATTCTGTTCTGTTCGATCCTATTGAATGCGGTGGTAAGAATAAATCACTGGGTTGTAATTTCGGCAGATGGAGTACTTGAAGAAATGATTGCTTGGTAAATGGCTTCCTGAACGGGCTCGAACGTGACGAACAACGGTTCTATAATTTGTACCTTTAGCCTTATTAAATTTTTCTACAACTAGTAGTTTGCCCCGAACTGAGTATCGTGACGCGACGCGAACGCTCCGAAAATATAAGTAAGTGGTAGTCAGAGGCAAGTCCAACCAAACATTGTGTTTGGACTGGTCTCTGGCTGCCACCTACTAACTACGTATATTAACCAAGTTTCAACTGAATTGACCTATTTATTGAAGAGTTCCGTTAAACAGACCTTGGCTCCATCATCAGAACAGGTCGCTATCACCATTTAATAAGAACCAAGTATCTTGTTATTGTATTTCAAAAAAAAATATTGAAAAAGCAAAGAAATTGGCCGACCAGTAAAAAAACCTTGAGGCCAACGAAACTCTTAGAAATGGGAGCTCGTCGGACAAACATACAAACATACATACTGTACACAAACATACAAACATACACGTACTGTATTTCTGCATGGGGTACAGCTTGCAAAACCCACTTGTTTCGCTTGGAACGAGCTCAGCGAGCAGTACTAAAGGTTGCACACTCAAAACCATTCCGCTACCCCACTGCATTATTGTACCAGGATGTCAAGTTACTCTCTGTAAGACAACTATTTTTACTCTATACCACGGTAAATTTCCACAAAAACGCCCCTTCAAACATGCTTGAAGCACATACAAACCGTAGGCTTGTTTGGAAAATTCCGAAAGTAAGGACTAGTTTCGGCAAGCGATGTCACTACTACCTAGGACCGTACATTTACACAAAGTTAAATAAAAAACTCACCTTAGTATCACTTACCAGGAAAAAGTGTAAAAGGATCACTTGCGACTGGCTCAGTAGTTTAAATTATGACGAAAGTGAATTGTTATTAACCCCCTCAACGTAATCCTAGCTGATATATACTAAACCTTTAACTTATTTTGTTAAATCTTATCTTTACAATAATATCATTTACACACGCTTATTTGCAAAACTATATTACATTAAATTTTCTGTTTAAAAATACAGCAAAAAATAATAGCTAAAGTAATTGTAACAGTCTCATAATTTGTTCTTTAAAACCTACCTATTGCTAATTATAAAACACCTAGCATTATAATCACACTGTTGGCAACAGTCTGTTGCACTCTCACTTAGCGTAACCTCACACTCTTGTTAATTCACATTTTATGGACGAAAGAGGCTAGCTACCCACAACACAGGTTCTCCTAGGGTGGGAGCTAGCGTACTTACGCATTTTGTTTTTGTTAACTACCCTACCTAATACTTAAATTAAGTACCTACCTAATAGTATTTTACTGTATCATCACTTTTTAGTTAATTGTATTTGCATGTAAAATTGGGATCAATAAAGAAATTATTATTATTATTATTATTATTACATACACACATAAAATGCCAAATCGCCTAAGTTGATTGTAAGATTTTCGTTCGCTTCGCTCACTCAATCAAAAAAGAGGCGGCGAAGTTTTTTTATATGAAGAGTTCGTGAGTAAATCGGAATAAATACTGCATGTGATATAAACCTATGCGATGGATTATGAGACTAAAGACACAAGATTATTTTTCCAATTCGAAGAAAATTATAGAGCATTTGTCATACCTCATACTTCCTTATGCTTGGGGATGAGATTCGTTGATACTTTCCATTAAAAATAAACTGTTTCAGATGAACGATACATTTTTCGTGCTACAGCTACAGTACATTCATTTTTTTTATAAAAATAACTGATGGAACAAGCAGATGGCCCACCTTAAGTGGTAACTATCAACAAAGCATTGCCTTAACTCACGCACGATAAGAACGTGCCCTACGATGCACTGCCCTGCGTCTATCAACTTGAGGCACACAGATGTTAAGCCTCTTCAAACCGAAACACAGCTACGCTACTTGGGGGCAGAAAAAGGAGTGGTAGTAGTACTTCTCCGGACGAGCCCTTCACAAAGAGCTCTACTACTCGCTCAAAGCATTCTACATAAACAAATATTTATATTTCCCCTACAAAGAAAATCAAAGAAAACGCGATAAACGTCACGGGCAGACTATTTATGATTTATTCGGCTGGAGATTACAAAGTCATGGGAAGAATAAAAATATCTCGACACGTTTCTATTACTATCACGCGTTAAAGCTGTACTTATCTCTACGAGAATGAGATCAAATAAACAATTCTGCGGTAGTTTTTATGACTTTTAAGCACATCACAGACACGAATAATTGAAAATCAAACGAACTATGTGAAGTTCGATGACAATTATGTGAGCAGCTTAATTCGATGCGATTTACTGTTTACAAGTTGTAGTAGCGCCACCTAGCATCAGCCTTGCACGCATATTTAGAGGGTTTTTTTTTTTTTTTATCCTTGCAACACTGGGACTTGTCATTCAATTCAGTCTTACCCCACCACCGATACTTCCAGAACGGCGGGTCGTAGGCAATCTAGAGCTCATTTTGTTTAGAGCACACATTTTTCTTTCATTTCTCATTTACATTTTATAGGGCCGGGAGCAGAAAGAAATAAGTTAGCTTAGTATAGTAACCTAATAAACTTTTTAATCATAAATTCTAGGGAGGGTGTGCGTAAATCGCATCGAATTAAGCTGCTCACATAATTGTCATCGAACTTCACATAGTTCGTTTGATTTTCAATTATGTTTTGCAGCTTAATTCTTAGCGATTTACTGTTTACAAGTTGTAGATGTTCAGAGCGAGTAAATGTGAAATGGAATAAAAACAACCAAGTATAATTTTGTTGTTTTATTCGTAGGTACCTACTTAGGTACATCAATTATTATCTGGTAGTAGTAAGTAATAACAATCAAGACATTAAATCATAATTTTCTTGAAATTAGTTAAATTTTAAATAAACTTTATTTTACAGGTTACAATCATTAGCAGAAAGAACAGCTGTAGCAAAGGAATTGGGATCATCAATGATTGGTCTATTATAAAATTTTGCAAAAACTGAAGAGGAATTTGTCCAACCTGCAGTTTTTCTGATAAGGTCAATACTAACTCCAAGTCTGTTGGCTGTGGACGTGGCTGCATGACGAGTACTATGGGCACTAAATATTGAAGTATCTACTCCACTGCTATGAAGTACATATTTTATCCATTTACTCAGTGTTTGTGAGGTTACATTGTTGTGAGGTTTTTTATAACTAATAAACAAAGAATCATTTTTACGAAGTGTTTGAGTTTTATTGATGTAAGTTTCCAAACACCGTGCTGGACATACTTCGGGACGGTTATCAAAATAAGGTATCCTTAACACTGGCTGCAAAGAGTTAGGTTTTGAAGTTTTAACTAGTTCTGGTATGGTAATAACTATATAATTAGGAGATTGAATCTTAGTGTCTTTTAACTTAATTAATGAAAGAGTTTGCACGCGATGTGCCGTTACCAAAGCCAACAGAGCTGCAGTTTTTTTGGAAAGAGTTTCCAAGTTGAGCTCCGTATTTGGCCAATTATGTGCCAAGTAATCAAGCACTAAACTTGGATCCCATGTTAGGTTATATCTTGGATTGGTAGGTCTCAACTTGAAAACTCCTTTCATAAACCGTTTTACTCTAACATCATCTAAATTATCTAATAACAAAGATAACGCTGATTTGTATGAATTGATGGTACCATATTTGGCACCTTTATTAAAAATATCTGTAAGGAAATTTAAAACTATTGGGACTGAAGCTGTGGTATAATCGTAATGGTGAAAGTTACAGTAAATTATCCACGCTTTAATACATCCATCATATTGTTTGTAGGTAGAACTAGTTAATGATGACAGCATAATTTCAACAGTACTAGGTGATAAATTTTTCTTTAGTAAAGAGTTCCGGAAAGCTTCACGGCAACCAACTTCAGGGTTCTGTGAAGATTGTGGTTCACCCTGAAAGGAGAAGTTAATAGTTCAGTGTCAGGGCCGAAAAACAATAATTTAGAGTTAATAATTTTATGAAAAACAGGGTACCACGGTTGAGATGGCCAGTATGGTACCACAATTATACCTTCAACTTTCTCTTTAATTATTTTTTGTAGTACCTTTGCTATTAGAGCGAAAGGAGGAAATGCGTAAAAGAACTGATTTTTCCATGATATAGTAAAGGCATCAACTGCCCATGCTTCAGGATCATTCTTCCACGTTACATAAATATCACATTTTGCATTGCATCTACTTGCAAACAGATCTATATCAGGAAAACCAAAACAATGCGTAATTTTGTTGAAAACATCATTGTTTAGTTCCCATTCGGTGTCCTCAAATCTTTTTCGGGATAATTGATCTGCTTCACAGTTGTATTTTGTGTTAATATAAGATGCAAAAACAGTTAATTTACGCATTTCACACCACTGCCAGATTTCTCTGGCAATTTTATTAAGATGTTCAAATTGAATGCTACCCATTCTATTGATACATGAAATAGCAGTAACATTATCAATCCGAAATAATATTCTTGAATGGTGTAGGTGTCTTGTAAAACATTTTAGTGCGAGAAACGCTGCTTTTAACTCCAACTCATTTATATGCAAATCTTTTTCACAATCTTTCCAGTATCCAAATCCTTCATTTTCATTACAATAGGCACCCCAGCCACTGGTAGATGCATCGGAAAATATTTCCAGATCAAACTCATCATAATGTAGGTGATTATATCCATGATCAATATGATTCAACCACCAAGTAATGTCAGAATTTAATTGTTTTGGTAAGGTCACTACTTGGTCATAGCTGGGGTTGTTAAGTAAACAAGAATATTTAAACTGTTCAAAATATTTTGTATATAACCATGAATATTGAATTGCTGGACAAGCAGATACTAATAAGCCGACGAATCGGGCAAATTCACGCAAAGTACATCTTTTTAAGTGTAAAATATTGGAAAGCTTGTCTTTAATTTTAGTTTTCTTAGATTCAGGTAATTTTAATAACATATTCACGGAATCAAATATGAAACCTAAAAATTTGCATTGAGTTTTAGGTTGTAAACAACTTTTCTCGAAGTTGATCAAGAAACCTAGACCTTCAAACAAAGTCTTTGTAAAGCTAATGTTATCTGCACATTCTGAGAATGTTCTGCCTATGCAAAGAATATCATCGAGATAAACCACTGAGATCATTTGATGCGTTTTTCGTAACCATTCCATTATGGGCTTTAATAACTTAGTAAAAACGTACGGGGCTGTGCACAAACCGAAAGGTAAACAATTAAACTGGAATAAATGATTGTCATATTCAAAGCGTAGGTACTTTCGTTGCGATTCATTTACAGAAATTAAAAAATAAGCATCTTTTAAATCTATAGATGCCATATAACAGTTTTCGGTTATTAGTTTTGAAGCAGTGCGGAAGTCTTCCATTTTAAAATGATTTGTTTTGACAAACTTGTTGAGGCATTTTAAGTTTAAAATAAACCTTTTTTCACCGTTCGGTTTTGGCACTAGGAATACGGAAGATAAAAATTCGCCAGGTTCATGATCACAGTGGGATATGGCGTTGATGCTTAGCAAATTATTAATACAGGTATCAAAGTCTTGGCGTTCTTGTTGAGATTTCGGGAAAACACTGGGTTTATCAGTCCGAAATGGAGTAGATTTAAATGGGATAGTGTATCCTTCTACCCAAGATAAAATTATGTCATCATCTGTAATTTTAGACCATTGGTCAAGAAAATGCTGAAGCCTGCCAGCATATCGTACCTGGAGTTCAACTATCTCCGGTGATGAGCGGCCGACGATGACTTCACTGGAAGCGGCCGGTCGCTGGGGCGTCGCGCATTGTTGCTGCTGTGCGACTGCCGCTGGGAGTAGTTGGTTGTTCTCCGACTGTTGTTCGGCTTGTTGTCCGTTTTTCGATGTTGAGGCACGAAGTTTAAATGGCTCTTGTTTCCACTGGTCGAGGCAACATTTGCTCGTTGAAACTTCGGCTTCTGGGCATTTTTCAAGGCTTCTCCCGACTGCTGAATAGTCTTAGCAGCTTTCAGTTTTTCAGACACATTCTCTCCAAATAAAAGCTTATCCCGACTGGATTCAATAAGAGTGTCTTTTAATTTCGAATTTATTGAACTTATGACAAAGCCTCTGCGAGTTCTTGTTTCAGAAAAGTGGCTGTCACAAAGAATACGGCAAGCGTCACTAAGTGGTTTTAGAATCTTTTGCTTTGACGTTTCGTTGGATATAATCATCTCTGTAGCTGAGGCTAATGCTGACAGTGCAATGCCAAGCTGCTTCTGCTTGTGTAGGAGTGAGGAATCTCTTTTTACCAAGCCATCATGTAGGGCAGCCTTAACTTCCGGGTTGAGAGCAGGGGCCAGCAAGAAATCGCAGTTGCTAGGGACTAAATAGTCCTTAAGGAGATTCTCCTTTACATCCTTTGATAGGCCTTTTGAAAGGATGTCTTGCCATCGCTGGGCAACGTCTTTATGAATTGGCGGACCTAAAGGAGTCTCTGCTTTTGGAGCATCGCCCAATAACTGGAGGATTTCATCGTCCAGTTCCAGTTCACCTGTTTTATTTTCTTCTGACGTACCAGGCTGGGGAGGCGGTGATGAAACGGGTTGCTCCGGGTCATCTATTACGACGGGACACGGCGAGTGCGTCTGCGGCGAGGGTGGACTCGGTGAGGGTAGACTCAGGACGGGTGGGCTCGGTGAACGTAAATGAGGCGGTGCTTCCTCATACTGAATTGTATTAATCGCAGACTCGCAATATGGTGAGCCATAATAGGGCGTGTCAAGCGGAAAATCTGCGGATTAAAAGTATACATCTGCTTAGAATGTATATTTCAAAATAATGTGACAGTATCAGCTCAAAAAATTAGCAGTACGCATCACTTTTTTTTAAAAAATGACAGAGGCAACCCAGGTGTGGTACCCTCGCATCATATTTTTTGATCAACAACCGTGACAGTAACAGCCCAAGTATATAGCAGTACGCATCACTTATTGATCAAAATTTACAGAACCGTTCAAAACTTTTCAAAAGATAGGCTTACCTTCAAATCTTTCTTCCGATATAGAACGTTCATTTGTAGTCTTCGAAAGTTGATTTTGCAACTTTTGAATTTTACGACGAATTTCTTCCTCTGTTTTCTCGTGTTTCCTCTTTTTTCCCATCTTCAGAGACTTCTTTTTTAAATTTAAAGTTGAGGAGACGTAGACGTGCGAAGGCTTGAGCACGGAAACGCAGAATGAGCTCTAGATTGCCTACGACCCGCCGTTCTGGAAGTATCGGTGGTGGGGTAAGACTGAATTGAATGACAAGTCCCAGTGTTGCAAGGATAAAAAAAAAAAAAAAACCCTCTAAATATGCGTGCAAGGCTGATGCTAGGTGGCGCTACTACAACTTGTAAACAGTAAATCGCTAAGAATTAAGCTGCAAAACATAATTGGAAACTATACAATCACTGTGGGCCAATATTTTAAGATACCGTAGTATGAAATCTTAACCATCTGTGATGGCTCATAGTGATTGTATGGCGAGCGATATTTTATCTCAAGATGTAAAATTTTAGTATCTTCGGCGTCTGTGAAGCGCTTTACACTTTCGCAATTTACAGAGACTGTATGGTCTTCAGGGTTATTAAGAGGCTGACAACCGTCAAACAACTTCTCACTCATGGTTTTTTAATGAAAAATATAATAAAATGTGGGAGTGAGAAGTCTTTTGACAGTCGTCTGTGTCTTAATAAAAATAGAAATGAAAACAGATTTATTGTACGACATAAAATACAATAGTAAAAACAAAGATGCACAAGAAATATCGTCATAAGGCTTCCACTCAGCATTTGCCATATATGAGCCTAGTACAAGGAATTATTCAAATTCCTTCGCCTAGTAGCTTCTTAGGCGATGGTTTTCAGTGACGCCGTCTTTAAGACTATCTCTCTCTGAAGGTTACTTTCCAACAACAACCTCGTACTTTATTTAAATAAGCTACTGAAGTTTCCCTACAATCTACAGCAAAATTAGGGGGATGCAAACTTTCACTACCAAAAAGCTTAATTTAAACCGTCGTATATCACACGAATTTATGAGGGTCACCTTTTCTTAAGTGAAAAGCGGTTAAATTGAACTATAAAAGCAGAAAGGAAAAATGAAACATAGTATTGGTGACACAAAAATAAATTATGTATCGGAAAACTATAAATTGTAACTAACTACGCAAGAAGAGAAAATAAACGATATGAATGTTTATTCCTAGTGGCACGTAGTGGTTGTTTTTTGGTCACCTTTTGATAAACAAGGCTCTAATGTAGTTTAGCTAAGAGGTCTAGTGAGAATTCTGATCGTTGTATTGTGAGTTCGAATCTAGTCGTGTACTAACGGATATTTTCTTTATTTCGAAAAATGTGCTATACCTACAATTACGCACACGAAAGAGTTGGTTATAATTGTTTGAGTGTATTTTTCAGTCTATTTGAAGTTGGTTTTATCTCGAAAGAGTTATTGTATGGAGACTAGACAAGCACCTATATCGGGCGTTTTTAGTTCTAGTAATAACTGAAAAGCAATTGTCTCAATCATTAATTTCATTACCACTAAATATACTTTTTCATTTTATAGAATAATAAAATATTTCATAGCATGTGAATATTATTCAAATGATGAACACAAAACGAGTCGATTGTAAACTGCTATTGTGTCGTTTTCCGCTCCGTTTCAACCCTCATTTCAAGTAATTCTTGTAACGAGATTGCCATCAAAAATAAAATTTATTAAATAAAATTAAAGACTTCTATTTTGATATTATAAAAAACACGGAAACTTATAGTTGTGTGAATCTCTCCGTAACTAATTTTGATTAAATTAGGAACTGATTAAATAAAGCTAACTCGTTTCAGAATAGAAAGTAGGCTGAAGAAGCAAGAACCAACCGCGCCAACGTAGCAAACGAAATAATCAGAGGTATCACTATTGTGAAAAAATAATTTAAAGCGAAACTGACGAAGGTAGTGGATCCATCCAAACAAGAGAACTATTCAGTAGAGTGCACGCGATCGATGATGCGTTCCATGCGCTTGGCTTCCAACGGCTTCCAATTTAATAAGTGACACTCCAACAGCGTGAAAATAAAATGCGATCTCCCAATATTATGGAAGCGATCACCGCATTCCAAACTGGGATGAAATCAGGACTGGGTCAGACCATGTATCAAATTCATAATAATGTTGCTTTTAATGGTGATTGAGGAACAATAATTATTTCTGCATTTTTTAATTATTTCTGTATGTTTTATTACGATGTAATACTACGACAGATACAGTACGAGTCGTAATAAAACATACAAGCCATTGCAACAAAGCAAGTTTTTAAACAGTACCTACAACATTACTCGGGCCAAGAGCTAAACAAAGTCACACACCCCACCCTCCTTCCCCAACACAAATCCTTGCGACCCACCTGATTGCACTCGGAAAAGAAAATGTTCACAGTCGTTCGGATTTTTAAGCTATACTCGTAAATCGAGCACGTGCTTCAAGCAGCGTGCCGTTATCACGCCTCTGTCGAGACCCAGACCCTCCACAGAAGCTATTTGGCTAAGTGCTCCACTAATTAACATCCCCTCAATTTATTCCCAACAGTTCTGTGGTTCTGTAATTTTGAAAGCTTTTGAAGATCTCAGATTAAGTGGAAGTTGAGCTCTTAATTTAATGGTGATCAAATAACACGGATGGATAAGGAGACTGTTATGCAACAATTCGATCTAAATGAAGCTAATTTTACGAGTTTCAAAATAGTTACTTAGCGTAGACCAAGTTTAACCTTAAGTAGCAACTTAATAACAAAGGGTAGTGAATAGTGAATGCACTAAAAACAAATAATGAATAAATAATATTATATTGGTGGACTTTCCACACAGCACTATCTAGACCCAAACTAAGCTAAAATTAAGCTTAAGAATACTTTTTTTTGTAACTATATACTTATATTATATAATTACACCGAGGCAGTGAACAAACATCTATGTTCATCACACAAATGTTTGTTCTCGATGGGGATCGAACTCACGGCCTACGGCGCGTAGGCGAGCTGTAAAGGTATTTATTATGAGTTTGGATAAGATAACTCGATTTTCCCTGTCCTGAGAAAATAAACGAAATACTAAGGCCATGTTCACAACACGGTTCAATAGCTATAATTTAACAAATAAACAGAACTAGTAAGATACCCGAAACCACATTGGGTCAGTCGGTACACAAACTATTTGACGCCAAAGAGAGATTGCGGTCGGCTTCTTAGAAATAGGCTCCCTCGAAAGTCTCCAATGTACTTCCATGTCTATTTGACATTTTCGGACAGTGAATCCTTTATTTTAGAGCGCGTATGTAGTTCCACAAAATGAACCCCTCTTCCTGGTGCAGGTGGCGTAGTTTTCTGGGGTTTTAACATCAACTGTCAGTGTGGTCATACGGATGGACGATCGGTAGAATAACAACGCTAAGCTGTCAGTCTCGCATAGCTAGTCTCCGGACAACCTGTCATATTGAAGAAAATACCTAACAATCTTTGTATTTCATATAAATATAATAAAACTAAATTTATAAATTGAATTATAAAGTAAACAAGAAAGTGTGTGTGGATCAAATTTATTATGACCGGATACGTCACAGCAATTTCTCAGAAACATTGAATGAATGATTTTTCTTTTTTTTTACAAGCAAAAATAATAAAAACTACAGACTCAGATAAAAAACACATTTTCTAAACACGAAGCTAATGAAAATAACATGAGCCGTTGTAAAACTAACATAAACTGTTCCTCCTGTCCCGCATAGAAGACACGTCAGTGAGTAGTTGAGTACAACCATAATACAAGTACATAAAAACGCGGACGGCCTACCGTCCTATTACGCGGTCACATTCCCGCATTGCAAATAGACCCTTTCGACCCACACTGAGGATAAGATTCACGCCTCAAAGCCACATCAATAATTACTTTGTAAATAAAACAATTTCTCATTATGCACCACCATTCATTGAAGGAAGGTATTCAGAAAATCATTTGCTATTCCGTCGCTATAGCCCAGAATGAAAAGGTGAATAGCATATCCCACACACGTATTCAATGCACTGGCTTGCAGAGAGCATTTACATTATTAGTTAGATACATCTTATTAACGTACACTCATATGTTATGCTATATAAGGCGGTAAACATACAAGCGGCTTCAAATCAGTTCCAATTATGCGAGACATTGCGATAAATTATGGAGGCTGATGAATAGCCTTTAAAATTTGACCTTTAAGTCCGACACACACTTATTTAGTCGGATTTGTTATTTATTTAATTATCTTCACTTCGTGTCAGGCAGTAGCGATTTAGCCCTCATTCTATTGAGAGTCCATCGACACTTTCAAAATGAAGCCTTTGATATCCCAGTTCCCTACGGGAAATATCGGATGAGGTTGTCACTCGGGTTTCACAGAGCTGGGAAATGGTATGTCAATGAAAAAGTCTTTCCTGACCCCTGATTCGAAGGCACTCGATGCGGTGGCTCGATTTTAAATCAAATGAAACAAACCACTTTCTAAAGTTCTCATTTTTGTTTTTCAGATCCAGGTTACTCGATGCTACCTCAAGAAAAATGGGTCGACAAAATCTCTAAAAGAGGCGCGTGGCGATCGGCTTGCAACCTGTCACGTATGACAATCGACCTACTGTAAAATGTGAGCATTTGCCAAAAAGCGTACATTTGACTTCCCCCTTAAACATTCTCAAAGAATTCTGAGAGAAGCACATGTTACAAACCTTTGATTGTCAGGATGAACCGTTCAAAATAGCTAGTTAGCTATTACTCAAAACAAATTACGTAATTTTAACATAATTACGTAAAGTTGTTCTCGGCAAATGGCAAGTAGGCATTGTAAGGGACGTATAAGTTCAGTGCGGTTGCGCCCAACTTCAGTCATGTTAAACTTGATAAATTATTAGAATAGTTGATTTTGGCCATGAAGTTTTCTCCCTTAGGTACATACCGGTACTGTATTGTGTCTCGAAGGTGACCTGAATGTATCCTTTTAATGCTGAAGTATAATAAGGATAAAAAAAACTTGGATAGGTACCATTTTGAGGAGAGGCTACTTTGAGTTCAGGATAAACTAATCCACTAAGTATCTTATTGGAAACAAATCCTAGAAACATCTCAGCTCACTTATTAAAGCCCTTTGACAAACTTCATAAAGGTTTGTTATGAGTGTTAACAAAATCCGATGAAGTGGAAATAAAACTATTTTAGGTAGTGTTATAAAAGTTATAAATAACTGAGACATCCATTTATACCAAGGGACCTTTTTCTAAATGATGGTTATCGGTGTCCAATCACAAGAACGATTAAGGTGTCCAATTTAACCCTATCGATTATCCGAGCTTTTCATGTATAAAAGGGTAGCTAGCTCGTGACATCAATCAAATAAGAAAATGGAGGAGCTTTTAACTTTACGTATTAAATTCTACGACCATCCTTTGATCAATTAATAGGGGTCCTACAGAACTATCGTATAACGGTTTAATCTAGGCTTAATGCTCAAAGTCCAAGTTCTTAAGTAAAACGCTGGTCAGCCTGGTGCTTTTAACAACTTTTTGGAAAAGTTTTAATGATTTAAAACACGCGACGAGGGCTCTTCTTTGCTTAGATAAGCAAAGAACAGGGTAACAGTGCCGTTTGTAAACTGCCTTAGCCCAATCATAATGTTGTAGAAGTACGACAAACTGAATGTCGGCTGCGGTGAAATAACAAATCAAATGACGCTGACGCCCCTGATCAAATCAAATTGACCAAATAGAAAAATTGATAAGTCCAACGGCAGTCATTTGGCGTGGTTTATTACACTGTCCTTGAGAAAGGTCACGATGTGGTACTAAAAAACACGCAGGTTAGGTATCATTTTATTTTTATAAATCAATATTGCAATTCAATTGCCATTCATACAAACGTTCTTAAAATGACTATAGGATCACTTTTTAGTTTATTTGTTTTGGTTTTATTCAAGCTTCGTGGCTTGAGTACATCATACTTTTTATACGTTTTATTTTTTGGTTTTATTAATTTAATTTTCTTACTCGGCTCAATATCCAGCACTCCTTTACCACCAAATTCTTTTTTAAGTGACCATGGCATGGCTAGGTTTCCAATACCTTTATCTCTGAAGTCTTTGACTTTCCATTTATTCCATGAAAAACAACACACGTTCAGTCTGTCTTTGCAGGCAGGTACCTCGGTTAAGAATCGAAAGCCAGCACATAGTTGGTAGTTGACGCATATGCCACCCAGTTCCCAGCAAGGAGTTGTCGTCATCGATCCTATTTAAAATAAAAGAAATATTGTTAACAAAATCTGTTTTTAACCATTAGAAATTATGTTTAATGTACGTAAAAAATATTTCAATAGTCTGATAGGAAGATTTGGCAGTTATTTTTAGTGGCTATTCGGGTAACGTCGTACGCAGAGATTAACAACGCAAATTTTCGTGAATTAAATTTATAGATCATATCCATAAATCTTGGTACGCCGGAGGCTGCGGATGGTATAGTTTGCGCAGCGATAAAAAGGAGAGCTAACCTAAAATGCCCGACATTCGACAGCCCCCACAGCTCAGTTGGTAGTAGCTCGCATTCTGCGCTGCTGGCATTTATAGGTCCCTTGAATAGTTTTTCGTTTCATTAGCCAAACTATAAGTTTATATTTTAGTTCTACTTATACTCGCGTTTTTAGTGAGAGTTGTGATAACCTCATCAGTACTAAAAACTTTGCAAGTCAAGTATCGAGCTTTTGAAGAACCCTTTCGTTATCGAAGCCATTTGCCTTCCAAAGAGCCATATTAATGCGATAAACTCACTCCGACTTTGCGAAGCTGTGAGCGACGCAAGTGCCGTGTGATAAGCGAGCAGCTCCGCGCGAAGATCTTCATACTCCTCATCCACAGACAGATCTAAGTTGGCGTCATTTCTCAAACTCGTTATCAAGCCCGCCCCGAAGTCTCCGTCGCCGTCGGACAAGTCATCCTTACCCTCCGCGAACCGAACCACTCGAAATATCAAATTCAATAGCACCACAAAACGTAATCTTTCTCTCATATTGTACTGACGTTGACTGAGAACATTTTATAGATTTCGAACGTTTTTATTGGAGTTTGAAAACAGTTTCAATTCTACGATAAGCCTCGGATGAGATTTTGCAATCGAAATTTGAGAGAAATATAGGTTTCATTGAGTATTTTCTTTCGTTAGGTAATGGTTTTCGCATGGCTGAATAAAAATTGGCGTAGGTGAACACAAAATACACCGAATGCGGATCATGAACGAGAATCGTACGGCTGCGGTTGCGTTTGCATTTTATAATGAAAAAAGTTATGGTGAAGAATACCGTTTATCTGTCATTATGATCTATTATTATCTTTAAAAATATTAAGATGTGCAAACGAGACCTATCTGACGAGTTAAAAACGAACTGCTATCGAGAAGCGACTCGTCGAAGTTGAGAAGCGTCTATTACTATAAACAAGCAATAGCGGTAGCAAAGTCAAAAAATATTTTTATCTAAAATATTGCTATCACACAGAAACGACATACTTTTGCACTGAAAGCGTAGGTTAATGATTGATTTTACATTATTAATGAAAGATTTTAAAATAGAATATTCGCACAGCTATGTACCTAGACCGGGCTTGATAATGAAACTTTGTATGCTGCATGATTATCGTATGTAAACAAACCGGCCGACGGTCTGCGGTATTGAAAGCAACATTGATTTAAATTAACAATATTCAATCAAATTTGTGTAGTATGTTAAATATTTATGTTCGTCTACTTAACGCGCGTGAAAACTTTTTCACTAAGTTTTCACGCATTTTACTCCCTGCTTTCGCAATCAACCAAGTTTTGGAGTTTCGCATTACAGCAAAAATAATTTTGATTTAAACACATTTTTCTGCCGATAGGTACGAGTACGAAAATTAGTGCAGCCTATTTTTAGCCGAAAATCTTGCTTTGATCAAACTGTTTTGATTTGCGATTTTTAAACTATCTTCTGCGATTTTTTATCTTCAAATCTTTTGAGCGTATTGCGTATTCTAGAGTATGCGGAACAGAGATGTAAAACACTATCACGCAACAAAATGCGGTCAGTGTTTTACAACTGTGCCTCCAATATTACTAATGAGCTACAACAGTATCCAGTGACGGTAATAACTTTGCCTTTGAGAGCCCGAAGACGTTTCCGAGCCAATTAAGGACTTTTTGGTGAAAAAATAAACCATAGTCAAAATATAATGAAGAACACGATTAGGTAACTGAATTGCTGTGGCTCACTCAATGAATTTGGATACTACGTGGTTCACTAAACTCCCACAGCCTTATTATAAACAAATCAAACCTGGGTTTGAACCTAGCTCAAGTCACGTTTTCTTATTATAAACAACTTAAACCTGGTTTATCTCATAAATTTAGGATCATCTCAGGTTTATCATTTTCGTATTACAAAAGACACTTTAGTCGAAGACTACATAGTACCTGAGATAGTCCATGATTCATCATCACAGAACATAATCATTCAACAAATATCCACAGACTATAACAAATTATGGCAATCAATCGTTCATTCATTTTGGAATCACCAACTTATCTGAGCCGGTCTGAAGTTAGCCGCTTGTGCATAAATGGCCAATAGTGAATCGAGAATTCTCTAAACAGCTAACTTCAGACCGGCTTAAATAAGTTGGTATAACTGTACTCTCTTGCCGCAGGCTAAAGTCATATGCGCATACTACCTCGTCTTTCGTTTTAACGAATCAATTTTTAGTTTCTCTTCTTGACTCAGATCTCCGCCTTTTTGTTTTAAATCTCGTTATCAACTTGATATTGACAAATTCGTGGCAACCCATGCGTTTTGACATTTCAAATTTAGATCGGAGTTTAGAGTTTGAAATGTATGTTGGATAATGCAGTGCTACCAGTTGTTTTATTGAATAAACTTATGTGGGAGACCAAATAAAATTTGGCAAAATGAGATTTTTATTAGTTAGACCATACTTAAACTAGGGGTCGTTCGGGTTTATCTTTAAACCGTGGTTTAGGGGATAAACTCCGTTTTATAATAACGTCTGGTCTAAGTCTTTGATTTTTCTATAGAGCAGGGACCAACTTCGGTATCAAAGTTAGACCACGGACCAGTTAGTCCTGGCTTAAGCCTAGTCTAACTCACATTTTTATAATAAGACGGCCAATGTTTATTTTTTGTTTTTTAGGCAGGTCATTTGTGCCATAGTTTTACCACATTAACTGTACCGTTTGTTTTCCCAAGAAAGATTTTTTGATTATTAAATACTAGTTGCGCCCCGCGGTTTCGCCCGCGCAGATTTTTGTCGGTCGGTATTCCCACGGGATAAAAAGTAGCCTATGTGCTATTCCAGACTATAATCTATCTCTCAGCCAAGAGTCGTCCAAATCCATTCCGGCGTGAAAGAGTAACAAACATGGTTACGGAGTGGCCCCGAAATCACAAAACGAGACTTCGTTTGTACTTACTTAGTCATGGTATACATGTAGTATCTAGTGTGAATGTTTATCATTCAGGGTTGACAATTGAATTTCCGGAACGTTGAACAGAAATAACAAGTTGGTGGGTTTTTATTTATGAAAAATTTTATTCGATATTTCGCCACCACGTATTGCGAACTAGTTTTATTTTTTATGTAGTAAGTGTTGTGAAAACACGTCGTATTTATAAAATGCGACTAGTTCTTCGATTCATAATTAAATAAAACCGCTAATTTATTAAAGAAAATTTCTAAAAAGCATAATAAATAAATAAATATAAATATTGGTGGACTTTCCACACAGCACTATCTAGCCCCAAACTAAGCTTATGCTTGTGATATGGGAACCAGATAGCTGATATACTACTTATATACTTTTTTTTGTATATACATACTTATAATATTATATAACACCCAGACCCAGATAATGTCTTATCAGTTTTGATAATATAACGCAATACCTATATTTTATTACCCCCTTGTCCGTAACATGTAACGACATTTTACGAAAGCATGAAGCCACAATTGTACCCTGTAGAAAAACCTTTCTGCTCCCAACACTTCATATCAAGTGAAACTTGAAATTCTATCTTTTAACAAAAGTTAATAAAATTTTAAAGCGAAGGAAAGCGCTTTATTGAAAATGGTTATAGATTTTAGTTGTGATGTTTATTTCCTCACTTCGATTGGAGTTCAGAAGTTGGACTCGAGGGAGCTCCAAAGCTTTCCCTTAGAAAGTTCTCGTGCATTAATGAAATAAGTTTCGAATTTCACTTTTCAGCTACTAGTTTCCTGAAGTCTTGTTCTGTAAACAATATTGAAATAGCATTAATTTAATAAGCAACGAAGACAGTCACTAGATAGAATCATATTGCATCGAAAAACTTTTATTTTCATGTTATGTTTTTGTAAAAAGTATGAAATATTGTACAGATAGAAGAAATACTTTTATTGCATACTACCACCAGAAATTACATAACATGGCATAACTAAATTTACGGCAAAACATAACGGGCGCTTTATTGCTGTGAGTCTTCTGTAGTCATCTGAATCTTCAAAAAACATTTGTACCTAAATAGAAAAAAAAAACCAGTTTCCATCTTAAACTTTGTTTAAAGTTGCAACACAAATAAGTTAATTTAAATATTCTCTTTGTCGCTTTAATATGAAGTGACTATGAATTGATTTGAAGAACATAATCGAAATACCAGGAAAAGCTTTGAATATACATTGGAAAATGGAAACTATGCGTGAACAATTTATGTCTTCCTATCCTGCAAGGAAGAGGGTGGTTTGATAATTTATGCTTTAGGTTACACGATGCAAATTAAGTGAAGACAGAACGAAAGATAGTGTCGTCTCTTCTGTAGTTTGTCTCTCTCTTTTGCACATCTCACTCCGTGGTCTTCTAGTCATAAGTCAGAATCTAGGGGTTTACTGAAATAATGTTAATAACTGCTGATAGGTACTGATTTTTTAAACGTGTTCAATAAGAGAAGTTATTTTCGGTTTCTTTTTTGTAAACCACTGTGATGCTGAAACCAATTGGGAACAAGCATGCTCGTACTCAGGTTACACATTGATTTAAGCCTGCTCGTAAAAAAACTTTGTATAAATTACAGAGCAAAATTTCAGAAACCATAATAAAACAGCCAATTTTATGGTACGAGGCTCGTACTGCGAAGTGTACAAAAACTCTGCCACGTCGAGTCAAGGCTTTGCGTTTAGCAATGCGACACGAAATGGTGCTTCAGAATATTTTGTCAACCACTTTACTATTTCAAACATTGCTGTTTTATACTATGTAATGAGCAAATATCACGATAGGATTATATATTTTGTTGATATTTTATGGTTATAGACAGACCGTGCTGTGTCAGATAAACAAGGACTCAGATTTGATCGGAGCCTCACCAGCATGAGTGTTTTGGCGAGTAGAAATCCCAACGTGTGTGAGGCGAAACTCGTGATTGAAGTGAGCGCGGATCCACTTAGGTGAAACTTCCAGTAATTTTGTTTTTTAGATAATTGACTCCCTGAAGATTTAGAGGCGATTGAGTGTTTTTACTTTATTCTTACGTTTTAGAAACAGTTTTTAAAATAAATTTATTATTTTTGGCAAAATATCACATGGAAAATATTTACAAAGTACCTAGTGAAGTCCGATGCAGTTAGTCTTTCAGTTTAGAAGATACTACCTTCAGATGTTCAGCAAGTATATTGTAACAGATGCAACCTTTTTAGTTCGAACTAATTTCAACTTTAAAACTCAATGTCATTGTGGCGGCATTTGGGCGGAATCTAAATTCGAATTTGACCTTTCAGTAGCACCCGTGTCCACGTACCGCCGCGCCGTCCGTCCTACTAAATTATTAAAACATCCATTGGTATCAATCGGGTCCACATCAGAACACGGCTCTCTAAAAAGCTTTTCCAAACGTTCGCCTTTTCAGATCATAGATTTTATCAACAAAACCTTTGGTCGGACAATGGTTGTGGATATTGAGAAAATAATAGATTTTTTGAGAAATAAATTACAAAACGTTAATCCATTATCTAGCTAGAAATTTATTGGCACGACTGGATTCGAACCCACGTCCTTATGATCAGTAGGCTGCCTTCACTGCCACTAGACCACGTGCTCATCATTATGAACTGTAGTAATGTTTCATTTCATAGTTGCAACTTATATTATGCTATGCATAATACATAATGCCAAAGCGAAAAAGTTGAAATAAATTAACACTCGTTTGCACATCTGAAAATAATAAAAGATAAATCTTCTTGGGATAAAATACTGCCGTAATTTTTTGTTCAAAATTAAATCAGTTCAGACAAGGTTGTTTTTTTTATTAGAATATTAATCAGGCAGGAAACATTTTCATTGCTTCAGGGTGGCTTATAATCAGATATAAAATATACTGCGAGGTTAGGCGCTATAGAAAATACTAGTTGCTGCCCGCGTCTTCGTCCTCATATTTTTATTTATTTTTGGTACAAAAACAGTAAAAAAATGTAAACATAACAGATACAGTTTGATAATAAATGAAATGTAAATTTGGTAGCTTAAAAATAATAGGCACACAACATTAAAAAAATATTGGTGGTGTATGCTAAAATTAAAATTTAAGTTTTCCTTTATAAGGTTTTTCCACATGGTTCCATATTCAAATATCCAACCAAACATCCTCACTTTTGCTATAGTATGTACTAGTTGGTTAAAATCAAAATGTCTCTGCTTCGAACATCAACCGACCTCGTTTGTGACGGTTTTTTTACGGAAACACAAAAATTCACAAAAAAGCGTTGAATTTTTTTGTGAAAATAAAAACATTTAACAAAGACGCTGTGCGTAAAGATAAATTTATGCCGCTTGACCTTTCTAGTAATTGAATGGACGTGAGACAGCAGATCCTTTGTCGAGGCACTGCAATTTCTAGGTGCGTGGTAATAGTCGGCTCTTTGTCCTGTCTACCCTGAGCGGTCACCCTCAAAGATGTAGGTATACTGTGGCCGTAGTAACACATCGTGTTTTGCTTAAGCATATTATAATATGTTTGGTGTACAAAGTGACTGTAGTTACAAATGGTATGGGGACTCTCAAGCAACATCACGCAAACAAAATACCTACAACCACAAAATTGAAAAGTTTAACCAAAACAAACTTCTCTTAATCCAATCCTCAACTGGTAAAGCAGAGCTAACAAGATTTCCGATTCAAAATTTTCTGCTTCGTCATCCTCTAACGAACTATTTATGAGCGGTTTGCATCTTAAGAAACAAAGCGCCATGATTAATCGTCTGCAGAATGACATTTTGCTGAGTCTGGGCCGCGGGCGTTGTAAACAACAAAGTTTTATTTAAATAGCTTTCGCAGTAGGATCATCCCTAATTGCTCAGAGTACATTTTGACAGCTGATTGGAAAACAAATGAAAACCAAGTTAAGGCGTTGACAACACCTAATTTTCCTCTCGCTCGCATGATTCAACATTTTAAGTAGTACTAAATCACTAATTTCAATTTTGTAAAATCGCAAACAACCATTTTGTGTGCAATCACATTGCACACAGTTTGGTAAACATTTCATTCTGATCTATGCAAGTTTTCCTACTCAAAAGTAGTAAAGCTAACTTTTGAGTAGGTAAACTTGTATCTATCCAAACGTTTTTTCACTAAACTGTGTGCAATGTGATTGCACACAAAATTGTTGTTTGCGATTTTTCGAAAATGCAATTATTGAATTTATATCTTTTAACATGTTGAATCGTGCGAGTGAGAGATACACTAGCTCTTGTCTTCACCTTAAGACTTGCGTTTCGTAATTTTTTTTCATTGTCAGATTAAATAACAAAAGAATCACGTTTACCTTTCATTTACCTACTTTTAGGTATTCTGAGGTAAGTGAAGTACAGTTTTAAATTAAAAGAAAGGACTCTACAAACAGGCCCCGCGGCTTGTGTTTATCTTCGGGTCGAGAGTAGACAATTATTTATTGAAACCGCACTTGACGTCCAAAAGTTCCGGTAAAGTTATCTCATCTTGTTAATGGATAGGATGATTGAGAAACTCTTTAGGGTCCGGTAGTCTTAATTTAGTTTTTGGTTTTTTATACTCTGGTGATTTTTACATAATGGTGATAAATATTAGTGTAAGCTCTGTTAATTATCTGGGGACCAATATCACTAGTCTCAAAATAATTTTATATTGTACTTATATTACCTACTGTAGATAGATAGAGAAACATGTGTATGTACATATTTTATACATCTATTTTGATATTTGTTTGCAAGGTCTTATTTAATTTACTGTAAAGTAAATTAACTCATACTTTATTTAATATGTAAAAATAGTATATATTTTCAAAGATGTGCAAATAAATATGGTAAGACGCGATAAAATAATGTAACATGATTGAAAACGACAGCTTTTAGCGTACGTGGGCTTCAAGTACATTCAGGTAGTTAATTGTGGTAATGTTGTGTTGAAAATTATCATGAGTTATTCTACCATATTCCATTTAAGCCGTTGGTTAAATGGTATAAACACTCCATCCGCCTTACATTAGCTGCTACACAGACATTGTTTGCTCTATTATGAACATTATTAGTACATAGGTACGCAATTTAAGCATTACATACTTGGCTTGACAGTTTGTATGTTATAAACGCACAAGAGTAGTAGAGTTCTTCGTGGAGGACTCGTCCGGGGAAGTAATACCACCATGTCTATTTCTGACGTCACAGCGTTTTCGAACTGCAGAAATTTGTTCCGTTGGTCTGGGTGTTTTCTATGTATAATAAAAAATATCTATCTATGTAAGTATATAATGTATTAAATATATCTGTTATTTAGTACACATAACACAAGCTTTGAGTAGCTTACTTTGGGGCTAGATGGTGCTGTGTGGATTGTCCAGCATTATTATTACTTTATCATTTTTGTAAGGATAACTCTTCTCCCAAACTAATTTAGTAATTTCAAGTTTCAAGTTGCTTATACCTCTACCTCGCTTCTAGTTAAAACCTCGTTTCCGCAACTCGTGTAATTTGGTTCTCATTAGTTAGCTACTTGATATTTAGGGCGCCTTCACACGAGGGGGTATATAAACAGCTGTATTTGTTCTCCTCATCCCGAAAACGAGGTAAATGGCAGTGAATACATTTTGTATAAGCTGTCTCAGCAGGGGAGCGGACTCACGCAATGCGGATTTTAAAAACGCCAGTTACCATCAGAATTAATGAAAAAAGGCTGAAGGTAAATATTGAGGCAATTGTTTGGCACGAAATTAACACGAAGTTCTTTTCCTAAAGGTGGCATTAATTTAGTTTACCCCAATTTATGTCAAACGTTATCCACTCCTTTTCAAGATACTAGGATGGCGTTACTGAAGATAATATATTTATATAAAGGTTTTTTCCTCTAATATAATACAGTTTCAATTTGTTTTATAAGCTAATAAATAACAGTTACTTATTTTTGGCTCCCAAAAAAGGTTAACTTTTGGGGGCCACCAATAAGTAACTGTTTCTTCCAATAAAGAGCTACTCTAAACTGAACTGTGAGGGTTGTCAATTTGGTAGATTACCCTAAAATAGAGTTTGACAACCGCACAAATACCGGCAAGCTCGCAAGATGACATGCAGCGCGGGCTAATTAGACGTTCCCGGGATAGTTTAAACAACAACTTAGAACAGTCTAGAACTACAAACGCGCACATACAAAGGGAAACTAAGACTGGCTGGAAACACTGACATGGATTAATTATTGTTTAGCCACCCGTGCTCACAAACAATACAAAATAATAGCGCTTTTTAAATGTAAAGTCAGTAAGTACGTTACCTTTTAAGTACATGCGCTGTAATTATGTGAGGATACCAGTTGTGTATATATACAAACAGCAACACGCATGGATACCATCATATAACATATACCGTGTTTAAATTAAAAGGATCAAAGTCGCGAAGCTGTTTGAGTTCAGTTCAAAAAACCTATGCATGCAAAATGAAGTACGTACAACATTACAAAAGCAAACATACAGGAATAAAGAAATCAACACGCTCCAAAAAAGAAGTTTGAGTACACAAATAAACAGAATAACTAGTAAGTTAAAGTTGCTTTTGTGACACGTTCTGGAATATATCTGTTTCACCGTATAAAAGCCGTCCACGCAGACGGTACACGTCTATTGGCGTTCTTTGCGAATAAGGATGCAATATTCAACAATGAGTAAAATCATGAAAGGGTTGAATGGATGGCTGAGTGCTTAGCGCCTTTGATAGTGCGTGTCTTAGGAAACAAATGACTTACAGGTGGAGTTACGTCACAGGGCGTATGACATTTATGGCGAAGACAAGAGCTATAATGTACCTCTCGCTCGCACGTTTCAACATGTTCGAAGACATAAAATCACTAAACTCATTATCAACAAACAATAAATACAAAAACTAGGGAAGAAAACTTGTATCGATCAAAATTAAATTTTTACTAAACTGTGTGCAATTTGATTGCACACAAAATGGTTGAATGCGATCTTTCAAAAATGAGTTAAGATATTTTATATAACAACAAGTCGAATCGTGCGATTGCAAGCTACTTACCTAGCTCTTGTCTTCGCTTTAATACCGGAAAAACAAAATACGATGCATGTATCTTCTTTAAAAAATGAAAAACCTTCAATATCATTTCAACCAGCATTATTTTTACTACGTAGTTTTTATATTCCTTGTTTTTACTCAGTCATCTGAATATGGTATCCGTTGAATTATTTTAGTACAAATTGAATTACTTATCTTTTTGAACTAGAACAAATTATACCTTCAAATAGACTATTCATTTGATGACGACACATTTATTTTGAGTTAATCAAAATTCGCTAGCAGTATACAACTTCAGAAATATTATTCCAATAAAATGAGGTGTTTACAAAAGTTGCCAACGTTGCAAACCAATTAACGAGATATTGGTACGGAAAGCGAATTTCGTTCGATAGCAAACAGAAGTCGAATTTTTATGTGAACGTTTAAGAGATATCTTATCAAATCCATCTCTACCATTTTCACTTGCAATAGCAATTCTATTCTGCAACATAGTAGATATAAGAATATTGGAAATTCATCATTCAAATAAGGGGAAATCGTTTGCGTTAAGACTAAATATTTAAACGTAATAATTCCAAATCTAGTCAATGGTACGTATGAAAATGCATACGTGCCATTGACATTGTGCTATCTAAATAACAAATTATACAATTTAATTGACATCCTTTATAGCTCAGTTAGTAGAGCTCTGCTTTCTGCACCGCGCGGTAAGCCGTGGGTTCGATCCCCACCGCGAACAAATATTTAGTCAGGTGGACCATCTGCTTGTTCCATCAGCTAGTTGTATTAAAAAAAAAAAAAAATTGTGATGAACATTAAATAATGTTTGTTCCCGGTCTGGGTGTATAATAATGTATTTACAAACAAACATGAATTATGTTTAGGGGGTGCATATATAGCTAATATAACATAATAATATTGCGTAATATGTAATATTAGCCATTTAGTTCCCACATGCTTTGGCTTAGCAAACTAAGTCAAAGCATATGGGAACAAACCAAAGGCCCGAGGGCCTAAAGAGCCTAGCTCTTTAGGCCCTCGGGCCTTTTTTTGTAGTTCACTATTATTCGTACTTGAAATCAAACATGTCACTAGACATGTCATGTTCTGGACAGACGTGACATCTTAGTAACACTACTACGTACTATCATTTTAGTTTAGACAATTTTATGAACGTTTTCTTGTTAAATGCGGCTTGGCTACGAGAGTTTCTTGGTTTGTTTGTAAAAAATACCTACTATCTGATGACGCCAGAACGTCCTCCACTCATATTCGCTTGAACTTGAGGAATGTGTCCTAAATAATAACGGCTAAAATAGGTACATTCAAACCGTAACACTTCTCATAGAGGGTCTACGAATTCTACAAACAATCATATCTACGCCTCGCACCTTCCGTTTTTCATAGCGTCGGTAAATCATGAATATTCATTCATGATTTAAATATTAACCGCGAAAATGTATTGATTTTCCCGCAGCCAGAGAGGAATAATATAGTGATGCCACTGCATTCATAAAAAAAACATTTAGCAGAAATGAGGTTATAATTCTATAGAAATATTTGAAATCAGTTAAACATAACTTCAAGTTTGTGAGAAGATAGAGAACTTTTTTGAGAAAACTGTCAGTTACTTGGATATAATTATATAGGACACTGTGGTCTCATCAGTGAAATGAAAACAAAGTTTCACCACTTTGACCCCAGACATGGTAGATATCCCCTAAGATCTTTTAGTACCAAGTACTAACTGCAGATCCTTTGAGGACCAGAGGAATAATTACTTTAATTACAGGCACATGAGGCTTAACATCTGTATGCCTCAAGTTGATGGACGCAGGGCAGTGCACCATGGGCATGTTTCTATAGTGCGTGACTTACGAGGCAATGCATTGTTATAGGTAAAATAAAAAAAAATAAAAAAAAAATAATGCTGGACAATCCACACAGAACCATCTAGCCCCAAAATAAGCTACTTAAAGCATGTGTTATGGGTACTAGATGACTGATATATTTAATACATTATATACTTACATAGATATATATTTTTTATTATATACATATAAAACACCCAGACCAACGGAACAAATTTCTGCAGATCGTACACTAATTTGTTCCGAGGCGGGAATCGAACCCGCAACCTCTAACGTCGCAGGCGGGCTCTCGCCCGCTGCGCCACAGAGGTCGTCAAAAGACACACCACAGAGGTGAATATTACTACTTAACTTCGACTTACTCCATCAACTAGTTGTATAAAAATATATACAAGCTGTAGCACTGTACTTTCACCACTTAATGAGTATGATAAAAAACAAATAGAGCCGACTATTTTAAATATCACCACAGTCCTCCTTGGTACGAATACTTCTTTGGAGATGTCGAATATCCCTCTTAGGCACCCTGAAAGAAGTGTTGGTACTTGGTTATAACATTTGGCACGTACCCACATTTTGCAAAAACCAACCAGCCACTATAACTTTCGTTTTTGAAAAGAGTAGTAGAGCTCTTTGTGAAGGGCTCGGCCGGGGAAGTACTACCACCACGCCTTTTTCTGCCGCCAAGCAGCAACGCTGTGTTTCGGTTTGAAGAGTGTGGTCGCCGGTGTGATTACAGGCACATGAGGCTTAACATCTATATCCCTCAAGTTGATGGACGCAGGCCCTACGATGCACTCGTAGGGCACGTTCCTATTGTGCGTGACCTACGGGGCAATGTTTTGTTTATAGGTGATGGTTACCACTTGACATCAGGTGGGCCATCTGCTTGTTCCATCAGCTAGTTGTATAAAAAAAAAAATTACTACATTACGGTCTAAGTGAAACAGCCTGTAGTTTCGATTATAGTTTTGCTCTAGCTAGGCTCTGACCTACTTAAAGTAGCTATCTTTTATCTGGTTAATACACTAAATGGATACCGATTGGTTACTTTACAGGGTGTTCAATAATTCTGTCTTCCATTATATTGATGAGGGGATTTATATGCAGCTGCTTTACTTCACTCGTAATCCTCTTTGTGAAGCTTTAAATACAACGCTTAGGGTTGCAATAGTAAATGGTAGCATTTGGTTTAACTCTTTTTTTAACTAGGTAATAATGGTTACCGCACTTCATAGTCATTTTCTAGCATTGGAGCACCGAAGAAGCCTGGGGAAGCCTGCACCAGCATCAGCGAGCTGCTGGCTTTCCTGGAGGACATCGGGTGGCTGAGCTAGCATCCACCACCCGACACGCAAAAAGGGCCTATTTGCGGCCTACTTGCGGCCTACTTGCGGAAACCAGTCGCTCACCAAGTACCAAGTAGTCATTTTCTAGTTATTAGAAACGATTCAATTGAAAACTTCCTAAAATCAAAAATTAGGGCAACGTTCTCTATTGATTTTTCCAGGTATTTAATAGGTACATACCTACTTGACGACCTCAGTGGCGCAGCGGGCGAGAGTCCGCCTGCGACGCTAGAGGTTGCGGGTTCGATTCCCGCCTCGGAACAAATTTGTGTACGATCTGCAGAAATTTGTTCCGTTGGTCTGGGTGTTTATGTATAATAAAAAATATCTATCTATGTAAGTATATAATGTATTAAATATATCAATCATCTAGTACCCATAACACAAGCTTTGAGTAGCTTACTTTAGGGCTAGATGGTGCTGTGTGGATTGTCCAGCATTATTTATTTATTTCTCGTATTTGAAGTTATGTACTTTAAATAATAAGGTTTTATTATTCGATCCCAAGGTCGTGGATTTGAATCCGGTCATGCATAGGTTTTTTATTTTGAAAAATGTTTGGACAACAGTGCTTTCAATCTAAAAAAGAGCCTTGGGTTGGTAGTTACTTGGTAATAGAAGATTTTTATATTTAATATCCTATAAAATGATCAAGAAGATATAATTTTATTCTTACTTAATATGAGAGAGAAAGTAGGTATACTAGGTTAAATATTTTTTTTTTTATACAATTAGCTGATGGAACAAGCAGATGGCCCACCCGATGCTCAGTGGTAACCATCACCTATAAACAAAACATTGCCCCGTAGGTCACGCACAATAGGAACGTGCCCTACGATGCACTGCCCTGCGTCCATCAACTTGAGGCATACAGATGTTAAGCCTCATGTGCCAGTAATTACACCGGCGACCACACTCTTCAAACCGAAACACTTCTGTATATATACCTAGACTTTTTAATTTTTGCACAAAATTTAGTAATTAATTAAATGTAAAGCCGCTTTAAATCAAACAAATACTTAGAATAGAAACTTAGAAACCTGCAACTTCTTTCAATGGTTACCTACATGTTTCAATCACGAAGCTAGTAGGAATTTTTGTGCACATTCCGACTCAATACTGCGAACCGAACAAAGCTAGCTTCTAGCGTGAAAAATATTTCGTTTTCGTACATGTGAATGCCAACACTTTATTTCTTTTTAAATCGTGCTGCTATTTCACCTCGGGTCGAAGTAAACCCGGTAACAAATTACACAATCCTTTATAAACAATGCCCTGAAAACACCTGGAAAGAAAGCTGAGTCAAGTAATTTTTATCCTCGTGGTAACAGTTACACAGAAAAAACAGTAAATACACAAGTGCTGCAGGACTTAGAACTAGTGGCTCTGGGAGCTGTAGACCTCGCGAGCATACTAAAAGTGAGCTATTTGAGGAATGTAATGTGCAAGTGCATTTCCCGTTTTGTGATTTTTTTGATCTTTTTGATTTTTTTTGCATCACCTTGTGTAGAATAAGGTCCTTTGTGTTTCTCTCAAATTTGATTGAAAACCATCGATTGTTTGATGAGCTATCCTGTTCATCATGCTGAAGATCCTTATCAGATCTTCGCTAAACTTTTATGAGACCAACTTATAGTTACTACCTTTCAAATAAAAAAAGAATAATCGAAATCGGATCTCATTTGGTGGAGATATCCAGTATATCAAATAGCCCCCTTTTTGCCCTTTTTTTGGGGGAAGTACCCCTCCAATCAAAAATCCCCGACGACAAAAAAATCTAATAAGTCATATAACCTGTGTACCAAGTTTCGTCCAGATCGGTTGAAAAATGCGACCTGTAGAGGAGAACAGACAGACAGACAGTCAGACAGACATCCGGACAAACGCATTTTTGGCCAATGTGGAAACTGAGACGCTTCGCTCGCTTCGCTTGCTCGGTCAATTAGAAAATAATCGTATATATTTTAATAAACTTATCTAGCGTATAACATCTATTTGTTGCGATTCCGCATTACCTACCTACCATACTAGAATTACCCTTAAATTTAGTATTAGTTTATAATACCTACCATGTGTTTTAACCTCGTGAATATATCTGAAGCAAATCGAACTGACAATAATTGCCTTTAGTGTAGGTAAGTGTAAGGGAAAGACGTTCTACAGTGGTTAGTGCTACTTCTGTTAGAATATCCATGCGGTGCCTTTGCTGATGTTTGTGAAACCCCACATTGTGTACTTTGCATTAGAGAAGGAAATCGTGCCCAAAGAGCTCGGACATTTTCAGGTTGGTTTTGAGATCTATCGACAGGCGGGTTTAGGGGTCGGCTATTACTCTATTTTTCCGAAACGGAACAGTTACACATACATTTACTCAGTCCGTTCTAACCCCCATTCTAGTACTATAGGTAGTTGCCACTCATAGTTTTAGTAGTTCTAAGTTAAACCTTAAAACGAGCTTAGCACTTAAAACTAAGAGTACTACACCACTTAGACTAGAATCAAACATATTATTGACAAAACAATTTCTTTTCCCATGAATCAAACTCGCACCTTACTCTAGTATCGTTAAGCCCTTCATTGCGAATTTGCGACACTTAACCCCAATTTCCGAAAGCGCGATCAACACTAATCGGCTGTCAAGTCACTTGCTGTCTCTCTCTAATTTGAAGTAAAAGCTGAAATAGCAAGTGACTTGACAGCCGATTAGCTTTGATCAAGCTTTCAGAAACTGGCGGAGAGGTTGCTAAACAATTTACTATTACTCTGTATATTGAATTCAATTGCTCAAAACTTGTCGAGCCACGCTATTTTGGGATCCGGAAGTTGCAAGCCTCATGTCTCACTAACTTATGAACGGAAGTCCTTCGAAATAATTTTAGTTGAATGTTCTTTCATCGCTGCTGCGGCGAGTAGTGCGTCTATCTTGTAAAGTAGATAATTTAAATACTATCCTACTACTATTATATAAACGCGAAAGTTTGTAAGTATGGATGGATGGATGTTTGTTACTCTTTCACGCCGGAACGTCTAAACGGATCTGGATGAAACTTGGCAGAGAGATAGAAGATAGAGATAAAGATGTATGGCTGGAAGCACATACGCAATTCTTTGTATCCAGTGGGAATACAGGGTTTTAATCTGGCGGGTGAACCCGCGGGGCGCCACTAAGTAGTTTAGCATAAAATGGATTTAAAATTATAAACATTTTATACTATTTAAGGAACCTCCTCTACAAAAAATTACTATTTTAAATAAATACTGAAGCATTTTTCGGTGTTCCTAAGCAGCAGTAAAATCTGCCCCTACGTATTTCCAGCTATAAAACTTTCAAAGTCTCTAAAAAATGTCAGCATTCCGAGCTTTCTTGAATATTTATGTAATTCGCCTCCTGCATTTTATAACTCACTCTCATTTTTGCGAGGCGGCAGACGTAAATGGAATTCTGGAGACGTACCTGAAATTAAAATTAATGGTGTTATGTTTTTTATTATTTATAAGAGGAAGACCCAACGAGTATCACAGGTACCTAAGTTTAATTCCTGGTTGTTTGCTGTCTACTATCAAAAATAGACTGATATATGTCTAAAAAGCGATTTTCATTAAAGACTCCAGTTTAGGACACAATAAACAGTTACTTCACGCAAATTGGCCATGACAGTATACATTATATGATACCACGTATAAAATGCTGAAATGATCGCTGTACCCTTGTGCACCAGTTTCTGACGCTATCGATTTGCGAGGTTCGTCACGTCTGTAAAGGGAATTTTGTAGGTTAAATACAATAATGAAAAGCGCACAAATGCGATGGCATCCAAATGGTAAACCATTCTAAAATTGCTTTTCATCTAAAGGATAATTTATAACGCTGGAGAACGGTGCTAATCTCTCCAAAAAGGTATTTGTTGGTGACAGCTATTTTGAAAGGGTAAAACAACAAAACAATTTTATGTTTCGGACCTCGTAGCAGGTGGAACCGACGCGATCCTAAAATTGTAGGGATATAGGTACTTGTTTCGCTGTTACATTTCAAAGGCTTATTATTTTTTATTGGAATCATTCCGTTGCTATCCTAACAATGGGAAGTGAAGTTGGCTCTTTTCATATGGTTGTATTTGATTGTGTTATTCCTTTGGGCAACATAAACATCAAACAAGATATTAGGAGATGTAATAAAATGGTGTTCTTTTACTTCTTTTGATTGGCTTCTGCCATCATGGACAGTGTCAAGTGAGTAAACAATTGGTTTATAAAAACAAAACATAGTCAAGTCAGCAAACTTTACCTGACTTAGCATAGCAAATTAATGTCTTTTCCTGGCAGTATAAAAATGTTTTGTGACTGTCACTCTCATGTCAAAGTATTAAACTTGGTAACAGACTTATCGACAAGGGCCCTTGCTTGTAGTAATTTGTAGCTAGTGGGGCCTTCAGCGAGCAATATTAATATAACTGGCTATTCAAGTAATTGGTGTGCTATACAAAAACAGCTATACCTAAGTGACAGTTGTGTGTTTATGTTATGTGGTGAATGTCACCTGAAAGCGGCTATGGCGCCTTCCTTACAACGAACGGTGTCAATTTGAACTTAGCTATTAAAAATATGATAATAAATTGGTTTCACATACATGAGTCACAACTTAAGTCATCATCATTGAGCGAATGGAGGTCCAGTTTATTGAACTGATTTATCTCAACGCTACGACGCCGGACCATAAAAAAAAACAATCGTTATAATGGAAAAAAATAAGTATTCAATAAAACAAATATCTTTCAGCAATAGCCATGCATTATCATCAATTATTCAACCATTCAAGCACCACAGTAACTAAGATATAAGTTTTCCAAAAGCATACAGCTTTCTATGTAGGTAGCTTTACATCTCCACCAAGCTAGCCAATTACGCGATAGCTTTGATCTACCTCAAAGCTTGGTAGCTACTGAGACCTAAACCAAACAACTAAAACTTTCAAATCGAACGGCGAAGTCTAAAATCAAATGTAATTCAACGTTTAGATTGGTAGTGCCGATTCTTGCGCGGCAGTTTGCCAATAACAAGTTATAACCGAAGCCCCCAGGTTATATTGCCGTAGTTAAATTAGTTGCTCAAATTCACTATATTTGCATTGTTACAATGCAATACTGTAAAATAGCCAGTGACTGACCGGTTGACTGGGCACTATGTAAATTCCTAAAAACAAGGAAGTATTCATGGCAATGTTCACATTGCACACTGTAGCTTCATTAATATTATTTGTAGCAAGGGATCGTACAAAATGGGCGTGAGAACTAAGGCTTAAGTTGGTTGCCTGTTCTTCCAGGGTTTAAAATTCTGTACTCCAGTAATTTAATTCAACGGAAATTTAAAATCAAATGTAGGTACGCTTTGATTGCCTTTGCTGGTTTCAGTGGCATTTTGCCAATAACAAGGTACACACAGACTCACGTTTTCATTAGGGATATTGTGAAGTTAAATTAGCTGCTCACATCCACTGGTTAGCATAGCACCGTGACGTACAGTCGCAGCCGTAAGTACTTAATTCAATTCGTTTTAATTTCATGCCGCAACTTACACATTCATTAAATATATTTTGTGTGGTGAAAACTGAGTGATTAAAAATGAAACCTAGGTGTTTCATTTCGCAATTTTGAATGGTTTTTGTAATATATGGTAAATAGTTTTAATATAATCAATAAATTGAATATAATCAAAAGTTTAACAGCTATTTATATTACTAAAAATACTGACGTGTTAAAGGAGATTGAAGCCCAGTCAAAATTACTTTGCAATTCGGAGATTTAAGTCCTCCAAACG
Source organism: Plemyria rubiginata (assembly GCA_963576535.1). Taxonomy (NCBI): domain Eukaryota; kingdom Metazoa; phylum Arthropoda; class Insecta; order Lepidoptera; family Geometridae; genus Plemyria; species Plemyria rubiginata. The sequence goes on along the minus strand of OY754908.1, from coordinate 9,200,136 downwards.
TCAACGTTGCTTTAAATTCAGCGAGGAATTATTTAATGGTCGATTTATATCACCGTTGCAACTTGGAATCAAAAGGCCAGGCAAGTTCTGTCGTAACCATTCCGCTAAATGTTCTAAGAGAACAATAATTACGCTAAGATATTTGGAATTAGGTATAATGAGAAGCGAAGTTGGCTGTCAAAAGCCGACGTAAACGAAATGCTAATATCGTTTTCTCACTCGAACGCGAACGGTACTATTAACAATAATATACAGTGAGGCACCGCGATTATCGGCACCTCTTTTGATTCGTTTATTTATTAGCGCTGGTTTTCTTGCGGTGAGTTGCATTATGTTTTTCATCAAGCCATAAAGCTCCTTTACTTTTTGCTCTCTGTATAAAGTTTATTGGAAGTCAATTTGCTAGCAATGAAATTGATACGAAACTGGTGGATTCCGTGAAACGTGATTTTAAAAGAGGTTCACGTGATTCTCTCGTGCTTCTGTCGTTTTTGAAACGAGTAAACTGACTTCCAAGAAACTACATTCATGTAATATCACATCAACATTTTTCTGTAAACAATATTGACCGCCGATGTTAAAAAAAGCTGAAGTTTAGTTGCTCTCTCTGCAAAATTAAGGAAGGATTTCACTAAATTCCTCAGTTAATGTAAATAAACAGTATTTTAGGAATGTACCCTTTGGCAAAGAGCACGGGTATGAAAATTCAAAAGAAACTAGTATTTCAGAAATATTTCAACCATTTGAACGTGGGGTGGATTTGAAAAAGTCGCTGTAGTTTTATAAAATACTTAACGATGATGCTTATAGATGACGCTCAAAATCGCTTCATCGGTATGTCAAATATAAGCGTCGAAATGGTTTGTTTTGTTTTTAAAAGTTCTTTATTTACCATAATATTACAATTAACACTTAAAACTAAACACCGTTTAGTTGTGTATAACACTCTTATCACTACGACTTATCCAGGCTAAAACGCCTCTAAAAAGTTTTTAAATAAAATTATTATTTATGAGACATATCACTTTTTAAATCTTGAATTTCTTTGATTTTATATTTTTATCTACATTTTTTTTTATTTATTTATATGAGCTCTTTGTAAAAAGATCATTTTTATAGATGGAAAATTTCAAGCAATGTAACCTTATATACATACAAAAAGTGCGTACGGTTAATCCTAATGATAACACATCCAAGCCTTGAATTAATTTTTCTATTATAATATTTATAATACTGGGTGGGTACTTTCGAAAGCGTCGAAATTGGAGCTGGTAAAGCGAAGAATCACTTCCACGGTCGAAGGTACGGATCAGTATGCATGGCGGCGGCGCCAGCTCGCCGCGAGGTGTCGGAGCGTGTTGATTGCGTTGCCTACCACATATCGCCATATGCATTAGACGAAACACAGCTGTGCCTGGCGGCGTTTTAAACGCTTCGTCTCTACAGCGCTTTTAGCTTATCTGTTTCCAATAAGTAGCGATAACTACCTGTCGAAATACGATACCTATTACTTCCTATTTTATTTTGAAACGGATCTGACAAGGATTTTCAATGAAGAATTTGCATGCTTACTATTTAACATGAAGATAATTAATCTTGGCTTCTGAAGAGCTCTTTTTAAATGAATTGTACAAAGAACGGTTAATACGTTGTTTTAATTTATATTAGAAGTTTTTTTTACCAAGCCGTAATACAGAACCTCTAGTAGCATTGTCGAATAAACTCATTTCTTTTTCAGGAATACTGCAACAGTTTAGAGTTATACTACCTATACTAATATGAATGTAAATGGACACGCATCCTGGCTGGATGCGATAACACCAACTAATAGAATGTACCTACTAACCTGGACGCTGATTTCGCTATTGTACTGCCAGACTATTGCATTTTAGATGTTGCGAATACGATATGATAATTTCAATAAAAAATGTCAAATCGCCCAAGTTGATTGTAAGATTTTTGTTCGCTTCGCTCACTCAATCAAGCATTGATGGCCATAGTATTTGATTGATACCGAAACGCAGTTAGGCCATAATTTACGCTGATACAATAGTTTACTCTCACACTATAATGTTAACATCTCAGTACATTAGGAATTGGGAGTGATATTATTTGAATTTTAGCGCATAATAAAATCTACTTTAATGATACACTATTGCACTACTATACAGCAAACATGTCAAGTGTAAATTTTTTATAAAAACTGAATAAAGCATTCCTTATTTTATTTTTTTAACTACTATTTTATTTAACTACTAAAGCATCTAAAGCAAAGAGGTGTGAAAATTATATCAATAATGATGTATATCATGAAGCCATAATCCTCGCTATCTTTCATTTTTTTAATGCAAGGTACATACAATATCACATTTTATATTTTAAGATCATGCAAGGTAACGTTATTTCCGTATTGCTTTACTAGATAGGTTAGTATACTATGCCTAAGATATTACTAGCACGTACACAACCCGGTATTCATAGGTTTAGTGATAAAGCCTGCATTGTGAAAGCCGCTCCAAATTCGAGCCAGCAAACTTTTTGTAAGCCTCTCATATTGTTTAATATTCTAGAGAACTGCAGTTCAAAAAATCTATGTTTTTATGCCAGTTAAAACTACCGTTCTTATTTTGAAGTTTAGAAACATAAAATTTATATACTTTTATTTTATTATTGTTCTGAGATTATATATATTTATTATTTTTTATTTATTTTATCACTTTTTACAGGAATTTGGATACTTTCACTAAAATTTTTTTTCTTTTGTCATTTTAAGTTCTATTGTGTAATTTAGAGTTTTCTATGTATTCGTTTGACAAAAAAATATTCTATTTATTTCATTTAACACTGTTATGATTGTCTTTTGAATGACGTACAGGTGCTATTAACCAGAGCGAAAAATTTTGATTCAATGAGCACAGCTTCCAAACCCTGGCCCTTTGGTTTTAATTAGCATTACATCAATGTCGCTATTTTGTCGTATAAGCTTATTTGGCAACTGCCATTATCGGCCTTATGCAAAGTTTTAGGTAGGTACTTAAGCGGCAGCCACTTGGATCGATTAGGTACTTGCCCTTCGACCGGATCGCGCTGATCTCAGCCAGAGACCTTGGCTTCTATATATAAAATGTGATGCCACTTTTCGCATGCGCATATCAATATTATGGTGATTTCTACGCTATTTTGAGATCTGAACTCTTCTTCTTCTTGTCGTGTCTTCTTACGAAACAGTGTGGTGAAAGGATTTTAAGTGCACTTCAAAAGAGAGCTTCTTTCGAGTACATGCCGGTTTCTTCACCATGTTTGTCTTCACCGTTACAGTACCAGTTATCATATTAGTCGTTCTGATATTAGTGGACATAAATTATTGAACAGAATAACTCATTGGTGCCCGTCCTGTTTAGAACCCACGACCTTAGGATCGGAATGTGGGGCCGCTACCACTAGATCACAAGTGCTCTCAAAAGAGTGAATACTCTCTCACTTAGTGGTATCATGCGGTAATTTATACTAGAAAGAAGGGAATCGCTTGAAGCGCTTTTTCTCGCCATGTTTTGGGCGATCAAGAAAAACAGGCTTAGTGTCGGTGTTCAAATTTTTGATAAAAATCTGAAGTAAAACGCAGCTTACTCAGCCAACAAAGCTTTTCAAAAATGCATATTAAACGGGCCATATTTTACAACAAACTACCTAACTTGAACTTCAACAATCAATAGAACCTTTGAGTTCGCCAGAACTGCTCGAGCTTTAAGACTAACCAACCATTTGGGTGTGAAGTACCTACTACGCTGGCTTTCGAACGAATTATTCATTTCCAAAGGGCCCAGACAACTAAGCGCACACCGTACCGGGGTCAAAGTCGTATGCCCTTCACAATATCATAGTCTGACTGAATATTTTGTGGAGATTTACTTATGTGACTAACTATAGGTTTTAAGCCCCAGCCAAATAAATGGTAATGGTGGTACTCGTATGTAAATAACATGTAATTTTGTATATAAATATTGTAAATATTTAAGAGAAGGCCATCTAGTCTATAACTAAGCAAAGCTTTTGCTATGGGAACCAGATGACTAACCAGATGACCCGCGATCGCGTTGAAAAACGGGCTGTAAAATCTCATAGTAGTACCTAAATAGCCTGAGATGTATCTAGGTATGACGCCTCTGCAGTTACAATAAGTCAAGTCCATCCCTGTTATCTTGTGTAAAATCACGTCACATTTTCTCGTTAATTCCTCTTTTTATACAAAACGACACCGTTTTGACACAGACTGGCACTAAACACGACACGTTTTGTACGAATTTCATGCTTCATGCTCTGCTCGGCTCGCTATTTGTGGAGTCTATTTTGTCCGAAACCCTATCTATCACCTACCTACCTACTACCCTATAATGTTCTCTGCGTTTTTACTCAAACTACAAAGCTCAAGTAGTGTACCTATTCAAATAAAGTTTTCTATCGTACTTGCCTACAATAACTCGAAAGTTGTGTATAATGTTATCGTAAAGTTTTTGTATGAAGGTGTTATGCATAATGTTATTATTCATGAAAGGTAGTTTTTTTATACAGCTAGCTTATGGAACAAGCAGATGACCCACCTAATGTTAAGAAGTAACCATCACCTAAAACAAAGCTTTGCCAATGTCTTCTTCTAAATAGCAATTTTTCTTTGGGATCAACAAAGTAATCAATGCAATACGATGCCTAGCTAGGTACCTAACATGACACTTTTACACATTATTACGAGCTCCAGGTATTTTTAACAAATTTTTCTAGAAGGCTATCTAAACCTTTTTACAAAACTATCCTTACCGTTTACATTACGGTAGATAATTTGAGATGTAATAAGATGCATACTATGTCTGGGATTAGAGGCATAATTTTAGTATTTAGTATTGGAGTCACGCAAATCTTTTTTACCCCCCAAAGTTATGAAAGCTTTTTCTTTTTTTCATAAAAATCGAGAGATTGAATCAATTTGACGTTGGATGAGTGTAACATAAAGTATATCTCCTATACTATCTAAAATAGGTTTTTATCCAACCTACGAGTAATTTATTCTAGAAATCGTGTATTTGACCCATTCTTCCTTTTTTGACCAATGTTTAATGCATCACCTTTATTAATTTATCGTAATATGTCGTATCCTCGCACAGTTTAGTATGTCGGTCTTATCTTACGTCAGTATTGGCAGGTTTCTAAGCCTAACTAATACGAACAAACAGGGAAACTTGACGTTTGATGTATCTGGTTCTACAGACTTTGACGTGTGAGTGAGTGTGTTGTGTACGGTCAAATGATTTATTTTGTATGTTTCTTCAACGTTTGTTTGTGTTTTCTGTAATATTATTTAATGGATAATTTTAAATTTCACACTGTTATTTTGTTGAAAACATTTTTGCATTATATGTACGTACGGTCAGCGGCTCCTAATAATAATAATATGTCCGGTCAGTCAAAAAAGAGTCAGACAAAATTATTAAACCTCTAAATAAAAAAAAAATCGCATCTAGATTTATTACTTATTGAAATCGAGCTTAAAATAAATCATGTAATATTTTGATGCTGAATTTATAGTGCACTAGCGACCCGCCCGCGCGCCCCTGCTTCGCACGGGTGCACATATCATGCATGTATTATACATATAAACCTTCCTCTTGAATCATTCTATCAAATAAAAGAAACCGCATCAAAATCCGTTGCGTAGTTTTAAAGATTTAAGCATACATAGAGACATGAGGACATAGGGATATAGGGACAGAGAAAGCGACTTTGTTTTATACTATGTAGTGATTTGCTAGATAAAATAAATCGGGTGCAACGAAAACGTTTCCAGGCGTTTACGCAGTTTATGTCAGTTTTTAGCAGCTTCATAATCATAAAGTCCAAGTTTCTCCGTAGAACTGTACACTTACGGCTTATTTATTAAGCTTTAAGCTCCTGTTAAATTTCCCGCGCCCCTGAGTCGGGCCTCGCATTATTCTTTTAGAAATACTTCGAGTCTAATTAAAGGAATTGTATTTGAATATAAAACGAGCAAATGTTGGTATTCGCTTTTCTGTTTACATAAAATTTGAATTTAGACACAGCGCGTGTAATGAAGCGTAGATGAATAATAGGTTTTCTTGTCTACTAGCCCATTAATTTCAGATAACTGCTAAATGATGGAACATCTTTTTCTTTTTTCCGTTCCATTTTTATTAGGTGCTGAAGAGTTTGGATAGCTAATATATAAAGACGCACTGCGTGTACTAATTAAGAGATCTTCTACATAAATGTTTAATTAGGGTTTAGTAGATCTACATAAATTTAAAGATCGACAGATACAAGTTTTTACAAACAAAAGTTCACAGCTAGTAGAACTATCTGCAGACTGTATCAAACGATCTGAAGATACTTTAACATGCCCCAAATCAATGCCATCTCACTTGAGATTTTTGAGTATGCGTATGTGTGGGTTTAAAAAAAACTGTCTATTTCTATCTCTATAACCACCGGTTTCTAAAAGCCCGATCGGATGTCAAGTCACTTGCTATCTCTATCTAATTTGAAGTAAAACCTAGAACAGCAGCCGATTATCTTTGATCGAGCTTTCAGAAATCGGCGGTAAGTATCGTAAAGTTTCTCGGCGCTGATTAGTTTGATTTTATTCTAAAAGCCTAATCACTAATCCAGGCATGTCGCGCCTCGCACATACTTAGTCAAATGAACACGCATAATATCATATTGCACGTTAATTCTCGAGTTCGTAGGAAATTACATGTTCGGTGGGTGTAAGAAATTGGTGGGACTTCAGAGTTAACAAATTGGCGGTGTTTAAGGGGCTGACAAACCGTCAATCCACTTCCCGCTCGCACATATTTCTACAGGTAAAAAGTCGTTTTAATATCTTTCACTTCTCTCATTTTGTAAGTCTTTTGTAATCACATACATATTCATGTAAATGTTTCTGTGTACAATAAAAATTTTATGATTTCCCACTAAAATAAAAACAGTAAATATTGTTTTTGCTTGGTATATTCAAAGAAAAATTTCAGTGATTTAAAATCCTAAAAAATGTTGTAATGTGAAAGCGAGATGTAGTTTGACGGTTGTCTGCGTCGTACGGGCTCACTATTATTTCCCCCCCTCCGACATCATAGGGGAAGAAATGGGAAGCTCGTGCGAACACAATGCGTGCCTCTCGAGTATCTCAAACTTTCGAACTTGATGTTGAGCTGTTCAAAGAATGCTCTTACACAAAACATACTTGCGTTTACTTGTGTGTCTATTGGTACACTGGTAATATGATGGAGCTCGAACAAAATATCCACATAAATATAGACTCTATACGGAAAATGATGTTCGCATACATTGTTATAAATGCTTTTTGACTTTGACTTTGAGTTGCAAAGTCAAAGTCAAAAAGCATTTATAAAAATTAATTGCACGGACCATTTTGAAACTTATGAAAGCTAGGTGAATCTAGGTGCCAGTTCCCGTGATTAATCCTAAAAGAACAGTCATCAAAATTGTCTCCTAAGAATATATCTTTGAATACGAAATCTTTATTCTTTATTGCACACATTAAAAACATATGGTAAAGTTATATATATAACAAAAAAACAAAGGCGAGTTTAACCCTAAAAATAGTTATCTTCCAAAACCTTAAAGGAATTTTCAGTGTCAGTAGCAGACAGTACAGAGACAGATGAAGCTAAGCTAGTTGGTCTGGCCGTGCTATGACGCCAGTGTCGTACCGTACTGTGTGTATTACTCGGATGTCACATGTGTAACCCGGCTATCTACCAAAGTTACAATTACCAGTCCCGAACAATTTCTTAATCAGGCTGCCTTGTTTCCTCCGCCTCGAGATATTGACCCGATACGGTTAATTGTCGCATACAATACACAGCCACAGAATTGGATCCCCTTATTCATAATCTTCTTACGGGTTCGAGGGTCAATCATCATATTTTATGTATGACTGTCCTTTAGTGCGATTTACGGGTTTCACGACTTATCATAAAGATTTCGGGTACCTTTTACTGAATTTGCACTTGGGGTATTGTGTAAGGTTTTATGTTACCCCATCGCGCTGTTCATTGAATTTCAGTAGCGGTGATTTTTTTTCATATTGTACTGTACTTTTATTCTGTGCTTTGGGTAAACTAATATTTAGATGAAGTGCTCGTGATAATAAACAAATCAAAGGAAAAAAGATAATTATAAAATGTTATTAAAAAATACTTACTTTATTAGATACTAGTTGCGCTCCGTTGTTTCACCCACGCAGATTTAAATCCCGGTATTCCCACGAGATAACAAGTAGCCTATGTGCTATTTCAGACTATAATCTATCATTCTGCCAAGTTTCATCCAGATCCATTCAGCCATCCCGCCGCGAAAGAGTAACAAACATCCATCCATCCATACTTACAAACTTTCACGTTTATAATATAAGTAGGAAGTAGGATTGCGATATTCCCATACATTGGTTATATTACATTTAATAGTAGTAGTAAGGCCGTATGTCTGCCTCACCATTGACTATATTATTAGTTACCGCTGAGATCTCCTTGGCGCAGAGATACCGTGGATACTTTGTACCGCATCTTCAAATTGTAGATAATTTAGTTACCAAGTGTGAAATTGAAGCAACTCCTTTAATTAACTAATAGCGAAGTTCGACTAAGTTGTTGAACTAAAATATTGACGCGTAAGTTTCGTTAAGGCGCCCATATTGGGTCTTATTATCACAGCTGACGTAACTTCGGTGAGGTTTGTTTATAGTGTATAGTTTAAACTACACTTTACATTGTTTACATAATGTAGTTTTTCATTACCGCATATTGTAACACTAGTTGCGCCCAGCGGTTTCACCCGCGCAGATTTAAATCTTGGTATTCCCACGGGATAAAAAGTAGCCTATATGCTATTCCAGACTATAATCTATCATTCTGCTAAGTTGCATCCTGATCCGTTCAGCCGTTCCGCCGCGAAAGAGTAACAAACATCCATCAATCCATGCATCCATACTTACAAACTCTCGCGTTTATAATAGTAGTGGGATTTTCAACTTAGACTAGCTGTAGGGAATGGATATCAAGAGCAACAGCTTACATGAATTATGATTCAATTGTTGAAGCATGAAAGTATTTAGGGAAATTAAAACAGAGAATCGAATACGACGTCGGTAGTATAATTATAATAACTAATACTACCTGGTACCCGCGACTTCGTCTGCGTACTTTTCACAATAAAAGGTAGCCTATGTCCTTTCTCAGGGTCTAAAGATTGTCTGTGCCAAATTTCATCAAAATCGGTTTCAGTTGAGAGGTTTAAGCGGGAAAGCGTAACAGACAGACAGGCAGAGTTACTATCGCAATTATAATATAAGTAGGGATGGTTTGTAGAATAAGCATCAAATAGCGTTTACTTCGCTAACATCTCGCCTCTTCATAGCTTTTCTTTATTTGTCTAGAAGATAAAGAAAACTGCGTAGGCATTCACTTACCTAAAAGGCTGGCTATTAAATTACATTGGTAGAATTGGCTAGCGTTATTGTTTTCGTTCCAGGGCAGGTACAAAACGATCACAACTCCTCCCGATCCAATCTCATAATCCTTTATCGCGCCAAAGGTGAGTTACAGGATATTCAATGAAGGTACGCAGGTACAAACATCTGCGAAAATGGTTTAGAACAAATATTTAAAATAACCAACTAAAAATGTACAAAGCAAAACGCAAACGCTCGCTTTGATTATAAGTACCTTTATAATAATTTGACAACTCTAAGTAAGTACATACATAATCGTACTTTTGTAGATTAAAGGTACATTCGTCTACAAAAGTAAGACTACATCGACCTAACTTAACTCAATAGATTGTCGACCTGTAACGGTCGACAATCTATTCAATTTACAACCTCTTTTTACAACGAAGGCAGGTTTCTCTCATTATTACAAAGTAGATACGTGCGAGGGCTCCATCGATTATCTATTTGGCTTTCTTTCTTCTCGACATCGCTTGCACTTTACCAATGGATTACTGGCATACTAAAGGCTCTTCCACACAGCGATACTTTATCGATGAACTGCAATATAGCACAATAAAGGTGTCGCCTACATAAGGTAATTTGATAATAATATAATTATTATTACCACGTGTGGAAATGGTTGCGTCATCCTAAACTAATTTGACACGCGCTAATAAAATGGCGCTAATTTATAGCCGCATTTCGGTTTCAGTTTTTAAGAAAGGGGCGGAAACGCTTTTAGTGCTCCTGTCAAATTAGACACGGGAAAAAAATATCACGTAAAAATACCAAATCAGAAAGATTTTAATTTATAAGTTTGGACCTTGTTAGAACGATTGGTTTGAACTTGGGGAATAGGTCGGCGTCAGTCGGCCCAAAGAGAAAGCAATTATTATATGTTCTGTTTATGATCACGAAACGGTTGGTCCGAGTCCTGCCGCATCTCATTTGGTTACGAATTTATGGAAACGAGATTCGATTTGTTGTCAAGCCACATTATATTTCTTAGTATCAACAGCAAACGCCGTGCGTGTCTTACGTAATTCGTTGTTTCTATATTTAAATGTAATTTTAAAGATGTCATTTTTGGTATCAATATATCAAATAGGTAAGTGAATGTAGTGGTTAGGTAATTTCATATTTTAAGTAGGTACTTATTTTTAACAGATTTTGCCATTTTACTATTGATTAAAGGATGGGTAAGAAAAACCCACGTCAGAACTTCTACTTTGTAGCAAAGAAATGAACCAAGTTTGAATTCGATTGATTAGAAAATATTAAGCGAGCACACATTGCATTCGTAGCGTATTTTGAAAGACGATCTTTTAAAGTCAACAGTCATTCTTTTAGAAGTTATTTATTTTATCAGAATGATTGTATCTAAAGCTCGACGCTTAAAATCCTAATACGGTATACAGAAGCCCACTAACTGGTCGCATAGCGAAAGATGGAAAGCATAGGCGCTCGGCGAACGAAACGCCAAGCTACGAAAATTCACTACACGAAAGAAAATAGTTGTCACAAATCTATAAACGACTGTCACAAAAGTTTTAAAACAAAGGAATACCAAACAAAATAACCAAGTTTTACAAAATCCACATAAAACGATTGAGCTATCAGACTGTTAAAAACGATACACCTACCACTAATTTTAGAGTACCAGTGTGAGTGCAATTACTACCAACAGCCAATACATTTTGCATTGAACGCAAATTCACCAAACAAATATTTTGAAACTTTTAGCAAATATCAACACAAATATGTTGACCAATATTAGAACACCAAATTGTTGTCGTACCCAAACAACGGGAAAAATCGTCATGCTTATTTCGTAAAGCCATAGCTTCCATTGCAATCGCGTTGCTGAAACGAAGTTGCACTTCAAATTGCTTTTCCAACTTGTTACTTCTCGGGCATTGTCTTAATCCCTTCCAGTGAAATTGTTCAAACTTTGGAAATTCCAACTCCAATTTTATGGGGCAGATTTGACTTGCAAAATCAAAGGAAACACGAATTTCGATCTGACTTAATTCAATTATAAAAGAACGCATCAAACTAAGAATTATCTTTTCGTCGAAACAGGATACGCAATTTTTATTAAGAATACTTTGGTAAACATGATGGTAAAGTTTGACAAATCTGTGTTCAACTCTTAACTCATATTTTATTTTTCTTATATATGATGTGATTCATGTCTAGCTAAAGTTACGTGAATTATATTAATAAAGTATTTGTTAGCGAATATTTTAGTGATATATGAAGTAATTAGGCAAGCGCAACCCAAGACCCAATTAATGTTAATTTCTTAATTGGGTCTTAATTATAATTTCATATTGTGTAAAACCAGATGTGTCGACTAATGTTATTCGTAGAGCGATAAGACGACAAGGTAAATAAATATCGGTTAAAGCATTTTAATTATGAAATTAAAAGTGACACGTAAATAATGTTATGTCATAAGACTTGGTTGTAACTAAACAATTACTATACCATTCTAGTCAGAACAGATATGTGCCTCTTATGAGTACTTATTACACACACCTACGTAAAAATACGAAATATTGGTCTGCGGCTAGACTAAGGCTAAGACTAAGGCAGGTTGATTCTTTGTTTCACCAAACAGTAGCCGAGAAAATGCGTCACATAAGAAACCGCTGTCGTTTCTACTACGACACTATCATCACCTTTGGCAACCGCAACTGTGGTGAGGACTAAGCTTCGTATAGAGTCACTACGGTCGTAGAACGCCGTAGCTAATATAGGTCTAGGACAACTACGGCTATGAAAGTTTACTTCGAAACCAGATATGTGAAAACTTTGCAATTATGAGCATCGCGAATTGTGGAATTTTGAACGTGTACCTGCCACTACAGGTCGTCGGCCGCTGATTAATGTAGCATCTCATTGGTTGATTCTACAGTGAAAGTTTGTATAAGACAATGAGATGTGACATTATTCGATCGACTCTATGTATTTTTCCGTCAAGTTAGCGTGACCAATTTACGTGGCGGCTAATTCTGCGTAAAAATTACCCATAACTGAATAAAAAAAATGCAATTTTTAAGATTGTCAGTCTGAGGTAGTAGGTGTGCTAATCTGGACTTTAGAATGCACTGAATAAAAGCTTCAGTATTTTCACAATTTTAGTGAGTTTGCTGTTACAACAAAATTGACACCAATGTTATACTACCGCAGAACACATTTATACCCACTCCACTACAATTTTTGTTTACATAAAGGTGTAAGTAGGTGAAAAAATATGTTCAATAGGTGTGTGTGTCTCCAGCTTCCTCATATTGAAAATGTAATTTCTATAAATGCCAATATTTAAAGCATAATTAGTGCACTCATAGATTTGAATCATAATTTAGCTGCCAAATAAACAACGATGCTATAAGCTTATAATAGTGTGTAAGCTGGAGTAACATGTCTCCAGCTGCCTCAGTCAGTGTGGGCAAACGGCTAATGATAGAGATATATAGTAAACGCAAGGATTTAGTACCAAACGAATTAGCGAGGTACCAAAAATTTCAGGTCTGTAGCTCGGAAACTCTTCGAGTTATAAGACTTGATCAACGTGTAAGCTGGAGTAACGATACGTGAAAAAGCATATGCTCGTTCTCTGGAATGGCTGGAGCTAGCAGGTTGCTTTAAGTCTCCAGATTTAGTACCAAACGAATTAGCGAGGTACCAAATATTTGAAGTGTTTCTGTTCAAAACTCTATGAGTTACAAGCTTTTCCAGCTTTTTTTGTTTGTCCAACTTGCACATGTTGGATCTCAGCAACCACAATAGGTACAGACTCGGTTGATGTCTCTGAACCGAGCTATGAATTAGTGCACTCGGTACCAAAAATTTGGAATCTCTAGGACAAGCAGTTCTGTTGTAATCAGCAAAATAACTAATATTATGATGAGTTACAGAATACCAGATAGTTCCATTTCGACCAGCCTTCAGTTGATAGTAGCTCTATCTCTGTCACTACAGCGAATGCGTCACACTCGTACCTACTGATGCAATCAAGGAATTTGAATATATCTGTCTGTATTCAAATTCCTTGGATGTTATTTTGCTGATTACAACAGAACTGCTTGTCCTAGAGATTCCAAATTTTTGGTACCGAGTGCACTAATTCATAGCTCGGTTCAGAGACATCAACCGAGTCTGTACCTATTGTGGTTGCTGAGATCCAACATGTGCAAGTTGGACAAACAAAAAAAGCTGGAAAAGCTTGTAACTCATAGAGTTTTGAACAGAAACACTTCAAATATTTGGTACCTCGCTAATTCGTTTGGTACTAAATCTGGAGACTTAAAGCAACCTGCTAGCTCCAGCCATTCCAGAGAACGAGCATATGCTTTTTCACGTATCGTTACTCCAGCTTACACGTTGATCAAGTCTTATAACTCGAAGAGTTTCCTAGCTACAGACCTGAAATTTTTGGTACCAGGTGCACTAAATAGGTACTAAATCCTTGCGTTTACTATATATCTCTATCATTAGCCGTTTGCCCACACTGACTGAGGCAGCTGGAGACATGTTACTCCAGCTTACACACTATTATAAGCTTATAGCATCGTTGTTTATTTGGCAGCTAAATTATGATTCAAATCTATGAGTGCACTAATTATGCTTTAAATATTGGCATTTATAGAAATTACATTTTCAATATGAGGAAGCTGGAGACACACACACGTTCAATAGATGTTAAAAAAACGTGCCCACAAAACTATAAATAAGTATAACTTTAATTTCTTTCATTACTACTATGAATAATTACAGTTGGCATCCACTCATAAATGTTCAAACTCGGAGCAAGTCAGACCTACGTAAACCGAAACCTAACGTTTTAACATACACAGGCTTGCGATGCCACTTACAGAGTCAAGGGTCTTCGTTAGGGAAATACCCAAATCAAATCTAAAAGGAGTCTCAAAGTTGATGTTAAAATTTGAACATGACCCTTGGTTATGCTCTTTTGACGTTGAACTTCAGTGACGAGGAAACTGATGCGATTAGTTTGAGGTTTTGGCTTCTACGTAAATTATGAGACAGTAGAAATGTACGTACAAACATCTCATCTTGGTAATAAAATTATTTAATTATGAATAAATGATAGGTTAATGTAAAAATATAAATATTAACAAGATCTTTCCTAATATTTTTATATCCCTAATACTAAGGCAGTAGTTACATCATCATCATTAGTTAGCCTGAAGAAGTACACAGCTGATAGGATAGTGTCACAGCACAGAGGCTTAACACCTGTATGCCTAAAGTTGATGGACGCAGGGCAATGCAATAGGGCACGTTCCTATAGTACGTGACTTACGAGGCAATTCTTTGTAATAGGCGATGGTTACCACTTAACATCAGGTGGGCCATCTCTTTGTTCCATCCGCTAATTGTGTAAAAAAAAGAAGAATTAACAGTTACTAGATTAATAATTAATAAACTATATGTTATTATTGATAAACTAGACACAGATATAATGATCGTAACCAAAAAATGAGTAGTGGCGATTGCCAGTGCTTTAAATGTGCTGCCAACCATGATAGAGTTCTAGCTTTAATTACATTGAAGCTAGTGTCAATGTTTGAAAAGCCTGTTTGTTCATTCGTTTCTAATCCTCAAGTCGATTAAGCGTAGTCCACGTTCAATTTATTCGATTGAGCTCGATTTTCTTGAAATAGAACGATGAGGCTGTGCGACCACACAACGAGTATGTTGGCAAGGTAGCTTGTACTATTTTGTGAACTGTTAACATAATAATATATTACATAATTTAAACATAATAATAATTACGTAATAATATATTTGCAAAGTATGACTTAGCAAATTTACAAATAAAGAATAACGAGGACGGCAACCAACTGTCAAAAAAGTTTCATTCACACATTAAAATTCTGAATTTAGTTATGAAAAATCGCAAACAACTAATGAAATATACATATTTAAATTAAGGTAAAAGTTAAAAGTATTATCAGTATGTCTGATGAATTAATTTCGAGGTTTAATTAAATATTATTTGAAGTATAACTAAATAGACCTAAAACTAAAAACCTTAAAAAATATAATAACTAATAACTAAAATATATTATTAAAAGGAGTCCCTTTGGGCAAGGATCCGAAGATACTGGCAGCATTCCCCCTTTGAATAGCTAAACTAATTCTTTGTCCGAGGTAGCTGCCAGCTCTTCGGTCTCCTGTGACGTCGACTAACCTTTTTGAAATTTCTTTAAAAAGCCTTATTGCGCTAGGACCCCAAACTAAATTAAAGCCACCATCTATATGTACCATAATACAACGGACTTCTCCAAACCAAACCTCCGTTGTACACGCCACACGCCCTGCTTCTCGACCTATCACTGTTTGTCAATAGCCATTGGTACTAGAAGGCAATATTTTAATCATTTTTTTATTTTTTGTCTGCAGACTATTCATAAATTTTATTGAAAAAGAAGTATCAATCATTTACCAGATTATCAAAAAAATTTCAGCATTTATATACAATGGCGTAAAGAGACTCTCCCGAAAATTGTAATTAGTTATTCAAACCATACAAATCTTTCGTTTACAACCAAATAAAGTAAAGAATATAACTGAAGTTATATACTTTAACATGACTCAACCTGGAGTAGCATTACTTGTACAATAAAACAAATCTCTTTTTCAACACTATTGCTCATAAAGTGGCTCTACGGTCACCGCAATTAGGCACAGAATGCCACCCATTATTCAAACTGTGACTTGAAAAAAAAATCGTGTTCAATAGAACAAATAAATTAATGTTCCTATGTTATTATTTATTCCTATTTATGCTCATTTCATGCAACTTCTTATATTATAGATAATTTTAACTCGTACGTGTATAATAAGTAAAACATTCACTCAAATATAACTTTTGTTTTCTCTGTAATAAAAGAAAAATTTAATTTCCCCATTTTTTACGTGGCAGAATAGGCGCAATACTTTACCCTATGCGCGGAAAATAATAAAAAAACCCTTCATCCCTTTAGCCTGTGGCCGATCTCAATGCGCGCGCTTATGAAAACTGATAAATTTTTCCCGCCGAAGCGAAACATTTTTTACAACTCGTTTTCACTGTTGAAATTATAGTTATTTATTAATTAAAATGTCTACAAGTACTAGTTACGAAGAAAATGATTTATGTTGTACACCGCCCGATTTATGATGTGAAGCCCTTAACGTATGGAAACATTACTACCTGAAAACTCCAAGGAAAAATATCTGTTCTGTGAGTTTTTATTATTATTTTATTCACAAACGTGTTGAAAAACGTCGTATGATACACGTGTGGATTGATGATTACCGTCCTCGGCTCTCTTAAGACCCTCGCCTACGGCTCGGGTCTCAATGGCGCCTCAGCGGCAATCACCAACATTCCACACTTGTACCATAATGTACTATTATTTTCTAAGTAAAATAAGATTATTAAATCTTTTGCAGCCATTCAATCGCAGGCAAAGAACTAAAGGTATTTTAAAGAGAATGTTCGGTAAAAGCGCTTGTAACAAGCTTAACTAGAGTGTTCAAGTACGTGTCGCAGCTGCTAACGTTAATATTTTCCGGTGTGAAACAAAGCCAATATCTGTAAAAGTTTCCGCCCCGCTCCATTATTTATTCAGAGGCCTGTGCGTTTCTTGTACTTTGGAAAGCGACCGCGGTATGGAGCGTTGTTATAAAATACCCGTCCTCGATAGCTCCCGGCACAATTGGCAACAATTTCTCCCGGAAATCTCCGGGTTTGAGCGTATAAATAAATCCTTGTATCGATCGACGGCATGTCGATAAAGCCAGCAGCGGGGCTAATATTTTATTTGAGACAGGTTTGCTACACGCCTAAATTGAGCAATCACTACACCTTGACGCCTTTTTACTAGTAGTGCTGTGATATTTATTTATTTATTGACATTTTATATTTCTTTTTTAGAAAATCAACTGCAATTACAAGAATACAATAGCTGGGTGTGTGTAATCTTAAAATAGTCCAATAATAAATTTTCGTAATGAATCAGAAAATAAAATTCATTGCTGTAGTAGTAGTATGTATTATTATATGTATAAGCGGTTATCAGGCGGGCACAAGGACGTTTAATTTACGCAGTGATCGTCTGCTGTCGCACAACTGTTGCGGTCTCTACTGCATACTTTTATTAGTTTTCTTACTTAAAAAAATGTATCGATTAAAATGAAATTTTTACTTAACTATAATAATACTCGATAATATGACGACCTCAGTGGCGCAGCGGGCGAGAGTCCGCCTGCGACGCAGAGGTTGCGGGTTCGATTCCCGCCTCGGAACAAATTTGTGTACGATCTGCAGAAATTTGTTCATTGCTCTGGGTGTTTTCTATGTATAATAAAAAAAATATCTATCTATGTAATTATATAATGTATTAAATATATCAGTTATCTAGTACCCATAACACAAGCTTTAGTAGCTTACTTTGGGGCTGGATAGTGCTGTGTGGATTGTCCAGCATTATTTATTTATTAATATGCACAATGTGATTGCATCGTATTTTTACAAAGTGTCTGCACGCCGCGCGTTGTAACTCAAAACTTTAAATTGAACTTTGAGCTTTAAATTCTTTTACAGTTATTTCAATGCAATACTGTGACTGTTTGGCGTGTATTAAAGTTTCTATAGCAGTGACCCGTGGAAGGCGTGCATCGCATGGAGTGACGTAAGAATGGCGTGTCGATGGTCACAGAGTTCAACACACGCATACCTAGTGTGATATGGAATACCTCACGTACTTTACCACGATATTCTTTTTATGCAACACGCGCTCAGGTATTTAATGCACTAGTTCCAACTGTGTGCTTTGTAACATTTTGATCTGTATCTAAAGGGGAAAACCAGCACGTTTTCCATTCTCTACGAATAGACTTATTCTGACGTAAAAATACAGTGCTGAAAAAATAGTTCGGGGAATATCGGAACTCCGCTAAGCGAGAGATAACCCTGCGCATGGGGTTTGTAAGTTACATTGTTTGTGCGGTTTGCCCTATATCAGCGCAATTTAATTTGCTCTGCTGGGTAACGTAACGGTACGGTGGAGTAACGTACATTTTGTCTCCGGATGAGGTGCGTGTACTGTTTAGCATGAAGCTGAAATAAGATTTGAATAACCGTTGACGGCTGAAATTGAGGTTGAACGAGTTGCGCGAAATCTCTCGTCGACGTCTGAATTGTGTGGAGCGGCCGTCACGTCATTAATCGCGATGTCGTTGATGGATAGCTGTTGTTGGAAACGATTTAACGGTTATTGTTGGTAACTAAATGAAAGAACTTCTGATTTTCCCCTGACGGAGTTTTAACGAATTGTTTGAAAATAATATTGTGGATCATTACGAAGTCTCTTAATTGTTACACAAAAATAGAAGTGTTGTTTGAAGTTTTACTGGCTAAGTTTTCTTCATCGAATATTCTTCTGTAACTTTATGAATGTTTGCGGAGTTTTTGCGCATTATTGTAGCTAAAACGGAATCCGAAAAGTTGATAAAATATGCAGCCAATCTTTCAGCAATATCCATCTGAACCCTGTAAATGAGACTAGCTGAAAGTAGCTTACGAAGCGGAGCTGAAAAGTAAGTTCCAAGCTTAAGTTAACCTTAAAATCCTATGGATGGTAAGGCTGGCAAGATATCTAAAGAGCCGGTCTAATCTTACCAGAATTTAATATAACAGTATAAAGTAGTGCATTTTCCTGGACATGAGTTCGTGATGAAATTTATTGCTTTTATACAGGGTTACAGGAAAAATCGTGCTAGATCCGTTAAGGGCGTGGAGTACCCATCATTTCTGACTTATTTCACTATGAAACACCCTACCCTAAACATAACCCTTTTCAAGCAATTCGACTTTTAATTTTTTTATTGAAAATTTTGTGCACCTTAATTATTATTATTATTGCATTTTTACATGTGTAATAAGATGCTTTAGGATGTCAATCATTAAAATAGTGCATAAGTTAATTGAATAGACCGTAGTAGACAAGTGAAAGTTAAGAAATAAGAAAAAATACTAGAAAGTTTATTTTTCTCTAAGGGATATCTAAAAAAAATATTATGGCAATTGTTTGTGAAATAAGTCAGAAATGATGGGTACTCCACGTCCTTAACGGATCTAGCACGATTTTTCCTGTAACCCTGTATATGCAACTGTGATGTAACAAGCAGATGGCCCACCAGATGTTAAGTGATAGCAATCACCTATAAACAAAGCATTGCCTCGTAAGTCACGCACCATAAGAACGGGCCCTACGATGCACTGCCCTGCGTCAATAAACCTAAGGCATACATATGTTAATCCTCATGTGCCTGCTTTATTCATTTTGGTAATATTAATTATATTAGGTGAGCATCGTTACAAACTACTTATGTGACTTAGGAAACTTTCTAGTGATTCGTTCTTCGAATAACTCACTACCAAATTATAATAATAAAAAATAAACGTACAAAAATCTGATTTACAAAGCTGACATCCCTACTGCGGGCCAGCGAGATGGAGATCCATCGCTGGAAGTTCACAGCGAGCATTCAAATAGGATTTTTGTAAATGCAAAACAGCGTAAAACGAAATATTAGTTGGGCATTCCAAGCCCGGCCGAGGTTCTAACGATCTTCTAGAATATGTGGGCATTTTCAGCTTTGTTGCTAGATAGGGAAATTTTAAAACGCTTTTAAGTCCAACATTTGAGTACAAAGAAGTTTTTGTGGAATACGATTTCAAGTCGATTTATACAGGGTGAGATAACCTATAGAAAATTTAAACATAAGTCTTTGGTTGCTTTGCAATCAATTACTACCACAAAAATGTATAAAAATTGTTGTGACATTTTATTATTCCTATAGTCAACAAAACTTTTCTTCTAGACCGATAGAAGACCTTATCCTCCATTTTCAATTCTAAATCTGAAAATCCTCTAAGCCATGCTTATACAGGATGCTTATTTTTTAATATACTTCATACAATACGGTGCAATACTAATAACATCAAGAAACTTTATAAAGGATTTTTCAAAATTATAACTAATCGGACAACCGCAAATATTTTTTTGAGAATGCATGCAAAACCACCGAATTGAATAACGTAGTTTTTTTACCAAAATTCACGGAAATTTTTTGCATAGTTTCATCAAATATATCAGTTTGTTATGAGTTCATTCATGCCAGTATGATACCTAAAACATTTTTTACTGCTGATTAATGCAATAAATTTGAACACTGATTATCAGCAATATTAAAGTTTCCAGTCAATTGTTGGAGTGAACAATATCATTGCGCCACTTGAAAAAAACAATGTCTTCGACATTGAATCTAGAAAATGTTCTTCAATCTTGTGTAGAGCTCAAGAGGATTAACTATTACTGTAAAGGCTTTCAACGGAGTATTACGCCTAAAGCAATTTATTTTCGTTACGTTGAACTGACTCATTACTTAAGTCCTCTTTTGTGAAATACAATGGTATTATGTTTTACTTTTGTATAAACAAACACTCTGTTGAGTTGATTTGAAACAGGAAACATAATAGGTTGGGTAGGTACATTTGGAAGACAAACATGCTACCTGCTTTTTATCTGGATTAAAATACCTAGGTACATAAAAAGATAAAAAATATTTAATAAATATGACTAGTGGCTCTGGGAGCTGTAGACCTCGCGAGCATACTAAAAGTTTTTTTTTTTTTTTTTTTAATACAACTAGCTGATGGAACAAGCAGATGGTCCACCTGATGTTAAGTGGTAACCATCACCTATAAACAAAACATTGCCCCGTAGGTCACACACAATAGGAACGTGCCCTACGATGGACTGCCCTGCGTCCATCAACTTGAGGCATACAGATGTTAAGCCTCATGTGCCTGTAATTACACCGGCGACCACACTCTTCAAACCGAAACACAGCGTTGCTGCTTGGCGGCAGAAAAAGGCGTGGTGGTAGTACTTCCCCGGACGAGCCCTTCACAAAGAGCTCTGCTACTCTTAAGTGAGCTATTTGAGGAATGTAATGTGCAAGTGCATTTTCCATTTTGTGATTTTTTGATCTTTTTGATTTTTTTTGCATCATCTTGTGTAGAATGAGGTCCTTTGTGTTTTTCTCAAATTTGATTGAAAACCATCGATTGTTTGATGAGCTATCCTGTTCATCATGCTGAAGATCCTTATCAGATCTTCGCCAAACTTTTATGAGACCAACTTATAGTTACTACCTTTCAAATAAAAAAAGAATAATCGAAATCGGATCTCATTTGGTGGAGATATCCAGTATTTCAAATAGCCCCCTTTTTTGGGGGAAGTACCCCTCCAATCAAAAATCCCCGACGACAAAAAAATCTAATAAGTTATATAACCTGTGTACCAAGTTTCGTCCAGATCGGTTGAAAAAGGCGACCTGTAGAGGAGAACAGACAGACAGACAGACAGACATCCGGACAAACGCATTTTTGGCCAATGTGGAAACTGTGACGCTTCGCTCGCTTCGCTCGCTTCGCTCGCTTCGCTCGCTCGGTCAACTACATGGTCATAGTACATAGTACAAAGTCGCTTTCTCTGTCCCTATATCCCTATGTATGCTCAAGTCTCTAAAACTACGCAACGGATTTTGATGCGGTTTTTATAATAGATAGAGTGATTTAAGAGGAAGATTTATATGTATAACTAGCTGTGCCCCGCGGTTTCACCCGCGACAACTATAGGTATGTTAAAGTACCTGTCTAAGTAAGAACAATTTTAAGAGAGTGTACGTTTTGAGAGCGTATGGTTGTCTGGCTGCGGCTCTGTCTGGCAGTAGTGGTTTACCACACGAGCTGTGGTCTGAATTAATTATTATTGGTCCGACCACGAAGGACACCAGGATTCCGAATGTGCATCCTCCAAAGGTCAAACACACAGATTATCCAAAAGTTGTATTAAATACTGGTTTAAATCAAAATTATATTTTGGATGTTAAGGATCATTATTGTTATGTTTTTCTCGGAAACTTGGATGTTTGTGATTTTTCATAATATGGCATTCATTTTCATGTGGCATTCAGTAACTTTATGCGTTCGAAAATGTCTGACCAAGAAGTTATTCGACAGTCCGCCTCTAAAGCAATCCTTAACAGAAAAGAAAGAAAGAGCTTTACGACTTTGGTTCCCAGGCACGGTAGACATCACAGTACCAAGGTATCTCTTAGTACAAACTACAGTTTCTTTGAGGACGTCTAAGGGGGGTAGTCAGAGGTACGTCCGAATATTTGGCACATACCCACAGTTTGCAGTATGTATTCCATTACGTGACAGCCTATCGCCGCTGTTAGAATACTAAGTGGTTTCCTCACGATGTTTTCCTTCACCGTATTTTTTTAAAGGGGGGATTTTTTTGGATAGTGTCCTCATGAATTTTACGGAAACACATCACTGCTCACTTTTATATCTTTGTATTAAGGGTCCGTCGCCCAATCGAACGAAGTCGAGCGTTTGGCGCGGACTGAGAGCTGCGCGCGTTGCGTAGCTTGATAAAAGTGAAGTTTTTAAAAAATCGTTTATAAAAATGAGTATAAGCTACAATATTTTTATCTTTTTTTATTTATAAACATTAGTCTGTTCTTTCATGTGGTATACGTATTCTGGTTTTAGACTTCGTAACATCGAAAAAATAACGGATAGTTTGAAGCGTAAAATTGCGTCAGAGCGGCGTTTTTAAACATTTTATTTTAGAAACAATTATTTGAATTTTTTTATATTTTCTCTATGCATAAAGATAAATGCAAACTGTTTAATTATATTGCATTTTTACAAATATAATGTGACTTCGTTTACGGGTGTATGGTGGGTCAATACAAAGGCAAAGAGTACCATTTTACGAAATCGTGCGTTACAAATAAATTTATTAATCTGTTGAAAATAGTAACTTTTTATTTTTTTTCTATAACTTGTTTTTATGAGGCATCAGACTTTTATTTGCTTTTATTTTTGTGATCGTGAAACGTAAACTGTAATTACACCACGGGATAACTCAAGCTCGAAAAACGGCCTTGTTGTTCAAATCGCGCAGGAGCGTTTTTAAGAGTCATTTTTCTTTAGCTTTGAGGAGCTATGACTGATCCAAGTGTACGTGTGAATAAAGTAGTAGTAGTAATAAAGTAGAAGTAAAACAGAAATGTCACTTTTTTGAGATCAAGCTGACGAAGAAAAATCTGGCACACAGATAATGCTGACAAGACAAACCATTACCCTCTATATGAAAACGTTTTTGTCGAATACAAACGACGTCATTCGTGTTCGCTTTTGTTTTGCTGTTTTAAAATATAACAAGTTGAAAGCAAGAGGTATTTTCACACACGAAGGTGAAACTAAACATTTTCATGGACTTGCCATGTCTACAAACTGCCGTGACCCAGAACTACTGACATTGTAACAGAGGCCTAAATTGAAGAAATAAATGGTTTGTAGCGTAATATAAACTATTAGAATAACGTAATGAGAAATAGAGAAGACTTAAATGTCTTGGACATTTTGTTACCCCCTGAGAACAGTATAACAGAGCTAAGAATAAATTATTATGATTATTTATATTATGATATTTATTTACAAGAAAATTACATTTAAGAGGTATAATTATTCACAAAATAACTACATATTCAGAAATAGTGGAGCTACCTGCAGATCGATCTATAGGTTTTTGTAATGATTATTTCATTATGATTATTAAATGAAGTTAATTTGAGTTTACTCACCATATTAACTCAAATTAAAAAATACTGGTGCACCTTTATACATTGCCCTCTTTTACTATTTCTGTAATATTGAAATACTTTAGTTATATTTTATTACTTATTTTTATCTTTTACTATTTTAACACTTCCTGAAAATAATCTGAATGCGAGTTGCGAGTTATTCAAAACAAGCAATGTTTTGCCCAATTAATCTGTAAAAAAAACTCTCATTATCAAAAATAAAAAAAAAGCTTATGCTAGTATGTACCTAACAACAAGGCACATTTATATGCCACGTGATATAAAATACTGTGGTAACTTAACTGTGTGTGGTAACTACGTGTGGTAATTACGTTATTAAAAAAAAATTAAATATTAGTTTACTGAAATCTTTTTTCAAGATTGATTCTGTCATCATTTTTATTCATTTTTAGGTAGGTATAATAAAAAATATCTATCTAAGTGTGTGTGATTTTTTTTATCTAAGTATGTACATAATGTATTAAACATATCCGTTATTTAATACCTTACCCTAAATATTTAAGACTAGTTGCGCCCCGCGGTTTCACCCGCGCAGATTTTAATCCCGGTATTCCCACGGGATAAAAAGTACGCTATGTGTTATTCCAGACTATAACGTATCTCTCTGCCAAGTTTCATCCAGATACGTTTAGCCGTTCCGGCGTGAAAGAGTAACAAACATTCATCCATCCATCCATCCATACTTACAAACTTTCACGTTTATAATATTAGTAGGATTTATCACCCTTGAAAAAAATATCATGTCACTGAGAGCAAAGACATTATTATGTCTGGCCATATTGTACCTATGTGACTGTAGGTACCTTAGTTTGAAATCAATATATTCGTATCTTGGGCTTTACAATCTTTAATCACAATTAAATAACCCTTTTTTTTATTCATTTTAGATTTAACACACCTGATAGAAAAAGCCTACGAGACGTGAGAAAAATATCTATTAAAAATATGCCATAATAATTCACGTGACTAAGTTGCAAATAAATATTTGTTTATGAATCTTTAGCTTTGCAATCTTTAGGTATAACTTATTGAAAGCAAAGTATAAAAGTTCAAGGTTTTACCTTTCAACCTTTCACAAAATCACTAACAGAAGCACAAATATTTGTGTAATCCTCAGCCAGTTCTGACTTCGAAATTTGTAAATTACTAGACGAGGCGACACTGTTTCAGCCGCCCCTTTATTATTTTATAATAGTGTTTGGGAGGTACCGCAAAGTGTAACGCCAATATTTTGGTGCAAATTACCTGGAAAAGTAAACGAGTTTTTGATAGCAAGGTAATTAAGCCAACAGACCCACCAGGACGTGATATCCAACTCAAAAAAAAAATATAAATAGAAAAAGTTTATTTTGCGTCAAAAATACATAAAACTCTAAGAAAATAACTTCAGCTACATTCAGCGTTTTGCTACAAGAGCATAGTAGCCCTTGCAACGCTGGTTTTTATTTTATTTATACGTAATGAAAGTAAATAAAACATAGAAGCATTCCTTCATGGGAAATAAAGCAGATTGTCTTCTTCTTATTTTCTCCATTTATGGCTCCGTCTACTTCCGGCGTGGACTACCACCACGCCTTTTCCTACTTCCCCGGACTTTCTCTACTACTCTTCCTCGAGCTGCCTCAGACGTAACAGAAGTAGTCATTGAACTTAAGCGAACTTACATAAGGACCTACCTACTATTGTTTGGTAAGAGCACTCATATAAATCAGATTTGAAGTTTTTTCCTTGACTACCAGCAGCCTTATTCATTTAGAAATCTCATTGAAATAAGTATTTAAACTAGATTATTATGAAAGTCAGCAAGTAATATAAAATAAAAAAGTTTTAACTCAGCATCACTTTGCGGTTTTAGTTCGTCCATAGTCAAGAAGCTTTTTTCTATGATTATCCGACGAAATCGAGTGATTTATTCCATCGTGATTCTTATACCAACATCATAAATTCTCTTTTATGCGTCTTCTTGAAATACATGAATATATAAGCAGAAAGTAACAGCGCGGCTGACGATTGAGAAGGGAGATCTAGAAAATTCACGTGAAAATATATGAATAATGTTGTTACCAGGAGAAATCGTTACAATAACTGAGCAATAGCTTCCAATCCTTAGGTTTTCAGCAGAGTCCGCGATTTGAACTTTTAGTCCATAAGAGTAGATATCGTTGCAATTAACGCAACTTCTTTGTGAATGCGGCTGCTAAATCGAGGCCAGAGCAAAGCTTTTCTCCGAGGAGAACAAACTTTTCTGATAACAAAGTATTCGGCCACAAACTAGCGCCGACGTTAAACGAACTCCACGTTTAATGGCTGGAAGAAACTGTGCTTAGCCTTAATTGGGTCATGTGTTAAGTATCAATTTTGTCTAGCATCAAGATTTATTTGCCTTCTCTTATATAGGACCTACTCTTATGTAAGATGTGGAAATCTCTTATGTAAATACGTTTTCGTAATTTTGGTCCTGTTTGCCTTCCCATGTCGGTCGTAATTCAAAGCCTTTTTCTGCCGCCAAGCAGCAACGCTGTGTTTCGGTTTGAAGAGTGTGGTCGCCGGTGTAATTACAGGCACATGAGGCTTAACATCCTTATGCCTCAAGTTGATGGACGCAGGGCAGTGCATCGTAGGGCACGTTCCTATTGTGCGTGACCTACGGGGCAATGTTTTGTTTATAGGTGATGGTTACCACTTAACATCAGGTGGGCCATCTGCTTGTTCCATCAGCTAGTTGTATAAAAAAAAAAAAAAAAGTTACTTTTGTATTGTCACTTTCAATGGAAATCCGTGATTTCTGTATGGGTGTGTGTTTTTGAATGTAGATAAGTTAAATTCTTATTTTTTTATGTTAAAATATAACCATACCAAAGCATTGGTGAGTAGAGATTGCCATTGTGAAGTGTAAAAGTTTTGAGTTGGTACTTGATAGCTATCACTCCTCCAGTTTTTATTTGATTTGTTTTGTTGTAGTATCTTTTTAACATAAATTTAACTAAAATTGTTGTTTATCTTTTTGTAATGTGTCTGTGTAGTTGAATAAACGTATTTTATTTTCTATCAAAGTAGCAAAAACGATTCTGTCCTTTCTGTATTTTATAATAAATAAAAATGCTTTTAATATTTTTTTGACTAAAAGTCGACACATCGTTTAACCTTGACTCAATTGTTAAACAGGACGTGTATGAATAGCTTCATTCCGAAATATCACGAGCAATTTGAAACACTCGCATCTTTATTAAAACTTCGCACGCGAGATCACGTGACCGGCACTTTTTAATTAGTATTTTGTCACTCAAGTAGTTAGGCAGGGTTCCACTAATGAGGTACCTTCCGTTCCGGAAGCGGAAGACAAAAACTTGGTAATTACGAAGAATACACCCTCTATACAGGGCTCTTTTCATCCCATAATCTATTCTTTACACGACCTCAGAATGTCTCTCATTCTTTTAGGCCTCCACTTTTATAACGATACTACTTTTAATGCCGGTTTTACCATTTGAGAGTGACGCTACAAGATTAAAATATTTTTATGTAGAGATGGAAATAACGAATATGCTGACGTACGTACATAATCGTGTAACGGCGTAATGATATACGAATATACTACAAAGAGATTTGAAGTGATATTACGAGTACGTGCCTGGGGGATGAAACTCGTTGGGCTGCTTCTGTTTTTTTTTCAAATCTTAAATATTACAGAGCTTGAAACCTTGACAATTAATTATGCTTCAGCTGTTTGTTGTTTATTGTAATCAGTTTTTTTTTTTTTTTTTTACGCTTTTGCATAGCAGTTTATATCAGTTTAAGTCAAACTGATTACAATAAACAACGAACGGTACTAACCAAACTTTCAAAAAAATATTTATAAATCATGAAGAAATCCAAGTAATAAAGGTACTTGGCAATGCTTTTATATTATTTGTATTTTATGTCTTAACTGTCTATTAAAATAAACAAACCCTAGAGGAAAGACGCCTTAAATATTAATATTTGCAATCACGACTGGTAACGGCCCAAGGCGAAAAACTTGGGAAAAAATGAAACGCATTTACAGATGATTTTTTTCACCCGCAATCAAAAATTAACAAAAAAAACGATATTTCTAAGCAGAATATCCCGACTTACCTAGACTACAAAGACTTCGTTTCATTGTAAAAAAACACAGTCAAACATTTTCATAACACAGTAGTTATATTTATAAGAAGAAAGCACAATATCCCTTTGGTAACTGATAAACAAAACATTCATCATTATTTTGCTATTAGATGGGGGAAATTCAAAGGATAAACGACTAAAAAGGGATTCAATAAAACGTGAACGCGCTTTGGACCGATTTTTGCGACATCAAACGATTAATGTTCATGGTAATGTCGTTTAATCGTACCTACTTTAAGATTTAGATTTATTTATATTAAATTGGGCTGATTTAATTATAAATAATAATATCCCAAAAGTAAAAGAAACAGCTTCAGTTTTATCCCGAGGCGCGGTAGATATCCCACCAGATATTTTACTAAACAAGAAGATTTATTAAAAAATAAAAAAACCCGAGTGCCCGAACTAAAAGTATGTATGTAGGTAAATAAGATAATGTTTTAAATTTGGTACTTTTTAATATTGAAATACATTCTTCAGTCTTGACGAATGATAAAATGTAATGATCGCAGGTCGGAGGCTCGTGAACCTATGTCCTAGCAGTTTACTGACGCCTGTGGACTCATTTTGATGTGTGTGTGTCTCCAGCTTCCTCATATTGAAAATGTAATTTCTATAAATGCCAATATTTAAAGCATAATTAGTGCACTCATAGATTTGAATCATAATTTAGCTGCCAAATAAACAACGATGCTATAAGCTTATAATAGTGTGTAAGCTGGAGTAACATGTCTCCAGCTGCCTCAGTCAGTGTGGGCAAACGGCTAATGATAGAGATATATAGTAAACGCAAGGATTTAGTACCAAACGAATTAGCGAGGTACCAAAAATTTCAGGTCTGTAGCTCGGAAACTCTTCGAGTTATAAGACTTGATCAACGTGTAAGCTGGAGTAACGATACGTGAAAAAGCATATGCTCGTTCTCTGGAATGGCTGGAGCTAGCAGGTTGCTTTAAGTCTCCAGATTTAGTACCAAACGAATTAGCGAGGTACCAAATATTTGAAGTGTTTCTGTTCAAAACTCTATGAGTTACAAGCTTTTCCAGCTTTTTTTGTTTGTCCAACTTGCACATGTTGGATCTCAGCAACCACAATAGGTACAGACTCGGTTGATGTCTCTGAACCGAGCTATGAATTAGTGCACTCGGTACCAAAAATTTGGAATCTCTAGGACAAGCAGTTCTGTTGTAATCAGCAAAATAACTAATATTATGATGAGTTACAGAATACCAGATAGTTCCATTTCGACCAGCCTTCAGTTGATAGTAGCTCTATCTCTGTCACTACAGCGAATGCGTCACACTCGTACCTACTGATGCAATCAAGGAATTTGAATATATCTGTCTGTATTCAAATTCCTTGGATGTTATTTTGCTGATTACAACAGAACTGCTTGTCCTAGAGATTCCAAATTTTTGGTACCGAGTGCACTAATTCATAGCTCGGTTCAGAGACATCAACCGAGTCTGTACCTATTGTGGTTGCTGAGATCCAACATGTGCAAGTTGGACAAACAAAAAAAGCTGGAAAAGCTTGTAACTCATAGAGTTTTGAACAGAAACACTTCAAATATTTGGTACCTCGCTAATTCGTTTGGTACTAAATCTGGAGACTTAAAGCAACCTGCTAGCTCCAGCCATTCCAGAGAACGAGCATATGCTTTTTCACGTATCGTTACTCCAGCTTACACGTTGATCAAGTCTTATAACTCGAAGAGTTTCCGAGCTACAGACCTGAAATTTTTGGTACCTCGCTAATTCGTTTGGTACTAAATCCTTGCGTTTACTATATATCTCTATCATTAGCCGTTTGCCCACACTGACTGAGGCAGCTGGAGACATGTTACTCCAGCTTACACACTATTATAAGCTTATAGCATCGTTGTTTATTTGGCAGCTAAATTATGATTCAAATCTATGAGTGCACTAATTATGCTTTAAATATTGGCATTTATAGAAATTACATTTTCAATATGAGGAAGCTGGAGACACACACACCATTTTGATCACTTTGGGGTTATCAGAAATCACATATTTTTATAACAAAACTCTTCATATCTTCGAAACGGCTTCATCGATTTTGACGCGGTTTTTTCTAAACGATTTGTATGACCATAGAGAAGGTTTTATGATATATTTTAGTATATGTGTGTGACTTAACGAACTTTGCGTTTTGGTTTTGGAGGGTTTACTTTAAATCAAAATCTAATAAATTATTTGAAAACACATCATCACTCTCTTGATTTTGATACCCATATTGCTATGATAGCGAAAAGATTTTTTTTTAATGTGAGAGAATATCGCTCCTCCTTTCCTTCCCACGTGACTTTTTGTTTTTTTTTATTCTAAGGACACTTGGGAAGTTGCAACAAATCTTTTGATACCAGAATCATCAAAATCCATCCAGCCGTTTGGTTACTACGTGGTAATAAAGGAAATATCGAAGGAAGGATACATAAATACATACATGGATAGTTACACTCCAAACACATAACCCTCGGCACTCGGGTAAAAATAGGATTTTGTAATAGTAATAACCCCAAATAGTAAGCTTTGTACTATAGATTATACAAAACATTGTGTCAAGTGCTCGATGGAGCCTCTTTGAGGTCCGCTGAAGAACCTTTCAGCACACTGTTCGCTTCAAGGGTTGTATTTCAAAAATACTTTTTAGTAACTCTCGCTTACACCAAGACAAATATTTATATTACATCTCTCGACCATTTATCCCATTTACTTGGGGTCGGCCTTCATCGTCCGTTTTCTCCCTTTTGATACCGATTCTTACCGATTTTGTGCGGAGTGTAGATTTAAACTCCTTTTAGGTCCTTTTCAAACGTTGTCCACCAGGTGTCTACTGAAGCCACGTTCCGTTGTTGGCAAGTTTTACCACGTCTCTTACCAAGTTTTACCACGTCGTTTATCTTCAGGGGTGCGTCTCTGTACCAAACCATAAATAAGTATGCCCTGAAAATATCAAGTATATCCAAGCAGTGGTTTAACCTGTGTATTGCTCATATGTCAGTCAGTTAATGCGTAGTAGATAGTGAGAGCCCCGTTTTTTAAAAGACCTTTATTATCCTATTAAGTTGCTATGATTCATGCCATTTTGATCTTTATTGCGAGACATGTAGGAGTGCTCAAAGCAGACTGTTTATGGGTGTGAGTATTCTGCGTGGACATTGTGCGTGTCCTGTAGCCGTTACTTTCAACTACGGGCTTATTAGTACGGCGCTTATTCACAATGTAGAAAATTAGTTTCACCAATCGATGGACCTTCCTGTCACCTTGGACCGTTTCATGAAACAGCTGACCTGGTAATGGAATTTTAATGAATGGTCATTTGGAAAGTTGCAGTCGTAAATATTATTTTGTTTTTGTTATTGTGGTACGTTTTTGTACATGGCTGAATACCATGCAATGCTATCACAGAACGCTACTCTCAACACTCCATTCCGATTTCAATCGTGATTTGGTTTGATTTTAATGGAAATCCTATAGGTTTTCTGTCGAAATACCAACAAAATCGCGGTTGGAATTGGAAGCAAGTGTCGGCAGTATTTTCAGTTCATTAATTAACTAACTTAATTATGGGAGGGATAATGGTTTTACTCTAGAGCTGAATCGATAAAAGTACTATGATTATTTTTGTGGCGACGACATTGCCAAAGCAAAAACTACTCAAGTCGTAGCTGGAGCACGCAAAACGATCCATTCAGATGTCAAAACCATAGACTATCCCTCAAACCGAATCTCCAAAATATTCAGTGTCAGTATGTAGTTTATAAATTATTTTAAATATAGGAATATAGGAAACATCTAATAACAGATTCTTGCAAGGTATGCCAACACTAATAACGTTTTGATACATAATTATGGTCATTCGAATAATGTACTCCGATGCTTATTTAGAAAGAATGTCATGCAGACTTGCAGAAGCGGCAAGGTTTCTGTATTTCATTCAGAGCTCCATCAAAGCCATTAAACGACTCCTTCACTGACTATAAAATAACAAAAAGCGTTTGTGAAGAAATCGTGTTTGAATAAGGAAACGTTAATCGAAAACTTTATACTGCCTTGACCCCATTCCCCAGTCCATTGCTACCGAGCGATGGCGGATGTTTTTCAATGTGTTTTTCAAGGACATTATTTCAGATCGAACACTTTCAAACTATAGAATGGAAAAGCAAAATTAAGCCTTTTAAATTATATTATTGCGTGAAACTTTCCCTACAAAATATGACAACTCTTTTCGACCACTTTGAGACGCGGCGCGTATTTAGGAGACGAATTTCTTAGTTGGCGACTCAAAGAGGACTTTGGCTTTGTATTTGTCGGTTTTGTACCAAGTTGTGGACATCTCGTGATGTTGAGTGAGTGGACTTCTCTTTCGTAAATATCAAATACGCTTAGGATAGTGCTATTATCCTTGTTCATTATGCTCGAAATGATCCATTACAAAATACATTGTCCTGTTTCTGAAACTAGGTACTGATGATACAGAGTATAATTTGTTCCATCAATAACATACGAGTTACGAGTGTAACAAATAATGAAACAATAAAATACACCCCAATAACAATACAAGGAAAGCAATCCCAAAAACATGAGCCTATTACGTGATAAAGCCAGAAGCAGTGATTGGGTGCGTCAATTCATAAAATATGGAAATTTTGATAAAATGCTATCGTCGGGGATTTGGTTATATTTACTTTAAAAAGCTGATTGCCAGTGTTTTTTAACAATGCGTTTACCTTTACAAATACTTTTTAACTAGGTAGGCACTTATAAAAATTTACGATACTCAAAAATATATTAATGTAACACAGAATGACGTCACGCTTATCAGACTGACAACGTTTTCATTTGACATCTTCTATTCGAATTTATGTTTTGTTTACTAAAAGTTTTCGTTTGTGAAAGTTCAAAGACGTCGCAAAGACTCCTGACGCCATGACACTTGTGAGTGGTCTATTATCGTATTTTTTTGACTCTTGTGTTTCACCTCGTTTTCAAAATCATGCCGGTATTTCTTGACAACTGACACCGGAGACCCTAAAGTTAATCAAAGATTATGGGTCCAGCACCTGGGTTTAAATTGAAGCTTTTGTCTGTGATATGGCAATTATAAGGGTTCACGCGGCTCACTGGTTGGGATGTAAGTCATCTCAAATATGTAGCCTTGTATACCTACTGTAGGTAAGTATACATATTCATCGTATATTTGACACATTGCTGTGGTTGAGTTTGAAGAGTTTGCTGGTGAAATTGCAGGCACAGAGGGTTAACATCTGTATGCCTCAGGTTAATGGACGTAGGGCCGTCCATCTGGACACGTTTTTATTGTGCGTGACTTGTGAGGCATTGCTTTGTTTTAAGTGATGCTTACCACTTAACATCTAGTAGGCTATATTTCAGAAAGTACCTATTCTACCTATAAACATAAAAAATTAACAAATGTGAGTCCAAACTGTAAATAGTAACAAAGCCCAAATATTTAATAGTAGAAATATTTATTTATTTTATTTATTATTTCAACTTACATCTATCTAAGAGTATCCTAATGCAACAGAGTAATTCTAGTAAACCTATTCTTAACTACCTATCTCACTAAACCTTATCTTACTAAATAGGTACTATGTAATTTTTGGACATGGCAACTTTTTGAAGCACGCAAAGATCTAACAAACAAAAAAAGCATTGCTCAATTTTTATTAATCAATATATTGTTTCAAGTTTATGAACCATACCGATTGCATCACTATCAGTATCACTATCACTACATAGTATAAAACAAAGTCGCTTTCTTTGTCCCTATATCCCTATGTATGCTTAAATCTTTAAAACTACGTAACGGATTTTGATGCGGTTTTTTTTATAGATAGAGTGATACAAGAGGATGGTTTATATGTATAATACATGCATGATATAGTAGAAAAACAATGTGCACCCGTGCGAAGCATGGGCGCGCGGACGGGTCGCTAGTTTATTATACAAAAGTATTTAGTTTCAAAACGAAAAATAGAATGACATTTCGGGCAAGTGTAGGTAATAGAGTGGAAACCACTTGCAGCGCATCAGTCGCTCGTTCGCGCAACCTGCGGTAGCCGTAAAACGAAGAAAAAAGGTTTTATATTGCTGTAGCTAATGCCATTTTAATCGCGACCAACAAAACAACAGTATTGTGTTACTTTGTTGTGAAAATTGATGAAATCTGCGGAAATAACAAAGACAATTCTATCCTTGAGCAACTTAGGTATAATGTAAAAGATTTTCTCAGAGTCCATGCAGTATACTTCCAATATAATTGAATGAAACTAGCTCCGAAATATCACAGCATAATATATAATAAAAATTGCTATTTTTTTTTGGTATTATATAATTCTTATTTTTATTTATAATACTTATATTTTATTGTTATTTTCCGCCCAACTTATTACTTGTGTTGGACTCCTGTATCCGCATTAAGACTCTGAGGTGGTCCATTATGCGTGAGGGGTGATCTGGCTACAATTGTAGCCAGCCTAGTTTCCGCCCTATATAACACACAACCATAAGAATGTAAATAGCAATAATCATTATCACTGAAGTCTTGTCAGTTTTCGAAGCTTTATGTTATTTTCTTTTCAATTTTTTTCTTTTATATTCTTTTCTTACTAAAACTGAATAGTTATATAATTGGTTTTATACTTATACAATTACTTAATTGGTTTTTTTTATTAGATATATTTTTTTTTTCAAATTGCAACCAAGGAATGTAATCAGTTATAATCAGCTCTGTCTATCCTCTAAAGTTTGCTGGAAGAAAACTTTATCTAGGGTCAAGCTCGCCTTTGTTCGTGACTATAATATCTTTTTGTGTAATCATTTAATGTACATTAATGAATAAAGAGAAAGCGAAAGGAACAAAACCTAATCCTTTTCCTTCCGTATTTGCTCAAGACTTAAAGCAACAAATAATGTCTTCGATACACGCATATTTACTTAAACCTGAATGTAGAGGCTCTATAATGAAGCCTGTAATAAACAGCAGGTGCAAGGCATTACGGCTCTCATAACATATTTAAGCCCGCGAGTCTAAAAGAGAAGCTTTAACGTTAATACCGCGAACTTAGCCCAAACTCTTGCCATCATCATCTTGACAGCCTACGTAGCTCAGTTGGTAGTAGCTCTGCCTTCTGCGCCGTAGGTCGTGGGTTCGATTCCCACCGTGAACAAACATTTGTGTGGTGAACATAAATGTTTGTTCTCTGTCTGGGTGTTATATAATATTATAAGTATGTATTTACAAAAAAAAAAGTATTATAAGTAGTATATCAGCTATCTGGTTCCCATATTACAAGCATAAGCTTAGTTTGGGGCTAGATAGTACTGTGTGAAAAGTCCACCAATATTTATTTATTTATTTATTTATCATTACACAAGTACTATAAGTATTATAAGAATCAATAACATAATGATCTAAAAAAGTTCTTTAAAATAACTTTAAAGCTTGCGTTTAGCCCCGTTTCTTGTTTACTACCCGATACCCGTTTCTGAATCCTCTGTAAGGGTTTTAATAAAAAATTCTTACAAAAAGTTTAATACCAAAAAAATACATAGATGACATTTTTTTATATGATTCGCAAATGCCACGCCTTTTTCTGCCGCCAAGCAGCAACGCTGTGTTTCGGTTTGAAAAGTGTGATCGCCGGTGTAATTACAGGCACATGAGTTACATCTGTATGCCTCAAGTTGATGGACGCAGGGCAGTGCATCGTAGGGCACGTTCCTATTGTGCGTGACCTACGGGGAAAGTTTTGTTTATAGGTGATGGTTACCACTTAACATCAGGTGGGCCATCTGCTTGTTCCATCAGCTAGTTATATTTAAAAAAAAAAAAAAAAAAAAAAAATTGGTTTGTGTGGTAAACACTGTATTTAATGTCGTACACTATATTTTGTATCGCGTTTACCGTTATTATACGTAATAATAAACAAACAAAAAGTAATTGCGCTACAAAACTATTTGCTGGGATATAAACGGTTTACCTACTATCAAATTTATTTCAGTGATGTATACATATAATTTACTAATCAGATTTACATTTCACAGCATATAAAATAAAATGCGTTTTTGTTGGTTTTCACCACCTCTGTTAACTTTTACCGATCTACCCGCGATTTCATTTGCATTCATTTCTTTTTACTGTTTCTGAAGTGGTAAATACGGTCCCGAGCTTTTAACATTTAATAAAAGCTTTCTTTTGGTTTCAAAAAGTAAAAGAGTAATAGGTAGGTAAGTGAGTATCAAGTATTTTTTAAATCCCCCATTAGTCTCCCCCAGCCACTCAGTTGTTTACTAGTTTAGGACTAGATTAAACGCATTGGACTATAATCTATAATGATATTTCTTATTATTTCAATAAATAATTTGTAGTTACATAATGTACGCTCACAAATTTTTGTGACTCTCGGTAAGCGCCTCTAGCGAGCGTTTTGAGAACTCTGACTTCCTACGAAACCCATTCGGAAAACAGGCTTGCATTGCACAAATAACAGTAAGCGCAATTCAGAATCAGTACTGTTATGCAAGTTCAAAAGCTAATATTAAATACCTACACAGCTTATTCCTAATCTATTTTCTCAATCAATCAATCAATCAATCAATCAATCAATCAATCAATCAATCAATCAATCAATCAATTCATTTATTTGCATAAAAACATGGTACAGCAGATACAAAGATGTCAGTAGTTTTGAAGTTTCACATATTTTTACCATTCGTAGGTGTGCAAAAATTTAAGGAGGTAGGAACATGCATTATGGTGAGGTCAGTGCTTGATTTACATAAAATTAAATGTCAAACAACAAAGTACTCATAACTCGCAGGACAACTTTGTTCTCTGCAGTATCTTCATATGAAAATATTGGCATAAAGTTTATTTTATTATGAGTTTCTTTTACGAGCTCCTCGCATTTGCCGAACTTTCTACTCGTTTGGAAGAAGGTGTATTATTTACTGTAAGAGCATTGGCTGCTTTACCATAAAAGTCACGAATCCTATTCCGATAATGCGACAATTTCCTGTTGACGGTTCTCTATTGTTGTCGAGTGTCGAACGGTCTCTAGTTTATAGCAGACTCTCAGTAGTTCCGCCCATCTTCTATGCGATCTCACTTTGTAGGTAAATGAAATACTCTGTGCGCAAAACCATTTTTCCGAGTTCATTTTCATCGCATCTCAAACATCTGTTTGAGGTAAAAACCAACGTATGAGCTTTTTCTTTAATATTACCTTATTATTTAAGAGATAAATCGAAAAGATATAGAACAAATACCAATTTTCGGTTCTATGGTATGACGTAGCTCTAATAGTTTTCAGCCAAACACGCTACAAAAATGTGCAAATTCATGTTTTCCAATTTAGTTCCCACATGCCTATGTTCACCGTTTCTATTAAAACCAACTAAAAGTATGAGAAGGCAAATGACTAAAGACAACCGCTAGTTAGCTGACGTATTACCCCAGTTAGTAAGTCACGCAAGCCACCCTTCGCCAATTTATCATGTGAACTAGGTAAGTCCGGCAGCTTTATTAAATAATTCCATCCACAGGTATTAAAAGATGATTACATATGTTTGTTGTGACCTGTGGTTCATTATGCGCATATTTTGAACGATAGTGCCAAAAACAAAATAAATTATGCCGCTTCGTACTTTATAGTGTTTAAAGAGGTAGATATTTCTTCAAGACCATCAATCACGTTATATTATGTACTTCTATTTATTTCTTCTGCGGCTAAACACAGCTAAAATAGAGCGAAAGGGAAGAGCTAAAGTAAACATGAAAGAGACAGTTATAGTATTTTTTTTATTTGATTATTTTGATATCAAACAGAAAAAGAAAATAAATACATGAGTTTTGTTTTTTTTATTGGTGGAAAGACACCATTTTTTTCCAATTGAGTTTTACAACTGTTTAAAAAACAAAAATGATTCGTGGCATTATTTAGCTATTACTAGTTATTCGTTTACTACTAATAGAGAAGCATGTTATCCACTGTTTCACGTATAAAACCAATATTATTCCGTTTACCGGCTTTTCACCTCATTGATGCTTTCACTCGGAACGGATAAGTTTTAATTGCACTACCTATTTATTTGTATTGTTTGATCATTCCGTGTATAGGGGCATGAGTAAAAGTTGCCTTTAAAGCTTTATAAATCCACTTCAATACATCTAAAGGCCTATTTACTTTGATCACTGTTGTAACGCCAGAAGCAAAATAGAATCCCCATTTCAAGTTTTAGGACCAAACCAAGCAAATATTAGAACTGGCTGGAAAATTACTAGTCTGAATAAAAAATAAACTTTCTTCCCTATCAAGATGTACAAAATTTTAACAATTACCTTCATTATGAACAAGAAACCTTATTAATAAAATGCCAAGGGAAATTACTTTTTATCTGCTTACCTTTGCCGTTGTCTTTGGCGAGTCTTTGTAGTGCTTTCGTATTTCTCATTAATTTTGGCTCTTAGCTTTATTTAGTTAAAAATGGGATCTACCTCTCATTTTTGTAAAGTCTATTCTATATTATTCCAGCTTGTTAATGAATATAATGAGTTTATGTTCATTGCTTTCGGGGCACCATAGTGCTTATGGTATCGCCTATAATAGCCACTATAGTACCTTGGTGGGGCACTTCAGTGAGCCACCCCCCTGAAATCTGTATTCCATGGGTACTTGTCATAATCCCCAGCACATAGCCACACTTTCAACCTTGTTCATCTGATCCAGACTGGCAATAGCTGATACCTACTTAGAGGGCTAACTAGGCCACTTCATTCAAACCGACTACTAGGCGAACGCGGATGCAAAGTGCTGAAGATGTTTTACTTGGTACAAAAACTTTTCGCTTTTCGCTTCAATTTACCAAGAAAATTTTCTCAAAAATATTTTAGCAGCATGAAGTTGGATGAAAGTAAATATTTCACGTTTTATGAAATTGCTGATACACAGTTTGTTGACATACCCCTATATTTTACTTCTCAACGCAAGCTCATACCACGAGTTCTCTGGCACGTTACAAATGCGTAGATTTGTAACCGCAGTCTCTCTTATTACTCACAGGGCCCTCAGAAAAACCTTAATAATAGGACGGCACAAACAGAATTCTGTTTATTTGAGGGCAAGCGTTTGTTACTGAGAGAAGCCCTTTGAATTATAGCTAAGAATTTATCAATTGCTGTCTG
Organism: Plemyria rubiginata; assembly: GCA_963576535.1. NCBI lineage: Eukaryota > Metazoa > Arthropoda > Insecta > Lepidoptera > Geometridae > Plemyria > Plemyria rubiginata. Next base: position 9,160,469 of record OY754908.1, on the reverse strand, counting down.
TGGCTAAGATAATGTTTTGTTTATTTGTAGTTACAATCAATAAAATGATCTCCAACTTTAATTTTAGACCAAAAAAATGACAACATCACATCGATTCATTGTAATAATAATAATAATTTATTTATTTTTCTCTCAACTTAGGTACTAATAACAATGTAGGTAATAAACTCAAGAACAAGAAGTTAGAAACCTGAGCTGCGAGAGACTGCTGCCTGAAGTAGGTTTAGAAAACCTGTGATACAGGTCAACAGGACTCCACATCATTGTCAAGCGATTCTGTCTTTGACGTTGTTGACGTTTGAATACTGATGAACTGATACATACTAGAAAATGTGTAATCTTCTAAATGTTATGTAGTAAGACGCTGTTACGAGTAGTAGAGCTCTTTGTGATGCTCTTTTGAAGCGTTGCTGTATTTGGGACGGAAGAATGTGGTTGCCGGTGTAAGAACAGGAGCATAAGGCTTGAATTGTATTTAGACATATAGGAATTGTATGGATTGGAATTGTACGAGTATAAAGGGCATGTATTAGTATGTGCTTGTTTTTGTGAGAAACCAGCAACCCTAATGGATATATTTGGATAAAGTTCGCAGAGTGTCTGATGTATATTTTGCTTCAGTATCACGAGACAGTCGAATAACAATGCGTACATTGATGCGTATCGTCAAAGAAAATATATTCCTTTCTTCTGTTTTCGAAGAAAACAAGCGTGGATCTTCATTTGATTGATACCGTACTGTCTGATGTTTTGAGATTGAAATTGTATCCATTTTAAGATTTATATAAATCCAGTTAAATAAGATATATTTTTTTATGACTGACGGAATGACAATGCTTTACGTCACAGAGCAAGTCTACCTTTTAATAAACATTCATTGCATTAAGCAGTTTTTATAATTATGAATTGAATTAAAAGTGTGTTTCTGCAAAAAAAACTATGTTATCATAATAATTACGTAAGTAATTCTACTCTTATATTATACGAACACTTCATTATGCACGTTTAATGTGTTCTATTTATTTTCCCATATGCTATAAAATCTTGTAAAAAAAAATGTGTGTCGTAGGTAAGTATATGTACCATACAGGCTACACAAACAAGATCTTCTACAAATGAATGTTCTTTCTTATTAGAAAGAAAGTAGAGTAAAATAAGAAAGAAAGTAGAAATAAGAGTAGAATAACTGTTGTTAATAAATATTCTACACTTATTTACTCTGCACTAAGCAAATCTTCCACCAAACCGTCCCATTATAATATGGCTAATTGTGAAACCATGTGTGGTAAGAATGGCGCAAGGCAAACCGCAATCCCAAAAGGGAATACCATCTCTTAAAGCGCCACGATACTACAGGCGTAGATAGCAAGGGGTACTTAAAACCTCTAACATACGAGAAGCTACAGAAATTTCTTTAGAAAAAGGATAGAGACCCTCCCCAAAGACTCAGTTATTGTTTCGCCTGTAACAGAAACGCGTTTTAATTAATAAAGTTTTTAATACAAAAATGTTCGGTCCGACAGCAAGCGCTCGGTTTTGTCAACGGCTGAAATCATCAAAGTCCCGGCAGGTTACTGGGGTTTCAACAAAACTGTCATTTGAGACGAGAACTCATCTTGATTGTGTATGCAAATGAACTCAGACCGTCTTTAAATCGATGAACGGGAAGGAAACATTGATCATTTCTAACAGAAGGGTGGCAAAGGGATTTAAAATAAACTTCATTGGCATTTTTCTACCCGAGGATCTTTACGCATGACAGCATCAGTGAGAGTAAACTCTCTTACAAATGCGACTGAAGTTTATTTGACTGTTGGCTGCACAACGACGTCTATCAGTCTGACGGTCGTTTCCTGGTTAATTCACGGGGAAAGTTGCTGCCGCAAACGAGATCAAAACAGCCGATGGCTGCCTTCCCCCCCATAAAATACCCGCAGTCCTGGAAGAGAGCCTTCCACGCGGTGGAGCAAGGGTAGTAAACATGATAATTGTAATTTAACGCACCCCCTCTTCCAACCCCGCAGTCCTCCGTTTTCAGACCCCGTCAACCGTGAACCAGTCAGAAGCTAAACGACCCTTTGAAATTCCCCAAAATTTTAATTAAAATGTTATAAACTCTCTTGTTATGGCCACCTACGCGACAAATGGCGATGTTTCAAGTTTAAATGGGTGTGTTAGAAGACGAACTTAACTGTTGTTCTTGCAAAGTTACCGGCGTTGTTGTTATACTTGCCATATATTCAGGGTGCTCTTTATGAATCATAGAATAAGTGCAAGTTTACTTCTTGGTATTGATTTATTTCAGTAAAGCTGTCTATTCATCGGTTGGCTCCGCTTGCGCATTAGTAGCAATCGCTAACATTAATATTTAAGTAGTTTTGCCTGTGTAGGGTTTGTTAATATTTTCTATACCATTCTCGGTGATTTTTCAGGATAAGATGTGCCATATATGTGATAAATAAATAAATAAATAAAATAATAAATAATTCTGGACAATCCACACAACACTATGTAGCCCCAAAGTAAGCTTTTCAAAGCTTGTGTTATGGGTACTAGATAACTGATATATTTAATACATTATATACTTACATAGATAGATATTTTTTATTATACATAAAAAACACCCAGACCATCGGAACAAATTTCTGCAGATCGTACACAAATTTGTTCCAAGGCGGGAATCGAACTCGCAACCTCTTGCGTCGCAGGCAGGCTCTCGCCCGCTGCGCCACAGAGGTCGTCAAAATTGAGGATAATTCAGGCTACGAACTATATAGTTCTAACTTCCATCCTGATCGGCTTAGAGCTTAAGGACATACCTTTTTTTCTATGTACTTGCTAATGGAACAATCGTATGGCTCAGGCCAAGTGGTAACTATCACCTATAACAAAGCGTTGCCTCGTAAGTCGCGATAGGAACGTGCCGTACGATATGTACTGCCTTGCGTTCAATAACTTGAGAGGCAACCTCAAAATTGTAATAGAGCCACTAACATCAAAAGAAATCTGATGCAAGGTGCTGAAACTAGCTGATAGAACAAGCAGATAGCCCACCTGATGTTAAGTAGTAACCATCGCCTATAACAAAGTGAACGAGCCCTACGATGCATTGCCCAGCATCAATCAACTTGAAACATACAGATGTTAAGCCTGTAATTACACCGGCGACCACACTCTCCAAACCGAAACACAGCAACGCTACTTGGCGACAGAAAAATGCGTGGTAGTAGCACTTCCCCGGACGAGCCCTTTGCAAAGAGCTCTACCACTCTTCAAATCTGAAGACGATTCTTACTGCACTGCCATATAAAGGCGAGCGCGGAAGGTTCTAACTTTAGTAAGATTATGTACCGATATGGGCAACGGTGGTCTAGTGGGAGCTCGGACAAATTAACCAAAGAGAGAGTAACCCCGTTTTTCGACCGTAAGGTCGAAGTTTCAAATCCGGGCGTGCACTAATGGAATTTTCCTATGTTCGTACCTGGGGATCAAAGTCGTGAAGCTAAGTTTAAGTTTTCCAGGATTTTGGACTTTTGCTGTCAAAGCAAAAACCAACTTCGTGAGCCTTGAGAACAAACGTCATTGCTAGCGAGCTTAACCACAACAGTTGCGACAGCTTTTGAGTATTGAAACATTGTGGTTGCAAACAATACCACTTTGATATTCGATTCGACTAACAGGGTTCTTGTTTACGGTCTTGTGCTTGGTTATAATAACTGACGACACGACGACTCACTAAGCAAACTAACATCCCACTGTGTTTGGTGCCAAATACTAGCTTTTATATTTGATTAACAAAGAAAGCATGGTTTAAAAGCCTACACCATATTATAAAGAAAAACCTTTAGAAATTGACTTAAAAATTACACCTAAATTTTCATTAAAACATTTTTTTTAATGGTTTTGGAAGTCCAATTCTTTAAGTATCGTTTATGTTTTTGGATGCAGTCTGTTTAAATCCTGCATATTGCGTCAGCAAACGCCAATTAGAGTGACACAGATCGGGTTTGGCCAAAAAACAAACTTCAAGCTTCACATAGTTCCCGTGACGTTTCAATTAACCCGTGGATTTTACTAATGAACTCCTGAACTTTTGAAAACTCCGCATCGACCCCTAAGTCTGATTAATTGGAGTTCCTGATACTTCTCAACCTATTGCCGTACTGTTATAAAAAAAAACATCATACTTAGATACGCTTGATACAAAAGATACAAATTGTGATGCTTAAACACGTCTGCACGTCACGCACTGCCGCCAAGCAGCAGCGCTGTGTTTCGGTTTGAAGAGTGTGGTCGCCGGTGTAATTACAGGCACATGAGGCTTAACATCAGTATGCCTCAAGTTGATGGACGCTGGGCAGTGCATCGTAGGGCACGTTCCTATTGTGCGTGACCTACGGGGCAATGTTTTGTTTATAGGTGATAATTACCACTTAACATCAGGTGGACCATCTGCTTGTTCCTACAGCTAGTAGTATAAAAAAAAAAAAAAAAACGTAGCACCCGTGTGTAAGCATCACAATCAGAATATTACGAAAGAACAAGAATTTAATTTAAAAATAAATTGTAGTGTACATTTCAATTGTAGTTTGCTAGATTAAAATACTAACAATGCTCATTTTTTGTATAACAATAGTCACACAATATATCAATTACAATATTAGGCTATAAATAATATAGCTATAACAAAACATTGCCTCGCGAGTCACGCGCAATATACGCACCTGCAATGCGTCCAATATCTTGAGGCACACAGATGTTAAACCTCATGTGCCTGTGTTTGCCGGTGAAAATACAGGCACATGAGGTTTAACATATAGCCTGTATTTTCACCGGCAAACACACCTCTCAAACTGCCTGGCGACAGAAATTCTACTGTGGCAGAAAAAGGCATGGTGGTTTTATTTCCCTGCAATGGTGCTAAACAAGGATTTATATTTGTAAAACTTACTATAGACATAGATATTTTCAACTTCACAAACATAAAAAACTTTTTTTGTAGTCACGATATAATTACCGACCTTAGTTCTCAGACATTTTCAAAGGCATGCTCATTTTTTATTGTTCATAAAGCTTTTTATTCTTAAACAGAATAAATTACAGAAGTACAAATTAAATATTTAATTACATATAAAGTAGTAGTAATGTATGTATTATGTATGTATGTATTATTAAATAGAATAAATTACAGAAGTACAAATTAAATATTTAAGTACATATAAAGTAGTAGTAATGTATATATGTATTAATAGGTTGCTACGCTACTTGAAATACTTTTACTTGAGCTACTTTTTATTATTATATATATGTTTTTTAAATTATTCTTGACAAGCCAAAGTTTTATTATGTACCTATAACAATATATTATTGTCAAAGTATTAATTTTTGTCAAAAAATGATTATGATTGATGAATATATGATTATTCTGATCCATTAGGATCAGAATCATTTTTTGACAAAGACATTTTTACATTCAAAAAAAAAATCCATATAAAAAAATATTTATATGAAAAATTTATTATGTTTCAGGGTCAATCTACAGCACCGAAAAGGATAAAAATTCAACTTATAAAAGTTTGTTTATTAGCGTCGTCGATTAGCATATAGGTTAAGTACGTTTAATCCCGCAAGAAAAAGTCGAGAACCGAAACTTTGAGCATGAAAGTTTGCGATGTAACACTAACACCGCGAGCCAAGACACGGGCAGCAGCTAGCTATGACTATAATGGAAGGTACGTCCTATAACCATAACAAATTGGTAAGAGACGAATGCAAAGTTAAACCTACCTACCTACACACACACCATGACACACTACCCACACTACACATTTCATAATCACGTTTTACACATTGTCCTTTTTTTTGCGATCAACTTTATGTTTTCTTTCTGTTTTTATTAGTTAACTTTCACCTTATTATTTTGATTTGTCTTCTCAGTATCATCTACCTACCTAAATAATTTGCCCATAAAATGTAGGTTTGATTTGGTTAATGCACAATGTATATTATAATATAGTTTAAAATAGACAAGAATAAAACTGTGAATCTAAGAATAGGTCATATAAATAGGTATAAGTATATTATTATATACAAATTCTATTAAATGTGTAACCAAATCGTTTCTTAGTATAGTAACACGCCACACCATCTTTTTGCACGCCCAGGAAGACTGGTTGACAATGCTATTAGCATTAAGTCCTTCTAGCACTACATTGTTTGTGTGAAAGTTTTTAAATAAATAAGAATAAATAAAGAAAATGTAAAGGTGGAGACGACCTCTGTGGCGCAGCGGGCGAGAGCCTGCCTGCGACGCAAGAGGTTGCGGGTTCGATTCCCGCCTTGGAACAAATTTGTGTACGATCTGCAGAAATTTGTTCCGATGGTCTGGGTGTTTTCTATGTATAATAAAAAATATCTATCTATGTAAGTATATAATGTATTAAATATATCAGTTATCTAGTACCCATAACACAAGCATTGAATAGCTTACTTTGGGGCTAGATAGTGCTGTGTGGATTGTCCAGCATTATTTTTATTTTATTTTTTTTATTTTTTAAAGGTAGGCAGGAAGTCCTTAACTCAATAATAATGTGAACTAGCAGGGTATCTACCCAATTTGCCTTTCAATTTAGCAGCGGGCTCTTGTCTCAATGAGGAAACTTTACTGCGTTGAATTTATACTACATTGTTGTTGTAAGCTCTCCACGAAATAGAAAACTAGTTTTCTCGTAGCGGACCATGATTTCAAAACCAATTTCAAAGATCTTATGATTTCCCAAAAGGAATGTACATACGGGGGTTTGAACACGGATAGCCTTCCTTTGATAAAATCTTTGTGTAGATAAACAATACAAATTTTCGATACTATGTTATCTTAATTAAATAAAAATTGGTGGATATTTCAACTAACAACCTCCTTATTTCAGAACACTCAAACAGGGAACAATGTTTCATGTTTGTATGAAAACAAAGTACTGAAGGCTACACATCGGATAACATCCATATACATATACATGCGTAGCCGTGTGATCACGAGGTACAAATCAGGTAGGTAAAGACGGGAGCCCTACTCAGTTGTTATAAATTAATGAACCTAATCTAAACCGTATCACAACGGATTAACGGTCTTCAAATCTGTCAGACAAATTCAGCGCGTAATCTCGTCAGGCCGGAATGGGCTTGGTCAAGTGGAACTGGTTTAGATTGTTATTAAGTCGAGGACAAGTAATCCTTGATAACTGAGCAAATATTTACATTGGCGCTACAAATAATACAAAAATACTTAAAATACAAATGCAGGTATAATATCACAGACAGAGTTTCTACCTACCCTACCTAACTGATCTGTGGGTTCTTTAAATTATGTTCCAACTAGCTGTTGGTTTTCTAATAAATTAATAATGGTATCGATTCTGCTGTTGCATATTATCATAAACTTACCCAATCTGACAGCTCTAAAATTATAGCCGTCCTTGTTTTTTCGGTCTGTTAGAATGGGATGGCAATATCTTTAGTGCTCTCAAATTAGGTTAGGAAAATTAAACAACAGAATTGGCACCATTATCAGTGTAATTTCGTAATTATAATTTCCAACATTGATCTCCTAAAAGATTAAGTGGGAGTTCTGAAAAGGAATATGTGAAGAAATAGCAACGTTGCGGGAGTGCCGCTAGCAAGTAATAAGAATAAGGTCTAGCATCAGTGCAGATAATATTCATAAGTTGTGGTGAAGTGTCCGCGCGCTCACGTAGGCGCGGTTGTAATTCCACGTTATTGGGTCGGCAGACACGTGCTCTCCCTCTGGGTATGAATACATGCTGCATGCGGTGTTCTTATTGAAATAACGAAGCAAACTGTAACGATAAAGATTTTTGTCCTTTTATCTAATGCAATAAATTAATTTATGAATTATTGCCATTTAGCGTGGCAATGCAGCTATTGTCTGAGCTCAGCTAGCTTAGCTCTGGTGACCGTATAGGATAAACTAATAGATAGCCCTTACACAATTAATTTATGTAAAAAAACAAATGAACTTGATATATTTCAATCTTCATATCAATGAATGCCACCTAACTGTTGGTTGCCGTTTTTTTTCCAAAAACGTAAAGTTGTAGCCCAAAACAAAAAATACTGTTCAAATTTTTTTAACTTTTATCGCTTGTGAAACTGTCTGAATCGTAAAACGTGCTATCGTTGCTTTTCAGTGACAACGATAGGACATTGTAAGAATTCTTCGAAGTAGAAATTAGCATAAAGAATTCTCAACAGCGCTTTCGTGTGAAAAGTAATCTTAAACCCTTGGGGCTCTAGCTTTTGTATTGGTTTTCCCAATAACTATTGACTGAAACGTAGGTATAACAGACATAATCGTTGTTATTAAATAGGTAATTACCACGATTTGGTAACCTTACACCAGTACTATATATTCTCTGGTATAGGATCACTTACTACGAAATGCTACGGGCTACGTTGTAGCAACCTGTGTAGATAAAGTCTAGTCGATTTTTTATGGCATGCTGTAATTTTTTTATTCTTAAATGTTTAATAAAAAAACAGCTTCCCTAATTTTGATTCTTGAAAAAACAGCGGGCTATGATTGATGTAGAAGGTATGAAGTTGAAAATCATTTGTTTTCGTCGGTACCGTCCTGACTGAAATTGATGATTCTTTGCTCTCTCTATGACAGCAAATATGTTGCAAATTTAATCTTTGTAACAAAGAGAGTCTAGTGAGAATATTCCATTATGACTTACCATTTTGAAATTCAAATGCAATTTATTAAAACAGTAACAGGTAAGGATCATGTGGTTCATTCGTTTAGTTTCATACAAGTTTTTTTATGTACATTCTGTAAATAAACTAATTTTTTACAGAACGGACATAAAAAAGTTAATTTTATTAATATTTAAATACAGTACATAAATGTTAGTACATAATGTAATAGTTTAAGCTGTGTAGTTAGTGTAGGTAAGTTGTTTAATTTTTAGTCATCATGTTATTTTTATGGTGCACCCAAACCAACCATCTTTTATATAGGCTCCTCTCCATCCAAAGGTTGTCTAGAAGAGATCGCTTGCTAGCGATAAGACCGCCCATTGTACATATCTCTAGTTGTTATTCCTTGTTTCACTTGTTTTGTTAGTAAGGTGTACAATAAAGCATTTTCATTCATTCATTCATAAATGGAAATAAAAGAAATTGCCTCATTGCTTTAATCCTCGCTTTAAATACTTAAAATATTTTGAGGTTACCTAAGGCTACTAGTATAGTATTCTTTTATCTGTGCCTAAGGTAGTCAGAGGTACACTGAGTAGCCAATAACTCTCTTGATAATCAGTTTCGTAAAAAGTTCATGCATGACATCCTCCTACCGACTTCGTAATCTGTGATGAAATTATTCTGTGGTGCTTCAAAACAAGTGGTCTCGCAAATTTAATTATCCCCGCACTGAACGAGACATCGTAAAGGCTTTCATTACAGTGATTAGAGGGCCAGATTGCGGAAACATTGCAGAACAATACCTTTTTTGTTGTTCTACTTTCGCTTTTTGTTTCGGCGACTTCGTTACCGAATTAGATAACTTGGAATTTTGGGGGTTGTTTCATCTTTTGGTCTTTAGATACGGATCTTATGTCATTCAAAGGGATAAAGGTTCTACTCTACAGGCGCGTTTTGCGATTCTGCTTGCTACGATTGCGCTTTACATTACATTTTTACACGTTTTAGGTGACATATACGTTTTACATTGTGTCCTACAATAGGACAATCCAATCGCCCGTTCGGATGCGCGTTTAGATCGCGCCTGTGGGCGAGAGGCTTATTAGGTATAGTATAAGACTTACTATTTATTCCTAGGTATAAGGTCAAGGAACTGAAACTCTGCCTTCATTTGTTTTTCTTGGTTGCTACAATTTGTTTTCTAGATAGTCCTACGTCACCGTTGCGCCGTCGCTTATAATCATTGAAAATGCAATTGAATTATTTACGTATAAATAATAAATTAATAATTATAATCAGATGGATATTTTATACAACGGCGTCTTAAGCTAAAACTAAGTAAACCTAGTACGCTATGAAAACTGGATGTCTGGAATAATACAACTTATAATTTTTTTGACTCTACCACACCACGACTTCGCTCGCTTGGATTTGCCTTTACAACCACTAATGTACAAAAAAGGAATTTTATATTGTTACTTTTAGAAATAAACTCCCTGTATCCGATTTTTCAATATTAGGTATGAGTTTAAGCCCGCATTAACTATAATCACAAAATAACTGAATGCGGTCCGATTGAAAATTAGTAAACCCGAAACAATGATATCAATTCACAATAGGTTATTTAACATAACTAAAGTTGGGTATCGCATTGAAACTCTGTAGAGTGAATAAACAATTCATTCATAAGTCAACCCACAGCACAACATTGAATAGTTTGAAATGGTCATTATAAATCATTCATCCGAGTATGAATCGAGTATCATAATTAAATTATGAAGCTTACGCCCGCGTCTCAGCTCGCGTGTTACACACAGATACGCATCATCCCGGGCATTCCACTAGTCCAAAATAAATAAAGTGCTCAATTGGTAGCTAGCTCAATTTATCTGGACGCCGGAGTAATGCCGAAGGTTACCTATACGCTTTCGATATTTGTGGTTCGAGAGCAAAGTGGTGATCCATCACGTCTGTGTATTTTTATCAGCAGGAATCTTTCATCATCACGCCCAGTGAGAGTTTTGCAATTAGCGTCAGAAGTGAAATGTAATTGCTTTCTGAAGGGTGGTGGAAGGTGGACTTTCATTTGAGGTACTGAGTTGCATACTGAGAGCAGCAATAGGCTTGCAATCTGTCACATATGGAATACTATAACTACAGCAAAATGAGAGTTTTTTATGCAACAAGCAGATGGCCCACTTGATGTTAAGCGGTAAGCCACGCACGATAGGACCTACGATACATTGCCCTCCGTCCACCAACTTGAGGCATCTGCCTGTAATTACACCGATGGAGGTACATGGAGGTAGAAATTGAGCTAATCGAACCACCATATTATTATATCTACTTAAGTCTATCTACAAATACTTCTAATTTTCAAATACATCTCGTACTTTGCTAACCTTTTTAAACCTTTTATGGTATCCATTCGAACAACCTTGTGTGGATATCTACTTTTGCATCTGTATCCATTATATATAGCTGATCGCTTGATATTCAGTCCGCAAAACGATACTACTACCTAACATTTTTCAATTCACACGTGATCTGAAAACCGATTATCCTGCGAATTAGATTCCATGAAACCGTTCCACGTTTCCTTAAACCGTTGCTTCTGAAACTACTCAATTAGAAAAGGCCAGAGACAAAAGTAGCTCAGTTTTCGTCAATTTGTTTCAATGACTTTTTTCAATTCGCGTAGATATTCAGATTTTATCATCCCGCATAAAGTTAAAAACTTTGATCAAAAGTAATCAGGTATAAAAAATAGTTGAATTCAATAAACCAGAAATGTTCATTTAGCTGACCTTAACGACATAGGTTAGTATCGTTCAACTTGTTTATTTTTGTAGAACTGGACGGTCTAGATTATTTTTGGCAATGTTGCCTCAACAGAAGTTGAATTCCTAGCGCAAGATAGCGCTACGTCGCGTAAGCTTTCGTAGCAATTTGTAGTCCAAGCCACTTGAAATCTTAAAATGGAACTAAAGACTAAAATAACAATTCGAAGAGTCCTTAAGAGTAATAAACCACCCTTTAAGAGTTGAATGTCTAACTTTCTATTAATTTTGAACACATACATTCAAAATGGTCCGTTCATATCTATAAATACTTAATAGAAGTTTAGACTTAGGATGCGCGTTTATTCCATCAGTCATGGTAACGTTTATCGTAATATAATTAAAGGTATTATAAGATTTGGTATCTGCTCCTATAAAGAGTCTAGTTTTTGTAGCTAATTACATGGCTCAGATACTGCCTACCTAACGATAATGTAATTTGTTTGTTTGTAATTTTTCTATCGAAAAATTTATGTGCGCAATGCCAGTGCTCTCAAACGGTGAAGGAAAACATCGTGAGGAAACCAGTTAGTATTCTAGCAGCGGCAATGCGCTTGCAACCTGTCACGTATGGAATACTAACTACTGCAAAATGTGGGTATGTGCCAAATGTAATCTTTGGACGTACCTCTGACTACCCCCTTAGACATCCTCAAAGAATCTTGAGTAAGTACTTGGTACTGAGAGATCTGAAGGGATATCTACCGTGCCTGGGGATCAAAGTCGTGAAGCTGTTTCATAATGTTTGCCTGTGTATTAAAATACATTTTCCATTTACATTCCCAACATTTGAAGAAAACGCTACGCGCGTAGGCGTCGTAGCAGGTGTTCGTAGCAACGCGTAGCCATACTTTAAAAACTTCTGTTTGGGATTTGTAAAATCCGTCTTATCTTTAATGTAGGAAGATTCTCAAGGAAAATTAAGAAAATCAAGAACTTCTGATGATAAACATGTGGAGCGGAACCACCCTAAGTTTATTTATTCATAAGGATGTACTCACACAAGAACTTCTTGAGAACGAGCTAAACACTCTCGTCACATCCTCCACTCACCCTTTTGACGTAGGTAGGTTTATGTTATTGCATATTACGTTATTCAGGATTATGCCTTTTTGAGTCCACATTGCGCTAATACGGAATGAAGGTGGCTGTTGGATATACAACCTTATTTAGACACACGTCCACAATTTATGCCTGCCATGTAAACTCCTTCTTTTTTCTTCAAAACCAATAAATACGTTTGTTGATAAATAACTGCATTCTCTCTTTCTGAAATATTATAAATTAGGTAGTACATAGATACGGTGTGTAAAATAATAATGCAAAGGTGTGTTTGTATGTATAGATAATATAGGTGTGTTTTAAGAGAATGAAGGCAAAGTTCAGAAATTTGACTTACAAAGGCAAATAACTTAAAGAACTTTCCAGAAGACATTTTCTTTGTATGCTGAGTGTTAGTACCGACTAGAATACGCCAAGAAAACTTTTTCACAAAACGACCAAGATGCTTCTATGTGGGGCATTCTCATTTCAAAAATTACCTTTTAGCAAGCAAGGAAAGCACTGTCGTGTAACAATATTAAAATAAAAAGGTTTACAGAGTAGAATATCTTAGTTTAGTGAAAAAATGTTAAAATGTGTTTGAATATCAACTTATAAAGCTGTTTAAAGGAAAGACCGCATAGAGCGGAAATGTACTGCAGAGGCGCGGGCGGCGTGACATGACCAAATAATATTTATATGAAATTGTATGTTTGGAATCGTATGTGTAGTTGGAAGTTATCCTTGGATAACTCTATCGTATGGTTATCTATAAAAGATTGCTGTAAGCGATAAGACCGCCTGTTGTATGCCATTCCCATGTTATTTTGTTTTGCTATGCGTAAATCTTATGTGGTGTGTAATAAAGTATCTTATTTCTGTTTTCTATATCATCAAAAATCATAAGATCAGCCGGTGCAGTTCAGGCACTGGTATAGTACACACATAGATAAAGCTACAAACCCAACACAGTTTCATTCTACTCATGCAAGCTACTCGACCTATATCTAACTTAGATACCGTACCTGCACATTGCATAACCCTGCATAAGTTCTAAACTAGATACGTACTAGATACGTAGAGATAGCAATCCAAATGGCAATGCTCGGACTAATAGCCCGTGCTAGAGAGCAGCCTGCTGTGCTGACCCCTAATTCAACAATTACTTGCGGTCCGTTTAGCAGACGCTCGCTGCTGGTGATTCGAAGTAGGTAATCAATGATTCACAACCTGATGGTCAGTGGACCGTGGCAGACTCCTCGCTGGCGTGCCGATGGCGTCTGTCAATATCACGCGCCGCAATTTTCATGGATTTTCAGAAATTACAACTTTTTATAAAGGTAGTTGACAGCCCTCACAGCTTATTTAGTAATAGCTCGGTGCTGTAGGTCATAGGTTCGAAACAAGAACAAATATTTTATGAAATAAAAATGTCTTAAAACTATAGATGCCAGTCCCACGCAACCACGTATGTTCTCCACCACGAAAGTAGCTACATAATAGTCAAAGTCAAACGTATTTATTCAATAAAATCACAAGGAGGATACTCTGTGGTTCCACGTCAGAAGGGGGTTATTCTTGGAGACAATCGATAGCGTCTGCATATTTAAATCAGTTGAGTTGAACGGCTCTGGGCCGTGTGTGTGTGCTTGCGTTCACCGCGGCAATTTTTTTCTACACTTTCCTTATATTGTCTAATAGGTAGTAGTTTTAAAATGTTTTTTAAACCTGCTTTAAAATGTTTTGCAATGAGTACCCGAAAAGGGTGAATAACTGAAATGACTGTAGAGCAGTTCTTAAATAAAAAAAGCTTTAGAACAATTTCTGTGCCTACCTAATTTAATTTAAGATGAAACGTTTCATTAAATAATGTAGAATATTGCTGAGAATCCCACACAGCACTAGCAGGAATCTAGAGAACTTAAATGGTTACCAGATGGCTGTTACAATATATATTTTTTTGTAAATGCATACTAACAATGTATCGTAAAAACATACAGACAGAGAACAAAACATCTATATTCGTCGAACAAATAAATGTTTATTCTCAGTGGGGATCGAATCCACGGCCTACGTTACGGCATAAAAGGCAGAGCTACTACCAACTGAGCTGTGAAAGCTGTGTCACAACTAAAATGCTGTGGTAACTAAAGTATGTAGGTACTTACATATAAAAAAAAATATTATAAATACTTGAGCTCGTGCGAGAACGTTGCCAATTTTAAAATGTAGAGTTAGTTAGGTTGCCCTTTAGATACCTGCGCAAATTCAACCAGGAATCATGAAAACGAATTCCAACCAAGGTACCGGGCCGAAACTACCAATGAAATCCACGATTAGCGAATGTTTAGTTTCTAACAAAAACAGAAAATTTTATAATTGGCATGTATCAAAATAAAAATGAACCCATTTGGCATTTTTTAGCTATACCTATCTACGTAACTACCCAATTGTTTTTCGATTTGGTATTGTGAATAAAGCTGAAGTAAAAGAAGTGCTTTTTCTTTTTATTTCTACTTTATTCAGTGTGTAGTTGGAAAACTACTCCTAGAGATTTTTGTCTAGGTACTGTCAAGATTTCTTTTGATCGCTCTTTGCAAACGCCGCGCAGTTTTATAAAAGGGTGAATATTTAAATACCACCACTATACAAAGAATGTTATCTCTTAATTAGTCGAAACCAAAGTGTTTTTTTGTAGCCTGACTAATTCATTTAGCCTGATGTGATGATGATTAGGTAATCAGACCCGCCCTCTTGAACTTGCTTTAGTCAAATCAAAAATGTAGTGTGTACGTAGCCAGCTTATATAGGCTAGGTAATACTGGTGCTATACTTACGAGTATATAACTTAAGTATGTAGATTGTCTATTATTCGAACGATTATCTACTATAACTTAATCATATTTTATTAAGGCTCCGGTGACAGTGGCTCGCAATTTCGAAGTGCGATTGGCTATTATTTCATTTTATTTCATTTCGGGGAGGTTGTTCGAAAAAATAACTCTAGAGAAACACGCATAAATACTGTTCGAACACAAATAATACAATAATATAAGGGAAACATGCCCGAATCAGAAATCATTTTGGTATTAGTATGTTTGGTCTTACGTTTACCTAATACCAAAATGATTTCTGACTCAAGCACATTTCCCTTATATTATTGTATTATTTGTGTTCGAACAGTATTTATGCGTGTTTCTTTAGAGTTATTATTTCAAACAACCTCCCCAAAATGAAATAAAATGAAATAATAGCCAATCGCACCTCGAAATTGCGAGCCGCTGTCACCGGACTCTTAATACTCTTTATGTAAAAATAAGAATAATGTGTTTAAACTCCACGTAGAGCCAGAGTATGTGCCAGTGTAATATTTGAACGTACGTAGGTACCACTGACTACCCCTCCGAATTTCTCAGAATAATATTATGTTAGTACTCGGTACTAAGAGATCTGAGGGGATATCTACCGTGCCTGGAGATCAACGCTGTGAAGCTGAATTAGTGCCGTTGTGAGTGATAGAGGATTAAAAAACTAACGCTCAGTAAAAAGAGTTTTTTTTTATACCAAATGACCGTTAAATAATATGTCAAGATATTTTATATTTTTACTGACTAGGGACCACCGTCATACTTACTGTAGCATACAATCAAGAGGAACCGATACTTACTGTACTGACTGCATTCTGTTGGCTTAAATAAATACATAGTCAGAGTAGAGAGCTCTTTTTAGTAAGTGGCGCCCAACGTGGGGCCCAGGTAACTACCTAATATTGAGATTCTCACAGGCTGTTATCTATTTATAGGATCACCTGCCGTACTCGTACCTACCTTTATTAAGCTCGGAACCTCATGGTCTTTGCTTCACAGCGTTCCAAAAATATCGATTCACGGCGTATCCAGCATGTCGACCGCCCTCTAGGGCAGACAGACGGCCGCTCTCCCTCTACGTACACATAGGACACAACACGTCAAGCCAGATATCATAAACGGTTTCCCGCCACTAGTATTTTAGCACTTCTTTCACTGTGCTTACAATTTTTGTCACTGTTTTGTTTCTAGGTCACGACCTCAGTTTTTAATAAATTAAATGGTCATTTATTAAGTGAAAGGTTGTAAAACAGGCAGAAACTTTGACTAAAATATGAGGATCGCGGGGCGGGCGTTAGTCCAGCCTCGCTCGCGTGCACGACCCGACTGACTGAGCTTGAGCTTCCCACATTTTCCCGGCGCAAGCCTTCACCCCTTGTAATCGAGCACGCCCGCGAAGATAAAACAGTCAAATCTAGATGTGCTCAAGTTTTGAATCAATCTAATGTTTTACTACGTAGGCCTATTACTAACCCTCCAACAAAAACTGCTTAAAATTCGTGTAAAAGCGGTTTTTGGAATAGTTGTAGCGAATGAATTATCTTATGCTTGGTAGGTACATATTAAAAGTACTGATGGGTGGGGGTAGAGCTAACTGGTTTAGATGTCCCTTTTTTAGTTTTTCTTAGTTAACTCGTAAACGTTAGCCCATAGCAAAAACTGTTATCTCCATGAAATTTTCTACAAAAAAATACAACACACTTCTATTAGCAATTTTTCGCCCTTTTAAAATATAAATTAGGAAATGGTTACCATTGCTTTAGGATCTACATGACTGTTTGGAGAGCTGGTCGGGTAACCTCCTCGTGGAGTATCCTGGCTTCATGGTGGGCAACACAGAACAGATTAACAGATAAATACCTAGGTACCCTTTAGGTACCCTACTTATATTTCTACGGTGACCAATAACCCAACACGGTGGACCTCGCCGCGTGTCCCTCTGTCTAGCAGGGGGCACAGCGAGATGAGGCAGGGCGGACCAAATGTTCTGCCCAGGAGGGTCTGGGGTGTGGGGCAGCCCGGACGAGACGCAGAACTTCTTGCGCCGGACGCTTATGGTGGTGAATAGCGGGAATACCTGGAGGCACCTTCTCCCGCATTGCACATATTCACCACCCCGTCGGTCGTCGCCATATAATTTTGCTTAACTACATGTGAAGCTAAACAGTAAAATTAGTATTCTCTAACTGTGACAGTACCTACCTAGGAACCTACGTCTAACACAAAAAACCAGGTAAGTAGATAGGTAATTAACTTCAGTGATTTCCTTGTTCTGAGAGTTCGCCTAGGAACGCAGTTCCTTTCGTCTTTGCTCTGCTCTATAAGTACTGCGAGCGAGAGCTTTTTTATTCTGTAAGATCGCAGCGAAGGATATTTATTACACAATATAGTTTTATTTAGGCAATACACCTTACATACTACTATGTAGGTACCTACCAGGGAATTTGAATAGGTACTAGTTAGTACATTTATATTCCTTGGTACCTACACTACACGATTAAGTTCTTTAGCCGCGTTCATGTCACCATGCATGACTGATGACATTAGGTTTAGTTATGTCAAGGAATTTGACTTGTATTCAAATTCCTTGAGATATGTGCTTACCAAGTACTTGTATTCAAATTCATTGGTGCTTACATAGGACACTGACAGTATAGAACTAAATATCAAAGTTGAATAAAGTGAACTTGCCAACATAGTGGTTGTAGAGCCACATCTAGCGTAACAGAGTGCGACATCTCGACAACCAGTTATCAGGCGCACGCAGCTGGGTGCATCATAGTCAATCATAAAAGAGAGAAGCACTTACCTTGCCGTAACACAGTTTTTTAACTAGCACGGAAGGTATTGTTCCGTAACCAGAGTGTGCCAGATTGCCTGATAAGCTAAAATCCCTAGAATAAGACCTCTGTATGGCTCAACTCATATGTATTTCTTTTTGTCTGAAATAAACATTATCTTATCTTATAAAAACTACAACATAGTCCACGATTCTAACCCATGGAAATTTTACAAAAATATATAATTTAGTGTAAAAACTGGTAGGTGGGTCTACTGACTCACCGACAAATTAAACTTTCATTAATTCAAATGGTGCGTGGTCGGTCCTTTCAATACATTATACCCGCACGCAAGTTATGTAATAAGAGGGAAATAAGATGAGCTGCAGATTTTAATGGCCAACAATAGTCAGTTCAGTTGGCAGCAAAGTCAACCCAATCAATCAGACCAACAAACAAGCAGTGAACAAAACCTTTGGAAGGTATTATATCTACCGACTTTTTTTTTCTCACAAATCCGGTATTTACTGTCAAAACTGACATTTCATATTGTCAAATAACAAACTGCTTGCTTTTGATTGCTAGGAAGTTATTCGTCGAGCGAGCTCCCTCCCTCCTCTCCCGAGTCCGCCCTCCATTCCAATCGGCAGCATAAGGCGCATTTACATGATGCCATTTTCTTGTACGTAGAAGAGCAATAATTGAATGCAATAAATGAAGCGCAATAATAACCTTCGAGAATTGCAAGCAACTGTTTACACGCGGATACTAGTAAAAAAGTTGAATGCAATTATTGAATGCAAATCTTGACAAGAAATAATTGCAGCTGTCTTTTGTTTACACCAATACGATAATGTTTAGGAGATTATTGCTCTCAAGTCTTGCTTTGTCTAAACACAGACTTGTACGTGCGTGTACAATTTTTTGGTGCGTTCGTTCAAGTATTACTCGTATTTGCGTTGGCGAATTTTTCATTCAAGTGTTGAACGTTTTAGATTTTTTTTTTCATTCATATTTTAGAATTCGGTTCTGCTGATTTAATAAAGTTTATTGAAATTTATCGGATACCTACACAATGATAATTTTAATTACAAAAACCGTGATGCACTAGCAGCATTTGGAAAGGAATTCGGAGTTTAAAGGTTTCGAACATATGGAAATACCAAACAGAAATAAAAAAATTGAGCATCCAATTGAATACAAAAATTGCATAACAAATTATTGTACTTGCTGTTTATACCAGGGACAGTTTTGAATGCAATAATTGTCTACTATAGCAAGAATGTGACATGCTGTACAGATGATGCCAGCCAATTATTGCTATAATATTATTGTATGCAACAGGCAATAAACTTGCATCGTGTAAATGGGCCTTAAGCCTAGTTTGCCGTCCTAGGATTTCTAGGCTTGCTCAGCCTGGGGGTAAATCCGCCACTGCGTCCGAGACTAAATGATGATCTACCCCTGATGTAGATAGGTAGGTACCTAGGTATTTCTTCGCCCATCAACAAGTTCACCAAAATCAAAAACATAAGTAGGTAACAAGCTTCAGAAAATACCTAGGTAGCATTATACATGTACTAACATTCATTGCGAAAATGTACTAGGTTTCTCTCTCACTTCCTGAAACTTCGTAGCTAGTAAAAGTACCTAAATATCACGGAACAGAGAAAACCCATAAATATCTAGATAGGTAGGTAGTTATCTAAAATCTGGTCGCGGGGCAGGGAGAATTGCGTAGGTAGGTACCTAGGTATGGTTGCAGAACGTCGCGGCGGTCATTGCATCCAAGGAATTTGAATAAAGACATATTCAAATTCCTTGATTGCATCAGTAGGTACGAGTGTGACGCATTCGCTGTAGTGACAGAGATAGAGCTACTATCAACTGAAGGCTGGTGCCTTATTCACTATGACAATAGGAGATTCCAAGGAGATTCCTTGCCCCAAACCGTGAAACGTCAAAACTTGATATTGGGCTTTATTCTTTATGGCATAGGAGATACTTTGCCCTGACCGTTTCACACCGCCTGCCTTGTCTTAGCCGAGCTCGCGCTGCAAATGGTCATAGTGCACAAGGCTCCTGGTCGAAATGGAACTATTTGGTATTCTGTAACTCATCATAATATTATTCCTACCGACTTTCTAGATCATCATCATCATTTCCACATACTAACTATGTTAAACTCTATGTATCTCTTAAAGCTAATGCAGTAAAGATTTATACCTCCATAATATAAAAGTTTGCTAAAGTGCATTAAATAAAATGTCATCATTTTATAATAATTTCTTGACAATGCATGCATAAACATTATTTAGATATCAATTAGTTATGAAATTATGCTCACATTTTTGTTTTACGAATCAGAAAGTTTAAAATGTGTAAAAGCATACCGTATAAATGTTAAAAAAGTCGGTGGAAATAGGCGCCCCGTTTTTTTTTTGTTGTTGTTGTTTTGTGAGTGATTTGATATGTTTGTCAATTGTCGAAAAGTTACGCGGAGTGGTGTTGTTTTATTGTGCATTTTGAATTTGTTTTGTTTAATTTAAATAAAACCTCAAGTGAGCTATTTTGACCGAATGGCTCAAACAGAAGACACGGAACTGAGGGATTTGGTAATAGACGCTCTAGAAAAAAATGGATCACTTGCGAAAATTCGTGCGTTGCTACGAGCAAACATATTTTTGGCTTTTGAAGATGAATGTGAAAATATGAGACAGAATGTAAGTTTGGATAATTTGTTAAAGCTACCCGAGGGCGTACTAGCTCTATCTATTGTACACGAGTTCTTGGAGTCATGCAACCTCAAAAATACGTTGTTTGTGTACAAGTCTGAGTCACGTCAAGGAAAAGATTATAATTACCATGGGAAAAAACTCCTTGCTGACAAACTGAGCATAGGAAAGCAGGATAAACCGATAGAACCGATTTTAGTAACACTAATAAGGAATTTATTCAAACCTAAATGCAGCAATCAGAAACAGTTTGAGCAAAGATTAATGAACAAACATGGAGATTGTGGAGACAACTATAAAGACGACCAAAATAACTCTTATATCGTTCATGAAGACTCCCAAAGCAGTGGAACTAATACTTCCCAGTCTGACAATTCATTAGAAGAAAAGAATAAGCTGCACTTACGGCTTCAGCTGGATAACTCCGACACTGACACATCAACTTCCACTGACTCTACTAGAGACAAAAGTAGCTCTGAATATATTCCAAGTGACCATGTTTTAGAAATTAGCAATAGCCACAATAATGCAAAAGATATAATTGCAAAAACAAATGAACAAAACAATAAGGAAAGTACTATTCCTTACTTTCCTAAATTGGCAGGAAACAGCAGTGACTCCACTTCATACATAGATTTAAAGCCATTTAGCTCAATTGATGAAAAGGCACTGAATACAATGGGAATACCTTATGCAGATGCTGCTGATGTGACTCAAACTTGGCACTCTACTAAAAAAGAATCTAAACTAAAAGATTCTGCCAAATCAACCACTCTAAGCAGTGTTTCATCACTGTCTTTAAAAAATGAAAGCACTAAAAACTATGGAGTAAAATCACTTCATGGTTCCTCAAAATCTGATGGAGAAACTGAGTACACTTATGATTTTACTACATCACATGGTTCAAATAAAAAGAGGGCCAGCCTTGATAAGCCAATATCACCCTCTAAAACAACTAAAGATGCTGAATATAGAAGCTCACCTGCTGCAAGCCCTCACCAAAATTCTCAAAGCTCTGTTTCAATATCTGATGTTGCAGATTTAATCAGTGAAAAGTCCTCATCCTTTGAAAAATCATTTAATGCCGAAAAATCCATGTTATCTAGCAATAACAAAAATAAATCTGGAAGCATATTGAACAAGCACAGTGATGATTCTGGAGATTTCACTGAATCACCTATTCCATCTCTTTCTAATCTTAGCCTAGATATCCATAGTGATTAGAGGTCACCATATTATCTTTCAGCATTTTTTTGTACAACTAGCTGATGGAGCAAGCTGATGGTCCACCTCCTGTTAAGTGATAACCATTACCACAAAGCATTGTCTCGTAAGCATGCATAATAGGAACAAGCCCTATGATGCACTGCCCGGCTATCAACTTGAGGCATACTGTATGCCTCAAGTTGACATCTGATGTTAAGCCTCATGTGCCTGTAACTACACCGGCAACCAAACTGTTTATATCTAAGTATTTGCATTTAAAAAACTAAATATTATAATTTCTATTTTTCTGATTCCATTTGAAGCCAATGAGTTTCAAGATTAAAAAAGCAATATTAATTAAGCTACCTAATTGTTAAAAGAATTAGTCGATAAAGTAAAGCAGTTCCTTTGTATAAAAAAAAATTAATTATTGGTAAACTATTAGATTTAGGATTCATTGGTACAGATCAGCATTTAAATTTGCATACCTAGTGTTAGCTTGTTAAGTAAGATTAGCACCAATTATTTTATAACAATAGGTAGGTAAACAAAGAACTACTCTAAAATATAGTTCCATAAAAAGTTGTAAGGAATACTCTACTTAAATGTAAGTTGAATTACAGCCATAATGAATTTAGCATACCTAGTGCTGTAGTTATTTAAAGATTTTTTTATTGTTGGAACCATAATGTACTGAAAATGAATCTTAAAATAAAAGATAAGTAAGCCATAAGCTACATTGCTGAAACAAGATTTGAATAACTAGTTTGGGCTTAAAATAAAAATGTTTACTTGTAGTTCTAAATACTGCCTACACTGGATTAAGTTGTAAGCCATGTGGTTGTGCCTTATTTAAACTTTAACTCACTTTGAAACAATGATTGTTCCTTTGGCAGTTCAGCCAATGTTCTAGTCTTATTAACTACTATCTGAATTCCGTCCAAATTGCTCCATTTTCTGTGTCTGATATACAATTTGACTGTGCTGCTTAGCATGTTTGCCAATAAATTGCATTTCTCATTAAAATTGTTTTATTTCTTCAAAACTTAGCATTAAGCTAGATCTTCTAAGGAAAGATGCCAGTTCCTCTAATGCCAACAACACACAAAAGTCACATCAACTGAATGAATGGTTTGAAGTGATCTTAATTTTCTCCAATTTATAGTCAATCCTAAGAACTCTATCACACCAGATGTTCAGTTGTTTAGAGCTACTTTTATCAGCCAGCACATTCATGTTTAATGGAAGTTCTAATTATGTTATGCATTTACATACTAAACTAACAGAGTAGGTACCTACTTTTATGTGAGATTTGATAATTTTATAGAAAAAAAACCGTTTTTAATATTTTTTTATTTTATTCTTCTGTAAAGCATAAATTGTAGATATCACGTTTACTTTATGCACACAAGTCATATCAAAACAAATCTGTAGAGTAGGTAGATGTTACACAATTTCTATACAAAATTATTTTAAGCATTAATTTAGTTGTTTATACTTGCATAGAAAAACAAATATTGTTAAACATATTTACACCTAAATACTTTTAATAGGTACATGAGTTTTAATATGAAATAGGTATAAAAATTACACTTTCATATAACATTATAATTACACACGCGTCACCGCGTCGAAGTAATACAAATACGGTTTGTATCCAAAATTTAAAGAATTTATCAATAGTAAAAGCACAATGCTTCTTAAAACAGTTCTACTATTTCGTAATTTATATAAAAATGGAAAAATTATATTGAGGCACTGTTATATTCCTTTATCATTCACAATCATATTGAAAAGAAATATGAAACATTTCAAGCAAAAATTATGTTGCACAGAAAGGCAAAAGTTCTCGTGCCATATTTGCTAATTCATACAAATACTGCAGAGCAAATTCCTTCCAGAGTAAAGAAAAAAACTAGGTACATATCTTAATATTAATTACTGAATACTTAACAAAGATTCGAAATACAATTAGTGACACGTAAATAAATAACGAAGGTAGGTACATAATATGGCAAATATTTGGCTTTATAAATCGTATTCCACGCGGGTCGCACGTCTGATTAACCAAATGTATGCTGGTACATACTTTTAGAAATGTCCTATAAAAAGCAATGTTAAGTCTCAAGATATCTAAATACCAGCACAAAAAACAGATAACGTAAAGTTGTGTAGAGTTGACAAAAAAACCACGTGTCAAGCAGCCTGTTAAAGCTCGTTTCCCATCGAGCTGTCGTGCGTGAGATTAGAGTCCATACTGGCATTGTCAGAGTCCTGACTTTGGTTTCCGCTATAGTTTGCAGCTTCCTGCAGTCTCATGAGCATGTTCAACTGTAAAAAGAAGATTATATTATTCTTCTATTTGTCCTTTATCCTTTGTAAAAAATTTCAAGTGCAAAGTGCTTTCGAGCACTTGTGGACGTTCCAAACAGCAATATCTAGCTTCAAACTAAGCTTTTAGTATGGGTACCATATTATAGTTGATATAATAGGTATACTTTTTACATATATGGTATATTTTTTAGGTAAATACAAGCTTATAGTAATGTTTAACACCCCACTAGAAAACAAACATATATGTTCACCACACCTATGTTTCTTCTAAGCGGGGATCAAACCCATGGTTAACAGTAAGTGTGTGTGCCATTTTCTCACACGTTTTCTTACACCCCGTTTGTGCTTTATATTATTACTAGCGATCCGCCCGCGCGCCCCTGCTTCGTACGGGTGCACATATCATGCATGTATTATACATATAAACCTTCCTCTTGAATCACTCTATGTATTAAAAAAAACCGCATCAAAATCCGTTGCGTAGTTTTAAATATTTAATACATAGAGACATGGGGATATAGGGACAGAAAAAGCGACTGTTTTATACTATGTAGTGATGAAGCCCCGTTACAGAGGAAACTTTATGAAAAAATAATCATTTAATTACCAATGGGTCTTGATTGTTGTTCTGGTTCTGATCGGCATTCGCCTCCTCGACACCAATTTCTTCCACTGTTATAGCTCTCAATGTCTGTAGCAAAAAAATGTACAACATGTTTCAATATAGGTAAACTTAAATAAGAAGACATCCAACGCTTCGTGTTCCAGTCGTAGCCGCGTCGACCCTCTTATTCATTTATCCCTGTAATTTTATAACGGATCTATAGATCTCGATTTCTATTCTTGTCAGTGTCACTTTCATGCCAACGAAGAGACAGCAACAGATTATCGGTCTGCTAAGCTATTGGTGCTCAGTGACCATCCTATATTAATATTATGAAAGTTTGTAAGTATGGATGGATGGATGGATGGATGTTTGTTACTCTTTCACGCCAGAACGGCTGAACGGATCTGGATGAAACTTGGCAGAGAGATATATTATAGTCTGGAAAAACACATAGGCTACCTTTTATCCCGTGGGAATACCGGGATTTAAATCTGCGCGGGTGAAACCGCGGGGCGCAACAGTTATGCATAAAGGCCTTGAGAGTTTAATAGTCGAAATAATTGTATATCCTCAAAAATGTGCGAGAGAAGTACATTAGCTCTTGTACTCGCCGCAGGTGCCAGTTCCACGTAACAAAGTTACTCACGTGAGAATGGTTGGGCTCTCTCCACGGGTAGGTAGATTTGACGTGTTGCAGTGGATCGACGGCCGCGTGCCTTCGTCGGCCGTACAACGCGATGCCTTCGCGGACAGCCTCCGACGCGTACGGAACTATACTGTAGTTCCACACGTCTGCGAACCAAGCCTGTGGAAGCAAACATAATTATAACTATGTTCGTTTATTAATTGCATAAAAATGTAGGTACATTCAGTATTCAGTATATTTATTGCATTATTATGTATGTAGACTTTACATTGACAGGACTTATACCTATGTATACTTAATATTTTTTGATTCAATACATAATGTACCCCGTTAGGGTGTTGCAATCTCTATTGCAACACCCTAACGGGGTACATTATGTATTGAATAATATATGTAGTATATGTAAGAAGCGGACCGATATGAATAATCATCCAAATTTATTTATTATAATATCAGCTTAGGTCTAATTAGACTTTAGGATTTCCATGTAATAAAAATGTTATTACTTCCTGCCACACTAAGTGCGTTCGGCACAACAGGTTTTCTTCTTCCAATGTCTATCATTCGTCATCTAGGTGCTCATTTTTTTCTTACTCATGCCACCTTTCACAAAGTCAGACTATGTTTTGTTTGTAAAGTTACATAAATATTTTATAAAATCAAAGTGGGATTTTCACCCAGAACCAGAACAAACCATACCTAATCGTAAGCGAATCTTAATCTCAACCGGCGTAAAAGTCACACCTAAGTAGGTAAAAGTATATTGTCTTGATTCTCAGCATTTAGAAAATAATTTATATTATTCCCTCCTGTCAACCCTTATTTGGAGTTTAGAATGTTAGTTAATATTCAAATCTACGAGAATCCTAAGTTTACCTGGCTCGAGTCCAAATCCATGGGACAAGCGAGGAAAAGTCGCGGTCCGACCGTGACGTCACTCGAGGAATGTGCTTCGAGGAAGGCGTTGAGTGTGGACCACACTCCAGGCAACCACTCCAGTACCGATGCCAGGGCTGGATCACGCCTTCCCAGTCGGAGCTCCATCGTGAATAACTTGCGTCGGAGGTATCTGAAATATTACACAACTTGAGAATTTGGCCTTTTCTATCATTGGACATTTGCCCAAATGGCTAACTGCCCCTTGATCACGTAACTTTTGTTGCATTCAAAATCCGGTTCCATATGTCAATTTTGGCAGTTTTGCCATCGCAAATCTGCCAAAATTGACATCTTCCCCTTGATCACGTAACTTTCGTTGCATTCAAAATCCGGTTGCATATGTCTATTTTGGCAGTTTTGCCATCGCAAATCTGCCACAACAAAAGTTACGCGATCAGCCTGCTGATCCCATCATAAATATATTTTATGGAACATTCATAATGATGAATATTTGAAAACGACAAAATCTGCCAAAATAACAAATATTAAATCTAATATAAAAAAATAATTTTAATGAGACTTCTGTACTATACTGAGATAGTTTTTTAGTAATTTCTTGTGGTGAAAAATTTGATAGAATAAGTACTTGAATATGAATACCTTGCTAAAAATCCTTTTACTGGCTCCATGTGATTGGCGGTGAGAAGCCATCTGAAGTTGTGGTGCAGTTGAAGGTTCGTTGTATTGCAGGTAGCCTGAGACATTGTTCCTGCAATCAAAAAAAAAACAACTCTATCAATTTGTTGTGTCTAAATAAGCTTAGCTTTAGGAGTAGTCGAGATTTTTCCAATTGTTTTCATCTGAGGAAGTCTGTTTGCCGGTGTGGTACGCCTCAAGTTGATCATAACGCAATGCATCGTAAGGTGCGTCCTATTGTGCGTGACTTACGAAACAATGGTTTGTTACAAGTCGTGATGGTTACCACTAACATCAAGTGGGCCATCTGCATGTTCCATCAGCAAGTAGTGTAAAAATAAGTAGCTATGATGACGGACATGTTCCTGTTCGGAGGCTTCAGTCCCGCGAAGGAGCTCCTAAATTTGCTGCCCCCCCCCCCCCCAAACTCACAAAGTTTCGCAGTTTCGTTCGCCAAACAACCGCGCCCCCTTTGACGCGGGATAAAAAACCGACACCGATTGGCACCGCGAGTGTAGAGGGCGCAAATAGTAGAAGAGGACATTTGCTTGTTTTGTCAGAATTCCACCGCCGCGCTGCCGCACTGCTCCGCTATGATGATGATGCATCACTCACCTATGATGACGGGCATGTTCCTGTTGTGCAGGCCCGCGAAGGCGTCGCCCAGCGCGGACGCGTGCTGCAGGTTGTCGAGCACGACGACGGACGGCAGCGCCGGCTCGTCGCCCGCCGCCGCGCCGCCCGCGCTGCCGCACTGCTCCGCTATGTTGCCGAGGTATGCGCGCAGCTCGTTGCACGACTTGCGGTCCACGCTATATTTACAACGTATACAATGTCAGACGGTGGGCGAGTATCCTAAAACATGGGTTCCTGATGGACGGTAGACTTATAGTCGCCCGAGAAAGCGTTGGCGGGACGAACGGGACGCCTTTCAAGGCAGAAGCAAGCCTGGAGAACTGAAAGCTCATGTCGGAGACCTTTGCCCCAAGTCATATAATTTATTAATGCGCGAGAGCGCGGAGCCTTTAAAGAATGAAATAAAAGAAGCCTTTAAATTTATGGGATGCCTATACGCAGCATTGAACTTATTGAGGCTAATGTGTATGAAAATCCTAAATAATTGATCAAAAAAGTGACCTAAGTGACTGTCGTTCGTGTTACCAACTTACTTGAAAGTAGCAACAGCTTCGGCGGGCACTCCTCTTCGCTGTGTCTTCTGTACGTAGAACTCTGCTAGTTTGGCCGCTAAATATGATTTTCCAGTGCCGCTGGGCCCACATAAAATGACCCTTCGGTGTTCCGTTAGTAGTGAAACATATCTGTAAAATAAGACTTCATTAGAATGGGTTCATATATCAAAATATAATCGATCACCTGCTTGTTCCAGCAGCGAGGAGTATAAAATGTTTTGCTTACCTATATACAATATTTTTTGGTATAAGGCTATCGAACGCCAAGCTTCCAACTCCCTGTAGGCAGATATAGAGCGTGGTCACTGTTCCGATGATGTAACCACACGGCAGCAATTCCGGAAATCCGATCTCCGGGCCACGTGTCGCCTCGCCCAAGTGATAAGAGGTTATGGAATCCGTATTCAGTCCCAAATTCGTACCCAAGTCTATTCTAGACAGGTAATCTTTGAACGTTTTCCTAACTATGTAATCTAAGTTTTGCCAAGTGGTCTTCCCAGAGATATACGTGAACGCAATAGTGAATTCATTACAGTTTACTGTCGAATCGCTGTTGTATACGTTTTTGTAAGAGTTGCTGTGCGCTGATTTGTTACTTTTAAGGCTGTTTGTATTGGATTTATTGATTTGAGGGTAGTCTTGGGTTTCTGTTTCTGGGCTGTGGGTTTGGGACATCCGTGGGGATTCGAAGCTGGGTTGCTTGTCGAAGTGGTTGTTGTAAGAGCTAGCGGATTGCTTCGCGAAGAATCTGCATTCGGACTCTGTCAGCGTATCTTGGACCTCTTCGAAGTATCTTTGGAATGTTTCTGGCTGACCTAAATAAACTGCTATCGCAATTTTCTTTCCATCTGTTGTATCACCCTGGCTATCTGCTACACCTGCAATAAAATTATAAATGGAAACGAGACATAATAAAACTTAAACGATTAATTTAATTACGAAGAAAGTATTATGCATACATGTAGGTGTTTTTTAAGTATCGAACAGCTAATCAAAGAGTTCGTAAGATGCAGATTGTAGTAAATTTTTATGTTGATAGCCAATTACAACTTGGGCGGGCGTTGTTTTTAAGCGATTATGTTTTACGGGAAAAGCTCCCTTCACCCAATTATAGTTAGCAATGCATTCGTTTGATTGGTAATCATTCGACTCGTGCGCACGTTTTTGCGATTATTGTTGCTACCGGTAATCAATTATAGATTTATTTTCGCTTTTGTAATGTTTGTAGCTCGATTTTAGATACCCGCATCTATTTATTGAGGATAGGGCTGAGGTTAGAAGTCGTTCGTAGAAACCTTATGTTAGTTGATTTATGTTAAAATACTTATGTAGGTCATCTGATCCAGTATTCAATGAATTGTCGCATGACGTTCTTACAATGTTTTAAATATCACCACCATTGAGTATGTAATAAAAAACAGTGATATGGCTAATGTAGGTTTTTGAAGCAAATTCTTTGTGGGTTTAGCACTTGAGTAATTATAATAATTATTGGTAAAATAATAGTAAGTAGATAGACAATCAATATCTAGCAACCAAACTACAAAAATCAGATTTTTTCATTATTTTATATCACACCCAGACAGAGAACAAGTTTTATTACACAAATATTTTGTTATATTTTGTCCTCGGTGGAGATCGAACCCACGGCCTGCAGCGAATAAGGCAGACCTACCACAAACTGAGCTGTGAGGGATAAACACTTACCAATATCAGAATAGCTCTCTCCGATCGCCAGCTCCCGACTCTTGGGCGGTGGCAACACACTATTGATATCATAGTCGCCGCTGAGCCGTTCGGACCCATTGAGTCCGTTAGCAAACAGATCATTGCCACCATTGAGGACGCTCAACAAAGGTTCGTTGTTTTCGTTCAATTCGCAGGAGGCTTTGTTTCCGTAGATCGGTTCGACCATTGTTGATTTGGGTGAGCCTTTCTTGGAGAAGTCCATTGTGGGGGTCGACGTTATACAGTTGAAGTCTAGGTCGAGAGGCTGCGAGTGCATGTCCATCGATGCCTGTTAAACAATAAAGATTTCATGCTTTATGAGAAAACCTTGCATACGCCAATTCATAGGGTTGAATTTTTCGGTTGGTTTTTTGTCTGGGATATGTATAATTTTAATTATTTGTTTGGAAGCCAACAACGATATAAACAGAAAAAGTTTTAGATTGAAATAGTATAGCCAATTATAGTTCCACTTTAAATTCAAACGGTTAGTAATATTTAAATAAAAAAAACAGGTACAGAATGAAAATAGCTATTTACTTTATACTACACCTGCTTGGAAAGTACCTTGATACTTTATCAAATTTACGGTAGAAAGTACGTCATTGCATATCGAACAAATATGCGGGGAGAAAACGCATCTAAGCGGGAGAGAAAAGTGTATGAAAATCCATTTCTTACGTGGTTTTTCTTTTTTAATTTTGGGTAAGACTATGCGCTGGTAACCTAAATATCAAAGGCCAAAAAGTTTTTACAGTGAGTTTTTATCTTCAAGTTCGCAAAATGACACTGGCCACTAGCTGTGTGTTGGATGGTGTCGGGCTGGCAGTGCGACCCTGCGGCGGCAGGATAAACAATTTGAAAAAAGAACATGTGAAAATTGCAGACGCCATTGGCGCCATTTTCAATTTGTGTGTTGTTTGAGGATTCAGTTTTAGTTTTTTATTTTCCTCGTAGGTGTAGTATAAAGCACTATGTATCACTCGAGAGAAAGTGCGATTCCCGATCTCGGGTGTTTTAAATCCCTCGCCTACGGCTCGAGCTTCAAACGACACCCTCGACGGTAATCGGTCACTTTCTCCTCTCGGTGAACAATGTACTATTTCATGGACAGTCACATTGAAAATTCATAGTGAACATGGAAAGGAGGCTCTCATTCTGTGTTTGAAAAATCACATCCAATTTGACAGCAGATCAGGGGCTCAATTTCATCATCAAATTCATTTCAAAACCTAGCGAGGACTTCTTCATTTTTTTGCTAGTATTTAATGTCATCGTCACGTCAAAGTGACACAATGACAAACTACCATTCCTCTATTCAACGCTGTTTTTTCAATACACACACTCAACCATACATTGTAATTCTAAAGCTCACCTGATGCATTGTAGATTGATCCGCTAAACTAAATCTTCTGGGATCTTCTACTGCGGAGCCGCCGGTGCCTAGCGAGGTTTGACTGCCAGCCAGCGACCGTGACGTCACTAGCCTTTGTAGTCGCTCGTTGTTATGTTTCAGGTTCAACATTTCATTCTGTAATCAATTATGAGATTTAGCTATGTTCTCTCGCGAAAAAAAAAACAGAATGGTAAATGAAGAAATAAATGATGAATGCTGAGTGATTTTCTTATATTTTTTTAAGGTAGGTATACCTCCGACTAGCGAACAAATAAATAATTAAAATAAATACACAAGGAGAGCTTAACATCGGGCCATTGTGCTTCCTCCAACAGTATAAAAAAACATGCAAGACATGGAGGAGGTATTTATTCTAGAATAAGAAAAACCCAATAATGTAACACTCGTATTATATGTATAGGAACTTACCCGCATTTTGATAACGGTGTCCTTCAGATTCTCCAACTGGTGCGCTGAACTTAGAGCTTCCAATCGTATGTCGGTTAGCACCAAATCTTTTTCTCGAAGTTGTCGCTTCAGTTCGTCAACCAAGTGTGCGTCTTCTGGTTTTTCTGTAAAGCAAATCATTTAAAAGGGGGTTTGGGTTACAGTTCTGATAACCTGATAAAGATGGTGTTTTCTATATGGTGGTATATGGTGGTGGTTCTATATGGTGGTTTTTCTGGATGGTGTTTTCGTGGCAACATTATGTAAGTATGCCTCAAGTGGATGGACGCATGGGTTGGTTCCCTTTGTGTCGAGTCCTCTTACGTCTAGTCTGAGAGTCTATTGTTCTTTCAAAATATATGTGCGTAAAACTCGACATAGGGGTAATAAAAGCAAGAACTTTCTAGGCTCGACGTAAAGGGACTCGACTTATAGGCAACCAATCGACGCATGCATGGTGGTGCATTGTACGGTAAGTTTCTACCGTGCCTGACTTGCGAGGCAACACTTTGTTATTCGTGATTGTTACCGAAGTGGTACACATCAGGTCTACAATCTGCTTATTCAAACAGCATGTCTATAAAAATACGACAACCAAGTCGTAAATCGTGACAAAATATCATAAGAACTCGGGACATTAACCTAAACTTCTACTAACTAATAACTAACAGATCGGTGGATGAAATAGGGCTGTGAATGATGCTGATAGCTACATAGTACGCATTATTTAGCAACCAGAGCAGCTTAAGATAAATCTACACAAACCATTGAATCAGTTCGTCAGGTTAATTAAATTTCCGGTCCCCTGTCATAACTCAAAGGCCCGCAAGGGTAACCTACAGATAGACAACAGACTTAAGGCTTAGCTTTCTCTCTGAGCTAATTTTCCGAGCGCAAACTGTCCAGCTTTATTTGTTAAGCGGCAAACTTCTTGTTCTTACGTTTTCTTGTATGCACTGATTGTAATTGACCTGGCTTTTAAACTTGGTTTACGTAAAGTAACTAATAACATCAGAAATTGGGCGCCATGTAAGACGGATGTTTTAGTTTTTGAAAATAAACAAAATAGGCTTTAGGCTGTAATTCACCGCAAGATAAAAGTATTTTCAAATCTCTTGCTTCTAGACCAATTAGCTAACCTAATCTAAATTCTTTTTAGATTTTGTCTAGTGGCTAGTTAGTTAGTGGAACTTTCATACATTATATTCTAGTACATAAGTAGTATTTATTTTTTGTAAAGGTCAGTAATTGGTTGTCCATGTCTGTATTTATACAGACACATAAATACATAATACTTTATTTAAACGACTACATTGTTGAACTAAGTGATTGAAACTTAATAAATTTGTTTTTTTATGTAATGCGTGGTGGCCTTTGTTATGTTGTGGCCCCTATAGTAAATAATAATTATCTAAGTGCCTCCTGTTCGATAAAATAACAGCATGGTTACTCAAGCAATAAACTGAACCCAACTAACACAGGTTAAACGGCCGTCTTTGTATAACAATGGCCCCGTACCTAATCCAGGACTATGAGGGTGTGTTTTAAAAGCGAAAGTCGCGATCGGAGCAGAAGGGACGTATTATCTTAATTGTAAGCAGAGATTTGGAGCTACCGAATCGGCTTAGACCCATTTGAACCATGTTTATGTCGATAGCAAAAGGTTGTGGGGATTTTGATCGTTACTGTCAAGATAGCGTGCCTCTGACGGCCGACAAAGTTTTCTCATGTTTTTTATGTGCTACTATAGCTGCGCCCCGCGGTTTCACTCGCGTAATTTTAAATTTTAATTCCCACGGGATAAGAAGTAGCCTGTGCTAGTCTAGACTGTAATCTATCTCTGTGCCAAATTTCATTCAGATCCGTTCAGCCGTCCTGGAGTGATTGAGTAACAAACATCCAAACTTTCACATTTATGATTTATGTGTGGGATACATAGTTATGATGTCCAGACAATGTTGACTAAGAACCAGTGCAACACCAAAGTGAGCAAATAAATAATGAAATGAGACAGACTGAGAAATGGTTCTCTTTGTGAAAGAGCTCCTCATGTGAAGTAGATACTGGTAGTACCGTTTCTGCCGCCCAGCCGTGATGATAGCATTGCCGTGTTTCAATTTAAAGGGTAGGCCGCCGGTGCAATGACAGAACTATAAGACTTTAAGCATTAAGTCTCATAGTGATCGCGGCATTTTTTCGGCCATTAGGCCTACAGAGCTGTCTTCTAGTCAAAGGCTCACCCTTTGAATAATAAACTAGTCTCACCTTTGGTCTCATCAGTCTTAGCCGCAGGGCCCTTTTCCTTGACGTCAGGTAAGGCTTCGTGTGAGTGTTCTAGACTATTCTCATTGCTGCCCTCTCGTATTGTATGCGGGTCGTCGTAGTGGTGAGATCCGGACGAGCTGTCTTGTGACGAAAGCTGGCCGAGTGACGCGTGCTTTGCAGTTTTGGATATCTTTGCGTTTCTTGAGAAGGCCTTCGTAAATGAAGACCGCAGCTGTTGAGAGGTTAATGTTAGCTACTTGATACAAGTTAACCTAAATAAGTTAACCATATACACATGGTATGGTTTTAGTGACGTGGATACGTCTAACTTTTGTAATATTGGTACAGATGTTGGATGCTTTGTGTGTTTGAGCATTTGTCGAGTATTTGAATTTAATTCAATAAGTATCATTGCCTAATATCGTAATGATGTAATCTGGGTAAAACTTATTCTTTGTTATTTCATTGCAGCTGTATAAAACATTCTCGTCATTTTCATAATTAATAGAATAAATTACGTCAGAATTATCGACTATTTTCAACACATAAATATTAGTCTTTGGTTTACATGAAACTGATGGCTTGGTACAGTGAAGAAGCCACTCACCCATCCCTTCTTCTTGTGTTTCTTGTCGTGCGGCGCGGAAGAGCCACTACTTAGGCTGTTGATGCTAGAAACGCTGTCGGTGGAAAGGTGGCGAGTGATAGCGCCATTGCCAGTTTGTCCTAGCCGTTGTGGCGAGCCCTGGCTCACAGGTGGATTGCTGTCCTGCTACAAACAACAAATAAGGACTTTATTTCACTTTCTAAGAATTAAGGTGCCGAGATGTGGACACACAGGAGTCTGAAATAAAATTATGGATCTCAAATGGAGCTGGGCAAGAAACATTGTGAGATCAGGTAAAAAAAGTTATACGAAAAAAGATAGTGTAGGTATTAGTTTAAAATATGCATCCTCCTACGCAGTGTCAAAGAACATATTCAAGGGAACTTAGGCGATTTGCACTGCGGGTCGAATCGCGCGTGGTGCAAACGACTAATGACCCCTAATTTGAATGTTTGTTTTCGTAATTAGCCTGCATTGCACGATTTTAATCATTATTGTCGCATTTTGACATTTATGGCACTACTATTATTATTTACTACCTAGAAAGTTTACTAAATCGACATAATTTACTACGACAAGTGATTAAACTATGTAGGTGCATAAAAACCATCGTTTTAAAAGTATTACTACAGTTTATACGAGACTGTCTCAAAGCAACTCTTCTCGTCGTAACCATTGAATGTAGCCCGAGCATGATTAAGCACCTATTGCATTGCATTACACCTTTGCCACGTCTTTGATTTCACCGGCACGGCACGTGCCCTTAGAACCGGAACAGTATAATAACCGGACAGTAATTATCTGCTCGTTGGAAAACAGTCAGTTCGCAGTTTATAGGTACAGTGTTGGTATTTATAAAAGATCTCTAAGGTCGTGTATAATTGGGGTTAATAGCAGAGTACACTGATTTAGGTCAATAAGCTATTAGTAGGAACATGACATCATTTAACAAGTAAACATTGCTGTTCCAAATATTCAAGAATATTCTAGATCATATATAATTCTCTTAGCAATCTGAACTGACCTTTGCATCTCCATTAGAACAGCTGGCTGTTACTTTCAACAAGCGTAAGATATGGTTACTCTCTCTTGTACAATTTGAATATGATTTATTACATTAGAAATGCATAGCTGAGCTATTACTGTATCCCTATTAGGGTAAATTGTATTTTCATATAGAACAGATTTTTAACGCGTGAGTTGCATGAACGAAGAATTGCCATGGTCCATACAAAATTTACCAAGGCCGGGCCGGGCGGTATTTAGTTAAGTTAGCTATACTACAAAACCAAAAATAAATTATAGATTTTCAAAGAACCTAAAATAACAAAAAACTGAGATATGTTGCGTTTGCGCCGGGTATGGATCACAAATGACTATTCTTATTTGCGCCAGAGAAACTTATTCATTCCCATCATTCAATAGCTTGTCTCATCATTGGGGTATAGAACGTGAAATAGGGACATATCTATTGACAACCAATTTAATGTAAATGCTACCTCACCTTATTCGATTCTATTTAATGGACATCGATGTCTCATCGAGAAATCATGCAAAGGGTATCCACAGATCATTATAGAGTTCCGTGATAGATACAAGTAAAAACCTCCGCACTTGATCTCATTACTATCGCCTCTAATGCCTTGCATAATGATTGATGGTTGATCGCATTGACCGACATCGACGTTTCCTCACTAGAATACTAATTGAGATATGATTATCTGCGTACAACGGTCGGATAACGTAGATTTTAATTTAATGAAGTGATCGCGTTTAAAGCGTGTTGGGAATAATACAGGCGCTCCCAATCTCACATATGCGATGAAACTGGCTGTTGAATTTAACCTATATGTGCCTTTAATATGCAAATTGAGTTTAAATCGGAAGTTACATTATATTCCCACGGCATTAAGTGAAGCGGAATTTATGTATGTATTCTGATATCCGAGCTTAATACTTCTTCGTACGCGCATATTGCGGTTTCGTTTCTTTGAGCACTCATCATAGGAAATTATAGAGAAACCATGCTGATAGGCCATGGTGGAGCGTAGAATGCGATTTCTTGCGACTGCATTCATTATCATCCACATAAACGCAGGTACGTATGTGTCGCCATGAACTAGTGCTATTCTATGGACGTACTTTACCCATCTCAATGTTTACTGCAAGCCACACGCAGATTCTTGATCACCATTCAGTTGTATTTTTCACTTCACCTTCAAAGCACAACATTTCGCAATGTGTTCTGCCCAGTTCAGTTGAGGTTTATAAACCAATCACTAATGTTTTAGCGTAGTCCTTCAATTGTGAGTTTGGTCTATAAGCTTGATGCTGATACCGGTGCAATTACCTGAACGATGACATTGACTCCGTCAGCTCGGATGCCCATAGACTGCATATGAGCTGTGGTAAGTCCAGCTTGAATCGACTGCTTCCGTAACAGTTCAATGGTCTGCCGCAGCTCCGTTAGCTCGGAGTCCTAAAACAAAATGTAATTAAGTAAAATACAAATAGTAATTAAAAGAAAGTCATTTGCATCCGTCGGAACCGGTCGCTCGGGGCCGGACCGGTGAGTTGGGCGTTCACACACATTGCTTTTTTCTAATCGACATGACGGCGATTGCGTGACTCGCGGAGAAAGATAACCAAACTTAAAGAGTTGCTCGTTATTGAAATAATGCTGGCCCGTTGTACACAAATCATGTTCAATTGAGAAAGTTGAAACGCGAATGACATATATTTAGATACAAAGGAAATGATGAATATTCCATAACAGCCTCAATCTAAGCTTAATAAATGTGAAACTTGATAAGAAGACATAAGTCTAAAACGCAATGGCAGACATTTCCCACAATGCTCAAAATATGTTCTTCTTTCTATGAACCAAATTGTAACTGATCGAATACGTAGTTTTTTTTTGTTGACACGCGTCACGTGAAAGCAGGCTGAAAAACCAATACGCAAATGTGATCCAAAATTTTGATAAAAAAAGTTTAATAAAATGACCGAACTTACTCGGCCTGGATATAGGCATTGCTTTCAAGGCAGTTAAAGTCGTCCGTAAATTATACAGTATTTAAAGGATGGTCTTCGATAAAACGATGGAAATCGCTCGTGTTTATTACCTTTCTCTCAGCGGTGGCGGTGAGTGAGTGCAGCCGCGTAGTCATGTTGGACAGGCTCTGTTCGAAGGCTGACACCACGTGCGCCTATAACAATAAAACAACCTTAGTCAGATGGAATAAAGCCTAACGACTGGCAGTGTATTGTTCAGCTTCGAACGAAGCATTCTTACTACTTCCTTGATTGACAAGCTGGATTTTTGAGACGGGACAGAAGGGTAGGCACCGCAACCGTTATATTTACAGGAAGAAGTTCCTAGTAGACCATTCATAACTTTTTGAGATATTCTGAACTGCATTCAGATTTAGGAAAAATTAACTGTTAACGAAAAAAATGTATATTTATATTACCTATCGACCATGTTTTATGTAATGGTCAAAGGACTTCATGGGATTATACGTACGAGTACTAGAAATTTCAGAAATCGCAAAAAAAACCCTAACACCTAGACATCCTCAAATAATCTTCAATTGGGACTTGTTACTAAGAGGTTTGAGAAGATTTCTGCCGTACCTGGAGATCAAAACCGTTGAACTTTTTAGTTTTTTTAAAATCACAACTAACATACACTTTACATATACACAATACATTACCAAAATACATAAATAAATAAAAAATAAATTAGGAAGACTTATTTATTTAATGTTGTCTATTACAGGCTTAGAATCATGTTTCTTGCTAAGCATACATCTCATTAGATGTTCAGAATAGCTGAAGCAGAAGAGCTGTGAATTATTTACCCTCAAACAGGCAGCTAAGCTTTTAATCATAAAGCCGATTAAAGTCCGCGTTAAAGCTTCAAATATGCCTGATTATTCCACTACGTAAACTAATAATACGTAATATAATGTCTGCAAATTAAGCACCACATGCTTTCCCACTTGAAGTGCTGGTTATAATCCTCCATCTGGTCGACCAACATAACTGTGATTTCTATTCGGTTTATGAAATCATAGATGACCACAGACCGACAAAGATCTCTCCATAACATCAGACATGGAGTGATATCAACTAACCAGGCTCTACGACCCTTAGTAGACGAGTCAAATTGTTCCAATTAGACTGGTTTCACCATAAATAACCAAATATATATGATCTATATAAATGTAACTTAGCGCTACCATGTTATGGTTATTGATAGTTAAACTTTGATATATCTACATCGTAGTGAGTCACGGTAATAAATTGCTTTATAAACCCGTAATAGTAGTCGTGGGCGTGCTGGACAACGGACCCTTTGTTTGCCACGTCACAGGAACGCTCTTAGCAAAATTAAAACTGAGGGTAACGACCCTCATGTAACATGCGTATATAGTAACGAACTGCGTGTGGCATATACAGCAGGAACAAAAGAAATAAATACTATAATTGTGTTTTTCCGTTATTTTGTAGTCATTTAACAGGCATTTTATAAATAGTGCGATTCACCTGTTGGCAAGCAAGTTGCTTAGCCAATTACGGTGTGCGACCGGCAGATATCATTGATAGAGCTCCCCATATGTTCAGGACACCTTTTGCGCGTGCCAAAGTCAATGGTGAAACGAGTTAACCCTACCATTGTAATAAATGCAACGGTTTCGTGCACATATTTTAATGTTTCGAAAGTGTAACTTTACCTGTTGTGGTATTAAATTTCCAGGTTTCAGCACAAAGTTATTCCAGCGGCATTCCATAATGGTAGAACAACTTGTTGGTATCGGTTTTGCCTTGGTCATGGAATGCAGATCCCGTAATCAGTCAAATGTAGACTCATTTGTTGGTATGCGCTCTATTTGCGGCACCTCTAGTGAAATACAAACCTGATAATGCATCAAACCTCTTTAACCAGTCAAGGCGATAATAACCTCCTTTTAC
The DNA here is from genome assembly GCA_963576535.1 of Plemyria rubiginata. Classification (NCBI taxonomy): domain Eukaryota; kingdom Metazoa; phylum Arthropoda; class Insecta; order Lepidoptera; family Geometridae; genus Plemyria; species Plemyria rubiginata. The sequence goes on along the minus strand of OY754908.1, from coordinate 9,120,510 downwards.
GTTACATCAACACTAAATATTCTCTTCTAGCCTCATAATTGTAAGTATGGATATGGCTTTTATGTTTTGCGAGTCTTTAAACACTATGAATTGCCAGAGACGCAGGTGGAATATAATTATCAATCAACAGCTGCGGAAACAGGGGCGTTTTAAAAGCTTAATGACTCGATCAAAATATTCCTAGTACCTTGCAACAGGGCGATGTGCGCTTTGCGTGTTTTTCTGGGCATTTTTGTATTGTAAGAATGCAACTCTGTCCTTATTATCTTGAAGCTTATTTCTTTGAAATTTACAGATAATTATATTGTAATTGTTAACAGCAAGAAAAGATATATTACTTAAAATAAAGAGACTTATCAAAGAAAATAAAATAATGTAGGCGATAGGAACTTGTTCAAGTAACAGCTAACCTGAAAAGTAAAGGCTTCGCGTGCTAACGGTAAAGTGTAACATAAATGTAGCTTATCGACTTTTCAGATGTAACGTTCTTTTATTTTTACTGTAGAACACGACGCATAAAAGATATATCCACAACAGGACATTAATTGATCAAGAGAGAAGAGAAAAAGTTGATATGAAAATTTTATAATCAAAGTTTGTTATAAGCGCAGTTGAAATTCACAAAGGACAGTACATAACTGTAAGAAGGTGTGTGTCACGTAACTATTTACAAAAAATATCGGTTTACCTTGGAAAGTAAGAAAACTTATTTACGCCTTTTTAGCGAAAAAGGCAACAATGACAACAGAGAAATCAATAGCATTATCGAGATCGAGTAGGAGTTAAATGATATTCCTCATACTTATTTGAGGCTTGAGCCCACTCGAAATCCCACTGGTGTAACTACTTTATTTACCAATGCAACGGCGGCATTTTAAACGAGAGATTATTTGTTCAAGTGCACTCTTCTTTACTCGGTAGACTGGTAACTGGGCTACATGTCTACGTTCAATTATTGTTATGAACGCGTCTGAACGGGACTGACTTACAAGTTCGGGTAAACATAAAGTTTAAAGAATCTAGGTTAACATTATAATATATTGCATGTATATTTGGGTAATAACATTTATGTACTTTGAAGCTAGTATAAATTGGATATTGTTATAAACACCGTTTTCTACAAACAATACTCACAATTTCGATAAAACTAGAAATGCTATAAACGGATGCGACTGCATCAGGAAAGTGGGCCGTGTCCGCGCTCACCACCTTCAGGAAGGAACGATAGTTATCTCACGTTCGATCCCAATGCACTCTATGTGATCCAACTTCCCTACTACCGAGCTGACCGACCAACGGTGTTAATGAGTATATGGCTGCATTAGCAATCATTAAATACAGCAAACAGCTTACGGCTCTTGTGAATCCAGCAGGTTATAAATCGAAACGAGAAGTGCATATTGATCGCAGTGGCCTGAAAAGGAAAACACCGCTTTCTATAGATTTACAGTACTTCGTCCGTCCCGATGTTTTCCAGTCGGTCCTGCAAACATCGACAAGGGAAACAGAGAAGCTGGGAGAGGTTTACATTTAACAGATTCCAAGCTTCAGAATTGTTGCACAGGTTCAAAGGTGACCGTGTCGACGGCAGAGAAATAAAAATATACCAACAGTAAAGATGTAATTTGCCTAGGCATGACAATACATGCATAAAATTTGGTGTTGAAATCGTGTTAATTACTTAATAGTATATTTTTTGTGGTTTTATGATTCTGTAACACGTAGGTTACGACCGTGGGAAAGGATTGATCGGTCAGTGAATTATATTTTTTTATGAGGATTACACGAACACCTGATCAACGGCGTAAAAGAATAAATGTATTTTGGAAGTCAGGTAAAGATTTTTTTTATGCCACAAGCAACGAAGGGTAGGTCTGTCTCAGTGTATATTTTATGGGCACAGATTTTAAAGATTTACACCTGTTAGTATGGTCGGGGAGAACCCACGATTTGGAAAGCGAAACTAAACAGCAGCACTTTACTGTATATAATCTACTAATATTATAGAATACATATCTACTATAACATTATTACTCGATAGCTTTCTTTTTGTGTACATACATACGTAGTAAAAGTTTTAAATTGACTAACCTTTTAGTCAAAACACTATAATTCATTTAACGTTTGAAGTAAGCACATCAAAACGCAGAGGTGAGCACGCCACACCACGGAACGGTGTTTCCCCTAACTGATGTTTCGATTTGATAAGCATACCCAACAGAATATCTACGAGCATACAACATTGTATCCATAGATATACAACCCATCACAGGAATTAATTACAGGGCAAACACGCCTTCAATGAAAATAACATTGAAATCAGTCTAAACATTTTTCTTTATGTGAATTAAATAATACATAAGTAAAGCATTGGAATTTGTGGATTTGATATTATTATGTTATATTATGGATTTGATATTGTATATAAAAAATATGTAAACAGACAAAGTATAGAGTTACAGATTTTGTAAATTTTTAGAAGAGTTAAAGATCTAAATCTATTATGATTTTCCAAAAAAATTAAGTCTTACTTCTTCCAGAATAGGACAGCTTTTGTATCTTGATTTTCTAATGGCCAAATCCCACCACGGCACAGGTGGCTTAGCCCGGAGAATAGTTTGGCAGCCAACTTTAGGATCTTGAGACTCGTACAAAGTTCCTAAAGTCCTCGATGATGACCGGGAAGAGTCTTCCGGGGTTTCGCCAGCAGGTACTCCCGTTACGCATTCACAACATTTATGAGGTTTTTTCGAACCCGATACAGGTTGAGCTTGTGGCCTAAAGTCAGCACTGAACGAATGCCGATAGTTCAAACGTTTCGTAAACCCGTTTTCGCTTACAGATCGCGTGAAGCTTTTTCTATTATTCTGTAAAGGCATTTTCGGTATTTGTTGTACTTCACTCAAACTTGGGTCATCACCGAAACCACCATATTCACCGTTAAGAGGCGTGTTCGGTTCTGAATGATAACCTATTCTATTGCGGTGCATAGTTTTGTAAGACGGGTTTTCTGTAGTATTTGAAGGTTTAATATCTATAAACTTCGGCCTCCTCATGTTAAGTGTGGCGAACTTCTGAGGAGATCTATGAAACTTGGATTTGCTTGGCAAGTCTTTGAGAACATCTTCTGTATCTGTGGACGGGATCGTAGAATTATCACTATAGCTTGAAATAGGTCTGTCATTGTCGGTGAGGTACGACGAAGACTCCGAGCAATTATCTCGATCGCTATGGCTCCTTCTAAAGTCGCCAGATGAACTAGTAACGTCCGTCCGCACGGAATGCTGCTCCAAGCCATCCTGGATACCGGCGATTACGTGCTGGTCATGCGAAAACCGTTCGCCGTTACTCAAGTACGCAATGCCAATTTTTTCATGGACTCTTACGTCCTGCTCTCCTGGTAACTCCAAGCTTCTTAATCGCCTACGAGGCTTCGTGTTGATAGAATCGTAATGGATTTCTTGTCTGCCGTTTGAGAGCTTCACAGGGGAACTTATTTGTGATTGAGGTGGAGATATTTTAGCATATATTGGCTCGGTAAAGCTCAGGCGTGAAGGTTTCTCTTCAAATACGTTCTTTGTAGGCGCTTGGACAACATATTGCACATCACAATTATCAAGAAAGTTATTTTTAGTTCTGTTCAAAGTGAAATATTCGGAATGTCTCTGAGGTAGATTAGCTATAGGATTCGACTCGACCAGATTCCTTATCTTTATACGACTTCTTGGAGCTCGTATGGTGGCAAATCCATCATGAATCGGTGATCCATGGTAAGCCGACGAAGTAGTTACGGCCAATTCAGGCATTTTATCACTTTACAGTACTGGTAAAACTAATGCTAGTTTATTCGTAGTAGACACTTTCCAGTATTCAATCATTTTAAGACCAAAATAGAAGTAATCTATAAAATGGATAGCAATTAGTATGTTATGTATTACACTTTGGTTTATTGTTACAAAGACTTCGGGTTTGATGTAGTTCTCACAATACGAGTATCAATGAAACACCTTAGAAAAAATAACATGACAAGTCGGCCTTACTATTTTATACGGAAACTATGGTACATATGTAACCATTTTCATCATCCTATTCATTGATATACTATTATGAAATAGTGTACATACCTACTGCAATTATTTCAAGCACTTGACCTATCGGAAACTACACAAGATTCTACTTGAACATTTATTTTTGTTCATGGCGGGCGCATCGACCATTACTTGACTCAAAGCTTTTAAATTATCACGTATATTTTAAAGACTCCCAACATTAAATAACAAGGATTGTAATTATGAGCTCATTACAATCCTTGTTATTTCTCTCATTGCACTAAAAATCTTGGTATGTCTAATGAAGAATCAACGTTAATTTTAGGTGAACCAGTTTAATAGAGATACAAGTTGAAATTATATACGTAGTTTTATCCGTGTACGGTTATAAATTACTGCAAAAGTGTCGGTTATTTTTTTTTAGATAAAGCTATTATTGCGTTCTTATGGAACTTTTAAACAAAATTTTTTAATCCTACTAATATTATAAATGCGAAAGTTTGTAAGTATGGATGGATGGATGTTTGTTACTCTATAACTCCAGAAGCGCTTAACGGATCTTGGTGAAAATTGGCACAGAGATATATTATAGTCTGGAATAACACATAGGCTACTTTTTATCCCGTGGAAATACCGGGATTTAAAACTACGCGGGTGAAACCGCGGGGCGCTCCTAGTTACAACATATAGGGAGTATTCGAAAGTTAAATATCTGTAAATGAGATATTAAGCAAAGCACTCAATCATTTAAGATCATTTTTGATAATATCCACGCCAACGCCTCAATGTAGTTATGTAAATAACTATTATTAAAACCCAACACATAGAGCATAAATGCTCCTGTCAATGAACTACGTGTGCAGACAGACGATGACCGACAGTTTGCATGTATTACTAGACTTCAAGCTTTCTTACGTTGTTTAATCTGTGTGTGTGACTCATATCCCATATTACTACATTAACACGTAAACGCTATTGGCCGTTACAAAATGGTATAGCAAGGTTCAAGGTAGTGGTCTCTACGAGACTGTAGTTAAAGATATCTTCGTAGCTAGGATCATTAAATTTAGTTTATGAGAGCAGAGTATGCTAAAGTAGTTTTTTTATGATTTGAGTTAGGAGCCATTTGGAAATGTTTTCTGGCTTAGATACCTTGGATATGTAATTTATTTCATCTAAGAAGCTGCGGCAAGTTTAGGAAACGTTGGTGACTTCGATGCTTTTCAGAATGACTGGTGCTGATGACTGGTGACAGTGAGTGAACCCAAAGCGATGAAGGTGGTAGGAGAGATTGTATAGCAGTGAAGATTACGCTGATGAAATAAGAGCTGATTTCAAAATAAGTGACTATATTACCAAGAAACTGACTTAAGAAAAAGCTTTCACGACTAATTACGAGAAATAGCCAAACAATATTTTTTCTACTAAGTACCACGAGTAAAACATGATTATGATGAGATTATAAGACACAACAGCGAATTTATTTATAAGCATAACTTAACTCATAAAACCGAGAGTCAATGCAACCCTCGCATCATCTACAAGCAGTAACCACAGATAATGTGTAATGTACCTCGTCTGCAACTTACTTGAACCAAACAATGGTATACCGGTCCCACATAAAGAGGTCAACGAATAAATTACTGACGTGATCAATGACCACATGCATGACTGCTAAACTATGCTGAAGAATTCGAAAATAATAACCATTAAAAAAAATTAACAAAACAGTTGTTTTATAGTGTACTTTTTAGAATACGTCAACTTAGATATTACGTATCCTCCTGGTATGAAGGCATACGTAACATCCTTTTAGCTTTTTAATATCCAATTTATACTCTTAGATTTCACCATCGTATGATACAAACAGTAAATCAAAAACTAGCTGATTAAACGATATCGAAAACTACTTGGTATAATAAATCAGCGCTATCAATGACTAAAATGACGGTCGCATAATAAGTTGTACATTTTTCGATGAGGCAAGTTGAGCTACTTTAGCTGCCGATCGATCAATGGCTACTCTACTACCGAACAATAGCTTAGTTTCGTATTACGGGTATATACGGGTTACACAAGGTCGTAAATATTGTGGGACCGATCGTGAACTTGATCGTAGAGGCGAACGGCTTGAGTTTAGAGAAGTCGGGGAGCAGACTCTATACTTGGCTTTGGCTACTGGACGATTGTCAAACTTTAATATATTAAAAAATTGCTTCGATTCTTAATTTGGACTGAATGTGGACTTTTACAACTCACACGCTTTCTAGCGTTTCAGACGAAAAGTGCTGAGTATAAGTTGACGTGTTACGGTAATTTCACATAAATTGTAATTTTAATTGATTTATACTGTGGGAAATTCTATAAAAAGATATTTTTTCATATACCTATTATTAGTACGTTAAAATAGTCCAACACTTGTGGATTGAGGGCACCAAGGGGATTGAGTATATTACAAAAATTTTAACGCTTTATTTCAGTCTTTCTTGAGAACCACTTGCATTTGAAACCGAGAGGGACCAATAGCCTAATGTTTATATAGTTTTCTCTTTCCCTCTAATGCAAGCACGCATCTTTCGCGTATCAACGACCCGCTTGTGTAGCCTTTGCTCACCGAGGCCGGTTGTAACAGTGGTGAGCCGAGAGTATAATACTTATTTTCATTTCACGGTCATTTCGTAACATTTCAATAACCCTGTGTTGGCGTTCACTAATTTTATAAATAAACATTAAGTTAACTGTAGGTACAGATCTCGTACAATGGCTACAATTACGAGCTTGACTACCCGAAAATGGTAAAGTATATGTAATTACATACATTCGTTACATTATCGAGATTACGTATTAGATCGATGAGATTAAATTATTTTGAGATAATTTGCGTGTGTTGTCTTCTAGTAACTAATTTGCGTAAGAAAGCTATATTATGCCTTTATGCTTAAGTTTTATAAACCCGAAGTTCGGGTAGGTACATAAAACATATGACAGCAATAGTTCCTATACCGAGCGAGAATATAAATATGCAAACCGTTCCAAGAATCAACATAGGAAATACACGTGTGCTAAAATAGATCACGGCCTTAAGTAACGGGTCTTCGTCTAAGTCGTGCACTAGTTCAATCATATGGGAATCGATTGTTTAGAGAAGCAATAACACAATCTCATACTGTTTTTATCTTGGTGTGTACATTAAGTAAAAAACTATAGTAGAGGAATTCAGCAGCTGATCCCGTTGCATTGTTGACGTCATACATATACTACAATGTTCATAAATAATTATAAATTGAACTTTGGATGTCAGATCGTTTGGAATATAGATTCGTTTTATTTATCATTCTATAGAAAATACGTAGAAAAGAGCTCAATAACAGGCCATACGCAGTCGATTCGGTTTGAGTGTTGGTTATTACGGACAGGGCAAGTCTACCAGTAATTTGAACCAATTTCACATCATACGCACCAAGTGACTGGCTCGAGCATTCTAATTCTAGTATGCGTGTTTCTCTCATCCTGTTTCGTTATTTTGGCAGTACTTAGTAGTGATAATAACTTAAGACCAGAAAATATGAACACGAGACTCGTAAAAACATGAGATAACATTGAGTTATCGCAATAACTAATAACAAGATTTATTTTAAGATTGAGGAAACAAAAAGATACCTACATTAGTAAGTTTGGCATAAGTTTGATTTTTAGGAAAATTTTATCTGACTTTACATAGTCAAACTCGCCCTTGGCCAATTTTTAGAAAGTGTCGGGTTTCTTTTATAATGTTTCGAATTAACACATGTTTACGTAACTACCAGTTTTGTTGTACAATTTATGTAAATATAAACAAAAAATCTGCATAATTTTAGGTTTGATTCGTATAATATACATATATGGAATTATTATCCTGGAATTGTTGTAAATATCGGAGCACTAAGGTTAGGTGTTTAAAATTAGCGATGGTGTCATATAAAAAAAAGTGGTAGTATTCGTATAAAGCAGGTATAAACAGGTATAAACATTTTATTGATAATTAGTTTCAATAAGCTACTTGGATATACATTTTGATAAATAAGAATTTGATTTTCATTCGAACTTTAAAATTTATTTGATTGGGAAAATCCAAGCATAAATTGACATTTGTGAATTGGAAAAAAAATCGGCAATAATAGCTCTGTAATAAGAAAACAAATGAGGTCGCTACGCACAAGAATGTAAGGCAAAAGGATCAAGTAAGCAACGGTCTGGAACATTGGAACTATAGACTCGAGCATCTGTTATGCACATGGCTTGGTAGCAAGGCAAACACAACAACCCACTTGATGGGAAGACATTGGATACAATTACGAGGTAAAAACTGCGTCATATGCGTATTTATTCCTTAATTAGGCAGATATAACGCGGTCAAGGAACTATGTGATGGAAGGAGAACTGTGTACACTATCGTTGAAACATAAGAATAGTTCTAATCTGCTATGTAGGTTCAGTAAACACACCTCCAAGATACCCTAGATATTAGCGAACAGTGGCGTAATCATATAGTAGGTATGGCTTAAAAAAAAATGTGAGTTGAAGATTCTTTATTATGTTTGTCATGTTTAAAATTAGCATGAAACATTCAATTCCTTTACGTTATCGTCTACAACGGTCACACCCGAACGAGCGGAATGGAACGTGTCGGTTACTAATAAAAATACTATTACATTATTCAAAGATATGTAGGTATTTGCGAATCAGAAAAGCGGACGCGTGGCATTGTAATAGCGAATTTAGCAGACGATGACAACGGTCACAGTAAACCACATGTGGGAGGGGCGCATTGTCTGCGGTATTGTATTGTAGAGCAGCACCGAGATCTAAGGGCAACGACGTGACCTCCGGCCTCTATACTGAGCTATTGTTATGCTAATGGTACCCAATCAACCATGACGAAAATAAGGCCCGTGCCCACAAAATAACCGCAATCAGATTATGTTGAAGAATTTAAATAATTGTATCACTTGCACCTTCCTTCTAAGGATTGAGTGCATAAAAGACCACAAATGAGTCATAATGACCACCGGGCGCTTGTTGACATCTTTATCAATTTGCTTTCCAGTCGGATAGGCCACCATGCTTCGTTAACTAAGCAGATAGCAACGTACACACATCTTATAGGATTGTGTGTGTTTAAGAACTTTGTTTATAGTTCATTGTAACTTGAGTCTGATCCTAAGCTTATCCACTTTCAAGTGGATGTGCTTGCTACTGGTGCTTCCTGAATAGATAGGGCTCGATCCTGTCTTGTAGAGCTTCCTTCCGCGGCAGCTATTCAACTCCGTAGCTGCGTACCCGGTACTTTATGGGATAACGGATAAACCACTTAGGAAGTTGCACCTATAACACTGTGAGATAACCAAACCGGATGATGTTAATGCGCTTTACTTACACATGTGGGTTTGTGGTATAGTTCACGACAAACTGCGGTGTATAGATTCATGTATAGATTCTGTCGAAAATGTTATATTGCGTAGGTACTTCTTGAGATAATCGTGTATGGTCATCCTGTCAAGGTCGCCTGCGCGGCGGTTGGTGGTGACGCAATAATACATAATTGCTGAACGGGTTTCGCATTAACGTACTCGCTCCATTGATGAATCTTATGTTCTCAAAGGTCAGAACAAGTTGGTGAAACAAATACTATGAATGCTAGATCGTATTGTATAAAAATCTGAGATAGGACATCTTACAATATCAACATAAAAATATGCTTAGAAACTCACAGTAAGTACTTAATCAAAGGATTTCTATCTTTTACGTTTACAAATAATACCAAATAAATTTCGTATAATTTTCGATGCATCCGCTACGAGTAGGCCTACTCAAAGAACTAACAGTTTTGTATATTTTCGGATGAAATTAATTAAGCAGCTAATTATTTTGACGACCTCTGTGGCGCAGCGGGCGAGAGCCTGCCTGCGACGCAAGAGGTTGCGGGTTCGATTCCCGCCGTGGAACAAATTTGTGTACGATCTGCAGAAATTTGTTCCGATGGTCTGGGTGTTTTCTATGTATAATAAAAAAATATCTATCTATGTATGTATATAATGTATTAAATATATCAGTTATCTAGTACCCATAACACAAGCTTTGAATAGCTTACTTTGGGGCTAGATAGTGCTGTGGATTGTCCAGCATTATTTATTTATTTATTTATTTATTTACTACGTACAATCGTTTCCTGCTCAGACGCACGCTAAACTTGATTTCATGTGTTAGGTAATCAAAAAGTTAATTGGCCTATGCCTAATGTGGTTTGTTTTTTATACAACTCCGATACTTGATTCTTTCGTAAACAATGTACCTATAGAGCGTAGGTAAAAAACTATTGTATTGTACCATACATAGGCCACAGCAGGCCACATTGTTAACATTGAGAATAAGCGTGCGTACACCTGAAAGCTTCGTCTTTTTATATGCATTTTACGAGTTCGTTGTCTTTTAACTATTTCAGACGTCTGCGCCCAAACTGAATACAAATCCAAGGTTTGTAGACATTACAAAAGAATGGGAAACAACAACAAATATGTACCTAGGTGCTTTAACCTACCCAATTAAAAACGAATAAAGCTGACTGATAAACACATTGGAATATTCTAAGTTAAGATGATTTACGTTTGTAGCTCAAAAGGAAGTAAAATAGTCAATGCAGCAAAAGAGCGAAAGCTAGAAAGTAGTAATGAGAAATCAATTTACACCATAGATAGCTATTATGAATGATATTATACATATAGAGACGCAAGCAATATTTGCTAGGCCGCGTAGCTCATTGAACAAATACCTAAATAATGTAGGGGCGCTACCAAAAGATCCCTGGCCAGTCTCCATACAAATTAACCTCAATTGACAGTGTCGACAAGGCGTTCTGCTGATTGAACACAGTGTATTCTAACAACCAGTAAATGCTCCTTTCAAATGTCCTGTATCATAAATATTCAACTTTGCAAAGCACTGCTTTCAATTGGCAATAACGCATAAAGTAATGAATTCATATTCAAATTTAGTACGTACAAGTACATCTAAATATATATAACTCAAAGGTGACTGACTGACTGACATAGTGATCTATCAACGCACAGCCCAAACCACTGGACGGATCGGGCTCAAATTTGGCATGCAGGTAGATGTTATGACGTAGGCATCCGCTAAGAAAGGATTTTGATCAATTCTACCCCCAAGGGGATAAAATAGGGGATGAAAGTTTGTATGAGATTTTCAAAGTAAACGAGCGCGAGCAAAGCCGCGGGATCAGCTAGTTATTCTATATATCTAGTAAAGAACTGAACGATAGTAAGACGATAACTGATAATACTAATATTAGTCCCTGTGTCATATTCAAAGATATTGTGATGTTAATCTGTTGACAACTAAATCCATTCGAAGTAACTTTATTGGACGTAAGAAATCTGTAAACAGTATACCGTATGTATATGCGAAAAGCTCGTAAAACTCGTAAGGCCACAAGTGGCTATGGTTTGACTGATGTAAAAAATAACAAACAAGGATGCTTTGTTACCGTCCGGTTAAAATCCTTTGAGTGTCAAGTGTAGAGGCATAGGTACTAAAAATTGTTATCTTTGATGTAGATGATATGATAAGTGGAGCAGTTGGTTGGCTATATTTACGGTTCAAATTACAGAGGCGGTAGCGTCAGCCGCAAATTGCGTAAATAGGACGAGAACCGGAGTCGTCCTCCTGTGTTGACAAATTGTTCCTACGAGTAGTCACGACTTAGTGCTGGCCCTCGCTCAACACTGATTTATATCAAGCCATCAATGTCTTATGAATAAATGTAATAAAACAGAACGGCTCAAAGAGTTAAATATGTAGATAAAGATGGAAGGACGTAGGTACTACCATAAAGATAATGATTTATCGTCATTGTTACTTACACGATATTAGTTTTTTTTATTGAATAGTTACTCGAGTAGGTAATTGCTTATATGGCAGTTATTCCTTTTTGATGTCAGATGTAAAATAAACATTCATATTACGGAAACTGCACAAAGGAATTGATAATAAATACAGCGACTAAAATAAATTACTAGTTTAAGAACATAGTCATGAAAGTCAGCGTAATGCATAGGTATTATTAGGATGTAAAAAGTGAACTAGTCATGTTTGCTGGCTTCTGATATAAAATACATCAAACGAGATTGAAATCAAAAGGGTGACCCCAAATAAAACCAGATACTGCTGTAAACAGAGCATGGCCGCTTTGATGTTCTGGTTTATCGTCAGCGAAAGACATGCGTAGACGCAACTCTTTTCGATTGACAAGTTGCATTGACATCCTTACAGCGTTGGTTGTTTTTCAGCTGCTCTAGAGCGCCAATTAAGATGTAGAAACCGTTAATATTCTTGGCCATCAAAACCATTAAAATTCATTAATTTGTATCTATATCTACGTAGTTATTTAGCAATTAAAAGTACATTACTTAGAGTATGCAGGTAAGGTGATTGGAATTGAGGAATTAATTTTGGAATGAGTCAACATTTTTACATGCAACGTTAATTGCTTGTAAGTATTTCCTGCCAATAGTAATGATACTGCACAATAGGTTCGTACAACAATAGAAGTGTATATCCAGAGTTTGGGCCCAAACAAGCATTGCTAGAAAAGGACCTACTGACACTTGTAAAAAAAGGGACGCAGTTACCTGCTCCTGTGTAACACCCAGAGAACTCAAAAGTATATCATAGTATTATATAAATTAAGGTGGAAGATGGTAAAATATAGGCTTCTGTACATTAATGTATTTAATATTAAATCTTACTACAAAATTATTATCCATTGTCAAAAGATTTGGATGTTCAATATTACGTTCGTTTGAATTCTAAACCGCTTTTGTCATGTATATTTTTCTACATCGTTATAGTACTTAAAGGCTATAGAAGAGGTGATCATTATATAACACAAATTGCTTTTATCATCCAAACATGGAGAACTAACAACAAAATTACACCCGGATGTCTTGGTAACAAAACAACAAACTATAATCAAACGTGTTCTGATCGTATGGAGATCAAAAAACTCTGGTGCTCCACTAAAAGTAGTTATCAATACTTGTTTGTAATCACTATCACGCATAAACACTCAAACTTTTCACGATGAAACAAAGTTGAATTCACAAGAAAGTTTGTTTATACAGTGGCCGAGGTACAATGAACGTGGAAAGCGGTCCGTTCGGCGGTGAACGTGCGTCCGCCCTCCGACAAGGCTCAGTTCACACTGGCTGGTTGGCCTGTTGTTTGACTGATGGTGTCGGTCGGCCGGCCGCCGTGTTGGTTACCGACTGTATTGAACATAACTTTGAGTCACAGAACCCAAGGAACCCGGATCACCGATCAAACTAGCAATAGCAACACACGGTCTATTGATTACAGACAGGATGGGGACTGGATTTATGTTTAGGGTGTGGGAAACGACAGCGCTGACAAAATATCGAAGGGTCATAACGATCGTGGAACTGAACGATTCAAAAAAATCTTTTATCATCAAAAACCAAAATAAAAACTGTCAACATTTTTTATGCAGGAGTAAAAAAGGGACGATAAACATAGGCAAGGCACTTGTTGCGCAAGCGTTGGCACTTTGGACGATTTATGGGCCACGGGCTCGAGTTACATTTGATAACGTCTCTGCGCACACGCAGCAGAGATTATGAAGATGTGTAAACTTGCCAGCGCAAACAAACGACAAAGGGTTAAGTCAGGGCAAACTATCGTGCTAAGCTTGTATTTTATCTAGATAACAAAACGGATGCAGATTCTAATGCTCACTAGGTATTTCACAATAGAGAGTTGTGTAAATTACCAAAATATTCATTGACAATAAATGAAATTGTCTCAAACTAGTTCTTCCGTCTGTGAGTGGACTTAATGATAACAGCTAAGCACATAACCAATTACGTAAACAGCTATTTATAATCAGTCAACATTATTTTGTGCGTAACTAGTCGTTGTATCTGTCAATTCAACACCAGCCATAATAATATGCAAATATTTGTAAAGGTCGATGGACTGCGCGTAATCAAGTGGAAATTGAAAGTTTATTGTCAATCAGGACAAATATTAATGTTAATACGTGAGTCATTTGTAGGATAGCTTAAAGCGTGTGTTTATTTCCAATTTCATCGTAGCCAATTGACTTTATTTCTTTATTGGAGTTGGCATCTAGCGAGCAATAATATGCGACCATGTGTGTGTAGTAGCAAATTATGACACTATTAAAAATCCCCAACTTAGTTTTACAAGTCGATTATACAAATGAGGTAGGAATTTGTTGATAGAACCAAAGTCGACAATGTAAGACGTAGAGCTGAGTAAGACTGAAACGAAAATAATCAGCACAAGTTCTATTAAGATAAATGTACCTATGTTCGATGGAAATACAACATGGTAAAGTAAATGATAATGGTGTATTTATAGATATAATTATAAATTTATTTTATAAAGGTGGGTGACCTTGACCCGATTGACCAGTTTATAAAAAGTTCAATAATAAGCCAGGTTGATATGAAAATCGGCAATTATAAAAATTACTCAAATCACTTTTAAGAATTAAATTGTTGTTAAAAATGTAAAACACGGCATTTTTTATTTAAAATCGATAAACATCTCCTTTATACAGTTAAATGAAGGACAAGTGTGTCGAGTCGAGTACATCAAATTATATTGCCATTGAGACCAATTGTCCCACAACGTATGTAGAGGTAATCATCGAGAAGGCACTTATGATTTCAACGAATGCAGAGAACTTTGATATTGACAAACGAGGCTATTAACTTCGCTTCCATTTCTTGACTCTTTCACACTACAGATAAACACCAAATCTTATAGCACAAAAATTTAGGTACTGTTTTCACTGAGGAATAAGATAAGGTAATTTAAGAAACCCTGACGTATTTTGGTAAATGAACTAAAGATAAGAGTAGTAGAGCTCTTTGTGAAGGGCTCGGCCGGGGAAGTACTACCTACCACCTCGCCTTTTTCTGCCGCCAAGCAGCAACGCTGTGTTTCGGTTTGGGGCTTAACATCAGTATGCCTCATGTTGATAGACGCAGGGCAGTGCATCGTAGTGCTCGTTCCTATCGTGCGTGACTTACGAGGCAAATCTTTGTTATAGGAACTGATTAACATGAGGTGGGCCATCTGCTTGTTGCATCAACTAGTTGTATAAAAAAGAAAAAAGCTGGAAGAAATGATTCAAAACGATTCCTAGACGAAAAAACAAATTTGTCTGTTAATAGAATGTGATTCACAGAATAATGTAATGCCCTGCAGCCGAGTAAATCACAACAAAGTTCGAGAGCTGCACAATGGCGTCGCAAGAACAACGATGGACGCTCGGTTTCTCGTGTTGAATAATTTATGGCGGCAATGCTTTACCGACCAGTGAATTAGGCGAACAAAAACATCTAAACAACAGGGCCTCATTGAACGGTTTTCTTTGTCCTCTGAAATCGAACGATCATTAGCCAATGCTATCGATACATAACCGTTACTTATCCAGAATATATCCATTAATTAATCCGTTTCCTTTTTGCGATGAAGCGTGATTTGTTTTGAAACCATTTGCTTGAAATGTTAATCAGCGAACAATATAATGCCGCCAATTAATTTTTTGCTCTTCTTTCGCTTCATTACTTTCGAGCCTATTGAGGCTGTTTTTAAGGACGAAAATCGTCAAGCAACTAATACTAATTACATTGTATTTAGGCTAATTATGTGTGTGAAAATAAAGACGATAACGTCTCATGTTACTTCGCAAAAGCCTCGCTCATTGCATTTTGATTCCACTCAAATGCTTATTTTGTTTATTTGAATTACTTACTGGAGTTTATGAATATTTATTTTGTAGTTTGTACTTGCCAGTAAAAATATATTTAAATAAATTGACGGCTTGTTGATGACAATGCCGCTGTTTGTCAGAGTTGAAGACAGAATACAAAATGCGTAATTATTGTAAGTATAAACAATTAATTAGGTATCTATCGTTCCATTTGCTAAGATAAATGACATTGCGATAACTATTTATTGGAAACCAATAACATTGATGCCGTGGAATATTTACGTAAATAATGGACCGTAACGTAACCTGAAACCTGTCTCACATTACGTTAGAAGTGGCATAAAAATACAATAAACTCTAAAGTAGGCAGTATCTGTAACGATGACCCATATAGGTCAATAAGCAAACAATCATAAAATTTTACGACTTTGTATCACAAATTACAGTAAACTAGTGGCCTCTTCTGGCTATAAAATATGTAACAAATGTTATCTACTACATTACTCTGCATTTATACCGAAATAATTTTGATTGATAAACATAACAAGTACAGTGTACCTATTTAACCATCGACAAACGATACCGTCACAACCAAAATAAAAAATCTATATAAATTATTTGTCAATATTTTATGTTGCTGAGGCTAGTAAATCTTTCCATAACAAAATAAGCATAAGAGTGTAGCAAAGATACTTAGTTACAATGAGACTCAATAATAGAAAATTATGGGTTCGCAAATTGCTTTTGCATCTTAAGTTTCTGGTAATGTATTAGAAAGTTAAGTATTTCCTTTATCACCGCGCACCTGCCAGTGGTAAGTGTCTAGGTTTTTATTTAGTTTCGCCGATGAATCTAAAACTGGTCTCAGCGATGCGTCCTGGGAAAGACTTGCGTCAAAAAGGAGAATCGTTGTTTGTACTGATGTTTACGTCACTTAAGTCTAGTCTGCATGGTTACTGCTCACAGACATGCCAAGACAAAATACTCCTACCTACACGCTATTTATTTTCTTAAGCTCTATTTTAAACAACAATTTGGTTCAGTGAACTTGCTTCATTAGGTCGTTTAACGTTATCGTAAACAATGCCTTTTACATGATTCACAGCTCGTCCCGCTTTATCAGCTTAGGACTTGGACATCAGGCCAAAGATAGCGTACAGTAGCAAGACAGTTGGCGTTTGGCACACATTCCGCATGCCTGATATGGAAGCGAAGCGGGCGACCGCAAGTCTCACGGACGGACTTATGATAATATTCAATGACCCTTCGTCGTGACATTTCATGCCTTCCACGATCCTCGGCTTATCAGAGGGCTGATATGGAACACGTCACCAAATAAGTCATATGTGGCACGCCCGCGAGAGCAAGTTGAGATTGTCTAACGGATAGCTCTCGTAAGGTGGCGAATAAATGAATTTCCATTTTCTATAGATAGCACAATAAAATGTTTATGTCAAACAGGGGTCAGACTGCAGTTCCATATTAGATAAGTAGCTCATTTTGTATTCTATGAGCTGAGCTCCAGAACTGGGTTACCAGATTTTTCCCACGAACGATAAATTAATTATTTCGGTTTCTAAGGCAACTATACAAACATAAAACATAGTTTCTTATACAGGGTATTTTATAAAAGTCAAGAAACGTGTCTAGAGAGACCTTCTGTAAGCCACATATAAAAATAAAGTTGACCACGAAATTGTTGGGTGCTTACGAAGTTTAATATCGAGTTACACCATATTGCGCCTCACAGACAGTATGTCAGTTTCACACGTTCAACATATGCCATGGTTTGTCCTTGCAAGCTTACACATTACTAAGGGCCAGAGAAGCAATGAAGCTTTGGGAAGATTAAATGAACCGATTTTGGCTCAGCTTGTAGGGTAATTCCTAATATCTTACTTCTTCTTATTCTAAAAAGAAACTACTGTTTTGAAACTCTTTCTTTCCTTTTTGTATGTAGTAGAGCTCTTTGTGAAGGGTTCGCCCGGGGAAGTACCACCACCACGCCTTTTCTGCCGCCAAGCAGCAACGCTGTGTTTCGGTTTGAAGAGTGTGGTCATCGGTGTAATTACAGTCACATGAGGCTTAACATCTGTATGCCTCAAGTTGATGGACGCAGAACAGTGCATCGTAGGACACGTTCCTATCGTTCCTATATATATGACATATGATGCAATGCTTTGTTATATGATGATGGTTACCACTTATCATTAGGTGGGCCATCTGCTTGTTCCATCAGCTAGTTGTGTAAAAAAAACTGTGTGGCGAAAGGATTTTAGAGCGCGCTTCAAATAGGCTCCTTTCGATCGCCTATTCTACCTACCTTAGTAGGCCTAAACACATAATAAGTGTGAAGACTATCTAAGTCAGATTTACAACGCAATAGCTGCCAGGCATTGGGTACATCACACAGATCTGATATCTTTTGAAGGTTTTGACCATACCAAGCGTATAACTATCAAGTTACGCTGTGGTTACATGTTGACAGCATAACAGCTTCCTAATGACACGAATGCTCGATAGATAGACAAATAACTTCATATTGATTACCTCGATAACAGTAACATACAATGTTAAGTTTAAATACAGCCTTAAAGAAGATAACTTTGCCTGAAATGTTTTCAGTCAGAACACGGAAATGATTTAAACCATTTTAGTTTATTCTGTAGTTTTAGGAAAGTATTCTACTATTCAACACCCTGTACTTATCTTTGTATATTGAATCGCCGTATATTATGAGTAATAATAATATATAATCATTTATTTACATAGATATGGGTAACAACTTTGGTGCAGACAAACAAGTGATCGAGAGTTAACATGGCTTGTAGATGATTAGAGATTCAAGACCCTACACTAAGTCCTTGCAGACTTGTGCTGTTGGTCTCCCTTCCAGATGGCGTTAGATAGATAAAATAAAATACAACCACAGCTTTAATCATATGTACTTACATTGGTTGTGAGCTGCGTTGTCAATGTATGTACTTTTTCTTTAGCGTCAGCGAGTTCCCGTCTCAATTTCCGCACCTGCAAATGAAGCCGTTTATAATCGTGCTCTCATCTTAGTTGCATTTTATAATGCCTGGAGGCAAATGCAAACCTGACCTCGATTTATTCTAGTCACGTATTCCACCGAGAAATTGCGCTCGCGACTTTCCTCCTCTGTCGATTTCAGAATCAATTTTCAACTACACAATTTTCAACATTTTCACTCAGCAAGGCTCTTTTTTTTCCAAGACGAGAAAATAAATAAGAGTTTGCTTTTCTGCTTTAAATAAAAATCAAGGATTTTATTGAGAAAATCACTCTGTTTTCCTTACTGCTGCATAAAAGGTAAGTTAAAGTGGTGTCAAAACCACCAGGATCAGATAAAAATGGACCTGATGGCAAAACACCATTTTAACTCCGATTTCAAGAATTTTTGGAAGTGCACAAATAAACTTCATGGTCGGCCAGGCATTCCGGTAAGTGTTGACGGTACATCTGACCCTGGGGAGATTGCCAATGTTTTTAAACATCACTTTGCTGTACAGTCACCTTTAGGCTCGCCATGTCAGAGTGTCAATGCTGAGAGCCAGGATTCAGGTATTTCCACAATAATTCTCGCTAAGGACATACGAGCTGTAATCAAGAAAATGACAAAAGGGAAGTCACCAGGACATGATGGGCTCAGCATTGAACACTTAAAGCATGCGGGCGTTCACCTGCCTCGGGTACTGTCTATGTTGTACAACTTCTGTCTGAGCCACTCGTACCTTCCTCTGGACTTGATGCGGACTCTGGTGGTACCTATTGTCAAGAGCAGGACTGGGGACGTGTCTGACAAAAATAACTACCGACCCATTTCTTTGGCTACTATAGTCGCGAAAGTACTTGACAGTGTGCTTAACTCCTGCTTGAATAGGCATATCAAAATACACGACGCTCAGTTTGGGTTTCGTCCCGAATTGTCGACTGAGTCAGCCATTCTAAGCTTAAAGCATACTGTCAAGTATTACACGGACAGACGGACTCCAGTCTATGCCTGTTTTCTGGACTTATCTAAGGCTTTCGACCTGGTCTCATATAATGTGTTATGGAAGAAGCTTGAGGAGTCAGGGTTGCCGCCAGAGCTGATATCAATTATTCAGTTCTGGTATCTGCATCAAGAAAACCGAGTAAGGTGGGCGGGCGAGCTGTCGGATGCATACAGGCTGGAATGCGGGGTGCGGCAGGGGGGGTTAAGCTCACCCTCAATTTTTAACCTGTATGTGAACGCACTGATTGAGAGACTCAGTAGCATGCCTGTGGGCTGCCATGTCGGAGGTGTTTGCATGAACAACCTTAGCTACGCCGATGACATGGTGCTGCTGGCTCCCTCAGTCAGTGCGCTCCGGAAGCTACTTGCCGTCTGTGAGTCGTATGTGGCCTCACACGGGCTAGTTTATAATGTTAAAAAGTCGGAGTTCATGGTATTCGGGGCGGGCACCAAATGTCCCAGTTTTTGTTCCTCCTATCACCTTAAACGGTAGTCCCCTTAAAAGGGTGTTTCAATTTAAATACCTGGGACATTTGGTGACCGACAACCTGCAGGATGACGCCGATATGGAGCGGGAACGCAGAGCATTGTCAGTCAGGGCCAATATGCTGGCCCGCAGGTTCGCACGATGTACAGACGCTGTTAAAATTACTCTTTTTAAGGCGTACTGTACATCCATGTACTCTGCGAGCTTGTGGTTTCAGCATACCCAAAAGGCTTACAATGCTCTGCGGGTCCAATTCAATAATGCTTTTAGGACGCTGTTGCGGCTCCCGCGATTCTGTAGTGCTTCTGGCATGTTTGCAGATGCGCGCACAGACACTTTTGACGCCATCTGGCGGAAAAAGACTGCCTCACTCCTGAGCAGAGTGCGCGCGAGCAGCAACAGCATCCTAAAAGTAATAGCTAATAATTATGCCTGTCCTCTGGTGTGGAAGCTCTCCCAGAGGACCAAATATGTACTAGTTATTAAGTACTAACCCTTAAATTTAAATTTTACTAACACTATGGACTCCATTGTCTGAATAAAAAATTATATTATTATTATTATTATTATAACGAGACACAAAGTCGCAACCCAAACAAATTTTTCATACATCATATTTATTGCTTCCACAGATAAGTAGATCGAGCAAATCTTTCTCTTGATTTGATTTTATAGGCCTATTTTTGCTTTGTATTCTTGGCAAACCATACAAATTACTACCATAACAACTACACCGTTACACACTAACTGTTATTCTTACGATGTCTTCCTCCACCGCACGCACTGTTTATAAAAGCCATATAATTTTATAACATTTACCTCATGAGCCTGTCTTTCCTCGGATCCCGCGCCGGCAGCGAGCGATGATGCGGTGGATACAAGTGATGCAGTAGACCCGTGCACTGTTGGAAGAGCATCAATATATGACTATGATGTCCTCCTCATCATTCAGATCCGTTCAGCCGTTCCGGCGTGAAAGAGTAACAAACATCCATCCATCCATGCATCCTTCCATCTATACTTACAAACTTTCACGTTTATTATAAATAAATAAATATAAATATAAATATTGGTGGACTTTCCATACAGCACTATCTAGCCCCAAACTAAGCTTATGCTTGTGATATGGGAACCAGATAGCTGATATACTACTTATATACTTTTTTTTTTTAAATACATACTTATAATATTATATAACACCCAGACAGAGAACAAACATCTGTGTTCATCACACAAACGTTTGTTCACGGTGGGAATCGAACCCACGACCTACGGCGCAGAAGGCAGAGCTACCACCAACTGAGCTACGTAGGCTGTCAAAGTTATTAGTAAAGTATTAGTAGGATATATAGATTTGCCTATGCCTCGATATAACTAAAAGTGAAACAGGTGTATCATTCCTGACCCATCATGTTTTCCACCGTAATAACATCTACATATACAATAACATATAGACAAACATTAATTTGTCGCACCTGCTACCGGAGATACTACAACTAACGCACTCCTGTTTAATGCGTTTCTTATCCTGTTTTAAAATACAATTACTGTTTGTCTGGAATAAATACAGCGATTAGACTCACAGATAATCACTTGTGTAGCTTCACCTGCTTGGGTGGTACTTTTTGGTATTCGGATGTAATGTTGGAGAGTAGTTAGTATCCTTTTCAATAAAATTTAAACAAAGAATTATTCATTATCAATCCACCCCGTTTTACTGTCATGTCCCTGTCATTCAAATTCCTTGCATAATTAATTTTTTTTTTGTGATAAAAATATTAGTTTTGCTAATAAAACGTTCAATTTTATCCATGTATACCTCATAATCCATCACGGAAACCATGGCTGCAGCTAACGATGAAGAGATTTTGGAAGGGTTCCTGTGTCTAATATGCAAGGCCGACCTGAAATCTGCATCGCGACTCATGGTCCATTTCGAGAGCCTACACCAGGAAGAGCGGGATGTCCTTGGATCCTTGAAGGATATATTCGGAGGGGCCGGGAAAATTATTCTCATCAACAACAACATGACAGACGGAGCGCTAACGTATAATCATCGGGAGAAGTTTGTAACACTAGATGGGTATAAGAAATAGTAGCACCTGGGGAGTGAAGCACTTGCCTTGCCGTAACACAGTTTTTTAAATAGCACGGAAGGTAATGTTCCGTAACCAGAGTGTGCCAGATTGCCTGATAAGCTAAAATCCCTAGAATAAGACCTCTGTATGGCTCAACTCATATGTATCTCTTTTTTGTCTGAAATAAACATTGTCTTATCTTATCTTATCTTATTTACCGTCTTATTTTAAATTTTAATTTATGAGGCTAAATAATTTAAATTTAGAAGTAAATTGCTAGACTTCATATCCATAGGTATAGCAGCAGTGAAATTATTCCTACTTTTATCTGTGTGTGTTGTGTGTGAACTAGAGCAAACCTATATAAAATCGTATCTACGAAAATTAAAACTAACTTCATGGTCAGTATATATAATAAACGTGAAGGTATTCATATCCATAATCCATATTAGGTCACTGGTCAGATGAGTCTTTCATAACGAATGACAATCTTAGCAACAATAGAGAGCAATGATCGAATGGAAAACATACAATCACACTTAGCATAAAGTGTTATGGATTATTGGCTTTTTATATCCCGATCAATTATTCGTGTCACCTGCACTTTTCCGATATCTTGTCATTAAAAACAAATTTGTTACGACCACAAAAATGTTTTTAGCGCAAGGCATAATAAAAAATAACATAAAAGTCAACGATTCAGACCTAATTATTTCACACGTAGCATCATTGGAGTACCTATCGCTTGGAAGCCAGATGTCGAAGTGGGGAAATGTCGCAACCGCGTACATATGGTATGCATTGCCTGCATTCGGTTACATTAAATTACAATAATGACTGCGGGAATTAAGGGCGAATAATTTAACCGTAAAATATGTTTTTGTCTGCAGTAAATTAGTATTACTCTTTCAAGAAAAAGCCAACTACAAATTCACTGAAAAATACACTCATACTACTTTAACTCAAAAAGTACTCGTCAGATCTGACTCAAATTTAAATGAGACCACATGACAAGTACCAGCTATCGATTAAAAAAGAATAATCAAAATCGGTTCACCCGGTAACAAAAAAATAAAGGTAACAAATATAAAATAAAATAAATAAATAAAAAAAACAGTCGAATTGAGAACCACTTTCCTTTTTTTAAGTCGGTTAAAAACTCGTGCAGCGGAAGTACAGAATATATTATGTAAATGACAAGTACCAGCTTTCGACTAAAAAAGAATTGTCTAAATCGCTCCACAAAGGTATGAGGTAGAACACATAAAAAACCGTCCTCTCCTCCTTTTTTGAAGTCGGTTAAAAATTCACCAAAAGAGGAAGGACAGAATATACATAATGTAAGTGAAATAGGTACTTACCATCGTCATTCTTCTTAGGGTAGTGATGTGAATGCCTCGGTGTGTGCATCACATTGCCGGGCTGATGGGTTGGGCTGAGGGCTGATCGTGGAGAAGGCGACGGCGGCTCTGATACTCCATAACTTAGAGCTAGTTGAAAAATAACAATAATCATTTTAACCATAGTATTATCCACTTATCCCACATTATGCGCAGTCCGACCAAATATTGATTGTACATATTTATTTTTCCGAGTAAGTTGCATTACAACATTAGTACTTTAAGGAGAGTAAGCTTCGATCAAATATAGGTACTGAGTAAGTTTATTATTTGATCATATTTTTTTTTGTTCTGAAAATAAGTCTTGTTTTCCAACAGCAATCTAACACGGATCCTTTTTTATCTTCTTGGAACATTCAATAAAAAATAATGCTTTAATTCTAATAGCCGTAAGAAATTTTATTTCTTCATGTTGTGTCGATGTTTTATTTGTTAAATTATTTTTAGATATAAATGGCCATTTCAATAGCTTTATCAGTAAGCACGTAGAACTCAGGGTTGCCTATAATGCCAAAAAGTGACTTGTTCATGCTATTGTATGAAATGTAAAATACACATGAAACAGTTGAGCTATCTAGAGATTGCTCAACAGATCGAAACCTGTGCCAATCGGAAGAATCCATCGAATCGGTGGCTGCATTACCGCTGAGGCAATACATACACTTTAATTTTTATCTATCAGGTTTCAAAAGTCTTACCTTGACCGCCCGGTCCATACTGAACAGGCAAACAATAGTACGGCTCATAATCGCTCTCCGAAGATCTTTGCAGCATCGAAGGGTAGAGTTTCTCTGATTTTGTTGATCTGTAATCATTACTATTTTTTATTATGTATAAGAACGTTGACACTTCCTTATATGTATTTGCAAAGCATCTTTGACAACCATCTCTTGAGAATGCAAATTAAGGGCTCAAAGTTACAATAAATACATAACTTAACCTTTTCGGTATTGTACTTATTGTTGCACTAATTAACAACAGATTGGCAAAATAGTCCAGAAACGGAACTAATTTGGCATGCGGGTGTTTCGCATAGGTGCGAGCAAGACCGCAGGGTAGTTTTGATCACCGCATGTGATTGAACGTCGAAAACGTATGGAAAGTGGCGCCCCCATCAAATCAAGACTATTTTGTCAAACTAATTAAAAAAGATTCTTGCAGAGTTCAGAAGTGTAGAGAAAGGGTAACATTCTATATAACATTGACACATTGTTGGTTTAGTAATTCGCAGGTTGTGAAAGAAGCCTTCAATCTAGCACATTACAGCATGACACATTATACGTTTAGCATATGTACGACAAAAGCCTATTGATATAAATGCTTGTTTTAAGAGCACTTGCCCTCCATTGTCAATGCGAATGATTTTTGCATTCCCACTTTTTAAGTATAAGCAACGATGCAAAGAAATTCATCAAAGAAAGACGCATAAACAAAAATAAAATAGTCTCACGTCTTTCCCGAGGCACGGTAGATATCCCCACAGAACTTTTAGTACCAAGAACGAACTGAAGATTCGCTGAGGACGTCTAGGGGTAACTAGAGGTGCTTCCAAATAATACAATTGGCAGGAACCCACATTTTGCATTAACGTGAACGTGAACATATATACCTACTCGTGTGTTGAGAAAATTAAGTGCTTCAAAATGTGTGCGATATATTTTTCAAAATAACCAGATTTGTGTTTTAAAAGTGTAATGGCGATAAAGGCGCTTTAATATTAAAGTAAGCCGTGCCAAGTTCAAATCATGCATATTATTATGGAAGAAATGTTTGTGTATAAATATGTATATGAAGCGTGCCACATCGAAGCTAAACATGATACAAACACATCGTTCGTGGCATTACCTTGGAAATGTCCTATCTCTGAGGTAGCTAAAAATTTAACATTGAGTATTTTACTTCAAGTAAGTCATATATTATATAACAATACATAAACGGTATTACATAAAAATACATAATAGTTCTAATGTATATGAATGTATGGAATGTAATAGATTCAATAGAAGCGTGATAAAGAAAGTATGACCTGGATTACAAACACACGCTGTTTGGATTGATTGCACCAGAACGCACTACCATTTTGAGTATTATCAGGAGTCAGCAAAGTCTAAATTGATAAATCGAATTGGAAGACAGTGGACTCGTGCAAGTTGTAGCGATGATAACCAGTAACTTGAATGCAGGCGATAAAGTTGAATAGTAACTTTGTAATAGAACCAGAAAAACTTGATACATAGGTACTATTGGTTGTTCAGTGCTTCAGGTCAATAACTGAATCAACAAATGCACGCTGCTAATATTCCTATTATCTGGTCATCTTAGCACGACACCATAATGGGAAATGTTGGTCATTTTTTCCAGCAGGCAATCAAATCCTTTCGAACTACAAGTTACAAGAAACGGTCTCATATATATATTATTATCTCATATATTTATTATATTGCTGATACCTACCTACTGTAAAAGTGGCCATCAAAGTTAGATCACCGTTCCCATTTCAATTTCATGGTAAGATAACAGGTTAGAAGAATGCGAGTAAGAAGTTGAAGATATATAAGTAAGGTACGTTAGTGATTATTTCTTCGCTGTCGCATATAAA
This sequence comes from Plemyria rubiginata, assembly GCA_963576535.1. NCBI lineage: Eukaryota > Metazoa > Arthropoda > Insecta > Lepidoptera > Geometridae > Plemyria > Plemyria rubiginata. The sequence continues at coordinate 9,094,058 of OY754908.1, read as the reverse complement.
ACGCATGCTTAAATCCTGACAAGGTGTCCCGAGTCCAGAGTGCCAGAGTAGGTACGTCTGATTATATGCGAATACTGATTTATTTGCCAAATTTATTCAATGACGTCCAGTAGATAGTTGACAAAAACTATCACGACAAATGAATGCGATAAATGAACATGAATGTGCAGAATCTAAGACAAACCCCACAGAATTAAAATAATACCGGGGTTGGACCACGCACCAGTTAGTATTCTACAAATTTAATTACTGTTAATTTAATTACACCTGCTCATATTTAAAAAGGTTATGAGGTAGGATCTGATGATCACTATCGAGCCACTATTCTAATTGACAGAATGGATAGAATGGATTATTTAAGCTGGATGTGTCTAAGCACATGAAACATGGAAAAATAGGATGCAATCATGTGTATAACTCCTTATTTCGAAGAGGCTGTATAGAGGCTCGATAGTAAGTGTCGAACCATTTATTATCATCACTAAAAGACCTACCTAATACTGTTGCTCCTGTTTAACCTGGAGCCCTGTGCGTCACGGTGCATGATCAGCTTATTGTGTGTGAGTGAGCTGCGATGGTGTGAGTTAGGTGAGGATGTGTGGTTGTGCGCTTGCGACGAATGCAGCGACGTGAGGGACTCCATAGACTCGCCCTCCGAGAGCCGCCCGCTCGCTGAGTATGTGTTGCTGAAATGGGGGAAACGTGATGGATGTTGGCCAGTTCGTATTTACAAGTTACGATATTTTTTATAAAAAATTTAATAGTACAAGACCGGCTAGACCAGATATCTCGTGTATGCCGCTTGGCTCATAACTTTGGGATATCATAATATAACACTTTACTGTACGTGTACTGTATTATTAAAGTTCCAGTTTTTAGATTTTTTTTGCTTCAATTAAGGCGCAGCATACGGCGCGCCGCTACCTCGCTCGCACAATGGAATATTTTTAAAGATATAAAATAACTGAATATAGTTATGTAAAATTGCAATCGGTCAAGTTGTGGACAATGGCATTACAAAGATTTAGCAAAAATAAAATTTTAATCCAAGCAAGTTTTGATACATAAAAATTTGAAAAATATAAAGTCGCATTTTTAAGTATGAAAACTGGCTTGGATCAAAATTTCATTTTCGCTAAATCTTTATAATGCCATTGACAACAACTTGACCGATCGCGATTTTACATAACTATATTTAATGATTTTATATCTTTAAAAATGTTCCATTGTGCAAGCGAGATAGCGGCGCGCCATATGCTGCCCCTTAACGTACCAAGACAAGTATAGATTTTGGCTATGCTAGTTTGGGTATCTTTCCGTAATCTTTGGATGATTTATCAAAAGATTAATAGTTATTCAAATGTAAGAAACGTAGTTACATAAGGATACATTTTTAACTGGCCAACGGAAGTAGGAAACCTGAAGCATGATTATGATACACACAATGCACAAGTAACCTTTACCAATAACATTTCTTAGAATATAGCACAAGAACATGGACCACACAATGATAAGAATAATGACAATGAGTATGACAATGTTATGAAACACAATTATCAGATTATAACAATTATCAATGGATTATACAATAAACCAAAACATTCACATACATAAAGTAACCTATATTAATTAGGTAGGTACCTGTGTCTTAACCAAGGCGCATAGGGTATTCCATAGTCTGACTTGACTTCTGAGTAGGTTTGCGTGTCTGAAAGACTGCCATCGCTGATTTTCATCCCACCCCTCGGAGTAACTCTGAAAATAATGAAAACTTTTAGAGATATATCCAAAAACAACACTTAAATCCTGCCCACCTGTTGCATTCCAATGGTTCTATGTAATCAGGGACTTTAGAAATTTAAGTGTGTCTAGGATCATGGTGTTCTAGAAGTTATGGGACCTAGGCCCGTCTCGTGATTCGATTGCATTAAGAACATTTGGCAAACAAATAAGATAAAACTGTCTATGTTCAAACACAAATAATAAAGACTACCTGAATGTATGGGTCATTCTACAAAACACCGCACAGTACAGAAAAACTTTTTACAATTAAAATGACATGTCTGATGTCTTCACAACATGAAAAGTTTGTCCACAATGAATTAAGTAACTCAGTAATTTTATTAGTGTTCCATACAGAGTTGAACTTGGTAGGTAAATAAAATGTATGTCATTATTAATCAATGGACACTGTTTGACAGAGAGCAATAAACCCAATAATCAAATAACTGAATTAAACTGTTGCTCATTAAGTAGGTATGTATTGATCAAATGTTTATTATTTATTTACTTTATTTGATCTGAGATAAACCACTGTTCGACTTTGAAACTTTCAAAGAGTAGCTAGAGGCAAATCAACAAATTTAATAATGTTTTGATGAGAATAGACACATTTATCTTGAGCAAGTACTCTATCTACTTTCTATGAATGTAACAAAAGATCTGAGTGGCTGTCTTGTCTCTTGCCTAGAAATTACATCCTACTATTGTTTTAAAAAATAGGTGTGAGTAGATAAATAAAATCAGATAAATTAAAAAAAAAATGTTTATTAACAATGTATCGGAAATTCTCTTCTATGATGCAACACAGCTTTAGGTTGCCATGACAGTGTTATAAGCAACAGATTTGATTCCCTATATTCTTTATCGTAACAAAAAACTGCTATAAAAGAGCATTTCAACAAATCAGGCTTAAAAATTCAGTGTGAATACAGCCCTGGAAGAACTATTTCAATTAAAACCAACATTCAGTCTAGTCACTGAGAACAAATGAATCATCTTTGTACTCGCTTGATTAATTAAGGTTTCAGTGGCAGTTTCATTACTAGCCTGATGACTGCCAAGGGCATTGTCTGAGAGAATAAAGGTTTTCTAATGTAACCAGGCCACTAAAGATAAGTAGGTACTTATGGATAAATGCATTTAACCACTTTTATGCCGGCACAATGGATTTTCCATTGCATGGAATGACGGCATACTAAAAGCCAAAGGCTGTTTTATTGAAGTAAAATAAACCCTGGTCTCATAAAAGAGTAGTCAGACGCACATCCAAACAGTATGGACCTTGTTTGACACCTGCCTGTAGAGTAGAATAGAATAGATGTTTATTTGACGAAGTAGGGGTTTATAAGTATTTGTTTTGTGTGTGCTAGAAAGGAGCTATTGTACCTACCTACTACCTATTTGACAATAATATAAGCTTTAGTGACCTGGGCTCGTACCAACATCATTCATAATTCAATAGTACTTTTATGTCAATGTCTTATGTCAACTGCATAGAGTCAGCTTTTATGTTGAAAGTACATTAATATTCAAATAAGAATGCTTCAAGAGATGGTGGTACGGGCCCTGGAAGCTTCAGGTTTTTTTAATTTTTAGTAGTAGACAGGAGTAGATACCTGTGGTGATGGAATAATGCAGCAAACTCATGTGTTCCAGGTTTAGGAAGTGACTGTGATCCAAGGAGCCTCTCTCGGACTGATGCAGACAACTGTGCAGCAGCTGTACCTCCCAATGAGTAAGATTTAGGCCCAATGCCATTCTCTGGAAACAAAATTAAGGCATTTTTAAACTCAGAAGATCTAAGATTTGGAAACACAATTTTTACCTCACTCTCAAACATACAATTTTCGGTTAGGGGTTTGCTTTGTGTATCGACGAATACGATCCACAACGACGCGAAAAGCCAGGCTAGGCATTTGGGTGGATTAGGTGGATATATTATGGGTTTCATATAATGTGCGTACTTACTATGGATTTGAAGATCTTGTGTACAAGTTTGTGTGCCGCCGGAAACTTTTACTTTCGTTCTGGGTACAGCTGAGACTTGCGCTGTTCTACCACCGCCGTCTGTAATGTTAGATAAAACAATTGATTATTATAAGAAAAACTAAGACGCATAATATTAGCGAACCTACGTAGGTGTAGGTACTAGGGCCGCATTCCGAAATGGCTATAATCGATCACAGCGCTCACATCCCCTCACAGGCGTTCCGAATTAGATATTGCGATTATGACAGCTCAGAGCTGTCAACAATTCGGAACGCTCGTAAACGCACTCACAGAAACATCCTAGGAATCATAACCTCAAACCCTGTGTAACAAACTGGGACTGCTTGGATATTTTCTGGATTTGTTTTTTATGATCGCAGAACATATTATACCCTATAGCGACTATAATGCGACTGAAAACATGTAACCTCATCACAAATAACAACAAAACACAAATGCACAACTGTCATTTTTGACAGCGCTCACAGTGATATTAGAATATGGCATGGTCGCCGTAATCGCAAGATGGCGCATATCATGACGTCATCTATGACGTTTCACGGGTCATCGTTATCGCGCTCACGCTAATTCGGTACGGGTTTGTGAGCGCTCAAATCGATTATGGCGTATTTCGGAACGCGGGGTAGATAAGGTGTTACTATTGTTTGTTTGTTTTGTTTTTTTCAAAGAGTATACCAATACATACAATAACTACGGCCGCATTCCGAAATGGCTATAATCAATCACAGCGCTCACATCACCTCACAGGCGTTCCGAATTAGATATTGCGATTATGACAGCTCAGAGCTGTCAACAATTCGGAACGCTCGTAAGCGCACTCACAGAAACATCCTAGGAATCATAACCTCAAACCTTGTGTAACAAACTGGGACTGTTTTGATATTTACTGGATTTGTTATTTTATGATCACAGAACATAATTATACCCTATAACGACTATAATGCGACTGAAAACATGTAACCTCATCACAAATAACAACAAAAAATAAATGCACAACTGTCATTTTTGACAGCGCTCACAGTGATATTAGAATATGGCATGGTCGGCGTAATCGCATGATGGCGCATGTCATGACGTCATCTATGACGTTTCATGGGTCATCGTTATCGCGCTCACGCTAATTCGGTACGGGTTTGTGAGCGCTCAAATCGATTATAGCGTATTTCGGAACGCGGGGTACGTATTTTTTTTGTCATTTGTTTACATATTTTTTGACATTTATCTAACTGATAAACTAGTGATAATGCCACTGTCAAGTTAGTTTTACATCTTGTTTTCGGACATTGCAAGAAGCAACATTGTAGCATTTTCATTTTGTTAATTTTTTAATTTGAATTTCGAGTAATTTCGGTGGCATTTTGGCAAAAAGTGTAAGCATTTAGATTATAAGCGTATTACTTATATCCTGATTTGACCGAAAATGTTTCAAAGTTCCAACGTTTGAAGAAAACCCCCTCCCCGCTACCATTTTCTTCAAAACCGGATGGAGATGTGATGATGAGAGATTGGATGAAAAACAAATGACGGCCGACTAGACGTAGTAGTCAAAATCCTTGGACATGACTATAGACAGACTTGACATGAACTTGTATTCAAATTCCTTGATACCTTCATCCAAGATACTCTACACACTTGACACTGGCAAGATAGTATGTCCGGAAAGGAGCAAAAAATTACATATGATTTTACGTAACGCCATCTAGCGTCGAGTAGAAGGTAGACTCAGAAATATTTAGTTCTTTATATAGCCGCTAGATGGCGTTACGTAACTATTTTCACAATTTCCGGGCACGTAAAAATTCACTAACCCCAATTAAAAAATACAGTAAACTAGGTACATACTATGCCCCTGCTGACCGTGCTGCGGTGCTCCATTAGATTGAGGAGGCTGCTGCATTCCATTCTGTCTTTTTACATATCCAAAGTTCTGTGGAACTTTCGCTTTACTGGACGAACAACTGCTTCCGTTTCCTCCACTTGATACACTGGAAGGTCGTGATCCACCACTTGGCGACTGGAGCTGGAAATTTCAAAGAGTTAGCTTAAAACTAAACTGTGCACCTAAGGCAGGAGGTAAGAGGAGGCTAATACTGCGCTAGTACCTAGGTAGGTAGTGTACTAAGGTACCTATAGCTAGGTTATGGTACGTCCAGTTTAAAATTTACTGATTTCATACCTGCTGTGATGATCCACCACTTCTTGAAGAATGCTGCTGACTAGAAGAACTTTGGGCATACTGCAAAGAAATAAAGTTGGCAGGTTTATTTTCAATATCTATAATCTCTATAATAATTATTAATTATTATATATATATATATATATAGCGTGTAACGGAAGGGGGTATCAACCCTGAAGGAGGTGAATGTGCTCATGAAACTCAACAACTTTCCCCAAAGAACATAGGTCGAAATATGAAAAAAAAATTTGGCTCTCCCATAGTAAATCAATCAGCTGGTAGTCAGTTTTGTAAGGGAGGGCCAAATTTTTTTTTCATATTTCGACCTATGTTCTTTGGGGAAAGTTGTTGAGTTTCATGAGCACATTCACCTGCTTCAGGGTTGATACCCCCCTTCCGTTACACGTACATATATATATACATATTTATAGTACCTAGTTTGATAATTTTACGAACCTGCGGATGCGGCGCAATGCCAAGCTGTTGGGCTGCAGAGAGCTTTTCCCGTTTGTGATGCTGCGGTGAATGGTGACCCGTCCGCCGCTCGCTCTTATCACTTCGCCGGCCATGCGAAGGGCTGGGAGGCGCTGGAGCTGGTTGGCTCTGTAAAAACATGTTATTTTTATGGTGCACCACCCTGACCACCAACCATCAAGCCAACCAACATAAGGCTTCTCTCAATCCAAATGCATATTTATAGTCTACCAAGCAGGCACATACTAGTAAGTAGGTACCTACCCAGGTACTTGGTACCTACCTAGTCAGTCTTTCATTAGGTAGGTAACTATCTAATCCAATTGATAGAATGCGGGATGAATCATTGAATGCACTGGCATCGGATATCGATTGGTTCAAAAACGGCATCACTTTAATAAATTACTGACTGTTCCCAACTCGAGTATGTTGGAGTTAAAGTATACTGTACCTATGTATGGCTGAGTCAAAACCAGATTAAAATATTTATGTTCAAGGAGAAGATCAGAAGTTCATTCTTCTTTTCAGTCTTTTTGTTGTTGGCAATATTACATACACAGTCAATGTAATACGTATCTACTTAAGGCGTTGACAACACCTAATATTTCTCTCGCTCGCACGAGTGATTTTATATCCTCAACAAGTCAAAACGTGCGAGCGAGAGACATTAGCTCTTGTCTTCACCTTAAAAACTACGCTACATACCAGCCTACTACAAAAAATATCTAACTATTTAGGCACTCATCATCATCAGCCTGAAGAAAATCATTGATAGAATAAGCACCCCAAATATATTTCCAAGAACAAATATTTACCTACCCAAGATTCTCTGACACTAGCTACATCTATATCTACAAATATAGACACAAACCGGGGCACCCACTCCAGGACTGTCCGTGTACTTCTTCCACGTGGTATCCTGCCTCGGAGCTTGCGGCTGCCGCTCAGTCTGCTGGCCGCAGTCGGCCTTGCTTCTCGTTCGTCCCACCACTCGGTACACAACGCCACTTCCACCTTCCATGCCTCTGCTGCGACTACCGCTGCGCCTGGGTATGACAAAATACGTTTTAATAAGCTAAGCTAAGCTTTCAGATCGGTAGGCCCAGTTTGTAAGGGTTAAAAACTATAACTGTTCATTATACGGGCGAATTCACGAATTATGAGTCACTGCCGCATGCCGCCTTGCGTAACAAAACGACGCGACGATGGATGCTTACTACGGAGACAGTTCTAAAGACTAGGTACCTCTTAGGAAAAATATTTTTAGAGGGAGTTTCCATCGTGGAAAGCTCTATGGTGACCTTTCCACGGCTTTTACTTTCTAAGGCTTGAAGATTTGTCATCATTAGCTCACGCAATGGTGGCGTAGGGGTAAAACCTTTTAGTGTTCGAGTAAAGCTTAAAATGTATTGTCAGGGGTTGGAATAGGCAAGTGGTTTACAAATCGTTCTTTGTACGGTTTCTCGCACAAGGTTCTAATTAATTTACAGTTGCCGTGGAACCCCGTCGCTTCAAAACAAACGTAAAATACCACCTAGACTGTGTATATAGACACAAACAGATTGGCTTAATAGCGCTACTGCGATTGGCCCTGAAACTGTGCTCATTTTGTTTGTTGTTATCTGGAGAGTAGAGACATTCCAGTTATAGTTCAGGCTGTGATGGGAGTCATATGGGAACCGGGATCCTCTACGGAAATACTCCTAAAAGAGGCAGCGGATAATGAGAGAGGTTCTTGTTTGACGAGATTATTGTTGGGAGTCACAGGATACACGAGGTCTTAGGCTATGAACAACACTGCTGCTTTGGGACTTCGGGTTCCCAATGGGATCGCAAGGTTTGGTCAGGAGTGTGACATCACTTTTCTTATAACCTTATCAGATGGTATTAGCCTATTTTGTAGTGAAAACAAAATATATGTTCAGTGATTGACCGAACAAAGGTTGCAACTTCACAAAGTCAAGAACTTAGGAAACACTTTTACATAAATGCGATAATTCCATCGATCTCACTCAGTCCGCCTTTTACAGATCACGCTACCTCAGTAGTAATCGAGCCACTCACAGTCGTATCATACTTTGTTTTATTTTTCTTCCACGCTACCGCCCTCGTGACAGACTAATTAGATATCCTGATACTTTGCTAGCATTTTATTTTTCTTTCTGCATTTAAGCAACAAAAAGGTCTGCTCTATTATTTTAATTTGTGCTTGAGCTACAGCAGCCACAAGCAGCCACCTAGAGCTTTATTTTGTCGTAAAAATAAATCATCCTTCTTTGCTATATTTTTTAGTAGGACCTTACTTAACTACTATAATTTCTTGCTAAGAAGGGCGTTCAATTGCTAGAGGAGAGCCCTAGGGGCTGTACAAGAGAAGTGAACTAAGTACTGACATACTTCATAACATCAAAAAGACTTAGAAAAAATTGGTTGTTCACAATAAAATAAGATCCTTAATAGAGACGAGGTCAATGAATATTACCTATGATAGCACTGTGTTCTGTTCTTTTGAAAGCCAATCATGCCACGAGTTAAAGAGGTAATTGGGGTGCAGGCTTAATTGTCTCAAATTTGTGAAGCTGAGAAAAAGTGGGATCAGCTAGCTAAACAGCTTGGCAAGCGTTAATTTTCCAAGTGGGAAGGCGTGTATTTTGATTATAATACACCATCCAATACATAAGATAAAGTTTTAGTGGAAAGCCAATGCTATTGTGTATACCAATACATACACTACTACTACAGCAGCTGATGAAAATTAATAGCATTAGACTGCTGCATGCGCAACAATGTTCAATCTTTGTTTAGATGGGGTAGATAGTAGACAAACCAGCATTGAGTGCTCTCAGCTAACGTCATTGAAAGCCTGTGAGGTCATTTTCCATCGTAAAAGCGGTGCTTGAAGAGCCTTGGGTGGAGAATTCTGTTTGACGGGGATAAGATAAAAGAGGACATTGATGAACGCAACATGTTTCGACCTAGTTTCAAAGATGCTTGGCAGAGAGTGCACTGGTGGCGTAATTCCATGAGCTTTGAACATCGCAAAATTAAAATCTTAGTCAATCAATATCTACGGTAGTTCGTTCAAAAGAATCACTTTGAAGTCTTAAAACTAGATGAATCTAGGTGCCAGTTTCACGCAACTAAACCTAGAAGATCAAACAACAAATTATCTTGTTTTTTTACCGTGATTTTGTACATGTAATTTACTTTATTTAGTCAACTTTTTATATTCAATAATGCAAGTACCTACTTAAAAAGGATTTGCAGTGTGCTAGCTTAGTGAGGTGTAGAAAAGCAGAAATATGTATGGGCAGATTATCAGAAGTGAATTCAGAAGTACCTACTAGCCAAAATGTGCTAGACTAAACACAAAAGTAAAGGCTTATTTTTGTCAATCTTATTGCAGGCAACTGTACCTTATCTAACGTTTGGTAGAACCACTTTGGTAGGTAGGTAAATAAATAATCACTTCATATTAATCACAGTCATTGGAGATCAATGGAGCCTTTATGCTGAAGAATTGAGATCATTTATTTTTGAACGCTTGAACGAGGTGGCTATTTTCGTTCCCTTGATAAGCCATCACAGGCTGATACCATACAGATTGTTCCGAAGATAATTTGCCAATGACTGGGCTTTAATTAATTTGATCTCCAGATGAAATTATAAGGATTTTTATATTTTTATTTAATATTATTGAAAATCTCTTTATTTTTTGCCACTTTTTAACAGGGTTTTCAAAGTATGATTTTCATTTTAAAAAGGAAATAATAAATGAATCCTGATATTAGATTGTTTGTTAGTTGCTTTGGTGCTCACTTACGAAAAAAAACAGGGTATATGTGACCATAATACCCTGTGAGATTAGCTATGTAATAGTTTCAAGTTAATTTGAATTGTATAATTATTTTGTATGTCCCACAGGCTCTGCTCGGCGAGTTCTTTCAACAGTTCACGCCGAAGATACTTTGCAAGTTTCTACCTTTTTTTAGAACAATTCAACAAAAACATTCTACGCAGTCAAGGAATTCTTCTGAACAAAGCAAGTGCAGAAAAATGGAAAAATCCTTCCTCCGCAATAAAGATAAGGCAGAAGTAAAAAAACTTTTTTTAACTTATCCGGTTCTTTCAGAGTCGTCCCACTTACGTAAAGTACTACAATTACCGGAGTAAGAAATGGGGTCCTTAACTCCTTGAAAGAAAGATGCATGGTGAGCACGTGAATGAATATTTCATTTCTGTTATGAAAATAAGAATGAAATGTAAGAAAACTTATATATTTATTCAACATAGTATAATATTCATATAAACTTTATAATTTATTAACACAGGACCCCGGTTGCTTTGTTGTCATCGTGTTATCGTAAATATTAATAAAATTTAAATAACATTGAATTTCTGTGCTATAATTTTCCATGGATGAAACTAATCTTTCTGCTACTACTACTAAACTTTCTGCTTAATGCTACTACCAACTGAGCTGTGACGGGTTCTATAGAAGGCATTCAATTTGAACGCTTCAACCTACTGCAATACGGCACACGGCAATGGTTTTCTTTTAAAATACCTATGTACGACCCCTCTCAAAAAACTCTCTGAAAACAGCATGCACTTTGTCTCAGGTTAAGTAAACCGTAATAGATTACAAGCGCAGAAGCCTTTGCGGAATGACTGCAGACCCGCAGTGCCCTACTTTAGCAAATAGGATGCAATCTTCGCCCACGGATAGACGAATGTCCAACCGAGCGTGTTACGAAAACGTTTGATGACAAACGCCCATAGCTACCTACTGAACATCAGTGTCTTTGATAACGAAGTCCCTTATTCCTTTGTTACAAAAGCGATCTGCTGGAAGTTTGTATAGAGCAACGCTGTTTTCGTCTGTAGACAGCAAAATACTGCGGAATTGACTTTGAAGTATCGGTTTCAGTTGCAGCCAAACCCACACACACATTTATAAGAATGAATATGCGAAATTTTATGTTCCAAAGGAAGCAAGGAACCACACAAAGGTATGGTACGTTAACTGGTTGAAATTTCACAATTTATTAACTTTCTCTAACTTTCTCATCTGCAGTGCCAATGACAGAAGGTTGAAAAGTTATAAAAGTTTAAGCTTAGTTTTGGCGACACTTAGGACGAATGTTTTGGCTTACTGCCATTCATGTTACCTCGTGTAGGCACCAAGACTATATACCTATAACTAATGGCCTCTTGCCAGAACCAAGTTATATTATTCTTTTATACATTTTCCCTCGAACATATTTATACGTAAGTACGTACTTCCCTCGAAGATAAGTGTGAGGTACTCAAATTTATGTAATGCATTCTAGAAGGCCAGGAAACAAGCTCCACGTTTAGTTTTGCTGGTATTTTATTGCATTTCATTTGAAGTAATTATTTTTGAAAAGAAAATTACAATAAAATACATGTATTAACAAAATACTTAAGTTGAGCTAATCTGCAGACCAGGCAAACGATTTAGAGAAATATCATAATTTAGTGAAATTCATTTTAAATTAAATAAATAAATAAATATTGGTGGACTTTCCACACAGCACTATCTAGCCCCAAACTAAGCTTATGCTTGTGATATGGGAACCAGATAGCTGATATACTACTTATATACTTTTTTTTTTGTAATTACATACTTATAATATTATATAACACCCAGACAGAGAACAAACATCTGTGTTCATCACACAAACGTTTGTTCACGGTGGGAATCGAACCCACGACCTACGGCGCAGAAGGCAGAGCTACCACCAACTGAGCTACGTAGGCTGTCGAAATTGGATTGGTTTCTGAAAGACTGATAAAAACTAATGGGATGTCAAGTAACTTGCTATCTCTATCTAATTCGATGTAATAGCTGAAATGGCAACATCGAGCTTTCAGAAACCGAAATACTCCGCAAACAAAACTGTAGGTTCATTTATGAAAAGTGAGGATCAATTGTACCTAAATAAGTTAGGTAGCTATTCAAGTTGAAACACAGCTTATAGTTAGTTCAGTCACCTGTTTGTTAGTTCACGTTAGCCCATTGATCTTTTTCAGATAAAGAAAGGCATTCAGATTTACCTACTTCTACTACCTACCTCATGTTTAACAGACTATGAGGAAGTATCTTTGTTTGGAACAGAAAAAAAAACAAAACAAAAACTCATTTCTCGCCTCTGTATACAGGGGAGCAGAAAAAAACGTCCGAATTAAAATCCTAATGAGAAACGCTGCTTTATAATAAGGGCACGTATACCGTAAGAAAGGAGTTGTAAGGATGCACTAATCCACGCCCACACTACACCCTCCGTTGTCATTTGAAACATTGGCGTCTTAATGAAAACTGAAAGCCCGCAGCCACGTTCTAATGATGACGAATCTGAAAGGAGCAGCCAGGTTCCTCATTATCAGTATGAACGAAACCTCCACTTCCAGCTCATCATTATCTCTGAATGATAAATACAGTGTCGTTTTGTTTCATTTCAACGTGAGCTCAGACAATACAGATTTGCGGGCTCTAAGAAATTTGAATTTACGCGGAGGGTGAGGTTGGGCCGTGAAATACAAATATTGATGTAAGCTGGAGGGTTTTCGCCGCGAATTTTTAATTAAAATGGCCGTGAATCGGCTTAAAGTTATCAGCAAGATTAACATCGCTTGAAAGTACAAATAAAATAGCAATTATTTTTTGCTGATTGAGATTTTAATCAAGTGTTGTTAATGCTTTCAGGAATCTGCCAAAGCTTAGGGATAGTTGTTTTGCAAAGTACTTACAAAACATTGTAAGTAAAACGTGACTTACTATTAAAATAACTCGTGAAAGTATAGATGATGCAAAAGTAGACATGGAAAGTTATATCAACACTGTTTCAGTGAGCGCTGAAAGCTATTCAAGCCCAACGGACATCCTGCCGGTGCATTTCAAGTTGAATTCAGCCGTTATCAGAAGAGAGAGGCTAGCACCGGTCCGAACATTTCAAATAACAATTCAACATCTTTTATACGAAGCTTTGGCTAACCCGTCTACATTTATCAAATATCATGCCTATTTCAGATGCTAAGCAGCGTTTGCTGTGTTGTGTGGTTGTCGGTACTTTTTTTTACAACTAGCTGAAGGAACAAGCAGATGTCCCACCTGATGTTAAGTGGTTACCATCACTTATGACAAAGCATTGCCTCGTAAGTCACACACGATAGGAACGTGCACTACGATGCACTGCCCTTCGTCCATCAACTTGAGGCATACAGAGGACATAGAACATATTACGTATGTTAAGCCTCATGTGCCTGTAATTACACCGATGACCACACTATTCAAACCGAAACAAGCAACGCTGCTTGGCAGCAGAAAAAGGCGTGATACAAGCACATGAGGCTTAAAATCTGTATGCCTGAAGTTGACGGAAGTTGTAAGGCACATTCTTATCGTGCGTGACTTATGAGGCAATGAGGTATAAAAGTGATAATGTTATACTTTACTATCCTATACTTTGAACTACCTACATGATTTGTGAAAAATTCGCTGGCAAAATTTGAAACGTCCAAACTGGTGCTGGGATACTATTGACTTCAATGTTTCGACGCGCGAGATACGAGTAGCTCACTGACGGTGGAAACTGGATCCTATTTTTATCAGTTTTCTAAACTATGTTTCCATTTTAGTTCCTCTATATATTCTGCTCACCCCTGGACCAGAATGGCAGGCAAATAAAAAGAATAAACAACAACGGGCTCGTACAACATCAGACAGTACATACAACCCTCAAATAGAGACCTAGAGAAGAAGGTCACCAACGCTACCAAACAATAGAAGCTAAAGCAACACTTGCCCCCCCCCCCACACAGGCCCAAACATAATAGAATAAATTTATATCAACAGAAACAAACCAGCTCCCACGACGGTTAGTCACCGAGGGAGCTCACGACTACCACCCCCCCTAAGAAACCAAGGAACCTCACAAATTCTCAAAAAAAAAAATGCTACCTACAATGAATGTGAGAACACTGCTATCAACTGATCATGTCACAGAGTTAAGAAACAGGGGGGAGGCCTTTGCCCAACAATGGGATGACCTATATATAACCATACACTTTAAATATGAGTAATAAATAAAACAATAAAACAAGCAAAACAAAATAGGTAACAGTAATTAATAATGTTAAAATTAAATTGCAAACAATTATATTATGTTAACTACTTATATAAGTTATAGGAGGCTTAAATAAATAAAAAATAAAAAATATATTCTGCTTTGTTTATGACCAGTTTCAATTATTTTTTTGTCTCTGAACTGCAAAACTAGCATTTTTTTATCCAAGTTTTGGTTTTTCCTTTTCGATAGAAGGAATCATAATATTTCATTTTCAATTTGGTCAAAAAATGTGAGTGTACGGGGTGTCCCAGAACTCAACGTCAAGCCGAAACTGGGCGACAGGATTGATTTTAAACATCATGAGAAAAATCTGAAACAAAAACCTAACTCATGCGCTTTGAAAATTATGGGCATTTAAAAACCTAAAAATTTGATCAATTTGTAAGCATTTTTCGGTTATTGTAGTTAATTTTTATTATTTTTGTTCATTTAAACTTTGGAACCGTAACCTTATATAATATTTCTAAGAATCACAGTCAAAAATAATGACTTTAGTTTTTTTTTAATATCAAAAATATTTTTTCTGATTTTTCTCATGATGTTCACAATCAATCCTGTAACCCGTTTTGGCTTGACGTTGAGTTCTGGGACACCCTGTACATTTACTTTTATAGCCGTATCCGATAAAAGTCAACTATCTAAGTACATAATATGGAACTATTTTGATATGTTTAAACTTCTTTGAAAATCATCTAGTAATTGACTAGAATATCTCAAGAGTATTACACTAATCAATTCAAAAGTCAGAGTAAGTTTGGATATGAAATATTTAGTTTACATTGCCGCACTGCTATTGAAGCGAATTAGGACCAACGAATGTTACGCCGGTCGTCATTCTTTGTGCTCAAAATTGCACAACCACAAATACTACTGTAGTTTTCTGTAGACTAGTTACCTATCGAAAGCTATAAGAAACTTTTTCCCTAAGGCTTCTTTGAAAGGACTTCGAACGGAAAAGTTCCTATCCAACGCTTCATTAATTCTATTAGATAGCAAGCGAGAATCCATGTTGTATTCGCGCACCCTCGTCAAACTTGAGAAGCTTCCTATTAAACATAAATACCTATATTCGGCAACCTTCTAAAATTCCTTTCGGTTTGAAAGCATAATTAAAAAATGCACACCAAAATCTTATTTACCTCTTGGAATGCGATATTAATCTACCTTATTTAGTACATAACCAATTTGAATTTAGAATTAGTTTCGATGCTACTTAAATCGCGCCAGACAGTGTGCTTGAAGCTTTTCCCAGGGTGCTATTTTTTACACTATACCCCTCAAATAGTAGATAGGTACCTGTGCTAAATTTTAGAAATAGAATTCTTGAAAATTTGAGAGTTCTAGTAATGAATAACTGGACTTCTACTTTATCACTAAGAAGTGTAAGGTTGGTGTAAAAAGAAACCTCGACAAAGGAATTGGCCCGTGCAAGCTCAGGGCTCAGGTACACAAAACTGTGCCAGACTTTACTCATTAAAATTTCAGCATAGTTGAACAAACAGTAGAACACAATGCTGCCATATCCAAACGAGAATTTAAAAAGTTTTTCTGCTTGTTTCCGTATTGCATGCGTATTTTTGTTTTGTTCGAGCCTGCTGCGGAAGCTTTTGTGGGCGTGCCCGAGCGTGCCTTGTGAATTAACATTTTATATAAAAAAGTTTTTACTTGTTTCCACAAACAAAGGCATAAAAATATAGTGACCACGCGCGTCTTTCCTTTCATCATGAATTTTTTTTTAAACATTGGTACAATTCTTGTTAAAGTTCCATTTGTTTGTTGTAATTTTTCAAATGTCATTATATATGCCAATGTTCTGGCTTAAATCATCGGAACGTATCAGTCTCTCTGACAATATAATATGCTAGAGTTATTATTTTGTCATTGATAGCCGATTGCTCAAGAACATGATATAGGTACATAAAATACTTGTAGCTCCCGTTTCACGTTTTCAATCACAAGTTGTGGTCGGCGCAATTGAACTAATAGGACCGATCAAGGCAATCGGGACGCATTGATGTACCAAGCCACCAACGCAGACGGGACGGATCTTCAGTCTAGACTAGATAAGAGCTTTCAATTTTCATTTCGGCACGGTAGATATTTGTCTCTACCTTAGAAAGTTTTATTTGTATCTTTAAGTTTATTTTCTTTAGAAAGCTCAGTTTTATTAAAAGGTGAAATATTAACTGTTACCAATACGTAAAACAGGATATTATTCAGTAATTTTTCCATTCTCTATTCAACTAAATCATAAGGATCGACCTAAATCCAAATTTCATTATAATAAACGGCTCGAAAGTTATGGCCTGACAAACCTCATACATACAAATACAATGTTATAGTGTTTCCCAAGTGGATTGTAAGATCATAAGAGATCAGATATTGAAATATATGAATTAATATATATGAATTAAATTTTTTTAACATTATACTCCAGTTACCTACTTAAGTGATCTAGTGCGCTAAGAACCGGACTAGATTATCTGTATCCCGGCTCTTAGCACCTCCCATCAGACTATATTCATGTACCTACATTGTAGCTTTCTGTGATATGAGACAAGAAAAGTAATATGAAATAAAAAAAAAATACAAGAGCGTGATATTGTGTGTGTGTGTGTGTATACATGTGTGTGTTGTGTGGAGCTGATTTCCACAAAATATTCACTGAATCAGATAATTGTTATTACAATTTTAATTGAGTGAGCTAGTCTAACATTTTGATGAATCATGAGCATTTGCAGCCCTTCGCACCCTAATCGATTGCACGCTCATATTTTATATTCAACCATTACCTAAAGTTGACGAATTCCAATTTATACCCGACTATATTGAAAATGCGTGGAGTTTATTTCGTATATGTAAGATACACGCATACGTCATGATTTGGTCGGTTGACTCCCATTTAAAGGAGGGAGGGCAAAGTTTAATGTAGCGGATTGAATTTTATGGCGATCGGGGTACGAGCTACATACTAGCTTTCATGTATTCTATGACACTGGTGGGTGTTGTCACAGAATACACAATAGTACTAGGCAGTGTTGGTGTCGTGTCGGACCTCTACAAAACTCATTTGAGTGTAAAAAGCTATTTTCGAACGTCGAACATCTTTCTAATTAGAGATGGATAGGATTAATGTCGATGATAATGAAAATCAGTGAACCAGTCAAATAATGTGAGGTGAAATGTTCGTGTCTATACTCTCACTCTTTTTTTTAAATAAGTGCATTCGTACCTACATATAGTTATGACTAATATGACGATGGCGATGGCCCACAGGCATTTATAATTCGACAAAACTAAGCAATAAAGGTTTTTTGAAATATTTAAGCGTGTTGCTATATTTAGTGTAGAAGAGAAGAGAAGATAAGAGTCAAAACCTTATTTTTTTATTATGAAAATAATAATAAATTAATGTTGAAACATACAGAACCCTCATAAGTTAACGCGATGGAATTACTCCGGCTGAAGTTTGAATCTTCAATGACATTACAATTTCAATGAAATTGAGAACCTTGGATTTCCCACCCCTGTCCAATATAACACCATTTCGAAGTAATAACCTTACACTGCCTTAAAGGGATCGACCCGGGCTAACACACAACATATTGGCAATATCGTTACAAAGTAAGTTTGAAATTTGTATTATCTTGTACAAAACAAAATCGTTTTTTAAGAGATAAGTGCTACTATGACAATAAGTAAACGGTAGTATACTTACAATAATATACAGCGGTCTACAGTGAAAACGATAATTGGTCTGAAAGTTCATCATAGATTTTTGATTGAATTTGGTCTGTGGTTAATTGTGACGTAACACAACACACAACAGAAAAGTAACAATGCTGAGAGCACCACAAACAAAACCGCGAAATACTCAATAAAATGTCAACACTGACGTGAATGTGTACCTACTGCTCTCGTATACTACGAAAGTAAAAACTCCACAAGAAGGGGATAGAAAGTTACTGGAATGGCATTATTAAAATGTATATAAAAACAGCTTAAAGCCGTTACCAATTTGAACATTCGTCACATTATTTTGTATCATTAAATAGGAAATTATTGCGATATTGTGCCAGGACTGGCGGCCACATGTCCCAGCAATACGTTGACTTCGCCAACAGCCACATGCTTGCAAGGTTATTGCCTTGTGGACAATAAAATAGCCTAGTTATACCACTATTTTACTCTACTGTAAAATTGTCTTACCGATTTGATAAATCCTTTGTCCATTTTCACAAACACAATACAAATATATATACTTATGATAATCCGTATTATCTAATAAGCACCGTACGTAAGCTACGCGAAGCAAAGACACATAGCAAGGCAACACCGATCCTTACGTTAATCCGCGATATCATACAGCTTGTAATGTAAATACTACACGCGTATTGTCGTTCCTTGAAAGGCACAACGCGAGTGGTCCACTATAGTCTAGCACTACATAACACTTTATCTTCACGAGTGTATTCCTTTGTTAAGGTCCATGGCGTCAGCTGTGATCGGCGTGTTCGGTTCGCGTCTGCCGACATGGAACGATCGATGCCGGCAACAGATTTACATTTTCCGGCTAGGGAATCGGGAAAGTTTTGTGTGTGCTGGAGCGGGCGGACAAAGCGCCCGCACGCTGGAGTAGCGCGCCGCCGAGTGACGCCGCCGCCGCCGCGCCGCCGCCGTCACCGTCAAGCCACCGTGCGTCGCCCGTCATCCCACCGACTCGAAACCGACACCGCACACATTGTACCCACATTGATGTTTACACAATCACTTAGCAACGGTGCTGATTGTTTCTCAAACCGTCTAGTTCATATTTACATGTAACTACAATTTGAGATTGAGAGGAATAGATTTTCAGAGCAAATAATAATGAGAAACGCAAGGACATTATTGGGCACACTTTTATGTTAAGACAGTTAAGGTCTCTAATGGTGGTGTATTGTTAGGGGCGGTTAGGGTCGCGGTGATGGTGAGCGGAGGCGAGGGGGGCGGGTGAGTCGTAGGAATATCGATTTTACCCCCGCCCTCGGTGCGACAGTGTGAGTGTACCTACGCGAGTCCTCGCTGCGAACGGAAAACAGCGTCCGAATATAACCGATGTAGACAAAGGTTTCATTCACACGGACACACGTCCGCCGATTGTCGCGATAGTTTGCTTTACAGATAAATGTACCTTTTTCTCAAAATAGACAGCTTAATGAACTTGAAAATCATGGTCTACGATGTCTTAGGACCGTGCTACGATGCCTTACGACGCTGCTACGAAGCTGCTACGCCAACAAGACTTGAATGCGGGCCCAAACTTCTTAAGGTTTTAATCCGAGGTTTGTTTTTCATTTCTACCCCTACATCTAAGTATTCTTTGGGGTGCATTGTTTGCTCCCCGCATTTGCGTGATTGTGCGTTTAATTATGTTGGCTTTCACGCCCGTAAACAGAAGATCACCTACAAATCCACTTACATCGTAATAGTAATCACAACTTTGGTTGTGTACGAATCAAATAAGAAAAGGATAATTTGCATGCAGACAAAAGATTACACAAGAAATTACGAAGTCATGAATGAACAAGGTCACATTTTGGAAGATAGTGATGAAAAACGGCCCGACCACTTGTGGATTTAAGAAGGCTCTGTCTTCCCTGCTGATACTGTATTCACTTAAACTTCCAACATTCGTATGTCAGATACAAAAGTTTGAGCAATCATAAAATTTACTAAATTGATTACGCAGAAGAAATGAAATAAACATGAAATCTATGAAAAATTACTTTGCATTGAACGGATACAAATAAATGCGTTATTTATCTATCTATCTATCTATACAATCAAATGGACGCAATGAAAGCTAAAAATTGAAAAATATTTTTTATCCAGAAGAATGGCCCCTCAGCTCTAAAAAGCGCAACCATTACCGGCGCATCCCATCATGGCAATGAATCTCGCGCCCTGAGGGAGCGTTTTAATTTGAGTTTTATTGCGGATCTAGAGCCACCCTGTGCTTGCTCATGGCAAACCCCACACAATCGAATCTAAATAAAAGCCAAATAGTAAGGAAAGCCAAATAGGAAGAAAATGGTGGTGAACTTACCTTTCATCAAGTTGCTGCAGCTGCGATGGTTGGTAATTCACCCTTCGACCATACAGTGACGCACCACCTTCCGACATATATCCATCCATAATATCGTTATTCCGAGCACATTCCATTTCGGCAATATTAATCCTCCTCAAGCAATCTCCATCTGACATGTAACCCGAAGCAATTTCCAAATCACAATAATCTGGATTCGAAAACCCGGGCCCATAGTTCCCTCGCAACCCGACGTTTTCCCGCCCGAAATTGGCTTTTACCGTATTAGCGTGGTGTGGATATCCTGGGATATTTTTTTGTGTTAAGCCTGACGTTCTCATCGGCAGTGTGAGGTGACTGTTGTATCCACGAAGTAGAGGCCTCATCGGCAATACATTCATCATCGGGCTATCTTCATCGCCCAAAGAGTTGTCTCGACAATGTGATGGTGTACTTGATCTGCTGTCACTATCTAATCTTCTGTTGATTTCCGTCAGAGTCCTGTTCGGATCAAAGGACGGTCTGGGGTTATCTTGAGTTCTATTCTGAGCAGCTTCTTTTTCCGATATTTCTGCTTCATTTATTACATCGTTTATGTATGTTGTATTCATGTTTAGCCTCTTGTTTGGCGGTATTGTGCTAGCAGTCTTTGATATTTCAGATCCAGATTCACTAGACGGCCGGTAAATTACGCTACTATCACTAGAATTCGAATGCTGTCCGGTAGTGCTATGGGTTGAATTTGAGTGAGAGCTTTCAGACATTTGTGAAGTCTGATTTCCCAGGTTGACAGCTGGCATCGGAGATACTACCAGCATCTGTTTCTGGGGTACTTCTTTACTTAAGTTAGATTGTTCTCTACTAAATGGAAGTGCACTTACGTTATTAGTAGAATTTAAACTAGAATTGCTTTGTATTGGACTTAATTGACTATTTGTACTTTTGTGTATAATATGCCTATCATCTTTTGAAATTTTAAAGGTCCCTTTTACAGCAGCAGTTGGTTTTGGAATCCCTGTATGATTTGGAGTACCAAAATTTTGTCCTACTGGTGATTGAATTGTCTGATTTTTTGAATGGTCCGATGCTTCTTGTTTCCTAGGATCTGGAAAATTTTCAGGCCGCTGTTCACTTAGCTTCATTTGGCTTCCCGATAGCTTTACCATTTTAGTTTTTGAATTTCTTGAGTAATCATCGATCTGATTTAGTTTAGTATTGCTGATCGATTTGGGTGTCGTCAGTTTTGATTCCTTATCGCGCGCAGGTAATTTTGGACTGTTCCTTGATTTATCATTATTTGTTTTACTGCTAACTTTATTTAAATTCGTGGAAGACTCTTTTGGGGATTTGGAACTAATCAACTTAGATTTAATATTTTTACCAGACTTATCTTTTGATAATGTATCGTTTTGCTGTCTTATACTTTTGGGCCCAACTAAGTTAGTTGATTTGATATGTGTATTAGGCGTATTGGTAGACTCATTGAGGCTTAGACTGGAATCGGATCTTTCACTTTTTGCTGATGAAAATCCACTGGAAGAACTTGTGCGTTTTGATACTGCTGTGCTCTTGCTCTGTTGCTTCTCATTGCCGATTTTATCTTTGTTGAATAGCTTCAACTTATCGAGCATGGAATGCTTTGTAGGAGTTCCATTTTGGCTAGGTGTGGTTTGATTGTGCGGTGGTGGTGTTGATAATGATGATGGTATTTTACTACCAGGTGCTAGTAACGACGAGTTTGGCCTTGATCTGTAAAAAGACAAACAGAGTTTCAAATTTAAGGTTAAAAAGTGTAATGAGTGTTACGTGAGCAGTGTGCTAAAATAAATATTATCTTACCCCGATGAAGAAGTGGGTGCCCTGGGTATGAAACTGACCACTCCTTGCCCCAGAGGACTCGTAGATCGGCTGGAACTGGCCGACAAACCGCTTCTGCCTCCTGTAAAACCAATTAAAATTAAGATATTTCATAATAAAACATTAATCTTGTACCTATCTATCCAGTGACTTTCTAGACGACAGTCTGTACTGTAAGTAAACAACGCAAAGCTGTCGCTTTTAGATAAAATGTTTCCAAACAAAATCCCATTGAGTCTGTTCTCATGAAGATACCTCAAGCTGAGTAAATATTAGCACTATCGGAACATTCACTAGATAAGAAAACTTTTATCGAAACGGCATGGGTGGCACACTGTGCGCGCACGACTGATCACCTCACTAGGCCAGTGCATTCAAATCAATGCCAACAAACGTACCCTGATCCTTGCAACCCTTTAAAAACATTCCTCTTCACAGAATAATAATTGCAAGCGACAGATCAAATTAAACTGGATGGTCATATCGATCGATGCTTATTCTAAATTATGATTCATGACGTCATTCCCATTACTTTTAGGTCGAAATGTATGCGTGTGCGTAATGTAGGTAACTGTACTTGTTAATGAATCGATAGTTCTGCTGTGAAGCGAACTACAGGGTGCCCATTGTAAGTTGTTTGTTTTGGTTGTTTAGCAATCCTGTTATGATACTTGGCGATGTTATTTGCAAGCAAAAGGAAACAGGTCACGGAATGCATCTTTGCAAGCGTAGATTATTTGCAAAATTATTATGACTACATTTTAAATACCGTACGAAATTTTACAACGGCTGATATGATATTTTAATATTTACTCAAAATTCCATGTTTCAGAAGATAATATATTACTTTATCTTAAAGTAAAATCAATCAAATCAAATCTCTGTCTTGGTTATTATATTTTACTAGCTGAACCCGCGGCTTTGCTCGCGCCAAGGAATTCAAAGTCATACAAACTTTCACCCCCTATTTTATCCCTTTGGGGGTAGAATTGATCAAAATCCTTTCTTAGCGGATGCCTACGTCATAACATCTACCTGCATGCCAAATTTCAGCCCGATCCGTCCAGTGGTTTGGGCTGTGCGTTGATAGATCACTATGTCAGTCAGTCAGTCACCTTTGAGTTACCTATATATATTTAGAGATGAACCAATAAGGTTTTAAAATAAAACAAAGTATATTACCTATTATGAGTTTATTGGTTCCCACTTAGTTCTGCTGGATGCCCCGTGTGAAAATTTCCTTGAATATTATTTACTTTCAGGCAGATAATATAATGTGATCTATTTCAGGTGCTGAATGAGCCAGAAAGATTTAAACGAAGAAATACCTTCATTCAGTTTTTAGGCATGCAAACTTGATGCCAATCACCACCAGACCATATCCGCCCGGATTCAGGCCCGCAATTTAGCACTTAGGCTGATGTTCACCAACTTTTTGAGCAACCGTTTAACCGTGACCTATACATGTGAAAAAACACTAACAGACTACCGAAGGTTTTTACCAATTTGTACTTTTTTTAAATACACTACTTTTACAGATACATTCCTATATCATATCACGTATGTTGGGTTTCGGTGGAGATCGAAACCGCCACAGCTACTTATCAATTGAGCTGCGAGGCCCAGTCAAAATTTGTTTACCAGTAAGTACTTCATTATGGTAAACATACAGTAACTTGTTATTATCCCAAGCAAGCTACCTTAAAATGCTTAACAAATTCTAAAAATTAGGACAACGACACATAGCGGATAGCGGAAATTAGGAAATCGGTTCACTAGCGGATAGCGGTCACCCACGGAACATGTTCCGTAGTACAAAATAATAAAAAACAACTATCCGATGACGTTAAGTTCCTATAGCATATGGGAATTTTAACTACCCGCCTATCTTAGTCTAGCGGGTGTGCTATCTCAAAACAAGCCGACGCGACAGCAGTCGCACCAGCAGCTGTAAAAATTAAATGAGTTGCTTGTTGCATAGAAAAATTTCACCGCTATCGCTATTTCAGTTTGACGTAATAAGCGATTGTCGTAATTTCTAAGTTTTATTTTATGCCAACAATCGACAACTCTTTTACAGACAAATTGCAATGATACATTTTACATCTACTGCTGTCGTTATGTCTTGTGTTTAAATAATTATCCCGAAGTTATGAATGACTATTCTACGGTACGAGCATTTGCATCAATCTTGAGATAGCAACCAGCCTATCTATGCAAAATAAGATTGTGAATAACCAATTGAATAACAATTTGGACCACATCCGCCCTAATCCAGGCCACGTAGATCCATCACAAGGTGGGCATTCGTAGGTGGCAAGTAATTGAGACGCTCTGTCCACCAAATTGTTGAGGTCCTATTGCAAATTTTAGAGTGGCTATTTTAGGTCAACCTTTTATTGGCTTTTTATGTATTTAGGTTTAACATAATCAGGCTTTATTATTTGTAGATACATTTTGAGGAAAGTTCTCGTTTTGAATTATCCAAAGAAAAAAATCTTCCAATAAGTGGTAAGTTACAAAGATATAGTGCGTTAGAATTTCATTACAGACTTTTTAAAGTAGGTACAATTTGTCATCTGTCATCTGTATTATTGCCATCAAGCTTTTGATGAAATTGCGTTAGCATCCCTACTAGTCTGTGGTAATATGAGTACCTACTTATAACAACATTACAGTTAACGATTTTAATTGCCAAGCACGGAAGTCATTCTCTGTGATCTTCTGGCACCTCCTAAGTATTCTTCTAAGGACTTTCATGCATAAGGAGATGGCCAGAGGCACGTCCAGTCATTGCATTTGGCACATGTTCGCATTTTGCAATACATGGTATTCCATTTGTGAGGTTACAAGCTTAGATCGTAATATGAACCTACAAAAATTACGTAATAAGTAAATTTTATTGTAATAATTATTACTAAATTAAATAGTTTTTATCATGAGGTCAACTTTGCGATAAGATTGAACGAGGAAAAAAGTTAACACGGGACCTAATTTTATTGATAAAAATGTGTTTATTGCATGCAGTCTACAAAATTATCGCAATAAAAATTACTGTTATTGCGTAATAAAAGTAACGTATTTATTTCCGAACTGAACTGTGAGGGCTGTGTGTGAGCCCTCAAAGATCAGAGTGCCTTCAGTGCTGTGCGCACTTTTGTTTGTTTATTTATATTTTGTTTGTTATTTCTCTATTTTTGTGTGTATCAGTTAGGCAAATAATAGCGTTATCTATCTATCTATCTGTAGGCCGTGGGTTCGATCCCCACCGAGAACAAATACCTATTTGTGGTATGAACGTAGATGTTTGTTCCCTATCTGGATCTGGGTGTTAAAAAGTATATACCTAATGTAAAAGCTTTGCTATGTTTGGTTGGGGCGATAGTGCTAAGTGTAATGTCCGCCAATATTTTATTTATTTATTCTCAGGGACCCGATTACATTGCGAGGATGATAAGCGAGATGTCGGTGAATTTAGAGGGCTCAAAATCCTTCTTTTTGGATAGATATAGAATAGACCTATGTCAAGCAGTGGACTTCTACTGACTGACGATGATTATGTTTTGTTTAAGAAAGACTACCATAAACATAGGTAATTTGATTGCAAGTAAAACTTTAAATAAGCATTATCTAAGCTAAACTAAAAGACTATACTTTTAGCAAACACAAAAGTTATGAGCAAAAAAACAATAAAAATCCAAAAAGTATTCAGTTTTTTTCTAGACCCACTAGTAAAATCTTAGACAATAATAGCCTATCCAAGATTAAAGTACTTAGGTATACCTCTGTGAATAAATAAACAAAACAAGCCTTTGGAAATAGACGGTTGTAATTTAAACCCTGCAAACTAATACCTATTAAACTTAGTTAAGTTAGGTACATACACTTACGTTTCTAGACCACAAGTAAACCGCAATCACAAACACGACGCCACTATTTATACTACACTGTTCTCAGAGAAAAAAAAACTGATCGGACTACTACAATAGGAACCTAAATATGAATATTTTCAGATGAAATTGATTTAGTGATTGAAATGTAGCGCGTACTGCGAGCGACGCCGGCCGACTGAAGATGCATCTGCATTCATTTCTAAAAAGTGATGATAAATAAGAGTGGAGCGAAGTAAGTCACAGGATAATCGCGTGTGAGTAATAACAAATAAGTAAGTTACTAAGTTACTATTGAGTTTTGTACTTAGGCAAGTGAGAGCGCTTGTAATAACAAGTGGGGTTATGACAGTAGCTTCTGTGGTTTGTAATTTTTAAGTCAAAAAAGTTTATATAAAAATGAATGTACAATACAACATTCCAGACGTAATTTATCGGGTCTTACACTGTAATGAAGCTAAATTGGATTAAATTATATGGTACATTTCTCCGCCATAAACGACATGGTTTGGACATTGCTTCTCTTAATTTTCAGTGACAATTAAAACTAAGTTAATCAACCTGAAGAAGTCCACTACTGGAACGATTCTGAGCCCTCTCCATCCACCGACTACCCGCGATCTTTATTCAGTCAGTAATATATAATATGTGTGTGTATGCTGTATAGTGCGCGTCAACCAAAAAGAACGCTGGAAAATAGTGAAGTATTTTGTATGCGCAAAAACATCCCGTGTAAATACAAAATATTTACTCGCGCCATCACACTCCCTCCCCCTCCTTCCGGCGTTCTTTTTGCGTGACGAGCTCTAAACCCACACTAAATCCATTCAGCGGTATGTATGCACTAGTTACTGTTTATACGAAGGTACTTACCATGTCCAGGAGTGGCCGGTAGTGGTCTTTTGTCGGGTGGAGCGCGTCGTACTGCTGCCGCAGACGCCGGTAGTGGGATGGACGTTTGCAGCACCGACACTTGTCTGTAGACAAAAAGAAATATATTCAAAACTAGTTGCGACCCGCGGTTTCACCCGCGCAGATTTAAATCCCAGTGTTCCCACGGGATAAAAGGTAGCCTATGTGCTATTCCAACTATAATCTATCTCTCTGCCAAGTTTCATCCAGATCCGTTCAGCCGTTCGGGCGTGAAAGAGTAACAAACATCCATCCATCTATCCATCCATCTTTCCAAACTTATAAACTTTCGCGTTTATAATAGTATTAGGATGTTAGCGGATTTATTACACAACACTGTCATGGTTCAAACGTACGTACATAATGGGAAGTTATTGAAACGAAAGTACCGATCAAAAAAAGGACAAAGTTTCAAGTTGTAATAGTTCCTCACTCAAACCTAGAATTTTTTTTTATAAAAAAACATGTTAGTTATGTAATAGTGGATTTTAGAACATGCTCTTATGTAACGTAAAAGTAATATTTTTATATGTTTTATCATAGTTTTTTGATAAGAATATTAATTAATTGAAATGTAGTAACGGTACATACTTTACTGAGTAATCTTCGATAAAACACCAAAGGAGGCGCTATTATCGCCAACAAACTTTGTTTGGAATCGTCCGGTCGTTTGAGAAATTGTGAAGGTGACGTCGTACCTTATTGGAATTTTAATTAAGTCAAATCGCCCTGGGAGCAGCGACTCAAGGACTCCTTCCTTTTGCCAATTAGAAGCTATTAATCGGAAGGCCAACTTTTTATTGAAATTCTGCTGGAACGCTTAGGTGAGCAAAAATATCATCTACTATATAGCGATCCGCCCGCGCGCCCCTGCTTCGCACGGGTGCACATATCATGCATGTATGATATTATACATGTATTATACATATAAACCTTCCTCTTGAATCACTCTATATATTAAAAAACCGCATTAAAATCCGTTGCGTAGTTTTATAGATTTAAGCATACATAGGGGCATAGGGACATGGGGATATAGGGACAGAGAAAGTGACTTTGTTTTATACTATGTAGTGATAGTGATACCAAAATGTTTACACAAGTTGCATTTTCTTTCCCGGACACGTGCGTTCCCAAAAAACGCCACCTAAATGTCAAAATAACTATGTATGTACGTCTTGGGATTCAGTAAGAAATCGATGAGACAGTGCCTGCCTGTTCTCGACCCTTCGATATACTTGGGTATACTCGTACTCCTCTTTCCTGAGCAAATTAAATGTGTTGATGTCCTGTGTAATGTCAAATGCCTCAGTGACGTGTCTACCATTAGCGAGGACACCATGCCGTCACGGGGAGGTAATATGTAACAGACGCAGTCTTGAGTCTTTTGAGACAAATCATTAAAATATTTAAATAAACCTCATAAAATATAAAAACATCATGTATTAACGCAAAAAAACCTATTATAATGTATAAATAGTTTTTAATGTACCTAACCTGAATTAATATAATTATGTATATGTTCGTAATTTTTTTATACAACTAGCTGATGGAACAAGGAAATGGCCCACCTTATGTTAGTTGTAACTGGTAACTATCACCTATTACAAAGCATTGTCTTGTAAGTCACGCACAATAGCAACGTGCCCTACGATGCACTGCCCTGTGTACTTGAAGCATACGACGTTACGCCTTTACATGCCTGTAATGCCATGCCGGCAACCACACTCTCTGCGCTTATCATATTATCTTAGCTTTTATAACTAACTAACGACCCGCCCCGGCTTCGCACGGGTGCACAGTGTTTCTCTACCATTTTATGGATGTATTATACAATACATATAAACCTTCCTCTTGAATCACTATCTTCTAAAAAACCTCATTAAATCCGTTGCGTAGTTTTAAAGATACATAGAGATGGACCAGCTAGACAGCGGGAAGCGA
Source organism: Plemyria rubiginata (assembly GCA_963576535.1). Taxonomy (NCBI): domain Eukaryota; kingdom Metazoa; phylum Arthropoda; class Insecta; order Lepidoptera; family Geometridae; genus Plemyria; species Plemyria rubiginata. The sequence goes on along the minus strand of OY754908.1, from coordinate 9,064,796 downwards.
CTTTGTTTTACACTATGTAGTGGTAGGTGAGGAAAGCTGCGCGCGGCAGCTATATATATTTGTTTATACCCACCGGTGTCATTTTCTTAAAGTTCACGCACGACTATATAACCCAAGCTGAGTTCATAATGTCAGACTGTTCTGCAAGTTTAATGGAGGACCTAACCAAGTATGAGAGTATGCCTATTTGAACACTCTTACCATTCGTGGGACAAGTCACGACTTTAATGCCACTACCGATTGGTAAGCTAAGCTGGAATACCGCCTCGCCTCACTACCCTTTCCTATTACATAATTCGCTACCAGTCAGTATAAGCGTAAACAAGCAATCAATTATGTTAAATTTAACTCTTTTTGTAGAGAATCCTAGATCCTAGAAAAAGTTTGACGACGAACGATTGATATCAAGTGATTCATTTTCTCTACTTCACGTAGTTTGGACAAGCATAATATAGGTATCCTGCCTGTCGCATTATCACGATCTTTGCAATACGGGGGCTGCTGAAGTATAGGAATTTAAATAGGGCATCACACAAATACGTATCAAACGACACTGAAAAAAAATAAAAAAGCTGAAAATTTACTAGATAAAAAAAAACAATATAGCTGGTATACCTGGTCTGCTGAAAAAAAAAATCATAACGAATGTTTGTTATTATTTACTTGATTTAATGTATTTATTAAATACAGTAAATCAAAATAAGCATCGAGTCTTTTAACGAATTAGCAAAGTGGTAATAATCGAACTTTGAACCGACTACACCACCTACACGATCAAAAAAACGTTTTATCTTCAGCTACTAGACGCTAGATGGCGTAACGCGTCGAAAAATAAATTGAACGTTCAAAGCAAAGCAAGATCGATCAGCAGTAGTATAGGTATTCCTACTAAGTTGGAAGTTACGCAGAACAAACCATTACACCTAATTGGCAACAAGATGGATTCGTTTCAAAGCGATACATCTTCATCGAATAGACTGAAGTCTAGAGTCTAGTCGGAAGCTCTAGCAATTGGACTAAAACTTTCAACTTGCTTTCATTTATAAACTGTAATAATGCAACTAGTTAGTAGGTAACTTCGAAGTTTAGCAAAACTTGGTTAGCCCTTATGCCTTATTATTTAGTATCTCCAGGTTGGTGAAAAGAAAGAACATTTCATACAGACAAACTATGCTTACCTACAGCACAGTTACGAGAATGTCTAAAAAACATTAATTTGAGCATTGTACACTGACAAAAATAGGTAGGTACCTACGTAAAACAGTATTTTCTCAGTTACCGTGTGAACAATCCAAGTTTGTTATTGATTTCATGCCCTTTGTTCGATCAAAGCTTGCCGGTAATGAGGGCGATATCAAAACAACGAACATCTGGCGCACGCGCATGCTTGCTACTGACATGCGCGGGGGAAGCCGGGGGAAGCAACATGACACGCGTAGGGTATGAACTGTGCCAGTTACGCATGCGTGGATTTTATAGAATGCATGTTAAGTAAGTCATCAACTGGTCAAGCAAAGCAGGGAATTCAAAAGTTTTAAGAAAATTGACACAATTATGTAATGATTTCATTTTACAAATCCCATTAGGTGCCTATACCTACTCACAGTACTTTAAATATGTAGGCAATACACTCGGTAACACGTTACACCGTTAGCGGTTCATGTGACATTTCCGTTTACCTAAATAGGATCTTACGCAAGGTTTTTTGACTATTTATTTTCCTTTACATTTACTAACAAACAGCGTTGCTGTTTTGGAAAAATTACAGCCACAATCTGCATGCCTCAGGGTGGTGGTAATATATGACAAATACAATAATCTACGTGAAGCTATGAGTCAAAAAAATATTTTGTTCATTTGCGTGTGCGCAAGTCTACTTGCGAGAGTGGGGGAAGTAGGGGTAAGGAACATGATATGCGTGTTCAGGGGATATTGAACTGTATCAGTTTACGCATGCTTGCGTGAATTTGGTGGCAATTATTTATGCATAGTTATTTACGAGCGTCTAAAAGGTTATTCTGTGAATTAGTTTTAAAGCAGAGGGCGTAATTCTTCATGGGTCGTTTGGACCCGGCAACCCTGAACCCAAAACGTGGAGGGTTCATCGTAGGATTCTGACATTAATCTATGGAAAGTGGCTTTGTTTATGTAAGCAGTATATTATTATTAACATAAATAATGTATTTGCGTCAATGGTGTAGGTACTTACATAACATGACAATATTAAATAATTATTATTCAATTATTTGTGTGTATTTTAAAACTTCTAGGTAAGTCTTGAATTGTTTTAAAGTCTGCCATCCTGCGTCACGTGGTTTGTCATTATGTTTGTCTTTCGCTAACGGTGTACCCTAAGCACATACGTAGGTAGTATCTAAATTCTCTGGGGTATACCAACGGGGTATACCTATAACGGATATAAACAAAAAACTATTTTCTCTAACATCCACTTAATATTCCTTTAATGCACGTCACGTTCACACTGCTGCGCCGGAAGAAACCTTATATTGAACCTTCTGTTATTTTCCTGGACATGTGTTTATCTAATAAACTAAACTAGTGAAAGTTCCTCTACGTTTTTATGAATTTGCGATGCAACTTTTAAAGCATTTTAAGCCGGTGCCAGATAAAGCTTCAAATGTTTGAACAAATGTTTGATTGCTGTTCCACACAAGACGTTGGATAGTGTGGCACAACAATCAAACATTTGATCAAACATTTGCAGCGTTATCTGGCACCGGGTTTATAAAAAGGATCACTAAACCTGAAAACTTGAAACTGGTACAAAAATCATAGTGACGCGGCTTGATAATTTGGTAATTGTTTGAGCATTAATTATTCTTTAAGATATAAAGGTTGTTTTAATTTTAAACAAGACCTTAGCAGGTAACTTGTTTAAACTTAAACATACAACTTTTCGCACTTTGAGGGTAGTTGTGTCTGACTGAACTGAAATTTGAGTAGGTTAGACCGTAGCAGTTCCGCGCGTGACACGAAATTCCGGCGCGGCCCGTTCCGTCCGGAAATGAAGCCTGTCTGATGTTAACACACTGACATCACACCTATTTTCCATTCCCATGCGATGTATAAAATAGAAATTCATTAGAACTGAGTTTAAATTAATTTTGTTTGATTATGTTGATTATTTTAGTTGATAGACTGTGCGAAACAGTATAACATTTTTGTCCTGAACACAGTTAGTCAATCAGTATCCCTTATAGGATAAGTTATGTAGGTACCCATAGTATTACGAGATTTGCCTATATTAACGCAAAAAAGCACTTTGTGAAAAACCAATTTACAGTACTCAGAAGCGCAACAGTAGAACAATTAGATAACATAATTCAATAATTTTACTAGCTAAGTCAAATAAGTGCGACAGAACTGGTATTTGAGCCATTTCTGCCACACATAAAAGAATTATTCGATTCTCAAAACTAAAAGTACTTACTTCAGCGGACAGCAACCCCGAACTTTTTAGAATATTGAACAAAATAACTCTCGTACAAAGTGAATTCTACTTTGGAAAATAGAAGTGAAAGTTTAGCTCCTAGCTTTGTAATCTGTAGTAGGTACATTGAAATGAAACGAAATTTATTATATTATTACATTGGACTTTCGCTGGTATTATAAAAAAAATTACGGAACGGAATTTAATCCTTTAAAATCTTTAATTCATAATTAGATACAACTAAGTTTTCATTATTTTGTCGAGGTTTAAATCATTGTTTTGTAATAAAGTGGTTTTCTCCCCGATGTTGATATTGTGTGTTTTCAACAACACAAAAGTATATAATGTATAACTTAGTAAGTTATTATGTATAACTTTTGAGTAAACCAAACGTACCTACTTCAAACTAGAAATCTTACAAAGGTACCTCATAACCATCGCATTTCTCCATTCGTTCTTCTCAGAAAGATCCTGAGTCATAATAACAACTCTGTTTATTTTTGTTGGTCTCATAGACTTTCGACAAATATTGAAGACAATGGATAATATTCTGCTCTTTTCGACCAGTTTATCTTTTACAACCTCATATATTATTTTACAGCAATTTTATGAGAAATTCTGAGGTTGTCTTGTTTAAAACCCATGATAATGCACACGTTTATGTTCATTGTTATCATTATTATGTTTCTAACTAATATTTTAATGGCATTTAACTTTACGCAACCGTATTGTTAATACGGTTGCGGTAGTTAAATGCCATTTTGACAGCCATCTTTAAAATCACAATGGTTTATCAGCGAATAATGTAACAATGTTGTATGGAATCAGCATAGATCTAACACATAGGTGTTACATATATGCTGATTCTTATATAAACAAATTTTAAAAAATCACTATTTTGCTTTTTCCATTCGAGAAAATCCCTAGTTGCAACCAACCATGATATTTACGATTTCGAACATTATAACGATTGCCTCTTACAGTTAGTTCCATCGGCAAACAATCGACATTTGTTGACTACTGTATGTACTTTGGACCCCATTACTCACCTTCTTACTTCGGGTGACGTTGGTAGACTCCGGGACTTCCTCTTGCTGTGTTGGCGATGGTGCCCCGAGTTCGTGTTTCCCATTTTATCACGATTGTATCACAGACACTTCTTGTTAAAGCACGACTATAGTGATGTTTTATGTTTCTAGCATATTCAAACAGTTTAGTTACAGTACAGACTCTTTGTTCAGCGGAATCTTCGCATAGTTATTTTGTAACTGAGTTGTTCAACGCACGTTAGACGCTCCATCCTTATGATACCCAGCATTATTATAGGTAAAATAATTACGTAATTTTTATATATTTCATGTGTAAGCTATATACCATAATTTGTGAATAGATAAAATATTAATGTAATTCAGTATTTAGGCACGTGTTCAGGCGTTATCAGTGGAATAATTACGTAAAAATGCAATCAGTTTCAATCGGTTTTTGAAATGTCTAAATAATTATGATAGTTTTTCGGTTACGAAGGTACTAACTGCAGTTGCTAACAAAGATTGATTGCATTACAACTGGTATTTCTATCGATCGGTAATCAGGAAACATGTTTTTTAATATTGTTTTACTGGCTTCTAAAATATCCATTGAAACTAATTGTTACGTAATTGACTGATAGTTTTTTTGTTACGTCTTTCGTTATGATATGGTTTTCGAACTACCTCTCATCATTCGATCTGAAAGAGCCCGCAGCTTTTAGAGACTTCTCCAACCAATCAACTATCTTTGACCATTTCTTTTATCAAGGTCTCGATATTGCAACCCAAATTATCTAATCCTCATGACTGTATGACATTGATATTTAAATGAACTCAAAAAATCACAGATCTAAGAAGAAAAAAAACGAGAAGTCGGATGCCAAGCAACACATTTTAAGTGAGTAGAAATCCTCAGAATTCAGTTACGTAGCACGATACTACGATAAACTGCCTTCTACGAATTATCGACTCAAATCGACAATACCTAAATGCCTGCGCCATTCGCGAACCTTAGTGGACATAACTGACCAGCAAATACCAATGTTCGCTGGCGAGCATTGCTGAAATAACAAAGGTCAAAGCTGCCACGCCATAAGGGTGAATCTACACTATTCTAGCCACTCAAGCCACTTCACGAAGTACCAATCAACTAATAGTGTATCATGGTGAAGGTTTGGTATGCTCGTTTACATTGCAGTTGTCAAGGGAATGAGAGAGAATAGACTAGTATGCAGCTGGATCAGGGTACAGTGGATTGAAACTCCCTTTGATGAGCGATGGAATAGCGAATAATCAAAGTTTAATCGACACCTTTCAAGAAAGCTTCTGTTAAACATAATGTCTTGCCGATACTGATTTAATTCTGAAAATAAAACAAAATTATGTATACCTTCAAATTTTATATTCGTCTATGAGAAACGCCCTATTGAGTTCAAATAACGACTTGCCGATATCTATTTAATTCCGAAAAAAAATTGTATTGTTTAAATTTTAGATTCGTCTTTATGAAACGCCCTATTATATTAAGTCACATGACATGTGTCAAAACGCCCACAAATAAAGGTAAAAGTCACTAAACGCTAAAACCACCTAGTTCATAATAATGTTATTCATTAAAATCTGTGTAAAAACGTTATATAGATATAGATAGGTAGATCGTACATTATCGTATGAATAAATCTTATTTATGGATGTAAGTAAATCGTATGCAGTCGAATGTTTATTAAATTTAATGTGAGTTAACATCATTCATCAGTCATCATTCATCAGTCATCATTCATCAGTCATCATTCATCATTCTCACGTCATTTTTCAGATACATACATGGTTTCTGTTGTTGTTCTTTTTCTTGTCAAAGTGTCACAGCACCAAATGTGTCAATTAATTATTTATTTTATTTATGGGGCCTCTGAAAGGCGCGCTTAAAATCCTTTCCCCACACTGTCTGGAAAGAAACTAGCGATAGATAGGACAAAAAGAAAAATGGTTTAAGTTACTTGGAGATTGCCCTCAGTAAAGTTTTATTTATTTGTAAGCTTTGGGAAATTTTCAGTTTGTTGTGTACATTCTTTGGTTCAGTTGGTCTTTCTAGTCGTCCTTTTATTTTTGTTTTAACCCACAATTGGCAGCAAAAAGTAGAATCAAACAATCGCCAATTAGCTTAATAGCAGGATAGATAGGGGACAGAACGATTATTGTCTCAGCGTTCGAAAAACAAGGACAATGGAAAAAAAGTTCTAATTGTGACTTGTTTTGAGAGAGTTCGTCAAACTTTTATTATTTGACCACATTCAAAGATTCAAATGGAAAAAGTGTTAAAGCTATCGCGCATTTATCTCGAGTATATTTATGTATTCATCTGTAAGTATTCCTTTCTTTGGATAAGTCTCTTAATATTGAATCTGGTTTCTGTTCAAATGAAAATCAATGGTGACTTCAATATCGGTGCCTTACTATTAACTACCCATTATATTGACAGACAGGTATCTATCATTTAGGCAGGTACTGAACAGACTTGGTAAATTGTCTATTATGGTAGCAACTAGGACAGAATAATGCAGCTATAAATGCATTATCGAAATTATCATAGCGGGTGCAGTCAACTCCGCTCACTGGAGCGTGGGGCATATTAAAGACTTTGCATAGAGGCTTTGCATCTGTAGTACCTAAAGTGGCTCTAAATAATTGTAGATCGACACACAATTAAATATGACAGGTGAAATTTCTATTGATTAGACTCCTGAAATCAACTAATTTAAATTTTATGATACAGTCTTGAATTTGAAGGCACAAAAGAACCCTAAAAAAGTCTGTTATTTGATGAACGCCTGTATAATGTTGGTAAAAGAAATATACAAAACTCGAATTATGTCGTTTAGAAGTTACTCAATATTTTAGACAAAAATCCTCCTTAAATTATTTTTTTATGGATTTCAAAATTGCATATTTACTCCTTGACTCACTCATCAGCTTTTAAACGCAGCGGATTACCGTCAGGTTTGTGAGGTTCCGTAGCTTATTAATTGTTCTTAAACCTTATTGTAGATAAGTCATTTACTCACTCAACAATATTTCGTGACATCGGAACACGAACAACAAACGCGTCCTAAATTTGTTGAATACGTAATTTGGGTTTGTGACCATCTATTGTCACTTATCTATCACGTGTCATGCACCACTGCGGGAGCTTTGATCCTTTTGTTTCAATGAGCCCTTTGTTTTCAAATAGTAAAATCATAAATTCAAAGTTTAGTTTCATGCACAAAGCCACATTGTTTTAGTAAGATTCGGTAAATAGATTGGTTGTATGGTAATGTTTATCTGCACCGAATAAAACAGTTTTTGGCTGTGTTGCTTGCAGAAGCTCAGATATTTCTGAGTTCAGGCGTAGGTGTAATAATTATTTTGTAGTGGCTCGCAAACCCGATAGACCGTTTACATGGTGAATATCGTGGGAAGTCAGTGGATGGGACAGGGCTTAGAAATTTAGAATCATTCCTCCTTGAAATGTATAGGCAGGTATAATAGTGGCCTATATCTAGAACTCGACTTCTACACGATGATGGTAATGATTACTGGCAACGTAAAGGCTATGAGTATGAAGTTATAGCTAGATGATGGACCGACCAACGGCCCGATTATGCTAATGTCTGGCTATCGAGATGGCTTTCAGTTTGACATTTGATTCCCATCTATCCAAGGAATTTAGATACTAGATTAATCCATATGTTGCTATTACACTACAGGAATCAAATCCTCTCGTTAGAGAGTATTATACTCCTTGATCAAATGTCAAACTGAAAGCCATCTCGATAGCCAGACATTAGCATAATCGGGCCGCCGGTATCCGAGTTTCTGGAGAAACCAATCAGGCATCACGTCACGCAGTTATCAATGAAGAAGAAACAGATAAGAGAAGGAGTTAGACTAAATCTCTGAGTCTAAGAACTCCTAGGTACTTTCATAAGCAATATAGCCCTTCAAGTTCATCTCACAGTGAGTGGCAGTTTGAATATCGTAGGTATAATAAAACAGTTAACTGATACTCGCAAGGGTGTTATCTCTTCTCAGAGCATAATGCAAAGGTATACAGAGGTGGGTAAATAATACATGAGCACTTTACTTAACCCAGCCTAGACCCTATTATTATACGTGTTCTACAATGGCACTGGCAAGAAAGGGACTTTTGTGACCCTTAAGACTTGTGACAACGAAAATAAACACACACACGATGTATTTTTTTCTGTATCATTTTTGAATCAAAAGGGTTCCCAATATGATTTAAAAATAGTAAATAAATCGAATAGTTAAAGCAAAAAATATATAAAACTGCACGATGAGTCGTTGATTAGTAGAACTCTAAAACTTTCATTGTGGTTCTATTGTAAGGTACGAGTATTACTTAGACATATCTAGATCTTATTCATAAGTTAGTAGGTATTCTGTGTCCTCGCGTGATGCATCACTGGAGTTATTTTAGCGAAAAACCTTTGTGGGTTTCACGCTACCGAGAAAATATGCGTCATGATTGGTTTATTTGAACAGTTGTCAATTACCGACTATTTCTATAGCCAGATAATTTTTTTATTGTTTGGTTTTTACTTTTGGATCTAAATTGCTTAGCGAGGAAGATTGTTCACAAAAACTTGGCAGTCTTAATTATTCAATCAAAATTCTTGTCCAACCTATTTCACTGAAGACGAAGCAACGAAAATTACCATTATTTTTATTGAAAAAACACAGTGATTTTCACCATTTAACTACCACATTTCTGCATTATTGAAAAACAATCAAATTCGCTAATAATGGTAAATATCTATTACGTTTTTTATGAAACTTATGACTAGAACCATGATAGTTTTCAATGGTTATAGCAACATAAATACCTACTATAAAAAGAAAAATGAAATTTTAACCTCAAGTAGAATAACAAAGCGAAGCAAGTTAGTCAGAAAGTGATCAACCTCAACCATCTAAGCATCAATACATCACAAAGCTTAATAAAGACCGAGAGCTTTGTCTGCACAAAACATAAATTGCATTTCGTAGAAACAAGCGGAGTTCCAATGCAAATACAATCTTGTATTATGCTAATATGTACGCTGTACCTATGGGAATTAGCGAAGTTTATACGCTTTAATATTGTCACATTAGTATGTAACCGATGAAGTATTGATAAATTATAAGATTAATGTATTTTAGAAAGGTTGAGTACCCCTTACGCTTTTCAACGTTCGGTTTTTAACAAGTCTATAGTAGAGACGGAAATATTTTTGTCTGACGGATAGTGTTACTCTGAGATGGTAATCATTGTACAGGAGTCCATTACTACATTATTACGTAAAAGCATTTTTTTAGCGAACGGGTATAGAATATTTAAGACTGTATATTTGTTATTTTCTTTGTCAGCATTTAAAAACGAAATTAGAATGATTTAGTATAATTATCTTCAAAAACAATCATTCGCCGATAAATTATGTCCAGTACAAGGCAAACGCGTATTCTCGAAGACAGATTTACGCACGGAACCTGTTGTTGTAAGATCGGACATTTTGACTAACTTAAAAATAAAACCTATTCCAAAATGCACAGAAATTGACTTGGCAAGCTTTGTTACTAACTAAAACTGAATGAATAAATTATTTGCATACTTGTTCTACCGAGATAAACTCTGTAAAAATACCTATTGCACCACCTATAGCTACCGCCCGCTGTTTCGATCGCGTAGCTGTAGTGATTGCTAAGTTAAATAAATATTTTAGACGTTTCCATTTATTGGGTTCTTTCGTTTTTTATACCTCGCCGGTATTTTTTTCGCAAAAAAGTAGCTTATTTTGTTGATCCAGATCACGAACTTTTTGTTCTAAATTTTCTTCAGGACGTGATTGAGCTACAAACATACTTTGTAGGACTGGATACTTCTGAAAAACTTACCACTGTATTTCATTTAAAAAATGTTACAAACTTTCCTGCGTGTGTTTCAAATTGGCAATTTTGTAATGGAATTAAATTAGTCGTTTTTTGTAAGTTCAATAGACTACTGATAGGTGCCTACACCGACAGCAACATTGTATCCAGGCAATTATAGAGAGCGTACGTAATGTATTTTGAGTAAATTGGTATGCCATCGGGGTATTACAATGTATGATATTGTTATCATAGAACGTAATTTCTACAGAAAACATTATGCTTGCATAGAATTTAAATGATCCTTGATTCTATTGTAATTGAGTTCTTCGGCACATATAACAACTTTTTTTTATAAGTCCAGCCACTCTGGAAAATATCTCCCCTTTCCCTGATATTATCTCGGTCTCTAGCCAAACTCGGCTAATTACATCGACCTAAAGTTGGCCGAATAACGCTGATGCTTGTTTTATCAAAAAAGGTTTCTATAATACCTACCGAGGCCTTGCATGCGTATAGGCATCAGTGGTTAATGCTAACATTTTAGATCCCAGTATTTTTTGACCGAATGAAATGTGTTTATTCAGGTTACGATCAATATTTATTTTATTGTTGATTGATATTGATCATTGTTTGACATTGATATATACATTGATTCGAGCCACAAACATTCCAACTTATTAGTAGGATAGAAAGTAGGAACATCAGCTAGTTTATAAGAGTTTCAAAGTGATCCTTACGATTGAACTGCATAAAGACTGTTTTGATTTTGATGTTGACATACTCCATCTGCGAACTAAGATATTAACGCAAACAAAATTCCACCATGATTCGCCGAAACTTAAATATACACATAAAATGTACATAAAAGCAAATTAATTTAGCCTATACAATACTGGGACATAAACGGGGTGCTTGTTTATGCGGGGCCGACTCGGCATGGCCTCGGCATTGCCCTCAAAGGATCGTACTTCAAGTTACTAGCGAAGGCGATCTTATATTTGGTCATTGTGTGGTTTATTAAAATGCTTACATTATTATTATTATTTGACACCCTTCACAGCTCGGTAGAATCTCTGCCACTTGCACCATAGGCGTGGGTTCAAGCCCCACCGAGAAAAAACATTTGTGTGATGAATATAGATGTTTGTTCTCTGTCTGGGTGTTATGATATAATAATAGAATATGTATGAATGTATTCACCAAAAAAAGTATTCAGTTTTAGTGTATCAGCGTATGTGGTTCCCATAAAGCTTTGGCTTAGTTTGGGGCTAGATAGTGGTGTGTGGAAAGTCCACCAATATTTATTTATTTAAAACAAATCTGCGGTTGCAGCTTCGGATGAGTAGTTATCTCAAGAAGCTTGCGCTTCTGCAAAATTAATCTGTAATATATTACTATATTTACATATACGCAGGTCTTGCCAAAGCCTTAGTTTGTTAGAAGGTATTGAAAAATTTGGTTTCACAATTATTGTTTGGCTTAGAAAACTTTTCATTTATGATCAGAGCCATTTTATCCTCAAATTTATAACACTTGCCCAAAGTTTTGACGTATTTGCGAGATATTTTATTAATATTTTATGAATTTAGCACGCGTTGATGTCTTTTGTATGAAAATTTTACTAAAACAATAATAAATCAGCAATTACATTCAATTCAAATGTGAATAATTAAACATGTGTTAAAGCTCAACTCGCTAAGATCTTAATACTTGTGTCGCTGTGTGATATTATCAATCATCAGTGAGCAGATAATAGCATTAAACCATTTTACAAGATTCGCTAAGAAAAATTTTGCTTAGATCACGAAGAAATGCTACAGTTATTTCTTTTTTGTTGTAATATTTCAAAGATACAACATATCTCACTAAATATACCTATTTGTTAGTTGTAAAAGTCATCAACATTATCATCAGCCTAAAACAATGCTTTTACGCTTGTTCTTCCCGTTCGTTATTGCTCTTGATAACCATTCTTTTCTAGTAGTTTTCGGTTCTACGAGCTATATTTCCTGTCATAATATCAACAGACTAAGCCCCGGTTTTGAAAGCTCGAACAACACTAATCGGCTGTCAAGTCACTTCCTATCTCTATCTAATTTGAAGTAAAAGCTGAAATAGCAAGTGACTTGACAGCCGATTAGCTTTGATCGAGCTCTCAGAAACTGGGTTCCCTGAAGACGGATTTCTCGTTTTGCATAATTTCCTTTAGTGAAACCCTAACTACATACCTACCTAGGTAAATAGTGTACTGAACATTATTTAATGTGCGGCAAAACTACGAGGCGTTGCAACATTTTCTGTCTCAAAATTCAATGTTATCTTACATGAATTTTCATACAATTTATCAAGAAATGCAGTGTCATATATTTTCATTAGCAACAAGCTCACTGTACCTGTGGGCCCAACTTGCCAGCGACGCGGCGACGGTAAGTCAGATTTATCTCGCCACCCACCTTTCCCCCGTCTTTGCCCTTATTCAATGTCGCTCAGTGCCAGAGAACTTTCCGGAATTTGAAGTAAGAGCCTCTTTCGTTTTCCTTTATTTATCGTACTTTTTAAAGTTTAGACGTTCGTAACTTACTCGATGTCACGAACAACGCTATATCATAACGTTTGGAAGTACAGCAGTTTTTTTAAGAATAAATCGTACTAATTCATTTTACTTACTTCCGTAAAACTATTATTATGGCAAGAGCTACTTTGACTTTTTTGCATAGGTATATGTTAAAAAACAGAATTACAATAGGCACGATATCAGAGGGCAGACCCTAGATTTTTTACTTCTAATACTACTACTAATTTTACTCAAGATTCTTTAAAGATATCTTAGGGAGGTAGGTAGTCAGAGGTACATCCAAATACTAAAATTGCGCACATAAAGAAAACTAACGAAAAAAATTATTGTACCTACACGATCCGATTGCAAGGCGAAGTAACTGCCACTAGACTAACCGCTGCCTTATAACATGTATTAAAATGACAAACTGAGAAACCTCTATCCCAAAACTAATTACATATAATATATAATTTTCGCTTTCTCTGTCCCTATATCCCTATTTCCCTATGTATGCTTCAATCTTTAAAACTACGCAATGGATTTTGATGCGGTTTTATTTAATAGATATAGAGTGATTCAAGAGAAAGGTTTATATGTATATTACATGCATGATATGTGGTGCACCCGTGCGAAGCAGGGGCGCGCGGGCGGGTCGCTAGTATAATATAAAAGCTTTACATATTTCTTCCTATAAATAAAATTATCTGTTCGCAAGAAGTTAATTCAATAATTTTAACGTAAACAACGCGTTTCCTGATTTATGTTTGTAATAAATTTTATGACCAAACAGCTTCTACAATTCAATATCATAACTATCACTACGAAGATGCGATAAAGGTCATTCTCCTCAAGAAAACCATCAAAGTTAGCTTTTTCTTTTATATTAGAACATAGAACATAGAGCACCGGTGGTCTAGTGGGAGTGACCCCGCCTTCCGATCGTAAGGTCGCAGGTTCGAATCCGGTCGTGCACCAATGGATTTTTCTATCGAAAAATTTATGTGCGCAATGCCAGTGCTCTTAAACGGTGAAGGAAAACATCGTGAGGAAACCAGTTAGTATTCTAACAGCGGCGATGGGCTTGCATCCTGTCACGTATGGAATACTAACTACTGCAAAATGTGGGTATGTGCCAAATGTAATGTTTGGACGTACCTCTGACTACCCCCTTAGACATCCTCAAAGAATCTTGAATTAGTACCTACTTGGTACTGGGAGATCTGAAGGGATATCTACCGTACCTGGGGATCAAAGTCGTGAAGCTGTTTCAGTTTCAGTTTTCAGAACATGTTTTAGGACTTGAAAAATCAAGTTCTTTCGTTTAATACTTACTAAAAGAAAGGCATGATTAGCGTCTATATTTCGAGTTCAAATAAATTACTTCCGTTTGAAACTACTACTAGTTTACTATTCGTTGAAAAACGTATAGTACGTTTTTCAACTCATCCCGCTTACCGGAAACTAACCTTGCCGACAGTTAAAATCACGGAACAGAGAAAACCGTCAAAATACAGTAAACATTTTAGAAAGCCTTTGAGACATTTAATTTTAGCACCCAACAGTGCATGCGCATAAAATATTACTTATAAAAAGGGTCTCTCGATCGACGGCCAACTACGGCTATTATCGATTATTTTGTGAGAACTATTGTTATGAGCAGACGGGGCGCAGAATCTCTAGGGGAGGCCACCCTTCCCGGCCAACAAACACAGTTTAACTCACTTCTCATTTCTGTGGCAAACACATTAAATAAAACATAATGTGTTTGCCACAACATGCGTTTTTAAAACAATATAAAAACAAAGCCTGTCGCGTGTAATTGCTTAGAAATAGTTGAAGTAAAGCTTTCGTCGTAAAATTTGAATAGGTACCGTGGTCGTTTTATTGTCCCTTGTTTGTATACTTTCTGCGTAAGCAGCAATGTAAGTTGCAGCTTTTGGCTTTGTTTGGGGTTTGGTTTCCGGTGCGTGACAGAGATACATTCGTCGTATCTCCGAATTCGGTGAATAAACAATAGCGAATTAAACTCTGCAATAGAATAAGGTAGAATATTCTAGATTTACTCACGTGAATTTACCAAAACAGTCACTTATTAATCCCCAATAGCGTAAGCGGCATTAAGCGTTTACAATAATTAAAAAAAACATTAACCAAAGAAATATATAGACATTTGTACAAAAGACCTAAACTAAAGGGAATTAATCTGTCTGAAATATTGTCATAGTGGTCACCAATATTCATGGTCATGGTGGTCATGGTGGTATTTTCCACTTTGATGGAAAACTATTTATATAAGTGTGATTTAGAAATTTAAAATGTTTTGGTACTTTAGCTTGATTCGTATTGCACGTTGATTATATACAATCTGATGAACGATACCCGCAAAGCAAGCTCAAAAGTGAAGGGAAATTGAGTGAAATTTAATTCCTACCTGTTTTAATTTAATCAACTTCGTTTAGTATCTCTGTTATTATTATGGCTTAGGTTAATTCACATCCTCATCGGTTATGGTGTGAATGCAAGCTATTAGCTTTATATGGTTTCATCAAAGCAGCTATTAATACAGCTGTGTACGTTTCAAAAATTGTTGATTGTACCTTACAAAAATAGTATTGAAAAAACTTTTTTGAAAGTTAGAAAAGATGACAGAAAAGTTAAACTAATAAACTGTGGTCAAACAATATATGAGATTTCCTGCTAAAATACAATTGCTGATTTTAGTTCCTCACATTAATTTGGTTGCATAAAACTTTTAAATCTCAAACCGAAGCAAACAGAATGATCGGATGCAATAGCTGCCGAGAGCGTTCGTACAAACTAGTTGGGGCCATGCAAAGCTAAATTGTAATTTATTCGAGTGTTGCATTGCAGTGCTCTGCGACGACCGACTACACGCCCACAAGCAAGGCACAACACGGCAATGGAACTGGTTTTCTGATAGACGCACACATTGCACTGATGTATAAAGCGTATCACAGACGACGAAGATGCTATAATATTTCATAAGATACCTTACGATAAAATATTATTGCATCTTAAAATACTATTATGGTTTCATTCTCTTAAAGATGTTAACATAGGTATGTTGCAAAGCATTATAAGATGAAGTCGCCCTATTGCTCTTAAGCTGCTCAGTATCATATGACACAGTAATATGAAAATATATAGTTTATTAACCATCTGGGATGGCTCATAGTGATTGACATACATAGTATATATCGCGAGCGATATTTTATCTTAGGATGAAATATTGTAGCATCTTCGTCGTATGTACGTTTAAAGCTACACCGAGTTCAGTGCATTATACATAAGTATAGCTAAGGGCGTATTCCGCGCACTTCATCCATCTAATAATTATTACAAAATTGTTTGTACAGATAAGGTTGCAAAAAGGCCCCTGTTTAAAAAACACTAACCAGTGTTTTTTTTTTCTTAACCCGCTCAACTCTTTCAAAGCTCAACAACTTTGAAGTTGACTGTACGAAGAGTCCAACACAAGGTTACTAACAAATTCTGCAGAAATCGCAAATTGTAATCAATGTCTTTCCCAAGCAAGGAATACTTTATTCCGGAGCTTTACATAAACACTAGCCATTAACTTCTGCAATCGGATTTACAGATCAGTAAGAATAGCTCGTGTCTCTATTTTTAGATATCGTTGTATCATAGAAAATAAACTAACTTTTTCAATTCAACCCGACAACCTCATTGAAAACATGTCTGCGTGGGTATACTTAGTCTAAATCTAGACGGTGTTTTTAATAGCGTAGGTAGTAGGTGTCTTAAAGAGGTAGCTTTTATTCGCAGTGTAGGTCGTAGACCTTTAATTCCTGTTTTTAATTTGGTTTTTTTTTTCAGACATACTTTTATGCATACATGCAAGACATATTCACATCTATCTACGAATCTAAATCTAAGAACTAACAATTATGTTTTGTGAATTAAAATAAATACTTATATTTCTATACAGCCTTTCTAGCAAGTTATCTAATAAGCCTTTCTAGCTAGTTAAATCACAAAGGACTCACATAGAAAATAAATCAACTTGATGGATTATTATTGCGAATACGCGCTCAGTGTATATAAGCGTGTCTATTTGAATACTTTACTTCTGAGATGTAAATAGAGTCAGCTCGGTTAACTCGAAATTACGTATACTAAAGGGAATTTCAACTATAAGGTGATAACTACCTACTATTGTATTTAATTATCTACTTTTTCTTTTTGTATCACTTGTTTTAGAAACAATGTGCAAAGGATTTACGTGCGCCTCATGAGACTCCTAAAATTTAAAGACCTAATATAAATTTTAGAGTAATAATGCAGTAATAAAAGTAATAAGTAAAAAAGTAATAATAAAAATATAAATTTTTTAATATTGTAAATGGAAATTAAAAATGTAAATGGATCAACATGAACCTGAAAATGAGCAACAATGTTCTGTGTTTCTATTTTCGTTAGCCCGAGGGTACACTCGAGATGTTGCGTTATGAGTTTGCCATCGAGTTCTGCCAATAAAATTTGACATACGACTTATTTTAAGTCCGAGGGCTTTGCTGACCGTTAGTTATTTAGTACTTCCTATATTTAACTTTACGCCATTTTCATTTCAAAATGACCGCGATTTGTTATGTAAACACTGTAATGCTATTAGGTGCTTACTCACTTCGCGAGCTTAGTGCATATATCCATATAGTTCGCACTCAATTAATTCTGGGCGAGCTACCTATACTACTGTTGTCAGTTACGCAGTGTTTAGTAATTAGAATCATCTGCTAATTTATTTTCAGATCTTTTGTCTTTTTATAACTACTATTTAAAAAAAATTGAAACAGCTTCACGACTTCGATCTCCACGCACGGTAGACGCACCCTCAGATCTCTTAGTAGCAAAATACACATTACTAGCGACCCGCCCTAGCTTCGCACGGGTGCACAGTGTTTCTGTACTATATTATGCACGTATTACATTTTTATAATAATACAACTTTATGGCATAAAAGCAAGAGAAAGTGTCTAATAAAATGAGCGATACAAACGACAAAGTCCATAACTCCATTTTCCTCATCGATAAAGTTCAGATAGCTATTACGTACACTACAGGGGATCCATTTGAGCGAATCAGGCGGTATGTTAAAGATCTTTATTGACCAGCCCGAGACCAGTCCAAGCGCCCGTGGGCGTAAGACCCGCGATAGCCAGGCGCAGCATCAGCCTCTAGACAGGGAGGCTGTCAGTCCAAGGAAACGCAAACGAAAAGGATACGGTCAGTAGTGGTATTTTATTCCCCAGTAATTTGATCAAGTATGAAAAATACCCAAGTAGAAAGCAAATAAATTAGACTACTTGATTAGACCAAACTCAAATTTTTAAGAGCCTCCATTTTCGTAAAAATTATAAAAATGTTTTGAGGGAGAAAAACATGTAAAGAAGCCAGCACGGCAACACTAATAACAAAAAAACATTCACTGTCAGGATGACTTGATATTCTCGTTACTTCAAAGTGATGTGACAACTCGGAATAAACCAAGGAATTTGAATACAAGTAATAAACACCAACTCAAAAGTCAAAATATTTATGAGATCACGTCAATGGCAGAACAACAAAACACACGAAGCACCACGAAATTACGAACAACGCGAAACGAAGTCGAAACACCGTGTGATTTTCAAATCAAGCAAAAAAAATCAACTCTCGCTATTTCAATTCAACGTATTGAATTTGTTCCACGACACTAAAAAAATATTCCTACTTTATGCTCCAAGTTAGAGTGAGACATAAACTCTAAAACGTAAGGCACTATCTCTTTCATACGGTGCGTTCCAGGGTATTCGCGTCACGATGTTTGCAAAATACTTTTTA
Organism: Plemyria rubiginata; assembly: GCA_963576535.1. Taxonomy (NCBI): domain Eukaryota; kingdom Metazoa; phylum Arthropoda; class Insecta; order Lepidoptera; family Geometridae; genus Plemyria; species Plemyria rubiginata. The sequence goes on along the minus strand of OY754908.1, from coordinate 9,045,988 downwards.
TAAAGGGTTGCCAAGCCTTCTTTAATGTTGCAAGAACATCTTGGTTCTACTTATGTTTAGAAAAAAAACGGAGGGTTCTAGATTTTTTTTAATATCCGTAATATTATTTAAATAATGCTGGACAATCCACACAGCACTATCTAGCCCCAAAGTAAGCTACTAAAGCTTGTGTTATGGGTACTAGATAACTGATATATTTAGATAGATAGATAGATAGAAAATACTTTATTGCACACAACTTAAGAATACAACAAATAAACAAACTTAAAACTAAAAGTACAATGGGCGGCCTTATCGCTAAGTAGCGATCTCTACCAATAATAATTTAATAAATTATATAATTACAAAGATATATATTTTTTATTATACATAGAAAACACCCAGACCAATGAACAAATTTCTGCAGATCGTACACAATTTTGTTCTGAGGCGGGAATCGAACCCGCAACCTCTGCGTTGCAGGCGGACTCTCGCCCGCTGCGCCACTGAGGTCGTCAAATAATAACATTACATACAAACACCCACCAGTGCCTGACACAGCGTGTCCTCACCATCTATGAAACGCTAAATGCCACTGTGTACGCGGTATAGGCATAAGTTTGGCCTAGGTATAATAAAAAAAAATTTGGTAATGAAGATGAACAACAATAATATCAAAAGATATTTTATGCAGTCAGATGTTTTAAGTTTGACGATGCTGAAACTTTGCACTTTTACACCCATCAATTTATCATGATTAATCGTTTTAAGCAAGTAATGCATACGGTAAAGTTAAAGTTAATTTTAAAATTAAAAAAATCTTGCTAAAAAAAACTCAATTTATTCAATGATAGTAGTAGGTTCTACTTTTCCTAGCCACTTGTCTAGGAGCTCTGAATAGTGAACAGGATTCTGAACAAACGCAATAAGTTAATGCGAAACTCGTTGTAATGCACTCCAATCCGAGAATAAGCCGAGAGGCTTCCGAGATAGGCCTACCTTCTATACCTAAACTTACATGACTGTAGTATACAATATAGGTATACCCAGGTAAATTACATGTTTCTAGTTATTATGAATGGCTAAATAAGTGAGACTAATGATACTGAGATGGCATTTTCGAAACCTGGCATTAATTTTGTTTACTTGTTATTAAGTAATTACTAAGGTTACTGACCCAGTTGAGACACTGAACAGTTCGTGTGAAACAGTAAAATATTTTGATGGTAAAAGTTTTCAGTGCGCCTCACAGAAGGCCTTTCACGCTCTTGGACACATTTAATTGAGAGAGCTTACAAAACTTACAGCTGCTTCTAATTTAACAAGCTAATTGACGACAGACACTGACCGTACGTCGGCTTTTATGATAAAACCGTTTAAAACCGACACAAAATCGCAATATTTCTGACCATAACTCATAAACACAAAGACCATCCCTAAAAGCAAGCAGACATAAATCTGATATACCAAAAGCTCGAATTAAGTCAGAGCTTCACGTGAATCACGCGCGTAAACAAAACAACCACTTCTCCAAATAGGTATAAAACGTAAACATGAAACGCACCGATGCGTTGAACAACTCCGATTAGAGGGCCTACTGTTAGTTATTCCGTGGCGTTCGTTGATCTTTAAATAGGTAAATCTTTGCACACCATAAACAATAATCCACTCGATTTGTCACACTCCCGACGCGGTCAACCCGGTATATCTCAACTGGCAGCGCGTGCGACGGCAAGCGGTGAGCGAGCTCGCGCGACCATCACGTCCGCACGAGTCCGCATGACAGACAAAACAGTGAACAGTCGCAAGGGCCTTCGCCCCTTCCGAATCCGTGATCGCGCGAGATGCAGCGATGCTAATGGCGATATGGCGGCGCTTAGGGCTGCCAAAGCCCTTTACACTAGTGTTGAAAGCAGCGCACGATCTCAGGGAAAATAGATTAGGTCAGATACCTTTTTTAGACTGGCTGATCGTGCCTGCGTGACCTTTTTGCTAACAAGCTGATTGAACCCTTCTATAGTGGCCTAAGTTGAACCGTTCTAAAGTGATAAGCTTTTAAAGCCGACATCTTCTACATTGGTTTTACATTAGTTGCGTCCCGCGGTTTCACCCGCGCAGATTTAAATCCCCGGTATTCCCAAGGGATAAAAAGTTGTCTATGTGCTATTCCAGATTATAATCTATCTCTCTGCCAAGTTTTATCCTGATCCGTTAAGCCGTTCCGGCGTGAAAGAGTAACAAACATCCATCCATCCATCCATCCGTCTATACTTACAAACTTTTGCGTTTATAATATTAGTAGGATCTACTTATACATCGCAAAACTTAAAACATGCTTAAATGACAATAGCATTAGGAAAATTGAAACAACCAGCATCAGCCCTGAAGCCTTGAGATATGAAAAACTGTCGGTACGGGTGCCATCTGCGAAGGGTCCCCCTGCATTAGCGGGATGACGTTATGCACTCCCCAAAGGGATCGTGGCTTATCTCGTTAAATCAGTCTTTCCGCAGAAACATTTACACCAACGAACGGTGAACAGTTTTCGAATTTTACGACTACACCTACAATTTGCCGAAATATCGGCGGTTTAAAATCGTTCAGATGAGGGTATTTCATTGACCAACCCGAAAATTTACCTTAATTTTTAGGACCACTTGGAACTAAATACCTCTGCTCACATGCCATGCCAGCCCTTACACCATGGTACATAAATACACTCCTTTTAATTTTAATAAACACAACGCGCAATAAATTTTGTACCGAGACTGCGAACGCCTTGGACATTATTTTCAGCTTTTTTTAATGAGAACTGTCCGACGGATATTTAAGTATCGTTTTGAGATAATGTGTTACGCCTAATATGCTTGTGCTCGCTGCTCATACAAGAATTCAATAAATAAGAGAAACAGCCTGGGGCATTAAGTAAAATTATTGCTAGAAACTATAGATTTATATTCCTGGTCACCTCTCGTTGAACTGTATATATTTTGCTTGATAATGATAGGGTGAGAGTGCTTGCGTCACTATGAATTTATACTTACCTACTGATCGATAATGACGTCGATGATATATTGACTGTTTATTGTCGATAACTAATATTGCAAATACTCAGCCTCAAAAAATAGTGCAAAATAGTTCCTTTATGCCCAGCAATGGGTTTTATACCAGCTTATAATGATTTAAATGCGCAATGCAAAATCACTAACTTTAGAAATGGTTTTCCAAGTGGCTGGTATAATGGGAGGCCTAGGTATGTCCAGCATTGGACTTCAGTGGTTGATACTGATGATAATGCGTAATGCAAAATACACAAGCGTTTTATGTTTTGCCAAGCGGTTGGGTTATGTTATGATGCGGGCCACTTTTTATTGTTTGGTTAAAACCCTTCAAACAAACATTTGGTTTTGTTTTTGTGGAAAAATTTGTTTAGTTCTAAGCATGCGAACAGTTGGTTTGTTTTACGATAGTACTTATATTAAAATTGTGGAAATATTAATATGTGGTCATTTGAGTTACCAGCTGAATGACCCCTGCCAAGTTGACTTGGAGTGTAGGTAATTGCTACTAGTAAGGGCGAGTATTACCTACTCGATACCAAAGCTTAATGCTTCATTTTTTAACCGACGAAGGGTGAGTGAAAATTGGACTAAGTCAAGTTGTTTATGTCCAGTAGCAACAATTTTTTACGAATTTTCATTACGATTGCGATATTATAGGCGATACATAAAATTTATCTTACAATATTTCTATATTGTGAAAATAATGTGTGTCAAAAATATATTGTTACTTGTTTCAAACTACAAATCTGGCAGAGCACCTATCATATGAAATCGAGACGTTTGAATGAAACGCCTCGATTTCATTCAAACACGACAGGGCGATGGTGGCTACTACGATATGATTCTTACAAAAGCTGCAAAAAACAGCTGCACCCAAGTACCTATCAATTAAACTAAAGCATAAAAACTTCGAACTTTTCAAAGAGAAAAATTTAAAATGCAAAAGATTTAAAATCCTAACGACCATTGTATAACTATGCGGAAGTGCCCAGCTTCGGTTCAAAATCGACTAATTCCCTTAACGCCTGTAAGCGGATCGAACTATTCGTGGAACGTCTACTACCCGATGATTTATAATGGAAACGTGAGAAAATATGAATTATTTTAGTTCGAGAGTGTAGTGAACTTTACAAGTGGCATGGCACTTTCGTGTTACCACTTCGAGCTGTCGCGGTGGAGAAGGTGTCTCATCAATATTACGAACAACAAAAAAACTTACCGGAACACTTTTCATAAGGTCGATAAATACCTTTTATCTTTATCGTCAAGTTGGAGAAGTCCACTGAACATAGGCTTTTAATTGAAGATTATCATTTCAAAATTTTTTTTACTCTTTGAGTTGACAATGAATATCTCTATACATAGGGTTAAGCTCGCCTTTGTACATGACTATTATGTATTTTTTGTGTAAATCACTTTGTGTACAATAAAGAATAAAGATAAAGAATGAAATCATCATGTAAAAATAATTAACCTAAAAAGTTTTAAATTATGTGTCAGATGCTCGATATGAGATATTTCACCACACTGTTTCGATAGAACTAGTGACATGACGAGAAGTAGTTGACAATTTTGAGATTAAGCGATGACCTTGATTCTTCTAGAATTTTCTTGTTTCAATTTGTTTACGTAGTGAAACTGCCAGCTCTCATAACCTCTCCATAGCCCGATTTGAAACTTTCAAGCATGTGGAAATGTCTATTCAAGCGCTGTAACCACTGAACTTTGAGATGAATTAATGTTGAATCATCTCTTCAGATCTCTTGGTACGTAAACCTGCTGCCAATTCAGAATCCTTTGAGTGGGATTGTGCATTCTAGGAGGCATATCAAAATATGAAAAAGAAACTAATAAGATTATTACTGAATTAATAATTTGTGCCAGTTTCGCGATTCATATTTTTATCTTATAATTTAGTTATCCATCATCGGGAGAGATTTAACGAAGCATTGAACTCGTTTTACGAGGGCGTAAGGAGTGCAGTTTAATAAATGGAATTCGCAAAAGGATCCCGCGTCATGTCCAGCCTCTAGATCGTAAAATGAATTACTGCGCGTAATTGCATTAGGGGATAAGATTATTACTGTCTTGAAAGTTAAATATTCGAAAATATCAATTATTTCATTTTTACTGTACTCTTAAAAAAATACAGAATGTTTGTATTATTATGATGAATAGAAATCTGTTAAATTTATTTCCGTAGGTACGAGTAAGTTCCGATCGTATAGCTCTACCAAAACACTCCGAACTTTGAACATCAATATAAAGTGAAGAGTGAGTTCCATTCTCACTTACTGGAGCACATTTGTGTACCATTATAGGTTGAAAACCGTGTTTGTTGACAAGAGGATAGGCGATGGGACTGATAGAAATGTAAACAAACTCTGACATGAGACCAGACTGCTGCCCGCTTTAACGCCTTATTAATCAACATACGTACTAAGACATAGATCCACCTAGCTTTAAGACTATTTAAAGTGATCCTTGTGATTTAATAGAATATATACCTTTTGACTTTGACTTTATATCAAGCAGTAAAAGGAAATACGCTGCTAGCTTTGATAATAAAAGAATTCCCAATGAATATTTAGAAATTGTGATTGAAACCAATGTTATTTCAGAGATAAAGTCTGTAAAATGTTGGAGCTTGGTGTATGTTGGTAGTTCCTATCTAAAATTCATCCCATGTGTCATGTTTATAGCTTGATCATATAGGTATGTGTTTATGTATACCCGTTTCAATACCCCCCTTGCTTCCGTAATGGCTCGAAGTATCCCCAATCACCCCGAGTTTGGGTGTTATGTTGAGTAATATAATACTTAGCACCCGAGAACCCGAGATGTGAGAAGCTTGTTATTTTGAGGAAATGATTCTGTCAACAAGACAATCACTGCCTGATTCCCTATCGTCTTATAAAATCATTGACCTTTGATTTTATGAAATTAAGTTTTTTGTTACGAGAAAATTCAAGATTATAAACTAAGGTCTGTCTGTAGGGTGTCTTATCCAGGAGGTAGGTGCAATATGAACATATAAAAATAGGACTAGCCATGACATATGATTAACAAATTCACCAGAAAAATAGCTTCAAATTCATAAAACCCTTTCAAAGCAATAGCAATATTATCATAGACACTTATAAAGTTATATTCTTTTTTTAGTTTATTCTCGCTCATTTGTCAGCTTTTCTACTTTAAGCATAACCGTCTGAACGCGTTTCAAGTTGAAAGCGACTGAATTATATTTATTACGAACGTTATGTGATAATAACTCTTACATGGATAGCTTGTGATATTATTATAGCTTGGCAGTAAACGGATTTAGAAATGTATTTTGATCACAAAACTATAGCGTTAGCAGCACAGAAGAAATAAATACAGGCGTTATTACCTTTTGAAACTGATACGTTACCAAACATTTTATTGTTAAATCATGTTTTCAATAGAGATCGTCTAGCAATAGAGTTTAACAAAGCCAAATTCATTATGTAGGTTGGTAAAAAATTAAATTCACTCTGTATGTGATAGCTAGTTGCGCCCTGCGGTTTCACCCGAGCAGATTTAAAACCCGGTATTCCCACGGGATGAAAAGTAGCCTATGTGCTATTCCAGACTACAATCTACCTCTCTGCCAAGTTGCAACCAGATCCGTTCAGCCGTTCCGGCGTGAAAGAGTAACAAACATCCATCCATCCATCCATCTATACTTACAAACTTTCGCATTCATAATAGTAGTAGGATGTCATACAGAAGTAGTATAATGTTCGGCGTTTTTATTACATGATCTGGGGGTACGGTAGTGGCCGAAGCAATCTTTTCTCGAAGCTTCAGGCCATTTCCAACCCCTATTTCTTCAAGCCAATTCATGTCGTCGACTTGGTTTTACATGGATCTCACAACTTTTTACGGCAGAAGAACTGAGTTACTTAAAGCGTACCTATTCGTTTTAGTACCACACAAAGATTTAGTAGGTCCTATATATTCTTCAATCAAATTCTTCATCAAAATCCTCGATCGGCAATCTTGAAACAAAACATTTTTTTTTTATTTTTTTTTATTTTTTGACGACCTCTGTGGCGCAGCGGGCGAGAGCCTGCCTGCGACGCAAGAGGTTGCGGGTTCGATTCCCGCCTTGGAAGAAATTTGTGTTACGATCTGCAAAAATTTGTTCCGATGGTCTGGGTGTTCTCTATGTATAATAAAAAATATCTATCTATGTAAGTATATAATGTATTAAATATATCAGTTATCTAGTACCCATAACACAAGCTTTGAATAGCTTACTTTGGGGCTAGATAGTGCTGTGTGGATTGTCCAGCATTATTTATTTATTTATTATTTACCATTGCATGGCATTCCGAGGACACGTCTATCCGTATAAGGGGATCCGTGTAAGGAAAGTGCACTCATTGTATTTGGCGTTCGTCCGGTTGTTCACCTGCGAGAAAAACTTGCAGAATTCTAAAATGAAATCTGATTGTTACCTGGAGGATGGCGAATGCTCTTACTTTTGATTGGAATGCTACTTGTTTTTTAATGGAATTTTGCTGCCTTACGTTTATTTGAGCCGTACTGACTCCGCATGTACTTTTTAACCAACTTCAAAAAAGAAAGTTATTTGAAGTTCTTCACAATTCGTCTGTACCTAGCTATGTTGTTTTGGTATGTTTTCGATTACTCTTGCAACTTTGAGTGGATTTTATTGATTGTTTGGTTGGTTGTTTAAGTATCATAACAGTATATTATCATTAGAGAGGTCCCATGTAAAATAATTTATCAAAATTGAATCGCTTTTTATATAATCAACAAAAAACAAAAAAAAGACAGGTAGGAGTCGAGTCTCATCTCATTGATATTATGAAAACTTTGGCAGGTACTTTTTAACTGGTAATACTTTTTACGTCTCACTGTCTGCAAACATTCATTACGATCTCTTGTTTCCGAAATTATAATTATAATTCCTGCGACCCTCCCGGTCAACGCTTCCCTGATTACGCAGACAATGTGAGGATGTCACGTCACGATTCCCGAACTTAACTCACGACAAAGGGTTAACAAGCTATTGTTTGTCACTCGTTCGTCATTTTGTTGCCACGACTCAACGAGTAGCGCGTGCTATTCATCTATGAATGTGTCGAAAAAACTCATTTTTTGTGTAATCTTTATAAGTTGAGGTTTGTTTTGGGTTCGACATTCATTCAATGCGTCTGAGCACAAAGGTACCTAACTAACCTAACTAAAAGGGACCTAACAAAATAATTATTAGTGTGGCACACTTAGGGTCGCTATATACACAACGTAGGTTTAGGTACTGAAGCTACATTCGATGCTAATGTTATGATGTACCTACTTTATACATATTACTGAAGCCTGACAAGTCATTATACCTATCCCAGCAGTTCGTGAAGTTATGCCCGGGATACGAGGCTAGTTTTTCAAGCTAAGATACCTAGCAAGCTTGTTTCAGTCTGGCTTCGTGTAGACAAAACTAGCTTAATTTCTAAGCTAGTAAGCCTAAGCTAAATGTACTGGCTTGCTATCCTAGCTTGAAAAAATAGGCTCATGTATCCCGGGCATTAAGGTCTTGCATGAGATAAAGATAAAAGAAATAGGTAGGAGGTAGTCTGAGAGATATGACTTTAAAGCTTCATTTTAAATTAATATTTATGAGAATCTGTTAGTCATAAATTTCTTAAAGCTACCTACTAGGTACGTAGGTAATTTCTAGATTCTAGTTACTAACCCATCTGTAAACTTTCGCTGTGCTTTTGTTTACCAACATAGAATGAGTAAGCCGGGCAACTCGCCAATAGAGGGCGCTAGAGACCAAAATAGAATTGTCACAGCTCTAGAGTTATTGCCACTGCGGTAGGCATTTCCGATCTTCCGTCTTTATTATTTTTGGGTTATTTATATACATGTTGAGATTAGGTATATTAATTTATTACCATGACCAGCTTAGAATAGAGAGATAGACTAGGTACATAATAAGGTTTTAGGTAGTACCTACTTTAGCTATTGTTTGCGGTTTTCATTGGTTTATGTACCTAGGTATCTATATAAATCGAAATTTTAAAATATTCTTAAATAGTCCAAACGAAAAAAGAGGTTGCTTATATACCTAGTAGTAATTAAGTTGCAGTAAGTATTAGATCTAAGGAACTGCCTTGCCTGCGTAAAGGTATTTTTAGTTTCCGATTTGCTAGTTTTTTGAAGTCTAACGCGTTTTGCCATCTATCGCGTTGCTTTTGAACCACTTTGAATGTTTACTGCCATCTCTTAGAGAGTGGCAGAACATTTTAGTTTTGAACTTATTTTATAGATGGCGCACAATTAAATTAATTTAAAATGGGTTTTTTTTAGAATGCTTGCTTAACATAATAATAAGTAATAAATAAGCTTACCTGTTAGCAGTTAGCGTCGTCATTTCAGCTGCACTGTCTCGGGTCGCTAGAACTTCATCGCAGCTGCTGCCACCTGTGATTCGTTGCACGGAACTCAACGAGACGTCCTCGCACGAATTCTTGCCGCTGTTCGCTGCATTGCTACTAGATGGCGCTAATCTCTGTTTGGAAGCTTGCTTGTGGCGGCTGAGCGCAAAGAAGAGGGCAAGGACTGCTTTTAGTTTTGCGTCTCGGATGTCAACAGCGGTTACTTGTTCCAATCCTTGGACCTTCTGCGCGTGGAGGAAATCCAGACAGCACTGCACGTTTTCCAACTGAAAATAAAGAAACACACATTTCAGATTCGAATTTCATAGAATAACTATTTTGGAAGATCACAAAATCTTTACAACTTTTTTACTAGCGTACACCTACCCAATAACTTTTTAATATACCTAGCTTGTTAAATTTTGGCAAGGCGCCAAGTGCACATCCTAATTTGGGAAGGTAATTTATTAGGTACTTACTGGCCAAAAAGGTACACAGGTGCATTCGTACATACCGTATCAGCCTACCTATGTAGGCACCTAACCTATCAATATCTGAAATTGGCTATCAATATTTATTAGCTGAACTATGTGCTTAGTTACTTGCACGCGTTTCATCAATACCTTATAGTACCTGCATGACTTGTGTTCCGATGAGCTAGGTATTCGATTTGCCTATTCGATAGGCCAAATATAAAATGTTCTCCAATGTTATGTTATAATATACTATACTAGTTGCGCCCCGCGGTTTCACACGCGCATATTTGCATCCCCGTATTCCCACGGGATAAAAAGTAGCCTATGTGCTATTCCAGACTATAATCTATCTCTCTGCCAAGTTTCATCCAGATCAGTTCAGCCGTTTCGGCGTGAAAGAGTAACAAACATCCATCCATCCATCCATACTTACTTACAAACTTTCTATCCCGTGGGAACACCGAGATTTTAATCTGCGCGTGTGAAACCGCGTGGCGCAACTAGTACCTATAATGTAATAATGGAGGATATTATATTCCACACAGCCAGCACTATCTCGCCCCAAACTAAGCCAGAGCATGACGTGATATGGGAAGATACCTAGATATTCTCCGACCCTTTGCCTTGATCACCATTTTTAATTACTACTTTATTGATTTTATTTTTACTAAAATAATAAAATATGTACAAGTGACACGTAGTTTGATGATTTTTAGACACAGAGTAAAGCTTGCATGAACGTGCACTCACGATGTTCAGAAGTAGCGGCTAGTTTCACAGAGTTCAACTTATTTACCGACCAGTATAAGTAGGTCTACAGCTATCTACAGCTGCTGCAGTTTGTAATGTTGCGTTGCGACACGACTTGGCGCCGGCCCTAAAATGGACTGGCTCCTGATCTCATAGGTCACCGGTCCAGCCGCTCATTCCAGATTGCTTACAAAATTATCCTGATGACATGCAGTTTCACTTTTTTCTTGATCGGATTTGTCAATGAATAAAAAAAATGTGCTTGTCAGCAGAAATAGCCATGGTGGTAGTACTTCCCCGGGCAATCCTTTTACGAAGAGTTCTACAACTCCTAAAAAACTAATAGGAGAATAACAATGTTTCGCATTCCACGCTTTGTTGCATCCAGATTCGAAATCGCATTTCTAATAAAGCACCAAGCTCGACCTCACTATGCCGCGGTTATCACGGGCTCTCCAAGGTATTTAAATCCGCCGTATCGCGATTGAGGCACGTGCATCTTGATGCAGTCGCGAACGACCAAAACCTTTGCCCCACATAAACTACCTTAGCCATGGAAAAAATGGAAACCAATATACAGATACATACTTAGTTAGACTTAGTAAGACAAAAAACTGGTTGTAATGTTTTTAAGCTTATACCGTCTTATTATAAAAATGTGAGTTAGACTAGGCTTAAGCCAGGACTAACTGGTCCGTGGTCTAACTTTGATACCGAAGTTGGTCCCTGCTCTATAGAAAAATCAAAGACTTAGACCAGACGTTATTATAAAACGGAGTTTATCTCCTAAACCACGGTTTAAAGATAAACCCGAACGACCCCTAGTTTAAGTATGGTCTAACTAATAAAAATCTTATTTTGCCAAATTTTATTTGGTCTCCCACATAAGTTTATTCAATAAAACAACTTGTAGCACTGCATTATCCAACATACATTTTAAACTCTAGACTCCGATCTAAATTTGAAATGTCAAAACGCATGGGTTGCCACGAATTTGTCAATATCAAGTTGATAACGAGATTTAAAACAAAAAGGCGGAGATCTGAGTCAAGAAGAGAAACTAAAAATTGATTCGTTAAAACGAAAGACGAGGTAGTATGCGCATATGACTTTAGCCTGCGGCAAGAGAGTACAGTTATACCAACTTATCTAAGCCGGTCTGAAGTTAGCTGTTTAGAGAATTCTCGATTCACTATTGGCCATTTATGCACAAGCGGCTAACTTCAGACCGGCTCAGATAAGTTGGTGATTCCAAAATGAATGAACGATTGATTGCCATAATTTGTTATAGTCTGTGGATATTTGTTGAATGATTATGTTCTGTGATGATGAATCATGGACTATCTCAGGTACTATGTAGTCTTCGACTAAAGTGTCTTTTGTAATACGAAAATGATAAACCTGAGATGATCCTAAATTTATGAGATAAACCAGGTTTAAGTTGTTTATAATAAGAAAACGTGACTTGAGCTAGGTTTAAACCCAGGTTTGATTTGTTTATAATAAGGCTGATAAAGTTTTATCTGTAGGTCTAATCTATCTATGTCGTGGCCGAGGAAAACTACTTTCAAACTATATTGTTAAAGTATTTTTTATTTTAAAGGCTAAAAGCCTTTAAAACAAACAATACATTTCAGACCTAAGAACAAGAACGTAGTAGGTTTTATTTTTTCTTGTTTCAGACACATAGTTGAAGACAATGGTTTTTTTTAAGACCATGATTTTATGATCTTTACCTGTTTTATGAATGTTACGGAATCTTGGAAGTCAATTTAATTAATAGGAATATTGACCTGAAGTTTGCTTAGTTTCAATGCACAATGAATCAAAACTGATTTATTGATATTTTAACTCAAGTGTAACCTTGAGTGTAACGACCCGTCGGAATATGACATCTGTCCAAACACTTGTCTTATTACTTTCAAACAAAGGGCTGTTTTTTGTTCTTGTGTTCGAATATTTAAAAATGGCTCTACTTAAGTTCAGTTATATACGAAAACTCGCAGCTTTAATATATGAAAAAGACTTACTGTGATCTTTGCTTTGTTTTTTATCATGACATCCTGAAACAGCCCGCGCAGTCTAAGCTCGCGTGGGAGAGTCACGTTCTAGATGAACTAGCCGATAAGCATTTTTATTCGACATGACGAGCATTTGTAAAAAGCTTTAACTGCCTGTTTGTTATCTGGAGGCGTGAATAGCACGCTACACAAAATCAGCATAGGTACATCAGTAGCCTCCTTAGACTGCTAAGAAAGACTTTCCTTATTTATTTACTTAGGTATAGACCAAAACTTTCCGCTTGTACGCCGGAACGTGGATTTACGCGAGACCCAATACTTTTTCTTTGGTCTAGAATCCCAGAATAGGGTAATAAAAGTGTTGCGTCAAGAAAGGTGAAGGTATAATTGGATGGTCCAACTTGATGGTCCAAAGACAGGACGTCCTGTCGGTCGAGAGCAGGATTGGAAACCGCCAACCCTTGAATGATCAACGACTGATTCCTGAGAAGTTTAGGATACGGCTTAGGATCAGATGGACCATCCTTTTATACCTTCACCTTTCTTGACGCAACACTTTTATTTAGTGGTTATCGACTTTCGTTTCCACAACCTATAAAGTCATTGTATTATAGAAAATAAGACAAATAGCGATGTGAAGTGCCTCGTTAAGAATAAATACCATCCCTTTTTAATATCCCACTGCGAGACTTTCAACTAGTTCAGGCGAACGATGCGATAGTGTTTGTAATAATATTTAATATTTAATAGGTATAGATATTATGTTTAGATCGCAGCTGAAAGTCAAGTGCATCCCGTTATTCGGGCTTAGGTCACGGCACACCGGGCGCGGCGCAAGTGTGTCACGACCCTGTCCTGCTCAACTGGAACGCGCCTTATCTGCGTATGCGCAATCGTTCGCACCTTACGACTTGTAATGCCGTGATTTTACCTCAAATTGTGAATTAAGATTAAAATGATACGGTAAATTGAGCCGTGAGCTTTGTTAAAGTAATAAACAATTAAAGTTTATTATTTTAAATGAAATTGAGTGTTACTACCGTGTCGTAGCATTTGGCAGAGTACAGGCAGCGGCAACAAAGTAAGCAGAAATTAAAATGAAAGCAGTAGCATACTGTTTTAGAAAAAAAAAACGGTTTCTTTTTCTCGGTTTTAATTTTAGTGGTCTATCGACAGCTTTGTCAAGGATCCATTAAATACAACTATTAGAAACTGTTGAGTTTCGGACTGTAATAACTTTAGGTTAATTTTACACCAAAACAGATAGTAACACATTCCACTGTTTATGACTTTCTACATTTTTCATCAATTATTAAAACTTTACCTGAGTAGTAATAACGTGACTCTACACATCATAAATCATGATAACACTAGGTAGTGCATGGGGTAAGTGAAAAGTGGGTAGATAACGATACAACAGAACAATGTGTGTCACGATGTGACGTGATGCGGTCACGCGATCGTCGAACGGTTATAAAATACGAGGTGGTTCGATTAGTACGTAACGTTAAGTTAGCCGGAATAAAGTTGCTTCACTCGTACCACTGAGCCCGGTCTTCGGTATTCTACACTGGGTGAGAAGACTGAAGACCAGCTAGGTATATTACGCAGACCGTCACCCAACCTTGACGGAGGGCGTCCTATACTACGTTTACCTAAAATCAAAAATGTAATAAAGTTTGAAAACATATATTTCACATAGAAAAAGTATAGGGCCAAACAACAAAATAAAACGATAAAAAAATATTTGTATTTTTTTTTCAGTAAGATTTCATAGTTTGAATAATTACTAATAATTAAAACTCTAGGCCGTAACAATAAGAATATTTCACCTACTTGTTTGATTCTTGTTATCTTGTACCCATAACACAAGCTTTGAGTAGCTTACTCTGGGGCTAGATAGTGCTGTGTGGATTGTCCAGCTTTATTTATTTATTAATAATATTATTCTCAATCTTATCACACCATATTGCACTAAATTGCTGAACAGCCTTCTAGATGCGAACACAGCATGCATTTTTATCCGACCTTTATAGATATTTTTCCGGCTTTTTTCATCCCAACCCTAAACTCACAGGTCGTGTAATCAGCGACAATTACTCGTATTGTCCATGTCCAGCCATCATTGACCATGGATGCGGTTAGTATAACGGCTGTCTACTGCCAAATGGACTGTGCGATGGCAGTAATCATGTTTGCCTATACTTCTTTATTTCAGACCGATACCATCTAATCTGGAAACGCCTCTTACGAGTAGCATCTGCAAATGCTACAGATTTATTAAGAATATTTTTTTAGGGTTTTATAAAGTTATATTATATTATTTTATATGTACTGATTAATTTCATTGGATTATGTAATAATAAAATTGATTATTTTTATTTTTTTGCTTGTTAGGATAGGATTCAGACAAGATTTGTAAGAGCATTGCTATTGAATAAAAGAATTGAATAAATGAACTAAAACAGAATCCCTCGGATCATTTCTGTCTGTCCGTCTGTTTGTCAAAACTCCACCATCTAATAGGGGTTGTAATTGTAATCTTCGATTGCGTTAAAATGGGCAGTAAAATGTCATCTGCATTTTCATCTCAATCATCGTTCATCATCATCCTCACCCTCATCGTTTTGTAAAAAAAAAGTAAGGAAATGAGAAAAATTCGCGGTTGCCTTACAATTTTCCTTACCATGCCTCACAATTTCACAAAACTTTATAATGTGTAGGAATAATTTCATCATAATATTTTAAAACGGGTTGTTATTAATTTAAAAATTCGTTTCCTTCAAGTTTATTTATTTATTTTCATTTCATTTCATTTTCATTTATTCAGCAAAACTTAAATAACAGTTTTAATAATACAACATCGTGAAACCTAGCAAGGTTTGTGTCGATGTTGGCACTGACTCGAGCTGTTGCAAAACATAAACATAAAATTAATATTTATAGTAGGTACATAGTATAAATAAGTAGGTAAATACATTTATTTAATTACAACGTTAGGACACCAATTACCGTAATTAAAAAGACAACTGATTAATAATGTTACACTAACACAGACTTATGTAATGATATGATTAACTTATGTGGGTAAATAGTGAAATGATAAAGTAAAAAGTAGAGAAAATTACAAAAGTTTGAAATAATTAAATGTCATGAATAATTTGTCAATTTCAAAAACATAGGTTCAAGAACAAGTTTATGACGATTCCTCTGGCTCACACTTGTCCGTTTCACGAGTTTGAAGTTTCCTTGAGCTTTATTGCCTCACCCATTAAACTACTTTCTCGGGACTCTCAAATACATACTCAATTACAATGTTTAAGTCTCGGGCTCATAAATCTGTCGTACGATACAAATTAGTTCGTAAAGACCTTTTTGACGGGACGTGATTGAACGCTGCGTTTTTTGTGTAAGTAATCATAACTTGTTGCCTGTGGTGTTGACTTTGACTTTAAGTAAATGGTATGTACCTATGATTTTTAATAAACGTTTTAAGAAGGTTTTAAAAATCCAGTACAAGTACAGAAATAAAAAGAAAATAACTTCCTGCTCACATTTGACATTACTGACTACCAAGTTTCGGTGAATAACATTACAAAGGCTCAGCAAAAATATAATTTTCATCCAGACACGTTTTTCTACTAACAAAATTTACAAATAATTAATGATCATAATTATATGAACTTACCCTCTACGTGAAGTTCTATCGTTATCATACGAGCAGCATCATTCGACGCGATTTCATATTTAACGTGTTGTAGCGGAGTCCTAGTGTTTGAAGCCAATGCCTAGAATTATTTGTAATCGCAAGCGTCTTATTTTTGCAAATAGGTATACGACGATGTGTCGTGACTTTACGTAAACCACACAAATACCACTGTTTGGGATGATGTGCGGACGGTGTGTTTAAGTTCTTCGGGCTTCTACGCAATGAAATTAATAAAAAAATAATAACGCAAATACCAAATAGCGATCTGAAGTGCCACCTTCCTCCGCCTTCCTTCTTTCCGTCTTCCGATTAATATTCTTTGCTCACAAAAACAATACAACTACAAATCACTGAATGAGTGACTGTTTTGTGTAATACAAAGTATGGTCCTGCCCCATAATTATGAAGTACCGTGAGAAATCTGAGATTTTCTTAAAACGCGGGTCACATTCGTTAAGACTTCAGAGTTCTTAAATTAAGAGGCCGCTTACGAAATTGGAATTCCACTCAAGCTTGGTCTTGTTGACTTTTAAAAATGTAAGTTGGCAAAATATTTATAATAAAAAGCCTCGTTTATTACCGTAATATAAAATAATACCAATTATTATGTAGTGGCAAAATACAATATCTTTATTTATATCATCATAATGCATGTCCGGTTGGGGACCCGAAACTCATTGAAGAGTCGCGAAGTTTAAAAACCAATATTGATGGTAAATCCAATAGTTAAATATAATTTATTTTCCGGATACCTATATGTACCCATTTTATTTCTGATTTATAAACTACTTATTATACATTATTTATAAACTTATAATATATTTATATTTTATTATACTAGTAAATTCCGAGACCGCCCGTATCTCGAAGGCGAATAGGTACCTACTAGCTTATCAGCTATCTCGCCTTTGGTGGTCGTCAATATGTTATTTAGTTACATGATTACATCTATTATTATAAGATAATATATGGCACATTATTGTCGACGAGAGCTCTCAAAGCGAGGCCTTTCATAGTTTTTCGACTTTTGCAGATTGCAAATCCCTAACCTACGATAAGTTTGACGTGTCACCGATTTTTTTAGTCTACATGGTCTTGACGACCCGCACAACAGTTTAAAATATAACATAATAATAAGCAAATAATAGCAAGCAAATAGTTTTCGTTTCAAAAATACAAGATATCTCGGTGAAATAAATCAATTATTATTGCGATCAACAAACATTTTGATGAATGAAAATACAATTTGACCTTGACATAAATTGTAAGTCATAGCAGGTGACTCAAAAGTGTTTTTCCTGGTAACGTATGGTGGCCTATGTCCATGGTGTTTTTGTTAATGATCTAATGAGGAAATTTGTCTGGTAGATATCGCTTTCAGCGAAAAGGCCGTCCATTGTTTTGACTAAATGTATGATTGTGTCTATGATTAAACAAAAATGACGTTAAACCGTCAAGCGTCTAAATCTATAGGCGGAAATCTAAAACAATGACCTGGCCACGTCTCAGTTTTACCTCCATTTTAGTCTCTGCCCAAATCCAGACATTGATTGCAATAACAACAGCAGAGCTAGTACTCATGATGTGGCCTGACAAATAGTACTGTGATAACGACTAGAAATTAGCCATGTCGTAGAGCAAACTTAGTGCCTTCGAACTTCCAACTAGGGCATGTTATTATTTTAGCTAGTCAAGTCACGTCATTTGTTTTAAAGAAAATTGTGGCAATTTTCTTCATAACATTCGAAACATTTTCAGTCAAATCACGATATAAATAATAGGTTTATTTTTGATCAAACAAAGGCGGGTTTTAAAAGTTTGGAAGTTACATCAATATTTATGACGGTCTAAAGTCCAATCTATTAGCCAAGATGAAAGATGCTATTTATAACTGCACGAATAAACAAAGAATTGTATTATCTACTGATCATTTACTAATCAGTAGGAATGTGTAACGTCTATTTACCATTCATCCATCATCTTGAATAGGTTAAAGATAGGTTAAAACTTGCTTAGAATTTATTACACACTTTATTATATAAACAGTACAGTATATAGATAAACATAGGGCGTTTTAAAGTAATCCTTGTGATTAAAATAAATAAAGGCTGCGGCTGCTTTGGTATTTGCGTTTTGATTTTATTGAAATATAATAAATGTATTTCAGAACTTATTTGCAAATAAAAAGCAAAGATTTTTGTGAATAATACAAGTTTTACCTGCTTAGTTTGGGGCTAGAAAGTGTAATGTTAAGGTAGGTATATACTATTATTTATTTATGTTGGTACCTAATATTATACATATACCTTATAAAAACTATAAGCATTCTTGAAATTAAATTAAAATGAACAGGCACAAATTTTTAGTTTTTGAACCGCCTTGAAACGTCTCTCTTCAGCGAAAGATAACAAACATTGTTTAAAACCCGTCTTTGTAAACATCCGCGTCTCACACAAAGACTCTTTGATTATGACCCCATGTGCCAAAATTGCCAAAACATTGATTGACATGATCCTACAATCACGCTTTTGGGGAAGACAATGAGTTTGCCTTTAGGCTTACCTTTGACTCCTTTGTGACCACCAGATCATCAAAATAATAATGTGAAGTATAAAGAAATTCAAGCTGAGTTTTAAATTAATTATTTAAATTTTTCATTGTGTTGACAGAATAAAAAAAAATTCATTTCACAACAATATAATTAGGAGAGTGGAAGAAGTAGGTAAACCTGTTTGTACCGACCCCACTTAGCGTATGGAGGTATAGGAAGATAATGATAGCCCTCATACGTTTTTACAAAGAAAGTTTTAGCGAATATCATCATCATTATAATTTTAGCCCGTTTGCACTCTGCTGAATACCTATACCTAACAGGCCTCCTTTGTATTGAATACAAAAAATATGTGATATTACCGTACTCTTGTCCACACTAGAGTTTAAAGACCCTTTTAAATATATCGTCGATGGTAATTTCAATTGGCGTAAAGGACAAAATGTCGATATTGAGTAATAACTCTATGTTTACATATGCATATCAATATCGCCATTTTGTCCTTTACGCCAATTGAAATTTCCATCGACGATATCCTTACTAGCTCCCAAGCTCAACGAAGCTTCAACGAATCACCTTCAATCTAAGTTCACGGTCGATACGATACGAAGTAATACGAAACACATGTCACGCTTAGAACGGTCTAAGTTTGTTTGATTCGACAGCCGTTTTGAATACGATTATCAATGAATAAAAATGAATGGGCTTTATTTTTTTGCTGTACACGTATAGCTGCTTAATTATTTAGGTGCTTGGAGAATTATTTCGTAAATGCAATGTTTTTGTTCGCTCAGATTGCATTCTTGGAAGTTATGGTTGGAAAACTTTTGCTGTGCAATGCAGTACCACAGCCGTTGTATTAATAAAATATTTTACCTATATTGGGTGAAATTTTTAAATGCAGTTCCTTAGGTATTACAGCCAGTCAAGTTATCGCTAAGATCGCTTGCAACGATCTGCAGATAGCTGAACTGTTTCATTAGAATTTTGAAAATTCAATAAGTAGTAAATTTATTTGCTGTGTAATTTTATTAGATGATAAACTGGTAAGCAGATTGTTTTACTCAATCATCCTACTAATATTATAAACGCGAAAGTTTGTAAGTATGGATGGATGGATAGATGTTTGTTACTCTTTCACGCCGAAACGGCTCAACAGATCTGGATGAAACTTGGCAGAAATATAGATTATAGTCTAGAATAGCACATAGGCTACTTTATATCCCGTGGGAATACCGGAATTGAAATCTGCGCGAGTGAAACCGCGGGGTGCAACTAGTACTTTATACTTTTACCCGAGTAACTAACGTTTTTTGATAGAACAATGCAATTGTTACAAGTATCTCAACCGTTTTTATTTTTTCATCAGTAGACAGACGAAGGTCAGAATCATCGCAGACCTAGACTTCTTCCAATTCCATGTTGAGATCACGCTTGCTTCCCGCACAATTGTCACGTCCGCAGAAACCCACACCAATCATAAAGACAATATAGGACAGTTGACTTAATAGCGAGTGTTGTTTATTCTGTGACTTAGCACCGTTTTCATGAAAGTGGATTTCTAGATTGTTATCTTGAGATTATTGCAGGACTTATGAAGATGTTAACCACCAACTCTATCTTTCAGGTTATCATATTCATAGTATCCATGGTGTGCATGTCTCCAGCTTCCTCATATTGAAAATGTAATTTCTATAAATGCCAATATTTAAAGCATAATTAGTGCACTCATAGATTTGAATCATAATTTAGCTGCCAAATAAACAACGATGCTATAAGCTTATAATAGTGTGTAAGCTGGAGTAACATGTCTCCAGCTGCCTCAGTCAGTGTGGGCAAACGGCTAATGATAGAGATATATAGTAAACGCAAGGATTTAGTACCTATTTAGTGCACCTGGTACCAAAAATTTCAGGTCTGTAGCTAGGAAACTCTTCGAGTTATAAGACTTCATTAACGTGTAAGCTGGAGTAACGGTACGTGAAAAAGCATATGCTCGTTCTCTGGAATGGCTGGAGCTAGCAGGTTGCTTTAAGTCTCCAGATTTAGTACCAAACGAATTAGTGAGGTACCAAATATTTGAAGTGTCTCTGTTCAAAACTCTATGAGTTACAAGCTTTTCCAGCTTTTTTTGTTTGTCCAGCTTGCACATGTTGGAGCTCAGCAACCACAATAGGTACAGACTCGGTTGATGTCTCTGAACCGAGCTATGAATTAGTGCACTCGGTACCAAAAATTTGGAATCTCTAGGACAAGCAGTTCTGTTGTAATCAGCAAAATAACATTTTACCGCTAAAAATTCAAAGCATTTCGACGCGACCACAAAAATGATGCGTTGCCGCTCTGAAGGTGATACTACGCGCCAGTCACTGGTTGCGTCTATTTTATTTTTTGTTTTTGTCACATCCGCATGAACATCCGCATTATTGGTGCGATGCGGATGTCCAAATCGATGCGGAAGAAACATACATAGATACAAGAGGTGCGTTTTTACTGGTAGGTAGCCCCTCTTTTTACCTTTTTGGCAGTGTTAAAATAACGGAGTTGTATCTACATAGGTACCTACTCAAAGCGCCAGTTCTTTAACACCTACCACAGTACCCATAGGAGAAGTTAAGTAGTAAAACTAATAAATGATTAGGTACCTACGTAAATCTAAATTTACCTAATTATTTATTTAACTGCTACCTACCATAATACTGGTTTATATAGGTAGGAAGGATTCGTTTTTGCAAATCGAAAACCTCTCAAATTTGAATGACTTGACTTAGGTCTGATGACGATTCACTTGACATGACACTAGCAAGATTAGATTGGCTGTCAAACTGTCAAAATACGGACGGACGGACATGCTGCTCGCTCCCTGCCTTGCCTGCAAATTCTGCAATATATATAATTGGTATATTTTAACCTCTCAAATTCGAATGACTTGACTTAGGTCTGATGACGATTCACTTGACATGACACTAGCAAGATTAGATTGGCTGTCAAACTGTCAAAATACGGACGGACGGACGTGCTGCTCGCTCCCTGCCTTGCCTGCAAATTCTGCAATATAATTGGTGTATTTTATCAAAAAAAAATATAAAATGTCAAACCATACCAAACTATTTAATTAGATATGGCAACATACAACGTCCCGCTCTTCAACGCACATCGGAAAGAGAAGGGTATAATAATTATGCCTTCAGAAATTTAAAGGACTGAGTGCATACAAAAAAGACTCTTATCGCGGGTAAAATACGTTCAAATCCGCAGAGCGTAATATCACCTTCAGAGCGGCAACGCATCATTTTTATGGTCGCGTCGAAATGCTTTGAATTTTTGGCGGTTAAATGTTATTTTGCTGATTACAACAGAACTGCTTGTCCTAGAGATTCCAAATTTTTGGTACCGAGTGCACTAATTCATAGCTCGGTTCAGAGACATCAACCGAGTCTGTACCTATTGTGGTTGCTGAGATCCAACATGTGCAAGCTGGACAAACAAAAAAAGCTGGAAAAGCTTGTAACTCATAGAGTTTTGAACAGAGACACTTCAAATATTTGGTACCTCGCTAATTCGTTTGGTACTAAATCTGGAGACTTAAAGCAACCTGCTAGCTCCAGCCATTCCAGGGAACGAGCATATGCTTTTTCACGTATCGTTACTCCAGCTTACACGTTAATGAAGTCTTATAACTCGAAGAGTTTCCTAGCTACAGACCTGAAATTTTTGGTACCAGGTGCACTAAATAGGTACTAAATCCTTGCGTTTACTATATATCTCTATCATTAGCCGTTTGCCCACACTGACTGAGGCAGCTGGAGACATGTTACTCCAGCTTACACACTATTATAAGCTTATAGCATCGTTGTTTATTTGGCAGCTAAATTATGATTCAAATCTATGAGTGCACTAATTATGCTTTAAATATTGGCATTTATAGAAATTACATTTTCAATATGAGGAAGCTGGAGACATGCACACGTATCCATGATCTTAAAACTGTCAGATTACTTAGGTACCTACTCGTACTATGAAAATTTCTAGTGAAACCTATTAAGACGTTGATAACACACACAGCGCACATTTTAGTAAAAATGATTTTTTTACTAAAATGTGCGCAATGTGATTGCACACAAAATGGTTGCTTGCGATTTTTCGAAAATAGGTTAGGTAAGTGATTTAATATCTTTCAACAAGTCAAAACGTGCGAACGAGAGTCACATTAGCTGTTGAAAACTGAAAACGACTTTGATCCCAAGGCACGGTAGATATCCCTTCAGATCTCCCAGTACCAAGTAGGTACTATAATTCAAGATTCTTTGAGGATGTCTAAGGGGGTAGTCAGAGGTACGTCCAAACATTACATTTGGCACATACCGACATTTTGCAGTAGTTAGTATTCCATACGTGACAGGTTGCAAGCCCATCGCCGCTATTAGAATACTAACTGGTTTCCTCACGATGTTTTCCTTCACCGTTTAAGAGCACTGGCATTGCGCACATAAATTTTTCGATAGAAAAATCCATTGGTGCACGACCGGATTCGAACCTGCGACCTTACGATCGGAAGGCGGGGTCACTCCCACTAGACCACCGGTGCTCTCGGTTAGCTGTTGTATTCGCCTTAATGCCTATTTCTGTGTTCCAGTTTAAAGGGTGTGGTTATCAATGAAAACACATAGACACATGAGGCAGTGCACTGTATACGACTCGTTGATATCGTGCATGCGTGACTTACGAAGCAATGCTTTGTCATAGTTGATGGTTACCACTTATCATCAGGTGGATCATCTGTGTTCCATTAGCAAGCAGTAGCTATAAAAATATATTAAAATGCTTGTAGTTCAATTAGGTTTAACAAATCAAAATATTTTAAATAGGCTACTATACATCCTGAAACCAGATTAAATACCACAAGTATGTAGGCATTACCAGGAATACCTATGTAGCCGATAACAATGTTTACCTCAACACCAATTTATTGATGTCCTTATGTAAAGTAATTGAAGATAGAAAACACGAATTGAAACCAAAGGTAAGTGATCTATTTTTAGCTCAACTGACTGTACGTTCTAAGAAGGAGATAATTCAGTTAGCCACATTGTTGTAAGTAGCATTTCGTGGAATATGGACGCTGTGCAAAAAGTTTTTAATGCGGTTGTCATTAAATATGAGCAATGATTGTTGAATAAGATCAATTCTGAGTCACGAGGAGACGAAATAGAATTAATAAGTATAGGTAGGTACATTATATTTCTTAACATGTAGCATCAAAGGTCATCTTTTGGTACTCGTAGGAAACCAAGGCATTGTTTTTAAATACTTGGCTAATGGAACAAGCAGATGGCCCACCTGATATTAAGTGGTAACCGTCACCTATATTATAACAAAGCTTAGCCATCCAAAACAAAGCATACCCAGGTTATTATAACAAAGCATAGCCACGCTACATTTTTGTGTATGAGTAAAGTTATCAAAGTTCTACTACTTGCTTATAACCATCAGTCTTTAGGCTGCCGGAATAAATTATCTCAATAATGGTTTGTTTTATAGTCTTGAAATTATTTTCAAAACAGAAGGTGGTCCAAACAAGTTTGGACAAATCATACGATGTGAGAAAAAACACTTGGTTCCAATAACTAGGTCCCAATGTGTTGTTTGACGGGGCAATTCGGGTGTCTGGTTTTGGCAATTAGTTGATGCCTACTCCACAAATACACATCACTGTAAACAGGATGATTTAATTTCAAAATTCTCAAGAAACTTTTTTTTTGGTATATTTACTCACAATTTATTGTGAAATGAGGTTATTCAAAAGAGTTAAACTATAGCAATCCTTGTATCTGGGTTGAGGGTTGGGGATAGGAGGGTTGCAAGTGGGGGTAGATTGCAAGTCCTTCCCTTGAGTTTTTTTGTCTAGGAGATGAAAAATTATTAGTTCAATTTCCTACTCTTTTGTCAAAAAAAAAACCTAACATAACGAGTAATTATTAGTGTAGTGAAGTAATATTTTTTCATTTCCTAGAAAAAAATACTCAAGAGAATGATTTGCTACCTACCCCCACTTGCAACCCTCCTATCCCCAACCCTCAACCCAGGTACAAGGATAACAGTCAGAATGCTCTTTTTGTTTTTTTGTAATAAAAATCCATTATTTAAGTTGCACAACCGTATCAGCCTGTAAATTCGATCGTAAAGCTCACCACTGACATTAAATCTGCCACTTTTAATGCTCGTGACAGTTCAAGGAGAAGTCGGGGCGCCTGCGCATCTGTAGGCATTAGGCCACACATAAAAGTCATTTCATTTGATTATTTTTACAGCTGCACTTGCATTACAATTGTGTTTTTGATTTAATTCGTAAAAACACTCTTTATTTCGACACCTTTTTTTTATTATGAGCGCTCGTAAAAGGAAAACGCCGTAAGGAGATACCTAGCTAAATATTGCGTTTACTTCTGACTACCCTCTGTAGACGACACCCGTACGGTAAAGGTAAAATGTTGAATACTAAAAAGTATGAAAAAAGTAGTATACCTCAATTCATTATTCATTCATTAATAAGTCATGTACCTATTCAAGATCATTATTCAATCTAATTTTAACTTTTTAGCTATGAAAGTATTCCACGCCTCGCATGGACAATGAGATACCTACACTACCCTCATTTTTTTAAATGATACCTATTAAATAGATGGTGGTTACTAAAAAGTATAAATAAAGTCGTGTATCGTGTTGGTATTCAAGATCATCAATCAGTTTTAACTTTTAAACTATGTATTCCACACCTCAAGGACAATGAGATTATCTACCCTAATTGGGCCTAATTTTTAAAATGATACATATTTTCATTTAACCATCGTTAAAATTACTAAACTCAACTAAAGCTATCAACTGACCTGTGATAATCCCTGAATACCGTCAAATCAAAAACACTTAGCAACAGGTAGAACGATATACAGTAATGTTTCCAAAAAAATCACAGCACTTTAATAAAACGATTCACTCCACTTCTGTTCAACTGTTCGAATTTCAAAAATTTAAAAAATTGAAACCGATTTGATTTTCGAACTACATTGATATATGACATAGGTAAGAATCGAACGTTCGTATACGCGCCTGCCGTCGAGAAAGGCTTACGCGCGAATGAATGAAAGAATCGGTGGACCGTTCGGATTGATAGGCTGTTGGATCTTTGTTAATTGTTATGTCTGCCATACAATATGGTAGGTAAGTAGGTTCGTTTCGATGTATATAATTATCATAACCAATAATAACCCTATCATAATAATAAGACGAAAACAGTGCTTTACTCATTTCGAGAGGTCACGGACATTGATGACCTTCATTTAGATATGAGCCGTACAGTTTACAGGTGCGTGTCGGTGCTATTATTACTTTTAAATCAAGTAAAACATTTTATTTTAAAACAACTAGTCATATGTAATATATATATTATAATAGTTCTTAATAAAACATAATAGTCTCTCCAAAATCATATTAATACATTGGTAAAAAATCCTATTAGACATTTTAAATCTTTTTGTGTTATATTAAACAGGCAAACGATAGATATTAAATTATAATTTATTTATGTAAAATTGGATCGCAAATAGTGTAGGTAATGGAGGCCACGGCTTTGCCCAGCAATAGGACAGAGGGCTCATAATAAATTATAAAATTTAATCTTGAATACTTATACGTAAACTGAGGGCATAAAAACAAATTTTAGGGATAGGTAAATCATCAACATTTTTAAGTTTATTGAACCGGTAGCTAAAATTTGTTGTTTTCTACTTTATTATGATAAAAATGAGAGTTTTATCAAAGTTTTATGCATCAACTTTTGCCCTCGACATTTAATAAGATTAGCAATCAGTTTAGACTACAATTATTATCAACATGACTTGCTACAAGAAATAGGATTCATCGAAACAAAAACGTTAATATAGCTAATGACTTGGCCAAAGCACATTCTATGTTTATAGATTTTCTGCATAATCTAAATATCTTAGGTCCCTATTATCTTTTTATTCATAGCTAGTGGCTCGGCCTGGCTTCGTACAGGTGAACATTATTTTTTTTTATGCTCAGCATATATTATAATGTAGCATTATTTTTTGAGTTTATTCGATACAAACATACGAATTTTCTCTCTTTGTTAATGAGTGTAGATATAGCTATTTTTTATTAGTCTCTCATCTACTTTTACATTTTTAACTTATTTTATTATTTTTATTTAAATATTTTTCTGGGTTTAGCATAAACAAAAAGGTTTTTTTTTTTTTTCTTACCACTTTTTACAAATAAAAGTTCCATCAGTTGAAAAAGTATAGAGATGACCCGTCCCTAAATATCCTAAATCCTGATTTTTAATTAGGTATATTATATTGGTTATTATTATTTATTATTTGGATTTTTCGCAATGACTGGACCAATAGGGATACAACTTGGAATACAAATAGCGGCCATACAGTATGCTACTTCTTATCCTGACAACACGCGATCAAAGTAAAGAAAGTTATAATAATAAAATCAATTTTCATATGTTTTACAACACAGTTGCACCACAAGAAATAGTTCGCATTCCCTTATCCTAACCAAGTAATAAATCACTATATGATAGACAAGCAAACAATACGTTTGTTTGTCAGTCACCATCACCAGTCATCAGCGGACGATCTATAACGGCTTTTTATTTGCTTAGCAAAAAATGGGTCGGCGTTTTACATCATCGTTTAACCAGTGGTTAAAAATCAAGGGTAAATTGTAATGGTGATTCGTGAGAGATGCTGATTCAAAATGTGCTAAAAGAACAAAAAAAAAGCTTAATTATGTTATTATAACATTTTCTTGGTAAGTAACAGGACATTACTTTTTAAAATTATTTACGTCTTTATTATTTAGATTGCCATTATTTTATTTCAGGTTTTTTTTAGTTAATTAATAGAACGTGTGTGTGTAATCTAAAGTTATGTAGTTGAATTAAGTAGGTATAGTTATTGTGTAACACATTTTGTATTACACATAATAATTACCTGCATGTGTAATAAGAAATAGTGTTCTACACTTACCAAGTATTGATAACTACATCTTATCATTATTCTTTATTGTAATAATAAACATTTTCTTATCTTATCTAGGTATAAAAAAAGGTAAGTATATTAATTTTGTAATTAAAATAACTGCTGGATGATGACGTAGATTTTAACCAGCCAGCTAGTGTAGTTAAGTAAGTTTAAGTAGTGGTTAAGATAATTTAATGGTGAAACTGGTATTGAAACTATTTTGTTTTTTGCTCAGTTGTGGGTGATGAAAGGTCGCATTGGGAGGTCGACGTTCTAGGACCCCAATTAACTAATGAATGGTTGCGCTATTGAAAAATAATAAACCACATAAAAAAAAGATTTACTACGGTTATACTTACAGATTGGTTTATTTAATTAACGTAACTTTTTTTGTTATTTTTTTATAAAATAAGTTAAATTCGTTTTTACAATATTCGTTTGGAATTTAATTAAAAATTTGAGCTTTGTTCTTTTAGTTTTTTTTTTCATTTATAATGTAGTAATAATAATGAGATTCTTTTTAATTTTTTTTTCTTTGCGCTATTGCATAAGTTATTGTTTACAGGCTAACCCTACCCTACTCGTAGTGCGGCGTCCATTGCATATTTTTTTTGATAAGTCAATATCGGCATTACTCATGAAATTATTTTTTTTTGGTAATTAATGACAAATAGTAACAGGGCTAAGCTAACGTTGAGCAATGTTTATAATCAAAAGGTACGGAATCCGACATACCTAGCAACTCGACTTTGGTTCATTTCCCTCAACACTCCCTCAAACAATACTTCAGACACGAGCGAGGAATGTAGCACAATGCTAGGATTAGAAATTGTTCAAACAAATCGTTTTATTTTGAAAAGCTTGCAGTAAGCACCTGTTTACTGTATAATATCAAAATAGTTACACTTTATTTTAGTAGGAGCAATACACTGAAATCGCGGGCGATTCGATAACACATGTTAAAGAACTTTTTTAGCTTCTATGACATGCTTGTTTCCTCACGAGGTTTTCCTTCACCGTTTAAGAGCACTGGCATTGCGAACATAAATTACTCGATACCAAAAATCCTTATGTACACGACCGTATTCGAAACCACGACCTTACGATCGGAAGGCGGGATCACTCCCACTAGACCACCGGCGCTGAAATACAAGATAGTTACTGAGCTTTATAATAGACAATAGGAATAAGTATTTTATTCACGATAGGGAACACGAGCATTTCTTCATTTCCTCAATAAAATTGCTGCTATTCGATGTTATTTGTAAAATTAATCGCGAGTTAGATTTTATAAGAGCTATGCAGGGAGTTTCACTACGTGATCTTGCAAAACCTCGGTTCGCCTACAAACAATTCAATTTCTCAATACGGCTGTATTTCAGTCGAAAACATAATGAGTTGATTTTGATTGTTTTTTTTTTTGGAGGGCCATACTTCAGAGTTGGTACCTGAAGTTTTGTATTCGAATCGATTGTTTGTTAAATGTTTTTCTCTGAATTATATCGATGTGCCGCCATTGTTAATCGAGTTATTCATAAAATTAGTTTGTGTGACATCATGATTCATGGCTGTATGTAGGTTTCAGCACAACTTTCCTGTTACGTCATCCACAACTTCATTACCGTCCATGTTAGCCGTGACCGCGCGCCACTCTGGCGCTACCTACCTCTCTACCACTATTAACCAACAGAATGACACAAGTACCTAAACAGGCCTTTGAGCTTTGCACCAATAGTTTTTTTTATTTTCAACTTGCGATGGAACAAATAGATGGCCCACCTCATGATAAGGCCTGAGTTAAAAAAAATCATTGCCTCGAAAGACACAAAATGTATAGGAAATGTTTTTGACGATTTATTTATTTCTAGTACACTCATACCTTAAATCGTCGTAATCGTAAAAAAAGATTCATTAAAGTCGGTAGGTACACCTATAGGTGAACCTCTTTTTGAAGTTTGAGGTGAATAACAAACATAAAAACTAAAAAACAGTAGATTGCGAACCTCCTTTTTGCAGTCGATTAAAAACTGTTAACTTTTCCATTCAACCTGTAGATCAAAATCCAAATTACTAAAACAACGAAGGAGAACATAACTGAGAAACAATAGAAAAGCTTAGAGATTGTTTATGGTTATAGCCGTTTAATGGAATTATAAGTTGTACGGTTCTATCGATATGTGTAAAGTTCATGTTTAACAACCTGTCAGCTTATCGTGTGTACCTCTAGTAAATAATATTTAGGTATACTAGGTTTTACGACTTATTCTTAGACTCATATTGTGGTGTTGGAATGTTTGCTGTAGCGCCATGCCAGTTCGTTCACTCAAAGGATTAGCTGATATTGTAACATGGCAAAAAAAAGATATCAATCTTACAAACCGGCAAGTTTTTTTATCTTAAAAACAGAAGTTTTTAAGTAGGCTGTATTTTGTTTTCATATTACTATAATTATCTTGATTTGTCAACAATTGATGGATTAACCTCCGATTTCTGAAAGCTCGATCAACACTAATCGGTTGTCAAGTCACTTACTATCTCTATCTAATTTGAAGTAAAAGCTGAAACAGCAAGTGATTTGCCGACCGATTATTGTTCGATCGAGCTTTCAGAAACCGAGGGAGAGCATCTTTCAGATCGGTTTTGAATTTTTTTAGCTTACCTACACGATATAATCAACATAATTATATTATAATCAGTACAGTTTGAAACCCTATCTGTAGGTAAGTATTCAATTTTTTTATCACCTAAACCAGGGCTTCCCAAACTGTGCGTCGCGACGCCCTGGGGCGTCGCGGTACTATCCCAGGGGCGTCGCGTCGTCGTCGTGAGGCGATCTATTAAGAATATCGTTCCATCAGCACTGCAGCATTGAGGGTTTTATTACCGTTTACGACATCATACTTATGCGAGACAGGTTTCTCTGCAGTTGCAGTAATTAAGAACAAGTACAGATCGAAAATAAATTTAGAGGCAGAGACGAGAGTGGAAATTTCAAAAATTGAGCTCAGAAAAGCAAGCGCATCCTTCTCATTAATATCAAACGAAAAGAGATAAAAAAGGTGCTTGTTTTTTATCTTTTTTGTTTGATTTTATTTTTGTTTTGTTTTGTTATTTTTTTATTTTTTTTTGTTATTTTCTAATAAAAAATTAGATGCTATTTTGAGTTTTCTGACAAATTGTTTTTAGGCTAGAACTATAACTTGAAGGTAAATGTATCCCTATGCTATGGGAAGAAGGCTAGGGGGCGTCGCAAAAATATGGCTACTTCCCAAGGGCGGCGTCACAGTGCAAATAAGTTTGGGAAGCCCTGACCTAAACCTTGATCGTTAAGAATGGAAAACAAAATGCTTGGACCAGCTGCTTCAATGGCTATGCTGGTGTTGTAGTGAAAAGCACATTTACCACGGGAATGGCTACGAAATCAACAGTTCCGTAACAAATCAATGGGGCTGATTTATGGTCTACTCGTTTTATGCCATTGTAAATCGTGAGCTCAAGTTCAACATTGTTGTACGAAGAAATGAAGTGAATAAAATTTTGTATATACCTAATAAAACGGAATAGGTAAGTATCATCATCATCTTCATCAGCCAGAAGAAGTTCACTGCTGGTAGGCATACACAAAATATTTCCGGAAGAACTATTCTGATCCCTCTCCATCAATTGACTTTCATGTCGTCAGTCTTTTGCTGAAAGCAAGTGAATTGACACCCGATTAGTTTTGATCGAGCTTTCAGAAAGCGGCGGTATGACTTTTTTTTCTTAAACAGTCTAAAAGATCTGAAAGATCTTACCTACTTAGGTACGCATAGGATTAAGTTTTAATTTCTCTGTAGTAGGTAGTTTTTTTATACTCCTAACGAAACCATGTCTGTGTAAGTCTACGTATGAGTGTGACTTTATTACGTTCTAAATTCAAACCCATCAGCATTTCCAGAAAATGTTACGTTCTGAATTCAAAACTAACATTTCCAGAAAGTTCTAAGCGAGAATGACAACAATGGATAAGTCAATTGATATCCTTGCGGATGTGGCCGTTGCTACTAGTTGGCCTCTTCACCGCACTCCTATCGAATTACGGGCGAGCGAATAAAAACATGGGTTTCATATTACCAGGTTTTGTTATGTAAGATTTCTGAGATAAACATTGTCATGCCTTAACATACCTACCTACATAATATATTATTATAATGTAGTTTTCTTGAGTTTATAAAATAGGGCAACTAGAGCGGCTGCCCACGGTTTGCTCGCCTGGTAGCGCTATTGCGCAGAAGTCGAGAATAAGGCATCCCTCGGCATCCGCGCGCGCTCATTGGCCCATAGTATACGCAGTATCCCCTCCACGTTTCGTTCATCGGTCAACTTATATGCCGCGTATCATAATTTTGGTATATTACTCGTATATGTATATGGAGGCATCTTATTCATATGTTTTGAGACAAAGTGTAGTAGCGAATCTTTTAATCAAATCGTTACAATAGTTAGAGAGTGAATGGGCCTCAAACATCCAGACATCCAAACATCGTAAATTTAATAGAAAGTAGGATTATTGATCAGCGTATATTTCAGGCTCAATTCAGTTACCTTTTTTTACAAAACGCTGAAGAGACTGTGATAATATTTTAGATGGGGTCCTAAGATCTACCCTTTAGGCTAAAGTTTGAAAGGTATAGATCCTTGCAGCTTAGACAGTCAACACAGGACGGCAATACGTAAGATAAGATAAGATAAGAAAATTGTTTATTGCACATAAATGAAGTACATTAGGCGAACTTAATTAGCATACGTACGCAGAAGACTAAGCCCTGGGTTTTATACTCTTTTCTGTGGCCGTCCTAAACTCATATAAAATCCTAATTAAAATGTAAGAAGACACGTGCCATGCATGCATCCGAGCTCAGCCACTCTTACTTCCGACTCGATGTAACAGGAAATTAATAAATCAAAACAATGCATCCACTACCTAATTAAGATACCTGCATAATAATAACGTTGAATCTGACTTTCACAGCCGTAGTTCACACGTGCGATCTCTCTCTCTCTTATCGTGTCTTATCGTATCGTTTCTTGTGAAACAGTGTGGTGAAAGGATTTTAAGTGCGAAGAGACTCCTTTCGGGCACGAATTGTTATAATATTTTTAGGTTCTAATATGACATGCTGGATTCCGCACGATGTTTTCCTTCACCGTTTGAGAATACTATAGCATCGTGCAGTTTTTGAACCGAAAAACTAATTGGTGTACTTATGACGGTTTTGAACCCACTACTGTAGGATCGGATGGCGGGACTGTTACCACTAGGCCACCAGTGTTCTACGCCAATAGTAATTTTTGTATTCTAGCAATGAGCCGAAACTGGATGAAGCCGGCATTGCTTGCAAAGATAAGCCTATAAGTATGCTAATCCATATTACGAACTATATTTATTCTAGTCTATTCTAAGGCTCTTATCCATAATGTTCGCTGAGCGCGCCAATAGCTTATCAGACTGATAAGTCTGTTGCTGTCTCTTTTTGTTGGCATGAAAGTGACAGTGACAAGAATTACTCCGCTATAAAATGTCAGGGATTATGAATAAGAGGGTAAGTCTCAAACTAAGTTTCAATTCATACCAATTGGTTTAATCAACGATTTTTATTGCTTTCCGCGTAAAAAGCAAACCGTTGTTGATCCGAAGTTAATTCGGATCTCACCGTGTGCACCTGCCCGAATGATTTGTGAGCTGATAGCTATTTCTGGTAAACCAAAATATTCCTGTGCCGCTTTCGTTTTCAACCGTAAACGAATAAACAGTACGCCGGATATAATGAAAGTTTTGTTTTGACGTTTCGATGATCGATTTTATGACTTACAGGAATATTATTAAAGTCATCATTTAATTATAGACGTTTATATGGCGTAAACTACTCGTAAGTACAGCACGTAAGCTTGTTTTACGAGATATAGTAATCATTGACCTGAATACTATTTTGAAATGATCTAAGTTTACGCGGTTTTCCAGAACTAGCCTTTATCCAATTATTTAGATCTTCTAGTGATAATCTTTTCGCGGTTTGTTTATTGATGGCAAAATTACGTAATATAAATACAGTAGGTGCCTAATCCAAGTCTGAACTGAATTGGTTTTATGATTTGGTATATTCTTCTTGTCATGTCGCTTGGTCTCTTGGTTCTTGGTCGTCCTTATTTCTAACACTACGTTATTTATTAAAAAAATATCTTTACGATGAAGCCTTTCGATCGGTATGATAAAACTACAGGCTGTTTATTTTTCTCGTGGAACGGATTCGATTCCCAGTTCAATCATGTAATTATTTGAATGAAACATTTGAAATTATGGAACATTTTACTGAAAGAAGACATTATTTGAATTTTAAAAACAATTTAAACGGGTTGACTATAGCTACCCTGGTACCTGAGTTGAGGGTTGGGGATAGGGGGAAAGCATGTGGGGGTAGATGGCAAGTCTTTCCCTATAGTTCTTTTTTCTAGGAAATGAAATAAAATTTTCTTCAAATTTCTTCACTTAAAAAAAAAATAACCCTAACCTAATGAGAATTCCTTCCCTTGAGTCTTTTTGTCATAGAGATGAAATATTACTACCAATTTTCTTCATATAAAAAAAACCCTAACCTAACTAGTAACTTACCTACCTGAAAAATTAAATTATTTTTTTCATTTCCTAGAAAAAAGGACTCAAGGGGAAGACTTGCCATCTACCCCCACTTGCATCCCCCCTATCCCCAACCCTCAACTCAGGTACA
Organism: Plemyria rubiginata; assembly: GCA_963576535.1. NCBI lineage: Eukaryota > Metazoa > Arthropoda > Insecta > Lepidoptera > Geometridae > Plemyria > Plemyria rubiginata. The sequence goes on along the minus strand of OY754908.1, from coordinate 9,011,189 downwards.
AGGATTGCTATAGCCAACCCGTTTAAATTGTTTTTAAAATTCAAATAATGTCTTCTTTCAGTAAAATGTTCCATCTACAACATTAAATGTACCTACTATGCCTCCATGGGCATATCCGTGGGACGCCTGTATAATGTTATAAAGTATGTATTTACAAAAAAATATGAATATTTATTATATCAGTTGTCTGGTTTCCATTTACAAGCGTTGGCTTAGTTTGGGGTTATAAAGTGCAATGTGGAAAGTCCACCAGTATTTAATGTAGAGTTACTCACCATTTGCTGAGGGTTTCTGGGCTTGCGATGCGCCCGGTGCACTTTCAAGCCAGTAACTCCTTCTAGTACGTCGGCTAACAGCAGTCCGTCAGCGCAGTCACGTGCTAGTCCGCCGCCCGATGTGCCAGCGCGGCGGCGGGATCTCGCACGTTCCAGGTAATGATTGGCCCAGTCTGTGTAGATCTGTGAACAAAAGAAAAACTCAGGATCACTGATCTGTATATTCAGTGGTAGGTACTAATAGAGATCTGCTTAGGATTGGTCATCTAACTGAGGTGATTTAAAAACTCAGGATTGATCACACACAGCTGTGGCAGCCTTCACAGCTCAGTTGGTGTAGCTATGTCTTCTGTGCCGTAGGCCGAGGGTTCGATCCCCACCGAGAACAAACAATTGCGTGATTAACATAGATGTTTGTTCTCTTTGTCTTTGTTTGGGGCGAGATAGTGTTGTGTGGAATGTCTACCAATATTATTATTATCTATCTAAAGTGATTTTTGTCATCCAACTTGCTCATCCCACTCCCATCCCATCCCAAAAGTCCCAAAGCTATGAACTGACTGGAATTTGAACCCTAGACCTTTTGCTTACACGGGAATGGGCTAACGACCTGGGTCAGCAAATTCAATCTCACCGGACGAATAATAATCTAGGGTAAAAATAAAATAATAATAAAACGAATTAAATAATAGGATAGAAAATAGGATCTTACGATCTAGGATGTATGAAGTAAGTATAATGACTAGTCAATGAAAGATGATCTTTCATCTAGTCCATCCTAAGCCTAAAACTATTTAATACTATTTGAGTTCTGTAGACTCAAAGAGGATGCCAATGCAGAGTGCACGAGTGTGAGTTAATTTGTGGTTGAAGCTCAAATTCCTTTGTATCCAAGACTTGAGGTATGAGCTCATCAGTGAGCTATCTGTAAGTTAATAAGCGAGTGTTGAGTGAATTCCTAAAAGGATTAAGGCACGGACGTTCAACCCTTGGACACCATTTTTATGAAAAATTCTTCGTTTATTCCATGTTTTTACTAGAACGTCTTGCAATACAAACTTTTTTTTTTGCATTAAAGTAACACGCAACTCTAAAAATAAATGATATCGTAAAAAAATAGTTTGCTTGCCTCAAGTTGCAAGTAATTGCGTTCATCAATAACTTGCAATTTGAGACATACAGATGATAAGCCTCAAAATGCCCCTTCAAATCTCTAGGTAAATCCACCTCTTTCTTGAGCCAAAAACAGTATTTGACCGTTGAACTAGGCCGTAGGTCGTGGGTTCGATTCCCACCGTGAACAAACGTTTGTGTGATGAACACAGATGTTTGTTCTCTGTCTGGGTGTTATATAATATTGTAAGTATGTATTTACAAAAAAAAAGTATATAAGTAGTATATCAGCTATCTGGTTCCCATATCACAAGCATAAGCTTAGTTTGGTGCTAGATAGTGCTGTGTGGAAAGTCCACCAATATTTATTTATTTATTTTAACTAATTCGACCTATTGATCTAAAATTGTCATAAAATACTATGTACAACCAATGTGTCAATTTAAAAGATTATGTACGGGTTCTGAAATGAAAGTCCATGCGTTCGGGTTTGTCCGTTCTCAGCGATGAAGTCAATTTGCAGTAGAATGGGAACAAGTGGACGCGACTCTGGGACGCCGGCTTAGAAACTTGCACTACGAGTAGGAAGTTGAGTGCTTTTCGACAAGTGGAGTTTACCTCTCAGACCTATGACTAACGGCCAGTTTCTGAAAGTGAAAACGACGGGTAAGGTTTTTTACATAAATAATGCCTCAAAGTAGCCCTGTCACTATATATTTACTACAAATTTTTAATTGCAAACAATGACAGCGTGGAATCTTGATTGGCGGAAGGTGATTTCTATGAGACTGAAACAGCTTCACGTATTTGATCCCCAGCCAAGATAGATATCCCCCCAGATCTCTTAGTTTCAAGTATTAACTCCAGATACCATAGGACGTCCAACTAAGTACCCCTATTTAATCAAAGGTTTGCACACATAATTTATACAAATATTTTTTAATAGTATTCGAACTAGATTAAGGAGTATAAAAAGTATTTTCTAGATGTACAGTAATACATAACTAGATACGCCACGTCACGCTCGGTAGGTATGACTCAGTGTGACGTAAAATTATACCAAGTCAGAGATCTTATGGAAAATCGATAGATCTATGTAAAAAAACATGACTTTGAATTTGGAATACGTTTTGTGATGTGTAAGTTGCTTCATCTTTACCTAAACCTTTTTATCATCAGTGATCTTCTATAGCGCGGCTGTTAGTTCAATCGGTTCCAAATAGCCTTTCGTGGTAATAAATCTATTAAGATTGGACATTTTTATCGTTGTAAAGCAGCCACGAGCAGTCATATCCGTTGGGATGCTGTAGAGAGTTATCAATAAAATCGTTCCATCATGATAACATCGCATGAAATCTAAATAATGTAGAACTATTTGTAGTATATTATAAATAAAATTAAATAGAAAAATTGGCGCGAGAGAGTGATATTACTTTATGTCTTTAGCTTTTTGTAGTATAAACAAAAAAACGAGTATGTGCGTCCACTCGCTAAAAGCCTTTTCCAATGCACTTGTGCTCTTATTGCCCTAATGCTTTGCCGGCAAACAGCTGGGGCCGACCCATTTCATTATTTAATTTCTTGTAGAGAGGACACAGCATGCATAGTGTAAATCTACTTAATTTATATAACGTTGTATCTGAGTATACACATACATATATAATAGTTTAAAAAAATTCCAAGCTAAATAACTATAACCTTAATCAAATAAATAAATAAATAAATATTTATTTATTTATTTTATTTATTTATTTATAACCTTAATCATCAGTCGTCTTATAACCTTAAAATCCTACTAATATTATAAACGCGAAAGTTTGTAAATGGATGGATGGATGGATGTTTGTTACTCTATAACTCCAGAACGGCTGAACAGATCTTTGTGAAAATTGGCACAGAGATATATTATAGTCTGGAATAACACATAGGCTACTTTTTATCCCGTGGGAATGCCGGGATTTAAAACTACGCGGGTGAAACCGCAGGGCGCTACTAGTCACTAATAAGTATTTGCCCTCTTTGGGCACATACCCGTACTCGTGTAATGGACAAATCAATAATGATCACCGTGATATATTGGTGTATTCGATTAGTGATAATGATTATTGTTATAATCCATTTCGTAATTGGGTAAAATTGCAGAAAACATCATAGTATTTTGTAAATGAAGTTTTTAACGTTGATAAAATTGTTTGAATCAAAGTTTTTTGTATCTATACTAGAATGATGATCTTGCGTTATCTCTCTCTATCTTGTTTAATTAGTTTTTAAATATTTGATGCCAACTAGGAACTTGCAATCAATGTTTTCTATGAAAACATGATCCTGAATCAAGTTACAGCCCGTCTTTGTTTTCAGTTTACGTACGTTACGCTAAACAAACGTAATTTACGTACACAATGTGTAACTTTACCCAAATGCGTCCCCGCGTGAACGAGAACCCAAACAAAATAAACAAATCTACTTTATGCCTAGCTTTATACAAGGTGTTCTTGTTCAGATTCATTTAAACTGTATTTTTTTAGATTTGATTAATCCTAGAATATGTAGTTTTTATGAAGCTTAAAATTTTTTTTTCGATATTGTCAAAAGAAATGGTGTGTAATATGGATTGATAAAAAAAGAGGTTTTAATTACGCTGGAAAACGTGATTATTTTTGCTCAGTTATTGTAAAACTGTTTAGAAATCATGTTGGATTGCTCGCAGTCACGTAATTAGATTATTTCGTATGTATAACCTACGATGACAGAGCACACATACAAATAAGATCCTATTGAAATATTTTTTTTCATATTTTAGTATTTAGTATTTTAATTAATTATTAAATTATTAGCAAGATAGCGCCTAAAGACTTCACTTTGACCAATAAAAACTAAGAAGACCAAGTATTCTGTATTCCAAACACCCTGTGTGTAACAGTCGAGAGGTACTCATTGTGCGCCGGCTGTGCGTATTCCCCAGATGACTGGATGCGGCGCGGCGCTCTGTGCTTTCATGAAACTTGCACGCTGAATTAATTTTGACTCACATTTCTGCGAACGTAGATTATCAACACAAATGTTTGCTAGCACCCTCAATGTTTTTCCTTTGTGGCATATACCTAAATAAATATTAACGGTGTATAACAAAAAAACATACTGGCCAAACTGAATAGGGTTGCAATGCAACCGTTGCATTAACCGTAAAATATAAATTACACTTCTAGATTTTACTTCTGTCATTTTTTCACTATTCATCCGTTGCTAATAAACATTTACAACCCTGTGTGCTTGTGTTACATAACATTATAAGAAAATAAAATAAAATTTAAAAATAATTGTGTTCACAACACGCATCTATATAGCTATACCTATACGCTTTTATAGCTTTTGATTTGAATGTTCCTCATAAACGTATTAGAATGTTTTATTTCACACACCGTTGATCATAATGACCAATAAAAGTGCTTTGACACTCATAGATTTATTCATACGATCGGAAAGTTGTCTTTGGAATTAGTTTTCTTTTATAGAACTATAAGTAGGTACAGTTTTGGAGGCAATCAAGAGTGGCTTTTCTAGGTACTTAGCGACGACGCTGGGCCTGAATCTGTCACGTATGGAACAATTTGATGTTCTGCGAAATGTGGTAATGTTTCAAATTATTTTTTTAGATGTACATTGTCATACAATGGGAGTCTAGTTTTAGCCACTATCATGAATGACGCAATATAAATTGCAATAATCTATGGCCGCTACAATTTTCTATATTGAATGAGCATTGGACAGGTACCGTTAAAATGCCAGCAATAAAGACTTCATCCAATTGAGCCAATGAACTAATTGGGGCTACAATAAAGACTTAATGGACAATGAAGTCATTTGCATACTTTTAAATAACTTTGGTGATGTATGGAGGAAAAGACGAAGGAGAAACTTTATAAGATTTTGATTTCATGAAAGCAGTGGAGCGTTGTAGCTCTCATGGCAGTCAATGCTAACGAAAGTTCACTAAGTAGCATATTTTGCATGCTATCAACTGCTTAGAATACAAGCTACTTAGGTGGCTTTCCTTTAAGTTTCTCGTGCATGCTGCCATGCATTTTAAAATGCAACAGTACCCCAGGAACTATAGGCGCTGCAGCACTAAAAGTGTGATATCATGATCAAAACTCGCACAAACCTCCGATTGGACTATCGTATTTTGTTCTCAGTCGTGAATTAAATATTTGTATGCCTATATTTCAGAACATGAAACTCTATTTAATGCTGGTATGGTATTATTTTTTGAAACAAGTAGATAGCCTACCTGATGGTAGGTATGTGGTAACTAGCATCTAAAAAGCATTGCCTTGTAAGGAACACTGTATGAACGCGCCCTAACACGCACTTGCCTTTGAGGCATATAAATATAAAACCTTGTGATCTTATATTATTTTATTTTGTGCTTTTGATTTCATCGGCAATCACTTTCTTCAGACCGAAATACAGCAACTCACACACTACATTACATACTAGTATTTGTTTACTAGTTGCGCCCCGCGGTTTCACCCGCAAAGATTTAAATTCCGGTATTCCCACGGGATAAAAAGTTGCCTATGTGCTATTCCAGAGTATAATCTGTCTCTCTGCCAAGTTTCATCTAGATCCGTTCAGCTGTTCTGGCGTGAAAGAGTAACAAACATCCATCCATACTCACAAACTTTCGCGTTTATAATATTAGTAGGATTTATAATATTAGTAGGAAGGATTGTATTTTATTCGCAGCCGTGATAAAAATAAGTTACGTGCCGTATGCCTTTGTATTTCATAGCTCCGAACTCTACTTATATGCTGTTATGCTGTCAATGAACTAAATGTTAACTAAATGTTCGATATCGATATTTTCCGTCAAAGCAGTTTACCCGTTTTGAAAGCTTAAAAGCGTGATGACGTGAGGAAGTGAAATGAGGTCGCGTTGGCTTTTAATATCGCGGGGCGGCACAGCCAAACGTAGCACACGTTTGGCTGTGCCGCCCCAACTCTAGCGCTAAACTCAGGAACGATGGATTTAATGTGGATTTGAACTGTTTTTAGAGATGCTGATTTTGTATATATATTTAAATAAAGAACCGGTAAGCATCTGTACCCTATGGAGGTACCCCTAGTCTCAACCCCAAGAGGAGTAAATACGTAGGCTAGGTCCTTCGGGTACCGAGGCATAACGGGTTTTCAAAATTTTATGCAGGCGACGCGTGATCCGAAAGCTGGGTTCAGCGCATCAGCAATGCAATTCGTAGCAATACAGCCAGTTTCCAATCGGCACTGATTTGGATTAGTTGAGCTATCTCTAGATCATTTGCAAGGTCTCGAGATAGCCCAACTGTTTCATAATGTATTTTGTACATTTTGTTAATACCAATATTGTAATTATTTTTAAAAAAATACTTTTTTGTTCATAATTAAGAATTCCCATTGAATTATCTAACACGTGATCCCTAATCTGTAATAAACCCTCTAGTTTAAGAGGCCGATATGTCTCAAACAACTTCTGGCTCACACATTTCGACAGTTTTCAAGATAAAATTAGTGAAAGTAGTTATGAAAAATTGCAACTTTATTTGGTACCTACCTAATTCTATATTTTTAAAGATTTTGAAATTTTCAAACGAGAAGTCTTAAATTACAGGCACATGTCGCTTAAAATCTGCATGCCTCAAGTTGATGGACGCATCGTAGGGCACGTTCCTATCGTGCGTGACTTACGAGGCAATGCTTTGTTTATAGGTGATGGTTACCACTTAACATAAGGCGGGCCATCTGCTTGTTCCATCAGCTAATATAAAAAAACCTACGTAAGTAAATAAATGTTATTTAGGTTAAATAAATCAATGAATATTACCGTTAAAAATAAAGCTCAACATTTTAGTTATTGCTATACTACAATTTATTTTTACAATGCAGAAGTTATAGTCATCAATTCAAAAGCAGTTAGGTTTGAAAGCATCATAAACTTCATTACCTGTACGATCGAGCGCGTCTGCCTGGTGACGTCATCGGTGGAACCCTGGATGGAGCGTGGTGCTCTTATGCAAGTGGGAATCATGATCACGATAAATCATACAGCAGAGCCCACATTTTTTTGTTCATAACGGTGACTGGTTTATAAGTTTTTGATAAACGCATTGCTCGTCACTTTAACACTAGCGAAGACACAAACGCTAACGACAAATTAAAAAAAATATTCGGATTTCTGGACAACGGCAAAAAATAAAAACAATACATAGATCTTCCAACAAAACTGCCATTACTTCATCGTACCGGTGACAATAAACAGCGTAACTTGAACTACAATATTGATATGATATTTATAATCAAAAGGATTTTTGGGGAGAATTGTAACGGCTCATGAATGAATGGATGGATATGTCTGGCGTCTACGCGATATGATTCTGAGAATCACTAATGTGTACACGAATCGTCGAGAACTGCTAGACGTTTGGCATAAATTCAAATACATACATAGTAACATTTTGTAGCTTCAGTATAATAGTAAATTCAGCGCCTACGCCTACGATAAAACGTCTCTGTGGGTCAGAGATTCAAAATTATCTCTAGGAAGAAGGTGAGTAATCCATGTTGTGATGAATGGCATGGTACATTGTAAGCAATTGGCACAAATTTTCCGTCAGATTTCGAAGAGCAAAAACAGTCACGAATGACTCACTCTGGGATGTTTTGTTTAACAGGAGACCAATCACTTCAAAATTAAACAATGATGCCAAAAAACATCAGAGAGAGAAGTGTATCACTGCATACGTTAACTTCCAATGTCATTAGGTATTTTACGTCACTAATCTATTAAACGGAAACAACCGAAAGACGCTGGAGCGTTTGAAGCTATTTTAAAATAGCGCGATCAGCCCTCAAAATACAGATGCTGATCAAAGTTTTTGTTTGTGACTCTATGGCCGGTTTCTTAGAACTCAATCAAACGTAATCGGACATCAAGTCTCTTGCTATTTCAGCTATTAGATACATCAAATTAGATACATCAAATTAGATAGATAGAGCAAGTGGCTTGACATCTGATTAGGTTTGATCGAGCTTTCAGAAACCGGTCGTAAATATTTATTTGAAATTAAATAATCGTATGAAGATGACAGTTTAATAATTAATGTTGACGATAACTGCGCCTCAAACGCCTGCGTGTTTCCAAGTAATTGTCATAGAATCAACAGCACTTAAAAATAAATATTTATGAAATTTATACTACACATACTGCCAATTACAGATTCTAACCCCCGGTTTCTGAAAAGCCGATCAACACTAATCGGCTGTCAAGCCACTTGCTATCTCTATCTAACTTGAAGTAAAAGCTGAAATAGCAAGTGACTTAACAGCCGATTAGCGTTGATCGGATTCAGAAACCGGGCGTAACTCTGTACTTAAACAAAAAACTTATATTAATTACTTTACGTAAGTTTCATACATTTTTATCATTAAAATTCTTTAAAATCATTTCAATGTAATAACAGACAAGTTACTACATTTGAATATTACAATCTGTAAGTCACTTGTGTAGGTTGTAGGCGCATGTCCATCAATTATTATTGAAATGAAATAGAGCGTTTACGAGCTTGAAACAATGATGTAGTACCGTTTAGTGGGAGGGCCCATTTATTTAGTTATTGCTTTGTCCTCATGCACATTGCTTACTAGTTGCACCCCGCGGTTTCACCCGCGTAACTTTAAATTCCGGTATTTCCACAAGATAAAAAGTAGCCTATGTGCTGACCGCTATTCCAGACTTTAATGCATTTCTGTGTAAAATTTCATCCAGATCAGCTGTTCTGGCGTTATTGAGTAACAAACATCCAAACTTTCACATTTTATGGAAGTATTAGTGGGATTGGAAAGTCATGAAACAATACTTACTTAAATATTTATTCTTATCTATGATAGTTGGGAAAGCCTAGCTGAGATATATAGAACCGTTGTTCACTCAGTCACTCAGTAGTGTAAGTAACATTCTATGGGGCATTTGCCCTAGTTAAAATTATAACATAGGTAATTGTCTTTTTATAACAAAAGACCTATGTCATAATTTTAACTTTGTTGTTTTGCTCCCTGCCTTTTTCTATTTACTACTTCAGTTAAAGATTCATCATAATAATGATGATGATGGTTATGATATATGAATGATGTTTGTAATTAGAGTGTTCCACGCATCTTACTAATATTATAAACGTGAAAGTTTGTAAGTATGGATGGATGGATGGATTTTTGATTGAAGAGTTACTCTTTCACGCCGAAACGGCTGAACGGATCTGAATGAAACTTGGCAGAGAGATACATTATAGTCTGGATTAACACATAGGCTACTTTTATCCCGTGGGAATACCGGGATTTAAATCTGCGCGGGTGAAACCGCGGGGCGCAACTAGTAATATATAAAAATATACTTTATACTACACCTGCTTGGAAAGTACCTTGATACTTTATCAAATTTACGGTAGAAAGTACGTCATAGCATATCGAACAAATATGCGGGGAGAAAACGCATCTGAGTGGGAGAGAAAAGTGTATGAAAATCCATTTCTTACGTGGTTTTTCTTTTTTGATTTTGGGTAAGACTATGCGCCGGTAACCTAAATATCAAAAGCCAAAAAGTTTTTACAGTGAGTTTTTATCTCCAAGTTCGCAAAATGACACTGGCCACTAGCTGTGTGTTGGATGGTGTCGGGCTGGCAGTGCGACCCTGCGGCGGCAGGATAAACAATTTGAAAAAAGAACATGTGAAAATTGCAGACGCCATTGGCGCCATTTTCAATTTGTGTGTTGTTTGAGGATTCAGTTTTAGTTTTTTATTTTCCTCGTAGGTGTAGTATAAAGCACTATGTATCACTCGAGAGAAAGTGCGATTCCCGATCTCGGGTGTTTTAAAGCCCTCGCCTACGGCTCGGGCTTCAAACGACACCCTCGACGGTAATCGGTCACTTTCTCCTCTCGGTGAACAATGTACTATTTTTAACCCATCCGGAAGCTAGTAGAATCTGATCAGTAGATAAGCAGAATCACAAAAACTAATTATAAAACTATACTTTATGAGCAAAGGTAACGTGGTTACAATTATGTTCAAGGGAAGTAATCACCTACATACCAACCCGTTAAACGGTTTAATGCAAATAAGTAGGTACCTGACCTACAAAGATTCGTATGCAGCAGAAAAGAGCCGACTAAGCCAGTGCATTAAGTTGTAATAATGTATTCTGGGGTCGCACCCACACACACGTAATAAGGCCAAGCAATTACAAAGTGCATTAGGAGACTTAATAAGCTAGCTTTTGCATAAGTTGAATCATAGCAATCAAAATGTTAGATTAAATTCTAAAATACAAGTATAACCACAAATTTATGATGCAAGTAATGAAAACGGTGATCCTTGTTCATAATTTTATTCAGTATTAGCTTTGAAACAAACCTATATTTTTTTCCAAACACCTTTTGCATTGATAGTTATATTAGGAAGACAATTTTTGACCCTATGTACCTGTTGTACCCTATGTGCCTATGACCTATGCTGCCTACCTATGCCCAGACCGATTTGCCTATGGCCTATGACCTTATGATAAGAAGGAACTAGTATCAAATAAGAATTGTTTCGAACTCTTTCTGAAAAATACATAGATACCAAACCCTCATAATAATAATTTTAGCAATTGCCCAAACATCTCTAGAAGCCAGGAAAAGCTCCACAGAGCATATCAAAATAGAAAACACAGAGGAAGCTAAATGAGGTCAGGCGTTGGACTTTGATGTTCCATCATAAACCAGTCATCTCTGCATTATGACAACTTCACATGTGTACGACGAAAACCATAAAGCCAGGCAGACTACTAAGATCGTTGAAAATTGTGAAATAGACCATTTTCATTAAATTAATCCTCATAATTCTGAATTGATGCAATAAATACAAATCGATGAAAATACGTGGGTAGGCACTTTAACCAGTCATGCAAAAAGCAGGTTGTCGATGCTTAGGATTTTGATATGGAAAGGGCATGCCCATATGGAATCAAAAACCTTTGCTTTTTTAACAAGACATATCTCTAGGACTTCCGATTGTTTCCAGTTAAAAATGTAACATAGCCTAAAAGCCTATATAATAGAATATTACTATCCTTACACTACTATAAATGAATCCAAAGATTAGGCGGAAAGAAATAAATATAGTAAGTACGAAAAACAATCAGTGATGGGGATTGTTTCATGATTGGATTCTTTTTTACAAATTCGTTGTAAATCAAAGTTTCTAACTATTCATAAAGGTTTGTACTATAGAAAAAGCCGATTAGATAAAAGATAAACAGCAAACTGAGAAGGCAGGTTTATCGGATTCTATGTGATTGCAGAATTATGCCGACAATCTTTCAAAATGTCTTCAAGTCAGTAATCTTTCAAATCACCTCTCTATCATCTGCATTGTAATAATTATGGAACTATACTGACACATTATTAGCATCGTAATATTTAGAAACTGATACATTATTTAAAGCGTGATCTTTTTTATAATCAAGCAGACTCATAAAAAGGTAGCAGATTCCTATGTGGGTTCACTAGGGCTGTCACACACCAAAATAGATTGACGTGTTAGTTTGTGGGGGGGAAAACTGTGATTCTCATCATCACTAAACTTTAGAACCTCGAAACTTACAAATAACTTTTTCTCTAGACGAGTGACTTTAGTGTATGTAAACTGTCAAATTTATAAAAAAACATCATAAACTCATACAACTTCTAACGTCATTTTTATTGACCTCTGTTCTTCAATGATGCTGTGAATGGATAGCGGTACCGGACGGATAAATACCTCGCTTTATAGATAAACCAAATTGTTTAAAATATAAAGATTTGAAGCACTAATTTAAATAAATATTATATATTATTGTGATATATTAATATAAATAATATATTACATGTATAAATAATTTTAACTAGGTACTGATAATAACATCTAATTTTTCAGTTGAAAAAAAACTTGGCTAAGTTAATTGCCAAGTTTTTTTCCATTCAAATGAGGTCAATGGTGATATAATTATCTCCTACCTACTTACATGAACCCACTTAAATCTTAAGAGCGTACGCCACGAGTTCGTCACAATAGATTTCACATCCGTAAACGGATAGATTTTCCCTAGCTTACTACGGCTTAATGAGGTAGCTAGTAAGATATTTTTACATCGCGGAAGGTGTGGCAAGATCAATGAACTTCTACGTTGTGACATAATCGTAAACAGTACCATTTACAGCACAGCAGTCAAGATATAGTACTAAAAAGTACTAAAGACAATGTGAGATATGCGTTAAAGAGTTTGAGTGCCACCGTAAAAGGATTTATGTGGCTGTAAACGTTTAAAATGCGCTTTTTACGTAAAGTTGCGGTAATGGCGTTGTTAACGCGACTGTAAGGTACCGAATCTAGAGTTTTAAATACATCGGTTTTGACTATTATCAAATCATATTATTTTATTTACTAGACAAACAAAAAACAGGTAGGTAGGTACTTTAAATACTGAGCAGTTATTTCTTTTGTCTTTTATTCTTATTTAAAAACTAGTAGTTCGCCCCGAACTGAGATTGCGCGACGCGATGCGAATGCTCTGAAAATATAAGTAAGTGGTAGTCAGAGGCAAGTCCAAACATTGTGTTTGGACTTGTCTCTGGCTGCCACTTACTAACTAAGTATGGTAACAAAGTTTCAACTGAATTGGCCTATTTATTGAAGAGTTCCGTTGAACAGACCTTGGCTCCATCATCAGAACACGGCGCTATTACCATTTAATGAGAACCAAGTACCTTCGTAATTTATTGCTAGAAAAAAAATTGAAAAAGCAAAGGAACTAGCCGACCAGTAGAAAAACCTTGATGCCAAAGAAACTCTTAGAAATGAGAGCTCTTGGGTCGCTGGTTATCATAATTTAACTTTTTTGTTGTATCTCAAAAACCAGGCTACCTAGAAAAAAAATAAAAGTGGTTTTGGAATGTCCAAACCAAGCCCTTTTATATGACATGTAACTTAATTTTTTTGTAACTTTTTTAATTTTCGCCCCTTTAAAAACCCCCATATTTTAATAACCCCTTATCCGATTTTACTCATATACTTACCAGTAAATTTCTCAAGTACAAGCTATCTAACTACCAAATTTCATGCAGATCGGATAAACGGTTCTCAAGTTATCGTCGGACAAACATACAAACATACATACATACATACACACATAAAATGCCAAATCGCCCAAGTTGTTTGTAAGATTTTCGTTCGCTTCGCTCACTCAGTCAATTATGTACAACTGTACATTCTTTACATTAGACACTTCATTTATATTCATTTATATTACTTTATAGACAGTCACTTTTAGCCAGTTTATAATTAAAAAATGAATTTAATTAATATTTGCTGTCGTACTATGAAACTGAATTCAATTTTTTTTGTGTTATTTGAAATTCAGGGCTTCCAGGGAGATGTCTCATTTTAACTAATTAATTTATAGAAATATGCTTAAGCTAGGAAACAGGAATGAGGAATGGGGATCGGTATCAAAGCTTTAGTGGTATAGCTTTGATACCGATCCCCATTCCTGTTTCGCAGTAAGACAGCTTAATATTATGTTGATGATGGATATCGGCCTTGTGCCCTAGTTATTATTAAATTATCTGTGGCCATAGGTATACTAACTGTAACTGAAGTTGTGGCTGTGATATGTGGGCCGCAGATGTTCTAAGCTATTGTTACGTGGGCGAATGTTGCAGCCGCTTATGGAAGTTAATGACCTGTCACTTTTGGAAGTAATTCATACGGAATTGATACGTGCACTATCGGTTTGGTCATCAAACAGTTTGATTCGAAATGCATTTGAATTCTGATTTTATGCACGTGATATTTCTTTTTTAAACAGCCGACGACAGAAACATATGGCCCACCTGGTGTTAAGTGGTAACCATCAATAACAAAACATTGTCGGCATGTATCTGAAATTTCTAGCGAATAAACTAGAAGCAAACTGCTTTTCGAGTTTGATCCCCAGGCATGGTAGATATCTCCTCAGGTTTTATGTGCCATGTACTTGAAATTATTTGATTTAACCAAACATTTAAGAGGCCGTCCATAACTTCAACTTGGTCGACAGTAGTTTGCGTTATAAATCAGCTTCGATTTTGCGAGCGATAGGTAGGTATCTCTAGTACCTATGACTTGTAACGGAAATATTTAATAGCTTCTATTCTATTGTTAGTCGAGGAGTGGCTGTCAGTGTCTATTTTGTCTGAGGTGGGTTATGAATGATTATTAGGTAATATAGATAGGTATAGACCTATCAACGAATGGTTTTCTCAGTATTTCGAACTGAAATCAGTTTGTCAAGCTGAAATATAAAGACAATTAATGTTAACAATAAATAAATAATGCTGGACAATCCACACAACACCCTCTAGCCCCAAAGTAAGCTACTCAAAGCCTGTGTTATGGGACTAGATAACTGATATATTTACTACATTTTATACTTACATAAATAGATATTTTTTATTATACATTGAAAACACCCAGATCAACGGAACAAATTTCTGCAGATCTGTACACAAATTTGTTCCGAGGCGGGAATCGAACCCGCAACCTCTTGCGTCGCAGGTGGACTCTCGCCCGCTGCGCCAAAGAGGTCGACAAATATCTAGCATGATGATAGCTTTAATTTATTTAACGTTTTGAGATATTTTTTGTCACATAATGCTATGCAACTAAAATAATTAACAAAACAATACTGACCTATACTCATACTCATATCACGAGTTTTGAAAACGTTATACTCGTAAATGTTATCAACATACATTATGATAATAAATCCCGAACTGGTAGTGTGCAAAGTTACCACCAACCTTATTAAGAAAGTGCCCTTTAAATGATTGACAAACTTAAGTAAGTAGAGGTACAGTACAATCAGCATCTGAGCTGGATGAATTTTTCGTTCGATTCTTTCATTTACTTGTTAAGTTTCATAAAAATTCGTAGGTCCAAACATCGTTGCTTTCGCATTTAAATATTAACAGAAAATAAAATTTGATTAGAAAGCTTGATGTAAATTGTTATTTTTTTCCTCATTTAACATTATAATACTTGCGAGACTAGGCAATACTTTGACATGGTGACGGTTATCACATAAGGAGCTAACAACAATAAAACAACTTCTCGTTCGCACATTAAGTCTATGTTCAGTGATGTCAAAAAGGAGTCCAATCGAGGAGTTGATTGACGGTTACCAGCTCTTTAACGCCAGAAGATTGTCCCATCAGCAAGTAGCTTAAAAGAAAGAAATTTCCGACGCTGACTGTAAGTACTAAACTACTCTACCACTACAATTATAACAATCAGGGCGAGGGAGAAAGTGCGGAGATTGATTAAGGTTCACTCGGTAAGGTTCAACTCGTAACCGGTAAGTGAGAAGTAGTTAGCAGAGGTGCGGTTGGTGGTTTACTGTCTTAAGGCGTTGACAACACCTAATAGTTCTCTCGCTCGCACGATTCGACATTTTGAAAGATATAAAATCACAAATTCGAATTTTGAAAAATCACAAACAACCATTTTGTGTGCAATCACATTGCGCATAGTTTGGTAAAAATTTCATTTTGATTGATGCAGGTTTTCCTACTCAAAAGTTTGCTTGAGTACGAAAACTAGAAAAGCAAACTTTTAAGTAGGAAAACTTGTATTGATCAAAATGATTTTTTTACTAAACTGTGCGCAATGTAATTGCACACAAAATGGTTGTTTGCGATTTTCAAAATTGCTCTTGACGAAGACAAGAGCTAATGTGACTCTCGCTCGCATGTTTTGACTTGTTGAAAGATATAAAATCACTAAACCCATTTTTGATATCTTTCAAAATGTCGAATCGTGCGAGCGAGAGAAATATTAGGTGTTGTCAACGCCTTAATGGACAACTTCTGCTTGTGTCATTGGTTTATTAGAAAGAGTGTGGTGAACGGTGAAAGGATTTTAAACGCACCTCAAATAGGCACTTCTCAAACATGTGACACGTTTTAGAACTTTTAGGTTTTCCTAGATAATGGTTTCCTCAAAATATTTTTCTTCAATGTTTTAGCAACCGCAAACCGTATCTTAACCAAATTATCTGAGTTGAAAATAAAACAAAAAAGGTCGATACAAACGACTATCTCATCAATTTATGATCCGAGTAATCGATACATAACACCAAACAAACAAATGCACATCAGCCTAATGAAGCAAACCACTTGAATTTGTAATCGAAACAGCAGATTAGCAATCGAATTCGTTGACAAATTGATTGGTGAATCTATGAATGGAGAATGGCGATGCACAAACATACCCACCATACCAGCCATATCATCACATTTACGCAGAAAGCAGGTTGTTATTACTCTGGTAAAGTTTACCGGCACACACTGCAGACTAACAAACGTGATAGCTGCATTTCGATGATAATTATATCGGTGTGGTTACATGTTAATACAATGGGCATCAGTTTTAACATACATAGGGGTACATAGGGGCTTAAAATAATCAAAAAAAATATAAATTATATATTTTTTTACTATCACTATATCCTACTGATTTTAAGGCGCCCTATATTTTCCACAAGAGACGCGAGACAATTTATGCAAAAATAAATACACCTTAAACCCTTGTATTAATAAATTATAAAAAAATTATACGTACATAACTATTGTGAAAAACTATTCATATTTGTATGTATGCATTATTATTGAACATGATTTCAAACCCAGAAGACAGTAATTCCATTCATCTAAAATTTATAAACGCTGATTGAAGTCGTCGGCAGCCTGATTCTTTTGTAAATGCGGCCTTCCGTAGGATTTGGATATAGTTATAGATGTATTTACAGTATTATTCATAGGTAATTGGGCGTAGCGAGCTTGATACGAGTGTGTACAAATTGGATGCGGTGTTGTGATGTACACAATTCGGGCTGTGTTTGTTTTAATCCTATTAATTAATATTTGAAATATTTTCTTTTTATTTTTTTTATTTGAAAAAAAAAATAGATCGACTCGATTATCTTTGATATATGTTCGAATGAAGTAGTAGGTAGCCGATTCTGGTGATGAAGTAAAAAAGTTGTTGAAATATGATTACTGTTTAATTACGTATTTTCATGTGATTTCAAGCTTAATAGGCCTTATAGGTATTGAGGTAAAATTGTTCCTTTTTGAAAACACGAACAAAGTTTTATGTTGACATTTTAAGTTACACTACGCAGCAGACAAGACAGAGACAACTCGACTGTAGAACGGTAACAGAGTATACGATACCTAAATAATCGTTTTTCACGGTAGAGACAGCGCGTCGTCGGCGCTACGTGCCATTTCATAATAGATTTTAGTATTCTCGGTTTAATGTTCAATTTAATGCACGCATGCACATTACTACCGATATCCATTTGGCGATGCAAAAAGCGAATCACGACCACTCCATAAATCCTCTCGGAATGCACTTGGAATTCTTATAATTTATTGCAAGGAAACCATAAAAACGAAACCAGTATTCATTCTTCTTTACCATAAGTGCAAATACAGAGTCGTTTCTACAATTTTATTCTTTGGCCATTATGCATAAATGTAGCTAAACAAAACACTACAACTGTTACTCTCAAAGCTATGTGTCAGATTAAATATCTACTTTTAAATTTTAATCTTCTAGTATCTATTTAAACGAATCAACTTTTAAACTCGTAAAACGCGAGCAAAGCCGCGGAGGACGCTCGTTATCGAAAATTATCTAAATACATTGGTGGTCAATCTCATAAAACCAAATGTCAAAGCAACGTGAGTCTTATCCAAAGTGAATACGGTCGCTCAGAAATCCGAATAAAACATTTGCGGTCACAAAAACAACACACACTCAAGACGCGGGGAAAACTTCGCGAAAATAGACTCGTAGGTACTTGTGTCATCCCAAACGCGAGTATTCGTTGCGCGGGCGCTTTGGCAACTAAACTAAGCCAAGCAAAGCCCGTGTCCGAAAGCGTCTAAAAGCTTTAGTAACTTGTTCGTATTCTGTGGCTACCTTCTGTCGCAAAGCTTGTATCACTTCTTATTGTCTTTCTGGTCACTTTGAGCTTTATTACCATCCCATTAGAAGAAATTTTAATATGACCATCAGTTGGCGATAAGTTACCCATTAGATGAATTAAATGCTGTATTGGATTAAAATTATGATCAGATCATCTTGGATCCAGTTTTTAGGCCTATTTTTAACAATCAGCTAAAAAATTGCTCCAGCCAGCCCGTACATGCCCATGCATGTCGGAAAAATCAATGAAAAATTCATAATGTTAATTATTAATTTACGCAGAAGCTGTATCTTATTAATTTAGACACTGTATAAGCCCTTGCACTGTTTTACAGTAGGTACTCTTAAGTGTTTTATTAGTCGTGTGTAAAGCGAAGAAAATTATGGTAAGGTAGTAAATATCAATGACTTTATAAGCAAGACTGAAAGTTTGTATTCTGTGAATTCTGTAGCAGTGAACAGATTGTGCGTCCTAAAAGCGTTATGTTGTGGCAACACGAAAATTAGAAACGTGTCTGTTGAAATGTATTTCCTTCAAACAATGTGTCGCAGGCTTCGTATGAATTAAAAAGGGTTAGGAATAGATCAAGTTGTTCAAAGGATTAGTTCGACGTGGCGTGTGGCGGATGTCAAGGTATGCTCGTTTTTTATGGAGTTTAGGAAATGTGATCCCAATTATGGTAATCTATTGACTATAATTCCTGTACATTAGTATTATAGATAATAATAATAAATAATAAATAATGCTGGACAATCCACACAGCACTATCTAGCCCCAAAGTAAGCTATTCAAAGCTTGTGTTATGGGTACTAGATAACTGATATATTTAATACATTATATACTTACATAGATAAATATTTTTTTATTATACATAGAAAACACCCAGACCATCGGAACAAATTTCTGCAGATCGTACACAAATTTGTTCCACGGCGGGAATCGAACCCGCAACCTCTTGCGTCGCAGGCAGGCTCTCGCCCGCTGCGCCACAGAGGTCGTCAGATATTGTAAAGAACGCATGTTGGTGGATACTAGATGGTTCGGTGTCGTTCATTTTGGGTTTTCAAGAAGAATGTAGGTATATTATGTATGGAGGAGACTCATGTTTAGCAGTAGAATAAATATAGAAATAGAGACGCAGTGCACTTAAAATCCTTTCACCACACTGTTTCGAAAGAACTAGTGATACAAGAAGAAGAAGCTATGGAATCCTACAAGGAGATGATGATAGAAGTTTTCAGACAGTGAGGAAAAAAGTTGAATGGATAAGCAAAGTTACTCGTAAATCTACCGAGCATCGATATGATACCAAAACTTGTATAGTGATAAAAATACAGAAATACTATGCAAAATAGTTTATATGTTATGCTAAAAATAGGACCATACGAGTTGAAAAGTACATTGTCTTGAGAAATACTAGATGCAGGTTCTAGGTAGGTAGGTACTAAAGTTTATCATAATTTGATGATTCCCAAGAACCACAAGAAATGATCCCAAAATTCACCTTAAAATTTCTTAAATACAAATGAAATATAAACATATAATAATAATTCCTAAATAATAAAAAAAAAATGAAATCCGAAACGTGAAGAGGGTCAATTTGTCGGCTCTGCAGGAGAGGCGTCTTGACACAACGACACCCTCGACCCGTCAACCCATCACCAAACTGGAATAAAACTAAAAATGCCTTTTGTTATATCGTCCCGGGACCACGAGATCTCACGTCCGGGAAGCAACACTTGACCTACCGACACAGTATAATGTAGCTTCACAGTAGAGAAGGTTTTTTTAGTACTTTTTTTCTATACAACCACCTGATGGAACAAGCAGATGGCCCACCTGATGATAAGTGGAAATCATCACCTATTATAAGCATTGCCTCGTAAGTCACGCACGATAGGAACGTGCCTTACAATGCACTGCCCTGGGTTCATCAACGCGAGGCAGACCACACTCTTCAAACCGAAACACAGCGTTGCTGCTTGGCGGCAGAAAAAGGCGTGATGTGTTTTACTACTTGCTGAAGTTACATGTAGATGGCATGTCTGATTAGGTGGTAACCGTCACCTATAAACAAAGCATTGCTTTATAACTTCATAAGACATGCACGATAGAAACGAGCCCTACCTGGAATACTTTGAGTCCATCAACTTAAAGTGCCTGTATTCTCTCCAAGTTTTGTACCACTTGTAAGAACTAAGTCGAAATTATTTAAATGAGACGCATACCCTCGGTTTCTGAAAGCTGTCAGCTGCCGGCTGTCAAGCCACTTGCTGTTTCAGCTTTTACTTCAAATTATATAGAGATAACAAGTGACTTGAAAGCCGATTAGCATTGATCGGGAACTCAGAAACCAGGGGATAGCGTTACTGTGAAGATGGTAGAAATAACTTTTTTCTGTATATTACTTTATCTACCTACTGTATAAGAATACACCAATTCTGTGATACATAGAACGGCGTATTTAGATCTTTTGTTGTCGCATAAAGGGAAGCGTGACTTATCCTATTCGGGTTAAAAAATAAAAAGATCTCATGAATAAGACTTCGTTATGAATAAATTTCGTCAATATGACACTTTTAGTGAAGATGATCGAATGCTTTGTAAATAAACCAAAATAAAGTTGTGTGTGGTCTTGATTAATGGAGGATTATGCCCAAAAGAATAGAAAAGTAACGTCTGTGTTCTAATTGTAAACGTGTTTTTGCACACTTTGGTGTTAATATAAAATGGCGAGCAATAGCCTAGCTTCGCTACTACAAAAATCTTCTACATAATTTATTATTGCGCTATTTTTTACGTATGTACCACCAAGATTTTTTTTTTGCTATCTGTTCAATCGATTTAAGACGTAGCATACTCATTAATCCGTACATACAATTCATAATAGCATGCTACGTGTGCCCTCACGTTCATCCATGGCTTTGCTTTGGTATTACCGTTTTCTAGTAAGTCCAATTTCCTTTATTGTATGTGTGGTCTTATCGAAAAAGAAATACTAAACCAAACATGAAACACTTACCTATACGTCGGTTCTAATTCTGAACGTATGCAGAACTGGGTTATTACAGGTGGGTCGTGGCCAGCAACCAATGATATTTCCAGCACAAGTTACGTAACCATTAGAGATTGGAACAACTTCCTTTGGTGAAAACGGTTTGTTCTTTGTATTTGGGTTAGGTTAGCTTAAATAAATCGCTTAAATAAATTGTAGTAGTTGTAATATAATTGACATACCCCCGGTTTCTGAAAGCTCGATCAACACTAATCGGCTGTCAAGTCACTTGCTATTTCTATCTAGTTTGAAGTAAAATGTTGAAACAGCAAGTTATTTGACAGCCGATTAGTGTTGATCGAGCTTTTAGAAACAGGAGGTATGTGTTGTAGTTTTTGAGTAAGCCTTGAAAAAAAATACGCAACTGAGCAAAAACTGAAATAGATCCGACCAGTTGGGTTAGATCTGAAAACCTGAAAACCAACATAATCAGCCATAAAGATATTCATGATGAAGTTTTCATACGTGTTTCTACTACACTCACTAGTCTGGGAAAAGTAATGGTAGATCCACGGTCCTGCAGCCTCCTGTCATTACCCTCTCCTCACGTCAAACAGAAACTTTATCGCAGACATAGGTTGACCGTGTTGGTTTGGCCTTCAGCTACATACCTAAGTTACGCAGCAACGAACATGGTCCCTTTCGCACGTTTAATTATATCATCTAATTCTATCAAATAATAATAATATTAGTAGTTAATTCAGAAATATTAATATTTAAACACAATTTTTAGTATATTCTATTTGATTTTCTGTGTGCCCTTTAGCATAGGCCTCCTCCAACATCTTTTTTTTTAACTTAACAGACCGTTCTTTGGTCACTATCTCGCCTGGTGGTAAGCGACGATGTAGCCGACGATGGAACAGAACGGTCCAGCAGATTCACTCTTGCCTTAAAGACACCCAAATTGTAGGAATCAGGAAAAACAGACGACGAAAAAAAAGACAAAAAAAAGACAGATCTATCAAAGGACCCAACAAATCTATTCAGATGAGCAGGAGAGAGCACACAGGTGGGTCGCGGAAATGCCGGCACATGCCGCGCTATTTCCATGCCACGTTTCGCCACGGACGTCGGCCGCCTGACGCCGCCCCACATCAATGAACGCTTCGCCCAAACTACTCCTCCGCCCTATGATGACTTCTACTGCGGCGCGTGGTCTTGATCATTTCATTTTGCAGATTCTAGTGTATCTGCTTTTAACGTTTTACGTTTCTGGTATATTAGTAGTATTTACCTAAGAGTGGTATGCAATAAATTGCTAGGATAATGAATGCTACCTAATAATATTATCAACGCGAAAGTTTGTACGTATGGATGGATGTTTGTTACTCTTTCACGCCGGAACGGCTGAACGGATCTGGATGAAACTTGGCAGAGAGATAGATTATAGTCTAGAATAGCACATAGGCAACTTTTTATCCCGTGGGAATACCGGAATTTAAACCAACGCGGGTGAAACCGCGGTGCGCAACTAGTATGACATAAAGTAAGTAGTAAGTCTTGTGTTTTTTTTTATTTATTTTCATGATCAAGTTACAGCTAGCTAGCTAGCTAAGTTTCGTGTTTTGTGATAATTCACAAGGTCGTGCTTACTACATAACAAATTTTTACCTATTCTTAGAGAAACAGTCAGATAATCATTGTGTGATCCACATCAGGTCTCCAGTTTAAATTCAAGTATCAAACCCACTCAGTCCAGCGCCAGCCACAAATATAAATAGGTGGTCTTATTTTCTTATTTACGGCTGTTTCAGTCTTTAACGTGCAACTTTTTATGATAAATTCAGCTTTTATTGCCATTGGTGTCGGAGCTCGATTGAAGCTGCGAGGTGAATGTGGGTTTATGTTTGCTATGTTTGTAAATATTATAGTAATTTTTAGTATACCTCCATTAGTGTTCATTCTGTTACGTAATACGACTATCCTATGTCATAATAATATCGATGTAGTGAACCCATATTCTTGCATGTACTTTTAAGCTTTGATCGTGTGTAAACTAGTGCGCCTAGAAAGGCACCTATCGAGCACTTCACACATGACAATGTTATAGAAGTTACAACATGCCGAAAACATCGTGAGGAAACCTCACGATGTTTTTCTTCACCATTTAAGAGTAGGTACTGGCATTGCGCACATAAATTTTTGAACAGAAAAACTCATTGGTGCACGACTGGTTTTGAACCCAAAGCCTCGACGTTCGGAAGGCGAGGCTACTACCACTAGACCACCAGTGCTCTCAAGTCGCGAGGAACTGTTGCTTATTGATTCACCTAGTTTAGATAATAATACCGACTCTAGGTGAGTTAAATATCACTGAGATATCTAAGAGATTACTTAATGTTAGCACCAGCAGTTTAGTGGTGTGATAGCTTACTAATCCTACGGGTGTGGTCTCAAAACCGGTCGTGCACCAATGCGTATTTCTGTTCAAAAATGACTATTGGCATAGTTCTGTCAAGTTTATTTATACAACTAGCTGATGGAGCAAGCCGATGGCCCACCTGATGGTAAGTAATAACCATCGCCAATAACAAAGCATTGCCTCGTACCTAGGTCAATCATAATAAGAACGTGCCCTAACTTGCACTGCTCAAAAGGAGTGTTTTTGCGGCGCACTTAGAATCCTTGTTTTGAAAGAAAGTAGTGCGGCGCAAGAAACAGAAGACTAACAAGCGGTTTCTGAATTTCTGGAAGCTCGATCAAAACTAATCGGCTGTCAAGTCACTTATTATCTCTATCTGATTTGAAGTAAAAGATGATCTGGGGACAAAAGCAGTTTTTGTTCTGTTGTTGACCTTTTTTTATATTCACCTTTCACTTCCTAAACAATATTTTTTATCTAGGGTTACTTACCTAAGAGAGCATATCGCAATGTCGGCTCAGCCATGCAAATACGGAGTTAGTTCTCCGTCAATATTTATTGATAGATTGCCGATGGACAAATCCGCATCCTGTGCCACAGCATCCCAGCATCCTAGCCGGATGTGTTTATAGCTTGCAACTTCTAAACTAGTTGTTAGATAAATTCGTATTTATAAACGAGTGACCATTGATAGTAGATCTGCCTTTTGCTGCATATGGGTTGGAATTATATTCCCACCTATAGGCAAACATTCATCCACCCATAGGCAAACATTTGGGTGATGAATACGTTTAGTTGTTTTTTTAATGTGTCGCTGGATATTGGGTATAATACTTAGAAATATTAGAAGATACCCACTTATAAGATATTTTTTCGCAGAAATTGTGTTGCATTATGTTTTTATTCTCTTAAAGGATTTTTCATTGACAACTTAAATACGTTGTGCAAAAGAAGCTATAAATCAAAATGGGCTTTTTTCAGTAAAATCACAAGGATCACCTTGAAACAATTTATATATTAGGTGAATCAATCGCTAGTTCCCGCGACCAAAACCTTTTATAGTAAGCGTATCATTATCGCGCACTGTGGCGCTGTCTTTATAACATAATCGCCACAACAGCGAGCGAGCCACCGCTACACCGAATTGTGTAACTACCGCATAAGCGCATATTTTTATAATGCACAAACTACCTCATAGGATTTTGCTATTTTTTGTTTCTTGTTTCTTTGTTGTTGTGTGATAAGTTATGCATATTTTATATTATAAGCTGCTCCTTATGCCAAAAGGCACACAAACTTTACTTAGCATTAGTTTTCTCTGTAAGTGAATTGTCAACTAATTCTTAAGAGAAATAAATAATTTTCAACTTCAACAATTCTGAAAGCTGAGAAAGCATTTCGGTGATGAATACAGTCATTTGTTTTAGTTTCCTTATTTGATAACTCAGTATCCTTAGTATAATAGATTCTAATACATCGGTGATTTGGAACTTTTTTCCGAAAGACTATTCATCTTGTCAGTACCTACCCAATCTATGGTGGATAATTGCAGGCCGCTCTACAGAAAATGCCTAAAATAGCATAGACAGAAACCTATTCAAACCATATTTCATCAGTAATAAAGTTCACTAATAAAGCTCCTCAATCCTCGTTATATGCCCATAAATTACTCAACACATCATTACACAATGTATTTTGTTTAATACTGTTTGATGCAAGCTAGACTAGCGTGAATCATACCTACAGCTAGGTATTCTGTGACAGACTGACTCAGAGTTCCCTTCTAGTTTGGCAATGCGAATATTAGTCCAATCTGATACTGGGATGGCTCCCAGACGTGGTGAGTCAGCGTAATGGGAAAGGTGTGTTGGATATACAGTGAGTCCATTGTCTACCAAACATCGACTGTTTGTTGTTCATTTTGACCCAAAGTCTATCAATTCTAGAACTGAAACAATAAATAAAGAAGGGCTCGTCCGTATTCTGGTTTGAAGAGTGGTTGCCAGTGAATTTACAGGCACTAGAAACAACTTCACGTGACATGTTTATGCTTAAGTCGACGGTATTGCATAACGAGGTAATACTTTGATATCAGTGATGGTTACTACTTATAATCAGAAAGGCTTTCTGTTTTTTCTATCAGCAGTACCTAGTATAATAAACAGAGAAATCACAAAGCGCTTTGGTACTGACAACGGAACAGAGAGAACGTACAGGCAGATACTGTCAAATTTCACTAACTCATTTAGTGCTTACAAACATGATAACAAGTTTAAAGAATAACAACCACATTAAGCCTCAAAAACATCGTGACAATCGAATCGAATTTATTTTTCATTTGATTCGATTAACTCGATTAAAAGCCCAAAGACCCTAGTCCTATATAATCGAGTTGCAGCAATCACAAAGCTATAAATCAAAATAATTCGGCGTTCGAAACAATTATGCGCCCAAATGGAAGAGGCGGGCGCACGCGGATGTGAGCTCGAGTGCTCGTAGGATACAAAATTTAATTAATTTCAAGTGTGAACCTTCTTCAAATTCAACTGGCTTCGAATGCTTGAAAAGAACAATTGAAAAAGTTGGACATCACAAAGGTCTAATTAAATTGAAGCAAGAACATTTTGATTACCAAAGTTTGCAAAAATTGTGTTGTTTGTTACAAAGTTTTTGTTTTTTATGGATAAAAAGATAAAGCTTAGTTTTTTTTAATGCATTCATTTACTTACAAAAAAAAACAGTTAATTAGTACAATTATTTACAAAACATTATTAATACATATTTTAACTACTATGAAATCACTTTCATTGTTATTTTTCTATCTTTTCATAACCATACCAACCTAACCTATTCGCTACGACGACGTAGTTCTTCAAAGAAAATTGATAATTAATAATACAAGACGAAATAGGGATTAGTAATAAAAATTTTAAGTAGAATTAGGTCTACTCAGTCTAAGGATTTGAACATTTAATTTTTTGCAGCTAGATATCTACTTGTAGTGGTAAGATATAATCTATATTTCTTTGATGATTTGATTCGACACACGAAGTTGGTAGCCAATTAACAATCGAAATGAACTGTAATTCTCACAACCAACGAATACTAACTAATACAATTTATGTAGATATCACTTAGTATACTAATATCCGACATTGCCGACCGTTATTTTGGTCCTAATTTCTTGGATTTCATTCCGAAATTTCAAAAATAAATAATAACAGAACAACGATGGATCACACTCTGTATGGATTATGTCGTAAACGGGTACTGAAACTTGATGTATTTATAGGAATCTATTTAAGCTGCCGAGACAAGTCTGGACATGCGCATGTGCATAAGTGACAAAATTATTTTATGGAAATCGTCACAGACATGCTGTATGCCTCAAGCTGATGGACACAGGGTAGAGCATCATTAGGACAACTTCACATCGAGCGTGATATACGCGGCAATGCTTTGATAAAGGTTATGGTTACCACTTAACATCAGGGGGGCTTCTTCTTCTTATCGTGTCACTAGTTTCATTCGAAACAGTGTGGTGGAAGGATTTTAAGTGCGCCTCAAGAGGCTCCTTTCGAGCACTTGACACATGTTATAGACCTTGTTAGGTTTTACAATATGCCGGTTTCCTCACGATGTTTTCCTTCACCGTTGGAGAGTACTGGTATTGCGCACATAAATTTTTGAACAGAAAAACTCATTGGTGCACGACTGGTTTCGAACCCACGACCATAGGATCGGAAGGCGGGGCTGCTACTACTTGACCACCAGTGATCACCACGCAATGCACTACATTGCAGTATTAACCTAGAATTAGGTTCAGTAACCACTTTTTGTTGGATGCACAATTGAATGTAGGGAGTGCATACTGTTGAATGTGAAAAGCTTTTGTGGCTTCAATCAGTTTCGGATGGTTAAACCATCGGGCTTTTTAGTTCTGTTATCAAAGAGGCTTTTAACCTTGTTACCGTGCCTTTTAGGCTGATTAATGGAATTTGAACAATACGGGCAATCACACGGTCGAATGTACCGAATAAGTTATTTTGCCAGGTTTACGAAAACTGTTACAAAATTCTGTGTTAGCTTTCCCACAAAAAAAATAGTTTTTCTAGTATATGATTCTCTTATCGGACCTTAAGCTATATATAGACATACCATAAAATCAGTAGGAATATTTTCGATCCGTCGTGATCACCAAACAGCTATAATACCATGATGTCTTTTCTATCACACTGTTTTGCCTGCCGGAGTTTTTTTAGATCGTGACAAGATTTTTATTAAATTTTCCGTTGATGTTAGTTAAGTAATGATTGGTCAACGGTGTAGCTTGCTCACCTAAAAGGTCCTAACTCATTCTTCACTTAACAATATCGAAATTATCATAGGTGTTGGAAAAACAGACGCCGCTGGGATTTCCATTCTTTGGCTATTTGTTATATTATTTTGCTACACACCGTTTCGCTATCTCATGGGTTTTAATATTTTCATATTTTACTTATTTCCATGTAAATACGGTCCATTCCAATACATGCTGTATTAATTGAGCAAACACATAAGTTTGGCGGGTGTACAGTCAGCGACGAAACAACATTACGAATTCAGTTATTCAATGCTCTCTAAAACTATGGTAATTTTATTTGATTAATATAGACTTGGATCAAGGCGTGTTTTCTACTAAAATACAAAACTTTGATCCTAGCCGTTTATAAAAAAATACTTTAAAAATAAACATAAATAATCAAATTCAGAAGTCAGACAAATGAAGTCTTCTGAATTTGATGAATTAATTTATTTATTTATTTTATTTCGCTTATAAATCAGTCTTCTTAAACTTCTCGTCAACGTTGACACATTTGTGTACAGCATATGTATGTATCAATGACATACATATAATATAATTTGATGATGTGAGATTGGAAAGAAAACTAAAACTTTTATTTCGTTTATAAGCGAAATTCTCTTCTGTCGCTGATTGTACTGTACACACTACAGGGATCACTCAATATGCATACTGTGACATTGTAATTAGTGAACATGGATATTGCGTTACATCCCGGTCCAGTAACACAACGGTTTCAATTGGCCCTCGGGTGTCACGCAAAAACAAATCAAGATAGAATGACTGAGTATTTTTTATCTGTCAGGGTCTGATTGGCATAATGACAGTTGGCTAGTCTGATTAGTCTAGAAGAGGACATTAAAAAAATAACCATTGATCGTTTAAAACACTCTAGTTTCGAGAACAAACATTTGTATGATGTTTGTTTTCTGTCTAGGTGTATAATTAGGGTTAATACTTATACAAATACTTATAATTACTTACTTACTTACTTATAATTAATACTTATAATTATACAAAATATATAATAATATAGTATGGTTACAGAATCATAGAGCGCCAGACAGCGTTCACCAACATTTTGAAAAATGTTACGGTATATTAGTGATTGTCTCATAGTAGGTAACGAACGTTAAAAGAAAAAAACACAATTAAAAACAGTTACAAGATGCATGCATGTGTATAAAACAAACCATTCTAACTTGACCCATTTCACCATCTTCGTTCATTTAGATTTATGCCAGCTGCTAACAAAAATATTGTTAATCGAGAACCACTGTTTGTGTGTACGATGATTTATGTGGAGCATCGTCACAAGCCTGCCAACATACTACAAGTACATAGTTATAGGGCGTCTGCCAGGCAATAAATCATTCTGTTGGGTTTGGTATGTTGAGCTGAGCGATATTATGGACCTCCGAGGCTGCCACTTTGAATATTAGGTCTTTGTATATTGGAGCATATTAAAACTCACAGAAAGCTCAAAAATTACTAGGAAATAGGATAGGATATCATTCTTCAAAAAGGAATCCTATCTAGCTAAAGTGAGTATTTTTTTCAGGTTTGAAATAAACATAAATTGTAATAGTAGTTTGGTCTATTTTTGTTCTCAGTGTACGAGGTTCCACATTAACTAAACAGAAGTACCTGCGTTCCGACATAGGTACCCGAACTTGTGCTCTCGCTCGCGCGAGTCCTAATAAAAATTTCAGATTTACATATTTGGTTTAATTTGTTTTTATTGGTTGAATCAGTAAAATAAAAGTTATATTAGGTCTCATGAAGACCTTAATCTCTCCTGGAATTTCAACTAAATTAAATTTCGATTCCAACTTGAATGGCACCAATAAAACTTCGCCGCAGCATTTTAACAATCCTAACATGTGTCAACTCGACCCTCGTCCCAAATTCATGTCAATCTTAATCCACCAACCACTTGATTAGATCCATTTAAGATTTGTGATAATGCTGAAGACGGGAGCTTATGGGTGAAGATAATGTTATGGGAATAAAAAGTAAAGAGATTTTTGCACCGGTGGTCTAGTGGGAGTGACCCCGCCTTCCGATCTTAAGGTCGCAGGTTCGAATCCGGTCGTGCACCAATGGATTTTTCTATCGAAAAATTTATGTGCGCAATGCCAGTGCTCTTAAACGGTGAAGGAAAACATCGTGAGGAAACCAGTTTCTAACAGTATTCTAACAGCGGCGATGGGCTTGCAACCTGTCACGTATGAAATACTAACTACTGCAAAATGTGGGTATGTGCCAAATGTAATGTTTGGGCGTACCTCTGACTACCCCCCTTAGACATCCTCAAAGAATCTTGAATTAGTACCTACTTGGTACTGGGAGATCTGAAGGGATATCTACCGTGCCTGGGGATCAAAGTCGTGAAGCTGTTTCAGTTTTTTTTTTTTTTCAGATTTTTGCATTCATCAGAAATTCACGA
Organism: Plemyria rubiginata; assembly: GCA_963576535.1. Classification (NCBI taxonomy): domain Eukaryota; kingdom Metazoa; phylum Arthropoda; class Insecta; order Lepidoptera; family Geometridae; genus Plemyria; species Plemyria rubiginata. The sequence goes on along the minus strand of OY754908.1, from coordinate 8,980,506 downwards.
TTTGACAACAGCATTATCTTTAGGATCTTTAGGTATCTGAAATAAAAACTTTTTTTATTATTATTTTGGTTCTACTATATACTCTTCTTGTCGTGTTTAGTCTAAACCGTGCGGTGAAAGTAAAGAAGTGCGCCTCAAATAAGCTGGTTTTGAGCCACCGCGAAAAAAGTAATAAAATGCAAAACACAGACAAAAGGAAAATATCTGACCAACACTGGCAAATTGTTGGAATACCGCATCGGCTTTACGGCATGTTACTTCCCAGCATCCAACACAGTTAGAACACAAATGTACCAGTGGTAGGTATAGACGGTTACGCACAGATATACACTGCTGTAACAACTACAAGGATATTTTCATTTACTATTTTTTATCTATTATTACTTATTTTTTGTTATTGTTTTTCTTTTAACTGTCGTTAATTATTACTTTTTTGCTTTGAATAGCTTGTTTTGTATGCGTGTGGACACCAAATCATACTTGACTGACATATTATTATATTGTTCTAATTTTATAACTACACTTCGATGCATTTTTGGCTTCGATGCTTTCATGCTTTTCAATGCTTTCAGTCCACCAAACTGAAAAACTTGAAGTTTTCATCCCTAACAAAAAAACAAAAGGGATTTAAAGAGATTGGATACAATTCGTTTCGCAGATTCAAAAAACAATGGGAAAACAAAAACTCATTTTCCACAATTCCGTTTTGTTTGTGGTAATGCAAAAACAACAGGAGGGTGATTCTTCCCTGCATTTATAAACGCTATCGTACGGATAAGTCTGTCTAATAAATCCCTTCTCGTGATACTCGGGGCAAGACTCGAATCAAAACAAAATATATAACAATTCTGTGAATGAAAAATTCAGAAAATCAGTGATTGTTTGTTATCTGTTAGTTTTACAACAAATATAAATAATAAAAGGTAAATGAAATAAATAAATAAAAATTGGTGGACATTCCACATATAATTAGGTATCTAGCCTCACACTAGTTTACGAGGACAAGATAGCTGATATTATACTTTATATACTTTTTGCTACGCACATACTCATACTTTAAGAAACATTACAAGTTTATATACCAATATTTACCTCGTGTTTTCCATATATTTAGATTTTGGAAGTGGTTTCAATAAAATATAACTAAGAAATAATACGGCTGGATCGCACCCCGCTATCCGGAAAATCCCGGTAAAACCAATTTAAACGGATAGCTACATCCCGATTTGCACTTTATTATGATAGCTGCGATTTGCAAAATCAGTTTTTGAATGATCGATCGGACGACGCGCCGTTCAATTTCGCGAAGGGATGATTTAACCGCAATATAGGAATAAGAATTATCATCAACATTCAAGTGTTCTTTTTTACTACATGGTACTCAAATTATAGTGTAAACACAAATTATAGCAAATGTTCTTTGTAGGAGACGAATAAATAAATAAAGTAAATAATGCTGAACAATCCACACAGCCCCATCTAGCCCCAAAGTAAGCTACTCAAAGCTTGTGTATAGGTACTAGATAACTGATATATTTAATACATTATATAATTACATAGATATATTTTTTTTTGTTATACATAGCAAACACCAAGACAAACGGAACAAATTTCAGATATCATGATTGATGCAGATCGTACACAAATTAGTTCCGAGGCGAGAATGAATCCGCAACCTCTTGTGTCGCAGGTGGACTCTTGCCCGCTGCGCCACAGAGGTCGACAATGCTTAGATTGTGTATTTCTGAAGACTTGTTTTTTTATTTTTTTATTCATATATTTTAGAGTGTGGTTGCTGGAGAAATTACAGGCATATGAGGCTTAAAACCTGTATGCCTGATTGTACCAGCTAGGTTTGGGTTTTTGTTAAAATTCAAATCGAGTAAGTTCATAAAAAAAATATTGGAGCATTCTGGTTTACAAAACTGTATGACACATCAAGTTCGCATTTCGGCGTGTGATGTGTGATTCTGGGAGAGCCCTAAAGTATCCCACCTGTCCACAATCCGAACATGCCATCGATGAATTATTAGCTGCCTGACATCCGACAGCCTGCGGTGACGTCATGTAGGCTTTTTGCTCTGTATGGCAAACCGCAGACTAGAGTGAAGTTGAAAAGGTAATATTCGTTTTTGGTGGAAGCACGTTTATTGAAAATTGGTTCGTTTCTAACATGGCCGCTGAGTGCGGAGTGAGTACTTAAAATCATGTACATAAGTACACAAAGTATAAATGAGCTAAAATTCGACTTCCAGCACGCAGCATTTATATTTTTTTTTTTTTTTACTAAATTAGTTTATCGCATGAGATGCGGTACCCTAATATCATTACAATCTAGCCAAGTAGGCTAATGAGTAATTTTGTTTTGACTTAATTTTATAGAATAAGTATTACTAAGAACGTGTCCATTGGCACTTTTCTTACAGTCTCTAAGTACTTAAGGCGACACATTGTTCTTGTGTTCATTAAAAGTAGCACTATCACTACACAATATTAGGTTTGTCACTGCACTAACTCAAAAGGTTTGGTTCTTTTGAGTCTTCTCACTTTGTCTGTGATATCTTCTTTCAATGCTGAAAATAATTGTTCCTAGCTATGTTTACCTTATGTAAACATAATACACACTTTCATAATCATAACAACTTGAAATTCTTGAAATTACTACCTTAAAATTGATATTTTATGGCGACAATTTAATTGCAAACTGCAGGACACAATAAGATGAAAATCTTCTACCAACGGCAAAGTTTGCGTTCCCCCTCCCTTCGTCTTTCCGATGCCCCTTACTACTTCCTCTGTATAATTAGCCAGCTAATAAGTCTCTCAGAAATGTTCAGTGGAGTGAGAGATGGGTGTAGGAAAGCTTCGAATGAACCTGTCAATACAGATTACGTTGCCCCTCCGAGAAATGCAAACCAAGACAGGCCATGTGATAGTGATCCCATTCATACTGGTGGTAGACAATAGGCATTTCTTTGGAGTAAAAGAAAAGTTGCATACCTTTCTTTTACTCCAAAGAAATGCCTCGAATAATATTATATATAGGCTTACTTTACTTCACTTTAAATAAATAGGATAAGTTATAGATATAAGTAGAATAAGTTATAGTGTTATAGAGATTGCAGGTTCGATTCCCGCCTCGGAACTTATTTGTGTACGATCTGCAGAAATTTGTTCCGTTGGTCTGGGTGTTTTCGATGTATGTATAATAAAAAAAATATCTATCCATGTAAGTATAAATAATGTTAAATTAAATAATCAGTTATCCATTGCCCATAACACAAAGCTTGAGTAGCTTACTTTGGGTCTAGAAGGTGCTGTATGGAATTGTGGATTGTCCAGCATGTCCAGCATAGGTACATGTCATTAATTTCATCTCGATGCAAAGCGTTAGCATCCCTACTAGTCTGTGATGCAAAGCCATGTGTATCATTGCTATGGTAACCAAATAACAGCCAATTACGACTGTTTTTTTCTGAAATCTTCAGCCAATGCATAAAAAACTATCCTTCGTCCTAACTAGTTTTTTTTACGTAAAACTTTTTTGGCATGGTAAATTATTTGAGCGGTTGTAGTTATATCGAAATTAACTGCTTATAACTTAACACCCAGTTATACAAAATAATCATGTCTACTACACAAGTATTTGTCCACGGTAGGGATTGAATCTACAACCTACAGTTCCCACAAACAGCAATGTGGGCGACTTGAGCGAGTCGGTAATCAATATTTTCCCCGACCGCGCTACTTTTCCGCAAAATCAAACAAATCACTACATAAATATTTACAGAGTACATAATGACCCGCAATAAATCTCAATTCTCATTCAATATCCCACATCCCATCCATCACTTCCAACCAACACTTTATAAAATAAGAAAACAGCCCTCATTCATAGGGTGCATCACTGATGCACTATAGAAGAAAAACAAAGAGCTTTGCGGATAGAGAGAAAATATATCAGTATTTTTTTCATTGAGATAAATGGAGTAACTTTTGCAATAAAGGTCTGTTTTTAAAACTTTACACAGCAACTTTGAACTAGGGTTTATTTTTAAAATGCTTATGAACAAAAAAAAAATTATAGTTTCTGTAATAATGTTTTGGGCTTGTTTTCGGGCTATATGGTTTTATAACAGTGTTCGTTTCAGATCGTGTGGTATGTGTAATACTTGGACATACCTCTGACTACTTCTGACAATTTACTTAGAAATCTGAGGGGATATAATTATAATAAAAACAATATTTGTGATATCATAAAATTATAATAAATGTGTTGGTTTTGTTTCAGTCGAACAAAAAATATTACTTGAATTATTATTATTGGTCTGACAATGTGTGTATTCGATGCATACATTATTCCAGAGTTAGCTGTATGTCATGCATACAAACCGAAAATTCCGTAATCACTTCATCAAAACTTTGAACTTGGGAAAGTAACTAGTAAAACAAAGGCTTATCGGAAAATCACATTGTAATTTAGACCTTATACTCAGTAACCACAAGGTATATTTTCGATTACTTATTCAATGTGCTAATAGCATTTCATTTGATATTAACCCTATCATACCCGGTCCGTGACATGCGTCGGGTCTGTTCGATCTCATACATATTCAATTCCGGGTCACAGCTTAATTTACAATCAGCTGACATATTCAGTACTAAGGCGATATCAAGAACAGCGGCCCGATCACGCTAATGTCTGGCTATCGAGATGGCTTTCAGTTTGACATATGATTCTTATCCATCCTATACAAATGCTATTACACTATGGGCATCAAATGTCAAACTAAAAGCCATCTCGATAGCCAGACATTAGCGTAATCGGGCCGCAGAGCTGACCAGTTAACTTAGTCTCCATATGAAAGAGCATTTCTAGAGAAAGTTTTTTGAATTTATAGCCTTGCGCTGTTCAAAACGCTAAGAAGCTTATTGTAAAAAAAAAACATTTTTTATTCCTTTACCGCTTGAGAGCACTAGCATTGCGCACTTCAAAGGGATATCCCATTGGTGCACGCACGACCAGATTCGAATCCATGAGTATTCGTTGCTACAAGCAAGGCCACTCTTACTTTGCCAACACAGTGCTTTAACCAAAATTTAAATCAGTTCATTCGTTTTCTATAAAGAAATTCTAATAGAAAAGTGAGCAATCAGGCCTGAAAAGTGAAGAGCAACAGTGGAGTGGACCAGCTTTTACATTGGGCACATTTGTATTCCGGGTCGCTTGGGACTTCTCCTAATGAAGCTGTGCTCGGATCTATTGTCAAATGCACAGGTTTCAAATGCTTTTGTGCAGGTTTTAGTACGTGCGGTCTTTGTAAATTAAATTATAAACAATATAGAGGTACAGTACGTGCGTATGTAACCCTCGAGCTGCGTTACTTAGATTAACTTTTCGAACTTGCACGTTTTGGTTATTTTGAATTTAACCTCTCCTCAAAATGGTAATTAAGACATTTATATTTTTTTACTGTAAAAGAAAGTACATACTACTTTTAAATTAAAAAGTCACAAAATTAAAATAAACTGACTCCTGAAACACTGTCTAAAGGATGAAATAATGTACTAAATCATGTTTAATACAAAAAAAATATTATTTCCGTACAATGGAATAAAATTTTTGTTGTTATAATAAGTTTTGTATTTATATATTTTCATAAAAATGGTTTGCCACGCAGTAATATAAAAACAAAAGCTATCTTCTTTCACCGTCACTTCAAAATAGATACATCTACAAAGATATTGCATTTCACGCTGCTATTTCTCAGCTAAAACGTCGAGCACGCCTTGCGGTGTAAAATAAGAAAAATACATTCACATCACTTAGTTAGAACTGTTATGGAGCTGTCTTTCTTAGCTTTTAAAGAAAAGATCAGGCGTCAGTTTTTAGCTAGCTACCTTGCAGATAACTAAATAACTACAAAGTATAAAACAAAGTCGCTTTCCCTGGCCCTATATCCCTATGTCCCCATATCCCTTTGTATGCTTAAATCTTTAAAACTACGCAACGGATTCTGATGCGGTTTGTTTTTAATAGATAGAGTGATTGAAGAGGAAGGTTTATAATTATGTATAATACATGCATGATATGTGCACCCGTGCGAAGCAGAGGCGGGTCACTCGTATATTATAAAGTCCACGCAATAATCACAACACTGAACCAAGTTTTTTCCAATAAATTTTTAGTGTGAAAAATTTCGTGATAATGTTTAAGGGGCTGAAAAAAGTCAAATAACTAGTCTCATCTTTTATCTTTAATATGTTAAAATGTGAGAGACGAATTTCAGCCTCGAGTGTGATAATAGGTGTGATTCTATAAATAACCATATTCCTTACTACGCATGACAGTAGACATTCGTATTGTGTTAGAAAAGAAGAAAATTAGATGATCTCTGATTCCGACCCCTGAGATAAGTAGAAAAACGGGAAAATACTGAGAAAATTGAGGGTGGTGGGGCGGATAATTCGCCGCGATATTATCATTGTGGCCAAAGCGTCGGAGAGAATCTGGCAATATTCGTCGACAAGATAAATTAGGTGAGATCCTTTACGCGTGAACAGACGAATGCGTTTCAAATTGTATTAGAGGGCTAATAAAAGTAATATTGGACACCTTTACCTACAAATACAAGCTTGGATTCACTACATAGTATAAAACAAAGTCACTTTCTCTGTCCCTATGTCCCTATATCCCTATGTCCCTATGTATGCTTAAATCTTTAAAACTACGCAACGGATTTTGATGCGGTTTTTTTCATAGATGAGTGATTCAGGAGGAAGATTTATAATAATACATGCATGATACGTGCACCCGTGCGAATCAGGGGCGCGCGGGCGGGTCGCTAGTAATTCTATATTCAGCTCTTAGGATTTGTTCAATTGAGCAAAAAAAAAAAAGTTTCATAATACCGGCTAAACGTACCCGTCGCTTTGCTCGCACGATCCAAGCATGATTGCATTTCCTTATTTCCTTGTGATACGTCCTTCATGTTATCATCATCATTCCTCTAGGTGATTTTTTTTACTTTGTGAAGGGCTCGTCCGGGGAAGTACTACCACCACGCCTTTTTCTGCCGCCAAGCAGCAACGCTGTGTTTCGGTTTGAAGAGTGTGGTCGCCGGTGTAATTACAGGCACATGAGGATTAACATCTGTATGCCTCAAGTTGATGGACGCAGGGCAGTGCATCGTAGGGCACGTTCCTATTGTGCGTGACCTACGGGGAAATGTTTTGTTTATAGGTGATGGTTACCACTTAACATCAGGTGGGCCATCTGCTTGTTCCATCAGCTAGTTGTATTAAAAAAAAAGCGTACTTTACAACATTTTATAGAGTATCTACTTATATAACAATCTAGCCACAGTAGCAGACTAATGAGTAATTTTACACTGACCTAAAATTTTAGCTTATTTTACGAAGATTATGTCCATAAACATTTTTCTTACTGTCTATTTAACTATTGACTTTGCGTTTATAAACCTGTCATCTTTTCACGTTAAAACTACATATAATATTCATTATAATTTTCGTTCCATTCGATTGAATTGGATTGGACAGTGATTAGGATGTGATCTAGGCGCAAACATCCAACCAAAAAACAACACTGTGACTGATTCACTATCTAAATAATTATAGTTTGTTAGTAACAATTATTTGTATTTACCTAAACGGTCGTTTGACTAAATTCTGCTTTTATGTTTCAGCGTACAATTTACATTGGCGGAGCGCGTTCTCTAGATTGAATTTCAAGTTTCCAACACAATAGCATCCCCACGTCGGCACCTGAGGGCGCGTTTAGATTGAAATTCTCATTTTCTTCACGAACCACCCCAGATCTTGTTAACCAGTAATAAGCTGTTTGATGACACACCTTTACCCAAGGAGACATTAAAAGCATAACCTAATATTATATTAAACTTTTGGTGTTATAGTTCTAAAAGCTGATCCTGGGAAAAATTTCAAAATGATCCTTGTGATTGTACGGAATAAACAACGTTTTGATTTTGATTTGAATGATTTTTTTTGTAACCAGTGTAAATCGTCAACCAGGTACTACTACAATATAGAATTTAAAAATCGAATGCTAAACGCTTGTTGACCCATGTGGTATCTATTCTGGATATTTTCGGCTTTTAAACTGATTTATTTTTCTTAAAATTGGAACTTTAAAAATCCAAATAATTAAAAGCATTCAAACATATAACTATGAAAACGATATTCACGGTAGTTAAAACCTCATTTTAAATGTGGTTGTAAGTAAAAAACCACTTTTTGATTTCAGTTGTAGTCAGATAAAAAATGTAGCTTATACATATATTATGTATACTATAGAGGTTTAAAGTAGCTGCGTACTTAGCGTACTTACCTCAATGGTCGTCTTCCCGGATTCCTGCCACTTCATGAGGTGTTCGCCCTTCAACGACCATCCGGGCGCGTAGCTGATGAGCCCCCCCGGCCCCCCCTTCGCCTCGCCTTCCTTCGACTTCTTCGGGCTCGTGGGAAGCCGGAAAAATCGGCTGTGAAGCTTACAACTTTTCGAAGGGGAGAAAAAGAATGACTTTTTAGGCGATTTTTCTTGCTCGTCCCCCGATTTAGACGTTGATGCTTCTTCTTTATCTTGCATCTCTTCACTAAGTTTTCCATTTTCATCATTCGGTTTAGGGCCGGTGGTTTCATCCGCCACGAATAGCAATGTTCGTTGTACAAACGGTGTGGCTTTGTTGTAGAACTCACAAGGCTCAGGAACTTTGAAACTGGCCGGAATGGTAGTTCGTTGTGATTTCGAGAAGCGGCGCTCCATGTATTTCCTTGCCATTTCATTCCATCGTAAGAACTATTTCGATCACTATCCTTTGCAAACATTCAGAGTTGATAGTACATAATCATTGTGGTGGTTACTAAAGGTAATTACATAAACGTGTAAATAAATTTTAACCTTATTCCAATAGCACATTATATGTTTGATACGAGTATCAGTATTTGTTTCCAATAAATAATAGATAAATAAATACGAGCTCTACGAAACAAGGCAACAAAAAACCAATAGAAAAAATCGTTTGAAAGTCTGCCAAAATTAATACCAGGGTTAAATTGCTCAGCAAATTCGGAAAAGGTAAATATATCCGCAATTTCGTTGCGGGCCCTAAAAATCAACGTGAAAGAGGCAAAATAAACCGACAGGAATAATTCTACGTCCCCTCAGATACGGACAGATCCGTAAACTATACTGAACCCCACCTGACGGGACTAAAATCAGGGAACTACTGGAAATGCCTCATCTATATAGGCTAAACTTCAATACAAGAAATATCGTGTCTAATGTTGTATTCTGAAGTAAGTATTATCTAGAACTAGTTGGTCTTTTATTTATGTCATATATCTTAGATTGAAGTACTGTAAAATTTGTGTCTTATCATAAATTAGATAAGTTGAGTAGATAAGTAAGTGATGAGGAGGTCTTAGCATCCTAACATTTATTCTGTAAGAATAAAGCATGAAGCTCTACTACACTCAAGAACAATGAATACACAGGTCGGCCATACAAGTCTCAATATTCCCGCAACCATTTTTTTTACCAATCATATAATGCTGGTGTAGTTGTGGGAGGACTGCCAACGTTACCGGGCCACTTGCGAAGGCCCTCTGCCATACAAAAACGTTTTTTGGCAACAAACGCAAGGACACCATAGGTGCGACCCTTGACTTGGGCTGTTGTTGGGAAAGAAACGGACGGAGAAATTCATAGACCAGAAAGAATGCCAGTTGATTGAATTATATTATTTCATTCAAGTCCTCGAACAAATATTACAATGAATTGGTATAAAACAATATTTGTTAAATACACTGGATTTCTAGATGTCATTTTGTGTACCCAAGATAAATTTCAGCGCAACCTTTTCCAGTATCTTTATAATATTTGCGTCGAGTTGCAATTTTCACGCGAAGGCTCTACTTTGCCCTATCGATCGCTGTGTAGGTAAACACTGCCGCCCTTACCCACTTCTACAAAAGGCATTATGCACTAGCTATCGCTCTTATCGCCTAAGAAATAAGTAACAAAGTTGTTTAAATCACAGGATGTGGTTTAAGGCACAATTTGTCTCGGGCTTACAGGGTTTCAAAACTTGTGTTTTGTCGATTTTGTTCAGAAGAATTTTTTATTCAGTTTGGTAATTCTAAGTACTACATTAAACTAGACAAATTACATCTCAACGTTCAAAAGTAGGTATTATAATATATGCATAAAAGATTCGCTTCCGATTGACACTGATTTGTGTTAGATAATGAGCCATCTCTAGATTTTTTTAGCAACGGTCTGCAGAAAGCTAAACTGTGTTATGTGTATTAACTAAATCATAAGTGGGTATTAAATGTTGTTCTATTAATAGATAAATATATTGTAAATGGACTTTGTAATTTTTTGTTTGTGTAATTTACAAAAGTGACTGAAATGAGATTTAACTATTTGATAACGCAGTCATTCAAATTGTAATTTACCCGCAATTATTAATTTCCTGAATCTACTGCGGTTGTTCCGGGAACAAAGAAAACTTTGTAAAATAACAGTTGAAGTGATCGTGTTATACTCGTAACTACCCTCTCGCTTGTCGTCACGCACACTAACCGGTCAAATTGACACGGTGCTTGATTAAAAAGTTGATTAGTCATTTTATTTAATTTAAATAATTTTTTTTGTGCTTCGAATACGATACTGTATAAAACTGTTTTATGTGGGAAGTTGCCTAATAAATGTTAAGTAATTATATTGAAATTTTTATAAAAAGCATAAATACTAAATGGATAAAGAAGCAAAACTATACAAAACATTTTTAAATCTGGTTTTTTGTTTAATTTAATCTTCATAATTGCACGTCGTAAGCCTTTTAAATCCGGTGATCCTCCAATTAGGTAAATTTTAAATCCTTCCTTGTTTCTTTTTGTAAAAAAAAATTGGTACAAATTTCATCGATATTAAAAACAACTGATGTCAATTTTCCATGTATAAAATGTATACAAACATATCTATTAATTTAGTAAATTCGATCCCTGAAAATTCCGAGCTTTGCAATCGATTGAGCAAATACGATGTTATTTCATCTGCACAGACCAATTTTCCTATTTTCTCAAGGAAATGCGTATCTGAGTATAACTCCCCCACATGTCCCCTGTTCTTTGTAAATAGCTTTCCAATTCCCCGCGCGGGGGAATTATTACTTTTCGATGACATGACGAATTCGATGAGGGTGTACACTTGTACTGATGAGACACCTACCTAAATAAGGTACCTACACACTAATACTATTAAAGTTGGTGAGTAAGTGTGTATGGCTGTATATTTGTGGTCATTCATATCCGCAGCAGCAGAACGGAACGGAACTTAGAATATACGTAGATCGTATAACTGTGTTTATGAACTATGTTTGTTTTAAGAACTATGTTTCATTTTGGTATGTAACCTATACTTTTTAAACTGGTGGACTTATCTCGTTTTGTTAATATAGACAAACAAACTTTTACGTTCATTAACTTAAAATTTTCCATTCAACGTGATAGTTATTTTTTTTGTAGTAACAGCCGGTGTAATGAACTTGATCATCAACACCCTTTCAAAGAAAATATTGTTTATTTAATCTTCCGGTGTCCCAGTTCAATGAACCCCCGTTTGGTAGATGTCAAAGGAATAAAATAGAAATAATGGTGCGTCTACACAGAAATAGAAGTCTCCTCTCCCCCTGCTTAGCGCGAACTTGAATCTACCCGCATGTCTATTTCCATCGCTATCTTATTGTATTCGGAAACGGTCTGTAAATAAGATCTGTTTGATAGTATTTATGCGTCTGGAAATAGGCTAGTAAATGATTTGGTGATGGATGCTTGAAGGAGTTAATTTCAGTTGCTTTCAAACCAGATAAACAATTTTATCATGTTCTGTTTCTGTCATGATTTCATCTTATCCACTTCTTTTTAAGGTTCAATATACAACTATACATCATAATAGAATTTAATAATAATAAGCTTTTTAGTTTGTGTTCTTGTTTGTTTTTATAGGGTAGCCTAATTATAAAATGTTTTTTATAGTGTGCTTTGAATGAACGGATTTACTTCTGTCTTTATTGATACCCTCTACTTTATAAACTTACCCTCTTATTCATAATCCCTGCCATTTTATAGCGGCTCTATAGAGTCTTCTTGTCACTGTCGCTTTCATGTCAACGAGGAGAGACAGCAACATACTTATCGGTCTGATAAGCGCGCTCAAATACTAAGACTAAAGACATTATGAATAAGGGCCTTAGCGTATTATAGCTAGACATAATGTACCTATACCGCTGTCTTATCATCACAGTTGCACTCTCTGGTCCCCCCTTCACCCAGTTATGAATTATTATTGTAGCTCAGTGGGTAAATAGGATAAAAGTGATTTATATGACGGCTTTGTGACTTCGTGACGTTTAATTTTTGTATACTTCTTGATGGAACAAGCAGATGGTCCACATGATGTTAAGCGGTAAACATCTCTAACAAAGCACTGTCTCGTAAGTCACGCACGATAGGAATGTGCCTTGCGATGCACTGCCCTGTGTCCATCAACTTGAGGCTAACAGATGTTAAAATTCATGTGCCTGTAATTTTACCAGCACCTTTCAAACTAAAACACACCAATACTGCTTGTACATTACTTCTTAATTTGTCAAGCTAGCCAAGTTAGTCTTATGTATATAGCTGCAAGTTATGATAGTACACACCTACTCATTTCAAATAGCATTTGAATATTTTGAATTATGAACTTAATTAGAAACTATGGAGTGGCAGACGGTGATAATTCGTTTTCACAGGCTCATAAAAATATGTATTAAGTTCTCGATCGTTACGCAACGGAGCCAGTTCAAAAATTACTACTAAATTTCAATCATAACAACTTCACAATAAAACCAGAGTTCCCACTTAATTTTACGATCATCTAATAACGAATGATTACACTCGGACACATGTGTCTGTGTAATTTATACGCACATTACTTCAAATGAACACGTGCTTTACATGCAAATGGTCGCCCTTTGCCGTTGGACGTCCGTACAGATTAAAATAAACAGCTAAATCAAAGGATAATTAACCTTTGGGCTTGCGCACACCCGTGGATATGGCACGATTGAAGATTTTAACTCACCAATAGGTATGTTTTTGTCTGAAATAATATAAATTTAATAATAAATAAAATAAATAATAAAAAAATTAAGAAGTTATTAGATCATTTGCAATGAGCAATTTCTTTTGTTTCCGTATTTGACTTCGAGCGTCGAAAATAAAAATATGAAATATGTATCTTTTCTAGATTACATTGATCCAATATACAGTGACTTTAAAATCATTTACCTTGTTGCCTGCCAATTTGCGCTGGCTGTGTAAGTTACCTACCCATTTCAAGTTGTAAGTAGTGAGGGACACTAGTACGTCAACTTACAGACAAAAGGTCAGTAAATACAAGATTATTTGTACATTCATAATCTCCACGTTTTCTATAGTTGTATTTATTGTTTTTTAAACAGCTTATTTCTAATTACCAACGTGTACATAATAATATATACTACGCAGAGAAAACCAATACTAATAATACTACCAATACACAACAGTAGGGTGTTTATTTCATGAAGCTTACGCACAAACCGTAAAGAGTAACCCAGCTTGTTGTACATCTAACTGTGTCTTAGATGTGGATGGACTATGTGATTATCTTGTACGAAGACAGGGAGACACTTGATACGGTAGCTAATCTTACGTTTGAGGTTACTTTTAAAGCAGATTACTTATTGGTGATCACCTAATGGTGATAAGCGACTCTGGTTTAAAGGGGTGAAGTTTCTTCCCAATTATTATTTTAAGATGTCCCTGCATTCGGATACGCATCAGTTCATAAACTGTATGCTATTATACCTAAACTGTATGCTATATATACCTTTATGGACTTTTGTAAGCGGCTTTGTATGATATGATAATGGAGAGTTTAAAATCATAGCAAAATTACTTGACTTACCTGAGGTGGTTTTGCTAATCTAGAGATCACTAAGTATGTAGTAATTCAATATATCCTACTACTATTAAGAACGCGAAAGTTTGTAAGTATGAATAGGTGGATGAATGGATGTTTGTTACTCTTTCACGCCGGAACGGCTGAACTGATCTGGATAAAACAGAGAGATAGATTATAGCACATAATATGTTACTTTTTATCTGGTGGGAATACCGGGATTTAGAGCTGCACGGGTGAAACCGCGGGGCGCAACTAGTTCTGTATAAAGTTGGCTTTAATTTTGTACCAGCTCAGCAAGTTTTTATTAATAACGCAAATTATTTGAAAGAATATTCTTTAAAGACGTCTAAGAGGGGTAGTCAGATATACTTGCTCAGTATTTGAGTTGCTACTTGGTACTAAGTGATCAAGTATTAGTTGTTTTGACGTTTTATTATTGGATATTATATCGCATTTATTTGTAGCTTTACTGTGATTTTAGAATTTTATATAATTTTATTTTTAGCTCACTCTCGCTCTAAATTTTAATTTGCACACTGTCTGTCTCCTGTAAATATTACATTTAGCATGGTTCACTATCTTTTTTATTAAATTGTATGAATGTAATTGATGTATACGATGTCGGACATTCTAATAAATAATATAATTAATGATCAAATTCGTGTAGCTATTTCTGTTATTCTTTCTTAATATAAAATTACATATTATTATCCCTAAGTGTTAATGAGTAATTTATCTTTGATTGTTTTAGGATAAAATTTCGATTGCATTAACACTTTTCTTATAGACTCTATAAGCAGATAAATTTTGATGCTATATCTGCCACCACACAAAGTAGTCACGGGCAGCATCTGGTTATATTCCATGAGAGCCTACACCTGTGTGGTAATATCAAGTCAAAGGCAATTCCAATCTATCAAGCTTACGTGTACAATCAGCAGGAATTATCTCATGATAGCGAGCTATCAATGTTCCAAATACACTAATCTCCTACAAATAGAAGCTGTATATGGGTTCAAAAGGTCATCGCGGTGGCAGTGGCATGGTATAATTTTGTAATGATAATCTGTATATGCTGTATATGTACCTGCTCTCAATTGACGAAAGACAAAATCGTGGGGAAACCACTAAGTATACAATCAATCAATCAATCATTCATTTATTTAATCATTCATAATAAATCATTCGTAATTTAAAAACATGTAGAACTAGTTTCTGAAACATTTTCAATTCAATTGGAATAGAGTTTAATCAACAATTTTCTCTTTAGATTAAGAGTATTTTTTTTGGCGTATAAGTTTATATTGTTCTAAATGTTTTGTCTATAAATAAATAAATGCATGTTGGCAAAGCAAAAGTTGGCGTGGAACACAAAATGTGAAGATACAAAAATATCTAAACGACAACCAAAATGGACAACGCCGAGCTAGTCCGGTAGTATATTCTCAGAGGAACACTAAATTCTGGCAACAAAAAATGAACTAAACGTAAACTCCACACTTCCATGTCCCATGCGTACTCTACAAAAACTACAACAGTTAAAATTGTCTCTAATAAAGCATAGGAAACTAGTTCTATGCTATTTATTTTATCTATTTATATCCCCTATTTAGACACCCATCTATTTATATCCTTCTAAGGACGTGCTTATTTTCGAGCTAAAAGCATGTTTTTTTCCAGTTTTACTCAATAAAAGCACGTGTGAACAGGTCGTGCAAAATAAGCATGCTTATTTGGTCGCACTTCGGTTGATTTTTTGAGCATGCTCAAAATAAGCATCCTTATTATTGAGCACGTGTGTCAGTACCATTACATAATAATAGTGCTAGATGAAAGTGATGGTAAATGTTTAATTATTGAAATGATAACTTTTAAAATTTTGCCAATAAATGATTTTGTATTTTACACTTGACTTTTATTATAACAGTAGATAAAATAAATGTAAATAGACTTAATACAGTATCTGTGGCGTAATGAGAGCGTCCCTTTCAGTTCCCGGAACGGAGGCAGTTCAAGTCTGGTTTTGAAACAGGTTTCTGAGAACAACTAATGGAGTTTCCAAATATTTATGAAAAATACATTTCAAACCTAATAACATTTAATAAATGATTGTAACATAATGTATAATGGCTAAACCGGTTCAGATAAAACTTTCGATATAAATAATTTGTAGGCTACTTTTCATTGTAGTCATAGTATTTTAAAAACGCGTTATTTAAAGTTAAAAATAACCCCAAAACAATTTATGAAAAAATAAATCAATTATTTGACTACCGAATTTCGTTTTGAATTAGTAATTAAAATCCCTATTACACTTCGACGAGTATTCAGTTCCAAAAATTAAATAGTTTATCTTTCATCAATCAATAACAATTAATGTAGAGCAGGAACTTCGCACAAATTGCTGGCACGAAAGCAAAGTGGGACCCAAAGTCCAGTAATACAATTAAATAAGTTATCAATATTATCGTGTGCGGGCTGCGTGTAGGAATGGATTAGGGAAGCGGGCGCGGGGGAGCGCTAATCGCCTTGACATGTTCTCAGCGGCATAATTCCTTCCTGTATGATAAGTTGTATGAGGCGGGGAGAATTATCTAAACTATTAAGTCTTATTATATTTATACTGAATATATGGAATTTTGAAAATCTTAATATTTTTTTATAATATTTTTTATAGTTAAATAGTATACAATAATAAGGTATATTATGTAAATATAAATATTAATGGTATTCAATAATAAGGCATATAAGAGTATAAGTATATAAGACGCTATTTTCTCTATCTATTAAGTCTCTAGTATTATCTTTTTTTGAGACTCTTTAATTTGATTGAGGTTTGATTGACGTTTCATTAAAAAAATAAATTACTTTGAATCAACTGTATTTCCTCCGATACCTATATCCCATTGCTCCAAGATGAGCCAGAGAAATAAATGCACATAACAAAATATTACCCCTCTGCTAAGCAGTCGAAAGATCAAGCAGATTCCATGATAAAGACAACACATGAAATAAAATATTAAAGTGCTTAATTTTTGCCTAATTCGATAGATATCCTCTCACGTGCCTACAATCGCATTTCAAACCCAATACACATATTATTTGTAATACAGCAGACGAACAATACCCTTCAAGTAGTTCCAAATCCCTAATCTACATAAACAGTCATTGTCACGCCGCATCTACTTAACATACAAAATATATGAATGATTCCATTATTCGTTTCTAGTCACGTCTGGGAGCCGTGGCTAACGCCTTCGCAAAACATGTGCCTCACGACAAGACAATGGAAATGAATTGAGGTCCAACTTACAAACTTATTTTAAGAAATCAACAATTTGCAAACAGAATTCTTGTTTAAAGATCAATCTGCGAAACAATGCATTCCGTAGTAGGTCTACGAAGTGCTACGAATATCTTGTCTACGAATGTTGGCCAATATTAGCTAATTTACTAATATTTTATGTATATATTTGTTGTTTATCATTTATATCTTACTTTAATTTTTATACACTTTTTTTCGTACTAGGGCCTTAAATAATTATTGATATTTAAAAAATACAAAAACAAAAATGGAATTAAGTATAGGCGATAAGTTTCAAATTCATAACTTTAGAAACCACTTTCCAAAACGTACTTTGATTAACGAGAGTTATAAAGTTATTTAAGGAAAAGTCTAACAAATGGTGGTAATAATGAACTTAGCCGAAAACCAATTTTCTATGGTTTGCTTATTACTTTACTTTGCTTTTACTTATAAAAAAATTATATCTGATAAAAATAAAATGCTATCAAAATAAGGTTTGAATAAAAAAAATATATACGAGTATAACTATCGATCGGATTTTACCTGACGAAGTTACAGTTCTACTTTTCAACACTGATGTTTGTAAAGGGTAACATAAATTCTAAAGCACTAAACAGTTTATATAGTAGTACTATACAGGACTTCGATTGAGCTTTCCCGCCTAAATTAACCACCAAACACAACTGACACTTAAATTATATACAAAACTTTTAACTTGAAGCGCGTGATTAATTGATACTAGCAAAAATGTAGTACGCGTGATTTTTTTGCACCGTGTTATTTTTTTGCTCCGTCCTTTTCGTAGCTTTTCCCGCCTAAACACGGAGGCTTCGCGGGCGGTCGTCCTGCTCGAAGGACGCTCGGCACGCGACTGGGGCGGATCGATGCCGCCCTGTACGGCCCGCAGGGATGCAGATGCAGACGAGGATACGGGGTAAATGGATGTGGTATTTTTTTACAGCTGATTTGTTTTAGGCTTCGGTTGCTCGTAGCTTTCAAAAATGCTGAACTGGTGAAATGAATGATAAGAATAATCTCGAAAAGCTATTTAACGTAAAGTCGTTGACAGTATCTAGTACTTTAGACAAATCGCGATTTCCTCGATTTCCGAAAAGTTACTAAACGTAAAAGTCGTTTACTAGTAGTACTTTTGAATTCTGTAAAAAATAAAACCTACAGTAAATGAAACATTTTAAGTTTAAGTGTTAGGTAAGCTATGCGTTTTAAGTTTCCGTAAGCCTCAAGTTGATTGACACAGGGAAGTGCATCGTAAGGCACGTTCGTAACGTGTGATTTGCGGGACAATCACGTGAGAGGCTTTTTATAGGTGATGGCTACCAATTATCAGAAGGGCCATCAACATATTTTATCAGCAAATAGTATAAAAAAATTCAATCCGTAACATTTTTCTATTTCAATCTACAAATAACACAAATCACTTCACCAAACTCAGCACATTTTTCAGCTTGCCGCTGACGAACTACGTGTCACTTTTGTTATCTACACATCTTTGTACGTGCGTAGAGAAACAAATTGAATAACTGAGAGGAAGATTCACGTGCTCGGATGTAAAGTGCGGGCGATCCATCGCGGTGGATGTCCCTTTGAACGGTAGATTGAGTTACTGGCACAGAATAAATGATAGTGAACTAAGGGCAGACAAATTGGCTAGCAGCCCTTCGCATGAATAAGCTTTTTGTTTTGCCAAATCGAAGAAATATAGCATGAATAAGTCCGAACCAATCTCTGCACGTTTATTTTTTACAACAGCACTTTTGACACACTTGTTAAGCAAACTCATTTATCATTTTACTAAAACATGTCCAAGTGGAAGGCCTTTTACTTTGGAATTTTGAAAATAAAACACGTTATTCCACCAACCTACGTATATTGCAATAGTGTATTGTAATTTTGTAGAAAACAAACATACGAAAACGCTTCCACAATATTTACATAATACTCGCATGGAAATTTATTTTCAAAGCCGGCTCAAGTATCGCTCACTTTATAAAGCCTTGGAGGATTGTTTCAGCTCAACTTGAGCTGCGTTCAATATTTCTTCAAAGTGCTTACACTTCTGAAAGACAAGTTGAGTAGATTGATGATGGTGTTATGCCGTAACAGCTAGTTGGATGTTTTTAAATCGCTCAGCACTTGACGAGCAAGAAAGGAGGTATTTGAACATAAGTGGAGCAAACAAGCCTTTGCGTTAGTTAAAGGAATGTAATTTTGGCGATTTCGATGTTAAGTGTATTTTGAAGTATATTTTGTATTGTTATCTAAATTATTTCAATTGCTCCGTTCAGTTTATTAAGATGCAATGTTTGTCTACCTACGTAATTCACTTATCAATTATTTTACAAAATGAGATAATTTCAATTACTATTGCAATAAAGTTTCTATAATTGGCAAAGAAACTACAAAATTTGAGAAAAATGCGGACGTATCCTTTCTGAAAGCGCTGGCTTATATCCAAAAGCTTTTATATTTCTATCAAAGCGATAAAGCATGTGTGTGTGTGCAGGTTGTATCTTTATTTATTAGGAAGGATTGGCTGATACCGTGTCTGAAAAGAAATAATCTTTGTGAATCCTCTTGCGCAAGCATGTGTGTATTTTAACCAGACTTTCGGCTAGTCAAAGGCATGACGTATTTCTGGGCATGATTTATATCGTCTGAATGTGGCTCGGCTCTACTCGTGTCGTTAAAAATTTGAACCTTAAACTTAAAGAGTTAAATTTTTATACCACCAGTTCGTATAAGCTGCACCAGAGTTGGGTGTAAGTTACGAAGATAAGAATCAGCTTTATTGTCGTACAAATAAAGTTAAAAATCAACTAACGGCACTGACCCTGTATGGCGTGGATTCACCTAGATTGCATCCCTACTAGTCTGTGCCTAGATTCAAAATGAAAATTTCGCGTGCAAAATCGCTAAGTTATTTTATCTATATTCGCTGTAAATATAAAGTGATATTCGCTGTCTTATGAAATCTCTAGCTCATTACTGACATCCGACGTGCCTAGTCGGCAGCTCCGCTTGACTGATTGGGCCATTTTTAGCCGTCGCAGGAAGGGCCCGGAATAGCACGCGCACTAATTATCGCCCCTGTCATACGTCACTGGGGTTGCACTACTGAATAGATAAGTTACAGTGATTTATATTATCTAGATAGAGTAATCGAAAAACTGGTACCCCGCACCAGGGACACAAAAGGTATAATTGCAAGAGTACCTAATGGTCAAAAGGCTTGATTTCACCAATTACGAATGCCAATTCATCAACGATAGGTATTTTGTAAGATGATTAAATGAATAGCTTAGCAAGTAAAAGCCGAATTTTGAGTTTTTAGTTGAAGTTTTTGAATAAGTATTTATATATAAAATATGTATATGTATTTATGTATAATATAATTACAGGCACATGAGGCTTAACATCTGTATGCCTCAAGTTGATGGACGCAGGGCAGTGCATCATAGGGCACGTTCCTATTGTGCGTGACCTACGGGGCAATGTTTTGTTTATAGGTGATGGTTACCACTTAACATCAGGTGGGCCATCTGCTTGTTCCATCAGCTAGTTGTATAAAAAAAAAAAAAAAAAAAATGGTCATCTTAAAGTATATATAGCAATTTTTTTAGCTTTATTAACTAACTTACCCATTTAAGAACATGTTACGCGTACGTTCGTATCCTGCCGGTACATTCCCCAGGGATTAGGAGCCATAAATTATTTTCTTTGACTTGAGTTATGGCCTACGTCGGCGACAGACCGTTGTTTTACGCACTTTATGGTGTCACATTATTATTTTATTTTGTTTATATATAGCCCACCTATTTTAATTGGTTTAAGTATGTCGTAGACGCATTGTTTTTACCAAATTGAGACAAATACTCATTCGGTTCCAATAAACGGGATAAAAAATTCAATAACAATGACAATATTTTTACCAGCAGCAACTATTATATTTTTCAACAAAGTTTTTAGTCTCATTCTATACAAAATAAAGAAAAGTTTTCATCTAATTGCAAAAAAGGGTTTAAATAAGGAATTTTAAGAAAAATTACAACATTTTTTACCAGCAACAACTTTATATTTTTTAAACAGAGTTTTCAGGTACCTACCAGTTGAAAATGTTCAATTTTAAAAACAATTTTCAATATTGTATTAATTGTCCACAAATTAATTGAATACGCAGCTCCCACTCAGCTCTTTCACTAATTAGGCGGAACGAAGTCTATTGATAGCAAATCGGCGGCTTGATTACTTTCAATTCTATAGAGGGATTCAGATATAGAAGATAATATAAAAACAGTAACACAATGCTATTATTACAAAAATAAAATGGAGAAAAAATTACAAATTTGAACACATTTTGTGTTCCAAATCTAACTAATATTATAACTTCAAACTTACAAAGCTACAAAGCAAATGAAAAGGAAACCACTTTGGACAGTACCAAAGTGGTGTCCTTTTCATCTTAAAAACTTGATGAGAACTTGAGTTGTAATTCATGTTCCAGATTTTATATTCGAAAAGATCTTTCAATTAATTTAATTTAGAGCTTCGTAAAACAGGACTTGTGACTTTAATTAGCAACATTTGTCTCTGCCTAAATTAGAGTGTCAGCAATGTGTGGACATGTTATTATGAGCATGTTATGGTTTTAGCTTTAGCTCAGTGTATTATTAAACTTTAATACCTATATGAGATAAAGAGTTGATATTACGAGTATTAATGTAAAAAGAGAATACTTTTAATAAAAACGTCATGAAAAGTTAAAATAATGGTTAATATCAATCATGTAGGTATATTGGTACATTTTAATTAATACATTCTAGTTGAAAAGATGTTGCAAAGAGAAGTAAGCTTCTATGCCTATAGTCCAATGACCTGGCTGTTTTTCAATCTTGCCTCTTAGGGAGGATGGAGAGACGGGATGGACTTGCATTGATTCTTACATTGATTCCATTACAGTTACTCGATTTAATTTAATGTATTATTTAATTATTGTTATCATTTCAATGAGATAAAGATGTAAATTAAGTTAAATTTCCTGACTGTGCTGTCCATCGTTCGATATCGCAATTTCATTGCATAAAGAGTAATTAAACAACACATGCGTTAATTCTCAGGAATATTAGTGACGGCCATCTCTGTTTACCATTCAGCGACGGAATAGTACATCTAACTAAGCTGCTTAGTAATGGAATTTAGAGCTTAGGGCCAGCCTGGGCCTAAGCGTCGTACCAAATCTTATAATTTTGAAAATGCTACCTGATTAAATATTTTACTATCACTCGCCTGATAACGGTGGTTATGTTTTTTGCGTTAATTTCGTTTATACTTTAAGTTCAAGTTTTATTCAAATCAGTCCTGTGGTTTGGTTGTGGCTGTGATTGAGCCACAAACATTCTGTCATCGTAACTTTCACATTTATAAATTAAGTAGCCAGTAACCAATAAGATAGAAAGACTGGAAATAATCTAGCTACTCGTAGTTCAAGGTTCAGTTTGGTTATTTTAGTTTTGGCGCATTGGATGGGTCAATATAACCTGAAATACACGTGGAGATCGCGGTAAGGCAGTGAATGGAGTATGCTCAAAATCTTTCTTGCCGAAGATTTATGAGGGGCATATGTCTAGCGATGATGATGATAAGGTAAGAAATAGGTTTCAAAGCAGATTACTCTTCAAATTCACAAGTAAAATTGAAGCAAATTTTTATCAACTTGAGTAAAAGTCGAGTATCCTTACAAAAATAAGTGGTAAATTTTTCGCGTGAAAGCTTTTCAATTCTGAAGAAACACTTGAAAAACATGTTTAGGGGATGCCTATTCGAATTGCCTCTTAATGTTTTTTTGATCCTAAATCATTGAGATAAGGTTGAAAATTGATGAGCTGCAATCTTCTAAATAAATCTATATCACCGAAGATCCATGGTTTTCTCAAGAAGGTACGAGAACGAATGTCGTGGGGTGGCATTTAATAATGTATTTGGTTTGCTTTGCGTATTTGAAGGGTGAGCTTAGACAGACTTACAAGTAGGTACCTGTTTTATTAGCTTTTGATATCTTAAGGTAGAGACAAGACAAAAAGGTTATGGAAAAAACTATTTATATTTGTAAAAAAACCAAGCGTGAGTTGCTACGTTACGTTGTTTTTTAAACCTGTGAATTAGACTGTAGTTTAAAAAAAAAAAAAAACCTGCTGTGCACCTGAAGCAAAGCGGTTACCTATGAACGATTGCGACACCAGAGGAAACACCTACTAAACATGTCTTGAAGAAGTCTTATGCTCTAGTTTTCCATAGAGACCATTTTATAGCCTGAGTGTTAGCAGGATAAAGTTCCTCTGCTTATCTTCTGCCATACCCAAACTCCTAGGTGTGAGGTTAAACTCTCTGCCGATTGCAAGCAATGAGATGGCAAACTGAAGCTGTGGGAATTATTTCAAACATACTCCATTATTATATAAATATATAAATATTGGTGGACTTTTCACACAGCACTATCTCGCCCCAAACTAAGCGTATTACCTATAATCTTATAAACCATTATAACGCGAAAGTATAGATGGATGTTTGTTACTCTTTCACGCCGTAACGACTCAACGGATCTGGATGAAACTTGACAGAGAGATAGTTTATAGTCTGGAATAGCACATAGGCTACTTTTAATCCCGTGGGAATACCGGGATTTAAATCTGCGCGGGTGAAACCGCGGGACGCAACTCGTATTATATCACACGCAGAGTGATAACCAACATATATGCTCATCACACAAATGTTTGTTATCGGTGGGGATTGAACCCACGGCCTACGGCACAGAAGGCAGAGCTATTACCAACTGAGCTATGAAGGCTGTCATATAGAACCCCCTAAATATACAAAAGTAGCGCTATAAGCAAATGAAATTTGTCTGAGACCTATATATGCACAAGACATCACATTTACCATAGTACGATCTATATAGGAAGTAAGAACGCCCATAATATTTACGAGCTCCGTAACTGATATATGAACCCACACTTCCGGTACTACTGGATAGACAAAGTACCTCGCACATTGGTTTTGTATTACCAATATTTCTTTCAGACAAAGTGATACCTACGCTCTTTTGACAGGGTTGTAAATTAATACGTAACTTAGGGGTGATTTGGTGCGAACATACCTAATATATTTTAATGATTGGAATATAGAATAGTTGGGGAATATTTCAGGGAATATAGAAAAAGCATACCAGTTTTTTAGCAAAGTTATTGCTATAGCCCTTCACAAAGAGCTCTACTACTCTTAAAAAACTAACATATTTTTACGAACCAAAATTGTTTAACGGTACTAAAAAGACCTAATACAAACATTGAAGAAAACCAGAAGCACAAATAGTCCTAGAGGCGAGAGTCTCAAAGAGCCCTCAACGTACAAGTACCTCCACGTAACTAGGTAAACGCACTCACCGCGCTCCCCTGAAAATGTTTCATCACTTCATTTTGACTCTGAAACGGCTCGGCTGTGTCAAGAGATGAAATGTGACGTCATTATGGAGAGAAATTTTCTACTGTGTATGTAAGATGTATGGCTATTCATAAGTAAATAATACTGTTACTTTATTACGTGAAACGGGAATAAGGCGAATCACGTTTTTCTTAATTCTGATACCTCATGAAAAGTTTTATCTTTGTCGTGGTCTTAAGATGATGAAACAATGGTTTGAAATAAATAATCAGTAAACTGTATTCTTGAGAGAAATGCCATCATTGAAAGAGTTTATCTTTTTTTTTTTTTTTTTTATACAACTGGCTGATGGAACAAGCAGATGGCCCACCTGATGTTAAGTGGTAACCATCACCTATAAACAAAACATTGCCCCGTAGGTCACGCACAATAGGAACGTGCCCTACGATGCACTGCCCTGCGTCCATCAACTTGAGGCATACAGATGTTAAGCCTCATGTGCCTGTAATCTGCTAGCTAGGTGTAATCTAATTACAAATATCCGTGGACATATTCAGGCGAGGTTGGAGGATACCTTTGGTTTATATTTGTGTCGATCCTATCCCACTTTTATAACCGGTTTTTCCGGCGGGTTTTGTATGTAGACGCGCTAAGCTGTACTAAGATGTCGGATGTGCTAGTAAACTAATGTTTTTTTCACGCCCGTTAGGGGTGCTAACGCGTCTACATGCATAACTTCAAAAAGATTATCCGAATAACAGAATACAAAATCCGAAAAACAGTTATTGTCATAAGTTGAAATAGACTGATGCTACATCCTATCCTATTCTACTTCCTATCCTACTAATATTAGAAACGTGGATGAAACTTGGCAGGGAGATAGATTATAGTCTGGAATAGCACATAGGCTACTTTTGTGGGAATACCGGGATTTAAATCTGCGCTGGTGAAACCGCGGGGCGCAACTAGTACATTTATAAGCTTTAATAAACATTTCAACGAATCCTTCGTTTTATGAATGGAATGTTCTTCCAGCAAAAAGCCATTCACACCATTGCCTATGCAGACCACAGGTAGGTACTGTATTACCTATTCCCGCCACGGTGCGGTTGCAATCAGGCTGGATTCTCACAGGTCACAGCGAGATCCACGACGATTGCATGTTACATTATAAATGAGCTATAAGTAAGGTTTTATCGTCATTTTATTTGTTTATCGCTCACACGTTGGTAGCATTCAAATCAGAGAGTGTCTACGTATTATATGATATATGTATAGCTGGTATGTAGCGTCCAGATATAAAATTATGTAGGTAATACAAAAACTGTTGAAAGGAAAAATAATAAGCCTGATAAAAATGTGTTGTTCTTGTTCTGTTTTTGAACAAAAAAAAACAAACACCACCAAGTTTAGAAAATAGTATAAAACTAATACGAGTAAATAGAACAGATATTTTTAATAAAACTATTAGATAATAGATTAACTATAGTTATTTGTTATACAAGAGTGCAAAGTTGCTTTTTAACCGCGTGTTCAATTTTGATGACCGAGCAAGCGAAGGATTCTAAAATTTAATCACGAGCGCAGCGAGTGATTAAAAATTAGAATCCTGAGCGTTAGCGAGGGAATCAAAAGAGCACGAGGTGAAAAATCTTTGCACTCGAGTGCAACACGTAACTTTTCATTCCACCTCAGCGAGGAAATGACTAAATACAAAAAAAAAGTTTACAATCACATGTTGGCGTCAAACAAACTTCCTCGTCGCTAGAATCACTCATTTTAGTTTTTTCACTTGTTTTCAAGTTTCTAGTTTTTAATATAAGGTTTAACAATGACGTGCAAAAATGCCGCGTAAAGAACCGCGTAGTACAAAGCAAATTGAAAAACAGAACACAAAGAAGGTTCCGAGTCTGAGTTTTTAACAAATTAAAAAAAAGTTGTATGATATATTCGGCACCATAGAGGTAGCAGTAAATAGGTTTAATGTTTTTTTTTATTCACAAACTTAGTGCACACGATGTTCTAAATTCAATTTACTTTATCCTCTAGAGAATAAAAACGGCTTTTGCACTCAGATATTGAAGAGCAAAAATACTCTTGCCGAGATGGTGGGATGAAAAATAACTTTTCCAACTGCTAACTAAATAGGAAATAAACTGATTTTCTTTAGTACTTTCCAGTCATTTTCTTCTTCTTTTACTTTTATTCTTCTTCACTCATTTCAAGCTATTTTAAAGCACTAACAACCAACCATTATATCATAGGGAAATAAATAATGCTCGCAAAGTTTCGTTTAACTCAAAATATCTCAAATCAAAAAACCTACAGTTGCTTCAGAAGATTACAGAAAACCTTTTAGAAGGCTATCAACCGCTATACGTCAGCAGCTATAGACAATACCAGTAGAATCATAAAAAACACAATAAAGTTGTTAACATTGCCACAAAACCCGCCCAAACTACATAACAAAAGTGGGCCCCAGGCAGACTTTCCCGCTTCATTAATTATTTTCGCTAAATGGGCCCCATTCCAAAATTAACTGCACGATTGCTCCGAATAATGCGCCTTTGTATACAGCAATCTGCCATACATAAAACACCTTTCTGCACTATGCGTACTTGCGTAAATAGACCCTACCGCTCTACATAGTGAAGTTATTTCAACAAGCTTCGTCACTTTTACGTGGTAGCGACATCTAGTGAGAAGTAGTTGAACTAAAACGTGATTTAGCTAGCTTTGAGCTTTTTTGGGGTCGTGAAAGGTACGTGGCATGCGAATGAGTCTTAGAGGACCATGCTATTGCCCACTAGATGGCGCACCATCTATTTATGCTATATCCGATTATCATGCACTTATGAAAAAACATGCGAATTAGGTTACCAAAATGGTTGTAAAATATACATTCAAAAATTTTTTTTATAAACTCGAACGTCTTAAATCAATGCTGTGAAAAAATTAGGCAAAAAGTTGTATTAAGTTTGATTCATAAAACATGGAGAGTCATGGCTGAAAATTATGTCTAGGTAGACTTGGTAAGTTGGTAATGAATATAATACAACTGACCTGTATTTGTTCGGCTGCTTTCTTCGCCAACGCCGGGTCAAGGATGGTGATGTCAAGTTCAGGTTCACACTTTTTCGCGGTTTCACTAAACGCGGCCGCGTTTACATAATAGGCACTTCGTTCACTGGTTTCCACTGGCGAATTAGGTGACAAAATACCACTGTCTGTATCACTCACATTAGCAGATTTCCGTGCAGTCCCCGAGCTTTCTCCAACAGGCGATTTTAACGGAATACGCGATTTTTCCCCGCTTACGGTATTCGGTTGAATTCGGGATTGTCTTCCTGCTTCCGAACTAAACCCGGTATCAGGATCGAATATAACGTAATTATCCTTGTCACAGCGCACTTTATTATTCACTGTAACTGTGTATTTCTTATTCGGACTGAGATTTAGGAAAGGATCTTCGCTATCTACCGGGCTTTCGGGTATTATCGATTGGATCTTTGGAGTAATCTTGGGCACGGATTTGCCGTCAATCGTCCGCCTGATCACCGTGTCATTGGTGAATTTCAGACGCACGTACTCGTTAGATATCGTCCGGCGAACAGGTGACGATAATAGGGGTGAGGGTTTTATATTCTGTTGGTTAGTTTTGTTCTGAAGGAAGTTTATCTTAGGCTTTTCCATAGTCTTAGCTGGAGAAAATGGTAGCCGCAACTTCGAGGTTACTTTTTTCTTGGTATTAACATCTATGTTTGTTCGTTGAAGGGAGCTATAAACGGGTAGTACGCTCGGCTTCTCTTCAACATGTTTTTTAACTAGTTTAGAATTAGAACTACTTCTAGTGATATCAAAAGGTTTATTGAGCTTTTTTACCGGTGCTGGCGGCTTGAGTCTTCTGTCTTTAACTTTTTTATCCCAAGATGTTTCATTCGTAGTAAATAAATTACTACTTTCATTGGAGCATGCAGTCTCTTCGGATATAATAAAAGTTTTGCTACGATCACAGAGTGTTTCATTTTGAGATATCTCTAAATCTTCGTTTATTGGATTGTTTAAAAAACTCTCGATGATAAAATCTGCTTCGCTCGACTCTGAATTGCTTTGAGAGGATCGGTTTTCGTTTATAATAAACGATATTCTTTGTTCTATATCTATGAGATTCTCACTGTCGTCTATGCTCCTGGAAGTTCCGCTACTGTCTGAAGGTGTCTCCACTTCAAATATTGTATTTTGAGACTGCTTACAATCTTCAGGGCAGGAACTTCGCCGTTTCACAGTGCCTGTGGCCGCCGATGGTAAGTCCCAGTCTAAGTTTTGGGCACCACACTGCGCCCCACTCTTTTTAGTTCGTCTTGGGCTTGTCATTATAAAATAGCATTTTGTCACACTAGCCTAGACATTTAATAACGCCTGGAAATTGAATTAATGGAACATTGAAACACCGTCTGGCGGCGCAAAGTGATGTCATCACTTTTAAATGGTCATTCCATCGTTAGTGGATTCATACACGAACGGGTCGATCGTAATCGTGTTAAACTTGACGCCAGTGCACATGGGACCTGTAGATATGTATCTGTTTGTTATTTTCTCTAATGGAACCATTTGTATTTGTTTGGTGACACGGAAGGGGGTAATAACGGTAACTCACGGCACATCGTAAAAGGACGAATGGATAAAGGATTACGTTGACAATGTGTTCATGTAATCAAGTTACACAATAGTCCCTATGGAAGAACAATGTTACAGAATGTCAGTATTTTGTCTATATTACTTAGGTAAATAGGCACCTACATAATTATCAATAAAGTACCTACCTATATTATACTGTTGGGAAATAAGACATTCCACACAGCAGCGCTACCTAGCTCGATAGAACGCTTTGAATAAGGGGACAACTGATTGATTTGGTATCATTTACCCCCGCTTTCTGAAAGCTTGATCAACACTAATCGGCTGTCAAGTCACTTGCTATCTCTATCAGATTTGAAGTCAAAGCTGAAATAGCAAGCGAAATCCGATTAGTTTGATCGAGCTTTCAGAAACCAGCCGTTACTCGTACCACCACGCCTTTTTCTGCCGCCAAGCAGCAACGCTGTGTTTCGGTTTGAAGAGTGTGGTCGCCGGTGTAATTACAGGCACATGAGGCTTAACATCTGTATGCCTCAAGTTGATGGACGCAGGGCAGTGCATCGTAGGGCACGTTCCTATTGTGCGTGACCTACGTGGCAATGTTTTGTTTATAGGTGATGGTTACCACTTAACATCAGGTGGACCATCTGCTTGTTCCATTAGCTAGTTGTATAAAAATAAAAAAAAAATACTCAATAATACATGGATTGTCGTAATAATAGAATTGTCACATTAATCTTTCTTCTTCCCATATTAATCGTTCACAATACTTTTGTACTATATTCTAATCTTTGTATCAATGTAGAAGAAACAATACTTAGTTATTTAAGTAGTAGATATTTAGGTTCTTCAATTACCTAATAAGATATCTATGGTAGAAAGAATAGAAGCTAGAACATCTCAATTCAATCAGCTTTTCACACAGACAACCTCTGTGGACTCGTTTCGTACCTAGCGTATCTACCTTACTATACTAAGGTGAAGTACATTCACGGAAAAAAGCGGAAGAAAGGTAGGTAAATAATTGTTAGAACAAAAAGAACATCTGGCAGCGTTATTTTCTATTTAGACTTGTTATTTACTTGCATATAGCTTTGCTCGGTTCCTAAACAAAGCCACCTGCTGAAGTAGCTTAAAAAAATATAGTATTATTACTAGCCATTACATTTCATTTTCTTGTTTAGTTTTTAGTTTTGACTGGTATGTGTATTTTTTGGGAAATTATTAGGTAAACATTTTTGATCAAAATTATCTTTTTGCTGATGCACACACGATGGTTGATTGCGTTTTTTTCTAAGTTTAGAGTTTTTATATTATAAAACATTGAAAAATGCGATCGAGAGATACTTCGGCAGTTGTAACCACATAAGTGCACATAACCAATCAGTATAGGCGGCCTGGTAAGTACAGTAAGTACGTTATAAATTGAATAAAGATACGTAGTAGCTTTTTTCCTGAACAGTCCATTCCTCAGACGGTCGGTGGTTCCGGCGGAAGGTAGTTTTATGTCAGAGCTGACTACGTGCTTTGAGAAAAACGCATTTACCTTCTACCTATGCATTATTCACAGGCACACTGGTTTACATTCAAACTTTTTTAAATTCTTAAATTAATAAAAACCAAAGGTAGGTAAACCTGTGTTCTTAGTTTTATTAATATTGTTTTAAAGTTCTAAACCGAAAAAGTATACGGGTGAAATCGTTTGTGCTCTGAGGTCAAAATGTTAAAAATTAATTAAGTAATAGTAATGTCATGTAGTTACCTTCCTAAGGCATAACATTAAAAGTTTATGGGATTCGAATGGTACCATCCTATCCTACTAATATTATAAGCGTGAATGTTTGTAAGTATGGATGGATGGTTGGATGGGTGGATGGACGTTTGATACTCTTTCACGCGGAACAGCTGAACGGATCTGATCTGATCTTGGCAGAGAGATAGATTATAGTCTGGAATTACACCTAGGCTACTTTTTATCCCGTGGGGATACCGGGATTTAAATCTGCGCGGGAGAAACCGCGGGGTGCAACTGGTATATATTTTCTGCTGATCGTCTAGCAAAGATTCATTCAATAATTTTTCATATAGATTTGTGTCATAGGAATCACGAGAGTAAAGCCGTGGGTCGCAGCTAGTGAAGTCACAAGTGTAAAGTTCCGGGTTTATTCAGGGGATAGGAATGTGACAAATTACCCCCAAGTGTCTTATTCCTATAACCTAATTACTAGATAAGTTGGAGCAATAAATTTTGAGGGTAGAGCGCTGAATCGAGGCGTTAAGTAAGTTTGTTGATAGTGGCCAATTCTGACGAGTTTTTTGGCCGCTTTAGTTTAAAATCAGCTAAAGTACAGTTTACTATAAATATCCTAAATAACGCTGAGGCTATGAAATAAAAGTGCCACAATCTTGTATGCAGTGCATTGCTGTTTTGCTAAGAAGGGTTTGGGTGACAAACGCTTACGGGCAGTGCAATGCTGCGTGAAACTAGGGCACGTTTCTAAGGTTTTAATAAGATAAGTGTATTTATTTATTTTCTCTACGCTAATAAGGACATCTTAATATCTGTTTTTTGGTCATCTGCTTGTTTTTACGTAAGAAATCCATTCATAGAAAAACATCCAAATGTCGACATCGTAGATCGTCGTTAAGTTTATTGGTTAGTTAGGTAGAACTGACCCATACTTATGATGGGTGATGGTTACCACTTAACATCAAGTGGGTAATCTGCTTGATCCATCAAGTGATATAAAAAGTTAAAAGATCATCTGATAACCGACAATTCGTAGTGCGCTACAAGAAAGGAACGTGACTATTTTTCGTAGACGAGTTCGGCTAGAGGGTTCAAGCTTGTTATTTTTCTTTAGAATAGTTAGGGACATTGAGTTTACCATGTTGAAATTGTTGATCTGGACTTCCTAAATGAAAGTCAAAATAAAAAGGAATGTTTACAGTGGAGTTACAAGGATCACTTGGAAACGTCTTAAAGCTAGGTGCCAAACCAACCCTAGAAGTATGAATTTACATTTGACAAGTTTACCTGTCCACTTTTCTATAAGCTCAATCCTGGCAACTGATTTAATGCACGGTAACCAAGAAAGATTAGTCTCATCTTTCAAAAATATCTAGAAATGCTTCGTGTGTTGCCTATAATACGCAGAAGCTCACGAAAAAAGACTTCTTCACTACGTGAAAGTCGAAGCTGCTTAAACAAAGTGAGAAGACTCGAAAGAATCAATCCTTTTGAGTTAGTGCTGCAATAAACCCCGAAAAACCTAATATTGTGTATTAGTTATAGTACTACTTTTAATGAACACAAGAACAAAGTGTCGCTTTGACTGTGAATAAAATTACCAATGGACACATTTTTAGTAATATTGTTTCTTTAAAATTCAAAGCAAAATTACTCAATAGCCTATCTTGGCTAGATTGTAGTAATATTAAGGCTCCGGTGACAGCGGCTCGCAATTTCGAAGTGCGATTGGCTATTATTTCATTTTATTTCATTTCGGGGAGGTTGTTTGAAAAAATAACTCTAAAGAAACACGCATAAATACTGTTCGAACACAAATAATACAATAATATAAGGGAAATGTGCTTGAGTCAGAAATCATTTTGGTATTAGGTAAACGTAAGACCAAACATACTAATACCAAAATGATTTCTGACTCGGGCATGTTTCCCTTATATTATTGTATTATTTGTGTTCGAACAGTATTTATGCGTGTTTCGTTAGAGTTATTTTTTCAAACAACCTCCCCGAAATGAAATAAAATGAAATAATAGCCAATCGCACTTCGAAATTGCGAGCCGCTGTCACCGGACCCTTAAGATACCGATCATTTGCCTAATTTAGTAAAAAAAGTAAGGATTAAACTTTCATAGTTCATGTTGAATATTGCAAACGGGCTGTTCCTTTACTGTCTACAAGTAACTCCATGAGTCCACTACAAGTAACCCTGCAATTTACGAGAACATCCCCTCATATAATGTGGACTCGCATTGCGCAAAACTTTCTAATTTGTTGCGTCGTGCGTCGGCCAAGTCGCTTTATTAGTTGTACAGTCGCAAGCACATGTGCTACAATCATTTTATTTAGATATTATTTCGGGAACGATCCCTGAGTTTCGGATTAGTACGGAATCAAAATTGAAAGTTGAGGAGGTCCAACAAGATTTTTGAGATTTGGCTGGAAGATTTGATAGTCTAGAAATAGATGGTGGGTAGAAGGTGGCTATGACATTATGTAAATTATTTAACAGTAATATTGGAAAAAATATTACATTTATTATACCATCCATCCATCCACCAGGTGGGCCATCTGCTTGTTCCATCAGCTGGTTGTATATAAAAAAAAACCTACTAATTTAATTGTATTTATTTTGATAGTTTAAATTAATATTTATTATCATTTTTTTTTTAATTCTGATTTTGAAAATATTCTAAAAAATACATCCTATTTTATTCTACAATTTTAATTTTGTAAGGCAAAACATGTAAAATTAAATTTTCCAATTTGGAAAACTTATTACATAATACTAGATTTTCAATTTGGAAATATCCGTCAAAACTTTATAAAATGTCTTTCGTCTACAAAGATGTGTCCATGACTGTACTTAGTTCCGCACGTGCCTAACTCGGAAAGTTTACAATTGAAGTTTATGTTATCCCGCCGTATACTTGGACAAGTTGCTTAGTGCAATGAAGTGTGGCTTGTTCCCTAACGATTTGATTCTACTGGTGTTCTTATTGGTAAAATATCTCTAAAGCGAAGACAGCACAAATTCAAATAAAGATGTTAGCTGTATACAAAAAAACCGACCCACAGACACATAAAAAAATTGACAGCATTTTTTACATAACTAAATTTTGCTAACAAGTTTTTTTTTCTAATAAAATAAATGGGTATGGATAGCGGAAAACTCGAATAACTTTCTAATTCCGCCTGACATCCGAGTTTACTACCTTCGGTTTCCTTAACTCCGAATAGCGGAGTAAACTTCGCCTTCCTGACCCATTTAGGCGGATATCGCAGGGGCGGATACACGTTTCAAATTTAGATTTTATACCATTTGATTGCCGTCCTTGTCTCACCTTGAGGTTGAGAAAGGGAGATTTCTCAAAGTCTAGTAACCTCGTTGGGTCTCCCTCTTAGGCAATATTCGCGGATGGGTCGCAGAGCGCCTGTAAATCACTTAAGACGGGGGTATAGTTGGGTTGGACGTTCACCAAAAAAAAGCCGGATTTAAAAAACTGGACAAAAACCATCCGAGACGGCCATTGGGATAGAAAGTCTGATGTGGAGACCCCGAACTATAAAAACACAGTGTGAACAAACATAACCTAAAGTTAGTTTAGGTGCAGACCACGCGAGATTTATTGCTCTGAAATTATGGGCTATATAAACCAGTTTGGCCAAAATCATGTTGATAAATATTATTTTGCATTTTTATTTATCTTCTTTAAATATATATTTTCTAATTTAGCATGTTTTACTGAAATTATGAAATAAAATTGATTTAAGAGCCCGGTGACAGCGGCTCGCAGTTTCGAGGTGCGATTGGCTATTATTTCATTTCGGGGAGGTTGTTTGAAAGAATAACTATCCAGTGACACGCATAAATACTGTTCGAATACAAATAATACAATAATATAAGGGAAATGTGCTTGAGTCAGAAATCATTTTGGTATTAGGTAAACGTAAGGTCAAACATACTAATACCAAAATGATTTCTGATTCGGGCATGTTTCCCTTATATTATTGTATTATTTGTATTCGAACAGTATTTATGCGTGTTATTTGTGTTCGAGTGGTATTTATGTGTGTCACTGGATAGTTGTTTTTTCAAATGATTTCCCTGAAATGAAATAATAGCCAATCGCATTTTGAAATTGCGAACTGCTGTCACCGGGCTCTTAAGATGGTAACTCAAATAAATAAATGAAAATTCTGGATTTTGCTGGGGGATGAAACTTAAGCCGGATGTGTCACGTCCCTAGTCAAAGGAAGAATCGGGGTCCGCGGCAGTTAAAGCTGCTGTTTTTGCTCACGGGAATGGGAGAGGCGATAAGAATATTTGAAACTGTACACGCTGTGCAAAGGGTTGGAGACTTCTGCGAAATGTGCACTTAACCTCGTTGTGTTTGATCGCAATACTACGGTACACTTACCTACTTAAAAACTACTGTTTAGAGTTAGAAATGTTGTTTTAGTGCTCTTATTCTGTTGTTGCTGAGGAACTATTTCGCTACGAGTACTTTTCCATTATCACAGTTGGCTAAAAGCTTTATATATGAACACTGTGATAGAAACATTCCAACCTAGTCGTAGAAGTTTTTTTCACGCCAAGAATACATTTGTTTTCATAGAAAATTAAAACGAATATAATTTTTTACGACATGTACACAAACTAGTTGAGCTAATTATATATATATTGAATATATTGGTGGACTTTCCACACAGCACTATCTAGCCCCAAACTAAGCTTATGCTTGTAATATGGGAGAACCAGATAGCTGATATACTACTTATAATACTTTTTTTTTTGTAAATACATACACCCAGACAGAACATTTATGTTCACCACACAAATGTTTGTTCACGGTGGGAATCGAACCCACGACCTACGGCGCAGAAGGCATAGCTACTACCAACTGAGCTACGTAGGCTGTCAAAATTATTAGTTCAGATGTATTAATTATTGCCGATGTATTAATTATTTCTTAAAAATACATATTTTAAGTTCGTAATAGGTCGTGCACAAATGGATTTTTTCACTTCGATAAACTTCGCTTGTGTTTTCAAAGGGTGAAGGAAAACATCGTAAGGAAACCCGTTGTTAGTTTTCTAACAGGATTATGATGGGCTCGCAATCTGTCATGTCACGTATGAAACACAAACTACTGCAAAAAGTGTGGGTAATGAATGAGTCACTTACCATAATTGATACCTACATGACATGATTAATAATATTAAGTGAAAATTAACATACTTTTTTCTACCATTCAGTAATAAATCTGAGCAAACATGGACAAACAGAGTTGAACGAGATCTGTTTGCTTCGGCAAAACAAACGCAAAGAAAGCATGTTCATATCAACCGCGACCAACTAGCGACGCGTCGCGACGGTCAACACGAAATTATTCCCAGCGCAGCTGTTATAAACTAATGAAAATCACAGACATAGGACACTAGGCATAGAAACGCAGTACTTTAGAAATTAAAATTTGCCACTTGTGGCTTTATTCACCATGGTTAACGAACCTTTATCTCAGATGAATTAGACACCAGCTTCATAGCATTTAACAAAACAAACCTGTGCTAAGGGTAGACAATCCACAGATTAACATCAACTAACATAACTGATGCCCTTTACGCGGCCAATAAAGTGATCTAATAAAACTCAATACACAAAGTACACAATGGGGCAGCATACACATTTCAGCGTGGTATTAACACTGCAATATTTTCGAAGGAAGTATTATTTGCATTTGTAATGTGGGGGCCGACCCCTCGGGACGCCAGAATGCATTCCTGCACTTGTCTTCGCTAGAGCTCACACGCACACTACAAAGCTAAGGCTGACGAAATAAGATTGTTTCTGACTGTATGCTTTGGTAATCGAGATTGGCAGAACTTTTTGTTTTGATGTTATATAATTTGATATTTTAAGATTTATGGACTGTGACACGAACACATACCTATTCCATCATTTATTAATAATGCGATCTATTATTAAACAAAACTGTTACGTGACTTTCGGAGAGTCTAAACCATTGGTAGCTAGTATAACCTACAAGCTTGCCTACAAGCTACAAGGTGCAAAAATAAAAAAGTTGAAGAATATTTTTTATTCTACCTTGGATGAAAGAAGCCAATACAAATGGTTATACATCTCAAGTTTTATTTGAATGCCTCACCCACATACAAACATTCGCATTTGTATTGATAAGAGTGAAGCGTGTAGCATTTGTCTACGAGCTCTACGGCGCGGTCTACGTGCAACGCGACGTAGCCGTTATTGCTAAAACGTTGCCAAGCCGCGAAACGTCGATATCCTTCGTGTCACTAGGGGATAAAAGCTTTTCAATTACTTGCATAGTTTTTCATGACATGAAAAGTGATATTATCACAGCTCTTCGAAATAAAACTTTATCTTATATATCTTTTTAGGTCTATTTTGCATAATTATTTTTTTTTACCTACGAGTAGGTATCCCCCCTTTCCTGTGTATAATAAATGGACATTCCACATAGCACTATACAGCCCCAAACTAAGCCAAAGCTATGGGAACCAGACAGCTGATATACAACTTATATACTTTTTTTGTAAATACGTATAACAACCAGACAGAGAACAAGCATTATGTTCATCCCACAAATGTTTGTTCTCGGTGGGGATCGAACCCACGGCCTACGGCACAGAAGGCAGAGTTACTGCCAACTGAGGTCGTACAAATGAAAAGTAATATCCATGCATTGTATGAAAAATATTAATTATATAAAAACATCAAACGTAGGCTTACCTACTAATTATTGCTAGGCGCGATTTGGTGCCTTAGCACCAAATCGCGCCTAGCAATAATTTCAACTGAAAATCTACCAAGCCCTCAAAAGTATCCCAGATTTTTGCTCCGATGCACTCCACACAGCTTTGCCTTAATGTGAGGGATAAAACCCACGCACACATCTACGAATATTGCAATGTGTTGCAATGCAGGGGAAAATTCCATTAAATATTTAGATTAGATTTTTCGTGTTCCATTTATCATGGTTTAATTGTGTGGGGCTGATTCCTCGCCTCCGATGATGGTCACAGCCTGGGAGATTTGTTTTGTAAGCCTTTGATATGATAATGTAATAACGTCTTTGGCTTTGAACGGCCCGTGTTTGGAACTACGTAGATCTGCAGATATCTTCGGTAGCACAAAATCGCGTTTTGGTGTTCTGTTTGTATTTACTCCCAGCTTGTATGAAACTTGATGGAAAAATCTAATTCCTTCGAACGAAATTTAAATGATCTTAAAACATTTTGAATCAATAGATAGAAAACTCTTTACATCACAAGAAACTTTCGCGTTTATAATATTAGTAGTAGTAGGATAATGTGAATCTCTGTGGATATTTTTTAACTGTGAAGTCATTTGCCTGATGATAAGCCCAACTTTTCTCCACTCTTACCTTCATACTTATAAATAAACAATCCTTTCAATCGTTTAGGTAGGCACTGTTTATGTTTTGAGACCCTAGATCTTTTTCTTGAACAACTTTACTCAGAGTGTGGACGAACAATATTGATTTAACTTTTTTTAGGTAGGCAATTATAGCTTGAATGGAGCCTCATTAAATCAAACTCACTTATAATCTTTTTACCACACTGTTTCGAAAGAAACTAGTTACACAACAAGAAGAAAGAAGGCAATCCGGACTCCAACCACTGTACAGTTATTCGTCGCGTTCGTTCGTTCTATCTCGCCGGATAACCATTGTTGCCCATAAAGCCCGTATTTTCCTTATTACCCGCTCTAATATGTTTCAGCCCGTTAGCCTGTTACAACGTGTTTTGTGAACATGTTTTTTACTTAGCGGATGATAAAAGAGAAAGAGTATAGTAAATGTATTCGCGGGCTTAAATCAAAAACATATAAAATGATAAATGTAATAAATTTTACAAATCAAAAAACAGTGGGATAAACAGCTGCGGTTTTAAAAGAAACCCTAATCGTTTGCCTTCGGCAACCGGAGTTAAAACAAACAAATATACTTATATGTAAATAAGAGATATACCCAATTGGAGCCAAGTTTTTGTAATATTTTTTTATGCTATAGCCATTTTGTTATTGCACATACGCCGGCGTTGTTAACCGATTTTTTTTACTGTGTTTCTTGTATTTTAGTCTCAAGCACATTTTATGTTTTTCAATCCTTTTTAGCAACTGTAACAAACATTTTAGCCATCATTTTTGAAAAGCCCTGACCGTCAGGGTCAGTGACCGTTTCAGACGTTAAATAGCACGGATGCTTTGCATGTCCTTTAAAGCAAGCTTGATATTGTTTATAGCCTTTCGACAGCAAAGGTCAGGTCACGGTAAGCCGGTTGTAACTCAACAGGTATTACCGTGATCCAGGATGACCGGTCACCGGGAGGAATTAACATTTGACCCGGACAAGATTTATGACCCAGTTAATGACCCGATACTGTATAATGGGCTATAGACTGACGGTTGAGAGGATATTGTATAGGATATCGATCTAAATGCAGAATGATCGCTGAGTTGATAGGATACTGAATGGAGTTAAGGTTTTGCTTACAATGTTTTGGCAAGAAAATGATATAAAGAAATATATCAATGTAAAAGTTACGATGTTTAGTTAGTTGGAGCTTTGTCTCAATCTCACCCTATACTTTGAATCAATCAGGAAGATATTTATTTAACAAATACCTAGTTAGAAACCTGGATATATATCATATGTTAATGATTTAATGTGCAATTTGTAATCTAGCTTGTAAATAAACCCTTTGCACGCCCAATGGCAGGATCTAGTGTGCTATACATAAACATGACATCTGTTTTTTTTTACTACCTAGATTTACAGAGAATAAATGATTTATGATTATGGATAAAAATTACCGGAACAGAAAAATCAGGCCAATTACATCCATTCAAGATGACATTAATAGTTCAATGCAACGTCAGCGCGATCTGGGGCAACTATTAGCTTATTTACCCGATGAACCTGAGACAGTACTTATTTATTTCATTTACTTAGATGGAATAAGATAAACACCTAATCCGTTTGCTTAGCTTGGTACGCTAACTTTATAACATAATCTTTCGCTGAAACAAGTTTACTATTAAAAAAAATATCCATCCAAGTTCATGAAGGCACTTCAGAAAAAAGGTTAAAACAGTATGAAAAATGTACGTTCCAAGCCGTAATTACAACGTGTTGCCATTTCGAAGGAACAACATTTTCAGTGCCGTTGCAAATGTTGCAATGTGCTAGTGTCAGCACTATTTATCTTGTGCGGACACAGATTGATGACTGGGCAGAAGTATTTGCATACTTGTGATATAGAATACTGGACCCCGTCTGGTAGTTTCTTGAGCGGGGACAAAGTGAGGTCACCAATCACCAGCCAATCACGTATCAGTATGCATCAGTAATTGAAAAGCTTAAGTTTCATTTTATATAAGCACTAGCGTCCCGCCCGCGCGCCCCTGCTACGCACGGGTGCACATATCATGCATGTATTATGTATTGTAAACCTTCCTCTTGAATCACTCTATCTACTAAAAAAATCGCATCAAAATCCGTTGCGTAGTTTTAAAGATTTAAGCATACAAAGGGACAAGAGGACATAGGGACAGAGAAAGCGACTTTGTTTTATACTATGTAGTGCTGATGTAGAAAATATCGAAATGAATGCCTTAATAGGGCATAATAGTTTATTTTATGTAAAATAAGTTTTAGTTCTTTGCTATTTTGTATGTGTATAATAGTTTGATTTCTAATAAATTGGTAATTATTAGTTGTGAGTCTGTTTCTTACAATTTTCTTTTTAAATAATGTCAAAGCATTGGATAAACAATCAGCCATTGAAAGGTTGGTTATTTTTGTTACATTACAATATGAGATATAATTTGGATTTATATTTTACGAACTTAATATAAAACGATAAAAATAAAAATAAGTTTTTTTCTTTCACACCTATATAAATACACAATGATAAAAATCATCAGCTTATCAGTTGAATATTTAAAAAAAATGCATTTTTCGGCAGCCTAATATCTAGCTTGCAAATAATTAATCTTGTAATCGGAACCCCGTAATCACCCCTTGGCAATATTTTCATTATTTTCCCTCAAACGCTTCCCCTTCTAATAAAGCTTTATTTAATCAGAATTTTGCTTACTTTGGCCAATTTTCAACCGCAATTTTCCACACAAGAATTTATAATTACCACCCTAACTGGTATAAGTGAATACAAACGACGTAGATTGATGTTTCAATTATTACATCCCAAGTCAATATAAACTAGTGGAAAGTCCGTGAATTTGTTTTCGTGCTGTTATAATTTTTATTGTGTCCTTAGTAAAATTTCTAATTGAAATAACACATCAGTTTTATCACAGTTTCAATTTACACAGTATTTATTACATATTCACGATTTTGTAAAAATCCAGTAAAGTTAAAAGGCTTTTCCAGTCAATATTTGGAGGTTTACCGCTTGCTCTATATATCACGCATAAGATAGAAAAGCTGTTGTTAATAATTTAATTATTTTTGAGGTAACTGAGAAATTAATAAAAATTTATAAAAGCCTATTTTCAAATAATTACGAAATTTAAAGCCCATAATGGATATGCCCGCCATATTTTAAAATCAAGATGTCACCCCAATAATTAATTCCACTACGCTGACTCCTGAATAGTATGACGTTCAAAAATCGCCCTGTACTATTTGCATTTATCCGGGTTATTAAGGGCATAATCCTGTTATGGGGTAACTTATGGTCAGAATCTGCATACAAATAGGAACGAGTGGGGGATTGAGGCACGCTCTGCCGGCTCTACGGGATTTGTACGCGTACTGCCGTGGATACCAATGAGGTATAAAGATATAAGATAATTTATATAAGATACAGAGAAACAATTTTGTTTTTTTGCTTCTGAGTTAATCCTACTAATATTATAAACGCGAAAGTTTATAAGTATGGATGGATGAATGGATGTTTGTTACTCAATAACTCCAGAACGGCTGTACGGATCTTGATGAAATTTGGCATAGAGATAGATTATAGTGTGGAATAGCACATAGGCTACATAATTCTTATCCCGTGAGAATACCGGGATTTAAAACTGCGCAATCGCGGGTGAAACCGTGGGGCGCTACAGTGTTTAATATTTTACGAATGGTACGTAACAGATAGACAAACCGTCATAGAAACACACAGAGAGGAGGAAATAGGGTTTGCTCAGCAGTGGGTCATAGAAGGCTAATAATATTAATATTTCATCTCAGCTCAACCCAAAAAAGACCGCGCACCAAGCGCACAAGATGGAGTGCGCTTGGTGCGCCATGAAACAGCAGTGCTTATCGAATATACAAATCATAATTTGAATGTATAATTAGAAAAAGACTATAAAAAATTATATCAAACTTTTAGCTACTATCGAAAACCTGAAAAGTTGACTTAAAAAAACAAAAAATATTTTTAAGGATTGCGATAAAGAATTTTAGTTCCATTTTCGGAATGTTTTTTTTAACTTCACTATTCAGGGTAATTATTTTTGTTGCTAAAACTTTTCTTTACTGGTCTGTATTAATATATAAACTGTTAAATAAAGTAAACGACGACGTGATTGTAAGGACATTTATTTCCAGACTGACGATTGCGGGTACGCACACATAGTGCTACGAGAGTACCCTACATAACACCTCCACCCTTAAAATTATACATAGGTAACCCAAGCAAGTAGGTAGGTACCTACCCTACTACCTACTTATAGTTTGCCTAGGTGGCATTAGTATACACAAACATTTTATTTCTAAGCACCTCTATCTATGACTAACTATAAGTACCTACCTACCTATATCATAAAGTAGCTACCGATCTTACAATAACTAGGAAAGACTATAAACAAATCATAAATTTTATACTGAACAATAAAACTAAAAAACTATAAAAACAAATAAAACATCATTAATCAAATTCTAAACCAAATCTTCGAATCGGTTTTCTAACCCTAGGCGGCATTGGCTGGTTCTCGGGAACCCGTTCAAGTCGTACCGGAGGATTTTCGTTCGATAAGGAACTCACTTCCTGTTCACTGTTGCCCGAGCTTATCTGAGAGTCCGTGGTACCTGCCGGCTTCGCCTCGGGGCGAGCGGGCGCGGGTGAGATGCCGGCCGCGGGCTCCGCGCGATGCTGCTCGAGCTCAGCCGGCGCACTGGCCTCCTCCGCTGGCGCGCCGACGACGACGCCGCTGCTGCCGCTGTCCTTCGACTCGGTTCCCCCTGCCCCCGGGTATACGCACGTGGAGCGCCTTGAACACCGTCTCAATTGGTCAACATGACGATGCTGAACGCCACCCGCTGCCGAAGATACATTGTAGTTGTTCCTACCTAAACGATCTATCACACGACCTTGCAACCATTTTTCCCGCGCATTATAATTCCTGTACCATACGTTTTCCCCCGCCTCTAACTGCCTATCCTTACCGGGCCGAAAACTACTCTTACCCTTTTGTACGACTTGTTTCTCATT
Source organism: Plemyria rubiginata (assembly GCA_963576535.1). Classification (NCBI taxonomy): domain Eukaryota; kingdom Metazoa; phylum Arthropoda; class Insecta; order Lepidoptera; family Geometridae; genus Plemyria; species Plemyria rubiginata. Next base: position 8,936,805 of record OY754908.1, on the reverse strand, counting down.
CATTCTTATATCTAGACTCGGCCGTAAAACATCCATTCTAGTTCTCAGCGAGCGCCCCTGCAGCAGTTTCGCTGGCGTCTCGCCCGTTGTCGTATGAGGCGTGTTATGATAGCTAAGCAAAAATCTACAGATCGCTGTATCGGGGTTTTCGTTCGAGACCTTGGCTTTTTTAATTACGCCTTTAATTATTTTTACAGCATTTTCGGCCGCACCGTTAGATGCCGGATGATAGGGGGGAGAATATATATGTTTAATAGCGTTACCGTTCAGAAACTCATTAAACTCTTTGCTAGAAAATGGTGGTCCATTATCCGACACTACCTGCCTAGGTAGCCCCCATCGTGACCATGATTCTCGCAACTTTTTTATGGTGCTATCGGCGGTCGTTCTCTGCATCTTAAAAGCTTCTATCCATTTTGACCTAGCGTCTACAGTAACTAGGTAGGTTGCCCCATCTATCGGACCTAAAAAATCGATATGCACTCTGTCATAGGGACGGCTAGGCCACCGCCACGGCTCAGGCTCGGCCCGCGGCGGCGCTGCTGCGCACTCGGCGCACACGGCGCAGGCTCGGCACCGCGCCTCCAGCTCCTCGTCCAGGCCGGGCCACCACACGTAGCTGCGCGCCATGGCCTTCGTTTTGACGATGCCCATGTGCGGCTCATGCAGCTCGCGGAGCACGCCCTCGCGGCACGCCAGCGGGACCACGACGCGATGTCCCCACATAACGCAACCCACCTCCGTGTATAACTCACTCCGCCTATTCCAGTAGGGGCGCAGATTTTCTATGTCGAGACTATGTGGCCAACCGTTCTCGATATAACCCAACACCCTACTAGTTAGTGGATCATGCCGGGTTTGTTTCCTTATCTCCTCACAATCCAACAGAAGTGCAGTAGATGCAAAGTTCAGGTAGGATTGTTCCGACGGGTCCAGTTCTCTAGCCGGGCTGTCTATAGGTAACCGAGATAGTGCGTCGGCCCCGTTATCGTCCGACCGCACATATTGTATTTCGTAATCGTACGCTGATAAAATTATAGCCCACCGTTGCATTCTACTAGCGGCCATGCAAGGGATGCCTTTTTGCGGCCCAAAAATACTTACCAATGGCTTATGATCGGTCCTCAATGTGAAATGCCGCCCGTACAGGTACTGATGGTACTTTTTCACGCAGTATACAATCGCTAGCGCCTCTTTATGTATCTGTGAGTAAGATCTCTCAGCACTATTAAGTTTACGAGATACGTATGCGAGCGGCCGCTCCACGCCGGCCGCGTCTAGCTGCGACAGCACGCCGCCGACGCCGTGCGAGCTGGCATCGCACGTCAGCACTAGCGAATGCTTGGGGTTATAATGCGCCAGCACTCTGCTGCATGATAACAACGCTTTTACGTCCTTAAAAGCTGTGGCACACTGAGAATTCCAATGCCAATTTCGACCTTTTTTTAACAATTCATACAATGGAAATAGATATTCACTAATATTACGTACGAACTTGGCATAGAAATTCACCATACCTAAAAACGATCGTAATTCAGATACGTTGGTGGGGGCTGGCATTTTTTTTATCGACTCTAGTTTGTCCGGGTCTGGTCTAACGCCCTGTTTGCTAACAATGTAGCCTAAATACTTAATTTCATCCGCCAAAAATTCGCATTTGCTACCCTTGACCTTTAACCCGTTATCTTGCAATCGTGCAAGTACCGCTTCTAAATTACTCAAGTGGCTCGCCTCATCGGGACCCGTAATGATCAAATCATCTAAAAACGCTTGCGTATAGGGAATATCCTTAATCAAATCGCTTATAATTCTCTGAAAGATACCGCAACTAGACGAAAGCCCGTACACGAGCCGATTATAGCGGAACAGGCCACGGTGCGTATTTATAACCGTATACGGCTTGGAGTCTTCCGATAAGCAAATTTGGTTGTAGGCTTGCGACAGATCTATTTTAGAAAATTGAGCCCCCCCAGCTAAATTAGCAAAAACGTCCTGTATCTTCGGCAATGGGTATCTGTCAACCAACAAAACGGGGTTCAATGTTACCTTAAAATCAGCGCATACCCGAAGGCCCCCATCCTTCTTATGGACGGGCACCAGCGGCGTCGCCCAGTCGGAGCAGTCGACGGGCTCCACGACCCCCTCGCGCAGCATGGCGTCGAGCTCGGCATCCACCCGCTCCCGCAGCGCGTACGGCATCGGCCGCGCGCGGTGGAACACGGGCTGCGCGTCCGGCCGCACCCGCAGCCGCGCCGTGCCGCCCAGGTACCGGCCCAACCCCGCTTCAAATACATGTTTATATCTGTCGAACAAGTGACGCACTTTATGACTATGTGACATAGAAGATGACTTATCACTAGATATGTTATTTACATCAACACTTGCGCCCTTAAATCTAGGTATCTGTATGTCAAAATTAGATAACCACTGCCTACCAATCAAAGTGGTGATGCCCCTTTCTACAACATAAAGATCTAATCGTTTCTTCTTATTCTTATACGACACAACAGGTGAAATAATTCCTATGGGGTTAATCTTCTCACCGGTGTATGAATTGAAACGAGTTCTAATTTTCTCCAACGGTAAATCACTAAACATTGCCTCGTACGTGGATCTACTGATACAGGAGGCAGGGGTTCCGGTGTCCACTTCCATCACTAAAGGTATTTCATTCACTAGCATGGTGAGACTCACCGGCTTGTAATCGCTTAGAGACATTTGAAATATTGCATCTTCCGATTGTTCCTCAGACTCCGACAGGGTTTCTTCGAACAACTCGCTCGCGAAGAAGTTGCGCTGACTTTCCCCACGTTCACGCTCCCTAGTGCCGGCCCTGGATGTCTTCGTACACACGCGCCTCAAGTGTCCTTTCGTTTTACAATTATCGCACACATAATTACGATACCGGCACTTGGAGGCTTCATGCCCTTGGTTTCCGCACGCTGAGCATGTCTTTTTGGACGCGGCCTTCGCCCCAGCACCACCGGTGGCCCCGTACCGCTGTCCACGCCCCGACTTCATTACATTGATTCCTTGAGTCTGGATGTCCGATTCACTGTTCTTTCCTTTGATGGCCGATGACTCGACTGACGCGGCGTCCCTTTCCGCAGCTTCGAGAGTGTTCGCAAGGCTCATGGCCTTTGCGAATGTTAACGTTTCTTCGGCGAATAACCTCTGACGAATAAGATCGCTCATTACGCCACACACGAACTGGTCACGCAAATTATCTTCTAACGTAGTATTGAACTCACAGTATCTAGACAATTGCTTCAACGCCGCAATGTACTGTGTGACATTTTCTGTTTTACACTGCCGCCGTTGTCTGAACCGGTATCGCTCCGCCATTACCGATGGCCGCGGTTGCAAATGACTGCGCACCAATGCCACTAATTCCGCATATGTAAGTTCGCTTGGCTTTTTAGGACTTGCCAGATTCACCATGAGCTCGTACATGCGATCACCAGCTAAAGTGATAAGCGTTGGCAATTTTAACTCGTCTTTTACACTGTTCGCCTTGAAGTACAACTCGACCCTCTCACAGTAAAGAGTCCAGTTCCCACTGTCCACATCGAATTGTCCAATCTTCCCGATCGACATGTTTATCAAATTAAGTTATCCTCGGCGCCAGTTGGTCTGTATTAATATATAAACTGTTAAATAAAGTAAACGACGACGTGATTGTAAGGACATTTATTTCCAGACTGACGATTGCGGGTACGCACACATAGTGCTACGAGAGTACCCTACATAACATTTACTAAAGAAATTGTGTGCAGAATGTTTTTAACGCATTATCTCGAAACTTGATATCTTTCCACGACTTGGTTTATACTTTCGACTTCGCTACTATCGGGATGATCGAGAACTATAACGCTAACAGGACATTAAAGTGTCAAAGCATTCATGTCATATAGGTAACCCTATTATTTAAGTGATCCAGTTTACTTTTTAATCTTCAGACAGATATACCTACTACTGAATAAATAATATTTAGCAACGCTACGTTTTATAATGTACAAAGTCACTGCTTTGAATAGTTAATACGTTTATAGAATTCAAAAGCCTTTTTAAAACGTGCTATATCTTTTATTCAAACCAGGAGAAAAAACAATAATAAAAAATGTCACAATATGTAACTCGAAATTTTTATTACCAATAAACTTCCTTCTATAACATCCGTTATTTGCATAGCGTCCATTATTCCGTAATGCAAGCTCACTTATAAAATACTATTGGAACATATTTCACAGAACTCTGCATTAAAATTGCATGAAAGCGAATGTAATTGAGTAGACGGAAAATAATAAATGCGATTCATTTCACTCCGGTGCAAGTTCGAGTCTGGAGTGCTTTCGACTTCAGCTGCGATTGGTTCCGATATTTAGTTTTACCTACTTTGATAAATCATAGGAAACAGCACGCGAGCGAGTCGAGTCAAGTTCCTGGGTAGATTTTGCACGCTATCATCTTTTCCATCCTTAAGATTTCCAAAGAAAATAGCAGACAGCTTATATTCCTCTAGTTATTACAAACTGCCAATAATGCTAATGAAAAGGCTTTCAAAGTCACAAAGAATTCCTGTTAAATTAAGGATCAGTTTGAAACCTCTCAAAGCTTGGTGAATCTCGGTGCTCGTTCCACACGACCAAGAGAATAGGCAATATCTAAAATAATCAAAAACAGACAGTCCCTTAAAAATCTGTTAACTTTGTGAAACTGGGTAAACTCAATGGAGACGAGGCCTTCCACGCTTTGGTTTTAATTGTTCAAAACGCACGTGACGTTTCCACTAAAACATGTGAAGCACTCGTCCACGGCGGTGGAGACCGTTCCGATTCCGTCTCGGTCCCGTTTTGGTTCCATCTTGGTCCCGTCTCAGTCCCATCTCAATTTTCTACTTCAATCTATTTTCAAATACTCACTAAATGTATTCTTAAAATAATTATTAGACCTTCACTTTATAAATGTAAATCTATCCCGCTTTTCTTCTAAACCAATAAACCTGGTTGCGTGTATTGCGCCAATTAATAGGAGGTAGGCAATTAAAACAGGATATATTTACGATAGTCGAGACAACATGACGCCGAGGGTTGCAACTTATTATTTATAGGCGTCCTTGGCTGTAAGTTGTAACCCACTTTTGGTACCCGGTGGGTTAAAATATAGATGGCTAAATACGAGTACATCTCTAAACGATACACCGTTTGTCTGAACGTCCTATTTTATTCAGAGACAAAATAATATTAACTCTTGGTTTGTTTAATAAGCCAGGTTCTCAACTGGAAGAATTCGTTAGCTGTCTTTTCAAAATCATTAATAGAAAGGTTTTTTATCAATAAAAAAAAACTACGCAATACTTACCGAGGAAAGCAACCACTCAAAGTCAAATAAAGTACGAACAATCAGTTAGCAGTTTGAAATTGTTTTATGACATTCCCTGCGTATTTGCAGTTTGTCTATTTGAAATAATATACTATGCAGATCAAGGAATCAAATGGTTTATTTAGTTTGTATAGATAAAATTTTGGATATTCAGAATTATTGCAGTGAGCCCTTCCCTTTGTAATGGACATTTTGTTTGGTTTGCGTTTGTTCAAATCTCAAGTACCTAAGTTACCAACTTACAAAGCCAGAGCATAATGCTAGTTTAACAATTACTGACCCCAAACTATCCTACAGAATTGGATGCGTCTGACCAAGTTATGTTAATTAATGGGCCACCTGAGTATTATAATTTATGTGCAAACACATTGCTCGGCATTAGATATCTTAATATACTATTACAGAACAGGGTAACTTAGCAAATTGCAGACTAAGCTACATTATTGAATATATGAGCTATAATTACCTACATACGATAAAAAAATTATTATTCGCGTCAAGATTTAAATATAATATTATAAGAAATATAAATTTCATTCAATATAGGTGGTTTTGAATGAACTGTAAATAACAAAGATTTTATAATGTCCCAAAAGTTATTCTCCGTGCGGGATTTGAACCCGCGACCTTGTGATTTCCTTAACTGTAGTAAGCACTATAAAACTGAATTAAAAAAATGTATGAAATAGGTCATGGATGGAAATTGTAGAGGAGTGGAAGAGGAGAACACATTGTGCCGACTGCACTTGAAGTGGGATAAAGGATAAAAATAAGAAAAATAAATTCGTTGATAAAAGCTTTTTAATTGTTTCAATAAACAAACAAGAAACTCCCAATACAAGCAAAGAGAACCTCTATCGATTTACCATTAGAAGTCCGACCCGTTAATTTTTAACGACAATGTTTCCAGCTCCCTAATTCCCATCGATTATATCTACATTACGAACGGTGGATATCGGTCTGCCATAGTAATGCATCACGAGTCAGAGTCGATAATAAATTATTCATTAGGAAAGTATTTTATGTTTTGGTGGAAGTTTGAATTAAAAAAAAATATATCATGTTCTGCCGTTGGCTAGGAACTTATCCTTTTGCCAAATGTAATTGATATAACTATAGCAATACTTAGTGTTGCCATCGCTTACCAGTCCAGTAATTGTTGTCAAACTACATAATTTTAAAGGCAAATTGGCAAAGTAACATAAGATGGATTATTGGATTTTTTTAATTAACAACGTTTGTTTACTTATCACTACATAGCTTAAAACAAAGTCGCTTTCTCTGTCCGTATATCCCTATGTCCCTATGGTATGCATAAATCTTTAAAACAGCGCAACGGATTTTGATGCGGTTTTTTTCAATAGATAGAGTGATTCAAGAGGAAGATTTATATGTATAATACATGCACGATATGTGCACCCGTGCGAAGCAGGGGCGCGCGGGCGGGCTGCTAGTTATAAATATAGTAATGCTAACCTCATTACAAACTCATTAAAAACATTTGGTTATATGTCGACCTTTTGCAAAGTTACTGGTTGCAGGACCATCACCGCTTTATTAGCTTACTGAACGAAGGAATCTTAAAACGTAGTTTTGATTTCAAAAGATGGCCTTCAGCCAAGCGTCAAATTCACACTTTGAACTTTTACGGCAGCATTTTCATTTCTCATCAACACGAACAGTGAAATAACAGAGTTTTGATTATAAGTGAATTAACAAATCCCGCGCTTTTATTATTCAGTGGTCGTGGGCAGCGAATGAACTTGATGAGTTAAGTTTTAATTTGGAAAGTCCGCTAACTTTTAAGAAGAAGTGGCGGCAGCGACGTGAAACGGACTTGTTTTATGTCTGAGAAAGGGTGGTTAAAGATAAAATAATATGCAAGGACGTGTCTTTGTTATGATACAGCGTGGTGAAATGATTTCAAACAAGATTCGAGGACTCGACACATGTTTTAGAATTGTTTACGTTCTACGACATGCCGTTTACTCACGATATTTTCCTTCACCGCGTAAGACTGGAAAATGTGAGTGCATAGTGCACTTACACTTTGAAATTGAAAAGGCCAGGGGAGTAGTCAGAGATTCATCGTGACAATTAGCTGGCACATACTTGCCTAGCAAAAAAAATATTAACAGCTTCACGACTTTGATTCCCAGTTACGTACGTATGTATATTTAAGTACCCACCGTTGCTCTATAAGTCGTTAAGTTAGTAAGGTGAGCTTAAATTCAAAGCCAAAGGGCATCTACTAAATAAATGACAAGATTTTCAAATCGCTCTTAAACTAGATGTATATGTAAATGTTAATAAAGTCCTTCAGGGTAGGCAACGCACTGACAGCGCCCCTGGTGTTGTGGATGTCTATGGGCAACAGTGGCTGCTTACCATCAGGTGGGCCGTTAGCCCGTTTGTCTATCTTTTACATTAAAAAATGTATCTAAGCACCAGTTCCACTTTTAGTAACCACTAAAATTTCTCGCGTGTCGAAAAACTCGCCTTTACAGTCCACAGTTACATGAGTTACGAGAATATCTGAGATTTTATGCTCCTCGATAAATAACACCAAAGGCACAGAATACATAATACGTACTAGGAGACTAGGTACCAAAGGGTTCAAGTCTAATGCCGCTAGCACACGCAACCGTCTTGACACAACTTTCTGTCGTCTATCATGAACAATGCCTTAGTTTTTCTATTGCACCTTGAAATATATCTTTGGAAGCACGAACTGTCGGTATGAATTTTGTGAAGCTAGAGAAATCATAAATGTGAAAACTTTAAATCTGCTTTGTGAATGAAGACTAAAGTGATGTGTATTCAATATTCTAGAAATACCTTCGCCTCAGACAGGTGAGGTGGCAGTCGTACGCCTAAATATCTAACAATAAAATGACAGTATTGAGGGATAAATGAGAAGGACAGTATCTCATGCCAAATCTATAATTCAGTAGTAGTAGTAGCAATACTTCAATGTTCCATCAGCTAGTTGTAAATAAAGAAAAAAAAGTCATTTCTTATAAGCCCTGAATTTATAATGTCAGTTGGTACACAATACGGCATGCACCACATTCTCACCCAGAACAAACATTTATGTAATGAACCTAACGATTTATTCTGTGTCTGGGTGTTTCTTTAATTGTATGCATTTTTAATGAAAGTACACAGACAGGTATTACGTACAAGATTTGTTTAGTTTGTGGCTAGTGTATTTGAAGTACCTATGTGTATGCTCTGTATTACCGACTTGAATAAGATGGGATTTCATGGGATATACGAATTTTATTTCTTTATTATACTAAAAATCACTACGTTTTGCCGGTAGTGCTAGAAGTCTGCAGTGCAACCCTTGACAAAATAAAACAGTATGCAAATCTGTATTTTGACTGGAGCAAGTCACGATTTCTTCATTATCCAAATAAATTTGCACTCAAATTGAAGTTAATTAATGCACAAATATGAACGAGTTTTGTTTCTTTACTTGCTTTTAATTCAAACCAACATACCTATCTACAAATTTTACTTACTGCGAGTTTAAGAAAAAAGGTATAACATGCCTATATATTTTTCCAATTTTTATGTATAAAAACTTTCTTGGATCAAAATTTTGTTTTAAAGCCTAGAAGAATCTTAGCTAGCTAATTCTAGCGTTTTTGGTATGATCCTCTTTACAAAATAATATGGACATACATATTATTTGTTTATTTTACAATGAGTTCGAGCATAGTTAATTAAGTCCCAAGCGTTTTTGTCATATACTTAATAATACAATTATTATTAGTTATTTCGTCTGTTGAATCAAAAGAATCTTCAATATCTTAAAGAAAGCCGAGTAAGCCTCAAAAGAATACGCAACAAACTTTGATGTACGATCCTTTTACATAATAACTCGGTCGATGATCGGGTCTTGTGCAAAAAAATAACAGAAATACAGACTGCAAAATAAAACATCTAGGTACGTCTCTGCCTAGCATCTGCTATAGCACTAAAACGTCCTACATGATATACTTTATAGCTGCTCTCCTCACGTCGATGGCATAAATATTTTCGCAAAATATTTTCAACGGAATCCAGCTCCAACATGTTCAATATTCGTTGTTGATAAACGATGTCAGCTCAGAATATCGCCCTCACATCTTAGTTCTGGAATATGAAACAACCCGTAGATAGAAGGTAGGTAGGTAGATGATATGATCATAGTTCACGGGATGTTTTGCCCCAGCTTGAAGTGACGACAAGCGGAAAATTGTCTTTGGGAAGCCTATCTTGAACTACTTTCATTGTTATGCTTCGAGTAACATTCGGCGTGGCGCGGCGCGAACGTAAAATTCAATAGATTCCACTATGTAGTGTACATACGCATATGTAAAGTAAATTACTCATTCAAAATTAGTATTCAAATTTCTTGGTAAAATCTTAGGAGAGAATTCTTAAGTGACCAGTATTTATACTAAGGAGTTTTAATATGTCTTCAAAATTCAAATAGGTTGCAATGCGTGCTCTTTTTTCTTAGACATATTCATATCATGCCTGTGGATCAAAACCAAAGGGTTTTTTTAAGTTCTACAAAATAGGTACGAACTTTTTAATTCGGTTTTATCCAGCTTATCAATTTCTGTCAATACAAGCGCGGCACATAGCTCTGCAGTAAGTGCACGCGCTCCCCGGAGAGCAATAAACTGCGCGGACAATTTGTTTAATCAAAAACAAATGTAGGCTCCAGCCCCCGGCCTGTGCCGCAGACTCGAGGCAGATGACAGAACAAACTGTTTCGTCGTGCGAATTCAGACGGGTTAGTGTGTTTCACTCTCAAAATTAGAATAACTTTGTTACATAGAGGATCTGTTGAAAATTATAAATAATCTTAAAAAGCTTCTGGAATCATGAATCACATCGTTTACTTCTATACTCTCTTCTTCTTCTATACGTTTATGAAAGACAATCTTGCCAGTATCAAGCCTTTACGTTCGAATCGTATGTTTTGATCACTGTCATGCAGCATGATTAGCAACCAGAAAATTGGATCACTGCCTGGCGCAAATGCGTACAATACCTACTTATTCACCAACAGTTGCACTAACTAAAAGTTCGGTAGTTCTCCACTCCTTGACTCTTTGTTTTTGTTTACCATCGCTGGCAGAATAAGATTTATCCTGTTGCCCGATATTAGCAGTAAAAAAGTTGAAAAAAAGTAATAGAGAAGGAACGTGAGCATGATGATCCTCTCAGGTTGATGGTTATTGAGGATGGTGGCCGGCGCGTCACAGAAAGTTTGCTGTTTTTTTTTTAACAAAAAACAACTACCTACTTTTTTGTATTTTTAGCATTTCTAGTTTATTTTATACCATATTTATTTAGATTTGATTTAGTTATTTTATATTTGTACATGTTTTGGATTCCGATTTCTGTAATTTGTTGATCTGCAAAATGTATAATCAATAAAGTTCAACCAGTTTCTTTACTTTATGATAAAAAAAAACAAACTTCGAAAGTTTTCGAACCCCTTTGTTTTCACCGGTTAAACATTTTTAGCAACATAAATACTACAAGATTTCAAAACCACTACAGTAATTATACACGCCAATGTTAAATCATGAAATAATTAGAATTTTCTACAAAAAATATCTATTAGAGTCCGAGAAAACTTTTAACTACAACAAAACTGTGATATGTTTAGATGGCATAAGCTAAACCATCCTCTCAGCTTTGTCCCTAAGACACAGTTATAAAACAACATTGATTTACCCCTCGTTATCCTGCACGTCTTGTACAAATATTGTCACGTGTATTCCGCTCACGGGAACCGGTCACGTCTCCAGCCAATAATTCTGACTCATCTCTGCTACAATTTTCGCGAGAATACCAAATAAGCTGGATTTTCGTAATATTCTCTCCCTACGCTGTTACATGCTACATTTACATAAGGTGGAGCTATTATTGGTTCGTTAGCATGATGGCGTTTTAACCCTATTCACTAAACTGTATTAGGAGCATCAAAAATAAAGCTATAAGACAAAAGTTCGAAAGGGTGGAAACTAGTGGTGTACACTGTACCTGTCAAATCAAAATCAAAATTAAAGTATTTATTTGGCACAAATGAACGGAAGTACAGAAACAGATAGAAAAACGATGATATCCGCAGGAGTTAAAAACTGTGTCACGAATATCAACGCCCTCGTCCGCAATACCTACCAGTAGGGATGTATCAGCAGAGCTTGCAACGTGTCACAAATGAATACCAACTCTACTCCAAAACATGGGAATTTGCAAATCCCAACTAATCCCAACTAATATTATAAATGCGAAAGTAACTCTGTCTGTCTGTCTGTCTGTCTGTCTGTCTGTCTGTCTGTCTGTTACGCTTTCCCGCTTAAACCTCTCAACCAATTTTGATGAAATTTGGCACAGACAATCTTTAGACCCTGAGAAAGAACATAGGCTACCTTTTATTGCGAAAAAAAGAGATGAAGAGATTAAAAGTACGCAGACGAAGTCGCGGGAACCAGCTAGTGTAAAATAACGTTGGGGCGTAGCTCTGTCCACCCACTTAGACGTTCACAAAGAACTTGTAGTTTGTACTTGATGCAAAGATATCAGAGGGGATATCTACCGTGCCTGGGAATCAAAGTTATGAAATGTTTCAGTTTTATTTTGTATATTTGTAAAGCTCAAGATGTTTTGATAAATTAATAATTAAAACCGTGCCTCGGTCAAGTGTAACATACAGTTGCAGTTCACCTTTAGCTGATAAATTATAATTTATCTGATTTAGCCTATGAATAATAGCCGAGCCGCTTTCTTAGTGAGTCACACAGGCACACAGGGCTCGGCGAACCTAGTCATCTATCATAATGGCGTTAATTCCTTATGACTTGTCACTTTTATTTCACGGTACAGTTGGTACAGTAAGATCCCATAAAAGCGTCAGTTACAACAAAGATATTTGACGTACCTATTCGATACGTCACCTACTATAATTAACAATGTTGCCTACTTATGGTATGGGTTTTAAGATGTTTGGATGTTAGTATGTTTGTAGCTAAACCACTTTCAAACCACAGACATAAATCTCAAAAATTATAGCTTGTATGTTGTGTAATAGGCTTTTTTTATGTTTGTTTACTTACTTTATACTTTTTTACAAAATGGACTAGTTATTAAGCTCTAGCAGTACGAGTGTATTATATTTTCTAATGCATTGAAGTCGGTTTACGGGGTAGAGAACATAAATGATCCATAAAGGGAAAACGTCTTAAATATTATAGCCATCACACCCAAAACCCGAGTAAAGCCACGAACGGCAGCCTAGTACCTGTATATACTTGAATTATATTAGTAAGCATTTTATTAAAGTACAAGTTATTATATTCATAAAACGTTATAAGAGTGGTTTGTAGCCAAAGCTACTTGAATTAACGAACTTTTACATATTTTGTACGTAACTTTTACGGTATTTACGATACCAAACAGATACATATCCACATATATAGTTAAGTAAGTACGTCTGTAACAGAAGTATCCAATAACATAAAACACAAACTGCAAGCTCCATGCTATCCCTTCATCCCATTTCGGCCGTAAAAGGCGCTACGGGAAAACTCTAAAGAAAATATGACACACATAAATTCAACCTTCAGACGATGTTCCACTGAATCCCTAAGCTTAATTTATTACACTGCAGCACACCATTCACATTCACCGTAATATTCAAAAAAATTGTCAATAGTTAAAATGTAAAATAGTATAAAATTTCTGTATAAACACTACTAAATAGTTACAAATACTAAGAGTCACATCTGAAACCCGTCACAAATTTAGAATGCGTACAATCCACAGTCGCATAAAGCTGTATGCACAAAATCCACTTTTCCAATTTTCACTTTTCGGTTGAGTACGCTCGCGTAGATAACGTCATTAGGCACATGTGCCCGTAGTTCCGAGTTTTGCTAGTAGAGGGCGCGCGCGTGGCGTCGGCTCGCACGGCGCACTGCCGCTTTGGTCGGGAAAACAACTTTCCTTGCAGCCTCCCCCCCACCTCACTACGGATGCGCACTTGCAGTTTTACTTCGTTTTTCCGTCTTGGGACTTTGATGCTGATTAAACTGTCCAATTAGATGAACAAAAGTCGCGGTGCCTGGCGTTTCTTTTAAGTTTGTTTAAGGCAATTAAGTTTCATCAAGCAGTTTTTCAGACTAAATTGTTTTAGAATTAAAATTTGAAATCAAGTGTTTTAGCTACTCAGTCCAAGAATTGATTCTAAACTTCATAGTTTATAGTTCGTAATCGCTACCTGGAATAGATTGCTCTGCTCGATTGTATTATTTATAAGCCGAGGAATGTTTGTTTATGTGGAAAGTCCACCATTATTCATGTATTTAATTTCGTATGTTTGGTAATTAAAGCTTCTGAGTAATGTCACAATTTCACCTAGGAATTTAAATAACCCTTTGAAACACGTAGCGTTTTCCACTAAAAGTCCAATTTACCACAAAGCCACTTACAATAAAACTCATAAAACCCAACTCAATTCTAATTACCACTCTGACATTTTGTAAACAAAAGTGAACACAAAAATTGCACTATCTGCGTCGCGTAAAGTTATTTATGTGTTCAGGAACAAGCGATAAGTGTTCGTTCCAGATTCCCGCCGCGTGGTATGGCTTCCTGTGGCGCCTGACAGCTTGCTATCGCTGCCTTGCCTAGTTATATAGCTACTTATATAGCTACCTTGCTGTGTACCATCTGCTGAATACGGTTAAGGATAATCTACAGAGGCTAAAGCTCAAGCTTTAAGGCTTGTATCCCAAACTACTTTACGTGCTCATAATTACTTTGAAGTACTTCTAATTTGAAATATTTATCGCGTTTTACCTTTATTATTTTATTTGAAGTACTTTTCAATTTGTTGAATATTATTAACAAATACCATCCATATTAATGTTTATATAAAAATATTGTAATAATGTGCACTATGTTTTTTTTTATGTTTATAGATTCTATCAGCATTTTAACTTTAGCACAAAATAAATAATACTACCACATAATAAAATTCAATATTATTTATCTGCTTAATTCATTTTATATCAGCACCCAAGAGACGGTCACGGACATATTCCATGTCATCATTGGTTTGAACAAAACATACATTTCAATAAAATGACTACAGCATAAAAATGTAAACGTTTCCAATTTTATTGAAAATTACTGCATATTGGCTCCGTGTTAAATAAAAGTAGCACTTCTATACTTAATACAAACTTACAACACAAGAAAACAAGGAAAACTATAAAGCTAACTATTTCCCAGAACCTGCTGGGGTCAAGTCACGTCTGCCTATAACTCGAACTGACATCTTAAAGCGGGATGCCTTTTTGATCTTGCACGAATCTCTAGAGCGCATTTACAAGTGCGACTGGTTTACAACGCTTTTTCGGCTAATTGACAGCATCAGTCTTCGTCAGAGTGTTCCTAACAAAACCAGAATGTGTCAACACTTGAATTGTAATCATTGTATCAGCTTTTAAAGATAATTTTCCCATGTTTTGGGTTATTATGGGCTACTTTTAATAAAACAGTTAAATGTGTTGATATTAATTTCTGTATAAACGTACTTTGTGTTTATAAAACGAGTTGCCTTAGAACGATAGTGTCAAAACGAAACCACATTTAATTCGTATGAATTACCGCACTCATATTGTTTAATGATTTCAGTGACAGCTAACAGCTAAGAGCCATTTTTATGTCTTTCTTATGTATAATTAATTGAAACATAATTTAAGAAATAGTAGATTTGAGATTTTAATGACATAGGTAGTAGGTAGCTCTAATATACAGCCGATTTTCTGGCGAAAAACAACTTTTTTCACCAACTGCTTCTATAAACCTAAGCAGACTACCTGATTTCCATGTAAAACCTTACATAGGAGCACACAGAATATGTTGCAGATACTATGGAACATCTGAAACTAGAATACGTAAGCTGAGCACGATCGAGGGATAAAGGGAGAATATTGGTGTTTTGTTGAATCAAAAACGCAAAGTCTGTGCTTATCCTGTCAAAGTACAGAAAGATGCATATAGATTCATACATAATGCGATATGACCTGACCGCAGAACGCATCAAGATCCTGTATAACTAATGGTTAATGTACTTATGTATAACTATATCTTAATATGTACCTCTGTAATAAGTAATGCCATATTGCGTAGAGAAAATAAATAAATTACCTTATCAACTTATGTATCATTTCATTCATACTAAGCAATAATAAAAAGCCTACGATTCTCGTAGCATATAGGCCTACGCTGTAGCACCACTTATCTACCCAGCTAATTGTAAATTATGTATGTTTATTTGTTATTTAAATAAATAATAATAATAAATAATTACTTATTATGACATAAAAAAATTATACAATAGGCACCCTTATCGTTAAAAGCGATATCTTCCAACCAACCTTAAATCAGAAAGACATCGAAAATCTGAATTTATAACTCTGTTTTAAAATCTTTTGTACAATCGTAAGGTACAAAGAGCAATACAAACTCAAAAATTGCTTTACGCAAACATCTAATGCATAAAAATTCTCCCTTAATTGAAGTAGTTGCCGCATGCTCATCCATTTTTACGCATCGGTAGTCGTATATATTAGAAGTGCAACACCGACCCCTAAACAAGGTACCATCGGCAACAATAGTACTTACCAAATAGTTCACAAAACGCAAAAAACTTGCACATTTAAAAATTGAAGATATTGTGTCATAAACATTAATGAATGAATGAATGAATGAATGAAAATACTTTATTGTACACCTAAAATAAAAACAGTAAGTACACTAAAATAATTAAGGAATAAAACTAACTGTACAATGGGCGGTCTTATCGCTGAGAGCGATCTCTTCCAGACAACCTTTGGATGGAGAGGATTGTAAATTAAGGAAGTTGGTCGCAGGTGCACGAGAAAACTAAGTTAATAGTATGTAAACAAATAGATCAAATAACACTCTAAATAGATAGAAAGATTATATACTTAAATAATATGCATTAATGCATAATGCATAATGTTATTATTATTACATTTTTAAAACACAATTTCGTGGATAACTTATTCTTCTTATAATTTGGCGGTGGGAAACAAATGGTTGATAAAAAACTAGTGTGCGTGGACGTTATTAAGTAAGCCATAAACATATCCAAGTTACAGTCTAAGGGTTCATACAAATACTCGAATAATGCAATAAAAGTATGTAACATTAAAAGCAAAGAAATTTAAATCGAAAACAATACAAAACGAAAGAAATCGGCAGCTATGCAGATATTTGTACGAAACGGGAGCGAATTGAATCCGTAAGTAGTACTTAGAGTGTGAGGGAGGGTATTGTTATTTTCCCATTGCACAGTGCATTTTTAAAAATTTACCTAATACCCTTACCTGCTTCGAGCTTTATATTTTTTTAATACAAATAAAATAATGTTTATGTATAAGCTTTACTTGCAAGCTTTTTTGTTTTTTTTATTGCATTTTGATGTCTAATAAAAAAAAACATTAATATTTTATTATTTATTATTTTAGACGACCTCAGTAGCGCAGCGGGCGAGAGTCCGCCTGCGACGCAAGAGGTTGCGGGTTCGATTCCCGCCTTGGAACAAATTTGTGTATGATCTGCAGAAATTTGTTCCGTTGGTCTGGGTGTTTATGTATAATAAAAAATATCTATCTATGCAAGTATATAATGTATTAAATATATTAGCCATCTAGTACCCATAACACAAGCTTTGAGTAGTTTACTTTGGGGCTAGATGGTGCTGTGTGGATTGTCCAGCATTATTTATTTTTATTTATTACTTATACTAAATATCTCTGGCTAGTACTGATAAAATGTGGGGATATTTATGTTAGCTATGTACAGTAACAATTATTCAAATTATAGATAAAATTGAAGAGGTGACCTAGAACTTTTACCGTCATTCTTCATTAAAGAAAAAAAAGTATGATGTACGCGTCACTATGACATATTAAAATACGCATCTATTATAAGTTGGAATTTACTGTACAAAAAAGTATTGACTTTTATGAATAACTGTACCTACTCCCCATGACTTGCGCTTTGAATGCACATTTTAATGGGTTTGTTCTCTCGAAAGAGGGCTATGGTAACTGAATTACATTCTGTGGCGTCGTCGTGTAATTGTACTGAAATATTTCAGGCGTATGGCTTTAAGCGTAGAGGCGGTAATTAAGGAAGTTTAGTGATAAGCAAGTTTGGATGACAATCGTGAGGTCAGACACAATGTAGTAGCGTAATATACATTTAGGCCCTTATTCATAATGGTCTTTGAGCACGGCAATAGCTTATCAGACCGATAAGTCTATGTGTCTGAAAAAAAAAGCAAAATCATAGCAAAAATCTAAAAGCTTTGGTGCAAGGCAAACCAAAGTGTAGAGATTATTATTGTTTGCCAAGTCCATTAAAAAATATAATATATATAGTATAAATATAACTATAACGGTGTTGGAAATTGCGGTAAACCAACAAAATTAGTTTTTTATGATCTTTTCGTAAGCTCTATTGTAGACGCTGCCTGGGCATTTATTAAGCATATGCAAAGACATATAACGAACATCTGTCTGTTATAGAACGTGTTTGTCCTGTGTAGTGAAACGTCAAGCAGGTAGTGTTATACATAAGTACTTAAGCGTTGTTGTAAGACACACTATAATTAGTTCAGATAAGTACCTACTCGTAATTCTGACATTACTTTGTGGAAGTCCATTCCTGGAAATTAACAAACATTGACTCGTAGAACGCCAGATGAATAGTACTACAATATTTGGTGTCTTTTTAATTTGGTGAAATAAATATCTGTCATCATCAACATCAGCGTGCAGAAGTCCACTGCTGGGCGTAAGCGACAATTTACAGGAAGAACGATTCTGAGCGATTCTATTTCTCGCAATCTTAACAATAAATAAAAGCTGTGTGATCTGTAGGAATAAGTGTGACTTTTGCCGAAATGCCGAAGCTAAGATCCTATATTTATCTACAAAACTGTACTCACCAACTGTGAGCGGAAATATTTACGCTATCAATGTGCAGGATATTGGCAAGTCGCATAAGTGTAAGTTCTAATGTAGGCAGTTTGGACAGGGGTGCGCTGCCCTTCGACATTTAAGACACAATGCGCTATCGGGTAATTCCACAATAGGATTTGGTTGCTATTTCTATTTTTAGAAAGTTGATCCAGTCTAACATCTCTAAGAAAGATTTTGTTCTTGGAAGTATTCTACCTTTTTTTTTGCCCGATTTGAACTAACAAAAACCTATGTCCATAGTGGCATTTGGGTGTTCTTGTACCTAGTGGCACAAATTTTTGGTTGTTCGTTCAAATGATTTGTGGAGCTATTTTAGAATAACAAAAAAAGTTTTAATTTTAGCATGTTAGTGATTGAACTACTTGTTTCTGACGGTTAAAAAAAAACTTTACCATGGACCAACTAATTTCATATGTATTATCGTGCATTGCTTAGAGCCCTCTAATATAATATTTTAGAGCCTACTTACTAAGCTGATATATAGCATTAAACGCACTACCTAAAATAGTAATACTATTACAGTGCAGAATTCCCCATGCGACGTGTGGCGATCATAAATTGCTCGGTTTGATGAAGGCGGTGCGATCTTGTGCACAATATGGCCCTCGGTGCACCGGTGCATCGCATCTACAGGCTGATTCCAGATGTCACATTTTGAATGAAAAATTAGGCTTCCCCAGACAAGAGAACAGTCACAGTTGTGTGTTAGGTATTATTTTATATGTATGTATTGAGGCCTATGCTGAAAAACGAAACAACCTGGGGATCAAAGTCGTGAAGCTGTTTCAACACTACCGTTGTCATATAATAATAATATTAAATTAGATATACGTAAAGTATTAAGTTGTTAAATAAAGGCATTTGAAATTAGAAATGATTGACACTAGAGTAGTCTGCTTACGCTAGATTATGACAAAACAGTAAGTCTATTAGCAATCCTATGTTGATAAAGTAGATATCTATTGGTGGACAATGCACACGACGTCATGGTCCCAATTCCCGAATTGGGCTATGATGTGCTATGGGAACCAGAAGATATGTTATGTACCCATAATCTAATTTAATACATTACGGTTTTAATTAAAAAAATATATATACCTACCTACATTAACACTCTTATTATATTATTATACCCCCTGTCCAACCTTGTCCTTGCCATTCGGTTGCACCCACTCCCTTCTTCTAGCCCACCAACCTTGTCCTTGCCATTCGATTGCACTCACTCCCTTCTTCTTGCCCACCGTTCCCTGTCCCACTCATTCACCCCCCCCCCCCCCATTGATTTTGTTATTCAAACAGCACTGTGTTCTGCAGTTAAAAATAAAATCGCCCATGTAGAATAAATTAAATCTCCTTTTTTGTTTTTTGCTCTGCTACTGTAACATATTTGTGGTTCAAACTAAGTAAACTGTATACTGTATTCGGCCTCCCGCGACACAGGCTTGTGTGCGGGGACCAATGGCAAAATTATTAATGTTTAAACACTTTAGTAAAATAAATGAATTTGAATTAGTTCCCATATTATATTATAAGCTTGGGCTTCGTTTAGTGCGGTGTGGAAAGTCAATCCAATATTTTTATTTAAATATAAATTATTCAGTAGCGTTATAATAATCATCAGACGATCACCATTCCGTTCGAAAAACTAAGGGCAGTCATGCAAAATTTTAATTATAATAAATAAGAGTTCCTATCATTCGAAGTCTACTTATTTGAAGTGCCCGCCGCCGCCTAATTATTACGCCACAAACCAAAATAGCACTGCATCTACCAAAAAGGGTATACAAGGTTTTATTTTGTCGTGGATTCAGTCTGTATCAACGGTAAATGATGACTGGACATGCTGAACCGCTGAATTTATCAGAACACCTAAACCCGTAATAAATATTTGCATATCGTCCAAAAATGGACGAAGACGATATCAAGGAAATATTTCAAAGTCGAAGTGAATCGAGGCTTTTTTAAAACACGCTGTAGATAAATTTCGCCACATTGCCATATACTTTCGGGATTAGTGTTGTAAGAAGGGGATCATTTATTTCCTTTTCTATTCAACGAAATCCAAAACTTTGCCGTTCAGCGCTTTCTCAAAGTTTTAATAAGTTGGTTTTCACTAAAAAGTTCGACTCATTATTTATAGACTAGAGCTGCATAATCTAGCGCTTAATCGTGCCAATGCCAAACGGGTAAAATCAAACAGAAAGCTTAGAAAATAAATATTTAAGTAGATTTGTATCGTACCGAACGCAAATGATATGGTGTAAGGATGTAGTGACCTACCATAACGATTTTGGTACATAGAAAACACCAAGACCAACGGAATAAATCAGAACAGACCAACAAAACCTATGAAATTCATTTAAAATCACGTCATAAACAAGGGTTTACGTACAGGTTTAACCATATTAATCGCATAACCTGGGTACGAGTTTGCTTGGCCGAGCGTGAGGACGCAGCAGACATGCCTATCACTCATCGCTCGGTTTGCTCTGCTGTGGTCACTGATCTGGACCAAAATTTATAGAGTACGAACAAATTGAAACATTTAAATGCTAATCTTCCGTGAAATCAGGTAATACTGGAAAAAAATAGGAACTGGCAACTGTTAGCAACGCATTTTCAACTTTCTTTTATTTTTACGATCTTAATTTTATGATGAGTTTTTCATGTCACGGTTATTTTGTTATGTCCTTCCGTTTAGCTATACATTACATGTTGTTAACATGTAACTAGAATGTGGCATTAAAAAATGGTATTGTATTTTTCTTTAGTGGCGCGTTAGTATGGTAGTTTATTACTATTTTAATTTTTTTTTTAAATTCTTTATTTCCATTTTACGTTTACTTATTACTCCCTCTTTGAGCACCATTGGTTTATCGTGTGAATAATCGCAGCGAGCAATGTTGGATTTGATGAAAGAATCGGGGACCGGGAGGGAGATGACGTCACCGATAGGAATCTCGCATCTTGGAATAAGAAGACTTGAATTTAAGTGGCTGATTCATAAAATGTTATTTTATTGCAACGTTTTTTTGTGCAGTAGTATGTTATTAAACCTACATTCGGTTTTAGAATCCTATAAATGCGCTAATAATACCCTACTCAGGTACAGTGCCCTTACCACCATCTCTTGAAGCATTCTTATTGCAATATTACTTTACTTTTTGATCATAAAGCAGGCTCTATGCAGTTGACATAAGACATTGACATAAAAGTAATATTGAAATAAGAATGCTTCAAGAGATGGTGGTACGGGCTCAGGTAATTGTTTTTATGCCCATAATTTGTTGGTTTGTCAGTTCAGTTTCAGTACCATGCATCCTGGCTGGACCCGAGACGTTTAATCTAGAATAAGTACTTACAATCCTTTCGCCACGCTGGCACTGTTTTGAAAGAACTAATGACACGACAAGAAGAACAACAACCTAAATAATTCCAAATCAATTGCTTCCTCGTCCAGGAAAAACTTCAAAGTCTCACCAAAGTAGGTAGCGTTCTCATAAAACAAACCAGAGTACAATGACACCATTCATAAACCTAACATATAAATCAGTTTAAGTATCAACCCACTTGACCTTCACTCAAACAAAATACAATGCAGCAAAAAGGTCGCTGTCGCGCTGCAGCATGCCACGCCATGTGATTTAGGGCGGCGCGGCGCGACGCACTCAGTTCAGAGGCATTCAGACACCATCGACTAGAGGACGTACTCAGGGCAGGGGTATCTAAAAAGTATTTAGAGTGGTGACCACACGCGACTGCGACTACTGAGACGCATGAGGCATGAGGCACCGTGCGATGGGACAGTTATTTGAATGATCAGCACATTCGATCAAATGTTGGGCACGTGGTACCAATAACTGACAACCATTGCATAATAAAACATCAGCAGTCAGAATAATTATATTCAGAAGTTAGCAGACTGCAATGAAATGTTTCAGTAGCATATAAAAACCTATTGTTATTAACCAATTTTTTCTTGATTGACGCTTTTGGTTTAACCAATTGTAAAACCCATTATAATCATTTATTTTAAACTATTTGTTATACCTCACTCACACTAGGTACACCTACTTTGAACTTGATTCACTCATACGTAAATCTTTTAGCAAACTATTTTAAGCTGGTAAAGGGATCAATAGGATAGCAAAATACACCTTTTCTTTTACTAACAAATGCAAAAAACAAATTTATTTATTATCTTATTTCTTAAATCCAGCCCTGGTCTATGGAGGGGGTTGCCAGAGGCAGGATTAACCATCGCCTGTTAATTACGACAAATGGTCACTGAACAACGAATAATAGCCCGGTTAGCTTCCGAACTGTGATATCTGATGTAAACGCTCAAATGAACACATTTTGGTTAAACAGATGGTCACTAGTTACTTTCGAAGCAGTGTGGTGAAAGGATTTTAAGTGCACATGGGTAATTTTTTGTTTAAAATATAGAAATTTGGTTCGTTTATAATTTTTTTAAAGAAATTGTTGCCTTTTGAACACGAATTACCTTCTTATGGTTGCCAGGACTTGCGTGACTTGCAAGGCAATGCTTTGTTATAGATGATGGTTACCACTTAACATCAGGTGGGCCATCTGCTTGTTCCACCGACAAGCAGCCCAAAATATAAATATTAATTTGTATAAACCTCGAACTTTATTTACACGTTTACCATGATTAGTATATTTGAGCGGTTTTTATAAGTAGATGAATTTCCCAAACAAATCCAAGGAAACTAAACGATCAGTTTGTAGTATAAGCCATCTGAAAAACTGAAACTGAAACAGCTTCACGACTTTGATCCCCAGGCACGGTAGATATCCCTTCAGATCTCTCAGTACCAAGTACTAATTCAAGATTCTTTGAGGATGTCTAAGGGGGGTAGTCAGAGGTACGTCCAAACATTACATTTGGCACATACCCACATTTTGCAGTTGTTAGTATTCCATACGTGACAGGTTGCAAGCCCATCGCCGCTGTTAGAATACTAACTGGTTTCCTCACGATGTTTTCCTTCACCGTTTAAGAGCATTGGCATTGCGCACATAAATTTTTCGATAGAAAAATCCATTGGTGCACGACCGGATTCGAACCTGCGACCTTACGATCGGATGGCGGGGTCACTCCCACTAGACCACCGGTGCTCTATATATATAAGCCATCTAGTATCGAGTAGCGGCAATAAAATATTGGGAGAGCTCGAACCCTTTTCCAGTGATTCTTTTATTGTGAATTTTGAAATGTGTAAGAGAGAGGGCGTGAAACAAAACCTAAAAAATCATTTTTTTTTATTCTTATAACATCTGTTTTTCACATGCACAAAATTAAATGACAGGTAAGGTATCGCATAATATAAGGATTCATAAATTATGACTTTACTCACACATTTCTAACAATTTTTTTTTGTAAATACAAAGGGTACGGCAATGTATGAATATTGTTTTAAACGTAATAATGGAACTAAGAGATCAAATATTTACCGCGTCCGGGGATCAAAGTGGTTTCAGATTTTCTAAATCAATCTTTAAAATTTTCTTTTCAATTTTCCCAGTTTCGTGATATAATTCATCAATTATATCACGAAACTGGGGAATCTCATGAATTGAATTTCCACAATACCACAGGCTTACACATTTTTGTGCCCAGGAATGAAGAAGAGCCATCTTGTAAGACTTCGGCTCTGGGGCATCGTAAACCTTCAGCCCGCAACTTAATCTTTTGGAAAATTTGAATCCAGATAACGACTCAGTCCTGTGAAGCCTCTTAATTAACTGCATTGCGACTGGTCGTAATTAAATAACAATCTTCTGAATCTAGCTTAAGGAAGACTGTTAGGTAGGTACCTATAGGTACTATACATAGATAAAAATATTAATTAATTGCACACTGAAAGGACATTAAATAAAGTAAATACAAACAAGTTTCATGATTATAGTAAAGTACAATAAGCGGTCTTATCGCTGAGAGCAATGGCACAAATATAAATTAGAATTTTTTTATTATTAAATCCCCAACTTTCTTCGACCAGATAGATAAGACTACACTAATATAATAGCGAATGTGCGCAAACCCGCGTCGCTTTATCTTTCGGAAAATTTGAATCCGAAATTAAAATCGACCCCTGCTGAATTTGTAGAGGCACGCTAATTTAACGCCTCCTGAAACTGGTACCTAGCTGTTAACTCGGATTATAGGAAAGTGGGTTACTCGTTTTCTATGTTAATCTGAATCCTTATAAACGGGATACGCTAGAAAAATACGGCATAGTGCTATTGTTTCCTTCAGAATGGTGAAAAGACGAGGAATGAAGAATATTCTGTTGTGAATACTTTGTTGGTGTGCTCAGTAATGATTAGTTGTAGTGAAGTAAAATGGGCAGTCTGATAGATGAGCGTGATTTCTTAGTGATAAACCGACGAATAAATTACATATAAAGTATAATATATATAAATTAAATTAATAAACACATTTAGAGTAAAGTAATTATCCAAGCAGCGTCCATCTTGTAGCGAGTGAAACATTAGCTGTGTCCCAAGCCCCGAGGGTTGATAATGAGAAATTACTCTGTGACAGTTTCAGATAAGCCCTCTTTAATAACTGTGGCATCTATTATGATACAAGTCTTATGAATGAACAGGCCTATTTTGCTACACTCATTTTGAACGTCTCGATAACATATGAAAAGCCGGGATTATCCAACAACAGAACCGTATATTTATATCGACCTTGTAAAATTACCGTCATAAAAATATCCAACGACCCCTTTTCATAAAAACCCGGAATTCACCGACCGCGCGGCGTATCACAAGGGCACACCTACTTGAGAGTTTCAGAGTAAATTCAGTGTAAACGTTATAAAAACACAAAGGGCCACAAAAGACCCGAACTAGCGGGCTCTGGGAAAATTGCTAAAGTTTGTGTATACGACACGGTCTGAAAAACTCGACAAAGGTACAAAGGTATGCGGGGCCATAAGAGCGGAAAATTCGATTTTCTGCCCCGCGCCTCCTTAATGTGCTGTGGTCCACATTACGCCCGAAAGTAGGCCTCGCCCAACCCTTTCGGAAACACTACGTTAATCAAATTCAGTAAGCCAATTTCCGGCAATATAGATAGCGAAATCACAATGAATTGCCGTGATAGAGCAATCGAATGAGGGAAATCCGAAATAGTGGACATCGTCGTATATTTAGCTGATCAATCCCAGCTCTATTAAAGTGAGAGCTGAAAATAGGACTGGGTCCTATGACCTAGATCGCCTTTTCTATACCTGAAACAGAAATAAAATGTTCTATACATCCTCGTGGGTTTATTATTAAATTTAATCTTCTAATAAACTGTTAGATGTAATATTTTATTATTATTTTAATATGAAACTTTTTTCAAGTTTCAGTCGAATAGGATATTACAGTTTTTTTCATAGAAGGTAACTAGGTACTATTGATACACAACACTATAACAGTCATGCATCATATCAGGAAAACAAAAGCAAAATCGAAAAGCGATAAGCGCAAGCTGTGGCTCTACTTTCTCACAGTACCTACTGTTTTGAGTCTAATATAAGGAAAAGCCCGCACTGAGAAAACTATGCAACACGAAAACGAAGAGCTAAAGGTTTCAAAACATTAATTTTTATTTTGCGTACTAATGTAAAATTCTAAGTAGGAATAAATCACTATTATGAAAAAAACACAAGAAGAAGTAGGAAAACCTAAATCAAATCAAATCGTTATTGTTCGTGAATCTGGGTTTTACGAAATAAGATGGTTGGTGAGCAGTTTCGAGATCCTATGCTGCTTAGCATACAAACATTGAATAGGTAAGTAGTTATAGGTACAAGTCTAGAATTAAAAGAAATATAAATTTGGATCAAAATGATAGTATTTGCTGATATTTTACCTTCTTGGAAATGTAAATTTGTAGAGGCCTATGTACAGCAGTGGACTTCTACAGGCTGATATGACACTTGCTGAAGCAAGATGGATGTTTGAGATTTTTCATATAAGAACAATGATTATAAATTTCTCAAAATGCGCCTCAATGTGTGTATGTGTGTTTCTCAGAATTTGTGTGTTTCTCAGAATATGTGTGTGTGTGGGGGAGGCCTATGTATGTGATGATTAAAATGCGAGAAGTGGTTTGTTTGACCCTTAATAGAACAGTGCTTGAAAGGAGGTAGTTTAAGGCGTACATAAATCCTTTCACTACTCTTTTGCTAAACTAGTGACACGACAAAATTAAGACGTGTTCCTGTGTTTCGGTTTAAAGTGCGTGGTGGCCGGTGTAATTACAGGCACATGAGGCTTAACATCTGTATGCCTGAAGTTGATGGACGCAGGGCAATGCATCGTAGGTCAAGTTCCTATAGTGCGTGACTTACGAAACAATGCTTAGTTATAGGTGATGGTTACCACTTAATATATTGCGGGTTCGATTCCCGCCTTGGAACAAATTTGTGTACGATCTGCAGAAATTTGTTCCGATGGTCTGGGTGTTTTCTATGTATAATAAAAAATATCTATCTATGTAAGTATACATAATGTATTAAATATATCAGTTATTTAATACATTATATGTATTAAATAACTGATATATTTAATATATTATGGGTACTAGCCCATAACACAAGCTTTGAATAGCTTACTTTGGGACTAGATAGTGCTGTGTGGATTGTCCAGCATTATTTATTATTTATTTATTTATTATTAATATCAAGCGGGTCACTGCTTGTTCCAACAGCTAGTTGAAAGATAAAGAAATGGCACTCTTGCGCTCTTTCGCAGTGTAGGCTTATTCAGTTACAGGCAGATGGCGAGGCAATGTGGGTCGGTCCTGATAAATGTCCGCTACCGCGGGGAGGCGAGGAATAAAGCTTCCACAAGATAAGGGCCGAATGAAATCCGAACGTTTAAGATGGTAAAAACTTTTTTTTACCTTTTTTTTATGTTAATAACCTCGACAGTCGTAATAATATAATATACTTATAAGACACCCAAATTGAACAACATTGTAATTAATTTTTGCTGGTTTCCTTATTAATCCTACTACTATTATAAACGCGAAAGTTTGTAAGTATGGATGGATGGATGTATGGATGGATGTTTGTTACTCTTTCACGCCGGAACGTCTGAACGGATCTGGATGAAACTTGGCAGAGAAATAGATTATAGTCTAGAATAGCACATATGTTACTTTTTATCTCGTGGGAATACTGAGATTTAAATCTGCACGGGTGAAACCGGGTGGCGCAAGTAGTATAATATATTAATGTTGACTGTCGACGTATTATATAATCTAAATAAGCATGTAAAACTGGACTATTTGCTGCTGAATAAAAACTTGAAACGTTTCTCTGAAGATGTTCCTACTACTTACTGAGATTTTTGAATTTTTTAATGCTGTTTCAGTTCCAGGTTGTACATATCTAAAAGACCAAGAATGTAGAATTAAGAAATAAAATACTACACTACAGTTTTTTCATAAAAGAACATCATCAATCCTTTCGGAAATTAATCGTCGTCCAAAATCCTTTTGAATCAAAGTGTATTTTGGAAGAGACGAGAAAGCTCAATGGCGTTAGTCTGTTTCAGAACACTCACTGTAATGCATACCTAATTCACCTTGTGAAGGCTTGCTTTACAAGACTAATTCACAATGCTCTATAGTAATTTCAGCACTTTCGCCAAGCCACGTAGTTTCGGCACAGACTACACATCGCCGATCGAAATATTCTTTTTCATAGGAATATAGACCCAAGTGTGTAGTGGTAAAGTATGTTTTGAATTGTAGAGGACAAAGTGCTAAAACTGCAGGCCCTTCATGTAGCCCGTAAACGCGATTTCAGGATCAACGACATTTAATTTCACACCCTATTTGTATGATTCGAGAGTTGGTGTTCGAGCGTGTGTGTAAGTCAAGGGTATTGAAGAAGTTTTTCAGGAGGGTCATAACGACACATTAGTCGACACCGTTGCTCTTACCTTTATTAATGTGGTACAGGGTTCGAGGCTTTTACGCGGCCAACATTGCTCCAATGTGTTATGTCCGGGTCAACGACGAAGGCACTTAACTACCGATTAGTTCTCCTTAACCTTAAGGGCGGTGGTGAAGAACTTTTTCTTATATCTTATCTCATAGGTACCTCTTAGAAGTCAAGAGGTAGTGAAGTCACTGCGATCTTCTTTGTGTGCTTACTTGTATTGTCTCATCGTAGGAATAGCAGCTGGTCGCCGCCGAGCTCATCTCACCGGAGGAGCCCAGAGAGCGGCGGCCGCATCTGCGATCAAAAAACTTTTTCTTGACGTTTTCCAAAAAGCAACAAGACTCAGCACGTGTGACTGGCTCAGTGGGACTGGGCCAGTCACGCTGTGCCGTATGTCAGAGGAACTCTGGGCGGGAGTATTATAAACCGAGATGGAGCCTTACAACGGGAAGCGAGCGGCATCGCGGCCGACCCAGACCGAGGTGGCGGGATGACCTCGATACATATGCTGAAAATTAGACCTCAAGAGCCCAAGATCGTAAAGAGAGGAAGGGGGATAGGGGGGCCTTTGCTTTGTAGTGGGACGATACAAGCTGAAATAGCAATGATACAGCTCTATCGCAAAAAACTGTACAATATAATGTAGGTAGGTACAGGTGTAATTTTAAGTACCTAAGTACACTGTTCAAGAATATAGATAAATTTTAGGTCTTAGGTTAGGGTGTAGGAAAAAATCTTAGGGAAACCAGTTGGTATTCTAACAGCTGTGATGATTCCACTAGAACCTGTCACTCATGGTCAACTCTGTTGGACGAACAACCTATTATTTGAATGTAACGATTTTGGTCCTCATGATAAATCTTGAGCGTACATAAAGGTCATAATCCTTTACGTAAATATAACAAAGTTGAAGTATATACCTTTGAAGTATCTGTTTTTACTCAGTCTCTTGTTAACTTAATTTCGTCTACAACAATAAAAAGCACATTTCCACATGCCATTCCACCTTCAGCGAGATGTAACTAATTAAGCCATAAAAGCTCCTGGGCCCGTACTCGTACATGCCGTGAAGTTATACAGACAACATGACACAACCATTAGATGAATTTCAGGAATGTCTATAAACAGAGAACAAAAGGTGTTCTGACTAGCTTAGCCTATAGTTTAGTTTTTATGGTATACCATATTCAAAACATAATTATTTCGTATGCAGAGCTATGTTTGGAATTAATAGTCGCTACCCTGTCCGCCATAAAACGACCTTATTTATTTCATATTTCCATGGTAGGGTCAGTCGCAAAAGTGTTATTCAGTGACAGCGGCTGAGTTATCGCCCTCAGACCAGCTTTTAATTATTCATGAGAGCCGAACAAGTTCCAACCTCTCGGCATCTGGTGCGCTTCTATTTAATAATTTGCACTCACTTCTTCAGCTTTGAGTGGTTGAGTTCGGAGTTGTTTCAACTTCTGTTACCAATGAATCGGTATCTACCTGCACAAAATTAAATGTACATTTTAACTTGCGCTCATTTTCCATAAAGCTGTTATAGGGTGGCCAACGCACGTCGAAATTCAAGCATGATATTGATTTGTCTCATATCTATATTTCATGTAAAGTTAAACTCAATTTGTGTTTCAATTATATTTTATTCACTAGGTACTTTGATTCACTGTTATAGAGTCAAAAAATATCTTGTGACGAATTAACGTCCAAAAATAGCATCTTGGACGATATATTTTTTTTTTGATTAGAGAGATATTGTAACATTTTTCAGCAACTAACATAAATTTTATTTTAATTTTAATAAATTGTTTATGATACAAGCAGATTACCTACCTGATTAATTGGTAACCACTATCAATACCTATACATAATTGTATACCAAAAACATGTGTATTTTGTATGGAAAGTCAGACGTCGCCGTCGCATGTGCTGTCGTATCCATACGTGATCCCAATCGTATATAACCGCATCTATACTTACCCACGTAGTGCAATTAATTCATACGTAAGTTTGGACTTTTGACAAGGTTAGAACCCCCGAATGTTGCAGGTTAATTACATGAAATAAACTATATTTTTGGGTTGCTACTTCCATAAGCTCAAACAAATCTATAACTATACCACGTTATAAGTTTTTGTTCCTTGCTCTATGGTTTTTTACTATTACTTAAGTAAACCTCACCACGAAGAAAAGTTCAGACTTGCTCTAAAAGCCAAACAAACATGCATTTAGCAGAACTTGAGATAACTGAAAGGTAATGCACTAGACTCGAACTATCTCACTCCCAGCAGACACTACAAAGTTGTGATTATGTAAAGTGCAAGCATCGGCTTCATGGCAAACATTTATCGTTAATGCAGTGTGAATGGGATATTTAAGTGATCTACAGCAGATTAACATACCGTAATAGGTTTACTTTACAAAATTAAGTATATATTATTGAGCGATTATTGATATACGGCGAGAGAGGAAAATCTCTTTACCTAGTGTGTCTAGCAAGATTTACAGGTAAAAACAGGGAAAAAAACGTTACAGGTTCCACTCTACCAGTCAAGTCGCACGACGCTAATTCTTTCACATCCTTTGCTATAAAAAAATATATTTAAAGAATGACAGTTGAGCTGTTTCTATATCGTTTGCAAAAGGTTTGCAACCTTTTGCAACGGTCTGCTGAAAGCTCAACTATTTATTTTTGAAGTACCTACATTTCGTAAATATTGATGTACATTGTAATTTTCCTAATAAATTATAAATAAATGTTCTTATGATAAATTTTATTTATTCGTTTTATAATTTTACTAACTTAGGTAAATCGTCAAGTTTTAATTCATCATCTCTAGTGACATCGAGACTTGTATGGATTAGAAGTAAGACAGCAGATGAGTACCGGCATCGATCCGGTGTTTGACATTCGCATCACGGCTGCAGGCCTACTGCGTTGCCATGCCAACGCTCCCGAGACCTCCAGGCAGTCGTAAAAACTTTCAGGAATGTTTATTTTTAAGCTGAGCGAATGTGAGGAGATTAAACAATTTTTAAACTATTACCATCGATTACCAATTAGCTATGACTAATTGAGATAATGGATTTCTGATGATTTCTTCTGTCTGATCTGTCTGACTGTCGCTTTCTGAACTAGCAGCAGCTGTTATTGCTACTAGCTGCGGTATTCACTATTTAGAACAAAAAAACAATAGTTCGATGTACTGTTTCATAAAAAAATTTACACCTTATAAAGCTAAACTCTGAAAGTCCCCAAACCAACTCTACATTTTGGCTACGTGTTTCACCTACCGTATAAATAGTCAAGATCTTGATTCATTTTATTTATTTATAGTATTCATAAGTACTAGGATACATGTTTTCATCAATGTTTTTGATCAATTTACTTGGTAGGTATGTGATTCGATTGTATTTTTCCAACACTCCTAGATACAGTCTGAAAGCTAATTGCGTACCTATACACACCTCCCCTCGTTTTATAAATAGTGACAGGAAACAGTGGCGTCCTCACCTCCAGTGACTGTTTACGATAGACTCGGTTTTTAACGAAAACAGATTTGGGCTGTTGAACCTTGTGTGTTTTTATGAGAATAAGTGTTGAAACACCTTACTTAAGGCGGGGATATCCCAGAATCTCCAACCTCCAAGACGCCTCGGCGGTAAAAACTACCTTTTCGTGTCAAAATTTCGTATATTTTTTTATATAGCTAGCTGATGGAACAAGCAAATGGCCCACCTGATGTTAAGTGGTAACCATCATCTATAACAAACCATTGCCTCATAAGTAACACGCGATAGTAACGTGCCCTACGATACATTGCCCTGTGACCATCAACTTGAGGTGCCTGTAATTACACCGGCGACCACACTCTACAACAGCATTGCTGCTTGGCGGCAGAAAAAAGCGTGGTGGTAGTAGGTACTTCCCCGAAAGAGCCATTCAGAATGAGCTCTACTAGGTACTCTATAGAGCTTGAATAACTATCTAGCTGTGGCTAACTTCAAGGATTAAGCACAGGAAATGTGTCATCATTGTTTGTTTACTTTTATAAGAATTGTCTATTACCTACCTACTCACTGAAAGCCCTGAATAATTATACCTAATTATACACCTAGGTGTGCCTATACCACACTAATCTATCGCTGAAATTGGCTAAAACTTATCTACCTCTAAACTTAAAATTGGCTAAAACTTACCTATCTGTGTTAAACACCCGTTTAACCCCCTAACTAACTGGTATGGTATGGTTTATCTAAATATCAGGAATTTTAGAACAATAATCTACATAAGTGCACCTACCCCAGTTGTCATCGTTTGCACCACATCTCTGTTTTCACGAACACTTGGTCTAAGCACGACATACGACAGCTTTGACAACAAGCTCATAAGAGTTATTTTTCATTAAACTGAAATCGCTAGATAAATATTTTACATAGCCAGCACAAGATTATTTTCCAAAGAAACTGGTATGGAAGCTGTAGAGTTCAGAATAATTAACTTTGTGATTTTAGTCAGCTTTTGAAAATTCAGTGTTTTTATTTACAAATTGTTTGCGTAACGAACTAAACGCCGCCCTGCCAGCCAGGGAACACCGAAAACTAAACTGACTGAAAGATGAGAATTCACTTCCACCCGTTCCGTGATACCTACCTACCTCCCTACCCTACATAAAGGAGGTACACACGCACCCACCAACTTATAAAAATACCTACCTAGCTACCAACCACGACCTCTGACACACACAACACTTTTAAACGAACTCGCACCAAGCGAGTTCCTTATTAGCGACATCTTGTGTCGAGTAGCTGAACTAAAAAAACGCCATCTAGTAGATTAATTTGTAGACAAACCAAATTGGCATAATTTGCTTGCTACAACACGCTAATATTATCGTAAGATAGTGCAAGTGTGATCTAAATAAGTAAATAAAAGAAATTCTTTGCTAACATTGATAAACAATTTAAAACAAAACATCCTCAAACAAACCCAATTTGTAGAGAAAAGCGTATGTAAAAATCAACTGTGTAATTTATTGAGGTCAGTGTTGACCTCGATTGAAATGTCATGTTTGTATTCAAATTCCTTGAGTCATGTCATTGTGTTGTCAAAGGCAAAGCTGTCAGTCATCATTAAATCAAATCAGCTGTCTGTCTGTCTGTCTTATCTATTCAAATTCTATTCCATTCCAATCAAGGTTCCAATACAATTTAAGCCCAGAATATTAATAAATAGGTTAGGTTCTATTCTCTAAATGTCTATGACGGTGTGTCTGTCTATTCATTTCTTTTGTTTTTAGAGAAAAACTAGTTTTTATAGAAAAATATCAAAAAACTAATAAAAAATTCAGTGGGTAATTTTACCAATAATTTTCTAAAGCAATTAGATCAATATGGTAAAAGTATGGAAGCTCGGGCTGATGAGCTTCGATACAGCCCAGAAGATACAAATGTCCATAGCCAGGAAGCACCTGGATGCAATGAAGAGGGGCATAGATGCTGACTACGATACCTTGCTAATAGTGGAGCACAAGCCAGTTTACACTGTTGGTAAGAAGTTGCATTTTATAATCGTCCGACCTACTGTTTTAATTTTTTTAATGACATGAGTAGCTATCGGCTTTTCAGCCAAATTCGACGTAGAATGTTTGTAAACAAACCACTCTTAGGTACCTACTTAATTAATCTAATATTGTACTTTTAAGTACTTATTAGATTTTTGCTACTTGTTTTTGTATTTACTAGCCCGCAAAGAAGCCTATACTTATCTACCTAAATAGTCTTAAAATTTAGTTTAGTAAGTATCTAATTAACTTCCATGAAGGTTCCACATTCACCCACTGCTGGGTATAAGCTTCCTCCTTAGCATGCCACTCTTTCTGGTCCTGCCCCAACTGTTCCCATTTGGCTCCCACTGTCCTGACAAATAATTTAATATAGGTTATTTCTAATTCTAGGGATCCGAGATGAATCACCAAAGTCTGAGATCTTCAGGCTACGTAGCCTTGGTGCTGAATTTAAGAAGACGAACCGAGGAGGTCTCATAACATTCCATGGGCCAGGCCAGCTTGTTGTATACCCTGTTATTAACTTGAAGCATTTCAAGACAAGTGTCAAGTGGTATGTGAACAACCTGGAGGAGACTGTCATCAGATTGTGTGATGATTTAGGTGAGGACATATACACTTATGTTGTCAGACTAGCAATGGTCACATTAACAAACATTTGCCTCAAAGAATTCCTAAAAAGTTTTCAAGGGACTGGTTGAATCTTTACCATCTACACAATTACTTAGTTACTTTTTAAGGTAAGTTCATATTTGAAAACTTACCTAGGTATTTTAATTTATCTTTTTCAGGAATAAAAGCAAACAGGTCGCCATATACTGGAGTTTGGGTTGATGATAACAAATTAGCTGCCATAGGAATTCATGCTTCTAGATATGTTACTACCCATGGCATAGCATTGAACTGCGACAATGACTTATCATGGTTTGACCATATTGACCCTTGCGGCATTGAAGATAAGGGTGTGACTTCTCTCTCTAGAGAGACAGGCATCAACTTCCCCATTGAGAAGGTAACACCAATGTTCCTACGAAGTTTTAATAAAGTATTTGAATGTAAAACCAATGAAGAACTAGATGTTAAAGTCCAAGAGGAAATATTGAGTGGTGTCTACACCTCTCTTTTAACTCAAGTACAAGGTGCTTAGTGTGACATTTTTAATTACTAGAGAAATTATTAGTAGGTAGAGACTTGTGCAATATTTATATAAATCTTGTGAAGAGTTTTTAAATCAAAATATTCAAATCTGATGTGTTCAAATTAAAAAAAAACAGTAACTAGTTTGTACAATTTTATTTAGTTTGTTAATCATAATGAAAAAATAAATATTAAATTAAATTAAAACAAATAAATAAAAGAAATCTCAAGTTGGGTTAAGAGTAACAATGGATGTACTTTTGGTACAAAATATTTAGGTAAGTACTTGTCAGACAAAAAAATATTTGTTTCCACAAAACCCAACTGAAAGTTCATAGATGAGTTAAATTTAATTGTAAAAAGGATAAAGTAGGATCTATATTTACAAGTATGTATTTCACTAAGTTACCAAATGTTTTATAATGTTTATAGAATGTAAGAAAATGCAAAATTACTTCACTAACAGTATAAAAAAGTCTTAGCCTAGTTTTAAATGCAACATGGAGTTTTATTAAATGCTTCATACCAATCTAATTGATTCAGAATAATCCCTTAAAATTAAATGATTCTTAAATCCATTTTCCAGGGACTATTCCAAATATTATTTTTATAGTTTCTAATAAAACTAAGTAGGTACTTACTGAAAAATTGTACAAAATACAATACAACCTAAAACTTACCTACATTTCTTGTAATTATTCTTCTAAAACCTTATAATTACGATTATCAGTTAGTAAATGCTTTTAAATTACCACTAAATAAATGCAAAACACGCGGTGGTTACAAATATAATGGACAGATTTCCCAATTCTACACCACGATTTGATTTACAAAATTGTATGGACGGATCTCTCCTGTATTTTGTTGGTCATCAGTCGTTTGTATCACAAGTTCCAACGAACTAATAATGTTGTATTGTAGAAAACGGCCTCTTCCTAAATGCGCTTGGAGATCTAACAATGCTTAGGCGGTGCGAGCCACTTTCTCATGAAGTAGCAGAAAATAGTCGCAATGTATAGGATCACGAGAAGTGCACACGCAACTCCGAGAAGTAGGACCGACGCTTTGCTCGGACAGGGTTCCACGATCGTCACTGTTTTCTCTGAAAAAGAAAAGGTTTGGTTAGGATCACATGAGATTATTGTGCTGTCGTTGGAGACTGCCTCTTTTTCCAAGTATTAATTTTAAGCTTAATTACACATTATTGGGGAGTGCAATATACATCGACTTATGACTTAGATAGAGGTCGCGTCATGAAAACAGAAAGGTAACTGAAATAATACGTAAATACTTTTTTTTGTTAGTAAATTAATATTCAAAATCAAAGACACCGACTGAGCTGTGAAGCCTAATTAATATTTCACCACCATAATTTTTGTCACTAATATGAAATGAGAAAACTCCTGAACTCATCAGGAGTTTCCTAATTGCTACGTCTCAAATGAGTTCGATGTATATCCACTACACAATAAAGCCCACTCACAACTAATAGGTAAATAATATATAACTCACCTCCGAAGTTGGTTTCTGAAGCGCTGCCTCCAGGCTTGTCCGAGCGCAAGAAGTCAGTGCTCTGTCTTTCATCACCGAAGTCCAAGACGAGAATCTCTTGAGAGATGTTCATATCTTCCTCCTGAGCGTTTTCACTTTCAGGCACCGAACGCTTCCTTCTGCCCCAAGATTCAACGCTCTCGCTTTCCCATTCGCACACCGCCTGAAAATAATATAATTTAACTTAATTGTCCATCAAGATCGCTTAGGAATATTTTATGGACCTAAAAATCTGTTTTTTTTAAATTATTAGGGATTCACTAGTTGCAATAACTCGCGGTGGTGGGCTTTCGTTGAGGTCGTTGAGTTAGATAACATAAGATAATTCTTTAGTGCACACTAGCAGCGACCCGCGTAGTTTTAAATCCCGATATTCCTTCGGGATAAAAAGTAGCTGTTACTGTGCTGTTCCAGACTATAATCTATCCCTGTGCCAAATTTCATCCAGATCCGTTCTGCCATTCTTGCGTGATAGAGTAACAAGCAAAGGTTTCCTCTTTATAATATTAGTGTTGATAAATAGGCGTACATAGGCGAACTTAACGCTAATTAGCATTTTCTTCTAGTTAACCTTTGGGTTTTGTAGAGTCAGTGGTGATCTTTAAGAAAATAAAAGAAAAAACTTTTACAAACAATAAATATAACATAAAAACCTACACAGTTATTATGTATAGGTAGGTAGGTATGTATAACAAGAGCCTCATTTAACAACTAAATTGTGATGGCTAAAATCTGTGAAACGGACCTCTAAATATACAATAACAAAAGTACACAAATAAATAAACAAAGGTCAATGCTCACCGGTTCACAAGGTCCAAGACAGTATTTGACGTTACATTGGAAGATGACTCCGTAAGACTCTGTGAATCTAAAGGCTTCATACACTGACTGGAGCGCGTTGCCATCTGGTACAAATGCCGGGAAGATCGAGGGGTCCACTGGGCAACTGAAAAAGAAGAAGACTTGGGTAAGTCATAATAATAACAGATATTACCAAATAAATAATTTCCCTCTTAAAGTTTTTAAAGAAAGTTATTTTTGCACATTAAATGTAATTCTAGCGCATAAATTCCTAATGCATAAGTAGAGTAGAAAGTACCTAGGTACTATTTCTATGTACCCAGGTACCTACCTGTATTTTACACAACACTAACGAAAAATATAAAGTAAAAATTGTTGTATTTTTTTCTCACCCATGCTCGTCCGTAATATTGACCGTAGTCTTCGAGTCCTTGGCCATGGCGACACAACTGCGTGCGAATATTCCATACGGAGCTGAAACGACATCATCTTTTTTAAAGTTGGATTTAGATACAATAAAAAAGAAAAATATTAAGTATGTACAAAAGCGGTCAAAACATCATGCCTTGTGGTACTACTGCACCAATCTCTACGTGCTAGGGCTGTATCAACATCTGTTATTGCGAATATTCAATCAAATTGGATTTTCATTCGTACATTTGCAGAAATATAATTAACTACAGACGTAAATGCAGCTCCAGCATTATGTGTGGAAATGTGACTGTATAAAATGCATTACTGTCTTCTGGGATCTCGATACGGAAAGTGAGGCGGTCTCCGATGCGGACGGTCTCGACCTCTCGCTGGCGGGCGTCCAAAATGCGGATACGGGGAGCAGGCGCCTCCGGAGCCGCCGTGATGGAAATCATGTCCGGGTCTCTGTGATAAATATGTTTTTGTTACATCGGTAAAGAACATGCTGATATAGATTTTTTAAAATATTATTTATTGATTCTTAGTGACATGCCAGTACTCTCAAGCGGTGAAAGAAAACATCGTTATTAAACCGGTATAACAGAATTATGTGCTCAAAAGGAGGCTTCTTTGAGGCGCACTTAAAATCCTGTTTCGAAAGAAACACGATAAGAAGAGGAAGTGACTGCTTAGTAGTCTTGTATTTTGCTTTCTCTGAAAGTGTAAGTTTATATAATATTAAGTCTTATCCGCCGGAATTCTCTTATTTGAATTCAACGAATGTATACAATACCTACATCTACATTAGTATGCTGATCGATAAAAATACGTTTTCAAAAGTCCGTCTTTAATCGTAGAGGTTGATGAATATCAGTTCGATTAATTTCCATTGCAATCCAGAGATCATTATCGGTATCATAAATAATTCACACGTAAAACAA
This sequence comes from Plemyria rubiginata, assembly GCA_963576535.1. Taxonomy (NCBI): domain Eukaryota; kingdom Metazoa; phylum Arthropoda; class Insecta; order Lepidoptera; family Geometridae; genus Plemyria; species Plemyria rubiginata. Next base: position 8,897,935 of record OY754908.1, on the reverse strand, counting down.
GTTTCCGATCACGTTCATGAACCAAACATGAATAATTACTTCATTTACAATGGAACTTCGATATTAGGTCGATGAAATTCCAAATCGTCTTCATGGATCATGGAGGCATGTCAAATTAGCTCCGTTTTTCATGTACTGCAACCATATCACGTATCGTCTCAGTACTTTGCAAACGAGAATAAATTATACGGTTAAAATGCTGTGTCAGTCTTTTTGAATGGCGCTCTCTACGACTACTGCAATAATTTAAATTGAAATGCTGTCCTACTAACCTGATGGGCACCATTCCAAAGGTGATGTTCTTCGAGCTCATGTCGTACGTGCATTTGACTTTGTAGATCTTGTCAGCTTTGGTCATCACCACGCTGTGGTGTTGGAGGACTACGGTGTTAGAGTATACGCCAGTCTGAAAGAATACACTTAGTTACAATTTATAAGATTGAGAAAAAAATGGGAGAAACAAATAATCCTTGAATTGAATTGAGATAAAAACCACGTGCTTCCACGTTCATTACTGAAGAAATCATTGTTCTACTCACAACGCTCTGTGTGTTACAATCCTGACCGCCCATAGTCAGGTCCAGACGGAAGAAGTTGCTGTTGTTGACATCATTGTTACAAGTTTCCGAACGGCCCAGAGCGTAGATACGTCCGTTAAATGGCTTGTTTGTACGAACTTGTACCGCTATCCTTGTATCCTTACAAAGAACAGCGACTGCACAAAAAATACGAGTCAGAATAATTGTGTTCTATAAACACAATATAAATAAACTAGTGAGAGATTGCAATTACCATCGTAGCAAGTGCCGGTCTTGTCGCAGTTGGCGTCGTTTCTAGTCAGATTATTAGACGGGTTTGGGTCCATTTGGTGATCGATAGTAACCGGCAGTTCGCCGGACGGACTGGTCGCTGGCTCTAGAAAAAAGAAAAACACCATAAGTGCACGTCTTTCAATGCCAGTGGCACAATAGCATTTCTATTCAAAGTAAATTACAGAGATGGCTAATAACCCCGAAGTAATCTATGAATCGAGGGTACTCGCTCCTAGCTAAACTGCTGATTAGTTAGATGTGCGTGCACGTATCATAATAATCGATACGAAATTGCAGCGAAACGGTAGTTAGGTTGTATGCTTGATTCTAAATACGGCCTATCTAGTGCTCACTGCAATTACAGTAACAGCGCAAAGCTCACCGCTTGGGGCAGTCTAGATTTTCACACGCACCCGATATGCTGCAGACTGAACTTCGTCTAATACTCGGAATCGCACGCTATTTGAACGGTTTGACAACAGTTGGAGACATATATTTAATAAACGACTACAATTTTTGTGCTACTCATTACCATGATGGGACCTTACCAGATGGAGCTTCTCATATTAGACGTTACGGATGTGTTATAATTGTAGGAGTTGAGAAATGGATGTGAATAAATATGAATCAATTTAACAACCGTCTGAAACGGAAACAATAGAAACTTTACGGAATAGGAATACCATGTCAGAAGCTGAATAGAGGTAAACAATATTGGAATGAGTCAATTTAGTTAACCGTTCCTAATCGATTCGTTAGCATAGTGCCAACGTCTTGACATATTCCGACCGTGGCTCCACCGGCTGGCGATAATAAGATGACGTAAACTGACGATTTAGGACGTTGACCGCCAAATGGCCTAACAGACAAAAGACCGGCAAATTCGCCCACTGGATTCCTAAAGCCTTGTTTATTTTTGGTAATTTTGAACTTTCACGGGTGTTTATCTTAGTTTCAACGATTCTTTACTACGCATACTTGTTGATTTCAGCAAGTTTTTATGATTTGATAAATTTCAATCTAATTTGTATTGAATGTATAAAAGATGTGTAGGTATGTACCTACACACTCTTTTTTTATACACACAGGTGCTTTATAAAATGATCTTTGGTAGGGGTCCGTTACATTTATCGATAGGAACATTGTTATGGCAACAACAAAAAGACGTGATGCGGCTTCCTATAATTAGATTTGACTCTTCGTCGTTTTTATATAGGTACTTGAGTTACTTACTAAGTGAAATGATGATTTAAACATGAATATATATATATTAATCCTACTATTGTTATAAACGCGAAAGTTTGTAAGTATGGATGGATGGACGGATGTTTGTTACTCTTTCACGCCGGAACGGCTGAACGGATCTGGATGAAACTTGGCAGAGAGATAGATTATATTAGTATTCCAACTAGTAGTAACGCAACTGGGAATACCGGGATTTAAATCTGCGCGGGTGGAACCGCGGGGCGCAACTAGTATTTTAATAAGTCAGAATGTAAGCCAATTCGATTTGTTTGGAGAATTACATTAGGTAGGTACCTACTTGCAAACCTTATTTTGAAATTATGATCAAGCAGTCTTGCTGCAATTTTCAACAAAGTAATACAACGCTAGGACTAGCTTACCATCGGAGAGCTTCTTTTTAGAATATTACGTTCACGATCTGCAAGTTCACGCATCGATTTCAGCTGTCTATCATAATCTGATCTATAATGCCTAACCTATTACTATAATGACACCCCGAAGGATCATGAGTAGAGACTTGCTATTTATTTGAGACTTAGGGACCTACATACAGACAGACATGATTTATGCCTCACGGGGCTGTGACATCGAACGAGCTTTGTCATCAATTTTATAATGCAAGCTACCATAATATTTGTTTTTTATATGCTGTATATGATTGTGTTTAATTTGTAGGTATTTCAAATGATATTTGAAAAAAAAAATGTTTTACTGTATAAATTCGATAATAGTCGTGTTTCGATTCCTCGAGGCGAGTCATTGACTCGGCTGCATCATCGCCTAGCATATTTGCAACGCTCCAACGAATTGTAAAGAATTATCTACGAATTCCCACGCTCCGGACGATTTGCTAATCGATATGCTATATTATGCTTTTTCAGCGTAAGCTTTGTTAGCTTATGTACCTAAGTTAGATGAAGTCGGTAAATGAAGTTCAGATATAGTCGTCATACTATTATGAATTCTATAGTATATAGAATATAATTTTTTCTTCAATTGACATCTCTACAATCTTTCGTTCTCAAAACACGGATGTTCTTGCCAAGTTGTTTATTTTTTCTCGTATTTCATAAATTTTCTCGTAAATCGGAAATAAAATAAATAATGCATCAAATACGAGAATCTATGGTGTGATGAAGGATAGAATTGCACCATTACGCTGCTCTGACCGGTTTCCTCTGAAAGTTTACCTACATTTTAAGTAGGCTTCGCCTCCCAAGTTTTTGTGGATCTTCCATTTCTTTTATTTATCAAAATAGAACGTCCGGTAGGTACTACGGCGGATTTCGTTTTTTTGGTAACTTTGTTCATAGCTTGCCGCTAGATTAGGTTACAGATTGGATGTGGCCGCGATAAACGATCAGTTTTTCTAATAAAAAACAATCCAACTGGAATCACGGCTTGGTGTCTAGTTTCATAGATACATAATAGATGCTGAGATAGCTTCGTAAATGAGTATTTTGCTCATCTGTATTAGCACTGTTGCATGAATCGTAGCGTCGATTGGATCGTGAGAAAGGAAGCATCTGTCTTCATCACTCGATTTATGTTTAGATTATTATGGTTCAAACGGGAAAGAGCATTACCGACTATTTCTTATCGGCAATCATGCACCAGCTTCCAATAAACGTCGACACATGAAGGACGGTATATTTTAAAAGTCAGGTGATTATAAACAGGTCTAGTCTGTCTTGCCTCGTGGTCGGAAGTGTCCGCACAAGGATATAACGGTTCTGTCCGATAGGGTTCCCTGTGTAATCATGAGATGCCATGCCATGCCGTTACCCGGGTACTAGATATCTAATGCCTGTAAAGAAGTCGTTTACCTATAAACTAGCAGCGGTATAAGCTAATGCATGTACAACATGTGCGTGCCTTACAACAACTATTTGACTTCCCGAAAAATAAAACAGCAAGTGGGTTCATTCTCTATTATTTAATTTTATCACGTATTTTATATAATACCTACCTACCTAACTACTAAGACAGAGGGGCGTGGCCACAAAAAAAAAATTATATAGGTACCTCTACTTTGTGTGTTGATGTTCAAAAATCATATGTATAGGGAAACGTGTTAACCTATTATACTTATAATAAGAACTTACAATTAAGTATTTAGAAAGATAAAATTAACTATTTCAGTAAAAATCTAAGTTTTACTTTATTATTATTTTATGCTTTCCATTAAAATACCTGTTCGTCGCATCAAATATGTTGCGGAAAACGGTATTCGAATATCAGAAAAAGCCTTCCTATAATGCTAAACAATGGATTTCGATCATGAACAAAATAAATGCTAACATTATTAGGAATTTAAATAAAGTGAGCATAAATGACATTTTCCTAATGGGTAATTTAAATTACAAATTCGACATTCGACATGGATTTGCAGAATCGAGTCACTGACCCGTGCTCCACACGCCCAAGGCAAGGCCGAGCAAGGCCGTTATTCAACTACTTCATTATTAATACCATCAGCACTGCTATAGCTAAGCGAGGAGTACACAGATTATAGTTTCTAACGTTCTCGTTGATTAGTTTACTTTGTAAATTGATTGGTTGATTGTATATTACAAATTACAATCAACCACTAACTGGAATACTAACTACTGCAAAATGTGGGTATGTGCCAAATGTAATGTTTGGACGTACCTCTGACTACCCCCCTTAGACATCCTCAAAGAATCTTGAATTAGTACCTACTTGGTACTGGGAGATCTGAAGGGATATCTACCGTGCCTGGGGATCAAAGTCGTGAAGCTGTTTTTGTTTTTTTTCTTTTTTTTACAATCAACCACCAAGACCATTGGTCGGGAAAATGTCTCCTACTACTATTATAAACGCGAAAGTTTGTAAGTATGGATGGATGTTTGTTACCTTTTCACGCCGGAACGGCTGAACGGATCTAGATGAATTTTGGCAGAGAGATAAATCATAGTCTGGAATAGCACATAGGCTACTTTTATCCCGTGGGAATGCCGGGATTTAAATCTGCGCGGGTGAAATCGCGAGGCGCAATTAATTACACATAATTTGATACTTGATTCTTTGCTAAAACTTGTATCCCGTTCCAACGGGATTGAGCTACAATTCAATTATAGGGCCTGGATCACGATTGAACCTTCTAAAAAACTACCTTTTCAATTTGTGTGTACGACCACCGCTATCGCACGAGGCGCGCACGAGCGGCGCCGGAGAGCGACAAAAGAGAAGGCTTTGATGCCATTGTAACTTTTTGCACTATAAATGCAACGGCACACAGAGTAAGCAGCAGTGTGTAGGTACATGATTCAGCGCATTGTCAACATAACTAACCAAATTACAGCGGCACGTATCGGTAATATCGCTCACCATTCAATGTGAACATATCAAATTACCGAAGCAATTTAATAAGGCATGGATTGTACTTTAAATTTGGTATTAACTGTTGTAAGATACTGCATCCACGCTATGAATGTGTTATTTTTAACAATAAATTCTGTGTTTTTAAGTAGGTACCCACTTTTAATCTGCGATATACAATAGCATAGGAAAGACTTGAAGAGAATATGGCGACCTATGGTACCTACGGTACTAGATGGTGGACAGTAAATGAATTCATTAGAAACGTTATCCATCACATATCAAGATCTCTGATATTATTGTAAATTAATAATTATACTACACCCGTATCTATATTTAATCTTTATAAACTTATTGTGCGTGCACGATATGTTAGGCCGGCTAGTCCATATCTTGACAGAGATATGGGACGATTTCAAACTAATTTAAACGATTCACCTTAAATTATTAAGAGTAAAAAAAACAACTAGTTGTACGGATGATTCCGAAAGACAATAAATTAGCTTAAAGACGGAGTTTTTAAGTTGAAACCATTCAAGACTATTCGATGTTTAGTGAAGTCGAAGAAAACAAACATCATTAAAATGTAGTCAAGTAGTAATTTTCACCGTACAAAGAAGTTGCCCACAAACTATTATTATAATCTTGATTGGCATAAGATAACCGCAGCCTACGTAATTATCTAACGATTATGGACAAGGAAATGCTGAAGATTGAATTTGAACGCAACGGTATAAGAAAGGGAGAATTTGAATGGTTCATCAAATAATGCATGTTTTGCCGGGTTATTGAAATGAGACTGTTGAGTTGATGGCAATCTTAATGCCTGAGCTTAGACCCTACAGAAGCGCGAGTCAGTAGCACGAAGTAAACGAGTGCATAAGTGATTATCTACTGTATTCTTCAAGAGATTACAGATTCGTATATGCACTTTTATTCGCAACTATTACAATAAGCATACGGCGCAATTGCACATTTTTGAAGATATAAAATCACTGAATGTAGTTAAAATGGGATTTCAGTCCAACCCCACGTAATGGAGTAGCATCCCAGTTATAGCGAGACTGGAATCACCTATCAGCTCTAACAAGCCATTTTCAACATGGTAATAATTCATATCGCTGATGTTTGTTTGAAAGCTGCGTTTTTGCAAGTGATGAATGATACGGTCACGTAGCTAGTACCTAGAGTCTAGCCCTATTAATCTTCAAGTCCCGTTGCTTTGCCACGATCAGAGCTACTTACTTGAACGCCAAACGATTTTGATTTATCTTTTTTACGAGATTATAAAAACATGCAACGAGATAACAAAGAGCAAAATATCCTACTAATATTATAAAGAGAAAGTTTGTAAGTATGGATGGATGGATAGATGGTTCCGTCGAGAAAGAGTAACAAACATCCAGCCATGTTTCTTACTCTTTCACGCCGGAACGGCTGAACGGATCTGGATGAAACTTGGCAGAGATATATTATAGTCTGGAATAGCACATAGGCAACTTTTTATCCCGTGGGAATACCGTGATTTTAATCTGCGCGGGTGAAACCGCGGGGCGCAACTAGTCATTAATAAATAATAGAGTTTTATGTACTCTTTTACCAGAATGTGAATAACATTAGGATTTCGTAGACAGCTCGGGCTATAAATAACTCCAGCTGCCAGCACTTTTCCATTGTTTTCAAGCAATTCCTATCACGATCGCAGGGATACAAGCGCTGTTGTTGCTCATCTTATCTGCCCGCAAATCGATTACATCGTCTCGACCTTAGTCGGCTGGAATTTGAAATATCGAGAGCTTTTGACCTCGACCTCGGGTTGAAGTGGACGTAGACTACGAAATGATTAAACTATTGATTACGTCCATCGTTAAAATAAATCGATTTCAGAGTTTTTAGTTACCAAAAACAGTTCTTGCTTCATAATTGGCTACCCGTGATCTTTTGAATGAACATAGAGAATACATTATGCTCGTTCTACAGCATAATTGTTTCGTAATCAGTATTTGCTCTATGTGAACTATTCGTTCGGTTAGTGTTGCGGTAAACTTAACCGAAGCATTCCCGACTGATTTTACTTTACTCACATCATTTTGATTCAATGAGTAATCTGATAACGCAAAAACAGCTTCTTTGTACAATTTTCACACGGCTAAAGGGGAGGTGAGATGGTATTCATAATCGGAGGTCTAACAATTAACTTCCGTTGATTTACCAAGCACTAATGGCGTAATTACAAAGATTCGTATCGTTTTATTGTTTTAAATTATGAACCACTAATATAGATTTAAGGTGTATTTAATGTGGTAATGCTAGGTTTTCAACGGCTTGTCGAATCCGGTTTCGCCATGGGATTTTGACAAACGACATGGAGCTTTCCTCGCTTTAAGTAACGTTGAAAAAATACAATCAAAAATCATGGAAACAAAATATGGGCTTTCTAGTAGTACATCGATTACAACATTTCAGCGTGCTTATCGAGAATGATCGATCACTGTTTTATGATTGTTTCTCAGATAGACAGAAAACATTTTTTTAGTAAAAAAGCCACATAAATTAACCATTGCAGCAGTCTTCCGAGCTTAACTTTACTAAATCAAAGGCTGGCGATGGTGCACATAAAACATTTTATTCTGACAAAAAAACTTTGGACCGCAATCGGATCCAAAACGTTTCGAGCCGTGCGATCCGTTACGCGTAGACCGCCGGCCGCGGTTGATTGAGAAACTGGACGTGTCACGATATCTATAGCAAGGCTTGATTTAGTACGCCTATTTGCAATCCCTCCACTAAAGGTGAGGAAATTCTCAGTACCCACGGTAATAACATACCTATATACTACTCTTTCGTAAAAAGTGCGCTAAAACTTTGTTATTTTAGCATTTCTTTCTTCCAGCTGGAAAGTGATGAGATTGGTATAGCTTTTTGACTTCTTTTAAATTTTTAATCCATTCTCCTCCATTGAGCTCTCCATTGAGCGTCTGGTGGTACAGGGGAAGTTTGAAGGTAAAAGATCGCGCGGCAGGTCACCCATGCGATGGACGGACCAAATTAAGGCAGCCATTGATGTGCCTCTCAACGAATGCGCCAGGAGAGCAGCGGTGCGAGAGGAGTGGCTAAGAATCGTCAAGCGAGCCACTGCCCCGATATGACGACCACGACCACTCTGCCAAGAGTGCAACGACCAAGAAGAAGAGAAAAGAGACTCGTTTAATCTTCCTAACTGTTACATCATTGAAGATGATCTTCAATAGATGTAACAGGCCAATGATGATGACTCGTTTAAGAACTTTAATTGTTAAAATAAAATTATCTTCTTTTTTTGCACGTATAAAAGTGAGATATATTTTTTTGAAATGTAGGTAATCTAATTTTACAAAAGAATCGAAGAATTATTTAATTTTTTAAGAATTTTTAATTATTTTTATTTTACATGCCTGAATAAATAAATGAATATTCTGTTTTTCTGAGTCTATGGTACAACGATTTTTCTACGCGTTCCATGCTTTGCGTTTGTAGGTATTGAAACGCGATACAAATAACTTTTTTACTCGGATGTTTTTAAAAGATGCCGATTGTCGATTTCACAGCCAGAACATTCAATCGTCCGAAATAGATGAAAAGACAAATAAACCTACTTCTATAAAGCGCGTAAACGCAATCCCATCATCTATCTAACTGTACTGCATGTTGCGCTGATTGCGTTCGCAGTAAAAAGTGCTGCGCATCCGTCGCCAATGCAATATAGCTTAGCTGTTCTTAGCTCAGACGCGAAAGCTTTTTTTTTCATGTCAATCCGATAGCAATTTCACAGTATAATTATATTTTTTTTCATTAGGTTGAACTGTGTTGACTTAGAGCATTTTCAGCTGTAACTACTTAACTACTAATTTAATCATGCTGAATTTTCCATAATTAATCGTACCTATGAACATGTCGAGTAATAACGTGGTTACATAAAACACTATGATGTACGAAAGATCCTTTTATATCTTTAACTCCGAGACCACATAACAACGATTATCTGATGAATACAATAGGTAACGATATTTACTTGCAAGTTGGCAACTCCAGATGTTATCGCGCTAATTAATTAATGATGACGTAGCTCATGCAAAGCTCTTTCTGCCATTGTTATGAGCAACTATGAAAGACGCATTAATTTGTTATAACAAATAAATGTTCACGAGAATAAGTAAAGACTAGAATGAAAATGACCACATTTTCAAAGCAATAGGTTATAAAAACTGGAAAAAAAAACTGAAACAGCTTCACGACTTTGATTCCCAGGCACGGTAGATATCCCTTTGGATCTCCCAGTACCAAGATTCTTTGAGGATGTCTAAGGGTAGTCAGAGGTACGTCCAAACAAGGTTATAAATATACGTTATTCTAATAAAAGATTTAAACGCGCTCTTGGACATTTTCTTATTCTCTTTTAATTGTTTACTAATTCGAACGGACTACGCGACTTATTTTTTACTAGCGTGAAAATGTGTAACAAAAAAAATATGTTAACGAATTTTACCCCATCAGTCGATATCGGTCAATGATATATCTACTAGTACCATAAAAACTTCACGAAAACGCATTTTCTGAGACTGTTAATGTATAGTATTAGAATTAAATAGTGATTTAATTACCTTATCACAAAAAAAAAAAAATCGTCATCGTCAAATATCGTCTACGGACATAATTGAAAAAGCTTGCGACATACATTAATTGCTTTCACTCCGCGCCTCCTAAGGAGCACTGATCGTGTGATGATTTTTAATCACATCCTCAATGTCTAAGGGAAGATGTTGATGATTTTACGATGGAAGTTTTGACAGTACAATTGATATGTTCTGATTAGCATGCGAATAAAGTATACAACAATAATAAAGTAGACAGTATATTCTCATTTATGTAGCGTTTGTTAAGGCGATGTGGGGTGAACGCACTAGCCTTTACCTACTAGAATATTATAACTTAATAGACATCAACGTTTTGTTATGATTTGTAAAGCAATAATTTTGGTAATTTCTTTAGTAACGTTGTAGCCGCCAGAATAAACGCACCAAGAGATGCGTATAATTGTAGGGTGCAGCCATGTCATTATTTCAGAGCACTTATTCAATTAACCTGTTCTGCTTATTAATTACGAATCTTAGGCCAATTTGTTAAAAAGTAAATTTGTCCGGTGCAATATGTTATCTTAATGCAGCGATTAAAATAGGTACTTTCAAATTAGTTTGTCAGTCTGTGTTTCTGTTTGAAGAGTATGGTTACTGGTGGTAATACAGGGAGATGATACTTTAATCTTGGTATCAAAGTCAAAATATATTCATTCAATAAAATCACAAGGATCACTTTGAACACAGGGCAGTGCACAGTTGGGCACATTTCTATCGTTCTTGATTGCGAGACAATGCTTTATTATAGGCAACTATATTTAACATCAGTCAGGTGGGCCAATAAAATTGTTTATTTTATCAGCAAGAACAATAAAAAAAACTTCACTACTTTGATCTCTAGGAACGATAGATATCCCCTCAGATTTCTCAGGCCCTTTAATCCCAGTGATGAAGTTTTATCATTACAAGTTTAAACTGTATATCTGAATTTGCAGTACAAAATATAGCGCTATCAAGTAAAAATATTGCCGATCGATACATCTCCCTCGTAATTTCTTCCTTATTCTAGTTCGTACCGGCGCGGCGCAGCAAGTCTGGCTACTAAATTATTGCCTAAGCACGTGGGGGTTTCGACCTGCGCTCGCTAAATAAGCTTTAACCAAGTTTATTGGAAGAAACTTCATGAGAAATTTTTCCATTTTGATTTATAGTTATTCGATATTGGATCGAGTTAACTTTTAATCTTTTGATTTATTTGGAACCGAAGGGAGACCAAAGCCTAAGAATATTTATTTTTCAAAATTCTATGATTCAGTTTTTAGATCATCAAAATCAGACCCTTCATTTACTACTCCTCGCTATCCTACTAATATTATAAACGCGAAGGTTTGTGAGTATGGATGGATGTTTGTTACTCTTTCACGCCTGAACGGCTGAACGGATCTGGATGAAACTTGGCAGAGAGTTTGATTATAGTCTGGAATAACACATAGGCTACTTTTTATCCCGTGGGAATACCGGGATTTAAATCTGCGCGGGTGAAACCGCGGGACGCAACTAGTTCCTCACAGTTTTGGATTTACCATGCATGCGCGTAAAAAAATTGCCGTATAACAAAAAGGTACTCACTCTCACAGAAGTTTTCAAAATATTTCCCAATTGGTTCTCCGTCGTCGATCAGCGGCCGGTCAGCGTTCAGATACGCCGACGGTCCGTCGGGCAGGGTGTGGTGGTCAAGATGGTACAGCTTGCAGTTGTAGCTGGTCGAGTGAGGAGCCCCCATGTACAGGAAGGAACGGCACAGGAACTCGGACTCTATTTCGCATGCCAGCCTGCAAGCCGCTTCGGATGTTACCTGTGGCCGACGAATACTGAATTAGGGACTGAGGCTTTCACGCTTTAAACAGGTAAACCAGCTGCCAGTCAATGAGTTCGGCTAAGACACTGTAAAGCCGTTTCTTAGTTTGGTCTTGTAAACACTGACGTTTGAATGAAGGTTCAGCCTACATCGTTGCATTATTTGACTTTTTTTAAGGTTCAGTGTCATTTTGGACGCATGGTGATTTCACGCAAAGGTGGTGCGTCTTAATGCAATATTTAGTGCAAACACCAGAGACGAGTTAACCGTAGTCCCTGGCAAAAATGCATGCCTGATAATACTTACACGCAAATGCATCTTTGGGATTTATTCTGAAAATACTGATCCAATTTTATGCTGTAAACTAACGCAATATATGAAATGAATTCTAGAACAACACACTATTATGCGCGATTTATATCAAGATACTCAAGAGCCTTAAGGCCCAAAAATTTTACTACAAATGTTACCTAGATCCCGCTTTAAAAGTAAATGCGTCCAATTGATACGTGAGTCATGTCTCCAGTCATCAATTACGCAACAGTGACAGCATCAATATTAATCGATCGATGTCCTGTCAACCATCTACGCCAATTTCGTGATAAAAATAGCACGAAGAAAGGCCTACTGTCGACTAAAGCATGGCGTAGGCACTAGAATTTATCAGGTCGTAGTCACTTGGCGAAGGTTGACCGAGGCGAATCTTGGAAAAATTGACCTAGCCCACACAACAAGTACTTTAGAAGATGTAAGCCTTAAAATGTCCTATGTAATTTTTTAGAAAAAAATAGCAACTTGTATGGCTCACTAACAAGCTCATACGATGCTGTTTTATAGTTATAGGGGGTTTGTTTGCTTCTGCAGTAATGCTTTGGACATTCTTGCTTACATGGCAATAAAATCATAATCATATTTTCGTTTCATATCAACCGGTAAGTACAATTAAATGGGAAATTTAGTTTATTTTGAGTGTGTTGAGTGATCCCCAGCCACGGTAGATAGATATTCCCTCAGATTTTTTAGTACCAAGTTGTCTATTTTTTTCTTACGATGACAACAATTATCTTTATCTTATTATATATTTTATTTATATTATATCTTTATTTTATTATATAGCTTTATCTTTGCCAATTCAATTATTATCTTCCAAACGTGTTGCTTCATCATTATAAGACAAACAATTTAATTTAAAAGTCCATTTGTATCGTTTTAGGCCTCAAATGCTCTGCCACCCAAGTGATAATCAATATCTGACCACGATTCTAACCTCTGCCTTCTTCGTTGTAATGGTACGAGGAAAGATACCCGTTCGAACGACAAGCAAAATTGATTGCATCTACCAATTACGTACCAACCCATAAGATAACATGTTCATTACTAACGAACAAACAAATATCTTCATGCAACATCTAATTTAGAAAGATAGATTACGGATTTGTGTTTGAAACAAAGCGTTGTAATTACCTACAAAGTTACAATGTTTCGTAACAAGTAGTTTCTTTAACAGTGGTGATCATTTTAGCTCTTCATATTCATATTGACGTAATAGTTATATGCCTTATCTGTCTATTGTTTTTTAAAATATGCCCACCATTAACCAACTGCCAAAGAGGACGTTCCCAATTCGCCTTTTTATTCTTGACATGTTTGTTACGCCATCTCCATCAATAGGACTTGCTGTTCTTCTGTAATAGTTGCCTGTTCTTTTAGGCTTAGGTCGCATGAAACCAGCACCTAGTCACCTAGCTTTAAGACGTTCCAAAGTGATCTTTGTTATTTTATTGATTAACACAAAGATTCGTCTTATCCGTCGCCGCTCACGATTCGAACCTAATAATTACACCACATTCGCAAAAAGTGAGTTACATAACACACCAAAATACAACGATTAGGATTTATATTTATACTTTTTGACTTAAGAAAATCACCCAGCCAGAGAACAAATATCTAAACATCACATAAATGTTTGTTCTCGTTGGGGATCAAACCCATGGCCTCCAGCGCAGAAGGCAGAGCTAATAAAAACTGAGCTGAGTAGTGCCGTCCTGTCTGGCCGCGACCACGGCTATTGCCTATTAAATAATGGCATATTAAAAAAGTATATTACCTGCAGTTCCTTATCGGTGTAGTAGTGGAGACCGGCATACTGCGCCACCTTGTCTTCGGCGACGCCGACGCGCGGCGCCGTGAACACGCGCTGGCCCTTGCACGCCTGCGCTGCCTTCAGGCACAGATTCTAGGACCACACACATACACATCAAATAACACGAAACAACACAAAACACAGTAATAACACTAACCGACTGCTTGTTTATTTACTCGCTGCAACATTCAAACGTACCGCAATCAGAAGCGATTGCTTTCCGCGAAATCTGCACCTTGGAACGAGATTGCTATGAAATGGGTTGTTAGGGCGCGTTCGCATGAAATATCTGACGTCAGCTAGTATACCTAGTATAGTATCCGCCAAACTTCTTGGCCATCGCGCGAGGTGGTAGGGGATAGGTTTGCACTCTTCGCACCACCAAAGAGACCTATTTTTCGTTTCTTTTTCATTCAAGGTCGTTTGGCCAAGAAGTTTGGCGGATACTATATGCGCAACGGATCTCTGAAGTCAGGCCCTATTGCAAGTACATTACGATAATCTATTGAAATATTTAAATTTATCAGTCATATTTCGATTACTAATGATAATGTATACGAGTCACATCCGTAGTCTCCTCGTTTAACTCCAATCCGAACCAAAAATAGCGCCTACGCAGCTCTTCAGAGGGACTTGGATTCGTAGTTCGTTCTTGGTAGAATGAACGTGTACCCCACATTCGTGCTGGCATTTGACTGGCTGATACCTGACGGCAGCTCTAATAGGTTTGTTTGTAGCGTGAATGCACCCTAAGATAAGCAAGTAAATGATACGTCTTGTTTCTGTTGTAAATGGGTAGTAAAATAATATAAGTCCGATATTCAATGTAAATGGAATGCTGCTTAATGAGGACGTGATAGAAAGTCGGTTATAATGATAAGGCCGCAATAACATAATTTATCTAAGCCGTCAGAGCTGCGCGTTTGCAGAAATTGAATAGATACTGAATTTCTAGAGCTTTCTACAATGAATATTTTAGTTTGAACGCAGAGTTGTATTAACAAGATTTACCTAAGAATCTTATCAACCCATCAGCCTTATTGAACGTATCGGTACGTACCTAGTTACAAGTCACATCATATTTATAATCATCGTATTTTATTTTCATTACCCAAAAAAAACTTGGTTTGGATCAAACCTACGGCCTACAGCTCAGAAAGACCTACCAACTGAGAGGTGACGGCTGTTGTCAATAACAAAATAAATAAATAAATATTAATGTACATTCCACACAGCACTATCTTGCCCCAAAATAAGCCTAAGCTTGTGGTATGGGAACCAGAGAGCTGATATACTACTTATATACGTTTTTTTTTGTAAATACATACATATAATTATAAAACACCCAGACCCAGAACAAACATCCATGTTCATCACACAAATGTTTGTTCACGGTGGGAATCGAACCCACGGCCTACGACACAGAAGGCAGAGCTACTACCAACTGAGCGGTGACGGCTGTCAATAACAATACAGGGTGTCCGGAAGGTCGATGCAAAGCCGTGAGGGTGGGGGGGGGGGTGGTAGCCCCCACCTCGTTACGCATCTATTCAGGCTAGATTACCTTAGTCCAATGTCGACGAATTCCGAGTTATCATTATATCCATGATATTTAAAAAATTTACCAAAATCATATGCTTATTCGTTCATAGTGGTCAAACAGACAGTTACTAGTGCCTAACAATTTGTTTGCGTCCTAGCATAATGTGTATTCAATCGATAAACACCAAAACAATCATCTGTATCCACATAACTGACTAAACGGGATGTGTTTGATAATGAAAAAAAATTAAAACTAAAATAAAAAAAAACTAAGGTAATCTAGCCTGGAATAGATGCGTACCTCACGGCTTTGCATCGACCTTCCGGACACCCTGTAGAATAAATATAAAAATGTCTTACTTCAAAGTAGTCAGTGCCAGGAGTGTCCACAAGTTGCACAAAGTGTTGGGCGGTGCGTCTATCGGAGTCGCTCAGGGCACACCTCATGCTCCCATACTCGTACTCAGCCGAGCGACAGGCGAACTTTTTCTATGAAGCAAAAATAAATTAATCATTACACACGTCACTGCAGATTCTTCAGTTTTTTTTATACTACTTTTACCAAACAAGCCGATGACTACCTGATGTTAGTGGTAATTATCACCTATAGGTAAAGCATTGCCTTGCAAGTGAAGATATGAACGTGCACTAAGATGCAACACCCTGGAATGGAGAAATGTCTGGAAGATATCGCTACCAGCGATAAGAACGCCCATTGTACGGTTATTTTTGTTCATGATTTTTTTAGTGTTCTTTTATTTTGTTTGGCTTACTTTCATTTATTTTTATAAAGTATTTTCATTCATTTGCCCTGGGTCTATCAACTTTAAGCATACGCAGATGTTAAGCCTCATGTGCCTATAATTTCGCTAGCAACTACAACTATCAAACCAAAACACAGCAATGCTGCTGACTTTTGTTTAAATTCTTGAATTTTATGAAATTGTATCAGATACATGCTTATCTGTAAAACACATTTTTTGTATTTGACGTTGGCCATAAGCACGTAGATACTGCTTCAAATTCATTAACAGTTTATTAGATCGTTAAATATGATTGAGCCTCTGCACTAATAATCTCAAGATGATTAACCACATAGTCAATAAATTGGCCCAGTTGATAACCATAAAAGTCTTATAGAATTTATTATCGTGGAGTCAAACAGCATTTATTCAGTAAGATAAATCTAGGAAAATCTAGGCGAGAGTTTTTCGCGAACTAGCTTTGAATAGGCAAGAAACTTTGGACTTAGTTCGTGGTTCAACCATTATTAAGTCCCTCTACTGGACTACAATCATCATTCTGTCTCATCATTTCTTATTCCAGGATTATCAATCGAGTGGACTCGCCCATAAAATGTAAATTGAATAGATAATCGGTGCTGAACGTTGCCATATTGCTTACGGGGCTGTTCTAAGCTGTAGGTACCTTCAACGGATAATAACAGCATTTACTAGCCAGTGTTGCTTAGGTACACAAAATAAGAGCGCAATTAAATATATTTTGATAAGTTATAGGTGTTTGTAATTTCATACCGTTTGAAACAAGGAATGTAATGATTTGAAAAATGCGAAAGTGTATCTGTCTTTTTGTTACGTTTTCACGATCAAAATTAACATTGAGACGAATTGGCAGTGCGTTTTCATTCTGGAGACACACGTTTCAAGCGTAGTACTCGTAGGCATAGAGCTCTTTGTGTAGGGCTCGTCCAGGGAAGTACTACCACTACGCCTTTTTCTGCCGGGAAACAGCGTGGCTGTGTTTCGGCTTGAAGAGTGTGGTTGCTAGTGTAATTCAGGCCCATGAGGCTTCACATTGGTTATGCCTCAAGTTTATGGGCGCAAGGCCGTAAATCGTAGGGCACGTTCCTATCGTGCGTAACTTACGAGGCAATGCAAGGTGATATAAGTGATGGCTACCTCTTAACATCAGGTGGGCCACCTGCTTGTTTCATCAACTAGTTGCATAAAAAAAGACACAATCAGACATTCTTGGTATGACAGATTAATAGTAAAAACAGTATTTAAATTCCTTGGTTAAAAAATACATCATTCCTTCGGCAACATTCCTTGGATGCATAAGTTTTTTTTTATTTTGACCGTGTCATCTGTGACTGACATCGGTGATGGGTTTAACCAAATATTCCTTGGGCTTAACCCACTGATCTGTAATATAAATAGAGATCAGTGGCTTAACCCAAAGGCAATATAAATACTACGCTTAACCGATGCGTAGCCATATTCACCAATAAATCTTGACCGTTTTTTTTTCTTTCTACTGTCGAGTTATAAAACTCAGCTAATTCAATTTTATAAAAGAAATCAGCATGAATCCTCATTAACAATTACACTAGTGGTTAAGTGTTTCAATGCACCTTCTCTAAGATGCAATGAGTGCAGATACAAACTATTAAAGAAAAACTATTAAAATCTATTTTTATCTTATTCTAGGTGTACTAACCTCATTCAAACACGCAGCGAGACAGGCCTCCTTGGTGGACGTGTAGATGATGGTGTTGTCTAGGCCGCGGAGAGCCTTGCCGGGCACTCGTTCGAAGGCCCAAGGTCGCAGACATACGCTCTCTGAACGCACTTGCAGTTTTACCATGTAGTATGTGTTCACTGAACGCTGTTGAAACAAGACAATTTAGCTAAAATATATACTATCACTATCACTACATAGTATAAAACAAAGTCGCTTTCTCTGTCCCTACGTCCCCATGTCCCTATGTATGCTTAAATCTTTAAAACTACGCAACGGATTTTGATGCGGTTTTTTTAATAGGTAGAGTGATTCAAGAGGAAGGTTTATATGTATAATACATGCATGATATTTGTACCCGTGCGAAGCAGGGGCGCGCGGGCGGATCGCTAGTATAGCTATGACAACATCACAACCAATAGAACATAAAATTTGGTTTATATAAAGTGGTAATACTATTCTCCTATCTGTGAATAAACGCTTTAGTATCAACGTCAAGAAAACGCGGTAGAATTAACTGCAATGTTTTTTGCAAAATGGTTTAACGGAGCGTGTAATCCGTACTCCTCTGTGAGGTTTCCAGTTCACTAGTCACTAGACTGTATTTTTATTTTCATTGATGATTATTTAAATAACAACAATGCGCCATGCACCACTTATCAGTGTATTCAATCGCTGTTGGTCATTAGGCGGTGGTGATTAGATCCCACGCAAAAACATTTGCAAGCACGTCTTCAGCTTTAGGATAATGAACCCTATTCTTTATTAATAGACGTGAGAATGGAGAAACGGTGCTGATAGTGTAAGCTGTGCATTGTTAGATATCCTAAGTTGGTCGATTTGATCTGAATTGCTAATTCTATCGCGGCATCGGCGAACTAATTGGCATTCAGTGGATTTATTTGACTATTATCCGTCCAGACATTTGTTCCTGAATGTAACATTGAAATAATGGCAACTATAACTTGATGACCGATTAGTTTTGATCGAGCTTTCCGAAACCGGCCGTTAGTATACAAATCTAGAGCGAAAATGCTACTTTCTAAATTTAGTGAACTGAGCTTAGCCATGTGTAAACGCGCGCGGAGGGAGTCATTTGTGAGTATTCTTCTCCTTGATAGAGAAAATCGAAAATTACCGAAAAAAAAGTTTATAGAACGACAAAAAAGTTTAAAATGTCCAAAGACAGCAAAACCATGTCAGCTAATCTTCGCATATGTGTGTGAGAGGTCAACTTATACAAGCCAGTAAAGTTTTCAAGAAAGTTTTCACAAATGCTAAAATTGACAGATCAATTCTAGAGGTGGCGGTCGGCCCCCTGAAACTAAGCAGTTGAACTTTGTAGATCCTATTTAGACAGTTTATTTTGACTTGACAGCTCTCCCTCAAAAATTGTGTTTTCTAACGAATATGTGCAAGGACATTTTAGCCCTTTTTACTGACATTACGTAGAAGTTATCTGAAAAACAATGTTTTAAAGCATTTTTAATCATTTTGATTTCCCAATAAATAAGATTCCATCTTCTCGACATTTTCACACCGAAGTTCTGAAAAGGTGGCAAAGGAAGTACATTCTCGCCATAAGCAACAATGCAGCATGAAGGCAATGTGGCTGCTCATAGCACCACATTATGATAACGAGGATGTATTACCTGTGGAATGGCATTAGGGTTGTTAGCCTGAGTGTCATTCTGTAGAAGGCAACGCGTTTCCTGCACCGGCGTCAGTGGGTTCAGCACAAAACTGCAACAAAAACCACAATGTTAATTGCTATAAAAACCGACCAAGTGAGAGTCGCACACGAAGTGTACCATCACATACTTATACAATATACGCTTTTGGTACATACTCCTTTAGAAATATTATTTTAAAAAAGTTAGATGTCATACAATAACAACATGTAGTTCGGTATATACCTCAGTGTAATTTTTTTGTGGACCTTCTTTAGTGCCTTGTGAAATATTTTTTAAATTGAGCTCTAAATAAAATGAAACACGGCTGTAAAAATTTCAATGTAACATTTTGAGTGAGATCTGACTAAACACTATTAGAGTTGCGCCCAAAAAATGACCACTGTATCTTTATTGCTGCATGCTTCGAGTAACACAAATGTGCATAATCTCCCGAATCTCTAGTCTCGACTAGTACCTCTAAGTCTACTCAGAAGTTGTACTGCTCACTGAAGATGGCGTTGACTGACTGAACAATAAAACGATGATCAAGAATGGCCTGTGTTCTGCCACTTACATGTTACATCGCACCTAGCTGTTATCAGAAGAGGGCTCAATCGAAATTATATAATAGAAAGGATAATGGTAAAACAGCTTAGGCACTTTAATAATTTTATAATTAAAACAAGTTGCTGTTTATAGTATAAAAAAAATACATTTAAGCAGTTTATCCTATCAGCCAACGTATCGTTACCGTTAAGGTTTTAAGGGTGTTCCCGTAATAATATTCTGATCAACGTTAGAATGTAGCTAATGCCTACAGAAATGAGAATAATGATGATGCTTGGAACTTCTGGAACTCTACAGATTTTGTTGCTTTTTTAATGAAAGTGGCTAATTTTTTTTACAAAAATCGGTGTAATTGCATTCAAAGAACAATAAAATAACGGTACTCAGAAATAGGCATCAATGCCACAAGTAGGTTCACACAAGTCGGCCACCGTTCGGTAGAAAGCGTTTAATTGCAATGTACCTAGGTCTGCAATTTTTATGACCACACCATTGTTAACGGAATTTAACAGTTGTTTTATTCCAGCAATGTTCAATCGCAAGCCAGAATAACTGAATGCTATAGAAATGCGAATGGAAGCAAAGAACTGTGAAGTCACACATCGAAGAGAATACAGTTGTAAATTACCAATAACTTATAAATATTGGTTGATATTCCACAGCACATCTAGCTTCAAACTGTTTTGTTTTAAACTGGATGAGCAAATAATATAAACTAAGAAATAATTTTCAATGTTAGCTTTATCTACATTTTTCCTCATTCTTTCATCATAATTATTATCATTCCTCTCAGATGCACTTTAATGCCAGAGAAACACACTCTGGCATTACAGTGCATTGCACCGGGAAGGCCCAGCCCACTACCGGAGTCCTAAGGACTATGATATATGATAGCGGACCACAGTAATCATGTTCAGAACATTTCTACTATTCGTAAATAAACCACCGACACGTTGAAAGGTAGAATAGCTGCTATAAAATAGAAACTGCAGTAAAGGTAATTCAAACAGGTCACTCACAGGATACAAATATTAACACATTTATTTATAGGTAAGCAAAGTTCTTTAGATAGATAGATAGATAGATAATACTTTATTGCACACCACATAATAATTACACATAACATAAAAATAAAAAAATCTGAGTGATATACAATGGGCGGTCTTATCGCTAAAAGCGATCTCTTCCAGACAACCTTGGGATCTCTCTCTTTTCTGGCACTCCAGGTGTAGTGCAGTGGTGGCTGTGGTGGCTTTGGAGCATCCAAGCTAAATAGTTTTTGTGCGTGACATAGTGCTTTCTCGCACAAAAACCTATTTAGCTTTATACCATAACCACCCTGATTATATTCTTAGTATTTTTTTTTTATACAACTAGCTGATGGAACAAGCAGATGGTCCACCTGATGTTAAGTGGTAACCATCACCTATATACAAAACATTGCCCCGTAGGTCACGCACAATAGGAACGTGCCCTACGATGCACTGCCCTGCGTCCATCAACTTGAGGCATACAGATGTTAAGCCTCATGTACCTGTAATTACACCGGCGACCACACTCTTCAAACCGAAACACAGCGTTGCTGCTTGGCGGCAGAAAAAGGCGTGGTGGTAGTACTTCCCCGGACGAGCCCTTCACAAAGAGCTCTACTACTCTTAAAGTATAGCAACCGTGGAAAACTTGTCTGGATCAAAATTATTCGTGAATTCTCCTAAACGGTGATTTAACGGCCGCCGGTTTGACGGATGTGTGTCGTTTACTCGTTTTAACAGCCTGATGGAGTGTATCTCTAAACCATGTTACCTATGTTCATACTCCTAAAAGTTTACCCGATGGTAGGTAGGTACATTTGTCTAGACAAAATACATGAATAGACCATTCATTTTCTCCCAGCATTCATACTTAATCTACTCGAGTATCATTTATTACGAGCTCCTCTGTAATTCCAATACCTAGATATATAATTTACAGAACAAAACTAAACCACACTTTCGTTCGAGCTTGAGACTAGATGTCGAAAGATACGGCTTTTTAATGACCTAAAAGGCTCTGTACCATGATTACCTCAGTGTTTCTTAATTGAAGAGGCGCCGGATAGTAGCTACTTGTTTTAGTAATTGCATAGTAATAGGCGATGTAGATGCATTATCTATAAAATATATGGTGGCACGCATTAAAGAACAAAACACATGTAACATAATTGATGGATTAGTAGGCAAAAGATTATGGAAGCTACTCTGACTCGACGCAGACTCCTTTTACCATCAACATCACTACCTAGTATAATATAATATATAATAATAGTATAAAACAGTCGCTTTCTCTGTCCCTATATCTCTATGTCCCTATATGTAGGTATGCTTAAATCTTTAAAACTACGCAACGGATTTTGATGCGGTTTTTTTTAATAGATAGAGTGATTCAAGAGGAAGGTTTATACATGCATGATATGTGCATCCGTGCGAAGCAGGGGCGAACGGGCAGGTCGCTAGTAATAAATAAAATAGAGAAGGATTAAAAAGTTAAAAATGTAATTTCCGTTTGTCTTTCCTTTTTACACTTTTGAACATGCCCTAGTATTAGTGCTTTTGGAACAAAATTGTAGCGAAATGAAGAAACTAAAAACCAAATGAAAGACCACAGAAAAGAGGGGCCTCCTCTAATACAGGTTTATATAACTTAAAAGAGGAATCTTTTAATTTTTGATCTGCCTTTCTCATCGGTGTTAAAAAAAGAGTGGTCAGGATCATGTTTATTTAGTTTGTTATCAGTATAAGTTAAGGAACAATTAAAATACAAACACATTTACGTATTTATTTATATTTTGAAAGTATACGGTAAATAAGGTAGATTTCTCTCAGTAGTTCTAAAACTGGCCTCCACCTAGATTTTAATAACGGGACCTAATCGTACCTAATATTATTTGTTTACGATCAGCGGAGTGGCCTGCTACCGCAAACGGCTCGTTCAGCGCTATAATTATTGCTAGCGTTCATAAATATTTATGATTGATCCTGCTAATATTTATAAGACGCTGCTATAGTGCCTTAGACAGGGCAGATGAAGTAGGCTTTCCCAGCACTAACTATCTGCCATACCATGAGCTTGCTATGCTTAGTCAGCCTTATTTGACGACCTCTGTGGCGCAGCGGGCGAGAGCCTGCCTGCGACGCAAGAGGTTGCGGGTTCGATTCCCGCCTTGGAACAAATTTGTGTACGATCTGCAGAAATTTGTTCCGATGGTCTGGGTGTTTTCTATGTATAATAAAAAAATATCTATCTATGTAAGTATATAATATATTAAATATATCAGTTATCTAGTACCCATAACACAAGCTTTGAATAGCTTACTTTGGGGCTAGATAGTGCTGTGTGGATTGTCCAGCATTATTTATTTATTTATTTACAGCACTGACATCGATTGTCGAATAATAATACTATTAGTATTTTTTTTAAGCTACTACAGTAGATGGCGATGTTAAGCAACCGAGCAAAGTCTGTCACCTAGATATTATCCTATCCTACTAATATTATAAACGTGAAAGTTTGTAAGTATGGATGGATGGATGGATGGATGTTTGTTACTCTTTCACGCTGGAACGGCTGAGCGGATCTGGATGAAACTTGGCAGAGAGATACATTATAGTGTAGAATAACACATAGGCTACTTTTTATCCCGTAGGAATATTGGGATTTAAATCTGCGCGGGTGAAACCGCGGGGGGCAACTAGTTTATAATAGAAGCAAGTTAAAGTTTGAATTAAAATAGTTTCACTCGAATAAAGCCACGCGAGCATTCCACTAGTGGTTTTATAATATCATGCTTCAGTGTGGGAGCCCCATTACGTAGGTGCAATAGTTCAAGAATTGGCTACAAATGTACTGACAAATTACATGCCTCTATATTATTAATCGTTGTTTCGGTAGTCGTAAACATGAAAAAATATCTAAGCTGTGATTAATGTTCAAACGGAGCAGACTAATGATGCGGAATATCGTTTCGATTTCATAAGCAGAGTAGATGGTAGGTACAGTCTGCTGCATCAACAGGGTTTCTGTCAAAATGCTCGCGCCAAGTTAACGCCATTTTCATACATATCCCTTTAAACGAGGCGTGTGTGCAAATCTTCTGATCAAAATGGTTGTTTTGAATGCAACACTAACCCAAATTCAAGTAGTATACATTTATAATTTATATGGTCATTTTCTTATTATTCAAGATACGACTGAATAATAAGAAAATGACCATATGACTGACGATGACTTTAAAACTTACTAAATTGTACACGACTTGAAATCGTAAAATCTGGACATCGGTATGGGCACGAAAATAAAACCCCAAACATGCGGTGAAACACGCGAGTAATCGCATAGCAACGCCAAAAGGCGCGCACATGCTCACACGCGTCGGTCACAAATCGCCCAATTTCTGACCACACTGGCGCAATTTACGGAAACAGAAAAAATATTCAAGTATCAAACTGATTGCGCTAGATTAATTTCATTATTTTTTTGAAAATAAATAATGCTGGACAATCCACATAACACCAGCCCCAAAGTAAGCTACTCAAAGCTTGTGTTATGGATACTAGATAACTGATATATTTAATACATTATTACTTACATCATCATTATATATACTTACATAGATAGATATTTTTTATTATACATAGAAAACACTCAGACCAACGGAACAAATTTCTGCAGATCGTACACAAATTTGTTCCGAGGCGGGAATCGAACCCGCAACCTCTGCGTCGCAGGCGGACTCTTGCCCGCTGCGCCACTGAGGTCGTCAAATATACTACCTACCTGTGTAGTAAATTTTTCACTTTTAAATCGTCGCAGTCAAGAACGAGAAAAGTAAGTCAGCATTTCCGGACCACGACTCGTGTCGGTAGTAATTTATACTGTGTGCATGCCTCCAGCTTCCTCATATTGAAAATGTAATTTCTACAAATGCCAATATTTAAAGCATAATTAGTGCACTCATAGATTTGAATCATAATTTAGCTGCCAAATAAACAACGATGCTATAAGCTTATAATAGTGTGTAAGCTGGAGTAACATGTCTCCAGCTGCCTCAGTCAGTGTGGGCAAACGGCTAATGATAGAGATATATAGTAAACGCAAGGATTTAGTACCTATTTAGTGCACCTGGTACCAAAAATTTCAGGTCTGTAGCTAGGAAACTCTTCGAGTTATAAGACTTCATGAACGTGTAAGCTGGAGTAACGCTACGTGAAAAAGCATATGCTCGTTCTCTGGAATGGCTGGAGCTAGCAGGTTGCTTTAAGTCTCCAGATTTAGTACCAAACGAATTAGCGAGGTACCAAATATTTGAAGTGTCTCTGTTCAAAACTCTATGAGTTACAAGCTTTTCCAGCTTTTTTTGTTTGTCCAGCTTGCACATGTTGGATCTCAGCAACCACAATAGGTACAGACTCGGTTGATGTCTCTGAACCGAGCTATGAATTAGTGCACTCGGTACCAAAAATTTGGAATCTCTAGGACAAGCAGTTCTGTTGTAATCAGCAAAATAACATTTTACCGCCAAAAATTCAAAGCATTTCGACGCGACCATAAAAATGATGCGTTGCCGCTCTGAAGGTGATACTACGCGCCAGTCACTGGTTGCGTCTATTTTATTTTTTGTTTTTGTCACATCCGCATGAACATCCGCATTATTGGTGCGATGCGGATGTCCAAATCGATGCGGAAGTAACATACATAGATACAAGAGGTGCGTTTTTACTGGTAGGTAGCCCCTTTTTTTACCTTTTTGGCAGTGTTAAAATAACGGAGTTGTATCTGTATCTACATAGGTACCTACTCAAAGCGCCAGTTCTTTAACACCTAACACAGTACCCATAGGAGAAGTTAAGTAGTAAAACTAATAAATGATTAGGTACCTACGTAAATCTAAATTTACCTAATTATTTATTTAACTGCTACCTACCATAATACTGGTTTATATAGGTAGGAAGGATTCGTTTTTGCAAATCGAAAACCTCTCAAATTCGAATGACTTGACTTAGGTCTGATGACGATTCACTTGACATGACACTACCAAGATTAGATTGGCTGTTAAACTGTCAAAATACGGACGGACGGACATGCTGCTCGCTCCCTGCCTTGCCTGCAAATTCTGCAATATATATAATTGGTATATTTTAACCTCTCAAATTCGAATGACTTGACTTAGGTCTGATGACGATTCACTTGACATGACACTAGCAAGATTAGATTGGCTGTCAAACTGTCAAAATACGGACGGACGGACGTGCTGCTCGCTCCCTGCCTTGCCTGCAAATTCTGCAATATAATTGGTATATTTTATCAAAAAAATATATATATATATAAAATATAAAATGTCAAACCATACCAAACTATTTAATTAGATATGGCAACACACAACGCCCCGCTCTTCAACGCACATAGGAAAGAGAAGGGTATAATAATTATGCCTTCAGAAATTTAAAGGACTGAGTGCATACAAAAAAGACTCTTATCGCGGGTAAAATACGTTCAAATCCGCAGAGCGTAATATCACCTTCAGAGCGGCAACGCATCATTTTTATGGTCGCGTCGAAATGCTTTGAATTTTTGGCGGTATAATGTTATTTTGCTGATTACAACAGAACTGCTTGTCCTAGAGATTCCAAATTTTTGGTACCGAGTGCACTAATTCATAGCTCGGTTCAGAGACATCAACCGAGTCTGTACCTATTGTGGTTGCTGAGATCCAACATGTGCAAGCTGGACAAACAAAAAAAGCTGGAAAAGCTTGTAACTCATAGAGTTTTGAACAGAAACACTTCAAATATTTGGTACCTCGCTAATTCGTTTGGTACTAAATCTGGAGACTTAAAGCAACCTGCTAGCTCCAGCCATTCCAGAGAACGAGCATATGCTTTTTCACGTAGCGTTACTCCAGCTTACACGTTCATGAAGTCTTATAACTCGAAGAGTTTCCTAGCTACAGACCTGAAATTTTTGGTACCAGGTGCACTTAATAGGTACTAAATCCTTGCGTTTACTATATATCTCTATCATTAGCCGTTTGCCCACACTGACTGAGGCAGCTGGAGACATGTTACTCCAGCTTACACACTATTATAAGCTTATAGCATCGTTGTTTATTTGGCAGCTAAATTATGATTCAAATCTATGAGTGCACTAATTATGCTTTAAATATTGGCATTTATAGAAATTACATTTTCAATATGAGGAAGCTGGAGACATGCACACATTTATACTTGCTAATTGTTGACAAGTTTTTGTTCCGTTTTCCGATGTGAAACAACTTATTAGGTGAAAGGAATTTTGATGAACATTTCGGTGTTTAAACAGGGCTAGGTTAAAATTCATGGTCTTCCTTTTATTTCAGACACTTTGTTATTTAGCAAAAAAAATCCATATGATGAATGAAATCGTTCGGTTCGATTCCCGGTTCAACCATGTAATTATTTAAATATCTATGAATGCAGTCTAAATTGTTTTTAAAATTCAAATGATGACTTCTTTTAGTAAAATGCTCCATCTACAATATTCAAGGTACTTTCCCTCCATGTGGCATATCCGTGGGACGCCCTGATGATATACTTGTTTCACAAATCAATAAGACTTCGTTGCGTTACCAACTCATCTGTAAATATATACCTTCATGTGTATGGAACCTTTGAAGAACTTACGGAACCTGCATACCTACGGTTATGCATCAGACTACCCTGTTTGATTTTGAACTATTTGCTGTGAATTACGCATAGTTTATAATTATTTATATAGTATACATAACATAGGTAACGTAGAAGAAGAATCCCAATATTTCAAAATACATCATAAAATACACATATTACGTACTAACACATTGCTTCCACAATAAAAATAAAGATTCAATACTGCGCTTAAAAACGCTACTTTAGCATATATTTAGCCTCATAAAATATTTTTGTTTACCTTACTCAGGACCCATGTGATAGGTACATTTGTATGTAAGTAATAAAACAAAACCATGTCAAAGCAAAAAAAAAAATTTTATACTTCTTACTGTATGCTGCAACTACTCTAAAAAAACCCTTTGAAACATATAAGTATTCTTAATGTAACCCTGAGAGTGGACATAGCCCATAATTTCATAGAAATAGATTATAATTAGATCAAAAAAGAAAGAAGTCGCAACCCATGTCCTACCCCACTTTGCTAATGCTAAACACCGGTTGAGCCCACGGCTATTCTTACGTGTCGCATCACGTCGAAGGTATTATGTATTTATTATTTAATAAGCAATGGTTCGTCTCGCTCTAGGCTAAGCTAAGATAACATGACTGACAGGTTGTGACGCACCTTGAGGTGTGTTGCTGTGACGTAGGAGCGACGAATTTCAAGCAAGAGCTCTAATGGAGCCAAAGGTAATCCAGCTTTCCAATGATTAAAGTATTAGAAGACTTCTAAGACACCAAGCAACTGAATAGAAATCAATTTTAAAACAAGACTGAACAATGATTGAATGGCAAGGCAACCCTAGGCTACCATGAATTACATTTTAAATAATATTATATTATTCTACATTCTAAATAACACAAAGTAGGTATAGAGACTATTAAACCGTCTATTAAGCATGTAATGACTTAACTGTCGAGCTGTTTACACGGCTTATCATCCCGTTACGAAGCCTAATCCATTATACTTAAGCAACCTCGACGATTTACGATTATGACAAAATTGTATAAAGTACGATCTGATCGCCATCAGCCACTATCTGCCCGTTAGCCGACATCATAGCTTAGGAAACAAAGCTGTTTCACTCTAGTGCTGTCTTTGACCGCCACATTCCTCTTGCTTCATTCTACATGGCGATACCACGGGTCATTTTTGTTTGTGAAACTCGGATCGAATTCAGATTTTTTTCCAGAAAACCAGCTGCTCTTATCAAGCTACGATGGCATTGCATGCAGGCGTCAAAGCACACGCATTCTCTTTAACTATGCCATCAATCACAGGTAGTGAAAATCGGAAAGTAACTTGTAAGGTATTATATATCTTGGGCTCCATCTCACTCTATACTAATACGCTTTTGATGGCTGAATTAATGATCACGCTTGCAACCGGAGAAAGCTATTGTTTGTTTTTTTTTCGTGGCCAATTAAGCTGAAAACAACGTGTTGATTCTGCCGCTGTAGAAAGTCTGCCCAAAAACAATTTAAAATATGCCTCACAGTTATGGGGCATGTCGTTTGAGATTTTATCAGAACGACAGCATCTGATAGAAAGGTCGTGATCCTGCTTCGTCTCAGGTATTTGATCCAACTTGGATTTTGTCAGATGAGCGGTGTATCGCCGATCGCCTGCTCCCGAATACCGTATTTCATGATCGAAGTGGCACCGCAGTCACCGCTTGTACAGTTACCGATTGTTAAAATCACAGTCTTTTGTCAGATTGCTATTCTTTTGGACACATAGATTCCAGATAAGAAGCCGTACTTATTTGGTATTCTGTGGCATAAAATGCTTGACTAGAAGCTCGGCAAAGTTTCGTCTTGCAATTGGACACCGAATTGATTTTCATTTAAATTCGTACAAATTGATTTCGAGGGCTCTAACCAGCGTTGTAATATTGTTACACGCCTTATTCTGACTAATACAATTAGATATTCAGTTCTCATTTTCATTGCTGTGATAATACGTAGGTACGGCACATAGGTATTTCCTACACAACGAGAAAATCCTACACATGCTAATGCTCATGCCTGACTGGTTTTCTTATATGTTTTTTTTTCAACATAGACCTTATTCTGAGGCTCAATGTATCTAGTTAATGTTTCAATACAGCACAAACAACAATGTGATAAACATTTCACACGGGAATTAACAAAAGATCATAAACCTGTTAAAACTAGGTCCCTACTATTGGCCAGTATGGAACGGCGGAAAACCGCCAATCGCCATGAAACTATTCACTTGAAAATGGTGCGGACTGCGGACAATAATTCATTTTAAGACGTATGCGATCACTTTTACTGTTATCCAATTTGGAGCGCGGCGAGGTCGGTTTCCGCTTTTACACGGTTTGTGGGCAGCGATTGTAGAGACACATTGTTATTAACCAAGAGCGTGTCATTGGAATGCTTGGGCCGTCGTTCTGTGGTAGTGAAGCACTGCGGCGTGTGGCTGACTGACACACATTCCGTGACCTTAGCCGCGGCTTCGATGCGCACGTCTACGGCCTGCGCTGTGTCAATGTCAACTGTCAATGTCAACGCCAGCAGTCCAATCAACTTGCGATAATTTTGACAACAAAATTCTACCCATGCCCTGGCTAGTCATTTTAAAAGCACCTTAGTGTCTAAGTTCTGCAATAATGGCATTCTACAGAAGTACGGCGTATTATGTAGGTTAATGTGCCTTAGGCTGCCTAAGCACCTTCGCATTTGAGTCTGATCTCCGCAGACTAGGATGAATTTATATCCATCATTTCCAGTTGACCTCAGTCATTCATTTTTAAAAATCAACTGTCAATCTTTACATAGGAGCTTTAGTTTCGTCTCACCTATCTCATTACTATCCTTTTGTGCCACTTTCTCATTCTTACAACAGTCCTCTGTCAAAGGCACGTCTACATTATCAAGTGCAATCACGTCGATTGACGCGTATTGAATGACCAATGATTAGCTATAGGGTTATCTTACATCTGATTTCTCCGGGTTCTTCACGTCATTCTCTTGACTCGGTGGATCTTCACGTCAGTCGATTGGTATCTCAGACATTTAGGTTAGATAAGAAGATGGCACGTTGATTGTTTCGTGAGCTTGGCATAGAATACCTAAATAAATCCTTAATCGAAGTGAAATTTCCGCTTTAAGAATATTTAGCAATGTTTAAAGTATGTTTAGTAAGCAAGGTAACATAAGCTATCCCAACTAAATATCGTTTTTTATAAATGTTTGTGCACGAAAGCGGAAGGAGCCTAAATTATAGCCTATAATTGCTCGACAACATCCTCTTGGATCTTTTCACGACCAAAAGAGAAGACGTATGTTTGATGCTCGAATGTAACGAACTATCTTTAAAAATAAGCGCAATAGGCCTCCTGAATCTAAACTTTGTAAAACAGTTTCGCTTCTATATTTTATTAGTATTAACAATCGATTCCCAAAGATCACGATAAACCAATGGATGGTTGACGAGCGTTGTTATTGGTGATGCGAATTGTCCTCGACAATGGTCACATTGATTTTATTCAGCTTCTAGTTTTAATTAATGATGCCTTCTTATCTTTCATCGATTGATTGCTTTCCTAATCGTGCTGTCATTGTTCAACTGTGTTTTGTTGGGTGAAGTCATTGATTTATTATTTACGTAACGGCTTGCTGGGTAATGTGTGTATTTATTTTTTGAAATTAAGTTTTACCAACCTTAATTTCAAAAAATAAATACATTAAATACAATAAACATTTCAAAGAGTATGCCTTATTTCTAAATAATTTGCGGCGCCCTACATCAGTGTAGGTACGTGTCCTCGCCTAAGCTATACAGGTTGTCCCAGAACTCAACGTCAAGCCGAAACGGGGCGACAGGAATGATTGTAAACATCATGAGAAGAATCACATTTTTTTTTGAAAGAAAAAAACAAAAATCATTATTTTTGACTGTGATTCTTAGAAATATTATTTAAAGTTACGGGTTCAAAGTAAAAAATGAACAAAAATAATAAAAAATCACCACAATAACCGAAAAATGGTTACATATTGACCAAATTTTTAAGTTTTTAAATGCCCATAATTTTCGAACTGCATGGGTTAGATTTTTTTTTCTGATTTTTCTCATGATGTTCACAATCAATCCTGTCGTCCCGTTTCAGCTTGACTTTGAGTTCTGGGACATCCTGTATAACTGATGTATGTACGTTAGAAATAAATAAATCGAAATCTAAGTACAACTTACCTAAAAGACGCAGCTTGGCAGTCTGGTTCCTCTCGGCACCACCCCTGGCACTCATAAAGCGACAGGTTTCGCACCGTGTAGTATGCAGTTCCAGTAAAATCCAAATCTGTGAGCTTTTCGAACGCCGTCCGACCTGGTTTCAAACATTTATGTCAGCACGGCAATTTTCATTACATTTTTCCACTTAAATCTTTATAAATGGTAAGTGAACCTTGAACATATTTATGATCCACGGCAAATCTTTAAATACTAGCAAAATTTTGATCATGCGATAGCGGGTTCTGAAGGTAACAGCGTTTATTTTAGAGGCAATGAAAAAAGGGACTAGAGATTATGATTCACTTACACATAGATATTGTAGTCATCGCTATGATATTTCAGTAGCAAAGTAAGCACATTTTATTTTGAATACTGCAACTCGAGTTTTGGTGTTACATAATCCTTACAAATTAAGCTTCTTCTATTTGATTTACAGAGAAAGAAGTAGGTTTTTCCACTTTATATATTGTTCTCGGTTTAAGAAATAACATGATAGTTAATCAAAACCGTAACGTAATAACTCAAGACTTACATAGTACCGCTGAAGTTTGCAATAAAAAAAGCACGAGCCGCGCAACGCGCAGCGAATCGCCCCTCATGCCGACAAAGGCACTGCCTGAAACAAAAGAATAACATAGGTAAATACCTTATGCTTACCTACAAGTTACATTATAAACAACAAACATTATAAGAATCGATAGAATGACCAGCGTAGAGTCTAAGCCATAGGTAAAGATTTGAAATTGGGAGTAGGTACGGTAGTCTTTGACGCGTAACAAAACAACCTGAGGCGTAACGATGTTTTGCCTCATCTACAACATACTACGACGACCTCTGTGGCGCAGCGGGCGAGAGTCCGCCTGCGACGCTAGAGGTTGCGGGTTCGATTCCCGCCTCGGAACAAATTTGTGTACGATCTGCAGAAATTTGTTCCGTTGGTCTGGGTGTTTTCTATGTTTATAATAAAAAATATCTATCTATGTAAGTATGTAATGTATTAAATATATCAGTCATCTAGTACCCATAACACAAGCTTTGAGTAGCTTACTTTGGGTCTAGATGGTGCTGTGTGGATTGTCCAGCATTATCTACATATAATTTCACCCGTAACCATTCAGACTGAAACAATTTGAATTTCACAGCAACGCTACATGGCGACAGAAAAAGGCAAGTTGAATTCAAGTCTATTTCATCTCAAAACGTGGATTCATTTCCTGTCATCTTACGAAACAACATAGCATTTTCATTTTAATTGTTTTTCTAGTGTTATTTTGAGTTGTGTTGTGTAATTTTGGTGGTATTTTAACCAACATTACTTGTGGTCTTAGCATAAAGTGTAAGCATTTGAAATGAAAGTGTATTATGTGATATCGTGATTTGACCGAAAATGTTTAATTGTTTTGAAGAAACCGCCACCATTTTCTTCAAAACAATTGACTGACTTGACTTTGGACTGACGTGAGTAGAAACATAACTACAAAGAGTATAATCTCTGAATCACTTGACATTGGCAAGATTGTCTATGACAGGAGCCATAAAAAGAAGAAAGAAGAAGAATCTCAAAACGTCTTATTCATTGACATCATCCACGAAAAGATTTCGTATTATTCAGTATTATTTAATGAACTCGATGAAAAGCCGGTCAAGTAGCGAATAACTAGCAAATTGACATGTGTAAGCTTCTACTCGTATTATCCACTTACGAAGGCTAGAATTCAACGTAATTTATCGTAGCATCCGAACCAAGCACGTACCGCGAATTCCACAATCAATTCGGCATGATAATAACTTTATTGCCGCTCAATTGCTTCAAAGAGAATGCCTAAAAACATGTTGCTATAATTACATGGTTGGCAGGCAGGTCAAGCAGACAATCGCAACATGGATTCACGAAAGCCAATAGGAAAGTCAGTGACACGAATTTTCATTTACTTTTTTGCATCGCAATATCGCTTTCACTAATCTTTTTATCAAAGAATGAATGACCGATTGTAAAATGTGAAAGTGCAACATTGTGTAGAAGGTACCTATTATATGCTCGGTGATTCGAACTACCTTCAATTCATTCAGATTTCTGCGTGGTTCTAGGCATGTTTGATTTGAACGCATAAATTTTTGAAAGCAATCAATAAAACGAAATGCATCGGATGTATGTCATTAAAACTCTATATAAATTGCATTTACCACATACACCGCTATTTTAATGTAGGTTACTTTCTCAAAAGACACTTAGTCAAAAGTTACATATTTGGAAATCAGGTTAAGTTGATGTATGGACAGCATCAGGGATTGGTACATTAAATGAGTCCATTTGCTGACTATTGAGTACTGAATCAAAATAAAGTGGATGACAAATACTGCAATAAAAGATTTTCCACGTTCACCATTAAAATATAGTTTGTATTTAAAAACCTATTTAAACCCAAATCGTGTAGGTATAAATAATTGAAAATCAATTCTATTGTACAATTATTATCAGAAGTTAAAAATGGTTGAGGTTTTAAAATTCGATTATTGCATTAATTTGATTAAGTTGGAATTTAATAATATAATTAAAAGTATCATCAAACTTTTCATGATAATAATGATTCTAAAAAATAATCATGTAAAATTATGTAAACCATTTTTACTCGTTTCAATTTCTGAAGACATCACCTCTGATGCTGACTATAGGTGTCCCCTTGCTGCGATAATTTCTACGTGATACATAGTTCTCAAACTCTTCCGTTTATTCTGATTGCGTCCTACTCGAAGCTAATGTCTCGGTTGACCAATTAGGTACCTCAACTTAAACAAACCACAATAAAACGGCTTTGCGGTATCCGTGATTTGGGTTAAACTGTTCCCAACGCGAGATCTGACTTTGCAGCTCTATTATATGCAAAACGACGTAATCGTTGTCTTGATCTGAATAACTTTTATATGAATAGGCGAAGAAAGATGCAAAACAAACGAAGTTCACGTCAAAATCTCCTTGTTTCAAGTCATAATGCTGATGTTTAGTAATTAGACACCAGATCGTCTTTTGTTTTTTGTAATCATACATACGCTGCATGCAATATAAATATTATCTATACCTATGGTGCAATTGTTCTTTGAAACTTTACACTGTTCCCTAATATGTTAGTACTTCCCGTTAATCTGTAAGCTAAACAAAGGTTTACCTACCATCGTGACATTTCACAGCTCGCATGGCTGGATATGGTAAAACAACGGAAGGAGCCGTTACAGTTAGTTCACCTATACAGCACTTTTAGCACAGATATCTACGGCGGAACATTGCGCCAATCATTGTAATTCAACAATGAACTACAATAAATTTACGGCTTGTTCTGTACAAGGCGGTTTAGTACTGTTATGGAATTATTCGAGGCAGACGGATCTTAGAGATCTTATCAATGGACAGATTTTCCGCTGTTTTGTTCGCGTGAAAAACTGCAACTTTTCATTTATATATGCGAAAATATTTTTGCAATGTAGTAATATGTATTAAATGGGGCATGTCATGTGGAACATTATAAAAGTAATTCTAACAATGATTCAAATAAAAAATTTATAGGGCTCCGTTTCTATATAGATATCGTTTTCCGATATTTTGGCCAGTACTTTCCATGGCTACAGGAGCGAATGCGCGTTCCATTCGCGTCTTTGGCAAATGATTCGGTCTATTAAAAGAGTGCGAATAAATGAGTCCTTGGTACTTGAAACAATTATCACGGGCAAGCACAGGTGCTGACGTCGTGACGTATGCCACATAAATGGTTGCAACAGTTATATCACGATGCTTAGCGTGGCGCAGCGGGGCGCAGCCACCTTACTGTGCGCTCAAATTGCCCAATTTAACGGTGAAGCGTAGATATTATTATAATGGTATCACATGCCTGTGAAATGAGTGATTTATTGTTTTTAAAGCACTAAATTTCACGGCCGTACCGAACCTAAGCACTTTTTGTGTTTTAGTAACTTGCTAGCAAAAAACACAGGGTATTTAGTTATTACTCGTATATAACCTACTGGGCGTGATTAGAGGCCGATGGCGCGGGTGAATAACGTAGACCCGAATCAATAGGAAGGCCATATGGGTTTCAAATGCCATTCGGATAATACCTTTTGAGATAGGTTATTATTTTATAAGCTTTTTGCCGTTCTGAACTTGTTTTTTTTTTCTTATTACCTTTCTTGCTCTAATGGAGTTTCTTTCCAATCCTATGATGCAGGTAGTCCATAGAAACAATTATTAAATTTACGAATAGATACAAATATTTACAAGAAATAGAAAGCGAGAGCGCCTGTTTACAAGCGTGAGAGAAATAAAAAACATGAACTTGGTATAATAATCATAAACAAAAAGATAAGAAGCTGCACTGTCGTAGTTCACTTCAAATAATGTAATAAAATAGCGTTATCTGATCAGTGTGCGACTATCTAATGAGAAGCTACATTGTCGCTGGTATAAACCTAAAGTTTTGTGCCTAGCTGTAAAGTCATCGTTAGAGGCTTGTTAGCTGAACGGTAATTAAATGCAATTAGGTTTCAGACTTTACTACCGTAGCTCTTCAGCCTTATAATGAACGTAAAGAAGCCCAATATACTTGAACGACCAAAGTTTTACTACAATAAACCTAACTAAGTAGAATATTTCTGTGTTGTTCCTGAGCTTGGATCTCTATCTAAAGTTTTTTATTTTACCTATTTCAATGGGTTTAGGCCTAGGGTGCTGTGCCTTTTAGTTCTTCCCTTCTTCGTAGTTTCTTGAAGTCTAAATTTCACTCGATCATTATTTAATAAATTCATATTATTTTTCATTTAATCTACTATCTTATGACAAGGTTCAAATTAAATCTAGTAACAGATGGTAATGTTTAAGCAATTTTGGTCTGTAAACAAATTATTTAATTATAATAATTTAAAACCCTCAGGCTAAACGGTAGGTTGTAAAGTACGGTCAGCAATAGAAGTAGATAAACATAATAAGGATTATAAAATTAAAATAGTCATTTCTTAATCCACCATAATCTTCATGAAAGTTTTGAACTGCATTTAAATAGGTATCGAATCTAAGCCATGACTATCGACATATTATTATCAAAGTAGCGATTTGTTTGATGAATCCTGATAAAAACTGTTTGATTAACTAAAAATTGTTTATCTACTTTTTCTCTGACCGTGTACAGAGTTAGTTCACATCATTCTTGAAGGAGGTTATGCTTGCATACTCTTTGATTACATACGAGAAGACCAACATGTAATCAAGCTTGAATAAAGGATTTCAATAATAAATGCACAATGGCTTTGTGTTCCCATCGCAGCGGAGGCGCCTCGAGATTAGTGGTTGGTTTTTAATAACCAACCATGATTACGGGCTAACCGACAATTATTCCCGTTGAAGTCGGTACAAATGAATTATGTTTTATGTTTCCTGTAGGTATACAATATT
Source organism: Plemyria rubiginata (assembly GCA_963576535.1). Taxonomy (NCBI): domain Eukaryota; kingdom Metazoa; phylum Arthropoda; class Insecta; order Lepidoptera; family Geometridae; genus Plemyria; species Plemyria rubiginata. The sequence continues at coordinate 8,860,240 of OY754908.1, read as the reverse complement.
TGAACCTATGGTCATAGGATGGGATTAGCTGGACTCTTCTAAACAACGCACTAGAGACGCAACAGTAAATGTGTGAAAGATCGTGGTTTATTTAATTAATCTTATTCTAATTTGCGTGATGACAATCGATGTTTTTCTGTAAATGTTTTTTTGTGTGGTTGGGGCTAATATATTGCGTTATGTTAAACTTCCTCCACTATTTATAATATCATAAAATATTTTTATAAAGGTTATTAGTTGAGTCGGATGTGCTATTATGTGCCATGAAGATAATGATATTAAATAAATCTTTATCACCATAAAATCGAATAAACCGTTATAATTAGTTTTCGACTTTGCTTGCTTCTTCAAAACTGTTTGGTTAGTTATTCAAAAATGTCGTAATTTCAGTTACGAGTATAGATATCTCCATGTTATCTCGGTAATACAGAAAGAAAGAAAATATATTTTTGTGTTGAAACCAAAATGTACCGTCTAGGTAAGAAGTATGTCATTAATTATAATTTGAAATTGCCCGACTTGGCCAGATACAACTGAACTTTTATTGCAACTTTCTACTCAGCGAGATTGAAGTCTATTAGAATCTGAATGGAGAATTGTGTAGTGATTAGTCGCTAATGTTGTTTGTTTGAAGATCAATAAAGAAAGCGACCCTGACCTAAAGTCATTTTGTCAAATCATGTTCGTAATCCGACGTCTCATCGAAGAGGCGCCAGCGCGTCCAGCTATTCTTAATTGTTGAATGATGACGTGTACCATTTCGAAGAAACCTACTGACTCAAATTACGCACCGTGACTTAGTTCATCAAATGGTTTTACAGCTATGATTTGATATTTATTACAAAAAATTCACTTAAACATCATCACAGAGTATAAATAAATACAGTTGAGGCCTTTGCCACAAAACAAGTTTCTACGCAAACAAAATGTTAACTTTTTAAATGAAAATTGAACTCATGCCATCAATCGATTACTACGCATAACCCAAGGGGTCTACTTTGTAAAACGATAACAAAGGTTCGTATTGACGTTTTCCCGTTATTGTCGTTTTGTGTCATTGCGTGGTATACGCAACAACGACAACACTATCAGATTACTTTTTTTGTCATTTTGGGAAGCTTTTTCATTTCTATTGTTTTTTTTAGTTTTTCTGTTATTTCGGTGATATTTTAAGCAAGGTACCTTGAGGTCTTAGCATAAGTGTAAATGAATGTGTATTATGCGGTAATATTGATTAAAAAGAAAAAGTTTCGTAGGTTTTGAAAAAAAAACCGCCACCTTTTTCTTCAAAACTAATGACGCCCGAGTTAACTATCGACGGAGTTCAACTAAGTAGGTACCTATAAAGTATTTGATAAATATCGATTGACACTGGCAAGATTGTCTTTTGAATGACGCACAGGAGCCATAAACGGTAAATTGTATTACAGCTTCGTCCGCGCTGTTTCTTACCTCTTCGGCTATAGCGTACTTTTGGAAAACGGTAACCAAACACAGACTTCGTGCTGTGTGTTAGTGCCCGTTTTATATCACAAACTGATTTGAAAGGACACATGCTGGTAATTAGAATTACTCAAACGGTAATTGAATTTGTCTTTACGATTTTACTTCTATATAAGGCACTTAACTAACGCTATTAGTGTACGTGTATCTATCGTATTTTCTATCAAGATTAGAGACCTTTTAATATTGATTATTACTGAGTAGCGATGTGAAGCAATAATGATAATCCTCCTAGCACTACATTGTTTTGTGTGAAAGTTTGAAATAAATAAATTAATAAAATAATTATAAAAAATCATTTATTACTCTAAACAAAGCAAGCTTAAAAATAAATCGAATAATAAAATTGTAGCAAGGATAGTTTTCGAGCAAAACTTACTGAAAATATTAACTTACTGTTGTTTTGTAGAGTTGGAAGAAATTTGATTATCTGTAAAATTCCTCGCTCTTCCTGATACTTAAGCATCATTACCAACGGCCTGAGGTCAAAGTAAATGTTCTAACAGAACTGGTACTATCCTACGACTAAGTAGAAGTTACGGTCTCTCTGAGATCTTTGATGTCGGCCGTGGGTCAGGCGCACGTGCCCAACCCGCTCCGCCTACGATTAGATTCAGATAATCACGCAAAACAAGTATCGGGATCTCGTAGCTGAATTTATATTTGCTGTTATACATATCTGTAAATCTCTAGTATATATGAACTGTACTATGAAATCAACGGTAGGCCAGCATGTAAGGCGGTGAATAATGATAAAATATTTATCTAATTATGAAAAGTAATTTTGTAGTATTCAAAAATCAACCAGCTGTAAATCGAATTATCAGTTCTTGAACTAAAATCTCTAATTCTATCTATCAAAGAGGTAAATCTAGTTATACTCTGTAAAGTAGTGACTGGTGGTTTGATCATTTTGTGTGTTTGGGGTGTACACTTCTTGACATTTTATATACCTTACCTACGGCACTCGCGAGATCAACAAAAATCGAACGATACATATTTCATTTACTAAAATTCATCAACCTGTTAAGGCTGCATTAGCGCACAAAGATAACCTTTCTAGATATCTCTCTAGCTCTGTTTCATGGGTCATAATAGCCTTTGTCCCAACGAAAAAGTGCCGCTGAATTATGATTACAGGGTGTTAATGTGTAAAACATGTTCAAATTTCCCTAAAAATGTCGTTACTGTCACGTCGTCGACTGTGAAATAATGCAGCTTTTGACCATAAACTATCAACATGCAACGACTGTCGCGGCTTGTCCAAAAGGCGGTAAAAGTAACACGTTAATAAAACAAAGTATTTTCTGATAAAAGTTATGACAAACATAAAGTTTATCTCATAGAATAATCAGTAATAAAGCATAGGGTATGGTTAGCAACAAAAATAATCACTATGCCAGACAATACCATAACTGTGAACTGCTATTCTCATTGTACCCTGATGAGAGTTGCCATGCTCACCAGTCATAATTTTAGTTTTACTTCTGTTACTGACTGTACTCTCATAGTTATTGCACGTGTAGTGTAGATGGATGCCCCGATACCAGTCCGTATGTCACAGTGGTAGCCGACAATGGCCGAACTTGACCGAGCGGTAACGGTACTGCGAGCACCGTCGCGTCGAGACAATGCGTGCGCGCAGGTTGCTCGGCTGACCTAATTATCCCACAACTGGGTTATCCTCGAATGCGTGTGAAATTTTATATTTTCACGCGCAGTTTATGTGTATTTTTGTAAGTTCCCATGGATTTATGTATGGTCAATTTAGGTAAGATGTTATGACCGAGTGAAAGTTATGTCTACCTCATGTCCATTGTGCATACAATAGATAAATTAATTCCTTCCTAATGTCTATTCTACTGTCTATTCTATTTAATGTGTACTCAACATAACACAAAGGTTAGCTGGAAGAAAATGCTAAGTAGCATTAAGTTCGCCTATGTACTTCATTTATGTGCAATAAAGAATTTTCTTATCTTATCTTATCTATTAGTATTCTTTTGAATCTATGCGCGCGGTGATGGGATCAGTGCACCTCTAAGATGCACCTTTCGAGCACTTATTATAATAATAATTATTATTAATTGTATTATACATCGATATTTGAACTAATTTTAATGAAGAAACTTTTAAAAACGTAAAAAATTACATTAATTACAATTAAATAATTAAATGAGAATTTCTTTCTCAGGTCCTAGATTATTCTGATAAGATTGTTAATTATGCGCTAACAGCCCGATGTTGAATACGAAATGCCTAAGGCTTAGTTCGTGTAAGCTCTGATAGAAAAAAAGAAAGGGAGTGTGAACAAAAACACCTACGCAATTTACGGCCTGACTCGATGCTAAATAACCTTTTTTCAGTTTGGTTTTTGAATGGTACTGAGAAGTTTTCACTTATACCTACGACTACAATTATTTTGTTCGAGCGGTATAAAAAGAACAAGCAGTTTCACAAGTTTCACAAATAAGTAAATCACCTCTCTTTTTGTTATTTTCGTTGTTTTTTTATCTTCGAATGAAAATTCTTTTTCAAGCCTTTGCCGTTGTTGCATTTGTTGCGAAATAGAATTCTATTATTTTTTTCTAATAATATCATAGATAGTATGTATGTATAGTGTACATTACTATAGTTTATAGGTATATGTATAGTAGTTGGTATACTCAGCTTTTAAAATAGTTGATTTTTATGTCTAAACTACACATTAGCTGCAAAAGCCTTTGCTCTATATTTAGCGTCAGTAACCATAATTTGATGATTCTAGATAAAGAGGCATTGCGTGTTTAAAGTACCTATGCAAAGACCACGGCTTGTCGCTGTCAGGGACTAGCCCGTGGTTAGATGGTACAGTCAACACTAGAAGTCAATCATTATCGGCGAATTCAAGATCCATTAGTAACGTCAGGTTTTGTCTTTAGTTTATAAGCAAACCGAAAGCTAAGGAGACAAAAATTTTAAACTAGTCAGGAAATAAAACTGGCTAAGCTAAAAAAATTATTACTGCTTTTGTGCTACTTTGCCTGAATATTTCATTTAAACTTGTGAGCTTTTTGCACACATAGGGTACATCTTAAGGCACACATAGAGGCGTAATTAAAAAAAAGACAAACATACCCTCAAATATCTTACTACTAGGATGTGCACATGATTTAGGGTGTATGTGTATGTATTGTTAAAATCCTTCCTGCGTTAAATGTTTAAAACACAAAATATCATACACTTTAAACGCTGGTTGTACGCGATGGCGACATTTGCATGCGATAATGGAAAAACGTTTCATTTGGAGCAACGAAGGCATGTGATTAGGGTAAGGAATATGCAAAGGAGTGTGTAACAGCTTTGGTAGGAATGCGAGTCTATGCTGTGTCGATCGATGTTGAAGTTGCAAACATTTGCATCCTTTAGATAAATTGAATTTAGCAAAGGATTCATCATCATCATCAGCCTAAAGAAGTCCACTGCTGGTCATAGGCCTCCCCTATACGTTTCTAGGAAGAAAGTACCTGGAAAGGTAGGTCCTAGTAATGTAGGAAAGGAAACGAATACTAGAAGTAAAAGACATAGGCGTATCCTTAAGATAAGGATTAGTAAAATTAATGAACACTATTTTTTTAATAATTGATTTCATAATTACCATTAAACCCCGTTAATTCCAAATACTATTTTCTCACCGGAAATGTTAAATGTAAACTAATAAAGAAGCTACTCTTGCTCAGGGACTCAGATATAAATAATGCAACGGCGTCCGCGATTACCTCGATAGTTGTACCAATAATGTGTACGACCTTATCACAAGGTCGTAAAGTTCAATTTAGAGGTGATTTGACCAAGGAGGTCTAAAGTCTGAGCCAATTTTCAAAACCTATCCACATGTATATGAAATCATTAAACCTTATCACATGGTGTTAAGATTGAATTTCAAAACGCTCTATTTATGTTAAATGGCACTAAACGTGGAGAAAAGCCAACGGTATGGAAAGCCGGCCACCGCGTGACGGTTAAAATTTATTGTGGCTTTAAGCCACTTACTTTGTGACCAAAACGACATTGACGGCCTAAGCGTAGACGAGACATCTAATACCCACTACTTATTTTTTTATGAAAGAAAGAAATTGAAGTACGAAATCTATAAAACTTTACCTATGTACTTCCGATTTGAGGTTCGAGTATGCCTTTTGGCTGCAGCTCTGTTAGAACCTTCAGTTAGAAGGACTTTCGAAAACTAAGCGCGTCTATGGATTCGTTTATTCATAGACTAAAACACGTGTAGCAAGTAATTTCCTTCATATAAACTTCTACAAGTCTAAGTCTAAGACTAAGTCTCAACTTGTACAAGTCATCTTGATTGCATGCATACATCGGAAACCCTTGATGCGCACATCAATATACCTTCCTTCATTAAGTACTCACAATGCTCGTAAGTTTACCCGTAGCAAGCACGATCCAGCGTAGAGACTAGAGACTAGACGTTGAATACAATTTACTGTATAACTCTGGACATCTTTTATTTAGCAGTGACAGCGAAGAGGATTTAACTAAACAAAACGGCCGTAACTAAATGTAAATTTATGCCCAGACAGACATTGTATCGGACAATATAGCTTTCTGCAGGACGCTAACAAGGAAGCGAGGCATTTGAGAGCTAGACCGCATAGCGAGTCACGCATTCACTGTCCGACATCCAACATGCGGAATCTCTGCAGGAATTTTAATAACCTTACATGCAAACTTGTTGGTTAATGAACATCGAGCCTTAAACGCCGCAATGGCCGGACCCATGGAAAGGCTTCGGAATACAGTAAGCCTGATTGAGTAGGACCAGACTAAATGCCCTATGGCATTGCGTATGGAATACTTCAGTACTACGTATTAAAATTAAATGTTATCCTTTAAGCAATGAATTGAACTACTGTTAGAGTTAATTTACATAAGTAAAATTTACAAAAGTAGTATAGTAGTATATATGCCTTTACATCTAATATAGATGATTTATACATAATAAAGAGCGTTTGATATTCATGATTTAAGATTTATTTTATTATTATTAAATACTACAGGTATTATTATTTATTATAATGGGGATTATTATAATTTATTTTTATATAATTGATTTCATAAACAGGCAGTTTTCAGTGCGATTCTAGTTAGTCGAACATAAAAAATCGCAGTAATCGCAGAAACGGCAAAAATCACGTACAACAAACATGGCAGTCCCCCTTAAATATTAATGTTATCTTAATTTTGTGTATATAAATAAATGTTCCGTGAATATTTCAAGCGTCTACCTGTTACCGTTATGATAATTTATTTTTTTCATTCCGTTTTTTAGTAGGTATTTGTTGTTATAGCAACAGAATACATAATCAGTGAAAATGTCAACCGTTTAACTATCACGGTTCATGAGATACAGCCTGGTGACAGACGGACAGAGACGGACGGACAGCGGGGTCATAATGGGGCTCGTTTTAACCCTCCGTACCCAAGTTCGTAACCCAAAAATTGTATGTGTCTGCATATTGCAGAAAGTGATTTTAGTCCAATGATAAATATTAAAAATTGTGTGCAATTAGCAGTCACGGTTGTCAGCGTTTGCGCGACGGTTGTCAGCGCAACAAGCTTACAAAAGCAGCAGCCACCAAACGACGACTTCTATGACAATAGTTGCTGTAATGTATCGTGTTTTTTCTCATCAAGACATTAGGCTATTACCTGGCAGGTACCTATTACAGCCCATTTCTCTAGAAACTCCTCCAACCAACTCCAACTCCTTTGACCTCGGGCATACAACTGCCTCGCGTTACCTGTCACTCATGCTTACAGAAGTAGCCTGCTATATCTCAATTGCCACTTATTTACTACACAGTAAGCCTATTAGCTGTCGAACCATTCGAATTTGCTGTTGTCTAGAAACTTGTTACAAAAGGTGTAGTTCGAAGCTTCTTATATCGAACAATCTCGCGAAGAAAAATGTTTGTCAGTGCCCAATAGGTACCTCTTTTATAAATATTTTAACAATCAAGCTGTTTCATGACTAACATTTTTATAGCACTTTCACTGTCAATGTTTTGTATACAAATCGTTCAATATTGAAGAGTACCTACCTATGTACCTATTTGAATTTCGATCGATCATAATTTACAAACAAATCACCTGCGCGCGCTCAATGGTGATAAATCTAAACGATCAATAGAAGCCGTGTTTTGCCGCCCACGCGACTCTGTCTTGTGTCGACCAATCAAACAATGACGCTATAAATCAAAACAAAGACCACTGTCGACTAGAACATTACTGCCTGAATGCTTCAAAGTGTGAGATAATATAATGAAACAGTTATCGCTCTTATAAGAGATGAGCCAACTGGTGACTAGCGCTTGCGCGTATGCACTGCTTTGATGCACACTAGACTTTATTGATCCCTACAAAGCTGGTCTGAAAGTCAAGTGGGTCTGAATATGCTGGTTGTGGCGTGTTCTAGTGTGCAATCTTGTCTTTCAAATGTGCAATTCAAACGCTTGACTGCGCAAAAAGAGTGATCTACTAAACGAGAGTTCACAGGCGTCTCACGGACGTTCTATTGTTTTTCTGTCTATTTTTCTATCGATTTAATTATTTATTGTGATGATTTATAGAAATATTTAAGTTTTCAGTTGAATTGACCGTGTTAAAAACTTCTACACCAAACGACACTTTGTCTTATCCAATGCTAATAAACTTACCCGCTTTGTGTAATAAATATTCAGTGTCTCAGGCCTCAAAATCTGCAACAAATGAAAAATGCATGTTAGCAATGAATTTTGTATTGGTATCGTAAGTAATTCTAAACGCCTTATCCTACGAGTAATATTAATTTAATAAAGTATATGAATAAACATGGAAGAAACAGAAAGTGTTAGATCTCATTCAACTACGATATAAACCGTTACAAAATCTGGTAATGTTTGCCAAAGATCGCCGCAATTGGTGCAAGAGTAAACACGCACACTTTCTTCGTTCCAAATTGAGCTGTCAATTAGAAAAACTTCGTACAAATAAGAGTCATAAACACTTATATTCGTTCATCAATATGCATGCACATGTTAGTTGGTAGCCGATGCAAAATCCTCACTATTTATAACTCCATGAAGACATTGGCGCCACATAACATTCCGTACTAATGACCAACATCAATTCTTTGGTTCCAACACTCGGGTGAAATAAGCAATCTATAAAAAGAGCAGTTTTTATAGGCGTAGGTATCTCCTCAGCTAAGAGCTATGTTCAAAATACGTTAGTCATCACACTTGTATTTCTAGCGACTAATAGCTTTCTTTATAACAAACATAAAATAATATAGGTTTGCATTCAAAATAAAAAAGTATATAGGTACGAGTACATTCTACTGGAGGAGGATGGATGGATGGATGTTTGTTACACTTTCACGCCGGAACGGCTGAACGAATCTGGATGAAACTTGGCAGAGAGATAGATTATGGTCTGGAATAGCACATATGCTACTTTTATGCCGTGGGAATACTGGGATTTAAATCTGCACGGGTGAAACCGCGGGGCGCAACTAGTGTATGATATGAGCTATGGTGTATATGCGGTTCTCACAGTACAAGCGTTGCTACGCCCGGGGCTAGTGCGCACTAGCTCGCTAGTGTGGAATGTCCACCAATAGTTAGTAAAAAAACAGTTTGAAAGATTGGAGTGGTGAGATAAATCTTGCTTTCACTGCAAAAAGAGAATCTATTAGAGTAGAATTATTCTTAAAAGAAGCTATAGCTTGTTACTCTTCCATTCATTTGACTCAACACATCTGGCACAGCGACTTGCGAATTTTAACACCCTATTAATCAATATAGCAAGTGAAATCTAGCATCCGTTAAATTACTTTCAATTTGTGATGTGAGTCAGGCATTATTTAAATTTCAATTATTACATCTCTAATGGATAAAAGTGATAGTTCGTCATATATCATTAGTTACTTTCTTTAATTTTTATTTTTGTTTTATCTATTTTTGTGGTTCTGAAATTGTTTAACGACACAGAATCTGTAATAGCTTTGTTAAAACAACAAAGCTTTAGAAAAAACTATGAACTTGTATGAGTATTATAACTTCATTTGGCCTTAACTCAGTTTGTGTGGTAGTAGCCACTTATATAAATCAAAGTATATAGTTTTTACATTAGGTTATAAAAATTCTTCTTCCAAGTTTCATCTAAATTCATGCAGCCCTTACGGAGATGTGCCACAAGCTTTTGCATTTATATTATTATAGTAGGATCAATGTTTTACCAAACATTCTAAAGTACGAGTATTGGAAAAGCGGGATATTTTATACATAGCCCTACTTAATAATACTACTTAAATTCATTTGATATTAGAACAAGATGAGGTCCGGGATAAACGTGCACGGGCGCCTTGCAAATAAACCACAGCACGACTGTTGGACAGTCAGCAACAAAAGTTCATAAAAGTTTGATGATTAAATGATAAATTACTCCAACACAAGAAATAACCAACATTTTCATCAAAGTTTTGGCCAATATTTGACAATTTGCTCTGACTTATAATAGTTTCAAAGTACAGTTATCATTAATTACTAACAAAAGAGATCCCAACCCGATTTATACGTTGCATACTGTTTACTGTAATAACAATAAAAGTTTTCAATTTATTTCTACGTAATGTAAAGTAAAAGTAAAAAAACTGTTAATCCACCTTTTCTACTGATTGTACCAACCTTTGTGTTACCTACTGCTTTGTACTTAGGAAATGGCGTTAGAGCCGAGCACCATATCGCCGCGGGGTCGGTCGTGCTTTAAACGGAAAATAAAAGGTGAAAATCGCAATGGGAATGGTTTCTATCGGGGTCCAGTCGGCTCCCCTTTATCCGCAGCTGATCGCGCTAGCCACTAGACAATGTGGTGAGGACGGAGCGGGGGGCTAGGGACGAAGCAGGGGAAGGGGCGCATGACCGCGCAGGGCGCAATGACCTTGCCCGCGCATTCCACCTTCTCTGAAGGCTCCCTCCAGGCTCTCCCTATCCCAGTCTCCTTTAAATTATAAGGGAATAGCAAAGCGTATCGCTCACATTGTAAATCACAATGCCTATTCAATAGAGCTATTAGTGCGATAACGCGGTGCAGTATACTTTTTGTACGCTATCCTGAAATATTGTCTGTTCACTATCGAGTACTTGAAACCTTGGTGGTCTCGGCTATGTTTTAAAAGCCTCAGATAAGAACTTATTTTGTAGCGATTTGCACGTTTAACCTTAGTTCTGAAAACACACACCTGCCTACCTCTGCAATATTTGTTTGTAAACTGGCTTTATCGACTGACCCATTACGCAATAGACACGGTTATAGAACAGCGCTTTTGAGTGGAAACTCAAACATTTCTAATACCTTCTCCAACGGAATGTCAGAACTAGGTTAATAACCTCTCAGAAAACATACAAAACGAATAGAGCAAACAAGGTAAGTAAACACAGATCGGTTTTTAACAAGAATTCCTAAAAGTGACTAAAGTGTCGAACCTTGCTAGCTTTGACCTACATTCAATGCGCACTACATTTACCACACGCTAGAGTACAATGGTACTTAGCTTTTCATTTTAATCGTGGCTAAAACAAGGTTTAATCACAAATAAATACAGTAATCTTACGAGCACTGCTGACAATGCTTATGGCCGTGTACTAGATATTGTGCTTGGTTGAAGTAGCAAATTGGCACCTAAAATAACGGATTCTGAAATAATCGGGAAACCACGAGTTTACCCAGAAACAGTTTCAACTCCAAATTGGTATAAAAACCCACGCCGGTGGACGAAATGTCCACGAAGCGTAACATAAACACACATAACGAGATAGTCGGTATTGTTTGCTTGCTGAGAGCTGCGCCTACGCAGACTTCATTTCTGTGACTTTGAGTGTTCGCAACTAAGTGCGACCCATTTCTGTTTTGTTATATTTTAGTGACCATGTCATCGTTTTCATGGTGGTATCAAATTATTTATATTTTATTATAACTTATAAGAAAGCTCTTAATTAAATTCGTTATAAACATCAAGGACTTGGGCGCATCCAGCAAGGACTGGCCGAATTTGAGACGAGACGGAGATGTGAAGGAAGAGCAGCAGCGGAAAAGAACAAGTTCATGAAAAAAACATCAAAACTATCATTACTGACTAAGTAGGGTATTATTTTAGAAATGCTTATTTTACTACAAAAAATACAAACGTCTTGGATCATTGTCAAAGGCGTCTAGAAACAAATGCAACACGGTGTAAAAGATGAAAGATGACTTTTGCTATCGGAATGAAAGGATGCAAACTAGAGCTCAACGATATCCTTTTCGATCAGCATCTAAGTTTATTAATATAACTTGATAGAGTTCACTGATGCTGCACTAGACTGAGTATAGTTCAAGATTAAGGAATCCTGTTTATAAGATACAGATAAACATCCATCATCCTGCATAAAAGCCTTTTTTACCAGTTCTCCGCCTTAATGTGACATTGAACTCGCACTTGAAATAAACTAATAGCGACCAGTCTCTATTACGTCAATTACGTCGCATAATTGCTAGGCCAAGCGAACTGGTCGTGCCTTATTCAGAGTGTTCAATTGCATAAGAAGTTTCTTCAGTAATATGTATGTAACAGTATACAGATGTAGAGTATTCGTGACTGGATCGTATTTTACAAAACATATGTTCTTTCATGCGGTTACAATTTTATGTAAGGCGATAAAATAAGAACTAAGATTGCAATGTTTCGATTTGAAGAGTTATATATATATACGATACTATTATTCTACGATACTTTATATTATTATTTTTACTTTCTTTATATTATTCTAAATAATAAAATCCTAACATTACGATATACAAATCCAAAATAAGTCTCTTCATGGTTCAATGGTAATCCATCAGTTACTGCATATAATTGCAAAAGCAATCAGACCTTCGCCGCATTCTTAAATGGCGATGATCACATTCTCAAGAAGCTAACAGCACAGGTCGACATTAACGACAAGTCCATAAAAAGCCATGATTTTAATTGACACAAAGAGCACAAAAAGATCACCAACATTAAACGATTTACAGCTACATTACAACCGAGAAGCATTTTCTAAAAATGTGTCTCAAAGTAAAGTAGGCAGGCAGTTGGGTTACCCTATTTATTATATGCCATTCAAAGCAACCGTATCAGTTATTTTTCTGAAACTGTGCCACAAACCAAAATAAGGAGTACGGTCAGAGTTTTTTAAAAATTGTGTCATAAAATAAAAGTAAAGTTACCATGGCAGTCAAAGTTATAGGATCAAAGTAAATTATTCTGATACTGAGTCACAAATATATAAAATAACAAAATAAAATGTAGGATTACCACGCCATTCAAAGTAATAATTTATTTCTTAATATGATTCAAATTGATTAATTTAAAAAACATAGCTCCTAAGTTAAGATTTTGCTAGAGTACACTACCGTCTTGCTTTCGTTTTATATTTTCTCCCAAAAGTTATCAGGAAGAGATTGCTTTCAGTGATCATGCTGAAAGTGTTGAAATGAAAATGCTGTTGTACCTAAATTTTTAAATTTAGTCTGTTTTCTTTTGCGTAAACTAATGTATTTACCTCTAAAGGTCTATGTTAACTACTCTTCGACGATTTTTGTGGCTCGTCATACCAATAGGAAGGACTAAAGACTACCCTGTAACAATGTAGCATATACCTGTAAGTTGTCGTAAATACCAGCCTTTGTAATTTCACATCGATCATTGCAACTGTTCACACGAACAAGTTGTTAGTTCAGGATGTTGTTTGAAAGTGTTAGTTTATGCTCACATTCGATTTTCAGTGTAGAAAGATAATTAGCTGTGTATCGACAATAATAATATATGTGTAGAACAAACTTGCATTATTCTCTCCGGTAAGAATTTACCCCTGACTGATGGCTGGTAGACGTTTTATGAACTAAAGGTGGATATTATACACTAGAGCATTTTCTCGATCATCTGTACGTAATGTAACATTCTTACGAATGGAATTGAAAATCAAATTCTTACGAATCTTAGAGCTGCTTGTTGTTCTGTTACAAGTAAATGCTAGTCTATACCTAAACACATTAAAAGCAACACATGCATTTTGCTTCAGCCTTTCTCCTTCTGCCAATCAGACAACATCGCTAATGATAAGGTTTCAACAACATCATACCAAAAAAGGTGTAAAGGCGGTTTTTTTGAAATGTTTGTGGCTTATGTACTTTTATTTGGCATCTTCAACATTGGGGGATCATGAAATTGGTTCTATCAGCCACCCAGTGAGACTTGTATCTAGCGTAAACTAGATTTGTCACACAGCAGGCGTGTCGTGGAGAGGCTATTTCCTGTCAAGTTGCGCGTTTCCATGTCATCGCACCCTGTACAGTACAAGTGCAAGACCATAGATTACTTACATAGAAGCTCCTGTTGCAACATTCCTCCAGGGAAAGTACACTCGACATATAAATTCCGTTGCTTCATGAACTCTTTAATTCCCTGTGCGTGCAATTAAGAGAAGCGACCGTTACTTTTATCGAGTGTTCTCGCGACTATAAAACAGTTCAGTTTCTGTTCAAATGCTAATCCCTGGGAATATTTGCTTTTGTATCAGCGACAGATAAGTTTTCGTATAGTAATTATAAAAGAGACTGTATTTGCTCCGGCGTTAATTAGTTAAGCGGTTATTTCCTGCTTCACCCGCAATCGCTCAATTAAATCGTGATAGTTATAATAGGTTTTAGCGATTTAACGCTATTTTGTTTGTCAAATGCTAGAATAAAAAGATTTATCATTAGTTTCTCATAGTTTTTAATTTATTATAGTAAACTACGTTTATTATGGGACATTACGTTATAAGCACGATATATTTAAAAGTTATATCACATTTACTGTTTGTCAGTTTTGTGTACATTACTATTTTGAATTAAAATATTTAACCTAATTTACCTGTTTTAATTATACCTAATTCATATTATTTTTAATTTTTAGACATAAAATGTGTCTATATTTTTCAAAATCTATTATATACTGAGGGCGAACCGTTTTAAAAAAGTATGTTAGTATTTACCGTTATCATGCATAATTTATAAAGCATTTTTGTCTAATTAGGTTCAATGCCCATAATATTATCTCATAAATATTATACTCAAGCTTTTAGAATTCAAATTAACTTAGGTATACCATTTGTGTCTCACGAAAATAATTCCAACTATTTGTTTCGGTGAACTCGCGGAATTTGACGTATTTTTCCAAAACACCCGATAACAATATATTTTTTTAAACTAAGTCTGAGCTATAATAGTTTCCAGATCAATACGATAAGCTCTAGCCATGCTCTAGCTAGCTAAATAACGCAACACTTTTATGATATTAAAATAGTTTAAAACAAAACATATCTGTTAACAGGTTTTAATTTAAAACCTTATTGGGCACCAGCTCTCAAATGAGTTTAACAAAAAATCGTGTTCTAGATTTAATATAGATTTAACTAGATTATCTTAGATTTTGTAAGCTTATGTGAGAGAATAAATAAATAAATAAATAAATATCATTATCATTAATGTCTGGGGCTCTGCATCTCGCGTTCGCGGTTCGCGCTGCACAAAAAATCTATCGGGTTGGTAATGACTTAACTTGAGACCCTGCTTGCCAACAAGCACTAATGGTAATGACGGCCATAATGTACTCCGACCCGTTTTCAATTTCACTCAAGGATTTTTGCTCATTACCTAGTTACCTACCTTCTTTGAATCGTGAAACTGCAGATGGGTAATTCCTTAAGTATTTTGATTAAATGCTTGAGGGACTTTACTATACCTTAGAACCCTCGGATCAGTCCGATCTATCTTCCAAACGAACTGCTATAATTAAACCTCATCGATTTTAAAATAAATCGACTGAAGTTATTTAGTTATATGATTTATTTCTTCTTTTTTTACTCAAAATGCTACTTAAAACGGTTATTTCAGTTTTCTATAATTTATGGCTTCTCATTTCCAATAACAAATGATGTAACATTCGTAATTAACTCAGTAACGTGGTTTTCTTAAAAATCAAGATATAAAATGCATTTTTAGAACAGTTACCCATTCCATTATTTTAATTTTAATATTTTTATTGCCAAAAGTATATTTTTATGAATGTTTGCAAAACCCATGCAAAACGATATTTATCTTATATACCCTCATTTCACAATTTGTAAAGATTCTTTTTTAACGCTTTTATAACACCGACGTTGCAACTGGAGATTTTGAAGAATTTTAAGTTAGTACTATACGACTATGCTGAGAGATATATAAATCTGAATTCCGGTAACTTTTATAGCGTTTTAACTGCAATAGCCGCCGTCCATTTATCGCAGAAGGTATCAGTAATGCAATAATCACGTCCGTCGAGTCGGTCATTTCTTTGTGCCTTATCTTATATCTAGGCGAGATCGGATGTGTCTAACAAGTGAAGTGACCAACATGGAACAATGTCCGTTAGTATTTTGATAGTAAGCAGGTTGCCGGCTCTAACCAGCCTGCAATTTTCTATGTGGGGATGAATCAAGCCTAGTTAATTATAATCCATGCTCAAAATTAAATATTACAGTAAAAATGATGCAAGCTTACTTTTAAATTAATTTCTAAACCTTCGTATTTAGCAAAGAAATAAAGGCTATTTTACATTTCATTTTAGAGTCCTAATCCTAAACAAACACTGATTTTTCACGGTTTAAACTTAAATACAAAAACCGTTTTCCGTGCCTGCAATCCGTTTATAAATAATTCATCCGCTAGTAGCAGATGAATTGTTTAAAAATGGACCGCTACGCAGGTTTGTGACAGTTTGTCAAGTAAGGGCACAAACAATGCGAACAAAGGCGGTTACACAATAGATACAGTAGTAGGCAAGGCAGTTTTCCCTTAAACGAAAACAACCGAAGCGAAGTAGCAACATAAACATGAAAATATAATGTAACTTATACATTTTTTATTCAATTTCGAGATCTATTCCGACAGGTATTAAAATTGCTCGCACCTTATAAACAAACACCGAGCGATCATTATTTAATTTTACAATAACCAGCTGATTTCGAGCTACCTAAATAATCATTGCTTAGTTTGGGGCTAGATGGCGTTGTATGAAATGTCAACTTAATGATAAATTTAAATAGTACTTGCCTACTTACATAAACCATTAATTGTGAATAACCCACGTAGCGCTAGGAGCGCGTTGATGTCTAATGTAGGTACCTCCCAACTCGATTGATATCCGTAGCGGTAATGCTACGCAACTAAACGTATCGATTATATTTTGTTCGATATTACACGATGGTATTGCGGAGTATATAAAAAGGAACTGGCTAAAATAAATAGTATATTCATTTTATGACTGTCATTTTGACGCCATTTACAAATGTTTATTTATTTTTTAAATCAATCATCTCTTATTTTACCTATTACTAAAAACATTTTACAACGTGATCAAAGGTAATATAAAAAGAATAGCACAATAGAAATAACAGTTAATAGCTCTCATCTCTTCACTTTTGCTATCTCTCACGTCAACACTAATGTGGTATTTTGCGCGATTTCTACAATTTAGTAAAGATTGCCATAATCTATAGAAAGTTAACAAGTATTTTGTGCTAAATGAGGCCAATGTCCTTCAAACTTTGTAAATACGTGACTTATTTCACTGTAGTTCGATCATTGACCGCGTGGATAATATTATCACTGTTTTGCCGGTAGATCGGAAGCTGGAGGTAGCCTGGAGGTTACTGAACTCACAGCACAACGTCGTCGAATCATTATGTAATACAAAATAAATTCGATCGAATTGGCTTAATCCGACCAACACTTGAGATTACTAGGATGTATGTTCAAATTACCAGGTGCGCTGCATCTTGCGAGTAGATCATTTTAAGAGTTGGCGGCATGGTGGTCAAGCTAAGTGTGGGAACATAATATAAGAGACATTTTTAGCAATTACAAAACCATTTTATGCGTGCCATACTCATTCAACCACGCTGATTACTGTTCGGAGAATTATGAAAGCATTTTCCTATGAACTTATATAAGCAACTAGCGACCCGCCCGCACGCCCCTGCTTCGTACAGGTGCACATATCATGCATGTATTATACATATAAACCCTCCTCTTGAATCACTCTATCTAATAAAAAAACCCCATCAAAATCCGTTGCGTAGTTTTAAAGATTTAAGCATACAAAGGGACATGGGGACATAGGGATAGAGAAAGCGACTTTGTTTTATACTATGTAGTGATTAGGTAATATCTCTTATTTATTTCAGAATTCAGTTGATTAGGTAAGCTTGTTGTTAGGTACTGGAACGGCAATTCAATAATTTCACTATGCATCATTGTAGATTGCTCAAAAAAATTCTTACTCAAAAGGCCAAAATATCAAACAGCCATCAGTCGAAACTAAATCGATTTGTAATCGATAGGTTTGTATCGATCAACAAGTCACGTCATACCCAGCAGTTGTACTCAGTTGCAAAAGCAACTGCAAGCAAGCAAGCGTACCAAAAGGTACTGAGCTAGCAGTGCTCAGCTACCATTTTCCCGCTTCATTTGAATATCGAACACGTTATTTATCGTTACATCATAAAACCACAGACAAGATGAGTGATTATGATTGTTGTGTTTGTATCTGTGACACGTCTGTTGACTTGGAATGATGACAGACAAGCAAGATAACAAACATTTATGTAAAGTACATACTGACTGAGCGGCTACATTTTCTAGCCGTATGGCTGTTTAGTTAATTATGATGTGCTTCGATCAGCAATCAAAGATGATGTGACATGGTAGGTCTGTTGGATTGAGATCTTTTTGAATAGTAAAATTTTGATACATAGTATTTTTAATCTCATAAGACTACAAAAACTTTCGAAATTTTGACCTTTTTTATGGAGCCTTCAGCTTGCATCAAAAAGGTCCAACTGAAAAAATGCTACTAAAGCAAGTACAACTTCAAAATATCGTGGAATTCCATATAATAAGAGTTAATGTAGCGTACCGTATGGTCCGCAGATGTGATGCTACAACTATAATACCTTTGTAGGTAGGCGTCCTATGCCAAAACACCTATCTTTTAGTTCTTGTTTACCTTAACTGTATATTTTTTACAACTTAACTTATCTATGATAATAATTCATTTAAACTGCTCTATTCTGCTGCCCAATAATCCGGCTCGTATAAATTATTCTCTGCCATTATTCAGTTTTCTGTGATATTACAAAGAGGTCCGAGATAGTAATGAATCTCCGAAATAGTTTATTTGGCGTCGTAAATAACTACTTTTTTAATACTTCCCATGCAATTCACGTTATAACTAAATCATTGAATTATTTATAGTAGATGGGACATACTTACACTACAGTTTCATTAGCATAACTGCATTCAGTGTGCGAGTGACGATCATTTCTATGAATAAAAGCACGATGCTTAAATTCATTGAGCGTGATAATGTTAAATCATAAACCTATGACTTCAGGTAGTCCATCAGGACTATATCATAATTAACACTCATATTTATAAACAACAAAGCTAATTATTATTTAATGATAAATTCCATTCGGTATCTCTGGTTTTGGTATTTTGAATGTAGCCAGAATCTATAAAAATCATCGGTGCATATTCTATTCCATGCTATGCTACTAAATAATACCTATAATACCTCCCTATTGATTTAGATTCGTTTTTAGTTAATACTTGTTTCGCCATTAGTTTAAACATTTGAATACCTATGTATAAGAATATTTTTTAAGTCTAAACGTTTATGAATTATGTTTACGTTAAGCATACTACTTCGCCACTAGCCTTAAATTTACTTTTCATCCCACCATCTCGGAAAGAGTAATTTTGCTCTTCAATATCTGAGTGCAAAAGCCGTTTTTATTCTCTAGAGGATAAAGTAAATTGAATTTAGAACATCGTGTGCACTAAGTTTGTGAATTAAAAAAAAAACATTAAACCTATTTACTGCTACCTCTATGGTGCCGAATATATCATACAACTTTTTTTTAATTTGTTAAAAACTCAGACTCGGAACCTTCTTGGTGTTCTTTTTTCAATTTGCTTTGTACGCGGTTCTTTACGCGGCATTTTTTCACGTCATTGTTAAACCTTATATTAAAAACAAGAAACTTGAAAACAAGTGAAAAATGTAGTAGTTAATACCTAAACTGAAATAAAAGTACCTATCTTGTGATTGTAAACTTTTTTTTTGCATTTAGTCATTTCCTCGCTGAGGTGGAATGAAAAGTTACGTGTTGCACTCGAGTGCAAAGATTTTTCACCTCGTGCTCTTTTGATTCCCTCGCTAACGCTCAGGATTCTAATTTTGAATCACTCGCTGCGCTCGTGATTAAATTTTAGAATCCTTCGCTTGCTCGGTCATCAAAATTGAACACGCGGTTAAAAAGCAACTTTGCACTCTTGTATAACAAATAACTATTTCATCCCACCATCTCGGCAAGAGTATTTTTGCTCTTCAATATCTGAGTGCAAAAGCCGTTTTTATTCTCTAGAGGATAAAGTAAATTGAATTTAGAACATCGTGTGCACTAAGTTTGTGAATAAAAAAAAACATTAAACCTATTTACTGCTACCTCTATGGTGCCGAATATATCATACAACTTTTTTTTAATTTGTTAAAAACTCAGACTCGGAACCTTCTTTGTGTTCTGTTTTTCAATTTGCTTTGTACTACGCGGTTCTTTACGCGGCATTTTTGCACGTCATTGTTAAACCTTATATTAAAAACTAGAAACTTGAAAACAAGTGAAAAAACTAAAATGAGTGATTCTAGCGACGAGGAAGTTTGTTTGACGCCAACATGTGATTGTAAACTTTTTTTTTGTATTTAGTCATTTCCTCGCTGAGGTGGAATGAAAAGTTACGTGTTGCACTCGAGTGCAAAGATTTTTCACCTCGTGCTCTTTTGATTCCCTCGCTAACGCTCAGGATTCTAATTTTGAATCACTCGCTGCGCTCGTGATTAAATTTTAGAATCCTTCGCTTGCTCGGTCATCAAAATTGAACACGCGGTTAAAAAGCAACTTTGCACTCTTGTATAACAAATAACTATTATTTACCTTTAACTCATTTAAGTGAACTGTATCTGTTCTTATGAGAATAAACTCTTTAAACCGAAATAAGATATGATTTGTTTAATTGAAAACCTCATGGATTTAACAAATTATAAATAGAGCTCGTGATGCACGTAGAACATATAGAAAAGTACGAGCAGGATTTTTCTTTTTTTATAAAATAAAAACATTTAAGCAGTAATAGAACTTTATAGGTAACTAAATTGTTTTGATAGTGATTCTTGTAACTCAATAATCACCCACATTTTCCTCGGTCAAATGCTTTATGCGCACGGTCAATCGCCTAAACGGGCGTCATGCACCATTGCCTTCGAAGTTTATACAGCGTGTTCACGGATATTCCGTAGATACCGAGAAAGGTTATGGACCTACTACTATGTGAGAGATGTTCCATTACCAATAACTGCAAATCTGTGCTGATGAGGCTACATTCTAGGTTAGAACATTAATCATACGAAACAAACCTTCAGCTTCTTGTTTCTATAAAATAGGTTTGACGTTTTGAATAGACATCTCGTGCAAGCATCTCATGATGATAACACACCAAACAAAATTAGCAAATCTATGGTACACTAGCTTAATAATTAAATCATATCAGAGTCTTTCAAAAAATGCATGTTATTAAGAAAAAAAAGGTCAGACTTTAATGTCGACATCCACAAAACATAAAATTAGATCTCTTTTTTTGGTACCTACGGTATCTTACGTTGATATCTGCGACACAGTCGCACTTCTGCAGCATCATCGATCCCGACTCTGAGTTGTTTATCTGAATAAACATTTTGATTTGATTGATTTTGATCTAATAACGTGAGAACAGATAGTAAGCTGGGGCATTATTCACTATGAAAATAGGAGATTCCTTGCCCCAAACCGTGAAACGTCAAAACATGATGTTGGGCTTTATTTTTTAAGACATAGGAGATACTTTGCCCTGACCGTATGACACCGGCTGCCTTGTCTTAGCTGTGATCGCGGTGCAAATGGTCATATTGAATAAGGCTCCTGTTCGTTTCTATGTTATTTACGCACATGGGACAATGTCGCGGTCAGTCGCCCAAGCGGGCGTCACGCACCAGCGTCACAGTGTCGCGGAAGGCTGCGAGGGCGTTCGGCCCGGTTCTCAAGCACCACGCGCGAGTGACTCGCCGTGTGAGCGTCACACTACTCCAGATAAAGAGAAACGATGGTTTCATGTCGTGGAATCAATCAGGTTGTATTGTTGATGACATGGTAAGTAGGTTTTTATATTTCTTGACTGAACAAATATAATCGAATTAACCTTAAACTGAAAAAATTAAGACTCATAGATATTACCATATCCTCTACATAAGATAGATTCTTTCAATTACATGAGTATTTTACAGATAGCTATATTTCATTGCTAAGCCTGACCTACAGGGACAAAGCGTGTACATTAAATCAACTCGATTGATTATTTAAATTGTTTATCACATTTTTGTGAACGTAAACCTGTTGTATAACTGATGACTATAATTATACCTTGACCTTCCAAAAGAAAGCACACCGCGTGGCCGCACTCGGCACGTTGTCCTCATGACTTGAAAGGAGCTCGCGTGGTTCCTTTCATTTTGGGTCAGGCGCACACAGTTGAATAGCTCAGTAAATCCACCGGCAACTGGGCATTAACAAACTTCTATCGT
The DNA here is from genome assembly GCA_963576535.1 of Plemyria rubiginata. Lineage (NCBI taxonomy): Eukaryota > Metazoa > Arthropoda > Insecta > Lepidoptera > Geometridae > Plemyria > Plemyria rubiginata. Next base: position 8,837,916 of record OY754908.1, on the reverse strand, counting down.
AATTTAGACCTAACTCCACGGAAAATAAGGTGCAACGGCAGTGGAGGCTGTACACTTTCTCGCATATTCATCATCATCACTTTAGTGGGTCGCGGGCTGAGATCGCACGCGCGGGACGCTGTGTGGCAAATCCATTACATCTCACAATACAGCACTAATGTTTCCACCAGCTACGTGATCCCAACTGTCAGTGAAAGTTACATTCATGTTTTTGTCAAATGAAACGACCGTTATGTGCCGTTTTATAAAAAATCTGGACGCCACTTTTGTTGTTATTATGAAAACGCTCTATAAGATTACTAATAATATAATTTAATTATCTTCTACGTTTTTAAAGTACAGGATCTATCATTTCAATGCATTACGCGTAAACACAAACTGAAAACCAGGTTAAGCAGCAATCAAAACAAGTGCCTACTTTGAAAGCACAATAGGTAATCCCTCTTCCCCATATCATATTAACATCACTTATTGACTGCATACAAATCCGCAAATGCAATTGGCAAACACATTTAAAATTGAATACAAACTCTATGTTTAAACTCCATCTAATGCATTTTGGAAAGGTCTTTTCCATTATACGACTAAACATGTTGCTTGCGCATACAAAAAGGACACACCGAAGGGAATGTCAAAAATTTCGTATAACTGTATACGGCTACTCTATGTAACTATGTCAGAGTTTTCTACTCACATGGTCCATAGTCGCGCAAGTTGCGGTTTTGTCAATAGAAAAGATGCATGATAATGTTGACCGACGACACTTGAGATGCCATCGCTTACACATATTCAGATTAGGTACTTACTCATACTTAGAGTGTCGTAGAAGTACCTACCTTACCTAGATATATTGAATACTTGACATAAGTGGTCTTACTAATGAAAATATTTCAAAATATCAGCACGATGCCGACTATCGCGAAACAACTTCTCGCTTGCACATTTGAAAATTTTGATTGCAGTACAATAAACAGTGTTGTTATACCTTTAAAAATGTTGAAATGTGCGACGATTACCGTCGTTTAAACCCAACTTACAGTTACAAGTTAATAAAATAAGCTTAATAAACAAAAAGTAATAGGCACACTAATTAAAAATCTCATAGCGTTATTTTGTATAAATTATGATTAAGTATTTATGATCACATAATAACTAGTAATTATGATGCTTTATTTATTCTTATTTAGTTGTTTTCTTTTTCAATGTAATATTTTATTTATGGTAGCCTGAAGCAGATCTTAGTAAACTTTCTCTGTTTCTAACAATAAGACATCTTGCAGTGGCATTCCAGATACTGTTTATTTTTAAAGAAAATAAACAAAAAACTAAAGTAATTTCGTTCATAATGACAAGTCTAGCATTGCAGCCGATGAAAACCATCGCAATTACTATAAAAATTGTAAAATGTAGTATCTAAAGCCAATGCTAATCTCAACCACAAATTGCGTATTGAATCCAGCAACTGCTGCATTACTTTTATTCAATTTGTGTCTTATCCTGCCGGGTAGTCAAAATAATCAACTCTGTGTACATTTTATTGTTGCAAAATTATGTTCTTTTCGAATGCAGGCGAATTGGTATGGCTACGAAACTAACGTTCCGTCTGCACCAACGTTAGTAATAGAGGGACTAGACCGATCTTCATGTAGCATTACGATTCGAAGTTTTATACTTGTGCCAATGTCCGACTATCTGCAGGGTCGCGATAAGGATAACGCCTAGACTAGAGGAACGTAGGAGTGTTTTTCTGCAATTGAGTTTTTCGTGGCCATAGCATATCACTAGATTGAATTACACGCCTATTAGAGCATATTCTTAAGATGCGCGCGCGCACGTAACCTCTCATAGCGCGTGTTGGACAGTCACGTACATTTAAATTGATCCAGTAGGTATATCTTTGTTACTGTAAAAATAATGAAGTTTCGATGCGGATGGAGCAATAAAGAGTCTTATGACTGCGAATAACCGTTTTAAATGTAACGAAAAATTACCGAGGTTTTAAATACGTAACAGAGACGCAGGTAAGTTTAAACTGTGATATGCTTTATTTAAAAGTACGGTAGATTTACCTACACCAAAAATATCTACCAAAAAACTTTGGATAAACGCTACACTAAAATCCGTTAAACCCAGATATAACCACGATTTCGTGACAAAAACGACCGCATTAAGTACTTACCACTGCATAGTTAATAGTGTGCGGCGTTTAATCGCAAGATATGTCACAGTGGCCGGTCAGAGAGATTATAACAGTAGGAGTAATGTAATGAGCCACATCAAATCTTCAAATAAAATGCGAGACATTACGGAATTGCAGATTGTGGGTCGGCCGTCTGAGGGCACTAGGTCGGGGGAAAGTAGTGGAGCCTTGTTCGGTATATGCGCATGCTAGGTATATGCTCTGTTGTCGGCATGCTCGATGTCTGAAAAATCTGTTATTAGCAGCTCTTCGACAGTTTTAAGAAATGAATCAAAGGCCTTCAACTGGACAATTCAACAGAAATATTCGGATTCCATTTATCTAGACCAAGAGTTTTGTAACGACGCGACGTGTAGACTGTATCAACTAACAAAAAAATTTATGTAAGTATTTAACTAACTGAGGTCCAAACTTTGAAATCTTTAGTACCAGTAAGACCATTGAAATCGGTAAACAAAGAGATCTTAATTGAAATTCCATTGTTTACATAAAAACAAACAAACGTATGCATTGGAAGCCTTCTCCTTTCAATGTAGGCCAACACTTAAAATGTATTTGGGCGGAGCGGTCCACGGTCAAGGCCACTTGCACTTGTTCGCAAAAAACCAACAGGTTATTCGCCCACACTCGGCTATTTATCATAGTCGGAGTTTTTGCAATATTTGTTAGGTTATTATACATAACCAAGTTCAAATACAAGCACAGAAATTTAAAAAAATTATCACTCCAAAGCTTCGTTGGGTACTTCATCAAAGTTTTTTTATACTACTTACTGTTGGAACCATCAGATGGCCCACCTGATGTTAAGTCAAACATCACCTATAACATAGCATTGCCTCGCGATTCACGGTCGATATAGGAACAAGTTGTTAAAAATGTATTGAAATGAAAACACGCAATTTTTACAAATTACTGCAGAACTAACCACCCAAGAGATGCCTACAGCAATTTTTTGATCCTCTCATTTTTATTCGTATGTAGTAGCGTTGGTTTTGTTTGGTATAGGACACTACGGAAATCTGTTACGAATCTTACAAACCTTTTTTATGCCTTGGTTGAATGACCACCCGGTTGGATCACGTACCCACGTGATCCAAGCCTGCCAAGTCCAACTAATGTCTTAACAACGTTCAATTCAAGTCAATCTCTTAAGATTGACTTGAATTGAACGTTGATTAGGTGATTTTGTTTTTCCTCTGCCTTCATTTGCACATTATGGAACGGTTAGACGTACTCTTTCATATTGTTTATTGCAATTATTATGATACGTATGTGATAAGATTTGACATAATAAACCCTTTAGTTTAGGGCATGTCAATATTTGGAGTAGAAGCGGGCCGAAGTTTGAAATATGTATAACATTGTGCTATTTAATTAATAATTTAAAAATAAGAAATATACATATTTCATAATATGTATATTAAATATGTATAAAATAAAACAAAGTATAATATATTATGTTATAAGTTGCTAGTTTGCAAGCACTTTGCAAGAACTTTGCAATAACCGGTAGACCAGGCTAACCTTAAACCGGATAGACCTATTCCAGGCATGGCTATTATTTCTATACCTGATGATAATCACAGGGCTCCATTTCCTGGAATCTTGATGTCAAAGCCTCGTTTCTAAACCCTATGGTTTGCTTCAACTAGATTCAGATAAGTGAAGTCATGGGTCAGAAGAAAATGGCAGACCGCTGTTGCTTCGTGAAAGTTTTAAACAAAACTCATTTACTATACCTATAAACTTAGGTATTGCAACTGAAAATTAAAGGTAAAGAAGCCAAATTGAATTCCGCTAATTTGTAGACAGTTTAAAATTCATGATTGAAATTGGTCTGAAAAAGATATATAAAAACTGCAAAACTAATTGTTGTAGAAGGATACAAATTAATCAGTATTCCGTTTAATAAACTTTGTATACCATTATGTTAATTCCTCTAATACGCGCTACTTAAAATAACAAAAAGCAAACGCGTTTTTTACAACATTACACGTTGGAATTTATAGACAGTGTGATTAAAAAATTATAACGAGCATCCTGTACTGAAAGACATGTTCGTAATAAAACATCAACCTGTTTTTCTTCATGTCGTGGATCACTTTGTACAGGTAAATAAATAAATAAATAAATAATGCTGGACAATCCACACAGTACTATCTAGCCCCAAAGTAAGCTATTCAAAGCTTGTGTTATGGGTACTAGATAACTGATATATTTAATACATTATATACTTACATAGAAAACACACAAACCATCGGAACAAATTTCTGCAGATCGTACACAAATTTGTTCCAAGGCGGGAATCGAACCTCTTGCGTCGCAGGCAGGCTCTCGCCTGCTGCGCCACAGAGGTCGTCAAAGGTATTACATAATTTTTATTATTTTTTTAACACTTTAAAAGATTTTATATTTATAAATGGAGGAGATCTGTGTCGAATTTGCCTTTAGTGCCATGTCCAAAAAGCTTTCAAGTTATTTTTATGAAAACTTAAAAACACTTCCTATTATTATCATACACCAGACATAATGTTAAACTACTTTATGTATGATCATTTCCTTTAAAAGACCATTCAAACTCTTTCTTTGTCATAAAACTGATTTATTTAACGACTCTAGAGAAGAGTTATGTTCATACACGTATGATTTTTCCCATGAGCGAGAACACTTTAATGCATTTTGCATTTCGAATACCAGGCAGAGCATAAAGCCTAGCAGTGTGTATTGTAAGCTTTGTATGTATTTACTTACATGACAGCGCGAGTCACGACATATATCCCGAGAACTTTCATTACCTATTTTTATCTGCTTTTACTTTTATTTTCAATGTTCCTTTTTATAATTAGACAGGTAGGTAGGCATTAGTGGCGGTTGCAATTTGTGGTCGGTTCACATCAAAAGTTGAAACAATAGGTCGGGATGCGCAAAAGGTATCTCACGCGAACGCAAGTAATGATCTAGGAGACGACCGAGACGTCTACGTGTAATTCCCAAGTAATGATGGTAATCATTTTATCATCTACCAATACGTAGTGCTGTGCACGTACATATAGCACAGAGCTTGCAGGCTGGCATCGGCAGTCCGTGCGAATAGTGATAGATGACAATAACCGCAGACGAGCGAGCAGATTCGTGATCATGCCTAAATTAACCCTATGTACGTACATTACATGAAATTCTTGAGACTTTGTTAGGGAGACCAATATACTAGAGTACTTTCGTTCCACGGTGCTTACGCTATACTTGTCTTCATCATTGGCAACATACAGTGCGTATTCCAGGCAAGAGACAAGGTAGTGCTTACATACTCCAAGTGACGTAGACGAGACATGTCTTCTGTAGTCTCGCAAGCTGGCAAGCTAGCTTCTAACGTCTAGCGAACTTTTTTTTTTTTTTTTTTTTTCTTTTTTTTTTTTTTTCTTTCTAACGGCAAGCGTCTAACGAGTAAGCAACGATGTGCCTATAGGTAATTTAGTTATTACGATACAGGCATGTATAGACGGTCGTTACGTATCTAATTCTAATGCAGGTGGAAATGCGTGACAGACCTCCAAGGACTGTAATATGTGTTTTTTATCGGAAGAGAATTTCCTGCAAATTGATGTGGTTATTACGACGCGGTAGAAATTCTAAGATGCTGGCAATTCTAGCGAAAGCATCGCAGAAAAACAGTTTAAACTAAGGTGTGGATAAGTAGGTTTATTTCCTTTTTCATTTAAGATTCTACATAATTATGTATTACCATATTAAGCTTTGTGAAATCACGGATAAAAGAATACTAGGTGAAATTGACCAAATATGTTCACGTATATAGTAGTTGCGCCCCGCGGTTTCACCCGCGCAAATTCAAATCCCGGTATTCCCACGGGATATAACTAGCCTATGTATTATTCCAGACTATAATTTATCTCTCTGCCAAGTTTCATCTAGATCCGTTCAGCCGTTCTGGTGTGAAAGAGTAACAAACATCCATCCATCCATCCATCCATCCATCCATCCATCCATCCATCCATCCATACTTAGAAACTTTCACGTTTATAATATTAGTAGGATATTATGAACAAAATAAATATGAAACAGTTGCTATCTGCAGACAGTTGCAAACGTTACACCTTATACCAATTATGAGTCACTCTAAGTCAAAATTTCGAGCTTTTTTACGTACTAATGAACGAACACAATCTAAACGTAAAGCAGATTATGTGAATTAATAAACGCTGTCCAGTTCGTCATATACCTAAGACCTACTCTATTTTAAAATGTAGTTCTTATAAAGTAATTTATAAAATTATAAAGTTTGTAGTAGGTAAAATAAAAATAGGAAATTGTTAATTATTAAAATACATAGACGAATTTAAAATGCCATTGTTTGAAACAATTATAGGTACCTATTTCAAATAGAGGCATCAGTGAGAAGCTATGAAACTTTTTGATATATTATTGCTATGATATCCAAATCTCTCCAGTGTTATCTTAGTAAAGTTATGAGACATTTATACACAATTTCATAAGTCTGAAGAACCAGGATTTGGTTCAAGTTGAAGTTAAGTAGTTGGTAACAAGTTAAATTAACTCAAGCATAATTATATGCAGGAGATTACCACTATAATCTTTATGACTCAGAGTCTTTTAAGGGTTTTATGTAATGAGTAATTCTAATTCTAATGATAGTTAACTTCCAATTCTATCAGCTACCGGAAATTAATTAACCTTCCTGACCAATATAACTAATATATAACATAGATTATACGATCTACCCTTGGTTTTATGCGTTTTATAATATATAGTATACCATTTTATCTGATGTACCTATATTTTGTCTGTCCAATTATCAAACAAGCAATAGGTAAGAAAAACATCCTGTTATTTATCTATACAACTTCCATTAAAGTACCTAGGTTCATAAAGTTATTAAAACTAGTCTATAAATCTAGGGCTCGATAGAAAAAAATACCTGAGTGCAACAGCCGGCTTCACTTCAACTGTGGAGGTTCACGAGAAAATGTTCAAGTGTTCACAAGAAACTGAACTGTCCGGGAACGAGCACTGCCTGCGCCCTGAACGAATGAACGGGATGTAACTAGACGGACGCGGCGCGAACGGTGCCGGCGAGGGCGCGACAGACAACACGCAACCGGCCAAGCGTCTCAAACGGAATGAAATGGTGAAGAAGACGCCACGGTCTTATATAGACGTGGCCGTAACCTGACGCCGGATAACGGACTCCTCGGGACGATGCTGCCGCGCGATTAGAAGCCTTGCCACCCACACATAGGCGCAGTTCTTGCTCCATTCCCGACCCTTCTCAACGTAACAGATAGATCGAATTTTCAATAAAGCGCCTAGAGCTAAGCTGCAATTTGCCAGAACGCTCGCAAACCTTAGGTTCTGCCCAACGAGGTGACAGGACAACGGATCGCAAAATGGCGATGGGTGCGGCGGCAGCGGCATAGGCGTCACGGGTCGTAGACTAGAGCAGCATTCCTGCCAGACTATTGAGATGTGATCTTTAGAATAACTTCTTTTGTGAAAACCCACAGACAAGATTTTGATAGTAGGCCTACTAGCTAAATATGTATAATACTGCTAAATAGGTACAGCCTACTAAGCATCAATAAAAAAAAACATAAACTTAGTTGGCCGGTAGTACCACCACTAGCTGCATCCGCAACTGGTGCGCGCAAAAGGTAACAACCGTTTCAATATTTAACATCTATTATACTGACATGGGTTCAAAGCTTCCGAAGTTAGATTATAACTATCAGTTCAATGGAGAGCAAGTGTAGGTATTTAAAATAAAATCGATACTCTATTTAAATTTCACTTTCAATAATGTATCAACTTCTTTATAAAAAAGAGGAGATGAAACAGCTTCGCTTGCTTAATAATCACCTAACGGCCACTTATCTACATCTATCTGGCATTAAAAACAAACGAACTACCTTTTTACACTTCCTGTGGTTTCCTAAAATAGCATTGGCATTTGAGGCCATTGCGGTTATAGAGAAGGGAAATAATTATCTATGGAAATCTGTCTAAATCGTCACACACTAGACTATATGGTTTTCAAAAACGAGACGTCTGAACCGAAGTGAATGGAAATCAAACTTTAGGGTACCTAATTATTAAATTGTAAGTAGCTACTATCTAACGCTGGTTGTAAACATTCGCTCAAATATTCTGGGACAGGCCGAGAGCTAGTGTGTACATAGTGCTCTCGTTCAGTCTCGGCCCTTGTCATCTCTCAGTTGAGTTCTTTTACGTTTGACTCAAAGGATCTCAATAGCTATACCCTTGACTTTGGTAAAAAGAGCAGCTGTAGGTATATACACCAAATATGTATACGGTGCGCCCGCATGGAGAGACGTGCAAGAGCTCGAGACTTTACAAGAGGACGAAGAGTGTTTTCAGCCAGCACAGAACGCTTTAGTCGCGACGAACTGGTGCCCAGTTCACCTATTTTTCAAGACGTTTAAAAGTGATCCGAATGGTTCTAATTAATATTTTCCTTATGCGGATCGTTTTGTTTTCGATTTTTTATGTTAAAATATCTCAAATTTATCAACGCCCTGTTAGTTAATAAATAAGTTTGAAATTATATGCGTAGTTATAAAATCTACTAAAATTTATCACAAAAAAATATCACTGATAAGATAAAAATATCACTTATAATTTATATATTACACATATTTAAGATACACACATTTGTTGTTTTACACATATTTGTTGTTTTTACATGTTGTTATACATGTTATTTTTTTAGAATCATTGCAATCTTGGTGATGAACCATTGAGCAACGTGAAACAGGCAGTGAAAGTCTTTCGTATTGGCTCTCTCATGATGAACATTTTAAATTACACTGCAAACTGCGCTTGTTTGTGCTTTTATTTGTACAATACGAGTATTCAATTAATCGACGGTAAGTGCAGAGTTCCATAGATAGCTTTTACTCTTTTCGTACAAAATATGTTTTGCTTATAATTTAAATATCTTTTATCGTTATTGTTTCCTTGTATAATTACCTTGATGCGTGACCACTTATAGTGGTAGGATGATACATATAGTAGTAAAAAAACAAAGTAGCCGACATAGCTCGCAAAAGTTGAAGTGGGAGTTGAGGTGGGCAGGTCATACATAAGCTCGAAGAACCTTGGGAATAAAGGCTCTCGAATGGTGACCACGAACTGGAAGATGAAGCGTGGGACGCTCTTCTACTGGATGGACGACATTGTGAATTTGCTAGAAGTCGGTAGATGGAGAAGGCTAACAATTGCAGCAGTGGACTTCTTCAAGCTAATGATGATGATGACGATAAAACCTATTGATTTATTTAAATCGAAATGCATTGCTTAATCAATTGAACATATGATGTAGAAAACTGTCCTATATTTCTATATTTTTAGATGTAAGTCCAAGTGTGGTGTGGATTGTAGACAGTTCACATGTAAGTGCAGTATCAGTATTTGGTCGTGCCATTAAAGCGATTTTCTGCATACTTAATGTATATAATCTGGGTTATTGTGTTAATGTGGCCGCACTTAATCCATCACAGCACGATCGCGCATTAGGTTATACAGAATGTCGGTAGCAAATGGAACAAAAGCTTCCGTTCATGCAGTTCAACTGTATCGCAGAAGAAATGTCATTTACTTTGGTTGTGCTTTGATACCCAACCCAGGAAGGTTTTGCTGTGAGAATCAGTTTATACTATAGTAGTAACGGGTGCCTTCAAATTTGACGCAAAGTGGCTGCAGCGCTACCGCCGCCGCATTGCAACCGCTAGGTTCAAGCATCACAGTGTTGATAATGTTTCACGATGGACTCTCAACCTCATACATAAATTCTTCAAACAAAAACTACGTGCGCATCGACACTAGTTTATCGATGAACTGATGCGCGGCTGCAGCGCGGGTGTAGCGCTTTTTTATTTATATGGATAAATAAATGAGTAGATTAGTATTCTAATACTTACCCGAATTTAAAATTACGATACTCGAATTTCTATAATCAACGAAAAACTATGCGACCATCGTATTCAAATTCCTTGCGACCACCGCACCGGCTGGTATAAACGCTCGTGCAATGAGTGTCTTTTACTACAGGTAGGTATGTGCAGTTCAATCTCGTCTAATGTTAGGTATATATTGTTATGAGCAGCTATTGTTTGCTTTAGAAAAATTACATTCTCTTTCAAACACCCCATAAGTTTACCCTCCTACAAGTACGAGTACATTGATTTTCCGTATCAGGGTTAACCAAACATGTTTGTTACACAGCTTTTTACTATAACTCAAATACCTACTGCGTCTTTATTCTTTCGAAATACCATTTTTGTAAAACGCAGCGCCGGCCGGAGCCATTTTCGTCTTTTATTTCTTAGCCAGAGATCTCGATAGACGTTTTTTGCAAAAGATCACATCATCAATAGAACTGGGTCGACCCGTTCAAACTTTATAACAAACAACAAAACTCAGCACTTTTACTTAGAGATTTGAAAAATAATGCATTCTACGTATTTTTTTTATTTTTTTAATAATTATCGTGCTTTCCAATATCAAACCAAGTGTAATTAAGCTACGAGACTTGAACTATGAAGGTTTCGTATCGCCGAATTTTATATGAGAAGCAAGACAGAGCTTTTATGTATTCTTTTTATATCATGGAGCATGTACCTATAACGTGCACTACTTTGGAGAGAACTACATTGCTAAGAATATAAAGATTTCGTCGTGGTCGTCAGAAACCGGCCGTTTGGCTATCAATTTATTTGATAGCTCTAATACTTGTTTGTTGTTTATATGTATATTTTTGTTAGGTACTATCTCTACTCTCTACTCATTTAGCTTTGATCTGAAATAAATGAGTTAATGATAGTAGTCAAGTCTTACAACTGGTTTAGTTGCTTTCAGAATTTATTTCGTATTATATTATAGTAGATCATACAGAATTATCTTCATGAAGAAAGAACAAAGTTATCACAACAGTTTATTAAAGCAGACAAGTAGAGGCAATGAAGGTTCAGGGAGAGTACGTCTTTGATTGCACTTTTAAATGTGATACCACTTGATAAAAAGTTAGACAAAAAGTTCACTTCACTGATGCACATAATGACAACAGTCATCCTGAAGTGCAACGTTTGAAGTTTTCACAGAGGGCATGGCGGGAACGCTAAATTTTTTTATAATAATAATTACAGCATTTATCCATATCCCGTAATATTTTTTATGCAAGACACAATTAGATCGGATGACAAGTGCATTGGCGTGGCGGAATAAGTTGCGCGTGCGCAGCCTAATCGCCGCGTAACGGTGGCGAACTGTAAAACCGCCACGGACGGCGGGCTCGTGCTAAATTTGCCGAAACACAGCGATCTCTAGCGGGATAGAGTTGCTCTTATGGCTCTCCCACACATAGCACCCCGGGTGACAAGCTTCGTGATGCTGAAAACAAGTTCGTATGAACTAATCATAGTCAAAGTCAAAAGGTATTTATTCAGGAAAATCACAAGGATCATGTTGAAATCAAAAAACTAGGTGAATCTAGGTGTCAGTTCCACGCGACCAAAGCTTAGAGGAACGGGCAACAAACTAACGCCTGGGTTACTACCGTTCTTTTGTATGATCCTTGATACAATGTAATATAGTAGAGTATTTTCGCTCCAGTATGGTGCCAAAGGAATTTAATTAATTTATGGCAGACTGATAACAAGGTCTTTCCCCGTTTTCCGTCAGATTGACGGCTGCTAGAGCCAAGACTGATGAAAAGGTTTGTTGGCCGGCCCTAGCCTCCGTTGATGTACAGTAGGCTTTTTACTTAGCCATTATAATAATATGTTACTTTAAAGGGCCGCGTGCTATGAATATTATTCGTACGCCGCGTGTGAATTTTTAGCTTAATATCTTTATTATAATGGAAAACGTATTATATAGGTAACTGTCTGAAACGTTATAATATTTTTATTATGTGAAAAGAGAAAACGTAAAATCGTGGGTTTGAATCCAGTCGTGCGCCAATAGATTTTTCCCTTCGAAAATGCCAATGATTTTAAACTACGAAGGAAAAAGTCTCACAAAAGTTAATACAGTTGAAGTTGTTGCTTTAAAAAAAACATTCAAAAGAGCCAGAGACGAGATAACTCTATACTAATAATATCACGTCTTTATGTTTATTGATCACTAGGTGCTCCCCGCGGTTTCACCCGCGTAGTATTAAATCCCGGAATTCTCACGAGATAATAAGTAGTCTATGTGTTATTCCAGACTATAATATATCTGTGTGCCAATTTTCACCAAGATCCGTTCAGCCGTTCTGGAGTTATAGAGTAACAAACATCCATTCATCCATCCATACTTACAAACTTTCGCATTTATAATATTAGTAGGATTATGTCGATATTAACTGCTAGGCAGATAGTTGGTACCATATTGGTATTCGAGGGTGCATTGTCCTAATATAATAGTGTTCAATTTCCCAGTTTATCATTTCATTAAACAAGTTCGCGTGTCTTTAACGACATTTGTACCGCAACAATGAAGAGCAGCCTGCAATCCAATCACGTCACGCCATAGCGCTCGTGTTCTGAACCTATCCTCATTTACACATAAAGCGGGTGAGCATCAGGCTGCATTCACCTCGGCACGCCTTGCCCCGCCATATGATGTCATTTGCACTGCCATAGATAAGTGTGGGTGCTCCTTTAGTGACTATCTGATGTTTGGAGCATACGTAGAAACTATAGATTCGTAGTACTACGTTCTTGAGTAGAGCTCTTTGATGGACTCGTCCGGAGAATTGTGTTAGGCACACAAGTTGATGGCGTAGGGCAGTGCATCGTAGAGCAAGACTATCGTGCGCGCATTGCGTACCACTTAGGTGAGCTATCTGCCTAACTCATCAAATATTAGTAGTTAAAATACTAATAAACAAGTCATATGAACGAGTACGAGGCACACTTCATGGTCATTTACCTTTGCCTTTGAATAGCTTGATCTATTTCCTTGTGTACCTTTAATAGGAACGCATATTGTCGCATATAGCGAATTGTCTGGTATGACACAGATAAGAGATTACTTATGATAATCTTCAGCATAGGTTCCCGCTGGAGTAACTGGAAGTCTCCTGCTATGTGCGTGAATGCGCTCTATGAGATCCATCCCGCATTACGGTACACCCCGATTGATTTTCCATTCATATCAGTGTTTTATGCAATTACTGAATAAATTCTCACCTGTTAAAAACCTTGTTAATAACTGGTGTGAAACTTTATTTCTTTATAAAACAGCTAGTTTGTCTGAGAAGCTATGGTTAGTCTATCAGCTCAAGTTTTAAACTTTGTTTGGTTTCTAGTTATGTTCACGCCCATCACCTGAACCATGGTCTCCGAAAAACGGCTGCCTTCTTTTTTACTGACTATAACAGATTAACATATTTTGAACCTTACCTTACAGAGAATACAGATTTTGTCATAAATGAAGGTTGTTACAGAATGGTCATTGTTTATTAGAAAATTTTCTGGCGGTAAAATATTTAATGCCCTATTAAATAATAAAGAGCGGAGGCAATGAGTTCATTTCACATCGTACAACTGAATGCGAAGTACCATTTTCAAACATGTCCAATGCGATAGAGCAGGCTAGAGCAGAGATCCACAAATCTCTGAAACTCAGTAGCTTTTGTATGCGCCGTATCGGACTTTCGTTTATCAAGCCGAAGAATAGATCTGAATTCTGGAAACAGAAAGCAATGTTTGTTCTCTCCATGACCAGTATCTGCTACCACGTTTTCGGTGACATCGTCTACATTGCCCTCACGTTGTCGAATTCGCCACGGGTCGAAGTTGTTGTGCCACTTTTGCATACTTTTGGTTATGGTGCTTTAGGTAAGTATCTTTTACACTTTTCCCTGTCTAGACATGTATTTTTTGACCAAATTTCAACATTATTTACTGAGTACCTACCTAATTATATCTGAATGCTATTTTAATGAAGTGTTTTCTTTGTTACTTACGTTGGAAAAAAGCAACCGTAAATAGACCTAATCTTAAATCAGTCTCTGATATTTTGTGACCGGCATGATCCAAACAAATGTATTTAAACATTTTCCTTTTTTTTAATTTTCTATATTTCCATAGGTATTGCAAAAGTGTTTGTGCTGTGGTACAAAATAGACGTATTCCGCCAGCTTCTGATCGAGCTCGCTGAGATATGGCCTATGCCTCCGCTTGACGATGAGTACCAAGCCATCAAAGACAAGAGTCTGACTGCTTTATTGCTCGCTCATCAATGTAAGTAATAAAATGGCTAATCTTTTTATTACTCAGTAGCTTTGCTTTTCTTATGCACCGTAAGTTGTTACAGTTTATTTAGGGTCGAATCTGATCGGAGTATGGTTCTTCAACATCACGCCCATAGCAATCTACTTCTACCAACGTTACTGGGCGCTCGAGGATGCCTCAGTCGGCTATGTGTGGAAAGCTTGGTACCCGTTCGACAAACATAAGCCTATTGGACATGTAGTCGTGTATATCTTCGAGATGTATGCTGGTAAGCTTCCTAAAGGTTCAAGGTGACATTATGTCAAATTAATCTTTCTCACCTAGCGAAAACCCATTGTTAAACTCAAGAAAGAAAGTCTAGAGAGAAATGTGACATTTTCATATAAATAAATACCACCTTAGCCTACCACTTATTTATATTGCTTGCTTTGGATCCTATTTGCTCGTTTAGATAGCTCCATCAGCAAAAGTGGTAGGTAGGTACTTATTTGTTTTTTTAGTCCATCATGCAACCGTAATTATGTTCATATTTGAGTTTCTTGGATGCTTAGGAAACCTGTAATCAGCTGCTTAAACTGGATTAATTGCTAGGTACTTGACGACTGAAGTCTTATGTTATCCTCGATGTGTTAATGGGTGTTCTCTGATTGATATCATCATCTAGACTTTCACTGTCTACTTGTATGTCAATAACGCTGTATAGAGATGTTTGAATGCTGCGTTTGGGTTTATGTTGTCTTTGTTTTTTAGGAACTAAAATTAATTAATTGGACCGTATGCTTAGACTTATTTACCTATACCTACCGATCGTAGCTGAAAAATAGGTCACTCTACATTACGTTCATGGCATAACCCCAAAATAAATGCACCCTCATTTATTCTTTGGCCAATAAGGCTGATGATGAAGGCTTGACGCGACCAAGCCTAAAGGATCAGATCAACTTACGTCCTGATTATTACCGTTCTTGTATGTTCCAGGTCAAATCTGTGTTTGGATCATGGTCTGCACTGACCTGCTGTTTTCTGGTATGGCGAGCCACATCGGTCTTCTTCTGCGATTGTTGCAACGCCGACTGGAGTGCCTCGGTAATGGAACTGAAGAAGACCAGTATGAGGAGATAAAAGGGAATATCCAGCTGCACCAACGGCTCATTAAGTAAGATATCTACGATCTGGAAATCCATAATCATCCTTAGGGTAGCTCAGGATATCATCTTTTAACCTGAGGATTAGTAA
Organism: Plemyria rubiginata; assembly: GCA_963576535.1. Taxonomy (NCBI): domain Eukaryota; kingdom Metazoa; phylum Arthropoda; class Insecta; order Lepidoptera; family Geometridae; genus Plemyria; species Plemyria rubiginata. The sequence continues at coordinate 8,822,205 of OY754908.1, read as the reverse complement.
CTTATACATTTTTCTTTATCAGGTATTGTAACGATTTAGAAGATGCCTTTTCACTCTCGAATCTTGTGAACGTTGTCTTCAGTTCTGTGAACATTTGCTGCGTTGTGTTCGTTATTGTAGTGAGTATTTTAGATTTACCTATGGACGTATAATCGCAGCTTTTATTATCAAACAGATCAGTAATGAAAATTTTGTCAACATTTGGTTTTTTAAACAGTAGAGCTGTTAAAACGAAAGGCTTATCTAACCCACGGCCTACTGCGCAGAAGGCAGAGCTACTTACTATCAACCATGGAATATAATACTCTCTGACGAGAGACTCAACTGTGGTGGCTGTCATACTACAATAAACCTTCTACAAATCTTGTTACTTTTTCCAGTTACTGGAACCTTTGGTGGCAGTAAGCAACAAGCTGTTCCTAAGTTCGGCTCTGCTACAAATCGGAATGATTTGTTGGTACGCTGATGACATCTTCCACGCGGTATTCACCTACTTTAAAATTGTCTTAGCCATTATATCAGCTATAGGTTCCCTTATAACAATTTTCATTCAATGGTTGGTTACAGAATGCGGAGGTGGCCAAAGCAGCATACAATAGCAGATGGTACGTCACCAACCCTAAATGCCAGCGAGCCCTAATTTTCCTTATCAAGCGGTGAGTCGAGTAGACTGAGCAAGCTGCTCCATCTAAGCTAAGCAAAGTTAATCTCTCTCCTTGTTATCAAATTATTAGTATGTATGTATGTATTATTTAAATTTTTATGTCTATTTATGACTAGTTATTATATTAGGCACGGAATAGAGAATTTCTGTGATATTAGGTATTGAAGTTTATATATTAAACTATATGTGTATATAATATATATTTATATGTATATTCATTTTGCATATAGGTACTGTATCTAATTTATTTAATTTATTAGGATTTCTCTCTTATTATTTCAATGTTTTTCTTTTATGTTGTACACCTTCCTACCACTATAATCAGCTCTCTCTATCCTCTAAGGTTTGCTGGAAGAAAACTCGTATCTAGGGTTAAGCTCGCCTTTGTACAAGACTATTATGTATTTTTTGTGTAAATAATTTTGTGTACAATAAAGAACAAGGTATGTTGACAAAAACATCCAATATTTTTTGTTACAGAGCTCAAAAACCAATTGCGTTCACTGCAATGAATTTTATGAATATGAATTTGGTCACCTACACTTCGGTAAGTTATTAACATGAAACAGTTACGGAACACGAAATAAAATCTCACAGTTGAAAGAGTCACGACGTTATGTTGTATATAAATTCCTTGGTCACAACAGTTGACTAAACTATATTTTATTTATTGCAGATTCTGACAAGATCTTATTCGTATTTTGCGCTACTTTATACAATGTATAGTGAAAACTAGAAGACAAATTTTATAAAACCTCACCGCACAGTAGTTTACAACTTAATCAGTAAAGATTGTAATCTATGTATGCGTTAGTTTATAAACTTATTTCAAACCTAATAAAAACTTGAATAGTCCTCTCATTGTTTGATACTTTTACCTTGATAGTGTCATCATAACTGTCAATTCACGCCAAAGTATAATAGCAGTCTTTGCTTTGTATCACCATAAATATTCATATTTTTTGCCATTTTTGTGTCAGTCCTCGTTTTAGAACGAGTTACAAAATAGACATTTGTAAGCAGTAAACTACAAACAACGGGACTGGGTTTACCATAATACGGCAGCGCGGTCCAACGATGAAGTCATCAGTATCATTTCTCACTGACTCTATTGAGATTCAAAGTTTGCCGAGTATTCCAGTACAACGGAAATCAGCAGACAAATCCAACAGATGTATTCCTAGACATGACCAGAATTCGCACAGAGGAAGCCTGTCGCCAGACTCCATCAATAGCAATAAGTTTTTCTCTAAAATATTTAACTACCAAAAATCGTTCACGGTCCCGCCAGCTCCAAAGCAATCCAAAACACCGGAACTGAACAAAATCAACGAATGTGCAGTCCTTAAAGTTTTCGAACATAGGAACTTTGGTAATTCACCTTCGAACTACAGTAGAATGTCTGAAGATATGAGCAACCCATATCTGCCGAAATCGAGGTCTTATGTGCAGAGCAAAGCGAGATTTTTCACACCTAGTTTAAGAACACACTATTGCAAATTGGAATTGGTAAGTTTACCCAATCAATACTTTCTATTCGTTCTATAGTAAATCTAAGTATGATAGCTACATTGACCTTTAATAATATACTCTTAAAACCTAAGCCCGATGAAGGAAAAAATTATGGAAAAGGACCAGAAGGATGTATCTATTTACCGAAACTATTGCCCGACGAGGTCGAGTTTTTACAAGTAGTATCCGAGAACACACTAAGCTCGGTCGAAAAATATCTCGAAGATCACCCAGCCCTTAATATAAATTGCGTCAACTTCCAGGTCAGTTTCTTGACTTACTTTATACATTATAATCAAGATATGTATAAGATAAAGTAACAGCCACTTTTACACTTCTATGTAGGGCATATCGGCTCTCCGTATCGCGGTGCATAAAAGATCCGAAGAAGTGGTAGAATTTCTCTTGAAATATCCGCAAGTAGAAATTGGTGACACTGTTTTGCACGCGGTAAAAGATAGCAGTACAAAAATATTGGGTAAACTTTTGCTTTCACTCTACTGATTGTTATGTATTTAGTAAATATGCCAGATACAAATTTTTATTAGTTTAAAGCGTTTACTTACTACGCAAAAAATCAATAAAAAAACAATATGCCAGTTATTCTATATCAACTTGCAGTTTTGTTGTTGAACTCTCTGAAGAACAGGTCTCCCGGATTAGAATTCGCTGGAGCGGCCCATTCGACCATATACCCCACTCACGTAACACCGCTGATTCTTGCAGCTCATTTGAATAACTATGAAGTTATTAATATGTTATTATCTCGTGGACATAGAGTCACGCGGCCACATTCGCCAAATTGTCCCTGCATAATTTGCAAGTAAGTTTGACATCTTAAGGTTTTTCTCTGTGCGCTTTCTAGGTTCTATTTTTATTTATTTATAGATAGCTGTTGTTATGAGCCTGGTGACCAGGGTTTGAACCCACACTTTTAACAGATCGACTGTCAAAAGTCAAGGTGTATTTCGGTTCTTATCGCAAGTATGTAAGCGTTTATATGAAATAATGCAATTTCTTTGACCGCATTATCGAAATGTGTGCCGCACGCTGGTTAACTACACGTTACATTCACACGTTCAATTTAAACGGATAATTTTCAACACAATCGGTTTGAGTACGTCGAATGTCGAATGTTAAAAAGAAGCGTGTTATGCATTCAAATTACTGACCGCTGCTAAAAATTACTGTGAACTTTAATTTAATGACTGGTAAACTAGAAGTTCGCAGCTATGTTGTGAATCGTAATAACCGCGTCTGCTACCACACCCATGAGTAGGTGCAAACGGCATGTCACTGTTGTTTCCGAGATCTGATTCACAGCGCACCGTTAGTGTTTTAATGTGTATTTTCTTAGAAATTCCGTTGTGAACGATGACGCTTTGCACACGAGTTGTGCACGGCTGTGGCTGTACCGTGCTGTGTCCTCGCCTGCTTACCTGCTGCATGTCACGTCGGATCCTATCCTGGAAGCGTTTTATCTCACCGAAGAATTGACGGCAAACGCAGCCGCTTACAGACATTTGGCAGCTGATTATTTGCAGCTGAGAGATCAAGTCAGTGCATTCGCTGTTGGACTTATAGGTATATGTAACAACGCTGGAAAATGACTATCAATGTAGAAAGTATTGTTTTATAAACAAACTCTTTTTTTTAATTCCATAAAAACTTGGTAAAGGCTGCTGTCGTACCTCCGACGAAGTTGAAGTTATTCTAAAACAAGTATCAGGGTGCGAAGGCCGTCGCCATTTTGTCCTACCTCGCCTACTCATGGCAGTGAACTATAAACAGAAAGAATTTGTGGCCCATCCAAATACTCAGCAGGTAATAACTTTAGTCCGAATCATTTCAATGGTTTTGACCTCAATGCAGTTGCGTTAATTTAGTTGGTAGCCAAATGAAAGAACTTGAGAAAGGTGCGTTATCATGCTCTTAAACTACACTAGATAGGTACACCTGTTCAAAGTATTCATAGCATGATAGGATGCCACTTGAACTGTTATTCAAAAATAATATGGTCACACTCCACATACGACCCTCTCGTGAAACTCGTTCTTGAAGTTTGTTTGCATTTTGAATCTCATAATCTCAAATTGTTGACTTCAAACTGATACTGTAACCTTTGTAGGTACTAGATTCGTATTGGCTGGGCGATTGGTATACTTGGAGAAACAAATCATTCTTTGGAAAAACTATGATTTTCATTAGTCGTGGCTTTATCATTCCGCTGATTTTGTTGTTCAGTATGGTAAGACAATTTACAAGAAACAATATAGATATATATATTTAAGGCAATTGATAGAATTTGAACCAAACGCTTATTCAAAACTAAAGATAGGATTGGCCGCCATTATGGACCTTCCAATTGGGACATCAATTTCTAGCGAACAATAAAAATGACCCGTTCCAAGCATCACCCATGACCTCTTCGGTTTGTGAATCAACAACAATGACTTTAAGAAATGGCTAGGTACCTTTAAAGTAGGTTATTCGTTTACCAATTTAGTCATTGGTGTTACCAAAACGTAATAGAGCTATTCCAATTTAAGGCCAGACACTAGCATTTAGATAAGTACCTCGGAAATGTAGGACCTTACCTCGCGTGCTTTAAGTCAGTTTGGTCAAATGTCAGCCTTTTTATTTTTTTTTCGACTCATGTCCTGGCTGTATATAGGCGATTAAAGACATGTTAGTGCCTTTTTTATTGGTGTCTTGGTCACTAGGTATTTATTGCACCTTGGAGCTGGTGTTTTTGTCTTAAGATCCAAAGTACATATTCGTTTTTAACTTTCTGTTCTTACCATTCATCAGCTATTACCCCAGCACCGTATCTTAAAGCACTACCAGATACCGTTGAACAAGCTAATAACTCACTCTGCGGCGTACTTCGTGTTCCTGGCTCTGGTCTTCTATGTATCTAATCAAGATAAAAGCCGGCTAAAACGTGGACCACCAAACACAGGTTTACAGCTCATATCAAGTTTATTTGTTACACATAAGGTGGTATGCAATATAACAGGTAGGTATTTAATTAAATTCAAAGTAATATTTTGACGAGACTTTGACTACCCCAAATATCCTGAATATAGGGAGGCGTAGGCTTTTCCCATGTCTAGGAGTGTCCTGTGTCCAGGAGTAGATTTCTTCAGACTGCTGATGACCTAGAAATGAGGAGATATCTATCGTGTTTGGGTATTAAAGTCATGAGGCTGTTTTTATTGAACAATATTGTTGTGTTAGTTGCGAAGTCTGGTTACGCTGGCGTTTTTAATCCGGTCCAAAGCTATCATTAGACTTATAAAGACTGATATTGTACCGTACCTACTGTTAGAAAGTTTAGCCAGAATACCTTCGGTGGAGAAGATTCCTGATTGAAAATCTTCAGAATATAAACTTACTTCGTGGAAAATAGATCCGTCTAAAAATAATTCCCTAGACATCTAGTGAATTATTTTTAGCAAGATATACATGTAACCAGAGACGCAAGGAGTTCTTAGCAACTGTTATTTAGTTTATTTACATTCTGACGAGAAATTTCCTTCATAGAGATTATCGCGATTAATAAACTCGCTACACAGGCGGCTGTACGTGAAAGAACTTCATGGGCTTTTGCATTTGTATTAGTGCGGAAATTAGAATTTCTCGAAAGCTTCTCGCCGTAATATTTGCATTACCCTACATCTTTTTATATAACTTTTGAGGTTTTTCTGTTTTTGTTTCTTAGTAATTGGTGACCCCGATTGTAATGAATTATGGCAGATAAATGTTTTTGGAATGAAAGTGTTAATTTGAAATTTAATTACCAAAGTGGGTAGATAAGTTTTGATATAGTAACAGGCTCTTTATAAATGAATTATGATAGATTAAATTAATGTTTTTAGAAAGAAAGTGTTAATTTGAGATTTAATTACCAAGATGGGTAGATAAGCTTTGGTATAGTAAGTAACTGCCTATTTATATGTAGATAGCCTATAGAAAGATATATGGCTTTTGGAGATTTTAATAACCCTTTTTGATGAGTCTCATTTTGCGTGATATTCTCAGAAGTTTAAAATAATTTTTGAATTTATTGTGTTATGTTTTTCTTCGTTTATCTATCTATACTGTAGATAATACTACAGTTAATAGAGTACAGTAAATGAAAACATCGCATGTTCTAATTTATTTATTTATTTTAAATGATTTGTAGGTGCGGAAGGTATACTGATTCTCTACGTCCTTGGTTACTCCTGGTCTGCCATTCGCATGTGCCTGATGCAAGGCCCTCGGCGATTCTTCACTGTCATGTGGAACTGGGCAGAGATCATTATGCTGACATTATTCTGGGTCACTTTTGTTTTTTGGATAATCGCTGCACTTGATGCAATAAACATTGAAGAAAATATAGGTAAGTTCTACTACGGCGTTTTTTTTCTTAATTAATGTTTAGAAATAGCAACAAATTACTTCATCTTCGTTTACGTATACAATTTATATTCGTTTATTTTGTATGTTACTTATGATATCACTGCAGCTTCATGTAGGTAACTAAAAGTCTTTACATTGTAGGCAGCAAGTTTATACACGCATTCATATTTAACCTACTTACGAGTAGTAGGTAGTACCTACCTACATCTACCTGCTTTCAGATACATTGCTTATTTTTTATTCATTCAAATGTAGGTACATTTACTTACCAACTTCTTAATTGATTAACTTTCGGTTTTTGTGTCGAATTGATTTCATTCCATTGTTACTTTTAATTGAGTTAATTTGTACTTTCTATTCACTGTCACCTTTCTGAGAACCTATGTATAAAGTACTCGAAAGATCAAAGCCTCTTTGGAGCAATAGGTATCACTTTTATGGTAGGTATTTATTGTTGGCACACCAAAACAAAGAGCTCTACAATAATTTCTGAGTTCATAAAGGCAAAATAATATAATGATTCGTGTTGATTTTAAATTCACTTGCAAATATACTTGACAGGATTTTTCTTCCAGAATTAAAATACTTCGGTTAAGGACCTACCTCTGCTGAATAGATTGTAGGTATAGCGAGTCCTACAAATTGTATAGCGAGAGTCGTTCACACACAATTTTTTTATTGTGTTTTTTTTCCTAAAATAAAGAAATAAGACCATTTCAATAGCCAATATGACTTTCTTTCTTCATTAGATTATTTTAAATAATTCAACAGAACGCAAACACTGGAATCAGTACGATCCAACACTTATTGCGGAAGGCACATTCTGTCTGGCAACGATCTTCGCTTTTTTCAGACTAATGCTCCTGTGCCAATTAAACTACCATTTAGGACCGCTGCAAGTATGTAAATTTCCAATTACAATTCAATAGATAAACATAGATAGGTACTGGAAGTTTTTTGTTAGAATCCGTTGTGAAAATTAAGTTTCGAGCTTATTCACTCACAATTGTCGACACATAGTTTAGTGCAAAAAGCTATTCGTTAAACTTTGCACTCCAGGGCTATTTTGAAAATTCGGAAAGTTTTCGTCCGGAAACTTCAGAATTTGACTCTCTTTTCTACATTTTTTGTTTATAAGCAACCAAAACGAGAGTAAAAAAGAGAACCGGAAGCTTAAGAATTGGTCTCTCTACACTCAAGAATTGGTCTCTCTACACTCCCCCTCAACAAGAGGGGGCTCTTGTTTTGTTCGATTAAAATAATTCGGCCCCACTTAACTTTAACTCAGATTTAAGTAACACGTTAGATTATATGTAATTAGACGACAAACTAATTTAATAGGTCTGGTTGATCCTTTGTTTCATTTTCAGGTTTCATTGGGCAAAATGACAATCGACATTTACAAATATATAATAGTTTTCACAATTATAATAAGTGCATTCGCAGCGGGGCTTGCTCGATTCTACCAATACTATAATGGCATGGTGTATGAGGATGAGTTTGGTATGAAAACTGTGCAGGTGAATTTCAAACCTATAAAATACTAACGAGCTAAAATAAAAGAACGCAAAAAAGTGGTAAAAACACTAACCACCGGGTTTCTGAAAGCTGGATCAAACTTAATTGGCTGTCAAATCAGTTCCTGTTTCAGCTTATACTTAAAATTAGATAGAGAAGAAGAGCAAGTGACTTGACGGCCGATTAGCTTTAATCGAGCTTTAAGAAACCGGCGGTCAAACTTCATTGTAATCCTATCCTTGTGTCTATCTATCGAATCGATCAAAGGATCAAAGTCGTGAAGCTGTTTTTTTCCCTGTGGGTTCGGGTTCAAATTGCCATCCAATGTTCAGGATAACTATTTCCACATTAGTGCGACTGTCAAAGTACCTTCGTTAGTACCTACGGGCGAACTGAGCCTCGGCACAGTTATTTTAGAAGTCAAATAAAGCTTAAACGATTGCCATCTCTTAAAGTGTTAAAGCGTGCAGTGTAAATGAGGATAACCTGGCTAAAGTTGGACCGACTTGCCAGAAATAGGTAGGTACTTACTTAAAACTTCATGAATTCTTCATAGGTGTCATGTTTTTATGTTTCTCCTCACTCTAACTACCTTAGTTATTTGGTGTTTAAATACCTAAACATTTAGAACTTATGCAAAAGTGACACGGCAAGAAGATGTACCTAGTAGAGTTTAATTGTTCTCTTAGATAATAGTACGTACATCTAAACAGAAATCGTAAGCAATTTATATAGTTGAGATAGAGAGATAAGCTTAGTTGTGTGGTTCGAAGTTTCTTTGAGCAATATATAGGGTGTCCCAAAACTCAACGTCAAGATGAAACGGGGCGACAGGATTGATTGTAAACATCATGAGAAAAAAATAAATAAAAAAAAACTAAAATCATTATTTTTTACTGTGATTTATAGAAATATTATTTAGGGTTACGGTTTCAAAGTTTAAACTACGCACAACAAAAATAATAATAATTAACCACGATAACCGAAAAATGGTTAAAGATTGACCAAATTTTTAGGTTTTTAAATGCCCATAATTTTCAAACTGCATGAGATAGATTTTTTTCTGATTTTTCTCATGATGTCAATTTTTCTCATGATCAATCAATCCTGTCGCCGCGTTTCGGCTTGACGTTGAGTTCTGGGACACCCTGTATCGGTACCTACTATTGCAAATTGCAATGATGCGTGAAATTTAGCTACGCACAATAAAAAGCGATCAGTGATTGGTTGGGAATAAAACCCGCATAGACTAGATAGCTTATACGGTATATAAATGCGTGTGAACTAATCCCCATCGCCACCCAACATGGCAGTAGGTATTCAGCACTCACCACAGCTGCATCTACCTACGAATAGTGTTCATTTGGGGATGACTAAGTACTAACGGTACACGTATATAGAAACAGCCGGAACCAACAGTTTTATGAGACGTTGAAAATCTGCGGCAGTTAGAACGTCGACGCGACGACGTTGAAAATAACAAAGGAAAAAGCTTCAAAGTGATCCTTGTGATTTAGTCCAGTCGAGATAGACATTTAAATAGAAAAAATTCCGGGAAGCGATTTTTTTTAAAAAACTTCGGGGGGGGGTTGGAAGTATAAATCTCGATTTTCGAACTAATCCCGGTAGAGGGTTCGCCGCCATCTTGTTTTAAAGTTTTTCTAAAATAACTCGTTAATTTTCAACTTTAGAGCAAAAATGGTAATGGCAAAGTTGTTGGAAATTTAATTTCTCACAAGTTTGGTCATGATCATTTTTTCGCTAGGATCAATATTTGCAGAGTTATACTATCAAGTTTGTCAAAAAAATCGTAATGGGTGGAATTTTATTTTCTTAAACTTTTTATTTCTCGCACTTTTCTTACTCCACGATCAACATTTTCGGATTTATACTCAAATCGGAGCTGAAATTGTTTTTATTTTTCATATATTTTATATTTAAACTTAGGTATATTTAATTATATTTAAATTTATAGTATAACTCTGCAAATATTGATCCTAGCGTAAAAATGATCATGACCAAACTTGTGAGAAATTAAATTTCCAACAACTTTGCCATTACCATTTTTGCTCTAAAGTTGAAAATTAACGAGTTATTTCAGAAAAACTAAAAAATTGAACTTTAAAACAAGATGGCGGCGAACCCTTTTTTGTTTCATTTTGAGTGGCGTGTTAGGTACTATTCGACCGTAGTTTTTCTCACCAATTTTTAAACGTGACTAAAACTACAATTATTACCTAGTAAGATGTAAAAGTAGTATTACATCTTACTAGTCTAATACTCTCTAATAGAGCTTTTTGTAAAAGAAGCTTGTTCAGTCACCTTTTCTCTTCAAAACCACTTATACGAAGTAGTAGGTACCTAATAGGTAATTTTCATATTTCAGGCGTCATCCTTTACCAGTCTCTCAGACACATTGAACACGTTATTCTGGGCGTTGTTCTGTATGGCACCTCTGGACAGCGCGGATATAGTGCTGGAGAACACAAGGGGCTCGCGGCATGTAAAAAAAGCGCAGGAGAATCGTCACGGGTTTACGGAGCGCATCGGATATTTTTGCTTCGGATGTGAGTGGTATCTTCGTAGGCTACGCACATCTAACATAGAACACGGTGGTCTAGTGAGAACAGCCTTTTACCACTATGTTTCAAGACACAACAAGAACATTTCAGGTCACCTTCTATGCCATCCAGGAGTAAAACTGTAGGTAAACTGTAGGTATCTTCACGAGACTGTATGTAGGTTTGACTCTAAACGAGCGCGTCCACCGCATCCGCATCGCTCCGTACGGAGCGAACGGATTTGTTACTTTGTATTAATTTGTATGGTAGGTACAGCGTGCACTGGATCGGCATTTCAGCGCCAGAGACCGGTATTTCTGCTGATGACGTCATCCGCAGTGAACCCGCCATTCGGATCCCGGCATTTCAGCGCCAGAGATCGGTATTTCTGCTGATGACGTCATCCGCAGTGAACGCGCTATTCGGAATTGCTTTGAAAATACCGATACTGCCGATGCAAAATCCAGATGCAGTGGAGGCACCCCATCTGCATTTTGTAAATACCGACGCTCCGTCCGCTCTGTACGCAGCGATGATGCGGTGGACGCGTACCTTTAGAAGACAGTCTCAGAGAACGTCAGAATGACGTCATTCATTACTTGCCACCTATCGGGGACTAGGTACCTACTTTAGAGAACCTTACGACATTGCATTGACCTCTAGAAACAGTTGAAAAAACAAGTGGTTATATCTTGTCTACCGGACCATTATTATACCTACCTATCGCAGTAAAACAATAGAATATAATGAAATCTACTTTCCTATATTAATTACTCACGTTGAAAAAAAAAAGCATTTCAGCACTAGACTTTGCAAAATAATGTTACAAAATTTACTGTATTCGCACGAGCAAGACGTTATGAGATTCCATACAGAAGACATCAACGCGTTCTAGGTCAACATACACGTAAACCAAATTCGTCCCTGTAGGACAACTTACAATAAAAATAAAAGATTTTCTACTCCGCATATTTTTTTAACTGACAAGTACTTACTACTATCATAATTAGGTAATCGTATTTTAATCTGTTTTTAATAATTTGATTAGGTAGGCACCTAATCAAATTATTAATTATGTACATAAATCCATCTTTCTGCCTACATTATTGTATCTCGTACAATGTAGCTACCTACATAGCTAGTTTATTATATTTTATTAATGAACCATCGGAAGCTCCAATATTTCAACGCATATTTATTATGTAGATTCCGTTTCAGTAGTATTTCGTTTGAATTATTGATGAGTTTGTTAGTATAATTGCAGGTTTCGAAGTGATATCCGTGATAGTTGTATTGAATATGCTGATAGCCACCATGTCTAATACATTTCAAAGGGTTACCGACAATGTTGCCATAGAATGGACTTTTGGAAAAACAGGAGTTAGTTGTAACATCCTATATATCTAATTGGTGCACGGTTTGAATTTATTATATACTAGCATATTCTAGTAATTGATTAGAATAATCAGAAACCTTTAGAATTTTATGTTTTCTGACTGTTGATTGTCAGTTTTCTAATCAGCGAGTACCTATGTAAAGCTGTCTGTCTGTGGTCTGTCCGCCGCACTTGCACTAGAATTTATTTTAGATAATTTTCAAAATTATTTTATGCCCCCGTCAGCTACCCGTAGATTTGTCATTTTACAAAAAGTTTTAGCTTATTATGCGTGACTTACCTTCGAGATAGAGTTTTGTTGGTTTTTGTTGCTTTGTATAGGCGATGGTTACCACTTCACATCAGGTGGGTCATTAACTTGTTTCATAAGCCGGTTGCACTAGCTTAATCGGCTGTCAAGCCACTTGCTGTCTCTATCTAATTTGAAATATATAGTCCAGTCGGGGCAGACATTTAAATAGAAAAAATTCCGGGAAGCGATTTTTTTTTTAAACGTCGGGGATGGTGGTTGAAATTATAAATCTCGATTTTCGAACTAATCCCGGTAGAGGGTTCGCCGCCATCTTGTTTTAAAGTTTTTCTGAAATAACTCGTTAATTTTCAATTTGGTAACGAGCAAAAATGGCAAAAATGTTTGAAATTTAATTTCTCACAAGTTTGGTCATGATCATTTTTACGCTAGGATCAATATTTGCAGAGTTATACTATCAAGTTTGTCAAAAAAATCGTAATGGGTGGAATTTTATTATCTTCAACTTTTTATTTCTCGCACTTTTCTTACTCCACGATCAATATTTTCGGATTTATACTCAAATCGGAGCTGAAATTGTTTTTATTTTTCATATATTTTATATTAAAACTTAGGTATATTTAATTATATTTAAATTTATATTATAACTCTGCAAATATTGATCCTAGCGTAAAAATGATCATGACCAAACTTGTGAGAAATTAAATTTCCAACAACTTTGCCATTACCATTTTTGCTCTAAAGTTGAAAATTAACGAGTTATTTCAGAAAGACTAAAAAATTTAACTTTAAAACAAGATGGCGGCGAACCCTCTACCGGGATTAGTTTGAAAATCGAGATTTATACTTCCAACCACCCCGTCCGACGTTTAAAAAAAATCGCTCCCCGGAATTTTTTCTATTTCAGGCTAGTTTTATGTCTGCCCCGACTGGACTAAACAGCTGAAATAGCAAGTGACTTAACAGACGACTAACTTTGATCGAGCATCCGGCCGTTAGACGGCTAACTCCTTCGAACCGGGGCATTCCTCGAACCGCACCTAGGCGAAGCCCACCCAAGTACTTCTTCGAAACGGGTGCGCTTCGCCTAGGTGCGGTTCATTTAGGTGCGGTTCGAGGAATGCCCCTCAAACCTCCATTCTTTTGCCCAAGTAGGTAGGTAATCATTTATTTACCCACATAAATACCAGGTGTACATTGACTACATGTGGCAGACAGCATTGCCGGCGCCGTTCAACCTGATTCCTACTGCCACTGGGATAGGCAGTGCCATTGATTGGTGCCGGGCGAAGATGTGTAAAACGAAAGGCGCTCACGCGCGGTGGTCACTGTCCTACTGCTGTTTTATAGTAAGACTTATTCATTCAATTCCACTTTATTACTTTCACACTTTTAGAACAATGCGGAGCGTTTTTTTATATTAGGGGCTGCCGGGGTCATGGCGCTCGCCGGGATATAGGTACCGCTCACCTCAATAACTTGTTACTAAATACAGTTCCTTGAAAAACCTACAGCGAGCCCGCTGCAGTACAGTGGTTGTGACGTTTGAACAGGCAGCCTTTAAACTCTAAGGCCCTTATTCATAACAGTCGCTAAGCGTACCAATAGCTTATCAGACCATTAAGTTAATGCTGTCTCTTTTCGTTGGCATGAAAATGACAGTGACAAGAAAAGTAAGTAAATAGAGTCGCTATAAAATGACAGGGATTATGAATGAGAGGGTATCTCTAAACCTCAAAATTCTATCATTATTAAAAGACAAATGAAAAAATAAATAGAGCATTTTTTCTCTCAGGTGAACGGCATTCCCCCACCTTCCCCTACATACATGAAAAAAAAAATTTCCAGGAGCGTGACGTAGAAGCCAGGACCCAGAAAGAGTTCCCAGCGCTCATGTCGGTTCTGACTCAGCGTTATTTTGCCAAAACTTCTAAAGGTTCAATTTAAGAGCGCTTTACGACAAGCTAGCTGGTGTGGAGAATACCAAATATAGAAAAACCTAACATACTTGTCTTCATGTCACCGAAATAAATATAGTATTGTAACAGATTCCGGTCATTTTAGCTAATGGGGCCCTCGGCAAAATGAATACCTTAGAAGTACACCGTAAAGAGGATGACAATGAAACAAAGTGTTAGTTGCTTTAGATATATTTATTTATGCTAGCTAGATAATATAGAAAACTTTCAACATTTACAACAAATGACTATTAATCATTTGATAAAATTCCTATGTTTTCCCTATAATTATTTAATAGACAAAGTATATAAACAGGCTTTTAAAACCTAAATACTTGTAATCTGAGTGATATTCGCCGCACAATAAAATAACACTATTTTTAATTCTAGTTGCAACGCTCCCGAATGCCCGTTTTCGTATGCATTAATAGAGACCTCGTAAATGCCATTCATAGTCAGGGGCCAACCATTGGAGAGCTATCAATTGGCTTGTAACATATAGCTTTAGTAACTTGGTTCATACTAAGCTTGCTTATAGACTTGACATCTACAGGTTCGCAAAATAGAGTAGATGATACTACGGGGTATGTCACTTTCCATACATTTTTCGCACCAAAACCACGGCATGTCAAAATTGCGTTTATAGACTTGTTGCCAAGCTGTGCATGCCAATTATTCAATGTTGCTTCTACACTCGCCTTACTGGGGCGTTATTCACTATGACCAATCCAATCGCGTTTGCGTTTCGATCACGCTGTTGAGTCTTACGGTTAGGGCAAAGTATCTCATATATATATAAAGTTCAAGATCACGTTGTGACTTCACACGGTTTGGAGCAAGGAATCACCTATGCCATAGAGAATAATGCCCCTGGTGACCCCTACGCTTCGTTTTATCACATCCTTACATGGAACTTGCCCGCTTTAGTGATATACTTGACGCCTTTAAACGGCTTGTACTTAGCGCCGTACATGTCTAGTCTACTGACGCGTAGCCCACTGACCGCTAGCTGAGGAATTGTGAAGTGGACGTTGATACTTGGATTGGCGCCCGCTGTGTCAGCGCCTGATGCTACAGAAACCTGAAACAAATTAGAAAGAATTTGTTGATTGAACCATTGGATCCATTGGAATATCAACTACTACAAAATGTGTGAATTGCAAAATGCATTTGGACGTACCTCTGACTACAACCTAAGGGATATGAAGGGATATCTACCGCGCCTGGGGATCAAAGTCGTACGATTACGATGTTTGAATGTTGGTCCATCACGCGCTAACATAGTTTTTGATGTTGACAATCTACCAAAACCGCAGCCGGCCGCTTATTTAAATACAATAATAAAGCAGTTCTAAGATCTATGATATAAACCCGGCCCGACTTGTAAAGGAGGAAAGAAAACAACTTTACAGCGTCAATATTTAGCTATTATATATTATTTAGCAAATATATATTTTGCTAAGGGACTCCAGATTGCGATAGTTAGTAGAATTGGGCAGGGTTCAAATAGCAAACCCATATTATCAGTGCCAGAATATTCAAACAAAAGAAAACTATAGTTTCAACAACGCGATGGCTTTGTTTTTATCTGGGCCCTTACCACAGCATTCTTATTTCAATATTACTTTTCTGTCAATGTCTTATATCAACTGCATAGAGTCCGCTTTATGGTCAAAAAGTAAAGTAATATTGAAATAAGAATGCTTCAAGAGATGGTGGTACGGGCCCTGAATCGGATTTTATCTCTTCTTGAGTTAAAAGTCGTCGTTTATGTCGAATTTCAGGTTAGATTTGAATACTTACGGTTCCTTTGATATTAGGCAGCTTTGGCAGTTCAATGCGCCCTATATCCCACAGCAGGACTTTGCTGACTGGATCGTACGAGTATTTACCCTGGTTCGCAGTCAGGGAGCAGTTGAGAACGCACTTTGGCATGCAAATCTCTAGCGCTACATCTGCAAAAGACCATAATTATACAATAAAAAAAAATACGTATTATTAGTTTTTTTTATCTAATACAAACAAGTGTTGTTTAAATATATAAATAAATATATAATGCTGGACAACCCACACAGCACCATCTAACCCCAAAGTAAGCTACTCAAAGCTTGTGTTATGGGTACCTACTAGATAACTAATATATTTAATACATTATATACTCACAGATGGATATTAGATGGATATTTTTTTATATATATAAAAAACACCCAGATCAACGGAACAAATTTCTGCAGATCGTACACAAATTTGTTCCGAGGCGGGAATCGAACCCGCAACCTCTTGCGTCGCAGGCGGATACTCGCCCACTGTGCCACTAAGGTCGTCAAAAATATAAAAATAATCTGAATCTTGGAATCGCCTCGAACGATTTTCAAGAAATTTGACATGCAGGGTGTTTCGGGGGTGATAAACAGATCTAGCTAGGTTTCAGCAACTTAGCAAAGCTCGGTCACCCGGATTATGTGTTTTCATAGACTGTCCTTTGGCAGAAGAGTCTAGAAGACACTCTTGCCTTGAAGAGAAATTGTAAAGTAACCAAGTTATTTATACAAATTTTGAAATTTTGCAAATGATTGAACGACGCTGTATCGATCTGCGAAATGACCACCATAGATCATTCTGCTGGCACCATAGATCGGCGTTCAAGCCTTGAGAGAGACCTACTTCCATCAATGGCCTAAGATAAGAAAAGATAAGAAAATTCTTTATTGCACATAAATGAAGTACATTAGGCGAACTTAATGCTAATTAGCATTTCCTTCCAGTTAACCTTTGGGTTTTGTGGAGTGGGTGGTAGTGTTCTTTGGACAATAGAAGGGAACAACTTGTAAAAACAAAAAGTGTAACGTAACATAAAATAAAAATAATATATACACACTTACAAAACATACATACTTATACTTGTTAAAATAAAAAAAAATAAAAAATAAAAAAAAATATACCTGGCCTAACATAGGATCATGATGGAAAATTACTACTTTTTTATTTAGATCCTTTTTCTCGATGTCCTCTCCCGACCGACCTCTTTCCCCGGACCCCAGACATCCATCCATTCATCCAACTTTCGCATTAATAATATTAGTTAGATTAACCTCCTTAGTGCAGGCCCCTTTACAACACCGACCACGTGTGTTTATTATAATGTTAGTTTTGAAAATTAGTATTTCATAATTAAGGCTAAGGTACATAAACACAATATGTACCGACTTATAGCCGGTCTGAAGTTAGCTGTTTGGGGGAATCCTCCATTCATTATTGGCCATTTATGCAAAAGCTGCTAACTTCAGCCCATATTGGTGGCACGGTGGCATATACACTCACTCTCCAAAGTCCTGCCCATAGTCTGCTTGGGCCCCACAGTCAAGTCCAGCCGGCCTTGGTCGCCGTTGTTCCTCAGAGTTAGGTTGTGTCGCACGTACAGAGGTATCGCCACTACACTCTGCGAGCCGATGTGGTACGACATTAGACGGAAGTTACCGTCTGGAGGTATGAATGACAGTATTCTTTCTGCCTAGAAAAACAAAACAAAATTATTTTTTAAAAAGTTATGTACAATACGTAAGTTTTCTTAAGTTTTTTATTTATTTACTAGTTGGGGCCCGCGGTTTCACCCGCGCAGATTAAAATCCCGGTATTCCCACGGGATAAAAAGTGCCTATGTGCTATTCCAGACTATAACATATCTCTCTGCCAAGTTTCATCCAGATCCGTTCAGCCGTTCCGGCGTGACAGAGTGAAAGAGTAAAACTGTCGGGTTTATAATATTATAGTAGTAGGATTTAAAAACTTTCACACAAAACAATGTAGTGCTAGGAGGAGTTTATGCTAGTAGCATTGTATACCAGTCTTCCTGGGCGTGCAAAAAGATGGTGGTTTTATAATAAATAAATATTAGTGGACTTTCCAGTGCACTATCTAGCCCCTAACTAAGCTATTTATCCCCATCTCTACACAGATCCTTGTGGATGACTAAGGGTAGTTTTAAAGTCACGTCCTATAATAATAAATACATACATTTCGCACTTATTCACTTGGTTCAATACCTAATTACGAGGTGATCTTTGCGACTAGTTACAAGTAGTTTAAAATATAACATAAAACTTTCAGACGAAGATCCCCAACCCGAAACGAAAACCGCGTTTAAATCGTGAAAAACGTGATATTCTTTTCACATCACAAGGAAATATATTAATTTTATACACAAAAAAGCAAGTTACCTCTGGTGGGACTCGAACCCACAATCCCCGGCTTAGGAGGCCGATGCCTTATCCATTGGGCCACAGAGGCGATTGACGAGAGGTGCGAACAACGCAACACATTGCCACACGCGTGAGTTGATTGCGTCATCGTGACGAAAAAAGATTACGAGTAGCAGTGATTAGTACAAGTTATTTTGGTAAACTGATAGCGACCGGTCTTAGCTACTGATGCCAGTATAATAATAAATATGTTTTTATACTAGTAGTTCGCCCCGAACTGAGATTTCGTGACGCGACGCGAACGCTCCGAAAATATAAGTAAGTAGTGGTCAGAGGCAAGTCCAAACTTTGTGTTTGGACTCTCTGGCTGCCACCTGCTAACTAAGTATGGTAACCAAGTTTCAACTGAATTGGCCTATTTATTGAAGAGTTCCGTTGAACAGACCTTGGCTCCATCATCAGAACAGGTCGCTATCACCATTTAATGAGAACCAAGTACCTTGTTAATTTATTTTCAGAAAAAATATTTGAAAAAGCAAAGGAACTGACCGACCAGTAGAAAAACCTTGATGCCAACAAAACTCTTAGAAATGAGAGCTCTTGGGTCGTTGGTTATCTTAATTTAACTTTCTTGTTGTATCGCAAAAACTGGGCTACCTAGAAAAAAAATTAAAATGGTTTTGGAATGTCCAAACCAAGCCCTTTCATCTAAATATATATAACTCAAAGGTGACTGACTGACTGACTGACATAGTGATCTATCAACGCACAGCCCAAACCACTGGACGGATCGGGCTGAAATTTGGCATGCAGGTAGATGTTATGACGTAGGCATCCGCTAAGAAAGGATTTTGATCAATTCTACCCCAAGGGGATAAAATAGGGGATGAAAGTTTGTATGAAACTTTCAATTCTTTGGCGCGTGCAAAGCCGCGGGTTCAGCTAGTATGACATATAACTTTATTTTTTGTGTAACTTTTTTAATTTTCGCCCCCTTAAAAACCGCCATATTTTAGTAACCCCTTTTCCGATTTTACTTATATACTTATTAGTAAATTTCTCAAGTACAAGCTATCGATTTACCAAATTTCATGCAGATCGGATAAACGGTTCTCAAGTTATCGTTGGACAAACATACATACACACATAAAATGCCAAATCGCCCAAGTTGTTTGTAAGATTTTCGTTCGCTTCGCTCACTCAATCAATTACAAATCAAAATAACCCACACAAATAATAATGCAAAGGTGTCAGTCTGTTTATATTTTCAATGCACCGCTGATCCGATCTAGATGAAATATGGCACATAGTTAGCTTGCATTCTGGAGTAGCCGTGTGTAACCGGGCAGGTCTACTAGTATATATTTTTACCATTGAATCCCGCGCGACTTTGTTTATTTGAAGCAAATATACAAATCTAGCTGGTACCCGCGACTTCGTCTGCGTACTTTTAATCTCTTCATCCCATTTTTTCGCAATAAAAGGTAACCTATGTCCTTTTTCAGGGTCTAAAGATTGTCTGTGCCAAATTTCATCAAAATCGGAGGTTTAAGCGGGAAAGCGTAACAGACAGACAGAGTTACTTTCGCATTTATAATATTAGTAGGGATAGTAGGGATATACAAACTTCGTCACCATGGGATGCGAATTTGGTAAAACGTATTCTTAGTGAATACCAAGCCGTATTATTTTTTTACTCTCTTACGGTTACTTACTGACACAAGATAAACGTACAGCTTAAGAGTCCGGTGACAGCGGCTCGCAATTTCGAGGTGCGATTGGCTATTATTTCATTTTATTTCATTTCGGGGAGGTTGTTTGAAAAAATAACTCTAAAGAAACACGCATAAATACTGTTCGAACACAAATAATACAATAATATAAGGGAAACATGCCCGAGTCAGAAATCATTTTGGTATTAGGTAAACGTAAGACCAAACATACTAATACCAAAATGATTTCTGACTCGGGCATGTTTCCCTTATATTATTGTATTATTTGTGTTCGAACAGTATTTATGCGTGTTTCTTTAGAGTTATTTTTTCAAACAACCTCCCCGAAATAAAATAAAATGAAATAATAGCCAATCGCACCTCGAAATTGCGAGCCGCTGTCACCGAAGCCTTAAACAAGAGAAGTTTCAGGAATAAATCTGAACGAAACACAAAAAAACATTGGTTCGTATCTAACGACCAATTCGTCAGTTTTATGCCTCTTCTTCTAGTGTAGACTCGGTCGCGTTGAACTGGGGCGCCGGGGTTAACTAACTTTTAAGACGTTTCAAAGTGATCCTTGTGATTTAACTGTTTAAATACACTTTAACATGCTTCTACTGCAAAAATTTAAATAAACAGATTCCCACATCACTATATAGTATAAAACAAAGTCGCTTTCTCTGTCCCTAATGTTCCCATGTCCCTTTGTATGCTTAAATCTACCCGTGCGAAGCGCGGGCGGGTCGCTAGTAAATAATAAAGGTATTCCTACTTCTATATATATTTAGTAGCGACCCGCCCACGCGCCCCTACTTCGTACGGGTGCACATATCATGCATGTATTATACATATAAACCTTCCTCTTGAATCACTCTATCTATTAAAAAAACCGCATCAAAATCCGTTGCGTAGTTTTAAAGATTTAAGCATACATAGGGACATGGGGACAGGATATAGGGACAGAGAGAGCGACTTTGTTTTATACTATGTAGTGATAATTAGAAACAAAGGTCATCGGACTCACCTCCCATCTTTTAAATCTAACACAAGGATGGAATGATACATCGTCGAACAGTCTTGGATTAATGAATGTCAGCGTTAGATCTGGCATTCCACTTAGTTTTATGCAGCAATCGATCTGAAACAACACAGTCAAGTCAACGGAGGCGCCTTTTATAGGTTTTACCTTACCATAAAAATCCGTCGCAATGGCGACTTGTGAAGTATGCATTGTATGCTAGTGAAGTAGTGACCAATGGGTCCAATGGTTTACTAACTTAACACAACTCAAAATCACACACACCTGTGGCCCGATTACGTTAATGTCAGGGCTATCAAGATGACTTTCAGTTTGACATTTGATTCCCATACTGTAATAGCATACCGCGCGGTTTCACCCGCGAAGATTTCAATCCCGGTATTCCTACGGGATAAAAAATATTCCAGACAATAATGTATCTCTCTGCCAAGTTTCATTCAGATCCGTTAAGCCGTTACGGCGTGAAAGAGTAACAAACATTCATCCATCCCTCCATCCATCCATCCATCCATCCATACTTACAAACTTTAACGTTTATAATATTAGTAAGAAGGATGGATAGGAATCAAATGTCAAACTGAAAGCCATCTCGATAGCCAGACAATAGCGTAATCGGGCCGCTGCTCCAATAGTCTCAAACACAGGAGACGAATCGCCTGCTTATCGGTGTTCTATCGAATACATTTTGGTGTGTGTGCTCATCTCATCAATTTCTCCCATCTCACCCTTCTACCTCCGAACAGCTAGGCGCACGAATATGTTTAGTGCCACCCTTTTATGGTGGATATCACTCACTTTCGTACTGGAACTCCACCGTCGTTGGTATTTCGGGAACGTTAGAACTTAGGAATATTTAAAACAAGAGTGAACAAGTGGATAATAAAACGCTAAACGTCATCTACACTTTTCATCAGGTGGGTGAAATGGCAATCTTCAAAGGCCTAGCTATCAAAAAATAAAAACAACACGTCAGCCGTCTCGTCTTTTTACGTTGTTAGGATCAAGAGATCCAAATCCCACATGAACACTTTGTTTAAGGTGAAAGAAAAGGATGTAGAAAGGAAAAGGTACAAAAGGAGTAGCAGAGGAATTCGGGGAAATTTACATTTTCCTCACAATGTTTTCCTTTACCATTTGAGATTACTGGGCACATTACATGCACAGTACCATATATTTTCACTTAAATAAGAGTATGGATAAGGTACGTACATATCCCTGTATTTCCGCGGACACCGTAGCTCCGCTCTTATCAATAATAGCGTCGACTTCCTCCACGACGTCGAAGTATGCTTCGTTATTTGCGTATTTAACACCGGACCGCCGCCACGGCACATTCGATAGTTGGCCAGAAGGCAAGATTGACGATACACTGACAAACAGAAATTTTAATTATTAAAACTGGCTGTAATAAATATGAGCCTCTCTTTCCGGGAGTAGCCTTATTACACCCGGTAGACATACTACCATGACAAATTAAGACTAAGAGATATTAAAGTGCAAGGTGGTCAGCCAGGTGTTGAACCTTTAGTGAAAATTTGCAATAAATATGTAGAAGTTTTTTTTTTATTATTGTCTTAGGCCCTCATTCATATTCCTTGCCATATCATAGCCCCTCTACCAGACCATAGTATAGAGTAGGTATACTTGTCACTGTCACTTTCATGCCAACGAAAGGAGACAGCAACCAACTTATAAGCTTATAGAACTCAGCAATCAATAATAAGAATAGAAGGATTAGTGTTTATAAAGGGTGCAAGCAGCTGCCCTTCAAATTGTATCATTCAAGGAAATATGATATTCCGACCATTCTATGGTTTAGCAAAACTTTTTTTAACTTACTTTGATTTACCCGTTACTGTATTAGCAATTGTTCTTAAAATGTTGGGTGGTTTGATCAATTCCTTCAAGATATTGCTTTCTGTTGCCAATGGGAAGCCATTGTCTAACATTTCATCTAATAACTGGAACAAGTTAGAGGATGGGTACGTAACATAAAAATTAATACATATTTTACTAAACAAAACGATATTAATAAAATAGTTACCTCATAAACCACAACATAGTTTTCCTTTATAATAGTTTCTGTACAATCTGAAAAATAATCCTGAAAATTTAAAAATAACATTGATAATGAGGGTGCTTCCAACAAATATCAAGGCATTATTTGTGACTATACTTATAAAAAAATATATTTTTTTTAAAGAAATATTTAATAGTATGTTTTAACATATTTTTACACCAGCCAGCTAATCAGAAATATTTTTGTACCTGGAATGTATCAACTACTCTGTGCAAGAACTCAATGACAAAAAGTGGGGCAACTTCTTGCTTGCACACTGCGACAAGAGCCACCCCACCTCTTTGTATTGAGATGAGGTAGTGATGGGGAGCTGCCAACACTGGCGGCACATCCTGGAATTAAGAGGATAAGGTGCATAAAAAAGTGAGGATGAAGTAACCAACAAAATATTTCACATATTTGACTTGTAAGCCCCTAGTTTTTTAAAGCTAGATCAACACTAATCGGCTGTCAAGTCGGCAGGCTGGCTATTGCAGCTTTTACTTCAAATCAAATAAGAATCCAATCCAAAGGATGCCAATCTGAGAGAGATTATTTGAGAAGAGAGAATACTGAGAAGCATGATAACAAAAATTTGTGTGCTGAGCCGAGATGTTTGTGCTCCATCTGGGTGTTGGCTTTGCTTAGTTTGGGGTTTGATAGAGCTGTGGTATGTCCACCTATACTTGTTTATTTAATTGCCATATACATACCTACATACATACCATCTAATTTGCCACTTTTTAGTATAATATACCTAATGGTATTAGGTATATTGTGCTACAACTTTCTGTTATGGTAGGTACCTACTTTCTGCCCATATGACAGCACACAGCATTATAACACTTACATTAGGTGATGCTCTTTGTGCCTCCAGATAGTAATCACATACTGATCTTGGTATTACACTTCTCCAGTGTTTTTCTAGAAAAACATCCCTGAAATCATATTTTAGTACCTAATCATTATTTTTGACTAGACATGGTTTTGAATATTGTACTATAAAATTCATGGAAAAAAGCTCTACGAATCGTTTCTATTCTAGATTCCATTGAAGACAAGTACAAACAAAGATATAAATTAGAGAAAAATATTAAACATTTGCAGCTATTTACAAAAGTACATTACCCTGACGGATTGATTATGAATAAACTGTGTATCATCTTATAACTGAACCTCTATTGAACTTGGTTACAGAAGAAAGTTAGGTATTTGAGATTATTTATAATCAAATTGCTTGCTTTGCCTTATTAAAAATTAGATAGTTTCAAAGCATCATCATCACCTTCATCCAAGAAGCATTGCAAAAATGAAGATCAGTGTTGCAAAACCAAGAATCTGTTTTTCGGTAGGTTTGCCAGTAAAAAATCGGTAGAATTCGATAGATTTTTTTTTCTTGCATTTTTAAAATGCTCTAAGTGCGTGGCACTCCAGAGACATGACAATGACAATTTTGCCCACAACGGTGAGACTGACGTGGCGTGATTATTTTTTTAACTCGAGATAGACATGGCGATGAATAACATACTACCTACCTACTCTTTAAATACTACTCTGGCAAAGATGATGAAGGGTGCTGAAAGGAATAGTTTATAATATACCAAGGAATTTGAATCCTACTATAATATTATAAACGTGAAAGTTTGTAAGTATGGATGGATGGATGTTTGTTTTTGATGATTTTTTTTTTCACGCCGAAACGGCTGAACGGATCTGAATGAAACTTGGCAGAGAGATACATTATAGTCTGGAATAACACATAGGCTACTTTTTATCCCGTGGGAATACCAGGATTTAAATCTGCGCGGGTGAAACCGCGGGGCGCATCTAGTACTGTGTAATATACCTATTTTGCTTGGCAGCTGGGTAATTCCGACAATCCTATTAGCTTGGCTGCTAGGTAATTCCGACATCCCTCCTAAGTCCTAATTCAGCAACATCCAGCGCGATCACCATCTAGATGGGTGACCACTAGTAACATTTTTAAGCATTTCCGTGTATCAGAAGACATGTATGTAATATGAGGAACCTACCGGATATGTGGTGGAAGCATCTGTTGTCTCCATCACTACATAGATTCCTACTGGAATTAAAGGATCTTATAGCTGAGCCTCTTTTGAGAACCCACACATATGGGTGGATTAATTACACTTCTCCCCTTTTCCCTGCTTTCTTTTATTTTATTTCTGGGCATAAACTACAACCTGAAACACCTGACGAAATCAAGAATTGAATTTAAGTTCACAGTTTTAAATTAATCTCTCCTATCACCTAACATTAAAACACTAATTTCTATAAAAAGGGCTTCTAGCTACTAGCCCTCTCACCTCTCATAAAGATTATGTAAGACAAAAAAAGAAAAGCAGGTTTGTTTTCTGGCATTTATTGATAGAAATCTTAAAATTATTTAACGGTTGGACTTAGCAACACGCTCAAGCTCATCCTTCTTCTTGATAGCATAGGAGTTGGATGATCCCTTAGCAGCATTGATCAGTTCATCAGCAACACATTCAGCGATAGTCTTGATGTTTCTGAAGGCTGCCTCGCGGGCTCCAGTGCACAACAACCAGATTGCCTGGTTCACACGACGGAGGGGTGAAACATCAACAGCTTGACGTCTGACTGTACCAGCACGACCTATCCTGGTGGAGTCTTCACGGGGTCCTGAGTTAATGATAGCAGTCACAAGAACCTGCAGAGGGTTCTCGCCAGTAAGCAAATGGATGATCTCAAATGCGTGTTTCACGATTCGGACTGCCATCAATTTCTTGCCGTTGTTACGTCCGTGCATCATAAGAGAATTGGTGAGACGCTCCACTATGGGACACTGCGCTTTACGGAAGCGTTTGTGCGCATACCTGCCAGCGGAGTGAGGCAGGTATTTGGCGTACTTTTCCTTCACAGAGATGTAGTCCTGCAGGGACATATCCGACACCTGCACATCGTAGCAACTCCACCGCCCGAACAGTTTGATTTCGGGAATGTCAGCCGGCTGCGGCAGTGGCATGGAGTCAACAGCCATGCTGCCTTCGACAACATCATCGTTCCAGTTTTCCTCAGTCATGGCTGGGACCTACAACGAACAAACGAAAACACGATTACTACACTGAAATGCACTGCTAACAATACACATTACTAGTTCATTGATAGAAATACATACTTTTCTATTCGGGAATAGAAATTATAACCTCGTGTTGTCAAAAGAACACGAGAAAAGGAAGTTGGAATATCAACCACAGACTTCGAAGAATATGCTTTCTAAATGTTGGCCAGCTTGATTTGGCAACCATTCTCGGTAATAGTACATACAAACTTTGACGTTAAATTGAATGATTATAACCAAAACATGTAGCAGTTAGACTATAGATAGAGACACAACCAACAAAACCCCTCACTCATTTATTCTTTTCATTCAATCATTCTCTATTTTGGATCCTTCCGTCCGGGGGTTGTGTGTTTTGTGTTGTTGAATTCAGATTTCAGGATTTTCAGCTGATTTTGAGGATTTCAGGTATCTAGATATCTTCTTTATGTTAAAATTAAGTTGCTTTTATTACTTTTTTTTTACTGCTAAAGATTACTTTGATAAACACTATAGGATATTCTAGGTATCTGCTAGTGTACAAAGTTCGCTATGGCAGCGCTGAAAAATACAAAAAGCATAAGAACTCTGGCAGTATTATCTCCAAAATACTGCCCTCAACTTAATGCTAGAAGAAACCTGAACTTGCAAGAATACCACAGTAAAGATTTGCTAAGAAAACATCAAGTGACAATTCAAGACTTCCGCCTGTTAGATTCCAATCTAGATTCGAAGCCATTATCAGGTTTCAAAGCTGATGAATACGTCGTGAAAGCCCAGATCTTGGCTGGAGGCCGAGGCAAAGGTCACTTCGATAATGGCTTCAAGGGAGGAGTACACCTGACCAGAAAACCTGAAGAAATTTTGAATCTTGCAAAAAGTATGATCGGAAATAAGTTAATAACTAAACAAACTCCAAAAGAAGGTATAATGGTAGACAAGGTTATGGTAGCTGAGAGTGTCAACATTAAAAGGGAGACTTACTTCAGCATTGTTATGGAGAGGTCATACAATGGTGCAGCTATTGTGGCATCTCCGGCAGGGGGTATGGATATTGAGGCAGTAGCAGAAAAGACACCACACTTATTAAAAACACTTCCAGTTGATATTTATGAAGGTGTCACTGATAAAACTGCAGATGAGGTTGCTGAGTTTTTGGAGTTCAAGGGGCCTATGAAGAAGAAATGTGCTGATGAAATCAAGAAACTGTGGGAGTTATTCACAAAGGTATATTTCATCAACAAGTTTAATTCCTTTTTTTATTGGCTATTGGTTTCTGATTGGGACAACTCCTAATTCCAGGTAGATGCCACCCAGTTGGAAATCAACCCCCTGGTAGAAACAGATGATGGGAGAGTGGTAGCAGTGGATGCTAAGATTAACTTCGATGACAATGCTAAGTTTAGACAAGAGGACATATTCGCTTTGGACGATGTTTCTGAGACTGATCCAAGAGAGGTAAGTTTACCAGCGCTGGGTAACAACCCAGGAAAACTGCCTGACCAAAATTTTATTGATTAATTTTGGTTCTATAACCTTATCAAGATGTTTCTTATCTAGCGGTTTCAAAGAGATCTTTATTGAAAATACCGGATGAACACCTAATTAAACTCTGTATTAATGTACATTATTTGTTTGGCATAGAATGTTATATCATTGGACTCCTGAACTAGTGTAGAATATTCACTATCTTGTTTATCAGTTTACATTTTCAACATATACCTACTTATTTGACATAGTTATCTCCTCAGTTTGGAGTTAAATTCTTCTTATCTACTTATTTATGGATAGATAATTTTGTATAATAATCATTGTTTATTATACCTACTTCAGTACTACTGTGCCCCAACAGTAAGATGAAGAATTTGTACTAAAGTTTGCAGAACTAATAAACAATTCTATTGAACTAATTGGCTCCAATGTTTGTTCAAGCCAACCTTCTATAAACACAATCTACATAAGTAGATTAAATTCACAATGTATTAAGGATCCGGTGACAGCGGCTCGCAATTTCGAGGTGCGATTGGCTATTATTTCATTTTATTTCATTTCAGGGAGGTTGTTTGAAAGAATAACTCTAAAGAAACACGCATAAATACTGTTCGAACATAAATAATACAATAATATAAGGGAAATGTGCTTGAGTCAGAAATCATTTTGGTATTAGGTAAACGTAAGACCAAACATACTAATACCAAAATGATTTCTGATTCGGGCATGTTTCCCTTATATTATTGTATTATTTGTGTTCGAACAGTATTTATGCGTGTTTCTTTAGAGTTATTCTTTCAAACAACCTTCCCGAAATGAAATAAAATGAAATAATAGCCAATCGCTCTAAAAGCAGTTGCTGATTGGGGAGATACCAATCTTGTCAAGTTCAATGCATCAAAAACCCAGGCGTGTCTTTTCTCCGCTAAGAGGAGTCAGTTCGAACTGACGCCCACTTTCCGTGATGTTTCGTTACCGATTTCAGACCAGCTCGAGCTTTTAGGTTTTACATTAACCAGTAAACTAAACTTTGGCTTGTTCATTGAATCCAAGGCCAAGACAGCTGCCAAGAAGCTAGGCATATTATCGAAGGTGAGACGGTACTTCACACCGGGACAGCTGCTTTATCTGTACCAAGCGCAAGTCCGGTCGTGTATGGAGTACTGTTCTCATCTTTGGGATGGCTCTGCCAAATACCAGCTTGAGGCCTTGGAAACTATTGAGAGACGAGCCAAAAGGCTCATAGGTAACGACGCGTTGTTCGAGTCAAAGCTCCTGACTCTAGAGCATCGCCGCAAAGTTGCCAGTCTATCGGTATTCTATAGTATACATTTCGGTGAGTGCGCGTCCGAACTCCACAGCTTGATCCCCTCATCCCCATTCTACCATCGGACCACTAGACGTACGGAAACGAGGCATCCATTCATGGTTGACATACCAACTGCCCGCACCAAGCGCTTTGCTTCTTCATTCATCATGCGCACAGTCAATGAATGGAATTCCTTACCGGCGTCCGTCTTTCCGATGACCTATAATTTGGTTACTTTCAAGAGAAGAGTGAACAGGTATTTTCTAGGTAAACGTGCCACATCGTCGTCCGCATCATCACTTAACATCAGGTGAGATTGCGGTCAAACGTTTTTACCTATAAGTTGTAAAAAAAAAAAAAAAAAAATCGCACCTCGAAATTGCGAGCCGCTGTCACCGGAGCCTTAAGTCATGCAAGATAAATATTGTAGGTTGGTTGTGGTGTTTTGTATTGATAATATAAAATCATTTAATTTTTTTTTTTGTGTTTATATCTGCATGCAGTCTCCAATTGACTTTAAGCAGGTTTGATGTATGTGCAGGACATGTTGAGGAATTTTTCCAGTGATAAATTCCCCTTTATTCATTAATCATGAGTCTAGCTCTATGATATGTTGTCGCTTCAGCCTTCTAGGGTAGCTTATGGCGGACAGCTGTGATGCCAAGTGGTTGGGGTGGTTGCTTAGCCGTTGCTTGTACTTGGTCGAGTGGAACTTTATTTCGTTCGTTCTTCAAAAGTATCTGGTAGAGATCACTACTTAGCAATCAGGCCGCCTATTGTACTTTTAGTATTAAGTTTTTTGTTGTATCCTTAAGTTATGAGCAATATTTTCTATCTATCTAAGTACAGTCATAATAGTAGTTGTTATGTTCATTGTACAATTAACAAGAAAAAAATAAGGAAAAGGTAGTAAAGAGCTTTTATCCCTCATAGCCAATATTTCTTTATTGGAATCACTTTTTGCCCATACATTTATAAATATAATAATCTAGATAGTTATTTCTAATGCTTAGTTAAAATCCTAGTTAACTAAAACTTATTAAACATTTAATTTCAGAGAGAAGCTGCAGCTTTGAACTTGGTGTACATTGAGATGGATGGTAGTATAGGCTGCATGGTGAATGGTGCTGGCTTAGCAATGGCCACTATGGACATAATCAATTTGAATGGAGGGAGACCCGCAAACTTCCTGGACCTCGGTGGTGGAGTTGGCCAAGCTCAGGTCTCGGCTGCCTTGAAGATCCTGGAGTCAGATCCTAAAGTGAAAACTGTTTTCGTTAATGTATTTGCTGGTGAGTGCACCTTGAATGTTCACGGTATCAAAACAAATGACGACCTCAGTGTCGCAGCGGGCGAGTCCGCCTGCGACGCAAGAGGTTGCGGGTTCGATTCCCGCCTCGGAACAAATTTGTGTACGATCTGCAGAAATTTGTTCCGTTGGTCTGGGTGTTTATGTATGATAAAAATATCTATCTGTGTAAGTATATATAATGTATTAAATATATCAGTCATCTAGCACCCATAACACAAGCTTTGAGTAGCTTACTTTGGGGCTAGATGATGCTGTGTGGATTGTCCAGCATTATTTATTTATTTATATATTAATCAGCCTTTTCATTTTAAAAAACAGCCAGTTGTCGTTTGTTTTTCTAATCTGTTCATGTTGGTTATTCCAGGTATTGTCAACTGTGCTACAATCGCCAATGGGATAGTCGAGGCTTGCAAGCTTAGCCCACCCAAGAACCCAGTAGTCATCAGATTAGAAGGCACAAACTCGATTCAGGCTAGGAAGATTCTGGAAGAATCTAAGTTCCCATTTAAAATCATAAATGACTCAGATGACGCGGCCAAAACTGCAGTCCAATTGGCCCAATAATCAATGATTGTAATTTTGGTGTCCAGTTTTGTTTTGGTGCTAGATAAAATAATGTAATGAGATTTATGGAGCTGTTAAAAATAAGGGCTTCCATTAAGATTTAAATGCAATGCCAGTTTTTTAAATGAAATGAATTTTCCATGATATACTAGATATCGAAAATCCAAATGTTATGAATTTATCAGTTCAGACTTTTTTTACGAATTGTTAATTTTATTGTGTGTGCAAATGTTTTAAAATGTATTCTAAACCGAATTATACTAACATATTAAAAAAAGTAAGACTGAATGCTCAAATCTTGCTAACACTTTTTTATTACAGGCTTTGATTTCCATGTTATGTTATTTTTAAGAATTCTGTAAATAGATGTTACAATATAGTAAAGTATAACCTGTTAATATTTGTCTTTCTGTATTATTGTGTCATTAGTAGGTTGGTATTATGTA
This sequence comes from Plemyria rubiginata, assembly GCA_963576535.1. Taxonomy (NCBI): domain Eukaryota; kingdom Metazoa; phylum Arthropoda; class Insecta; order Lepidoptera; family Geometridae; genus Plemyria; species Plemyria rubiginata. Next base: position 8,790,723 of record OY754908.1, on the reverse strand, counting down.
TATGGTAACTGTATCCACGATCCAAACAACACCGTAACTGCAACTGCACTCAACTGACTGACCATAACTTTGCAATGGAAAAACTCAAAGAACCCTTACAAGAAATATTTGGTGCTGATGTTCAGACTTTGTATTAGTCAAACTAGACAACAAAAAAAGGCGTGACTTTTCGGCCCAGATCCAACGGGAAGCAAAATATTTTCAAAATATGGTTATATGGCCCCAGTAAAAAGTTAAGGTAACAAACAAAAAAACATTCGAATTGAGTACCTCCTTTTTTCAAGTCGGTTAAAAATTAGTTAATAAAACACAAAAATAACAATAAGCAAATACTTTTAATTTTAACGAGCACGCTAAATATTCTAAGGAACTAAACTAAGCACGGAATAGGTTGATCCGCCGGCCTTGGCCTGACGCGTCGCTTTTACTCAAGGACATGTTAGCTTGGATTTCCTCGAAGCTGGGGAGATGCACCAGCTTGCCGCGCGCTGCGACGCACGGCCGCCCTGAGAGCATTCGACGTGCTACGCGGACAATATCGTCGGATGTGATTTTTTCTGTAACAAACATATCATCACTTCACTACATAGTATAAAACATAGTCGCCTTCTCTGTCCCTATGTATGCTTAAATCTTTAAAACTACGCAACGGATTTTGATGCGGTTTTTTTTAATAGAGTGATTCAAGAGGAAGGTTTTAGGTATAATACATGCATGATATGTGCACCCGTGCGAAGCAGGGGCGCGCGGGAGGGTCGCTAGTCATAAATGTAATAAGTAATAGTTTCTACACAGCACTATCTAAGATCAGCCCAAGCTGCAGAACATTTTTAAAACTTTCGCGATCTTATCACATACTTGATTTGAAATATAACATGGGTATTTAGATTTTTGGATTTGGAATGATCATATATTGCAATAGTATTTGCAAGCTGGTGTATGGACTATGGAATAGAAGCCAACTTACCAATTTCATTGATGAAGAAAGAAGGAGGCTTCCTCTTCCCTGTTGCGAGAACCTGACGGCCAACGTCTTCAAAGACGACAGGACGCGCTTCCAGATTCATTAGGAGCATCGACTGCAGTTGTGTTTTGGCTCTCTGAAACATTTTAGATATTATTGTACCTTTACACTTGCTAGATGTTTTTATACAACTAGCTGATGGATGGAACAAGCTGATCGCCCACCTGATGTTAAGTGGCTGTAAAGATTTTGAAGCTAATTAGCCTCAAAATTAAATTAATTGCTTTCTTTTTTGAGGCAGTTAACTAAGTTAGCCAATAAAAACAATTTAACTAAGTTAGCCACTAAAAACATGACTGATATTCAATGTACATGAAATAACACAAAAACTGAGATGTTTGCGCTGGGCCTGGGTATATTTTGTACTAGTTGCGCCCCGCGGTTTCACCCGCGCAGATTTAAATCCCGGTATTTCCACGTGATAAAAAGTAGCCTATGTGCTATTCCAGATTATAATCTATCTCAGCCAAGTTTCATCCAGATCCGTTCAGCCGTTTCGGCGTGAAAAAGTTACAAACATCCATCCATCCATACAAGCTTTCGCGTTTATAATATTAGTAGGATGGATCATGACCATTCTTCTTTAATGTCATACCTTTAATTCTATGTCTCCAACTTTCCCAGCCATGTTAGCGAGCTCCCGCGCGATAACCAGTGTTGTGTCGTAAATTCTGTTTGGAGGGGATGCGGAGTGCACGCAAAATAGGCCAGTGTCTCCGTATGCATGGTTGTATGCAGTCGCGTTGAACATCCAGTGATATCTACAGTAAAATAACAAAGCTGGATCAGTATTCTACTTGATCTGTCAATTGAAAATTAAAAACCACTCGTACTTTGTTAGTATTTTTCTGTATAACGTTATCTGGAAGAGACAACTACAGCCCAAGTCTGTAAGGACAGCATAGGGTCTTGAATCTCTAATTTATCTACAAGCCACACAAGCCATGTTAATTCTCCATACCAATGTTTGTATATATATATATATATATACATATATCTGTGTGCTTATTTTCTAAAAAAATAATTATTTATTACACGATTTTGAAAATAAAAGACAAAGTGATATGCTGGAGAGCTTGTTTTAGCCTGATGATTTTGGTAATGCTTGCGATTAAAATTACATAAATAAATCATGATATTTATAGGGTGCATATGATATGATGTATTTATAAGGTGCATATGATATACATTAGGTGCTGATATGATGTAGCCGATTGATCACGCCATACCTGTTTAATACGTTAGTGTAAAGTCTGGTGTACATTCCTTTACCGGGTCCGCCGGCAGAGAAAGATCCGCCACCGCCCATCATCATGTTGAGGACGCATGTCGCCACAAAATCAGGGTCACCGTGGGAACAGCCTGAAAATAATAGTGTTACAGAAAAGAGTAGGACGTCACATGGACCGATATCGTAAACATCGTGGAAATTCAGAGGACTGCAGCCCAGAGGAAATGATTTTTTTTTCTTCCTGTAAGCACTATTCCAATAGTAAAAACACCTACTTTCTAATCCAATGACGACATGTGATAGTTCGGGTAAATCGGAGCCGGGGTACAGTGGGATTTCACATTCTTCCTGAAATAAAAAACAATTACGTTTTAAAAAACTAGGTGTGATGATATGCCATTATTATTATGCAAAAGGTTGTCAACAAACAATATAACCTACACACATGTTTTAGTACACTTGTTGCGCGGTTTCACACACGCAGATTTAAATCCCGGTATTCCCATGGGATAAAAAGTGGCCTATGTGTTATTACAGACTATAATCTACCTCTCTGCCAGTTTCATCCAGATCCGTTCAGCCGTTCCGGCGTGAAAGAGTAACAAACATCCATCCATCCATACTAACAAACTTTCGCTTCGCGTTTATAATTGTAGTACTTAGGATGCAAAATATTGTGTACCGATTGGTGGGGGTTACTGTACAAAATATCTAAGTTTTAATGGAAAGGTAAAGTTCTTTGCATGAAGATGGGTAAGAAAGTTTATAGTAAAATTACCTGCTCTATCCCGCCAGTGTATTGTGCAATAGAATTGTCCACTTTGGGTTTGAATGTTGCGCTGTCCTCGGAGTCCCATGTGGGTTTCATGTCCACAAAGTATTTCTGGACAAACTCCACAAATGGCTTGTGATCAACCTGAAAGAAAATGACATTAGTACAAGAAAAAAAACGTAGTGTTGGTCAAAACACCAATGTTTTACTATTTTTGAGGTAAAATTATGACATACATTTAAGTTTAAATTAGCCATGTCACACGTGATTACCATCAGTTAGAAGGTGGCAATAGTTCAAGCAATGTCTTGATAGATATGTCAAATATTGTTGCAAAAAATTAAAGTAGAGATAGTTACGCCCACAGCCGCTACCACCATTCTCTCAGGAGTGTAGTGGTTCTTTAGATAGTTCAGTATAATTCCTCTGTCAATCTTGTTCACATTCTCCTTTGGGCAGATCTTTGGTAATCCAAGTGTGTTTCCTCTGTATGCACCCTAAAATAACAAGCCAAATTATGTCCCTAATAGAATTTTAGCTCTGAATGATTTAATTAAATAAATAAAAAATATAAGTAATATTATTTTGACTGATAAAAAAATTACATTGTAGATCACGGCTACATTTAGTTAGCCTCCAACTAAGTGAAGCTACACTGATATTATAATTATTTATTTAGCTACCCTGCTATTATACTCGTATTAATATCCAACAGAAAACAAACACCTAAGATCAACACACATATTATTAATTGCCCATGGGGATCAAATCCACTTAGAATCCTATAAGAATTCACACCATATAAGAATTGTCCTGTGAGGCCTAAAGTTAACACTTAAATTTCAGGGTTTTCAAGTGCCTAAGATAGCCTCTGCCCTTACGTGAGATGAGCTGGCTATTTCATGTGACTCTACTGTAGACCAATGGCATCTTATACCCTCCACATTGAGAGGAAACAGTCAGATTTCTTTCTTGTTCTTCTTTCTTTCTGGCCAGCGTAAAATTGAGACTGGGAATGAGTACTTACAGAATGAATCATGTCCATAAGAATAGTTTCTTGTTCAGGTCTCATGGAAAGAGTCTCCAGTTCAAAAGCCACAGCTTGCCTTGCTGACTCTATCTCTTCAGCAGAAAGCTGTGGCCTCAAGGTCACTTCAGCTAGGACCTGAAATGAGCAGTTGCTTGTTACTATTTTCATATTTTCTGGCTTCATAGGGTTTATAAAACAGGGTTTGTAAACCCATAAGGTTGAAATATTTATTTTAATTACATTCCTATTTTTTTTAAATAGGCCCACGGTATAAAAAATAGCCTATGTGCTATTCCAGAATATAATCCATCTCTCTGCCAAGTTTGTTTAGCCGTTCCAGCGTGAAAGAGTAACAAACATCCATCCATCCATACTTACAAACTTTCCCATTTATAATATTAGTAGGATAATCATTCCAATCAGTTCAGTGGTTAGGCTGTGATTGAACCACCAACATTTTAATATCTAAACCTTCACATTTGTAATAAGTACTTTTTAATTTTGTATCACTACATAGTATAAAACAAAGTCGCTTTCTCTGTCCCTATGTCCCCATGTCCCTTTGTATGCTTAAATCTTTAAAACTACGCAACGGATTTTGATGCGGTTTTTTTTTAATAGATAGAGTGATTCAAGCGGAAGGTTTATATGTATAATACATGCATGATATGTGCACCCGTGCGAAGCAGGGTCGCGCGGGTGAGTCGCTAGTTAACTATAATTTAGGTTTTACCTGGGTGACTGCTTCCAATCCTCTAGAATCAGCACTCGTTGCATACACAGTAGTATCCCGAGAGCCTTGACAGTCACATATTCCTCCATGCCTCTCCAGCTCGCGAAGCATGACATCTCTTGTAGCAAATTTGTGTGTGGCCTGAAATAAATTAAAAGTACTTTTAGATTTTTGGTACTTCAGGTACCTCATGCTACCTGCTGATTACAAGACTGCACATCAATACTTACACCAAAACTGAGTTTTTCTAAAAAGTGGCAAATACCATTTGGGTATGCTACTTCATATCTAGGGCCAGAGTCAATCACAACTGAAAAACAAATAAAAAGCACAACTAAACAATCAATCGATACACTGATAGGTAGGTAGGTATTATGAAGAGAAATATTTGTTTGTGATTGATATATTAATGATAAGATCTTGCAGTGTGTCATAGTATGAAGCGCAATTATTTTATTTGTGATTGATATATTAATGATAAGATCTTGCAGTGTGTCATAGTATGAAGCTCAATTATTTTATTTGTTCATGAGCAGTTTTTGCTTTTTTAAATCACAGTAATAATAAATAATGCTGGACAATCCACACAGCAACATCTAGCCCCAAAATTAGCTACTCAAAGCTTGTGTTATGGGTACTAGATAACTGATATATTCAATACATTATATACTTACATAGATAGATATTTTTTATTAAACATAGATTGTAAAAGTCGTAGTAGTAGTACATAGTGTTGTAGAAGTCATAGTTCTTTCACTTATATACTTTCAATTTACTTTCTTTGCCACTTGTTTTCGATTTTAAGGAGCATTTTATTCTTAAATTTTGAATACCTCCAGCTGTACAGAACTGCCCAAACTTCTTCTCGGAAGCAACTCGTAGTCCGTTACTTAGAACAGTGACCTCTGTGAAGGCATCCTCTCCTTTAGCAGTGGAGTACACAACAGGGGGGAGGTTAGACATCGGCTCGGAGAGTGGTGGTAGTGGTGTCACACTGCCTTTGCATAGCGGCTGTTGCGCCTTGTCTATATCCTGGCTGAACTTCCTCGCTCCCAATCTCGGTGTGTTTAATCTGTTAAGTAAGCATCCATATTTCTAAATGATTAATATATTCTTCGCTGGATAACACCTGAAGGCTTGGAAAGCTCAAACTATCTGGCACGATTCAACTTGGAAACTGAGTGACGAAATCCAATATTTGCTTTACAAAGCGGTATACGAGTATACGTTAAATATTTATGATGGGTGCTAAATAGAGCATTTTATCAGAATGTAAGTTTAGTTTCAATGAAATTCAAACTTACCCATTCTTCAAAGAAAATAACCTAGTAAAAAGAAACTTCACATCAGTTACGTGAGACATAGTAACGCCTTTGAATAGGAATGGGCTAAAATCTATACTGTTACTGTTTTTATTGCGTTTTGTACGTAAAATAGCTTCTAGATCATTTTTCGGGTTTCTGCAAAAAGTAAGTTTATTAGAGTAACAAAGAGAATGTAAAACTACGAGAAGAGGCGGGCGGGACTTAGTACAGAGCCAATGTGATCCATTTACATGGCACTACAAAACCAATAGAACGAATATGTACGTCAAACAACAACAGTTTTACCAACCTATCAGCCTAAATAGTACTGCGCGATGGGCCTTACTTTTATATCGATATCGATAAAATATGCGAGATCTAAAACGAGCTTTTTCTTGTAATCCATTTATTGACTGAATCCACGTTTAAGTACAACCTAGGTCCTGAAGTGCTAGGTTGGACTTCAATATGGATCTGATATGAAATAAAAAGCTTTTTGCATTATTATATAAAACATTGTACATTTGTACATAATACCTATTCATTTTATGAATTTGATTTTTTCATTCGATACAATGTTTAGTATTAGCAGGACGGATACGGTGGGCTTGACGTATTCTTTATCAAAGTATTTTTATTAATTTCCAGTAGTTTTTTTAAGAAGTAAGTACCTAGAGCATAAGTTTAAAAGACTAATTTCACCACATATTCTTGAAAAGGTTATTATAATTTAAACAGTACAAACTTATTATGCTTTTTGCGACACCCAGTTATTGATTGAGTGAGCGAAGCGAACGACAATCTTACAAACAACTTGGGCGATTTGGCATTTTATGTATGTATGTATGTTTGTCTGACGATAACTTGAGAACCGTTTATCCGATCTGCATGAAATTTGGTAAGTAAATAGCTAGTAATTGAGAAATTTACTGGTAAGTATATGAGTAAAATCAGATAAGGGGTTACTAAAATATGGGTTTTTTAAGGGGACAAAAATTAAAAAAGATACACAAAAAATAATGTTACATGTCATATGAAAGGGCTTGGTTCAAACATTCCAAAATAGTTTTTTATTTTTTTCTAGGTTCTAAAAACCAGGCTAGTTTTTTAGCTACAACAAAAAAGTTAAATTAAGGTAACGAACGACCCAAGAGCTCTTATTTCTAAGAGTTTCGTTGGCATCAAGGGTTTTCTACTGGTCGCCCAGTTCCTTTGCTTTATCAGTTTTTTTTTTCTGAAAATAAATTCATAAGGTACTTGGTTCTCATTAAATGGTGAAAGCGATCCGTTCTGATGATGGAGCCAAGGTCTGTTCAGCGGAACTCTTCAAAAATAGGCCAATTCAGTTAAAACTTGGTTACCATACTTAGTTAGTAGGTGGCAGCCAAAGACAAGTCCACACACAAAGTTTGGATTTGCCTCTTACTTATTATTTTCGGAGCGTTCACGTCGCGTTACGAAATCTCAGTTCGGGGCGAACTACTAGTTTATAATATATATTTATATATATATTATAAATTTATCTATACTATTTTTTTTAAGGATTGTCCAGCATTATTTATTTATTATTATTATTATAAATAAATAATGCTGAAAAATATACTTACTTTCAGTTTTTAGCTGTCTCGCAGTTCTTATTAGGCATGTCATCAAAACCATAACTGTTACTACAGTAGGTATGCACCGATGGCTCACTAACATCAGAAGTAGATACCAATCTTTCATCTTTAGCATGGATTTTTCACTTACTACTCTGCAACAAATATATATAAAATAATAATATAACCAGATAATCATGAATTTGTGCATTTACTTAACAGGAAACATTTTAAATTTTCCAAAAAATAAATACTTGATTACTATATTAGCCACCGCGGAAAGTCCATGGTCTAAGACTGTGTATGTAGCCGCCTAGATGTGCACGAATAATGGAATACTTAGCCCAAAGAGAACTGTCCTACATACACTTATTGATAATTACATTAGGTACATCACTATTACAACTATTCAATACTAGAGGTTAATAACCTCTAGTAAATCTCTAAAATCTCTTTTCAAAGCGATGCATGTTGTTTGTTCGTTGCACTAAAATATCTAATTCAATGCTTACCGAGCCTCATCCTAAGAAACTAGACTTCCTTTTTCTTAAATTTTACGGCACGTTGGATCTCGACAATTTCGCACGTTTTGAATCGTTTTTTGGTGGCATCGCCGTAAAATATATCGTTCACTGAACAATAACGATCACTTTCACATTTATGGACGACATTATTGATAAATCTGCTAGAAACTTACAAAAACAAACAAAACACGAGTGGAAGTTAAAAGTAAACAAGGCAGAGGAAGAAGAGAGTGAGTTGTGAAAGAACGAGAGCGCACTGATTGAATGAAACGAATGAACAGGCGCCATTATTTGCCATGCAAACTCCATACAATTTCTTTTTTGTTCCTTGTTGCGTCGTCAGGGTGTTAGAGTAAGTGTATACTCTTTGGTAAGCACATCGATCTTAGAAGAAGTTCATCCAAGACATCGATCGACCTCCTTCACCACAGAATATAAATAAATCCTTTCTACATGAACATAGAATACGATAGTAGTAGTTTGACCAAAGACTTTGTTCTTCTTCTTTCTTTCTTCTTTTTATGGCTCCTGTCATAGACAATCTTGCCAATGTCAAGTGATTCAAAGATTATACTCTTTGTAGATGTAGATAAGTTTCTAGTCACGTCAGTCCAACCAAAGTCGAGTCAGTCAGTTGTTTTGAAGAAAATGGTGGCGGTTTCTTTAAAACATTTGAAACATTTTCGGTCAAATCACGATATCACATAATACACTTTCATTTCAAATGTTTACACTTTGTGCTAAGACCACAAGTAATGTTGGTTAAAATACCACCAAAATTACACAACACAACTCAAAATAACACTAGAAAAACAATTAAAATGAAGATGCTATGTTGCTTCGTTAGATGACAGGAAACGAATCCCAAAGACTTTGTTATAAGTACAAAGTCTTTGAGTTTGACCCAAGGTCTGACCCTAGGAATATCTTAGAGCATTTATAACTGGAGATGTTAACGCAAGGCGTACCCCTCTGCCGGCCATAAGACGCGACTTGGCCATGCACGTTATATAAAACTACTTCACTCATCACCGCGCGGCCATTAGTTGTCGTTTCGTGTCGCGAAGTAGTGCTCAGTAAAAATGGTGAATTGTGCGGTATTTCGGTGTAAAAGGAGATCAGAGACATCAAACTTTAGGGAACACGGTATTTCCTATAAGTAAGTCTAGTCTAGTAAGTGATATTTTAGTCAATTGTTTTTCTAATTACGTTTAATTTATATTTAATGGAATACCAGTTACGACAGTTTTAATACGACGCCAACGTCTTGGTAGGAGGTGTCGGTGAATTTATATTCCTTGGTAGAAGGCGTAGTGTGGGGACTAGTTGAGCGAAATCGATTGAATGAATGATGGAATGAACGTAAAATTAGAATAATATGCGATGTGTTTTTTGAACCCATATTTAACCGATTTAAAAAAAGGATGTTCAGTATTGGACTCTACAAAAACTGTCTCTGTCATTCTGCCTTCAATACGTCTCGCTTCATGGAGCTCCCTTAAAATTTTAGTTGTGCTGTGTCGTTGGTTTATTGCTATTTTCTTTGTACTTTTTGAACGCAGAATCGTATAAACGTGATTTTTGTATAGCTGTAGTATGTTAGCTGGAGAGGGACATGGGCTATGAGCATTTGTTAACAGCCGCTATTCTTCTACTGCTCTTCATTTTTTTCACCCCGTCATACCAATCATCATCATTAGCCTATGTAAGTCCACTGCTGGGCACATCATACCAATAAAGAAACAAAATATTTATCTAAAAATGAATTCATGAAAGACTACTTACTTGAAAGATTACTTACTACTTGTGAAAATAGAATATAGCTTAAAGTTACTCAACAACAGTGTAGCTTTCTATTTGTAAAAGAATTTTTAAAATCGTTTCAGTAGTTTCAGAGATTACGCTCTACAAACTCTTAATAAAATATTTTTTACAAAAAAAAACCGACTCCAAAACTGCTATCCAATTTGTTATGAAAAATACACGAAAAAGTTAAAAATAATTGCATTATGGATTTATATTTCAATCTACTTACAAATAGGTATCCATTTTTTCAACAAATCTTATAATTTCATTATTATGACATTATACAATTACTGATATTTTTGGAGTCGGTGCCAGCACTCTATTTACTTAGTAATACCTACTAGGCTAGACAGGTACACGTTTGTTAATCTTGGCTAAAAAAAGGAAAAGTAGGTATATGATTTTGAACCACCCTGTTTCATTCATACGAAATCATTCATTTTGTCGGTCTTTTTACAACCCATCGCTACTTTTTTGTGTTAGTGTGTAACTAAACAAAAGTGTAACAACAGTCATTCTTTAATTGTGTTATTGTTTTTGTGTTGGTGTACAGGTTTTACTTGCGTGTGCGTTTATAGGGATGCTTAATTTTTCTGCATTAGTATGCGTGATTATGTAAATGTGTTCTGTACCGTACTACCCCGCCTCCCGCGAAAACCGGCAGAAATATTTTAGTACTAAAAGTAGCGCTTGGCATCTCCCGTTATAAATTCTCTAAGCGCCAACGTCTTGGTAGGAGGTGTCGGTGAATTTATATTCCTTGGTAGAAGGCGTAGTGTGGGGACTAGTTGAGCGAAATCGATTGAATGAATGATGGAATGAACGTAAAATTAGAATAAAATGCGATGTGTTTTTTGTACCCATATTTAACCGATTTAAAAAAAGGATGGTTTATTGCTATTTTCTTTGTACTTTTTGAACGCAGAATCGTATAAACGTGATTTTTGTATAGCTGTAGTATGTTAGCTGGAGAGGGACATGGGCTATGAGCATTTGTTAACAGCCGCTATTCTTCTACTGCTCTTCAATTTTTTCACCCCGTCATACCAATCATCATCATCAGCCTATGTAAGTCCACTGCTGGGCACATCATACCAATAAAGAAACAAAATATTTATCTAAAAATGCATTCATGAAAGACTACTTACTTGAAAGATTACTTACTACTTGTGAAAATAGAATATAGCTTAAAGTTACTCAACAACAGTGTAGCTTTCTATTTGCAAAAGAATTTTTAAAATCGTTTCAGTAGTTTCAGAGATTACGCTCTACAAACTCTTAATAAAATATTTTTTACAAAAAAAAAACCGACTCCAAAACTGCTATCCAATTTGTTATGAAAAATACACGAAAAAGTTAAAAATAATTGCATTATGGATTTATATTTCAATCTACTTACAAATAGGTATCCATTTTTTCAACAAATCTTATAATTTCATTATTATGACATTATACAATTACTGATATTTTTGGAGTCGGTGCCAGCACTCTATTTACTTAGTAATACCTACAAGGCTAGACAGGTACACGTTTGTTAATCTTGGCTAAAAAAAGGAAAAGTATATGATTTTGAACCTTAGAGCATTTATAACGGGAGATGCCAAGCGCTACTTTTAGTACTAAAATATTTCTGCCGGTTTTCGCGGGAGGCGGGGTAGTACGGTACAGAACACATTTACATAATCACGCATACTAATGCAGAAAAATTAAGCGTCCCTATAAACGCACACGCAAGTAAAACCTGTACACCAACACAAAAACAATAACACAATTAAAGAATGACTGTTGTTACACTTTTGTTTAGTTACACACTAACACAAAAAAGTAGCGATGGGTTGTAAAAAGACCGACAAAATGAATGATTTCGTATGAATGAAACAGGGTGGTTCAAAATCATATACCTACTTTTCCTTTTTTTAGCCAAGATTAACAAACGTGTACCTGTCTAGCCTAGTAGGTATTACTAAGTAAATAGAGTGCTGGCACCGACTCCAAAAATATCAGTAATTGTATAATGTCATAATAATGAAATTATAAGATTTGTTGAAAAAATGGATACCTATTTGTAAGTAGATTGAAATATAAATCCATAATGCAATTATTTTTAACTTTTTCGTGTATTTTTCATAACAAATTGGATAGCAGTTTTGGAGTCGGTTTTTTTTTTTGTAAAAAATATTTTATTAAGAGTTTGTAGAGCGTAATCTCTGAAACTACTGAAACGATTTTAAAAATTATTTTACAAATAGAAAGCTACACTGTTGTTGAGTAACTTTAAGCTATATTCTATTTTCGCAAGTAGTAAGTAATCTTTCAAGTAAGTAGTCTTTCATGAATGCATTTTTAGATAAACATTTTGTTTCTTTATTGGTATAATAAATAAAAATAAATAAATAAATAATGCTGGACAATCCACACAGCACTATCTAGCCCCAAAGTAATAATAATGTAATATGTATGTATGTGTAGTAGTAAGTAATAGTAATAATAATGTGTCCAGCAGTGGACTTACATAGGCTGATGATGATGATTGGTATGACGGGGTGAAAAAATTGAAGAGCAGTAGAAGAATAGCGGCTGTTAACAAATGCTCATAGCCCATGTCCCTCTCCAGCTAACATACTACAGCTATACAAAAATCACGTTTATACGATTCTGCGTTCAAAAAGTACAAAGAAAATAGCAATAAACCATCCTTTTTTTAAATCGGTTAAATATGGGTACAAAAAACACATCGCATTTTATTCTAATTTTACGTTCATTCCATCATTCATTCAATCGATTTCGCTCAACTAGTCCCCACACTACGCCTTCTACCAAGGAATATAAATTCACCGACACCTCCTACCAAGACGTTGGCGCTTAGAGAATTTATAACGGGAGATGCCAAGCGCTACTTTTAGTACTAAAATATTTCTGCCGGTTTTCGCGGGAGGCGGGGTAGTACGGTACAGAACACATTTACATAATCACGCATACTAATGCAGAAAAATTAAGCGTCCCTATAAACGCACACGCAAGTAAAACCTGTACACCAACACAAAAACAATAACACAATTAAAGAATGACTGTTGTTACACTTTTGTTTAGTTACACACTAACACAAAAAAGTAGCGATGGGTTGTAAAAAGACCGACAAAATGAATGATTTCGTATGAATGAAACAGGGTGGTTCAAAATCATATACCTACTTTTCCTTTTTTTAGCCAAGATTAACAAACGTGTACCTGTCTAGCCTAGTAGGTATTACTAAGTAAATAGAGTGCTGGCACCGACTCCAAAAATATCAGTAATTGTATAATGTCATAATAATAAAATTATAAGATTTGTTGAAAAAATGGATACCTATTTGTAAGTAGATTGAAATATAAATCCATAATGCAATTATTTTTAACTTTTTAGTGTATTTTTCATAACAAATTGGATAGCAGTTTTGGAGTCGGTTTTTTTTTGTAAAAAATATTTTATTAAGAGTTTTTAGAGCGTAATCTCTGAAACTACTGAAACGATTTTAAAAATTATTTTACAAATAGAAAGCTACACTGTTGTTGAGTAACTTTAAGCTATATTCTATTTTCGCAAGTAGTAAGTAATCTTTCAAGTAAGTAGTCTTTCATGAATGCATTTTTAGATAAACATTTTGTTTCTTTATTGGTATGATGTGTCCAGCAGTGGACTTACATAGGCTGATGATGATGATTGGTATGCCGGGGTGAAAAAAATGAAGAGCAGTAGAAGAATAGCGGCTGTTAACAAATGCTCATAGCCCATGTCCCTCTCCAGCGAACATACTACAGCTATATACAAAAATCACGTTTATACGATTCTGCGTTCAAAAAGTACAAAGAAAATAGCAATAAACCAACGACACAGCACAACTAAAATTTTAAGGGAGCTCCATGAAGCGACGTATTGAAGGCAGAATGACAGAGACAGTTTTTGTAGAGTCCAATACTGAACATCCTTTTTTAAATCGGTTAAATATGGGTACAAAAAACACATCGCATTTTATTCTAATTTTACGTTCATTCCATCATTCATTCAATCGATTTCGCTCAACTAGTCCCCACACTACGCCTTCTACCAAGGAATATAAATTCACCGACACCTCCTACCAAGACGTTGGCGTCGTATTAAAACTGTCGTAACTGGTATTCCATTAAATATAAATTAAACGTAATTACAAAAACAATTGACTAAAATATCACTTACTTGTCATAGGAAATACCGTGTTCCCTAAAGTTTGATGTCTCTGATCTCCTTTTACACCGAAATACCGCACAATTCACCATTTTTACTGAGCACTACTTCGCGACACGAAACGACAACTAATGGCCGCGCGGTGATGAGTGAAGTAGTTTTATATAACGTGCATGGCCAAGTCGCGCCTTATGGCCGGCAGAGGGGTACGCCTTGCGTTAACATCTCCAGTTATAAATGCTCTAAGCGTTGGCGTCGTATTAAAACTGTCGTAACTGGTATTCCATTAAATATAAATTAAACGTAATTACAAAAACAATTGACTAAAATATCACTTACTTGTGATAGGAAATACCGTGTTCCCTAAAGTTTGATGTCTCTGATCTCCTTTTACACCGAAATACCGCACAATTCACCATTTTTACTGAGCACTACTTCGCGACACGAAACGACAACTAATGGCCGCGCGGTGATGAGTGAAGTAGTTTTATATAACGTGCATGGCCAAGTCGCGCCTTATGGCCGGCAGAGGGGTACGCCTTGCGTTAACATCTCCAGTTATAAATGCTCTAAGTTTTGAACCACCCTGTTTCATTCATATGAAATCATTCATTTTGTCGGTCTTTTTACAACCCATCACTACTTTTTTGTGTTAGTGTGTATCTAAACAAAAGTGTAACAACAGTCATTCTTTAAATGTGTTATTGTTTTTGTGTTGGTGTACAGCTTTTACTTGCGTGTGCGTTTATAGGGACGCTTAATTTTTCTGCATTAGTATGCGTGATTATGTAAATATGTTCTGTACCGTACTACCCCGCCTCCCGCGAAAACCGGCAGAAAGATTTTAGTACTAAAAGTAGCGCTTGGCATCTCCCGTTATAAATGCTCTAAGAGGAATATAGATAAGACAGGTACTGGTACTGGTACTTGTATTCAAATTCCTTGGTCTGACCAAGGAATTTGAATACATGTCTTACCTATATTCCTTAAGTAGGGATGTGACTTAACGGTAAAACAATCGATTAATAAATAATCGATTTTTTTTTGGTCCTTAAAAATCGATTGTAAATAAATCGATTTTTAGGAAACAAATAGTCGATTTTTCAAAAATAATCGATTTTTTTCGTTATTATTACATTTAGCAACTGCAAAATATTGTCGCCAACAACTTTTTGGGCTAGTGCTACTGCTACACATTCTGCTCGAATGAAACACGCAATCAACACACAAATGAATATAAAACTAAAACGAATCCCGGAACGAGAACTTGAAAAAAATTGTAACAAAATGTTAACAATGAAGGAACAACAAAATCTTTCCATCAAACTAGATAGTGGTGTTGCCTTGTTATTAAATTGATAATGATAATCAGTGTCAATGACATAAACATTTGAACGGAAACCGAACTGAATAGCAGTGTTGCCTTGTTATTTTTAATACCAGTACAAAAAAAAAATCGAAAAAACGGCTAAAATAATAAAAAATCGAATAGCAATTAATCGATTTTTTTTCAAAATATTAATCGGTCACAGAAAATCGATTAATATTAAATAATAATCGATTTTTAAAATAATCGATTATTTTTTAACATCTCTATCCTTAGGGCAATTTCGAGGTGCGATTGGCTATTATTTTATTTCGGGGAGGTTGTTTGAAAGAATAACCAAAGTGACACACATAAATACTGTTCGAACACAAATAATACAATAATATAAGGGAAATGTGCTTGAGTCAGAAATCATTTTGGTATTAGGTAAACGTAAGACCAAACATACTAATACCAAAATGATTTCTGACTCAAGCACCTACTTCTTGAAAGTAAATTACAGTAGGTACCTCTTAGAGCATTTAGGTACCTACAAATTATTACAAACAACACAACAAGGTTGCTTCATCAAGTCGTCAAACGTATAACACAAACAACTGGCTTGGATTATAGATAATTTCGTATTTAGATTATTGTACCTAGGTACGTAGTTGAAAATATTAAGGGCTACATAATCAGTGCTCGCCTAGATACGTGACAGTGTTCGTAATGCCATTCAAATTGTGTAATGTACTTAGAAAATCATTTTCAACATCATCTACTAGAATCCCCCAAGTATGCATTGTGGGGGCTGGTCCTGCTGGATTTTATGCTGCTATGCACATTACCAAAAATCTTGGAGCCGTGAATGTAGATATTTATGAAAAATTACCTGTCCCATTTGGTTTGATAAGGTAAAATATTTCATATGTTTTATTTACTATCCCATTTCTGAACATCATAAAATCTATGACAACACATTAGTTATTGAATATTTTTGCAGATATGGCGTGGCCCCTGATCATCCAGAAGTGAAAAATGTGATAAACCAGTTCACTAAAGTAGCACAAAAGCCTAATGTTAATTTTTATGGCAATGTTATACTCGGGAGAGATATCAGCTTGAATCAACTGAGGCAACATTATGATGCTGTCATATTGGTAACTACAACTATGTACCTAACATAATACATCATTATTATTTTATTAAAGGCAGCCTGAAGAATAATGAGAGTAGGTATCTTGAGGTTTAAGAAAAAGATGTTTGGAGATGCCTGTATAGAAGCTACTGAGTACCATACCTTTACTATGAGTGTAAGCTTTGAGGAAGATGCCATAGTAGTTAATTTGAAATTAATTTTTTTCAGACTTATGGTGCTGAGGAAGATAAAACTTTAGGGATAGAAAATGAAGATGTACCCAATGTGTTAGCTGCAAGAAACTTTGTTGGCTGGTACAATGGGCTTCCCAGTGACAAAGACTTAAATGTTAGTAGGTATATTATGTTCTCATCATAAAAACCAACAGCAAGATCTTTAAAACTTTATTTATTAATTTGAAAAACCAATCATGCTTTAAAAATAATAATGGTAAGTAACATTATTGTTACAGATTGATTTATCTTGTGAAACGGCAGCAGTTCTTGGACAAGGCAATGTGGCTTTAGATGTAGCCAGAATACTACTCTCCCCTATTGATGAACTGAGAAAAACAGATATAACTGAACATGCTCTGAATACATTAGCAGAATCCAAACTCAAAGAACTTTACCTAATAGGAAGAAGAGGGCCCTTACAAGTAGCATTCACTATAAAGGAATTAAGAGAGCAGCTAAAATTGAAAAACTGTAAGACAATGTGGAGAGAATCAGACTTGGAAGGTATCAGTGATGTAGTTCCTACTCTACAAAGACCTAGAAAAAGATTGACTGAACTTATGGTGAAATCATTTAATGAAAGTAAGGAACAAAGCAGTGTGGGAAAGAAGCTATTTAAACCAATATTTTATAGAAGCCCTAATAGATTTTTAATAGATGATAAGAGAAACTTAACTGGGATAGAACTGATTTGTAACAAATTAGTAGGTGATACATTTGAAGGGCAAAAATGTGTGCCTACTGATGAAAAGGAAATCATCAACTGTGGCTTAGCTTTCAGGAGTATTGGTTACAAAAGTGTGAAAGCAGATGAGGATATTGTATTTGCTAATGGACTAGTAGCAAACCATGGAGGTTGTATTGTAGATGAATCCAAAGATTTAGCAAAGCTTTATGTAGCTGGCTGGCTTGGTACTGGACCTGTTGGTGTTATATTGCATACCATGGGAAATGCATTCCAAGTTGCAAAGACAGTCTGTGAAGACTTGAAGATTATGGATCTGACTAGAAGCATTAGTGGTTTTCATGATGTCAGTAAAGTAATATCATTAGTGAACAATAATATTATCAGTTGGAAGGATTGGGAAAAGATTGATAAGTATGAAATAAATCAGGGGAAGTTGAAAGGTAAACCCAGGGAAAAAGTCTGTGATGTAGAGAAAATGATTGAAATTTGCAAATGAGGTAGGTATATTTCAATTCAATTTTATGAGTAGGTAAATCCTATTAGGTAGGTAAGTACTAATTTTATGAGTAGTACATACTACATACATACGTCTATTCAACTGTTACATTCATAGGTACAACTTCTATATTTTTATTGATTATTGTTACCTAACTAGTGTACCTACTGAATATAACATTTTTTGAAAGTTCATACTTGTTTACTACCTACATGCTGTTTTCATGTGGATGCATGCTACATTTCCTTCAAACCACTTTTTTATGAAAGTAACTACATAATAAAAAAAAAAGCAAAAGGAAGTGCTCAAAACACTACGTAGTCTCGACGTGAATAAAGCTAGTGGACCCGACGGTATCCCCGCAGTTGTTCTTAAAACCTGTGCACCTGAGTTGTCTCCAATTCTTACACGACTTTTCCGCCTATCACTTAAAACTGGTACAGTCCCCAAGTCTTGGAAGCTTGCTAATGTGCAGCCTGTGCCCAAGAAAGGTAGCCGCGCCGACCCGACAAATTACCGCCCTATCTCAGTCACCTCTCTACTTTGCAAATGTATGGAGCGTGTACTGAACGGTAAACTCCTCGCATACCTCGAAGATAACGACCTCCTCAGCGACCGCCAGTACGGATTCCGCCGAAACCGGTCTACTGGGGATCTTCTTGTGTATGCCACGCACATTTGGAGTGAAGCTTTAGAAAAATACGGTGAATCATTGGCTGTTTCACTCGACATTTCAAAGGCTTTTGATAGGGTTTGGCACGCAAGCCTTATTGGCAAGCTTTCCGCATACGGACTTCCAGTCCAATTCTGTTCTTGGCTTGCAGACTTTCTGAGGGAACGATCTATTCGAGTAGTTGTTGACGGCTGCTCGTCTGATCAATTGGATATTAACGCCGGTGTACCTCAGGGGTCCGTGCTATCTGCCACGCTGTTTTTGCTGCACATCAACGACCTGCTCATGCCCGGCATCATGGGATATGCAGATGACAGCACAGTCGTGGAAAGATACACATCCAATGCCCAAGCCAGACAGAATGTGATTCAGCAAGAGCGAGACGCAATGCTGCAGCGCTTGAATTTAAAACTACAGGCGGTATCTGACTGGGGTGATGCCAACTTGGTGAAATTCAATGCCACGAAAACGCAAGCATGTCTGTTCTCAGCAAAGAAAAGTTCGTTTCTCCATGTTCCTATTTTCCAAAATGTACCTATAAGTATACGCGATCACCTTGAACTCCTTGGTGCCACGCTTACGCCTGCTCTTAACTTTGGCTCGTACATTGAGTCCAGGGCTAAAACAGCTTCTATGAAGCTTGGCATTTTGAATAAGGTAAGGCGGTACTTCACACCTGGACAGCTTCTTAATCTGTACAAAGCACAAGTCCGGTCTGGTATGGAGTACTGCTGCCACCTCTGGGATGGCTCTGCCAAGCACCAGCTTGCTGCCTTGGACTCGATAGAACGGCGAGCTTTCAGACTAATAGGCGAGCAACACATGGCAGAGGCTAAGATCCAGAGCCTAGAACATCGCCGCAAAGTTGCTTGCCTTTCGATATTCTATAGGTTGCATTTTGGTGAATGTGCTCAGGAACTGCACGACTTGATACCTCCATCTCCTTTCCACCACAGGACGATTAGGCGTACGGCTCAGTACCACCCATACCTGGTAAATATACCACCCATTCGTACTAAGCGCTTTGCGTCCACATTTGTTATGCGAACCGCCAAGGAGTGGAACTCATTGCCGTCGTCTGTCTTTCCTGATCGCTATAATTTGGGCCTCTTCAAGGCAAGAGTGAATAGGTGTCTTCTAGACCGTTCTGCTCCATCGTCGGCCACATCGTCGCTTACCATCAGGTGAGATTGTGGCCAAAGGACAGTCTATCAAATATAAAAAAAAAAAAAAAAAAAAAAAAATAGAGGAGGCTACCTACCTAACGTAACGTACATACGCGCGAGTTTTTAACAAGATAGGGGTATCCTAGTCTGGGTCTGGGTGCAGTGCGTGCATGTGTTGGATATCCCATCCTCCTGTCTACTCTACCGACCAAGGAGTTTAGTTATGAAATTACGTGACCACTGACCGACCGCAAAGAGAATACAATAACTACGTAGGTACGTAGGTACCGACCGCGACGCGAGCAAGAAAATTCTATCTACATCTATGGGTCACCGAGAAACCCGAGAAATGACCGAAGCACCAAAGAAGCACAGGCAACTTCATCCAAGAGCCTAAGAGCACAGTGCAGGCCATAGCCTATGGCCCATAGAACATGTTATACTTCATCCATGAGTCAATGTCATTGTTTAATTACATTTCTATTTCATTTTTATTTAATGAAAATAGTTAAACTAAGTATGTACCTACCAAACTGATGTAGGTACCTAACGTAATAAAATTTTAATGACTCAATTAGTGCTTTGTCCTTCCCAAAACCAAAGTAATTAGGTACCCAGTAGTAAGTACTTTATTACCTGAGTACTTAACGTAGAGAAAAAGGTAGATAGTAGGTACCTATCGCTCGCAAGTCGCGTAGGTAGGTAGGTACCTACTTGTAGGTTTGACCCGCGATGAACTGCCAGCGCTGTTCATGCTTAGTTTGGCGTAATTTGCGTGCTAATACATTGCTGTTTTAATTATTTTATTGGTTTTACAAATGACATAATTGGGTAGATATGTCTTATTATATTGTACTGTGTGTATGTAGCTAGAAAAAAAATTAAAAGTAAGTCGTCAAGGCAAATTTTATTTTGCGTTTTTTTCGCTTCAGTATCATGGTCTGATTGCAACAGAACATAATATACCCCAATCCACAAGTTTTCGGAAGTAGTCTGGTTACACCCTGTATAAAGCATATATATTATTAAAATAAAAGAAGACGAAGAGATTTTGAGCAATTTTGAGGTTATGTTCAACAAGCTGCTGCTCTAGCTCTAGGATTTATGGATTTATGAGATTCTAACTTGATTGATTTTATTTTATGTGTACAAGTGTTGAATACAATAAGTATTTTGTATTATTATCTGTTAAATAAGGTATTTATGTCACGGAATCTAGGTACAGAAGACCCTTTGACCTCATTATCCATCATTTGAGGGGTAATTGAAAGTCACACTAACCTTACCAGTCTTTGTAAAATAAAGAATTTTATTTTGAACCACTCAACATCAGGTGGGCCATCTGTATGTGTCATATTTTTAGTAGGCATGGTCAATTTTACTAGATTCAAACAACTATCCTATCCTAGCTAATTTACTTAGTTATAAATGCGAAAGATGTTCATATTTTGTGACTAAACCTTGTAATAGATAGGGAATAATTATAAATAAATAAAATAAAAAGCCTGTTTATTCCAAAATAAGTTGTAGGTACATGTGTGTTTTAAGTTTTCACTTTTGTATATAGGTAGAGTAGATATACTACTAATTATAAATAATAAATTCTAAGTATGTACTTAACTAAGTTTATTTTATTCTAACAAATTATGTTAGTTAAGTTACCTAGCATGCAAACCTACTAACTTTTTAAGAAGACTTTCGTGGGAGTTTCCGAAGTTAGAGTAGAATGATAACTAAAAAACAAATTTAGACATAAATATACCTAATTTCTTATGTCTACTTTTTTTATTAAATAGGTATCATATTTTACTATTGTTTAGCGTTCCTAAACGGGAAAAATCCTTCAAAAATAATGATAGCAAATCATGGCTACCTAACGCGTGAGTGAAGCCACCGGTAGCCTAAGAAATCCTCAACTTTATAAAAAGAACCTTATTCACCAACTGATGCAACAGAAAATCTTGATGCAAACTATTTACCGCCGTAGGTACCCACCCAACAACAAAACATGCTTTTCTAAAATGAACCGTATTACTTACAAATCATTCCTACTCCGCCATCTAGCGCAGATATTACTTCAAATGATTCAACCGACAAATTGTCCGTATGCGTATTAAACCACTCAATTACACAAAACGTATAAGTAACTCAAACGGTTCAAGGTTCTGTTTTACAATGAAACCACTCTCTGAACCGTTTGAGTTGTGTTCATCATTTTGTGTTTTGAGCTGGTACAGCTCAACCACTCTTGAGTGGAAAAATTTCTGCATTGCAAATTAGACCTTATTTCTTAGTAGTAACAGTTTAAATTCTTTTAGCAAAAAAAATGATGCGAATGGCTTTTTTCTGAAATAGACCCTATTTGTACTGGGTTAATATGTATATTAGACTGGCATGTCCTAATAAAATGAGTCAGACCTGGTTTTTGAGCCGCTGCGAATGGGGTAGAGCTGATAATGAAGCACACACGACGGTGTGACGTGCTGCATATGCATGCGTCTCACTCATACTACCCACGGTTAGGTTATGTTCAACAAGCTGCTGCTCTAGCTCTAGGATTTATGGATTTATGAGATTCTAACTTGATTGATTTTATTTTATGTGTACAAGTGTTGAATACAATAAGTATTTTGTATTATTATCTGTTAAATAAGGTATTTATGTCACGGAATCTAGGTACAGAAGACACACTTTTCTGACAAAACTAAACTAATTCCATATTTCCTTTCATTATACCTACCAATACAATACAATGAAAACTAAAAGTGAAGTTATAAAAATCGGTGAATTTATAGTTATACAAAAGCAGAACTATAGGAAACTCCATAAATTCAACAAGCCTAACTCATCTATCACTTTGGGAAAAGATAATGTCAACCTATATGGGATAGAGGGTTGTGCATACTTCTCATTTTTCAAACTGGAACCAAAGACTAATAAAAGGAACAGAGACTTTACAGTGGAATTTACAGAAGATCCTATTGCCCTGAAAGATGAGATTGATATTAAAGCATCAGGAAATGACAATAGGAATATTATAGATGATGGTCGCTCACAGAAACTTACTGCTGCTGATATAGAAGTCTTAAAAAGTGATTCTAACAAAGCTTCTGATATTGTCGAAACTTTGATAACGAATTCTAATACTTTTCATAACAAGACTGAATTCTCGCAGGAAAAATATTTAAATAAAAAAGCTAAAAAGTATTGTGAATACATTCAAATACTGAAACCCAATTTGAGGATGGTTGCTGAAATCATGTACAAATTAGAGCCAAGCAAAATCCAGCATTTGAGATTAGACACAATGTCCCAACTAATAACTTTAGCAAACATAAGC
Organism: Plemyria rubiginata; assembly: GCA_963576535.1. Lineage (NCBI taxonomy): Eukaryota > Metazoa > Arthropoda > Insecta > Lepidoptera > Geometridae > Plemyria > Plemyria rubiginata. The sequence goes on along the minus strand of OY754908.1, from coordinate 8,767,458 downwards.
TCTGAAGGGGTCCACTTACTTTATGATTCTGGATCCAATGGGTTACTAGCTGCAAGTTTAATGAGTACAATTGGGAATAATACTGGTGGCAAACTAGTTCACATGCATCCTGGCAATATGTCACAGAAACAAGCATTGCTGGCTATGAACTTCAGTGATAATCAACTGGAAAGGTGCATTTCTGTCAATGTGTATTCTGTATTGAGGCAGTTGTACCAAGGCTGTGACACAAATGGAAAAGAAACATGTATTGAGGATAATCCCTTAAAGAGGAAAAATTATGATGACACAGGTCATAAAAGTAAAGTTGCAAAGGCTGAAAATTCAGAAACAACTTTTATAGCAAATGACAATGAATTAGAAGTAGACATAACTTCGTCAAACATTGAACAAATAGAAGACTCCACAAATGATCAATCTTTAGAGGAAAATAAGCTGCCTGAGCCTAAGAAACCCAAGTGGCATTTTGATAACATAGCAGCTGCCCAGCTTTTGGAAAACAAAGCAGATTCACTAGTAATAGCTTGCAAAGAAGATCCTCAGAATATTTTTAATGAATTGATGTACTTTGTAAAGCCAGGCAGACCTTTTGTTATCTACTATCCTGTAGCCGAGCCTTTGCAGAATTTATACTTGGATCTAAAACCTCGGCCTAATGTGGCTGCTCTGAAACTTGCCTGCAATTGGATGAGAAATTATCAGGTGTGGTGTTTTAGCGTTTTTGACTTTTTAACTTTAACCTTTTTTAATTTTTTGCTAAATGTCCACTAGTTATTGTCTTTGTAAAACTACTTATCCAACCCCTGATCATCAATATTGTTTGTTTCAGGTTTTACCAGAAAGGACTCACCCAGAAGTCACCATGAATGGGGCTAGTGGTTTTATATTGTCAGGTTACATCTTGAAGTGATTTATTATTTTTATAGGTAAGTAGTTAATTTGTATAAATAAAACAAATAAAATTATTTTTTACAAATTTATTATCTCTTTTAACTCATGAACATACCATTTCTATCTAAATGCATTATAAAAAAAATTATGAAACATGTGTGACATGCAATGAATGTGTTTGTGTACATTTTTTTTATCAGGCTAAGTCCCTATTGAACTTATTATTTTCCACACTAAATCTAAATCGATGTTAAATTTCTCACAACATTAAACTGTTAAAAATGGGTTGAATATTTTTTATAAAATTCTTAAAATTTACCAATATTTTCAAAATTTTTCAAAGTTGAATGTACAAAATGGGACACACATTTCTTGGCTCTAACAACATGACATAGAAACTAACTGCAAGAGTGAAAGGAATGTAAATCAGTCTAATTATGTAGTGGTTTGCATAATATGTGTTGTTCACCTATGAAATAACTTATTATAGCTCTAATAGATATATTATTCGAGAGGAACATTAATTGCTGCAGCTGTTTAGCATATAATGAATGAATTTGGCACTTACCTAAATATGATAAATTTAATTCAATGTTAAATGTGCCACAAGCACGCACTAATAATTATTCAATCACTGAAATCACAGCAATTCTACATTGTTTTAGCTTTATCAGCAGTAGACAGCTAATTTAGAAATCTCAATGAGATGTTATTGCTTTTGAATTTGGAAGCACCAATTTGGGTATTATTGCAAGAACAAGGTAACAAGGGAATGTTTCAAAATGGCATGAGTAAGACAAAAGCAGCAACAAACGTACGCCTAAGCAATTCATATATTTTACAAAACTTACTAAAATATGCTTCTTGTAAAATATTATTGTGTGAATTCATTCAACTAATTAAATAATATATATTACTCGTATATTACATTGTATTATAATAATAAAAAAAATGTTATAAATATCAGAATTCTTTAAACCTAAGTTTACTAAACACAAAAACCAACAAAATCAAAGTAGAAAGCAGGAGATCTTACAAATTATTGTTTATATTTTAAGGTTACCATAGTTATGGATACTGGTATAAAAAAGCCAGCAGCCATCTCCTACACTCAACATTGAAAGCACTTGCAAATGCAATCGATATTGCACATTCACAGTCCGAAAATTGGGATCGTCAGATGATAAACAGATATAATAAAAAAGAAAATCTAAACCGAAAAATAATACTGCACCGAAGTTTGCACCAAAAGATATAAATACAGTAATACATAATGCAGTTTATATTAGTATAACTTTGGTATTGGTGTTATTGAAGGCATATAGCGCTATGTCGTAGCATGATGTGGGCTCGAGAGGCCGTGACGTCACGAGATTGACCTGGCTTCGTCGCCGTCGTCCGTCCGCTATGAAGAGTCTTCATCGTACCATGTACGGAAGTCGCAGCTCTCGTCGTAGTCATCCTGAGGACAAAAATACAGAAGTATGAGTATAACAATATAACGTAGGTAGGTATAACAATGCTGATTACATTAACAAGGCTTATAAATCACTAACAGGAAAGCTTTCTGAAAGCTCGATCAAACTAATCGGATGTAAGTCACTTGCTATCTCTATCTAATTTTAAGTAAAAGCTGAAATAGCAGGTGTCATGACAGCCGATTAGCTAATAATCGAGCTTTCAGAAACCGGCGGTAAACCTTGTTGTTAACATACAAGGTGTTTTCTATGTATCCGGGGCGTATTTTTTTCGTGTTTGATTACATTTCGGTGGACGATGATACACAGAACAGTGTCATTTTTCATTTCTTAGTAAATTTTTTTTTTCATTTATTTTTATTAGAGTTAGAAGATAACTGCTTCGGTAACCGCACGCTCACAGTGAAAATAACGATTACGAATTTATTCCAAAAAATCAATAAATATGAATCCCCAACAATGGATAAGTGAAAAAAATGGGGTTATTTCTTGAACTACTTATTCAGTGATCACTTACCGCCATCCAAGCGTGGTCAAGCACATCTTCAGCGGCAAAGCGCAGTTCTGGCTGTGGGCGTAACATGTTAGCTATGAGGTCAATGGCCCCAGCGGATACGCGCTCCCAGTGTGGCGCGGGGAACTCTAGTCGCGCCGACAATATCGCGTCGAATAGCTTCTCTTGGTCGCCGTCCGGAGACGAGAATGGGGGGAAGCCGCAGAGCAGGATGTAAAGAATCACGCCCGCTGCCCAAACGTCGATCTAGAATTTTTAGAAAACACTACCATTACAGTCGGCTATACATCAGGTAACACACGCTATATACCCATAACTACGCTACACACTATGAAAATCGTAGGAAAGTGCGCGATTGAGACGACCGAAATAACAACAATATATCGCACCCTCGCACTCAAACCGTTTGGTCTTAGCGGATATCGTACAAAAGGTTAAATGTAGGTACACGATAACATTATGTACTGATTTGTTCGACAGTGCGTACCAACTAACAGCAGATTAGAGTAATTTAGTTTTCAACAAAAAAGTGACATTTGTTTTTGACCATCCAGCACAGAAGATAATCCACAATCTTCGAACCACATATTTCCATATTGATATTACCTTTAGACCGTATCCCGTCTCGAGCAGGATCTCAGGCGCCACGTAAGTGGGCGTCCCACAGACGGCCGTCAGTGGCCGCCACACTTCCACGGCCAGACCGAAATCAGCCAGCTTCAGGCCTCGTATGCTGCCGTCTGGCCCTACCTCTACCTGTAGAATAGATAGAAAATTCTTTGTTGCACAGAACAAAATGTATCGTACATAGGCGAACTCAATGCTAGAGAGCATTCTCTTCCAGTTAACCTTTGTGTAGTATGGAAAAAACCGAAAGGGTAGTTCACAAAAATGGATGATAGGGAGTTGTTTTTTTACAATAACATAATACAAAAATTTGAAACTGAAACAGCTTCACGACTTTGATCCCCAGGCACGGTAGATATCCCTTCAGATCTCCCAGTACCAAGTAGGTACTAATTCAAGATTCTTAGAGGATGTCTAAGGGGGGTAGTCAGAGGTACGTCCAAACATTACATTTGGCACATACCCACATTTTGCAGTAGTTAGTATTCCATACGTGACAGGTTGCACGAAATTACAAAAATTTGATCGTTCAAAAATACTGACTCGCACTTACTATGTTATATAGATAGATAATTTTTTATTGTTTACCACAAAGAAACAATAATGCAAACATTTAGGCAAAACCATTGGCGAACTTATAGCTGAGAGCGACTACTTGCATCAAACCTGTAATTGCTCGTATTTAAAACTTAATCCATCTTATTATAAAAATGTGAGTTAGTTAGAGACTAGGTTTAAACCGGGACTAACTGGGTCTGTGGTCTAAGTCCGGTATCAAAGTTGGTCCCTACTCTACAGAAAAATCAAGGATTTATTATAAAACGTAGTTTATCTCCTAAACCACGGTTTAAAGGAAGAAACATCCTCACAAAGTTGGCAGAAAACATCAAAGCGCAGTGAATATTAATGTAACATGTACAAAGTGAAAATCTTAGTGGAAATCAAATAAATTGATACGTAAGTAAAAGATAAACCCGAGCGAACCCTAGTTTAAGCATGGTCTAACTAGTAAACATTTCAATTTGTCACATTTTATAGATGAGTGGTACATAAACTACGTTTTATAATAAGATGCATGGTTTAAGCCAAGTTTAAACCCAGGTTTAAGTTCACGTTTTATAATAAGATGGTATTTTGTCACCAACAAGAGAGGTCAATGCTGGTGTGCGCATTGTTTGTCTTTTGGAAGATTTTTGAAGATATAATTTTTCTGTTCAAGAGAATTCCTCTAGAATGCGTTACTATTGACTAAATGAATATTATTGTAATTAATAAGCGCGGCACATTAGTATGTCAATCAAAGTTTAGCACAGTTGGACATACAAAAAATTGTTTCATATTTGGCATGCAGCTTTTAAACTTAAGGCTCCGGCGACAGCGGCTCGCAATTTCAAGGTGCGATTGGCTATTAGTTCATTTTATTTCATTTCGGGGAGGTTGTTTGAAAGAATAACTATCCAGTGACACGCATAAATAATGTTCGAACACAAATAATACAATAATATAAGGGAAATGTGCTTGAGTCAGAAATCATTTTGGTATTAGTTAAACGTAAAACCAAACATACTAATACCAAAATGATTTCTGATTCAGGCATGTTTCCCTTATATTATTGTTTTATTTGTGTTCGAACAGTATTTATGCGTGTCACTGGATAGTTATTCTTTCAAATAACCTCCCAGAAATGATATAAAATGAAATAATAGTCAATCGCACCTCGAAACTGCGAGCCGCTGTCGCCGGGCTCTTAGATTAGGTTAAAGTAGTATATTGTGGCAATGCTATAATGGTTGTAAAAGTAGGTAAATATTATAAAATAATTGATATATCTAACTGAAGTATTTTTAAGTCTGGCTACATTTCTTATAAAATTAAGGAAGATACTAAATTTTAAACATAGCTTAGATTTTATCCTGACTCATTTTGTTGATAGCATAAAATAATCTTCTGCCAGATTTTAATAAATAAGGCGAATAATATAAATAGCCCGTTTCAGAATCAGAATCGAATCTAAAATGATGCCGCTAAGAAAACCTCTTGCGCCATTTTAAATTTGATAATTTTAATGCCAGGACAAGAGAAATAGATTATATATAAATGTATTGTTAGTCTTACCAACAAATTTTCTGGTTTGATGTCACGATGCACGATAGAAAGCGAGTGTAGATAGGCGATAGCTGATGTTAGGTGGCCGATTAACAAACGCGATTGCGGCTCAGAGAATTTGGAAGCGGTTGCGATACTATCGAATAAGTCTCCACCTATAACATTATTAACATTTTCTATAAGACATTAATCGACTAAATTCATACACTATCTATTATTTAATAGTACAATTTGGCGTGCGTAATAATTTAGTATTCGTGTCGTGTTATAGGTATTTGCATTTATTTTTCAATGCGAATAATAAAGGGTAATGTACGCTAAACTGGACTATTGAATGACAATAAGTAAAACATGATGCAGTACACCAATTAATAGATAAATCATGAATTAAATAAAACAAACAAATTGCGAAAATTCTACAATCGAAATACATACATATTTTTTTTAAATGACCTTGAACCTATATCGTCACATAACATAGATATGAGTATTTGAAGTTGATGATTTTTAGTATATTTCGAACAAGCAAATGACATTAAAACATTATTAAATGATACTGATTTTCATCAACGTAATATTACTTGCCCACCGTAAAATGGGCTCTTAAAAACAGTACCATCGGTTAATTTTTGATGTGTAATCGCCTTGTAAGAATATTTGTGTGCAAAATACGCACTGGTACTGTTGTGCTGCGATGAATATTGTATAAAGTACAAAATATGGTTCACTTACCACTGACAAGTTCCATGACGAGGAAAAGCCACTTGGGGCTGTCCTGCTCTTCGATCAGAGAAACAATGCGCGGGTGGCATAGCTTTCTCATCACTCTCACCTAATAACATTGAAACACAAATAAATAATAATTTAATTAATAAATTCAGTAGTTAGTCTCCGAGTTTACGACATATCACATGAACTCTTACCCGCTGCTCTAAGTAAGTATCCCATTTAAATTATTAATACTTACCGCCGGTTTCTGAAAGCTCGATCAAAGCTAAATCGTCTGTCAAGTATCTTACTGTCTCTATTAAATTTAAAGTAAAAGCTGAAATATTAGCAAGTGTCTTGACAGGCGATTTTGGTCGGGCTTTTAGAAACCGGCGCTTTGTCTGTTTGGGACTGTTCAATTCCTGTCAATGAATTCAAGCGCTATTTTTAAATACATAATTTATTTGTATTTTACCTCAGCTTCAACATAATGCTCCTTTCCTTTGCACTTCTCCTTGTCTATCACTTTGAGAGCGAACTCCTTGCTCGTAGTTTTATCTTTGCATATCCTTACCACAGCAAAGTTACCGTCACCTAAAAATAAAATAGTGACTTCAGCCATGATTCAACAGCTCCATTTATAAATTACTAGTTGCGCCCCGCGGTTTCACCCGCGCAGATTTAAATCCCGGTATTCCCACGGAATAAAAAGTAACCTATGTGTTATTCCAGACTATAATGTATCTCTCTGCCAAGTTTTATCCAGGTCCGATCCGACAAACATTCACGTTTATAATATTAGTAGGATGATGAATCATATCCATTCATAATTAAAAGATCTTAAGTTTACATACAGTCAACATGGTTCTTCTTGATTTATACAAGTTACGAATCGGGTGCGGCATAAAGAAAATGCAAACCTAATGAATATAGTATTATGAATATACATAATTATAAATAATCTACTCTGTACATGCAATGAATAATTTTTATGATTTACAATTCCGGATTCAAGATGACATTTTTGATCGAAATATACCTTGGCGCCATTGTATTACGGAGAGACAAAATAAAAACAAAGCTTAGTTACCATGTTTAGATGAGGGGTCAATAGGTCCCTGGTTCAATATAACGAGGTATTAAATACACTGTGAACTGTAAGCTTTTTTAGCTAATACTTAAGCGAGACATTCACTATAGAAACTTGATAGCTGATACTTCTGATGATGATACTTGTTTCACCCACATAGAAACTAACATGTGTTCATCGCACAAATGTGCCTTTGGTAAATCTCGAACCCACCTTCTGTTTATATTTAAGAGTACATTATTATTTCAGCATACTTATACGGATGTATCCATTGCCGATTTTAATAGACTTTATTAATTTATCCTTCCGGCTGCGCCAGTTAGATCACGGCTGCGGCAACTTCATACGAGATATAAACTGACCTATGATCCTTCCGACGCCGTACTTGAGCCGCAGCGGCTGCGGCAGCTGTGGAGTGACGGCGCATTCGACCGCGTCGCCCGCCGCTCCGCTGCCGGCCTCGCTGGCCGCGCGAGCCGCGCCGCCACCCGCCTTCACCGGCATACGGGGCTTCGGGCCTGTCCTGAACACATACAAATCAAAACGGTGTTTATCCAGTTTTTATTCTTAAGTGTAAAAAATAGATTTCCTTAAGTGTAGTATTATGTAGTATAAAAACTAATTAAAAAAAGGTTTTTATCCAGTTTGATTGAACTTACTTTGGAACGTCTGTACCACACAGCAGAGGGTTTCTTTGCTGTTCCTTTTATTTTTGTTATTTTCTTTCTTTCTCTTTAATTATGTGAATGTATGCGCAGATAAAAAGCTTAGGGCTCCTAGTATAATTAACTGTGTGTATTATATTAAGTCATAGTTTTGCTTACTGACGTTCGTACCGTACGAGGCCGTTTTGAACGGGTTTTTGGAGTCACGGTACTTCTCAACACGCTCACTAGGAGCGCTTCAGTGACCATATAAAAACCGCTTGGAAAACCGCTCGCAACAACATTGACCAAAAGTTTACTAATTTTAGAATATTATTACTAGCGAAACCCAATGGGCCAGTATCGTTAGGAACAATATACATTATGTGTTTGGGTTGCTCGTCTTCTAGTTTTTTCACTGACTGATGTATAAGGTGTTAGAAATAAAAAAAATGTAGGTACCTCGAGTTTCTTGTTATCGGTGTTTTTCGACATTGTAACACAGCCTTGCTTTCCTCGAATTCAAGTTCAAAGTCTTCTTGATTTACCCTGAAAATAATCAAAAAAATAAAGATGAAATAAGGAAGGAAACAAATCTTTTCCAAAATTATGACTCAATGTGTAAACTCTTCGTATTTATAATCTAAATTGATAATCATTGATTTATTTCTCAGGCATTCTCATTGCACAAAACTGTGATAATTGCACATAAAATGATATGTTACCTTTCATTGCCATAAGCAAAGAAAACATCCTCATCTTCAAAGAACTGGTGTAGCGCTGTCAATGGGTTGCCCGATTGCGTGAACACTTTCCGAACACAGCCCGTGTCGAGCTTGATGCATTCTGTGATCGCAGCTAGTACGTGCTCCAGGGTCGGGCTGTTGCGTTTGTTTAGTAGTAATCTGCATACCTGTAAATCGGTTAAAGTATGTGATTATCATTAAAAAAAAAGTCCCACGAATCAATAATCTGAACTTAAATAAAATCCTATTGCCCATTCAACCCACATTTTTTTTCGAGTCGTCGTCATCGAGGAGTCAGATGAGACTCGCAAGGAACCGGAAACCCTTTTATTTTAAATACTTGCTGACATACAAGCAGATGGTGATAACCCAACTGATGTTAACCAACACCTGGTAACCATCACTCATAAACAAAGTGCTGCAGTCTCGCAAGTCATGCACTATATGAACGTGTGCTATGATGCACTGCCCAGCGTCTATCAACTTTAGGTATACAGATGTTAATTATGATGTACCTGTAATTTCACCGGCAACCACACCCTTTTTGCCGAAACACAGCAACACGCTTGGCTGTAGTACCCCGAAGAAATAATAGTACCTAGTCCGTCTTATTATAAAACGTAGACTGAAGCTTAAACCGGGCTTAGTATCTTATTAACTTACTCTCGAAATAAAATTTTGACTAGTTAGACCGTGCTTAAGCTAGGGTTTATTTTTAAACCGTGGTTAAGGAGATAAACCACGTTTTATAAAAACCTTTGGTCTAACTAAGTCTTTGTTTTTTCTATAGAGCAGGGACCAACTTTGATACCGGACTTAGACCACAACCAGTTAGTCCTGGCTTAAGCCTAGTCTACCTCCCATTTTTATAATAAGACGGAGTAAGTAGGTACTTCCCTGGTGAAGCACTTCAAAAGGTCTGCTATTTTTCAAGATCCTGATACACCTAAAAGGGTATTTATAATTTTTATCCCGTTAAGTTAGATGGTAAGGAACATTGCATTGTTTTGTTCCAGTCTAGTGCGCAGGAAGGTCAGAGAAATTACAACGCATGTTATGTTATGCAACGCATAGGTCATTGCGTCGATAATGCATGCATGGAAGTGGGTAGAGCAATCGTTTACGTATATAGGTCGTTGATTAGCTGGTCGGTTACTGAAAATGCTTGCCTACTCGTAAATAAATACGAACCTACACACGTAGGTATGATCTGTTATCTAATCGTGGATGGGTATCGATTGGAAATGTAGGGAAGCAGTAGGTATCTCAATTATTATAGATATGACGTCAATGGTGGCTCAGTGCAAGTTACCTATCTGGAAACGCAAAAGTGTGTAGGTATGTCTGTTTGTTAGGTCTTTACGACTGAACTACTGATAGATTTCAGAATCTTAATTAATTCTCTTTGGCTGTAGATTCAGCGAACAATCAGGCCAACATTGCTAATTTAACTTGTTAATTCTGGGAGTTATGCCCAAATACAACATGATAGTTAATAATTATTTCGAGAAGTCTTTTCTCTCTTTAAGGGTCAGCATACGGCGCGCCGCTATCTCGCTTGCACAATAGAACATTTTTAAAGATATAAAATAATTGAATATAGTTATGTAAAATCGCGATCGGTCAAGTTGTTGTCAATGGTATTAAAAAGATTTAGCGAAAATAAAATCTTGATCCAAGCAAGTTTTCATACTTAAAAATGCGACTTTATATTTTTCTAATTTTTATGTATGAAAAGTTGCTTGGATCAAAAATTTTGTTTTTTACGCTAAATCTTTCTTATTCTTTATTCTTTATTGTACACAGAAACAAAATACGAAAACTTAAATAATAAAGTATGTACAAAGGCGAGCTTAACCCTAAAAAGAGTTCTCTTGTAATGCCATTGTCCACAACTTGACCGATTGCGATTTTACATAACTACATTTAGTGATTTTATATCTTTAAAAATATTCCATTGTGCGAGCGAGATAGCGGCGCGCCGTATGCTGCGCCTTAAAGCTTTATTTTGTTGTGTAAATATTTTTGAACTACATAATTATATTGAGAGCATGGTTAAATCTTTGGCTTTCTACGGATTTTAACGTTTCGGATTCTATCACGTAGTGAAACCCGGAGCATAGCTCTTCATAGCTCGTTGCGCGCAATAAATCATAGATCTTACTGTTAGGTCTAGTAGTTTCGGACAATAACAGTGCAAAGGGTCTGCAAGAATATCATTTTAACATAAATAAAAATGTCTTAATACTTAAACACATACAGTGATTTCAAAAAAAAATGTGTGGTTGTCAGCTTCTTAACTTGCAAATGATGATGATGGCGGTAAAGGCTAAAATAAACAACTAGTTGCGCCCCGCGGTTGCACCCGCGCCGATTTAAATCCCGGTATTCCCGCGGGATAAAAGTAGGGAAAAAAGAAAATGTGTTATTCAATCTCTCTGCCAACTTTTATCCAGATTCGTTCAGCCGTTCCGGCGTGGATGGATGGATGCATGGATGGATGTTTGTTACTCAAACATCCATCCATGCATCCATCCATCCATACTTACAAACTTTCGCGTTTATAAATAGTAGTAGGATAATTTACCTACACCACATGCGTCGTATTTTATGTTATCAGCCCTTCCGCAAACACAGCGTCATCAGGAGAAACTATTACAACACCGACAATGACGGCAGGCAACGCTCAGTGGAGCGGAAAGGACAGGAAAAACAGTATACACTTATATACAAATATAGGTACACTTAGTACAAACACTGAACGTAATCAAACGTGAGCTAACCAAGTTTGGGTACCAGTAGAGATATAGGCTCATGAGGCTTAACATCTGCATGTTGGTGGACACAGGGCAGTGTATCGTAGGGCATGTTCCATCCTATCGTGCGTGACTTACGAGGCTATGCATTGTTATAGGTGATGGTTACCACTTAACATCACGTGGCCCATCTGCTTGTCTAATACTAGATTTATAAAAAAACAAATGTTTGTAGAACACCAAGTCATGTTGAAATCGTGATCAATCATTGAAAATTGGTCTTTGAAAATTACATGGTGCATACAATGTATCCTCATTGCTGCCATTGTCAGTCAATAAAACGTGACCATGACCGCTGGTCGAGTAGGTTAAATATTGTATAGTATCTACTCGTTTCCTCACGTTTTTTTCTTCACAGTTTTGAGAACAAATAGCATAGACCCTTTTTAATAAAAAAATTCGTAGGCAATCGACAGGATAAATCGGCTAAGCACAAGACTGGATTCAAACACTTAGGATCGAAAGGCAGGGTTACTACCAATAGACTAGAGTCTAGCCTATTGGAGACGTTCCTATCGTTAGTGACTTACGAGACAATGCTTTGTATAGGTGATGGTTACCACATAAATCAGGTAGGCCATCTGCTTTGTTTCACAAGATAGTTGTATAAAATAGTACCGGCCCAGTGCGAGTCGAAATCACAACGAAGGGTTCCGTACCATCCTATTAATATTATAAACGCGAAAGTTTGTAAGTATGGATGGATGTTTGTTACTCTTTCACGCCGGAACGGCTGAACGGATCTGGATGAAACTTAAGCATAGAGATAGATTATAGTCTGGAATAGCACATAGGCTAATTTTTACCCCGTGGGAATACCGGGATTTAAACCTGTGTGGTTGAAACCGCGGAATGGATGGATGTTTGTTACATCCATCCAAACTTTCGCGTTTATAATATTATTAGGATATCAATCAAGCGAAAGGAAGCACAAATCTTCGGGTTTACTTTATATCTTTTTTTTGTAAGAGCCAATCTCACGATGTAGGACAAGCTAGAATTCGAGTAAATGAAACTGGTATGCGCACAGGGTACAGGGTTTCTTCAGGTTACATGATACCAGTATCTTGATGCTAAACCACGAAGTCCTAAGTACATGTATCAGGCATCCAAGTCGTGCTCGAATTTGTTTTCGTTGCGAGTTACAATTACAAGTAGGTATGTAGTTCAAAGTCATATTATGAATAGATATCGATATCATTATTATTATAAATGTAACCACTAGAGATTTGAATAAACCCTGTCAAGTACGTTTACATACAATATTTTCACGGACACAAAGTGATTCCCTGACCCAAACCGTGTGATGTTAAAACGTGCTCTTGGGCATTATTCTTTTAAAGCACAGGAGATACTTTGCCCAAACCGTGAGACGTCACAACGTGATTTAAACGAAAACGCGATTGGATAGAAATCCCGGTATTCCCACGGGATAAAAAGTAGCCTATGTGCTATTCCAGACTATAATCTATTACTGTGCCAACTTTCATCCAGATCTGTTGAGCCGTTCCGGCGTGAAAGAGTAACAAACATCCATCCATCCATACTTACAAACTTTCGCGTCTATAATAATAGTAGGATAACGCCCCACGGGCGTTATTCACAATGACCTACTATTACCTTTTAACGCTGAACAGATTACGATCAAATTTGTCATGGATATAGATCACATCGAACAGGGCAAAGGCTTAGTAAAAAGAGTAAGTAATTAGTCAATGTGAGGTGTGATAATTACCACCAGAACATTGAACTACCGCATACCGTTGCGTTTTCGGTCGTTGACCGTGAGTAGAAATTGGGTCACGCACGTCAAATGAGCTATTTATGATGACGACGCCGCTTTGTTAGTAACAGAATATTAGGATAGCTGACAAAATACTGACTGATGCCTCAATTAAAAATCACCGTTTTATAGGCCGAAATTATTAAATGGGCATCCAGAAAATTCGTTTGAGTCGACTAGCAACTCTTACGATAGCTAGAATTTGGGATTGATAATCTAATAGTAAGACCTACTTCTGAGAAATAATGGGTTATTTCGTGGCAGATAATAAAGACAACTTTACACACGGACGGTGGCGCAAAAAAATTACGCTACTAGGTACAATGTCATAATATAATAATAGCGAGCCGTGTATAGCCTGATTCACAGTATATTTTGTGAAAAAGCGAAACAGAATGAATATTAACGTTTATAGGTATTCGTCTAATAGTTTGATTACATTCAAATGTGGCAATCGATCGCCATGTTGCCACTATTGGCCAAATGTGTTGGGTCGTTAAGTTACATTGTGTTGGACAAGCGGCGCCGGCAATTCGATGTGCGAAATAATCGAATTGGTATTTCGTATCAGGAAATCATTCGGGGCGGATTGCACACAGGCGGCGAAATACCTTGGCGACTTAAGGGCCCGGCGACAGCGGCTCGCAGTTTCGAGGTGCGATTGGCTATTATTTCATTTTATTTCATTTCGGGGAGGTTGTTTGAAAGAATAACTATCCAGTGACACGCATAAATACTGTTCGAATACATACTAATACCAAAATGATTTCTGATTCGGGCATGTGTAGCATGCGGGCCCTTAATGAGTGATACTACAATTTTTTTAACTTTAAAAATCTGTGTTTTAAAGCTTTGTCAAACAGTAAAATGGCTAACACATATTTCAACTTAATATCGTCTATAAGTAAGAGCAGAGTTGGTACTGTATATTTAGGACTCCTTAAAAATCATATACTACCTACCTACTAAGACTAAAAATACCCCTTTCGAAAACGCAATTTTACTGTTATGAAAAGTGATATTATAATTATTGAATTCTAACATTAATTTAGTAGCAAAAGTGTGTACGTCATAGGTAGGTACCATCTTTATTACGTGCTATGATAATGCATGCATTCTCTCTGTTTTAAGTACCTACATTTTTATTATGATGAAGATTCAAATGATCTTACACAGGCTTGGATAATAAGTACCTAAAACTGAATACCTAACTGAAAGCAATGAATTCTACATTTGTTGTTCTACAACAATTATGTACCAGCTTTAATGTCTGTTTCAGATCTATTGAAAATGGGCAAGATAAGAGGTTAAAGTAGGTACCTGCAAGTATCGGGACAATCTGTTATTGGCGCGCGCTGGGGACGGACTGGCACTATCACTTAAGGACTCTGGACCGCTAAGTCTGAAAGACTGGGGTGTTACTGCACTGGCTTCATAGTCTATGCGTTTGAATGGTTCACCAAATCCACTACACACATAAGACTGACCGTCCTCAAGATCATCAAGTTTTCCTATCTGTAAAAAGAACAAAAATATTGTCATTATAAGTAAATACCCAACTGTATTGCAGGATATTCTATATTATTACTGGAGGCTTTTAGCCTGCAGTGGGGCACTCCAGGCTTTTAATTGATTGAGTGAGGAAGTTTTTTGTATTTCACTAACAACTGGGATTATTTGGCATTGTTCAACCATAGTTGAACATTTCATTCATTAAGCATGCAATATTTTAGTTGACAGATTGTACTATCAGTAATCTGGTAAGATTACAAGTTGAATCAGCCAAGGGGTTGATAAAACAACTGGCAAAACAAACATCCACATAATGTTTTGCCTTGACAGAGATAGATAGACAACTCTTTATTGATTATCACAACAATGGGGGTCAATGTGAGGACAGTTTTGAATGTACTGTAGTTAATTACACAAAAAAACTTACTTTTCTACCCTCTAGGGAGTATATTGTTCGTACACCACTTGGCAGAGTAACATTATCTACAAGGACTCTTGTAAGATCAGCTGTCAAGCTATCAAAAGACCTGAAATTAGCATCTATTTTGAAATTGTGTTTATAACTATAGGTAGTTAAATGGAGGTAAAATAAGGCAGCAAAATATTACATAGTAGACCTATCATCCCGTGATTGTTTAGGCTTTGCATATGTTTTCAAACAAACATTTGACATTTTTGTTTTATAATTAACTTCAAATCTAAATTTCAAATATATTTTGATTGTATTATAATCATCTAACCAACAGAAAAAACTTAAATTCTACCACTCGTTTCTACAATTCTGCTTAAATCCAATCAAATATTGCTAATATGTTATGAGATAATTTCTAGGGTTTAGATAAACTTACCTTTACAACAAGAGCACTACAGGAAGGTAGGTACCTACCTACCACCAGTAGCCAGTTTGAAGTTTGTAAAAGTGAAAGTGTCAATGAGTTCTCACTGGAATTCAGTTGGAAAGTAATCAAACATATTGTGCCTACCTGTATCGTTCTGGCAAGACTGGAATAATAACTCCTGAATAGAATTTATCACCGTTTCGAAAAAATCTGACTCGTTTTGCTTTACGCGCTGGTTGCGCTCGCACCAGAACATTACGTCTGTTCGTTCTAGTTTTCATTATTTCGATATCATCTTTTTCAAGCTCGCACACCGAGCTGGCTCGGCTGCCGCTACGGCTCAAGTTATTCTCCATCTGAAAATTATAGAAGATTTAGCACAAAGTTACAAAATGAAGTAACGGATCACTTTTTACGCCAAATAACCCTCACTCACCTCACCTTTTTTGATAGGTACTTTGTAAGTAATTACCTATTTATTTTATTGAATAGATGTCGTGTCATCACTTTTATTGTAGTTTCATTTTGCACTACTTGTAAACGATGCATACAAATATTTCAGAAAAATTCATGAATCACACAAAAATCTGCGAGACATTCACCACACACACACCACCAAACAGTGTTGCCAGTCAATGAAAATTTTTAGGCGGCCAGCCGTGTACATGAGTTAAAAAAGCCGTATTTATATAAAATATAGAAAAAGCCCAACCAACTGTGGGCCGTGTTCATAGAGCAACACGGAACTCTATGGCCGTGTTACTGCTTAAAAAAAGGAAAAAGTTTTATTTAACGTTTATATTATAACATGAAAAATCTTAAAATAGCGCCATTAGGTTACCAAATGGTAGGTATATACATATTATAAATAAGTAGATACATTCATACATCTAGATACATTTTTGTTGTACATCCGAAACGGACAAACTGTTAAAACAGTACTTATCAATAGGAATAAGATCTTTTTTGGACTACAGTTATACAATAAATTATTTCTGATTTCCGAATGTTTGCAAATTTTCTCTATATTTGTTTAAAAAATAATGACAAAAATATTTTATTAAACCTTCTCTACGTTCTTTTTTTTTGTCTTTTTGGTCTGTGGTGGGTTTCTTTGCAATCATTGTTGTTACATTTTATGTGCCGCTCCTCTCGAACTCCTGTCAAACAATGTTTGGGCAAGTATGGCGGTACTATACGACGATCAAACTACGTAGATAACCCTTACGAGTTATCTATTAATTAATTACAGCAGAATTTGCAAAAAGCCGTAGAATCTGCCACGGCCACAAGGATAAGGTCGTGGCCGTAAGCCGTGGATTTTGTGATTCTTTGGCTTGAAAGCCGTAGAACACAGTAATTGCCGTAGCATTGGCAACACTGCCACCAAACCAATCCAAAGACCATGTACTTATGTACAAAGTCTTTGAACCAATCAAACAAAATGAATGAATCTTAGAATAAGAATCCAAGGAATGAATGTAAAGTCTAAACATTTTCGAATGAGTCCTACTATGTACGGTACGGAACGGTACAAAATTATACGGTAAACAAAAGCTAGGTTTTAAGTCTAAAAACTAAGTCAAAAATGTTAGGAGGTAGGTGTGTACTTAATTCAAAATTAGATTCATTATAGAGAAATACCGGTGTAGTAATTTCTCACAATACAACATACAACATTGCATTGTGAAGAAGTCTGTCTTTGCTTTGGAGAGACTACTTTGCTAAATAAATAATAATGACATAATCACCTCGAGATTTGTCTTGCAACTTTTAAGGATCACAAAAAACGTTAGTCGCACGCACGCAACTAACCCAACTACACGCAACTAACTACTCTTTGCCCTGGACCCAAGGATGAAGTATAACATGTTTTATGCATGGACCACTTCTTGACAGTTCTTCATGGGACACCCTGTATTGAACGAATGACATATTGATGAATGATGACAGATGACATAGTGAATAAGAGCAAGGAACTTGAATACGTTAAGCAAGGAATATAGAGTAATGAAATTCCTTGACGAGTGTAACTACATAGGTATGTTGTAGTTAGTCCTTAGATAATCAGCAAGTTACTGGTAAGTAGCAGACTGTCTTTCTGTGCCTGTATTTGGAATTTGGAATACAAAAGAATAACAGACAGATATAGAAACCACCTTCGGATTTTTATTTTTCTTTATGGCAACAAGAAAAACAGCAGGTGATGACGCATTTATTCTACTAAAACTTCGCATGTCAAAAAAAATACATACAGACAAAGAGTGTGAAACTGTGATTATTTTGTATTTTTCCACGTTTGTATAAATTTCTGTGCAACATGTCCTCGAGAAAAAAGGTACTACTAAAGGTGATCATCCTTGGTGACAGCGGAGTAGGCAAAACTTCGCTCATGAATCAATTTGTCAACAAGAAATTTTCCAATCAGTACAAAGCGACAATAGGCGCAGATTTTCTCACAAAAGAAGTAATCGTAGACGACAGAATCGTCACAATGCAAATTTGGGATACTGCAGGTCAAGAACGTTTCCAGTCCTTGGGGGTTGCGTTCTACCGCGGGGCGGATTGTTGCGTATTAGTGTTTGACGTAACTGCCCCCAACACGTTCAAGTCCTTGGAGAGCTGGAGAGACGAATTCCTGATTCAGGCATCGCCACGAGACCCTGACAACTTCCCTTTTGTAATATTAGGCAATAAGGTGGATTTGGACAACCGTGCAGTCTCTGCTAAACGCGCTCAGCAGTGGTGTCAGAGCAAGAATGACATCCCTTACTTTGAAACTAGTGCCAAAGAAGCAGTGAATGTTGAATTAGCATTTCAGACTATTGCCCGCAATGCACTAGCTCAAGAGACAGAGGCAGAGCTCTACAATGAGTTCCCAGACCAAATCAAGCTAAATGCCAATGATAATGCTCGCAACAGGGATGGTGACAACTGTGCATGCTAAGACCTTTAAATTCTACGATTCTGGCGGTTGAATAGTTACGGAATTTTATAATGTTAATACAATTTAGTTTAACATAACATTATGTTATAGAACATTTCTTTTATATGATGTAAAAATGTATAGAAATGTTAGGTACACAGTTTGGGAATTTGTTTTTATGGCACACATATTTGTATTGCTTTAAATTTATACACCTACACAGATTGGTTTGCTACAATTCTGTAATTTTTCAAAACAAAATTAGAAAATATGGGATTCTGTATTATTAAAGTTAGTTAATCAGTGTCTAATTAATTTACATGTGGTACAGATATACAGAATAAAAAAACTAATCATGTAATTTCACTGTACCTACCTTTGTTAGTTTACAAAAATGTTATATACCTACTTCATAGAACATATTATGTATAACCAAGAGCTGTGGAAATAATAAAAAGTGTTGTTATTTGAGGCTGCATAGGTATATTACTTACTTAAGCCATTTGGTGACATCAAAATCTTTGGATTTAAAATGCTAGGATTCCAAACACAATAAAAAAAAATAGGTATTTGTCTCATTAAGATTCTACATTCCAGCATACAAACAGTCAACTGCTGATTTTGATAATATACCATAAATATCATATCTTGATGGTACCAATTTGGTGTTTTAGTATAGTAAAATGTGATATGCTTGTTTTCATTTTGAATTTAAACTGTTAAAATTTTATGTTCTTTGCCATTCAAAGTTGCAAAAGTAAGGGTAAAATTATGTATGTTAGGTACTCAAGGTTTCACCGAGATAGTAAGAATACAAAGAAAGTTATATTTCAGTTTTGAATTATTATTACTGTTCACTATTTTGGTTTGTATACTTTATTGATTAGACTGTTAATATCTCATTTAACTCACTATCTGGATTTATTACCAGCAACAGCAAATATTTCTGTATATATTTGTATTTAAATTATTAGTTGTAAGTAGCTAATGTTATTGGAAGGTGTCTACACACCAAACCCGCCAGCTAAAGCCCATGGGCCTGCGGTTTTTGGTGCGTTGACACCTTATGATGCATGGGTATGTTTAAAGAGAACAAAAACATCTAATAATAACATTGTACTGTGACTCATATGTTAACATGACATCAGAATATAAGCAATACTCTTTAATAACAACCTAGTGTATGTTAAATGCAGCTTATAAGCAATGCCTAAATATGATACTGCTTGTAGTATTAAGGGGTGTGGAGAATTACACTTTACATCTTAAAATTCGATGTTAGCACCAGTTGTATTTAACCTGAGTAATGTTAAGTTATTTGTTATATTTTCTCTAATTTTAAGTTTAACATTGACCTTGCCTTTGTTATCTTTATAGAAATATTGCGATTAGACAAGCATATGACAGGATTTAAGAATACCTGTTCCCTCCCTGCCTCCCCACTTTTTAAATTATCTGTATTGATTATGAAATGTGCAGTGTGATAGATCCTAAATCTCTTCAATTTCATGATCTAGACCTTGAATTCTCACATCTTGTTAATCAAACTATTTTAAACTTATTCATATAAGAGGGTAATTAAGTATTGTGTTTATTTTTATCATCATAAGAAATTATTTAAACAGCCATCTATTGATGCATTCAATTCTTGTTATGAAAGTATGTTTATTGTGTCTAATTCAAAAGCTAAGTAATCAAGCTGAATTAAGTAGAAGGTACTTTGATTTAGAATTTTTATATTCATTCTTTTATAACTTTAATTTGGGTACCTAAAGTGTGGCTGTAAATGTAAGTTATTAAAAGGTAACTAATATAATATTATGCTGTAATAACTAGTAACGATTGCTTTTAATTTTATATCAATAAAAATAAAAGTCGTCAAAATTTGTTTTTCTAGATCAGCACAAAATTTAGTAGGTACCTACTGGGTGTGGAAGGTGGTCGAATTACCAAAACCACGAAGGTTAAAAGGCTTTTCTGCACGGCTTCACGTTATACGTGCAAATCTATTTACGTCATCTGTCGCCTGAGCTGTCTTAGGTATTGATCCCTTATGTGATAGAGAGTTGGTTCATGTGTCATTTATGTGGCACATGGGTATGTAGGAAAATGTAGGCACCTAATAAAATAGGTCTATTTAATAATATAGGTATTTCACTTAAGTGACTGGAACCGATAATTTTTTTAAAGTACCTAAGTACGTTCTCTGAGCACCGCTACCATAATACTATTATCTAGCTAGGTGTAGAGACTATTACTATGGTAGCGGTGCTCAGAAGAACGTCTCAGGCAGCGCATGCGGGAAGGTGCGGGCGGCGGGGGAATGGCTCAGTGTTTCAGCCGGCTTCGCTGGCCGCTGTGTTTCAGTCTCGCTTGTGACATGAAAGGGCGCGATCCTTTACACTTATCACGGTGCTTCGAGCAATGCATCACCATGAACAGCCGACAGGGAATGCATGTAACGGTAAGTGACACAATACCTACTTAGCTAAACTATTAGTACATTGGAAGGTACCTAGGTACTGTCTATTCTAAGAAAACCAATATCACACAATATCTGTACGTAGCTAGGTAGGTACCTAACCTAGGCATTGGTTGGGTATTCTATCATGTTGCAGAATTCGCTCGTTTTATTCAGATGAATAGGCTATTATTTAATCTGTGGTACCTATAAGGTGTAGGTCTGTAGCAGGTAGGTATATGAGGCAGGCACGTGTTAGAAATCTAGTCCAATTAGGGACCTAAGTACCTACTCAGGTCAGATGAAGTTAGGTGTCGTCTATTTCACATGTTAGAAAAGGTGTGTCGTCTGTTGCACTTGCCCAAAGCTCATCTAATCACTATCACTCTCATCACTACATAGTATAAAACAAAGTCGCTTTTTCTGTCCCTATGTCCCCATGTCCCTTTGTATGCTAAAATCTTTAAAACTACGCAACGGATTTTGATGGGGTTTTTTTAATAGATTGAGTGATTCAAGAGGAAGGTTTATATGTATAATACATGCATGATATGTGCACCCGTGCGTAGCAGGGGCGCGCGGGCGGGTCGCTAGTAAATAACTAAAGGCAAGTCTTACCGCACTCCATGCACCACCGCCGCCGTCCGTTACTGCTCTGTTCAAATACTTTCCATCCTGAGGTTGCCTCGAAGAAATCGCTTCAGCGATAAGGCCGCCCATTCGTCTAGATTTTTTTACGTTCTTCAAGTGAAATCCTGTCCATCCAATAGTTCTCTGGAAGAGATCGCGATAAGGCCACCCATTATTTCGTTGTTCAAGTGAAATCCTGTCCATCCATAGGTTGTCTGGAAGAGGTCACACTCAACGATAAGACCGTCCATTGTACTACACTGAAATTTTTCAACTTAATTTTTTAATGTTTTCGTGGTGTGCTTCGATGTCACCATTGATCGAAGGTGGTGTGCAATAAACAGTTTTCTATTCTATCTATCCCGAACTTATAATCCGTCTGTCCGAAATGCTGTAAGATTTGTTTGTACACAGTTTTGCAATAAATTATTCTTCGTAAAGGTAGCGGTAATGGTTACGAGCTCGTCCCTCGGACTTATATCTTAATTTCTTAAATGACTGTACCTTCCTAAACGCATGATGTCATCCGTCTTTGGTCACGTAGTTTTTCAATAAAATCGAAGTTTCAATACTTATCCCACCATTCAGTGTTTAGGTAAGTAGTTAAAGGTGAACAGTTACTGTAATAGAACAACGAACAGCTCTAGTGTATTACCCTCACGAACCAGCCGTAGAAACCAACGAGCATACTGTTGTAACATTTCGTCGAGCCTTTGCACGAGCGCGAAGAGAGTGAAGTGTGAACGCAAGGAAACGAAATGTTACGGGTAAATGCACAGTCGCTGTGAGCAACGCCGAACAGAGCGCCGAGCATTCGCAGGAACGTTACATTACACGGAAATGCTTTGGAAACTGAGCTTTACCTGTATTGTACCTACCATTCGTAAGAACGTAACATTACATAGATATGCTCGAGATAATGCTTTAGTGTATATCCGCCGGCCGGCGGCGGGGTTTGGTGTGGAATGGGCTTCCACACCAAACCCAAACTAATACAAACAAGCCCGGCGCGGCGGCGCGGGCGGCGGCGCGGCGGCGCGTTCGGCGCGGCGCGGCGGCCGGCCTAAACCCCCGGAAAAAGCCGGCGTGCTGGCGTGGCGGCGGCGCCGGGCGGTTATGGTGTGTAGAGGCCATAAAGTACCTACTCAACTCTACCCGTAGATTAGTAGGTTTCCTACCATTTGTTATTCTGTGTCTTTATGGTGTCTAATGTCTATACTACTTATACCCCACATTACTTACTAACCTTAGCTTAGTATTACCTATACCTACTGCCTATCATTTTATTGTTCCTGCCTGATTATGATTTAACACTTCGCCTAATCCGATGACAAGTTCATAAGATAACAGCGATATCGAAACCAAATGTTCCAGCAACATTAAAACATGAAAGTCTGCCGACAGCAGTGTGTTTCGATAAGCAGATAATCACAATAAAAATGATCTAGAATCCATCCCTACTCACGGCGCACCGTGTTGCCACTTGGGATGATAAGGCATAATGTAGTGTAGTAGGTAGATTCCTACGGGACCTATGGGATTCGTTTAGGCTGCTCGCCTTCTAGCTGTTAACCTCGACTTTCGTGTTCGCCAAACTTACATAGGTATGTATTACGTAACCCTTAGCCGTGAACTCTCTTGTCTTTACAAAATGGCATTGTTCTGTTCAGCACTGACTGAATAAAACTTACATGTTCGTGAAAAACATGTTATACCAACGAGTGGCAGTACATTTTACGGGTCAAACGTACCTAGGTGTTTTGATGGTATTCAAATAAGTAGAGTATGTGCGTACCTACCTACCTTACCAAGAATTTTTGTCTGAGGGCAACTTACACTACCTACTCTATACGTGGGATATTTCAAAATACTTATACTTATGTATACCTATGTAGGTACCTACCTATAGTATTATTAAAAACGTCTAAATAAGACCTTTATTACCCGAGAGTGCCACGAGGGTTATGACTTTGTGGGTAGGGCGAAGGACAAATTAATTTGTTCAGCGGAAACATTCTGAAAGCATGACATTTTTCTCTGGATATTAACCGACATCAAAAAAGGAGGTACATACTCAATTCGACTGTTTTTTTTAGTTTGTTACCTCATTATTACCTAATTGCTCGATTTTCTGAATAAAATAAAATTTATTTAAGTTTTTACGATTATATCTACTCATTTCAATAATTGAGTGAGCGTAGCGAACGATATCTTACAATCAACTTGAGCGATTTGGCATTTTATGTATGTTTGTCCGGCCATACCTACCTAACTTTCGAACCGTGAAATTTGATAGAGCGATAGCTTGTACTTGAGAAAGACCAAACACAAAGTTTGGACTTGCCTCTGACTACCACCTAGTAGGTACTTTATTTTCGCGTCGTATCACGAAATCTCCATTCGGGGCGAACCACAAGTAGGTATTATTATTAATTCATATGTACCTCATCCTTCGAGCAAGAATTCTCGATCAAAGACCTCATCATTATAATTTTCATATGAAAAGAATAAATAGACTTATTAGGTATTTACTAGTTGCGCCCCGCTGTTTCAACCGCGCAGATTTAAATCCCGGTAGGTACTCCCACGGGATGAAAAGAAGCCTATGTGCTATCCCAGACTATAATCTATCTCTCTGCCAAGTTTCATTCAGATCCGTTCAGCCGTTCCGGCGCGAAAGAGTAACATCCATGCATCCTTACAAACTTTCGCGTTTGTATTATTAGTAGGATTCGTAGGTACCTACGTCAGTGCTCTATGACGTATTCCATTGAAAGCGTTTGCTGCTTTTGCGGGAGAGAGACTGTCATCGTGACGCATGCGTGAAATGTATTGATTAGTGTGGTGTGGATTCCTCTCGAGTCTATTCGGTATGCGCCATGCTTGCTGATGGCATGATGCAATACCACATGCATACCGAATAAACCCAAAAACAGATAAACAATAAGATGGTTAAAAAAACAAGCCTTTATTTCCAAAATCACTTATTTCTATAAAATACAATTATTTCACTTTATAAATAACTTACCTGTAGTAATAATGTAGTAATAATATTTTTAGTGTAATATTAGTGTTTAATATTAATATTAGTAGTTTAGTGTAATAGTAATAATATTATTTTTATGATGAGGCTTTAAGGCTTCGGTGACAGCGGCTCGCAATTTCGAGATGCGATTGGCTATTATTTCATTTTATTTTATTTCATTTCGGGGAGGTTGTTTGAAAGAATAACTCTAAAGAAACACGCATAAATACTGTTCGAACATAAATAATACAATAATATAAGGGAAACATGCCCGAATCAGAATTCATTTTGGTATTAGTATGTTTGGTCTTACGTTTACCTAATACCAAAATGATTTCTGACTCAAGCACATTTCCCTTATATTATTGTATTATTTGTGTTCGAACAGTATTTATGCGTGTTTCTTTAGAGTTATTCTTTCAAACAACCTCCCCGAAATGAAATAAAATGAAATAATAGCCAATCGCACCTCGAAATTGCGAGCCGCTGTCACCGGACCCTTAACTAAGTATATTAGTTTTTTTTAATTAAAGTTCAGTATTATTTAGACATCCATTGGATGTAGGCGATTCCATTGTTTGTGCTAGCTCAGTTTTTGTTCGTCGGTCCTGTAGTTTCTGAGAGGCCAAATAAATTTGATGTTTTTATATGCGCATTCTGCGATCGTACAATTTACGTGCATTACACCCGAATAATCAAACGCAACTCAGATTTGAGCACGTCTCAAGTCGTGGTTTTTTGACAGTTTTTAATGAAATTCCGTCAAAAACTCGTCACATGTGGCTTAGTTGCGTTGGAGTATTCGGGTGTTAGGTACTCGAATGTTCAAAGTTTGGTTCCTTTTCTTTTGTTTTTTCTTCGCATGACGGGTTTCGGTTTTGAACTCCCTCGGCGTCCACCCGTATTGGGAGCATTGAGTTAAAATGTACACGATAGTACATTTTAACTCAATGATTGGGAGCTAATTGTAATGTTTTGTTTCGGTTGTTTTGTCTGTTTCATGTATGATAGTTTGTTTTTCGATGTCTATATTTTTAGGTGCTTGCTGTGATACCTATAGAATATCTTGAATGTCAGTTCCGTTATTTCCAGTTTGCGTTATTTTCTTCTTATTAATAGAAACTCACACACTTACGTATTTACTTTCTTCACTATTTCCCCTAGATCCCCAAAACTAAATAACATAGCTTCGTCGCATTTTATGAGATGCGCAAGAGTCCCCTTTTCATTTATTTTTTTCCTAGCCAATCTTATCTTTTTCAGAACCCCCGGACCAATATGGCTTCCGCTCACAATGTCGGCCGTCATTTCCGCCGACATTGATCTTGCCATCACCAAAAACATTTTTTTTTTAATTTGTTTGACATTGACAGTGATAATTATCTACAGTTTAGTATGAACGCCATGAGCCTAATTTGATAGAAGCTAACAGTCGGTCATCCTGGAATTAGGACTGACCCCAGTCCAACCGGCCATTTGCTATAGTGTATGACCCTATACACTGGGCTTACTACAGCCCCAAAACACATACCATTGTCTATCTATATACTTTCAATACGCTAAGTAATTAAATTTTCTATTACCAGTTTTCAGGAGCGCAGTGTATGGCCTTGCTTTAGCGATCTTACAAGACTCGCTTCCAATCCTCTTCGGAATCTGCCTCCAAACTCTCGTAGGGGTACCGCACGCCACTTCAGGCGTCGGCCTCAATCTTTTATAACTTGCGTGTGGATAGGTACCGCTTACCCCCCTCAAAGGTTTCGGCCTCCTCTGATCAAACTGATTCAGGTACCGCTTACCCCGGGGAAGTTTCGGCCTCCTCTGTCCACATCACACATCATCTGCAGATACGGTTAACCCCTGCATGGGCTCCGGTCTGTTCTGCCCAATAATACGACAGGTACCGCTTAACCCCAGCAGGGTTTCGGCCTCCTCTGCCCAAAATGATGTAGGTGCCGCACAGGACCTACACAGGGTTTAGGGATAGGCAATGGAATATAGATATGGACTTTTAGTATAGGAAAAGGGATCATTACTCTGGTGCTCTTTGTTAGTCTTTGCAAAATAACACATTTTCAGCTCAATTCTTAAATGTTTATTCTATAATTGCTTAAGTCTCAACCAATCAATAAGTAGTTAAATAATTACACAAAGATATTACGCAATATGATAGTTGGATCATATGGTATTTTTAACATGGTTTTTAGGGGGATGAATCCAAATCTTAACAAAACAAACGAGATAATTTAACGACACAATGAATTAAAATTGATACAACCAATTAATTCTCGTCGGTGGTGTCACTGTCGTTATCGCTTTCGGTTGGGGAAGAGAGGAAAGATATCCAACGTTTCAAATGGTCAGCGGGAAATATGTTTTTATATTTGCGAACAGCGTGACCTTCTATACTGGATACTTCGTATCGATCATGGTCTAATGCGGCTGTAATTTTGAATGGTCCTTTATATTTTGGAACTAATTTGTTGCTCTTCCCTTTTTCTTGAGAATAGTTAGGAATCATTACCAATTCACCTTCTTTAAAAACTTTGGACGGTGCTCTTTTCCCATCGAAGCGTTCTTTCATAAGTTTTTGCTGTTTGTCAGTAATTTCTTTTACTTCCAATCGAATCTCGTTTCTGTCTTGAACACAAGATGTTTGAGCAATTCCTTCTGGTGAGTTTGTCATTCTATGTCCGAATACCACCTCTGCTGGTGCTTTACCAATGCCTTTGTTGATAGTGTTGTTGAGACTCCACTGAAGTCTAGGTATATTCAGGTCCCAGTCTGCTTCGTGATGATTATGGTTCATGGATGATAGTGAGCTTAAGATCGTTCTATTATAACGCTCAATCTGTCCGTTAGCACGTGGTGTGGCGACAGCATTTAGGATATGTTTAGTACCAATAGAGCTCAAGTAGTTCTTAAATTCTGCTGAGGTGAAACTGGTACCTTGGTCTGATATAATGACCTTGGGGTTGCCAATGGTAGCAAATATATCTTCCAAGACCTTCACTGTCGATTTCGATTTAGTATCTCGTACTGCCTTAACAAAGATAAACTTGCTAAAGCTATCAATTATTCCCAGTATGTAAGCATTCCCTCTTTTGCTCTTTATGAAGGGACCCAGATGATCCAAGTGCAAAGTGTGGAATATTTGATCCGGCTTAGGTATCGGGTGTAAATATCCGGATTCTTTACCTGCCGGTTTCTTATTAAACGCACAGTTCATGCAGGCGGCAACATACTTCTTGATGAACCTTCTCATTTTTGGAAACCAATATTCTTGGCTTATCTTTTCGAATGTTTTATCAAACGCGAAGTGACCAGATTCATCATGGCCTAGCTGACAAATCCGCCACCTTGCACCATGAGGTACCACCCATTTAAGATCTTTGCCCACCTGTCGATATAATCGGTTATTTTTTATGCAGTAACTGTTAATTATTTCTTTAATATCATTTGGTTTGGACTCCAGTATATCCCGTATGAGTTTCAGTTTAGGATCTGTCATTTGAACTGTGTGTAACCAATCCTCAGTTCTGATATTCATAATTTCTAAATTGTCTGGTTCGTCTATAATTGGCATCGGATTGCGGCTGAGTGCATCGGCATGCTTCATTGATTCTCCAGGGCGGTACTCAACAGTAAAATTATATTCTTGTAGTTGCAACCACCATCTCGCTATTCTCGGCATTAGGTCTCGTTTACTTAGAGTTGATCTTAATGCATTGCAGTCAGTCATTACTTTAAATTGTAGTCCGATTAAGTACACGCGAAACTTTTTAAGCGCTGCTACTACGGCCATCGTTTCTAACTCATAAGAGTGTAAGAACTCTTCGCTTTTAGTAGTTTGGCGGCTGTAATACGATACTGGTCGCAACGGGGATTTTTCATCTGGCTTCTGAAGTAGTATACCCCCAAGTCCAAGTTTACTTGCATCGCAATGGACTTCCGTTATATATTCGGGGTTGTATAGCGCCAAGATTGGTCTAGAAACGAGTCTGTTTTTAATTTCATTGAATGCTGATTCTTGGTCTGGACCCCAACACCAAGGTATATCGTTTTTGGTCAGCATAGTGAGTGGTCGAGCAATTTTAGCAAAATCAAACACGAATCTTCTGAAGAAGCTGGCTAATCCAATGAACTGCCTTATTTGATGTACATTAGTTGGTGTCGGGAAGTTTGATACTGCTTGGGTTTTATTCTTGCCCGGTTGAAGTCCGTTTTCTGAGATTTCGTAACCCAAATACTCAATTGAGGACATGAGAAAATGACATTTAGATAAGTTCAGTGTGAGATGAGCCTCACGTAGTAGTATGAGTAAAGTTTCTAATTTCTCTAAGGAGCGTTCAACCGTTGGTGCTGCTGTTAAGATATCATCAAGATATGGGATAGCCAATTCAAACCTTTTCGATCCCAGCGCCTTATTGATCATTTGCTGGAACACGGCTGGTGCATTTACTAACCCGAATGGCATTCTTGTATACTCATAGTGACCGTCTGGCGTAACGAATGCTGTGAGATGTCTGGACTCCTCAGCGACCGGTATTTGGTGGTAACCAGATGCAAGATCGAGACTAGTGAAAAATTTGTTTCCACTGAGCCGGTCCAACTGGTCATCAATGACCGGCATAGGATAGCGGTCCTTGATAGTCTTTTTGTTCAGAGCCCTGTAGTCTACGCAAAGACGATAGTCGTCATTCTTTTTCTTTACCAACACAATGGGACTTGCGTATGCAGAGTTAGATTCTCGGATAACCTCGTTAGTAAGGAGTTCTTCTACCATGCCCTGAACTACTCTTCTCTCAGTAAAAGGGAGTCTATACGGCTTATAAGACACTGGAATGTCATCTGTCAGTTTGATGTGCATTTCCGCTACTTGAGTTAACCCTAATTCTTCTGACGTAAGAGCAAAGCTGTCCCTGTACCGGTTTAGTATCGCTAAAAGGTCTGTTTTATTATTCTCCGTGACATTGTTTCCGACGTTTAACATGTCTAATGTTATGTTTTCTTTCAAGACGTTCGAGCGAACATCAGTATCATTTGAGAGTTCGATTTTTCTAATTTTTTGAATGTGAGTATCATTCGTTTTGAATTTTCCAATATCTGGTAAACCATGCCCTCTGCTAAGCAATTGGTTTCTGGGTAGTGTTATTTCATTCCCAGAAATATTAACTACTATAATGTAACCACGACCGTTATTAAACGTATAGATTCCCTGAAGCACTAAATATTCGTGATCTATTTTTAAGCAAGTCATTGATGGCACATACATTTGTCCGGTAAAATCTGTATCGGTATATACGGCAACCGCCTGAGTACCAGATAGTAAAACTTCAAACTGATTGTTAATTTTGACTTTGTTAAGACTTGACTCGTTATGGTAAAAGTATAAATCGGTACTGGTTTTATAAACAGTTATTAGTGGAAGCTCTGTCAAATTCTGACCTATCAGTAAATCCGCATTTAACAATTCATCATCCACAATATATACCTTGATATCAGCAGTAACACCATCGAGAGTGACATTTATGTCGCAACTACCCGTCGGAACTATTTTATTTTCAGACCCAAATCCTTTAAGCATTGGAAGATTCTCTTTTGTAATTTCCATATTTTGTTCCCTAGCTACAGTGGCTTTAATTATTGAACATTCACTTCCAAAATCGATATATGCTCTGTGAATCTGATTGTTTACAGTTACATTCTTGTAGTATTTGTCATTTTTGCATTTTCCAAATTCTGAAATCTTAAGAACCTTTTGAGATTTATGATGGTTGTTGGATGATTGTGATTCCCCATTATGACTATGCCCGCCTGTGCGTGATGTTACTTTTAATTTCTCGCAATGTTCCTGAGAATGACCCATCTTTAGACATTTCTGACATTTTACTAGCGGTTTTGTACATCGCATGGCCATGTGTCCCATCTCTGAACAATTAAAGCACTTCATGTTCTTAAACTTGTTTTCAGTAGATCCGTTCGTATGTACCCGTTCTCCATTTTGCTGTCTATTCGAAGTAAAAGACTTCCTTGATTGATTAGCACCGACGTTTTTGGATAAACCTCGCAAAAATTTCAGAACCTCAATTGGTTCCTTGAAGTTAGCACCTTGTGCATTTAATTTTATGTTGTAATCATAAATTCCATGAGTGAGACAGTCAACTGCGTCTTTTCCCTCAATTCCACATGTGTTGATTAAAGTCATTTTGTCGTAATAGTATTCCTCCAGCGTTTCCTCGCGTCGGCTTTTGCGTTCTAGCATTTCCATCAGCTTGTCCCCATAATTTCGGTCATCGGGAAATGTTGTCAAAATCAGTTGCTGCCACTGGCTCCATGTCATATCCACCGATTTCAGTCCTTCATACCATCTTTTAGCTAATCCTGAGAGTTTGGGTAATGCGTGATATATAATCTGATTTTCTTGCCAGTTGTATATATTCGCCGTTTCGTTCACCTTTCGTAACCAATCTATAGCGGACTGATCCTTTGATTTTGGGTCGAAACCCGGTAGCATGTTTTGTGCTCCAGTGTACGAAAGGGAATTATTCGTAAATTTATTTTTCATCATTTCCAAAAACGACTTCAGTAGTATGTTATCGGTGCTTGGCTCACCACTCTTCCTTATTGTGGATCTTGAATATGCTCGTCTCTGACTACTGTGAGTTCTAGAACGATAACGTTTCCTTGAGCTGGAGTGGCTTCTGAAACGACGTCTCTTACGGCCACATTCACTGGATGGTGATGGCGTTGATGACTCAGAAGACCAACTACGGCTGCGACGGCGGCGCCTCCCGACTCGACGTGTACGTCTTCGTTCATAGTTACGTGGTCTCGACTTGCTTGATTTGCTACGATATCGTTTAGAGTGACGTATTTCATTTCGACTTCGTCGCGTGTAATAAGCATTAGTTTCATTCGAGGAACACGAATATTGGGACGCACTACGACGGTGGATGCTGCGTCCTCGTCTAGGCGGTGTGAAGCCCTCGGGTGAAACACTCTTCCCAGACCGATTCATTTATACTGGTTTTTTTTTTTTTTTTTTTTTTAATATTGCTCCAATATTTATTTGAATAGTTTAATTATTCAGGTATTATTGGGAATAGGTAAGGTAAGGAAAGGATAAAAGAAAAAAAAAAAGAAATAATTAGGATCACTTGACAAGTGTGCACGGAGTATTAGCAATTAGCAATTGCCCTTCATCTAATTCACAGTTCCAATGATATTGTTCCATCATAGCGGTACATAATGCCATCATAAATTTACTTGTGAATGCCCATGCAGCACGCTCACTTTCTGGTAATCATATATTTAAAAATGTTCATGGTAACTTTTATAGATAACTGCCTATATGCTTAATTGCTGTCACTTTGTTTTAGGTCACCCGAAACTAAACAATGACAGACTTACCCCTATGTAAAATTAACCATCTGACCCAGTTTAATACAATCCAAAATGAAGCATTTATGACTGCATATTTTAATATAATACCATAGGGTAAGTAGACCTGTTAGCCGTCCACATCCCTTTGTCGTCCAGTCGCGGCACTGCTAGTTACTAAACACAAAAATAGCATAATTCGCATGCACATATTGAACAAGAGTATTTTAGTGCGTTCCCGAATGTCCAAGTAAACACTCAAATAAAACAAGAAGAAAAACATTTAAACCAGCACAAGCGCATCAATTATAAATAATAGACTCATTTTGTAGTCAGCCATGATCTGATGCAAACACATACCTAACATAAACTTTCTGGTGAATCAATGTAGCAACTCTGCTAACTGGACGTTATGGGGTGTATTGACCCTACTAATATAAGGAATAGCAGCAGAAGTATTCATAATGGTAGGTATATTCACAAATGGCATTTGCCATGTAGCATATTCATCACTTTTACCGATGATTGGAAAATCCCAAGCAGAATATTTACCCCTTTAAAATGATATTCAAGCAACAGCGACTAAGCAAGATTTGGTTATAAACTTTAGTATGGTTAGTATAATTGGTACCCAAGCTTAGGTTGTCAGTAGAGAAAACCAAACATAGTATCTTCCGTTTACTAGTCATGACCATTCACAAGAAATATTCGGTGTTTAAATTCCAGTTATAATTAAAATGCAGGTTTCAAATTATTCATGCCACAACAAATAGCTAGACAAACTTTATGGCAAGCTTATTTCAGTCACAACCAGCATTCATTATACAAAATAATATAGGTACAGTTTTGATTCAAATCGTCAGGTAGCCAGTTCTCGCTTTTCTCAGGTTTGGTGGCACGTGGCATACCACTAGCTAGGTATGTACTATGTGCCCCATTAGATGATAAGTGGTAGGTATGTGAACTTAGTTACACATTGCACTTCTTATTTATAGTACCTAGCAGCCTAGTAGGTAATTAGTTATAGGCGAGAAATGCGAGAATACCAATGGCAATCAGGAAAGTAAAATGTACAAATCATAGAAAAATGTCTGCTCCAACATACCTGTTTTCCGCGTCGTTCTTTGTCACTTCTGACTAATAGAAACTCACACACTTACGTATTTACTTTCTTCACTATTTCCCCTAGATCCCCAAAACTAAATAACATAGCTTCGTCGCATTTTATGAGATGCGCAAGAGTCCCCTTTTCATTTATTTTTTTCCTAGCCAATCTTATCTTTTTCAGAACCCCCGGACCAATATGGCTTCCGCTCACAATGTCGGCCGTCATTTCCGCCGACATTGATCTTGCCATCACCAAAAACATTTTTTTTTTAATTTGTTTGACATTGACAGTGATAATTATCTACAGTTTAGTATGAACGCCATGAGCCTAATTTGATAGAAGCTAACATTATGATAGTAATAGCTGCTTGGTATAACTAAATGATGACCTCTGTGGCGCAGCGGGCGAGAGCCTGCCTGCGACGCAAGAGGTTGCGGGTTCGATTCCCGCCTTGGGACAAATTTGTGTACGATCTGCAGAAATTTGTTCCGATGGTCTGGGTGTTTTCTATGTATAATAAAAAATATCTATCTATGTAAGTATATAATGTATTAAATATATCAGTTATCTAGTACCCATAACACAAGCTTTGAATAGCTTACTTTGGGGCTAGATAGTGCTGTGTGGATTGTCCAGCATTATTATTATTATTATATTATTATTATTAAATGTGTTTGTTCCTTGTTTAGGTTTGTGTGGAAAACACACAAAAAAAACACACATACAAAACTATAAAGTAAAGGAAATGGATAAACATAGGTAGGTAGGTGTTGTCTAGGTCTTTGTGTGCTGCAGTAGAAAAAGGGTCTCTCGACTCAGCGTATGCCACACCACTATTTTAGTAGTTATTCTGCCGGGACCTTCAGCCAATAAACCTTAAAAATATAATGATCTCAGTCACGTCTCTACAATGTAGGTACTTAGGTATTGAATGTTTGTAAAGCAATGAATGAAACCTTTGTTGAGTGCCGGGGCATTTACCTACAATATCATAACGCTAATTGACAATTAGATACAGAGGACCCTTGTTCATGGAAAATACCTATTGGTTCAATAAGCAGTAGCCTACCTACTGCTATACCTAATAATAATATACTTAACATCAATTGGACATAAAAGATTTAATATTGAAGAATATTTAGTATAACTCGTACGCTCTAGATTTTAGGCATTTGGACGTTTCTTGAATTTATGTAATTAGGTACTTTGTGTATTTACTTGCATAAGTAAGTACTTCTTATTCTTATTTTAGATTATGCTAAAGATTATACCTATATTCAGGTAGGTAGGAAATTTATAATGCCTGCTTAGTAAATTTTTGGTTTAGGTTATCCCTTTCATCGTAGGCAAAGCCACGTTTCATTTTTTTTATGCCAAAGCAGTGGGGATTATCTTATTGTGGGGAGTTAGAGGCAGACCTCTCCCTCCCTCCATTTAATTTTGTTATGCACGTCAATGGAACTGAGGAACTGGGTGGGTAGGTATACATAGGTCGTTACTCGTTACATTGTGAATTCAACACCCATTAAATGCCCAACTGTTGGAGGCCGGGTCACATGACATCGCTCGCAATCTCAGAATAACTGGCCGTCGCGTCTAATTATACACAGATCTCTGGTCCGTTTGTGTATCCAAAACTAACAGAATAGGTGGGCTTATTGCAAAGCTTAAAACTGACGTTAATGTTGAAACAAAACGAAATAAAGCCTTCAAAATCGTTTTCACGTGGTGGGTGCACGTGCGCTAACACAAACCGTTAGGCGTAACTGGCGGATGATGTAATGCACCAATTTGTTTCATATAGGTACTTAGCAAAATTCGAAGTGGGTCTATCTATTAGAAGAGAACGGCTACAATGATCCGTTCTGTTAGCAAGCTAGAGAATAGTAATCTACAATCATGAATGTTGAGGTCTACAATATGTATACTACGAGCACATTAAGAAACACGTGTTTCATAGAAAAACAAAAGGATTTGTAATTTACACCAAGTGAACGACTTCAATATTTAGTTTCATGACGGTTAAAATTATATTAAAAAACCTCCAGGGAGATTGAAACGCTTCTTTTTTATACGGACGACCGAGACCGAGGTATTTTATTTCCTTGAATGAAACTTATCCTAAACTTTTTGGAACACAGAAATGAATAGCCATGGTAAGGGTCGGGGAGAGGCTGGCACAGTATGGGAAAGAGTAGGTAGGTGCCGTTGGAATGTGGGAGAGAGTAGAAGGTCAAACTTTGAAGGTCGATTAGTGGCGCGTAGGGCGCGTGAAGGCGACACAGAGTCTCGATGTTTTCATATACCTAGGTACCTAATTGGGTTATTCACCTGCACCGTCAACTTTAAGGTTATTTGATTGAATTTAACCACGACAATCTTATCTGAACGAACTGTATTACTATACCATTGTTAGATAGGTAGATTAACTTTGTTTTGCACTCTGATAAGTTTTGAACTCTACCGATTTAACTCTTTTTCTTACCAGAAAATCCTAGCAGCACGACCAACGGTTTGACTGGTTATAATAATCTCAGACAAACATACCTACGAATCGACCTGCAGTTGTTCGTCTTCACATTCACTCTAATGTTCTTTGCACTCTTCCAATTAGGCTAGATAGGTAGGTTAGGTAGGTATATCATTTCACTCAGCTGATTGAATTGTTTTTTTTTATGAGTCTGATTCCGATAATTTCAGTCAATCTAAATTTTGGAGTTAAAAAAGGCGATGTTTATTAAATAGATGTATTTATTAGAAAATATAACTATATAATAATTACCTAAGAATTATTATTTAATGTCTTTTCAGCTCCCTTTATCTCTGCATTTTTATTTTCTTGCGTGGCTCAGTTTGCGAAATCGATCAAATGATTTTTTCTAAAGTTGTCCCTACAATTAGATAGTACACTGTAAAGTGATTGAACGCCATTTATTCAGCTACATCACAATTTCAAATAACATAATTTTCATAAGTGCCTTTACAATATTCAAAAATGTGATATTCAATTTATTCAGCAGCCGCAGCCGTATCGTTTACTCATTCCATCTCGTTTCCATAGAAGACAAACGTATTCAAACTTTCTACAAGCTCCTCGCTTATACGAGTACCTAACTACTGTGCTTAGGTACATACCAACCAACGAGTTGCAACATAGAAAAGAGAAATAATTGGGACAAGAGTGTGTCGGATCACACACAGAGACGGATTACGAAATCAGTCTACGACTATTTCATCTCTTTTATTGAGACGGCGAAATAGTTGAGCTAAAATTGTTCAGAGGGCCAACCGCGATCTCTTGAAGTATTCTTTTTTCAATATTACTTTACTTTTTGATTATAAAGCTGACTCTATGCCGTTGATTTAAGATATGGACATAAAAGTAATATTGAAATAAGAATGCTTCAAGAGATCGCAGTTGGCCTTCTGGGTTTTTTATCTGATTTTGGAACCCTTTTTACTCGACAATTCGAGTTCGTTGTTACAGAAAACCGACATAAAAAAATATAGATTTTGCAATTAAGATTTGAGTGCTGAACACCTATAACAAGCTGAATTGATTTGCGTTTCAACAAGTAATTGATTGTGTTGCCAAATCAGCTAGTGAAAATACTCACGAAATTGTGATTTATTCCATTATTACGTGTTGATAAACTTAAATAAACTTATATAACAGAAATTTGAGTCTAACCGAATTCATTCTACCACATAGAGTGGTTTATACACACAGAATTGATTTTACAAAGCTAATTTACGGGCACATTATGTGTAGATGAGATGAAAAATAACATGCAACAGACAAAAGCAGATAAACATAATCATAATCTATTTTTTAAGACAAGAGCAAATGTGACTCGCTCGCACGTTTTGACTTGTTGAAGGATATAAAATCACGACTCCCATTTTGTCGTTGCAATCAAAATGTGATTGCACACAAAATGGTTGTTTGTGATTTTTCAAAATTGTGTTTAGTGATTTTATATCTTTTAAAATGTCGAATCGTGCGAGCGAGAGGTAAATTAGGTGTTGTCAACGCCTTAAGTAAAATACATCAGCGCTATTTTTAGTAATGTTTTGGACCTTGCTAGAAAATCAATCTTGCATGTAATTAACCGCATTAACTGTTATAAATTCTTATCACAATATCCCACAAAAAAAGACGATTGAATTAATGTAGGTAATTGTAAATTTACTTTTGTCGCTGACTGTAGGTACCTCGTATTTTCAGTTGAAATTTGGACTTGAAATTTTATGAGATATATTTGGAGTTTTGGACGTCATCCAATCTATCACTTTCAATATATTACACCGAACCAATAATAATATCTACAAAGCAAGTAAAATTTAATTTGCCGCTATCTTTTTTATCATAATTTTTATTGCCTTGTATCAAGGTTTACAGTTGATTAAAACGGATTTTGGAGTGCAATGAAATTGCCGAATGGCCGTAGTATCACGAATGCAGGTACACACAGGTCATATATTTGGTACTTGTTGCGCCCCGCAGTTTCACCCGCGCATATTGAAATCCATGACGGGATAAAAAGCCTATGTGCTATTCCAGACTATAATCTATTTCTCTGCCAAGTTTCATCCAGACCCGTTCAGCCGTTCCGGCGTGAAAGAGTAACAAACATCCATCCATACTTACAAATTTTCACATTTATAATAGTAGTAGGATTCGTGATATCTGTCTCGTGTGCCAAAAACTGCCGCGTATCGCGCCACGAGCGTGCCTCTAAAACAGGTACAAATAAAAAAAACTTCAGAATAATCACACATTTTAATATGATAGGATTTAAAAAAAATCACACATTTGATAAGATTAAATTTTTTTTTTCATTGATTTTAATTTAAGAAAACCTCTACATAGCGAAAGTAGTTCACTAAATAGCCTTCAGAAATAATTTATTGTTATTGTCCTTATGTCGATAGTTTGTAAATACTACTTCCAATTAATTGAATCTAGATAGGTGCAGTATACTGAGAGATGTCTGAATATTCCTCAAGGAATGAAGCCACAAAAACTAAATTAAAAGTGCTACGAGGCTCTACGCTACGACCCTGCCTACGACGACGGTGCCTGCTACACTATCGTAGTGCTAAGGTCGACTAGGTGTACAGAAATAATAAATAATAAATAAATAAATAAATAAATAAATAATGCTGGACAATCCACACAGCACCATCTAGCCCCAAAGTAAGCTAATCAAAGCTTGTGTTATGGGTACTAGATGACTGATATACTTAATACATAGATACTTACATAGATAAATATTTTTTTATTATATACATAGAAAACACCCAGACCAACGGAACAAATTTCTGCAGATCGTACACAAATTTGTTCCAAGGCGGGAATCAAACCCGCAACCTCTAGCGTCGCAGGCGGACTCTCGCCCGCTGCGCCACAGAGGTCGTCAATCTAAGAGCAACTACGACAACATCGTTTTAGAGCAAGAGTAAAAAAAACTATTGCTGTTTTTTTTTCAAATATTTAATTTGATCAGCCTCTAGCTGCAATTGTACATAACTAAACTGAAGAAAAAATACATTCATAACCTAAACCTTCACCCTTACAAGCTAAAAGGTCATAACCTTACGTAACAAAAGTATTAATTCTTTGGTAAACTTAAAATTTTGGGTGAAATAGTGACAAGATATCGAATCTCGCGACCATTGATCGGTGGGCGGGCGGCGTCAGGGCGGGCGGCGCCCACGTGCTCGCTCGCTCCCGGAATAGACAGTCCTCGCCGAGCAACTGATCTTTGCTTACATCTCATGCGTTCCCTCTAACTTTTATACATCGTAAAAAATTTACCAAGAAACGCATTGCAACTCACGTGATTTTTAACTCGTTGGCTTACTTAATCGAGTTCGTGGTCGTGGGCAATAAAAATAAACTGCTGTGATATCGTTTGATGTTTTCTAGTTCCACCGTCTGTTAGAGTTAAGTGTGTTTTCGTGTAGTGCGGGTCTGTAGTTGCATTGGAAAGTGTCACGAATAGTGAGAGGAACATTGGTATACAATAAGAGGTCGTCCTTGGGCAGACGCGTGGAAATATCCATTGTGATAGTTGGCCTTATGATCAGCGCCGGCGCCGCGTGGAGGTGTGTTACCGTGAGTGCGCATGTGCGATGAGATGCGTGACAAGTTCAGTGAGTGTCTGCGAAGCTCCGTCCAAACGCCCGCGAACCCAAACACGGACAAGTTGCAGAATGGAGCATTCGATTCCATGCTCGTGTTTCCAGACGCAGGTTTGTATCTGATAACAGTGGTGGTCCCAGACTACATTAGCGTGGTCTACTTTCTCACAAACCTAAATTGGCCCTGAATTGTTGTTGACAACAATTCAGGGCTTCAATTGTTGTTGTACAACCGTGTACCTATACATTATGAGGTCTGCAAACCATATCTTTAACATACTTCTAACTGACACACGATGTTTAGTAAATAAATAACTGAAGTAATTAACAACAAAGTTTCGAAACTCATAATATGGCTGGTAGAATCTATGCCTGATCATTAATAAGCTCTGCTGTTAACTGTATGTTTTGTTTGTTCAGAATAATAGTATGATAAATGAATATTTGCTTAACAAACTATTTGATGCTATAAAGTCTAAATTGCCATCTTGTAACCAGATTTCATAACTAAACGAAGACCACGTTTCTTGCATTGAAAGCGTTTGTACCTATTCTTCGAATTTGCTTCTCTGAGCTACATCATCAAATCATCATTGCAAACTGTTCTTAAAGTCAAATTTGTTGTCATGTTGAATATTTTACGCAGTCATGACAAACATACGGTCCGTGGCCTTTTACCATGTACATACATACATACATACAAACATAAAATTACGCCTATCTCCCATAGGGGTAGGCAGAGACCACGGATACCATTATGGCTCGCGAGCTATAATATGTATAATCAAACATTTCAAACCGTTTCATGGTTTCAAGTTAGTGCACAAAATACTTAAATTTACTAAATCCTCTATGATGAAATTCAACATGCACCGCTCATACAGGCTGGTTCATAAAAAGGAGGAGGTTCTCAATTCGACAGTATTTTTTTATATTTTTTACCGCAAAATTTCGTCATATGAATACGAACCGATTTAAATAAAACTTTTTATTTTGATAGGATTTACTTTCAGATAGATTCATATGTATATAGAAATTTCATCAAAAACAGTTTTGTACTTTGGCTTCTAAAATAGCAGAAAAAAGTAATGTCATCCAAGTAAATGAAATTGTGTATTTTGCTGTTTTATAGGTTTTTATTTTTGGTGTAGGTATTTATAGTAGTTTTTTTTTGCATTTACGGCACAATCACATCAAAATCACCTTCACAGGTGTTGTCAGAGTCAAGGTTACTTACACAAAGCTAAAGCACGTGCAGCTTACCTACTTAATGTATAGTTTAGACAAACAAAGCCTCAACAGAGGTATTTCCCGGTATTTCTTTTGTTATTTATTTGAACTAATAAATTTCGGCCACATGTAGGTACATATTTGCAGTCTGAGTTTGTGATGTTTTTAATTTTTTCTCATTTATTTTAGTAATGGTTCGCCCCGAACTGAGATCTCGTTATGATAGGATTGTTTTTTATTACATTGATACAAGTGGACTAGCCTCTGACTAACCCCCAGTATTATTAGAATAAAGAAAAAGTAAGTAAGAAAAAGTACCTACCATAAATATGTGCATTTCTGTCCAATTTTATAATTAGGTATAATTTGCTGTGTGTGAACAATGTGAATAACCCTGTAAAAATCACTCAAATATAGCTGTATACACTCAATTGAAGATCTACATAAAACTTGTCTTATTATTAGAAATAAGGTACCTACCCTGTTTAAAGTCATTGATGAAATATTGAGGAAAAAAATCTAATGAATATTCTTTAGGTAGGTGTACGTGAGCTAAGGCATGCATTGTTTTGAATATGAGCAAATAATGTATCCGGTGTGTCACACGATGATACAAAGTGAGAATTTGATACCCAATACGTACATAACTATATTATGTGCCGATACACCTAACTACACAGACCATACAGCAGACACGGGACCTATAAAGTTCTAAGCCACTATTGATTTTGTTACAGCTTCCAATGCCAATCATATAAAATTATTAAGTCTCTATTCAGATTTAAATTTGTTTTGAAATCAGAGTATTTTGAACACGTTAGTACCTATTTCTAACCACGTCTTAAGGCTCTCCCCCACAGACGCGATTATGACGTGCGTTTGGATTTTCCTACATCCAAACTCGCGTTTATTATCGCAGGATTGTGTAACTTCGTGTAACATTAAAAGCGTTTACTAAAGTACTAAGACCTAAGTGCTGGTACTTACTTTTTATTAATATTACCATCAGCATAGAAAGAGTACTACCTAACTCTTAATGGCTTCTGATATCCATGATACTTGGCCTATTATTATAATTAGCGCAGTTTGATTGTGGGATTGCACAGTTTCGTATAAAAAAATATTTAACATGTCAACTAGAAGATTCGAAAACCATCAATCAATCAATAGAATCAAAATTAGTTACTCCTGTTCAGTAATGTTCGATTGGTCTAATAATACCTAATGTACTGATGAGTAGGAAGATACATATTAGGTAGGTATACCTAATATGAGAGTGCTTAATGAGTACTACTCAGATAATAGTATAATTGTATTAATAGCGGTTGGCCATACCTGGTATGTATGTAAGGGGTTTACTATCGCTAGTGCCGCGTTATTCGTCAGATAAAAATATTTCCGTCTTTTTTTAGATAAGTCGGAAGTTGAGACGGAAATATTTTAACAAGAATATTTTTACTCGACATGGTAAAATCCGCCGTAGGGCAGTAGAATAGTCGATTTAGCGACTAGATTACATAAAAAATTGTATATCACTTGAGTCACTTTTTATTTTACTACATCATGTTTCAATAAAATAAATGAGTAATTTAAGTACGGAATTTTGT
This sequence comes from Plemyria rubiginata, assembly GCA_963576535.1. Taxonomy (NCBI): domain Eukaryota; kingdom Metazoa; phylum Arthropoda; class Insecta; order Lepidoptera; family Geometridae; genus Plemyria; species Plemyria rubiginata. Next base: position 8,725,187 of record OY754908.1, on the reverse strand, counting down.
AGATATTTTATTATTTTATTGAATTTGTTGATTTGCTCTGTCTATTTATAGATAAAAGAGACTCACGAGAACCTTAACTTTGGCACAGGCACATTTTGATAACTTAAAAATATATTTTTGGTTCTTTCCACCCTAAATTTGAAAAATGATGATCAATATTATTAGGTAAGCTACTCGTAAGTTTATTTATAAACAGTTTACAAAAACGCGAACGATATTTCGGTGATATTGTGTTAAAATTAATTGTTATATTATACCTAACTCTTTCTAAAAAATAACCGTTTCATTTTTTTTAAATCAATCTGCATCGTCAATGCAGTCGTAAGTAGGTAGTCACATTGAAAAGTCTATTTCAGTCAACCGTTAAATCCTGTTAGGCAAGAGAAAATAGATAGAGCCAGTCCAAGGAAATGTGTGAATTATAGGTCAGACCCAGACCCACAGTCAGACCGAAAAAATGACAATTTATTTTATATTCGAGTTCATGGAGTATTTGGTCATAATCGGTACCTACCGCACCGCACGATGAAAATCTGCGACGAAGCCTAGAAAAATAGGCAATAAACTTACGTCTTGGTTCCTACCGTTCTTTTGTATGATCCTTGTTACGCATACAGTGAATTATTACAATGGACAGTGCGGTGTCAAATGATGGCTGCAGAGTGTATCTAAATTCCTTGCTACAGAATTATTTGATAATCTACAAGGATTCTTTCAGCGCTCATTTGTCAACATTGGCATTGTGGCATACGATACAACTCTGGTAGAGGTACAATTTTAAAGTTGGCATTACATTTCATTCGTTATTTTTGTTTTATTCCTATTTCAATGTAAAAATAATCAATCCGTCAAACATTACAAAAGTTTTATAATGTTTATAACATGTGGTGCGGCTTCACTACATAGCATAAAACAAATTCGCTTTCTCTGTCCCTATGTCCACTTGTCCCTTTGTATGCTTAAATCTTTAAAACTACGCAACGGATTTTGATGCGGTTTTTTTTAATAGATGGAGGAGTGATTCAAGAGGAAGGTTTATATGCATAATACATGCATGATACGTGCACCCGTGCGAAGCAGGGGCGCGCGGGTGGGTCGCTAGTAATTTATAAATGACTATTTTTAACCTGCAGTTATCGATTTTCCTATATTATAGTACCCACCCCTATCTGGCCTTGAATGGATTTCCGTCACACTGTTTCGTGCGGTGAATCGTAATATTTTATTTAGTGCTTACGAAAGTGTTTGACTGACAATTTAGTGTTAAGCAGGGTGAAGCTTGTGAGTATTCATGGTAAGAAAGGTTATTAGACTTCATGGTATCGGTCCCTGGTTACAATGTTCAAGTAAAATACATGGAATAATATGTTACTATGTACTTCTTTTTAAAGAAAAGTGCTTACAAAATAATTCAGGAAGCCTATCTGCTTTTGACCAAACAGTAAACATATAATTCATTTTGCACCTGTGCTGCGCAAGTTGTGAATTCTATTCGCAGTGCTTTCAAAAGTAATGAAAGGTTTCTGTAGTGTAGGTGCTATTACAATGATTTAGAATTTAATAACGTGTAGCATTAATTTAAAGACTTAATAACGTTATTGTGTGAAATTGAGAGGAAACTCGCGCAAGATCTGCAAAACAAACGATGTCAATGCCAATTTATATGAAATTTATTAGACATTGTGACGCCCACAGCTGGGTTATTTTAAAAACCTAAGATGTTTTAACGATACTATCTAAATTCGTGAATTTCAAACAGTGGGCATCTTTCAGTGACGTGACATGGGTGTGTCGTGCCGCGGCTTATTAAAATAAAACCCATAACAATCTACAATAATATGGTTAAATTTCATCATATTTGAAATAATGCCGTTACTTTTTATTCACATACAGTAAAACGTGGATTGAAAGTAGTGGCATATCTACCATAATCGATACAAAATAACTAACAGCAGGTATAATTGAATACAAATTAATTTTGAAAATTATGAAGTGTAACCTTATTGCAGGCGACTGTACCTAAGTACACGTGATGTTACCTATAAGTAGGTAAATAAATAGGTGTTGAACAAAGTTAACAGCATTACCGTGTTGAATTTCAACGAGTGCAGACGTTTATCGGTTTGAGTGAAAATGTGCAAAGCTACCTAGTGGTTTTGAGACTTAGTTGTGGTGCTTGGAAGTGAACAAGTGATTGTCATTAATGATCATTATTCCAATATTTCTGCTGAAGTCTCGGGGAGATATTCAAGAGTTATGGATGCTACTGTCGCTCAAAGTAATTTTATTTATTTATTTATACTTTATTGCACAAAACATAAAGCTAAAGTACAGGGCTTAATGCTCAAGCATTTCCTATCAGCCACCTAAGAAGTGGTATATGTATAAAATTGCTATTTATACTGGTTTGAGTCGTATAAACCTAGTCTATAGTCGTTAATAACTAAGTTTCATTAAATATTAAATATTGGTGGACATTTCAGCCAAAATATGGGACTCATGAGGCTCATGTACCAAATTTTATTATTTTGACGGTACCTCTGAAATCCTCAAATAATGATAAGTTGGTTTAGAGGTCGCGTCAACCAAAAATAACGCTGCTAAACAGTGGAGGGAATGTGTTTGTGCATGCAAAATACTCGCGCCATCACACCCTCTCCCCCTCCGGCGTTCTTTTTGCGTGACGCGCACTATACTTGGCACTAAGAGATCTGAGATCTGCCGTGCCTGGGAATAAAAGTCGTGAAGCTGTTTCTGTTTTAATTTCAGGCACGGTAGATATCCCCCCTCAAATCTCTAAGTAACAAAGTAACAAACTTTGAAAATTACATAAATTGCATTAAATTTGCCCTACATAAAGCTGATGGATATTGTATATCTCAATAACTATTTATTTGAAGTAATAAAACTAGGTTAATACGATTATCTGCAAGCGAGGCAGAATAAAGTAAATGATGATTCTTCATTTATTTATACCTGAAGCAATCTAGGCTACCTTTTTTAACATGTCTACTTAAAAACACCAAATTAATGATTACTTCTGGGCCGGTACTATCTCAGCGCGTATTCAGCATTACCTAATTTGTGTGAGCTGTCATAAAATCAATAGGTAAAAAAATATGGACCTCATCAAGGCATAACAGTAATAGAATCTGTAAAATATGAATGGCTTTAGTAAGTGAATTTGAATAAATTATATACAACTTTTTTCCATCGAAAAGGTCTACGTAGAGGCGGCGTAGCTCTCTTCTCTCCTTCTCTTTCCTAATCCATCAAATCTTTAAAACACTAAACGATCAAAAACGCTCACAAATATGTAAATATTAGCAATACTTATGCAAACACTTTAGCAGTTGTATGTATGAGTATGTATGATTCATATGTTTCATCATATTCCACGAATAAACTGGATTTCCCTATCAGAATCAGTTCGCGCTCTACGTCGCTTCGTAGACCTTTCTTATTCCTATTTGGCGTAAAGCTTATAAAACGTATGATAGGATAATATGATTCTTATAACAAGGTAGATTATTTTAAATATTCTGATAATGTTATTTTAAATGCACTAAAGAAAAGAGGCTCTTTCCTATAGCTAGCACTAATACTGTGAATATAGTATTAGGTACTTTCACGAGAATGGTCTACGTAGCAGCGGCGTAGCACGGTGAAATATGGCGTAGACCCTATTTTTTATAGCGACTAATACAAATTACACAATATTTTCGCCTGGATGAAACTTTTTAGTAATGTTGTTATCTACAGACGGTAAGCGTTGGAGTGGCTGACGCAAGTTGTTACCTTATGTCCCCATACAAACGGTTTCAATTTCATTGAGCATGATAATAAGGACAAATAAAATTTGAATACCTACATGAATTGATTACACCTACATTATAAGATAGATCCATAAACTTTCATCAAATTCTCCATAACTTGTTCAGCTTGAACTTGCTACAAATTATTTAACAAGTTTTTAACATTATTCCGAGCCGTTATCTAATCACTGCTTAAAGCGACCTATTTTGTTGATGTTTTATAGTAATTAAACATCTCATTATATACTTAGGTACATGTAATTCTGCAAATAAATATATTTTGACTTGATTTTAACCGGCGTCTTTGCAAGTTTTAGCTCTTACACTTCTGAGCCCGTTTGATGGTGCATTTTCAACTGCGGAAACCACGGATTTCCGCTTGCTACGATCCTGACATACCTACCTCTTTTGCTTCATTCACTCTCAAAAATTCTACATACATGCCGTTGGCTTAGGGTACTTTTGACCAATATTTATGAGTTACTAGATTACTAGTTGCGCCCCGCGGTTTCACCTGCGCAGATTTAAATCCCGGTATTTCTAAAGGATAAAAAGTAGCCTTTGTGCTATTCCAGACTATAATCCATCTCTCTGCCAAGTTTCATCCAGATCTGTTCAGCCGTTCCGGCGTGAGAGAGTAACAAATATCCATCCATCCATACTTACAAACATTCACGTTTATAATAGTAGTAGGATATGAATACAAGTGATATTGTTGCAGGGAGCGCACGCGAAGGCGGACTGGTATGGCGCGGGTGCTCCGCCAGCAGCGACGCCGAAGACAGCGCAGCGGCAGCGCTCGCCGATGGGAACGCCAACCCAGGAGACAAGGTGACCTTTCAACTCCATACTTTTCACTTTCAGGCGTGGACAACACCTAATATACCTCTCGCTCGCACGATTCGACATTTTGAAAGATATAAAATCACTGATCCCAATTTAGAAAAATCCCAAACAACCATTATGTGTGCAATCCCATTGCACAGTTTGGTAAAAAAATCATTTTGATAGATTCAAGTTTTCCTACCTAAAAGATTGCTTTTCTAGTTTTTATACAAAATAAGCAAACTTTTTAATAGAAAAACTTGTATCGATCAAAATGAAGTTTTTACTAAACTAAGCGCAATGTGATTACCTACACACACAAAATGGTTGTTTGCGATTTTTCGAAAATGAGTTTATTGATTTTATATCTTTAAAAATACGAATAAATAATATATTTATTAAAAACAAAATATTATTATCTATCTTTCTTGTTCGTGACCCTGTCTTAGACGTGCGAGCGAGAATACCTTTCGCACGTCTCGTACTTTTAAAATTTCTGAACTATTGAAAAATAGTATTCAACGAAGTTGTGTGTGCAAATCACATTGCACAGTTTCTAGAAATTCATTTTGAACGAAACAAGCACGCATGATGTGGCTTGGTTGGTTATTCCTGCCATCGTCAAAGGAATGCCATTAGTCTGGGTAACCGCTAGAGACCTTTATATCTGAGCGCTTCCGACCTTCGCAGGGCATTCTAGGCTTTCATCAAGCCATGGCAATGGCCTTAAGGCAGCTTAAAAACTCCGTTAGCAGACAAGCTCGTACGAACTTTTATCTTTATAAACTTCGTACTACTTTCGACCATAGAATAAATTCCGAGTCATCGACCAAAGCAATAGAACGCATCTATTTAGCAAGAAGAATAGTTTGAATCATTGAGTTAATTGGCTATTAATTCCATGCTTTGAGTCCTAATCGATCGAGAACTATTTGGAACATACCAATAATAAAAATCCTAGTTGTAACGTGTAGGTAAGTATAGTATTACGTTCCAAGTGTATTCAAACCATTGACGCAGACACAAGAGCTCTTCAAATACTTGTAAACCACTTTACCCACAGAACAGGGACTAGACTTCGTAGTTCGAACATAATAGACCTTCCCGATCTATCTACAAGATAATCGCATTGCAAACATTTTAAATTTTATAAAGAATTTTCTATTGTACCTTTTATAGGAATTTGGTCTGAAGCAAAACAGATAACAATGCTTGTCAGTGCTATTTGAATATTTTTTTCCATATTACATTATATTAGACGTTTAGGTAATTTAGCCTGCCACATGCTCGTACCTATATTGCAACTTTTTCATTTATTCTTACGCTATCTGATTCCCGTAGTATCTACCTACTTGAAATTTTTACTACTTGAGTGTGGGGTTTATAGGTATTTCAACATTATGGAAGATATAAAATCGCTGAGCTTATTTAAGAAAAATAATTAGCAGTTGTCATCGCAAAAATGTTACGAACAGATTCAATACTATAATAAACTACTACTAAAAATATAGCCAATCTAACTGAAGAGTGTTTCGCAGTTGGAGGGGTCGGGCGCAGCTCCGGACGACCCTGTTCACCTCAAGAGACGGGTGGGACTCTTCAGTGGGGTGGCTCTAATCGTTGGTACCATGATCGGTAAGTTTTATATGACCTTCTAAAAATATGCAGTTATGTATTGTTTTATAGGTTGTGCATGACCTGATATCAGACTCCTAAAGTCACCTGGTTCTCCGAGAGATTGTCCTGAGAATATCGGAAAATTAACTATAGTTAAAACTTTTTTAACGTACCTACTCTTTTTTAGTTTGTGTTTATCTGAAAAAATAAATGCTCTAAGGTAATATAATTAGGACTCTATGGAATCCGTTACGATGTAGGTACCACTTTGTTTTTTTTTTGTTAGACTGCTTAGAAAGAGTGAAAAAAGCTCAACATCGACATCGATGTTGAGCTTTTTTCACTCTTTCTAAGCAGAATACATACTCAAGGGAAGTGTTCTGTTTTTATTTACCTGAAATACGAGTATGCGCAAACTTTAGACCCAAACCCTATCTTAGGTGAAAAGATCATGTAAGTATGTGCTGACTTTACAAAACCCTTTTTTTCTACATTATCTCCATAGAATGTCAAGAAACGCAGCGTTTTATATTTTCTTCATATTTCTAAACAATAGGATATTTCAATGATTTATTAGGTGCAAACTCAATATTTTATTATGTAGTGTCTTCGCCTTACAATAAGTTTTATAGTACCTACCTATACTCTTGCCAAAATCGATTAAAATGAAGGGCGCATTAGATGTACGATGAGTATGTAACGAACGTTGCTAAATATTTATAGACGTCAGTGTTAGTAAACAAATCATACACAGGCAACTAATTCGAACTAGCATCTTTTAAGACTTACAACCAAGTAGGTGTAAATTAGTAAACTCGACAATTTTCTGAAGGGAACCAGAAACCAAATGTTTTTGTAGATTTTTTCAAAAAGCGCTGTATAATTTCGCTAAATAATATTCTAGTATGACCTTCCAAACAAAAAAATAATCAAATCGAGTAACAAATAGTAGAATTGAGATACTCCTACTTTTTTAAGTCGGTTAAAAGAGACTGTAATAGACGGCCATTTTCGTTAGTAAAAACCCGCAGGTACCAATATGAATAAGGGCTTTATTTTACCCACGTAGATGGTAAAACTACTAAAACTAGAGGAACCATACAACTACCCAATAAACTTCACTACGTCCCACTTGGCTATGTTAACATCCACACATTGGCTCGTAATCATCTCCAAGACCTTGGATAAATAAACATTGTGAATTTTCTGTTTGCCACATGATCAAACCCAATATACGAACAATTAATAAAGTACCTTCCAAGAAATGATTACTGCAGTCCCATGCTGCGCTTATTTATCACATGATTGTTTAAATTAGTACCTCAGTATCTATTTGACGTCATTGCGGAGATAAGATAAGATAAGATAAGATAAGATAAGATAATGTTTATTTCAGACAAAAAATAAATACATATGAGTTGAGCCATACAGAGGTCTTATTCTAGGGATTTTAGCTTATCAGGCAATCTGGCACACTCTGGTTACGGAACATTACCTTCCGTGCTAGTTAAAAACTGTGTTACGGCAAGGTAAGTGCTTCTCTCCCCAGGTGCTACTATTTCTTATACCTATCTAGTGTTACAAACTCCTCCCGATGACTATACTTTAGCGCTCTGTCGAAGGTCTCCAGTAAGTCTGTGTCGTTGTTGTTGAGAATAATTTTCTTCGCCTAAAAGATGTTTCTGATATGACCGAAAACTTGCGTAGGTACAGCTACAGAATGTTTAAATACGCTGCGTCATGTTTAGAAAACATTATTAGATATAATTAGTTATTTTATGTGCAGTTGAAATAGGTACCATTGCTCATGCTGCTTCTGAATTCAATTCCATGAACAGGTATTTCATTTCATTCAGGTCAGCTAGAGGACTAGATCTAAATTGAATTATAGATACCTATCTCTATGATAAGTTAATGAAACTCTAAACTAATTATACAACATTTTAGTTGGATGTCAAAAATAATATAATGTACATAGGTAACACAATTTGTTGATTAAAAAAAATTGTAGAGCCGAAGCGGCGCGCTATTGGAGAGAGTCTTTCCAATGGCGCGCCACTCGCGCAGCCGCAGTCGAGCAGAGAATTGTAATCAAATAGATGATGATAGTTATGAGCTCTTCTTGTATTAGTCTCCTTAATTTTTTGGGTACATTGCTATTTGTATGTTATTTTGAATATGATACTTAGCAGGGCAAATGGGTATTTTGCAGCACCTGGCCCTTCAATCAATTCATCGTAGACCTGGCCTATTTAATTATTGAGTTACTTTCTGCCGCCAGAGAATGCTTGCAATGTTTTTTAATAAATGATGGTAACCACTTAACATCAGGTGGGTCATCTGTTCCACCAGAAAGTATCTGGTATAAATGAAGGCCCAAATAAATAATTGATTGCAGGATCTGGAATATTCGTCTCGCCCTCTGGGCTATTGGAGCGCACAGGCTCAGTGGGCATAAGCTTCATCATTTGGATGGCATGTGGCCTGCTCTCGTTGCTTGGTAAGTTTAAGAGAGGCCTCAACCCAATGTTGTCCCGTTTTTGAACGCATAGTTTGCACAATAGAATTGAAATGAATACTCGAATAGCCAATTGTTAAGGCATGTCCAAGTTGAGTCAGTCGCGCAAGCGTCAATAGATTGCCCAGTAAAATCAAATTTAGCTATTGAATTCTATTTTATGAAGTGTCTACATTGTTGCCCGTTCACGCTATGAGGATAATGAACTGAACGGGTGTAATTTAGTGCTTTTGTTTCAGAATATCTAAAGAGCTTTGTTGATGTCTGTCGCGAACAACAAAAAGTACTATGTTGTATCAAAGAGAAACTGATTTTATTTAGAAAGGTTTTTTAATTTCTAATCAATGGTTTGTTGGATAGGAGCGCTCGCATACGCGGAGCTGGGAACCATGAACACGTCTTCGGGGGCTGAGTACGCCTACTTTATGGACGCGTTTGGGGGACCGCCCGCATTCCTCTTCTCATGGGTAAAGTATCACAGGATATTACCTACAAACACCGCCCAGCACCAGGTAGGACCTCTGCTTAGTCGTTATAAAAAACACAACTACATGGACACAAACAATTTCAATTCATAGCTTCATTGCCATAAAATTAGTGTGTGGAGGTAAGTACACAATAATGTTTCAAGGAAAGTAAGGAAACCTAAGTGGGTTACTGCTCGGTAGGTATTGTGGGAACGCTATTTTGGTTTATACTACGTTTCTCACTAACCACAGTTAGGCTTTTGATGTGGCGGGCGATACTTGAGATTCTAAACTAAGATATTGTATTTGTTGACAATGAACGATCATCAAAAAATGAATAAACAAATATAACAATAAAGTATTTAAGCTATGCACTTCATGAAAATGAACTGAAAATGATTCTTTCAGGTGTCGACATTGGTGCTGAAACCGTCACAAATGGCCATAATTTGTCTTAGCTTCGCGAAATATGCGGTGGAACCGTTCGTGTCGGAGTGCGAGCCACCTCACTCGCTGGTCAAACTTGTGGCGGTCATATCCATTGGTAAGTCGATATTCTCTTTACTCTCCAATTAAAACGTTCTTTATTCAGTTCAATCACAAGGATCACATAAAAACGTCATATAAACTAGGTGAATCTAGCGCCAGTTCATCTGGCGACTCTTTTTTATTGTTCCGTTTCTCATGGTAGGTATTTGCCATAGTTAGTATTTAAGCTCTTACGTCATGCGTCAGAGCGCTAGTTTGCATTCACCGCGACTCTTCAGTATAATCTAACCCAGTAGCAATGAACTTCAAAGATCTTTTGATGTGCGATCGTCTGATTCATGCCTTTCATGTTGTTTTTAGGGTTCTAAATTCTAACAGGAAACCTCATGGTTTCGCCATGTTCCAGCCGTTTTACTCGCAGACGTAGCATTCCCCTCACATTCCGGCTTGGGCATATGGGCCTGTCCGCACCCGTTTTGTGTGTGTTGATAATTATACTGTGGAGCCAAGTCAAATCGAACGTACCTCAAGTATTTTATTCGTATATCGTTGATTTTTAGCATATCATGCTTTGGGAACGCTTAAAAGACTTTTCAGGAAGTTTCAACTCTTACGTGAGGCGTATAAAAACATCAAGAGAACAATTGATTGATGAACTGGTGATTCTTTTATGGTGGTGGCTCGCGTTCGTTGTCACGTCGCGTCGTTTTGCCCATACGACCTAACCGACCACTGTTTGTGAACACTTCCTGAAAAGCGCTCAAATAATTTAACACCTAGTAACCTACTTGTTATTGAGTAAAAACCGATTTTAAAATAAAATGTTTTCTTAGTGTCAAAAACGACACGCCCTTGGCCAATTTAATACTAATGTGCTCTTCGTAGTAGGTACTGTCGTATAAGCAGTAGTTTTCCACAGTGTCTTTTCAAATGATTGTTTTGTATTCTGTTCAAATATTTACACAGCTAATGAACATCTCAAGAGTCTTGGTATTCAATATACTATTTCTGAACCCCACTAGCGCCCACTGAATCAAACCATTCAATTTATCTTGCCCGGCGACAGAGCAAGTGTATAATTAGGCGCCTACTTCAAAATTACGTTGTCGCATTTCAATTGAAATAATTTTGAACGACGCAACGGTAGAGGTTAATTACAAAGTCGTAAAATGTATGGGTTATGAGCATGATGTACTTCTTTAACCACCATTTAAAAAACCAATAAGCGGCCAAATACGGTTGTTTAATAGATCTCTTCTTCTGGCATTCAAAGATTACCTACGTACCTACGACCTTGAATATGGTTAGCGAAAGCACATCATCTGAGTTACCGACCACTACAAAAGTGTTATACAATTTATTACACTCGTTATCGTGTATAAGTAGCAAACAGCTGCCGCTTCTGTTGAAAAGCTCTGTTCGCAACTTTTGAATATTGAGTTGCGGATTTAAAATATCAGCTTTGAAGTTTAGAGATTCTCACTCAACAATAAACAACTATACTTTGTTGCGTTGGATTCTTCAGGTTTGTTACGAAATTAGGTGGGTACCCACCTGCTTAGATATTTTTCGCGAGAGTCAACCACGACGAAAGTCAAAGCTAATAAATCGACACCATCATCATCATTTCAGCCCGGTGTCACCCACTGCTGGGCCTCCTTCATTAATTGCCAGCCTCTTCTGTCCTATGCGTCTCTTGTCCAGGTATTTCCTGCGACCGCTTTCGGTCGGCCCAGATTTCTTCGGCCCGATTTCGGCCGCCATTCGGTCAAGGCTTTACTCCACCGGCCATTATCTCGTCTAGCAAGGTGTCCTGCCTAACCCATAAAGCTAATAGATATACCCCTTATTTATTTAATTAAATCACAAAGGTCACTTTGAAACGTCTTAAAGCTATAGGTGAATTATCGTGTAAGTATATGGATTAGGTTTAGGGCTTCAGGCTACGAATAATATTAAATAATAAGCCGTAGGCTTCAGGCTTTTATAAAGATATTGATGAGGTTTTTTCTTTCGTTTTAGTTATGATATTGGCGGTGAACTGCTATAGTGTGAATCTGGCGACTAACGTGCAGAACATCTTCACGGCAGCTAAGCTAGTGGCGATTGCCATTATCGTGTGTGGAGGCGCATACAAACTTATACAAGGTAATGAACGTCGAGAAAACAACACTGATTTTTTACTTCATCATCATATTTTTCCATATCATCTATACTAGCTTGCACAATCATTGAATAGTGTTCCGAATGAAAGTAAACTCTTTTGCAATTTGAATTAGTTTCATTTTAGTTTAAAATAAAATTTCAGGGGTTACACTTTGTACTTGCCAGCTTGCATTTTTTCTAAATACATAATGCTTTTAGTACAATGAATTCATATGTAATGATCACGTCATGCAAGTTCATAATCATAAAGGGATGTAAATATAGCAATTGACGGGATATGTGTCCGTATGGTGCAGGTAATACGCGACATTTACAGGAGCCTAACTTCGCCTCAAGTACAGCGACGCTGGGCAACATAGCCACTGCGTTCTACACTGGCCTCTGGGCATATGATGGTTGGAATAACCTCAACTATGTGACTGAGGAAATTAAGAACCCATCCAGGTTAGTGTCACTTATTTTTATAACTTGCTAGCTGCGTCCCGCGGTTTCTTCCCGCGTAGTTTTAAATCCCGGTAATCCCACTAGATAAAAAGTGGCCTATGTGCTATTTCAGACTATAATTTATTTCTATGCCCAATTTCATCAAGATCCATTCAGCCGTTCTGGCGTTATTGAGTAACAAACCTCCATACATTCATAGTAAAAACTTACACGTTTATAATATTAGTTAGATGTCTCTCTTATTCTAAATCAATTTGACTTTTGTCTTTACAATTTTCTTAACATTTTTTTACTGTTAGGCTGGATCTCCTAAATTTAGCCTAAGAAAATATTTAAAAGTAAAAAACGTCAATTATATGCACGCACTGCGTTATTTGATGAGAGAGAGCGTTGATCAGAATGTTCCTTCTTTAATTTATTATTAATTCATTTATTTCAGATAATTATAACAATCCATAAAATATCAAATACACAAAAACTTACAACTATACATGCACCTTATAAATAAATATTTTAATTATAATGAAATGTCACAGAAAATTTGAAATTAGAATTGAAAATTTGATAAAATTGAAATAAAATAGCTGTGGAATTATAAGAATTATAAAAAAATTATGAAACTTTATAAAATAAATTAAAATTTTGATCAGATGGAGCCCATAACTACCTCCATCCACCTGTATTGTATCGGACAGTCAGTCCTCGCTATAATCATCCTCAGGATGCCATTGCTGCTGCCTCGCGCACGCTGAAGCAAGGAGGCGACTTTCTTGCGAATAACCGCGTGAAAGCCGTCCGTGCGCGCCTCGGCGAACATCCCTGATGCGCTGCAAAAACGAGGCAGCCGCATCAACATCCTGAAGATATTGTTATATTGTACGCGCAGAGAGCTGGCAGCCCGCCGGGTGTGGTTTATCCAGAGGCTGCTCGAGTAGAAGGACTGGCAGTAAGCCTTGAACAGAGTGATTTTCACTTCCCTCGAGCAGCGAGCGAACCTGCGTGTAAGCATATTACCCCGGACCGCCAACGCTCTGCGCTCCCTTTCAATGTCTTCGTCATCTTTCAAATCCTCTGTAACAACGTGCCCCAGATATTTAAAACTCCTAACTACTTGTAGAGCCGCACCATTGAGCATAATTGGCGGAACATGAACTGGTCGATCTCTACCACTCTTAAACACGAGGACCTCGCTCTTTTTAGAGTTATACCCTAGACCATGTTCAGCCGCATATGTCTCACATATTTTCACCAATTGGCGAATAGATCCCACCGACGGTCCCAGCAACACCATGTCGTCTGCGTAACTCAGGTTATTTACCGCGACTCCGTCCACAAAACACCCGGTATGGGTGCTGCTGAGCTCGCCGATGAGATCATCAACATACACATTGAACAGCAGAGGAGATGTTATTCCGCCCTGCCGCACCCCACACTCCAAGCCGTATGCGTCTGACAACGCACCAGCCCATCTCACCTGGTTTCGCTGGCAATGATACCAGTTTTTCAGTATGGCGACAATATCTGCCGGCACACCTGTCGCCCCCAGCCTGCACCAAAGCTTTTCATACAGAACCGTATCAAAAGCCTTGGACAGGTCGAGGAAGCATGCGTACACCGGCGTCTTCCTCTCCGTGTAGTACCTGACAGCCTGCTTAAGACACAGGATCGCGCTCTCCGTTGATAGCCCAGCTCTGAAGCCGAACTGGGCATCGTTAAGGTGGACGTGTCGCCGCATTACGTCATTAAGCAAGCTGTCAAGTATCTTTGCCATTATGGTCGCTAGTGAGATGGGCCGATAGTTGTTTTTGTCCGATGCATCTCCCGTTTTGCATTTTACAATCGGTACCACAACAGTTTTAGTCATCTCTACAGGTAAGTACCCATGACACAAACACAGATTGTAAAACATGGAGAGCACGTGCGGCAGATGAACACCCGCATATTTCAGATGCTCAATGCTGAGACTGTCATGCCCAGGTGATTTGCCACGTTGCATACACTGAAGAGTTTTTCGCACTTCCTTGGCTTCAAACCTTGTACTTTTCCCGTGCACGACAGTCCCAACATCGATCGACCCTGACGAGGTAGAGTCCGTCGCCGGTTTTACTCTAAAGTGTTCTTTAAAGAGATTAGCGATCATTCCATGGTCACTCACATCATTGACACTCACAGGGAGGCCAGACTTTGCATTCATTCTATTGGTTTGTTTCCAAAAATGTTTGAAGTCTTTGGCCGTGTGATGAGAGGCAAGGATGTCCATCTTAATCTGCTCTTGTCTGTCCTGGCACCACTTAAGTTGTTTTTTAAAGGACTTTCTACTCTCACGCATATCGTTATAAACTCTACCACTAGTTGGTTTACCAGCTTCATTCCAGACCAAAAACTTCAGCCTGGCCTCTCTGTGGAAACCTGCCATATGCTTGTTCCATCCTGCAATATAACCACCCCTCCTCTGCGTTCTTCCTCGTTCATAAGAAGATGATGCGGCTTCTGTTAGGATAGTAACAATCTTACAATACATATTATCCAATATAGTTATATGCTCTAAGTCATTACAGATTCCATCACAGCAATGAGAGAGCTGTGCTGGAAAATCTATTTCCTTCAGTCTTGAATTACATAAATGATGGTAATAAGAAATCTGACTAGTGTTACGCTCTCCCCAAACAACTTTATTTACAAATGATGTCAAGTTTAAATCTAACTTAGCATTTAACTTACCTACGTCACATTCCACAAAAAGTGGGAAATGGTCGGACCACTGTACTCCGTTCTCTACCCATACACGACCGACAGAGCGCAGCGCAGCGCCGGTTACGACGCAGTGGTCCAACCACCTCGCACACCCATGAGCCTCACTGACAAAAGTATAGGTACCAGATTCAGCGCCTAAAATATTCATGTCTGCACACGTCCAGTTTTCTTCTGTACAAAAGTCTAATAATTCATTGCAAAATAGTTCCTTTGGGTGTGCATTAAAATCACCCAATATGTAGATAGCGTCTGTGTCTCTAGCATCCTCAATGATTGAACTTATTTTACTCAAGCAATTTGTAAAGTCCGGTAGGTTCTCGTAGCAGTCAGTTAATAATTAAAAAACTTTCCTTCGATAGAGACATCTCAACTCAAACATATTTTTAATGACACCAAATAAATCTAGATATCAATAGATCTCTTGTAGTGTAGATAGATTGTAAGTATATAGAAACTATTGTACCCAATTTTTAGTTACTTGGTACTTTTTGTCGTGTCATTAGTTTTTTGTAAGTTAGGCACATACTTATAAACTGTAGATTAATACACTATTAGGACCATTTGGCACAGTGTTAAATGTACCTACCTACCTGCTACTAATATTTATTGTTATTCAACACCGTTATTAAATGGACCAACTTTGTTTATTTAATAACACTCATTTGAGTACAGAAGAAAAATTAAGTGTCTGTGATGTCAATGTCTAAATAGCGAATTCTTGGCGACGCGCCACGGAGTGCGCGAATTCAACGCAATTCTACTTGTTACATCAATTTGAACATGAAGCAGGATTAGTAATGATGCTACCACAGTCGCCTTTACAAATCTAGATTATTTTTAAAGTAAATTTATTAACCATACCGAGGAATTTAATAATTGCGATGTGATTCTTTCGTAGGACCACCTATGTGGTGCTGCTGGCTACCGACAGAAACAGAATAAACGGGTTCGATTCCCGTGGTGGGACAAAGGACTACATGATCTGTAAATAAAGTTCCTGGTCTGGGTGGTGTAGAGCTCAGTCAGAGTGGAGCTTTATTGTAACATGTAACTGAAAGAGTCTAAATTGGAAGTTTCGACTTTTGTTTACTTCATATTTGTGACTGTGACTCGAGAAGAGCTCCTATCAATTTTACAGAATCTTCATTCCGTCTTTGAGGTCAAAAAATATTTGAACGGAAACCTTACAAGAATCGCTCACACCTGAAAATTTTATTGATTTATATTGTTAGGTATTTTATCCCCGTTCTGCGGAGGGTTTCGTGTTCCGCTAATCTTAAGGTTCTAATTTCCCTGGCATTCTAGGAACCTGCCTCTAAGTATTGTTATCGGGATCCCCCTGGTGACACTTTGCTACGCGCTGGTGAACGTCTCGTACCTGGCGGTGATGTCAGTCAGCGAGATGGCGGACAGCGAAGCGGTGGCGGTGACCTTCGGGAACCGACTGCTGGGGCCGCTGGCGTGGCTGATGCCGCTAGCTGTCACAATCTCTACCTTCGGTTCAGCTAATGGAACACTGTTTGTGGCGGGAAGGTATTGTGATTTTAAAAATTGACGGTCGAGTGACCTATATATTTACTTTTTTAAAACTAATAGCGCCCTGCGGTTTCACCCGCGTAGATATAAATTCCGGTATTTCCACGGGATAAAAAGTAGCCTTCCTATATGTGCTATTCCTTATGGCTATTCCAGACTATAATATATCTCTGTACCAATTTTCACCAAGGTCCGTTCAGACGTTCTGGAGTTATAGAGTAACAAACATCGATCCATCCATCCATACTTACAAACTTTCGCATTTATAATATTAGTAGGATAGTAAAAGAACCAAAATTCATTCAATTTTATGACTATCTGTGGGCAACAGCATAACTTGCAACTTGCAGTCCGTATTGTTTTGTTTGAAACAGGAAAATATGACACTTTACGGTTTCATATTATTAGCTACAGTTGCTTACAACTTTGTAGTAACAACAGTTGCTATCAACTTTGTACTACAAAGTTGATTGCAAGCAACTGTTGTTTCTACCGATTAGTAAAGCGATAAAAAATTGGTACACCACCACTAAACATTGTCACATAGAAACCTATTGAAACAGATTGTAACAAAGTTTCGTTGGCTGGCTGATATTTTATTTATTTATTTATTTAAAACTTTCACACAAAACAATATAGTGCTAGGAGGACTTAATGCTAATAGTATTTTCTACCAGTCATCCTGATATCGAATTCAAAAATGATCAAAATTATGTTAACTTCATGAGGCACGATGATAAAGCTAATAGCAGTTATACGAGCTCAAAGCGTATGAATTTGATAATAAAAAGCAAGACAAGTAGGTTAGGTTCGGATAAACCCACTTCTTCATACGGTGTTTCAAAGTCTGAGTTTAATATCACCGTCTTCTCCTCAGGTTGTGTTTCGCAGCATCACGCGAGGGCCACTTACTGGACATTCTGTCGTATGTTCACGTTCGCCGCTTCACTCCGGCTCCTGGACTGATATTCCATGTAAGTAGCGTACTCCGATACTGACAGCGTCTAGTATTATTTTACAACGATATGTTTTATTTCTATACTTTTACTAAACCAAACAGAATTGCCGCAACATCATTTCCATTGAGTCGCAATCATGGTCATTTCGATGGCCTTTTAAAGAACTAAGGACATGCGTGAAGATTATGTACAGTCATGCATGAAAATGTATTTTATCGTTTCAGTCTCTGATTGCTGTCGCGATGGTGCTGTACGGGACAATTGACTCTCTGATCGACTTCTTCTCCTTCACTGCGTGGATATTCTACGGCGGCGCGATGCTCGCTTTGATCGTCATGAGATACACTAAGCCTCATGCACCTCGACCTTATAAGGCGAGTAACTTAACCGACGACAAGAACCTTTTTTTCCTCTAGGAAATCCTTTAGGGATACCAACTAGCCGGGAGGTTTAGAGGGTTATGTCGGACTCTTGATACCGACTGAAACCCCTGGGGTGTTCCTCTGATGTGCTTGGGACGAGGTTACGGATACGACAACTTGTTGTCGTACCCGTCGTTTCCGTTCGTACCCGAGCCTAATGTACCACTTTGAAAGGCACTGAACGAAACCACTTCTTTGAAACCACTGAAACATTTTCAAAAAATCGCAATCCACTCTGTATATTTATTTATTTATGTGTTGTGTGCAATGTGATTGCATTAGCAGCCGTCAAAGAAGTAGTTATAATTAAAATAGATATAATATTTTTAATACTTACGAAGACTTGCAAAAATTGCTTTAAGCATTTTATGAAAACATGACGAGGAAACCAGTACTCTCGCTGTTCGACAAGCAGAGGCGAAGGGCATACAAATTTGTAATACTACTGGACTAGTTTTATTTGCGTGAACAAGACAAATATACAGTTATTATGTAGGTATTTCTTTAAATTCGAACATCAGAAGAATTTCGCTATTCTATCTGTTACATGTTTTATGTATGAAAATCTTAAATAAGCAGTTTTCTTCCAGGTGCCTATAATAATCCCGTACTTAGTGCTGATCGTATCGACCTACCTGGTGGTAGCCCCTATCGTGGATAAGCCGCAGTGGGAGTATCTGTACGCAGCGGCGTTCATTTGCGCTGGGATGCTGGTCTACCTGCCCTTTGTCAAGTGGGGCTACTCTTTACCATTCATGGGTAAGTTTGGTCTATAATGTTTTTTTATACATCTAGCTAGCTGATGGATCAAGCAGATGGCCCACCTCATTGTAAGTGGTTACCATCACCTATGTATTGCATTTGCATTGCCGCGTAAATCACGCACGATAGGATCGCTCTACTGCCAATGGCGCCCTCTCACTATACACTATTTTATTTACAACTACCTGCACCCAGCGGTTTCACCGCGTAGTTTAAATACCGGTATTCCCACGGGATAAAAAGTACTCTATGTGCTTTTTAAGACTACAATCTATCTCTGTGCTAAATTTCATCCATATCCCTTCAGCTGTTCTGTAAGAAACATTTCCAAACATTATGATATTAGTGGATAGCCGCAGTGGGATAACGTAGATTTTATACACAGGGTGTCCGTTGTTAATCATCTCTCATCTCAATATACAGGTAGTCCCAAGTCCAGAAATAGAGTACCACTAGGGGTACCCGAATCACCCCCATAATATGTTACGCAGTTTTTTATATAACTTTTCACTCTACACCAATATTTTCAAATTTCTCTGGACCTACGCTTCGCACAATTTTTTGGGACACCTGTAAATTGAGAAGAGATTATAAACAACGACACAAAAGAACCTAAACATTTTTGAAACTAAGGATCTTTGTCGGGCTAACGGTGTCCTAAAACTAAGAGCTCAATAGTTATTTTAAAAGAGCAAGTTATTGATCTTGAATTTTGGTCAAAAACTTAAACTAATAATATCCTTTCTTTACAGATAAAATAACTGTTTTTCTTCAAATGGTTCTGGAGGTGGTGCCAACTTCGACGACATTTGAGTACTAAAAGGGTGTTGTAGTCTGTGCTAGACTTTAAAGAAGCGTTTGTGACAAAATTAATTATGAATCGTTAATTTTTACCATATCTGAGTATTCATTATGTACCTATGTACAGTGTCTGGTTCTTTGATAAGTACCTAATGATTATAATTTTTAAGGTCGGTTTCGCTATTTGTTATTATAGTTAGAATATAGAATCCCAGTTCGTTTTGTATAATTTCTATGGCACACTTTCGATCTTAAATGAGCTATCGATTGATGATATTACAACGTAGGCAGTGTTATGACGCTTTGAAATTGAAAAGACCTATATTTTTTGACTGAATTTCGTAACGTACTTAAACTGAAAAGATTTTAACAAACTGTAAATGTATTTGTAAAATTCAAAATGTCTTTACATGTAACTATTTACTTAATGAATGTTAATGTAATTGATATTTCCTAAATGTGTTACCATACAATTCAGTAGTGCTGTGGTAGTAGTTTGAATATTATAACGCCTTTTAGTAAGTCAGTGAAATGGCGTGTTTAAGCTAAATAATGGCATATTTTGACAGTAAATTAGTTCATAGTCATTTCATCGGACATTTCTTTAGTTTGCACGAATCATTCCTTGTGGGGTTACAGTTTTACGACACACTATTTCTCTTGTTACCACTAAGTATGGCCGTAGCAATCTAGATAATTACCGTTTAAACTTTTATCGCTCTGTTGACTGGAATCGAGGTAAAATCGATTTCTAAGGGTCGAGACAAGGTGAGGGCTTTTGACCTGAACATTGTTTTGTTGCATAGGAAAACAGACTGCCTTTGTGAATTTAATGTTGCCTTTACAGATTGACATAAACGATCTACCTACGTGACTCATGTCTTGTTCGTTAGTTACAGTTGTCGGCTTTCAAATAGTTACACAAAGAGCTAAACACATAGGTACCTATAGCCACTCGTATATCAGCAGTCTTCAAAGAACTTCACCAATCACGAGACGTAACATGAGTACCGTTTATGAGATGCATTACGTTTACACGCGCTAAGCTCTTGCCACTTCTATTTATAAGTACTCGCCTCAGATATCGTCAATCTGTATAGATATATTTGTAGAGCATAATATTCCATCTTACGTTGAGCATACGCGTCAGACAAATGCGTCAGTACTCACGTGCTTTGTAGGTATAAAGAAATGTCTCTGATATGAAACAATTCAATATTTCAAATGATGGATACATATCTTCACTTCGTGGCGTACATTTCTGTGATTAGGTGGTCGAAAAGCCCAATCCCTGTTTCATGAAGTCCTATAAAAATAGATTCGAGATTGCTATCGCCTGTTTTGAGGCTGATTTCGTCAAAACTTGCCGCCCTATTCGTGTCACTATGAGTGATTGTGCTAAACTCATAGTTTATAGCTCATTGTTCATTTTAGACAACCTTAGTATACATGGTATTACGTATGTTTAGCGACATTGTTTTATTTTTAAATCGATTTGTTTGTTAGATATTTAAGATGCTTGCCAGGGGATAGCAATGGGATCTCGTATAGGGTGCATTATGATCCTGCGTCATCCGTGACTTGTACTTACAACGTGGCTCTACGGAAACTGTTACAAGTATCTAAATAGCAAATTGTGTAGGAATTATAGATTAAAGTTTTAGATTCAGTTTTTAGACTACTGATATCATGAGAGAAAATACTGATTGTTTCAAATTAACCGTACAAGATTAATCATCAGGTGATGACGGAAATCCCCTAAAGACTAAAGTGTGTTTTATTTAACAAGTTACTTAGTTATTGGAAGTACATTTGACGGTTGAGTTCTGTGATCGGTAAAATTTGGTCCTATCATTCCTTACCGGGGCAAAACGAGACCGTCTTTGTTTTTTTTAATAGTTGTTATATCTCATGAACGGTATTTGCTCGAATACTTTTTTTATTACATTTTTAGGTGGAGTGTAGTGAGCCCATGTAAAATGAAATGTTAGGCTTAAAGTATAGATATTTTTGCATATTGTACTGCAAATATTCAAATTAATATATGAATAATAAGATTGTAATAACGGGCACACAGTAAGTACACACCTATCGATGTGATATTGTTATGGCTGACACCTAACGGTTTTATTTTTGTGTATAATGTGTCAAAATTACATACAATATTTAAATAATCTATGTGTGTACACTTAATCTCTGAAAGAGACAGAATTATTTATTGTTATAATATTATACTACCATTGAAATAAATTTTAAATAAAGACATTATAAAACCACGAAACCTCAATGTTTTATTTAGTGCTGCTATACTTTATGCTCCTAGTAAAACAATATGTGTACCTATTTAAATCATTATGATATTTTTGGTGGGTACTTCGATCTTTGATCGAAGGGTGGGTAGGATAACTTTGGGGATATTTCATACAAAACAGAATATAATCAACAATATTTATTGTTGTCAATATACAAAGATCACAGATCTTTAAATAGATTCGTACCATTATGAACATTTTGGTGCTATTATTTAGAAAGCATTAACTTTTGGCCGCGACTTTGCACGCGTAGGTAGAGGTGATATTGCCATGTCTTGAACCATATTCATTTTAAGGCTCCGGTGACAGCGGCTCGCAATTTTGAGGTGCGATTGGCTATTATTTCATTTTATTTCATTTCGGGGAGGTTGTTTGAAAGAATAACTCTAAAGAAACACGCATAAATACTGTTCGAACACAAATAATACAATAATATAAGGGAAACATGCCCGAATCAGAAATCATTTTGGTATTAGTATGTTTGGTCTTACGTTTACCTAATACCAAAATGATTTCTGACTCAAGCACATTTCCCTTATATTACTGTACTATTTGTGTTCCAACAGTATTTTTGCGTGTTTCTATAGAGTTATTCTTTCAACCAACCTCCCTGAAACGAAATAAAATGATATAATAGCCAATAGCACCTTGAAATTGCGAGTCGCTGTCACCGGACCCTTAAGCTTCCTTCCAAAACATTTTTTCGCATTTTAAAAATTGAATTTCACATCACAATACAATTTAAAAATAAAATAAAATAATATTCAGATATGGCATTAACAAACATTAGTTATATTCACACATAGATGCATGCATTATATAAATAAGCCATAATAAACTGGATATGTAACTGTATTTTGTGGTTATAAACTCACTGCTGATTCCGTGGACACTAACCCCCGGTTTCTGAAAGCGCGATCAAAACTAATCGGCTGTCAAGTCACTTGATATCTCTATCTAATTTGAAGTAAAAGCTGAAATAGCAAGTGAATTGACAGCCGATTAGCTTTGATCGGGCTCTCAGAAACCGGGGGCTAGTGAATGTTATTGACGGAATAACACTACTATACAATATAGCACTATTATACTGAACACAACATGGTACCAAATCAACTCACATTTTAAAAATGTTCCCAGAACCTGAAAACGCTTCGACTTAATAAAGTATTTTATAACATTTATAAAATACTTTTAGTATGTACTACACATAAATAATTTTTATTCTGAGATATAAATTATTACTCACTAGCCAAACAGCTAACTTCAGGGTAATAGGTAATGAGCACTATGAGTTCCTTCCGTTAAAACATGCCCAGAGAAGATATTTATGAATAAAAAACAATTTAATTAACAAAAAATAGTAACAGTGAAAACTGTCAAGGACAAGTGTGAACAGACTGACTGTATTACAGTTCTCTTATGTATTTGAAGATTATGTATTTTAATTTTATGACTTCTAAAGTTCAAAATAATACTTACATGAATGATCCAGTTACATGAGATAGGACCTTTAAAAAAAACAGTAACCCAAAATGTTTCATAATGGTATCCATTCATTGACTTAGAATAGCGTTTTCTATTACAAGGCAACTTTGACGGCGGGGATTGACATTGGCTGATATATAAACTTCTATTCAATATTCAAGCATCATAAAAGGTACCTTGGCCTAACACTCAGACAAAATAATTTCATCAATTTTATAAGGAGAATCTGATGATAGTATTCTGAATAAGATCTCGACCCATAGCTCTATTTAAGAGTGAAGAAGACTAGTCGGTGACACAACAGCAGCGCGTCGAATGATGTATTTTCCGGCAGCCTGATTTTGTTACGGTAAAGACGACGATTAAGAGAAGGACGGTTTACAAATTCGGACTACCACCGGTCAGTAAAATTCCTTGCAGTGCACAAGCACCCTTTCGATTAGTATCGCCAATCCTCCTATCCTTCTAGTAGTAAGTATGGATGGATGGATGTTTGTTACTCTTTCACGCCGGAACGGCTAAACGGATCTGAATAAAACTTGGCAGAGAGATACATTATAGCCTGGAATAACACATAGGCTACTTTTTATCCCGTGGGAATACCGGGATTTAAATCTGCGCGGGTGAAACCGCGGGGCGCAACTAGTAATTTACATACAGGGGCGCCATCAAAACTAGCTGCAACCGGTAGGTTCGAGCATTATAGTATAAGCATTATAGTTGGTCTATGGACGTGCTCAGGGAATCTTTTGGGACTTGGTACTAAAAGATCTGAGGGTATATCTACCGTGCCTGGGCATCGAAGTCGTAACGCTATTTCTGTATGAATACATTTTGGTGGCACTCAGGAGCTGTGAGATGACTGATACGATTAGACGATCATGTGACAACACTTAGGATAGACGAACTAGTCCAAATATCTGAGCTAAAATTACAAAGTAACTAAAACGTAGAATGTATAAATAAAAATGATACTGACTGAAGGAGAATGTAACTAATCTAAAGAGTGAAGTGAAGTATTTGTGAATGAAAATTGGATATTTAAAGGTAGTATACCGTAGGTTATGATCACAAATGCTCCAATACAATATTCGCGAGTCAACCCCTGCCTCTATTTACAAACGTTTCAATAAACTAGTTTATTAATATCTATATTCTATCTACAACAGCCTTAAAATCGAAGATGTGGCTTATTCTTCATCATATGTCTGAAACAAAGAGATAAAAACGGATTCGAG
Source organism: Plemyria rubiginata (assembly GCA_963576535.1). Taxonomy (NCBI): domain Eukaryota; kingdom Metazoa; phylum Arthropoda; class Insecta; order Lepidoptera; family Geometridae; genus Plemyria; species Plemyria rubiginata. Next base: position 8,700,577 of record OY754908.1, on the reverse strand, counting down.
AATGATCATAATGTATTTTAATACATAACAATACATAACTACTAACTTTACTTGTTAAGTGGTAACCATCACCAAAGCAAAGCATTGCCTCGTAAGTCCCACACAATAAGAACGTGCCCTACGATGCACTGCCCTGCGTCCATCAACGTGAGGCATACAGATGTTAGTATTAAGCCTCATGTGCCTGTAATTTCACAGGCAATCTCATCCTTCAAACCGAAACACAATACATCATCTAAATATACCATTTTAAAACTGCTTTGTTAAAGAAATATTTAACAGAATCTTTACCAAGTACACTTTGTTAGTAATTTAAAAGTCATTCAAAGCTTAAATACACACACGAATTTGGTCATTTAGGACTTAGCCACTGACTTCTATGAAATTTGATATTTCTTTTTGTGTGTGAAGTGCATTTATAAGCTGAATTCTCCAATCAACCCAAGACTCGATTCGAGTTCGAGGTTGATGAATGATAGACATCAACATTTAAATAGTTCAAACGTTTTGAGAGTGATTTTATCTACGGCGTTACGGTGATGTTTCGGAATATAAGGCATTTTATATGCTAATTAATCCAGCTTACGAACGATGTTTTTCTATAGGAAAGATAGCAGGGTAGGATACTATTCCCAAGCTTGTAATTTTTTATTCTAGTTCTGATGGTAAGTGGCTATGACACTGAAGATGGAGCAGAACTAATGTCCCAAGAGTTATTCGTCGAGTCTGATTAGAACTCCGGTGGCGCAGGTGGTAGCGCAGCCCGTATCAAGGGGAAGGTCGCGGGTTCAGATCCCGCTCGGAGAATAACTTTTGGAAGATTATAAAATCTTTGTGATTTCCCTAAGTCTAGTAAACACTATAAACCTAATAATAAAATGGAACTACTGGGGGTTTTTCCCCCATTAGTTCTGTGACTTATAAAACTATGCTTTACACCTGACTTGTCTCTACTATGTCCGCCTCTTCAGATGACACCTATTCACTCTTGCCTCGAAGAGAAATTGTCGTGATCAGGAAAAACAGACTCACTTATCTAATGTTTCCCAGAAGCCTAGTAGCACGGCGCGATCTAAATGCCGCTTCGTACGACTTAGGTTGAGCACGGTCACCGCCCAGCGAGCGACGTTCGCGTCTAGCTTCAACTCGTCGAACTTCAGGTGGAAAGCACACACTGAAAATAAAGCAAAGTTTTAGTGTTTGTTCAACTCCTGATAGTTTCTAAGCCACTTTTACCGCGATGTTCTTTTACGTACACTGAATCCTTCATCTTAATTGATTGTGGGAAGATGATGTGTGCATAAGTGTTTTGTGTAAAATAATAAGAAACAACGGGAGATGGCTGACGGCGACTACAGAATGAAGGCGGGATAATCAATGACAGGGAAGGGAGAGACAGAAAACTCGTCCGTTCGTCAAACGAGACCGTAGTGAGTGCTGTGAATTAGTTGATGAGACTCAGGAGTGCAAACGGGCTGAAACGATGATGAATGATGTGAAGTGATTGTGGGGCGTTGAGTGGAAAAAACACTTACTATTGTCAAATATCTGCACAGGATTGCCGTCCCACGGCCAGCCTTTGAACTGCCAAGCGGGTCCTTGAACGAACACTGCGACCACGCGGTCCCATTCAGCAGCCGACAACCGGCCTGGATTGTCGACTACGCGGTAAGGTACCTGACAAATAAGTAAATACACTAAATTTTTTGGCATAACTTAAAGTATGTTTTAAGTTATTTTTTGTTATCACGTTTTGTTTACGACCTCATATTACATTTTAAAAATTGTGTCTGACATCCCGGGTATACAAGATGTTATGCGTATTTTGATATCCTAATACTAAAACGCGAAAGCTAATAAGTATGCATAGATGGATGGATGTATGGTTGTTACTCTTTCACGCCGGAACGGCTGAATGGATCTTGATGAAACTTGGCAGAGAGATTGATTATAGTTGGGAATAGCACATAGGCTACTTTTTATCCCGTGGGAATACCGGGATTTAAATCTGCGCGGGTGAAATCGCGGGGCGCAACTATATAGTAGTAAATAGTTCGTCTAATTTGTTTATAAGCAATAAAAAAAGAACAAGAGAGACCTATTTTGACTTATAAATTCGAAGGTTTCTCCGAATGTTTTCAAATAGCCCTGCAATTCAGTGCTGGTGGTAATTTGTTACAACAAAGTTGAACTTACTGTGATAGTTGTAGCGTTGTTGGGTACAGAATCGGGGGCTGCTCCTTTTCGCCTTTGCAGTAGCACTTCATTCTCTCGCGCCACACCTTCTGCTTTCTTTTGCTCCACGGTGAAGAACCTAAGTGTTTTTTTTTACTTAGCATAGGTAATATTACTATCACATCAACTTTGCCCACAGCTCCTCTGGCATACGGCAGACATGACCAGCGCCAAATCAGAACAACACACAGGACGTAGTATAAAAAAAACGGGGTCTTACAATAGGATACGCAGACGAGTGAGAGATAAGAGTCATGCGGGAGCCATCAGAATCAAATCATTCACCCCTTTGCCACACTACCGAGAAATGGCAATAACTATCGCGGTAATGGACGTTGAACGTTGCCGCGTTGGTGTGACCACGACACGCCGTTGATTACCGCGAGAATTTTACAGCGGCAATAACGTTGCCGTTGTAAAATCAAAGTGTAAAATCAAAGGGTTTAACGCGAGAATTATTGCGTTAAAGCAGTCACACTACGTGGAGAGTCTAACGCGAGAATTGTCGGAATAATTGTGGCGATTATGGTGTGTGTGTCTCCAGCTTCCTCATATTGAAAATGTAATTTCTATAAATGCCAATATTTAAAGCATAATTAGTGCACTCATAGATTTGAATCATAATTTAGCTGCCAAATAAACAACGATGCTATAAGCTTATAATAGTGTGTAAGCTGGAGTAACATGTCTCCAGTTGCCTCAGTCAGTGTGGGCAAACGGCTAATGATAGAGATATATAGTAAACGCAAGGATTTAGTACCAAACGAATTAGCGAGGTACCAAAAATTTCAGGTCTGTAGCTCGGAAACTCTTCGAGTTATAAGACTTGATCAACGTGTAAGCTGGAGTAACGATACGTGAAAAAGCATATGCTCGTTCTCTGGAATGGCTGGAGCTAGCAGGTTGCTTTAAGTCTCCAGATTTAGTACCAAACGAATTAGCGAGGTACCAAATATTTGAAGTGTTTCTGTTCAAAACTCTATGAGTTACAAGCTTTTCCAGCTTTTTTTGTTTGTCCAACTTGCACATGTTGGATCTCAGCAACCACAATAGGTACAGACTCGGTTGATGTCTCTGAACCGAGCTATGAATTAGTGCACTCGGTACCAAAAATTTGGAATCTCTAGGACAAGCAGTTCTGTTGTAATCAGCAAAATAACATCCAAGGAATTTGAATACAGACAGATATATTCAAATTCCTTGATTGCATCAGTAGGTACGAGTGTGACGCATTCGCTGTAGTGACAGAGATAGAGCTACTATCAACTGAAGGCTGGTCGAAATGGAACTATCTGGTATTCTGTAACTCATCATAATATTAGTTATTTTGCTGATTACAACAGAACTGCTTGTCCTAGAGATTCCAAATTTTTGGTACCGAGTGCACTAATTCATAGCTCGGTTCAGAGACATCAACCGAGTCTGTACCTATTGTGGTTGCTGAGATCCAACATGTGCAAGTTGGACAAACAAAAAAAGCTGGAAAAGCTTGTAACTCATAGAGTTTTGAACAGAAACACTTCAAATATTTGGTACCTCGCTAATTCGTTTGGTACTAAATCTGGAGACTTAAAGCAACCTGCTAGCTCCAGCCATTCCAGAGAACGAGCATATGCTTTTTCACGTATCGTTACTCCAGCTTACACGTTGATCAAGTCTTATAACTCGAAGAGTTTCCGAGCTACAGACCTGAAATTTTTGGTACCTCGCTAATTCGTTTGGTACTAAATCCTTGCGTTTACTATATATCTCTATCATTAGCCGTTTGCCCACACTGACTGAGGCAGCTGGAGACATGTTACTCCAGCTTACACACTATTATAAGCTTATAGCATCGTTGTTTATTTGGCAGCTAAATTATGATTCAAATCTATGAGTGCACTAATTATGCTTTAAATATTGGCATTTATAGAAATTACATTTTCAATATGAGGAAGCTGGAGACACACACACCGATTATGGGCATTGACGTTAGACATTGGTGTGGCCGTCACACAAATGAGAGAGAAGGCAACGCTTACTTGAAGTCCTGCAGCATATCTTTGACATTGTACATGGTGATGAGAGAGGTCGCGGCCGCAGGGATAATGATGATGGGCGTGCGAGAGGGCCGCTTGCCGCCGCCTCCGCCGCCGCCGGGCGGAGGCCGCGCCGCCGCTACGGGCAGCAGTTCCCGGCGCCCGGGCGTGCCGGACGATGGAGGACCGTTCTCTGTGTGGAAAATGTTTGAAGAATGTTACGAGAGTGAATGAAGCAACAGATAAATAAGGATCGTAGCAAGTGGAAATCCGTGGTGTCTTGCCTACCTTTTGATTTATTTATTAATTTAGACAACAATCACACAGAATTACTGTATACACCAATGCACTATGGAATATAGGCAAAAAAATAAAATCAAAAGACCCTATGGGAAGCAGGCTATTTCATGTATTTATGTAGTATAAATGTAGGATGCTTACGTTGCATTTGTCGAGGATGATTCGGGGTTTGAGGAGCACGCGCCGCGACCGGCACGCTGGGTCCTTCAGTCACAGACTTGAGGGTCATTCCGTGGTATGTTCCCATGGTGTCGATTTTGAATCCTTCCGTTTCTGTAAAAAAAAACAATGCCGATTTAGATATACCTCTGAAACTATCCTACTAATATTATAAACGCAAAAGTTTGTAAGTATGGATGGATGGATGGATGTTTGTTACTCTTTCATGCCGGAACGGCTAATTCTAATTCTAATTCGTGGTGGGGGAATGAGATCTGCACGGACGCCGGAACGGCTGAACGGATCTGGATGAAACTTGGCTGTGAGATAGATTGTAGTCTGGAATAGCACATAGCCGTTTTTTTGTGGGAATAACAGGTTTTAAATCTGCGCGGGTGAAACCGCGGGACGCAACTAGTAATAAATAAAATAAATAAATAATTGTAATGTTATGCACAAGTAAAATGATATCTTTATTTGCAATAAATGAATTGTTTGACTGACTGTGGGTTTTTTGACTGTTAGACTTGTATTCAAATTACACATTAATAATTTTTACGGAATTTGGTAACTTTAGACCTTCATGTTGCAATAAATTGATGCAGTGTTTTTATTAACAAGTGCTCGAAAGAAGCCTCTTTGAGGCGCACTTAAATTCATTCACCACACCTTCAACAGACACTAGTGAAATGACAAGAAAAAGAATTGTAGCAAACCTTCCTTCTGCCTGATGAATCTTTCCTGATCGTATCTGTTGTATTGCGTCTGCTGTTGAGGCAAGGCCGTAGGCTGCGGCATCACCACAGGCTGGGGTCTAGGCGCCCCCGGTCTGCCCTCCTCGCGCGCCTTAATACTGCTTATCAAAGCATGTATGCTTTTGTAGAACATCTGAAAAAAAACGTATCGCTTAATTTTTTTTTGTCCCAATATCATCTGCGATCAGACTTGCTCCATCATTGGCATCATTGGTTGTGCGATCATCACTGAATGCTAGGATTCGGCAATCATAATTGTAAAATCCAGGTTTGTGGTCGTCGGTCTTTTAGAAGCACTAGTGAGTGCTTCTCCTCTTCTCCGGCATCATGTCAACCCATCTAGCTCCATGATGTGCTGTCTGCGTACCTCTTGGGGTAGTTGATGGTTCTGAGCTGAGCAGCCAGGTGATTCGGATGGCGTTTTCTATATTTCGTATCTACATCTGATCTCTGAATGGCTAAAGAACTGGCGAATCAAGGCTAACGAAACCAAATCTGTACATGTTACTTTTACCCTCAGACACGGCTCTTGTCCTGCCGTCGAGTTAAATGGCATACAAATCCCGCATTGCGAAGATGTACGCTACCTAGGCATATACCTGGATAGACGCCTTACATGGAAGAAGCATATCTACACCAAAAGAAAAGCTCTAGGCCTTCAACTCCGCAAGCTACACTGGATGATGGCTCGTAAATCTAAACTCTCATTGACCAACAAACTAATCCTTTACAAATGTATTCTAAAGCCCATCTGGTCGTACGGCGCTGAGCTATGGGGAACGGCAGCAAACTCTAACCTGGATATAATACAACGCTTTCAATCAAAAACGCTACGCATGATCGCAAACGCACCGTGGTACATTACCAACAATCAGCTTCACACTGAGCTCCAGATCCCAACCGTTAGAGAAGATGTAAAAACCAAGCTCAAATCTTACGCCAAACGCCTGGACCGCCATCCGAACGAACTAGCATGTGACCTTATGAACCCTGCCGTCATAACTTTCAAAAGAGTAAGGAGAAGAGCTCCGCAAGACCTACTCATGGACTAAAAGAGATAGTTGGATGTGTCAGTGGACGCATACCACTCATGCCTGACGTCGTGAAACTTCCCAACTCTCGCTCAATGCCCAATGGGCAGATCGCAAGATAATTTGAGTTAAAAAAAAAAAAAAAATATTTCGTATCGTTTCAATTACTTAATAATATTTTTAAAGTTTTTAAAAAACTTCAATTACCTATTACAAATTACCTAAAATTCAAAAACAAACTAATGAAAAACAGTGAAACCGCGAAATAAGTAGGTACTTATTTTCGGATTCCATCCTGATGTACCGAGAGCAAAAACCTGTATACTGGCTGCACAAATTTTACTTTTGCAATGCCTAGTTAGGCTCAAGGCAACGATTTTTACTAAACTATAGACCTAACTGGGCGCTAAAAGCTACTCTATGGACAAAGGGCGATCATAGAATGCCTGGTGGCTAAGCCTTCATTGCAGAGACCTACGACATAGTAGAGCTAAGTATAACCTATACCTACTATAGCTTATACACTAGCTATATTATTAGTAGGGAATATTTATCTTGATGATATTATTTCTTATCCAGAAAAATCATTTTGTATGCAGGGCTGTTTCAATACCTACTTGTAGATGACTCCTTGAATTTTTTTTAATCGGACATTCTAAACAATATATCAAAACTATAGTTCGCTTTAAATCGAGATCGAGAACGCGCGGGAGACGGGGCGCGTTTTAATACGCGGGGGCACCGAAGTGCGGGGTGCGTGCACTGCAAATCTATGTCTAGTAAATAATAAGTTTAATTTAGTAAAAAGACAAAAAAGCGCGTTTTTTTTTGAGCCTGACTTCAGAGCCCCGTAATCCATTTTAACTTACTTTTCCATTACTTTGTAATACTGTTGTCCTTGTCCTCCACTGCCTTTCACGGCTGATGATATCCTTTGTGAGATCCACGTCGTAATCCAAGATAGCTCTAAAGTCAGATCCGACCACTCCCAGAGTGTCTGCATAGTCGTTGCTTTTGATGGTCGTCCTTTTTTTTGCCAAACGTTTAGCTTTTATGGCAGCGATCTTCTCCACTGACATAGCCTCTGATAGTGACCTAAAAATTAGACATTAGAGTAAATCTCAATTGCAGGGTCCAGTCATAATAACTAATAATAATTAATAAAATAATAATTTAGACAGCCATGCCGGGCCATGGGTTTGACACCGAAACATTTGTGTGATGAACACAGATGAATGAATGAATGAATGAAAATGCTTTATTGTACACCTTACAAACTAACAAAACAAGTGAAACAAGGAATAACAACTAGAGATATGTACAATGGGCGGTTTTATCGCTAGCAAGCGATCTCTTCCAGACAACCTTTGGATGGAGAGGAGCCTATATAAAAGATGGTTGGTTTGGGTGCACCATAAAAATAACATGATGACTAAAAATTAAACAACGTACCTACACTAACAGATGTTTGTTCTTTGTCTGGGTGGTATATAATAGTAAAAGTATTTATAAAAAAAAGTATATATTATATGTATAAGTAGTATATCCGCTATCTGGTTCCCATATCACAAGCTTTGCCTTACTTTGGGGATAGTGCTGTGTGTAATGTCCATCAATATTTACTAAACTTTCATTAATTCTTTTATGAGATAATTTTATCAATAATTAAATATGAAAAATAGTGCATTTCATATAATTACTTAATGTTATCAACTGTGACGGAAGCTTCCTTAGGCGCATCAAGACGGGCGGCCAGTTGTTCCCTGACCTTCTGTACATGAGTCTCCTCAATGCGCGGTTTTTTAGCTGCAGATTCGCCAAAATCATGGTCGTGCGTACGTTTCACCTGAAAAAGATTATGATTACAAAATAATCAGCTGGATTGCAAAAAGTACATTTTTTCACTTAGACAATAATTTTTTCCATGTAAATAAATTGTCAGAATTACATTAAGTACAATTAGATGTTTTTGTGTAATAAATGTTTAGGTTAAATCCTTAAAAGACCCCTGTTATTAAAACCTATAGACCTATAAAATTAGATATACATATAAAAAATCCTACAAGATGCTTAAAATTAAAACCAGGCCAAATCATGTACCAGATATCTATAGCCAACATGAATCAAATAATATAGTTCTTGTTTAACTCACCTGAGTTGGTATTTCTAAAGGAGCACTTTTGTCAATGGATGCACAAGTAACAGTTTCACCATTCAGATAGGCCAATATTTCTTTACGATCAGGACGCCGAACTGCTGGTATGTTGGCAGCCTAAAAACCATCAGTTTTGGGTTATAATACTGTCCAAGCACAATAATTTCAAGCTATCACATACATACCGCTGCCTGTCGAACATATACAGGATGTGGTAACAGCACATTCTTGAGTATAAATAGTAGACACTCTAGTGTATAGTATTCTTTGATGCTGCCCTCTTTACCAGATCTGAAAGATAAGATAGTTCAACTCCATCCAGTAATTACCTACATATATTTATTTATTTACCAAACATAATCAAAATATGTAGTTTAAATTATATCACAGTTCACATTATTCACAGTAGGTAAGTACCAATTATTATTTACATAGAACTTTATTGGACAGAGTTAATGGTTGACTTACCCATACATCAAGTAGTTTGTCTTAACATTTTTGGGCCAAGAAAATTCCCCAAATATAATTTGACTGTCACGCTCGATGATTTCTTTTTTGTTTACGTTATACTGGCGAAGTAAGCTTAGTGGATCCGCCATGATAACTTCGTGCAGTCAGCGTTACTCTTCGTAGGAACAGATTTAGCTGGATTTCTTGTCCCTGAGAACTTTATCATAAAAAGAAAATGTAAAGGACTTGCTGAAACTGAAAGAACAAGCTTCATCCAATAAACCAAATAACAAATCTACCACCAAAACATACGGATTTCTGAAATTTCTGAAACACACACACACACACAGCCAGCCAACAAACACCAGCCAGTGACATGACATGCGCATGCGTGACACTGCACTGACAAGATGACATTGACTGATTGACTGCATCAAGGAATTTGAATACAAGTACACTGCATACCACTGTTGCTAGTTTAGATTTTAAAAATTACCCCAAAGCTATTTTCAAGGACATAATTATTCGCCCAAAATTACCCCGATATTTTATGAATAGTCGAATGGTGAGAGACACTATAGAATATTTTTTTCTGAATAGTTTCTATAGGAACGTTTCTTTTTTTTGCCAAAACAGATTGTTGTAACGTCCCAAAAAAGTTGACATAATTAACTTTTGTTCTGTAAATAAATTCACAGAAAACATAAAAAGAATTATACATAGGTACTGAGTAAATACTAAAGTTTCAACATAATACAAAACCACTAGATAGGTATTGCAATGTATGAAGATTGCTTTATCCCATCTAATAAGCCGGCACTTCCAACTCGATTGTTTTGTTATAGGTCAAAGAAATGAGAGCGGAATTCTGTTATTATGTAGTTTTATGAGGATTAAAGATCCAAAAAGTAGTCTTTATAAACTTATATGCATTTATGTATATTTTACGAAACTAACAAATTGTAAACCTGTCCCAGAAAAATTGTAAGTCCAAAAGAAGATATCCGTTTTAATTACCCATTCTATAGAGGTTATGCCTAATTCAAAACCTTCATTTGAATAACTTTTTAAAGGCGGCACTGTGCTTAACGTTTACTTAACGCTGTCACAGATAGTGATAAATGTCCATTGTACCAATTCACAGTGAATCTCAATCTAGGTTTAGTTACTGCATTTGCGGGGTAAACTGACAATTTAAACTACTTTAACGTTTCACACTTAATAGTTCAAGTAATCTACTACAGTTTTATAGTTGCTAATTAAGGGCCCAGCGACAGCGGCTCGCAGTTTCGAGGTGCGATTGGCTATTATTTCATTTTATTTCATTTCGGGGAGGTTGTTTGAAAGAATAACTATCCAGTGACACGCATAAATACTGTTCGAATACAAATAATACAATAGTTCAATTACAATTCAGTTACAATTTTCAAATGTTTGTTAGTAATTGCTTTTTTGGGGTCATTTTCATTCACCCCTGGAATTCTATCCACCCCGTTTTACCCCGGTACTTTTTTTTATTATGCCTCATATTTTTTAATTAGTTACCAAAGACGTCATTTTAGTTACAGTCCCAATTATCTATACAGTTTATTTATATATTTTTTGCATTTCTTAAATTAATATACAATCCTAATTGTACCAGAACTCAAAAACACTAAATTATTGATAAAAAGTAAGTCAAAAGCAAGTCAGACATCATTGTCACTGACGAGTACTGATAGCGTCGCCGTCGTGCAAAATGTATGCTACAATACCTATCATTTTCACTGTCACTGATGGATACGTTACCTAAACGGCACTGTGCCGGCACTGCATATCGGCTTTTAGGTACTTGGGTATATATATATATATATATATATATATATATATTGTATTGTGTTGTATTGTACTTTCTCAACAAATAAAATTAAAGAGTATACTAACCAACAAGTGTTTAAGACGCATTTCGCCGAAAAACACCCAACAGCACTTTCTCAAATATACGCAGATAGACTTTTTTTCCTCAATTTCGCGTAATAACCTCCGAACTGGCAACAGTGGTCTTTTGGTCACGTCTCATTTGTACAACCATAGACCTAACAGGACCTAACAGGACCTAACAGTAAGTTAAAAGCTTGGTCGGCATTTCTATCAACTTTTAAAAATGGAGAAAAGTATTCTACCACGGAACAGAGAAAACCCTCTACGATAGTAGGATAGCTACTGCTTCTCTCTATTCTTGTATTTAGCTTCTCTATTCTTGTATTTATTCTTTATATCTGTGTGTTGTAGCGAGCAAGGAATATAAATTCCTTGGTATAAGCGCCCCGGTTTTTTTGACACAAACAGCGCTCAGCGTAGTGTTAATAGTTTTGTAATAATCATAAACACAAAACCAAGGAATTTGAATACAAGTACAATTCCTTGCTTAAAACCAACTCAATTGGCTCACAGACTAATTAGGGATGCTGAATTAATTGGCTCATCTGCATCTGGCAACCACAGAGCGTCTGAGCGTGTAATCACTATACTCTTGGCAATACGTTCTGGCAACATTGCAATCAAGTAAACATGGCTGCCGGATATTTTATTAATTCCATTGATAGATTTTGAGATTGTTGTTGCGAAATCTGTGTGACTTTGTTGTAGTTTTACTGGTTGATTTACTCGTGATAATATGTCATAGATATTCCTGCTTCAATTAATATGACTTCAACTCCAAAGACTGAGAAATGTGGACCGGGTAAGCGTATTTTAAGTTGTAGGTTTTTAGACAATAAATAAATTACAGTAGTAACTCTGCTACGAACTAGTATGTTTATCAAAAACTTAACCTTATTCATTAGCTAGGTTTGAGAAGCATTATAGTAGGTAGGTACCCTCATTTTGCATAAAAGAAATAGTGCAACATACAATGGTAGGCCCTCCAACTCTACCAATCTATGTACATATTTCTCTACGGACGGACAGACAGACATTGTTAGGGTCTGTTTCCTACCGCAATTAAAAAGAACACAGTGAACCTTATATTTGCTGTATTATCTAGGTATCTCACTTAGCTACTGTGTCCATCAAACTCATCTATAAAAATGTCTCAGCTGGTTATAAACAGGTAGCTACTAGGTAACCAAGTTTCAGCTTATTTATTTATTTTATTTTGAAATATATATATATATATATATTAGTTTAGTTCTATTTATAAAAGTTCTGATGAACGGATCTTGCCTCCATCAAACCTGCACATTGACACCATTTATTTTGACTACATTTTAAATTAAATGAGTCAAAACATAGCAAAGCTTGTACTAGGTAATCTGAAGAGATCTGAAGAGATATCTACCGTGCCTGGGGATCAAAGTTGTGAAGCTGTTTCAGTTGTTTTTCAGTTTTATCTATTTAGTTACTAAGTTATAAATATAACTTCATAAACAAAAATGACCATGAAATGCAAGAAAAATCCCAACCAGTAGGTAACTAGGAAGTCAATTAAATTCTTATGAAGTGGGACTTAATTTGCAATGTTTGTTACAAATTGACCATTTCACCGAAATATTTGACCGCAGTCTCACCTTGTTGATGTTAAGTGATGATGCAGTTGATAATGGGGCATGTTCAACTAGAAAATACCTGTTCACTCTTCTCTTGAAAACAACCAATATTTAAATTATTAATGGTAATAGTAATCTAAATGGATTTCTGTAGGTATCTCAATATCCATTTGTTCCCGAATCCAATTAAAATGGATTTTTAATGTGTAAAACAAAGCCCTTTTGCATGACACATCACATGATTTATTTTTGTACCTAAGTAATTGTAGTTTTTGGCCCCTTTTGGAACCCCATTTAATAACCCTTCTCCAATTTAATTCATTTTACCAGAAAATTTATCAATTATTTAAATTTATTCAATAAAATTTTAATTTTTTTTAAATTGTTTAAATTTTTTAAGTTTTTAGGTATTTATAGCAACAGAATTTTTTAAATTGTTCATGTCGAAAATTTAGCAACAGATTTTTTTCAATTGAACATTTCCAAAAATTTCCAAAAATTCGAAAAAAAAATTAATCACTCAAAAACTAAAAAATCGCGGAACATACATGGGGGTGATTCGGGTACCCCAAGGGGTGTTCCATCTCTGGACTTACGTGTTCTGCTTGTAAGTATGGATGGATGGATGGATGTTTGTTACTCAATAACTACAGAACGGCTGAACGGATCTGGAGGAAACTTGGCAGAATGAGAGATTATAGTCTGGAATAGCACATAAGCTACCTTTTATCCCGTGGGAATACCGGGATTTAAAACTACGCAACAAAATATGAGTCACAAAAGATAGAAGCGTGGCCACGTGATACTATTAAATCATTCCAAAACCCTTCAGTTGATTAATATTATTGCTGCGATTAATATTATTGCTGCGATCAAAATTTACGCTCTGCGCTTTACAATGTTTTCTAATAAGGTAGTTACACGGGCCATTTTCATTTTGAGTGTAATTATACCTTCACTTACGAATTAAAAATTTATATATTCTAATAGATAGGTAATCTACTTAGACGTCTGCTAATTGATTGAGTGAGCGAAGCGAACGAAAATCTTAATCATAATCATAATAACTTTATTGCGAATATAGGTATTTCAATACAGGTGTCAGGGTTTTAAAATAGTGTTCTTCCATATTCCACTTAAAATAGCATCATGCAATAATTATACAATTAAAAAATTAATGATTTCATAATAAATGTACAAAATGCCTCAAATTTAAAATAGAATTGGGATAAATTTACAAATTAATAAACAAAATAATTAAGTAAACAATAACAACAAAAAAAATTTAATTATTCTAAATTGTCATTAAGATACTCAGTACAGTCTTACAATCAACTTGGGCGATTTGGCATTTTATGTGTGTTATGTATGTATGTTTGTCCGACGATAACTTAAGAACTGTTTATCCTATCTGCATGAGATTTGGTAAGTCGATAGCTTGTACTTGAGAAATTTACTGCTAAGTATATGGGTAAAATCGGATGAGGGGTTATTAAAATATGGGGTTTTTTAAGGGGGCAAAAATTAAAAAAGTTACCAAAAAAATAAAGTTACGTGTCATATGAAAGGGCTTGGCTTGGACATTCCAAACCCATTTTTATTTTTTTTCTAGGATGCCCGCTTTTTTAGATACAACAAAAAAGTTAAATTAAGATAACCAACGACCAAAGAGCTCCCATTTCTAAGAGTTTCGTTGGCATCAAGGTTTTTCTACTGGTCGGCCAGTTTTGCTTTTTCAATTATTATTTACTTGAAATAAAATAAGAAGGTACTTGGCTCTCATTTAATGGTGATAGCGACCTGTTCTGATGATGGAGCCAACGTCTGTTCAACGGAACTCTTCAATAAATAGGTTATACAATAACTTGGTTACCATATTTAGTTAGTAAGTGGCAGCCAGAGACAAGTACATAGACAATGTTTGGACTTGCCTTTGACTACCACTTATATTTTCGGAGCGTTCGCGTCGCTTCACGAAATCTCAGTTCGTGGCGAACTACTAGTATTAATTTTAGAGCTTAAAAACGATTGGATGCCTGAAAAAAACGCTTCTGAAAAAATCTGCACCCACGTCTGTGACAACAAAGCCATGTTCGTGACTAATAATTTAATCTACTCTTTCTTCCATTATTTTCGACGATTTCGCTGTTCTCTAGGTGTTAAATCAGCTATGTTCTTAGTCTTGTTTTCCTCTTTCCTTCTTTGATGTCTCTCTTTTTCTTGCATTTTTAAGGGGCCAGCGTAAGGCCATTTCCCATACATACGACGAAAAGAAACCGAGCAGTTTCTCAAATCCACGCGTATTTTTTTTATGTATGACCGCGCATAACTTTTTACTGAGTGGACCGCTTTTGATAATTCTTTTTTTAATTGGTAGGGGTATACCCCCAAAAAGGTCCTATATAATTTAGGCAAAAAATTGTCAGCGTATGAAGGCAACCATTGTCGACCCTCATGGGTGGTTGTGTTCTCAGCTAAAATCGTTGTAATCCACAATCTCTCGCCAGTGGCTCCACGTAGCTGTCCTACATGCAGCGGCCACACCTCGGTAACCACGTCGACTCGTGGGCTAAACCTGGCAGAGGGGGGCTTAAGTGTTTCGGCACTTAAGTCTTAGCGGTTACTCCCCGCTTAGTGTACAAAAAGCCTGCCTCGGCCTCTTGGCAATCCACCTACGGTGGCGGGGCAGCAAGGCATTGTGGAAGGCGTAAGGTGACGGCAGGGGTCTTGTTGTCGTTACCTAGACACTGCATCCTGACTCTTCTCCGATCGTAACGGCTATCCGTTCCATTGGGTAAAGGAGAGTAGGGACAAGAGGGTGCGGCTGTGTTTGCGCGAACACTTACGCACCATAATATATCCTGCGCAACGGACTGTTTCTGGATACTGGTACTTGAAACTTAAAAGCCCTGTGGCGATGGATCGAGGTAGAGAGGTCTGGCTTTGCAAGTCGGGCTTTGTCTGAGGTCTGCACACAGGCGGCAGTGGGGAGAGTGGTCGTTTCTACGCTGCACTGGAGCAACAGCGTAGATTGGGCAGCACCCTGTGCGACAAAGCAGCCCTATTTAGGGAGGCACTGCTTTCCTCGCTCAGCCGAGGAGAGAGCTAGAAAAGGTGCTCTAAAAATTGCTTGTTCCAACTTATTAGGGGGGTAGTAACCACGGCTGCCTTTGCATCCCATTCGGCGTGGTCGAAATACAAATAAATCTTTTAAATATAAAAATAAAAATAACCCAGTACATCCTCTCTTATTTTTGGTGCATGGAATGTACGCACCCTCCTTGACCGTGATGGTAACTCATGTCCGGAGCGCAAAACAGCTGTAGTGGCAAGAGAACTACGCCGCTACAACGTAGATATAGCTGCTCTCAGTGAAACACATCTTGCTGATGAAGGAGAACTTATAGAACATGGTGGTGGATATACTTTTTTCTGGAAAGGTACCGCTGCACATGAACGAAGGTGCTCTGGTGTAGGATTTGCCATCAAAACAGAAATTGCTAAACGGTTGGAAGAATGTCCGGTTTACATCTCGGACCGTGTCATCACGCTGCGCATTCATCTAGAGCACAACAATTTCATTAATCTCATAAGCGTGTATGCACCCACACTAGATCAACCTGATGATATCAAGGATAAGTTCTACGAAGAACTTTCACAATCTTTGTCGAAGATACGATCACGAGAGCAAATTTTGCTGTTGGGAGACTTCAATTCGCGAGTAGGGCGTGATTTTGAAGCTTGGCCAAATGTTCTAGGCAGACACGGAATCGGAAACATGAACAGCAATGGACAAGCATTGCTAAGCTTTTGTGCACAATTTGATTTGTCAATTACCAACACCTTTTTCCGACTTCCAATGAAACATAAAGCTACCTGGATGCATCCACGATCAAAGCACTGGCATCTTATCGATTACGCTATTGTGCGGCGACGAGATATTGGTCAGGTACACGTCACACGCGTTATGCGCGGTGCCAACTGTTGGACTGATCACCGACTAGTAATAACTAAACTTAAGATCTGTCTCCGTCGTCCTCGTAGAAGGAATTTTATAAAACCTGTGCGTACCAAAGTTGAAGATCTTCAGCACATTCCTAAAAGAGAAGCTTACGTCCAAGCTTTGGATAGTGCTCTATCATCCCTGGATGTTGATAATGGCGGACTTGAAGCGACTTGGCAGACACTGTCGTCCCAACTCATCGAAGTGAGTACTCAGATTTTGGGCCTTAAAACCCGTAAGCATGAGGACTGGTTCGATGAGAACGACCAGGTATTCGCTGATGCATTTAAAAAACACCGGCATCTTCTTAAAGAGCAGAATAAAGCCAATAATCAAGATCGTCAGTTGATAGATCGAATCAAGAAGAGCAATGTTCAACTCCGGAAGCTCACCAGAGAGGCCAAAGACACATAGTGGCAAGAAAAGTCTCGGTATTTACAATGGCTGGCAGATACCAACCAGCTAGGTGCTTTTTATGATGAAGTTCGAAAGCTTACGCGACCTTCGAACCACAGCTCTGTCCCTTTGAAAAACACTTGATGGTGTTTCGCTGACCAACAAAGATGATGTTATGAACCGTTGGGTACAACACTTTAGCCACTTACTCAACGTAGATCGCTCAGCTGACCTGTTGTTCATAAACTCACTTACAGAGCTACCATCAAAAATAGAGCTAATTAATCATCTATCACTGGAGGAAGCAATTTTAGCCATCAATCAACAACAAAACAAGAAGGCAGTGGGTGTTGATAGTATCTGCTGAGAAATACTGAAATACGGAGGAGATAATCTACATAACACCTTGTGGAAATTATTCGTACGCATGTGGGATGAGGAACGAGTACCCGAATGTTTTAAGAGCTCCCGCATTTGCTCGTTGTACAAGAATAAAGGAGACCGCTCCGATTGTAACTCGTATAGGGGCATATCACTCCTATCGACCCCAGGAAAAGTATTTGCGAGAATTCTCCTGAACCGCTTGCTGCCTTTATCAGAAGCAATACTACCCGAAACCCAGTTCGGCTTTCGGCCAGATAGAGGGACATGTGAAGCCATCTTCTCAGTTCGTCAGCTTGTTGAGAAGAGTAGAGAACAAGATCAACCAATGTTTCTATGTTTTGTAGATCTTGAAAAGGCATTCGACAGTGTCCCTCGTGAAGCGCTATGGGTGGTCCTGGCTAAACTTGGATGTCCTGACAAGTTTGTAAGGTTGTTACGATTACTACATGATGACATGACGTGCTGCGTTACCATTAATGGCGAACAGTCTGAGTTCTTCCCCGTCACCTGTGGGGTTAAGCAAGGCTGCGTCTTAGCACCGACTTTGTTCGCATTATACTTTGCTGTTGTGGTTCGTGAAACTCTGCAAAACTTGTCTGAAGGGATACGCATTCGTTTTCGCATGGATGGAGGACTTTTTAACACAGCAAGACTTAAGTCCCGTACTAAAGTTTCTTATGCGACCATGACAGAAATTATGTACGCGGATGACCTGTGCTTTGTTACAGACACCATGGAAAGTCTGCAAAGTCTAATTAGCAGTCTCGACCAAGCATGCACTAAATTCGGTCTTAAGATAAATGTCAAAAAGACAGAAATCATGACTAATATGGCCTCTAACATCAGGGCTCCTAGTGTATGCATCGGTGAGGATGTGCTAAAACAAGTGGAGAAGTTTAAATACCTTGGTAGCACAATAACATCTAAATGTGACATTGACGCTGAAATAAACAGTAGAATTGGTGCTGCAGCTGCGGCTTTTGGTAAACTGCGGCCCAAAGTTTTTCGTTCACATGACCTTAAACTCTCCACAAAAATTAGTGTTTACATGGCCGTCGTGCTGCCAAACCTCCTTTACTCTTCAGAAACATGGGTTTTATACCGGAAACACATTCGTACACTCGACAGGTTTCACCTCAAATGCCTCCGAGACATCATGAATATCAGATGGTCGGATCATGTCAGAAATACAAACGTACTGAAGCGTGCGAACATCAGTGGTATTGAGGTGTACCTAATGAGGCGACAGCTACGGTGGTGTGGCCATGTTTCTCGTATGTCGGAGAGTAGAGTGGCGAAACGCATCTTCTTTTCAGAACTCCAGTACGGTAAGCGAAAACGTGGCGGCCAGTACCTGCGATACAAGGATGTTCTGAAAAGACATATGAAGAGATGCGATGTAGAACCTTCTCAATGGGAGATTAAAGCATCACAGCGCACTGAATGGAGACGGCTCATTCATCAACAAGTGAACGCTTTTGAAACCGAGCGTCTTGATGAACTCGATAGGAAGCGAGACGAGCTGAAGGCTAGACCACCTATGGCCATTACTTATAATTACGTCAGAGGGATATTGACATGCCCCAAGTGCGCTCGTACTTTTGTCAATAAAATCGGGTACGTAAGTCATCTGAGAGCACATGAAAGAACTGATCAACTGTGTCCTAATTGATTAAAAGTTATCATTCATCCAGTTTAAATAGTCGCCGTAGCCGAAATCGGCCAGGACGTCATCATCATCATCATTTAACCACGTTTGTGAACTTTTTTGAGATATACTCAAAAAAGTTCACAAACGTGGTTAAATGTCACAGACGTAGTTAAATACCACGTTTGTGAATATAATTTTAAACCACGTTTGTGACTTTTTTCAAACGTGTCGGTAAAAAAATATTTCAATTTTAAAGCATTGACTCGCAAAAAAATTGGAAACAACATTACAGCATTATCTTCCAAATAAATTACAATCAACTGAAAATAATTTGTTTCGAAATTTTAATGACAACCACGTTTGTGACGTGTTATGCTTTACAAATTCCGTGCACAAAACTAAAAAGTACCCTCCTTATTTTTACCACTGCTTCTGCTCTCGCAACGCACCAAACAGCAATGGCCGATTCATTATTTTTAAATCTCTGCGTTGCCACTGCCATAGTTCATTTTAGGTAGCAAGATACAGCCAAAAGAGTACTAGCCCACGTTTGTGACAGCATTTTTTTTCACAAAATATATTGATCCACAATATTGCAGCACATGTTCAGAAATTGTTGAAAATTACATAATTTGTAAGAGAAATAATATAGCCTTCATATTAAAAAAGAGAATTATAATTATTTTCTCAAAATAACACCACCATGGCCGTTTGAACTTTCAAAAGTTAGTTTTCACACACCACGTTGCGTGACATTTGGCCAATAAATATTTTTTATTTATTTTTAAGTTACAGTTTCAGCTGTTATTTATGCTTACCTGTATTAAGATTGTAAAGATGCTCCTGTTAAAATTTCATTAAATAAAGAAACACCTAACCGAAATGAGAAAATACACTGTCACGCTCAAAATGTTAAAATGAAAATGACCCACACAAAGGTAAAGCTGTATGCCGAGATAAATGAACAAGCGCAGTGTACCGTATTCATTATTTACTTTTTTATTAACGATTATTCGAGCTCAATTTGTTGCTTGCTGACTAGCGCTGTAGTCACGGAGGCTGGCTGAACGTGATCGCGGTCGTCCAATCTCCCCGCGGTGTAGGAATTCCGTTTCAGAAACTGGTATTTTCCCTAATTAGAAGTATATTCTCTTTAGCTGAAATTCTCTGTTGTTTGCCGGCAGTTTATAGGTGGTTCTATTTCATCTTAGACAACGATCGGCGAAACTGTGGCTGTAACGGGACCCTGACTGGGAGAGCGGCGTGTTTGAATGCAGAGTCCACGCTACAGGTGCTTGTTTCCTTGAGATTAACTCTAGCTTCATTATAGCTGGCTTCGTTCTACCATAAATTATTTTATAAAATTGTAGCCATTTCTTTCGTATCACTAACAGACAGCTAAACATTAGTGTCCACATAATTGTCTCATCAATGATCCTTCAAAGCATAGTTATAGTTGAATTATAATAAACACATGCCCAAATAACCTTATTTGATTAAGTTATTTAAAAAATTATAACCCATAGGTTAATTGAATTTTCTTCACATTAATAAACAATAAATAGCACATCAATGGAAATTAACATTTCGCAGTATGCTTCACGTATGAAAATGGTTTCTACGCGTAATATAGATTTTGAAATATATTTTACAGTTATTTGAGCTATTTCGTTAATACTTTTCTGAATAAGGAGACCCGTTATGCGGAGCCCATTTGCACTTGTCACATTTTACCTCGATTACATAGATATTTCCATAATGCAACATCTTCTAAGAAAATGTTTGTTTGAGTGTGTCCGTTCTATTCTCTTCAGCGCATCTTGATCGATGGTGATGTGTTGGTAATTGTCATACCGCGAGGCAGATTGCCTTTGGTCATCTGGTAGCCTTACCTGACCATAATTTTGTTTGATCTTTACTTAAAACGAAAGTGAAAGGATCGCTTAATAAGGATCCTTAGACTTTGGTCATGGTGTCTGTTGGACTTGCAAGCCTACATGATCCGCTAGTAACATACGTCATATCAATTACAACTTTGCACGACTGCAGAAGGTCGATGTTGCCTAAGTTTTTAAATCTAACCTTATAATAATGGCTTTTCAATTATGCATGAATTTAATTGAACATATTTCGCCTTCTCATGAATAAATTCTGCAAGAGAATTAACTCTGTGGTGTTAGTGTCACAATTGGGCGGCGGATAACTCTGATGCCTACGCATGGTCAATATTTTATTACATTATGATATTGTGTGCTCTATCTATCATACAAAAAAACGTTATCCATTCATGAAGTTTTTATTTAAATATTTTAAACCTGCTCGACTGTATCGCGTATACCACTTGGATAACAGGATTTCTATTATAATCATCACGTACAACTTAGCAAAGTATAAAGACGTGAGATTCTCGCGTGTGTTACGCCGATTTTGTCCAATTATACCAATTGACAAATTGGTATTGAAAGGTTTTCGACCTTCAGTTAATGTTACATGCGCCGATTGAAGTGGAATTATTTGCGTGAGAATTATCTATTAATATAGGTTATTATTTTGATTCAAGAGTTAGCGCACTTAACCCTATTACAAAGTAGCTTTTAACTATGCAGTTATTATTAGAAACGACGAAAATATAATTTGAAAAAGTGTCAAATTAAAAGAAGCAAAAAAAATGGTTCAAAAGGTATTTATACAATAAAATCACAAGGATTACTTTGACCGGTCACATGTTGGTACCTAGGTACTGGTACAGGGACACATGTACCTATCGCTCTAAATTAATCCATCTTTAGAATGGTTTTTCGTTTTGCTACAAAAGTCGTTATGGGATGCGCTGTCACCGCAATGTTGAATAAAGTTTACCATGACGATGTGGTAAACTAAAAGCGATTTTTTGTAATCATATACTAGGTACATCATAAAAACCTAAAGTTCGTGAATGCCTTCCTGAACCCCAGGAATTTCCTAGTGTTTTTATTTTTCACTTATACGCAAGCTAGTGCCGCCGTAAATTGTTTTACAGTACGTAGAGCTCTTACAACGACCAGAATACAAACACGTGTACTTTAGAAATAAATTGCATCACACACATCGGAATGGTGTCAGTAGTAATTACAGTATTTAAACTCATCTCTCGCAATGATATCGTATTTTAATTAATTCCATAATGGAAATGGAATACAATCGAGCAAAAAATAGGGTCTCTATAGAGGATGCGGTGTCTTACATTACCGAGTGTAATGATCGGCCAATCCACCTAGAAGTGTACTGTCCCGTTAGACCAGGTATCACGATCGCGTCTAGTTTATTGGAAAGTGAGCTGCCTGCGCAGACCGTGGCCGGTGCCGGTGGCCGAACATTTACGGGAAACTGCCCTAATCGAACAACTTCGCAGATTTAAACCGCCGGTTGATTGTAAAATGCTTTTGAAACTGTTACTTTATTGTTTGTTTTTTCCTCTTAGATTCGTGATTAGCTGGATTTTAACAGGCAAAATATATAAAAACTCTAAAATTTGGTCTTCAATTCTTGAATCAATTGAATTTGTTTGACATACTGCCTGCCTGGCGTACTGGCATTCAAATTGAAGTTAAGTGTAGTCTCGGTTGTGTGCTACATGAACATGACACAGCAATTAAATGTTATACAGCAAGCCGTTAACAGATTTCATTGCACGTAGACCTGGTATGGTCAAGTGACACAGTTTTTAAGCCTTGTATGTCTCACAGTGTACAACTTTGTTAGAAATGTTAACCTGGGAGGCACAGGCTTGTCTATTATATTTGCATGATCATGTTGTAGGTAACCGTTGATAGTCGAATGAGTTCTCATTTGCTTTGTTTATTATGTAGCGATTTCATTTCTGTGGCCTGAATGGCAGTTGGTCTGTGTCCTTATTGTATGTTTCTGTGTTGTTTATTAGGGTGCTTGCATAACGTTACAGATAGGCCGCAAAACACACAAGGTATACATACGCATCTACGCGTCGGTCGGTAGCTTTTATTAAAAACCTGTACAGACAAAGTAAAAACTTTGAACGAGTGATATTTTTATCGCTGTTGATCATATCTGAACAATTCAGGCACAGTGAATGACTATTAAGGAGTTCAACTTATAATTCACTTAATTTGGATTTTTTATGCAAAATATTCTTAATTACTTAACGCAGCCTTCCCAACTGGCCAGATGTGTCGGGCGGGGCGGATGGCTGGAGGAAGATGTTACCGTTGTTAGGTAATAATCGCACACAAGCGTCGAATCGGTCATTTGTTAACACAGGTGTGCCCCGCAGACGCGAGATGCGCGGCGGAGGCAGCACTTTCACTCTCATCGGTTTGACATGGGCGCTGCTGGCGACCGCGTCCGCAGTGGTGCCGCGCCGTCCCTCGCTGCCGCCGGCTGCACCGCTCGGCTCTTGAGACCTACCTTCGCGGCTGATCGACACCCTGTGTCAATACTATGCTCTGCTGCGCATGAGCTCGCGCGGTTTTTTGCGTTGCTGGACTTCGTGAAACGTGAAAAACAATTCGTATTAAGCCGTTATCTCATTTCAGTGCATTTATTTGTTTGGTTCTTGATATTGGTAACTTGCTGAAGAAATGTCGGGAGTGAGGATCACGTAATCGTTTTTCAATACAAGTTATGACATTGTGAAATAACAGTGTCAAAAATCTGTGGTCAAATAAGAAAGTCGAAAAATTCCGAAGTCCGAGTTAAGTTTCCCCCTAGTGTAAATGTTTATTGAGACGCCTTGGTTTCGTAACTTTCTTGAACATATTCGTGACTTAAAACAACTAAATAATTTATTTAGTTGTACCATTAAACTATGTATTTGTAAGTGAACTCTGATTAGTTTTGTCGTGTTCTCTCAAGTGTTACGTCTCTGCAAGTAGTAGTAATTTCATTGATGGATATTGATTCTGAGTTATATTGACTATCTGGGACGTGTGTATCTCTGGACGGATAGTGTGTGTGATATGAGAACAGATACTTTTATTTCAGTAGAAGCTTGTATAAATTTAGACTGTTTTGTGCTTGAATCAGTAGTGTCAAGGTTAGCGAAGCGAACTGGGCATCAGTCGATGTGGAGCATACAACCGTGCGAGATCCTCACAAACATGACGTCCCGAAACGAGTCGTTCGTTGGGAACGTTTACTTTAAATAACCAGTGATCTAATTGTTTCGTACGTGTTTCTGTAAAGTGAGTGATTTGGTCGTGATCTGAGCCATTCACTTGTTAGTTGATCAATCGAGTTTTCACTGCGAATATACTAAAGGAAAAAGTTCAGTGGTGAAACGCAAAAACAAGTTGCAGCTGTGCCAACTTTCGACGTTTTCTAAAGGGCCTCCTTTCCACGATGGCAACAGCACCTGTCGTGCGCAGTGATCTCCGGTTTCTATGGAAATATCAGTAGTCCGCGTGACCTAGCTTCATGTCTATTTCATTAGTTGATACATTATGTGCTCCTATATTATACAAGTGGAAATGACGACGGAATAAGAAGTGTAATTTACCACATATAAAATGCCTCATTACGACGAAAGCTTCATTTTGGACGATAATCAAAATCAAAGAAAGAATAAGAGAAGCTATCACGTGTACAAAAATGGCACGAGTCCTCGATTCTTGATAGAAAAGACTGAAGTGTTACATGATCTCGAAGAACGCGGGAAAACGGCACTAAAACGAAATATTCGAAACATAAAACAGCGTGGCAATCGCTATAAAACAGACTCGCAAAATGATTCCCAAATTTTGTATGTTACTAAATATAAAACTCCAGACATTATCGTGGACCACTGTCCCCGAATGAGTGTATTTGATCCTAACAAATATTATGATTTCCGTAATAATAATGTTTTGCCGCTGACACCTTGCAAAAGTCTCGACAATCTAACCCAGAAGAATGGAAAGAAAAAAGAATCTCTTCGAAATAAAATGCGGAATGGAGCCAGCCTTCAAAACTTAGTCGATGAAGGATCTTTCAAATATTACGTTTCGCCTTTAGGCCATCATGCGTATGCTGGCAGAGATGAAGCTAAACACTCTTACTCGGTGGCAGAAGCACGGTGCCGGCCAATGTATCGCCGTGGCTCCCAGAGTACTCCCGCCCCTGGTGTCGGAGTCTACCGCCAAATAAGCAACGAGGGAGTCTGTAAAAAAACAGCTACCGGTATGATAACAACACTTAGGTTTGAACATACGCTAAGATAAGCTTTTCTTACTTGTAAATTATCTATCCAGTGCTGCCAATAATATAAACACTGATATTTTACAAAGTAGAGTATGCACTAAAACCAGTTTTGCCTTTAACAACATCTTTGGATATATCTATCTAAAAAACCCATAACCCAGTCCTTGAGAGGACAGAACGAAATCGTTGTGCGGAAATCTGCAGAAAAGTCGGCGTAGCGAGCATTCACCATGTCACCTCTATTATCATACCTCGATCTAATAAAGAAGATTTGATGGTGTTGATGTGAGCTAAATAAACCTTCTCTGGCTTTGGTCGCGTAGAACTAGCACCTAGAGTCACTTAGCCACAAAGCGTTTCTAAGTGATCTATGTGATTTTATTGAATAAATGTATTTTGATTGACGTCAAAGTCAATCACTGCGTCCTGCAAATAGGGACAAAGTCTGACATGTAACATCTAGAATAAATAAAGGTCTGTTTATGTTGATAGGTACTTAATAATAGGAGGAAGCTCAAGTTACTTGATATTTTCTATTTAACTGTATTCTCTTTGCATAGTTTATGTAATATGATAGCAAGTTTCATTGTCATGTTGCAAAATCGAAAGTTGAATGAAATAAGATCACTCTGTCCCATTTCCATAAAGCGAAACGGAAGAGTCGTTGCACCTGAAGCTTTCGATTTTCCTTCCTGGTGTAGGTACGCTAGCGTTTTGTGCATCTAATGAATTGCTTGATATTGTATAACAACACGTTTAAGAGGCGCGGGAACAGAACATCAATTATATCTATTGTGTCTAGTTAATGTTAAGGCCGCTAGCAAAAACTAGCTCGTATTTTTGTTACGCTATGCGTACAATATTTATACGAATAAACCTTATATGGACAAAAAACACTATATGCGTTAGTGTGTCCGAACGCGATTTGGTGAATTAATAAAATGCGTATAGCTGCATGGTGTGGTGACAACTTTCGTTTCCCAAAAAAGTAGATAGGTAGACATAAACGTACCTACCTGTACCTACAGATATAAATTGGAACATTGATGTTGCATATTGATTAGATAAACTTTTGTTTTCTAGATTGCTTAACTACAGCTTTTGTCTTTCTGATATTATCTCCATATTTTGCGCTGCGTGCGGATAGACTGATTTAATTAAAAATATTATTTTCTCACTATTCGTATATGAATTTACTGTGATACAGTTATGAGTTAGTTCATAATATAACGAATAGTATTATAACTCAGGTGTTTTCCTTGATATAAATTGTTATGCCTTGCTGAAAAAAAACTGAAACAGCTTACGACTTCGATCCCCAGGAACAGCTGTTATCTTAAGGTACCAAGTATGACACCAGATTCTTTGAGGACGTCTAAGGGTAGTCAGAGATAAGTCCAATAAAAAATAAAAAATATTCTAATTTATTTTTTTGTCCAACAAGAAGGATTTTGCCATATCTTTTTTATTTTGATTTTGCTAGTAGGTATTTTTTAAATTAATTTGTAAAGCCAAGAGAGAGTATTTATATTAATTTTTATACTAGCAAATGTTTTGATAGTTTAAGACTCGTGGGTAGCTGAGGATCCACTAGTTATAAATGTTTAACCGTAATGCTTCCTTGGGGGCTATTGAACAGGACATAGTAATCGCTGGGGCTGCATCCTAAGCAGTTGCTGATATATTATCGTTTGTGTGTTTATGACAAGTCCGTTTGTGTATGTATACGTATGACGCACTCGTTTGAGAAGCGAGCATGACCCTCCGTCAGGCGTCCGTCTGTCGCGGTACGGAAAGGCTCAGTAGCCAGTCGTCATCGCGACTTTGGGCGCGTCCCCCTGTCGCCTCAGTTTATATTTATAAACTCGCGCGTCATTTACTGCATCACATTGATATAACTAATAGACATCCACTATCTCCCAGTGTCTGATATAAGATCACAGTATAATTGAAGTTTCAACTGAACT
The DNA here is from genome assembly GCA_963576535.1 of Plemyria rubiginata. NCBI lineage: Eukaryota > Metazoa > Arthropoda > Insecta > Lepidoptera > Geometridae > Plemyria > Plemyria rubiginata. The sequence goes on along the minus strand of OY754908.1, from coordinate 8,673,354 downwards.
GAGTATGTGAACTTTTTGATACGACATAACTACTCATTAATACACTTCCAATTTTAGTAATTTAAAGTGCGAAATAGTTGCCTTACGTCATTGTCTGGTGGGTAATATGTTCTTATATGATTTTGTTTAAGCTAGAATCCTGTTTTTCATTCCATTTACATTATGATTAGCTTTTTGTGTTTGCTTGTTTTAGATAATTTAGAAGCCTTCAGTCTATCTAAAAATTCTTACCATAGTTAGTTAACTAGCTCACACGTACTAACCTAAGCCATACAAGTACACCTTAAATAATAGTTACAAGGTAAGAAATACTTAAGGTGAGGTGAGATCCTAGTTGAGTCGTTTTTGAGGGGGTGAAGCAGACGTAGAGGGGCGGACGTCGCCCTGAATATAGCTCATACGAGTAGCAGCTCGGTCAGTCATAATAAGTTGGTAGGTACCTGCTATTATCTATCTAATACCTAAACCTAAACATTATCCATGACGATGACGACTATTATATAAGTACCTATAACGACAGCTAGTTACCTATCACAAGCTTACTACTGGTTGGGGTTGCAGCTACTTATTTATGGTAGGTGGGTAGGTAGGAATGGATACATAGTAGATCTAGGTACTTACTAGAATTCAGCGAGTCGTTCAAGTTATTTTGAATTGAAATATCTACCTAAGCCCACCTTTTTTTTGTGTGTTTTAGTAAATGTCTATCGGAAATTACTAGGGAATGTAAACCGGTTTTTTACTAAAACCGGCTTTTCCAGAAATTAAAATCGGTATTTTTATTAAATTCGTTTTATTATAAACAGTTACATGCAAGCATAGACTGCTCCGCAGATCGATGGTCCAATTTTGATAGACTACTTTTCAGATCCTCTCAATGGCATACCTCGAGCTCGGCGGGAATCTACCAACTCTGGAAGAATATGATTATGATAAAAGCTGACGAGGTTTGGCTCCATTTTGGTTTTCCAAAAATCGTCATCTTTTTGAATGTATAGACAGTGAAATACCAAGACAGTGAAGTACTTCTCGACTTTACGAGACGAAAATAAAAACTTTTCATTTCTTTAGTTCAAAACTTTATAGTGGCAATGTAACTGTTTATACATAACTATTAAATTTAAAAAGTAAGGATGTCCCATTTTACTGTAATATTTTGGGATTTTGATTGAGATGTAGATAGAAGACATTGAAAGAAAGAAAGAAAGAAAGAAAATACATTTATTTTGGACACACACGATACACGATTGCTTCAGATAATGAGACAAGTTGTTAAAATCCTGTAGATAGTAGGTATTTTAATGAAATAATCATCATTACAATCCCTCTTTTTTCTTATTCAAGTGGGTTCAGTGCAATACAATTACAGTATAATCCAATCTCCAGTAAAGCCGTATAAATTCAGTGGTATAATATAGGCAAGAAATAATCATCTTTAGAATCATTTTTTTTAATTCAAGTGGGTTCAGTACAATATAATTACAATACAATATGGTGGTCGGAACAGTGACGTCCAAAAATAATGCGTATCGTGGGGTATCCTAATCACCCCAATGTATGTTCTGCGATAATTCAGTTTTCGAGTTATGAATTTTTTTCTGAATTTTTCTGAACTTTCGACCAAAAATATCTTATTTGACTTTTTTTGTTGCAACTGTATCTTCAGGTGTTGTACTTTTATACGACAAACAGCTTCGTAACTTTGATGAAAATATTGGAGTAAAGTGATAAATTTTGGTTCGATTTATTATGACTTATTATACTATTTCATATGTATTTTGTACACTTTGTAAATAATTGTAACTATTAATTATGACTTCATTTTACTTGAAATTAAAAATCTAAACAGGCGACTTCATGTCACTTTACTCCGATATTTTTATAACTTTCATCAAAGTTACGAAGCTGATTGTTTTATGCATAAAAGTACAACTCGTGAAGATACAGTTGCAAAAAGAAAAGGGCAAAAAAGTCAAATTTTTTTTTGCTTTTTTGGTCGCAAGTACTTAAAATTTCAAAAAAAATTTCATAACTCGAAAACTGAACAACCGCAGAACGTACCTGGGGGTGATTCGGATACCTCACGATACGAGGAAACTAAATTTTATTTTTGCACGTCACTGTTCCGGCCAACATGTATACAGAAGGTTTTTAAAAAAAATCAAAAATTTTATTTGCGTTTTAGTGTGCAGGTACGTTAGTTTGATCAACGAACACTTCTTATTTTATATAAATACAGTAAAATATACCTACACTAAAGCACCAGCACCAGCTGAAATCGCACCGAAAAAGTGTTTCGTGTTTTTGTTGTTGCAATTGATAAAAAAAAATACAATGTCGACAATTCTACGACCGGTTATTTCTTTGACCAATCTTGTCTCACACTCATATTCCACTAGGTAAGGCAGATTTTCAGGTGTTCTGAAACAATTGAGATAAGTGCATTTGACATTTATTTAAATGTTTGTAATTGTGAATGAAAATCGGTTTTCCAAACATTTATCGAAATCAATTTAGCCATTTCAGCGTAAACAGCGTGATACAACCGAATATTCATAACTCGAAAACTGCAGAACGTACCTGGGGGTGATTCGGATACCTCACGATACGAGGAAACTAAATTTAATAATACATCCAAACAAACATTATTTCGCATTAATTACATTACTTAATTAAAGGATAAATAAATAGATTAGATTGCACTGGACATGTAGTAGGTAGGTAAATGTGCTTGATTATGACGGAGAAGCATTTTAGGATACTTTTTATAGTCACCTACAAAAACCGGTTTTTTATTCTTATGAATGCTCCAAAGAACCGGTTTCCGTCTACCGGGGAAAGTATATCAAAATCCTTCAATTTACAAAAATACATAAAACTAGCCCGAATATGTATGGGTACCTCACCTACTGATTGCTATTCCACGATGTGTTTCGAGTAGGTTAGGTACCTACATCTTACTACATCCTTACTTTCGTATTTATAAAATACCTAAAATATTTGGGTATAGTCGAATATCAAGAATAGGTAGGTAGGTGGTTCGTGCATTTCTAAAGACGCGTCCGGGAACTTTATGTCAATACTAGTTGCGCCCCGTGGTTTCACCCGCGCTAATTTAAATCCCGGTATTCCCACGGGACAAAAAGTAGCATGTGTGCTATTCCAGAATATAATCTATCTCTCTGCCAAGATTCATCCAGATCCATCCATCCATCCGTCCGTCCGTCCGTCCGTCCTTCCATCCATCCATCCATCCATCCATCCATCCATCCATTCATCCATCCATCCATCCATCCATCCATCCATCCATCCATCCATCCATCCATCCATACATCCATCCATCCATCCATCCATCCTTCCATCCATCCATCCATACTTACAAACTTTCGTGTTTATAGAAGGATTGTGAAACAAAATCCAATAATTCACGCGTCTTACTCCATACGAAATAAGTAGGTACGAATACCTACCTAGGTTAACCAGGTATGTAATCGAGCTTACTCAAAAAATCTGGGGGACACTGTTCGACATGGATAGTACCTAGTACTTGCTCCCTGAGACTGCTCAGCTGGCAGCGCCACGGTGTCAAGATTAGGATTTACGAGGGATCTGTAAACAAGAATATATAATCATAGGCAGGCACTCGTACTAGCATACTAATAATACCTAATATTGGCGTAACTACTTACCTACCTCCTAGACTGACATGGAATTTTTAGATCTACCTATGAGATAGTTATTAGGTAGATAGGGTACAATCTTATTATAGGTACCTAATGAGACAATACAATCATGTGTGTAGTTTTAGAGTTCTATGAAAAAAGTACCCTAGGTAGGTACCTACCTAGTAATGATACGGGTCATGAATTGGCAATAACTGTTACTATTAAAATAAATAAATGACTTACGTGTTCAAATTCATCAATCTCACTTGCTTGAGTTTCAGTCGTGATTTTTTTTTTCGGTTTTGTTTATTTACTATTTTTGGCTGTAACTTTCCTTTGGCTTAGAAACGCGTCAGTAGCAGGCGCAAAAAAGTTGTACACGGGTGCTCTCCTCGAAGCGCTGCGGCTGACTGACGGGAGGCGAGAGCGGCGGCATGGCCGGCCCGCGCTCAATTCCATTGGATAAAATTAATTTAAAAATTAAATATACTTTTATCCAGAAAAGGAAATCCATAACTTACTGGTGTATTTCACAGGGAACACGCTAGCGAAAATTTAATTCGAATATCTTTAACCGCTATCGAATAAAACTGCTTTTTCGATCAGAAGAACGTACTAAAAATGAAAATTTTACGGCATCTTTGTGATTTTTTTGTATCGAGCCAAATAAAGTCAATCGTGTTTCAGGTCCCATAATTTACTAATTAATGTATTCAAGTTTTATTATCAATAAAAATAAAGTAATATTTTGTTGTTTTTGCCGTCTTAAAATGAATTTTCCGTGGAGTCGAAACGCGTTATTATATATATTTTGGCTACCACTTCACCTTAACATGAATGAATCTCGATTTCTTGAATTAACTACGTTCGTGTATTTGGCAAAATTGAAGTAGGTGGGTACTTTTAATAATGATTGTTACAAGGTTAATCTGAAACCAAACATTGTTCTAGCATTTAGCTTCATTTTTAACTGCTTTAAATGTTAATACACATATACATAGTGGTTGCTTTCGGTGAAAGCCTTACATGTAAATTTACCCCCACCTGAAGATACTTAATTTTAAATAGATGATGAATTTCAACCCTTACGAACGAAGGAGTACACATTTGAACAAAAATAATCAATGCGAATGTAGTCGCTTAGAAGTTCCAATTTCTTAGTCATGGTTTTGTAATTCAAATCTGTATTATTGTGTATAATTTCATTAGTATTTTACTCGTTCGTAAACATACGTCTTCGTATGCTTATCGCTTCCATATATGCATAGCAAAGCCTTACGTTACACCACAGAATAACTAATAAAACGTTACCTACACCGAAGGTTTTGCGTCTAGGTACGTAGCGTATGTATAGTAACATGTAAGAAGAAAATATGTAGGTATAGGTATACAACGTGTAACATTTTTGTTGTATAGCTCACGTAATAATTATTTATTCTTTGACATTCGCAGTGGCTTATTTGGTCAGTCTGGTGTTCATACACGATTTATGTTCCATTTATTTATGGGTCTGCTGGTTCATAATAAGTACTTAGTTTCGATCTTAGAGCGTTCTGATTAATCGATAAATGTTCCCTGCATCGATGTTTTTATTTTATTTTTATCTAGTTGATCGAGCTTTGCTCGGTTGCTGAAGTCTAGCTTGATTGATTTATCGCTCCCGAAACTCTCTGCATCCTAAATTTCATGAAAATCGTTGGAGCAGTTTCTGAGATTCAGATTATATCTATAACTATAAGAATCAAAGTCCTGACTGACTGACTGACATATAGACAACGCACAGCCTAAACCGCTGGTCGTAGAGACTTGAAATTTGAGGAGTACATAGTTCTTAAAGCGTAGACGTGTGCTAAGAAGGGATTTTTCAAAATTCAACCCCTAAGGGTGTAAAAAGGGTCGAAAACGTTTGTATGAAAAATAGTATTCCTTCAACCCAGGAACTTGAAACATAGAGGACAGATACCCTAAATTCATTAATTAAGTATGTCATTTTTAGTTTTTGAGAATAAGGGTGCAAAGGGGTGTTGTAGTTTGTATGGGAGTTTTTAACGAGTGGTTCGATTGATTTCAAACTTGGAGTAAATATACTTCTAAATAAATAATTAAGAACGACATTTTTAGTTTTTGTAAACTACTCTTAATAAGGGTGCAAAGGGGTGTCAAAGTTTGTACGAGAATTTTGTTACGCGTAGTGCGATTGACTTAAAACTAAAAGTAGATAAATAACAAAAAAATATACTAATTTAGGGTTTTATCTCGGGTGGAATGCGCGAGCGGCATCAGAGGCGCAGCGGTGGCGGGCGAAGCGCGGGGCGGGGCCCTTAGCGGGCCTAGCTGGGACTTGGACCGCTGCTGTATCTAAGTACTTAGGCGCAATAGTACTAAACTACGCGGGTGAAACCGCGGGGCACAGCTAGTTTAAATATAAATCGTCATTACCTCATTGGAAAATCCACAATGATATCAATATTGCCACACAAAAACAGCTAGCTTATGGAATTAAGACGGTGACAACCATTACAACTTTCGCTCGCACATTTAAAAATTTTTGAAGACATGAAATCACACAGGTAAACTAAAGCAGTTTTATGAAAAAATGTTCTAGTTTTCATTTAAGTACTAAAGTTAAGTTTTTGAGTAAGGGGATTTGTTTGGATCAAAATTAGATTTTTCCTAAACCCTACTTGCTTGGTGAGCAGACTGGTTTCCGCAAGTGGGCCGCTCGTGGTGGCTAGTTCAGCCACCCGATGTCTTAGACTCTACCTAGACCTAGAGCCTAGAGGACCTAGATACATTTGCGAGCTCGCTATTGCTAGTGCAGGCTTCCTAAACTCTATTAAAGTTATTCTACGAAACTTGGTTGTTGGCGATTATTCATGACTGAAAATTGCGAATGAAAAGTGCCTGACGGTTGTCAGCGGCTTAAGTCCTGATGTGTGAATAATATTATTTCGCTTTATTAACACTTATATAGATTCATGCTTGGAAAATATATTATAATTGAAATCTGCAAAACAGCTGATTAATTTTACTACCACGAAATTCCTATGTAAATTATTATCACTCATACACATGCAAGTGAACATTAGATAATATGGTAATATTAAAGTTACATCATCTACTGAATTATTAAAAATCAATCCAGCCTAGCCAAGCTAAATGAGTTCATGTCAACAAACAGATCAATTAGGTGGTGTAGGAACTAGGAATCAAATTAAACATTTCAGTTCAAAATTTAATAATCTGTGGTAAACGGTGTTGGTGCCATAATTAGTTTTGTACCCAATACTTGTAAACCATATTATATTGTGTTAAAAAGGTAATTGTTATGATTTGTCCTATTTTGTTGGTTTGTACGGTGTGCAATTAAAGAATTCATTCGTACTGTTAGTTTACCCAAATAAAATAAAACACATTGGTGCCAATTATGTTGTTTAATTTTCCTAACTTAATCTAATTTGACAGAACTAAAAATATTGCCACCCCTTTTTAAAACACCGAGACAACAAGGACGGCTATAATTTTAGAGCTGTCAGATTAGGTTAGTTTAGGATAATGCAAGAACAGAATTGGCACCATTGTATCTCGATAATTAAGACACCAGATTTTCCGCCAAATACCGGCAAAAGAACAAATGAAACACTTCCTGGTAAATTAAAAAAATGTAGGCACTTACATGTTTTTCCGTTTTGTATGGGGTATTGTTTGTTTGTTGCAGAGAACGATTCGAGCGAGAGTGGGTCGGGACACCGCGGTTCGTTGCGCGGCGCCAACAAGCTGGCGAGGCGCGCGCGCTCGTTCAAGGACGACCTGCTCGAGCGTATCTCCAATATGCGCTCCCCGGCGCAGCAGCACCATCCCCCGCATCTGTCGTCCGCACTCAGGTGACTATCACAACTGACACATCATCTTAGCCTTGTATCACTTCACACACCTCCTGCTAGCACCCTCATCCTTAACTGTCCTATCCTACTATCCTTCCTACTAATATTATAAACGCGAAAGTTTGTAAGTATGGATAGATGGATGGATGGATAGATGGATGTTTGTTACTCTTTCACGCCGGAACGGCTGAACGGATCTGGATGAAACTTGGCAGAGAGATATATTATAGTCTAGAATATAAAATTACATCAATTAAGTACGAAAAGTAATAAGATTGAATAATAAATTAATGTAACTTTTGCATTAAATGCACGCCCGGTTTCGAACCGACGACCTTACGATCACAAGGCAGGGTTACTCACACAATGAGTATGGTATTCAAAGTGATGAGTTCTTTTTCAAATGGCTTTGAGCATTTAATTCCGCAGGCACTTGTTTATTCTAATATGACTGAGCCGTACATAGGGCTTTCTGTTCTATCGTGAAACAACAGCGTTATCTAGTAAGTTGTGTACATTGCGATGAAATCTTCAACGAAGTATATTGTTTCTTATCTGTATTGATAAATTTACATACATAACTCCGCTATCTAAACTGTCAGCAGCTAAGAAATTGACGCTTATTTTAACAGTTTTATCTCAGCAGCCGGCGCTTCAACAATGCTTTTGTGTTGTCTAATTATTTTAATATTAATTTGTGAACTTGTCACGTAAAATACTCGCATCCGTTTTGGTGTTGCAACCTCGTTTGTAGAATGCAGAACAAAGTGTGAATAAAAATAAAGTGGGCTGATGTCGTTAACGTGGACATTGCACTTAATGTGACTGATTATGAGTCACGATCGCGACCTGGTACTGTCGAGCTCATTAATACGTAGTCTGCTGAAATCTCATTAGTTTAGTGCGTGCAGTGTTAAGTGATTACATTTTAATGTCGGTGCGAGGACTGTCGCGTACGCTGTGCTCTGGGCTTGCTTTTTGTTTATTGTGTTGCTGAATACTTTTTGTTACGACGGCTGAGTGAGCTTGTTCGAAAGTAGTCGACTGTGAAAACGTCCGGCTAGTCAGCCTCAGTGATCTAAGAAGTGCAGCCGTAGTTACTCAAGTGTTTGTTCTAAATGGCGAATGCGGTTCGACTGCGATCGCCTGTTGGTGATTGGTTCAACAAACGCACATACAAACTGCACAGGAGATTTGTTAAAAATGGAAAACGGTATGACTTGGTTAAATGTTATTTGTTTAACAATACGTGCGGATGTTAAAGTGTAACGCCCGAGGTAACATTAATTTTGATAAAATCACTCTGAAACGCTGAATTTTAACACATCGTATTGTGAACTACCTCGTTGTCTCGTAGGAATCGTGAAGAGCCCACGTCCTTGCGCACTTGCTTAGCGGTTGCGCAAGGTCGTTTGCTATATTATTGTCAGTCTGCTTGTAGGTACCTCCATTTCGCATAACTATTTTAACAAAACCGGTTCACCATCTGACCAAACCTTATCACTTTTAAGCGATCAACAACAGGTTTGTAAATATCAAAACACTCCTCGGAATTCTTATGTTATCTGTGTAATGATAGTGGCTGTTAGGTATTTTAATTTGTTGTTTTGGTTTGCTGTGAAACCTAGTCCTACTATAAAATAGTAGGTATGTTGTACCTTACATACTGGTGTAGCCTCTTTGTATTGTTAGTATTGTGTAGGTTTGTATGCAAAGCAGGCTCTTTCGCAAAGCAATAAATTCCGATCAATGACATTTTTATATTTTGCTGTCCCTTTTGAGGACACATTTTGTACAAAAATGTTATATTTTTATAATGGCAGACGTTCGATAGAGCTTAAACTCCAACACTTGAAATTGTATTGCCTTACATACATTTGTTTTCACATTCTGATTTCGTACTGCTGGTCAGATTTCTAATTCAGATCACCCCCATATTTTTAAACGTTGCATAAACGGAGTTAAACTGGTTGAAGATTGTATAAAGCCTGGGGCAATTCCAACTCCATATTAAATATAGCTGAAGCAATTTATTCATGTTTATATGTTAGTTTTATATAATTTTACTTCATTTAGTTGTAGTTTAAGATTTTCTTTGCCAAAAAGGACATACACACATATTATCCTAAGTACTACTATTATAAACGCGAAACTTATTATGGATGAATGCTTGTTACTCTTTCACGCCGGAACGGCTGAACGGATCTGGATGAAACTTAGCAGAAAGGTAGATTATAGTGTGGAATAGCACATAGGCTACTTTTTATCCCGTGGGTATATTGGGATTTAAATCTGCGCGGGTGAAACCGTAGGGCGCAACTAGTATGGCATATTGCAAACCTTAGGTAACCAACCACGTGGTTACTGAATGTCAAATCATTTTTTTTGGCGTAATTTCCTACTGATGAGATTGGATACAGCTGTCAAAAAACTTCAAACGTCAATTATACTGTCATGGCGCCTAACAGCTGTTACGATTCTAAAATCGCAACCGCTATCCTAAAACATATATTTTTCTGGTAATCGGTAATTTTTCTCCTGTGAACAAATCCTAATAAGTTTTGCCTATTTGCCAGTAAGAAAAGGTTAAGTCAGCGACAAAAGTAGATGAACGTTTCTGGTTTCTCAAGTTCAAATTTGTGTCCTGTTCTTTCTTTATAGCAAATAAATATTTTATTATAACACTGAAGGTGACTTTTGTTGCTGACTGTACGAGGTGGCAATAGCCTAGGCATTGATTATTTTTGACGGGTTTTTTTAAGTAAAGCCATCAGCCGAGACTTTTATTGTGGTCACGTATTTCCATTGATCAACCTAGTCGGTACGAAGCTCTACCAAATATAGCGTACGGTACATAATAGAACAAACCTAAGAGGAAACAAATAATTACTACCTATCTACTGCTGACACAAATATGCTATGTACTATTAATTTATTCTTTGGCTATACGGTACTTACCTACAGGGGAACTCATCGATAATTGAATAAATGCATGTATATAGTCACCTAGGGACGTAGCTGAGGTTTATGGAATGGCAAATTAATGATTCAGTTTAAATTCAGCATCGTAATCTGCGGTCGCTTTGACAGTGTACTTATTTATTAAAAATATTTATATAAATTAAGTATAAATTCACACAAAATATTGTTTTATACCTCTAAAACCACAGTTTACTGTCCACATGGCTAAACCTTGCAATTTAAAAGTGTTAGAAGCGGTTACTTTTACCAGAGAGTCTCCTCACAAAATTTATGACCACCTAAAACATTTGAACTTGATACCTACTAGGTTTGTACTATAAATTTATGAAATAGTAATAGGTGCTTGAAGTTTATTTTAGTAAATATATTTTCCTATTGTTACAGATCACATTCCCCACTTAGTCCGAAGCTTCGGAACATGGGGAACAAAAACAACGCAAACGATGAGGGAGAAATCACACCTGCCAAAGAATTGGAAAGACTTGTCAAAGAGGTTGGTTCACTTCAGACTTTGATCTTTTACACGATTGTGATAAAGGCACTTGGGACCAATTTACTTAAAAAGTTCAATTTGTGTAAGATAGCTACAAACAGTCGGCGCTCACACCCTTGTTACGATTATTTATTGGGTCATGGTCATGTTTATTAATGTTGCTATAAAACTGATGACGCTACATTTTCCTTACTTAACCATTATTCATCGTTGCAGGTGACATTTGGCTTAAAACATTTTTCTGATGTCATCACCAAAAGAAAACTGGAAATGCTCCCCGACAATGGAACCATTGTTTTCGAATCTATTGCCAATATACATAAAGGTAAGTAATAAAATAACATTTTAAAATTGGTACTAGGTACTTTTCGGTACTCAAAAATAATAGAAATATATTCTGGTAATAAATAGTAATTCTGGTGGTATTTTAAAGGTTAAAGCAAAGCTAATCGCCATATCGACATCTGTAATCCTACTGTTCTTTAATGGATATATCCATATAATGCGTGATTAATTATTCTACGCTCTATAGAATGTATGCCTCAGTCTGACAAGGAAAAATATTTCAAACTACATCCCCACCAAACGTGACGAGTATGACGAACCATTAAAATATGAGGTTAATTCGTCGTTCAGAAATCTATTAATACTCCATTAACCGTTGCTGGTTCATCCGTTTTCTGTCTGCTGGACTATGGCTTGTTGTTTTTCATAACAAGTCACTCAATTTCAATTTTGAAAAATTGAATAAGTCATTGGTTACTTTAACGGTCACGTGATAATTTCGGCATACTTATTTTATTATCTCTTTCAGCAATAAAACCTTATTGCAGTCGGTCACCGCAGCTGACCGGTGCCGTCAAAAGGCTTTGCGCCGCTCTAGCAAGTTTAATACGTTTATGTGATGAGATTACTGCTGTGAGTTTGCGAGCTGACGCAGGGAATGAGGAAATAGATACGTCAGTAGCGGCTTTATCCCCTGAACACGTCAGTTCTGTGGTCAAGGCGGTGACGGCAGCGGTGGAAGAAGTAGCGTCTTTGGCGCAGCAACACATGACCAGGCCAGCACTGTCGCCGCGACCGGCCCTTGTCTCCCCTAGAGCGTCTACTCAAAGAAACTCCTTACCTGGTGAGCAAACTTTACTTAATAGGCGACTCGACCTCTACCAACTGAAAATCTTAAACCCAAACCCCAAATGTATGGTAACAAATGTTTAAAAATACTCATCAGTTCAGTTCTCAGACGATAAAGCAAAACATCACGAGAAAACCCGCGGCTAAATCCTGCCCTAGATACGGCTTTCCATATGGCATGGATATTAATGTGGCTCTTGATTCTGAATCGTCTAGTCTAGAGTAGATGTTAGTCAAGCTTATGCTCGCATTCGCAAAGACACGGCGACACATGTAACGATTGCGTAAGTCTATATAGGTAGATGCGATCTGCAGAGTCCCATAATGATGTGTGGTGTAGCTAATCTGTTGTTATTGCATTTGTGTTGCGATATAACCGTATCTAATGTGAAGCTGTTTGTTTTCAAATGTTTGGAAAACAATTTTAGTTATATTTTATTGAAACTGGCCACTTTTAAGCACCTTAGCTGATTGTACGACTATTTGTCTGCTTCTGAGTTATTTTACACAACTTATTTAAGTAGCTATTTGACATCTTTGACTACAGTTTTGTAAGGACATCTTACATCCTGTAAATTTTGTGATTTTATTAAAGAAATATTAATATACAAGCGCATTTCTTTCATTTCAAGAAAGCCTGTACATAGAATACTACGTGACACTTTACATACTATTTATTACTTTCCAGATATACCACTAACCCCCAAGGAGCTGTCTCTGCTGACTGGGAAGCCAGGCAACGAGACAGGAGTCCGTGCCTCGCACTCTTCCGAATCAGTCCTAGACGCGCCCGAGTCGCCGCCGCCTAAACCAGCCAGACCAAACCGGTAACTAGAACCAGTATTGTTTAATAACGTGTGTTCCAGTACTAGTAGAGCTCTTTGTGGAAGAGTACGTCCAGGGAAACATTACCATCGCACCTTAACTTTTTTATTGTCTGGAAGAGATCGCTTTTAGTGATAAGGTCACCTATGGTACCTACTTATTTTTTTTAGTTTGTAAGTTTTTTCCTTCGTGTAGGTACAATAAATAATTTATTTATTATATCCGCCAAACAGTGATGCTCGCACTGGTGATTCTGAGACACGAACGCCGTTCTACTTACGCGAAACTAATTTAATCAAACAAACAAACGAAAACCAATAAAGTTATTTAATACGACGGAAGCTATTCATCTGATTTATTAACATTTGGTCAAACTAGACCAGTTTTGAATTTTTATGTCACTTTAAAAAGTAAAAGTATGTTTTTAAACTAAGAAGGTCAAATAGATATTTGAACTAGTTCAGTATTAGAATTCACGTGTTTACGTGAAAGTTATGTTCCTAATTCGTAATTAATACTTCAATGTGATTGATTACTAAGCCAATACTATAAAACTCTGTTACGACCCAAAGATCTTCTATAAATCACATCCCCCATTTGAAAGTATACGAACTCAGATTATGGCATTTAAAGTGTGTAGGTACTAAAACAACTTTCGCTTGAGCAGGAAATCCATCCCACCGCGACTAAAAGCCCATAACGTTTAATATAAGTTGCTGTATGTAATGAATATTGCTGAATTAAAGGCAATATCCATTTCCAGCTTTCTACCAGCAACAGGTTGCAAACATTCTGCATTAAATAATTAATATTGCTAGCTTATAGAAACGCATAACGTTCGCCGTGCTTACAAAATATACTGTCTAGCTTCGGCCTTAGGCGATTAGTGAATACAAAGACTCTAAATAGTATTATGTAAAGTATAAAATCAGATTAATTCCCTAATTGATGAAATAGGCGGACGAAGAAAAACCACAGTGGGTAGGTAGGTAACACAACAAACGAACTCTGACGAGCTAAGATAATGTTTGTTCTTAGATTAGCAACTTGAAAAAAAATACTGCAAGATCATTTATTATCTTTAAATAATTAGCTGTTTGGAAATACATAGTAGAGTTTCACATCGATGCGATTATTTATTTCATTAAGTGAGAGTGCGATGTTGTTACAGGAAAATCGAGTTGGCTCCACCGCTGCCGCCGAAGCGCAAGTCCGCTAACGACAACTCCCTATTGGGAATGTCCATCGACAGGTTTGTAATCAATAAATTACTTGTTTTCCATCTATACTTCTTGGTGTCTCATTGCAATTCAATTCCTTGAATGGTTTTCATTCGATAAATTTAATGCCTGTTATTAATCATCTGCTATCTGGTTCTCATAGTAGGTACAACCTGGCCAACCCCATTTTTAGGCTTTGGATTTCAATTCACATGTACTTACATAAATATTATTGTACAAATCGTGCATGAGATAAACGATTTTGCTTAGTTTGGGGGAAGACGGTTCTGTGTGGAATGTCGACCAATATTTATAATCTCGTAATTATTATAATTGACTTATTAATTTATTGTATTTATTATGATTATTTTGTTTTATTTTTATTTTATTAATTTTAAATAACTACCCCTACTTTCATGCCCTCCTATTTACCTACACTACACCCACATTCTTATGCTATGTTAACTGTGTTTTTACATCATGTCGTGTTCTTTAGCTGTTTATCCGTCTCCTGTGTTTAGTCTCGTGTCTTGTGCCTTGTTTTTGTGTGTTATCTGTATGTAAACTGTTGTATAAGTAAATCACGCTCTTTTTTACCCTGGCCTCCCGCGATACAGGCTTGTCCTTGTGCGGGGACCATCAGTAACTATTTTAATGTAATTGTTTTTGGCAAATAAATGTATTTGTATTTGTATAATTCAAGCTGCAACTGTATATCTGTCTTATTCACGCAAATAGTTCAAGCAGAACAGCTATACAATTGCAGCAATAAATTGCCACAAAACTAGCCCTTTTAGACTAGTTTCGGTGCTTACCCACCGTCCACCTCTGTTTCATTGGCCTGGATGCACCTAGTTAATTACATTTGGCCCATACGCGTATTCAGCATTCCATACGTGAAAGATTACAATCCCATCGCTTCTCTGGTTTCCCCACAATGACTTCGCGTTTGATGAACTTGATGTTTTTCAGATAATGTAGTAATTAATGTTCTTGTTTGTTTCAGACTGTCTTTGCAGTCACATAGCAGCGGCTCACTGGATTCCATGCTGAATGTGTCCAATGATGAGGATCGCAACTCTAACTTGCATGACTCCAACCATGATCACGTGTTCTCAAATCAACCCAACTCTGATATTCTCGGTAAATAATAATAATAAATAATGCTGGACAATCCACACAGCACTATCTAGCCCCAAAGTAAGCTATTCAAAGCTTGTGTTATGGGTACTAGATAACTGATATATTTAATACATTATATACTTACATAGATAGATATTTTTTTATTATACATAGAAAACACCCAGACCATCGGAACAAATTTCTGCAGATCGTACACAAATTTGTTCCACGGCGGGAATCGAACCCGCAACCTCTTGCGTCGCAGGCAGGCTCTCGCCCGCTGCGCCACAGAGGTCGTCATACTACATATTTGGATAATCTCATTCGTATCATTGCTATGGCTAATTTATAATACTAATATGCAATCGTGTTAATACTACATAATTGATCATGACATCTTATAATCATTTGAAAATTATTGGTTTCACCGTAATGTAAAAACTCGATGCGCGGGGTCTTAAGTTACGTGCAATCGGAAACTGGCTGTAGAGAAATAAAACCCATTTGGCATCCCTTCAGGAGCACTGTTTTACGAATCTGTTTACTTTTCCTTTCTCTGTTAGATGTGTGTGTTAGATTCTTATTGTATTGTATAGCTTCAATAGTGTAGGTATTGTATTATAATACATTGTAACGAGGATCATACAAATAAGCGGTAGATACCAGGCCGAGTTTGTTGCCTGTTCTTCTCTGCTTTGGTCGCGTAGAACTGGCACCTAGAGTCACCTAGTTTTAAGACGTTTCAAGGTGATCCTTGTGAGTTTATCGAATAAACACAAATATGGGCTTTGGTAATCCTCACCCTGCTGTTTTATATTGTTTATGACTTTGTAATAATGTAGCGAACTCATTTTCTTTTCAGGTATCTGTAGCTGCAACAATGGAGATTTGCGAGCCTCCGTAGAATCGCACGAGTCTCACATCAACTCAACGCATGCCAACACTAGCTCAAACCACAATCGGTATGTCCAGTGTGTTGTTTTATTTGCTTATTTATATTCATGTTCAAATGGTAAGTGTAAAATTAATACACCAGTCACACAGTTTAGTTCCCAGTCCCCACACGTTCTGATAGCATTTTTCTTGGTGAATGAAACTACGAAGCATGTTTCACGAAGTGGGAAACGGACACAATCCTCGGGCAGGTTTGTTACAGAACTTTGAAGAAATATTAGAACAGTTCAACAAGTTTAAGTTTCCTGTTCCTGAGTCTGAAGTTAGCTGTTTAGCGATTTTGCCTGAAGCCGTAAGATATACACAAACGGCTAACTTCAAGACCATCGAGTTGAGCACTTGTTGATCTGTATTATAAACAAGTTAGCTGTGTTTAATAAGAGTATCAGAACCTTTGATGACACTTTTTCAGTTTATATTTTGGTTTTTCCGACAGAAAAGCTTGTTTTGTTTTGATTTATATTTTTTTACTTGAGCTTGCGTACATTTTGTGTCTCATGCTATATCCATTTTATTTTTCTCCCTTTCTTAACTTTTTATGTCAAGTAACCCAGCGCAAGTTCTAATTAAATTAAATTCTTGTTCAGCTAAGCCTAAATATCCGTATATTTTTATGCATTCTATGTTATATCTCTGGATTTGTAGTCCTTTTCTTACGTGATTTCCATGATCCAGAGGTCGATACTGGCTAATACCCGGCGTTTATCTTACCTGTTCCTGACTCCATATGGATCCAGTGGGTTTCACCAGGAATAGCTTACGTGGGCGGCCTTACAACTCGGTCATCAGAGTTAGACACTGGCTTAGATAAACTTATTTATTTGGAATGTTTGCTTTGTTTAAGTTTCTCGAACGAGTCTGGGTTTGTGTCTGTGGGTCACGCAGAGATTTCCACAGAACACAGCTTCACGTCTTCGTTTTCTTCTCACCACTATTCCAGCCATGCAGATAGGTAATTTTTTTCTTCTAACTCTTTACTGACTTTTTTTTTCTGTGTTGTATGTTGGTTTATCATTACACTGATTTGCACTTTATTAACTTTAAATAATTCTACAGTTGTTGATAACCCGTTGATTTTATGACACTTTTATTGGATTTACTAGGGATGTGACAAGTTTGTCTTTTGTGTGACTAGACAAGTTGCTATCGAAGTGAAAGTTAAGACCATTATCGAAAGTATTGAGTTAAATTTAGTTGAAGTTTATTTCGCTTTCAGTTCGAGTGCAATTTGTCAAGCTTCCCAGCTTTAGTATGTCTAATACGTTTCATCTCAAAGCTTGTGTGTTGTTTTTGCAGTACTTTTAACAGTACAGACTGTGTGAGCGAAATCAGGTGCACAGTACAGAGCTTTGAGAGCCGCATGAATGTAACCAATATGAACAATGTAACAACGCACCTTTCAAAGTGAGTGTCCTATCTGTTCCGTCCTACTACTTTATGTTATATGTTTATTGTTCATCAATGTTTATTGTTCATCAATTGAGACAATTTGAACCACAGCTATACCAACAAGGTGAAAATTGTTTGATAGATGTGCTTTTGAACATGTGATATATTTTCGATTCCTTGCATTTGAAACAAAAACGTAACTACGTGGAAAAAATTGTGTCAGTTTTGTTTCCGAGTTATCAGTAAAACATTAAACTATAGATGCACTGCATGCATCAAAATCTATCACGTGTCCTAACAAATTGTATACGATAGCAGTTTGAATTTGCCTTGCGTGACGGCGATTGTTACTTTCGTAGATAATTGATCGATGCGAGAGGAAATTGCTCTCGATACTAAGAAATTCGCGCGTAACACGTGAGTCTTCTAGGCAAATTGAAGCTGTTACATGTTCATTGGTGTTTTAACTCTTGGTGAGTGACATTGACTAACATTATTCAAAAATGCAATTTAAAACCACGGAACTACCTAGAATGGATAAAAATTGTTTTTTGCACTATCATCCCTTTAATTAGCACATTGACGTTAATAATTGAGATTTGGTTCTTCGGTTGTGGAATTCTGATGTCATAAAATGATTCAGTTAACGTAACTTTAACAGTTTCTTAACAAATGTTTATTCAACAATTGTATAAATAAATGATATTTATTAATAATAATAATTATTTATATCACTAAGAAAATGGTCAAAATAAACTAATAAAACAGAACTTCACTACATAAGATTCATAGCACATAAGATTCTTACTGTAGTCCAGATGCGAGATTGGCATGCCATACGGCCTTCCTAAGTAAGACATTGCTGTAGCAATCATCAAACCATCCGATTGTTTCTTTTGGTGGTAAACAGTGTCGCAATAGGCAGTTTTGTAACATTATTTACGTCGTACAGACTGGCAAGTATAACGTCAGACGAGAGCGAGACTCCACCGGAACTACCGGCCAAGACGAGGCGCAACATTCGCGCGGACGTACAACAAAACTTCCCCACTGTCGAAATCAGGTAAGCTGTCGTTGATGGACAACAAACGCAGATCCAGAAGTGTTAGCTCTTTCTTAAAACCAATGTACGATAAGGGTCTTCTATATTAAAATATTAGAGTAGATTAAGAAAGAGACTTTTTTCTTTTTATTGGCTGTAATTATCCAGGATCATTATCCTCTTAATTCAATTCAGCATTCATATTGATAATTCATAACCTTTTCAAAATGATTTTTTTAAGTTAAGTGTAAGTTCGATGTAAGTGTAAATAAGCGTGTAAGTGCAACTACAACCAAAATTTTTTTTCAATGGAAATCTCGTAAACGTGTAAATGAGTCACGTTGCACGAAACTATCAGCTGTTTTCAGTAATATAGTCTTCAAAATTCATTAATGTTTATCTAACATTGTCAGTGGCACTACTTACAAAATATACTATAAAAACTGGTGTTATTCGTAGTTGCTACACACGACCTTGAGTAGTAAATTGTTTCTGCAGTCTTATCTCTCCAGTTGTAATTCTAATTATACGCCTTGTAAGTGCTTTAATTCAGTTGCATCAATTCAGATACACAGGTTTCGTGCCTATAGATTCGTCTGGTTATTTGTACTACTTTATTTTTATTTTTTATTTCTAGTTTCAGGCAAAGGATTGTTGTGTTCAAGTTTTTGCAATAGGTCTGCGTCTTCAATAGTTTTTATTTCATGAGAGGTTTCTTGCGCTAGCAGTGACCTCTGCCAGTTCGCTACTAAATAACACTAATATTTTGTCACTAAACGCTTTACATTCTGCCCATTCAAATACCAACAAGGAAATAAATTTTATCGCTAAGGAAATATCTGTGACAACTTGATTATTTTAGTTTGTCAAGAATCGACCAAAATTATAATTTTCAAAATTGATAATGGAATAGCTTTCAGCCTACATAAAGCGCGAATACCTAGTAGTTTGTATAATATTATAGCGAAACATCTTCGTAGACTACTAGTACGACTGTTGTGTATCTTATTCCTAACTTCATTGTTGTTTTCTAGAGCGGCCCCCATTTGTTCTCTGCACGGCGAGGCGCGGCCGCATACGCTTGCCGACCATCACCCGCCGCGGCCGCCGCCGTTGCCGCTCAAGAAGAAACACAGTCAGTATTTACATGGACATTCTTACGTTTTCGAGATCACAGCACTTATTTACTGATATTTCTCGCCTTTTTCTCGCACGTATGAATTCGTTGACACTATGTTTTAGTTCGTTTGCAAGAGATTATGCTAACTCAGGCCTCAGTCGGAGTGAATTTATGATACTTACTATCACATTATGGAGACAGTAACGATTACTTATTACGCTCCTTCGCATAGCAAAGTCTAGACTAAGGAGAGGATGACCGTTATATGAGTCAATTAGTTAGACTATGTCAGAGAGCTTAATTCATGTTTCTCTAATGCGTGGTTTTCAGTTATGCCAGGTTTATATTCAAAGGGCATCCGTTTAGAATAAGTAAAAATTTAAAACACATTTTAATCTTCCCAAAGCTTCTCTTTAATGTATTTAATGGGAAAAATACAATAGATGTGGTCGCAGATAGCATAATATAGTTATTTACGTACACCTGAGAAATATCAGTAATTAAGAATGTATACATATTTACCAACCTGGTATGTAAATCATGCGGTATTCGAGAAACAAACTTTTCTTTGTATAGTTAAATAGCAACTGTGGGTTAATGAGTAGTGGGGGTTGGGAGGTGTGGTTTAAAATTTTACTAGCCGAGAAGGGGCCAATGGAATAAATGATTGTTAGTATTGAATCTCCGACTTAATTGGTGATAATTGACTGACAAGTTTGGCCACCGGGATCATGTACATAATTTATAGGATCCAGGTTAGCAAGATAAAGCATTCATGATGATTTTATTTACCATCATTTTAAGCACTGGCTACGGGAAAAGAAGTGCGGCCGAACTCTACTTTGCTACCATAGCTTCAGAGCTTCTAAATCCACTAGAACCGCTTCCATTAGGTAGACGCACACATTAACGTTGGGAATACTTGGAAAACTAAAATTGGTGAAGCATTCCATTTTCATGTATTTTTCTATAAATGTAAAAAACTGTTAGATTCATTTACACTAGATTTACACACATTGCACCGAATATTCAATATGCTATCATACTAAATGTCTTGTGCATGGCATGGACTTCAATGAAAGTTGTGGAAAGTGGCAACCGATGCTACAATTTTACGCATCTTGCACCATAAAGTGGCGGAAAATTTGTATGCTATGTGTTTCTATATTGATAGGAATATATTACTGGATCTACTGACTGCACTTCAAGGTCATGCCTGTATCTGTTACTTGTCAGTGCTATTTTGGAGGTATTGGAACACAATGGTATCAAGCAGTATGGTCACTACAATTTATACCATGCCCCACAGTCTTATGTCTACTTGGCCAAAGGGGATCGTATATTTATTTTTAACGTTTAGAAATTTTCGATGGACGCTCTTTTGACTGAACTTATAAGTACCAAAGCGGCTTTATGAAAACATGTTTTGAATAAATTAAGTTTTCAGTGCAAGGGACTTTTGTAAAAAGGGGGTTGAACTGTGTGAGGATGGAGGAGGGTTTGAATTGTAAAATTCTTAAAACTGTGTTTACTGATTGATACTGCATTGTGCTTGGTATATGATTATGTTACTTATTGTGGGGTTTAATGGCATGTTTGTCTGCCGGTGCGGCGCGGCAGTGTTCCAAAGCGTCGCCTACAGCGGTGAGTGGTTTGCATGAAGCGCTATTTAGCTGAAACACCGCTCGAGTGATTCAATTCACCTGTGTTTTAGATTCTCTCAGGTCCACTCCAAGAACAAGACTCATTGGAGACTCATCTGCTACAGTCTCTAGGGCTGTGGTTTATTGGCACTTCGGCGGAGTTACTACTCTATTCGTAGAATTTCGAAAAACTTTGGATTACATTTCCTCGTTAGCTCGACCGTCGTAAACTCGACCCTTCTGATGGTATGCCGGACGCGGAGCGGTGGGTAGGTGCGCACGGGTACACACGGCATTGCGCATACAACCGACACACACACACACACACACACACACACACACACACACACACACACACACACACACACACACGTACACACGACAACCGCGCGATGCGAGCTCTGTTGATTAGTCGAGTGCACCCCGCTCCGCGTCCCGCATACCATCAGGAAGGTCGACTTTATGGCGGTAGATCTATAGCTTTCGTCAACAACCTAGAATCATCTTAAGCGCGTGTTAAATAGCTGACATCACTTAGTTCGACGTTATGCTAAAAGACCATAGCCTGGACGGACAGCGTATAGGCGTGCTTCAGCGGTCATCATCATAGCTTTGTCACAAAACATATGTTTTATATATGTTTACCATATCAGGAAATCATTTTAACGTAATCTTATTGTTGTCAAGAACAGCTGGAAGTTCCTGGCCCTGAAACGCGAGCTGAATTAACATCCGAGAGCGGAAATACAGCGGCCGTTTTATTGCTACCTTATAGGGCTCTCGCATCCTTGTCAAGGTCTACTCATGCGAGAACGAAGTTCATTGTCAATGTTATAGTTGAAGCCGCTTGCTTATCTTCACATGCGTTACTCCATTTCTTAAATAGGCTTACCGCACTAAAGTGCTCGTACACGGGCGATTATTTTGAACAACTTAAGTCGATTTGACACCACGGACCCAACACATAGGCACACGACCTCTTTGGTTTCGTTGTTTCAAAGTCACTTTAAAGCATTAAGTAATTGGACCTTTATTTGGATTAAAATACAGTATCAGATATTGATATCCCAATGGCATTGATATAACAAAATTGCTTTACTGTCTTGAAATTGTCCAGTCGATGAGTTGCTACAAAAATTGCTCGTGTACAAGCACATTATAATCGATCGGCTAGCAACATGGGAACGCGGCTCTATACTGTTAATTATCATTATCACTGATGATGGATGCTCTTAGCGCTTCATTACGATCACGTTGCCTTGCCATTTCACGTTAATACGACGGAGAGACGCACATGTTTCGCCTTGCCACTAGTGTTTTATCATTTTGTCTAACAAAACATTGGTGTGATATAGTTTTGTGTATTTTTTAGGATTTTTGCTATATAAGCAAAGTTATACTTTTTAAAACTAGTTTGCGGAACTAGTGCACTGAGTTATAACTCAGTGCACAATATATGAAAAAAAATACTATAAATAGTATTTTTTTAATATATTGTTAATTTCACGTATATCTTGTCTATAATTATTATTCCTTATGCAAAAAATTCAACATGCTTCTTATTTATTAAGCTTCTTGGACACAAACAGTATCACACCAATATTCATATTCTGTATGTAACTCTTTGTAAACAAGTTTGAATGTTATTTCAGTAATGGCGTACATGGAGATGTTCGGAAACTGCAGTCACAACGCCGCTCCGCCGGACATGTTCCGACATTCTATCCACACTTACAATTTGGCCAGGTAATTATTTTACAACCGAAACCTAAATTCATCAAATATGGCGAGAAAGTCTTACATTTAAAGTGTCCTGGCTCGCCAGAATTGTTTTGGCCACTTGCCTATTGACAGTGTACTATGTTATGTAGATTGAACGCATTTTATTTTTATGTTTAGTGCGCAACACACCAACGCCGGGGCAATCTCAGTTCAGCGGCAAGTGCAGAGATCGCTTGCTTCATCGTTGACGGTGCAACATTTCGGCAACCCTCCCCTAAGGTAAGCCTTGTTAAGACTGATTTCGACCTTCAGGCAACTCCTCGCACGTATATTTCAAAATTTGGAAAAATGTAAGATCACATAATCAAGTTATAAAAAATATCAAACAACCATAGACTTCGAAAATACGTAGCTATACTACTATGGTATACTATACAAAGATCTACAATTTACCACAGGATATAACGTGGATAATTGATATTAGCACAGCTAAGAACTCATTTGAGCGTTTTTTATCGATATCGCTATGTAACTATTATTTTATAGTTGAATCATTTAAAATGTTCTGTAATTGTGCCATTGTACTGTGTTATTTTCTGCTGTAGCATCTCATATTTTAACATGTACGTTTTAACATTTTTTTTCTTGGTCTATTGTGTTATAATGTATTTTCCTTTCTATTTCACTATCATGTTTTTTGTTGTGTGTTAAGTAGCAAAAAAAATATTGTCTACGTCTAATTGTTTACAGTGGATCAGAAGACAGTGTGAGCATGACGACATCGAGCGGTACTAGTCCGACACCCATCGAACCGCCCGCGCTGCCGCCCAAGTTGAAAACCAAGCTCTTTGTGAACTCGAGCAACGAACTACTGCCTCCGCCGTCACCGCGGTCGTCGTCGCATAACTCGCATAACTCACATAACTCCCACAACAGTTCCACAGACGAAACTATAATGAATAACATGGTAAGTACCTGCAGAGTCTAATCAGCGAAAGACACCCAGGTCGCCAAGTCTCATTCACAACTTAAATGATCTATTTATAGTCGAAAAATGTACGTCATACGTTATAGAAATACGCATTGTATTTCAAAATCTTATAATACGAAGATGTAGGATTTTCGCAAAACGTTACCAACGTGAAATTTTGATTTGCTGTAAGCGCTGATCGATAAGTATATTTAATTTCCAAAATTAATAAAAAATAACATTTCAGCACTCCGATGATTCGTTCGTGAGTTCGACCACGCCAGGCAAATTCCCTCTGGAGGATGAGTTGGAGATGCTAGTCCAACAGCCGCCTACACCGTCTCCTGTGCCCTCTCAGGTATTTCATTATTAATGTTTTAATCAGTCTATTGTTTTATTTGCCGTTGTCACAAAAACTTTGGCAAAAAAGGCTAGAAACGGAACTAATTTGATATTCCGGTGTTTTGCATAGGTGCGAGCAGGACCGCATCTGAGTAAACGTCAAAAATTTATGAAAAACGTAAAAAGGAATGTGGCGGCCCTATAATTTTCGACTCTATTTTACCAAGCTGTACAGTTGTACGTTTATTTACAGAGAAGTGAAAGTAGCGCTGAGCAACCTCCCCCGGCTACAACGGAAGAAGCCCCACCGGCGCCGGCCGACCCCGACGACATTGTTCTCCAGACTGACATCAGCCAATGGCTGGTCCTCAAGGGGCCGAGCAAAGACGGCCCGGAAGTGCGGGGGGGACATCCGGACGCACTCATAGTATTGGCTACTAAAGCTACCAAAGGTAAGATCGCTTTCTTGTAACTACACTTTTTTTGGATAAGGAAATTAGAGTAAGATTTTTTATGGGTTGATTTTAATAATAAAACCAATTCATGCAAATTTTAAATCATTCGAGCGATGACTCCAAATAGGTCTGTAATTTAACACAACGAGGATGGCACCAAAGTTTTATTACTAGTTTAAAATTTTATATTCTAAAGTTGATGTGTTCTATTATTAGCTTCATCTCTTCATACATTTGTCGTATTAATTATGTATTGGATGAGGGAGATATTAAATATTATAGTATTTAGTATTTATTTATTTCAACATTACATCTATATAATAACGATATTGTGGTTTAGGCATGTTATACTCAATGGATGATTGTCCAATTCTATTGAGCTACGAATAGTGAATTACCAACATTGAATGACCTTACATTATTGGAATGGGATTGCACTACCGATAATACTATAAACAAAAAACTTTACAATTACATTATTCTTTACCTTGCTTCTTTTAACCCCTCTCATCTGTCATGCTTTCTTACAGAGACGGACGAGTGTAAGTCATTGATCATTTCTTGTTGGGGCTGAGAGATACGCTGGTTTTGTTTTTACTAATACAGTTATTTGGCCTTGCTTTGCTTGATGTGATAATATTCTATACTAATCTTACTCTTATCTGGCACTTGCAACTCTAAACCACATTCTGCCATGATGCAAGATTGCAAGATTGGATATGGCACGTGAAATGTAATATACCCAAATAGATGTTTCGGCTTTGCTTAGCACTTGGGACGATTTTTGAAGTTTTTACACTATTGAGTTTTTTCTTAATCTTCAAGAATGTGTTACCAGCTTATACTTAGCTTGGTTGGTAAACTATTTATCGAGAGTGCTCTAAACTTACCTATCAGTAAAAATACTTTTATTTTTGAGCAAATACTTGCGTTTAACTGAGTAAACTATGAATACTTGATAAGTCAAAATCCTTCGGTCGTTCTAAAAACTAGGTGCTTGAGTTCCGCCCAACTATATCTTAAAGCAAAAACTTAAGGCTCCGGCGACAGCGGCTCGCAATTTCGAGGTGCGATTGGCTATTATTTCATTATATTTCATTTCGGGGAGGTTTTTTGAAAGAATAACTGTAAAGTGACACGCATAAAAATGATTTCTGACTTAAGCACATTTCCCATATATTATTGTATTATTTGTGTTCGAACAGTATTTATGCGTGTCACTTTAGAGTTATTCTTTCAAACAACCTCCCCGAAATGAAATAAAATGAAATAATAGCCAATCGCACCTCGAAATTGCGAGCCGCTGTCGCCGGACCCTTAAAAGAATAGCTCAAGTTTATAACAGACTTCATTCTTACTTACAATGATTAGGTCGGTTATAGTACTCACAACCAAATAGTTTACCGATTCGGCATTCCAATCGTAAACAAGATGTTATCTGATTCAGATTTCGCATACCAAGAGGCGTTTCTGGCGACTTATCGTACGTGGGTGTCACCGAGTGGCCTGGTCGCGCGACTAGTGCGGCGCGCCAATCACTTCAAACCGCGGCCGCATGAGCTGAGATCCACACTCAGTCTACTCACGAGAGTCGTCAATGACTTGACGTAAGTATTTCATTCAACGCCATTCTAAAGCCTGCCTCATACAAACGTATCTGGTACTCACAATTTGCATCATCGTCATATAAAGCTGACGACTTAAGGGTCCGGTGACAGCGGCTCGCAATTTCGAGGTGCGATTGGCTATTATTTCATTTTATTTCATTTCGGGGAGGTTGTTTGAAAGAATAACTCTAAGGAAACACGCATAAATAATGTTCGAACACAAATAATACAATAATATAAGGGAAATGTGCTTGAGTCAGAAATCATTTTGGTATTAGGTAAACGTAAGACCAAACATACTAATACCAAAATGATTTCTGATTCGGGCATGTTTCCCTTATATTATTATATTATTTGTGTTCGAACAGTATTTATGCGTGTTTCTTTAGAGTTATTCTTTCAAACAACCTCCCCGAAATAAAATAAAATGAAATAATAGCCAATCGCACCTCGAAATTGCGAGCCGCTGTCACCGGAGCCTTAACATAGGCCAGTACAGCTGTAATAAAGTATCCTGAACTCAGTTGAAGTCATTCATAAATAAACAAACAGGTAAAAGCAGATTGCCCAGCAAAATATGGATGGCTACTAAATCACATGTTACTTTTCAGAATGGGCGATCTAGATTGTCCGTTGATGCAAGAGATAATGGAGTTCATCTACTGGCTAGTTGACGCCGAAGAACTTCCAATAGCCAAAGCATTGAGGCAAATTCTAGTCGATAAACAAAAGCAGTTGCACTTCCAACAGACGAATAACCGTTATGAGTATGATAACCCATGCAATGGATCTGTCTCGCTCCGTCGCGATACGCTCTTAGACTTCAAGGCAGGTGACCTTGCTGAACAAATGACGCTTTTGGACTCTGAACTGTTCATCCGAATCACCACCGCTGAAGTCCTGTCGTGGCCGAGAGATCAATCGGAAGAGAGTAATCCTAATCTCACGCGATTCACGGAACACTTCAATAAGATGAGCTATTGGGCGCGCTCGCGGATATTAGAACAGGTATGCCCACAAATTAAAGTTTGTATATTAGATATAACCTAATAAATACAATTTTCAAACAAAAATCTATTTACATACAAGTTGCGCCCCGCGGTTTCACCCGCGCAGATTTAAATCCCGGTATTCCCACGGAATAAAAAGTAGCCATGTGCTATTCCAGACTATAGTATATCTCTGTCAAGTTTCATCCAGATCCGTTCAGCCGTTCCGGCGTGAAAGAGTAACAAACCATCCATCCATCCATACTTACAAACTTTCGTGTTTACAATATTAGTAGGATAATAGGATAAAGCCGTGCGCAAAACATCGTTAGAAAATCTGGAATCAAAATCACATATGAAATACATAACTAGTTCATAAAGATAATTCATTTAATCGTTTGTAAATACAGATTTACATAATAGTTATTGGAAAGGGTATAACAAAGATCAATACGTACCCTACGTATATATGAATCTTTGTGCTTGTGCTATTGTTATCGATGCAATTATAATGGTGATGATACGATTCTGACATAAAAGTGAAACAGACCATGGAATATTACAGTGTTGCATGGTGCCAAGAGTTACGCGATACTGTATTATTAAATTTTTACTAGGTAATAATCTAACGAAAACGAGACTAGCGGAACTGATCGATAGTCTGTATTAAGCCCATTCTATGATATAAGTGTTAGCTTTGAAAAAGCCAATATTTTTTAGGACCGGTCTCAGTTTTCCGTCAACTTTCCTTGTTCATCAACTTATCGGTATTTACTTAATTTAGTTCGAGGAAAGTGCTCAATAACTAATTAAAACAAAGATATTGAGATAGCTAAAAGTAAAAGTAAACAAATTTTCTTAAGAAAGTTACGCTGGGCTGGCCTGTTTATCTATTGGAACGTGGCATTTGTAACGTTTCAAATTATGGTTAAGTGTCCGCTTCACGTAACTGCGGCAGTATACTTTATACTAGCTTTTAAAAGCAATATTTATGGGTCATTTTGTAAACATAATGACGTATAAATAAATAAGCAAAATCCCCACGCCGCAATTCGTATGTCTGTCTTTCCGTACAATCGTATCAAAAGGTACATATTTGACATGATAAGTATAATGCAAAATGGGACTTTATATTTTTCCAATTTTTATGTATGAAAACTTACTTGGACCAAAATTTTATTTACGCTAAATACTGACCTCTGATCTTTGTAATGCCATTGGCAACAACTTAACCGATTGCGATTTTACATAACTCAATTCAGTGGTTTTATATCTTTAAAAATTTTCTTTTGTGCGATCGAGATAGCGGCGCGCCATATTATGCTGCACCTTAACCCATTCTTATCACAGGACAGTGTTTTTTTTGTTTCTGTTAGTTTAGCTTCTTTTCTGTAGTTCTGTATTATGTACCTGCTCAATTTAACGTTTATGTTTTACTAGTTGCGCCCCGCGGTTTCAACCGCGCAGATTTAAATCCCGGTATTGCCACGGGATAAAAAGTAGCCTATGTGCTATTCCAGACTATAATCTATCTCATTGCCAAGTTTCATGCAAATCCGTTCAGCCGTTCCGGCGTGAAAGAGTAACAAACATCCATCCATCCATCCATCCGTACTTACAAACTTTCGCGTTTATAATAGTAGTAGGATTTAGGTTAAATAATATCTTTCTTTCCTTCATAAGTTAAATTTTGCAGGAGGAAGCCCGGGAGCGCGAGAAATACGCGAGCAAGTTCCTGAAAGTGATGAAAGCGCTCCGCAAGATGAACAACTTCAACTCTTACCTCGCGCTGGTGTCTGCGCTGGACTCTCCCCCGGTGCGCCGGCTCGGCTGGCCGCGGTCCATCGTCGACACGCTGCATGACTATTGCACCATCATAGACTCCTCCTCCTCATTCAGGACGTATCGGCAAGCGCTGGCGGAGACGCAGCCTCCTTGCATTCCCTATATGTAAGTTATGAAACACTCTTATAGGTCACGTCACGTAAATGGAATGTTGGAAGAAGTGGGATAGGGTGTGATGGCGCGAGTGTTCTGTATGCGCAAACACATCACTCCAATTTTTTCCAGCGTTATTTTAAAATAACGCGACCTCTTTACTGCACCATCATAGACTCCTCCTCATTCAGGACGTATCGGCAAGCGCTGGCGGAGACGCAACCTCCTTGTATTCCCTATATGTAAGTTACTAGCTGCACCCCGTGGTTTTACCCGCGTAGTTTTAAATCCTGGTATTCCCACAGGATAAAAAGTAGTCTTTGTGCTATTCCAGACTATAATCTATCTCTCTGCCAAGTTTCATCCAGATCCCGTTCAGCCGTCCTGGCGTGAAAGAGTAACAAACCATCCATCCATACTTACAAACTTTCGCGTTTATAATATTAGTAGGATGACACACTCGTCTAAGTCGTGGCTCGTAAAAGTAACGCTGGGGGAGAGGGTGTGATGGCGCGAATGTTTTGTATGCGCAAACACATCCCCTCTACTTTTTCCAGCGTTATTTGATCTTTGAGATTTTTTTAGCTTTGATCTCCTTTAGTTGGTTGATTTGATAATGTCTTCTTAGAATATTTTCCGTCACATTGAACTTTTACATATCCGTTTTAACACCATTTTCATTTTACCATCTTTATGCCTCAAGTTGATGGACGCAGGGCAGTGCATCGTAAGGCACGTTCCTATAGTGCGTGACTTACGAAGCTTTGCTTTGTTTATAGGTGATGGTTACCACTTATCACCAGATGTGCCATCTGCTTGTTCCATCAGCTAGTTTTATAAAAAAACTAATTACAATAAAAATTCTGTTTCAGTGGTCTCGTCCTTCAAGATCTGACGTTCGTCCACATCGGCAACCCGGATCTACTGCAAGACGGTAGCATCAACTTCACCAAGAGGTGGCAACAGTACCACATTATGGAAAATATGAAGAGATTCCACAAAGAGTGCGTAGAACTTGTTTATTTCACTACGTTTTGTTAATGTGGCGGCTATGTACCTAGCCACAGCAAACGGGCTGACGAGTAGGTTTTATTGTTTTATGTAGCGTCACTCGTCAGTCGCGTTGCACAGCCCTTCCCGTCAGGTTCGGTCACATAGCAAGTGTAAAAGACAATACAAAATAGTTTCCAGTGATACAGTTTTATTATTTCACACCCCTCACACGTCTCAACGGAAAGTAAGGAGCAGCACTAGACATAGAAGACATCTTTACATTGGTGACCCTGGACAATTGAACATTTCAATTTGTTACGCGTGACGTGTGAAAATTTGTGAAACATGAATCCCGCAACTACATTAACTCCCGCGACTCCTGCAGTTTCCGGTAACACGGATCTGGAACGGATGGATATGGCAGCCATATCGCTTACATCCAGGATTCCAGATTTTTGGCCTGATCAGCCAAGAGTCTGGTTCATTCGTACGGAAGCGATATTGGCGCCACAAAAGATCGGAGATGAAGCAAAATTCAACATAGTGGTATCAAAGCTGGGAAAAGAGGTCATACAACAGGTTACCGACGTGCTGGTGAATCCGCCGGAGCAAGGGAAGTATGACACGCTACGCACACGACTCTTGGCTGTTTACGAGGAGTCAGAGAACCGGCAGCTACAGAAACTGATTGGGGAAATGGAGCTAGGCGAGCAAAAACCCTCGCAACTTCTCAGGCGCATGCGAGATTTAGCCCGAGGGAAAGTGCCCGATGATACTTTACGCATATTGTGGCAAGGTCATTTGCCTCAAGCGGCGAGAGCGGTACTCGCTGTTACGGAGATCAAAGAGCTCGAGAGCCTCGCCAACATTGCTGACAAAATTTTGGAGACGACGCGACCCGTGAGCAGCGTAGCTGAAGTAGCTGAAGCCTCATCCAGTAACAGCACGAGCAAGATCCTGGCTGAGATAGCAAAAATCAATGTTCGCCTCAACAACATAGATCGCTCGAGATCACAGCAGCGTGGAAGAGGAAGTCGCAGTCGCTCGTACTCAGCACCGGCGTCGCGAGATGCATCCCAGCAGCGACGCACCCCGAAGAGTCCAGACTGGTTATGCTTTTACCATTTTCGCTTTCGAGGACGTGCCACTAAATGTAACCAACCTTGTGCGTGGGTGGAGAAGAATGATAAAAATGCGGAAAACTAGAGAGAGTGCAGGCCACGGCGGAAGTCTGCACCATTTCACCATCCCACCGCCTCTGCGTGACCGACCGTCAAAGTGGTCTACGTTTTTTGGTTGATTCAGGTGCGAATGTTTCCGTTATTCCACGACAAAAAAGACTATTTCATGAAAATAAGTGTTCGGAGTATAAACTATACGCGGCCAATGGCAGTGAAATTAAAACATACGGCACGAAAACTCTAGAACTTGACTTTAAACTACGTCGTCCGTATCGGTGGAATTTTATAGTGGCGGATGTCAAGCAACCGATCCTAGGTGCCGATTTTTTATCGCACAATCGACTCATAGTGGACCTAAGTGAGCGAAAGTTGATAGACAAAGTGACAAGCTTAAGCGTTATCGCTACGCTAGTGGATCACAGTGAGTTACCTATCGATACGGTAGATAGTGATCACCCGTACTCAGAACTCTTACGTAAGTATCCGGATATCACTAAACCGTTGTCATTCAAAGAACCATCGCGTCACGGTATTTATCATCACATCGAGACAACCGGACCTCCAGTGTTTGCGCGGGCCAGGCCGCTACCACCTGCCCGATACAACGCCGTCAAGGAGGAGTTCCGTCTGATGCAAGAAATGGGTATCTGTCGACCATCGAAGTCAGCGTGGGCAAGTCCTCTACACGTGGTACCGAAGAAGAATGGAGATCTACGGCCTTGCGGTGACTATCGCCGGCTGAACGCGGTAACTAAACCTGATCGCTACCCTATACCACGCCTACAGGATTTCACCTACTTACTCGCAGGTAAAAACATTTTTTCTACGCTTGATATAAACAGAGCTTACCACTGCATCGAGATCGCACCGGAAGACGTCGAGAAAAGCGCAATCATTTGTCCCTTTGGTCTTTTTGAGTTTACAAGACTCGGATTTGGATATAAAAATGCAAGCCAGACTTTTCAACGCTTTATGAATACAGTACTACAAGGACTAGACTTTTTATTTTGCTATATCGACGATATACTTGTAGCGAGTGATAACGAGACAGAACACAAGGAACACTTAAGTATGATTTTCTCTAGGTTCAGTGAATACGGTATTACTTTAAATCTTTCAAAATGTTGTTTAGGTCAAAGTAAACTAAATTTTTTAGGTTTCGAGGTATCAACTGAAGGGATACGACCTTTGGAAGGAAAAGTTGAAGCTATTAAAAATTTTCCTAAACCACAGACTATCGAAGAGTTGCGCAGATTTTTAGGTATGCTCAATTTTTATCGAAGCCACCTTCCAAATGCCGCATCGCATCAAGCAGAGTTGAATAAGTATCTGCATGGTACCAAGAAAAAAGATAAAACTACTATTGTATGGACGGACTTATCTAACAAGGCGTTTGAGCAGTGTAAAGAGAGCCTACAGCATGCTTGTACATTGTTGCATCCGATAGCGAATGTCCCGCTCGCACTTATGACCGACGCTTCGAATTCCTGCGTAGGTGCAGTTTTGCAACAGTACGTCAACAATTCTTGGAAGCCGCTTGGTTATTTTTCAAAGGTCCTATCAATCGTACAGCAAAAGTACTCAACTTACGATCGTGAACTTTTAGCCATTTTTATGGCGATAAAACACTTTCGTAGTTTGCATGAGGGAAGAACTTTGATCATTTACACAGACCATAAACCATTAGTTTATGCATTTTCAAAAATAAATAGTGACAACGAGATCCCTCGTCGCACTAGACAGCTCATGTTTATAAGCGAATTTACGACCGACATACGTCACATAGTAGGTTCTAAAAACATTGTAGCCGATACTCTCTCGCGCGTAGAGACAATTTTTTGCCCAACGTCTATTGACTACGCAGAATTAGCAGAAGCACAAGCGCGCGATAGTTACGTCACCAGTGACCACAGTGTGCACCTGAAGCGTATCGGATTACAGAGTTGCGACAAGGAAATATACTGCGATGTTTCTACGAATACAGTTAGACCGTACCTACCAGAATGTTTTCGTCGAATAGCTTTCAAAAGCGTCCACGATCTAAGTCATCCCGGTATACGTACTACACGAAAGCTAGTAGGTCAAAAATTCTTTTGGCCTAATATGAACCGCGATGTAGGAATTTGGTCTAAAACTTGTATACAGTGCCAACGAGTTAAAGTACAGAGACACACAGTATCGCATCTTCAAGATTTTCCATCATCTGGCCGATTCGAACATATACACATTGATTTAGTAGGCCCGCTACCTATTTCTTCGGAAGGCTATAGGTACTGTCTAACTATAATCGATAGAAACACAAAATGGCCGGAAGCTTTTCCTATCAAAGAAATGACTGCGGACACTGTCGCTAAAATGGTATACGAAGGATGGATAGCACGTTTCGGTTGTCCCCTTAGACTCACTAGTGACCAAGGTCGACAGTTCGAGAGTTCATTATTTTCAAGGTTAATGCATTATATGGGCATTGAAAAAACGAGAACCACCCCATACCACCCGCAAGCAAATGGCATGGTTGAGCGGTGGCATCGTTCTTTCAAAGTCGCCATAACTGCACGGTTAAATTCTACGTCATGGGTTACTGAGTTACCTACCGCTATGTTAGGGTTACGTGCTACGCTTAGGCAGGATAGTGACGTAAGTGCAGCGGAAATGGTATACGGGCAAGCACTAAGAATGCCTGGTGATTTTTTCGATCATAAATGTGACAAGCAAACTTTAGGCACTTTTGACACTGTAGCAGAAAGTATTAGGAACACTATCAGGAGTTATAGGCCCGTTGCAAAGTCTCATTGTAACTCACGTAATTTTTTTGTTCATCCTGACCTAAGTCAAAGTAATTTTGTTTTCATAAGAAATGACGCTGTACGTAAACCTTTTACACCGACTTACAACGGTCCCTACCGTATTGTAAAAAAAGGAAATAAGGTATATAAGATACAGATCAATGATAGGCAGGTATGTATATCCATAGACAGGTTAAAACCGGCTTATTTAATGGCAGAAGATGAACCAACACCACAGAGAAGCACTTCGTGCACTGTACCGCCAGATAGCGAAGGTACAGACGGAAGGTTCAATGCATTCCCTAGTATCGTACCTCAGAGAAGTTTATCAAACTCTGTGCCCCTGGATAATGATAATGGTACAGATGGTACAGATCGGAATGAGCCAAAAACGACCAGAAGCGGTCGTTTATCAAAAAAGCCCAAACGGTATATACAAAGCATGCATGAAAAGCATGTTACGTTTAGTGATTAGTTAGATTTTTTTTTGTGTTTTTAAAGTAAGATAGTTATACACATTTTTTTTTTTTAAATGACTTTATTGTATTCAGCATAGGAATTTATTTACATCGGAACTTTTTATAATTATATACAAATAATTTTTTTGATGAGCTAACATAAATTAGATACTTGATTTATTGTAATGGAAACTTACTTATACATTGATGAATTGATACACACATTAATATAATTCAATAGGTATTGATCAGCGTAATTCGACCAAGCTTATTTGAAAGCACGAGGTATTTATTCAGTTCAATCGTAAATGTGATGTCAATTGAGCTATTCCCATTTTCGCATTTATTTGAAAACCTTAAAAACATGGGCAAGCAACAGAGCAAGGAGGAAGTTATCATTGCTCAGAGCGGAGGAGAGGCCTCCAAGGAGCAACTCTCTACGATTGGTTGGATGATACTAAGCATCATCATCCTGCTCATCGCTATTGTCATATTTTTCGTTTGGAACTACTTCAAGAAAAGAACTCAGTTATGGTTCCAACGTCAAGTACATGGTCGTGGCCTGCAGATGGCGGGTATGGCGACCACACCCATGGCTACGCCAGCTGCACCCTTCAGCGTGCAGATGCAGCCAGCAGCATCTCAAGTGATCTAGTGTTAAAGTATTAAAATAGAATCAAATGTGTGCAAAGCTTAAAACGTTTGTATCAAGTCATCTGTGTAGCATTATCGTATAAAGTTTCCAAAGTTTTTTTCTCTCAATAATTTAATTTTCTATTAACAGCATAAAGGATGTTTGTGGAAGTAGAGTAGGTAGTTAGGTACAGCCAACTCGGTAATTCGAGTCAAGACACATTGCAAAGTAGCGAGCTACTGCAGCGAAAGCAAATTTGCAATTGTTTAGACTGCACGTAGGTAGTGTACCTAACTGGAATTGACCTACAGGATGATATTTTGTTTATGTACATTTAACTTTAAAATATTTTTTTCTTCTTAAAAAAAAAAAAAAAAAAACTTTTTTTAAGAGGGGGTGTACTGTGGCGGCTATGTACCTAGCCACAGCAAACGGGCTGACGAGTAGGTTTTATTGTTTTATGTAGCGTCACTCGTCAGTCGCGTTGCACAGCCCTTCCCGTCAGGTTCGGTCACATAGCAAGTGTAAAAGACAATACAAAATAGTTTCCAGTGATACAGTTTTATTATTTCACACCCCTCACACGTCTCAACGGAAAGTAAGGAGCAGCACTAGACATAGAAGACATCTTTACATTAATAATTTCCGATATTACACAAAAAAGTTAGAAATTAATCAATTGATACAGCAAAACACCTCTTCCTCTAGATATAAGATGCTTTTTTTATGCCGCATTAATGAATTAGCTTTCACTTCCTTAATCATATTGTAAAATATCCTATAAGAAATTGACAAAACAATCTAACCCGACAGCAGACAATACAAGTTCAAGAAGAACGAGCGCATCCAGGCGATGTTCAACGAGTTCGACGACGTTCTGAGCGAGGAGGCGATGTGGCAAGTCTCCGAGAGCATCAAGCCGCGCGGGGGGCGGGCGAAGGCGGTCCCCGCGCCCGCCTCCGCTTCCGCGCCCGCCGCCGCTTCCGCGCAGACCGCCGCTTAGCGAATAGCAGACCTAAATGTAAGTTACACACACTAACCCCCGGTTTCTGAACGCACGATCAACACTAATCGGCTGTCAAGTCACTTGCTGTTTCAGCTTTTACTTCAAATTAGATAGATAGCAAGTGACTTGACAGCCGATTAGTGATCGCGCTTTCAGAAATCGGGGGTAAGTGTAGTGTTTGATGATGATGACCGCCTTCACAGCTCAGTTGGTAGTAATTTCTTTCCTTCTGTGCCGCAGAAAGTGGGTTCGATCCCCGCCGAGAACAAATTTTTGCTACTAAGATTTACCCTTAAATTAAAGCAGCAGTTAAGTTTTACTATAACTGCTTATGAATTAGTTTATGACCATATAAGGAAATAAATAATTTTGTATCTGTATTTTCGTATTTGTATTTAGTTTATGTGCAATTACTTTTATTTTATTTCCAGGTAAAAATCCAAAGAATAATCGGAATAAGACGAGATTGGACGTGATGAGGAAGGAATTGTAAGTAAGATAGATTGTGATTTATCTGTCCTAAAAAGGCCTAATTAATACTAGTGTATTTGTTGGTAATTGTGCGTTTTCATCTGTGATCGATCCGGGAGTGAATGTTTTGAGTGGAATAGTCGAGAAAGTGACGAGTGATGCGTTCTACTCGCTTACGGTTTCAATGCTTTCCATGTTCAGCAATATTATATACTTAACTAATTGAACAAGCCAAATAATCTGTATCAGTATTTGAATCGAGATATTGTAGTCTTTTACATATCAGCATGTGACTTGAATGGTTCTCTTAAGTAACGAGCGACGCGACGCCTTGAGTAATCTCTACACTGTGGTGATTCCAGGCACAATAGTCTTCCTATTGTGTTTTGGACTGATCTGTGTCAAACTAGAAGACAAACTACGGTTCTAAGCAACAGTGGCAGTACTATGACAGTAGTAGCACCATCGTTCATTATGATATGAAAGTTTTAGGCTTCTATCTTGATTCTTGTTGTAATGCCATTGATGTTATTATTGTGTAAGCAAGCTTCGAAAGTTAACATTCAATACATCGAATTAGGAAGAAAATTTTTGAAATCTTAGAATTTGTAGTTACAATGAAGTTGATTTACGTAAATTGTTAAGCATTTTAAACGTATTCGATTATAATGCTCGTAACGTTATTTACTATTTTAGAGTGATTTATAAACTTACGTAACTTACGTACGTAAGTGCCTACATATATGAAATGGGATAGCTTCTCTAAATCAGTGAAATAATGATTGCACGTAAACAAAATGCAGTTCTTTGTCGGGCTTTAAGGTAACCCCAGATACAGCCTTAGTTTTTAATGAAACGATAGTCATATTTTTATACAGAAGTTTTAACGCGAACGCGAACACATCTTATACATATCAATAAGTGTGTGCCAAATACAGTTTACAGAAATCTCCCATTTCGATATACGAAAAGCAAACTTACTAGCTAAGTATAAGTACAAAAGTATGTATTTATTAGACAGAGCTCTCATTTATAGTAAAATGAGAGCTCAAATTGCTACTATGCTCGCATTATTCGTAGTTAGTTTGACATTTTCTAATAAAATAAGGGTCTACGGCTAAACTAAATTCAAATGCTCGAATATCGAGATAGTTTCAGTAATACTTACCTATGTACCAATAAGCAATCACTTTTCATATAAATAAACTGAATTAGGTAAGATAATAAATATCCGATTTAAAATTTGAACTACGAATAAAATTATTCTACCTTTTCACAGTAGATTCATGTTTTTGAAATGGTTGAATAATTTTTAACGTTAATCTTCTATAGCTACATTTAATTAAAATCATATGGTCGAATGAATATCGTTATTACTCGAATGTCCCTACTCTAAAAACTTTGAAGCCGACCGACTTTAAAATAAATTAAAAGATTGAAATGTGTTATGCCAGTGCAAATATTTTGCGGCATTGCGATTATTTGATACAATGTTATGCTCTCAGACTTTAAAATTGAATGTATCTTTTTATTTTTGATATTCAAATTCTATATTTTTCCTATGGGTTGCTACCTGCAAGGAAGCAAACGATTTTGTAATGAAGTACTTTTGAGATCTATACTTATCTTCACTGTTTGCGTGATTTTAGTCTTAATTGTAAGGTTTAGATTGTCATTACGGACTTTGGAGCCGGTTAGTTAACGTATGGGATAAAAAATGAAATACACTCGATTATACTAGCGTAAATGATAACGTCTTGAATAGATAGTAATAGGAAATGTAAACACCAATTTGTAAATTAATAAAAATAAAATTTATTCCCATTTGACAGCAACGAATAGCAAAGAATGTTAATGTAATTAGAAAATAATACAAAAAAAATCTATTGCGGATAAATTTTATTTTAATTATTATGATCAGCATTTATTTGCCTTATTGACAGAGCCTTCAATGAAATAGCAATAAAAATTGATTGATCGTAGATTTTCTGCACAATTTGTGATACTACTCATGTAGAGTGCCGCTTACTACTGAGTCTTTTGACGTCCTCTATTACGTAGGCAATTATATTAGACGAATGTTAGAAGTAAGCGTAAATAAACCCCACTTTCTCGGGTTTTTTTCCAATGGGACCGGTTGACTGACTGTTTTTGATCAAGTTAG
Source organism: Plemyria rubiginata (assembly GCA_963576535.1). Classification (NCBI taxonomy): domain Eukaryota; kingdom Metazoa; phylum Arthropoda; class Insecta; order Lepidoptera; family Geometridae; genus Plemyria; species Plemyria rubiginata. Next base: position 8,634,165 of record OY754908.1, on the reverse strand, counting down.
GATTTCTCCTCAAACTCCCTTTCCAAGAATATATTGTTGTCTGGGAAGTTGACTTTGTCTACCTAGCCAAAAAGTATTTACTTCAACGCATCAAGATCAATAATACAAGAAAATCCTAGCTGCCTCTGAGGTCAGTCTACTGGGGTTATTGGAAAGACCTAATATCTCGCTAGGGCCGGTATTAACACTGTGTTATAATCATTAGTGATCGATATTGCGATTGGCATTATGGAATACACGTAGCCTAAGTCATACGTAGAATAGATGCGCAAGTGTTATTCTTGTATTGATAAATAAATAGATGAAACTATAGTTAAAAGCAATACAGTGTAATACAAGCTTAAGATTATAATGATTGCATCGATCTGGTAGTTGTGTCGTTCAAAAGGGCCTGTCCCAAGCAATAAGTAACTAGACCAATATTTAGAACATTTTACAGTGCTTTACTGAAGTTATGTGCTTATATTATATATAGATATTTTGATTTCTAGATAAGTTGTAGGGTATGTTACCATTATTGTCTGGTATTATTATTATTTATTTAGTGGATTATGAATTTGTGGAACGGTTTGATATGATTATTAACTAAAATATATTAAAGACTGCCTAAATTAAATATTCTATGTAATTTAACAAGTTACTTTAGTGGAATATTGTTTATTTTATTTATCTTCGTAGCAGAAATAGCCTATGGACATTATTTTGTCAATACGTTTATTGATATTTATTACGTGTTTATGCATTATTATTATAAAAAAATAGTAAGTAAAACGTGAACAGCGTACATATTTTTGTTGTATTAGCAAGTTCAGTATTATGTTAAAAATGCCATAATGTATGAAATGGACAAAAGTATATATTTTTTTGTTTATTTTGTGTGTTGGTTTTATTTTTGTATTATTGATTATTACTTCTAAGTAAAGTTTTTTATATAATTTAATGTTTATTTTATTTGTAAATTACTTTTTCATATACATAATTTCACAATAAAATATGAATTGCATGCTTGTACAGTATACATTTTGTGTGTCGATTTCTTTTGTAATTAATTTGTAAATTAAATATAGCACGATATTTACAACAAAATGTTGTTTTTGTTGTACCTGCCTCAATAGTAACTTACACCATAGATATAATTCATTAGTTAGTCAGTACGTATGCTGGCTCAAGGACCTAACTTTTATCGTTAAGTGTAATAGGTACAATACATGATAAAGTGATTTCAAAAGGCCACTGACATACAAACAATGATAACCACATGGGCTCCTGGCGAGGTTCTAAGTGAGAATCTTCATAGATAACTCAAGCCACTTACTAGCCTAAGTATATAACCATGTTGAATGTAGCAGTACGTCTAATTAGGTAGGTGATATACCAAGTATCCCGTTGTGTCGTTTCTACCTGCCCCTATAAATGCACGGAACATCGCCACGCACTTTAGTATTTACTGTGCGTATTTTAGTAGACAGACGGTCGAAATAGCGTTATGGAAAGCTGAGTAAAATGCTAGTCGTAATGTTATACGCCTGTTTCGTTTTCGCCAGTGCCGCGCCCTTACAAGATACCCAAGGAATTGAGAGTTTATTTCTTCTGTTTGGAATCGGAGGTAAGTTGTTGGCATTAAGAGCTATATCCTCTAGTCTAACTAGTGAGCAAGACTAGAGGATACAGCTATAAATGCAGTAGGTAAAAAGTACTGTTTGGCAACCTTAAGTCGCGCTTACACGGACAATTTCCTGACCAATCATTGCTCGGCAACACGAATGACGAATGGATCAATCTGTAGTAGGTAATTATAGCGGAGCGATATGCAGCAATTTCAAAAAATCCAGCAAAGATTCGGCAATATGGCTTCTAATTGCTCCTTAATGATACTCCAGGTTGATCGATTCGAGTTGCCGAGCAACTATTGGTTAAAAAAATTATCCGTGTAAGTGCACCTTTAGACCACCATTGTGTAGGTACTATTCTGTTGTGTTCTGAGTTGTATTCCGCTATGCCTGCTTACAGCTGCATGCTTAGAATAATAAGTGGACGATTCATTTTAGATCTCTACATCCACGTTTCAAGCAATTCTTTGACATAGTACGCGTAGTCTTGTCCGTCTGTTCCTCCTGTGGTTCCTTTTTAGTAATTATGCGTCAGGGCGATCTGAGGAGTCCCAGAAGCATAACGTGTAACTAACAGAATCTGATGTTCTTGTTAGTGGCACCTTCTGCATTACATAAGTAGGTAACTAAGATCAACGTAACGTAACATAATGACAATAATAATTATTAGTGAGGTGTAATCATTGTCATGCATGTCTAAAGGCACTGTTAGTGATTTCTTGTATTAACGGTAAATGTGTTATAAAAATACTAGCACTCGTGCCAAAGCGCATTACAAAAAAAAACACTTTCTACAACCTGACCTTTATTGTTACAGTACCTATGTAGTATTGAATTGATCTATTATTACAGTACCTATGTAGTGTTGAATTGATCCACTTTATTTAGTGTATTTACAAATCTTTCGTTTTTAGAACTAGACTTCCGCGTTCGCGTTCCTTGTTTATACTCATGCTTATCCCAGAACCGATGACGTTACTGGCACCTTCAGAGAACAATGGTAATAAAATATTAAAGCTATAATTATCAAGAGTTTATTTTTCCCCGCATAGTAGACCCAGATCAAGGAGAATTTGGAGAATATTTTGAGGGCGACATGATTCTGGATGCAGAACAAAAACGCGCTGTCTCTGAAGCTATGGATGCAAGAAATGGGTTAAGAGGCGGAGCCAAACGGTGGCCAAATAGAACCGTTGTATACCACATTCAAGAGGATCATTTTGGTTCGTATGTTTTCTAACAAAGTATGAATGTAAAAACATACATGGCTTTAGTCCTTAAAATAAAAATAGGTTTTTTTTTATTGAAACAGATGAAGATCAGGTAAAAATTATTGAAGAAGCTATGGCAGAGATCTCAAACAACAGTTGCATCTTATTCAGTCAAAGACAGGAAAATGAACAGGCTGTTCTTATTCAGGTAAACTATTTTCGAAATATTATAAGTAGGTACCTATTGTGACAGTACACCTGGCTTCTTTCAAAAAACAAAGGAATCTACTTTTTCTTTCATTCCTTCTTAAAACTTGGTTTTTGATTAACTGACAGACAATCTGTAATTGCAGGCACATGAGGCTTAACATCTGTATGCCTCAAGTTGATGGACGCAGGGCAGTGCATCGTAGGGCACCCTCCTATTGTGCGTGACCTACGGGGCAATGTTTTGTTTATAGGTGATGGTTACCACTTAACATCAGGTGGGCCATCTGCTTGTTCCATCAGCTAGTTGTATAAAAAAAAATCTTTTGAAAACCTTTTGGAGGTTTGGATCGTTTACTGTAGAAGTTGAAACTCATGTCTCTTAGTAGGTATACCCACTGGTATTTTCTTGGTGCCGACTACTGTAGTAGATACTTATTTCTTTTATCTGCCGTCACCTAAAGACCGCGTATAAAGCTTAATAAACGTGTAGGTGATATGCAAAGTTTTTATTTATTCAGGGTTCAGGAAAAGGATGTTTCTCTAGCGTTGGCTACAGCACTCCAGACGAAGACGGTGAAATCAGTCAAGTACTGAACTTAGCCAAAGGTTGTTTCAAACATGGGACAGTTGTGCACGAAATGCTCCACACCATAGGCTTCTATCACATGCAAAGCACTTATGACAGAGATGAGTATGTCCAGATCGTCTGGGAGAATATTATCGCTGGTTTGTTTATCCTTTATTTTTGTCTGACTCATTGCATGCTTGCCACGTCGTCTTTTAGATATTGGTGCCAATTCTGTTATTAAATTTCCCTAACCTAACCTAATTTGACAGCACTAAAAATATTGCCATCCCTTTCTAAAAGACCGAAACAACAAGGACGGATTTTAGAGCTGTCAGATTAGGTTAGTTTAGGATAATGCAACAACAGATCGACACCACTGACGCTGTCCTTTAGGTTCGCCTTGCCTATTAATCGAAGGCAGTGGAGTGTGATCTGATCAGCCTAGACATGCTAATGCTAACGTTGCCAGACACATTAAAAACCTTATTAACCAAGCCAGAAATATACTGTCCGCCTGATTTGTAAACTGCGATTACACATAGGTAAGACCACAACTTTTACACACATAATGTATGATATTTTCTTGGTAGGTACCGAACATAACTTTGCGAAGTACAACAACGACACCGTGACAGATTTTGGAGTGGTATATGATTACGATAGTGTTATGCACTACCCTAAAACAGCATTCTCCAAAAATGGAAACAACACCATCATTCCTCTACAGGTAGAGCTCAAAATTATGGAGTTTGTTTGGATATTCTAACACTATGGAATTTTTATAAATAATTATTTTATTTTATACAGGAGGATGTCAAAATTGGTCAGAGAACAGGAATGTCAGAACGAGACATATTAAAGCTGATTAAAATGTATTGCGAAGAAACTGAAACTCAAAGTGAATTTTTCCGAGAGTGACTAGCAAGTATTTTACAACAGAACTCCTAATTAGTCACACACTACATTGTATCTCACACAAGTTGGTACCTAGTTAAGTATAGAATATTTATTACCATAACAATCGTTTTGAAGTTTTTACAGACCTATGGGAAAATTATTTATTTATTGTATTACAAAAACGTTTTCTATAAAAACAATATGCCTTAAGTAGGTCAGTCAAGTTGATCTCAATAGAAGTTTAGTAGAGCAGCGATTGCAATATTGTGCCAAAAACTTTATTCACCCATCAACTTTTTCTTCGTCTATTTTTTTGGAATGCCACTGCCTGCTACGAAAAAACGGAAGGTTACTGTTTTTTCGTATCTGGCAGTGGCATTGAAGAACTGGAGCATTGGAAATATCAAACTATTAAGTACGTAAATTGATCAGATTGGTCAATTAATGAAATGTTTGAACAGATACTCGATCAAGTGGAAAATGTATTTAACTGGATTGTAATCAACACTGAAGAGTCAAAACAGAAAATATACAAGGCTATCTAGTCAGACACTCGTAGGCCAACTAAAGTGTAACTTGACGCAAAATCTCCCACTTTCCTCTTTTCTTCCCACCTCGACTAGTCTTGGTAGGTACAAGTATAAGTGAAAACTTGCGGAAGTATGCAATTCTATTGATTTCGACAGAAACAATCACCATTGCTTTCTCACTTATTGCACCCACTGTAATTGAGTTATTGAACTATAGAAACCAAAATAACAGAATAACTCGCCCAGCAAATTTAGCAACGCTCTTGCATGTGGTAGCGGTGCACTGTCGCTGCTGTCGCAAGCCGCAGTTGCGGACCAACACCTTGTGAAATGGTCGTATCCGAAGCTATATTAAACCTCGCCCCTCCCTGGCACATTTTGTCCAACACAAAAAATCAAACGAGAGAGTAAAAGCTATCGATTGCGGAGCGAATTTACATAAAAAATATTAATACAAAAAAGGTTAATATGACACACTTCACCATGGAAAGTGCGAGTTGAATAGAAAACAATCGATTACTCATGCATTTGTGGAGGAAATTATTTATTAAAAGTAGGTTTAAGTTGGGATTATGATGAGGTTATTGTGGATTGTGTTTGTTGTTTGTGTGCTGAAGTGCTCGGCTATGTCTCGGAACGAGTTGGAGGAGTTTAGTGACTACTTACTCCAGACTTCTCAGTTGGACCTCAATGTCAAAAGTAAGTACTTACGTTAAATTTACACACTCTTGCGCTGCAAAGGTTCTTATTTTAGGAATAGAGTTGAGGCTTAAACTTTCTTTAACAGTGTGCTGACTTTTCGGTTCTCATATCAAGGGAATAAAAAAAAAGGTTGTTAAAAAAAGCCAATTCTCAGTGTATTGACTATAGTTTCTTTCGGAAATATTGAACCTGACTGTCGTTTTAGAAGGTGGGGGACCAGATGATGATTTTTTCGATGAAGACGAGGAAATATCAGATCACGCTTGGGAAGAAAGCGGAAAATTTGAAGGAGATTTGATCCTGAACGACCGACAGAGACGGCTCATAGTTGAAAACGTAGAGGGTCTGTCGAGAAACGGCCTCACAGACAGTTCTAAGCGGTGGCCTGACAATGAACTCATCTATTACATCCAGAAGGAACACTTCAGTGAGTATCTAGTTCTAAATTTGCAGTATTTTTTTATTACTTAACAAATATGGATAATTAAAAAAAAAAAAATTAATGCATTGTGATGCATGCGAGTTTCGAGAGAGCTTTCGAGTTTTTTTAATTGAGAAAAATATAATATGGTGTGTTTATGTTTGACTAGTTCTCGTGGATATAAAATAAGTTAGTAGATTGCAAAAGTTTAAAAAGCTCAATATAATTATTTTTTACTATTTGCAATAAATAAAAAACATTTTCAGACAGTGCACAAACCGAGGCAATCGAAAGAGGTATAGAAGACTTGGCGCAAGCTTCGTGCGTGAAGTTTCGGCCCTACAGAAAAGGAGATAGAGATGCCGTGGTCATACAGGTAAGCAAAAAATCATACATTCATTGTATGTTTTTGTCTTTTAGGAATAGGTAAAATGACAATTTGTTATATTTTAAAACAAAATTACAATGTTTATTACAACATGAAACAAGATTTCAATGAATATGTACAAAACTTAAAAAAAATTTTATTTCTGTGCTTTACATTTCCTACACCTAGCTCAAGCATAGAATGATGATAAATTTCTCTAAGGCGAACAATAAAGAGTAATCTAAATAAATAATACTTTACATTTGTCTAGCTAGCTAGGGACAGTTCAAGTTTGTGTAATACACTATTTTTCCTTACTGTAGTATTTTTCGGTTTATAGGGCAGTAGAAGAGGATGTTTCGCACAAGTAGGTTACCAAGGAGGTTTCCAAGTGTTGAACCTCTCTGGTCGCCATCCGGCGGGGCGTGGCTGCTTCCGCCACGGGACCGTGATCCATGAACTATTGCACACACTTGGGTTCTACCACATGCAGAGCAGTCCTGACAGAGATGACTACATAGATGTGAGATGGGAGAACATACTTCAACGTAAGTATTAATCCGTACCACCTACCTAAGGTTTGATATGGTTTGCTGAGGTAGGTAAGATTTTTTCTATTTGATCTTTTTCTTCTGTAACTAAAGGCACACACGTGCTCATAAATAAGCATGCTTATCTTGAGCATGCTCAAAAATAAACCGGCGTACGACCAAATAACCATGCTTATTTACTAGCACGACCTGTGTTCACACGTGCTTTTATTGCGAGCAAGGCTCGAAAAAAGCATGCTTTTAGATCGAAAATAAGCACGTGATACGAGTACGTTTCAAAACCGTCCATCCTAAAATAGTGGTAGTGTAGTAGGCAGTGGCAGTGGACCTCTTCAGGCTGATTGTGGTGGTGATTATTATTATACCTGACGTGTAGATGGACAAATTTTTTTTCATCCCACCATCTCGGAAAGAGTATTTTTGCTCTTCAATATCTGAGTGCAAAACCCGTTTTTATTCTCTAGAGGATAAAGTAAATTGAATTTAGAACATCGTGTGCACTAAGTTTGTGAATTAAAAAAAAACATTAAACCTATTTACTGCTACCTCTATGGTGCCGAATATATAATACAACTTTTTTTTTATTTGTTAAAAACTCAGACTCGGAACCTTCTTGGTGTTCTTTTTTCGATTTGCTTTGTACGCGGTTCTTTACGCAGCATTTTTTCACGTCATTGTTAAACCTTATATTAAAAACAAGAAACTTGAAAACAAGTGAAAAAACTAAAATGAGTGATTCTAGCGACGAGGAAGTTTGTTTGACGCCAACATGTGATTGTAAACTTTTTTTTTTGCATTTAGTCATTTCCTCGCTGAGGTGGAATGAAAAGTTACGTGTTGCACTCGAGTGCAAAGATTTTTCACCTCGTGCTATTTTGATTCCCTCGCTAACGCTCAGGATTCTAATTTTAAATCACTCGCTGCGCTCGTGATTAAATTTTAGAATCCTTCGCTTGCTCGGTCATCAAAATTGAACACGCGGTTAAAAAGCAACTTTGCACTCTTGTGTAACAAATAACTATTACTCTTTTCTTTTACATCTTATTTCTCGAAAGAATTAGAACCCAAATGTTAGAAGAACCACGGAAGAGTGCGAGAATTCGTTTGGATCCTGCAATGTAGAGCAGTAATCTTCTCGGCAAATAATATAGGTGTACCTACTGTTAGATATAGAAATACCACTATGAATATAATTACTAAATATCATAATAATATGATCTTGAGACTGACAGATTAATTTTAGGTTTTCAAATACCTACTGTGACGCAAGTCCTAAGATTTATTGAAGAAAGCTAGTTTCTTGTCTCAATCTTTCTCACACTAACCATAACTAACGCGTTGGCGTGTCCTACAAACATGGATTTGATTAATGATTATCGAATAGAAAAGCGTGAGTGGTAAACGCGACACACAATAAGAATATAAATCAAACCGGCTACGCGGGTCGAATGTCGGAATCGTGTAGAACGGGGTACTCGGGGCACGGATTGATTCAAGTGTAGGATTATTTTTAACCGACTTTACAAAAAGGAGGAGGTTCTCAATTCGATTATAGTATGTTTGTTACACAAGTACTCACTATGAAATGATTTTTGGATGATTCTTTTTTTGTCCGGTAATAGGGTAGACTGGGGTCAATTGAAACATTTTTGAGAAAATCGCTTGCGTAACTTTGCTTTATACCCCTATTTGTTAATTATTGGGTTTCAATACATTTAATTATACATTATTAAATATACAGAGGTGATGTTTTACTTTGTTTCCCAGCAGAAGTTCATTTTTTGTTTTTCGATGTATTAGATTAGCAGTCGTTTTTTTTATTTAATTATTATCGTTTTTATTTTATTAATTATTCTCGACACATTATGTGTAGGTACATAATTATGTGTACGTAAACGTATTGTTATAATTGTATTTTTAATTATCTACTCACATAATTTAGGTAAGTAAGTAGGTATTTTCAGATTTTTCAGCAACAAATCAGACTCACACCCCTAGGTGAATGCGCTGGCGCACTTTACTCTGCAGCGTCTGAAGCTACAAACAGGCCAACAAACTTGCCTTTTAAAAGCTCATAATCAACCTCTGCACTTAGCACGTGCATAATAACTCGATTTGTTTATTTGCAGCGACGCGGCATAACTTTCGCAAATACAACTCGTTTTCCGTGTCTGACTTCGGCGTGGGCTACGATTATGACAGCGTCCTCCACTACAGCCGGCGAGCTTTCTCCTCCAATGGCAAGGACACTCTCGTGCCGAAGCAGGTACCTATACTTGTTATATCAATTCCTGTGTACTTATTTAAATAGAAAACAATTATCAACGAAGCTAGGTTTAAACGTGTAGTGCGCGTCAGTCAAAAAATGAGGGGAGAGGGTGTGATGGCGCGAGTTATTTGTATGCGCACCCCAAACACATCCACTGTTTTCCAGCGTTCTTTTTGGTTGACGCGCACTATACCTACCTACATATATCCAGTTCGCTACAATATATCTCTATCTAAGCTACACGTACGTTGATATTGTTAATGTACCTAACTATGAATGTAATTGGGGTAGTAAACATTTTTTTTATTTCTAGAGAGGAGCATCAATCGGCCAGCGAATAGGACTTTCTGATAAGGACACTCAAAAACTAAACAAAATGTACTGCGATACAGACTCCAATAACTTTGAAGCCGACGAAAAACAGAAACCTAAAAAGAAGAAAAAACCCAAGAACCTTCCTTTTGACGGCCATGGCATAGGATATCACCAAGGTAAAACGCTGGTAATCAAGCTGCCCACATCGGAGAGTATTAAATTACCAGATGTTGCCACCATTGACTCGTTTGATTATTTTAGAAGCGCCCCGGAAACCATGTCGTCGCCGGAAGATGCAGTTAGTTATGGGGGAAAAGTAGCGTATCCTTACACGCCGAAACCGTTCACAGAGTATGTGCAAGAAAGCGACGGAGAGAAACCAGTTGACGGTGCTATTATTCTACAAAACATGGAAACACGCGACCACGCTGACGAAATGACATCCATAGAAGAAATGAATAGAGAAATAGCAGATTGGGAATATCCTACTTACTCACATACTGACCCAGATGCAGATAAAAACAGCCCAGACCAAAACAAAGAAAGTTTATCTGAGGAGTACGAAAGATTAGCCAAAACTGTAGCACAGAAAGTATACCCTGAAAGCCGGGGCTATGCTTTTGATGTAAATAAAAACTACAGTCAATTTTACAATCCACCTCAATACGAAGGGTCGGAGACGATTAGAAACTTGGATGAAAGATTCAGTACTAACAATGTCCCTCCTCATATTCAAGCTAGAAAACCAATTAGAATAACACAAGGTACCTATCTAAATGAGGGCGATGGACATTCAGTAAAAATGCCGAAAACTCAGTTTGAAGACACTGATTCTTCGTACAGAACATCATTTCCAATAAGAAAACCATATCAACCATATGAACAAACAGAAACTCCCAACTATGCTACTTCAGAGTACCTTAAAGATAGAGAAAACTATAGTCATTTATATTCTCCCAGAAAAAAAGAACAAGAGTCTCTACGACACAGACCAGCTAAATATAACCCACTTTCTTACTCAGACTATGTTACGATGGAACATAAAAGTAATGAGTCTGACGAACCTAGTTCTGACGAATACAATGATGATAGCACGGAGTCTCCTCAAAAAAACCAAGGATATTCACTTTTCGGTTCTCCAGTTCCATTGACAGACAACTGGTACAAACCCGTCTATGCGCGCTCGGGAGAAACAGCGCAGACATATTCAGAAGAAGTTTCGGCATCTCATGAAATGAGATAAGATGATAAATAATATAATTGCAATTATTAGGATTCCTTTAAACATTAAAAATTAAGACTAATGTTAATTACTATAGGTACCTTGTCTATCAATAAATTCGATTAATGTAAAGTTATGTTAGGTATGTACCTAGGTAGGTACTATGTTAATTTAGTCATAATAATTTACGCTTGTTGTTTTGTAGGAACTTACATTTCAAGATATAAAAATAATATTCTCGAAATCAGTTGTTTAATTTCTGTACCTACGAACTACATAATATTATTATCTAAACTACTACATAGGTACCTACTGGTGAATACGTTCCAAATGTAGGGTAGGTACCTACCCTTACTTTTCAGTAAGTACACCTACATAATATTATAAAAAGTACCTACTCTGTACCTATGTACCTACTTACGCGATGATTTATTGTGTGTACTCTAACGTACTCGAAAAGAAGCAGCGTTAGCAAAAAAATGGCGTCAGATTAGTTCATTACACAATACACATGGTTCATTCATTAAAAAATACTTTATAAAAGCGAACATTAAAAATGAAAATTGGATGTGGCCCTAACTACACCCGACATCAGAATCTCAAGCTCATTTAGCGCATCGCAGACGTCGAATATAATGTTTCATCTTGATAAGTATATGTACCTACCTACCTCTTAAATATTTTTAAACATCTCTATTATTCAGAAAATATTATATACTAGCTGGTACCCGCGACTTCGTCTGCGTACTTTTAATCTCTTCATCTCTTTTTTTCGCAATAAAAGGTAGCCTATGTTCTTTCTCAGGGTCTAAAGATTGTCTGTGCCAAATTTCATCAAAATCGGTTGAGAGGTTTAAGCGGGAAAGCGTAACAGACAGACAGACAGACAGACAGACAGACAGAGTTACTTTCGCATTTATAATATTAGTTGGGATTAGTTGGGATTTATGTAGCGTACTTGATCAGTACTAATAAAGCATCAGGTATTTTTAATTCTTAGGAATATCTTACCTATGTATGTATTAAAGTACATATCCTGTAAGTACATACTGATCTCTCTACATTAATCTTTTGGGTTTTATTTTAGCCTTGGATATTTTAGCTGATAAAAAACAAAAGCCGTTCTTACCAAAGAGTATACAATAACGTGTTCTTTTTTTTTTTTTTATTTAAAGGTCGCTGGGCGACCATACGTGTTCTTACCAAAGACTTTGTACTTATAACACAAAGTCTTTGATTCTTACTTCTTACCCCAGCCAAAGAGACTGTCAGACGAAATCATGCAGTTTCACATGTCACAAGTCACATCATTTTCAATATGTCAATGTCAGTCATGTCTGACAAAAACAAAAACAAAGTCAACTTGTCAATTCAATTGAAGATACCTACGTAGTTTCGTACGTTTCTCTCTCACTTCTGTGAGAATATTTCATTCTAAAATACAACAGAGACGTGAAAAAAGTAAAAAACAAACAAAGGAAGGATCACCAGAACTGGGTGATCGACTACAATTTTGTCAGTCAGAATCTGAGTAAATTGTACGATTAATGTTATGCCTATTCTTGCTAACTACGTTCAAAAGGATGATTACAATGTTCTTCCGGTGACTTGACTATCATTGTAAGCTGGCTGTTGTGTGTTTGGATCTATTTTCATGGGTTGTGGAGTATCTTGCGTACATCACGCAACGATGTCTTTGTTTAGAAGACAATCGGCTGATGAAATTGACGCAAGAGCTAAACTAGAAAGGAAACTGTATATTGCCAAAGAGTCGCCAGAAGTAGACTTCGATCTGTCTGATTGCCAGCTAAAACAAGTCCCGTCCGGTACATACTCAATATGCAAAGTGTACAGAAAAGAATTATTATATCTGCATGACAATAAGCTCCAATCTCTGGAAGGAGGTGGACAACTTTCAGATTTGTACCTGATAAAAGTTCTTAATTTGAGTTCTAATAAGATAGCACAGCTACCTAATGATATAAAGTATTTAGTAAACTTGACTGAGCTTCACATTCCCAACAATCTGATTATGACCATTCCTGATAGCATCCAATACATGGAGAGTTTACAAGTTTTAAATGTGTCTTCAAATAAACTAAGAAATCTTACACCTTCACTTGGAAAGTTAAAAAATCTGAGAAAAATAAGCCTAACGGATAATATAGAACTAGATGAACTTTGCTCAGAGCTTTGCTTGGCTACTAATATTGTTCAGATTGAGTTAGATGGGAGCCGATTTAAATTTCCTCCATGCGAAATTTGTTGCAAAGGTTCAACAGAAACAATTATGAGGTATTTGTGTAAATCCATGGGAAAAGAATACTCTAAACCAGTGCCAGTGGACTCTAGCGCAGTCTCAGCCCAAACTCCTAGCTCTATTCCAAACCCTTTTGTCAGGAGCAGCACAATGACCTGGGAAGAGCAGGAAACAGCAATGATGGAGCAAGAAAACAAATTACATCAAGTAGCCAAAGAACAAAAAGAAAAATTCTTATCAAAAATAATACAGGACCAGTTGGTACTAGACAATGAAATATTCAAAGTTCAAGAAGCGAAAGAAGTTGAGAGACAGAAGTTAATATCATCTATTCAAGATGATGAAAAAGAAATTGAAAATTTGGTTAAAAATTTCATCCAGACTGATAATTTAAGACCTGAAGTCATACAACAGCAGTTAGCATATGAGCAGACAGAGCATGACAGATTGCTGGAAATTGTGCGGCAAAATTATGATAACCTTAGAAAAACCGATGTCTTGAAAAGTATAGAAGCACTAATTGATGAAAATTACACTATCAATGACTCTACTTCTCGTTATAGAGATCACCTGAACAATATGAAACAAAGTGTGCTCAGTCAAGACTTGGAAGGTGCAGAGAAGCTAGAAGAATTGTTAAAAGCTAAAGACCAGTCACGCACAGTCCTTGTTGAACAGCTCTTAGATGATCAGGATGTACAGAAAGCCTTGGTGGCTTCTTTACTTGAAAGGGTTGATACACGAAGTTGGAGTTTGAATCAAGAAATATCTTTGATATCTTCTCATTTAGCTAAACTAAGTGTAATTGAACAAGAGAAGAAAAAGCTACATATAACTTATAATTACAATGAGTTGCTGCACCAAAGAGTCCATCTAGTAAATTTATTAGATGATCTATTTGGTCAACAAAATAAGAGAAGAATGCAACTGGTAGATACACTCAGAGAAATGGAGACTGAATCAAGTAGATCTTCAGACTTTTGGCTAAAGAGCTATCAAAGGTTGATAGATACTGCACCAAAGACATTGTTGAATGTAGGCAAATGCCTGGACCCAGTGTTTGCAAATTATCTTTTACACGAAGGAGTCATTCATTGCCTTCCATTTTTAGTAAAGTTCCTGTTTGCTGATGATTCTCTGATGGCTATTACCCCTGAAAAGCTTAGAGCAAATGGTGTTTCTCTGACATCTGATAGAGAAGGTATAATTAGGGCTATAACATGTTATGTAGGAGCCAAGAGCCAGAACCACAATTATGAGATTGCTACTTGTGCAGATGTGCCCAGTGCTCCCTCTCAAGAAACAATTGTAGATGAACAAAATTGTACAGGAGTTGTGAGCAACAATGAGACTGACTTCAGTCTCATTGTTGCTCACAACTCCTGCACTCCACAAGTAGCTATTATGGAGTCAGAATGTGTTGTCTGCATGGATGCTAAATGTGAAGTGGTGTTTGTGCCTTGTGGCCACATGTGTTGCTGTCAATCCTGTTCCATCAAAGATATGGATTGTTGTCCGATGTGTAGAAGTAATATTGACAGGTCAATTAAGGTTATTGTGGCATGACCTCAATTGCTGCAGCGAGCAGGTACTTGTGATATTTATCTCAATTATTACTTTTTATTAAACTTGTAATCTACTATTTCTTATTGATACATTGTTTTCTTTACATTTCAGGAGCGAAATGAAACACAAAGTCACACACAATACATGGAAGATTTGGTGAGCAGAGTTAGTAGGTACTAACTTTTTTACTTGAAAAAGATATTCAGAACAGGAAGTTCATCTTTTGTGCTCTAGTCTTATTGTAGTTAGGCCCCTATACAATTGAGGCTGTGGACTATTGGTTGAGTACAAACCGGCACCATTGTGTGCTTTAACTCAAGCCGTATTATACTTTACCTGCCTACTTAGTTGTAACAAGGTAGACATGGACTCAATGATATCATATAGGTATTAACGGTATGGACTAGTGTGTTACGCCAACAATATTGATATGTCTTTTAAGCAGGAAATTAGAGAATGTATTCTGTAACTGCCTATATATAATAATACTAGCTTCTGCCATCGGTTAGCTCGACTCGCACGGTACGTATTAGATATACCTACCGATTTTCATGTTTTGTCCAAATAAGTACCTACCCACAATACTTACAGCGCAGAGGCAGAGTCACAAACATCCAAAATAATTGAACAAAATTTAAAAGCATGCAGGAATTTCTAAACTTTCGCATTTATGATATTAGTAGAATCTATTGGACTGTTTGCCAGTATACCTCAAATCCTGAAATGTCATCATTTAGCTAGCGTAAAGCACAAGTTGCACCCGCCGCCAACAGCCAAAAATACGCCGAAGTTTTTGTCCAAACTTCGTCCCTGTCACCAGGTAAATCCTTGCGTATCGCTCACTACTTTGGTGGCGGGGTTTAGGTGATTTGACTCAAGCATTAAAAATATTTTAAGAATATGGGCCTTAAAAATATTAATGTACCTACTGCCTGAAGAGGTCTCATTCTTGATAGTGCAGTAACACATCACGTTATTGTACTATTAAGATATTTATTCAAATTGTAGATTAACATCTAGAGTTTTTATGTAAGTATAGATATCTACTTATTATTTTGAAAACTGCCTGAATATTATAATAATTTAAGGTTGGGCATTACACTCAATTTTAATTTAGCACAAGAAATGTTCTAATTTGAGTGAACTTTAAATAAGGTGTTTCTTATTTTCTTATAGCACCAGGGCCATCAGAAAAGGCCCACACAACAGTTTTGTACAAAGAATGTAATTTTGCCCCAACTATGTCATGTGTCTAAAATCAACACCAGGGAGTATAAAGCAATATATAGACTAATATTATAGTTGATAGAAATTATACTATGTGATGCCTATGTTTATCAAAAGCTAGTCAGTAAAAATGCGTTTATTGTAAAAAAATTAAATCTAACTTGTATTAATCTTAAATTGCTTGTTTATTGTTATAACAATTTACACCGGTTTTTAATAATACGAGTTATTAAGTTTAAAATCTATCGAATTGGCTACAATTATATATTATATAATTTTGTTGTTATTTGTTACCTAAGTTTGAAAGGTATGACGTCATGCGTTTTTTAATGTTATGGTAATATCAGTACCTACCGAAAAACATGTTTTTGCCTCCATAGTGAGGGATGAATGTCAAATTACATGGTGCCTTGTAGATGTGATTAGATTACAGATGGTATGTTCCGTACATACTAAAATCGATATTCCCTAAATTGTATAGCCGTACACTTTTCTAATACACCTCTTTCAATCTAATAAGTAATTTAATTAGGCAGTTACCATATTTTATTATAATTGGTAATGGGTCTACCAGTTATTTTTAAATCTCACTAATTTATTGGATCGAAGTAGCTATGTAATTTAGCTGTTTGAGAATACGGACCAATATGATGCACCAAATGCTAAAACAACACCATTTTATTATGAGGAAATAATTTGTTCCTTTTATTGTTTATGCACTTTGTGTCATGCTAGGCAGGTTCCTGTAGTAAGTTCTTAGGGCCAAATTCATAATACAGTACTTTTAATACCAAAGGTCAATTGAGTATTTCTTGCTTTATACGATCATGATTTGTATTTTTTTATAACAGGTGTCCCGATCTAAGATCTCGCGATATTTTCTGTAACGATACCTACCTACCTACTAATAGTTCTTTGTTTAGCTTATTTAATTTCTACTCATAAGCTATGCCAATTTGTTTTTTTTATATGAATTCATTAAGCTCACCTATGTAACTATTTAATATTTTACTATTTAATTATTTCTTACCTGCTAATGATTATACCAACACTTTACTCAAAGACGACTTTTATTTCGTTATCTACCTGTAGATATAAATCTACCGGCCTTCTCAGGTTCCTCAATAGGTACAGTCAGCGACACTGGAGCCTTATTCACTATGACCATTTGCACCGCGAGCACAGCTAAGACAAGGCAGCCGGTGTCATACGGTCAGGGCAAAGTATCTCCTATGTCATAAAGAATAAAGCCCAATATCAAGTTTTGACGTTTTACGGTTTGGGGCAAGGAATCTCCTATTTTCATAGTGAATAATGCCCCTGTTATGTATGCAATTGGTAAATTTTAAGTTAATTTCGCAGAATTGCAACGATCTTTTAGTTTTGAAATGCTGAGACACTACTTACCGTGAAAGTTACAAATTTTACACATTCTTTTGGTGCCAACTGTACCTTGTAGTAAGTGTAGGTATACCTAATGAATGTGCCTTTTTCCTAATTCGCCAATAATATAGTAGGTAAGTTTAGTATGAACCAGATTATTGTCGGTATCAAAGTAGAAACCTATTCTGCTACAAATTAGAGAAGATATAGGAATAAATAGTGAATAGAAAAGAGAAAGATGAAAATAAGAAGAGAATTAGAGAGATACTTACATAGATAGATATGTTTTTTATTATACATAGAAAACACCCAGACCAACAGAACGAATTTCTGCAGATCGTACACAAATTTGCTCCGAGGCGGAAATCGAACCCGCAACCTCTTGCGTCGCAGGCGGACTCGCCCGCTGCGCCACTGAGGTCGTACTTAAGTGTAACTTTATTATAGCACGTGACCTACTATTATCTAGTCTGTGACCAGACCAACCTGTATCATGACTCTTTGTTACACTCAAGAGCCTTAATAATAGAGTTTACACGCAAACAGCAATTACGGCGAAGCCTTTCATGTCAACCCTCATTCCGTTCAGAGAAACATGAAGGCAATTTTCTAATAAAGGTAAAGAGATCCTAAATATTTTGTCGGCAAACATTATCAGTAATTCTGCTCTTGACAACAACAAATGTTGATACTGTCACGCCAATCTCGCGGGACATAATTATTTATCAGATGGACACCATTGGTATCGAAACATTCAGTGGTTCCGTGAGACTGAGAACCAATCTCAATGAAATAAAAAAATAACTATTTATTGCGTGAAAACAAGTGATGCAAATAATAGAAAAATATTAATGTTTTCCATCTGAGGTCTGTTCCTGACCTACATAAATCTTTGTTTACGGTGTGGATCGAACCCACGGCCTACAGTAAGAAGGCAGAGCTACTATTAACTGATCGTGAGCTGCGAGGGCTGTCGAGGTCCTAAACACAAGAGTGACTTTGCAGATGTTTCAAAAGCGTCAACGGTATCCTTTCAAGACTTCGCCCACGGGTCAGTCAGACGTTAAAGTAGGTATAATAAATTATCATTCAATGCCTGGCTTGGCGACAAAAATATCACGGTGAGTCTGAATTTATAAGAAAAATGGATAAGCGGATATTTTTGTGTCATAAAACCATTTAATCCAGTCAATTAGGTAAACACGGGTTCGTTTTCGTGTTACAAAATATCTCTTAAGAGGGGCTGTAAAATACCGAAAAATAAGATTAAAAAGTTTTATTCCAGAGATTACGAGTAGTCTAAGATTAGGTACAAATTAACAAACTCTATTCTTATTTTGATAACTTATTTACAGAATCCTTGCTTACCTACTTGCTAATTACGGGCAGACCGTATTTTGAATACATTTAGGCTCAGGCTAAGGGGATTACGTCTCCCCATGTAATGTCGATTTACATGCAGATGAGGCTTGCTATTGCCTGGAGCTTGTGGAATAGAGAAAACAAGTCGTAGGCACGGCTCATCTTGTACGTAGTTTGTGGCATGATTTTCTCGTGAAAAAGTCCATCGCGTTCAACCTTTCACGTTTTCTACACGAACTTTGAAAAAAAAAATGGTACCTTACCCAGTATACTTAAAAAAAACAACTTCAATCGACGCGACGTCGATCGACCGATTGGTGTGGGTGGTACACCCTTACCGCCGGTTTCTGAAACCACGATCTAAGTTAATCGGCTGGCAAGTATCAAGCTATTCCAACTTATATAGAGATATAGCAAGTGACTTGACGACCGATTAGCTTTGATCGAGCTTTCAGAAACCGGCGGTTAATAATAGGGTCCCGTTTTACCTTTTGGGTACGGAACCCTAAATTGTACATTTAAGTTGCTTAGCTATCTGAATCCAGTTACGATACCATAAAATACAGTCAAAATGTAGGTTTACTTAGATATAATTAAATTAAAAAGTTATGCTCGCTATTTCGATTTTCCAAAAGAATCGTCGTCAGCCAAGGCTATAATCTAGTTTCCGCCGAAATCAACACAGATCCTTTTTGGTGGCGTTTAATCAAAAGAGGGAAAATAAATCGTATTTGCTGAGCAAAATACTGAATAGAAAGGTTCAGTATTTTATCGAGTAAGTTTTGGGTTTCTGGGTTACCTACGCGGAATGAGAGTCAAAATCAACCCATATCACAATACCGATTGCTAGAGAAAAGAGGTTTACGTCAGTAGGTGGTGGTATAATAAGTAAGTAATAAGGTAAAATAACATGACCTATAAGCCGCAGATATGTATGCAAAATGAATAATTAATAACCACATTGTTTGATAATGTTTTATAAAACAGCCAAACTGTTAATTAACTTTCGTTGCTCACTGTATCTACTTATCTATTCGTAGCAATGCAATAAAGGTAAGTAATTGACTATGTGTTTATGAAACCAATAAAAAGTAAGAATGCTATTGCCTAAAATGGGTCGTGTATAGAGCTGCTGTTGGTAGTCAAAATTGTAGCCCATAAACTTTACTGCAAGATTTACTGCAGTATCTCTATAGCCGTAAGTAAAACAACACGCGACATAATAATGTAGGTATCCGGAGCTTGAATTATGGGTAAAGGAAAGTGGAAGGTCTGAAGTAATTGGAAGAATTGTTTCGTTTAGATGAAAAATACGAAGATATAATTATAGATAGGTAGATAGATAACTCTTTATTGATTATCACAGCAAAATAAAGACAACATTTTAACTTAAAAACTAAAAATTGTAATAATTCAATGGGCGGCCTTATCGCTAACAGCGATCTCTTCCAGACAACCTTTGGATGGACAGGACTGAACATAAAAAGATAGATGGTTTATTGATAGATAGGTCATATAGATAGATTGGTTTATTGATTCATGGTTGTTTAATGAGATCCGCTACAATGTTGTAATGCCTTTCAGGATAAATTTTTCGTTTTCTGTATCGTCAGGCCGTTTTTGTATGGAGGTTCGTTAGTTCTCAGAACTCAGACTATAGGTACCTACGCATAATTTAACACCTCGGCCTGCCTCCATTCCCATACCTTATGCAGGGATCATGTGGTACTTACTAACAACAATGTATGTACCTAAACTGAACCATGTTTAGGCAATAGATGTATTGAGTACGCCCGATAGAGGCGTGTAACGAGTCTCCATAAAAAAATGACGCTACACAAAACAGAAAATAAAACTCAGACTGGGCATTGAGCTGCTTTATGTTCGTCTTATTTTCCCAAATACGTATAGTGACTTTATTCGCCTATGTTTGTCTATTTTCACGAACGCAAGATACGCGAATACACGAAAACTGCTGCATGTTCGTGACTAATAGATAACATTACCGTGGTGACGATGCGTGGACTTCTACACAATATAGCCGAATTATAAGCAAATAAAATTTTGAATATGAAAGCGATGTGAAGTGGTTTGTATAGTTAAATAATGGTCGGACTTTATAGTCTGAACTCTCGGAATAGTTCAGCAAAGTCACGTTGTGAACTAGAAACTATCGATTCTCGTTATCCCAATTGAGTTATCCTCTAATTGAATGGATTATCTAGATTAACTAGTAATTGCGCCAAAGGCATTTCGATTCTATATTGAAAACGTACACCTATAACGTTGTAGGTATAACTATTTCAGGCTATTTGGGAAAATGGGATATAGAGCAACTCATTAATAAACCAAACAAAGCTAATAATTGTAATCAAATGATTTTTGGTTCAATAAATACACTTAATGTTCAGTCATGAAGGCTTGCTTGCTTATTGTATTAAAACCTGTTCAGCATTCCAAATAGTATGCAGAACGTTGGCTATCTCACAAGCCCTACCCTACGCCTGAGGTAATGATAAATACGAAAGTTATGATGTTCGGATGTTTGTGGTTCACGTTCTAACTACTGAATCGATCTGGATGATACATATAACAAAGAGGTATAACCAACTTAGAACTGAGAATTATACTTTATACTACACCTGCTTGGAAAGTACCTTGATACTTTATCAAATTTACGGTAGAAAGTACGTCATTGCATATCGAACAAATATGCGGGGAGAAAACGTATCTGAGCGGGAGAGCAAAGTGTATGAAAATCCATTTCTTACATGGTTTTTCTTTTTTAATTTTGGGTAAGACTGCGCCGGTAACCTAAATATCAAAAGCCAAAAAGTTTTTACAGTGAGTTTTTATCTCCAAGTTCGCAAAATGACACTGGCCACTAGCTGTGTGTTGGATGGTGTCGGGCTGGCAGTGCGACCCTGCGGCGGCAGGATAAACAATTTGAAAAAAGAACATGTGAAAATTGCAGACGCCATTGGCACCATTTTAAATTTGTGTGTTGTTTGAGGATTCAGTTTTAGTTTTTTATTTTCCTCGTAGGTGTAGTATAAAGCACTATGTATCACTCGAGAGAAAGTGCGATTCCCGATCTCGGGTGTTTTAAAACCCTCGCCTACGGCTCGGGCTTCAAACGACACCCTCGACGGTAATCGGTCACTTTCTCCTGTCGGTGAACAATGTACTATTAAATCCCGAAAAATGAAAGGAACGAATCCAGTACTTATTATAATGTTAGATATCACTATACCTACTAGCCTCGAGCTACCTACGAAGCTTCAAGCGGCTTACTCATTACCGTTTACATCAAAATGAGACCATAATTATAATATAGCGGTGCTCGTACTTTATTGTGTCTTAAGGGGCAGCATACGGCGCGCCGCTATCTCGCTTGCACAATGGAACATTTTTAAAGATATAATATCATTGAATATAGTTATGTAAAATCGCAATTGGTCAAGTTGTGGTCAACAGCATTACAAAAATTTAGCGAAAATAAAATTTTGGTCCAAGCAAGTTTTCATACATAAAAATTAGAAAATTATAAAGTCGCATTTTTAAGTATGAAAACTTGCTTGGATCAAAATTTTCTTCAGTGTTTTTATATCTTTAAAAATATTCCATTGTGCGAGCGAGATAGCGGCGCGCCGTATGCTGCGCCTTAACATCAGACTGTACGTACACCAGCCGCGGTGACTTCACCCGCAATAACAGTTACACAACGAACGGCCACCAAGCAAGCCAAAACACCGTTTAATTGTGTAAAAATAGTTAATTGACCGAGTTGAAATATTCTGTTTGTGTGAAATGCGTGAAGTAGCATCAAACCTCAAAAAGGTGCAAGAACATGAGCCCCAAAGTTTAAGGGACTGTAGCGTAACCAACCCAGTAAAGTGGTTGTTAGCAGTACAATAAATAAACTCGCTCGCACCTACTTCTGGAAACAAACGACGAAGGGTCAACTGAGCATTTATGTGGATGCCTCTGGAATAATTTGTAAGAATCGCCCTAAATACGGCGTATTATCGGGGAAGACCCATAAGGAAAAATCTCCTCTATTTTAGGAATTAATCTGCTCCCCAATCCCAGTCCACAAAAGTACTAACCGTCTGGCATGACCACGACTGGCGCCACAAAGAATTCGTCTCTATTTAGAGCGAGTTATCCCAGCTGCTACACAGTCTCGTAGACCTTCTACGCGGCGTAGCTTATTCTTTCTACCGTGTCTGAAATTAGTCTGCGTATGTAAGTTTACGTTTACCCGGGGAGTTTTTAATATTAGTTGCGTTGCTGACTAGTTTTTTACTGTGTTTGCATTTCGTAGACAGTTACCTATAATACCTACCTATGAGTTTCAAATTATTCCACTTAATAGGACTTAGAAGGCAGTAAAAATTAAGTAAAGTGAAAAACTGACAATCAATATTTTGCAGTAGGTTAAGACTTAACTAGAGATTTAATTTTAAATTATTTGTGAATGTCATTTTGAACATTAATCAACTATTAAAAATCTATTCAAACGAAGCCTTGCCTTGGTCTACATTTCTTACCCCGCCAGCTTTCTTCGCGAGATTGGTCTCGCGAAGAAAGCTAAAGCTCGCGAAGTAACTGGCTAACTGCATTTGGATGCAGTTAGCCAGTTACTGAACTTCGATGAAATTTTGAGGGAGAGAAGAAAGTTGGGATATTTCTCAACGATGTTTAGAAAGAGATTCTTGAGATGTGATTGATACCAATTAGATAGCTCGCAAGATAGCCACAGGCCTATGCAACGCTCTACCTAATTCCAAAATTGCTGACAGAAGCGATCCAATGAATCTTTGTAGATATATCGTGTAGTAGTATCACAGACTAGTAGGATGCTAAGGTAGTATGTAGGTACTTAACGTGACGATAGTATCTGTGCCTATAGACTCCACTTTTTAGATAGGAGGTAGGTAAATGTGAGTACAGTTTGGTCAAATTTCTTTTTTCTTAATTCGTTTTTTGAAAACTGAGTAGCACAGCGACCAAAAAGAATATAATTAAGTTCTCTTGCATCCTAGTTATAAATAAGTAGGTACGCAAAGTATGTAATGTAAACTAATAAATGTGTACGTAAAGCTATGAAATATATTTTTATTATAAAAATGCTGCATCAAAAAACATTTTCCAATTTAGAATATACCTTGTTACCGGATAGAGAGGACACGAAAAATATATTTGTAACTCTTTTATTTTCTCCAACTTTCACGGACGACGATAACGAGCCATTAGTGTAGCTGCAGAAATGTTTTCAGTGTAGCTTTTAACTGGTGAGGTCTGTATTTTTACCAACAAGGCAGTTGAAGTAACTAGCTACTATGGGCGTTTCGTTACATAACGTACAATTTGAATGTATTTAATCACTACCTAGGTTTAATAGTTTTTTATTTATTTACTTACACCTAGTTAAAGATAAATAAAAAAATGAAATAACATTTATTTCTTTGGGAAATACATATCTACTTACAATGGGTACATAATTAATAACACTCAGCTGAGAACAAACTTCTATGTTCATCTCGGTGGTGATCGAACCCACAGTCTATGTTCAGAAGGGGAAATCTACCCAACTGAGTTGTGGGAGCGTGACGATGACTGAAACAGTTATACTTTTAAGTCCATTTTTCCTGTGAGATCCGCAACACGCACTTGGCCAATTTGAACGTACCTCCTACGGATAATACAGTTCCTATTTACTGGGTTTCTTTGTCTAAGACGCGACGAGTTTCTAGGAACACTGGTCTTGTAGGTTGTCTAACACAGTTTCGTCCGTTTACCTCTTTTGTTTACTGAATCTGAAAAATTCTTGGAAATGATAGATAGAGATAAATAATAAATATTGGTGGACTTTCCACACAGCACTATCTAGCCCCAAACACTTGATATTCCGGAGCGCGTTGTTTTGGACACCACACATTATTAATGTGTGATCCGTGACGGTCTCCTGCATCATAATCACATAGGTATAGGCATAGGTAAAACTACACATACCTGCATACACACTGTTGTGCTCTTGTTAAATCAGTCGGTATTATTGATCAAAGAAGGGACGGGTTGTGGTTTTCAGTTTTGGTGTATACCAAACAACAAAGGATTCCAAATTCGTATTCTAGATAGTACCTGGTCTGTTCATCTGAAAGTCCAGTTTTTTACATAAACAATTATTATTCATAAATATTAGTGGATATTCACGCTGGCGCGTCATTCAGCTCCCAACTAAGCGAAGCAGTGTTTTTGTGATACATTATACCACTCAGAAATTTCTTCGTTTACCGAAAGTAAATTGTAAACGAGCCCAAAACAACACACAGAATAACATTTTAAATCAGTAAATATCTACATGTACTTTACTAATGAAAACATTGATTGGAAATCCAATACAATCGTTTCATTCCAGTCTCTTTGTTCAGGGGCAATAATGCAGTCATGTGGGTAGTTAAATAAATTAAAACGCATTAGAATCCTACCCAATCGCAGTTTCAAAGTTGCAGTTATAAAGGAGCTAATCTAATCCTGTTTCCAATAGTCGCTTTCATCGCACACTCGATCGTGAACGTAGTTCAAGAGTCTGCCAATAATTTCTTTCATCAGTCACAAAATTAACTTACCCCCTATTTCTGAAAGCTCGATAAACACTATTCGGCTGTCAAGTCACTTGCTATTTCAGCTTTTACTTCGCAAGTGACTTGACAGCAGATTCGTGTTGATCGCGCTTTCAGAAGCTGGAGGCTAATCACTGTAAAAAAAGTTCACAGTTGAAACCGTTAAGCATGCGGTAGACGTTCCTTCAGAACTCCAGATATTAAGATCCCTTGTTTTTTATTGGACACGAAGTTACATACAGTTCTATTATGCGTTAGATTAGCTACGTTAGGTTTCTCTAACAACTAGGTTTTCGATTAAATATTACAGGTAAATCAACGCGTACTCAAATAAAATTGGTTGTTTTGTTGACAAGGTAGCAAGTTTTTAAGAACATTATTTTAGGGCTGACTAACACAGATTTTTAGATCTAGAGCGAACAACAGGATAATATAACACTATCGTATAAACGAGATTAAATTGGTAGGTACATTGACCACTAGCAAGAGCTCTGGTTAGGAGCTTTCCTGCCAGCTAAGCTATTAATTTTACTTCAAAACGTCCATTGCACACTAATACTCTTTCCGCGCTCTGACGATATTTTTTGCTCGTGCTCAAAAGCTCCGGAATGTAGGTAGGTTACATTTAGTTTCCAGAACAACCTTGTTCATACATTACGAACTAGAGAAGAAGAAAATATATGTCAAATAGCAAATTGAATGGCAATAGACGACGTCAGTGGTGCAGCCGGCGAGAGTCCGCCTGCGACGCAGAGGTTGCGGGGTCCATTCCCGCCTCAGAACAAATTTGTATACGATCTGCAGATATTTGTTGAGTTGGTCTGGGTGTTTTCTATGTATGATAAGAATATCTATCTATGTAAGTTTAATTAGTGAATAAGTATTAAATATATCAGTTATCTAGTACCCATAACACGAGCTTTGAGTAGCTTACTTTGGGGCTAGATGGTGCTGTGTGGATTATCTAGCATTATTTATTTTTACATTTATTATATTATTTATAATCCTACACGTAGGTGTAGGATTATAAATAATATAATATGTGTATAATATGTATGGACACTTTTATCAATGTCAATAGAAAAAAACATTCTTCATACGACAAAAAATTAGCGATAAATTTTGTGGTGTCCGGGCGAAGTCGAACGATTGGGCTGGCAACACTGCCGGACAGCGGAGACTGAGCGGGCAGCCGAGACTCGTATTTTATAATAATAAGTTGTATTGTTGGATCTAAAGAATCCCACACATGTCACGTTTCTTCACGATCAAGGATTAGTCATCAAGTCCCTGTGAATAGGTAACTATGTAGAGAAACATAAGTAAGTAAATACTTAAAGAAGTAGAAATGACATGTCATTAATTTTAAAAGCAGTTCGTAACTATTCCCCGATCTCGAAGTCTATTTGCGATGAACTTCCGCAATAACCCCAAAGGAGGTGTTCAATATACATTCTCTATGCACCTGCACATCTCCATCAGAAAGTACTAACTTATAGTCATTGTAATATCTGTGGGAAAAGTAGGACGTGGGCCTATTGGATGGCGGAACCCGACGATTTGCAATATTCTACGTGATCCTTTAACATTGTTGGTTGTTAGGTGAAGCTGATCGAGAGTGACCTGACACAAATTGCACCTAAAGGTGTAGGTACAGTCTTTGTTAAGATGTATCGGATGAATAGATATTTCCACATTTCATAGAGAAATATGGCAAGTGGTACTTACACTTATCTATCATAGAAATTTAATTAGTGCGTAAGTATTTAAGTTATGAAAAAAAAAACTATTTTGGGCTACACCATTCGCTATCAAATTAGAGACCAAAGTAAAGTGAAACATTGATAAGATCAAGGACATCTACAACTAAAACATCTTTCTTAGTACCTAACCTAAGTAAACTTTTCATTCCCATTAGAACGAGTTTGTATTTGATCATACCCATGCGTGTGATTTCTATTTTATGCCCACACATCTCTTATGTACAGACCTATACAATGAAAATAGAAAAGCCGCTATGCTTAGTTAACTGGTAAAAAGTAGACCCATGACCCAACGCAGCATTTCCATTTAAACGGATTTAGGTCTCTTACGCAGCAGTTTTAAAACATATAATGTCAGGGTAGTTTTAAGGTCGTAGGTACGTGTATTAAGGACCCTCATGAAATATGAGCCTGACCTAGTTGACGCCTCAGTATAATGTACACACTATAAATCAATGTCACATAAGCCACTAGCACTGTGTACTGCCTATTAAATTTTGCATAGTATTGTAATTTATTGGTGCTCTAAAATAAATTTGTTTCATATTTTTCAAGATTTTATGTCATTTGTTTTGAAGTTTCCTAGCGGTTTTTTTATTACATATGTACACAAAAATTAACGGATTGTTGTCTCATAGCCAGATAAATATCGCTGTGTGGAACGTCCACCAATATTTATCTATTTATTTTTATCAATTCTTTAAACAGAGGAAAATATGTATCCCAGAAAGACAATAAATTTGATCACAAAATCGTTCGCAAACGTTTACGAATTGAAAACGTCCGCTTAGATGAATGGGGCAGGCGGTTTTGCCAGCCCTTTCTATCGTCCCCCGCTCTAATTAAGAAGTTTTACTTCGATCGACATAAATTTTATTACATGGCCTGTCCTGAAAACTTTCAACAAAATGAAATTAGTCAAACGGATTTCTAATTTAGGCCTGCTGACAGACGGGCTTCATGGCATATTCAGACGGACTGCACTTTTGCAGTATTGTTTGAAAATTTGTATAACAGTATTCCCTTAACGTGCTAGTAATATTCAAAATATCATTAAGTTCGCCCTTATCGATCAGTGTAAAATTGGACTGACGTCGCCCAACTAAGTATACTACTACTATATATATATACTACTATACCTACGAATTGATGTATCAAGCGCTAGAGTCATCGATCTGTCTTATCTGTATGTCTTGTTTATGATAATGAGGTTAATCTGAATACTTACTCAGGTGATAACTTTGTGGACACCAAACAATGAATGAAAATTAATGAAAGAAAATACCTTATTGTACACCTTAAAAACTAACAAAACTACCTCTTAACTAACAATCTTTGTTTGCAAAACACTTGCAGTCAATATCAGTCAATCAATGCAGTAACTCTTCAACTATGACGTCCGTCTGAATGTTTCAGTGAAGTTCGTTTACTACCCGAAACCAACCCGACTCTTTGAGGAAAGTCTTTCGAACTCGTAATAGGCTCGGCACTTTGTGATTAAGCATTGTTAGAGTTAGTAATTACAACGTTTATTTGCCGTAGCTCCCAGCCTCAAGAAAGTATTTTTTTTATTTTATCTAGCTTTTATATACGAATTTTACAAAAAAAAATTGTTGAGTATTGCGTATTGCGTAGGCCAATTCCAACATATGTATCCACTACGTATTGTGCGTATTTAACTTACGTAGGACCTTCCTTCACAAAACCTTAACACAGAAGGAAGAACGCTTTGTTCTGCCGCTAGCTAGCGTATAACGCTGATTATTTATTATTCAGCTGCTCATTTATAATATCCGGCCCACAGATTAGGCACAACATTTTGACTTGGAAATACCTAAAGCCAGGGAATAACGTGAGTTGATTGATAGAGTGCTTCTATCCGTTCATTTATCACAGTCTTTTGCCGATCCTACAAAATCGTGAAAAAAATACTAAATGAAGCCGTGCCGGTGGGTCGTATTTATGTTGGTAATAATTACAACCTGCAGGTTCAGAAAATTTGCTTGCGTGACCTGATATTTTGCGAAACAACCACTTTGCCCTACAATAAAAAAAAAGAAGTATTACATAAGCGGGCCTAGGTTTTGGTGCTAGATGCGTTCAATATTCATTTTAAATTGACAATTACTTCGAACTAAAAAGATCTTATCAGTCAACTCTTTCAATGCACCAAACACCAACACCTAATCGAAATAAAGTATTTTTTAATGGTAGACCCCCTCGATCATCCGAAGTGCTTCAAGGTAAATATTTAAGAATTTAGGTGTGCTTATGCCTATGTTTTATTTTGATTAAACATGTTAGATAAAATTTGTAGACATGTTTAAAATTCCTCTGGCGTGTCACCGGTTTGCGCTATCCCTTAATGTTGAGTGAGCGTAAGTTGATGAAAGCTTGGAGTTCACTTGAGTCGAGTCGACACGCGCCGCGTTGTCACTCTCAGTGCACTGGTGCTCGTGTGCACTCGGCTTTATGATTTAGGGACGTTCTTTAGGGCATCTGGGACACACTGTCGCTGAAATGATACCATGATGGTGCGCGAAATTGCTTAATTTTAGTCTAGATACAGGAGCGCTATCCCAGCGTATAGCACTTGTTATATCCATATAAATTTTAATGGGACCACCCCTGAAGTGTGACTTTCAGAAACAAAAACGAATCATCAAAATCAATTCCTGATTAGTGGATTAATCGCGTTACAAACATTAAAAACTATAAATGTATAGCAGGTAAATGTTTAAAACTTATCAATAAAAGCTTTGTACTTTAAAACTCTTTATCCCGTATGTGCTACAGATAAGTCGGCATTCAACTACGGCACTTGTGCGAAAGTTCTGTCTAGTGCCGGCACTGAGCTCCAAGTCTGTCGCAACCAGACGTGCGCCACTGCTATTTAACTTACAAAGCAAATTGTGCTATATTTGTATACATTTTAGATATGATATCCACTGATAGGCTGACAGCCCCAGGTTACTCCACAGTGCGGGTTTTGTCACTTTTTATCGGATCACCACCTACTAATATTATAAATGCGAAAGTTTGTAAGTATGGATGTTTGTTACTCTTTCACGCCGAAACGGCTGAAAGGATCTGGATGAAACTTGGCAGAGAGATAGATTATAGTCTAGAATAGCACATAGGCTACTTTTTATCCCGTGGGAATACCGGGATTTTAATCTGCGTGGGTGAATCAGCGGTGCACAACTAGTACTACAATAATGGAATCACTGACCTCAATAAATACACACTGAGGTCAGTGAATGGAATTCACATTACAAAATTATTAGCATTTTACAAATAAACCCGCATATTTAAATCGGAAGCTCCGTTGAGGAGCTAGGGGTCCAGAAAAAGATAGACTCAAAACCTCAAAATTATTTACCTACAAGCATCCGTTTTAAGTTTCAGTTTGAAAAAAATGGCTCAAGGCATTCAGACATGATCGTCCTTTCAGATCTCTAGGGGCTCAAGATCCTTGAAGACGGCAAAAGAATTTCTAAATATTACATTTGGAACTTGCCAACATTTTGCAAAAGACAAGTGCTACGGCGTAATGTCGAATTGCTCAGCGACTCGGGCCCTTTTCCTTCACTTCACAGGCAGCCTTTGTTTGTCGTTTCGTAGCTGAGCGATTTATTGTGAAACTTCGGAGAAATACGGTTTTACAATACCCACAATATTATTTCTCGACAAAAATGATACCTAGGTTGTGCAACGTACCTAGGAACATCCGTTCATAGTTTGTTCAAATGGAACATAGACCAGTAGTTATTTTTATAGTTTGCTATGGTGGACATTGGCTGTGTATTTTTTATACAACTAGCTGATGGAACAAGCGAATGGCCCACCTGATGTCAAGTGGTAACCATCACCTATAACAAAGCATTGCCTCGTAAGTCACGCACGATAGGAACGTCCATAAACTTGAGGCATACTGATGTTAAGCCTCTTGTGCCTGTAATTACACCGGCGACCACACTCTTACAAACCGAAACCAATAAGAGAATACTATACTAGTACCGGAACACAGCAACGCTGCTTGGCCGGCAGAAAAAGGCGTGGTGGTAGTTAGTACTTCCCCAGCCGAGCCCTTTACAGAGAGCTCTACTACTCTTAAAAGATATCATCATCTAGGACGCATGAAAAAATCACTTTAGATGACGACGTAGCGCGTAATTAATGATTATGATCGCAATCATGTATTTTACATCCATGTATTTGTATTGTGCACCGAAACTAACCTACTGAGTTCAAATTAAGCAAATCATATTTCGAGCAGGCACTCAGCAGTTCTCCCAAAACTGGAGAGTTGCCAATTTTTTTAATAAACCGTCTGCTTTCGCGACAAGATTCTTATGATATTAAAATTTACCTGAGCGTGATATATGAAGCAGGGAGTTTGAGGAGCAGCAATTTCCTCTGCGGAAGCGTCGCCGCGTTGTCAAGCAACATGGCATCGGCGTTCGAAATATAGCTCTGATGTAATGACTTGCTGTTATTGCCACATTTTGTTGATGACGTAAGTTGTGAAAAGTTATATTTCATTTTTAAGACTATGAGGATTGGAGCAGGAGGAAAGGAGGATGTTTTAATTTGGCTCTATTTTGGTGTAAATCAATTATAAATTATAAAAAAATTATCGGATTACTTATAATGCTCAGGTGGATCCTACTAATATTACAAATGCGAAAGTTTGTAAGTATAAATAAATAAATAATGCTGGACAATCCACACAGCACTATCTAGCCCCAAAGTAAGCTATTCAAAGCTTGTGTTATGGGTACTAGATAACTGATACACTTAATACATTATATACTTACATAGATAGATATTTTTTATTATACATAGAAAACACCCAGACCATCGGAACAAATTTCTGCAGATCGTACACAAATTTGTTCCACGGCGGGAATCGAACCCGCAACCTCTTGCGTCGCAGGCAGGCTCTCGCCCGCTGCGCCACAGAGGTCGCCATGGATATGGATGGTATGGATGTTTGTTACTTTTTCACGCCGCAATGGCTGAACGGATCTCGATGAAACTTGGCAGAGAGATAGATTATAGTCAAGTTAATTATGGCTGCCTGTGAAGTGAAGGAAAAGGGCCCGAGTCGCTGAGCAATTCGACATTAGTACTTGTGCAAAATGTTGGCAAGTGCCAATAAAATTTATATTTTTTAACAGGAAAATAAATGTATTGAAATTTAATATCCGCAGATTTTATTTTTTTATACAACCAGCTGATGGAACAAGCAGATGGCCTACCTGATATTAAGTGGTAACCATCACCTATAACAAAGCATTGCCTCGCACGATAGGAACGTGCCCTACGATGCACTGCCCTGCGTCCATCAACTTAAGTAAGGCATACAGATGTTAAGCCTCATATATCCTACTACTATTTCTTCTCTTCTATTGTCCAAAAACCACTACTACCCACTCCACAAAACCCAAAGGTTAACTGGAAGAAAATGCAAATTAGCATTAAGTTCGCCTAATGTACTTTATTTATGTGCAATAAAGAATTTTCTTATCTTATCTGACTATTATAAACGCAAAAGTTATTAAGTATGGATGGATGTTTGTTACTCTTTGACGCCGGAACGGCTGAACGGATCTGGATAAAACTTGGCAGAGAGATAGATTATAGTCTGGAATAACACGCAGGCTACTTTTTAATCGGGAAGTATAAACCGAGTTACCTGATAAACCTAATTTACTGAGTTACTTACCTGAGTTTAAAAGTCGGGAGGCGTAGGCAACCAAATAAAAAACACCCAATGCATTGCAAGCAAGATAATCATGGACGCGTCTGCGCGCCGCCTGAAGAGGGATTATTCTGTGCTCAGTCGTAGAGGTTCCTAACATTATTATTGTCATCCCGAACTCTGTATTACCTATCTGTAGGTACCTAGATATCACTACGTAGTATAAAACAAAGTCACTTTCTCTGTCCCTATATCCCTATGTCCCCATGTCCCTATGTCCCTATGTATGCTTAAATCTTCAAAACTACGCAACGGATTTTGATGCGGTTTTTTTAATAGATAGAGTGATTCAAGAGGAAGGTTTATATGTAAATACATACATGATATGTGCACCTGTGCGAAGCAGGGGCGCGCGGGTGGGTCACTAGTTTACAGGTATCTTACCTGTTACTGAGGATATTCACCGAATATATAGATCGCTATAATCTTATATAGCTTCTATAGTTATGGAACAGGAAAATGGAAACCGATACACCATTAGTCCCAGGCTTGTAAGGTCACATCTTTTTGTCGTTGGGCTCACAAAGGACCAAGCATGTGAGCGAGAGTCTTGACACACAATTAATGTATCGCGAAGTAATAATGAGGCATGACTTTTACTATGGAGACGCAAGGATAATGGGGAAAAGGCTTCGTACGGCAAAGACAGCCGTAAAATTAAAGGCATAGCGTTTCTTTTTCAGTACTCGGTTGTTAGGTATGCCTTACTTTTAGAAGAAAATTGTGCTGTCCATAATATCAGACGCTTAGATCAGACGTATGTGAGAGTTCTAGGATGATCCTCTATAAAGGTATCTCTTCTGTAGATTTGAAAGGGCTTTTATCAATTTTTTTTTGTTAAATTCTTCATCATCATCATCAGCTGCCACTGTTAGACATCCTATTTAAGGCGTTTTCTCTGTATCCAGCTCGTACATATTATCTATCCCGTTCCCGTAAGTTTTTGGGATAATAAGTCTAGTCACGCCCCGCGGTTTCAACCGCGCAGATTTAAATCCCGGTATTCCCACGGGATAAAAAGTAGCCTATGTGTTATTCCAGACTATAATCAATCTCTCTGCCAAGTTTCATCCAGATCCGTTTAGCCGTTCCGGCGTGAAAGGTAACAAACAGCCATCCATCCATCCATACTTACAAACTTTCGCGTTTATAATATCTATTAGTAGGATTACTAGATGAGTAGATTGTGGATTATTTCGAGGCTGCTTAGATATTCTGTGCGACTCTCGTCTCTCCAGTGTTGGTAGTTTCAGCGGCTTACAAGTTTCAAGCGACGTCGTTTGTACTCCACGGGCGGACGCGACACGGCTTGGAACTCAACTCCTCGCCAAATTCCTTGTAATATTCAAGATGGCTCAGGATTTATTTACATTTTATTTTTCACAATTTGCATGCTAGTGGAAATTGTTTCGTCTGGAGAGGAAAGAGACCCGCAGTTTTGTGTAACACTGTGCAGTGGAACAAGAGGGCCGTGAATATTTATTTGCGCTGTGATTTTCCACGTGAAATGGGACTTACTGGAGCCTTATTCACTATGACAATAGGAGATTCCTTGCCCCAAACCGTGAAACGTCAAAACTTGATATTGGGCTTTATTATTTATGACATAGGAGATACTTTGCCCTGACCGTTTCACACCGCCTGCCTTGTCTTAGCCGAGCTCGCGCTGCAAATGGTCATAGTGCATAAGGCTCCTGGACTGGACTATAAATGAACGAAGCACCACAAAGTATTCCAGATTTCGAAAATCAAATGTTTTGACCCTGAGATCGATAACCTACTATATATTATACATATTTTACCGTGCTGAGGTTATCGATATTAAATCATACATACCTACTATAAATGAAATTTATTTATATGACGACATAGGCAACAAATATATTATAACCCTCCATACCTCAGTTACCTCAGTCGGGGTGGTTTCCATCCCCACCGATAACTTAATCGTGTATACGTATACCGATAAAAAAGTATACCATATGTATTATATCAGTGTTCTAGTTCCCTAAGAAGAAGCATATTTTGTGTGAAAATGTCCAAAATAATTAAATTTGTTTGATGTTTAATTTATTCATGAATAAATTCATCAACAATTTTCAGTCCATCGAGATGAAACTACGATTTGGAGTGGCGAGTGTGTGTAACATCAATTTGAGCGCCATGAATTACTTAGTGGGGTAGTCAAAGGGATCGCTGGCTCGCAGTGTTGATTGAAACAATGACTGCGGTATAGAGGCCGATAGTACAAAGCGATGGGTGAATATTTGCGGAGATCAGGTAGGTATAACTATATAAAATGCGGTGATAACAGCGCATCGCTTCATTTATTATTATCGTTTTAATTTTACTCCTAAGTATATTGATAACAATATACCTACGAGTAATATTATTATTATAAATGTTGATCTGTGCCTTTCGGAAAGGTCCACAAGACGCTGCTGGCTGTAAGATGGTAATAAAATAATATTGTCAATTAGTATAAATTTTCACGGATTGTTTGAAATTCCTGGTTTTGTTTTGAAAAATCAGTTCTTCAAGTGACAGTGAAAGTATAGAATTAACTCCTGAAAGTATTAGAACTGACGCAAGAAATGTGATGGATAATATATTACCTGCAAAGTCCCGGGAGAAATATATGAAAGCCTATGGTAATTTTATTGAATGGAGAAATTCAAGAGGTGCCAATAATTTTTCAGAATCTGTGTTTTTGGCCTCCTTCTAGTACTTAGCCAAAACTAATAAAATATGAGGTGCCTTTTATTTTTCTCATAGTGGGTGATGAAAAGTAGAGTGTACCACTCGAGAGCAAAATATATTTTTGGCTCGGGCGACGTACTTTGAATACCTCGCTACGTTCAGGATTCTACTAAAGAATCCTTCACTTCACTCTGGATTCAAAAAAGCGCCCTCGCCGTAAAAATATGATTTTGCTCCCTTATAATACAATCTACTATTTGGTACCTTGAACGTGCACAAAAATAACATGCTTTTCCGCAAACAATGCAAATATTTTAAAAACCACGAACTGTAGATAATAAACCCTCTAGGGAGTGTTAAATAAGGAAGGAAATCCACAATTTTTCGAGTAAAATTTGTTGGCGGAGATTATTAAAAAGAAGCCAGGTAAGCCGCAAAAAGCTGCCTTTAATATTTTTAATTAGGTTGTTATGAAATTTTTTGACAAAAAATCCACTGCCCCTTTACAACTGTACTTTGCGATTTATATAAAGTTATAAGAGCAAACAGGCGTTTTACCTAATCTTCTGCATTTCAAAAACAGAAAATGAATCCTAGATACATAATAACTGCAATTGTGTTGTGTTGATAAATATTGTAACTAGTTAAATAAATATTTAATCATGTAAGGCTATAAAATAATGGTAAAATTTATGGCTACACACTGTATTAGTCCCAGCCAATAATCCTCTGAGCCGTGTTTAGTTCAGCAACTCATCCACAAGATTCAGACTCAAAACGGGTAGGTAATATTCTACCTCTATAATATCATGCAAACGTTTTATAATCATTTCAATTTCTCATTTGTTTTACAGCATAAATACTGACACACTCACCCCCGGTTTCTGAAAGCCCGATCAAAGCTAATCGGCTGTCAAGTCACTTGCTGCTTCAGCCTTTACTTCAAATTAGATAGAGATAGCAGGTGACTTAACAGGCGATTAGCATTGATCGGGCTTTCAGAAACCGGGGTTAGTATACTCTAGCGAAATCTGTATATGGAGCGGATTAAGTACGTAACCGTAGTGACGTGAGTTCTTTGTGAAAGGCTTGTCCGGGAAAGTACTGCCAAGCAGAGTTACTGTTTCGGTTTGAAGAGTGTGGTTGCCATCTGAATACCACAAGTTGATGGACGGAGGGCACGTTAATATTGAGCGTGACTTACGATGCAAAGCTTTGTTATTTATGATGTTTGACACTTTTCTTCTGACATCATTTTCTTGTGCCATCCAAGGAATTTGAATACTGCCATCAGCGAAATGTATTTAAAGAGAACCCGTTAAAATAAATGAGGTAAAAGCCTCATTTATTTCATGATCCAATACATCCCCCCTTATATTAATGTTTTTTCTTTAGTGTAATTAGAGTATAGGAAATAAAGCTTTATTTTATTTATAAAATAAATGTTGTTGAACACGCTTTTTCGTCCTAACCTGTACTGTAATAGTATTTGTTTGCATTGTTCACCGAGAGGAGAAAGTGACCGATTACCGTCGAGGGTGTCGTTTGAAGCCCGAGCCGTAGGCGAGGGCTTTAAAACACCCGAGATCGGGAATCGCAGTTTCTCTCGAGTGATACATAGTGCTTTATACTACACCTACGAGGAAAATAAAAAACTAAAACTGAATCCTCAAACAACACACAAATTGAAAATGGCGCCAATGGCGTCTGCAATTTTCACATGTTCTTTTTTCAAATTGTTTATCCTGCCGCCGCAGGGTCGCACTGCCAGCCCAACACCATCCAACACACAGCTAGTGGCCAGTGTCATTTTACGAACTTGGAGATAAAAACTCACTGTAAAAACTTTTTGCCTTTTGATATTTAGGTTACCGGCACATAGTCTTACCCAAAATTAAAAAAGAAAAACCACGTAAGAAATGGATTTTCATACACCTTTCTCTCCCGCTCAGATGCGTTTTCTCCCCGCATATTTGTTCGATATGCAATGACGTACTTTCTACCGTAAATTTGATAAAGTATCAAGGTACTTTCCAAGCAGGTGTAGTATAAAGGTAATTATTTGTTCTGTGATAATCTTAAATACTCGATGCAAGTGAAAAAGTAGGAAAACAACGTGGAAAAGTATACCATGTTTTGATTATTATCCTAAAAGTACAACACAGGAAGAGGGATCAGACAATAAAAGCATCAAACAATACTTACATACTCACGACAAGCTGTTTTATTACACTCCAAGTACCTCGGACTCTGTTTGTTCAAGCTAAAGAACACTGGAATGAATGCTGTTGTTTTGTGGAACCTCGCCGCGCTTCCTTTGCGTTGTGCAGCACAAGTGAAATGGACGAATTTGTTCGACTAAACTCAGACGTGTTGTTGCGACGCTGCACGCTGGTAGGTATCGTGTCGCCAGTTTAAATAAGTTCACTGCTGGAAATAGTTACCACGTTTGGCAGGTGGAATGGTGTTGTTTATAGCACCGACTCAGACAGGAGTATGATGCTGGCCCATCTTCAGGTTCGATCCGTTTCTGACGACGTCCACTGAAGACAATGGGGTCCTATTCTATGATAGGATCTTCATCAGATCTTCATCAGCTTGCTACAAGCAGCAGCGGTTCATTTTAATGCTACTATGACTATCGCTATTGCTTGTTTTTTAGGGCTATTGTTGTTTAGTTTACAGACCAGCTGATTGCGTGCTATGTATTTTGAAAACCATTTGTTTTCGTGCTAGGCCATTATGTATTGTAATTGTGGTCTGGGTGTTCTCTATGTATAATAAAAAAAAATATCTATCTATGTAAGTATATAATGTATTAAATATATCAGTTATCTAGTACCCATAACACAAGCTTTGAATAGCTTACTTTGGGGCTAGATAGTGCTGTGTGGATTGTCCAGCATTATTTATTTATTTATTTATTTTATTTTATTTAATTATTATTTCCTACGACGACGACCATGCTTGTACTTATTAGATTTATTACCTGCTACTTAAACTTTAGTTAAAGCTTGCGGTTGGTGGCGCAGTGCCAGTTAGGATTTTGAAACTAGTTCAAGTAAATTATTTTAGGTATTAATCTGCAGAGAAATTCGTAGGTTAGGCCATGCCAAACTGACTGTTTTGTAGTGTTTTCGTCGTTGCTGTTATTGTTTAAGCTTAACTAAATATTTTTTGAGATAGGAATAAAAATGGTTTTCAAATAAAAACAATTTGTAAAGATCAGTCGAAACTGTCTCCGAGAAAATCAAATGGTAAATTATTCGCAGAACTAATTGGCCACTGGGTTGGGTGAGGTCGAAGTTCGTCATTCAATCCCGAATCGAAGTTAACTAAATAATTTATAGGGGGTGGTACAAAACGCAATAAAAATGGTAACCTAAGAAATATTTTATGGATCTTAAAACTTATTACCAAAGTGGGCCGTTACCTACTTTACTGTCATAAATTATTTTTCACTTAACTTCGCTGTTTGTGCTAGCTGGATAGTGTTATCATTTCTGAATATTTACCTTCTACTCTCATAAAAACATTTAATTTATCACCATTTAGTCTTATGATTCGTTGATATATTGCAAAAATATGCAGAACGAGATTACCAAAGTCTTACGCAAATACCTACTTACACTCTGTTTTAGACTTGAATTAATTTAGTAATTTGAGAATGACTTCACTTTTCAAAATAAATCTAAGGCTCAAAGCAAAATGTTTCCTACATGAAGGATACAAATTGAATCTCTTAGTTCACACAATATTCTCTAATGGAGAATGGAGCCAAAATTAATCGAGGAAACGGATCTGAAATTGTAGAGGAGCGATATCTTCATGGACTTTTCAACAAGACTCAGCTTAGATAAAGTATTTACAGTTTCCGACAGTTGCTGTGGCATATTGCCATTGGCAACAATAAGGGCTTAAAAAAATCAATCTATCCTTAAGGGTCCGGCGACAGCGGCTCGCAATTTCGAGGTGCGATTGGCTATTATTTCATTTTATTTCATTTCGGGGAGGTTGTTTGAAAGAATAACTCTAAAGTGACACGCATAAATACTGTTCGAACACAAATAATACAATAATATAAGGGAAATGTGCTTGAGTAAGAAATCATTTTGGTATTAGGTAAACGTAAGACCAAACATACTAATACCAAAATGATTTCTGATTCGGGCATGTTTCCCTTATATTATTGTACTATTTGTGTTCGAACAGTATTTATGCGGGTCACTGGATAGTTATACTTTCAAACAACCTCCCCGAAATGAAATAAAATGAAATAATAGCCAATCGCACCTAGAAATTGCGAGCCGCTGTCGCCGGAGCCTTAAATCTTAATCTTTAAATCTTTAATGTTTACAAAATAGCACTGGTTCGTACAACTTTGAAATAAGTAAGATAGATTGTAGGATAGATTAGTTTTGCTGGCAAAAAAAATGTAATCTCTTGCTGAATTTAAACTTGTTCATAATATTCTTATGTAGATGGTTAGTATTTTATGTTATTGGTAGGTATTTTAGACGACCTCAGTGGTGCAGCGGGCCAGAGTCCGCCTGCGACGCTTGCGTCGCAACCTCTTGAGGTTGCGGGTTCAATTCCCGCCTCGGAGCAAATTTGTGTACGATCTGCAGATTTTTTTCCGTTGGTCTGGGTGTTTTCTATGTATAATAAAAATATCTATCTATGTACGTATATAATGTATTAAAAATATATCAGTCATCTAGTACCCATAACACACGCTTTGAGTAGCTTACTTTGGGGCTAGATGGTGCTGTGTGGATTGTCTTGTCCAGCATTATTTATTTTATTTTATCTTGTACACGGTATGTTGGTAAGTACCAATGTTAGTAACGGGCGCTGGAAATAATACACAAGTATACCTTCGCTTCAAATCAGCCTCAATTATTCATCCCTGAGCATCAGTTTCAATGTTTCGATAAATGTTCATTTTAATTTCTGTTCCCCAGGAACCTTAGGCACAGATGTTTTCTAATTAAATAATCTGACTGAGCTTTATAAATAGCTTAATCTGATTAAAAATACCATCATAAGAAATATTTTTATTCCAACAGGAAAAGTAAAAAACCTAGTCATGATAAATATTTAAAACCTAGAGCGTTGAAGATATTTGCCATGCTCATAAGGTATATTAATGAGAATAAGAATGAGAATGAATAATTAATGAGATGACGTAGGTCATTCATAATTTAGATGGAGTTAGCTTGCTACTACTATCCTATTCTCTCTAGCTTGTCACAAAGACTGACGACCTAAATTCAGAAGTAGAATAAATAATATAATGTCATCAGATTTTCTCAAAGAGACAGAACAAATGAAGACATAGTACCGACCTCAGACGATCCTAATTCGAAGAACAATCTTTCTTACTCAGTGATCGAGATGCTAGATTTGAAACGATAAGTTATACCTTACATCAATGACATACCCTAGGAATATGTCTCAATTAACAAAATATAGATTTGTTGTGATTAAAATTTTGTAGGAAAATCCTAGAACCTGTTCGCTGAATAAAAAAAAGGGAAGATTCAAGAGGTCAAGCAAGAAGAATCAAATGATTAAATTTTTCGTTTAAAAAAGCATTGGCATGTGTAAATAGAGATAAAATAATATATAAATAATACAACTACGGCGCATGAATCCATGTCAGCTGTGAACTTCTGTTTGAAGAAATGTCATTATGATATGTTAACAGATAACATTATGAAAGGTATCCTTTATTGCGATTTAGATAGAAGCCTGGCATTGCGATGATAATCAAAATCATTGATCGTTTATGCGGATATATGCACATGTTTATTTGTAAGGTCCAGAGGATTTACACGATTCCATTATTTTTTCAATATCGTATGGAGGCACAGCCGTTGAACCAATACAATGGACCATAAAGGCTTAGTGGGCAGCTTACGGGCGGCGCCCTCGGCCAGCGTCACAACAATTGCGTCGTTTTTCATTTACAGCCCATTAAAGGCACGACTACTGCTATTACTCCACTCATAAACATGCAATATATAGAGTAACAACTTAGCGCGGATATTAAAGACAAATTATCAAAACCCCAAACAACTTTGAGTTGCTAACTGAAACAGAATAATATTGTTTAGTGACTATTGAGCAAATTCACTCTCTAAAATTGCGTGAATCTGAAATAGCATCAGGAATGCCTGATAAATTTGTAGCTGTTTTCTTTATCGCGGTGTGTAGCTTCAACTGTAGGAATGGGACATCCAACATGCTGTGCTGTGTTTTGTTTTCAGATAAACACATATTTATGTATTTATTATTTCTTAGGGGTTTCCTATGAAAATCAAGCAACTGCATGACGTGACAGACAGTTCTTTTGAGCAATTCGGATTCCAATTTGGAACAGGACGCAAAAAGCCTTTTATTATGAGATATGAAATTACCTACTGCTGGAGACAGGCGTGCTTACAAAATAACGTGAATCCATGTCAGTGCCATGTCTTTATAAAGAGCCTAGCGTAGAGCTAGGGTTGTAAAAATCTTGAAATGTTATGAATAATGTTTTAATGACACTGAATTTGGTTTGAGGACTCGTGTGTCTAAACAAATACATTTCCAATAATGTTATTAAAACTAATAAATACTAAAGAATATAATGTTACCTAATCAACTGACATTGTTTGAAACTATGGAACTTCCCGAGCAAAAGGACTTCGAAAGCTGATTTCTAGTTTCTAAGTAATGCTGGTGAAACAATTCTCAACTTTTTTTATTCTACGGGCTGATGTGACAACCAGATGACCCGCCGGATGGTTAATGGTATAACCATCAACTATAACAAAGCACTTTCTCGTCACTCACTGTTCTGCGTCCATCCACTTGAGGATGTAATTTCACCGACAACCATATCCAGCAACGCTTGCTTAGAAACTTTTCCTGGTGTATAGTCTTTAAAGAAACGTATTCTCTACTCTACAGCCTACATCGAAAAATAAGAAATGGAAACTATTTGTCACAGCAGCGTAGGAGGTACCTACTATACGTAATGGATTGACCCTTGGCGCCGTATCTCTTCAGATAAATTGCCTTTCGTTTCGATTCAGCGTGGTCGCCGTCAATACGTCAATTTGGAAGGGACAAGTCTTTGGGATACATGAAAACAATACCTGCCGCATACAGTTATTGGAAAAGCATTTTCTTTATGTCAAGGAGAGAAAGATGCTATGGAATCGATATTATGGCTAGTAGTGTGACCGCGCCTAGAGATGGAGGGGAAAGACAGTAAATGGTGGACGATACAATCGCCATAGGTACTTTCTTAGAACACTAGATTCATTGTAGGTATTCTGTGGGCCTAATTTAAGGTTTTTGGACTATCAGCATGAATGACCTCGATATAGGTACCTACAGCCTCGCCACTTGTCCTTGGTATGGTTCGCAACAAAAATAACAATTATAGAATAAAATAATGGCTGGACTTGACAGTGAGACAGTAAATACCATTAAGCCATCCATCACTCATGTTTTCAAGTGTTTGGGTAAAAAAAGTGCGCAATCGCTGCTGTTCCCGCGGTGCGGTGTTAGGAAATACGGTAGGTAGGTGTATCTTTTGTATGTTCGTGATAATTTCAAACATTTAGTTTTGCATGATTGCAACATTTATAGAGTTGTGTGCTTATTGCTGTGTTGTTGTGTGCTGCGAGTTGAGAACTATCCGAAGTGAACATTTTTTATTCTTATGAAATAGTAGAATAATTTTTTTAACTAATACTTGTAACAATGTGATATTCCATCCATCCATCCGGCAACCACACCCTGCGAACCGAAACACAGCAACGCCGTTTGTACGCATTCAATGGTATAGCTACTAGTAGTACTAATAGCTCTATACTTTTTAACGACCTAAAAAAAGAGAAGGTTCTCAATTCAACTCTATTTTTAACTCATCCTCTACATCTAAAAAGTCGTAGAACAAACGTTGTTCACATCGATGAATTAGATATAAACATTTAGTTTCAAGTGATCCCTGTGACTGCACTTAAGGTAAGGAAGACAAGAGCTAATGTGACTCTTGCTCACACGTTTTGACTTGTTGGAGGATATAAAATCACTAAACCTATTTTCGTAAAATCGCAAACAACCATTTTATGTGCAATCACACTGCACACAGTTTAGTAAGAATTTCATTTTGATCTATACAAGTTTTCCTACTTAAAAGTTTGCTTTTCTAGTAACTTTGAAAACGTAATAACATCTGTGACGGGTAAAGGTCACTAACCTCGGTAGATAGATATTTAAATACAGGTAAGTTACGTAGGATTTAGGTTCAACACATTTACACCCTCGTGCAAAGGTCTTTGAAAGAGCAATGTGACACCTCTAATAAACGTGAAAGACGACTAATGAATCCAATTTGTGAGACAGACACCTGAAAATACAAATTTAAATTGATTGAACATAGCTAGGTGTTCATAATAAAATTTTATATTGGATTTTGGAACAGAAATTTTATTCAGTTTCAATTCAATAGACATAATTATGTCTATTGAATTGAAACTGAATAAAAACATATGTTTTACGTGGACTATGTAGGTACCTAGGTATACCTAGTTTAGACCGAAAAAAGTACACTTCGGATTCGAATATAGGTAGCTACCTACTTATAAAGTTTGTTGGTTCTTCTAGCTCCATTACAACAACATGTGATTGCACACAAAATATGGTTGTTTGCGACTTTTCAAAATTGGGATTAGTGATTTTACATCTTTCAAAATGTCGAATCGTGCGAGCGAGAGCTTTTTAACCGACGAAAAAAAACGAACGACTTGAGAACCTAGTCGACGCGTTTTTTCCAAGTATGACCGCGCATAACTTTTTACGGAGCAGACCGATTTTGACAATTCTTTTTTTATTGGAAAGGGTATACCCCGAACACAAAAATGATTCAAAACACTTCAAATAGAAAATTAAGTAGTATAATGGGAGGTCTTAT
Organism: Plemyria rubiginata; assembly: GCA_963576535.1. NCBI lineage: Eukaryota > Metazoa > Arthropoda > Insecta > Lepidoptera > Geometridae > Plemyria > Plemyria rubiginata. The sequence continues at coordinate 8,589,664 of OY754908.1, read as the reverse complement.
CATTGAAAGCGATTTCTTCCAGATAACCTTTGGATGGAGAGGATTGTTAAAACTTGCTTTTTAAATTTATTTTCATTCGTTCGTCGATATGATAAAACGAATAAAAAAAAATTGTATGTTGGCCTTTTTTTTTGCCAGTATAGTACAAAAAAGTTTTTTCTGTGGGATCAAACCCACGGCCTACAGCGCACAAGGCAAAGCTACTATCAACTGAGCTGTGAAGGCTGATAAAGAATGCCTGTTTGATAAGACGAGAGCTTTCATATATCTTATAGCCTCACCAAGGTAAGCCACCGGGTTAGAAATAATGACCTTTCTAGGAAAACCGGCCAGATAAAAGTAAAATAATGAAATACCTACTGAATATTCTACAAAGGTTTTTATGTGTACAACCTTTTCAAAGATTAGCAGGTTTTCATAAAATGTTCAAAGGGATGTTATTTAATCTTTTGTATAGGTACATTCTTTTTTAATCTTTGTGTATGATCATTTGAAAATCTTTGATCTCTACCACCCCGAGGGAATACAGGATGTGATAATAGCATTTCTACTCGTAACTCAATGGATAATGTTATAATATTAGTCTTTATTCAGACGTTCACAGTATTTTTGTCACAAAGTGTTTGGTCTTCCATCACCCGTTCCTATTTCTGGCAGTTCATACAACTGTTACCCCCGGTTTCTGAAAGCTCGATCAACACTTATCGCCTGTCAAGTAACTTGCTTTCTCTAATTTGAAGTAAAATATGAAATAGCAAGTGACTTGACATCCGATTAGTGTTGATCGAGCTTTCAGAAACCAGGGGCAAGTATACCAGTTTGTGGTAGTTGTTTGGGTTTCAAAGTACTTCTCTTCTTATCGTGTCACTATGTTCTTGCAAAACAGTGTGGTGAAAGGATTTATGGATAGTACGCTGGCCTACTTGAAATGGGTCACAAAGAAAAATAATGCTTACAATTTACGCACTAGAATTTCAAAAGCATCTAATCGACACAAGGACTCCATCTAAATTTCTTGAGCCTATTTCATCCAACGGTTGTCTGTTAGAGATCGCTACTTAGCGATAAGGCCGCCCATTGTACTTTTAGTTTAAGTTTGTTTTTTGTTGTATCCTTAAGGCTCCGGTGACAACGGCTCGCAATTTCGAGGTGCGATTGGCTATTATTTCATTTTATTTCATTTCGGGGAGGTTGTTTGAAAGAATAAATCTAAAGTGACACGCATAAATACTGTTCGAACACAAATAATACAATAATTGCGAGCCGCTGTCGCCGGACCCTTAAGTTGTGTGCATTAAAGTATTTTCTATCTATCTAATCGTCTATATCTAGATTTAAGCTGAGCACAAACTGGCAACCTTGTTACGTAGTTAATTAGTTTACAAAGGTAAATAACATAAAGTTATTGAAGCGCAGAGACACCTGCATAACTACCTATCAGCGAATGAATGGAGTAATCAACCACGAAGTAAGGTGAATACGTAATTGGTGAGCTTTCAACGAGCAGGCATGGTTGACCCATTTGTTCAGAGCCCAATCAAGCCCAACCAATTCAAAATACCGGCCTTTTTGGCACCAAAATTTCCCCTTGACGGTTCCCATATACGTAGAGTACGTATAGCGTATGGTAAAAACTAAGAAAATGTACGTAGTATCCAAATTTCTTGGGTAAAAAAAAATATTTTTTTTTCCTACATCTGTGGGTGCCAGTACCTACGTTCTGTTTTTGAGTCCTAAAAGTCCCAATAAGTTTTTACTTTCAGTTGAAAAAAAAGTCAAGATGCATCGTTTTTACGGCGTTTTTGTCGTCTTTGAAGTTTGACACTTAGAACAACACTAATCTAACAATTTTTACTAATGAAAAATGGAAAAAGCACTCACTGGCACATCCATCCATCCATCGATCAATTTAAAAATTACTTGAACATGCCCATATTTTTGAAAAGTAATTAGCAATTCCATTTAAAAAGTTGCAAGTCCGTTCAATTTGCTAGAATACTTGCGCCCCCATGATGATTTCCTTCATCGTTTTGACAGGATTTAAAATTACAACCGTACTATCAGAATTCGGGGCAATTCCACTAGACCTAGGACACTATCTAGGTGTAGTCTGGTCCAACTACCGAAATGCGGCAGCGGTTAGCATACCGGCTAAATAAATATTCACTCAACAACCCTATAGATGGGTCAGATTCAATTTTACCCTCTCTTTTTTTTTTTTTTTTTTATGTAAAAGATAGGCAAACGGGCTAACGGCCCACCTGATGGTAAGCGGTCACCGTCACCCATAGACAACAACAACACCAGGGGCGTTGTCAGTGCGTTGCCTACCCTGAAGGACTTTATTAACATTTTTCTTGAAGCTTTTCATGTTAAATCTTGGCGGGAAAACTTCTGATGGTAACTCATTCCACAGCCTATCTCTTATTCGAATCCTGAAAGACTGCAATGGATGGATAAAAACCCTATTATATTTTCCTTTATTTTAACGATATTGGCTGTTTATTGGGTATAAAAATTAGGAGATGGGTGGATTGGGATCTTCTTTACCTACCGATTCAGGCAGAAAACTTACAAAGCTTCGTAACTATACCTCAGATAAAAGAATACTAGACTATATTATACGCACAGTATGTGCTTCATTGGAACACAATACATTTTCACAGATTATACTGCTAGCGACTATAAAAAAAAACCTTCGTTTTTTTGAAAGTTATTGTTGTTGTCTAAAAGCCCACAAAACCGATAAAACTTAATTTTATGATTGTACCTTCCTTCAAAATAGTTAGAAAAAAACTGAAACGGCAATGTATTTAATACTAGGTTAAGGGCTACGTTCTTTTTTATTCAAAACTTAACTAAAGCTAGATTTTCGAATTCTAGATTTTCAGTTACCTTACACTAACAGATTTTCTACCCATTAAACATGGGTAATGTATGCATGCTACATTTCGGGATGTTTAATGAAAATTCCAGTAGGTACACAAACGACAAACGTTGGCATTACCACAACAAAACATTCCTTGAAACTCTAGGAATAAACTGTCGCAAATGTATTCTGTTACAAAATGTAATATGTGGTGTCCGCGTGTCCAGCGTGAGTTAAGGGGTAGTTTACTGCGGGCTGCGGACACCGCAATAAAATGGACACCCCCTTAATGTCCTAACGTACTGCAGATGAAACTAGAATTGCTACACAGAGCTTGTACTGTGCTTAAATAATACCAACACATCGATAGTCATTATAATAATGCTGGACAATCCACAGCACCATCTAGCCCCAAAGTAAGCTACTCAAAGCTTGTGTTATGGGTACTAGATAACTGATATATTTAATACATTATATACTTACATAGATATATATTTTTATTATAAATAGCAAACACCCAGACCAACGTTCAAAATTTCTAAAGATCGTACACAAATTTGTTCCGAGGCGGGGATCTAACCCGCAACCTCTTGCGTCGAAGGCGGACTCTCGCCCGCTGCGCCACTGAGGTTGTCAATTATAGTCATTATAACTAGGCTATTAGTGGTGCCCTTGCTTTTGATGCTCAAACCAACTGTTTCTGGACCTTCCCCGTTCGCTCTTGTTTGGATGTAAAAATCGTAAACCGTCACCAGCATAAACCATAAAAAATAACGATAATTGGTGACAAGCTTTAGAAATCAAAGCGTTAAAAACATTATCGCTTTGAAAAGATCTACAAATAAAATAAATGAAAGAAAATGAAACAGGCTATTAGATGGAATTTTAGGGACTTTGAAGTTTGCCAAAATCTTAACTATAAAAGTAAAATTAAAGACCACTCAAAAATATTATTACTGTATATTATAATGTTGTTCTTTAAAGAAGAAAATTCAATGAGCTTTTGGCAAATCCTTTGTGTTAAAAGCTCATTAACGATAAAACAAATTCGTAAAGCTTTATTCTTAAAATTGTTTTATTATTAGAAGCCATTTGTAAAGCTATGACATAACTCACTGACATTGTATCTAGCAAATAATTTTGGAAAATAGCGTTAACTTTTTTAATCATGAGAACTGCTGAATCATGGGCACCTGACCCATAAAATAACTTCATATTTATGAAACAGTAAACTTCATAATGTTTTATCTTCAAAAGAACTGTCCATCCAACGAAACGTGAGCATTTGATCAAAAACTATAACAATATGCATAGGTATCCTACGCACCGATCTTTAAACATACAACGTGTTGAATTATTTTGAAATGTTTTTTGATCAATTTCGTATGAAAGTTTGTATTGTAGCATACATTTTACTTAATGCGTCTCAATACAAAACCCTGGCTCAATCTAAATAAACTAAATATCGAAAATATCAAAAAAATACTTGGACTTGGGCACAGTTAGTAATAAGAGTAGCTTGCTTCAAAAGCTAAACTCAGAAAGCCGTAGGGTCAGTCAAATAAATGAAACTTCGATTCATTAAGACAGGATATTCCAAAGTTTCAGTTGTAATCACAGGTACAGCTACTAAAAAGCGTGTTAAAACATCTTCTCAAAAGAAAAGCAAATGAAAGACTTTGATCATTAGAAAACTTGGGGGAGTAGAAGTTACTCGTAATTAAAAAGTTGGTCGTTCAGTTGTAGCCTGACAACAAATAAAATTAGACAGCCGTATTTTCAAAGATGTTCGCTTTTTTTATACAGCAAGTAGATGGAACAAGCAGATGACCCACCTTATGTTAAAAGGCAACCAAAGCATTATCTCGTATGTTAAGCACGATAGGAGCATGCCCCGCGTTCATCAGTGAAGTGTAATTTCACCAGCAACCCATTCTTCAAACCGAAACACAGCAGCATCTTGGCGGCACAAAAGCATTGTGCCGTACGCTGTTTGATAACGATTAAAAAATGCGAGTAAGACTCCCGTCGGCACTCAGCTATTAATATTTATGTCCGCAAAAACCTTTGGTCCGCAAATTATTTTCTACAAACTTCATCATTGTACCTTATTTTTTACTTATACTTACTATTTATTTTTTACTACTTTATTTTTTTATTATAAGTGTTCTTTTTTTTGTAAATTTTGGTGTACAATAAAGAATTATTCATTCATTCATTCATTTATCTTATTTATAAGGTATCAATCGTAATTTGTCAATTATTATTTTTTATTATGTCGTAGAAGCTGCGAGCTCTAGAACTAGAGCTATAGAACTCTAAGATTACCATCTAAGATTCATGTGATAACTAGAGCAATGGTATTTCATTCATATAATATCTTCAGCCATTAGACTATTAATTTGATTATCTATTCATATTATCACTTTCATTTTCAAGCTCATCCCTATAATTACGCCGTAAAAAAGGCTCAAATTGAATTTCTAATAATGAAATTATCGTTCACTCGCGAAACCATTTTCAAGCGCTATTGACTGATCCAATCAATGTGCCCAGCAAAATCTAATTCTAGCCATAAATGATGGAACCATCGGGACCAGTGGGACTTCTTCTTTGTGTGAGTGGAGATTCTTATCCTTTGGCCTGGTTTTTCTTGCTTACCTGCTAGTATTTGAGATTCGATCTTTGATCGTCCAGGTACCAAAGAATTTTTTACTGAAACATAGAGGTTGGAGCGACGCGCGACAGCTTAATAGCAGTGAAGTAAAGAAGTTTTCAAATTTGGAATTCCCTTTAGCTTTCCAAAACCTCGACCACTAGTGGAAATATCAAGCGAATGGCAACTACATTTCAATTTTTCCCTCAAAAAGGCAAAAGGAGGCCTACATTCAGCGCTATGAAATATGCAAAATGCTCTACGAACCAATATGAATGGCGCTGTTCCAATTACAGAGGCTCGTGTGTCTGTATCGCGGACACTGTAGTACTACATACGACACTATAAACACGGTACTAAAGTTACACATAGCAGTTTAAATTGTACTTATGCTTAATGTACCATCACGAAGGCGAAAGACGTCAAGCAAGAGTTGATGTGTTTCGCCGGTTTTAGGGTGCCCGCCCGTGAAATCACATCACCCAGGTACCCACGTAAGTACCTAAATGAGGTCAAAAATATATATGCCTGATGACATGGACGGGGTGCATCGTAGTGCATGTTCCTATCGTGTGTGGCTTGCGAAGCAGTATTAGGTGATGGTAACCACTATATATCAGGTGGAACCATGGACGAATGAACGGGCGGAACACCTGCTTGTTCCATCGGCAAATAGTATGAACGTACGTCTTTATTGGTCGTTTTTTATTGGTTGTCAATTCGACCTCTCTCTGTTACTTGTCTCTTGGTTTTTCCAGCTGTGATTAATCTCGTCATCAATTTTTTAACAAAAAACCACCTCATTGCTTGTATATAAACTACTAAGTCATGTGATGCATTGAAATTTTCAATAAAAGCCGATCAAATTAATTTCCGAACTCTAAAAATGGAAAAGCGTATGGATCGGGTGAGCCTGAGCCTGTGAAGCGTGCATGTTTTTACGAATGGGTGCACACGAAAATTGACTGTCACATTTTCACATTGTGGCGATCAGGGGAAAACACAATTTTAAATGATGACGTAATTAAGCATGTGAGGTCACATGATGGTGGTTAATGTAAGTTTACTAACGTTGGGTAATTTTCATGACAGGATGCTGAGGATGCCAAACTGAGAACTCACTGCAGATTTTTGGGCCAGTGCTGTTGTCAGAGAATGACAACAGCACTCGCCCGAGTAGTATAAAAAAAACAAAGTCGTACCATTGCTATGTGTTATTGTGAAGAATAATTAAAATAGGTTTAAGATTTACTCAGCAATGCTATCAACCCTAAACATTTCATACATGCAAAATTTGTCCGCAATATACCCTGTTTATACTTTACCCTTCATAACTTTACCCTCCAATTTCCAAGTTTATCCACCAACTTCAAGAAACCTTAATCTATTGAAATGGCCTTAAGCATTATCTCGCTCTGCCAATATCTAGTCAATTAGTTTGCTCATCTACGCAAACAAAGATGCTATAAATTGGATTAACTACGATTACAACGAGGACCGTGGAGTTTTGAAACTTCGTTCAATTTGGCAGCGAAATATAGTACCAACCAACCTACTTAACAATTTTTAGAGTAGTACCTAAGTATTTTTCTACGATATATGGCAAACAAAACCAAGACTGCCATGTGTATTTTGGATGAACTTATATAACTAATATAATTAAATTCAATCGTTTTGCAAACAGCTTAAAAAAAATAGATATATGTATAAATGGTCACACCGTGGGTGGTGCCTCTGCGACTGTCTGTCTGTCACCGCCTTGGAGCTAATCTATAAAAGCTACTAAGGGGGTCGCATATTGGCGGCATTGAAAACTTTACTGAAACTAATAATTGTTAGTTTCAGCTAACTTTCAATGCCACCAATTTACACGACTAATTTAATTTAACTTGAACTGTATTATTGTTTAATTTCCAGAAATAGAAACTAGTGTAGGTAATTTTCGATTTCATTGGTTTCTATGTAACGGAAGCTTTACAATCGACACAGTTTCTTTCACGAGGAACATTAGTAGGATTTCCTGGTAGTTAATTGATTGAGTGAGCGAAGCGAACGAAAATCATACAAACAGCTTGGGCGATTTGGCATTTTATGTGTGTATGTATGTGTGTATGTTTGTATGTTTGTCCGACGATAACTTGAGAACCGTTTATCCGATCTGCATGAAATTTGGTAAGTCGATAGCTTGTACTTGAGAAATTTACTGGTAATATGAGTAAAATCGGATAGGGGTTACTAAAATATGGGGGTTTTTATGGGGGCGAAAATTAAAAAAGTTACACAAAAAAATAAAGTTATATGTCATATGAAAGGGCTTGGTTTGGACATTCCAAAACCTTTTAGTTTTTTTTCTAGGTAGTTTTTGAGATATAACAAAAAAGTTAAATTAAGATAACCAACGACCCAAGAGCTCTCATTTCTAAGAGTTTCGTTGGCATCAAGGTTTTTCTACTGGTCGGTCAGTTCCTTTGCTTTTTCAAATATTTTTTTCTGAAAATAAATTAATAAGGTTCTCATTAAATGGTGATGCGACCTGTTCTGATGGTGGAGCCAAGGTCTGTTCAACGGAACTCTTCAATAAATAGGCCAATTCAGTTGAAACTTGGTACATACTTAGTTAGTGGGTGGCAGCCAGAGAGTCCAAACACAAAGTTTGGACTTGCCTCTGACTACTACTTACATATTTTCGGAGCGTTCGCGTCGCGTCACGAAATCTCAGTTCGGGGCGAACTACTAGTTATGAATGTTTTACATTTCACTTATTTTAACAGTTTGCAAATAAAAAGTGATTATAAAAAGGTACATACAACCTTTCCATATACCAGTCCATAACAAACATTTAAGCTACAATAAGTCAAAAACAAAAATTTATTGTTTTGAATTTTTTATGTAATATTTGCAGATGCATGCAAAAATAGTAGCTAGCCTACTTAGAGTTATTTTTCTCAATTTAAAAAAAAAACCTTACAAAAAGTTAAGCACCAGGCTAATTGAAACGTAAGCTCAGTTTACAAAGGTACCTACTCGCTTCATGATAAAATAAATTATGAAAATCTGTTTCGAAGTAGGAGTGTTCGCATGCCCACCCGCATAATGTATGTAAATAACTAAGATAAAGTCAGCAATCCAATTAGGGAAGAATTCACGCATCGCCACCACCTACGACGAACAATTCAAAACAACTATTCCTACCCCCGGTTTCTGAAAGATCGATCAACACTAATCGGCTGTCAAGTCACTTGCTATTTCAGCTTTTACTTCAAATTAGATAGAGATAGCAAGTGACTTGACAGCCGATTAGTGTTGATCGAGCTTTAATGGGGGTTTAGTCTTGAGTTCTTGGAAAGGTCCACTAAATCAAAACTATATTACCTCAAGTTGAGGACGCAGGTCAATACTGCATCGTAGCGCACGCTTAATCGAGCGTGACTTACGAGGCAATGCTTTGATAAAAGTGATGGTTACCCCTTAACATCATGTGAGCCGTCAGTTCAGTTTTTAAGAGTAGTAGAGCTCTTTGTGAAGGGCTCGTCCGGGGAAGTACTACCACCACGCCTTTTTTTGCCGCCAAGCAGCAACGCTGTGTTTTGGTTTGAAGATTGTGGTCTCCGGTGTAATTACAGGCACATGAGGTTTAACATCTGTATGCCTCAAGTTGATGGACGCAGGGCAGTGCATCGTAGGGCACGTTCCTATTGTGCGTGACATACGGGGCAATGTTTTGTTTATAGGTGATGGTTACCACTTAACATCAGGTGGGCCATCTGCTTGTTCCATCTGCCAGTTGTATAAAAAAAAGCTTCTTCCATCAGCAATTAGCATATAAAATAGACAAGAGAAGCATCGAGGAACATTATTAAAAAAATACCTCTCAATCGTTTCCGAGGAACTCTACCAATTTTCAGGCTAGGCTAGGTATTTTGTAATGTTAGATGGTGAATGTAAACGCGACCCCATCTCGCTACACCTTTTGGCGGAGGAGGTCTCACAGGGGGGTTTTTAGTGGGTTCGAGCCCCACATACCCCCTTCCGTCACCCCCATGGCGGAAGGAAAATGCGAAGGCATTTTCCCCCTTCCAAAAAAAAAAAGGTATTTTGTAATGTGCATATTTTTTTAGTACTCAGTAAAGAAAAAATCAAATTATTGTTTAGTCTCGTCGAATAACACAACCGGTCCGGCTTGAGTGAAGGAAACGTTGAAAGAATACTGAGGATCTCTGAAAACTCTCACACAGAGTCACTCAATATTCCAGAGACACAAACTGGTCGATATTAAATTTTTCAATTCCATTTGTAAGTTAAATATTCGTAGGCAATATTCTAGCCTGTTAATTAAATCACAAGTTTGCCGTATGACAAGTTAATTACATTTTTGCTCTATGTAAACCTAGATAATTTAGAGTAAATTTAATAAAGCAAGAAGGTTCTCGCAGTAGGTACATCGGTACCCGTATCAGTTGTGACGTTAGGGACTAGTATTCTCTTATCTGTGGCTCAGATAAACATACAAACATACTATGCCCAATCGCTCAAGTTGTCAAATAATAAATAGTGGTGGACATTCTTCACAGCATTATGTCGCACCAAACTAAGCCAAAGCTTGTGATAAGGGAACCAGATGGCTGATATAATACGTACTTATTTACTTGTTTTTTGTAAATAAATACATAAAACATTATATAAGTATATCACCCAGCCAGAGAACAATAGAGATAGACATAGACATTTATTCATTTGCCACAAAGAACACACAACATATACAATTAGGCTTGGAATTACTAGAAAACAGATATCATACATATCAAAAGAGAACAAAGATTAGACATATAGGTAAGAGTTTTTTACAAATAATAATAACATTAACAAGCATTATTTAAATATGGCTAGATAAAAACAAAAAAATAACATGATACAGACGCTAAGTATTAAACATAAACCAATACCTAAAAACAAGCATTTATTATGTTCATCACACTCGCTCACGGCCTACGACACAGGAAGCCGAGCTACTACCAATTGAGAAAGGTTGTCAAGGTCAAAAAATATATAATCTTGTTCGCTTCGCTTATTTTACGATCATCCCACACTCGAACAATAAATAGGTTGCCTCAAAAATCGTAGTATGTAAGCAGCCTTTCAGGTACTTACGAGTATGTGTGATATCGATCAAAGGTGAGAGCGTCAGGCTCTTGATTGATGACCGCGCTAAACTTAATTGAACAATCAGTGGCAAACAGTTCCATCTTACGACAAACTAATGCAGGATTGGGGTAAGGCCATAGAAGCATATTCAAGTAGGTACCTAGTTATGTAATGGAATATATCGTCGGCTTATTGTTAGAAGTCACTAACTACAAAAAGTCACTAACTACCTTTATTGGACTGGCGCGGCGGCGCACTCGCCTGAATGAGCTCTACAACAATCAAGATTCGAAGAGCGTCATTTCTGGTGAAATTACAGGCACATGAGGCTGAACATCTGCGTGCCCTCTGGTTGATGGACGCAGTGCAGTGCTAGTTTTTATCGTGCGTGACGTAATGATTTGTGATGCAATGATGATGGTTATCACTTCATTTCAGATGGGCCATCAGCTGGTTCCGTGATGGGCCATCTATTGAAACTTGAACAAGCAAGTTTTATGAAAAAACCTATGTTGGTGAGTAGCTTTTGAGAACTAGGTCCTAAGGTCTACTTTAGCTTGGAAGATTTCCATATAGTTTTGTATCCGGAAATTGTATTAAGAGTTTTATAAATGACAGTATAGGCTACAAGGAGGCTACTACGACTACTCGACTCCACTTTTACAGACTACCCAAAGGCCTTTGTCATAGCTTAGCGACTGAAAGCAACGGAATTTGAGGCCGAAAGCTGACTTGAAAACTAAGGATCATACTGGTTTCTGGAAAACATTGTTATAAGCTTTTTTGCAAGAACGAACATTTTTAATATCTCCTCAATGTATGCATGGACGTTTAAGGTTATCCAAAATAATCTGGTCTGGTGAGATGAATAGAAAGATATGACAATAATGTAGGTATATTATACAAACAGACCAAAAAGGTTGTTAATTTAATAGGACAACAATAAATGAAGAATATATTGCACAAATATATACGGTATTTTATGGTAAATAGGTAACGTGTCATAAAAAAATTAAAAGCTGGTTCAAGTTGTATAGATAGGTAGTCTATATAACGAGATATTTTAATTCAATATGTGAACATGTTCTCGTAGTTATGTGTAGTGTAGGTAGGACCGGTGAGTGTTCATTATTTATGTATTGCAATGGGGAAAACGATGCTTACATAGGACTAGGTTAAACTTACCTTGTATGAACAGGCGTGTACGTTGACAGTTCTCGTAAACACTAATTTAATCAGATTGTCCAGTAGAATATTGTATTGGTGTAATATAGTCTGTATCGGCAAACCGATAATTATAATTAATCATAATTAATTTGCTAATTCGCGAGCTACATAATATGTCGGTTACTTTGGTTCTTCTTCTTTTCTGATTTCTATCACGTGTGAGGCTCCCAGCATGTCTCTCCTCATAGACTGTTAACTATAATTCATCTTGTGTATTTTGTTACTGTAATAAATACAAGCCATTGGGATGTTTTTTTTTAATTAAATGGGTGAAGTTAGTAAATAAATAAAGAAGAATATTAAAAAAAATATTTTCGCATAAATCCTAGATGATCCTGAAGCCGGAAATGCATTTTATGATAACTAACTAAACGAAAAAGGAAACTTTTGTTTCCGGTTTCACACGGATACGGCTCAATAAGCTATACTCAACTTGAGTTTGTATACTACTACTTGAGAGAGTAACTCAAGTCAAAGAAAAATGACTCTTGCAGTGTTTAGCCTGAAACTAAGTCGGTATAGCCACTTGCACCTACAATACAACGCTATTAGGAATAATGAAACAATTTTTTGAAGAATTTCATTATTCTTTCTATCTAACAGGCGTTCGCAATCTTACTTTGTAAAATGTAGCCTTTGAAACAATAAACTCAAAACTTATACATTCTCCGTTCTCTTGCATAATATATTTTATTTGTTTTCAATTCCCTCAGCTCGGATGCGGGTTTTACAATTGAACATTTTCTATTTCCTCCTTGCTGTTAGAATAAAGTGGATGGTCAATACACTTGTAGATTTATTATTATGTTGTGTCGAGTTTTTGCTTTAGAAAACTTCACTATGAAATAGAGTATAAAATAAAAGCTATGAAATTGAGTCTGTTTTTGACTAATCAAAACGTACGTCAAAACGTACTTAAGTTAGCACAAAGTTTATTCTTAAATAATATTTAAATACATTTGCGACCTATAATTTTATTAATTGACAAATAATCATCACTATCATGATCATTTAGCGATATGACTACCCATTGTATGCGGAAACATTTTAATAAATAAATAAAATGTTTATGCAAATGGTGGACTTTCCACACAGCACTATCTAGCCTCAAAATAAACTTGTGTATATGGGAACCAATAGCTAAATTCTAGCCAAATAGCGAAATGTTTAGTTAATCTTGTTTTAGTTAGTTTGTATACGTTTTAGTTTTTTAAGTTAGTTTGATTTTTTACTTTTATTTGGCGGTGGATGAATAAACGAATTTTCTTTCTTTCTCTCTGAATATTTTCACAAAGTCACTTACAAGTCTATATTATGAAAAAGATATAAAGAGTAAAAAAATATGATGCCTTTCGCGAATTCAAATGCTCCGACAATAGCAGCGTCTCAGAGGCACACGTGCGGATGATGCGAGATGACGTATGACTCCTGAAGCGGGCTGAAATGGCACTGAAGCTGAACGGTATAACAATATTGTGCCTGTTTGTTTTGGTATTTTGATTTGCTTATTATTAAGAAGGTTTATTAATCATATTTTATTTATTTATTTAGTCTTAGTAACTGCACGCGCTGATAGCTACGCATTGTTCTAAAATGCTTCCTAGAAGTTCATACGTTTCGGGTGTCAGTACCGACGGTCAGCGTGGTCAGGGTCTAAAACCCGCCGATTCGCAGTTTTTCTTATTGTCTATTTTTTTAAACTAACTGATTTCTAAAAATTCAGGAAAATAATTTAAAATACTCAAGGAATCTGCGGAGTTCGTACTTAGTAGGTGCTAAGAGATTTGAAGGTATATATCTACCGTGCCTGGGGATCAAAGCTGTTTCAGCTGCTTTTTCACGCTATATGCATGTGTTGTTATCGCCTACTCAATCAGTTTACTTTAGTAATCGACGCTAGAATGACTAGAGCAACAGAAACCATAAAATTTCCCATAAAAATAAAATCGTTTTCACATCATAAAAGCGAAACAGTTTATTTGCCGCAAAACTAGCATTGAGGTCTGCAGCGTCCCGGTGGAACAATCATGTTGCGAGACTTACGAGTTCCCGTACTATAGGCTACAGTAGATAAGGTACCTACTAGATGCAACAACGAAGTCAAGGGAAGCCAGATAATAATATCTATAATAATAGCCGGAGTTTAGTCGAAAAAGCCGTTTACTTGAATAGATCCACTGTTGCACCGTCGTCATCCGCAATATATTATTATTAGGAGATTTTGCCGTACAGCATCACGCGTGGCTGTCGGATTTCATTGTTGAAGACTGTCATTTACACAGTACACCGTTTATAATACCTAAACGTAGTAAAACAGAGTAAAAATGCGTAAGGTAGAGTTTATATGTTATGTTGCGTTTCATTGGATTCGCTCATACCCGATCCCGGTAAATTAGCGTGATAAAAAGTAATATATTTGCTAACTTAGAGTTCGAACTATATTTATTTTATGTTTCATCCCGATTGGCTCAGTATGAGCCACAACAATCCAAATATCTCAACTTTCACTACATATACGCAAGCGAAGTGAGCTAGCTATAAGAGGCCTGTAAACAGGGTATAAATTGCGGCAATTTCAAGCTGCAACTGTGTATCTGTCATGTTCGATGCAAATATATCGTAAGCAGGACAGTTAGACAATGGCAGCAATAAATTGTCACAAAACTAGTCTGTTTATTAGGACCGTTCAGATCCGTGTATTTTGTTATGAGATAGTAGGGAAAAAGCGAACATTGTCTGGCCAAAGCCATGCGCAACCCTGATGTTGCAGATTTTCTAGAAAGATCCTTATTGCTTTCTCACTGGAGAATTCCTCTCACCTGATATCGTTATCCCAGTAACCAATGGCTTCCAGCTAAGCTTTTGCAGAATGAGTTGCGGTATTTAGTAAAGTTATCAGTAAATAAGAAGGTATAGTGTTCTCTTCTGAAGAAAATTGTGATACTATTTTATAAAATGCATTTTTATACGACTTTGCTGATGGGACAAGTAGGTGGGCGACCTGATGATGGGACAAGAGATGGATCACCTATAGGCATTGCATAAGATACGCATGTCACGAACTTGATTATACACTGCCCTGCGTCCAACCTGAGGCATACAGGTATCAAGTCATTTATTTACAAATAGTAGCTACAATTATTCACAAAATATTTAGAATACATGTAAAACAGTTGAGCTATTTGCAGACAGTTAGTTGCAAATGATCTAGAGATAGCGCAATTGATCCAAATCAGTGCCAATCACCAGCGCGTGCTCAAGACACTGGCTTCATTCGTCCTCGGGACACGCGTCTTTCAGCCGTGATAGCCCCATGTGACTGTATTTTCACCATAGTCCTTTAAAAAAAGTAGGTCAATACGTGCAGAACTGAGTAAGATACCTACTTTCTATAGGAAAAAACGAATCCTGAACTGTGGTTCAGTCAGGTGTAAAGACAAAGTTAACGGTATACGAATAACTTGTCGAGGATAACGACTTGGATACTAAACGTATTTTTACAATAACCAAATCAATCATAGAATACCTACCGAAAATCATCCCAAAAATTGTATGACTTTCGCAATGGCCGTAATTTTGTCTTCAATTGTTATTTAAAGGACTTACAAAATTATCTATCGTTCCCCAATCAAGACGTCAACACGTATCCTTACAATACATTAAGAGTTAGGTACCCATAAACTAGTCAACAATGGCACATTGGATTGTGTTGACGATCAAATTACGTTTAAGCCGCTCATTGCAAATCGATTTTAATAGCCACTCACGTATCGCGTAGCCATAAATTTGGATTAAGTTGTAGATAGCTCCCTATTAGCATTACATTAATTGAGGGCTAACGTTAGATCAATACGAGGGATGCTGAATTTGGTATTTTCTGGACAGCATGGATTTGAGAAATTCAGCTGAAACGTAGATTTCTGCTTGATCATTTTTTTATTGTTCATAATTACCTGAACAGGATTTTAATTTGGTAGAGTCGGTTTAAAACTTTTGTAATTGTATCAAATTGCTTCACCTGTACTAAAATAACGAAACTGTAATTAATTATGTACAAATATGCGTCGCCTTATAACATTACGCATCGATTTAACCAGATGTTTAACCTATGTTTCGTGATCATGACACATACCTAATATAAATATAATCATATCAAATAAATATCTGAATAAATATGAACACGCCCAATAGGTAGAGGTGCTCATTGAGTCTTCATACGGCCTGACGATACGAAAAACCAAACTCAAACTCAGGTGAGTGAGTCAACTTTCAACTTGCAGTGAAATTATTATACTAGTCAAGAAAGTGGCTAGTAATCCATATTTTTGTTTTTCGTTACTAAACGACAAAATTTAGTCAACAGTAAATATATTTTATTAAATATTTTTTCGAGAATTTGTAGCAGTACGTCGCTGTTCGGTCGGAAACATATGACAGAGTATGACAACGGGTTTGTAATTGGGATGCTGTAGGTACTCCGTTATTCAATCCCAAACTGCCGGAGGGCTAACAGGCGTGAACGTCCTCTAACCCTGTGTAATGGACGTGTGGTCATACTTTGAAATGGCGAGCAAGGTTTAGATACAGCCTCAGTTATTTATCCTAAGGTACCCAACATAGACATGTCTATGTTAAGTTTGTCTAGATATAGTAATACAAATATAGGTACTCAATTGCGTGTTAACCAACACGATTCACTAAGTTAAAGGCAATTTTTTTTTAAATAAAATCACAAGGATCACTAAAACGTAGGTGACTCTAGGTGCCAGTTACACGGGACCCCTAGAAGAACCGGCAACAAGCAAACTTACGGCTTGGACCTATACCGCTCTCGCCACACGCGAATGCCAAACCACCACTGGTTAAAAGCAACTGGATTATCTATCTTTAAATCTACTAAGAACGACAAATCAAGCTACGAAACGAGTTCATTGCTATGGCTTAGTGCTATAGTACTAAAATAAACATAAATGTTATACCAACAATACGACACTAACGGCCGGTTTCTGAAAGCCGGATCAAACTCGGAGAACATTCATTTCTTTGTAATATTATCTGTTTTATTGTGTTTATTTTTCATGCTTTTAATTTTTTTTGTTTTAATTTTTAGTTTATTTTTTATTTTCCGTATGTTGTTACTTGTTTTTCAGTGTTTGTTGTTACCGTCCGTTACAAATAAATGTTTTTTCTTTCTTTCTTTCTTTCAAACATAATTAGAAGTCAAGTCACTTGCTATCTCTATCTGATATGATTTAATACATGAAATAGCAGGTGATTTGACATTTGATTACGTTTGATAGAGCTTTCTGTACCAGCCCTAAAAGGTTACCGGGACATGTACCTTCATATGGGTGAGTAAGTTGCAGTGCCAGCTTGCGTCAATGAGCCAATAGCTTGCGGTCCGACGCATTTTCTCGGGACACTTAACTGTGGTTAATGACCATCTCCTGTTCGCCTAATAAGACACATCATCATCATTCGCCTGAAGAGGTTTATCCCTGAAAATAGGCCTCATCGCTGAGTAGACCACTCCATATTTCCGCAGTAAGAAAGATTTTGATAAGTCATCATTTTTTGTTTAGAAGACAATGGCAGCGGTTTTTTTGAAAACTATTGAATATTTTCGTTCAAATCAGGATATCACATAATTATTATTATCACCTACACATTCACTCCAAATTCACTCCGAAATTCACTCCGAAAAATTCACTCCGAAACACATTGTTGCTCTAGCCTCCTCTAGCCTCTAGCTCAAATAAAGTGGTTAAAAACCCACCGAAATTACATAAAAAGCTCAAAATAACACCAGAAAAACAAGTAAAATGAAAACGCTATGTTGATTCCCAAACAGAAACGATTCCCAAAACACAAAATTTCGTTGCGCGTATTTCGCTGTCAGTGTGAGTGACAGTGCAGTCGAAATGGCTCGTATTCTAAACAGTGATCAAATTAGATAGTTTCCATATTATTTGGTTAGATAGTTTCACCGAGCTACGTTTGATGAAGAGTAAGGAAATCTTCGAATCAGCGCTTTTAAAACGTAGTGGTATCCAAATCAAGGTGAGCTCCGATACAAAAATATAAGTCCTTATCAAAATAAAGTATTTATCAAGGGACAACGAGAATATAAAATACTTATCAGTCTCTTTAAAACGAACAAATCAAGCTGGCTTACTCTTAGAATTTTAGGCAAATTATGTGTTTACTTTTATCAAAATATGGTGTGGGTAACAATTCTAGTCCCATAACTAAATTACTAGTACATGTACTAATAAAATACTAATATATTACTAGTACTAGTACATGCACCTATTGAAATATCATTAATAACCATAAGTTGATTTATTTATGACTAATTTAGATTCCGTACAGAACTGGATCTCACTTCGCCTTAAGGCCGCGTTCGAAACAATTTCTTGGGTAGATTTAAGCCCACGTTACACACGTGAATAATGCCGCAGTCTACCCGTAATTTATATTGAAAATACATTTTCCACATAAGACTTTATAACTGAAATGGCGTAGGCGGTCTCTTTGTACAGTGCCAGTTACTATTATTTATTCTACGGCAGTTTGCCGCGAGATCAATACATTGTATTACATCAAAGGATTGTGGAATTCTCCCTATAACATAATTTATGAACATGTCAATAATATAATGAAAAGCAACAAAACCCAGCGAGTTGGACGCAAAGGGGAACGGGTTGAGACGGCTTTTGTATATTTGCTGACTCATTGCTTGAACTTCGAATAGGTGTACTATATATTTGTGCGTGCTTAATATAGTGTTTTGTTTGGGTTAGTCCTAAAAATCGAGGAACTTTGTATGACTAAAGTTTTTCTAATCTTGACTTACGAAGAAATGCTTTGTTATAGCTGATGATTATCACTTAACATCAGGTGCTTGTTCCATCTGCTAGTAGTATAAAAAACTTTTAATGGCCCTGTACTCGTAAATCTCCTCTAAACACCCTCAATAATCAAGAATCTGAGTACGATGATGTGGTTATGGTGTATTAAGTATTAATGTACTTCGTACAAACGAAAGTAGCCTCAATAGATCATAAATTTTCAAAATCAAAAGTTTTATTTTAATGCGATCAAAAAGAAGTTTTTGATCGCTTTAAGCAAATCAAGCCTGGCTGGACCTAAATCTTGAATGAAGGGGCCTTGAAGTGTATTCCAAAGTATGGAACATACGTTGTTTTATTGATGACTTTATGCCTTCAGCTGTTCAACAGTGGCAAGGATAAGGTACCGGACGCTAAGTAATCGAAAGCTAAACAGTCAAGTCAACAAAAAGTTTACTTTGCTTACTTACCTCCTCCAAACATTTGAACGTCGAAGTAATAAATTAGAGCAACCTTCCCGGTCCGAGCTTTACGAGTCTCCTGTTTACGTGCTCTGAGACAAAGGAACAGATCGTAGGTTCCGAATTCTGTGTTTTTATTTAAACTTAATATGGTCGTAAAAAGGACACTCGTTATGGACTACCCGATTTAATAAAAAAATCAGGGACAATTTTGCATCTGCTCTGTATTTCCCAGATAGAGATATACACATTGTATCTGTTTTGACGTTTTATAAGTTTTAGATTGTCCAGTTACCTGTGAAAGTAATACTGATCGAAATATGGATCGTGTAAAATAGAAAATAATTCAGAGAATGCTAATATTTCATACTTCATCCACACGCAACTATGAAGATACGATTTAGTATGACCGATTTTAAAGAGGAATAACAATAACATGTAACGCACGTGCCATGATTCTGTAAAGAGCATATTCAGAGGAGTAATTCAAGCTACAATTTATAATACAAAAAGGTCAGTATTTTATAGCAATAAAGTTAAAACTTGTACCTAAATATGGACCGTATCACGACGAAGACTAATAGAATTGGACAAAAGAAAACGACACATTACTAAGTTTCGCATTTAATCTCAATAAAAACTGTTACGGTACGCCTTGATCGGTTTGTCTGTAGAGGTTTAGGAAGCGAAACCGACCGTTGAGGGACTGAGTTTCCACAGAACGGACCGTAAAGTTTTTATAGTTTCCGGGTCA
Organism: Plemyria rubiginata; assembly: GCA_963576535.1. NCBI lineage: Eukaryota > Metazoa > Arthropoda > Insecta > Lepidoptera > Geometridae > Plemyria > Plemyria rubiginata. Next base: position 8,569,704 of record OY754908.1, on the reverse strand, counting down.
CAGAGCTCCGACAATTCGGTTTTCCAATCAACATCTTTATAGTGATCGAGGGCGTGATACAGACTTCGGGGAAGCGTTTCTGGAGCAAGCGGATATGAGGGATTCTGAATTTAGCCTTTGCATTTGGGGGTAATTGCAGCAGAAAAGTTGTTTGGAAATGTTTGGAACAAAGATTGCTCTCATAATAGTAAGCAGACTCGACTTTGAGCTTCGTATTCGAGCATTTGGAAAAAAAGGTGTAATGTGTAATGAACATGCAAATAGGTATTAGAATCAAAGTTTACATGTAAAAAGCTAATTGTTATAATTCGTTTGGTTCTTATTTAGTTACCCTATTATTCATAATCCCAGTTATTTTATAGCGGCTCTGTATAGAGTATTCTTGTCACTGTCACTTTCATTCCAACGAAAAGAGACAGCAACAGACTTATTGGTTTGATAAGCTATTGGCACGCATAGCGACCATTATGAATAAGAGCTTTAGCTTGTAAGTATTACGTACCTACCACCTGAAGACAGATCATGTCATTGAAGTGTAAAAATCGAAGTTTTTAATTTTCCTCATTAAAATCATTTCTTCCTACCCTCATCCTACGACAAGTAGGGTAACTACAACAGGTTTTCTTTATTCACCCTCCTAAAAATAATGATATTTTTTTTAACAAAATTCCCTTCTCTGAAATCAAATATGTGCCACGAGCAGCCCCGTAATCTGTACCTCTCATCACTGCGTACAAGTATAGTCTTATTACATTCTTTGATATACGAACAAAATTAATTTCACGTTTGCTTTGGGTCTGAAAATGAGAGGAGTTCGCGCAACGTTAAACAGATAATTTGATTCCTTTGATGCCTATTTGTGTAATGTCCCAAACGTTTTGAAGAAGGTCGTGGGTTCATGAAGGAGCAAAATAAGACGGATTTAATTATCTGCCGCAAAACACACACGGTTTTATGTAAGAGGGAAATTATGTTATTTGTTACGTGGTTGCTCTTAATCAAAACGGTATTTATTCAGAAGAACCACAAGGGTTTACCTACTCATAAAATGCTAAGAATATCACTTAATCCTATCTCAATTTCTCTTATAGATGAATGCGAATGATGCAATGGATGTATGGATATTTTGTGTTGTGGTTCAGTAACGCCCAAACAACTGTAAAACTAAATTAAATATAGTTCGTAACCTGGATTAGCATTTTGGATCTTTATCACTAAAAACTACCAGAGACAGGTTAAAAAACATGAACGAACCCAATGAATTATACTTTATTATTATTTTGTACCTTTATTAGCCATGTAGATTTATTATCTGAACTAAGCATCGCTATCTCAGTTCAAATATAAATTATTTATTAATTGATGGTGGACTATCCACACATCAATATCTAGCCGCAAACTAAGCCAAAGCTTATATAATATGAAAACCAGATAGCTGATAAATATAAATAATCTTCGTAATAAGCGTACGATTGCTCATAGGTCTCCTAGTTATATCTACATTTCCCCAATCATCTCGTAGCATTCACTCTGTCAACTGTCTGATCTATATGTATCCCTTTCAATCCGTTTGCTCTATTCAATCAGGGCTATTCAGATTTATCAGTGTTATTCCACTATCTTTGATCTGAGCCGCGTCATGCAGCTGCCTCGTCGCATTGATTGCATTTTATAGGACTTCCTTTTCTATCTTGTCAATGGTCATCTTCCTATCTTGCAACACCTAACTGGGAACCATTTAGAACATTGTAAATCTGAAAGCGAAACAGCCACTATTTTATCTTGCAATTACTTGGGATTATATATAGGACATTGAAAATCTGAAAGCATAACAGCCACTGACGAACGTTGTATTTAGAAAAATAAGACAAACACGAAGAGCCAACTGTCACCATTGCAAGTGTCTGAAGTTAAAGGCTTCAGTTATGAGTTCACACTTGAAAAGCAATTAGAGCACTGACTTGCAAACGGACTGACCGGGCTGACTCTATCCAGTCCGCCCATCGGTTTAGAATTAAACCAAGGGTATACTTTATATATAGTACTTTGCTACTCAGCAGTACTTGCAACTAGCAAGTTGTAAAAATTCAAATTTTTGTACGGAGATCGATAAGCGCCTCTATTGGGCGTATTAAAAACTTACGGCACAAAAAAGCCTGTCGCTACGAATATCGGAATACGAAAAAAGGGTAACGAAACTCACGACTTGGGGTACAATAAATATGTCAGTAAAAATAAATTATCCTAACCAAAAGTAGTTCAAAATGCCCCAAAAAAAAATTTACTCGTCTGTGGTTCAGTAAAAAATATATTGGTACGTACAAAACAAATAACTTTCGAAAGTTTACAGCGTATGTGTATTGATGCAGAAACAGGAAATTGTATTGAACCATCATGGATTCAGATCACAGTTGGACCCTTACAGAATACGTGACTATACAGATAAATTCTGAAGTCGTGCTATAGGATCATTGGAAAAATTTAGGAGCCTTGGCGTGCCCTCCGTTGGCCGTAACCTAGTAGGTTACACTACGAGACTCGAGGTCGCCAGAATGCGGAGTTCGTCAAGGCTGTCGTATTCTCTGGGTGTTATGTGCTCTTTTATCTGTGTTGGATTTCTATAGAACATAAACATGTAGTAAATTTATGAGCCGTTTTGAAAACTGACATCTAGTTCATCTGGCATATAAGACGTTTCAAAGTGATCCTTGTGATTTTTAAGAATAAAGGCTTTGATTTTGATACAACTAACCACTTAATTAACTGCCAATAAGATGAGTGATAATGTGACTGTGACGACAATCCCTTGTGCTACCGCTCCAATGCTCGTAAATCTCAATAATTTTTTTAGAGCAAGTTTTTTAATTATTCATCTAGTTAATAATATTACATTACAAGTTTATTTATTTTAATTTCTACTGAGGAAAAAAAGAAGATTGTTCAAATTAACTGCATTACTGGTACTCATACTTTATAAAACAAACGACAGTATAGTCTTTACGCTATATATCGGGCTTTGAGGGGACCTAGTACAAACTCTATAATATGAGTTTTGCGCGATGTAGTAATATCGAGATTTAGCCAGAAAGTGATGTAGTCACAACTAATAACTAGTCAAATTAAGATGTAGTCTCAAAGCTTCTAACCTGCCTGGGTTAGAACCTTCGAAAAATGGTTTTGGCCAAAGCAATAATTTGGAATGGCGAAGTTTTGCGTCCAAGAACTATACGTTCAACCAAAACCACCTGCCACGAATTCACAATGAACGTAGTCCGACTACCTACCTATCTGGTTCAAATAATCACCAACTGTATCGAATTCACTTATTTTGTTTTTTATTACTTCGGGTTATTAATAGAATGACTTTGCCCGTGATTTGATTGATCTATCCTAGATTATGTACGTAGTTAATGAGGTCAAGATAATATGTAGAACTTGGCTTTGTAGGCTGTTCATGACTCACTGATGATATTTAATGCATAACTTGCTTTACTCGTATCTTACCAATTGGTGATAAGGGATGGGGGATTTAACATCTGTTTTTGTGGAATACTAGATATTGCAAAATATGGTATGTGCCAAAAGTAATGTTTGAATGTACTTCTGACTACTCCTTTAGAAGTCCTCAAAGGGTCTGGAGTTAGTACTCGGTACGAAAAAAGGATCTGAGGGGATATTGTGCCTGGGGATCAAAGTTGTTACAGTTTTATTTCACGTTGTTCTAATTAAATAAATTGCTTTCGACATTGTTCACGATAAAATATGCCACCAACACAATGTGAAAATTATACTTAGCAAAAGAAAAACGGTAACAGAACGGTATAATAACAGCTAACTTAGACCTACAGCTAACGAAGCGAACATGCTACAGTTAATCAAAAGAAAATATTTATCTTTTCTGAAATAAAGTACTTGCGTGTCTTGGAATTGTACACGTGGGTGGCGTAAGGTAAATACCACCCAATATTAATATTATTGCTTTCATATCATTATAGTACGCTTACGCTCGGTTTCTGAAAGCTCGATCAACACTAATCGGCTGTCAAGTCACTTGCTATCTCTATCTAATTTGATGTAAAAGCTGAAATAGCAAGTGATTTGACAGCCGATTAGCTTTGATCGAGCTTTCAAAAACCGGCGGTTATTGTAGCTGCACTAAAATGTATCAAATTTAACTATCAAAATAGTGTCACAGCCTGCTCACAGCATTATAAGTAACATTTATTTTATACTTACTGCTTTAAAAACATGTAAAATAATCATCTTTCATGAGCTATACATTACTAACTATTAGTTATGAAAGCGTCTTAGTGCAGCCGACTGTACTGTAATAATCAATGTGGGTAAATACATTTGAAACGCATATATCCCCAATCCAAAAATGCCCAGCTTATGGTTATGTCTAACATAATTGCTTGATAATATCTAAAGAAGAACAAATCTGTTGAATGGGAGTTATTTGATTCAAGCGTGACTTTGCGGAAATACATTACTTATATTCATTAGAGACAAAAAACAAATATTAAGCACTGCCAATAATTGGCGTGGAAGATTGCAGATATTATTTTTGTTTTGTTTGTCCATTGTAAGTAATGCTAGGGATGAAGAATTAATTTCTGTTGAGTGTACCTACCTAGGTTCACTCAATAAAAAAACTAGGCAATTAGATGTATTATTGACCGAGCGAGCGAAGCGAGCGAAGCGTCTCAGTTTCCACATTGGCCAAAAATGCGTTTGTCCGGATGTCTGTCTGTCTGTTCTCCTCTACAGGTCGCATTTTTCAACCGATCTGGACGAAACTTGGTACACAGGCTATATGACTTATTAGAATTTTTTTGTCGTCGGGGATTTTTGATTGGAGGGGTACTTCCCCCAAAAAAAGGGCAAAAAGGGGGCTATTTGATATACTGGATATCTCCACCAAATGAGATCCGATTTCGATTATTCTTTTTTTATTTGAAAGGTAGTAACTATAAATTGGTCTCATAAAAGTTTGGCAAAGATCTGATAAGGATCTTCAGCATGATGAACACGATAGCTCATCAAACAATCGATGGTTTTCAATCAAATTTGAGAGAAACACAAAGGACCTCCCTCATTCTACACAAGATGATAAAGGAAAAAAAATCAAAAAAAAATCACAAAACGGAAAATGCACTTGCACATTACATTCCTCAAATAGCTCACTTTTAGTATGCTCGCGAGGTCTACAGCTCCCAGAGCCACTAGTAGTAGACTAGTTGGCGCCCGTGGCTTGGCTCTCTGAAAAAAAAATTGTGATTATGGGAACATTCATTGCATATACTGCAACGCTTTACCTTTATTTGTTCCTCGTATATTTTATTGTGACAAAATATTAATTAAATTTTTATTGATATCAATAGTTTTAGTGCTAGTTATTAGGTATATAGTACGGCAAAAAAATACCCAGAGGTAAACACTTGAAGTATGATCATTTCTCTTCGTTGGATAAAGCTATTGATATAAACCTGTTTGTAGCTTGAAGATAATTATTATGGTACATGTCTAGGAAATAATAAAAAACTTACTTACAGGTTAAAATAAGTACTAATTATTTATTTCGAAAACTTTACCATCACTGCATTACGAACTGGATTTTGATTAAAATTAAATATTTATTAAAAAAAATACACCCAACTTCCCGACAACAACTAAAAGGATGTAAACAAGATAATGTTTTATAATTAGTTATTGATAGTTAAATCTGTTGTCCAGTCTTGACGAATGATAAAATGTAGTAATGGCAGGCAGTCGGAGGCCTCAGTTAATTGCTTGAAAATGCACGAGCCTCTGACTGCCTTTGCTCAACATAACTATTGCTTACCCCCAAACTAATCAATGATTGAGTGTACTGCTTAGATTGGAGCTAAACGGCGTTATGTGAAAATGTCTACTATTTTTTCTTGTTCTTTCTTAATTCCATTTTTTAGTGCACAATCAATCCTTAAAATACAAAGCATTAAATGTACTAGTTTTTTAGACCACTTTCAGTCCTTTCATAGAGCGTTCCAGTAAATCAATATCCCAGATGACCACTTGCCCGTCCATTCCTGAGGTACTAAACTTCTTAACTCGAGTCTTAGTGTCTGAGTACGTCCTAATACATGTAATAGCGTTCTGGTGAATCGAGTTGAGGCAATTAGTGTCGTCAGTATCAATAGTGCATGCCTGCTTGTCAAGAAACTGAAATTTCTTCATAGCAGATACCCCCTTCGACTCTTTCTTCTGAAAATCGTCGAGTTTAGCTACAAACTTGATCTCGCTGCCATTATGACAGAACAGCATTGGAATGCAACTATGCCCAGCTGCAACAAGGGAGCTATTGGTAATCCACGTGCATACCAGAAACGGTAGATATTCGGTCTTGAGTTTGTTGACGGCTTTTCCCTGATTCGCATCGGCTACATATATGGAGCTATCGTGTCCCACCCAAGCAATCTTATTTCCGTCTGCGGAGAAAGAAACACTGTGAACCCAACCACCTTCCTTAGTGTTGGGGAATTCAGCCAATAGTAGACCTTGCTTCGAGTTTAAGCCCCAAACATTGGGGTCAGGTTTGTCATCGATCTCCTTTATGAAAACAGAGAACACTCTTACTTTGAAATCGGAAGAGCCGGCTGCCAGCATCGTGTTATTGGGATGCCAATCGAGGCATGTTACAGTTGACCGTATAGGCTTTTTGATATGCCTGGAAACCCACCAATTGTTTTCCTTCTCAAAGTAGCAGATAGAGAGCAGCCTTGCAGCTGAACCGACGGCGAATTTATTCTCCATAGGAGACCACTTGACGCAAGTAGCCGCGCGGTTTATGCGAAGGAGTACAAGAGTCGTACTCCATTTGCCGTCATTGCTTGAAGTCCAGACGTAAGCGTTACGATCAGCGGAGCAAGTCACGATTTGGTTAGAATTCGGGGCCCAGTCGATACCCATAACCTTCAAGTCATGTTCCACGAGTTTGTTGGTCTGTTTCCAGTCATTTCCTTCCTTTTTGTAGATGTGGACTTCGTTGTTGTTGGGTGAAAATGCTATTTCTGAAAATAATCATTTAATATAACCATATAATAAAAAAAACTAAAAGTTTCTTATGTGACTAACATTAGTTTTTAATAAGTTTTTATTTGTGTGTGTACTATCAAATTGGATTTACATGGTCTGAAAATAAATGATTTGTATACTAAGATAAGGAATGCACTTTTTAGTTTGCACTATAAATTTGAATTAACTTACGGGTTTTATCTTTGTTCCAAGCGTAAACCGTTATCGGAGCGCATAAGTCACCAAAAGTTATTTTTTGAGACATTTTGACACCTGAAAAGTATATTTATTTTAAATCGTCAGCAGCCATGCACACATTAATCATCATTATCATCAATATGAAGAAGTCTATTACTGGGTATGAACTTATTTATGAAAAATTACACAGTTCTGCCGAACTATTGTCCTACTAAACGGAATCTTTCAAAATGTTGAAATGCGCGAGCGAGAGGTATGTACATTAGCAGCTGCCATCGCCTTAAAAATAATACCAAATTTACCTTAATCTCAATATCCTGTGAGCTCTGTGGGGTAGGATATCAAAGTTGATGCTGATTGCTGGACGATTCGTGGACTCTGGGCAGTCAACGCGAATTCCTGAAAAATAATAAAACAGCTGCATAGTAACATATCACCTGTAAACAGAGGTCTATAGCAGGTTACGATTCCTGAACCAACACAAAATAGTTTTATCGTGTTTTTTAAGTGTTACAGATTTTGTGGTGACGTGGAAATTTGGTTTTTTTATTGAATAAACAATGAGCAGCGACAACTTACATCAACAAAGCAAAAATAAGGACTGAGCCGGAATGACATGAGTTCATTTAATTGCAAAATTACATGCGATAACATAAAAGTATGACTAATAGGTAATAACAGGACAAAAACACCACAGATTGCAATGACTTGTTTCAACAATTTGAGCATCGCATTCGTGCTCGCTATAAGTATAACGCAATTGCTATAGGAATATCGCCTCTATTTCTTAGACTTAATGTTTTTAGACAAGCACGTCATACAGGGAGTCTGACTTGGCCTTAGATCACATGGTTAATTATTTTTAGGAGCTTGATTAATGGAAGAAGAAGAATGAGCACGACATGAGTCCTCCCAATTCTTCTTTTCTTTCATTCCCAAGTAGGTAAGAAAATATGCATATAATAGGTAATAGGTATATAATATAATATAATATGGTATTTTTTTCGGCGGCGGGTAGTCTAAATAGATACAACAAAAATTTTCTATCATATTCGATTTATTTAAATTAATAAGTTTAACTGAACTTACATAAATTATTTATATCTCACATGCATTAATGAGACATTTCCTCTGCCACAAAGTGTTATTTCCTATTTTGACAACAAAACAAACTTTCATCACTACAAAATAACCTCACTTCTTGGTTTTCACACACTATGGATAATATTGAACATCAGTCCTCGGCTCATCAGATGATGGTTAACTTCATCCAGAGAATGGAATATTTTGAAGGAGAGCTTAAGAAGAACCTCAACCAGGCTCCAAACATCTCTTCACTGAGTGCGGAGTTTTCTAGCTTCAAAGCTTTTGTTTTGTCTGCGCTGCGTGCACTCCAGGACCAACTTGAGGTAAATGCACGCTCCATTGATCATCTTGAGATGCGAGGCAGGAGGAAGATACTTCTGATACATGGCATCGCTGAAGACCAGAAGGAAGACACTATGTTGGTGGTGTCCAAAACTGTTGCAGACAAGTTGAAGATTCCACAATTTACCACTGCTGATATCAGTCGATGCCACAGGATGGGCCGCTCTTCTACAAACAAGCCACGGCCAATTCTTTTTAAGCTGAGGAATGTTGCAGTGCGGGACAAGGTCTGGTATGCCAAGACGAATTTGAAGAACTCTGGCATTTCTATATCTGAATTCCTCACAAAGTCTCGTCACGATGTGTTCATGGCTGCGAGGCAACGTTTTGGCATTTCCAAATGCTGGACACGGAATGGTAGTGTGTTCATCGCTTTGTCTGACAGCAGCAGGCAGCGTGTAAACTGGATGGGCGACCTCAATAAGATTGCAGGGCCCTCGCAGTTGGATCCGGCGGCAGCAGCAGTGGCGTCTTCTAGCGCACCAGCGGCTTCCCCGAAGCTGCTAGCTGTGGTTGAGGAAGCGGCAACGGCGGTGGTAGCGCCGAAGACACGGCGTGCGGCCGCGGTCAGAAAGTGATTTAGATAAGTAGTTGAGATAAGTAGTTGAGAAAGGTAGTGTTGGCTATCCGTTGTACGCAGGTACTTTTTCATGTTGTTTTTTTTGTATTGTAGCCTGTCCCTTTTATGTCCAATTACTTAACAGCCCACACAAAATAATCCAACAATATTTTATCATAGTTTTAAGTAGCGAGGTTTTAGTAGATCTCCAAGAAAGGTAAATCTGTTTGTTTTTTTTTCCTGTTTATTTTAGGTTTTGTGCAGTTTTTTTTGTGGCATTTGTGAAATATCTTCTTTTTTATTTGAGTTCAATAACCTCGATATATCATAGCATGACAATGACATACCTACTCGTAGTACCTACTCGTTGACTGAAAAAATTGTTATGTCAATGTCATTTCGCAGTTTCCATTCTTGATTCTTGCTTGCTACATGCTTGCTATCGATATAGACATAGGTACTAAATAGAGTTGTCCTTCAGATTAATTTCAACTCGAAAGATTACAGACTGGTATCGTATGGTGTTTGCGTAAAGAACATAATTTATGTTATTATAATGGGACAGTTTTCTTCATAATTTTAGTTAGGTACTTTTATTTTTTATTCTTTTTACCTAACCTAGTAGATTTTGTAGGTACCTAGGTATATACTTAGTAATAATTATATTTAGCAGCATTTTGTATGTGTGGTAATTGGTAGTAGGTATAATTATATTGTATTCATAAGTATTTATTGTACCTACTTAGTTGTTATGTGTAGGTATATAATTTCAGTTAATGTACTCAAACTTAAATAAATTGATATTTGGTAGGTACCCCCCCCCCCTCTCCTTATTCGTTTAGTATTTATGACACCGTTGTTTAATGTTCTAGTGATATCCATTCCATCCAAAGGTTGTCTGGAAGAGATCGCTTTTAGCGATAAGACCGCCCATTGTACATCACTAAACTTAGAACCTTATATTTGCTTTTAATGTGTTATTATCCTTGTGGTGTGCAATAAAGAGTTTTCTATTCTATTCTATTCTATGCAACCGTTGCGTTGCATTACATTTAAATTATTTAAAACTAGTTGCCGCCTGCGTTTTCGCATGCGTATTATATTCCTCATATTTAGGGCGTTTTCCTTTTATGGTCGTTCATGTTTTCCTCGGCTTTCCCGGTATTGTTTCTCGAATCCGATTTTTTTGTATGAAATTAGTATAATGTTCGTGACTAGGGGTAGATAACCTATTTTGATGATCATCTTGATTGTTTATTTTGAGTTATTATAACTTATAACAGACAAAGCTATCTATTAGGTAAAAATAAAATAAATATAGGTGAACTTTTCACACAGCACTATCTAGCCTAGAGAACAAACATATATGTTCATCACACAAATGTTTGATCACGGTGGGAATCGAACCCCCGACCTACGGCGCAGAAGGCAGAGCTCTACCAACTGAGCTATGTAGGCTGTAAATTGTTTCATGTTATATAATAACAACAAAATACGGGCTCCACTTTACTTTTACAAAGAATAATATAACTTAGCGTAGTAGGTACCTAAGTAGGTATAGTTTACAAAATAGAGCTTCTCAGAAAATATACTTTTAGATTTTTTGCGGAATAATAAGTTTAGACGCGAATGCTTTCCTTCTAGAATAACATTTATATTAATTTAATAATATTTGTTATTTGAAATAACAAATACAATGCTAGTTTTTTATGTAGAGCACATGAAAAGCTAAACACTTCCAGCATACAAAGCAAAGTAACATTAACTTCGGTGTTGCTTATTTTGAGCCTTCTTTTAGCGGATGAGTCGTGGGAAAATCCCGCAAAGAATCATAAAAAAGTAAGAAGGTCCGTGCATGCATACATGATGACCACACATCGACGGAATTTCAATAGCTTTAGGTAGAGATGTAAGTTCATGGTACAGATTTAGCATTCTAACTCGCACCAACATGAGCAAGCCATTCATACGACAAATAGGGTTTTTTTGTCTATTCAATTACACATACAATATAATAAACGATTGAGCAAGGTACATTATAGGTACCTTTCAAATAATTCACAAAGCTAAACCACGATCTTAGCCAGTAACTTCGAACTATCAAGACTCGAGTTTGGGTTTTCCTGAGGCTGTGCTATAGCCATCTCGCTCCTTCCCATATTTCTGGGAGCTTTAGGTGCTCTGTTTCGTTCTAGCTTGAGAAGGCTTGCGTGGAAAGAGAATGTGGGTAACGAACGACCTTTTGCCGTTATGGGCAAGCAGTGCGGCCCGTGCGTTCACCGGGAGCGGTACACTTGGTTTCATTGCATACTTCGCGCCGATATTCTGACAGACTGAAAAAAAAATTACGTAAATATTACAACACTCACGCATTGATTATGAAACGTGTGTAACCGCCGGAGAGCTGCAGCATTCCTCCCCATCGGACCTGGACTCCGCTCAGTGCATGTGTTCGCATTTTGTTTGAATTTGTGTAATCCTGTTTGACCCTGGTGATTTTATTTTATTGTTTTCCCAACCTTGCTGTGGTACTGTAATCCTTGTGTTTTGTTTGTGATTCCTTTTCGCCTGATTGGATTGTCACTAAGTTTGGTGAGTACACTTTTTATGTTATCACGTGTTAAAAATGTGCTGTCATTTATGTGTTTTGTTTTGACCTTTTCACGACAAGCTATTAAAATCATTTTGCTTATTCTTGGATCAATCCATAACACAATACATTTTTTAATATCAGTAGAATTGGTCTGAATAACTCAGCACTGTTGACTACAAATTTATTAAAAGCTTCACTTTATTATTTATTTTTCTTTTGACCATTAAACATTCAGCATTTTCTGCAAGCACTTCAATGCAGACAACTTTTCATTCGTTGGTTAAACCATACTTATGTAACTTATTTTAAGCCGCGTTATCCTTGGCATGTGGAAACTATTTTCCTGTTTTCATCGAGTATTTGCGGCTCTTCGGGAATTCGTATCACATTCGTTTGTGCCCTTGTTTGTATTGATCACGTGAACTAGTTATTCAAGCCTTAGATTTTGCTGAAAAGCGTTTTGAAATTTCATATTGGTCCATCACTTAGGTACATACTGCACGCTTTAGCCAAAAAAGACACCAGCCATAGGCTCACGACCGTTATCTTTGCACGGTAGGTATATCTCCTTTCAGAACCCTACTAAATATAATAAGGGCAGTAGCCGAAAGAGGTGTGTGAGTATAGTAGTTATTAATATCAGTTATTATACTAACAAGCATTTCGAAGCAAGTGCCAGTGACAGGGCGAAGAAAATCGCAAAATACTTCGTTAGACTCGGCACCAATGGACACAAACGAGGAGAAACCTTTTCTGACAAAATGGGAAAGCCGATGCTTTCTTGAAAAGATTAATTGAAACGCCCGACCATTTAGAAATAATTTATTAGGTATACCTACTTACTAAACTATTTCTGAACTCTGAATGGGAGGGTGATAATAATGCCTAAAACTTTAGATTAGTATATTTCGTAGATTGCAAAGGACATAAAAATAGTTAAATTGATAAATCCAGTTACGATACTTGGGTAATTTTTTAAAATCAATTTTAAGTAAAACTGGTGCAGTATTTATCGCATTAAACCGTACAAAGCGGAAAATAAAAGCGAATAATCATAATCATACCTGTCGATAAACCACGCAAGACTTCGGTATGCAATGCAACCTTCCCATTGCAAATTGCTGGAGGTATCACGTGGATGGAATTTGACCTTACCGAGCACCGCTTGTGACTGTCGAAACCGGATGCAGAACAAGGGTTTTTTATTGAACGACTACAGTTTGGTTTAAAAAAAGAACAAAAAGGTCCTGCAATGCCCGTTTGATAAGCCGTCATTAAAAAGACAAAGAGATACCAGCCTCTGGAATAAAAAGCCGAAATATAATTGGCAAGGGTTTTTCACCCTTTTACTTAGCTCTACCTGCATAATTATTAACATAAAAACTAGTAGTAAGTAGCCATAGTAGTGACTCTTTTTTCTATTACAAATTTTTGCCGCTCCAATTATAGAAGGCATATTGATCGACAATTTTACTAGTGTCAAGTGAAATAGAAAAAATACTTAGTCAAGTCGGTCCGTACCTAGTAAAGTTGACTGTTGTTTTGTCCCCTTTGCGCACGGGTTCAATAGTTTCACGGATAAAAAAATCTTCTGCAAATTTTGATTTGCTATAAAATCAACGCATAATTTTAAATTGTGAGCTTAAAATACCTAGAACTAATTATAGAATTTTTTTATTCGAATTAACATTTGACTTAATCCCAGTGACATAAATATTGATGATCTTTTATTATCAATACCATAATATATTAAATTACGTTGCCAATCTCTGAATGTAATGTTTTTTAGTTCATCTTAGATCACTGATATGTATTTCGTTCGTCACTGTTTATTTATATAAAAGTATTGTTGTTTCATAGATAGGTTTACTAACAACAACGTTATGTCTTACTACTTTCTCATCAACAAATCGTTTGAAAGTAAAATGTTTTGTAAATAAAACTAGTTTGATGTGATCATAAAGGTCTACACAAACAGTGATCATTAAATATTCTAAGTGATTTTGGAGATAGTGATGTCATAAACTGAAAGGTTCCACCGGCTCGGAGAGATTTACATAGCGATGATAGTAACAGTGAAGATAAATAAAAATGAATAAAATAAAGTAAAGCTCGCTATCGCTATCGTCAATCGTCATGCTATTCGATTGTCGTACTGTCAAAAGTGCTTCATTTTGAATACATTGATTTTCCTGGAAAATTCACATTTGAAAGCATTGCCTCTTTACATTGTCTAAAAACATTGATGATGATGTAGCGTCTCCCCATGTGGGGCCAGAGGCCTAATCACAAATTTTGACATTTAATTATGGCTTTAACATATCATACCGATATTCAAACTTATTTTGTTGGAGATAGATACGACACGTTTACGCGACTATCGTCAAATTCAATCATATTTAGGCCCCAGAAACGTGATAATTATGTGTCTTTTTTAGATAATTATATAATTTTAAATGTTTTACTAAAGATGTTTTTAAATAATAAGCTAACAAACTCGTGCTCAATCATAGCTCAACTTGTAATAAATCGTGATTTCATAAATATTTCGTAACATCTGCAGAGCATCACGATTGAATGCTTAATGTAAATAGGTACCTAAGTAATCAATTATGTGTTTGGGCTTGCCTTGCTAGAGTCGAAGCCACACCATGGGCTTAAATAACCATTATACATCGTATGATATGTTAATTTTATTTATATAATCATTCTGTTATTTGCACCGGTTTTTTACATCCATTAATTGTTTTCAAATAGGTTGAAGGCGTCGTAAGGGTTTTCAATAAAAGAAATCTGAAACATTGTGTTGTTGAGTTGTATTGTGTTTTTAATAAAATTACACATGTTCTTTCAAATAAGTTTTTATAGGTTTTTGGGAGAATTGACCTCCATATCTATGATGCATGTTATTTCTGAGGTTTTGAAAATAGAATTTGAATGTTCATGAAATTGAATATAACACATAAAAAAGTTACTTAGGTACTTCAACTCTATGAAATGAGATTTACAAATAAAAATTGTGTGTCAAGAAATAATACTATAAAATACAGTGGTATGAAATAATAACTTCAAATTACTGGGTTGTAGATAAGTGATTTCAACCCAGCCATCTAAAAAAAGTTTTTTACGATAACTAATTATAGGCGTTTACACTTATAGTAAGTACCGATTACTCAAGATATTAAACCAAACCAAAATCAAGATAAAAAAACAAAGTATTTACAAAGCTGCTTACCACTTTGTATTTAGACTTCACACATAGCTTAGTCAGTAGGTGCTATCCAAGTATTAAACTTTACCGGAGTGACTCACTTATGGATTGATTCGAGGTTGCTCAGCATCCGCCTTCCAATGCACGTGGATTTTGGCAATGACGTAAGAGGGTACTAAACCATACCGTCATTAACTCTACTATTAGTAGTTTAAAAAAAACCCCATATTCTTTTAAATTACAAAAAGCCATTGATAACTTTTTTAAATGTTAAACAGCTCTACGACTGATCCCCAGGCACGGTAGGTATCCCTTCAAATCTCTTAGTACCTAGAACGAACCCCAGGTTCTTTGAAGACGTCTAAAGGGGTACGCAGAGGTACGTCCAAACATTACATTTGGCTCATACCCACATTTTGCAATATTCCATACGCAGAATGCAAGCACAATAATTTCTAAATTTATTAGTAGTAACTACTAATAGGTAGTTTGGATTTAGCAAACTGGTAGGTACCAAAGCTTCATCTGAAAGAAACTCAGTTTCAATTTTATTACAAATAAAACGAAAAAAGGGTTTGTTATAATAATTATGTTTGAAAGGAATGCGCTAAATATTGCAAGAAAAAAACGAAATCAGCAAATAAATAAAAGGGTTGTTTAGAATAAAAAAACTATTTGATGTCAAGAAAAAGTAAAGCTTCGAAGAAAACAGAAAAAAAGCTGTAGTAGCTGGGACCTTCGTCTTCGTGCTGAGGTTTTCTAATCACGTTTTATACTATATCGTGGGAGCTACGCTTTTAACAGTTTTGTAGAAATGTGGTAATCGTGGTATGGCTATTATAGTGTGTGCAATAGTATGCTGCATGTTTTCTAAATTCAAATTACCTTGAAAGTTTATACAAGTATATACCTGTTTGTATATACTGAGTTGTACCTCACAGTCCAAAGAAAATATAAACGTTAAAAAAAGTTGTGCGGCTGAGCGTGCGTAAAATTGTGCGCTGACACAATTTTTGGAGAACTGGCATCTCAAATAAATAAATAGTTCATTTATAAAAAAAAACATGCATAGTAGATCATTGCCATCTGCCATTTCTTACAGAATAAATTTATCGGAGATTGAATAATATTTGTGTTTAATTGTTACAAGTCTTACACGGCTTTATTAAAAGTAATTCAATTAAATAAATAAACTTATCTCAGAACCTTAAATTGCCTTCTTAGATATTTAATTAATCTAACTGACTGAGGTATTTCTTAGCCACGTCCTAAATAATTTGAAACAGAATTTCTAAATATTCTCAGAAGCTAGCTAATTGCCGGGCCAATGTTTGAACTCGTTATCTTGGTAAGGATTGAAATTCATATAAAATTAATTGCTACGCCTAATAAATGTCTCCCTTTTCAATTGATAGGGTAACAAATGTAAATTTACTTCTATTTACAATTATTATTAATCTATTTAAAAGATTTCAGATCTTTTTGTATGTATAATAAATTACGAATACCTTCAGTGTGCTCTTTCACCCAATACTGTAGGGTAAGCGCAAATGGCAGCTTCACTTCACAAAGCTTTTATGTAAGTGTCAAAAGTGGATTTGAAAGAACGGTGTCAGTCAATAGCATTTTCTACCCGCAAAATAGCGGGCTATTCTCTATCGGTCTTCCGTTCTGCTTTATTGTATATTAAAACGGTAGGTACTAGGTATTATTTGTTTCTTCTGTGGTAAAACCTTTGATGCCGTTAACCCAGCTTTTGACTATGGGATGTAAATAATATGTATAATATTACATCCCGAGATGAAATATTTTATCGTTCGTCACACATTTTGTACTGGAGGTACTCTATACATATATAGATGTAATATACCTATATTAGAGTACAGTGTGAACGGTCTCGTACAAAATGTATGACAAACGACAAAATATTACATCTCGGGATGTAATATATACATGTTTACATCCCATAGTCAAAAGCCGGCTACGACAATGTTTATTAAACCATATTCATGATAGAATAATTCAATGTGCTATACTGACAAATAACAATACACAAAGATATTAAGATTTACTGTCATTTTGAAATTAGTCTGTTGTGAAAATTATAGAAAACAGAATTCATGCTTAAGGCTTATTAGACATACGTATTTTGATATTGTAAGCCCCTATCACAAATTCACAGGTCAGCCTTTCACGAAGATACACTGTAGGATACACTATACACTAGAAAAAAAGTAAACAAAGATTAAAAAAAAACAAAAGAAAGCGACCCGAGATTGAAAGGAATTCTTCGATCAAGGATTACACTGATCGAAGAAGGAATTACGCATTTTCGAAAACTATAAAACCAAAGACATGTTACTGTACCACATACAACAAGGTTTTAGGGAAAAATATCTGGCTACTTATATACTAACCGTTTTATACCCGCTGAAGTTGTAAAACTCCTGACTCTTGGGCACCAACCTCAATGTATTTAAGATTTCCGGCCCAGTTTTATAAAAATCAGGAAACATTATTTTATTTTAGCTTCATCTACAGCTTCATTGATACTTTTCAATTCATTGTAATTACAAAACAAAATGGCAAACCAATTTTGTTATGACGCATTTCGTGACTTGTACAGCTTCGACAAAGGTTAAAACTCGTGCGTTCAATAAAAAACTCAAATTTTAGGTGGACTTATAAACTAATATCTATTTACACCTTAACAGCCCCATACAAGACAGCACAGAAAATGAATTGGTTAGAGTAAATCGCTGCTAAAATGGTTACAGACCATTGAGGCAGAATGACATTTATTTTAATTTGTTATGAAAATAAGCGGTACTTGGGTAATCCAATGAGCCGCTTAGTAAACAGTTTAAGTGTAATATTAAACTCAGTTATTTAGACATCTTTTTAATCGGTACCTACCGTCAGTGTTTAATGAATTAAGCTGTTAAATAAAGCGGTTTTTGTAATGCCCAAACTTGCGGAAGATTAACTATAAGTTATGTTGTAAATATGATAAAAGCACCATCGGTGTAGTGGAAGTCCCCGCCTTAAGATCATAAGGTCGTGAGTTCGATTGCGGCCGTGGACCTCTCTCTGACTATTTCTTTAGAAAGTTAGTAAATGCAGTAGTTAACGCATTTAGTAGCTATAGTGCATGCAGTCTATAGCTAAAAGAATTGAGGGGATATCTACCGTGCCTGAAGATCAAAGTCATGAAGCGTTTTTTAACAAAAAGATAACCACATTAAAGTTTTCATCCGTATTCTATGTCACCCTCATTAGCCTAAGGGGATAGCGTATCGTTTTAAACTTCATTGGATCCTCCCCTTTCAACGCAACACATCCGACATAGGGATTTTTATTTCGCAGCGTTTGCAAAATTGCTCTTCGCATGGCTAACCGTCGTCCCTAGTGAATACATAGCTCAATTTGCTGAGTTTACTCTATCAATGTGCTCGGCTTGCAGTGTACGCTGGCAAATAAGCGGAACCACGTTTTCACCTGACGAGCCACTCGAGTTAGCAATGTGGAAAGCTACGGTACGTACGCTTTGTCACGAAACGTTGTTGCACCCGAAGATTCGTAATGTCTGAAAGCCTGTCGCTGTACAATAAATAAATAAATAATGCTGGACAATCCACACAGCACCATCTAGCCCCAAAGTAAGCTAATCAAAGCTTGTGTTATGGGTACTAGATGACTGATATATTTAATACATTATATACTTACATAGATAGATATTTTTTTAATTATATACATAGAAAACACCCAGACCAACGGAACAAATTTCTGCAGATCGTACACAAATTTGTTCCGAGGCGGGAATCGAACCCGCAACCTCTAGCGTCGCAGGCGGACTCTCGCCCGCTGCGCCACAGAGGTCGTCGATAAATAAAATGAGTGAACGCAAAGTGTTTTCGTTTTTAACTGAATTCAAAAGGTAGATTTTCTCACTCTGAAGTTTTTAGGTACTACGTTATATCTGTGATGTATCCGCCATGGGATTAGTGACTAATCCGTTTTTTAATAGAGCTTACCTCAATACTCGCATACTTTTAAGTTAAAGAAACCTATTTATCTTGTTTTTAAATATTTATGAGTCATCTTTAATTATCTCAGATCACATTTATCGAATTTTACCGTGCAATCCAACAAATATATTTTTGTAGTTATAAAGCGGTTTATTTACAAAGAAAATTACTATGTATTCCAAATGCCCAAAATATACTTTAAACAAATTAACTATCTGAAGACCGTTGCAAACGATCTAGAGATAGCTCAACTGATCCAAATCAGTAACCATCAGAAGCAGATTCCAAGAAAGGAAGGCTGCCAATGGCAAACGCTACATGATAACCAATGACTGATGTTGATAGTTGATTTTACTGCGCTTGTGGGAGAAACTAGGCTTACTGAAATTGTAGCCAGTTCGCCCCTCACGCATTGGACCGACTAAGAGTCCAAATGGAGATACAGGAGTCCAATACAAGATACAAGACAAGTATGATTTAACGTGTTCCGGAACTAAATAGTCGTTGCCCATCGGCACTGATTCGGTCCAGTCTAGTCGTAAATAGGACACAACACATGCACATCATAATTCTCATCACGTATTACGTTACCGTTCCTTTGTTTCGAGGGCTACTTTCAGTTAGTGGATAGTACCTACTGGAACTAGAGTGTGCGCTGAATATGATTAATTACTTACGCATATATTAGCCTGTGGCTGAGCTTGATTGCAGGTGTACTTACGGATGTGGCGTGGAAAGTGATTTTTACCGATGGAGAAACAAATTAAATGAAGCAAAAAAAAATTTAAAGTACTAAACTTAGTTCGAATGTTGGTTTCTTTGCATGCATGCTTGAACGGAGATCTCTGCTTTATCTCCTAAATACTGTAAAAAAATTAGAAAAAGAAATTGCTTCATGACTTTGACGCACGGTACATATAGATATATAGATAGAAAACTGAAAACTGAAACAGCTTCACGACTTTGATCCCCAGGTACGGTAGATATCCCTTCAGATCTCCCAGTACCAAGTAGGTACTAATTCAAGACTCTTTGAAGATGTCTAAGGGGGGTAGTCAGAGGTACGTCCAAACATTACATTTGGCACATATATAGATATATAGATAGATAACTCTTTATTGATTATTACAACAAAAAAGATACATTTCAACTTAAAAACTATAAATTGTAATAATTCAATGGGCGGCCTTATCGCTAACAGCGAAAAAATCCCCTCAGACCACTAAGCACCAAGTTCCAATATGACTACAAGATTAATAATAATACTGAATCTGTTTCATAAACCATTTTATATATAAACCTTATTTACCTACTAAAAATGAAATTGAAAAACTGAAACAGCTTTACGACTTTGATCCCCAGGCACGGTAGATATCCCTTCAGATCTCCCAGTACCAAGTAGGTACTAATTCTAGATTCTTTGTGGATGTCTAAGGGGGTTAGTCAGAGGTACGTTCAAACATTACATTTTGGCACATACCTAAACCCTACCCTACCCTACTAAAAATGTAAGACGATATTATGAGTTATGATGAGTTATAAGAAAAAACACGTTTGAATTCATCACAGTAATTAATTACATGTTGTTAGTACGTACCTCGTTGGCAAATAGGGTATGAAAATACCGCAACACTAGCAGCAACAACAAAATCTCATTATGAAGTTTATTAGTATGTACAATTTACATAAAATTATAAGCAGCGCTTTAAATGAGATCACATGCAAAATGTTTTTCCATGAAAATTTGTTAATACTCTTGCTGTTGGAACAAGTAGATGGCCTACCTGATGTTAAGTGGTAACCGAAACAATCACCAACAAAGCATAGTGCCTCGCAAGTAACGCTCGATATAAATGCCTTGTGTCCATGATCTTATTATATGGGAACCAGATAGCTGATATATAACTTAAATACTTTTTTGTAAATACATTCTTATAATATATACCTATACTAACACCCAGACAGAGAACAAACATCTATGCTCATCACACAGATGTTGATTCTCGGGGATCCAGCCCACGGCCTACGGCACTGAAGGCAGAGCTGCTAACAACTGTGCTGTGAAGGCTGTCAAATTTCACAGGCAACTACACCCTTCAAATCCTCGCTGCTTGGTGGCAGAAAAAAGCACGGCGGTAGTGCTTCCTGAATGAACTACTCTGAATATAAAAGTACAATCTTTTTTAATTGTTTTAATAGATTTCAAACAATTGAACCCTCCCACAATGAGGTACCTAAATAATAAAAATACAAAAGAACAACACAAAGGATAGGTTACTTTTATTTCTATTTCTCAATTAAACTTAACTCAGCAGAAAACCTCACGGCTTTTTTACATTTCTATTTTTTCATTGCCTTTGCTTCACGCAACGACATTGGCGTTGGTCCAAAATATCTTGCCAAGGTTCAAAGCCATGCAACGTCTTTTTTTCTCAGGGTTAGAACTCAGCTTGAGATAAGGCAATAAACGCCACTTGAAAGAAGAACTTATTAATTTTAGGAAGACAGTGCAATCTACATTTTTAATTTCGAGAAGTCTTGGCCGTATCGTTTTATAAAACTTATATAAAGAACAACCTCAGAATGTTTCTAATATAAGAGTTGGAAGATCTTTGAGTATTTGGGTTGCGTAGCGTATCCGACCCACCCTTGCCTTTATAATTTAAGGAAACATTTTTATGTTGTTTTGTCCTGTTTTCTACAGCCCAATGTCACAAAAAGTCTTTAAGTGGTCACGAAATTACAAACTTGAAGTCGCGACCCATAAAATTTCGAACAATACAAATACTTTCTTCAACAAAACTTTTAGCAAAGTTTAAAAAACGGATTAAACGAGAGATGAATTTTAAATAGCAGTTATAAACCACAGAGAAACAACTGTTAGAATAAAAATTCAAAGGCAGTTGGTTCGTGAGGTCACTCCTTGCACAACTCAACTCTCTTCAATGTTTTGTTTGTTTTGTGTCCCCTCGGGTTATCAATTAGTTAGATAAAGTTGTCTGAGACACCACCACATTGTAAGAATTTCTTTTACACAAGTACCTACATGAAATTAAGTTTTGAGGTCACATTGTTAAAACAATTAATGAGGAGACAAAAGTACTCAAATAAACACAACCAGTACTCTATTTCAAGGGCACAATAGAAATCCCAGCATTTCATCCGGGTTTCAAAAGGGTTTCGATAGCAAGGTATTGCATAAATTTTGGAATCAAGGAAGTACTCCAACATGCTTTTTTCTGCCGCTATGCAGCCCAAAATCAAATCGGTCTTTATTTAGTAAAATCACAGGTATCACTTTGAAACGATGATGTACTAGGTGAATCTACCACCAGTTCGTCGCGACCAACGTGCTGAGTTTCGTTTCGTTGATGGACGCGAGGATCGTAGGGCACGTTCATATAACTAGCGAAGCAGTGCTTTGTTAAAAGTGATGGTAGTCATTTAACATAAGGTGGGCTATAAACTTGTTACATTAGCTAGTTGTATAAAAGCACTTGTGACAATAGGTGACGAAATATTTGATTTGTTTACACTACTCATTACTCCACTCATTGCGGTCTGTGCAACAATAGCTCGTTTATAAGTAAGCAAACATTAAAAAATTGCGTGGTAAGTGACGCGATGAATCTCCGCGTGAGAAAGTATCACTTGTGTTTCACAGATTTCTAATGCAAATATCAATAGTTCTAACAGAATACTTTCTAACCTGACCATTCGCTTTCACTTTGATTAAGGAGCCCTAAAACAATTTGTCCGCTGCATAATTATGTTATTCAATACGACAAGCTGTCATGCGCTCAATTAAAAGTTTTGCAAGACCACCGAAAATGTTTGGAACTTCATTTCGAAACAAGTAGTTAACAATAAACATGGAAGGTTAATATGCGGGAACTTTTTTGAATACATAGAGTTTTATATAATAGTAATCTTAGTACTTCCTCTTTAGAACGGAGTTTGATTTGCTACAGCAGCGAATAGTGTTTTAAAGTGTCTGAAGTCATGTTTTCATTACCTACTCTAGAAACCTTCATAAGATGGTCGTTTTCATGCCATATTGAATTATGTCATGTTCAAGTAGCTGCTAACATGAGTGGAACAAACTGGATTCAGCTTATCTCTTTCCCACCGGCCATTCTCTTTCGTGCTACGGTCTAGCATAAAATGTGACATTGGCAAAGTTGCGGGCTACACTGCAAAGGCTATATGTAAATAAGATGAAGAAGAAGGATTAAGCTGGAGTGTAGCAAACTTTGTAGAAATAGCCCGTCTTATGGTCAAGCTAAAAATTATTATTATATAAAATTACTGTTACTTGATTTTCTATCTTTCAAAATGTTGAAATATGCGAACGAGAAGATGTTTAACGGTTGTCAGCCTCTTAACTAGAACAAAACTCTTTTGATGGTTCGCCTTTATTTAAACCTTTGTTTTTACTGCATAATAATTAAAAAAATACCGAGCTTAACACTTGTGCAAATGTTTATAAATTGAATAAATTTTACTTGCTAATGTCAAAGCAAATAATTTTCGACGGGGCTTTTGGCATGAGCACACAGCGTTGTACAATTATGTAAATGGGGAATGAAGCAATTATAGCGGGTAGTTTACATTTTTAACGTATTGTCCAGAAGCGGGCGGGCCCCGCAATCCACGAATCCCGAATCTGGCCGCGGTGGAATGCACACGTGCACAAGGGTTAAATCATGTTGGATTATCATCAAAATTATCTGAAATCACTTTAATAAAAAAAAAGCGAGAATCAGACCTGAAAACCGTGAGATGAATCATCTGAAAGTTTAGACAGACTGTATGTATATGATCCTTCCTATTTGGTCCTTCCTATATATAGGGTACTCCCTACCCACGATGTAGTGATTATAGTCAATAAGAGCACGCACATTTCTGCTCTAGATTCTAAACCGCAGATTTGCGTGCGTTTGATGCGTAACGATGCGATACAAATCTGTTGTTCTATTTCCTTTTTTTATCAAGTCAGGGAGACACGCACATTTGATCACTTGATATATGTATTCATTTTAAAAACTATTAAAACAACAGCGACAAAGTAGCCTGTTGACGGTGTCAATTGCCAAAGCTTCATTCAGAAATCACTTCATCTATCTAGTTTTTTTGCTTCTTTTATTCGGCTACTGTTCGTCGTATTTGACCGACAATGTTGCCTAACAAGTGAGGCAATAAAACAAAACAATGACTCCAATCTACCCCCTACACTAAATTCAAGACGACGAGCTAAAGCACGTCATACCTACATTAATCATGCATAATCCATCTGACTTAGCTCCAATAGAGTAACTTTTTGACGGCCGTCGCATTTTAGAAATTCAAGGCTTGCGAACAAATCGGGCGTCGCAAAGGCGTCGCGACTTTTTGTGTCGCAGTGTCGCAACCCACGCAATGCCAGTCCATTGCACACGGCTACACTTCATGAATCATGCACGTATTTAAAATGTCCGTACGTTGCGGCGCGATGCCGTTGCTCGTATATCAATCCCGGGCAAAAAGGTTCCAAATGGGATTTATGTGTAAAAGTACTACCAGCGGAGGTTGTTATCATGAGGATAACGTTTATCTTGCGGTGATGCGACTCGTTGCTCGGGCCGCAGTGTTCATAATCGCTTGGTAAACTCGTTTTAGTTAGATGTTGTTGAACCTAAAGAGATTATTAAACATTGTTTCTAACAAATTGTCATCATCTGATTTTCGTGACTCAGCCGCAACTGGGCAGGCTCAATTCACACCAGGACGTTTAGGTATAGGTTTAGGTTTAGGGCATATAAGTAATTAAAATTTTATTTTTTATTTCTAATGCTTATATTAGGTAGGTAGTATCGCTTGAGAAACTTGAAGCATGCGGGGCGCGCAAGCACTCTGACGACTCTGCGGAGCGCAAGCGATACTAAGCATTATAAAACTAAGGATAAAGTTTAAACCTATATACACCGAAACTGCCAGCCGCTTCGCTGCCTTGTGGTGTGAACTGACGCTTAGATGACTAAATGTGAAAAGCCGCTCAAACAAGTTTCTCTAAAATTTCAAAAAAAAACCCTTTCTCAATTGCTAAATTACTACTAGGTATATAGAAATTTAATGCTGCAATACTCAATTTATTGTTTTGCAATGTTCACTACACGACTATTTCAAAGAACTCGAGTGGTTTGTGCTATATTAAAAAATAATTTCGTTCTGTTTCTCCGTGAGGAGGTTCCAAGATTGTTTCGATTTAATATGTGAGAACGTCGTCCTTGTACTTTTCGCTTCAATCTTCACTCGATAACGGATCGGGACATTATTAAAATTCCAGTTCCATTTGGTATCGATAAGTTTCCGATCCGCAACTAGCTAGTAAATGTAAACTAGTTCGTTCTTTTGTTATAAGAGAATTTAGAGGACACTATCTGCTTGAGGAGGCTTGGTAAAAAAAGAAATGACCAACCAGTCAACATTTCAGGCCGTTCTAAATCGTGTACTCATCAGTTTGCCCTCTGAACTATGGTAGTTCAACGGCATGAAATATGCGATAAGTCTGTAAAAGCTAATATATTACATATTAAACATACATATTAAAATTACAGCAAGTTAATAAACTACGTCATAGTACGGAGGAAGGTCGACTGAGTCATCTTGAGAACAGTTAAGTAACGTCTGCTTAGGAATGCGAAACTAACTTGGTATGACAGTGTGACCAAAATATTCAGTGGTTTAATTAGTTTACGTCGTCCTACTTCAGCCTACTTTGAGACAGTTCATCATCATCATCAGCAGCCTACAAAAGTCCACTGCTGGACATAGGCCTCCCCTATCCGTTTCCAGGAAGAACGATTTTGAGCCCATTCCATCCACCGACTACCCGCGATCCTAACAATGTCGTCAGTCCACCGGGTAGGAGGGCGTCCTACACTTCGCTTTCCTGTTTGTGGTCGCCATTCGAGAACCTTTATTCCCCAGCGGTTGTCAGTTCTTCGAGCTATATGACCTGCCCATTGCCACTTCAACTTGCTGATTCTGAGAGCTATGTCGGCTACCTTGGTTCTACGGATTTCCTCATTTCTGATTCTATCTCGTAGTGAAACTCCTAGCATAGCTCTCTCCATAGCTCGTTGTGTGACTTTGAGCTTGGTGATGAGGCCAATAGTAAGCGACCACGTCTCAGTTCCATATGTCATCACTGGCAACACACACTGGTTGAACACTTTCGTCTTGAGGCTCTGCGGTATGTGTGACGAGAAGATGTGGCGTAGTTTCCCGAACGCTGCCCATCCGAGTTGAATTCGTCGGCTGACCTCTTTATCGAAGTTGGACCTACCTAGTTGGATCATCTGATCCCGATACACGTAGTGGTCAACAACTTCCATGATATCGCTCCCAACATGTACCGGCACGGGTGCGACATGAGCATTAGACATGATTTTCGTCCTGCTCATGTTCATCTTAAGACCCACCTGTTGGGAAACAATATCGAGGTCTCTGAGCATTGTGCCTAGATCTTCCAGCGGTTCCGCCATTATGACTATATCGTCGGCAAATCGAAGGTGAGTGATGTATTCGCCATTGACGTTGATGCCATATCTATTCCAGGACAGCAACTTGAAAACATCCTCCAATGCCGAGGTGAACAGTTTCGGAGAAATTACATCTCCCTGTGTCACCCCTTTATGCAGTTGGATACGATCCATGCTCTGAGACAGTTATGAAATGCTAATATAAATTATGTGATTTTCTTCTCAAACGCGCTTTAACAAAAAAATTACGAGTATGTGTGACATTCTTATGACGGTCTTTTCTTACGATATAGGTTGTGATTGCCGATAAAATTAAATAGGCACATGAGGCTTAATATCTGTATGCCTCGCGCTGATGGACGCACGGCAGTGCATCGTAGGGCACGTTCTTATCTTGCGTGACTGGCGAGGCAATGTTTTGCTATAGGTGAGGTAGGCCATCCGGCCATTAGTAAATAAAACCGTACTAAATTTAAAAATATTTTTTTCAATTAATGATTTAATTGACTGGGAAACCAGAGCGCACATAGAGGAATTGGGTTCCTTAAAATATTTGGAAATCCTAAAAATGTTTTAGTGATAACAGTGTCATTTTTCGCTTTGATACCGAGACACTGATAAAAATACCTGTCTCTCCACTAATGGAATGTTCTAAAAATCTCCGAGGGAATTGTTCCTCGGAAATCCTACCCTTTGTGCCACAACTTTTGTGTCACGTTCTGTAATGTGCTCAGAGTTAAGATAAATGGAAAGACATAGACAAATGAGGTTTACGAATGTTGCTGAAATCATACCATTCTATATCATAATACATAATTATCATATCTGTGATGATATATAGGTACTATCATAATGCGAGGTAATGCTTGAAAATTGATATAGGATCTAATTTCACATTGACATCAAGTCGGCCATTTGCTATTTCCCACTAAAGGAGTAATACAAATATATTCATTTCTCGATATCGGCCTCCCCATACATTTTTATCCTTCTCCAACAACTTTCCGCCGTCATAGTGTCGTTAGTCCATTGGGGACCTATGTAGATAGTGTTTTACAAAGATCTCTTTGTTCGGAGGGTGTCTAAGCTTTAGGAATAATATTGCCAGCGGCTAATGTCGAGCTTTTTAAAGTTTTTCCCCTTAAGGTGCGAACGACTAATTAAGTTTTGAAACTTTCAAGGCGAGTTTTAAAACATAAAGCATCGGCAGGGCGAAGATTTTTTTTATAAAATATTTTTTGTTCAAGAACGGGTCTAATTCATTTTAGTTTGTTACGCCACTTTATTTTTTATAGTTTTGTCATAATATCTTTTTAATTCTTTATTGTCAGTGATTTTTACCCACCCATGGAAAAAAAATCTGTGAGCACTTAGGTTTTTTGAAAAGGCTCTAAAATTTGCCAAACTACAGGTTAATTTGGTTAGTAATATTCACATCAATTTTCGATCAACTATCGTCCATGAAAATTTCAAAACAGAAAGAGAAGCGTATTCCTTGTGTATTATTTGCGTACAATGTTTGCGTGCTATCATAAAAATAAACAGCTACCAACCTGAAGAATAAAATATGCCACGTTACGTAAATAATAAAAAGATTTTATAAATTATATTCTTGTTTTTCTTAAATGATTTGTGTATCGAATAAAAAATCTTCTATTCTAAATAGACAACACCGGCTGCAGAGATTTGCGAAAATAATTGGACAAGAGGCAGGTGGCGCTCACCGGAATTTCCTCGTTCATTGTCAAGCGCTTCCCATTAGCCACTGACTGCTAGTGTACAGTCGACGGGAAAAGCCCGTCTCGGTATGCTCACAAAAAGCTTTCGGAACATCAAACAAAGGTCATACGGGCCAAATATCCCTGGAAAATAAACAGCTAGTCTTAACTCATTTATAACGAGCTTGCATTCAAATTTCGAACGTTAGGATGAAACGAATAGAAAATTGTTTCATGTGTTTCATCATGTCACTTTTTTGTTCATCATTTTTCTACCTACTTATACGCCTTTTCGAGTAAAGGAGCTAGTTTGAATTTTTCTTATCTGCATGTGATAGATGCGTTCAAAAATGTTGAGATGGGCGACTGATAAGTTACTGACGGTTATCAACGTCTCAATTTCCTGGAATTGACACCAGCAAGAAATTTATTATTTAAATTTATTCAAGCCTGCCAATATGTATGTATGTATGTATACGTATGAAATCTTATTGACGATTTCGCTCATCTCCATGGTCTCCACAGCGTTACCATGTCTCAATACGTATAGTATGTTAAGCCTTAATATAAAAGTGTGGTGGTATGGTATACCTACAGAACCACACGAGTCGACTCACACTTGACCATTTTTTATAGAATTCAGTAGAAAAGTTTGTTTGATATTGTATTTACCTACTTATTCAACCTTTGTTCATTTCTTTCCTTCAACCTATTTTACTTAAAGGAGCTTAAAAATAATGATGCTTTGTGCGAATCATTCCATGAAGAAATATTTCACATTTTTGGTCTGTCCTTTGACGTTCTCCTTGTAAGTAGGAAAATGAGTTTTGTATTTCAAGTTGATTGA
Source organism: Plemyria rubiginata (assembly GCA_963576535.1). NCBI lineage: Eukaryota > Metazoa > Arthropoda > Insecta > Lepidoptera > Geometridae > Plemyria > Plemyria rubiginata. Next base: position 8,540,543 of record OY754908.1, on the reverse strand, counting down.
AAAACCTGGAATTATATTTAGAACTGTTGAAACAAAGCTTTGGGCTTTCTTTGTTTTATTTAATTTCACAAATAAAATGTTGGGGATTCTTTGTGAAATGAAATAATACGACTCTTTACGCGATCTATGATATAATTTGTTTTTTAACTAATTATTTTTTAACTTACTTATTAGGTTTCACCCCTATTAACTATATGCATCAAATTAAAAGCATAAAGGCTCTCCCCCACAGGCACGTCCTATGATTCTGCGTTCTGTGATTGCGTTTTTGCGATATCTGTTTTCAATACATTTTCTATTAGTAATAGAGTTTTGAGGCTTTCCCCACGATTAGGACGCACGATTAGGATTTTCTACATCCAAATACACGTTCTTATCGCCAGCAGTGTGTAACTTCGTGCGCGTAGAAAATGTACTGAAAACATATATCGCAAGACGCAATCGCAGAACGCCCTGTGGGAGAGACTCCCTTATTTTTCCTTCTGGGAAACGTGTAGAGGAAACCGGCATGTAGAACTTAAAAAGTTCTACATGAGCCAAGTTCTTTTTAGGTGCATTTGAAATCCTATCACCACACTGTTTCAAAATAAACTTGTACACGGCAAGAGGAAAAGTATCCAATTCTCAAAACTAGTACAGGTATTATTAGGTCTAAATCCCTATGATACTTTCAATATGTCCAATAGAAATACAAGCTGAGTCTCAGTAATTGGCTAAACAACTAGACTAACAAAGACAAAGTCGCCACACAACATTGTAATAGGAATTCTATTACGATTGCTTGCGTGAGCAATGTGATTCGATTAGAAGCTGGTTTCCAAGCGAGTTTAGATCAAGAACAGACCGGTCAGAGTAGTAAGTTGGCCTCTATAGCAAGTATTGACTTCGTAAAAGAATAACATGAATTGTTATACAGGGTGTCCCAAAAAACTGTGTCAAGCGAAAGTTCACAGATAAAACAACCATTGGGGTACCCGAATCACCCCCATGTACATATGTTCCGCAATTTTGATAGTTGTCGAATTATGATTTTTTTTCCGAATTTTTGAAAATTTTCATCTTGAACAACTTAAAATTCTTTAAAAGAAGTAGAAAACTTGAGTTTTTTTGCTACTGAATTTTTATGAGTTATTTTTCAATGCATAAAATAATCAGCTACGTGACTTTGATGAAAACTGATACTTCATTCCGACCAATCTGGTGGTATAACAATCAGATCAATTATAAAATTCTTTTTTATTGATGTAATTAAATATTTTATACAAAACCTAAACGACTGATTTTGAGATATTTGACACACTCGTATGAAAATGTTGGTGGAAAGTCAAAAAATTACATTTACTAAAAATTATATTTACTCGAAAATTTAAGTGATAATTCACCGAGAATTATCACTTAAATTTTCGGGTGAAAAATAAATAAATGAAATAAAATAAATTTCGTTTCGATTCGGGTGAATCGGAAGGGGTGTTCTATCTCTGGACTTTCCTTTGACACTATTTTTTAGAACACCCTTTAAAAAAATTATGCCCTGTTCGGCGAAGAGCATTGGTATGCCATACCACAGGGTTATCCTAGTTTAGTTACCAATGTCGTCCAACCAGGAAATATCGAAATTTTTATACACATCAACCCAATTTAATAAGATAATGTAATGTTTGTCACTGATTTAATAAATTTCATTTTATTTGTTCAATTACGTCACTGTGAGGTTCATAGTTCCTACCATCCATAGTTACTTTTATAACTCTGAGTGTACCCAGTAAGGCATGTGACTGTCTAGGCGTGGTAGAGCCGAGGTCAGCTGGTCGCAAAATTGAAAGTATACTCCATTATGGCAGCGGCAAGTAAACTTGTTTTTTGCGGTTATGCCAGAATGAGCCGTGGCAATTGACACTTGCTTTTATAGTAGCTATTAAAAATAATTTTTAGTGCATTCAAAAATAAATATTTTCGAGCGAGAAGAGTAGAAGCACCACTTCTTACTTCTTCTAGTCACAAACGTACTTGTATGATACAGATCAGTGTAATAAACACTTTCAATTTTATTTCAATCGTATTAATATTGGACTAGATTTCCCTATGATCTATAAATTATTCAGAAAAAAGTAAGAAGTCCTTGTTTCCTTTAACAATCTGGCAGATGACTTGTTTTTTAGATAAAAAAGAGAATATTTATATTATAAGCAATATGATAAAAATTGACAACCTCTGTGGCGCAGCGGGCGAGAGCCTGCCTGCGACGCTAGAGGTTGCGGGTTCGATTCCCGCCTTGGGACAAATTTGTGTACGATCTCAAAATTTGTTCCGATGGTCTGGGTGTTTTCTATGTATAATAAAAAATATCTATCTATGTAAGTATATAATGTATTAAATATATCAGTTATCTAGTACCCATAACACAAGCTTTGAATAGCTTACTTTGGGGCTAGATAGTGCTGTGTGGATTGTCCAGCATTATTAAAAAAAAAAAAAAATTGAAAATAAGTTTTATGCTTTTTGATGACAAATAAGTACTAATCACTTAAATAACAATTGGATTTGAAAGATCTTTCAATATCAAATATTTTGAAATTATTATTATTTTGTGTAATTATAAGTTTTATACTTATAATTACACGTCTGAATTAGTTCAAACACGCTTTTAAATTTCGTGGATTAGCCATATAAATAAAATAATAATAATCCTTGAGAACAAAACCCAAGGTATTTCTTCTTCCTGTCGCAAGTTAGTTTTTTGAACGGATGTAAACTATTAGAAATAATTTCTGGTTTGCTTACTGGTTTGCGACAACATTCACCGTGGCATGGACAACTTGGCCATTTACGTGCAGACTTAAGTGATAAGTTTACTTTGAGAGTAGGTACATCTACTTCATCTGGAAGAAATTCTTGTATTTAATATATTTTTTTTATACTACCAAGGTAGCAAACAAGCATACGGCCCACCTGATGGCCACAATGAATGATTAGTACATAGTTAGCAGGTAGTATTTTATTAGTAGTGTGGCGTGACCCACACGGTGCGGCAAATACTGAGCCATGGGGACATAATTAACCTATAGCATAATCTTTTTTGTTGGTAAATAAACTGTTTTTCTTTCTTTCTATTACCCTTTTCCATAGAAAACCACCTTTCGGTTGCGGTTTTAAATAGCTCCAAGTACCTGTGAGTACCTGTGTTGATCGCAAGATTTTTTGAAGATGTGTTCGTGAATGATGAGGCAATTTGCAGCGTATTTTGCTGTAAGTAGTTGGGTATTACATGGGTCGATCAACTATTTTTTGTCCTCACATGTCTCCAACAAGTGACGGTTGTCCATAGGACATTTATATGGTTTTGCTACTTTTATTGCATAAATATCTAAATAATATCCTGATTTTCATGTTTAACATTACTCTTACAATACGACTAAAATAATGCAATTAAATCTATAAAAAATATCGAGCTACTTACGACTCTGGCGTGGTTGTTCGGTGGACACACCAATAAATACACGCACGCCCTCTTGTTGAGCCGAAAACTATAGTGTAGGTTCTACTGCCGCGCTGCCATTATCAATTGCTTTATCGGCTGCAAACTAAAAGTGCTATGTCTGTATCATACTTATAAGTTTTTAACGGTTGCCCGATGGACCTACAATTTGCAATAAGCTTTAGGGACAGCTAAATAATTCTGAAATTTGCTAGTAGGGGACTGATGGGAAAAAATTATATTGAAGCTTTTTTAGAACTAAATAATCATGTTTAATGTCATAGGCAAGTTTGTTTTTATGTGCCAATAGTAATTTTTTTCACTGTTCTAAGTTTTGAAAACCAGTAGGGGCTGGGGACACATTTCTGTACATGAAATGATACTTTACGTCTTTCGGACAACCGCATAAATTCAAGTAAAATTTAATGTTTTTTACTATAGCTTGTTCTTATTACATATATAGTCTTAATCATCATCATCATAGTCTTAATTATTTGGCAGACGTTTAATTTTCGCATTAGCAGCCATACTTTTTGAGAAAAAAATATTGAAATGTCTGGGACAGGGGTCGGACAAAAAATAGTTGATCTACCCACATATGTGACATATTGCAAACCCATCGCCGCTGCATAGCATAGCATATTATTAGAGCATTAAATAATAATTTTTCAAAGAAAAAATCCATTGGTAGTGCACCACTGGATTCGAACCTACAAACATGATCAGAAGGCCACTCCCACTAAATACCCGATGCTCTATAAACAATACAGTAGATGCAAAAGCATAATTATTATTTAGTTGTATATGCTACAAAAGAAATACTTTATAAGCCTGCAAGACTTTACTCTGTTGATGACAAATGATGTGCGTTCCCATCCCTTTCCTCAAAAGCCCTATCTCATTATAAAACTTGGAAACTGTAAGACCGAATATATTTCATAGGAAAAGCCAACGATGGAAAGGGTTCATGATCCTGCAAATAAATTTAGCGAGCTAAGTGCCATCATCATCATTATTATAAATGTTTATACAGCGGGAAAGCAACCCAGAATAAACATTAGTAAAATAATGAAACAATATAATTTTATGCTGCCATCATCGTCTATTTTGATTTTTAACGTTCAATTTTCCTCGGAAATAGAGCGTAATTTTTTCCGCCGTTTACCCTGCAGTAAAACGGCAAACTTAGCAGTTTACCTTTTTACACAGGTATAATTTTTTTATTAAATTGCCGGCTGTTCGAGCCTTTACGCACAACATAACTGCGGCATGCCGCATTCTTTATATTCTATACAAGACATTACTCATTTTTTATAACATTTTCTTCTTCCTTTTGTCGTGGCACTAGTAATTTCAAAACAATCAATGTCGTGAAAGGATCGTCACCCACGATGGGATAGGGTTTCTAATACATGACATGACTTGATGATCTCACGGCTTAACTTTTTTCACTGCCCTACATCCCCGTGGTTGGTTCCTGGTCGGTCTGCCGCGTCTACGCTTGTGGGTTTTATTACAACCCAAGGCACAACAGTTGTATGATAATCTTTATGTTTGTTTTACGAGTATCTGTTGTTTTTCTGGTTTATTTATAAGATACTAGCGACCCGCCTGCGCGCCCCTGCTTCGCACGGGTGCACATATCATGCATGTATTATATTATTATACATATAAACCTTCCTCTTGAATCACTCTATCTATTAATAAAACCGCATCAAAATCCGTTGCGTAGTTTTAAAGATTTAAGCATACATAGGGACATGGGGACATAGGGATATAGGGACAGAGAAAGCGACTTTGTTTTATACTATGTAGTGATCTAGTGCAAATTGCTTAAGACTTGCTTATTTGGAGGCTCTGAAAATAGGTCACAAAAATGTGCGTAAATAACAACATGCCACGTCACTCACGCGTCAGTATGAAACAACCCAACCTATTTTACATCAAAGTTAGCAAGTAAAACGATTTTCACTCCAGCAACCGGCGCAACTTGCCAGAAATATTCTCCGACGCTACACAAATGGTAAAAGATTTATAAGGATTGTGCTATGTCGGCGTCCCGTCGACACCAACGTAGAGGGCGGATATAAAAGTTTCCTTGCGGCTATAACTCTAAAACTTAGCTAATATTCAACCAGTTATAAATTACAGAGATAATGTTCTTTGCAGATTTCATAAGAGGCATCGCTTTTGTCTGGAATTTTGGAGCTGGGAGGCACTAAAAAGCAGACGGTCTGCCACTTACTTTACGTTATTATACTGCTGTTTTTATTAATCATTTTACGTACGCAGTCTGTTATACTTTTATCCTTACTATGACTATCCTACGTATCCTGCGTAATTTATTACAATAGTCTTCAAAGAGAAGATTTCTTCAACTAATTTCTAGCCAATGCATACTGAGTAAAGGTCTCTTTGATTACAGTCAGTCTTATTTCCTACTAATATCTATTTATATAAGAAAGTTATTACGACGTCTGAATAATTGTGGATCCGATCGTACCCAATAATAATAATAAAAAAACCTAAAAAATAAAAAAATAGCAAAAATAACTAATAAAATTGGAGAGTAACTTATAACAAATATATTTTGTTTTTAAACTTCTTCTTCTTCTTATCGTGACACTTATTTCTTTCGAAACAGTGTGGAAACCGGCATGTTGTAAAACCTAACAAGTTCTATAACATGTGACAAGTGCTCAAAAGGAGCCTCTTGAGGCGCACTTAAAATCCTTTCACCACTGTTTTTAAACTGGATTAGCATAATGCTACTTATTTTCTCAAAAAATTACTGGCAACTATGTGCAAAAAATTTACGAACCGCTTAAAAGAAAAACCTCTTAAATAGTCGATAATATTATTGATAGCAATCACTAATATATAATAAGGTGAAGCAGGGTGGCAGCTACTTTTCAAATTAATATCGACACCTCTTTTCAAATACTTGGCTTGCAAATTTTCTATTTATATTCGAAAGCAAAAAATTTTCTTGTTTTTTGCCGCAAACCAGCTCATTATCTCGAGCTTCCATTTATGAAGTTTGTGGGAATCAGTGAATAGGTTCAACCTTCATATTGGCGCAAATCCAATGAATGAGGTTCCAGTAAACCGTGTTTATCCCGCTAATTGGATCCCGGGAAACGTTAATTTGATAACTGGCAAGTTTACATAAATTGCGACTGTAATAAATAGACGAGAGCTTGTCGTCATTGGGACTCCCCCGGTTTGAATCAATTATATTGTCTGTTTTGTGTGAACCCTGTTACCTACTCGAAATATTTGACGAGTAAAGGTGTATTTTTATTATTAAAATAATATCATAAAATGTTTATGAGATGAAGGGAGAGTGTATTTCGTTTTGTGGAAATAAGTACTTATCTACTTTTATAATTATATTTATATACCTATCGTGTAACACGGGTGACATTAAAGCTTCAAATGTTTGAATACTTGTTTGATTACTTGCATCACGAGACTGTCCCCGTGCATGCCACACAGCAATCAAACAAGTGCTCAAACAAGTGTTCAAATGTTTGAAGGAAGGGCAGGTAAGGACCTGGCACCGGCATATAATAGCTAAATGTTCTGCAAAATTTGGGCATCTTGATTGTTTAGGGGTTTACGTAGTATCTAAATTCCTTGGGTGACACTAACAATTATCGCCATTTTAGTTCCTTAGAAATTATCAATGTTTTAATTGGTTGAAGAAAAAATATCCTATGTAAGCATGTGACACTGACAAGATGGACCATCAAAACGAGAGGCCTTACTAATTATATTTGCCTTTATTTATATTCGTAAATCAGCCTACGTAGCTCAGTTGGTAGTAGTTCTGCCTTCTGCGCCGTAGGTCGTGGGTTCGATTCCCACCGTGAACAAACGTTTGTGTGATGAACGCAGATGTTTGTTCTCTGTCTGGGTGTTATATAATATTATAAGTATGTATTTACAAAAAAAAAGTATATAAGTAGTATATCAGCTATCTGGTTCCCATATCACAAGCATAACCTTAGTTTGGGGCTAGATAGTGCTGTGTGGAAAGTCCACCAATATTTATTTATTTATTTATTTATAAATCAATGTATGTACCTACTTAAAATTATCTGTATGTATATATGTATGAGTTTAAGATAAGAACGAGATAGTGCCAAGCATAATTACTTGTAAACTGTTTTTACCAATAAAGAATCTATATCTGTATCATATAAATTCCTATAGGATTTTCAACAAATGAATATACAGATTTTGATGGCTAAACCAAAGATCTTAGTATTTATAGTCATGACACATGTTAATACCTACCTCACCTACCCGAGAAGGTGATCAAGTGACATTTAACACGAACTCTTCCGCAGGTTGTATTATTTTGTGCCATTTGCACGAACCGGTCCGTGCACCGCCATTTTTATTTTTTGTGGCTCATCATTACAGGTCAGGGGCCCCGGACATATCCTTATTAAATAGTTATCAGGACCAGACAAAATACCCAACGAAATGCAACTAAACTATTTTTTGCAATTAAATCTAATACATTTGAACGAGCATAATAAAAATAAAAATTAATTGTACCTAAGTACTCAAGGTATAATTAATTTTAATACAAAATGAAAGAACAAAATATAAAATAAATTCACGTCTTTTGGGATTTCTTATTGTTGTCGGTGCTAAGAGAGAGAGGGCGACAACGTATTGACGACGTGACATTACGTCTTCCGTTTCCGGTGTGACAATTTTATTACCCCAAAACATCACCATAAAGACAATTATGTTATAACCTTTTACATCAAAGGTAAAATCGTTTAGAATTTAGTAAAATGGTGTCACGATACAAATTAAAGCTATAAAGCAATAAACAACTTGATGAGCTGCGAAGCAATTATAAGTTACGAAATATAATTTGTCGGCTTGGTATCAGAAGGCCAGATTTATCATAATGTAACATTTTGTCAAAACAAAATCAACTACAAATTAACAGGAATAGATACCTACTTATAAGGTAACTTTTTGTAAACACAGTAACACCTGACCTCGTGTATCCTACAATTCCCATACGAGGAATCACAAACCGAAACGTGATTTTTTGTTGATTTTTTCGAAAAATATGAATCGATTTTATTTTCTTGATAGGATAAAGGATGAAAAACAATATAAAACAAAAAAATAAAGGATAACATTGATATGGGAGTAATCGCGTAACAAACATACAAAAAATCAGTCTAATTGAAAACCTTCACCTTTTTTGTACCTAGTTGGTTATTGAAAGCTGGCTTTGATATTTTACAGTAAGTTTTTTCAACTGGGACACAGTACTTGGAAATTTATGAAATAGGAGAAATCACTAGGTTTTTCTTGGGAAATAAATTTGGCGAAGTAATTTTGTATAGGAGGATTGATGTTTTGCCAATATTAAAATTATTTATTAGACATTTTTTATTTGCTACGAAAGCTACGAAAATATATTGCCATGTAAAAGACATCAACGAGCTCCAACCACATTAACAAATTTATTTTTTACTGACAATATTCATACTTATTATCATCTATAATTCTAATGAGATTTAATATTATTTTACTTCCTCACTTCCTAATCTATTGTATTCAGTTTACAGTCGTCAACAATGGTTCATAGTTATTAATTGCAAAGAAGTTTTGTTTGTAAACAATACAATAGTTTTGAGGTATTTTAAATACGTCAGACTACCGGAGATGGCCGAGGAAGGCCGAGCGCAGCCGAATCGAGTGAAAGTGAATCGAGGGCGTTGCGAGGGGCGAGGGGCGAGGGGCGATGGCAAGGTTGCGAACCGGCCTAGACGTGCTTGAGTAATAAGTAATAAGGATTGCATTAGCTGGCTTAATGATTCGGTGATGTATGGTGCCATTGCAGAGGCGACATATGATTGCCATCTTGTCAGGATTAATTTGGGGTTCGGGGAGTTTAGACGAACAATTTCGTCGTGATAACATTCCGTGAGCCGTCAATCTTAATCTTGCTCTTTAATTTAGGAATTGGCCTCAAATTGCTGTTCACCTTTATGATGAAATTGGTATTTTATACTGATTTGATTTTTTGTTTGGGTTTTAGATATATTTTGTTACAAATACATAAATATAAAATTATTATACCAATATTTTTTTGTGGGGATTGATTTAGTGTTGTGTAAAATGTTCATCTGTATCATAATACGTGCACTATAATGCGATCTTCTTAACGTGTGTTACGAAACAGTGTGGTGGAAGGATTTTGAGTTGTATAGGTTGCATTTTTTAGAGTTATGTAGGTTCTACATATGCTTTACCGTTTGACCTACATGCATAGTGCAAATAAATTAAAAACTATTATTGGATTTTTTGTTACAACCCAAAGGTGATTAAAAATAAGCTCATTATTATTAACGTTTGACATTGAAGCTTGCTATAATTTCCAACCTAATTAGTAAGCCAATTACAGAATGCAACATTCAAAAACTTGCTCATACGCATACCTACTACTTACTCTCGAAATGAGGTCAGTAGCAGTTCTGGTACTGTTCACGCCGGGTGTTTGAGCTGTGAACTTCGTACAGTCAGTGGCAAAAATAGATGAATATTTCCGGATTGTTAAATTGAGAGCCAAGTGCCTTCTTATTTTGGCCGCATTCCGAAATGGCTATAATCGATCACAGCGCTCACATCACCTCACAGGCGTTCCGAATTAGATATTGCGATTATGACAGCTCAGAGCTGTCAACAATTCGGAACGCTCGTAAGCGCACTCACAGAAACATCCTAGGAATCATAACCTCAAACCTTGTGTAACAAACTGGGACTGCTTGGATATTTTCTGGATTTGTTATTTTATGATCGCAGAACATATTATACCCTATAACGACTATAATGCGACTGAAAACATGTAACCTCATCACAAATAACAACAAAACACAAATGCACAACTGTCATTTTTGACAGCGCTCACAGTGATATTAGAATATGGCATGGTCGGCGTAATCGCAAGATGGCGTATGTCATGACGTTATCTATGACGTTTCATGAGTCATCGTTATCGCGCTCACGCTAATTCGGTACGGGTTTGTGAGCGCTTAAATCGATTATGGCGTATTTCGGAACGCAGGGTTTATTTCAAAATAAAATAATTGAAAAAGCAAAGGAACTGAACGACCAGTAGAAAAACCTTGATACCAACGAAACTCTTAGAAATGGGAGCTCTTGGGAGCGTTGGTTATCGTAATTTAACTTTTTTGTTGTATCTAAAAAAGCGGACAATCTAGAAAAAAAATAAAAATGGTTTTGGAATGTTCAAGCCAAGCCCTTTCATATGACACATAACTTTTTTTTGTTTTTTTGGTAACTTTTTTAATTTCTGCCCCCTTAAAAAACCCCATATTTTAATAACCCCTCATCCGATTTTACACAATATGTAAATTTCACAAGTACAAGCTATCGACTTACCAAATTTCATGCAGATCGGATAAGCGGTTCTCAAGTTACTGTCGGACAAACATACATAAATACATACACACACATACATACACACATAAAATGCCAAATCGCCCAAGTTGATTGTAAGATTTTCGTTCGCTTCGCTCACTCAATCAAATATACGAGTATGGTGTTTCAAACACGCAAGAGCTTGTTATCTAATATAGTAAAATAAATTCTCTAAGAATAGAATTAGAATAGAAATTATAATACAATGTTCGTACTCAATGTCCCTTCAAGTCCACTGAGTATATTGCGGTCAACCAATAACTTTTACGAAATTATAAATAAATGCATTTTTACTTTCTAATGAATGACTGCTGGCATGACAACCAACATTTTTGTTTATTTATAAATACACATAGAAGTAGCTGCATTAGGCCATAAAAAATCAATTAAAATTCTCACACAAATAAATTGTGATTGCCACATAACGACCTTGCAAACACAAAATCATTTTATATTTTTTATTAAAAACTCATAATGAACCACGTCGTTAGCAAAACGACTTTTAACGAATGTGTATGGAATATACAAACAAAACCTAAGTACAGTCGACGTAAAAGTATAAGCGTTTGTTATGACAACCAAGGTACAAAAAATATGACATTAAAATACACAATAATAAAACGTACATATCGGAAACCTTTCTACTCTAGGCGCGCGGCGGAGCAAAAATACTCTACAAAAGTTTCATTTTGTTGTGTTGATAGGATTTTTCTTACTTTGAATTAATGTATCGTTAGTAACATAAACAAACTAAAGTGACGAAAAAAAATAAGCAGTTATTTAGATAAAGCTAGTTTTAACAATAATCGAAAAGTACCGGCGTTTGTTATTTATTTTCAAATGCCAAACCAAAAGGACGTAAGTCTAAAACATACTCCGTCTTATTATAAAAATGTGAGTTAGACTAGGCTTAAGCCAGGACTAACTGGTCCGTGGTCTAACTTTGATACCGAAGTTGGTCCCTGCTCTATAGAAAAATCAAAGACTTAGATCAGACGTTATTATAAAACGGAGTTTATCCCCTAAACCACGGTTTAAAGGTAAACCCGAACGACCCCTAGTTTAAGTATGGTCTAACTAATAAAAATCTCATTTTGCCAAATTTTATTTGGTCTCCCACATAAGTTTATTCAATAAAACAACTTGTAGCACTGCATTATCCAACATACATTTCAAACTCTAGACTCCGATCTAAATTTGAAATGTCAAAACGCGTGGGCTGCCACGAATTTGTCAATGTCAAGTTGATAACGAGATTTAAAACAAAAAGGCGGAGATCTGAGTCAAGAAGAGAAACTAAAAATTGATTCGTTAAAATGGTAGGTATAATTATTAACCCTTATACTCGACTGTCACTTAACATGCTTTATACCCCTTATATAAAACTATGGTAAATGAAGGTGTAGGTACAGTGAAAGGTGTAGGACAGTAGAAACTAGAATAGAATAATCTTTTTTCCTTCTGTCTTTAGGGCACGTCATGTATATGTCACGTTTGGCACCTGTCCTAGGATCAATTATTATTTTATTTATGCCTGGATATAAGCAAAGCACTGTCTGTCCGTCATTCGATAGACTTCTTTCTTAAAACTACAACGAAAGACGAGGTAGTATGCGCATATGACTTTAGCCTGCGGCAAGAGAGTACAGTTATACCAACTTATCTAAGCCGGTCTGAAGTTAGCTGTTTAGAGAATTCTCGATTCACTATTGGCCATTTATGCACAAGCGGCTAACTTCAGACCGGCTCAGATAAGTTGGTGATTCCAAAATGAATGAACGATTGATTGCCATAATTTGTTATAGTTGAATGATGAATCATGGACTATCTCAGGTATTATGTAGTCTTCGATTAAAGTGTCTTTTGTAATACGAAAATGATAAACCTTAGATGATCCTAAATTTATGAGATCAACAAGTTTTAAGTTGTTTATAATAAGAAAACGTGGCTTGAGCTAGGTTTAAACCCAGGTTTGATTTGTTTATAATAAGGCTGACTATATTTAAGGGAGTCAAACAAGTTTGCTCGGGACTGTACCTATCTACACACGAGCACAAAATCCTAACAATACTTGGCCGTGAGAATGTGTTGTAACCTCTACAATGGAGGCAATTCAAATCTGCCTCAGACACGCTTGGACCTACTCTACACAGCTTGTGAAGGCGACGTCTGTTTAACCAAGCGTATACGACTAACCCTCAGTTAAGAATAAACTATGCATTCATAAAGACATCAAAATAATATAGGTTCCTTCTGCAAAACACATAATCAAAACGGTCATTGAATCACTTGAACATCGTAGATGAATTTAGGTGCCAGTTGATTGCGACCGAATCCTATGTATAGAAGAACAGCAGTGCAAGTACCGTTCTTATCGATCGCTTAATTTGACATTTAGAATCGTCAAAATTCGTTAAAACTAGTTTTATCCGTCGATGAAACCATTTTTAACGAATTTCGACGATTCTAAATGTCAAATTAAGCGATCGATAAGAACGGTATCTACTTGCACTGTAGGGCATTTATTCTTAATGATATAAGAAGATTCTTTGCCCCAAATCGTGTGATGTCACAACGTGATCTTGACAAGGAGATACTTTGCCCAAACCGTGTCACGTCACAACGTGTTAGGACACCTGATATCTAGTCTCGGTTTTCAATCTCGTGACATGATTGAGTTCCTAAATGCGTAAGCATCTCTACTTAGTCCTAACATATTCACAAACATTTCATTTGAGTAATTAGCAGAACATGTAAGTAGTTAGTAATAAGTTTATGTAAAAATGGTTAGTAAGTTACCTGTACTGTTGAATAAATGGCTTTATTATTATTATTATTAATTAGTAGAACATGAATTCTTATACGTTCTGTGATCCGTCTGATACACACGAATTTGTGCCTGCAATAAGTTCATTGTAAAATGAATAGGGGCTACGGGCTACGCTGCTGCATATGGATCTAATCTATTGTTTGCGAAACCGCTGAGAGTAAACTTCCGCGAAGTTTTAATGCATTCGCAATCTCTAGCACAATTTTTATTAGTCTTTGCCTCTGGGGGTGCAAATACGCCTGACAAAGACAACAAATGAAACCTGACATACCTACTGTAAATAATTTATTTAAAGATTTTTAATAATGCCCCAAAAGTGACTGGATGGATGAGACTCGCAAGACACAGGAAAGAGCGGAATAATAAAGAGGAGGCCTATACTCATACTCAGCAGTGGGTGCAAACGATCTGATGATCAAAAGTTATTATCCGGGTAATATAATATAGGTAAGCCAAATTCTCATCAACCGGCTGTAGCATATTAAAGTCATTGTTTTGACAATAATGCATTTAACTTATTATCCTAATGAATAGCTAATCATATTGTGTTTTATGCCATTCCGATTTACGAGATATAAACGATGATAATACATTTTTGATAAATTAGCTAGTAAATTTCTGCTCTATGCATGTTAATAAAACTCCTCTAAAAAGAGATTTTTGGATGAGAGATGTTTGTAGCTCAATTACGCCCAAGCATTGCTAAAAATCTCCTACAAAAAGAGGTTTTTGGATGTTAGATGTCTGTAGCGCAATCACTACCCTAACCTGGATTAAAAATATAGTTCGTAACGTTGACTTTTTAACCCGAAAAATTCCAACGGGTTAGAAAACATGGACCTAAAGGGTTAATGCTCTTTATATTAAAGTGGCATTCATTACTTATATGCGAGCGAAGCCACGGGCGGTTGCTAGGAATAATATATGTCTAGCTGCGAATTAAATTTCTCATTACCTTAGCCATTGGAAGAACCATTTGGGATTGTACCACGCAGTCACCATTTTCGCATTGTTGTGGTTTGTTGGTTTTGAAGGGCTCTTCTAAACGTCGGTGATTTTCCAATTCAATTGCCATGAAACAGCCTCTTGCCTTAACTTCAATTGAATTGGGCTGAATTGTTATGCAGCATGGTGTTTGGGTAGGATTATCGCTTATTACTTCTGAAGGAACTAGTCACCTTTAACTATTTATTAATAGCTGGTCATAATAGTCAAATTCAGGTTGAATTATCTATTCAACTAAACAACTAAAAACCAACAAATGACCAAATCTTTGGGTTTTTAAATGCCCATAATTTTCAAACTGCATGGGATAGATTTTTTTTCTGATTTTTCTCATGATGTTTAAAATCAATCCTGTCGCCCCGTGTCGGCTTGACGTTGAATTATGGGACACCCTGTATATGTTTTCATACAACACAAAACTAAAGAGAACTTGTTGGAGGATAAAGATAAAAAAGAATAATAAAATGTTTGCAATAAAAACATAACAAATACATTCCCAGGAGACATCCACCGGCTATCTATGATCCGCATCATGTCTGATCAATATCAATAGGTATGAATACTTGTGTCAGCGGTACCGGCGCAGCGGTAGACGATGCAGCGATGCGTCTAGAAACTGGCCGGCGAGCTGGAACGGGCCGCTTTCACGAGCCGCGTGTGTGACGTCGCCGTGACGTCTCGACACGTTTCACTACCTTCGATATGCGGACGCAGAACTGCGCTCGATGGAAACGAAATACTAAAATATATGTTTGTTAGTATTCTAACAGCGACGATGGGCTTGCAACCTGTCACGAATACCAACTCAAAATGTGCTAAAAATTTAAAGCTAAGGCAGAGGTACCTCTGACTACCGCTTTTAGACGTCCTCAAGAAACCTGGAGTTTGTGCTAAGAGATGTGAAGGGATGTCTACCGTGTGGATCAAAATCGTGTCGAAGCTGTTTAAATTTCAGGTTTTTTTACATTTTTACAAACAACAGACACGGGCATTCGTACTAACCGCAGCTTAATAAGATTTTCGAGAAGAAAATCTTATTATTGCTGTTATAATAAATTCTACTGAAACTTTCTTGAGTAACGACCAAAGATAACAGTGATTACAGAGTACTTAGTACGGGCTTAGCAAAACAGTAGGTGACATAGCCTATTTCGGAACTTTCAAACAGTTTAATTAATAGTTCATCAACATTCGAAGTCACTCTGCTAACAACAGCTGCGTTGCGTGCTATTATGTAAACAACAAAATCACAGGGAGTTTCACTTAGTGGATTCGCGCTTGCTTCAATCAAGAGCTTCGTCTCGCGTTGGCATTTCCACCGCCGAAAATTGTCACGCATATTTAGACCTGCCTTATTATACATGTCCAGGAAGAACTATTCTCAACCCTCTATAACTACACCAACATCTCCCGGTCTTCAATCAAAATACATTGACTTAATATTTATATCTAGCTGTAGAATTCTTGAGCTGATGATTATGATAATTTGAGAAGTCGCTTAGTGATGCAAGAAGGTTTCGCTTTCAGCACATCCGAGTAGGTAGGATATTTGTCTACACAAAGAGGCTTTCCAGAACTCGAAAACAAGATAAAAAAATGATAGTTACATGCGATGGTTCACCCAGGCACAGCTGTTAAGAGAATACTATACACCCATAGGTAAAATAGTATTCTCCTATCTGTGACCCAGGCACAGACTAGTAGGGATGCTTACGCATGACCCAGGGAATATTAAAAAGTTGCAAGATTTCGAGTTGCGTATCTACGTGATCTCTACATCACGTATTCTATGAGCTCGAACTAATCAGCAAAGTTTTACCGCTACCTGACACCTCGTCTTTGGGTTTCGGCCCTTGATTGGGCACACTCAATTTAAGGCTTATTGATTACCTTTAAGGAGCTTATCTACAAACTGCTGAAACTGGACTGTGGATTAAGAGAATCGTGTGAATAATAAAGGATACCTACCTACTATATTTCATTTATGTACTCTTACCCCCGGTATCTGAAAGCTCGATCAACACTAATCGGCTGTCAAGTCACTTGCTGTTTCAGCTTTTACTTCAAATTAGATAGAGATAGCAAATGACTTGACGCCGATTAGCTTTGATCGAGCTTAAACCGGGGTTTAATATTTTTTACGTTCTGGAAGGCCAGTCCAGTCAAGTCAAGATCTATATAAACGGATGTTTGACGTTTAATTACTAAATAAACTAAGCTTATAATTTTGGAACCAGAAAGCTGAAACAATACTTTAATTATTTTTGTTTGTATAATAAAACTTATTAAAATAAAAAACCCAGACAGAGAACAAACATCTATGTTCATCACACAAATTTTTGTTCTTGCTGGGGAGCGGACACACATATTAATGGTTCTACAAGTACACTTGGTTGCCTTCTGAATTAGCTGATAGTAAATTTGGAAACAGGGCTTACAATACAGAATACGTAAATCTAATCTGTCTAGTAAGCCTTGTGATTGATTACATGCATGCAATTCTGTTTTCTGTTATTTTCACAACAGACTAATTTCAAAATGACAGTTCAATCGTAATATCTTTGTTTAATGTTATTTGTCATAATAGCACATTGAAATAGTCTATATTAATTTTACCACTTTAAGGTAATTTGTAATTTACTTGCACGATTGCTATTGAGACATATCCAGTCTCTTTATGAAATTCCTCAACGTAATAATAATTTGTGCAATTATAGTTTCAGTATCTTTCGTTACATACGGCTGGTAACCTACTTTTGCTTCGATAGTTTTTGTACAGTATTCAACACTCGTTGTGGCATATCGAGATGTCATAGACTCATCATGCATAGATTTAGGTATTACAAATTCCTAAAAAACATTAATACTTTTTTTAATGTTTTTAAGACTAACAAGCAATAGCAATGAAAACATGCCTAATAAAAACTTTTGAGTCAAGTCGTATATACAAAAAGATAAGAAGAAAAGTTTTGTAACAAATCTCATAAAACATTAATTACGTAAGATCAGAGAGTAAAGGCAACTAAACCTGTTTTTTCACCCGCTACTTTCCATTACGTAACCCAAAAAAAACTTTTTTCAAGTCTAACTAGTTTTTGCTTGTTTCAGATGTGACAGCGACATGGCGTAGACCGAATCGATGTGCCAATTTCTCCGCTGCCAAAAATGGCGATCTTCCATACTCATGGGACTTTCGAATAACTTTTTAAGTTCTTGATGACGTATTCGAATCGTATCCGATGATACGGAGAGCATAAGTTAATGATACAAAATGGGGCGACGACGTTGGGTCGTTGTCATCGCAGCGTGCCTGCTAGTTGTTATAAAGGACGCCCAGTGCCAAGGTAAGAAATATCTTTTTTTTACTTCCTGTACAGTAGTGCAGGTTATTTGTATATAGGACCGTAAAGAATTACTTATGAATATCCTCTTGCACGACCAACTACTGGCGTTGAAGAGAGCTCACGATGTTCTGCAATAAATTCTCTATTGTATGAATACTCTATTGTAAATGTGTAGTGTAAATGTAAGGTCTGACCTGTAATTAATAGATATAATGTTAAAAAAAACTGTTTTATCCAATTCCTCCAACTCGTATGCAAGAGACGTTGGGCTTGGTATATTTGCCAAAGTATTTTTTTTATGCCTGCAACCCGCATCCTATGTTAATCTGAATTATGTAAAGTGGGTACGCACTCTTCATCTAAAATTCATATTTTCGCTGTCATTAGGTTAAAATTTGTTGGTCATAAAAGTTTCCTCGTGGAACCACATACGAGTGTTCTCAGAATAATGGTACGAGCGCAGTTTCATTATATTTAGAGGAATAGGTACGAACGAGGGAGTGCTATGTGCTGTCGAGTGTTTTTTTTTCATTTAGTGTCAGACATCATTTATATTAAAGTCGCTGCGAGATATTTTTGTAGAAATTAAAGTCGTAGAACCGGGGTACAATCAGAGTGAAAAACTTATTATTTCTCTTCATAACGACTAAAAAGGATTGAAAAGGTTTAGTCGTCGCTTTGCTCCCTCGTCGGGCGTTGAGAAGCGTTGCGACCATTATAGGATGAGCCCAGGATTTGGGACAAAATAAAGTAATATGCTTGCTTTTAGGTAATCATCATTTGTAACGATGCTAAACGTTACTTTTTGTTTGTGGCTGTATCTACATTTTGGGGAATTTTATCTACATTTTCACGTTACATGTATCATACAATCTACATTTTCACGTTACTTTCATGTTTGTCTCCATTTGCTGTGGATTTTTTTACGCATCATCTGGGAAGTCGCATTATCTATTTTACAAGTCACTGTAGTTCTGAAACTTAAATTACGGAATGGAAAACAATGAAAATGCCACATATGTGTATTCCATCCTTCTAGTAGTCGATTTAATATACAAATAAGAAATCAAACTTGACCATTGACCGACAATCGTTGAAGCAAACGGATACTTGAGTGGACACCGCGTTTAGATAAGCGTGTGTAGGATGCCTTCCGGCGAGGTGGAGCGCTGGTCTGCTAAATGTAGCTGGCAAGCACTGGATGAGAAGAGCCGAAGTCTGGGCTCAGTGGCATGACTTGGGAGAGACCTACATCCAGCAGTAGATAAAAATAGGTTGAAACTCGAAAACACATTGGTGGTGTAGATAACTATAAAGAAACAAGTTATTGAATTCAAGCATTGCCTCTCACTCGTTTGTATTTGATAGAGTGTTTATGTTAGGGAGAATGACTTTCTATACGATTTTTATTAATTTCTTGTTTCATACAGTAAGAAATAATAAACTAACTAAAAGTCAGCTTTGCGCTTTTATCTCATTCGTATACAGATAGAAACCCAACAGAAACCACACAACACTGCTATGACAGGTCCTGCAAATAACATGTCACCATCTCACACAGCATCCTAATTCTGGCGTAATTGAGAATTCGCTTCCATTATTAGACGCTGGACGAGCATGGTAATTACTGAAACATGACACAGAGATGCAAGGTACGCGACACGAGACGTAAGGATACAATGCATAGGGTATTAGATGTAGCTGGTTCTATATACCTATTAGATTTTATGACTTTTTTTTTATACAACTAGCTGATGGAACAAGCAGATGGCCCACCTGATGTTAAGTGGTAACCATCACCTATAAACAAAACATTGCCCCGTAGGTCACGCACAATAGGAACGTGCCCTACGATGCACTGCCCTGCGTCCATCAACTTGAGGCATACAGATGTTAAGCCTCATGTGCCTGTAATTACATTGGTTCCATTTTGTATCATACAAGTAAATCAAGATATCCCTATAAAATGTAAGGTATGTCTAAGCATATATTTGGAATACGGTTAGGGGACTAACAGTGGTTTAGTTTTCTGCGAACAAAATGATTGCACTAATTGCATTTTACAGTGGGAGCTATAATAACTGATTTCTCTTCTTCTTCTTCTTAATCTTCTGATTTATATCTTAGTTATTCATATATAAAACTATATTTACATAATAAGTTGAAAGAAATATCTTAGATCCATAAAGATTTTGAATTATAAAATTATATGATTTCACATTGGTTCTCGCTGATTTCCCGCGGGAGTTTTTATATACTACTACTTTACGTTTTTATGGACTACTTATATACCTTAGAGTGCTGTAAATATATTTTATTTTGATTGTTAGTATTTCGTTTCATATTACAAAATTCGATGTTTTGCCCTTTATTGTTGAAGATCTCTTATTGAAGGATAGGCCCATCATAATAACTGCTTTTTCACACGAATATTTTGACTATTGCATTATTCTACAAAACCTATAAAATTTAATGACAAAAGTTTATATGAACCACAAATAAAGCTGGCACCTTCATAATTTCCACCATGATAATAAAAAACACTTCTCAGCAGTATTTTATGTCCAAACAAAAGCATGTGACATAAATGCAGCGCCCACTGAGGAGAGAACTCTTTTCATTTGGCAAAAGCGACAAATATGCAACTAGACCTTGTGTTCTACAATGGACTGAAGGACAACAAGACAAACGAATCAAAATGATAATAAAACCCCGTAATAGGATAGAGTAGGTGGCGCGTCCCACGCGATCCCTAGCAAGAAACAAAAGCGTGTATGGCCATCCGCGGACAAAACTTTTCGTGATCGGTTGAAAATTCAATGATAGCGTGATCCTGTAGACATAAATCCGGATGACTTACTAATACTTACTAATACTAATACTTGACTTGCCTTCTTCTTTATATGGCTTTTGTGGCTAGTTTTCACAATTCTGCCCACGGAACAGATAAAATTGGATTTATATTTCTGTGATTCTGCCAGTGTCCGTTTCATGCTTTCATAAACGTTAGTATTCAAATTCCTTGCCATAAACAAAGAGAGGACTTTCGTTCTGACGTGTCCTTACTTTTTGTCAAGAGCGTCACTTACTAGATACGAACACATACTAACAAAAGTATTTTCTAACTTCAAAAATAGAATAATGACCTTTTTACATCGAATAGTTTTCGAATAGTTAGTAACTTTTATAATTCTCACAATATCATTTGATTACAAATTCAAGAGAAAACATTTTCTAGAGGAATATTTTTAAACTTCCCTACCGACTTGACTAGGTATGTTAAATTGTGAGACATGTCGAGAATGGCAAGCAGTGCGCATGAGCACAGAGTCAGTGTGGGTGTAAATACGCAAGGTATTCAAGTATGCAACTTAGCCAGTGAAACATTTTGTAGGTTCCCGTGTTTCATTTAGAGCTGGTATGGGCAACTTTTAGTTTGCTGGCCAAACTTTAGGATGTTGAATTAGTCGCGATCTATAGATACAAAATAGGGGTTATATAAAAAAAGTTTATTTTTTATATGAAATAATACAAAAAAGAAAGAGTTTGATAAAAAAGAACAAGTTTAATGAAAAAGTTACCTAAATTGAAACTACCACCTATGGCTTAGAGTGTATTAATTCTGGTTAGCTAAAGCTAAGTACTCAAAAATATATTCCAAACGATTGTTTTAGTTGTCTGAATGTTTTAATGGGTGGCACAATCACGTTGTTACGGATGAACCGGTGTGATGTCGTGACCTGTGATGACATAATGCACTACTTTTTATTTGGGTAGGTAGGTTTTTAAGGTTGGTCAGTAGGATTTAATTTTCCTACTACACGACTGAAGCCACGAGTGCAATATGCGCCAGTAAATGTGACTTTCTAACGTGGAGCTCTATAAATATAGTCTTTTTTCTCAATTATGCAAATTTTTTTCTATATAATGTACACATTATGAAGAAGCTAGCAGGTACACGGTAGGTTTTTAAGGTTGGTCAGTAGGATTATATTTGCCTATCTACACGACTGAAGCCACGAGTGCAATATGCCAGCACGGCCAGTAAAATGTGACCTTCTAACGTGGAGCTCTATAATTTGTCATTGAGCTCTATAAATATAGTCTTTTTTCTCAATTAAGCACATTTTTCTCTATAATGTACATAATTTATGAAAATGTTAAGTACACGGAAGCACGCTGCAAAAAGACATAATAAGATTTTAAAAATATATTTTTCAAGCTTGTGATATGAAAATGAATAACACATCCATATTTAATTGTAATAAAACAGTTTTTAATCACAGTTAGCTAAGTATAGTTGAAAAAAATCTCAACAAATATTGTTTTTACTGCAATAAAACTCGATGAATATCGTTCTATAAAACAATCAGAAAGGAATTTTAATTATGTTGATAGGTAATACATGTTAGATGCAATACAATTTTCACGTAGAAGAATATTCAATTTTCATAAAAAATAAAACTTAAACTCCGTCCTCGTCATCAAGTAAGTGCTCAAAATAAATTGAAAGGACTAGTAAATACAAATGAAAACAAAAATATAAAAGGAACATTTTTAGTACACACTAAGCCTCGCTATTTATTTAGGCCCAGAAGAGGGAAAATAACCGAATGAATGATAAATAATAGATCTGACAAAACAATTTCATTTTATTTCTTGAAGTTTCACTGAGTGAAATCTTGAGAAACAATTTTATCGTCGAGCAGAAACTTGGTGGTGTGGAAAATATCGAAATGAAATAGGTGGTTTGCCTCATTACACTTACAACTGTTATGTAGCTATATAAATTTACGTCAGCTGGGATTGGGAAACATTACCTGAATTATTGTTTACCAATAATTATGTATCAATACATTATTAGATCACCTAAGTTCTTACTTTTCTATAAGTATAAGTTATAAATAACAGTGTTAATAATGTATGACTACATAGTAGAGCACCGGTGGTCTAGTGGGAGTGACCCCGTCTTCCGATCTTAAGGTCGCAGGTTCGAATCCGGTCGTGCACCAATGGATTTTTCTATCGAAAAATTTATGTGCGCAATGCCAGTGCTCTTAAACGGTGAAGGAAAACATCGTGAGGAAACGAGTTAGTATTCTAACAGCGGCGATGGGCTTGCAACCTGTCACGTATGGAATACTAACTACTGCAAAATGTGGGTATGTGCCAAATGTAATGTTTGGACGTACCTCTGACTACCCCCCTTAGACATCCTCAAAGAATCTTGAATTAGTACCTACTTGGTACTGGGAGATCTGAAGGGATATCTACCGTACCTGGGGATCAAAGTCGTGAAGCTGTTTCAGTTTTTTCAGTTTTACATAGTATAAAACAAAGTCGTTTTCTCTGTCCCTATATCCCTATGTCCCCATGTCCCTACATAGGGACAGCATACATATGCTTAAATCTTTAAAACTATATACGCAACGGATTTTGATGCGGTTTTTTAATAGATAGAGTGATTCAAGAGGAAGGTTTATATGTATAATACATGTATGATATGTGTACCCGTGCAAAGCAGGGGCGCGCGGGAGGCTCGCTAGTTAAGTATAAGTTTTTACTTTTATCATAAGATCATTCCATCAATCGCCATCATCTTGTCAATTAGGTCAAGATAGACCTTCGTACGTTTCAATAAACGATCGCCAAACAAATTCGATCTCCAGAGGTTTGTGTACAATAATCAATTTAGCTTACCGTTATGTCTATAATCAGGAATACGAGTATAGTCCCAAGAGTCCCTTTTCCAAACATTTAGAGAGGTGTGCGTGAGGGTTCGACCTAATTAGGACGGAGTGACTCAATGTTAAGCCTAACTTAGGGTACTATAAATATATATTGGTGTACATTCCACTCAGCACCATCCAGCCCCAAACTATGTAAAGCTTGTACTATGGAAAACAGATAGCTGATACATTATTTTTTCTACAAAAAAATATTAAAAATACAAAAATGCTATTAGTAAACATATATTATTAAAAAGAGGTTTATAAATATGTTCATAATAAATGTTTGTCCTCGATGGGGACCGATAACATACTACAGCTTAAATAAATATATAACTTGGTCATTCATAATTAAATTTACTACTTGTGTTGGAGCAATATATACACCTAATAAAATATTAAAAAATACAAACGCCCAACGTTTTCATTTAAGTAAACCAATGTGCCCGCCTTTCGACTGTCCCGAAACTTTTACATTAGCGGGCATATTGAAAACTTTTTCACTTTGTAACTTCCGTTTTTCCCCGAGCGAAAAAGAGGCTTTTTTTAATAGCAGGTACTAGAGAAGAAAGAAACTTAATGAAGCATTAACCTAAAACATGAGATCCTAATGTAACATTTGCTTCTGCTCGCTCATTGTGCGCTAATGTTGGTAACTTTAGTTTTTTTTTTAATTTCAGACTCATTTACCCTTTAGACCCTTTTGGTATAACAAATTGCTATTTAAGCACCTTCGAGTTTTGTGCACCCGAAACATAATGATCATTACGGCGGTAACTTTTATAAGCATACAAAATTACGCAGTGGAAGTTTGATTAATTAACAATGGGCTTGTAATCAATTGAAAATTTCTTAATTATTTACGGGTTTGATAAAATATAATGCAATAAAATCTGAGATCCGGCGTCGTACGAACATCTTCGACTTCGGAGACAGGGCGATAAACCTCAAGTGGAGTTGGGCAGGACACTTTGCCAGACGTGGGATGGCCGGTGGAGTAAAACCTTGACCGAATGTTGGCCGAAATCGGGCCGAAGAAATCTGGGCCGACCGAAAGCGAGATGGGTCGACGACATCGTTAAGGTCGCAGGAAATACCTGGACAAGTGACGCACAAGACAAAAGAGGCTGGCAGATAATGAAGGAGGCCTATACCCAGCAGTGGGTGACACCAAACTGAAATGATGATGATAATGAATGCAATAAGAAAAACAAAACATGTAGTTGACTAGCACAATGCTTTAAATCACAACAATAATAGAGTTGACACGAAGGAAAAAATAAACAAAACACTAGCAACAAAAATAAATGATTCACAATTCAAAGTTCATCGTAATATTGAAATAAGCCCGACGAATAGATTTTTATGTTCCCTTCTATAAAGCATTCTGCCTGTATCTACCGCACTGGATACCTTAAGAGATAAATACCGTATAAAACGTGATCCTTTTCCAAATGTATATGGGTAGTGTTTATTAGATGGTGGGACTTGGTGGGAATCCACACGAAGCTTATTTTGCACTTACGGCACCGTACGCACTTTATGGCACCCGTTCTGGTACTTTACCTAAAATAGGTCAATTGCTGCCATGCTTCGAAATTCCGGAACTATCTCCATAATTGCCTGCTTTTAGTGCTATAAAAAAATCAATTACATAAATGACATGCGCAAGTTTCACATGTGCCACACCTTTTAAAATAATGAACTCAACTAAAGGTTTCCTCAGTTTTCTGCTTTCAATATGTAGACAAATATGGTGATTCGGCTCTACAAATTTGCTTTGAATACTTTTATAACTAACAAATCACAGCGATATCCAGTATTTAATAGACACCCCGCCTACTTTGTCCCAAATAAAATAGACTGCCAAATAATTCACGGTTCTAACTCACCCGAAGACAGTGAAGCCACCCGTTACAATAATCTAACCGCAACCCATATGATAATATTTAGCCAAAGGATCCAACATTTCCCTTTTTTATTCGACACAGTAAAATTTTCCGTACCTTTTACGGTCACAAAGAGAAAATGTTTATTTCTAAGCGGGTTGCAAAGGTACCGTGCATACGTTACAAAGTGGTTTTAAGCTCTGTTATTTTGTTATGTTGTTGTTTTACTAAAAGCCGAATAATTGATAAATTTTAGACGCTTGTGGACGGCAAGCGTATATTAGGTGTTCTTCAAAGTGGCAAGTCTTTTCGAACATTTGACACATTACATGATTCGAACTTCTTAAGTCCTACGACATGCCGGTTTCGTCACGATGTTTTCCTTCACCGTTTGAGAGTACTGGCACTGTGTCTATAATATTTTCAAACAGAAAACTCATTGGTGCGCGACTGGTTTTGAACCCAAGACCTTAGGATCGGAAGGCGGGGTTGGTACCACTAGACCATCAGTGCTCTCATTCTAAAAAAAACCTCATTGTGATGACGACGGTACGACTCGTGTTAAGCTGTTGCTTAAAACAAGTTGTACCGCATATTTTTGCCGCAAAAATCTTTCTGCATTTTTACGAACCACAGCCCATAACCCCATATCACGTTCAGGTTCGGGCCTGTAATGCGCATGCCTAATTACCCGAGATTAACAGCATGTTCCCCTAATTAATTACAAGTTATTATTATATGAGGCCTATGCTGAAAAGCAAAAAAACCTCAACACTACCGTTGTCATAGAATAATAATATTTAGATTAGATTAGTTATAATACATGTTAGTGTAAGTTGTTAAATAAAGGCTTTTGAAATTGAAATTGAATATTATTATTGCATGGGAATCTGCAATCATAGGTACATTTATATTGTTACACTGTAATCACTTGATTACAGGACATTATGTGGCATAATATGTACCTACCTACCAACTCTATTCTAGAAACTTATCTCACCATTATAATCATCGGCCTAAAGAAATTTACTATTTAAATTAGGTTGACTAAATAAAATTAGGATGGATTAGGAAACACTGTTTTTCGGATAAAAACATTGCAATCATAGTAAATACAAAGAATGCCTTATCGCTAACGGCATTCTGTTTCACTATGATAGACAGAACTTTACATAAAAGCCCTTTGCTGTGCATAGGTCACTACAAAAATTCCAGGAATAACGATTTGCAAGCCTTATCTTAGGCTTATCGCGTCCTCACAAAAAATGCAACTGCAACCCGTAGCTAGAGAAGGTTCAGATCACTATATCTTCACATTTCTACATCAGAACTCAGTATCAAGTAGTACTTGAGAAGGGCCTCACCATTGTACCCAAGCCAAGACCAACATTGGCGACAAACATTGACACCGCGATATAGCGACCAAATTCGACCACGTCTCTGGGGAAATTTGAGCTTCTCACAGAAACTGAGTTAATCAGAAAAAGTAGATACCTATACACTATACAGAGCGGCCTTGAGTTTCGTAATTTTTTATTAAGGCGGCTGTTCCACTCATTCTATCTAACACCAAAATAAGCGTTATCAAAATCAAAACGCTCTTTATTCAGTATAATCACAAGGATCACTTTGAAAAGTCTTATAAACTAGGTAAATCAACCGCCAGTTCATCGCGACCAAGCAAAGCTTGTACTTCCAAGTACTTGATAGTATAATTGATAGGTATTTAATTTCATAGATTTACGTCTAAATGTAAGGAAAAGGAGTGGCTTTAATATCAATCAATCACATTATCTCTATAGATTTTAGATAAAATTTTCTTGAAACATTTTATATCATTTATTTTAATACCTATTTTATTTATTCCAATGAAAAAACTCTTTGTCTCAAAAAAGTATATTCAGTAATTTAAATAGTCGTATGTACATCATACCACAATATAATCTTGCATATTATCATTAAAAAAGTATTTATTTAAACATTGATCCGTTAGTAAAAGGCACTCTTTAGAACTGCCTGTACTTAACCCGAAGTAGGAATGAAGCACGAACTAGATTTCTTTAATCAGTTGAACCCAGATCTATAATTCCAAGGATAAGTGTTATTGCTCCGATAAAATAAGGACGTGTTTGCACGGGTTATGTGCTTTCTTTTATTTGCATCACTATCTAGCTAAGACATTTGTGAAATAGATCCACGTCTATTTTACAGATGTCCGTGTGTGTAACCGTGTGTTATCTTTAAAAATAAATGAACATCCACATGTCCATACAAAAAAATAGGAAATAACATGTACTTATGTTATCAAATATATAAGTATTATGATTATAATATCATTATATTCATAATATAGTGTAGATCAAATAAGTGGAGTTAGTACTTTAAAAACATATTTATTTAATTTAATGCTAGGTGACATTAACACACATTGAAAATCAAACTAAAAGGATTTATTTAGAAAACTAAAGGCTTACGAAGAATTACGTTGGTATTTTTTACGTGGGCATTCGTCAAATATTATGTTCAGGGCATCCTTTAGAATGTCTATATTTAAAGAGGTGTTAGATAACCGAACCTACATAGTTTATTTAATTTACCAACGCAAAAACTTCCAAACCCTAACCCTAAATGGGGCGACTCGTGTGGGTCTGAAGTTTTAAGGATGTGATAAGTTGGCGTAAACGAAGTCACAAGCGATCCACTACACAGGGGAAAATAACAGATTCCAAGTTGTAGGATAGTGAAAGCGGTATGCAAATACTGGGTTAAATAACTTAGGTAGATACTTGTTGTTTGCATGATTTGAGCTGTTTTCATTACATTTAAGCAGGAAAGTAGAATCATTACATCACATTGGCATCATTCTTGCTGTTTTTCTGAAAACTAACTGAGCCCCTTAACCTCTCTTCACTATTGAAGAAAAGTAAGTAATAGCATGAAAGTGTGACACGTGGTAGTGACAGCTAACATTAATATTTTAGGCGATGGTCCTTTGCTGAGTTCGTTCATTTTATCTACCACTTTTCTGATCATTTTTCGGGGTAGCCTATATGCTAAAACAAGTTTAGTATGGAACTAGAATTCACACACATCCATGCATTGTAAGTTTTGAATTTATTTAAAAAGTAGTATATGATTCTCTAGCATCACCATTTTAACTATGACTAACACCAACCAGTGCTAGCATTCTGTTTCGACTTGAAGGGTTGGGTGCCGGTGGCTCAAAGGCCTTGAAATTTTGTGGACCTCTCAAAGCACATGTGGAATTATCTTATGCAGAGATGTAGCCGTTTAACATCAAGTGGGCCATCTTCACTATAATTTTATCCCATAAAATAAGAACAAAGTATAAAGTCCCTTGTCACATCTATGGATCTACTCATACTAAACTCAAACAGTATTTAACGGATCAGACTCCTGGCAACTTCAGAAAATTTATACAACCATTTTGAAAACGGTTTAAATACCAACACTGTTCCAGTTTCTAGTTATTACGATGTAAAATTACCTTTTAACTCACTTTGAACTTCCCGCCTCCCAATAACTTCATACTCTTGTTGCCTGACGCCATCGATTTCCTATTACCGTATGCTGACATCGTGATGGGAACCGCCATTCTTAATTAAGGACGTGATGAACCGTAGGAAAGTAATTTCCCTGAGATTATCTTCCGAACGTGATGGCTGAACTAGGTTTTATTAACGTAACCACATCATAACTATTTAGGATAAGCCTGTTTTCGCATGCACACTGATAAAAAAAGTAACCCACGGCTCGCGTGTACGTGTAGACTTAATAAATATCAGTCTATTTTTTTAAAGCATTACTTAATTTTCCAGTTCATTCGTTGTGGTTTTGACGAGTCCGCATTGACCTTTTCTTGGTGACCTCACATTTATTAGGTTGTACGGATGTCTACAGCGCTTGTAGATTCCTACTGTTCTTCAGAGTTATTTTATAATATTTATGTCTGTAGTGATAAGGTTGATGATATTTTGCAGAGACATAATTTTTCAGGTCCTATGTAATCTTTTTGTAATTATTCTAGGAAGTGAAAAAAAATATTAACAATGGGCAAATCTCCGGATAGTTTCAATGTTCCTAAAGACATTGCTATAGATGTTGTTTAGTACTCAGACATACATTATTATCTGCGGGCCTTTTTTGTGTAGTACATTTTTTGATTGAAAGAAAGGAATGCTTGGATGCACATGTACACAAAAAAAATTACCGAAATACCGTCGCAAAAAAACTTGCATTTTGATATAATATAACTTAGTTTTTGTTTATGCAAACTCTGCCCTGCAAATGTTTTTAGATTCGAGTGTTAAATAAATTGAATTGAATTAATTCATTGGCTCTTTATGCGTGTTTTATCGGCTGTACAATGGGGAATGCTCGGAGGAGCTATTTGACCTTATCCCAGCGTCGAGATTTTACCACCGCTCCTCTCGGCACCGGGATCGAGCTCATCCACACATTCTGGAACCCTGGGTCTCTCGTACTCTCCGTTTTTCACGCTCATTTCTTCCCCATACCCATAGGCTGTGGAATGAGTTACCATCAGAAGTTTTCCCGCCAAGATTTAACATGAAAAGCTTCAAGAAAAATGTTAATAAAGTCCTTCAGGGTAGGCAACGCACCGACAACGCCCCTGGTGTTGTTGTTGTCTATGGGCGACGGTGACCGCTTACCATCAGGTGGGCCGTTAGCCCGTTTGCCTATCTTTTACATAAAAAAAAAAAAAAAAAAAATAAGAAAAGTTAATGTTTGAATTGCTTAACGCTTTATATTCCCTATGTCGTCTCTTCCCAAAAGTTTATACGCCTCATTCTTTAGCAACATTCTTTGCGAAATTTCAGGACTTGGCAACCCTAAAGAATCACAAAGATTTGATTTAGCTACGAGCACATTTAGAAACTTTAAAATCTTCTTCATTAAATATACGTTTATACAGCAAGGTCTTACAGCAAAATTTGTCAAAAAAAAATGAAGTGATAGAATCAAACGGAAACTCTGATCTGTATCGGAAAGCATATTTTTAGAACGTTCGTCATTGTAAAGTTTTTTAAGATCCAAAACTTGAGACTGATCCGTTTAACAGCATGAATGACCTCTTTTTTTAACATACATATATTTTATAAATACATATGTTGTATGGAACAATATGTTCCATAGTCATCATCCACTTCATCATTTATTAAATTTAACCACCTACGCTTCATAAATCTATAGTGCTTTCAAAATAATTCCTAGAGGTTTTATTGATTCTGCAAGGCATGAGAATTTAAAAACATAGTAAAATCGTCGGGAATATGTAAAATATACGTCAGATTTGCATTCACCGCACCTTCATCGCATTCAACTTTTGAAAAAGTATCAGATGCATTCTTTAAAGCGCTCCACCTCACTTTAAGTTTAAAGCGAAACTTTATTGCATTCCTATCTCGTAAACTTGTCCGATGGGAATGAAGTGTTGAAAATAATTTGCATATTAAGTTTCTAACATGTTTTTCTCTTGTTTCAGATGAAGAATTTTACTACACACCGCCTGTAGAAAGAAATTTTGCTCAAGTTCAACCATCTCTCTACCCAAGCAACCGACAAACATTTTTTGAGAATGGCGCCGATAGCTTTAGGACCGCACAACCATCGCAGCAGCCGCTGTACAATGATGGCCACGTTAGATTTCCAAGTCCCAACTACAATCAGAATCCATCACCGTTCCAACTGCCCACTGGCAGGAGCCAGTCCGGCTCGCAGTATTATGTGAACCAACCCGAATTTACACCACAACGACAGAGATTCAGGCCAGCCTTACCATATAATTTTCAACTAGTCCACCCGGCATCGACGACAAAAAGGCCTGATGTATCCCAAATTCATTCAGTAGCCTACCAAAATAATCCTTCGAAACCGGAAACATTTTTAGGTCAAATAACATTGAATAATCCTGACATCGACTATCTTCAAAATAGTAGGTTCAAAAATTTACCGTTTGATAGCAATAGCCTGAAAAGTAATGGTCAAACTGGTCACATTGCACAGGATGATGATGTTATAGAGAATGAAAACCAGGATCTGTTTGATCATACAGTCAACCATAGAGTGACAACATATAATCCTAACAAGTTTTCAGGTAAACAAAGACTGAATAATAAGCCTTCTGGTTCACTGTTTTCTTCTTACAGTTCAGAGGAAGATGATAAAATACATTTCCGTAATACACCTAAGATTGTTTCAAAAAGTAACTATAATGTACCTAAAGCCAATGCTAATGGGTATCAAAGCTCTTCCACAGAATATAAAGCATTATTAGATTTAGAACCTTTACTTGAAGATGATATTAGTGATTTGAGCTCATTCAGAGAGTTAATGAAGAACAAACAAGCCTCGTTTGATGTTCAAGTCATTAAATCAAATCAAACAAACTATGCTGAATCTGTAGATGATAATAAACCGGACGCCAGCTCAATGAATACTGACAACTTTTTGAAAGAAATACCTATTGAGTCTCCCAGAATGAAATCATCATCAACAACAAGCACGAGTACAACACCGATTCCAAGACATGATGATTCTGAAATCGATCCACTCGAGAATGAGGAAGAGTATGTAGAATACTATGATGAACCTGATGGTACTGAAGTTAAACACACTACTCAACCACCACCCAAGCATTCCACAGAACATGAAGACATTTACGATGAATATGATTCGGCTGAAGAGATAGAGCACACAACTCAGGAATCTAATACTGACAAAAAAGAAAACTTTGATGTGTTGGTCATTAAACCAGGAAATAAAACTGTTCAAGATTTCAAGCAATTCGTTGATACGACCATAATAGACCAGTCAGAATTAAAAAGGGATTATTCTACTCCTGTTTCCAAACCGGTACCGTCTGAAGAAGATGCTACTTCTATAGAAACACCGTCTATCTTAGGAAAAGAGGTCGTATCTGTTGTAACCACTAAGAGCGTTGTTAATGGAACTATTTCTATACCAGATGTAACGAACGCACCAAGCACTCAAAGAATCAGTTCAGATTCAGAAAATGCATATTCCTTAAATGATACTGACGATGGTTCCATTCCTGTTACGACTGAAAATTGGGTTGTAGCATCAGTTCAAACAAGCAGAAGCGTTTCCGGTGCTCGGTTTTTGCCATTCCCAACGGTCGAACATGAAGATAAAAAACAACTTTTAAGTGATGAAGATGATGAAGAAGAAGAAGTTGGTGAGGTACCAGTAACGAAAAACCCACGTCTCGAAATTAGTGACACTTTAGCTTCAACAGAAAATATAAATGACAAGTTGGACAGCATACAATCTGAACTATCAAGTAGTGTGCTGTCAGGATCTTTGGATACAGAAAATAAAAATATTGAGCTGATAACTGAAACTACAACTGAACCAAGTACGACTACAACGAGTACCACTACAACAACAACAACCACGACAACGACAACTCCATCTCCTCCAAATGTTTTCACGTTGAAGAGCACAACAGCTGCTTCATTCACTGAGAAATCTTCACCCGAACCCTTACCGGTACAAATTAAGAAATTTGCTCATCGTGTCAGTACTAGTTCGACTACACCCAGACCAAAGAAAAAACCTTCGCTAGTAACAGTGATGGACGACTTGACCGGCTTACTACCACCTGGATATAAACCAAAACTTTCATTCAAAGACAAACGAACAAGTACTACGACAACCACAACAACAACAACTAAAGCACCGACGACAACAAGTGAAATACCACTTACTATCAATGAAACCCAAGGACGGTCTTCTGGTATAAGTTCAAAGAACAAAGTCATTGTTTTAGATGTCAAATCGTTACTCCCCAGAGAATATAGACCTCAAGAAAATAGACCTCAAGAAGATATTTATAAAAAAATGCAAAAAGATGATCTCAGCAAGTTATTGCCACCTGGATACATACCTTCAGCATCAGAGACTCCTGAAGTAAAAAAGACAACCAACTCAGATATTTTAGAAAAAGTTCAGCAAGTCGATATATCAGCGTTTTTGCCTAAAAACTTTAAACTTAATTCGACCTCTACTGAAAAACCCAAAGTAAAATTGCCCAAATTACCAATACAGACTCAGGCAATACCAATTGATCTTACAGCATTGCTGCCACCCGGCTTTAAATTAAATAGTACTGAAAAAGATGAGAGTCTGCTAAACAAAATTAAAGTTGCTGATGTTTCGAGTCTGCTACCTCCTGGCTTTAAACTTGACAAAACTGAAACAGAAGATGTACCAGAAGAGCCTGTTGTAGAAGCACCTTCAAGTACAACTAAAGCTCCAGGTGGTATTAAGTTGGTATTTCCTTCAAGACCTGGTGGAAAAGTTAATAGAAAGACCACTACGCCGAAGCCAATGGGACCTCCTCCGGTGACGAAGAAGATACAAAAGGGTTGGCCAACAAGGTACGATCCCATGCAGTTCATATATTATAATTTTTTTTTAATAATTAGTCAAATTATATTAAAAATAAAATTTATCTTATAGACCTTCAACTGAATTTACTGGGTGGCCATCTCCATCTACAACGCCGTTCTCAATTGAAAAGCTTTTGGAAGCTCAAAAAAATGCAACGGCAACTAGCCCACTACCCAATTATACCGACAGTACGACAAGAAGAACCACGACCACGACCACCACAACGCCAGAGCCTCCTCCACCAACCACTCCTGGAGTGTGTAGCAAAGATTGTGATATTGCGGCCACTATCAAAATAGTATCAGGTATTCTTGCGTTATCATTTTTTCATTGTCAGTTTATTTCTAAATATTTAAATCTCTTCATAAGTTTATACATAATTGCATGCAATTAATAATTTATAATAATTTCAGGAGCTCAATGGGTACCAGAGCTTTTGGATCACCATACTGATGAATGGCAACGCTTAGCAAAAGAAGTTAAAGAAGAGGTTCGTTTCGTTTTATTCACCCTTAATTTGAGACGTGACTCACCCTTCGCCCTTTCGACTTTAATCGTCATCCTTATTTCTACGTAATCGCGTGAACATTATAACATAATCTTATATTTTCAGCTCAACTCAGTGTATTCAAAGTCAGACAATCTAAGAAAATGGTTCAAAGGTGTTCGTATTGATGGTTTCACCAAAGGATCTGTGCTTGTTGACTACTTTATTGAACTTAACGATGTTGAAGGAAGAATTGATACGCTAGACCTAAAAACTATGTTCCACAAATCGTTACATGAGGCCCAGCCTGGGTCCGTTGTCGAGACGATTGAAGCGCCGAAGGAGGAGGCTTTTGATCCTGATGCGATGCTTGGAGATCAGCCAGAAGAAGAGAGAATGAAGAAGAGTAATGAGAAAATGACTAAGACTATCGACAAGTCGGCTGGCAAACTTGAAATCGGGAAGTTTGTTATGGACCCGGCGTATACGGAGTTCATTGGTAATACAATTTATCTTAAAAAAGAAACCGAAACAAAACCTTTTATATTTCATCATCATTATAAGCCCAAGAGACACATTCCGGGACACAGGCCTATACATTTTCTTCCATCTTCCCACTCTAACATAACAACTCTTATTTTGTATTTTAGTACTGCCGAAACGTGAGGAACCAACGCTGCTAGTACCCGAAGAAGAGTCGTTATTGCCTCAATGGGGTATCGCTGTTATCGTAATTGCCTTGGCTTCTCTTCTCTTTGTCGTAATATTTGGAGTCACAGTAGTAAGTACACCGAAAAGAAAACATTTATTAGCTTGATTCAACTAGCACGGCTGCCACTTGGCGACTACTTAATCAAGTTTATGCACACTTTTCACGGCTTTTGCGTACGTAAAAACAAACAAAATTAAATTAAATTTAAACAAAAAAATAAAGAGGCAAGAATTTTCTTAAATCAAGATCAAACTGACTAACGCTAATGTATTTTTCAGTTGGTGAATCGTCAGAAGAGTTCCAAAGCAAAGCAGCCAATACCATTGAGTGAAGAGATGCTTAGAGATTTAGACAAGAGCCACATGGGAGGATTTGATGACTTCCATCAAATGAAAGAACGAGATTTGCCGTATCTCCCACCTGGCAAGGTAATTCACTAATATAATATATATAAACGCTATCAATTCAATTCAGCGAATTAAAATTGTTTAATGTAATTAAAGTTAAAATGAATTGAATTAAAATTAAATTTTGTTTTTGTTGCCTTTGCAATTAATCCTTAACCTAAAAATGTTTTTTGAACAGAAACCTCTAACAATACACGCGCAAAGGTGTGATACCTTAATGATAAAAAACGAACATCCTCTTTTTCTATATAGTTTCTGATAACATTTGCCTTAGAAAGAAATACGTTTATTTTGATCACTTCTTTTTCTATACAACCTTCTGATGAAACAAGCAGGTGGCCCATCTGATTTCACCTAAGCAAAGCAGTACATTTGCCTAGCATGCCTGCTTACTAGTCTGTGCATTTGCGTAAGTTTTTAAGTAGTAAGCTCACTATTTACATGTTATTTTCAGCGCATGTCGACTGCGTTTATCGAGCAGCTGGCATACCCGAACCCTGGTGACTCCTGGCGGTCGGAATGGACGCCGCAGCTCCAGAAGTACATGCAGCATTACACCCCGGACTCAGGCAGGGGCTCGCAAACCTATGGGGCTGCTTATGGGTAAGTCACGCCTTTTTCTGCCGCCAAGCAGCAACGCTGTGTTTCGGTTTGAAGAGTGTGGTCGCCGGTGTAATTACAGGCACATGAGGCTTAACATCCGTATGCCTCAAGTTGATGGACGCAGGGCAGTGCATCGTAGGGCACGTTCCTATTGTGCGTGACCTACGGGGCAATGTTTTGTTTATAGGTGATGGTTATCACTTAACATCAGGTGGGCCATCTGCTTGTTCCATCAGCTAGTTGTATATAAAAAAAAAAGTCATCTTCAGTAACACTTAAGGGGCAGCATACGACGCGCTGCTATTTCGCTTTTTCCCTGCTATTTCCCTTAAATGGAGGATCGTTGAGGTCTACGGCGTAGACGGTGCTACGAAAATAAACTTTTTTTTTATTACTTAGCCAACAATAATTGCACTGACTGGAATGATACATATGCAATAATAACAAAATATTGCCATTAGCAGAAACACTGGTAGAATCTCGATGGTCGTCATTCAAAGCTCATTTTCTGTATTTTCTTGCGAGAGAAATGACACGGCCGGAATTGAGATTTGCATAATTGCACGGAATAAAATAAAGTCGGATGGTGTGTACTCAAAACGAGGGTAATGATGATTAACTTTAAAATAATATCCGCATTGTTTGGAAAGCATCCAGAATTCTACCTTTTAAGTATTATTGGTGGACATTCCACACAGGGCTATCTAGCCCCAAGGTATTCTAAGCTAACACTGAAATCAGATAGATAATCCTACTAATATTATAAACGCGAAATTTGAATGGATGGAAGGATGGATGTTTGTTACTACTCAATAACTCCAGAACAGCTGAACGGATCTTGATGAAATTTGGCATAGAAATAGATATATATATATATATATATATAGTCTGGAGTAGCACATAGGCGACTTTACTCCCATGGAAATACCGGAATTTATAACTACGCGGGTGAAACCACGGGGCGCTGCATGTAGGATAAATAAATGTTTTGATTTTGTAAATACATATTGACGACCTCTGTGGCGCAGCGGGCGAGAGCCTGCCTGCGACGCAAGAGGTTGCGGGTTCGATTCCCGCCTTGGAACAAATTTGTGTACGATCTGCAGAAATTTGTTCCGATGGTCTGGGTGTTTTCTATGTATAATAAAAAATATCTATCTATGTAAGTATATAATGTATTAAATATATCAGTTATCTAGTACCCATAATACAAGCTTTGAATAGCTTACTTTGGGGCTAGATAGTGCTGTGTGGATTGTCCAGCATTATTTATTTATTTATATGTTCGAACTCAGCCGTTGAACCCTCACAGCTCAGTTTGCTAGGTCTGCCTTCTGATCTACGCTGTAGGCCGTGGGTTCGATCCTCACACAGACTTGTGGGATGAAAATAGATGTTTATTCTCTGTCTGGATCTTAAATAAAATATAATGAATTCACAAAAAAAATATTACATCAGTTAAGTCATTTCCTACAAGGTTTGTTTTGTTTGGGTCTGTTAGATAGCGCTGTGTGGAAAGTCCATCATTATTTGAACTGGCAATCGTACCCCACAATGAAATACTGAGTTATCATACACCACCTAAAGGGAGATCGCCGACAGCTACTGAGTGATAGCTAAATAATCATTTAGATTTTATAATGTCCCAAAAGTTATAAAAAAACTATAGTACATTATTGCAAAGGCAGCGAAATAGGCAATTGCAGGTCGAGTACGAGTTTGAAGGCCGAGCCGCAGGCGAGGACTTCAATAATACGAGACAGGCAATTGCCATTTCGGCCGAGGCATATATAGTGCTTTTTTGCAAAAATTCAAGGAAATAAAAAATAAATTTATATAATATTAAAAGTTATATTGCTCATGTTAGGACAATTTTTGAAAGAAAATGTAACTGTAACTATGTAACTGTCTGTGGCTACAATGTAACTGCGGAAGCAATGTAACTATGTAACTGTCCGTGGCTATACGGCTATACAGCCACGAGAACGCAATGTGTACGATAGATACAAGAGTTCTAAATTCAAACAGCACACCGTTTCATACAACATTGCCGGCGCGCTAACGCGCCGGGAAGTGATTTCCGTTTTTCAGTCTACGTAAATATGATACTTCGCGTGTTCTTTACATGGAAGTAATGACAATATTTCCGCGCATGTTTAAGAAAAATAATTTGTCTGCAGGTACGGAGGGTCGCAGCTGTATGGACAGACGGGCGGTGGCGGTAGCGGGGGCTCACAGGTGTACGGCTACACAGGAGAGTACCCTACACCGCGCTCCCACTACTCCAGGCGACGTTCCGACTACGACAGCAACTTCTAGAACCCCCTACAATATTCTAGAACTCTCCTAGAGACTTAACACCCTTGACAATATCTCCTTATAACCTCGATCTTAAAATACTCATCATACTCGTAATTTTATATAGATACGTGCATCGACCGTAGTGTTCCAATCTTAACAAACATCAGTAACAGGTTGTGAGAAATATTTATCATTGTAAAATCATCTTTAGATTCGAATTTCAGAACTTTGTACGATTTTACATTTGCGTAATATTTTAGCAGCTTTTAGTCCGGCCTATCTGGGACTTTACAGTTCCAACCCAAGAGGTTACTTTGCGTTTTTGTATTTAACAATTTTTTCTGTAATCTAAAATAGTTTTAATAAAAATTTTCTGCCAAAATATGAAATATTTACGACTGATTGTGAGATGTAAATAGGTAGCATAAGTTCTCACCATTACTGTAAGAGACGATCGGTAGGCGAAGTCACGGTTTCTGTAGATATCTCTGTACCTACATACCTATATTTGCTCAGAACCTGTAGTGGAACGGCGGCGGCGGCGGCAGTGTGTGCGCGTGAAACGCCTCTGTGCCAAAATGTTCGTTCCCCGTGTGTGTAAATATGAACCTTAGTACTTTACATATTCGTGTTATTCAAGATGGGTGCCAATATTGTGACAACTCGATTGCAGTGTCGCACTCCTCTCAAAATCATCGTGTCGGGGGTTCCGGAGACAATTACCTACGTGCGGCGTAGTCTGCGGGACCCCACTCCGCCCGAATAACAATTTATAAGATCATTCTTCATTCGTAATCGAACTTGTGTTTTATTTACGATTTTTGTGAAACAAATTCGTATCCTTAAGAATTTAGATAATGGATGATCGTCAATTTAAATGTGTGTAGATTATGCGAAAGTCGTTAAAACAGGTTCACGAAGGAAATGTTCTTTTATTACATCTAGCGAGTAGGTTATCGTATATTTATGATTAACACGTTTATTATAGGTAACTACATAATAGTTTCTTGTTTGTGTCAAATTATCGATTTCCAAATACTTATTAGATGTTGAATGTTTGTACATTTTTGTGTAACCTACCAATTAGAATAAGATTTCATGGTAATTATCAGTTATTTTGTGTATATAAAAAATCGATTTTTGTACATTACCTATGTGTAGTTTTTATTGAATTATTATTGTATTATTAGTTAGATACAAATTAAACCCCTAAGATTCTAATATAGAAATATTATTGAAATCGAATGTTGTATTATTTTAAGACTCCTTTCGTACCAATATTGATTGAAAAACAATAGCAAATAAATTATTGCATTCATTATTATATTTTTTTCATTTAACATCTGTTTGTTCCTAGAAGTTATCTATCTATTTATATAAAAATGAATTGCTGTTCGTTAGTCTCACTAAAACTCGAAAACGGCTGAACGGATTTATCTTATCTTAGTCTTGAAATGTTCGTGGAGGTCTAGGGAAGGTTTAAAAGGTGAATAAATATGAAAATGTTCGGAATTAAATAAAAACAAAAAATCACGCGGGTGAAACCGCGGGGCGCAGCTAGTATAATATAAAAATCTGCTAAAAGTACTGGAGTACCGTTTTGCTCGTGTTTTCGTTTGGAGCTTTAAAATAACAGTGTAATAAAAACTCACTGAGTATGAACTCGTTTTACGTTTGGCGAAATTAGAAATAACAAAAAATATGCAATGTAATTTTAGTCCCATCTATGCGCAAATCTCGTTAGTTCTGTAAAAGCGATTAAATTAAATTTCATACAAATATAAAACTTTTTAAGGAGTTTTTTAATATAGTAGATATGCTAATTATATGGAAGCGTGTGTGCGTGTTTCGTCACTCTTAACTGCAGTGCTAGACTAGCCACATTTATGAGGCTGACTAATTTTGAAGTATTTCTCGCTCGCATATTTTTTTTTGTAATTTTCACCTTTTTCTGCCGCTAAGCAACGTAGCTGTATTTCGGTTTGAAGAGTGAGGTTGCCGGTGTTACAGGCACATGAGGCTTAACATCTATATGCCTCATGTTGATGGACGCAGGGCAGTGCATTGTAGGGCATGTTCCTATGGTGCGTGAATTACGAGGCAATGCATTGTAATAGGTGATAGCTACCACTTAACTGAGGTGTGCCTATTGCTTGATCCATCAGCTAATAGTTGTATAAAAAAATATTTTAACAAAATTGAGCTTTTGTCAAAATGACAACTTTCAGTAAATCTAACTTTTCAAAAGGGTTGAAGTCAGCGAGCGAGAAGTTGTTTGGCGATTCATATAGACTACGTCTTAAGTGTTTGAGGTTTGGAATCACGCAGTGGCAAATTTTTTTCGCGAAACCTATAAAAGACTTTTGGGACCCGAGGGCAGCTTTATCAGTCATATCCCTATTTACGTGACTCTATAATTAATATAGCGCGGACAGGACTTGAGATAGAGTAGGCTTGTCGAGCACCTAATTCATTCCCTCAGCTTAGTCGGCTTAACCCACTGGAAAAACATGGTCAATACGTGCGGAGCTGACTAAGCCGCGGATTTCCACATTTTATCATTTTTGGAATATTTAAATCTTAGCTGTGCAACCTTTACTACCCATAAGAGATACCCTGGTCAAATACTACCCCGGCCGGTGCCTTAAATCGTTGGTTCGTATCGTCGTTCTGTTTTATCTTGGGTGTTTTAGTCATTTATAATTATGTGTGTAGATTGTCCGTGGCATTACTGCACGGCCCTGGCGGAGGACCAGCGTTATGCTAGTCAGGGTCCCTTTTGCAGCTCTTAGGTTACTTTAATTGAATTATTTTATTTTTAGTTGGTATTATGTTTAGATCTAAGTGACTGCAAATAAATGTGTTTTCTTTCTTTATTTCTAAATAGACCAAGAATACACGTTTTTATACAACTTTCTGATCATGCAAGCATACGGCCCGCCTGATGTTAAATAGTTACCACCACCTCGCCTCGCAGGTCACGTAAGTATCACCTACAAATAGCAATGGAACCTTTTTTGATGGTCTTTGATGGTCTTTGCACTTAAAAGGCTTTATTCCACGCTCGAGCCGCATTTATATAAATTCTCTCATTTTGATCTGTGCTACATTCCAACGGAAACCCAAGCCCGTGCTACACGTCTCAGATTATATATAGGGTTTGAGAAAAACTGTGAATGTGTACATAACGTCTACGGTTCACATGACGACAGACAGAAAACATAATTATAATATGAGCTCAATGAACGAATCGTCTAACATAGAAAAATTTAAAAAGGATAAGGATCAGAAACAACATGTCGCTTATGTTTTTTAATAATGAAAAAGCACACCACCGACCTGATGTTAAGTGGTAACGATCACATCAACTTGAGCCATACATATTATGATAAGCATGTGCCTATAATTTTACCAGCAACCACACTCTTCAAACCAAAACACAGCAACGCTGTTTGGTGGGTGAACGAGGCATGCTGGTACTTTTGCCCGGGCGAGCCCATAATAAAGAGCTCTTCTATTCTTGTATCACGGGCTTTAGGTAGACTCCCGGGTAGGTTAAATTACCATCGAAATAAAAAGTAGTAACGTTTCTCATGGAAGGAGGAGATAGGTGGAGTCGTTACGAGGAAAATGGAATAAGTTTATTTTTATTGGCACTGATATTTGAATAGTTATGGGCTTCGGCTACGCAAATTCAGCAAATTGTAAGCGCCTTTAGAAAGCCAGGATGACTGGTAGAAAATGCTATTAGCATTAAGTCCTTCTAGCACTATATTGTTTTGTGTGAAAGTTTTAAATAAATAAATAAATAAATAAAGCCAAACTTCAGCAGAATTCATCTAAAGACACGAAATAATGACACTTCACATCGCTATTTAGTTTTTATTTGTTCTTTAGTTAGCTAAATAACCCGAACACACCATCATGAACAGCGATAGGTATTTGTGTATGGATGGCGTATTGGTTCTTGTTCGTGAAGATAGACAAATAGAGTCACTTCACATTGCTGTATTTGAAAAGTTTTACGCATAAGCAAACACGAATAAGAATGGAGACCACAATTTAGTCCTTGTATTTTGTTTTACATATTATTTTAGATTATTATTAGGTATTTTTTTATCTGAATCTATATTATACCTAGCCGTAGACATGGTTAAAATGTAGGTGAAGTTACACTATATTCATTCAAATCAGGACACATTATGATGTAGTAGTTATTAGTATTAGTATTATGTAAGCTTACTGATATATTATAGTGTTATTATTCCAGGAAAGTCAGAATATTTTTATATTCTACGTCGTAATATTTACATTTCAAATAAATAATATTTTTTCGATGTCATTACGATAAAGGGAGCAAAAGGATATTTGCCCTCGAGGTATTGGGGTCCAAACATTACATAATACATGTAACTTGAAATAAAATTGTAATAACAGATGTAGAATAAAGCAAATAACAAGAACCCTACTATTATAAATACGAAAGTAACATTTATTATGTACATAGATAACAATAAATTTAGACGAACCTTGGAACAAATATGATTTGGAATCAGATTAATACATTTTTATCCCATATAAACAAGAAAGAGGTATAAAATACGAAAGAACCCCAACACAAAAGAAGAATAAAAATACAAAAGAAGATTAAAAATCTAATCAAATCAAAACGTTTAAATTGTGGTGTGTTGATTTTATTTTTTATTTAAAATACAA
Organism: Plemyria rubiginata; assembly: GCA_963576535.1. Classification (NCBI taxonomy): domain Eukaryota; kingdom Metazoa; phylum Arthropoda; class Insecta; order Lepidoptera; family Geometridae; genus Plemyria; species Plemyria rubiginata. The sequence goes on along the minus strand of OY754908.1, from coordinate 8,497,103 downwards.
TTGACATTAGGTATTATCAATTACCGCTACCACGCGAGCGAAGCCGTGGTCCGCCACTAGTAAAACATAAGAAACAAATAAATGAATAATAATAACGAACAATGGAGAATGCTGGAGTCATTTTACACAGGAAATCCATCTGCAAAAACATGGCCGTTCCCAATCTTACAGGGAAACTCATAAGCCCATTATTACTTCAAAAAGTGCAGTAAAGTTAAGTGCTCATTAGTTTCAGGAGAGATTTGGAAATCAGCGATTTGAGAGCATTAAAAGTTAAACGTAAAAAGCCTCTTCAAACTTTTAATAGTTATAAAACCAGAGTTTCCCAATATTCCTTTTTTGATTGTATGTTTTGACAAAATGCCTTAGGTTCAAGAGAATAAGCATCGGGGCGCACACAGATACCTACCCTAAATGTATTACAGTTCTCTATTATTTATATAGGTATTTCCCTATTTTTGGCAATTTTTATGGCATTTAGCTACTGACCTCTATTAAATTTCTTTGATATCAGTGCATTTAGCATTTAGTCATCCACTATCAGGGCACATGCAGACCCTAAATATCTATACAGTTCTCTTTACCTATTTACGGTATCGTCTATGTCTTAGCTTACTAAGTACAGTCACTTATCCAAAGACCAAAATGGATATAAGAGCGTAGTGGAATAATACGGGGTATAAAAGCGAAGCTTCCATTAAATACGTTAATAACCCTCCTTGCGAAGCATCAAGTAATCTAGAAGCATTACTGTGGTCTCGGAATAAGTGCACATAAATGTACATGTACTAGTATACATACACTATAGATTATAAACTACTACTTTCATAGTCTAGTCCAGTATGTTAGGTAAAGGTTTGGAAAAACGTAGTTTTCTTTTATCTGATGTTTTATCAAATGAACAGAAATCTTTCTTTGTGAATGTAGTAACCAGTGAAATAGGTATCTACATAGTCTCAGTCGCTTATTTTCTAAAAAAGAGCTTCAGCTAAAATAAACTAAGCTCACAAACACGAATTTCAAATTCTTTTAGCGCTTCCATGCTTGGAGGCTCTCCACTAGCATCCCGTGCAAATAAAGTTTGTATTTGTGGTGACTTCCTGGGTTTTGAAATACAGCATACTACTGTTTATTCTGCAGAACACCACGTTTGTTTTCCCTTGACGTCGGGTTCACTTTGAATTCGAACGCCTGTTAGCGGACAAAAGCAAACACCCACAAGCATGCAATTTCTGACGAAGCTATGGGTTAGTTTAATTGCTTAGTACTTGCGGTCTTGTATAACTGTATAGTTTAGATGAATGGAGGACTAATGAACTGTTCGTAAACCGAATAATTGAAAATCTAACAAGGCCCAATAGTTTTGTTTATGCCATGACACTACTTTTTTCCGAAACAGTGAAGGATTTTAAGTTCGCCTCAAGGTGGCTCATTTTCAGTACTTATTACACATGTTTTCGAACTTTTAAGGGTCCACGACAAGCCGGCTTCCTCACGAAAGGTCCAGTAAAAATAGGTGATGGTAACCACTTAACAGGTGGGCCATCTGCTTGTTCCATCAGCTAGTTGTATTAAAAAAATAGTTAATCGGGCTAATAGCACCTTTGCCCGAATAATTCAATAGAACAATCCTACTATAGGTACTAATATTATAAACGTGAAAGTTTGTAAGTATGGATGGAAGGATGGATGAATGTTTGTTACTTTTTCACGCCGGGACGGCTGAACGGATCTGAATGAAAGTTGGTAGAAAGATACATTATAGTCTGGAATAACACATAGGCTACTTTTTATCCCGTGGGAATACCGGGATTTAAATCTGCGCGGGTGAAACCGCGGGGCGCAACTAGTCAAAAGATAAATTAAATTTATTTTTCATTATGTAGCCTGTTTACATTGTTTGTGTGTCTCGTGAACCTGCCGTCATCCTTTCGTTACACACTTCGTTAGAATTTGGAAAACGTTTTCAACGCCAAAACACTAACCTTTATATACATACTTTTTTACTATATTTTATTACTTTGCCACCTGACTTACGTGTGTTCACCTTGCTTAACTCAAAGAAAGTTTCGGACCCCACTTTGGTCCCAAAAATTCCGACATTTCCTGAAAACTTTTTGTCCTTCCTCTATAAATTCCATTCAAGGATTCCAGCTGAAATCGGCCAATATCAAGGTAGATAAGGTCCACTATCCAATAGAGCATTACGCAATAAACCATCCTACGTTATTAATATTATGTTTTATTCAGGTATGTAGATATAGACGATTGTACTCGTAGTATGTGGGACACACAAGGACCCCTTCTAAATTTCTTGAGTCTATTTCATCCAACGGTTGTCTGGTAGAGATCGCTACTTAGCGATAAGGCCGCCCATTGTACTTTTAGTTTTAAGTTTGTTTTTTATTTTTGTATCCTTAAGTTGTGTGCAATAAAGTATTTACTATCTATCTATCTATCTATGTGGGATCATGCTTTCTTTGGGTCGGAATGTTTGTAATCTCTACAACAGTGGCTTTAGCAGAATATCAGCACTCATCACGCCATAGCATTATGATGAGTTGAGGCTGTTTCGCCACCACATACAGACGAAACTACATTTTCAATAATAATACTGCTTCCATGCATGAAGCATGTGTAACTATGCGAGTAACGACGCGTACGTAACGTTTTAGTTCCGTCGTCTGCTAACAGTCATCATCATCATCAACCTATTGCAGTCCACTGCTGGACATAGATCTCTCCCATGGTGCACCATTGAGCCCGGTCTTTGGCTCTTCCCATCCAGTTACTGCCCGCCAACCTTCGCAAGTAGACACTCCATCTAGTCGGAGGGCGTCCCACACTACGTTTGCTTAGACGCGGTCTCCACTCCAGAACTCGTTTACCCTAGCGGTTACAGGTTCTTCGGCAGATGACCGGCCCATTGCCACTTCAGTGAGCTAATTCATTGAGCTATGTTGACGACTTTGATTCTCTGTCGACCCCATTTCGTATCCTGTCTCTCATACATGATAATACAACGAGCGTTAAATTATAGGTCCACGTCATAGTGCCACTTCAGTGGAGAGTAGGCTTAAATGGGACGCCGAAGTGTAAAGGGATAATAATTTTAATCCTTCCGCGTGCCTACATTTTACGATGGGTGACACCACCCCTCGAGTGTTATTGAAAACGATGTCGTAAATTTGATTTATACGAGTCACGAGATTTCACCGGGCGTCAAAAATATACAGTACATTTATTCCGATTTAATATTTATTGTTTTCTTTTGTATTCAGTGATATTCTATGTGCCGGATAAAATATCACCAAATACTCTTGTATTGAGAGCTTCACGACATTAATCTGACGTCTGAGAAGGTAGTCAGAGGTGAATCCCAACCATACGTTTGGCACATATTTAAATTTTTAAATGCGATTACTATCTCGCTAGTAATGACGATATGATGTCTTCATCATCAATGTGTCTTACTCGAAGATATAACTGAAATGTTTATAATGCTGCTTGTTACTAAGATACGTACCTACGCTAAAACAGTCCTATGCTCCTTTATCTTGTCTTAACGTCATAGAAAACTCGGTTTTTACCCGAGTGCCGAGGGTTATGTGTTTGGCGTATATCTATCCATGTATGTATGTATGTATCCTTCCTTCGATATTTCCTTTATTACCACGTAGCAACCAAACGGCTGGATGGATTTTGATGATTCTGGTATTAAAAGATTCGTCGAAACTTCCCAAGTGTCCTTAGAATAAAAACAAACAAATAGTCACATGGGAAGGAAACCAGGAGCGATATTCTCTCACATTAAAAAAAATATCATAGCAATATGGGTATCAAAATCAAGAGAGTGATGAAGTGTTTTCAAATAATGTATTAGTTTTTGATTTAAAGTAAACCCTCAAAGACAAAACCAGAACGCAAAATTCGTTAAGTCACTTTAGTGAACTAGGCCATGAGTGATACTAAAATATATCATAAAACCTTCTCTATGGTTATATAAATCGTTTAGAAAAAACCGCATCAAAATCGATAAAGCCGTTTCGAAGAAATTAAGAGTTTTGTAATAAAAAAATGTGATTGCTGGTAACCTCTTCTTTTAATTTAAGAGTAATGCTCTTGTCAGTGTAATTGATGCATTTCTCTCCAGATGTTTCTTTTTAGGGTAACCTCCTTGACCTCCTTATAAGACATGACGGCAACCTTCGCTTTTATTTGGCTCATGTAGCTTATCATAGGTCTTCCTGGTCTTTTGCTAACCCCAAAGTGATCAAAATGAGTTATACAACCACAGGCGTCAGTAAACTGCTAGGACATAGGTATACGAGCCTCCGACTGTCTGCGATCATTACATTTTTATCATTCGTCAAGACTGAAGAAAGGATTCCAAATTTAAAACATTATCTTATTTACCTACCTACATACTTTTAGTTCGGGCACTCGGGTTTTTTATTTTTTAATAAATCTTGTTGTTATATGGAATAATTTTCATATTGATTTTATTATTGTTTACAATAATATGAATTTTGCAACTACCACAAAATGGATTAGTTAATTAACACGTGAAGCAAACATGACAAATTCCCGAACACGTGCGTTCCCTAATTACCGTTGAGCCATCCACACAGTTCTGCGGCATTCTGTAATGGAATGATAATACTCGTCCCGGCCGTGATCCGGGTTCTAATTCCAATAGTACGGCCAAGATCGCGGAAGCTGGAGAAAGGCCATGAAATTCTCGAAATGCCTACGCTACGCATCAATATTCAGTGACTTGAGAAAAGCACTTCACCGAACCAAAGGTAAGCGACGGAGAGTACTCACAATACCTTCTATAAGGCACTCATAAAAAAGGTAAGATTGGTGGTCCTTTGTGGAAGTGGAAACTTTAACTAAGTGCTTGTTTTTAATAGGTAGCGCAAAACGCAATGACCGCGGTGTTTTTTAAATATGTACCGTCACACTACAGAACTTTCTAAAATCAGCGCTGTCTCTGTTTGCCATTATAATATTATACGCACTAGTAGGAGATGGCAATAGTTTAGGCTATCGTTAGACTTTTTTGTAGTAAGGCCCGTATAGTTTCTTTTTTCTGCTGTTTAGCTGACGTAACAAGTTAATATAATATAGTTACTCCCGGTTTCTGAAAAGATGATCAACACTAATCGGCTGCTATCTCTATCTAACTTGAATTAAAAGCTGAAATAGCAGGTGACTAAACAGCCGATTAGCGTTGATCGGCTTTTCAGAATGTAGTGTGTTTCAGAACCTTTTAAATTGAAAAAAAAAACCTTTATTACCTAATTTTAAGTGTAACTACATTTCTGTCTATTTTATGAGAAATAATGTGTTAAACCTAACATGGGTGCGAATAAAATTAACTAAGATAATAACACAACAAAATTAAATAACCGTTTCCCATACTTCAGTAATCGCAATCCTGAAGGCACCGCCTGCTGAATTTGTCTGTAAACTACGTCTTATTCCAGCACAATTTAATTTTAGCGTTATATTACACGGTTTACGTCATATGCGCATAACTGTTGGTCTATTATATGGTGCGTAATTGTAAATTATTGTCTCTTGTAGTCCCAGCTTAGATTCGAACATCTTGAAAATGAATCTTAGTTTGGCAAGATAGAGTCTGAATTGCAATCAAACGATGCAATCAACTAGCAGTTATATTAGTTTACATTGGAAACGCTGGGATACGTTTGTTTGCTTAGTGGGTTAGCTCTGATAACATATATAACATATTATAATAATATTATAGCTATTTAGAGAATTGCGTACCCAATGTAAAGGGGACTAATCCCCCATCTGTATTCGGTGGTGAAACCGTCACGCTTAGCATGGCACTTATAGGATTTGAACTAATCATTATGCACGTGCCCACTTACCACTTAAGCATTTACACACTGTAACATTTAGTGATAAGACCGCTCATGGCGCTAAGTTGTTTTAAGTTAGTTTTATTGTTATGTCGTATGTTGTGTACATTAGAGCTCAAAATGTGTAGGTAAAAAAAACGCATAATTGCTGTGTTTAATACCACTCCAACGAAACCAATCAGTTTCTACACTGATTTCCAAAAACAGGACAAAAGGAACCCACTTTAACAGCATTTTTCCTCTGACTTTATGTGTCTTTGTTTGAGTCAAACATTTACTGCAGTCATCTGAAACTGAAGCATGCACTCTCTTTATCAAAAGCTTTTATTTATCATTTACTAGCTGGTACCCGCAACTTCGTCTGCGTACTTTTAATCTCTTCATCTCTTTTTTTCGCAATAAAAGGTAGCCTATGTTCTTTCTCAGGGTCTAAAGATTGTCTGTGCCAAATTTCATCAAAATCGGTTGAGAGGTTTAAGCAGGAAAGCGTAACAGACAGACAGACAGACAGAAAGACAGACAGACAGAGTTACTTTCGCATTTATAATATTAGTTAGGATTTTTACAAACTTTATTTTCCTGGCGTTCGTGGAACTGAATCAAAGAGCTTGGGCAAACATGAAACGGAAATTCACTCTTCATCAGGACAATTGTTTTTTTTCGATAGTGCCCCAATCAAGGAATATAATACTCTCTGGCGAGAGCGAGGAATATAATACTCTCTGACGAGAGGACGAGAGCTGAATTTTCTGTGGCTTGTTAAAACGGGCGTAATAAACCATAAACACGTAAATCTCATGTGTTAAGTAAATGAGTATAGAATTTAATATAGAGTGAGATAGTTATAATGAACGAGCGAACTAATGATTGAATGACTACCCAAAACCCTGGTCATTTCAATTTTTACATAAATTTTGAGATTATGTGAAAAAAGTGTATAAACAGACGTAGATCTTTTGATAACCTACACAGCTTAGCCATTTAACTTTTTCTATAGGAGTTGTGGTTTTGCCGGAAATCGTGATAAATCGTTTTTTAACCTTAAAAACTCACCCCCTTCTACTTCCCGACCTCAGACAATTATTTTTCCTTTCATTTTTGCTATACATATTCTCCTCTTTTTCTAATGGGTTACATACTACTATATATTTTTTTATTTTCAATAATTTTCAACCCTGGTCTATTATCCGATTTGACTCATACGCTTACGGTAGTACACGCTATCGACTCCAAATTTCATGGAGATCCGATCAACGGTTCGATAGTTATGGCCAAGGAATATAAATACTATACGGTTATGGCCCAACAAACATACAAACCACTAGAATTCCAAATCGCCCAAATTGACTAAGATTTTCGTTCGCTGAGCACCCTCAATCACGTCACACAATCGAAAAAAGTTTTGCGTCAATCCATTTTTTCAGGTAAAATGTAGATCACAATATACTTTTTGGGAAACCACATCTTAATTTGTGTTGTTCGTGTTTTTTATTTTCGATTGCGGGGGTCGGCCATGAATTATTCAGGTTTTGGGGAGATTTAGGTGAAATTAATAGTAGAGTAGCGTCGGTGTTGTCTTGGGATTGGTTTGTGTGGTAGGTGATGTACAAGTTGTATAGTATAGACAAACAAACATTAGTAACGAAAATTCTAAATGGAGAAAATAATCATCCTCCGAAAAGGCACTTAGATTTTTACGAATATGATTTTGACCAGCAGAAATAAATAAATCAATTTATCTATTATTAATAAATGTATTTTAGATGCGCAAGTAATTTTTAAGTAGGTACTAAAGAGACTTAATAATAGAAAAAAATGATAAAAGTGAGAAAACGCGGATGATTGGATTTGACTTTATCTCGTCAAGAATTAAATCCCCCCATGATACCCGTATTTATCCATGAGCTTCACATTTATCTCAAAATCATCCCCTAAGGCACCCCTAGCGACGACCCTGGTACTGATTCCCAGCCGCAACATACAATTTCCATCAAAGGATTTGGCCGAGTATACCCAGGGGTCATAATATACGTGTACATACGTACCTCTACTGAGTGATTGTTTTAAGCCAGAATTATATTTAACCGACGCCGCGTGTCGCAACGCGTGGGTAAGCTATCAGTTACATACATTTAGTACTGGATTGATTACATTAGTCCCGTCCCGCGTGTCGCAGAGCCTGCTGACGCCACGCAGACCGAGCGATTTCGATCGGCGTGGGGTCGGTGGTGGGGGTTGTGACGCGTCAGCTCAGTCGGGTCTAGTGTAATAGCGCGTGGGTACGCGCAGACAGCCGAGTGGCGACGTACAACAGCTTAACATAAGCAGGTGTGCCAGATTTTCATCAAAATCCGTATCCGAGTCTGATGAAAACATTGTAGACGTTTACTCCAAAGGCCACATTGTACTGACTGAGACAAATTTTCGTGAGGCCGCGCGGCGACACGACACGCAAATGTAATAACCCGCCGTTGCGTCAGGCAGCGTGGCGACACGCGGCGTGAGTTAAATATAATTCTGGCTTTACTTTTGAATACTAAATAGCTATTGTGCTGTGTGCTTTGTAATACCAGTGAAAGTTCTCGTTAATTTTGAAATATTGCTCGAGGCCTATGTTTGATGCCGGTGTTATATTTTACTTGCGTGTGAACCTTTGTAGGGACTCATTAATAGTCATTTTATTCATAATAAACCGTAAATTTGGATGTGAGTACATTTTATATGCACGGGTACGTATTAGGCTAATGAACACTGCTTGCTTTTATGTCCTTATATGAAAATTTTAATAATTTAATTTGTGTAAATTTATCTCTAGACTTGAGAGAAACATAAAAAAACGTATTCACGTTAGGAACTGCAAAAAAATGGCAAATTACCTTTTATACGGACATAAATACAACCAAAATTAACTTGACTCAGTCCATTTCATACTCAGTCAGCAATTATATTGTTACTTGTATCGAACAAGGGCCGTGAAGCTAATTCAAAAACATTTATAAACATTCGCGATTCATTCCTAGAACATTTTAAACACATTTCATATAAAGTTTATTCATAAATAAACGTACAAACAATGTATTTATTACAGAAACTGTAAACTAGAGATTGTATGTCCGTAAAACAATAAGTGGCGTGCGCGCGACATCCGAGCAGAAAATTGTGCAAAAGTGATAAAAGCGTGAAAATTGTTTCCAACAATTGTTCTGCGACGCGAGGGTCGTGTTTCTTTTGAATGACTGCATCTGACTGCGCCTGGCAGATGGATTTTTTTATAAACAAAAACAGACGTTTTCATGGAATGTATATAGCTTCTTTTTTTCTCGTCATGGCAATTATATTGATGATGTTGGATATAATAACATATTCTTCGAAAAAATATGTAATTATATCCAACTCGCCTCTAACTAAAAAAAGATGTCAAGACTGTCAAGGTTTTGATATAAAAAAATTGCCTCACTACGACTGATTATTTTAGATAGATTGCTATGCATCGGTACCTGCTTTTAGAGTTCGAATCTCATTTTCAATATCGGAATCTAAATACCTAAACTAAAGATATTTGAGTCCAAAGGGCAATGAAAATGTTTTTTCTTATAACGCGACCTGTAAATATGCGATTAAGAAAACAGTGGAACAAACCTCGCTAAAACGGACCATTGCTGAAAATGTTTTTTTTTTAATAAGTTATTTCTCTTGTTTTGCAATTAACCGAAAATATGAATGAAATTGCATAGATTTGTAATATAATAAATAAAAAGTAACTAAATAAAATAAAAATTTCGAATGATAAAGTACATAAAAATAATTAATAAAATCTTATACTTTTTAACCGACTTCAAAAAAAGAAACCATCTGACGATTAGTTTTTGAGTTAGGTATATGAGTTTATTTTCCAGTGTATTTGAAGTCGGTTTTTACTTGCGAAAGTTATTTTATCTTACTTTTACAATACTATTATGAACAATCAAGTACTCAAATATATCCATATATTCACGCTGCTTTAAATCCGTTTCTATAACCATCACTAGTTTTTCCTAGCCCATTAAAAATTATCACGGGCATAAAAAATCCGTGTGACGTAATTCAGGAAGGGATCTGTCATTAATCATGGCACCGTTGGATTTCAGAGGCAAAATGCGGGAATAACGGACGTACAACATATCACAAATGGTATCTGAAAATGCGGTGGATATTCGTCTCTAAAATACAAATTGAAAAATAAAAATAAGTTATTGGAAAACATAGACGCGGGTAATCTGGGGTTTTCGATAAGCGTGGGCCCTAATAATAAAGTCAGGTTTAGGACAAAAGAGAGTGGTGAGACAAAACAAAAGAAATTTGCGATCACAGCGGACACAAATTTGCGATCACAGCGGACACAAATTTCTGTGTTTGAAGACAAGACTTCTGCCGTTACCTCGACAGGTAAATAAATTTTTATTCCTTTCAACGGAGTTCAAAAAGAAGTTGAGCTCTTTGTAGGAAAAGATATATCAGTCGTTCAAAAGGTTGAAAAGAAATGAAATCCGGTTCCTATCAGTGCCGTTGAAAGGCTTGAAATTATCTGCTATCGTTCATGCTTTAGTGCCATAGTGTTTAGCTACGCTAAAGCAAGCAAGAAATGCCCAGTAAAACTACTTAGGTAGGTTAAAATTTGAGTCATTTCGATGAAACAATCGGTAAATATGCAAAGGTTTTTCAGGTTTTTTGAAAAATTTAAACGAAACTGCGTAATGCTGCCCTCTGTTAGATATAAATGAATATAGATATAGCGTACTTATTATAAACAGACCTCAGAGTATATTATGTAGAGAATCACTCTAAATAATAAGCACAGCATCAGGACTACTTTACCCAAACATCCCCCTGTGAAGAAACGATATAAACGCTTTTCCAGACCTATATCATCCTCCCAGCCTTGTCAGCCAATAGAATGGCTTTCAATAATATCAATTTTTTGCAAACTTATACAACAACACGGCCTTTGGCAAAGTGAAAACGGGACGAGGCTACGGCATGCGGCATTGAGCAGAAATCCCCGAAAATATTTTCCAGTCATGTTCCAACGGGAAAGCTCAAAGCAATTAATCAGATGTCAACACATACGTATTGGATAGAGCCTTACCTTGAACTTACGCTAACAATTTTATATAGATTGATATCGATATTTTTTGACAAAAAAATATTATTATTATTTATTGACTTAGAAGTAAAAGTTAAAGATACAGAGTCAAATGTGTTAAACTTATAGTAATTACAATATTATAACATTTTATGGATATTTTTAAATCCATGGCTCGCAGACAAAAAAATCATAATTTATAAATAATTCCAATTGTGTGTCTAAATCCTAATTAAAGTAAAGTAAAAAGTAAAAATGTGTTTTATTGACATAAGACAAGCACAGTTATAATTTGAATCCATCCATAGGCTCCCGAACTAGTTAATAAACTGTTTCAGGAGCCAGTGGCTTCTCCCATTGAATTAAGCAGTGATTATGTGATTTAGGTATGTGTTTTTTTCTTATAATTATATTTTCGCTCCTACCTAATTAGGATCATGAATAAAAAAATTAAATAGCTGGATTCTCGAACAATAAAATGATTTATGATTTGTCCTACATACCTACCAGAACTCCAGAACTCCATTTTCGTTTTCGCTAGCGCCACAATAACGTTTTGGTGTATGGTGTAGTAGTGCTTCGCAACGAGAAGATCGTTCGAATCTTTCAATTGAAGACCGGCATTATGTCCACGCGATGTTTCGGCTCCGAAAAAAATAAATCAATGAATGCGGAAGTGTTTTTCTTTCTATTTTCCTTAGCTACGCTCTGTGAAGTGGGAAGCATTTTGCAAAGTGCTTTTTCTCGTAGCTACTATGTCCAGTAGCGAGGTGGTAACTATCTACCTAAATAGTTTGGATTTCTTTAGTTTTTTTTAAGTTAGTCTTGAATCATTTTTATGATGAGGATCATTATCAATCCTCATAACAAAAGTTGACCTGGAGGTTAATTTTTATGAATAGCTGACAAAAAACTACATTTTTTTACATAAAATATATTAATATAGACAGAGCAGGTGGCCTACATGATGTTAAGTGGTAACCATCATTTACAACAAAGCTTTGCCTCATAAGTCACGCACGATAGGAACGTGACCTACGATGCGTCCATCAACTTGAGGCATATGTCATGTGCCTGTAATAACACTGGGCAACCACTCTTCAAACCGAAACACAGGCACGCCGCTTGGCGCCTGATAAGGGCTATAGTGTGCGTAGTACTTCCAGTCTTTTTCATGTCATGTCACTAGTTTATTTCGTAAATGTGTGTGTGTGTAATAATGACAGGTTTTCCAGCATCTCCGTTGGTTTCAGATTTCCCCGAACCTACATTATTATACTTTACAGTTGAGGAAAAATAAATTGATTGAAATTAATCAAAATTAAAAGTAAAAACCTCAAACAAAATAAAGGTTCGCACACCGAAAGCTTTTGTTATTTGAAAAGTAAAAGTTTATACATTGTTACCGAGTTTAAAACCGATTTGCATGAAACTTAAAACATACGTATCTCACATCTAATAACGTAATATGTAGTTTGTGACGGGAATAGCGTATTAGGCTATTGTGTGATAAAATTACGCTTAGCAAAAGGCTAATAATAATATTTTTTTTTATACAACTAGCTGATGGAACAAGCAGATGGCCCACCTGATGTTAAGTGGTAACCATCACCTATAAAAAAACATTGCCCCGTAGGTCACGCACAATAGGAGCGTGCCCTACGATGCACTGCCCTGCGTCCATCAACTTGAGGCATACAGATGTTAAGCCTCATGTGCCTGTAATTACACCGGCGACCACACTCTTCAAACCGAAACACAGCGTTGCTGCTTGGCGGCAAAAAAAGGCGTGGTGGTAGTACTTCCCCGGACGAGCCAAACACAAAGAGCTCTACTACTCTTAAAATAATACTGTTACAAAGTAGGTAAATGGGTTTTAGATTAATCTGTAATCACGAGCACAGTCCCTTTCATGTATACCTCTAATAATCTAATTCCGGTCCGAAGTTAATAGAGGCGACTATGGCATTACGAAGATCGTAAAATTACGGCCGTAAATGTTGACCACAATTTGATTAAAGAAAGCTTCGTATTTGATAGGACAGTGTAAATAGGAAAACAATGATTCTTTTTTACCGCATGCAAAAGAGGTAAAAACTAGTTACAATTCTTAGCATGAGTTTAGTGCTACGACAAAAATACGGTGTACTGGAAGACGCGACGATCGTTATGATCGTCGCGTCTTCCAGTACACCGTACCTATTTTATAAGGAAATAAAACGCACTCAACTTTTGCTATGCCCTCAGTAGTACTTCATAACCTATTTTGTCATTGACATCTCAGATGGTAGTAGCTCTGCCTTCTGCGTCGTAAGCCGTAGGTTCGATCCGCACCGAGAACGAACATCCTACTAATATTATAAATGCGAAAGTTTGTAAGTATGGATGGATGGATGGATGTTTGTTAGTCTATAACTCCAGAACCACGGGACGCTACTAGTTTGTTATAATTTTGTATTAACAAAAAAAATTATGAATTAAATCAGCTATCCATATACTAAGCACAGCTTGTAATAGGTTTCCATATTACAAGCTGTGCTTAGTTTAGGGCTAGGTAGGCAAGTGCTCTGTGAATAGTCCACCAATATTTAAATAAAACCTTGTACCAAGTGTCCTATCTATCCGCTACTTTTACTGAAGATTACTGAAGACAGTTATGGAAAATTGAAAAAACCAACCTTTTGACGAATTTTTCAGGCTCATTACTTCAGATAACTATTGACGCTGATAAAAAAGGGAATAAAGACGCTTTTCTATTGTGAATGATCGCTTGGATATTTAAGTTTACATCTGCAAATATATCCGATGCAATATAGAAACGGGGCAATGATACCTGCCAAACGCTTCGTCTATTCTCATCATTATAGCGGTGATCGCTCCTTGATAACCAAAGCTTTATGGTCGCTAGGTATACCGCAGATAATACGGTCAAGTGGTCTCCGAGGAAAATTCTTCTTCTTCCAAAGAATTCGTAATTTTTGGACGTCAGGAATGATTTCCCCACTGCATTCATGGGTAAGTGAGCAACTACGATAGATCTATCTAAACAATTTATAAATGGTAAACTGTGTCCGTCTGTTTGTTTATTTTGACAGTTAAATTAATGAATAGATCGAAATTAAACTTTGGACGGAAAACCTTAAAGGGTCAACCTCACCTGCGCGAACAATAAGCGACTGCGAAGCGGCAACATAATACCAGTAGAGTAACCCAGAGATGGCCTAGACTATTTTTCTTTGGCAGTACCTACTTTAGAAAGAAAGAAAGAAAGATAAAGTTTTTATTTATGACGACAACACACACGCACACACATAACAACAAAGTGACACACTAATAATAAAAATAAACAGCAGATATTTTAAACAAACCTATACTAAACTTACAAGAAACAAATTTAGGGGGGGGGAGTGTGTCTCTCAATACCGTACATACCAAGGTACATACGTCCGTTAGGATTATTCACGCTTAGGATGATTCACGCTACAACGTGTCGCGACCGGGCCGTGCCCCGGCCGAGCCACGTTCTGGCATGTATTACTTTACTTGCCAAATGCGTGCCCCGGCCGGGGCCGGCCGGGGCACGTTCAAACATTATGGCCCGGTCGCGACACGTTTTAGCGTGAATCATCCTTTTTTTTTTTAACCACACAGCACCATCTCTAGCCCCAAAGTAAGCTATTCAAAGCTTGTGTTATGGGTACTACTTAGATGACTGATATATTTAATACATTATATACTTTACATAGATAGATATTTTTTATTATACATAGAAAACACCCAGACCAACGGAACAAATTTCTGCAGATCGTACACAAATTTGTTCCGAGGCGGGAATCGAACCCGCAACCTCTTGCGTCGCAGGCGGACTCTCGCCCGCTGCGCCACTGAGGTCGTCTTTACTCTAATAATATAATAAAGCTCGATCATTTCGAAACAACTCCGAATATAAGTTGACATAGCCTACAAAACAAAGCACTACCGAATACTGAAACAATAAACTTAATTACCTTGTTTTCGGAGTTGGTTAATCTCAATAGGCCCCAAATAGCACGGACGTCATTGGGCCGATGTTTTTGTTAGGATTCCGTATTTTAAGAACCCTTTGTCCGTCCTATTCTGTGATAGTAACGGGGGCCACTTATCCAATCGTATGATATAGGTACGTCTTAATAATATCCAAACTGTCATAGTACTGAATAAAGTGGATCCTACTTTTCCTATTAAATGAAGATGGCCCACTTCAATACATTGAAAGTAAAACAAATGTATTTTTAAAATGCCCTTGATGTTTGTATTAAAATATTTCAAAATGTCAGTGTATGATGTAATCGTGAATCATCTTTTAACACCGAATTTATTATGAGATTCTTTTGGAGGAGATTTAAAAATATTTTTCATACGGAAAACAAAATGAAGCTTAAATAGCAGCCTTAAATACATATGTATCCTGAAATTACAGAGAAATGTGTATTTTCTGTATGTAGGCACATCAAAGAAAAACATTGAAAAATACTCTTCTAAGACTTGTTATCCACAAAGCAGTGATTTTTACAAGAAGGTGGCCGTCATAGTAAAACGCTGGAGAAATTCTAGAAGAAACTTGCATTTTTTTCAATAAGTTGTAGGGTGATAACGATGAACGCCACTGTTTGACATAGTAGAGCGTTGAAAGCATTATATCGGTCAGTCTAATGACTGACCTATAAAATAATTTAGACGTTTTCTATACCTACTAGAAATAGCTTCTTAAGTGTTGATTTTCGAATGATCCATCATTTCCGGAGACTGAGCGCAGTGTCAAATAAGCTTTTAAATTGAAAATGTATGAACTCAAAGACACAATATAATACGGACGCTATAAGACGGCAACCAACAACGCTTGCGGCTTAAATCTGATTTTACCGCAGAAAATATTAAACCAGCGGGGTCGCTTTATGCTCTTTTTCTTTCATGTATAAAACGCTAAAGATAACAGTTTATGCTTTACACATTCGCTTCTTCGTTCGCGTTTATTTTTTGGTTCTACTTTGCGCACGTTTCCCCTTCTTGTTGTTTTTTAGACCATTTCAAAGCACACTCTATCATGTCATAAGTGCAATAGTATTTAAAGTTAGTATTTCTCCATTCTGACAATCTCCTAAGAAACCCGAGAATTATTTAGTTAGGTATCAGGAGTGGCGCCAACAAACACACGTCATGTCACTTTTTTTTTTATACAACTAGCTGATGGAACAAGCAGATGGCCCACCTGATGTTAAGTGGTAACCATCACCTATAAACAAAACATTGCCCCGTAGGTCACGCACAATAGGAACGTGCCCTACGATGCACTGCCCTGCGTCCATCAACTTGAGGCATACAGATGTTAAGCCTCATGTGCCAGTAATTACACCGGCGACCACACTTTCACTTTCACTTTCTCACAAACACACCTTCATACACACTCAATTCCACACCAATACCATTATACGTGTAGTTACACCTTACACTCAACAATCAACATTGTGTGCCATAAAAAACATCTCAGTTTTGTTTTAGTTTTTCCTTCGCTACTGCATTTCGAGATATTTAATTAGTAAGTGATTCAGGCTTGATTCAATACCACTGCCACACAATTGTATTTAGAACTAATTTGTATCTCGCTTTTATCAGAAGTTTTTTTTTTTTTTTTTTTATACAACTAGCGGATGGAACAAGCAGATGGCCCACCTGATGTTAAGTGGTAACCATCACCTATAAACAAAACATTGCCCCGTAGGTCACGCACAATAGGAACGTGCCCTACGATGCACTGCCCTGCGTCCATCAACTTGAGGCATACAGATGTTAAGCCTCATGTGCCTGTAATTACACCGTACAAGTATAGTTATTATTTAGTATTAAGCGATATATTTTTGTTTTGTGTAGCGAACATACACACGGGTATGTTCGCTTCTAGGCCTCTTCTCGTACTATATATAGATCGCTGAAATCAGGGCTATCAAATATTCTCTTTACTACGCTGAAAGCTACTCTGAAATCTGAAGGAAATTAATGATGTTCCATTATGCAGTAGATAAACATTAATAACGACAATTCATAAACTATAAAGTTTTTAAGATTTTATAATGTCTCAAAAGTTATTCTTCGGGATAACTTTGTGATATTCATCCTCATCTTTGTGATTTCCGTAAGTGCAGTAAACATTATAAAATTAATAAAAAATTATAAAGTTACTAAGTATTCTGGAATTATTCGTAAGAAATGCAAGCTGTTAATAATTTGTTCACTTTACTGAGAACGCAAATTCCATGTCTACCATGCCTGGAGACTAAATTAATAGTTTTTTTTATTGCTACCTAAATGAAGAAATCTTAAGGATAAAAAAAATTGCATACAAAATATTTTACTATAAAAATGTACCTATCGTAGTCTCATATGAAAAAGAACACTTTATGTACGATGGAACATTCCAATTCTTAATTTTATTCTATCTATACAGTTTTCTCAACAAAAGTAGTAAAATTTAGAAACAAACATAACTTAAGCTGCCATTTATTATTTGAGTTTCAATACATTCAATTCAAATCAATTCAATTCAATCAATTCATTCAATTCAATACATTACAATAGCTTATGTAAGATTGGATATGTATCGTTATCGCAATCTAGTTTGATTGTGAAATTCTGTACAAAGACGTCCCACAATTCTAGTTGAAGCACTAGCTTAGTCTCATTTAGTTATAAGACGGCCTGGCTCGACTTCAGATATCAAAGGAACTTTACCTACGAGCCAATCAGCTTACCCAGTTGCAAGTCCGGATTTGCATAGCTTCGAGTGCAGCGCATGCCACATCATCAGACAAGTAGAACTAACGAGGCTATGGCTCGGTTCGTTAGTCACAGTCTCGGCGATACTTAGCTAGGAGCGAAGGAATGTTATCAGATAACCTGTGTGAAAAGTCCACCAATATTCATTTATTTACTTTACTTCCCCTAAGCATAAAAATGACGTCTTCAAAACCCGTTTTCAAACGCCTTATTGTCCATGATCACTATTTATCGACCACATGAATACTATTTATTATATTTTTGTAGGTAGGTATATGTATATTTATATATATATTTGTTTTTATTTATTAGATATTATATTTAATTTATAGTTTTAGGAAATGTGTTACCCAAATTGTAAAATATGTTAGTTCAAGCACGCCAACCTCATGTTCTACCTGTCAAGGTTGTCTAGTACAAAATGCTGTCTAACATTAAGTTCTCCTTTTATACAAACTTTATTTGGTGCAACAAGGAATTAAAAAAAAATTCTTTATTTAAGCTTAGTTTAAAACAAATTCAAACTTTTTTTTAACGTTTCTATCGATAAATAAAATAAATAAATTGTATTGGTGGACATTCCACACAACACTATCTCGCCCCAAACTAAGCCAAAGCTTGTGATATGGGAACCAGATAGCTGATACACTACCTAAATGTATACTTTTTTGCAAATACATACGCATTAATATCATATAACACCCAGACAGAGAACAAACCTCATGTTCATCACACGAATATTTGTTCTCGGTGGGGATTGAACCCACAGCCTACGGCGCAGAAGGCAAAGCTACTGAGCTGTGAAGGCTGTCGTAGCCTGATATCCTCAAAATTAAAATCAAAACCAGCAAGACGCATAAAAAACGCGTATCCAGAACTAAACTCATACTGAATCTAGACTTTTATTTTATGGTTTCTACATCTTTCATTTCGATAGACAATATTGCCATTTTCCGGAATTTTTATTAGTTATTAAGTGTTCACTAGACTTACGGATATCACAAAGATTTTTATAATGCCCCAAAAGTTATTCTCTGAGATTTGAACCCGCGACCTTCTCCTTGACACAAGGCTGCACTAACCAACTGCGCTCGGACTTTTGGGACATTATAAAATCTTTGTAATTTTCCGTCATCTTGGGAGGCATAGTTTTTCTGCGAACGTATTTTTATAAGTGGCAAAAATTATTTTGAATTGCATTCTTTTAATTGGATACACAAAGGCGTCTTAAGTTTATCAAAATCCTGACGTTATATCATCTTAAACATAAAACCCTACAACGCAAAACAAGAGTTTACCATACTCAAAATGATAAATAATAATTAGTAAAGGTTCTGGCTGTTTCTAGTGTTTCTCCCTTGATAGTGACTTATTGGCCTCAATAAATTTTATTTTTAGAAAACGAGAAAGATTGGTAAATTTTTGTTTACCATCCGCAAGCAGAGAAATTGCTATTACCTCAGGTAAATATTGATTCTATTTCACAAATTGCTAGTACCTAAATCCAATGTTTCAGTTGGAGGTACAGTTGCCTGCATTAGGTGTATAGTTGTAAGTTTCGTGAAAAATTATTGATATTTGATATTGTACGGATTTAAATCTGAAATAAATGAATGATAATTAAGATAGGTACCGATTACTTAAACACATAAAGTTACGACATTAACCCCCGGTTTCTGAAAGCTCGATCAACATTAATCGGCTGTCAAGTCACTTGCTATTTCAGCTTTTACTTCAAATTAGAGATAGCAAGTGACTTGACAGCCGATTAGTGTTAATCGAGCTTTCAGAAACCGGGGATAAGTTTTGCATTCACATGTGATTGATTAGTTATACTGAATTTCTGATGACTAATCACGTAATTTTAAGCAATTATAAAGTGCAACAATATTATTGTTCGGGCTGTAAAGAACCAGCTTCCAGTATGTATTGGTTTGTTTGTCAAGAAAAGTAGTTAGCTTTCAATATGACGTTATCAAGTAAAGTAACCGATCCTTTCAATGAGTTATCTAGTAACCTTCCCGAAAAGTCTTTTCATGTCAGTGTCGTGGGTTACTAAAAATTTCCGTTAGACGGTGCTGCTACGTTGTTATGTGAGCTTAGAGCTGGCTCAGGGATATCTCGGCAAATTATTTCTCTTCGCTAAGGCTTCATTCTTGTCTCGCAGTCCCGCTTCGTTTTATTTATTTCCGGCACACTTCTCACCAAGGAATAGGATATAGCTACAAGAAGGATATGGTAACAAACTACTACCTAAAGGTATGTCAAACTGAAGTAGCTGTACTGAAGTATGTCAGCTTATGATTTAATCTGAAATTAAATTGGTTTTATGATTATTGAGTAGGTATAATAAACTTACGAAAATTTTAATTCTGCAATATTTTCATTTATTTAGGTTGTGCATTAAATTCTTTTGAGAACATAAATACCAGTAAGTAATAGGTACTATTGGTGTTATACTGAGATTCTACATGCACTTTTGCCTAATAATCAACTTCGCTGTTATAACGATTCAAGAATCATACAATGAACTTAGTTTTTTTACAGAAACGAAAAAAACAATTATCTTTGAATCTTTAAGTTGAAATTATGCGGTGCTCCCCATATTTAGTACCGTGCTTCACAAAAACACACCGCCCACGTATTCCAACCTCAATGATTCTTTGGAATGAATCGTGGAGAGAAAAACAGTTCTCAGAGCTTAGTCTAATCTTGTTCCTGTAGCATGAGCTCACTTACTGAGAGATTTAGGAAAATTGCCGGGAGTGAGTATCGCTTTGTGTTGAATTAACCGTATTACAAATTACTGCTTCTAAGTTAGGTATTTCTGTATTCATTTGCTTTGTTCTGGAAATTGCCTTAGAATTCGTTTGTAAAATTAAATGTTATTGTACTAGCTTTATACAAATGAGACATATTGTAGAGTGAGATAATACGGTCTTTAGAGTTTGTAATAAGCGTTATTTGATTTTATACCTTATTTTGTTTCTTTGTACTACCAATAAAAGGTTTCATCAAAAGACTTCAACAAGATAATTATGTTGAGGCACTGTTGCTATTTTTCTAATGAAATTGGAATAAAAAATACACAACTATAAGGTAAAATTTAATTCACCCTAATTTTTTTACAGATAGGCTCATATCGCTTTACATTTCAAAATAAATTATTCCTTAGCGCTAACAATTTGTTATGGCAGATTACTAACAGGATCGCCTTCCGGAGCCTTATTCTGAAAGCAATTAAGCTGTTATTTCAAAATAGCTTTAATGAGAATGCTTTGACTGAAGCACAACAACAAGCAAACCTATTCAGTCGTGTTAATCGAGGTTTGAGCAAGTTGGCAGTAGCTTTATGCATTCTGTGCGGATGAGGCGAGGCGGAAATTGCTCTCTGCCACCGGTAGCTGTTAAAGTGGTGCTACGGATTTATTAATTTAGGCGAGTAAACAAGTCTATATGAACGTAGACGTAAGTTAATATACTACCCATGCGTCCTAAGCAATTGGCACTAAATTCATTACGCGAACCACGCTCTTTGTGCGTGACTCTTCCGGGGAAGTACTTTTCTACCGCCAAGCAGCGTTGCTGTTTCGGTCGAAAAGTATGGTTGCCTGTGAAATGACATCTCTGTAACAGCGGTCCTAAAAGAATTAAAACAAATGAACACCCTCATAGCTAGTTACTCCGGTTTTTGAGCTTCAAATAATATTCAGATCAAGGCATCAAATGGCGCGTCGGAGCTCTATGCACTGATGTCGGATGAATAAATCTATCGGTCGTGCCACGAGCGCACTGCATTGTTTAATACAAGGCTTATGGTCTCTGAAGTTGTGTAGTTGGCACGCTGAAATACACGTCTGGAATTATTTAGTTATTTGGTCAGTCTTTTTTTATCAGTTTTTTTTACTGAATAGCCTCAAGTTAATCCCCAGGCATGGTGGATATTCATTCAGATCTATTGTTGCCAGGTATGAATTTCAATTTCATTAAGAACCCCTAAAGGGGTAGTTTAGAGCTACATTTAATCATTACATTTGCGACTTACCCATTTTGCGTGTAGATTAGTAGAGTAGAATTAGAGTATTCTGCACTACATAGGTTGCAACCCATCACTGCTGTTAGAATACTAACTGGTTTCCTCATTGGAATCCGGTTACAACAATTCAAACTGGGCACAGGTATGCCAGCAACCTACACCAAATTATTTAAAACAAGACATATTTAAAATATTAGGTACGAGTAAATGGAATGTTTTAAATTCCATCAATAATCAGTAATCATTATTTCATTCATACTCACTGCAGTGCAGTGATTCCTAGTGTGGTGAAAGATTTTCAGAGGTTCCTTACGAGCGCTTGACACATGTCATGTTCTAGAAAAAAAGGAAAAACGACGCTTACTAAAACGACAAGAGCGAAAAGTGTATTTCCTGATGCGTAATCTATGTTTACTTGGTACGTAGGTGGTTCTACTACGCGACAGAGAAGGATCATTAAAAACAGTCCGGCTTGTTATATAAACTTAATTTTAGTGTGCAGACGCAGACTATGAATTATCCAACGTCGGTCGTCCTATAGAAAAATCTCAATGGTGGACCATTTAAAAGTGATGTTGGAACATCACTTTTAAATT
This sequence comes from Plemyria rubiginata, assembly GCA_963576535.1. Lineage (NCBI taxonomy): Eukaryota > Metazoa > Arthropoda > Insecta > Lepidoptera > Geometridae > Plemyria > Plemyria rubiginata. The sequence continues at coordinate 8,474,645 of OY754908.1, read as the reverse complement.
TTAATAGACTGTGAAAGTCACGCTCTTCGCTCTCTTTACGAACGTTCTTTATGCTAAGATTATTTTTTCTGTATTTCCACGGTCTGTCCCTCACGGCGCTTTCCGCACGCCTGCTTTTAGACGCGGAGGAATTTCCCAGTGAGAAACCAGCCTAAAACTAGCAAAAACACACTCCGTTATCCCTAGCGAGTGCTTGGGTTGATTGATGGCAGCAATCAGCGTTTCGATGCTGTTATCTACTCTTCGAAATAGGGAAGGTCAAGCGTTCCTCAGAGAGCGGCAACGTCAGACCATTGCCGTAACTACCATAACACATAGTACCTACTAACCAACTAATTATGGACATCCCCTTCCAATCTACTCCATAGCTTTCGATTTACAACGACCGTAAGCATGGCTTCAAGCAACCATCGCGGTTAAGATTTGTCTAAAATATAAAACTATTTGGAGTAATAACAATAAGTATTTGCTGATTGGCAGATATAAAATGACGGTCTAAGTTTCTCAATAACCAAACTCAATACAAGTTACTCGAAAATCCCAAGGCGTTTGGAACTCAACAAACACTCTCTTGGCCCATGAAATTAATTTCCGAATTCCAAATTGAATCAGACAAAAATATCAAAGATAGGTATCGAATTCGAAAACAAATAGCTTTTAAGGCTCCGAATAACTTTGTCCGCCCCTCATCCAATCAATATGCATCAAAAAAGCAAACATACAATAACTTGAACTGTGTTAGCTTAAAGCCGGGAAGGTCCCAGCTGCCTTAACGCGGAAGTAACGATGGATTTTACGATCGAAGGGAAGCCACATTCCTTTGGGAGAGTACCTATGGCTCTGTTGAACTCGCCGCTTTCAATTTTTGTCAATCACGCCTCACCGATATCATTTCAAAATCCGCTTTCGTCTGAAAGAGTGTTTATTCATTTCGTCCTCATTTTTGTAGGAGCGATCTAGAACCTATTTGGTACTTATGTATTTTATACTTGCTTGCGGTACAGCTTTTCCTCATGTGGAAAAGTTCCGTGCAGATGAGCACGAATAAAATCACATTCAGATGAAAATAAACAAGATGGGTAACGCCAAATCCAAAGCTACTAGCTTCAATTACTAAAACCGTATTTGCTGAAAGCGAAATGTAAATTACTTGACTGTGCGGTAAGTGCAGACGGTGTCAAGTGTGCGTGACGTGTGGTCGTCTACGACACTGACAAATCACCAGCTGCCACCGCTGTCCACCGTCTTTCGGCCATGTTCTTCAGCTGCTTGGCTATGTAAGCTAAAATAAAATAAAAAAGCTTTATTTCTACACAAAATAAAATCAAATCTTAATACTAAATTAATTATATAATAACTTGAGAACCGTTTATCCGATCTGCATGAAATTTGGTGAGTCGATAGCTTGTACTTGAGAAATTTACTGGTACGTACATGAGTCAAATCAGATAAGGGGTCATTAAATTATGGGGCTTTTTAAGGGGGCAAAAATTAAAAAAGTTAAACAAAAAAAAAATTACATGTCATATGAAAGGGCTTGGTTTTGACATTCCAAAACCATTTTTATTTTTTTCTAGGATGCCCGGTTTTTGAGATACAACAAAAAGTTAAATTACATTAACCAATGACCCAAGAGCTCCCATTTCTAAGAGTTTCGTTGGCCTCAAGGTTTTTCAACTGGTCGGCCAATTTCTTTGCTTTTACAATGTTTTTTTTTTTAAGATTAAGAAGGTACTTGGTTTTCATTAAATAGTGATAGTGACCTGTTCTGATGATGGAGCCAAGGTCTGTTTAACGGAACTCTTCAATAAATAGGCCAATTCAGTTAAAACTTGGTTACCATACTTAGTTAGTAGGTGGCAGCCAGAGACAAGTCCAAACACAATGTTTGGTTGGACTTGCCTCTGACTACTACTTACTTATAATTTCAGGCCGTTCGCGTCGCGTCACGAAATCTCAGTTCGGGGCGAACTACTAGTTAACTAGTTCACATTTATATATTTATGTATGGACCGCCTTCGTCTGTATAAGCCTCCTCCAAGGATCATTCAGGCTATGGAAGCTACCACTTATAAAAGTAGGAGTAGATAGTTTCTACATCCTTATAATCCTTAATTAACTAGTTCACATATATATATTTATGTATGGACCGCCTTCGTCTGTATAAGCCTCCTCCAAGGATCATTCAGGCTATGGAAGCTACCACTTATAAAAGTAGGAGTAGATAGTTCCTACATCCTTATAATCCTTAATTAACTAGTTCACATATATATATTTATGTATGGACCGCCTTCGTCTGTATAAGCCTCCTCCAAGGATCATTCAGGCTATGGAAGCTACCACTTATAAAAGTAGGAGTAGATAGTTCCTACATCCTTATAATCCTTAATTAACTAGTTCACATATATATATTTATGTATGGACCGCCTTCGTCGGTATAAGCCTTCTCCAAGGATCATTCAGGCTATGGAAGCTACCACTTATAAAAGTAGGAGTAGATAGTTCCTACATCCTTATAATCCTTAATTAACTAGTTCACATATATATATATTTATGTATGGACCGCCTTCGTCGGTATAAGCCTCCTCCAAGGATCATACAGGCTATGTAAGCTAAGCTGCCACTTATAAAAGTAGGAGTAGATAGTTCCTATGCCGTCATGTTGGCAATAGTTATATTTTAGTACCTCATAACTAATAATAGTAATAATTACAATTATTCGTTCTGAGGTCGATACTAAATACCAAATATGATTGTAGTGCGAAGATCTTCTTTTGGCTTCGTAATATTTTAAATGTAAAAATATGATAAATAAGTACATATAAATTGAAAATGTAATTTGGACGTCATAAAGATATACATTAATCACAAGTCATAGGGCTGTCACTCATACAAGGCTGTAGAAAGTTACCCTTTCATGCATGTTTAATGAATATACTACCTCTCTCACTTTGGCGCGTTTATGAAACATTAAATACTCTAAAATTCTCCATGGATGGTAGCAGAAAATGGGAGAAGCGAAGGAGAATTTTTATTAAAAAAAATAACATTAATGTTGCGATAAATATTTATGCTGTGCAGTGCACATAGTGGCCGTCGAAAAACAATCCAAATAATGTTGGATTAGTTGCTATTGTGGTACAATCTAAATCTATTTAGTTTTTGTCTTTCCGAGGTTGCTTGGAAGAGAAGAGGTGGCTCTCAGCGATAAGGTCGCCCATTGTTTAACATAAATTTATGCTATAATGGTTGTGTCATAAATTTAGGTATTATTTTTCTGCGTTTTGAACTATAAAGAGTTATCTATCTATCTACAGTAAGATGTAAGAACAGCTCATAATTAATGATCCAAATGATTTCAGTAACATCATTTCATGAAACACTTTTGTCACAACATCTTATTGCAGGCGACTGTATTTGTTACATAAAGCCATTTTACTTGTTACGATATAAAGTAAAAAAAGCAGCAAAAACTTAGTTTGCGAGAAACTTTTCTTCAGTTGTCGTAGATTTTCTTTGTTTCAATTTTGCAATCTCCTTGGCCGTTGTAGATCAAAAACCTTTCAACATTAATGGCTATGAGTAAATTGTAATAGTCTTTTTGGGAGATATTGTGACTTGCTACATCTTCATTTTGAGTACTTTCTATAGTTTCTGAAACAAACGGCCACCGCCATTTTCACTATATACGTTTTATGATAGCTTAGTAGGTAAAGGAAGACAAGGGAATGCCGTTCACCTGAGGGAAAATGCTCTATTTATTTTAAAATTTCTCAAATTATTATTCAATTTTGGAATTCACTCTAGTTTAGAGAGGCTGCCTGCTCAAGCATCAAACTCCCTGCGCTGGCTGCAGCGTGCTCGCTGTGTTTCAAGGCACCGTACTTAACAAGCTATTGGGGTGACCAGCATTACCCGCGGCGAACGCCATAACCACTGCTTCCCCAACCTACCTCTTTTTTGTGGTTGGTTCATTCTTAATTCGTTCTGTAAGCGTACGTGGCCTGTCTCCAGCAACTCTGGTTTCTAGTCATCCGCACCACACTGTAGAATAACTTTTTGTATCTAAGCTGGTCATACCTACAGAGGTACCTACAAATAGGTACATATCTGTTTACCACCACATCAGAAAATCATGTCTTTGCCAGCGAGCATCGTCAAGATGGAAAACTTATTAATTATTAGTTTTGCGTGGGATTTGAGAGACTATTCAAAACTTTGAGCGCCGAACTAGAAGGTAAGGTACCTACTCGTAATTTAATGAAAATGTTTGTAGTAAGCCAGGTAATCAGCACAATCTCAGGAAGGTACCCACGGAGGGTGAAGTGCTCGTAACTTAGGTGCTAGAGAGCTACGTGCGTTTTGAGACTTAGTTAGGTGCGGAGCTTGAAACTACTATCTTGCTGCTTCATTTTGTTCTGTTTGACGAGTTCTTTAGTGCATCAGGCTGATTGGCGGCTTGTCCACATCTCTATAACATGGCACGGTGCATTGACGTAACTTCCACATTTACGTTAGCAATAAATAAATATGTTTTTTATTCTGTCATATCATTATTTTTTACAGTTTCAGTTATAAATATCAATTTCTATCCTATTACTTATCCAAGTTTACTATTCTATTCTATTTTTCTCTCATGTAGTTTCTGTCTGTGTGTCTCTATGGACAAAGGCCTCCTCCAATTGTAACCAATATTTCTCGGTCTTTTGATAGTCTTGACCATGCGCCACCTGCTGTGTCCTTTATTTCATCAACCCATCTTCTGGATGAAAAAAACGTTACCGTATCGTAAAAAAGCACGTCACGACACGCGGCAAAGTTGTAAACAAACACGTCGCCGTGCCTTGTAAAATGCCGTTAAATCGTTGAAGACGTACATATTGGACAATATGGACCGGCTTTGACGCAAGATAAAAGCTCACATCGCTGCGGCAGAAACTATTGCTATAACTGCAGGTGTTAAGATATTTGTTACATCGTATTCTTAGATTGGGCCGTCGTCAGGACTTATCCACTTCAGCCATCAAACAGTGCTTAAAGACAATTTTAAGAATAATGACGAAAAAAATTGTGCACTTTTTAACTTTATTGCACTGAGTGCATTAATAAAATAAATCAGAGATTTGCTTTACTTTTTAAAAACTTAATAATGAATTACAGTAGCAAAATATTTTTTATTGGAAAGATACGGTGAATAAAACAGCAAGGAAATAAGGCAAGAAGTACTATCGGCAGAGGGGAAGTTTGTATTTGACAGGCTCTCGGGGCGCTCGGTGCGGCGCCGGCGGCAGACTTTCAAATCCGCAAATTAAACCTGCAAATACGTTGCAGATGTAGGATTAGCATTAACATAAAATCCCAAAAATAGCCGGAAACGGGTAGAAAGTACGAAAGAACCCAATTAACTACTATATCATAAACTGGAACTATCAGATCTAATTATTTATTTAAATTTATTTATCTGCTTAGAAAGGTGCTGGTAATTCCCTGGAGAGCGACGCAAAAGAGGCTGAATAAATAAATCAGATTTATTTGAAAGCAATTTCAGGAAAGGTAGGAGACAATTTCATAATCCCCGACGCGCCGATGGCATTCATTATCTAAATTACCTATCTAAAGGCACAGAGTATAACAAGAAATGAAACTATCTTGAACCTTAAAATAAACATACTACTTTTAGTATGTATATTTGCCATGTGAATAAAATTGATGGCCTTGTTCGTCACGTTTTATTTATTCGTAGCGATCAACGTTTCACGTATTATGAACAAATTAGAAAACATTAGGATGATTATGATAAAACATTATGACGAACATATAGTTCGGCAAATTCTGAATTTTCCGACACTGAATTTCGATGCATGCGTCCGTTGACAGAATTGCATTTCACAAATAATTGCTGAATACAGGTCTATTCGCACACATCCGTGCCGGAAAATGACTGACAATTCCATACCGAGCAGTGTTGGTTAAAATAATTGTTTCATCATTACATAAAGCATTCCATTCTAACTCGTCAGTGACGTTTAGTGATTTAGTGATTGAACTTGAATGAGGATAATATTTTGCCGTATACAGCAGTGTTTTAAGGTGAACAGATTTTTTATACATATTTCAGATTTCACCTACCCTACCTACATATAATTAGTGTCATTTTATGCGGATCAAATTTATAATTACTAAAAATTTATGACGCCAATCTTCAGTGTGAATACAGCACAAAGTAGTTGCGATTCTATATATGTTTAACCCAGCTACCCTCTGGGAAAGGTTTAATTAAATTTGTGGCATTGAAAAACCTATCTAGGTTTAATAGACCTGAAATAATGTTGATAATTTTACATTAAAGCTATCGTATAAACTTACTTTGGTTTGACGGTAGTCAAAAGGCAGAATCCTTGAAATTAAAGTGATAATTATTAAGAGACTAAATGGTTATTTTCACCCTAAAGACTATCAAAGATCCAATTTCGTAGAACTAGTATCATTCTTGGAAATGCTAAAAGTATTTTAGTATTTTAAAGTTAAATGGCAACCGCTTTTTTTTTTTTTTTATACTACCAAGGTAGCAAACAAGCATACGGCCCACCTGATGGGAAGCGGTCACCGTAGCCTATGGACGTTTGTAACACTAGATGTGTCACACTCGCGTTGCTGACCCTTTAAATATTTTAATACGCCTTTTTTAAAGAACCCCATACTGTATTCTCCAGGGAAAACATCCGCAGGGAGCGCATTCCACAACCTTAGAGTGCGCTTGCGATGACTTTGAAACCCGACTCAATGTGCTTATGTCAGTGGAATCGAATGTCAGCCAGACTCCAGGGTCCGGTGTGACCCTTATCAAATGGGTCCGATCCATAACCTTACACACACTAATGCAGTCTAAAGTGGCTTACGCTAAATAATTTGAATGATCCTCTCTGATCTAAAGCTTTTAATCGTCAAAGGCCGGGTGAAAGCAGAGGATATGCATGCAAACCACGTCACATATTTTGGAATGCACTTTAAAGTTTTTTTTTTTACATAATAGGCAAAACGTTTGACCGCAATCTCACCTGATGTTAAGTGATGATGCGGTCTACGATGTGGCATGTTTACCTAGAAAATACCTGTTCACGCTTCTCTTGAAAGCATCCAAATTATAGGTATTCGGAAAAACAGACGCCGGCAAGGAGTTCCATTCTTTGGCCGTACGCATTAAGAAAGTTGAAGCAAAGCGCTTGGTGTGGGCAGTTGGTAAGTCAACAATGAACGGATGTCTCGTCTCCTAAAAAATTATTGCTAAAAATATTGTAATAAAGGTATTACCGGGCGGAAGACTACGATGCTGGCTTAGAACGACGGAAATTGCAAACAACGCATTCTGAAATTTGTTTCAGGTATCTTTAGAGGAACTAGGCGTGGGAACATCATCATCATTAGACTGAATTAGTTCACTGCTGGACACCTGTAAAGTTACGATGTTATATAAAAATATTTTACTTTCATCCAAATATTCGAATCACAATGTTGAGAACTAAGAACTAAGTACGAGTATGTAAGTTGTTAATTTGCTTTTGTGGACATTTATAGTATTTTTCTGATTTCATATAGACATCAAACGGACGTTGCTCTCATCAAAATTACTGTCCAAGTAAGATCAAGTGAGCTTCGTTTTCGAACTTAAATACGAATGTTAGACGACATTACTTTCTCATTAGCAATGAAGACGTGCGAAGACGTGCGGTGTTCTAAATCCAATATCCGCGTCATGTGGCCAAATTAGAAACATGTCAGCAAAGTTATTTAATCTCAGTTTTAGGATTACCAACGCGATTTGGGGATGTGACAGTAACAAAATTTCAAAGGATTTCTTCCGGTTTAGTGGAAATTTTTGTGTAGTGAGGAACTGGTAGTAGATTTACCTAGTACCTAAGACGTTTTAAAGTGATCCTTGTGGTTACTGAATAAAGACCATTATTGGATTGATAGTGACGGATAGAGTTATGCTGAAATGGTGAAACAAAGACTGGAGAATTGAGTATTATACTGAGAAAAGTCGATCTGTCGACAAAAGGGCCGTCCGACTACGCAGTCGAAAGACTTTTTAGTATTTTTTCTAGATTTAAACGAGAATGTTTCTCGAAGGTTTTGAAGAACGCCACCATTTTCTTCTAATAACAGCCCGACTTGACGTAATGTAACTGACTGGAATAAAAACTTTTTAATTATTTGACTATACATTCTGTCAAAATGACAGATACGAGCTATAAATGAGCGAAGAAAACTGCGCACTGCGCAGTCACAGGCCGGCAGGTGGCAGAAAGCTTTACTCCTAATTCGAGTTATTCAGAGCCTCCTGTGATGGTCCGGAGCGTCGCTTGTGGATCGTAAACCGACGTAATAAAGCCTAATGTATCCACGTAACGTTTTTAATATCAACGGTAATGCCTATCATGTGCGAGTTCTGGAATGGTCTTAATGAAAAAAAATTGCCTATTAGGTAGACCCCGACAATCATAAGCAGTGGAATATTTACACAAACATGACCCCAGTCAAAAGCTTTTGCGATATTAATTCTAATATGTTTTAATAAAAAGTGTTTTTTCACTTTATTTAGCTATAGAAACCTGATATGTGTCCTGATATGGATTATGGACCTAACCAAAGGGCTCATGCTATGGGAATAGATGATTGTCTACGTCTATGCATAGACAGTATAAAGCCTTAAATCGCATGCAAGAATACATCATACAATTAAACATAAGATTTGGTTTTCGTCCAGAGGAGTACCATTACCATGCTTATTGGTGACTGACGGACGCAGGTAGCATCGTAGGGCACGTTCCTATCATGCGTGACTTACGACGCAATACTTAGTTATATATGACAGTTACCACTTAACATCATGTGTGCCATGAGCTTGTTCTATCAGACGGTTGTATAAAAAAATGTACTCTTAGAAAAATAAAATAAACAAAAACAAAATGTATCATAAACATTTCCGGAAAAGCATTCCATTAATTCAACTTTTAGCCCCCTTCAAATCCGAGCGGTAATTTAACTTTGTTTTTATTCATAAACAGTCGCCCGGTTTGTTACAGAGACGTGATTTAATTCTATCCGTGACACCTGTCTGTGGTCTCACACCCGAACTCGAACCCCCGCGTGTCGATTCTCTGAATAACTAAATCACGGGGACTTTCATCTAGTGGAACCGCGCTCACTTAAGGCGTTGACATCACCTAATTTACCACTCGCTCCCACAATTCAACGTTTTAAAAGATATAAAATCACTAAACAAAATTTTGAAAAATCGCAAACAACCATTTCTTGTGCAATTACATTGCACACAGTTCGGTGAAAATTTCATTTTGATCGATGCAAGTTTTCTCACTCAAAAGTTTGCTTAGGTACGAAAACTAGAAAAGCAAACTTTTAAGTAGGAACATGTATCGATCAAAATGAAATTTTTACTAAACTGTTCGCAATGTGATTGCACACAAAGTGGTTGTTTGCGATTTTTTGAAAATGGGAGCAGTGATTTTATATCTTTCAACGAGTCAAAACGTGCGAGCGTGAGTCACATTAGCTCTTGTCTTCACCTTAAACCACGATCTTCATCTCACTCACGCCAATCACGATACTTGGTAATACATAATTTCTGGCGAGACCGTGGTAAAATTGGTACTTGGTATATCTACCGTGATAAAGTTTTTTTTACACTAGAATTATTACACAGAAATAATAATCTTACAAAATGGATATTGTACGAAATTGAGTACTAGTATCTGAATTGACTTTGTAATAAAATTGTAATCCCGGTATATACCGTCTCCGGTAATAACATTGGAAAATAGAACTTTTCATAGTGGAAAATGAATCTCGCTAACAGAGATCGATGGTATTGGATGACCCCTTCAGGGGGTTGTTTAATCCAAAAAAGCTAGACTTATTCGATCAAATCCAATTTAAATTTAAAAATAACATCAACGATTGTAAATTCGGGACGCTCTCGTCGTAGGTTGGTAGTAGGTGCTTTTGTAATTTGGCTATTGGTTTGCGCTTGTTTTTTTATAAACAATAAAATCAATTTGACTACAATCTCACCCACAGAACTATATTGAGAAGTTCTGTGATCTCACCTGACGGTTAGCGACGATGTAGCCGACGTTGGAGCAGAACGATCTACATAGAAAATACGAACTCTCTCTTCTTGGACTCTTGCACTCTTGCCTTGGAGAGATTTGGATTGCAGTGGTCAGGAAAAACCCACATTGTACAAGATTGTACCTACATTGACATTGTATATTTTGGGTTTGAAATAAATAAAAGCCAGTGTTGTATTTCTTGTCAAGAACTGTAATTTCGTTCTAATCTTCAGATACCCCGACCTAACAAACCAAAAAAAGTATCATGGTAGATTGAGGTAGAAGATCAGCGATAAAAGTCGATTAATAATTTCAGTTATTAGAACAAAATTTATCTGAGTCTTTCAAGTTTATAACTAACAGAACAAAAGCAGATCTTCAAACTTTGAACCTAAGAATTTTAAACCTATATTTAATATAGGTTTATATTTAGTTTGGAGGAAACTGGTTCTGAAAATTTAAAAACATTCGATTAACAATTTCAGTTTTTTTTACTCAGAGTTAATCAAAGAACTAGGACTTTTAATATTAATAATAGTCTCCACTCTATCCGGATCAATTTTCTACCATCTGCTGAAAAAATATGCCCAAAACATTTAACCTGTTTCAATTTATATTGAAATTTACTTTTATTAAACCGTACATTACATACCTTAGCCCTCTCAAAAACTTTTGTTTTGATAACCTTCTGAAAAATGCTTGTTTAAATTTTTACCAAAGCAATATTTGAGTTTTTAGACCTTGTTCATAATAATATACTTTTGACGTGTACCGCAATGACCAAATTTTGGTTGTTTGGAATTAGTGTGGTGACTCCAATATGATTTCGTGAACGAGGAAAATAAAACGGTCCCAAAATGTCATTTTTCTCAATTTATTTTCAGCAGTGATTGTCTTGGGCAGCATATCGCTTGTCTAACTTTTATCCATCGCAGATTGGAGCAAACTGAAAGCAGTTCCGCAGCTTGTTTGAGTTACTTAATATATAAGGAGGGTGTTGTTTTAGTGAATAAGAGAAGCGTGTGTGTACTTTAGTACTCTTTGGATTTGATATAAGGATAACGTTGTTACATGCGGATGTTCTTTTGTCTCTTACGTTATCGAAATTGTATTTTTGTCGAACGAGATAGAATGCTACTTGTGGATAATGCTTCGATATTATTGACGTTGGTGGTTTATATGGTGGAAAAAAGAAGGTTCTCAATTCGACTAAATTTTTTTGAGTTTTTACCTGATTACTTTTTACGGGGTTGACCGTTTTTGATGATTATTTTTTTAATCCTAGCTGGTGCTTTTCATGAGGTCCTATATAAATTTGAGTCAGATCTGACAAGTCGTTTTTAGTTATATTAGCATGAGTGTATTTTCCAGTGAATTTGAAAGTGGTTTTATTATTGAAAGAGTTATTGCATAGACATGACATTTAGTCCTTTTACTTAAGACTTTCTGATCAAGACGCAAGCATTTAATGTATTAAATATATCAGTTATCTAGTACCCATAACACAAGCTTTAGTAGCTTACTTTGGGGCTAGATAGTGCTGTGTGGATTGTCCGGCATAATTTATTTATTTATTTATTTATTTCTTCTTATAATTATCTGAAAATAAATCATTGTTTCATTTCGTCTAAACAAAACAAACTCAATTCGTCAGGCAGGTACGTTTTATCTTTAAATTCTCCAAACTGTAGCGACAACGACAACTAAGATAAAAGCTTCCAAAAGCGGAGATATTTGTCACAGTAATCCAACATCTCGGGGTCAAACCGCGTAAACAAGAAAAGTTTTAAAAGAAGCTACAAAAAGCATTGGCTGCGAAAAATAAGCTACAACTTAGCGTGTTCAAGAGTAGTTATTACCCCATCAAGAAGAGTGAGCTCGTTCAACGGAGATTGAGGGATAAATCTCGTAACCTGTGTTGGTGCAGTGGCTGTGCCGCGAAGTCCACTAGGCCACATAGCATTACTTTGTAAAATTACTATACAATTTCGTAGCGCATTTATGCCCGGCGTAGCACGTCGTAGCATGTATTACATAGTAAGTATCCTACTAATATTATAAATGCGAAAGTTTGTAAGTATGGATGGATGGATAAATGGATGGATGGATGTTTGTTACTCTATAACTCCAGAACGGCTGAACGGGTCTTGGTAAAAATTTGCATAGAGATATATTATAGTACTTACTACTATACTATACTATAGGCTACTTTTTATCCCTTGGGAATACCGGGGTTTAAAACTACGCGGGTGAAACCGCAGGGCGCTACTAGTTATTTATATATTTTTGTACAATAAATATTCCAATCTAATCTAACTGCCCTAAGATTCCAAAACTTTGATTTCTCTTCAATATCGAAATAATTCGAGTTTAATCAACCCTTGCTTTGGTAACGACTCAAATTTCATCGAGGTTTCGTTGTATTAGGTAGTTTCAAATGTTATTTGGGAGTATTTGGCTCCGCGCCAAGGACTAGTATTTCTCTACAACAGTGGATGCTGGTATTTTAATCAACTTAATGTTCCGCTGTTCTCTAAACAAATTGAAATAGTCAATACAGTCCGATATTGGTTTGACAATATTTTTATGTATTCAGAAATTAGGTCAAAACAGCTTGACTTATTGTGTGTGCTTTTTTTTAATATTGGTGGCAATTACACAGCACTATCTCGCCGCAAAACCAAGCCAAAGCCTGGTAAATATTGTAAACACACTGCGTTTACATAAATGTTGTACACTGCTTAATTTTATGTTCCTATGTCCTTGTAGTATTTTTATTGTGTAGCTTATGTGTAGCATACACGATAAAGACAGATTTATATGCACGGAATAGAGAAAACCCTACTTATATTTTATTTTTATTTAATTTTATTTGGAAAACAAACAGTGTATACATTCTATAATTAAAATTACTTAAAAACTTAAATTATTTATTATATTACTAATACTTATATGCATGTGCATGACATAAATGACCCTAAAGCTTGCCTTAAAGCTGTGCTTGATTTGTCAATATAACATGACAGCTGTGAATCCAAGTAGTTAGGTATAATTATCGAGCCAGTAATACATGAAGACGGAGTTATCCCACGAGAGGCATAAATCGACAGATTTGGCCCTCGAATACTCCGAATATCCCAAATGAAGATAAACCTCTTTCGAATATTTTAAATGAAGATAGTCTCTCTTGAATTTTCCTAATGACGTTATAACATTATTATATATATGTTATAACGTCGAATTATAACATTAATAACATAATTATTTCGTCGGGACATTTCTTATAATAGAGACGTTTTTTATAATGTTTTGTTTAACTTCCTTAAACGAGTAATATTGCATTTTTTCAGATCGTCGTTTCAGTGTTTTGTCGTTTGGTAGGTAGGTACTTTAAATATTGCATAAAACAAATTAAAAAAAGGGAGATGGTAAAGATATTATTTTTAATCTTTTTTTATTTTATAGAGCTTAGAGTTGTAGTCTCAAACTACGCCAATTTCGCTACGAATTAATTAATGACTGATGTAGGTCGGTGATGCGGTAGGGTTTTATGTACAACTGCCGAAAAACAATTTATAAGTATATATTTTTACTCATGGATGTAACTTTATTTTCCTACATGATTTTGTTAGGTTGTCAAACATCCGTTCAGTTATCACAGGGAGCGGACTGGACAAATCTATAGATTGATTGTCAAGTCAACATGTCCATTATTATTTGTGGTCAGCACTAATCAAACAATTGTTGATGGCGCGGCGGCCTATCTAACCACAAACTCATGAAACATTTAGAACAAAGTGGCTGAAATTAACGCCATTTATTATTTTTTACTGAGAAACTGCACAAATAGTTTACTGAAATAGAAGAATTTAATGAGCGTTATGCGGTTTCATTTATTTGACATCCGTGACCCGTATAACCGTGGCTCTCCGATACCGCGTAATTGTTTCCGAATGAAATGTTAGCTGACTGCCAGCCTGGCAGTTAGACACGTGTTAGTTACCTTTGCCCGGAATATACGGTAACGGTTTCGGGACGGGAAATGATAGAGCGAAAAAGGTTCCGTTAATTTGACCTTTATTCCGCGATTCCTATTTACGCAGGTTTATGTACGGAAAATGAACGAATTCTTTCAAAATGCCAAAACTTTGTGAACACGGTAGAGCTATAAATATATATTGGGGATATTTCCACACGACCTATCTAGCAATACTAAGCTATCTTCTACAATGGGAATCAGATAGCTGATAAAATACTTATATAGTATTTTGTAAACACATAGGTACATATTTTGTAATAACCAGAAAGAGACAAAATATCTATTATCTACACAAATTTAGATTTGTTCTCAAACCCACGGCCTACATCGCAGGAGTCATAGTAGCACCAACTAAGCTGTCAATCGTAAAATTTACATAGTTTAGGTTTATTATAACCCGAAGCTAACAACCGTAGCATACGTGTAGGTACATTACATGCCTATCACCTCTTCCTCGGTTGGCTAACGCGACAGATGGCTGGGCTTTGTTCGGTGTCCATCTGCAGGTTGGGTCGGTGCCAGCGACCCATATTCTTACCTATTTTGTTCTGTTTCGGTTTGCCCAGAAACGTCAGGTGCAGTAATGTTTACCATTCGCTTGCATTTAAATAGATGGAGGTACGCCGATTGAATTTATAGATTGTAAAATGTTATTTGAATTGTTGAATATTTGAATCCCTTGTTTAGTAAACAAGGGACCATTCAGATGATGATTGTGTTGCCCGAGTAAATCAAGACTCATCTCACTAATTCACTATCCCGTCACACTAATCTAACTAATATTATAAATGTGAAACTTGGATGGATGTATGGATGTTTGTTACTCAATAACGCCAGAACGGCTTAACGGATCTAGATAAAATTTGGTACAGAAATAGATTATAGTCTGTAATATCACTTGTTACTTTTTATCCCGTGGGAATACGGGGATTTAAAACTACGCTGGTGAAACCGCGGGGCGCAGCTAGTTCCGTAGCATTGGTGGTATAGTCTCAAAAACGCCAACAGAAATCCGTACCCAAAGTGTAAAACGGCAACCTTATTACGAAGACTCCACTGTCTGACCTTTGTCACCGAGTCCGGATAATGTACGACATGATAATGTACACCACGATAATGTACAGCACGATAATTGGAAGCCACTTAGGTACCTTATTGGATTCGTTTTATTGGGGTGTACATTATCGGGGTGTGCATTAGCTGGCTGTGCATTATTGACACGTGTAAATAATGTACAGCCAGATATTGTACAGCATGATAATGCACAGCACGATAATGCACAGCACGATAATTGGACGCCAGTTTGGTACCTTCGAAGCTATGCCTCGTTATCATGTGCGGGTAAAACTAGTAAACGGAACCATGAAAAAGGGGGGAGAAGGAGGAGGGAGGGGAGGGGGGGTCCCCGTCTTCCTCCCGGTACCACTCCTATCCTTAGGAAATGCACCACTCCTGAGAAAAACCGATTAATGTAACCTAACCTCAAAACATTTTAGTCGCTTAGTGGCGTAGTAAAGTTAAAATTTGGGTTGGCTTTAGTACCTTAAAAAAACAAAAAAAAGACCTAACCTACTGGGTTACTTTTGTGACTTAAGTCGACAAAAGTGCCCCTCTGACCTGACACGCACCATTCTTAAGGTTAATAAAAAAAAACTCACAACCTACTGGGTTACTTTTGTGACTTAAGTCGACAAGTGCCCCTCATTCTTAAGGTTAACAAAAAAAACCTAACAACCTACTGGGTTACTTTTGTGACTTAAGTTGATAAAAGTGTCCCTCTGACCTGACACGCACCATTCTTAAGGTTAACAAAAAAAAAACCTAACAACCTACTGGGTTACAACCAAACTGATTGATTGAACTGGTACAGTGCAAACGAGGCTCGAGTAGGTACCAAATTGGCTTCCAATTATTGTGTTGTACGTTATCGACACGTGCCAATAATGTACGGCCAATAATGCACACCACAATAATGTACACCCCAATAATCCGTGACCACTGGACACGGATTATTGGCTGTACATTATTGGGGTGTGCATTATCATGCTGTGCATTATCGTGTCGTGCATTATTGGCTCCCTTGTCACCAGGCTATCTCATGAACAAGAACGAACCATGTTATAGAATACAACTTAATATACTAAATATTAATGGTAACAATCACTACTAACACGCGAGCGAAGCCACGGGGGCGGAAGCTGGTAAAATATAACTTAATCAGTTCTCTAGGATATCAATAGGTGTTTTTAACAAACTAAAACTTTGTAGGTAATGTGTTGGAAATCAAATATATTCACATCTTATTTTCGTCCCATCATATCAAGCACCTACATACGTCCAAAGTAAAGCATTTCTTTATTGGTTCCACTGAGATAAATGCCACTCGCTACCAAAATAGCAGTATCGGTAGAATTTCCATTCGTTTTCCCGTGAATTCCTATTGGTGTGCGTTCCCTAATTCATCGGAGCATTAACTGGAAACCGGCGTTATTGTTCGCTTGCAGACCCACTTGACGGATCCATGGAGTATTGCTGTGCTTATAGATAAGTAGGTTCGTAGAAACGGAAAGCCTTTGTGAACTGTAAGTGCCGAAAATGTTTCACATCTAAGAAATTACGCTTCTTCTTCTTTTTTGTTTATGGCTCCTGTCCGTATATCTGTTGTCAAGGAATATCTTGTATTCAAATTCCTTGGGTGTTGTCACCTAATATTTCTCTCTTGTATTCAAATTCCTTGATTCCTCTCGCTCGCACGATTCGATATTTTGAAAGATATAAAATCACTAATCCCAATTTCGAAAATCGCTAACAACCATTTTGTGTGCAATCACATTGCGCATATTGTATTCAAATTCCTTGGTATAGACCAAGGAATTTGACCAAGGAAGGATACAAGTAATAGACCATCGTATATAAACCATCTTGCCAATGTAAAGTGATTTTTATCGTATAATACTTTTTAGTCAAGTCAGTCCATAGTCAAGAGCCGTCATTTGTTTTGAAGAAACTGGTGTCGGTTTTCTTCAAAACATTCGAAACATTTTCGGTGAAATCACGATATCACATAATACACTTTCATTCCAAATGCTTACACTTTACGCTAAGTTCTCGAGCAATTTTGGTTATAATACCACTGAAATTACATAACACTAGAAAAACAAGTAAAATGTAAATGCTATGTTGCTTCGCCAAATGACAGAAAACAAATTCGAAAATATGCTTTTACATCTATGTAACGACAGCTTTCGTGTTGACATTGCCCGGGAAAAAGGCATAGGTGTACCATCAGAGCTGCGTACGGACAGCGCGTACATTGGTAGGTACGCGTAACTACTACCTATTTCCAATTTAAAACAAATTTAGTAGTTTGTAGTACAAACTACTAAATTTTTTTTGAGAATTGTTTAAATATTGTACCTATGTACTTAAGATATCTGAAGGTATACCTACCGTACTTAGGGATAAAAATTGTGAAACTGTTTCAGTTTTCTCCTGTTTTAATGGTTTAGTTTCGTATCTATACTAGACTTACTCTTTTCCAGAATCGGAGAGGATTGATATGATCGTCAAATATTGAATAAAAACAGCCCGGAGACATCTGACGGTGACGGCTGAAGTTCTTTTAGTGAGGGTCTTGGAAAATAATAAAAAGAAATGATGAGTTAGTCTACTGATTTATACCTATAGGGAAGACCATACAGAACGGATGTAGAATAAAATATTAATTTTGGCATAGACAAAATTATCCTATTACTATTATAAACGCGAAAGTTTGTAAGTATGAATCTAAATATATATAACTCAAAGGTGACTGACTGACTGACTGACATAGTGATCTATCAACGCACAGCCCAAACCACAGGACAGATCGGGCTGAAATTTGACATGCAGGTAGATGTTATGACGTAGGCATCCGCTAAGAAAGGATTTTGATCAATTCTACCCCCAAGGGGACAAAATAGGGGATGAAAGTTTGTATGAGATTTTCAAAGTAAACGAGCGCGAGCAAAGCCGCGGGATCAGCTAGTTACTATATATGGATGGATGGATGGCTAGATGTTTGTTACTCTTTCACGCCAAAACGGCTGAACGGATTCAGGTGAAACTTGGCAGAGAAATGGTTTAGTCTGGAATAGCACTTAGGCTACTTTTTATCCCGTGGGAATACCGGGATTCAAATCTAGGCGGGTGGAACCGCGGGGCGCAACTTGTACGAAATAAATAAATTTGAGCTTGAACTTGTACAGCCGAGCTAGACTCTTGTTGTTGTAATTGGTGTGAATTATTTGTACCATTCAAGGAATAATAATAAAAATATCAATAGCTTGATAATGTTGTACTAATTATCCAATCATGCATACATTTACAGCGAACTTATTCTCGTTCTACCATTTTAATTCCTAGGTGAAAGAAGATAAAAAATGATATAAAAAAACTAAATAGACATTTTTTCTCAGAAACACAATACCAGGGGTTGACAATAATGGAGTAGATAGGCTTTTCTTTTCCTTCTCATTATACGATGCCCAAAAATTAACGATTGGGAATATAACCGAGCATTAATTGAAAATGGGGACGTGTCCTCAATATAAATTATCTTTATTGTCGTCGCTGTACGAAACAGCTATTTTACAGCGCGAGTAATAAAATCATGAAATCCCGAGACATTACGACGTGAAATTAATAATTTTATATCATGACTAGCTTTTGCCCGCGGCTTCGCTCGCGTTTAGAAGTATTATTATTAATTAGGCATAGTTTTTGCGGCTTTACTTTTGTTAAGCGTGTGCAAAAAATTGGAGGGTTGAATTTATCATAATCCTATTGAAGCGGACGTCTTCATCATAGTAGCTCCAATCTTTAATTTCAGTTCAATCAGTCGAAAATCTAAGAAGATTTATACAAACTTTCATCCCTATTTTATCCCGTTAGGGGTGGAATTTATCAAAATCCTTTCTTAGGGGATGCCTAAGTCATAGTAGTTTTATGCATGCAAAGTCAGCCCGATCGGTTAAAAATTGACAAAATTTCATACAAACTTTCATCCCCTATTTCATCCCCATGGGGGTGGAATCGATCAAAATCCTTTCTTAGCGGATGCCTACGTCATATCATCTACCTGCATGCAAAATTTCAGCCCGATCCGTCCAGTGGTTTGGGCTGTGCGTTGATAGATCACTATGTCAGTCAGTCAGTCAGTCAGTCACCTTTGAGTTATATATATTTAGATTTAGATAGAAAAATTAGAAAACTTAGATTTAGATTAGATTTATATTTAGATTTAGATAGAAGATAGATAGAAGATTTATACAAACTTTCATCCCCTATTTTATCCCCTTAGGGGTGGAATTTATCAAAATCCTTAAGCCTACGTCATAGTAGCTTTATGCATGCAAAGTCAGCCCGATCGGTTTAAATTTGACAAATTTTCATACAAACTTTCATCCCCTATTTCATCCCCTTGGGGGTGGAATCGATCAAAATCCTTTCTTAGCGGATGCCTACGTCATATCATCTACCTGCATGCAAAATTTCAGCCCGATCGGTCCAGTGGTTTGGGCTGTGCGTTGATAAATCACTATGTCAGTCAGTCAGTCAGTCAGTCACCTTTGAGTTATATATATTTAGATTTAGATAGAAAAATTAGAAAACTTAGATTTAGATTAGATTTATATTTAGATTTAGATAGAAGATAGATAGAAGATTTATACAAACTTTCATCCCCTATTTTATCCCCTTAGGGGTGCAATTTATCAAAATCCTTAAGCCTACGTCATAGTAGCTTTATGCATGCAAAGTCAGCCCGATCGGTTTAAATTTGACAAATTTTCATACAAACTTTCATCCCCTATTTCATCCCCTTGGGGGTGGAATCGATCAAAATCCTTTCTTAGCGGATGCCTACGTCATATCATCTACCTGCATGCAAAATTTCAGCCCGATCCGTCCAGTGGTTTGGGCTGTGCGTTGATAGATCACTATGTCAGTCAGTCAGTCAGTCAGTCACCTTTGAGTTATATATATTTAGATTTACGCGGTATGGTAATAAGCGGTATAGGTAACCTCTACCAAAGATAAGATAATTCTATACTAGTACCTACCACTACGCAGTACGCAGTTTTGACAAAGTGGGCAGAATTTAATGAGCTCTATAGTTTCGGAAAGAATCTTCTAGACTCTATTTGAAACAGATAAGAGTTATAGTTGAGCTCTTTGTGACTGTCTCGTCCGAAGAAATATTACCAGCATGCCAAGCAGCGTTGCTGTGTTCCGGTTTGAGGAGGGCCGATGAAATTACAGGTACATGAGACTCTGGCCTTACTTTGATGGACGCAGTAGTGCATCGTAGGGCATGCTTCTAAATAAGTGATGTTTTACATCTCAACATCAGATGAGTTAACTTTATATTTATTCACATCATCATCAATCTTAATCATGTTAAAACATCAACAGGTTAAAATTACTGCAGCGTGTAGGTCTCCTCAAAAGTCACTCTTTTCGGCCCTTTGCTAGTTTCTTTCACTCATCCCTAACTCTCACTGCAATGATTATTGACTAACGATTTATTAATTTCATTTCGATTTTTTTCATGTCTTTAAGAAATTGCAAGTCGGTCAGAGAACCCTAGAGGGTCCTTTCTGGGGTCAGGAGCTCTGGAATTTTAATCGATTCCTGTCCACAACGTCATTGAATCTCGCAGATCTATCAGAGGCATTAATCACAAGGTTCAGAGCAACCGATAGATGGCTAATAATTTACCGCTGATTCGAACCTTGCCACCATAAATCCTCGTCAGAATCGCCCCAGAGTACTTATTAGATTATAATCAACGCAAGTGCCGATATTTTGTGAATCATTCGCTTCACTAATCGAGTAGATTAACCACTCATATTTTCTTGGATTCTGTGTTGATCCTAGATCGGTAAGAAATAGTCTGTAACCTTATGTAATTTATCCTTCGTAGCAGTTCTTTTATTAGTGTTTTTTACACTTTCGCGATCTTAACACATAATTAATTTGAAATATTACACGGGTATTTATCGCGTTTTACCTTTAATAATAATAGTTCTTTTATTTATATATTTTAGACCATAAAAAATCATAATCCTTCTTTGTCTGCGGGTTTATTATATTTAGGTAAAGGTTTACATAGGTAAAACACCTTCAATAAATAAAAACCTCTATAAAAATTGGATAAAAGTTATATCGACCTTCATCATAAAAATGTTAAACTTTCCCCAAGAAATTTTATCCGAGACTTTCAATAAAGTATTTTTCAAAAAATCTCTACAGAATAGCTACGAGACGCAGTAACAAGTTTATTTTCATAATTCCTCGCGTAAACTTGTTTGTCTTCAAAGTTATAAGTAAATTTCAGTGAAGACCATCTACTTATAAACTTAGCACACACGATGTTCTAAGCTACTAATGTAGGTAGATCTAGCCTAAGTAGTGTAGTAACTTCTAGTGGTATTACCGAAGGCTCCATTTGAAAATTATAGCAGACTTCAAATGGTTTAGAGTGCATGGCTTTGAACATCTTGGGGATAATTTTCGTGTGCTGCACCTGAGCTATGAACATTGAATATAACGAGCTTTGAGAATCTTGCTTGTAGATGTTAGTTGTCTGTCTGAAGTATTTTTACCATAATACTTACTAAATTAATTATTACTAAATTAATTGGTGAGAAATGGCAAAAGTTTATTTTGCATGGTTTTTCTTTTGAAAATTTTAAATCATGTTGTTATGAGACAGAGTAAGCTATAAGAGGTCAATAGCATACTATTACCTCTCTCTAATAACCTCATAAGGTCGTTTAATATAATTGCTCAACATCAAGGGGGCTAAATGCATCTTCTGACACTTTTTCCCATTAAGGGCCCGGCGACAGCGGCTCGCAGTTTCGAGGTGCGATTGGCTATTATTTAATTTTATTTCATTTCGGGGAGGTTGTTTGAAAGAATAACTATCCAGTGACACGCATAAATACTGTTCGAATACAAATAATACAATAATATAAGGGAAATGTGCTTGAGTCAGAAATTATTTTGGTATTAGGTAAACGTAAGGCCAAACATACTAATATCAAAATGATTTCTGATTCGGGCATGTTTCCCTTATAGTATTGTGTTATTTGTGTTCGAACAGTATTTATGCGTGTCACTGGATAGTTATTCTTTCAAACAACCTCCCCGAAATGAAATGAAATGAAATGAAATAATAGCCAATCGCACCTCGAAACTGCGAGCCGCTGTCGCCGGGCCCTTAAAAAACTCGGTTCTTCTAGTCTAGTTATTGTTTAGTTCAAAAAATAACAACATTTACGTACGTACCTTTAACAATAATTCTATCTACTCGACTGTTATTGGCCGGAGGGCTGGATTTTGGGTAAAATAGGTTTCACCCCAAATCCAGCCCCTTCAACCCTAGTTGAGAAGAAAATAACCGGAATCAAAGCTTATCGAAAATATGAGCACATTGGCAATAAATAAAACAAATACGGTTTTTTCTAGAACACAGCAACGTGTAGCAAGATTATTGGTTTCGCATCCATTATGTTGCTGCGCAAATATGTTATGTTGAATGTACTCGTAATTTATGAATGAGGTCACTAGATCAGCATGCAGATGTAGGAAACAAAGAGCATTAATAACGGTGTTTCCATATGGGAGCGGATAGCGCGCGCGATCATACGACTCTAAATAAAAATAAGGATAACCCACTGTTCCATAAATCCTGTTTGCGCGATGCAGTTATAGTGGTGGGTAGCTGGTACTGATTTCGGACAGGAATTTCAACTTTACTCAATAATAAATACTTGACGTCCACTGCATACCAGCTTTATTGCAGCCACTATTCAGCTGTATTCGTGTACTTACGGTAGCTACGATTTTACTTAAAATAGGTATCTCTCAATGTCAGTTTTGATCTAACTTTGAAAAAATACACAGAGTAGCAAGGTACGAGTATACTGCGATGCATTTATTTGTTGTACCTAGCTCTTTAAGCCCACAGTTACTGGTTTCTCAAATGAAAGCTTCCGCTAAGAGTGAAAGACGTAGGATAACATAGTTAACATTGAGAAGGTTCAATCTCATGTCTGATCAGGAATGGACTTCCAGGCTCATAAAGTAAAAAAGTAAAGTAAAAATGTGTTTTATTGACATAAGACAAGCACAGTTATAATTTGAATCCATAGGCTCCCGAACTAGTTAATAAACTGTGTTTCAGGAGCCAGTGGCTTCTCCAATTGAATTAAGCAGTGATTATGTTAATATTACACAACACATCATGATGATGATGACCTTCCACAGTTAGCTATTTGCTCTGATAAAGCCATATTGAATATATTACAGTACGGGGAAAAGCAATTTGAGCACGAAACATAGTTCAGCAGCACTGGCGTACATACACACACCACACATCTATATTATGCTGTAGGTACGTATATAGAGCCACGCTCTGCTATCAGAGGCGTTTTCACGCTTCGCTGGGCGCACTGAAAAGCGTACATTGCAATCTCGTGGCCATGGCTGAACTCTTCGTTTCGCAGTGCGTGAGTATTGTTTTCAATGGCAGACTGACAACATAACTAATAAGCTGATGGAAGTCTGAAAGTCTGGAGTTAGCGAGATTAAAAAGCATTTGACCGTCATAAAACATAAATAAATCATAAATCATTTATTTGCGTCAATGGTGTGTACAAAGTAGTGACAAAATTTATAAAATAGGTAGCAGCTATTCCCGAATCATTCCCGAAATCCCCACTAAGAAATCCCCACTGGTGGGGATTTCAATATTTTTTTCCTTTAATCCCCACTGACTACGTCGTAGCATGCTACGGCGTAGCAGTGGGGATTTGAGGAATTTATTTTCCTCTAATCCCCACCAAGTCATGAAGTCGCTTTTATATCACTTTTGTAACATTATAATATTATTATAATGACAGTCCAAGTTTAGTTCTGATTAAGTTTCATCGAGTCTTTCTATAGGCACATAAGAAAATATTCGAAAGCACACTATGCATGCCATTGTTTTAAAAGTCTAAAAATATTTGCAGCTGCAGTTTAAAAACTGGTTTCCATCGAACCAAAATACATCAATGAAAGACACCGCATAACAATAGAACATACCAGACAGCTTATCTATTGATAACACTTGACAGCCGTTGACACTTGACACTTGACCTCATTATTGGTCAATTAGACAAAAGGGTTTATTGCTTAAAACCTTCTATGGGACAACCTGACAATGACAATACTGGCTTGTGATTGGCCGAAACGTACCTAAAGTTTACTGCATTGTCTAGTCCTGTTTAGGCAGATAGTTATTCCCGAATTTCTTATCAGTTTGGTTTAAATCTTCGTATGTGTTAGACTAAAATGGCAACTAGTTCGTCTGGTAGCGGTGACGAGCTAAAGTTTATAAAAAAGTTGAGTGCTACTATATTGGTGAGAGCAGGACATCAATATTGCCTAAAAAAACAATACAAAAGTGGTGCTAGTATCTGGGAGTGTGTGCTTCGAAAAAAAGAATAGTGCCGTGGATCTGTAACCATAAACGTAAGTATATTTTGTTGCAATAAATCAATGCAATAATTGTTAATATTTTTTTAATATTGTTAATTATTGTAAAATATGACGTGATTTTTAGTTTCTAATATTTGTACAGTTCTCGCAACGGATTTAGGCATTCGTGAAATTAGCCGTTTGGCTGCGCGGCAGACAATTTACAACCTTAAGTAGTGACACTAAAGCCATTTTTGACAGCTAACATCTAACTTCACGAATGCCTAGATCTGTTGCGAGAACTGTAATATAGTTAATTATTGTAAAATATGATGTGATTTTTACTTTTTAATATATTATGTGTATTTTTAATATAAGTGTATGAGTCTAACATTTTTATTAAAAAAAAAACATATAATTACCGATTGTTGAATTTGCGATTTTTATACTTGTTAATTATTGTAAAATATGGTGTGATTTTTAGTTTTTAATGTTTGTAAGTTTAAGAGTCTAATACTTTTATAAAAAAATATGATCACCGATTGTTGAAGTTTTTTATAGGTAATCTTGTTAATTATTGTACAATATGATGTGATTTTTATTTGTAACAATTTAGAGTCTGCTATTTTAATAAATAAACTGAAGCTGAAACTGAAACAGCTTCACGACTTTGATCCCCAGGCACGGTAGATATCCCTTCAGATCTCCCAGTACCAAGTAGGTACTAATTCAAGATTCATTAATAAATAAACAAACACATTTTCTCGTAATTGTTTATTTGTCTTGTTAAAAATTGTAAAAAACATTTAATATTTTATCCTCAGTGAATGATAATTAAAAGAGTTTATTATTGATACAATTTTATTCTTTTATTTTTTCTCATCAAAATTTACCCCTTAGGTAAGTACTGCGTTTAGGTATTTATCTAATTGTAACAAGTAGTAAAGTCATTCTGCATTCATTATCTTGAAAGGAAGCGAGCCAGGAATAGACGTATAATAAAATAAGTATTCAATACTCATGGTTATTAAATTATGTTGTATTAGGCAAGAAATGAGACTATTGGATTTATAGGTTATTATTATATAGAAAGACTTAATAAAACTTAATAAGAACTAAACTTAGACTTTCATTATAATAATATTAATGTTAAAAAAGTGATATAATAGCGACTTCATGACTTGGTGGGGATTAGAGGAAAATAAGTTCCTCAAATCCCCACTGCTACGCCGTAGCATGCTACGACGTAGTCAGTGGGGATTAAAGGAAAAAAATATTGAAATCCCCACCAGTGGGGATTTCTTAGTGGGGATTTCGGGAATGATCCCTATTCGACCATAGCTGGGATGCAAATAATAGGTCAATAGAGAGACAGCCTTCACACCTCAGTTGGTAGCTCTGCCTTCTGCGACGTAGGCCGTGGGTTCGATCCCCACCGAGAACACATTTGTGTGATGAACATAGATTATTGTTCTCTGTCTGAGTGTATATGTAATATTATATGTATGTATTTACAAAAAAAGTATAAGTAGTATATCAGCTATCTGGTCCCCTATCACAAGGCTTAGTTTCGGGCGAGATAGTGCTGCGTGGAATGTCGACCGTATTTACTTAATTTAATACACGAGATTTTTTCCTGAATGAAGCTACTCTTTTGCAAGAGAAGATAAAGCAAAACCTTTTACAACAAAATGACGTAATCAATTACATCAATTATTCAAAACAAACTGCTCATTTTGTTTACTGGTTCGTCCTGAAGAAATATGAGACTAATTGTGTGGCGCGGGTGGTCGCCCGCCCTCGCATCAATCCTTCGAAATTAGTTTCGGGCACCGCATAACGCTGACTTACGATTCCGCCCAAACATATTTCGATGGAAAAACTTAATATTTCAACATTATCTAATAGAATAAAGGAAGAGAGAGATATAGCGTAGAAAAAACAGGAAATTATAAGTAGAAAATTCAATTGCCTAAACTTATAACGGAAAAATATAAATCAGGTTTGATTTTATGGAAAATAAATGGAGTTTGACAAAATATTACAAGTATCTTGCAAGGAATTTGAATACTACTTTATTCGCGCGAAGCTATTTCAATTTTACCCACAAGGGGTGTTTTTTTATTGAAATCCAACGTTTTTCGTGATCGATTTGATTGATTGACACTTGAGATTGACGCGATCTTCTCAAATATAGATACCAGCTAGCTATGATGGTACGAAGTATTATGCCTTATAAGGCATAATACTTCGTACTTAATGTTCGTCCGCCATTTCATGTGACTTTATAAAGTCACATGAAATGGCGGACGAACATTAATTATGAATATAGATAAACTTTCCCAACAACACACTTTCACTATGGAAACAAGACGGTTACTTAATACATAATACTACATACCTACTGTTTTATGTAACATTATTTTGTTTTAATAATCTAAAACTTCAGATTATATAGAATAAATAACTTAAATTTATACAGCAAATCCAAAATGATTAAATAGAGTAGGCTTTTCTGCGTTCGTGATAATGTTCACTCAAACAGGCCTTGCGCCCCAACTGGCCTAAGCTATGGCTGTCACGAAGAGCAACATGAAAATCACCCGGCTTTAGGTGTCACACGTTCAAACTTCGTGCTGCTGGGAACGGCTTAGCAAAGCGAAGATAACTCTGGGTAGTGTAACTTTGTTACTAACGTCTGTTTCTCACACGTCTCTTTTGTTACTTATTTTTAAATACTTTTCAGGTCACAAGCGCAGGCTTCACGGAGCTTAATATACTTGTACTAATCCTACTAATATTATAAACGCGAAAATTTGTAAGCATGGATGGATGGATGGATGGATGAATGTTTGTTACTCTTTTTCACGCCGGAACGGCTGAACGGATCAGTATGAAACTTGGCAGGGAGATAGATTATAGTCTGGAATAGCACATAAGCTACTTTTTTCTCGTGGGAATACCGGGATACAAATCTGCGCGGGTGAAACCGCGGGGTGCAAGTATACTGCTAAATACTACGCTTATAATGTTTATCAAATCTTCCTAAGTACCATTAAATCACTATGTATACTCTATACTCGGTCGGACAATCACAAAGCTCGCTTAAACTATTGGTTCTGGGCTCTCATTCAATTACAACTTGACTAAGGAGAAATTAATGTGTTGAGACGATTCAATGTGATCTTGGGAATCTATTGAATAAACTAATTTACTGTGACTTTGATGACACAGCTCCCCAAGAACATCTAACCAACAACAATATATTATAGGAGGTTATCTTCTAAAACTGCACGCTAATTTTTCAAAGTTTACCGAGGTCTAACAACTATCCCGTTCAAACTGTTTGTTGAACGAGGCAACCACGCTCGTCCCATTATCGCGAGTTGAGAGAGAGTGACAGTGCGGGTAGCCACGGCACTCAAACCCCTAGGGACACTTTAATTAGCCCCCGACAGTGCCTGGCGTCAACTGTGCAACGGATGAACTATGTTGCTGACGACGAGTTTGCAGATTTGCTATTTATTGCGCAACTGACTAGTTTTAAACACAACATAAATTAATTTTGTTTATGAACTCACTATAAAGTTTAGTTCATATAATATATCATGGGGATTAAGTAGTACGAAAATAGTCATAAAATACGTACATAATAACAAAAAGCAATGTTCTACCTTTAGTCAGTTAATAATGAACTTCTTCGTTCATTTAATTCAAAGCTATTCAGAGAAACTTCTGACTGAATACGGAAACTCCAATGAGATAGTTAAAGCAGATAAAGAGATAAACTACTGTTCGTGGAAAAGTTTTTTTCAGTTTCAAAGTTAAAAACTAAAGTTCACGAAACCAATTCTGTTCTGAAAAATCTGAAGGCGCTTGTTCAACTGCGGCAGTTTCGTCACAGATTAAAAAAGTTTAAAGTGTTTCCGCCTATCTCCTCCTTTGGGCTTATAGTGGATTTACCGAGATGAGACCATGGATGTATTTTTAAAGGAGTGCAGGCTTTATTGTGTCTCCGGTGGAGTGAGGTTCATTTCCTTGGAGATATTAAATTGTTTGCGGTCAGGAAGTTGACCTAAATGGGATTTTGATTATAGTTCTACAGCCCGGTATTTTCTTGGATCAAGTGAAGAGCCTTCTCGGAGTTTAGGTATCTATTTAACAAGTCTTGGGTTGCGTAAAACGTAGCAGTCAGTATTGATGACTAGTGAAATGCCCGCGCCATTCGTTTGTATGATATTAGTTCTTACAAGTTTGAAACCCTTGTGCATTCATTCATATAGTGTACATGGATTGAAACTTTGATCCAATTTTAATTTTTTCTTCTCCTATTAAGGCTTCGGTCTGTCATTTTGACAGACAATCTTGTCAGTATCAAGTCAAATTTAAAAGTTTTATAAAATAAAACTTTTTATTTTTTTATTTAAAGGGCTTTGTCTGCTGGGCGACCACACTGCCCTATAATAAAACATCAAAATACAAATACATATCAAAACTCTACATACTTAAAAAATAAAACTGTTTCTACAAAATCTATGTACAAGAATTATGATTGTGTCGTCAAAATCAGAAAATCACGTACCTACTACATTTTCATTCTTTATATGTGATATCGGGTCTAAGTATTTTGCTAGGAGCCTTTTTTGCAATTCCAAAATCTACTAATCTGGAATACTAACTACTGCAAAATGTGGGTATGTGCCAAATGTAATGTTTGGACGTACCTCTGACTACCCCCCTTAGACATCCTCAAAGAATCTTGAATTAGTACCTACTTGGTACTGGGAGATCTGAAGGGATATCTACCGTACCTGGGGATCAAAGTCGTGAAGCTGTTTTTCCAAAATCTACGGGGCCCGCGGTTTGGGGGCAGGGGTTACGTGTCTCCCCCGTGTTTTCAAATGCATTATTTACGTAGCTAAGAGGTTAATTCATTTTTTTCTAAGACCAAAGCAAAATATTGCTAAATATACTAATTATATGAAAAAGCTAGGTTTCATCTTAAGATAAGCGAAAACTCACTTTTAATTTATCGAAGCCGAATTACCGTAACTACAGACTAAACTAAATAACTACAGACTAGCTGCATCGTTTACCAACCTAATATAATATTTTAACAGTTTGTGAAGAAGTCGGATTAAGAGAAGACGACGAAACCGTCGCGTATAATACATAGATTCAATATGAGGATGGCGTAATTGGCATAATAATTTAAAAATTTCATAAGGCAGTTTAAATGCATGTCGGGCACTAAACGTAATATCTCACGTCCCTCTCGGCTCCACTGCACAGTAGCCGGCCGTTAAAATGTAAATGTACTAGAGTTGCACCAAGTGAGTTTCGGCCTCTGTTCGGTGTACGGCTATTAAGCAGTTGACCGCACTGATTTGTAATAGACGAGATCAGTGGTTGACCGCATCGCGTGCTGTCACTTGATATTAAAAAAAATCAAATATCGACAATCTAAATAGGTTGGTATATTAACTATCTTGAAACCTACCAAACAAAATTTAGCTAACCATTAATTATTTTTAAAATCTTTATCTCAAACACTGCAACATGACTCTATAAACTACAAAAAAAATACTAAACCGAAATACAATACTGTTTACAATAGTCTGAATAAAAATAATAATAAAATAGGGATTGAAGTATTGAGACTATTGTTTAGTTTATAAACACTGTAAAAAAGCTTTATTAAGCACCATTATTAGGTTGCCCAGTAACCGAATAATTCGGCTCTAGTCTTTTAGTTCACTTTGTGCAACTTTACTTATAACAAGAGCGATATAGAAGCGCACTCTACGAGTAGGATCCCTCGATGAGGATAATTAATACGGGGCACGAACTGGCCCGTGAGCATAACGCTCTGATGCGGACATCTTTGGAAACTGACCCAGTTGCTATACTGTTGCCGACTTGAGCTGAGCTTTTGCTAGATCTTGTCTAAAAAAACCTGAACAATTCATTCGGAATTCATCGTTTTCTAATAATGTTTCTTAAATTAGTTTTTAATTAATATTTTTTAAGTCTAAAAATATTTATTCAGACTAGACGTCGGCATAGCTCACTTCAGTGTTTTACAAAAATTAAATAATTTGACAGTAATTTGACTTCTCTAAGAAAAAATTAAAACATTTCTAGATAGACTCCAAAATGAAATGGTTATATAAAAAGAATATGTAGCAATTATTACCTAAATAATAATGCATGTTTAAATGGAATCTAAATGGCAAGGTAGCCAGAAAATGGCAACCAGAATGTGGCTGAATCTGACTGATATACGGCTGAGTTGGCAACAGCGAATACCGGTGAGCTATTCGACAGGCTGCGATGTTGCTTATTAGGCGCGCAGCCGGAAACCTGAATATGTAACAACTTTACGTCGATCGATCAAATTGAAATTCGTTGATGAGAAAAGTTGGGGAATAATTTATCGAAAACTTGTAATAATTTTAGAAAATACAGACTTTGCATAAGCTTAATTTTTGCGATAATAAATTCCGAACATGATTCGACGACGTAAATTGTCCAACATCGTTTTTAACCAAAACATCTAAGTACCATGAAATAATTGCGGTTATCAAATTCAATTAATTAATAACAGTACCTATATATTGTCAAATCGATTACAAAAATGATACTTAGATATAAATATGTAAAATGCTGCTGCTTGTTGCCTTCCTCGCAATCATCGATCGGGTCTAAACAATTTATCTACAAGACCGCAAGTCCATGTTTATTTACTGTTTTGTATTTCGTATCAGTTTTTGCAGCAGTTTTTTAAATGGAGACGCGATAAGCGCCCCTGTAAGGCGTTCTGAGAACTCTCGTCACTGTATTGACAGCCTGAGTTTTGTGTTTAGCAATACAGAAAACCAATAGCAAATAAAATCTTACACTTGAGGTACTGAAATCCTAAACTTTACACGGAGCCGCCTAACTATTCTATCCGATAAGCAAACCAAACACAAGCACAGAATGCAAACACAAGCATGAATCGGCAAGCAGTACGCAACTACGAATTAGTTTATTAGTTACACAAGCAACGCTATGTACTAACACATAAGCTGTTCTGTTTGTCTTGTTTTAACTATCAGAGCCAATAATTCATAAAGAAAAGGCGCTTTACGGCTTTGGTTCTGAAGCACGGTAGATATCTCTTTAGATCCGTAGCACTAACTAACCCAAGTATGTTTTCGAAATAATACAATTGTCACATACATTTCGCAGTATTTGATATAACGGAAAAGGTTGCAGGCTAAAAGCAAGTGCATGTTAATAGCATATTAACCCTCGGTTTCTGAAAGCGCGATCAACACTAATCGGCTGTCAAGTCACTTGCTATCTCTATCTAATTTGAAGTAAAAGCTTAAATAGCACCTGACTTGAGAGCCGATTAGTGTTAATCGCGCTTTCGGAAACCGGGGGATAATGTACTAGTACCCAAGGAATTTATCAACTACGTAAGCTGTAATAAATTCCTTGCAGCACATATACATTTCTTGCAATACTAACCGAATACAATGTCCAATAAACGTATGTACGGGTGTTTGTCAAACTGACTTACTAGCCATAATGACATCCTTAATCCGTAGCTTGCTTGATAGTAATTGTGATGCGAGTACCAACCAACGCAGCGTAGAAACCGCCCTGGCGGCGGCTATGCAAATGCGTACGCATGGTTCAATCACTCATTTGGGGTGGTGTTGGTCCATATTTCGCTTTAACTGATAGCAGGCAAATATTATTAAAACTTTCTACTTATATTACTACGACTAAAAAAACTAAAAATAACCCCACTTCTATAGTACCCAGGCAAGATAGATATCATCTCAGATCTTATAGACCTACCAAGAACTAACTTAAGATATTATAAGGATGTCTTGCCGCCGGTTCCTGTAAGCGTGATCAGCACTAATCAATGGCTGTCATCTCTATCTATTTTGAAGAAAAAGTTGAAATAGCAAGTGACACTTAGCTACGTCAACATGGCGTAGCAGTGCTACGCTACTAGCATTATCTTCTTATTGGCTACGCTTATGTTGATAAAATTGTGTTCCAAAATGAATAAAACTGGTATTTTATGCAGATAATAAATATTTCAATTATTTTGTTTATGTTATATATAACAAAAACTCTTAGACGATACCACCAGTCCGGCGGTTAGTGGCAGGTGGTCACTCAACTATGTACTACTCATATGTTACATTAGTTTTACGTGGTTTTACCCTTGCCGACCCTTTGTAACAAAAACTGCAGCCTCGTTTCAAGTAGGTCGCTTACTCTAAAAGTAATATAAAATTTAAAAGGTGGATATGGAAAATACTTTACAGTAAACTTTTTTAATGAATTCATGTGTTTGCGAGCGCTTCGTTATTTTAACGAACTGGAATGAAAAAACAACGGGAATATTATTACAGTCGGTTTTTTGTTGGCTTAATAACCACCAGTGCAGACTTTTTTATACTACTTGCTCATGGAACAAGCAGATTTCCACCTGATGTTAAGTGGTAATCATATCACCGAAAAGAACTTGCCCTACGATGTACTGCCTTGCATCCATCAACTTGAGGCGTTCCTACGGAAAAAAAAAAAAAAAAAAATTATTTACTTTTTAATGCAACGTTTATAATGAAATAGCAATAATAATTTATATATTCCTCACCACAGCACACCGCAGCCCCGTTCTACAAATGTCTATAATTTGTTGGCAAAATCGCTCGTTTACCCGAACAAAAGCTGATGATTTCGCTCGTATCTGAAAAATTACTTTCGGTATCTACCTGATAACCACTATTAATAGCCTCAAAGCCGATGCTCAATGGTTGGATTATTGTCCGATTGAGAATTATTGTTCCGTGTCGGAACTAACTAAATTGTGTGAGGTCGCCTTTATGGAAGAAACTTTAGCATTCAGACTACATACTTACCCTACGTATTGTTCAGACTGATGGTCTGGCCTGGACACCTTCATTGGAGGGAGTTTGCTAAACATTATTATGTATTTATTGTTGTATAAAGGTAGTTTGGAACCGACACAATAAATTATGGCGCTTGGTGTCAATTCGGTGTCTATTGACAACTTTTCGAATTTCGAATTTAGTTTTTCAATTTTATTTTTGTATTCAGATGCGATTAGCACCCCTTCCGGCCAAAAAAAGGTTAGTTCTTTGTAAGCCTAGTATAGCAAAGATTATTTTATGTCCCAAACGACCTTCCCCTCAATCGAACTAATTAAAGTACCAGGTACAAAATACTAAAACTTAGAACGTATATACAGTCTACTTTCAGGTACCGGACCTACACTAAGTATGAATTAACTTTGAAAATTTGTTGTCAGACAATTTTCTGATGATTTTTAGAATTCTGTTGTTTTATGAATCGTCACGCAACGCAAAATCTCAACAAATCAAGAACGACATCCAAAGTTAGATAAAGTTACATCCGACTCAACTAGTTGATGGATTCCTTCCCTTGTTATCTTCCCACACGAAAACAAGGAAAGACAAATCCGAGACTTACTCGTAACCTGTAACGTCACAACCAGAGTTAGGACGTGTTAGATGACTTTACGGATAGTTTGTTCGTAGTTTTGTCTCTGCCGAGGCTTCGAAGTTGGAATAATGCGGGTCGTCAGCAGCCGCCCGCGCGGAATAGTGTATCTTGCACGTATAGGCATAGTTCATACTTATTTATATTTTGTAGTAATATGAAAAACAGCTAGACAATCTGACATATGCCATATTTTTGCTGATACCACCAGGGATTTCATGAGCGAAGTTGTCTCTAACGGTGTGTAAATCTTCCAAAATAATAATACCTATAATAAATAATTGGTGCATTTTCCAGTGCTATCTAGCCTAAAACTAAGAAAACCTTGTACCATACCAGGTAGCTGGTATAAGATAGCTGAACCTACCTTAATACTTTTTTAACACCCAAACAGAGACTAAATATATTTTTTTTTTGGTTTTTGTGTGTTTTTTATAGTGTTTACCTACTACACTAGGTAAGACAAATATACTTACGCACAATGAATTTTGTAATGCCCTAAAAGTTATTATCCGAACGAGATTTGAACCCGCGACCAAATGTAAATTACACAAATTAATTCACGGTGGGGATTGAACCCACGGTCTACAGAGCAGAGGACAGATCTACTACCAACTGAGCTGTGAAGGCTGTGTGAGCTCTGAAATAGATGCTAAGAGTTTTATACACGTGGAGACTCGCCTAAACTGCCTAAACTAGCAACCGCCCGCATTTCCATTCGAATCCGGCCCACGCTTTGAGAAAAACTTTTCCTAGGAATCACACTGTAGTAGGCTTAGCCTCTTATCTACTACGATACAAATAGGTGTACGCTATATTCGAAGATTTACTTAGTAATAAAAAAACTCGTTACATGTCGGAGCGTAGATCCGCGCGAGAAACAAAAGATACATTCTTTACTGCAAGTGTCTGGAATCCCTGTATACAAGAGGTTAATACTAGTATTTACAAAATTAATAAAAGACACTTGAAACAGTTGAGCTATCTACCAACTGATGCAATCTATCTGATGATAGATCATCATCATCATCAACCTATTGCAGTCCACTGCTGGACATAGATCTCTCCCATGGTGCACCACTGAGCCCGGTCTTTGGCTCTTCCCATCCAGTTGCTGCCCGTCACCCTTCGCAAGTCATCGTCCCATCTTATCGAAAATGATCTTGAACGATCGATAAAGTAAACGACCTAGAGGAACCTCAACTAATCCAAATCAATGCGAATCGAAAGCGTCTTCAAAAATGTAGGATTATTCAGCCGACATTCTTATAAAGGCTACTCACACTACTTCCCCCCAGGTGGAATTATCCTGTGGGGATTTGTTCACGATAAAAATTCTATCACGCCTTTGTGAACGGATTGATGCGTTCAGAATAGTTAGCATTCTTGATCGTAAAAGTTACCACCTCGATGAAATAACCTCTATTCATTTCGAAAATTCCTTTTCCACCCTTGCCGTTTAATAAATATCCATCCTTTGCCCACGTTTACAAAGAGGGGTTGGTATTCTATTGAACACCCACTACCGAAATGTGGGTATTTCGATTGTGTGTTAATAGATAGACCCAATAAAGAATAAATTAATTCATTATTATTTACATTTACTTAGATTCGATGGAATCACTATCATTACATAGTATAAAACAAAGTCGCTTTCTCTGTCCCTATATCCCTATGTCTCCATGTATGCTTAAATCTTTAAAACTGTACCACGGATTTTGATCCGGTTTTTTTTTTGTAGATAAAGTGATTCAAGAGGAAGGTTTATATGTATAATACATGCATGATATAGTAGAAAAACAATGTGCACCCGTGCGAAGCAGGGGCGCGCGGGCTGGTCGCTAGTAAAGTATAATAGACATCCTTTACACAGATCTCTTTTAACTGAGCATACTTAACTTACCTTAGTTAATATTATATGTAAGAGCACCGGTGGTCTACGGGGAGTGACCCCGCCTTCCAGGTTCGAATGCGGTCCTTTCGATAGGAAAATCAATTTTCACATATATTTTCCTATCGAAAAATATATGTGCGCAATGCCAGTGAAGGAAAACATCGTGAGGAAACCAGTTAGTTAGTATTCTAACAGCGACGATGAGCCTCTCACCTGTCACGTACTTATCGATGAAATACCAACTACTGCCAATGTGGGTGGGTATGTGACAAATGTAATGTTTGGACATACCTCTGACTACTACCTTAGATGTCCTCAAAGAATCTGGAGTTAGTACTTGGTACTAAGAGATCTGAGGGGATGTCTATCGTGCCTGGGGACCCAAGTCGTGAAGCTGTTAGAATTTTTAGTTTCATATCAACATCAAATCCTTTACTTATTTTTTAATGAAAGCAGTCACTGGCCGCAAAGTCTTCCGGATTTCTTATTCTATTATAGCAAGAAAATTTAATTAAAACTCGGAATTGGCCGGCAGTTTCAACTGTTTGGAGCCAACTCAATTACGCAATCGCCACTTGGTTTTTAATATCGCGACTATTTGTGAGGAAACGGTAGAATTACTAAACAAGTTGATAGTTTACTTCAAATAAAGGATTAAAAACTATGAGAAAATCCACAATGCAAGAGACATGAATTTCAAAATATTTGCAAAGGTGTATATAACATACCCCTAACCCTCGGTTTCTGAAAGGCCGATCAACATTAATCGGCTGTCAAGTCACTTGCTATCTCTATCTAATTTGAAGTAAAAGCTGAAATAGCAAGTGACTTGACAGCCGATTAGCTTTGATCGAGATTTCAGAAACCGAGGCTAGTCACATAAATTTGCAGTTGCT
The DNA here is from genome assembly GCA_963576535.1 of Plemyria rubiginata. Classification (NCBI taxonomy): domain Eukaryota; kingdom Metazoa; phylum Arthropoda; class Insecta; order Lepidoptera; family Geometridae; genus Plemyria; species Plemyria rubiginata. Next base: position 8,437,619 of record OY754908.1, on the reverse strand, counting down.
ATTGGTGGAATAGTAGCCCATTCAATTGAAGATTTTCCAACTAAAGTCTTTCGAGAAGAACTACCAAGAACAAGCAGATGGCCCACCTGAAATTGAGTGGTTATCTCACTTTGATGGTTACCTTGTAGTTACTAATGCAATGTGGTCATTGAAGGTGAGATCAATATTAATTATTCAATACATGTGCTGTTTTATAAAGCTTTACTTTCTAAACTGCGTATATACTTAATAAATAATAATAAATATTGGTGGACATTCCACACAGCACTATCTAACCCCAAACTAAGCCAAAGCTTGTGATATGGGAACCAGATAGCTATATAGAATACTTAAATACTTTTTTGTAAATACATTTTATTTTAATAATGATAATAAGGTTTTATTCAGTACGGTCTTACAACATTTGTTTAAATAACAATTGGTAATTAAATCTATATGCCTAAATTACTATATATACTTTTTTGTAAATACATACTTACAATATATCATTAGACCCAGACAGAGAACAAACATTTATGTTCATCACACAAATGTTTGTTATCAGTAAGGATCGAACCCACGACCTACGGCGCCGAGGGCAGACCTTCTACCAACAGAGCCGTGAGGCCTGTCAAAAACTTAGTTTTCTGTGGGTAAAACGCACATTACGTTCCCAACTACAGATGTGGGACTATTTAAACTAAACAAATCGTACCTTAGGGCAATATTTAACACACTGTTCATTCTTGAATTTCAGAGAAAGAAAGTAGATATTTATATTGTGTTTTACGGTGTCCTAGTGGTTCTTTCGCATGAAGAAACAGTTTTTTGAAACATCTTAAAATAATAAGTTAGACGTCGGACATGATAGGAAGAAGGACGTCAAGTCAGTCATTAAATTTATGCTTTTATGTTCTGACTCCAGAAACAACACAAAAAATGCGAGTTAAAGGTAGTAAAATATTACTCACAGGGTTCATTAAACTAACTGCATTCGATCAATATTAATCGCATTGAACTTTGTACTGCAATTTATTACACGAGGATTTCAACTTTACAATTTAGGGGCCACCTTTAGTGAATTTACGAGCCAGTTACGGCTAATTTGGGGCCTGAAAACCGCGGGCTGTAAATCGAAACGGAGTGAGGCATTAATCACATGAGGCCGAGAAGGGCACATTTATGCAGAAAGCAAGCTTTCCGCCGACCGGCGGCACTGAAAAAAGAAAGCTTTTCTAAAACAATAAGTTCGATCTCGAATATTTTACATTTCGATGGACATTTCACACAGCACCATCGAGTCTCAAATTGAGCAAAGCTTATATTCTGTGAACCGGGTGTCTGGTACAATATTGACCTATCATTATTGATACTGTTTTTTGTAAATAACATACTTAAATTGAATTAAAACAAAGAAGAAGAAGAAAGAAGAAGTGGTGTGATTGGTAGTACACACCTAAATTTCCTACGCAAAACTACCTACCCGCACACTTCACTTTTTTCTTTCGCTCCCTAACTACCTCACATTCATACACGCACATACATAAACACGCACATACTCATTACACATACACCCACACATACACACACATACACTCATGGGGTGCCCTGCTGTGTAATCAGGATACCCCCTCACACAACAAATCCTACCTTAAGTTTTTATTTTGTATATTTCTGTAACTATTGATTTGATTTATATACTTACGTAATTTTAAGCTTTTTAGTTAATTAAATAGCAGAGCTAATACTCATTGGTTTAGGAGGTGGGCGTTGAGACTGCACCACAGTTTTTAACTATTGCAGTCTCATCGTTATTTTGTAATTTGTCCACTGTACAGTTCTGAATAAATATTATTATTATTATTATTATTATTCTTGAGCCATATGCTTATCCTCAGTGGTGATCAAACCAACAACCTATTGAATAGAAAGCAGACCTACTACCAACCAAACTATCAGCCATTCAAAATCACATTCATTAGAAAGATAAAATATACCGAAACAGAATTCGGATTGAAATTATGAATTAACGCTAAAGTTTCAAGCTGCAAGAAAAAAAGGACAGCAGCGTTAGGCTTATTAAAAATAAAGCTACAATGTATAAGTTTCACAGCTGTTTTTTTTATAGGACCAAAGTTATCTTTTTAAAGCATGGCCCAAGAAGGTATAAACATAAGCCGCTGCTCGATTCTCCTGATTTGTATGTAAATGCGTCCATAAGCTTCACTCGCTGATTTAACGCCGGTCATCCGGAATATCAATGCCGAAACTAAATTAAAGCAATTGCTAGTATGATTACACGTATTTAGGGTAATCCACTAAACAGGTAGTGCTCAATAAGGAATGACGTGATTGGACAAAAGATCACAATATGTCTACTTTTGCGCAGCGACTAAAAATTAAAATTTGAAACCTTGTGGTTAAAAATTTACATTAAGAGCTATGTATTAACTAGACGCAGTCAGCAAAATAATTGTTTTTAGTAGAAGTAACATTAGTACTTAGCCATCGTAAGCGAGGACTCAAATAAAATCGTGGCACTGATAATGCGACAGCCAATGGATAGGTTAGGTTTGTTGAGAATTTACAAACCATACTCAAGCTGAAATTTAACATTTAATGGAATTCTCCACGTACAAAATACACAAAATACGGAACACAAAATCTTTATACGCGTACCGAATGGTTTTTACACAATTCAATTTTCAAGCCTGTCTATCACAATAAAGCAACCTTGTTTTTTTTTCTACCGCACTCGATAAGCTATTTCCGTTTATTCAGTGGAGATTAAACGTTGGCAACACATTCGGATAATGCGTTCGAAAAATATAAGCATACAGAAAATAATTGACTACCCAGGGATAGGATTGTCCTGCTGACAGGTAAACTAATAGGTATATCACGATTGGGCTGCATAATAAAGAACTTACAAGTCGATGCTATTATTTAGTTTTAGTTTTCGTAAGAAAGTTCACACAAACAATACACATTGAATTCAGCTTTGGCCTAGAATCAAGGATACGATAACTAGCGTTGTATGTATAAATCGAGCAATTTAGTGTAATGTGGTAATTGATTTGATAAGTATGTTAGGTCCACATAAAATACTTATGAAGAGCCTACGAAAAAAGCGTAATCATTTTATTAATTTTTTCAGCAAGTTTTGTATCTGCCATTCTATGCCATCGTTGAATCTCCTGTGGGGTGCTTGACCCCTTCGCTCACGGTGGTAATTCAGGTCTGGTGGAGTATCGTCAAGCAGTCGGAGCGACTTCATGGCAGCAACTTGGGACATGAATAGCAGACCTGATGGGTTGTGGTAGCATTTACCCAAAGGCTGTATCGTCACGTCTGGAATAGTGACAATTTGTTAAATTTCTTAATTTAATTTATGTTAATTTATCAGACACAAATAAACTTGTGGTTCATTTGTGTTAATAAACTTACCCGTCACAGATTGTGTAGTAAAATATTTATTCTCTATTTTGTTAGTCGGATAAAAAACCGCGTGGGACATTATGTTAGTTCCTCCGCCAATTGATATTATAAATAAATAAACCACAAATGACAGAACTGGTAGTTTCCGATCGGAAACAATTTCGAATGATTTGAAACATCATGCAAACATTTGTCCCTAAGTGGAAATGGAAACTGCACCGTTTCCGCCTCAGCTTTGCCGAAGTCGTCAATAAGTGATGAACAAAAGGAGGTTACATATCACCGTGTCTTATTCGTTCCACTACGTGGAACTTCAACTGTTTCCAAAGTAAAACTACGCGTTCCGTGTGAACTACTGCAACTTAACAGTTTGCCGATTGATGGTGTCTGCTCTTTATGTCTTTGAAAAAGTTCTTCTCAAACAGTTATTCACATCTTTTGCAGCAGCAGTTTGATACGCACTAGATAGGTGCTCTACACGTTGCTTAATAAATGTAAAAATCACTTCAAATTTTCTCTATCATTGTTTGTACTTACCACTTGACGGAAATAGCAAACTTTATGCAAGATGTTTGCAAAAAAATATTGTCTTTATTTAATAAGTTTGCATGTTGCTCATTTTAAAGTTATTTTTATTTTACTTACTAACACCAATAGAACACGAAAGCAGGTCAATATGACAATGGTTGATCATCGGTCTGTAGTTGTAGCCATCCATGCCTCTCTTCCATATCTGCGCACACGCAGGCTCGTAGGAGTCCACGCAATAGGTTGGGCAAGTGTGGTTGCAGGCCTGATGGGCTCCCACTATGCTGAAGTCGGTCAAACGACGCCCACTTGCACTGTAATTTTGTTTCCGCCTGATGTGGCATGCCTCATCTGATATCTGTGTGATTTCTTACAAGGCTTTTCATGTTAGTGTATAGTATTTAAGGCATGGGATTTTGACAATAACACCAATAGCCATGGGAATAAAAAAAAGATATATCTCCTATACAAAAAAAAAATAAAAAATATATATAAATAAAAGTTCATATAAAAATATCTATCCTCTGCCGAGCAATGCTTAGGATCCGCATAAATGGTAAAGTACACCTGAGTACGCTTTTTGTAAATACATTAGGTAATAATTTGAAAACATTATGTTCATCACACAAAGGTTTGTCTTGTGTGAGGATTGAACTCTACACAATCTTTTTTTTTTATGTAAAAGATAGGCAAACGGGCTAACGGCCCACCTGATGGTAAGCGGTCACCGTCGCCCATAGACAACAACAACACCAGGGGCGTTGTCAGCGCGTTGCCTACCCTGAAGGACCTTATTAACATTTTTCTTGAAGCTTTTTATGTTAAATCTTGGCGGGAAAACCTCTGATGGTAACTCATTCCACAGCCTATCGGTATGGGGAAGAAATAAGCGTAAAAAACGGAGAGTACGAGAGACCCAGGGTTCCAGAATGTGTGGATGAGCTCGATGAATCTATCTCTCGATCGAACTCCAATACTCCTAGGTATATTTATTTATGTCTGGCTTATATTATCCACCTTCTCACAGGTACCTACTGACTAATCTCGATGTAACAGCCTGTCTAAAACTGCTCCATTTGACAAAATACTAACCCAACATAGATTTCAGTCTGCATTGAATTTTGGCCATATGGCAAATGTTGTGGTATTTCGAAATTATCATACTCCCGTCCAACGTCCGAGCCAGTCCACAGACTTGATCAAAGATATTTGAACACCTAATATCTTCACATTTTTCATTCGCAGAAATTACCGTCACTGAAAGAATCAAAAGCGCAAACTTCAGCAAGTTTTTTAATAGGAAGATTCAAGAAACACTTTTCTATAGCCTCATTTTACTCGTAGTAGGGTCTACGGGTACATAATAATTTTCTAACAGCTGCCTCGTTTTAGGTTCTAGGCCTTCTTTCTTGGCCTAACGGTTGCTATAGCCGGAATCAACTCCAAGGTTCTAATATTTAAGAGTATTCTATCGCAGCTCAAAAGTTTTAGCAAAATAACCAAGCTGATTTCGTGTTAAGAACACGAGAGAGTCCACTGAGAGAGTTAATAATAATAATACTGATGGACGTTTTTGTAAACACTATACTAGCCCCAAACTAACCAAAGCTTGTACACCGATAGCTGGCTGACATAATGCTTAGGTATATGCTTTTTTCGCAATACATAATCACACAAATGTTTGTTCTGTATGCGGATCCAGCCCACTGCCTGCAGGGCAGAAGGCATTGATACTCCAACCAACTGAGCTGCGTGTGTGTGTCAATGCGTATCCACTGGGTTATACGATTAGTTTTGAATTACCTATTCTATCGCTTTGTTTCACAACATCCAATTGCTTGTTAATCACTTTATTACACTGCGTCCAATTTGCTATTCGACATTGTTCAGTGTAGCAATAGTTTACAACTCTTCTTGGTCAGTTCCCTTACACCAAATAGGTAACAATGTCGCGATAGTCTTGTGAATAATTGTGATGTCGGTTCTAATAAAAGAGTCTGGGGTTCATACGTGGTACTAAGAGATCTGAGATGTACTATTGACTAGGGATTCAAGTCGCGAAGCTGTATCAGTTTTCAGTTTCAGGTAGTATGAAACTTTGACGTTCGAAATATACCATTATTTTATTCCTTATTCTAAGCCGTCCCACTGCTGGGGCAAAGGTTAGAGTAGTACCCCATAAATAATATTATAATAATATTATATTACGTATAATATTATTGTGTGTTAAACATTACATTTCATATCTTATGCGGGGACATAAATAAAGTGCATTATGTAAATAATTACCTAAATAACAAAGCAAAAGAAATACATCAAAGATTAGGTTAATCCACCATGAGCGTTCGCATCGAATATTTTCTGGGTTTTTCCTTCCAATTTGCCTCATAAATAATAGGTAAATTGCTATTGTCTCTTTCCTTAATCCCCTGCCAACGTATGTGGGTTGTTATTAGCAACGCAATAATAACAGTAATAGGCGATTAATGGACTGGGATATTGGTGTCCTATATCAGTAAAACTGTATTGACGACATCTTTGGAATTTATACAGGTCCCTCTATACTTTAGTGATTAATCTATCACCATCGATCATCTATGATTAACATCATAAAAGAGAATTCATAATAATGGTCGATAACATTATTATTAAGTTTCTTGTATTTTTCATCATACACTACTAAAGCTGCATTATCAATAACCTATCAATTAAGTTCAAAACACATTTTTAAACCCATAATATTGCAGGTACCTACCGCATCCACATTTACCCACATATATGGTACATCAGATCGTACATGATGCTGATATATTGACGTGTTTTTACTTCTGTTCCGGCGTTTTCCTTTTTATTCAAGCTCACCCCACGTTTATTATTACAATCCCGCTTTCATGATCGAAAACAAACATGTTCCTACCAAATTATTTTTGCTACCGAGCGGCAAATATATTTTTACTCACATTGCAAAATTAGAATAAAAATCATATCTACGAGGATTCGTGTAATTTGCATGATGTAAGAACAGTCAATCATGATTTCGTATGATCCTTTCAACCGTGATACCGAAATTACATTTTGAGATTTACGGTTCAAAATTCAATTAAATTCTCGATTGTGATAGGCTATTTTATTGGATTTTTCAAGTTTAATTGCGTGTCGTTAGTGCGATGGCATTTATTCCGGGAAACTCCGGGCTCGAATCGACACACGCGGAGTCAGGATTATGCTTGTATACATTATCTAAAGTAATTCCTGTGAAATATAGTCATGTAATATTTGAAGGATCACATACGAATGTTACCTTATAAAGTAGCATAGAGTACGAAGAGATCACAATCATCCGATTTACACACTAGATAAAAAAGCAAAGCTACGTAATTTTATTTTAGACAAAACTTGGAAAACAAAATAGAAACGAAAAATCATTGGCCACTTTAACCCACTAATTTATTATCCACTTTTTTAAGAAATTTCAAGTGTTATCGTTTAATTAGTAACAGAATCATAATTATTTTCTTTAAATAATTCTATGACATCATATATATATAAAAAACGGTGTCGAGAATCCAGCTTTAAATACTGGTGACCATATCTTTCGCCTGGCAACGACTCTGGTCTGGTAAATTATTCTGTCGTATGGGGTGGAAGGCAATGGGCCTGATTTATGAGAGGACGTTAACTTTGGAGGACGCGGTATTAGTGGCGAGATTGCCGCCTGGACGATAGCGATATCGTATTTATGTTACACCTCCACTTTGAGCTCCAGGCACGGTAGATCTACTCAGACCTCATCAGAGTAGACATACTGGGCTAGTACAAACTTGAGGATGTCTATGAAAGGAAGTAAGAAATACGTCCAGATAATAATTTGGCACATACAACATTTTGCCTTACATTTTATTCCATAATGTGACACGTTGCGAGTCCACCGACGCTGTTAGAATACTAACTGGTTTCCTAACGATGTGAGCATTGATTTTGGACACGTAAATGTTTAATTCCTTGCGATTTCCTATTTAAGTACTTTAAACTTTCTTTCTGTAAATACATCGGGGAGGCATCGAGAGAGATATATCACACTTTACTGTATACAAGGATACATCATCTTAGGATGCATCAAAGATTTTTCGCCTAACAAAGAACTGTTATTTTTACTACTAACTGGGACCCATTCATCAAAGTTTTTGCCAAGAATTCTGATAATACCCTAGCTTGTTATACCTAGCTAGATAGCTGATGAAACGTAGATATTTTAAGATAGTCAAATCAGTCAGGAATTATGGAAGCTGCAACCCCTTCCAGGATCTAGGTCAACTTAACCTGTACTTACAGAGTATTTAATCAATTGAACATCATCAAAAAAAATAAAGCCTTCCTATAGAAACCATAATTTAGATTTTTAAGACTTTTGAGAAAACACACACTTTATATCTAAAATAGCCTTATAGCATTAATTGTGTAAGCAGCGTGATTTGCAAGCGACAAGTAGAGACTTTGGTGAAATATGAGCCAATTCGGTAGCATTGAAACTAGTGCAATTTGTCCTCCGACGGAGTCGCAGTAATGGGCAATATAGTACACACTTAGCCGGTCAAGGCTGTCTGAAGCTGAAATGTGGAAATGCATGCAGACATTATGCATATGTACCTAATACCTTGTATGGATTGCGGAGACAGTTTAGGTGTAACATTACTGGCCACATTGATGATTAAAGCCATGCCAGCTACAAATGTTACACATCTCACAACATTACAATAAACTCTTACAAAGCATGGTAATTGTTTAATTTTAAGTATATTTTACCGTGTTTTGCTGTATTAATTTATTTTTTATCTTTTTTGGGAAATACTCACAAGTGTTTCTTTAATTTATGACAAAATTTTGTTAACTCGTTGTCAATAATTTTTTTACTGGTAGTATTAGAAAGATATATATTCATAATGTCCCAAAAGTTATTCTCCGAGCAGGATTTGAACCCGCGACCTTCCCCTTGATATACGGGGCTACGCTACCAACCGCGCCACCGGAGTCCAATCACACTCGACGAACAACTTATGGACATGCTACTACGGTACTTACGCGATCTTATGGCTCCATCTACATCTATGGTATCTGATATCTATGGTGATCATTATCTATGGTAGTATTAAGTTACTTCGAAGTAAAATTTAAAAATTTGGGAGCAGGTGTGTTAAGTTGCATTAGTAAACAAATGTATTAAATATATCAGTCATCCACAAAAAATACCCATAACACAAGCATTGAGTAGCTTACTTTGGGGCTAGATGATGGTGTGTGGATTGTCCAGCATTACTTATTATTTAATTATAAGTAGCGCGATTGAACTTTGAATTTAGAATCCAAATTTCAAAAGCCGAAATTCGGAATTTAAAAAACCAGTTGTCAAAACTCAGAGTATGCGTAAATTAAAAGAAGGTAATTAGTTATAGGTACTTAAAGTAAACCTTATTATTATACTTGTAATTGGCGACTCCAATCTCGTTTCAGTGAAATGAAGCTGTTCGTAATTTATAACCTTTGAAATGAAAATATCCCCAGGCCCCATTTTCTATTCCAGGGAAACTTTACAGTTATAGCTTCTACAAAAACAGATTTTATTAAAATTTTACCTTGTATTACATAATTAAGTACTTGATTACATATTTAATTTTATATTGGCATATTTTTGCAGAAATTACTTTTATTAGATATTTCAGTAAATTTTTCGTTGACAACAAAGAAGCGTGATTTATTAATCATTTTATTTCATGTTAGTAACATAAAAAGTAAAAAAAATACATTTGTGGTTGACAAATTTAATATGTATAAATAGTTTGTTTATTCCGTAAATGCAAGTTTTTGTTTTTAGATAGATTCAGTCTCTCGTATATGCCGTATACAGCAAAGTGAAATACGAATAAGAGGTGGTTAGTACCTGAAAATAAAACATTACATAGTATAAGCTCAACATAAAAGTAAATATCCTGCGCCAATGAAAAAGTAACAATCCAGTGGGAGCAAAAATCATCTACAGAAAACGGAGTATAAGTAAGAAGAGGTAGAAGCAATATTCGTGATCTTATATTTTTGTAAAAGAACGATACTGCCTACCTCTATAAAAACATCACAAAAAGTCCAAGATGTACCGTATTTATCTTCGATATTTTCTTATTTTTATGTTGTAGCACATTTATTTATAGAGTAACATCTATATTAATACAAAATGTACATAAAAATGTGTGAAATGAAATATGTGAATTTCTTTGTAACGTTGAGTATAGTGCGCGTCAACCAAAAAGAAGGTAGGCAGTATCGTTCTCAGTTTGCATCAGTTCACTACAGTACATAGATATAGATTGATCTAGATACCATTTTGTATGAAATGCAAGGGAGGCACCATGGTGTATGGTGGCTTTCTAACAAAATTTTCCTCTTTTTAATATCAGTATAGATTTATACTTATCATATTTAGCAGCGAGTGTCCATTGCACCTTCTTCATATGCAAGATACAGTCAGCGCTCTACCAAGTTAAAAAACCAAATGTGACATAATGATTGTACCTACTACGACCCTACGACTGAATTTAGCGTTCACAAGTAAGCGCATTGCACTTACTTAAAGGGTAAATAGAGCACTTTGTGGTTTAGTTAAATAATAAATAAATAATAATAAATAATGCTGGACAATCCACACAGCACTATCTAGCCCCAAAGTAAGCTATTCAAAGCTTGTGTTATGGGTACTAGATAACTGATATATTTAATACATTATATACTTACATAGATAGATATTTTTTATTATACATAGAAAACACCCAGACCATCGGAACAAATTTCTGCAGATCGTACACAAATTTGTTCCACGACGGGAATCGAACCCGCAACCTCTTGCGTCGCAGGCAGGCTCTCGCCCGCTGCGCCACAGAGGTCGTCAGAAATCCACTTCAGTGTGAGACAATTCAGACTTCAGAACTTAGAATGCCTACACCTCAACTTCCTGTGTCTATTCTCATAGTTATCGCCGGAATAATATGTTGCACAGGTTACGTTATAATATGCCTTCATACACTGTGGCATAACAATTTTTTTATATATAATTTCTATGAAGGTACTAAGAGTACTGTGGGAATATCTACAGTGCCTGGGAATCAGTCGTGAAGCTTTTTTTAAGGCTAGTTTTTTACTGTTTCTATTTTTACCTACCGATAGTTATTGTACTGTGTTTGTAGCCCAACGAAGGAAAAACACTCACCGAGCTGTACGTAGACATTGTGATAGGGCTGAATTTCAGGGCGGTGAAATATAGAGGCTTCTGTGACCTGTAAGCAATGTGATATCTGCTGTACATGGAAAGTGGATATCCCGCCGGAGAACACAGCGATCAATCACAAAGTCTGTGCATTATTTGACGTATTCAGAATGGATATCCGATGAAAAGTCGAAAGTTAACTGAGTTTTGAGACATTTCAAATTTATCAATAAATTTAATATTTGCCTTTCAAATGAGGCCTGTAATTAATAATGTGATTACATTATTGTCCAAATATATTAAATTTCCAGTGGACTGTGAAAATATGAAACTAATAAAGTAAAATTTTGGGAGCATGAGCAAACGTTTAGAATGGATGATCTCTACCTACATAGGTAGAGATCATCCATTTTTAAAAATGCACGCCCCTCTACCTGCCTTCACCCTCACAAGCAAATGAGGTGTATAGACGCAATACATGCCACCAAGCAATTTCATTCGTCATTCAGTTTCCCGCCAGACATGAAAGTGTCACTTTCACGTACGGCGAGAAACTGAATGACGAATAAAATTATCAGGTGTCATGTATTGTGTCTATACATTTTTTTTTTATTATTATTATTATTATACACCTCATTTGCTTGTGTGGGTGAAGGCAGGTAGAGGGGCGTGCATTTTTAGAATGGATGATCTCTACCTACTTAGAGACCTGCGATCAAGAGATATGTAATGTCTACCGTGTTCTAAACGAAGCCCAAATCACACTCGTTTCCAAGATATCCACTCAGCTATATTGCAACGGACTATCCAAGGTAATTAATCTAATGAGCTCATTCGTTTTTCACAAGCAAATGAGCCAAACGAAGTACCTTTGAAGCACTGTGAGCAGTGCCCGGCGGCAACGCACGTCGCTACGGTACCATTCACTCTCATACACTGCATCTGATACACCTACACTCTGAAACAAATACGTATGTGTTAAGATTATGTATAGCTTGCATTGCCTTAGTCTAAAGGGACCTCTTTCACTGAGAGACCGCGCGAATATTTGTGTAACCGTGGACTATCGACAAATGGCTAGATAGTATTTGTAGGACCTACACATCTACACGTTGTGTGGTGTAGAAACACACTAAAGTTCTCTGTAGTTAGGATGTTAACAAGAGAAAAGTGAATAGGTATCGAGAAAACAACTATTTGACTTACAGCTCTGTAAATATCGTCTGCATACCAACAAACGATTCCCATTTGAGTTACCGCCGCGCCAAGATAGAACTTATTGCTCATTTCTATCCAAGAGTCGAGAAACTGGAAATCACATACATTCATAAATATCATAGATCTACAATTTCCTTAGGTACCTTCCTACCTATCGTTAGTCCGCTTATTACATTCTTCATACAAGCCCATCGGTTTAGGGTACTTGTGACATTGTCTTTCTCGAAACATCTGCTATCTGATCGAAATACGTACTACGCCGAGGTCTTCCCATCTCAACAGTTCCATCCACACTCGCCTGATGCACCTGTTTCGTTTCTTTTCATACATACTTGCCTGTAGACCATCTTAGAGAAAAGAACATAAAGTTAATACTAAAAGCTAAAAAGTTTTTATATTTTAGCATTCAGGCTATGAAACCGGGTTCTAGTGCCTAGAGTTATTTTCACAGAGCACCTTTAGTTATCTTAGTTATGCAACGCTGCTGTATCGAATTACGTTGCAACGTGTTTGTGCTAATTTAGGTTTAGCTTCTGTTCGAAACGTCTTTTTTTTAGTAAAAAGTTATGCTATGGAAAGTTTGTATGACAAAGCTCTTTGTCGTACGTAACTTGCTTAGCCGTGAAATAAGTTAGTCTTTGCTTTAACTTTCATCTGTCTCACCTGTCTGCCATGACTACGTCATATTTATCTATTAAGTCACAAAAAAGTTAGAAAAAAAATTAAGTAAGTTGGTAAAACAGAAAAAACTAAGTAAAACATAACTTTAACTAAAAGCATTTTCCTTATTCTCTAACCGTAGTTCAAATAAATACAATATAAACAATGTACCTACCTACTCTTTCCTACTATCAAACAAAATGCATTTCGTTTAAATAAATACTGAAAAAACTGAAACTGAAACAGCTTCACGACTTTGATCCCCAGGCACGGTAGATATCCCTTCAGATCTCCCAGTACTAAGTAGGTACTAATTCAAGATTCTTTGAGGATGTCTAAGGGGGGTAGTCAGAGGTACGTCCAAACATTACATTTGGCACATACCCACATTTTGCAGTAGTTAGTATTCCAAATAAATACAATGATTCATTACTTATGTACCTAAATACCGTTCGTACAAATGGAATTCAAACAATAGCGCCATTTGTTAAAATGTGCTCTGTTTTTCTTGTACTATAGGTTCTGTTTGGGAGAGTGCAGAAAAACAAGAGAGTAGACTATACTGTAGTGTTTGCAGTATCGCCACTCGTGCATTACGGAACGCTGCCTCTGAAACTACCTTTTTGTTTCCTGTTCAGCGACTAAATACACCTGCACCAATGAGTTTTTGTGAGATCAACAGCTTTGTCAATGTTTTTACACTGAGCTTTGTTGTTTTTGCTTTGTGTACAGTTGAGCACAGAAGTTTTTATGGCTTAGATTTTTGTTTTAAAAGCGGTGTGGTACGAAAACCAATCTCTATGAGAACAACATTGTTTTTAGGTCTGCAGCGCTGCTCACAAAATGTTGGCATACAAAATGCAACAAATGTTTTCATATACCAACGACCGTCACAATAATGGCAACAATGAGAATATGTTGTAGTGTAGATAATATAATAAAAAAAACTGAAATAAGCACTGTCTAAGTCCTTCTTCAGTTTTAAGATGAGACGTTGAATGTTTAGGCCGCAGGAATCTTAATTTTTTTTCAACAATTACAAAGTTTTCAGAACTGATTACTTCACTAACAGGTGAGCGTGAAAGAAAGGGTAAATGAGTAAAAGGATAAAGTAAAGGGTAAAAGGATAAAGTACGTAAAAGTGTAATTTTTTCTTCGATTTTTGGAGCAAAATGTTGCGTGCCAACTATTGCCTATATTTATAACAGACTTTTATAAAAAGAGCGTGTTTTTGTTAACTTCAAATGAAAGCAAAAATGCTTTCTGCATTTAGAAAATCGGATTATGCTTACCACAATGTTGAACGCACAACAACAGATGTTGACAGAGCTAATTAAAACATTAATGAGGTTCGCTACGGAAAATGCATCCTCTAAATCGTTGGTATAGCTAAAACAAGAAAAATAACAGTGAAAATGTGTTCCATCATAAAAATTAATTAGGTACCAAATATTTGTTTATAGGGCTATAATAACTATCAAGTTAGAAATTGAAATGTGTTAATTTTAAGTGATTTCATTGTATTATAATAACTATGTAAGTTATGTAACTACCCATGTACACTGTTCTGTCTGTTTTAAATAAACTTTTACTTTACTTTACTAATATGGTAACAGCAGGGCTATTTTAAAACATTCTGAAATGATTCTTGAAGTGTATTTTTCTCTTATTTATAAGCAACATGGAACTAATAAGTAATCTAACCAAAAAAATAAGACCTAGAGAAGGCGCATTTTTAATGCCTCAGCTGAATCGCCCGGTCCACCAATGAACAATATCATGTTGACTTCTTCTTGTCGTTTCACTAGTTTTTTCTAACAGTGTGGTGAAAGGATTTTAAGTGCGCCTCGTGGAGGCTCTTTTCGAGCACTTGACACAATGTAGTAAATCTTCTTAGGCTCTCCAACATGCTAATTTCCTTACGAAGTTTTCCTTCACCGTTGGAGAGTATGGTTGATTATATCATGTTGTAAATATATAGTAATATATTATACTTAATAAGTCGCTGATGTATTTTCACTACAGCAATAATCTCTTGATAGCAATCCATTGGTCCTGGGTTCTGACTACCGCCATCTCCCATTAAGTTTCGAATTTTCAGTTGAAGAACGCGTAGAAGCATGCTGATGTGACTTGCCATTGTCATGAATAATAAATCGGTAGCCAACATGGCACAGACGGATATACTTCCTGAAATACAAAAAGAACCATGATAACTGTTTTACCTTTACAGCCCTTTTATTATGTAGGTAACACGTGGTTCGTATTGTATTTTTTTTTTTTTTCATTTTAATGGTTTTTCTAGTGTAAATTTGAGTTCTACTTTGAAATTTCAGTGGTATTTCAATTAACATGACTAGAAGTCTTTTCGCAAAATGTAAGCATTTGGATTTAAATTGAAGTGAATGTCAATTTTATAAAAATGAATTAAAACAAACCGCCTTCTAAATTTTGGAAAGAAACCGCCATCAGTTTTTTTAGAATAAATGATGGCCGTACAACGTAATGTGGCTTACTTGACTAAATAGTAAATTGTATTATAAGGGAGCGAAATAATATTTTTACGGCGAGGGCGCTTTTTTGAATCCAAAGCGAAGTGAAGGATTCTAGAGTAGAATCCCGACCTTAGCGAGGAATTCTTTAGTAGAATCCTGAACGTAGCGAGGGATTCAAAGTACGTCGCCCGAGCCAAAAATATATTTTGCTCCCGAGTGGTACACTCTACTTTTCATCACCCACTATGAGAAAATAAAAGGCACGTCATATTTTATTAGTTTTGGCTAAGTACTAGAAGGAGGCCAAAAACACAGATTCTGAAAAATTATTGACGCCTCTTGCATTTCTCCATTCAATAAAGTTACCATAGGCTTTCATATTTTTCTCCCGGGACTTTGCAGGTAATATATTATCCATCACATTTCTTGCGTCAGTTCTAATACTTTCAGGAGTTAATTCTATACTTTCACTGTTGCGCCGTAATTAACTTTCCCGTGCACTTATAGTTTCTCATAGAAAACACCACCTTTGGGTGCACATAAAGGCGAACCAAGTCGTTCTTTTCGAATAGATGGGATGAAAAAGTATTTAACCAATTTCCCTTAACACTGGCAAGGTGTTTGTCGTATGACGGATAGGTGTCATAAAAGGAGCGAAGAAGAAGTAGAATAATTTATGTAACTCGCGATCAGTCGTGAAGGACGGGCACTTCCTAAGCTATAATAACGAAAGATATAAAGTACGTTTATTCATACATATATTTTGTATTTATCAAAGGACATAGTAATTAAAGGTATTTCCACGTCACGGTAATATACCACGCTTGTCGCTCTTTTAGGAATACGTCTAATAGGTCAGATTATAGTATCTGGCACAATGATAGCCTATGGGCGAGGCATCTCTCCTTACATCATGCTAATAGATAGATAGATAGATAGATAATACTTTATTGCACACCACATAATAATTACACATAATATAACAATAAAAAACATCTGAGTGATATACAATGGGCGGTCTTATCGCTAAAAGCGATCTCTTCCAGACAACCTTGGGATGGACTGGATTTGACAAGAACGATAAAGGACGTTGGTGTAGAAAAACAATAAGATATTGCTTACATACTAAATATATATATATATATATATATATATATATATATATATATATATATATATATATATATATATATGTATATATATGTATATGTATATATATGTATATATACCAATACATGCATAGAAATATGATATATAATACCTAATATATATATATACCTACAAAACTAAATAAATATTAATGACACATAATATACCTAATCTACTGGATTGATGAAAAATGATTCAGCAAGAGCTTCTTGAAAATAGGGAGGGATTTAGCAAATCTGACATGTGAAGGGAGAGAATTCCAGAGACGGACAGCTTGTATAGTGAAGGAGTATTCGAGGAAAGTAGAATTATGTGCAGGAGTCTTCAGTTGCAGGGTCTCAGAGGAACGCAGCGAGCGGGGATTGGAGAGATGTAGAAACTCAAAGCGTTCCTTGAGATAGGGAGGAGTGGTAGGGTTAAATAGAATACTGTACAGAAGGGAGAGAATATGGGTATTCCTGCGAAGGCGAATAGGCAGCCACTTTAGTTTATTGCGGAAATCAGAAACGTGGTCATATTTACGTAAGCCGAAAATAAACCGAATGCATACATTTTGAAGGCGCTCAAGTTTGTCGAGGTGTTTTTCAGTAAGATCGGGATAGCAGACGTCAGCGTAATCAAGGATAGGAAGTAAGAGGGACTGTGCCAGTGTAATTTTGGTGGATGTTGGCAAGAAATTACGCAATCTCCGCAATGTAGCGGCTGACGCAAATATCTTTCGACTTAGTTCAGCCAGATGGGGCCCCCATGACATATCCTTATCCATTATAACGCCTAGGTTTTTAACAGTTTTACTAACAGGTATGGGAACACCATCAAAATGAACCGAAGGGAGAATAGACCAGTCAATTCTGGAGATCATCCTAGAGCTACCCACAACAATAACCTGGGTCTTCTTAGGATTCACTTTGAGGCCATAAGCTTTACTCCACGCAAGGATCCGTAACAGGTCACAGTTTATGGCATCAATAGCTACATTTAAATTGTCAACTGATGATTGAGTGTATATTTGGAGGTCATCTGCATAAAGGTGATAGGAGAGTAGGAGAGTGTGAGAAATTGAATTTATAAAAATTGCAAAAAGAAGAGGAGACAGAACGCCGCCCTGTGGTACGCCAGCAGTCAGATCACACCACGATGAATAAGTGTCATCGATCCGTATACGTTGCCGGCGACCAATCAGGTAACTGTGAAACCATTCAATTGCCGTTGGAGATATGTTAAGAGAATGCAGCACAGCCAGAAGAATATCGAAATCAACATTGTTGAACGCATTGCTGAAGTCAAGCAATGACAGCACAGTCACAAGTCCACTGTCCATACCGTGACGAATGTCATCAGTGATCTTGGTCAAGGCCGTCGTCGTGCTATGTCCACGACGAAACCCGGATTGGAGAGGATTGATAAGGAAATTTCGGGAGAGGTATATGCTCAATTGTTGGTGCACCAAGCGCTCCAGTACTTTTGAGAGGAATGGTAGGATGGAAATGGGTCTGTACTCAGAGAACAGGATGGGATTGGATTTTTTGGGCAATGGAATTATTTGGGCGTTTTTCCAAGCTTTAGGGAAGGTGCTGGTGTTATATTTTTTTTTGAGCTGTTTCTTCTAAGGTAACCTTGGAATGGAAAGTAATAGATCAGAGCGGGAATAATGTTCTGATGAAAAAACTACTGAATGTATGTTTTCATATAAAATAAAGTTTTTTAAACTCTACTTTTAACCAAGCATAGACACGTTATGAAGATTTAGGACTAAAATGATGTATTGACAAGAAGTGACCCACCGTAGCACAGGTTCTACCAAGTACCAACTGCGGTTATAGTAGATACTGATATAGATTTATTGAAACGGTGGCGTGCTAGTAACTAACATTATTCCACCTATCATGAATCGCGGGTTTTTTCTTACCTCCGCAACATTCGAAGACGTACGCAATTCCGTGGTAAATTGGCTTAGTTTTGTCAAAAGGGTACAGCAGTAGATAGACGTAGCCCAACCCCGCAGGTACACCTCGTGCTGTGTGGTATATGAATACAGCGATCGGTGTTAGGTTGTAGAACGCAACTCCGAAAACGTTCCAGAAGGTGTACACTAAAAGCAATTCAAAATATTTTTTAATGCGAGATATTTTTGCTATACCTACCGAATGCATGTCATTGAGCCCCCGCAGACTACAGGCTTTCTATCAGCCGATGAGGATGTATACAAGTGCCCATGTTACAACGATTCACAATCGGCTGCTATTAAATACTAGCAGCCGGAACGGACCAAAATATCGACCGCAGATTTTTTTTTGCACAAGCGCTCATAGTAAAAAAACATTCTCCTTTCATCACTTCGTTTAATGTTTCATTATCATCTCAAATTTCGAAAATGCGATGAAGTTAAAAGATACGATTGTGTGTTATTAAGATACATAAGGGAATAAAAAATCTTTTGAGCTACATCAACTTACGAATCTGTCTGTTCCTAAGAGCAGAAAGGCTCTCGCTCTTGATTTCAACCTCCCCCTTGTCCTGGATTGAGACCGGCCAGATGTCTGCCAATTCGCCGACTAGCTGCCTAAATTTGTGACGCTTCAACCAAATTGTTACCAGTTTACCAATGCCTGAAAAATAATCTCTTTCTTAATAGTAACCGCCCTGTAATTTTAAGTTCATTTCCATTTACTATGTTTCCTTAAATAAATGGATAATAATAATTTTAAATATCAAGTAACTTGTGAAATATAAAAGAGGTAAAAATGGGCACTCTGCACCCCTGGTACTTTACTCAAGTCTCTCCTCCAAGTCAATCCAAAGCCTAACTAAGCTATTTTGCCATGTCTAAATTTGTTGTGGGTTAGTTAAAATAAATAGAGCCTCTGCTTCTCTTTCAGCGTCATGGCCACAGAATACTTAGTAACACTAAAAAGGGATATATTGCTCCTAGTAAATGACATACTTCAAAAGTGTGAGGGACGAAATGCCCAATATACCAGCTATACGACTTGGGATACTTTTTTTTTTTATACAACTAGCTGATGGAACAAGCAGATGGCCCACCTGATGTTAAGTGGTAACCATCACCTATAAACAAAACATTGCCCCGTAGGTCACGCACAATAGGAGCGTGCCCTACGATGCACTGCCCTGCGTCCATCAACTTGAGGCATACAGATGTTAAGCCTCATGTGCCTGTAATTACACCGGCGACCACACTCTTCAAACCGAAACACAGCGTTGCTGCTTGGCGGCAGAAAAAGGAACAGAATAGGAAGGAAAGGAATACGTATTTTCAGTCGGTCCTTTGTAATATTTTTTTATATTAAAAATTTATTAGATGCCTATTATTTAATAGCTTGTGCGCCTCATGTATGCAGCCTTGCCTTGGGATCAGGCAGGGCTGTGAATAGTACTACTAAGGTACTATTACTACTAGCAAAAATAGTCAAATAAATGCTTTTCTGATATACCATATCATCTATGACGTAGGTAATAGGTACTCACTCATAAGTCCATAGCCAGCAATATGCAAATAACTACCAATCAGACCCTCCATCACACCATCTGAATTTATCATATCCCTGGCAATGTACATGTACTGGCCCAAAATCATATAGAACAAAATCGCAAAAGTGAAATTAAAAGCGATGTACAACTTCAATTTCCCTCGGAAATGTTTGGGTATGTCATCGATCAAAGGTATACCCATAGTGCTGGTGCACAAATTGCATATTATAAGTGTTTTGTGGATTTCTTTTTTGGCCTGACTTATATTGGCGTCTGCCATCTTTGATGCTACTACTACGAGTATCAATGGTAAAAAGGATTCAAGATATTTGCTTTGTAATAAAACTTAGACATTAGTATAATCACTCTCAAAATAACTTTTGTTACAAATTATACTGTTCGTCTACTACTTGATATATAATTTTATGAAAGTTTTTCATAAAGATTCACCCTAATAATGTAGGTAACCAACTTGGAAAGTTCACAAAACTTTTGTAAGCGTACGTAGGTATTGTAATAAATATTGTATTAAGTACATGTAATTTTTATATTATAGTAATTCCGTTATAAGTAATTATTCGAACAGATTAAATGTGAATTTATATAGCAACTATTATAATCGCAAGGTGAAATATATCTTGGTTTTTGTGACCTGTCAACAAAGGGGAATAAAGATTTTATGGCGACAGGTAGCCACCTAAAATTTTATGTGCATATTTCATCACGTAGTTCATAGAGAATACTTTATTTTAAAAGCAATACGAGCAATGGCCATCGTAAACCTATACTACAACGGCTATTGTTCGGCACCAATGTTACTGTTCCATGAAATGGAAGTACAATTTTTAATACCAAAATACAGTTAGTGTAAGTTATATTGCAGCAAGTTATCAGATTGGTAAATAAATTTTTATTTACTTTTATGCACAAAACCATTTCTTTCATATAAAATAACTCTCGTAATAAGAATCTGATTACACTTGGCTGGATTACATAAAAAAAACTCTCCTTGAGCCAATAAAATAAAGTCTTCGTGATTTTCTAATGTGTAGGTAAACACTATAAAAATAACTAACAAAATACATTTATACTATTCCCCCTCCAAAAGCTTATTTTATTTACTGAAAACAGTGATTACTAGTAGTTCGCCCCGAACTGAGATTTCGTGACGCGACGCGAACGCTCCGAAAATATAAGTACCTAAGTAGTAGTCAGAGGCAAGTCCAAACTTTGTGTTTGGACTCTCTGGCTGCTATCTACTAAGTATGGTAACCAAGTTTCAACTGAGTTGGCCTATTTATTGAAGAGTTCCGTTGAACAGACCTTGGCTCCATTATCAGAACAGGTCGCTATCACCATTTAATGAGAACCAAGTACCTTATTAATTTATTTTCAGAAAAAAATATTTGAAAAAGCAAAGGAACTGACCGACCAGTAGAAAAACCTTGACGCCGACGAAACTCTTAGAAATGAGAGCTCTTGGGTCGTTGGTTATCTTAATTTAACTTTTTTGTTGTATGTCAAAAACTGGGCTACCTAGAAAAAAAATTAAAATGGTTTTGGAATGTCCAAACCAAGCCCTTTCATATGACATATATCTTTATTTTTTTGTGTAACTTTTTTAATTTTCGCCCCCTTAAAAACCCCTATATTTTAGTAACCCCTTATCTGATTTTACTTACCAGTAGAAATTTACTTACCAGTAAATTTCTCAAGTACAAGCTATCGACTTACCAAATTTCATGCAGATCGGATAAACGGTTCTCAAGTTATCGTCGGACAAACATACATACACACATAAAATACCAAATCGCCCAAGTTGTTTGTAAGATTTTCGTTCGCTTCGCTCACTCAATCAAAAAATCACTTTTGCTCACTAGTGAGTAAAAGTGCTCTATCTCTCGGTTTCGCTCAAACAGAATGTAGAGCGCACCAATACACGACCTCGACCAAGTCCTCTTACTCACTGTTTTGGTGTTTGAAAAATTTTGTGACTGAAAAGATGTTGAAAACTGTTGCTTTAGCACAAAAATTATGAAAAATGTGAGGTAAGTTAACGACCGAAAATGCGTGTATCATCTTTAGATCTAAACGTTATTTGCGTCTTGTATGTTTCTTTTACCAAAATGTAGCATGAGTAATTTGTGATTGCATGCGTCCAACATACTCGCCTGGAAGAATCTAAAAGCTCTTTAAGGTACTGACACACGTGCTAAAAATAAGCATGCTTATTATGAGCATGCTCTAAAATCAACTAACGTACGACCAAATAAGCATGCTTATTTACTCGCAAGACCTGTTCACACGTGCTTTTATTGAGCAAGGCTCGAATATAGCATGCTTTTAGCTCGAAAATAAGCACGTATGTACCTTTACAGTGGGCTGTGTTGGCTGCGGTCGCCCAAAGACCCTAATCCGCTTGGCTAGCCCACCTGTATGTCCAGCAAAATGAGCACGTGCGCCCCAAAGCTCGCTTCAAAGGTAAAACAGTATTTTTTATTTCACGAAGCAGAATGTTTGATCGTAAATATAGGGTGTTTGCTGCAATACTTTACTCGCCGCCCGGTGAATACCGCCGTAGGTAAGTAGTAACGAACTATGCCCATTTGTGTAACCGCTGCGCCAAGGTAGAACTTATTGCTCATTTCCATCCACCGGTCGAGAAACTGAGAAAAATAATGCATTCCATTTTCGAAATTGCTTTTTACGTTGATGCGTTCATGGTAAGTGGTTTACTCGGTCTTACTTTACAAACCATTTTATCCCACTACTATTCTAAACGCGAAAGTTTGTAAGTACGGATGGATGGATGGATGTTCGTTACTCTTTCACGCCGGAACGGCTGAACTGATCTGGATAAAACTTTATAGTCTGGAATAGCACATAGTCTACTTTATATCCCGTGGGAATACCGGGATTTAAATCTGCGCGGGTGAAACCGCAGGGCGCTACTAGTTAGTAATATTATAGACGCGAAAGTTTGTATGTATGGATGGATGTTTGTTACTCTTTCACGCCGGAACGGCTGAACGGATCTGGATGAAACTTTGCAGAGAGATAGACTATAGTCTGGAATAGCACATGGCTACTTTTTATCCAGTTGGAATACCGGGATTTAAATCTGCGCGGGTGAACCGCGGGGGGCAACTAGTTAAGGTGAAGACAAGAGCTAATGTGACTCTCGGTCGCACGTTTTGACTTGTTGAAGGATATAAAATCACTAAACCAATTTTCGAAAAATCGCAAACAACCATTTTGTGTGCAATCACATTGCGCACAGTTCAGTAAAAAAAATCATTTTGATCGGTACAAGTTTTCCTACTTAAAAGTTTGCTTTTCTAGTTTTCGTACATAAGCCACCTTTTGAGTAGGAAAACTGGCATCAATCAAAGTCAAATTTTTACTAAACTGTGTGCAATGTGATTGCACACAAAATGGTTGTTTGCGATTTTTCAAAATTGTACTTAATGATTTTATATCTTTCAAAATGTCGAATCGTGCGAGCGAGAAAAATATTAGGTGTTGTCAACGCCTTAATAATAAATCATTAGGTTGTTTATCCTTCAACGTAGTACCTAAGTACACACGTAAGGTAAGTTGGACAGATTGGGATACAACCCATATAATAATATAAATATGTGCCGTAAACACGAGTTCGCATTGCAACACATTGACAATTGAGAAAAATGACTAACGCGCGTTTCATCTAAATTGGCTCATTTGAATAATTTCATGTCAGATCCGGCGTCTTTTTCCTCTGAATCGTAAAAAGTGAAAACGGCGGATTGGAACCCCAATTCTTACTCAACATGATTTCCTCCTACCCAATACCTACATCCCATTAGATCAAAGGTTCTAATTTCCGTGATTGACAATTTGGCTGTGTTCGCTGAGTTGCAAGTCGATTTCCTACAAATCAGCGGCCCGATTACGCTAATGTCTGGCTATCGAGATGGCTTTCAGTTTGACATTTGATTCCCATTCATCCAAGGAATATAGCATCCATCCCAAGAAATTTAGATACTAGATCCATCCATTTGTTGCTATTACACTATGGGAATCGAATGCTCTCGTCAGAGAGTATTATATTCCAAGATCGAATATCAAACTGAAAGCCATCTCGATAGCCAGACACTAGCATAATCGGGCCCCAGAGCTTTCATAGGCCGACGGCGGCGGAGGGCGGGGCGAACCGTGCTTACGTAATAAATTGTTGCCAATTTACAATTTCAGTGTAACAGCGTGTTTGATTTCTGACTTAATTATTCCAATTTCACCGCAAACGATGTCAACTGCAATCATTCAATTCATCGTTGTGAGGGCACCGCCAGCTCAGTTTGACCTGTGGTGTCAATGATGTGTTGCTTGCATGCATACATGTTGCACAAAAGCAAACTTTTTTAAACTGAATGGAAAGCAAAATAAATACAAATCTTACTTCATTACATGAAATTCAATGGTTTTTTTTTTACTTATTTAGTACTAGCTGGTACCCGCGACTTCGTCTGCGTACTTTTAATCTCTTCATCTCTTTTTTTCGCAATAAAAGGTAGCCTATGTTCTTTCTCAGGGTCTAAAGATTGTCTGTGCCAAATTTCATCAAAATCGGTGGAGAGGTTTAAGCGGGAAAGCGTAACAGACAGACAGACAGACAGACAGAGTTACTTTCGCATTTATAATATTAGTTGGGATTTGTACCAATATTAACATTAGCATGCTGATGTACCTATATAGGTATTTTTTAAGCTTTGGTGGTTACTTAGATAAGGTATGTACTTAAAATTAAGCTTACAACTGCATGTCAATTATGGAAGCACGCTGGCAGTACTGTAGCAGATGCTATGTATGTATTATAAAAGTTATGTTGTAGCTTCGGCTTGGAGTAGTCAACTTACGACAAGTTGGCGCCACTAACAAACCAAGTCCGTGATATTATGCAGATTACTCGCATCTGGCAACACCTGGGTTGCTTGTACTTGCAAAATTGCATTTCATACCGCTCAACATTATTGTAGAATGTTCATTCTACTCTCTGAACAGAATGTAAACTATCGGTAAGCTGGGGTGTTATTCACTATGACCAACCCAATCGCGTTTGCGTTTAGATCACGTTGTGACGTCACACGGTTAGGGTAAAGTATCTCCTATGTCAGAAAAAATAAAGTCCAAGATCACGTTGTGACTTCACACGGCTTGGAGCAAGGAATCTCCTATGTCATAGAGAATAATGCCCCTGGGTGTCGCGCACATTTCTCTTTGTTCTATCCATGCAACAGAGGTATTTATTTATTCATGTTAGGTATCTAACTTGGATAGACATATGAAGATTATCATAATATGGCCCTCCAGATGCGAAGTGGTAACTATCACCCAAAACAAATCCAAGCCTCAGAAGTCTCGCCCGTGCGCGCTGCGATGCGCTGCTTTTCAACTTGAGGCATTGTTAAAGACTCTTAGGCATGTGCACTGATTGGCTCCACCAAAAACCCTTAAAAGTTCAAACCATAACACAGCAACTGTGCTTGGTGGCAGAAAGCCCTTAAAAAAGAGCTCTTCCTTATTAAGACTACACCAGCCACCAGCGTGGCTTAGTTGTTGTTTACAAACTATCCTTCAACTTTAAGCAGCGCCGGCCTCACCTGCCCGCGAACCCGGGATTAGGTTGCCGGAATTCAGCTGGCTTTGCAATATTACAATAAGAAGCCTAGATAGGTGTATATTGGTTTCCCCTCATGATTTTGACCCGTGGCTCAAAAGTATAATGAAAAAATCGAAATAGTACCTTTTTTTTAACTTAATAGACCGTTCTTTGGCCACGATCTCGCCTGGTGGTACCTGATGTAATCCAAACTGAATGGAAATTATTATAATTTTGTGTATCTATTGTTGGAAATATATAAAAAATACACTTATTAAATCGAAAAAAACTAAGAAAATCCTGTGATAACTTATTTATTCTGGTTTCTTCTGTGGTATAACCCTTTTACCTACTAAGTTGGTCGAATCCAGCCTTAGAAATATTGCATTTTATGCATTTTCAATATTATCAACATTGAACAAAGAAATACAAAGGAGAATTATTTTGTTAACAAAGCAAAGTAAATTCAACGGCTTACAGGAACTCATTGGCTCTGCACTAGAGGCGAGTTCGAGCGAAGTAAGGAGAAATGTAAGGGCTCTGACCGGCTCATCTCCTTACGAGCCAGACTTGAAGCCTTTCTACACATATACTTACACATGATTTTACTAGACATATTCTGAGTAACGTGATTTCTGTACGAACCATGCGATATGAGTACATAAAGGAAAATAAGCTACTCTTGCATTTTTGCTGTAAGTTGTTAGATAGGAATTAATTACCTTGGCAAATAAAGCTAACTAAGAGCGGATTTTACCATGGATGATGATATTGAAAAATTATTTCAATCTTTATTTTTGTCAATTCTTCAGTAAGGTGTAGTAGTGGTAAGGTGTATTTCGAACGTAGAGCGTTCAAGAAGTAAAACTCACCCTATATTTAATTCTCTTCGAGATTCGTAACCATCAGTTACGGTAGAAGCAAAATTCTACTCTTTTTTCGTCTTACTATACCGACTTCTTATTTCGTAATAGTTTCTGTGAATATGAAATTTTTTAACACTTAAAATTTTTACAAAAATTGTAAAAATATACGAACAAATTTTAATGCAATATTGTATAAATAAATAATTCCAAAGTTAAATAAGTATACTCTTAGGTACATTTAAGTTAATGTTGAGATAATATCATGACTCAAAACGCAGACAGACATTTAAGAAACACAAAACTCAATCGTCAGCCATAACCAGCAAAGAGAAACGTCTGAAAATATTGCTTTCACAGATTGCAAATTTATTGATATATGCGGTCTCGTTATCAATCCCATCTGGGTTGTATTGTCGCCCAGAACGACAATTCTACAAGGCAGTTTCAACGCCCGTTCATTAAGCGGCTGACACTCGTGAAACAACTCGCTCTCACATAAATCTCATTACATACGAATCCTACTTAAGCCGCTTAGTAGTAAAACTTTTTAGTCTTAAACTTTTTATCAAAATGACAAAATATATTTTTATCCAACAAACAAGCTAACCTTCACCTGATCGAAACTCTCGTCCAAGGAATTTGAACACTCGTCAGATAGCATTATATTCCTTGTATGAAAATCGACTACCTATATGAACGCCTGCAATACCAGAGAAAAAACTAGCGTGTAGTCCTTTAACATACATGTACCGCCCATTTTGAAGTACCCTATACTAGTCTTTGGGGAAAACAGCAGGGAGATCATTCCACAGTCTGAACATCGCGGGATTGCGAATCTGATGTAATAAAAACTAGCTTGCGCGTTCGCTCGGCATATCAGCACATCTGCAATGCACTAAACCGACCATTAACGAAGATCTGA
Organism: Plemyria rubiginata; assembly: GCA_963576535.1. Classification (NCBI taxonomy): domain Eukaryota; kingdom Metazoa; phylum Arthropoda; class Insecta; order Lepidoptera; family Geometridae; genus Plemyria; species Plemyria rubiginata. The sequence continues at coordinate 8,409,985 of OY754908.1, read as the reverse complement.
AGATATAATAATGAATCTGCGTCTGACAGGGGCGGAACAAGGTCGAAATGGCTCTGACATGGCGCTTGAATCAAGGCCACATTATGTTGAAAGTTGAGAAGGCATGTGCGGAATCATAATGCTGATGGTAAATGAGTCTATAACTTTCAAGGAAAACAGAATTAATTGTATCAATCTGCTTAGGAACCTTGAGAAAAGTAAGTTCTTTGCCAAATAATAAGTTCTAGGAGAAAAATATTACAAAAGTCTAGCAAACATAATATTATTATTTTTTTGATTTTATTTATTTATTCTTAATCCAAACCGTTTTCCATAATATAAAATTTTGAAACGTGCGAACGACAAGTTATTTGACGGTAGTCTGCGTCTTAAACAGCTTTTAAAAGTCCTAATTCAGCCCTGTCTGAACTGCATCGAGGTTACCCTTGCTGCCATGGACGTCTCCACTTCAATTTGTGTCCAGAGCCGTTCGCAACAGAATTCAATTACAGATACATGAATAAACATTTGCTTTTTCTCTAGCGACTCCATTTTAACCGAATGAACGGATAAGATAAGTGTGATTGTGGACAAACTTCGATGCGAGGAAAAAATCAACGTGAACTTGGTATTTCGTTTCACCCAATTTATGTAGGTAAGTAACGTGCTCCTCACCTCATGATAAGTATAATTGTTAGCCATACGTGCCCTGATAAAATGATCTTATCTCAGAAATATCCTATCCTATATCCATGGATGGATGGATGGGTGTTTGTTACTCTCTCACGCCGGAACGGCTGAACGGATCTGGATGAAACTTGGCAGAGAGATAGATTATAGTCTAGAATAGTACATAGGCTACTTTTTATCCCGTGGGAATACCGGGATTCAAATCTGCACGGGTGAAACCGCGGGGCGCAACTAGTACAAGATAATTTTACTAATTGGCTAGGCGCAAGATTAGATCGAGTATGGGGTAAATAAACGAAAAGGCAGTTGAGCTTGCCTTTTGTCACGTAAGGAGGATATTAAATAGTTTTTACATCGTTTTTCTTTGACTACTTACTGACCTGCATATTAACACAGGTATTTAATGATTTATTAATTCATTCACTCATTTGTTTATTTTATTTACTTACAGGAAGACCAACAGCTAATTTAAATTTAAGAATATTTAAAAGAATGACTTTTGAGACCATTTTGAAGAACAATGTCGTTGTTTCAGATTTCCTTTAAAAAACAGCGAAGTTGAAACGTTTATGGAACAGTGTCTTCTAGGCAATATAAGTTAGTTGCAGTGAGCGCGCGTTTTACTTTGCTGTCGCAGCAATTTACTGCACTGATAGAACTTTTACTAGTTTTTTAGTTTATTACACCTATTTTGCCACTACTTTACCAGCTGTTAATATGTAGGTTAATATAACAAAACAGTAAAGTAAATTTATACTAGTAGTGATGAGTGAAATAAGTAACTTGTCTCTCTCTCTCTTTCTTATCTTATCTAGATAAGCATGCTACACCGTGGACCGCATCTTCACATAACATTAGGTAAGATTGCGGACAAAAGTTTTGTCTGTTAAAAAAACTTATGTCGTGCTGTTTATGAATGAGTGGTCAATGACTTTTATACTGTTGATATAAGAAACAAAATGCGATGAACAGAAAACAGTAAAACCTAAAATCACTGCAGTTCTATGTGGCACCGGTGGTCTAGTGGAAGTGACCCCGCCTTCCGATCGTAAGGTCGCAGGTTCGAATCCGGTCGTGCACCAATGAATTTTTCTATCGAAAAATTTATGTGCGCAATGCCAGTGCTCTTAAACGGTGAAGGAAAACATCGTGAGGAAACCAGTTAGTATTCTAACAGCGGCGATGGGCTTGCAACCTGTCACGTATGGAATACTAACTACTGCAAAATGTGGGTATGTGCCAAATGTAATGTTTGGACGTACCTCTGACTACCCCCCTTAGACATCCTCAAAGAATCTTGAATTAGTACCTACTTGGTACTGGGAGATCTGAAGGGATATCTACCGTGCCTGGGGATCAAAGTCGTGAAGCTGTTTCAGTTTGTTTTTTCAGTTTTTTTCTATGTGGCAAAATCGCAACTTTGACTATAGTGGAAAGCTGCATTGCATAAGCTCTTTTCTCTACAATTCACTGCCCTAGTCGATCAACTTGAGGCATACAGATGTGCCTATAATTTCACCGGCAACTGCACCCTCCGGATTAAAACAGCAACGCTGTCGGTAGAAATAAACATGGTGATGGCTAATAGTTATCTAACTAGTTATATAATGTAAAATTCAAAATAGAATCGGCAGTGTAAGAACATACAGCAATAGATTGCGTGAGGCACAAACAAATCCCTGCGAACGATGTGCAATAAATCGTACACGGATGACAGATCTCGTAGGCAAACACCAGCTCTCTGCCTTTTAACACTTTATATGGAAATGCAAAATACTTTGTGATTTATGAAGGACGTATATCAGGAATCTGGAGTTTGGATATACGGCCTGACGTTTCACGCTAAACGTTTATTGTTAAGTTTGTTTATTGCGTGCTTCAATACTGTAGGTATACGAGAACGAGGACTGAATTGTACGAACGAACGAATATAATTATATTTATCATAAAATTAAAATTAAATAAATAATGCTGGACAATCCACACAGCACCATCTAGCTTAACATATGTATGCCAAAAGTTGATGGACGCAGGGCAGTGCATCGTAGGGGTGTTATGATGCAAGGTTTTGTTATAGGTGATGGTTACCACTTAAGAGTCCGGTGACAGCGGCTCGCAATTTCGAGGTGCAATTGGCTATTATTTCATTTTATTTCATTTCGGGGAGGTTGTTTGAAAGAATAACTCTAAAGAAACACGCATAAACACTGTTCGAACACAAATAATACAATAATATAAGGGAAATGTGCTTGAGTCAGAAATCATTTTGGTATTAGGTAAATGTAAGACCAAACATACTAATACCAAAATGATTTCTGATTCGGGCATGTTTCCCTTATATTATTGTATTATTTGTGTTCGAACAGTATTTATGCGTGTTTCGTTAGAGTTATTTTTTCAAACAACCTCCCCGAAATGAAATAAAATGAAATAATAGCCAATCGCACCTCGAAATTGCGAGCCGCTGTCACCGAAGCCTTAACATCAGGTATAATCATCAGTTGTATAAAAAAACTGGTTGTTCCAGAGGAAAAAAACCATGGAAACAACCATGGTCCACGAGATCCACCTTAGTTCACCAGGCTGTACGGGGCATAGTAGCCGATACCTATGGAACGAAATAAACATAGTTGCCTGTACCTTGCTTGCACTTGTTTGTAGATCTGGTATGTCGGTAGATCTGTACTTTCCTAAAGAATTGAATGTAAGAAAACGCAGATACTTTTACATGTTACAAAGCGAACAGAGTCTCTATCTCAATTGTCTTGAAGAGCGCTTGTAATTCGGCACCTTAAGTAAAGCGACAAAAACCTGAGCTCAAAGGCACTTCACAGTAGCCAAATGCTAATGGCACGCGGGCGTCTGTCGTCCGTATGTTTATAGAACTTGAAGAAGTAGAAATAGAGTTCAAAGTTGCGAATCTCTGTATTGAAGCCAACATACATCACACTTAATTAAGTCACTAGTGAGCGAGGTACGAGTACCTTGCATACTGCCGAAGGCTTCACTGGAGAGCCCTAAAAGAGCACGCACTTAAATGTTTTTAACTTACTTCATAGATATTTGAAGTTTTTTTAAGGCAAATTAAACTTGAAAAAACGCTGGAAGCTATTTTCGTTCCAATTCAACAGCCACCTTATTTACTTTCACAAATAACCTTTGTGAAAATTGGTTGTTTTTATGTGGCTTAACTTTGATTTACATTTAGATGAGAAAATACGAGCCTAAAATAACAATATTTCGCTCTTAGATTCCATTATTTTTTATAGCAAGCATTAATTAATTATTAATAGGCTAGCAAAATATTGAATAGTCGGGCAACATTATTCATAATAATGTAATGGACATGACTATGACAAAATATTACCAGGGTTGCTTGGAAGAGATCGCTCTCAGTGATAAGGTCGCCCATTGTTTTACCTTAAAGTATGATTTTACTCTGTAATAAGTTTTTGTGTAGTGAACCATAGAGTTAAAAAAAACGAAGACGTACAATGTAGTTAGTGTAGGTACAGTGTTGACAAGCGTTATAAAATCACTGAATGTGATTATATAAAATCGCAAACAACTATGCTTGAAAGTTTTTTCAGCAAAACTGATGCTGATCACCGTCTTAACGTTTTTAAATAGAATAGAATAGAAGATAAATAAAAATAGTTAAAATTACCTACTTGTATTCAAACTCAAATATAAGCATTAGTATTATTCCATAGAGGTACAAAATTCAACGTCTAAATTTATTTCTCACAAACCTTACCTACAAAATATGTAGCTTTTGAAAAGAAACTCAAGTGAACGAGGTCTACGCCGTAGCGGGTTCGTAGCCTCTGGCAGCGTAGCTTGTCGAGCCGCCTAATAAAGCTCTTGTATAGTCCTCAAGTCGAGAAGTTAATTTACCCAGTGATAATATTGCCCTCTTTATGTTCAGGTGCGTTTTTCAAGTCTCATTACCTGCCAGAATTTGTTTGCTACGAGTTAATAAGTGTCTACGGAGCGTAGCAATGTCTTGTTATATTTCCTATCTGGTGTCTTTTTGTAGAGGGTTATTTAAGTAATTTTACTGTTAGAATTTTAGAAATGAATCAAATCGAAACGGTATTTATTCAGTACTAGGATCACTTTGAATGAAATATGTTAAACAGATGGGAGCATTGTTTTTTTATTAAATTATTTTCCTTGTCGTAATATCCTAAATAAATGATTAATTATTATAATCATTACAGAAGTTTCAAGTTATGAAACTTCTGTAATAATTATTATAATCCATAAATAAAGTATGCTTTGAAAGTTCAGAAGCGTTAATAATTTACTATTGGACCCGCGCAACTTCATCCGGATGAAGCTTTAAATGAATGAAAACTTCCATAATATGACCCTCTTATTCATAATCCCTGCCATTTTATAACGCTCTATAGAGTATTCTTGTCACTGTCACTTTCATGCCAACGAAAAGAGACAGCAACAGACTTATCCGTCTGATAAGCTATTGGCGCGCTCAAAGACCATTAATGAATTAGGGCCTAAGACACTAAAACAAAACTCGGACGCGAGCAACAGCTTTCCCCCGGTATCGGAATGTTCGATCAACACAAATCGGCTGTCAAGTCACTTGCTATTTCAGATTTTACTTCAAACTAGATAGATATAGTAAGTGATTTGACAGTCGATTAGTGTTGATCGAGCTTGCAGAAACCGGGTTTAAGTGAGTTGACTTCTCATTTACCTGTAAAATATAGATTACCTACATTTATTTATGAGTGACAAAACCTTTTCCCGGAACCTTACAACAAATCTTTCCACTTTTTCCGTCTTTAACGATTTCCAGTTAAAGCGACGGCTATCTTTTGATCCCGGGTTCCTTTACCTGACGGCTCTCCATTCAAATGTATATGTCCAACTGTACAAACGCAATCCTGGCACACAATGTGGGTGATTTAAATCGATCCTATCAGTAGGCTTCCACGGCTGCGAATGGTAAATTTAAACTTTGACTTGAGAAGAGAAACTCAATGTAACTGCGATTCATACCTTTTATACTCCTGCTGGTAGTAGCTCTGCCTTTGGCGCCGTAGGCTGTGGGTTCGATCCCCACCGAGAACAAACATTTGTGTGATGAACATAGATGTTTCTTCTCTGTCTGGGTGTTATACATTTTTATAAGTACCTATGTATTTACCAAAAAATATATAGTAGAAAGTATAATATCAGTTATCAGGTTCCCATATTACAAGCTTTGGCATAATTTTGGGCAAGGTGCTGTGTGGAAAGTCCACCAATATTTATGTATACTACTTGCTGATGGAACAAGACTTGGCGCACTTGATCTTAAAAGGTTACCATCACCAATAACAAAGCATTGCCTCCCAAATTATGAACGATGAACTTATAATTTCACCGGCACCTACACCACTTCAAACTGAAACACGGCGACGCTGCTTGGTGGCATGAGAACTTCCCCGGGCGAGCCCTTCACAAAGAGCTGACAACAATTATAACCAACAACATTAGTTAGGACGAACTGATAAGAGTTTCGCCATGGTTTGACCAAAATGTCTCAGTAAATTTGCATTTAAATAAAGGAGCAAAGGTACCATGAATAAACATATCGGTCGGTAAGTTATTTCCTGTTTTATCACGTCCTATCTGACGCAGAAGTTATTATAATGCTAGCAGCTGCCTGCGGCTTCGCTCGCGTATTTGGTGATTGCTGACCTAATATTTAAGGCATAGACAAGAGCTAACTCTTGCTCGCACGTTTTGACATTTTCAAAGATATAAAATGACTAAAACCATTTTCAGAAATTCGCAATCAACCATTTTGTGTTCATTGCCACAGTTTAGTAAAAAAACTATACATGTTTTCCTACTCAAAGTTTGCTTTACCTACTAGTTTTTGTACTTACAAAATGTTGAGTAAGAAAACTTGTATCGATTATAATGTTTTTTTACTAAACTGTGTGCAATATGATTGCACACAAAATGGTTGCTAGCGATTTTTCTAAATTCATTGAGTGATTTTATATGTTCCAACATGTCGAAACGTATGAGCGAGAGGTACATTAGCTTTTGTATTCGCTGGGTTCGTTCATGTTTTCCAGCCCACGGTATTTTTTCGGAATCAAAGTACCTATCTAGCTTATATGCTAACCCGAATTAAAAACTTTATGCGTACTAACTTTCATCTGGGTAGGGATGTGATAGAGATCTCAATTCCTTGGATAGAGCCAAAGGCATCAAAACATCCGAACATCATACATCATAACATTCATATACTAATAGCAAATATAATGGGATGCAGGATGATTTGGAAGCCGGGTAGCGGTGCCTCACATGCTCGTGTTTATATGGATAAAGCTGTAAAAATCTTGAGGACGACCGGCGGGACAACAATCGAAGGCTCAGTCCCTCCAAGATGGCACAGTTGTGATTTGGGCTCCATTGTGTTCTTTATAAAAGATTTTTTGTGCACCCGAAACTTGAAAGCTTCTTTGGATAGGTAGGGAATACTTATGATTCAATTCATACTTTATAGAACACTATTTTTAGTTTTGAAAATTTGTGAGTGTGTATGTAAGTACACGTTTTATATATTTGTTGTTTTTCTAATGTAGACAGTGCTGCACCTGTGTTTGTACGGCAAATAAAACTTTTTTATTCTATGCTCTCTCTTTATAATACTCATCTCTGCATATTTTGGTAGTGAATAGAGACCTGGAATATCATAAAGAACTATAAGTACGACCATAATGTGCGCGGATGCCAATGCATTATAGTTTTTAAACTTTAGTATTAGTAGTATCTTTATTTTACCTGTTTGTATGTTACATTATTTTATTTTGTATCGTTACAAGGATTGTACAAAATAATCAAGCCGTAGATTTGTTGCCTGTTTTTCTATTTTTAGTTTCCTGGAACTGGTGGTCCTTGCTACTGAATAACCTTTTGACTTTGACTTTGGTCGTTCAATTTGTTTGTAAATGTCCCTTTATAATTTTGATCGATCGGAGTGCGAAGGTTTGAAGCTTGAATAAAATAAAATCCGATACCTGGTTTTAAGCCTTCATCGCCGTTCACAATGGCGGAATGCCTGCAGCTAAGCGCTAAAACCGTACATTTTTGTAAAATCCCAGCTTTTAGTTTTAGTTTTATTTCCCAGAGGGAGGATGAGACCGGAAGTAATAGCGAGGCAGTGAAGTTTCATGGTAATACAAAATATAAAGTTTTTAGAATAAGCACAATTTTCTAGTTATTCTCTAGGGACTGTAGACGAGAGATCTCATTATCTTAATATTTACATGCTTCCAGTCTATTTATTTCATCTTGTTTTCTAATTAGGTAAATATTTAACGAGTTTTCAATGGATCCAAAGTACAGCCAAGGAAAACAAGCATTTCAAAATCAGGAAGGCACAACACGAGATGTAACTTAATACAAGCAACAAATGAAAATTTAACGTAAGTAATATTATTAACAATTTATTCCGCACGGTAATGGAGAACGGAAGCAGCGGTAGACAAGTGGGTGTCGTGGAAACAAATCACTTGGAAAATTATTAGGGTGAGTTCCGTGCTCGACCCAAACATAGAAATAACTTTAAGAATCTTGGTCAATAATTATTATCGAGTAACGGAAAATAGTCTGCTAACTAATCAATTAATATGAGTCAAAGGATCACTTTTAAACGTCTTATAGCTAGGTATCAACATCACGCCATAATTTAATTAGAACAGTGCTAAATTCTTAGTGGATGAGTTATATTATGAATGATTAAAAAGTGTTTTACCATGCTATTAAAAACTAGGGCTATTTAAAACCTTCAGAGACGTTAATTTGCCTGTTTTGTTTATAAGCAAACTGACGTTTCCAAACGAAAACCAAAACAAACAAAAAGCAAGAATAAATAATGCAGGCACCTATATGAGGCGGTAACCTACGAGGTTTTTAAAAAACAGAACGAAAGCATCCTACCGTGCTATTTTGTTACGGACTCGTCACAAGCAGGTAGGTAGGTATCTAAATGATTTTGTACGCCTGTAATGGTAGGATTTTAATGATACTTAGAATTTTATGAAGACCTTTATTTACCATGTAAGTACCTAAAATTCTTAAAAATAAAATATTTGATTTGATTTGAAAATAAGATCCTAATAATCCTAATAACAAACATTAAGCTGATTTTTTTTAGCATTTAGGTTACGTACCCTACGTACGTAGGTATACAATGTTTTGTTTTCCGACAGGCACTTGTTTAGATTGGTAGATCTAATTAGTAAAAATTTCTCCGCCTCGCCTCGGGCCCGCTAAGTGTTTGCTTTAATTCGAGGATCCTTTGAATACTTAAAATATTGGAATATATTTTCTTGGAGTAGGAAAGTTTTCAGCGTTTGAATGAAAACAAAAAATGCTGTATATATAAATTTTATAATTTCAATGTACTTAGGTAGATACTACTTACAAAGTTTTTAAATTAAAAATACACTTTATACGAGTATAATATGTATATGACTACAGAAATTACGCTCAAATATTTGATATTTAACCGAAATTAGAAATGCTTGAAAGAAATAAGATAAAAAATTTAGGAGTTAAAATTTTTAACCTTAATGCGACGATGAACGAATTAAAATGCACTGGCAAAATACACGTAGACTACTATACATATAACTCAAAAACTACTCGTCAGATCTTACTCAAATTTAAATGGGACCACGTGTCAAACACGTGCTTTCGATTAAAATCGATCTACATTTAAGATTTAAGAAACAGGAAGTTTCTCTCTCATTACCTACTGCTGAAATTCCAATTGATTGAATACAGGCCAAAAGAAAAATACAATTCTAAACGTCTGACGGTTCTCGCAGAAATTGGATTTTAGTATCTCTGTGGAAAAGGTCAGCCGCAGCCTCAATAAACACTTCATAATTTCAATTGAAATGGTCCCAACCTTCGAGTCAAAAGGACGTACCTAAACTTTTCGTTGTCTTCACAATGCAATGTAAACAATGTTATTGGAGTTTGAGAAACCTTCTCCAGAATCACGCTCTTCAAATTCAACGCGTTACCTACAATATTATATTACTTAGCTTCTGTTTTCGGTCCCGAGCCGCAGTGATTTAGTAACATAAAATATAAGGAAGTTCGTCCCAAAACTGCAGTGTGCCTATTCGTAAGCCAGCTAATATTATGAGTGGTGTCAAGTAGAATGGGCGAACCAAGGGGTGAACGCTAGAGTACTGACGAGTGGTACTCAAACTTTAGCATTTTTCTGTGAAGTACTCAAGAGTACTATCGAAATGGAACACAGAACGTCACTCGCGCGCGCACATTCCCACTTTCCAGCTTTCAGCTACAATTGACCCCGACGCCGCGCAACTCAAAGTGGTGAACTAAGCGTTTTTCAGAAGTTTAACAACGAGTTACTACGTACGGATCAATATTTTCGGATTCAATGTACACAATGTAAAGCAGTTTTTGATTAAAATTTACTTAGAACATCGACTTGGAAGGAACAATCGTTTACTTGATAATGAGCTGTGCAAATTAGACCGGAATGTTTGTTCATAAATTAATTAACGTTGCTTTACTCTTCTGATTCTTTAAATTTCATATTGAACTTGTCAAGTAGATACCTACCTATTATCTAAAGTCATTTTAGAATAGTAAATATTAATGAAATTATTGGTATACAAATATATTATATTTTAATAAAAGAGCTGAATAAGCATTTACTTTGCCTATCATAACTTCTATCGGGAGAAGTGAAGTGCACCGTAAGACGTTTTCAATTGAAGATCGTCTAGATAAAGCACACCCTCTCCGCTGTCCGCTGAGCTGAAAGCACGAGCGAGCATTCTTCATTTATCTGATTTAGATCAACGAAAATAAGGTAAAAGTATATTTTACTTTATCAGATTTCTCATTGTTTTCCCTCTTTTCCCACTTTCTCTTAGTACTGCGCATTGTATAGAGTTTAGTTTTATAAAATGTACCTATACCTTCTATAGGATCGTATCCTTTAACTTGAACTTCTTGGATAAAACAAATAATGAGGAAACACTTCACTCAGTTTGGACATCTATCAATGACTATGTCAATATTTTCATGTCAACAAATAAAGAACATTTTAGTGTAAATTTACCAACGTTTATCAGAAAAATTAGGGATTTTTTTCGAAATGCCACTGTTGTTAGCTTTGCTATGTTTCTTAGAACCATTTACATAACATTATTTGTTGCGACAACGTGCATGGCAAGTCCAAAAGACTGGAAGACTATTGAGAAGCTTATTGAAGAGAACCCGTATATTGTGGCCCTACTTAACCACACTTTGGACTACATTTGCACCGGAACAATTATCAGTAAAAAAACAGTTCTAACTTCAGGAAGTTGTATCCACTTTCTTCCTAAACGTATTGCTGTAGGTGTAGCAGTGGTGGGCAAAAAAACAAATAAAAAATCGTTACTATCTGTGGCATCCACCCGGCTGCATGAAGACTACAATTTTGAGATAAAAGCGGCGGAACCGAACGTCACTCGTATGCACAGCAATATAGGACTCGTGTTTGTAACTCAACCTTTGCTAGATCTGTATATACCATCAGCGGAAATTGGAAAATACTACGCTTCTGAGTTACAAGACACAGAGCTCACGACTGTGGGGTACGGAGCAATAAGCGGTACGCGCATCGTAGTGCTGCAATATGCAAATTACAATCAAGCGCCGTGTGCTAACCCGAGGTGGTATTACTGTATTTGCGGTGTTGAGGAATCTAAAGCATCGAAAACGTATGAAAAGGATTTCGGGAACGGAGGTCCTGTTTTCTTCGGGAAAGAGCTTGTGGGTGTAGCGGCGACCGCTAGCGGCACACTGGCTCAAAAGACAACTGGTGTCAAATACAATATCTTCACCATAATAGGACCCTATCTAGCGTGGATAGAGAAGGTCGATGCTAACACGACATTGAGGATGCGTGCGCGAAGTGAGGCTTTTCGTAACCATGCCGATTTAATGGTCAATTTCATTTATGTTTTACTATTAATAAAACAATTATGTGCTATTTAAACTACTTAACATCATTGTTTTTTCCATCTCATTAGTATTTCGCTTATCTAGAATCTCTGTTATAAAAGCTAATTCTTGGTCAATAGCGCCAATAAGCAAGTGAAAATAACCGTGACCATTCTCCTTTTGTCCGTTGAACCAATAATCCATCGTTTAAAAATAGACTACAAAGAGCCACAGAGCTAAAAACGATGTAGGTATAAAAGCGAATATATGAATGTGCGCTGCTTCACATGCGCTTCACGAAAAAGAGAGCATTAATCGGCACACGATAGACCCTCCACTCTTGGAGTATTCATTATTTGCATGTTGTCTGAGTGACTCTTCAAACTTTGCTGGCTGCAGCTGCTCATGTTTTGATCACAGGCTGCTATTAAGGGCAAACGTGTTTCAAAAAGGGGGGTGGTTTTTACTCCAAGCACATCTCTGTAAGTGTTTTTTTATACAACTATAGCTGATGGAACAAGCAAATGACCCACCTCATGTTAACCATCACTTATAAAGCATTGCCTTGTAAGTCACGCGATAGGAACGTGCCCTACGATGCACTACCCTGCGTCCATCAACTTGAGGCGTACAGATGCCAAGCTTCATGTGCCTGTAATAACACCGGCAACCACACTTTTACAAACCGAAACACAGCAACACTGCTTGGCGGCAGAAAAAGGTGTGGTGTAGTGAAAGTATTACACTTTCCCGGACGAGCCCTTCACAAACAGCTCTAAGTAGGTACCTACTTCTCTTACTACAAAAACAACTTTTTTATATAAATTCTTCTAAGATAGCATTTTGCTACCAAACAAAGTATTAAATAACTTTCAAGTTAGTAGCTTCATAACGTAAATTACCTACTTTGTTTTTCTCTTGTAAATTATTACTCTCAAATTTTTCCCTCTTATTCATAATCCCTGCCATTTTATAGCGGCTCAATAGAGTAGATATTCTTGTCACTGTCACTTTCATGCCAACGAAAAGAGATAGCAATAGACTAATCGGTCTGATAAGCTATTGGAGCGCTCAAAAGCCAATATGAATAAGGGCCAAAAATTCTCTCAAAACAAACTGAAAAAACTCTTAAAACTTATCTCAGTCATCATCGATGTCTTTATGATGTAATTTAAGAAGTAAGATTTCACAAACACATCGTGAACTTTGACCCGAAAGCGGGAGAGATAACATAATAGTATTTTAGTCTCGCAAGTTATCTCATAACGTCTACTGCGGTCGGTTGTTTGGATCTAAGTGCGGTGTCAGTGTTTGAACATAACAGTAAAAATGAATTTCATCAGGGTTTTCGTGAGGAATATGAGTCAGAATAAAAAATGGGTGCCATTGCGCAAAGTGGGAATTATTGGAGTGCCTTTCGAGAAGGGTCAGAAAAAATACGGAGTCAGCGTTGCACCGGCCGCTATGAGATACGCCGGCCTTATTGAACAACTTAAAGAAATTGGTAAGTACTTTCACAATACTTGTTAACGGTTCTATCAATTATTGCTTGCCGCTTTTGTTTAGTTAAAACATATTTTTAAAGCTTTGATAAGAGTTATCCATTCGGTGAGTCGCGATGGTCGCGACCCGGTACCGAGCCATTAAATTATAATAACGAGACGCAGCATTCCCGCCATGTTTTGAAATATGATCGACGCATCGTTACAGACTCAACGATAATATTATATCCTTACGACAAAACAGGTTATATAGATTTTTGATTATTTTGTCATGAAGAATATCTACACAAAATTAACTAATCGAGCAAGAACAATAAATGTGTATTAGGTAGGTACACATTTTACCGAACGGGTAGAAAATTATCGGGCCATGGTATAACAATTTCTGGGAAACAAACCATTACAGTATACAGTATAAAACCGCTGTAATGCCCAGACCAGCCTCTTGGCGGTCATTTTGCTTGACAGCTTTTAGTTTATTTTATTTTCCCCCGATATTTACAGATGGACTGGACGTCAAAGACTACGGAGATATAGAGACAGGCGGAAACGAAGATGCAGTGAACGTGGAAAACATGGACCATCTCCAGCTTGTATCAGCTTGCAACAAAAAACTATCGCAACGCGTATCTAAAGTCCTGAAGGACGGTAGAGTCGCCGTCACTATCGGTGGAGACCATTCCATTGGCGTGGGTAAGTTAACGGAGCACCATCTTTAAAGCCCCTTATATGCGAGCTCTTTGTGAAGGATTCATCCGGAGAAATGCTGACCTACCATGCGTTTTTCTACCGCCAAGCAGCCTGTTGAAATTATTGTAAGGGTGTGCTTGTCGGTAAAATTACAGGTAGAGTACATTAGACTCAACATCTGTGCCTTCGATTAATGGACGCAAGGCATCGTAAAATACGTTCCTATGGTGCGTGACTTGCAAGCAAATGCTTTTTTATAGGTGATGGTTACCACTTAACATCAGTCGCTCCATCTGCTCGATCCGTAACAAGTAGTTTAAAAACACGGAGACTAATCATGGTATAAAAAAAAGTATATAAGTAGTATATCAGCTATCTGGTTCCCATAACACAAGCTTAGGTTTAGTTTGGAGCTAGATAGTACTGTGTGGAAAATCCACCTATATTTATATTTATTTAAATGAGTAACTGCGCTTGTTTGATAAAATAGGTCAAAAGCTCTATGCTAAAGATTAAACGTTAACAAAAGTGGACGGTAAGGGTACAAAGAGCGCAATATTACTAACAAGGAAGCTTTGAAGTACCACTATCGGAGCCAATAACTACCGATACCCACCTAGCTCTCCCTAAGTAGATACGTACGTACCAATTTGCAAATACTACTGCTTATTCGGAAGATGGTAGTAAATTAAAAGTAAAAAGTAGTTTATTAACTTTATAATATTGAATCAGTAGGTATTTATGACTTATTCTATGAGTTGATCAACATTGTTATAGACTGCAGGTGCCTGATGAAGGTTCGTATTTATTTATTGGAAAATAACAGCTTATTGTAACTTAACTTTTTTTGTTATCTCAGAACTTTTTACTACCCAGTAAACCGACCGATTTTTATGATTCTTTTTTTAACCGAAAGCTGGTGCTAGTCATGTGGTCCCATTTGAGTCAGATTTGACGAGTATTATATAATTGTAGTAGTATGAGTGTATTTTCCAGTGCATTTGAAGTTGTTGTTTTCATGAAAGAGTTATTGTCCCATTGTCCCTTTCAGGTTCAGTCGATGGTCACTTCAACGAGCAAGAAGATATGATTCTCATCTGGGTTGACGCGCATGCGGACATCAATACAAACAAGACGTCAGATTCAGGGTCTGTGCATGGCATGCCTGTGGCCTTGCTTGTCAAAGAGCTCTCCGACTACTGGCCGTATCTGCCCAGTATGGACTGGCAGGTTCCTAGGTAAGAAGACAAAAGACAACCTGAATACTAAAGCGGCTAGTTTTTAGAGAACCTAGAAAGAATTAGAAGAACCTACTATAAAACAAGACCAAAAGATATTAAGGGTGAGTTGCACGTTGCACGTGAAATCGGAGTAAAATCTCTGATTTCACGCACGATTTGACGTTAACGTTAGATGGTGCAACTCATCCTTGTCCGCACCACGCTGTAGTGAGGCGAGTAGCACCTCTCACCGAGTTCGTCTCGTCTCGTCAAGTCTCGTCCAGTTCACTGATTGGCCGATAACACCTAAATACCGTGGTACGAAGTGCTACTCGCTGTTCGCACCAGTTGTATACCTTGTAATACCTTGGTATTGAAGATATTTCCTATCATTTTAATCATGACACAAGTTTGTCTAGCTGGGTGTATTTTTTTTTAATACCAAGTAAGCCAACAATCGTTGCGCCCACCTGATGGGAAGCGGTTACCGTAATCCATGGACATTTGGCATACCTATCATATTTGTTTATTCTGAATCAATAATAATTATAATTTATTTTGATCTCATGTTACATGTCCGATTAACATTTAAACACTCAAAAGATCATGGTATAAGTAAACATAGACGTAATACACGCAAAAAAAAAAAATTAAGTACTTTTTTATGTAAATGTTGGTGCACAATAAATAATTTTTCATTCATTAAAAATAAGTTTGTAAATAAGCTTAAGGAGATTTCTATTTTTTTAGATTCCCAATCAAAAACCTAGGCTACCTGGGTCTACGGTCAGTAGATAAATTCGAAAGGCTGGCTATAGAGAAGTTCAACATTCCTACATTTGCTATGGAAGACGTGGAAGAGTAAGTAGAACCACAGCCACCGCCACTTGCTCTCTTATCCCTCAAGTGATAGACTCTTACCCCCGGTTTCTGAAAGCGCGATCAAAGTTAATCGGTTGTCAAGTCACTTGCTATTTCAGTTTTTACTTCAAGTTAGATAGTTAGAGTTAGAGAGCTTTCAGAAACCGATGCTAAGTTCAGACATGTGCCTACTTCACGTCTGAACTTAGTAAGCAATATAATAATTATAGCACACTTTGTTTTATAAAGTTTTAAGAGTAGTAGAGCTCTTTGTGAAGGGCTCGTCCGGGGAAGTACTACCACCACGCCTTTTTCTGCCGCCAAGCAGCAACGCTTTTGGGACATTATAATGTTACGGAACCCATAGTAGGCGATTCTGACTCGCACTTAGCCGTTTTTAATTGTTTATTTTAGTATACAATAGTAATAGTATACAACTTTATAATGTGTGTATACTGCGTACAAGTGTGTAGGTACCGTAAAATTTGATGACTTCAAAAATGCAGACAAACTTATCACTAGATTAATGTTACAGACACGGAATCAAAAATTCAATCAACCACATACTTCAAAAGCTTGACCCCTCTAAGAGCAAACCTATACACGTGAGCTTTGACATCGACGCTTTAGATGCACTGGAAGCGCCCAGCACTGGGACACCAGGTTTGTAATACTGTTTTGAATTTTTGGTAGAGCCCAAAAGTGTAGCAGAGCTCTTTGTGAAGGGCTCATCCGGGGAAGTACTACAGCCACGCCTTTTTCTGCCTGCAAGCAGCATCGCTGTGTTTCGGTTTGAAGTGTAGTCGCTGGTGTTATTACAGGCACACGAGGGTTAACATCTGTATGCCTCAAGTTAATGGACGCAGTGCAGTGCATCGTAGGGCACATTCCTATCGTGCGTGGCTTACGAGGTAGGCCATCTGCTTGTTCCATCAGGTAGTCATTTAAAAAAACATTTCTATAATTTGCTTTAGCATTTAGCATGACCTGTATGAGCCATGTTAAAACTGATAGTAGGTTGATTGAACACTTATGTTCAGCAGTAGTCAACTCACGACCGAAATAATGACGGTGATGTGAGCCTTAAATAACATCGGTGAGCAATTTACTCAGGAAACGTAGGAGGGGTTTTAGACGCATCTCATTATAATATTGATACCCGAAGGGGATCGTGCTATATTAGATTGCTACGAGATGCTACGCGATGGTACGAGCGCTACGAAACTCAAATTTAAAAGGGTTTTAAAATCGATACTGCGAAGATCTTCTAAAAATCAAATAGCAGGGGTATTTTTGCTGCATCAACTCATTAACTCCGTACAGGTATATTATAATTTGCATCTCATTCGACGGAACTTTACTGCAGCTTATGCATATTTGTCCAACAGCTCCATTACGCTTTTAAAGATTGTAATGACCAGAAACATGGCTAGCAGATAACGCTTTTAATAGAGAAAGACTCGTAAAGATTAAACTTTAACAACCTACTGCGCATATTGTTCAGTCAAAACCGCCAGTGTTGGAGCTCGATTTGCATCCAAATGGGTTTATCAATGAGAACTTACTTTTTACGATCCTGCCGCTGTACTTAAAACCTTACCTACCTCCTACCATCTACAAAAAAGAAATTTGTCAAAAATAGCTTACCGACTTAAAGTAGCTGTCCATAAACACCTGCGCAGTAGACCAGGTAATCCTAAACATTATTTTCATGACTCAAATATGAGACTCGTGCCTCAGCAACTAGGTACTACGTATTTTAAGATTTTTTCTGTATACCTTTTGTTATATACTATTTGCATAAATGCAGAAAGAATTATGGCTGACCTGATGTACAGTGGTAACCATCCCCTTTAACAAAGCATTGTCTCGCAAGTCACGCATGATAGAAGAATTCACGAGGTGATTTTCACTACCTACCAAATACAGCGTTTGAATTCATTATCATTTACAGTTATGTGCATTGCGTAGATGTTTAGGAAACCCGAGTTGCTTAGCTATTTCTGATGGCTCCTGCCTATGCCAGACCTACAGGCGTACTATAAATGCTAATTTGTTACAGTCAGGGGCGGACTCACTCTACGGGAAGCCATTAGTATGATGGAGATAGTGTATGCAACGGGGAGGCTGCGTGCAGTTGACCTTGTGGAGATAAACCCAGCTCTAGGAGACGCGAGTGATAGGAAGAGGACTATTGACGCTGGAATGTGCATCTTGAAGGCTTCCTTAGGATTTTCTAGACGAGGCACTGCGCCTAGAGGAATCTTAGACCTGCCTGTTCAAACTTGTCACGGAAACGATGCAGACAAATAACATTGGTTTATATGACGGATTTAAAAAGCTAGATAAGTTCACCGCTTAAATACTTTGTTATTACCATGAGGAGCGGCGGTACTAAAATCCCAGTGAAACTACTTTTATAGCTAAGTGAAGTTCTTTTTATTGCCGCTCCGTAACGCTTGCAAATAAAGACATTTAAGATCTACTAGCATGAAGTTGGTTACATTTACTTTATTACAATTTCTACAGATAACACTCCTTCGGTACCTATTTATCTTAGAATACTTGAGTCGTCGAATATCAGGAGAAATAGGTGTTTTTGTATACATCTGTGGTATTTGTATTTATTTCATTGACTCTATTTTCATCATACTGAAATTTGAAGTGTACTAATAATACATCAACGTGATCACTGAACGCGTGGACTGTAGTAGAATGTCCCTGAGTTATTCGTCGAGTGTGATTTGACTCCGATGGCGCAGTTGGTTGGCGCAGCCCCGTATCAAATGGAAGGTCGCGCTCGGAGAATAACTTTTGGGACATATACAACTAATTTGTAACTACCAAAAAGAAGTTAAGGGCTGTTTCATGAGAGGCTACTAATGATAATTAGCAATAACTTTATTGGGATTTTTTTTTTAGTTTTCAGCCAATGTTCTGACGGCGCTACTATCTAGCCTCTGCTGAAACAGTCCTTAATTTTTTTTTGGTTATTACAAAATCGTGGTGTATTATTAATCAAATAAAAGTCAAATGAAATTTTTACCAAATGTAATATTCGGAAGTAGGTAGGTGCCTCAGACTACACCCCTCACACATACAATACAATACAATACAATACAATAATCATTTATTTGCGAAACACAGGTTATAAAAGGGTGACACATAATTAAGTAAGCTCAGCCATGTTCTACTTTAAAGCATGCAAAATTTTTATTATCTAACAATTACAATATAATTTAAAATGTCAGCTCAAATAACATAATCAATAAAGTCAACCTAATCAAATTTGTCAAACAGAAATTCATTAATACTATAATATACCTTTTCTTTTAACAAGTTATTCAACCTCTTTTTATATATATTTATTGTAGCAGCATCTTTAATAAAGGAAGGTAATTTATTATAAATACGAGGAGCCATGCAGAAGATACTATTATTGAACATAGCAGTTTTACTAGGAGGACAAACGATTTTAGTTGTTAATCTATTGCTGCTAAACGATTTAAAAAGATACATGTTTGTCCTCACAAATAAAGAAATCTCGTAAATATACATGGAGGGCAATGTAAGAATATTTAATTCCCTATAGTGATCTTTACAACTGTCAGTTTGTTTAAGCCTATATATTGCTCTGACGCACCTTTTTTGGGCCTTAAAAACGGATTCTTTTTCACTAGAATTTCCCCAGAACAACACACCATACCTGAGGATAGATGAGACATACCCATGATAAGCTGTCACGACGGTCGAAGTATTAGCAACTTTGGACAGCATATACAGTGCATATGAATACTGATATAACCTAGAACATAGACTTTCAGTATGAGCTTTCCAGGTTAAGGAGCAGTCAATATTAAGTCCCAAGAACTTAGTTACATCTACATGTTCGATTTTTTGTCCGGAATAATTTACGTCAATGTTATTAATTCTAATTGATCTATTTCTAAAAATTGTAAAGTAAGTTTTTGTCAAATTAATTTGCAAATTGTTGGAATGCAACCATTGAATAATATTACTAAGTGTATTGTTGATATCATTTTCTAAAAGTTGTTTGTTTTTTCCCATAAATAACACTGTGCTATCGTCGGCAAACATTACAGTTTGACGTTTAGCAATTTTTGGAAGCTCGTTTATGTATATAATGAAAAGAAGGGGACCAAGAACACTACCCTGGGGTACTCCCACAGTTACTGGCTTAGGTGTAGATGTATAGTTACATTCCATCTTTGATTCCAAGCATAACCTTGTTATTTGTGTCGACTGTTTACGACCAGACAGATAAGACTCTAAAAGTTTTAAAATGTTACCCCTCACTCCATAGGCTTCAAGCTTTTTTATAAGTATACCGTGACTAACATTGTCAAAAGCCTTGGTTAAATCCATATAAAGGGCACATGCTGTAGTATTAGTGTCTATATTAGTCATTACGGTGTGTAGAAAACTATAGATAGCCATATTGATTGACTTGTTTTTTCTAAAGCCTATCTGTTCTTTTGCAAATAAATCTTTACTTTCGAAAAAAGAATAAAGACTGTTATAAATCACTTTTTCAAATATTTTTGAGATTACTGGTACCAATGCAATCGGGCGATAACATGCCATATCTTGTCTATCTGTTTTTTTGAATAGAGGCTTAACAATGGTCATTTTCAATTTGTCTGGGAATACACCGTGTAAGATGCATAAATTTATAAGATGGCTTAGAACACTCGATATATTATTAGAAACTAGTTTTAAAATCTTCGTTGAAATATTATCATATCCCGTGCTATTAGTATTCTTTAGTACTCTAATTATGTTATGTATGTCAAGAGGAATAGTTGGGGACATAAAAATAGAACCGTGATTTTTTAATGAGCTCAGGGGAATAAACTGGTTACCAAGGTTTTTTGAACCTTGCTCAATAAAGAAGTCGTTAAACGCGTTTGCAATTTCAAGGGGATCAGACACTATTTTATCATTCACCTTAATTTGCTGTATTTCTTCTCTTGGGACATTGTGTTTAGTGGCATTGATTACATGCCAGGTGGCTTTGCTTTTATTATCCGCAGAGTGTATAAAATGGTCATTTTGTGATTTTTGAGTCAACCTGATAATCTTATTTAACCTAGACGATAAAGATGTGAAATTGTTTCTATCATGTTGCTTACGACTTGTGCGATACTTCCATAGCAATTGCCGTTTACGTTTGCAACATTTTTTTATTCCTTGTGTGATCCACTTCGGTCGTTTGTGTTTGGTAATTTTAATTCGAATTATTGGAAAGCATAAATTATAGAATAGAGTAAATAAATCATAGAAAATGTCAAAAGCAGCATCAGGATTTTCACAATTAAAAACATCACTAAATGATAATGAGCGAAGGCATTGATTAAATTTATTTATATTATCCGTACTATAGTCACGTTTTTTCATATACCAGTGGCTGAGTGCGTAGCTTCGTTTGACAGGAAACGTTAGTACCTGCGCTGTGTGATCAGATAGCGCAAGTTCAAATATCTTACAGTCACAACCTCTAATATTGAAAATAAAATTGTCAAGACATTTTCCTGATTTAGGACGAGTGGGCTCGTTTATGGCTAATTTTAAACGAAATGACATCAGAATGTTTATAAATGATTTTGTCTCCTTAGACGGCTTCAATGTATCTATGTTAAAATCACCACAGATTACTATTTTCTTCTTTCCACAAGCAAATCTACACAGAATACCCTCAAGCCTTGCATAAAAAAGTTCAATCTCCTCGACAATCACTCTTGGTGGCCGATAAATGCATATTATGTATATACCATGATCTAAAAGTTCAATACCAGAACACTCTATAATACTCTCCATACTAAAACTCACTATTTCCTCGATTTCTTTAAATCTATGTGTGTTACGAACCAAAATACATGATCCCCCATGTCTATTCTTGCGCGAAAACGAACACCCAAGTATGTAATTGGGTATACTTAGAAGTTTAGTGTCACTACAAATCATATTGTGCTCCGTAATACACAAAGCGTCAATACCATTTTTACCTATGTCAAACGACTCCAAAGGAACTGTAAATAAATCTGATTTTGTTAGGAGACCATTGATATTTTGGTGAATTATACGGATTTTATTATACACGAAAAAGCTGATTTTCGCCTGCAATAGATGGCGTTTGTTCAGTTTCCTGAACCTGTACTACGTCAGTTTGGGTACCTTTGTCTGCAAAGGTGGTGGTGTTTTGCTCCGGATATTTCAGTGACCTCTGATAGTCATCAAATTTAATCTTGTAATCCACGCGTAAAAGCTCTTTCAAGATCATTTGACATTTATAAAGCCCCAAAGAGGTATATCTAGGTACATGAGAAAACATCATATCGACAAAATTTACATGACAAAACATTGAGCATAAAAATCTTAATTCATAATTTAATTTCTTTTCATTTAAAAACATATTGTACGGTATTTTAGAAATCATGACGTTGGTATGAGAAGTCTTTTTCAAAAAGTCCCTAATAAAAAATTGGAAGTCTGTAGGATTTCTTTCATGCATCCCTCCTAAGACAATAAGAAAGTCTTTCCTAGATAGCCTCGATATTTCATCACTCTCCGTCAACAAGATTTCCTGCATAGTTGCTCCTGATTTCCAATAACAGCTGACAAAGAATTCTTCACCAACAAGTTTTTGAAAATTTCCTTGAAAATTACGACCTTGATCGTCAGCTATAACTACAATTCTTCGCCTTTTGATCAGCGGTGCTCGATTTTCGTAGCTATTTTTGGAAACTGTAGTTGCCAGGGTCTCACAATTTCCAGTAGCAATCATAGGTGGTGTTACTGTTTCAATCAGTTTTTCAGTTTTTTCAGAATCCCTCACTGTCGCAGACATTGGCAGTTCCTCATCTTGCACACAGTGCTTTTCAGGTGGCGTAGAAGGCTCATGATTACCTAAAACCCGTATAGCAGACATTGGCAGTTCCTCATTTTGCACACAGTGCCTTTCAGATGGCGTAGAAGGCTCATGATTACCTACAATCTGTATAGCAGACGGTGACAGTAACTGCTGTGCTGGCTCGGGCGTAGTACTGGACTTTTCAATGGAACTCCTAGGAAGATGTATCGAAGTATTAAAACATACATGACTTTTCTTTTTCCGTCCAGATAGAGGTGTCGTACTTTTTCGAACAGGGATGGTGCTTATCTTTTTGTATGCTTCTACTAATTTCAGGTTTTTTTGAAGCTCGGACTTTAAAACGGAGATCTCACTGTGGAGGTTTTCAATTTCACAATGGGCGTTTGATAGCTCGTTGCTTATTTTTATAATTGTTTCATTTAGCTCCATAATACTCTCACCACAGTTAATTGATGTATTTGGTAGACTCATAATTGTTGTATCAAATATTGACGAGTTTTCAGCGTCAGAATCGCTTTTTAGTGATGCCGATTGGCGTTTTTTGCGAACGGTAATGTTATCTGTTTCCATTTCATCCGATAACAAAAAAATAAACACAAAAAATAATTTTGGTAGCTCAGGCACGAACTGGCGGTCGACGGCGTGTAAAGCGGACGTGGGCACACTTTACCAACAGCGCTCACATTAGCTGTGACGAAATTAGTCAATAACTGATAGTTATGTGTTAATCGTAAGTTATGACTCGCAACGAAGTTCATGCGGGTACAAAGGTCAGTTTCGAGTACAGAGAACAAAAGCGTCTTTGTTTGCTTCTCTAACGGTGGAGTCTGACCGAATATTTAAAAGTTTACTCACTTTTCGAGTTAATATCTTTTGTTTTGCAATACTTTTCTTCATACACAGTAGTTATTCTGGTTCTTGAGTATTTATTTTATAGAAACTGCACTTATTTATTTAGATTTCATTCATTTTTTTATTTGATCAATTGTATCCGTATTCATTGGTATTATTTTTCACAAACACTGTATGATATGAGTTGTTATGCACTTTACTTAAATAAGTTCCCAAATTAGACGAAAAGTCGATATAAATATTTTATTTTTAATTTTGTTTACGGAGCCGATATTTATGTGATGGGAGCGCCATCTAGGTTTTTTTATACAGCTAGTCTAATAACCCAGTATCTGGCCCTAAGAAATCTGACGGGATATCAACCGCGACTGAGGATGAGTCGTGAAACTAGTGCTGTTTTTTTTGTCTAAATAGACAAAAACCTGAATGATGTTTTTAATTAATCTCAGTGCGAGCGCTGTTTCTCCGTTTTATTGAATGTTCTATAAGCTCAAATACAATTTTCCACGCGAATTTTCCTCATTTTAATTACAAATAAACAATTTCAATTCAGATTGCGTCATATGTTGGTTCATAATTTAATTCGGCTTTAATCAGCGTATCGCATTGTTATGATTGAAGGCGTGGGTAGTTACATTTACATGAATAGTTACTTTCCTACAGGGCTCTTGCTCAAGATGTGATCTAAGATTTTACAGAGCGTGTATTTTGAACTGGAAAATACAGTCATGATCAAGACTTTTGTACGTATACTTTATTGTTTTATTTTCGTTATTATCCGCAACCACTGCTGTAACTAGGCCTATATTGTCTGCTCTTGCCATCAAACATTTTCTTGGAAAACCCTCATCATCTCCAAGAAAATGTTGACTGAAAATATTAGGTATGTAGAAAATGTCATGCAGAGTCTACTCTCATCAGGCTGTAATTATCTACTTCTTTACCCCGGTGATGAGGTTTATATATCACTCACACAGCAGAAGCCTTTTTTGAAGCTACGATTTTTTAAGATTTTTTATTTTTTAATCATTTTTCATACTCTACTTGCTGATGGAACAAACAGATTGCCCCCTGATGTAAAGAGATAACCAACAACTAAAACATAGCATTGCCTCACTATTCACGTACGGTGGCAACGTCCATCCAACAAACGACATGGGTGTCACGTGATTAATTTAAATAAGTAGAGGATGGATGAAAGATTGACGAAAAAGGTGCATCAGGCGAGTGTAAATGGGACTGTTGGGAGGGGAAGACCTCAGCGGACCTATCTAGATCAGATAGCAGAAGTTCTAAAGAAAGACCAGGTCAAGAGTACCCTAAACCGACGAGCATGTATGAAGAATGTTATGAGAGTGAATGAAGCGAAAGAGGTATGTCAGGATCGTAGCAAGTGGAAATCCGTGATCTCTGTCTACCGCTATAGGAAATAGGCGTGATTTTATGTATGTATGTAATTTCAGATACTCACTACGGCAATAATAGTCGTCACAAATACCTTAGAACCAGTAAAAATTGAAATAGCTGACGGCGCAACCAGGGACGTCGTCTACAAATATATCAAAAACATACCGGACATAGAAAATCAATACGTTATAAGCGAAAATCTTTCAAAGGCTATATCGCGGTACTTTGGAGGTAAAATAAGCATACTACCTTTGTACAAAATAAGCTTGAAGATCGATAGGAATCCTATAAAAATACCCTGGACGATACCAGAAAAGAGTGAAGCTCAGAAGAAAAGCTCGGATAAAACAAATGCTACAACAATAAATAATACAGTTTAGAATCCTTTACTTTACTATTTAAGCTCTTAACATACACATACACTTTACACGAGAGATAAGATAAAACAATTTGTAAATTGATATTATTGAATGCCGATGAAGTGAGAAAGGGGAAGGAAGATGATGATATTATATTATTGAATAGTTGAACACAACCTAAGGCCACATTAACACATTATTAACTTGTTTAACAACATAACGAGAGTTTTCTCTCACCGCCTATAGTATTCATCTTTTTGATGAAACGTTCTAAATACCTAATCTGAACAGGTCTATCTGGGATTCATTTTTCGAAAATGATTTTTATAGCCGTGTTTTTTCTTGTGAAGCAACCGAGCAAAGCTTGGTCACCCAGATTTTATATTATATCAGAGTATCAAAGACACTTCATGAATACAGCACATTAACGAATTACACTAAAAACTACCTACTCGTACATCCTCGAATTATCAACAGAAACTAGTGTTTCAAATGCGAGTCTCACACGCGAACGCTCTAAGGTAGAATGAACTACGATAGCTTCTATACAACCTTCGTCATTGTACTTGCTTCGGCAGTACATATACTAACCTTCGTCATTCGCAAGTGATAACACGCCCTTAGTGTGCGTATGGAACCAACAAACAAATATTACGGTAAAGCACTCTTTATTACTATGTACATAAAGATTACCGAGACACCTTAGAAGTTAACTTGAGCTCGGTAATGCGGCTGAAACTTATTGCTTCTGACTGAGAGCTTCATTTGCCACTTGGCTTGGACGCGCTTCATAAAGTGAATGTCACGTGCTTTCCTAGAAAAGAAAAAACAATAAGAATTTAAAAAATTGACATAACCTTTGTATAATTATAATGCCCCACATGACACGTAGAAATAAAATTAAGCCTCGGCCTGTCATTTTATTTGTTGTGGCAAACGGTAGGATAAACGTCGTGTTTCCATTTCTCGTGTAACTAACCACCTGTGTTTTTTTTCATACCAAATAATATAAATAAGCATATAAATGTGATGAGATCCATACATCATGATAACTTATTCAATTTTGAAATCTGAACAATAAACAAGACTTCTCAAAAAAAAACCTACCCGCTTAGGAGTCATCACAGAATATTGAGATTGTAATTGAGTACTAAGATATCTGAGAGGGTATCTACCGTGTCTCTGGATCAAATTGTTTCCAATTTGTATTTTTAGAAGCAATTTTTCTTTCGTCTTATAGGAAACTAGCTGTGCCCCGCGGTTTTACCCGCGTAGGTTTAAATCCCGGTATTCCCATAAAATATAGCCTATGTGCTATTCCAGAGTATAATCTATCTGTGCCTAATTTTATCCAGATTCGTTCAGCCGTTAAGGCGTTATTGAGTAACAAACATCCATACATATTATTATCTAAACTATCACATTTATGATATTAGTGTGATTGTAAACTCACTTGACGGCCAAGGCCTGCTCCTTGGGCGCCCACCCTAGCGCACGATAAACGCCGAGCAGTCTGTGCAGTTTCCTATCGGACTTCTTCACGAGCGCCACGCTAGTCTGAGTAAGATTCTGCTTGTAGTATCTGTAAAAGAATAACACCTTGTTTGCTGCTCTGGTACGTATATATATATGTGGCTTTGTTTGTGTTTGAATAACATAAAAAATGGTTTCGACTGGCGACGGTGACCATTATGAGAATCTGTTAGCCCACGGTCACCATCACTGTCCTTTTGTCAGTATTTATCACCACATAGTAAACAAAGTCGCTTCCCGCTGCCTGTCCCTGTGTATGCTTAGATCCTTAAAACTGCGCAACTTTTTTTTTAATAGATAGTGATTCAAGAGGAAGGTTTATTATGTTTAATACATGCATAATAATAGTAGAGAAACACTGTGCACCCGGGCGAAGCGGGCCGGGTCGCTTGTAAATCAAATAAAAATCTTACTCTGTAAAAACACACGACACGATAGCCTGGCTTAGATAAAGAAAAAAACATTTATGTGCATAACCTCGTATAAACTTTAAAAATTAAAACAGTATTTAAAAATAGTAAGTATTAAGTACCTACAACCAAGATGTTTCAAATAAGTAGAACATTAAAAAAAAAACAATCACCAAGTTTATGAGAAGATAAGCAATACGGACTACATGTATTTGACTTTGAATTATCTACATGTTATCACAGGGTCACTTGCAATCATATTCTAACCACTAAGCAATTACGATAAAGGAAAATGAGTGTGTAATTACGCATACCTATGTATACTGTTTCTTAAAATCAAAGTCAAAATATGTTTATTCAATAAAATCATAAGGATCACCTTGAAACGTCTTAAAACTAGGTGACTTTAGTGGTTCCACGCGTTCTTAGGTAGCAATAGTTTTAGTGTAAGAGAGGAACACACTACTTGTCGATTCTTAATTGTATAATACATGTGTGTATAAATAGAGCACCGGTGGTCTAGTGGGAGTGACCCCGCCTTCCGATCGTAAGGTCGCAGGTTCGAATCCCGTCGTGCACCAATGGATTTTTCTATCGAAAAATTTATGTGCGCAATGCCAGTGCTCTTAAACGGTGAAAGAAAACATCGTGAGGAAACCAGTTAGTATTCTAACAGCGGCGATGGGCTTGCAACCTGTCACGTATGGAATACTAACTACTGCAAAATGTGGGTATGTGCCAAATGTAATGTTTGGACGTACCTCTGACTACCCCCTTAGACATCCTCAAAGAATCTTGAATTAGTACCTACTTGGTACTGGGAGATCTGAAGGGATATCTACCGTACCTGGGGATCAAAGTCGTGAAGCTGTTTCTGTATAAATAAATACAATTGTCAGACCTCATAAGTGAGCGATGTCCAACAGTTATACCAGATGGTAGCACCAGTTGGTAGTCATCACTCTGCAGGGCTGAGGGTTCTTCCACCTCCTCATCCATATCCATTTTGTCATCGCTGTCCTTGTGATCAGGGTATGAAGTACTGGAAAAAATACAAAAAAGACAGCAGTGAGTCTAGTGGACTGAAAGGTTCACAGCCATATCCTAAAATAAATTTATAATATTCAGATGTTGTTGTTATTTCTCTCATGGTAGTCTTTATCAAGCCTAATTTAAGAATGTCACATGAAATAAGAGTAGTATGAGAGCCCCGGTGGTCTAGTGGGAGTGACCCCGCCTTCCGATCGTAAGGTCGCAGGTTCGAATCCGGTCGTGCACCAATGGATTTTTCTATCGAAAAATTTATGTGCGCAATGCCAGTGCTCTTAAACGGTGAAGGAAAACATCGTGAGGAAACCAGTTAGTATTCTAACAGCGGCGATGGGCTTGCAACCTGTCACGTATGGAATACTAACTACTGCAAAATGTGGGTATGTGCCAAATGTAATGTTTGGACGTACCTCTGACTACCCCCCTTAGACATCCTCAAAGAATCTTGAATTAGTACCTACTTGGTACTGGGAGATCTGAAGGGATATCTACCGTGCCTGGGGATCAAAGTCGTGAAGCTGTTTCAGTTTCAGTTACATGAGTAGTTAACATTTTTTAATGGATGGATTTGCCTAACAGTTATACAGAACAGGCTGATTAATAAAAAATAACCATTAATGGGCTTCATTGTTGAAATCAAACAGATTGTTTAAATAATTCTATTGCAAAAAACTAAATTCATGTCCAGCGTCCCTCATACACTAAAATAATAACAAGCTATAAGTCACCTGTAATCATAATAATTTGCATATTCTGCCAAAGCAATGCCTTCATGCAGCATCTTGCAGTGTCCTTTGGAAACCATGTGCCCTCGGGCTGCCTCCATAGAGTAGAAGGTGCGGCCAGTTTCATTGCACCATAGACACATGTACCCCTGTGATATCTGTAATCAGATTATTAACTACATGATAAGATATGAAGTCACCTAGTCAGTACAAAGCACTTTTAAAGGATACGACAGCCTACGTAGCTCAGTTGGTAGTAGCTCTGCCTTCTGCGCCGTAGGTCGTGGGTTTGATTCCCACCGTGATCAAACATTTGTGTGATGAACACAGATGTTTGTTCTCTGTCTGGGTATTATATAATATTATAATGTATGTATTTACAAAAAAAAAAGTATATAAGTAGTATATCAGCTATCTGGTTCCCATATCACAAGCATAAGCTTAGTTTGGGGCTAAATAGTGCTGTGTGGAAGTCCAATATTTACAATATATATTTTCCAACTATGATTCTGGGATGATTCATATTAATTACCTTTAGATACATTAGCTACAATTCAAGCATTCAATTTACAGCTGCACACATATAAACCGACAGATAGAGACACTAAGGCCAGACTCTTCTATCCTCATAATAGACATGTTAATAATAAAGTTTACCCTTACCTTCTCACCCAAATACAACAATAATCCTTTCACATCGGTACAGAATTCTACATCAGGAATGAAGAATGAATGTGCTTCTGACATGTGCTTGAGGTTTTTAACCATATTCTTGCTATTGTGGGTGCAGAACAAACATTGTTTAGGTTTGATAAGTGAATCACTGCCCGGGATACGACACTCATCCCAGTCATCGGAATCAAGCTGAAACAATTATATATCGAAGCATTAGTAAAGTACAGCAAGTTACAATTCCACATATTTGAAGAAATAATTTTGTTGATTATTAGACCCACCTCTTCGATATCGGAATCTGTTTCAATATCTTCATCACTGGCATTATTGGGATCAACAACCACAAATTTGGCAGGCTCTGTTGGCTGAGCACTGCTAGCCTCAACTTTCACATAGCTATCTGTGTCGGAGGGGACACTGTGCTCCTCCTCAGCATATTGCTCTTCAAGAAGCTTGTGTTTTTTACTGTTTAGGTGGTTATTATAGGCATTCTTCGTGTTGAACCATTTTGAGCAATACTTGCAGTACTGGGACTCGTCACGACTAGCATTTTGAGTTGACTCCCGGTGCTCCTTAGCTCGGAGTTCAAACTCTTCGAAAGTGACAGGTGTAATTCCAGCAACCTTTCTCTTTAGATTATACCTGTGCCAGTCCAATTTGTAGTGCTCACGCTGCAATTCAGGCGTTTTGAACATCACCTGGCAGGTTATACACGTATACGTATCGGTCATTGTGCTGATTGCGGAATCAAGAACTAAATTTTTACTGCTAGCGTAATAACGTAGTATAGCACAGACAGGCTAAAATTATTGAAATTACTGTGGAATTGTGAACAAACAAACCTTTATGAAGCGAAGTGTGTAATGTAATGTAAGTAAAACGCAGTAACAAAAAAAAAATTTGAATACCAAAAAAAAGGAAGGTATTATATGTACCGACTTTTTTTTTCTCACAAATCCGGTATTTACTGTCAAAACTGACATTTCATATTGTTAAATAACAAACTGCTTGCTTTTGATTGCTAGGAAGTTATTCGTCGAGCGAGCTCCCTCCCTCCTCTCCCGAGTCCTCCCTCCATTCCAATCGGCAGCATAAAGGCCCATTTACATGATACCATTTTCTTGTACGTACAAGAGCAATAATTGAATGCAATAAATGAAGCGCACAATACCGGTTAAACCCTAGTTTTTCTCATTAAAACTTAGTAAACGTGCCACTACTGTTTTGATAAGAATGCGTTTGGGGCACTCGTGTACCCCAGCCCCTCGGATGAAAATAGTGTCTGATCTAGAGATAGGCGCTTACCCGGTAAAAACCCGAACTTTGGGTTTTTACCCGTTTATACCCATTTTTACCTACCCATTTTGAATTAATACCGGGTAAAAATTCACATCTTTTTTTGGTCATTTATGTTTTTATTTGTTAGTTTTATTCTGATTTTAATTATATTCTGATTATCTGATAAAAAAGTATCATTCTAGCTTATTTTTATTCTGATACTTTGGATTCACACAAAGATAATAAATGAAAGATATGTTTTATAGGTACTATTACTACTATTACTGGGAAAAGCTGACCAATGGGTGGCCACCGCACCACAATTTGATTTTGACAGTGACATTTGTTTGTTTACACAAACATAATATAGTAACAGTAGTAGTAGTATACATATAACATAGTAGAAAAAACGGTGTATAGACTATATATTTATATATATTATATATATTTATATATATTTTACCCTTCCAATTTCTACCCACCCGCCCATCTCTGGTCTGATCCGCTTTGTGCCTGTGGAAATGAATTTGGTGACCTCAATCATATATTCCTTGCTTGCCCTCAACACGATCATACGAAGCTTTATGAAGATCTTGTTTCCTGTCGAATTCCTTTTCCTACTAATATCATTGTTCTTCTTTCTTCCTTGGATCCTTGTATATGTCATTGTTTGGCATCCTTTATATATGGAAATAATATTAAAATTTAGTTTATTTTTGTAAATATTAAGACCTATAATCTATGTGTACACAATATATCCTTACCTTGTATATTTTTTATGTATAATTTTACTGATCCTGTCCTCTAAATCCTTCCGAGTCAATTGAATCCCAGTTTCCCTAATTTTTGATTATTAAAAAAAAACGTAAAATGGCAAATGTACATAAAGTACGACGCCAAATAAAAAAAAAATGAAGCGCAATAATGACCTTCGATAATTGCAAGCAACTGTACACGCGGATACTAGTAAAAAAGTTGAATGCAATTATTGAATGCAAATCTTGACAAGAAATAATTGCAGCTGTCTTTTGTTTACACCAATACGATAATGTTTAGGAGATTATTGATTTCAAGTCTTGCTTTGTCTAAACACTGACTTGTACGTGCGTGTACAATTTTTTTAATGCGTTCGTTCAAGTATTGCTCGTATTTGCGTTGGCGAATTTTTCATTCAAGTGTTGAACGTTTTAGATTTTTTTTTCATTCATATTTTAGAATTCGGTTCTGCTGATTTAATAAAGTTTATTGAGATTTACCGGATACCTACACAATGAAAATTTTAATTGCAAGAACCGTGATGCACGTAATGCTGCACTAGCAGCATTTGGAAAGGAATTCGGAGTTTAAAGGTTTCGAACATATGGAAATACCAAACAGAAATAAAAAAATTGAGCATCCAATTGAATACAAAAATTGCATAACAAATTATTGTACTTGCTGTTTATACCAGGGACAATTTTGAATGCAATAATTGCCTACTATAGCAAGAATTTATTGCGGTAACGCGACCTAGCACTTTTAAGAAAATGATTCTTGAGATTCTAGAATAGTACTACATGCTTCTCATGACTCTCAAAACCTAAAACTCATTATTAATCTGTGGTAAACGGTGTTGGTGCCACAATTAGTTTATAATTAGTTACAAATATTGTTAAACCATATTTTATTGTGTTACTGTTTGTTTACCCAAATAAAAGGAAAAAAAAAAAAAAAGAATGTGACATGCTGTACAGATGATGCCAGCCAATTATTGCTATAATATTGTTGTATGCAACAGGCAATAAACTTGCATCGTGTAAATGGGCCTTAAGCCTAGTTTGCCGTCCTTGGTAACTCGGACGCAGTGGTAAATCCGCCACTGCGTCCGAGACTAAATGATGATCTACCCCTGATGTAGATAGGTAGGTACCTACCTAGGTATTTCTTCGCCCATCAACAAGTTCACCAAAATCGAAAACATAAGTAGGTAACAAGCTTCAGAAAATACCTAAGTAGCATTATACATGTACAAACATTCATCGCGAAAATGTACTAGGTAGGTACCTACTTACTGAAATTTCGTAGCTAGTAAAAAGTACCTAAATATCACAGAACAGAGAAAACCCATAAATATCTAGATAGGTAGGTAGTTATATAAAATCTGGTCGCGGGGCAGGGAGAATTGCGTAGGTAGGTACCTAGGTATGGTTGCAGCACGTCGCGGCGGTCATTGCATCCAAGGAATTCGAATAAAGACATATTCAAATTCCTTGATTGCATCAGTAGGTACGAGTGTGACGCATTCGCTGTAGTGACAGAGATAGAGCTACTATCAACTGAAGGCTGGTCGAAATGGAACTATCTGGTATTCTGTAACTCATCATAATATTCCTACCGACTTTCTTGATCATCATCATCATTTCCACATACTAACTATGTTAAATTCTATGTATCTCTCAAAGCTAATGCAGTAAAGATTTATACCTCCATAATATAAATGTTTGCTAAAGTGCATTAAATAAAATGCCATCATTTTATAATAATTTCTTGACAATGCATGCATAAACATTATTTAGATATCAATTAGTTATGAAATTATGCTCACATTTTTGTTTTACGAATCAGAAAGTTTAAAAAATGTGAAAAAATACCGAATAAATGTTGAAAAAGTCGGTGGAAATAGGCGCCCTGAAAAAAAAATATACCCCACTTCTTCTTCTTTTATTTATGGCCACAGACTAGGATGATGGTTGTATCCAAATTCCTTGATGCTAATGCATAGCTCTCTCGGCTCTCTCTCCTCGGTTCCAGAATTAAAGATAATTTTTGTAAACTAAGAAATATCATGAAATGTCACTGTCAAGTCAACAAGTCAGGGACGTATAAAAAATTATAACCATGGATCACTATTTAGTGGTATGGCGCGCGGTTTTGCTTGTGCAAATACCTACAATATATTATTATTATTTCCTAACGAAACTTCAGAACAGAACACTAAAAAGCAATAACTGCTTTTGCGCAGTGCGTGTCACGCAAAAAAAAAAGGAGGGGGAGGGGGTGTGATGACACAGGTATTTTGTATGCGCAAACACATCCCCTGCACTGTTTTCTAGCCTTTTGGTTGACGCGACCTATATGCCTACATTAAAACTAACCAAGAGCCAAATTATCATTCGACAAATGAGTGACGAATGAAATTCCAACAAAATGCACAAATTGTTTCGAACTTCTGTGATTTCCTCTCATTGTACTACGATGATACCAGTGTCGTAAATTATTTTATACATAATATTTCTCTAGCATTTTATAATTTTGTAAATAAAATATAAAGCATAGTACAAAACCATTATTATTGTTCATTATATGGATATTGATTAGAAAATAAACCCTTACTTAGGTATTTTGAAAAATGGAGTAATATTTTATGTCGAAACAATCATTTTTTTTATATGGTATCACCCTTGTTGACAAAATGTCTGTGATGTGATGATGATGATGAGTAGTTCGAAACAATTTGTTGTGCTTTTTGTTGGAATTTCATTCGTCTCTGTTTCTCGAGTTTGACAAAATGTTAGAAACAGAAGAAGTTGATGATGATTACTTTACTCCAGTGGCCAGGTAGGCATTTCTTCAACAATCACATAATTCTGCCTGGTTATACATCTACATAACTATTTTGGATTTTACAGTGGATCTTTAGCCAATATTTTTGGGAAATCATCTATAGTTGATGATAAATCAGAGAATGAATCATTGAAGTACACTCCTCCCAAATCCAAATATCTAAACAAGCAGCCTGAAGACTTGAAAGCAAATTCATGCGTATTTGCATGTGTACTTGTGGCATATGAATGGTAAGACAACAACATTTGCCTGTAAACTTAAGCAAGTGTATAATTAATAGGATTCACACCTATAAATTCCTACTGTGCAGTTTTAGGTTAAACTATAGCTACCCTGGTACCTGAGTTGAGGGTTGGGGATAGGGGGGATGCATGTGGGGGTAGATGGCAAGTCTTTCCCTATAGTTCTTTTTTCTTGGAAATGAAAAAAAAAATCTTCAAATTTCATCACTTAAAAAAAAAAAAAAAACCCTAACCTAATGAGAATTCCTTCCCTTGAGTCTTTTTGTCATAGAGATGAAATATTACTACCAATTTTCTTCATATAAAAAAAAACCCCTAACCTAACTAGTAACTTACCTGAAAAATTAAATTATTTTTTTTCATTTCCTAGAAAAAAGGACTCAAGGGGAAGACTTGCCATCTACCCCCACTTGCATTCCCCCTATCCCCAACCCTCAACTCAGGTACAAGGATTGCTATAGCCAACCCCAGTTCTACAGTATGCAACTAACTATAGGTATGCTGAAGTATAAAAATTATTTATTATTTTGTTTGATCCCTGTAGCAGGACAAATATTTAGTCATAAGTCTCAGTGACTGACCCAATCATAAAAGTAAACATTTATGGGTGAATCAACTTTTAAGACACTCCTTTGACAACATTATGAACAACTAACAATAAAAAATAAATCATCGAAATATTATGAAAATATACTGTAAAATATATCTATTTTTAGGTTTTGCAGTGGGGCATGACATCTAAGCTAATATTAACGAGTTTTTTTAGAAAAAGTGACGAGGGTGCCTCATAAATATCCATTGCAACGCTGTAGAGCGACAATAAACCTACGCGCACCAGCTGAGAACTTAATTTAGGCTGGGGGGGCGGTAAAGCTAGGTAGAGATTTTTTGATCATACCAACTAAATATTAGACAATAATCGCCTTAGATGACACCAAGGTAGGCGTCATCTCTTGATAACGGTCATGAATTTTTATCGGTAACTCTGTAGAACTGATGTTTTGATCAAAGTTTGGGACAAAAGTTTGGATGCACGAAAAATATAAAATATTTGTCAAACTTTTATAAATGTTAACTTTAAACGTATGTTTATCTTTTTCTGAATCATAATATTGGGTAAAAAGGCTGTGCATTCATACCTTTTTTTTAAGATACGTCCTAAATTGTATCGTCATCTAGGCCTGGGGACACATGTTTTTTGTATGGATAGTGCTTATGTTCTCCTGAGTTACCATAATAAAGTCAAAAATTTTCCTATTAACTATAAAATACTATGAAACTAGCATGTTAGGAAAGAATCTAAGTTTACGTTAACATCAAAACAAACATATTTTATAAGGAAATTAGGATTTTTATGCTCTTTGCATGACAGGGACACAAAAGGAGTGCCTTAAAAGTTGATTCACCCTTATATCAATGAAGTTCATTGAGGTCAGCAATTATGTACATGAATACTGTCCTAAACAAAACTAATCACATGGAAAAGAATTGTCCTACCTTTTATAGGCAACTGTCTTATCTCTTCCAGTAGATTTTAAAAACAATTTTATCAGATTTCATTTTTACTCTTCACTATTTTTATTTTTACAGGCTTAACAATACATATTTGCAAAAAGGAAAACTGGGTTTTGCCATTATAAAAGTTATTAGAACTGGACAACATAATATGATTTTATATGATTCCAACAAATCAACTTTATCAAATGTAAGTCTATCAAGTAAATCAAAAGTTACTTTAAAAAGCACAAATTATATTTCTTACTATGATGATCAAAGAAAATATTGGAGCTTGTATGGTGCACAAAATGAGATAAAAACAATTACTGATTTGCTCAAATTACTCGAAGTAACTATTGAGACATCAAAAGAGACTGATATTAATCCACCAGAGCCAGTTACAAATAAAGAACCACAGCCCCTTCAGGAAGACAGCAAAAAATCAGTTGAAAGTGATACTGATACATCAATTCATCGAAAAACTAAGGTTTCTATTCTAAATAGAATGGCAAATATGGGTCATTCTGTGCTTCCGCCAAGTGCAGTCTCTGTTGATAAAACAAGTGACTCATCAGATACTAATGAAACTGACTATCATATCAAAGCTGTAAGGCACAAACCAGCTAAAGGACTAATAAAAAAAAGCAATTTTGACAAAACATTAGTAGACCATAAGAAAATAATTGACAGACAGACAGAACCTCCACGAATTGAATACAATATTGCAGATATAAAAAATATTCATTCTTTTACAAATGATCAATTAGTACCTTTGATAAATACTGGTATTGTGAACAGCTCTAGTGGAATTGACATGAATGTATTTATTACAGAGCAAAGAATAAGTAATACAGAACTTCGAATAAATATGAATAGAATGAGTGATAAACTAGAGCACTTATTATCTAAAATAAGTATATTAGAATCAAAAAACCAAAATAAAGGAACTGCTGAAATAAACACTGAGATATTACACAAACTGCTAGGAGAATATGAGACTAAAATAAAAAAATATGAGGAGTTATTCAAACAGATGGGAAATGACATAAACTTCCAAAACTTGGACACAACAACAAATGATAAGTCTATTCTAGGGAATCATGATAATGAAGCATTAAAAAGTAGAATTGAAGATCTTAAAAAAAATGGCGAGCTGGTTTTAAGCCTTCGAAACGAAATAGAAATTCTTAGAAATGCAAAAGATACAGAAATAAATGCCTTACAAAAGAAAATCAATGAATTGGAGGCAGAGCTTAATTCAAAACTAATTTTGGTGAAAGATCTAACTGAAGCAAATAATAAAAATGAAGCAAGCGCTAAAAGTAATGTTGAAAATAAAATAAAATCTTTAATGAATGATACATACCAAGCTGTTGCAACAAATTTTGAAAATGGAGAAACTTACACAAGTGAATCAATAAAAAAAATTATTGCTTTGGTCATAAAAAAAGTAACCATTGGTGCCCTGAATGACTCATAAACACAACACTAAGGAATAGGTGATAGAAAGAAGTGTAGAGGAAAAACCTGTTGTGTCAACCTTACATAAATTGAGATAAGGGCAGTAAGACTTCCCGGTTTCTGAAAGCTTGACCAACAATAATCACCTGTCAAGTCACTTGCTATCTCTATATAATTAGAAGTAAAGCTGAAATAGCAAGTAACTTGACAGCCGATTAACTTTGATCGAGCTTTCAGAAACCAGCAGTAAGACTATTTATAAGCTGTTGTCTATTTATATCCAAGTATAACTGATAAATGATGTCTCTAGCTAGAGATTTAAAGGTGAATTACCTTACAGATAGGTCACTATAATATGTATTAGTGTTTGTAAATCTACTAGGCAAGTAGGTGCAGTCAATGACAAAACTAGATGCACATATTATTATCTGGTTCTTAAGTTTAAATATTCCATAAATGATCAATTTTTTATTACTATTTGAGCCACAAGAAGGTGCAAACCTAACTAGTTAAAATTTATAATCCATAGAATAGAATATGGTCAATAAAATACAAAATGTTTAAATGTACTTCTGTCGCTGACTGTACATGGCAGTTTGTTGTAAGTGATCAGCTGCCACACACTAGAACAGAAAAGCCATAATAAATCAATTTAATTCAAAAAGAAGAAATGTATGAATGTGTTCTTAGTCAGGTACAGAACGAACCTACTACCCAAAATCGAGAGTGATACGAAATCAATCACTACACAACACACTGCTTAATGGGTAGGTACCTACAGCTTTCCTTTCCTTTTTGGAGCTGAGCTGTAGTACAGTAGACTCAGCTCAATATGTCCGTGACAACGCGAACGCCAACGCGAGCTGACATAGAACTCGCCTCTTCAATTCTGGCATTGCCCATGTTGCTGCCCATGTCCCTGCACGCACATTGCCACGGACATAAGTGTAAACGGGGTATTAGAATGTAACTACATTTTATGATTGTTAGTTGTTAGTACCTACTTATGAGAACTAAAATATTCATTTAAATATACCTAATTTTTTACATGTACTTCTTAAAATACATGAATTTACCTACCTAACAGAATTAATACAGAGTCCAAAACGGTTAATGCGCGTTACGCAAAAATAACGCCGGAAAGAGGGGAAGGGGCTGTTATAGATAGAGTATTTTGTGTGCGCAAACACACACCCCACCCACTTCACCCCACTGTTTTCCAGCGTTCTTCGTGGTTGACGTGACCTAATCATGATAAATACGTTACTTACTGGCCTTATTTGGTTAACGTGCTGGCAGCACTGGTGCTTGTTATACTCTTGTGTAGCAAGGAATATAGTACTTGTATTAAAATTCCTTGTTGTGTAGACATGACATGCGCAAAACAGTACGTCTTGTGTCGATGCGAGCCTGCCTTGCAAAGAGTATACAATAACTACGTCTGCCTTGCTCTTGCTTGATGCGAGCAAAGAGAATGTAAAACTACGAGAAGAGGCGGGGCTTAGTAAAGAGCCAATAAGAGCCAATGGGATCCTTTTACATGGCACTTCAATACCAACACAACGAATATGTACGTCAAACAACAACAGTTTTACCAACTTATTACAGCCTATATAGTGCTGCGCGATGGCACTCACTTTTATATCGATATCGATAATTTTATCGAAATCGAGGTTTTTTTGTAATCCATTTATTGACTGAATCCATTAGGTTGGACTTCAATATGGATCTGATATGAAATAAAAAGCTTTTTGCATTAGTACATATAATTTTTGTACCTAAACCTATTCATTTTATGAATTTGTTTTTTCATTTTATAATGTTTAGCAGGACGGACACGGTGAGCTTGACATGTTCTGTAACAAAGTATATTTTATTAATTTCCAGTAGTTTTTTTAAGAAGTATTGTACCTAGAGCATAAGTTTATAAGACTAATTCACGTCATATTCTTGAAAAGGTTATAATAATTTTAACAGTACAAACTTAATATGCTATTTGCAACTCCCAGTTATTGTCATCTTTAGCATCGATTTTTTGGTTCTGAATAAGTGGGTACCTAATATGAAGGCAAAATATAAAAATCAACTTACTTTCACAGTCTCGCAGTTCTTATTAGGTATGTCATCAAAGCCGTAACTGTTACCACAGTGGGTATGTGACCAAGGGCTCGTTAATATCGGTAGTGGGTACTAATCTTTTCATCTTTAGCATGGATTTTTTCTGCAAAATATAAATATATATATATAATATTGTAAAAATATAACCCGATAATCATGAATTTGTGCATTTAGTAGGAAAAAGTTTAGAATTTCAAAAAAAACAAATACTTGATTACTATTAGCCACCGCGGAAAGCTCATTTTGTAAGACTGGTTATGTAGCCTCCTAGATGTGCACGTCATAATGGCATAGAAAGAACTGTTCGACACAGTTATCGATAATTACATTAGGTACATCACTATAACACGAATATTCAGTATTTACCTCTAGTAAATCCATAAAATCTCTTTTCAATACGATGCATGTTGTTTGTTCGTTGATTGCACTCACTAAAATATCTAATTCAATGTTTACCGAGCCTCATCCAAAGAAACTAGACTTCCTTTTTCTATAATTTTACGGCTCGCTTGATCTCCACAATTTCACACGTTATAATCGTTTTTTGGAGGTATCACCGTAAAATATTACGTTCACTGAACAATAACGATCAATTTCACATTTATGGACGTAATTATTGATAAATCTGCTAGAAATTTACAAAAACAAACAAAATACGAGTGGAAGCTACAAGTAAACAAAGCAGACAGACGAAGAAGAGAGTGAGTTGTGAAAAAACGAGAGAATACTGATTGAATGGAACGATCATTCCGTTCCATTCAATCAGTGTCAATCAAGCAATTCAAGCAACAATCATGTCAAATCAGTCAATCAGCCATTATTTGCCATGCTAAGTCCATACAACATTTTTGACGTTCCTTGTTGCGTCAGGGTGGATGCGAGCGATGCGATGAGAGAGGAATAATTACTTACGAGTTTCTGAACTCTGAAGAATTACACAAAGTCTTTTAAACACTATGTACTAGTTTATTATTATTTTCATCACCCTCCGCTGAATCATAGTTTTGCTATGGAAGACCTTAAAACATCACTTAGTCAGTATAAAAACCAGGTAATTAAGATATTAAAAATCCCCATAATCCCTTTATCCCCTTTTTAAATACCCTTTACGCCTAGAAAATAATCCCTCTTTCTAAGTATTTTACGCTCAAAATCTGGAACTTACAATCGTTTTTGTTTCAGCTTACTCTGGTAAATCAGGCTCTTGAAAATGTTACTGGCGAGACTGAGCGTGAGTCCTTAGTCACCCTGCAATCGGACCTAGAGCAACTAATAGAGCTTACTCAGGAAAACTTGGATTCTATAGAATCAAGCAGCACATGCAAAGTTCCAAAAGAAGCACCAAAACAATTAGATGATGAATATGCTCTTTTTATGGTGAGGTGAAATCATATTCATTGTTGACTAGGTATAGTTTTACTCATCAGTTGGCTAATTGGATTTTATAGCCCAAACGAGGCAAAACTTAGTAGAAAATAATTGAACTGTGAATGTGTTAAACATTGCTGAAATGTTTTTAATTTTAAACTTCCTGTTTTTTTTAAACAAGGCACCATAATTAGTAGTTCCTAGGAGTAGTAGGTATCTAAAAATTAATAATAAAAAAATTCATTCATTACAGGAAGAAATGGCTAAGAGTGGTGCATATGAACCTGACAGCAATGAAAATAAATCAAATTCTCCTAAAAACAAAGAAAATGCAGAAGATATTGAGGTAAGTAGAGATAAACCATTCAAAAAATGCATGCCCCTCTACCTGCCTTTGCTTTGCTTTTGTGGGTGAAGGCAGGTAGAGGGGCGTGCATTTTTAGAATGGTTTATCTCTAACCTATCAATGAATTATCTAATGAGGCTTCCTTTTTCCCCTATCTTAGCCATCTAGTCATCTGGTAAAATAGGAAAAATTTGAAAAAATCAGGGCCTGTTGGAAACCAGTTTAATTTTTTATTTTTTATACTGCCCATTTGATGTTAAGTGGTAACCATCACCTTTAACAAAGCATTACCTTGTAAGTCATGCACATTAGGATTGTGCCCTATGATGCACTGTCTTGTTCAACTTGGGGGTGATGTTGATGACAGATGTTAAGCCTCATGGGCCTCATTATACTGGCAACCAACTCTTCAAACCGAAACACAGTAATGTTGCTTCGCAGCAGAGAAAGGAATGTCAGATTCCAGATTTAATTTGATTTCAGACATTTTTTGTTACAATGTAATCCTACTAATATTATAAATGCGGAGGTTTATAAGAATGGATGGATGGATGGATGTTTGTTACTCTATAACTCCAGAACGGCTGAACGGATCTTGGTGTATATTGGCACAGAGATATATTATAGTCTGGAATAACACATAGGCTACTTTTTATCCCGTGGGAATACCGGGATTGAAACCGTGAGGCGCTGCTTGTATCTAAATACATACATATGTATGTAGATATTACATTGTCTTATTACTAAATATTTTTTGATTCAATAGAGAAGCGGGCCAATATGAATAATCATCCAAATTTATTTAACAATAAAGACATGCATCATAGTCATTTAAGAATTCGTCTAGTGTATAATAATATTTCTGGAATTTTGTTCTCCATTTTATGTGTAAACATTTATTCTGTAACATAGTTTTAAACTAAAACAGGTGTTTTTATAGTGTGCCATAAATTGAAAAAAATAATTTTGTATTTGTATTATTTCCTTAATTTGTATGTAGGATGAGCTAGCAAGCCTTCTGGGTATGAAGTGTGCAGTATACCACACCCACAAGTGGGGTGGCCAACCATCACTTTACAATGCTATGGTCAGCTCAGTTGCCCCACGAGAAGAAGATGACCAATTCAAAGATCTGCAGGTACCTTACTTGACTTTTTAAAGAATGTTAAACTAATTTATTAGATTTCATAAAATTCCTTCGATGGATGGGAATCAACTGTCAAACTGAAAGCCATCTCGATAGCCAGGCATTAGCGTAATCGGGCCCCGGATCTGGATGAAACTTGGCAGAGAGATAGATTATAGTCTGGAATAGTACATAGGCAACTTTATATCCCGTGGGAATACCGGGATTTAAATCTGCGCTGGTGAATCCGGGGGACGCAACTAGTTTGTTTTAATTTTTCCTAGAGCAAAGGATTGACATTATTTTTTGCATAGGTAAAAGAAAGAAAGAAAGAATGAAAATACATTTATTTGACATACACAACAAGAAAAGAAATACATAGGTACATACAAAATTACAGTTATAAACAGAGACAAAACGAAAGAAGAAACAGTACCATAAACAAAAGAAAACATAACTGTACGCCGAAAAGGCCCTGACTCAGCTATTGTTGCTTAACAAAGTAGGTAGCCTACCTTGCCAAGCAGCGCTGGTTTTCAGTCAGAGCCTTGAGTAAGATAGGTAGTGGTAGTTTAGGGATGACTGGCTACTTTATCCCGGTAAAATGTATGGTTCCCGTGGAATAAATCAGGGTGTGGGGGGGGATCAGGTAGGGGAAGGTGTTTGGGGAGGAGGGGTTCTGGGGGTAGTGGTTGGGGGAGGGGGGCTTGAGGGGGGTCCGGGGTGGAGGTCGGGAGAGGACATAGGAAAAGGACATACTTTTTAATCGCGGGTAACACCGCGGGGCCCTTCTAGTAAATAAATAAATAATAAATAAATAATGCTGGACAATCCACACAACACCATCTAGCCCCAAAGTAAGCTACTAAAAGCTTGTGCTATGGGTACTAGATGACTGATATATTTAATACAATATATACTTACATAGATATATATTTTTTATTATACATAGAAAACACCCAGTCCACGGAACAAATTTCTGCAGATCGTACACAAATTTGTTCCGAGGCGGGAATCGAACCCGCAACCTCTTGCGTCGCAGGCGGACTCTCGTCCGCTGCGCCACTGAGGTCGTCGTAGTTGTATTTAACAATACATTATGCTGATAAAACTAGGCGTCAGACAAGATAATTAGGGGCTAGTAGCAACAATGCTCTCTGAGCTTGTGAGCTTGGTCTAATGTGCACCAGTGGATTAAGCTTT
Source organism: Plemyria rubiginata (assembly GCA_963576535.1). Lineage (NCBI taxonomy): Eukaryota > Metazoa > Arthropoda > Insecta > Lepidoptera > Geometridae > Plemyria > Plemyria rubiginata. The sequence goes on along the minus strand of OY754908.1, from coordinate 8,365,891 downwards.
TTGGAAATTTTAAACAAACAGTGCTGAAACCCACATAGCTACCACAATACCACTGGTGCTCTCAATAACCTAATAATTGCTTTATTTTCAGGTTCGTGTATTATTTACTCATCCAACACACACGGAAATGTTGCCCTGTCCTTTCTTCCTAGATGGAGAGTGTAAATTCAGTGATGAACAATGTAGGTGAGTTTTCATGACTGTTTTTACAAACACTGCGCTTTTTTTATCTAGTGTCAGGAGCTGTCATACATTGTGTGCATGTTAGGTAGCCTTATTTTAGATATTATTTCTAAAGATATGATTAATAACAAAACAACTGCCATATGATTAATAACACTCTTACTAAGTGGTACTGCTGACGAAAGGTGGCATTATTGCATTGCGATAAATAAAAAAAATAAAATACCCACAAGTTTCAAATTTTGGTTTTAGATATTCACATGGTGCCATAGTACCTCTATCTAGCTTAAAAGAAGCTATAGAACCTAGTTTTGAAGCAATTAAAATAGGAAGCAGAATATTGATGAAGTTGAAACCACCTGATGACGAAGTAAGTTTACTTACAATGTTTCTGCTTAAACTCTTTATTGTTAGGCGTTTTTTAGACGAGGCATGTGGTTAAAACGCAGAGCGCATTTCTTTCAATTAAGGGTCCGGCGACAGCGGCTCGCAATTTCGAGGTGCGATTGGCTTAAGTTTATTGTTCGTGACTCCATACTAAAACCAAATGAAAAAACTACACACAATTCCAAGATTGTTGTATGGTACCTAAGATTTCTCTTACACCCGACGACGGGGCAGTCTTCAAACCGCTATATAAATCAATACGAAACTTGGAAACAAAACTCGAAAACTACGAAACTTGGACACGGCTTTAGACCTCAAAGAGGCACCAAGAGACTCCACGTAGAGCCAGACTCCTAAATTAGCCTTGCCATAGCTGTATACTGGTAGAGATCGCTACTTAGTGATAAGGCTGCCCATTGTACTTTTAGTTCTAAGTTTGTTTTTTGTTGTATCCATAAGTTGTGTGCAATAAAGTATTTTCTATCTTCTATCTATACTAAAGTGGTAAACTCTTTGGATTACAGGATATAAGTTTTACAAAGAAAAGCACAGAAAAGTACCACCTATGGCATAGAGCTATAGTAACCAGTGTAGACTTAGAGAAAAGTGAATGCTCAGTGAAATTGGAATATGGAGTGAAATCAGGCGAGAAGAGAAAAGCAACAGCAGAAGAATATAATGTTTGTATCGAAGACATATTCCCTTTGAAAAGTGAGTTATATTTTTACAGCTGAATTTTTTTGTTGCGATTACGGGGAATTTATTGACCGAGCGAGCGAAGCGTCTCAGTTTCCACATTGGCCAAAAATGCGTTTGTCCGGATGTCTGTCTGTCTGTCTGTTCTCCTCTACAGGTCGCATTTTTCAACCGATCTGGACGAAACTTGGTACACAGGTTATATGACTTATTAGATTTTTTTGTCGTCGGGGATTTTTGATTGGATACTTCCCCCAAAAAGGGGCAAAAAAGGGGGCTATTTCATATACTGAATATCTCCACCAAATGAGATCCGATTTCGATTGTTCTTTTTTTATTTGAAAGTTAGTAACTATAAGTTGGTCTCATAAAAGTTTGGTGAAGATCTGATGAGGATCTTTAGCATGATGAACGGGATAGCTCATCAAAAAATCGACGGGTTTCAATCAAATTTGAGAGAAACACTAAGGACCTCATTCTACACAAGATGATTAAAAAAAAACAATAAAAATCAATAAAATCAAAAAAATCTAAAATCGGAAAAATTATATCTACCTACCGCTAAGCCAGTGAATTGCTCACTATTAGTGTGCTCGCGAGGTCTACCAGCTCACAGAGCCAACTAGTACCAACTTACTACTTAGCTTTGTAATCTCAGCTACACACATAATCATAATGTTTTAGCTGAAAATGATGAAGACTCCTCATCAGATGGAAGCCTGAGTGATACAGAGTACCCTGAAAACAAATCTTTTAGAACAGAAACTGACAGCCAATCTCTGATTGTGGAAAAGAGCGGCGCAGCGATGGGAGAATGGGAACGCCATACGAGAGTGAGTATGTATTATTCTCAGATTGCAAAATCTTTCAATCCTCTTTTTTTATATTGGTGGCGAAGGGCTGCACTAGCTAAACTTTACAATAAGGCTGCTTGTAGACGTCCGTTTTTTTCACCGGATAACGGACCGTCAATAAACGGCTATCCTTGTATACATATTTTTTTTACCGGATGGATGGACTGCCGTCTATGTTTTGAACTGGTAGTAAAAAACTGTAGAAAACAGGCAATACGTCCGGCAGCGTCAACACGCACCAATACACTGGCGTGGATGACCGCCCTTTCTTACACCGGACCGGTGTCCGTCGCGCCGAGGGGAAGCGGTGGTGCATCCGGCGTAAATTATTCGCCAGACCGATGTCCGGTGCATGTACACACATTCATTATAATTCATACACCACCGCGAATCCGGCAAAAAACACGGTCCGTTATCCGGTGAAAAAAACGGACGTCTACAAGCGCTCTAAAACTGTTCAATCCGAGTCATCTACCTACATCCCGACTCTACCACTCTAACGCCTTGCCTTAGGAGGTACGTGTAAGAGCCGAACTTCTTTCCTCCAGCTTCAACTTCGGAAACTCTGTTTCCGAGTCTCTGGATGAAGCCCCAAGTGGCTGGTTAGCCTCTCAGAGGCGTTACGCTGCCAATTCACTCGGCTGCGTACTCTAAGACTGTGTTGGTTGCTATTCCTTTTCGGTGCATGAATGTGACAAGGACACTCGTCACTGTTACGATTTTCGTTTCACGCGAAACGCTCACACAATTTTTTTAAAGAGGTAATTCACGTCAAGAGGTGCAAACGGACTGAAACGATTTCTTTAACTTCTTGCCGTTGGCCCATCTGATGTTAAGAGGTAACTATCACCCAAACCAAACCTCGACAGAAACCTTATCGTCTATCAACTTCAGGAATACAGATTCATGTGCCTGTAATCTCACCAGCAACCACACTCTTCAAACCGAAACACAACAACGCTGCTTGGCGGCAGAAACCGCTATTGTGCGTAGTGGTAATACTTCTCCTGACGAGCCCTTCACAAAGAGCTTTACTTAACTTAAGACGAAGACAAGAGCTAATGTGACTCTCGCTCGCACGTTTTGACTTGTTGAAAGATATAAAACCACTAAAGCCATTATCGAAAAATCGCAAACAACCATTTTGTGTGCAATCACATTGCGCACAGTTTAGTAAAAAAATCATTTTGATCGATACAAGTTTTCCTACTTAAAAGTTTGCTTTTATGATTTTCGTACTCAAGCAAACTTTTGAGTAGGAAAACATGCATCAGTCAAAATGAAATTTTTACCAAACTATGCGCAATGTGATTGCACACAAAATGGTTGTTTGCGATTTTTCAAAATTAGAATTTGTGATTTTATATCTTTCAAAATGTCGAATCGTGCGAGCGAGAGAAATATTAGGTGTTGTCAACGCCTTAAGCTAAGCGTCCACCGCGGTATTTACAAAATGCCGATGGGATGCGTTCACTGCATCTGGATTTTGCATCGGCAGTATCGGTATTTTCAAAGCAATTCCGAATGGCGCGTTCACTGCGGATGACGTCATCGGCAGAAATACCGATCTCTGGCGCTGAAATGCCGATCCAGTGCACGCTGTACCATACAAATCAATACAAAGCAACAAATCCGTCCGCTCTGTACGCAGCGATGCTGATGCGGTGGACGCATAGCATAAAAAACTCGTATGTGCTACTTTTGTTCACAATGTATTTTTTTTCAGGGTATTGGTTCAAAACTGATGTTGGCTATGGGCTATGTGCCGGGCTCGGGGCTGGGCGCCGCGGGCGACGGCCGAGTGATGCCGGTTGAGGCGCGCGTACTCCCGGTGGGCAAGAGTCTCGACCAGTGCATGGCGATATCCGAGCGACACGCTACTGATCCTATGAAGGTATGATCGTATGCTATCCGACGGGCACTGACTTGGATCGGGTGAGCTATCTCTTGAATGTTCGGAACGATCCGTGGATAACTTAAGGGCCCGGCGACAAGCGGCACGCAGTTTCGAGGTGCGATTGGCTATTATTTCATTTCGGGGAGATTGTTTGAAAGAATAATTATCCAGTGACACGCATAAATACTGTTCGAACACAAATAACACAATAATATAAGGGAAACACGTCCGAATCAGAAATCATTTTGGTATTAGTATGTTTGGCCTTACGTTTACCTAATACCAAAATGATTTCTGACTCAAGCACATTTCCCTTATATTATTGTATAATTTGTATTCGAACAGTATTTATGCGTGTCACTGGATAGTTATTCTTTCAAACAACCTCTCCGAAATGAAATAATAGCCAATCGCACCTCGAAACTGCATGCCGCTGTCGCCGGGCCCTTAAGTAGCTAGTGTAATTTACGTATTTACAAAATATGTTAATTCTTGTGGAAAAAAAGACAATGAATATTGTAATTTTATTTGTAGTAAAATTTAACTCGAGATGTTATAAAAAAATAAGGAAATTCGAGAAATTATAAAAAAATAAGAAAAATATTTACGTCTTTTCGATTTTTTTACGTTTACGCTAAGAGTCCCGTAAACTTCATGAATACGGTGCGGTTCATCTAGGTGGGCTCAGGTGGAGGGTGGGTAAGAACTGTAATCAATCTGGTCTTCAGTTATATTAATTGTTGCAGGTGGAACAAAGGCTGCAAAGACTACAGAAGAAAGAAGAAGAGCGAAACAAAAGAACATACGAAAGGGAAAAGGAACGAGAAAGGACAAATGTTTTCAACATCATAAACCAAACATTAGGAGACTTTTCCGAAGCTCCATCAGTACCGTCAATAGATGTAAAACAATCCACTAACAAAGATTTAAATATAGAACAGTTCAAAATAACTGAAGATGTGAAGAAACTCGAGAGAGATGTTATTAAATTAAACAGCTCGTTGGGAAAGTACCCATCAGGTACACCCGGATATAGAAATATTGCAGCACAGATAACCGAAAAGAATAAAGAGTTAGACTCACTTAGAAGAAGAGATAATCAGATTACTAGAGAACAGAAACAGAGGAAAGACAAAGTGAAAATGACAGTATTTTAAACATTCTTATATTATCTTAAGTATTAGTTTAAGTGATGAAATAGTAAATATGTTATTTTGCTTGTTACTTGAATCAATGTTGTGTTGTGGGATATTGTGGAGAAGAATAAAACAAAACAAATCATTACAAATTTCTTTATTTACATGAATGTGTGATGTTTTAGTTTAAAATAAGCGTACATGACATAAAATTACAATTAATATGTGAAATATTTTTCTATAAATTAGATATTTGTACTATCACTCAATTACAAAGTACTTAACCAAAGTTAATGGGAGTGTGACTTGCAAATAACATTTGCTGTGGTTTAAGTAAAAATGATTTTATCGTTTTAGTGACAGTGGGTCAAAATGGTTTTACATCTAAATTACATATTCACCCAATAGTATAACTATACCTACTTAGGTATGGAATTACGGCTTACATAGCCTTTTTTAGCAGTATCGAAACTTTAATTCGTACCTATATTAGATTTTACTAAAACATTTTATTTTATTATAACTATAAAAAATGAGTACAAGAAAGTTAATAATAACAAGTTAAATGTTGCATTACAATAATTGTGTTCACGTAAAATTACTAAAATTCCTTAAAATTGCTACATGAGCAAGGTATTTGTACTTTTAAGCTGATTCGCAATAGTGATGTAAGTATATAAAGCACTATGCCAATATAAGATCTAATTGAGAGAAATTGGCTAAAAGACCCACTGTAGTACATTCCTAACTGATAATGTACCAATATCTTCGTCAGTGAATCATGACTTGTATCACGTGTGTATAGTATGCCTGCAAATAAGTTGATCACTGTGAAACGAATCACATAGGCGCAGTAACGGATTTCGAGACATTGAAATTGCAGATTTACTTGTGGCTAGCTTCACAGAGTTCAACTTACTTGCCGGCTACTATACATACATGTCATGTAAAAAATTCGGCTAAACATGCCAGCATGTGTAACTGCTCCCACAACTGCAGCGTAACAATACTTAATGTATCTACCTACATTACTTACCTACACTTATGCATTGAAATTCATTTCCTAGACTTCATCACAGAGACTGATAGTTCCTCATCAAGAAAACCTTTGAACCGTCACCATCCACTCTAACATACTATTTAAAACGTATTCAAAACAATGTCTACACATAATAATAATACAATAGAGAGTGATGAAACAAAAGAGAGACATATTTTGTACTAAACTAAACGTCTTGGTAAATAATAAGTAAGTACACGCATGAGACTCTGCCTCGCTAATTATACTATAGTTATGATGGATAGCGTTTGTGATGTCTTTATTACTTAAGTTTGTGATCGGACCGCTCGTTGTGTTAGACAAAGTGAAACTAAAAACAAATGAGATTCGCTGTTTCAGTGTCGTTTCCACGCGGTGCTTTCAAGCTGGCATTTGAACGGCATTGAGCCTTAACTGGTTCTTATTTCAAAGTGCCGTTGAGTAACTCTTCACTAGATAAGCCCTGAGTGCGCAAGGGCTGGCTATAGCGGCGTCCGCAGTCGGTTCACTACATACTCCATCGTGGAATTGATATTGTCGAAGACGGGAACTCCGGAACGTCGCGCCAAATCGGAGAGGTAGGTTCGACCCCGGTTGTAATCCTTTACAGCACACTCGCTGTACTGTAATTAAATAAACAAAATTTATATAGGTATTTGATTAATAAAACAAATATGATAATAATAGTAATAACGTGCAAAAGAATAAAATTTTTACTAATACAACTTTGTTTGCTTGAAGCATTAAGATTAGTGTTGCAAGGAACTGGCACCTAGATCCAAAATAAAAATTCACCTAATAAGACTAAGACGTTTCAAATTGATTCGTGTGATACCATTGAGTAAAAATCATTTGACTTTGTTGATATGATTCATGTAACGACCTTTCTATTGAAATATCTGTTCTATGGCATAAAAAGAAAACTTACATTAGTGACCTTATTAGGGTCCATAGGTTGCACTAAAAGGACGGTCGCCGTAGGTCGCAGGCCCATGTAGTGCGCGGCCAACACCATGGCAGCGAAGCAAGGCGCCTCGGCACTCATAGAAAAAACTAGAATGCGGGAACCCAGTAGCAGGTCTTCGTCGTATGTTCCTGAAATAAATATTGTATTTAGTAATTACCCCTGTTGTACATGAATCTAGGGTTAAGGGTCGGAAACGTCCGCCATATTTCATCGGAGGGATGACGTCACATCTCGGGCGTAAGCAGATAAATTACACCCGATTATAGTAAGTAGTAGTCGAGTGATTTGTGTACATTTCTCCTTATGATTTTTTAAATGTTGCCGTATATATTACTTATTCACTTTTGAATCTAATGTACCGTAATCTCAGGTCAAAGCCTCGGAAACGTTCGCCATATTTTATTCGGAGGGATGACGGCACATCTCGAGTAAAAGCAAACAAGCTACACGCGATCATCGATATCATTCGAATGATTTGCGTAAAATAAGACATCATTCACATAGTGATTTTTCAAATGATTTTTTTTATTAAACATTGCATTGTGTGCAAAATATTGAAAGATAGTAAAAACAAAGTTGCCACAATAAATAACAAGAAGTAGTTACGCCCACGTTATTTTTTTACACTAGGTACTTATACTAAATTATTACGAAATATGTCATGGTCTTTGCTTTTGTGATATGTTTTTGGAGTTGATATCCAAAGTAGTCACAAAAACAGTCCAACTCTGCCTACACACATCAACCACTGTGACAAAACACCACTATTTTTAATTAACCGATGATGGAGTGAACGGCAACGATAAACATAAATAATTGATGCAAATTTAATCAACTCTACGCCCACGAAATCACAGTTTAGTGACAAAAACCTAACACCATAAATTAAGATCTTTATTCGTTGATATGTTTTTTTTGTCTACATCTACACTTCTACATATATTATAAAGAGGAAAGATTTGTATTTTCGTATGTGACGAATAGGCTCATAAACTAAGCCTAATTGTGTAACTTGAAATCCATTACCAGTGGAATTGAAGCCCATTACCACCGGTCGACTCAGTCAGAATTTTTACGGTATCTGGTCCATTTTCAAAAATTCTTTCACCATTATAATTCTACATTATCCCATAGCCCTGAGTAACATAGGCTATATTTATTACTAGAAAAAAATTGGGATCCCGACTAAAACTTCAATAACACAAGATGTAAAAAAATTGTCCATAAAATGTATTTGTGGGCAATTTTAAAAGGCTGCGGAAACTTGGCGAAAAAAATTATCTACAGTATTTAAGAACATATCAATATCTACAAAATGTGCAGTAGCAATGTCTAACTATTGTAGTTTGAAACGGTTACATTCCATTACATTAAATTGTTATATTTATTATCTTTAATCGAGCTCCATGTTTTCTCCCCATGGAACATTTTTTTTTATTTGGAGTTACCTATAATATTTTAAGTAGATCCAAATTGAAGAAGTTACACACTCACAAAATAATATGTTTTTTATCAAATAATTAAGTACCTCCCTATATTATATTCTGTGTGTTTAAAGGGAGAAAGAGGCTTTTGAAACCGCCTATATATCTTAAACATGTAATTTTATTTGCATAAGATTTGCTGAACCGCTCGCGACTCCTATAACACCCTGAAACTCATGTTTAGTTTTTCGATGCAGAGTATTTAAACTCGCGTTTGAAAGTAATCGCAACACGTGCTTCGATCAACTCAGATGTTCGTGAAAGTTAAAGTTATCTGTGCTATATAAGAAAGCACCCACGCGTCGCATCGCTAGTGAACGAGGTTACATTTTATCTAAGGTCAGAGACGTTTTCTCCGTGACTTGGCAAGTTGAGGTTGATTGGTTTGTTATTTCAATATCACATTTTAAAAAGTGGTCTATTGAACACTTTTACATTGTGCAGGTTGTTTGTGTGTGATCGAAGAAAAAACCCTAAAATCATTTTAGAAAATTTTCCCAAAAAATCTATGTTAAATTTTTCGGGGACCCATTTACGCCGTATCAGCCTTTATGATCTTTGTCCGTCGTTTTACATAGTATAATATAATAATATTGTAATATACACAGTATAATATTGCAATTGGCAGAATAATTGATTCAACCTAAGTAGTCGAATTAGTCTAGTCCTAGTCGAGTTAGTTTTCTGGCAATAGTCGATCTTGTAAAACACAAGCTTTTAGCAGAAGCTTTTAGATAACGAAGTTTCTTGGTACAGGGTCGTTTATTGCCACGAACGTCGAATCGTCCTCGACGAAGATTCTTAATGTACCTAGGTACTGAATTTTAAAGTGCGTCGTTACGCACTCCTCCGTATCTGACCTCGGACATGAAATGCCATGTCCGTGGTCCGATACACACTTACCTATTATTTTCTTATTTTTAAGTAAAAATTTTGTATTTAATGTCTTGAAAATATTTATGAATCTGAGCACAACACACCAAAGGAGAGAGTTTTCGTAATATTTTTAAATAACCTATAGGTAATTTGGTACATAGTTGTTTAAAACAAACTATAAGATGGACGGTACGTAGCACAGAATACCTAGCAGTACGGTCGGACGTGACGAGGGTTTGACGCATTTGTTTGTGGTTTGTTATGACATGACATTCACAGGTGAAACAATTTCTCGGAAAACTTTTTGCTAAGTTAATTTGACGAGACTGTGTCGGTCGGCTTTGTTGAGGTTTTGAATGTCACTGAAATTTCATAAACCTATCGAGCTTTATACACATACTCTTGGCCTATTGCGAGTTGCCGTTTAGATCGCTGTCCATTTTAATAAATTTGTTCATACTGAAAAAAACATCAACTTCCTGTCCTCATCCCACGCTCAGGGGGGTCGGCACATGTTTTCTTCTACCATTCGTCATCCCGATGTTCACTCCTTTTTTTACTTGTGTCATCTTTCACGCAGTCCATTCACCTTTTCTTTGGTCTATATATCCTATAACCATAATATATAATGGACTTATACTCCGTTAATGACATTTATGACCAGTATACTTCCAGTAATATATAATCAGTTGTAGTCTGACTATTACTGATATAGAAACGGCTTAAATTGTTGTCCCGCCGCGTCGACTCAGGGTATTTTAAAATGATGTACTAACATGATGTGTTTCTGTGTTGATTATCTACCTCTGGCTACCGCCTAGATATCCGCAGAGCAAGAAGTTCGTACGTGGTATAGTGCGCGTCACGCAAAGAAAACGCCGGAAGCCCTTCCTTCCGGCGGGAGGGTGTGATGGCGCGAGTATTTTGTATGCGCAAACACATTTTTTTTAGTACCACTAGCTGCTGGAACAAGCAGATAGCCCACCTGATGTTGAGTGGTAACCATCGCCTATAACAAAGCATTGCCTCGTAAGTCACGCACAATAGGAACGTGCCCTACGATGCACTGCCCTGCGTCCATCAACTTCAGGCGTACTGATGTTAAGCCTCATGCCTCATGTGCCTGCAATGTAATTACACCGGCGACCACACTCTTCAAGCCGAAACACAGGGTTCTTGCTTGGCGGCAGAAAAAGGACACACCCTCTCCACTATTATCCAGCGTTCTTTTTGGTTGACGCGAACTATACTAAGAGATAAAAAAGCCGCTCTGTTTTTCTTATTTACCTTTAAAAGGCTGCGGCGTGACATCCTCCGTGACGGAGTAGAAGTCGGACGCGCTGAGTCGGTCCGTCCGCTCAGAGCTGGGCGCCTTCTCCCTGAACTGCACATCTACATCCGCCGCCGCCGCCGCCGCCGCCGCCGCCGTGGGGTCGGAGCGCGGCTTCTTGTCCCGCCGCGGCGACTCGGGGTGCGCGGGCGCAGCGCGGCGCACGGGCGTCGAGAACATGCGAGTGTAATCGTTGGCGCGGGGAATCGTGTATGTGAAGCCTTCACGTTTCAGCACGTCTTCGGGTCGCGTGCTGTTGCTCTGTAGGGAATAGGTTATTGTCAATGACTAATTTTTTTTTAATTTATTAGCAATTTAATATCTGGATACACACATGTGTAAAAATAGCATCTAAAAAACCACTAAGTTTTGTGCTGGTGCTAATGAAAAGCTTGCTTCGTTTTCTTCTCGCTCTGATGTCATTAAATTATATACCTACCACGGCTACATAGATTTTCTTGGTGACAGCGAAAGAGATGAAAAAACATGCAAACAATTAAAAAAGATGTAGGTTTCGAAACTTATGAAAATCGATGTATGAGTAGGTAAGCTCAAAATAAACACTCTAGTTTCCTCTGTACTTTTTAGGCTGTAGGTTTTTCCAGTGAAGCACGCCAAATCTAAAATTATAATTAAATCATAATATAGGTAAACAACAACACAAGGACCTATAGTAACACTAACAGGCGGTTATTTATTTATGTTTTAATGACTTAGCTTGCGTGTGCCTTGCAAAATTGTTGTCTTGGTTATTAGGTCTACTTATCGCGTGCTCGCAATAATTCGTTGGGATATTCGTTTTAACGGTTAGGTAGGTAGTTAAGCCAGCATACCAACCGAATGGTTGGTACCAAACGCTCTAGCTTGATACTTTCAAACAGCTAAAGATCTACAGATCTTAAAAACGTTGACGTTATATTAGTACAAAAGTTCTAAAATCTATATATAATAAGATAAGAGACGCATGCTATTGATATGCCATGATGTTCTCTCAAAACAATTCAAGACATCGGTATTTAGATCACATAAAATAAACCATCGATCGAATCTTCACCCTTTCACTTACCGTAATTTAATTATTATTTTCTCTTGTATACTATGTATATAACTATTTGTAATTTATATGTAGCTAGGTACCTCTAGAAGTAGAACCAGCTTTATGCAACCGAGACTTGTCTTTGTAATATGCCCTCTGAGGTACTAGCATTTATTATTGTTTTCTAGGAACTGGGAGTATGTCGTTGAATTTCTCACAGCATGCCTTGCTTCCTGTTTGTGCGGTTGCTCTCGTCATTCGCATTCGACGACAGAAAACATGCTTATTCATTGCAATAGTAAACATTTCCACGCGTTACACTTTCAGATAAAATAAACGCATAGTGCGTTTCACAAAATAATCAGGATGCAAGGGTCTGATCTGTTTGTGTTTCTTTTTTTAGTTTTTATAAAATTTTTACAGAAATTAATACATAAATAAATGATTATTTATTTTTATCGCGCAAAAAGGTATTCATCTTGCGGGAAAGTACGCAGGCAAATCGCTAGCCTGCTAAAATATATGCGAACATTGGGATGTTTGGAGTAGGTAGATGCTCAATCACGGCCTATCCACTAAACTGATTGAGGTGAAACTTAGAACAAATAAAGTTCTAAATTTGAATTAGCATATTGGTTTCTTATCCCGGGAAATTACCGGGAACGGGATAGAAAAACAATAAACCAACGCAATAAAGAGTAAACGTATTGATTATTAATAACAGGAATCACTAATACGCGAGTGATGCCGCGAGCGCCAGTTAGTCTAATATTTATAAGCTCATTGCGTGTCACGCCAATTAGCTTAAGTTGTTTATGATATCATCAACCGAAAGACGACTAGATATCTGTTGAAATATTCTACATTAATCGTCATCTCCTTTAGGCAACGGCCAATATTAATTTTGCGTCAACAGTAATTATTTTTTCATAAAGTTATTACAAAGTTTTCGGGTTTATATTATATTATAAGTAGGTATATATCAATAAAAATATTCCGCTATATAGATAGTGCTGTGTAAAATTGACCAATAATATTTCTTTTATGTGATAGTCACTGACTGTATGAAACCATTTTTGTGATTACAAAGTAGTCTGTGTATTACTGTAACATTTTCGTGTGTAACATCAACAAAGTAAAATATCTACATGATAAACATAAATGTGGTTAACTAAATACATTATATCAGATCGTAATGCAAAGTGTCACTAACGGTGAAGGAAAACACCGTGAGGAAACCGGCATGTCATAGTACCTAAAAAAAAGGTCTGAAACATGTTTTAAGTGCTCGAAAGGAGCCTCTTTTAGGTGCACTTGAAATCCTTTCACCACACTGTTTGAAAATAACTAGTGACACGACAAGGGGAGGGTCGTGGGTTCAATCAAATGTAATGTATGTCTTGTAGGTACCATATGTTTTTTTTACTTTTGAGCGCTCTGGTCTTAAGTTGTAAGCTTAATATGTGTTCTTTTCCAGTAATTAAATAAATCCCACTCGGATAACTTTCGGGAGATTATTCAAAAACCGTACGTGTAGTATTAAAAAAAAGAAAAAAAAGAAGCTGTGCAAGTGGCAAGGCATTAGGGCAAATGCTTACAGGGAAGGATCCCGCCAGGTAGGCGTCATGCGTAGGCGCTCCCAGCATCGCCGGTAGCCGTTCCAAACGTCGCTCAGTTCCCGGCGTGAACACCCGCTCCGTTCCCGGCGTGAATACGCTCGAGTCGAGGTCCCCTGAACCGGTGTTACCGTCTGTCTGGTCAGGTACTCTGCTGCCGCCGTTCTAGAATACAATTAGATTGTTATTTTAAAGCGAAGACAACTTACTGCACTTTGAAAGAATGAAAGATTGTGATTGCACATAGTTCAGAAAAAACATCATTTATCAAACAAGTTTCCTACAAAAAGTTTGCATAGTTTGCGTAGGAAAACTCTTTTTAAGTGCAATGTCGACACAGGTAGAGGCAAGTCAGCAACAGAAGCTGTTTTCTGCAAAATGTGGGTAGGTATTTCCTAAATGTATTATTTAGCCAATGCTAAATAATACATTTAGGAAATACCTTCAGAGGATTGCCTCTGAATATCCCCCTTAGACATCCTCAAAGAGCCTTAGTTGGTACTAGACGATGTGAGAAGATTAAAGTTCCTGGGGATCAAAGGCATAGAACTGAAGATAAAAAAAAACATTTCATAACATACAATTCTGAGCAGCTCCGAAGTCAAAGATTTACCACAAACTCAAATGATCAAGGCTGTTAGCAGTAAGTTACCCGAAGAAAAAAATGTGTAAAAAACTCCCAGTTATCATCAATCAACTTCCGTGGCTGACTGTACGTACCAATGCGAAGAAGCGTAATATGAACTGTCACCACGTATAGAATTCTAATTACGGCAAAAAGTGGCGAATAGCTTTTGTATAGAGAATGTATTTTAACGGCACTCGGAAACGGTTGTTATAATTTTTTACCGTACTGTATGCTTAGTGTGAAGGTTCCTTGATGATCTAGTATTATAAACAAAAAGTAAACAATAAACTGTTTTCTATCTAGTTTAGTTAGTCATACAAACTGCAAATTTAAAAAAGTTTAATGATTTGACCGATTTCCCCAAAAAAATACATAGAAATTAGCAGTTTTCGCTTATTCGGTAGGTTAGCTGTTATTCTGAACATGATTTTACGACATTGCCTTAAAAGGTTGAGTGACAACAACTATTTTACGTCTGACATGGTTCTGGGTTTATGTCATCGCGTTGGAGTTGGCACATTGGCAGCTCTGCATCTCGACATGACGAGAAATGGCATCACAACTGCATTTAAAACTTACGTATGTTTACATACCTACTACCTATATGCTATTGTTTAGAATTAAATGACGGGAGGTTCAATCATGCTGTACGGCTGGACTAGTTTGGATGAAACGGATGGAAGCTGGTAATGGAGCCATTCTCGAATGTAACATACCCAGCTTCATTTGTTTGATCTGTGTCGGTCCACCAATATTTATTTATTAAACTGAAACAGCTTCAAGACGAGAGAGATCCCCAGGCACGGTGGATATCCCATCAAATCTCGTAGTAACAAGTACGAACGCCAGATTATTTAAGGACGTCTAAGTTGGGTAGTCAGAGGTAGGTCCAAACATTACAAACTACCCACATTTTGTTTAAAATTATTAAAGTTACCTTAGGAATAAATAATCCCAGCTTCCTCCCATAAGCTCTGAGCCGTGCGTTGTAGACGTGCATTCCGTTGGCTTGAGTCGCGTTTTCAGAAACTCTCTCGCACGTCGCACCGACGCCGGTGCCAGCTGGATCCGCCGGTTCCGGGCCGTTCCTTTGACTTTCTGCAATTATGGATTACAGGTCACTACAATGGAACACAAATACCTTCTCTTGTTTTATTAGTGTTGTGGTATCCCACACGGAAATCAAATTAATTTTATAAATATCCCAAAAGTTATTATTGGAGTGGGATATAACGGGACATTTATGAGTTTCAATTTGTTCCTGTTCCTGTGTTTATGCTGTCAGGCTGGACTAACAAAACCTGACTAACGAAACCTACGAAGAAATAATATTTATTCGCTGAATACTAAAGACTAACCCTAATAGCTTGTATCTAATAGTTTCCAAAGACAATAAATATCTTTATCCGATACTTAGGCACAGTTGAATGCGCCATGATCACGGGTCTAACTATAGTCTGATCTCACTTATTACATGTTCATAACATAATTACTTTAAGGTTAATTAATATCAAATCTTTTTAATCTCCATAAAATGAAATGGACTGAAAGTGTATGTAAACTTAGATATTAGGAGGTAGGACCTACATGAAATGGTAGTGTCGAAAAGAACGTAAAATTATAGGAGGTATTTAGATAGGTACGCGTTTGCGTGTCACTTTTATTAAGCAATACAATTTCACACGCGTTTGCCATAACCTCCTAACAAGTGGGTGTTCCATCTTGTACAGTATTTTTCTAAGAAATCGCTGTACGAACAACCTACCTTGCGTTCGTGTCAATACAATCACACCACATTTTTTTAGTGTGTAAACCCTAACCCGTGAAAAGCCGGGATGTGTCAGCTAGTTAAAGATAAAACAAGTCAGTGAAAACAAGCAGTCAACTTGTACGAATAGTTCAGACGCAATAAGCTGTCAGTGTAGGTAAGTATAGTCAATATTTACATACATATTAAACTGTGCAAATAAGTAATAAATAAAACAAACGAGACCGCACTTTGAAAAACACGTCGTTCACAGAACTAATTCTGACTACACTTTCATTGAAACGAATAAGAGATAAGATAACGTTTCGGCAGTTAATAAAGTGTATGCAATAGACTTCAACTAAAACGGTAACTGCCACTGCACCTAAGTATGATTGATTGATTGATTGAAAATACTTTATTGCACATAATAATAGCAGTACAAAGGCGAACTTAATGCTATAAAGCATTATCTTCCAGATAACCTTTGTGTATTGTGGACATAAGATGTGTCAGTAGTGCACATGAAAGGAAAACGTAGAGATAGGTACATTAAACCTAATACATTTAAAAAGTTGTAAAAATTACATACAAAATCTAAATATGTATAATAAAATAAATAAAACAAACTAAATAGTACAAACATACATACATTGTCATACATTACAAACATACATATATTGTCGATACATATAGGTATATATAATATAATATATTATGATAGGAATATGATAATGTCAATTCAAAATTGCTCATTCGTTCAGTTTGCCAAAGAGATGATCATGGATTTTAGCCTTGAACACCTCAACTGAAGTAGCTACGCGATTTGTAAGAGGAGTTTGGTTCCAGAGACGAGTAGCAGTAATTGTGAAGGAGTTGCTATAGGCCGATGTCTTATGCTGCGGGGTTACCAATTGTAGTCGCTGGCAAGAGCGAACTGGTTTGTCGTCTGCATATAAGGGCGTGAAACGCTCACTAAGGTAATGGGGAGACATAGGGTTATGGAGAATGTTATAGAGGAGGGTTAAAATGTGCTCATCCCGACGAGCTCTGATGTCAAGCCACCTTAGCTGTCGTCGAAACATAGAGACATGGTCATGTAGATAGTAGTTTTAAAATCCTTCAGTGGTAGACAACATCTTCAGATTCTCATATTGATGTCTCCTGGCATCAAAAGCACTAGTCAGCGCATCCATGTTTGATGACATCTTTGCATAGAGATCCATTGTTTTGGAAATTTCAGTGTTTTGGGCACGTTTTGTGTAAGATGAGAGGATAATTTTATACTGGCGAGTGGAGGAAGGTGTTTACTCTAGTTATAACACCACTCTAGGACTTAATTAGGCATTTAAATATATAAAATGTATAAATAAATGAGGAGCATAATTTTTTTATGCCAGATGGCATGGCTTGGAGATCCAAGACTACCCACACGAAAAGAAAACTGAATGAGCTATTATCTTCTTGGTTTGTGGCTAAAACCGTTACGAGACGTTTGGGCCGACTTTATTGAAGTTCGATGTTTGGAATAGAATAGACCATGATTGTACACTATGGGAGAAGCCGCAGGTGGAAGCTACTGCTACGTAGTGACACAAAGCTACACTGACTTAGGACTTGCATTCTGCGGTGCTACGATATCGTGACGTAAAAATTTTCTAGTATGAAGCATTGTCAACCCACACGTGTTTTACATATCTACTAAAACACATTTATATTGAATGAGATTTGAACCCAATCTCCCGCATCTAAGTGTCATGCTAAAAAACTTCAACTGTAAAAAAATATTTTACTCGGCATGTAAGTACAAAAAAATAACAAGGTCTCAAACTCAACTATGTACAAATGTGGAGGGATCACCATGAAATGCGAATCCAAGCATAATACAAATATGAGATCGAAGCGAGGAAGCCATCAATGGTAAGTAAATAGGTATATTACGGCAAAAGCGTGATTCGCTGAATGATAAAACTTATGAGCATGGCCATCTCTGGTTTAGGAGTTATGGGCGACCCGAAGGCCTGCATGACTTTACAGCTGGTATAGTGACCAGCAAATAAGTTGAGCTCTATGATGTAATAGGGCGATTTAAAAAAAACGGATCACTTTGAATCGTCTTCTAAACTAGATACCTACCTACCTGCAGTTCCATGCTACCAAGTCTTTAACAACTGATAGCAGAGAAACTATGTACCTATACGTAAAGTCAATGAACGCCAATTTTCCGAAATTCGCTACGGTTTATATCATAGAATGAAACAAATACTTTTGTAAGGTGTGCAGAGCAATACATGAATTTACAATTACTACAAAACTTGTAAGGAGTGAAGTAAAATCACAGATATCGCTAAAAAGTTATATTTAGACTAAAATAAAATGCTTTAGCATTTAATGCCTAGATAAACTTTTAACCTGTATGCCAGTGGTATTTTCCTGATGCTTCTGAAGTTCTGAACAAATAAACCTATGTTCCACAGTTCAACTATTATTAGGTATTATTAGAGTTCAATTTATTCGCCGGTGACTATGACTAGAGGGTAAAGTGCGGAACGCACCGGGAGAGATCTGAGCGGGTGAGGCGAACAACGTCCGAAGTGAGCGCAACGCACGGCGCATGCGCGTGAGCACGCCTTCACTCGCACTGACGTCACACTGCGCCGCCGCCTGCGACCCTTCAACAAACACCCGCCCTTACCGACACCACAGAGATGATAATACCTCTAACCTCTAACTAGCTTAATGGTTACTACATTACTACGGCTATTGCTAGAAAGTGTTTTCGACAATCATTAATTTAGAGAAAAGTTGATACCTCCAATCCAGGTGATAACCATTCTATCTGAAACCGCATAGAGAAGATAGTACCTCCAATTTCAATGTTTACAGTTATTATTACACTACAAAGAGAGCCTAAATGTTCCCAAGTTAACCATAACCAAATGGACAGAATGGATTTAGTCAACAGAAATTAACGCCTCCCAATGATGATGTCAATTTTGTGTATGATAATATGTTGAATCCTATAATACTTTTTTGCTGCTAAATCTGTTATACAAGACATTCCAATAAATACGCCCTTCCCTTGAAGCCACCGAAATGTTACATACTGTACAAACCTGCATCGGCGGCTAGTTCTGCGACCGCCGCGCAGAACGTTTCGAAGTCTATGTCGGCGGTGGTGGGCAAGCAACGGTCAGCGAGCTCGCGAGGCACGCGTGTGACGTCACGCAATGTGTCCACCGCTTTCGTGCGGGAGAGGCGGGTAGTCCGACCACCGGCCGCATCGTACGCCCGCTTCAATCTATGAAATCAACCAGATTTTTACTTGAGATTTTTTCTAAGAATTTTCTAAATCATTTACTTAAAAAAGAAACAATAAAAGAAGTCATAATACGAACTGAAAATAAAGTACCTAGGTATCCTATCCTACATATTTATCATTAGTAACCATTACGCAGGAACAACTAAATACTAAACTATAGATTCGTCTACAAATATACAGACATAAGACCTAACCGACTTGATTACATCTTGAAACTTCCTTCACCAGTAGATTTAGAACCTATAAGTTCAATGCCTACTCCTTAATAAAATAAGAATGCATAGTACGCAACGAATGTATTTTGGTATCCTAAGTTACCTTAAGATGGTGTGTCCTAGCGAATGCCTCGGGTGCGTTCTTGCACCCCTTAACACAGCCCTCGCGCATCTTAAAGCCGCTGGGATATCAGTAAATGCGGGTAGTCCACGACGCTCGACCGCTTCTTGTAAGGTAGCTCGCGCTCTTGAAAGCTCCACGTATTCACTGTTGAGAGAATACTAATTTTACCTAAAATGTGCTTTGGAACGGGAGAGTATGACGACAGACATACCAACTTAGCTTATCGATTTGTCATCAACTATCATTATTAGAAACGATAGGTAACATAGACAACACAAGATAGCATGTTCTTTTCAACAAATATGTGAATTACCTACGATCCTTGATACTCATTGCTATGACGAATGAAGGTAAGGAAATGTTTACTATTTTGATGATGACATTCTGATAAAAGGAACTTAGCTTAAAAAACAATAGGCATTAGAAAAGTCGTGACTCAGTTGCGTATTAAAAGTGACGTCAGACATCTTCCATTTACATCGACCTATACGACTTTATCTATCCTTGATAAATACTGAAGGCAGTATTGTGTAAAGTACCACGATAATTCAATGGCGTCACCGCGAAAAATATCTCGGCTTGTTGCGTAGTTGTCGTTCATTTCCTAAGCGGGTAATGATTTGAGCGATTGACACACATTTGTTTGTGTATTATGAACATAAATTATAACTAGTAACTACGCTGAGGTATAACCACGCTACAAACTAATTTAACATTAGCGCAACCAAATAATTGACATCTACTTCAAAGTAGGTTAAGTAAATACTTTAATTGAGGAATACCTCAAAACCAAACCCAAACCACTTTTAATTATGTTTTTTTTTAATAAGCAAAAAATCTAATTGTTGGCATTAGGTAATGATGATGTGTCTATTGATGGAAAGAGCTCGAACGCACTTCCTGGAAATGTAAATCCTACGTTTAGCAGTGGACTTCCTCGGGATGTTGATGATGATGATGTGATGTAATGTACGCCGCAAACCGAAATTCCGCGTCGTAATATTTCTTAGGTTCAGTAAACACTTCTTAGAACCATAATGTCCATTTCCTCGCTAAGTTTACCTACATGATTTAACCAAGTGGTTAATGAGTACAGCACGTCAGTCATAGAGGTCATGTCATCGTGCTGATGATGACAATCGACATTGAATCAGAAGTGAGATCAGCTACTGAAGTTCAGCTGACCTCACTAGTTGGAAGGGCGTTCTCCTGAAGAACGGCACCCTCAAGTCTTACCCATTCGTTGGTAGTAAAAATCTGTAGAATGATTCAATGAGACTCTAATTATATGTATAGATGTGCCTTTATTAACAACTAGTTGCGCCCCGCGGTTTCACCCGCGCAGATTCAAATCCCGGTATTCCCACGGGATAAAAAGTAGCCTATGTGCTATTCCAGACAATAATCTATATCTCTGCCAAGTTTCATCCAGATCCGTTCAGCCGTTCCGGCGTGAAAGAGTAACAAACATCCATCCATCCATCCACCCATCCATACTTACAAACTCGCGTTTAAATTAGTAGTAGGATAATTGTATTTTTTGACGAAGACTAAACCAAGTCTTTTTGATGTTAATAGGTGGGTATATTTCGTTTTGTGTTTTCCCATCACCTAATAATGGTTTACAGTCACGGGCTAACTTCTATGGGCCTTACTACAAAACGGTGTCTAACTTTTAACAGTGTCTAAAATTAGCGCTGTCTCTGTTTGCCATTACGCAATGGTAAGAGATGTCAAAAGATTAGGCAGTGTTTAACGTTTGCCTATTTTTTTGTAGTAAGGCTATATGTTTTAAGTACTTACTGGTCTGAGATAGTCTCATGCCCAATGGTCTGATGCCTGGTATACGGCCTCAGTACAAGCAGCAGGTCCTTGGGCGCAGCTGCTAAGTGCGCCGCTTCAACACATGCGGCCACAGCCCGCGTCTCGCTGTCTAGTACAAACAGCAGCGCACGCGCTGCCGCTTTCGCTCTGTGCTCCACTTCCACTAAATCCATGGACCAGTCGTCCACTTGCTGTAGGACAAAGGTACAATTACAATTAAATTACGGCGCGAAATACCATTCAGTCAAAGTGTTGAGAGATGTGGTCTGTCCATAAACTACCTATGCCACAAACTAGGAAGGGAACGTATCTAAAAATATAGAGACCCTATGAAAAATGAAGTCTATCTAAAGCAGTAAGTATTCCTCATGATTAAGTAGGTAGGTACCTAACTATCCACCTATAGTGAGACAAGTCTGCATACGGACCGGAAACCCTTCATGAGTCAAACATTCCGGATTGAGAAATAGGAAACACTGTTTTCTGAAAACTAGTTCATTGTTATTTTGGTTTCCAATGTCATCGATCAACTGGTTATTAATAACTTTGATAAATTATCCACGTCTATTAAATGGCGCGCAGTTTTATATCTCACTTACATATAGGAAAAAAATTTACACGCGTAGCTTTCAGGACACGAAGTAACAATTAAATCGAACAAGGTATTGTGTCATAGAGGTAGGTATCAATATAAATGTCTAGGTATATAATTATAAATACGCTACCATGTATAGCCAAGCCGTCTACCTACGAATAATCAGACGGATATCATAATCATTGTTGTCAGTATCTTGTCTTATGAATTAAATCATTTGTAGGGGAAGCGCAGACTGGAAGCGGGCTATACCCGAAGAAGGTTTTCTAACCGTAGTAGCAAAATATATTGTAAAGTTAACTAAAATGTGTAAGCATGTGAAAGCAATAAATGTATTGTGTGTGTAAAAACATATAAAACTGTATGAATTTAAATTAAATAGAGGAATATACAAGCTTATAGGGAGAGCATATTATGTTCAGTAGTGGACTTCTCCAGGCTGATGATGATCTACATGATGTAATACAAAAATAGGGAGTCAATCTGACAGCTTTAAAATTATAGCAGTCCTTGTTGTTTCGGTCTTTTAGAAAGGGACGGCACTATTTTCTGTGCTGTCAAATTAGAAAAGTTAAACAACAAAATTGACACCATTTTCACCAATAATGCTAAATGCCAACATAATACGATTCAAATAAGGAGCATTCTTCTTCTTTTATATTGAATCGAGTGTAGAAACGCAACAACTGCGATTCCCTCAGCTGAGCAATGAGCAACAGCAAAATTAGAATGAAAACACCTGATTTAAAAATATACAGATAGCGAATTTTAAATCAAGTGAAGTAAGAGTTTTTAAAGTAGATCAAACAGTCAAGGTGCAATTTGCCATAGATGTTGAGAAAATACTTATAAAAAAACGTGACGTATCCAAAAAAACATTACCAAACCAAACCCAAAACCGTACTAAAAAGCACGTCCCATTCAAAGAAACTATCAAAAGAACATGCACTATCACATTCAATAGGATCGTTTTAATTTCCCGATAACTAAATGAATGATAATCAAATTACATAAAGAACCAGTAGGTAAATACTATTAATACGCACTTATCGTCTTTGCTTTATTTTAATTGCTTATTAAAAACAATACCATAGCCAGTACCCACGTTGTAAGTTGACAATGTTAGTCGTTAATTTACACACATTACATACACTACACTACATACTCTACATTTACATTTAAGTTTTGCCACTTGTCATCACGAAACAGATTTAATTTTCAAATTATGTTACCCATATAGTTCTGTGATGTTACCTGTCACCTATTTTTGTATAATAAAAGTACCTAATTAACACAGCCAAGCAGCTTAATTACAAACATAGGCAAGAGAATTTACTAGTTTATCTGTGTAAGTGTGTAATAAAATATAATTTTTACAGTAAAACACGGCCAACAAGAGGCGTTGCTGAAGACTAACAATTTTATGAATGCGGACACAATACAAGAGAATCATGGTAGGTAATTAATTATAAGATGTTTTTAAAACGTTGAATTAACACAAGAAAATGAAGGTCAACTTACCGGATTGAAGTATGTAATGCCCATTTTCTTCAGCAACGGAATGGCTATGTCCGATCTCCATGTTGTAGGATTGCAGGATCCACCCAAAAATACCTCGGGCGGCGGAGACGCCTCGCTGCCTGTGCAACATAATACGTTAATCATTGAACTTACCCTCCAATCATACCTAAACAATCATTTTCTCTACACATTATTTTTACATAACGATGTTTATAGTACATAATTCCTATACACATTTGTTAACATAATAATACTTGGGTGGGCTACAATAGCCATAAAAGCCTTAACAGGGAAATGTATTCACAGTGTTTTAATTTTCCCAATGGATAAACAGGCCGCAAATGGCCGTTTTAAGAAAGAATCCTGTATTCTTATTTTTTTTATGAGCCATAAGAATTTATTATTATGACTTAAGCAGGGCAAAGGCCTCCTTTACCTGTCATCTACTATAGAAAATTAGTGTTATTATATATAAATAGTATCCCAATTTCCCAAACTCTATCACTAAGTTTCTATAGATAAAAGTGCAAAGATACGAGTACATTAAACTTTCTGACATTGGTTCAATCACTATCGATAACATTAATGGCAAACATGGACATTCAAGGTTCACTCTGCAGCGCTTAATCCCGCTTAATAGCGGCATTATGATAATTCCATCGGTATTTGTCATTTTAATGGACTTAGTGCGGTCATCTTTAAAACTATCCGAAAATTATTACTTATTCTAGTTGATTATGTATCTTGTTTAAGTATCAGTGAGAAGCTATGATTTGGTATAAAATATCTGCTCCGTACGCGTATAAAATAATAATATACAAATCACGTGCTTTGGAAGAAACCTACGCTTTCAGACGTAACAAACACCGTATCTAACGTAGTTTGTACGTCAATACACAACGTACGTGAGTAATATCATAGATGTTCAGAGTATACGAAATTTAAATAAGCTAGCAATCACGGCCATTTAGATAACATAGATGCGAAGCTATTCACACAATGTTTCTAATTCACTTGCCTGTGATACAAAATGAAACTGTTGACCCTATTT
Organism: Plemyria rubiginata; assembly: GCA_963576535.1. Classification (NCBI taxonomy): domain Eukaryota; kingdom Metazoa; phylum Arthropoda; class Insecta; order Lepidoptera; family Geometridae; genus Plemyria; species Plemyria rubiginata. The sequence goes on along the minus strand of OY754908.1, from coordinate 8,341,363 downwards.
CTAAGATGAAGTGGAGGCACGCAAAAGAACTAATGTTAATTGTTAACAATTGTACTGCAGTTAGACACGCAACCAATGATCTCAAACCAGAGTTTGATAATTGAGAAGATGAATACTTCGAGTTTATTTAATGAGATGTAGTAGATGGATATAAAAGACGACAATATTGTAGAAGATGTAACTTATTATGGAATTAATTAAATTTTATCTAAAATTGATATGGAGAACCTTGAAAAGTCGGTTACGGAGAACGTTCCTTAAACAAATGTAATTGATTCCTATGCATAATCATGTCTGATAAATGCATAATCCATCATGAAACGTTGATTGAATATCAATTAAAATTATTGATAAGAAGCATGGAACCATTGCATTGAAAGAAAAGTGTATGACGTAGCCAGCCATTTGGTTCACCGGTAGGTAAATTATTGATGAGTATCGAACGCGTCGGTCCCAACATGTAGGCCGTCCACCGTACTACTTTAAAGTTCAACACCCACATTTAAATTGATGATCACCGTAAATGGACATGGATTAAGGCTGATCTGCAGGCTATTAAAATACAAAAACAAACCCTATTTAATAGCAGCCATTAGGAAAATGATATTTAAATCGAGTTGTTATAAAAACTTCATGCGAGAGAGCTACTACGAAATCTGTTGTTATTGTTTTTGAATGTTCGAATGAATGAAAGCTTTACAATTTCACACTGCAACAGTCAGTAGTAAACATCGACGCACCCATCTTCTAATAAATCATTTGTGATGTTTTGTTAAAACACTAAAAGACATCGGTGATTTTAGCTACTCATTCATGTTTACATTGAGTGTACAAAACCAAGCCAACGAAATAGGTACATCACATCAATCCAATTCGGGATCTTTGTTCAATGCCAAAACTGAAACGTAAACACACGCTGATAGTCAACACACTGCGTCGACCTCCGACTCCGCACACTCACACAGATGATCCTAATAGAATGCTGTCCCTGGATTTGTCACAAGAACCACGTGAATTTTTAACAACAGCCACAATCCGAAGCTCACGTCTCACATTCACGACACTCGATTAAACTTATGTATCAAAACATTGTAGGCGTGATGAAGCTACTGTTTGGGTTATTTTTCGCGAGACTTTTCGCGGTTATGAATGAGTTTGTTGGGCGAAATAATTCTGAATTGAAATTTCTGAGGTAGCAAGGTAATGGAAGTGATAATGTTTGACACGCACAAGGTACTATCATGGTGGTCGGCGGCATGGCTGCGGAGGTATCGTGCCGATCTGGCGTGCACGCTGTCCACCCGCGAGCGGTCGGCGGCCAACTGCCGTCCGCGGCAATACTACGCTCCACCTCTAGCCAATTCCGCATTTTAATATTCCGTTATTTCTACAGCACCACAAAGACAAGAGTTGGGGTGGTGTTTAGAGACCTTAACTCATCTAACCAGTTATTATGGTCTGATCAGCGATCAACAGATCAGTATCAGCGTGTCATCAAACAGTCACGGCTTCAAGGATCCGTCATGCATGACGTATGATTGCTAGTATTTCCAAGTAATATAGTAAAACTTAATAAAATTCGTAGAAAATGACGCCAAATTCTCGAGTTTAATCTTTTTGTCACTTTACAACCAAAAGTATGACTCATTTATTTTCACAATAAATAATTGATTATTAATTAATATTTAATAGTACAGTTAGATTTGACTGGAAATCCTTGTGTAATTCTTATCTCTATGGTGGTATACGTATAAAGACAGTTTCGTTGTGGGATTGGACATCAACAAGAGCACATTATGTGGCACACGAGCATAGATAGGTAATATTTATCTGTGGCTCCAGCTATGATATAGGCCCGACGTATAGATGTTAGCACAAGGCAAACACATCTAGTCCTCATTTGATACGTTAATCGCATGAGTATAATATTGTGCACGTCTATTAGTATAAACGACAAAAGTATATAGCATTATTTTTGTTTAGTAATTGTTGTCGTTTAAGAATGAGTCTTCCGCGAAGATAAGGAAGTGTGTTTTTGCGTGGCTCGGTTTGTTTATATTACTGTAGCGAGAGGTCGGTGGTCCTCAATTCCCGTAAATAAATTAGATGTTTACACTGGTGCACATAGAATTTTATAACCGATATCCGAACTCGGGAATAAACATGTGGCAAAGGTGATCAAAACAGTATCCCGGGGTATCAGCATGGTTTACAATCATTTACGTCATTGTAAGCTGTATATATTTATCTGTTTTGTTTATTTCGAAGTGCCTGTAGAATTGTAAAGCTCACCCAACTCATCTCGTGGGTATCTTGCGATCAGTGCTACCGACTAGAGGCGCATCTCAGACGCTTCCGTGCTCCGTTTATAGTTAGCACGGAAGAGCAGGGAAGGTCACGCACAATTGACTTAACAATGGTTTGTTTGCCATTTACGAATTTAACACCATACGATAATATCTTAAACGGAACCGCTTTCTGAAGTTTTTTCGATATTATCGCACTTGTGTACACACTTGATTTGTAACAAGGAAAATTTAGACCGAGATCGCAATGTCATTGATAGTGGTAAACGTACCTTCGCTAAAAACATCGATTACTTTCGTATCGACCGGAACAACATAATAAGAAATAGGACTTCTGTGCCTCAGGTAAAACGTTATTACATGATGGCGGAAAACAGAGGAGTACAAAAAATATATATAGTAAATAACTGTGTACTATATAAATTATTGAAATGAAAATATACAACGCTGAAACTATCTATTACTAGGTAGGTAATTAATTGTTTAGGTGTATAATATAAGGTGATTTCTATTCAACAACTTTGTCGGGAGATTGACGTACATGTATCCGACGTATCAAAGTCCTAGTACATAATACGAACAATGATGTTATAGCATTACTTATAGACTAGGATAGTAAAAATATACGCTAACGTAATAAATCATGCACCATAGTAATTAAGTATAAAGCAAATGCAGCACCTACTAATACTGACGCTACTGGCCAGCGCATACCGGGGACGGTATAGTATCAGACAGTTTTAAATTCTTCAGTCTTTTTATTTATCTTATCTATGTAATCGAAATAAATTATATAGGTACATATATTTCAATGGCATATGGAAATCCTCTGCAATGCAACTAGGAGCTCCAAATGTCGGTTTTCGAGTATGAAATTTAATACTATATTTCGATTTAATAAGAAAATATTTGCGTTAGTCCACCGTTGAGTCGATAGGCCAATCAAAATGTTGGTAAACATTTGTCTAAAATATAACAAATACTATGTAAAAATTGTAATTGGTACAGCTTGTTGAAATGAGACGGACTGATAAGTGGTACCTAAGCTTGCGAATGATAAGCACACGATCAATAAAGTCAGTTAATGTCATATACTCTGGTAAATACAGTATACCTACTAGTGATTTCTAAAGAAGATATATCGGCAAATTACAATTGATTGATCACAATAATATACTTAGTAGACTTTAATGCTAAACCTTTCACGAGTAATAAATTTTAAAAACAATATCACGTGAGGTAATTATAACTGTTTATTATACCTAATTATTTTTGTACTTTATATTTATTCGTAGACTTTATATAAATAACCTATTACGTCACGCAATTAAAATAGTGAATCATGTAGAGATATTTCTCGAACGCAGTAAAAGGAATCTTCCGGAAGAACCATGTTACAAGTGAACGAGTAAAGGTGTTTTCAATGAAAGGTGCTAAACAACGAGAACAAGGCAGACGATGCGTGGGAAGTAACAGCGACAGGGAACTTTATTATCAACACGTATACTAATATCGAAGTGTAGCCATAGTGAGGGACTACCGATGTGTATTTCTGGATTAGTACCGTGCGGAAAGTTAGTCACGATTTGTGCGATCGCGGCACTATGTCTTCGGGACGACCTTCCGCAATACACAACTCTGCATCCACAGACACCGGAGGAACACACGAACTTTGAGAATTTATGACCATACATTTCACACAGACATCGCATTTAGAGGCAGTTAAAAGTTTATAGCCAATTTGACAGCCGTGTCGACTCAGAAGGTCAATCTGGGCAAATGGACAAATTAAGAGCAAATCTTACCGTTGACGTGTTTGCAAAGCTCTTTATCACGAAAATCCTTATCGATGCTCCACACTGGCGATTCCGGCTTGTTTGATGTCCTGCGAATTAAAGCTCAAATCAGATGCGATGCCATTGCATGCCTACATACAAATTACACGAAGGGCAAACTTGCAAGTTGTTAGTGTCATGTGTAGTGCGTAATGATTCAGTGCATGACAAATATCTCATTGTTTGGCATTCAAGGGTCAACGGACGCGTCAGCGGCAGCCACCAGTTCTCGGTTCAAGACCGGGTAAATGGCGACTGATCAGCTTTTACGTCACCGTTAAAATTATACTGAATGCACCGTGAAGTTGGGTACACAGACACCGACAGAAATACAATCAATCAAGTGCCTTTTCTGCTATTAGAGGATAATTTTTTTTTTATTATTTCCTCTTCGAAAAGACTCTCGGGCACTAAACAAACGATCACTATTTTGCGTAAATTTATTTCTACTGTTCAGATAAACGTAAGTAACTGTCGGCGGTCGACCGACAAATTTTTTTAAAAACACGAACAATCCGAATTAACTACCTGTAAACCTGAGCTTATGTAAACTAACTTTTTGTGTACATAATCTTGCTATACTGTTACCTCATAAATTACTAAGCAATTATGAAAAGCAGCGTGTTTCGAAGAAAGCAAAATAGTCTTTAGCTATTGGACCCCTATAGCAAAAAAATATTATATTATTAGGACTTGGGTTTCTCAATGGTGCTCGAAATTCTAGATAGAACATTTATGTACTCAACTCCAATAAATTAGTGTCAATGAATCTATAATGTGCAGTGTGTAGGTACGTATGAAATTATAGAATGGCTGTAGTTAGTTACCCAGGTACCTACTAGGTAAGGTACCACCGCCTACAAAGAATCTCATAAAATGAAATACTAAATCAACATGATATAAAACCTGCATTACTAGTTTATTTAATTTTATCTTTCGCACATCTGACTTGAATCTTGTCGTGTTTGACTCTGCTATAACTTACAAGTGAAGTTGACGTAATTCCTCACGAATCCATGACCTTTAGAGTCCTACATTGTTCCAAAAAAATATGATGCTTCGCACAGTTTACGTGAAGAATAACTAGCTATTTCAATAATAGACGACGTTAGTATTTAGCAAAGTTAGTAGTTATTTTATTTTTATATATTTTTCAGACCTAGCTCTTATAGGTGGGTATGGTATAGAACCATCATCACCAGCTTTCCTTCAACGAAGGCGCAATGAAATTTAAAGCTCAAACTCATAACACCCTTAATTTTAATCCAAAGAAATCTACACTAAGGACTAGGGACAGAATGTAAGTAGCAAGATTAAATGAGTAAAGAAGGGACGTATAATATACATTTATTAATATGTGTTTTATGTAAGTCATGACTTAGGTTACTATGTAGTTTGATTTGTTTTATCTTGTTAGACAATAATATTAACATAACATATTTTTTTTGAACTCTCATCTTATACAAATATCCACCTCATCTTACTTTCTTTATTTTGAAAGGTTTACTGGAAGATAACTCTTATTTTTAGGGTTTAGCTAGCTTTTGTTCATGTTTTATGTTTTAAGTCTAACTTATTGTTATCTCTGTGTAAAAAGAAAAAAGAAGAATAAAGAGGGGTTAGTATATTGATTCATAACATGACTATGCATCTTATCCAAGGTACTCGTAATTCACATACGTGGCTCTAATATTTACGATAAGGGAAACAGAAACATCCAATCAAAGATAATAGGGTCACGTTAGTTGTTAAACTGAAGGTAGCAATAATTTAATAAAATATTCATTCTGCAAGGTAACCAGGGACTTGAGTCATTTGAGTCATACAAATGTATCTCATTTGTGCAGAGAATATTAAAAAAGAAAAGTAATGGAATCCGGAACACGTCGTTCATGCTGCGGAAGGATATTGAGGTCAGGGGATAATTAGGTGCCTTACCTACGAGAACTTGGATTGGATGTTTAGTCAAGTTTCGACGAAACTGTGACTAACTTACAAATATGTTCTAACAAAGCAGCGCGTCACACTTTCAGTTTATTCGAAAGTTGAATATGACAAATGGTTTGGCTTGTCAATTCATTATTGCAAATTATTGCAAAACTAATAAATAAATATTGGAATTCCACACCGCACTATCTCGCCCCAAACTAAGCTAAAGCTTGTACCAGGGAACCAGATAGCATTTACATAATATACTCATACTACTTTACGCTTTTTTTTGACAAAGAATAAACTAAGTTCATCACACAAAAGTTTGTTCTCGGTGGGGATCGAACCCACGGCCTCAAGGCAGAGCTACTGCCAACTAAGCTGTTAACGTTGTGCCTATGCTTCACAATGTGCTAATGTATATTTATTATGGCATTTATTATGGCATTCTAAGCGTGTTGTCAAACAAATTTGATTGTCATATGTTTGTGGCGCTTATAGCAGCTTCACGTGAAGAGGTTTAATTAATTTTATTTTTTTAATTTAATTTTATTATTGAATGTTTTTGTTTTGTGACTTTTGTTATTTAATGAATTGGAATGTATTAAATTTTGCATGTATCTAAAATCTATGGTTCTAAATGTTCCGAAATAAATGATTTGAATTTGAACTATTTTCCAGCTCTGTCACTTTTGAATTGTTTGCCATTTTTAGTTAATAAAAAAACATCTTGACGATTTTGATCTCTAGGCAGGATGTATAAGGGGGTAGTCAGAGGTATATACGTTCAAATATTAAATTAATATTACACTCAATGTTCACCTTCACCGTTTCAGTGCACTGTCATTGCAAACATGGGTACATTTTTGGAAGCGACAAATCCATTGGGTTGCGACCTGTTTCGACCCTACGACCTTACGATCAGATGGCGGGATCAAACCCCGTTAGACCGCCTGTTATTTTTGGTCTCTTTAGTGAGAACATTAGCAATATTATACATTAACTTACTGCCTGGCTTGTCTCGAGCACCTCCTCAGTTCGGCAGCGAACACGCAAAACTCTCCGAATGTGAGCGTGAGCGACTTTCGCCGCGCACACTGCCGCGCGCATACCAGCATTTCGAACACTAAAACAAAACAGAATCGTTAGGATAAACATCGACAAATTGTACCTAAAGGTTACAAGATAATTCCGCATTCTTGGCGTTTTTGACTGCTGAGCTGAGATCGCAGACTATAAAGCTGTGACCAAAACGACGCGTTCAACCGGCGCGGCGTTCGCGGTGGCGATCTGATGTTAGTAGGTACACGTACAAAAACACGCACAAACTGATCGCCACAGAGCACATCCCGCTCCATTGACAGTGGATGCAGGTTGAACACACGTTGTTGGCTCACCGCTTAAAAGCTGGTAGACAGAAATTTATCATGTCAACGTAATGCATGGTATCTAAAATCTATCAAGGAATCGATATAGTATAGGCAAGTAAATAAATTACAAGAGTTCTCTTGTTGCTCGTTTTTTTACGTTTTATGTTTACGAACCGAGGTAGCATCAAAAACAATATTATTATCTGGGTGACCGCGACGTGCTTTGCTCTGTTGCATAACAACGCCATCTACTGAAGTAGCTATAAGAATAATATTATATTATTATTATTCGCCAATAGATGTCAGGAAGAGTCATATTTTTCAGTTATGTTATGTTTTTCATTGCCTGAAAACACGAATAAAAAAACATTTCTATAAAAAATTATACTATACTAGATCGATTTAACCCCCTGCATACTAAATTTCATGAAAATCGTTGGAGCCATAACAGAGATTCAGATTATTTAGAAATAAACAAAAAGCAATAAATGCATACAAGAATTGCTTAGAGGTATTTTAGTGCCTTCACGAGAATTTCAATATCCGTAAGAGTTTAGAGCGAAATGTATGTAAATAAGTAAGCTTTGACTAGATGTAGGTAGGGGAATAAGCTTGGAAAAGTATAATATCTGATATCTATATAGACACATGAAACATCTAGTTGAGCTCAGACTACGATCCAAGTGCTTACATCGGGTTAAACCTCTAGTAGGCTACATCTAACTATGACTCAAGCTGCAAAATACCATGTAGCAATCGTACATAGATATTTCATGTTAAGATTGAATGCAATAAACTCAATTTTAAGATTGAAATGTTGATATTTTTATCACCTCCTGTTATGCTATAGGGTGATTATTTCAAACAGGCATTTTCGTCGTAGATCAGCTGCCTAACCGCGAAATCAAAATGATTATAGGAGTCAAAGCTTTGTTGACTTTATTTGCAATATTAGCAAATAGCTTAATCCTTATATACAATGGATTGTATAGTTTATATCAACTGATTTTAATTTAGTATGCTATAAAACTTTTAGATAAGTAAGTACTATTAATATAGCAAAAAACATAATCAAAGTTTTGATTCCCATTAGGTTTTGTGGCTAGGCAGCTGATAGCTACCCTTACTGCCACCATAATATACTCACGGTGCATGATTTATTTCCGTGAGCAGCAATTATTTCGTGAGTGATGTTTATGAGTTAATCCACAAGGATAACAAAGGCAATTTATCCACTCTAAACGAGTCACTAGTACTACTATATACACATTACGCACGTACTAGATTGCTAATATGCAAAAAAGAACAATAACTTATGAATGATGTATCATTGCCTGATTGTAGGTGTAGGTTATGCAATCATCGATAGAGCGAGCGAAGCGAGATTAGATCTCGTTGGCGACTGGGCTTATTTGTTATGTCACCAAACTTCACAACAGATTTTTCTAAATCTTATTTTTAAACTTCCTACCACAGACCAGTTAAGGGCCCGGCGACAGCGGCTCGCAGTTTCGAGGTGCGATTGGCTATTATTTCATTTCGGGGAGGTTGTTTGAAAGAATAACTATCCAGTGCCACGCATAAATACTGTTCGAACACAAATAACACAATAATATAAGGGAAACATGCCCGAATCAGAAATCATTTTGGTATTAGTATGTTTGGCCTTACGTCTACCTAATACCAAAATGATTTCTGACTCAAGCACATTTCACTTATATTATTGTATTATTTGTATTCGAACAGTATTTATGCGTGTCACTGGATAGTTATTCTTTCAAACAACTTCCCCGATATGAAATAAAATGAAATAATAGCCAATCGCACCTCGAAACTGCGAGCCGCTGTCGCCGGGCCCTTAAAGAAAAACACTCTGTAAGTCTGTCCCCACAAGCTGTACTAAGTAAGTAATTGCGTATGCTTTTGATTTCCGGGAGAAAATTATGGCCTAATTTCTGACCTATCGTCAGGATCAGGAATTAGTCGAAAGCTACAGACTAAACTTATTCTTCTGACCTAACAAAGGGCTTTGAAACTTAGAACCTAAAAATCATAATTTTTATTTTATACAACTCGCTGATTCCACATCTGCCATCTGCTTGTTCCACAAGCAGATGGCCCACCTGATGTTAAGTGGTAACCATCACCTATAAACAAAACATTGCCCCGTAAACAAAAACGTGCCCTACGATGCACTGCCCTGCGTCCATCAACTTGAGGCATACAGATGTTAAGCCTCATGTGCCTGTAATTACACCGGCGACCACACTCTTCAAACCGAAACACAGCGTTGCTGCTTGGCGGCAGAAAAAGGCGTGGTGGTAGTACTTCCCCGGACGAGCCCTTCACAAAGAGCTCTACTACTCTTTGTAAATCTATATATATAGATAATTATCTACTTCCTTCCTACATCAAATAAAATAAAAGGCCTAAAAATAAAACAGTGGGTAAACTAAAACTTTGAAAATTTAGACGTCGTTTGTAAGCAAATAACTGCACGCATAGCTCTGAGTTCGGGGCTGAGGTACCGCGGACGTGAACGGCCTAAACATTGGGCATGGGCAATAAAGTCGAGTCATGCTCTCATTCGGTGGTAATTGGTCATCAGTGAGCAATAACGGTGAGATCATACATACGTGTACCACCTGCCAACAATAATAGTAGATGGGTATCTAGCGGTAATTGTACCACGCAACGTTGTAGTACTCACTTACCTAATTAGAAAATATCGATTACGCCAGCTATCATCACAATAAGAATATAAAGGGTCTTGTTTTTTCAATTATCTCTTTAATGTTAAGCTGACTCGGGTCATCATTATTTCCGGAAAACCAGTCATAATGACAAACACTCCTCAAGTTGAAACTTCAACAGAGTAAATCTGACAAAATATGTATGTAATACCTATTTTGTCAGATGCATTTCACTGCATATGGTCACTGAAAATTACAAATTCCGGCTGAAATAGACCATTATCGGCCGATCTTTACTCGAGCGTCAACGACCAAACTCGACCGATCAATTCAAACGTATGTAAAAGTATGGGAGCATGTACACAACACTACACGACCGCCATCGTCCGAAGACGCCCGATGATGGCCGAAGCAGTGTGAGCACATGCACGTCCGAGTAATTCTGTCCGCAATCGGCCGACAAAATCGTGTATTTCAGCCGTAAGGACTGCTTCCACAACGATTTTAAGTCTTTAGTTAACAGACTTACTGAATTAAACAGAATTTGCGTAGAGATCATATTCATTGTCTGACAGGTTCGCTAAACATGTTTAGCGGATAACATTTTCTTGTGCCAGACATTATCGAGATTAATTTTTTTTTTTTTTTTTGATTTATTTATTATTTTATCGAGATTAGCTTCTCAAATGCTAAAACAGACAAAGTCGTGCTTCTGATTAAAGTTCAATCCATAGCTATCAACAGCGGCGAAACTAGGATCCAATCCAATACAAATAATAGCAGGAGCTAAAGGTCAGCCTGATTTGAATGGCAACAATAAACATGAGCCTAGGCACCTACAAGGACTAGTCCTCGTATAAAGCTCTTCGACAAGTGTCTTTGTGAAAGTTAAAGGGTCACAAGTGACGCTCGTATTCCAGTAGTAAACAATTTTAAAAACTGTCGTATTAAAAGTATTTCAAATATAATAAAGTATATTATATACTACTTGCTCATAGTACATTATATCCATCGCTATAAATAAATTATAAACAAATAATCGCCTTGCAAGTCACGCACTGTTATTTTGCATGTCGTTGGCTTTTAGATCTATAGAATCTGTGTTTGGGAGAAAAATATAAATTAATAAATCGTTACATACTACTATACTACAAACTCTTTATTGAAACTGTAAAGGAAAACATTAAACGTTTGATAACTTTAATTGATTGAGATAAGTCCGTATTACAAACAAAAACGTTGAGATCATCTACCTAAACCATTCCTAGTTACGAAGCTACAAGGTGACGTAATGAACACCTATCACGATTTAATTTAATTAACTAGAGTTCAAACTTAATAGTATTGATAGCAATTAAGCGATATAGGTAGATAAAAACTTTAAGTTACTTACCTATTAAAATGCATACATTACAATACAAAAACAAGAATACCAGTCTAATTTTATACATGCTGTTATTGTTATTGCAAGGGTATAAACAAAGCCGTAGTGTTTTTTTAAACCCTGAAAAATATACAAATTACGTTCATTTTCGACTGGTAATAAATAGTCCGAATAGGGAATTTGCCCCTTCCTATTCAGAGTGTAGAGTATATTTCAGACGTTGCTGAAAATATATACAGATTTAAATTTTAATCAACATACTTATAATACTACTCGTATGTACCTAAGTACCTACTAAACCAATATTTTCATAATGAAACTAGCCTATCTAGATCTAGGTGTGATAGGCCGGTTGCTTTACTTTGAAAATTCACAAATTCGTTTGTTTTTGACGTGTTTTAGATGTTTCAGATTCTGCCATGGCCGTTACGAGTTATTTAACTACTTACAGCGTTTAGATTTATTGGTTTTAAGCTACTGCCACATTGACGCGTTAATAATGAATATTATTATGTCGCGAAACAGTCATTGAAAATGCATTGAGACAGGGACGCAAGACGTACTTAATTGGATTTTTGGATTGGATAAATTTGGTCAATTTCAGCAATAAATAGCGTTACAGCAAACAAAGGACGCTCGTCATCGTCGCGTGTCGGTCGCTCGTGCCTTTTTCAACCACATGGAACGCATCGGTTCGGATGTAGCTTTATACAAACAGAGGCGACATCCACAGCGTTGCAGGCGCTTAAATTGTTTTATACGACAGATGTTAAGTGGCATCGTTATTTTGTACCTTTGAGATAAAATTGCCGCTTACCAGATGTCCTGTCCACGTGCAAGTTACAAATCATATGATTGTTTAAGTTCATATACACTAGGGTAATTAAAGTACCGCTAATAATATAGTGCTAGTGTATTTTAAATTTTAATACTTTAAAAGTAACTATTATTTATTCTTTGGAAGAACAGACTACACACAAAAACATCTGATAGTGACAAGTGTTTTATTTTATAGCCATAGTAAAATCACATTGATACCTAAGTAGGCACTATATATTTGTGAAAATATTGCACAAAAAAATCTTGTGATAATTTAGTATCTAGGGCAATAAGTGGGTAAATAATGAAGATATTATTGTTTACGTAGTGACCTCATGAAAAGATAAAATCAATGCCGCCCGATAAATACCAACCTAAGGACTTGAAAAACGAACGATCTGCTATATAAAGACGCGCTTCACGGCAAGCAGGCAATATATATCTGCCACAGATTAAAAACAGAATACTTTATATGTGCGAATGTACATAATAAGTATTATAAATTCGTCATCGACAGATATATAATTATGCTATAGGTGAATCGAACCGTTCTACAGGTTTTCCGAAGTGCTTGGCTAAATCATTTGGTGAATAAAAAAGACAATTTCGAACTTATTGAGTTGGTGGTTTCCTTACCCTACTGTCGAATTTAAGTTTATTTGAGACCTTAGTCACAGTAGATACTCGTATTAGTCAAGACTAATAATGACCAGTGATAATGAATATCTTCTGAATAGTAATTTATGTTTAAAAATTAAAAATACCAGTGTGACTGAATGTTAATAGGTATGTATAGTATATAGCCGGACTGAATATATTTGTATATAATTATTGTCTCGTAATGTAAATGTAACATGGACTTCGGTGAAGTGGGGTAATAAAATACTTAGATCAAATTTAGAATTTTAATGAAAATATTGTTTAAATTTAAAACTTTAGTCTTAAAAATGTTTAGATTTATCTTCTTCAAAAATAAAAAATAAATGTTATTACAATACATATTAAATTTTAATAATAGGTAACTCAATATTGTACTAACACATTTGACATGTTTAATTAGTTCTACTAACAAATTATGGATTGAAATCTGAAATAAATAAATTGAATTGATTAATAAATATCTTTTTTAATTTTTTGAAATGGGTACCCTAGTTTTTGTCCTTCCATACCACACATCATTGCACCTATTAATTATTGTTGAAGCTTGCGAAATGCGGAACCACAATAAATTTTAATGGCATATTGACATGACGTTTTGTTGAATCAGCCTATGACGATGACGCCATCGGTTATAGCTCATTCAATCATATAGCTTTAACAACTTTTACATTTTGGAACCACGGAATAGAGAAAACCATTTCTGTGCTTGGAACCATCGAATTGGTTTATTTAGTTTTATAGTGTTTACTTACGACTGCGCCGAGTAAAAAAGGCGGATGGAAAATAGGTAGTTATGTGCACAGTCACGCACACAATGATAGGTTCGCATGAATTTCACAAAGATTTTTATAGTTAGCGCAGTTGGTTAGCCCGTATCCAGAGGAAGGTTGTGGGTGCCAATTGTACTCTGATAATATCTTTTGGGACAATATAAAAATCTTTATATTTCAGTATTCTATTAGTATAACATAATATAAGCTTTGTCATGGGCACCCATCTCTAGGAACAGTTTTTTAGTTCCAAATAGACTTCAATAAATGGCGATACGGGTTTCGATTGAAATATAGGTTTTTGTTTTAGTCCAATTAAGAAGAATTATGGTCATGAATAGCCTGAGTTATACTGTGAAAAAATCTTCCATAAGCACGGGAAGATGAGGAATTATGCTTTTATCAAATTCTTTATGTTTTTGAAAATGTTTTATTTTCAATTTGATCTCACTTTTTCTGGTGCCTGTAATATGTACTACGTTGTTGTTTGCTTCCAAAAGTTTGTTTTGTGTATTGATGGATGGCGTTACTTGCTGTAAACGATTTTTTTGCGTTTCGTTCAGGCATTTCAATAATGTATGTAATATTTCATATTTTAATTACCAATGTCCTATCTACATAATAAAAAAAATACATAAATTGGTTGCAAGTGCATTTTACGAGATGCCGGCCGCTTGCTCGCAACGCTACTTAGCGACATCTAGTGGCTGTGCGGGCTATTTTGCTTAGATTTACGGGCAAAACAAAATAGCCCAAAGAATAGCCCGACATGAAAATCTCTGAAAATTAATTCCGAAAGTCAAAAAATACGAAACAATAAGGTGTTCACAAGATACAGAAACAAACGAAAAGACATTAGATTTCACTAAAAGTAAAAAAAACACGTATAATCGTCGAATGTACGTAATATTGTCATGTCACTCACTAGCTCGACAACACTTGTACGATGTATCATTTACAAGGTCAACTCTTATGAAAGAAGTATGTTACGTATAGCAAGATTGACAGGACACGTATACATCTCTTAAACTCTTTATTTCAGACTGTAAAATAAGTCATTCAATAATAGGCGGGTATTGTTATGGACGAGCTTTTACATTAAAAAATAGAATACATATTATTCGACTTGCATAATACAGGTACCCACTTACCTAGCAGTATGAAGATATTTATTCGATTTCTAATCAATATTCTATTTGTAATGTCAGGCACATGAGGCTTAACATCGGTATGCCTCAAGTTGATGGACGTAGGGCAGTGCATCGTACGGCGCATTTCTATCATACGTGACTTACGAGGCAAAGCTTTGTTATAGGTGATGGTTACCACTTAACATCAGGTGGGCCATCTGCTTGTTCCATCAGCAGTTGTATAAAGCAAACTGCATTAGGTAAGAAATCTAACAACGGAAATCCTACTACTATTATAAACGCGAAAGTTTGTAAGTATGGATGGATGGGTGGATGGATGTTTGTTACTCTTTCACGCCGGAACGGCTGAATGGATCTGGATGAAACTTGGCAGAGAGATAGATTATAGTCTGGATTAGCACATAGGCTACTTTATATCCCGTGGGAATATCGGGATGTAAATCTGCGCGGGTGAAACCGCGGGGCGCAACTAGTGTATCATAAATAAGTTCTGTGATTTTGTAATTTTGCGGTCGGGAAGTACAGTACATTGGCGGGTTTCAGCGCTATAAATAAAATAGTACTTACCCTGGGTCTTAGTTGGATACAGTTCGATGTCGTTGAAGAGACTCTGTACTCTGTCGGCGGAGGCTGGCTCGCTGGGCTGGCCCACGCGGCACTCCCAGGCGTTCGCCACCTCCCTGCAACAACACGCAATACATAATATAGGGATCTTTTCAGTCTCCCAGCTTAGTTGGTAGCAGCTTTGCTGGCGCTAGGAAGGAATATACAGGACATAATATGTGGAAGATTTAAAAAGAGAACACTTTTTCCTAACAGAGGATAAACAAATAAGTAACAAGTCAAAATAACAAATATATGTTTTGGTAACAATAGTTAATCTTAACATATGTAAATAGGTCACCAATACACCTCGTCTGCCACCAATTACAAGTGAATCTACTAAAAACTAAATACTAAGTAAATACAAAACGTAAATATTAATTAACTATTTCATACGTATAATATGTAAAAACCTAATAAAGACTAAAATCCCCATATTTTTCATGCACCTTTAAATTTCCCCTATATTATTTTCATTTGGATGATACCTATGCTAAACACTGATTACTATGCTCTTAAGAAAGTATATAAGGTTTTGAGGAAATTAGATTTTTAGAAAAAAGGAATTGAAACTTGGATTGTAATTGTATTGTTAAAAATCAATTTAGTTCTTATTCAAAATAAACCGTTATCATAATTTTTCAATTACCTAGTATACAATTTAATCATTATAATTTATTCAAAATCTTAAGATCTTCTTGAATTAGTACCTACTTGGTACTGGGAGATCTGAAGGGATATCTACCGTGCCTGGGGATCAAAGTCGTGAAGCTGTTTCAGTTTTTCAGTTTTTTCAAAATCTTAAAATGTACACACACATGACATTAAAATGAGTAGTATAGTACTAGGTAGGTACATGCAATTATTAGCTTTAAGTTAGGAAAAACCTGTGTCGTGGTGGTTAGTTCTGTCCTGTAGTAGGTATGTGTACAATATATGAAGTATAAATAGTGGTTACCTACGTTCCTTTACAGAAATAATTAAATGCAAACTAACGACATAAATAAAAACTCACATATTTCTACCACAACGATGGCTAATCCCAACAGAAAATAATACACAGTGATGTCCACATTTCCAACGCGCCTTTTGAAATGTAAAACTATTAGATGGTGCCAACCCTTTATATCATTAGACGCCCACCAACTTCTAATCAGGGATACCTTACCTACAATAAGAGATACCTCGATGCGCAAGACACGTATGTATGTATAAATGTTTACTAAAAAGTTACCTCTTATCGTAATCCATACCAATCATACCATATAAATGCGAAAGTATGTCTGTTTGTTACGTTAAACCACTGAAACGATAAAATATTGGCACGACCTTAGCTATTATATTTATCTGGTTTAGTTGGTTTCAAAAATGTTGAAAAAACTAGCTAGAAGTATATTGTACCATGTAGTCACTAGATGTTTGCCGGAATACTTTTTTTTTATACAACAAAGTACAAGTAACAAGCTTACGGCCCGCCTGATGGGAAGCGGTTACCGTAGCCTATGAACGCCTGAATACCAGAGGAATCACAAGCGCGTTGCAGATCCCTAAAAAAAATTTAAAACGCCTTTTTTGAAGAGCCCCATACTGTAGTCTTTCGGGAAAACATCAGCAGGGAGATAATTCCACAGCCTGAGTGTTCGCGGGAGGAAGTTCCTCTGGAACCGGACGGTACGCGCCAGCCTGGCTCTAATGTGTGAGGATGAACTCTCTGCCGATATCGACCAGTGCGATGGTGAAATGAGGATGTAGGCATCATGTCAAACAATTTACATAAGCGGTAGAAAATACACAGACAGGAATACTGATTTTGGATGATTTTAGCTTCATTAAATTAACGTTGAGTTTGATATTCATGGTTTCTTTTAAGTAGTCCCATTTTCGTAAATCGAACAATGCAGATTTTACATTTGTATCATAAAGTGAAAATAATCAGCCGTGTGATGTTTAATCAACATTAAAATGAATGTATACCGATATTTTATGAATGGATTCATAAAGACATCAATTGGCATACCAGGGTTTTGTAAATGAGTCATGACAATTGACTTTGTACACCTAACTTTATAAAAACAACCTTTTATTAAAAATATGAAGTAATATCTATTATTGTTAAAATTTTAATGACATAAGCAGATACCTAAATACATGCCTAAGTATTGTTTACATATCGTCATTCATATAGCAGGTGCCTCCTTTATAATGCTGACGTTAAAAGCTGCAAACGCCTACTAACTGCTTCCCAGACGAGGTAGACTAAATGACATTCCTAAGAATTAGACAAACATATCTCAGAGTCAAATTACTTGTATGAACGCGCCGACGATAAGTAATTCCCACGTGAAACCAGACAGTAAACAGATTAATAGACGATGAAATTTATCGTACGCTGATGACCATTCATAAAACTTTTCACTTACTTGCATAATGTCGACAGATTGATATAGCGATAATCACAGTTTTTGCACTTATTTACTGACAACGAAATAATTGAGGAAGTACAGCACATTAATAACAAGAATTGTATTGATATATTCATAACTAGAGATCTAGAAAGCACTGAGACACTTCCACACACATGCACATCAATGTTGAAGTGCTCCACGAACATGCATGTTAGTTAGTTATTTATTATAGTATTAATTAAATAAGTAAGTAGAACTATTGCTATTGAGTTGTTGGTTGACTATAATTGGATGCGGCATCGTCATGATGTGACTGACGCCAGTAAAGCGAGACAGGGCACTTCTTGAACCCAGTGATAACCTTTTACAGTAAGTATTATTTTTGTAACCACTATAGTGGGTACAGAAATCCTATAGGATTTCAATTTGAGCTTGATGCATATATGCATCAAGCTACATACATCTTCGTCACATTTTTTTCGTATATACAGGGTGTCCCAGATCTTTACGTTCCAACGATCAAATGAACAAAAATAATAAAATATAACCACAATAACCGAAAAATGGTTACAGATAGGCCAAATTTTTAGGTTTTTCTTAAATGCCCATTAATTTTCAAACTGCATGGGATAGATGTTTTTCTGATTTTTCTCATGATGTTAACAATCAATCCTGTCGCCCCGTTTCAGCTTGACGTTGAGTTCTGGGACACCCTGTATACGAAAAAATGTGACGAAGATGTATGTGACGTGTCTTATATGAATTTGTGAATGTATATTGTGAATTGTGATCCGATCACAACCACGCATTTTTGAAAGGTTACTTATAAAGTAGGAAGATTAGATAGATATTGAATAGTGTTGCCATACCTACAATTCAAATGAGACAAAGATTCAGTATTCAGCAAAACCACTGCGCAAACCAGCCAGAATAATATTTCTAGAAAAATCTACTCATAACTCAACTGCTGGTTAGTCATATCAGTAAGTCCAAGAGTCAGTAAGCTACTTACTCGAATTCCCTTCAATCACATGCAAAGATTAGGGAGGGGTGTGACTAAGCGGCACTCTAAAGATCAGAAGATAAGGAAAACCAACCAATGTTTTATTACTCGTACGAAATAATTGATACATTTTTATTTTGTAATGTTAAGACGACACGACAGAAAGAAAATGCCTTTCCCTGCAATTAGAAACTAAAATTTAGTGATCAGAGGCTTTCAATAATATATTTATGGCAACATGCTGGCTTTTTTTTATACAACTAGCTGATGGAACAAGCAGATGGTCCACCTGATGTTAAGTGGTAACCATCACAAAGCATTACCTCGTACGTCACGCACGATAGCATCGTGGCCTACGATGCACTGCCCTGCGTCCATCAACTTGAGGCATACTGATGTTGAGCCTCATGTCCCTGTAATTACACCGGCGAGCACACTCTTCAAACCGAAACACAGCAACGCTGCTTGGCGGCAGAAAAAGGCGTGGTGGTAGTACTTCCCCGCCCGAGCCCTTCACAAAGAGCTCTACTTCTCTTACCCTATGTCCTAGTACAGCTGGGAATAGGCATTACTTGTATATGTATTACCTACTTTAATAATATTAAACCTAAAGGTAAGTTTTTTTACTTTTCCTAAATGCTTATTGTATTTTTATTGTTATTTTCCTTTGATTAGTATATAATCAAAGTTATTTTCTTTGTAAATAAAAGCTTTTCAGTAATTTACCTAAGTTTAAGTAAATAAATTTATTGCAGAATCTTATAAAATTTCATTGTTCTCTCGAAATGAGTGATGATATCAGCCTGGCAGTGATTCAAAATTAGGAATAATTATTTGTTGAAGTTTAAACAACTCTGAGACAACCGGAAGACATTAAGCAATGTGTGTGACTGTACATTTGGTTCAAATTTTGGTCTTCAACCAGTGTTAGGGATTTCTGAGAAAGATATGACAAAGCAGCAGACATACCTTACATTACGTAGGCAACATAGATGGGTTATTTAAAGTTTTTCCTTTAGTTTTCCGGAGGTCTACTACAGTTAAGTAAATGGGAAATATTGCGTGCGTAATTGTTCTAAAATTACGCAATGTAACAATAGTACATTGTTCACCGAGAGGAGAAAGTGACCGATTACCGTCGAGGGTGTCGTTTGAAGCCAGAGCCGTAGGCGAGGGCTTTAAAACACCCGAGATCGGGAATCGCACTTTCTCTCGAGTGATACATAGTGCTTTATACTACACCTACGAGGAAAATAAAAAACTAAAACTGAATCCTCAAACAACACACAAATTGAAAATGACGCCAATGGCGTCTGCAATTTTCACATGTTCTTTTTTCAAATTGTTTATCCTGCCGCCGCAGGGTCGCACTGCCAGCCCGACACCATCCAACACACAGCTAGTGGCCAGTGTCATTTTGCGAACTTGGAGATAAAAACTCACTGTAAAAACTTTTTGGCTTTTGATATTTAGGTTACCGGCGCATAGTCTTACCCAAAATTAAAAAAGAAAAACCACGTAAGAAATGGATTTTCATACACTTTTCTCTCCCGCTCAGATGCGTTTTCTCCCCGCATATTTGTTCGATATGCAATGACGTACTTTCTACCGTAAATTTGATAAAGTATCAAGGTACTTTCCAAGCAGGTGTTGTATAAACTGTATTATTGTTTGTATACCAAATAAATAATAGTTATTCCATGTCAAGCTTGAAGTGGCAGGCGCTGATAATAATAATGCACTGTCCAATCCAGATAAATATTTATATTATAGTAAAACAAGCGATCCGCCCGCGCGCTCCTGCTTCGCACGGGTGCATATATCGTGCATGTATTATACATATAAACCTTCCTCTTGAATCACTCTATCTATTAAAAAAAACCCATTGCGTAGTTTTAAAGATTTAAGCATACAAAGGGACATGGGGGCATAGGGACAAAAAAAGCGACTTTGTTTTATACTATGGCAGTATATTATACGAGTATGTACCTACTATTTGTTTTGTTACGTTTCCACTGTCAAATTTGAACTGATCTCAAGTAGTGGTAATGGTAAACAAACATTTACTCACCTATTTGGATTACTTTTCAATATAATGATTTAGATTTGATTTTGGTGAAAATAAATCCTCATAAATATTGGTCGTGCATACGTCAGAGCACGATAAGGTCCGCTCATTAGTTTTCACAGCTAACAAGATCATCGCATCACACATCATTGTATCGATAACGCCGCCGTATTACAAACGAAAAGCGCGTGCGACCCAGCCATTCGAGTGCCTACAAAAATACACCATGATGTCATGGTGTGCGAATGAGACTCGCTTTTGCGTTTTCACTCGCACGGACGCTTATAAATACTTGAGTGCATTAACTCCATTCGTATTCGATTATGTTCGCAGCTCGAACGTGCATTTGGCAGTTACCATCAGTCGTCGATTGCGGTATATTGTACCAAAACAAAGAGATGATTGACGTGGTTATTAACATCTAACATCAAATCCTACGTCCGTGATCGAAAAAGGTCTCGCTCTATTTCCTGGTGGATAACGGTCTCTGTTATTTTGGCCGACTCCGATGTGTGAGGTCATGTTTGCCAAATTAGATATTATAATAGACGCTTATTATTCATAACAATGATGCTTTGTTTCTTTTTTATGAAACTTGAAATTTCGTTTTCTTGTAATTTAAAATTTCTCAGAAGCGTTTGATTTGAACCATTTAGACTTGTCTGCGCGATATTTTGTAAAAAAAAACTGAGACTGAGTACAAAAATTCTTATTCCTTCATAATACTCAATCACCTAATATGTCAAGGTAACAATGAAGAACAGGTGTATCTAAATACATTTTGCATTAAGATCATTAAGTTATGGGGGCCATATGCTTGTTCCATCAGCTAGTTGTACATACAAAAAAAGTTAATGATTTCGCAATGATTTTCGTTTGTGTAAAAGTGTCTGTACCTACAATAAGAATTTTAGGCAACTAGGGAAATTTATGTTTTATATAGAAGCATAAACAGTTACAGGACTTTTATCCCCAGGCCACTCACTGATAACCACTCAGATATTTTAGTTCCATCTCAAGATTATTCGAGGATGTCTAAGGGGGTAGCCATAGGTACGTTCAAATATAACATTTAGCACATACCTGTCTACATTTTGCAGTAGCAGATATTTCATACGTGACAGGTGGCAAGCCCGTCGCCGCTATTAGAATACTAACTACTGTTTGACGTCATAGAAAGCAGTTGACCTGTTAGCCTGTGTGCTCTCAACTTAATTAGGTATGTCAGTTCTCGGTTTTTGTTAATAAATATTACATCATGTTTAGTCAAAGGTCACGCATAAGTAGTTTACGTCCATGATCAACATTTTAGTCTTTTTGTACAAAACGGTATCCTACCTAATTAACCTCACACTTGGTAACTTGTAAGCATGAGGTCATGCGTATAATGCTTACTTTTAAACACTAGTGGCTCTGGGAGCTGTAGACCTCGCGAGCATACTAAAAGTGAGCTATTTGAGGAATGTAATGTGCAAGTGCATTTTCCGTTTTGTGATTTTTTTGATCTTTTTGATTTTTTTTGCATCATCTTGTGTAGAATGAGGTCCTTTGTGTTTCTCTCAAATTTGATTGAAAACCATCGATTGTTTGATGAGCTATCCTGTTCATCATGCTGAAGATCCTTATCAGATCTTCGCCAAACTTTTATGAGACCAACTTATAGTTACTACCTTTCAAATAAAAAAAGAATAATCGAAATCGGATCTCATTTGGTGGAGATATCCAGTATATCAAATAGCCCCCTTTTTGCCCTTTTTTGGGGGAAGTACCCCTCCAATCAAAAATCCCCGACGACAAAAAAATTCTAATAAGTCATATAACCCGTGTACCAAGTTTCGTCCAGATCGGTTGAAAAATGCGACCTGTAGAGGAGAACAGACAGACAGACAGACAGACATCCGGACAAACGCATTTTTGGCCAATGTGGAAACTGAGACGCTTCGCTCGCTCGGTCAATAACGCCTTTCTTTGAATTTAGCTTTAATGTGTTTTAGCGACTCACAAATGGCATGTAAGCAATTACAATTATTAAGTAATGTAAGTTTATACATTGTGAAACACCCGATGATGATGCTGATTTTACATAATCACATTAAGTAATTGTGATAAATCGATCTCTATCAATATTGATACTTTACAAATACCTTAATAGGTGCCTGGTTAAGTATTTGTAATGTACTTAATACAAACATAATTTATTTAAACACAAGGTACATAATACAAATAAGTTCAGTGATTATAAAATCTTTCAAAATGTTGAACAGTGGGTCTTTGCCTTAAGTAAAAATTTCGCGTATTAAATCAACAATTGGCATAGCGGCGTAATTAACGACCTCACCTCAACCCCTCGACCCCGGCACAGAATAAACAATAATTACTACGACCTGGGTAAACAAGTCACCATGATGTCATGCTGATGTTGTTGACCCAACTACAAGAGGGGCGACTGCCGCGAACATCTGATTATAACTTATTACGTGCGATTTCTTTTAATTTGCAAAAAAATACGCTCTGCTTCATCATCCTGTCGTCTCAGTGTGTTCGTCTTCAGTCTTTTGAAAGTGTAGTGAAAGTGTAGTTTAAATGCGCCTCAACAAGGTTCTTTCGGAGCACTTGACACAATATCCTAGGTTTTATAACTTTTTAAGCTCTACGACATACCGCCAGATTTCTTACGATGTTTTCCTTCACCGTTTGCGAGTACTAGCACTGTGCACTCAAATTTATAACGCTTTGCTGCTAACGTATAGGCAGCGTCTCTTTTATTGAGCTCGTTCATAGTTTTTTATACCCGTTTCTGTAATTTTTTACAGTATACAAAATATATTGTTTAATTCAAATCGGCCCAACGATCAATCAATGCACGTGATTGAGCCACAAACATCCAGACATTTGCAAAATTTTATATCGATTATATTAGGTGCTTTTAAACAATGTTATTTTCGTAATAGAAGAATAAATATAACAAACTAATACCTAAGAAGGGACTGAAAGCGGTTACGGTATAAGGATAACGGTACCGCAAAACGTAAGAATACCATTAACTATTTATCCAATAGAAGTAAGTAAGTCTATTTCGTTATTTTACCGGTATAAAATGACGGTACTGAAATATTGCATTGAGCTAGTCTGGTGTAGTAACTTGTAATGAAGGTAGTCACACCACAACACAGACGTACTACGTAGCGAAAGAAAAAGCCCGGCGTCGGCGGGCGACGGACGCGGCGATTCGTCTAAGAAAACCTTTTCATGAAGGGTTTTGTAAGTTATAGGTACTTCTACCAATATTAAACCGTTTACTAATTTCAATACCAACTTTTCGGTACCGCAAAATTCTTTGCTATTGAAATTTTCGGGTAACCGGAATAAATGGTATGACGTCATATCGATATAAAGTAAATGTAGGTAATGTGAATAAGTACATCATCAATGCTGTTAAACTTTGGCTTGTGGCGAACTTTTGGCTTGTCTCGGGCAAATAGACCCATTAGAAATATCCACCTAGGTCATTCTATGTATGTAAGTATATAATGTATTAAATATATCAGTCATCTCATCTAGTACACATAACACAAGCTTTGAGTAGCTTACTTTGGGGCCAGATGGTGCTGTGTGGATTGTCCAGCATTATTTATTTATTTTATTTTTTCTGTTAATCAGGTTAAATATTGGTGGTATTCTTACCTGGCTAAGGTTCCTTTCAACTTTATGGTCCCATTTGGTTTGCTTGGGATCTGAACTTCCATTAGCTCGTACTTGACGGGTTGTGGTGGTTCGAAGATAGCTGCATGGTGTGACGGATTGCAGACGAGGGGCTCCATCCGGCATGGAATGGAGGCGCGCTTGGGAGGCGCCGCGCGAGGATATGTGTGGTGGCGGGTACTAGTCGACGCAGCTGGCTCGTTTCGCCTCTGCTTCGGCAGAGTCCTAGCGCATATAGCACTGGCTGCATTCTTTAAATGCGTTCTAAATCTGTTATTATTGTTAACACCGAGTACTGCTCCCTCCATATTCTCCTTATTGCCCGCTCGTTCAGAGTAGGCTCATATCCATTCTTTTTTTCACTTCACTCTTTAGATTACCTTTTTAAAACCATGATATCGATCAGCAATATACCATGTTAGAATTTGAGGTTTTTTTCATAAAATTATGGTAAGACTTTGGATAGCCCTCATTTTTGAGTCCTTGCTGTAAGTTTCAGTGATGGACCAATGTTCGTTTAAATTACCACCTCCATAAACCGAGTAACGCCACTTTATCTCTTCTGATAAATTGTTACTAACAATGTTCATTTCTGAACTAAATGGGAAAAATATATGTTAAATTTTGCAACATTTGGTAGAGACGATACTTATGTCTGCCGTAGTTGGGATATACACTACTTATCAAGAGATTCATGAATGAAATTAAAGCTTAAAACCACCAGCAAGTAAAGTAACCAACACTAACAAGCACACATACCAACAAAATGACTACACACAATAAATAAATTAAGCTTTTGGGTTAACATTTAAACACGACCAACGACCATCAGATCCTGCGATCTAATTTAAATTTAAAATTTCTTGAATAAGGTGGTTTGGCTCTCAATTTTGCAAGACACCTGAAAAATACGTCACCTTTATTTATTATCTTGAGCAACTTTACCTCATTGTTAACTGAAACAATTATTTACTTTGTGAGCTTTAAAAACAATATAATTTCAATTTTAGCATAATTTACTATTTTGACTTCAATTTGATTCATTTAAACGTATTCATTGTTTTTGTAGCAGTGCAGCGTCTTTTCAGAGAAAATCTTGAATTTATACTAATCCTAACTACAAATACCAGAAGGCATACCGCAGCATCCATCGTGCTCAGTGAGTCTACATATCAACTGTCAAGTAAAGATTTATTCTTAATTTATTTAAAGAATGTAAAGTCGTAGTCACGGAAGGCTTTGCGGCACCGTGGTCCGCAGGTCAGTGAGGGGAGGCGGAGGCGAGGCGTGGGCGCGCTGACATCACCGCCGCCGGAGCCGATCTTACATCACCGGCGGCTATGGCTGCCTGCCTGCCTCCCACCGCCGCCGCCTGCGCGCCCGCACCTCTATCCGCAACCCCTCCCAATGACAACTGCGTTTCATTATTGTATGCCGCCCTTTGTACTAAAAACCCAACCGTTACACCAGTACGCTTCAAGCCATCTCCACTTGCACTTCACCACATTGCTTTCGCAAGCATTATTTCCATTTAATGAATTTAACACATCCACCAAATCTTTAGCAAGAAACGAACTGAATTTGTAAATTCTTTCGGTTGATTAATCTAAAGCTGGGAATGATTTATGTAACGTTACTGGAACTACTTTACTACTTAAAGATAGATAGATAGATAGATAGATAGATAGATAGATAGATAGATAGATAGATAGATAGATAAATTCTTTATTGTACACAAAGCAAAAAGAAAGCATATACAGAAAATTTAACAAAGAATAGGTACAATGGGCGGCCTTATCGCTAAAAGCGATCTCTTCCAGACAACCTTTGGATGGAAAGGATATGAAAAAATCAGAGGCGGCGGTGTACAATAATAACTATAAAGATGGTGGTGTATAATAACTATTATAACTATTCCTAAAGTCAAGTAAAATAATAAAAATAAAATATAATACATATACAATAATTAAACATTCCTAATAATAATACACATACATAATAATAATATATTATATATGAACAAAATATAAAAATACTAAGTATACTATATAATACATATCAACTACACAAACATATGAAAGGATAATATACCTACTTAGACAACAAGGAAAAGTAATGATTATGAACATTTGTTTTAAAAATATGTAAGGATTTTGAAAGTCGGACAGATACAGGCAGAGAGTTCCATAGTCCTATAGCTTGTATGGTGAATGACTTAGCGTACATTTCTGTGCTATGAACAGGAGTTGCAAGCTGCAGGGTATCGGAGGATCGAAGATTTAGATCGTTAGTTTGATGCAGGAACTCAAAACGCTCTTTTAGGTAAGGAGGAAAGGATGAATTAAAAAGAGTATTATAGAGAAGGGACAGAACATGTGCATTCCGGCGATAGCGGATAGGAAGCCACTTGAGTTTCATGCGAAATTCAGAGACATGGTCATACTTGCGTAAGCCAAATATGAACCGAATGCATAGGTTTTGTAGCCGCTCAAGTTTGTTTAGCAAGGCTTCAGAGATATCAAGATAGGTGGCGTCAGCATAGTCTAGGATAGGGAGTAGGAGCGATTGTGCAAGCATAACTTTGGTAGCAGTTGGTAAGAAATTTCTAAGTCTACGTAATGATCCTGATGATGCAAACATTTTCCTACTAACCTCATTTATCCAAGGCTCCCAAGTAAATTTGGAGTCCATAATAACTCCCAGATTTTTCACCGACTTACTAATAGGTATTGGTATTCCGTTGAACAATATTTGTGGAAGCTGTGAAACGTTAATTTTAGGAATTTGCTTATTACTACCTAACAATATCACCTTTGTTTTATTTGGATTGACTGTTAGTCCAAATGATTTACTCCAGTCACATATTCTCTCTAAGTCTGAATTGAGTAGACTAATGGCACCGTTGATGTTATCTGTAGTGGTCTGGTAATAAATTTGCAAGTCGTCTGCGTATAGGTGGTAGGAAGATATTAAATGTTGAGAAATAGAATGAGTGAAAATAGTAAAGAGGAGAGGTGATAGGACGCAACCTTGAGGGACACCAGCAGAGAGAGTGCACCACGAAGAGAAAGTATCTTCAACACGGATCCGCTGCTGGCGTCCAAATAAATAACTACGAAACCAGGTAATAACCGTTTGAGAAATGTTAAGAGAGCTCATTACACCCAAGAGAAGATCAAAGTCAACATTGTTGAAGGCACTGCTAAAATCAAGTAGTGAAAGTATAGTGATTTTACCACTGTCCATCCCAAACCGTATGTCATCGGTTATTTTAACCAATGCAGTCACGGTACTGTGACCTGGACGGAAGCCTGATTGGTGTGAGTTGAGTAAGGAGTTTTTGGATAAAAAGGAACATAACTGTTGGTGGACAAGGCGTTCAAGGACTTTTGACAGGAAAGGAAGAATAGAGATAGGACGGTATTCAGAGAAGGCTGTAGGATTAGGTTTTTTGGGTAAGGGAATAATCTGAGCTTCTTTCCAGGCGGCTGGAAAAGTGCCGGCAGTAATAGACGCATTCAAAATGTAAGTGAGGACATGTACTATTTCATCAAGAATAGGTACTACCATATTTCGGCTGATACTGTCACTACCCACAGCACTTGAAGTGATCGATGCTAGGCTCTTCCTAACATCACACTCGGCAAATTGAGTAAAATGAAATGAAGGTATGTCTGGGGTTGGTAAAGATGCAAGATAGCTTAAAGTATTCAGTTTGGTAGAGGAGTCGATATTGGAAAAATTCGTGAAGTGCTGGTTGAGAAGGTTGATATCTAAATTTTGAGGAATATTTTCTTGCTTAGGTTTACCAACTCCCAGTGTTTTAAGAAATTTCCATACCTTAGATGGGTCAATATTATCTACAGAGTCATGAATATGTCGGCGTTGAGCGTCTCTACACAGCCTGTTGCAATAGTTACGTCGATCATGGTATTTTTCTTTGTTCGCATCAGTAGGTTTGCATTTCATGCGAATCTTTGCCATGTCCTTCTTGTGCATGGCCAAGCGGATTTCATCAGTGAGCCATGGGCAGGGGAGATGCTTAAGTTTGACGGCGCGAAAGGGGGCATGTACGTCATAGAGCTTCGTGAGCTGGATATTTAAACAATTCACCATGTCGTCAACGCAACCAGCATCTGTCAATTCGGTCCAGTCAATTTGCCGAGCATCTTCGCGAAGTTTCTCCAAGTTCATGCTACCAAAGCTACGCTGCAGGATAATTTTTGGCTTCGCCTTCGGCGGGCGTACCTTGTAGGAAAGGAAAATCAAGTCGTGGTAAGAAACTTAAAGCATAATTTAGATGTAGGCTTCATAACATTTTCACTTCCATGTTAGGAAACTGGATCAGTAGCCATAACATCGATTATCTGTTTGTATGGAGAGATCAAGGCTAAGTGTCGCCCACGACACCTACATTAGTAACTAATTTCATGACAATTAACATTAATTGGTTGTGGCCTTCATTAGGAAGCAAATGGTCCTGCCATTTGAAACGGTAGTGACTGAAAATAATTTGAGGGCACTCATCGAGTTTAATGATGATCGGATGGAGGAGAGCCAGTGAAACGTGGTTCTTGCGGTATGAAGCATTAAGTAAAATGTAAACTAACAGACTGGCATATCAGTCATGGTGTCGAAGGATGTGTTGAAGTGGGTAGGATAAATTGAAATAGGTAGCTTTCTCTTGTGACATTCCCCTTGTTCCCAGCGTAAGTCGTAGCCTACATTTCCCACGGCAATGATGTCAAATTGGTTTATCAATCACGGCGCGGGACGGATGCGCTGCGGTGTCGGTGGCCGACGGCTCCGTGGGCGTTGTTGTATACCAGCCGTTGAGTTCATGACGCGATCCTAATCGACTGGCGAGATGAGACAACAATTCAATTCTAAGCATTCTCACATCATTCTCTTCACTATATAATCATCATTCAAAAGTCTGAAAAGCTTTTAATTGCGCTCAACGAAAAAACTAATGTTATACACCGTTAACAATTCACATGATAACTACCTAGCTTGAACAGGTTTAACGGCATCTCTTGATGTGGACACGGATGTGACCGACAATTTAGGAGCGATTGTAGCTGAAATGCGAGGAGGTACGAGTCGGTATTGTCCATTGATTGCTAACAATGGAAGACCGAGGTCAGGCGAAGTGCTTTTGTGAGATACCAATTGTATCCTCATCCAAAGAGCCGATTAAATAGTCAAGACATCCTCAGTTAACGTCTACAATTTGGTCGAAGTCGACGACTACTATTAAGGTAAGTACTATTTAACCTAAGTGATACTTTTCACTCCAACCAGTCCAATTAAGTCCTGTCCAGTCCTCTTTACGCTCTTTCATTTTTGTATACCGCCAGGTAAAGCACAGAGATACTTGCCTACGAATACTTTTATGTAAAAAAAAACCTGTGTTTACGAACGAAGTAATGAATTATTATTATTTGAATTTAGTACATTAATAAAAAGGCTAATTTATAAGCTTATACCTACGCACCACCAACCATCCACTTATAAATGATCTAGAAATATAAACGGAATTCTGTCCCTTACATTACTTCATACTTCACCATAATTAAAAATTGGCATTTAAATCTATTTTTATCTCATAAGGCGGTTACGCGACTCAGGAAATTATTAATAATTACAACAAATCGATTTCGTCAATCCTTCGTAATAGGTATTTTCGAATAATTAGAATTACAATCTATTAGTAAGTATGCATGTATTCATTGTAGAACTGGCGATAATCTTATCAGAAAACGTCACATCGTTCTATCTGTGAATATTAACGGTGCTAATTTCGTATTCACGAAGGAAACCACACAATGGTGTCTGATCAAGTCAATGGAATGGAGATAGGATAGATATGGAATTGACCTCATCAAACGCTTTGGAATTCGAGGAATAATTTAAACAATGAATAATGTCTTCCCCAGTATTTATATAAGTTTGAAACTTTGCGCAGATTACCGAATAATATCACAACGCAGTTAGAGGAAGAATAAAAACCGACCAAGTGCGAGTACGACCCATTTTACGCTTTTGGTACAGAACTCTAAAAGCTTTACTAAATAAGGACAAATACCTACATTTTATTCGTAACTCATAATCTTGATTCACTAGCAAACCCTCTTACTTAATAAACGTTACTTAAATTTCAACATTAAAGTTTGCCCTGCCACTGTCATCACAACCCATTGGTGGTGGATAACATTGGTTTAGTATAACTAGCCACGTAAAAGTTGTTTTGCAAATATTGTTTCGTCCCACCCAAAGCGTGATAGCAGGATCACAAAAACCAAACAGATGAGCTATGAAGTCATCAAACTTAAGCCGCCAACAGGCCCGGCCATCATCAATCACGATAGTAAAAACAATGTTTGTGTTGCAAAAAAACTGTTTAGTGTGTTAGGTGTTATATTATAATATCACGATTCAATCCAGTGGACTGTGAATGTGACAGTACAAATACTAAGTAAGTAATACAATGCTTTTTAGCAGTATGTACCTATCCTGTTTAGTCTACTTACTCCATTTAGATGGCGACATCCCATTTCACAATCTCATTTCTGCACCATTTTCAAATGCCTCACAAAAAAGGATGTTTGAGCACTGTGTACGGTCACCAGGTATATTTCGTCTGCTTTTTATTTATTACCCCTATATTTCATAATTACTCGTATTGTTCATTACGAAACATAATTATTTAAGTAATTATGTAAGTTGTAATCTGCAGGGGCATTAGCTTAGGACAGTTTTCTTTTAATACAGGTATTCTGTGCACTCTTACTACCATTATAATGATAAGATTTTTAATAATGATATTGTAACTAAGTAGGTAACTATGTTAATCTTATTTAAGTATGTAACGGAAGCACTATTATTGCAAAAAGTACTCCTAATTTTTTTTTATGAACAGACAAATTCGTGCTCAAAAAACATTTTTTGTTAGGCATTTAAAAACGTGCTAAAATGGGATCGTGCCAAAATGGGATCGAGCTAAAATGGGATGAAGCTATTTAGACGACCAAAGTATTTTGGAGATAATTCTTCAAATGTAGCAACATAACTTGTCGAGCGAAAACACTCGTCCAACTTGATACGTCCTGAACCGGACATATCCTTACGTTCGTTTTTTTACTTAGTCATAAAATAAAACCGTTGAAGCCACCAACTAAACCTTAGCTGTGAGTCTTTCACATTATATTATTCCCCATATGGATTTTTTATGAATAGATTCAGTAAAAAAAATACCGGATTGCTCGACAATAAAGGTTTGCCTGAATTATGGTTGATAATAAAATACAATCCATTTTCACTTTTAAGATAAGCCAGATAGGTAAATGCTTGAGCAGTATCTGTTGAAAGCGATGATGTCGTCAACGATAGCCGAATTGGCACAGGAAGCATTCTATTCGGAACGCAGCTAGTTATTGGCAAATTGTAAAGTGATTACGAAATCAATAACAGGTAGGTACCTATCTAGTAATAGCAAAGTACCTAATATCGCAGTTAAGCACACATTAAGGTAGGTAGAGTGATGTAGACAAAACAAAGCAAAACTGGCTACTTAGTACAACAATCATTCATGTTTCCTGTTTAGGAAATAAGCAGAAACTAACCTGTGCTTGCTGATAAATATTTTGCTACAACCTTACATCACCCACCATCCATTAAAGCTAAAGGACCTGTACAAATAAACCTATTCACTGTCGATATGATAACGCATAACAGGATAGACACGAGGATGGGTAAATACTAGTACAGAGTAAGTTATTCCACGATCAGACATAACTATGCAGTCAACATTATGGCAGAAAGGAACTTGTATTTTCTTATCGATTCACTATCAGAATATAACCTTTATCAGAGGTCTGCAACAGTTATATATTTTTAACTTTTTTTCACACAAGTCACCCTTAACAGACTGGCATGTATGTCCAGATAGCGAAACTAGTTTCCGGAGTAGTCCGCGCATCCAGCACACGCGGGAGCTGATCGCGTAGCACTGGTGACCGGCGAACGATAGCGGCCATCCGACCCTATACCCCGTACCACGAAACCAACGGCGATACGTACTCACGTATATGTGTCGCTAGATTACCGTTTGCCACGAACGCTTACGACTCAATGACTCAAGCGCAAGCCTACATAACAGGCGACAGAAACCAAACGTGGTAAATAAACACTGCTATAAACTCCGACGCTGATAACAGCCACACTAGACTCAGTAGACTCCGTTCGCAAACATACTCGCTGAGTAAACAAACCATAAAGTGTAGTAAGTATACTATGGTGTTCCTATGACATCAATTAATGTGAATGACGTGCCTGATACTTAAGAATGTTATCCTCCTGGTATTACCTCTACCAGGGCGTTTTTAAAATACTCACTTAGAGACTTTTCCATGCGCACTAAAACCTATAGCAGAACATTGAAATTTTCAGTTATGTAACTCAAGTAATTATCTTGCAAGGACTTTATTATTTTATTACAAACCAACAACGAGCAACAGCGCTGAAAATACCAATGAGCGTCTTTGAAACGAATTACTTTACATCGGACCTACTGAATGAAAATTGGTTGCATGCAGGACAGACACAATTATGATTTACCTATGTTCACGACCTTCATACATGTCCATTCTATTTAATATTTAACAGGTTACTAAACATTACAGCTAGATTTGCATGACCGACCTGCTAACTGTTACCTGCTAACTCACTCTACGAGTTTTTCTTAACAGATCCTCTTACCTCACTTTAGACTTAGGTACAACATAATAATAATAAGCATCCTAAGCACACAGTATTTTGTGCCACATTAAAGTAGGAGAGGAACTGGAAAACCGGCAGAGCCTTTTCATCCAGTTCCCCGCCGACGACCGCCCGCCTTTACAGCGGGGCCCACAAACCTCCCCGCTTTTACGGCGGGGCCTGCACGCTCCCCTATTGTATTATGCCTAAACTAACGCCCGGTTTCAGAAAGGCCGATCAACGCTAATCGGCTGTTAAGTCACTTGCTATTTCAGCTTTAACTTCAAGTTAGATAGAGATAGCAAGTGACTCGACAGCCGAATAGTGTTAATCGGCCTTTCAGAAACCGGGGGTTAGTTTAGGCATAATACAACATGGGGGCGTTAGGGCCCCGCTGTAAAGGCGGGCGGTCGTCGGCGGGGGACTAGATGAAAAGGCTCTGCCGGTTTCCCCTCCAACAAAGACGACGCGGGAGTGCCGCTGGCATTCATCCGTGGCCGCTGGGTTGTTTAGTGGGTATACCTGGAAGCAGAACCGGGGAGTCCCACATATCCCTCCCATCCTTCAATGGGGGGGGAATGCGTAATGCATTTTTTCCAGCGTCAAAAAAAAGACATATACAACAGTATTCGTCGTCACTCAGCTTAGCTGCAGTGTTTATTGTACTTTAGTTTACGACTAGCGGTCTTCGGTGACGCCGGAGTACCTACAAGCATTTATGATTTTCTTTGTTTTATCTAAGCATATTTTTATACCTAGTACGTTTTTTCAAAGTTATTATCATGTTCTGTTATGAAGTGAAAAGATGCATGAGCGGTTGCCCTGGCAATTCCGAATTCGTTGAAAAGTCGAAAATTCAAGGAGGACTTTCCATCACGAGCTCGGATATGATGCGCTGCAATCAGCGCTACACCGGCGAATGTCAACATATCAAGAGCTTTCGCGTGAATTACAGTAACTTTGTGAAAGCTACTGTACTGTAAAATATCCGAACGCTCATGAAAGTATTGAAGTAACCGCGGTGCCAGATATGTATGAACTTGCGTGATCACTGAGCCGCACGCTTAGTGAGGCACGAGAAAAACTCTTCACTGTCTCGAGCCTCACTAAGCGTGCGGCTCAGTGATCACGCAAGTTCATACATATCTGGCACCGGCCTAAGAATAGACATAAATGTTTTATTTTGGCCTAGATTAACCATATCAGAATTATAGTTCCATTTGGTAAACATAAAACACAGTCACTACATATAGGTGCAGAACAAAACAACAATAATCATGGAAGAAGAAGAATGATCAAAATAAACTTGATCATTCGAGACACATCGTGGGGATCGTGATGGTATATTTTGGCAAGTCGAGCGGTGCGTGTCGCGGCGCTCGCCGCTGGATGATGCCATCGCTGCGGAGGATCGTGCGTGACGTCACCTTGCCTTTTCCAAACGTGGCCGCCAGACGAAAATAGTAGTCGCCCCACCACGACCGCGGCCTCTCACAGTCACCGACGGAATTAGCGAGAGCAGCCGTAGTATAGACGCTCCTCGGCCAGCACCTCAAGCCGCGCTGCCGCCTTCAAAACAGATGCACCTGACTACTTTCAGATTCATTTCAAGTACAATAACAGTGCTTTAGTTGCTTCTTGCATTTGATTAACAGCGCCACGGACCGGACAGCTTTTCACCATTGGCTTCTGTTTACGGGATGTTGTAAAACCCAGGCAGGTTTTAGACGGAGTAGGCTTGCCAAGCATTAACTATATTCCATCAGCCAAGGCTTATTATACTCTACGTCGATTTAAGTATATCTATACCTACAAAATATTATACACAAATAATATTCAGTTAGTACAATAATATTGTCTACATATAAGTATAGTACTCAGGTAGTATTGTATGTAAACGTTATGCAGCCCGTGCTGTAAGAATGTTGTTTTTTTTATATTTTTTTTATCAAAGAAACAACAATGCAACATTTTATGATCGAATACTACTATAAAAATTATCATATGAAATTAGATGAAAGAGATATATAGAACTTAGATGTTTGATGTCTATGCCGTTTACCCAGTGCTGTTATTTATTGTGTAGTTATACTAAAATAGCCAAAAAAGTTGTAGAATGGATACCACTCAACCAAAAATGGAACAGAGGACGCCCCAAAAAGCGGTGGGAGGACATCTTTAGACAGAAAGGTGGTCCAGACTGGATGAGACAAGCGAGACAAAGGGAATTATGGAGAGAAATGGGGGAGGCCTACGCCAAAATGGCGACTACAAAATAACCACAGACATGTAAATAGAACAGAAGTGTAGCAATAATTTTATGATAAATAAATGATGTGCATAAATAAATAGAATAAATAATAAAATATACTAAATGAAATCAAATAATAATAAATAATTTAAACTAATCTGATTTGTATTTATGCATGAATATGGAAAATGTTTTAAATTTTGTTTTTGTAGAATAAATGGCTTTTTTACTTTTACTTTACTAAAATAAATAGGCATCTAATATGTGTAGGTATACATTAAATTAGGTACTACATTCAAATAACATATTATACCGAATCTGTATTCTGTCACTACACCAATGTATTTTGTCACTTTGAATACACACGTTTACTACTCAAACATATTAGTATTTTTTTGGGTAGTAGGTAGAGCTCTTTGTGGAGGGCTCGTCCGGGGAAGTACTTCCACCACGCATTTTTCTTCCGCCAGGCAGCAACGCTGTGTTTCGGTTTGCAGAGTGTGGTTGCCGGTGTAATTACAGGCACATGAGGCTTATCATCTGTATGCCTCAGGTTGATGGACGCAGGGCAGTGCATCGTAGGGCACGTTTATATCGGCCGTTGCCGTTGCCGGCCAGTGAAAAAACGAGCCATATATTTCCATTCATTTTTGCTTCCCCGGCACCGTTGCCGCCGCCGCGCCGTGTCGTCTAAAAAATTCCTAATGAGGATGCTGAAATATATGACCTAATGAAACTATAATCTGGACGGAATGAAAGTTTCAGTACATAACATAATCTGAAATGAGGAAATCCTTAGAAGGAATAAGACCCCGACATAGCTCTCAGAATTAGCAAGTTGAAGTGGCAATTGGTACGCCATAACTACCCTACCGATAACAGTTGAAGAGTAAATGATCTCGAATGGCACCCCCGAAACAGAAAACACAGGGTAAGATGGCCGTGAGGATCTGGTGTGTATTTTTAATAATTCACCAATCGTTTGGTCTTTTTAGTACGTATAGATGTCTATATAGGTAAATGGAATATTAATTAGGAACAAAGATAAATTCAATTATGCGCGCATCTACTAGCACATACATTCAGTCAAAAAAGTATCGGGAATAGACAATTTGTCTATGGTTCCCAATTCAATTTTTTGTTTATTTTTTTGCTGTTTGATTGGCACAACTGTTTTCCATTTTGGCGCGGATTTTGAGTTGAATCTGTTGTTTATATTTATTATAGTGCTGTTTTTAGTTAGATCATATCTAGTGTGTACTGCGAATTTCACTATGGACAAAAATATCGAACAAAGAGTTTGTCTTAAATTTTGCATCGCCAACGGAATTTCGTGTTCGGAGTCACTGAAAATGTTACAGAAGGCTTACGGTGAATCGACTTTATCAAAAACACGTGCTTATGAGTGGTACAAAACGTTTAAAAGCGGTCGAGATGTGATAGAAGATTTGCCTCGCTCTGGTAGGCCATCAACATCTTCAACTGAAGTTAACGTCGCAAAAGTGAAGGAATTAGTGACTGAAAATCCTCATTCGAATTTGAGAGAGATAGCCGCTGAACTTTCTGTGTCTCACGAGTCGATCCGCACCATTTTAAATAATCACTTGGGTATGAAACATGTTGCTACTCGGCTAGTCCCAAAAGACCTGAATTTTCTCCAAAAACTCAATCGCATAAGAGTCGCTGAAGACATGCTAGAACGAGTGAATTCCGACCCAACATTCATGAAACGCATTGTTACTGGTGACGAGACGTGGGTTTACAAGTTTGACATGCAAACTAGTCAACAGGCTTCGGAGTGGGGCCTCCCAACTGAACCGAAACCGAAAAAACCACGCCAAAGTCGATCAAAAGTTAAAGTCATGTTGACTGTTTTCTTTGACTATCGAGGTGTTGTGCACTCGGAATTCTTGCCGGAAGGTGAAATGGTAAATAAAGAATATTATTTGAGCGTTATGCGGCGTTTAAGAGAGCAAATTCGGCGAAAAAGGCCAGATTTGTGGAAAGAAATTTCTTCGATTTTGCATCACGATAATGCGCCTTCGCACAAGGCCATAATTGTAAAGGAATTTTTGACCAAAAACTCAACAAATACTATCGAGCAACCACCTTATTCACCAGATATGGCTCCAGCCGACTTCTTCCTTTTTCCTAAACTCAAATTACCACTTCGTGGCACACGTTTTCATTCGGTAGAAGACATAAAGGAGAATTCGCGACGAGAACTGAACTCAATTCCGGAAAAAGCGTTTAAAAAATGTTTTGATGATTGGACTATACGTTGGCGTAAGTGTATCGTTTCTGAAGGAGCATACTTTGAAGGCGATAAAATAAATTTAGATGAATAACTAACATTTTGTGTATTATTGATCTTTTCCCGGTACTTTCTTGACAGAGTAGTATACCGCAGCGCACAACATCGCATGATCATCATTATTATCGTAGGTATTGTCACGATAATAGGCGCATACGTCAATCATGTGCTTCATCGATGTTTCACCTAATAAAGAATGCATTATCTAATCGCAGTAGCTAATTGTACATTTGTGTAAATGCCAAGCTTTATTAACGTACTTAATTTGAAAAATAACATACTGTAATAAATAAAAAATAAAATAAGTAAATTAATATTGGTGGACATTCCACACAGCACTATCTCGCCCCAAACTAAGCCAAAGCTTGTGATATGGGAACCAGATAGCTGATATACATAAGTTCTTTTTTTTGTAAATACGTCCGAATTTTATTATATAACACCCAGACACAGAACAAACATCTATGTTC
The DNA here is from genome assembly GCA_963576535.1 of Plemyria rubiginata. Classification (NCBI taxonomy): domain Eukaryota; kingdom Metazoa; phylum Arthropoda; class Insecta; order Lepidoptera; family Geometridae; genus Plemyria; species Plemyria rubiginata. Next base: position 8,302,870 of record OY754908.1, on the reverse strand, counting down.
ATCACACAAATGTTTGTTCACGGTAGGAATCGGACCCACGGCCTACGCGACACAGAAGGCCTAACTGAACTGTGAAGGCTGCCAAAAATAATAATAATAAGTTAATTATATAGTTTGAACAGCAACTAGCAGCTAAGCAGCAATAACAATAGCTTGTAAGTTACGGTGAGACAATCTTGATCCATGAAAACATACTGCAGTGTCCAGCCTATTGCAGCTTTACTGATGTCATATTGTTTTGTCTATTTAAAAACCTATTAAAAATTCAAATAAGTAAATGTTATTATGACAATTAAATACCTACCTTCGTTTTATTAACATAAATCTAAGAAACCTAGCCTTCTTTGCAAAGGTTTTAATGCGGATTGTATGAAGATCCAATCTGTGTGCCCCACAGTTAGCTAAACCGTCTCAGCTCACCGTCGATATTTAACTTTCGTATTCATGGCCAAACCAATAACATACTTATTGCTAACTATGTAAATAATACCAGCGGAGGCGATCTACACTTCAGCGAGTAACGAGGCCATACATCTACCAAACAGATAAGATAACAAGGCACAACGTGCGGCCGGGCGGGTAAGCTAAGCAATGCTGCAAATTGTTCAATATTCGTAAAGGTGATGGCGCCATTCATTGCTGAAAACACGCGCGACAGCCAATCAGTTCCGAGAAATATACTCGCGTTTCCTCGAAACGTTACTATGAGCGCACACATGCGTAACACGGCGTGTTGCCGATGCAGCACACATAGACGCGCCCACGGCCCTGATAACACGAGCCGTGACGGCTTCAACGAGACGTATCAGTGCTCTTATTAAACATCCAACTTGTATTGCGTACTCAGCTCCTGTTACGTCCAATCAAACAATTGCCTAAAGGGTAACACTTCCATTGCTATGTTTGCTCCTCAACAACAGATTCTAAACCAGCAAAGAAATTATAGGTATTGCGCGGTACGGCAATGACATTCTGCGCTGCTGCTACAAAGGAAATCGAAATCATACAGTTAGGCACCATAGTATAGTTAGGTAGCGCATTGTTTAAATCAATATGTGAGCCTGCATTTTATATGTACTTACCATTTCATATAAGTACCTATTAAAAATACGATTAATTAAACTCTCTCCGTCTTATTATAAAAATGTGAGTTAGACTAGGCTTAAGCCAGGACTAACTGGTCCGTGGTCTAACTTTGATACCGAAGTTGGTCCCTGCTCTATAGAAAAATCAAAGACTTAGACCAGACGTTATTATAAAACGGAGTTTATCCCCTAAACCACGGTTTAAAGATAAACCCGAACGACCCCTAGTTTAAGTATGGTCTAACTAATAAAAATCTCATTTTGCCAAATTTTATTTGGTCTCCCACATAAGTTTATTCAATAAAACAACTTGTAGCACTGCATTATCCAACATACATTTCAAACTCTAGACTCCGATCTAAATTTGAAATGTCAAAACGCATGGGTTGCCACGAATTTGTCGGGTGCCAGGAAAGCGCAGCCACGGAATGTACAACCATGGATTACACGACCCCGGAATTTGCGACCATTTTGGTTGCAAATTCCATGGTTGTGTTTTCCGTGGCTGTGTTTTCCAGGCCGTACAAAACTATGCACACCCCCGGAATACGACGCCAAGAATTTGCACAGAATGGTCACCAATTCCGGGGTCGTACATTCCTGCCACGTGTCAGGAAAGCGCAGCCAGGATTTTGCAACCATTTTGGTCGCAAATTCTCGGGTCGTGTATTCCATGGTTGTACAATCCGTGGATGGACAATCCTGACACGTGTCAGGAAAGCGCAGTCAGTATTTTGCAACCATTTTGGCCGCAAATTCCTGGCTGCGCTTTCCTGGCTGCGCTTTCCTGGCTGTGTTTTCCGTGGTTGTGTATTCCATGGTTGCGTATTACCCGGACTCCATGGACTATCTCAGGTACTATGTAGTCTTCGACTAAAGTGTCTTTTGTAATACGAAAATGATAAACCTGAGATGATCCTAAATTTATGAGATAAACCAGGTTTAAGTTGTTTATAATAAGAAAACGTGACTTGAGCTAGGTTTAAACCCAGGTTTGATTTGTTTATAATAAGGCTGTCTGAAACTGTTCCTAGGTATCAATCAAAGGAAATTTAAAATTAACTGATAAATGAAAAATCCACAAAGCAATCTTGTCAATAACGGTCATACGAATATGTACTCCCAAATTTTTTTTTGAAAGCTATATAGAAAATTCTAAGTAATACAAGACTATATGTTTATGATATTTCCGAAGCATTTTATTTCTATTTTACATAAATGAGATTCCAATGTGCTGATATCTCGAAGGTTACAAAATGACATCACACAATTAGAGATCTATTCCCCAAGGAAGCATTTTCAGACCAATGTTATTTCTATTTTACATAAATAATTTACCTAATTAAGGAACCTACATAAAACCTTTCTCTTGGTACACAAAAATGTATGGATTGACTTGACTAAAGTATGTATTATAATCACTTGCCACGGCAATATTGTATAGTCTGTCATGCATTACAGGGGCCATAAATGAGCGAAGATGCAGATTCAACGTAAGAATATAAGTTACCTACATTGACGAGTATAAGAAGAGACGAAAGAATAGTTGGCTTATACTCCATTTTGTCTATTTAAAGAGATAAAATCTAACTGTTACGTATGAATCCAAAGGAAAACCGATCAAATTTGTCGATTGACCTATCTCTTAGGGTTTAATAGAATGATAGCAGAGACATGGAGGTCAACAGCGAGATGCCAACGGTCAATAATGTCTCGGCTTGTGAACTGAACAGCAATGAATCAATTAAAGACTTATATTGATGCCATGCCAAGACCATTTGTTAGCATTCGATATTGGAGCAACTAGCATTCTACAAAACGTAAAAAAAATAAGGCATGACAAGAACTATAAAAATATTGATCTCATAGTTAGCTAAATAAGCTATCAATGAATAAAAGACGTGTATTCTTGTTGTTATTAAATCACTACATACCTAGTAGGTATAAAACAAAGTCGATTTCTCTGTCCCTATATCCCCATGTCCCTATGGATGCTTAAATCTTTAAAACTACGCTACGGATTTTGATGCGGATTTTTTAATAGATAGAGTGATTCAAGAGGAAGGTTTATATGTATAATACATGCATGATATGTGCGCCCGTGCGAAGCAGAGGCGCGCGGGCGGATAGCTAGTGTAAAATAAAACAATAAAAGCAATAGATTTAATAACAACAACATACCTACACACGAATACACGTCTCATATTTGATTGATAGGTTATTTAGCTAACTATGCAATATAGTTACATATCTCTAGCGCTTTTATCTGTTTTAGAATGGTAATAAAGAACCAATTTCAGACTGTAGAATATAAATTAATATTGCATAAGAATCCCGATAAGTTATATCTATGGGGTATTAATATTAACACTTTAAAATTTCCTAGTTCATCATTCGTCCAAACTTAACAATGACTATATACCCCCACTTGCATCCCTCATATCCCCAACCCTCAACCCAGTTACTTAAAAGAATTAAAAGAAAAAAGAAAAGAGGAAGGCCAAGACTAAGTTACATGAGCCAGATAAAAGGAAAGATCGCTGTCATTGGAAACTCAATTGGAGAACACTGCATCAGAACGCCGACAAGGGTAAGCTCTATATGAAGGCTAATAAAAGGACTTACTTGGTGATACTGGAGACTGCATCGCAGACCGCGGAGGCGGGTGTGGGCCGGCGCTCCGCAGCCGCGTCTACCATGCCTCTGCATCACCGCGCTGGGCATCACTCGCGAGTCGCGCCACCTCACCTCCACCACAACATCACAACGTACAGACTCACTACACTAGCCCCAACACACTACACGCAGTCACCGATACCCGATCACCTGAGCTTGTTACTTGCAATCCGATACCGATACGAACGTGTGAGGTTTCAATATCAAAGCTATGCTATGAAATATATGTAGGTACAGCTAAGGGTAGCTTGGCTACGTAATAAGTTTAAATATTAGTTTGTAATAAGTTGATATTAGTTTTTTAAGACCGGAAGTCACAGGAGTTCACCTGAAACAAGCGAAATTAGTTAAAGTACCTGTAGGTAAAATGGAATGCAAGAAAAATTAGAAGCTTCAAATAGGGAATTTTATATAATGCCGGTCTCGACAGGACCTATACGTATCTATCTCTCTTGGTTGAGACTCTAGGTCCGGCAAACAATACAAAACAAGAGTATGTGATACAAATGCAGAATTTTCGGGGCATTCCTCGAACCGCACCAAAATGAACCGCACCTAGGCGAAGCGCACCCAAGTACTTCTTAGAAGGCTAAGGTAAGAGATGGGAAATTGTGGACACGTGAGGTTTGTTAGTATGATTTTTGATCTCTTAAAAGACAAAAGGACTCAAGGGAAAGACTTACCATCTACCACCACTTCAAACACACACTTAAAATACACACTCAAAGAGGCAAAAGGATCCTACCTACTTACTTATGAAAAACGTATACTTAACTGCAAATCATAAAACAAAATTGAAAGCTTTTAAGCTTCAATGTTTAAGTGTGGGATGATAGGTTCCTCATAATGAGTAGTGCTACCATCCATCTGGATAAGTCCGGACATGTCCGGGCTTTGTCTGGTACTTTGTTATGTCTGGATTTTTAATTATGAATAGGTACCTACCTATGTAATAAAACTACATAAGTAATCTAATATAGAATCAGACTTTAATCAATCAAAGTCTTCTGTAACTATCAACTTATCAATAAATCTTACTAGAATTGCATTTGACACCAATTTTATTCAATGAAAAAAATAGTTTTACTTTAAATAATCAAACGGCTATAGCAATCCTTGTACCTGAGTTGAGGGTTGGGGATAGGGGGGATGCAAGTGGGGGTAGATGGCAAGTCTTCCCCTTGAGTCCTTTTTTCTAGGAAATGAAAAAAAATAGGTAATTTAATTTTTCAGGTACTAAGTCACTATTAGGTTAGGGTTTTTTTTTTATATGAAGAAAATTGGTAGTAATACTTCATCTCTATGACAAAAAGACTCAAGGGAAGGAATTCTCATTAGGTTAGGGTTATTTTTTTTTTTTTTAAAGTTAAGAAATTTGAAGTCATATTTCCTAGAAAAAAGGACTCAAGGGGAAGACTTGCCATCTACCCCCACTTGCATCCCCCCTATCCCCAACCCTCAACTCAGGTACAAGGATTATAGTTTAACCAATCAAACTTAGCGCTAGTTGTAGGTACATATATTATTATTATTATTTATTATTATATATACCTGAGTATGTTATTAATTTTTATATAAGTAGGTACCTAAGTAGGTACCTACTTTACTGAGCAAGTCCTATTCATTCAGTTTTCTTTAATTAAGACGATTATATTTCCTTGTTGACCGTAAAAAGTCCGGACGTTTATTGAAATGTCTAGCTTTTTCCAGGACTTTTCAAATTCCTAAACGGTATCCCTAATTATAAGAGACCTAGGGCCTGTGGTTAGTGGTACCACGGAATAGAGAAAACCCTACAAAAGTGGTACTACAAATAGGTACCTACCTACCTGCTAAAAGCAGTACAGTGGGTGCAGGGGGGGGGGGGTTAAGGGGGGGGTTAGTGGGGGCAGAATATCAGGAGAAGGCAGGCAAGGCACTAAGGTACTAGGTACCTAGCTCATCTACGTACCTACGTACCTAGTGCATCAAAAGCGAGTAAAACAATTTTAAGTAGGTATCTACCTAGAGGTGGTAGATACCTACCTATAGAGCTAGCTACCTATGAGATCATCGATAAGTTCATACAGCAAAATGTACCTAATAAATATAATTATGACTCACCAGTTGTACCTACTTCGCAGCAGAGAGACAGTGTAGTGTATAGGTTAACATTAAACCCAATGAAATGAACGTCACACACAAAACAATACACACAACCACAAGTGCTGCACTATTCATGCACGCTTTTTCATTTCACATCTAATGGATGCATGATTGATACTAAAATATTGTTAGTGGAAAAGTCATTGTTGCGATCTTAGCGATAAATTCCCGTTGACTTGCTTTGCTTGACAGAGATTTTGGATTTGTTTGTGGAAGAAACGATTTCATTCAATTCAGTCAGACAGCCAGGGAAAGAAAGAGAAACCAACAAAACAAACTTGAAACGAAAATCTTTATTTTCTGTTCTATGCTGTATTTTCTACGGGTGCTGCCATCTCTAGGCGGATGAGGTAATATAATGGTTGGCGTAGTAATAAACAAAATTTGACATTTGCCAAGTTTGTATGGAGGTAGTAATCACACGCTTCATTTATTATTGCAAATAAACATTAAAACATGGAAGTCTAGGACATTATAAGAGTCTGTATATGTTCATTATTAAACACTACAGAAGTATTTTGAGAGTTTATTATTTTTTAAATTCTTAAACGAAAATAGAAAGTTATGATTTGTCAAAAAAGTTACGTCTATCAAAGGTTACTGCGTCAAAACGAGAACAACTTTTTGTGACAATGTCTGCATCTGTTGACTATAATTTGAAACCTATGCTTCTAAACAAGGTCAACAGTTTTCATCAATTCATATCGTAAAGACAAAAATAATTAGATAAGTGTAATAATATGTACGAACGTCCAATTGTTGTGCTCATTGTGCGTCTTCACCTCAAATACCACCTGAAGTGTCCGCGAAAATGATTACTTTGTTTTTCGCAATCACAACGTTACATGAACATGGATGACCTAAAATGCGAATATGTAAAGAATATAAGATGTTACAAACTCACATAAAGTGTAAACTTAAGAAATTATGATGTTTCCTATCTTGTCAGACAACAATCATTGACCCATTCATACCATCACGAAATGATTGTTAGATTACTTGGTCACAAAAGTGAAAATGTGATGTGTCAAACTGATTGTTTACCTCGCGGACAGGTGAGCGGTTTGTAGAAGTGGTAGGTGAGGGCGGCGGGAGGCGGGCGGCATGTCTGGTGGGTCGAGTCCCGTGAACGGCGGCTACGAGGCCGCGAGGCTGACCGTCCGCAAGGATCTCTTCCCCAACGCATCCCAGGCCGGAGACACCACCGACACCTCGGATGATGAGATGATATCTTCCATCAAACTCGAAACTGATTTCGAGCAGAGTATTGACGAGATCGCCATCAAGAAGCAGCAGCTGATGGCGAACGGTATGGTGTCGTCACCTCCTCGGTCGCGCCACAAGAAACGAAAACAGCGCTCGAGGAAAAACTCTGAACGCTCTAATGCCAACGGGTGTCTTCCCACTGAGAAGAAAAGGAAAAAGCGTTCACGCCATAGTAGAACTCATTCAAATAGTACACAAGTTTTAAAAGTGCAAAGTGGTAAAAACTTAAATTTAGTCAGTAGTAGTGAATTTCCAGGTGAAGATGATGATGAGGGAGAAGAGAGGGAAGAGGAAGTGGAAGCAGAAGAAGAGGAGGAGGAAGTGGTGCTTAGTAGTAGTGACGATGAGGTTCTAAAGTGCAGTGTAAAGTTACCTTTAATAAATATGCCACGCCAGAGTGGCAAACCATACAGTCATGAACTTAGTCAATTATCTACAAAAAAGAGGAAAAAAGAAAAGGAGAAAAAGTCTAAAGAAAAACACTCCCATGCTATTATACCATGTAGTGGAAAGCCGCGCTCCATGCTGGATATCTGCTCTCATAGTAAAAAGAAGTCAAAGAAGTCTGAAGTGAGTGTAGCCACATATCGGAGCCAGATAGTAGATACAAACATTATGAAGATTAAGATTAGAAGAACGGGTGTCCATGAAACAGTAAGTTGTACTTTTGATAGCTTATCATTACACAACTGACTTTACCAAGTTTAATAAATTATATGCAAATCAACTAAAGTAATAAGTGTAGCCGTAACTGTTCATCATCATCATCTACTTGGCCACTCCTTGCCATTATTTGGGTACATAGCAATTATTTGGCTACTTGGCCATTATTTGGGTAAGCTTTCTTTACCTCTTAATGATTGGCAGGTGAATTGGTGCAGCCTTTCTTCAAGAGTATAAATAAGAGGAAATACCTAACACATTCATAAAAGTGTGAATGTTTTGTTAATCTCTACTACCTTCCTAAATGTTACAATTTTGATGGAGTTTTTCCTGATCTGCAGAGGGATTCAATTAACTTAACAAGGACTTAAATTGATCAATCTCAATATTGTATGGAAGAAATTGTTCTCAGGATTAAGACCGGCCATTGTAGGACAATTTTCTATGTATAATAAAAAATATCTATCTTAGTAATAATGTATTAAATATATCAGTCATCTAGTACCCAACAAAAGCTTTGAGTTAACTTTAATGTTTTCTTGGTAACATTATAATGTATTCACTATCAGGTTTATCTGAGATTGATGAGATATCAATAAGCAAATTAAATTTTTCAAATAAGTAGGTACCTACCTAAATATTTAATTTATTTATTTACTTACTTGATAATATGAAAGATCTAATGTGGCCAAAATGGAACAATTATTTAATTTATGTAAGTTTTGTCTGTGGAACAACTTTGACCAATTTATAAGCAACTAGCTGGTACCCGCGACTTCGTCTGCGTACTTTTAATCTCTTCATCTCTTTTTTTCGCAATAAAAGGTAGCCTATGTTCTTTCTCAGGGTCTAAAGATTTTTGATTTTTATTGTCTGTGCCAAATTTCATCAAAATTGGTTGAGAGGTTTAAGCGTTAAGTCTCTAGCCTGATATAAGACTGGTACACCCTGGCTAACCCTATGATTTGCTATTTGTGAAAGATGACATGAGTAAGAAAGGAGTGAGCACTGAGATGAAGAATGATAAAGCAGAGTGAAAGGTCAAAGAAGAAAACCTGTTCTGCCTACCCCATTTAGTGTGGGATAAGGGTAGGAAGATGATGATGACACCCTAGCTAACCATTACTACGGTTCTTTATAAAACCATAATAAACTAGTTGCACTACGCGGTTTCACCCGCGCCGATTTAAATCCCGGTACCGGTGTAGTATTCCAGACTATAATCAATATCTCTGCCTAGTTTCATCCAGATCCGTTCAGCTGTTCCGGCGTAAAAGAGTAACAAACATCCATCCATCCATACTTACAAACTTTCGCGTTTATAATATTAGTAGGATAGTAGGATAAAAATACCCATTAGTTAAGCAAATAGAAATTGCACTCTTATAAGTTGTGTAGCAGCAGTTCATATTCCAGCTGTTAAATCAAAACATAGTACTAAATCAACTTTCTCCTCTTGATCAATAACTTATTCGGTTTTGATTGACCTTATATGAACCTCTTTGGCATGATTTCTTATTAATAATTCTACTACTATTTGTATTTTTATAACTACAATTAAGGAACTGATAAGATTCTTTGTATAAATTCTATAGTTTTTCTCTACACTTAAGAAAATATTAAATATTAGGCTATTAAAAAAGCTAGGAAGATTAAATACATCTCAGCCACAACAGTGGGGCTACCAAGGGTAGTTTTCACTGACTATAGGTAAATCTCACAGTAAAGTAAAACTAATATTTTTGTCTTGATCTTGACAATGAATAGCTTAAACCATTAGTTGTAGTTACTTGAAATGGCAGTATATTGGCCTTGATTAATGGTCTAGGGGTACACTAAGAATTCCACTAAGTACCTAGTTCCAAATACTGTTCTAACACATCTCATTATTCCTCTACAGAGAAGCAGGAGTCACCATCGGGTAAGGCCAGTATCGCCCCCACACCAAGTACACCAAGTGCAGTTAGTACCTGTGCCGATTCCAACGTCCATATCAGATCTCGGTCAGAGGAAATCCAAGAAGAAGAGGGCAGCCTCTCCGGTAGCCAGTGAGAGTTCAGGCGAAGAGTACGACCCTTCGCGAGGAGATACCGCCGCGGCTATGAGCGTGGCTGCGCCTAAGCCGAGACATCCCAAGACTAGGACGCGGAAACCGACCACTAAGAGTAAGGGTAAGAACCTTAATGCTATTGAAGCGCACATGCATAAGTGTCATTTATTATTAAAGAAACAGATTTGTCCAGTATAATGGTAAATGGTCCATACTTGATGAATTTACTGAGTAGCGTTTGTTTTCCTACGATGTGTCTAGACCGATGCGATCTGGAAAATTTATTGGATTTTTTGAGCAAAAAAGTCATAGCTCTTTCTAATCTATGTGTGTTGGAAACTTATTTATTATACTTAGGTAAGTATTATTTTCGTAGGTAATCATGCTTTTCCATAAAATACAAAAATCATATACCCTCAGTATATGATTTTTGTATTTTAGTTTTTCGATGTAGTTTGATTTTAATCACGTTATGCCTCAAACAGAGAGAAAGTTCATCCACGCGACAAACACGTATATCGAGCTATGTATATTACGCACGAACTACATACCTACTTTGCCAGACAATAATCGACGATCCCTACATTCATAAAAATGATGAATAAGCTTCCCTGGTCTTTGTCGTGTGTAATGAAAGGAAGACTTGAAGGAAATATAGGTCACTAGCTGATCCCGCGGCTTTGCTCGCGCTCGTTTACTTTGAAAATCTCATACAAACTTTCATCCCCTATTTTATCCCCTTGGGGGTAGAATTGATCACAATCCTTTCTTAGCGGATGCCTACGTCATAACATCTACCTGCATGCCAAATTTCAGCCCGATCCGTCCAGTGGTTTGGGTTGTGCGTTGATAGATCACTATGTCAGTCAGTCAGTCACCTTTGAGTTATATATATTTAGATAGAGATTGCACCTCGCGACAACTGTGTGCGAAATAATAAATGTTTCCATTTGTGCACCCATTGGGCACTGTGTACCCGACAATACCATCATGAAAAAATATCCAAATATCCATCCATGATAAAATACCCATAATTTTATTATCTTATCCCACTACAAGTGGGGCGGTGGTGGTTGATATCTCAGCAGTAACTCCTTTCTTCATCATGTCATAATAAAACTTGTAACGCAAAACACCATTTCCTCCTCAGATAAACGTGAAAAGACTGAAAGAACTAGTGTTAGTGCAGCAGCTAGAGAGGACGGGCCACAGAGTCCATGGGGAAGTGAAATGCCTAATGAAATACTCTTAAAGGTTTTTGAAAATGTTGTGTCTTCGCAAGGCACTTTACCGTCTGCAGTCAGGTATGGTTGCTGTACCTAGTTGTAATATTATTTTTATTGTAAGATTTGTCATCATCCATGAAAGTTTTATGTCTGCCATGAACTTAAGGCGCTTTTATGTTAACTATTTAAGTGTCAAGTAAAGATCAAAATTTTCAATCTATTTTCGGAAGAATAGTGTCTGGGAATGATTTTAGATGGAGGAGGCTTACCCAGCAGTGAAACCATTCTCACAGAAGTACAGAGCTGACTGAGCCGCGGTTTCCTTGAGATGTCTTTCCTTCACACACCCTTTCAGTCTTATGACAGCATTATCACCTTTTATAATAAGTTTGCTCTTTATTGCAGGATGGGAAGGGTTTGCAAGTTATGGCATAGCATTAGTTGTAGTCCAGAGCTATGGAAACACGTAGACCTAGCGCAATACACGACAGATAAATGCAAAACGGATTACAAACTGGTCTGGCTTTTAGAAAATAGGTTGTCCAAATGCCAATCTTTGAATATTGGTGAGTACTTACCACAATCCTGCTAATATTATAAACGCCATCTCACAGGTCTTCCTAGTTTGAGTAACTATGTCATCCACTCAGGATTGCATTTTATTTAGTAAGTCAACCAGATGTAAATGTTTCTATGTAAAGTTTGTTATGCAATACATTTATCTTTATCTTTAAAAAAATATAATAAACGTGAAAGTTTGTAAGTATGGATGGATGGATGAATGTTTGTCAGAACGTCTGAACGGATCTGGATGAAACTTTTCAGAGAGATAGATTATAGTCTAGAATAGCACCTAAGCTACTTTTTATCCCGTGGGAATACCGGGATTTAAATCTGCGCAGGTGAAACTGCGGGGTGCAACTAGTAGAATAAAAAGGCTTAGGACTGTAATTCCGTGTAAGCATTAAATTACAAACTTAACATTTACAGCTCAGTGGAAAGTGTGTAATATATCGTGGGTGCTGGCTTGCGTGGTGGACTACTGCCCTGGCCTAGTGGAACTTAGCCTTGCCGGGTGGAGCCGCATCACGCCAGACCAGCTGTTCGACCTACTGCAGGGTCTGCCGAAGCTCCAGAGGATCGATCTATCGCTCACGGTAGGTACCACTTTAAGGAGCTGCGGCCCGATTACGCTAATTTCTGGCTATCGAGATGGCTTTTAGTTTGAAATTTGATCAAGGAATATAATACTCTTTGGCGAGAGCATTTGATTCCCATAGTATAATAGCAACTTATCGATGGATCTAGTATCTAAATTCCTTGGATGGATGGGAATCAAATGTCAAACTGAAAGCCATCTCGATAGCCAGACATTGGCGTAATCGGGCCGCTAGGCTGGCTGGGGTTAGCAGGGGATAATGCACAATACACTCCACTGCGGGACGTCAGTGCAGATCTTACTCCCCCTTCATGAGTCTGAATCTGACTGTATGTACTATACAGAAGCGGAATTAAAGAAACAGCTACACGACTGAAAGTTTGCTTACTTGGTTTCATACATTACTAGCGACCCGCGGCCCGATTACGCTAATGTCGGGCTATCGAGATGGCTTTCAGTTTGACATTTGATTCCCATCCATCCTATACAATTGCTATTACACTATAGTATTAAAATGTCAAATTGAAAGCCATCTCGATAGCCAGACATTAGCGTAATCGGGCCACAGCCCTGGCTTCGCACGGATGCACAGTATTTCTTGACTATTTATGCATGTTTTATAATATAAACCTTCCTCTTGAATCACTCTATCTATAAAAAACCCGCATCAAAATACGTTGCGTAGATTTAAGGATCTAAGCATACATAGGGACAGACAGCGGGAAGCTACTTTGTTTAATATTATGTAGTGATTACGCATTTGAGGTATCTAGTTCAAAATATGACTGTGATATAAACCAATGATCGATTAAAATGTAACTGACGACCGACGACTGTATGTTGACGACCTCAGTGGCGCAGCAGGCGAGAGTCCGCCTGCGACGCAAGAGGTTGCGGGTGCCTCGGAACAAATTTGTGCAAAATTGATCTGCAGAAATTTGTTCCGTTGGTCTGGGTGATTTCTATGTATAATAAAAATATCTATCTATGTAAATATATAATTAATTAAATATATCGTTTATCTAGTACCCATAACACAAGCTTTGAGTAGCTTTCTTTGGGGCTAGATGGTGCTGTGTGGATTGTCCAGCATTATTTATATTGATGATCATGTAATGTTTCAGTCTGAAACCGGAGGATCCAGTACGTGCCTCTCAGCGGCTTCTATGGCTCGCGTCGCCGACAACCATGGCGCGCGGCTTACGCACCTCACGTTAGCTAATAATAAATACACCGCGCTGCCTCAAATACTGACTTCTATTGCGGTAAGTGTATACTACTACTAACCGTTTGTGTATATACAACCTTAGCGTTTACTCTTAGCTCAAATGCGCAGGGACATGGTCAGCGAAATGGGAAATGCGCGAAAGACATCGCGAGCGAGAGAGAGGGCGTTGACGTTCGCGTTGCCACATGAGCTGAGATTAAACGCAGCAATAGATATATTTTCAAGCGCAGTAGATATCTTAGTGTGAGGCTCGTCCGAAGTACTACCACCATGCAGTTTTGGTTTTCTGCCCTCATGCACCATTGCCATGTTTCAGTTTGAAGGGCTTGGTTGCCGGTGAAATTACAGGCACATGAAGCTTAATTTGATGGCCGAAGGGTAGTGCATTTAGGCTACATTAATATGGTGCGTGACGTGCGAGGTAGTGCTTTAGGTATAGGTGATGGTTACCACTTAACATCATGCAGACCATCTGCTTGATTCATCAGCAAGTTAAAATATATATTAATATACTAGTTGCGTCCCGCGGTTTCACCTGCGCAGATTTAAATCCCGGTATTCCCACGGGATAAAAAGTAGCCTATGTGTTATTCCAGACTATAATGTATCTCTACCAAGTTTTATCCAGATCCGTTCAGCCGTTCCGGCGTGAAAGAGTAACAAACATCCATCCATCCATGCATACTTACAAACATTCACGTTTATAATATTAGTAGGATTAGTAGGGAATAGGATAACTTATACATATATTTATTATATAAAAATTAATATACATTTTCAACAAGTATTTCATGCATTAAATATACATTGACTTTTGACTTGGGTTCGAAACAGTTTTGTCCTGTCAAAAACGAGATGGTTTGTAATTTCGAAAATCAGTTTGTCCTTGTATTATAGACGCAATTCGTGTTCACAGGCGAACTGTCAGAATCTCGAAGTGCTCGATATATCGGGCGCGCTGGCAACGTCGCATCCTGCAGCCATTCCACTCGAGGCGTTGCAGAAAGGATGTCCCAAGATGCGCGTATTCAGAGCGGCTAACTCACAACTGGTGCTTGCCTCCGCTACCACTGCACAGCAGGTATATCCAATAACTGTCATCATAATCAGACTGAAGATGTTCACTGCTCGACATGGGCATTTCCAGGACTGGAGGAGAACTTGGAAACTCTTTTATTGTCGTGTTTTTGTTATTCTCTTTTTACATATTATTTTTTGTGTGCTGTTAGTATAAATAAGACAGCCTTCATAGCTCAGTTGGTAGTAGCTCTGCCTTCTGCGCCGTAGGTCGTGGATTCGATACCCACTGAGAACAAACATTTATGTGATGAGCATAGATGTTCTCTGTTTGGGTGGTATATAATATTATAAGTATGTATTTATAAAAAAGTATATAAGTAGTACCTATATCAGCCATCTGGTTCCCGTATCACAAGCTTTGGCTTAGTTTGGGGCTAGATAGTGCTGTGTGGAAAGTCCACCAATATTTATAATTAATATCGTTCATTGTACACCAAAATGTACGATACGATAAGTGAACTGTATTTGGATCTTGAAATGGTGTTAAAAAAGTTATCGAAACGAAATTCACTAGTTGACTCGCTGCACGGTAGACAATCAAATCCTAGGCACCTCCAACTCCTGGGGGGTGATGCTCCTTGTGGCCTCCACAATGGAAAGGTTCCAATCGAGATAGGATCCCTCTAGCTAGTTTTCACCTTTTTGACTGTCAGACTGTATTTCGCTTTGACGACCTCAGTGGCGCAGCGGGCGAGAGTCCGCCGGCGACGCAAGAGGTTGCAGGTTCGATCCCCGCCTCGGAACAAATTTGTGTACGATCTGTAGAAATTTGTTCCGTTGGTCTGGGTGTTTATGTATAATAAATAATATCTATCTATGTAAGTATATAATGTATTAAATATATCAGTCATCACACACCCATAACACAAGCTTTGAGTAGCTTACTTTGAGGCTAGATGATGATGTGTGGATTGTCCAGCATTATTTATTTTGTTATTTATTTATTTATCCGTTGTGTTACGACAACTCCAGGTTCCTGTAGGACCTAATTGCACCCCAGACACAGCAGTGAGTTTATTATAAAAAGAATAATTAAGGGTTCCGTGCGACGCGATATTAATTTTGAATGTTGTCGATATTTATTTTTGGTTGTTATTTAGTATTGTAATTCCAGATGGAAGTGGACGGCTGGTCGCAACTGGAAGAGTTGTCGATAGCCGGCGAGGCGGCGACGGAGCTGATAGGCGAGTACCGGCTGGGCGACGACGCGCTCTCGCGGCTCGTGCGCGGCGCCACGCGGCTGCGCCTGCTCGACCTGCGCGGCCTGCAGCGCCTCACCGACTCGGGGCTGGTGCGCGTGCCGGCCTGGGACCTGCAGCACTTGTTCCTCGGAGGTCACTGCACTGTACTCCGCAATTTCGCCAATAACACGTTTTTTTATATTTGACTAGTACCGCCCCGCTGTTTCCCCGGCATAGTTTTAAATCCCGGTATTCCCACGAAATAAAAAGTAGCGTATGTGTTATTCCAGACTATAATATATCTCTGTGCCAATTTTCATCAAGATCCGTTCAGCCCTCCTGGAGTTATAGAGTAACAAACATCCATCCATCCATCTATACTTACAAACTTTCGCATTTATAATAAATAAATAAATAATGCTGGACAATCCACACAGCATCATCTAGCCCTAAAGTAAGCTACTCAAAGCTTGTGTTATGGGTACTAGATGACTGATATATTTAATACATTTGTATACTTACATAGATAGATATTTTTTATTATACATACACACCCAGACCAACGGAACAAATTTCTGCAGATCGTACACAAATTTGTTCCGAGGCGGGAATCGAACCCGCAACCTCTTGCGTCGCAGGCGGACTCTCGCCCGCTGCGCCACTGAAGTCGTATAATATTAGTAGGATTAGTAGGATAGTAGGATAGACATTCTTTTAGCCACACCCTCACCAGATGGTATGCGACGATGTAGCCGACGATGGAGCAGAACGGTCTAGAAGACACCTATTCACTCTTGCCTTGAAGAGGCCCAAATTATGCTAGACCTAGAAAGAGAATCACCGATGGAATATGATAATAATCGGTGGGGAATTCAGTTACTATGTCACATTCACGCCCGAGGGTATATTGTATGTCACATTCAGTTGGTAGTGACAGCATTTACAGCTCAGTTGGTATTAGCTCTGCCTTTAAGGGCTCTCCCCCAAGGGCGCGTTCTGCGATTCTGCGATCAGCAATTGCGTTAGTAATATCTGTTTTCAGGACATTTGTAATTATGTCGCGCAGGAAGTTACACACTGCTGCGGTAAGAACGTGCGTTTGGATGTAGGAAAATCCAAACGCGCGTTATCATCGCGCCCGTGGGGGGAGCCTTTACATTATAGACCGTGGATTCGCTCCCCACACAGAGCAAATATTCGTGTAATAAACAAAAATATGCCTGCTTATGTATATTAATATAAGCGATTTAAAATAAAATAGCTATGGACTTCAAAACGCACTTATTCTAAAAATATACATATAAATAATCTGTAGTAAAATTATTGGTATTTTAATTCGCAGGTTGCAACGTTACTCGGCAACGCAATGCATGCCTGGAGCTGATTTGCGAGAAATGGTCGCACAGTCTCATAGAGCTGGATCTGTCCTGGGCGTGTGCAGCGAGGGTCTTAGACGACGCTGTGTCGGCGCTAGCAGATTGCAGCACGAGTAGACTGAAGTATGTTCTATTCATTTCCTTATAAGCATCATTATCGCTGAGCACTACTTGTACAAATATTTCCACAGTCTAGGTGCGTGTATTTGCTAATGTTTGTGAGGTTCATTGTTCTATATGCTGAAACAAACGTTCGCAGTCTCATAGCGCATGGCTTAAGATTTAAAGCTTAAAATTTTCAATAGTATTTTTGTAAGTTAGTGACAGACTCTGCTGACAGAATTTTTAGGCCGCCCTAATATATTAGGCATCTGTCCATAGCTTAGCCACTGTTAGTGTTGCGCTTAAGGCTCCGGCGACAGCGGCTCGCAATTTCGAGGTGCGATTGGCTATTATTTCATTTTATTTCATTTCGGGGAGGTTTTTTGAAAGAATAACTCTAGTGTCGAACACAAATAATACAATAATATAAGGGAAACATGCCCGAATCAGAAATCATTTTGGTATTAGTATGTTTGGTCTTACGTTTACCTAATACCAAAATGATTTCTGACTCAAGCACATTTCCCTGATATTATTGTATTATTTGTGTTCGAACAGTATTTAAGCGTGTCACTTTAGAGTTATTCTTTCAAACAACCTCCCCGAAATGAAATGAAATAACAGCCAATCGCACCTCGAAATTGCGAGCTGCTGTCGCCGGACCCTTAAATCGTAAGGTATAACAACTCATATAATACTCGTACAACACGATATACCAATAAACTCTCGTGAAGTAGTAGATCGATCGTTCAGCAGATCTCCGTATTTCGTTTATTTCTGTTTTAAAGTAGACATTGCACTTATTTTACGTCAAACTAACTAAGGCTCTCATTTTTGCAGAACGCTAAACCTTTGCGGCTCGTCCGTATCCTTAGAACCAGTAAAAAGGGTACTTCTGAAGTGCTCACAATTAGAGTCGATAAACCTGAGCTCCTGCCGTGCACTACCCAGAGGCATGAAACGTCTCTACACGGGTAAAGAGCTTCAGGATCTCAAAGATGGCTTGGACCCAGTAAAGGTGAAAGCCAAAGAAACAGAAAAAGAAAACGCTAACACGAAAGGTAAAGATGTCAAAAAGACAGAAGCCTATTCGAAATCTGAAGCTAAAGAGTCTAATTCTACCTCCCTAGAACCATCCGACGCAAAGAACGAGCCAACATCACAAGATAATTCGTCCTTCTTATTCCAAGAACCTAAAAGCATAGTCAGTCCGGGACCAACCCAAGACAAAAACACATCATCTGACTATACAAAAACATCACCTGACAGCAAGTCAGAGCCAAGCAAAGGTACTCCAGAAGGGAAACGGTCAAGAGGTGCCACTCCAAAGCTGCTCAGTCCATTTCCTCAATCCAGACCTGATTCTTCCTCAACACCAAGATCCGATCCTTCCAAACTAGATCACAACAGTCCGCACTACAGTCCCGTCCCGAAACCAGATAGTCAAGTACAAAACAGTCCTGATGTTCACTCGGATGTAATAAAAACTAATTCTTGGAACATGGGACATCACAAAACTACCCCTACCCATAAGTCTGAAGCGAGTCCACTCAATAGGTTAGATAGTAAAACAAAACACGGTAAAATAATAGAGCAATGCAGTCCCACAACTTCTTTAGAAAATAAACGTAGTCCCGAAACATCGAAGCAGGATATAAAGAATCCTAACAGCTGGAACTATGAAAATTACAGTCCAATGCCGCGTCAAGATAATCAGTTCTCATCTCAAAGAAGTCCGTACTCCGCTCAGCCGAGCCCTGCTCAACCTAGTCCCTACTCAACTCAACCAAGTCCATACTCCACACAACCGAGTCCATACTCATCGCAGCCGAGTCCTTACTCGGCCCAGCCAAGTCCTGACACCAGCCAAATCATCAAACCCGAACTGCAGAAATCCGGTGCGTGGAACCCTGGTAACTACAGTCCTATGCCCAAACACCATGCACCATACTCTCCCCACCCTACCACGCACACTAGTCCCGACCCCGGGGTTGGTTTGAAAGGCGAATCCCTCAGAAACAACCCTAACAGGACACCCGGACAATACAGTCCCATGTCGCGACAGGATCGCATTCACCAAAGTCCTTACTCTCCGAGACCCAGCGTGGATAACGCGTTCAGTAATAAGAAGAGTCCAGGGATGGGCAACTACAGTCCTATGATGCGGCCAGACTGCCACCTGCCCAGTCCGGACCCCGGCGTGGCGTCGCGCTCCGTGATAACGGGAAGGACGCCAGATCTATACTCCAGGGCGGTTTCGAAGGCGCCTGAGATCATCGCGAACACGACAGCGCCCGAGGTGGCGGGCCATTGGGGTGTCGACCGGTTCAGCCAGATGTGCGACACTGCGCAGTCGGCCATCGAGTCGCTGGGCTGGGGCGTTGAGTCGTTCACCAGCGAGCCGTCGGTGCTGCCGCCGCCCGCCGGCGGCTTGCCGTCCATGCTGAGCACGCCGCCGCCGCAAGCCTGGCCTGGCCTGCCGCCCTTCGACTCCGGCGCCAGGCGACACAACCCGGACATGCGAGACCCCTGGAGCATAGGCCAGTACCGAGAGGAACCACCACACCAAGGGCACAATACCTTCGTAGAACAAAACATAAGCTTCGAGTCTCTGAGGCCCCATCTGGGGCATTCGAGCCACACCTTGCAGAGCTATCTAGACGACTTCACGGAATCGTCTCGTGTTGAATGACGTTCGCGATTGCGGACGCTGTTACGTGTTTTTAACGGCAGTGCGTGTTATTATGACAGACAAAGTTTAAAAAATCGAAGTAAGAATTCTCCTAGGAGAAATTTAGGGTGATGCTGTATTTAAGATTGAACAATTATTAAATAATTTTTGTAAATAAGATATTAAAGATAGTTATAAGATAAAAAGCTAGAAATGCATTATGATTATTTTGCAGTCTATATAGTTTATTAAATATGTCTAAGAAATTAATATAATTATAAAGAATAGTTAATTCATCCATTGTGTTAGATATTGTTTAATTATACTCATGAGTTAAGTCTTTAATTTGAATGCCAAAATGTTTTTTAGGCCAAAATAACTATTTATTTCAATATTGATATCATGAATTTTGTTAAATGTAATTGGTTGTTACTACAATAAAATTAACTATTGTTAACTAGGGAAATAGCCAGGTAAAAATTGCAGTTGTAATAGAACTGAACATTCCTTTTACATTGTCTCGGGTTCAGATAATCTTCATAATAATATGTATTTGTTTATGAAAAATGTCTTGAATTATTAGAAGCTTTAGATATTGTTGACAGATTATATTGATTGAATGAACATGACAGAATTATATTGTTGGTTCATTAGGATAGGTCGTAGGGTTAAGGACACAGTGCGATATGTTTGTCTTCTATGTATGTAGTTGCTCAGTTCAATTCTAAACAATTCCAAGAAATTATAGGAAACATAATCCTTTTTTTTTTTGTATATTTCAATTGTCAACATTCGACAGCCAAACAAGTGTTGGATCCTTAGCCTACATATAATTAAGAATAGTTGAGCTTTGCATGCTTTATCCATAAATTAACAAAAAGATAAAAATCTAACCTATCCAATTCCTGTACTGCAAAATAGCGTATTTGGTGTTAATATTTTCGCTTTAATTAGGTAGCAAGAATTGTCTGATACTAATAATATATAATAAGGATCGTTTTTGTAAAGCTCAGCAATATTCTTCACGTTACCGTTACGTTTGTCGTATTATATATACTCATGAGCACGCATCAGCTAAATCATTATTTTCTAACCATAAAGAGCAGCTAGCATTTTTACGATAATTATATGAATTACGTCTCTCTACATGCCAGAACCTTATTTGATTTTGATCTGCAGTAATTTTATAACATGGAAAATTGTCTCATTAATCTTGTTTTGTTTGCTATTTACAAATAGGTTTCAAATCAGTATTGTACAAAAAATTGTGCACAAAATGTTTTATCTGAATACGAAACTAACTAATTTGGTTTTTTTAATTATTCTTTGAGTCTCAAATTAAAATAGTCTGCAAGGCAAGAATCTCCTGAAATACACAACAGTTTTATCGCACAAAATGTATTCATGTAGTTATTCAGCTATAACATACAAGCAAGTAGTGTCTCATGAAATACGATCAAGCTGAAGCTCCGAAGTGAGATCATTGGATTATGGGACCATCCATAAACCATAGTCTTATCTCACACGACTTGCCAAGTCAGTCAAGAAATGCGTAAAATGTAGTTTGGTATCAATATGATTATTAAAGAAAAACTCTTGATCTATGACAATAATTATTTTTATGTACTGCTTGTTTAACTCTTTATTTTAGATACACATACTACAAAAAAATAGGCAAACGTTAAACACTGCCTAAACTTTTGACATCTTCTGGCATTGCATAATGGCAAACAGAGACAGCGCTAATTTTAGACACTGTTTAAGGTTAGACGCCGTTTTGTAGTAAGGCCCACAGTGATCCAAATTATATTCTAACTCAAAAAAGCTAAGTACAAAGTGCTTTGTATGAAATAGATTTATTCATATTACAAATGTACATATTCAAATTCATGTTGTATTGTACTGAAACCATGAAAATCACCAAATATAATTTCCACTACCTGCATTAGCCTTAAAAATTGCCTAATGTTTAACTGAAGATAATATTTTATAGTTTTATTAACTTATTACAAAATGAGAAATAATTATCTAACTATACATAGAATGTATAAATAATATTAGGCAAATATTATGTTAAATAATCGTGTACTATATTATGTATAATATAAAGTTGACTAATATTTATAAGTTTTGTTAAAACATTTTGTTTGTAATATTGTTACACCTACTGGATGGACTCATGGGTGGTCCAATTTTTATAATCTAACCAATAAAATATCGATGTGGTTGTACATTTACATTTTAAATAGAATGTACTCTATTTATTAAACTTCTTTTGTTGAAATGCTATCTCCCCTTCTCTAATTTACCGTATCTTGTCCTGTTTTATAAAAAAAGTGTGTCCTCCATCTTATTAATCTTAACACATAGGGTGAAGAAATTATAGGCATTTAAAATGATATAAGGTTAAATACTTTATTAGTAGGTATAACAAGCATATAATATAATCAATAACACGATAAAGTTTATGCCACAACAATAATATACCTAAAATATGTAACAATACATGTAGGTATTCAGAGACCATAATGCGATATCACCGTTTTATTTCGAGGTACCTCTCCGGTATAATCTTTAGCAAGCCAAAGAAATGACATAAAAACAAGGCATGTTTTACAGAAGCTTTGTCTTCTGTATAGTCGAACGGCTTTACCTTGATAACTGTTTAATATGATTTTCACCAATCTTATAAACCAAAATGGAATGATACACCAGAGATTCTCTCTGAAACACTGAGTTTTGAACCTTCATGGTATAGATTTTTTGGAGACAAATTTAGTTAGTGAATTGGCCTACTAGATGCGATAACACCATACTCGTAGCATAAGCACAAGCAGTGCTTGTTTCATTTTGCAGAGTATTTCAATTTTCATCCTAGTTTAAGCCAAGGCAGTTCGGGCGTCTAGAAAAGATTACTTTGTATTCCCGGAACACACTTATTAACTATGTATTTCATAAATGACATTTTCATACAAATTAATCATTGCTCAAGCGTGTTTGAAATGTGTCTAGACCCCCTACGACAAGGTTACAAAGGCGGTAGGTGCCACTAAAAATAAGGCTTGGACCTACATATAAATAATAAGTCGCTCGGACTTATGCTTATTTGGGCACAGCAAAAAACCGACAAAATATGCCTCGGCCCGAGAATATTACTTCATGCGGAGTCAATGAAAAACACCATCCATCCAAAATCTACCCAGTCTCGATTCAGACTTGTTCAAAATCCAGAGTCAAAAGGAGCCAGCAGGAGTATATAGACCCTTTGGTTCTAGCCTAACTATAAATTTAAAGACACTGCTAAATGCTATCATACTCTTCAGAGTCAAAATTAGCAGTGGTTGGTGTTAGTAGGTCTTGCTGTGGATTGGGGGTCTTTTCTTTAGATTTTTTGTGCTTGTGTTTCTTCTCTTTGCGGTCAGACTTTTCGCTGTGGTCTCCCCGATCTTTATCCTTTGACTTTTTTTTAGATTTCTTCTTTTCAGTCTGTAAAAAAAAACATTTTACTTTACTGGCTCATTGCTTCTTAATTTCTAAGCAATGGAGCGTAACTCTCAAATATTATTAACACCTATGTTTTTTAAATCATCCGTATTGCAATAGATTCTTAGAGACGAGAATGTTAGTCTCCGTATTTCCATAATATAATTCATGCACTAGCCAGTTTTCCACGCTTTTAGAGGAAAGTGAAAGGCATCGTGTTACAGATTCGATCACGCGTGCTGACGAGTCATAGCATAAAGAAAGTGAAAGATGAATTAACTTTGCAGATTAGATACCTTACAAAATTACGAGAAAAAAGCAGTGCAGTTAATATCCTTACCTTTTCAGGTTCTTTAGGAATAACTGGATCTTCACCACCTAAGGACAAGTTTTAAAATTGTATACAAAAAATAGAATTATAAATGAAACCATATTATGTAATATCCGCTCTAAACTCAAATTGTCGTATTACTGTAACAAAAATAGACACACTTTCGCTTCGATCATTAATACTAGAAGTACCTAATGATCGAAGCACTTTCGTCATATTTAAGGTATGCTGGGTACATGGTTCCTACTTATAGAGGATTATATTAGGGATTAATAAAGCTAATAAATACCTTCTGGCGATCTCCTAGCGCTAGAATCGCCCGCCCAAATAGGAAAATCACTGTCCACAGACATTTCCATACTGCGTGTTCCAAATATTGGACCACTCGGTACACTTTCATAGCCCATGTTTATCGAAGTCCTGCTCATGAGCCTGTCTATATCCTCTGTTGATCTTGGAATGTGTTCTACGGGTCTGTGGATTTCTAGTGTTGCGACGGAGGTACTTGTTTCTATGTCGATGTCCAATTCGTCTTGGTCTACAATCACTCTTGGATTCGTGTTGTCTTCGTCACTATTATAAAATGATAAAGAACTTTATTAGTAACTAGTTGCGCCCCGCGATTTCACCCGCACAGATTTAAATACTGGTATTCCCATGGGATAAAAAGTAGCCTGTGTGCTATTCCAGACTATTGTCTATCTCTCTCACAAGTTTCACCCAGATCCGCTCAGCCGTTCCGGCGTAAAAGAGTACAAACATCCATTCTTACAAACTTTCACGTTTATAATAGTAGTAGGATAATGTATATACGCGTCGAATTGAGAACCTTATTAATTGCTGCTTACGAAAATTCTAACAGTCTGAAAAGCCCGCTGCTGAACATAGGTCTTTTCCCTGCGTTCAGTATTCTTCCCGCGATCTTCAAAATGTTCTCGGTCCATCGGCTGGTGTGGCCGTACCACGCTTCTTTCATCAGTACATGGTCGGGTTTCGAGAACCTTTAGGCTGGCACATTTCCACCTCAATCTGCTTACCTACTCTGAAAGCTATGTCAGTGACCTTAATTCTTTTACGGACTAAAACAAATGGGAGGTACAAACCTATCGCTTTCATAGGCCACCTCTTGATTAGGCATCGGCGTGAGATCATCAAGGAAGCTGCTATCGAGTGTTCCCGCGTAAAACTCGTCAAGAGCACCCGAAGACATCGATATGTTACCGGATGGAGTGCTGGGTACACTGAAAATTTATTGGAACGCACATATTATAGCTGCAACTTGGCGAGACGAAAATAAACACATGTAGTACAACATGTGTTTATTTTCGTATTACACATATGATTTTACTAACCTTTCTTGCTGAGGTTTCTTGGGAGGCGTCATTTCCATGCTCACTTTGATTTTGTGCTTCGGATTCGTCAACTCCTGGCTTACAAACTGAGACTGTTGTTTTACTTTTGAAGACTCTACTTTCGGTACAGGTAGTGTTTGTGCGAGCTGAAAAATATCCAACTATATCTTTTCCTTTGACAATTTTAGTAACGAAAATCATCTGAGAAATGTTTGGCACAAAATATACAAGTACGAGAGCATACCTACTTACTACGAAATTCGCGGTTTTTCTGGTAATTTTAATGCAAAAATTTTGTCGGCGGTGAAGCCTCAAAGCAGTTCCTGAATTCGTAATCTGGAACGAGATGAGCCCTATATTCAGTTGATTTCTTAAGTATTTTGGTACCTATACTTTTTATATTAAACTGAAAGAGCTTCGCAACTTACGCGAGGAGTACAAATTCCACATTCTTTGGGGATGTCTAAGGAGGGGTATTCAGGGGTGTTCAAACATTAAATTTTTTACAATCTCCATGCAAATTCATCGTGTAGCAAAAATTCGATTGGCACCACACTGGAGCATCAAAATTGTATTTTAATACATTGTAGAATATTTTAATACATTGTAGAAGTGTCATACAAGAGCGATAGAAACCAGGCCTTAGTTTCTTGCCTGTTGTTCTACGCTTTGTTCCCGTGGATCTGGCACCTAGTCACCTAGCTGTATGACATTTTAAAGTGATCCTTAAGATTTTATTGACTAAATTGTAGTAGGTACCTACCTACTTCTAGATCTATCGAGTTTCTAGGTGTTTTTCTGTTTGGCAGATGGTAGATGGAGAATTGTCCAAGAAGTTGATGGTATACCTATAGTATACATACCAGTGGATTATTACTAGCATTAGGAGGAATAATCGGTTTCCCCGCTCCAAGAACGATACTCGGCGAGTGATCATTGTTCACTCTCGGCTCCTGAACAGTGCTCTGTCTCCTCTTGTTGGCGAGATGATCCACAAATGTATCATAATGAGATTCCTCCGAATTCTAAAAACATTCACAGGGGTACATTTACACAAAAATTTTGATTTTACCAATATTAAAAAAGTATTAGATACAAATTAGTCATTAATATTCATGTCAATTGGGTTTTAATTCAAATTTAATAGAGATGAGTAATGTATTTGTTGACATCTTATAAATAGAATTTTAGAACACCAGGTTTCTTTTTGGTGTTATTGTCCAACTATGTTTTTGAAAAGTGGAAACTATGCGATTTAGTGCTATTGCACTTTAACTGTAATAGCAGGCCAATAGTAAGATAACTTGATGCGTATTCTTAAGATATTGACATGTTTTAAGAGTTGTTAGTCGAGCTCTTTGGGAAGAGCTTGTCTGGGGAAGTACTACTACCACACCTTTTTCTGCCGTGAGTCTGATTGTCGGTGTAATTACAGGCACATGGGGCTTTACATCTGTATGCCTCAAGTTGATGGATGCAGTGCATTACATCATACAATGTTCCTATTGTGGGTGACTTGCGCGGCAATGCTTTGTATATTGTATAGGTGATGGTTACTACTTAGCATCAGGTGGGCCATCTGCTTTTTCCATCAGCTAGTTTTAAAAAATCTTTTTAATACTTACTTGAAATTCATCTAGATCTTTTTCAATTTCGTCCATATCCTTTTGGTTTCTCTGAAGCTGCTCCAGCAAGCTGGTCCTCTGGAGTCTCAGGAATGGAACACTGAGAAACTTATGTAGTAATCTCAGTCCAAACCCATTTCTCATAGAACTCTCAGCATAACGGACTGGTGCTGTTCTAATAATGTTATAAATACTGTTAATAAATAAAAATCATCACCATCACCTACTCAAAATTATAGCTACAAAGTATGAATATATATATTGTGTATTTTAGTTATGATAGGTAAATCAAGTATAGTTTTGTTTTTTGGGATACAAGCACCCCCACCATGGATGCTTAGATCTTTTGTTACTCCATCCGAACTCTGGCTTACAAAATGGGAAACAAACATTTAAAAAAAATTACTTGATATACATACTTCTTTCAGATAAAAAATTGCTAAATCCATGGAGTCAGGACTGTATGTGACTATTGGGTATTTATTTACACTTACCTATTGATTTTAGCTTGATGTAATGCAGATTCTATATGGTGGGGTTGAACCTGCCTATGGTGCTGCATATCACAGTGGTTTCCAAGGATGACTACTGGTAAATCACTAGGCACTTGAGACAGCTCCTTTACTACATAGTCAAATGTCCTAAAATTTCAGAATGTCTTATTACAAGCTTAGCAAGGGTAATCCAGGGTAAGCAAAGACAGTGTATGCTGTATTTCAATGTTGATATAACCATATCATCTTGTTTGTTCAATTATAAATTTGCATAATAATATGTGATATAGGTATATAGGTCTTGAAATATAAAAAAGGTTTGATCAACAAAAACTAAATAAAAATAGAATATATATTTGTATATACCATGGTTTAGTGATATCAAGCATTAGTATTACTCCAGTAGCATTTTTGTAAACATCCATGAATGTTGCATCAAGTACAGGAGTATCAAAAGCCTCTACATCCACCGTTGTTGATGTTTGGTTTTCCAACTTAAGCCCTAATGGGGGCTTTTTCTTTGTTCTGCCTTTGTCAACTACCTCCCAAACTTCTACCTGTGTAAGTAAAGATAAATTAAAGTAAACTCAGGCTTCAGCTAATAACTGGAAGGTTTAATGTATTATTTTTTTACCTTACCTTTACAATATAATCCGTATTCTTATATGCCCAGTGTATAGGAGCTACCTGAATTTGGTCTGTTGGCACATATTCTTCAATGAATGGTCCACCTTGAAGTCGCTGAAGCAAACAAGATTTGCCAACATTTCGATCCCCTTTAATCAAGATTTTCACTGAAATTTACAAAATGAACGTTAAATGATAACATTGATTGTTCTACAATATTGCGTTAAAACATTGCATTACTGTTAAAATGAACTCCTTTCGAAAACTTCTTTTGCAGAGATGAAGACATGGGCATTGGAGCAGGACTTCGATCATCTCCACTGCGTGTCAACTTTTTGAGGGCAGAAAACATTGCCACCGGCCGGAGCGGAATTATTTATATTTCTTGGAGCGGAATGGAGAGGGTGCACAGAAAACTATAGAAAGGATCGACACAGAGATCCTGTTTATGTTTACACAAAGCTACTCTTTCTCAATCAAATTCAAATCAAAGCTCCGCACAGCAGACATAACAATGTACTCTGTGACAGCAGAGTAAAATAAGTTTTTTTTTTTTTTTTATGGCTCCTGTCTATTGACAATCTTGCCAGTGTCAAGTGATAGAGATTATATGCTCTTTGCTATGTTTCTAGTAACGTCAGTCGAAGGTCGAGTCAGTCAATTGTTTTGAAGAAAATGGTAGCGGTTTCTTCAAAACATTTGAAACATTTTCGGTCAAATCACGATATCACATAATACACTTTCATTTCAAATGCTTACACTTTATGCTAAGACCACAAGTAATGTTGGTTAAAATACCACCAAAATTACACAACACAACTCAAAATAACACTAGAAAAACAATTAAAATGAAAATGCTATGTTGCTTCGATAGATGACAGAAAACGAATCTAAAATAAGTATGCTCCACAGTAAACACCAAAGTTATCCAAACGCTACGGCCTAATCGACTTGACTGACAGTGACAGTCAGTTGGCTTGATTGACATGACACGACCAAAGAGTATACAATTACTACGACACGACCGGCAGACACGTAAAAACAGTGATGCAAACACGTGAAAACAGATGGCCCCCTCTGGGCGAAGATTCTCTCCGACTTATCTCTTCCCCGGCAACAGCCCAAGCCGAGGTCCGTACCTAAGTGGTGCCCTTGCGTTTGTTGCCAATAAACCTTTTTGTATGGCAGAGCGCCTTCCGCGCTCGCCAGTAGTCCGGTAACGCTGTCGGCAATCGTCATACGATTATACCAGCTTTATAGTCCATTCGAAAAAAAAATAAGTGAAAACAGATTATGGTTTTGCGTTCACCCCTTCATCTTGCCCAAAATCCTCCCAAAACTCAGGATCACCCCCAAAAAATGCAGTATCTAATGCAAGGAATCTTGAATTCAAATTCCTTGATCTAATCTAATGTAATAGGTATCTAAAATACAATTTATGTCAGTGGAGGGGGGAACCAAGAGTATATAACGCTGGGGGAAGACTACAGTACAATGCAATGTGGAAAAAAAGACGAATGCAGGAGATACAATGAAACGAGAAAAAAAAAGATAGGGCAGGAGCTTAGAGCATTTATAACGGGAGATGCCAAGCGCTACTTTTAGTACTAAAATCTTTCTGCCGGTTTTCGCGGGAGGCGGGGTAGTACGGAACAGAACACATTTACATAATCACGCATACTAATGCAGAAAAATTAAGCGTCCCTATAAACGCACACGCAAGTAAAAGCTGTACACCAACACAAAAACAATAACACAATTAAAGAATGACTGTTGTTACACTTTTGTTTAGTTACACACTAACACAAAAAAGTAGTGATGGGTTGTAAAAAGACCGACAAAATGAATGATTTCATATGAATGAAACAGGGTGGTTCAAAATCATATACTTTACCTTTTTTTAGCCAAGATTAACAAACGTGTACCTGTCTAGCCTAGTAGGTATTACTAAGTAAATAGAGTGCTGGCACCGACTCCAAAAATATCAGTAATTGTATAATGTCATAATAATAAAATTATAAGATTTGTTGAAAAAATGGATACCTATTTGTAAGTAGATTGAAATATAAATCCATAATGCAATTATTTTTAACTTTTTAGTGTATTTTTCATAACAAATTGGATAGCAGTTTTGGAGTCGGTTTTTTTTTGTAAAAAATATTTTATTAAGAGTTTGTAGAGCGTAATCTCTGAAACTACTGAAACGATTTTAAAAATTATTTTACAAATAGAAAGCTACACTGTTGTTGAGTAATTTTAAGCTATATTCTATTTTCACAAGTAGTAAGTAATCTTTCAAGTAAGTAGTCTTTCATGAATGCATTTTTAGATAAACATTTTGTTTCTTTATTGGTATGATGTGTCCAGCAGTGGACTTACATAGGCTGATGATGATGTTTGGTATGACGGGGTGAAAAAAATGAAGAGCAGTAGAAGAATAGCGGCTGTTAACAAATGCTCATAGCCCATGTCCCTCTCCAGCTAACATACTACAGCTATACAAAAATCACGTTTATACAATTCTGCGTTCAAAAAGTACAAAGAAAATAGCAATAAACCAACGACACCGCACAACTAAAATTTTAAGGGAGCTCCATGAAGCGAGACGTATTGAAGGCAGAATGACAGAGACAGTTTTTGTAGAGTCCAATACTGAACATCCTTTTTTTAAATCGGTTAAATATGGGTACAAAAAACACATCGCATTTTATTCTAATTTTACGTTCATTCCATCATTCATTCAATCGATTTCGCTCAACTAGTCCCAACACTACGCCTTCTACCAAGGAATATAAATTCACCGACACCTCCTACCAAGACGTTGGCGTCGTATTAAAACTGTCGTAAATGGTATTCCATTAAATATAAATTAAACGTAATTACAAAAACAATTGACTAAAATATCACTTACTTGTGATAGGAAATACCGTGTTCCCTAAAGTTTGATGTCTCTGATCTCCTTTTACACCGAAATACCGCACAATTCACCATTTTTACTGAGCACTACTTCGCGACACGAAACGACAACTAATGGCCGCGCGGTGATGAGTGAAGTAGTTTTATATAACGTGCATGGCCAAGTCGCGTCTTATGGCCGGCAGAGGGGTACGCCTTGCGTTAACATCTCCAGTTATAAATGCTCTAAGGGCAGGAGATACGTCAAGGAATATGTATGTAGATGTAGTATTCAAATTCCTTGAGGTACGTAATCATTCATGGGAAAACGAAAAAGATAAGGCAGGCGATACGATTATATTCATGAGGAAACGAGAAAGAAAAAGATAAGGCAGGAGACCTTGGATGAAGTATAACGTTCTATGCGAGACACTACAATATTTACGTAGTATTCAAGTTCCTTGAAAATATTCGTGAGAAACAATAACTAAACAAGAAAATTTCTACTTATCATATTATTGTAATGAATGTCTACAATCGATGAAAACGATGATTAATTTCGATAATAACTTTATTCTTTGCAGTTTATTTTTAAAGTGTATGTATTTTGTATACATATTATTTATAATTTTCATATTTTTAGTAGGATTTCTCAACTAAACACATCGTCAATCAGAGATGCAAAACAAATTTGAGCCCGTTTATATAGTCTTTGATATGAGCTTAAAAGTTAAATATGAGTACCTACATAGTGTTCAGTTTGGTACCCTAAGATGGGTTAGGTATTATTAGTATAGACGACCTCTGTGGCGCAGCAGGCGAGAGCCTGCCTGCGACGCAAGAGGTTGCGTGTTCGATTCCCGCCGTGGAACAAATTTGTGTATGATCTGCAGAAATTTGTTCCGATGGTCTGGGTGTTTTCTATGTATAATAAAAAATATCTATCTATGTAAGTATTATAATGTATTAAATATATCAATTATCTAGTACCCATAACACAAGTTTGAAAAGCTTACTTTGGGGCTAGATAGTGCTGTGTGGATTGTCCAGCATTATTTATTTTATTTATATTTAATATAAGTAATAATAATGGCATTTTCATGCTTCATTCATGCATGCATGTTACTTGCTTGCTTCTCTGTGGCTATCATAGATTTATAATAACTGTGTATGTATGTTTATTTCTTCCTAGGTGTAGGTACTAAACTAGATCCCAGTTTAAGCATTCATTCATATAATTATTAATTCACAGGAATGTAGGTACAATAGTTCTCTGCAAGCAAAAATGTCTGCATACCTACCACTGAACTAAAAGATTCCAAATTCAGCTTTGAGAAATTTATTGGCTCAAGGTGTAGGCCATGGACCACTTGTCTATGCTCAAGGCGCAAGTTGTAGTTGAATCGTAGTAAACATCTCATATATCCAATAATCCTATTATTTAATATGAATTGAATAGGGCATTCAGTACCTACCTATATGACTTTATTTACAATTTTTACATCTATTTGTACAATACATTATTACTACAATACATTATTGCTAACCTATTTTCAGTTATAAAATCAATCCCACTTTGACTTTTTCTTTTCAAAAATCTCTTTTCCATCTTTATCTATGGCTGAATAGTATCCCATAGATTCAGCCTTATGTCTCATGTATGCTATGTATCCAAGTGTGAGTCCAAAACATGTGAGCCCTAAGCTCATAATGACAATATTCTGGAAATAAAATTTAATTGTAATTATTTTTCAATATAATTTGTCAACAATATAGTATGTATTATGTAAGTTTTAGTTTGTATTTCCTTTATACATAAATGTCTTGTTTGAGAAAGGTGTTACTTCCTGTAACACAGCGAAAGCTAAAACAGGGAGGTGCATTGTACTTACACTGTATGTCTATTTTTTTGAAAAAAAAAAAATATTGTTATTAGGTATGTATAGGATACAGGGTGGTTTAATAAACATTAAATGGGTAGGTAGGTACCTACCTGTGTTAAGTCAGGTAGGTATGTAGATGCATTAAAGAATTGCTAAGCAAAAATAACAAAAATTTGCCTTTGCTCTGCAAATTTTACCAAAAGTTTATAGAAGTTTATAACGTTTTAGTATTATTTTATTATTTATTGTGTTATGTAGGTATGTACAAGTTTCAATAAAATATACATACATACCGGTTTGGCGTATAGTTCGAAATTGATCACTCTAAACGCAGTAGTGGACCTCATAGACCTAAGCCCATCTCCTGGTTTCTCTTTATTTTTAGACATAATATTGCGATGTAAGTACAAAATACAAAAGCTTTGCCCGCCCAAGAACACTAAAACACTTGGATGTTCTTCTTCTAAGATAAAACAGGATAAAATCAATGTTGAAGAGGAAGAGTGAACTTGAGTGAATGAAGACTGAAGGAAAGGAAGACTAAAACCTATACCTACTTAGGTCAAAGAGAAGAGAATGTAAAACTACGAGTAGAGGCGGGACTTAGTACAGAGCCGGGATGGGATCAATTTACATGGCACTTCGACAAACAAAACGAACAAAAGACAGCTGCAATTATTTCTTGTCAAGATTTGCATTCAACAATTGCATTCAACTTTTTTACTATTGCAATTCTCGAAGGTCATTATTGCGCTTCATTTATTGCATTCAATTATTGCTTGTACGTACAAGAAAATGGCATCATGTAAATGGGCCTTTATGATGCCGATTGGAATGGAGGGAGGACTCGGGAGAGGAGGGAGGGACGACTCGCTCGACGAATAACTTCCTAGCAATCAAAAGCAAGCAGTTTGTTATTTGACAATATGAAATGTCAGTTTTGACAGTAAATACCGGGTTTGTGAGAAAAAAAAAGTCGGTACATATAATACCCAAAGACTGTACTTATAACGTATCTAAGTTATAAGTACAAAGTCTTTGATAATACCTTCCAAAATTTTTGTTGTTCCCTGTTGCGTCGTCAGGGTGAATTCGTGAATTCCTTGGTGAGTGAAGACCACTGAAGACAGACAGCAAAGAGTATATAACGATAGCGACGCGTCGCTATGACGACACAGTTAAGGGAGTCACACACACAGCAGATAATATAAAATATATATTATCTTTCACTTATCGAAACCGTACAATTCAATGGACCACCACACACATCGAATATAATATATATTTTACATTAGAGTATCTTAAGATACTGACCGATATGCGAAATATATATTTACATCCCAACGATATCTTAAGATACTGAAATATATATTAACTTTTGTGTTGAAATATATATTTCTTGATCTTATGATAAACTACAGGACGTTCTCGTTTTCCTGATGTTCCGGCATGCACCCCCTCCGCGTCGCGCGCGGTGTGGTGTCATTCGTATATGTGTGGCGTGCTCTTTGCGTGCCCCTGCCCTGCCCGCGTTCAGCCCGCGCGCGCCCCCCTAAAATGTGGATGAGTTATAGTTTTAACAGTCAATTATGATATCTGTCACTCCTGTTACTGCTGCATAAAAATAACAGTTCTAAATATCTGTTACTAAATAACAGCCTGTTATTTTCATACTAGCCCTTACTTCGGCTTCGCTCGCGCACGTTTACTTTAGAACTTCTTTTTGGTAACCTTTCTTTTTAGACGTATTTTATTAAAAAAATCTCTACACATATTACCTACCTACATATATTTTGCCTTTTTTATTGATTGAGTGAGCGAAGCGAACGATTTTTACTTCTCGATGCAACATAATTATCGAACTCATTGTCCCAATCGTCATCAGATGAGCTGTCAATTAGGTCTAGCAATAACAAGTTTTGTACGCGCTCCGTTGCAAAACTGAACAACCTGTATATGGAACAAAACCTACGACTCGCAACTACTCGCGAGGCGGCGTCTGATTGACTGACGTAGTTGCGATATATTTTGATATCTTACGTGTGTGTGGTCGTTTAAGCTAATATATATTTACATTACGACCTATAACTTATATTATCTGTTGTGTGTGTGACTCCCTTTACAGAAGAACACTGTCTTAGACGTAGGCCGCATTCCGAAATGGATGATATGACAGCTCAGAGCTGTCAATAATTCGGAACGCTCGTAAACGCACTCACAGAAACATCCTAGGAATCATAACCTCAAACCCTGTGTAATAACAAACTGGGACTGCTTGGATATTTTCTGGATTTGTTATTTTATGACCGCAAAACATATTATACCCTATAACGACTATAATGCGACTGAAAACATGTAACCTAATCACAAATAACAACAAAACACAAATGCACAACAGTCATTTTTGACAGCGGTCATAGTGATATTAGAATATTGCATGGTCTATTATTGGTCTACTATTGCATCTATGACGTTTCATGGGTCATCGTTATCGCGCTCACGCTAATTCGGTACGGGTTTGTGAGCGCTCAAATCGATTATAGCGTATTTCGGAACGCGGGGGTAGTATCCAAATTCCTTGGCCTGACAAGTACTTGACTGTCATATCAAGTTTTGTGTCAGGTTCTTGGACGTTGTTCGTCCCCCCTTCCCCCTTCCCCCCAAGTCGCGAGTTGTGTCGTCGCGTCGAGTTTGTAAAATTGTCAAAAAAATTCTAAAATTGAGTGTATTGTATTTTTCTGAAACTACTAGTTGTTCAGTTGTTATTTTCTTTTAAAATATCGTTAGATATTAGTTAGGAAGATTCTCCTGCCAAAGTTCGTACAATGGAGTCCGAAGCATCTCTGAATGCGGATGGGCCTGATGGCGCGGAAGTTTCTCCTCTCGCCGATAACCAGGTTGCAGATGCACTAGACGATAGCTCTGAAAACAATGTTACGAGCCATGAAGACGCCTCTACTGCTGCTGACGAATCAGGTATTACGACGTTAGCCGACCTACTTGTGATTTTGTAGATAGAGATTCTAATTGCATCAAACTAGACTGCACTGTAGCGAGCATAGCCCAGGCACTCACTTTCTTCACCCTGAACTGAGATGGCAGCTCATATTCTATCAGTTTGCGGTATTTTTGTTGTACCTCAAGTTTTATAACTATAGTCAATGTACAACTCTTTCATGTACCTACTCCATTGAATATTTTGGTATATCTACTTAATTTTAATCCCCTTCTAAACCACAATATCTGAACATTAGCCAATTAAACTCATATTCATACCAGCAAATTTTGATACCACACACAACTTGTCAACACAATGTTTGTTCACTGTACTCTAATACTGCATACTATCTTGCCTGCTTACTTGTAGTCATGCACTGGTTTTTACACATAGTTTTTTATACTGGTTTGAGCATGAGTTGCATTGTGTCTTGAACTGTGCATGTAGGGTTTGTTGTGCTAAGTAGTCTAGAATTAAAATAATTATGAATGTAGCTGTGATTGGTGACCCCACAAGTACCAGCGATGGCATGCATCCTGAACTACACATATCCATGGGTGAGGTTGATGATCAATCTCTACTTGAACCAGTAACAGGTAAAACATGTTTTTTCTTCCAATCTATCTAAGCACGAGCTATAATAATCTAAAGTGCTAGTAGGTACTGCTAGTAGGTACTCTTGAAAACTTACTGGAACTTCTTAAAGCTATAATTAGGTACTGTTCCCATTTATTATTTTAAAAAATATTATATATTATTATTACAAATCTAAGTTTGTTTTATGTGTATTTATTTATTTGTTATTTTCATAAAGAAAATAATAAATAATTAAGTAGTTTCGGGTAGGGTGCATGAGCACTTGGGTATACCTGTTACACCTACCTATAATTTTTTATCCTAATATTATGGTTTACATGGTGAAAATTTGAATTAAGGGTTTTGTGTTGATTTATATACTAACACTGCAGTAAGTATACTTACTCTGCAGGCTCCAATAGAAAACAGTATGTATACATATTTTCATTGTATGCAGTCTTGTCAGAGAAGTGAGGCATGCAAATTAGACCAACACACAATCAAAATACTTTTCGAGGAGGGCCCTCATAATAAAAAAAAACGCAAGGAAAAAGAGTTAAATTTTGGCACACACATTTGAAACGACAGCTTGAAAAA
Organism: Plemyria rubiginata; assembly: GCA_963576535.1. NCBI lineage: Eukaryota > Metazoa > Arthropoda > Insecta > Lepidoptera > Geometridae > Plemyria > Plemyria rubiginata. The sequence continues at coordinate 8,266,101 of OY754908.1, read as the reverse complement.
AAATGCAATATTAGTTTCACTTCATATATACAACCCAGCATTCAGGTGTCTACTGCTGGGTGCCAATTTTGCACCCAACGACAAAAGATGACCTACTATGAAAACGAACATGGACTGTCGAGTGGTAGACAGTCCATGCTCGTTTTCATAGTAAGCAATCGGCAAAGGGCCACCAAAGGGTCCCGAAAAGGCAGATGACGCCACTGACACTGTTCTCAATATGTAATTAAAAAAAAAATAAGCAGTATGGCTTATTAATAATGTAAATGTAATAAACATGCTCTGGACTTTTTAGCCAATGCTGATGGGGATGAAGAGATGGACATTGATGATACTGCTGCGGGCAATGTGGCAGATGATTCGGTTTACATTGGAGACAACTGTTTGTCAACACCAGTAAGAGACTACCACCTATATAGCACTAAAAATATATCACACAATGTACTACTATGTTAGTGATCAAGTATTATTAATATATGTATAAAAATCCACCTTAAACCATTACTCTTCCTTATGAAAGAAAGAAAGATTATATATTAAATACAAGCAAATCACCAATTTTGTGTGTTGGTGATAAAAATGTGAGAAAATATTAATATAATAAAATTAGCATATATCCATGGTGGGTGTGTAAAATATATACAGTATGTCATGCATATTTTTGTACATTTGCTAGATACTCATAGTAACAGTTCTACACTATACCAACAACTCTTAGAACAATTCATTCCTGAAAATGGTACACTTACTCTCAATTATGATGAACCAGGCTGACACGGAAGATGGTTCCCCTCAGAACGATGAGAACCAGTTGGATCCTATGATGAAGGATGATGATGAAGAAGGATTAGAAGGTGCCGCGGAAGAGTCTCCAGATCAGTCAATCAGCTCTGCTATGCCAACTGACAGTGGTGTTGAAAGAAATACACCAATAGTCCAAGACGGTAAGTTACCATTCTCAAGATTTCAGGTTGTGTTCTGTGTAGGTAGGCACTGTAAATAATGTAGGTGCATTATTTATTTCATATTTGAATAGCACGGTTTTTGTAGCCTAAATGCTGTTTAGTTTGAGCTTTGCGGTAATTTTGTAGTGATTATTTAATTATAATAACACATTGTAGGTATCATTATGTGCAAACTCTGGTAATACAGGAGGAGAGTAAACTTCAGTTATCTACATCAGCAATTACAAGTCCTATACTGATCATAGGTCTCCTAATTTATAGAATAAAAAACTATGTGCACCGACTTCTCTCAATCTTCACAAAGGTCCATCGGGTGGCAGCGGGGTCCTATACTTTTTGCCTTTAAAGTTTTGCCACACTGGATGCGGCTTGTGGTCGAGTCAAATTAAATAGTATGAACAACATTGTCGGTCTATATATTTTGTATAGATATGCAATCAGATCGTGCGGGCACGCGGAAGTAACGGAAGAACGCGTACGTGCAGCGGAACTATTGCCTGACCGACAATGTTAGAAATAAGATATAAGAAGAAAAAAAAAATTAAATAAATACCTAAATAAAAAAAAATGTTGTTATACATAATGCGATCTGCGCTTAATTTGACCTGACCGCAGACTGCATGCAGTGTGCCATATCCTTTACTAATTGCGCCCCGCGGTTTCAGCCGCGCAGATTTAAATCCCGGTATTCCCACGGGGTAGAAAGGCTATAATCTATCTCCCTGCCAAGTTTCATCCAGATCCGTTCAGCCGTTCCGGCGTGAAAAAGTAACAAACATCCATCCATACTTACAGACTTTCGCGTTTATAATGGTAGTAGGATGTAAAATGTAGGTAACCTCTAAGGTGTATTTGTGTTTTCAGATGAATCGAGTACAATGGACGAAGACATGGGCGGTGGCGAAGGCGTCGCTAGCAGTGATGACGTCAACGATATCAGCAGTGCCGCCCATGAGGCGCTCAGTACTGGCATCAGGTATACCTACATTGAAATACACTTAGCGTAGCTGGAAGTCAAAGTACAAAGGACCACCTTATTTCTAGCCTATTTGAGTTTCTTTTTTAAACATTAGCTGGATCTACCATGCGACTTAACAGACTGACTAAATGCTCAGCAGAGTATCGATTCTGAACAAAGAATTCACGGCGAGTTTAATCTAGTGGATCCGTGCGTAGCCTCACTCACGACTCACGTTGGCTAAATGTATTACAGAACATATTGGAAACTTGCTGCAGATTCTGCAGTCACTTAGGTAAATATTTACCTACGGAATAGCACTACATACTCCAAACAGTAGGGCAACTAATAATGCGAGAACAGGCATTCCTACAGAACTACTCACAGTCCACACCCCCTTTTTGGCCGTTCGTTGACTGGGCTATACAGTTCCGGACGTACGTCTTTTTGAAATGTCTGAACTGGGGCCTAATTGTCTAACTCGCTGGTAATCGTAATCGGCACAGATGAGGGAATATGTAGTATCGTAATGTCACAGATGAACTTGATATGTAGTACAGAAAGTTTGACACTTGAAACCCAGAATATCGCCATGGTAATGGGCTTCAAGTTAGACAATAAGGCCCCTGTCTCTTGAACTTGGTTAACAGTACTGGTATTGCCCTTAGCTCTAGCACCGCGGAAGGCGCGGATATATCCAGCAGCGGGCAGACTGAAGCGGCACTTATCACGTCCACTGCCAACGGGCCGGCCATACTGCACGCTTTCAACGTCGACCAGCAAAATCAATCCAATGAGTAAGCACCGCTATGAACGTGTCTCTAGCTACATTCAGGCTCGAGCTTTTGAACAATAATCAAAACAGAAAAAAAAGAAAGAAACAGCTTCACGACTTTGATCCCCAGGCACGGTAGATATCCCTTCAGATCTCCCAGTACCAAGTAGGTACTAATTCAAGATTCTTTGAGGATGTCTAAGGGGGGTAGTCAGAGGTACGTCCAAACATTACATTTGGCACATACCCACATTTTGCAGTAGTTAGTATTCCATACGTGACAGGTTGCAAGCCCATCGCCGCTGTTAGAATACTACCTGGTTTCCTCACGATGTTTTCCTTCACCGTTTAAGAGCACTGGCATTGCGCACATAAATTTTTCGATAGAAAAATCTATTGGTGCACGACCGGATTCGAACCTGCGACCTTACGATCAGAAGGCGAGGTCACTCCCACTAGACCACCAGTGCTCTGCACAATAATCAATTTTGAATCAAATCAAAGCTGTTTATTTGCAACTATGTAGGTAATACCTATGTAATTAATAAATATGTGAGACATAGACTAAAACACAATAAAAAGTAGTAAAACAAAGACAGTTGCAAAATGGTCCCAACTCAGCATATGCAAGCTGTAGAAACTTACGCTGGTCTTCCGTTGGGGTCTTCCGTTGAATAAATTCGGGCTTATAATTTTTGATGTAGGTCAATAAAAAATTAATAAAATTTAACATTTAGCTGCTCGGTAGGTGTTTTGTTTTGGCTTTCGGTTCTATTCTATACAGAAATGACTCTGGTTGATTTTTGTTTTATTTGTGGAATAGGTTCAATGACGCGGACACATCTGAAATGGACGGTGCTGCTGATACGATGCCGACCGTCAGCGAATCTATGCCACTGTTGTCTTTGTCAGCAAACGGATCGGGGCTCATGTCGCCTACATTCACACAAAGTAAGTTTTGCACACGACAATATAATGTCGGTACTTTGAATATTAGCTTGTCTGATTGCGGTAAAGGTCTTTGGTTGTGTTTTAGTTGGTGCTCGCTCATGTATACTGAAAATTTAGGAATGTCATACTGAGATGTTTTGCTAAATTGTACTTTGGTTATATCCGATAGGGTTTTTAATATCTGAGTAAATTGTAGTTAGCAACAGAATCGACATCGCTGGCGAACAAAGGCACAACCCTAGTGAATGGCAACATTTCATTACAATAAGCCATTGTCCCTATTGTAATTATAACTTTCTTTCACAGAGGATGAGGATATCAGCGCTGGAGTATCTTCGTCCGGCGCGGGCGGAGGCGATGGCACAGCGACCAGCGACGGTGACGGCGCAGTTAGCAGTTCTGGAGCGGGCGCGAATGGCGCATCCCTTCCGCCCACTGACGCGGCGCACGCACTCGCAACTCTGGCCAGCGCAGCGCTGGACCATCGCAACGACCAGGTATAAACTTCGGCTCTCTTCGCCGAATGTTGTTCTACCCTCGGTGAGGTTCGGCCGGAGGTCACTGCAGTTCCCAATACCATCCTTACCGCGCACACATTCGCCAGTTAGCAGTTCCGCAATGGCGCATACCAAACTTTAGGGCAGTGTTTAAAAAAATGCGTATTCGGCTTGTTCGTGAAGAATTAGCAACGCAAATATCAATGTGAAGTGCCACCATATTGATAGATATACTATAATTTCTATAGATGCTGTTTTAATTACTGCTAATATTTTATTTATTTATAATATTTATTTATTTTGATTTCAGAGTGAAACAGATGATCCTAAACACGACGAAGACGCTTGGTACACCGTTGGCATTATCAAGGGTGCTTCATTTACGGTGAATACTGCAGACTAACGGCCGAATAATCAAACGCTACTTAGATTTGAGCACGTCTCAAGAGACGAGTTTTTGACAGATTTTCATTAAAAACTGTCAAAAAACCACGACTTGAGACGTGCTCAAATCTGAGTTGCGTTTGAGTATTCGGCCGTTTGTAATGTATTACTAAAGTAGATTTTCAACGGTATTTATTATTCCTTCAATTGCAGGTCCAAAATTACATATCAGATCCGAAAATAGACCTATCAAATCTATCGTTGGACAATACCCCAGATCTAGCTGGCTTGCCGACTACACCCTTGGAGCATGGAACAGCGTATAAGTTCAGAGTTGCCGCCATCAACTCTTGCGGCAAAGGAGAATTCAGTGAAGTAAGTTTACTAGCTGAACTAATCTTACCTGAACTAAGAAGTTATTCAAACTAATTAATACCTTCGTCGTCTTGAAGAAGGTCATCACTGCTTCGTCTTCCAGCGTCGCCATTCGAGAGCTTTCATTCCCAGCGGTTGTTAGTTCTTCGATTTTTTTATTTGCGAATTCAGCTGTTATTATTTACTAGTTGCTACCCTCGGTTTTACCCGCGCAGATTTCAGAATCCCGGTAATTCCACGGGATAAAAAGTAGCTTATGTGCCATTCCAGACTATAATCTATCTCTTTGCCAAGTTTCATTTAGATCCGTTCAGCCGTTCCGGCGTGAAAGAGTAACATCCATCCATCCATCCATACATACATACTTACCAACCTTCGCGTTTATAATAGTAGTAGAATTTTGTATAGTTTATTTATTAATTATATGTTTCCACAGGAATCCGCATTCAAAACGTGTTTACCCGGTTTCCCGGGCGCACCATCCGCCATTAAAATATCCAAGTCAGTGGAAGGCGCTCATCTGTCGTGGGAGCCGCCACAGGTGGCCGCGGAAGGGATATTCGAATACTCCGTGTACCTCGCTGTTAGATCCAACACTCAGCCAAAGGTAAATCCACAGAAACAATATGCTTATAAATGACTCATAATATAATGAGATCACTGGTGGTCACGTGGTAGGAGCCCCGCCTTCTGATCCTGAGCTCGGGGTTTTTTGTTTTTTTTTACATGTCAAAATGCCGCTAACTTAAAATGAATCTGTTGCTATGATTTGCAACAACCTTATATCTTTCAATAATCATCCAACCACTCATTCATTCATTCATTCTTTCATTCACATATCTACATCATATTATTAAAATATTCATTATTACATAATTACCTACCTATCAAAATTTTTTGGAAGGTCATGGGCTTAAAACCAATTAAGCACTAATAGGTTGTCGTATACGCTGATTTAACATTTTTTTTTATTTAGCCTCTGTCCTTCCATTGCTGGGCAAAGGCCTCTCACAAAGACATCCAGTTCTCTTTATCTCGAGCTTCCTCCCACCATCTACCTTCAAAGCCAGGCAGACTCATTCCTTTACTTGTTCATACTTTTAATACTGCCCTTTCTGCCGGTGTCTTTCCAACTGCCTTCAAGACAGCTGTAGTTCATCCTATTTTTAAGAGCGGGAACAGAGACATGGTCACAAATTATAGGCCAATCTCTGTACTGACTGTGTTCTCCAAGATCTTCGAGAAAATACTTAACTCAAGACTGACCAGTTACCTGAATGAAAACCGTATCTTGTCTCCGCATCAGTTTGGTTTTAGGCGTGGAAAGTCTACTGAAGACGCTGTTCTATCTCTTTCGGACACTGTAATAAAGAATTTGGACCTTAAAATGAAAACTGTTGGTATCTTTCTCGACCTATCTAAGGCATTTGACACTGTCTCTGTTCCCATGTTGCTCAAAAAACTGGAAGTGATTGGCATCAGAGGCGTCCCTCTGGATATGTTTACGGACTATCTGTATGATCGTAAACAGTATATACAGATGAATGAACTGCAAAGCAACAAAGAGACAGTTCTTTTTGGTGTTCCCCAAGGCAGCGTCCTTGGTCCAACTTTATTCCTGATTTATATAAATGAATTGTGTAACCTGTCCCTACCAAATTGCAATATTATTACTTATGCTGACGACACAGCCCTCCTTGTTCATGGTCGGACTTGGCAAGAAGTAAATAGTCGCGCTGAGGACTCTCTGAGAGTTGTAATGTCTTGGCTACGTACTAACCTACTTACGCTTAACATAACTAAAACAAAATTTATCCCCTTTTCTTTGTCCCAATCATTACAACCAACTACTTCTTTTTCAATACGCGCGCACACTTGCTCCACTGTTTCTACTCCTACCATTTGCAACTGCGCGTTTATCGACCGTACATGTAGTTTAAAATACCTCGGGGTTGTTGTTGACAACAAAATGTCCTGGGAACACCATTTGGAATCGGCCATTGCTCGAGTCCGAAGACTCATCTATGTGTTTAAAACTTTAAGATCCGTCCTGGACTTCAATAGCCTAAAAACAGTTTATTTTGCACTAGTTCGATCGATTCTCTCTTACTGCATCCCATCATGGGGGTGTGCTGTCAAAACAAAAATGATACGACTTGAGAGAGCCCAGAGAGCCGTATTAAAGGTCATGGCCAAAAAGCCTATCCTCTTCCCTACCTTAGACCTCTACTCTTTATGTCAAGTTGCCTCCGTGCGTAAGTTGTTCATCTTACACACTATTCTTCGCAAACATTCCCAACTACATTTTAATCAAAATAATTCTGCATCCACTCGAAGAACATGGAAGGTTTGTGAGATAGCGCACCGCCGCACAGCCATTGCTAGTAGGCACTTCCATTTCTGTAGTCCTTCCTTATATAATAAAACTAACTTGCTACTAAATATATTTCCACTTCCATATTACAAATGTAAATTAAAATGTCTGGAATGGCTTTTATCCCTCTCTTATGATGAGGCAGAAAGTTGTCTTACATCTGTAGAATCAATTTCACTCTTCTACACTCAAACATGCACACCCTCTGGCACCTACACTCCTACAAACATACACACACACACACGCGCGCGCGCTCGCGCACTCGCACTCTATACACCTATGCATACATCGCAATAACCTGACTCTTAAGAGACAGGGACCTTTGCGTTTGCACTTTGCACAACGTATACACCTGTAAACACACAACATCACCACAATAAATTCATACACAATTTCTACCCCACATCATTCCCCATTTCCTGCTCTTTTACACAGGTACCTACGTCTACATATACTAATTATTTTAATAAGAAATAATTTTGTTGTTATATAAATTCTTAGCATTTAGTTTAACTTCTATACCTTCCACGCATGGAACCTTGTACCAAATAGGTATTGCGGAGGAGGGCGTTGATATTCGCGACACAGTTTTTAACTCCTGCGGATATCATCGTTTTTCCATCTGTTACTGTATTTCCGTTAAGTGTTCCAAATAAATACTTTTTGATTTTGAAAGGCATCTAGATCGTCCCGCTCGACCACGAGGCCGCCGCCCGTCACAAACCCATGGAAATTCTATTCTATGCTACTTTAATTGATAGAATGTCCACTAATATTGAATATCTAAACAACCTTATGACTTTCTAAGTGACTAGTTGCGCCCCGCGGTTTCACCCGCGCAGATTTAAATCCCGGTATTCCCACGGGATAAAAAGTAGCCTACGTGCGATTCCAGACTATAATCTATCTCTCTGACAAGTTTCATCTAGATCCGTTCAGCCATTCCGGCGTGAAAGAGTTACAAACACCCATCCATCCATCCATCTATCTATCCATCCATCCATACATACAAACTTTCGCGTTTATAATAGTAGTAGGAGTATTCGAGTTTCGATTTACTTACGCAATAAGTACTTAATAAAAATATACTTAATTCGTTTTTCAGGAATCGTCCAAATCCCAGCTAGCATTCGTTCGCGTGTACTGCGGTAAAGCGAACACTTGCGTAGTCCCTTCGTCGTCGCTGAACGCAGCACACGTAGATTCCTCCACAAAGCCCGCTATTATATTTCGTATCGCGGCGCGCAATGAAAAGGGCTACGGACCGGCCACTCAAGTCAGGTGGCTGCAAGGTAAGCTTTTCTTAATCCATCACTAGCGATCGCCCGCTGCTTCGCTTGCGTGGTGACTTCTTGTGTTTTGATCATTAATATTTAATGCGTTCTACAATATATTTCTATTTTTTTTACCTGTTGTAACTTATTCGAGATATAAATTAGCATTTCATTGAGGTTACGAACTATATTTCTTCTATGTTTCATCCCGAGTGGTTCAGAGGTTTGAGCTTGTTGATTGAGCCACTTATATCTAAACTCAATAGCATTTAGATAGAAGTAGAATATGATAGGGTTATTAATTAATTTAGTCTATTTAAATCTAAGTAGTGTCTGAAGTAGGACGTAAGTTTCTTGCTAGTTCTTCCAGGCTTTGGTCGCGAGGAACTGGCGGTAGATTCACCTGGTATAAGACGTTTCAAAGTTATCCTTATGATTTTTTTATGCAACTTGCTGATGGAACAAGCAGAAGGCTGTCTACTATCACCTATTTATATTATCATTTTTATTTTAAGAGTAATAGAGCTCTTTGTGAAGGGCGCGGCCGGGGAAGTACTACCACCACGCCTTTTTCTGCCACCAAGCAGCGATGCTGTGTTTCGGTTTGAATAGTGTGGTCGCCGGTGTATTTACAGGCACATGAGGCTTCACATCAGTACCTATGCCTCAAGTTGATGGACGCAAGGCAGTGCATCGTAGGGCACGTTCATATCGTACATCAACTTGAGGCATAGGTGATGACTGATGTTAAGCCTCATGTCCCTGTAATTACATCGGCAACCACACTCTTCAATCCGAAACACAACGCAGCTTGGAAAAAGGCGTGGTGGTAGTACTTCCCCATTCGCAAAGAGCTCTACAACTCTTGAATATATGATTGTACTGAATAAACACCGTTTTGATTTTGAGCAGGATAGGATTTGTTATTTAAATCTTAGTAGGATAGAGGAGAGACTGCTGAACATGTGTTATCTTATTTCCAGACCTCAAATCGACGGCAGTGAAACGAGCAGGCGATGCTAGATTACCCGGCGCGTCACCCTCAAAACAAGCTAAACAAATTATACATTGAGTGTTAAACGCCTATGGTGTTTATATAGAAGATATTTTTACATAGAGCTATCGAGTGCAAATAATTAACGGTTAGTAACTACATTTTTATTTTTAGTAAATAAGTTCACTTTTTGTACTGTATTATGAACTTTTACATTTTACTGGTACGTCATGCGTGACTCGATCCTGACATTTCCCTTAGAATCTATGCTATGTACTAAAGCGTGTGTATAATAATAACTTCATGTAGTAATATCTGTATGGTCCCCTGGTACTTTTGTAGTTACACAATTTGACTGAGTGTGATGAAGTGAATCTATGTATTAAGATTGAGGAAGGTTGAATATACATGTTATAAACAGTTATAGGAAAATAAATACAATAATACGTATTCGGTATATTTTTTCAATCCTAACATAGTCGATGTATTGAAATCAGCTAGAAATACAAAAAACATTTAAAAGTTATTTTATAAAGAGGAATAAAATAGGAAAAGAAAATTACAGAAATTGCATTTGGCTTTTAATACTTAATTACATTTTATTGAGTACACTATACATTTGTTTCATTGCTATAAAATGCTATCTATTCAAAACTCCGGTAGGCATTCAAAAATGAAAATTAATTACAAATTATTATTATTATAATTATCTTTCGTTTTATAGAAAATTTCCTATACTTAAAGATATTCGCGTTTTACCATGATATTAAAGCATTATCACTAAATTTTATAGTTTGGACAAGTTAATTTTATTGTGATTATGTAGGTCCTCCAATCACCTTGCCGAACCTATTCGTAGGTCACTGATGATAAAAAAAAGGTCATTATAATACACAATATCACAAAAAATATCAATTATAATTATTATCACATTGAATAAACCTGAAATAACTTACAAGAGAAGTAGTCCCGAAGAGTTTGTACCATCCGATCACTATGTTCGACAGATTTATATCATCCAACATTATCTGCGCCACTCCCATGAATACTTTCTTGCCCTCGATGCGGCCGTAGTCGCCCCATACTGTAACCTATAAAATAAAAAGCAGTAATAAGAGCCTTAATTTTGACATTTTGATTTTTAAATCTTTTTTATGTGTATATGTGCCAAATATAACAGTTGGACGTAACTCTTGACTACCCCCTTAGATATCCTTAAAAATGTCTAACGTTGGTACTTGGTTCAAGAGATAATAGACGAAAATTTGTTTCATTTATATTTTGCTGTTTTTATTACTTTAGATTTAAGGATCTAAGAGCTAACAAGGTACATAGTTGATTAAAATGACTTATTTCACTTCTGGTGGCAATGATAATGTCAAAGTCAAAATATGTTTATTCAATAAAATCACAAGGACTATCTTGAAATGTCTTAAAACTAGGTGACTCTTCTCTAGGAGAATCTTATTCGTTTTCTGCCACAACGAAGTAAATAAGGTAGCCTTTAGAAAATATTGAAATCAGGCATATTTCTTTTATAAGGGCATTCAGGTGGCATATTGTAGTGAAACATGCCAAAACAGCATTCATCATTATCAGGTAAGTAGGTACACTGACCTGCAAAACGCATCCTTTGAAGTTCTCTTTGAACGTCAGAGTTTGTTGGTACAGTGGGTCCAAAGTCCTACGCGCGGTGGCTGTCTTGGCTTTAGCGATACATCGCTTGCCGCTGACGAGATACACTTTCACGTACGGCGCTGGGAGAGTACGGCTTCCTTGTCTGGCTTGAAGGCCGCGAGCTCGGATCACCTCCACCTTCAAAATTTACCAAAAGTTGGTGTTTTCTCCAAATCCTATACTATCCTACTTCCTACTAATAAATAAATAAATTAATAAATAATGCTGGACAATCCACACAGCACCACCTAGCCCCAAAGTAAGCTACTCAAAGCTTGTGTTATAAGTACTAGATGACTCATATATTTAATACATTATATACTTACATAGATACATATTTTTTATTATACCTACATAGAAAACGCCCAGACCAACGGAACAAATTTCTGCAGATCGTACACAAATTTGTTCCGAGGCGGGAATAGAACCCGCAACCTCTTGCGTCGCAGGCGGACTCTCGCCCGCTGCGCCACTGAGGTCGTCAATTACCTCAAGAAATCCTTTTTGGTAGCACATTGAGAGTTGAACATCGCCCAATGTTGGTGATCCGAGTACTTGTCGACCGACCAGTTGTCCCGGCCCCAGGCCGTCGATGAAGTCCGAGATCCCGGTGCCATCGGACGAGCCCGAGCCGCGCATACCAGGCGACCATCTATCGAGAGAGAGCATCCGATAATATCTATCCACGGCTGACGATCAAACCAACAACTCAGAAACCAAGCTAAGGACACAAGCTTGGCGTATTAAATGCATGTTGAAGCGATCTCTCACATTCCTGACTAAAAATACGCAAACAATGTCAAATTTAATGAATAAATGCTGTTTATGAATGCAATTACCTACTTGTTTTAACAGGCCAGCCGGCTGTTTTTTATTTAATTTTCCGTTCCTCTGAAACATGCCTGAACCTAGATTGTTTCTATTTATCATTTCAATTCAGAAGTTTTCAGATCAGCAGGTGTTTTATTTGAGTGTATTTCAAAATAAATGGTCATTAATTTTCCTATGTAAGGTCTGACATGCGTGAATAGCGAAAAGCAATGGGCAGGTTCTAAATAAGGTTAAGAGGTAGTTTAGGAACCAATGTAGTACAAAATTCATCAAACCTTGATTTTCGCTACAATAAAGAAAAATAATGAATTAGTAGTAAAATAACAACATTGATACAATAGTGAAGAAAGGGCGGTAGTTTTTCGGATGCATCGGTAGTAAAAGTTAGGTAGGTATAAAACGTGAATATCAGAAGTAAGAAAAGTTGTATAATAGTTATGTCTAGTAGTAAATTTAATTGTGTAAAGGTGCTAGCAGGACACTAAAGAATGGTCTGCATCTAATTCTGATAAAGATCGTCATGGAGGAAATTCCTAGTAATATTTATGTACAAGGCTATCTATTACACATTCACTTTACATAGGTATAGCTTTTTTATTTACATACACATAAAAAACCTGCATTCGCTCGTGTTTTGTTTTAACCTTTTTTTTTAATTTTGTTTTAATAATTGGCTGGAAAATATCACTAATGTAAAAAAACGCATACTTTTATGTAGGATACCTATGTTTTTTTTTATCAAAAGTCCTATGTAGGTATTATTTTTAAAACTGTGAAACATGCATGGTTTAAGGCAGGGGTGTCATTTAGTTTACAAACATTCTTTAGGTTTTGTTCAAATGGATGAAAAAGTGCACACATCGTAGGAACAGGCAATATTTAAGTCGAACAACCGTGCAAGGCTATGCCGTAATATAAATTATGATGACCTCGATCATGATCGTCTCCTCAGCGGCTAACGTAACGGCTGAAAGTCTTGAACAAAACAGAACAACAACTTCTAGCACCGGAGATAAATGTAGCTTTCTCGAGCAATGACTCGAGAGGGTGCTTGACAAATGCGAAAGAAGACTCGTGCGTGCTGAACAGAAAAGAGAATGAGTGAGAAACACCAATATGAAGTCGGCAACATGCGGTACAATACGAAAGGCACATAGAGAGGGACAGTAAAGAAGACGGGCAACATCGAGGCGCACATGTACAAGAAACGATTCTGCGATCTGCGGTTATAGAACGGAGCGGACGGGCGAGCGACTTACGAGGATCCCTCCGAGCTAGAAATGGAGACGAGGCTTGCGGACCGCACCTCGTGGGAGCGTTGGAACGTAGTCGTCGCGGGCCCAGACCGCTTGCGTCGCACGCCGCATCCTTCAAAGCGAGACGGGCGCACTACGCAAGGCGCCCGCCATACACACACATTCAGTTACCGTAGTACATACACCATATTTTGCAATACATTTTTACATATAATACACACATCTAAATAATACATCTATTGACACAGATGAGTTGACATGAAACGAATAGATTACTAGAATGGGTGTTACGTGTACCTGAAAGATTTTATGAGTGTTAGGATAAGACAGTAACTTCTTATTTTTGGAGGCGTTCCTTGTCACTTCCCAAACTTACCAGTGAAAGCTGGATTAAGCTCTACATTCAGCGGAATACAAAAGCGACACTGCAGAACTATAACTCGATGACTTAATGCATGCTAGCCATCTCCCATCCGACTATTCTTATTTGCCCTAAATAAGTGAGATTATCATTTAAAACGGGTTTCCAGTTCGCGTCTACCGCCCCAGCCGCACTATTGTTTCAGTGTCGTCACCGTTTTGCCGGCGCCAACCTGTCATCGTCGTTTTCGCTCGAAGCGGAGGACGCTCGCGACACTCCACCTCGCATTTCAGGGCCAACTTCTTCGCTGCGTTGCACCGTGAACGAATTTTTGCCACGCTTACCGAAACCTAACCTCCTTTTTCGTCCTGTTGGTTATTGTACACATATCAACATGGTGAAACTAGCTTGAGCATATTTACTAGGAATGCATTTTTATTGTAAAAATTATGTTTTCTGAACTCAAGAGTCTCCTGCTCCTTGATAGTATCATTACTTTCACTTCCTATTTTACTTTTGATAAGAAAATCATCTTGCTGGATTGAAAATAATCTTTTGCTAAATTTTTTTTTTTTCATGCTTTCTATCCAAACTAACAGACAGGTGATAGGAATGAGAAAATAAATAAATTGGTAATAGTTTTCACCTGTGGCCGACAGTTGAGAAGTAGAGTTACTTTTCTTGCCCATGCCAGGGCCGAAGTAGTCACGTGGTTCCGCTTTGAGGAGTGCATCATCGCTTACTGGCTCCGGTTCACTAGTCCCGAGTGCTGTGTCACTAAGGCTGCCGTCTTTGAGAAGCAAATAAAATTGTAATATATTTCTAGGCCCTACATTTTTAAATATAATTGGTTCGTTCATTTACCTGCTTTTTCATCAGGCGGTACATCAGCGTTGCTCAGACTTCGAGTGAACTGTCCTCGGCGGGACTCGCGCCGCTCTAGCGGTTGTGGTTGGTTGTTGTTGCGTCCGTTTTCTCGACCTCCGTAGTCATTGCTGCGGTTGCAGTCACGTCGGTGCACAGGCGTCGCAGGTAGTTTTCGAATCGTATGACGTCGTTCCGTGTCATCGACCGACGGAGGTTGCTCCTCAGATGGAGGTTCAACCGAGGCATCATGTGTGTTGTGATGATCGTCGAGAGGCAGATGAGATGCGACGGGAGTGAGCGCACGACGATTCGAGCCGAGGTTCGGGGGAGAAAGAGGAATAGACAAATAGTTAGCAACAAAACTAAACTCCCGATCTATGTGATTGGTTGCTGCTATAGAGTAAGATCGACTACGAGCATTTTTTATAATAGATGGTAAAGGTTTCTTACAAGATAGATCAATGCTAGATTGAGGCGAGTTGGAATTTGGTGAGCGGTATTCCTGAAATGTGGGAGTTTCATTGATACTAACTACGTTGACATGTTTTTTCAAAGATTCGTCGTTATTTTCATCTTTTGATGGACCAGAAAAAGATTTTCTGGAAACCATCTTGAAAATATCCTCAGCTTTATCTGGTGAGGGAAATAGACTAACAGGCGAAGATTTCATTGCCACACAGGATTCAGAATAGCGTCTTCGAACACTGTTTTTCTTTTTCGGTATTATGAGATCCGAAGATATTTGCTGATTAGGATTATTGTCTTTTTTTTCGGCTTGGGACAATTCAATAGTTTGCTTAGATGATGAAATAGGGCTTCCACCACCTTCGTAACTAGATCTCAAATCCAGCGATAAAAACTTTTTACGATTGAATTTATATTCGTATACAGTGGTCTGATTATTTTCACTTATTTGTTTAAATTTATCTGTTGATTCTACTTTACTTTTAAACTGTTCAAAACTGTGTTGTTTTTCTATACTTACGTGAATGGTTGTTTCAGCGTCGCTACCTCCACTATCGTAGCCATGATATTCATTAATTTTAACTTCATTTTTCTGAACCGTGTTCATTGTTGAATCGTTTGATTCCATGCACTTGTTTCCAGTATTTGTTATATTTTTCCTATCAACTGATTGAATGTAAGGGAGTGATTTATTTTGTGAACTTCGAGATGAAAGTTGTTGTATATTCGGCAACTTCCTTCTTCTAATTTCTCGGGATTTCTCAGAACCCGCGAAATCTGCGTCTAATGAAACGGTGCGATCATACGTTGGGAAGACTTGCCGATTATGTCCTGTTTTTTTATATGTAGTTGGCGTTGGCCCGAAATAAATATTACCTGGCAACGTCCTAAGTTCTTTAGAAAACTGTTGGATCCTCATGGGAACAGGGGGTCGCAAGATGGGTACTTGGAAAATGTATTCATGTTCATTTTCCGTTATCTTGTACGTATTGCATTGGACTGGGTATTCAGGGCAGCTGTAGCTACGGCTGTAAGATTGTTTGTGAGACTCGCGGGTGCTAGAGCCGTCTGATCGACTACGGAGGATTCTGCGAAGGCGGCGGGACGGACGTGTGGCACGGACGGCACGCGTGCGGTGCGGCAGCGGAGCAGGAGCAGAATCGTAGCGCACACGCAAGCGCCGCCGCACCGCACGCTCTGCGATCGCAGGTATAGACACGGGAGGTAACATACGACGGAAAGGTCTATCCATATGGCGATATGGAACGGGAGCTGGGGTAGCGCTATCGCAAGACGAAGATGTGCTATATGGAGGGAAGATTCGCCTTCGGCTGTAAAATTATATGAACATAGGTTTAAATTTTTCTATATTCCGGACCGTATCTATGGACGATACTTCAGCTGTGACCGTCCCGCAATCTGATCTAAAGACCTTTGGTTACAGCTCGCTTATTCTTGGCCGTGCGCCAATGATGCTATGCTACACCATAACTTATTGATTTTGGCTCAGAATGTTAAAGAAAACATGGGGGCTGGATGAATTCTCATATTTCTTGGCAATTCTTCTATCACAGATATTTCCGACCGTTTAATAATAATCTTGCAGTGAATATGCATGATAATTATTGACATGATTAGTGAGGGCGCTATGACTATGTGTTTGTTTTCCATACCTGAGCATCCTCGTAGTTCGCGGTCGCTCCGACTGAGTGCTGAATGCGCTCGAGGTGACAGACGCGACTGACTCGAGGTCCGAGTCTGCAGCGGCTGCGTCGGGGGAGAGCCGACGTCGGGGCGGCGCCCATGCGCTGTTGTTGCTTCTAGCTGCCAGCTCTGAATCTGACAATCCAGCGTAATGCCGCTCCCACCCTGCCACACATATAGGTACATTTGACAATAATATAATTTAAAAATAATATTTAATCTACTGCTAGATCTAGACTGCTACACCTATTTGTAGTGCATGAACGGTGACATGTTTCAAGTTATTTGCATTAGTTATGGTATAGCAAGGTTCTAGTTTATCTAATTAATTATTCTAGTGAAGGGTCTTTCAAGCAAAGTGACTTTGTGAAGAGCGCTTTGAACTGAAACTGTGTTAAGCCACTATAAAGAAGTGGCGGGTCGTCTGTAGCAGGGTTTGGGTGTATTGACCTTGTGGCGTGCTGCGGTACGTGAGTGTTGCGCCAATGTGATGCGGGCCGATCCACTTACGTTCCTCGAGGTCCGCCGACACTTGGGCTCGAACCACCCGTGGCCCACTCTGTGTTTTAAAGCGACAAAAGATGAGTATCATCAAAAGATTGAAACATATTTGAAGAGATTTATAGGATTTACGCACCTGATGAGGAGGTATTTGCGGCAGCTGTCGCTTCTTGGGACTTGTGGTCGGCGTAGCGGTTGCAGATCGCGATTGGAACCGCGGCGCATAGGCATGCGTCGGCAGCCGCGACCCGTCCCCGCGATCCTCATTCACTGCAATTTATTACCACATTTCCTGCTATCGATCAGCCGGAACTGGTGCCTTATTCTAGTTACATTGAGAACATCAAGATGAAAAAAACAAGTAACAGAATGTATACGGAGGCTGCCCTAGAAGATAAACTCGTATTAGTAACGACATGCAGTCATGAAGCGACATGGAGTCAATTCTCGTGTGCGTCGTACCCGCCGGTTTATAACCATTGTGGTACAAAGCACTCGGTCTATATCTAGAGTGGACAGCGTGCTCACAGGTAGAGGACAAGGTCAGCGGAAGATGCGTGAGAAACAAAGAGTGGAATAGAGCGAGGAAGTAAAAACAGTTGTGGCAGTAAAGTGGTAATGAGCGGACGCGAGAACGTGCGTTTCTCGAACGGTAGTGTTCCGTGCGGGGTCTGGGCCCGCCGTCTTTACGACGTCCACGGACCAATCAATCCCAAGGAATGGATTGTTCCGATTTGTTGGTAGAGTCTGCGGGCGCCGACGGCACCTGTGTAGCGCCAGTCGCGGTCGGCTGGAGGAGACAGCGAGCGGCGCGGAGACTTGCTGCGAGCACGCGGCGGCCGCGCCACGCCGGCTGCGGACTGCGACCGCGCCACGCTGTAACCGCCGTTCTGCAAACAACCAAACGATGCTATTGTATTGTAAGTACAAGCTACTTAGAGCCTGTCCGAAGGCGCGTTTAACGCGCGAGTCCACTCGCGCATATACCGCGAGCATCTGAACGGGATGTATGTAGCTCTAGTATCTCGATTACGCGCATAAGCCTACGCGCGATTGGAAACGCGCCTTCTGGACAGGCTCTTATTGATAAACCGATCTATCAGTTTCTATTTATGATTTAAATAATTCGATCGCAGCATTATAATCACGGTACGTAACAGCTACTGACAAAACAAGTTGGCTAATAAGAAAATTTTGCGAGTTTTTAAACGAAGGATTTAATGCGTTTCACTCACTCGTTCTCTAGATATTCCTTGTGCCCGAACTCTGGCCGCAGGAGACATATCACGTCTGCTGCAACGCGCTCCATCCATTTCCATCCTCTGCAAAGAAGAAAAGTGTTAAAAACGCGAACAATTATTATTAGTTATTCTCTACTGCCTTATTTTATTTCTTGTCTATATGCTTCTTCTGTGTTGTTGTCAAATAAATTTATATTCTATTCTATTCTACTTATCTACTTACTTCGTGTGGTGGAGGTGGACTAGAACTCGATGCGAGGCTAGAGAGCGAGTGATGCCGGCGAAGGTCGCTTTCGCTGGGCGTATCAGAATCCGACAACCTTGAAGTCGACGTCGAGGGTGGCGATAAGTGTTCCCCATCCGCATCTTCCTCTCGATACCAATGTTCGCCTTTTATAGCACTAAAACTACCGGTTTCTTCATGCGGTTTCAGTGTGTACCAGTTCGGTTCGTGGTTCATCATTACTGTATCGAGATCTAGAAGAACTTCTCCTAGAAAGTCGTTTCTTGCGTAACGATTGAGGTCCCAAACTGTGACCTGAAATTTAAGACGAGATAAAACACTATATCTCCACACACATATTTTCGAGATTATGTTCCAGAATAGTTATTTAATTAACCGACTTCAAAAAAAGGAGAAGGTTCTCAGTTCGATTGCTTTTTTGTTGTTTGTTTCCTCATAAGTTTTTACTGGGGGGACCAATTTTGATGAAATTTGAGTAGTATCGAGTTCGTTTTAGTTATAGCACTATGAGTGTATTTTCCAGTGTAGGTATTTGAAGTCGGTTTTTTCTCGAAAGAGTTATGTTACCTCAAGAGTCCGCTTCTTCATATCAGTGATTCGAATACCACAATACACAAAAGTCTGGTTCCATCGCGGATCACATGTGTTGGCCAGAGTTTTGGTTCTGCGTTTGCTCTTTTCACTTTTATCCGGGAGTAGAAATATTTTGCAGTATGGACACCGAGGTGACCCGTCCGATCGAGGACTCAGTCCAGTCGCTGATACTACTTTTACTAGTAGTTGAAGAACGCTGATGTCGAAGTATATTTTTAGCTATAAAAAATTGCTTGATCTAATTATCTTTATAACGAGTGTTAATAAAATACTAAGTAACATTTAATATTAGAAGCGAACCTGTATACGCCCAGCGACATTAACATTGTGTTGGCCAGGCCGTGGAGGTCGTCGACGCGAGTGCACATCAGGGGACCCTGGTGACGTCACTAAAACGCTTGGCTTATCGCAGACGCCCATTACCTCCGTGTACACTTCTGTGATAAAGCGGATTAGATACATGAACAATTACAATCAAACGTATCACACACAACACAAACGGAGGCGGATAGAGAGTCCATACCTTTGTGAGTTCTCCAAGGCTGAGCAGGTGGCCGCGTAGCAGCCAGTGGTCGAGACACAACCAATTCTACGTGCGAATCGTGTTTGCTGTCAGCGATCACTGTTGTCACTTCTTCCGCAGTTCGACTCTGAAGTGGCACTCCATTCCACTGCAGCACTTCGTCGCCTAAATAGAGATACTCAGTAATGTAAACGGGATTCTGTATGATTTAACGAATATGATCAATGCAAAAAAGTGTTCTAACCTATCCGAAGTTGTCCTTCTAAGTCGGCGATAGAACCCTTTTTCACTTTTTCCACTATAGCACCACGTGTGCCATCGGGTAGCAGTTTGCCACCCACTACTTTTAAACCAAGGATTGAAGAATGAGATCCTCCGTCCACGATAGCCTTTCGCAGCACCATGTGTCCAATCATTCTTGTACCATCAGCAGACACCTGCCAGCTCAGCGGGAACTGTTACATATAAACAATGACTTTTACCAAATGCTTTGTCGTTAAACAGATTGTATTTAAATGAGCACACGGTGTAAAAGACAACATTTACAAAGACGGGTAGCAAAGGGTGTAACTCTAAACACAAAGTGCACATTCAGTAGGTACATTTGGGGTGGCATGCCTGCGAATGCAATCATGCTGCAGCCAAACACAAAAACATTGACGTATTGACCACATTATCAAGATGATATCGCAATATTACTTAAAAATTCAAGGAGGGTATAAGCAAAAGTAGATCAAATCGAATAGATATAGGTATGTAGAATAATAAAATATGCTTTAAAGTAACATGACTTTGTTAAATATCAAAAAGTTTGAGAGTTCTTAAATGACAAATACCTACTTTTAAATAAACATACTTACATACAATTCGGTTATGTTCGTTAGTGAAATTTATATTTCTGAAGGAGTTATATTATAACATCACTTTCGGAATGCAAATTTGTCGGAATTTCATCTATGTCATTACAATTTTTAAGTAGGTCTTACAACTGCTAACCTTTGGGCAATCGCCTCTGTTAGAATCTTCACTCGACGTGAAGGTGCTAGAGGTATCAATGCCCGAGTCTTTGGTGGCAGAATCCTGGCTGGTCTGACGTTCTGACTCCCAGCGTAGAGAGGCCCAGTCGTGAGGAGCAGCTGAAGAATCGCGTCCACCCCGGGGAAAGGTCGCCGAACCCTCGTGCCCATCGAATCGAACAGTCTTTTTTCTCCGTTCAGTAAAACGTCTATTGTCTGAGGAATCTTCCCACAAGTAGGCACTCTTGTAAACGGCTCTCTCGGATCGCGGGCCGTCGTCCGGCGCAAAGGGGCGCAAATAGGCGCCTTCGCCGTCATCGGGAGCTCGCCACCGGCAATCCGTCACGGAGTCGAAGCTGCGCCCGCCGCCGGGAGCCGTTCTCACATCGAATGCACCACGAGCTTCTGCTTCGTAAGTGCTCGGCGAATGATTAGTCAAATTGTAATAATTGTTTGTAGCTACGGTGGCGCTGCGTAGATGCGGATGCCGAAGGGAAGCGCTCGCTTCTAGGTGTCCTAAGAACGATATGGTATAAATGACAGGGATCCAAGCTTGCGTTTGATCTTCGCCCGCACGCGCCCAGCACCGGTATATTCAACATTTTCCTTCTGCAGCACCGACAGTGCTAATTGTGCAAACCAATGTTTAATGGAATTTGAGATGATAGTAACCTTGATTTGTATGACACTCCATCAACAAAACTGAACCAATTTAAAGCGGTGATCACGCAAAAGCGGAAAGAATGTGTATTAACTTACCCAAGTAAAATAGTAAAACAACAATGATAAAAAATTACAACAAATTACACGCTCACAAAATCTAACGATAACTTTTAAATTTTGAACAAGTAATAACACTTCTTTTCGCCCAAGCATGCGGTCGTGTTTGAACCACAAATAATTTTTATAATCATTTCATGTTACGCTTATTTCATTATTTTTCTAATAAATTTCGCAATACAATTTCTGGTTCAAACATAAGAAAAGTTATACTTTAAGTACATTCACATTTCCCATATCCGGCTACAGACAATACTATTAGCATAGCATACCCCACACCTCTATGGGGCAAATTTCATTATAATCTCCAAAGTTGGATATGTAGGGTATTTTGCAAAGATTTTATGAAATCACTCATTTTATTACCCATCTGTATTGTGCACTGACAAGCACAGCGCTCAGAAAATAAACATATCAGAAATCAAGGGTTTTGGTTTGGACCATACCTAGGTACGTGCTGTTAACGTGGCGAATAATAGTACTTACCACAGGGTTTTTTTTTTCAAATAAATATATTCATAATGTTATTGTACCGAATGTGAGTAGTCGACGAAATATAAGTAATGTAAATGTACTTTTAGTAAGACGTTAGTACTTATTGTTTTCAGAAGAAAGGACGCAATGTTACAAACAGCCATCAGAGTTAGTCGGCCAAAGGAAGAAGTGTTTGGCGAAACAAAGTACCTACTGAGACATCTATAGCATTATACAACGCAAATACATTGCCGATATAACACGCCCTCACCGATAGAAATTTATTCATTTTCTCGTTTAACATCGCTTGACGCTGGCTCCTGGAGATGTCAGAGCCGCTCCTATCTCTATTAGTACCTGTGAAAATTTGATGCCGTGACCAGTGAGGCACTACAAGTTTAAGAGGCTACCGGGCGCGTACTTGGGCTCACACAAGCAAGGTAAACACGAACACTTACTCAATCCACACACTAAACACATAGTAGAGCCAACGGAGCTTCAAACCTGGCACACAGTCACTCAACACTTGTGCGAGGTTCGAAGCAATATAATCCTTTTCTCGTTGACCATCTGAAAACTGTTGCTGAAATTGTTATCCATGAGACTAAACAAAAATGTAGTGAGACAACACGATTACTAGGTACCTACCTACATGAGCAGACTTGATGAGAACAGGAAAGTAACGGACAAGTTTAGGTGCTCGACACTAACCATTGCTGTGGAAAATATCCTTAAAATTACTTGTATTTACCTGATCTAATATTCTTATTTATTCTATAGCACCTCGCACGGAACACCTTAACTTTATCAAATGTAAATGCGATGATACTAATGATTGTGTGAGTAAATAGAAATGTTGTTTAGCATTTGCTGCCATTAAAATACTCAGTTGTGTTATGTGTCAGGTGATAAACAAAATCAGTTTGGACAGAAAGGATGTTTGTGTTAACAAGTGGTGGGATAGGGCGGTGGGCAATGGGTGAGCGGTGCGGACACTTACCGCGGTCGCGATATTCGTCGTTTTCGTCGGAGATGCACTCTGGTACTTCATCATCTGAAGAAGATGAACGCGGAGGCATTGGAGGATGTGAGGACATTCCGTGTGGCATCAGCTGTGAGCCTGGGGGCGCACCGCCTTCCATAACTCCGTATGAAGATTTTTGCCTTGGATGTACGAGATGCGGGTGAGTCCTGGTCAATCCTTCTAGTTCGCCATAAGTTCTAGGTTCTTGTTGGCTGTATTGGCGCCGGAGTGCACTCCCTGATCTTTGTAACGGGAGATTTTCCTTCTCGGCAGCGCTGTGTGCCCTCTCCAGCTTCGGTCTCTTGTCTAGAGAAGCGTCCGGCTGAGGTGGCAGGTCTCGTAAATCAGATTCCATTCGCCACATCATGGAATCTTGTGCGGTGCCCTTGTTTATCCATTGTCCGGTTTTTGATAAAAGTTCTTGCTTTTTACGGCACAAAATGCATACCCATATAACCTGAAATTCGTAATGAATATGATGCGGTTCACCGATCAGCGGCCCGATTACGCTAATGTCTGGCTATCGAGATGGGTTTCAGTTTGACATTTGATTCCCATAGTGCAATTGTATAGGATGGATGGAAATCAAATGTCAAACTGAAAGCCATCTCGATAGCCAGACATTAGCGTAATCGGGCCGCGCTGGTCTAATGTAGATGAGTAGAGTAGACAATATAGGATGAAGTTCTTACCTTGTTCGATCGTAACGTGACTTTCCCTCCGCATCTAGCACAGCACCTCACTCTGCAGTAGTGACAGGAGTGTCCTACGCCGTCCGCGAACTTGGTTTTGAGGCAGATGTGACAAGTTGCATTTAGTTCTACACCGGCTGCTCGCTGGAGTTCGTTTCTCGTGCGAATGGTTTGCTCCAGTACAGTGACTTCGTCTTGCTTTCGTCTGTTTAAAAAAAACGAATAAAAAGCTGTTTCTCTATATACGCTATAATGCTTTGTATATGTAGATAGGTAATGGTTACCCTTAACATCAGCAGTGCAAGTACCGTTCTTAGCGATCGCTTAATTTGAAATTAGAATCGTCAAAATTTGTTAAAAATGGTTTCATCTATGGATAAAACCAAGGAAACCATTTTTAACGAATTTTGACGATTCTAAATGTCAAATTAAGCGATCGCTAAGAACGGTACTTGCACTGCAGGTGTGGGACATCTGCTTGTGCCATGAGCTAGTTGAATAAAAAAATGCACAAAAAAATGCATTTGTTTTAACTGAAGAAGCAGGTACATATCGAAATTCATCGCGATTTGGCTTGAGATTGGGGCAGAACTCGACAGCAGCTACGAGTATGTAGGTCACAAAGTAGGTCAGATAAAATAACTCGGAATAGCCCATCAACAAAGCTGCAATTCAAATTTTGTATCGATTTATTTCTTTATCGTAAACGGTACCCAAATACGAGATGAAGCAATCTAAAAAAAATTACGTACCGTAACCTACCAAATAAAACTACTACGTTCCTAGCAGATAATGTTAAATCAGCGTCAATTTATAATCGTTTCTTTATGTTATACAGAGTAAATTGTGTAAAATGTGTTCACTGGCCACAAGCTCCAGATAACTGAAGATAACTTAAGTCGTAAATGGACGGTAATTAAATAATCGCATTACACCTCCGTATTCATAGATGCAGTAGTGATGCGTCACGATAGCTGTTATTGCGTGTTTGATGCGACGAACGCGCCAACTGCCTACGGTTTTTATCATTATTATGGCGACAAAACAAAATTCCTACGCGAACCTTTTCTATTGCGCACAAAGGCTTTTTAATAAATTTAACGATTTAATTGATTTATAAAATCGTATGTATCTCCCAATTTACTTCTACTACATACTTTAAATTTGACAAATGCGTCAATCCTTTCTTAAATTATTAAAATACGGAACCTTCTCGTTGATGTTGCATTGACGAAAATGATAAAGGTGAGCTTTTATCCCAAGGGTAGGCACTAATATCCAATCACTGCTAGGAAACGTAGACACTATCACAGCGGCAAATGGTGCATTACAGGGCAGAAAGACAAGGCGCCACGGGAGGGGAGTGGTGGGTGCGGGTGTGCGGGGGTCGGTACTGTGACGGCGACGGCGACGGCGGGCGCACCTCATGATCTCGTGCTCGCGTTGCTCCTCTTGTCGCTGGCGCATCATAACACCCTCGATGATGGCGCGCTCCTCCGGCGTGAGATGCGACAGGTCCGGCATGTCGGCCATGGCGGGCGGCGGCGCGGGCGAGCCGCGGGCGTGCGCGGGCCCGCCGCGTGCTGCGGTGCTCTCCGCTAGCGATACTTCGCGCCACTCCGCTCGGAGGTTTATTTAATAATGCCGGATGGGCCAATGGCGCGCTCCCGTCTACTGACGTCAGCAACCTTATTGATCGCCACTCGAGCGGCCTGTCCGCCCGGCCGCCAGCGCGCCGGCGTCAAGCCTCCCGCGCCTAGCCTAGACCGATGCGTGCGCATTCCGGCCCTTGCCTCACTAATGTCAGCTCTTGACACATCACCATTATAAATTAACG
Source organism: Plemyria rubiginata (assembly GCA_963576535.1). Lineage (NCBI taxonomy): Eukaryota > Metazoa > Arthropoda > Insecta > Lepidoptera > Geometridae > Plemyria > Plemyria rubiginata. The sequence goes on along the minus strand of OY754908.1, from coordinate 8,240,467 downwards.
TTACAAGAAAAAGCACCATTGCAGCTCTTGAATGAGAAGCTATTACGCTGCAAAAGCTTAATTATCTTAAGTATAGAATCTTCTTTCATGGAGTAGGTACCTATTATTTCCATAAATATAATGTTTCTTATATAGTACTTGTCCTATGTACCTACCTATGTCTATTTATGTACCAGAAACAAATCTACAGAAGTCAGCGTATACAAGTATAGCCAAAGAGCTCTTAAAAGTAGGTTATAGGTTTTTGTGCCGAAAATAATTTATTTTCTATTCTATTGTAGGTACCTATCTGTTAATCGGGTTTGCCAAACCACCATGCGCAATAGTGCCTCTATGGAGGCGTAGTAAGTCTACGTAGAAGCAAGAAATAAATACAAATATTTTATATAATGTTTCAAAAGTTATTCTCCTAGCGACACACACACTAAAACATTTTTTTTATTAGTTTTATAGTAAACACACTAAAACTAATAAAAAAATAGTACGTGGAAGTCGAATTAGCGAGCACCGACGACTGAAGTGAGCCAGTGTCGTAGACCCTCTACGGCTGTAGATGTTTCTGCCGTAGAGCCTCTACGGAGACTCAGCGCGCAAGGGTCGTTCGTAGACCCACTACGCAAGCCAAAATAAAACTTTGAAAATAAAACCAAATTATAATTAATAACCATTGTGTGTAGGCGATATCTATGACTGCGGCGAAAGGCGACCATTTGGAGATAACGATGTCCAACGAAGTGTTTTGGAATACCCGTACATATTTACATTTTTACTGGCTGCGACACAGTTTTATACTTTTGCAGTCAGTATCGTTACATTAGTTTTAGTTTTATGTTGTACCCTAGTTCCAAAATAAACTTTTATTATTATTATTATTATATAGTTGCTCTTTGTAGCTTGCCGACAGCGGTCTTCGTAGAGGCTGTACCAGCGCCTAGCTATACAGGTATAGACCCGTCTTAACTCCTAGGAGAGCCCGTACCCGTATATAGATACGGGTACGGGCTCTCCTAAGAGTTAAGTCCCTTGACTTTGTTACCGAGCTCTGTGAGTTAATGCATAAGTTATACAGCCTTCACAGCTCAATTATTGGTCTTGGTAGTAGCTCAGCGTTCTGTGCCGTAGGCCGTGGGTTCGATCCCCACCGAGAACATATGGTTGTTTAATGAACACAGATATTAAAATTTGTTCTCTGTCTGGGTGTTAAATAATTTTATTAGTATGTAGGTATTTACAAATAAAGTATATAAGTAATATATCAGCCATCTGGTTCCCATATCACAAGCTTTGGCTTAGTTGGGGCGAGATAGTGCTATGTGTACTATCCTCCAATATTTATTTATCTATTTATAGGCAGGTAGGAAACTGTCGACATCGTCGTTGATCATCAGTTTCGCCGCCGTAGCATAATCAGTCGTTATATGCTTTAGCGAAACATTCTCGCTTATTCAGTAGAGTAGAAGATCCTCTAGATTTTTACGCTAACTCGTGCGGTCTCCGTAGATGCTCTACGACACGACTACGAGTCGTGGAGGGTCTACGACAATCTGACATCCTTTGAAATTAGCGGGTAATCAGAGCTCTCTGAAAAAACTTCCACGTAGATTTACTACGACTCAGTAGAGGCTCTACGGGGCGGTTTAAATCCGGAATATTAGTCATATTTACCATACATACTTATATCGCAGTTACATTTAAACATTCGCGCTGCCATTCGCGTGGACGAAAATGTGGCTGGCCATAATGTCCCCGGGAGCGTCGCTGGCAATTTGTGTTCACATTTTAGCCCCCGGTAGGCTTGTAGTGAGGCAAGTAGCACCTCCAACCACGGTATTTTGGTGTAGTATGCCAATCAGTGGACACGGACACGCGGTGAGAGGTGCTACTTGGTTCGCTACCAGCCTGGTGCGAACAAGGTATTAGGGAGCGCGGGAAACGCGAACGTAAGGCGAGTGGACATGGAAGTGGCCCGAAGGCCCGGCTTCCACCAAAGCAGATAGGAGTGTAAACGCGGTATAACATTTAGATATTCGCGTTGCCATTCACGTGGACGGAAATGTCCGCGGCATAGGTGATAGTAACCCATTAACATCAGGTGGGCCATCTGCTTCATCAGCTATTTGTATTAAAAAAAACTCGCAATGCCCATGTCCCTGCGTCTACGAGCACGCTCGTAGCCCTGCGCATTGCTACGGACAAGAGTGTAAACGTGGTAATAGAGCCCTATGACTGTATGTTTGATTTTCTCACTTTTGGTACCTAAGTAGGTATACCTAACTGAGTTGACATTAGTCTGTCTACGGTAATTCAAATAAAACTTGTGTAACATTCAGGTCTTTTTATTTAAAAAAAGTTTTTGTAGGTTCTTGTGACAAGGAAATTTCCATCTTATTACCGATTTAATCACAGTCGAGTGGTGGCGGTTCACATTCTCCTGGAAGATGGTTGACGTGATCGTTGTGATACAATGATTTTACTCCGTCGCCCCATGGGAACCTCTTCGATCGGATGCGCATGTACTCGTAATCTCGACACACTCCTTTCGGCGGCGGGTCGTGTCCAAGAGCGTGGAACGCTTGCGCCACAATCAAGGGAAAACAAACGAAAATTGTTAAGTATTTATACTTTTTCCAGGTGTCTTTACCGTGATGGAACACTGGTACGCATGGATTGGGAGGGATAGGTCCGGGGCGGCAACTTGTAGGTGGCACGATTCGCCGTCCGCCACCTGGCACCGGGTTAGGACATCCACATTGCCCTGGAGGAGGACGTGGTGGACAACACAGACTATACGGTCTTACCAGTCCTAATTTATAAGTGTGTAAATGCGTGAATACTTTTCTATAGTGTTGAAACTGGTTGAATCTGAATAACATAGTTTTTATGTAATTTTGTTTATTTAATAGAAATTGTGATTTTTTTTAATTTTTACTTTAGCATTTCGATGGAATTTGATTGGATTGACGTGAAGATTTTGACAGAACATTAACAAGCAGTTAAAAAGAGATTGTATCCAGCCAGCTCCTTAAAGAGGTAGGTAAAGTTACGTAGTTTTTCTTTTTGCTGTTCTAGTTTCGTCTTCGAATAATTAGAATTACCAATTATTTTTATAATTTTTAATTGCCGGTGTAATTACAGGCACATGAGGCTTAACATCTGTATGCCTCAAGTTGATGGACGCAGGGCAGTACATCGTAAGGCACGTTCCTATCGTGCGACTCTTACGAGGCAATGCTTTGTTATAGGTGATGGTTACTACTTAACATCAGGTGGGCCATCTGCTTGTTCCACCAGCTAGTTGTATAAAAACAAATACCGAAGTTAGTCGTTTCCATTCGAGTGAGTACGTTTATAGCGGTCGGTTCTATGCATGGACCTACGAGCTATCTAACTATGGACAAATGAAAAGTAAACGTATCTTCCTATCCTGATGGCTTGTTCTTTGTCCTCGTTTTAACTATTCTATCAGATGGTGAAACTCCAAGCATAGGTAGCGTCTTCATAATATCTCTGTGCACGCGGCGCGGCGTAGTGTGCTTGATCATTCCTAAAATCCTAATCGATCGAATCGACATGCAACATTCTGCGCGATCACTGAGGAATACATAGGTTCACTGCCGTCTTACCGCAAAAGGGCACATCTAAGTTAGATTTACAATTTATTAGATGTTCTAACAAATTGTAAATCTCGAGAAAATGGGTTCAAAGTTTTTTGATGTTTTTCGTGAATACAAATCATTTGAATGTATATTATGCAGAAAAAGTAATTGCAAAAAAGTAAAGTACCTACCTACTTGCATATATACGTATTATATTTATATATATTTCTTTTATTTATTTATTTATTCTCACTGTAAAATCATGGTTTTTTCCTTTTAGTTTAATACTAAAAATCTAATTAATGGGTGTCAGATGTGCCTTTTGGGCTTACTGCAGGATTGAGATATATATTTTTTTTATTTTTTAGATGCGCCTTTTTCTCCGGATTCCGAATATGTATATAACTCAATTTTAAAGACGTAAGGTAAGGTAAGACGGCAGTACAGCAAGCGCCATGGTATCAAGAATTTTATTTTTATTTAGGGTGGTAGGTATAACTTTCGGAGATACCCTTCGATCAGCTGACAGTCCCTGCTCACATAACAATAATCAAGGAATTTGAATTCAAATTCCTTGACAATAATATCCAAATGAGCTAGAGCAGTTGTCATACATCGTAAGAAAACCAGTTAGTATTCTAGCAGCGGTGATGGGCTTGCAACCCAAGGAATATATTGCAACCTGTCACTTATGGGATAGGCACCTACAGGTAATGTATTGTTTAGACATAAACCTCTAAGACGTCCTCAAAAAGAATTTGAAAGTCGTACCTAAAGTGCGTTTCATGAAATAGGTAGGTAGTTCAGTAACCATTTTTTTAGGTGTGGATCACTCTTCTTCTTCTTTTATTTATGGCTGTTCAGTGGCATGTGGATCACTCCATGCAAGGAATTTAGTGCGTTGGCATCTTTATAGTCTGTGATACTCTGACTCCATGTCACTGTCACACTCACTGCGCCAAGGAATATATTCAAATTCCTCGATATTCAACAAGGAGTATATGTACGTAGTATTCAAATTCCTTGATAGTACCATTCCTTGATACAACACAAGGAATTTGAATACACTTTATTCAAATTCCTTGATACAACAACCCTTTAAATTCCTTCATACCCAGGGACGCAACAAGGAACGTCAAAAATTTTGTATGGACTTTGCATGGCAAATGATGGCGGCTATTCATTCGTTCCATCCAATCAGTGTTCTCTCGTTCTTTCACAACTCACTCTCTTCTTCGTCTGCCTGTTTACTTGTAGCTTCCACTCGTATTTTGTTTGTTTTTGTAAATTCTAATTCTAGCAGATCTATCAATAATTACGTCCATTATACGTTCATACTTCCAGATTTATTGTTCAGTAAACGTAAAATTTTACGGCGATGCCGCCAAAAAACGATTCATAACGTGTGAAATTGTGGAGATCAACCTAGCCGTAAAATTTTAGAAAAAGGAAGTCTAGTTTCTTTGGATGTGGCTCGGTAAGCATTGAATTAGATATTTTAGTGAATACAAGCAACGATCAAACAACATGCATCGTATTGAAAAAAGATTTTAGGGATTTATTAGAGGTAAATATTATATATTCGTGTAATAGTGATGTACCTAATGTAATTATGGATAAGTGTGTGTCGGACAGTTCTTTTTAGGCTAATACGTACACATCTAGGAGGCTACATACACAGCCTTACAAAATGGGCTTTCCGCGGTGGCTAATTAGTCATCAAGTATTTGTTTTATTGAAAATTCGAATTTTTCCTTACTAAATGCACAATTTTTTTAATAATTGGGTTATATCATTACATAATATATAATTATATATTTTTTGCAGATACTACCAAAATGAAAAATCCATGCTAAAGATGAAAAGATTAGTACCTACTTCGATATAAGTGAGCCCTTGGTCACATTCATACTGTGCTAACAGTTACGATTTTGATGACACACCTAATAAGAACTGTAAGACTGTGAAAGTAAGTTGATTTTTATATTTTGCCCTCATATTAGGTACCCACTTATTAAGAAACAAAAAATTCATGCTAAAGATGACAATAACTGGGAGTCGCAAATAGCATAATAAGTTTGTACTGTTAAAATTATTATAACCTTTTCAAGAATATGACTTGAATTAGTAAAACTACTGGAAATTAATAAAAAATACTTTGTTACAGAATATCTCAAGCACACCGTGTCCGTCCTGCTAATACTAAACGTTATAATAAATGAAAAACAAATTCAAAAAATGAATAGATTTTTTTTATACTACCAAGGTAGCAAACAAGCATACGGCCCACCTGATGGGAAGTGGTCACCGTAGCCTATGGACGTTTGTAACACCAGAGGTGTCACACTTGCGTTGCTGACCCTTTAAATATTTTAATACGCCTTTAAATATTATATCAGATCCATATTTAAGTCCAACCTAGGACTTCAGGAACTAGGCTGTACTTAAACGTGGATTCAGTCAATAAATGGATTACAAAAAACCTCGATTTCGATCTCGCATATTCTATCGATATCGATATAAAGCGAGGGCCATCGTGCAGCACTATTTAGGCTGGAGCCTTATTCACTATGACCATTTGAACCGCGATCACAGCTAAGACAAGGCACTAGGCAGCCGGTGTCATACGGTCAGGGCCCCCTGATAGGTTGGTAAAGCCGTTGTTGTTTGACGTACATATTCGTTTTGTTGGTATTGAAGTGCCATGTAAATGGATCCCATTGACTCTTTACTACTTTGGATACATACAACCGTATTCAAATTCCTTATCATTATTTTTTTATTAAAAAAAAATATTTACCAACTTTTGTTTTTGTTTGTTTTTAATTAAAAGGTTTTGAGTAAAACTCAGTGCTCTAGCTCGCACTTGAAAACTGAAATGTTCGCCTACAAAACAAGAGCTAATAAATAACTATTTTATTCCTTTATATTGCTTTGGAGTTGGTTGTTTGCGTACTTTGATTATATACATGTATGAGGTATATAATCAAAGTTTGCGTAGGTAGCTGTTTTCGTTTTGTCTCTAGAGTAGGTATTCAAGGCTACCTACCGTCAATGTTTCAGCGTTTAAAAATGAAACATTTCTTATCGTGCTGCTGCTTGCTACATAAGTTGGTGCTGTTGGTGTAATGTTTTCGCGGATTTTCGGACTTGTCTATCTGACATGTTAGTGCCTTTTTGTTTACGAATTTTAGGCTTGCGTTTGACCGCAATCACCCGATACTAGGTGAAGATTCATATGTCGACAGTGCAGTGTAGCTCTGCTTCTTATATGATATCTATATTTAATCGTATTTAAATAAAGGTACCACACAAAAATTCCCAGTGGGTGTTTATATTATGGTTTTCTACGACCTTGAGGCCAGCCATCGCATCGGTGTGATTCATTCGATTGCGCACCATAGCTACCTACTCACTCACTGGGCGCCGGCCGGCCTATCTACTTATCGCCCGAAATGATGTCATCATGCCACATCAATATACATGTACCTATATTCTATTCTTTATTAGTCCAGCCAGTCAGTGTTTGCGGCGTTGCCCATTAGAGTGAACATAGATTTCTAATACGATTTTATTATTACTTTTAGCACTATCTGCACTACTGGCATTTCAAGTCAAAGAATCTACAGCAGAAGCCATGGACGCCAAAGCACTTTCCTCTGCTGTGGCTAAATTCTCGGCTAAGTTTTGTAATGTAAGTATACATGTCAACAATATATTATTTTGGATTAGCATAACTGAATAAGTACTTTTATTGTGAAGGGAGGACCTTTTAATAAGCAATACCGAGCAATTCTTGTAATATAAATATTTATAATCGGAGTCTAAAACAGCTCCAACAAATTTCATTAAATTAAGTATGCAGGAGGTTCAGGGGCGATACATTGATCTAGCTAGGATTCACTTTTAGAAAATGTTATTTTATCCATATTTTCAGGCAATGAAAAACTCAACATGAAAAATATGACTCTTTCTGACATCCATTGCCGAGTACCCACTAGTAACACTATTACTTTTTAGCTGCTTCAGTATAAGGTGTTGTTAAGCAACCATGCAAAGCTGGGTCACCCAGATGTTAAATTATAATGTCCTACCTAGAGGACTGGCCACTGGCAATACCAAAGAGAATACATTTTCTATCGGCAATTGACTGGATCTGTGTTGGTTTAATCAGACAAGGGGTTAAAAACAATAATCAAAGTTTTAAACCAAAACCAAACATACAAAAAGTATTTAGAAACTCCTTAAATATTTTATCAAATTCATTGAACATTGATAACACTGTTATTAATCTCAGACTGGAGTTATGACTGAGTACCTATCTACTTCCATTACATTGCATATGATGGTGCTTCATTAAATAAATTATCTACCAAAATAATGAAATATTAATTTGTCATTTTTTTATCTTGATGTCTGACTCTTCTTGTCACGGTCTTCGCACACCCAACACGAGCACACACAACCATTAGTATTTTGCAGAATATCTTACCAAGTGCCCTACTAAATTGGTATTTGAGCTACATTGTGTGAATTTCTTCATTGTCGGTGTCACAGGTCATAGATGGATGAAGGTAGTCCAAGATCGTGTAGTTTGGCAAGATTGCTCTTGCATAGGACTCTCCAATTCTCCATGCGAAGAGGCTATGCCCATTATAATAATAATAATGCTGGAAAAACCACCCAGCACCATCTAGCCTCAGAGTAAGATACTCAAAGCTTGTGTTATGGGTACAAGATATCTGATATATTTAATACATTATACTTACATAGATAGATATTTTTTTATTATACATAGAAAACACCCAGACCAATGGAACAAATTTGTTCTGAGGCGGGCGCAACCTCTTTCGTCGCAGGGGGATTCTCGCCCGCTGCGCCACTGAGGTCGTCATTAGCTGGCTAAGTCATATTATGGATGATGATAATGATTTTTGGATTTCCCTTGCAGGAGTTGGATAAAACGCAAAGTGTAGTGGCATCTCCATTGTCTGCTGAGTATGTTCTGGCACTGCTGACTCTAGGATCCACTGATTCTGTCCACCAAGAACTGCTGAACTCACTTGGCATACCTGATGATGACTCGGTATGCTACTTAAACATGCTGAATTTACTTTAAAATAGGATTAATGAGGATTCATGGGCAGGCATCAAATAATACGAAAATATATAATTACCTATGTGAAAATCAGCTATGTGTTACACATAGGTACTATTTGGATTTATTTATCTTTTAGGTTTCATATCTTTCATTCTAAAAGTTTCAATATGTAAGTTTTTGTATGTGGTAAGTATCTAAATACCTATGAAAATACTTTTAGGTAAAAACTTGGTAAAAGGGATAGCTAAATGGTATTATCATAACATAACATTATTTTACATAGAATTAAAGTATATGTGATGATAATAATGATGTGACATAGGTAAGTACCTCCAATTTAAATAATTATTGATCCTTCTAGAAGGAATATTCTCAGACTGCCTAGCAACTGTAGGAAAAACATAAGAAAACTTGACAGTTTGTGATTTCAATTTCCGAATAGAAAAATCCATTAATTTGAACCCTCAACCATAGGACCGGAAGGGGATCACTCCTATTATATCACAGTCTAGTGGGGATGCTGACGCATTATTATATCAACTTGACCGATTACGATTTTACTTATCAACATTCAGTGATTTTATATCTCAAAAATGTGCAATTCTGCGAGCGAGATAGCGGCCCGCCATGTTCTTTGGCCCATAATATTAATATAAGTAATCCTTACTAACTATTTAATACGGAAGCGATGCCGCGGGTGGCGGTGGATGTGAGTTCTGTTATAAATGTAATAATTGTTCAATAATACATATGGAGACCGAGCAGGAAAATCTAGAATAATTTTCCACCTAGTTATTTTTAACCTGGAAATAGGTAGGAAGGCCTTGCCATCGTTAGATTTTGTTCGCGTGAAGCATTCCCGTCTGAAAAACACCTCTCTTCGACAACCATGGTGCATCTAAAACCATTTGTGTTAGTAGAGCTCTGTGAAGGGGTCGCGGTCGTACTAGCACTAATCTCTATTTCTGTTGGCGAAGGTTGTTGTGAGTGTGGGTGCCGGCGTTATGGCACATACTTGTATATGTATGCCTCAAGTTGATAAACCCAGGGCAGTGCTTCGTAAGCACCATACGGTACAGTATTTACATAATTTCTGTGGTCGTAAGGCACGTCCTTATCGCATGTCACAGTCAATTCTTTGATGAGGTGATAGTTATCATTTAGCAGCTGGACATTTCTTCTTTATGCAAAAAGTATAATAAAATTAGAAGTTTCTTTGAGAGCACCTAGCTAGACCTAGTTAACTAGTTATGGGCCTGTTCTAAATTTCAGATATCTAGACACAGTTGAAATAAGTATCTACCTACTGTAGTTTCGGAGATTTCATAGGTAATGAGTAATTCAGGGAGTGGACTTCTCCTTCATGTAAAGTTTTTGACCTTATCAATTAATCATCAGGTGGATAGGTACCTAGTTATTTTAATGAGTAATGTAATGTGCCCGGTGGTCTAGTGGGAGTGACCCCGCCTTCCGATCGTAAGGTCGCAGGTTCGAATCCGGTCGTGCACCAATGGATTTTGCTATCGAAAAATTTATGTGCGCAATGCCAGTGCTCTTAAACGGTGAAGGAAAACATCGTGAGGAAACCAGTTTAGTATTCTAACAGCGGCGATGGGCTTGCAACCAACGTATGGAATACTAACTACTGCAATATGTGGGTATGTGCCAAATGTAATGTTTGGACGTACCTCTGACTACCCCAGACTACCTCTGGCTCAGGTGGGCCATCTGCTTGTTCAGCTAGTTGTAAAAAAAAAATAAAAAAAACCCCCCTTAGACATCCTCAAAGAATCTTGAATTAGTAGTACCTACTTGGTACTGGGAGATCTGAAGGGATATCTACCGTGCCTGGGGAAAAGTCGTCGTGTAGCTGTTTCAGTTTTTTTTGTAATGTGCCCTAGAAACCGACGACGCCAGTCCGGAAACGGGTGATAGTCATAATATTTTTTTATTTTTATCTAATAACAATCGTTTCTGGGTTGGCGTCGGTTTCTGGGACACCCTGTATATAATTATCATTTTAAGTTGGCACTCAAAAACTACTACGCATGTCTTTCGCAAAGTGTTTCCAACATCAATCAATGAAACATAGGTTTTAAAATCAGTAATATTCGAGAAATCGAGCCATCAAATTATTTTGTTTCGGACAAAAGGTCGTCTATTTGCTAATCCAGGTTCCGAGTAGTATCCAGGAACGAGCTCATATGGCCTTCCTGATGCACTATAACAAATTAAATTAGTACTTCTCCGGATGAGCCCTTCTAAAAGAACTACTAGGTCCTTTATAACACCCGCCTATTCGTGTGGTCTGTGAATGAGCCACAAATATCCAAACATCGTAACTTTTGCATTTATACATAAATTACTAGGATGACAAATACATTCAATACCTACGAGCTAATGGGTACATATTGTGCATGATATAAAACACCTAATCACTACGAGAATGTTGCTATTTAAAGGTATTATGGAATGACATACCTACCTACAGTAAAGTCCACTAAAATATATGCATGCACTAAATACCTACTTTTCTATTAGGCTAATAATAATAATAACACATCGTACGAAGCTAGTCTAAAAATACCAGAAACCACACCAACACCCACCTACTGGTATGCGACTACCTACGAGTATATAGTTGGCATACCTACCTATACTACCTTATCTACGTAATGGTATATTATGTTCTTATCTAAACAATTGAACAGGTTCTGGCACATGTATTTTTGAAATTAACAAAACGAGAACACGTTTTCTTTCCCACTAGGCTATGACGTGGCCTTCAGGTACTTCCAGGAAATCAGTTTGAGTCATCTCCATCTACCGACATGCCCGCCAGCGATATACAAGTGGTATAAAGACCAGCCCCGAAAACTTCAGGGGATTAAAGTACCCATCAATATTTTATTTTCTAAAACACCAACAATGAGAAACCGTAAAAATACAGATGTTATACCTTTTAGCCGATGTTGAATTTTTGCACGGAACAGCAATTTTTTTTGGGTTATTCCCGTTGAGTAACGCCTTTCAGTCACACTGTGATACAATGGGAAAAAACTACCCGTTGAGTAACTGTTACACATTGCGACTTTTATTTTCCCATTGTGTCACAGTGTGACAAAAAGGTGTTACTCAACGGGAATAACCCCTTTTTTCCGGGAGTGGTCTTTATAAATCCTGTATAATAATGCCCATACGGGTTACCTAGCCTACCGTGATATCATACAATTCGCAATTTTCATGGTAATGTCGCATCGCAGCATTGCTATAAACATGAAAAAAACACTTCCGCTTGGAGCGCTAATACAAAATTAACCAACCCCCGGTTTCCGAAAGCCCGATCGACCCTAATCCTTCCTAATAGAAAAATAATCATCAAAATCGGTTCACCCAGTCGAAATTTCTGAGGTAATAACGTACATAGTCGAATTGAGAACCTCCTTTTTTGAAGTCTGTTAATAATCAGTGTAATTTGGGGCACTGGTGGTTTAGTGGTAACGGGCGCCTTCCTATCTTAAGGTTCAAAACCGGTCGTGCACCAATAACTTTTATGGTCAAAAGTTTATGTGCACAATGCCAGTGCTCTCAAACGCCAAAGGAAAACATCATGAGATCACCAGCATGTCAAATTGCTCTTAGATAACTTGGCGCCACTATTATTATCTTATGTAACCATCTTTTCAGATCCGCTCATCCTTCACAGCGGTATCAAACAAACTGAAGACTTTAAAAGGTGTAACCTTAAACGTGGCTAATAAAGTCTACATCATGGAGGGTCCTTATGAGCTGAACCCTCAACTCAAGGATGACGCGGCGAAGGTGTTTGATGCCGACATTGAGAAGGTGGACTTCGCGCAAGGGGCTTATTCTGCAAACCTCATTAACAAATGGGTGAGTTTTATTAAAGAATTAACTCTAGTAAAAAAGTTTTAATTTGCCATATTTCTACATAAGTACTTCTGTGGATTCAACGAGTCCGGTTATTGTACGACATGACAATGTACAACACGATAATTGCGAGCCAATTTGGTACTTTTTCCAAAAAAACCTTACTACCTAACTAGTAATCCAGCTAAAAAAGTAGTGGACACGGATTATTGGGTGTGCATTATTGGGGTGTACATTATCATCCCGTGCGATAACATGCCGTGCATTATTGGCTCCAGATTCTACTGTAAGCTATGGGACTTTTTTTTACAAGACAACTTGTGTTTCATTGGCTCTTTAGTCGACTGGCCCCGAAAATTACTGGCCAAACGGGGCCAGTTGACTTAGTACATTTAAGCCCTTATTCATAATGGTCGCTGAGCGTGCCAATAGCTTATCAGACCGATAAGTCTGTTGCTGTCTGTTTTTGTTGGCATGAAAGTGACAGTGACAAGAATACTCTATAAAGCCTTTATAAAATGACAGGGATACATTTTATGAATATGAATAAGTGGGTAAATTTATTACTTTTCGGAACCAGTCGACTAAAGAGCCGTTTCCTCTACCATATTAGGTACTTCTGTGGATTCTAGGTAACTGTGGAATTTTTTACTAGATTTTAGGTAGTCCGTTTTTTTATTTTTCGACGCGATAAGAGCCCCTATCGGACTTGCTGGTCATTCTCGTGGCTCTATAAAAATCCCGAGCTTGCAAATAAAATCGAAAACGAAAAAAACGGGCTTGGAGTTTTGCTATTTTTTGGCCAACTATATCTACCACGCTATAGTATTAAAATAGATAATGAGATCGAATGTCCGTGGCCTATTTACCAGATAAATAAAAATGTTTTATTACTGTTTTATAGGCCTATGACAAAGTGATGAGGAATGAACTGTGGTCGGTGCTGTCTGTGTATGGAGTAGACAACAACCTGATTCAGGCTCTAAAATCTCTCTATGAGGATTCTAGAGCTTGCGTTAGGATAAATGGGTCATACACTGAATGGTTTAGCATCGAAAAGGGTGTTCGACAAGGATGTGTAGCGTCTCCATGGTTGTTTAATCTATTCATGGATAGTTGTTTGCAAGATTTGAAAGATAGTGAATGTGGGTTAAGAATGAATGAGTTACTCGTCAAATGTCTTCTCTATGCTGATGACCAGGTTATACTTGCGTCATCGGCGTATGGGTTACAGGAGATGGTAACAATTATGCTTGGAGCTTTTGAGAGAAAAGGAATGAAAGTAAATGTTAGTAAGACGAAAATTATGGTATTTGAAAGAGATGAATGTCTGACAGAATGTAATATTTTGATTGGTGGAGAAAGAGTGGAACAAGTGAATGAATTTGTATACTTGGAGACTTTGTTTACGAGAGATGGGAAGCATGATAGTGATATTGAAAGGAGAGTGACTGCTGGAAATAGAGTGAATGGGGCGCTACACACGTTTATGAGCAGCCGGAAACTGTCTAAAAAGGCACGACTGGCTGTACATAGGGGAGTGTTAGTGCCGACATGAATGTATGGTAGTGAAAGTTGGGTATGGCAGAAAAAACATCAGAGTAGAGTGAATGCAGTAGAAATGAGAGCGTTGCGTAGTATGTGTGGTGTGAATTTGAGTGATAGAATGAGGAATAGTGTGATCAGAGAGAAATGTGGAGTGCAAGAAGACGTAGTGATGAGGGTAGAAAAAGGTATGCTAAGATGGTTTGGGCATGTAGAGAGGATGGATGAAAGAAGATTGACGAAAAAGGTGCATCAGGCGAGTGTGAATGGGACTGTTGGGAGGGGAAGACCTCGGCGGACCTATCTAGATCAGATAGCAGATGTTCTAGAGAAAGGCCAGGTCAAGAGTACCCTAAACCGACGAGCATGTATGAAGAATGTTATGAGAGTGAATGAAGCGAAAGAGGTATCTCAGGATCGTAGCAAGTGGAAATCCGTGGTCTCTGCCTACCCCTATGGAAAACAGGCGTGATTTTATGTATGTATGTATGTATGTTTTTTTTTAGGTGGAAGGAAAAACTAACCAACGCATCAAAGACCTGCTTTCTGAAGACAGCGTTAATTCAGAAACTCGACTCGTTCTGGTCAATGCTCTCTATTTCAAGGTATGTCTATTTTTTATACAACTTGCTGTCATATATGAAACGCATTCAACCGTTTATTTTCGATTTATTATATGTATTTTCTTTTAACAGGGCACTTGGAAGAACCAATTCGATTCACATTTAACTCAAGAACTCCCGTTCCATGTGACTAAGAACAAAAAAATTGTAGTTCCCATGATGGTGATGGAAAACAGCTTCCGATATGGTGAAAGTCAGGAGCTCGACGCTCAGGTAACATTTTAAAATTGAAAGCGCTTACAAAAAATACCTCTCACTTACTCTCTCTCGCACTCACTTTCTTTCACTCGTACTCTTATTGAATACCGCCGCCATTTTAGATTCGTTTCTTTGTTCATGCTGAACTACTTTTGGACAAGTCATTATAATTTTATTATAATGGAAAAAGCAGATGGCCCACCTGATGTTAAGTCGTAATCATCACCTTCATACAAACAAACCCTACCATGCACTGCCCTGCGTCCTGTGTGCTGTTTCAGTAACAGTGTGACCGAACGGTATAATAAAAGTCGCAATGTGTAACATAAAAAAAATGCTGGACAATCCACAGCACCATCTAGCCCTAAAGTAAGCTATTCAAAGCTTGTGTTATGGGCACTAGATGACGGATATTAATACATTATATAGATAGATATTTTTTATTATACATAGAAAACACCTAGACCAACGGAAAAAAATTCTGCGTATCGTACACAAAATTGTTCCGAAACGGGAATCGAACCCGAAACCTCTTGCGTCGCAGGCGGACTCTCGCCCGCTGCGCCACTGAGGTCGTCAACAGGAGTTACTCAACGGGAAGTTGAAGAAGGAAACCTATTGTGTCACAGTGTGATTGAAAGATTTTCTCAACGGGAATAACCCGATCTACTCAACTCTTTCTTTTCAGTTCGTTACCACTTTATTAATTACAGATTCTGCAAATGCCATACATAGGCGAAGAAGCAAGCATGGTAATTGTCCTTCCGCGAGAAATCGACGGCCTTGACAGCGTCCTTGAGAAGTTGGCTTCGGGAACCGACCTCATCAACGAAATTGACAATCTGACAAAGATGAAAGTGCGAGTTACCATCCCCAAGTTCAAAATTGAAACTGAAATCGACCTCAAAGAACTTCTTCCTAAGGTAATGATTGATGCCACAGTTAAGGCGTTCACAACACCTTGTACCTCTCGCTCGCACGATTTGACATTTTGAAAGATAGAAAATCACTAAGCCTAATTTTGAAAAATCACTAAGCCTAGTTTTGAAAAATCGCAAACAACCATTTTGTGTGCAATCACATTGCACACAGTTTGGTAAAAATTTTATTTAAATCGATGCAAGTTTTCCTACTCAAAAGTTTGCTTATGTACGAAAACTAGAAAAGTAAACTTTTAAGTAGGAAAACTTGTATTTTGTTTTTACTTGTTCATGAATTTTTTACTAAACTGTGCGCAATGTGGCGTGATGTGATTGCCCACAAAATGGTTGTTTGTAATTTTTAGGAAATGGGTTAAGTGATTTTATATCCTTCAAGCGTGCGAGCGAGAGGTCACATTAGCTCTTGTCTTCACCTTAATAGTAGCTCTGCCTTCTGCGCTGTAAGTTGTGAATTCGATTCCCACCAAGACCAAACATTTGATTGATTTTTTATCTAAATACCTTTAAACGAGCAATTCTTGCCCCTCCCCCTCCCTCCGGCGTTCACTTTGCGTGACGCGCACTATATCATATATCAGGATTTTTTTTCTTGTGTACAACAGAAAGTATATCTGTTTTCCAGCTCGGCATCAGTGCCATCTTTGATAAGTATAACACTGGTTTGTCTAAATTATTGAACACCGACGAACAACTGTATGTGTCCAAAGCCGTGCAGAAAGCATTCATTGAAGTCAACGAGGAGGGCGCGGAAGCTGCGGCTGCGACAGGTGCGTACGCGCATTATTATGCTCTACAACAGCGATATTCTAATCACCGATTTTTTAATGATTTTATTGGTTTTTCTTGGTTCATTTTAACCTTAATTGATTATCCCCCGATTTCTGAAAGCTCGATCAACACTAATCGGCTGTCAAGTTTTCTTGCTATCTATCTTATTTGAAGTAAAAGCTGAAATAGCAAGTGACTTGACAGCCGATTAATTTTATTTTAGTTTATTGAATCATACAATTTTGGTACATATCCATGACTTAGGTACAGGCTTACTTATTTGCTATGTTAGTACCTAATACCTATATTAGCTTTGATTAGCTTTGATTGAGATTTCGGAAACCGGCGGTAAATAATTCATTGTAACCATTAAATGATAGTTCTTTTTGGGAATTCCTGTACGTTGAATATCAGTCAATAAGCATTTGGCTTATTAGGACTGTAACTAGAATATCGTTGCTGTACCATGTTAACTTGAACCTTCATCAGGAATGTAATGTTTCTGATGAAGTATCAAGTTAACATAGACCCTTTTCCTTACCAACTGCTAAGTCGTGGTTACTTTCACTATGCTATGGCTTTGTTATTGGGAACTGCGGTACCCTAACAAGAACTCCAACTCAACAACAATCCATGATGTAAAAAGTTTTATTTCTCTTCTCACGTATGGTGTATACTCTGTAGAATACCAGGGTTGATTTGGGTTCTAACGGTACTCGATGCGTCATATTTTGTTACTGGACTTGTAGTGAGGGCTTCTAGTGAAGTTTATTCTATTCTCCTTGTTCCATCAGCTTTAAAAAAATTACGTTTGTGAATTCATTTGTAAAATCAATACGCAGGGAAACGGTTTTAGGGACACATTACCAGGAACCATTATCTATCCCAACTTCCCAACTAATATTATAAATGCGAAAGTAACTCTGTCTGTCTGTCTGTCTGTCTGTCTGTCTGTTACGCTTTCCCGCTTAAACCTCTCAACCGATTTTGATGAAATTTGGCACAGACAATCTTTAGACCCTGAGAAAGAACATAGGCTACCTTTTATTGCGAAAAAAAGAGATGAAGAGATTAAAAGTACGCAGACGAAGTCGCGGGTACCAGCTAGTTATTAAATAAATAAAATTACATACATTACTTTCTCTTTTGTGTCAATAGGTACCTATTATCGAAAAAAAAACCGTTTTCGCAGAATTTATATATACCAAAATGGGAGTGGTTGTTCTAAATTTAAAAATGTATGATTTTAATCTAGTTAAATAAGTTTTCATAGCAGTTCATAAATAGGTCGAGGGTTCGATCCCCACTGAGAACAAACATTTGTGTGATAAACAAATGGTTGTTCCCTGACTGGGTGTAATTGTATATTATAAGTAGGTACCTATGTATTGACAAAAAAGTATTTAAGTATTATATCAGCTATCCGATTCCCATATCAGAAGCTTTGGCTTAGTTTGGGGCTAGATAGTGATGTGTGAAATGTCCACCAATATTTATTCATTAAATAGTACAGTTGTAGCTTGAAATTGCCGCAATTTCTTGCCCGTTTACGGCCCCTTAAGATGGGTAGTAATCCATTTCATGGTTTGATAAGTGGTTGTAGTCAGGTTTTTGCTTTCACCACACTGTTTCGGAAGACTTCTTGACTCAATAACAAGACAAGGAAGTTGTTGCTAGGTAGGTATTCATAGGCATTTTTGTAGTATATGATTATTTTTATAACGCGTATAAAATAGCGTAAAATCGAATTAGCGATCTTAACGTTCTATAAAGCTTCGTTTTAATAATGAAAGTATTGATTAAACAAACAAAACAGTTAGAAACACTATGGTATTTACAATCATAATTTGCTATAGGTAATTAAAATCGTTGCTCCTAGAATTAGAAAAAGCCCTCTCCACATTTCTGTCCCATTCTTCTTTATTATTTATAGTATGTGCATGATTATCTTTACTATGTGCAGTTAAGTTTGGGATCGATACAAGTCAATTAGGAGCTTTAAACCAGCTTTCTAAGTATAAGTTATGTTTACTTAGCAACAATCCTTGTCCTAGCTTTTAATGTTTGTAAAGAAACAGGTGGAGGATCTGTTTGACAGAGGCTCATGCTTAAAGCCTCGTCGTTTGAAGTTGTTCATGGTTTAGGTACCTAATAGTAAATCAGAGTATAGTAATAGTAAATCAAAGTATAGTAATAGTAAATCAGAGTATAGTATGTCAAAGTACGAGCGAAACTTACAGATACCTGATAAATCCATCAAAGCAAATGCATGGCTTTCGTTGGCATTAGGTAGTTAGTTGGTGGCAAGGGTTAAATTTAAGGTTTGTGTGTGTGACCGTTTGTATTCGTGGGGCAGCCGTACATGTGCGCACGCGTCGTTCGTTGGAAGTCAACGAGACGCACGTTTTCACTGCCGACCGACGCGCCCTCTGGTGCCTGCTCGTGGATCGGCAGCCAGCCGTGGTAGCGAGCTTCCTGCCGAGCGGCTCGCCCCGTGACGAGCTATAAATAAACCCGTAAGCATAGACAAACTGAGAAAATACCTAACTCGAGATACCGCGATGATAGCGAAAATTTTCGTGCTAGCTCACCTAATGCAACGGGAAAAAGCCTGGCGCTTACTGCCTCTTTAACTACTTCTTTTCGTAAGAATATAACATATACCTATCTATCTAAAGTACCTACTTAACCGCATTTTTAAATAAGCTAAATATAAATTTATTGCATAGCAAACTTTACAGAGCAAAATTTACATCAGGTTGCATAATAAATAAAATGCAATCCTGAGTGGATGACATAACAAATACTTTATAATTGTACAAACAGAAACAAACTTTATTGTATGTACTTATAATTAAAAATATAATAGTGTTCTTATAACAAATTAAATAGCTAAAACGATTCTATCTAAAGTTCTAGCTAAAGCGTGGTCGTAGGAATACCTCATTTCTTTGATAAAAGTTACAAAGAAAATAATATTTTTATCTAAGAATATATTTTTTATGCGAGAAGTTTGAAGAAAATGAGCAAATAAATAAAGGCTTAATTGACACGGGTCAAATAAGCCTTTATTTATCGCTTAAACGAAGGCGCACTCAGAGCGATATCGAGACGCGATACTTTATTTTTAAATAGTAATACCCGCCCGCGCGCCCCTGCTTCGCACGGGTGCACATATTATGCATGTCTTATACAAATAAACCTTCCTCTTGAATCACTCTATCTATTAAAAAAACCGCATCAAAATCCGTTGCGTAGTTTTAAAGATTTAAGCATACCTACATAGGGACATGGGGATATAGGGACAGAGAAAGCGACTTTGTTTTATACTATGTAGTGATGTTTGCCGTGAGTGTAGTTAGTAAAGGGTAGTTCTGTAACAGGCATGGTGATGATGATGCGATGCGCTCGGCCGCCGTCGCCTGCTTTCGTCGCTGACCGGCCTTTCCTCTACATACTGGTGACCGCTGACAGCGTACTGGCCTTCATCGGTACCTACCGTGGAGACGCCTAACGCGACACTGGGGAACTCATACTCTCTGCCTTCACTGCTACACCTTCGTCATACCTACCCACTTGTTAAATTATATTACGAACCGTCCAGTGTCCCTCTCGGGTAAAAGAATAGGGTACTTATTAATTATTGATTTATATAAATTATCCAAAGGTCATATATCCGTCGGAATAGCATGATGAAATCGGCACATTGCATGCTTCGGCTGTGATTCCATACGTGACTGGTTGAGCATCATTGCTGCTTTTTATTACAAATAAACAAGCAATTTTACTTAATCAAATCTTAAATAACTTTGAACCTATTTTTTTTATTATATGTACTAACCATTTTTACGAGTGATAACTCGTGTTTTATGGTGCTATATGTACAGATATTTTCGTTTAGGTACCTGTTTGCAGTAAATGCAGTGCACGGAAAATAATTGTTAAATTTAAGAATATATCTTTCGGTCAAGACATTCCGTGATTCATATATTGGGGAAAACATTATTTTCTTAAAATTAGTAAATATCTGTCTGTTTTTTCACATTTAGAATCTGTGAATGGGGCGCTACACGTTTATGAGCAGCCGGAAACTGTCCAAAAAGGCACGACTGGCTGTACATAGGGGAGTGTTAGTGCCGACATTAATGTATGGTAGTGAAAGTTGGGTATGGCAGAAAAAACATCAGAGTAAAGTGAATGCAGTACAAATGAGAGCGTTACGTAGTATGTGTGGTGTGAATTTGAGTGATAGAATGAGGAATAGTGTGATCAGAGAGAAATCTGGAGTGCAAGAAGACGTAGTGATGAGGGTAGAAAAAGGTATGCTAAGATGGTTTGGGCATGTAGAGAGGATGGATGAAAGAAAATTGACGAAAAATGTGCATCAGGCGAGTGTGAATGGGACTGTTGGGAGGGGAAGACCTCGGCGGACCTATCTAGATCAGATAGCAGACGTTCTAGAGAAAGGTCAGGTCAAGAGTACCCTAAACCGACGAGCATGTATGAAGAATGTTATGAGAGTGAATGAAGCGAAAGAGGTATGTCAGGATCGTAGCAAGTGGAAATCCGTGGTCTCTGCCTACCCCTATGGGAAATAGGCGTGATTTTATGTATGTATGTATGTAGAATCTTCAATTCTTAAATTAAAGTAATTCAGTTTTAGATCTAAAAATGTATAAGTTCTTGAGGACTCTTCTTAAGTAGAGTAATCACACCGATGTTTCTAATTAAAAAATATTTATTGGGCAAGAATTTCCGGGATTAATATATTTCAATATTTGGTTGATATCAAAACAAAATTATTCTTATTACTAGTTAATAAATAGTGAAATCGAGACATTTTTCTTCCTTCTAGTATTTATTTGTAAATAAACAATATTTTTGAGAATAATATTTTATTTTTAGTTGAACATTTTGACATTAATTTACATATATTTTAGATCAACAAATTTGGTTCTCCGCATAAAAAGATATATTTTTAAGAAGTATATTATAAAGAATTCACAAATTAAAGCGAAATCCCTAAGGTTGGTCAAGGTTCAAGTCAAATCAAGGTCAAGTCAAGGTTGCTGGATTTCAGCAAAGCGCACATACAAAAATCTGAATCTAACTGGTCGGGAAAATCCGTAACTGCAGTAGATTTTGCTACCTTAGAATTAGAAAGCTTATTACAATTAAATATTCACATCGAAGTCATTCAGACGGCAAAAATGCAAAATGCAACGATAGCGCGTTCTAATCTACTATTAGTGACATCTACGAGTAGTTCATCTTTGGGCGTAACCTGTAAACCTGCGTCTAGTTCATCTTTGAGTAAACCTGCGTTCCAATACATTATTATTTCTTATTTTAAAAATAAATATTCTTACCTGAAAACAACAATTTACCCTCACAAAATAACAAAGTCTTGTCCGAAAAGATTAAACTATTTTGACTTAAGTAAATAATTCAAATTCTTCATAATTTTTTTTATTGTTTACATTTATACTGCCACTAAAACGATTATTCTAAAAAGAAGTATTGCGCGAAATATTTCCTACTTTTTTGCTATGCTAGGCTATACTCATAAACTCATATAATACTAGGCTTGGTGTTCAAGTACATGTGTGCTGGTCGGCCGGCTACGCCTGAATTCCGCGCAGACCGCCCATTCCTATACATCCTGGCGGGTGCTGAGAATGTACCGGCTTTCCTCAGAGTCTATCGTGGATACACGTACTTTTCTAACTGACAATGGGGACCCATCTTCCTCGACGTGCTTCTTGTAAAATTTGTCGGAACAATCCCCGATTAATCCTACCAGTGTTTTTTAATAAGTTATAGTGTAAGTAGACGTTCTATTTGTAAAGATAAATGACTTTGATCCACAGGCACGGTAGATATCCCATACCATAGATATTGCAGTAGTTCCAATATGACAGGTTGTAAGCGCATCTTGCTGTTAAAGTAACTGGCTGGCTCTTGTCCCTGTGTTGGCTGTATCTTTTCCATCAACACAATGCACAGAATTTCAGTGGCTCTCTCACATTAAAATTACTGCAAAATACTTGGTTTTTATTTTTACTTAAATACATCCTACTTAATACTTAACTAATATATGATTTGTCTCTCTTGTCCTCTTTCGCCTCCGGCTCCGCCTGCGTACAACCGGAATACGTATACCCCTATAAGACGCTAAGGCGAGTGAGTACAATTAAGCTTTAGTATTTATAATATTATTATAGCATGAGTAAGATAGGACTCTTGTTGTAGGTAATAAAATTAAATGCTTAACATTTAATTTTTTTATTGCAGAGTAAGTATAAATAGGTGTTAGTAAGTTTATTTTGTGATATGATATTCTTTTACTAAATATAATAAAATTTAATACATAATTTATTTAACAATTTGTGTTTTATTCAAGTACATAATGTATAGGTTCTAAAACATCTCATGAATGTTCATGCTTTAGACTTCATTAGTTTGTACAGGATATTATTAATTTATGGATATTTTGCCCTGAGGCTGGCCTCAGGCAACCGGAATGTCTTGTTGAATTCAGAAACGGAATTCAGATTCTTAACAGAAAACCCGGAATCCATACAATTTATATATTCTCCACACACACTCTGCCTTTTTTTTCTTTTTTTTTAGATTCTGAATTTATCAGGTTAATCTGAAAGAATAATACTGATGAGCGTTCTGAATATTAAAATTTTGAATTCAGAACGTGCGCAATTCCATACATTAGAATAGAGTAGCACACGCAACACGCACTGAATTCAGATACTGAATATTCAGTTAACATTCTGTCTGTCTGTGTCTGTGAAACAAGCAGGAATGTTTTTTTGCAATTGAAGATATTGATATTGTATTGTACTGTAATATTGTGGTGTTAAATTAACCGTACATGCACGTTACGTGAGCAGGCTCCATACTTGTTTGTTTTTCGCACAAGCACAACTTTGTTACTATGAAAATTAAACTGTTTTTGGGCGAGGTTGTGTCCCGTATTTATTATATACTAGCGACCCGCCCGCGCGCCCCAGCTTCGCACGGGTGCACAAGTGCACATATCATGCATGTATTATAATATAAACCTTCCTCTTGAATCACTCTATCTATTAAAAAAAACGCATCAAAATCCGTTGCGTAGTTTTAAAGATTTAAGCATACATAGGGACATGGGGATATAGGGACAGGACTTGCGAAGCGACTCTGTTTTATACTATGTAGTGAAGTCTTCCTGTTTGTATTGCAGCGATGGGCATTGTTTTATTTTCTGCTATGGTGGACTTTACTCCAGTGCCGAGCTTCACGGCTGACCGGCCTTTCCTCCTTCTGATACTTATTGATGGCGTGCTCTACTTCCAAGCAACTCACCGCGGCTAAACTACCTACTAAAGCTCTTATTATACGTCACTAAAGCTGTAGGTAACATTCAATGTCAGCGCTGTCACTATTTTGATCATTTGGTAAGAGACAGCAATAAAGTAGTAATTTTTTTTTTTTATTATTAACTAACATATTTTGTTTTTATTTCGTTAATGTAATTGTAAAATATACTATGTCTTACGTGTACCTAAATGTATTATGTAATTTGTGTCCAAAATAAATTTATTATTATTATTTTTGTGTAAATAAAAACGTAAACTTATGCCTAAATAAAAACAGCCTTCATGTTGCCGACCTTAAGGCTAAGAACTCGCGAAGCGGTTTTCACCCGTGCCCGCCGCGGTTGCGGGCCCGCAGCCTTTGTAGAATACAGATATTTAAGTAAAAAATTAAACCACATTTCACGACGCGTTTTACGCCCGCGGCGTGTGCGATTGTTTGCGGCTCCCGCTGCACCGGCAGTCATCTTGTACCGGCGGCTTTTTGTGCGTGCGTAACCGCACAAAACTCCGGTCTCGTGAGTTTTGAAAATAAAACTCCATTCCGCCACCGCGGCGGGCACGGGTGAAAACCGCTTCGTGAGTTCTCAGCCTAAATAGCTACCTTTTCAAAGTTATAACTAAAAGAAATTTACACTAAGTACATAATTTATTTATTTTTTTGAATGTTGTGATATAGGTACATTTGTATAATGAATATGAATGAATGTTAAGTCACTTACTATCTCTATCTAATTTGAAGTAAAAGCTGAAATAGTAAGTGACTTGACAGCCTATTAGTTTTGATCAAGCTTTCAGGAACCGGCCGTTAGTCTCGAAGATCTTTGTTATCCGCTTTGCTTTGTATCGTTTTCTGTGAAACAAGTTGGAATGTTTTTTGCCATTGAAGACATTGGTACTGTACTCTCAAATTGTGGTGGTTAATTAACCACCAACAAGTATGGAGCCTGCTCACGTCACATGCAAGCACAGTTAATTAACTGTCTTGTTAATTAACTGTGCTTGCATGTGACGTGAGCAGGCTCCATACTTGTTGGTGTGTGAACTTCGTTATTATGAACAAGATTTATTAAAAAATAAAAAAACCCGAGTGCACGAACTAAAAGTATGTAGGTAGGTAAATAAGATAATGTTTTAAATTTAGTACTTTAATATTGAAATCCTTTCTTCAGTCTTGAAGAATGATAAAAATGTAATGATCGCAGACAGTCGGAGGTACTCGTGTACCTATGTCCTAGCAGTTTAATGACGCCTGTGGTTGTATCATTACTCATTTTGATCACTTTGGGGTTACCAAAAGACCAGGAAGACCTAGGATAAGCTACATGAGCTAAATAAAAGCGAAGGTTGCCGTCAACCATATCATCATCATGTCTTATAAGGAGGTCAAGGAGGTTGCCCTAAAAAGAAACACCTGGAGAGAAATGCATCAATTACGCCGACAAGAGCATTGCTCATATATTAAAAGAAGGAGTCACAATCACATTTTTTTATTACAAAACTCTTAATATCTTCGAAACGGCTTTATCGATTTTGATGCGGTTTTTTCTAAACGATTTGTATGACCATAGAGAAGGTTTTATGATATATTTTAGTATCACTCATGGCCTAGTTCGCTAAAGTGACTTAACGAATTTTGCGTTCTGGTTTTGTCTTTGAGAGTTTACTTTAAATCAAAAACTAATACATTATTTGAAAACACTCTATCATTCTCTTGATTTTGACACCCATATTGCTTTGATTGCGAAAAGTTTTTTTTTAATGTGAGAGAATATCGCTCCTCCTTTCCTTCCCACGTGACTTTTCGGTTTTTTTTATTCTAAGGACACTTGGGAAGTTGCGTCGAATCTTTTGATACTAGAATCATCAAAATCCATCCAGCCGTTTGGTTGCTACGTGGTAATAAAGGAAATATCGAAGGAAGGATACATAATTATATACATGGATAGATACACGCCAAACACATAACCCTCGCGGCACTCGGGTAAAAAATAAACTGTTTTGGTTTTAGGGGAGGTTGTGTCCCGCTCTTATTCTATAAATCTCCCTGTTTGTATTGCAGCGATGGGCATTGCCTTCTGTTCTGCTATGGTGGACTTTACTCCAGTGCCGAGCTTCACGGCTGACCGGCCTTTCCTCCTTCTGATACTTGTTGATGGCGTGCTCTACTTCCAAGCAACTCACCGGGGCTAAACTACTAAAGCTCTTATAAACGTCAATATAGCTGTAGCATTCAAAGCCAGCGCTGTCTCTATTTTGATCGTTTGTTAAGAGAGCAATATATCAAACACGGATTATAAGTGTAATGCTTAGGTTAGTAAAGAAATATTTTCGTATTATTACCCAACTCTTTTACATTGTTTTTATTTTGTTAATAAAATTGGTATGTATTGTAAAATACATAAGTATATTAATTATACGTATGTAAATAAACATTTTTAGGTAGGTTCCTACATATTTTACTTTCGCAAAGAGTGCAATGCGAAGCATTACATACCAATGTATTTTCTTCACTTGTACCTACGTAGGTAGGTACCTACTTAATTACCACAACGCAGTCTGTTATCAACCATTGATCGGAACTGTGGTACTTACCGCTGACTAAGTTCTGATCAAAATAAATATGAATTAACTGGGAGAGTGAATGTGATATTCATAGTGTTTCTGATTGCGTGGATGGACAGTACAATATAATAACTATATAGACGACTTGTGGCATGAAGTTTTCTACGTATTTATTTGTCATAATTGCAGCCATGCACGATGTGGAAGCAAAACCTTCGTCATTATACCATGTAAGAATAATCGGACAGGTGGTGCCGGCATTATACCGGCCACCGTTTGTGTTGCACGGGCGCAAATCAAAGTGCTTTGAAAATAATGTAAGTTCTGATTGCCCAATCAGCTCTCAAAATTTTTCATATAGTAGTAGATTTGTAACAAAAATTGACAAAACGCAGTCTAAGATTAATTTCAATGAGCAACCAAGATATTCAAGAACTTACAATGCGGATCATAGGAAAGCCGAAATATTTAAGGATCTTTTAGCTCTAATCAATAACAAATTGTCCTTGAAATTAGCGCAACCTAACATGAAATATATTCCTATACTTATTGAAAAGACCACATCTGAAATAGCAGAGACTAGGAAAACCACTTCTAAAGAAGCTACATATATAATAGCCAATACTATAGATACATTAGATGAAAAAGAAAACACTACGGAAAATGTACCTGCAAAAGCAAGCTCATCTGAAAAAGTTGACAGTATAGAAAACCCATCTGCAAAATTGTACTCTATGAAAAACGTATCTTTAAACGAAGATACTTGGTATGAAAAAGCAGAAACTTTAAAAACCTCAATTGAACAGGGGGAAGTTACATCAGATTTTTTAGAAAGTAATATTTTTACGAAAGAAGAAAATTTACACGAGGAATGTATTTTCATCAACGCAAGTTTTATTTCTGCGCTTGACCAGTTCGAACGAAAACTATACACAGTAAGTTTCTACTATTTATCAAAATCTATATAGCTGACAGAATTAACCAAATGGACATAATTAGAATTAGGTACATACTTAGTCAATAACTTACCAGGCTTCGGGATCTACTGTGTACCTACTGGTTCAAAAACACGGAAGAGGTTTTAGAACCTCTTCCGTCGGTTCCGTAGGTTGTGGAAGTCCACGCGTTTTTATGGGAATTAGGATAGAGTAAAGATGGTCCCATATAAATTTGCCAAAAAAAAATCTACCCTGAGAGTGGGAAAATATGATTTATTGATCAATCACAGATTTTAAAGCTGGGATTTTATTGTAGGCCTACCCATGTTTGTATATAAACCATGTTTTTTTAAGTTTTTTAGACAATAATAAATAATAGTTAAAGTAGAAAATAGTTATTATAGGTAACAGTACCTACCTAAATAGACAAAGCAGGTAGGTAGCTATTTTAAAAGTACTTACCTAATAAAAAAAATATAATTAAACGGGTGGCGCAGTACATTGGTTCCCACCTATTGGGTTAAGCTACACCTCTATTTAAATTAAAAAAAAATCAGAGTTATTGCCTATGTTGTTGCACAATCGAGCCCTATTTATGACATTTTTCATAACTTGCCGTTACCTATACTTCCTGCGATATTGTTCCTTATTTGTTGATTATGTTTTCTTTTAGTATCTCTTCATAGCTACAATAAAAAATAAAGAAAATGACTGATTTTAAATGTAGGTACATAAAATAACTAATAAACTGAGATAGGTATGTTTCGTTTTCGCCGGGCCTGGGTCAATTTGTGCCCCGGCCGTATTGTTGAACGTATTAGAATTTCGAAATATTTCAGACCAATTTCAATAAGTTCCTGGCTGTGACACCGACCGCGAATGGTGATAGTGGGATGAGCTTCGTCCAATCTGGCCTGTTCTTGGAAATGTCGCTGATGGCACTCTCCACAGAAGTCGATCTTGATACTAAGAAGGAAATTGATCAGAATTTAGAAGTGTGTCTTTCAGATTTGGTAATAATTTAATTTATGATAGAACCAGAATTAGTCAATATTATCTTTAAAAATAACTGATATTAATTCTGTTTGAGATGTTTTCACCTAATGAACAGTTTAAGTTTTTTTTAATTTTGTCTACTAACGAGGGAATATGGAAATTTAATCTCTCAAAAACGCAACTACAGCTGCCGTAAAGAATGGCTAAGGTTTTGAAGAGGAATTGGATTTCCATAGTTATAGGTTTCCAGCATCCGAATTGTACCTAGGTGTTACATTATTTATCGTGACAACAGCCAGCATCATTTATATCCTAGTTATTCCGTGCCACAACACGCTCCGAAACCCTAAAACGAAGCTGTCAATGCCGACTGTTAGGAGAAAAAAATAAGCTACTCATAATGTAATACGAACTCTCGTCATAGGAAAAAATAGGATTGATAAATCAAGTGATGCTATCACTTCCAAACTCGTCGGAGGAGCTCAAATACTTCTGGTCGTCTCGGCTGGTGCTGCGCCCCGGAAGACAACTGAGTCAACAGTTCAGGTTACGAACAGCAGAAGCGTTGCAGCTGAAGATTGATCACTTCGAAGACGAACAGACGCCTGAGTCGATGGCACAATTTCTTAATAGAATGGTGAGTAGGTTTCTTTTTACTATCTAACTATTATGCGTTGTAGGTACCTAATGACTATAAAAAGCGAATGACGTCTACCTCTACCAACGCAATATTTTAAACAATATTTTGATTTATTTCTTCACAGAAAAAATATATTTAGATAAATTACTATTAATTAGGTATCTGGTAGGTACCTAGGTACCTATGTACTAAATTTTTATTTTATTATTCGCCTCTATTTCATGAATAAACAGAGTACTTAACAGAGAATCAATAAGACCTAAAAATATACCTAACAAAATTATTATAAAGTTGCATATTGGGCGGAGTAATAGACCCCCTGAACCTTAAGTTATTGAAAACTGATAAAGGTATTCAATGACAGATAGAAAAGGACTCTGACGGAGCAATCCGTGATACTTTTGATGAAGAGGATTTAACCGAGAACGAAGAAGCAGTACTGATAACCACTCTGTACTTCCGAGCTCGTTGGCGGTCCGACCCCACGCTGCTCAATGGGACTTTGGACTTTCAAGATACAAGCAATTCCCTCTCCAAGGCTGTCAGAATGATAAGGTTAAACGATATTATGAAATACGTTGATCTCCCTGAGTGGGATGCTGAGGTGAGTTTATAATTAGGGATTGTTATTTGGGGTTTATTGAAGCACTTGTTTCAGGCATGTAACTAAGCAAGTACCTAAATACATGAGGGACGCAAAAATTGGATCTTTAAAGTATCATCTAAGAAACAGAATTTTACGTGTTCATTGCATTGATTAGTTACCTACCCATGTTTGTTGACGGTAGGTTTAAGGTTAGTGGTTATTTATGGCGGCTTCGCTCGTATTGCTACCATAAGGGATGTAAGTGAACATGAGAATCATGTAAGTTAGCACAACTACAATAAACAAAGCACTGTTGAGAATATTAGCGAATTGAATCCAGTCGATTATGGCACGCGAGCTCTCCTCGGAACGGTCATCGTTGATCACCTTTACTTCTCCGACGTCGGTCGGATCGAACTCTGTAAACACCGCGTACTTGCCGGGCCCTCTGCTCACCAGTCGATTCACGCTCATAATCCATGTCGGTGCCGGCTCCACTCGACGTCTCAAAGACATCAGAAACAACGTCTCACAAATGCCAACTAATGTTATAACCATTGAGTCACGCAGAAACAGCAGAATGATGGGCGTTTCCGCGCTGTGTTTCGGTATGTTATATCCAATTTCAGTCAAAAACATAAAATGCCCGAATAGACTAAAGCAGATCATCAGTAGTCTTACGTTATTTTTCACATCCAACAGTAAAGAAATCAATGTAAGGAATATAATTACGATTGCTGGGACGACCACTATAGCCGCCGGACCGGCCGCCACTCTGCTCAGCACAAACGTGTATTTGAGCATGGGGTAAGTGCTTTGCGGGCAGCACGCGTATTTTCCAGGCAAGCGATCGTGCTTTACATCCAGAAGTTTCCAACCAGGGCCGTCCTGATAGTTATCGAGTAAAACAGGATCTTTGTCATAAAACGTAAAATTGACCTGTTCTCCTGTATGCATCCACGAACCGAAATATAAGGTACAGTTCTGCTCATCGTAAGGCCATTTGCGTAGAGACGTGCGACAGATTCCAGAGTGAACGACATGCGGCACGCAGGTGACACTGCCGGTGTGCTGCACTAAGCAAGTTGTGTAGATCGAGTCAGAGTTGTACATGGAGGCGTCTGCGTTAAACAAGGCCATGCGCGGCGTCCATAATTCGTTACTCTCAACTTGCAACTCCTCGATACCATCATAGTTCTTTGGATCCCATTTTAAAAACTCATCTTGCCACGCTAAGGCTACCCAACTATGCAGGTTGAAGGTTTCTTCTAGAAGGTCAAAGCTGATGTATTTTAGCGAGAACCGAACACTTATCTTTATTGCAGTTTTGTGGTCTTTTACGGGTCTTATATCAGAGAAATCATAGGCGCAGAATAAATCTCTGTGCAGTTGGGCTTCCTTATGGAGTTCCGGTACGCGTTCGTCGGGACACTGCCAATCGTCCGCGGAGACCGCGACGACGCCGCCGCCGAAAAGAAGTGCCAGAAGTGTTGCGAACCGCATCATGGTCGACGACTATGTGATCGTTTCTGTGCAATGTCGTGTTTCATTTCAATCGAAACCTGATATCAGGAACCGCCCCCAGAGATAACTTTAACGAAATACAGATGGTAATTTATGAATAGGTAGGTAGATACAATCAAAACTCAATGGCCTAAATAGTAAAATTGAGTTCATATTTCAGGCGATCGAAATTCCTTATTTGACTAATGGATTGAGTTTGCTGATAATAGTGCCTCGAGGCAATTCGTTGAAGCGCTTAGTGGACAAGGTGGCCGGCGCCAATCTAACGAGTGTCTACAAGAGGATGCGAAGCATCCGAATTGCAGTGTCCCTGCCACTCTACACTCTACGGATGACTTTGTTGTTGCCCAATAAATTGCAAGCCGTAAGTTGATTCTTATAAATACAGGATATAAAAAAACTTAATTACCTACCTATTATACCTTAATAGTTCCCAAAACGCCACCGTTATCGTCAGTACATTTTGGGAATATCAGCATTACCATCGAGGAAAAGGAAAGAAAGAACGGTGAAGGAAAACATCGTGAGGAAACCTGCTAGTATTCTAACAGCGGGGATGGGCTTGCAACCTACCGGTACCATAAGATCTGAGGGGATGTCTACCGTGCTTGGGGATAAAAGACGTGAGGCTGTTTTACAGTTTTTTGCATCAAGGAATAAATAACTATTGGTAGACTTTCCACACAGCACTATCTAGCCCCAAACTAAGCCAAAGCTTCTAATGGGAAACCTGATATAGGCAATACATAATATACGAGTACCTACACACGGAAAAAAATGACGTTGGAATTATTTTTTGACCAAGAAAATTATTATTCTCGATAATATTGTTTAAAATTAAATAAGTAAATACGCGCTTGAATTACAAACAATGTCTTTAGGTACCCATAAAGCATGACATATATTCAAGAAGAAAATATTATTCTTAGTTTATTTACCTACTAGAAACAACTTTTTTTTATTTTAGTTGAAGTATTTTTGTATCTTGTTTAGAAAAACTATATTCAAATGTACCTATGTGTCTTTTAATGCTAGAAACTTGTTTTAGTCCAAGAACTTCTTAGTGTTGTTCAAAAAACCATTTTATGAAACTCAAAACATGGTAAAAATATGTAACTAGATAATTTAATCTTAAGGGCCCGGCGACAGCGGCTCGCAGTTTCGAGGTGCGATTGGCTATTATTTCATTTCGGGGAGGTTGTTTGAAAGAATAACTATCCAGTGACACGCATAAATACTGTTGAAACATAAATAACACAATACTATAAGGGAAACATGCCCGAATCAGAAATCATTTTGGTATCAGTATGTTTGGACTTACATTTACCTAATACCAAAATGATTTCTGACTCAAGCACATTTCCCTTAATTATTGTATTATTTGTATTCGAACAGTATTTATGCGTGTCACTGGATAGTTATTCTTTCTAACAACCTCCCCGAAATGAAATAATAGCCAATTGCACCTCGAAACTGCGAGCCGCTGTCGCCGGGCCCTTAAAATAAAATAGCAACTCTTCGATTTGACTATTTGATGTTGGTCTAAAGGTCGCGTAATTTAAAAAGAACGCTGGTGTTTACCACTGTTTAGTGGAGCGGATGTTTTTGCGCATACCGCGCCATCAACCCCCTCCTTCCAGAGTTCTTTTTACGTGACGCGAATTATAACTTTACGTGTCACAGATGGATATATCCCGTATAGTTAACACCAGTGGAGGTCAGAACGGTTCTCTGCGGATATCACAAGCAGTGCAACGCATCATGTTTTGGGCGGAAGCAGGGCGCAATGCGTACAAAGATGATGGTGAGCGGAACTGGTAGTACCTATCGACGTATCAACACTTTCAACTTGCGTCCGCGGCTATAGTGTGCACCATAGACTCCTTCCCTTCGTCCGTGGTGTGCACGGTACCTACCACCACCGTCTGTAGTTCGGTGGTCTAGTGGAGAGCATTGGTGGTCTAGTGATAGCATCCCCGCCTTCCGATCTTAGGTCGTGGGTTTAAAACCAGACGTGCACCAATGAGTTTTTCTGTTCAAAAATGTATGTGCATACACCAGTAGGTAGGTATAGGTACTCTCGAAACTGTGATAGAAAACATCGACAGGAAACCGACATGTTGTAAAACCTAAGTTCTATAGCATGTGTCAAGTGCTCAAAAGGAGTCTCTTGAGGCGTACCTAAAATCCTTTCACCACTGTTTCGAAAGAAAGTTGATGGACGCAGTGCATCGTAGGGCACGTTTCTATCGTGTTCCCGTCGACTTCGCGACGTCGTTGCGATTATGCGACTTCGTGACTATTCATAAGACTTGCACTTACCTACCTACTTACGAGTATTCCCTCATAAAAATTATTGTTTGCTCCCTTGGTAAAACAATCTACTATAGTAGTAGTGTAGTGCATATTTATTAGCATTTAATGTAGGTATACATTTTTTTGCCCATGACAAAGTAAACATATTTTAAAATGTTTGGATGTACCTACCTTACCTATACAATTTATTGTCTCTGTAGTTGAATACCAACTTAAGTAAACTATTCCTACCTATGTGTATAGGTACATTTTTTTTGCCTCTGACTGTACCACCTTATTTTCCTTGTTACAGGATTAGAATGGGATGCGCCCCCCGAGATGAATATTAACATCGACCGGCCTTACATATTTTTTGTGCGATGGAAGAGCATCAGTCTAATGATTGGAAACTTTGTTTTATGATGTTATTTTGTAATATATGTATAACAATATAAATTTTGTATCAAAAAATAAGGATAATTTACCTACCTTGTTTTCCATAAAGGCGAGTAATCATACACATAACCAATCTTTACAAGATGTTATGATGATAAAGATTCACATAACACGGTAAGGATTTTAATAGTAGGTACCTAAAATCTATGTAAAGCCTTCTAAACTATACATGTATAACTTATAGGTATGTAGGAACCCCCCAAGTACCTACCTAGAACCTATGTAGTAAAATATAAGTGAAGTTAGAAATTAAAATATTCAGTTTTGTAACAAAATGCCGAGTTCCTACAACCAACCAACAGCCATTTAGCCAAATTAAAATTTTAATTGGACCCTAATGACTCGCATCATGGCAGGCGTGTCTACTACCACCGATCCTGGTAGGTACTGTAATATAATTTGACAATGAAAAAAATTTTTTACATAAAAAATATATTGTGATAGCAGTTTATAAAATAACATAGAAATAATAAATATTTTACAAAGATAACTTAATTTTAGACTTAACCGGTTGTGAATTTTCACGTTGGTGGTTATAAGAAATCATGCGTTGTTCTCTTACAAATTATGGACTAACTAGACTAGCTGTGGAATACTTCATGTGTATTTTGGAATACTGCCTCCTGCAATGAAAAAAAGTTGTAGTTAAAATAAAATATTATGCATCATGTAAAACATGAAAAATATATAAAAGTGCAAGGACCGTTGGTTGTTTCAATAAGAGATTATTTTATTCCTTATGCAGAATTTATTAAATTGAAAGATTTTGTGTAATTACATTTAAACATTGTTATAACTTGACACGGTCGTTTTGGTAGGTATAAACTCAATGACTAGTATCATAAAAACATTATAATACACAATATGAAACAGATCGAATCTCCGAATCTCGCTAGCCATTAGGTACTTGAGCTGGTTAGCTATATTTAAAGCGTTTTATATATCAGTGGTTTATTATTTTTAAATATTCAAACGACTACGTAGTAGATTCTAATTTACAATACATTATAATCACACTTTTAGACGAATTTAATTAATAAAACAGTTAACAGTGGGATAATATTAAGTGTTACACAGTTATTCATAGTAATTTGACTAAGCTATAGTGTAGTGGACGTAAACTAGAATACTTAATTGAAATGTGATCTCTGCTAAGACACTCGGTAAATACTAGTCTATAAACTGTCCAAAATATTGTCAACATAACCAATAAACTATCCCTGTTTAACATCGAAACGATGAAGATAGGCGGGCTTGTGAATATACCCAATCATTAGGTACGAGTAGGTAGTATTGACAAAAATGTTTTTTGTATCACAAAAACTTACTAAATAAAATAATATGATTATGAAATGATTAGGTTTAAACCGTCTAATTATTTTGTTTTAACTGAATCTAAATAAAGCATCCACATTTATAACTTTGACAAGCTTACAATGTATTTCATAAGTTTAGTATAATTTTGGTCAACACAACAACTAGCTTTGAATTTTATCTAAATTTGAAAATAGTATTTTTCAGTCTAACCATTTAAAAGCAGATTTGATTGATTACATACATACTTGATTAGACAACAAAAATATTTTATTACATTTTAATCACCAGTTATATAAATTAAAATAAATTAAAACCTAAAACCAACTTAGCCTAGTTATTAATTCATACCTAAAATAAACAAGTAACGATTTATGGTAAGAATTTTACTGTTCTCCAGTACCTATTAAACAAATATTATCAAGGTTTGTCAAACCTTGACTTACTACCTTAAAGTGTAAAAAGTTAACATGCTACAGTAATCACAACGGATCTTTGTGGCTGTGAAGTGTGGCTGTGTATTTCTGCCGATGTAACTTTAACACCATGAAGACCAATTAAGAATGATTACTGTTCTAATCGATTATTTAAGGCCGTAAATATATTTTCAATACCGTTGTCTTATCATTTCAGAAAAATGAAACGTCACTATTTCTAGCTTATGAAAACTACACCCAAATCAAAAGGCAAGGAGGCGACTGCATGATTCATTATTATGTAGATCAGTAGGTACTTTAGACTAGACCCCTATTTACCTAAGTGTTTAATCTTACGTTCGGTAAACAGGTAGGGTTGCTTTAGTTTCGGGACCATATTGTGAACTCTTTTAACTTCCTAGACTCCGAAATAGCTGTCAAATATATATTATTCATAACTACCTTATCAGTATACCTTATGCAGTATACAATTACTTTAACTGTAACGAAGACATTGTTAACTTGACAAATCATGCACGCAGTTGATGAAGAAAACATTAGATTAATAGGTAGGTAATCACTAAATTATGTAAGAGAGGAAAAGCGTCGCATAATTACTTATTATTTAGATACTTTATACTTTCTAATAACTAAAATAATTTATGACACGATAATAAAAAACGTAAACCCTCATTAGGTAATTCATTGATAAAAAAAAATGGTGCTTAGTGCAATGTAGTCAGGAATCTTGTACAAATCTATCGCTAAATAAAGAAACAGCCTTGGGGCGAATGAGGTCACGGCCCCTTACCCTTTGTTTTATAGCAGAACATATTCGGCTGTGTTTAGTTTGTCACAAAATAATGTAAGTAGGTACCTACCCAAATATGGACCAGATCACGACTGAATAAAATTCAAACTAGAATAGTTTCTAGTTTAGGTCTTGAATTGAATCGTACCTAGGGAGACTGCATGGTACGGCCCCAGGTCAGGGCACTAAACGCGACGCAAAAGGCTGTGACTTTATGCCAAATAAAACGCGTAAACTAACTTGAATTATTCCTGTGGAATGTATCATTCATTAATGCACAGTAAAATTGATATTCAGAGGAACTCGCAAACACTAGCAAAAAGCTTTCTGAGCAACAGGCAAAAACTATGGGCATTAACCAATAGCTGGGTATATAATATAAACATAGGTACTCATTTATAAGTGTACCTGCAGTGATAAGTATACCTAAGTATATTACATAAACAATACATAGGTAATACAAAAAGAATGGATCACCCTGACAACTGCAAAAATACCCTTGATTAGTAGTCATCAAAATGACAGGGTTTAGATGAAAATTACACTTTTAGCTTTTATCTTCTCAAAAACGACATCAGTATTTAAACCTAATAATAAAATATTTTAAAAGCAATACATACCCCCGGTTTCTGAGAGCCCGATCAACACTAATCAGCTATCAAGTCACTTGCTATTTCAGCTTTTACTTCAACTTAGATAAAGATAGCAAGTGACTTGACTGACAGCTGATTAGTGTTGATCGCACTTTCAGAAACCGGGGGTAGGGTTGTACAAATATGAAATTGCTCAGAAAATAAATACTAACTTAACAGACTAACTAAATAATAATACATAAATCCTTCAATACTTTTGCAAGCAAATGTGATGCCTCAATAAATAATCATTAGTAGTATTGGACTACTTAACTCTACTAGACGACGAAGGATGAGATGAGTCAAGCCAAATCTAAATTCCAAGCGTTCTCACTGGAACTTCTTCTAAGACATGCACGAGTGGTTATAGGTAGTTTTAACTCCACCGTATAACATAATCTTGATAGGCCTGATAAAAATTTACGAAACAGTTTGAAAAGAGAAACTCTGTAGTACCTAATTATTAGCATAAACTTGTAAAACTTGTTATAGTGACCTTCTTCAAATATTTTGACTTAATACAGAGTAACAGTCTGTTTTATTATCTTCATACTTAAAATTCTTACTGTTACATGCTGAAATTATCTCAACATGCCCAAAGATACTCAATAAGATTGAACCAAGTAGGTATTTAAATTATAAAGTAAACTATAAAATGCACTATCAATGCATTATTCTTTGATGATCATTTATATTGTTATAGTTGACCCATGCTGTATGGTTGTTATTTAAGTGATGGTTTGATGTTGGGAAATATATGACTATTCTTGAAAAATAAATAAATATCTTAGTTGTTTATTATACTGTCATTCTAACCTAATTCAAAAAGTTGATTTCTTAAGTTGGTTTCCTTTAGAGTTGACAGCAACAACTATACACCAATAATGATTGCTAGTTTTATCAATATTAAAATTATCACTCGAATCTAATAATTTTAGACGTGATACTGAGAAATGTTGAAAACACATACATTGGCTGGAGATAATTAATTATAAACATAGGAATGAATTTTTGTTCAATCTTGAATAATAACTTCAACAAACATTGCATTAGTTAAATGCTACAAACTAGTAAAATAAAGCTGAAAGTACCTATACTTACAAACAATAAAACAACAGAGTGAAGTGACTAATTGGCATTATTTTCTGTCCTGGTAGGTGTAAGGCTTTAATAGAACATGGTGTTTTATGAATTCATATAGGTATAAGTATGAATGTTTTTAGGTAAATAAATATATGTACAATACCGATGATGTTTATGATTGAAATTACACATAATTATGCCCAACATGCTACATAGCATGTGAATCACCAAAATTGTTATCATTATCAGTAACTATAGGAAACACATCTATCCAAAGCTGATAAGAAACCGAAATACCAAATTGAAATTACCTAAAGATTAATATTAGCATAGAGAATTTTGTGTCCAAAATTCACACCCAAAACCATATTGTAGACTAGACGCATTCACTTTGGATAGCATCTTTCTCAGGTGTTGTAGGATAAGAAAGGAATAACACAATGAACCTCTGAGAAGTTTGTGTGACCATAGTATTGGGTATTCCTCGAGTCAATTTTACTTGTATGAGAGATACATAATCTCAAATTGCATAATGAAGCCTTATAGTAAAATTATGTATTAATAACATAATTTCTTACAAGGTAGCTAAAAATTTATAACAGGTTAACTAATTCATTCCAGATGTGTGAATGACAAAGTTACATCACACTTCTCCCCTACACATATGAGGAATAATAGTATACAGCAAAAGCAATATGGTCCTGATTTTAAATGGACTTTCTAATATTGTCAACCTTACTTAAGAATGATAATCTTTGCAGAAATCTTTTTGTTCTACTACTAATGTAGAACATTTTTTTATATGGTTATCTGATGTAGACGTATGTACTGTTAGTAAGAAAAGATTATTGTGAAATTCCATAATTCACCCCACCTGTGTTTAGGCCCGTGTTCTCTGAGGCTCGCTCACCAGACGGAGGCGCTGCCGCCGGCATGGGCATCGGCAGCGCGATGGGAGGCGCCTGCTCGCCCTTCGGACGGCCCTCGCCGGCCGGCTGCGTCGTCACCGTCTGCACGCCGTCTGAGTCGTCGCGCTCCAGAGTGTGGTAGTCGCCGGACTCTTCTGGGGGGCGCGGCTTACACTTCCCGCAGCAGCAGTTGCAGCAACAGCACAAGCAGCAGCAGAAGTAGCACCCAGTCAACACCCCGCATACGATAAACAGCGCCTTGCACCAAGTGCTTGTAACTACGAAATAGGCGTTAACGTTTTCTTCTCCAAACTGTTCAGCAATGTAGAGTCCGAGTGAGCCATAGTTGTCGTAAATATTACGTTTTGTGCCGTCGCTGAGTATAGTGTGAGCCCGATTTACTTCTTTGAATTTCTCAGATGCCTCTGGATTGTTGGGATTTTTATCAGGGTGAAATTTTAACGCTAATTTTCTATAACTTTTCTTGACGTCGTCCGCAGTAGCAGTTTTTGGAACTTGAAGTATTTGGTAAAGGCTATCGCCAGCAGTTGATAATTTTCTTTTATCCATGGTTAAAACGAGACTGATGGTGGTTTTCAATGGATGTTAGAGCAACTTGAAAGATGTAAAAATTACAATTTACTTTACCAATTCCCTTGCTCGTCATAGAGTGTATTCTTTCTTACGTCCAAGAGTATGAAGAGTATATAACGCTACGCCACAGAACACATATCTTACGTAGTTATTGTATACTCTTTGGATTGTATGTAATGAATGACTGAATGAAGATAATGTTAAATTAAATGTGCGAATGAATGAACAATGCTTAGTCTCAGAATACCTTAGAAGAAGAATACTTCAAGCAGAATACCTTAGAGCATTTATAACGGGAGATGTCAAGCGCTACTTTTAGTACTAAAATCTTTCTGCCGGTTTTCGCGGGAGGCGGGGTAGTACGGTACAGAACACATTTACATAATCACGCATACTAATGCAGAAAAATTAAGCGTCCCTATAAACGCACACGCAAGTAAAAGCTGTACACCAACACAAAAACAATAACACATTTAAAGAATGACTGTTGTTACACTTTTGTTTAGTTACACACTAACACAAAAAAGTAGTGATGGGTTGTAAAAAGACCGACAAAATGAATGATTTCATATGAATGAAACAGGGTGGTTCAAAATCATATACTTTTCCTTTTTTTAGCCAAGATTAACAAACGTGTACCTGTCTAGCCTAGTAGGTATTACTAAGTAAATAGAGTGCTGGCACCGACTCCAAAAATATCAGTAATTGTATATGTAATTATAAGATTTGTTGAAAAAATGGAACTTTTTAGTGTATTTTTCATAACAAATTGGATAGCAGTTTTGGAGTCGGTTTTTTTTTGTAAAAAATATTTTATTAAGAGTTTGTAGAGCGTAATCTCTGAAACTACTGAAACGATTTTAAAAATTATTTTACAAATAGAAAGCTACACTGTTGTTGAGTAGCTTTAAGCTATATTCTATTTTCGCAAGTAGTCAGTAATCTTTCAAGTAAGTAGTCTTTCATGAATGCATTTTTAGATAAATATTTTGTTTCTTTATTGGTATGATGTGTCCAGCAGTGGACTTACATAGGCTGATGATGATGATTGGTATGACGGGGTGAAAAAAATGAAGGGCAGTAGAAGAATAGCGGCTGTTAACAAATGCTCATAGCCCATGTCCCTCTCCAGCTAACATACTACAGCTATACAAAAATCACGTTTATACGATTCTGCGTTCAAAAAGTACAAAGAAAATAGCAATAAACCAACGACACAGCACAACTAAAATTTTAAGGGAGCTCCATGAAGCGAGACGTATTGAAGGCAGAATGACAGAGGCAGTTTTTGTAGAGTCCAATACTGAACATCCTTTTTTTAAATCGGTTAAATATGGGTACAAAAAACACATCGCATTTTATTCTAATTTTACGTTCATTCCATCATTCATTCAATCGATTTCACTCAACTAGTCCCCACACTACGCCTTCTACCAAGGAATATAAATTCACCGACACCTCATACCAAGA
Organism: Plemyria rubiginata; assembly: GCA_963576535.1. Classification (NCBI taxonomy): domain Eukaryota; kingdom Metazoa; phylum Arthropoda; class Insecta; order Lepidoptera; family Geometridae; genus Plemyria; species Plemyria rubiginata. The sequence goes on along the minus strand of OY754908.1, from coordinate 8,199,203 downwards.
CGTTGGCGTCGTATTAAAACTGTCGTAACTGGTATTCCATTAAATATAAATTAAACGTAATTACAAAAACAATTGACTAAAATATCACTTACTTGTGATAGGAAATACCGTGTTCCCTAAAGTTTGATGTCTCTGATCTCCTTTTACACCGAAATACCGCACAATTCACCATTTTTACTGAGCACTACTTCGCGACACGAAACGACAACTAATGGCCGCGCGGTGATGAGTGAAGTAGTTTTATATAACGTGCATGGCCAAGTCGCGTCTTATGGCCGGCAGAGAGGTACGCCTTGCGGTAACATCTCCAGTTATAAATGCTCTAAGCAGAATACAGAAAGAACCATCCTAATAATATCCTACTATAGTTTGTATGGATGGATGGATGGATGTTTGTTACTCTTTCACGCCGGAACGGCTTAACGGATCTGGATGAAACTTGGCAAAGAGATACATTATAGTCTGGAATAAGACATAGGCAACTTTTTATTACGTGGGAATACCGTGATTTAAAACTACGCGGGTGAAACCGCGGGACGCTACTAGTAGAACATATTGATTAGGAAAGAACTCTGTATTCTGCTGGTAGGAAGGCAAGGAATATAGTATAGGTCTACCAGAATCTCATGGCAAATGGGGAAATAAAAATTTGTTGCGTGCAATACTGGGGAAATTGGATTAAACGATCTTGATACTGTTTAATTTTTATTTATGTCTAGTATTAATGAACATAAAGTTTATGTATAATATGTGTATGAAGAATGGTTATACACTGGGTTCTTATCTCTCTCTCGGAGGATATGTCATCACAACATAGCATAAAACAAAGTCGCTTTCTCTGTCCCTATATCCCTATGTATGCTAAAATCTTTGAAACTACGCAACGGATTTTGATGCGTTTTTTTAATAGATAGTGATTCAAGAGGAAGGTTTATTTATTTTATTTATTTATCATTTATTGCACAAAACACAAAGTTAAAGTACAAAAGGAGGGCTTAATGCACAAGCATTTTCTACCAGACCCCCTAAGTGGTGGTACAAATTAGGATTGACGCGCGACAAATAATGTTAACCTAAAAACAAATATATAACTATAATGCATATCAAATATATATCATTATATATATATATATATATATATATATATATATATATATATATATATATATATATATATATAATAACATATAATATAAACCTAAAAAACATAAGTCATACAATTTCTCAGTCTTGAAGTCCTACAACAAGCGTTACATTGCAGTGTCGGTACTAATGCCAAGGTTTATATGTATAACACATGCATGATGTGCACCCGTGCGAAGCATGAGCGCGCAGGCGGGTCGCTAGTGAAAAATAAATAACTCGTACATTACTTTATGTAATAATCTAAATATATATAACTCAAAGGTGACTGACTGACTGACTGACTGACATAGTGATCTATCAACGCACAGCCCAAACCACTGGACGGATTGGGCTGAAATTTTGCATGCAGGTAGATGATATGACGTAGGCATCCGCTAAGAAAGGATTTTGATCGATTCCACCCCCAAGGGGATGAAATAGGGGATGAAAGTTTGTATGAAATTTTGTCAATTTTAAACCGATCGGACTGACTTTGCATGCATAAATCTACTATGACGTAGGCTTAAGGATTTTGATAAATTCCACCCCTAAGGGGATAAAATAGGGAATGAAAGTTTGTATAAATCTTCTTAGATTTTCGACTGATTGAACTGAAATTAAAGATTGGAGCTACTATGATGAAGACGTCCGCTTCAATAGGATTTTGATAAATTCAACCCTCCAATTTTTTGCACACGCTTAACAAAAGTAAAGCCGCAAAAACTATGCCTAATTAATAATAATACTTCTATACGCGAGCGAAGCCGCGGGCAAAAGCTAGTTTATTATTATATATGTATGTATATCATTTAAATCTTACTAATTTTAACACCTCATTCAGAACTAGAAAACAATTCGAAGAGCTCCAGTTACCTACATTTCTTGTTCTTCATCAGATGATAAAGATAAAGAGGTATTTATTATGAATCGCTCTTCCAGCCTTTCAATTATTATTATTCTATCTTGCTCTTCTATCTTGCATAATGCAAATCATTTGCACGAAGCCATTCTTCTATATCAGCGATACGAAAGGCATAGAAAATACACCACCATTCGATGTGTCCTCACCTACGATTCATCGTGTAGTAGTACTGGAAACCCCTTTAAAGAAGCTACAATTAATTAAGTAAGAAATATGTAAAATAAACTAAAAGTATCAAAACAACTCAACTTACCGGTCAACTCTACGACGCGCTTTAAAATCAAAGATTGAGTTTGATTTACGCCTTCTTCTCCGCTTATTTTACGATAGACATTGAAAACAATATTTCTCGCTTGAGATCAAAGTAGCTTTTTCGAAATGTTCACAAAAACAACAAAATAACAAGAAGAAATCACAAAATCTCAGCAGCGGTTGACAGATCTCGTACTTTGATTAGATAGAAATTGCCATATAAAAATCACAATTTTTTATTTATTTTTAATGCCATGAGATTCTGGTAGACCCTTAGAGCATTCATAACTGCTCTAAGGGTAGACCTATGCACCCTGTACCCTGTACCCAATTCATGTACCCTGGCCCCAGGAATTTGAATACTACTGTAGCGTCACTACATTTAAACCCCCCCAAAAAATGTAAGATGTAGCGTCACAACATTAATTATAATTTCTAGTCATATTTTTATATTTTAGCAATAAGGTTCCAGTAGTATACCCTTCGGGTACGACAGGAGTATTTATGTTCCTTGGTACGGACCTTAGAGCATTTATAACGGGAGATGCCAAGCGCTACTTTTAGTACTAAAATCTTTCTGCCGGTTTTCGCAGGAGGCGGGGTAGTACGGTACAGACTTAGAGCATTTAGAACTGGAGATGTTAACGCAAGGCGTACCCCTCTGCCGGCCATAAGACGTGACTTGGCCATGCACGTTATATAAAACTACTTCACTCATCACCGCGCGGCCATTAGTTGTCGTTTCGTGTCGCGAAGTAGTGCTCAGTAAAAATGGTGAATTGTGCGGTATTTCGGTGTAAAAGGAGATCAGAGACATCAAACTTCAGGGAACGCGGTATTTCCTATCACAAGTAATTGGTATTTTAGTCAATTGTTTTTGTAATTACGTTTAATTTATATTTAATGGAATACCAGTTACGACAGTTTTAATACGACGCCAACGTCTTGGTAGGAGGTGTCGGTGAATTTATATTCCTTGGTAGAAGGCGTAGTGTGGGGACTAGTTGAGCGAAATCGATTGAATGAATGATGGAATGAACGTAGAATAAAATGCGATGTGTTTTTTGTACCCATATTTAACCGATTTAAAAAAAGGAGGTTCAGTATTGGACTCTACAAAAACTGTCTCTGTCATTCTGCCTTCAATACGTCGCTTTATGGAGCTCCCTTAAAACTTTAGTTGTGCTGTGTCGTTGGTTTATTGCTATTTGCTTTGTACTTTTTGAACGCAGAATCGTATAAACATGATTTTTGTATAGCTGTAGTATGTTAGCTGGAGAGGGACATGGGCTACTTTTTTATCGTCATCGTCGTCGTCATCGTCTAATAGAATGCGTACACAAAATTTCATGACTGTGCTGTTGACCGTTGAAGAGTTCTCTCATTAGGAGTCATTCTTGAGTTCAGCAGCCTGTCATGGTGGAACTTATAAGCGGCTATCGTAATAGAGTCCGTACACAACATTTCGTGACTGTGCTGTTGATCGTTGAAGAGTTCTCTCATTAGGAGCCATTCTTGAGTGCAGCAGCCTGTCATAGTGGATCTGCTAACCGGCTATCCTAATAGAATGCGTACACAAAATTTCGTGCCTGTCCTGTTGACCGTTGAAGAGTTCCTTTATCTGGAGCCAATCCTGGATGATGTCCGTTGTGGTTATGCATACCTACCATAAAATGCATTATCATCGTCATTGCAAAAATTCAACTCCGTAGGATAGAGGAAGTGGTTCTTCGAACTAACTAAATACATTGCCGACGTATACTTAGTACATTGCAAGTTGGATAAAAGCTTGTAAAAAATACGAAATTTAATTTTAAAAGCCAAACTACTCAACCGATTTTGGTGAAATTTCTATGGGACCAATCCGAAACTATACCCTTTCAGACAAAAAAAATTATTTTTCAAATCGGTTCATAAATGACGGAGTTATGCGGTAACAAACATTGAAAAAAAAACATACAGCCGACTTGATAACCTCCTCCTTTTTTTGGAGTCGGTTAAAAAAAGGAAAAGTATATGATTTTGAACCACCCTGATTTCATTCACATAAAATCATTCATTTTGTCGGTCTTTTTACAACCCATCACTACTTTTTTGTGTTAGTGTGTAACTAAACAAAAGTGTAACAACAGGAATTCTTTAATTGTGTTATTGTTTTTGTGTTGGTGTACAGCTTTTACTTGCGTGTGCGTTTATAGGGACGCTTAATTTTTCTGCATTAGTATGCGTGATTATGTAAATGTGTTCTGTACCGTACTACCTCGCCTCCCGCGAAAACCGGCAGAAAGATTTTAGTACTAAAAGTAGCGCTTGGCAACTCCCGTTCTAAATGCTCTAAGGGTACAGAACACATTTACATAATCACGCATACTAATGCAGAAAAATTAAGCGTCACTATAAACGCACACGCAAGTAAAAGCTGTACACCAACACAAAAACAATAACACAATTAAAGAATGACTGTTGTTACACTTTTGTTTAGTTACACACTAACACAAAAAAGTAGTGATGGGTTGTAAAAAGACCGACAAAATGAATGATTTCATATGAATGAAACAGGGTGGTTCAAAATCATATACTTTTCCTTTTTTTAGCCAAGATTAACAAACGTGTACCTGTCTAGCCTAGTAGGTATTACTAAGTAAATAGAGTGCTGGCACTGACTCCAAAAATATCAGTAATTGTATAATGTCATAATAATAAAATTATAAGATTTGTTGAAAAAATGGATACCTTTTTGTAAGTAGATTGAAATATAAATCCATAATGCAATTATTTTTAACTTTTTAGTGTATTTTTCATAACAAATTGGATAGCAGTTTTGGAGTCGGTTTTTTTTGTAAAAAATATTTTATTAAGAGTTTGTAGAGCGTAATCTCTGAAACTACTGAAACGATTTTAAAAATTATTTTACAAATAGAAAGCTACACTGTTGTTGAGTAACTTTAAGCTATATTCTATTTTCGCAAGTAGTAAGTAATCTTTCAAGTAAGTAGTCTTTCAAGAATGCATTTTTAGATAAACATTTTGTTTCTTTATTGGTATGATGTGTCCAGCAGTGGACTTACATAGGCTGATGATGATGATTGGTATGACGGGGTTAAAAAATGAAGAGCAGTAGAAGAATAGCGTCTGTTAACAAATGCTCATAGCCCATGTCCCTCTCCAGCTAACATACTACAGCTATACAAAAATCACGTTTATAAGATTCTGCGTTCATAAAGTACAAAGCAAATAGCAATAAACCAACGACACAGCACAACTAAAATTTTAAGGGAGCTCCATAAAGCGACGTATTGAAGGCAGAATGACAGAGACAGTTTTTGTAGAGTCCAATACTGAACCTCTTTTTTTTTAAATCGGTTAAATATGGGTACAAAAAACACATCGCATTTTATTCTACGTTCATTCCATCATTCATTCAATCGATTTCGCTCAACTAGTCCCCACACTACGCCTTCTACCAAGGAATATAAATTCACCGACACCTCCTACCAAGACGTTGGCGTCGTATTAAAACTGTCGTAACTGGTATTCCATTAAATATAAATTAAACGTAATTACAAAAACAATTGACTAAAATATCACTTGTGATAGGAAATACCGTGTTCCCTAAAGTTTGATGTCTCTGATCTCCTTTTACACCGAAATACCGCACAATTCACCATTTTTACTGAGCACTACTTCGCGACACGAAACGACAACTAATGGCCGCGCGGTGATGAGTGAAGTAGTTTTATATAACGTGCATGGCCAAGTCGCGCCTTATGGCCGGCAGAGGGGTACGCCTTGCGTTAACATCTCCAGTTATAAATGCTCTAAGGTACGGACCCCTAAAACTACCATAAATAAGATTTTTATACCTGACCACCCGGCCAAACACTTGAGGCCGGCAGTCAATATACGCACTACGAAACACAAATAAGTATTTCTATTTTTGGAACCTATTCCTTAGAACTTATAATTTAGTATATTAGGTTTCTTTATACAAAGATCAATACCAAAATGTACTAAATTGTGAGGGCCAACAGTACCTATTCAAATTCCTTGGGGCCAACCGCGATCTCTTGAATTAGTGAAGATTTTATTTCTGGCTTAATTTAGACTAGTTACGTATAGGAAGAAGAAAGAACGTTGTGTCCATATTCTTTCTGTTAGTACCTACATAAGTACTCACGTAAGTTTATGATAAGATAGGTAGGTATATATATTTTAAGATTTGACAATTTTTAATATTTATATTGTTAAAGTTGTGCTAACGTATTTATATAAGTATATATATCACTTACCTAATCCCCAAATAAATCATTTTGTATGCAAGGCTGTTTCACTATCTCTTGATTAGGTACCTACCTACCTACTTATACTACCTACTAATTTTTGAAATCGGACATTCTATTCAAAACATTACGAAATTAGAAACTTTCGTTTAGTGTGCTGACTTTATAAAGCGCGAGGCATAGGGAATCTAAGTTTATCCTAAAATGTAAAATAATTTTAATAATAATGAATAATTATATATACACCCGTGCGAAGCTGGGTCAGGCCGCTAGTGTAAGATAAAAATTTATTTATTTTTATCCTAAAATTTTAGTACAGGCCGCTAGTTATTAATATTTCACAAAGGTGTAAACATTCACCTAGTACCTTTAGATAAGATGTTTCAAAGTGATCCCTGTGATTGTACTGAATAAAATACCATTTTGATTTATAATTATTTTATCATGAATAGCATTACTCTAGAGATGATGTAACCAACACAGGTGTTGCCTACATCATTAGCTTTAGAGGCACCAATAAACCGTAATAGTTTATTCTGTGCCAATGCCTACATACCTATGAACTTTAAAATTAAATACTGTAATTTTAGGCACAAAAATATTTAACATTTAAACTAAATAAACATAAGCATTACTAAATAAAATTGTACATGTGGCTGCTACAATCTAAGAGCAATTTTTTTATTTAAATAATTAGTTCTAATTAATAAGTCTCTTTCTATTGGTTTTCCATGAGAGATATGTGTTCCAAAATAATGCTACTGATTGTACCACTAATACTTGATACTGAAGTGGTACATAATAAAAATTTGCAAGCTGCACCCATGGCCAGATATAGTAGTTAGTCTTCAACACATCTAGGTAATTAGCATTAAGATCCTGTTTTATCACTTCCCAGTTTTTGCCTTGCATTGCACCTACAGTAACAAGGATCATACTTAGAAAGGTAGGTGCAAATATAACTTGATCAACCAACACTTTTTTTATTGCAACTGTTGTCCCTCTAGAACCAATTTGTTTATTTAGTACACCATACCAAACTCGGAGAGCTGGACCCTGAAATGGAAACAAAATTAGATGCAGGATTTTATATACAGGAAGAGGAGGATATTATTAAACAGGAGTTTACTAGGAACATTGGTATTATTGGGGATAATACTTACTCCTACGAAAAATCCTATAGAAGCAAACTTCACCATTCGTCTGTAGTCTACATCTTTGATTGCCGTATTTTCAATAAATGTTTGTGAAATAGCATCTCCAGCAGCCATCAGAGTCCCAGTTTGTACCGCTTGTACTAAATAGGGTCTCCGACACAGTACATTTTGATATAATCTCATTAGGCTACCCATGGTGGATTCCTACCAACCACGTGCACCTAATTTTTTGTATTTTGCATTATTTTAATCAGAGGAGCAAGTACACAGAACATAATATCCTAAGGGAAGCAAGTACTTCATTAAAAACTAACGAAAGAAACCGTTTCTTATCCAGAATTATAGATATATTTTTGTAAACAAATAAATGTCATGCATTGATATGATATGTCACTGTCAGTGTCAAGTCAACAAGTCAGGGACAGTATAAATTTTTTTACCATGGATCACTATTTAGTGGTATTGGCACGCGGTTTTGCTTGTACGAATACCTACAATATTTTATTTCCTAACGAAACTTCAGAACAGATACAAAACACTTAAAAGCAGGTATAGTGCGTGTCACGCAAAAAGAATGGGTTGAGGTTCCATGTTTGTAAAAATACAAACACAGCAATAAGGTCGAAAACTTAACAAAACATACAATATTTAACAGACAGCGATAATAATGAAACGAAAACTAAAACTCAACAACACACAATTGCACACAAGCAGCGAAAATGGAAAATATTCAACTTCGATTTGAGAGAGACGAATGAAATTCCAACAAAATGCACAAGTTGTTTCAAACTTCTGTGATTTGTTTGTTCCCATTTTTCTCCGATGATACCAGTAGTGTCGTAAATTATTTGCGTCTAATATTTCTTCAACATTTTATAATTTTGTAAATAAAATTAAATAAATTATAAAGCAGACTACAAAACCAATGCTATTGTCCATTCTAAGGATATTGATTAGAAAATAAACCCTATCTTAGGTATTAAAAAAAATGGAGTAATCTTTTCTAGGCTCCTATGTCGAAACAATCACTTTTATATGGGAACACCTTTGTTGATAAAAAATATCTTTACTTCTGAACTTTTTAGAGGGGAAAAAGAGTATTACGTCGTGTGTGTACGTACTGTGTACTGTACAGTTTATCCGTTAGGATCTTAGAGCATAATGCTCTAAGGTTAGGATATTATGTTCTGTGAGTCTCAGAGAGTAGCGTAACGTTGTATCAAAGACTAAAATAACGTTATAACTTATAGTTAGTTATATTATATACTCTTGTTGGTCAGAGAGTAATAAGGTGTTCCGTGGACCTATACGTGTACTAAAGTGAGTAAAATAAACATTTTAATCGTGCTTACCCAAGAAATATTCCTAAATTTGCATGCTTTACGATTGGCGCAAAAGGACCGAGCCGGCTTGTTCAAGGCCGCACATTAAAAGATTTCATCGCGATGCTTTACTTCTTTAATTCACCTTTCATTGCACTCAGACATTTGTAGTATATAAAAAACCTGTCTGTGTACGACCGGCTACCGGTTGTACCTACCTACTTAACTATAGAGTTAAGTAGGTAGGTATATCTGATGATAAGTTTTAATATTCTAGCTATCTAATGATAAATCATAATACCTACACTACCTAGTGATTAGCCCAACTCGCCAATTAGCCAAATCTCGCGATGTACCCTCCAGTTTCAAATAAAGGAATAAACAGTATTTGGACTTTCCTCTAACTATCCCTCCCTACCAAATTGGTAGGTATGTAAAGCAAGTTTCCGTTCAGTTGCCATATTTGAAGAGCTCCTGCTCCATCATAAAACAAACCTGCTGTCACTATTTTACATACTACTGAAATGGTTAGTAAGTAGGTAGGTACATAGGTATCATACCTACTTTAAGTTGAATAAAAATATGTTTTGACTACAAAAATAACACAAATAAGTGTCTTAATTCCACATAATTTATTAACCATACTATGATTTTCTTAAGCTCTTACAGGGCTAAGGTGATTTTTGGACAAGAAGTCCTACCTACTAGCAGGTACATCCTCTGTTTAGGGGTTTCTGGGGATTGGTAAAATAACCTGAAAATAAAGGAACATCCCAGTAGGTACCTAATTTTACATACCTACCGGTAATTTTATTTGTCCTTCTTTTAGAATCCTTTATAGGAAATTCTAATTCTAATGGGGGATTTGTGGTGGGGGAATGAGATCTGGACATAGACATCCCACAATGGGGTGAACCTATTGTGCATTGTCCCCTGCTAACCTCACCCCAGCCAGCCCAACTTATTAAAGTAGCAGAGAAGGACCTTGGGTTGGTGGCAGCAATGTTCAAGCATCCCTGGTGGTGATTTGCAGATGAGAAAGACTCGATCAGTTTCTCTAGAATCCCATAATCTAATTAACCCTTGTCCTAATTATCTCTATACTTAGGTACCTACCTACTACACTCAACTCAATCCTTGTACCTGAGTTGAGGGTTGGGGATAGGGGGGATGCAAGTGGGGGTAGATGGCAAGTCTTCCCCTTGAGTCCTCTTTTCTAGGAAATAAAAAAAAATACTTTAATTTTTCAGGTAAGTTACTAGTTAGGTTAGGGTTTTTTTTTATATGAAGAAAATTGGTAGTAATATTTCATCTCTATGACAAAAAGACTCAAGGGAAGGAATTCTCATTAGGTTAGGGTTATTTTTTATTTTTTTAAGGTTAAGAAATTTGAAGTAATATTTTTTTCATTTCCTAGAAAAAAGGACTCAAGGGGAAGACTTGCCATCTACCCTCACTTGCATCCCCCCTATCCCCAACCCTCAACTCGGGTACAAGGGTAGCTATAGTTTAACCGATCAATCTACTAGAATTGTAGGTTGATCTTGAGAAAATTTATGTTCATACCTAGCATCCCGCAGTGGAGTGTATTGTGCAAACTATTATTAACCTACCTACTACATTTAATGCAGAACTGATCAACGGTTTAAGAGTTATTCATGGACTAACCACTAAAACAATGCTGAATGAAATAGTTCACTTAGTTCATTTGATCAATGATTGGATATAATAATAGATGTAGTTAGTTGTGTCATTCATTAGGTTTCTATGAAGTTTATTCTTTTCAGCACCTAAATAAAAATGGATAGTTTAGCGCAAGTGTCTTCAAATAAGATCTTCGGAGGCTACCAAAAAGTGTACTCCCATGAATCAACAGAGTTGAAATGCAAGATGAACTTCTCCATCTACCTACCGCCTCAGGCTGAGGGGGGCGATGTTAAGCTCCCCGTAATCTACTACTTATCTGGACTTACATGCACTGAACAGAACTTCATTGCAAAATCTGGCTTCCAAAGGTGGGTACCTACCATTTCTAAAGATATAAAACCAGTAAAAATTATAAGTACCTAGGTAACTGTAGTAGGTAGATATATCATTATTGTAGATAATGAGGAAGGTAGGTACCTAGCTTATTAAATTATCAACACAATTGATTAAAAACATGAAGGCAAAGACTGCTAATCACACTGTTTATATTGAGTACATCAAAGTTAAAAGCAAGTAATAAAAATGTGTTAAAAATGCTGAATTAGATGCAAAAAATCACAATAAACAATAACAATTTGAGGTCAACTGATTTCATGATGTCTCTTCAACAGATATGCAGCAGAACATGGAATTATAGTTGTTGGACCAGACACATCCCCCAGAGGAGTCAAGATCCCTGGTGATGATGAATCCTGGGACTTTGGAGTATCAGCTGGCTTCTATCTTGATGCTGAGAAGGAGCCATGGTCTACCAACTATAGAATGGGCAGTTACTTAAACAAGGAACTATATGAATTGGTCATCCAGGCATTTGGGAAGGTAGTTGATCCGGACAGAATTGGCATCATGGGGCATAGGTTAGTAAAAATGAGTAAACAATTGTTATACCCATTATAATGCTTGAGATAGAAAGAAGAAAGAAAGAAAATGCATTTATTTGACATACACAACAAGAAAAGAAATACATAGGTACATACAAAATTACAGTTATAAACAGAGACAAAACGAAAGAAGAAACAGTACCATAAACAAAAGAAAACATAACTGTACGCCAAAAAGGCCCTGACTCAGCAATTGCTGCTAGAGGTAATCAGATGCTAGTCTATCCGCCAGTTTCTGAAATCTCGATTAAAGCTAATTGGCTGTAAAGTCTCTTGCTGTCTCTTCTAATTTGAAGTGAAAACTGAAATAACAAGTTACTTGACAGCCAATTAGCTTTTATCGAGCTTTCAGAAACTGGCGGTATGTGTTATTTTTTAGCATACTACTTACTCTAAGTCAACATTTTCTTATCAGTATTAGTATCCCAAATCAGGTATCTCTCAGCATCTGCTATGAAGAAAAAACAGGTAGGTACCTACACATCTGTGTACCTGTTTTGTCTTGTATAGTGTCAGGACAGGAAAACAATAAAAACAAGAGAAAACCTATGAATCTTTTATTTCAGCATGGGAGGTCATGGAGCACTCATCTCCACTCTGAGAAACCCAGGGTTATATAAGTCAGTGAGTGCATTTGCCCCTATCTGCAACCCAATTGCTTGCCCGTGGGGAGTCAAAGGCTTCTCTGGCTACATTGGCGATGACAAGAGTAAATGGAACGAATGGGACGCCACTGAGCTGGTCAAGAAATACAATGGACCTCCAGTTACGTTGTTTATTGATCAGGTACTTAATATTTAGACTTTTTGTTATCTCCCATAGATGTTTTAAGGGTTACCCGTAATAGCTTAAGGGCCCGGCGACAGCGGCTCGCAGTTTCGAGGTGCGATTGGCTATTATTTCATTTCAGGGAGGTTGTTTGAAAGAATAACTATCCAGTGACACGCATAAATACTGTTCGTATACAAAAAATACAATAATTAAGGGAAATGTGCTTGAGTCAGAAATCATTTTGGTATTAGGTAAACGTAAGGCCAAACATACTAATACCAAAATGATTTCTGATTCGGGCATGTTTCCCTTGTATTATTGTGTTATTTGTGTTCGAACAGTATTTATGCATGTCACTGGATAGTTATTCTTTCAAACAACCTCCCCGAAATGAAATAAAATAATAGCCAATCGCACCTCGAAACTGCGAGCCGCTGTCGCCGGGCCCTTAAGTAATAGGTATCAGCATCTACAGAGTACAAAACACCGATGATGTGTTGTCAGCCACACGCTATCCAAGCGTGGTGATTGATTACAGCTTACCCCTTTAAAGTCTATGCCTAGCGGAGACTGATCACAGTCTGTGTAGCAGTGGTGCAGTCTGTCAAAAAAATTAATTCCAACACATCCTAAGCTTAAGTCCTAACCCTGAAAGTTTGTAAGTATGGATAGATGGATGGATGTTTCTTACTCGAATACCGGGATTTAAATTTGCGCGGGTGAAACCGCGGGGCACAACTAGTCACCTTATAATATGAGCCCACTGCTGAGTATGTCTTCTCTTTATTACGGCCCTCTTTCCGATCCTTTGCGAGTCTCATTCACTTTATTATATCACACAATATTGTTTTTTCCAGGGAACAGCCGACAAATTCTATATTGAGAAGCAACTGTTACCAGAAAACTTGGTAGAAGCATGTCGTTCCGTTGGAGTCCCAGTTATACTTAGCTTGAGGGACGGCTACGATCATTCATACTTCTACATCTCGACATACATCGGCGAACATATTAGTTTCCACGCCAAAATTCTTAAAGCGTAGTTTTTTGTGAAATCCAATCATCGAGAAGATAGGAAATGATTTAGCGTCAAGAAATGCACTGAAACTATTTTTGACATCTTATATTACAACTATTGAAGCTGACGCGTTCGCATATAAGTACATATGCGTTCAATCCTTCAAGATTCCGCCGGTAAACAGCGCTAGGCGGTTGAAGCCTCGCTCTTCCGATTGCTTTGACGATAATATATTTGTATATTATCACGTGTACTATTGCATTTCAAACCATAACTATAACTTTTGTAATAAAAATGTTATTTATTAAACACAACAGTCTTTCAATAAAAATTTGGTAAGTATAATTTTCTAAATATAATTACTCTTTTTGAATGTTAATAATCATTTACATTTACATTTTCTTAACAGAAAAACTCATCTTCCCGGTTCATTTTTCCTAAAGTTGTGGTAATACTGCAGGAACTTTTCTCGGTTACCCCACACGTGAGCCGTGCCCCAATAGCACCAAGCGCTGTAACAAAGGTTCGCAGTAAATACTAAAAAAGTAATAAGTATGTAGGTAATTGATTGGCAAAATGTTTTCATCATTGTGTGGTTGGTGGGTTGTTTTAAATAAACATTTGGCTATGGCTTTAACAATAAAAAAAACATCGCAATATTACATAGTATGTGCCTCTCACAGAATTCCAAATAAGTGGTAAGTGGTAACATTTATTGTTATCAATAGAACCACCGACCAACGAAATTGTAAAGGTCGGGAGAGGTTGAATGGAAAAGGGTGAAACACTTATTTGGAAATTTTTGGGTACATTTATCTCATTACGTCATTTGATTGACCCTTAATTCATTGCGAAAGAGATAAAAAGAAGCAATGTTGATAAACTATAACCTTGACATAACATTGCAAAATTGTATCTTGGGTATCATTATCTTATTCAAGTATGGTCAAGGACAAAAGCGATAGAAATTAAAACATTGGTAAGTAATTGTAAGTACCTACTTACTTAGTACTTATGTTTTTTTTGTTACAGAATTTATTTTATTGAAGAAAGAAACCAACAGCACAAAAGATATAGTATAAACAGTGTCGTAAAACAACAGTAGCCAATTAGGTCTAGCTAGATGATATAAATTTTATAATAATCCTACAAAAATCAAAACAAAGGTAAGTTACGATAATGAATGAAAAAAATTTATGTAATAGACGTGCGTAAGTAACACGTCCTACTTAAATATATTGTTCGACTAGGTAATAGGTACATACTGGTGGAAATTGAAAAATTGTATTACCATATTTTTTTACTATGTGCATTAAGAGAAAGAAAATCACGTGTGCATGCCTCCAGCTTCCTCATATTGAAAATGTAATTTCTATAAATGCCAATATTTAAAGTATAATTAGTGCACTCATAGATTTGAATCATAATTTAGCTGCCAAATAAACAACGATGCTATAAGCTTACCTATAATAGTGTGTAAGCTGAAGTAACATTTCTCCAGCTGCCTCAGTCAGTGTGGGCAAACGGCTAATGATTGAGATATATAGTAAACGCAAGGAATTAGTACCTATTTAGTGCACCTGGTACCAAAAATTTCAGGTCTGTAGCTAGGAAACTTCGAGTTATAAGACTTCATCAACGTGTAAGCTGAAGTAACGATACGTGAAAAAGCATATGCTCGTTCTCTGGAATGGCTGGAGCTAGCAGGTTGCTTTAAGTCTCCAGATTTAGTACCAAACGAATTAGCGAGGTTCCAAATATTTGAAGTGTCTCTGTTCAAAACTCTATGAGTTACAAGCTTTTTCCAAGTTCCAAGTTTGTCCAGCTTGCACATGTTGGATCTTGCAACCACAATAGGTACAGACTCGGTTGATGTCTCTGAACCGAGCTATGAATTAGTGCACTCGGTACCAAAAATTTGGAATCTCTAGGACAAGCAGTTCTGTTGTAATCAGCAAAATAACCATTTTACCGCCAAAAAATTCAAAGCATTTCGACGCGACCATAAAAATGATGCGTTGCCGCTCTTCAGGTGATATTACGCTCTGCGGATTTGAACGTAATTTACCCGCGATAAGAGTCTTTTTTGTATGCACTCAGTCCTAAATTTCTGAAGGCATAATTATTATACCCTTCTCTTTCCATTGTGCGTTGAAGAGCGGGGCGTTGTAATAAAATAATATCTAATGGCAAATATAATAATGGCATATCTAATTGAATAGTTTGGTATGGTTTGACATTTTATAATTTTTTTTGATAAAATATACCAATTATATTGCAGAATTTGCAGGCAAGGCAGGGTGCGAGCAGCACGTCCGTCCGTCCGTATTTTGACAGTTTGACAGCCAATCTAATCTTGCTAGTGTCATATCAGGTGAATCGTCATCAGACCTAAGTCAAGTCATTCGAATTTGAGAGGTTAAAATATACCAATTATATATATTGCAGAATTTGCAGGCAAGGCAGGGAGCGAGCAGCATGTCCGTCCGTCCGTATTTTGACAGTTTGACAGCCAATCTAATCTTACTAGTGTCATGTCAAGTGAATCGTCATAGGTAAGGTGATAATTATGCCTGTAATTTTATAATTTTTGCAATAATATATAATTTTTGCATATATATATATACAACGTGTAACGGAAAGGGTATACATACCAAGAGCCAGGCTTCTTTGGATGCTAAAAAACGATATGGCATGGGTTTTTTAATCCTATCTCTACATGTTCGAAAGTTATGAGAACTTTTAATACATAGATACCAGAAACCGAATTTTTCAAATTGAAATAAATACATCACTAGCACTAAGTCAGCTGATCGGTGTCAATGAACTATTTGCTAGTAGAAATAAACCTCTTACTCCTGGTATTTCTGAATAAAGGGTTCCGTATGTTTATTTTTTGTTAACAAAGTAATACTGACTTTTCCTAAACTAAGATTATGTACCTACGATTAATTTGTCTAGGTATCAAAATATTACGAAATAATATTTAGGTACCTACTTGAACTACACTTTTTTTGTTTTTTTCGTAGTTTTTCCATTGTAGAAGATTACTTACTGATACTGATACTTACTGATACTTAGTGATATTCCACCCACCACCCACCTTACCATCTCTTTCCAACAACACAGTAAATACCTACCTAATTTAATAACAATATTCATGTAAATTTCCGAACGCTATCTTTTTTTGGTGGCCATAAGGATAAACGATGTTTTAAATCGATTTTTTATCCCGTGAATCAAAAAAAAATCAAAACTCAAAGTACTAGGACCGCATGAGTAACAGGAATTAATACTGCCGAGTTGAAAATCATTTGCTCACAGAACCCTGATTTACACACACAATGTAAATCATCATTGTGTGTATAACCCTAAAGTAGGTTTAGGGTAAGCGTACCTACTAGTTGCTGTCCCTGTAGTTTAAATTACTCCTGGTAAATACAACTTCAAATCCTAGATTTCAAAATAACAATGTATTTTGATTAAAGATTATCATTAATTTATGTTATTTTGAAATAAAAGCTCACGGCTCACGATTCTGACGTACCTATTACAAACGTACAACATCATAATATGATCAAATGTACCACATGTACGATCTTTAATGATTTTTGAATTAAGTACGTAATTGACTCTTGTTTTATTTATGCTCTGGTGTGTGATTTACTTTATGCTCTGGTGTGTGATTTACTTAAGAGATCATCGGAGTTTAGTTGAATAGGTAATATTAGGATTTAAAATAATATTGAACAATATTTTTTTATGTTAGTGGACATAAATTGGGACGGCTACCTTATTACCAGGGTAGTAGGGAATAACTTTATTTTGCATTATTGTTACCTATACTTTTTGCTCGTCAGTCAGTCATCAACTGTTTCGCGTGTAGGTACCTAGTGTGAATCGCCTGCCACCTGCCGCCGCCGCGCCGCCCGCCCTTTGTCGTCAGTTCGCGGTGTCATTTGTGGGCGCGAACTTCGCGCCGACAAAGGACACCGCCTGTGCGGTAGAAGTACGCTACTAAGAGGTACTAGGCGCACAGAATTACGGAAGAAGTTTATCGTGATATTATGCGAGTAACATGGAATGTTATTGACCCACGTAGTGTGGTGACACGTTTGTTATGATTTGAATTTAAGAAACATATGAAACCGAAAATTTGGTATTAATTCTTAGAGTATTTCATTTTGAGCTGAAACCCTTGCCATATCGTTTGTTATCATCCAAAGAAGCCATGCTCTTGGTATGTATATACCCTTTCCGTTACACGTTGTATATATATGAAAAATCTGTGATCGTTGTTATTTAATGTTTGGAAATAGGAAACTTATAAAAAATGTTACCTACTGATACTTATTAAAATAAACAATAAATAATTATGTAATAGGTACCAACCTACACAAGAATCTGTGATCATTATTATTTAATGTTTGGAAAAAGGAAACTTATAAAGGATGTTACCTTATGATAGGTACCTACTTATTAAAATAAACAATAAATAATTATATATACCAACCTACAATATTGTATGTTTTTTTGATAACCTGTGCAAAATTTTTCTTCCTAAACCTTTACCCATTATGGTACGTAGGTTAAATAAATAGTTAAGTAAATTTTTTAAGTAAAGATTTATCAAGTTAAGTAAAGTAAAGATTTATTTCTCAAACCACAGTTCTTTTACACTATTTTAACTTCTTTTAGGGTAATAATAAATAGGTAAGGTGATAATTATACTTACTATTATTCCTCTTGAAAACTTATAAAAAAATTTACCTGCCTACTGATAGGTGGGTACTTATTAAAATAAACAATAAATAATTATGTATATTTTTTTGATAACCTGTGCAAAAACGAATCCAGGGAGGATACGTTTCTATCCTATCTAAACCAGTATTATGGTAGGTAGCAGTTAAATAAATAATTAGGTAAATTTGACTTACGTAGGTACCTAATCATTTATTCGTTTTACTACTTAACTTCTCCTATGGGTACTGTGGTAGGTGTTAAAGAACTGGCGCTTTGAGTAGGTACCTATGTAGATACAGATACAACTCCACTTTTTTAACACTGCCAAAAAGGTAAAAAAAGGGGTTACCTACCAGTAAAAACGCACCTCTTGTATCTATTATGTTACACCCTGTATGTTTCTTCCGCATCGATTTGGACATCCGTATCGCACCCATAATGCGGATGTTCATGCGGATGTGACAAAAACAAAAAATAAAATAGACGCAACCAGTGACTGGCGCGTAATATCACCTTCAGAGCGGCAACGCATCATTTTTATGGTCGCGTCGAAATGCTTTGAATTTTTTGGCGGTAAAATGTTATTTTGCATATTGGAACAGAACTGCTTGTCCTAGAGATTCCAAATTTTTGGTACCGAGTGCACTAATTCATAGCTCGGTTTAGAGACATCAACCGAGTCTGTACCTATGGTGGTTCCTGAGATCTAACATGTGCAAGCTGGACAAACTTGGAACTTGGAAAAAGCTTGTAACTCATAGAGTTTTGAACAGAGACACTTCAAATATTTGGTACCTCGCTAATTCGTTTGGTACTAAATCTGGTGACTTAAAACTACCTTCTAGCTCTAGCCATTCCAGAGAACGAGCATATGCTACTTCACGTATCGTTACTTCAGCTTACACGTTGATGAAGTCTTATAACTCGAAAAGTTTCCTAGCTACAGACCTGAAATTTTTGGTACCAGGTGCACTAAATAGGTACTAAATCCTTGCGTTTACTATATATCTCTATCATTAGCCGTTTGCCCA
The DNA here is from genome assembly GCA_963576535.1 of Plemyria rubiginata. Classification (NCBI taxonomy): domain Eukaryota; kingdom Metazoa; phylum Arthropoda; class Insecta; order Lepidoptera; family Geometridae; genus Plemyria; species Plemyria rubiginata. Next base: position 8,179,997 of record OY754908.1, on the reverse strand, counting down.
CACTGACTGAGGCAGCTGGAGAAATGTTACTTCAGCTTACACACTATTATAAGCTTATAGCATCGTTGTTTATTTGGCAGCTAAATTATGATTCAAATATATGAGTGCACTAATTATGCTTTAAATATTGGCATTTATAGAAATTACATTTTCAATATGAGGAAGCTGGAGGCATGCACACGAAAATCACTATCTACTAAAACTTAGCCTACTGACAGACGCACTCAGGTATTCAGTTACAAAGATGCAGGTGGCTCCAGCAACTAGACGAACCACACGTTCGCGAGCGTACACGCACGTCTATCAGGTTTATTATGACATATATTATGACAATAACAAACTTCAATTTTTTTTGCCCCACTATCTGTTTTATTCTCGCCGGTGGGGATTATGACATTATTTTATTGTGGCCGGTAGGGGGCACACTTTAGAAACGTTTCCGATGGCAGACGTTTCTCCTTTTTATTTTTAAGTAAACAAAACAAGAGAGACAAAGCTGTTGTGACGATTCCTATCGGAAGTCGGAATAGTCCGAATGATATTCACGAAAAAGTATAGGAAGTTACGAGCTATGAACAAGGTGACCCTTAATTTAGCGACATTCTGTGAATAAATAATAATTACACCGACTGTAAAATAACAGTGCGTGACAAGAGGATTAGATGGCCCACCTTATATTTAGCGGTCAGGTTACGCTTAAATATAAAGCTTTCTTACATTCCGAATAGAGCTCCACCCAGATGTGCGGCATGGTCGAAGAATTTCCATCCAAATATAATACCAGCGAGGTCCACACCCATTATAGCTTTGATAGCCTGAAATAATAAATTAGTATTATTCTGTGGAACTAGGTAGGAAATTTAAAATGCATGTTAACCACGGACGTCACATGATAATACAATACGTAGTTCAAGAAACGAAACACACTAAACTATAATAATAATACATAATAATACAGGTACATATTTCCAGTTGTCGTTGCTCGGACGTAGGTATGTCGTGACGGATACCGTGTGTCCTAAATTGTGCTTTAACTCCATGCATTTTGTATGCAATTTGAATGCCACCCGTGGCATGTCCGCGCCCGACGCCTCTGTATTCGTCCCGATTTTGCTGCCTAACAAAGTAGATTAATCATCTAATGTAGATTATCTCTACTTTGTCAAGCAGCACTGGGTTTCAGTCACTCTCCACTCTCCTCTTTCAGCCGTCATTTAAGCATTTCGCTCCTTTCTTGTTCATGTCAACTTTCACACATTCTTCTTTACTACCCCTTGTCTTAAACCCATATAGTGCTAATGCTATATATTAATTTTAGTTACCGTGCCAGCACCAAATGTGTACATCGGCAGGAAAATGATGCTCAGCCTGGTGTCAGGATACTGTACGCAAACGTAGGACAGCACCGACATTATTGCTCCCGACTGGAACAAAGCATTTACTATTTTATAAATCACAATTTGGTAACCAAACACCTACCGCCAACTTATTAGAAAACTAACTACACTCAGCAACTCTGACAGTAAAGTAAAATGAAAAAGAGACTTTAGATGAAACTTTAGATGGTGCAACACCCTTGAACTTATTTTTATTGACATAATCCCCACCGGCGAGAATAAAAATCATAGTGTGGAAAACCCAAAACGAATTGAAGATTGTTATAATCCCCACTGGTGGGGATAACTTAGTGGGAATTATGATAATAAACCACCAAATCGGTCCACATGTGACCCGAAACCTAAGGAAGGCTAATTGTACCTATTGCATTTTACTATTTTTTGTTATGTGTACATTTTATGTTTCTGAATAAACTATTATTATTATTAATTAGACAGATATGTACTATCCTGCTAATATTATAAACGTGAAAGTTTGTAAGTATGGATGGATAGATGTTTGTTACTCTTTCACGCCGGAACGGCTGAACGGATCTGGATGAAACTTGGCAGAGAGATACATTATAGTATAGCACATAGGCTACTTTGTATCCCGTGGGAATACCGGGATTTAAGTCTACGCGGGTGAAAACGCGGGCCGCAACTAGTTTTCTTATAAATATCTAGGGTAAATGTGTTTACTTACAGCACCGAGACTTAGGCCAGGCTGATTCACCATCACCTTGTAGAGGAAACTGGCAAAACTGCTGATGACGCCAGAGCTCAGGTACAAGGCAGTGAACTGTTCCTTTCCCAATGATGCTATAGCAGCTGTGGAAATAGACAAATATAGAATAGAGCTTAGAATAGAGATTACCTTTGATCGAGCTTTCAGAAACTGTCAGTAACGGTTTTTGAAAGCTCGATCAAAGCTGATCGGCGTTCCAGTCACTTGCTTTATCCTACTAATATTATAAACGCGAAAGTTCGTAATGATGGATGGATGGATGTTTGTTACTCTTTCACGCCGGAACGGCTGAACGGATCTGGATGAAACTTGGCAGAGAGATTGATTATAGCCTGGAATAGCACATAGGCTACTTTTTATCCCGTTGGAATACCGGGATTTCAATCTGCGCGGGTGAAACCGCGGGGCGCAACTAGTCTTATCTAATTTGAAGTAAAAGCTGTAATAGCAAGTGACTTGACAGCCGACTAGTGTTGATCGATCAGAAACTGGGGGTTACTGCACAAAATCTTGCTGAGAAAATAACTGGTTTTGGTTTTTTATTTGAAGTTTGTCGAATTAACATCTAATGCCTACATACAAAAACTACTCTAGCCAAACATACAAAAACTTTTTTTGTATGTTTGGCTACTTATACGATTTTGGAGCCGAACTAACATGGTTGTTTAGAAGTACTTACCTACAACTCACATTAATAACATATGCCAAGAAAGGTTTGAATATTGTCAAAATGTTAAACTGAAACTGAAAGACTGAAACAGCTTCACGACTTTGATCCCCAGACATGGTAGATATATCCCCTTAAATCTCATGGTACCAAACCAAGTATAACTCAGATTCTTTGGGAATGTCTAAGGGGGGTGGTCATATTTATAAAAATAATCTGAATCTCGGAAACGGCTCCAACAATTTTCATGAAATTTAGTATGCAGGGGGTTTCAGGGCGACAAAGCGATCTAGCTAGGATTCAGCAACCGAGCAAAGCTCGGTCACCCAGGCATTATTTATTTACCTGGCATGAAACTGTACAGCACATACATGTTAGCAGCTAAATGCAGAGGTGAGTGGTGGCTAAATGTTGACAGCAGCATGGGTAAACAAACTGCACCTGAAATAAAATAAAAAGAACCAAAATGCAGGCAGAGAAGAGACAAGTGTTACAACTATAGGTATAGGAAGTTCATAATGAAGGATCGATAGAGAAACATAGGTACCTAGTAAACCTTTAAAATAGGCTAGTGCAGGGCTTCCCAAGCTGTGCGTCGGGACGCCCTGGGGCGACGCAGCGTCGTAAGGCGATCCACAATCCACATAGACTGTGTTGATGCGACCGAATCGAATTAGCACTCTTATATATTATTGCAACTCTGAATGTCCAACCTGGGCTAGTGGATAGATAGATGAGTGCTCATGTGTGGGTATACTAAACAAGAAAATAATGACTTACTGCCTGAAGGGTTTGAGCAAAAGTATTTGACCATAAACGGTTGCCACGCCTTGACTCGCCATGCACCGAAAACCATCACATTAGCAGCAAGTATTGGATAGAACACTTTCTCATTGTTATTTAGGGAGTTCCACCATTTCTTCAGGGGGCCAGGTTCACTTTTCTGCAGAAAAATGTGTGTCAGTGATCACCTACTATGTATCTAGTCTAGTATTTGTATTTTCTCATACAACTATGAGAATTTGTGTTCGGGACCAAAAAGATGTTTTTTTTCTCAGTGACACAGATAAGTAGATTTTTAACCGACCTCAAAAAAGGAGGTTCTCAATAAACAAAAAAAAACATAAAAAAACCATTCGAGGTTTTTTATGTTTTTTGCCTCAGTACTTTTAACTGGGTGCATTGATTTTGAAGATTCTTTCTTTTCTGGTGCTTCCCATGTGGTCCCATTTAAATATGAGTAAGATCTGACGATTTGTTTTTGTAGTACATGTATTTTTTTCCAGTGTATTAATTATTTATATTTCATAATATATTTAAAGTCGGTTTTTTCTTGAAAGAGTTATTTCTTATTATGTTCGCACTTACAAACTGGGTAATCTTTTTCTGTTGTGCTCCCAGCCATGTCGAAGGCCGCCTGAACAATGTGTAGGCGTGAGCCCGCAAGGTTTCATACTCCCAGATTACACAACCAGCTAGACTTGCTCCAGACACCTGCAAAGTACCATTTTGTAAAGCTTCTGGAAATGTTTGATAGAAGGTTTAGAACAGAATCATGATGATTGGTGTTACAAATAAGAAGCAACAGTGGTTTAAACCAAATTTCAAAGAGATCTGTGAAAACTTCTATGTAGTTTGTTAATAAATAATAATAATAAATAATGCTGGACAATCCACACAGCACTATCTAGCCCCAAACTAAGCTATTCAAAGCTTGTGTTATGGGTACTAGATAACTGATATATTTAATACATTATATACTTACATAGATAGATATTTTTATTATACATAGAAAACACCCAGACCATCGGAACAAATTTCTGCAGATCGTACACAAATTTGTTCCAAGGCGGGAATCGAACCCGCAACCTCTTGCGTCGCAGGTAGGCTCTCGCCCGCTGCGCCACAGAGGTCGTCAAACGTAATAGGTAAGTACATTGTCGTTGCTGTGAAATCTAAATTCGTCTTACCCCAATTGTAAATAAGAGTGGTCTGACCAATCCATTAGCGTATAGAGGTCCTGAATCTACGTGGAAGTGCTCGAGAGAATCCTGTTCGAACTTTGTTCGCCGGGCGCCTCTCTTGGAGTTGTGCAGTGAGTTACGAAACTGGTAGCGGCCATTGCTAACAGAGCTCTGAACTTGCTTTAGAAGCAAAGGTTTACTGAAACAATATGTAGTACATCGTCAAAACCAGGTAGATAATGAGGAACATAGAACAAAATCACTACCTACGTACCAACAATTCGTCAATTCTGCGGCAATCCAGGCATTTCTAAAGAACATGATAATGTGTGTGTTATTTAATAAATTGCTGCGTTACATTATTTGTTAATAATATGTAAGTCAGTGTTTGTATAATTACAAAATTTTCGACAAAATTTCATCAAACCAAAATTCAAATACAAAAATTACAATAGTTGGCGTTGGCTGTTGGCATGACATGACAATTGACATACATGACGACAAGATCTTGGATCAGACGATAGGTGACATCTTGGGATAGCGAGGGATTTAAAGTACGTCACCCGAGCCAAAAATATATTTTGCTCCCGTGTGGTACACTTTACTTTTCATCACCCACTATGAGAAAATAAAAGGCACCTCATATTTTATCAGTTTTGACTAAGTACTAGAAAGGAGGCCAAAAAAACAGATTCTGAAAAATTATTGGCGCACCTATTGCATTTCTCCATTCAATAAAATTACCATAGGCTTTCATATATTTCTCCCGGGACTTTGCAGGTAATATTTATCCATCACATTTCTTGCGTCAGTTCTTCTAATAGGTACTTTCAGGAGTTAATTCTATGCTATCACTGTCACTTGAAGAACTGATTTTTCAAAACAAAACCATGAATTTCTAACAATCCGTGAAAATTTACAAAAACGCGGGCTATATTTCGCGCGTTTTTAAATTGATTTCTTTTTATTTTACTAAGCCGGCATGGCGGTCTATGGGCCGTCGTACCAGCCAGTCCTTATTCAAACGATATTTAAGTTCGAATGACAGCCTACGTAGCTCAGTTGATAGTAGCTCTGCCTTCTGCGCCGTAGGTCGTGGGTTCGATTCCCACCGTGAACAAACATTTGTGTGATGAACATAGATGTTTGTTCTCTGTCTGGGTGTGTTATATAATATTATAAGTATGTATTTACAAAAAAAAAAGTATTATAAGTAGTATATCAGCTATCTGGTTCCCATATTACAAGCATAAGCTTAGTTTGGGGCTAGACAGTGCTGTGTGGAAAGTCCACCAATGTTTATTATTTTATTTATTTATTTCTTCGGCGCTGAACACTGAAGATGTTCCAAAACAAAAAGGGACAAAAAGGAAAGTTAATTCCGGCGCACTTATTTAAATAAATGCGCCTGAATTAACTTTCCCGCGCACTTATAGTTTCATATAGAAAACACCACGGTGCACATAAAGGCGAACCAAGTCGATCTTTTCGAATAGATGGGATGAAAAATCAATTACCTACTCTACTACGGCTGACAGCCCTCGGCTGTACTATTTTGTGTAGTAGGTAGGTACCAATTAACAATCAATATTTACAATCATGATTTGAATTGGAATGGGCGAAGTACCGCTAGCTCATCTGGTTATAAATTTTTTTGAAATAAACCGATGATTGGAAATGATCTTCTAGGTAGGTAGATATTTAACCTGCCGATACGATGCCTGGTTCGACACGTTTTTTTGTGTCATGCTTTGTAGGTATGTGAAATAATTATGTGCATGCGATCTAGCCTTTTCAGTGTAGTTAAGCGACGCGACCGTTAATCTCCCATCCCGGTACATCCAGTAAGTACTTACATACATAAAGGGCTCTTTATACAAGCCGTACTATTGACAATCACTTTTTTATTAGTAGGGTTGCTTACAGAAGTGGGGTACCTTTGCCCTTGGATTGCGCATGCTCCATTCAGTCTGAGGCCGTACGACCCTTGCCAACTTCAGTGTACGGCTGAGGATCTCAGGGCAAACTGTGCATTTCATCGTAGCGAAATTTAGGACTTTAAAATCCTACATTTAATCAAAGTGAGTACAAGTTCCTGTGTTAAAATTAAGCATCGTTAAGAGTAAGTACTTAGCCTAATTTGTCGAATGATGGAACGTTCAAGGCTCAATGCTATTGACACGTGGTTTAATTAAAGCGATGTAATAAATATTCATTAGGAAGGTAGGTAGATACATCTTCGTATTTTCTGTAGTCCAGATTCTGATTCCATCTGAATCAGTCAAGGTTCTATTAATTGCTGGCCGGTAGGTACAGGAAGCTCCACTTCTGATAGGAATCTGTTTGAGCTTTCAGAAAATACCTATGCCGCGAAATTTCGTCAAATGGCGGCGATTCGGCGAATCAATAACTCAGAGCATGTGATGTGGACTTTTACAATTGAACAGAAATTGCTTTTTTCACAGATAACTAATGATACCTATATAACCTACGAGAGATTCGATTTACCTACCAAGGTATTGCTCTTTGAATTAATAGGCCATTGAACGCGAGAAGATTTATAAGACGTAATTATAGACATAAATAAGATAGTAGGTAGGTAACTTGAATTTATGACACTGTTATGCATGCAAATAAACTTTTATCTTCCAGAAATGATGAAGCCGAAGCTAACAAGACATCGTTGCCTCCACGAAACATCACTAAGAGACTCCGTCTTGTGACGCACATAAGCTAGGACACGATCATTTCCATTATTTCATATTAAAAACCCCTGGTTTACACGGTTATCTTGCCTATATACTAAGTTAATTATTAGACTACAAATATTTTCTCTTGGAATTATTTTTGTACGTGTCACTTCGTCACCAAGTGTTTAAAAAATAGCTTAGAATAGATCGTGATAAATCGTATCATAAAAAAATGTTAAAAATATGTGAGCAAAGCTTGTTGTTGAATGATTAAAATAATCAGGAATCGGTGCTATAAGGAAATTGGAAACGCAAAAATGCCCTAGAGGAATATAATATTAAGGCTTTGCAATGGAACCGTACTCTGAAGAATTGTTTTGGCTCGTAGTTTGTGGATTTATAGTGGCGTTTGTGTTGGCTTTCGGGATTGGAGCCAACGATGTTGCCAATTCTTTTGGGACCAGTGTTGGGTCCAAAGTGCTGACTCTCACCCAAGCCTGCATACTCGCGACGATCTTCGAGATAGCGGGCGCTGTTCTTATTGGTAAGTAGGTAACATCGTTTCATAGAAGATTCTTAAAAGCAGTGTATTTTGCCTGAATGCGATTTATTTTATTTTTAGGGTACAAGGTATCAGACACCATGCGTAAGGGTATCCTCGACGTATCCTTGTATGCCGATGGTGGTGAAAAGCTTTTGGCTGCCGGTTGTCTTGCCGCACTGATAGCTGGCGCAACTTGGCTGATCGTGGCCACTGCCTTGCGTTTGCCGGTCTCTGGGACGCACTCAGTGGTTGGAGCCACGGTTGGCTTTACACTTACAGCTAAAGGACCAGTTGGCGTGAGGTGGTCGACGCTTGGCGCTATAGGTAAGAATTTAACTTTACCCACTATCATTACTTAGATTCTCTACCTACCTATCCAACCCGGTCTACATTATATTTACAGATTTTATGAGTCGTAAAACCAACCTACCCAGAAGGCATGCATGTCATCATAACCTTCCAAGTAGGTACCTACTACCAACTGTAATTTATTTCAATTGTACGTTTTCATGTTATAAATAAAAATAATACACGCAGGTTCTTCCAGGTACAAGTACCAACTGTATGCCTATAGACAGGTAACATTTAGGTTACGTATGTAGAGGTCACGTCATATAAAAAGGACGCTCATTTATAAGTTCTAGGTTTCCTAGAGATTCATCTCATGTTTAATTATTTCCAGTTGCATCCTGGTTTATCTCTCCAGTGCTGAGTGGCACGGCATCAGCTCTCATCTACTGGGTGGTGCGTCGGTTTATACTCCGTGCGAAGGATCCGCTGAAGGCAGGGTTGAAGGCATTGCCGTTTTTCTACGGAGCCACTCTGGCGGTGAACGTGTTGAGTGTCATGCATGATGGACCGAAATGTGAGTTTTAACACGAAGTACCAATTTTTTATTAGATTCATAGTGTTTACTACACTTAAGGAAATCACAAAGATTTTATAATGTCCAAAAGTTATGCTCCGAGCGGGATTTGAACCGACCTTCCCCTTGAAGCGCAGTTGGTAACGCAGCCCCGTATCAAGGGGAAGGTCGCTGGTTCAAATCCTGCTCAGAGAATAACTTTTGGGACATTATAAAATCTTTACGAAGTACCAATATTTGACTGTTGGGATGATGTATGGGACCAGATAGCAGACGTTCTAGAGAAAGGCCAGGTCAGGAGTACCCTAAACCGACGAGCATGTACTATGAAGAATGTTATGAGATTGAATGAAGCGAAAGTGCATGGTATGTCAGGATCGGAGCAAGTAGAAATCCGTGATCTCTGCCTTCCCCGATATCAGGTACCTATGTTAAACTCTTAAATTATGCGTGGGTAGTTTCAAAAGTTATAACTTTATTAGTAGAGCTTCAACAGGCTGACGTCAACAGCTGACTTTTGGTAGAGAATTTAAACGTACCTATACCTACTAGAGTTTAACATTATGCCTTTGTATATTCAAGCGACCTTACTACTACTATCTTACTGACTAGGTAACTTAAATTTGTTCAATGCTTTAGATGAGAAGTTTGTTCAAATCCTCGTTGGTAGAAATTTAATGGATGATATTTTTATCCATAGTGCTTTCGATGGACAACATACCGCTATGGGGAGCTTTGGCAGGTTCGGTGGCACTAGGCGCGGTAGTAGCAGCTTGCGTGCGACTCTTCCTAGTGCCACATTACCGCAAGAAACTTGGACAACCACCGGTCAACTTCTCCTTGGGAGTTTCCAATGGTAGAGTTAAAAATTGCTTTATAACTTTCAGTTTTCTGGCTCTACATTTATTTAATTTAATTCATTTATTAAATCAGACAATTTTGGTCCATATATTGTTAGTCAACTTACAGGCTAACTTATTTGCTATGTTAGTACCTATTTATAATAAAAGAAAGAACCGGGTTTATGTCCAGGAGTTTTTTGAATAGGTTTAATTTTGTTACGTCTTTTATAATTTTGAACTTATTTGCGTGTCCTTTCCAGAAACGACTCCGGCCAATACTCCAACCCACTCTAACAAGGGTAGTGTCGCCCACAGACCGACATCTCTCCTGTCAGAGGATGGCAAAGTGCTTGAAGCTATTGAAGAGTGCGCTGAGATGGTCACACTCAGTGATGCAGACAAATTGTCTGTTGGTCTTATGAACGCCAGAAATCGAGCTCTGCTTGCAACAATGGACGACTGTAGCATATTATCGCGTAGCTTAAGCCCTCCTAACAAGTCCAGGCTTCAGCTCATAGACGCAGACCCACAGATAAACACCTTGAAATATATCGATGAGACTTTGAGCTGCTGTAAAAGTCTGGATTCTGCGCAACTAATGAGTATGGGTGAAAGCTACGATTCTAGGAACGGTTTTTTTGGAGGATCCTGTGATACTATAGCAAGAGGAGAGTTCGATAGGCTTGCAGCAACGAGGGCTTTGCCTGCAGTGGACTTTGAAACGCCACCACCCAGAATTGAAAAGGTAACTTTGTGCTATTGGAGAAAATACCTTGAGACTAGATTGAAAATTGCAAAAAACTAAGAGCAAAAGCTGATGACACAATTTGGAAGTGTAGCTTATATTATATAGCACTACAAGCAGCGCCCCGCGGTTTCACTCGCGTAGTTTTAAATCACGGTATTCCCACGGGATTTATCCCGTGTTATTCCATATAATATAAGTAGCCTATGTGTTATTCCAGACTATAATATATATCTCTGCCAAGTTTCATCCAGATCCGCCGTTCAGCCGTTCCGGCATGAAAGAATAACAAACATCCATCCATCCATCCATCTATCCATCCATCCATCTATGCTTTCAAACTTTCGCGTTTATAATATTAGGTAGGATTGTAGGTACCTATATGTTTCCAGGCTAGAGAATGTCCCGCGTGGAGCACCGATCGCGACTCCAGCACACGGCTGGTCGGGATGACACCGAACTCCAGCGCAGCGCCACTCCTGCGGCCGCCGTCTCCTCCGCCAGCACTGCCACCGCCGCCGCCAGCGGACACTTACCGGCTCTTTTCGTTCCTGCAAGTCCTGACTGCAACGTTTGGTGCCTTCGCGCATGGAGGAAACGATGTTAGGTGAGGGATTTGATACTACCTATGTGAGAGTGGTAAGAATTAATTTTTGTGCGATAATGACAAGTTAGATCGTTTTCAGTTTTTTAACTTCCTTTTCGACCAACAAAACTGGACTTCAGCTAGTAAAAATTTTGAAAAATCTTGTGGACGTTTTTGGATATTATTTCATTCTAAAGGCTTTCTCTAACTATTTATTGCTGAAATCAATCAAACAAAAAAAAGTGAAAAAGTGAACAAAATGAAATTAACAGAATGAAACAAGCAAGAAAGAATGCAACAAAACCAGAATTTGTATTTTTGTGGTTTTATTTTCGTTTAATTTATTTTATACCTACTTTGTGTAAATTTTTGAATTTTTAGAGTTGTAATCTCTAAAAATTCAAAAATTACATAGTTACAGTTAGGTACATTTTCTTTCAATAATTGTCCTAACATGAGCAATATAACTTTTAATATTGATTAAATTTATTTTTTATTTCCTTGCATTTTTTTTAAGAAAAGCACTATATATGCCTCGGCCGAAATGGCAATTGCCTGTTTCGTATTATTGAAGTCCTCGCCTGCGGCTCGGCTTTCAAACTCATACTCGCCCTGCAATTGTCTATTTCGCTGCCTTTGCAATAATGTACTATTATTTATTAATAGCAACGCTATCGGACCTCTAGTAGCGCTCTGGTTGCTTTACTCTGAAGGCGGAGCTCACGCCAAGGCAGAGACTCCACTCGCCATCCTCGTGTTTGGCGGAGTGGGCATTGCACTTGGCTTGTGGCTATGGGGACGAAGAGTCATACGCACAGTTGGGGAGGACCTAACTAGCATCACACCTGATACGTAAGTAATCAAGGTATTTATTGAATAGGAAAACAAAATGAGAACATGGCCTTCTTTAAAAGGCCTTTGACTAGTCTTGCCTGAAATACCTAAATGTGAACTATGGAAAGGCTCATTTCGATCCTATAGGTACCTAACTATAACGTAGGTAGGTATCCCCTCAAATCTTGTGGAACTTTATTGATTGCTTATTGATCTAAGTAGAGTACCTACCTGAGTAGCTTACTTTTGTAATAACTCCAATAAGCCCGAAAAAGGCGTGGTGGTAGTACTTCCCCGGACGAGCCCTTCATAAAGAGCTTTACTACTGCCGCTCCTACAGATGGAGAGCATTTACCCAGATTTTAATATATTTGAGTTATTAACTTATTTTATTTCGTGTTGTTTGTCCAAAAGCGGCTTTACAATCGAGCTCGGAGCGGCTCTGACCGTCCTGGTGGCGAGCAAGGCAGGCCTGCCGGTATCGACCACACACTGCAAGGTCGGCTCTGTGGTCTGCGTTGGCTACTTCTCCGAGAAAGCCGTGGATTGGAGCTTATTTCGGTATGTACTTAGTAACAACTCAACGAAGAGCGCACGTTATTTTAATTTAATTTAGTATTTTTTTTGTTTAAAATATATAACTTATTTCAAACTAGTGTTTTTTATCATAATTTAAAATAATACATAGTTATGAGTACCAAATAACATACACATGTCAAAAAACATATTATGTGATTTGTGTGTATCAATATACAATTTAAGTATCGAGAACATTATACATTCAAAACGATATATACTAATCTAATAAAAGTTATTACGCAAGTTTATTACGCATACAGCGCAATATACTTGCGAAATTTTAAGTATATAAGTGAAATGTAATTTATTTTTTGAGAAAATAAATAAACCAGAAATTTTAAGTTGCGACTTGCGACTCTTTTTTTTAATGATTATGAAGGTAGGTCAACGGTGCCGCCGCGGCGCCGGCGCGTCACAATATTTTTCATCTCATCTATTCGAAAAGAACGACTTGGTTCGCCTTTATGTGCACCCAAAGGTGGTGTTTTCTATAAGAAACTATAACCGGAATATGCACCGGAAAGTTAATTCCGGCGCACTTATTTTAATAAGTGCGTCAGAATTTGAAATTGCCGCGCACTTTTTGAATTTGGATTATCTTCGCTTTAAGTTCGCCTATGTACTTCATTTTTGTGCAATAAAGAATGTTTTTATCATTTCTTATATTATCTTATCTCTTATCTTATCTTATCTTTTATTTTCTCATAGTGGGTGATGAAAAGTAGAGTGTACCACTCGGGAGCAAAATATATTTTTGGCTCGGGCGACGTACTTTGAATTTTGATCCCTCGCTACGTTCAGGATTCTACTAAAGTATCCCTCGCTAAGCTCGGGATTCTACTCTAGAATCCTTCACTTCGCTCTGGATTCAAAAAAGCGCTCTCGCCGTAAAAATATGATTTCGCTCCCTTAGGATACAATCTACTATTCCGACCTAAGGCTGGTTCAGAAGCAATGCCCTTTTCTTCACCATCAAAATGAGAAGGATCGATTCTCGCACTCAAAATCAATACACTGGCGTTCATAAAAACCAGGCCAAAAACCATAGACAATAACACTGTGGTAGGTAAGTATAGTTCGCGTCACGCAAAAAGAACGCCGGAAGGAGGGGGAGGGGGTGTGTTGGCGCGAGTATTTTGTATGCCCAAACCCATCCCCTCCACTGGTTTCCATTGTTCTGTTTGGTTGACGCGACCTATAACACTGAAAAGATTTACGACCTCTGCAATCTCTACTCTAGACAAACAGTACTACGAGATTCGAGCGATACTGTCTTATCGACTGGTTTGTGTAAAGCGACAGAATTGGCGATACATAAATTGTATATTGCGACATCTTAGTAAGGGTCGGTGAATGACACATATTGTCACGTTATTTGGCACCGACCATATACCTACCTACCTACATACTGTGAACTGAGGAAATAGGCGTCAACGGAAATCCTATAACCATAAGCTTTAATAAATGTGGTCTTTGTTTCAGGAATATAATATTCGCGTGGGTGGTGACTTTGCCGGTGGTGGCAGCTATAGCAGCACTCTCGATGTTGGCCTTAGAGGCATCTGTCGTCTGATCTCAATTACTATGTTAGGTAAACAAGCATGAAACAGCCTCGTTGGTCCAAAGTTTGCGTACTAGGTATTTTCTATAACAACTCTACGTGCTTTCTTGATGCCTACAAAAAAGTGGCCATAGAAAAAGGATTAGAACAAAACACAAAAAGTTACTCTTCTCTGCAATCAGGAAAGATTACTGGGTCATAAGTTTTATCTTGTTACTAACATCTATGGACCAAGTCTGAAATAAATTATTATTATTATTATAATGAGACTGCAAGCAAGAAAGGACGATTAGTTGGGTAGGTAGGTACCTACCTAATACCTCAGTCTTCAATTGAATCTCCTTAACTAAGACATGCCTAGGTACAACAACAGAAACAATCCATGAATATAGACACATAAATGATGAACACGAATAGTCAAGTATTCACAGAATACAGAAGAGAGCCTAGAACCTAGCTAAGTCGTACCTACATATCCCGTTCATACAACGAAAAAAGTTATCGGAAAACATATTTAATATTATCACCCGCAAAAAAAATCTCATTATTACATGTTCACGTTGGTGAAAATTCGTGGTTATTTCACTCATGAAAAAATGCTGCTGGTTAATTCGGCTATTCTATTTTGGTAACCTACATAATCATCATGACCACCATAGAACTGGAAAAATCAAGGTTACATACCTAGGCATATCATCAATTTGTCATTGTTTGTTTGGTCATCAATTTTGAGAGCATTTTTTATACGCACCGTGAATTGAGCTCAAAGACTTCCGAGGCCGATCGCTTCTTTTTCAAAGCGTCTTTCGATAACCCTGACAGTAATCTACATACCTGCCTTAGTTGGCATGCATTGTTTGTGGTGGCACCGGCACGACTTGGTACCGCGCGGCCGCGGTGCCCATAATGCCATGCCGCGCCGCCCCTTTAGCCGCGTATAGCTGGTTAGACTATTTTTTATGAACTTTTGCACTTTAGGGTGTGGTTAAACCTAACAACAATATAGGTATTATGTCAAATAGGTAAATATGCTACGATTAAGGTACGAGACTTTGGGCCAGTAACTAAATCTTACTAATATACACGAGTGTCGATCCATTAACTATTATTAGGTAGGTAGGTATGTGGTGACATTTAGAAGTTGTTGAGTAAAGATAAATGAATAAATCAATTTTTTATTTTATTTTATATGAACTACTTAGAACCTTTTTATTTTTTGAAGTCGGTTAAAAATGTGAGTAAAGCGAAGGAAAATTTGACAGGGCGATTCGGCATTTTATGTGTTTGTCCCAAGGAATTTGAAATCTATAGGTATTCCTTGGTTTGTCCAAGGAATATAGATAAAAATCAAATTCCTTGTGTTTGTCCGGTAATAGGTAACTTTAGAATTAGAACCGTTGATCACCTGCACTGCACCACAGTGCATGGAATTTGGTAAGTCGATAGCTTTTTCTTGATACTTAAATTAACGGTTAAATCTGATGACGCGCTATTATGATAGGTACGGGGTTTTTTGTAGGGGCAAAACTAAAATAAGACAAATAAATCAAGTTACATTCATATGAAAGGGCTTTCTTTGGAAATTCCAAAAACATTTTTAATTTTTTTCTTGGACGCCTGGTTTTTGAGATACAAAAAAAGTTAAATTAGGTATGATAACCAAATTAACCAACGACCCAAGAGCTCCCATTTCTAAGTTTCATTGGCATCAAGGTTTTAGTACTGGTCTGTCAGTTCCATAGTTTTTTCTTAATTTTTTTCTTGAAATTAATTAAAGGGTGATATGCAACCTGCGGCCCGATTACGCTAATGTCTGGCTATCGAGATGGCATTCAGTTTGACATTGATCAAGGAAAAGGTATAATACCTACCTACTGTCTGACGAGAGCATTTGATTCCCATAGTGTAATAGCAACATATGGATGGATGGATCTAGTATCTAAATTCCTTGGATGGATGGGAATCAAATGTCAAACTGAAAGCTATCTCGATAGCCAAACATTAACGTAGGTAATTGTGCCGCTGTTCTGATGATGGTGCCAAGGTCTGTTCAGCGGAACTCTTCGATAAAAACTTGGTTACCATACTTAGTTACTTGGCGGTGGTCAGAAGCAACGAATAAATACTTCTATGTAATTCTCATTTAATTTTCCACCACCAGCCTGTATTAATTTATGGTTGCTGGATGGGCAGTTGTTATACCTACCTACCTAGTAGGTACCTAGGTTCGGCGCCACACCCGGGATGCGTCTCCCCGTCCCCTCGCTTCACCTAATCAAAATAATGTTAACGATAACCCTACTATGTATTATTATAAACGCGAAAGTTTGTAAGTAGGTATGGATGGATGTTTGTTACTCTTTCACGACCAAAGGGTTGAACGGATTTGGATGAAATTTGGCACAGAGATATATTATAGTCTAGAATAGCACATAGGCTCTTTTTTATCCCGTGGGAATAGCGGGATTTAAAACTACGCAGATGAAACCGCGGGGCGCAGCTAGTACTTATTAATATCTAAAACACCAAACAACCGGGGCGGTGCCCGGTCGGACGACCGAGGACGACGCAGAGTAGGTAGGTATTTATTACATTACATTTGAGATTTCGACCGCGTCCCTACGCTACGTGTTAACTCGTTAGAGAGTACTAAATTCTTTGGTGTGTTGCGTGGTTTGTCTTAGGCCGAAGAATTTGTATCAACCGGCTGGTAGGTAAGTACCTACTGTTTAGATTTCACTATAATCCAAAAAAATGTGTTTTCGAGTAATTATTATTAGCCTCTATTAGATATTGCTAGGTAAGCAGATGAGCCAGGTTGTTTCCCCAATGTTTGCTGTTTTAGGTAAGTAAGTTTGTTTTTAATTTTTCAAAACTATGGTACCTAAGTAGGTAGGTAATGGCTGACCTTGCCTTGGTTGCATGCTTCTGCTAGTCTACCAGATAGGTACATACCTAAAATATTTAAAAATATTGATGATGACGTAAGCTTCAGACAGATGGAATACCTAATCACAGAAGAAATAATAGTAGGTATACGTACCTAGTAGGCAGTTTATTAGTACCTCGCCAAGATCAATGATTAACTTATCAGTGAACTTACAGTGAACCTGGTGATTTTATTAATCCCCAATAATAAAAGTTGTTTTCTAAAACATCCGGGATTTATATTATTGTATACTAAAACTCTCTTTTCAAAAGGTTTCCAATCGGAAACGTCTCGGTCGTTTTTATCACATTTGATTTCGAAACCGAGTCGCTTCCTGCCGGAAGCGAAATACCTACCTAGATAATATCAAAAGCACAGCTTTTGATTACCTAGGTACCTATATTATTAGGACAGATTACCGAACAACTGCCGCATTATTTTGAATATGCTGCATATTACTCTACTAATTTTATTACTCCAGATTTATCCATTTGTCATTCGTGTCGCCGAGCAATTCTCAAAAATTGTCTATCGTGGGAACGTTCAGCACTAGTACCTACCTACTTACTATTATTTCTTTTGTGGTCCAGCTTCATTACGGAACTTTTCACTCTCTCATCTAGCTATCTAGCTAGAGTCAGTTTCACGAAAGAAGTTCCTTGGTTTCTTCGATTTTTTTATTACGATACTACATGATAAAAATGTCATAGTTTTCGAATTTAAACTATTTTTCTATAAATAATATAAATATCAAGGTACTTAGGTATTTCGTGAAAAGGACCTAGGAGTAGGTACCTAGGTCCGTTTAATTTGTAATTTACCAAATCCACCATTTTTGAGCTAAAAATGGTTGACCACATTCGAAGCTCGGGCTCAATTCCACGTTGTTAGCTTTCAATAGGAATATTTTTTTGTTTCTAATAAAGAAAATGGAGCGTGATCAGCTTCCCCAGTACCCACAAATGTACCCGCCAGTACATATCACGTCGAAGGACAACTCGGAGAGGCAGGCACACCAAGCCGGTGCAGGACAGCCGCCGCAGAATCAGGCAAACTATTTTTATTTTGTATACTTACAGCGAAGTCAGTAACTGTAGTTAACGTAGTACAGTTTACACGTAGTACTTACCACTCGCTGCGCGTTTCAGTTTCGACATGTTGAAAGATCTAAAATCACTAAACGTATTTTAGAAAAAACGCAATGAACAACGATATGCTATGCTCACATCGAGCGAGATTATCTCACAGTGGAGATGACGTCATATCTCGTTCGATAACTCATAACTAATTTAAAATCCCCATTATGGCCTTTCTCACCGTGCAGTTGCGAGACGCAACGTCGTCGTCAGTGAGTATGTAATCGATCGAGATTGACGTCATTTCCACCGTGAGATTATCTTGCTCGAATAGAGCATAAGACCCCATAATGTGTGCGTAGGTGAATAAAAACAACAACATAAAGATAAATTAGAAACCAATACATTATAAAAAAAGTACCTGCATTAATAGAAAAAGGCACAAAAATTTGTAGGGTTTTCTCTATTCCTTGGAAAAAAGTACATTATAGCCTTGATTAAAGATGAATGAGCTCTGGTCACCCACTTTAACACTGACGTCATCATTTCAGCTTAAGGACGTTCACTGCTGAACATAGGCGTGGTGGTTAGGACGGTACTTGTACCTATTTTTATATCACTTAAATAAGCTTGGGGTGTGGCGGGGTAGGTATGCTGGGATGGGCTTTATTTTCTACCGGTTGCTTGCTCAACTAAATTTCATACGTCATTTCAATTACCGTGCCGCAATGATTATTTTGTTGTAGTTGCGAAGTAAATAACAAATCCGTTTGTGAGAAGGTGAGAGTCTTTTTGTTCGCGAGTAATAACCTGTATATCACTGTAAAATATTTATGCAAAAATAAATTTATGTCTATTTCAAAAATTAGTGTATGGGGAGCATTGGGCACTGATTTCTGTAGGGTGTTTTGGGCATGCCCAATGCTCCCTCCGATGCTTCTTTTATTAGTGAAATACTTTTTATCTATATTTATGTAAAAACTCTATTTATGTACCTCGTAACTCGATCGGTTTGTGCGATAGCACGTTGTAAAAATTTGGAATAAACGTACTGTTGCTGTTTTAGGGTCATATACTTCTGGGACCAGAAAACACAGTGACAACATGTGTTTTTTGCCACGCTTCCATTAAAACTGCTGTCAAGTACACCAGTAATACTCGCACTCACATTGCAGGGGCTCTATGGTGCATGATTTGGTAAGTTTTATTCGTCATCTAACTAAAAACGTATATAGGTACCTACTTACAGAAGTTAGAATACAACCGGCTATTACAGTTATCGAATAATAATGTTGTTAACCCTTACTAAATAACATTTTCTTACTTTACATTTTTTTATTTACCTACTTTACTTTAAATGTAAAGGGACAAAAAGTAGCAAAATGTCGAAAATCCTAAAAAAAACTATAAACTACTTATTTAATGGCGTACCTATAGGTACCTACGGTAGAATACACTAAATATATATACATCAACACATTAACATCAACACAAATATATTTAACATCATTATAACATAACATTCTGCAAATATGTAGGTAATTTGACTATAAAGATACGCAAATTTTGTTTTTTATTTTTGGTAAACGCCCAAACTCCTGTACATAAATTGGTAAAAAAAACACGTTTTTGTGACCCAGGTAATAAGCTCGCGGTTAACCGGTATGTATTATTTTTGTAACGTATTGCTTATTTTTTTCAGTTGCCTATGCTGCGTTCCGTACTCATCTGAGTCGGCTAAGAATGCTGACCACTACTGCCCCAACTGCCAACGTTACTTGGGCACATACCATAAGTAACATTAACGTTACACAGAAACGAATCTTTACCAGTTGATGCATTTTTATTACCAACCTGGGAATCTCGGAAACGAGGAACAATAGCAGGCAAAAACCTATGAACAATAGCGACAGAAAAGAATCAGTAAAATAAGTAGTTGCTTGTTGATTAACAATCGATATAGGTACATATGTAGCACCTACCTACAAATATGTATAGGTACATTAACATATACGGTACCTACTTTTATAAAGCTTTTTAATAATACGACAGTTACCGAGCGAGCGATCATTCATTTGCTGCTAAAGCTACTGTCCGACTGTGGAAACAATCCGCAAAAAATAAATATCGAAGAAAAAAACATCGGCTCTCACCACTAGAAAATTGTACTATTTAGTTAGGTACTTATCCTTTTCCAGGGTTAGCTCTGTGAACGTACCTACCTACCCCATAATTTGAAAATTAGTGTGCCGATTTGTTTAGTTAAAAGAAGTTCTTCTTTTTTTACTTATGGCTGTTCGAGTTAGGAACATACATACACAATAAATATGTCCATGTTTCCATTCCAATTAAAACCTTTTGGACCCCAAAGTCTAGAGAACACGGGAGTGAGTTTGTGCCGTGGCCACAGAACAGTTCTGTGGCCGTGTTGTTCAAAAGAAGTTCAAAAGGTAGCAAACAAAATAAGTTCGAAGCAGGAGCCAATGATGCAATAATAGGTAGGTATGCCATTCTGAATCATTCCTTGTTCGATTTCGGAGCCAGAAAATATTGTTATTTACTTTATTTAACTAACGATTATTAGTTTATAGTTGTTTGGTTTGTGGTTAGGCCACTGAAAAACAGTGCCTTTTAAGGATAAAATATTAGTAAGCGTTGAATGTTTCCCTATGGCTTATCGTGGTATTTACCATATTTACACAAGTTGGTACTTATGCAGTGTAACAATGAATTACCTTTAGTATCCCGAAAGGGGGTCAACGAATCAGCGATGTGAACAACAATTATTGTATCTATGGTATTGTGTACGTTAGACTCTTCAGTTAATAAAAATAAGGTAGTTAGGTACCCACTCCCTTAACCAGGAAACCATCCAAGTTTTGACAACTCTTAATCTGACGTAGGTACTCTTAAAATTCCTACTGCTGCTTGTATAAAAAAAAACTATGCAGTTTCTTTAATAAACCTATGTATGTACTTAAAATTGTTTTCCTACTTCCGATGCGCCCGTGTCTTTCAACAGATGGGTTAAAAATTTGCTTGGTGATAATAATAAAATTAAATTTTGATTCTTATTTTATTTTACAAAGTTCATGCATCTAACCTTATAAAATACTATCTGTACAAAATCATCTCAAATCATCTAAGTACAATTATTAAAATTAAATATTGACGAAGGTAACCATACCATAACCATCCTGAACAAAAAAGTATCCTAATAATTTTCGTGTTACTTTTGGGTTAATCCCACTGAATAACACCTGTTACACATTGTAACTTTTTTCTCGTTCAATAACAGTGTGACCGAATGGGAATATAAGTCGCAATGTGTAACAGGGGTTACTCAACGGGAAGCTTTCGTCCCATTGTGTCAGCGTGACTGAAAGGTGTTACTCACCGGGAATAACCCTCTCCAGGGGCGGGGCGATATCGCGTCATTTTATATTCGATTGCATCGCAACTTAACCATCAACTTTGTCATTGTTTAGTATTTCGCTAACGATTTGACAGAAAGTTGAGATGACGCTCGTACGTTGAAGCCTTGTTGAAGCTGTCGAAATATCGTTTTTGAAGTGGTTCGCCAAGAGTTACCAAAAACCCACTGTTTCTGGATCATAGTTGAACCATTGAGAGCGTCACTTCAATGTAATTGAATGTGATGCACGACCATTAAAATAGCGCGATCGCAGCCCGGGACGCATGGACAAAGTTATAACAGAATAAATAACAATTATTATATTATGTCTCGGACGTTTGTCAGGCGACGTATGATTGGTTAGTTCTTTCTGCAGCCTAGTTCAGAAGCGGCTAACACGTCGGTCACTGCTTTTCTCTGAATTGCTACGCAAGTTCATGTTTCGCGGGGTATTGCTATATAATGGACAAAGTTATAACAGAATAAATAACAATTATTATATTGTGTCTGACGTTTGTCAGGCGACGTATGATTGGTTAGTGCTTTCTGCAGCCTAGTTCAGAAGCGACTAACGCGTCGGTCACTGCTTTCCTCTGAATTGCTACGCAAGTTCATGTTTCGCGGGGTATTGCTATATAATGGACAAAGTTATAACAGAATAAATAACAATTACTATAGGTGTCGTGACGTTTGTCAGGCGACGTATTGATTGGTGAGTGCTCTCAGCAGCCTAGCGCGCCGGACGGTGGCGGCCTCGCGCTGTATTTCCTCGCTGTTGTTGGCGTTGAGTTCGAGCGCGCCGGCCGCCTTGACCGCGCGCGCCCGGCGGCCGCCCTCGCCGCGCCGCGCGTGCATCGCCACCGCCACCTCGAGCAACGTGCCGTCCCACAGGCAGCCGTAGTAGCCGTCCATCGCATCGGCGGCGTTACTCGTCTGGAAATAACAATAAATCAATAATGCATTAAGTATCCCTCACAAAGTGAGGTGATCGATTCTAGCCCAATGACTTTTTTGTCACGATATATATATATATATCACGGTAACTGAAACCAAATTCAATAGGAAATTGACAGTTACCGTGATCGGCCCCCTGCTGTACCACCTCACTTTGTGAGGGATGCCTAATACATTATTGATTTATTGTTTTGTTACTACTGGGGGCCGATTCTAGGCCAGAAACTTTTTTGTCCCGATAGATGTATATCACGGTAACTGTCAATTTCCTATTGAATTTTTACAGTTACCGTGATATATATCTACCGTGACAATAAAGTCACTGGGCTAGAATCGGCCCCCAGTTATAACAAAAATGGACAGTAACAAAACAATAAATCATAATGCATTATGTATCCTTCACGAAGTGAGGTGGTACAGTAGTAACAAAATTGGACAGAAGATCTGAATACATTTTATGTTAGGACAAAATATTTTCACATACACAAAGAAAAAATATATCAGTCTGAAAAAGAAAAAAACTAGACGCAGCACATTTTTAGCAGAATGATGTTTCGTCAGCGCCAAAAAATTATCAATCGAATCAAACATTCAATTGACTCACAATTTTATTAGGGATCACGTTGAAACGTAAGCTTGGTGCAGGTACAGTTCCAAGCGACAACGCCTATGATTTGTCTTTTTCCATTTATGTGGGATAACTAGTTGTATGACAATGTACGTCGCCTCGTCGGGCGCGCGCTTGCTGAAGCGCCGCGAGCCGGCCGGCAGCGCGCACAGGGGCATTATTCTCTATGACATAGGAGATACCTTGCCTGAAACAGTGTGAAGTCACAACGTGATCTTCGACTATTCTTTATGACATAGGAGCTACTTTGCCCTAACCGTGTGACGTCACAACGTGATCTAAACGCCAACGCGATTGGATTGGTCATAGTGAACGCGCGGCGCGGCGCGCGAGGCTCGCCTCGTCGGGCGCGCGCTTGCTGAAGTGCCGCGAGCCGGCGCCGGCAGCGCGCACATACCGCATCGCTAGTTGTATCACAATGTACCTTCTCGGCGAGGCACTTGAAGGCGGTGGTGTAGTCGGCGTCGTCCGGCAGCTGGCAGAGCGCGGCGGCCTGCGTGGGCGAGTTGAGCGCGAGGCAGCAGCGCGCGGCGCGGCGCGCGAGGCTCGCCTCGTCGGGCGCGCGCTTGCTGAAGTGCCGCGAGCCGGCCGCCAGCGCGCACAGGTAGCGCCGCAGCGCGCCGCCCCACCGGCTCTCCGCCATCTCCACGTCGCCGTACAGTCGCAGCCTGCAATATACAAACGTTAGTATTGAATTCAATCAGATTATAATCATTCCTACTCTTCAGTCAGTTGAAGTACTAATATACCGCCTGCCCAATTAAGTTTGCATGCGTGAAGAAATGGTACAGAATATCTTTTGGTATTTCTATTTTACACTTCCTTTACATATAGGTACGTTCATATTTATTAGGTCTTCTATACTTATCTGTAAAACAATTGAGTTGGTTTACGCATCTTAGAACTCCTTTTAGAAGACATTGCGGTCTGACCACACACATTTGTATACATAATAACAGACATGAAATGCTTGCCTTATCGTTAAAAAAGGAATGGGAACGAGAATACTGCCTAGCAGAAAGCCGTAGTAACTAATAACCTTTCTCAGTTATAAAACTATGCCGAACTGACTTCTTTGACCTAAATACCTTATTTAAAGTTACTTTTTAGCATAATCAACCCATATTTTTCATCCTTGATATTACAGTAAGTAATCTCCCCAATTTTTTAGGGAGGGGGGGGGGGAAGGACAAAGCTAAGGTAAAAACTGAATTTTAAGTACATTGAGAATGAAAGACCTACCAGGGTGTATTATAAGGGTACAGCTTCAAACTCCTCTCCAAGAGATCCGTCAGAGATTCTAGCACATTTTTATCGCTATAATTATTGATGTTCGATATCGTCGCCGGCCAGAGTCCCGTGTACTCCACCACTAGTTCTAGCGACGCATCGTCTATGAGCAGATTGTATATTCTAGCGAGGAGTGATAGCATAACGCCAACTGCTATCGGTTCGCGTAGTGTTGCCAGAAATGCGTTGAAGAAGTTTCTCGCTTCGGAAGCGTTCGGGCCATCTCGGTCGCGTCCGTGAGGCATCCCGCTGGCGTTACGTTTTGTGCCGCTCATCGGTATGGCATAGACTGAAAGTGCTGAAAAGATTATACAGATTAAAATTAGTTTGTTCCATGTTCTAGTTTTTTCATTGTTCTAGGATTGGACGCATGGAACTGGCCCCTAGATTCACCTAGCTATAAGACGTTTCAGTGATCCTTGTGATTCAACTGTATAAATTCCAAGACTTTGATTTGAAATTATACATTATTCAGGTCTATACACCACTATAACTAGCATTAGTAGCCTCTGCTGAAACAACCCTTAAATTTTTTTTTGGTAGTTACAAAATAGCGGTGTATAAACATAAATAAGTTTTTTTTTAATTCAATAAAACTAGTTGCTCCCCGCAGTTTCACCCGCGCAGATTTAAATCCCAGTATTCCCACGAAATAAAAAGGGCCTATGTGTTATTCCAGACTATAATGTACTTGTGTTGGACTCCTGTATCCGCATTTAGACTCTAAGGTGGTCCATTATGCGTGAGGGGTGATTTGGCTATAATTGTAGCCAGCCTAGCTCCTCCCAAAAGCGCAGAAGCTTCCTGGGGGCTTCACAGGCGTGGAGGAGTGACCTGGGGGTTTCTAGGATTTGATGTCGTTGGGAGGCTACGCCCTCGCATTCCAGGACTACGTGGGCAGCTGATTCTTCGGATAGGCAGCCTCTGCAGAGTGGACTGTCTGTCGCTCCGATGTTGTAGAGGTGTTTGTTTAGTGGGCAGTGACCTGTTATGGTCCCCACAATGGTTCTTAGGTCTCGTCGTTATAGGTTCATTAGGCGTCGTGTTAGCCTGGGTGAGGTGGCTGGTAATGCTGCTCTTGACTGTCTGCAGTCAGTCGTCCGCGTCCAGCGTAGTTCGTGTTGGTTTTGGTAGTGTTGTCGCATCCATGTGCGTAGCTGCGAGAATAGCAGAGGGAGGAAGGGTGCCGGTCCTTCGGTTAATGTTTCCGATCCTCTTCTGGCCAGCTCGTCAGCGGCGTCATTTCCAAGGGATCCACTGTGTCCTTTTATCCATTGTAGAGTCACCTTGTTTTTGGTAGCAATGCTCTCTAGGGCAAGGTGGCATTCGTGTATGAGCAAGGAGTTGCAGTTGTGGCTCTCCAAGGCTCTGAGCGTTGCTGTGCTATCTGAGAGGATGTGGATGTTGTAGTTGTCGATTCCTCTCCTTTTGATAGCTGTTGCAGCTTCGGTTATGGCTGCACATTCGCATTGGAAAATTGAGCTGTGTGCGCCTAGTGTCATAGTTATGTTTATATTGAGATCCATTGAGTGCACACTGGCGCCTGTTCCCTTCTTGGTTTTTGACCCGTCGATGTATACTCGGACTTCATTGATGCCTGATTGATCTCTTGGTTTTTCGTGTGTTTTTATTCGGTAGTGTTTCTGGAATATTTGTTGTTTGGGGCTCCAGACTATAATGTATCTCTCTGCCAAGTTTCATCCAGATCCGTCAAGCCGTTCCGGCGTGAAAGAGTAACAAACATCCATCCATCCATCCATACTTACAAACATTCACGTTTATAATATTAGTAGGATCACAAGAACTCATTAGAAATGCCTTTTTCTCTTGAGCAAGCCCAGCCCAGAAATTAAATAAAGGGATCTTTGCTTGATTGCAGCTAGATAGTGTTGTGTGAAATATTCAGCAATTTATTATTGTTATTAATTTGTACATACCATAGTCCCAGAGCGGCCGAGGAAACTTTCTTGTGCCTTTCCCTCTTTGCAAGTCATAGCAGGCGATGCACAGCGCAGAAGCTAGTTCGCCGGGGCCGTTCACGACGGTCACAGCGCCTTCCCACTCACACGAGTTTATGAGGCCACACCAACATGCTTCTACCACCTGTAAAATACATGACAATAATAATAAAGCTATATATGCTTGCATTCTGGCGAAAGGCTTTGTACTCAAAAGAATCAGTGGCTCATTCATAAACAACGGTCACTTGCCATCACACTTTGACAAATACACTTACCCTCTTATTCATGACTTGAAAGTGATAGTGTTTCAACTCGTCAGTCAGATCTGTTTTTGAAATAGAACATTGAAAATTAAATGCACTAGAAAAGTGGACTCTCACCTGGGGCCTAGGAATGATGCCGTCACCCGAAGTGACCGCCGCTATACACGCTTTGCATTTATTGGCCAACACCTTCAAATTCAATCTATGATGAGGCCATTCACTTATCATCACATTGACTTGTAGCAACAAAACTTCCCAAGAGAGGAGGCGGCATAATCGGTACAAGTTGGGGTCATTGCCCCCGCCCAGCTGATTTCGTGCTTCAACTTCTAATACTGAAAGGAGATTTACGGCAGTGCGGGAGCAACCGGATTCAGCTCGCGCCCTGGCCGCTCCAGACACAATAAAACCAAAGTCTTGCAAGAAACCTCTAGGTAGAGATACAAAAGCACCCCCCAACCCCCCTGCTGGTTTCCAAGATGGACTAAGCTTCCACATAGGCAGAGCAGGAGCCGTCATCGCCAGCTTCACTAAACACATTCTTACATCATCAGCAGTTGATGCTTCAATAAGCCTTTTCTTCAGCCTTCCCATTTCTAGTTCAGGCACAGTGTTCTGCTCAAATTCTGCCATTTCCCAATCGTCAGTCAGCAGTTCTTTTGGTATGTCCATGTTCTCATCGTCCATGTTGATGGGATCAATCATGATAATCTGCTGCTGCTCATCAGTGATCAACTGCTTTCGTATTTTCAGAGCTGAATCACCGACATGCTTCCTCAAGTACTCATCTATTTTAGCAATTGGAAGACGGGATTGAGATGTTGCTAGATGTAAGAAGAACATTCTGAGGTGGTCCCAATCAGCCTCCGATAATGTTGATGTGAGGACAGGCGCTAATGCCCAAAACAGGAGATCAAAAAATTTACTCCCCACAGTCTTAAATTTGTTGAGGAAATCAGGCTGCGTAGAAGGGATTCCTCCTTCGAGGGCATATCTTACGGCATTCAAAGCTGATACACGGTTTAAAAGATCCCTTGCAACAGTGAAAGCACCACTGGAGGCAGAACCTTGTATATCCAACTCTGCTACTTGCCTATGTATCATTGGAATCTCTCTTTTTAGATTGTCAGCCTGTAACACAGCTATGATCCCAGCATAATGGTTAGCAATAGATTCTTGCAATTTCTGTAGCAGTGAAGGTTCTTCATTCAATACTTCAAAACCTAAGTTCAATGCCCTGATGTATCCTAAAATGTCCTCATTTGTCATGCTAGCATAGTAGAAGTCACCCCAAGGCATCTGTTTCTTCATTCCATATCCATAAATTGAAACCTCTCTTTCCAGAAGATTTGAATTCTCTCTGCAGCCAAGAATGTTTTTCTTAGCTAGCTCATGTTGACCATAGAAGAAATAGTTGAAGCAAAGGTCAAAATGTATTTGCATTGCAAGTTCATATTGACTGATGATAGTGTCACTGATGTTCCAATTGTGGTTCATATCATCAGATAGATATGAGAGATGAATAAATGTATCCATGACAGGTATTTGGATTTTTCTTGGCTCCTTACGGCCCATGCTGGGAGTAGAATCATGATAGGACAGCATGTCTTCTAAAAATTTCAGGCTATACATACGGTTAGCTTCACAAAGCCGTAATATTTTTTCATAGTTTTGATTGATTGGGGTGTAAGTGGGGTCTCCTGGCATACCAGGCCTGTAATTTCAACATAATATGTATTAAGTTTATGTTGTTAATATAATTCAGTTTTTTTACTTAATCAACATGAATATCATCAGCCTAAATAAGTCTACTGTGGGGTATAGGACTTGCACATATAGTTTTTAGATTGAACACTTCTTGGCCTTAGATAAAGAGTATCCACCAATGTCATGTAATCTTTACAAAGTCGTTGGTCTATCAGATTGTGGTGTCAATTTGAGATCCTTGATTCTCCATTAAAAAATTACTAACACATTAATCATTAGTTTTATTATTCAAGGTTGGACAAACACAAACAGTGAGAACTGGACTGGCTTAAGAAATAACTTTATAGATACATACTTACATATGCATATATGACATTTTAGTGACTTTAGCATGGAGTGCTGTTTTCACAGAAAACCGGATCATCCATCGGTGGTAAAGGATCAATGCAAACTGCACCTGTGGTAGTTTCAGTAACTCAGAAGGTACTTCCTAAAAAAAATATATTGTGTGTGTATAGTAGTAATAGGCAGAATAACTTTCTTTGTATTTGGTTTAGGCCCAGTTGATTGGAATAGAATAATTACTTATAGTTATGTCACAAGCTCTTAAACTAAGATAAGCATATTATCTGGATTCCTATTATCGATTAGGAATATATAGTGTTACCCACAATAAAAAAGTATGTCATTTTCATTCCACATAATGTTTGTTTTGAATTTCAGCATTGTTGTAATAACTAAAAACACCTAATAAAACCTGAGCCACTTTTTATTCAAAAACTTTATAAGTAAATTACCTGAGGAGGTACAGCAAAAGCTGTATTGGTAGCCATGTAGACTAGATCTTGCATAAGTTGCTGTTGTGTTTGGGGTGCCAGCTTTTCTTCAAATATATCTGAGGAAATATAAAAAAAGAATGAAACAGATAACTATGTTGATAGTCACCACTATATTTTTTTATCAGGCAATGCTTCAACACTGTTAACAACTTAGTTACCAACATAGTTTACATTCATAAAAGTGGTTAGAAAGGAAATCTATAAAATATAAAAATAAATATATCTTGGTGGACATTACACACACATTTCCCCCTAAATTACTCCAAAGCTTGTGGTATGGGGAACCAGATAGCTGATATCTGATACACTACTTTGATAATTTTCTTTGTAAATATATACATAAAATATTATATAAAATGGGCAGAATGTAGCTCCAATCTGAGCAAAGCTGTACTATTACAACTAGGCACTGAAATTTTATTTAAGTAAATAAATACTTTTTTACTATCACATGTGAATGTTTTTAAAAACATCAAGGCAAGTAAGTATTTTAATATTGAAATGGTCTCATACCCAAATTCCAATGCAGTGAAGCGGCCACTTTGAGGGCAAGTATCTTCAATGCAAGTTGTTTCTTGGAGTACTGAAGTAGAGCTGGTGTGCCTGACATCGGAGGTGTGGGTGGAGCGTCAATATCCACAATCCGCTCACTTGCAGGTTTTGAGTTAGCATTTTTGTTCTCAACCGACAGGAATTCTTCTATGAGCTCACAAGCTGATGGCTCTGTAAAAGAATAATTTTTAAGATTTCAAAGAAGTGATGACAATGTTTAGGTCAACAACAAAACCATACACCACCATGTAGAGGAACCAAATACCTATCTGCAAATCGTAAAATACCTATGTTATAAAACTCAGACATGTGTACACAGATGCCGTTTCCGAGATTCAGAAAAAAATTTAATTTTTCAAGAATTGCTCGTTTACAGGTACATTCATTCAATAACAATCAGATCAATGAAAATAATGATATTACGGTGCATACCAGGGTTTTCCTTTGCGAGGTGTTTCTTGAGGAGATCTGGATCAAGAAGAAACTCAAACCAGAGAATAGTGTCCGGTGATAAGGGCACAGTGCCCGGTCTCAGTAAATCCACATCCATTATCAATATGCGAACAGCCTTCCAATGTTTTCACGTGTCCAAGTTGAGGCACTAATAACTACACACTTAAATTCTACACACAGTACATACTATGCTTTTCTATGTAAAACTCAAAATATTGGAGAATCAGCACAACCTATTTCCAGCACACACAATTTGACACAAACAAAACAAAACAGAAAAAAAGCAACTTTTTTTCATGTCATGTGGAGAGGTGCCACTGGTGCCAGACTGTATACAATTTTAAATTAAATTAGCAAATAACAATAACTACGTACGTGTGCCAGACAGACCATGGTCTGTGTGTGTGCCAGACCAGTGTTACCAGGTCAAAATTATACACTACCGTGTTGACAGTTTAAAAATACGGTGTTTCAGCCCCAAATTACCGTGTATGGACTGAAAAATACCATGCATATTACCGTGCAACATCAAGAGAAAATGTCATATTTTTCAATATTATTTATTAGTTCTTAATCATCTAAAATGTGTCGCACGAAATTAAAAGTATTGTTTCACTGATTAATGCACTGTGCACTTGCTAAAAATCAAACACCAACAAAATTATTGAAGAAAAAAAGAGTGCGAAGCGAGTTACGACTTTGCGAGAAAGCGATTCATTCATTCAATATTAAACAACCAATTTTCATACACTTTGATTGTTTTACTAGTGGGCAAAGGGCATACTTTTACATTTAGATTTTCGTCAATAATAATTATTTACATATTGACTGTCAAGGTAATTCATAATTAAAAATACCGTAAAAAATGACACGGTAGTGAAGCATTACCGTATACCGTGTTCTAGCCAAAAATACCGTGCATCTACGGTAATTACCGTGTACCTGGTAACACTGCGCCAGACAGAGGTGGTAGAGGACTAGAGGGTGGGATACAGTGTTGCCAATGAAATTTTTAGGCAGCCGTGTACACGAAGTGAAAAAGCCGTGTTTCTAAGGAAATTGACCAAGGGTGGGCCGCCGTAGCATTGCTTAAAAAAAGGAAAAAGCTTAATTTACGTTTTTAACATTAAAATCCTTAAAACAGCGACATTTGAGTAATTTATACAAATTTTCTCCATTTCTTTAAAAAAAATTATGCAAATTATTTTCTTAACCTCTCGATTTCCAATCTTTAAATTTTTGGTAATTACATTGAGGTGGTGGATTCTCTGCAATCATTTTGCTGTTGTTACTTTTCGACATTATAGAGCCATTCCTCTCAAATTCCCTCCTGTCCAACAAGATTTGGGTGAGTGGGATGGCACTATGGTCAAATTTCATGCATCTGAGAAACTTCGTACAAAGCAACCCGTGAATTAATTAATTACCGTAGTGTTAGCAAAAGGCCGTAGATTCTGCTACGGCCACAAGGATGCGGCCGTAGGCCGTAGATTTTGTGATTCTTTGGCCAGTAAGCCGTAGAACACGGCAATTGCCGTAGCATTGGCAACACTGGTGGGATACCAGTGTTGCCAATGAAAAATTTTAGGCGGCCGGCCGTGTTGTACATGAGATGAAAAAGACGTGTTTCTATTCTAACGTAAAAGAT
Organism: Plemyria rubiginata; assembly: GCA_963576535.1. Classification (NCBI taxonomy): domain Eukaryota; kingdom Metazoa; phylum Arthropoda; class Insecta; order Lepidoptera; family Geometridae; genus Plemyria; species Plemyria rubiginata. Next base: position 8,148,281 of record OY754908.1, on the reverse strand, counting down.
CAACGCAACGGTGGGCCGAAGCGCTGCTTAAAAAAAGGAAAAAAGTTTTAATTAACGTTTTTAAAAGAAACCTTAAAACAGCACCATTTTGGTAATGTTTGCATCTATAATTGTTTGAACAACTTATGCAAATATTTTCTTAGAACCTTTCCAATATCCTTCGACGACCTCAGTGGCGCAGCGGGCGAGAGTCCGCTTGCAACGCAGAGTTTACGGGTTCGATTCCCGCCTCGTAACAAATTGTGTACGTACTGCAGAAATTTGTTCCGTTGGTCTGGGTGTTTTCCATGTATAATAAAAAATATCTATCTATGTAAGTACATAATGTACCTACCTATTAAATATACCTATCATCAGTTATCTAGTAGGTACCCATAACACAAGCTTTGAGTAGCTTACTTTGGGGCTAGATAGTGCTGTGTGGATTGTCCAGCATTATTTATTTATTGATTGAGTGAGCGAAGCGAACGAAAATCTTAGAAACAACTTGGGCGATTTGGCATTTTATGTGTGTATGTATGTATGTATGTTTGTATGTTTGTCCGACGATAACTTGAGAACCGTTTATCTGATCTGCATGAAATTTGGTAAGTCGATAGCTTGTACTTGAGAAATTTACTGGTAAGTATATGAGTAAAATCGGATAAGGGGTTACTAAAATATGGGGGTTTTTAAGGGGGCGAAAATTAAAAAAGTTACACAAAAAAATAAAGTTTTATGTCATATAAAAGGGCTTGGTTCGGACATTCCAAAACCATTTTAATTTTTTTTCTAGGTAGCCCAGTTTTTGAGATACAACAAAAAAGTTAAATTAAGATAACCAACGACCCAAGAGCTCTCATTTCTAAGAGTTTCGTTGGCATCAAGGTTTTTCTACTGGTCGGTCAGTTCCTTTGCTTTTTCAAATATTTTTTTCTGAAAATAAATTGATAAGGTACTTGGTTCTCATTAAATGGTGATAACGACCTGTTCTGATGATGGAGCCAAGGTATGTTCAACGGAACTCTTCAATAAATAGGCCAATTCAGTTGAAACTTGGTTACCATACTCAGTAGGCGGCAGCCAGAGAGATCAAACACAAAGTTTGGACTTTCCTCTGACTACCACTTCGTCACGTCACGAAATCTCAGTTCGAGGCGAACTACTAGTTTTAATATTAAATTGTTTGGTAAGTTCACTGAGGGCTATGTGGTGGGTTTTCTGCAATCTTTTTTGCTGTTGTTACTTTTCGACATTATAGTGCCGTTTCTCTCGAAGTCCCTCCTGTCAAACAATATTTGGGAGAGTGGGGCGGCACTATGGTCAAATTTCGTTCTAGGGTACCTATGAAATTAAATTATGTTACCTAGGTAAGTACATAGGTATCTTAATTATTTTAATATACATAGCTAGCCAGACATGTGCTGAGTTGTCTATAAGCATCTAGGTACCTAGCAGGCAGGGCATAGCTATAATGAGTATCAGATGATTACAAATAATTAGGTTGGTAGCTATAGCCCGCGGTTCACTGCTTGTTTCTTTTTCGCTACGCTAAACACTACAAACTCTGTAGTGAATTTAAAATTTAAATAAATGAGTGAAGCGAAAAACAAACTATACGTAGGTACTTACCTACATAATCTAACACGCCAGGTATATGAAGTACCTAGTGTAATGTGACCTACTGTCTTATCTTTGTTCGATAACCAATAAATTCTCTACACATTATGGGTTATTGTGTAGGTAGCTACACAGCTAGGTAGGAAGGTCCTACCAAGGTACTGTGCCAGTTAACATTATCATTTATCACTCAAACCAACAACCACTTGTATTTTACTACTTGTTGCAGCTGTGCGTATATTTGTAATATTTCAGCGGTGTTGTGTACAATATTGTGAAAATAAACGCTAAGCTAAATAAATTAAAATAATATTTTTATCGCAAAGGTTTCAGTGTACCTAGGTACCTACGCTGAAGTGTAGGTATATATTGTGTCAGATATTGTGTTCAACTAATGCCCTGAAGAATTTTATGTTTGAGATAACTAATCAGTATTGATCCGGCTAAAAACAAGTAAGCATTAGAAACTAGAGAATGTACCTAGTGTAATGTAAGTCTTACCCGAGGAGGGTTAGACTTACATTACATTATTATCTACTCATAGGCCGTGCGTTGTATCTTAGTACCTATGTTTTTCCAAATTTAGATTACTTATATATCGTTGTTTTATCATGCAATTTTCTGAATTGTTATTTGCGACAGGTTTTTTTTAAACTTTATAGAACGTTCTGGCCACGATCTCACGCACGCAATCTACACCCGCCTTTTGGCTATTCGTTGACTCGACTATGATAGTTTCCTTTACGTTTTGAGAGCACTTTGACTGGTGCTCATAGATGTTCGCAATAGAAAACTCATAAAGCCTCACGACTTTGGTCTCCATGCAACCACGATAGACGTTTATTAGCTGATTTGTTTTCCCTTTAAAAATTTATGTGCATAATGCCAGTACTCGGAATTCTGAAACGGTGAATGAAAATATCGTGAGGAAACCAGCATGTTGTAGAACCTAATAAGTTCTATAACATGTGCCAAGTGCTCGAAAGGAGCCTCTTGAGGCGCACTTAAAATACTTTCACCACACTATTTCGAAAGAAGATCTAGTGACACGACAAGAAGGAGCTGATTTGCCAAATACCAACTCTATTTGAGGATGTCTAAGGGGGAAGGCGAATACCTGTATACATAATTATGTACAGGGTGGCCAAGAAGTTGTGGATTAAACGCAACTAGGGGTTAGATGGGGTCATCAGCTGCCAAAAATTGTTCTATGGGAGGTCCTTAAGGTCAACCCCTGCAGTTATAATTTATTTTGTGTTTTTATGAGAAAATTTACTTGTTTTTACTAATTCTTATTAAAATTCAAATAAAAGTAAATATTCTCAAAAAAAATATTGTAACTGCACCTTACGGACCTCCCGTATGACAATTTTTTGCAGCTGATAACCCCAGCTAACCCCTAGATGCGTTTGATCCACGAATATTTGGCCACCCTGTATAAGGTTCAAAGGGACACGACTATTGGATACTGCATAGTGCTCAATAAACGAATTTTTCCAGTGGACGCAAATGCGTATCGACAGATAAACCAAAGCACAGACAACTCTGTGTGCATAGAGATGGACTTGCTGAACGTGGGTTCGGAGCCCGTCGGCATCCGCTGCCCGTACTGCTCGGAAGAAATTATGACGCGGGCGACGTATACCAACACTTCGCGTACACACATCCTCGCTATCATACTCGGAATACTCTTTTGGTGAGCAAGATATTATATCCACAACTAACAATATATGTATCTAAATGCGAAAGGATGTCTGTCTGGTTGTTATATGTCACGGCTAAACGAATGAAGAAGATTATTATTAGATTTGAGAGAAATTATAATTTGGAGATTTTAACATGAATTATAGTTAGAAGTTTTTTTCATTATAATTAGATGTTTACAGTGTCTATCGGGTGCTAATCGCGTTGGGATCTTTTGAGATAAATCTTACAGAACTGCATGTGGTCTCGCTACCATACTCGGAAAACTGTTTTGGTTTGGGGAGCAATTATATCCATAACTACCAATAAAAATGCGAAAGCATGTATATACATAACCTCCACAACAAAGGTTTTTCCTAGGGTGGAGATTAGTGAGCTACCACATCGGTCCACATGTGACACGAAACTTAAAAGCTAATAACTGTATGTACCTAGTATTATACTACTATTTCTTTTGTCATGTGTGTGTACATTTTAAGTTTATTTGAATAAATTTTTATTATTATTAATAATGTCTGTCTGACTGTTACTTTTTCACGGCTAAACCAATGAAGATAGACTTGTAAGTTTGAGTTAGAAGTTCTATGGGGTGCTAATCGGGTTGTGTGGGATCTCTTCTGATAAATCTTAGAACTGTGTTAGAAGCTGCAAACACTAAACTAAAGTTTAAACCACGGGTATCTAGCCCGTGGAACCATCGAGTTACTTTTCGCATAGACAAAGTTGTCTATGCTTTTAGCAAGCATTTGAGAGGATGTCGAATAGGAGTATTCAGAGGCGCGTCTTATTACATAGCACACGCTCTCGGCAATAGTTGGAAAACAAGTCTAAAGCGCGTCGCGTCGGTTAGCGCGTCGATGTCTTTTCTATGGCGTAGCGGCGACGTAGCACAGCGTAGCAGCTGCGTAGCAAATTTAAATTTATAATAAAAAAAATGTGACTCATCTTTCTACTTTTCGAAAATCGCATCGCAGTGATTATGCATACCTACTTAAGAGTCCGGTGACCCCAGCTCGCAATTTCAATTTGAGACGAGTCCAAAAATCGATCCGTGTATAGCTATCTCTGTTTAGCTGGTGCAGGCGCGTGTGGGGCAGGGACGAGGTACTACGTATACACGCACACACTCAAGCACCGCTACGGTTGTACTATTTTTCCTACGAAAGGTAGGTAGGTACCATAATCCTCTGCCATTGATAACTATTCGAAAGCGGTAGTTTAGGTACCCACTCACTCACCATGGCAACTATTTCTTTGGGCATGTCATGTGTGTAGTATGTTTATACTGCTTACCTTTTGCGTTTCATAGGTAGGTAGGTGCTTACATTTAGAAAAGTGCACTGTGCAAGTTTGGTACCTACTCCTACCTACCTACCTATTTTTAAAAAATATAAAAGTGAATACCTACCTATAGTTTGCTTTTTTTTCTTCAAGTTAGGTATTTGACAAGGCCTACGCACTTATACCTATCTCAAGAAACCTATCAATCTATCAGGAAATAGGTACTTACCCATGTAGGTAGGTACCTAACCTACCTCTAGTCCAGCCAAATTCGGTGGGACATTTTTGTAAACTAGCCGAATTTGGCTGAACTGTACCTACCTAGGTAGGTTCATCATAATTCGTCAAATTATGATCTGCTTCTAAAATAGGATTATATAGAATATGAGTAGGTAGGTACCTAGTGTACCTACCTACCTATTATTATGAAATTATGATATGACTAGCTGAACCCCGCGCTTTCACCCGCGCGTATTGTTTTACCAAAATAGCGCAAAAAATATGAAATTTTGATAAAAATATGCGTCGCACTCATCGCTAATGGCGCATCCACACATGCCGCCGGCTTTCAGACCGCCCTGCCGCCGGCTTTACCGGCGGCCAGCAGATACGGTTGCAATTTTCGCAGTAGTGTTGTGACTTATAAAATAAAAGTAAAAAATAAAAGTACTGCACTATCATCCCAGTTAAATTCTGTCATTTCGTTATTTATATGAATACGGCAACAATACCACTCCGTATCGAAGCCGCAAGCAAGCAAACTGCCGACGGCAACGAAAGAAAGCCGCGCGTGCCGCCGGCATGTGTGGATGCGCCATAAGGTAACCTTAGATCGACTGAGTGGTGGGGATCAAAGTTATGGATCGCGACAGTGTACTCGGGTTTTTCCGATTTAGAGCCGGTGCGTGACGGACGTGTGCGACCACAGAAATATGTTTTCTCTGTTACGTGTGTGCCACGCTCCGTAAAATTAAATGCGTAGTTATAATACTTTTAATTACTTACTGCTGAACTGATTATTTAGTTCAGTAAGTTATTTTACTAATAGAAAACTACATTATCCCTGAGTAGGTATTCAGTTACCTACAAATTTGAAGTTGTACCGTAGGTACCTACCTACCTTGGCGGAGGCGGCGGCGCGCGGCCCGCTAAGCCCCCCCCCCCCCCGGCGCCCCACGCTTCGCCAGCCACCGCGCCTTTGACGCCGCTCGCGCATTCCACCCGAGATAAAACCCTAAATTAGTATATTTTTTATATATTTGTGATATAAGAAAAGGAAACAAAAGATCGATTTAAAATTAGGTAGTGGTAAGTATAAACAACCGAATCAATTTACTATTGAGGTAAGCCTTGTGGGGTAACCATATCGGTAAAACACTACGACATGTACCTATAATGGTAGATAAAAAAAAATATAGTGTGAGATATTACGGCTTGTTCGTCATCTCGCGGGTTATTACCTATTTTTTTTGTCATCAACTCGCGGGCCCATAAAAGTACAGTCATTATAAAAAATGGATTGAAACCAAAGTAAGTACCAACTATACTTCGTTGGTCTGGCTGTTTATGTATAATAAAAAATATCTATCTATGTAAGTATATAATGTATTAAATACCTATATCAGTCATCTAGTACCCAAAACACAAGCTTTGAGTAGATTAGGTACTTTGGGGCTAGATGATGCTGTGTGGATTGTCCAGCATTATTTATTTATTTATATAGACCTTTAAAAAAAATAAACATTGATATGTAGCTAGACTGCATCTACTTATTATTATATAATTTCGATTGAAAAGTACGGAATGAGGCAAGGTTACTAACCCCCGGTTTCTGAAAGCCCGATCAACACTAATCGGCTATCAAGTCACTTGCTATCTCTATCTAATTTGAAGAGTTCTTCTCCGTCACCTGTTGAGTGAAGCAAGGTTGCGTGCTTGCGCCAACTTTATTTGCTTTGTATTTCTCTGTCGTGTTCAGAAAGTTACCAACCTACCATTTATTTATAATAATTCGTACCGTCAATCACACTAATAGTTACTTCATTGAAAGAAAAAAATATATTTATTTATCAAAAAATGGAAAATGATATTTGCAGGAAAATGATATAATTTGCATTTCAATCAATCTCTACCTTTCCGAGACACCCTTTAGGTAATAGTAAGCATCAGAACCACTGGACCATGTTTTTTTTTTTTTTGTACAACTAGCTGATGGAACAAGCAGATGGCCTACCTAATGTTAGTGGTAACCATCACCTATAAACAAAACATTTCCCCGTAGGTCACGCACAATAGGAACGTGCCCTACGATGCACTGCCCTGCGTCCATCAACTGTTCGATTTTTTATAAAATAAATATAAATATGTATAAATATTGCTGGACAATCTACACAGCACCATCTAGCCCCAAAGTAAGCTACTCAAAGCTTGTGTTATGGGTACTAGATGACTGATATATTTAATACATTTTATACTTACATAGACAGATATTTTTTATTATATACATAAACACCCAGACCAACGGAACAAATTTCTGCAGATCGTACACAAATTTGTTCCGAGGCGGGAATCGAACCCGCAACCTCTTGCGTCGCAGGCGGACTCTCGCCCGCTGCGCCACTGAGGTCGTCAAAGGTTATGTTTGGAAACTATCAATATTTATTACCTTTTTTGAACTATTTAGTACCTCAATTAGACACCCTATAGGTAATAGGGAATTTGACAAATAAAGGTGGAGGGAAATCCGGATCGTGCCCAAGAAGAACTCAAGAATCCAGACATTTCCGCACGAGTCTGATCGCCTGGTGACGCTATGGCTCAATTTTACAACAGAACGGCAAAGAAGCGGCGGTGCAGTGTTTCGGTGTAAATAATCGGTAGTTTCGGTGTAAATAATTTTAAACATTTTGCTTATTGCTATAATGCATAAAATCGCTTGAACAGAGCTCAAATTCTCTGACGAATCCGTAGAGCGCAAGCGAAACAGTACTTTACGGCTATGACGATAAAGTTTAAAACTGCCAGCAGCTTCGGTGCCAAACTAAATAAAATAGGTACAAGTTCCAGTCTGCGGCTTCGCACACGTTATTCTGTGTCTTTCTAATCGTAATCTATGCAAAGTTTGGAAAACAATGAAGGGGATGTCTTTGCGCATAGGTACAAAATACTTGCGAAATCACACCCCCTCCCCCTCTATCCAGCGTTCTTTTTGCGTGACGCGCACTATACATAATAATTATCTACGGATGTATCTAGGTAGGTACCTACCTACTTCTCTACTTCACTTACCTAGGAACATAAGTAGGTATAGTGCGCGTCAGCCAAAAAGAACGCTGAAAACAGTGGAGGAGATATGTTTGCACATAGGTACGAGATACTCGATTATTTATTATTTATTATTATTATATTCTGCAATAGAATAGGTACCTATAAAAGAATAAAATACGAGTATGTACATACCTACCCTACTTGCCTATTATTGTGAAGTTATGAAATTGACGACCTCTGTGGCGCAGCGGGCGAGAGTCCGCCTGCGACGCGAGAGGTTGCGGGTTCGATTTCCGCCTCAGAACAAATTTGTGTACGATCTGCAGAAATTTGTTCTGTTAGTCTGGCTGGGTGTTTTCCATGTAAGTAGGTATAATAAAAAGTATTTATCTATGTAAGTATAATTATAATGTATTAAATTGAATACCTATAATTGTATCAGTTATCTAGGTTGTACCCTTATCACCAGCTTTGAGTAACTTACTTTGGGGCTAGATGGTGCTGTGTGGATTGTCCAGCATTATCCTATTATCCTACAAATATTATAAACTAATATTATTAATATTATCGTCCGGGGAAGTACTACCACCACGCCTTTTTCTGCCGCCAAGCAGCAACGCTGTGTTTCGGTTTGAAGAGTGTGGTCGCCGGTGTAATTACAGGCACATGAGGCTTAACATCTGTATGCCTCAAGTTGATGGACGCAGGGCAGTGCATCGTAGGGCACGTTCCTATTGTGCGTGACCTACGGGGCAATGTTTTGTTTATAGGTGATGGTTACCACTTAACATCAGGTGGGCCATCTGCTTGTTCCATCAGCTAGTTGTATAAAAAAAAAAAAAACGCGAAGTACCTAGGTATGGATTTTCCCCTCCTGGCGTTTTTTTTGCGTGTACGCACTATACATAATCTAGGCACCTACCTACTTATCCTACTATGCTAATCCCGTGGGAATACCGGTATATAAAACTACGTGGGTGAAACCGCGGGGCGCTACTAGTCCTACTAATATTATAAGCGTGAAAGTTTGTAAGTATGGATGGATGGATGTTTGTTACTCTTTCACGCCGGAACGGCTGAACGGATCTTGGTGAAAATAGACACAGAGATATAATATATCTAGTCTGGAATGACATAACATAACATAACATAACATAGGCTACTTTTTATCCCGTGGGAATATCGGGATTCAAACCTACGCGGGTGAAACCGCGGGGTGCTACTTACTGGTTTATTACAATAATGGATGTTTTTTTGTTATACGTAGAAAACACCCAGACCAACGGAACAAATTTCTGCAGATCGTACACAAATTTGATCCGGAGCGGGAATCGAACCCGCAACCTCTTGCGTCGCAGGCGAACTCTCGCCCACTGCACCACAGAGGTTGTCTTATTTTTCCTCCCCTCCTTCCAGCGTTCTTTTTGCGTGACGTGCACTATACATGTAGGTACCTTCTACCTAACCCACGGATTTTCTCTATTCCGTGACCTAACCTACCTAGGTAGTAGGTAGGTACTTCCCTTATTCACATACCTATACAAACAACATGTTAGATAGATAGGTACCTACGTAAATACATATTTACTCTAAATATGAAAACAACTAGGTAAGTAAATTATGTAATAAAGTAGGTACCTAAGTAAGGTAGGTATAATGAGATCCCCCATACGTTCCGAGTTCATAACAAGAACCAAACGAACTGAAAAATATCGAAGTCCGTAAACAAAGCTACAAATAAACAGGTCGTAGTACCTATGTAGGTACCAATTGTTTCCAACAACCAAAGCGGGAAATCTCAATCCAAGCCAGCGGCACAGTCAATATATTACTGAACAAACAAATACGCACGCACGCACAACACAGTAGGTAGGTAGCTTGTCAGGACACTGATTTAGAAAATAACACATAACAATAGCCTCTCATACCACAGTACCTAGGTGTAGGTACCCCTACGATGACCTCCGAATGAGCCCCGCCGCGCTCCAGACCCTGAGCAACGCGGCGGCGGCGTGGAGGCGGCGCGGCGGTGGCGCGGCAGGGCGGGCGGCGCATAAATAGACACGTTTCATTCAGACGCTTCAGTCTGTGTGTGCGTGCGAACTTGTCATGTCCGAGCGATCACACACACAACCATAGTTTCCCGTCAGCGTACGCCTCCTCGTGCACGGTGCGATAGCACTAATAGAAGTTTGAAATTGGCGTGATTTTGGTTGTATTCCTTAATACCAAAAATGATGACTGAAAACTTTTCGTATTCTTCACATAGTATTTTTTTTCTGTAACTAGACAATGTAAGCTATGTTCCTTTAGAATCAATATGTGAGATATTGTTGTTTTTGATTCGAAATAAGTAGGAAGAAAACTTGTAAATTTTAGCATAAAACAGTGAAAAATGCGATTGGCTTTTATTTCATTTCAGGGAAATTATTTGAAAAAATAGCTATGTAGTGACACGCATAAATACTATTCGAATACAAATAATACAATAATATAAGGGAAATATGCTTGAATCAGAAATCATTTTGGTATTAGGTTTGTATGGGAAATGGCCCTCCGCTGGGGCCTTAATGACAATGTGATGGCGTTCACATGCTGGCCATGCACTGATTAATTGAAAACAATTTTTTTTTATTCTTAATTTAAAAACTTGAATATAGTAGTTAGATAGATAGATAGATAACGCATTTATTTGCCCAACTGATACACACAAAAAAGAGAAATAACAAACAAAATAAAAATAAACTAACAAAAGTAAATTATAAAATAAACAATCTTTTTGAACACAAACTTAATAACTAGTTAGAGGTTTACTTGTCACTGACCTCTACTTACACTGCATATTATAACTATTACTCAAGGAATTTTAATCTTATGCAGACCATATGCTGGTAAATTATAAAAAGTCAAAGGCTTTGAAACTTCTTGCTAGCTTAATCCTTTCTCATTGCTGCATACAGAGCAAGGACTATAAAAATACTACGTACAAGAGTAGGTACATTCACGAACCTTTTATAGAGTATTAGAGTATGTAGTTCTCTTTCATTTGATTGTTCCTTCCAATGTTGAATTTTTTTTTGTGGTGATAATGCGCTTTAATGTGTTGTGTGTTTAATTAAAAAAAAATACCCTCTTGTTACATAACTGCTAACACTAACTTTTATTTTTTTCAGGTGGCTATGTTGCTGTTTATTGCCTTACTTCGTCAAAAGATGGAAGAATGTAGAACACTACTGTCCCAATTGTCACCGATTTTTGGGAGTTTATACCAGAAAGTCTTGGATATGACACTATTGATTCAAAAGAAGATTAAAAACATATGAGGGTTTCAGTGAAGGTAAGAAGTTGTTAGTCGTTTTCAGAAATGGTTAGGTTATGAACCTACGTAGGTACAGTAGATACTTACCTAACTATTGTTTATTAATTTAGACCTAGGTCGCATTTTACTTGCTACATCTAGCGTCTAGCTTGTTTGTTCATGTACCAAGGGTTCATTCTTAGAAAATCTCCATTATATGGAGATTATTTTAAGATAAATAATTTAGATTTTCATAATAACATTATGAAATACATAAGTTATTATGACAATCTAAAATTTCCTTTAATTTCAATGGAAAAGATTTATTAAATAAATCTATGCATGTAGGTAATGTTTCTCGTTTGAAATTGTATCATTTATAGAACCTAATATTCATATTAACTATTATAAATAGTTAGTTATCTTAGTAGTGAGACGAATAGTAAATAAAAAACAATATTGTTTCCAAACGTTATGATAAAATTATTATAAAGTCTATCACAGAGTTTACAGAAGAATATAATAATAGGGGTGTAAATTGAACTATATGTATAGCATTTTATAATATACACGTAATGCAATTAAATCTCCTTGAGAGTACAAAATAAACATTACCTTAAATAAATTCGTTTTTAAAAAATACACCACCTCGTACGTACTAAGAAAATTCAGTGAGAAAACACTTGGCAATGTATTTAATGTTTAAAACACGGCACCAATTTTAAAATTAAATAGAGATTTTCTTTTAAAAATCTTATATCTAGAACATTATTTTAATTTAAGTAGATATACGTACGTACAGAGGCCAGATTTCTGTAAATATGTAAATCTTAAAATTATGCCATTGTTAAACACGCGTGGTGTTGAGATAAAGACCTCTTAGATATATGTTGATTTTTATCTTGTTCGTTCATCGATGTATATACTTAGTTTTCATAGATAAGAAATTTGCAGTAGGAAGCTTCATTTGCAGTATAAATAAAGAATCACTGTTGTAGTAAGTAGCAACCTGCTATGCTAAATGTTGCTGCATTCAATTGTCATACCCAAGTGCATAAAAACCTAATATAAAAATAGGGAAAATTCTATCTACAACACTGCTTTATTTTTGTGAGTCATTAAAAACAATTGCAAACAAGTTTTTATATTAGCAGTTGTTGGAAAAATACTTTTTATCCATACTTACGTAAAGCCTTTCTGGCTAAACGTTGGTCAAATAAGATCAAATAGGTTTAATTATATAATAGGTTTGATTTTAACTGCAAGATTTGATTCCAAATCTTGAAATAAGGAACCTTACTGAACGATTAGTTTAACTAACTCCTTTTTTTGTAAGCACCATCTTGTGGTATGGTATACCTACAGATATGTAATTTTCTCAAACCTCGCCGAACCTGTTTGCACACTTTACAAGTTTTAATGTGGAAAAATATGATGAGAGTGGGTGTGCAGTCTCGAAGTTTGTCTACGAAAAATATCCACCGTCCCAAGATATCAAAACACAGGCAGATCACATCACGAAGGTGTGTACGCTCCTATAAAGGCTTTACACTGGGGGCAATAATGGTTGGCTGTCTTGCAAGACTTCATGCAGTACGGGATGAAACAGCCACAGCAACAACTGAAAACCACACATCAAAATGGTTTATTTCTGTTCTCATATCACTGATGTAGATTTTAACTTTTCGTGGACCTGGGATATAATATGGATGTCGTAAGATGCGAATAATAAGAAATTCACCCAGTAATAATGATATAGCTAGCAGCGTCTTCTGAGTATTTAACACCTCTTGGTGTATGGTGTAGCATTCTAGTTTACCTTACACTCTTTTGTAACATCTAGTACCCATAACACAAGCTTTAGTAGCTTACTTTGGGGCTAGATAGTGCTGTGTGGATTGTCCAGCATTATTTATTTTTTATTTATTTATCTGTTCAGCTGTAGGCATTGAAGAAAACTTATTTAATCTCGCTAGAGTACTAAGTGAACAACGTATTTACAGTCAGGCTGGACGTTCTAATTAGCTGCACAGGTGCAATGAATAGCACGTACGCAATAACTCTACATTTCCGCATATTATAGCTGAATGTGGCGTGAAATCTGAGAAAAAAATCCAATGAGTAATCAACTTACCCAGCGAGCACACAAAGTGCTGCGGAGACAATATGCGTCCTATTGTTCGGCACGAAGTCCACTCTGGTCACGATCGCTTTATTGCAAGTTGTGCATGTGGTACCGGTGCGGCCCGGCCCGAGTTTCACGGGACCCGTGGTCACAGGAGGGTTCGTGATGACGGTGGTCCTGGGAGCAGCGGCAGGGACAACGAACCCGGCGACTGGTGGCGGGTTGTCGCCGAAATATGACGGAGGAGGCACTGGGTTGGGGGATGTTTGCTCGTAAGGCGGCGGCAAGCCCATTTTGTTTTCCACTGAAAAAAAAATAATTAAAACTGAATAAATGATAAATACTAGGAAATAGTTATAATACACCCACTTTTGACACTCGGTCTAGTACGTATAAAATATTAAACAAGTTCTGATTCATCTGCTCCACACTATACCTAAGCAATATGATCCAAAAGGGGAATATTAAACAATAATAAAATTGCCATTCGTTGTTTATTCTTGTGATATACTTAAAATAATGAGCTAGCCAACATTGAATCATGAATAACTTGTAACCACACGCCAACAACGGTAGGAATTTTTGACCTATAGGTATACCTAGGTACATTTACATACCTAGGTATAGCTAACGGGTAAACACAAAAAGTTATTCATCGAATTTAACTATAACTGGATTTGTATCTTAGCAGACAATTTTTTTAATACATACTTGCATTATACTAAGAACCTAAGTAATGCAATTCCTACATTTTTAAATGAAAGGGTGTTACTTATCCCTTTTGAATGCCAGTACCGGTCCAGTTGAGTCATGACCAAAAATTTACGTAATTTAAGAAACGGTGGTGTAATCCGTATGTAGGTATACCTAAAAGTAACATGTGTAATAATTGTTTAGGTACTTCTGCTGCTGCGTATTCTCTTATCTGGGCTTCTGCAAAGTGTTTACGTTTAAATGTTTTCAAGGTAAATCAGTTTTGAATTTCCAAACACAACTATTATATTGTTAAAAATACTCTAACCAATGATATTGAATCTTAGACAGGTTTTAATATTAACAGAGCTCTTGGTGAAGGGCTCTACCGAGGAAGTACCTACTACCCCCATCACCATGCCTATTTTTGCCGCCAAGCAACATTGCTGTGTTTCAGTTTGAATTGAAGAGAGTGGCTGCCCAATACAAATTACAACTCTATACCGCTAGGTTTAGAGTTTTAATATACCTTATGCAAGTAATTTAGATACTACACCTCACGCTATATTTATAGACTGTCATGAAAGTCATGTTACTATTTAGGAAAGCGTTTGTTTTTACCAAAAATGAACCAAATCACAAAAAAAGAGCAAATAAATAGGTTATCTGCTGCTTCTTTGTTTTGTACAATAATGGGGACCTCATTGACGGTGATAACCTTGCCATATCCGTGTGTATTATTCAAATATGTAGGAAATTTGTTCTTGCGTGAATTTGTAAATATAGTCTCAACAACGTTTACCTAACAAGAATTTCGAATCAAACCTTCAAACAATGGCTTGTAGTTTTAGTTTATTTGACAGCCTAAGTAGCTCAGTTGGTAGTAGCTCTGCCTTCTGCGCCGTAGGTCGTGGGTTCGATTCCCACCGTGAACAAACATTTGTGTGATGAACACAGATGTTTGTTCTCTGTCTGGGTGTTATATCATATTATAAGTATGTATTTACAAAAAAAAAAGTATATAAGTAGTATATCAGCTATCTGGTTCCCATATCACAAGCATAAGCTTAGTTTGGGGCTAGATAGTGCTGTGTGGAAAGTCCACCAATATTTATTTATTTAAATATTTATATTTATTTATCATAAAGTATAAAACTACCTACCGGGTAAAATTACAACGTGGACCAAAATCCATATTGTGATAATGACGACTGTAGGATAGTAAGGTAGGTATACCTAGGTCCTTTTCCTCGCAGTTATTTGTGAGCAATTGGTAGCACTTCTATTGTACCTACCCTAAATCACAAATACCTAATTTTAGGTTTAGGATTTTCTAAAGTCATTGTACAACTTGACAGTTCTAAATCCTAATTTTGTGCTTATTTGTTGCCAACAAAATTGTATTCACTAGAATCTTAATTTAACCGCAGAACTGCCTAATATTACCTATCCCATACCAGAACCGACTTAAAGAGGATTAAAATACACTCAACCACAACCTAATGACATCGAAGCATGTTCAAATTGCAGAAAAAGAGGCCAGTGAGTAAAAGGTTTACCAAATTGGCAAAAGCGCGATGGTAAGGATACCGATCGTTCCGGTGGCGACGGTGGTGTTGCTGGGCGCTCGGACTGGTGCCGGTGTCGACGACGACGTCTTCTGCGGCCGAACCTACCACGCGTTCGCTCATCTGGGTTCCAAACATTTTGTATGAGACATTGATGTTATAGACAAGTTTCAGACATAAAAAACGAAGTTATCTTGCAAATAAACTTTTGAACCCCATTACATTGAATTTAGAAAGCGAAAGCCTAAACTTTTTTAGTGTACGATACGTCAGCCTTTTACTGACAAAAACTAAACGGAAAGACTTAATTTGACTGAAATATATGATATACATATGTAATATACAGCATTTGTTTGTGAGTAAAAAAATTGGACGACATGATATACAAATTGTTTCGTTTTGAACAATAGCCGACTTGCTAGATTTTATCAAAGATTGGCTGAATGTATTCTTTTACCTGGAAAAAGGAAGTATAGGTCGTATGTAACTTGATGTTTGCTGCATAATTTCACTAGATTTTAGGCAAAATTTGTTTGTCTACTGATCACATATCAGGGCTAGAGTCAAATAACTGTATTAAATGAATATTTGAGTAACAAGAAAGGCATATGCGATAAGAAACCATTCATCTTGAATTCAACTTATTTAGAACAAAGCGAGTTGGTTATTCTCTATTTATAGCCTGGTTTCATTATAATTTGTTACTTGTAAGTACATAACTACTGCAATATTTGTATAAATTATATTACAAGCGATACTACATTTTTGTTTAAACTTCATTTGTATAATTACGCCTCGTGATTTTCAGGGCGTGAAACAAGGCTTTATGAGCGGAGAGTCGTAATGACTGGATTATACCTAGAGCCTCTGTTATCTGTGTTTTTGCAATTGCAGTATAATTCAGGTGTAATAATTAAATTTTTAATGCAGGTTTAGGTAGAATTAGTCATACAAGACTGATCAGCTATAATTGTAATAAAGTTTGAAAATTATGTTTGTAATATAATAAATATAATATATATATAATAAATAGGTTTAAAATGATAATTCTAGTTTGGGAACCGGAGTGTTCTTTCTTATTGGTAGAAAACTGGTAGGTGGGTAATAGACTGCACTAGACTGCGTTTTGGAATAAGACTTTTACTTTCAATTAAAATTACTATTCTCTTTTGGCTATGTGCACCTACTGCTGAGATATTTTAATTTTATTTACTTTTAGGTCTCATTTTCAAAAAGTAATTTAAAATGTTAGCATACCGGCTTCGGAGCCTTTTAAGAATTCTTATAAAACCTATCGTGCAGGAATCTTGGTACTTCAAAGGTACCAGTAACAGTATTTTAGGTGTTGTGCCAACGAGATGAATATCGTGACGTAGCATTATCAATTTCAAAACCAGTTTTCTTACTTGTTGCGTCCATTATGGGTGATGAAATCCAACCTTCAAGTTCAACCCGATTTCTCGATCACTGCTAAATATTTAGCACACTGCCACTTTAACACGCACTTTAGATTTATTTATTATTTTATAAAACAAAACTACAATGATTTTAATGCGATTGGATGGTTCCACTTTACGTTCTCTTTCGGTGTTTACGCGAAGAGTGAATGCACTCTGGGAGTGCGCGGGCGCGTTGCGTCACAAGGTGGAGTGAGTGAGACCTCCAACCCAAGTTGCTCAAGTGACGGCGAGCGATAAAGACAAAGAAAACGATTCGACGTCACGGCGGCACTTTTAAACTGAGAGCTGGGTATATTGGACTTACGTCATTTTGTGCCTAAGAATTTTCGCTGAGGTCTGCTAAAGGTAGAGCCACAAACGGCCCATAAATAGAGAAACTCTTTCTAGAGAAACTTTTGCAGGTGTGAGTCGCTATTTACTGATTTATTTGAAATGAAGACCTAAGTTCGCCATTCGAGCTGGCTCAGTACCTAGAAAAGTAGTTAAGGCGTTGACAACACCTATCATTTCTCTCGCTCGCACGATTCGACATTTTGAAAGATATAAAATCACAAATTCCAATTTTGAAAAATCGCAAACAACCATTTTGTGTGCAATCACATTGCGCATAGTTTGGTAAAAATTATATTTTGATTGATGCAAGTTTTCCTACTCAAAAGTTTGCTTATGTACGAAAACTAGAAAAGCAAACTTTTAAGCAAGAAAACTTGTATCGATCAAAATGATTTTTTTACTAAACTGTGAGCAATGTGATTTCAAACAAAATAGTTGTTTGCGATTTTTCGAAAACGGGTTTAGTGATTTTATATCTTTCAACAAGTCAAAACGTGCGAGCGAGAGTCACATTAGCTCTTGTCTTCGTCAGTAGGATCTATGTAGTTGATTTTTTTTGTATCACTACCATCAAGTTTCAAGTAAAATATTATTTGACTTGAAACTTGATTTGATTAAAAATATTATGTTACTTGAAACTTGATTTACCTTTCTAGTGTAGTCAAGATACATCATGATGTAAATTGTACAAGTACGAGCTCTTGGACTACAGTTGTTTACGTTGTACCAGCTTGCCCGCTTCCCATCTAATTACAATAGCGATTAGTACGCAACAACGTACGGACAACAATCGGAATGAAGTATATTGCTTACTTCATCAATAGTGCACGTAAGGATTGAAACTTGGCATGCAACTGCACAGGTATACTTGGCTATTGTCTATGCCCAAAGTATTGTCGCCGCCAAATGGATCGTAAAACTTTATATGGGTTACGTGGATACCATTGATCCTCTTGGACCACACAAGTTGTAACTACTTGAATAGTAGCCATAAATTCACAATTTATGGTAAGTCGTTAGTAACTTAGAATCTTGATTGATATTTTCGTTAGATATATTTATGGTAAATATTTTACTAACGATACTTCTAATAGGTAGTCATGCTCTGGTGAGATTTTGGTGTATAAATTCAACGGACTTATACCACTAGAAATCATAACAATATTAATAAAAAGATTGAATTTTTTGTAAAATATTAGCTCGTTTATTTATACAGGGTGTCCCAAAAAATAGTGTCGAGCGAGAGTCCAGAGATAGAACACCCCTTGGGGTACTCAAGGGGTGTTCCACCAACCCACTATTTTTGGGACAACCTGTATATTATGTAGAGTTAGAGACCTACAAATAAATATTTATTCATAGGTAGAGAATAAGCAGTGGCTAGTCCCGGCCTTGCACGGGTGGAAGTTTATTTATTTTGGGATAAACTGACCCATAGATAGAGCCTTTGATAGCGCGTTTGACCCCTGCGCTTCTCCGGCACTTGAGACCGTCACTCCGGCCACCGTCCCGGCCCGGCCCACAGCTTAAATTTTTCTGTTACTATTTTGAACTAATTATTTCCTATTTAAAAAAGAAGGAAGAAGAAGAGTTCCAGAACTAGGCACAGGTATTGAAACTGTCTTGAATACGAAATGATCTGTCTGGTTTTGGTCGGTATTTCTATGAACTTTTAAAATGAAAAAAAAAAAGTTACTTTTACCTTTATAACTAAAATAGATAGACAAATGGTATCGAAGTTTTTTGAAGATATTGATTTGTTCTTTGATATTAAAGATTTTTTTTGTACTATCGTCAATAGTTTCCGCAGCACATGCGATGAAAGACATTTTACCAATTTTGCAATTTTTATACACCTTGGGCTACTTTATTGAAGTTTTAGAGGGGTTCTAAATTTTTTTGTAGTGATAAATATATCACATGTTATTCAGGGATAATGTAGCCTTCTAATATTGAAACAAGTTTTAAAATCGGACCATCAGTTTTTGAGTTTATCCGTTACATACAAATTCCAAAATGACTAGTCTGTAAATAGCAGTTTTACATGAAATATAATAACAATTTTCTTGATAGATTTTCCCTCATTTTGCTTCGCTTGATACACGGCTTGATAACATAGTTATGCAGAAGTTTATGAAAAATATAAGGGAAAAAGCTAGTTGATCTTTTGTGGCCAGTTCATTAAATATCGTCAGCTGGTTTAGAACAGAGTGAGTAGGTTGGTACCTCCCTGGATCAAGGCCCTGGATACTACCATTCGCCATCAACGCCATCTGTTGGTGGATGTTTGCTATAGTTCCTATTTCATGTAAGGTTCTGGCTGGTTGTGTTGGCTGGCTAACAGCCTGATCTGTTAACCAGTAAATCAGATCCATCACGAGAGGGCGGCTACTAGAAAAACGGAGAATGCGCGCGTCTCGTTACATAACGGCAGCAGAGGGTTGTGGCGCGCGCAGGCAGGCGCGGGGCGCGGGGCGATCGATGCTCGCCCGCCCGGGGGGAGTCAGTCGAGCGGCGAGAGAGCGACATGGCGGCGCGCCCAAACCGCGCGGCGGCCCCGCGGCCCTGGCCGCGAGAGTAGGTCGCCATGCGCGATGCGGTATGAGGCAGCGCCGCGCCCGGCGGGCCGGCCCCCGCTAGCGGCGCCGCCCCCGCCATGCGAGCGCCGCCGCTGCTGCTGCTGCTGCTGATGGCGGCCGCGGGCCTGGCCGTGAGTCCGCTCGCGCGCCTCAACCCCTGGCTGAGCGCGTGCGACCTGGAAGAGGAGGGAGCGGGCGGCGAGCGAGAGTGCGGGGGCGCGGCGTGCAGCGGCGGCGGCGGCGGCGCGGCCGAAGTGCTGAGGGGGCGCGACGTGCCGCATCTGTGCGCGCTGGGGGCCGGTGCACGCGCCCGCCGGCTCGCCGAGCTGCGGCTGCGCGCCTGCTGCGAGCGCTCGCCCGCCTCCGCGCTGGACCGCGGCGCGCGCGCCGACGTGCAAGCGGGCGGCGAGCGCTGCCAGGCCACGCTGCGCACGCTGCTCCAGCTCGACGCCATGGTGGCACGCGTGCACTGCGACTTTGTCGACATCCTCACGCGCTACGACTGCGACCAGCCCTACTCCATACACACCTGTGACGAGTGCCAGGTGAGTGCAACGCACCACTCATATGCACGCGCATGCGGTTTATCCTGCACTTACTGCATCAAGTTCATACCTAGTGCTTACGGTTGATGGTTTGGTTTTGGTTCGAAAGGAGTTGGATGACAATCAGTGCATATATAAGGTAAATTAAGGTTAACGAACTGTTCTTCTAGTACTCCTTGAGAGTGCCTACCACTGGATTCTGAAGTTCTATCCGAAATGCTACACTCAGTGACATGAACATTTAACAATTGAATGCCATACAAGTACCTAGCACAGTTGTATATCAA
Source organism: Plemyria rubiginata (assembly GCA_963576535.1). Lineage (NCBI taxonomy): Eukaryota > Metazoa > Arthropoda > Insecta > Lepidoptera > Geometridae > Plemyria > Plemyria rubiginata. The sequence continues at coordinate 8,127,542 of OY754908.1, read as the reverse complement.
TACAGCCGTATATAAATTCCAGAGCCGCTGCGTAACCCGCACCGGTTTGAGATTATTATTTGCCAGTATCGATCCGGCGGGTGAGACTCGCTTCTTAACCTAGTGTAGTGGCAGTGACACGGGACGCGAACAGAGCCCGATGGCTGGTGAGGCGGTGGAGGTGTGTGGGTGATGGATCCACGCCTGCAAATCTACCGCCCCACGATTTGTCAGAGCCGAGTGCGCGTGACAGGAGGTCCCCGCCACGCTACTGCTCACTTTAGATTACCGACTCGGTTAGCAACGCTTCAAATACAATTATTGTCGTTGGTATGATGTGCATGGGCATGACATAATTATATCTGTTTGAATTTATCAGAAACAGAGTCGGTTTATTTATTCAACAAAGACAACAAAATAGTGATAGTCAAATAATAAGTAGGTATTTGCATAATACTGTGATAAGTAAAGTAGCCAACTGTCTGTTCGTACTTCATTGAGTAGATGTTAGTTGCTTACCACACCATTCATTGTCATACACTACACCTCTTTATTTGCCAACCAACCTAGCGGATTAAACAAAATGTGAGCTAATGTTACCAAAACAGAATCATAATTTTGTTACCGTAGTGTCTCTACAGACGTTTATTTTTCTTCATCGTAGCGATCGTATACCACTACAAATACGGTTTTATTGCATTTATACTATACAGCTAAGTGTAACGTAAAATAATAACCATAATGGTATATCTCACACCTTTACGTTAGAGACCATTACTTAGTGTTACGGATTCAGGCACACCTTCCTTGTTTCATTACTTAATACTGTATAATAGTTTCTAAGTTACTACGTGTGTATACGTGGTAGTACCTAGCGTGGAATTAATTACAACACAGCTTACCGTTCCGCATTACCCCTTTTTATTATTACCCGAGTGCCGAGGGTTATGTATTTGGCGTGTATCTATCCATGTATGTATGTATCCTTCCTTCGATATTTCCTTTATTACCACGACCAACCAAACGGCTGGATGGTTTTTGATGATTCTAGTATCAAAAGATTCGTCGCAACTTCCCAAGTGTCCTTAGAATAAAAAAAAACGAAAAGTCACGTGGGAAGGAAAGCAGGAGCGATATTATCTCACATTAGTGAGTGATAGAGTGTTTTGAAATAATGTATTAGTTTTTGATTCAAAGTAAACCCTCAAAGACAAACCCAGACCGCAAAATTCGTTAAGTCACTTTAGCGAACTAGGCCATGAGTGATACTAAAATATATCATAAAACCTTCTCTAAAGTCATACAAATCGTTTAGAAAAAACCGCATCAAAATCGATGAAGGCGTTTCGAAGAAATTAAGAGTTTTGCTTAAAAAAATGTGATTGTTGGTAACCCCAAAGCGATCAAAATTTAAACAACCTCAGGCGTCAGTAAACTGCTAGGACATAGGTAGGTACACGAGCCTCCGACTGCCTGCGATCATTACATTTTATCATTCGTCAAGACTGATGAATGGATTTACGTATCAAAAAGAACCAAATTTAAAATATTATCTAATTTACCTACTTATGTACTTTTAGTTAGGGCAGTCGGGTTTTTTAATAAATCTTCTTGTTCTCTGACGCGTTTTCACAGAAAAAGTGTACGAATTTTGACCTCTAGCACGTATTTCTAAATATTATATATATATTTCTAATATTATATATTATATATTTTTAGATATACAGGGTTACAGGAAAAATCGTGCTAGATCCGTTAAGGACGTGGAGTACCCATCATTTCTGACTTATTTCACAAACAATTGCCATAATATTTTTTTTAGATATCCCTTAGAGAAAAATAAACTTTCTAGTATTTTTTCTTATTTCTTAACTTTCACTTGTCTACTACGGTCTATTCAATTAACTTATGCACTATTTTAATGATTGACATCCTAAAGCATCTTATTACACATGTAAAAATGCAATAATAATAATAATTAAGGTGCACAAAATTTTCAATAAAAAAATTAAAAGTCGAATTGCTTGAAAAGGGTTATGTTTAGGGTAGGGTGTTTCATAGTGAAATAAGTCAGAAATGATGGGTACTCCACGCCCTTAACGGATCTAGCACGATTTTTCCTGTAACCCTGTATAACTCAAAGGTGACTGACTGACTGACTGACTGACATAGTGATCTATCAACGCACAGCCCAAACCACTGGACGGATCGGGCTGAAATTTGGCATGCAGGTAGATGTTATGACGTAGGCATCCGCTAAGAAAGGATTTTGGTCAATTCTACCCCCAAGGGGATAAAATAGGGGATGAAAGTTTGTATTTGATGACGAGCGCGAGCAAAGCCGCGGGATCAGCTAGTTGGCTCATAAACAGAAACAACAGTTATTATGGGACAGCTTGTGGTTGGGCAAGAAAAGTTGGAAGCGTGTTGGTTATGAGCGAGCGGGGTCCTAATTAGACCAGGGTTCTGCCAAGAACTCTGACCCTGAAATTCAGTCTGACGGCTAAGGAAGCTCGTAATTTTCATACCTAACGAGTATGTCGGAGTAGGATACTCACATGAATTCTAGATTTCGAATTTTATTGCAACATGACATGGGAAAATTCTGCACCAGTTTTCACAATGGGATCGGTTCGGTACACCTTACTGTTATTTACTACGTAGACGTAAGTAGGTAGTTCAATACGGTCTTTCTCATTTCTGGAAATATTTTTACATTCATGCTATTTCTGAAACATCATCAGTGACTCATTCTGTCTGAACTATAATAGGAATGACTAGTGAATGAACATGTTGTCAGTTTTATTTCTGGTAGTATCGTCATGAAGTACTATGAAAGCAGTAAAGTACTCCGTACTCCTACTACAGATCATATTTATAATGATTTCCTAGATTATCTCCAAGTCATACATATCAAATATATCAGAACATACATTTTTTACCTATTACCCTAAGCATAACCCGAAGTACCAACCGCCTCATTAGAAAAACCAGGCTAAATGTCCGTGCCCTGAAAATGTCAAATTCCAAGTTTCAAAAAGCTCAATATGCACCCCAGACACAGCACTACTCACACTTTCTGGATAAAAAATAAAAACAAACGCAATGTTAACTAGTCTATGATGTTACTAGCTTGGCTAACTAGTCCATGCACATGGCTTATTCTACATTTATACCTTTTATGAAAATCCGTTTAGTCAAATGTTTGGTGGTTGAACTTGAACGAAATCTTGAACTTTATAACAAAATATTATTATTTACAAATATTGCTCATGTGGTGATAGTATTTTTCAGCAAAAAGAAGACTGCAGGCAGTAAGCCAAAACTTCAAGGCAATGCAACTTAATAAAGCATAAAATTATTTTATATTCAGTGTCCAATTTACTCATGTATTCAGTCTGTGTGTTCTGAATGTCGTGAAAGACTTTGTATTTTAATGATCCCGGTAGTTATTCTATGTTAATGTTACTATGTCAGCTATACATGGCTATACCAAGCAAACCTTCTTACCTATATAGTTCTTAAAGTTGCAAAATTTATGTTTTCACATTATTCCCTGACTTTGAATTGATATCCTTAAAATAACTATTTTATTTTCGATCTACAGTCTGTCGGCTTTTACAACGTAGTAGGTACATCAGTTTTGAAAAGATAGTTTTAGCGCGTTGACGGTACGTACATTTTACTGTTAAATTTATTTTAACGACTGAAGTTTCAAAAAAAGCGTAAAGAATTGTTAATTTTTTAAATATTATTATTATGGTGATGTCCTATTATTCAGAGTTCCTATTATTATTCATTTAAAAAGAACTCTCATAGAACCTCAGACATCCTGAAATCAAATCGTATATCATATCAGCGCGGATAAGTCCACTGCTGGACATAGCCATCCCTCATATAGCACTCCAGGGCCTACACCCTGGAGTGGTTTACCGTAATTACTTCGCCTGACAATCGTCGCTTACGTTACGTTATGCTGTTTCCTGTCCTTGATATGTCCCATTTAGCCACTTGCGACGAAATCATAGTGGTGATTAATTTGTTTTGGTCTGATGAGCAGATTGAGAGCACTGGTGGTCTAGTGGTCGCAGCCCCGTCTTCCGATCCTAAGGTCGTGGGTTTAAAACCGTTCTTGAAAACCAATGAGTTTTCTGTTAAAAAAATTATGTGCACAATGCCAGTTCTCTCAAACGGTGAAGGAAAACATCGTGAGGAAACCGGCATGTTGTAAAACCTAACAAGCTCTATGTGTCAAGTGCTCGAAAAGAACCTCTAGTAGAGGCGCATTTGAAATCCTTTAACTACACTGTTTCGAAAGAAGCTAGTGACACGACAAGAAATTCTCTTGACAAGAAAGATCTTGTCAAACAGAGGGTCACGCACACTGCACTATCAAAACTGCCGGGAAGTGCACAGTGCTGTGGGTAGCGTGTCCACAGACATTTCCTGCGCTCTTACCTGCGTCTAAATTGAACATCTGAAAGCTTTCAACCGTTTTCCACAACGTTAACTTAAACTGTTATTGTACCTAACATTGTTGTTGCGTTACATACCTACCTATTCTCTTCAATATTTACATGAACTGTATATATGTTTAAAAGATAAAAGATTAGATTTTAAGTTAGTTACATCTCATTCTCGCCTTCGAATTATTCAAGTTCATTTTATTATTCAGCTGGGCCAACAACTAGTTGTATAAAAAAATACTATGTTGTTGATCTGTGTATTTTTTTCCCTGTTGCCAAAATTTATATTTAGGTGCGTAAGTATTATTGAGACTTGTGTATTATTGTTGACATTCGTCATAAGCGTTTTACTAACACTTTCTTCAGAACAGTCAGGAAACAAAACACGACCTACACGAACGAACTTTCGACAGGAACAACGTCCTCATAGATAATTTTATTTATAATGCTACAAAAGTTATGTGCTCAAAATAACTTTCTAGAAACTCAATTAAAATGGTGTTGTTTCCAAAAATTATACAAAACCCATCACTTCGTGCATATGTTGTTTCAAAACATATTGCAATCACTCGTTTGATTTACCTTAGATATACTTATATACCATAACATATAATGTATAATGTATTCATTTTTCATCCATTCTTCATGCATACAATTGAATCATACGTTAAAATGAATTTGAGAAATCTCAAGAAAATACCTTAAACAAAAATTGAGAATTTGTGGGAGCAGGTGTGATCCGCGGATTTATCTAATAAGATGACCAGGTATTAAATCCTTGCCCTTTTGAGCGTGATAATTGTTACCTATCGTGTTGTTATACGTTTTCTTTATAATTGCGTATTAAACTTCCATCGAAATTAAATTACCTACTAATTCTATAACTCTATCATCAAAATCTTTCTTGAAGTTTTGCTAAGCGCAGTCATATCAGCTCAGATAGCTAAGATAGAATGTGTTTTTCCTTAATGAAATACTTGTAAATTTTTTTTAAATAACATTAAAATACGGTGCCTTGTCATTTCTTACAAGTGGAATAAATAGAGCTTAAATTGTTTACGCTAACTATTTTATGCACAATCATCGTAAAAAAGCTTCATAGTTTTTATTTTATTAAATGACTAGCGACCCACCCGCACGCCCCTGCTTCTCACGGGTGCACATTGTTTTTCTACTATATCATGCATGTATTATACATATAAACCTTCCTCTTGAAGCACTCTATCTATAAAAAAATTGCATCAAAATCCGTTGCGTAGTTTTTAAAATTTAAGCATACATAGGGATATAGGGACAGAGAAAGCGACTTTGTCACTATGTAGTGAAGTGATGTGAACCAAGCAGCGCTGAATAGCGGCTAGCCAGGAATTTACCACTTACACAACAATTTACGTAAATCTTTATAAACCTTTGCTACGTTCACTCTCATCTCATTCTTTATGAGGATATTACCTACTTTAATTTAATTATTCTAGTGACTGAAAGTGACTCATAAATCTGTTCGAGTAGTAGATAAGTCAGTTCTAGTGTGGGAATCGACTAAAAGCAAAGTACGGTTGTGAAACACGGACCGGCTTGCAATGAAGTTTCATTCAAAAACACGCCTCGGATTGAGGTTAAGTGGCGGTGCGCAGGCGTGCGGTCTACGCATGCGCCCGTTGATCTCATGGTCCGCAATGATTTCATCCACGTTTCTACATTTTAAACTTTATTTTCTACTACAAAAACATTTAATTTTGTTCACAATAGTAAGAGCTGCAGAGAAATGTTTAATAAAATACTAGGTATGTTAAAAAGTGAACTACCTGAATACTACTTCATCAATCATATTCCGTGTCATTCGATGGTCATTCATGTTCGTAACTCTAAAAAAGATTCGTGATTTTCCTCGTCATTACGCGATTCCGCGACCCGTCAAACCATGTCCAGTCGGCGACCTAAAAAGGGAAGAATGGGTAGCTACTTACTCCAAAGACTTTTTAAAGAAACCGATACCTGAAGATGACGAGTTTGCGGATAAAAGAGGTCCCAAAACAGTGGTAGAACGTACCTTAGGTACCGATCCGAGTGGTGCTGCGAGACAAAGGGAACAATAGGCAGGGGAATTACGGTTCTCAAGCCTTTCAGGGCAAGAATTCTTGCGGATCCTTCATTAGAATCTGTGCTGGGGTAATTAGTACCTAATTATCATTTTCACACTTTCTATCATTTTTCATTTCAGATTCATTAATCACACTTATTTTTACTCATCCTAAGCCGGAAACAAACCTACTTAACGTCATCGAAAAAAATGTTTTGAATTGAATTTTAGAGCTAGGTTTTCCTAGTTTTGAGTAAAAATCATAATAGGTATGAATAGGTGTAACTAATTAAGATTTTTTACTCAAAAACTACAACCAATTATCAATAATAATATAATGGAAATACTGTTCGTTTCCATTAATGTTTAAAATAAAAAAGTAGTTTAAATGAAAAAATTCTTCAGTGCAATGTTATAAATAACAGCATTTTATTAGATGTGTTTTAATAAGAAAAGCAAGAAGAGAAAAAACTTAGAATAAAAAATAATCTGTTATAATTTTGCACATTTATTTAAATTAGTGTAAGAAATTATTATAAGTATGTATAGGCAGTTCTAACCCACTCCACGGATACTCTGTCATCGGGCACATTGAATGACAAGTTATATTAAAATTCCCGAAAGTGTGAATGTGGGTCGTAATGCAACTAGGTCAGGGCGCCGTCGTCGTCGCCCCGAGTCAGACGAGCCGTGCCAGACCACGGAGTAGTGACACTGCAGCGCTAAGCGGTAGGTAAACTGTATTTACATACAACATAATATTTTTCAAAATCCATTAGATATTACGATCGATATAGCTTCCTGTAAGAATAGGGCACTAAACTATCTGTAGAAACAGTATAAAAGTTAATTTATGGCAAAAAGATTATTTAGGTAGGTTCATACTTAGGTTTAGGTACCACTATTTAGATAGTGGTTTTATTTCTAATTAAGTCAACTTGAAACTTACAAGAAAGAAGTTATAGATCAATGAATAAAACAGTATGATTCTCTAGTGAAACTAATACCTTCCTGATGGCTTTGAGAGCAACACAATCCTGCGAAATATGGCATGAATGTGAAATGTGTGCGATGCTCATTTGTTTATACTCCATGGGCCGGGAAAGCTCCGTTGCTGGGAAATGCGATTCCTTCGAATATATTTCACTTATACAAACTAGCTTGCTGCGAGAACAGTTGACGCGCAATATTAGGTCCGTTTTTCTAACAAATACGTTGTAGCTGTTTTTGTGTGCACATTCGTCTAAGCTATTTCGTTTTGCCTTTTTCATTTGAAAAAATTGGAGCTTTTGAGCATGCAAACCGTGTGGGAAATTAATGGTTTATACTGTTAGATTTCTTTGTGACATCATATATTAAACTACCTGTTCATGGAATAAAGGATGCATTTTCTGATTGCTGATAAGGATTTAGTTATGGTTTAACGAGAAAAGATAAAGATAAAGATAAAGATAAAGATATTTATTGTTCATGAGACTAGGTACATAATTTTGGTGTTGAGGTTGGTAAGGTCACACTAGTTCAGCCTAAAAGCATATGAACATTTACATAAAATACAAACAAATTAAACTCATGCAGAATAGGATTAAATGTAAATAACAATCAAAAATAACTAAATCAAAATAACTAACACAAACGATCAATAACAAAAGGGTAGGTATATAAACTCGAAATGTCAAACTAGGTAGGTATGTTAGATTTAAAAAATGAATATAAAATAAAAATAAATGTCATGTGGTAAATTTATCATTTAAAAAGTCATCCACCTTATAATATGCTCGGTCGACCAATAACTTATTAAGGGTGTTTTTAAATATATTTAAATCACAAATGGTTCTTATTGATAAAGGGATGTGATTATATATTATTGGCGTCATACAGAACACACTTCGTCTAAGTAATGCCGTCTTACAAGGCAATAAATGTAGGGTGCCCTCTCGACGACTACCATCAGCGTGTGATTTAAACAGCTGAGGATTACTTTTTGCAAAAGTTGCCACCTCACATATATAAAGTGATGGGAGAGTCAAAATTCGCCACTGCCTAAAAACATCCCTACACGAATCCGTTGACTGCATGCTAAACATTGCGCGAATGCATCGCTTTTGAGCTCTGAATACCTTATCTTTATCCGTAGAGTTCCCCCAAAAGATAACTCCATACCTCAGTATTGATGCTGTATGGCCGTAGTACGCTGTTAGCACAGCCTGAGTGTTAACTACTTTACTCAATTTATATAGGGCGTAAGAAAATTGGTGTAGGCGCTTACATAATATTGTCTGTGTGTAACTTCCAATTTAACTTATTATCTATTTGTAAACCTAAAAATCGAGTCGTTTCTGTTTCATTTATTTTAGTATGTAAATATTTTATGTCCAGATTTATTGGTGTGTTGTGCCTTTGTTTAAAATTCATTAAATATGTTTTTGATAAATTAATGTCAAGTTTATTATATATTAGCCAATTAATTATTATAGTTAGTGTATTGTTAATGTCAAATTCCAAATTAATAATAGGGTCATTAGTAAATAATATTGTACTGTCGTCAGCAAATAATGTCATAGAATTTTTGGTTACGTTTGGTAGGTCATTAATATAAATAATGAAGAGTAAAGGCCCCAACACACTACCCTGGGGAACTCCGCGCGTTACTATTCTTGTATTAGAGGTGTATGTCGTTTCTGTTTGTGTTCTGGGACATGTTTTTTTAATGTGCGTTATTTGCCTTCTGTTACTCAGATATGATTTTATCAAATTACTTGCATTCCCTCTTACACCATATTTCTCTAATTTTTGAAGCAGTAGGTGGTGATCAACGTGGTCAAATGCTTTGGACATATCCATATAAAGAGCAATGGCTGCCCTTCTTTTATCCACATTTGTAGTTACCTTGTTTAAAAAGTCATATATGGCCATATTTATAGTTTTTTTTTTCCGAAACCCGTATTGACAGTCTGAGAAAAGACCATTTGATTCGAAAAAAATATTAAGTTTATTATAGAATATTTTCTCAAACACCTTTGAAAATATCGGTACCAACGCCACCGGTCGATAATTGCTAACATCTTCCTTGTTACCTTTTTTATACAGGGGCTTGATTGTGGATAGCTTTAGTTTTTCTGGGAAGATGCCTTGTTCCATACATAGGTTTACAATATGACTAATGACTGGTGCGATTGTAATTGCTACCTCTTTGATAATTTTGGTTGATATTCCATCGTATCCTACACTTTTTGTATTTTTCAAAGAGCTTATTGTTTTGATGATGTCAAATGTCACAGTTGGTGTTAGAAATATTGAATTTTGTTGTGTAGCACCTTTGTAAATATTAGAGTTAAAATTAGTATCATTGGCATTATTCAAAATGTCCGAATATAAATTATTATTAATGCTTTCAACATCTATGTTGGGGTTCATTAAATTATTAATATTATTAGTACGGGGATTAATGTCAGAGTTAATGTCATAATGATTACCTTTCACCATGTCAATAAAAAAATTATTAAATACATTTGCAAGGTCGGTAGGGTCGGTTATTTGTTTATCATTTATCACTAACTTTTGGATGCCTTCTGTAGGTTTGTTAATGTTCAGGTTGTTAATAATATCCCATGTAGCTTTTGACTTATTTGGTGCAGTTGTAATATTGTAATCATTTTGTGCTTTTTGTGTTAGTCTTATAATTTTTTTATAGCGTAAAGAGTACGATTTAAATTTAATTTTGCTATCTGCACTTCTTGTTATTCTATATTTCCATAAAAGATTACGTTTTACTTTGCTGCATTTTTTGATACCCCTCGATATCCATTTGGGTTTCTTATGTGCAGTTATTTTAATTCTATTGTAAGGAAAGCATAAGTTATAGAAAAGTAAAAATATATCATAAAAATTGACAAAAGCATCGTTTGTATCTTCACATTGTAACGCGTCTGCAAAAGAAAGTTTAGAAATGTATTCTTTAAATTTAATAATGTTTTCTGCACTATAGTCCCTTTGATATATAAACCAGTGTTTTAGTTTACAGTATTTTTTTATTGGAACTTTTAAAATCTGTGCTGTGTGATCCGACAATGCAAAATCTATTACTTCTCCAACACTACCTCTTATATTATGTAGAATGTTGTCAATGCCAGTTTTACTGCATAGTCTTGTGGCTTGATTGTATTGCAATTTTAAATTATATCCTAACACAAGATTTCTAAAGTCTGTCGCATGTTTAGTGTGTTTTAACATGTCAATATTAAAATCACCACAAATTAGAATTTTAAAATTTGAAAACGTTGTTAGCCATTATTTATTATGACACCTCTGCAGGAACTGCCATATTTAATAGTTTACAAAAATATAGTATACTCGCTCTAGCAGCCCAATAGGTTTATGATATCAGCGGCGCGCGGTCGCGATTGGAACTCGGCCAGAAGAGCCTCCGGAGATGGACGACTAACAAGCCCGTATTATGGCAGTATTATGGAGGCATAAAGGTTCCAGCACGCCATATGCGGGCGTGTGGGCCAACTGCAGCTGTGGCAGCGCCTTTGGTTGTGATCAAATAATGTAAATAAATATTGGTACGCTTTCCACACAGCACTATCTAGCCCCCAAACTTAGCCAATGCTAGGGAACTAGATAGCTGATTAGTAAAAAAATGCTTTTTTCTTAATCTTTTTGCTTTTTAAAATACATAAAAACATACAGAAGCAGTCTATAGGGGTATAGGTTCATTTTTACATACAGAAAAGACTCGATAATTCCGTTTTGCTCGCAAAACTGGTATTTCATGGAAAATTCACTGCACCTTCCCAAAAACGGATGCGAGAGGGCTGTGACTACTAACTTCTAAATTTTAAAGCTTAAGCTCCTAGATACGATTTGGCCTATTTCAAGTTATGCCTTCGTAAGTTATCCTACTAATATTATAAATGCGAAAGTTTGTGAGTATGGATGGATGTTTGTTACTCTTTCACGCCGGAACGGCTGAACGGATCTGGATGAAACTTGGCAGAGAGATGGATTATAGTCTGGAATAGCCTATAGGTTACCTTTTTATTCCGTGGGAATACCGGAATTTAAATCTGCGTGGGTGGAACCGCGGGGCGTAACTAAATAATTCTGATTCTGTTGAAATTTTACTCGTATTCGTTTTTGGACGTAGGAGACACAATCACATCACAAGTAATAGCCTAGTTTAATTAACACTGGTGGATAAAATGTATATAATAAAAACCACACAAGCTCCCAGATAATTATATACTGTCAAAACCCATGTGCTGTTAGTTCGCTGGGGTGTGTTTCTTTATTTGCAGGTTCAATAAAACTCTTCATCATATAGATCAAGCATGTGAAAGTAACTCTAAGGCAAAATAAAATTGTTAAAATAACTTCTCTTGAAAATTGTTGCAATAACCAAACCACGAATTCTTGAATATTGCCTTTACAACAATATTTATACGAATGGAGCTCCCCTTCGTATAAATATTGTAATACGCATCCTTTTCACATTTCAGTCGACACCTCCATAGCCACAGCAGAAAATTGACGGTCCTAAAGACTTTCTAGCCAATGTCCCTTAACCTTAAGTCCTTTCCGTGATGGTCAATGCTCCATAAGTAACAGTCGATCCGAGTCTAGACACTTACAACCTGACAAATAAATTGGTTTATTTTATGTTATGTTTGGGTTTCCGTCTCGTATTTTGGTGGAATATTCGCACTGAGTCTTTTACTCGAATAGTCTAAATAGTAATAAAACATCATTTCGATGTTCACTAGCATTCGGTATAGCCAAATAAATCTAGTTGTATTGTATGAATGGCACATAATAATAATAATAATTACTTTACTTTCCACACAGCACTATATCTAGAACCAAACTAAGCCAAAGCTTTTAAATATGGAAGCCAGATAGCTGATACGAATACAGTACAATAGCCTTCACAGCTCAGTTAGTAGTAGCTCTGCCTTCTGTGCCGCAGGTCGTAGGTTCGATCCCCATTGCGAAAAATCATTTGTGTGATGAACATAGATGTGTGTCTGGGTGTTGTTATATATATTTTACAAAAAAAGTACATAAGTAGTATGGGCTATCTGGTTCCCATATCACAAGCCTTGGTTAAGTTTAGGGCGAGATAGTGCTGTGTGGAATGTCCCCCAATATTTATTTATTTACTTTATTTTTTATGTAATATTTCATTTACATTTTTTTATAAAAACATAATAATAATATCACAAAATCAACGGATTCATAAAATTTTACAAGACATTGTACATTATGCACCTGACTAAGTAGAGAAGAGCTGCGCCTTGATAAAGTGAAGAGTCACTTGGGGCTTGTTTGCATACACGAGCACAAGACTACTTCGCAAATTAGTTATCTTGTAGGAACACCGTAGTCAGAACCGCTAGAGTTTGAAATTGTAGCTCTTCCAGGAATATTGAAAATGGAATGAAGCAGGCCCAGGTACTGTTAGGGGCCAGGCATCGGCTTATTTAATTATTTCTGATAAAAAGTAAATAATTATACGTTTGTCTATATTTACCAAAAGTAAACATAGATCTCTGCTCTCAGTTCTACCACGTGGCCTACGATTAAATTATAATGTGAAAGTGTCATAAAAAAACTAAAGGTTATATTCTTTACTAGCGACCCGCCCGCGCGTCAGGTAGGTAGGTAAGGTTTTCCTAAGAGCATTTAAATGAAATAAATAAATAGTAAAATAAATATTGGTGGACATTTCACACAGCACTATCTTGCCCCAAACTAAGCCAAAACTTGTGATATGGAACCCAGATAGCTAAATTACTAAATTATATACTTTTTTTTATTAAAAACATACTTATAATACACCCAGGAAGAGAAAAAACATTCGAACAAACGAATTCTATTAAATGTGTAACCAAATGCTTTCTTAGTATAACACACCACACCATCTTTTTGCACGCCCAGGAAGACTGGTAGACAATGCTATCAGCATTAAGTCCTCCTAGCACTACATTGTTTTGTGTGAAAGTTTTTAAATCAATAAATAAATAAACATTCACGTTCATCAAACTATTTTTTTTCTCGGTGGGGATCGAACCCACGGCCTACGGCACAGAAGGCGAGCTACTAACAACTGAGCTGTGAAGGCTGTCAAGGCTTTTGCTTATTTATTTATATCTTGAGAGTTTATTACTTACATTGATATTGTTACATAGGTTGAGAGAAAATAAATGATTATTTTTATTATAAATAATGCATTGCTGAATTTGAATAAAGCATTAATTTTGCGAAAAGCCACAAAACGCAAGAAGCAGCGCTTTTTAGCTTTTAAACTATTTAAATAAAACAAACAGCGGCAGCGCTACAAAATTACTATGGAAAACCGAGAGGCTTTCTAGTATGGCCGCAAGCTTTCAAATGTGATTCCGTTGCTTAAATATACTATTAAATGTATTTGTTTGTATAAAAGTATACTACAATAATAAATACCAATGCTCTACGATGCATTGCTCAGCGTCCATCAACTTGTCTTGAGGAATACAAATGTTAAGCCTCATGTGCCTGTAATGAGTAAGCACTGATTATAAAGCAGCCTATATATTCTTGATACCAGTACAAGGCAAGCCCTATAAAATAGGCCTTAAATCAAGTCAAAGAGCTTCACGTTGCCGCATGCCTCCAGTTTCTGGGCGTGATTTTTTTACAACCGGTATTCTTATAATATACCAAAATATACAACATAATCTTGGCGACTTTTAAAGCGTAGCTACTTATAACAATATTGGCTAGGATACTGCTACGACTGCTACGCGCGTAGCCCTGACATAAACCGTTGCAGACGTTCTATGGTCCATAACAATTAATTGGTGGAAAAGATATTTATTCATACAAAGTAGGCAGTCTGCCTACTTCTATAAAACAAGAGTGGTATCAGGGCACATATTACTGTGAATTGAGCAAACAAACACACTTTGTGTGAATAAATGCTTTCTACCAATTAATTGTTATGGATCATGGAACGTTTGCAACGCTTTATGTCAGTGCTACGCTCGTAGCAGTCGTAGTATCGTAGCAGAATCTTAGCCAGTATAATTATCACGGATTTCTATCTATGATTATAATTTACGTCTTACGTCATTCCATTTTAATTCAATGTACTGACCTATTGTATTTATTTTTGACTTATCCTTTTTCTTAAATATCTCCTATCTGATTGAGATAAATCGAGCGGAGAAGTCCCTCCAACATTATTATTGCACATTATGTGTGTGTTGCTTTTATAACATAAAGTTGGAGTTAGATTTGGTGTCGAACCGGACCGGCCCACTGCGTTGACGCGTGCATACACTCATGTTTTATTAATGCGCTGCATAAATTACTTTATGCAACGTTCGTTTAGCGCCGGAAAAATTACCGCGCCTTACTCTTAGTGGAATACTTTGGAAGGCTTCCATATTGAGATGGTATCGCGCTCGCGCCGCGCGCTCTGATCGTTAATTTAAAATGTAAGGTTTCGTCTGCACATGTTGTTTTTAAACAACTGTATGAAAATTGTGTTTTATTGACCTGCTTTGTTTTACTTTTGCTACTTTTATTCGTATAATAAAGTACTTCCATCGCATTAAAAAACTATAAATACTAAATAACGTGCTTCTCACTTGTAGTAAAAAAATATCAGTGGACATTCCACATCACTATCTCGCCCCAAACTAGGCCATAGCATGTGATATGAGAACCAGATAGCTGATACTTATATACTTTTTTGTAAATATAATATTTATAACACACAGTCAGAAACAAACTATGTTCATCAGATAAATGTTTATCCTCGGTGGAGATCGAACTCACGGCCTACAGCACAGATGGCAGAGTTACTACCAACTGATCTGTGAAGGCTGTCAATAATGTAGTAATTTTTGTGGAGTGAGTATAATAGACTGGAACGCTATTGCGAGAAAGTTGTAATTCAATACCGACGATGAACGTACTAACAATATAGCCTTGAACTTGCAGACAAAAGAGATTTTTTGTGACAAAGAATATACAACAAAATAAAATTGCTTGTATTTTACATTATTTAACAAAAATAAATGTGTATTAAATTGATATACACGTAACAAGCTCTTGCAAAATGATTTCAGCTGGTATTATATTGACACGTGCAAATAGTTCAAGTTCAGTACTATTATACCAATACTCAGATAGTTGCAGTTCTCGGGAAATTGATGTTTACCAATATTGGATTGGGTCAATGACCTAGGTGTGCGTATTTCCCGCATCGATTAGGTAGCTTCCATCGACTCTGTATTATGTAGCGCCAGTAGCGTCCCGCGGTTTCACCCGCATCGTTTTAAATCCCGGTTTTCCCACGGGATAAAAAGTAGCCTATGTGTTATTCAAGACCATAATAATAACTCTATGCCAATTTTCACCAAGATCCGTTCAGCCCTTCTGGAGTTGTAGAGTAACAAACATCCATCCATCCATCCATACTTACAAACTTTTGCATTTATGATATTAGTATCATTACACACTGTAATATTTGTTGAGCTTCTCCAGTAAAATAGTCTTGATGCAAAAACAATACAGTTGCCAACCTTTCTACACCCGGATACACTCGTGATTTTCTGCAGAGCTTTTGTGTATGTGGCGATTTTCATTTATTATGCAGTATCTGACCTATACTGCAATTTTCGACTAGTAAAACCACGATCAAACTATCGATCGACTAATAAAAACGAAAAAATCCCTTTTTTATACCTTTATTACTTCAAACGGTCATATTTTTTTATATATTTTTTCCCGATATTTTATCTACAGCGACAGATAAATTAAGTTAACGATCGTTTGACAAGGAACACTCGATATTCTAATATCGGACAAACAGTTTTTCGACAGTTCTGTGATATTTATCGTAATTAATATTTTATTTATTCAAGATTTAAGACAAACCCAAGAAATAAAACTGTTTAAAGACGAGCAATAAAACTTAGGACACTGAGTTTCGGTTTAGATAAAATATACCAGGAATGGATACTAACGGCTGTATGTAACACGAGCTTAGTTACCGAAAGTTGTTCGTTATAATTAGAAGGCGGTAGCTTGAAAATTAATACCTCTTTCTGGCGGCCGGAGCGCTCATAACGCTCGTATGCTCAGTAATGACTTCAATGTCTACCTACTTTATTTTAGAGTTGAGATTATGTGCGCGAGGTGCTCATGACAAGTTTATCTATTAATCAACACACGTATGATTATATGCAAGACAACGATATAATATCACCATCATCATAACAAAATGAAATAAAACAAAAACAAAAAATATATATTAAATACTTAAGGCTCCGGCGACAGCGGCTCGCAATTTCGAAGTGCGATTGGCTATTATTTCATTTTATTTTATTTCGGGGAGGTTGTTTGAAAGAATAACTCTAAAGTGACACGCATAAATACTGTTCGAACACAAATCATTTTGCTTAAAAATCTGAGATATTACAGGCAATATCACTGTCTGCTACTCGGTTGAGAGCCCCAGGAGCATCTAGTTAGGGCAAAAACGAAGCAATTATGTAACGACGTCAACGAATTAGTGTTTGTGCTGGCTACACGCCAACTGCACACGAATGCAGGCTGAGGGGGATGGAATGGGAGAGGGAATAAAGGCCCACTCATGCACTGTAGCGGACGATATAAGATTGAACGAACACTAAGAATCAGAGTATATAATTCGGTTTGGACCGTCTTACAATTCTTTACTAATAGTTTATGTTCGTTTTGCTGTTTAGTTTATTTGGTGTACCTAATTGATTGAATTATTGTTTGTGTGTCTTGAACAAACGATGATCTCGTTTACCTATGAATCATATTCAATCTCTGGTTACACGTTACCAATATTGTCCTCATGCTTGTCAATATGTCCTCCTGGCTATTACAAGTTCTAAAATGTTTTATTGCAAGTTATAAATCGATTCAGAAATCAGTAATTCTATTATTTAATACATATAAATGTAAATGTAATTTCTTATCAAAAACATGATAAGGATCTCTAAAGTAGTTTACTCACACTAAATAAACTCTGGACAATGGATTCAATGAAAGTAGTATACGGAAATATTTATATCTGACAGTATGAAGACTAAAATAATAAATGAATAAATATTGGTGGACTTTCCACACAGCACTTTCTAGCCCCGACCTTATCCAAAGCCTAACCAGAACTAGATAGCTGATGTAATTCATATAAACTTTACTACTGTAGACTCACTCCCAATATAATATAATACTAGTTGCGCAGTTCGGATTTCCCACGGGATAAAAGTAGCCTATTTGCTATAACAGACTATAATCTATCTCTGTGCTTAATTATTTAATAAACGTTAATAATAAATAATACTTAATACAAAATAACAATTAATAAACATTTATGTTATTAGGATACAATGAAATGTGCAGTAAGTTACTTCAACCGAACCCACATGTGCAATAATCACATAGTGGGAGCTGACGTCATCAATCAATAAAACACCGTTCAAATCGTACATGGTGTAAGTTAATAGATCGATTAATCAATTAATCCAATAATTGATCGCGCGGCTTACTGTCGGCTGCTCTATATTGTTACTAACCATGTGTAATGGCCTTTTTATTCGATACATAACACGATCTGTATGGGGTTATTCAAAAAAGGCGTATTAAAATATTTAAAGGGTCAGCAACGCGAGTGTGACACCTCTGGTGTTACAAACGTCCATAGGCTACGGTGACCGCTTCCCATTAGGTGGGCCGTATGCTTGTTTGCTACCTTGGTAGTATAAAAAAAAATACATTTATTACTCTCTGCCTCCATGTAGTGCTGCCTTATATTTTAATTTCTGCTTGTTTTGACAAGAAAAAAATATGATGGACATACGCCCGGTTTCTGAAAGGCCGATCAACGCTAATCGGCTGTCTAATCACTTACTATTTCAGCTTTTACTTCAAGTTAGATAGAGATAGCAAGTGACTTGACAGCCGATTAGTGTTGATCGGTCTTTCACAAACTGGGGGTTAAACTATTAACAGACGTGTATTTATCATACTTTGGTATCCAATAATTCATAACTTATTGAGCTTACAAAAAATACATGAATGTCAGTATCAAACCTAACATTTTGACATCAAAAAGATGTAAGCTTGACTTTTATGTTTTTGGTCTTGGGGCAAATTACGATAATTGTCTTATTATTATGTTGTTCTGTTTGCCTATAATACAGAATAATGTACTCGTAACTATTCCAGGACTAGACAGGTCCGTAACTATGTATATATTATTTATTCTGTGGTAATACCAAAATGACGTCATGAAACTATCATCTTGACCCACCCCACGGGCCTGTCTATGATCTTCTGTAGCGTATACCGAAAAACGTACCGCAATTGTAAATCTCTTTTGTGAGAAAAACTTTCAAAACAGCCCTCAAGAGAAAATGTCACGTTTTGTTAAATTAACTAAAATCGTTCATAACAAAATCTCAGTAAAATTTGGTAAAAAAATTACACGTGGCCGACGCAAAAAAGTTAAACAAAACCGGTTAAAAGCCTTTTCAAATAAAAACTTTCATTTGTTTGTAAGTTATCTTCTTTCAATTTTGTTTAAGTATTTCAAAAGTTTTCTTTGCTGAAACATGCTTTGAACAAACTTTATCCGCTGATGTTTAGTTTCGTTTTATTTTTGTCAAAAAGAACTTGGTATTTTTGAGGAAATACTAGGTATACGATATAATGGAGTAGGAATGGCTGGTGGGCACCCCTACTCATGCACGCGCGACTTCTTAACCGTAAAAGAAACTCTTGAAATTCGTCTACGCCGCACGCTCGTCTTGCCTACTTTACTTTAGGTAGGGCTCGTTCAATTTAGCGCAGAGTGGAGTTGGCTAGTCACGTTTCGAACACTGCCTCTGTTGTATTAGCTACTCAGTAATAACGTTGTATTGTGTCCATACAAATGATTTTAACGCACTCACAGATTTTACACAAAAGCTTTGGTTCAAACAGTTTAATAAAATGTTTATGAATTCTTGTAATTTCATTCATAAAATTTGTTGCGTCAACATTTTTTTATACAATGTGCTGATGGAATAAGTAGATGTAAAATAAGTATAAGGAATAAGTAGATGTACCTGCTGTAAAGTGGTAACCATTACCTACAGCAAAGCATTGCCTCGTAAGTCAGACAATAAAGTAATGTGCCCTACGATGCACCGCCCGCGCCCTAATGATTTATCGTCGACAAAATTAACAATAGTTTTAGTTATGCAGCTAGCTTTTTTTGGGTTGGATGTCAACTAGGTATATATTTATTCCTGTAGGTTTATTTCCGTAAAGCTTTAGAAGAGGTAGGTATATTTTTGATACTGAATATTTTATTCATAACCCCAGCGTCAATTTGCTTAAATATTTTATTATTATTTTTTCGCTACATCACTTGAAAGCTACTACTGGACCTACCTGCCTACTGGATATGCAACAATTTCGAAAGTAAAAACTCTATTGTAAAGTCTATTGTAAAAATAAACCTTTTTAATAATGCTCTAAGTTACACTAACTATCATGTGCTCGAAACCCATCGTAAAATAAAATATATAATATATAATAAGACTTAAAGGCAAAAATCGGCAAGTTCATGCTTTTATTCAGACACTTATTAATATTATAATGGAAGCTCATAAACTTACAGTGAAAACGTATCGTCACACATTCGAACAACATGAAAGCGTACCTGTCTTACCAAAAAATACCTAGACGCATCGTTCATTGTCTAGTTCCCCACTCCACCGGCAACATTAAATACATTCGGCCGTCGCTCTGTTTGAGTTGAAATCATAAAAGTTGTTCTCGTCTATTAATCCATGGCAGGGGGCGGCGGGGGTCGCGGGCGCGGCGCCGATCAAACAGGCCGGGGAATCAATATGGCCGCCGCCCAGCTGATCCGTGACCTCCCCTCCCCGCGTCGCCCGCACACCTACCCGCCGCCTTACACCCGCTAACTTGACGCTTCTTTACCAAGTTTTCTCATGACGATCTCCAACTTCTCACTGATTATAGCGTGCTTAAAATCTTCTTCACTTTTTATGTGTATGATCGATAACTTTCATCATGTTTCAGTCCTCTATAAGACTTTTGAAGTTTTTAATTAAATACATAATACTTATTCTTTTTATATTGTTGATTGTACAAAACTCACCAAATCATAAGTGTATTTTTTATAGCTCTGCTAAAAGCTGGTCATCAAAAATCACTGCGTCCAATTATTTTACTCGCTGAAAAAGTTACCTGAAAATTGAATGAAACACTGGATTTGTCTGGGATAATATTTTATTAAAGCGCCCATCGTTTTATCAAACTATTAATCCCGACCGCTCTCGTTAACTGAAGTGGCGGTCCGTTCAGTTAATTACAAAAATACAGCGTAGTTTGTCATTCGCAGGATATCGTACCTTTTGCCGCCTTAACTTTGTATAGATTATACAGGGTTACTGGTAACTCGACGTATTCCTTGCAGGACGTCATAATAGGGCTATAATGCAACAAATTAAGCCACCAAATGTTCTACCGAAGTTCAGTAGTTTTCGAGTTAGTTAGATTTTTAGTTATTTTATATTAATATTAGATTAAATCATTTGGAGCCAATTTAAAAATGATTAACGGCGCGACTGTACTGAAATTTAAGTTAATATCATAGTTGATGCCGTAGCAGATCTTTTTTAATAATTTAAAGTTCAAAAATGCTTAAAACCTTGGCAAATATCACTAATCAAACATTAAATTTTTTGTAATTTTAAACTATCTCAAAAACTACTAAACTTCGGTAGAACATTTGGTGGCCTAATTTGCTGCATTTTAACCCTACTATGACGTCCTGCAAGGAATTCGTCGAGTTACCAATAACCCTGTATTAGAACAAAAATGCAATGTTTGATGATTTATGTCGATATAAACTAATCGAGTAGTAGAGGTTAGGTTTGACTGAGATTATACTCGTATCAATTCATAAAATCACCCGGTGGATAATTATACTGAAAACATTAATTTTCAATTAGTTATTTTTGTTTACACTTGATACGTCTGCAAAGTTTTTTAGTCCTTCATATTATTGTATCTCATTAAATTATATTTCAAGATCAGAAAAATTGTTGTAAATTATTTAAAAAATATGCAATGATTGACTTGATGTGTTTTTTTTTTGATTTTTCATTGAAGCCCAGTAGAGTGGTTGAGTGAATTATGAATGAATGCTGTACCTTAGGCGATTATGATGTCGGTTTATAAAAGTGTGGTTAATTAAAAGTTGCCTCCAGGCGTCGTAAACCACGTCGACCCTTTATGAAAGTTAGGCGTTCGTATACCGCTGTCCTATGTTACAATGTGGGCAACTGTTTATGCTACAATGTGGATAGTAAATTGTTGCTTTGCGAATGTGTCGTGATTGTGGTAGAGTCGCATACACCTCAGGCAACACAAAGAAGAGAAACAAGGCGACGCTAGCACCACTTTAGTAGGGTGAGCGATAGAATAACAACATATTGCACATTCTCGCAAGAGTTGCGGTTTGATCGGCTAAACCATGCCGTAACCGTACCATAACTTTGTTGACTGGACTAGTCGAGCGTGAGTAATTCCTGAAACTGAAACAGCTTCACGGCTTTGATCCCCAGGTACGGTAGATATCCCTTCAGATCTCCCAGTACCAAGTAGGTACTAATTCAAGATTTCCAAACTTAAAATAATAAACTATCTACTAAACAAAAAACTATCATGCGCGGTGCAGGTTTCATAACATCATGCTTCTTATTAATAATTTTTAAGCCATGGTACAGAAGGCAGAGCTATTTAAAACATTGTAAGCATGTACTATACCTTCCTCTTAAATCACTCTATCTCTTAAAAAACTGCATCAAAACCTTTTGCGTCATTTTTTAAAGATACACATACATATATACATAGGGACAGACGGATAGACAGACAGCGAGAAAAGCGACTTTGTTTTATACTGTACTAGCGACCCGCCCGCGCGCCCCTGCTTCGCAAGGGTGCACATATCATGCATGTATTATACATATAAACCTTCCTCTTGAATCACTCTATCTATTAAAAAAAACCGCATCAAAATCCGTTGCGTAGTTTTAAAGATTTAAGCATACATAGGGATATAGGGACAGAGAAAGCGACTTTGTTTTATACTATGTAGTGATAATATAGTAGAAAAACTCAGTGCACCCGTGCAAAGCCGGGGCGAGTCGCCTAGAACTTTAGTGTAAGTCCAAATAGGCTTAGCTATGGTGACGTGATCGAGTCAAACACCGAAACATCCCATTTATAATGTCTTACGGCAAAGGCCTTCATCATAATATTTACTGGAAACTAAGACACACAAGTATCTTGTTCCATGGGAAACAGAAGCACTTATTATTTTTTTTAATTGTATATTTATCTATAATCTAAATCTTGGAAACGGCTCCAACGATTTTCATGAAATTTAGTATGCAGGGGGTTTCGGGGACGATAAATTGATCTAGCTTGATTGATTTTTAGCAAACAAATTATCCGTGTTTTCAGGCATTGAAAACCCCAACTTAAATATTAATTATGACTCTTCCTGATATCTATTGGCGAGTAATAATACTTTATTCAATGATAAAATATTTAATTATTTTGGTATGGTTTTGTGTTGACCAAACCTTAGGTTTGGTTAAGTACAAACAGATTATTACATCCAAATAAGTTTTTTGTAAAAATATGCATTTAAATATAAAAATAAAAACCCATATCAAGCCAATCCCAACCAAAATCAAGAAAACCCAAGTCAGTTAATTCGTACCCCTTTAATTTTCCTTCAAAACGGGATATTCACCATGATTTGTGATTGTTGATTTGTTAAAGGAGAATTATGTTCATAACTAAGATAATTTGATAAGACCACCGATTGTAGGACTAAGTTTATGTATAGTCTATGCTAAGTGCATATTGTTATATACTGTTTTAGTCCACAATAAAGAAATTATTATTATTATTATTATTAAATTTCAAAAATTATAGTATTGTACCCCTTTGTTTGTATTGGGTTATGTCAAGCGAGTATTTGCTTTGACTTGGATAATCAGCCCTTCTGCACCGCTTCCCCTTCAGCTTCGCGTTCGGCTGTTGACTATATAGATGGTTTGCTGCGCCGTAGCAAGTATTCGTTATATCAAACGTAACGAATGGAGTATCATTTTATTTTTTTCTTTGTACTCTCAAACTCATACATATATTTTCTTAATCCAATAGGTACCTTTAAACTTTTCTTGGAAACGTATAGGGGAGGCCTCTGTCCAGCAGTGGACTTCATCTGGCTGATGGTGATGATGAGTCTTCGAATAAAGCAAACAGATCAGCGACTTTTATTCAAACAAATAAAATTTTCTACAGTTTGACTGACTCTTCATTGTGCTCCCAATTATTTTTATCAGCTTCAAAGGATTTGCTACGCCGTAGCACCCGTAGCATATATCGTAG
Source organism: Plemyria rubiginata (assembly GCA_963576535.1). Classification (NCBI taxonomy): domain Eukaryota; kingdom Metazoa; phylum Arthropoda; class Insecta; order Lepidoptera; family Geometridae; genus Plemyria; species Plemyria rubiginata. Next base: position 8,103,506 of record OY754908.1, on the reverse strand, counting down.
CAATACGGAAGTGTGTTATTTAAACTATAATTTGTTTTATTTTTTACTTTTATATTTAAAAAATATGAAAGAACTGTTATGTATAGATCCAAAATACTTATACTATTAGGATGTTTAACAACGGTCCTAATTTGAAAAGCTACTTTTAGGATACAAATCGATCTACTCAATCAACAATATTTATTTATTTATTTATTTATCATTTATTGCACAAAACACAAAGTTAAAGTACAAAAGGAGGGCTTAATGCACAAGCATTTTCTACTACTACTTTTTTTTGCGTTACATATTTTACTACAATAAACTCAAATAAATGTATGCCTAAAACATCAGGTAAAACTATACACAGTAAACAACATGGGTACAAAGTAGTATTTCCTCCATTATTTAAATAACAGAACATGCAGTCATATCTCAGCCATAGATACGAACTTGCTCGTGTCGTGTCCAACACTTTACCGTTAAACTTTAAGCATGGCTTCCGCTCTTTACTTTTATCAGCCAGTAACTTTTAAAATTGATGTTTTTCCCTTGAATCAGTTGACGACTTTAGTTTTGAAATCTGTTTTCTATCACAAAATGCGGTTAACGATCATTTGGTCTTGCTACCGATCGGCTATTATTGATGGGGAAACGAATGATTCACGTGCTCTAAGTTTTATTCGGTCTATTTTTTTACAAATCGTGCCTGAAACAAACGACTTTTAAAATAAATTTTTTATTTCATATTTAGTCACACATTTTTTATAAGCACCTACTAGCCGACTACCAACCTTATCTTTTAGATATCTACAAACATATTATGTAGACTTAATAAGTGGACTGTAGTGTTTTAATAGAAGAAAGAGTTATTTAATATTAAAAAAGTTCCTTAAACCGAATGAACTGTCATAATCCCCGCCAAAGGAAAAAACTCTAAAAAACTTGCCATAACCTCCACTTTGTGGATAGCTTAGAGGGGATTACGACCAAAAAATCGATTTTTTTTCATTGTTTTATTAAAAAAACTGTTGTTAATCGTTTTGTATATCCAATACTCATTCTGTGAGATGGCCTGCAAAGTTTATTAATAGAATCAATACGAATTTCAATACAGCAAGAAATTCATGGAAGCGTGATTTGCGGCAAAACGGAATAGCTCTCTGCCAAGCGGATGGAGGAACAACGGTTTAAATGCAAATAAGATTACAATTAGATATTTAGATCCTCTCACAACCCACTTATTCCGAAACAAGCCTATTATACCAGGCTTGCTTAGTCATGTATTTAATAGACAGAGCTAAATAGGCCGGTTTGTAGATGAAAACCATCATCGTCATCATCATTGTTTGAATATTTGAATGAAGACCAGCCAAAGAACGCAATTTTCAGGAAAAACGGATTTGAATCTCCTTCGTCCACCAACTTTATGCGTTCTTCAAAATGTTGTAGGCACATTGGGCAAGAGCATATATGAACTTCTAGACTTATCTGAGAATTTCTGTGAATGTATATATCTGTGTTTCTAACATTATGGTGGTTCCAGATCTTCTTTTTATTTATTACTACCAAAAAAAGATCACGCACAATGGTTATATGCAACGATGTGTCAAATAGAGCAGGTAAGTGTTTTTTTTTTTTTTTTTTTTTATACAACTAGCTGATGGAACAAGCAGATGGTCCACCTGATGTTAAGTGGTAACCATCACCTATAAACAAAACATTGCCCCGTAGGTCACGCACAATAGGAGCGTGCCCTAAGATGCACTGCCCTGCGTCCATCAACTTGAGGCATACAGATGTTAAGCCTCATGTGCCTGTAATTACACCGGCGACCACACTCTTCAAACCGAAACACAGCGTTGCTGCTTGGCGGCAGAAAAAGGCGTGGTGGTAGTACTTCCCCGGACGAGCCCTTCACGAAGAGCTCTACTACTCTAAACCTAACTTCCGCACTACAACTTCCATACTAAATACAAAGCTAATACTAATAATTCATCTAAATAATTCATTTGTTTAGATGACTTATCCCCAGTTTCTGAAAGCTCGATCTACACTAATCAGCTGTCAAGTCACTTGCTATCTCTATCTAATTTGAAGTAAAAGCTGAAATAGCAAGTGACTTGACAGCCGATTAGTGTTGATCAAGCTTTCAGAAACCAGGGCAGATTTTTTTATTTCCATTCGATCTTTGTATTTTGTTATTAATTACAGCGCAGTATACGCAATAAAGACCAAGTTTACGCCTAAAAAGTAAAATTGTGTAAAATGTAAAATAATCTGCTAAATATCAAGGTTTTAAAAATGCAGTCCTTTACCTGTTACGGATATAAACAGACGGTCAATATTCGTAGACAAATAATAAGGTCCATAGGACATGCCTCGAGTACATAGCTCTAAAAAGTAAGCAGATAAAATATATTCCTCAGAACGTAGCAAAGTCGAGTGGCAACTTGGGCAGTAGGTAACATCAATGTACTTTTTAAAATATGGTATAAGCAGGGAAGGCTCTCACGGCTCGTAATAACCGTGGAGTTCACTTGAGCCGGCGACAATGCGCGCGGCGCCCGGATTACTTTTGTCAAACAACTTGACGACGCGAAATTCGTAAAACTCACCTTTTTGGATACGAACCTCGAGCTTGCAACATTCGTCAACAACCTATTGAATTGATTTACAGCCTTTGGTGTTTTAAGATAATCTTAGATTAGTATTGCGTGAGTTTTTCAAAAATTTATTTACCAATCTAGGATATCTATAAAAGTCCCTTAGAAGGCACACAAATTTAAATTAACATTGTTGCTTTACATGAAAGCTCATCTAGGCTTATATGGTCTAAGAACGAATTGGTACTTTACTTCTCACTCGTTATTGTGAATAGTAATTATGATTTTTATAATACCTTTTTTTGAATACCACAATATTATTATGTAGACATTCTATATATTCTTATGTACCTACATAAAATTCAATGAACATGGTGTTCTCCAAAATAATTTTCTTTTCAACCAAAAAGAGGAGTCTAAATAAACCAAACAAAGCAGCGATCGATGTGAAACTAAATTGCTTTCAATAAAACAGAGATTTCAGTTTGACTTTCAATAAACACGCAGTCAATAGGAACAAAAGCGCATCGAAATGGTGCATTTCGATTGTGAAATATTTAGGCATTCAATAAATTGGTGCAAACGAGTGGTGTGATCCGTGAAAGCTACACCGGTCGCAATCCGATTGACCTAGAAACTGGAGTGGCGCCCCGTGGTGGCCTAGTGAGATAACCTACCTTTGGATCCAAAGGTTTGTATCTTGGTGCATTGTGCGTGCTGACCAAACAGAATGTTAGGTAAAGGAAATTTCGATTAGCCTCGAGTGGCGTCGAAACAAAAAGGCCACAACACGTTGCATGATACGAATGTCGGTAAAAATACACCTAAGAGCAAAGGCACATAAACGCGAAACGTGCGTAGCAATATATTCTCGTGGTTGAATCTATAAAAAGTACAGGTTTGGGGTTTCAGTGCGTTCAACTTATGTGATCCGCTACTAAGTACATTGTATGCGCGTTAGAATGCTTGTGCATAACCACATATTCCTCCTTTTCGCAACTGATATCAACCATTGTTTTCATCGTGATTAATGTCAAATTAGAATTAGAATAGAATAGAAGAATAGAAAATTGTTTATTTTATCTCATAATTAGTCGCTGCTCAACAATATCTCCATTTATATTTAGATTTATTTATTGTCAACATGTTCATCCATCAGTTATATAGCTTAGATCTATGGAAACTTTTAGGCAATAGGTATATCAGGCTTTTTCATACACGTATCCTGTAGGGCGCTGCCAAATAAGACAGTATGCCATAATTGGCCTGCCAATTAATATGGCAGGTAGGTATTTAGTATGGGCACAACAATAGGTGAGATAATTAATTATTTTTCTAATGCCTGGGTATTATAAATAGCAATAAAAATTACAGGCTGATGATGAGTGGATCCGTGACTACACTGGTCATAGCCACTTGACCCAGAACTGAAGAGGCGCGCGCGAACGATCGCGTCGATAGCGCAGTGTCAACCAGCCTCAAGTCGACCCACGTTCAGATAGGAGATATCGCTTAGGCTATCTTACTAGAGGTTTGCAGTCAACTGAGATCTGGAAGTGTCCCTGACTATCGCTTTTTTGTTGGATAACACCGACTTTGACACCGAGTAACATCGTTGTAGTGACGAGTCCTGAGTAAAGGGAACTCCTTGCCGGCGTCCGTTTTTCCGAATACCTATAATTTGGATGCTTTCATGACAAGAGTGAACAGGTATTTTTTAGGTAAACGTGCCACATCGTAGACTGCATCATCACTTACCATCAGGTGAGATTGCGGTCAAACGTTTTGCCTATATGTAATAAAAAAAGGCCAATGAACAGTGGTTTAGCAGACGGTAGCCAAAAAATACTGTTATTCTAAGTTACCAATTCCTGTATTTCGCTTATTAACAAAAATAACTAAAATAGTACTTTTTAAACTGTCGCGATAATATTAATTTGAAATATTACACGGCCCACGACCACGACTACTGCAACATAGTCGGAACGTCGGGAAAATAAATAGTAAAGGTAAAACGTGATAAATACCCATGTAATATTTCAAAAATAACTAAAATATCACAATACCCAGAACTCCGGAGCTGCAGTCAGTTATAAACTAAAGGCACTTCGCGGTTCATTAGCAATGATTGCAACTTCACTAATTAGGTTGCTATAAAATGGTTAGAAAACTCTAGAGCTGAACTCACGTATTGCGATTTCCCTAACTAGTTGGAAATAATAGTGTTTTTCAGCTAATAAACCAAGCTTTTATAGTCCAAAAAGCAGTGCTTATGGACCACTATCCTGAATAGCTGGCATTGTTCCAGTTGCTTGCAGTAATTAACGAATACCTCTCCTATGTAAATATGTTGTTGGGTCTGATTGCGTACTTGTACGTCTCTATTATTTTGGGATGATAGAGCACTATTAGTGCTTAGTACAATAGTTTAGTGAAACCTTGCTGTAAATGCTTGGTGGACCATCTGCTTGTTCCATCAGCTAGTTGTATAAAAAAAAAAAAAAAAAAAAAAAAAAAAAAAAAAATGCTTGCAAGGGACATATTATGTGAGGAAAAGTGTATCATAATAATTTGTTCAAATTTACTTAGTGTACGGGTTGGCGCTGATGACTGGATAAAGCTGTTGATATATCAGCAGTAGTAAAGGACTACTGTTACGTTTTCGTGTCGATGCCATTACGTAATCGAGATTGTAGAGATACAATTTTATGCGGAAATACAGTCTGTAACGGTTATCGTACTTATGAAGCTACGATTGAATCGAATTGGTATATTCACCACGCAGTTCTTTACGGGTCGTAGTATCTGGCATAAAATATTATTTCCAATTTTCCGCGCCCTTTTGCGTGCCCCTGTTAATAAACCTTACAAGTTCCTGAGGTTGTATCCTACATACAGTTTAGTTTCGTAATGATTATAATATTTAAAGAATGGAAAGTGTTTTATGTGAGTTTTCAATAAATACTTTGGTTAATTTGTCCATGAGTTCGACACATGGTCCCGCATCCCGGCGGGTCGACCGGAGGCTGCGACACTCGCAGAGCGGTCGCGGCAGGGGTGCGGGGGACGGGCCGTTGACCTGCCCTTCGTCCCTCACCCCACGCTCCGCGAATACTCGAATATATCCGTTCAAAATCAACCTTAACTCCAAACGGGTAGAAGTCGTTTCCTTTTCTCAATTTTATTAGTGATTTCGAGAAAATTGTTATAAGCTATTTGGAATCTTATTTCAAGTGAGTTTAGTATCATTTAGTGTAGTCAAATCCTGTAGTGAATTTTGCACTATGGTAACTTTTATTTTTCTGATAATAACAACTGAATGTTCAATAAAGAATTCCTTTTCGGAAGAGAAATATAAAATTACCCCCTGAGTGTTGAAACCATTCCATAAAAGGAAGCATCCGATTGATTTTTCGGCTCGCTCGTGCTCGTACCTTACCCAGGTATATACTCAATACTAAAGTAAATGCGAATGAATGGAAATTAAAAGGAAAATGGAGTAAAAGAGAGAATAAATAAAACACACGTGTATCTTGTACCTTCTTTCCTGCACATCATATTACAATGGAGCGACACAATTTGCCTGAACTACAGCGTGGATCTTTTTATGTTTCCCACATTTTACGAGGAGCACTGTGCTTCGAAATAAAGAAATTCCGTAATACTGCGAGGGCATGTGTAATGTACGTACTGTCGCATATGTGGAACGCCACCGCAATGGCTGATCGGCACAATTTGCCGGTTGCTAATCGACTATTAACTATGCATGCGGCTTCAGATATAGAGGCGTTTTCACACATGATTTCTTCTAATTGAACTTCATAATTGAATTACATTATGTATTGTGCATTGCATTACCATTACACAATTACATTCCCAATAAAACAGACAAAATAGGTCCATAAGCAAATTCATAAAGTGAACTCTAGTGACGGAGATCTAAAACTCAAAAATTTGTTATACTGGAATTCATTTCGTCGGTTTATGAACTGTCATCACCGGGGCTGACTAAAAGTTTAACAGACAAAAACCGTAAATTTAGTAAAAAAAGTATATTCTCTAAATACATAGTTTATTATCTCTCTTTTAATCAGAAATATTTAAAAATTGTGAAGAAGGTAGTTCTTTTACGGGCACAGCAGCATCACATCATTTAGTCTGGACGTGCCCCAGTCAGTAGGGATTTGCAGCACATACTTGCACTGCGCTGGCGAGGTGCCATTTTATACGGGAGATATTATATTGAAATATATACGGACTTATAACAAGCTTATCTCTACAAAACCGAGCCAGCAAAATGTGCTGTTATTGTCAGAAAATAAACTCTTCATTTTGATGACTTTTTGTCGAATTGGATTGAGCCTGCGCGAAAGTACTGCATTCCGCAGTAAGTTGGTGTGGTAATACTCATGTTTGTTGATATTCTGGATTCTGTAGAACAACGTGTGGAAACCAATTGGTATGCTTACAGCAGCGATGGGCTCGTAACCTGTAACGTATGGAACCAACCACTTACTGCAAAATGTGGAAATGTGTCAATCGTAATATTCGGACGTACCTCTGAGGGTCCGGGGGTACCCCTTAGACATCCAAAAACTCAAGTGTGTACTACCAGAGATCTGAAGAGCTATCTGAGGGAACACCGTAATTGATGGAGAGGGCTTAGAATCGTTCTTATTGGAAATATAGAAGGGCCTTATATTATTATAGGTATATGTATAGCAGTTCAGCACAGCAAACACTATTCTCAAAACATTATTCTAAAGCTACATTTTCAGTATATTCTTTGTACAATCGAATTCATGAAAACGATTCTTTGTTTCTATAAATTCTACACTACAAAAGGTAGTATCACAGAGTACCTTTTTATATACCGGTAAGGTTAATGTTTGACAGCCTTCACAGCTCAGTTGGTAGTAGCTCAGCCTTCTGCGCCGTAGGCCGCGGGTTCGACCCCCACTGAGAACAAATATTTTTGTGATGAACATAGATGTCTGTCTTGTCTGGGTGTTGTTTATTATAATAATTATGTACAGTAGTATATTATCAGGTATCTCGTTCCTATATTACGAGCTTTGGCTTAGTTTAGGGCGAGATTTGCTGTGTGGAATGTCAACCATTATTTATATTTGGACGGGCGCTTGACTACCACCCTTGGACTATAAGATATTCCACCGTTACTGGAAAACTCATGAATATATCTTTTCTTCTATACAAAGTCATCATGTTGCTTTGCGCTAAGAGTGGTGGCTGGACATGGACGAGAGGCCATCAATCATCGTTCAGTGACGTGTCGCATGTGATACATCCCAGCTGATATAATGAACGGATAGCATCGTAATTGTTTCAACATCACAATGCGGATGTTAGCGGAAGGCAGCTTGACCTAATGTGAACTAATTGTTCCAATTTATTCCATGGCCCCAAGTTGCAAATTGACAAAAGAATTTTAAGTTTTTAATAAAAAAGAAAAGAAGTTTATGTTAGTAATAATATCTTTTTAATTTACAATCACTTAAAATTTAATGCCACCTTTACACGTTGGCTTATTGTTAGTCACTAACTACCTTTATTGGACCGGCGCACTCGCCTGAACGAGCTCTACAATAATCAAAAACCCATTTATTTATAGCTAATCTATTTCGCCAACATGGCACCTGCTTTAAGCCATTAAATCAACATAATTGGCATAAATCAAAACTTCAATAGCGTTTTCCCAAAACTTTTAGTTTTGTCGCTTAGTGCCTTCTAGCAATAAGCATACGATAATAGTGACACAAGTAGTGACGCGACAAAAGAATAATAGTGTAAAATGTTGAGTTCACGTATTAGGTAAATTTCCATCCAAAATACCAAATAAAAATAAATTGGTCAGATTTAATCCCTGGCATGGTGGACCTCAGATATCGCAGTAAGTTCCTTTGATCATGTCTATGTATAAAAGAAATAATCATACGCACGTCATAATACTTTGAAACAACTCACGCCTAATTAACCATAGGCATCACAAAAAAAGAAAACCTGTACATACATTCTAAATAAACCCAAGCAAATAACTCAGCAAAAATATGGGCCCATTGATAAAAGTTTGACACCGTTTCGTTACCGGGAAACGATGACAAAGTGAATAAAAGAAGCCCCCTTACTGAGCGCGGACGAACCAACCCCTAGACACCGCTTTGCTCATGGTCAAATATTGTAGCAAAGCTATGCTTGGCTCGTTAATTGTAAAGTACTGAGTTTCTGGTTTTACGATTATCTTAGTTGGAGATTTAATAAAGGACAAAAAATATACACGTAAAATTAATTTTGAATAATAAATGCCATGATATGCCCTAATAATAATGCTAATGCTATGGCCTATGTCCAGCAGTGGACTTCTGTGGGCTGTTGATGAATAAATGTTAGGGTAAAATGCGGCGCGCCGTTATCCCGCTCGCACAATTGAACATTTCTGAAGATATAAAATCACTGAATGTAGTTAAGTAAAATCACAATCGGTTCATTTGCTGTCAATGGCATTACAAAGATTTAGCGAAAATAAAATTTTGATTCAAGCAAGTTTTCAAGTTTTCCCTTGGGACTTTATATTTTTTAAATTTTTATGTATGAAAACTTGCTGTGATCAAAATCTTAACTTCGCTAAATCTCTGTAATGCCATGAATTTTAGATAGCTACATTCAGATAATTTATATCTTCAGAAATGTTTAATTGTGCGAGCGAGATAGCAGCGTGCCGTATGCTGCCCCTTCTTTAAAAAGATGCCTATGTATAGGTACCTAAGTACTATCCTCTACTACTACTACTACTACTTTATCAATGAATAGCAAGTACTCGAAAGCAACTCTTCGAGGCGCACCTAAATTCCTTTTACTATACTGTTTCAATAGAAAGAAAGTAGTGACACGATATTATGAAAATCAATTGAAATCTGATACACCGTCGAGCGCATCATATAACATAACATGGTAAGTTCAAGGCCAAGTTTGCCTTGAATCAGAAACATGGTTGTTGACTGAACACGATTCTGTCTAGGTATACTGTTATCAGACATTCAGTCTACCTGCCTACGCAAATACCTATTTACCTCATTTGAAAGTATAAAAATAGTAAGTAGTAGCAAGTGTGTACACATCATGTTTGTACACACACTGTGATATACTATATTTTTTAAAATACTACAGCACTATACATTTTTTTATTTAATAGCATGTAAGTAGTTTGTAATAAGTTTATGTAAAAATAGTTAATAAGTTACCTGTACTGTTGAATAAATGGCTTTACTATTATTATTACAGCACTTTATTATACATGTATATTTCTAGTTTTGGCTTAATCTGTCGTCTTCGTGGCATGATGACAAAAATAACCAAATACCTATGTAATCTTTTGTATTTAATAACATTCAACGAACAATTCTTGTAAATGTAGTAGGTATGCAGGGAGTTTCGGGGGCGATAAGTCGATCCAGCCAGTATTATATTTCTAGAAAAAAAAATATGATTCAGACAATGAAAAACATAAACATAACTGAAAATATGACCCCTCCTGACATCTATTAGCGAGTAATAATACTATTATTTTTAAGCTACGGCAGTTTAGATGGTGCTGTTAAGCAACCAAGCAAAGTTCGGTCACCCAGATATTTGTAATATAATTAATAGAATAAGGTGTATGGGTTAGTTCGTCCACGGCTAGTGTGACGTGTGTCACGTGCCCGGCTGTCACGTTGCGGGCCGGGCTGCAGACTGCACGTGGCAACGATCGATCCATTCCATTTATTGTTTACTATACGACTGTGGGCTCAATGTGGCTACTACCGAAGGGTTTGACATTGAATAATGCCTTTGTCTTCGGGATTTCGAAGTCAAATTGTTTGCCTTCCATTGTTAGTAAAAGAATCCTGTCTTTATTTAAACACGGTCTCGAGTGATCTATATTAACTTATTTTTAGTTATTTTTGCAAGTTACATCGCGGATTTTACTTTTCATTCCAAGATATTCCATTGTCACAAAGCTATATTGGTCGCGGACGAATCGGGCGGAAATAGTTTGTGAGTTAGCAAAGTGGTTGTCATGTCTGGTTGTGCCTGCCGTGTCAGGCTGTCAAACTGGCACCGAGATTCCATTTAGGATGTGTACTGTGTAGCAGAGAAGCTGGAGTTGGCCACTCTACGAAGAGTGCTGCATATTTGATGTGAGCCGAGGCGCGCGCAATAACAATTTATCGACGCTTAGGTAGCTACAATCTGTAGAATAAGCAGATGGAGATTCTACAAATCATCAAAGTAATGTATTATTATTAATTTATTTATTTAATACTAATTAAATAACATGTTTCCTGTCCTCTGAACCACATATGGCTCAGAAAACTTGCGCTTAGAAAGTACTTAATATACTTTCCTCAGCCATATTATGTCAGCGAGACGTACAATTTTTATAGCGCATATTTTAACGGGACGAGCTGTCTTGTTTTGTGCTGTACTTATTTTGGAAGGAAGTACTAACATGACCATATTTTTATTTTGCTTTTCTCGGACAACATATAAACAGTATCATCTCTAGTCTATTAATTTTGCGGCACAAATTTGCTTGTGTAGTCGGGAAAGAAAACGCGTTTACTAAAGTTAACAGTTACGACAAAGACTTCAACTAAAGAAGGTACATAACTCGCACATTTGCATTAGAGACTAAATTGCGTCCAATATTGATTAATAATGAACCTACCGCTGCAAAATTTGGTAGGTAGTTATGAAATCATCATGAATGATTCTTAGACTCTTAAGACGGCCTGTTCAATCGTTTATTTGGCCTCAGTAAGTTAACAGAATTCAAAATCCTGAAAAAGTCATCAAGTTTCAACGATGCCTGACAGCGGAGCCCGCGGCACTGCTTAACTACTCGACGCGTAAGTTCCAATCGATGTTGCCGTTTTAATCAGAATTAAGCTGTTCCGAGGAAGTGCTTGGCGCATTGTTTCCCGGCCCGCGGGTACTCGGCTAGGCGGCTGCTTGCTTATGCAATAACCGTGGGTAGTATGAGTGAGACGCATGCATATGCAGCACGTCACACCGTCGTGTGTGCTTCATTATCAGCTCTACCCCATTCGCAGCGGCTCAAAAACCAGGTCTGACTCATTTTATTAGGACATGCCAGTCTAATATACATATTAACCCAGTACAAATAGGGTCTATTTCAGAAAAAAGCCATTCGCATCATTTTTTTTGCTAAAAAAATTTAAACTCTTACTACTAAGAAATAAGGTCTAATTTGCAATGCAGAAATTTTTCCACTCAAGAGTGGTTGAGCTGTACCAGCTCAAAACACAAAATGATGAACACAACTCAAACGGTTCAGAGAGTGGTTTCATTGTAAAACAGAACCTTGAACCGTTTGAGTTACTTATACGTTTTGTGTAATTGAGTGGTTTAATACGCATACGGACAATTTGTCGGTTGAATCATTTGAAGTAATATCTGCGCTAGATGGTGGAGTAGGAATGATTTGTAAGTAATACGGTTCATTTTAGAAAAGCATGTTTTGTTGTTGGGTGGGTACGGCGGTAAATAGTTTGCATCAAGATTTTCTGTTGCATCAGTTGGTGAATAAGGTTCTTTTTATAAAGTTGAGGATTTCTTAGGCTACCGGTGGCTTCACTCACGCGTTAGGTAGCCATGATTTGCTATCATTATTTTTGAAGGATTTTTCCCGTTTAGGAACGCTAAACAATAGTAAAATATGATACCTATTTAATAAAAAAAGTAGACGTGAGAAATTAGGTATATTTATGTCTAAATTTATTTTGTAGTTATCATTCTACTCTAACTTCGAAAAACTCCCACGAAAGTCTTCTTAAAAAGTTAGTAGGTTTGCATGCTAGGTAACTTAACTAACATAATTTGTTAGAATAAAATAAACTTAGTTAAGTACATACTTAGAATTTATTATTTATAATTAGTAGTATATCTACTCTACCTATATACAAAAGTGAAAACTTAAAACACACATGTACCTACAACTTATTTTGGAATAAACAGGCTTTTTATTTTATTTATTTATAATTATTCCCTATCTATTACAAGGTTTAGTCACAAAATATGAACATCTTTCGCATTTATAACTAAGTAAATTAGCTAGGATAGTTGTTTGAATCTAGTAAAATTGACCATGCCTACTAAAAATATAACACATACAGATGGCCCACCTGATGTTGAGTGGTTCAAAATAAAATTCTTTATTTTACAAAGACTGGTAAGGTTAGTGTGACTTTCAATTACCCCTCAAATGATGGATAATGAGGTCAAAGGTTAATTCTAGCCAAAGTCATATCTTCGTGCTTGTTTGAAGTTTTTGAAGTTTCCCTGCAATTTTGAGCTGTCTGAGCCGCGGTTCAGCTCCAGCTCGAGACTATAAATGAGCTGATGCGCTGCAGATCATGATTTTTGAGTGAGTTACCCATGGTTATTATGCAAGCGGCCGAGGTACATTGCGAGAGTACATGCGAGGTACATTGGCTCTTTCTCGCACTGTCTCGCCTTCTCGCACTTTCTCGCCTCTTGCTCGCACGTTTCATTCAGCATTTTGAAACATTAAGCCCTGGTTTCAGAAAGCTCGATCAACACGAATCGGCTGTCAAGTCACTTGCTATCTGTATCTAATTTAAGTAAAAGCTGAAATAGCAAGTGACGTGACGCCGATTAGTGTTGATCAAGCTTTCGGAAACCGGGGGATAATATCACTGTACTCATTTTTCAAAATTTGCTGTTTTGGAGTTTTTACACACATACCACATGCATATCACTTGATGATGGAAAAAGCATATGGCCCTTCTGATATTAAGTGGTAACCATCATCTATCACATCATAGCCTCGCAAGTAACGCATGATATCAAACTATGATTTCATTTCATTTCTATTCTGTTGTTGTTAGTACCTACTATTAAAGCAGTCCTACATATTTATTTTTTTAGTGCGATATTACCCTTAAATGTGTCCTTCTTACTAGATGTAACGCATTGGATTAAAATGAATCTGTGATGTTATTTCGTGCTGTAAATAAATTATTTAAAAGTGCTCTGCGTGAGTTCCAATAACACAACACTCACAACCTCGTATTTCCCGCTTCATAAGAAAGTTTGCACTTTAGGAATAAAATATAGCGCAGACTTGTTAAGTTCGAGTTGATAAATAATTTCATGCATTATGAAACAACGTCGTCTGGAGTTGGACGAGCAATTTTAATAAAGCCCTACTGTTAGAGTTGTGACACTCAGCATTCACTCAACTACAATACAACTACGTAAGTACGTAGGCATCACATAAACATGTAGATGCTTTACAAAGGACATAGTTTTCCAGCTTTTCTTTTTAATGAATTCAAGAGAATTTTAAGTTGAGACTTGGGAGGCTGTCACTCTGAGTGGACCGGAATGAAGGTACCTACTGATTCAACTCGTCATGTTTTATTTCACCTCATTCTTACATCTTTCAGTATATTATTGTATCTTTCAGTATTCTTACATATTTCCGTATTCTTGCATCATTCAGTATTCTTACATTATGTCAGTATTCTTTCAGAATTATTATTTATCTACTTATGTACCTATATAGATTTAAATTTTTGATTGAAAGTATTTTGCGATGCAATACATTATGTGCATAAGCATTGTTTTATGTTTGATTGTCCCAGTTGTCTTTTTCCTGTAACGTCTTTTTCCTTTGTTTTTTAATAACGCGTCTAACGAAAAACGCGTTTAACGTCACGAATCTATTTATTTTTCTGTAAGAAAACGAATATTTCGAACTCAAAAAATACAACTGCATAAACAAATACACATTCTATTTACTGCGGTCTTTGTTTTCAATTGCAATAAACAATTCTGTTTTCTCCATGCATTGTTTGTCGAAGACAGCATGCCTCCGGCGTCGCCCGATCGGTCGAGGACAAATTGTTACAAATGGTAGCGCCGCTTTGAGGCGGCCGGGAAGGGGCTCATTGAAGGCATATTGTGACAAAGCGCTTGAATAAAACGATAGACCTATTTCAATATTATGATAGTGACCTACAACACTTATTTAAAATATTTCACGGGTCAGCCGTGGTCGCGGCAAAGGTCTGCCCGCGACCACGGCTATTGCAACATAGCTGAAACGTCGGGCAAATAAAAAAGGTAAATACGCGATAAATACCCGTGAAATATCTTAAATAAATATGTGTTATGATCGCGAAAGTTTAAAAAATACTACTGACCTACAATATATTTGGTGTGCATTCATTTCTTTTCAACTTCGTATTCAACTGTACATATAGTTGCGCGAGGTTGCGAGTTTCGTTAATCCTTTATTTACGCTTTGGGTGGCAAGGAAGCTCCAAGGAAGTCATTATTTTTTTCAACACATTAAAACTGCGCCCCAGGCTTCGACCTGTCTCCGAACGAGGGCCTACGTGGAAAGCACACAATATATAATCCACCTAGATCACGATAAATAACATCAAACCGGGGCCGAATTACTAAAGTTAAATCGCAATTGTATTCTCTGAATAGTTTTAGCTTAGATTTAAAACTTTATGCCGTCGTGATAAGCGGCATATTATGCGGTTCATATTTATATCGTTAATTTTATGACATTTTATGCAATGCTGAATATCACAATCCTAGGCGATATTAAAGAATCAATAGGTACCATATTCACACATACACATATTCGTGATATCACACACACAGTCAGATATCAAGAATCATAAGAATCCATTAAGGTTGTTTTGAGGTCTTCATATTGTACATTATCATCAAAAGCAGTAAGTATTTTAATTAATAACATCTACATCTGCATCTAAAAATCTGTGCTCGTGACATTCACGATGTCGTGGGTCCGTCTGGCGTCTGGGCGTCTCGCCTTTACCTTCCGATTCTTGACGCCATTTCCTTGATGATTTGATGTGTTGATATAACTACAGATAATACAATTTTAAATTAAATAAAAACAGATCTTACAACACCTAGTTCGTTATTAGATAGTCGATAGACTCAGTTTGTAAACACCAGTATTTGTTGTAAACAGTTTTATCTCCCGGAAGTGACAGCGGCGCGATCAGCTCGCGCGGGATAACGCGATAAGGGGATTACTCGCCACCTACCTTCATCTGCCGTCTATTTATTTTGTTAATTTTGCTCTTTACTCCGTGACGATTATGACCGCAGTTTCTGTTTAAACGAAGCTTATTTTTTGACTAGTTGCGGCAATTTCAGAAGAAAATTTGGCGTGTTTCGGTTTAATAAATTGCACTTTTGTATTTGATTAGTTATTGTATACTCTTTGTTTGATTTTCACGAATTATGCGTTTGTGTGCGTTTGACATGAATGATGCTTGATCATGACAGCTACAGCTGCTAGCAACTATAACCTTTTTTTTGTATCCGTTTAAAAAAACAAAAGAAAAACTAGATTTAATCCGTCTTATTATAAAAATGTGAGTTAGACTAGGCTTAAGCCAGGACTAACTGGTCCGTGGTCTAACTTTGATACCGAAGTTGGTCCCTGCTCTATAGAAAAATCAAAGACTTAGACCAGACGTTATTATAAAACGGAGTTTATCCCCTAAACCACGGTTTAAAGATAAACCCGAACGACCCCTAGTTTAAGTATGGTCTAACTAATAAAAATCTCATTTTGCCAAATTTTATTTGGTCTCCCACATAATTTTATTCAATAAAACAACTTGTAGCACTGCATTATCCAACATACATTTCAAACTCTAGACTCCGATCTAAATTTGAAATGTCAAAACGCATGGGTTGCCACGAATTTGTCGGGTGCCAGGAAAGCGCAGCCACGGAATGTACAACCATGGATTACACGACCCCGGAATTTGCGACCATTTTGGTTGCAAATTCCATGGTTGTGTTTTCCGTGGCTGTGTTTTCCAGGCCGTACAAAACTATGCACACCCCCGGAATACGACGCCAAGAATTTGCACAGAATGGTCACCAATTCCGGGGTCGTACATTCCTGCCACGTGTCAGGAAAGCGCAGCCAGGATTTTGCAACCATTTTGGTCGCAAATTCTCGGGTCGTGTATTCCATGGTTGTACAATCCGTGGATGGACAATCCTGACACGTGTCAGGAAAGCGCAGTCAGTATTTTGCAACCATTTTGGCCGCAAATTCCTGGCTGCGCTTTCCTGGCTGCGCTTTCCTGGCTGTGTTTTCCGTGGTTGTGTATTCCATGGTTGCGTATTACCCGGACTCCATGGACTATCTCAGGTACTATGTAGTCTTCGACTAAAGTGTCTTTTGTAATACGAAAATGATAAACCAGAGATGATCCTAAATTTATGAGATAAACCAGGTTTAAGTTGTTTATAATAAGAAAACGTGACTTGAGCTAGGTTTAAACCCAGGTTTGATTTGTTTATAATAAGGCTGAATGAGTCTGTCTGCTTATTGGCTCTGCTTGGATCGCAACAAGACATGACTGATCGAGTGAAAAAGAGGAAAGTTGTAACGTCTGTCTTGCGATTTACTTTCTTTTTACCAAAAAAATGATGTAAGTAAGCATAGAAGATTATCAGAAAGATGAAACTCGAGTGGCACTATAGGCATATTTTTCGGCACGTTATGAGATACTCACCTATAATTTGATCAGCGTGAGTCGACATTTGCACGTTCGACCTTCATCCATCAAAAGGCGTCAGGACTGCGGTCATTTTCCAGTTAACGTCTTATTAAGGATAGCGTCTACCAAAACTTGTGAACACTCGTCTTTGTGTGTTAGATGATAGGTTAATAAATTTCAGTTTCAGTTCAGAGAAAAACAATAGGCTTCGCGTTGAAATAATTATCATTGGGACAAGATTATTTAGTTGCTAGTCAAAAAATCTTGTTTCAAGGATATTAGTTTCAACGCGCAGACCATTGTGAGACACACACTGATAGTGTAGTAACAACCATAAAAAATGGTTAGGTAATATTACGAGAAATATTACTTAATTTGTATCTGCCAGTTGTTTTTATAATAACTTCGATAAAGCCTGAAAATCAAATAACTGCTACTATGAATAAGACCTTACTCATCCCATTCCCACTCTCCCAAAACATTTAAAATCCTCTCGATGCAAAAGTTGTCAGGAAGATATCGATTACAGCAACAAAGCCACCCTATCGATATACAGTTTAGATTGTCATTTTAAGTGTGCGATTTTGTTTTAAGAATTTTATTCATTTATTCATTCTTACATTAAAATTTTCAACATTTGAAAAAACAATCTTAGACTCACGATTTTTTTCCCCAGATTCGGTAAAAACCCCTCACTTGTTTTTAGATAATGAACCCGTCTGTTACTGCAAATATTCGGTTTATGTTTCTCTGTTTATCATCAGAATAAATAAATTCTCTATCACAAAATACGAATTGTTGTTGCCTGATAATGTGGCCGCAGCATTAACATCAGCTGCACAAAAAATACTTTGCTATGAGTTTTTTTCGTTTGTGGACAAGTTTTGTGGTTCACATTTTTTTAATTAAAAACGCATGCTCTTGGGAACAGATTAAATAATGTTGGGTATAGAAATTCAGTTCCCGCTGTATCAAAACAAAATAGTCTACCTATTAGTATCACAACACTACATAGTATAAAACAAAATCGCTTTCTCTGTCCCTATGTCCCTATGTATGCTTAAATCTTTAAAACTACGCAACGGATTTTGATGCGGTTTTTTTAATAGATAGAGTGATTCAAGGGAAAAGTTTATAATAATATAATAAAAATAAAAAATAAATAAATAATGCTGGACAATCCACACAGCACTATCTAGCCCCAAAGTAAGCTATTCAAAGCTTGTGTTATGGGTACTAGATAACTGATATATTTAATACATTATATACTTACACAGATAGATATTTTTTTTTATTATACATAGAAAACACCCAGACCATCGGAACAAATTTCTGCAGATCGTACACAAATTTGTTCCAAGGCGGGAATCGAACCCGCAACCTCTTGCGTCGCAGGCAGGCTCTCGCCCGCTGCGCCACAGAGGTCGTCGTCGTCGTATATGTATAATACATGCATGATATAGTAGAAAAACAATGTGCACCCGTGCGAAGCAGGGGCGCGCGGGCGGGTCGCTAGTAATATTATAAGAGGAAATATGTATTTGTATTTTTGTACGAGTTTGTAACAAATAAACTCAAAAACTACTGGTTCGATTTCAAAAATTATTTCACCATGAGAGTGCTACAATATCCTTGAGTAGGTGATATAGGCTATATTTATTACTAGATAAAATTTTGGATAATTACTAAAACTTCAACAATGTAACTCAAGGTGTAAAAAAATAGCCATAAAATGTATTTCATCGCGCGCTGCGGAAACTATTGATGATAGAGCAAAAAAAATTACAATAATAAAAAACATATATGTAAATAATGTCTACAAAAAACTTCGCGATACCTTATTTATGTCCAGCCTATTAGGTATAGTTATGTAACTAGGTAGGTACATATTAGACAATATCTTTTTTATTTTTATATCTTTTTAGTTTTATAGAAATTCCGAACAAAATCAGACCATGTTAGTTATCCAATTATTTAATATTCATCCAAATGAATCATTTCATATTCGACTGAGAGAGACTGTTCCAATACCTGTAGATTCCTCCTTGAATTTTTCTAAACTGACATCCCATTCAATAAATACTACGAATTTAATAATGTTGAAAATACTAAAATTAAGAGGGTATCGTCCAAAATAATACAAAACAACAGTCACCGTTAAGTAGATTTTATCAATGATATTGCAGTAATTAATATGAAACTATGTAATAAGTACCAGATTGAACGTATCTACAATTATTCCGTGGCAAAAATATCAATTTATACATAGTTAGAAAAATTAAAGCGAAAGCCCCGCGGGCAACGCGGCGAGGTAGGGAGGGGGCACTGAAGCGCGGGATGGGAAGGGCATGCAAAACTATGAAATAAGTAGCCGCGACTCCGCGATGCGGTCTATGTTTAACCTAAAATATGGAAAAAAATTATGTCCACCCATGCGAAACTTGGACAGGCCGCTACGAGTACAGGTTGGTACTCTAGAGACATCTCGTGCTATTTATTTTATCTAAATAATGCTCCAAGCACTACAATGTCCCATAAAAAGGGTACGGCTGAGGAAGTGTCCCCTGACGTTGTATGTAAATCATTTTGAAATACATACTGCCTGTTTGCTACGGCCACACCAAAGACTTCCTTTAAGAAATCAACTTGTTACCTATCTCTTTATTTGGTAAGTGAATTAGATTTTTTTAAAACAAGTCAGTAATATTTCCGTTATTGTCTTTGACTAATCTAAAGTAAGGGCGGATATGATATTAATGTCTGACAGATTGATTTGTTTACTGTGAGTTGTTCGAAGCCGTTCTAAGTATAGTTAGTTATACGTTTCAATTCACGTAGTCAATTCGATTGGTTCCCTATAAGTCGAGTCCTTTTACGTCGAGCCTAGAAAGTTCTCGCTTTTATTACCCTATGTCGAGTTTTTCGCACAGATATTTTGATAGAACAATATACTCAGACTCGACGTAAGGGGACTCGACACAAAAGGAACCAACCGCCAATTCAAGGTGTAGCTAAACAGAGCTGCGGTTCCCTAGCCCTGTAAGTACCTATGATTGATTGGATGTATCGCTCGCTACCAAACCCGCCACCCAGCGCGACCCGCCGAGACACCCTGCTTGACATGATGCTCATTTGTTCTGATTTGTTAGAAAACCTCACACTACCACCCGACATTACGTGATTAGAAAGCATTAGTTGGCAAGTTGTTATGTAGTAACTACTCATAAATGTGCCCATATAGTTTATTGGGTGTAGCTTATATAGCGATACCTATCATAAGTTTATAGGTGCTGTTTTGTCGTCAAGTATTTTTCATTTATGGAAATTATTTAAAAACGTCAAGGGAAACATTTATGTGACCTTAATAAGACCTGTTTGAACAAAGACATGCCCACATGTAGTGCACGTTTCCTATACTGTAACCATTCTAGCTTTTATTTACAGACAAGGACCCACCTAACCTGCTTATAGAATATAGGTTCTGTTTTTTTCCAAAATCTGTGAATGTACTTCAGAATATCTCAAAAAGTTAGGCATGGAAAGTCTCGTATAAGAGTGTTTTCCTTTCCTGTAACTATAGCGGTATGGAACCTACCTTTAATGCCCCGTCCCAAAATACACCCTGTCTGTATATTTATTACTTATGGATGTACCTACATACATACACCACTATTTTATTTTGGTAACAGAAAAAAATTAAGGACTGTTTCAGCAGAGGCTACTAATGATAATAATAGCACGATCAAAACTTTTTTGATTATACTGTGCTATACCGTATATCGGTTACACATAGCCGTTTGCGGAAAAAACTGAAACTGAAAACGCCCAAGTTACATAATACAATTTTTTTAAATAATAAAATTAAGATAATATCCCTAAGAAGACCCTACCTAAGCACCGATAGTCATTACATTGCTTACTTAATGCTTATGATTGCTTGCAAGTTGCAGTACATAATAAGATTTATATAGATAGATCGCGCTACCATTGAAGGTAGTCAACGAATGTAAAAACAAGAAAAACATCGTGAGGAAACCGTAAGGTTTCTTGCCTCATAACAAGGCGGAGTTGACGACTCTCAGATGCCAAAACGCAACGATAGCGCGTTCTAATCTACTAGTGGCGCCATCTAGTTCTGCTAATTTAAAACAAATGCGACTTGAAATCCGATGGCTCTAAGAGTTACATGCCCAATTAATTGATAAGACATGAATAGACGAAACGTTAAATTGTATTTACATGATAAAATTACAACAGGTTAAAATAATGGTCAAAATTAACTATTGCCATCTCTTAATAGGGGTTAACTTTGAGCAATAATGTTTGGACTTCAGTAACGTTTATAAGTACTAAGAGCTAAAATGTTAAAAACATAAAAGCAATTTCTTAGAAAAACAAAGGAAAAACAAAGAAATTACAATGAAATTAATATGTAGGTACTGACTTCTGTATATTGATAGGTACACCTAAGAAAAAAAAAATATGGTTTGATTATAAGCGCAACTCTTTGGACCGTTTCATAAACTTACACAGAAATGACCCATATTGTTAGTTATTATCTATATCATACGGGTGACCTACGAATAAATAATATCATTCGTAGCAGGTGACTGGTGCGGTGGTGGCATCAAGAATAATATCCCAATTAGTAAAACCCTGCTACTAACTGCGCTTTGATAACCAATACAATAAACGAGTATTTGTACAAGACAATCACTGTCACTATTTTACTGAATTGGTTTGGTTTAGAAACGATTTAACAGCTTATTTTGTAGTATTTATTAAGGGAAGAAGTTTATTTTTATGATAATTGAGATGATTACTAAAACGCGTGTGTCTGCCTATATGAGGGGCTTGGTGATTATTTTCTTACATGGTGTTTTTAAGGCTTTAATTAGTTTATATACCTGCCTAGGTAGGTGCCTACTAAAGTATTTCGCATATGATATTTTTTTATTTATAAGAATGATAAAGGTCAACATAAACAGATAGCATTTTAACCTTTACCGAGTTGTTGCGTGGGTATATAAATATATACAAAATATCAACGGTGTTTTCCTTCACCGTTTGATAAACTATAGGCATTTGGAAAAACGGACGCCAGTAAGGAATTCTACTCTTTGTCTGTCCGCATTATAAAAGTTGAAGCAAAGCGCTTGGTGCTCGTTATCTAATCGTTTGTCGCATCTA
Source organism: Plemyria rubiginata (assembly GCA_963576535.1). NCBI lineage: Eukaryota > Metazoa > Arthropoda > Insecta > Lepidoptera > Geometridae > Plemyria > Plemyria rubiginata. Next base: position 8,081,113 of record OY754908.1, on the reverse strand, counting down.
ATGAAACCGCATATTTCTTGCATGTAGTGCGGCGTCGCGGGTGTGCCGACACCATGCTTGATATCTAATTAATCACTGCCTCAGTAAGCACCGTAATTTCCGCAGAGTGAAAAATGCTGAATAACGATAAAAGTGAGAAGGGTCACGCCAGCTGACGCTAAATCGAGCACAGAGTATTTCCTAATATCAAGACATAGGACATCTCGACGGTACATTTATGTTAATGTCCTAGATTTGAGATTAGTCATACTTTCTTTTTTCTACTCAAAACATAATTTTACGAACTGTCAAAATGTGCACATTAAAGAAACAAAATAACATGACATTGTTTATTTCAGGAAACATACAGAAGGTGGGCGTGCAGCACCATGGTGCCGCTGTGGGTAGAGGAAGGAGCGGAAGAGGGTGAGGGGGAGGGGGAGACGGAGGGGGAAGGGCAGGGGCAGGCGGGTATGCGCCCGCGGCGCGCGCCGGCCGAGCACGCAGCGCGCTGGCACGCGCGGCACCTGGAGCGCGTCGGACACCTGGACCGGCGGCGCGGCGGCGGCGGCGTGGTCGGCCGCTGGGTTCGCGCCGCGGCTGCCGGCCCGGGCCGGCCACTGGCCCGCCTCAAGCCTTGTCTCTCAGTCTGCCAGCTCGTCGAGCAACACTGCCCATACTTCCTGCCCGCGGACCGAGCGCCAGCATACCCCACGCAGTACGCAGGAGAGCCTACGTTCCTTTGTCTCGGTGAGATCGCCATCTTTTTATGTAAACATATAAATGTTAAGAATGACCAAGCCAGCTTTACCACGTAAGATGACCATGCCTTAATCAGGGCGACTTGGATGAAACTTGCAAAATATTACTACGGGCCCACCATACCCCTGGCCATACCCCTGGGTGTAGTGTAAACCCCTGGGTAGGGTGGGACGAAACTCATACCACTATAGTAGTGTTATGTAGTTTCTGATGGGTGTATACTTTTGATTAGAGTGCCGCGAGAACAAGAGCGTTCAGAAGCTATAGTCCTCAACAGGAAGACCTGTTTTACTCGTAACCACCACGTTAGGACCCCCTTGGACTGTTGGAGCAAAGACTTGTGTAAGGTTACAACAACATGCAGTGTTCCAATGAATGGAGAGAACAATAGACGCAAGAGACGCCATGGCTTTGTGGCGTAAGATGATGATGACTCATAATAATATGATCCTTTTATGAGTTTAAAATTGCAAACAAACCGAACATTTTATTCGTTTTTAATGATATAATAAAAATAAACACACTGCTGAAAACATCGCCAAAAGCCTGTCCAAATGTGCTCGATTACGGAGAAAAACGACTAAGAATTAAGGACACAGCGGTCTAAACATTATATAAAGAAGAACAAAAGTATTTGCTATTGTTTTAATAAACTCTTTACGAGTCTTTAAACTCGTAAACAGGCTCTAATTATTTATTTAACAACTTTAATATCAATCCAAGGGTTATGAGAAAATGAATAAATTACCCAAGTAATAACAGGTAATTTTTTATAGTGCTATACGTTTCGTTAGCTTACTGAAGGTTCATAATTATGAAAATTAAGCTTGTTGCCAAGATCCCAGCGAGTGCTTACACTAAAATATTACTGCAGTTAAATACGAACTTTAAAGAAAGCGCCTCATAAAATTAGCTTTCTCCGGCACTTGGCCTGCGTTCAAAAGTACAGAAAACAAAGAAAATTTTCTTTTGCTGGGTTCAGCGTTTGTTTTACTTTGGCGCTGTGTTTTGGCCAATTGTTGCACACCTTTTGGTCGCAGTCGTGACACACGCGTTTAAAGATAAGAGCAGTTTAATGTTTATTGCAACATTATTTGTCAATATTCCCATCCGAAAAATAAATAAATAATTACTTTGAAGCAATTTCTTGCTCAGAGTAATACATTGCTAGTAATTCAGCTGTCTAACTTAAAAGGCGCTAAACAGTGTCTGTCAATGTTTCAGACTCACGCATCCCGGAAACGGGAGGGCAAGCCAACAAGTCGAACTACGGCTGGGACGAGTGCTGCTACTGGTACTGCGAGGGGCGGCTGTGCTACCGGTGCGAGGCGCGGCTGTCCGAGAGTGCACGCCCGGAGGCGGAGGCATGCGCGCCCGTGGAGGAGCGCGTGTCTGCGTGCTCCGTGCCCTACCAGGCGCCGGCGCACGCGGCCCGCGCTGCGCCGCCTCCCAGCGCAGCGCTGCTCGCGGCCGCCGTCGCCCTCCCACTGCTCCTAGCACGAACCGCGCCAGCACGGACCGCATCCACGCCTCTAGTGAAAGTGCGCGACTCACGGTTATAGTTTTACGTTAACGGGTCCCGCGGCCCAGGAACCGCGACCGAAGAACCGCGGTACGAACTTCTATTAGTACTATACTTATGATAATAAATGATGCGAGCTAGCAAGCCGGATGACGGCCGCGGGTCGCGGCGGCGGACGCGCCAACACCGCGCGTCGCCGCGGCTCTTGGCGGCGTAAACTGTAAGTTGATATTTGTATCTGATTGTTCGATGCAGCTACAAAATAAAAACACCAAGATGTTCCGAAGAAACCGATTCACATTGTTATTGTAAGTGCTGTTAGCCGACGTTCTGTCCAGTATGTTAATAGTATGATTCGTAATTTTGATCCCAAAATATACGCAAATTTTACAAATATTTATGATTTTTAAGTAAAAATGTTATGTGTGTCAATATTTTAAATAGTGTTTTACAGTTTATTATTAATAAGACACGTGTTTAAGTTAATTTTGCTGTTTAGATTATATAGAAGCAATATTTTAGACCGACCCAAAACTATTAATATATTTAAAAATAATATCTACTGTTATCATTGTGTAAATACGCATAGGTACTTTGTGTTAGGGACAGTGTGATGACTCAACATAATTTAATACTAATTATAATTACCTATCATGTAGACAAGAACATCAAATGCAATAAGTTATATATTTACCATAACAGAACTAATTAATACTACATTTTAGGTATGTGATAAAGAAAAGACTTCATATCGTTAAGCTAGACTAATGTCAGCTTTACACAAGCCGCGATTGAAATATTTTACTAAACTTTGATCTGAAGTCTTTCCTCTTTTGATCATGGTGACAATAGATGTACGAGTAAATGAGGATCGTTTGTTAGATAGGTACTTATTTTTGTATTGTTATAAAACGGTGCGGACGGGGAGGTATCGAGATACGTTGCTCCACTCGCAAAATGCAAACCTTCTAATTATGCAGTCTACCTGATTTTGTTAGAAAACGCTCCCTAATGTTGAATAGACCACCTTTGGAATACTGTATCATGTACGAGACGCGAAATTGTGTAAATAGTAAGGTACGCGCTATTGACACGGTGAAAGTCCTGTCTAGCAGAAGTAAAGCCTAAATACTTGGTCTACTACTATGTATAAACGATTCAGATAGAGCGAATAAGGTAGTTGTTGTTTTATAAGAAATAAAGTGTGACTAATGCATATAATGAAATTTATATGTAGTATATCCGTCTTATGAACGTATATTATGCAGATAACATGGTTGAAAATGATTTTTATATGAATTGATTTTTAATATTTATTATTATACATAATATCGTATTGAATATTGTTATAAAATACAATCGCCATTTAAAGGGTAATGTCACAGTCATTGTATTGGTATAAATAATACATTGAATTTGTTGGTTTATCTTGTTTTTGATAAAATATTACACTGTAGTGTCGTTATACATTTTGTGATCAAATCCTCAATATTAACAGTTATAAAGACTTTATTAATGAAAATTTGTTGAATAATTGTCCTCTGTCGGGGATGTAGTTGTTGTATTCGAATGATAATAATATAAGTAAGTTATTTTTTACGTTTTTAATGTGAATGATAACGTCATTACATTATTTTCTTTTCCTCCTCTACTTCAAGCCACTTAAGGTGCTAAAGGTCTATTATTGCTTCTAAGGGCTTTTTGGTAGCTCTCTTTCGATGTGGTTTGTCTGTCTGTCTTCTGTGTGCAAAAAAAAATGGTATCCGCTTGATGCGGCCCCATACATTCCCCTTGTAGTCACATTCCACGCAGCCGCGGTGACTGAACGGCTGCGACGCAGGAGTTGCGGGCTCGATTCCTGCAACAGAACTAATGTTCTGTCTGCAAACTGTTTTTTTCTGGGGTTGTGGTACCAGTTTACTGTAGGAACTGATACCTACAACACGTGAACACAATGTGAACTGTGTGTGACTGCTGGGTGTATAATTCATTTTATTTCTATATTTAATTGTTCTTTTACATAGTTCAGTAACGATGTTACAATCCCTAGTGCCTGCATTTTCAAAAGCAATTACGCCAGCCTATTTTCTGTTAAAATGTGATGTTACTGACTTTATTTTATTTGGTTTCAATTCACAGATTTAATTCTAGAGAAAAATGTTGTACCGCAGGTCTAATTCAATTTAAATAACTTTTAGTTCCTGAGCCAATTTCGAAGTTACTTTTAAAATGAAAATAAAATCATTTAAGCCTATATTTAGTATGTGTCTTTAAACTGTATTAATAATCATCTTAATTATTAATACCTAACATGCACTAATTTTACTGAACTTTATGGCAGTATCTTGAACCCTACAGCAATACTCACCACGGTACAAAGGAAAAGGTCAGTCTAGTGCTTACTGTAGGAAATTAAAATGCGACACAGTATTCTATTTTACCTTTTCTTAAATTGACATGTAGATCAATAAAAATGGTATTTTAAAACTCATGGATAAACTTATTATAACTAAAATGTAGGTATACTTTGGCCAGAGACCCACCAAGCTGAACGGAACAACTGAAAATTCATAACATACAGTCTAATACCACATACGGATGAAAAGTATGGCTATATTAATTTTTAACATAATGCTTGTTTATTCATTGTGATAATTAATGAGCCTCTTTTCAGCCTTTCTTATGTTGACATTACAACGTTACATCAACATAATTCTATCATGCAGGTAGAGCTCTTAAACTATATCTAACTGTACTTTATGTAAAAACTAAATACTATAAGTAATAGTAAATTTTAGGAATAGTGATTGAATTACTAGAACCTAACTAATTAAAACCAACTTTAAGCACTCGTTAAAACGTACACATTGACCGTGCATTTCTTCTTGAATGTCGCTGCTCTAAATCTTGTTCGCTTTTCTAACTAGAGTAGATAGTTGACGACCAAAACGAACACAAGTGTCACTGTCTCGTTTTCACTAAATGCGATCACATAAACGGATTTGAAAGACCTGAGGTCCAGTATTTGTATAAAGTTACAAAATTGATATAGATAAATGAGCGAAATTTACATTAGTTAATTAAGTAAGGATTGTTCCATCAAGCAGTCGAAAATTAGCAATAAAAAGTAGGGATGAAGTAAATAGAACTATAAAGATTATCCATGAGTCATCCTATCCGAGCAATGAGAGAGCATCCCAGGGTAGCCTCAAGGCACTACCTACCACACCAGCGCCAGCGCACTGTAAGCTCCACTAGATTTAGTATACGTACTCGTATAACAATAATTATGTGTTTTGATGTTTCGTTATTCGTTTGGTAATAGCGTGTATTATGATTTTGAGTAATAACGTATGTTTTGATGTACATAAATAAAGTAAATGTTTAACGCACAAATACCTTATTATGAAAGACAAGATGCTGATTGTGTCAAGCAGCGGTGAAATTATATAGTTAGCTGTTAACTGGAATTTGATTAGGGTTATGAACGTAGGTACTTTTGTGCTCTGTCTGCTATGAACTTTATCATTTTCCGGGATTGTTTTTCAGATCAATATCTTTCCTAAGTTTGTTCTATTCTTCATGTTCTTTGGAAGCAGTAACTTTTAATTGTATTTTTTTCCAACGACACAGTTGACTGTCACACACACGCACAAAATAATTTAGAAGTTGCTTTCGGGGTCATCTAAAGTGCAGGTTTCAAACTCTATAATAATATGATTTTACTTCAAAATAGTGTAAAGTAAGCAGAACACCAATTTGTAGCCTTGACATACGTACAACTTAATTACATGATGAATAAAATATACGAAGCAAGCGAAATAGTTATATGTAAAATATATGTTTGTAGCTATTTATAAAATACAGATTATAATAACAAATAATAATTTGTTCATCATCGCCAATAGAAGTCTTATGTTTAGATGTACGGTTATAATATTAAGATGCGAATTGGGAAAGATATGAAATATGAACAAGTATTGTCTCCTTTCCTTCTTCTTCTGTAATTGATGCAAAATGTCAATTTAATAGTCGATATTTTTATATGCCCATAAAATTATTATTGTATTTTATTATGCATAATTTTTTTTGCAATATCTTGCTGTATTGGATTGATGGTACAGATCAAATGTTTATCCAATGGAATAATCACTAGTAGGTAAAGTTATTTGCAGCCATTTCAATACATAATTGTTTAAAAAACAATCGGCTAGAGGCTTTAAGGCAAAGTGGTGTCTGTGTTGGTTGATAAAATTCATGTAATTCTACAAGTATCAAATTTTTCTAGGAACAATGCAGTATAATATTCCGAATGTGTTGCACTCGGAATAAACAGTAAATAGATAAAATTGACCGATTTTTTATACAAATTTTGTGAACAAGGAACAGCAAAATTCACAAATATCACCAAAGTTCTTATAGTATTCTTATAAACTGTTTTATTATTGTATTTTATGATGTATAATTTTTTTGCATTAACTTGCTGTATTGGATTGATGGTAATGATCAAATTTTTTACCAATGGAATGATCACTAGTAGGTAAAGTAATTTGCAGCCGTTTAAATACATAATTGTTTAAAAAAACAATTATTGGCTAGCGGCTTTAAGGCGAAGTGGTGTCCGAGTTGGTTGATGCAATTTTACAAGTTATCAATTTTTTATATAAACAATGTAGTTTATTTCGAATGTGTTGCACTCGGAATAAACTGTAAATAAATAAATTTGACAGATTTTTTTTAAACAAATTTTGTGACCACGGAAGCACAAAATTCACAAATATCACCAAAGTTCTAATAGTATTCTTATAAACTGTTTTATTGTTGTATTTTATGATGTATAATTTTTTTGCATTAACTTGCTGTATTGGATATCAATCCAATAAAGCAAGTTAATGTTAAACATTTGATCATTACCATCAGGTAGTGATCAAATTTTTTACCAATGGAATGATCACTAGCAGGTAAAGTAATTTGTAGTCGTTTAAACACATAATTGTTTAAAAAAACAATTGGCCAGTGGCTTTAAGGCGAAGTGGTGTCCGAGTTGCTTGATGCAATTTTACATAAGTTATACATTTTTTATATAAACAATGCAGTTTATTACGAATGTGTTGCGAGTGCAACACATATTTTAACATTTATTTATTTACAGTTTATTCCGAGTGGAATAAACTGTAAATAAATAAAATTGACCGATTTTTTTGAACAAATTTTGTGAACACGGAAGCACAAAATTCGCAATATCACCAAATTTCTAATACTATTCTTATAAACTGTTTCATTTTTAGAAAAAAAAATGTATGCATAAAGTACCTACTTCATGCTAACTATAAAACTCTACCTGATTGTTTTTTTTTCTAAAACTCTTATAACATTTAATGCTGCTTAAATAATTAAACTTGGATTTGAGATATCTACACAAAGAAACAAAAGGGCATACTATTTGTGATATTGTCATGATGTACGTCGCAACTGCGATTGTGACAGTAATATTATGTCCTTATTGTTAAAATATGTGTGTAGAATAAACAAAATATGCCCGAATTACGTGGTAGAAAGGAGCAGGCGTACGCAAAGATGTCCTAAAACTACTCATTAAACAGACCTTTCAAGTGTTATAGAAAGACTATAGCCAGTGGTGAGCTCCTACAAAATGTTTGAAATGTTTCTGTGGCTGATCACTAACGCCTGGTTTCAATGTTAATGACAGACCGTTAGTAGTCTCGTCTGTAGAGCAATCTTTAGCATAATGTCACGGAACCGAATAATGCTCTAACAAACCGGGCATTAGTGGTTCGCAAGTGCCCCTAAGCAAATAGCTCTGTCTGCGAACCTTGACAATAGACTATTTCAAAACTATTATTTATTGCTGCAACCTGAGTTCAAATATTTATAAAATTCTAGTTACATAAACCTATCACACCAAATACTACAACGAATGCAAAAATCATATTATATTTAATTGTGTTTTAATCACTGTTGTATGTACTTATACTTTTTTTTTTATCAAAAGTTTATTTTATTGTTTTTTTGTGTTTGCCTACTAGTGTCCACAAGCTATTCTCTATCTGTTGTATTTTCACTTTCACTTCCTTGTTCGATGATTGCTTTAGGTAAATGGTTTGTGTGAGATGATTAGAAACGTACAGTATGGTACGTCATGGCCTTCAATTTTATAGTCGGTGAAAATTAGTAACTTTAAGAGTACACTTGAGATTAAATAAAAATCTTATGAAGAATTAAAGTATAATTACTAGATTTGTAATAATTTGTATGTTATTTGACGCGCCAAGTCATTAAGAGGTCCACATTTTTTTGCAACCCCGAAAGTATCTCGTTTATGGTGTTATTTAACACGCGTATTAAGGAGTGCAATTCTCATAATGGTAGGATACGTCTAGTATAAGTAGGTCCTTCGATTATTGTTTGTTCAATCGAAAACAACGTCGTGATTTTACTAACAACATAGGTATTCTCATCGCTACGTACGATGCCCATGACTATCATCAATTTCGTTTATTTGTAGGAATTTCTGTCACACGTGACATATTGAATAACGGGTTAGGTGGATACGTAAAGTCGATCTTATTAATATGTGCTAGTCAATCTCAAATCGAATAAATATTTAAAAGTATGAGAGAAAACAATAAGAACTTAAAAAAGGGTTAAGGATACATTATTAAATATAAATAGAAACTCAAAAATCAATGATGTTAGCAATAGCAGGGTACATATCCAAGTATATTTTAATGATGTTGACTTAAAACGTACATACTTCAGTAAGACGTTTTGTTTTAAAGTTTTTACAGTATGGATAGTCACATCGAACGTCAACCGGTAAAAACCACTTAAGTAGAAATATTTATTTTTCCAGTTGTATGGCTGTTCATAAGTTAGCTAATATAATGTATGTAATTAGTGTTATTTCCAATAAAACATAAATATTTTCGTTTGAATAGCGTTATTTTGATCTATAGTTACAAACAGTAGATCGTCTTTGTTATACAGTCGGAAGACATAGTTACTCCAGTAACATTTCCTTTGTGCGTTTTGTATCGGTTACACTCAGACTCTGTGCTATGGAAAAGATTCTATTTGAACCGGTCATTCCCTTAATGTCGCGTCGATTTCATTATTCCTAATAAGTTCTAGATCATATAAATATATCAGTTAGAAAGCACTATCTGAGGTTAAAAGTCTTATATTTCAAATATCGGTTCAATTAAAATATAATTTTGGCACTGTCGAATAATATGATTATAACTAATTCTTGACCTGTCTACAGGTTCGCTTGATAAATTTTAATATATTTAAAATATCATTAAAATGCCTAATTCATATTGAGAGAGGTAGCGTAGTTTAAAGTGTTATCTAATAATGATAACGGCCGTAAGCACATGACGGCAAGCGGGCCGGCGAACACATGGCACACCACGCAGGCTTTTATATATTGATATGATCTAGGATGTGTCGTAGGTGTTTCTCGAGTAGTGATCGTGTAATAAGTCTTATGTTATGCCTTCTAAATGATTAAACTGTTAGCCCGTGGGTCGCTGGTGAGACACGCAAAGTACTTGGATGGGGACGGTGCTGCGCCGGTCGCGTAGAGGCGGCGTAGCTCGCGCGTCGCGAGTCATGCCAGCGCGCCGCGCGTAATGTAGGACGTCGTTCTACAATCGAAGTAAGAATAATCACGTTCTAATATTCGTAGACAGATTTTGAAGTTTAATATTATTTGCATTTTCCTAAGAGTTTAGAACGATTGAGACAGTAAGTAGGTCGCACGACCTTGTTATGAAGAATTGTGGAGATGTTTATTAAAATATGTTTATGAAAATGAAATAAAAACGAAAAATATTGTCTTATAAACATGTAATTAACTTAAGAAGAATTATTGGAGAACAAAAAAAGACGTTAAATAAACCGATAAAAAAAACTAATGTGAGTATCATTTCGTTCCTCGTCCTATAAATAAACTACACAAAGGCAAGTAAGTATAACGGGCCCTGACCTGATGGTTTTAATAAAACTTCACTGCAGTCACATTAAATATTTTAATACAAAATCTTCTCTTACTTCAATATCACACTCGAACTTACATCATCTATTTATAATAGGTATAAAAACTATGACTTCGATTTAAATTATCGTTCTTGTAACGGTATAAAAATGCCATAAAATGGCGCACGTATTCACGACGTGTACCGAACACGTCCAGGTTCAGTGACACAGCACACACATGATCGCTGAGGCCGAGCTAAGCCGGCGAGGTAAAGTCACCGACGAGGTAAGGGTCGCTAGGCGCGGACCCTCGCCAGCGCCACCAACGTAACCAGCGCCGCCAGCGCCACCGCCGCCGGGGACAGCGTCGCCACTCTGCCACCATTCCCGCCCGAAGACTCCGGACCATCTGACAAAAAACAAGCGTGCTTATCGCGAACAACACACCACCTCGTGCTAACCGTGCAGTGCACTGTTACTACATAATTATACACAGTGCACAAACATTGATGATTTATGAAACGAAAACACAGCGAAAACAAAACGAATTTGAATGTAAACGTGAACTTCACCGTTATAACTGCAAGCATCTTGAATATTCAGAAGTGAAATGTTTGAAATGCGAATTTTAATGCGAGGTAGTTTTTTGGTGAAATTCACGTTGGCAAATAAAAATGAAAGGAAAGAAACCTACAGATGCGGGTGAGTGGTGGCGCGGCCGAGGATGGGCCCTCTAATGTACGAAGCGGCTCGGAGCCACGATTAAGACATATTACAGTCTAGCTCCATTCGACTGAACGTTGACCACTGAAAAATTAATTTTCTTTAGCTTTAACTCGTCTATCTCCGTAACCGAGACCGTGCACAACTACTCTACAACTCACTACTTTGTACAATCGAATACTTTTTTTGTTGATTACGTGATTTTACACATGCACAGTTAGTACGAATGACTAATACAAATGATTGCGCATTCAATTTATTGAGTCTTTAATAATATAGTTATTATTGGTGTCAGAACTCATTTCAATAAAATACGAAGATGTCAGTCAATTCCATGCATTGCAAAGTTAGTAATATTACTTAATCTACTCTAAAAACTATTATTAGATATGAAAACTGATCACGAGTGACGAGATTTAAAATTAAATCTTTCACCATAAAAAATGTGTTGTAGTGCTTGAAACCACCAAAAGTGCTTTATGATTTTCACTCTTACTTTGGTGTTAATTCAGCGGTTTATTATGAAGATGTTCCTCTGAAATTCATCAGGAAAACCTTAATTTTTTGCTTCCACGAGTCTACAGCATTTTGTAGTTCACCTATAAACCGATATTTTTAATTATGGTATTTTAATGTTTCAAAGGAATTGTATGATATACGTCACTTTTATAATTGTCTACTCATTGTATTGCTACATTCATTTAAACTTACTTGTTATAATATCTATAAAAGCCTATATCATGAAGGCACTGAATTTTATATAAAATGATCGTTGACGATTTATAATCAGTTTTACGAGAATATGTAAAATGAATTAATGATTAATGAACTAAATAAAATGCGATCATATCTACAAAATACTTACTATGCACTACCACAGAAATATAGGGTTTTCTCTATTCCGTGTGCAGTACCTACGTAGTGTGAGGTTTGCACGTAATTTGCAAAATGAGGCTTTAATGGACATAATATGATTTCCTACTTAACCTAAATAAAGGCCTTACAGGTAAACATGAACTACCCTTGCAACCAGAACAAACATGAGAGAAAGAATCTTCGAAACACAATGTTACTATAAAAGGGTATTTTATGTTTATTTGTAATGCTGTAAGTGGTACACTAACCATAACCATAGAGCATGCATATATGAAGCGATTTGCTTTACCACCATCTACCACCATGCCACTAGAAGCAGAAGCCTAGATCTACCATGCACATGCAAAGTGTAATGAAATAGAACGTACAAAAAGGGCGTGACAAGATCGCTGGTAAAAATCACCGCTTTACTCTATAATCTCACTGGTCTTTAAAATTGTCTATGTAACTTAAATATGAGTCTTTGTTCTTTAATTTTTCTATATACAACGGCCAGGAATCCTCCGAAGCTATTTCCTGAACCAGAAGAATGATCTGGGAGCGGATGATTTTACACCTAGAAAAAGACAAACACACATCGAAAATGGCCCAGGCACCGATACGTCACATAGCAGTGTTTGGGTGGTGTAGGAAATAGGAATACAGACTTTGCCCATGTGAACAAAATAATTAGCAAACCAGTGCAACATCGACCAAAAATGTGACGTTACATTGAGGTAACAGCTTACGTTTCACAACAAATATTCTAGCTGAAATTCTTATCTCAATGAAGATGGGTGAAAATGATTTACCAAATATTTCAAGGATAGAAATTTCAACCAAATTTTTGTAATTTACTTTTTAGCAAAGTGCTGGTGCTTGAAATTTAAAAAAATCTAATTTTGCTCTTTAAAACTTTTGCGTTTTGTGTGTATTAATAAAAAAATATGGCATAACTTAAAATTTTAGTCAAACTTTATTATGCCACATTTTTTACGCAGGTATGTCCGGAGGCGCCAAGAAGCCACGTCGTTTTCTTTGTAAGGAACCTTTCACCATCTGCCGCCATTTTTCCATAAAAGCCATAACTTTCCCATAAGCTGTACATTTCACCATAAGCCACCATAATACCAATGAACCAGCAACTTTATTGTAAAGCTTTTGGCTTAGAACAAGCGTTTTTTTGTTAGTTTTGTAAAATGTCAGTTTGCACGTTATTTACGTATCGCTGAAAAATAGTTTTTTTTTTAATTATTTAGTAAAAAGTTTAAAATCGTTAATACAATTGTTAGTAAAAAGTTGATGCTAATGAATGATTAATAAAAGAACACAAAAACATAAAATCACAGAAACAACATGGAGTTCAAAAAATAAAGAATGAAGTAAAATCAGAATCTAATCTAACAGGTAACTTATAACATAATGAGAACACCGAAGAATAGAGAACGAACTAATAGGACACAAACATAGATGTGTTGGCAACACTTGACGGCTAACACATAACAGCTGACAGTTGGTGAATCCCTTTGCTCAACGGATACGGGTAAGCTCTCGAGAATTTCAACGATCATCGCCTTCCTTCAGGAGAAAATTCACTTTTATTATTAGAGAATTTCGTTTTGTTGAGAGCTACCCTATTTGGTTCAGGAGACAATGTTGCTAACCTAAAATAAGTTATTATTTATTTATACAATAACTTTTATTACCAATGGAGACCAAAGCATTGTCAGGATATATCAGGTTTTTTATTAAGTTACTTTAATTAAAATTGAAGTCGTTTCCTGAATGATTATGTCATTTAAATGTTGAGTCGTTTTGGCATGTTTTCGTATCGTAATCTCAACAGGGTTTTCTCTATTCCGTGATCTCAACAGTCTCCTGAACGTGGTTCCGCGTGTACAGCCCTGGGCGCCGGACATACCTGCGTCGAACAAGATATCGCCGACATCATCTTCCGAGTCGGCGGTGGCGATGCGGGCGCTACCTCCGACTGTGCCGCGAGGCGCCGAGCTGCATCCCAGCCACCAGTACGCTAACGAGCGGGGGAATGCAGGATTGTCTGTGTCGACCTGCGAACATTCACAAATTCAATCATTTGTTTATAAACAACCCAGCTCTTACAAACTATTTCAAAATTCTTGAAGATGTAGAATCACTGAATGTACGATTTTAAAATAGCATACAACCAATAAAAAATATATTTTTTGAATTCTTAGCTTTTAGAAAACAGAACCTGTCGCTGACCAATTGACTCGTTCTGACATTATCATCCATCATACATTCAATAATTTGTATAAAACCAACCTAAAGCTCTTTAAAACCGCTAGGGTACTCCTATTTTTTTTTGTAGATGTCAAATCACTGAATGTACGAGAGTTTAAATAGCAAACAACCAAGATCCCTAGAATTCTTAGCTTATACAAATGAGAACCTGTCCCTTAGAATGACCAAATACAGCCATACTCGTTCCAAGATATACTACAGCTTTGATCCTATTAGTCACAATACTAATGTAAGTCAACTCGGTCATTCCGGAACAACTTACATTTGACCAAGGTTGCCTTAATCTCAAGCAAATAATGACAAAACCAACTTACACTGAATGTTCTATCATTGAACCGCCAGTACGACCCTCCTTTGAAGAAATAGGTGTACCCGTTTGTGTATTGCAAGGCTGCGTCTATACTGTCAGGTATGCCTTCCCAGTTTGACAGAGGTTTGGGGTAGGTGGCTTTGACTGGGGGCCTCTGAGCGGGATCGAATCGCCAGAACTTTGAGCCTTTGTAGAAGTAGATCTTGCCGTTGCCTGACCATACTAGGGCCGCGTCAATGTTGTCGGGGATTCCAGTGAAACCTGTGTAAAGAAAATGTAATGAGTTTTTATAATCAATAAAAGATAAAAATAAAACGTCACAATGTATCAATGACTGGCATCACAGCACAGTTTGCGCTGTAGATTTTTATGGGTTACTTTTAAATAATAGACACAAATAAATGCACATTACGTAAGGTAAATCGTAAAAAAAGGTATTAAAAGTTTTAACTATGGGTATGAACTAGAAAATTGTTATAATAATTGTGACTAACGATTATAATAAAAAACTAAAGTGAACACCTATTTAAATGTTTGACATAATTATTTAAGTACCTACCTATGTAAGTACAAATGAATACAATTCAAACAAGCTAGAAGGAAATTGCACGCAATGGTAGCTACAATACTTAGGTAACTACAATACCTTGAGAAATTCCATATGAGTTGGTCATTGGATAAGAAACATTTCGGTATTCAAAAAACTTCGTCACCTTATCGAAGAACTCGGCACACCCGAGTCTTCCTGAGCGCTTATCAATATGTACTAGGCAAGGCTATTCCAATCAGAAACCGATACTATTTATACTAGACTAAAGAGGCATGTCTTCCAGCAAGCACAAATATATGACAGCCACAATTACCTTCACTGATTTCCTTAGGGTACTGCCCGTCCACCTTTTGGCCGTTATACCGCCAGTACTTAGACCCCTTGAAGAAGTACGTCTTCCCGTTCTTGTAGGTGAAAGCGGCGTCGATGTTGCCAGGCAGGCCGGGCCATGCGCGGGAGATCAGTCTAGGGTAGCCGGACGCTACGCCGTCTTCGGTTAGCTTCCAGTAGTTTTCACCTAAGATAAACAATAAGTAAGCAATAAGTAGTGGCTAAAACACTAATAATTAAAAAAAACTGTTTTATGTACCAAAATAGTCAACAACTTTTTTTAGACAAAATGCTTAGCGCAGAAAATCTGAATAATTGTTAACTTGAAATAGAATTGAAATAGAAGAATACCGTTGCGTTTTGTAATTCAGTGTAAATGTCAAATAAAATTATGATAATCTGTCACTCATCATTTAGAAATGAATCATGCATTAAATGCAGAAAATGTTGCCTTCAGCTGTTATTTGAATCAAATCTTGAAGATGAAAGTGTTGGCATCGACAGCAAAAAACAATGCAGCATCAATGAAGGTCATAGTACCTTTGAAGATGAATGTATTGCCATCAGCGGAATTGAAGATGGTGTCGATCTTGGAGTCGGCGCATAGAGCCGGGTCCTCGGAGGGTGCAGTTTGGGTGGTCGCGCGCGGGACTGAGCCGCCGATATCAATCTGTGTCTTGTGACCGTAGAGAGCCTGAAATTTATAAATAAAATTTAAGCTAATCTACATTCTACATAAGACATTTTTCTGTTAATATGCCAGGATGCGAAGGAAAACAAGTGAGGGTAAATTTTAAACGTTCAACTCAGAAGCTAAGAGAGGCGGTTTGTAATTTCGCTGTGATACAAATATAACCTTTTTTTTAATTGTACCTATGGTGTGTATGTTTATTTTTCTGGTTCTACGTTTGACATAGTGCACGTAGCTTCAACTGGTACTATGAGAATCCAATGTGGGATCAGCACGAATACGAAGGTGTCTGTGTCAGGTGATGATAAAAACTAATAAAACACGCTATACGCTGATGAGTCACTGCTTTTGTATCATAGACAAAATTACAAAAAACTTAATTTAAAAGATTGATATACCGAAACATTTTATAAATTTTATTTTAAATTTCAAGTCCTATGGCATGATACTAATTTATTACTCATTCAATTGAACATGAAAGTTGGTATATCTTTAGTTCAGCGCACACAAAAATGTAAGAAAACATCTCATACCTGTATTCCTTGGACATCATCCTGGTCAAGTTGGAAAGCAGGGTCGAATCCTCTATAGAAGGGAGCCATGAGGGCAGATCGGACATCACTGTGAGACAGACCTAGCGAATGACCGAATTCGTGAGCTGCCACCTAAAATATAATAAAAAAATAATCACCTGAAATCTGGGGGTGAATCCTGAGACGCACATCGAAAAGATATTCGTACTCCTCATTTTAAAATGAAGTAACAGTCTACCACATATAAAATTACAGATGGTACTGACGTAAGAAATGTCAAGTTACGATATAGGTATGTGCGTAAACGCCCTTTGTAGTAGGTACCAGGCGAACGTGATTTTTACTTCATACCAATGACAAGTGACTAATAAGATATTAAACTTAAATAGGTACACAATGAATCATCATTACAAAGTTAACAAGCCCGCGTCTGTTATTTACCGAACGACCTAAAGCAGCCAATAAACTTTTGGGTACTAATTAGATTGCATTAAACAAGCAGAGTAGTTGGTTCGCTCGTTCATTAATCAAATAAGATTTGGTATAACTGTGGCTATATATGTGGTCGGCGAGTATGCTCAACTGCACGTATAGAGATTATAAAAGGCATAGGTAATTATCATACATTATTTAGACTTGCTATTGTTAAATAATTACCTGGAAAAGATTGGTTCCCCTCCTCGAGTTGATTGACCAAACTTCAGCGTCGTCAAAGTGGGCGTCTCCACCGTACACCTGAAAATGTCCGATTTAAATGAAATAACTCATGACTGTACTTATAAGGCACGGTAGACATACCAAATGCTTCTAAATACTTCTAAATACTGCTAAATACTAGGTAATAAGCATTTTTCTCTCAGGTGAACGGTATTCACCGTCTTCCTCATACGTATTACATATACGTGACAAGCCCATTGCCAGTGGCAAGAATATCAACTGGTTTCTTCACGATGTTTTCCGTCACTAATACAAGTTTCCAATTATCACCTTGTATTAGTCTCGGGTTATTCACGGCTTGCGTAAAACTGATTGAGAAATGTTGGTCAATTCTAATTGTTTGTTGAAAATTTGGATGAACCTTGACTAAAACCGCTAAAAATTGTATTGAAAAGATAATGTAGCAGGTTTCACCTGGTGAAACAATAAATATATTCGTATTTAGGTAGAAGTTGCTGATTAATATTAATAGAGTACAATGTGGACGGTTAAATAAATATGACAAGATTAAATCATTACATACCCATAACCATCCAAAAAACTAGATTCAATGAAGGACACGGACTATGACGTAGGTTCAACTGTTTGTAAGTAAATTTATTGTATTTTTTAAAAAGACCTAAACAAATTCGGTCGTTTTAAATGCATAATTCAATGGATATACTTATATTTATAAATAATATGTATAAACATAAGTAACGTAGGTCTCTAATATAGTAATCAATTTATTAAAAACGCTGGAAAAAGCAAAATATAATGACCTCGAGCAATGACAATAAAATTATTCACACACGTCCTACGACTTTATTCGTAGCACACGTCAAAGATCGCATGTCCATTATCAGTGCACCGTTTGCATTTATGAACAAATAATGTTTGTATGGTACACTACAACCAAGCAACAAAGGAATCTTTTATTTGAAGCTTAAACATAGTGCGAAACTAAATACTCGGAACTAAATTCATAATATATCATCCACAATGAAATGCACGATTATCGCATTACCATACTTTCACTATTTAGGTGACAATGTGCATCCGCCCGTTGTGCTTTCAAAATATAAATTTATTTTATAATGAAAATCCCACTGTAACACTAATTGGGAGAGCAAATAAGGTTTCATACATTCGTTTCTCTTTACCACAAGCTACTTACCTACCTGAGCTCTCGAATTTGAACAAAGTTGGAGGATTACGTGAAAGTATATTTTTAATTCTTTTGAAGTATGGTTCATTTTCAAACGTCGTCTCTAAATATATAACAAAATTCATAAAGTATAAATAATAATAAAACATTTCAATAAAATCGTTTCGGCAATATAACCATATTAAGAGCCCGATGACAGCGGCTCGCAGTTTCGAGGTGCGATTGGCTATTATTAAAAAATAGAAATGTATATACTTACAGGGAAGTAAGCATGAGCAAGAGTGCCACCGGGTCCATCAAAAGGATCTCCATCTCCGTGCTCTCCTTTTTCGAACCTAAAAAACAGTACTCATTCATTTTGTTTTCATATTCTTTGCAGCTGGAAAGTCTGAGAAACAGAAAAGCATTTTGCTCCTAATAACCCACACAGTTATCTTTGACCTTCGTTTGGTCATGAGATCTCCAAATAGACCACAACTCAGCACGGTCGATATCGGAAGATCTATGGGAACTCACTAGATTAGGATCGGAAAAGACCTACAGTAGTATAGTGGGATGCAAAAGAAAAAAATGAACCCGAGGCAAGTTATGATAACATTAGATAGATAGTCTGTAAAAAAAATTAGTGTAATAGTTTTAGATATAAATTATCTACCTATTAGATGCAATAATAATAATATGCACTAAGCCTGCGTATTATCTCCTAGTCATGTACCAAAAGTAGCAGCTGAGTATTATCATGAATCGTTCAATGACAACCATTCAGTTACGCAATACAGATTACCCATGGGTTGTGACGGAAGCCATTGTTGGAACAAATCACAAATGATTTTGGTGTGCTATGATTACGCAGGTAATGTTTATTATTCTTTTGTATTCATCCAAATTTAAGTTTACAAAAAAATATGCTGCCTAAAAGCAGGTCAGGTTGAATATAAGAGATTCGTGCGCAATCAATAATGAAATGAAGTTACAACTTACTACTTGGTCATTCTGAGGCTGGGTGATAGAGCGTATATAAAGAAAGTGTAGTTCTTGGCTAGATAGCGCTGTGTGAAATGTTCGCGACAATTTTTAGTTGAACTTTAAACTTGGCATTTGAAAATCGGTTCCTCTTTCATAACTGTCGCGGTGGTGCCACCTAACACTATAGTTCTTATTTGTGGGTGATTATTTTACCTGATTTCGATGTGGACCTGTCCGGACCTCTTCTGAGTGAACGTTAGGTCTGTGTAGTCGCTCCACACGTTGAACGCTTTGGCAAGCTCAGTGTCCACCTCGGCGGCGACCAGTCTTGAGGGGTACTTTGCAATCTTGTATGTGAGGTTCTTTACACGCCATCTTGAACCTAATAAATAAAGACAAAAGGGTAAGGGTATAGCTGTAATGATCTAAAACACGTATTTTTGAAGTGATTTTGACTTATTGCAAGATGTGGGTTGCCTGATGTAAGCTTGTTAAAGATATGTGTGAGGATATCTAATTAGCCTGATGGGCATCACAGATTAATCTGTTTTATTAATTTTAATGGTTTCACTAGAAGGTTAAAAGAACCTAAGGTTATACTGTAAATAAAACTATGAAAAATGTGTTAGCGTGAAGTAGTAGACGAGCTATATGTAAGGGGTAGCCGCATTGCACGAGGTTTTCTGAATAGCTGTTATTAGTATGTATCACGCTCAACACTATTTTTAAACGTGCAGATTATATATTATGACCTAGTGCACTGTGTCGACAAGAGAAATTCAATTTCAACAAGTGTATAGAATGAATGGTTTAACTTACCCTGAAGAGCGTATCTTTTGGCACGGCTCTCTCCAAAGCCAACTTTGTCTCTCACTCCACATCTTGGCAACGACATCACGCTTGTTGTTTCATCGTCTAATTCACCTGCAAGATATGTCTTATTAGTTTTTTTTATTTCATCTTGTTTTGCTTTATTTTGAAAAAGTGTGGTAAAAGGATTTTAAGTGCGCCTCATAGAGGTTCCATTTGAGCAGAAGAGCGCTGCTCTGGTGCATAGGTAAGTTCAAATTTGTACACCAATCTATGTTTCGTTGGTCATGGTGGCAAATACCATTGAGAATCCACGCAAAACACTTTTTTGTATCAAGCCATGACGAGGAAGTAATTACACAATCACAACGACTAAAACCGCATGCGGAAAACTACAAACAATAAGTCCGACCACAGCACCAAACCAATGGTCGGTGGATCATACAACATCTTAAATATATATAACTCAAAGGTGACTGACCGACTGACATAGTAATCTATCAACGCACAGCCCAAACCACTGGACGGATCGGGCTGAAATTTGGCATGCAGGTAGATGTTACGACGTAGGCATCCGCTAAGAAAGGATTTTGTTCAATTCTACCCCCAAAGGAATAAAATAGGGGATGAATGTTTATATGAGATTTTCAAAGTAAAACGAGCGCGAGCAAAGCCGCGGGATCAGCTAGTTATTTTATAAAACAGCGGTGGCACTACTACCACATTATTATGCAAAGGATTGAACCGAAGCAACATTATCGTAATGCAAAGGAATTATTCGAAAAGGTAAAAACGGTTACAATGAGGGAAACAAATTATGAAACTCTTTGTCTCTGTGGAAGAAGATTTATCGAACAGCTGTGAGAAACTTTTCCATCTTATCTGTAGCCATACTGCAGACATAGGGACGTGACGAAAATTTAAGTGGCGATAATACTGGCATTAGAGCCTTTATCAAGTCGTATGTAGCTCGCAGTAAACTCGCTCCAACTCGTGCAGTGACCGATAATGAATTATGTATAAATGCGTAGAGCACGATGCGTTATTTGGTTACATAATAACTGCGTTCAGTCATAGCAGAGTCCAATAAACTACTTCTCGTGTCAAGGCACGTACGTGTACGAAGACGATACAGGCTCTGCCCACATGATTCTAGATTCTAGTGTTTAAATAGTTGGCTGTGATTGTGGAGCCTTATAAATTGCTTTGTCGATGTGTGCTTCATAATAGCAGTGATGAGAATGCATCAAGGCTACTGGATTACGGAGCGTGTAACAACGATCGGTCACTGTGTCGCTTTATTAAACATAAGTGCCTATATGACTTTGATTCATAATCTTTGTCATTTTATCATTCAGATAAGGCTTAGAAAATGTTCACAGATATACGTCGATAAACCGGACATACACCGGTAAACGGAAGTTGATTCATATTCAGATAAATATTATAAATTATGACACACAAATATAAACGTTATTAAATATAATTGTTAATATAAAACCTTCTATGTAGTAAAATGTAGATAAGACGAGCAGAACCATCTTTATGGAGATTATCACTTTACCAGCAAGGTCACACTTGATCGGAGATGTAGCAATGGTATTATTAATTACGTCAACCCATGTAATCTAAGAAATGCCCCATCATTTGAATCGAGATTCAAAGGTTTCTTGCGAAGGTTTACTATTACAATGTAGGATGCATGATTCATCATCATAATCATCAGCCTATTTAATACACAGTTGGAGGTTATGTCTCTCCCAAGACTTGTCCCTTAGCCCAGTCTTAGGCTCTTCTCATCCAATGTTTTCCATGATTTTTAAGCCTAATTTGCATCATTTGCATCTTATTATTATTTTTGTTTTCAGTTGGGGGTATTTTTTCTTCTCATCGTGTCTCGTGTCCCTAGTTTCTTTCGAAACAGTGTGGTAAAAGGATTTTATGTGTGCATCAAGTGCTCGAAAGGGCCATAAAGAACTTATTAGGATCTATAGATCCTAATAAGTTCTTCAACATGCCGGTTTCCTCACGATGAGTTAGAAAAATGAATGTGTCTTGACTCAAGAATTCATTTATTTGCAATGTAAACAATCTACAAAAAGATGACGAAATAGTTTCAAGCACGAAATACCTAATGGAATTTAAACCGTCACTTTCACCAACCGCAACCAATTTCCCATTAAATCTATTTGATTTTATAACGTTTACCTTATACAAAGTACTCAGGATAACTTTTTGCATTTACCTCCACAAAAATGTGTCAAATAGGGGTGGACTTGGTGGACTAGTCTTGGACGAACTAACGATATTAGAACTATGTAGGTTCTAAAAAATCAGAAATGTTATCAGTTTATGATAAGAAGCACCGACAGCAATATAATGCGTCAAACATCATTAAAGTAATACTTATGTGACCGATAAAAGATAGAATTAGCATTTCGCTAAAATGAGACTAAAAAAACAACAGCATTGTAAAATAATAAGAGTTTTATCTTTTTCCTTCCGTAAAGTACAAACTACAAAGTTGACTACAAACATATTACTAATATAAATAAAATGTGCCAATGTACCGCTAGTACCTACAATTTTCACTGTTTTACTAATAAAGAATCTGTATCTTTAAGTCGAAGTACGGCCAGTTATACCTACAGATTGATCAAGAGAACCTAGTACCAGCTTAGTAAAAAAAAACAGGCTTTTTTACTAATAGTAAATGATAATACATAACTTCAGGGAATTTTTTCGTGCCCCTATATATTGCTGTAGTGCCATGGGAGAGTGTAGACAGCATCCAACACTTTGAACAATACCTAAACCCCACTGCGGGACGACAGTGCAGATCTTATTCCCCCACCATGAATTACAATTAAGCATCCATCAGTCGGTCTTATCCACAGGAAAGACACGGCCAAAGCGAAGGTGTTGGAATTTTCTAATGAAAAAATTATATCCGGATTTGAGCCTAAGCAACGGAAGGCGAGGTTACTACAACCGATCACCAGTTCTCTCCGTGATAATTCTTCTTGAAATAGCTCTTACCTGTAGCATTTAGACCTGCGAAGCTCTGGAACTCGGCTATCGCTCGCCTCCACGAGCTCTCGTCCATTATGTGTCCACTCGAAGGGTTCCGAACCGAAGGACTCAAGTAGCCATACTGAGCCAGGTACATCTGGAAGTATTCGTCGTAATTAGACTGCCGTATCCACTAGTGGTATAGGCATCTGTCGTCTATTGAAAGTATTGTAATGCTGGTCAAATGTGCTGAATAAAGCAATAGTTCTAAACATTGTCAATAGTAGATTATTTTAAAAGGGCTTACATTTTCTGCGAGGGCAAAATATTGAGTACTACTCTGTTTTGTATTTCGTTTTCCGTATCTCGATGCTGTTTATGTATAGAGAATTGATGAGCACCTCTATCGGGTGTATTGAGAACTCACGAATCTCCATACAAAAATGGCCTGACTATACGGAAAACGAAAAACAAAAATTACAGGAGAATCGCTCTGTAAGTATCTATGTACATATTTTGCTTTCGCTGAAAAAGCTTATCGAATCCCTTGTCAACTCTACAATTATCTACTTTATTAAAGTGCACAGTACTACTACAATACTTTCGAGACACGACCGAAGCAGTGAATGTTAGTTGCTCTTAAAAAGTACATTGAGATGTTTTATTATGAAGTAATTCTGCTAACATGTCCAATGTACGGGTATGTTTTGTTGTTATACGAAGTCATTTGGCCAGAAACAGATGAAAGCTCTAATGGGGATCGGATAGGCTGTTAGAATACCTAAATGTATTTGTTTGAATACACATATTTATAATAAAATGTTTAAATAATATAACACCCAGACACAGAATAAACATCATTGTCTTTTTGAAAAATAAACGATTATTATTATTAATGTTCATCACACAAAATGTTTGTACTATATCCAACCCACAATAAAGTACCGGCTGAGCTACCACCAACTGGTCTCTGAATCTCTGAGGTCGGTGAATTACCGAACTACATTTTTAATGCCCTACGATAACCAACATAGGTAAACGACCATCTAATAGGTACACCATGGCATAACCCCTTTCAATTTACGGCGGCTTTAAGTTTCTGTTTACAGAGCTCAAATTTATCTCATTTAAAACATCTAGCATCATAAGTATTATCTCGTATGACTACAAGGTTACCCACCCATTGTTTATTGTCAACGTGCCTGATAAGGATAATATGAAGACGTGGACCAAGAATCATATCTACAACTCCTTATCCGAGTAAAAAATATACCAGAAAGATGATTCGATATTGTTTATTTGATAGCATTCTTAATTATAGGTATTAGAATTTTAAGACCAGTGAACAAACCTGTTCGTATTCTAGAAATATCAACAAAAATGTGGGAATCTAATTGACTTACATCTAACCATCCCCCTTTAAAATCCTTAGGTAAGTTGGGACTAAAAAGATGAGAGAATGTGGCAACCGTGCCTGGTGATCAAAGTCGTGAAACTATTTACTTTTTCAGTAAACGTCTATCGTCAGTGCAAAAAAAATAATTTTAGAAGAACGTCCTATTAAGTTAAAATCAATTTAAGATTTGTCAAACTACCGTTATAGTTGAAAATCATGGTCATGTAGTTGTAAGACGGTGTAGAGTCCCCTTGGACCTTGAATGGTGGCACATCAGGTAACGTGCCTGGAATTAAAATGCATAAGCCCAAATCTCCGACTGGCACACTGGCACCAACCAACGGATACGCGGGAACCTCTTTTTTGTTTCCTATCACCCAGCAACACTCAGGAAATTGGCTTAGCTGGCTTCCGACGTGGACTCAAAGGTTATGTTTGTTTTTTGTATACTATCATAGAATATTATCATTGAAGTTGACAGGTAAGAATTATTTTCTTGGATAATACTTTTTTTGTATTATTTTTAATCAAACAAATTACAAGACGGCTAGCGTTATTATAAAACATCAACGGCTTGCCTTTCAAAATATATCATCAATAAAACTGGCGTAAGCGTTAAAGAGGGTGTTTATTAAGGAATTTGTGTGTGCATGCTGCGTTTAACCACAGAAGAATTAATAGTAATGTAAACGTTACATGAATACAAATAAACAAACTTCTCAATGACTAACCGCATGAGAATCAGAATTGAGGTGTGTTGGGTGGGACCCACTGTAAGCCAAGAGTCGGACATTGACATTGCCATTGTTTGGCATGCCTGTGCCGAAATGCAACGACCCCGGAAGGTATGCCAACTTGGCAGTACAGTCATAGGCCAGTCTCGGTGTCTAAAGTTACATGTTTCCTCGTATAGGTGCGAGACTTCCTTTGAAGGCCATTAAAGGGCTCATCAAACGCTCCGTAAGCTCTAATAGTTTAGCGATTCCGACAAAGGAGCAGTAACTGGGACGTGTTACAGTGGAGGAGAATGAGCTAAATCGTGTCGTAAACCGAAACGAAGGCGAATTATCGAACTATGGCGGGCGATAAGTAATAAATTCGTACAGGCGTATCGGGGTTAGTGTGTTCTGTGAGTAACGGGCGTCTGTCGGAGACGGCCCGAGCCGCAGGCGCGGTGATGCTTGCTCTAAAGACCCACATTTCATGCAAATTTGACGCCCGAAGATATCCAACGGCACAGATTATCACGCCTCACTGCTAAAACAACAATGCTAATTGGTAAAAATATCCTCGCAACGATTCTCTGCCACGTTCCCATCACCAAATATTTGATAGCTTTCCGTTTAACAATTACTGTTGCAATATGTTAATTTGAGTTGAAATGCAAATCCGTATACATAAAATTGTTATTGTTTATCTAGTCCCAGTTTCTTTAATTGGATATATCATATCTAGTAGTTAGCAATAAATTATATATAAGGATGTTACAGTATTATTTGCTGCAGAAACCGACATAATTTAATTAAAGGCAATTAGATCTAAGGAATCTCGTAAATGTACGACACTGAGAAAGAAAATGCTCAAAACACACGTGGTGTCAGTGAGTCAGTGTGACATACGGCAGGCGACGAACTTTATGGAATATGCCAGACCATCAAGACTGCTAGAATAGTTTATAAAATAGGGTAAAAGAATTTCCCTAGTCGTGCAAACGATCAGGAAATAAAACTAAAATAGCGTCTGTGCAAAACCAGGTTACATGATGTGTATCGGCAATCGTAAAAGTGAAATAACATTTTGTTCTATTTTCATAAATGGAACATTTCGTTAAACAAACAAAAATTTCAGCGAATTAGTAGTAGTTTAGAATGCGTATGCATCAATAGAATTGTAGCATATTGTACTTGTTACGAAAAACACCTGTATCTATAAATTTGCTTGCAAATTAGTCGCAATATCATGAAAACATTAAGACTATTTTAATGAAGTTTGTTTTTGGCCGTTATTTTGTGCCTTGCCCTTATGGCTTGTAGGCATATGCGTAAGCGCAGAATCAAGATGCGTAAGCGCTTTGCACTTATTATTTTGAAGTACCTAACGGCACCTGTCAATGACCTGGGAGCTTTCAGGGCCAGACTTGATTCATTTTCTAAGAAATACGGTCAATGCTGCACATTGAGGCAATGTAAATATGGGTAAGTGTTGATTGGTTTAAATGCGTCGCTAATAAATGACAAATATGGTATACGAACATAACAAGACGGTATAAAATTAAACTAGAATTTAAAGCGCGTGAAGATTATCTTGAAAAAGAAGTAATTATCTTGAAAGCAGAGTCTTGGGAAAAAAAATTATGAAACACTTCATCATCTTCAGTATTATTTATGTTGATATTCCATCAATATCAGTTACTTAATATAATATCGGTTCAATCGTAACAATCGAACATCAATCTTATTCCATTGCTCTTGTTTTGATTTACATATTGCAGTCCAATTGCGTAACATAAACAACCTTCATTTTTATAGTGTAATTGAACGAACTTATTATCTATGCATCCACGCGTTACAAAAAATGCGCAATAAGCTCACATGTGTACCATAATACCATAACACTCTGTGGGACGATTATCAATAGTTAAGCTATTACATGCAAGCCATGCGGGCATTTAATGACAACTTAGAATGATTGCGCTGGTACATCGCTCTCCATCATTGTTGAATAACTGACATTGGAACGTTTACCTGGAAATCGTATCTGATTTTACCTTCCGGTCACTCATAAATGGCCTTCTAATTATAGTTTTACAGGAAAATAACTTAAAATAAAGCTGAAATATTTGGCTACCGAAAGCGCTTGTAACCCTTATTGGGTTACAAGCGCTTTCGGAAGAAAAGTTCAGAAGAAAAGTTGTATCAATAAAATATGTAGATATATTTATCAGCAGACAGTAGTAATACTTTTGCCTTTATCACAATTACAGATGAGCATAAGGCATATCAATGGAGTGCTAGGTGTTAATGCATGATTGCAGCGATGTCACGCTAGCTTCTAGGAAGTGCATCTGTCCTCGATCCCACCGATATGCCTTACTAGGAACAATCACGTGCAGCTATTCGTAAACACTGCTGAAAACCGAAGGTCCGACATTTTTTATTGCTGGTTCATTGAGCTTAATCTAGACGAGATCTCCGAAACAATTTCTTTACATCATATCGTTCACAAATCCTGATGGTATCAAAACTCTGTTGGTAAATCCTAAGGCTGCAAGAAACATTTTTGAAATATAATCTAAATATAGTGTATCGAGAAATTATGGTAGGTTGGAAGATCAAGGCCGCATTGAGTTATATAGTTGCAAGTACAATGATAACAAGCCGCTCCGTGCACCCACACGCGATTTTTGGAACTCCCAAGACATCTGTTAAAGATATAACAAATGGATATGACAAACTAGAGATGTTAAAACCAAATAACAAAGAAGATACAGGGAGGTAGCTAAGGATAGCCTTAGCTTACCTTCTCGCGTATTTGGGCAATCTCTTACATAATATTATCAGGCGCAATGCTGACGAACTGAGGGACAAACAAAGAGCATTTAGTTGGTTTGATCCCTACCGAGAATAAATGTTTGTGTGATATACATAGATGTTTGTTTTCTGTCTGCGATAAAAATCACATGTATGTATTTACAAAAAATGTATGTAGTAAATTATATTATAACTGCTTAGTTTGGGGCTAGACAGTGCTGTATGGGAAGTGTAAAAAAAGTTTATTTTAAAGTTTTTTAAAAGAGTTACTTGCAATCTGAATCTGTCATTAATTAGGTACGCATAAAGTTTAATTGAACTACAGCATGGTTGTTTACGTTATTTGTATCACGCAGTTGCATAGAGCAGCAGAAGTTACTGACACGTAGGTACAAGTACATACATACCTACCACTGGGATAAATATAGTACTAATAGATGCATTTCGCTGCGCCACTCCTGACGCGTGGACTAGATAATTATTTTAAAAATGTTTATTTATGTAATTAGAACATATCAATATCTATTTACTACAAATAGTTATTTACCAACACGGGAATCGTGCTATGGTGCTGCGCACATCAAAATTTAATTGGTTCATTGATTATTCATAGAACGTGGATGGAGATCATAGTTTTTTCGTATACATGTGCCAATTAATTCCATAAAATTATTATGTAACAGAAAATATGCAAATAAATATTTTGCAGTCTTTGTTTACGTCTCGTTCGAGTTACTTTTTGAAAAGTTTTAACTAATAAGAGCAAGAAGAGAAATATCTTGTCGTGTAGGGGTGTAGTATACGACCATGACAAGTACAATGAAAATAATTTTGATAAATTAAAACAGAAAAGCAACGACACTTTTTATTATTTTCAGGCGGTCTACTCTATCGCTTAGGTATGAATCGTTATTCAGAATATCGCAGGAAAATCGAATCATGTTTTATTCAAAGGCATTTATGTTAAAACTGTTATGGTAAGCTTTAGTGCGTTAATAAAGCCTCTTCTCTGTGTTGATCGTCGCCATGTTAATTACGTAGATATCTAAGAACTCCGGAACGTGACACGTTTCAGGAATGCAATGCAACACAACATAAAGACGCATCTATGCTTTTTATAAAAATAAATAAATCTATACCCATAAATTGATGTGATACAAACTCAAAATGAATATCTAATTGTTATTGGCGTCTATTATTAATATCAATATGTTTGTAGGTATGTCTGGGTGTCGTCTTATTTATGCTAATTCCTTGTATTTATGTGCAATCTTGGATTTTATTAATTCACATGGTACTACTTTTTCTGTCAATTTGATTTTATTATAGTGGATGTCACAGTTTCATATACTAAGTCTAGTCATAATGTGTGCGCTTGGATTAAATAAATCTTGGCAGAGTGATAAGCCGCTAAACGTAGCTAAGGCGGCGGCGTTGCCGGTGGATGGCGGACTCGCGGGCAATAGGATAATTGCTCCCATAATTAGTTTCAATTATATTGTGATTGTCAAAAGATTAAAATAGAATCTATCGCGTGTGAAACACCACTTTTCCGCAGTAGAATGTATAAAAATGTTTTTTGCAGTATCTGGAGTGAAGCTGGCCCTTTGTCAGTCACTTACGTAGTCACGTGAGTCACGTGTACCGCTGCATCACATTGTTTCTTTAACTTTCAGATATAATCGACTTTGACCTGCTGATTGCTTGCCAATCATCTATGGATCTACAGTCTACACGTGTAACTAGCTGGTGGAAATTAATAATCGAAGATTATGTTTTATGGTCGCGACGTAACAAAGACCTCATAAATATATCTCGTCGTCATATTACAGGTAAATCAAACATCCCAGGCCTCAGGAAAAACTTGATCTATTTAAAATAATAAAAAAGTTATACGGAAACAAATTAAACACACGGTTAGATCAGTATATAAAATAAGTCTACATGTGTAGCTATTATTTAAAGCGAATTTTATTTTATTTAAAGTGTAAGGTGAAGTTGCGCAGCGGTGTTAAATGGGAAACTGTGTTTTCAGTAGCAGCCGACAGTTTAATTAAACTATGTATATGACCGAGACGCAGTGATGAACAATAAGCAATGGCGATGATCAGAGGACGACGGCCGTGACGCGTTCTGAAGGTCGCCACTCGCCAGCGCTTCCTGCGTGCGTGATGAGCATGTACAAAGTGCTGCCTCCAACCATCACCAACACGGCGACGTGGGAACAATCAGACCATTCACATAGATTTCCTTTCTTTAAGCCTGTAATTGTCTGCATTGGATTTTTATTATATTGCTACTGAGTATGTATCATCAAATATTTTACATTTAGTCGTCGGCGCTGACTATCAGAGAAGTAGGTAGGATCGTCTTCTTGCTCGTAGATATTTCTGGGTAGAGATAGTTCTACTACTTGTAATTGTGCGCACGAGTCACTAACGTTGTAAGTAAGAGATGTAATCAAAGGTCTTGCAGGCATGTAATTTTTTATATTCTCCGAAATTTTGCGAAAACAAATATTTCTCGGGATTACGGTTCGTGACCAGTGTTCAAAACCCGAGGTCAGTGGCATTGTTCAGCAAAATATTTAGTTTTTGATCATCTCAGGGCCTCAGGCAGGTTTCAGCGATCTTATGATACGAGTTTCTTAAGAGCAATAACACTCTCGTTGACAGTTATGAATGCAGTTACTTACTATTCAAATAAGTAAAGTAAAGAAAAGATTACATGGCCTGCACAAATGTTATTAAACCAATGATATTGTGAGAGCTCGGGCAACAGTCTAGTCCCCAAGTGATTATTTATGTTGATTTATTTGTAGGTGTATTGGAGGGTGAATACCCCGAGGGCTAGTACATCCACAGGTTCATTGTTCGACATAGACAGAGGAAATTTTTACGAGAGATGTCCACACGACTCCGATTGATGGGACATGCAGCGAATTTTTATATCTTATTATTAATACAGGTAACAACGATGAAAACAAAGAGCTTACTGGCCTTTTCTCGCTGCCTATTGTTCGTCGTTCGGATATTTTGTGAGGAGAATGAACCGTATTTTAAGGGTTCGTTAAATCATAACAGTGCTTGTTTTAAAATGCAGGAAATGCCTTACCGGTGAGAATGTCTTACATTATGTTTGTCACGTGACTCGCAGGTACAACGACCCACAAATAAATCTATATCAACAAACTTGTTCTGTATGCCCCGTGCCGTTGCAGGCACAAAATATGATGTCGTGACCGCAACGAATGCGATTCGCACGACAATCACCCACCGAGCGTAGCCTAGTAACGCTTTCAGCATTTCAATACTTCGGTACTATCAATTTTACTTGATGCTTCAACTTGAATTTCATGCTTGATTAGGTAGGTACACTACAACATACAATCTTGAATAAATTGATATTTAATCGACTTTTTCAAACAATGTTGTTTTTGTCTTATATCTTCCATAAATGTGAGGTTTTTCCTTGTAATGTATTGTCATTTTGTATAGATAAATTCTCGTCACCGTCGTCATTTCCTAATCACAGGTTTTGAACCGGTCTCCGGCGCTAGTGGTAATCCCAAGTCTACCGGATTTTGTCTTTCGTCATTGAATTAATTAATGAATTAATTCACCTAATGAAAGCATAAAAAAACAAATTTCGATAAGAGTAAACTTTCGTAAGAACTTACCGTTTCATCAAACATATTATTTCAGTGCAAAGTTTGTTATTAGAGTTAATGCGTAGGTTTTATTGATTTGTCACAAAACTTTTCAATTAGGTCACTCGGAATCGATGTCTACCTTGACATGCGATTTGCTTACTTAAATCTGTTTCATGTTGGGTTTTTAATTTGCAAAAGCTAATTTATGAAATACGAAATAGCCAAAGCACAATTGATTCAACCGTTTTTCAGCATTACAATTCGTAGATGATAAAACATTGTTTTCCTTGAAATATACGGTGTGAAGCATTGATCACACCACTGTTATAGGTAAACGCGAAAGTTTGTAAGTATGGATGGATGGATGGATGTTTCTCTCTCTTTCACGCCGGAACGGCTGAATGGATCTGGATGAAACTTGGTAGAGAGATATATTATAGTCTGGAATATCACATAGGCTACTTTTTCTCACGTGGGAACACCGGGATTTAAATCTGGGCGGGTGAAACCGCGGGGCGCAACTAGTAAGTGATAATTATACAAACTTTTTTATTATTATAGGAAAATAAACTAAAAGATACTACCATACTAAGAGGCTCAGAGCGCTGATGACCTGAAGAGCGCCTCTGCCTTCTGATTTTAAAGAGAGTCGTGGGTCTGAATGTCTGATTTCGATCTCGCACCTACAAATTTGTTTCCGAGAAAAGTACGTTCTAACGGTGAAGGAAAACATCCAACCAGCTAAAGCTCGAGCAGCGGGCTCGCAACTGCAACCTGCCTTTCACGTAGGTATGAAATACCATCTCCCATCCGATCCAACCGATGGCTCGCGAATATTGTGAAGATTGCGAGATGTCGATAGAAGAGAAGGCTTCAAAAAGAATAATAAAGGCCTGGGGGGATGATGAATGTATAAAAAGACGTCTTAGCTTTACTTCATCTATATATTACTTTACCAACGTACCTTTAGAAGAACTTTTTTTTATACAACTGGCTGATGGAACAAGCAGATGGCCCACCTGATGTTAAGTGTTAACCATCATCATAACAAAGCATGCCCTGCGTCCATCAACTTGAGGCATACGATGTTAAGCCTCATGTGGCAGTAATTACACCGGCGACCACACTTCAAACCGAAACACAGCGTTGCTGCTTGGCGGCAGAAAAAGGCATAGTGGTAGTACTTCCCCGGACGAGCCCTTCACAAAGAGCTCTCCTACTCTTAACAGAACTAAACGAATCTTGTTGCTTTGATGGACATTTTATGTGGTGTGTTTTTTTTTAATTTGTGTTCAATTAAGATGACATTTAGCACACGAGTGGCTCACCTCGGTGCCTACTTACTACCTACTTAGCTCTATGACCTAGAACTTGACGGTAAGCGACCGAGTCTACCAACTGGTTTGTGAATCACCGCTGCGGATTCCAAGAAACGATGGATTTTATTGCCTGTGCTTCCTCTCGAAACACCTAGGAGACAATTTATTTTATATGATTCATGCGTGCAGTACCGGCTGATAAAATAGAATAGAAGATGTTTTATTTGTCACACAAACACGGCTTCAGCATAACATAACAAAAAAAAGAAGCAGCTCTCTTAAGAAGCCAAGACATTTTTTTTAATTCTTAAAAATGAACTACGGTATTTTTGATTAATTTATGTTCATTTATGTCACAATGTCACAAATATTTTCAGAGTAGTTAAATCATTTACAATCTATCGTGAGCATACTAATAAATACAACACAAATGACGTAACGCCCATTCAAAAAGCTAATGACCAATATCATAGTACACCTACTTTATAAATATATGTTCATTAGAGTGTATGATTCATGTGTTACGCAAACAAAACGAGAAGGCAAACAAATGCTCTTGTGTTATTGCGAAAAGAGTGTGACTTATCTTGGCGGGATATAAAATGGATTTATGAATGAACGATACTGCAGCACCTACGAGCCGGATTACAACCACACGGATACCGTATTCAATTTGGTTCCGCGCTACGCCCAGCGATTCTCAGAAATATTGACTCAGCTCTTGTGCTAACTATTACGTGAACAAGGCATTTCCGATTCTTGTGATAGCGTCCATCCTACGGATATCTGATAAATCTGTTATCATGTTGCAGAAGCTCTTCGAACAAACACTTGATACTATGATAAATCCATCTCAATGACACTTTCAAAATTACAGTTTAGACTTTGTGTTTAGAGTTTGTGTTGCAATTATTTGTTTTACGATAGCGATACATAAAGTGCACTCACCATCGCTTTATCGGTGCTACCAAAGGCTGGCGCGGCGCTGCTCCTCGTGAGTAGAACTAGAGCAGCCACTGTCGTCCATAATATCCTTAACGTACTTCTAAAATTAACGAACGCCATGCTTCTTGTTGATAATACTGTTCTTCTTACTAAGCTCATTGATGATCCCAAATATTTATATCAAAAATATCTCAAGGACGGACTATCATTACTCTAGGCTTAGACTAGTGTTTATCTTAACCAAGTATAATGCAGTCTTGGTGAATAAACATTGATTTCATTGATATGTTCGAGCACAACCCACGAAGATACTGAATCTGAAACAAAATAGTAAATTTTAACAAAAACATACTTTAGTCAATAAGAATAGATTTAGCTCATCGGTTGCCCTTTTAGGTCCAACTGCTGCAAAAGCATTTTCATAGATATTAAAATTTACAAATTAGTGAAATACTCGTAGTTAGTTTCTGAGACTGTTCTAGTTATAAATAAATAGACAAGATTATTAAACTAATGCTCGTGTTGATTTACTCTTACAAATATTGACTTCTCGTTACACCCTGTAGAAAATAAATTTTGGGTATGAATGCAATCAATGAAAGACGATGCAATAACAGGTATTCCAGACTGCTTTGAATATAGGTTTGTTATAGGTATTTTTCACTTCGAAGTATTTTATCGCTCATGTTATAAGAGTCGATTAAGTATATTTTATATGAGAGGGGTCATCTTGACACGTCATCTGTTATCTTTGTTTTGATGATTCATCCGGAGATTCATCTGATTTGATTGTGTTTCCATCTTCCTATCATGTTAATTATATACTACTGGCATTCGCGGCTTCGCTCGCGTAAGTATTCGTAGTAATACTAACGATATAAAAAAACGAAAATTCTCAGACTTTTCCATTTATTTAGTGGTAGCTTGATGTTCTGTTACCCCGTTCCCGATAGTAATTTAGCAGAAAAGTAACGAATTAATTTATAATATATGCTTATCCATTTCTAAATTATATTTATTCTAAGTTTCATCTTCATCGGTTCAGTGGTTAGAGCGTGATTAATCAGAAGTACCTAGAGATAATTACAATTATTCTCATTTTTGTTTTACCTATTTGCATAATAGTAAGGGTTTTTTTGGCTAGTGTTAGAATGTATGGTTGTTCTTTTACGTTTATTTTTTACATTCTTCACGCAAATAAGCTATTTCATTAAAATGACTTTGGTTAAACTGTCCTTTATATCTGTAAAATCCACATCAGTTCACTTATTACATAAATTATTGATCTAAGTTATTCAAATCATTTTCATAATACGTACGAATAAGCAACATAGATTTGAGTCAAAAACCTATTTGAAAATTACAAATGTTTTTTGAGCCAGTGAGTGAGTGGTGACCTACATATTTACCAAGTGAGGTGCGCGTTGTCAATACTCATTCACTATCTCTAAAATGATAAGTTGTTTAGTTACACTACACAAAGCAACGCTCATAAAACCCATCACTTGATTTTTTTAATGCTATTTGTTTTGCATCATGGCAAAAAGTGAAGAAACACTTCATCCTGAAATCATTTTTTTCTAAAACAACTCGTCCACCCTTGAAATCGAATCCTTATTGGTGCCTACATAATCAAAAAACTTTTCTGTATAGTTTGAAAGTAAAAAAGTTATTTAATTATTCGAAAATTGTCATGAATGTCTGTCGAGAACCGAAAATGCGAGTCAAACAATGTGTCAACAGCAATTTTATGCTCTCCCAAGCGTAGCGAGGTTCGCGCAGGTTTTAAGTTCCTATGGTGGCCATTCTTGGTAGATAAACTTTTCTGTACACTGGGTTTTTGACTCCTGTAGTGATTTTGCATTACAACCCTCTAGTTAAACTTAATATAATTATAAAAATTAGAATATAATGGCAAACTTTTAGGATTTGATATTTATTTTAGCATGTCTAGACTCCATTACCTGCTAAAATGATTTGTCCAATCGGTTAATTGTATTAGAAATCAACCGAATTTGAACCTAGACAGCGTTATCGATTTTCAGTGATCATAACGATAAACTTTTTAGCGAGCATACAAAGAACTTTTACAACTTATATCAGTCATGAAATACGAATCAATCCTACTAGTATTATAAACGTGAAATTTTGTAAGTATGGATGGATGTTTGTTACTCTTTCACGCCAGAACGGATCAAGAATAAACTTGGCAGAGAGATATATTATAGCCTGGAATAGCACATTAATAGCTAATTTTTAACCTGTGGGAATACCGGGATTTAAATCTGCGCGGTTGAAACCGCAGGGCGCCACTAGCATCATA
The DNA here is from genome assembly GCA_963576535.1 of Plemyria rubiginata. Classification (NCBI taxonomy): domain Eukaryota; kingdom Metazoa; phylum Arthropoda; class Insecta; order Lepidoptera; family Geometridae; genus Plemyria; species Plemyria rubiginata. The sequence goes on along the minus strand of OY754908.1, from coordinate 8,044,757 downwards.
TAAATTAATAATGACATTAGCTTTAGAAATTTTTCTTTTTTGACATTATTAGTGCAAATCATTTAAATAATCAGATTTTATGCTGAAATTCTTATTGCCTCAGAATTTCAGATGAATTAGTTACATAAAGCTATAGGTGCCCTTAAACTTGGAGCCTGACATCATACGTTCATTGTCCATGCTGCAGTCGAGCTGGGGACTGATACGCATCCAAATGAAGCGTCTGCTCTCGCGAGGGTTACGTGTGCAGACTGTTTCGCAGCCAGTGACCCTGGACTGCCTTCCTGCTTCCGGATCCGCGGGGGCAATACTAATCAACAGCTTGTGCCAGATAATGACCATTGGTGATGACTTAGGCATGCTTCACATATTTTTGCATACGATGATCATGGTTCTGATTCATTTAATGGTTCATGATATTCTGTCTATTCCATTAATTTTAAGGTGAGGTAACAAAGACAACCTTCGTAGCTCAGTTTGTAGTAGCTCTGCCTTCTGCGCCATAGGTCGTGGGATCGATTCCCACCGAGAACAAACATTTGTGATGAACATAGATGTTTGTTCTCTGTCTGGGTGTTATATAATATTTTAAGTATGTATTTACAGAAGAAAAGTATATTAGTAGTATATCAGCTTAATCTTAAGATCCCATATCTTAAGCTATCGCTTAGTTTGGGGCGAGATAGTGCTGTGTGGAAGGTCCACCAATATTTAAAAAAACATGCATCTTGAAGGTGCATATTTTGTTTCTTTGCGCATCAATACTTCTGCGATAAAATCTTCAAACGTTTTTATTAGCATGTTCAATGTTTGAATCAAAATGTTTGTGTAAAAATTATATTGCTCCTATGGGATTCAATACTTGTATAACTTATAGCCGTAGAGGCGCAAACAATGGTTCAACTAAATTCAAGTTCGGGCAATGCGTCCGCTACGGCACATCGATGACTCACATAACTTGGTGGTCAAAGCACACCTCTGTTTGTTTACGTTATTACTTATGAAATGACAACCGATATTTGCATTACAAATCAACCACTAAAGAACTACATACGATTGCTCTTACCTTGAAAAAGTGTACGACTGGAATTTTATAGCAGATTTTTTTCATTTTTTCCTTTGATTTATTATTTGCGAAGACATCACGTGTGTTCTTGAAGGCAATTTAATTTTAAATAAAGAGTATCGGTATTGATTTCACAGGTAACACGAATTCCATAAAACTTGTTTAGAGCCTGTTTTGAGGGTCTACGATAGATGTGTTGAATTTGCTCTAAGCTTTTCAAGGACTTTGACTTGCTCACAAAAGGCTTAATGAATATAAACCTTATATCACGTATAAAACAGTACTGGTGATGATACGAAGGAATTCACAAAGAATGAGTTCACGCCTAGATCAGTTGTTATCAGTGAGATAATATTCTTATCCGACTTTATCTGATAACTGTGGATACGACGCGACGGCAGCGCTTTTCTTTTAAAATACAATCGGTTTGTTCAAGTTTACACTGCATCTAAATTGTAAGTAAACCTAGGTCACTAGACGATACATCGTTTCAATTGTTTCAGTAAAGGGAATTTAATGTAATAATTTTGCACATAGCTCGCAGATGCCATAATAATACGGTAGGTATAGGTAGTTTTAGTAGAACGCGCTGAACTAGTCTACCGGAACAGGTTACGACAATGTCAGAATACGGTGACCATGACACCAAACCAGCAACGAGCTGGACAGATTTCGATTATTGCGCAGATTTGTTGATAATTTATAAGATTATAACGGTTCATTTTCATTGGGCTTTCGTTAATTCCAACCCAGGCGCTGGTATTTTAACCCTTGTATTAGTTGACGTTATCATTAAAAGGTACTTAACAATTGTACACTTTGACATGTAATACAATCAGGTGTTTGTTATTATTGAAACGTTGTTATAAATGTGGAAATGCATAAATTGCATGCAATTTTCCTGTACCGGAAGACAATGCAGGAAAATCCTCGCAACATCAATGAAAAGAAATTGTCTTTATAATATTCTGTTCGGTAAACATTCCTGCTATACCTACATACTCTGGTGGTTGAATTAGAAAAAGGCGACGCATTTATTTTTTTATTGTGTATCAAACTAAAAGCTCATAAGAATAGTATAATCAAGGAATTTGAATACTTATCTATATTCCTTGGGTACAATGTAGAGTAGTACATACAGATGAGAGTTTTTTTTTTCAAAGTTTGTTGATTGGCTTGTTAGTTGTTATTAGGATGGCACTCACCTGTCAAAGTATTCCAGATGTCAATTTACGCAATCCTCACTACTTGAAACGCTGTTTACGCCTCACTAGTGAACACGAAGAGGATCTATAACTACCGAAATTATTGGTAACGACAAAATATAGAGTTCAATGTGTGTAAGGTTGGTAAATCACAGACACTTTCAGTCACCTTTTGTCCCGCGTTTTCACTTTTCTTTGCAATTGCACGAAATTTCAAAGAAAATGTGTTAGATCGCGTGGCGGGAAGGACTGCGATCGTTGCGCCCTCGTGTGGCGCGACCTATCGCAGTGCGCGTGTTTGGATGAGTGTGCGCCGCGCCGCCGTCCTCTGCTTATAACACGTGCGCCCCTCCGGCCGCCCACCGGCCGGCGCGGCGCATGCCACTCGGCCCGAGAAGCCTCCGCCCGCCCGACACACGCACTTTTCATCCGAAACTTTTATCTCAGATATATAGACTGATTAATATCATGTAAATAAAACATTTATTAACAAAGAAAATTACAATGAATAGTAAGTATTTACAAAATATACATAATACAGATGAAATAATTGAGCTATCTCTAGTCCGTTGCAAACAGTCTAGAGATAGCTCAGTTCCAATTCAAAAGGAAGCGTCCCCAAGACGTAGGTGTTATAATTATTGTGGGTTTGTGCCAAGTGCAATATTTGGGCCTCTGACGAAGCCGCCTTACGCCTTAGACATACTAAAAAAAATAAGTTGATAATCATGTACTCATACGCAATTATGTACTCATACGAGGTTTACTTGGAAGCATTTTGGGAACAGTTTTTGTAACATTTTTCGCGTTTTTGGCTAAAAGCATACCGCGGTAACTTGGTGGTAAATAGAGTTTTAAATGTTCTGACAGAACTACTTATCTCTATCATCAGTAGTCTCTCGCTGAAACAGTATTTTTTTTTTTTTTTTTTTTTATACCACTAGCTGATGGAACAAGCAGATGGCCCACCTGATGTCAAGTGGTAACCATCACCTATAAACAAAACATTGCCCCGTAGGTCACGCACAATAGGAACGTGCCCTACGATGCACTGCCCTGCGTCCATCAACTTGAGGGATATAGATGTTAAGCCTCATGTGCCTGTAATTTTTTTTCTGGTTGTTACAAAATAGTAGTGTATAGATGTGCATATTAGTAAATCTGCCAAGTGTAAGTTAACCTAATGTAGACGACTAACCTACCTGATAAACTTTGAACATGAGTTTTGATGTATGGATGAATGGTGTCGTGACAATATAGGTAGGTATCTAATAATTATGTAATAAAGTAGCGGAAAATATTTGTATGTTTTACTTAGGTATTTCCACTAGTGTTCTATGAATCTCAATATGACAAACGAGGAACCTATTGGCAAATGAGTGAATAAATTACTTTTAATGATTTTCTGAAAATCGTTATAACGTCCGATAATTTGAAACAATCTTGTCGAACCCATTATTTATGTTATATAGGTTGATGTTCTGTACATAGTTACGATACCGCATTCTTGCTACTTCGCAGTAGCTTACCTACATGTAATTAACTAAGTAGGTGTAATAAAATTATATGATTTCCTGCTAGAATCTTCAGACGTCACTTGTCACGCATGGAATACCAAGTCTGTAAAATACTGTAAAGTGTGCTTACCGATGTTCCACAATGTAATATTTATGCGATTTTATTTTAAACTAAGCTCCTTAGTTAAATATCCTTTAAGAAACACTTAAATGGGTACTTTCTGCATTAGAAGAATCTCGATATATATTTTTCATAATATTGAAACTATTCAACATTGGATATAACAATCATTTTATATTTATATCACAATACTAGTTTTAAGATAGAGCTTTTACGTCTCGATTACAGTATTTTTTTTATACAACTGGCTGATGGAACAAGCTTTGCCTCGTAAGTCACGCACGATAGTAACGTGCCCTACGATGCACTGCCCCGCATCCATTATCTTGAGGCATACCGAGGTTGATAAAAATAGTAACGTTCATTCAAGTAACGACGACCATTGTAAAAATCGAGAAGTTGGTGGATGGAGAAGGCTCAAAACAGTTATTTTTGGAAATATGAAGCTGTCTAATAAGTCTTATGTCCATTAGTAGACGTCTCCAAGGTGATGATAATGACAATGATGATGATGATTCATTGAATATTTTTGAAACTTTTTCAGATCTCCACAATGCTTTTATTGTAATGAGCAAGGGATTAAAGTCATGTTGTTGTTCTATTTCTTTTCTGCCTATGTAATCTTCAAGTGAAGTTCGATTTTATTACCAAATTCTCCAACATTCCTAAAGATATGAAAAAGCGAAGAATATAAAACAATGGCGTTAGAATGTTGATGGCCTAAGGAAGTTTTTATGGTGTTAATAAACTTCTAACACCATTTTTTTTCTTTTTCAGGAACTATTTTTTATTACTTTCATTCCTCTTCAGGAACTATTTTTACTCATATTTCCTCATTTCCTCCTAAATATTTTTATGCACTCTTTCAAATTTTTGCTGACATGACTGTTGTACCCAAGGAATAGGCTTATATAAAACATTCAAATTCCTTGGTTGTACCTAGTTAGTGAGTATCACAAGACCTACCGTCATTGTGAGCCGAACAAGCTTGAAACCTTCGTAGAAACAGGTGACAAAGCCATTGTCTGTGGTGGTACTGTGGTTCCGATGACTAAAGCACAGGGTGGCTTTTCGGAGTTGCCGAACCTACCGAACACTACAGTAGGTTGGTGTTGCCAGCTAATAATGGTATTTGCTGCTGGCTTCTGAAAACTGTCAAACGTGAGTCATTCGAGCTTTTTCGTAATGAAATCACAAGTAAAAAATCACCACCAGTAGGTATTGGTGGTTCAGTCGGAGTGTCAGTGGAAGTAACGGGCGGACTTTTAATCAAGGTCCTTTAAATCCTATCTTGCATCAATAAAATCTTCTATTCCCAACAACGTTTATGAGCAATGGCAGAATGGCAGTTTTCCCAATCGTAAGAAAAAATTTAGCAGCGGCAATGGGATTTCAACCGACATGATGTGCAATACAGAGACTGTAAAAAGTAGGTACCTATAGATGTTTGCATGATTGCGGCACATGTTGTGGGCATGTGCCAAATGTTTGAACTACTTTGACAACCATCCATCTGCTAACCGTACATCTGGTACGATCCGGTCATGAGTTCACACACTCATTCGTTTTTATATAATTTCAACAGGTACTCTGTTTGATTTTACCGAAATAGTAAATGAAAAGGCGCTACATCTAACTCACAAGGCAGAGAAGCTGGCAACAGAGGAAAGCTGGGCGGTGATGGCTTGAGGCGATGTGGTACCACAGTAATAGTGAGGTCACCTCGAGGTCAAGGTCAGCTGTTTTATGCTTATTAATCGTCTGCCCTTCAGTGGCCAGTGCTTACTTGAAGGGAATACATGCAAACATACATACTGGTAACATACTGGTAGCATGCTTTTCGACAATTTCCCTTAGTATGAGAGCAGCAAGGAAGTGTAAGAGCTTCAAAAACATAGCTTTTATGAAAATACCATCACCACTACTAACTGAACCCTCTCAGGGTTGGTTCGTCTATCTCAAAGTAACGCTATACATCAGATAAAAAATATTTCTGCTTTGTTTTTGAGAAGTCAATACCTTTATGTATTGTTTTTTTTAATACATCTAGCTGATGGATCAAGCATAGGGGTCACTTAAATGTAATTCACTTGCTCTTGTTTTGTGTCAGAAACTGACTTTTCCAAACGATTTTTCTCGTATGTTTAATACGTAATAGCTCTGTTGTAGAGCTGCAATTGATAGAACACTATCAGCCTTATTATAAACAAATCAAACCTGGGTTTAAACCTAGCTCAAGTCACGATTTCTTATTATAAACAACTTAAACCTGGTTTATCTCATAAATTTAGGATCATCTCAGGTTTATCATTTTCGTATTACAAAAGACACTTTAGTCGAAGACTACATAGTACCTGAGATAGTCCATGATTCATCATCACAGAACATAATCATTCAACAAATATCCACAGACTATAACAAATTATGGCAATCAATCGTTCATTCATTTTGGAATCACCAACTTATCTGAGCCGGTCTGAAGTTAGCCGCTTGTGCATAAATGGCCAATAGTGAATCGAGAATTCTCTAAACAGCTAACTTCAGACCGGCTTAGATAAGTTGGTATAACTGTACTCTCTTGCCGCAGGCTAAAGTCATATGCGCATACTACCTCGTCTTTCGTTTTAACGAATCAATTTTTAGTTTCTCTTCTTGACTCAGATCTCCGCCTTTTTGTTTTAAATCTCGTTATCAACTTGATATTGACAAATTCGTGGCAACCCATGCGTTTTGACATTTCAAATTTAGATCGGAGTCTAGAGTTTGAAATGTATGTTGGATAATGCAGCGCTACAAGTTGTTTTATTGAATAAACTTATGTGGGAGACCAAATAAAATTTGCCAAAATGAGATTTTTATTAGTTAGACCACACTAAAACTAGGGGTCGTTCGGGTTTATCTTTAAACCGTGGTTTAGGGGATAAACTCCGTTTTATAATAACGTCTGGTCTAAGTCTTTGATTTTTCTATAGAGCAGGGACCAACTTCGGTATCAAAGTTAGACCACGGACCAGTTAGTCCTGGCTTAAGCCTAGTCTAACTCACATTTTTATAATAAGACGGTATATGTTTAAAACAAAAGCTAGGTAAGTAGGTACTTGTGTGATTGATATTTATCTAATTCAAACGAACTCATTACTATGACTAACCACGAAATCCATGAAAACATTTAGAATGAGTGGATTTGATATTGAACTTTCTACGAAACTCGTTGCCTGGCTGGTAAGACTACAAGTAGGTGAAGGTCGGTGATTCAATATCCACCCCTACACTCTATTATTTTATTTCACAACGCTTGGTACCTTTATAATAAATTATTACTCACAAAGGGCCTGATATGAAACTATTTGATCACCTGCTATTATTTTAGTGCTTCACTAACCTTACAACTATTCCAGTTTTCTCTTTCTTTCTTACTGAGGTAGCCCTTCCTTGCTATATTTTGTATTGCCTGGCAGTATTTTTACTTAGGCACACTAGTTATGTTGTATATTGTATATAATAGGTAATATTTGTCAACATGAATCATAGGCAGAATGCGCTGTCTCTGTACCACATAAAAAAGTCTGCTATATAATATTGTACACACGTTTTTATGAAAATAATTATTTTTGTAAACGGCCCAAATACCAAGCGTGTATTAGCATTCATACTAGCGGTTGAATTTTACGTATAATGATCTGCGGCATTAAATTAGTGATTTTGTATTGTATTTTCAAAAGTGGTGTCTATTGAAAATACAATAGCCTTACCCCAAGGTTTCCTAGTTCCATGGGAACACGTCTCACAAGAACCATTAGAACTATGTTCGTCCCAATGTACTGCTCAAAAGATTAGTACCTAATTGGCTGGAACGATTAGGTTAAGCTCATAATTGCCTCCTGTGAGTTACTATAAGTCGATAATAACAGTGTTTTATTTAAGATAGACTAATCGCGTGTCACTGGTCCAGACACATCCTCTCTCTTAGAAACATTGTCTTGCAACCGAGTGATAATTGTAGTTTTCATTGAATTAAAACACATCTTACCCGCCTTCTTAATGATTATAAAACAGGATTAGAATTAAAATAAAACGTTTATTGACACTTTGTTATTATTATTATTGCAAACCGGAAGTCATCCTGAACTCACTCAAGTTCTATAATTTTTAATTATTGAGAAGTCTCACAATGAGCTTGACAAACTTTATTCGTATACATTATACGTTTCTGTCCTAAATTGGACAAATTAGTTCATATTAATAATAATAATAATAAATAATGCTGGACAATCCACACAGCACCATCTAGCCCCAAAGTAAGCTACTCAAAGCTTGTGTTACGGGTACTAGATGACTGATATATTTAATACATTACATACTTACATAGATAGATATTTTTTATTATAAACATAGAAAACACCCAGACCAACGGAACAAATTTCTGCAGATCGTACACAAATTTGTTCCGAGGCGGGAATCGAACCCGCAACCTCTAGCGTCGCAGGTGGACTTTCGCCCGCTGCGCCACAGAGGTCGTATTGGTATTTTAATTTAATTAACATCCCCCTACATCCCAAAAGGCAAGTAATTTTCACTTAACTGAAATAACAGTATCTGAGCTGATTTCATATCGTCAATAATACAATTTTAAAGTTAATAAATTGTGTAATTCGTATTGCAAGTTTCAATTAATTTATTGATTCTTGTTGCAATTTGATTAATGTTTACTCAATGACTGTTAATAAATGCTGTAAGTGTTTATTTATTACACTGTTGAATTGTATTCAACAGTGTAAAAACAAATGCTTGAAAATTTCACAGTATTCTCACAATCAAAAAAGAATAAGCTATAAATCAAGATACGTCGTGAACGATCTGCAAACTAAAATAAAAAATCCTGAATTCCTGCATACGTGATCTGCAATACGGGACTTTATTATTTTAATTTTGATATAGGCACCCAACGAAACGATGAAAATTTGAAATGATTAGCTGAAAAATATAAAATAATAAACCCATTTTTTTTTTAAATACTGCATCCCTGATTCGCAAAGTGCGGTACAGCCAAAACAGCATCCTGAAAACAATATCGTTATCGATAGGTTTGGCTATGGAAATGTTTTGTGCTGAGAGTGATAGGGCTCACCTATATAGGGTTTAGCATCCTTGGTGGGCTTTATCACTAATCAAATTGTGTATAATTTTGTGTCTACATAGTAAGTTAGTTTTAAGTCTATGAATTTAATTATCTTTATTAAAAACTTTTTATTTCATTTATTTACTAGCGACCCGCCCCTGCTCCGCACAGGTGCATATATCATGCATGTATTATACATATAAACCTTCCTCTTGAATCACTATATCTATTAAAAAAACCGCATCAAAATCCGTTGCGTAGTTTTAAAGATTTAAGCATACAAAGGGACATGGGGACATAGGGACAGAAAAAGCGACTTTGTTTTATACTATTTAGTGATAGTGATAGTGATTTAATTTAAAAATAATAATCACCTTGACTTTAAAAAATAATGCATGTGACAGCATCTACCACGAATAGTTAAAACTGTCGTATTCGTAGGTAAGCCTCAACAATATATTTATATAACAAACTTGATAATAATGCTTTATTTAAATTTATCACGTGCGCAAACATTCCAGTCCTTTTCGGAATGCCATCAGTGAATATTTTCTTGCATGTGCGGTTACTGATAGTCGGTAAATGCACCGGCTTACGAATTATAATCGGGCTCGTGGCGGATTCTTGAAATACTGGGATTTTCTGTAGTAGGTACAGTCAGCATCAACATTTGCAGAATTTCGAGATTGTATCTTACTGGATTTATTTTTAGTATTTCATCTTAGAGCTACTTGTTATGTTAGATATTTTACTTAAAAATCACAGTTTGAAATAAAACATCTTAATCATTTAGGTACTTTTGATGTTGACATAGTTACAACTGAACACTGAACTGTTCAAAAAACAGCTTTCTTACGAACTTAAGTGAAAGCAAGGTATTCGTTATGGGTTTTTTCTTTTTTGCCTCTGAAATCACTTCTTATAAAGCAATACGAATGATCTACGACTATACATAATTATTGCAATTCTTCCCGGATTTAATTAAGGTAGTGTCGTCTACATAAGTAGTCTATAAAACCTATATACACAATTGTGTATACTACGCGTGGATATAATAAATCCACGTTCAATAAAAAGATAAACTCAAGAACGTGTGTCACCTAAACAGTTGTTTACAAATAAAACAGTCACTAGATTTTTTTCTCAAACCACGTGTGAGACTATTCACTTATTAGGAGGTACCTACCTAAGTGGGTGGAAGCTGACATTAGTCACGAAAGTTTGTCATGTTTCTCTAAACGACGTTTTCCGTGGACTACCCAGATGGTGCCTGAAATGATCCCGGTAATATTAATTCTTGTCACGATCCCTTACGCTTTTGGGTTTAAAACGCAAATAATTTTGTCGTTTATGCAAGCAACGAATCGAACTCCATATTATGTGTATGTTGTTCTACGCTAACTGGTGTTTTTTTCTAATACTTCTTCTTTGCGCTGAGAACAATAGAACCGTTTTTATGCTTGAAATAGTAACTGTAAATTTTGTAACAGTCGCATTACATAAATAAGCGAATAATGCATATGAGCACTTTAGGCCAGTCGGTGAATCATATTGACCGTTACTAAATATTAACGCCTACAAGAAGTAAGTACGATGACTTTGAGAGAAAGTAACTTATTTGGAGCTTATAAAGGAATGCTTCCATCGCATTGGTGATTCATAGAAATTACTGACCAACAAGATCGGTATACGTGTGCGAACTTGAGGTAAAGATATGTGTGTAATAATTTAGGGAGACTAAGAAAGGACATGAATTTATTAATTGCTAGTTGCGCCCCGCGGTTTGTCCCGCGCAGATTTAAATATCTGTATTCCCACTGGATGAAAAGTATGTAAGTATATAATTGTAAGTAGCATATGTGCTATTCCAGACTATAATCTATTTCTCTGCCAAGTTTCGTCCAGATCCGTTCAGCCGTTCCGGCGTGAAAGAATAACAAACATCCATCCATCCATCCATACTTACAAACTTTCGCGTTTATAATAATAGGTAAGTAGTAGGATATACAGGTATAAATATAATCTCACAGTTGAGTAGTACTAGTACAAATTACGCAGTTTCCTGTTTTTGATCTTATATAGGAACAAAACTAGCTTATTAATATCCTGCCGGGCTTTTTAAGATTTGATCATGACGTCACGGTAAAACCTGCCTGACATCGTCACCACGCCCACTTGATATACATTGCGTTGAATTTCTAAAGCATCTTCGATACACGGAATATAAATCAGGTTTGTTTGCAACTTATTTCATAATTTACAATGACTGATAATAGGAAAATAAATTTTATCATCCCCACCAAATTTTATCTAGAAATAAAAAGAGCCTTCTCCCTCATATGCCTACAACAACACAACTAAAAATATGAAGAAAATCTCATAGATATCTAGCTTGGTCGCGTAGAACTGGTACCTAGATTCACCTAGTTTTAAGGAGTTTAAAAATGATCCTTTTGATTTAACTGGATAAATTCCTTTTTGACTTTTGACACAAAAAATATCATTCCGAATAATTTCTCATCTCATGGGTTAGTGAAACTGTCACTGCCAATGAGATGCGAGATCAATCCACCGACACGGCGATCCGTGGTATCACTAACGGTACATTAGTTCGTTGATTATTAGAAATTAGAAAGATTGGTGGACTTTCAACACAGCACTATCTAGCCCCAAACTAAGCCAAAGCTTCTAATATGGGAACCAGATAGATATAATAGATACATATATATACCTTTTTTGTAAATACATACTTATATTATGATAACACCCCATCTATGTTCATCACACAAATGTTTGTTCTCGGTGGGAATCGAACCCACGGCCTACGGCACAAAAGGCAGAGCAACTACCAAATGAGAGTATGAAGGCTGTCAATTCACAGGGCTAGATGTCTGTAGGATAAAAGGTCAAATTACGAACCCGTTTGAGTAACATGCTTCAGGGATTTCCCTCGATATCTATGGATCATCCTTCCTTGTATCGTAACTACTCGTACGTGAACAAAGTCGAAAATAATACTTTAGTGACTAGTGTATACTTTGCACTTTTGTCATACATTGGACACGTGCTTTGTTGATGGGATGGGCGATGCGACTCCCTCCAAGCTCGCCTTCCCAGAATGTCACAAGGAAAAATATGTCAATCTACAAAATCTGTAGATATAATTATATATATATATATATATATATATATATCTCTAACATATACGCACTGTATTTTAGATCATACTAAACATAACAACATAATATATTGTAGTAGTTGGCGGTAGATACAGGCACAGTACGTACTTTCCCAGACGACAATGGCTGTAAATAAATTATTTACCTACTAGCTTATGCCGGCGCATTTGCTCGCGTGTTAGGTACCTGAAAAAAGGGGGCTTAGTAAAAATTTCTATTGAATGTTTCATCCACAAACTAGTAGGATTTAGAGAACCATGTAACCAACCACTTTCACTATTTCAGTAATGACACAGTCTATCTTTTTTTGTTCTTTTACATCGTATTTTTAAACACATTCTCACCTAATAAGTAACTTTAAAATTGAAGTTTAAGTGCCAATATTATACCTATACCTGAATTAAAATATTAATCGAACCTAAGTTTTTCTGTGTATTAGATATCTATCTCATAAATCTACATACTCAATCCCATTATGTTTACACTCGTCTAGCTTGAGACGCCCACTTATTTAAAATTGATGTTTCATTTCAAAACAGTCATACCCACCAACTTAAGCTCCCACATGTTCATCTCACCTAAATCTAACAAAAATGATTCATTAGGCGCCCTAAATATTGAGCGACATAGTTTATTTTCCTGTAAACCCCGATACTCGCTAGCAAGAAGCCCATCTTTATTGTATACTAGCAGCTCATCCCAGCTTCGCACGGGTGCTAGTTTTTTGTTGTTGTTTTAGGTACAAGTTTGAAAGTAGCGTGTAAAATGTCCAACAATATTTATTTATTCATCCAAATCTAGAATAACAGATCTTCATATAGCATCAAAGTGTCTAGTCTAGAATATAATAGTCTCAACTCAACTCTATTAAATTCTCCGGGTGAGTCATGCACGGCCATTCTTCTTGTCAAGATCCAGTCTAAGTGCCTGTTCTCGGAGCCCCAAATTGGGTATATTGTGATTGTGCCCGCTGCAACGAGGTAGCAGGCACGACGATTACTCATCCTCAAACTGAGTACGCTTTTGAAAAACTAAAAGTATCTATGTATAAAACACAAATCCTATCCTACTTCCTACTAAAATTATAAACCGAAAGTTTGTAAGTATGGATGGATGGAAGTATGTAACTCTTTCACGCCGGAACGGCTAAACGGATCTGGATGAAACTTGGCAGAGAGATAGATCATAGTCAGTTATAAAAAATAATTTTTATCCCGTGGGAATACCGGGATTTCAATCTGCGCGGGTAAAACCGTGGGGCGCAACTACTGTTACATAATTTTCATTTAAAACGGATAATTTACCATGGTTTGTAAAAATTTTTTGCAACTGGCGACGCATGCAACTGTTCCGAATTATCTCTCCAGTTGCATGGGCCGACATATTGGGAAACAACATTATTAAAGATTGGTGTTCTTGATGATAATAGAATAGAACCCATAGCCCACAGCAGCGCAGTCTGCCTCACCGCTACTTAGTTATCAGTTCGGCTACTACCACTGAGCTGACTTAAATCAAGGAATATAGATGTATTCAAATTCCTTGACTTAACTGTTATTATGACAGTGTCAAGTAAGAATATAGAGATCAGCTTTCTTACAAAAAAAAAATCTGTAGAAAATTTTATCAAAATTATATTTATGCTGAATGTTTGTAGTGTTATTCTCCTGCTTCCTCCTTTATTGTGATTTTCATACATAGGTACCTATATCGTCTCTCGCTTAATTATCATGAAATATGCGAGCGTTTTTCAGAGCCGTAGCCGTAGTAGCGTATAGTAGCCGTAGTAGCGTCCTAAAAATAGATGAAAAATAACGACCTCACATGAAATCCAAATTAGATAGTTTTATTGACTCATTGATTGGTCCATTGATGGCACGTGGTCAGTGCGGTTTGTTTGTGGTCGCGTAGAAACCTGCCGATTATTGGCGCGTACCCGTCCCAAAAAAAACTACAGTATGCAAAATTGCACATGTCACGTCTCTTACTTCCTACTTATTTATATTTGTTGCTCAATCACGGCCCTAAGAATGAACCGATTTGGGTGAAACTCAGAACAAATATAGTTTGTAGCTTCGGGCGGGTAAAATTAATAAACTAACCAACTAAAAGGAAAACATCTTAAATATCAATGTTAGCCATAGCCAATTTGTACAACAAATTAAGCGGGTACAGTCAACATTAAAATTGATGCCAATTTCAAAATTTTAAAATTGTTTGTTCTAACCACGACATTTCACTAGTGCGCAGCAGTGTAGTAATATTCGATTTTACTTCTCAATCAATGTTTAGGTATGCTAGAAAAAAAATGCTAGCTATAATTCATAAAGTCCTGTTGAAATCTTATCCCTTCATCATTAACTTTTGATACTGACTGTACATACTAGGATGGATGGCAATATACAGAAGCAACGATGGTACAGAAGTCACCCAGATTAGAAATAACCAACCTAATTGAGGAAAACATTAATTTTAATAATTGTTCCTCTTACTTAAAAGCTACAATTTGTTTTATTAATTAATTTTATTTGGTAATTTGATTTGCGTGTTGTGGTTATAAGCCGAAGTGTTTATGACGTATGTTTTGTAGGTCACATCTCCTTACCAACAACCGCTATTATGATTGAACTGCGATCGACACTTGCGTCAATACGAGAGTAGTGCTTGTGAATCAGACCTATTGAATTAACTTGCGAAGTTGTGAATCATGTAGCAGGAAGAATTGGGAAGGGGCATTGTTTTTCGTCTCATTTTATATATGAAACAAGATTCTAGCTTATAACCTACTTGAAGTTTTTTTTTTTTTTTATACAACTAGCTGATGGAACAAGCAGATGGCCCACCTGATGTTAAGTGGTAACCATCACCTATAAACAAAACATTGCCCCGTAGGTCACACACAATAGGAACGTGCCCTACGATGCACTGCCCTGCCTCATGTGACTGTAATTACACCGGCGACCACACTCTTCAAACCGAAACACAGCGTTGCTGCTTGGCGGCAGAAAAACACAGTTATGTTACAGTAAAACTGTTTTTTAACTTATCATTTTGCATCGCCCTACGGGGTACAGTTAAACACGTGCATTCGCGTGTATAACTGATGTATATATACTACAATGTACATGTTGGCAATAAATCAATCTAAAGTTTAGATTTTGATTCTTCAGATTCGTTACGGTATGGTTTTGATATTCCATAAAAATCTAGGTATTATAATTAATGTTGTATATTTGATCAGCCAGTATTTTCGGAACCTTGCCTAAAGGGACTCCTTTTAATAATATATTTTAGTTACTATGGTTATTTATTATATTTTTAAGTTTATTAGTTTTAGGTAAATAAATTTTATTTTTACTTGTATTACATACCTATAAATAAATATTAGTCCTGCAACTGCTGGGATCTTTTTAGAATGTTTGATGTAATAAACAATAAAAACATTTGAAGTAAAATAACGTGTTCTTCGGTCAAGTCACATGAAGAGAAAATGAAATAAATAATGTTTGGATGTATTCTTTAATCATCTAGGTATTTTTGTTACTGACTGTTCATACTACTAATAACGTAAATTTTCATAGAAAGGACGGAAGGAATCATAAAGAAATATTTTCACTGTCCTGCACCTTGCAAACAAATACCTACACCTGAACTTACTTTGTCCCTAATTGATTTCCAAATAAAATTATGATCAAACATTAGGTACCTACCTACATATCGAAATGGACTTCGATAATTCCATCATCAGATTTTTATTAGTATGACACATCGTTTACACAAGTTGATTGTAATGCCCGATTAGGCATAATAAGATGCTTTGGCAAAACAAAGCTGGAGGTATCGGACCTTCGCTTATTGGCAAGGGCAGATGAACTAACAGGTACACCTCCTTAAGTACCTACTTCATTATAATTAATGTTATTTCCGCAGCCTGCAGTGCATCAGCAATTGCATGAAATGTAGAAATTATAGAAAACTAGCTGTTGTCGACGATTTCATGTATTAAAGTTTTTTATTATTATTAGTATAGTTTCATAACTGAGGACGTATACATCCTCTCGGGATAACCAAGGGAATCATAGATACGTCAACATTATTTTTGAACAGTATTTTCTAAATTGGTATATTTCTCGATCACCAAAAATCCATTCCGACGGACGCCAGCGCGAAAAATTAAGGGTACATAAATGGGGGTCATCAAGACCCCGAGATCCTATTTCAGCAGGTCCACGCAAGATTTAGAACAGCAAGAAACCCAAGCCCACACACTAACGGTATATTATTTAACTTACCATAATTGTTTTTAATAGCTTTAAAATACCAAATTTCACAAGTTGGTAAAAATGAATATTGCATTAACTATTGTATTGATTTCAGTCCTATAAGCCGGTGTCCTTTAGGCCGGCCTCTCGATAGAAAACTGTAAAAATTCAATCGAATTGAGTACTTAATTTTTAAGTTAGTTAATAAACAGGAAGTCATTAAGGATTTCCATGCATATAAAGAATTACTGCTAATGCTGTCACCATTTCTGCCGACATAATCTAGTGGTGTAGTTATTTATGCTAAGGTATGTATTATCTGGACACAAGCCAGGGATGGGATTCAATAGGCACATATCCAGCGCTTCCTAGTACACTGACTGCATTACCTTCATGTTTACTGAATGCCTACCTCGGTACAGTTAGGATTATGTTGCTGTTAGCATAAGTTGCTGAACAACACAGGTGAAGCACTTCACTGCATCGCTTACGTTTTCGTAAGACCTAGGTATTTAAGTAATTAAAATTACTTTTTTAAACGAAATGATGAATGTATTTTTCAGAAATAGGCAGAATGTAATGTTTCTGATTTATTCCAATTTATGATAGGTAAATATTCATTTCTAAATATTTAATAAGTATTTTCTTTTTTGATTAAATTAAAAACATAAAATTGTTGTTAGGGATTCTGAGTTAGTTGCTTTAGTTAGCGCCCTTTTATTATGATACTTTTATATGTGTTCCTACAAAGGTACCGTACTATCTCATTGTATGCACGCGTATTGTGGAACTATTCCACGAAAAAAACTGCAAGAGACATCGACCCGGCTTTTTCTGAAAATCAAAAACCAAGTCCACGAGGAAAACGAGTTCCGCTCGTATCGACATAATTTTAATTAGCTAAAGAATACTCATGCGTACAGTGCGTGGCTGTTTATATGACACATTTTGTCCAAGGGTGACGATTTTTTTATATGACGCTCCATTAATTTATCTCTTAATTCGGGTTTGGTTTCAAAACCACAGCTATTACTAATAAGTCTTTTAGCCAATAGTTTTATGGCCAGCAGATCTACTCGTAGTTATGCCCTAGACCTATTATTTCTTATATGGTAATACCTTGGGAAGCTTACTGAAACAAGCCCGAATGTTGACCAAAGTAGGGAATATTCATTTGCTATTGCTGTCCTACTCAATGGTCGTCGGCTCCATCATCGCTTACGTTTATGTGAGATTGCAGCAAAGGAAAGTCTATTGAAAGTAATAAAAACACTGTACAGACAGACCGAAGGCTGGCGGAAGATAGGTAAGTACATCGCATAGGCATATACCTATCAGTCGGTGTTATTAAGCTCAGACATGATAATGATGAGGCCTTCAAATTTATTAAAACATATTTTTTATCAAAATGACACAGGGCATCAACCAAGGCCTGTAAACACAAAAAAAAAACATTTAGACTAGGCGATAATCCAAGTCAAATTATGTGCCAATTGGCATAAAACGTGCGGTCAATACCGATTTTACAATGATAGCCTTAAAACGGGTCGCACTATGGTCAGGAGATACAAAGAAGTAGGAAGTTGGGATGAGACACGTGCTGTACATAAAAAGGCGAACGGATGACCACATCGTGAGCCGGTGCATCGTGGACAATTGTAGATGTCAATGCACCTGTTTCGACACCATCGACATAACAACTTTTTTTTTAATTACTTCTTACTGGCTAGTCAAAGCTACAGTCGTATAGTCAAGGAATTTGAATATATTTTCCTTGGTAATAGTGCACTGATCTGTACTATACAATAGAGATCAGTGCGTAAGTGTAAAATAATTTGATGAACTTCCAGATCCAGAACAAGCAAATGACCCACCTGATGTTAAGTGTTGACCATCACCATAGCATAGCATATCACAAGGCATAGTCTCGTTAGTCACGCACGATATGAACGTGCGGACAGTGCACTACCCAGCGTCCATCAACCTGAGGCATTATAGCCTCATGTGCCCGTAATTTCACCAGCAATCACACTCTTCAAACCGAAACACAGAAACTCTGCTTGGCGGCAGAAAAAGGCATGTTGGTTGTACTTCCCCAGACCAGCCCTTTACAAAGAGCTCTACTACTCATAAAATCTACTCTGTACTTATAATGTTTCACTCAATAGTTGAATTAGGGTTTTCACTGTTTTGTTTTTCCTTTCCCAGTGTTTTTTGTGTTTTACACCCATAGTCAGCTCACCTATCCTTCAGCCCGCGGCCCGCATGTGACCCGTCGGGCCTTGGTTATTGACCCATCTGAAGTTACAAATTTATTGTAAACATCGTTTACTTGGAATTACGTTTTAATTACAACCTAAATATCTTTTGCTTGCGGCCCTCGACAGTCAGACAGAAAAAGGTTGAGTATGGCTGTTCCAAAGTTTGCTCTAAGAAACCTCTACCTCTGGTTAACCTCGCCTTAGTTCATGACTATGTCAGATTTGTGTCAATTGTCTGGCTACAATAACGAATAAAAAAATGTTCACAAGTGGCCAGTTGCTTGCACTTACTTTTTGTATGCTAGTGTTTAATAACCACATTTGCTTATGCCTACTTTTTGTGTAGTGTTTATTCTGTCAGGTAGGCTCGGCTGCGTAGTCTCGGACCGCGCGCTAATTCCGTACACCCGTTCAGAATGCATAATTGCCAAGAGGTAGTTGTGCGCTCGACGATATCAGTATTCCACCAGCAAGCGGTTATGTGCCAGCAAAAGCTAAAAATACAGAACAAGGGCACATTATGGCTGACATGACCTTACCTGAATCACATAAACAGTGGTAAATCACTATTATGTTCACTTCCTGAAGGAACCGTCCGTTAGACAAGTGGTAATCGACTATAGATAAATAAATAATAAATATTGGTGGACATTCCACACAGCACTATCTCGCCCCAAACTAAGCCTTAGCTATATAATATATATATGGGAACCGCAGATAGCTGATATACTACTTATATTATTATTACACTATACTTTTTTTTGTAAATACATGACATAGGTACTTATAATATTTATAGCACCCAGACAGAGAACAAACATCTATGTTCATCACACAAATGTTTGTTCTCGGTGGGGATCGAACCCACGGCAATTTCTCAGGGTAGGTTTTCTTTCACCATTTGTCTAGTATCTATTTTCGTACAAGTGCTATCTAAGCACAGACATAACCGCGAAGACTGAAGACTGATGCCAGGCAAGATAGTTAGCGATTTACATAGTGAAATAGACCGATATACATAGAAGTTTTATTAATCAGGTCATGTCTGTTTTGCCATACAAAGGACTCGTGAAACTAGACAGTCGCCATTAGAAGTAGCTGTAGGTAGAAGTACATAGTAGCAGTAGTCGCAACGAAACACTTATGGTGGTTGTCCGGATTCGATCCATCATCATCATAATCCTACTACTATTATAAACGCGAAAGTTTGTAAGTATGAATGGATGGATGGACGGATATTTGTTGCTCTTTCACGCCAACGGATCTGGATGAAACTTGGCAGAGAGATAGATTGTAGTCTGGAATAGTACATAGGCTACTTTTTATCCCGTGGATTCCCACAGACAGAGAACGCAGATTTAAATCCCGGTATTCACCGGGATTTAAATTTGCGTAGGTGAAACCGCGGGGCGCAACAAGTACTATATAGATAATAGCACCACTGTTCAGTTATGCTACATGTTAAAGGTTTTGCTGACAGAAAATAAAAAATACAATTAGGTAGGTACTTTTATTCATAACTTTTTTAAATTAAAAACCAACTTCTAAAATGCACTGGAAAATACACTATTACTATTACAACTGAAAAACTGCTCGTCATATCTGACTCAAGTTTAAATACATGACAATTACCAGCTTTCGATTAAAAAAAGAATCATCAAAATCGGTCCACCCAGTAAAAAGCTATGAGGTAAAAACATTAAAAAATACAGTCGACTTCGGAACCTCCTCCTTTTTTTAGTCGGTAAAAAAGAATAGGACCCCTCCATCACCTGCGGGTATCGAAAGAGGCGACTAAGTATAGGGGAAGTCGGTACTTACCTTACCGTTAAGAGTAGTAGAGCTCTTTGTGAAGGGCTCGTCCGGGGAAGTACTACCACCACGCCTTTTTCTGCCGCCAAGCAGCAACGCTGTGTTTCGGTTTGAAGAGTGTGGTCGCCGGTGTAATTACAGGCACATGAGGCTTAACATCCGTATGCCTCAAGTTGATGGACGCAGGGCAGTGCATCGTAGGGCACGTTCCTATTATGCGTGACCTACGGGGCAATGTTTTGTTTATAGGTGATGGTTACCACTTAACATCAGGTGGGCCATCTGCTTGTTCCATCAGCTAGTTGTATAAAAAAAAAAAAAAACTTCCCCTATACTTAGGTCTTAGCATACCAGAGGATGAGTAGCAGAAATGCGAAATAATTTAGGTACCTAAATAATAATTTTTCACAATTTTTTAAGTGACAAACGTATTTTTAATTATATTATATTAGGCATTTTTATGTAACTGTGAGAATTATATAAGTTTCTTACTACTTACAAACTTTTTAAGTTATACATTATGTAAGTACATACAATTCTAATAAAATTAAAAATGATGTATGTACATGTTGGCAATAAAAAAAATAAAATAAAATATGTGTAATGGGTAGATAATATACATACTACCTACATTATGACAATCGATTGATTATATTATATCTTCGACTCGCTTACATCTCTTTATTCTCTACAAAATCTCGTAAAATGTCTAAGGGGGTAAATCAGAAGTCGGAGGCGAGTCCATACATCACATATTTTGGCACTTTTGGCTTACTTGGTAGGGTTATAGCTGCAAAGATATGCTTGGCTATATAGCCAAAAATTGACATTTACGAATCCGGGCTATTATTAAATCCTTTTTGAAACACGTCCACTTCAGGATTTTATCGAATCCGTTCACGATGAGGGCTATAGATTTTTTTCTTCCTAAGGGCACTAATACGAGGTATTATCGTAGGTAATAAGTACTCTGCACCAGGGTTTCTCAATCTTTTTGAATAAGAAACCCCTATTATGGGTTGGAAAATTCTGGCGATCCCCAAGGGCCATAGAGAAACAAAAAGTTATACGCCATTCCTCACTAAAATTGTGTTTCCTTTTCGCTTTCGGGAGTCGCGCGCGACCCACAGATCGAAAAACACAGCTCTTACAAAGTTAGCAATGGACATTTACGAACCCAGGCACATCTATGAATCCTCTTTGGAAAACGTCTATGTTAGGGTTGTCCCGCAGTCTTTCTGCTAAGGCCTTTTCTTGCGCTAAAGGATGCCAGGCGCCGAGCGTACACGCTGTATCCTCCCGATTGATGTAGTAATGGCAGCGTCGACTTGCGTGCGCTGAAGGTACGTATTCGAAAACTCGGACACGTTTGCAACGGTGTAGTGACAACCATAGCCCTGGAGAAGGAAATTAGGAAGTTATCGCTGCATGGACTTACGAACATTGGTGCCAATTCTGTTGTTTAGTTTTCATAATTAACCTAATTTGACCGCACTAAAAATATTGCAATCCCTTTCTTTAAAGACCGAAACGACAAGAATGGCTATAATTTCAGAGTTGTCAGATTAAGTTAATTTAGTATAATGCAACAACAGAATCGACACCATTATGCGTCATAGAATATTTGTTTAAAGGCAATAGTGAATAGGTGTCTTCAAGACTAGTCTACTCCATCGTCGGCTTCATCGTCGCTTACCATCAGTTGAGATTGTAGTCAAAGATTAGTCCGCAAAATTATTTATTTATTAGAAAATCAACAGCAATTACAATAGTAAAAAATATAGCTGGTTGTGGACAATCTTGAGAAAGGTCAATAACAGATTTTCCTAATTAATAAAAAATTATAATAATAAAAGTGGTCAAATAACTCTGCATTACTAGTAAAAGCTTAATGACGAATTGTTGGCGTGATTATTATTCATAAGACCATTCCTGTAGTTTCAGAAAAAAAACATAGTCTAAAGGAAAACATTTGTACCTACCTAAAAACCCTGAAGATGGAGGGTTTTTCCGAAGTCGATAAGGTGACGTGTCCTGCAGAAGTGCCCACAAGCCCCACAGAACCTGAGGGTTTAGTAAATGCACATCTGCATTCGGCCGTTGTTCCAATAACCTGCAACAAAATTACCGCATTTATTTCTTGCTAGCTGCGCCCGGCGGTTTCAGCCGCGCAGATGTTAATCCCGGTATTCCCACGGGATAAAAAGTAGCCTATGTGCTATTCCAGACTATAATCTCTCTGCCAAGTTTCATCCAGATCCGTTAAGCCGTTCCGGCGTGAAAGAGTAACAAACATCCATCCATCCATCCATACTTACAAACTTTCACGTTTATAATATTAGTAGGATCATTTCATACTCTATATCTAAGAGTATCTCTTATAAAGAGATCTTATATCTCATTTTTGTGATTTATCAATATCAATGTGTGTGCGCGCGCAGCGCAGTCTTTAGTGCTAGCGACCCGGTACTATCAAGCCTACATCAAGGTCACCAATTTGATAGAATTTATATCTAGCTAGATATTATACCAATCGAAATAAGGCCACCTGCTGCTTCGAAAATTCCTTGTTTAATATTAACCGACTTCAAAAAAAGGAGGTTCTCAATTCGTCTGTATTTTTTTATGTTTATTACCTCATAACTCATAATAACTTTTGAGAGACTTTGATGATGATTTTTTTAATCGAAAGCTGGATGTGGCTCTATGTTGTCAATTTTAATCAGATCTGACTTGATCAGTTTTTGAGTTATAGTAGTGTATTTTCAAAGTTTGTATGGAAATAGCATGACACGAACGAAGCCGCGTGACATTCTTCTATTATTTAAATAAACAAGGACGTGCACAATAAAGTGCAATGGCACCTACAATGTTACAGACTGAAAAGTACAATAAACTATACCTAGTGGTTTTTAGTCACTAAAAGAGTCACCACGTCGCCCTAAATAAAATACTAGGTACGTATTCGTCACTCAAGACACGTAGGACGGAAACTAGTGTTGTGTGTCCATTTTATTGTTCCGGAATTAAAGATTCACTTCTAATGCTCGCGCATTGATTCACTTCTAATGCTCGCGCCACATATTGCATTCAACTTGGCGTCCAAGCAAAGGATATAATTTGGATTAACCAAACTTTATCTCCAACTAGCTGCGCCTCGCGGTTTCACCCGCGTAGTTTTAAATCCCGGAAATCTGGAATAGCACATGGGCTATGTGCTATTCTAGACTATAATCTCAGACAGAATATATCTCTGTGCCAAATTTCATCCAGATCCGTTCAGCCGTTCTGGCGTGATTGAGTAACATAAACATCCAAACAATCACATCCTACTAATATTATAAACGTGAAAGTTTGTAAGTATGGATGGATGGATGTTTGTTACTCTTTCACGCCGTAACGGCTGAACGGATCTGAATGAAACTTGGCAGAGAGATACATATAGTCTGGAATAACACATAGGCTACATTTTTTTCTCGTGGGAACACCGTGATTTAAATCTGCGCGGGTGAAACCGCTGGGCGCAACTAGTTTATTATATTAGTGGGAAATGGGATAACTGTACAAGATCGAACCACAGATTGGAGTGTTGGATACAACAGTACACTTGGCGCATGAGAGGCGCTAGCATTAGTCACCTAACCACCTAGCACCTTCAGCAAACACAGACAATAAAGCATGTTTTGAGCTAGTTTGTATTGGCTGTCCTACGCTAGGTCAACGACCGGGTTGAGGTAGGTTTTTTCAGTGGAACTTGAGCTAGCAAGAAATGTGGGTTCGAGTTTCACTAGGGATCCAACGATTGATCAATCTATGTAAAGTACAAACGGTAAAATGCTATTGAAAAAAAAAGGCTAAATTCAAAGGAGTCGTCGGTGTAAGCCTGATGATTTTCGTATGGTAGGTATTTGACTTTATCTACCATTAATCAAACGTTTCTGAGTGAAGGCTCGTATGTTGAACCTAGTAGGGAATACTAATAAAGTATTTCCTCACGGTTCACTGAATATACTTATAAATTCAATATCTTCTGAATGATTGGATATTATTGAAACTTTAATAGTTATAATAATAGTCATAATAGTCTTTATTCATAATATGAATTATACGTCGGACGGGTTGGTACATACTATTTGAAACCATAGGTAGGTACACAAAAATAACAATAAATAAATAAAAAAATCACGTCTGGAAATTAAAGAAAAAATGTCACAAGTAAATAATTAATGCTATCAACAATTTCCTTTAAAATCCAAAATCCTTTATTATAGTCTATGAATTCGTCATAGCTATAAAAGGTGTGTTCCATCGTTTTATTTTGGTTTTAAATGAATGCATACTCATGCATACTAGTTCACTAAATAGTAACTTACGTTTTATAAACCGAGAACAGAGGGTAATCCGGGTGGTCGTACCAGTCTTCTAAAGTCGAGGAGAAGTTCGCCGGATCCCATATCAAAATAGACACTGATTTGTATAGGGGATTCTCTAGAAACTTGAACTCAGGCTTCGTTACGACCTAGAATAAATGAATACATTTTTTAATGTCAAAAGAGAAATTAAATATACAACGACAAAATACTTACAAGATTAGCTCAATCAGTCTTCAATCTTATAAAAAATAAAGCTTATTAAAGCATAAATGTCGTTTTTATATAAAACTTTCTTTATGAATATGGTAGAGTGTGGCGCCGCCTGGAAAAATAGTTACCCTTGCTCTAGCTAGACTCTAGTGCCTAGTAGGCATTAACTTTATAAAATTTGCAAATTAGCCATGTAGGTACCTACTATTTGTGATTATCCATTGGTAAGAGATAGATGGCATGGCAGTTGATGTTTGGCAATTAATTATAGACAGATATTTATGTAAGACCATACACCAAAGACACCACGTTACTAAATGACGCTGTTGCAAAATATATTGGGTTACCTACCTGTGAATTTAAAATACGAATAGTTGTTTTTGATCCAACGTCCTCAGTGTAGTTAACAGTAGGAGCGTTGTTGAACCTTAGCACCATATCATGAGAATCTGAAAAAAAAAACATGAATAGACAACTAGTTTGGATCCAAATGGTATTTTTGTTGGACCACAAAGTCCAACAAAAATCATTACAAAATGATTCCCTAAAACTTTGTTGTTTGCGATTTTTTATAATACCTCCGTTTTATGTATAGGTACGTGGTCCTTATAAATAAATAATGCTGGACAATCCACACAACACCATCTAGCCCCAAAGTAAGCTACTCAAAGCTTGTGTTATGGGTACTAGATGACTGATATATTTAATACATTATATACTTACATAGATAGATATTTTTTATTATACATAAACACCCAGACCAACGGAACAAATTTCTGCAGATCGTACACAAATTTGTTCCGAGGCGGGAATCGAACCCGCAACCTCTTGCGTCGCAGGCGGACTCTCGCCCGCTGCGCCACTGAGGTCGTCAAGGTATATTATTATAAAGGTCAATGTATATTAGTATGTACCTATTCAAAAATGTTAAAGTAAAGAAGTACCTAGGTAAGAAGTTCTTTCGTCATTTTTTTTCCTATGCCTTGTCTTTTTACCATAAGCTACTAGACAGTCTGTGCCAGTATTCTCGAACATCGTGAGAAAACCGGCATGTCGTAGAACCTAAAAAGTACGAAAACATGTATTGTGTCAAGTGCTCGAAAGGCTCCTTTCAAGGAAAAAATCCTTTCAACACACTGTTTCGAAAGAAACTAGTGACACGATAAGGAAGAGTGTGAACGGGCAATGCTGCAATCAAATGCTAGAAAGCCTATGCGACAAGAAAAGTCAACCAGCGTACCAATTGTGACAATCTGCCGTATTTCATAATAGTCATAATTCGTACAAGGCCCTAGTGCCTGACTCTCATCTAGGAACAATATCTATTGCGAAGTTCGTACCCATAATAATAAAATTATGAAATCTTGAAAACCAATGTTTACGCTCTATTTAGATAATTTAAAAAGAAAGGGACAATTCGGATGTGGAAATAAATTAATTCAATTTCCCACATTGTGTTGTAGGTACCTACTTGTAAAGAACATAATTATTATAAGAACGAGAGTCAGGAGTCACGTAAAGTTGATCAACGAAAAGAAATCTTACGATTCCCAGAGCACAGAGAAGAGAAACGTGACACTGCAGGAAAAATATGAAGAACTTCACTTAAATGTTCATCTTTGAAAACACAAAAAATAATATTTTAATGTTTTTAGCAAAATCTTTTGAATTGAAACGTGTTGGAAAGTGAAGATTCAGAACCAGGTAGAGCACGTTTAGAAAAAAAAAATACACGCCTCGCCCATCCCACCGTCCCGTCGGTCGTCGTCGCAAGAATGAGTTATCTTGTCACAAATTCAACGAACTAAAGATAGTTTGTAGTGAATCCAGATTAACTTCCGTTCAGATGAAAGCCGTTGCAAGATGATGCCTGATAGTTGAGAGAATAATAAGAAAACCTGTGATAACCAAAAGTATGATGATGCCGTTGCGATTCTTTATAACATGCGTTAAAAGTAAAGAATTACTACGTTATTTATTAGGTACCTACTTGAACAGAACCAACAGATGGTTCTATAATGCACCTAAAATCCTTTCAAAACAATGTTTGGAAAGAAACTAGCGACACGACAAGAATAAGAAGCAGAATAAATGGTTCTCTTCAAGGAGTAACTAATTTCTCAGGTTCTCATGTTATATAGATCACGGAGGAAATAACCTTTGTAACAACTTCTTCTGTTTTTTAGCATCTCGAAATGCTCTAATTTAATATTAAACTGTTGTTATTTAATGCAACAACATTAAAACTTCATTAATATTCAACCTCTCATTCATCAATTCATTCATTCACTTCTTAATTAGGTAACTTCTTCTGATTATAGGAGCATAGGTGCAGACAATGATCCCGCATTCATCAAAATACATAAATTGCGAAACACGTTCCTGGAAAGTGACAATACACAGGTGTTAATTTAATTATAGAGATTAATCATGACATAATTCTGCTAATTAATCCATCGAGAGGAAAAGGGCTAAGAACAATCTTCCGCACGACTTTGACCCGTGCGACATATTAACTATCACCTAATCTGTGATCCGGGTAAGAAAGCTGAACAATGGCAGTCAACAACATGATTACACATAACAACCTAGACAATTATACGTCTTATACATAAAGTAAACGTTTAGTTTTATATTGCCGTTTCGATTTATGGACTTGAGGTCACCAGCGTATCACGGCTTTAACCTAAATGGACGGAAAATTGCGATGACTCTGTAAGATTTATTATTTTCAAGTCTAGACAGATAAAAGTGACAGAAAAATATTACAGAATTTAATTGTTATCCTATTTTTTAATAAGTACTTTGTAAATATTTTTAATGTATTTTTTTATTTATACCGACCGCTGTAAATTAACTTTAGAACCTACAAGAATTTTTCATTTTATGCTGCTTGCATGCTGAATTAAGCTTTTCAAAGACACGTGTACGATAGATGTTTACGAATGACAGCTGTTATTTATTTAAAAAAAACGAAACAATCTAAGTACCTACTTGAGGCGTAAATCGCAATAGTAATTTGGACAATTTACTAAACTGAAATTTCACACCATGAAATCAGTCTCAACTCTCAAAGCATGATCACATCACGTTTTCGCAACTTCGGAACGGAAAATGGACGATTCAGCACTGCAATGGAAAATAAAACAGTATATATTATGGTATCGAAGTCACATGCTATTGTTAACGTCTCTAGCAAGTACTTAGTCTTTCATAATCTAACGACATTTCGTATTACAAATTGGTTTAGCCCGTACATACCGGTACCTACCTTTATTTACTAGCAGAGACATAGCGTAGGTATGTCTCCGCAAGTAACATACATAAACATACAAGTAACATACATAAACGAATACGGCCCATTAAATTCAGGTTGAAGGTTTTGACCAACGCCAACGATGCTGCCGCTAGTTTTGCGGCGCAGTAATAGGTAGCAGGTATAGTATTCCGCGAATTGAAACATAAACAGCATTATTACTTTTATTTCCAATGACAAATAAGAAACAATAGGAAGGTAATTATGCCAGCCAACAAGACAACAATTGACAAACTTTAAACTCTACCAAAAACCACTTTAGGTATATATAAGGTATCTTCAAAGTCTGAGGTTTTCCTGTACAATTTCAAAAATCAGTTAAAAAGCATGTTTTTGTAAGTGGATATCAAAATATTGGGTCGTGTTCGCAAGCAAGGCATTGTCGCGGCCAATGGCACAATGGCACATGAATTATGCACGCAGCCCTTAGAAGCCGGTTGTTGACACTGCAATCGCAGCCTGCTCGGCAAACAATACCCGAGTCCTGCAAAGCCTCCTCCAATTAGCATAAATATGTATTTATGTTCATATTTTTATTCTCTATCCTACCCACCTATTCAGTCATGTGCTTTGAGTTATTATTAATATTCATTATTATTACCTTTTCTATTTACTTATTTTTCATCATCATCATCATGTGCTTTGAGGACTCCTTTCTCGCTAAATTAGCGTGAAAACGATTTGTATCTTGTACCAATCTGCATTCGCAATGTACCGTTGTTTTTAAGTGTGTAAAAGATATCACGTTTTTGATTAGCGCGAATTTATTTAAAGAAGCCGCTTTATGATTTAGGGACAAGTTTTTCATGTTAATAAACTTGAGTAGGTACTAGGTACTGACAGCTGCGAGTTTAAAGCGTACTTGTGAAAGGAAGTGTTGAGAGGGTGTTTTATCATCAAAGCTTTGCTAAGCTGTTGTACCCAGACACAATTGTTTAATGAGACTCTTGCCTTGAATTTTACACGTACCAGTTGTTTTATAGTTCACTAGCGACCCGCCCGCGCGCCCCTGCTTCGCACGGGTACACATTGTTTTTCTACTATATCATGCATGTATTTTACATATAAACCTTCCTCTTGAATCACTCGATCTATTAAAAAAACCCGCATCGAAATCCGTTGCGTAGTTCTAAAGTTTTAAGGCGTGTACAACACCTAATTTTTCTCTCGCTTGCACGATTCGACATTTGGAAAGATATAAAATCACTAATCCCAATTTCACAAAATCGCAAACAACCATTTGGTGTGCAATCACATTGCACACAGCTTAGTAAAAATTTCATTTTGATCGATGCATGTTTTCCTACTCAAAAGTTTACTTTTGTTCGAAAACTAGAAAAGCAAACTATTATGTGGGAAAACTTGCACACAAAATAGTTGTTTGCGATTTTTCGAAAATGGGAGTAGTGATTTTATATCCTTCAACAAGTCAAAAAGTGCGAGCGAGAGTCACATTAACTCTTGTCTTCACCTTAAGCATACATAGGGATATAGGGACAGAGAAAGCGACTTTGTTTTATACTATGTAAGTGATGATGAAGGGTTTTTACCTTTCATGAACTAAATTAATTATTCATACTAATAAAATTATTTTTGGAATAACTACTCATAATATATCTATGACGTTAGTACCACTCGTGATTCAGTACAATATTCTGAGTCAGTGGGAAAACTATCTATTTTTCCCACTGGCTTACTTAAAATAAAAGGACATCATTTTAATACCGTATTATAGACATTGAAATACACCTAACGTTTATTTTAACACAAATTATGTGCTTTTACGAGTTGTGGTTAGGAAAAAACAGAGTAAAGTCAATCACTGAAATATTGCCAGAAACAGAAAATGTTCACCAAAACAAACATAATAGGAACTTATGAAATAAAATATGTCCTTAAAGCCCAGTCGGAAGCATGTGTCACGTCTTTCCACGTCTGGGCTATAAACTTATCAGCATTTCGAGAAAGGACAAAGACATGGCTTGTGGTTATAGAATGACTAACATGTAGGAATAAAATACTACCTACCCAATAATGATTGTTATAGTGTGAATCATACCTAATGCATTTTTTATTTTAGATGTATCTACGTACCTATACCAAAATTAAGAGCTTATTATGGTTGTTTCTTCGCCGATTTTACCTTCGTTTGCTTTTTAACCGAATTCAAAAAAGAAGGTATAAGGACAATTAGACTGTTTTTTTTATGTTTGTTACCATATAACTTTTGAGTGCGTGCACCGATTTTGATGATTCTTTTTTTAATCGAGAGCTGGTGCTTGTCATGTGGTACCTTTTAAATTTGAGTCAGATCTGACGAGAAGTTTTTGAGTTATAGTAGTATGAGTGTATTTTTCAGTGCATTGAAGTCGTTTTTTTCTCAAGAGTTTTTTTCTAGTGAGAGTGTCCCTGCCATGTAATCGTAGGATCGTGGGTTCATATCCGGTCGAGCGCCGCGCGTCGGTCGGATTTAGTTGCACGACGTTGGACGAAAAGTTTGTTAAAAAAAGAGCTACGACTATATTTCATTCATTCGAACGAAATAAAATAACACGGCAGAGAGTAAAAAAATTCTCCAATATCTAGTAGCAAGTACTTACTTCATTTATTCTCAAATTCATTATCATAGAGAAAAGCTTTGGATTTTCCGACGAGAACGCGCAGCTTTTACAGCAAAGCGTCAGCCGGGCGCGCCGTCGGCGCCGGCGCCACTGTACTATCACACCAATAGCAGGGTCGAAACCAGGTTTAACAATTAATTTCAGTGGCGGTTTCACACGACTTTTTCATTCTAGAGAGTGTATAGGTATTCAAATTTTACTCGTCGGTCGGCCTTGTCGGAAACGAACTTTACGCGATTTTGTCATTTTCACACAAAGTTTTGACATTAGGACTCGAAAAGATAACGGTTGACTTTCCGCCAGCTATTCGGTGACAGAAACATTTCCGTAAAGGGTTTGCGTTAGGTTATTATACTCCTACTATTGAGAAGCTTACCTTTATTGAGAAGAGAGGATTCATCACCAAAAATAAATTCTTATTCGTAAATTTGGTTTTAGAGTTTTTTTTTTTACAACTAGCTGATGTAACAAGCAGATGGCCCACCTGATAGTAAGTGGTAACCATCACCTTTGACAAAGTATTGCCTCGTAAGTCACGCACCATAGGAACTTGCCCTGCGATGCATTGCCCTGCGTTCATCAACTTTAGGCATACAGATTTAACTTAAATACATACATACACATAACACATGAGGCTTAAATCATTTAAGCCTCATGTGCCTGTAATCCTACATATATTATAAACGCGAAAATTTGTAAGTATGGATGGATGGATGGAAGTATGGATGTATGTTTGCTACTCTTTCACGGCGGAACGGCTGAACGGATCTGGATGAAACTTGGCAGAGATAGATTTTAAGTCTGGATTAACACAGGCTACTTTTTATTCCGTAGGAATATCGGGTTTTAAATCTGCGCGGATGAAACCGCGGGGCGCAACTAGTTATACATATATGGAACCATACTCTTCAAACCGAAACACAGCAACGCTGCTTGGCGGCAGAGAAGCGTGGTAGGTACTTCCCCGGACGAGCCTTTCACAAAGAGGTCTTCTAATAATTGACAGCATTACGAATCTATCGTTTTTATAATTTTCCTATATTGTGGTTTCTGAAAACAACTTGAAACGAAAACTGTAAATGAGCATAAGTTCTGGCTGCGGCCCTGGTAAACTGTGTTTATCGCCGTCTTCACCGATAAACACCATATCAAGCAAGACGTTGCGTTTCTGAGTAAATTAAGCGTTATTGATCGATGCATGAATAAACGGATGCCACCTGAATGTAGATGCAGAACCATGTACCTACCTGTGTACTGTGTAGGAAGTTTATACTTACAGTGGACTATTTCGTTTATAGTCAACTAGCCGCGCCCAGCGGTTTCACCCGCGTAGTATTAAATCCCGGTATTATCACGGGATAAAGTAGCCTATGTGCTATTCCAGACTATAACTCTTTTCCAAATTTCATCCAGATCCGTTCAGTCGTTCTGGCGTTATTGAGTAACAAACATTCCAACTTTCACATTTAATTTTATGATATTATTGTGATTGGCAGGATGTAAGAAGTGAATAATAAAAGTCCTAGAATAATATTTTTATTTTAAATAAATCTGATTCTTATCTGATTTTTGTCGTTGTAATTGATGCATTGAGGAGCGGGATCTCCTAACACAGGTATACATTTAATTAAAAAGGAGATCCCAAACCCATAAAATGTAAACATAGATTAAGTTACTGAAATCTTTGATTATACAGGGTGTCCCAAAAGGTTACGTAACTAGGAAGAGGGGTGATAGGGGTGGTCACAAGGGTCACCAGAAAAATAATAAAAAAATCCCCTCTGGGCATTAAAAAAAATAAAAGGCATTTTTTAAAAAACTAAAAATTTTACGCCTTGTGGGGTGATTTTGCTCCCGATGACCTACAAATATTGGTATATTAAAAAAAAAATGCTGTTATGTTATCGTCAAGAACCCTTTTTCAAATTGAAATAAAAAAAAGGCAAGGCGTAAAATTTTTAGTTTTTTAAAAAATGTCTTTTATTTTTTTTAATACCCAGAGGGGATTTTTTTTATTATTTTTCTGGTGACCCTTGTGACCACCCCTATCACCCCTCTTCCTAGTTACGTAACCTTTTGGGACACCCTGTATACCTCTAGATAAAGAATTCGAGCGTTTAGACGTCAAAAAAAATATCAGCCAACTGTTGGCTCATAAGTTCGTCCCGCACGCTCAGTGGCGACACTATTGTTGTGCGGTAAACACGCGTTCTGTGGCTTACAAAAATGGCGATTTGCGCTATAAAAGTGTGCAGGAATTACAAAGGACTATTGAAAACCACTAAACAAGTTACATATCATCGGCAAGTAAACTTTGAATTGGTATAAGCTGAAGAAATCATTAAATTAATAAAGTTTTAATTTTGTCCTTAGATACGACGCCATTTGACGCCATATTTACAGGGTTGCTTGCTCTTTGAGTTTAT
This sequence comes from Plemyria rubiginata, assembly GCA_963576535.1. NCBI lineage: Eukaryota > Metazoa > Arthropoda > Insecta > Lepidoptera > Geometridae > Plemyria > Plemyria rubiginata. The sequence continues at coordinate 8,011,269 of OY754908.1, read as the reverse complement.
TAAGCAAGATTTCATAATGACGCCTGTTAATTATGTAAAAATAGTATCCACTGTAATGAAACAATTTATTGGGGGTGTTAATTACTTTGAAATAAAAACTGATCATGTTTGCGGTCTTTTGCATCAATCTAACTTGATAAGACTAGTTGTGGAAAAATATTTGGTCTTACGATATTAATAAAAGACAAAGTTGGAAAATATTAAACGGGATGTAACCTCTAAACGAAAACTGTTTAAAAAACAAATTCAAAGAGAAGGTCACTAAGCCTTCTGCTGTATCGAATATAAATAATACAATTGTATGAAACTTTATATGAATGATTTTATGACTTGTGTAAAAATAATTTAGAACTAGAATATTAAAAGAGAGTATATGTCTATGTCTATTATTTTTAGTAAGAATATTGAAAATAAATAATCTTCAATAATATATTTTTTCATTACGGATATATTTTACCTCGTAATCATTTCTAAAAGGTGAATTAAAAAAAAATTCAAAACATATTTTTTCCCCTACTATTATGGGAAATATTCGTGTGTGTGTCTCCAGCTTCCTCATATTGAAAATGTAATTTCTATAAATGCCAATATTTAAAGCATAATTAGTGCACTCATAGATTTGAATCATAATTTAGCTGCCAAATAAACAACGATGCTATAAGCTTATAATAGTGTGTAAGCTGGAGTAACATGTCTCCAGCTGCCTCAGTCAGTGTGGGCAAACGGCTAATGATAGAGATATATAGTAAACGCAAGGATTTAGTACCAAACGAATTAGCGAGGTACCAAAAATTTCAGGTCTGTAGCTCGGAAACTCTTCGAGTTATAAGACTTGATCAACGTGTAAGCTGGAGTAACGATACGTGAAAAAGCATATGCTCGTTCTCTGGAATGGCTGGAGCTAGCAGGTTGCTTTAAGTCTCCAGATTTAGTACCAAACGAATTAGCGAGGTACCAAATATTTGAAGTGTTTCTGTTCAAAACTCTATGAGTTACAAGCTTTTCCAGCTTTTTTTGTTTGTCCAACTTGCACATGTTGGATCTCAGCAACCACAATAGGTACAGACTCGGTTGATGTCTCTGAACCGAGCTATGAATTAGTGCACTCGGTACCAAAAATTTGGAATCTCTAGGACAAGCAGTTCTGTTGTAATCAGCAAAATAACTAATATTATGATGAGTTACAGAATACCAGATAGTTCCATTTCGACCAGCCTTCAGTTGATAGTAGCTCTATCTCTGTCACTACAGCGAATGCGTCACACTCGTACCTACTGATGCAATCAAGGAATTTGAATATATCTGTCTGTATTCAAATTCCTTGGATGTTATTTTGCTGATTACAACAGAACTGCTTGTCCTAGAGATTCCAAATTTTTGGTACCGAGTGCACTAATTCATAGCTCGGTTCAGAGACATCAACCGAGTCTGTACCTATTGTGGTTGCTGAGATCCAACATGTGCAAGTTGGACAAACAAAAAAAGCTGGAAAAGCTTGTAACTCATAGAGTTTTGAACAGAAACACTTCAAATATTTGGTACCTCGCTAATTCGTTTGGTACTAAATCTGGAGACTTAAAGCAACCTGCTAGCTCCAGCCATTCCAGAGAACGAGCATATGCTTTTTCACGTATCGTTACTCCAGCTTACACGTTGATCAAGTCTTATAACTCGAAGAGTTTCCGAGCTACAGACCTGAAATTTTTGGTACCTCGCTAATTCGTTTGGTACTAAATCCTTGCGTTTACTATATATCTCTATCATTAGCCGTTTGCCCACACTGACTGAGGCAGCTGGAGACATGTTACTCCAGCTTACACACTATTATAAGCTTATAGCATCGTTGTTTATTTGGCAGCTAAATTATGATTCAAATCTATGAGTGCACTAATTATGCTTTAAATATTGGCATTTATAGAAATTACATTTTCAATATGAGGAAGCTGGAGACACACACACAAATATTCAAGAGCTGGTATCACTCAGTACAGCCACATGTGACGTAGCGCGCTTGTAGTTACGCATGCTTGTGTGCGTAATTCACACACAAGCGCTTCAAATCCAGCCTGTTGTTTTTGTTGCGATTGCAGCGCAAATCTCCATCTAGAGGTATATAATCAAAGACTGAAATAAACAATTTGAAATTTGAATTTGCCTCTTCAAGGACTAGACCTAGACACGCAATGATGAATTTAATGTGGCATACAATAAACTGAGGAGCAATTTCGTTGAATTCGCATTTGATTTAGGCCGTTCGCCGAAGAGGGCATCCTGCGCATGACAATGCGCGCACAAAGCTGAGATCCGATGCGATAGTGTCACAACACAATACTCGGTCGCTCACCCGAGTCACCCGCGTCCACTCCCCATAACTTGTTATTGTAAGTTACGGCATATCCAACAGCATTTATTTCAATAAAATATCCTACTTCCTACTAATATTATAAATGCGAAAGTTTGTAAGTATGGATGGATGGATGGATGTTTGTTACTATATAACTCCAGAACGGCTGAACGGATCTTGGTGAAAATTGGCACAGAGATATATTATAGTCTGGAATAACTCATGGGCTACTTTTTATCCCGTGGGAATACCGGGATTTAAAACTACGCGGGTGAAACCGCGGGGCGCTACTTGTATTTGATAAATCTAACTGTTGACACATTTTTCACTTACTTGGTCTACTTACTTACTTAGCCATGCCACAGTCCACAGATAAGGCCGCATCAAAATGTAGAATGTTTTTATCCTAGAAATAGTCCAAGCTTAAAATATTGTAATTATTTGATGCTAGCTGCCGCTAGTGGCTTTGCTAGCGACGTTTTGTTTTTATTGGGTTGAAACGGGTAAACGTAGTAAAGGTACCCGTTCCCGATAACTTTGGGATAAAAAGCTATTATGATAATCCAGTTTGCGAACTATATTAATTTGTTCAAAGATTCGGATGGTTGACTTATGCAATAGTTAATAGAATACGTGTAGTGATGAAAGTTAGTTAGAATCTACGAACAAGTAATGTTAGAATATATATTTTTTGTGTTATGGAATTTATATAACTGGGTGGGTACTGGGTACTTACCGCGTGAGTCCGCTAGCTAACTGAACAAATCTACATTGTTATTGAAAACTCTTTTGGCCACATTAGTATGGGTTTTATAAGTATGTCATACCGGTTGTTAGCCTATGACACAAAACTAAACGAAAACAAACAATAAAGCTAACTAACTAATAGCATTTGGGACGGTAACTGTAAAGATTAAGTGCGACTAGGTAAGTACATGTATGTATGAAATCACCGTTGTCGTTGTCATCTTATACGAATTCTTATACTATAGGTGGGTACCCATTAGAACCATTTACCTACTGTAGGATTACATTTGCACGCGATCGCATCCGTTTACGTCTCCATTCAAATGCAAGTGTGTGTGTACACTTTGATCTTGGACTCAGACCCTTGGATCTGCCTCTGATCCTTCGTCACTCAACAATATTGTAATACAAATAAGTTTACTATTTGTATTACAATATTGTTGAGCGACAAGTTTACCCAATCCGTCCGACTTAACTGCGGACTTCACTGCTTGTTTTTTTCTCGTTTCACTCATTTGTTTATTAAAATAAAAATACAATAGTACATTGTTCACCGAGAGGAGAAAGTGACCGATTACCGTCGAGGGTGTCGTTTGAAGCCCGAGCCGTAGGCGAGGGCTTTAAAACACCCGAGATTGGGAATCGCACTTTCTCTCGAGTGATACATAGTGCTTTATACTACACCTACGAGGAAAATAAAAAACTAAAACTGAATCCTCAAACAACACACAAATTGAAAATGGCGCCAATGGCGTCTGCAATTTTCACATGTTCTTTTTTCAAATTGTTTATCCTGCCGCCGCATGGTTGCACTGCCAGCCCGACACCATCCAACACACAGCTAGTGGCCAGTGTCATTTTGCGAACTTGGAGATTAAAAGTCACTGTAAAAACTTTTTGGCTTTTGATATTTAGGTTACCGGCGCATAGTCTTACCCAAAATTAAAAAATACAAACCACGTAAGAAATGGATTTTCATACACTTTTCTCTCCCGCTCAGATGCGTTTTCTCTCCGCATATTTGTTCGATATGCAATGACGTACTTTCTACCGTAAATTTGATAAAGTATCAAGGTACTTTCCAAGCAGGTGTAGTATAAAATTCATTACCTCGTCTATGGTGATATGTAAGATCTTTTAAAATAAAATAGAGAATACCTAATAAACAAATAAGTGAAGCTAAAAACAAACAGTCGCACAAGCTGTACTAACTAAAAAGTTTATCTAAGTAAGAAAATTAGTCAAGCATACTTTTTAGCATGAAAATTTGTTTGAATCAAAATGATATTTTTGCTGGACTGTGTATGGGCAAGTTATCGCTTGAGCTTTCGGTACACAGGCACACAACTTGGTCGATTTAGAATTTTCATATTATTAAGTTCAGTGATTTTATAACTTTCAAATGTTGAATGAAATGTCTGAGCGGCATTTAATTAGCATAGTTTTCGCCTTAAAAATATATTTGACATGGACTGGTTATAGAGAACGGTATTTCGGCCCAGTAAGTTAATATTATCTAAATATATATAACTCAAAGGTAACTGACTGACTGACATAGTGATCTATCAACGCACAGCCCAAACCACTGGACGGATCGGGCTGAAATTTTGCATGCAGGTAGATGATATGACGTAGGCATCCGCTAAGAAAGGATTTTGATCCATTCCACCCCCAAGGGGATGAAATAGGGGATGAAAGTTTGTATGAGATTTTCAAGGTAAACGAGCGCGAGCAAAGCCGCGGGATCAGCTAGTTAAGATATATTTGGTGATGACATGGACATGAACAATGGAAAAGTAACGTGTCTGTTCAACATAATTAGTGAAATATATTAAATAGGCAAAGGAACTTACCAATAAAGTCTCCGAGCCTTGATCCCAACAATGCCCCAGCACTGGTGACAACTGCACACGTATTGTAATTACGCGGCTCCTGCAAAGGTGCCTCTGGTATCTTGAAGCCCAGCCTTCTAAACGGCTCATCATTAGCTGTTACAGTTCTGAACGGTACTTGCTTGAGCGCGCACATAACTTCTTCCTTCGTCGCATCTTCTTTATTTCCACTCTCGTATTTCACGTCATATATGTTTTGAGAATCTAATCCGGAGCGGAATACTTTACTATCACCCATTAGCACTCTATGAAACTCTTTTATCAGCAGCTCTCTGAATTCATTGTTTTTCTCTTCGCATTCTGTTGTCAAGAAATCATCACAAACATACTTTTCACTATCAAACTCTAGTAAGGGCTTGTGTATATTAGGGAACCTCGGGCCCCCGTGATTGTGTCGTATCACAACATTGGAAGACGGATGAAAGGAAGCAGACTTACTGGACCCGCTCCAAGCGAGCCCGACAGCCGACCTTCTGTTTTTATGAACAAACGGCGTCGAGTTGTAAGGAGATTTGGAGAATCTGTCCGTACCTTGAAAGGGCGCCGTTTTATGCGAAGGCAATTCCGTTGGGCTATTAAACAGTCTTTGTTTTTCAATATGCATCCAGTATTGAGACCAGATTAGGTAGAGGTAAACGCACATACCGAGACATAGGATATTAAGAAAAATCCAAACAGACGTCGCGGTGTCTTTCATTCTTCAACTTTAAATCTACACTTTATAAGGAACACGTTTCTTAGTACGCACCTATTACCTATGTTATCTACATCAAGCGTAGTAAAAGTCACAACCTTATTTAAATGCAGCAATATTGTGGAGATTAGAGTAAAAGGGCGTAATACGATCAGCTGATGGTTAGATCGCTTTGCGCCTGCGTGCCAGATGCTGCAAGGCCTGAGTAGGTACCGCTGCTCGGATAAACATGCTTTACTTGTTTAAATCAACGGACTGGTTGAAGCTAGTTTGTGTGTTGTGTGCAAATACTGAATTTAGGCGCTCAATTTATTTGTACTTATACGAGTAATTCGTCTGAAACTATGTTACCTGATAACCAGAGGTCGGAATTAGGTAGAGTTATTTATGTAGGTAGGTACTTGCATCGAAATGTTGATACTAATATAGATCTTCCCGGGATTTGTAATGGAGAATCCCGTGTGGCCAACAATATTACAAATAAATAATAAAAAAAACCAGACACAACAATATACAAATAAATAATAAGTGTAGTAAGCACTATAAAAACTAATAAAAATTAAGACAAGCTATGTTGTGTGAAATAGAAATGTGGCAACATCGCGCGTGTGCGCAATGGAAGCTTGTAACTTCGGACATCCGATGTCGTTGATGTAAATTTTTGAACCGTCGTCGTGCGTGCAGTAGTTTAAATTGTGTAACAGTAAAAACATAACTTTTTTTAATTAATAAATCACGGGATTTTTCTGTTCTTTTAAATTAATCTCGGGATTTGAGGCATATCAACTTTATTCTTTCGCTGTATGAAGCAGTGTAGGTAAACATAAATACCTAATTCCGACCTCTGCTAATAACTCATAGGATGAGAAATTTTCCAAGATAGTGTTGAATTTAAATTAAATTAATATGTACATATTATGAATTCTTTTTTACCCTTGCACCTAGGGTAAATACGTGAATGTTGAATTTAAACATACCTAATATTGAGATATTACACTGGTAAGTATTTATCGCGTTTTACATTCTTCATAGCTCAGTTGGTAGTAGCTCTGCCTTCTGCACCGTAGGCCGTGGGTTCGATTCCCACCGAGAACAAACATTTGTGTGATGAACATAGATGTTTGTTCTCTGTCAGGGTGTTATTATGTACTAAAAGTATTACAAAAAAACAGTCTCTTATGTATTATATCAGCTATGTGGTTCCCATATTACAAGCTTTGGCTTAGTTTGAGGCTAGATAGAGCTATGTGGAAAGTACACCAATATTTATTTTATTTATTTATTATTCATTGTTTTTATCAATGTTATAGGTACCTACCAGCTTGGCAATATAGCTGTATTTTTTGTATGCAGGATGTAAAATAACAACTTGTTTAGTTTATTACGATTTATTTGAGAATTAGTTAGTGTATTTCACAATCATGGGTTATCAAATAAATACTAGAACCTATGTGTGACAATATTTATTAAGTATGATTAATTATTTGTACATAGAATATCACACCCGTCCTACGGATTATCACTTGCCCTGATCCGGACTATGACAACCTAGGCTACCTCTTTTACTACATATACATAAATAAAAAATGCAATTTACTAAGCTCGCGACTATATCCAGAAACACGGTAGACATACCCTCATTTCTTGGTAGAGGTACGTACTTATAATACTAGATCCACATTTTTCACTCACGTACCGTGCCTTATTTTTAGGTTATTCTTGATTATCACTTCCTCTAATAACAAAACTATTTAGGTATCTCTTACAAACTAATGACTAGATTTACAAAGTGAACATTAAATTTATATTTATTTAATAAACAACAAAAAAATCATCTAATTTGTAAAGGTTATCAGATGTAATATTTCTCAATTTTTTTTTAACGATGTTCGGTATTGGAAGACTGTTAATTTTTTTGGCATTATCATATCGACATCGTGTGATAATCGCCAGTACATGTATTCCCCAGGACATCCATCCCCATCCTACCTGAGGAATCAGATCTCTTGGTACTCGATAATAAGGCGGTATCCTACAAATATATATTTTTTATTAGATTGCCAAAAAAAAGATACACAAAATTACAATAATTTCCATACAGTTTGGATTACATCAGTTTTCTTTTCTAATTATTCTAATATTACAAATGCTGATGCTTAGATGTCCGAAACAGCTTATAAAATTATTTAAAGGGAACTTACTAACCATACGCGAAATGCCGCAGGGAGAAGCTTGTGTGTAGGTATTAATAGGATTCGGTCACCATGATGAAGGATTGGGTAGGATGTCGATCATCGGTCACGGTCGTTCCATCTCGTGTATGGCGGCGGCTCGGACGAGTCACGGCGGGCCAGGAGTGTGGAGTAATGTAGCACTGGCAGCAATCCAATCCCGAGAACTAATGCACCGAACGATGGCTTGTGAACTAGCCTGGAAGCACAAAATATCAGAATTGCAAGTGCCCTCAGTAAATACCCACCACGTCTCGCATATCGTTGTAATGTTCGTTTTGTCTCAACAAAGACTGCGAGCGAGCGTTCGCAAAGTTTTATTTATTTATTTTTATTACTTAGTAAAATAAACAGTAGGTACTTATAGCCTAATTAATATATGTATTATAAAAAAACAACTATTGACCATTAAAACGTTATCGCATAGTGAAACTAGGAAGAGCTTACTTGTTAATAAATAAAAAATTAGGTTAAAGAAACCGAAAAGAATTAAGATAAAAATTTAACAATAAGGAGAAAATAAAAAGAGTTGCTTTAAAAAAAACAGAGCCTAGGAAAACTCATCAAACCAGCGCTTCGTTAGGGTGTCTTTAATTTTCGGTTCCTTAGAAACAAAAAGATCTAGTTCGGGGGTGTCAACCAAGCTGTTATACGCAATTGCTTTATATACAACTTTTACAAATCTATTGTAAAAGCATCTTGGCTTGTCCCTTGTCGTGTCAAGCAGAGACGTTATATAGGTTGGCAGAATGAAGGCTAATTAGATGAGATTAGATTTTAGTGTGATGTATTTTTGATGTTTTATTGTAGGGCAGTGATGCCGATAGAAAAATAATAATAATAATAAACTACATACAACAGCTGTTGGAACAAACAAATGGCCTGAACCTGCTGTACCACGCTTTAGGAATACGCGGTGAGGCGGGTGGAGGAAAGGAAAGTGGCAAAGCGACTAGCGCGATGTTGCTGTTACTGTCAAATTATATTATAGCCTCCCTCCATTGCGAGCTGTGCTGCTATCCCGCAAACAGAACGGCAAACAGCGGCATTACTGGCTTAGTTACCCACTTAGTTAATAGAGAAAACGCCATAAAAAACATGCCTCGAATCTCTTAATATTAGATACAAAGCCACTTAGGTCCTTAAGGATGTCTCGGATAGGTACAGTCAGTAATAAAAATTAATCAAATGGAACTCACCATGGAATCGATATGACGAGCAATGTATAAGAAAATGCCAGTACAAAGTTAACCCAAACTCTTGTGCACCTTCTCAAATTGCTTGAAACCCATTGAAATTGAAGAACTGAAACAAAGTATTCTATTGAGGATTAAAAATGATATGTGTATTATAAGTAGGTACATAATCTTATTATGCTTAAAACCAACAAAATAAAAAATTTACTTGAAACTGAAAACAGGCCACGGATTTTTACTTCTGCTACTACTGCTATACTCAATAAAGTCCCCACCTCTCCGGTATATTGTAAATATTATCTACAATAATTTATACAGACCATACTTATTCTATTTATATTAAAAAAAAGTTATGTACTCACACAATGTCACCCATTCTGGATGCAATGTCATGGCTGAAGCAAAGACTTGTATGAAACCCAGCAGTCGGTACTTCCAAGTGTGGATGTTGGCATCTCGTTTCTCCAAATCGTAAAGCTGCTTGAGGCTGTAGGATCCTTTGCGGAACAGAGATATGGGGTCGGCAGTGGGAAAGTATTGAGGGCTATATGGTTGTAGTATCTCTGATTCGACTACGCCAATTGCTGTATACTGAAAAAATACAAAGAATGAGTAGGTAATTAATTGTATGCTGTGTGTTCTTCTGGCCAATAAAGTACTGTCTATGTCTAGGTACATTATAATAGCCATCACACTGGGGGTCTAGTTAAGATCCACTTCCTGCTTGCGGAACACGCCTGCGGGAAGATAAATTGTATGAAAATTATATTCGCGTCGTTGACAACACCTAATATTCCTCTCGCTCGCACGATTCGACACTTTGAAAGATATAAAATTACTAAATACAATTTTGAAAAATTGCAAACAACCATGTTGTGTGCAATCACATGGCACACAGTTTAGTAAAAATTTTATTTTGATTGATGCAAGTTTTCCTACTCAAAAGTTTGCTTATGTACGAAAACAAGAAAAGCAAACTTTTAAGTAAGAAAACTTGTACCGATCAAAATGAGTTTTTTACTAAACTGTGCGCAATGTGATCGCACACAAAATGGTTGTTTGCGATTTTTCGAAAATGGGTTTTGTTATTTTATATCCTTCAAAAAGTCAAAACGTGCGAGCGAGAGTCACATTAGCTCTTGTCTTCACCTTAACGTTATTTTCATACAATTTTAATTTTATTAGAAATCAAGTAAGGGCGTGTTCCGCGAACAGAAAGGAAATCGTGTCAAAACCCTCTGGCAATCTATATTGTTTAATCAAACTGGGCTATGATTATAATTTACTTTTCAAAGCTTTATTGAAAATAACTATTGACTAGACTAGAACATGCCATCAAACATCTAGCAATAAAATGAAACATTTATCTCTACCAAATACCTAATAGAGCGCGTCATGCAAAAACAACGCTGGAAGAAGGGGGTGAAATGGCGCGAGTATTTTGTATGCGCAAACACATCCCCTCCGCTGTTTTCCGGCGTTCGTTTTGGTTGACGCGCACTATACCGTATCAAAAAATAGCAATTTTTACTTACAATGTCATCTTCTCTTCCCGCATATGAAAAATGAATTCGTAAATCGCCAATTTTGTGTTCCAAAGCACTTTCTCCATGATAGTAGAAGCCAGAGTGTAACTTAATATCATTCCTTTCTGGTCTTGAGTCAGACCATATTTCATAGTAATCATTAACCTTACGCTTTATATCTAACCCTGAAACAAAACAGCCTTTCGAAATGCATTCATACTACCAAACTTTGATAATCTAGTATTCTAAAGTACATTACCTATTTCTTTTTTGAAGTACCTGTGTAACCCCCAGTTTCTGGAGAAAGCTCGATCAACACTAACCGGCTGTCAAGTCACTTGCTATCTCTTATCTAATTTGAAGTAAAAACTGAAATAGCAAGTGACTTGACAGCTGATTAGTGCAGCAGTAATAAGAATAGTTTACCTAAATACAACCATCCAATTTTCACACTCTCAGCAATATGTGTTTCACTGAACATGGGTATTGAAGTGGGGTTGTGGTGGCCCGGCCTAATGTAAAACAGTGCAGAGTCCACCACATAATCTCTCCAGTCTTTGTGATACCAGTAGGTCTTGCGTGACTCTTCTGCTGGTTCACTTAGGAAGTTTTCTTGTTCTCTGTGAATAAAAATGAAACAATCAATAGAAATCATAATCTTTGTCATCATCATAATCCTGTAGAAGTCCATTAAATACTAGACTTAGTTCTCTCCCATACATTTGTAGTTGCCATTCAAGAACCTTTGTTTCCTAGTTGTAATTTTTTCAAGCTATATCCCTATTGCCAGTTGAACAAATTAATTCGGCTCACTGGTTCTTCTATAAATTTCCCCATTATCAATTCATCAATCATATCACATAGGTACTGAAACTCCCAGCATAGCTCTCCATGTTAATGAGGCCATAATAAGCAACATATTTCAGTTCCATAACAAAAATTAACAGTCATAGTCATAAAATTTAGTCAAACCTATGGGTACAAGGAAGTCTTTTGCTTTTGCTTCATGGTGGCATATTTGGCTAAACAAAAATAAATCCTAGAATGACTTACGTGGCCTCTTCAATCCATTGGTACATCTGCACTCGCTTCCGTAGCTTCACAGCCTGCACATGAATATTGTAATCCGGTTCAGAAATAGGCTCAAGTATTTGCAATGGCCCTACAATATGCACCACTTTACCCTCATATCTTGCAGCTCCATCACCGGTGTGCACATCTATACTTTCGGCTGCTGTTACTAGCTCTTCCAACATCAGATTGCTCTCTATAGTTTTACCCTAAAATATAAAGTAGATAAACATTAACTTTATTTTGTTTGTACCGTAGTTTATCTACTGGGTTTTACTAGAAATATTCGTTTGTAAATCAAACCTCAGCCCATAGGAGAAAATATGTAACACCAGTAAACAGTATTAGACTGAGTAGTGTGGTCAACCAGGATTGTTTGAATTGATTACGTACAGCCTCCCAATCCATCTGAAAACGCAAGGAAAGTATATTTAGCTGCTGATTTGTTTTATTTTAGTAGGTACAACTATGCCAACACAAGGATACTTACTTTTTGAAGCGTAATAATAAAGCGTAACGTTAACTCTTGGAATTTAAGATTGCAGCTTCACGGACGATTTTTGTTGTACATCATACATTTATTTTTACTTGTATCTACATGATATCTCGTATAAACAATCACACAGAGACAGAAAGAAAGAAACAAAAAGAAATAGGTAAGGTAAGTAAACTTGAGGTCCTGAGTAGAGATGGGCGGGTGGGTAAAAATTGGAAGGGTAAAAATAGAAAGGGAAGGGTAAAATAGGTAAAAATTAAAAAATACCCATTTATACCGGGTATATTTTATTAATACCGGGTATAAAATACGACCTGCATTTTTATAATCCTAAAAAACCTAATTACTTAAAAAAAGTAGTGGCTATGTATTTTAGAGGTAACACGATCTCATTAAACCTTAATTAAATATGCTTTGACAAATAAAACCAATGAATAATGATTTTGAAAACATATATTGGGTTATAAATAGCACACTAATAATCCTTTCTGTTAAATACTCATACATAATACTAATCGCAGTAAAATTTTCAAAAAGACATACCATAAAATCAACCAAAATTTTGCACAACATGATCAAACTGACTAAAACCTAACATAATAATATATTAAGGGGGTACGATTCCCATACAAATTTCTTCAGTTCTTCAGCTTTCCCCAGAATATGGAACCTCAAACTATTCGTGCAAAGAGCTTGTAAAAAGAGGAGTACCACAAGGATCCATTTTGGGTCCAGTTCTTTTTATTTTGTACTCAGCGGATATACAGACTCATATTCAATATTGTAAATTTCACACTTACGCTGATGATATACAGGTCTACATTTCATGCTATCCTTCCGATATTAACACAGCAGTTGGTAAACTTAATGCCGACCTTTCTAAAATTGTTCTGAGGTCTGAAAATAACAATCTACTCCTTAACCCCAGCAAAACTAAATATTTGATCTTTGGTAGTCCACATAAACTGGCAAGTATCGGACCTATTGTAAATGTGATGCTTAAGGATGAACCCATCGAAAGAGTCTATAAAGCACGCAACCTAGGCTTGGAAGTAGATTCCGATCTGCGCTTTGAAGATCATACAGGGTGATTGGAAGGTGGGTGCAAAGCTGAAAGGGGAAGGTAGTCTAGACCATTTAGAACCATTTAGGCCATAGTTATGTTCTACGAAGTCTGACCATTTTTTTTTACCGATTTTTTTATCTTATTCTTGATAAAACCCGAAATTTCACAGTTAATTGCTAATACTTGCCAGGTTTCTTGATAAATGTTTTTTTTTATATTTTTTTAAATTAAAGTAATGTGTAAGCAATGTAACAAAACATGGTTTAAGCATTTGTGTCATCAGACATTTTTTTGGCAGACACTTTAAGCTACGAAAATTTTCAAAGATTAAAAGAGACAGGTTTTTGACGCTAAGTTAAAAAAAAACGGATGGTGCTTTTTTCGTTCAAACTTTTTGGAAACATGCTTGGTTATTACTCTTTTATTTGAGATATTATTTACGCGGTTATGTTACAAATTAACAAAATTGGGACCTAAAAACCAGATTGAGGGTGAAAATTTAAATTTTTAGGCAGACTAATAAAACAGCATTTTAATTTAAATTAATTATTTATTGGTGCTCAAAATGATTTCCGTGATTCCTTACACAAGCACGGGCCCGATGTCTTACTTCTGTTGTTGTAATTTTTAACATCATCTCCAGCTTCATCGTTTGAAACGCTGAAATTATTCGTTCTTTTAATTCTTCTTTAGTATTTATCTCTACATTACTGTAAACAAGTTCTTTGGCACGACCCCACACAAAAAAGTCCAATGGGGTCAGGTCTGGTGACCGAGCGGGCCAGGGGATTGGCCCATCTCTACCGATCCAGCAAAAAACTTGTTTACAGTAATGTAGAGATAAATACTAAAGAAGAATTAAAAGAACGAATAATTTCAGCGTTTCAAACGATGAAGCTGGAGATGATGTTAAAAATTACAACAACAGAAGTAAGACATCGGGCCCGTGCTTGTGTAAGGAATCGCGGAAATCATTTTGAGCACCAATAAATAATTAATTTAAATTAAAATGCTGTTTTATTAGTCTGCCTAAAAATTTAAATTTTCTCCCTCAATCTGGTTTTTAGGTCCCAATTTTGTTAATTTGTAACATAACCGCGTAAATAATATCTCAAATAAAAGAGTAATAACCAATCATGTTTCCAAAAAGTTTGAACGAAAAAAGCACCATCCGTTTTTTTTTTAACTTAGCGTCAAAAACCTGTCTCTTTTAATCTTTGAAAATTTTCGTAGCTTAAAGTGTCTGCCAAAAAAATGTCTGATGACACAAATGCTTAAACTATGTTTTGTTACATTGCTTACACATTACTTTAATTTAAAAAAATATAAAAAAAAACATTTATCAAGAAACCTGGCAAGTATTAGCAATTAACTGTGAAATTTCGGGTTTTATCAAGAATAAGATAAAAAAATCGGTAAAAAAAAAATGGTCAGACTTCGTAGAACATAACTATGGCCTAAATGGTTCTAAATGGTCTAGACTACCTTCCCCTTTCAGCTTTGCACCCACCTTCCAATCACCCTGTATATCTCACCTAGTTAAGACCTGTTTTTATAAGTTAAAAGTTTTATATAGAATGAGGCCGTACTTATCAGAAGAGTTACGTATACAATTGGTAGAGTCGCTTGTTCTTTCCAAATTAAATTACACGGATGTGGTCTTTGGTCCTCGACTATTAGATAAGACACAGCGATTGATACAACGAGTTCAAAACGCTTGTGCTCGATATTGTTTCAATATCCCATGGAGAGGACATGTTACTCCCTTCCTGAATGAGCACTCTTTACTCAAGATGAGACACAGACGCAAAATTCATTTAGCATGTCTATTTTTTGGTGTTCTAAAGCATAAAGCACCTGCATATTTATACTGTAAGCTAAACGAACTGTCAAGTTTTAGATCTTGCGAACGGAGACAATGTTCGGTGCAGCTTCCATCACAGCGACATAGAACGGTAGCGTTAGAGGCAGTTTTCGATACGCTGCATCGAAATGTTGGAACAATATACCACCCCCAATTAGGAACCTACAAAGTATTCAATGTTTTAGGTTAAAGTTAAAAAAATATCTGTTAAACTGGCAAAAAGAGCAAGAATTTCTTAGACTGGATACCAGTGCTATATGACTACATGAATAGCTATGATGATCTGATGATAGATAAATGATAACAACACTTTTAATTATAATTCCCTTTACCATTTAATGATTTTTGACGATTTTTCTTAATTTTAAATTTTTGTTATCGAATATCTAAACCTAATGAAATTCGTTTTCTACTGAAGCAAGAGCTTGCTTGTTAGATATACCTATAGTTATGTTGGCATGTAGTGTAAATTGTCCAAATTCTGTATCTTTATTTTTATGTAATTTAAAATTTGTATTTTTATGTAATTAGTATGTAATCAGTAGTCACGTCCACTTGTCTTATTTTATTTACTTGATCCTCAACGGTCCCAACGGAAGACCAGCGCAAGTCATTGCAACTTGCAAATGCTGAGTTGGGACCAGTTTGCAACTGTCTTATTTATATTTATTGCTTGTGTTTTAGTTTATTAGTTTAGTGATTATCTTCAACCTATTGTTATACCTTTTGTAAATTAGTTGCAAATAAACGTTTTGATTTGATTTGATTTGAATAGTAACTTATAAAACATATCTTTCATATTTTATTATCTTTGTGTGAATCCAAAGTATCAGAATAAAAATAAGCTAGAATGATACTTTTTTATCAGATAATCAGAATATTAAGATTAGATCATTTAAATCAGAATAAATACTAACAAATAAAATCATAAATGACCAAAAAAAGATGTTTTGAATTTTTACCCGGTATTAATTCAAAATGGGTAGGTAAAAATGGGTATAAACGGGTAAAAACCCAAAGTTCGGGTTTTACCGGGTAAGCGCCCATCTCTAGTCCTGAGTAAACTCGTCTCGAACGAAACTGGATAATTTTCTAAACTTACTCCACCAGAAACAATGTACAAAAATTTTTCATTTTTGTCAACAAAGATGTTACCATATAAAAATGATTCTTTCGACATAGAAGCATAAAAAAGATTATTCAAAATACATAAGGTAGGGTATATTTTCCAATAAATACCCTTAGAATGCAATAGTAAACTAACAATAGCAATAGTTTTGTACTATATTTTATGTTTTTTCATTTTATTTACAATTTATAAAATGATAAAGAAATATTAGTAGAAAAAAATTTATGACACTGGTATCTTCGGAGTAAAATGGAAGCAAATCACAGAAGTTCGAAACAATTTGTGCATTTTGTTGGAATTTCATTCATCTCTCTCTCATCGAAGTCGAATGTTTTCCATTTTCGCTGCTTGTGTGCAATTGTGCGTTGTTGAGTTTTTGATTTCGTTTTATTGTGATTCGCGGTCTGATAATGTCATAAGTTTTGTTAAGTTTTCGACCTTGTTGATGTTGTGTTTGTACAAACAAACATGGAACCTCAACCCGCGCTGCCGCGTAAGAATAATGTAATAGGTACCTATTTCTAGGCAATAAAAATATGATATTAGTTTGGCCCTTGATTAGTTTTCATATAGGCATTTATAAGTTGCGTCAGCCATAAAGAAGGCTGGAAAACAGTGGAGGGGATGTGTTTGCGCATACAAAATACTTGTGCCATCCCACCCTATCTTCCTCCTTCCAGCATTCTTTTTGCGTTACACGCACTATACCTGCTTTAAAGTGTTCTGTTCTGAAGTTTGGTTAGGAAATAAAATCCTCTCTCATTCTGTACACGCACCCACCTCTAATTTCAATCTCTCACAATCCTTCAAGGTTTGCTGGAAGAGAACTCTTTTTAGGGTTAAGCTCGCCTTTGTACATGTATTGTTATTTAAGTTTACCGTATATTTTCACTGTGTACAATAAAGAATAAAGAATAAAGAATAAAATGTTGTAGGTATTCGCACAAGCAAAACCGCGCGCCATTACCACTAAATTGTGATCCATGGTTTAAAAATGTTTTCTTTCCAAAACTTGTTGACTTGACACAGTGCTGCCAATACTACGGCAATTGCCGTGTTCTACGGCTTTCGGGCCAAAGAATCACAAGATCTACGGCCTACGGCCGGGCCGCTTCACTTGTGGCTGTAGCAGAATCTACGGCTTTTTGCTAATTCTACGGTAATTAATTAATTCACGGGTTGTTTTGTACGAAGAGTTACTCCGATGCATGGAATTTGACCTTAGTGCCGTCCCACTCACCCAAATATTGTTTGACAGGTAGGAATTCGAGAGGAACGGCTCTATACTGTCGAAAAGTAACAACAGCAAAATGATTGCAGAGAACCCACCACCTCAATGTACTTACCAAAAATTTAAAGATCGTAGAGGTTTTAAAAAAATGTTTGCATAATTTTTTAAACAAATGGGGTAAACATTACCCAAATGTCGCTGTTTTAAGGGTTTTAATGTTTAAAACGTAAATTTAACCTTTTTCCTTTTTTTTAAGCAGTGTTACGGCCCACCTTTGGTCAATTTCCTTATAAACACGGCTTTTTCACTTCATGTACACGGCCGCCTAAAAATTTTCATTGGCAGCACTGACTTGACATGACAGTGACACATCATCATATCATGACATTTCTTTGTTTACAAAAATTAACTTTGATTCTGGACTGAGTTCTGGACCCGAGCTAAAAATTAGCTATTTTATCAAGGAATATTTAAATTCCTTGATATTTACTTTTATTTTATTTTTAGAGTGCATCATTGCATGCAAGAAGAGTATTTAACGCTACGCTATTGTGACCACACTACTTCAAGGAATTTGAATCTACGTTACTACTTCATCTTCCTGAAGTTTTCTTAATCTCTCTCTGCCATCATGAATACGAGGAGAGGTTAAATAAAAATATGAGAAAAGTTGAAACTGAACAATGGGCAGCATTTTTAAATCCTTATGGTTTTCTCACAAGAACCTTAATTATACAGTTCTCAGTATGTTGAGGAGTTATTCTAGTCATCAGATGCCGATTTTTGATTTTTACTATAGAACAATGGGTAATTATTGCTTTTATCTACAAATACCACAACATTTTCTCTAGATCCTACAAGCACTGAACCCTGGGCTACCTAGGGTCTAGTGCCTGTAAAGTAGATCTGAACGTTAAATCTAACTAAATAGAGTAGGTACTTTGAAGTTATTACTTCATAACACACCTACTTTCTGCTTTGATAATGTTCAAACCATTTGTTTCAGGCAAACGAATTCCTGAAAGTGATATTCCATTACTTAAAAAGAAACATCCAAACATAGAAAAGGTGGATCATAACAGACTGCAATGTGCGCTGCAGATTTTGCAAAAGTTTGGTATCACCCCATTTGAGGCATGTGAAAATTTTCATGTCTTCAGCATGAACCCTATCACTGTTGATAATTATGGAGAAATACTGAAAGAATGTGGATTTATAAAAATAATGCCCAAACATATTATTAAGTAAGCAGAACTACTTAGTTGTATAAATTATTACTGCTGCTAGGCCGCCATATTTGGCATACAAATTTTCTTGTTCCATGGTGTGAATGATCATTGGCAGCCAAATTAGGAAGCCAATTTAGATGCAATGGTCATTTCCTGGGCCTGCTGTTTCTTCTCCAATTTTTATCAGATAAAATCTGATGAATTCATTTACTTTTAGATACCACACTATTGCAAAACATAGCACAATAGCTAGCTTGAAGAAGCAAGGCATAATGATAGAGAATTTCGAGTTAGAAGAAACATTGCTTGATTCCTTGCAAAAATGGCCACCTGAAGACAAGACAATTATTGGCTTCCCAGAATCTAAATCTTCTATCTGTGAGTATCTACTGGGTTTGTTTATATCCTACTAATATTATAAACATGAAAGTTTGAGTATGGATGGATGGATGGATGTTTGTCACTCTTTCACATCAGAATGGCTAAGCAGATCTGGATGACACTTGGCAGAGAGATAGATTATGGTCTGGAATAGCACATAGGCTACCTTTTATCCTGTGGGAATACCGGTATTTAAATCTGTGCTGATAAAACTGTGGGGTGCAACTAGTATCCCTATAAATTATACCCCAATTAGAACAAGAGGTTAGAAAAGTTTGAAGTTAGAGAAGGGCGTAGCCTCGGAGGTGATCTGTATTACAATGTTGGCAATGAGAGCACTGGAATATCATAAGAAAACCCATTGGTGCACAATCAGACCCAAACCCACAACATGATGGAAAAGTAGGTCAAAGTCAAATCACTCACAACATTCCAATAATGGCATTAATTATATTTTTAATGAAACATAATATGTTATTTCAATTTCAGTGGCCATACGCACTAGTGTGCTAGAACGATACCTAAAATGGAGACTGTCAATAACAACTGAAGATTTTGAAAAGTACTTACGTAACTACCTTCCCATACGGCACAAACCCATGGCTGATATCAAAGAAGCGTTGGACCTGGCTCAAGACGAAATAAAATTCGATATAAAGGCAATTAGAAGAAATGGATTTATAGTTGCCGCAGATCCTGCAAGTACGAAATTGATGTTGGAAAATGTCAGAACAATAGCTGGACTGGATGTTAGGGAAGCAATTCGCCTAGAACCTGCCATAATGAAGAACAACTACAATTCACTGCTTGAAATAAGGAGTATATTAGAGGTATTCATACCATAGCTGCTGGTATCATTTGCGCAACGTCATTATACTCATTATATTATAAAACAAAATTAATTTAGAGTAGGTATGTTAAGTTGTAGGTATTCCACTAAGATGTTAAATTACTTCTACGGTAGGTATTGTGTGTGTTTCAGGAATATAGAATACCTGAGGCATTCCAAAGTCGCTGCTTACGTGTTTACTGTATGCGCCCAGACACAGTGAAGGAACGTCTCGACGAGCTGAAAAATATGAAGGAGTACAAAGTATTGTCAACCAACCCCAGAGTAAGTTGAAAATTGGCTTCTGTTTGTAGTACAAACGACAGAATGTTTTTCCTGGAGAATACAGTATGGGGTTCTTCAAAAAAGGCGTCTTGTTGACCCTTTAAATATTGAAATATTTAAAGGGTCAACAACGCGAGCGTGATACCTCTGGTGTTACAAACGTCCATAGGCTACGGTGACCGCTTCCCATCAGGTGGGCCGTATGCTTATTTGCTACCTTGGTAGTATAAAAAAAAAAGCAGCTTCACGACTTTGATCCCCAGGCAAGGTAGGTATCCCGTCAGATCTCTTGGTACCAAATACGACTTTCAGATTCTTTGAGGACGTCTAAGGGAGGTAGTCAGAAGTGCTTATGCCCAAACAATACATTTGCCACAATTTGCAGTAGTTAGCATACCATACGGGACAGTCTGAAAACCCATCGCCGCTATTAGAATACTGTTGTACTGTTTACAACGGCCTAGTTATAAGAAAGCCTGTAAGCTCTACGAGTGCGAGTGAGAAAGACATCTTCTTTGAAGCTCTTCATAGATCGGTAAAGGCGAAAACTACCTCTAATTTCTAAGACTTGCCTGTTTTTCTAGGCTTTGGTCGCGTGGAACTGGCACCTAGTTTCACCTAGTTTAAAGACGTTTCAAAGTGATGCTTGTGATTTTATTGAATAAATACCCTTTGACTTTAATGTACTTCTCGCTCACACATTTTTTTAAATTTAATTTTTTTTAAAGAATAGGTAATTAAGATGCGATTGAAATTTATTATTATTATTATATATTTATTATTTGTTAGTTTTATTAGTAGATTTAAATTTACGCAAAACTATTTTAATTTAAGAACGCAATATCATAAAATAAAATATCATTATGTATACCTAAATACCTTAAAATTGTGGTGTTACAAATTTCTATTCAATTTTCAATTGAATAATTAATTTAAAGAGATTTATTGTCAATTGCCTCAATCAAATGTTACATGGTAAGAAATTCCTGTACCATCTTCTTATTTCAGGTCCTAACGCTAGTTATTCATAAAAAGAAAATGACGAACAGAATTATTAAAATACAAACGGCGAAAAAACAGTGCTACAGTCTAAATCATCTGATTTCATCAAGCAAAGTTTTCAACAAGTAAGATGATATAATACTAGTACAGTCAGTAATGTATTATTTATTTATTATATCTACTCACTAGCTGGTACCCGCGACTTCGTCTGCGTACTTTTAATTTGAATATTATGCAATAAAAGGTAGCCTATGTTCTTTCTCAGGGTCTAAAGATTGTCTGTGCCAAATTTCATCAAAATCGGTTGATAGGTTTAAGCGGGAAAGCGTAACAGACAGACAGACAGACAGAGTTACTTTCGCATTTATAATATTAGTTGGGATTTAACTCCCAGACTAATCCTACAAATATTATTATTGCGAAAGTTTGTAAGTATGGATGGATGTTTGTTACTCTTTCACGCCGGAACAGCTGAACGGTTCTGGATGAAACTTGGCAGAGAGATAGACAATAGCCTGGAATAGCACATAGGCTACTTTTTATCCCATGGGAATACCGGGATTTAAATCTACGCGGGTGAAACTGCGGGGCTCAACTAGTAAAACAAAAAAAAACAGGTTGTAGGATCTGAAAGAAAGAAAATACATTTATTCAACTACACAGACACATAACATAAAAACAAGTATCCTAAAGATTTCTTACCATTCTATTTCTTGAATGAATGAATGAATGAAAATTACTTATTGCGCACATATTTCAGCTACATAAGCAATTTCGGAAGCAAAGTCTGCGGGCGAGACATCGGAATACTCATCAGCTCCACATTAAACACGAACCAATCTGATAAAGGCGCCGAACACAAAACAGTGTTAAAGCAGTTAAGAAAGCACAAATATTGGCTACACGTCTCATTGAATACAGTTGATGAGAACATACAGCTTCTGAAAAAGTATTTTGATGATGCAGTCATTTTAAATAATACCCAGCTACTCTTATATCCAGTGTAAGTTTTTTATTCTTATATCTTATGCTGGCGCCTCACATGGGCTATGTTAGCTCAAAGTTGTACTGTTGGATCCCAATGTGTGGATCGATCTTGGACAGTTATTGGAGATAAAGTTTGGTTCATCCAAATTAGAGCCAAGCTTGGACGCAAAAAAAAAAAACAAAAATAAAATGTGTGGCGCCGGCATTATATTTAGCAACATTCGATTTGTTTTTTGACGAATAACTGTAATAGAGCTGCGCGAAAGGTATTTCTTATAGGAGTTTGCGCGGGTCATATGGTTCGGCATTCAGTGGTACTTTACTTCTTACATTGTGTAAGAAACGATTATTTAAGCACCGGTGGTCTAGTGCGACTGACCCTGCCTTTCGATCGTAAGGTCGTAGGTTCGATTCCCGTCGTGCACTAATGGAGTTTTCTATCGTAAAAACTATGTCCGCAATGCCAATGCGTTTAAACTGTGTAGAAAAATAGCAAAACACCATGAGGAAAGCAGTTCGCATCCTGACAGCGGCGATGGGCTTGTTAGCTGTGACGTATGAAATACTGTAAAATGTGGGTATGTTACAAATGTAATGTTTGGAAGTACATCAGAGGAGCCTTACCTACCTTCTTGGAGGGCACTTCAATGTCTTCAAATAATCTATCTGGAGTTGGTACTTGGTACTAAGAGATTTGAGGGGATATCTACCATGCCTGGGTATCAAGTGAAACGGTTTCAGTTTCTTTTATTATTAAAATAAACAATTAATTTCACAGAAAAGTGATATGTGTAGAGAAAATGGTACGACATTTTACTTTTTTTCTCTAGACACCAACCAGGCACTTCCGAACTGACAAAGAAATACCATATGTTGTAGATTTGTACAATTAATTATGTAGTTCATCTTATCTTCAGATCCGAAATTGATCGGTACATCGGCATATTCCTCAAAATGCGTCGCCACCAAGACGGGCTCGACTCAGAAATGGACATCACCTATCACAATCTGAATCACGAAACGTTTTCCGACGACCAGATATTAAGTCTTGTGTTGTATGAGATCGAGAAGAAGTACCACTTCAGCGGAGATGGTATATGGAAGAGACTAGAAGGAAACAAAAGCGAGGGAATGGCTAGAAACTGACTTTAGTATCTGGGTGAGTAATTTTTTTTTATATTTAATTAATTAAGTCAATTGCACGTTTTTTATCACTTAAGCTACTCGTTATTGCTGCCAGTACCTCCTATATAGTAGTAATAACAATTTATAATGAAAATTTGGATAAAACATTACATAATATTTGATATAATCCTACTAATATTATTAACGCGAAAGTTTGTGAGTATGAAGGATGGATGGATGTTGCTCTTTCACGCCGGAACAGCTGAACGGATCTGGATGAAACTTGGCAGAGAGATAAATCATTGTACATACATATCATAGCACATAGGCTATTTTTTATCACGTGGGAATACCGGGATTTAAATCTGCGCGGATGAAACCGCGAGGCGCAACTAGTTATTCATAAAAATAAACCATGACTCGCAATATAGTCACTCTCAATAGAGTGAACCATGACTCAAAAGGCACCTATTTATTAGAAAAAAAAAGTTGACAAGTATAAAGAATTACTTTTAATTTGTGGTTCTCATAGTATTTTTACTAATTTTGAGGCTAGATGGAGCGTTGTGCTTATCAATCTGCCAGCATCAATAAATTATTAGTTTATCTAGAAGGATACCATACTATGCCTATTCGAAATCTACATAAAATAATGATAATGTTTTTTTCTTCAATAGAGCTTACCACTAGCCTACTGGACGGATGATAAAGTGAAAGATGTGGAAACTCACTGTATTGCATTGACGACGGACTGGAAAGAAGTAAAGAATAACGTACCTACTAAAGAAGCTCTAGAGTGAGTGAACGCTTATTACGATACATAGGCCCTTATTCATATTCCACGCCATTTTAAAGCGACCCTTTCCCCTGGTTTCTGAAAGCTCGGTCAACACTAATGGCTGTCAAGTCACTTGCTATTTCAGCTTTTACTTTAAATAAGATCGAGATAATTGTTGTAATTGTACACAGGAACTTTTACTATAATGTGTTTACAAAGGGTTTCATAATCCCCATAATTTTAAATCGGATATGTTATGTATACTGTCACTGTCACATTAATCTCAACGAAAAGAGATGGCTACAGACTGATCGGCTAATTTAGCTAGTGGAGTCCGTCCTCACCTCAGCAGCTATTATGAAACCCACTAGCTTATTACTGTAAGGGAAGGTTCATATCTGACGGAACATGCGTCGCGTATTAGGTCGCGTAACGCCAGAACAGACAAATGTATAGAAAAACACTTGACCGTTCACACTCAACGCACTAACGTATCATCGTTGAGTATGAAGGGTAAGGGTTTTTCGATACATTTATCTATTCTGGCGTTACGCGACCGATAATACGCGACGCATGTTCCGTCAGATATAAACCTTCCCTAGGGCGTTAAACGGTAATCAAACTACCAACAAAACGACCTGTCTATCGTTAATGAAATACAAATAAGGAGCAGGAATTACAACTCTCATCTTAGGCGTGGTTTATACAGTAAGAGACGTCGCGTCGCGCGTCGCCTGGAGGCGCGGGCGCAATTCTCCTTTACGACGAAAATGACGCTATGCTATAAACTTTAAAGTTTAAATTGTGTTAATTTAACTATCCGCCACCGTTACACGTCCTCGCCACGTCTCTTCTGTATGCTTCCTCCTTCTTTTAGATTTAGGTTATGAACGTTTAGGCATCTACTGAAAAAGGTGTTATTTATTTATTAAGAAAATGTAAAGAAAAGACTAATGCCTAAATGATAAAAAATAAAATCTAATATTTAAGCACATGGTTTAATTTTCCACCTATATCTAGTATTTATAAAATATCCTGAATATTGCTTTCAAAAAATAACACGAAACTTATTGAATTAATACAAACATGCAATAGAAATAATACAAAAGTAAAATCTTTAAAAAAATACTGAACCTATTACTTCAATAGGATTCAGATATTGCAGAACCATTGGATAACACAGTATAAGTAGGTAATACAATTTATACATACCTATACTACATCAAACAGTAGGTACAGTCAATGATGATGCAACAAAAGTGTTATAAATGAGAATTAGAATTTAGTACAAAATTGTTGTAATTTATTACAGCAATTTTGCACTACAATTGAATTTGAATCTTTTAAGATGGAAAATTTCCGAATTCAACATTAGCATGATAACAAATTCAACATTACTGTAACATCCAGACTCAAGAAGAAAACTTTTACTTTTAAATTTTAGAAATGTTGACAATGACAAAAATGTTTCTATCTTAGAATCTATACTAGAAGCAAAGGACAGATTTTTCGTCACTCTGTGTTTTCATAGTGGTCTAACTAAACTTATAAATAAATAAATATTTGTTGACTTTCCACACAGCTCTATCTTGCCCCAAACTAAGCCAAAGCTTGTGATTTGGGAATCAGATAATATCATCAGAAATACTCAAATACTTTTTTAAAATACATACTTATTATACTATAATACCACCCGGACAGAACAATAATAAATATGTGTGTCGTGCATGCCACGGCCTACGGCTGTCAAGTTATGTCAGAAGGTATTTGTGTACTATATCAGCAGCAAAACTGTCTCGACTCAACGCATGCCCCATCAAGTAATTAGGCCCTGCAATGCCATTCTGTTTAGACAAAAACGAATATAATATAAAATACCGGAGCTGGAGTCTCAATTGATACTTAACCATTTCAAGAATAGAATCCTAAAATGGGATCAAAACAATCATATAAAGTAAAGTAACCAATTTTACCTTACCTACTTAACCACATAGCCCGCAATAGGCTTGATTGTAAACTTATAACTAGGATACAATTTGGCACATTAGCTTCACTTGGTGTAAATATGTACATTTTACTAAAAAGAAACATAATCTAAATGTGCAGATCGATTGACAAAACAACGATGTATATTCGCAAAATAAAATTGTAACAGATGTTGTTATGAAAAAGTTGAATGCTATTAGGTCTTGTACACTTGAGCGTATATTTTTTTACAACATGAAGTGTTCGTATGCTATCGTCTAATTTAACGTATTGTTTTTGTAACGCCAAGTGGACGATAGACGTTATGGCTTGGTAGTCACAGTCACCCATCTAGATAATTCATAAAACAGTTAAGAAATATAATTTTTGTGAAAATTACATTAGCTTCCCAAACTGTTAACAGAAATAATAAACAAAAAGCTGCAGTTCAAGAAGTTTAACTTGGCCCTCCTGAAGTTACCCGCTTGTGCATAAATGGCCAATAGCGAATGGAGGATTCCACAAACGGCTTACTTCAGGACGGTACAGTTTCTGATTAATCACGAAGCATACATACCGAACATGATAAATGCGAAAGATTCGGTGTTCTTGCAAGAACAGAATTTGACAGGCAAGATAGAATTTAACAAAACTTATAGAATAGGGGTTATTCGTGACGTGGAAGACCCGAAATATGAACAGGGACAGGGTTGAAAAAACGATCGTGCATAAGAGGAAATGTGACTTCAATAAGGATGCTTGACCCCACACGAAAGAAACGTTAGTAGAATATATCAGTGAAAAACGCACACTTATAATAATTATAAAACTTGTACAAAATACATTAATTGTTTATTTGATTAAATAGTATTTACTTATTCCTAGGTAATTATATTTTTTATTTATACGATAAGGCACAAGGAATGCACGAGAAGCAAGAGCTCTCTTAAAACGATCTATATTAACTAAATACCTACAAGTTTTGTATAAAAAAACTAAGCTATAATAAAATGCTGAGTATTTAAAGTATCGAACAATAACTAATTTAAATAATTCGAATAAGTATCTAAAGAATAATCTATGCATAAAATATTATTTACATTATTGTTATTGCGTAACTTGTGAATAGTAAATTCACGACGATATCTTTTTATTCCTAATACTAGGTACTTAACAAACTTATTTCTTTAAAATCAATAAAATATTCAAAAACTACAAAAATCCGTCTTCGAATAATTTCGAACTCAACATGATACGAAAACTAACACGCGCTATACGATGTTAATACTCCTTTTCCAAATTACCTTCTACCCTAAGATAATTTAGAAAAGGAGTATTTCAATTCAAAAAAGGGGGCAGGGTTGTGTAAGCCTGTCCAGTGCTCGGTTCCATTTTGACGACCACTGGTTGTGCCATGCCGTCCGGGTGTCTCTCCATCTCATAATGCTTCTCGTGCGGGACCATCGCACACTTGTCGTAGTCCTCTGGTGGAGCGGAGTACCGCGGCGGTTCCTCTTGTAAGGCGCAGGCCGAGTACTTATCCTCATGCTCGTGCGATCTGTAGTCGAGCTTATCATCGTGTGTGTGACCTTCCATCTGCGGCGAATGTGCGGTCATCATCGGGTAATCCCTAACTCCCAATGGCGGCGGACTCCCTTCGCCGTACTCGTAGGAATGCCTCGGCGCGAACATTTGTCCGTCGTGGCCGTTCAAAACGGTTGTGTACGAGTAAGCTGGCTGAGTGTTGAACGCTGGGTAACCGCCGGCAGTGCTGGATGACAGTAAGTGATGGGAGGAGAGTTCGTACGAATGCTGGTAGGACCAAGAGTCGGCTGGTGCCGGTAGACCGTTTTGTGGGAAAGCGGGGAGGTTGCCGCCGATGCCAGAAAAGCCGCCGGCTAGGGTTGTGGAGCTAGGAGAACTGGAACCGATGTAGCCTGTTTTCCGGGGTGGTTCGCGTTTGCGCCACTTTGCTCTTCTGTTTTGAAACCACACCTTTGGCGGAAAAAAATAATATTAAAGAAAAAGTCATATGAACTATCAACCGAGCTTACATTTCGACAGAGGATTTATTATACGTACTTGTACTCGTGATTCTGATAAGTTAAGCTTGAGAGCCAGTTCTTCTCTTGCGAAAACGTCAGGATATGGCGCCCGTTCAAACGCGCGCTCCAACTCCTCCAGTTGGTACGCTGTAAATGTCGTCCTGGGAACAAAGATATGAAAAAATTATAACGTAGATACGCTTACACATTATATTACTCTAAGCAATCAAGTGTTTAAGTACTGACTATTCGATTAACTAGACATCAAACTATTTTGAAATGACTGGTGGAATTCAAAGATAATAATCTCAATGTAGCTAAATTGAACCCGCTATTAAACTCTATAAATGTACTTATTATGCTGTTACTTCAATTGATATTCCGAATTAAACATTCAAAAGTCCGTCCTATCAGATGCGCACGCGAGCGCCATCTGACGCGTGCAATATGGCTGCGGGCGCATGCGCAGAAATTGATTGAGCGTGAAACTAAATTCACCCCAATTGCTCCACCATCTTCACTTGATATAATACTGGAATATCAGGCATAAGGGGTTTCACAGTACCAAAAAGATTATGCTACAGTTTTGGGAAATTGAATCTTAGTAGGACGTTTTGATCATAATGATAATTCGTGAACTTATGTAATCTAATACCTTTACACGACCAATTCTTACATATTTTTTTTATTATAATCTGAATCTCAGAAACGGCTCCAAATATCTTGAAATTTATTATGCAGGGGGTTCCGCTGGTGAAACTTGGTTGACAGATTTTTTGTTACTACAATGAGGGATTTAGTATCTACAATAATATGACAATTGACAATAGGAGAGTGAGATGTTGTTTGTGTGTCTTCTACTCATAAATTCAAAAGTTGATCTTTGAATGTTTGTTACTAAATCACGCCCCACGGTCTGAACTGTTATGGATGAAACTTGAAATATGTGTTTGTGACTTTTTTTAGAGTATCAGGCAAGTTTCTGCCTCATGTGCCTGTAAATTCACGACGCCACGCCTTTTTTTGCCGCCAAGCAGCATGCTGTGTTTCGTGTGCTACCGGTGTAATTACAGGCACATGAGGCTTAACATCCGTGCCTCAAGTTGATGGATGCAGGCAGTGCATCGCAGAGCACGTTGCTATCTTGCGTGACTTACGAGGCAATGCTTTGTATAGGTGATGGTTACTAATTATCAGCTCTTACTTGTCAGGTGGGCCATCTGCTTGTTTCATCAGGTAGTTGTATTAATTTCACCGGGAGCCACACCCTTCAAACCGAAATACAGCAATGCTGCTTGGCGGCAGAAAAAGGCATGGTCGAGAACTTTGTGAGAGCTCTTCCGGAGAACCGGACGAGCTCTCAAAAGGTACTCTACTATAGTAGGACGATACTACTACTCGTGCTCGTATGGTTTTAAGAGTATACTCTTAAAACTTATCAGATGCGTATATGCCATCTGACGCGTGCAATATGGCTGCGGGTATAAGTTGCGCACGCGCAGAAATTGATTGAGCGTGAAACTAAATTCACCCCTGTCGCGCCACCACCCATCTAATTGCCTGTCAATCTACTTGTGGATCATAGCGCGGGTGTTTTCATTATTCTACCGTAATTTACTACTACGCAATAAACAAAAGTTAAAAAAATAAAGTAACATAGGAACGTAACGAGAAAAAGTTCGATTTCTAACATTATAAAATAGGCATCCTAAGTAACTGTCCTTAGAGTTCAATATTAAGGTTTCAATTATTATTATTCCACAGCCCTTTAACTTTTTTTTCAAACCATTTCACAAGCAATTACCTTCACGCGATCACAATAAAGATGCTGTTAACAAGTACCCAACCCTCGTGAGCCCTTACTAATTATAAATTAATCTGTGCCCCGGTCAGTGCTCGTAGATGGCACCGCGCGATAAGTCAATTGACTCCCTGCAGTCATACGGGTAATTAATCTAAGCGAATATTAACCGTCTTTACAATAACTGGAGGCGCCTGCATCAAGTGCTTTGTTGAGACGCCTGGTGGGTATTATTAACTCTTATTATGGGGTAGTAAGGTTTATTTTTGCAGAGATAGTAGATCGGATTCGAGAATAATGCATACTGTGGATGGATTTTATTTGAAACCGTTACTTGCTTGAAAAGAGTTTACCCAAAATAATGTTCGGATCAGTACTTGCTACTTAGATGCCGCGGCCAGTTCGATTGGCTCTTAACGGGGAGCAGTATGGTTCATATTTGGTTGAACATTGATTCTTATCTTATCCCAAAGCAAAAAAGGATCAGTAATTGACAAGGATCCAATTATTTGCTACTAACTGCCGCCCGCGGCATTTGTACCTAACTGTAATTGGTTACAACCAACTTTGCGATTTAACATTTAAAATGCTGGCGAGACCTTGTTTTACGGTTGTCTTCGTCTTAACAGGTGTTTTGTGGTGTTTAGGGTAAATCTTTGACACTGTTTAATTTATCTAAACAGTTGTAGAGTCACACCGGATTGCTTCTTAAAACCAATATTTTTGACCTAGCGAGCGAAGCGTCTCAGTTTCCACATTGGCCAAAAATGCGTTTGTCCGGATGTCTGTCTGTCTGTCTGTCTGTTCTCCTCTACAGGTCGCATTTTTCAACCGATCTGGAGGAAACTTGGTACACAGGTTATATGACTTATTAGAATTTTTTTGTCGTCGGGGATTTTTGATTGGAGGGGTACTTCCCCCAAAAAAAGGGCAAAAAGGGGGCTATTTGATATACTGGATATCTCCACCAAATGAGATCCGATTTTGATTATTCTTTTTTATTTGAAAGGTAGTAACTATAAGTTGGTCTCATAAAAGTTTGGCGAAGATCTGATAAGGATCTTCAGCATGATGAACGGGATAGCTCATCAAACAATCGATGGTTTTCAATCAAATTTGAGAGAAACACAAAGGACCTCATTCTACACAAGATGATGCAAAAAAAATCAAAAAGATCAAAAAAATCACAAAACAGAAAATGCACTTGCACATTACATTCCTCAAATAGCTCACTTTTAGTATGCTCGCGAGGTCTACAGCTCCCAGAGCCACTAGTTTTAGATATTGCTTAACTTTACCCTCCAACTTAAAATTAAATTAACACTCTTTAATTATCTTGCAAAGTATTCACACTCCATATGTTGTTACATTTAAAATGTCATCGTATTAGTTATGCAAATAATAAGCTAGGGGTGCGCAAGCGCATTCCTATATTGACAAACTGGGGGTGCGCGCCCCTATGTAACACCTGTTCTTTGGATATTCTATAAAGTACCGGCACGTGGCGATTCGTAAATTGTATTATACTCGTAATAATTCGTTATTTTATAAAAGTTGGTTTTATGCACGCAAATAACTATATTTGGGAATCCTTTCTTTTACAATCAGGTATGTTGTGAAAGGATTTGTCCATGTAAAATGTCAAAAAAGCATAAATAATTTTGGTCTCCACAAACAGGAGCAATATTTAAAAAAAAAAGACAGAATTTATTTTTAAACAGGAAATATTTTAAATAGTTATTATCCTGGAATTTTATACCCATGACCTTAAGTGTAGTAAACTACACTATAAAAGTAATAAAAAAGTAATATATCATTTATACAGAACTCAAAATAACAGTAGGAAAACAATTGAAATAAAAATGTTATGTTACTTTTAAGTATCGCAGGCAAACATACTAAATTAATACTTGTATTTACGTAATATTTCACTTGTTACTGGAAACATTGTCCACTGAAGAATGATATACAGGAGCAATTTATGAACGTAAACTCAATAATTATCAAAATGTTAATTGATGAAACGATATTCAAATCAACGTAGACAATTCGTAGACATGCTACGAGGTCGTGCTACGGCATCGGTTACGATTTACGAGCTACGGAGACGCTCTACGAAGAAACATCTTTGCTACGCTTTTCGTAGACGCGTAGGATCCCAATCTTTATAATTTTCTTAAAGTTTGCTTTTTTGTACTAACGAAGAAGTTTGATGGTCACCGCTTTCCATCACATGGGCCGTCCGCCTAGACTTGTTGTAGTCACTATCACTACATAGTATAAAACAATGTCACTTCCGCTGTCTGTCTGTCCGTCCCTATGCATGCTTAGATCTTTAAAACTACGCAACGGAATTTGATGCGATTTTTAATAGATAGAGTGATTCATATGTATAACTAGCTGCGTCCTGTGGTTTTTCCCGCGTCGGTTTAAATCCCGGTATTCCCACGTGATAGAAGTAGCTTCTGTGCTATTCCAGACTATAGTTTATCTCTGTGCTAAATTTCACCCATATCTGTTCAGCCGTGAGTAGAGTGTGATTAGTATGAAGTGTGATACTTAAGCATTGCACCCTTGCGAAGCCGGGGCGGGTTGCTAGTTACTTATATAAAAAAATATATTATTATCAAACCTGGTTTTCTTCTTCTTGATGCCGTTATTGTCGCTCTTCTTCTTCTCGCTTTTCTTGGTGGTCGTCGGTGGCGGTGGGGGATGAGACGGGGGGGCTTCCACCGACTGCAGCATCAGAGGCTCCTCTTTCCGCTTGTCTGCGAACACGGGCAGGTCGTCGCGGAACTGCAGGTCTCCGACGACGACCTGCACGTGGCGGTCCTTGTAGTCCGCGAACATGTGCTCGTCGAAGGGGGGTTCCATGGCGGCGGCGGCGGCGGGTTCGTACGCGCACTCGTAGCGCGCGCCGCCGGGCGCCGCGGTCTCGCCACACACGTACATGTAGCCGGCGGGCGGCGGGTGCGAGCCCGCTACACCCGCGCCTGCCTCGCTCGGCTCCGTCTCGGCGCCGCCGCTGCAAAACCCCGACACCCCGAGTCGCTATTTATCCACTTATTAATTTAGATCCCTCGGGATCGATGAACGTTCGCGCTCGTTCGTATCCTCGAGTCCGTACCGGTTAAATGGCTTTAATCAGCTTTAACGAACTAACAGAGTTCACCCCGCGGTTGGTCAATTTATATTTCCATAATACGACGCTCGGCACGCTTCGGGAGCCAATGCCGCGTGTCCGAGTGCGCCGGGAGTGGGATCGCGAGTGGGATTTTGGTCTGTAGTCGGCGAGCGGAGGGGAGATAATGGACGGAGTCAGGTTGGCGCTTACGACTTTGGTGTTAGATGCGAGTTGGCCAATGGCGTGGTGGGTGAGACCACTCCCTCTGCCGAAGCACCCCTCGCGCTGCGGGCTTGGCGGCCGCGGCCGCGGCAGCGCTTCATGCGGGATTCCCACAAATTCACCCGATATTTTGTTTGTCTCGATGCCATTGTATGGCCCCACCGCCCACATCATTACTGTGAAAGTCCATAACGCTTTATTGTAAATCAGTATCAACACCACTCATTTGTCTGCTCCATGATTTATAGCCGTGGGAAATGGTTCTGCCAGAAATTGGTATCGCATAATGATAGGCACAGCTGAAATATCACTCAAACCACTGACGGCATGTCTTCGCCATGTCCTCCTGATTTATACTGAAACTATCTGCTCTGGTATTTAGTTGTTCAGTAAAATCTCCACCACACTTCTGAATATACACGAGCTCGTATTTAGATATTTGTATGCAATACCGTCAATAAGATTTGAGGATCGAAATCCAGCTGCAACCGCGTGCGTAGCTAGCTCGCGGCCAGCACCGGCGGAGCTGCGCAGGCGCACTGCCGCCGTCGATCGACGCAACGATCACTTAATTATTAATTAACAGTTATTGCCCAGATTATTAATAAAACATTCGCCCTGACTATTGGCACTTAGATTAGCGTCGAGGGAGTAATGGCGCATTTCAACAATTTCGGTTGTTATTTAATTGAAGTCAATTTAGATGATCAGAGTCTATTTAGGTTGGTGCTGGCGCTCGCCAGCGGGATCCTGCTTCATTGGGCTTATTGGAGACTTTCAGACAGCACGAATTGCACTCGTTTGATGCACTTCAAGTCGCATTTGCCCTTTGCCGGCGACATGCGAATCGGTTTCAGACTAAACCGTGCCTTGGAGATTACCTGCTTTACTTGGATCTGTGTTTTTGTAGTGATTGTGATGTGAAATACCAAGGCTTGTGTTATGAAGTGATGCATAATATGTGGTCCGTGGATGCGTGTGGATATTTGAAGAATATCGCGCGTTCGTTACCTTGGACTAGTAGCTACCCGTAGCCTTTCGTAGCTCATAGTCATGTAAGTGCGTAGCATGTCCGTAGTCAGACATCATCCCGAAATGAATATTAAAATAAATTGCCATTGTAAATAGACATAAAGCTCTATTGATTGTGACATTTATTGTTGTAGTATATGCCATACTGGCTGGCATATACCGGCCATAAGAAAAGGTTTATGTATACTTGATATACAGAGAATATATTGTACCTACTCATGAATATACTGAGAGATCTTCATATAAAACTCTTTGAGTAAGCTCGCCATTTGAACATTTATTTTATCTTTAGGTTATCTTTTTTATAAAACATGCTGATTGCACAAGCAGATGGCCCACCTGATGTTAAGTGGTAACCATCTCCTATAACCTATAACAAAACATTACCTCGCAAGTCAGGCACGATATGAACATTTATGTAAATATTTCTGTGTACAGTAATTATAATTTAGAGGTCCTAATGATTCTGAAGATTTACTTGAACTATTTCCTGTCCTAATAACTGGCCTATAAACTGTAGTTTTAAAATAACTATCAAGTAATAAAAACGCCACGAAGAGACAAACTAAATTTGTATGTCATGTAATTTTGATCTCAGTTCTCATGCATATATACATAAAAGACTTTCCTTTCATCCTACTATACTATTATAAACGCGAAAGTTTGTAAGTATCGATTGATGTTTGTTACTCTTTCATGCCGGAATCGCTGAACGGTTCTGAATGAAACTTGGCAGAGAGATAGATTATAGTCTGGAATAACACATAGGCTACTTTTTATCCCGTGGGAATACCGCGATCTAAATCTAGGCGGGTGAAACCGCGGGGCGGAATTAGTAGACAATATGCCCGACACGTGTAAACGAATTTTTCGGCCAAAAATGTTATTAATTTCACTTTCCAAAATGATACGGTACAAAAATTTTCATAGATTGATTAATTTTAACAGATAGATAGACATACCTTAAGCTCTGTTGGTGGGAGCTAGGTAGGTCTTTCTTCGGCGCTGTCGGTTAAGAGCTCTATTTACACCAAAAACAAAATTTTGATTGAGTAAGCGAAGCGAACAGCGAATCTTACAATCAACTTGGACTATTTGGCATTTTATGTATGTATGTATGTTTGCTCCGGCTATAACTATCGTAAAATAAAATCGAATGAGGGGTTATTAAGACAATAACCCCTCATCCGTTTTACTCATATACCAGTAAATTTCTCAAGTGCAAGCTATCGACTTACCAAATTTCATGCAAATCGGATCGAATCTGACGGATTAACCGAATCCAGTCGTTCAACAATGTTTTTTTTTCAAAACAGATATCGCAAATACGCAATCGCAGAACGCAAAATCACATATAACGCGCCTGTGGGATGTTAGACATATTAAATTTTATGCTGTCGCGACATTTTTCGTAGTTATTAATGTGTTTTGCAAAATCATAATACATTATTTTGTTCTATCATGTAAGAGATTTTTTAAGTAATTTGTTTACACCTTGGGTTACATTATTAGAATTTTAGTAAAAATACCAAACTTTTTTAAATTATAATATAGCTTATGGTCACCCGGGAATAATGTAGCTTCCCGACAGTGAAATAATTTTTCAAATCAGTCCAGTAGAGTGAATGCAAGCAAACAATTAAATCATTCCTCTTTATTGACCGAGCGAGCGAAGCGTCTCAGTTTCCACATTGGACAAAAATGCGTTTGTCCGGATGTCTGTCTGTCTGTCTGTTCTCCTCTACAGGTCGCATTTTTCAACCGATCTAGACGAAACTTGGTACACAGGTTATATGAATGAAAAAGGGGCAAAAAAGGGGGCTATTTCATATACTGAATATCTCCACCAAATGAGATCCGATTTCGATTGTTCTTTTTTTATTTGAAAGGTAGTAACTATAAGTTGGTCTCATAAAAGTTTGGTGAAGATCTGATGAGGATCTTTAGCATGATGAACGGGATAGCTCATCAAAAAATCGACGGGTTTCGATCAAATTTGAGAGAAACACTAAGGACCTCATTCTACACAAGATGATTAAAAAAAAACAATAAAAATCAAAAGAATCAAAAATCGGAAAAATTATATCTACCTACCGCTAAGCCAGTGAATTGCTCACTTTTAGTGTGCTCGCGAGGTCTACCAGCTCACAGAGCCACTAGTAATATCAGTATAGATATAGATAAAACAATGTCAGGTTGTTAAGGTAGAACTTACGCAAAAGTCCTTTCAGTCTTGCAGCTTGACTACAAAACGCGTTGTTAAACTGTCGTATTACATTCCTCTATGATGTCGAAACATAAGTTTTATGTACGTTGTGAGTCATGTGATAACCCGCGTAGGCGTTTCACATAAAATCTCTCGGCGACGGCCGCACGACGCAGAATCTGCCGCCCGCTCAATTGATCTCAATTGCCTTTAATTGACTTCAATTGAAATGACCTCGCGCACCGGCCCGGCTCCCGTTCTAGCTTGACACTTTTACATCTATCTTTTTTGGAGCTGACATAAAATAAGATAAAATTCATTGCCCCTCATAAAACTACCCACTGGTGTTTATACCTACTCGTGTATGTGAATTTATACATAAAATTGTAAAGATATTCATTCAAACCCAAATAACCTCATCAATAGGCGTTCATGAAATAGAGGTGCCATGTATTGATACAGGAATTGTTACTGCGATCGAATGTTTTAAAAACGTATTTATTGCATGTAAAGTTTATTATTATTTTCGATTATATTAGATAAAGTTTAATTATAGCTTGAGAATCAAAAATATTATGTGTGTGTTTGTGAGATGTGTACAAAGACAAAATTGCAAGCATTTAGTAATTCCAGGCTCAGGACAATAAAACTCATAATTCAAAAATAAAGCAATTTATCCTGATTGATAATGTACACAATGACGGTACGCTTGTTAAAAGACACAACACATTTTGGCACGTGTCCTATCCGGTGTACAATTGGACTTAATTAGGAAATAGCGGCACGGTGCGGGGG
Organism: Plemyria rubiginata; assembly: GCA_963576535.1. Classification (NCBI taxonomy): domain Eukaryota; kingdom Metazoa; phylum Arthropoda; class Insecta; order Lepidoptera; family Geometridae; genus Plemyria; species Plemyria rubiginata. The sequence continues at coordinate 7,973,976 of OY754908.1, read as the reverse complement.
ACCTGCCATGACCGTCTCATTTAGATTACAATCACAAAAATAACGTTTCATAATTCGCTCGAGCAGTAAGTAGATAATTGGATCATTTGTCTCTCGCTGACCGCTAGTGTATCGTAACGAAACTTTCTATTTCTTCATACTCCTCTTTCCTTTACTCTCCCAAAAGTGCCTGTGTCTGCTTCCAGATTCTTCGTCTTCTTTAATTGTTTTTAAATGTTGATTCCGCCAGGTTCTCGATTGACCTGATGACAAGACTTGTTGTCTAGATTTATCTTCCTCATCATCGTCGGGCCAGTCTTCTAAAGGAATAGTCGTCGTGGCCTCCTCAAATCGGATTCGCCTGCGAGAGCGGCTTGACACTTTAGCCTTTACCTTTGGTTTTGGTTTCACTCCAGTCGGTCCTGGTCTCGTCCTTATCCCCCCATCGTACATAATACTCGATATTTCCCTCTCTCCACTCGGTGCCGCGCCAATGTTCAAATCTAGCGTAGATCTTGGGTTTTCTCTCATTATAATAGAGTTGCTAGAATCCGATCTGGAATCTCTCAAAAACTTCATAAGATTGAGTTCGTCTTCAGGTAGAGGCTCATCTAATGTTAAAAGGGAATCTCTGATCATCCTGGTAGAGTTTTTGGTTTTGACAACCGATTCCTCGTGTAATGTTTCCTTGTTCGTTATCTGAAGATTACTTTGTTCCTCAAATGTTGCCATCGCTAAACTATCTCCGGTTTGTACTGAAGTTTCTGCTGTCTGTCTGACTTGCATTTTACTGAGCTCCATTTGCGTGAATGAGTAAGTTTTTCTAAGTCCTTGCAACGATGTATCCTGCTCATGTACATTATCATTTCCTTCTATTTCTTTCTTTTTCCAGAAACAAATACATGAAAAGCATTTTTTTAAACGAATTGGACACATGTTTTTTGTACAAGACGTATTAGTAAATTCTTCGTTTATCATTCCCTCGGTGTACATGCCTCCTCGATAGAACGTTCGCGTTCCATCGTCGTTGTCTCCCGGTGGGCGCATTATTGACTCCATGTATAGTCTGTGATCAATCGAAATCATTAGAAAGCTTTTTGATTGCATAATCCTGGTAGAAACACGAATAGAAGAATCTAGAAACACGTATATCAAGCAGTGATATGGATACGTAATTAACAAATCCGATGACACTTATAATGTATGAAATTAATTAACTCAGACATTCTCTCATATCTCTTTATACTTCAACTCTTAAATGGAGGTCTAAAGTGGGTAGCTAGAGGCACGTTGAAACACAAATTTTGAACTGGGACACTCCCCCAGAACTCAAAAAAATCAAAATGACAAGCTGCAAATCCATTGCCGCTGTGCAGGAGCATTTTTTTTATACAATCAGCTGATGGAACAAGTGGATGGCCCACCTGGTGTTAAGTGGTAACCATCACCTTAAACAAAGCATTGCATTGCCTCGCAAGTCACGTATGATAGGAACGTGCCCTACCGATGCATTGCCTTGCGTCCATGAACTTGAGGCATACTGATGTTAAGCCTCATGTCCCTGTAATAACGAGTACACCGGCGAGCACACTCTTCAAACCGAAACACAGCAATGCTGCTTGGCGGCAGAAAAAGGCGTGGTGGTAGCACTTCCCCGGCTGAGCCCTTCACAAAGAGCTCCACTACTCTTAAAAAAATATTGTGGCGTTGATGTTTTAAAATATATTAATAACTAATTGCGCCCCGCTGTTTCACCCGCGCAGATTTAAATCCCGGTATTCCCAAGGGATAAAAAGTAGCATAGTGCTATTCCAGACTATAATCTATCTCTCTGCCAAGTTTAATCCAGATCCGTTCAGCTGTTCTGGCGTGACAAACATCCATCTATCCATCCGTCCATACTTACAAACTTACGCGTTTAAAATAATACGAGTATATAAGTAGGTTACTTACGTGTTTTCAGCGCCGTCCGTGTACACAAAGAAAGCCTCTGCCACTTTAGGCACACATCGCTTGAGCCAGTAGTGCACGGCGTAGAACAAAGTCAGCATAAAGGCTATGAAAGTGAACGCTGCTAGATACACATTGTGTTGGAGGACTACAGCGGCCCCACACATCAGCCGGTCCTCGTCGTATATATCTAAAAAAGAAATAAATAAATGAAGGATATATTAAATAATTTATAACAAAATCTTTAAAATGGTAAAAAAAACCTATCACAATGTAAAGTGTTTTTTTATACAACTGACTGATGGCACAAGCAGATGGCCCACCTGATTAAGTGGTAACTTGAGCCATACTGATGTTAAGCCTCATGTGCCTAAAATAACATCGGCGACCACACTCTTCAAACCAAAACAGCAACGCTGCTTGGCGGCAGAAAAAGGCTACTTCCCCGAAAGAGCTCTACTATTAAGTGTCCACCTGAATTTAAATTTAGATTGTTCTTTCAATTTCGTGCCAGAACATCAGGTGGCATTGATATATTCTTTTAAGAGTCGACGGAGCCTTTTGACATGCAACGAGGCCGGCCACCGGGGTGGTTTTAGTGAGTCGACGAGCCCGTCATCCTCACACTACCCTATCGTATCCCACGATGCGGTAGGTGTGTCTGTGCATAGATTGCCCCCGACAAAAAAAACGGTAGCATCAAATAAAATAAATAATGCTGGACAATCCACACAGCATCATCTAGCCCCAAAGTAAGCTACTCAAAGCTTGTGTTATGGGTACTAGATGACTGATATATTTAATACATTATATAATTACATAGATAGATATTTTTTATTATACATAGAAAACACCCAGACCTACGGAACAAATTTCTGCAGATCGTATACAAATTTGTTCCTAAGCGGTTCCGAACCCGCAACCTCTTGCGTCACAGGCGGACTCTCGCCCGCTGCGCCACAGAGGTCGTCATCAGGTGGGCCATCTGCTTGTTTCATCAGCTAGTTGTATAAAAACCGTGTTGCATACCATAGGAGCCACAGTTAGGTACTCCATCACACGCCGCCAAGGAGTCCACGCAGACGCGATCACCGGACACCTGGCACTCCAGCATCGAGCTTGGACAGCGCAGGTCACTTCTCAATAACTTTCGCGCACCAGTTATGATCACTGATAAGCTGCTTAACTGTGAAAAACTAAATTTTTACTTAAAACTGGATATTTACCACTTATGAGTTTGATTGTTTTCCGATATTTCGGCACAGTTGCATGCGCCATGATCACGGGTCGAACTGAAGTCCACACGAGTAAAGAGAGTGTTATTGGTGTCGATTCTGTTGTGCATAATCCTAAACTAACCTAATCTGACAGCTCTAAAATTGTATGCGTCCTTGTTGTTTTGGTCTTTTAGAAAGGGTGGCAATATTTTTAATGCTGTCAAATTAGGTTAAGTTAGGAAAATTAAACAACAGAACTGGCAACACTATCGAGCCCCAAACAAAGGAAAGCTTGTTATGGAAAAACGTACGGTTTATGTCCTTCGCCCCCCTCAACCCCCCATCTTGCCTATCATATATATAGAGTTCTACTAGCTATGCATACTTATGTTTTGGTATAAGTTATTACATACATACGGAACATTTTACTCGTAACCCACTGTGGTTACCACTTACATTAAAGTTGTTCAGTGACAGCACTATCCGGGACGAGTTGAACACATACACGTGTCGTTTGTGAGGCTGTGCGTCTACGCAGATGTTGTAGATCGCGTCTCCTACGTACTGTTTCAGGTAGCGTAGCGCTACGCGGCCGTGATGTATCTACGAAATAACTCATGCTCAATCTATTCTCCGTCTATTGAAACAATGCTTGTTCATAAAACTAATAATAATAATGCTGGACAATCTACACAGCACTATCTAGCCCCAAAGTAAGCTATATACTCAAAGGTTGTGTTATGGGTACCAGATAACTGATATATTTATACACATATATATTTATATAATACATTATATACTTAGGTACTTACATAGATATATTTTTTTTATTATACATAGAAAACACCCAGACCAACGGAACAAATTTCTGCAGATCGTACAAAAATTCGTTCCGAGGCGGGAATCGAACCCGCAACCTCTTGCGTCGCAGGCGGACTCTCGCCCGCTGAACCACAGAGGTCATCATCTAAAACTCTAGAAAGATAACGCATTGAAAAAATACAAGAGTAGTAGAGCTCTTTGTGAAGGGCTCGTCCGGGGAAGTACTACCACCACGCCATTTTCTGCCGCCAAGCAGCAGCGCTGTGTTTCGGTTTGAAGATTGTGGTCGCCGGTGTAATTACAGGCACATGAGGCTTAACATCTGTATGCCTCAAGTTGATGGACGCAGGGCAGTGCATCGTAGGGCACGTTCCTATTGTGCGTGACCTACGGGGCAGTGTTTTGTTTATAGGTGATGGTTATCACTTAACATCAGGTGGACCATCTGCTTGTTCCATCAGCTAGTAGTATAAAAAAAAAAAAAATACAAATACAAATACAAAATATATATTCAGTGAACTTAATGTGTTTACTTCGTCATCTTGCAACTCGACCAGCCTCGCAAACTCCTGCATGTCCTCCACGTTGAAAGCTCTCTTTTTGGTGGTTGAAGTTTTCGTCTCCGTCGACATAGTGTGCGGTCGACCACTGTCTATCGCTATTGCCTGGATAGCCCTTTTCTTGCGTTCTAATCTATAATTATGAAGAGTTTATACTTATCTACAAGACTAACGACTAGTCATCATAATCATCAGCTTGAAGGATATAATAATATTTGACGACCTCAGTGGCGCAGCGGGCGAGAGTCCGCCTGCGACGCAGGAGGTTGCGGGTTCGATTCCCGCCTCGGAACAAATTTGTCTACGTTCTGCAGAAATTTGTCCGTGGTTCTGGGTGTTTTTGTATAATAAAAAATATCTATCTATGTAAGTATATAATGTATTAAATATATCAGTCATCTAATAGTATCCATAACACAAGCTTTGAGTATCTTACTTTGGGGCTAGATGGTGCTGTGTGGATTGTCCAGCATTATTTATTATTATTTAATATGCCTCCCTTATATATATCCAGGAAAAAACGTTTGGAAAAGCCTTCTTCACCCACCTACTTCACGCGATCATCACAATGTCAGCGTATCGGATGGTATGCGTCCTGGTTTTTCTTTGAGCTATTGGCCTGTCGTCAATTACCTGTTAACTATGTTATTCATATAAAAGAAAAAAATTACAGAAAAAATAAATTAACATAAATAAACGAAAACAAATACCTTACTCACAAACTAAATTAAGTAAGACTATAAAATATATGTATAAATCGTTATTAAATAATAAATAATACATAATACGTTACGTTTTCATACCCATGACACTTATGTTATATTATAACAACTATGACGGTACATTTCCTGTAAGTAATGTTGCTCCATGTAGGTATTACTCGTCAACTGCACAAGTACTTACAGCTCCTTCCTATATGTTTCATTTAGCGATGACCAGCCGACGTCGCTTTTGTTTACAACATTGTACGGGACACTTTGGTTCAGAAGTAGAGCCATGCCCGGCGCTGCTTGTACTATGTTCTCCCAAGACTCGTGGTCCACTAAAGAAATTGGTGGTACAGTTTGTCTGCAGGATATTAAGAACATAATTATTAGCCCCTACATTTTGCTGTGAAGGCTGTCAAATATGACCCGAACATTATATCTGCACGTTACTGACTACCAGTTTAGATATTCTCAAGAGTATCTACCAAGTAACATGACATAAATTGTAAAATATTTTTACTTGGGCATTTCATTAGTCTTTGCTTCCTTGGATGGTTCGTTACTACTGGTGGTTACGTTCATTTGTGAAGTCAGCTTAGTTATATGCATTTCTCCTGATATGTTTTCTAAAATAAGATTTAAATTAAACTTTAAATAAAAGTATTCATTATTTTATTACAAAAGCCAGTAGTGTGATTCGTAATGTGATTCCCAAAGCTTTCCTAAGCTTTGCTCTAAACGGAAAAGCTTTGTGCTGGTTGGCACTGTGTAAAAAAATAAATAGAGCATTTTTCTCTCAAGTGAACGGCATTCTCCCGTCTTGCTCTACATACTTACTGGGTATAGATGCAGACAGAGAAGTACTTGTTATCGTTCTCACTAAACTGCTTTCTGTTTTCTGGCTATTATGTTGTAAAGAAACTGAATGAATCGTTTTTGTTATCTGTGTTTTGTTTCTGGTTATTGATGTTAGATCTTTATTTTTATTTCTCATTACTCTGCAATAATTGCACTTGTTAGTAGACTTGTTAGAATGTTCACCAATTTATATTATAGACTATCTACTAACATAAACATAACTAGGTATATTTTAAAATGAGAAGTCAACTCTCTCGTCCCGAAATCTCCAAAACTAAATGGCCAGAATTTTTACACAGTGCTTGAGCAAAATTTTCAAAATTGTAAAACTAGCGTGATTTGAAGTGTTCGTTTGAGACATTGAGAACGATTTTTATTTTTATACAATTTGTTATATACATTAGCAAAAGAACCAAGCTGATGGCCCACCTGATGTTAAGTAGTAATCATCACCTATATACAAGTTAAATAATTATTTTTCTAAATAAATTATTATTTACTTGCGATCCGCCCGCGCGCCCCTGCTTCGCACGGGTGCACATATCATGGATGTATTATACATATAAACCTTCCTCTTGAAATCACTCTATCTATTTAAAAAAAACCGCATCAAAATCCGTTGCGTAGTTTTAAAGATTTAAGCATACATAGGGACATGGGGATATAGGGACAGAGAAAGCAACTTTGTTTTATACATGTAGTGATCTAAATGTGAACACTGACTTGAAGAGGCTCACTGTACTTCGAGGCAAAGGAGTGATCACCTGAATCGTTGTAAACGGTAATAAATCACTTGATATCAATTTGTCGGCATTGTATACCGATATGTTTGGTTCTAGGTAAACTGTAAAATTAAAACAATGTGTTTAAAACGGTTTTTTTTCTATCTCCATATTAACTGACGTGGATTGTTTCGATGAAACTTGGATTATACAAAATTGTAACCCGGAATTATGGGTATACAACATTATTGAGCTTCTTTTTAACCGGGCTTACCTGGTTAAAAAGAAGCCCAGTAATTAAAAAAAAAGTCTTCCACGCACTTTTTTTTTCGAGTGGTACGTAACACAGAAGCAAGGCCTCGGCCGGATACTAGTTATTTGTAAAAAAAAGTGCATAGAAAAGACTTTTATTTTGGAAAAAAAATCATTAGTGAGGGTCTTCACGCACACAAACACCCCTTCTAAATCTCATAAGTCCATTCCATCCAAAGGTTGTCTGGTAGAGATCGCTATTTAGCAATAACTCAGCCCATTGTACTCTGTAGTTTTAAGTTTGTTTTTTGTTATATCCATTATGTGCAATAAAGTATTTTCTTTATAGGGAAAATTTGTATAAGAATGCATTTTTTCATGAATTCTGATTTCCTGTACCATTATTAGATATTCTTCATTCTTCTTTACCAATTATAAAGTTAAGAGCACATATAATGTAATACAATGAAGTTGTTAATAAATCATGTAAGCTTGATATATACCATAGATTTAGGAACTTACTAGAATTATAGTTGATGTTTGAAATATTTTCTGCAATCTTCGATTTTATTCTGTCCTTATTATTTAGATGGCTATCATTATCATGTTCTTTTTCTTCATAATACTTTTTATTTTTTATTGACTCCATTAATTCGTCAATCACTTCCCAAGAATTCCGTGCGTCACTTGTAAGTTTTTTATTAGATCTCATTGTTGTAGGAAACACATACTTTGTAAATATATTGCTTCTAGTTATTGTACTTTGGAATTTTCTATAAGAAAAAGAAAAGTCAAAACACAAATAACGGTACCAACACAAAAAAAAGCGATTTCATGCGGTGCGATGCCGCTTGCTCTCTCTCTCTCTCTCTCTGCGAGCTCGCAAATATTTGCTCTCTTTCGATAATTGCGATTCGATGCGAATTCAAACGAATTCGCAGTTATGTGTGGGCGCCCTAATACCTACATAGTCTTTAGTATTTTTATTCAGTAGACTCGATTCATAGCTTTCGATATTATTACAAAAAAAAACATAAATACAGTCTTACTGTCGCTATATAGTCTCACTTTAACAAATTAGCTTTAAAAATAAACTTAATTTATTTAAGTTATTTTCGTTTTTTTACAAAACAACTACAAACTAACAGCCTGGGCCAAATCGTTTGAATATGCCAGTTATTTGCTTAACATAAAGGCAATGCATTAACTTAAATATTACATGCAATAAATAAATGAACTTGAACTTGAACATAAATAGATTATTTCATGTTCAGACTTAGACCCGAAATATTTATAAATTATGTATAGGTACATAATTTCATATAGCATTCTGCCAAATATGCTTACGGATACAGCTACCTAGGTAGGTACTCATCAGGCCATACATTGCTCGTCTTTAATTATGTAGTAGGTGAGCGTCATTTTTCTTTGCCTTTGTGTATCCGTGTGTAAGTTGCAACTTACTTGTAAAATCGAACTTTGGTAGCTTTGTTTCTCCCAAAACTTAATCGTCTGTTTGCATTCGTTCTGTGTCTCTCGTAGGTTGATAATTGTAATCTAAAACAATGTAAAATAATATTTAATAGTATATGGGTAGCTTATAATATATTTTTTATGTTAGAAATAAAATAATTATTATAAATGAAGATTATTATTAGGTAATATGAAAATAAGAAAATGTTTACAATCATTTTCATAAGATACACCACTAGGTATTTTGTAACTACCAGAAAAAAATTAAGGATAGTTTCAGCAGAGGCTACTAAGTAATCATAGTAGCGTCGTCAGAACTTCGAGTTTTGCTTTTATCCAAAAACGCGACAAATGTTACAAAATATGTTCCCAAAATACTTCACAAGTAACAACCTCGTACATATTGCGTATGAGGTGGACCTGAGAAGTATTTTCTAGTAATGTGCCCATAAAATGTGTGCATGTCTCCAGCTTCCTCATATTGAAAATGTAATTTCTATAAATGCCAATATTTAAAGCATAATTAGTGCACTCATAGATTTGAATCATAATTTAGCTGCCAAATAAACAACGATGCTATAAGCTTATAATAGTGTGTAAGCTGGAGTAACATGTCTCCAGCTGCCTCAGTCAGTGTGGGCAAACGGCTAATGATAGAGATATATAGTAAACGCAAGGATTTAGTACCTATTTAGTGCACCTGGTACCAAAAATTTCAGGTCTGTAGCTAGGAAACTCTTCGAGTTATAAGACTTTATCAACGTGTAAGCTGGAGTAACGATACGTGAAAAAGCATATGCTCGTTCTCTGGAATGGCTGGAGCTAGCAGGTTGCTTTAAGTCTCCAGATTTAGTACCAAACGAATTAGCGAGGTACCAAATATTTGAAGTGTCTCTGTTCAAAACTCTATGAGTTACAAGCTTTTCCAGCTTTTTTTGTTTGTCCAGCTTGCACATGTTGGAGCTCAGCAACCACAATAGGTACAGACTCGGTTCATGTCTCTGAACCGAGCTATGAATTAGTGCACTCGGTACCAAAAATTTGGAATCTCTAGGACAAGCAGTTCTGTTGTAATCAGCAAAATAACATTTTACCGCTAAAAATTCAAAGCATTTCGACGCGACCACAAAAATGATGCGTTGCCGCTCTGAAGGTGATACTACGCGCCAGTCACTGGTTGCGTCTATTTTATTTTTTGTTTTTGTCACATCCGCATGAACATCCGCATTATTGGTGCGATGCGGATGTCCAAATCGATGCGGAAGAAACATACATAGATACAAGAGGTGCGTTTTTACTGGTAGGTAGCCCCTCTTTTTACCTTTTTGGCAGTGTTAAAATAACGGAGTTGTATCTGTATCTACATAGGTACCTACTCAAAGCGCCAGTTCTTTAACACCTACCACAGTACCCATAGGAGAAGTTAAGTAGTAAAACTAATAAATGATTAGGTACCTACGTAAATCTAAATTTACCTAATTATTTATTTAACTGCTACCTACCATAATACTGGTTTATATAGGTAGGAAGGATTCGTTTTTGCAAATCAAAAACCTCTCAAATTTGAATGACTTGACTTAGGTCTGATGACGATTCACTTGACATGACACTAGCAAGATTAGATTGGCTGTCAAACTGTCAAAATACGGACGGACGGACATGCTTCTCGCTCCCTGCCTTGCCTGCAAATTCTGCAATATATATAATTGGTATATTTTAACCTCTCAAATTCGAATGACTTGACTTAGTTTGATGACGATTCACTTGACATGACACTAGCAAGATTAGATTGGCTGTCAAACTGTCAAAATACGGACGGACGGACGTGCTGCTCGCTCCCTGCCTTGCCTGCAAATTCTGCAATATAATTGGTATATTTTATCAAAAAAAAAATATAAAATGTCAAACCATACCAAACTATTTAATTGATGAGATATGGCAACATACAACGCCCCGCTCTTCAACGCACATCGGAAAGAGAAGGGTATAATAATTATGCCTTCAGAAATTTAAAGGACTGAGTGCATACAAAAAAGACTCTTATCGCGGGTAAAATACGTTCAAATCCGCAGAGCGTAATATCACCTTCAGAGCGGCAACGCATCATTTTTATGGTCGCGTCGAAATGCTTTGAATTTTTGGCGGTTAAATGTTATTTTGCTGATTACAACAGAACTGCTTGTCCTAGAGATTCCAAATTTTTGGTACCGAGTGCACTAATTCATAGCTCGGTTCAGAGACATCAACCGAGTCTGTACCTATTGTAGTTGCTGAGATCCAACATGTGCAAGCTGGACAAACAAAAAAAGCTGGAAAAGCTTGTAACTCATAGAGTTTTGAACAGAGACACTTCAAATATTTGGTACCTCGCTAATTCGTTTGGTACTAAATCTGGAGACTTAAAGCAACCTGCTAGCTCCAGCCATTCCAGAGAACGAGCATATGCTTTTTCACGTACCGTTACTCCAGCTTACACGTTAATGAAGTCTTATAACTCGAAGAGTTTCCTAGCTACAGACCTGAAATTTTTGGTACCAGGTGCACTAAATAGGTACTAAATCCTTGCGTTTACTATATATCTCTATCATTAGCCGTTTGCCCACACTGACTGAGGCAGCTGGAGACATGTTACTCCAGCTTACACACTATTATAAGCTTATAGCATCGTTGTTTATTTGGCAGCTAAATTATGATTCAAATCTATGAGTGCACTAATTATGCTTTAAATATTGGCATTTATAGAAATTACATTTTCAATATGAGGAAGCTGGAGACATGCACACCCATAAAATTGGTCCCGTTTTTTGGCTAAAAATTAAAAAAAACCCAATAAAGTTAAAAAAATGTATTGATCGTGCTATAACCATAAGTAGCCTCTGCTGAAACAGTCTTTAATTTTTTCCTGGTAGTTACAAAATATGGGTGTACCTACCTAAGTACTAACATTTAAAATCGGTAGAAACTGCCAGAACAGACCGCACTCCCCGCATTCTCCGCTGCGTTGTCGCCAGGATAAATGTTTACAAAAAAATGTTAGCAAATGTTTTATTTTGTTACAAGGTGCTTATCTTACCTAGGATCTGGGGTGAATTTTTCTACCACGTCCAATTCATACCGAGGCTCTTGGTCATAGCCTCGTCGGCCTTCGTCGGTCTGCTTCCTCACAGATAGCTGAACCAGAGGCAGGATACTGGTGTCGTACTTGACTCCTGGTCTGAAACATTGCAATAGGTAGGTGCATAGGTACTTTGAAGATTTTTTTACGAAATACAGTTTTTATTTACGAAATACAGGACAAAAACAATTTATAGTTTGCAAACCGCCGCCCGGTCTGAAAGCTCGATCAAAGCTAATCCGTCTTAAATCATCTGACTCTCCGTCTGGTGACAGACCGACATACGGATAGCGGAGTCTTGGTAATATGGGTCCCGTTTTACCCTTTGGGTAAGGAACCCTAAAAATTTCTAAGCACAAATAATATTACTTAGACTTTCATTTATTTTCACCACCATCATTATTGATGGACATAAACGCCTCTCCTATACATTTCGAGGAAAAACGATTCTGCCCTCTATCCATCGACCGACTACCCGCGATCCTTACTATGTCGTCGGTCCATCGGGTAAAAGGGCGTCTCACGTTCCACCTTCCAACTGTAAGTATGTACCTACCTACTTTACTTTTAGTGGTTTTTTTAATTGTACTAACATTGGTGTTACATCATATTGATAATCAAATGCTTCTTCTAAGTCGAAAGCCTTAGTTGCCTGCTCAAAGCCAGGCACCAGGTCCGCGGACACATCTACGAGAGGTACCTCCACTCGAATGTACTCTTGAGTTACCTTCGGATCAACGTATGTAGTCGGTGCAGGTGACGTCGTTGTTTCTACGTATTCTTCTGAGCTATACGAGTATCACAACAACGGTAAGTTTAAAAGTGCTTGCGGTTTGAATGTGTAAGCTGTAAAAGCATTAGGCATGCATGATGAGATGATGACGTAACAAAGGATCAAACCAACTCATATTTAAATAGTGGAAGGTATATTAACGCTACCCAAAATATTTTAATCTGAAGTATCTATCTCCTAAAAGAGTTTCTCAAAAATAATATGACTATAATAATAATGCTTTTTGGAAAAAAGCTATAGAAACCCAGCTAGGTAAATAGGTCCCTACTCGTAAATATTTGACGACCTCAGTGGCGCAGCGGGCGAAAGTCCGCCTGCGATGCAGAGGTTGCGGGTTCGATTCCCGCCTCGGAACCAATTTGTGTATGATCTGCAGTAATTTGTTCCGTTGGTCTGGGTGTTTTCTATGTATAATAAAAAATATCTATCTGAGTAAGTTATAACATCCCTACTTCCCTAATAATATTATTTTTTTTTCTACTAATATTATAAATGCGAAAGTAACTCTGTCTGTCTATCTGTCTGTTACGCTATCCCGTTTAAACCTCTCAACCAATTTTGATGAAATTTGGCACTGGGAAAAAAGGGATGAAGAGATTAAAAGTACGCAGACGAAGTCGCGGGTACCAGCTAGTATTAAATATATCAGTTATCTAGTACCCATAACACAAGCTTTGAGTAGCTTACTTTGGGGCTAGATGGTGCTGTGTGTATTGTCCTGCATTATTTATTTTATTGATCTAAATTTGATTGAGTGAGCGAAGCGAACTCTTGGGCGATTGGGCATTTTATGTGTGTATGTATGTATGTTTGTCCGACGATAACTTGAGAACCGTTTATCCGATCTGCATGAAATCTGGTAAGTCGATAGCTTGTACTTGAGAAAATTACTGGTAAGTATATGAGTAAAATCGGATACGGGGTTACTAAAATATGGGGGTTTTTAAGGGGGCGAAAATTAAAAAAGTTACACAAAAAAATAAAGTTATATATGTCATATGAAAGGGTTTGGTTTGGACATTCCAAAACCATTTAATTTTTTTCTAGGCAGCCCAGTTTTTTTTTTTTTTTTTTATACAACTAGCTGATGGAACAAGCAGATGGCCCACCTGATGTTAAGTGGTAACCATCACCTATAAACAAAACATTGCCCCGTAGGTCACGCACAATAGGAACGTGCCCTACGATGCACTGCCCTGCGTCCATCAACTTGAGGCATACGGATGTTAAGCCTCATGTGCCTGTAATTACACCGGCGACCACACTCTTCAAACCGAAACACAGCGTTGCTGCTTGGCGGCAGAAAAAGGCGTGGTGGTAGTACTTCCCCGGACGAGCCCTTCACAAAGAGCTCTACTACTCTTACTACTTTGAGATACAACAAAAAAGTTAAATTAAGATAACCAACGACCGAAGAGCTCTCATTTCTAAGAGTTTCGTTGGCATCAAGGTTTTTCTACTGGTCATTCAGTTCCTTTGCTTTTTCAAATAAATTCCTTTGCTTTTCGGAAAATAAATTAATAAGGTACTTGGTTCTCATTAAATGGTGATAGCGACCTGTTCTGATGATCGAGCCAAGGTCTGTTCAACGGAACTCTTCAATAAATAGGCCAATCCAGTTGAAACTTGGTTACCATACTTAGTTAGTAGGTGGCAGCCAGAGTCTAACCACAAAGTTTGGACTTGCCTCTGACTACTACTTACTTATATTTTCGGAGCGTTCGCGTCGCGTCACGAAATCTCATGTCGAGGCGAACTACTAGTTATTATAAATAACACCCAGACTGCACAAAATATGCAGGTCATACAAACACTCGCCTCGCTGCGGGAACCGAAGCCGCATTTCGACGTCTAGAGTCACTTCTAATAAGACGTTTCAAAGTGGTCCTTGTGATTTTATTGAATAAATACCTTTTGACTTTGATTTCTAGCGTCTCAATCGAAAATTCATCAGCACTGTGCCATGTCACGTCTCATCTCAGACATCGTTATGTAAAGTACATAAATGAAGAAAAGGCACACACCTCCTCAGCATTACCTACAATACAGTAGAGATAAACCATTCTAAAAATGCACGCCCCTCTACCCGCCTTTGCTTTGCTTGTGTGGGTGAAGGCATTTTTAGAATGGTTTATCTCTACCTAGATAGGTACCTACATCAAAAGTTAAGATAAAGATGACGAGGTACTTGCATCGCCTCAGTTGGCTCAGTGGTCGGCTGAGTAGTCTTCAGCGTGTAGATCTTGGTTTCCGAAGGCTTCTGCTTTAGCATATCTTCGAGTAGCACAGTCCAGTACCCACCGAATGTCTCCCCCATTTCATACATCAGGAGCTGAGGGTTGTCCGTAGCGCAGGTGTCGGCGAGACTTTCGTCGGCGTCAGAGGGTAAGGTGATTACCATGATCATGTCGCTGCCTGCTTCTGACCTTGATAGTAGGAGCTTTTTGAAATAACTACAAATAGGTATGTACTTAGGTATCTATAGTATAACAAACATTTTTGTTGCTTTTGATATTCTCTGACGCTATGAAATCCTTGTAGCATAGGAATTGGCCGGCCTTATCTACGCTTAGGTAAGTAGGTACCTAACTCCGAAAGGAAAGCCGATTTCGGTAGCCGCGGAAGTAAATAAATCTAGTGAAATAGGTAACTAAGAGGCAAGCCAACCTGACACTAATGAAGCAGTTGTAGGGCTGATCTAATTTCGTGAAATGCAATATGAAGGAACTGGCTTCCACTGCATTTCTCCCGAGGAAGATGGACGGTATCACTCGCCGTTTGCAGTACTCCGACAGATCTTTTTCATAGAAGAGTTTCTTGACGTCCACGCTGAGGATGCCATGATTCAAAGTTAAGATTGCCAAGAACATGTTGTACAAAATCATGCTATTAAACATCAGAATCTTGACCATCTAGATGGTCAAGATTCTGAAATTATATTAATATATACTAGCGACCCGCCCGCGCGCCCCTGCTTCGCACGGGTGCAAATATCATGCATGTATTATACATATAAACCTTCCTCTTGGATCACTTTATCTATTAAAAAAACCGCATCAAAATCCGTTGCGTAGTTTTTAAGATTTAAGCATACATAGGGATATAGGGACAGAGAAAGCGACTTTGTTTTATACCTACTATGTAGTGATAGTGATTCTTTATTGATCGAGTGAGCGAAGCGAACGAAGATCTTACAATCAACTTGGGCGATTTGGCATTTTATGTATGTATGTATGTTTGTATGTTTGTCCGACGATAACTTGAGAACCGCTTATCCGATCTGCATGAAATTTGGTAAGTGGATAGCTTGTACTTGAGAAATTTACTGGTAAGTATATGAGTAAAATCGGATAAGGGGTTATTAAAATATGGGGTTTTTAAGGGGGCAAAAATTAAAAAAGTTACACAAAAAAATAAAGTTACATGTCATATGAAAGGGCTTGGTTTGGACATTCCAAAACCGTTTTTATTTTTTTTCTAGGATGCTTGCTTTTAGAGTTACAACAAAAAAGTTAAATTAAGATAACGAACGAACTAAGAGCTCCCATTTCTAAGAGTTTCGTTGGTATCAAGGTTTTTCTACTGGTCGGCCAGTTCCCTTGCTTTTTAATAAAAAAAATTATTGAAATAAATTAAAAAAGTTCTCAGTTCTCATAAAATGTTGACAGCGACCTGGTCTGATGATGGAGCCAAGGTCTGTTCAACGGAACTCTTCAATAAATCGGCCAATTGAGTTAAAACTTCTTTACCATACAAAGTTGCAGTCAGCGGTTACAGTTACACAAAAAAAGCGGTTACAGCGGTCAGTGGTAGACAGACGCAAGTCCAAGCATTGTGTTTGGTATAACGGACAAATTAAATACAGCTGTTGAACAAAGGAAGAAACAAATACTGCACTCTTTCGATGTCACCAAAGGATTTTGATCTTTCTGATTACTAGGTACCATCTATGTCTATGTACTTAAATTTTCAGAGCTTTCGGATCGCATCACGAGATCTCAGTTCGGGGCGAACTACTAGTAATAATAAAATAATATATAATATTGTTTTGCATAGTTAGAATAAGCTTCCGCTAAAACAAGTAAGTACCTAGGTTCCTACCAATTTTTATCAAAAAACTTCTAGGTAAATATTAGACATCAAGTTATTTAAAATGAATCGTGGTACCTACCTACTACAACGGATAATGAAGTAGGATCAACGATAGGGGTCGCGTGACCCGCAGGCAGCGCAACTCTAATCGGAGCGTTTAGTAGTAGGGGGAAAGTTTAGTAAAAAATATATTGAAATACTGTAGGTAAGGGAAGTGCGGGTGCACATTATATTTATGTAAGTATAGATGCATTTAATTGAAAAATTAATTTAAATTTTAGCTGTAAGTATGTAGGTACCAACAAAATAGAATAGAAAAATGTTAATACCTACTACAACAGAGGTTAGTAGGTACAACTAAAATATGACGATCAAAAAGGCCACTTCTGAATATGAAAAGCTCAAGCGATGTGATAGCAGCAGCTACATTACTACAACATCTATTATATGTCGCGTCAACCAAAAAGAACGCTGGAAACCAGTTGAGGTGATATTATTTGCGCCACTGCTAGCTATATAAATAGCAGGTAGGTACAATGGATAAAAGATTGTCGGCGTTTGATGCCATTTTGATAATCGCCATTTTGGCGCTGAAAGTTCCAAGTTCAAAAACATTCATTCTTCTTCTTTTTACCCGAGTGCAAGGAATTTGGGTGTGTATCTATCTGTATGTATGTAAGGTATGTATGTACTTCTCTATTCCGTGTAGGTACCTATCCATCCTTCCTTTTATAACCTACCACGTAGCTACCAAACGGCTGGATGGATTTTGATGATTCTGGTATCAAAATCAAGAGAGTGATAGTGTTTTCAAATAATGTATCAGTTTTTGATTTAAACCCTCAAAAACCAAACCAGAACGCAAAATTCGATAGATCACTTTAGCGAACTAGGCCATGAGTGATACTAAAACAAATCATATAAAACCTTCTCTATGGTCATACAAATCGTTTAGAAAAACCGCATCAAAATCGATGAAGCCGTTTCGAAGATATTACTTAAGATTTTTTGTTATAAAAAAATGTGATTGTTGGTAACCCCAAAGTGATCAAAATGAGCTAAACAACCACAGGCGTCAATAAATTGAGCTATGGAAGCTGTCGATAAAAGTAAAAATAATTTGTAATTTAATCATTTTATCCTACATTTACCCCGTTATGGAGCATAATGCTCGGAGGTGGAAACATTTTAGTATGACCATGTAAAAAATTATGAAAAAATTCGAGTGTCATCTTTCGTTGGCCACTGACCAAGGAATTTGAATACAAGTACATATTCAAATTCCTTGCCACTGACCAAGACACTAACACTAGGTATGTACCGTTACCTTTATATGTATCTAAGATGGCGGAAACCTGAAACAGTTTATTTTTTAGAAGAATAATTTTAAAACCCTCTAAATAAAAAAAAAGAATAATTTTTTTCGTCAGCTGCTCATTTTTTGTTGTACGCAACTCTTGCATCAGCTGATTGTCAAACTGACATTATACTCTTGAACTGACATTTGACATTACTGACATTTATTTATTATGCTGAACAGCTGACTGACTAATACTTTCATAAAAGGTGCAAGCAAGCGGTGTGAAATTTTTTAACAATCTAAACAAATCATGCCCATTACAGAATATGTGTCGTCGCTAGCGGAGAACCCTTATTTCGGTGCTGGTTTCGGTCTTTTTGGTATAGGAGCTGGGGCGGCTGTACTTCGAAAAGGATTTCAAACCTCAGTGCTTTTGTTTAGAAGGCATTGCATGATCACACTTGAAGTCCCTTGCCGCGATAAATCGTATCAATGGTTGTTGCAATGGATCACACAAAAAGGAGCAAAACACACTCAGCATCTTAGTGTAGAAACATCCTATCTACAAAAAGATACAGGTCAAATAAAAACAAAATATGACTTCATCCCAAGTGTTGGTCAACATTTTTTCAGGTAAGGTTCCTACCGTATTAATTATTTTTAGAGAAAATTTCATATTTCTAAAGTATTTGTAACTATTTACTACATTTTCAACCACTTTCAGTTATGCTGGATCATGGATAAAGGTAGATCGAACGAGAGAACAACATACTTTGGATTTGCATATGGGAATTCCATGGGAGACTGTAACTTTAACATCATTTGGGCGTAACAAGCAACTGTACTATGATATTCTTGAAGATGGTAATTAGAAACCTGCAGAGGCTTTAAAATTCATAGCTTTCTTTGTATGTGAATGTGTAAAAATAAACATTAATGACACATTTTATGGAATACATACCTTTTGAATATACTACAGATTGAAAAAGCTAAATAAGATTGCATATAAGAAAAAGAGCATTACATAAGTGTACCCTTTATAACCTTGATTGTACTGTATGTAATATACAGTGCAATAAAGTTTGTAAAGGGTATTTTTTAAGCCTTCTCTATTTTTAGCAAGGAATATGGCTCTGAAACAACATGAGGGATTGACACTGATGTACACAGCCATGGGCTCGGATTGGCGGCAGTTTGGACACCCTCGGAAACGCCGCCCACTGGATAGTGTTGTACTTAGATCAGGCTTAACTAACAAAATTAAAACTGACTGCTTGGACTTTATTCAGAGCCCTCAGTGGTATACTGATCGAGGAATACCCTATAGGCGAGGTATAATTTTATTTATATTCTCACTTAAAAAACTTAAAAAAAGTATTATCAGCTATCTGGTTCCCAAAGTACAAGCTTTGGCTTAGATTGGGGCAAGATAGTGCTGTATGGAATGTCCACCAATACTTGTTTATTTGTTTTTCTTTATTCAGCTCAATATTCCAAACTAATCCTAATGATTGTCCTAAATAAAGACTAAATGAATTTGTAATCCATGTAAGTAACTACCTACAACTGCAATAATTAATTTAATTACAGGCTATTTATTATATGGTCCCCCTGGGTGTGGCAAATCATCATTTATCATGGCACTAGCTGGGGAATTGGAGTACAACATTTGTGTCTTAAACTTATCAGAAAGAGGACTAACGGATGACAGACTCAATCATCTTCTCAGGTATGTGATTTGAAACTGGATACAAAAACAGTTCTCAGAAGTAGATGAGTTTTGGAGATGTCCAATCACTCTTTTTACATAGGTAGTAGGTACCTTACCTACCTACTTCCTACTAATATTATAAACACGAAAGTTTGTAAGTAAGATGGATGGATGGATGTTTGTTTGTTATTCTTTCACGCCGAATCGGATGAACGGATCTGGATGAAACTTGGCAGAGATAGATTATAGTCTGGAATAGCACATAGGCTCTTTATATCCCGTGGGAATGCCGGGATTTAAATCTGCGCGGTTGAAACCGCGGGGCGCAACTAGTAATTTATAAATTTGTACCATTTAGATCGTTATTAAAAAAACTATTTTTCAGTGTTGCACCCCAACAATCAATAATACTCCTTGAAGACATAGATGCAGCCTTTCTATCAAGGGAAGATACTCCTAGTCAAAAAGCGGCTTATGAAGGCCTCAATCGAGTAACATTTAGTGGACTTTTGAATTGCCTGGACGGTGTGGCGTCGACAGAAGCCAGGATAGTGTTCATGACTACTAACTATCTAGAAAGGTATGTGCAATTTCTGAATTAAAGTATCATAAACATCATCATCATATCATAAATACATCCCTAAGATTCATTCGTTGGATTTGAACACGAACGGCGATGAAGCGGCATCCCCATATTGCCGTATCAAGGAAAGGTCGCGGGTTCGAATCCCACTCGGTTAATAAGTCAGGCAGGATGTAGAAAAGTAATGGCAACTTTGGTTCCTTTGCAGTTAGTTAGTTGCCTATGCCTCAAGGTAGATCTTCAAATAAAGCTCAAGGCTTCGATCAAAAGAGGTGATTAAGAAAATTTATCTTTACATTTACAATACAAAAACGTTATATATATTTAGTTTTACAACTTACCTTTGTCGCTGACAGTAGCTATCTATGTCGTAAACGAACCACCGAGAATATTTGATTAATAAGTATGTACCTAGTCTTCCCCTGTCGCGCAATTAACTATGCAATCTAGAAGGAGTAAATACGACCAACAGCTACAAATGAGACTGGTAACTGGAATTACAAAATCAATGAGGCTTTACACATCTGCGCCTCAAGTAAAAGACGAAGCGATATCGTCGTCCCTAATAAAAGTTTGATTTTCAGGTTGGATCCAGCTTTGATAAGGCCAGGTCGTGTAGACATGAAAGAATACATTGGATTCTGTGATGAAGAACAAATTGAACTCATGTTTCTGAGATTTTATAAAGGCGACGAGGCCGCTACACATTCGAAAATATTTGCGAAAAAGTAAGTACCTACCTGCCTAAGTTCGGATAAGGTTTTGATTTTTAAAGATTTAACCTGTTTGATAGGAAGTTATACAAGATGTACCTACGTAATTCCAAAATCATTTTTCGTTATTTTCCAGTGTATTGGACATGAAGAAAGCTGTCAGCCCCGCACAAATACAAGGATATTTCATGTTCCATAAACACTCAGCTACTAAAGAAGTACTTTCAGATATTGAAACAATATGGACTCTTGGTTGAAAATGTTTATTGTTTAGAAATAAAGTGGAAGAAGTTGTATCAAATACAGCTAAGTACCTACCTACCTACCTGCCTTACTTTTTTTAACTTCTAGGTACTGTCTAAAATAAATTCCTACACTATTATAAAAGAGGAAAGTTTTGTATTTTGTAGGTACCTATGTAACGAATAGGCTCAAAACTACTTACTGCCGATACTGCCGAGTAGGTACTGTCCGATTCCGAAAATTCTTTCACTATTAGAATCTTTCATTATCCCTGAGTAACATTTTAGAAATATATAATGATCACTACTAAAACAATAATAATTAGACAATTAGGCCCCAGGACCAGGATAAGTACCATTAATGGTTCAACGGCAAATAGAAATTGCCACAGTAACATCAATGGTACCTACTGTCTAGATAGACTAAAATCTCACAACCTTTTTAGAGATTTTAACAAACACAAGAACCTGTTTGTGTATTCCCTTACCTCTGAACTAATTCTTTGAGCATTATTTAACAGTTTAGGTACAACTTCCCCGCGATAGATTTTTAGTATCTCCCATTGCCAATTAGCAGATATCTTTGTCATGTTAATGTTCTCTTCGTTTTTATCTTTTATTTTCATGCAGAAAGTGTTGTTAGAACAAAACAGTGACAAGCATAGGATAACCGGTTGATCTTTGTTTTCTTGTCTATAGTGTACTTTGAATTTTATTAGGGTATTGAAATCAGCCGACAGGGTAACATCGGTATCCAGCAAACAGATATTGTGAACCTGTAACAGCGTTCTGAAGTATTTGAATGGTGAACTTGTTTTGGTATTCGGCAATTCTACAGTGTCCAATAAAATAAAGTCATCGCAATCGTATGATGCATGAGGGCTTGAGCTCATAATATTTGCACCGTTTTGCGGCAGCTGTTGGTTTAGTGTTTCAGGCGCGGAAGGCTGGTTCATTCGGTTCAGAGTTTCCGTCGACATAAGCTCTGTTACGGATTTCACTTTTATTCTAGGAGCCGGTTTTGGGTTTTCGCTGCTAGAATTTACAGTGATGCTGTTGGAAATGGAATTACTCCCATTGTTGATACTATTTTCTTTATCATTTAATATGTTTTGATCCTGAGAAACCGCTAATGATGTCGTAAATGTTATTACTGGCATTATCATGTTATTTTCGAATCCTGAAGAGGTCACCTCTGAGAGTTCGTTAACGTTGACCTCTAAAGTAGGCATGTTAGCGACACACTTTGATTTGTCCTTCTTTGCGTCGCTATTAAACTTCTTCGGAAGTTGTTTAGGATTAGCGACAGGGTTGGAGTTCAAAAGTTTTCTCGTATCTGTGTACCCTGTTGTGTTTAATCCTGGTGAAACGTTCAATCCAGTTTTTGCCGTTAAGCTTACTGTGTGTATTGTTTCAGAGTATTGGCGCCCTAGACGTGCTTCTACGCTTGATTCTTCAACTACGTTAGATTCCTCAACCACGTTAGATTTTCTATGTACACTAGTATCTCTAACTAAGCCTGAACCTCCAACAATAGATTTTTTTAATACGACTGTGCTTCCCTGTATGCTTAATTCTTCATCTTCTCTTGATGGTTTAACAAAACTTGTATTTGGTACTAAGGTCGCTTCCATGGGTCTATTAAGTTCTATCGGTTTTTCATACTTTTTATGGAATCCAGCAAAATCATTGATGTTCTTTTCATGAAAATTTCTAAGCCTTGGGATTATTTTTAAATAATTTGAATTATTTGAAACATCAAGCGGAGACCTTGACAGCCAAATAACATTCAGATTCAAGTGTTCCATATATTTCATCACACGAGTGCTGTTGAAATTACGTTTGTTAATAATTTGTCTCCCGATGCTTATCATCTTACGGTTCAGTTGCTCTAAGGAAGGCCTTTCTGGTTTTTCGTGTTTTTTAAGATATTTATTGTGAGTTGTATTAATCAGCTTAGCAACAGCGCCCATTTTTGCATGTATTGAATTCCTATTAGTCACTTTTGTTTTTTGATTTTTCTTAATTCCGTCATCGCTATCTGTGTCATCAATACTTATACACTCGTTTTCTTGAGATTTTTTCAACGTATTGTTTTCAAGAACTACTGTTTCGTTTGAGCTTCTAGAACATATTCTTCTTCGTTTGCGGCCCCGATGGCTTCCATTCAATACATTGTTTTTGAAAGATGAATCAGAGTTTTCATCTAAATTACTATCTTCTTTTTGGTTAACACTTTCGTTATCCGAAGTGTTGGTGCTATTATGTCCTACATAATTATACGCAATGTAATAATCTGAATTGCCTTTTGCAATAATTTTGTTTTTGCTAAAAACGACTTGATCTGTTGAGCCAGTAATATTAGGCTTATCGTCTATTTTCGACATTTGAACAACGCAGTAATCGCTGAGTACATCTGCATGCTTGGTCTTGAGATGTTTATGTTTGGCCTTGTGCTTTTCTACCGATTTCAATGAGATATAATGTAAATCACACATTCTGCACACAAATATCTTTTGGTATTCTTTTTTCCAGTCTTGTTTTTCAGTTATTTCAGTCGAGAGAAAGGCCGAATGCTCAGTCATGAAATTTTTAGAATCATAGTTACGAACTGACCCATGGGATGAGCTTGGTGACCCGCATATTCTTCTTTTTATTTCAAAACCATGATCTCGATCGCAGTTTTCAAGAAACTGAAATAAAAATATTTGATGTACCTAGATAACAAGAAAAATATAGTAGGTACAAGTAGGTATACTTCAGTATAGATAGGAACTATTTAGTACTAATAGGACATATACAGTGAATCGTCAATCATACAGATGTAGTACATAATGCTGACCAATGTTTTGTTTGAAACAGTGGTACAAGATGATGGACTCAGAGCACGATTTGCTTAGTATTGCATAATCGAGCACAACACCATTACTGGAGATTCCTCGTATGTTAATGAAGACATATTAATCGTTGCAACAACTGAGTTGGTAGGTATTCTACCTATAAACAGGGTGGATTTTTGATACGTTACAGAAAAACGTTCCTAGGAGATCCTAAACTTTTTGAGATATTCTGAACTGCATTCACAGATTTTAGAACACATGTACTAGAAATGACAGAAATCGTCACAAACTTTTCCTAAACATTTTGTACGGAGCAATTAATCAATTCGAAATATTGTTTGTTGCCAAAAGATCTTATTCCTTACTGGATAGATTTTACCCAAAGCATTTTATAACTAAGAAGGGAAGGGAGGATCTCCTATATAATTCAAGGGATTAAAAGGAGGGTTATCAGTACCCGTTATTAAATAAACAGGAAGCAAATTGATAGTTTCTTACATTACTTTCTTGTATTTGTTTCTTCAACTCATCCTGCTTTCCAATAAAAGATCTCTTTGTTTTGGCATAGTCCGAGAGAATGAGTTGACACTTTTTACATATAAGCTGCGGCAGTCCATCATAGGGCTTCACCTAAAAATTATCAGGTACAAAGATAATTATATAAATAAATATGGATTTATTAAACAACAATAAAAACCAATCAACGGTTCTGTTCTGACCCAACATGAAGTGGGAAAATGGTAGGAGACAATTAAATACTAGCTCTTAACCACTGACATACGTCTGACAGAGGTAGGTGAGATACTACCGATTATATTCTTCGGGTATTCTAGAACACTGCTGCCACTAACCCAAAGATTTGCTCCACTACTTTAAGAAGCTGGGCAGGCTGGGGTAAGGTTAGCAGGGACATAATGCACAATACACCCTACTGCGAGATGTCAGCATAGATCTTACTCCCACATTTAATAAGAATGCTACTAGCCAACCCTCTATTTTAGATCTGCAAATGCTTGTTTTTTTTAATACTATACCTATAAAAATAGTAACTTCACAAAAAATACAGTAGAGTATTTTTTTACAAACAAGCAATTTTTTAAGCAATAGGTACAGGTTAATTCTCTCTGAAATGCTAATTTGAGAGAGTATTGCTAGAAAGTCTAGTACATAGGAACTTACATTTATTTCAAAACAATAACAAATCTGCTCGCGGATAGATGGGTCTATTTGATAGGTTCCCAAATCCTCCAGACATAACCGGCATTTTATGAAGAGCTTTGGATTGACTTCAATCATGTTTATCTTGCTTGTCTTACTGAAAATAACAAGTAAAATCACAATAAGTATCAACTAAAATTATTTATCCTTCGATAGTTTAATCGGTAAGTTTTGTGTATAAGCAGCCAGCATGGCCAGTATTATACTTTATTATTTATTAATATCAACCCTGATAAACATGCCCAGTGACTGAAAAATAAATCCAGATGAAGGTAAGAAATATTGGGCTTGAGCCGAGCCTTGAACATAGTGATATTGATGTGTAGGAGAGCACAGGAACCACAGAACATAATATACAGGAACACTAATATGAGGAGAGGGAACTTGGTAGGTGAAACCTATACAAATAACATTACCTACCTACTTACATCGCTGAAAAAAAATCGTACTTCCCGCCAACAATTACATACTTTTGACGACTCGTTTCGAATCTTTTTGTTATCATTCAGTCAGTAGTAAACGTGTAACTTTATGTACATTTCATGTGCGGTGGCTGAGACTCGAGAATATCGACAGAGGAATTTGAAGAAACTTACCTGCACTTCATTTAATGAAGTAATTAATCTGTGAAGAATCGCACTTCAAAGAAATATAATATGTACTTCATTCACATTTTCACATTGCACATGCAGTTAATAACATCAAAGTAAACGTACTCAGTCATTATCTAAAAATAAGGTATTGTATTTTGCTATTTGCTAATTTGCGTGTTGCAAACCGGAAGCTCACTAGTTTATCATTTGTTGGTGGGGTGGGGATGAATGAAATAAATCGTTGAGTTAGTGCGCTCTATTGGGGAGTAGAAGTTTTAGCGTAAAGCGCACTCTAGCATTGAATAGTATAGTATAGAATAATTTATAGCCCGAAAGGAAACTAGATGGCGTCTTTGTGATAGAGGACGACCTAGAGAAACAACCTGAAAAAATTGAGCTAAACAATCACCAATTTAACATTATCTTTTAAAAATAAATCAAAAAATCTAATAAAAAAATTGAAATTAAGCAGGGTGACATCTCTCGTCGATTCAACTGAATGCAACTTCGGTTATAGAGCAGGATTCTTGGTAGTAATAAGTCAGACCTGTAGATGGAACCACGGTCGCTTATGTACCGTAAAAGTATGTCCAAAATATGTTCGTCGAGTGTGATTGGACTCCGATGGCGCAATTGGTAGCGTAGCCCCGTATCAAGGGGAAGGTTGCGGGTTCAAATCCCGCTCGGAGAATAACTTTTGGGATATTTTAAAATACTAGTTGTACCCCGTGGTTTCACCCGCGCAGAAATAAATCCCGGTATTCCCACGGGATAATAAGTAGCCTATGTGCTATTCCAGACTATAATCTATCTCTCTGCCAAGTTTCATCCAGATCCGTTAAGCCGTTCCGGCGTGAAAAAGATATATTCCAATCCATAATATAAGTAGGATTTGTGATTTACTTAATTGTAATAAACACTATAAAAACTAATAAGAAATTAAATAAAATAAATATTGGTGGACTTTCCACACAGCACTATCTAGCCCCAAACTAAGCTTATGCTTAT
The DNA here is from genome assembly GCA_963576535.1 of Plemyria rubiginata. Taxonomy (NCBI): domain Eukaryota; kingdom Metazoa; phylum Arthropoda; class Insecta; order Lepidoptera; family Geometridae; genus Plemyria; species Plemyria rubiginata. Next base: position 7,947,228 of record OY754908.1, on the reverse strand, counting down.
AATATGGGAACCAGATAGCTGATATACTACTTATAATACTTTTTTTTTGTAAATACATACTTATAATATTATATAACACCAAAATTGATTATCTTGTATAAATCTTTCAAGATTTAAATAAGATAATGATTGTTTAGATTGTTTTATAATCGAAAGCACCAGCTTTCGATTAAAAAACAATCATCAAAATCGTAATAAATCAAATAGTAAAAAGTTATCAGGTAAAAAAGTCAAAATGAGAAATGAGATGAAGATGAGGAATTATGCTTTCATCAAATTCTTTATGTTTTTGAAAATGTTTTATTTTCAATATTGATCTCACTTTTTCTGGTGGCTATTGTACTACGTTGTTGATTGCTTCCAAAAGTTTATTTTGTGTATTGATGGATAGCGCTACTTGCTGTAAACGGTTTTTTTGCGTTGCGTTCAGGCATTTCAATAATGTATGTAATATTTCATATTTTAATTACCAATGTCCAATCTACATAATAAAAAAAAATTGGTGGCTAGTGCATTTCACGAGATGCCAGCCGCTTGCTCGCAACGCAACTTAGCGACATCTAGTGGCTGTGTGGGCTATTTTGCTTAGATTTGCGGGCAAAACAAAATAGCCCGAAGAATAGCCCGACTTAAGACGGGACTGTTTCAATGTATGGCATGAGGTATCTGTACTAGTATAGTATTCTTTTATCTGTGCCAAGGCATAGCACCGTAAAATACCTGGGTCTACATCTATATAGAAGACTGACTTGGGCAAACCATATCAAAGCGAAAAATAATAGAAGCTACACTACAGTTTGGGACTGGCCTGGCTGTTGGGCAGCCAATCGCAGCTATGAAAGGGCTCAGAATTGTTCTACCTGGAAACATAAAGGAGAGGCCTATGTCCAGCAGTGGACTTCTTTACGCTGATGATGATGGGTGAGATTGTAGTCAAAAGACTTTTATTCTTTATACAAAAAATATGATAAAGCAGCGACTTTTATTTTAACGATCAATGTGATTTTGTAACAAGTGAACATATTATAATACGTCTGGTTCAGAACAAGCGCTGCTTGTAGAATAGAATCATCGAATCATCATCGTCCGCTCCAAGTCACATCCAAACATGACTGACCATGACCTTATGTTCACTAGTACTGCCACCGCTCTACTGTAGATGGCGTCACAGTATCCAACATATAATACGTAATGTAATGAAATCTCATAATTCGTTAAGCCAAGGATAAAATACGCGAATAATTAAGCAACGGCAACGGCACCAACGCCAACGGTGACGGCAAAAGCCGTGGCTTCCACTGCAGTTTTGATCACGGTTTGCCGTCCTCCTTCCTACGTCCGAGCACACACGCGCACGTCGCGCACACCACTACTATTCATGATTGTACAATAGGTACTACACTGCAATATAATATTGCCGGGCCGGTGTCAGCACGGCATAACTCCCGCCGGCGACGCGCCGATGCCGTTGCCGACAAGTGGAAAAACGAGCCATTCATTTTTGCTTCCCCGGCACCGTTGCCGTCATTCTGCTGTCTGATGGAAAACCGCCCTATGTCTGTAAATTAACCCCAAAAAGAATCCAGCTTGCGCTGCGTCCAACAATCAAACCCATTACAACATATTCGCTAACAACATTGTAAAAAGTGCCATCTATGTTTTATAAAATAAAATACAACACTACCCCTATTACTTTTTATTTTTAAATATTATTAAAACTGATAATACCGCAAGATCATGTATAACGTTAATTTAAATACAGCATTAAATCTTTAAAAACATAATTCATAACTTCAATGTTATGCTTTTAGATATTAAAGTCGATCAACTTACGCGTTAACCGGAAACATATCGTACAATATTCTAGAATGTTCGAAGTCACCTTAATAATGATAGCGCTATCTAGCGGGGAGTAGTATTATTGAAATAGAACACATATTTAATTTAATTTGGCTATTTATAGTATAGATGTCGCTTTCATGCTGGAATGATATCAGAAAAGAGATTTGCAAATAATACAAAAATATTTTATTTTAATTACTACTATTGAACTACGTTAAATTTGATGGGTGTACCAGTATATATAAATAGTTAGCAATATATCGACGGTGCAGTACCAAGAAATAATATTTTGTGTTTATTTGACTGCTATCTACACTTTATTAAGTTTTCATCCTACCGAAAATTTCATCAGAGTGAGATAGGTAAATCTGTAAATTCTGTACCTACTTATGTAATAATCACAAAAGAGTTGTTCAAATTTTTCATGGAGGTTGGTATAAAAATAAACTTGAGCTTGAAGCAAGACTGTGTGCTATTTTAGTGAAATAGCATATTATTTAAATAATATTACGGATATTAAAAAAAATCTAGAACCCTCCGTTTTTTTTCTAAACATAAGTAGAACCAAGATGTTCTTGCAACATTAAAGAAGGCTTGGCAACCCTTTATAAAAAGTATTTTGCAAACATCGTGACGCGAATACCCTGGAACGCACCGTATGAAAGAGATAGTGCCTTACGTTTTAAAGTTTATGTCTCACTCTAACTTGGAGCATAAAGTAGGAATAATTGTTTAGTGTCGTGGAACAAATTCAATACGTTGAATTGAAATAGCGAGAGTTGATTTTTTTTGCTTGATTTGAAAATCACACGGTGTTTCGACTTCGTTTCGCGTTGTTCGTAATTTCGTTGTACTTCGTGTGTTTTGTTGTTCTGCCATTGACGTGATCTCATAAATATTTTGACTTTTAAGTTGGTGTTTATTACTTGTATTCAAATTCCTTGGTTTATTCCGAGTTGTCACATCACTTTGAAGTAACGAGAATGTCAAGTCATCCTGACAGTGAATGTTTTTTTGTTATTAGTGTTGCCGTGCTGGCTTCTTTACATGTTTTTCTCCCTCAAAACATTTTCATAATTTTTACGAAAATGGAGGCTCTTAAAAATTTGAGTTTGGTCTAATCAAGTAGTCTAATTTATTTGCTTTTTACTTGGGTATTTTTCATACTTGATCAAATTACTGGGGAATAAAATACCACTACTGACCGTATCCTTTTTGTGTTTTTAAACTGTGGCTGCAAGGAAGCGGTTTCTATATCCTATTTATATTATAAACGTAACAGTTTGTAAGTATGGATGGATGTTTGTTACTCTTTCACGCCGGAACGGATCTGGATGAAACTTGGCAGAGTTTGATTAGGTATAGTCTGGAATAACACCTATGCTACTTTTTATCCCGTGGGAATACCTACCGGGATTTAAATCTGCGTGGTTAAAACCGCTGGGCGCAACGCAACTAGTAATCAATATCTCTATGACAAATAACCGGTCACCACGAGCTGATTTGCGTTGTATGCCCCCACTTCTTCTTGATCTACTTTCTTGATCTTGGAGTGTAGTTACCAGTCTCCAGAAAAAAAAAATTGATCATTAGAAATTTTCGAGCGCGTCAGATTAAATGTAGGGTGAGTTCTTCTTTCTTTCTTCTTTTTATGGCTCCTGTCATAGACAATCTTGCCAATGTCAAGTTGAATGAATTGAATTGAATCAGTTTTCTTTTGAATTGTGAGCAGAGTCCCTACTTACATGTATTTGCTTGCCTTCAATAAAACATTTTATATATTCAATTTACCAACAATATATTTTCTATTATTTTCTTATGCCAGTTGTCAGACCTGTTATAATTATTATTACGTGTCTATGCATAGATTTCGTATATACATTTTATCAAAAGGAGTCTGTACCCTTAACATCCCCCCTCAAGTTTCATTATGTCCAAGAAGTGATGATGCTTGGGTGCACAGTGCCTTGGTCATTATATCTGCGACGTTATCACTCGTGGGGACATAAGAAACTTGCAATATCTTCAGGTTCACTAAGTCCTTGATAAAATGCGCCTTTATATCGATGTGCTTTGATCTTCTGCTGTTTTCGAAAGATTGGATCATTGCTATTGCACTTTGATTGTCCATCAGAAGATAGCTCGTAGGATAGCACGAAGTAAAGTCATGCACAACCCCTCTTAGATAAAGCACTTCTGCGCCAATCATGGCTGATGCGAGATACTCTGCTTCTGCAGTCGATAATGCTACGCATCCCTGTTTCTTTGAGTACCAAGATATCAGATTACAACCATGAAAAATTGCTCCACCGCTTACACTTTTTCTGTCTTGTTTATCACCAGCCCAGTCAGAATCACTGTATGCATATATATTTTCCGAACGGCCTCCCTTTTCATAGCACATCTTCTTATCAAGTGTGTTTTTAAGATACCTCAATATGCGCTTCGCTGCAGTCCAAAGCTGCTCAGTGGGTTTGTCTAAGTATCGGCTCAGGAAAGATGTTGCAAACGATATATCAGGTCGGCTCGTAGACGCAACGTATAGTAGAACACCAATCAACTCCCTGTAGGGTAGAGAGAGCAAGAGTGAATAGGTGTCTTCTAAACCGTTCTGCTCCACCGTAGGCTACATCGTCGCTTAACATCAGGTGAGATTGTAGTCAAAAGACGGTCTATTCAGTTAAAAAAAAAAAGGGTAGGTACATTGCTTACTACCGGATAAGTCTCATCGACAGTAAAGTTGTTTTCCATTGGCGTATTTGCCCCCTTGCAATCTTTCATTTTGAATCTTTCTAGTATCATATTGATCATTTTACTTTGTCCGATCTCTAATCCATCTTTGGTTTCAACTATTTCTAATCCCAGGTAACTCTTTAAGTTGCCTAAGTCCTTCACATTAAATTCTTTCTTCAAAGCATTTAGAATTGGTTCATAGTTTCCCATCAGTAGAATATCGTCAACAAATACTAATAACCAAGTGTCTCGATTCTTGTATAGACAAAAGTCAGATTTAGATTGTTCCATTCCCAATGACGTTATGAATTTGTGGAATCTAGTATTCCAACATTTTGGTGCTTCTTTCAACCCATACAACGATTTTCTAAGTTTGAGTACTTTCCCTTTTTCTACTTTTGTTCCTTTTGGTGGCTTTATATATTATACATCTGTTTCAAGTACTCCATTTAAAAATGCAGTAGGTACATCCAATTGTTTTACAATTAGATTAGTATTCACTGCTTGGCTCAGCATGAATCTTATGGTTGATGCCCTTGCAACTGGTGAATACACGTTGTCGTTATTCTCTTCTTGATATCCTTTTGCCACCAATCTAGCTTTCTTTGTACCATCTGATTTAGTTTTGAAGATCCATTTAGTACTGATTGCTTTAGTATTCTCTGGTAGGATTGCCTGCTCCCAAGTTTTTAGTTTTTCTAGCGCAGTTAGCTCTTTGTTGATTGCCTCATTCCAATATTCATCTTTGGCTGCTTCTTCGTATGTTTTTGGATTGTCACCAGTGCATAGGCAGTATACTGTTTCATAAGTGTATGATTCTAGATAACTAGGTCTCTTTATTTGTCTTCCATATCTGCTTGTTGGTGTCTCTTCTTCTTCTCTTTGAGATCTGATTCTAGGTTCTTCTTGTCTTTCATGTTGCTCTTCTCTTTGAGCTATGATTCTAGGTTCTTCTTGTCTTTCCTTTTGCCCTCCATATTCTTCCTGTTCATGAACTTCTCTTTCTTCTGTATCACTATAATTTCTGTTAGCGTTTCTTTGATTTTGTAGATAATATTCTTCTCTTTCTGGCTTTTCTATATACTTAACATCATTTTCGTTGAACTTTACATCTCTTGATAGTTTAATTATGTTTTCTATCGGGTCCCATAGTCGATATCCCACTTTTCCATATCCTACTAATCTCATTTCTCTGGCTCTTGGTTCTAACTTGTTACCTTTTGAAAGAATGTATGCCCACGCTTTGGACCCAAATACTCTCAGTCTTTCTAAATCTTTATGGCCATACATGACTTCGGTTGGAGTCCAGTAATCTATGGCGCTACTTGGGCATCTGTTTAGTTGATATGCTGCACATTTGACTGCCTCGCCCCACAAGTGTTTTGGTAATTGACTTTCTAGCATCAAAGTTCGAGCTTTGTTTAGTAATGTTCGGTTCATTCTTTCGCTCACTCCATTGCTTTGTGGAGAGTATGGAATCGTTAATTCCTGGATTATTCCTTTTTCTTCACAAAAGTGTTTTATCCTATTTGCGATAAATTCTTTCCCATTGTCACTTCGTATGCGCTTGACTTTGAAGTTGGTTAGTTTTTCTATCAGTTGTATGAATTTAATTTTCCGTCGCTTCACTTTTGTTCTTCAGTAAGTATACCACACAGAAATGTGAATAGTCGTCAATGATTGTTTGAAAGTACCTCTCACCATTGTATGTCTCATTTTTCATGGGGCCTGCGATATCAGTGTGGAGCAGTTCAGCCAATGCCCTTGATCTAGGTTTGATTGTTAAAGTAAAAGGAACTCTTGTGGCTTTCCCCTTTTGACATTCATCACAACATTTTAGGGAATATGGTAAATGTAGTATTCCTAATGATTTTCTATTCAAGTGTCCAAGCCTTTTGTGCCAAACATCATCACAATTTTTAATGGTGTTACACTGCTCATCTTTGTGTCTTATTTCTGCGTTCATGACATAGAGCTTTCCTTCAATACCTGCTTCATGAAATAAGTTCGTACCATCTTTGTAGATTTGAACTTTATCTTTTTCAAAATGTACTGCAAATCCCTTTTCGACTATCGATTTCACTGAAACTAAGTTCAAAGATATTCCTTTAACAATTAAAGCGTTTACCAGTGTAATTTTATTCCCCTTGAAGAACGTAGCTAGATTTCCAGTCTTTTCTGCGATTACCCAGTCTCCGTTTGCAACGGTTATCTTTGCTGGTGTCTCTAAATAAGTTATATCTGTCATATACTGTTCACACTTTTCTTGCACAATGTGTTGTGTGCATCCTGAGTCTATCACTAGCTTAATATATCCTTCTCTATTGGCATTAAGTGCCACCTGTGTTGTTTCAATCGCGCTATCGTATTGTGAATTTTCTTCATTAGTCGTTTGAGCATGCTGGTTGTGGGATCCATAGTTTCCTCTTTGATTACCTCTTTGTCTATTGTAGTTGTTAGATTTTCCTCTCCCTCTGTTGTAGTTTTGTGAGTATTATCTTCCTCTATGTCTGTTTTCTCTTGTGTTTCCTCTATAACTGCTTGTTGCGGACTTAGATGGGCAGTCTCGTGCTAAATGCCCGGGCTTGTTACATGCATAGCAGTTTGACCAGAATGCGTTTTCTTGTACGCCCTCTGTATTTTTGTCATGAAGATTTATCTCGGCATCTAGTAGTCGTCCTTTTACAAAGTCAAGTTTCATGTCTGTAGCAGTTACACTCATTGTTTCTATAGACGTAACTACTTGTACATATTCTTCTGGTAATGAGCATAGTAGATAGCAGATCTTATCTATAGTTTCCAGCTTTGTACCTGTCACTTCAAGTTCTGTAACTAGTTTGTCAAATATTAGGAAATGTTCTTGAAGGTTTGTTTTGCACCTAAGGTTTATCAGTTTTCGTCTCAGATGTAGTTTATTTACAATGCTTTTTCTTTCAAATATATCTTCAAGAAGCCTTATCATGTCAGCGGCTGTTTTAACGTTATTTACATAATCTAAGAATTTGTCTGGAAGGGAGTGAACAATTACGTTACGTGCCTCTATATCCTTGCTTTCGACTTTTGCAGTTTTAAGTTCATCTATCGTTTTGGACAGTACCTCGCTTAACTTCTTTTGTTCCAATATAAGCTTCACTCTAAATTTCCAGTGGCTGAAGTTATCTTTTTCTAGCTTAGGATAGACTAACATCACCTCTGATGTAGTCATTTTACAAGTTTTAGCTCCTATCTTGCGTGCAATCGCCCATAAACTTTTGAATTGTGAGCAGAGTGTAATAGAATAAACGATAAACCAAGGAAAACATTGGTTTTATTTAACTGAAATCCCAACTAGACAATGATTATAAACAACAAAGTAAGACATGACAGTTATTGTCAAACTATGGAGATCGCACCCATACGGTGCGGAGGTCGCATATCACCTCATTCTCCCCCGGTTCAATTTTCACTGTCACTCCCATCAACCACAAAGTCCGTCAGGTAGGATGGTGGTTTTCGCGTCCTACTAGATCTCCTGGGGAGTCCAGTCCGAAGAACTGGCGAGGACGTCGACGACTCTTCTAAAGGTGGTGACGAAGGAGCGCTATTTTCAGGAGGAGGTGTGGAGTTATTTTCATCTTCGGAGGCAGTTTCGAAGTTATCGTCTCTGCTATCATCTGTAGTACTGGGAAAGGGAGCCAATTGACGGTTTGATACCGTTGAGGTTTCCCCATTATCCCGTCTTATGAGAGAGTAGTAGGGATTGGTCTCTAGGAGTTCAGCTTCCTCCACAAGAGGGTCCGTTTTGGAAGAGCGGACGTTCTTCTTAACTAGGATCGGTCCCGGCATGAGCCAAGATGGCAGTGAATCCCCGTTCGGGGATCTTCTAGGGTATGCGAAAAATTTTTCGTGCGGAGTAGCGTTTATTGCCGTACACAGGAGGGAGCGGACACAATGCAATGCGTCCTTCAGTACTACTTCCCAATTTTCCACCGATAATCTCTTTGACCGAAGGCTGAGTTGAATAGTTCGCCAGAGAGTTCCGTTTAGCCGCTCTACTTGGCCATTACCCTGGGGGTTATAAGGTGTAGTTCTGGACGAGGCTATGTTTGACTGTCGTAGGAATGATTTAAATTCTTCGGACATGAAGGACGACCCTCTATCACTATGAATGTAAAGAGGTTGGCCAAATGTCAGAAAAAGGTCTTTCAGGCAAGTGATGACGGTGGCTGAGGTCATATCCTTACATGGGTAAGCAAAAGGAAACCTACTGTACTCATCAATAATCGTAAGTATGTACTTGTTGGCTGTTTTAGAAGGCAGTGGTCCTTTAAAATCTATGTTGACCCTTTCAAACGGCGACGTAGCTTTTATCAATTTACCCTTGGCCTTAAGAAATCTCGGTTTTATTTCAGCGCAGGTAGGGCATGAGGCGGTCATCTCCTTGACATCATTAGCTGAGTAGGGCAAGTTTTTAGATCTTACCCAGTGATACATTCTAGTTACTCCCGGGTGGCAGAGTGCGTTATGTAGTTCTTTCAACTTGTTTATATTCATGTAGGCGCATACGCGAGATAGAGCGTCCGCAGCAGCGTTTTCAGTGCCTGGTTCTTTTATGAAGTCCTCATCTTCCTTACTGTAGCGCCGGCTTCTCACGGCGATCGGTTGAATGTTCGACGACAGATTTGTAAATACGGAGGCTGGTGGCACCGAAGCTCGTAACACGTTGCATATCTCTAGAGGTTCGCCCGGCCCACCAAGATTGAAATTAATGTTCGAGTGATGTTTGAGCAAGTCATGGCCCACGATTACGTCGGCACAGAGGTTGTCGACAACTAGTAGAGGTGTTTGTTTGTAAGTATGCTTACTCATCATAATTGTAGCAAAACAGACACCTTCGACGAAAGAAACTTGATTGAGAGAAGCGAGATTGACTGTCTGCTTGCAGGGTTTTTTTCGTAGTTTCATTATGCGAGCAACTTTACTGTTAATAAAGCTGACCGAACTTCCTGTATCGACGAGAGCATCAGCCTTGCATTCATTGACCATGATTGGAATTGTCGCACTCCTAAGGCTCGAAGGAGAGGCAGCAGAAATAGCTCCACTGTAGAACTGGTCGTTGTTAGGAGTCATAGGATCTTCAACTGTCGTAGAGTTCAAGTTAATATTGCCCGATCTACAGGCGCTTGCGAAGTGTCCTTTCTTTGAGCACTTTTTGCAGGTGGCTTTGTTGGCTGGACATCTGAACCTAGGATGAAGACTCCCGCCGCAAAAAAAACAGACTTTAGCCGGAGGTGGCGTGGTCGGGACGGCTTGAAAAGTTTGTGACGATGAAGCTGCTGCTTGATTTTCGGATTCCTTGTCCCATGAACTACTTTGCGATATGACGGTAAGTTGCGGAGAGCTGATACCAATAGCAACTGCATCCTTTTCTGCCGTTTCCAGAGTTACGGCTTGATTAAGTGCTTCTGAGAGAGTGAGTTTAGAGTTTTCTAATAACCGCTCGCGAATCCTTCGTGATAGTAAGCCGGATATGAGAGCACTACGAACTGCTTGATCTTGGGCTTTGACGTCTTCGAATTTGCAATCTTTCGCGGAAAGTCGGAGAGCTCTAACATAGTCAGAGATCGTTTCGTCGGCTCGTTGCTTGCGATTAAAAAGAATGTGTCGAGCTAGAATAGTATTTTTCGGTTTGACATAGATGTCTTCTAGAACTTTCATCGAATCTTTATAAGTGGAGCATGTTTTGATATGCTTGTAAATGGATGCCGATAAGTGATTAACTAGCAGCTTACGCTTAAGGGAGTCTGGTACATCTTCGGTAATCTCTTCTGCTAAGAAGCTTTCGAAAGTCGATTTCCAATATTGCCATTCTGCATCGGCGTCCGCGACATCAGGCTCGATGTCAAACTTATCGGGTCGCAGATATCTTGACAGCGAAGGCTTGCTTAGTTTTTCATCAGGCATTTTCAGTTAAATAAATTGTAATAGAATAAACGATAAACCAAGGAAAACATTGGTTTTATTTAACTGAAATCCCAACTAGACAATGATTATAAACAACAAAGACATGACAGTTATTGTCAAACTATGGAGATCGCACCCATACGGTGCGGAGGTCGCATATCACCTCACAGAGTCCCTACTTACATGTATTTGCTTGCCTTCAATAAAACATTTTATATACCTATTCAATTTACCAACAATATATTTTCTATTATTTTCTTATGCCAGTTGTCAGACCTGTCATAATTATTATTACGTGTCTATGCCTTTGATTATATACCTGTCTAGATGGAGTGTTGCGCTGCAATCGCAACAAAAACAGGCTGGATTTGACGCGCTTGTGTGTGAATTACGCACACAAGCATGCGTAACTACAAGCGCGCTACGTTACATGTGGCTGTACTGAGTGATACCAGCTCTTGAATATTTCCCATAATAGTAGGGGAAAAAATATGTATTGAATTTTTTTTTTATTCACCTTTTAGAAATGATTACGAGGTAAAATATATCTGTAATGAAAAAATATATTATTGAAGATTATTTATTTTCAATATTCTTACTAAAAATAATAGACATAGACATATACTCTCTTTTAATATTCTAGTTCTAAATTATTTTTACACAAGTCATAAAATCATTCATATAAAGTTTCATACAATTGTATTATTTATATTCGATACAGCAGAAGGCTTAGTGACCTTCTCTTTGAATTTGTTTTTTAAACAGTTTTCGTTTAGAGGTTACATCCCGTTTAATATTTTCCAACTTTGTCTTTTATTAATATCGTACGACCAAATATTTTTCCACAACTAGTCTTATCAAGTTAGATTGATGCAAAAGACCGCAAACATGATCAGTTTTTTACTTCAGAGTAATTAACACCCCCAATAAATTGTTTCAATACAGTGGATACTATTTTTACATAATTAACAGGCGTCATTATGAAATCTTGCTTAATAAACTCAAAGAGCAGGCAACCCTGTAAATATGGCGTCAAATGGCGTCGTATCTAAGGACAAAATTAAAACTTTATTAATTTAATGATTTCTTCAGCTTATACCAATTCAAAGTTTACTTGCCGATGATATGTAACTTGTTTAGTGGTTTTCAATTGTCCTTTGTAATTCCTGCACACTTTTATAGCGCAAATCGTCATTTTTGTAAGCCACAGAACGCGTGTTTACCGCACAACAATAGTGTCACCACCACAGAACACATATATCCCTGAGCGTGCGGGACGAACTTTGAGCCAACAGTTGGCTGATATTTTTTTTGACGTCTAAACGCTCGAACTCTCCATCTAGAGGTATATAATCAAAGGTATATGCATAGATTTCGTATATACATTTTATCAAAAGGAGTCTGTACCCTTAAGGGTCCGGTGACAGCGGCTCGCAATTTAGAGGTGCGATTGGCTATTATTTCATTTTATTTCAGTTCGGGGAGGTTTTTTGAAAGAATAACTCTAAAGAAACACGCATAAATACTGTTCGAACACAAATAATACAATAATATAAGGGAAATATGCCTGAGTCAGAAATCATTTTGGTATTAGGTAAACGTAAGACCAAACATACTAATACCAAAATGATTTCTGATTCGGGCATGTTTCCCCTATATTATTGTATTATTTGTGTTCGAACAGTATTTATGCGTGTTTCTTTAGAGTTATTCTTTCAAACAACCTCCCCGAAATGAAATAAAATGAAATAATAGCCAATCGCACCTCGAAATTGCGAGCCGCTGTCACCGGAGCCTTAACAGATTCAGAGATTATACTCTTTGTAGTTATGTTTCTAGTCACGTCAGTCCAAAGTCGAGTCAGTCAATTGTTTTGAAGAAAATGGTGGCGGTTTCTTCAAAACATTTGAAACATTTTCGGTCAAATCACGATATCACATAATACACTTTCATTTCAAATGCTTACACTTTGTGCTAAAACCACAAGTAATGTTGGTTAAAATACCACCAAAATTACACAACACAACTCAAAATAACACTAGAAAATAACACTATTCCACTAATCTGACAATTTGAGAGTGACGTAAAGAAAGGGGAGGGCAGCAAAGTTGTAAAAAAAAAACGTCATCTCGACATTCTCGAGTGCACAGAACACATATATCCTTACGGACTCGAGCGTAGCCAAATTTTTTTTTATTTCGAAGGAAATAATTCCAAAGACTTTGTACTTATAACTAGACTGTGCACCAAAGCGCAAGAACCGGTCCGCGTGAGAGGGCTCCTGCCGTGCAAGTACCGTTCTTATCGACCGCTTATTTGACATTTAGAATCGTCAAAAATTCGCTAAAAATGGTTTCGTCAATGGATAAAACCAGTTTTAACGAATTTTGACGATTCTAAGTTTCAAATTAAGCGATCGATAAGAACGGTACTTGCACTGCTGGTGGGAGTGTGTCCCTTTCTAATGAGGTGACCATGAATAACCAAACAGAACACGGGACAAATTGCTTGTACGATTGCGCATCCTAACATATTGATGACCTATTTACGCTACCATATTTATAAAAGTAAAAAAAAAATTACCAAAACATCGCGTGTGTATATTTTTTTGGAATCTACATCACTCCTTACACGTGGGTTATGGGTCGGAAATACTTTTTTCCTCCCTTTATAATAGGTAAGTATCATCTACCGTTAATTTGGAAAAACCTAACAACATTCGCTCCTTACAGAGGTAGTTAAAAAAAGCTAGGTTTGTCAAATGTGAGATATCACCATAATATCATATTTATTATTATTAAACCAGTAAAATAGAGGAGGTCAAAATATAAACACCTGATGCAATATTCTGGAATAATTTTTATTGAATTGGTTTTATACATTGCTGGATACTGTTTTACGCAATTTTTGTTTTAATGTAGCCTTATGTACACGCTTGAGGGTTAGAGACTTCCCGTAGCTTCTAAGTCTTAAATTTAAGAATTTTTGACCAACACACTTTCAGGCGTTGTTGTAACACTTTCACATCTCGACGTAATTTCTTTTTACGTGGCGTGTCAGTAGTTGCAGCGGATTCTGTTTGTGTACAAACACTTTCCGTAATGGTAATCTCCTTAATGGCACTTTCTTGCAGTTTTGCCTTTTTTGGTGCTGGTCCTACCTCTTCTATAGGTACATACATTGCTTAAAACATGCACTCTTTTTTTGTAGGGCACGACCTGTAAAGATATTTGAAGTTAATGGGACACGGTAGGTAGGTAGACAAGACTAGACTAGAGCAGAGTAGTGCAGATGAGACCTTCTATTTATTTATTTAAACGTAAGACAGCATGTAAATAATAGGCGAAACAAAATTTACTACTAGTACGAGATTGTAAAAAAATCTGATCAACAAAACTCATGGTTACCCTTTGAACATAATTGTTGTTTTTACTTACCCATGGAAAGATAAGAGGCTAACGGGATAATACTCATTTTTGCACCCTGTCACACAACAAGAATTCACCATTTTTCATTAAAATTAACAGGTTTTATGAAAATTTACACTATCACAAATTGAAGCACGAGAATAATCTAAACAACCTTATGAGCAAACCGCCATCTGCATTTAGTATTACCAGGCCCAAACATTTAATTACTACTCTTACATACTCAGTGTTGAAGGATTATTTATGAAATACAACGAATTGATGATTAATTATACCTTCTTTATGAACTAGAAATATTTACTAAAGTTTCAAAGATTATAAACGTTCGTTTTGGTAATTCATAAAAAAGCAAAACGTATGTACTTTATTGTACCATTCCTACCAAACCCAATGGTTAGTTGAGCTGGCAAGACGTCAGACAAGGACACACTCCCAGCAGGAGCCCTCTCACCAGGACCGTTTTTTGCTCGCTACCGCTTTTATGGAAATAGCTACCCTACGCATAAGACAATAAATCTCATTTTAGCTAAACAAAATTTTTTGGTGCACAGTCTAGTTATAAGTACAAAGTCTTTGAATAATTCAAGGATAACGAAAAATATATAATCTGACGATTTCCGCAAGCCGAAATAATAAAAAATCGTATCCTAAAATGTTGAAAAAAATTATGTCCACCCATGCGAAGCTGGGACAGGCCGCTAGTTACCTACCATATAATGAGAACCAAGAAGTACCTTTTAAATTAAAGAAAAAAAAATCAAAGGAACTGTATGACGTATGACCAGTAGAAAAGCCTTGATGCCAACGAAACTCTTAGAAACGGGAGCTCTTGGGTCGCATAAAATGCCAAATCGTCCAAATTGATTGTAAGATTTTCGTTCGCTTCGCTCCTGCGATCATATATTACTCGAGTAATATAATATGATCGCAGCTTCGCTCACTTAATCAACTAAAAATAAACATTTTTTACCAATCTGCATTCAGCTACATTCATTAGAAAATCTTTTTTTTTTGTATGAGCTTGGCCAAGATTCCGTGCCGCTGAGTGTAGTTCCAACGCGTACCTAGTTATTGTAAGTACTCTTTGGTTCCAACAACCAGTCACAGTACACAAAAACTTAAAATAATCTAAATCAAAGCAAAAATTTTAAAATATTGTAAGCACTAATTGCGTCCCGCGGTTTCACCCGCGCAGATTTAAATCCCGGTATTCCCACGGGATACAAAGTGGCCTATGTGCTATTGTATAATCTCTCTTTGCCAAGTTTCATACAGATCCGCTCAGCCGTTCCGGCGTGAAAGAGTAACAAACATCCATCCATCCATATTTACAAACTTTCGCGTTTTTAATAGTAGTAAACCCCACAATTTAATGAAAACAAACTCGAGATTTCATAGTTTATTCATACAACTATCATCAAAGATTATAGTAATCTTAATTAAACATCTACAACAGAATTCACGATTACATTATTTCAAGCATATTTAAAAATAATTAGTTTATATCAAACGATTTTGCTGTACATTTTAGATACCAATAAGTTTAGTTATATTCCAATTGAAATCCAAAACTCCTCACACAATGAACTTATTATCTGCATGTACAGTGTAATTTTGCATTTTAACAACCGTGAAATGTCTGGGTGTGTCATCAATAATATTTCTTGTAATAGCATACAGATTGCATCAACTATGCAAACTTCTTATCACAGCACTTCTACTGCTTGTCATTAGACCAAATTATGTAAAAAGTAAAACTCATATACATGGTATTCAACCCACACAATAACTCGGTATGCAGCAGCTATAATGATCATCGCCTGACACTTTCAGTTACATTAATAACTAGTCAAGTAAAACGATGTCCGCAGTATTATCTACGTTGACGACGTTTCTTCTTGTTGCGTCCGCCATTTCCGTTGGCAGCGGGACCGCCGGCGCCGGCGACGGCAGAGGGCGGCCCCGCAGGAGCGGCCACCGGCGATGCCGGCTCCATTGGCGCGTGCAACTCTTGCACAGGACTATGAGCTCCGATGTTAGGTCGTGCTATATTTTCGCTATGTCGGTTACTATCATCATTGCGATTGTTAGTTCTAGGAGTATTAGCCATGTTCAAATCTGAACTAGCAGGGCTGCTATTGTCTTGACCCGCTTGATCGTCGGGGCCGAGGGTTGATGTGTCGTTCGTAATTCTGCTACGACGAGAGTTATGGCTCCGGCCAGTAGTTCGTCTCGCATTAGTTTCAGGTCTGGTTTCCTCCACGGGGGCGGTTATGGGACGGTCGTTAGCGGCCATGTTCGCCTGGAGCGAATGAAGCAGGCGCTGTCTCATTCGCCTGCGTGCATTGCGCGACATCGGCGGCGGGTCGTCGTCAGCCGGTCCGAGGGGTTCGTCGTCCGCAATGTTGAGTCGCGAGCGCATCTCCGCCTCTACGAGTGCGTTGGCCTCGCGGCCGAGCGTGGCGAAGGCCCGCGACAGACGCGCGACGTCGTTCTGCAAGTCCTGCATGAAGGGCTCCAGCTGGTCGGAGATGGAGTCGCGGCGCGCGGGCTCGCTGCGGTTGGCGACGCGCAGCACGGCGCGCGGCTGCACGTACTGCGCGCCCGCCTCCAGCTGCGTGCGCCGGATGCGCAGCTTGGCGCTCATCGTCTCCGGCTCCAGCAGCGCGCGCGCGTCGCCGCCCCCAACCAACATGCAGCGCTGACGCTTCTTCAGGAAACCCTCGCAAGTGCGCACCGACCATACCTGACAACATAAAGGAAAACATTTCACAATGCTCGACTTGAAAGTGTGAGGAGTTATCATGTAGCAGCAAACCTATTAAGTAATACTATGATGTTTAGGCTGACAGACATTGAACGTAGGCGATTCCTACATTTAAAGTGATGATAATGATAGTGGTCCTGTCACCCAAAGACGATTCTCAGTACAAACTCCATAAGACCCAAAACAAAGAAATTGTGATGAGATGGTAATAAGACGAAACGAAACTTTATACCTGGTTTATTAGTACAGCTGTACATGTAAAGGCAACTTTTTTCTTTGATACCAGTAACAAGTGAGTTAGCATGTTTATTTTAATAATGCTAAGTAGGTACAATGCAGCCAGAATACTACGAAAGAAGCAATGCATGTATAATATGAATTTAAAAGCTTTACTATGTTTTTCTATTGCTGTAATTTCTTCCTTGCTACTTACACAGTCGGAAAATATAGCTTCACGATCGTTTCCAGATAAAGTGTAAGTGTAATAGAACTCTTGAGCAACCCTCGGTGATGCTGCCATTACTAACCATGTGCAGATGGAATCATCTGGAAAACAATTAGTCACAATAATATATTTTTTTTATATCATTATCTTTATCAAATATGTATATGTAAATATGTATAGTCTTTGAACTCAACAGGAAATCTTCTATTAATTTTTAAATGCATTTAAGTATTCTAGTATGTGACTAGATAGCGTTGTATCAATGGTCCATCAATATTTATCTATAAAAAAGTTGATTTGATATCAATACTATAGTATATATTTTTTTTTCAATGAAAATACATTGCTTAACTTACTGGTTATCTCAATTATTAGGAAGAACAAGCCCATGGTGCCCACACGAACTGCAGTAACAATCCTGCTTGGTGAAGTTGGAAACTCCCAAGCTTGAAGGTATTCTCCATTTTCATCAGCACGACCCTGAAGTAAATAGCCATGAAATATCAATGTTACATGTAAATTAAATGTATGTAATATTTGATTAGTAAAATATAAAAACATCATCTTTACCTCAATGAGATCAGATGAGTGATAGTATCGTAGATGGTTTATTAAACGACCACAGGGTAGTCTCTCTGGGTTGGTTTTGCAGCAAAGGCAACGGAACAGTCCACTGCATTGTCTAGGTGGCTCGGCTAACGTTTGCTATAGGCAAATTACACCAAATTAGTTTTAAACTTTTATCTTTAAGAAATAACTACAAGGAAACTTTAGTATTCTACTCTAACCATCATCCAACTTTAATATTCTATTCAACTAGTGCTATCATAACCATATCCCAAAAAGTATTTCAGTCAAGGGGATCTGGGGTCAGCACTGTAGAAGTCCAATTTCCATATATTCAAAGGATAGGACACATGGATTTTGACATGAAGGTTTAAAGTATTTCCTGTAAATTATTGTGCTTACATGAACACTTTCCCTTGATGCTGCATCATCCACGTTTTCAATTTCGTCATTTTCTTCAGAAGTGGACTCCTTAGCCTCACTTTGTTGTTCTGGGGTTATGTTACCAGCAGTGGTGACTTTACCACCTAATTTCTGTAATTATATAATGACATCATTAGAATCATAATTACTTTATTAGTGGACTAGCAATTTAACATGATAAATACATAAAAATAATATATTGTTATGTGTTTTTCATTCCGTACCAGATTGGATTAGGTGCCTAAAGGATTTCGCTCCAAAAATGTACTCTTTATTTCAGACTTTACTCACAAAAGCACGCAGTCGTCGGATATTTGCAATGAGTTCTTCCATTGCATAGTTCCTTGTCCCAAAGAAGAATGCTCGGCATACTGGACAGACATCAAGGCGCACCTTGCAGCGGCCACAGACATGGTGGCCCTCATTGCATTGGAAGATCTGACCAGTGGGTATTTCATAGCATACAGGACACTGTAGCAGGTCGTCCAGATCTGGCAAGGCATCTGCCTAAAAATCAAACACATTTTGTTGACTGGCTGTAGGTATATCTCAGCTTTATGGGCTGCAAATTTTGTGGGTTTGGTTCTCATCAAGCATAAACAAACCTTGCTCAGTGTCTGGGTGTTATGTATAATGTTGCATTAGTGTTAGTAAAGATCTCTAAGTGGTGGTTGAGGCTTCTTTGCTGTAGCACATTCTCCACTACAACACTAGTGATGTAGGTTATCAAAACTATTCTTGAAATCAAAATTTTGCTCTGCCTTCTGCACCTTCAATCTTTGGGTTCAATCCCCTCCGATAACACAAATTTGAGATGACTAAACATGTACTTTTCAATTACTTATGAGTTACCTTCGTAAATAGGTACCTAATAACTTCTATGTATTGAGAAGTACAACAAAAAAGTAGAAACAATTGTATGTATACTTACTGTAAAAAATAGACAAAATAATATTGTAATGTAGTTTTTGACTTTTATTTGGCGTAAATAAATCAACACGTGGAAAAATGGAGAAGGGTCTGATGCTTAAATAATGGATTGCGCGTGATATTATTTTGGACTTGAGAAGTCCAATGCCTATTGTGGTCCCAAGTTTAAGCACATCATTTGGCATGCTTTGCCTACATTTTTATGATACCTTTTCCGTTATAATACATAAAAAATAAAACCGTTCGGCGCTACCTTCATAATATTATGCTGGTGAAATAAATGTAGGTAGATTAAGTGCTATTACAATGGAGGCCTAAAACTTCAAGAAGTATCGATTTCCATCTAGAATCTAACATCTGACTAAGATTATATGTACGGGAATGAATAGACTGAGAAAAAACATTTTCTACATTTAATTGAGTCACAGAAAATACAGAAATGCAGAACAATGGAAGAAAATTTTTATAATATATTTTTTGTTGGGATATACATACCTTGATTGTTACAGCTTTTTCCGTCATTGGGAATATATTTTGCAATTAAATATGCGAGATTTAAAGAATTGTTACATTAGAAAATACGCACACAATAGAAGAAATCGCACAGCTGGCGAAGAAACAAATGGCGTCATTCGATTCAATTCGTACTCAGCAAAGAGTATACAATAACTACGTCAAACTACCTACGTACTCAGTGTTACCTCTGTGTAACCTCCCTATCCAACCAAAGTTGTCTAAGGAATTTGAATACAAGTATTGCCTCTGCTTTTGTCTCATGCTTAATGCTGCTAGCTAAAAATATCAAAAAAATGCAGTTGGGTATGTGTGTAAAGATGTCTTCTATGTCTGGTGCTGCTCCTTACTTTCCGTTGAGACGTGTGAGGGGTGTGAAATAATAAAACTGTATCACTGGAAACTATTTTGTATTGTCTTTTACACTTGCTATGTGACCGAACCTGACGGGAAGGGCTGTGCAACGCGACTGACGAGTGACGCTACATAAAACAATAAAACCTACTCGTCAGCCCGTTTGCTGTGGCTAGGTACATAGCCGCCACAGTACACCCCCTCTTAAAAAAATTTTTTTTTTTTTTTTAAGAAGAAAAAAATATTTTAAAGTTAAATGTACATAAACAAAATATCATCCTGTAGGTCAATTCCAGTTAGGTACACTACCTACGTGCAGTCTAAACAATTGCAAATTTGCTTTCGCTGCAGTAGCTCGCTACTTTGCAATGTGTCTTGACTCGAATTACCGAGTTGGCTGTACCTAACTACCTACTCTACTTCCACAAACATCCTTTATGCTGTTAATAGAAAATTAAATTATTGAGAGAAAAAACTTTGGAAACTTTATACGATAATGCTACACAGATGACTTGATACAAATGTTTTAAGCTTTGCACACATTTGATTCTATTTTAACACTTTAACACTAGATCACTTGAGATGCTGCTGGCTGCATCTGCACGCTGAAGGGTGCAGCTGGCGTAGCCATGGGTGTGGTCGCCATACCCGCCATCTGCAGGCCACGACCATGTACTTGACGTTGGAACCACAACTGAGTTCTTTTCTTGAAGTAGTTCCAAACGAAAAATATGACAATAACGATGAGCAGGATGATGATGCTTAGTATCATCCAACCAATCGTAGAGAGTTGCTCCTTGGAGGCCTCTCCTCCGCTCTGAGCAATGATAACTTCCTCCTTGCTCTGTTGCTTGCCCATGTTTTTAAGGTTTTCAAATAAATGCGAAAATGGGAATAGCTCAATTGACATCACATTTACGATTGAACTGAATAAATACCTCGTGCTTTCAAATAAGCTTGGTCGAATTACGCTGATCAATACCTATTGAATTATATTAATGTGTGTATCAATTCATCAATGTATAAGTAAGTTTCCATTACAATAAATCAAGTATCTAATTTATGTTAGCTCATCAAAAAAATTATTTGTATATAATCATAAAAAGTTCCGATGTAAATAAATTCCTATGCTGAATACAATAAAGTCATTTAAAAAAAAATGTGTATGACTATCTTACTTTAAAAACACAAAAAAAAATCTAACTAATCACTAAACGTAACATGCTTTTCATGCATGCTTTGTATATACCGTTTGGGCTTTTTTGATAAACGACCGCTTCTGGTCGTTTTTGGCTCATTCCGATCTGTACCATCTGTACCATTATCATTATCCAGGGGCACAGAGTTTGATAAACTTCTCTGAGGTACGATACTAGGGAATGCATTGAACCTTCCGTCTGTACCTTCGCTATCTGGCGGTACAGTGCACGAAGTGCTTCTCTGTGGTGTTGGTTCATCTTCTGCCATTAAATAAGCCGGTTTTAACCTGTCTATGGATATACATACCTGCCTATCATTGATCTGTATCTTATATACCTTATTTCCTTTTTTTACAATACGGTAGGGACCGTTGTAAGTCGGTGTAAAAGGTTTACGTACAGCGTCATTTCTTATGAAAACAAAATTACTTTGACTTAGGTCAGGATGAACAAAAAAATTACGTGAGTTACAATGAGACTTTGCAACGGGCCTATAACTCCTGATAGTGTTCCTAATACTTTCTGCTACAGTGTCAAAAGTGCCTAAAGTTTGCTTGTCACATTTATGATCGAAAAAATCACCAGGCATTCTTAGTGCTTGCCCGTATACCATTTCCGCTGCACTTACGTCACTATCCTGCCTAAGCGTAGCACGTAACCCTAACATAGCGGTAGGTAACTCAGTAACCCATGACGTAGAATTTAACCGTGCAGTTATGGCGACTTTGAAAGAACGATGCCACCGCTCAACCATGCCATTTGCTTGCGGGTGGTATGGGGTGGTTCTCGTTTTTTCAATGCCCATATAATGCATTAACCTTGAAAATAATGAACTCTCGAACTGTCGACCTTGGTCACTAGTGAGTCTAAGGGGACAACCGAAACGTGCTATCCATCCTTCGTATACCATTTTAGCGACAGTGTCCGCAGTCATTTCTTTGATAGGAAAAGCTTCCGGCCATTTTGTGTTTCTATCGATTATAGTTAGACAGTACCTATAGCCTTCCGAAGAAATAGGTAGCGGGCCTACTAAATCAATGTGTATATGTTCGAATCGGCCAGATGATGGAAAATCTTGAAGATGCGATACTGTGTGTCTCTGTACTTTAACTCGTTGGCACTGTATACAAGTTTTAGACCAAATTCCTACATCGCGGTTCATATTAGGCCAAAAGAATTTTTGACCTACTAGCTTTCGTGTAGTACGTATACCGGGATGACTTAGATCGTGGACGCTTTTGAAAGCTATTCGACGAAAACATTCTGGTAGGTACGGTCTAACTGTATTCGTAGAAACATCGCAGTATATTTCCTTGTCGCAACTCTGTAATCCGATACGCTTCAGGTGCACACTGTGGTCACTGGTGACGTAACTATCGCGCGCTTGTGCTTCTGCTAATTCTGCGTAGTCAATAGACGTTGGGCAAAAAATTGTCTCTACGCGCGAGAGAGTATCGGCTACAATGTTTTTAGAACCTACTATGTGACGTATGTCGGTCGTAAATTCACTTATAAACATGAGCTGTCTAGTGCGACGAGGGATCTCGTTGTCACTATTTATTTTTGAAAATGCATAAACTAATGGTTTATGGTCTGTGTAAATGATTAAAGGTCTTCCCTCATGCAAACTACGAAAATGTTTTATCGCCATAAAAATGGCTAAAAGTTCACGATCGTAAGTTGAGTACTTTTGCTGTACGATTGATAGGACCTTTGAAAAATAACCAAGCGGCTTCCAAGAATTGTTGACGTACTGTTGCAAAACTGCACCTACGCAGGAATTCGAAGCGTCGGTCATAAGTGCGAGCGGGACATTCGCTATCGGATGCAACAATGTACAAGCATGCTGTAGGCTCTCTTTACACTGCTCAAACGCCTTGTTAGATAAGTCCGTCCATACAATAGTAGTTTTATCTTTTTTCTTGGTACCATGCAGATACTTATTCAACTCTGCTTGATGCGATGCGGCATTTGGAAGGTGGCTTCGATAAAAATTGAGCATACCTAAAAATCTGCGCAACTCTTCGATAGTCTGTGGTTTAGGAAAATTTTTAATAGCTTCAACTTTTCCTTCCAAAGGTCGTATCCCTTCAGTTGATACCTCGAAACCTAAAAAATTTAGTTTACTTTGACCTAAACAACATTTTGAAAGATTTAAAGTAATACCGTATTCACTGAACCTAGAGAAAATCATACTTAAGTGTTCCTTGTGTTCTGTCTCGTTATCACTCGCTACAAGTATATCGTCGATATAGCAAAATAAAAAGTCTAGTCCTTGTAGTACTGTATTCATAAAGCGTTGAAAAGTCTGGCTTGCATTTTTATATCCAAATCCGAGTCTTGTAAACTCAAAAAGACCAAAGGGACAAATGATTGCGCTTTTCTCGACGTCTTCCGGTGCGATCTCGATGCAGTGGTAAGCTCTGTTTATATCAAGCGTAGAAAAAATGTTTTTACCTGCGAGTAAGTAGGTGAAATCCTGTAGGCGTGGTATAGGGTAGCGATCAGGTTTAGTTACCGCGTTCAGCCGGCGATAGTCACCGCAAGGCCGTAGATCTCCATTCTTCTTCGGTACCACGTGTAGAGGACTTGCCCACGCTGACTTCGATGGTCGACAGATACCCATTTCTTGCATCAGACGGAACTCCTCCTTGACGGCGTTGTATCGGGCAGGTGGTAGCGGCCTGGCCCGCGCAAACACTGGAGGTCCGGTTGTCTCGATGTGATGATAAATACCGTGACGCGATGGTTCTTTGAATGACAACGGTTTAGTGATATCCGGATACTTACGTAAGAGTTCTGAGTACGGGTGATCACTATCTACCGTATCGATAGGTAACTCACTGTGATTCACTAGCGTAGCGATAACGCTTAAGCTTGTCACTTTGTCTATCAACTTTCGCTCACTTAGGTCCACTATGAGTCGATTGTGCGATAAAAAATCGGCACCTAGGATCGGTTGCTTGACATCCGCCACTATAAAATTCCACCGATACGGACGACGTAGTTTAAAGTCAAGTTCTAGAGTTTTCGTGCCGTATGTTTTAATTTCACTGCCATTGGCCGCGTATAGTTTATACTCCGAACACTTATTTTCATGAAATAGTCTTTTTTGTCGTGGAATAACGGAAACATTCGCACCTGAATCAACCAAAAAACGTAGACCACTTTGACGGTCGGTCACGCAGAGGCGGTGGGATGGTGAAATGGTGCAGACTTCCGCCGTGGCCTGCACTCTCTCTAGTTTTCCGCATTTTTATCATTCTTCTCCACCCACGCACAAGGTTGGTTACATTTAGTGGCACGTCCTCGAAAGCGAAAATGGTAAAAGCATAACCAGTCTGGACTCTTCGGGGTGCGTCGCTGCTGGGATGCATCTCGCGACGCCGGTGCTGAGTACGAGCGACTGCGACTTCCTCTTCCACGCTGCTGTGATCTCGAGCGATCTATGTTGTTGAGGCGAACATTGATTTTTGCTATCTCAGCCAGGATCTTGCTCGTGCTGTTACTGGATGAGGCTTCAGCTACTTCAGCTACGCTGCTCACGGGTCGAGTCGTCTCCAAAATTTTGTCAGCAATGTTAGCAAGGCTCTCGAGCTCTTTGATCTCCGTAACAGCGAGTACCGCTCTCGCCGCTTGAGGCAAATGACCTTGCCACAATATGCGTAAAGTATCATCGGGCACTTTCCCTCGGGCTAAATCTCGCATGCGCCTGAGAAGTTGCGAGGGTTTTTGCTCGCCTAGCTCCATTTCCCCAATCAGTTTCTGTAGCTGCCGGTTCTCTGACTCCTCGTAAACAGCCAAGAGTCGTGTGCGTAGCGTGTCATACTTCCCTTGCTCCGGCGGATTCACCAGCACGTCGGTAACCTGTTGTATGACCTCTTTTCCCAGCTTTGATACCACTATGTTGAATTTTGCTTCATCTCCGATCTTTTGTGGCGCCAATATCGCTTCCGTACGAATGAACCAGACTCTTGGCTGATCAGGCCAAAAATCTGGAATCCTGGATGTAAGCGATATGGCTGCCATATCCATCCGTTCCAGATCCGTGTTACCGGAAACTGCAGGAGTCGCGGGAGTTAATGTAGTTGCGGGATTCATGTTTCACAAATTTTCACACGTCACGCGTAACAAATTGAAATGTTCAATTGTCCAGGGTCACCAATGTAAAGATGTCTTCTATGTCTGGTGCTGCTCCTTACTTTCCGTTGAGACGTGTGAGGGGTGTGAAATAATAAAACTGTATCACTGGAAACTATTTTGTATTGTCTTTTACACTTGCTATGTGACCGAACCTGACGGGAAGGGCTGTGCAACGCGACTGACGAGTGACGCTACATAAAACAATAAAACCTACTCGTCAGCCCGTTTGCTGTGGCTAGGTACATAGCCGCCACATGTGTAAATGTTTTAAACATACATAAAATGATTATTGCTCTTACTGAGGAAACCTTTGTATTTTTATATGTAACGAATAGGCTCATAAAGTACTGGTCCGATTTCAAAAATTCTTTTACCCTATGAAAGCTACATTATCCATAAGTTTAAAATTTTAGAACCCGCAACCTCTTGCGTCGCAGGCGGCCCTCTGCGCCACTGAGGTTGTTATATTAGTCATTAAGGGTCCGGCGACAGCGGCTCGTAATTTCGAGGTGCGATTGGCTATTATTTCATTTTATTTCATTTCGGGGAGGTTGTTTGAAAAAATAACTCTAAAGTGACACGCATAAATACTGTTTGAACACAAATAATACAATAATATAAGGGAAATGTGCTTGAGTCAGAAATCATAAAACACACAAAATATTATAAACGCGAAAGTTTGTAAGTATGGATGGATGGATGTTTGTTATTCTTTCATGCCGGAACAGCTGAACGGATCTGGATGAAACTTGGCAGAGATATAGATTATAGTCTGAAATAGCACATAGGCTACTTTTTATCCCGTGGAAATACCGGGATTTAACTCTGCGCGGGTGAAACCGCGGGGTGCAACTAGTACATTCATACAATATAAAACGCTGTTATTTAGTTTATTTACTTGCACATATGCGGTTGTTAGATCTCTTATGTTGAACGTTTTCGAGCATGACCCCTGCCCTTAAGGGTCCGGCGACAGCGGCTCGCAATTTCGAGGTGCGATTGGCTATTATTTCATTTTATTTCATTTTGGGAGGTTGTTTGAAAGAATAACTCTAAAGTGACACGCATAAATACTGTTCGAACACAAATAATACAATAATATAAGGGAAATGTGCTTGAGTCAGAAATCATTTTGCTATTAGGTAAACGTAAGACCAAACATACTAATACCAAAATGATTTCTGATTCGGACATGTTTCCCTTGTATTATTGTGTTATTTGTGTTCGAACAGTATTTAGGTATGCGTGTCACTTTAGAGTTACCTATTCTTTCAAACAACCTCCCCGAAATGAAATAATAGACAATCGCACCTCGAAATTGCGAGCCGCTGTCGCCGGAGCCTTAAGTCTAACTATAATATTGTAGTAACTACTTTTCTACATTTTAAAAGTTGTTATAAATGCCGACCAAAACCAGACATATAATTTTATCAGACCATGTTATCCATACCATGATAAATAATAATCTATAACTATAAGAATCAAAGTCCGGACTGACTGACATATAGACAACGCACAGCCTAAACCGCTGGTCGTAGAGACTTGAAATTTGAGGAGTACATAGTTCTTACAGCGTAAACGTGTACTATAAGAAGGGATTTTTCAAAATTCAACCCCTAAGGGTGTAAAAAGGGTTGGAAACGTTTGTATGAAAAATCGTATTCCTTCAACCTAGGAAGTTGAAACTTAGAGACATATACCCCAAAGTCAATAATTAAGTTTGTCATTTTTAGTTTTTGATAACTACCCCCAATAAGGGTGCAAAGGGGTGTTGTAGTTTGTATGGGAGTTTTTTAACGTACGTCAGTAGGTACAGCCTAACTTCTTCTGCCTAACTTCAAATTTATAGGTAACTAAATAGGTACCTACTCAGGGATAATGTAGTCTTCTATTAGTAAAATAACTTACTGAACTAAATAATCAGTTCAGCAGTAAGTAATTAAAAGTATCATAACTACGGATTTAATCTTACGGAGCATCGCACACGTCCGTCGCGCACTGGCTCTAAATTGGCAAAACGCGGGTAGGTACACTGTCGCGATCCATAACTTTGATCCACACCACTCTGTCGATCTAAGCTTACCATAACGATGAGTGCGACGCATATTTTTATCGAAATTTCGTAATTTTTGCGCTATTTTGGTGACACAACACGCGCGGGTGAAACCGCGGGGCACAGCTAGTCCCCAAATAAATCTAATAATGTACACCCCACTATTGTAGGTATAACCCAATACTCCCTGTTAGGTTTTTTTTTTGGGAAAAAAGTACCAAATTGGCTTCCAATTATCGTGCTGTACATTATCGTGCAGTATATACTTCATCATGTGGTACAATAAACGGACTCGTGCTAGGTAGGTACTCTTGTGTACGTAGTATTCAAAGAGTATACAATAACTACAAGAATAACTACGTGTAGAATAGTATTCAAAACTAGCGATTCGGCCGGCCCGCGCAAAGAGAATGTAAAACTACGTCAGGGTGGGCCCGCGCAACGCGCGCCCCTGCTTCGCACGGGTGCACATAATAATGCTAAGTAGGTACAATGCAGCCAGAATACTACGAAAGAACGTATATCTATTAAAACCGCATCAAAACGATCAACGATCAAAACGGTATCATTGGAGCAAAATGGGAGCAAATCTCAGAAGTTCTAAACAATTTGTCCATTTTGTTGGAATTTCATGTCTCATTGTAGTCTAATGTTTTCCATTTTCGCTGCTTGTGTGCAATGGTGCGTTGTTGAGTTTTTGTTTTGTTTTCGTTTTATTGTTAGCGCTTTCTGTTTTTGTTATGTTTTGTTAAGTTTTCGGCCTTGTTCTTGTGTTTGTATTTTTACTAACATGGAACCTCAACCCGCGCTGCCGCGTCAGAATAATGTAATACCTATTTCTAAGCAATAAAAATATAATATTATTTTGGCCCTTGGCTAATTTAGATGAAGAATATAGGTCGCGTCAACCAAAAAGAACGCTGGAAAACAGTGGAGGAGATGTGTTTGCGCATACAAAATTCTCGCGCCATCACACCCTCACACTCCTTCCAGCGTTCTTTTTGCGTGAAGAGCACTATAGAGCTTTTTAGTGTTATGTTCTGAAGTTTGGTTAGGAAATAAAATATTGGGGATATTCGTACAAGCAAAACCGCGCGCCATTACCACTAAATAGTGATCCATGTTTAAAATTTTTTATCTGTCCCTGACTCTTTCTGACAGTGACATATCCTGACATTTCTTTGTTTACAAAAAATAACTTGTTTCTTGCAAAGACTTTGTACTTATATCTAGACTGTGCACCAAGGCGCAAGAACCGGTCCGCGTGAGAGGGCTCCTGGCGGGAGTGTGTCCCTTTCTAATGAGGTGACCATGAATAACCAAACAGAACACGGGACAAATTGCTTGTACGATTGCGTATCCTAACATATTGATGACCTATTTACGCTACCATATTTATTTAAGTAAGTAAAAATTGCCAAAACATCGCGTGTGTATATTTTTTTGAAATCTACATCACTTTCCTTACACGTGGGTTAAGGGTCGGAAATACTTTTTTCTTCCCTTTATAATAGGTAAGTATCATCTACCGTTAATATGAAAAAAACCTAACAATATTCGCTCCTTATAGAGGTAGTTAAAAAAAAGCTAGGTTTGTCATATGCGAGATATAACCATAATATCATATTTATTATTATTAAACCAGTAAAATAGAGGAGGTCAAAATATAAACACCTGATGCAATATTCTGGAATATTTTTTTATTGAATTGATTTTATACATTGCTGGATACCTACTGTTTTACGCAATTTTTGTTTTAATGTAGCCTTATGTACTACATGCTTGAGGGTTAGAGACTTCCCGTAGCTTCTATGTATTAAATTTAAGAATTTTTGACCAACACACTTTCAGGCGTTGTTGTAACACTTTCACGTCTCGACGTAATTTCTTTTTACGTGGCGTGTCAGTAGTTGCAGTGAATTCTGTTTGTGTACAAACACTCCGTAATGGTAATGTCCTTAATGGCACTTTCTTGTAGTTTTGCCTTTTTTGGTGCTGGTCCTACCTCTTCTATAGGTACATACATTGCTTAAAACATGCACTCTTTTTTTGTAGGGCACGACCTGTAAAGATATTTGAAGATAATGGGACATGGTAGGTAAGTAGACAAGAGTAGACTGGAGCAGAGTAGTGCAGATGAGAGCTTCTATTTATATATTTAGACGTATAAATAATACAACATAAACGAATATAAATAATAGGCGAAACAAAATTTAAACAAGAACGTAACTAGTACATACCTAGTTAACTTTGTATTTAATAATACCTTAAAAATTCAAACAAAACAAAACTAAAAATTAAACTCTTACCACGTTCGGCTCAGTAAAACTATGTGAAAAAGGCATCGCAAAATTTGAATTTTCAAGGTTATTGTTAATGCGCGGACACACTCGAATGATTAATTCTTACCTTAGGAAATATTGACGGGACAGCATCAGGTTTCAGCATTTTACTAGTATATCCAGGAATAAAGTCGTCACATTTAAAATGCGCACTGGAAACAACAGACGACTGAGTTTTTTCCAGGTACTTAATTTTCCAACTTCAATTTCTAGTTTTCATTCTTTGGAAATCTACAATAGAAGAATTAGTTATTAACAACAAACGTCATCGTCTCAAAGTAAAAGAACGCGTTAAGAACAACTTTTTTTTCACCAATATCTCCAATTTATGACAGTCGAGACGTATCGACTTACCTACTACTAGTACGAGATTGTATAAAAATCTTTGATCAACAAAACTCATGGTTACCCTTAGAACATAATTGTTGTTTTTACTTACCCATGGAAAGAAAAGCGGCTAACGGGATGATACTCATTTATGCACCCTGTCACACAACAAGAATTCACTATTTTTCATTAAAATTAACAGGTTTTATGAAAATTTACACTATCACAAATCGAAGCACGAGAATCATCCAAACAACCATATCACCCTGACGCAACAAGGAACGTCAAAAATTTTGTATGGAGGTCGCATGGCAAATAATGGCTGATTGACTGATTTGACAAGATTGTTGCTTGAATTGCTTGATTGACACTGATTGAATGGAACGAATGATCGTTCCATTCAATCAGTTCTCTCGTTCTTTCACAACTCACTCTCTTCTTCGTCTGTCTCGTTGGGTCTGGTTAATGTACAACCATGTAAAACGCAGCCCCAGAAATCACAGCGAGGAATGTACGGGCAGGAAAACGCTGCCAGGATTTCACGTCCAACATGAAATCCATGGTCGTGCTATCCTACCTAATGTGTGCAGGGAAGGTACGCCAGTTTCCACATGTTATTTTTGTGTACCTGTAGAAATCTTTCCAAAGATGTACCGTTTTTTGGCGTTGCGTATCATTTGGTTGCACTTATTTCGAGCTTTTTTATAGAGTGAAAGGCTCTCTTGTGGTCTCTTCTTGCCATGCACTGTCTAATCTCATCCGACAACCAGGGAGCGAGAGCTCGCTTCAAACGAACTGGATGCAGCGGCGCATGAATGTCATACAACTCAGTAATAGTATTGTTAAAGAAATCCATTGTTCTGATTGGTCAAAAGCCTATGCTTTGTTTAGCTGAACTAGTGGTAAAAACTGTACTATCCCATCGTTCAGCGTCTCATTTCACGTCACATTTGTATTTTTCAAACTAGTTCATCAACATCAAACTAGTTGCGCCCCGCGGTTTCACCCGCGCAGATTAAAATCCCGGTATTCCCACGGGATAAAAAGTGGCCTATGTGTATGTATGTCCAGGCTTCTTGTAAATATTTAATACCTACACACCGTATGGTATGGCTATACCGTTGCTCATGGAATTACTGAAGGTGCTTCAATATTATACAGGGTGGGGACCTATTGACGACATTAAATTGGTGGACGTATAGTACTAACTGCTAGAATTGTTATAAAAAAGGTTTTATTTTAATTCGTCCAATAATAAAAAAATTAAATTTTCTATCAAACTAAATATCAAATAAAGAGCAAATCGATGAAACCACCTGTATAAAGTAGGTACTATGTTTACTTAAACATAGCACCGTTCATTCATAAATAAGTTCATTTATTACGTGAAATTCGACCCTATTGCGAAGCGGCAACTTCACGCGCTCATGGCAGGCAGCGCGTATGTACCTACCTTTAGATCGGCTTTCTTTGATATCTGACCGCTCACTTTTTGGCACGGGCGGCCGTCGCGTCCTCAAAGGCAGCGGCAGCGATGCAATAGGTAGGTAATAAGAAAATATTATCTAGTTTGGTAACTAGGTACCTACATACGCGTACACTTTAATTTTTTAAGTTCTCTATGTGTCCGCGCTGAAGAGCTCCTATTATTGTTCGGGGGTTTGTAGGGCATTGTTTTGTTTCGCCGTACCTTTTCCGATAGGTCCTCATTGCTAGAGTTGCATTTTGGTTGCAGTCTCCGTAAATGAAGAGCATGTCGGCGTAGGTACTCGGTCGCCGAATAAGCACGGTTAGGCATTGCACCACACAAACACCTCACTAAACAAGCGCCTGTTTTGCAGAAGGTACTACCTACTTAAATAATTCAAATAACTAAAATACACCAATAAATTAAAACGAAATAGGTAGCGCTATTTTCGGGGATAAGTCAATGGGGTTATCAAGAAAAATAATAGGTACACTCATCACACTAACACAAAACAGAAAGCGTCTTTTTCGTAGCTAGACAGTTTAAATTAACGTGCGCTTTGCAAAGTTTATGCAAAGTATGTCAAAGGTCGCAGTGCAAAACGATGACTAACTAGCTAGCTAGATCTCGATGAGAGAACCACCCGCGCCCGCGCACCGCCGCGCCGGCGCCGCACCGCGCCCTGTCTATTTGGTGAGCAGAACAGTGCTAACGCTAGCTGTCTTTGTCACACTCGCCTATTATTAGCGGGGGGTGCTGTGTCTTGTTTCTGACTTGTATCAATTCTCTTTCTAATACGCGTAAATACGTATTATCTTTCCCTCGCGTTTTAATTTCATTGATAAGTCATATGATTTCGTGACTCCTAGAATTTGACCTCTTCTCTTGCGATTTTACGTACAGGTTGTTTAAAAATCATTAAGTGGAAATGTATCGATTACTCGATAAATCTTCAAGCTTTTGATGTAAAAGCTAGCTCTATAATCTGAAAATACGACTGCGAGTACGTGGTTTTTTTTAATGTCGTCAATAGGTCCCCACCTTGTATAAAAGCAGTCGGGCCCATCTTCTAACTAGGTGCTTAATTTTCGATTAACATGTTTCGATCAACGTTTTAGAATATGATACTTAGCTCTTTGGTCATTGGAATGTACACCCGGGGATTACACAGTCATGGAATAGGCAACCAAATTTTACATCAATTCCGGGCTGTGTTTTCCAAGGTTGTGCAATACGTGGTTGTACATTACTGGCTCCCTGTCTCGTTTACTTGTCGTTTCCACTTTGGTTTCTACTCATATTTTGTTTGTTCTTGCAGATTTCCAGCGGATTTATTATTAATTTCGCCCTTATAAGTGAAAGTGTTTGAACATGTTCAGTGAACGTAATATTTAACGACAATGCCCCCGAAAAACTAATTCATTACGTGTGAAATATGTGGAGATCGATCGAGCCGAAGAAATCTACAAAAAAGGAAGTTTATGGCAAAGTTTCCTTTGGATGAGGCTCGGTAAGCATTGAATTAGATATTTTAGTGAGTACAAGCTACGAACAAACAACATGAACCTCTTTAGATTGATTTTTAATCAAAGTTATGTAATTTTATTGTGTATGTACGTAGTGTGTGTGTATGTGATGTGACAGTGATGAAGTGTAATTATCGATAAGTGTGTGTCGAACACAGTGTGAGATTTTGCCGTAGATGCGGACATCCTCAGATGAGGTGATCCTACAGATGAGGCTACAGCTAGGCTGGTATATTTTAGTTACTTCCACAGTGTAATGTCCTATGGTATCTTGCTATGGGGTAGAGCTGCTGATATACAAAGTATATTTGTACTTCAAAAACGGGCGATACGTGCCATTTATAAAATGAAACCACGTGACTCATTGAGGGAGCGTTTTAAGGAAATTAATATTCTCACAGTAACTTCACAGTATATTTTTGAAAATTTATTGTACATTCATAAACACATAGGTAGCTTTAAGAAAAAGAGTGACGCACATAACATTAACACTAGAAATAAAAATAAATTATGCATTCCGAAATTTCGATTACAAAAGGTAAATGGCTCGTTCATGGGAAACGGTATACGCTTCTATAATAAACTTCCAGAAAGTGTCACTGGGCTTCCTATTAAAAAATTTAAAGTGTACATTAAGAATTATCTGATAAGGAAAGCTTACTATACTATAGATAGTTATATTAATGATAAAAGTGCGTGGCCTGATGTCCCGGTCGCTCTGCCCATCGACGGCTAACATATCTGCAATGTCTTTACTATTATGTTATTTAAAAAAAGATTTTTTTTTTCATTGTTGTTTGACTTACTACACTTCTTACTTATGTATTAGTATTATTGGTTTGAAGCGTGTGTTCTTTTATGAATCTGTTTACTTTTCCTTTTCTGTTAGATTACTTTGTATTATATAGCTTCAATAGTGTAGGTATTTTATTACATTGTAACGAGGATCATATAAAAGAGCGATAGATACCAAGCCGAGTTTGTTGCCTGTTCTTTTCGGTGTTGGTCGCGTGGAACTGGCACTAGAGTCACCTAGTTTTAAGACGGTTCAAGATGGTCCTTGTGATTTTATTGAATAAACATATTTTGACTTTGACTTTGACCTCGTTTTATGTGTTTTTTAGAAAGATAAAATTCAAACACAACTCAGAATAAAATTCTTGTGTCTCTATCTATTATACTTAGTTAAAAAGAAAATAAAAAAAAAGAAATTTTGTTACAGAATATACCTGAGTGAAAACTACATAATATGCTAAAGATGACAACTGGGAGTCCCAAAAAGCGTAGGTATATTTTTTGATACTGTTATTTTAATTTATAACCTTTTCTAGAATATGACGTGAATTGCCTAGTCTTTTATACTTATGCTATAGGTAAAATTTTGTGCCACGAAAGTGGGTGAGCCATTCTTGTAGTTATAATGTGGATCTTTTGCTTTCTTTAAAGAGCTACTGGAAATTAATAAATTAATACTATGTTACAGAATATGTCAAGCCTACTGCTGCTGCTGAGTGTCCATCCTGCTAAACTAAACATCGTATTATATGAAAAAAAGGAATATTATGTACAATGTTTATTTTATTTTTTGTTTTATGTACAGGTTTGTCGGCTAAAAATTAAATGTAATAATGAAAAAAGATTTTTGTTTCATATCAGATCCATATTTAAGTTCAACCTAGGACTTAAAAACCTAGGTTGGACTTAGACGTGGACTCGATCAAAATTTTGAATACGAAAATAACCTCATTTTCGATCTCGCATATTTTATCGATATCGATATGAAAGCGAGGGCCATCGCGCAGCACTATTTAGGCTGATAGGTTGGTAAAACTGTTGTTGTTTGACGTACATATTCGTTGTGTTGGTATTGAAGTGCCATGTAAAAGGATCCCATTGGCTCTCATTGGCTCTTTACTAAGTCCCGCCTCTTCTCGTAGTTTTACATTCTCTTTGCAACCATATGAGCAAACCGCCATCTGCATTTAGTATTACCAGGCCCAAACATTTAATTACTACTCTTACATACTCAGTGTTGAAGGATTATTTATGAAATACAACGAATTGATGATTAATTATACCTATTTTATGAATTAGGAATATTTAATAAAGTTTCAAAGATTATAAACGTTCGTTTTGGTAATTCATAAAAAAGCAAAGCGTATGTACTTTATTGTACCATTTCTACCAAACCGGTAGGTTAGTTGAGCTGGCAAGACGTCAGACAAGGACACACTCCCAGCAGGAGCCCTCTCACCAGGACCGTTTTTTGCTCGCTACCGCTTTTGTGGAAATAGCTACCCTACACATAAGACAATAAATCTCATTTTAGCTAAACAAAATTTTTTGGTGCACAGTCTAGTTATAAGTACAAAGTCTTTGGTTTCTTGAGATTCGTTTCACAGACCAATAAGCGCATTTGGAATGAAAGTGTATTATGTGATATCGTGATTTGACCGAAAATGTTTCAAATGTTTTGAAGAAACCGCCACCATTTTCTTCAAAACAATTGACTGACTCGACTTTGGACTGACGTGACTAGAAACATAACTACAAAGAGTATAATCTCTGAATCACTTGACATTGGCAAGATTGTCTATGACAGGAGCCATAAAAAGAAGAAGAACACAGAAGAAGAAGGGAGGGACCAAGACCAACAATTTATTCGATCCTAAATCGATCGAATTTCCCTTACATTTTCTTTGTTTCCCATTTGTATTGCATGTAAAACATAAATGTGTTCTGTCTGTTGTGGTGTAAAGGTGCTCGCTCTGTGATCTTCAGTCTTCTCTTCACCTTGTCCAGGAGAGGTGAATGTTTGCTCTGCATCTTGGTTTTATTCCAGCTGAGCAGCGGTGTCTAAAAATGATTTTCGCAATTCATATGTCGCTCTTTATCTACTGGATTTCTCGTGAGTGTTTAAAAACAAGTACTACTAGTTTTTGCTATAGTATGTCTGTGCCTCAAAATTACATAATTGTATCTTCTTTCAGCCACACACTGCGAAAGACTCCATGAACAGATTTACTCATCTATTAGTGCAACTACTGCCTGTTTCAGACGATTGAATGGTACACACCAAGCAGGATGTTCATGTAATTAGTTTTTTACATATTCCTTTATAAATATTACTGAAGACACGAGCATCTTCAATGTGAAGTACCTACTTAGTAGCATCATCTTCCTGACCTTATACTTGTGTAGCACATCTGGTTTTTTCTTTACTTTCCTTCATCACCTGTTAGGTATCTCCATAATCATACCTTTTTCATTCATGTCATCTTGCAGACAATCCAATTTGATGTAAGCTCTAAACCTTATTTTTGAAGAACAGTGATCCTATCTGCTAACCAAAGTTGCCCTTCTTTGCTAATCCAGCATATTTTGCTATTTTGTTAATAAAGTGATTAGTTGTAGTCTATACCAGACATCACCTCACCTGTTTGCTCTAATTAAACTATTCATGTCATCAGCACCCATTAATGGTGCTGTGGGAGTTGTGCAGATGGTGGATGACATAGATGATGCTAAGTGGATTGTAACAGAAGCTGCTGCAGGCCCATACATGGCTATTGTGAATTCATCATTATTTAACAATGTTATTGAACTGTTTATGGAAAAACCTGAGAATATTGCTGGAGTTTTGGTTTTTGATGAAAAGGAAAACACAAATAGGTGAGTGGATTTTGGTGTGGTGTTATGGGTACTAGATAGGTAACTGATATATTTAATACATTATATATTACATACATAGATATTTTTTATTATACATAGAAAACACCCAGACCTAATAAATAATAACATACAGTTCATTATCTTCCTGCACTTATCCCAAAGCGGGGTCCGTTCTACCCCAAGACAACAATACAGTTGCTGCTTGAAATTGTTGCAATTTCTAGCCTGTTTACAGACTTCTACATGGATTACACATGAATATGCCCTACACTGCCCTGTTTCCATCAACTTGAGGTAAGTAAAGAGATCTTAAGTCTCATGCGCCTGTAATTGCATCATCAACTTCACATTTCAAACTGAAACACAGCAATGATATCTGTTGGCAGATAAAGGCATAATAGTAGAACTTCCCGGACAAGCCACAAACAAGAGCTCTGTTACTATTTCCCAAGACAATTTCATTAAATTCAGTAACCTGTTTTTTTCAGAGCTATGTCTTTTACTCTTGATTCACAATGTCCAAATGAGTACGCCTCAGATAGAGAACTAGAAAGTCAGTGCTCTTCTACAACACCTGGAGGAACTGTATGGAATAAAAAAGGTTCTGGACTCTTGCAAAGAAATATTCCCTTCCCTATACTCTTTGCCTCTGTAGAGCATATCGGGGATATTGAAAAGATACAAAAATGTTATTCAAGGTACTGTGTAGTTTAATAGCTTTTATGCAAAACTGTCAGTCTAAACCATCATCTCTTTATGCACAATTATCATATTATTTCTAGCTGTACCTGCTAATGTTTTTCTTCTTGTCATGTTACTAGTTTCTCTCGAAACAGTGTGGTGAAAGGATTTTAAGTGTGCCTCAATGAGGCTCCTCTCAAGCACTTGACAAATATGTTTAGAATTATGAAAGGTGGAACAAGTTTAATGTATCTGTTTTATATGAAATTTTATCACCATGGATTGTACAGAATATTATACACAACAAAATAATAAATAATGTTTTATGGGTTTTACAAATGTACCTGCCTATTTTCTCTTATCTAGAAGCTTAGAATAAAATGTAATATAGTTTTGAAATGTATGAACAAAGGTCTTTCATACGAGATATAAATATATAAATGTGTGACCAACAAGTTGTCAGACGACTTATAACGTACTTCCTGAGTTACGCATATTATGTACTAGCGACCCGCCCGCGCGCCCCTGCTTCGCACGGGTGCACATATCATGCATGTATTATACATACTAGCGGCCGGCCCCGGCTTCGCACGGGTATTTAATTTTTATCAATAATTTCAAAATTATAATACACACACATAAACCCTTCTATTTGCGTTAGGTTACTAAAAAAGAAAAGTATAAAGAAAATTTGAACATTATTATTTTAAAATCTTTCCTGTGGCGACATCTAGTTATTTTTCAGAAACTAAAATATTTGTTACATCTAAATACGGTATAATTCAAAACATCTGCCAACATTTATGATTAGTACCTACTTACTGAAAAATATTGGTTTAGTTCTGAAAGAACTTTTATTCAGTTCTAAATAGAACTTTATTTGTTGAGTTTAATTACCTACTAATCGAATTCAAAATATTTTAGAGCCTGATTTATTCGATTCCGCACACGACCGTTGCGTAGGGGAGCCGACTTCATTTCTTGACATTGACTCCCCACCCGTACGGCCCCTACCCTAAGGTGCTGCCTAGCTCGCCAAGCAGGGTGAGCGGCTACCACGCGACTTTTTTCTAATACTTACATTTTTAAACTTATGATATCTTTCGAATGGAATGTCCGAATTGAATAATTTAAAAAGTTTTATAAAGGTATTGAAGCAGTTTTGAATATGAAGTAATTTATTTTGATAAGGATTAATACCAAGATACAAATAAAGAGCCTCTTATAGCGGCGGCATTTCAATTAAAATTTTAAAATAAAAAAACACTTATTGTGGCATAACTATAATCGTTAGACATATGCTGTCGCGACACTTTTTGTAAATAATGATGTGTTCTGCAAAGTTGTAGAACATTATTTTATTCTATCATCAATAGTTTTCGCAGTGCACGCGATGTAAAGAATATTTTACGATTTTTTTTACACCTTGGGTTACATTATTTGAATTTTAGTAAGGATCCCAAATTTTTTTGAAAATGTAATATAGCCTATGTTCACCGGGGATAGTGTAGCTTCCCAACGGTGAAAGAATTTTTCAAATCGGTCGTTTCGGAAAGTAGTTTTGGAGCCTATTCAATGCAAACAAACAAACAAACAATCAAATCTTTCCTCTTTATAATATTAGTTTAGATAAACCTTCCTCTTGAATCACTCTATCTATTAAAAAAACCGCATCAAAATCCGTTGCGTAGTTTTAAAGATTTAAACATACAAAGGGACATGAGGACATAGGGACAGAAAAAGCGACTTTGTTTTATACTATGTAGTGATTCATATGTATTTTGTTTCCTCTAAGAAATTCCCTTGATTAATTATTAATCATCTTTAAATAATTAACTTTACAGGTTCAATACTGACAAGGACAACCAAAAAGGCAATCCATTGTGTTCGATAGAAATGAATTCGTTTATGTATGCAGCTGTGGACAGCGAACTTTGCATGAGAAGGTGTGTGTGGTTACGCACCCAAAGGGTAAAACGAGACCCTATTACTAAGACTCTGCTGTCCGTCTGTCGGTCTGTCACTAGGTTGTATCTCATGAACCGTGATAGTTACAGTAGAAGTTTTTACAGATTATGTATTTCTGTTGCTGCTATAACAACAAAATATTTAACAGGGCTCCCATGCAACAAACGTGATTTTTTTCCCGTTTATAGATTACTAGCGATCCGCCCGCGCGCCCCTGCTTCGCACGGGTGCACGCACATATCATGCATGTATTATAAACCTTCCACTTGAATCATTCTATCTATTAAAAAAAACCGCATCAAAATTCGTTGCGTAGTTTTAAAGATTTAAGCATACATAGGGACATAGAGACATGGGGGCATAGGGATATAGGGACAGAGAAAGCGACTGTGTTTTATAATATGTAGTGATGATTATAGATAATGGAACGGAACCCTTCGTGCGCGAGTCTGACTCGCACTTAGCTGGTTTTTTACTTGCTGATTTTTTCATAAAGATGTCCTGTAACTAAACATTTTTTTAGATCTATTGCCACATCCGTGCTGACGGCAACTAAAGTTTGTGATCCTATTGGTGGCTACAATGTGTACTACCCAATATTTCCACGTATCCAGGTTTGTTTTTGAAATATCCAGCAGTTTACACAATGTCACTATGTAAATAAAAGTCCGCGAACGTCCGTTTTCACAGCGCCATGAGGCCCCACATAACTAAGCAATGATTGTACTATGGGAACCAAATGAGTGATAGAATATTTATTTGTCCCTTTTTATAGATGAATATTAATAATACTTAGATAAGATATAAACAAAGCAATTCCATAATATACCCGCTAGGCACATAACAACTTGATCAAAGTTAGTTACTTAATCAATCTTAAGTTTCAAAGTGATCCCTGTGATTGTACTGAATAAAGACCATTTTGATTTTAATCATAAAAATGTATGTTACGGAGATAATATCATATCCAAAAGCTACAGTAGCGAAGGTGATCCTGCAACAAAAAATTAATTGTTTCTGTGTAAAAAATATATTTAAATGCCTTTTTTTATAGAAAGAAGACGGTGAAAAGGAGAGTGTCACGTTGGTCACTGCCAGAATTGATTCTGCATCATTATTTGACAGTAAGCAGTTTTCTATTATATCTGTAACTAGTAGCGCCCCGCGGTTTTACCCGCGCTGATTTAAATCCCGGTATTCCCCCGGGATAAAAAGTAGCCTATGTGCTATTCCAAACCATAATCTATCCATCCATACTTACAAACTTACTCGTTTATAATATTAGTAAGTAGGATAGGATGGGATGACTGGAATCGAACATACAGTCAGCGTTATACGAGAGAGGACCAAGACGTGACGCACGTTTCGTCGAAAACTAATTTTTGAAAAATCGCTATTAAACAAGTTTTGTGCAATCACATTGCACACAGTTTGTTGAAAAAATCGATTAAAATCGATCTAAATTTTCCAACTAAAAAGTTTGCTTTACTAAGTAGTTTTCGAAAATGAGTTTAGTGATTTTATATCTTCGAAACGTGCGTGTGAGAAGTACTGTCGACAAAAAGTTTAGCCTTAGGTACCATTTCCTGTCAGAGAGTTCCCGATACTCCGCTGAGCTGTGCCTTCGCATTGCGAACGCACCAGCTTGCCAAACGAATCTGTTTCACAAGTGGTAAAGCGTAAATTATGTCGATAGAACATTTGCCTAATTTTGAGTGTCGTTCCCGGCAAATTTCGGGTAAAAAGTAGCATCTAAGCAAATCCAGGTTACGAATTACATTATTCTAAGGCGATCGGTTCAGTGGTTTGTGCGTGACTGAGACAAATATCCAAACATCGTGACTTTCGCATCTTTGTATTCGTGCTCGAAATGCACTTTAAATTCTTTCACCACACTATTTTGAAAGACCAGTGACACGTTATGAAACAGTAGTAGGAAGGTAGTAGCTGGACTGGGTAGTTTAAAAATAATTTTGTTATGTTTACAGATGTGTCCCCGGGTGCATCTAGCTCTGTTGTTGGAATGGTGGCATTGGTCTCAACGGCCGCCCTTCTATCCAAGATGATTCCAAACACTGATGCGGATAAATATGGTGAGGGAATTGTGCTGAACTGAAAAATATGATGTGAAAAGTATGATAAATTGTCTTGGCGTCGTAAATGAAATATAACACTACTATTATTATGAGACCTCCATTACTTCCACACATCCTCAAACCATACCTAAAATTCTGATAAAATAAAAAAATTATTTGATTTGATCGTGAATCGTGATCCTGAGCTATGTTTGCCCAGTCTGTCAAGAAAACATCATAAAATATACCTAGTTGTAAAAGATCAGTCTCAGCAACATTCTTTGAGGATGCCTCAGGTGTCTGTGGTTATAAACTTATGGTTATTTACTGCTATATTTATTTCCTTTTTTTACTTTAGATAACAACATCCTATTCACACTCTTCAACGGAGAAGCCTTTGACTACATCGGTTCGCAGCGCGTAGCCTACGACCTGAACAAAAGTCAATGGCCGGAGCACGCGCCTCTTTCACCAGAAAACATCAAGTTGCACGTCGAAGTGGGTCAAATCGGCGGCTCACTGCAAGACCAAACCACAGAAACTCCTAATGCGAAGTGGCCTATGTATGGTTTCACGCCAAACAACCAGTTCGACTCAGGTGTTAGTACTTATTTATTGCGTCCTAGTAGCGCCCTGCGGTTTCACCCGCGTAGTTTTAAATCTCGGCATTCCCGTGGTATAAAAAGTAGCCTATATGTTGTGCCAGACTATAATATATCTCTGTGCCAATTTTCACCAAGATCCGTTCAGCCGTTCTGGAGTTATAGAGTAACAAACATCCATCCATCCATACTTACAAATTTCGCATTTATAATATTAGTAGGATTTTCTCAGTGAAATTACAGGCACATGAGTGTTAACATCTGTATGCCAAAGTTGATGGACGTGGGCATTTTGGACATGCGTGATCGCAATGCTTTTTATAGGT
The DNA here is from genome assembly GCA_963576535.1 of Plemyria rubiginata. Lineage (NCBI taxonomy): Eukaryota > Metazoa > Arthropoda > Insecta > Lepidoptera > Geometridae > Plemyria > Plemyria rubiginata. The sequence goes on along the minus strand of OY754908.1, from coordinate 7,904,901 downwards.
GATGGTTACAGCGTAATATCCAGTGGGTGCATGCTTGCTCTATTTAAGTAATTAGTATTAAAACAATGTTACTTACATTGTTTGAGTTTTTGGTATATGAATTCTCGAATGTCTTCCTCAATCTTGCTTAAATTTTACAGATAACGGAGTTCCTGAATGAGCTGTCGAATAACTACAACCGTTTCAACGAGAGTTTGCTCATTAAGTTCTCACAGAACATACCGCCGTCATCTATCCACTCTTTCCGGCGGATCCTGAAGAACCACACGCTACCAGAAATAGTTCTAACAGACCATGACGAGGTGTTCACCAACATGTATTACAACTCTGCTTTGGACGAATACTATCAAGTTGGATATCGTTATCGGAATATGAGTATTGGGACTAATGGGACTTGTAAGTATTTTTAACATTTTTAGTCAAGAGTAGTAGAGCTCTTTGTGAAGGGCTCGTCCGGGGAAGCACTGGTTGATAGATAGAAAATACTTTATTGCACACAACAGATATAACAAAAAACAAACTTAAAACTACAGAGTACAATGGGCGGTCTTATCGCTAAATAGCGATCTCTACCAGACAATTTATGTGTAAGATAGCTACATACATACCTACAAAACACCTATGCCTATTTCTACCGCCAAGCAGCGTTGCTGTTTCGGTTTGGAGGGATTGGTTGCCGGTGAAATTCAAGCACATGAGGCTTAACATCTATAAGCCTTAAGTTGATGGATGCAGGGCAGTGCATTGTAGGGCACGTACATATCGTGCGTGACTTACGAGGCAATGCCTTATCAGATGTGATGGTTATCACTTAGCATCAGATGGGCCGTCTGCTTGTTCCATCAGCTAGCTGTATAAAAAAAGACACGTTTCTATCGTGCGTGACTTATCTTTTATTCTCAAGCTCTTTTATTCTAAATTTACCCAATGAAAATATGTTCATATTAATACTACTAATATTATAAACGCGAAAGTTTGTAAGTATGGATGGATGGATGTTTGTTACTCTTTCACGCCGGAACGGCTGAACGGATCTGGATGAAACTTGGCAGAGATAGATTATAGTCTGGAATAGCACATAGCATTTTTATCCCGTGGGAATACCGGGATTTAAAACAAAAAACAAACTTAAACCACGCGTGGGTGAAACCGCGGGGCGCAACTAGTGTCCACATTATATCGCTGAGTCATTGTTTGTTTTGTACAAGTCTATTTATTTATTAGATAATAAACTATAAAGTAGGTAGTATATGCGCTGTCACTTACAGGTGTGTATAGTACCCGTCAAACTTCATGGCCATCGCGCGAGGTGGTAGGGGAAAGGTTTGCACTCTTCGCACCACCAAAGAGACCTATTTTTTGTTTCTTTTTCATTCAAGGTCGTTTGTCCAAGAAGTTTGACGGATACGTATAGTACGTACATTGACATGGTAAGGAGCATGCAAAGTAGTCAGTACACAAAAAAATACATACCTAAGAACTAAAAAACTGAAACTAAGTGCGGCATGAAAGTGAGAGGGATCTCTGGGCCTCAGCTTTGAATGTTGGTAGGTTGAGCCCAACCATAATCTGAACTATTGCGAATTTAAATGTCTTTCCAGTCACACCTACCGCTGAGCTGATAAGTAGTGGCGCAATGAACGAAACGGACATGCAAGTGAAGATATCTCGGTTGGCCACTGCCCTCGCGCTCACTCTCTACAAGATAGTTGTTGACACGGAGTATACCGGCAACCTCACTGTTTCTGCGCATTTGGTATGTATTCAAAAGGACTAGCTTATTTTTATCTTCTTCTTGCAGTGTTAATCTTTTGTTTCGAAGCAGTTTGGCGAAAGAATTTTGATAGATGGATAGAAAATTGCTTATTGATCAGAACAAAATGTATCGTACATAGGCGAATTGAGTGCGCCACAGTTTTTAGGGTTCTGTACCCAAAGGGACCCTATTATTGATGACTTCGCTGTCCGTCCGCCTGTCACCAGGCTGTATCATGAACCGTGATAGTTAGACAGTTGAAATTTACACAGATGATGATTTATTTTGCCGCTGTAACAACAAATACCAAAAAAAACAATAAAATAATAATATCCTTAATTTTGTGATAGTGGTGTCAATTCTGTTGTTTAGTTTTCCTAATTTAGCCTAATTTGACAGCACTAAAAATATTGCCTTCCCTTTCTAAAAACACCGAAACGACAAGCATGGCTATAATTTTAGAGCTGTCAGATTAAGTTAGTATAAGATAAATCAACAACAGAATCAACACCAATAACTCTTTATTGTGGTAATCAATAAAGATTTATCTATCTACTAGTTGCGCCCCGCGGTTTCACCCGCGCAGATTTAAATCCCAGTATTCCCACGGGATAAAAAGTAGCCTATGTGTTATTCTCGACTATAATATATCTCTCTGCCAAGTTTCATCCAGATCCGTTCAGCCGTTCCGGCGTAAAAGAGTATCATCCATCCATCCATACTTACAAACTTTCGCATTTATAAGTAGTAAGATGTGTTCCCAGGTCGACGAACTGCTGTACTGCTACATGCGAAGCCAGGCTTGCTCGCTGATGCAGGCGGCGCAATACGGGGAGCGAGACCTCGGCGGCTTGAGCCCCGAGCCGCCGTTTATGTACTCCGGCGTCGCGCGCTACTCACAGAACCCGGCCGTGGTGACGGGGCAACTCTTAGCTTTGCTCACCGGCACCGATCTAAACACTAATAATACTGCTTGTCTGGAAATGCACAAGCCAGTGAGTATTCACACACACTAAAGCGCATCATAGACGACTAAGATACTATTGTATTATCTTAAGATAAAATATCGCTCGTATTTTTTTATATGCAACTAGCTGATGGAAAAAGAAGATGGCCCACCTGATGTTAAATGGTAACCATCATCTATAACAAATCATTGCCTCGTAAGTCACGCACGATAAGAACGTGCCCTACGATGCACTGCCCAGCGCTGGCTCATACATGGCCCAGTGATTGTATGGGAGCGTTAATTATTCTCTACTATGATGTCTTCATCGTCTGTATTGCGCTTCACTGTTAGTAATATTTTCAATAAGCAATATACATAATATACAGGGTTACAGGAAAAATCGTGCTCGATCCGTTAAGGGCGTGGAGTACCCATCATTTCTGACTTATTTCACTATTTTATATTTCAATATTTTTTTAGATATGCCTTAGAGAAAAATAAACTTCCTAATATTTTTTTTATTTCTTAACTTTCACTTGTCTACTATGGTCTATTTAATTAACTTATGCACTATTTTAATGATTGACGTCCTAAAGCATCTTATTACACACGTAAAAATGCATTAATAATAATAATAAGATACACAAAATAAACAAAAATAAATTTAGTAGCCTAAATATCTCGAAAAGGGTTAAGTTTAGGGTAGGGTGTTTCATAGTGAAATAAGTCAGAAATGATGGGTAATCCACGCCCTTAACGGATCTAGCACGATTTTTCCTGTAACCCTGTATAAAAAATAAAAAAAAATATTGGTGGGCAGCAGTTACTGCAATTTTTTTTTCTAGAACAATTGCACTCCACAAAGGACGTATGCACCCTTTGTGGCATTGCCCTGCGACCCTCATTCTGACGTGAATTACCCGGCAATAAATATTGCGCATCGACTTTTTATTTTTTTAGTAATAATAATATTAAAATAGGCGTGAATTTATGTATGTATAAAGATAACAAATCATGATTGTTTTAACAGCTCTAACTAGACATGTACCGGACTGTTGCGACAAAGACAACGCTCTATGTAGCTGAAATTTGCCGATTGTCTCTTTGTATGTAAAGGTATTTGCAAATACTAATAATAAATGTATGTCCAGGAATATGTTAATTACTGGCTGAAGGGTTGGAATCACACCGGCGTATGTATACAGACCTCGATGAACATAAGCGATGCCCTCAGTCCTGCGTTTTTGATTCAAGGTTAGTACTAAGCAAAATAAAGAAGTACTGTAAATAAATATGTAAGTATGTACTATAACGGATCTTTATAAAGCAAGGCTGTTTTTTAAATATTCGGAAACGTTAACTTTTCCTTTCTGTTTATAAGGAAACTAGCGACCCGCCCCGGCTTCGCACAAGTGCAATGCTTTTGTATTTCTTCATATAAATCTTCCTCTTCAATTATTATCTATTAAAAAAACCGCATCAGAATCCCTTGCGTAGTTTTAAAGATCTAAGCATACATAGGGACGGACAGAGAGACAGTGGGAAGCGACTTTGTTTTATGCTATGTAGTAATTTTACTTCACAGTATTCGTACACTTCACAGCGCCGTAGGTCGTGGGTTCGATCCGATTTCGTCCACCGAAAACAAACAATTGTGTTTGGAAATGGGTTAAACTGGCAGGATCGTGGTAGATGGCACAAACTAAGTTCGGCCTGTACACAGCAGTGGGTGAAGTCGGGCTGCGGATGATCGTATAGTCGGCGGTAATCGACGCAAAATCTTGTCGTTCCATCCTTCTTTACCAACACTACCGGAAAGCACCATGGAATAGTTCATGATTCGTTTTTTTTGTAATGAAGTCGCTTTTTCTGTCCCTATATCCCCATGTCCCTTTGTATGCTTAAATCTTTAAAACTACGCAACGGATTTTGATGCGGTTTTTTTACTAGATAGAGTGATTCAAGAGGAAGGTTTATATGTATTATACATGCATGATATGTGCACCCGTGCGAAGCAGGGGCGCTCGGGCGGGTCGCTAATTTTAATATATAAAGATTTTTTTGTCAATTTTAACAAGTACATTTGATTTTATCTGAATCAAGCACTGACCTGCGTGAATAATGCATGTACCTACTTAAATTTTTGCACACCTCTGAATGGCAAAAATATGTGAAACTTTAAAACACTGACATCTTTGTATGTGTACCATGTTTTTATGCAAATAAATGAATTGATTGATTCTATTTCAGATTACGATTTCAAATCCGGCTTGTACTCGACATGGACGGAGTCTGTCTGGAACCGGATGTCAGCGCGCTTGTTCGTGAGCGCCGGCGGCTCGGGCGCCACCTCGGCGCTCGCGTACGGCCTCAGCTCCGTGACCTTCGCAGTCCTCCTCACCACTTGGATGAAGAAGCATAGGGATATCGTGTTCACGAATCGAAGCTCGCCGCCGGTCGATGAAGCTACTTCAGGGTAAAATATACCAAACATTTTTATATTGTCATTCTTTTTTATTTTTGTAATTTTCTTATGTGTTGTCGGCCACCCAGGACACGGTTTTTTAATTTTTCTGTTTTATTTATTCATTTTATTTGTTTATAAACAGTTTGTACAGTGAATACACGGGTGTTAAAGTTGGCCGAACGATTTTTTATTGTTCGGCTAACTTTTAACACCCGTCCGACCGGTCTTGGTACAAAAATCTATCTATGTAAAACGGTTCATTTTGACTATTGTTTTGTACTATTTTGCTCGACACAGTCTTGTCTAAAATTAGCGCATATTACGCATTGGTAAGGGCTGGCAAGCATAGTTTACCGTTTGACAATTTTTTTTTGTAGTTAGGCCGATAGAGTTCTAACCAAAACATGTGATAAGTGCTCGAAAGTCGTGCTAGAACGTCAAGAAAAAGACATGTTTGCCTTCGTTAGGGATAGAATCCACAAACGCGACTGTTGCGTCCAGAAGGGGGATTGTGGAATAAGCCGAACTTATGGTCAGAAATCTCCATTCCAGAATTCAGATTTCTGGATAAAAGTTCAGAATCCTCCTTCGCAGGAGTTGATCGCAGGGGGATTGTGAAATAAGCCAACATGTAGCACAGTAGGCAGGAGTTGCTACCAAGCTGTGACGCTTACCTAACTCATACGAACTTATTAAAAGAAATATGTTTTATCTTTTTCAGAATTCTGCGAACGGTCAACTGTTGAGAGAGTGCAGCTGAAGAGATTATACAGATAGAAAGACTGGTTACAGCTTTCAGAGACACTAAGCATTCCACTATTCCTTCAACTATATAATAATAATAATATAAATTTTTGTTCAGACAATGGAGTCCATAGTGTTAGTAAAATTTAAATTTAAGGGTTAGTACTTAATAACTAATACAGATTTGGTCCTCTGGGAGAGCTTCCACACCAGAGGACAGGCATAATTATTAGCTATTACTTTTAGGATGCTGTTGCTGCTCGCGCGCACTCTGCTCAGTAGTGAGGCAGTCTTTTTCCGCCAGATGGCGTCAAAAGTGTCTGTGCGCGTATAACATAGAGATTCGATAAAACTAATCCCAGTTAAACTTAGCTGTTAAACAGTATTGAACAAAAGTTGAAATAACCTGTAAATATTCTTCATATTATGACAATGTTTTAAATTATTAACTAAATTAAGTTTATAGATTTTAAGTATTAATGCGTAAGATTATAATAAAAATTAATAAAACAATAAAATGCTAGCACAACTTTTATTAATTAGTGGCAAAGAATAGAAGCAAATAACCCGCGAATAAAAAACCTTCCCAGATCTTTTAAAAATATTTTACAAAACGCTCGAGATCCGAACCCCGTGCAATATTTGGTGACATCACTACGGTAGTCCTCCAAGGATATTGTTACTCTATCGAATACGGTTTCATTCATAACAGAATTCAAAAATGGCATTACTACTTCAGATTTAAATTTTGATGACTCCCTGAAAACCTTGCTCATCCATGTTCTGCCATGTTGTATAGTGGAGTTGCACATATTGTATTGCTCCTGAAAATTGTTTGAGAAATTCATGTCACCGCAATCTTTTCTGTTGCGTGTAACATGATAGCTTAGCATATCATCGAGGGATAAGGTCAATGTTTTGACGCTCTCTCGCATAGTCAAGTTGGTGCTGCTCTCTGCCGATTTTAGATCAAAGAATCCAGATGTTGAATAGGTGCTTCGAAGAAAATAGTCTGATCCTTCGTACTCGGAACAAGATTCGTACTTGAGCGTTGAGCTGGAATCTAACGAACTTCTGTTGATATGTATTGTGTTTTCTGACTTTGTGTCTCTTTGAACATCGTATTTTAAATCGTCATCTCTGCGTGGAGTAGTGTATGAAAAAGCGGGCATGTATAGTATTTTCGAGGAACTTTCTAATACGTTCCGATGTCTATTGTTCCAGTGGATAACTTTGAGGGGGGAATCAAACGGTGGCGTATCGTATGCCATGAATATTCCATTCGCCAACTTGAAATTTATCTCTATAGTGAGATTTGGAGTGACGCTGGTTATTATTACAAAGTATAGTTTTCGCATAACGTTCAGTGACATCACATTATTGTGTTTTAGCAATGCTGACAAAAAATATCCTTGTGATACATTTCGGAAATGCCAATCCCGAATAAAAACCGATGGTACATTTTTGCTCTTTGTGGTGTTGTACGTCATGTTACACGAGTTGTAAAAAGTGGCTAATCTTTGAAAGAAATCCATAGAACATGAGTTGAATTTGCATACTGAAATGCAGAAGCACATACGTCCGGGTTGTAGAATAATGTTAAATGATTCGCACCTATTTGTTAGACGGCCAATACTAGGTTGCTTCCAGTAAGGTACTTGTACAGCGAGATCTTGATTACCTCCACTTTGAGGGTGAATTATTGATTGATTTTGAATGTGCTGCTCATTGAGGTATTTCGTAAACTTGATTAAGTCAATTTTTATAACGTATTTTGGCTCTGGCTTCTTGCTCTTCCTGCTTCTTGGCTTGCTGGTTTCTTGCTCTTTAATGTCTGGTGGTTTATAAATTTGCTGCTTTTGCTTAAAATTCTGTAACATTACCTGTATTGAGCTATACACTGTTTCTACTATTTCCAGTACAGCATTGATTTCTGTCTCAGATGCAGCAAGCGCATTCATTGTTAGTCTTGCCAATAACGTAGAGTTTTTTTGTATTATTTTGTTTTGAAAATTATGACGACTGTGGCTCTTGTTGTAAGGCAGTAAAGTCATAATTTCAGGACAAAGTTTAACAGGTTTTTTTTTCGTGGAATAGGAAGGTATTAAATCTTCTGGGTAGTAAATTTTCTGCCCATTTTTAGTATGAATAGGCTGTTTGTAAGTGTTTCCTTGTACGATATCGTAATTTTGAATTTTGTCGTGAGTACCGAATATCTGTATTCTGTCTCTCAAAACTGTATTTATCATAAAACAACGCCTTTTTTTGTTGCGCTTAGAATATTTGTTGGAATTGCGCACATTGAATGAATCCATTTTAACGCTTCGTACAAATTTTGTATGGAATGTCGCGTATACAACCGGAAGGAATATAGGTACAGTTGTATACGCGTCCTGAAAATATAGAGTGCTAAGTTAACACACTAGTAATACAAAAATAAGTGATTACTTATAGAGATGAGAACGTAAAAAATCTTTAAATTCAAAGAGGGCCTTGTACTTCATCTCTTGATGAAAACGCTTACGCAAAAGTACCTACCTACGTCGGTGCCATCACCTCTCAGTTGGTATGGTAGGCATTCTACCGTTACCGTTGTTATATTTACGAACTCTGTGGCGCAGCGGGCGAGAGCCTGCCTGCGACGCAAGAGGTTGCGGGTTCGATTCCCGCCGTGGAACAAATTTGTGTACGATCTGCAGAAATTTGTTCCGATGGTCTGGGTGTTTTCTATGTATAATAAAAAAAAAATATATATCTAAGTATATAATGTATTAAATATATCAGATATCTAGTACCCATAACACAAGCTTTGAATAGATTACTTTGGGGCTAGATAGTGCTGTGTGGATTGTCCACCATTATTTATTTTATTTATTTATTCTGGGCCGTAGGCCGTTGGTTCGATTCCCACCGAAAACAAACATTGTGTTTGTTCTCTGGGTGTTTTCGGTCTACATTGAAATACTTAGTCCTTTCGTTCTCTTACGCAAGTAGGTAAGAGCAGATGGAGCTTATTGTGAAGGGCTTTTCTGAAACAGTACCTACCTACTACAACACACAAATCACACAATGCCAATTTATGCAAGAGGAAATTATACCTACCAGAGAGAAAACAAGGTAATAAAATGTTCCTGTCTCGCTGCATGCCGTCGACATTGCCAAGAGCAAAAAAGGGACAACTGCAGCATCCATCAGACCGTTTTAGGGTAGGTAGGTATATAATTATTGACCAAAACAGCATTTCGTAGTCGACTGTACTCCCCCAAAACATGCCGACCTAATTGTGTTTTTATATAAAAATAGGCACAAAACCTTCAGCTATGTCCAACGATGTAAATAAATATCGTTGGCTATGCCCTTAGAGCGTATGCTCTAAAGCTATGCCCCATGTATCTACCTACTATGTTCTAATTTTTTTGGACGCTGGTCTGGAAATTTAAAAACAAATAGGAATATTTCTAGTTTGTGAAGACTCATACGACATTCTATGGTAATTAGAATAAAAAAAAAACAAGACACAGGTTCTTAGAGCATTTAGAGCATTTAGTTCTAAATGCTCTAAGCACAGGTTTTAAGGTAGGTAATTTCAAAAATATTTGCTCTAGTGTCAGTAACAGCGTAGACTAGTTTGTATGGAGAAAGAGCCGGTATCCTTTCGTCTTATCATCTAGTATGCTGCAAGTTGATGGACAGGGCAGTGCATCTTAGGCCACACTCTTATCGTGCGGACTTTATACGGTATGCAATGTTTTATAGTTACCACTTAACATCAGGTGGGCCATCTGCTCTCATCTGCACCTAAAGTAAATGTAAGTTTTGGTTCATTATGTACTTACTGATGATGTCAGACACTTATTTACTGGAATTACATTTCCAATGCTCTTATATCTTCGTAACTTAGAGTATACATTTTAAAAGGATTTTTAGTTTTTTTTACTATTAATAGGTAATCTACAAAGATGTTGTTTGTAGATAGCTAATTTTTTTTTGAATGACTTGGCATTGTCAAAATGTAGAAAGAAAGACGTCAAGACGCAGTCAATGATATTGTTTACCCAAGGATGAAGGTCTGTTAGAAAGGCGGTTAGAATAACTATAATGGCGAGTGTCGTTGAACCCAGATACAGAATACAGATCAGTGTTTGTTAGGAAATTAAACAATAGGCCTAGTAGGTACTTTCTTGCGCGAGTGTACCCATTCGCAAACACATCCCCTCCACTTTCATCCAGCGTTCATTTAGGTTGAGGCGCACTATACCTATTATTTTTATACCTTGACTTTTTATTGGGTGGACCGATTTTGATGATTCTTTTTTTAATCGAAAGCTGGTTCTTGTAATGTGGTTCCATGTTTGTACCTGTACCCAAATGTGTAAGAGAACCAGTTTGAGTATCATCAAATTAATTATATTAGTGAGTTAAGTTATACCTACCTATATCTACCTAACTTTTTGCGAACAAGATAAATAATTATCACTGATTTTAAAACCGAAACCAGAAATTGCACTATTTCCGTTTCTGATACCTACGCTGAAATGTTAGATAGGTAGATTCAAGGAATAATATTCAAATTCCTTGGGTACATTGCTGTGTGCAAGGAATTTAGTGTGGCGCGGAGAGTGTGCGCGGACATAACCTCGGGTGTACATTATTGGCTGTACATTATCAACATGTGACAATATTGCACGGCATGATATTGTACGGGAATGTGCCAACTCGGGATAAACACCGAAACGAGTCAACTCGAGTTGAAATTAAGGTAACTTTATTTAGCAGAACGAAACTAAGGATTTTTTGACAGCCTTCACAGCTCAGTTGGTAGTAACCGTAGGCCGTGGGCTTGATCCCCACCGTGAACAAACATTTTTGTGATGAACATAGATGTTTATTCGCTGCCTGGGTGTTAGATGATATAATAAAATAAGTAGGTATATATCTGTAAAAAAAATGTATTATGTATCAGCTGTCTGGTTCCCATAATACAGGTTTTCGCTTAGTTCGGGGCTAGATAGTGCTGTGTGGAAAGTCCACCAATATTTATTTTATGACAAATACCATTACCAAACTCGACAATGGTGAAGTTGGCTTACACCCACATGCCAAAAAAAATATAGTCGACTCGAATTAGGAATTATTGACTCGAAATAACGAGTTACATAACCTCTACGGGAATCGGGTGTGGTGCATTATTGGGGTGTACAATAACATGCTGTGCATTATTGGCTCCCAACTAACCAACCAATAAAAATAATGAATCGTTCCTTGCCCTTGATAACCGGTGCTATACGCTACTGTATAAATTGTAATACTTCGAGAATAGCAGCGGCAACGACAGCATCCGGCGCAACTAATAGGTACATCCATCGGTTGTCCAATCCTCGTAGATATTCTGTAACTCCAGTAACAGCCCCCCAGAAAATGGCAACGTTGCCTGAAGTGTTCAAGTATGTGGACCAGAATACGAAGGCTTACAAGGAACTTCTAAAAGAAGCAGTAGCCATACCATCGGTATCTTGTGATGTAAAGTACCGCGATGAATGCGTACGAATGGTGCACTGGACTCAAGAGAAGCTGAAAGAAGTTGGGGCCACTACTGAACTTAGAGACGTTGGCTTCCAAACTATTGATGGAGTACAAGTGAAACTCCCTCCTGTTCTAGTGGGTGTCTTGGGAAACGTAAGTGTTTTTTATTTTAGATTTTTTTTCAAAAGATTCCTTGGTAAGTACAATGGTTCAAACTGTATTTTGTCTTGATGCTGACCTACCCTCATTTTATTTCAAAGGATACTCACAAGAAAACAATCTGCATTTACGGTCACTTAGATGTCCAGCCTGCACTGAAAAGTGATGGCTGGGCCACAGAGCCTTTCGAACTAGTTGAGAAGGATGGAAAGCTGTTCGGCCGTGGCTCTACTGATGACAAAGGCCCAGTGCTTGGTTGGCTAAATGCCATCAATGCGTTCAAGGGTGTTGGTGCTGAGGTGAGTTCTTGTTTGTTTTGCCATCAAAATTATACCTCCATTCTTAGTTGTGGATTTCAAAACTAGTAATCAAACTCATTTGTTATTTTACTCAACAAAATCTAAATAAATGACTGACAGCCTTCAAAGCTTAGTTCGTAGTAGCACTGTCTTCTGCTCTGTAGGTTGTGGGTTCAATCGACACTTAGAACAAACATTTGCATAATATAGATATTTGATCAGGTTCACGTTAAATGTTTACTTACAAATAATGCATTATGGTAGTATTAGTTTGCTTATTGTATGATACATTTTGTTCTGTACAATAAAGAACTTTTTATTTATCTATAACTTCTTAGTTGTGCCCTGCGGTTTCACCTGCGCAGTTTAAATCCCGGTAGTCACACAGGATAAAAAGTAGCCTATGTGTTATTCCAGACTATAATATATCTCTCTGCCAAGTTTCATCCAGATCCGTTCAGCCGTTCCGGTGTGAAAGAGTAACAAAGATCCATCCATCCATCCATCTATCCATCCATACTTACAAACTTGTAGGATAAGCTATCAGGTTCCCTGGAATGAAGTAGTTTCTGTATTAATACATTCCTTTGTTTGCTCATGTATTACTAATAAATGCTGTTCTATTTATGGAAATGTATTTTATGACATGATTGTACTCATCCTACTAATATTATAAATGTGAAAGTTTGTAAGTATGGATAGATGGATGGATGGATGTTTCTTACTCTATAACTCCAGAACGGCTTAACGGATGTTGGTGAAAATTGATACAAAGATATATTATAGTCTGGAATAACACATTTGCTACATTTTATCCCATGGGAATAGCGGGATTTAGAGCTACGCGGGTGAAACCGCAGGGCGCTACTAGTATATCGTACAAGTATTTATCATTGAAACATGTTGCAGCTGCCAGTAAACCTGAAGTTTGTGTTTGAGTGTATGGAAGAGTCAGGATCCGAAGGACTTGATGACCTACTTCTGAAAAATCTGAAGCCTGAAGGATTCTTCAAGGATGTAGACTATGTCTGCATATCCGATAACTACTGGTTGGGTACAACAAAACCCTGTCTTACTTATGGACTGCGAGGAATTAGTTACTATTTTGTTGAAGTGGAGTGTGCCACCATGGATCTGCATAGTGGTGTCTATGGCGGCACTGTTCATGAAGGTAATCATTTAATTATTTTTTGTGTTACAAACCTTAGTGAGGAAAACCTGTGTTTACACTAGAAAGAAAGAAAAGACATTTATTCATACCACACATGACAGCTAAAGGATAACTAGGTATATAACCACAGTTTTTCTGACTGGTATCCTATAATGCTTATAAAATCATCTAATTGCCATCTGTCCAATTAGAGTTTGTTTTCTAGATCTCTTGATGACTAATATTATTGTTAATGTACATTATTATCACACATACACTCGGCCATTGGTCACTGCACGCCTACTGCACACTGATAAAGTGGCATAGCAGTACATCTGATGTGTCACAAATATTGAGTCCCAGAGATTACCCCCAACATTCAACAAACAAGCTTATGTCATTGTCTATCCTACTAATATTCTAAACGCGAAAGTTTGTAAGTATGAATGGAAGGATGGATGTTTGTTACTCTTTCACGCGGGAACGGCTGAACGGATCTGGACGAAACTTGGCAGAGAGACAGATTATAGTCTGGTATAGCACATAGGCTACTTTTTATTCCGTGGGAATACCGGGATTTAAATCTGCGCGGGTGAAACCGCGAGGCGCAACTAGTAACAGTATAAAAAATTTATTGTTTTCTGTACATATCTAGAAGCTGGCTAACTACTCTTTCATACCTAAAGAAATAAATCTGGAACAAATGGGTATTGCTATTTTAGTCGCTCAATTTGTCCCACCTATGGAATTGAACACCTCAGAAGGCACCACTAAAAGCTAATTATATTTAATCATAATCATAATAGGTACTATCAGTTCAATGCACACGCAAAGCAATCTGTTTCATGCCTTATCATCATAATGGAATGTAGATATTGTGTAGGTTTTAGATAGGTGCGGTAATGAGATATCTTAATACTTTTAGGTACTTATGTCTGTCACTAGGTGTATACCACATGCATAATATAAGTGTTCAGATGAATAACTGAGTAGGTACCTAAGTTTTTATTATAAAGCGAAATCTCATAAATAAATCATAAATCAAAACTCTCAGGCCTTTTAGGAACTTCGGAGAAGTCAGTGAAAAAGATTGCTGCATCTGGACCCTAATCGCCATTCATGCACGCATCCGCCTATAGTCCACGTCAACGATTGCGGATTTATACACAAGAACAAAAAAATATGTGAATTTTGGAGAAGTCAGTAAAAACTACTCTAAATTGATATTTCTGCTGACTGGTAAAAGGGTCAACAATACTGGACAACTTACTATATGCTCAGCTGCCTTCAATTACTAGATTTCAATTAATTTGACCATGACTTGTTGCTCCGAAGTATACATGATCAAGCTAGGGAGCAAATTATTGGCGATCTAGGTACCTATTTAGCGCGTCGGAGTTGGGCGGATCAACAATTTGAGACGCTTCTGGATCGGATCTAAAAAACATAATTTTATAACACGCTCATAATATAAGTAATGGTTCCCGCTTATCCTACACTAGGTAGATACCTACCTACCCTGTAGGTATAACCTGATGAGATCATCAGGTTATACCTACAGTACAAATGAAAAAAAGCTGAACTAGCTCCAACAGTACAAAATAAGTACAAAGTTGTAGGTAAGAAGATTAGACAAATGCGACAGAACTTTGCTTGATTTTTTTTTAACGTACCCTAAAATGTTATATTCTACTCTAATAATATCATGTATCTAACAATATATTTATAGGTAGATACACGTAATTTGACGCTGAACTATTTAATTGAACTTAGCTTAAAAAAATCGTAATGCCAATTCTCCATGAACGGAATATATTCCCTGAGTTTTCTGGGTTCACTTGATTTGTACATGTTTAATTGTGACCGTGTTTTATTTCAGCCATGTCAGATCTGATTTACCTTCTCGACCAGTTGGTAGACAAGAATGGGCATATCCTCATCCCGGAAATATACAAGTCAGTTCCCGCTGTAACTGAGATCGAAAAACAACTGTATTCTTCTATCGACTTTGATACTAATGCATACAGGTAAGTTTAGCTTGATTTCGATAAGCAAGTATTCAATCTCCTTTGTTTGATTCGTAAGTTGTGGGTAGGCATAACCGCCGGTTTCTGAAAACTCGATCAAAGCTAATCGGCTGTCAAGTCACTTGCTCTATCTAATTTGAAGTAAGAGCTGAAATAGCAAGTGGCTTGACAGACGATTAACTTTGATAGAACTTTCAGAAACCGGCAGATAGGCTATTATTTACTTGCCTCAAGAATACAAAACACATACAATCAGGCAGACTTAAAAAAAGGCAACTTTTTAGTTATCAGGATACTTATACGAAAAAATATCAATGGCGAATTGAAATGGTATATGAATCAATGGCAATAATGCTTTTTATTACCTAATATGCAGTAGACCATGCTTGCTCCATCAGCATTTAGTTAAAATATTAATAAACAGTCTCAATTAAAACCAAAAAATGTGCAAAATACCTCTGCATAGTAAACCACACAAATATCATAAATGTAGTATGTAACGGATGAACGGATCTGCATGAAATTTGGCACAGAGATAGATTATAGTCTGGAATAGCACATATGCTACTTTTTATCCCGTGGTAATACTGGGATTTAAAAACACGCGTGTGAAACCGCGGGGCGCAGCTAGTCTCAAAAAAAGTACCTATCATGTCTATGGAAAGTAAATTAGGTACTAGTGATGATCATGATATACAAGTTTCATCTAAATTGGTTCAGCCGCTACAGCTACTGTTATTGATTAACAATTTTGTAAAAGCAAAATTTTGTAATTATAATTTCTTTACAGACATGGCATTGGCGCTACTCGCTTGGCGTTCAACGGTGACAAGGAACAAATTCTGATGCATAGATGGAGGTATCCCAGTCTTTCGCTCCATGGAATTGAAGGTAAGTTGGCCGGCACATAACATACCGAAAATAAACTAATAAAAAAAAATAAAAGTAGTAGAGCTCTATGAATGGCTCGTCCGGCTCGTGTGGTCGCCGGTGTAATTACAGGCACATGAGGCTTAACATCGGAATGCCTCAAGTTGATGGACGCAGGGTAGTGCATCGTAGGGCACGTTCCTTTCGTGCGTGACTTACGAGGCAATGCTCTGTTATAGGTGATGGTTACCACTTAACATCAGGTGGGCCATCTGCTTGTTACATCAGCAGGCTGTATAAAAAAATCCCCCTTTTTATTAATTTTGGTTTGTTTCTAGGTGCCGCATTCCAGCCCGGCGCGAAAACTGTTATTCCCGGCAAAGTGATTGGAAAGTTCTCCATTCGTATAGTTCCAGACCAAACGCCTGAAGAAGTCGAAAAACTCACTTTTGATTTCTTGAATAAGAAGGTCAGTTACGTCTTTGCTAGACTCCCTGCTCTAACGATACAATATTTTATAAGATCTCAGGGTATCTGTTTTCGGAATCCATTTATACATTAAAACATTATTCCGTAAGTGACTACAACCTCGTCAATTTCTGATTAGTTTTTATCCTTCCAAGTAGCCTGAAAGAGATCGCTCTCAGCGATAAGGTCGCCCATTGTTTTACCTCAAATGTATGCTTTTACTATGTTTCTGTGCGGTGAACTATAAAGTTATCTATCCATCTATTGTACAGGCTCGCCAACTATACAGGCTCCATAGAGACCACAGAACTTATCAAGGTGGACTACTAGATAGCTAAAGTAACATATTATAGTAATGCTATGTTACTTTAGCTATCTGGCTGCTTAATTTGAGGTTAGATAGTCCTGTGTGGAGTGTACACACACCAAACACAATCACATCAATTATTTCGATGTTCAAAGCGCAATGCATCGAGACGCACTTTTGATGTTATATGTTTGTTCCAGTGGGCAGAGCGTGGATCTCCGAACAAGTTGAAACTGAGCGCTCAAAGCGGCCGCAGCTGGACCGAGAATCCTCACCATCCGCATTACCAAGCCGCCGCGCGCGCCGTCAAACTGGTATACCAGGTAAGTCATTTTAAAGACCGACACAGTAGAAGATATCTTGGCCTTAATAATAATAATCTTGTAATTTAGTTATATTAATAACTTTTTGATTTTTTATTAATTAGTTTTATCTATAAATTAACAACTTCATCCTTCTTTTTCGATATAGTTACTGTCGACTACGGCGCTCACAATACTGCTTATGTTTATTATAATATCTATAATCGTGAAAACCTATAATTACCTATGATACTATAATTGGCTCTCGTTTCTATATCTGGTATCACTGTCACTACATAGTATAAAACAAAGTCGCTTTCTCTGTCCCTATATACATAATGTATGCTTAAATCTTTAGAACTACGCAACGGACTTTGATGCGGTTTTTTTAATAGATAGAGTGATTCAAGAGGAAGGTTTATATGAATAATACATGCATGATATTGGTTATAAGCCGTTTGTTTTTCTAATAAATAAGTAAATAAGAAAATTTGCTAGCAGGACAAATTTTTGAAGTGTAAAATGTTATGAATAAATTAAGATTGTGATTGTTAACATTTTTATAGCCTAGCGAGCTAGATTATGTGTGGAGACTCACGTTCACGTACAGTCATCTAGATCTATGAATAAGCGGTAAAACCAAATCGCAAAGAGCTACGTGCCGTAAAAAACCCCACTTGAACTTTAAACACTACCGTTTGTTTCATAGCACAACTGCTTCATATGTATTTTGTACTAGTTGCGTCCCGCTGTTTCACCCGCGCAGATTTAAATCCGGTACTCCCGGGATAAAAAGTAGCCTATGTGCTATTCCAGACTATAATCTATCTCTCTGCCAAGTTTCATCCAGATAATCAGACATCCAGTAACAAACATCCATCCATACAAACTTTCGCGTTTATAATTGTATTAGGATGCTACAGCAGCAAATATTACAATTGCAACGTGTTCTGCTTGCATATTGTGACGTGATTGTGCATATTTTGACAACCTCAGTGGCGCAGCGGGTGAGAGTCCGCCTGCGACGCAGAGGTTGCGGGTTCGATTCCCGCCTCGGAACAAATTTGTGTACGATATGCAGAAATTTGTTCCGTTGGTCTGGGTGTTTATCTATAATAAAAAATATCTATCTATGTAAGTATAATAATGTATTAAATATATCAGCTATCTAGTACCCATAACACAAGCTTTTAGTGGCTTACTTTGGTGCTAGATGGTGCTGTGTGGATTGTCCAGCATTATTTATTTATGTTCTGTATTGTTAGACGGAGCCGGACATGACTCGCGAGGGCGGCTCGATCCCCGTGACGATCACGCTGCAGGAGGCGTCCGAGCGGAACGTGCTGCTGCTGCCGATGGGCGCCGGCGACGACATGGCGCACTCGCAGAACGAGAAGCTGAACGTGCGCAACTACGTCGACGGAGTGAGTACCACACCATCTAGCTACCTGTACCTAAGTACACGCACTGAACCTGACCACCGTCTACACACACACACACACACAGACACACCATAGCGTATGTGTGTTTTTTTATACAGTCTGCTGATGGAACAAGCAGTTGGCCCACCTGATGTTAAGTGGTAACCATCACCTATAACAAATTATTGCTTCGTAAGTCACGCACGATAGGAACGTGCCCTACGATGCACTGCCCTGCATCCATCAACTTGAGGCAAACTGATGTTAATTCTCATGTGCCTGTAATTACCACACTCTTGAAACCGAAACAGCGTTGCTGCTTGGCGATATTAAAAAGACGTGGTGGTAGTACTTCCCCGGCCGAGCCCTTCACAAAGAGCTCTATTACTCTTAAAATTGTTGTATGTGGTTATAGGTATGTATGTCAGGTAGTGTGTGTGTGTCAGAGTATATAATTGTGTGAATGAGGGAAGGTGTCAGTATGTTGAGAAGGGTGTGTGTATATGGTGAGACAATGTGTTTCTTTTTGCTTAGAGTTGTGTGAGTATGGTGAGAGGGGTGTGTGTATATGGTGAGATATGTGTTTGTGTATGCTAAGAAGTGTCTGTGTGTATATGGTACACCATACACACACACACCCTCCCTCATACACACACTTATACATTAAAACATACACGACCTCACTTACACACCAATACCCACATATACACACACATACATCCACACTTTTGTACGCTTATAGCCACAGAAACAAATCCAGAGTGTAAGCGGTAGTGTGGGCACGACTACGAAAGAAGTAAAAAGAAGTACCAACAAAATGTCTATTTCTGCCGCCAAGTGTAAATAATGCGGGTGCCTGTGAAATTACAGGCATGTGGGGCTTAACATATTGTTGTTGTTATGCCTCAAATTGATTGACGTAAGGCACGTTCCCATCGGGCGTTATTTGTGAAGCAGTGCCTTGTTATCAGGTGGGCCATCAGCTTGTTTCATCTCGAAGTAGTATAAAAAAAAGGTCGCGGGAAGGCGGATCATCGGTATTGCATTTAGTGGAAACGCGTACGCTGACCTTTAAACAAAGTGCAAATATTCACAAGAGTTCGTTCTTCACATTTTGCTTGCTTTTTATGAATAACCAGTTACGCCCCGCGGTTTAACCCGCGCAGATTGTAATCCCGGTTTAACCCGCGCAGATTTTAATCCCGGTTTGCCCACGGGATAAAAAGTAGCCTACGTGCTATTCCAGACTATAATCTATCTTTCTGCCAAGTTTCATACAGATCCGTTCAGCCTTTCCGGCATGAAAGAGTAACAAACATCCATCCATCTATCCATACTTACAAACTTTCGCGTTTATATTATTAGTAGGATGCCTGACTGTGACTGCATACCATAAGTGTGCATGTGTGTTCGTCCTGGATTCACTCAGGCTTTACGCTTTTGAATTTTTTATTTACATTTTACAAATAAACGCATTCGCTGAAGTTGAAAATGAGAGCGTGCTTTTTTCACACAAAGAACTGATTGAGCCACAACGCGTTTTGAACACATTATTTGCTTACTTATTTTCGTGAACAGAACACGTAGTAATACATGTTTTCTGTGACTTTTGTAATCTTGTTTCGATTTATATATTGTACACTAGTTGCGCCCCGCGGCCCCACCCGCGCAGATTTAAATCCCGGTATTCCCACGGGATAAAAAGTAGCCTATGTGTTATTCCAGACTATAATGTATCTCTTTGCCAAGTTTCATTCAGATCCGTTCAGCTGTTTCGGCGTGAAGGAGTAACAAACAACCATCCATCCATTCATACTTACAAACTTTCACGTTTAGAATATTAGTAGGATATATTATTTCGATTAATAATTTTCTAAAGAGCTGCCGCTAATTTGTGCTTCGGTGTACTTTTATGTAATCTTATTGTGGTGTACAATAAAGAATTCTATCTTTTATGTATCTAAATGTATATATTTTGTTACAGATTAAACTGTTCGCTGCCTACATGCTAGAAGTGTCCAAGCTTCCCTAAAAGACTGCGGCAGTATATCAATGTTGCTCAACAGATAACTATCGTACTTCTATCATAATAATTGTAGGATTTAGAGGAACATTCCTTTATTACCTCGATCTTTAAGTACAACTATATTCTGTGCATAATAGCGTCATAATAATACGGTGCCTTATTTTAACTTTTTATTATTAAAATATTTACTAGGAAATCTGTCAAAAGATGAACAACTGTTGCCAACTTAACTATTGGGCAAATAGCCCCTAAATTGACACTGTCAATGATAGGGCTAATTTAAAGCAATCTTATATAGGGTTGAAATTTTTGACTGATGTGAGCTTATTCAAATGCATTTTAAATACTAGGTAGGTTGCGTCAACCAAAAAGAACGCATTTCGGAGTTCTTTTTGCGTGACGCGCACTATGTCAAGGCTTGTTGTTATTGATTTAATGTCACTGCAATGCCGTGGCTTTTTAAAGTATTTTGAACAAGTATTTATTTATTTGTTAGTATCATGTTAATGTGTTTAAATTTTTTTCTGTTTTTGAATTAATATAATAAAAATGGGGTTTATATGTACGCATTGATTTAATTTAAACCTCCTTAGATAGTGACTGCATGCTTCAGACACTAATGTTTAGGATAGAGAGCTAAGAGTTGGGATGTTTTTCCCAACTTATCGCCGGTTTCTGAAAGCTTGCTCAAAGCCAATCGGCTGTCAAGTCATTTGCTATTTCAGCTTTTACTTCAAATTAAATAGAGATAGCATGTGACTTGACAGCCGATTAGCTTGATCGAGCTTTCAGGAAGCGGGGGTTGGCCCTACAATCGGTTAACTTATCACGCACAGCGATTTCTTCCAGGCGAGCATTTGCTTAACCTAAGCTTTGTGCCCCAGATGGACGAAGGTTTGTGAATCGTAAGACGTAGCCCACGTGCGTTACCTGTGAGGAAATACAGATGCAGATACTTTATTGGTAAAAACAATTTACAAGTCATGGTGGAATTTTAAATAATATTACATTACATACTAAACATTCAATATTATTTTACATTATTACTATATTATATATTATCAGCTGCATTTAATTCGCTGACCGAATAATATGCTTTTTCTACTAATAGCTTTTTAAACTTATTTTTGAAGATGCCGTCGGATGTTGCATCTTGTATCTCTTGCGGCAGATTGTTAAATATTGAGGCTCCTATTACATATATAGATTTTAAATATATATATGTAATAGGAGTTTTAGAGTTTTAAATATATATATGTAATACGATGGTATGTGTGGTATTAGTTAGACGATCTGTCTGCACCTTTTTTTAAGGGGGAAAATGCCTTCGCATTTCTTTCCGCCATGGGGGTGGCGGAAGATTAGCATATTATTATGCTACTTGTATCCTGAAAAACTACCAGGTACAGAGTAGACAACATGAACGAAACCAATAAAGGGAAGCTAGAAAAGAAATAGCTAGCGCTAGAAAAGAAATAAAATGAAAATCACTAGGTATTTACTTATACGCGAGTCATGCTGCGGGAAACAGTTGGTAATATTGTAACAATCAAAGGACAACGCACAGTCTAAACCTCTTCGAAAAATTATCACGTATTTTCCATAACATTGTTTTACAATCAAAATAGGCATGTACGGGCGTGGCGTCTAATCAATCTGAATAGATATATTCTATGAATTATATATGCTCATTAGGTCAATAGCGCAGAGCCAGTTGTACATACAAGGTGTAAAAAGAATTCTACCGATTGAATGGTCTCACTGCTCAGCGGCCCGATTACGCTTATGTCTGGCTAACGAGATGGCTTTTCCCATCCATCTATTGGTATTACACTATGGGAATCGAATGTCAAACTGAAAGCTATCTCGATAGCCAGACATTAGCGTAGTCGGGCCGCAGGATACCTAGGTAGAGATCATCCACTCTAAAAATGCACGCCCCTCTACCTGCCTTCACCCTCACAAGCAAAGAGATGTATAGATGCAATACATGCCACCAAGCAATTTCATGTGTCATTCAGTTTCCCGCCAGACATGAAAGTGTCAATTTCACGTTCGGCGGGAAACTGAATGACGAATAAAATTATCAGGTGTCATGTATTGCGTCTATACACCTCATTTGCTTGTGAGGGTGAAGGCAGGTAGAGGAACGTGCATTTTTAAAGTGGATGATCTCTACTAGATATAAATAAAACATTGAAGCATTCCTTTAGGTGCGGATCTCGGACTGCGGTTGCCACACTGATGGCTGCGTCTGGGTGCCATGGGTAAACAAGCCGCGGAGTATTTTTTTATTCATTTTCTGTAGGTAGGAATGTTCCCATCTTTTATTATTTTATTTGATTAGTTGTCTTTAGCCGTAGATGCTTTGCTTAGAGCTTGCATAAGTACCTAGAGCGCTAAAGAATTTTGTTAATGTTTATCCAAAACAATGAGATAGGTAAGTACCTATACAAATTCCATAAAGACGAACGAAGTTTTCCTTTCATATTATAGTAAAAGGTGAGTTGGCAGTTGAACGTCTAGATTACTTACAATAAAAAAAATGTCACAGTGAATAGAATAGTTGTTTATGTAGCATACCTTAGTAAACCACACAAGCCTGAAAAAAAAGTTGCAAAGGAGGAATGAAAAGAGAAAAGTCACGATCTAGAAGAATGTTCTGAAGGCTTCAAGTTTTCGGCAGAAGTGTTTTTACACCTAGTACCTATAAGTGCGATATTTTTGGCGAAGTGAGTAAGGAGAGTTGGTTGGTACCATTTATTATATTGTGGCTCTACTTTCACAGTTAACCTTCTTTAGCTATTAAATCTTGTTTTAAAATTCATTTACGTTTGGGTAGCTACCTAGGTATACTTTCCTTTACTACATCAGTCATATTAAAAGGGGGTCTGGTAGAAAATGCTTGTGCATTAAGCCCTCCTTTTGTACTTTTGTGCAATAAATAATATGACAGCCTACGTAGTTCAGTTGGTAGTAGCTATGCCTTCTGCGCCGTAGGTCGTGGGTTTGATTCCTACCGTGAACAAACATTTGTGTGGTGAACATAAATGTTTGTTCTCTGTCTGGGTGTTATATAAAATTATAAGTAGGTATGTATTTACAAAAAAAAAGTATTATAAGTAGTATATCAGCTATCTGGTTCTCCCATATTACAAGCATAAGCTTAGTTTGGGGCTAGATAGTGCTGTGTGGAAAGTCCACCAATATTTATTTTTTATTTATTTATTTATAATATAGTAGTATGTATTTAGGTATTAAACAACCAAGATTCGGTGAATAACATTACAAAGATTCAGCAAAAATATAATTTTGATCCAAACAGTTATCATACCAAAATAAAAAATAATTAAGTTCAATTTTTATTTCAAAAATAATCAATCGTGCGCTCGAGATAGCGGCGCACCGTATATGGTTGGCGACTGGAACAGACTTACCTACATTTATTAGTAGGGTAGTACCGTATATAACAAAAAATTGGTAGGAAAACTTTTATTGATCAAAATTCGAAACTTTATTGCTGATTACGACTTTTCAAAACTACATTCGGTAATTTACATAGGTATTTAATAATGTTGAAATATGCGAGCGAGAGATTGTTGTTTGATGGTTGTCAGCCTCTTAACAATTTACTATAGTTTTAAACTTTTATCAAGATATAGGCATATACATATTTTGATTTACAGGTCCTTCATCGTGGTTCGTATAATACCTAGTTAAAACGCTGCTAGATTATATACAGTAAAAAAATTTTTTTTGCCTGACCATCATTAAATTTTTATGTTGACTGTACCTACGTAATTCTAATCCATGGCAAAATAAATATATAGTTCTAGGAAGTTTCTTTTGAATAACAAATACCTAGTTAGGTTTTTTCCGCTTCAACAATCTAATTCTTCTTAGTCCTAGCCTCAAAACAGGTAAATATATTATAAAGGTAGGTTAGATTACATACAAGAATAAGTTATGTGGTTGCTAGGTACCTTACCTACCTACCTACTTATTAAAAAACTTGTTTTGGCCAGCAGAACATTTATATTGAACGCACGTACACTCGTAGCTCTACTCTACATGAATTCTTTGGTTAGGTAGGACAATAAGGTAGGTACTTAGGTATGTGGTACAGAGTACGGACATCTGTAAGCACCAATAATATTTACTGATTGACACTATGTAGTGTTTTTTTTGTCGTCACCCGTTGTAGAGCAGAGTCATACCTACCCGTAGTAGCCTAACATAAAGGGGATAGGATCGGATCGTCGTTCAGTCTCAGTCAGTCTGTGAGAGTCGCTACAGCGTAACTCACGTTACGAATGCACAATACCTGTATTTGTGGTACCTTATTATTTGTGTTATATATCCCAGCTCCGGTATAAGGAAATCTAAACTGAAAAGGATTTTTGACTCAGCATTGAAACCTGTAAGTAGTTTGTTTTGTTTGTAGCACCTGTGATTATCTAATTTAAACTGCCGGTTAAGCATTGAACTTTATTTCTCGTGAATAGAATACATTTTTGCTCGTGATGAATAAAATTTAGACTCGGTCTACAAACGATGATTTCTCTACCTGTGAGCCGCCCGTACACTTTCTGTCTTTTATTACACAAAGAGTGAGAAGAATTTTACAGCAATAGCATACTCGTATCATCTGAGTTTGTTTGTTGGATAACATTCATTGAGTCACAAAACCAGCATTAGTTTCACCCTCGCGCTTTCTAATTTACTATAACGAATTCTCGCAACAAGTAGGTACGTAATCTACGTTAATATACGTTACAATTTTATCGCGTTAATTCGTTGCACATTGCTTGCACTAAGGCTTCATTTAAATTATTCTTCACGGTGAGTCTAAATAGATGACGCGTACCGGTGTAAAAAAGGTTACTCCCGAAAACTCAGAGGACCAAGCAAGGTACCTATCACTGAAAATACATTCTGCATGCATTTCTTGATGTACTTAGGTGTGGTTTTCTTTATGCTCTTTATTTTTTCTTTATTTAAGGGCTGTGACCCTTGACAGCATAAAGAAATCCTCACACCACCACCACTCACCAGCAATCAACAAATGCACCACCTGAGGCTGCACTGCATTTTCCATCAGATCAGCATCGCCGAAGTAGCTAAACAATCTGTCAATAAAAAAAATATGTTAGTACATTTAATACGCAAAATAATATCTACTAATAGTAAAAATCTGAGCAGAATTTCTATAACAGCGACCATTACCTAGGTAGGTACCTACTAGGCTATTTTGTAGCACTGAACACTATCTTCGGTAAACTATAGAAAATGATTTCTACAACGACTTAATTTTATGGACAGTACCTACCTAGTTACTGAAATTATATTTGAAATACCAGTGACCGGTTTTTTTTTTATAAAATTGGAGTTTTACCTGTGTCGGTTAGACTTTTGTTTATTATTATTAGACAAACATTAATTACCATCAGCTCGGTTTGCTATTTTAAGCAATTCTAACGATCTTATTGCTCATGATTCATGAATGTGGTCTCACGTGAATGAATAAACGAAAAATTTTTGAGGACAATTTTTTCTTCTATTTTATGTACCTATAGGTACTATACTATACTATATATAGGTACATCGTTTACGATATAATATGATTTTTTACTTGAAACAACATTTAATTTGCTGGAATTACTAAATGAAAATGATTTTTTTGAGACGTCGTCGGTGTTTATATTTTACAATCATAGAGTCCACAATTTGGTATTCTAGTGAGGTCTTCTCTTATGCAAATGTTACGTCGCTTGTTCAATAGCGCTTGTCCTCAACAACCTGTATATTTCTGAAAAACGGACCACCTGGTGTACGAGGCCGTCAAAAATTCGGTCAAATCAATACCTATTGAATATTTTTGAATAATCTCAGGTGCTTTGTGAAATGTTTCCTTTGTTAGTAAAGTATCCTCAAATCCGTAAAGGTATGCAAGTGTATTTATATGGTACGAGCAAATAAGTAATACCGTTATGACACATATCGTTACCACACATATCAATTTTGAGCATCGAGCGGCATCCGGTTGTGAGATGCGATTTGTACTGGAAATCCTGTTAATTCTTCATGTGCAATATTTGCAATAGAGTGGACAATATACCTAATAGTATTCACCTCGCTAACATGTAGGTACACAATCATCAACAAAGAAGGGTCAACTTAATTAACTAAATACTTCCTAGAATTGAAAAATTGTTTGATTAGTCTCCTACTGCGAGAACTCACTAATCTAATGGGGAATCCCGACTTTCACACTAGCGTAGTGTTCAAATTGCCACACGGCACACACCGACTGAGTCACCATTTGAATATAAATTTTACCACCGAGTTCTGTAACTTGAGGCATACAGATGTTAAGCCTCATGTGCCTGTAGTTTCAGCGGCAACCACAGCCTCCAAACTTCAAGCACAGCAGTATAGGTACTGCTTGACGGCAGAAAAACGAACCCTCCACAAAGAGCAACGACTCTTGTTTCGGCTAACAGACTTTCAGTGTCGACAGAGTAGGCCACTGGTCAAACTTACCAACCAACTTACTCAACTACACTTTTTCTTTCACCCAATTAATACGTCAGCAGGAAAGAAAACCAGGAGTAACAGAGAAACAGCTGTTTTGACATCCTATTGATGAATCGTTATCACAAATTTGTCCGGTTGTTGTGTAATTTAACTGTGTCGAGGATGACGCGTGGCTGGCTTTCGCTGACTCCCCACGCAATGCAGTCCAAGGAAACTCGGGTTATGTGCGGCTGCGCAACGCCTTTTGGGGCCTTATTCTCGAAAACGGTCAAACATTTTCATAAGATCTCGAGGGACATTTACTAAGTGTCGGTTGATTTACACCTTACCAACATAACGAAGTTGTATTTTTCTGGTAATCTAAATTTTTTATATGATTTGTTTTTATATATGAGAGGATTCTTTCAGATTGGTCCCATAGAAATTTCATCAAAATCGATTAAGTAGTTTGGCTTTCAAATAAAAATAACAGGAAAAAGTTAAGTCATCCAACTTAAATGAGATTGAGTTTTTTAAGAGAATTTTTTTTTATTGTTATTTTTACGCGATTCCGCTAATCTAACCACTAACCGCCACTCATCATCATCATCATCCCGCTCCGCTAAATTATGAATTCATTTCGATGTCTATTTTTTTGTATGATGTGTTTTAAGCCAACTTTATAAATCTTACTAATATTATAAACGCGAAAGTTTGTAAGTATGGATGGATGGATGTTTATTATTCTTTCATGCCGGAACGGCTGAACGGATCTGGATGAAACTTGGCAGAGTCTGAGAGAGATTATAGTCTGGAATAGCACTTAGGCTACTTTTTATCTCGTGGGAATACCGGGATTTAACTCTGCGCGGGTGAAACCGCGGGGCGCAACTAGTACATTCATACAATATAAAACGCTGTTATTTTGTTTATTACTTGCACATATGCGGTTACTAACTACAACCGGTTGTTATATCTCGTATGTTGAACGTTTTCGAGCATGATCCCTGCTCTTACCGAAGATGGGCTTCGAAATCAGGGGTTCCCTATGACGCACAATTCTCGAGGTAACGCCGTTTATAGTCCACAAAGCGCTGCGCTGTTGGAAAATTTTATCGTAACTGGCCTTGCTTTGTGCATTTATTTAAATACCGGTTGGGTCTCTACATCAAAATGCATCATGCTATAAAAAGTAGGTACCAATATTAAACATTTATATTGTTTACCTTCCTATTAAAGACACCTATAGGTACTTTAAAAACATTGCCATATAGTTTTGTGTAATTCCATAGAAGCCTCGCAAGCTCAGTCTGATTTCCCGACGATAGGTTATTCTGATATCAATCGTTATGTTTACTGATGTGACTGTAATTTGCAAACAATGAACACGGCTGGGTTTCCCCTTCACAGTCAACACAGTTACCACACATCGCATGAGCCTTGGAAGAGTCGGTAGGTACCTAGGTACATACCGGCGCGCATTGTGCGGCTAACCTACCCCCATTCTTCATCCTTCATTCTGTAGGTACTTTTTAATTATCAAGTAATTGATACTTATGACCCATTTGTAAAAATGAGGTGGCAATCTTAAACAATTTAATTAAAAAAATATAAATTGCATATTATGGTTGAGATATAAATCTTTGGAAAAATTCTTATAGCAATAGGTGTCCTTGTACTTAACATAAGAAAAGCAATGACTTGATTTTGAGTGGTTTCTTTTCAAAAATTATCAAAAGGAGGAAAACAGTAAAGTAGGTAAGTCTTGCGCCTTGGCCAAAAGGTTTCGTTCTTGAAGTAATTAGTGCACGAGTTTTCACCCGCGTGTGACGTGGCGATGATGCAAGGAAGTTGGATAATGACATCATTATCCAACTATGGAAATATACATCATTATATAGAACACTTGACACAGGCAAGATTATCAGTACAGGCAGGAGCCAAAAAAAAATAACAGAAGGTGCCACTATTAACTTTGTATTATATATACAATACAGATGTTAAATAGGTTGGCAGAATTAGGGTTAATTTAATTAGGTAGATTCAGTTTTGATATGTGGTGTATTTCTTTGATGTTGTATTATAGGGCATGCTGGACGCCCAGCGACAAAGCCCTTTAAATAAATAAAAAAAAAAACCTTAAAAACTGTCACACACACCATTATTGCGTTGTCCAAAACATGAGACATGGCAGATTTTGTAATAATTTTTACTTGATAAAAAAACATGTTTTCTAGCGTACTGAATATTTCTACATAAAGTTACTTCTAACACAACCTGCCACCCCTGAAACTTTAGATATTGCAGGTATCATTAATAATCAATAAATGCTACTGTAAAGAGAACTGTTAAAATAAATAACGAATGTGTAGAGTTTAAGTCAGTTCAGTGGCCAGTCGACGAAGCACGAGGAGAAAGTGCCTGACGTCTGTGACGCGGTTGTCTGACCAATTATTTGCCATTGATACAAGATATGTCGAACTTGTTGTCAGCGACCTCGTACTCTACCTAGGACTACATGTATAGAGTAGTAATATAAATTGAATGACCATTTAATGAACTTTTTCATTCCTATTCAGAACCATTCCTAAAAAAAAAATAACTGGAAGAAAATGCTAATTAACATTAAGTTCACCTATGTACTTTATTTATGTGCAATAAAGAATTTTCTTATCTTATCATTCCTTTGATAAAAGTGATAGATAGGCAACGCCGAACTTTTACTTTTATAGTTTTGAGCTTTTACGATATTTATTAAATTATAGGTAACTAATGAATTGTAAAATAATATAATTTGATTTAATTAGATCAGTTGAACTTGCTCTAGATAATTTTCAACGGTACGTAGGTAGTACGTAGGGTCCTTTATTCTGATCATTTAGCAAATAAGTACTTATCTTAGTATATTCGTTGTAATTTTCTTAATTAACAATATATTAGATTTTAATTTGAAAATTACCACTGACAAACCATACGCGCATTATACATATCATCATCATTCTTGACAAAGGCGTAGGTAAACTTTTCTAAAATCCCCAAGATAATATCACCTAGGTACCTATTTGTTGCAAACGAGTTATCTTTATTAGTAAGTACATACTTACATAATATAAACACGTGCGGAATTATCGTAAATGTTTTAAAATAGATAAATTAAGGTCAGTACGTAGTGTACATAAAGTAATTTAAGGTCACGTACCTACTTAATAATAGCTTAAATGACCTTGGATAGAAAATATTGTTCGTTGTAGGTAATATCTTCCTGTCACTAACTCTTTTATAATGTTGTAGTTTAGGTACACAAAAATACCTACTTTATGTCGTAAGATCGTGTTACACCCTTTATATCATTAGGTCGGGGGGTAGGGTAGGGTAGGGCGGGCTGGGGTCGCTAGTTAGCAATAAAAAACGAATAACTAAACAAAAAAGTTGATTATGAGTAGGGCAGCACTCTCAAATCTTCATTCTGAACATAATTTAGTTAGGTAGGTTTATTTTAAGTTTTCTTTGTTTTTTGTTTCCCTATACTTACATATACATATAAGGAAAATTACAATGATATTATAATGCTCCAAAACTTATAGTATTGTCCCACTCAGTTAAAATTTTATAACTTTTGAACGTAGTATATAAATACCTTGCTTTTATGACATTATCTTTTTTTTCTTGTCGTGTCACTCGTACCTAGAGACATTATAGAAAATCAATATTTTCAGCCTTCAAGATGCTTAAACTCGCCGGGGTGGTGTTTCTGGTTCTATCGACGGTCAACAGTCAGTGCTTCTACAAAGATGACTCATCCAAGAAGTTGGATCCTGAGGCCCGAACCTCCTTATACCAAGGGCAGCTAACGTTCACTCTGAACCTCTTCAACTCGATCAACGAAGCGATGCCCGACGACAACATCTTCTTCTCACCATTCTCCGTGTACCATGCGCTATTGCTAGCTTATTTCGCGGCTGGAGAACAGACTGAGAAGTCGCTGAAGAGATCGCTACAGATTGGGGAGAATATGGTGAGTGAAAAGCATACTTCATGCGAAAGTTCAAACTAACCATCCAAACCCATACCTGCAATGCAAGTATGGGTTTGGATAAAAAACTTTTCAGTCGAAAAATATTTGAGTTCTGAAACCTAATATGTTATTGTTTTTCATAGACTGTACCTTAATTTTTATATGCCTCACCACACCACATCTTATAAATTTTATATAAGTTTGAAAATGATCCATAATTTTATTGTATTGTGGACAATTGAAATAATAGAAATGGTATTCTTTATTTCCAGGACAAAGTAAACCTAATGACGGCGTACAAAGTAGACAAGCGGTCCCGCGCCGCCAACAATAACAGTGACAGCTACGAGTTCACGAGCGCCAACAAGATGTTCATCTCTAACGAGCTGGAGGCGCGCCAGTGCATGCTGGATATCTTCGGCGAAGACATCGAGGCACTGGTAAGATAACTGTTCAAATAAATTTTAAGTAAAAAACCTTTAAAAAAAGCTTTTACTTAAATGCAGCACCATACCTACAATATAATCCAAATTAAACATGCATACAAAATTTCAGCTCAGTCGGATAAAGATATCTGCTTCAAAATTGAGTTGGAAGATTCCACCCGAACAAACATATTGAACATACATTGGTTGCTAGTTAAATAAGATTTCTATAGGACCAATCTGAAAGAACTAACCTACATCCCTCAAATAAAGATATATATGCGGATCTTAAAATAAAATACAATCGAATTGAGAACCTCTTTTTTTTATGTAACCGACATCATTACACTTAAGTAATGATAGTCCTTCAAAAACTTGTTTGTATGTATTCTTAAAGCCGGGATAAGCCGAACTAAAAGAGAGCAAATATTATAAATAGACGGTGACTTTTGACTATAATCCTCGGGCAGAGAAGGAAATGGATTATTTTGCTGCATTTGAAGGGTTGCACCCTAAACACTTTTTAAATACTCAACAAAGTACCTTACCTACTTACTTTTTTTAATTTTGTGATCAATGCAATACCTGACGTTTAGGTGTACCTAATACCAGTTCCTTTGAACCAAATAAATAAAGCGATGATGCACTTCTAGCTGTATGCGTGATGCTCATCTATGTGCTAGATGTACTTACCGCTAAATGAATACTATACCTACTATGTTTACCTCATGCAGGCGCTTACTAAATGTAACACAATAGACAATTCCAAAAATTCCAATATAGTTACGTTCAATTGATTTGTTTTCAGAATTACAGGGAAAATCCTGAGGCTGCCCGCGAATACATCAACAACTGGGTTTCCCGAATCACTAAAAATAACATCAAGGACTTACTGCCGGAAGACGGGATCACACAAGCCACAAAACTCGTGTTAGCCAACGCAGCCTACTTCAAAGGAGTGTGGGCTTCCAAGTTCCCCGCCGAGCGAACGAAGAAGGAGCCGTTTTTCGTCTCAGAAACTCGCCAGACCTTGGTGCCTTTCATGAAACAGAAGGGAACTTTCCATTTTAGTGAGTTTTCTTTTTAAACCAACTTCAAAAAAGAGGAGGTTCTCAATTCGTCTGTTGGGTTGAGCCACCAAACCTTTTGATGATGACCCTGGTTATAAAACTATGTTGGGGAGTTTCACTTCGTGTAATAAAATCTCAACAAAAGGAGACACAGAAGGACAGACAGAAGACATTGTGAAAATAGTTGAATCCAGGAAGTATAACCGAATCCGGGTATGGTTCAAAATTGGTTTCCCTGGAAATCGAGAACCTGGCTTGGAGAAATGAGAGAAATTAGCAGTAGGGTTCTTTGGGCTGTTAAAATCCCAACTAATATTATAAATGCGAAAGTAACTCTGTCTGTCTGTCTGTTACGCTTTCCCGCTTAAACCTCTCAACCGATTTTGATGAAATTTGGCACAGACAATCTTTAGACCCTGGGAAAGAACATATAGGCTACCTTTTATTGCATAATATTCAAATTAAAAGTACGCAGACGAAGTCGCGGGTACCAGCTAGTTAGGATATAATACGTTATATCCTCATTATTATACAGTAAAGGGTGACTCTGACATCATATGAGATAATAACTGCTGTGATGGACGTCATCCTCGAAGTGTTAATGCGTAGGTAATATAATATCTTCTATTTCCATTTCAGTGGCAAGTGATGAACTAGGAGCGCAGATCTTGGAACTACCATACAAGGGCAAAGATATCAGCATGTACATTCTACTACCTCCCTACTCCATGAAGGAAGGTAAATTAATAAAAAAGTTACAGGAATAAATAAATTTATTTGAAGTAAAAACTAAAGTATTTGACGAGGAAACAAGCAGATAAACTTCGTCCTACCCCACAGTATCTGTGTCCTAACCTTTATTATTTTTTATTCGTTTTATTATGGTTTTAGTTATTAGGACCCAGACAGTCAGGTAACGAAGCTTTTTTAATTACAGTACAATGAAACGCTTTTTTCAGGAGTGAAAAACATAATTGCCAACCTGACACCAGAGCGCTTAGCAGCTGTGGTGGAAGAAAGCTACATGAGTCGGGAAGTGGTCGTCGAAATACCCAAGTTCACCGTCGAAAAGTCACTGCCGCTCAGAAACGTAAGTAGTGTAGCAACTCTGAACTCTGTCTTGAAAATGTATTAAGGTACTGACACTCGTGCTCAAAAATAAGCATGCTTATTTTGAGCATGCTCAAAAATCAACCGACGTACGTCCAAATAAGCTTATTAACTAGCACGACCTGTTCACACGTGTTTTTATTGAGTAGGCTCGAAAAAGCACGCTCTTAGCTCGAAAATAAGCACGTGTGTCTGTAGCTTGAGGTATTTTTTTGTTTAAACCACTAACGTACTACATAAATACAATGAATACAACCTAAGACAAATAAGAAAGATCAAGCTGTAGGCCTGTAGACATGTCCTACAGCAATACAATCAAAACATCAAGAAATTTAATTCTATCTGCTGCGGTCAATCAAACCACTATGATTTTAAGTTTTTAAGGTGTCGTGTTTCATTATCAAACAAGTATTTTTGCAGATACTGGAGAAACTTGGCGTTGGAGATCTGTTCAACGTGTCCGCAGATTTCAGCACTCTGACCGCTCAGCCTGGCATCCAGTTCGATGACGCAGTCCACAAAGCCAAGATACAAGTCGATGAAGAAGGTACGTACTCAACCTTTGACCTACTAACCAAGATACTGTTTTTATTTTTCGTAAAAGGCCTTTTTTGTATGGATATTCGAGCGCCTATATCAGGCGTGTTGCTAGTTTATGTAAAAAATCACTTTTATGTAGGAACACATTTTTTATACAACTAGTTGATGGAACAAGTAATACCTGTAAGTTTACATCATCAAAATGAGTGAGATGTTGTTTGACACCATTTTAAGATCTGATGCCCCGCATTCAGATATCAAAATCTCATCTCACCTCTATCAGACCGCCGCGCCCACCGGTGCTCTTTATTATCTATTCTTCTTTTCGTGTGACTAGTTTCTTTCGAAACAGTGTGGTGAAAGGATTTTAAGTGCGCTTCAACAGGCTCCTTTCGTGCACTTATTATAACGTAGTACATTACTGTTGAAAATGTAATAACTATTTTCTTTTCTAGGTACCGTAGCAGCTGCCGCTACTGCTATATTTGGCTTCCGCTCGTCTCGGCCCGTAGAGCCGACGAGGTTCATTGCCAACTTCCCCTTCGTGTACGTTATATACGAACGTCCTACCAACTCAATCCTATTCATGGGTGTATACAGAGACCCAAAAAAATAAATTTCTGGTTAAAGAAGAACAAGTAATCAAACCATATGATTAAAAACAAAAAGTTACAGTGATTTAGTTATACAATACTTTAAACTTAGTAGTGCAGCGGCTTCTGTCGCGGAAGGGTTAAAATGTTAAAATACAAAATGGTGGAGAAATCTGAATGTAATTTGAAGAGTGTGCATTGTAATTCAGACTCCGTCCATTTCCACCACCTGGACCTTCTGACTCTCACCAGCGCTGACTTTGCTTTTGAACATCTCATCAAGAGGTCCTTACACCAAGTCAACGGGGTCACTAAGATTTTTTGGTGACCCCGATCTATGTTTGGTCTATGTCTTGTTGGGGTCAACAAAAATGGTCGGGGGTAAATATCAGAGTAAACAGTGTTTACTAAAAACACCACACGAATTAACAACTGTTTATTTTCTTAGTCAAAACAGCATATAATACAATATTCCAAATAATAACAGGTAGTGAAAAAATAAATATGTGTTATGGAATTACGTAGTAGAACTATTTCTTAGTTATTTATTTTTATATAAAGCCAGATTATCTTAGATTAATTTAGACTAGGGCTTAGAATAATATTGGATGACAAGATAAGATTCTTAGTGTATGTGTACGTTATATAAAAAAAATGAGTTTTGTATAGTTAGGTAAATACCTTACCTTACCTACTAAATTTGTATGAATGAAATCTATGTTTCCAAGTAATTGATTATAAAGAAATCCCAATTGCGAAGATATCTCTGAATCATTTAAGTACTGTACTAACACATCATGTTATCACCCATAAAATGTTGAGAAACTTTAACATGTTGCAAGAATTAATTAATCTGACACACACCTCAGTTTTGCTATAAAAACGTCTAATTGATAAAGTAAATAAAGGTTTATAAAATTGTAATGTATGTTTTTATTTTCATTTATTGCTCCTGTGATCTATAATAAAAATAAAGATTTACTTAAACCTCCGTTCTCCGGTGAAAGTTATTTAAACGTATAAAGATATTTTAACCGACTTCAAAAAAGGAGGTTCTTAATTCAACTGTATGTTATTTTTGTGTTACGCGATTACTTCTTGAATTCGGGATTGATTTTGATAATTCAAATCAGAGCCAATCGCTGTCAATCGGAAACATCCCAAGACACTGTCTGCCGGAAACATCCCAAGACACTGTCTGCATTGCCGCACTGAATGGCAATTCTTTTGCCCTGAGCCTAGCTGAGATACCAGCCCTCGGGTCACGCAAAATTGATTCAGCTATAGGGTTTGTAATTTTGAGTGGTGTTTGTGGCATGGGTTTCCAAAATCAAGGTACGTTCTTACGGATTAGTCATGTTTTTAAATTTTATTTGACTTATTATGACGTGTTTTTACGTGCTACGCCACACAGGATTTTTACCAAATATTTAACTTTTTGTTGACTTCACATAGACTTACAAAATATTTCGGCCATAGTCGAATGCTCTCACATACCTTAAATTAAAGATTGAACTGTCTACTTTGAGAATATAAAAGTTTTACTTGCGTCCTGCTGCGTCTTTAGTTGCTTTATAGCCTCTACGACTGCTTAGGCTCACGCGTAGCACGGTCTACGAAACAAACGTAAAATATTTTACATTTTATTTCAGGTAGGTACTTTGATTAAATGTGCTTTCTCAGGGATGCATTTCTTTGAGATTTGGTCTGCCCTAACTGGAAGTGTTCCTTAGAAACATTAACACGTATTGGACATTCGAAATTTACATTTTAAGGAGTTTAGCGCCAAAATAAGGTTTTCTGTTCGTAAAGTCTTTTACTATTGATTTTTTTATTACCTTGGCTGATGATTTTAGCATGTTAGTTTTTTATTCGATTATTTGTGTGTATGTACGATTATGTACAAATATTTTTATGTATATTTTTTGTCATACTCTTAAAAATGGACCTTTGCCGCTCCCTAAAATCTTCCACCATAGTCTCCAGCCTACTCATCTTGCTCGTAAATCCGCTATTGATCCTACATGTGAAGATCTAAGAGTTACATATTGTTTGGACATGAGTAGCAAATGTCACTCATAATGTATTATTTCCTGCAGGTAGCTGATAGTCCAGCTAATGATGTCTGGTTACGTCGCACGCAGCCTGTTGTTTTCATTTCAGCTAGATATCATTCATTGCATAATTGTTAATCGATGTTTTCTTTAGATAAAAAAACCCAACTTCATATTGATGGAAATTTTAAGATAATAAATCACATTCAAAAGTTCACAGTTGATTCACATTGTGAAAACGATTTATGTAAATATGGTGTATCGATTGTTAAGTTTATGGCAGGAACCATAGGTTTACCAGCTTACGAATAGTTACAGTGAATATTGCGAAGTGATAACTGGAAAATCGTCTCTAATTTATGATGATTGACGGCCCATCAACCGGAGAAAGTTAAAGTGCCTCACAATATTCACATGTCTGTTTACATTAAGTATGCTACAAGAACTTACTTGTTTTCTTTTTATATGAAGCGATCAGTTGATGTAGGCATTGAATTTATGGAACTAACAATTTTATTAGCTGTTATGAGATCACTAGTTGCGCCCCGCGGTTTCAGCCGCGCAGATTTAAATCCTGGTATTCCCACAGGATAAGAAGTAGCATATGTGCTATTCCAGACTATAATCTATCTCTTTGCCAAGTTTCATCAAGATCCGTTTAGCTGTTCCGGCGTGAAAGAGTAACAAACATCCATCCGTCCATCCATACTTACAAACTTTCACGTTTATAATAGTAGTAAGATATATTCTTGCGGAAGGAAGGTTCAGCCTTCCTTTAGTGTCAGCTTGCAGGCTGCGAGCTTTCTTACAATCTTACCTACCGATCTCAAGTTTTGAATTTGAATAGCCGCGTTAGATATAAATGGTAATGGCTAGGTCGACCGCATATCTACTTCTCCATAAAAAGTGCTTTTGCACGTTATGACTCATGGTGAATTGTTAATGTTTAATTGTCTCAAATATATTAATGCTGCCGCAGGTCTAGTCTATCACATGAATACCTACGTGACAAATAACTGAGAACTAAACATAATATCATAGACTTATTCGGTTATTCCAATAATTCATACAATTGTCCGTTTATTTCTCTATTAGAACCATTAGAACCATCACGATCAACAAGACATGACTAGTAGACGAAGTAGATGAAATGGTCGGTTTATTTATAAATAACAAAATATTTTTATTTTGGTAAATACTGGTACTACCTACTAGTCACTGAAACTGAAAATATTGTGAGTGACTCGACATAATTATAATACTTGAGCCCATGCGCTTACTTTTGGCCAAATTGTAGAACTTTATTTAAAGATTAAGACCATCTGAAAACCGACATCGCTATTTCTTTGCAAAATCCAATTAAAATTGAAGTCGTTCGTTTGACTGCTTTGTACCTTGTAGATATATAAAAAATATGTCGGTCATTCATCAAACAGGGAAAACTAGTTCCCATTGTTTATATATTTGTTTTTTTATTTCTTTATTTTATTTATTCACCACTTTCAATCAGGTGTCCAAGTGATTATTACCTACAAGTAGTTTTTAACGTAGTTTGTTATGTAGTTTTTTAAATCTCTCGCATAGGAAATTGTACTAACATCAAGAAAATATTTTTCACTCACCTAAATACTTACATCAAGAAGTCGTGGTTCTCGTAGATCCATGACATAGCGATTAATACGTCTGCAAACAATGAGTGGAAAGCAGGTACGTTAATCCATCGGAAGTATTTGTGAAGGCGATACTATCTTCAGTCCACAATGGAACTAATTACCACCCAGGTCGGCGCGCCGGAACCGCAAAACAATAGCCACCCTATGGACGGCTCGTGGTCAAGCTGTGTGCCTTTATTCATCACTTGCTATTCAGAGTTCCTATCAGACTTATTACTACCTAGGTACCTACTTAAACTTAGCTTTGGCAGAAGCTTAAATGTATGAATAAATAAATGAATGTAAATTCTATAGTACACCTTTCAAACTAACAAAGTCGGGAACCAATTATAAAAATGTTTGTCTATGTATGTGTTCTCGGGTTTATAATAAGTCAGCACAGTAATATGGTTGAAGACCAACCGAGGTTTTGCACTGTGTTTTAGAGCTACGCGTGCAATGCTTAGAATAACCCCCGGTTTCTGAAAGCTCAATCAACACTAATTGGCTGTCAAGTCACTTGCTATTTCAGCTTTTACTTCAAGTTAGATAGTGATAGCAAGGGATTTGGCAGCCGATTAGTGTTGATCGAGCTTTCAGAATCCGGGGGTAAGTCTATCATAAATTGATCTGCCTTTACAAAAATAGTCAATAAATAGTCAAAATAGTCTATAAATAGTCAAAATAGTCTATAATCAGCTCTCTCTATCCTCTAAGGTTTGCTGGAAGAAAACTCTATATAGGGTTAAGCTCGCCTCTGTACATGACTATTATGTATTTTTTGTGTAAATCAGTTTGTGTA
The DNA here is from genome assembly GCA_963576535.1 of Plemyria rubiginata. Classification (NCBI taxonomy): domain Eukaryota; kingdom Metazoa; phylum Arthropoda; class Insecta; order Lepidoptera; family Geometridae; genus Plemyria; species Plemyria rubiginata. The sequence goes on along the minus strand of OY754908.1, from coordinate 7,865,656 downwards.
CAATAAAGAATAAAGAATAGTTAAATCGTTTCATTTATGCTATGCTACAAAAGTCAACAACAATTTAAATATTCCAATTTGAGCTTTTTACCCTGAAAAATAAAATTTTAACTATAGCTTGCTTGCTCTCGAATATAGGTACCTACATTAGGATTACTTGGAATTCATATATTCTAGCTCATGTACCTACTTGATTTGGTAAAATAAACTTAAAAAGGCTCCGAATAAAAATACAGTATTATTTAAAACATTTTATTAGCAAACTAACATAGGAAAGTAAAAATATAAGAAATTCATTACAAAACTGTAAATCTTTATAAAACTATGGTAGCTATTTTATTAGATAGGTAGGTATTATATTTTACATACCCTTCGGTTTGATACTGATTTAAGACGAACAGAAAATCTTATACAGTTGGCATGAGACATTTTACGTAGATACGCATCCATAAGAACGCGGTGAGCGCTGAGATTTGTAAGAGGTACACCAAATTTAATTCGAACTCGTAATAAAAAACATACAATTGGACTTGGCTTTCATTTATTGATATTCTAGCACTAATATGTACCTATAAGTTTGGTAAAAGAAGTTGATTATGGGTGCGAATTTCTTTATATTTATTATGTTGAATAAACCTTGTTAATTTAAATCTTTGCTTTTAACACACCATAACAAAGCGTCAAACCTAGTTACTAACGTTAACTAACACAGTAGTTCTAAATTCCAAACTTTATTTATTAATAAAAGTGATATCTGCGTAAAATGTACACCCAACGAGTTCACATCCAGTCATGGCACACACGATCCAAGGATTTGTCAGATTGCGGTGATTTTCTTATGCATGGCTCTGGTGCACTTTGCACAACTATATATGCCTTTTTGCACTTATTACCTCTCAAATTATAATGTATGTAGAAGAAGAAGCACCTGAGAGAAAAATGCTCTATTTGTTTTTCATTTGTCTTATGTTCGTTTTAAGATTTAGAGACGCTGCCTGCTCAAGCGTTACAACCCTTGCGCTGCTGCGTGCCCACTGTGTTTCAGGGCACCATAAATAATAAGTTATTGGAGTGAGCAGTATTACCCGACACGATCGCCATTACCCCTGCTTCTTTTATGTGTTCAAGATTTTCTAGAAATGTTTTTTACAATAAGAACTTTCGTCTAGAACACGTTTTTTAATACACACTAACATAGCCCTACAGATAGTAGCTGTATGAGTTGGCACACAAGTTATATTGATCATGACAATGGGACACGTGTGTGACACCTTTTACAGTTTGCATAGATTACAAAAATCACAGCTCCGGTTAATCAAAATAATTTTTTTTTGATTTCCTCGTCATCTTAATATTTAATTTCTATAATAAATAATGAAAATGTACTAAAGTGTACAGGACGGCTTCAGGTTTAAGGATAATGGTGGACATATCGTATTTGTTCATTAGTCTTTACAGATCAGCGCTAACGGTTTCGCTAGGTTTAAAAATCAGACTATAGTTGGGCAAGGTACTTGAAAGAGTAAAACGTCGTCCACGATATATCCTTAGTGCCATTTGTACTGAATTGACACAAATATTACGAAACTTTAGCCAACCACATGGATTATTAAAATTTGTTATTTGTTGTTTATAGTTAGGTAAGTGGACCGGTAATAATGGATGAGCCATCCTCTTCTATTAATTACTTTAAACAGTCATTACCTAAATATAATAATAATAAATATAGGTGGACTTTCCACACAGCACTATCTAGCTCCAAACTAAGCCTAAGCTTGTGTTATGGGAACAAGATAGCTGATATACTATTTACATACTTTTTTTTTAAATACATACTTAAAATATTATATAACACCGAACAACAGAGAACAAACATCTATGTTCATCACACAAATGTTTGTTCACGATGGGAATCGAACCCGTCGTGGGTTCGATTACTACGGCGCAGAAGGCAGATACAGGTAATGACTGTTTAAAGTAATTAAATTAATTTTCAACAGGTTCTTGAAACAATGTCTGTTTCTCTAGTCTGCAAAAGTGACGGTTTTTGTGTCGATTCGGTACTAAGGACTTAATGTAACCTAAATAAAATTATGTTACTCATGTATGACGTATTTAAGTTGTGAAATCTGCTTAAAAATAAGACACATATTTTATCAATAAAATCTATTAATTAACTCAGGAACAAATGCATTAATAAATCGTTCAATATACTACATAACTTTTTGAGTAACAAATCGTTTGTGAAATATTATACCTCAATAACCAACGTATTTAATATCTCGACATATTTTGTTAATATATTAACAACCATTATGTATGTACTCACAATAACTTATCAAAGTATATTAACTTAAAGAGTAAACTGGTAAAATCTCTCAAAGACTATTCTTATCATTTACATTACATTCTATAAATTCGCTAACGTTTAAATAAAATACCATCTAATGAGATTCAAGTGGTAGAGTATAAAATTTCTCAAATTATTTTTAGTTTTGTCATAAAATATCTGTTTTATAGACATAATATTTACAATTAATGAGTATTGTTAAAAAAATCCTCAGACTTAAACATAACTGTACTGTATCTACAGTTTTATTATGAGTATGCGGTTGCTTTGTAGTCCATAAAACAGTTTATGTAAGAGATAGGTAGGTACTATTTAGTTGGTTTTGTACACAAAAAGAGTATTTTACAAGACCTATAAAATAAATATTTGAAGAAAGCTTCTCGCATTTTCTCCTAAAAATTCTTGAAACATGTACTATGAAAATACCTTACTTGTTATATAGAAAATTTCTTATCCGTAGCAATTTTATTATATTACCTTATATTGAGGGCAGTATTTATAGTTTAGTAGATTATGATTACCATACTATATTTTTTTCAGTATTAGACTGGCAAGATAAGCTGAAGTCGGCAATGATTAGTCGTAACTTATATTAGGTAGTACGTAATCGATGAATTTTACAAATCTTTACAGAAACATGTGTCGCGGTCGTCTTTATTTGAAGCTGATTATTTAATGAGAATGACTTGACAAATAAGTATTCGTCGGCAAAGAAATTTCAAATTGCAAACAGCTATTAAGTATAAAATATTGTACCAAAAAATACCATAAAACATTACAAAAGAATCATCATGTTCACCGACCAATGGAAGCGAAAATAAAAAGCTCAAGCAGACTTTCCATTTCCGCATTTTGATCAAATGATGCTTATCTTTGCTGGCAAGTTTGTATCTCAATAGAATAAGGTCTGTTTAATTTCAAAATAAAATAAAAAAGGTGCATTCTTCTACGGTACTTTAAATTAAACCTGTTTAATTTACGCTACCATTAGAACGTAGGTACCTAGCCAGATTGAGGCCGTGAATGGAAGTAAAGAAACTTATAAAAAAGTCTTTTGCAAAAGCTCTACAAGTCAACTAGCTCAAAATAGAGAATCTACTCGTAGCTATTACTTTACGTCTGCAAGATCACAATCGGTTATTTAAAATTGAAAACAAAACAATTGAAATAAAATCACTAGGTCATTCTGAAACGACATTGCTTTTGATATGAGATCAATACACGTTTGACTTGCGGAGGCCGAAATGTCGACCTTGATGCACTAGATGCCGCTTTGATTTCAATCACAGAACCCAATTAAATTGTAGCTGCTAGGTATACATAAATTATTACATTTATGTTCAACTCTCTATATTTATAAAACGGAATGTTTTTTCTTTTGTTTCATGTATTAACTGACCACCACAAAAGGAGAAAGGTTGCTAACATGTGGGGGTCGAAACTTTATAGAGAAGTTTTCTATGCCTTTTCAGCGATTATTAAACAATAGCTAGGTAGTAAATACATCATAATGAATGGACAATCATAGAAATAATACATCTATAAGCAGTTACCTATTCTTATGTAAAATGATTTGAGAAAAAGTACCTATAAAAATGGAGAAAAGTAAGAGGCTTAGGTAAGCCGTAGCCGTAGGTGGTGCAGGTACTCTTACGGCAAAAAAACTATTGTTACACAATAAAGTGTTCATGGGCGAGCACTTTTTCCTTATACAGTCTACATCAATAGTTGATAGCTTTTCCTGAAATTCAATCTTGTCTTCATGCTTTTAATCACTGTTTATAACATTCAAGTTAGAGTTTTTTACATCCCAGTAATAATTGGATAAAGATCACCAAAACAAAATACTTTTGTAACCATGAACGTTCATCATTTACGTTTGATGCTGACTGTACATCCTAAGTTTAGAAATCATTAGGTACGCTGGTGGGATATGGAGTATATTTTGCGGTCAGATATAATGGGCACCTTTTCATGCAATTCGCAATATTTCAGATCGGTAGGTACTTATTACTTTTTTGAAAGTCAAAATGACATCATCTTAATTCAATATGATTCACAAGAAGTGATTGTCAGTATTTTGATAAACGTAATTAACCTATACCTACTACTGATCTGAACAATGGAGAACAGTATACCTATGCAATCAAATACAGAAGCAATAATATTTATTTTGCTGTTTTCTCAAAATAAAGTTGGTTTGAAAGGGGCACTTAAACACTGCCTTGGCTATCTATCAAACTTTATATCTGGGTGAGGCCCGGCATTATAAACACAAAGAAAGGCCAATCTGAGACGAGAAAGGGAGCACTATTTTAAAGACCGCCATTGGAACACCACTTGTATTTCTAATTTATAGCAATCTTAGGGCAATCAGGCCTCTCCCTGTATCAGGCGAAAGATGTAATATTGGGAATGAGAAACCGTTCACTGCTGTTTGATATGGATGGTCATATAATGGAGGTGGTTGCAACAAGTAGCTTATTATCTACACTGAAAATTTCTAGTGAGCAAATATAATGGTATCTAAACTTTCTTGAAAAAAATATTGTACCAAATATCATCAATCTTCATAGTTTTTAAGCTAAACGTAAATTTATATGCACGTATATTTCTAGGAAAAATAGATTGTATACTAAAAAGTAACTAGAGAAAGATGGAGGTTCGATAGTTGAGTGGTGAAAGATGGTGGTTCTGAATGGTCGTTCTTTTACTCTGTTTTTTTTATTATTAGAAAGTTTGGTCGGTCGCTCTGCGAGAGAAATTACGTCGGCGGCGCCGAGCTGTAATCCTAGCGTTGCTCATCATTGTTGGCTATTTAATCTAATGATCGGTGTAACCATAAAAAATATTAGATAATAACATTTACGAGGACAGGTTTTTTTATACTCTTACTAAAATTGCTACCTTTAAGTTTCTAGTAGATAAGAAATAGTAAAACAAAGAGGTTTCGGCATAGTATAAATTACCATACATGCGATATTTTGGAAACAGAGGAACCAAAAATACCTAGTGACAGGTACTAAAATGCATGTAAATACAAAGTAGGTATCAGTAAATAATATTTACACAAAATTAACGACTAATGGACATGGGGTATTGAGTATTGTACTAACACAAAAGCATCATAATAGCTTATACGCTAATAATAAGTACGGTAACGGGTGGAATTATAGACAAATTAACAAAATAAGATACGGCTGAGACTTTCACATCATTCGTTTGTAACGTCCTTATACATTCCTAAAAATACCACTTTTTTTAAATTAGCACCTTACCAAAATCATCTGTGATATTTCAGCCTTATTTTGAAATAACTTATCACCATGACGAAGTTTATTTGACTATGATAGCAAACGACACAGGTGGCGGCGGCGGCGTCCAGCGCGGTTACCTTTTGTTGGGCTTGGCGGCGCCGTTGGCGGCGGCGCTCTTCTGCGCGATGTGCGTCTGGTAGTGCTTCGCGAGGTGCGCCTTCTGCCGGAAGCTCTTCCCGCAGAGCGAGCACGCGAACGGCTTCTCACCCGTGTGCGTCCTCACGTGCACGTTCACAGAATACTTATCCTTGAAACCCTTCGAGCAGATGGAACAGTAGTGGAGAGATCTCTCCTTCCTCACACCGTTTGACGTAGAGGTAGCTGCCTGAATGTTGGTTCCAGACTGCGTCTGTGTCGTCGGAGGCGAATTTTTATTCTGTATTCTTTTGTATTTTTTGTTCACCGTTTTTGTGCTCGTCACGGTCGGTGACGCGGTCATAATCTGCAAATGCTGATTCAGTTGCACGTCTGTCGGGATCATAGTCACCAGCTCGCCGTTTACGTGGTGGATGTTGTAGACGCTCCGCGTGGGATCCAAGGCCTCCACAGTACAGTACGGCTGCATAGACTCGCCGAGTTCTGATGTAATTCGTTTCAGTTTTTCGTAATCATCGGGATAGTTTGACAGTATCTCGTCGACGATTTGTGTCGAAGTTGGGTTTTCTCCATTTGCAATAACGGTTGCATTTTGATTGTCTAATAAGATCGATATGTTGACGTTCCCACTCTGTGGTGATATTGCCATCAATAGCTCTTGACTTACTTCTTTGTTATCCTGATACATTGAAGGGACGTCTACTTTATTGTTATTGTTTATAGTGACTCTTTTTAACTCAGTATTAGAATCCGTCTTCGTCGTTTTTTGGATGGTACTATATCTAAGGAAGGCTTTTCCTTGTAGTGCATTTCTTAATAACGATTCGTTCGATTCAGTGTTTTGATCTGTTATCTTCCAGTCGTTATTGTTGTTATTGAATTCGACTTGACTTTCTAATAGAGTAGGAGTGTTTATGAGAGGTGGACTGTGAGGATTGTCTTTTTTATCATTCTGAAAATCACCATCTTCATAAGTAAACGGTTCAACTTTTACTAGATTACTCGTACTCAGATCTGGGTTTTGGCTTTCGGAATCAGCATCATCGTATATTATGGCTTCTATTTTTGGTAAATCTTGACTGAATTCGTTAGGAAAGCCATTCATATTCAATATAGACTCGAGGTCTAAAGATGGCGGTTCTATATCCGCAGGGCTAGAGATGGAGACATCTTCTTCTTTTACCCAATAACGGCTTGAACTTGTCTCACTGATATCAGGGTTCAGAACAGTCAGTGTGTATATTTGTCCATCAGTGTTGTTTATCAATTTATTCGAGATAGTGGTGTCCGCACACGGATGCGTGCCATTGATTTCGCTATCCTGATTCCAATAATATTTGTTGAGGTCCTCTAACATGCCAGAATCAAGTCGGTCGCGGTCTCGGTCTACGTTCCATATGGAGTCGAAGCTCTCGAGTGCGGTGGGGGCGGAGGCGGTGGCCATGGCGCCCACCGCGCAGGCTGATGAGCCCGACACGCTTAGCAGGCTGTTGTTGTTCTGTTCCTTAGGCTCTTCCGAGAGCAACGGATTTGATCGCGAGTCGGGAGATTCCATGAACACGTTCACGGAACGCATCTGTTGTTTGTACTGAGCATCGGTAACCTCGTTTGATGTAACGAAATCAAAGAAATCCGACTTTGACAGTTCTGGGGCAGTGGCCGTCATGACTACCGTTTTAATTTCAACCGAGAACAACTACTCGGTTCTCTCTCGTCAGGTTTGCTTCATCAAGCTCGTCGTATTTGTGTTGTATTTATGTTTGTACTACTGTATATAAATATATCTTAGTTTAAAATGGATAACTCGATATGACTTGTACTATATTGGCAGTCGCTAGAGCGTCGGTAACTGATATTGCGGCGTGGGTCGTGGCTAGGGTGCTACTCGGACGCATCCAGCGTACGAGAGTCTTTCGGTGGACCAATCCAATTTGCGATCTTGATCCGTACGTGCCCTTTTCCCATTATTCACGCCAACCCAAAACCGTGCTCCTGAAGTACTTATTTCTCGTCGCTTCTGCTAAGATGAGCGATGAAACTGGTCAAATGTTCCATGTTTCCTAAGTCGTATTGACGAGTGTAGTTCCAGCGGTATCTGAAAAAGATGAAAAAGATCTTATAAATTTCTTGCTTTAAGTTAAATTACGAGTGAGGAACTCGACCTAGAAAAGCTACATGCTAGGTATTTACATTAAAGTGATCACTTAAAATTAAACTTTGTTGCTTTGTTTATAATGCTGTGTCTTTGAATGTTACTGTATGTTTAATTAATAAGTTCAGTTCAGTCGTGTCTTTAGATCCTGTATAAAACCAGGGCGAACGAGTCACGCGTCGTGCCTATCAGGCATCGCCGCCTGCGCCTGCGCCGCGCTCCGTCCTACCCACGGCAACACTACGTAAACCACGACTTTTGTCTAAAACTATTTTGTTATTACAATTGTGGAAAGCTGAAAACCGGACTAAACGTTAAATTTTATTGAGATGAAAGCCAAAAAGAGATGCAACTCACGCCTTATGAATTTAAGTACTCAGCTAAGTATCAATTATGTACTTTCTACATTATGATTAAATTGTGCACAACTTAATTTTTGTTTTCTTAAGAACGTTTTACATTGAGCATTATTTTAGTTTAATTTGCATTTGATTCCTACATGTATAATGTAAAATGAGAAAGGTCTGTCAAACGACACGATGAATTGGAGCAGGCGCGAGGGACCGAAACATGGTATTATGTTACCTACACCTGACAGCTGATACAATTGTAACTCGTTGATATTTGACGAAATATTATATTGTCTAGTTACCTACATCATGATATATTTTGCTCTTTATTTTAAGTGGCTACCAATGTTTTTTAATTATAAAAATGCATTTTAACTAGTTGAGTTTCTTTAATCCATTAAAACCTAACAGAAATACGACTGACTGCAGACAGTCAAGAGCAGCAATACCAGCTACCTCACCCAGGCTAACACGACGCCTAATGAACCTACAACGACGAGATCTAAGAACCATTGTGGGGACCATAACAGGTCACTGCCCACTGAACAAACATCTCTACAACATCGGAGCAACAGACAGTCCACTCTGCAGAGGCTGCCTATCCGAAGAAGAATCAGCCGCCCATCCTGAAATGCGAGGGCGTAGCCTCCCAACGACAGCAAATCCTAGGAACCCCCAGGTCACTCCTCCACGCCTGTGAAGCCCCCAGGAAGCTTCTGCGCTTTTGGGAGGAGCTAGGCTGGCTACAACTGTAGCCAGATCACCCCTCACGCATAATGGACCACCTTAGAGTCTAAATGCGGACACAGGAGTCCAAATCAAGTATCAAGTACCTAACAGAAATCAGTAGAAAAAAGAGGTATAACGTCTTTCATTTACACAGAATGTAGAGACTAAATTGACTTCAGAAAACTGAAGGAAATCAAAGGCGAATATAGTTTTGTCTGGATGCTCTGCAGCAGACTAAACTGAAAACTGAAAACAGCTTCACGACTTTGATCCCCAGGTACGGTAGATATCCCTTCAGATCTCCCAGTACCAAGTAGGTACTAATTCAAGATTCTTTGAGGATGTCTAAGGGGGGTAGTCAGAGGTACGTCCAAACATTACATTTGGCACATACCCACATTTTGCAGTAGTTAGTATTCCATACGTGACAGGTTGCAAGCCCATCGCCGCTGTTAGAATATTAACTGGTTTCCTCACGATGTTTTCCTTCACCGTTTAAGAGCACTGGCATTGGCAGCAGACTATGATGATACATATCATGCCATGCTCGAATGGAGTGCTGTACTGCTAATAAGTTATTTAATAAATAAATAGATCGTTATCGTTACAGTAGCGTATGCTGCTAAAGCATATAATTGTGCTGCTATAGCATTTATGCTGAGTATCAATTTATGCCATTTAGTGCCAATTTATGTCATTTACTTAGGTTTAATGTTTAATTAATCTTTTATCTATAAAAATTGTATTTATGTGTGGCATAAATTATTTTTATTTGAAATCTATGGGCTTTCTTTGAACTCAACAATCATTTTATTCGTTCAGAAACTGGGGGTTTCTTTAATTTCTGGCAAGTAAGTGCTGGTGTCAAAAGTATTATGTAAACGCGAAATCTATCGAAATAAAAATAATGAAGAATAATTCAAAAAACACGGATGCTAGTGGATATGACGTACATTTTCTGTTGTTATAAAATGTCTTTCATTTATTTTTAGTATAAAGATTTTGTTCTATACTCAGGATGTTTCACTCAGACTTTGTGTTGACATTTTGTTTGCCAATTTGGTAAATTGTACATGACGATTACAAAATGTTCCTAATAGTTTGTAAACAGACATGTAAAAGGTAATTAAATGTTACTGTTTAAAAGTTTATTATGACGAAGTGAGCAGTGTTTCGAGGCAGTAATACTTTGGTATATTTTAGCTCATAAAATACTAAATTCTATTAGTGTTTAACAGACGTTGCGCAACACGAGGCAATTTTAAACTGAATTTATATTTAAAACTAGACATCTTACATCACTTAAGCGGGTTAGTTCCTCACGGCACTCTAAAGGTAGGTAAAAACTTATAACTTAGGTAAATTGCTTTACAATAAGTGAACCTCTTCAAATAATCTTAATAACTTTGTAAATAATAAACGCAAAATATATAGGCAACATTCTCAAAAAACCAAGGAATATAGATAAAACAAGACGTAAGTATTCAAATTCTTTGCAAAAAACAGTAACTAACAGTAACATAATTTAGGTTATGGTTAGAGTATGTTTATTAAGTTTGAAAATATAGATACATTTGTTTTGGAAGCTGTGTGGAATAAACCTCATAGAGGAAATTTTTGCACGTCAAAATGAGTAGTTAAATTCCCAACTTATTTCTGAGGACATCATAGATAGTAATATTGAGACGTCAGTTGAAATCTCCACAACAAGAACCCTACTACCTTACTACTCGATCTCTGCATAATTATGGTTGCATTTGGTTTGGTTTTAAAGAAGTCACAGTACCAAATCCAAGCTAATTAAAGTTGTAGTTTGAATAAATGTACGATAGCATGCTCTAGCTAGTGTACTAATATTAGTATACGCGGAATTTGGATTAGGAAGGAACCACGCAGACGACCACTAGGCATAGGCACTAGGCACAGCAAGCGATTAACTGAGGAAGTTATTAATTACTTAAGAGTTATTATTACAAGTAACAAAAATAGCAGTACCTACCAAAAATAAAGCTATTTTAACAGTACGAAAAACCGTGATACCCATAACGGTGAGGTTTGTTTGATCAACAAGCACAAAATAGTTTTAATGCTATTGCTCTTATTATTTGGGTTACTCATAGGTAATATAGGTATAGCCCTGCACTTTAGACGCAAGAGGTGCTGATTAGTGCACTGTAATGTACCAATATAAATAATTCCAAATGATTAATCCAGTGCTCTAAGTAACAGGGAGATAACAGCGTCCAAATGAATTGGCTAGGCTGCCCGGCTAATGTATGCTGCTGTTGGATAGTAGCAAGCGCGTCACGACTCAGCGAGCCAAGAATTTATTATTTACAGTACATGCCAGTAGTCTCGTCTGCTTGGATTGAACATGCGTTGTTTAACATTTAAAAAATATTTATTATTGATTGAGATAGGTCGTTATCCAGAAAACCCAACGATTTTTATCATCATCATGTCGCGTGGCGTCGTGCCGCGTGTTAGGTATTGAAATAATTCAAGGTTTTTCATCCAAACATCACAGCGTCGCGGCTGCGCAGGCGCATGTGGGTTAACGAGCGGTTGCGCCACGCCGCCGCTGACGCCGCTGAATGCGCCAGCGCGCCGCACATAGTTCCGCCGATTCACCAATTGGATCACGACTGTGTCATGATGTCTATTACTTCGCTTCTCTCTATCTTTGATGTACAAATATGAATTCAAAGTTTTCCATTTACATATGACTTAAGGGAGAAGGGCCGAGGTGGTTCACATGTCAAGAGGCTAATTAGTAGTTAGGTAGGTACCTCGTGTCGGACATTATTCAATATTATCAATCATTCAAAAATTACACAGGTATTTTCTATTTTGATGCATGTACATGGAACAAGATGACTTTTATTAGCCTATGATTCTTGACATACCTACCATAAACGAGTATAACACAGTCTAGTTTTACCATTTGTAGGATGAGTTATCGATAGATCATAATACTTATAAATAGTTAATCAACCTTCCATTTTTTAATAGACTCCAAACTTGTATCTCTTCCGTTATCGCACGAAGAAACTCTATCAATGTAAAGTCTGTAGATGTAGCTCGTTATCTTTAATTAACGTGAAGTAAACGGGCTCAATATTGCAACTACAATGCTCGACTTTATCTTTGAGTACCATCGAATTATGTCTACCAATTGTGCTACATTTTTTATTTACAACAAAATCAAACGGACAATTAGCGCTCTATAATAGAGGCGCGGGGGTCGCGCAGTTTGAGGTCCCAGATCAGATCTGCAATAAGATGCTTGAGGTTTGAAATATTATTTTTAGAATTATTGGCAGTGTTTTATGGTAAGCATTTGAAATAGGTTAAGGTACACTAAATCAATTAACTTTCTATGCTTAGAACTTCAACAAACAAGATATCAGACTATAGATTTATAAACAGTTGTTCTGACTTATGAACAATGAACATCAACCATTAGTCGTTACAGGACGAACTATGGGAAATGATGCAGATAAGACTAGACAGGCAGGTGCCAAAGCCAAGCTGCACAATACGACATTTGAACTCGGAACCCCGCACGCAGACATGCCTACATAGCGGGTTAATTACCGCGAGCTTCGTTTGCTAACACATAGAGGCACGTAGAAGAAACATGTACAGTAATTGGTGATCTGTTTCATATCGATAGGAATCTGCTCAGTTACCGTAAATGGCAGGTTGGCCGGCACATACCAGAGCGCCGCGCCGCCGCGCCGCTGCTGTGAGCCCGTCCGCTCGGCTGCCTTGAGCTCACCTCTGACATTTCACTGAAGATGACCATTTGCTGCGTACAGCCTTTGATCTCTCTCATACACCTGACTGATGCAATTTTATGCCAGATTATTATGCACACAAGTTAGATAGCAGTAAAAGTGAAATTTATAATAACGTATAATACTTCGTTTACACCGCCAGCCGTCTCTCGGGTGCCTCGAATGACATGCGGTTAATTGCGGTTAACGCAATTAAAGGGCTCGCCGAGAAGAATCCCGGGGAAATTGCATTTAGACGGAGTGAATGCATTAGATCACTAAATTATCATGTCTTTTTATATCATTGAATGATTTATATCAGAAATTAACTAAGAATCGGCATTCAACTGCAGTAGCGCTCATAAAACATTTTATCTTAATGTAGTATCTTCGTAGATTTGATGCAATTACATTCGCAATTTAATCACCGAGTGGGTATAATTACGTACGAAATCTGGTTCATAAAATTATGAGAATTGAATTCTAATTCAAGCCTCGGCTGTGTCGGCCCCTGTAGTGGCAGGCAATACAGGTCGGCCGGCTTGCAGGAAGATTACCATAAATCTTACGAGGTAGGTAGGTACTACTAGATGCAAGGGGACGGTGCCTGCAAGGATTCACAATCTAGTCGTGACATATAGATTACTTAGCTACTATGGATCGAATTCTAGATAGGTATCCATTGCACTGGATCATAGAACCAACATTGTCGTAGCAGTTTCCCACGGAGCAACGCCGCGCTGTGCCGTCATTGCGAATGATACCAATGCAAATTTGAGTGTGGATATATGACTATTATGTGTGTGACTATCCTATGGATTTTGAGTGCGGCTCTCTGATATAGATTTTACTCGCGATCGAATCCTATTTATTGCTGACTAGCTGAATCGCTTTCGACTTCGTCTGCAAGTAGGTCCCATACTTTGAAACCTTCCATCTTTGAGAAACATATTTGAAAAATCCTGAGACTGAAGCACATGTCCCTTTACTTTTAAACACTTAATTAAATCATTTTCGAAAAATCGTAATAGGGCAATAAAATTAGTGTGCACACAGCTTATTAAAAAAATCATTTCCTAAAAGTAGTAAAAATCACTTTTAAGTCTACGGTCTATCGGGTAGGAGAAAAACCAAAGAGTAGGCAACAATTATGTGAATGAGCTAGATGTGTACTGTAAAGCCCGGCGAGTCTGGTGAGGTACCAGTTGTACAGGTTTGACAAACTTGACTAGCCACCGACTAAACGACATGACCGCTCTTTAGATCATAACATCTTTCGAACTTACGTAATCCAATTCAGTGCTATAAAATCGATAATCAATAATAATTGAAAATAAAAAACTAATAAATGTTACCAAAGCATTAGTCACAAAATATTATAGATGGTACGTTTTCCATAGTAAATGAAACCTAACTTTTTTAAACATGACTTAATTAATGTATCAATCGATCACATCATGGGTTGGTAGGTATCGGACAAGACCAGACACTTTTCTATTAATAAAAAAGTGTTTGTGTGTACTATTATGTTAATATATACAGAAAAGAAAAGAAAGAAAGATTATTTATTAACTTAAGAAGCAAAAAGAAAATAAATACATACAACAAATTATAATAATGCTAAAAACTAATTGATAACAAACCGATTAAACCGATTGAACTTTATTTTCTGTTAATAAATTTGTCCAGTCCAATTAATAAATCACGTAGAACATTTCTTTCCACCCTTTGTTTTTACGAAGGCGCTGTAGGTATGTAAAGCACGTGCAAATTATCAGCAGGTAACACAATAATTTGCCCGATATGCGTCAATCAAGATTTCGTTTCGAAATAAGCCAAGATTGCCCTACATCGCAGGTGCAATCACAAAAAAGAGAAACTTCGGTATTGCGGCGTTCGAAAGAAAATCTTATTATCGACATAAGGGGCGATATTCGAGACGACCGCCTGCTCCAGTTACAGAACGCTCCCTCCGATTTGGATCCGGTTCGGTCTCGTTTCGTGCGAGCCTACCTTCACTCTCATGGTGTTTTAATTACTGTTATTTAAAGTGCTTGAACAAGCATAACTGCGATGAAGTTGACATTGTCAAGTAAATATTGTGGAACGGCTTCTGAAGCGTTCGTGTACGTTACCACCCGCCCCGCATCGCCACCCACCGCATTCTTATCACATCGTTGCGTGCAAAACATATTTGCTACATTTCAAAATTTTGAGCTTTTATTTTTAAAACTATATCAACGAAAGTAGAACTTTATCAATGAGGAACAAAATTTAAATAGAGCTCTCTGTATGCCATATTCGCTAAGTATGCTATATATGCATTTTCATAATGATTATCGTGATTATCACTAATTTAACTATTAAAACCAGTAGCAGTTATACTCATTTTCAACTAATTGAATATCTAGTAATTTGACATTTGATATGCCTTGAAATGTGCGACGTCACGACGTTTCAAACAATTTGAGTCTCACTCTCTCAACCAATGAATAGATTTTCGTTGCATTCAGGCATACTAGGTACCTAGTTACATTAAACGTCAGTTAAAACCCAATGAATATATAATTGTACCAACTAACAAGGCTGATTAAGATGCACGAGTATAAAAGGTATTTATTATTCCAGATGGTCAGTGCTAGTTTATTCGAAGTAGACTTAAATTGGTCCTAAATGTTTTGACGTGTACACAAACGGACGAGATACGTGAAATGAAAAGGAAAGTCGCCGTTTTAATAATGAGCTTGAATAAACGTTTTGTAGAATGATTTGCGGTCATTAATGTTTACAACTCATTGTATAAAAATATTACGTTCTCACCAAATTCAATGCTGATTTCACTTTGATTTAAGACTGTCTACCTGAGCTAACTAATAAATTACATGCTTTATGAATATAAAGTAAACAGCCTATGAAATATGCCAATACAAAACGGTTGCCTGTGTATTTCACAGCAATTAAATCGAAATATATAAATAACTAAGTATAAAAGTCAATGTAATTATTCGTTCAGTATTAAATCTATCATAAATAAATGTTCCGAGCTATTGCGGCATACCAGTAGGTACATTCGCCATTCGGGAAGTAAAATTATGGAATGCATAAATACTAATGTTCTTGTAAAACTACACAGGTATAATCTTACAGATTTAAGCTCCGCGTTGGCTTGTAGTTCTTTGTTATAAAGTAATAAAGCAACTCAAATGTAATAACTTAGAACATGAGTAAGTTAATATGATGAAGCCTGACTAACTTGGCTAATTATACCTTACTTACGATTTTAGGCAACCAAAAAGGTCGTCTCCCGCCTTTTACGAATCTTGTTTGCCCAAAACTTAAATCAAATTATTATATGAATCCAATCTACGCTTGGTCGATTAAAATGTTTCGTACATTAAATTTTTAAAGTGTGTTGTTTATGTAATACGTTTAAGTAAAACTTGTAATTTATTAAGAGAACATTTTAAAGAAATCAATCTTGATTCTTCGTGTGTGTACTGTTTATAAATGTCTTATGCCTTTATATTAATTTCTCCTCATTACTTTAATTATTCTTTTCAATAAGAATCTACCATAAAATTAAAAGTAGGCAAAGTAAAATTTTATTCCAAAACCTATTAGAGGGTCATTTAGAAGCGACGAAAACAAACATGAGGTTCTCAATTCGACGCGTTTTTTTTATGTATGACCGAGCATGAATTTTTATAGAGTAGACCGATTTTGATAATTCTTTTAATTTTTTATACCTTTTAAGGTATACCTTTCCAATACCTTTAAGTTGGTACCATAACAATAATTATCAAAATCGCATTACTCTGTAAAGAGTTAAGCGTAGTCAAACGTAATTCCTATTTTCCTACCCTTAAGTTTGGTTCCAAATTTATATGGGACCATCTTTGGGGTATATACTCTTTTCAGTTGATGTAACAATTAAGTAGATTATAGCCACAAAAAATTATAAAATAACAAAAAATTACAAAAAATTACAAAAAAATAGCAAAAATTATTAAACCTTTTTTATTTAACCCCACTAAGTTCTTAAACTAATGTAAGTAAACCTAAGTAATTTTGAGTCGGCGCTTAACAAGCAAGTTAAATAACTATTATTATTCCAAACACACCATACACTCTCGAAAGTTAGAACAAGTACGAATAAATAGGAACAAGTGATAAATTACATTTTCACGCAATTAATTACATGTAAAGCCGGCACGTGAGCTGGGAAAATACATATATAAATTAGCAATTTTAGGAAGTAAGTATCCTAATATCATCAGAAAGATGGTGGTGTAAGCTAAAACTCAAAATAACACAAAAAAAAATTGGTATCTTAACATCATCATGCTCCATGCATGATGATGTTATGAACACAACAATGAACAATGAAAAACCTGACTCATGATGTCTGACTGATATCCCTTTTCCTGAGGGGTGAAACCTCAGGAAAAGGGATATCAGTCAGACAGATTTATAACAGATTTATAACAAACGAATCGCCATGTCTTACTAGAAAAATTCGCACTCTCAAGAAATTACATATTTTGGCAAGTAAATAACCGTGTAAGTTTTAGACATTCGCGACGGCCACTGGCACTTTAATTTTCACAGTGTAAATGACTTCAGGTACCTAAATAATTTTCAAGTCGTGATCTCGCATCAATTTATTTCACCGTTAATAGTTTGTCCTTATTTATAGGTATTAACTCGTGTATCGGCGTATTTCGTAACGTTCTACTTGTAGTTTCGCATCATTTGCATACTCTGTGCTCTGTCGATGTGGTCTATGTTGTACATCAAACGCTCGTAATGTAATTATAAGTATTCACAGAAAATCATTTTAACTAAGTAGGATATTAAAATGTCCCAACTACTGCGTGAGTACATTTGTTTCGATATTTCAATGGTAGTCCCTTAATGAATTTAAGATATCGAGTTCAGATAAAACTCATTTACATCACTAAAATAACTTGGAGCATAGTGTTGTAGTGTAGTCCATGTAAATAAAATAAACACACCCCCACACCATCTGCGTACATAACTCTCTCTAAATTATGTGTTTCTATCTAATCCTTAAGGTGAAGACAAGAGCTAATGTGACTCTCGCTCGCACGTTTTGACTTGTTGAAGGATATAAAATCACAAAACCCATTTTCGAAAAATCGCTAACAACCATTTTGTGCGCAATCACATTGCGCACAGTTTAGTAAAAAAATCATTTTGATCGGTACAAGTTTTCCTGCTTAAAAGTTTGCTTTTCTTGTTTTCGTACATAAGCAAAATTTTTGAGTAGGAAAACTTGCATCAATCAAAATCATTTTTTTACTAAACTGTGTGCAATGTGATTACACACAAAATGGTTGTTTGCAATTTTTCAAATTTGTATTTAGTAATTTTATATCTTTCAGAATGTCGAAGCGTGCGAGCGAGAGAAATATTAGGTGTTGTCAACGCCTTAAGCGACTGTCGGGAAGCGACGGGTAAAAAATTGTATGTTGGAATACAATTTTTTACCCAGCCCATTCATTTACGACCAATACGATGATGAATCTCTTCATTCAATTATGATCTTATGAATACGGGTTTCTAACAGATCTCACGAAGAAGATAAGTAATATGGAATAGGGAAATAAAAACATGGTTCAGAAATGTTTTTATAATGTATATACTGGCTATTTGTTCAACAAAAAGGACGCACAATAGTGAATGCCATATACTTACTATAAAATATGAAGTCTATGGCAATGCATTTGCAATAGGTCGCGGATGCTGGGATGATCCAGATTCGCGACGAATCCTTTCACTGCGCAGCCTTGAACACCGTCCCAGGACTGACCATTACCGACATCGGATTTACGGTCTTATCGATTAACATAGATCTGTACATTCTGTACCAAAAGATTTAGTGCCCATCTGTTTATTACTCGAGTAGCCTCTTGTGAGGCATATTTGAAAGAGCAAATGTTAAGTCAGTCCCAGGCCGCTAGCCGTCGAAAAACGCCGGACATTCTCGCCAATTAAGCCTCGTCAAGTAACGAAAACGCCGAATCCGGCCAGGGATGTGACAGACGAGCTGTTTTGCAATTTAAATCGTCGAACGAGATCGTTATTCTGTCGATTACGGCTTCTCTTTAATTGGTACAATATTCATGCTCGACTATTGTTATAATATTAATTGAATCTTTATGGTATCGTTAGCTAGTTAGAGATGAGCCAATATAAGCCAAGTTACCGTATTTTATTTAAACTACTATTCTTAGGAGTATCTTGTGTATATAATGGTATCTGTATTTATATATATCTTTATCGATAATGATAACTTATTAGATCCCCACCAAGAATGAACATTTATGAAGGTAATGATCATAATGATGTTTGTTCTATGTCTGCGTACTGAAAATATTCTTATATTTTAAGCAACAAAAAAATATATAAATAAGTACGATACATATTATATTATATCGTAGTTCACACTTACATACGAATTTTGCTAACGCGAGTTTTCATTACCAAAGGGCCAAATAATGTATGTAAATTTTGATTACATAAAATCTACGCTGTTTTTATTCTGACGAATAAGTCCTGTCATGCTATGCAAGATGGATTCTCGGTCTGCGTTGTAGGTATAGTGTTGGGCAGCAGATCTCTGAACCATGCACAGTCAGATAGCCACAGTCAGACATAAATTGTTTCCGCACGATGTTCAGAAAAGCAGATTTAAAACTGCAGGTCAATGATTGTTATTTTATCTGTGACACTTACAGAGCAGCTTTCGTAATGTATATAACCATATTACAATTCATAAGAAAGACAAGTCCACCGATACGGTTGTGGAAAAACCGGACTCATATACGTTTTAATTGAAGGGTTCATTCCTCGAGCGGTTTATCAAGGTAATTCGGGGCTGGTTTTAAGTGAAAACCATTTTATTCGGTTAACTTTCCTTTAATATCGCTCTATATATTGACATTTATCGAGCATACGATAAGACACGCACGTTAAATAAATTAATCTTGTACTAATGTTATTTAACATGGGCATCGCCATTTAGTATACATGTATTGAGTACATTATTTGATTTGGCATTGTGTTAAACTTTCGTGTATAATAGTTATTTGTTATACAAGAGTGCAAAGTTGCTTTTTAACCGTGTGTTCAATTTTGATGACCGAGCAAGCGAAGGATTCTAAAATTTAATCACGAGGGCAGCGAGTGATTCAAAATTAGAATCCTGAGCGTTAGCGAGGGAATCAAAAGAGCACGAGGTGAAAAATCTTTGCACTCGAGTGCAACACGTAACTTTTCATTCCACCTCAGCGAGGAAATGACTAAATGCAAAAAAAAAAGTTTACAATCACAAGATAGGTACTTTTATTTCAGTTTAGGTATTAACTACTACATTATGACAGGTAAGTATTACAGAATAATCTTTAAATTATAACAAAATAATACTAAGGTATAATTAAGAAATTTTGAAAGTAGTGAAAAAATGCCGCGTAAAGAACCGCGTACAAAGCAAATTGAAAAAAGAACACCAAGAAGGTTCCGACTCTGAGTTTTTAACAAATAAAAAAAAGTTGTATGATATATTCGGCACCATAGAGGTAGCAGTAAATAGGTTTAATGTTTTTTTAAACTCACAAACTTAGTGCACACGATGTTCTAAATTCAATTTACTTTATCCTCTAGTCTAGAGAATAAAAACGGCTTTTGCACTCAGATATTCAAGAGCAAAAATACTCTTTCCGAGATGGTGGGATGAAATAGTTATTTGTTATACAAGAGTGCAAAGTTGCTTTTTAACCGCGTGTTCAATTTTGATGACCGAGCAAGCGAAGGATTCTAAAATTTAATCACGAGCGCAGCGAGTGATTCAAAATTAGAATCCTGAGCGTTAGCGAGGGAATCAAAAGAGCACGAGGTGAAAAATCTTTGCACTCGAGTGCAACACGTAACTTTTCATTCCACCTCAGCGAGGAAATGACTAAATGCAAAAAAAAAGTTTACAATCACAAGATAGGTACTTTTATTTCAGTTTAGGTATTAACTACTACATTTTTCACTTGTTTTCAAGTTTCTTGTTTTTAATATAAGGTTTAACAATGACGTGAAAAAATGCCGCGTAAAGAACCGCGTACAAAGCAAATTGAAAAAAGAACACCAAGAAGGTTCCGAGTCTGAGTTTTTAACAAATTAAAAAAAAGTTGTATGATATATTCGGCACCATAGAGGTAGCAGTAAATAGGTTTAATGTTTTTTTTTTTAATTCACAAACTTAGTGCACACGATGTTCTAAATTCAATTTACTTTATCCTCTAGAGAATAAAAACGGCTTTTGCACTCAGATATTGAAGAGCAAAATTACTCTTTCCGAGATGGTGGGATGAAATAGTTATTTGTTATACAAGAGTGCAAAGTTGCTTTTTAACCGCGTGTTCAATTTTGATGACCGAGCAAGCGAAGGATTCTAAAATTTAATCACGAGCGCAGCGAGTGATTCAAAATTAGAATCCTGAGCGTTAGCGAGGGAATCAAAAGAGCACGAGGTGAAAAATCTTTGCACTCGAGTGCAACACGTAACTTTTCATTCCACCTCAGCGAGGAAATGACTAAATACAAAAAAAAAGTTTACAATCACATGTTGGCGTCAAACAAACTTCCTCGTCGCTAGAATCACTCATTTTAGTTTTTTCACTTGTTTTCAAGTTTCTAGTTTTTAATATAAGGTTTAACAATGACGTGCAAAAATGCCGCGTAAAGAACCGCGTAGTACAAAGCAAATTGAAAAACAGAACACAAAGAAGGTTCCGAGTCTGAGTTTTTAACAAATTAAAAAAAAGTTGTATGATATATTCGGCACCATAGAGGTAGCAGTAAATAGGTTTAATGTTTTTTTTTATTCACAAACTTAGTGCACACGATGTTCTAAATTCAATTTACTTTATCCTCTAGAGAATAAAAACGGCTTTTGCACTCAGATATTGAAGAGCAAAAATACTCTTGCCGAGATGGTGGGATGAAAAATATATTGTTCCAGACTCAAAATTACCTCTTTATTTGAACTACCTAGGTTATAAAGCTTTGCTTTCCTGAATGCGAATTTTTTATGCAAATTTTGAATTTTAGGTACTTATTCTTCTCTTTCTTGTCGTGTTAGTAACAGTTTCTTTCGAAATGATGCGGTGAAAAGATTTAAGATTTCAAACCTAAAAACTTCTTACGCATGTGTTAGAAGTTTTTAGGTTCTACGACACACCGGTTTTCCCGCGATTTTTTCCAGCAATGCTTGAGAGTACTGGGGTACGTACATATTTATTTAGACTCATGCTCATTTACTACAAATTGCTAACATATTGTAGAGATCAGCAAACGATTTACCATAATGTACACTCTCACTTAACTAGCAATCGTAATCGATGTGCGATAGACTTCGTGCCGGGTCGTGTGTACACTGCTGGTACGTTATGTATGCACCGTTCACGATCCTATTAGCCTATGTACATACTGAAAGTGACAGATGGGTAAAACGTTTTGTGGAATAGAAGTAGAAACAAAATTCTTTATTACCTAGTAAGTAATTATCTTTTAAATAAATAAATAAATAATGCTGGACAATCCACACAGCACTATCTAGCCCCAAAGTAAGCTATTCAAAGCTTGTGTTATGGGTACTAGATAATTGATATATTTAATACATTATATACTTAGATAGATATTTTTTTATTATACATAGAAAATACCCAGACCATCGGAACAAATTTCTGCAGATCGTACACAAATTTGTTCCAAGGCGGGAATCGAACCCGCAACCTCTTGCGTCGCAGGCAGGCTCTCGCCCGCTGCGCCATGCCACAGAGGTCGTTTTGTATCTTTTTTAACTGAATAGAGCATCCTTTGACTACAATCTCTCTTGATGGTAAGCGACACACACACTTGATCGTATTTGGCACAAGTGGGTGCCAAATATATAATCGATAAGTGACAGACATGGTCACATCCTTACAAATCTTTTGTTATGCCTGGTACCCTATGCGATATCCAGATGCACAACCATTGCGGATACCCTTTTTTTCAAAAGTTCTAAGAGACACGATTCAAGCCTTCATTTTCTCCATTTTTCGACTAGAGCAACCACCGGACTATTGTATGGTTATTTATTAAGTGATTTGGTATTTTTCATCATTATATGAAGAAACAACCAAAAACACGTAAAGGTTAGCACTAAATAGCAGTTAAGTTCTAAAACGTATATATCATAATAGCAAAATGGGCAAAATAACACCTGCAACAACTATATCCTAAACCTATATCCTCGTTCTGTCATACCAGTTGATATAAATACAAGCTAAACCGATGCACATTTGTGATAAATTGGACACGGCTTACTCGCGAGCTAATCTCGAAGCTCTGTACAGCAATCAGTTTTGCGAAACTCTACCAGTCCCCTCGTAAATCCTTATTGGATTACATTTGCGAAAATATATTGGCTACAATATTAGTAGGTACATCAAACTATGCCTACACTGCGTGCATAGACATTTAGTTAATGGACTGACACAATGCACGTATAACAGCGCAATGCATCCATAAACCTGAAAACTATGATGCATTTTGAGTCATTTCTAATTAACAAATGCAATTTGAGAGCGAGTAAAGTTCTTATGGACGTCCTTCTCACTAACAGTAGTAAAGATGTTGTAACCCAATGACACCACGACGACTGTCCTTTGTTTACGACTGATTAGTTTAAAACTTGGATTAGATTATAGCTCATAAGCTACAGGCTCATTTTTAACCGCGTACCACGCGAGCAAAGCTACGCGTGGAAGTTTGTTTTTAAATAAAGCAAAAGTTGTCAGATCGTAGATAAGGCCTTGCTGTGTTGCTGTTTCGGTTGTAGTGTAGTCTAGAAGGATATGTAGTGTAAACTATGAATTTCATGACGGAATTCTTTTGAAGCCAGATCACGATCAGTATTTGGTATAATTTGATGTTGGTTGTTAATTAGTTCCAGTGTTACAAAAGATCTACAGAATTAAATATTTTATGAAACAAAAAGCTTAAACTTTTAAGAATTCCAATAACCGTTAATACAGTGGTCGTTAAGTTTAATTTTATGTTCTCGTCCTTCCTTTATAGGAAATCACAACTTTGTGCGCGCAATGACGTACTCTCAAACGGTGAAGGAATTCATCGTATCATATATCAGTTTATAATTTTTCAAGGGAAGCTTTGTTGTCAAATATATGGGGCTAGACGTGTGGGAAATCTCCCCCTTATTATGGTCATTACGCTGAACGCTGGGATTAGTGTAGGTTCCTATCAGTTACTTTTAATCAAAACATGTTTGAAATATTAAGCGTTTACTTACTAAACATTTTAAGCGTGTATCTAGTAGGTATCAACGACAGAGATTGAGGGTTTGGTCACTATGATCTGATCGTAAAATTCGATAATGTAACGATGTTTTCGCTTACAGGCGCCGTAAATCACCTTTATTTTAACTATACTGTATTATATTTGTTTTTTAATTCACCCTAGATGTAAGTACCTAGTTTCATAAACAATAAATATCTTATATCTTTTTTATCTGATTCAGTTTTCTATCATATTTATGATATATATATAATATATATTTTTCAAATAGAATATAACAGAAAAATAATTTGATTAATCGAATAAAAAAATTGAGCTTACTACGTAGGAAGTTCAATTATTTATTTTGATTATTGAATTTATATGATTGGCTTGTTGATTGTCTGTAGTTGAATGAATATAAAATCATTTAAGTTGACCCGTCCATTTTAAAGTGCAATGTTAATGTCGAGTACATCGTACCTAAACAGTTTATGTACGATTAGAAAATCCAAACAGTACTTGACCCTGTTGATCAAACTGAGAACCTCTTTCATAAATGTCTAAGTAGGTACCTGATTGATAAAAAACCACAGTGCGGTGATTTAAATAAATACATAAATAAGTCTTCTTCGAAATTATTTATTTCTATGGCTGATTTCTCTTTTGAGAATTTGAAAGCCGAAAAATATTTTGCAATAGCTTGAAACAGTTCTTTAACTGAGTGTGGTGACTAAACCACAGTACTTAACTAAACCTAAAAACAGGAGTCTAATTTAAAATTAAATATCTGGGTGACCGAGCTTTGCTTGGTTACAAGAAATAAAAGTTTTATTACTTGCCATAGATGTCAGGTACAGTCATATTTCTCACAAGTTGAAAAAACGGATAAAACTACATTTTCTGAAAATGCTAGATTGATTTATCGCATGAAAATTGTTGGAGCCGTTTCTGAAATTCAGATTATAAGTATATAAATATACGAGAATTGCTCGTCTGAAGGTAAAGATAGATATAAATAATGTGAACTTGTTAACCTTGTAACCTTCCTGGCTATTTCAGTATAGGAGTCTGTTGACTGAATTTTAGTTGTTTTCATGAACGAAAAAATATTTAGGTTTTTTCCATACAAGAACAGTGCCAATGATTAAGTTCATCCAACTTGAAAACATTGGTAAATACATGTAGATATGCAATACCTATGACTTAATTGACTGATGATAACTGATTGACACGAATTTTAGTATCATGCTTGGCTTTGATAACCTTACCTTACAAAGGAACAAGTTTTGATTACTTCAATATGAATGATTTTTATAAAATATGTATCTGTCACTTCGATTAATTTATTTTTGATTTCCGAAATATATCATTACCATAAGTGCATTTAAATGTTCATTATTTTGTGTTACAGTGGTCAAACCAGTCATAGATTATTACTAAAAAACAGGATTTATTCAAGCTAAAACCAAATTAGCATGTAAAAATGCCACAGACAAATAAAATCATTGAGCACTTGTAAAGTCAGAGTATATACATAAAGACAGGTTACTAAATATAAAAACTACATAAAAAAAAATCCATAAGCAGAAAATTTCCATGATTATAGCTTAATATTGTTATAATTTATTAATGTGTAATAAAATATTGACGAATATATATTAAATCACAACGCTAAACAAAACAATGCTGATTTAATTTTAGTGTATTTATTTGCGAAGAAATCTATACATTTTCTTAAATATAACCGTACCGGATAATAACTTAACCGGATATATCTGGTATCGGTACTTACACAATTTGCTTGGTTTGAAACTAGAAAAAACAATGTGGAATGTTCACCAATATTTATTTGTAGTGTGTGTCTGTGTGCGTCGACGTTGTGAGACCCCGTAAGCATCAATCAAACTAGCGATGATTGTCTTACTTTCTGGTTCACCATTATGAATGCGGAGTAGCGTATCTAAATCATTTTAAGCCAGCGCCAGGTATAGCTTCAAATGTTTGAACGATTGTTTGATTGCAAAGTGTGGCACGAGACCACTCGAGACAAAGTCTCGTCTGGCACAGCAATCAAACATTTGAAGCTATTTCTGACGCCGGGGTAAAGACGATGACTACTGCTAATGCAGTTCTCGCACATTTCCACATTTTGAATTAAATAATAATATGCGATGTTCTGTGAACAAGTTTAGTGATATTACAATTTCAAATGTTAAAACGTGCAAGAGAAGTGCTTCGACGGTTGTCAGCCCCTCAAAATATAATTGGAGTAGATGATTTTATACCTAGTATAGCCGGCAGCACTATTGGTCGTGGGTTCGATTTCAGCTGGGGCAGACATTCGTGTGGAAAAAATCATCATCATCATCATACAAGTTTTAAAGTGATCGTTTTGAGTTATTCATAGTTTTTTTTAGTTTTAGATTCCATATAAGAAAGATTCTCCAATAAAGATTATTCCATTTAAGAGTAGTTAGAGCTCTTTATGAACGTTCGTCCCTACCATCACGCCTTTTTCTGCCGCCAAACAGCAACGCTGTGTTTTAGTTTGAAAAGTGTGGTCACCGGTGTAATTACAGGCACATGAGGCTTAACATCCGTACCTATGCCTTAAGTTGATGGACGCAGGCCAGTGCATCGTAAGGCACGTTCCTATCGTGCGTGACTTACGAGGCAATGCTTTGCTAGCTCATGGTTACCACTTCAACATCTGGTGGGACATCTGCTTGTTCCGTCAGATAGTTGTATATAAAAAATAAGAAAACATAGGTACATTAAACATTAATAAAACAATTGGTATTTTACAAAATGATAAAGTGCGTTGATGTCTTTTGTGTGGACACTTATAAAAAATCACTTTTTTGTCGTCATTGTAGTGATAGTCATTTAGTTATTATTAGTTTAGTTTAAAAAATATAAATCCGTTATTGGCTTTCAGCTACACTCATTACAAAGAGCTGTGGATATAGTTCAATAAATAAAATAAAAATAAAATCCCTACCAATATTAAATACGTACATTTTGCAGTAATTGGTATTCCTTTAGCTTAAAGGAATACCAATTACTGCAAAAAAAAGTTAGTGCCCTAGCAGGGGCTATATAGTATAGGTACAGGGGTTATATTAGTAGTATATAGGTAGTTCTAATTTACTAAGTACGTATATTTCATCCATTCATGAACACCTACTTGTATTACACAAAGGTACAAATGTAGCTAGAGGGGTAGGACTCATAAAATAACTGTCAGATTGGTGTATTCAAGAGTTAGCTAGAGTAGGTAAGTGTTCTATATACGTAAAAGTACCTACTCTTATTACAGCTATTAAAATAATACCTGGAAATACGCATGGACTGAAGGTAGTTCCGTGTCAGTAGACGTCCGGCAAACCTTCAATATTTCCGAACAAACACAGTTGAATCACCCGCGTGTGCGCCGTAGAGGGGCTACGCAAGGCGCGGTGCAAGGGGAAGTGGGGGGCAGAGGGGGGGAGGGAAGGCTCGGCGTGTGAACATGCGCTCACGAGGTCGGTCTCTTTTTACTCTCTTTACCTCTTCACATTCGAACTTAATGGATTTGCTTTATTGAAATTTAAGCAGAACAACTACCGAGGTAATGGAATAAAATTAGGTTATCGTAACGAGAAAACAGTCTTCGAGTGGCCATCTTTAAGCTCTCAGCGCAAACGATCCAATAGGAATCCAAAACATTTAGCTTCAGTCGTGCGCTTCTAAAAGCTACTCGTCTCGCTCAAGACTCTACAAACTTCAGTATGTATGAAAAGAACAGATATAGGAGTGCTCTGCTGTCGACGAATACTCATTGTTCTTGGCCGCGTAATGGAACAAAATAAAGACAGAACAGCGGTTTTCGTGACTGTGAGACAAAATAACTTTGCTAGGGGAGCGTAAGCGAGATACAAAATAAGGTTTATAGGGTCGATGGCCGAGCGAAGGAACTTAAAATTGGATTTTCTTTAGAATTGTGCTTCATTGAGGGCACGTCTATCATAATCACGTAATCGCGCCAATTATTCGAAGTTTGTAATACATACAACTGACTTGCACATGCAAGGTTATGGGTTAGTGTCATAAATTTATAGTTACAAGTATCTTTTGAACCACACAAATAGATTATTCAAAAAAAATCTGTAAGTAAATAAGTAAAAATTTACTAAAATTTCCTAATACCTGAGTAGATACAAATTACAACGTGCCTGTAAATATTCCCTGATTAGTGAACTGATTGCGTGATTGATCAGAATCAGAATAATCTTTATTGTAAACCGTTGAATGTATAAATAAAAAGTACAAACAGTCTGCCCTATTCGGATGTACACTTAAATGTATCGAATATTTTTGCTTAAAATCTATGAATATGAAATGTAAATTATAAAATATCAAAATTTCACAAATATACATTCTAAATCTTATCATAAAAATCCAACTTAATTTTAAAGGAACTTTAGTTTACTTTGGTAGGTACTTATTTGTCTAAATATTCTTCTAAGCTATAAAATACTTGTTAAATAAGCCTTTTTTTTATGTTACTAAAATCATACCCTCTACGTAATTTAAATTGGTAGGGGAAATTGTTATATATTTTAATTGCAGAGTAGTAAAAGTTTTTTTGGAATATACAGTTATTCACTTGAGAGATACTTATTATGTCTATACCAGTCACGTAAATTTCGATTTGATGAATTTTTGAAAAAATACCCCTGATTATGTTTAACAAAATTACATATTCCATAAATGTAAATTCCAGTTAGTGTCAATATGTTTTAGGATTTAAAAACATTGCGTAAGCTATCAGTACTGGTCAGGTTAAAATTAGCTCTCCAGCATCTTTTTTGGAGTAAAAATGTGTAATGAACATTTACCGAGTTTCCCCAAAATTTGAAATTTGATTTGATTACACACCCATTTCTTATTAGTACCTACTGTGAGATACCGCAACAGACCCAGAGTTATGCATTCACTGACTAGTAGACAGCCCTTATAAAACCCTTTTAGTCGGGTTATAAAAATAGACCAGTACAAGTATAGATAGTGGGGGATATCCCGGGTCCTGTAGTGACGCGCGTAGCGGGACTGAGCCGCGGCGGCGCGCCCGCACCGTTACGCGCGGCGTCCTTGGCTGAGTTCTTTCTTGCAGCAGGTCGCTCCGAACTCGTTCCACGCCCGCGCTATCGCGTCGGTACTCATTCGGTACCACTGCGCACGTGTGCCTCTCTGTGTTAGTTTATTTATCTATGTGTGCATTCCGTATGCTGCCCGCCTTTACTACTTTACTACGAGGATATCTATGTGTGCGGCGGTAATGTGTGCATTGGATTAATCCTAACGGATATTACGGAATGTTAGATAAATGCCTTAAATTCAAGTAGCAATCAGAAATGTCTGCATGACAAGGAACTGCTACGCAGTAACTGCAGTACAGCTACGATTATGCTGAGAAGCAAAATCTTATCAGAGTTGTAATTGATTGAAATAAAATTGAGTATTTTCTAATCACATGTCGTAAAGGGAGGTAAAAAAACTTAAACATTACTACTAATTAATCAACGGCTTGAATTTGTTTGAATTTGTTTCCTGTTCTCTAGTAAAAATAAAACTCAGCCCTATAGTATTGAGCGTGCAAACGTACCTAATTTAATCGTGATCTTTCTTTTAAAACCCTAAAATCTAGTCGATATAATTGAATTATAATCGTGCTTTTGTTTCGGCAATGGCATTATCAACAACCTGAGTGACCTTGCGCAATAAAAGTTGAACAATGACATTCATTATTAGGTACCAAAGCTTTACAATTGGTTGATACAATTTGGTGTGCGTGTTGTTTTTATTCCGGCATCCTATAAAACGTTTGCTGGGGCATTACAACAACTACACTGCTAATGTAAGGCATGACCTAGGAAAATACACAATTCTCATAACTATTAAGTGAAATAATACGTACCTTCTCTATTAAAATAACTTTTTGTAGATAAGTTAAGGATTTCACCATATAATCTTTACCACAACAAAATGTACAGTCAATGTACATTTTTGTGCAACGCGGCGGTTTCCAGCCCGCTCGCAACAATGTAATATCATCATTTTTCTATATAATAAAATCAGTTCACGTTTGTACACGGACTCGGGTGGTCTTATTTCATCCTTAACTTAACATACCTATCACTCAAAGTGTAGGGAACGCAACCTTACATCTTTTTGGTCCTTCGAGCATTTTCGGTGCAAGGACACGTAATTCTTTGACCATAGTGCGTATGTGGTCATTGTTCGGGAAAAACATTCCTAAGTTACGTGGAGTGCATCGTCAATTTTGGATTGAAGTGTGGAGTATCATCAGCGTGAGCTCAAGCAGAGCTTACGTTATCATCATCATCGCTGACCAGGGTGGAGTACCTTGGTCAGAGTATCATCAGACCTAGGCTTGGCAAAGCCGGGTCATTTATCAACCTTGTTCCGGTCAGCATCGGATCATCAACGTATCATCATCATCATCAGCAATCATATCAGCGAGTATCATCGAGCAGCATTACCAAGTAAGACTGTTCTTTTTATTTGATCATGGAGGAGCTAATAGTTCACCAGACAAATACAATCGCACAATTTCAAATTATCAAAAGAAATTTTAAGAAAGACCCTGCGGTCAGAAAGACCGCGGAGTATATAAAAAAAAGGCTAGATTGTTTAGACAACCTCTGGGGAGAGTTCACTCAAAATCATGAGGATATTTCTAAGGGTACAGGTGAGTCGAAGAATAAATATCTTGAAGCAGAAACTTTCGAAACGGGAAGTGAATTGTATCATGAATTAAAACAAGTATTATCAACCTACGGTAAAAGTGCTGAAAAGGCAACAATGCCAGACGGAAAAATGGAAGAATTTCTGTCTCTTCAGCGTACTCAATTTAGGGCATTCAGTCGTCAAATCACGGGCATAAATTTAGAAAGCATAGCAGAAAAATGGGAAATTGAGGATGAGTTAAAAAACCTTCAGAAAAAATGGAAGGCAATTGACAATCTTCACATTCAGATAGATAACATTGTAGCAGGAGGAGATATAACTTATGAGGTTGAATTTCTCCATCACGAGGCAGAATACAAATCAATCAAGCGGGCTCTTAATCAAAAACTCGAATCAAATATTCACATGAAACAATGTACACCGACACTCGAAATTCCATCTTTTAGTGGAAAATACATTAATTGGCCAAATTTTTACGACCTTTTCACGGAAACTATCCACAATAATCAAAATTTAACACAGGCACAGAAATTTCAACACCTGAAAAGCAAAATAAAAGGCGAAGCAGAGCGTCTTATATCTCATCTTCATATCACTCCTGAAAACTACCAGACAGCATGGGATATTCTAGTGCATAGATACAGCAATTTGCACGTACTGTTTTCCAAAAATATTGAAATTCTTTTAAATCAGCATAACATCACCAAACAAACAGCATTTGAGCTGCGAAAATTGTACGACACCACCAACGAGTGCCTTCACGCTATCCACAATCTTGGCGTGGATACATTAGCGTGGGACCCACTGATTGTACATCTTTTGTGTAAGAAGCTGGACACTCAAACATACACGGATTTCAAAGAAAACAGAAAAGCACCCAGAGAGCTGCCTACTTATGATGAGTTCATGACCTTCTTGGAAAACAAGTTCATGGCTCTCGAACCTATATACAGAAAGGACAAGGAGGTACCATCAACAGCTACCTCTTCATCAACACAAAACAAGCCACGAACAAACCAATATCAATCAAAAACGCCATACAACAAACAACCTTATTTACAAGCGGATAAGAACTATCAAGTCATGGCTTCTACTACTTCACGTTGTTTGCTATGTAAAATGGATCATGATTTGTTCGCATGCAAACAATTTATAGGTATGACACCTGAGGCACGTTTGAAAAGCGTTCTCACGCTTCAGGCTTGCAAAAATTGCCTATATAAGCATAACGGGAAACCGTGCATTTCTACGAAGCGTTGCAAGGAGTGCAATGGTGAACATAATACAATGTTACATGATCCTGCACGTGCAAGTTCATCGGTTCCCACATCAAAAGCAAATCAAAAGAATGTTTACCATATTGGATCGGAGGTTAAGGAAACTCTTTTACCTACAACAATGGTTAATTTGAGGGCCGCCGATGGCACATTGGTAAAAGCCCGTGCACTTTTAGATCAAGCTGCGCAAGTCTCTCTCATATCAGAAAACCTCGTACAGGTACTGGGGCTTAAGCGGTATAACTCAAAGACATCATCTCCGATAACTGGCATAGATCTTTGCCAAAAGAAGTGCAACGGGGCAGTATCACTGGAGATAAAATCATTATATCAAGACTATCAATATGAAACAGAAGCACTCATAGTATCAAAGGTCGCCTATGACCTGCCTAACGTCTCTTTTAACCATGAACCTATGCCACACCTTCAAGATCTATCATTGGCAGATCCAAGGTTCAACGTCTCCCAAAGAGTGGAATTGCTACTCGGCGCCGACGTGTATTGCGATGTCATTATGAAGGGTCTTCGCAAGGGCCATCCGGGAGCACCTATGGCACAGGAAACAAAGTTAGGATGGATCATATCAGGTGGTGTAAGTCCACTGTCATGCTACACAGTAGCGAAAAATATCAATCAAGAATCATTATCATTATCAAGGTCGACCGATTTATCCAAATATTGGGAAATCGAAGATATCAACACTTCCTCGCCTACGTTGACAGAGTCGGATAGGTATTGTGAGGAATTTTATCAGAAAATTACTCGGCGGTTAGAAAACGGTAGGTATGTTTTAGCGATACCTATGAAACCAGAGTATGAAAAACAATTGGGATCATCGAAGGCTAAGGCTGTTGCTCAGTTCAAGCAAATGGAAAACCGTCTTGCCAAAAAGTCATCATTTTCCGAGAGCTACAAGCAATTCATGCGAGAGTATCATGAATTAGGCCACATGCGTAAAGTTATCACGCCTCATGATCAAGCCCATTATATCCCTCATCATGGGGTATTAAGGTTAGATTCTGTGACTACTAAACTTCGTGTCGTATTCAACGCATCATCCAAAACATCTAGTGGAAAAAGCCTCAACGACTTGATGTACAGTGGCCCGAATCTTCAACAAGACCTTCAGGCTATCATTCTCAAATGGAGAACCTACAAATACGTAATCACAGCAGATATTGAGAAGATGTTCCGTCAGTTTGTTATCAGAGATCGCGATCAGCATCTTCAATGCATCTTATGGAGAGAGACATCTCAAGAATTACTTCAAGAATTTCAGTTATGTACGGTTTCATACGGTACAAAGGCGGCACCATGGTTGGCAATGCGAACGTTAAGACAACTCGCCAAAGACGAAGTCAAAAACTACCCCCTGGCCGCTGGTGTAATCGAAACCTCATGCTACACTGATGACATTTTGACCGGAAGTAACTCCCTGGAGCATGCGCAAAAACTACAACAAGAAATCATAAACATTTTCTTATCGGCAAAAATGAATTTACGAAAATGGAGCAGTAATAGCACGCAGCTGTTAGGAAACCTGTCTCCAGATCACCATAACAACCCATTGGAGTTTAAATCAACGGAGACCAGAAAAACTCTTGGCCTCAAGTGGAACCCTGCCACAGACAGCTTTACATATCAAAACCAAATCACACAAACCAGTGATAAATCGCTAACAAAAAGACAGCTGTTATCAGAAATATCAAGATTGTTTGACCCATTAAGCTGGTTATCACCACTATCAATTCGCGCTAAGCTCTTGTTCCAAGGTACATGGAGCAAAATTATGGCATGGGACGACAAGGTATCATCAGATATCCAAGATCAATGGAATCAACTACGTGGCGACCTTATGAACATCGAAAGAATCGAAATCCCTCGTCATTTAGGTAACACACAGCAAACGTGCTCCCTTCATGGGTTCTGTGATGCCTCGATAAATGCATATGCGGCTACTGTATACATAGTAACAACAAACGATAAGGGCGAACGCACATCGAGGCTGATTGCAGCAAAAACAAAATTAGCCCCTTTAACAAAAAAGGTATCATTGCCACGATTGGAGCTATTAGGAGCGCTTCTTCTATCAGAACTTACCAAAAAATGCTTACAATGTTTTTCGGGTATCAATATCAATTTATATGCCTGGTCTGATTCAATGATTGTACTTGGCTGGCTTCATGGAGACAACGAACGCTGGAAGCAATTTGTTGCAAATCGAGTCAAACAAATATCAGAAGTTATTCCCCCCACATGCTGGCGGCACGTAAGGTCGGAGGATAACCCAGCTGATTGTGCCACTCGTGGACTAACAACTGCCCAATTAGAAAAGCACAAACTGTGGTGGGGGGGACCCGAATGGTTGCCTACGAACAAGGCCGACGAATCAAAAATCATTTATCAAAGTCCAAACATCGAAATCAAAAAGGCAAGTGTACACGCTACCTTACAAAGAAATAACATAAACATAATTACTGACTTACTATCACAATATCATTCAATGACGCGAGTTACCAAGGTACTCGGCTGGGTGTTACGTTTCATCAAGTGCACAAGAGACAAACAACGTGCATCACACTCGCACGAGAATGTGCTGACTTCTTGTGAAATGAACAATGCACTGAATCTAATTATAAAGGAAGTTCAAGGACAGGACTTTAC
The DNA here is from genome assembly GCA_963576535.1 of Plemyria rubiginata. NCBI lineage: Eukaryota > Metazoa > Arthropoda > Insecta > Lepidoptera > Geometridae > Plemyria > Plemyria rubiginata. The sequence goes on along the minus strand of OY754908.1, from coordinate 7,830,834 downwards.
TGAAGATTTAGAGTATATCAAAGAGCATGGACATGTAAGTTCAAAAAGCAAAATCATATCATTAAACCCATACATTGACGACGAAGGTTTGCTAAGAGTCGGAGGAAGACTGCACAATGCAGATATCAGTAAATCAGCAAAGCATCCTATCATTTTATCATGTCACGGCCGACTCACAGATCTCGTCATTCATCAAGCTCATATCACAACCCTTCACGGCGGGCCAAGGCTGACCCTATCATACATCAGAGATCGATTTTGGATTATCAGTGGAATACGTACCGTAAAACGTCAGCTTAGGCAATGTGTACGCTGTCGAAGATTCAGCACCGATAAAAATCAACATATCATGGCAGATCTACCTCAGCCCAGGGTCACTCCCTCGCGCCCCTTTACACATACCGGGGTCGACTTCACTGGGTTCGTGGAACTAAAGATTAACAAAGGTCGAGGTATAAAAACTAGCAAGGGGTACATTGCGGTTTTTGTGTGCCTGTCTACCAAGGCCATACACCTTGAGTTGGTATCAGATTTAAGCACACCAACATTTTTGGCAGCATTTCGACGATTTTGTGCACGGCGTGGTGTTCCTGGTCACATGTACAGTGACAATGGGACAAACTTCATTGGAGCCGATCGTCTATTAAAGCAAGAATACAAGGAGATCATGCAAAATATCAATGCCGACTTTTTTAACAGCATCAATGATTTTAACATAGTATGGCATAAAAATGCACCATCATGGCCCTCAGCAGGCGGACTGTGGGAGTCTGCAGTCAAGAGCATGAAATACCATCTGAAACGCGTGTTAGGAGATCAGAAACTAACTTATGAAGAGTTCACAACGTTACTTCATCAGATCGAGGCATGTCTGAACTCAAGACCGCTGTGTCAACTCATTGAAAGTCCGGATGACGACTATCTTACTCCAGGACATTTCCTTGTCGGCGGCCCACTTCTATCACGACCACAGACAGAACCTGAATCTATCACTCTATCAAAACGCTGGCAGTTGGTCCAGGCTATGAACAAGCAATTTTGGAAAAGATGGTCTGCTGAGTATCTGCAACAGTTACAGACCAGAACGAAATGGACAAGTCGTAATAAAAATCTAAAAATAGATGACGTCGTTCTTATCAAAGAGGACAATTTGCCTCCCGGCAAGTATTCTCTTGGTCGTGTTCAAGATCTACATCAAGGTCAAGATGGATGCGTCCGCGTAGTAACGTTAAAAACAAGTAACAATATCATCAAAAGGCCCGTCAGCAAACTAATTAAGCTACCTGTTGGAGAAGAAGAACAGAACTCTACGCAGCCTGCTACTCAACATCCTGATGACCAACCATCAACATCAGAACAAGGTCAAAGCCAACCCAACAGAATGCAGTTGCGACCTCGACAAAGAAACATAAACTACAAAAACTTTTTCATCACTATGCTTGTGATGTTTACAGCAATGATATCACCAAGTACTCAACTAACGGCTGATCAAACAATTTTCAACATATCAACATTGAATGGAAGTCAGAATCTGTTTTTTGATAAAATAACAGATTTACAATTTATCAAGGACGAATGGAAAATGGTTGTCTACTACAACATGACGTCTTACTGGCAAGGAATATCAAAAACATCAAGCTATATCAATCATATCAAGGAACTATCAAAGGGAGAAAAAATACAATATCAAAATATAATATCACAGCTGGAACACGAAATGGATGAAGTTGAGCATTATAATAGGTTCTTGTACGATCGGAATGCCTCAAGACAACGAAGAGGATTAATAAACGGAATAGGATATTTGGCTAACTCACTATTCGGAGTGTTAGACGATAGGTTTGCAGAGCAATACAAGCTGGATGTCGAAAAGATTGTTAACAATGAAAATCACCTTCAAGATCTTATGAAAAATCAAACATCTGTTCTGGAATCAGAATACAACATTTTAAAAAGGAATGAGAAAGCAATGACGCGGCAGTTTAAAATCATCAAAGAGCAAATTCATAACGCATCATTGGCGGAAAATCGTATTCAGTACGATAGTGAAATTGGTCTTTACATCACATCAACAGCATTAGCAGCAAATATCATTTTATCAAATCTAAGAAGAATGCAACAAACTCTTATCAGCACAGTGACGGATATAAGTCACGGTCGTATCGACCCACACCTGTTGTCGCCCGAAGAGATGGAGAATCAGATGAATATCATATCAGGACAGCTCAAAGGAGACCTCATGCTGCCCGTGGATCAAACTAACATAAAGGACATGTACAAATTGTTAAAAGCAGCAGCTCGAATTTATCAAGGATATCTTTTGATTGAAGTCAAAATACCACTGTTGAGTAGTGATGTATTCGAATTGAACAGAATTATCACTCTTCCGCAAAATAAGGAAAAAAAATCATTTTGCACCTCGCCAATTTTGCCTTTCATAGCATATAACTTGAAAAAAGATATTGCCTCATTTTTATCAGAAAATGATCTTCAAGAATGCATTCACTCTCCTAAAGAAAGAATACTATGCACTTTACAATTGCCCATTTATGATTTACAACTTAAACAATCACTATGCAGCATCAAGTTACTATCAACAAACAGCGAATCACCTTGTAAAACATTTGTTACTACCTGCCAAGATCGGTGGATCAAGTTACACAGACCTAATGACTGGCTGTACGCGTGCTGTTCAGAATGCCACGTGCGCATTCAGTGTCCAGCTGGCATCATTATCAAACAATTAAAGGGAACCGGGATGATAACGCTTGGTGACGATTGCAAACTCAAGGGTTCCGGTTATACTATTTATACCCACAACAACTTTTTCAGCAAAATCAATATAGATTCGAAATTTGATGTCCCAGAGGTGTCTGTCTTAAATAAAATCATAATATCATCAGCCTTATCATCAGACGAAAACTTTAATCAAACCTCAGAGATGGAATGGGATGAGCTCATCAGTGAGATCAAACTTTTAAAAGAACAGTCCTCCTATCAACTTAACGTACATGACGTGCATCATTACGTCATGGTGTATGTCATCATATGTATGTTCGTGGTCGGTGTCATCATCGCCATTGGTTGGAGGTGGCGAAGGAATCGCAGCCTCACCATGGCGCGCCCGGAGCCTGCGGTCTCGTACGCGACGGCGGCAGCAGCGGCGCCACAACCGCGCCCGCGCTCACGGGCCAACAGTGCTAGTGCAGTGCATGTGTTAGAGGCTAGCGAGCCTAAGTGCAGTGTAGTGTGTGCGGGAACGTCCCCCGTAGTTTTTAAGAAACTGTCGTATTAGTGTAGATTTATGTATCAGTTACTAACCATTCATATCAATTATCACCTTTATATCACCTAAAATTCGTTTATATCATCCCTTAGACATCTTGACCGAGTGGCCAGGATGTACAGTCAATGTACATTTTTGTGCAACGCGGCGGTTTCCAGCCCGCTCACGACAATGTACTATCATCATTTTTCTATATAATAAAATCAGTTCACGTTTGTACACGGACTCGGGTGGTCTTATTTCATCCTTAACATACCTATCATACAAATTGTCGAGGTCGCAACCTTACAATTATCACCCACAGCCTGACTTCAGCAACCCACTGCTGGGTGGTGGTGGCGTCGTGGAGGTTTCGAATGTGCCATATACCACGATCCTGTGCCAACCAAACTCATTTGATTGACAATGGCCTCCACGCCAAATCTTGGCCTTTTATGGTTATCGCCCTCCTTTACTTATCATCACATTGTCCTTCCTTTTTGAGCCAAAGACCCATACAAAAACTTTTTCTTCATCTACTTGCCTATATCCCAGTTTATGCGGGATCGGCACAACAGATTTTTTCTGGCCATTTTCCACTAGAATCCGTCACCTCAGTGGTCTCTCCTTTCTTTCCCATGTCATCTTTCACACATCCATCTTTTCTTTGGCCTACCTGTACTCCTTAATCCATCCACATTCACTATTTTCGTTACATAAAATTCATACTTTCTCATAACATGCATACAAACACTATGCTCGGCAAAAGTTTTTGACTGACACTGGGCATCACGAGATTTCAATTCGGGGCAAACCACTCGTATATATACCATGTACCAGTACAATAAGATTAAAAAGAGGTGCTTTAACTTAATAATATGTGACCATCGTATTGCAAGGATTTTTTCTGATCGTTCAAAGTTCTATAGTCGCTCTATGATGGCTCAACCTTGATGTTACAGACGTTATTGTTATCACTGTTGGTACACAATATCCATTGCATGTATACGCATCTCGTACAATAAATTTCGAAATTTTAATTGACAAAGGTCAGCAATCAGGTACCTACCAGAGGATCGTGGTCAGACTCAGCTTGAAACCTTTACAACTCAGAGCTAATACAAGTAAGCTAGCTATAGAAGGGATAACTGAGTCTACTGTACTCCAACGAAATTAAATTTTTAAATAAAAAAATACACCTGTAATGAAAGTGTAAGCGTATAATAATAATAATGAATAAGTATTGGTGGAAATTCCGCTAATTCTGTACAGCACTATCTAGCCCCAAACTAAGCCAAAGCTTGTACTATAAGAATTTGTTTGCTGTTATAATCCGTATAACACTTTTTTTGTAAATACACTTATAAATTATATAATTACAAGCTGATCCCGCAGCTTTGCTCGCGCTCGTTTACCTTGAAAATTTCGTTTACCCCCTGTTTCACCCCTTCGGATGTTGTATTTTGAAAAATCCTTCCATATTTTTAAGATTTTAAAAATTTTACTTAATTTTAAAAAATCCGTGAATACGTGTGCGAAATTTAAAGTTTCTAACTCTAAGGGTTTGGCCTGTGCGTTGTCATCAGTCAATCATTTTTGCCTTTTAATATATATATATAGATATAGATATATAAGCTACGTAGGAATATAGCAGTAGACTATACTTTTGCGTACCTACTTTGATTATAAGACTGCATATTATAAAAAAAACAATGAAACATATACAATTATAAGAGAACAAAGAGTTAAAACTTCTCTTCTCGAGATCTTAAAATCTCCAAACGATTGACACAAATGATCTTGTGTGCACTTAACTTGCTTATTAGTACTCTGAGATTACAACAGCCTTTAATCGTATTTTTTATTTTCAGTTTATTACGTGCGCTAAAAAAAGCTTTTAATGCGATGAAGCTAATGTGGGCAATGTGGCGGTAGGTAGGTATGTGTTGGGCAAGCAGCAAAGCAAGGACGCACGCCAGCATGGCTGGCCACAGCGGCCGCTGCGTGAGATGCCGCAATGATTGGCTATGTGCACTGATAATGGGGTCTCATCAAGTTTCATCAATAATAAATAGGTAGATTACATTGTTAGATACTTATGAAATGTATAAAAAATCTTTATTGATTCCTTAAATATGAATGTAAATACCTAGATAAGTACTATGTACCTACACGAGTAAACTAAAAATATGTGTACGTGTAATATGTGTATGTGTAAAAAAATATGTGTACTACTTATAGTAAAAAAATATATTTATAAAATTAAATATTAGGTATATCAGCAATGTAATTGTTATACAAATTGTTCACCAGTGCTGGAATAATAAAAATAATAAATTAAAAATAACTCTCTTTACTATAATTTTGTTATAAACTACGCGAATTAATTTTAGTAGCTCTAAAAACTAGAACACAGAATCTGTACCAAAATATAATACAATAAGCTGCTCAAAACTTGCACCTAACCTACCTATCGCACCATGAATCAGATTATTGTACAAATACACATTTTAATAGACGCACACGACGGAATCTTGTGTATTAATAGTATCTTGCCTTATGGTAGTATGCGTAATTGAGGTGATTTGCTTGTGTGCGTTTACTCACACGCAAAGGCTTGAGGTTCAACGTACCAGTCACCACTACGCGAGTTCCTTGTTCCACTTTACCACTGACACTATATTATTATTGTTCCAATGGAGTTTCCGAGTACATTCTTATAGCTTTTTTATATGTCCTTATTTTTATAGCTCTACGAAACGCGTTAGAATATTCTAGCTTAAAACAGGTCTATTAATAAAACTGTTTGTTCATACCTAATCGTACCATTTACATTCGCTAAAATATATGCTGGTTTTTTAAAAGTTATATGCATATTAGTTATTTTAAATGTAGAGAATGGGTTCTTTGTTATGAATGAACAACGAAATAAGTATGTATGTCAATGTTTCTCTGGTTATGGGTCCAAGAAAACTAAACCAATCAGACAAATGTAGGTCAACAAATTAAAAGTAAAATTGTTTATCGATATTTTGTAATTTGCAACAGATCTCTTTGAGTGCGCGCTTTATAAAACTTTAGTGCAGCAATAACTCCTTCGAATCGTAAAACGGTTTGTAGTTATAACACAATCATTACGCCTTGTTGTTAAAATAAATGTCAGGTAACAAACAAGATACAAAGAACTGCCATGACTGCTGAGATAAATTAAATGCCAAATTGTAGGATTCGACAGAGGAACATTCGATGTTTATAAACAATATCATGTTTAAAAAAACCTATTCGTGCATTATATTTTACAATTTATGTCTTTAGTATACCTGCTCAAGTAAGTATATAAATAGTTAGTTCACTATTCATATGTGTAAATAAATTCAATTTAAAAGCAAATCCATTCGAAATACGAGTAGTGTACTACACTGCAAGATGTTCGGTACAAAAGACTTCAACGCGCACTCCCGGCTTGCAGGATTGGAGTTGATTTTTTTTTTGTTATGTTGAGATGGTTTGAGTCTGAGTCTGAGATGCCCTACCTGATGTTAAGTGGTAACCATCACCCATAATAACGCATTTCCTCGTAAGTCACACACAATTGGAACTTGCCCTACGATGTACTACTTAGTCTGCGTCCATCGACTTGAGGGATAAAGATGTCAAGCCTCATGTGCCTGGAATTTCACCAGCATCCAAACCCTTGAAACTGAAACACAGTCACACTGCTTGGCGGCAGAAAAAACATGGTAGTAGTAGGCACTTCCCAGGGGTAGCCTAGTCACATACAAAGAGCTATAATACTCTTAAAATCCGTCATATCTATGCGCGAATTTAATAAAAATAAACTCTTTTTTTTTATTTGAATACATTATATTAGAAAAAAGAAATTGAATCTCAAATCTCAATAGGATTAGATGTTAGTTGGGGCTAAAGAATTTGTTTCAACAAGTGCCATATACGTAGCTCGATGTTAATTATAATTGACATCGCCTTAATTTTCATCACCGTCTTAGAGAACAAAATTTTTTTATTTAAGAAAATTTATATCTAATCTACGTGCGGATTGGGACCCACGAACCTTCAAGAATGGTCACAAACCCACCAGCACTCTCAGAGCTGGATAAGTATAGGGTCATTGATAGGTAATGGTATAATGTCATAAAATATATTATTATTTAATTTTCCGAAGGGTAATTAATTTGATGTTGCTATGTTTTACGGAGGTAATAAGGAAGATGCATGTAATCAGTTTCATTAGTAGCCTTACGTAACAAAATCAATGATGCCGCGTTTTGATTGTATTCGGTCTCGTCTGAATCATTTACATACGAAACGACTACATTGTTCTATTAAATATCGAAATCGTTAAATTAATTATATATTATGTATGCTGCTTTAAACCTGATTTCGTGAATTTTATTTCAATTTTAAGTGTTGTCGGCTTATCATATGATGATCTTTTGCTCGTTTAATTTCTGATTGCAAATTAGTTGGTTTTCAAAATGTTGCCGTCAAATCAATTTAATGAAATTTTACACAACGCCATCTAGTACCAAATTAAGCGAAACTTGTACTACTTAAGCAGTGAGATATTTTATTTAAGGAATTAACGTTTTCAAGTACCTTTTTGCACGCCTAATACAAAAGTCAGGTTGCTAATTTTAGTGACCGCGTATACTCTGTCTCGTAAAACTATAACTGGTTTATCAACATGCCAGTAGTTCAAGTCAGATAGACAAAGTTTTTTGTTTTTTGCTGCTGCATATTATATCTGTTTTAAAAATAAAATAGCTATTTTCATAGCCTAATACTGATGATAATAAATGATCACAAAAGTCTAATACTCTACTACATAGATTGCAAATGTTTGATTAGATGAATAACATGGTACATAAGTGTAAACTTTAACTCTCACATTTTTTGTTTTAAAAAGTTATAAAATCTTGAATTTTTAATCAGAGACGATGTAAAAGAAAGCTTCACATAACAAAAGCGTTATTATATGCAAAGACGTCACACTAACCTACCTACATCTGAAACACCGCGATGTAGTTTCGTTCGTCGTATAGTAGGTAGGTATATTTATATGATAATGTTTTGCAGAAATTGTGAGATATTTAAATATTTAAATAATTAGATGCTTTAAATATCTATCCTGTAGCAACCCTCGCAACAGCAGTCTGCACGAATTTAATTTATATAGTTATTTTAACGAATACATCATGTGATCTTACACTGTCAGTCAAACAAAACCATTCATTAACGTACTACCTGCCTACCCTTAGTAAATATCAACTTCCTCATTGTTTCATTTAAATATGTAATTTATCTTCTTTTTAATGACTTTTAGTTTGTTTTATTATTTGTCAAGATGATTTTGAGCTATTGATTTGATGACGATGACGGATGTCGATCTATTTATGATCTATGCTAACAAATTTGATTTAAACAGAAAATTAAAGCTTTTTTATTTTGCATTAAACACCGATCAACGGTCTATATTATAAATGAAATGTATGTAAAAAGATAATTTCTTCCCATTTCTGTTTTTGTGTTCCCATTTGTGCGTTTCGTTTTCGTCTAGTAGAAATTATTAATTTTACGTTCTTTTCCAAAAAATCACCTTGTATGCAACTAAATGTTGACAATGTTGAGGCGCATCTTAAATTACGATTGATTTTCAAACACAAATCTGGGTGAACCTTGAGTATGCATGCGAAGAGAATTTTTAAAATCAGAAAATTAAGTTATATTATAAAAGTTCGGTGAAATGAAAACCGCGAAGCCGTGGCAATAAATACTGCATGGTTTCTGGTTGTCATGATTTGTGGTTGCCAGCATGAAGTGCTATTGAAAGCCAGATGGTCGGCTTTGCGTTAATAATCCATTTATTCTATTCATTAATTCAATTTATTGAGGATTCCATAGAACAGGTAGTACCGGAAGCAATGGGTGCATGCAGACGAGATCAGACGAGATGTCTTGCCGCGAGTGACTTTCACCTTCGCTTAGGTGCAAAATCATGCAATGGTCGCGTCATATTGTGTGCAGAAACTGTGTAATTTGATGCAGCCCCTGACAACTTCATAGCGGAATTTTAAAGCGCAAAGATATTAATTGTATAAAAATGTTACCTTTCGACGTCTTGCAATTCTGAGAATGTTACGCCAGTTTACTTCTTCTGTAACAATGAAAAAAACACTTACTCATACGTACATGAATATTTTTTTGGAAATTCTGTTTTTCAGAACAAATTTTGGAAAATAGAACGGGAAGATGAGGATGTAACCTTTACTTGTTTTGCTGTAACCTGAGCAATTGTTTTCTAGTGTTAGTAGTTTTGATTTAAAGAGGTTTATTTAAGTAAATACTTACATGTTTTTATCTGTGTACTATATTATCTGTATTTTTTTTTACTATGTATGTGTAACTAGATGAATTCTTTTTTTGTTGGGTAGCGTGACTTGAAATTTTACGAAAATACACTAAACAAGCAATAAAAAAAACTAAATGTTTCAGTTTTGACAATTATTCTACCCTTCTCTCATCAATTTGTGCTCTAAATGAGGTGATATTGAATAGGTCATTTATACATGATCGGGTTTCAAAACTTATTTCGACTTACCTAACTAAACTTGATTTAAACTCATCTGTTTGGTTCTTATCAACTCATTAACATATAAGTTAATTATATGAAGTAGTGATTTTTGTTCGAGTAACAATATTTTATTTTCTTCCCAATATGCACACGCACACATCTTTGGTAAACATAACCGGGCGCCAGATATAGCTTTGAATGTTTGAACCCTTGTTTGATTGTTTCCCCACGAGTCTTTTGACGCCGTGCCACACGGCAATCAAATAGGTGTTCAAACATTTGAAGATAGCGCCGGCTTTATACAAATGGAGTAGTCAGGGATGATCCAGGATAGTTATTATTCTGATTTGACACCACTCATAGACTTACGACACTGCTTTGCTTTAGGTACCTAAATGGGTTTCTTATGAGTAGGTACATATCTACCAATTTGATACCATTAGATGGCTTAGAGACGTCAAAACTAGTATTACTGTCAAAATTAGAACCATATCTAGACTGCGATTAGAATCGTGTAGTAGCCACTTTTTTGGCAATTGATAACAAAACCTGCATTCATGATGAATATCACATGACCAAAAATAGTTTACCTATGTTTAAAAACTACTACATACACCAGTCATTAGTTGCAATGTTGCAAAACTTACAAAGTCGAGAAGGCAGAATTTATATTAAATTATAATATTATAAATGCGAAAGTTTGTAAGTATGGATGGATGTTTGTTATTCTATAACTCCAGAACGGCTGAACTGAACTGAACACATAGGCTTCTTTTTATCCCGTGACAATACCGGGATTTAAAACTACGCGAGTGAAACCGCAGGGCACGACTAGTAAATTATAAAACCTTAAAACCGTATATTGTGTACAAACGAGTGCGTCAAGTAATAAGGTTGCTTGTTTTTAATGCTTGGAAACTGGTACAAACTGCAAAACAAAGTGGTTCAAACCGCAAAACCAGTCCTGTGGCAGGAAGCGGCCTCGGCCACCCCCCTTCCCCCTTACTTACCGACCACCTGATCCAGACAAAGCGTGTCCTTCGCTTGGTGACGCATGCAAGTGCATTGCACTAATAATAACAAGTCCTTTCCATGTCCGGTAGGTAACACACAATATTTACCTACCTTACTTAAACTACCTATTCGACCTGTTATTTGATGCAGTGTAGGCAATTACAAAAGCCTATAACATTTTAAATGCTCAACTGCGAACACTTATAAATTACATAAAATTGATTTTATAGCAAACTGTATTACAACAGATAGGTAGATACCTAGAACTTCAATAAGTAACATTCGTGCAGGCATGCATTGAAGCCAGGCTGGTACAGGCGTGCTGCTTTGAATCTTTTCGGCACGGCCAAAGACACGATCTCATAGAAAGTAGAGCAAGTCATTTATTTATTCAGTTCAGGCGGGTGCAAGCGAGAGGTACCTGCAAAACGGGCTCATTAAAATAAAAATCCGATTATTGAGTGCAGCTCGCGCAGCGATATAAAAGTTTCCGACGAAATTTGCTCGAGTTATTCCAAAAAAGGCACGAGGAACGCCCCCTGCGACGAGATCGCGAGATACAAGTGCGAGGTGAAACCGACCGCAATGTAGCCTCCACATGCACACTGTGTGCACAGCCTCACAACCGCATTCACCTTTACTTTCGATCGGTGACACAAACCATATCAAATGCCAATCGTTGACAAGTTTATATAGCACGAGCCCTCTTTTATCTGAATAGATAAATTTCTTTTCCGCATTACGATGACTGTTTTCACTATAAGAAGCGAGCCATTGTCTGAACATTACGCAGCTTAGCGTTGCATTAAGCGCACGATACAATGCAACTCTATAATCATAGTCACGAGTCACGTTATCCGCACGCGCATTTGCTATGTAAATAGCACCATGCACGAAATTCCGCTGTACACGAATTTTATTTTATAAAATTTCGCGAACGTGTCTCGAATTCAATATATCGTAAATATGTTCGTATCGATTGCAAAACAATTTACGCTTAAATTGTGCCGGCAAGAGTCGTTCTGCATTCTGAGCACCGGCACCGCACGCGCAAATATGAACAATTTTCGTCATAATCTTATTTTATGCATTTTCTCGAACGGCTCTCTTCATTAGCAGGGTTAATAGTGGGTGTAGCATGACGTGACTGATATATTCAGAGTACACGTCAATTCATATGCGCTACATTAACGAAAACCTGAAAATAATCGTCGCCTTTCACAATTCAGTAGCTTACTTAGCTCTTAATCTTTCGATTAATTATATAATTTTAACGAGACACAAGCTTACAATAACATTCAAACATAATGACTCTTAAAAACTGATTTCAGATAACAAAATAAATACATTTGTGCTGTATTTGTGACAATTATTTTGGCAATACTTTTTATTGAGAGTAATAAATCGTTAGTAATTTGATTTTGCAATTTCTTTGACTGACCCACTTTTGCGTTGACGATTGTCAAAAGCATTAGTAAGTTACTAATGCTTGCTTGCTTGTTACTAATAGTAACACTTAAGGGTCCGGTGACAGCGGCTCGCAATTTCGAGGTGCGATTGGCTATTATTTCATTTTATTTCATTTCGGGGAGGTTGTTTGAAAAAATAACTCTAAAGAAACACGCATAAATACTGTTCGAACACAAATAATACAATAATATAAGGGAAACATGCCCGAATCAGAAATCATTTTGGTATTAGTATGTTTGGTCTTACATTTACCTAATACCAAAATGATTTCTGACTCAAGCACATTTCCCTTATATTATTGTATTATTTGTGTTCGAACAGTATTTATGCGTGTTCCTTTAGAGTTATTTTTTCAAACAACCTCCCCGAAATGAAATAAAATGAAATAATAGCCAATCGCACCTCGAAATTGCGAGCCGCTGTCACCGGAGCCTTAAATTCAATAAATGTAAAAAAAGTTTTTATGATATTGTTGCTCGTTGTGATATTTTTGTTGATTCTAAAATCTATTTACAGTGAATTCTTCCAGTTAATCATAAGTATAAACTTATTTTTATATGTATTATCTTATTTTAACTCATAACAGAATTAATAGTAGTAATGTTTGTACTCGTACGGACTTTAGCTTACACAGGTATATAAAGACGTATCTCTCATCTCAAAGTAGCTTTAACCAGAAGTTTGGCTTTAAGCCATGCCAATCATTTGGACAACCTACCTCTCAATTAGTTTCACTTGTGCTCTTCTTGATGAGGTGGTTGTCTATTGTTTTGTTAGTGACTTTATTCACAACTAGTACCATTCAAATGTGTGTACTATGTGAAACGCAAATGTTAGAAATGGCAAATATGCGTAAACTTAGATATGTACACTAAATATTTGCCTGACGTTACTACACTACACTCGATCGGTTGCAAGTGTCTGTGAAATAATGTATTATATGTAACAACTGTGACTTTGTAGCCTACCGACGCCGACGGTAGCAGGTGTGCATGTCACTTCAATTTACTTACAGTTGCTTGCCATCCACAAATCTTCATATAAATCTCTGTACTCATACGGCTGGAAGAAATCGCTGTGCCTGCTGAGATCATCAGGGATACGTAAAGTAACGTTCTATGCCATGTGCATACTAGACTTATGTAAAGCACACCTTTACGCGAAACTACGAACTTCTTCCTGAACGTTTAATAAGGTCAGTAGATGCGTTTGCCATGAAGTAGGGTTAAGCTAGATCAGTAACATAAAAAGATTTAAATGTAATCTGGTTAGGCGATAAGAACTTAAGATTAAAAAAAAAAAAAAAGATTTTTCTAGGTGTATTCACATGTATGTACATACAACCTTCAATATATCTTACCCTGACGTAATAATCTGTTACCAATACATAACTATAACTATATAACTAAATGCCATCGTTCTGATGAGAACGATCATCAGAACGAAAGAAAAGTTAAAGCTGTAAAATTCGGTCTAAAAAATAGGTGGCACGTGAGATGTAAATATTTCTTCTGGGTCAATATAAACATTGACATATTGCTTGTGTTTAGCGCTTCGCACAAACCATCCTAATTAAAATTTCATAAAGTGTGAACAAAACATATGTGTTAGTATACCTACGTATTAACAACACTTTCGTACGTACGAACAGTGGGTACAGTTATGTACAGTTCCGTATTGCGGGGTTTTCCCGGAACTAGTTGAATTGAATGTCACAAGGATATCCACAGGGACAGAAAAAATGCGCCGGTGGAGGTAGGTATCGCTATAAATAGATTACAGAATTGACCTTGGTTTTCCCAAGTCATAGCAGGATACATTATTATTGTCAATATAATAAGGTCCTGAATAGTTTGATTAACCAATTCTGGGTTATCCATAAATTAAATTAAAGTACCTATCAATTTTTTTATTCGTCAAGGAGTTCTTACAAATTAGGCATGTCGGTCTGGTATTGAGTTGTAGTCATAGAGCTGAAATTACTGTATTATCAAACTATGTTATAGTTAACATGTACCTACTAGGTGTTGTACCTACTAGCTGTAGTAGGTAATATGCTGTTTATACTTGAGGACATACAACATAAATCCATAAAGAATTTAAAGAAAAAATCAATTTTCTTAGTTTAGAAAATAAAAAACTATTTATAAAATAGATACTCTTCTAGAAAAGTTAAATCTGCAAATGTGTATATTTTAGAGATTTGTCTAAAAAGGAAATCGAAAAATAAAAGTTGCCTTGCAAAACATTGTGCCTATTCTATTACCATAAATAAAAAATATAATACGCCTAGCCTAGTGCCTATTATATTTGTATACCTACCAAAAAAGTCTATAGACTAGGCTAGATATAAGAATTTGTGTGGGAAGCTGAAATGATAAACCAATTAAGTTTATTCACATATTTTAGGCAGTGATTAACGTGGTCTAGATAGCAAATAAGTTTGTCTGTGTAAAAATAAAAGTACTATTATATTTAGTGATTTAACGTGCATCGACGATGCTACACGGACGCGAGGCTTCCAGTTTTGTCGCATTGCTTCTTCAGCCAGCCGCCGAGAAACCTATTCTAAAACCGCTTTTGAATAGCTCATTTATGACACCCACCCATAATAATATGTCCGGTTGGAAATATTTTACTATCTTGTTAACTTTTGTTTGAATAATTTAATTTAATTTTATTTGTTTAGATTATTTCAAATCATAATCTATGTTTGACAAAAATATTTCACACTGGTTCAATTAAGTTTATATTAAAAAATATAAGTACCTAAACTTTTATGAAATAACTCCAAATTTTATAATTTTTTTAGCTTTTGCTCTCATGGCACATGACATACGCGTATTTGCATATTATAATTATTTTGCATATATATAATTCAAGATTGTCGAATCGTCAGGATAATAAATACGGATAAAACAATGAGCAACAAAAATCCGTGTAAATATACAAACCATTGTACCTACATTAAGAACCATTTATTATTTATGGAATACCTCAAGAAAAATATTTGTAGTCAAAAGATTTATGAATAATGTCAGTCTTTCAATGTTGCACTGTACGCAATTATCCAGCAATTGTAACAATGTCAATTGGTATTAAGTTGGTTACCGATGGTATATCATGGCTATGTACACATCCGCTTAGAGGAGTTCTAGAGTAGGTACGATCAGGATCGGACCAGTCACGAAACCGCGGTTTGCTTTACAAATAAAATGTACTCAAACAGTGTAGCGTCCGGCTTGTTTCATAATCCGTCGTCAGTAGCTGCAGTTAGTGCCTGCCACAACAACGCAGGCGTTACGTAGACGTACCTACCAGTTGCACTGCTATAGATTAAATAATAATTGCTCCTCTATTATAAGGTCAAGAGAGCGCAAAATAGAGCGCCCACTCAGTTCCTTTACCGTTATAGAAACATTTATTCATTGAACCTATATGCATTACTAGTGGAATCCCTCGTGACTTTGTTTGCGATATATATATAAACATCAACTCTCATTTTGGTGCTCTTTACACTACAATAGGAAACTACCCTCCATATCCTTTTTCTTTTGTACTAATTTATGGCTCCTGTCAGATATTGGCAAACAATATTGTCAGTGTCTAGTGATCAAAACTAATACTTTATAGTCAAGTCAAGTCAGTCCATACTAAAGTCATTCGTCATCTGCTTTGAAGAAAATGATTGCTGTTGACTTCAAAACTAATGAGAAACCTTTTTGTTCCAGTCAGGATATCACACGACTTTAATTTCAACTGCTCGCGCTTTATTTAAAGCATTCAAGTAATGCTAGTTAACATATCACCGAAGCAACAACAACAAGCAACTTAATGGAATAACACCAGAAAAACAATTAAAACTATAGAGATATCTACTACTTGCATCCCAAGATAACAAAAAATCGTCTAAAACTCAAAATTTCATGTTCCTAGGACTTCTGGTTTAGGCAAACTGTGCGTTGGTCAACTGGCGTCAGACAGTAGTAATGCACGAGTTTTGCCTATTTAGTTTGCTTACAAAGTTGTTTCTATAAACAAGGAAAATATTTTATGTATAATGTGAGTTCAGTGTTCGTTCACACAATCAAAAACTCAAATAGAAATAGCCTTTCGCACCGTGGTTCTAATTTTTTACCGACTTCACCTGTCAAGAAAGAATCTCTCAATCGAGTTTCTAATTACTACTGTGTTTATGTAATTTGTTATAGCTTTTTTAAGAGCTAGAGTACTTTTCCACTCAGTTTTTTTTTCTTCTTTTCCTTTCTGTCCCACCGAGTAAAATCTTCATATAAAAAGTCTCACTCTCATGAAATAGATTTTATCATAAAAATAAGATATATTTTTTTGCCTATTACTATGTAATTCTTTTATAAGGTAAATAACATACCTATGTACTTCTGTAATATGGGTGCCTTTTCATGTTTGGGTGTTTGTACAGTAACTAAGTAGGTAATCAACTGTGGAAATTAACTAAACAGGACAGCATAAGATAGGGTATTATTAACCTGAGTGCCATGCGAATGAAACCGCAGGTGTAAGCTTGTTACCAATACTGTAACATCTTGAATGTTTGAAAGAAAACCGTATGCGCTCAATGTTTAGTTCATTATGATTTATAGGCAATGCTTTCTTATGTTAGAACAAGACCAAGATACGAACCGCGTGTGGGCGCCAGATCGGCTAACCCGTTTCTTTGCTATATCGACGCGAAATGCAATGGTAAATTCCGATGTAAGTGAGAGTAGCCGCGAGTGTTATGGATGTTGTTTTGCTTTTACAAATTCAATATCATCATTATCAGCCTGAAGAATTTCACTTCTGGTAGTGAACGCAAATAAAACAGTAGAACATAGACCGTCAGACCGTCCAGCCGAATGAGAGAAATAAACCAGACGTGTATAACAATGACTTTCATAGAGCTACGACAACAATTATTTGAGCTTTTTTTTAGTTTTAACCTTGGAGTGTACCTAGTCCACCAATCCAAAAAAACTTAATCCGGATACAATTGGCCATCTGCATGTTCCATCAGCTGGTTGTATAAAAAAAAATTGGTAAAAAGATAAATATCTATAAAATAATACATATAAAAGAAAAATACTACGAGAATTTATGACCAATAAACTCATGCACTAATTAAATAAATAATAAAATCAAAATAAATACATGCCCTATACCATTTATACATTTTCTTTATTTAAAAGAAAATAATTAAAGAATCTGTTAAATGTATAGGTACATTTAAAAAATTACTGAACTTAATAAATTTATTGGAAAGTTATGTAAACATATAATCAATCAAAATATGTATGTCATAAATTACATACATTGATAAACTAATGTATCACCTTCAACAACTTCTCAGTCTTATCATAGGTCATCCCCGTTAACCATTTTTTTGCGATCTTTAGCATTCTGTTATAATATAGTTCACCAAGTCTCGAACTTCAAAGAAAGGGTCTAAGTGCGTTGTGCTAACGCCGTGGGGTCTTTACAAAACTTTATCTTTATTTCTCCTCTCTGACGATACGAGCATGTGGTCCTTGGGGTCAATACTTTTATGCTGTGAGAGTAATAAAATGATAAGGACAAACAATTTCGATACCGTTAAAACCTCACTTGAAAATTGAAAATACCAACTGTTTCATTTTATAAAAAATCAATCAATTTTAATAAAATAAAATTACCTAGGTACATACTATAATATCATAACAGGAGGAAAAATGTAATCCATTTAATATATAATTATTTTTGTATATTTGGTTCTCATACCCAGATTGAAACTAGGTAAACTAGGTAACTAATTACCTATGTAAGTAATTACTAAAATTTAAATTTAACCTTTTTCTCATTTGAATGAGAAAAAGGCTACCCAATTAGGAATTGTTTAAAATCTTAATTGGGTAGTTATTTAAAAGCCTCTTATTGAATTTCACTTAACCCACTCACGATTTGCTAAAATGAAATAACATGTTAACTGAATGAAGTAATACAAAGTGGTTTTATTAAAGCAATCAGCTTTTTATGTACCTCGACAGCCTTCATAGCTCAGTTGGTAGTAGCTCTGCCTTCTGTGCCGTAGGCCATAGGTTCGATCCCCACCGAGAACAAACATTTGCACGAAGAACATAGATGTTTGTTCTCTGTCTGGGTGTTATATAATATAATAAGTATGTATTTACAAAAAAAAGTACATAAGTAGTACATAAGTAGTAGTACTGGTTCCCGTATCACAAGCTTTGGCTTAGTTTGGGGCGAGATAGTGATGTGTGGAATGTCCATCAATATTTATTTATTTATGATATTTTTTCTCTGTCCGGGTGCTATAAAATATTATAAGAAATATAATATAATATGTTATAACTAGCACGTAACTACTACGTACGACATTTGCGTAGCTTATTGGCTTCATGTTGAGTTCAACTCAAACACTTACGTGTCACATTTAGGCATTATGTACAACTTCCTATATTGTCAAGTCCATCAAACTTCTTATCAGCTTTAGAAGAGCTTTAGAAGAGAGGAGTGGCGAAGAATCGTCAAGCGAGCTACTGCCCCGATATGACGACCACGACCACTCTGCCAAGAGTGCAACGACCAAGAAGATGAGAAGATTCTTGAAAAGTAAACAGATGCAGTTGTCACGGATATGGATCACACGTCAGGAGCCCAATTCCAGACTTATGACATTTACGTTAGAGATAGACATCTGAAATGTCACGAAAATCATCAAATGTTTATACGACATATATCTAACCGCGCCAAAATACGTATTCTAGCTACCGATAGACTTTGTGCCACCGTCTGTCTGAAGTTAACCGATTGGGGCATCTTCCATTCGCTATTGGCCATTTAGGCACAAACAGCTAACCTCAGACCGGTTCAGGTGGCTACGTTAGTAGACATGTCAAAAAGAAGGTTCATTCATAGAGCTTCCACAGACTATCTCGCACTATAGAATGCCAAGACAAGTTCCGATAACTTCCGTTTCTCAATAATTGTATGTACGATGGTACATACATACAATGTCTTCAATTTTTTTTTCTAGTAATTTGGATTTATTATGCGTTCTTGTTGTTGTTCATAAAAGATTTATTTTAATCAGTGTAGTTTTCGTATAAAATATTAATTACAGTTTTTAAACTTGTTTACATTATTCAAGGAATATAGAGTATCAAAATTATTTAGCATTTTTAGAAAACAGAACATATATCTTTCAAAATTTCAAATCGTGCGAGCGAGAGATACATTAGGTGTTAAAAATATGCACAGATTATGATCATTCAACATAGTAAAAGAATCGTACAATTACTAAGTCCGTACGATTTCTGTGATTCGATCGTACAGTTGTAAACGGGAATAAATCGTACGAATACGATTTAAATCGTACCTACATCTGGCAACGCTGGAAAAAAGGATAGTTAATAAAGCTTCCACAGACTGTCCCACACTAGAAACGGTCCGTTTCGATCTCTATAGAATAGTTCGGTAACACTAACTAACTCTGCACTGTCTTCAATTAAATACATTGTCTAGTACTTAAACTGGGTTAATAATGCGTTCTTGATGTTGTTCATAATGAATTAATTTCCATTATTACAGCAATGTCAGTGGAGTGCATATAAAATACTAGTTACAGTTCTAGAAACTTATTCGCATTTTACGAAACGGAATGTTAGGTAGGTAGATATAAAAAAAAACTGACTTAGATCTGGCATCCCTACTAATCTGTGATTAGTAGGCGTTGCCAGATGTAAATTGTATTCATTTAATTTTTTCCCCGTTTTACTATTATACGCTCGAATCACAGGATACGTACGTAAATGTACGATTCTGTGCTTCATTATTCTATGATGGCTTTCAAGCGGTGGTCTTAGAAAGTTCAGCAGTCAATGTCATTTACATCCATCAGTCTTGCATTATGTCAAATCAAGCAATCAAACCTTATGGAACTTTAACAAACCAAACTACACACTACTCACCATGAAGTTGTAGATAAAAATGGAGGCCACACTTGGAACTACAACTTGAGTCAAATATCTACGTATGTCTATCTCGCTCTCTGTGGGCAGACCTCTCTTTTTAGTGTGGACTATAGTACTAGTATAGTATTCTCTTATCTGTGACTATAGTATTGCTATCTATCTATTTAGAAAGAGAGGGTCTGCCCACATAGAGCGAGATAGTAATACATAGGTTATGCTTCAAGTAGGTATTCGAAGTGTGGTCTCCATTTTTATCTACAACAAAGAGAATGTAAAACTACGAGAATCTACAACTTCATGCTACTCTCACCATGTTTTTTAATGTTAAAAATAAAATAAAATTTAGAGTCTTTATTGGTATGAACAATGTTTTACACAGTATAAGATTGATATATTTGCTATGTATTCGAACGACAAACAGTCGTTTCTTAGAGAAAAAAAAGAGAAAATAATTTATCTGTGTACCGTGTTGTTTTGGTTGTGTTGATGAAGGTGGGCTCTAAATTTGACATTTTATCAAGGTAAATGGATGTTTTATGGAATATTTTGTAATAATTAGGGTATGGTAAAGCTATTTACGTCATTGGATTTGCGAATTTCGTTGTAGTTTTCTTGTTTTCGACATTACTGGTATCAAAATTTTCATTTTTTTACGTATTCATTATGTTTTTGTGTTGTGGTTTGTACATTTTGGCTTACAAAAATGATAAAAACTTATAGAAATATTATTTAGGAAGCTAACATCGTTTACAGAACTTAGATACGTGGTCTAGTATTTTTTTATTTAATTTTCATTTTCGGAAAATCAAAAATCGGGGAGGCGCGCGGTGCGGGGCGTGTGATATTGTTGAGCGCCGTATTCGCTATAATTCATATGCAAAAAAAAAAGATTCAAAAGGTTAATTAATTATTTATGAACCAGCAAATGAAACGCTCAATCTGATGTACATAAAAAAATGTTTATGACGTAACTTATTTTATTACTAAATTTTCTTACATAAATTAAGTACCTATTTACGACTTTTTTTTTATTTTTTTCTCGAAAATCGGGTTTTCTAAACACCTTGCGTACGATCGATATCACTCGATTAAAAACATCTGGCAAACCCTAGGGATGCTTACGCAAATAGTTTTTGTATAATCTTTGATAGGTTAGGTATTGTAATTTGTAGATTGCATATCAGTCAGTCAGAATGAAAAAAACTTGCTAAATATCAATTCAAACAAAAGTTGTTGATATGTTGTTGGTTAGGTACCTAAATTAAACACACACAATAATAATGAATAATAACGACGACGTGGTGAGAGTGCGGAAAATATATCCGACTGCAGCCCAAACTATGAAACTAATATGTCAGTCCCTCATGAACATGTAGTGTAGAGTAGTCAGTGTCGACCGCTGCTGACCACTCGATACGTATCTACCGGCCTACGCTCGACAAATATCTACAGTGACATTGATAAATACGAAATCTGTTGAAATTTTAGTGTCTATTGAAATTTGACAGTTACCGTGATATATGTCTACCGTGGCATGCCAAATGTCTAGTGGTGATGTCACTCGACAGTACATGTCTACCAGCCTACGCTCGACAAATGTCTAATGTGATATTGCTAGAATACAAAATCGATTGCAAATTGTCGTGTCTATTGAAATTTGACAGTTTTCGTGACATATGTCTAATGTGACAAAAAAGTCACGGGTCTAGAATCGGCCCGCTGAACCCTCTTCTTAAACTCACGTATGCCGTATATAAATTATCACTTTACAAACCTTCGATAACCCTTATGAATCATATGTCATTAACTTCTCAAGTTTCTTCACATTTCAGTTTATTCACACCTCTGTACTTATTGCCTCTTAGTATTTTTTAAACTATCGCGATCATAACACATATTTAAAATGTTACTTAGTGATATTATTTGTATACTACCTACGTACTATATATTTCTACGCATTGAGTAGGTAGTAAATGTGAGTTCTAACAAGGAAAATATATTATTTACTTACTTGTTTTACTTACCTATGATATGTTTATGCAACAGTAACTTTTCCATTGAAGAAAATTCAAAATGAAGTTGGGACCTTGTTAGAACTACTCGACAAATATGAATTGATAACAAATAATTTAATTAAAATTATTTTGATCCATAAATATTTGTGGACATTTCAAACAACGGTATCTAGCTCCAAACTAAGAAAAGTTTCCATTCATGAAAACAGTGGAGGGGATGTGTTTGCGCATAATTAACACTCGCGCCAAACCATCACACCCTCTCCCCCTCCTTCCAGCGTTCTTTTTGCGTGACGCGACCTATATTTATAAAGTACTATGATGCCTACAATAAAGAGAGAAATTTCTAAAACTATCAAAAATCAATTATAACCTACTCAATATAATTACATATTTTCGCACAAAACATACCTAACAAACTAATATAATATACGTAGCAACTAAATATATTTTGTTTGAATAAAATGCTCAAATATTACTGTGAACTAAAGTATTGCACATGTGCTTTGACATAAGGTTGACGATTGAATGAAATATTCATGAATGTATTCACAAAAAGTGAATCAAGCCCTATTACTTGCGTGTCATCTCCATCTTAGTGCTTCTTGTGAGGTTTCATAGCACAAACAGGTAGGTACAGAAATAATAAGCGTAAGTTTTTCTTGGATTATGCATCAAAGTATTATGATTTTCTTTTTCAGAGTTTTAAAAGTTAGGTTAGATTACAGGTTATGAAAGTTTTTTCAAACCGAAAAGAGTCTAAATAATATAATAATCAATAAACATAAACGTATGGTAAACGATTAAAAACAAACTATATTTGTCATCATTTTGCGCCACAATAACTTTTCAATAGAAAAGACATCAACGCGCCTGCTCTTGTTTGGGATTACCAATAAAATATATGTTTATACTACATCTGCTTGGAAAGTATCTTGATACTTTATCAAATTTACGGTAGAAAGTACGTCATTGCATATCGAACAAATATACGGGGAGAAAACGCATTTGAGCGCGAGAAAAAAGTGTATGAAAATCCATTTCTTACGTGGTTTTTCTTTTTTAATTTTGGGTAAGACTATGCGCCGGTAACCTAAATATCAAAAGCCAAAAAGTTTTTACAGCGAGTTTTTATCTCCAAGTTTGCAAAATGACACTGGCCACTAGCTGTGTTGGATGGTGTCGGGCTGGCAGTGCGACCCTGCGGCGGCAGGATAAACAATTTGAAAAAAGAACATGTGAAAATTGCAGACGCCATTGGCGCCATTTTCAATTTGTGTGTTGTTTGAGGATTCAGTTTTAGTTTTTTTATTTTCCTCGTAGGTGTAGTATAAAGCACTATGTATCACTCGAGAGAAAGTGCGATTCCCGATCTCGGGTGTTTTAAAGCCCTCGCCTACGGCTCGGGCTTCAAACAACACCCTCGACGGTAATCGGTCACTTTCTCCTCTCGGTGAACAATGTACTATTTTAATTTTTGCTGTAAGAAACTCACTCAAAACTGATAATCTACGGTCATAATTATTCTGTGAAGCCAGCTTGTAATGGTTAGTGCTTAATAGATCATTATAACACCGTTATTGGGATTTCATTATACTCGTAGTTCAGGCGAGCTCGATGATTCACTACGAAAATGTGGTAAATACTAACTTGAAGTGGATGACAAAAGCGATGAATACGCGTAGGCAGCGTATTATAACTGTTGAGATAGCAACGGTGTCTATATATAAACAGGAAACTTTGCCCATCAATGCTTACAAAAATAAGCATAAGAATCATATATTTGTAAGTATTATCTAAAGCACAGAATAAATAATAGTGCTACAGTATTATTTATTTTGTCTTAGGCACCTAAATATTGAACAATTTACAAGTAAAAAATAATAATAGTTAACTCATTTTGAAGCAAACCACTAAACTAGGTACCAGAATAAAATTCCATCCAAATCCAAGCCGTAAAAGGTAACATAGCGCCAAATGCAAGTAATTCAGCGGCAACAGACCGACCACAACCGGATATCCCTCGCTAAATGCACAATCACACTAACACAAACTCTCACGATTTTTTCTCCCAACGCTTTCACGTCTTCCACTAATTATTATCCACTTTATCGGGCATCTTCAATTTGATTTACGTCTGGCTCTTACACAGCTCAATTGGTACGTTTTTTCTTTTCGGCAAGGTAATTTAAGTGTAGGTTAGATAGGAGCCGTACCGATAGCGTAGCAATAGCCGCAGTCGCGACCTCCTTACGAGCTCTATTAAGTACTACAAACTGGGGATAATTAGTTGCCAACAGACGATGCTATTATGCGCGTATAGACTAATGAGAATTTTGAACTTAATTGCGCGTTTACGCCAAGCGTTACTGACTTCGTCTTGCATAAACCAGCCAGAGATAGAGATAGAGCATAACTAACTCAAGTTAAGCCATTTATAAACAGTGTAGTGGAATGCCGTATGATTTTTGCAAATACTTTGTATAATGTATATGACGACCTCTGTGGCGCAGCGGGCGAGAGCCTGCCTGCGACGCAAGAGGTTGCGGGTTCGATTCCCGCCTTGGAACAAATTTGTGTACGATCTGCAGAAATTTGTTCCGATGGTCTGGGTGTTCTCTATGTATAATAAAAAATATCTATCTATGTAAGTATATAATGTATTAAATATATCAGTTATCTAGTACCCATAACACAAGCTTTGAATAGCTTACTTTGGGGCTAGATAGTGCTGTGTGGATTGTCCAGCATTATTTATTTATTTAATGTATTTCTTCGCATCTCTTCAAGGGTCGAGTTTCGTCAGTTCCTTCTTAGTACAATCGTCTTCAGGGTGCACGAACTGGAATAATCCGAATTCATGCTCTGAATTTTATGCAATTAGGTACTCTTAAGAGTTTTGGTTTGTATTGTGCATTAGTTGTTTTTTAATTAGTAAGTGAATTACGACCATGGGTTCCTGACGGACGCCGGCCTCGTGGTAGGGCAAGAAAGCGCTGGCGGGACGACCTAGATGCCTTTGAAGGTCAATGGAGGTAGGAGACTTGGGAGAGGGAGAACTGGAAGTCCATGGGGGAGGCCTTTGCCCAGCAGTGGGACGAAATAAGTGACGTCAGACTTTTTATACATAACTGACTAAAAACTATTACTGACTGATAAACTCTACAGGTAGAATTATTTACTGGTCCTGACCAGTAGGGATCAAAGTGGTTAGGTTAAAGTTAAATGTATAAAGACGGATACGATGAACACAGAGTCAGAGATATTCAGTCGTTTTCTTTTGACAAGCCTAAAGTAGCAGCGGATTTTTTTTTATAAACGGACTCTGACTTTGTCAATCCCCCCTTGTCATACTGAGAAGTGAGAGGATACATCGCTTTCTTTCGGTTTAAGTCTTACTTCTCGTTCTTCTAGTGATTCATGATTGGTTTCTATTGATTTTCTGGTAATTTATGTTACTTCTTTGCAATCTCTGCAGCAACATAATTATTAACACATTAGAAAACCCATTCAGTAATAATTTTCTTCATAGTTTAAAGTAAAACATATCATCTTCGTACTTATTTATTGTTTACCAGGGTAAGTCTAGATTATGAAAATTTATTTATCAATTTCCAGTGTGTATCTAGCTAGAAGTATAAGTTGCCTGCAGCTAGAATTAATTAGGCTTGGTATAATTCCAAAATGTATGTAAATTCTAAAACTCAAAGGCAGATACTTGAGTATTCAGTAAATACAACCACCATAATCGACTCAGCTTTATGCAAATTGCATATTTATGCAATACGCTAAGATACTTAATACAGACATCGATTCGGGATTGAACAATGCAACTAGGAACAGACATTATTTAATGATGAAAGCGGTCTTGACTGCTTGGTTTCCAACTTCGCCTTCAAAGGTAAATCTTCCCATACATTATCTTCTACTTGCAAGACTTACAAGTGCGGTAGGTGCCTATTTAACTTAGCATCTATTATTATTATGTGGTTGCTCGCTGTAAGTAACAGAGTTATAAAAGTGATTTATATACTGGATAGGTAGTACAATAGGATTATAGTAGGTAGTGCAGGTTGCCCGTGGCCATACTTCATGCACGCTATCCCTCGCTATTTGTGATTGAGTGAGTCATTACTGTCAAAGACTACTCCAGGCATGAGAGCGGCATCAAACTGAGCAAATGAGCAATAACGATTTAATAAATTTATGTAGCTAACAGCTTAGACTTTCTTTGAGTAGCATGAAGTAAATTCGAAATGTTAAAGTTTAAATCGGGAGCACGTTTGAGTTTATTTTGGTAAATTTAAAACAAACAACAATACAAAAGGCGTTGAGATCTTTCGTACAATTCAATTACATTAATGTACTAACCGTAAACATGGCGATTCTACAGTCACAACAAATCACATTTATTCTCACAATAAGATTCTCTCAATAGCGCCGTTGACCTACCTACTTTCGAACTTGTTTAGACGGCTATGGTCACGTGGTGGAGCGTCTTGAATTGCTAATACTTACCAAAATTGAAACCAAAAGTATGCAAATAGCCGGCAAGCCGATTGAATAAACATCAAGAATGTAAAAAGCCATGGTTACTTCCAAAGCTTGAGGAATATGCAAACAAAGAAAATTTATTTTTGAATAAAATCTTTCGTTCACTGTATTGACCAATGAATAATAAAATG
Source organism: Plemyria rubiginata (assembly GCA_963576535.1). NCBI lineage: Eukaryota > Metazoa > Arthropoda > Insecta > Lepidoptera > Geometridae > Plemyria > Plemyria rubiginata. The sequence goes on along the minus strand of OY754908.1, from coordinate 7,803,805 downwards.
GTGCAGTGTGTCAAGTGATCATTTTAACACGATAATAGAGCAAAATAAGGCGTGGGCGCACCGCAGCGCTGTGCTTGCGCTAACCGGATCTAAGCTACAGATAAATCATACTGCGAACGAACCTCGCACCTCGCCCCCCCGCACTCCTTGCAGTCTGCGCACGCCGCAGACATCATCTTACTCAGTTAGCCTATTTTCAGGCACAATTGAATAAACGGTGTTTCTGCTGAACTAGCCCAAGAATGTAGCTATAGAGACTCTCGACCTACCGGTCATACCAGCGCTATTATAACAGATCTGATGGAAAAAATATACGGCTCGAATTCAGCATGATATCGACCTTTCAAACATCTATTGTACGAATATCGTGGCTCAATTTGATATTGTTTCACTTCCACGAGCTTGAAATGGCAAATATCTACGTATACACTAGCAACACATTTATTTAAATATCTATTTATGTTCAGTGTCGAATTATTATTTAAGTTGTTTAAAAAAAATCGATCGAAAGCATCGATCGATGGTAGAATGGATTAGTCGACGTCGGTCGATTGTTTCTACCATACCAATCCAATCGATCAACTTCGATCGATGCCGTCGATCGATCGATTGGTGTGGTAAACCCCTTATAAGAAGAAAAACGACTTTTTCAGGCAATTTTTCTTTCAAAATTCACTACCATAGTATGGGTTAAAAATGCCAGATGTAAACTTGCCCTTACCCAAGAGTCCTTTATTTTTTTCTATAATGATCGAAATAGCTTTACGCATCTCTTCCACCTCGGGGTGAGTTGGAACGGTATGTCAGGCTTTCCGCTAATGAGACATTAGCAACTATAGTGGCATACCGACTAAATCGATATTCCTTCTATCACCTTAATACTAGTGCTTTCTCGAGCAACTCATCATGAGCCGAATCGTTCGACGCTGCATCGGCACTTGACAAGGTCACGGGGTTCTCGGTCGGATTCGATAGCGGTACCAAAGACTCTACCTACAACTAATATCAGAGGTTTTTTAGTATTAAATGCAAAAAATATTTTATTTCTTAAAAAATTATATAAATCTAAATATATAAGAATAAATTTAAATAGCTGTTTCACTAACAAGCTTCACCTATCCATCAACTTGAACAGAAGTTTGAGAAGTTGTCGTTTATTTTTAATAAAGACTGAGATTACCTGTAAATTGGTATCTTAAGGCTCTGACCGACGAGCGAGTAAATAAAAACGCAGTCATATATGGCTCGTCGGTAAAGCTCTAGTCCGTCGGTCATTGTCGGCATGAGGACTAGAGCTTGCAGTGCAAGTACCATTCTTATCGATCGCTTAATTTGATATTTAGAATCGTCAAAATTCGTTAAAACTGGTTTTATCCATTGTTGAAACCATTTTTAACGAATGTTTGACAATTCTAAATGTCAATTAAGCGATCGATAAGAACGGTACTTGCACTGCTTGGCGGTAACACCAGGGCTATACACGACAACCACTGAACTCAAAAACTTACAGATTACAGCCTTTTTTCAGCAATGCAAACGCGCGTTGGTTGCAGTTCAGTAGCGATACTGTCAACTGTTTCACAGACGCCCACATTTACCAACAATTCTGCAGCAATTTAGTCGCGATGCAGCTTCAATACCTATAGTTATTCCATACAAAACCGACAGTTTTCCAAAGAATGTCTGATCTCCAGACAAAAATCTCCAGTTTTGCAATACTAACGCGTATAGGTATTTTACAAATACACGTTTGTATCGCTGCAAAAAGTCTCAATGCGTACCTAAGGCACGTAATTTCAAAAATTTTAGGTTTTTCTGGAATGTAATCATTAATGAGTTAGAAAAAATTGATTTTTTTGCCAAATGGAATAGTATTTTTCGGGTAATTACACCTAAAAATTACTATTCCATTTGACAAAACAAATCAATTTTTTTTAACTCACAAACCGTACGGCATATTTGTTCAGGTCTGTACTATATTTAATTTTTGTCTTCTTTTCACATTACTTATTAGGTGAAGTAAAATTACGTACGTTAGGCATCGTTAGGCATAGTGTACAGTGAGACAAAGACACACAAGGCAAGAGACGAGTGTGTATCGGCGTGGTCGTCGCCCGGAGCCGCCCGCAGCGCGGCCACTGCACTCGATTTCACTTTTATTAGCAATCCACTTAATTGGATACCACTGTTGCGGTTTTATTTATTTTGCAGATTCATCTGGGTTGGGACTTGTTTTTGGAGGTTTGAGATGGAATAGATACATTGAAGGCCAGATTTTATAAGTAGAAATCTGCAATAAAGAACGTTATAAGCGTGCCTAGCAGCCAACTGGTGAGCGAAGCCCAATGACGCTGTCGTCGGCTCGTCATACGATTATATCAGCATTTTAGTCCTTTCGAAAAAAAAATTTGGTGAGCGAGTTTATGACAGCTATTTCTTTATTCTTTTATTTTTTTACTCTCCCTGATTCTTGTTTTTTTTATCCTTCTTTGTAAATACTTTAACGTTTTTAGAGTTACTCTTTTTATAGTTTTAACGAGTAGGTATATCAATGACGGACAAAACTGGTGTTCGTACATCTTATATTTTTGTTTTTGCTTTTATACACAGTAGGTACAATATGTTTTTGGTCTTCTTTCTTTATCCTTTTTTTAGAGCTGAATCTCCTTATTACTTCTACCACAGAAGAAATAATAAATTGCTTTTATGCCAAGACACACTCAAATTGTCATCTATGCAATCGATATCGATCGATTAATATAAGATAAGGCAGTGAATAGTAATATAGAATGGTATTCAATAACGCAGTGAATGCCTATTCATTCCTATTCTTATTAATATTGAATACCATTGCACGCTGATGGCGGCCTATATCTGCCCAAACTCTAACCCCAAACTTATCCCCAAGTAGTGCGGATGCTTTGGACAGTTTGAGTTGCTGAAGCTGCTTTGAATGATTCCCTGTCATGAAGTACCTCAGATAGACACCAAATTGAAGTCATTGTATGAAAAATAACGGTAACATTTTCAGGTTCAGTTAACCAGACATTGCAGTGTGGTATTGATAAGAAAATAATTTATTGCCTTTATGACAAAATTAAATGCTCTGAATGTATATTTGAAACTTGAAGGCTGACCGCAAACTGGAAAAATACGAGATAAATTAAGACTCAATACATACCTAAAAGTGTACCAGTAATCCCACGCTTGAGAGCTCAATTTAATGACATTATCGGAGTTTTTGTTATGATGCTTTGAAATGATTGCTTTGCTTACATACATTTTAGTTCTCTACCAGGCAAATTAGAATTCACTAGCAAATACTTCATTCATGTGTAAATTTAGAGGTGCTTAAATGTAAAGGAAGTAATCTCAAGGACGTCTGCGACGTTACCTGCATGGTATAAAATATAATTTAGTAACTTCTGATTCGAGTCACGTATGAATCTAGGTTTTTAAAACAAATGACGGCAGATGAGATGGTCAAAATAGGCGTGATCTCATGATAATAAAGACAAAATTTATACTAGGTTAAAAAACTGTAAGCTACCTTCGAATGCTTCAGTTAGAGAAGACGGATACGACGATTTATAGTTAAAATGAAAATAAAATACTCTTTAGATAAAAGTTATAACTTATTTTAGAAACAGAAAACTAAAAAACGTTTTTTTTCATATTCAACATCAGAACGCTGTGCTGATGGGCCATCTTGCAACTAGCTGAAATTGCAATAAAAAACACGCGACTAAATCAAAGTAATTAACATTTAACAAACAGTCGATAGGACGTATAAATTTATTTGTCTGTTTTTTATGGACATGGTATAAATATATGGGTTTCTGAAAACATAAACACATTTTAATGTTTGAGTTACTTTAACTTTTGTGCTCGAAAGAACTGTAAACTCTAACATATTACCTTGACTCTGAAACGAAATGCAATTTATGCTCTGACTTAAAGTGCATGTGACAAAAAATCCGTCGTAGGGACTTCAACTAAAAATAAATAAATAAATAATAAATAAATGCCTAAAATATTAAAAAGTACGATTGTGCTACAGTTTGGTCGGTGCAGGCTAAATAAAGGTAGTAATTTGGCCATTTAATTTCCGCATCGCAGTATCTGAAGGACTTTTGTAATTAGTTCGTATATGCTAGTGTCGAGGCAGGAATTCGTTAAATAAAGCGTTTTTGTAATAAAATGGTCATTACGAATTATTTTTGTTGACTAGTCAACAAATATCCTTTGTAAAAAGCCTTGCTAGTAAAAGTTGAATAGTTTTACTAACATCCTACTTGATTGTACAAATCTGCTGTACCAATCTAGGTACTAACTAGTAAAACGTAACCCCTTTCCAAGAAGTAAAGGGAAATAATTAATTTGGTCACGTGTAGGGTCTTGCAACTGTAATAAATACCATCACTTCTATGATTAATATTTATCAAACTATATCGTACTCTATATTGCTATTTCAGCTTTTACTTCAAATTAGATAGCAAGTGACAATATGACAGCCGATTAGCTTTGATCGAGCTTTCAGAAAGCGAGGGTAAGTTAAGTAAATATTTTGTATTTATTTAAAAAATCTCCAGCTAATTTATGTAGAAATGCTTTAGAATGTAGAAAATGAAACGAAAATGTAGAAATGGTTTCGAAAGACCTAATAAATCATCTCATCTCCACGTGGAGAGTCAACCTTTTATTTACATAGCCTATCACTCTGCAAAATGCCAATACTGTGTTATATGTGTGACAGCCTTCATTAGCTCAGTTGGTAGTAGTACTCTGCCTTCTTTGCCGTAGGCCCGTCGGTTCGATACCCACCAAGAACAAACATTATGTGTGTTGAACATAGATGTTTGTTCTCTGTCTGGGTGTTATATAATATAATGATAAGTACGTATTTAAAAATAATGAATTGAAGTAGTATATCTGGTTCCTATATCACAAGCTTGAGCTTAGTTCGGGGCGAAATAGTGCTGTGTGGAATGTCCACCAATATTTACAATATTTATATAGTAAGAATTTTAAACTAACTATATCATTAACTGGTTTACAAAGTATAAGTTTTACTTAGTTTCTGATGTGTGAAATGCACAGCTGCATTATAAAATATGTGACATGAAATGTCAAACATTTCATAGCATAACCGTAAGGGTTCGTTGTCAGACTTTGGAACCCTATCTACGGTAGATGCTAACATTGCCTACGATACGAGTAGGTAAGGTACTCGTACAGTACTCAGTCGAGACTGCACAAATAAAACAAGTGGACACCTAACATGGCAGCAGATTTTCCAACGCACTTAAAAAACAATTTCAACCAACTTTAACGTCTAAAGTAATTTACAGAACGATAAAACTCACTTGAAATTAATTATGATTATCATGTTTCTAAACAATAATCACATAGTGTCATGGTATTTTAATTATTTATAGGTGTTTGTTATTACGTTATAAAATAATAATCACTTGTTTTGTGCAATCAATAACAACTAATTAACGTTAAATTCTAAGATAAACCGGAACTGTTTATGTGTACGTACACGATCATAACTTTCACTTGCACTCTATCATCGGATATTCCATCAACAAACCAGTTCTTTCTTTTTGAAACTAGCTTGTTAAGTAGTTGGAATTTCTTTATACAAATCTTTTAGCTCTTTTTTCACGCTCGACTAGCTTAAGATTAATTTGCTTATCAAACCGAGATACGCTACCAGAGGTTTGAATCAAATTTAATTATAATAACTGACAGCTTTGTAATAAATTACCTACTATTTTGCAGATAGAAAACACCAAATTAGTGGTGCATAAACCATATTTTTCTAATAGCTTTCTTTATAAACCTGATGCATGTTATTTCACTAATTTGCACATTGACTATGAGAGTGGATCTTCCTACTATGTGATAAATTAAACTCGAAGTGCCCGAATTATCTTGCATAATATTTAGCTACATTGTGACGCCCTCCGGCAAGAATGCGATGATCTGCTGAAAATATCTAGCAAACACTGGATGTGAAGAGACAAGACTGGATATAATGGTAGTCCCTATGTAGAGACTTACGTTGCAGTGGACTAATATAGGTTAATGATGATGATGATGATAATGACAATGAATAGGTACTTCATAAATTTATTTTATAGATTTCTTTTGTAAATTTTTTTATGAATATACATTACCTACACGGTCATGAAGACATGCCTTTTAATCTATTCTGTGTGACATATGGCTGTATTTTTTTGTTGGCAAAAGCTATAAGTTGTTATGATGAGATCTATAATTAGTTGTTTATTTTTAATAATGCTCGTAACAGGTTAGACGACGGCTAACTTAGTGAGAGACGTCTCAGTCTCTCAAGACGTCTTCACGGAAAGTGACAGCAATGGAAGGCAGAAGTTTTCACTAATTTAGGGTAGGAGCATACATTGTAACTAAAATTAATAAGTTAAAACTAAAAAAAAATGTAATAGGACGGTATACAAATAAAATGTTCAACCCAAATATTAAGAGATCTGAAATATAAGATTCAAGTGCTTTATTTTATCAGCCTTTGACGCTGAGTGTACGCACTAATATTTTTGAATTTAAGTAATTAGGATACTAGGTATCTTCATTTTAAATATTTTAATAGACATAAGTTTAGTATAAAATAATTTAATGTACTTTTAGTCATAATGAGTGTAAGTTTGTTGCAAACATTAACTCAATTTTTTTTAGCTCCGTTCTAAAAAATCTTTATAGCTAAAAATAAAGAAATTTATGTTAAGTAAAATTACTAGGTATCAAAACGTAGCCGTACCGAATACATGTTAATTTGTTGCGGAATCCGAGAGCAATAACCGGCGGCACTGCTAGCGGTATTCGGCGGTTTTCTCAACTCCGCGACTTGACTAATATTCGATAAAAACAGCCGGCGCTGCAACGTGTATGTGTGCCTGTACATACGTACATACCTACAACGCTAATATCTGCGTGTATTTACTTTAAGTGTATTTCGACTGTAGATTAGTCACGCCTTGACCTTAAAAAAACAACGCCATTGCATACCTGTCTTTGACAAACATTCAAATACAATGATAGTGCATTATGTACGCTACATAGGAATTTAACTAAAAAAATATTGAAATCATACTAAAGTGAAATTAATAACTAGGTCAAAAATGTTTCAACCTTTTCTGATTAAAGCTAATGTCTGAGAGAGTTACTAATCGGTTTAAAATTATAACGTTAAAGTTCAGTAATGTTATGGTTGTTGAATCATCATTTACTTTTGATATTAACTGTACATAGTGCATTAGCTAGCCCATTTATTTTGACGCAATCTGTTGAGATAATTTATAAAGAAAAACCAAAAGCATACATTCCACCTACTTCTTCCAATCCCTTGGTACGCAGGTTTTCTCATGTTTATTATTTTCTTAATAAAAGCAATGTTGTTAATCGTTGTTTTTGCAGGGGCAAAGGTTACGGTGGCAATGTCGCATCTCAAGGACAAGCACTTTCTGCGCAGGAATACGTCTCGGTCGAGCGCGCTCTAGGCTTCCGCATAGAGCCATGCCGCCGCCGCCGCCCGCAAGACTTACGCGAGGGGTCAAGGCGCCATGATGCCCATTTCGAACCAATTTATTTGCCCAGCATAGGCCGCAATGGCATACAAAGCAGGTAAACTATTGTTAATTACCTGCTTTTTTGCAGTATTTTTTTTTTGCTTATGCATCTTGTTTTTATTTGGCTGTCAAATGATTTGATATAATCTTCGACGTATGTTAATGAAAAATGTTTATAGTCCTCGGTAAAAATTATAAGACTAATCTTATCATTTTTACCGAGGACTGGGTTAGGTTGGTATTTATATAATTGTAGGTACACCATTCTAGTAACATCGGCATTGGACAAAATAAGCAAAAGATACCATGTAGGTATACGTGGACGTATCTTTGTCTTTCCCTCCCCCCTAGACATTGTCAAAGAATCTTGAGTACTTGATACTGCGAGATCTGATAGATCTAGATACCTATTTATCATGCCTGGAGGATACTTGTTCTACATCATGAGTTGAGTACCGGTCAACAGGTACCTGAATTCTGCTTTTTACACAAATGCGGTCTAAAAGACCTAAGTACTGTAATTACTTTATAATGAGAAGATATTTGTCGTTACAAAAACCCAATTGTGTTCTTGCGCAATTGTACCTACCTACCTAGCGAGTTTGGTGCGATTAAAAATAAAGCTTTTAAATGTAATAGGTTTGTTAAATACTCGTTTTGAAGTAGAGTACGTATAATAATTACACTGGAATGTGGTTCGCAGCATATTAATTATGAACAGTTTATTTTAATAAAATTAAAATGCTATTGGCAAGCCTAATAGTCAATTTCAATAAGGATTTACCAGTCCCATACGTACATATCTGTTGAAGATAGATTTAAATTTTTGAGACGCTGCTTTAGTTTTCTGTGCAAATGTTTGTTCTGAGTAGGTATACTAATTAAGTCAAATGAGAGCGACGTAAAGAAATATTTCTCAATCAACTTTAACTCGGATTATTTAGCGTTGTATGTAAATGCACATAATGAATGCATTTGTCCATGTATAGGTTATTGTCAAACCATTTCAGACTGTCAAGATTTGGATAGTTTAATTCAGAGGGTTGAAATACAAACACAGGTTACAACAATTAACTAATTTAAAATATGAGATGTAATATGAAAGTTTTGTTCAATGTTCATTATATTTCAAATATGGCTTGATAGTATTAACATTGTCATACAAATAGGTACACGTGGCAATACAGCCAGCTTCTTGAATCTTTCGCGTCAATTCTTTGAATCAGTTTTTAGATGTCAACTATTTTGAAATATTTATTCGTTTATCTACCTTTGTTTTAGTACACACTTAAATACAGGATGCAAAAATCCAACACTAAAGAACTGCAGGTTAATTAATTAAGTAGTCGTGTAAGTCAAGTACTACTTAATGGCTGAAGGTACAGTTTTCTGCCTTTTTTTCATACCCTGTACTGTAAACATACAATTTTATTTTTAAAAGAGCTTTTTTATTTATCGTTATTTATTTTTTATTTTCTTATTCACAAATGTTTATACAAATCGTTCTAAAATACGTCAACGCCCTTCATGACGCTACGCTAGAAATTCATATGGCAATTAAATATTACTCACACTATGTGGTGGTATGCGAAAAATATTCACACTAACGTGGTGTCATAAATTTGGGAAAATATAATTTCTGCAATAATAACAAATTATAAAACTGTGATCTCACCGACTTTTTAGCGGTTCATTCCACGCAGGCGAACAAAAGACTTCAACGCGCTACTTGCTACGTAGCGCTACGCTTTTTTAATTATCAATAAAATATTCTACATCGCTGTTTGCGATTTATCTAGCGTTCTAGATTCATTTAATATTTTATAAACGTTTGTAAAGTATATATTTCATACAATTTGGTTAACCTGCCTCAAATAAAGTAAAGTATTTTTTTATATAAACGTAAACCGGGGACGGAAATAATTAAAAATTATTCATGCTATATGGAAGTTTTGAAATTATATTTTATTTTAAAACTTACATTTCTTTTTTTACCAACACTACATTGTAAATACCCACTAACAATGACACAATTTTCGTTATCTCAATTAACACAGATCTCAATAGCTCTTTACGTAGCGATTGCATGCAATATCTACCTACCTATCGATTAATAATACCGATCGATTCGGATGTTATCTGTCATTGGAATTGGAGCACAATTAAAAAGGACAAATCGTGACGCATTTCATGGAGTCAAGAATACTATTGCATTGATGCCAGCGTGTCAGTGCTGAGTAGGTACGGTACCAGGCTTGCGTAATGTGAGAGATCACGGCTGGAATGGTAGCCGCTATGCCATAATCACATTACAAGTTAAAAGACAATTGAATAGTAGGTAAACTTAAAGTTATCTCAGAATGTCTTTAGCACTGGTTGTCTAGTGACATTTTTTTTTTTTTTTTTAATACAACTAGCTGATGGAACAAGCAGATGGCCCACCTGATGTTAAGTGGTAACCATCACCTATAAACAAAACATTGCCCCGTAGGTCACGCACAATAGGAACGTGCCCTACGATGCACTGCCCTGCGTCCATCAACTTGAGGCATACAGATGTTAAGCCTCATGTGCCTGTAATTACACCGGCGACCACACTCTTCAAACCGAAACACAGCGTTGCTGCTTGGCGGCAGAATAAGGCGTGGTGGTAGTACTTCCCCGGACGAGCCCTTCACAAAGAGCTCTACTACTCTGACTGACCCCACCCTAATAATGAGGCTTTTATACAGCTTAAAAGCGGTTTATAAACAGCTTCCTTTGTTGTGAACTACTCAAGAATCCTGTAACAAACTACGTCACGGTAGAGTTACTTCTATCAATGATACGTAAATTACTCGTAAATACATTAATTCTTCATAAATTATGCTTTGACTGTATCCTAATAATATATTTATTATTGGTGTTTTTGTAACTCAATTTCAATTTTTAACAAGTACTTATGTATTATTTTGGATTTTATAAATCCAATTCACTACGCTGAAATAAAAACACACACCGACACGGAAAAACAGCATGGTAAATCCTAAATTCGGGTTTTTCCTCTTGGGGCTTTTGGGCCTTTAAGGCTTCGACAACACCTAATTTTCCTCTCACTCGCACGATTCGGCATTTTGAAAGATATAAAATCACTAATCCCAATTTCACAAAATTGCAAACAACCATTTCATGTGCAATCACACTGCACACATTTTAGTAAAAATTTCATTTTGATCGATACATATAAGTTTTCCTATTCAAAAGTTTGTACGAAAACTAGAAAAGCAAACTTTTAGGTAGGAAAACTTACATTTATCAAAATATTTTTTTTACCAAACTGTGTGCAATCAACAACAACAGCACAGAGATACAAAATTACAAATCAGCACATTCATAAGCTCTATACTACTACCTACTTAAAGTTTAAAAAGTTACTTCTAAAAATATCACATTATACTAAACTAAAAAGGCTAAGGATTCTACATTTAGTAAGTAGGTACCTATGTGCTGGTGTGTTATTATATTATATAAAACACACCGTGGTCGCGTGGTGTTGAATAGGAAGATATCAAAAAAATACTTTAAACCTACTTGTGTCGCTTCCATCATATTTGACTTGAGTATACTCGTATATCAATAAATCATCATATTTGACTTGATTTGATCAATAAATTAATATTCAAATAAATAATGTATCTCCATCCGGGAGGAAATCTCATACAAAAGCTTATAATATATCATTGAATGTCTAACCTGTCTGGTATCTGTGTCAGCCCGCAGTCAGTTTCAAAGTTCGACGTATCTAGACTTTTCAATTGCGAAAAAATAATAACTAGTTGTGTATAAGATATAGGATACTAACATTTTTAAACCCTAACACAACTGCATAAGGTTAAATATAGCTTAGAGGCCGTTTAAATATTTGGCTCGAATATAGCTATTATAGTGTGGCAATCTTAAGGCTCCGGTGACAGCGGCTCGCAATTTCGAGGTGCGATTGGCTATTATTTCATTTTATTTCATTTCGGGGAGGTTTTTTGAAAGAATAATTCTAAAGAAACACGCATAAATACTGTTCGAACACAAATAATACAATAATATAAGGGAAACATGCCCGAATCAGAAATCATTTTGGTATTAGTATGTTTGGTCTACGTTTACCTAATACCAAAATGATTTCTGACTCAAGCAGATTTCCCTTATATTATTGTATTATTTGTGTTCGAACAGTATTTATGCGTGTTTCTTTAGAGTTATTCTTTCAAACAACCTCCCCGAAATGAAATAAAATGAAATAATAGCCAATCGCACCTCGAAATTGCGAGCCGCTGTCACCGGACTCTTAAGTTTATACGTTGTACTTGCACGCTTTGTTGAGTTACTTCTCTTGGCATGGACCACCTAGATAATACATACATAAAATGCTTATTGTAGATATAAATCTACAATATGTATGCTGGAATTTAGCTAGGACTAGTTATTCGCCACCTGCGGTTGAGTTAGACCTAAAAGTTAGACCTTAAAGTTCTGATAAGAAATCGTATTGGAACTTATGAGAATACCATGTCTGCCGCCGTCTAATGTTTTGCTAAAACCTAATTAAGTAATAAAATTTTTGAGGTTTTTGTAAAACAATCACAAAGAATCTACCAAGAAACTAAAAACATAACTTTTAAAGATACCAGTACCAATGCTTGTCCATATTCCCATAGAATTTAAAGCATGTTAAAGTGAAAAAACTAATTTCTCCAAAAAACTTCGTAATTTTGTTTTAACATCTGCATGAGTGTTCTGGATTTGTACTTAAAATTATTGTAAGTGGGAACGGGAGGGTTTGAGATGTTATAATTGTTAGTTGGTTCTGTATGTTAGGTAAAGGATTTCGATTAGTCAAAATAAGTTATAAGTGAAACCAATAAGAAAGAACTCACCTTGTCGACGAAGAAGCGATCCAATAAAAAGTCAGATATCGGATTAACACTGCATTAAAAGCACGAACACTTTGTCTCTGAGTCCAAGAACAAGAGAAGATTACAAACACCTGTATGTCACAGGAAGTCCAGAAGTTAGTATAGTAAAGCCTTGTGTGGGTGTATTCCAGGGGGTGGATGCTGACAGCTAAGAGCTTCGGGTGCCGGCGGCGCGCGGGTGGCGGTCCAGCGTCCGGCCGCACTACGCGCCTCGCAACGGTAAACTGGCTGGCAGCGCCAACACAGCCTCTCCCTCGCTTGTATGAGTGCCTCCAACCTCCCTCCCGAACGGATAGTACCGTACGCCGCGCTTATGTCTTGGTAACATTTATTAATCTTTTCGTTGTGTGCCGTCGAACCTGCGTCTGTGTGGAGTCTCTTTGGCACACAGGCTCAAGCAATATAGTGTTCTATAGAAGTGTGGGTGTTGAGTAGGTAAAGTAACTACCTATGCGTGCTTTGATCTTACGATTCGGTATGCACGGCGGCCGCGCGGCCGCACGTAGCGCTGTGGCTATACCTTACTTCTATAATGTCTACTCAATATAATTTTAGTTTGGGTTTGTGCAACAACACACGTCGTGCTAGCGAACTATCTAGGCTAGGAACCGGTATACAAAGCACCTACCGCCGCAAAATGTATGATCTTCAATCTGGATATTAGTTACCCACCTTCCTACCTCTATTACCTATAAAGGTACCTATTAATCGAAAACCCACCTAGGAACATAAAACAGGCTAATACTTTTTACCTAATTTCATGTAAATTATAAATTGCTAAATAATAAAAAAAAACAGAAACAGCTTCACGACTTTGATCCCCAGGCACGGTAGATATCCCTTCAGATCTCCCAGTACCAAGTAGGTACTAATTCAAGATTCTTTGAGGATGTCTAAGGGGGGTAGTCAGAGGTACGTCCAAACATTACATTTGGCACATACCCACATTTTGCAGTAGTTAGTATTCCATACGTGACAGGTTGCAAGCCCATCGCCGCTGTTAGAATACTAACTGGTTTCCTCACGATGTTTTCCTTCACCGTTTAAGAGCACTGGCATTGCGCACATACATTTTTCGATAGAAAAATCCATTGGTGCACGACCGGATTCGAACCTGCGACCTTACGATCGGAAGGCGGGGTCACTCCCACTAGACCACCGGTGCTAAATAATATTTTGAAATAAAAACTAACCATGCTAGACAATTTTACCAACCTCAGTCGAGCGATGGTTTAGTGAGAGCGAAGCCCGCCTTCTGTTCCTACGGTCGTAGGATCAAATACCTACTATTCTATACGAAAATGTACAATGCCAGTACTAGGTACCAGCTTTCGTGAGGAAAGCAGTAGTTAGTATTCTAGCAGCGGCGAAGGGCTTGCAACTTGTCACTTATGGAATACCAACTATCTATGTAATGCAAAATTTGGGTAGTTAACTTAAGTGCCAAAATACTTGGACAACCTTAGGGGCGTCGGCGGCGTCCTCAAAGAATCGTAAGATGGTAGGTGCCTATGGGGTTCAAAGTCGTGAATATGTTTCAGTTTATAAAAGATTCAAAAGTTTCTCAGCTTTTTAGATTGAAAACATCATCATTTCTTAGAATAAAAATCACATGCTAACTAAAATCGTCACTCAATTACCTACTTAGCTACCGTCAGACGGGGTGACTGTGTGCCACATTTCTAGGATATAATTCAGTTTTAGCAAAGCCAAAATAATAATACTTACCAAAAAAAATATCTTTAGATATTATATTTGACGACCTCAGTGGCGCAGCGGGCGAGAGTCCGCCTGGGACGCAAGAGGTTGCGGGTTCGATTCCCGCCTCGGAACAAATTTGTGTACGATCAGAAATTTGTTCCGTTGGTCTGGGTGTTTATATATAATAAAAAATCTATCTATGTAAGTATATAATGTATTAAATATATCAGTCATCTAGTACCCATAACACAAGCTTTGAGTAGCTTACTTTGGGGCTAGATGATGGTGTGTGATTGTCCAGCATTATTTATATTTATTTTCATGTTCTATCACTATTAATCATATACCTACCTACTCATACCCACTTTGGCAGAAAAAAAATGGTAGTTAGTAGGTACCTAGCAGAGGGGTTATCAGAGGGGTTTTACCTACCGGAGTGAGAATGTGCACTTCACAAAATTTCCTTCATCTAACTCAATGTTCACTCAAAAATTTTAAAAGCACATTGAAAATTTTATTTGGTCTGAGTGAGTTCAAAAATGGTACAATCAAATTAAAAACAAATACCTGCATGAATGTTGCCATGCAAAAATTACAAAAATGATTGATTTTTTTTCACCACGGATTTTTAGAAAAAAGCTTTGAAATAGTTTCTTCCGTATACATTTTATAAGGTCTAGCCCCAATAGGCCGCTTCTTCTGCTGTGGCATTATGTTAGCGCTGAAACGTTCTGTCGCTCCAATGTTGTCGCTCCGATGTTGTCGCTCCGATGTTGTCGCTCCGATGCTGGCGGCGTGTTAGCATAAGTGTGGCTGGTATTGCTGCTCTTGACTGTCTGCAGTCAGTCATCCGCGTCCAGCGTAGTTTATGTTGGTTTTGATAGTGTTGTCGCATCCATGTGCGTAGCTGCGAGTGCCTGCGAGAATGGCAGAGGAAGGAAAGGTGCTGGTCTTTCGGTTAATGTTTCCGATCCTCTTCTGGCCAGCTCGTCAGCGGTGTCATTTCCAAGGGATCCACTATGTCCTTTTATCCATTGTAGAGTCACCGTGTATGAGCATGGAGTTGTAGTTGTGGCTCTCCAAGGCTCTGAGTATGGCTGTGCTATCGGAGAGGATGCGGAAGTAGTTGTCGATTCTTTTACTTTACGGTAAGTATACGAGTAAATTGGAGATGAGGGGTTATTAAAATATCGGGTTTTTTAAATGGGGCAAAAATAAAAAAAGTTGCACAAATAAAAAGTTACATGTCATATATTATGAAAGGGCTTGGTTTGGACATTCTAAAACCATTAGAATTTTTTTTCTAGCTTTAGACGCTTTTTGAGATACAACAATAAAGTTAAATTAAGGTAAACCCAAGAGCTCCCATTTCTAAGTTTCGTTGGCATCAAGGTTATTCTACTGGTTGGATAGTTCCAATGGTTTTTTTTTGTTGAAATAAATTAAGAATACCTACTCACCTACGGAGCCGAGACATGGCCGCACACAAAGGAGCACATGCATAAGATAAGAGTAACACAACGGGCAATGGAGAGCGCCATGCTCCGTACCTATATCACTTCTGGACCACGTACCTACCTAATGTCGAGATTCAGCGCCGCAAAAAAGTCGATGTGGGTACGCGAATCGCGAAACTGAAGTGGTGGTGGGCTGGACACTTGGCAAGAAGGGACGACGGGAGATGGACGAAGGCAACAACAGAATGGTGGCTAAGGGATGCTGAAGAAATGGAAGACCACCCGCCCGTTGGTCAAATGACATTGTAGCAAGTGCTGGAAATGTATGGATGAGACTCGCAAGGGACCGGAAAGAAAAGAGGAGGCCTAATACTCAGCAGTGGGTGCAAACGGGCTGAAATGATGATGATGATGATGAAATTAAGAAGATATTTGGTTCTCATTAACTGGTGATAACGACCTGTTCTGATGATGGAGTCAAGGTCTGTTTAACGGAACTCCTCTCCAATAAATAGGCCAATTCAGATGCAACTTGGTTACCATACCTACTTAGTTGTAGGTGGCAGCCAGAGACAAGTCCAAACACAATATCTGGACTTGCCTCTGACTACCACTTACTTATATTTTCCGAGCGTTCGCGTCGCGTCACGAAATCTCAGTTCGTGGCGAACTACTAGTTATTATAAGTAGTTTTTGTTTAAAAGTAGGCTAACCCCGTTTAGGGACCTAGGTAAAGCAAAGCGGAATTATCTATACAGAATGGCCAAAAAATTGTGCATCAAACGCAACTAGGGGTAGGGGTAGATGGGGTCATCAGATTCAGCTCTACTAGCTTAGCTGCCATCTGTCTTTCCCACAGGTAATTATAGTGCAAGTTATTATTAGAGCTTTGCTTGTGAAGATGGCGGCGTGGCGCTAGTATTGATAGGAGTAGCTTTAGGATTTTATGAAATTCCAATTACATGCTGAAAGATCTATTTTAGTTTATAATAAATTGAAATAGATTATTACGTTAGGTACTAGATGTGGTACTGTGCCGGAAACTAATGGTTTATTATTTTCGCCTTCCTTTTGTTTGATAATTCGATGCGCCATCTAGCAGTGGAGGTCAAACTAATAGAAACTATCATAAAAAACACCTCGATCCTCAATTATTTGGCAATGGCAGCACTGTTTGATTGCCAGGGCTGCCATTTGTACGATTATAGTCGTATTTGTACGATAACGATCTAAACATCGCAATCGTAGGTTCAGGAAACGTACGATTTTTTTATACTTTGTTATATTTTTTACACTATTATAATGGTCACAAGTTTGGGTTTTCTTTGTTCCGTGACAATTTCGTATAAAATCAAACTCCTTTGTCTGACTGAACCGTAGAAGGAAAACAATTTCTATGCTCTGAACAATAATCCTACTAATATTAAAAATGCGAAAGTTTGTAAGTATGGATGGATGGATGGATGGATGTTTGTTACTCTTTCACGCTGGAACGGCTGAACGGATCTGGATGAAACATGGCAGAGAGATAAATTATAGTCTTTTTATTTTTGACGACCTCTGTGGCGCAGCGGGTGAGAGTCCGCCTGCGACGCAAGAGGTTGCGGGTTCGATTCCCGCCTCGGAACAAATTTGTGTACGATCTGCAGAAATTTGTTCCGTAGGTCTGGGTGTTTTCTATGTATAATAAAAAAATATCTATCTATGTAAATATATAATGTATTAAATATATCAGTCATCTTGTACCTATAACACAAGCTTTGAAGCTGACTTTGGGGCTAGATGATGCTGTGTGGATTGTCCAGCATTATTTAATTATTATTTATTTAATATTTATCCCGTGGGAATACCGTGATTTAAATCCGCGCGGGTGAAACCGCGGGGCGCAACTAGTAAACAATGAAATTGTTATTTTCTTCTAAACCGTGCAGGCTCTTGTAATAACTGATGCGCTTCTGTGGTGTTATTTATTAGAAATGAGAAAAGAAAGTGATAATAAGCGTTCTCGTACATACTCATAAAAAAAGTTATTGCAGAGGTGATTTTTGGTTTCTGAGAAGGAGGTAGGTACATAATATGCATAGTAGGTATAGTTTTTTCAAATGAGCAGTTTTTTTATTATTTATATCGATGATTATTGTAGGTACGATTTTTTGTTTCAAATTCTCCTAGGGCGTACAACTTTTTTAATGCTGTGGTACGATTGCGGCATATTTTCACCTGGCAGCCCAGCCTGCAATCTGCCTGCCTGCCTGCATGTAAATTTTTTTTTATTAAATGGCATCCCTGCCGGGTTTGCGAGCTACGTACAATTTGTGTATTTTGTAATTTATCAAAATTTAGTGTAAACAATGAGTTTTTTTAAATATAAAGTGAAAAATTCATAAAGCAATTTTATAACTCGTCGTTAGTGTTAAAGTTTAGGTGTTTTATATGTTTTTTCTATTGATGTGAGGTTCTCGTGCTTTGTCTTCGTGTGTGACAATACTCAAAATGGCGCATCAACTAGCACCGTCTGTAAATTGTTCATTAGACGACATTGACCTCAGCGCGCTAAAGGTAAACTTTTGAATGATGATATTACTATTGTATGCTTCTAAACTGGGATCCTAAGACTTGAGAGCTAACGGCGTAAAGAACTGACGAAAGGGCAATGATCTCACAGGGCGTGAATCATAGCAAGGTTCACTTTGCATTGACATGCCTATATCAATGTTTCTATTTCAGATAATTTTTTAAATTTCAGGATCCTGCTGGTATTTTTGAACTCATAGAGGTAGTCGGAAATGGCACCTATGGGCAGGTGTACAAGGTATGTGTAGCAGTATCACAATTACTCATAGAATTGATTTACTGTCATCATAATGCACCTTAGTAGACTACTATGTGCACTGTACTCTTGTACTGTATCTTCTGGTAATGTTAGGTATGTGTTGTATGTGGGTGGAAAATGAAGTATGACTGAGGTGTAATTGACTGTGCCTACCCATAAACGAGAAATTAAGTCTAATAGGCCCTAATAAAAACATATCAATTAGTTAGTGATGAGGGAACAATGTCAATGAACTTTGTTCTTACTCTCTACATTTTGATACATTGATGAACAGCTCAACACTGTACAATACCAAACTATTTATTATGACCTAAGTACTGTTTTTACTAAGTAACAATACTATTTTTATTTAGGGTAGGTACCTACTATAATTTCTAAAGTTATAATCACTTTATAATAATCAAACCAGGCATGCATGATGGCTTACCTTACATCGATGGACCTAATAACTAGTACCTAATAATAAGTACAGTAGTAGTAGTGGTTTTCTGTTATTTGAGGTTGCTACCTGACAACAAGGCTGATTTAATATTATACCTACCTACTCATTAGAGTATTCACACAGACACAAGAAAAGAATGGTTGTATTTAATAGTGAATAACAGCTAAGCATTTTAGCCTAGTTTTAGTTAGTCATTGTTATCTATAACTGTACCTTTCCTCATTTAGCAGAATTGTTTATCAAAATACTTATCAATTTTAGGGCCGCCACACAAAAACAGGGCAGCTTGCTGCCATCAAAGTTATGGATGTCACGCAGGATGAAGAGGAAGAGATAAAGCTTGAAATCAATGTACTAAAAAAGTATTCAAATCATCGTAATATTGCAACATACTATGGTGCTTTCATCAAAAAGAGCCCGCCTGGGAAAGATGATCAACTTTGGTTGGTTATGGAGTATTGTGGTGCTGGTGTGTGTTTTGACTTACTTACTTTTATTGTGTGAAAAGCCATAAATTATATTTAAACCATTGCTGTATTAAGTAACTAAAAACTTATTTAGAAAATCTAACTAATTATATTCATTTTAGGATCTGTGACTGATTTAGTAAAGTCTACAAAAGGACAATCCCTGAAAGAAGAATGGATATCATACATTTGCAGGGAAATCCTACGGGGTCTGAGTTATTTACACTCCAACAAAGTGATACATAGAGATATTAAGGGACAAAATGTCTTACTTACAGACAATGCTGAAGTTAAACTTGGTAAGAAAATTAATTTATGAAATTACTTTGAGTTGAGGAACCAGGATCAAAGGGTTATAAATATAATATACATTTGGTATTATCATGCTTTTTAACTGACTTAAAAAAGATTAGGAGGTACTCAATTCTACTGGTTTTTTTATGTTTGTTACCTCATAACTTTTTACTGAGTGGACTGATTTTGTTTTTTTTTATCAAAAATGTGGTCCCATTTAAATTTGAGTAGTATACAGGGTGTCCCAGAACTCATCGTCAAGCCGAAACGGGGCGACAGGATTAATTGTAAACATCATGAGAAAAATCCGAAGTCAGTAGTTTAAGTGTATTTTCCAGTGCATTTAAGGTCATTTTTTTCTAGAAGAACTTTGAACCTTCCTGAAGTATGCCAAAGAGCGAATTAATAATTAGTGCAGTGTCTCTGTGCTTTAATTTTATAATTTTGTATTACAGTTGATTTTGGAGTGTCAGCACAATTGGACCGAACCATAGGTAGAAGAAACACATTCATTGGCACTCCATATTGGATGGCACCAGAAGTCATTGCTTGTGATGAGAACCCCGATGCGACGTACGACAATCGCTCTGACTTGTGGTCTCTTGGCATCACAGCGCTTGAGATGGCTGAAAGCCAACCACCATTATGTGATCTTCATCCAATGAGAGCTCTGTTTCTCATTCCAAGGTACTTAAAATCGAATTTGGGCTAGTATTTCACTTTAATTTGTAGCTCTCTGTAACAACCAATTTTATTACAGAAACCCACCACCACGCCTGAAGTCCAAAAAGTGGGCTAAAAAGTTTCACGGCTTTATTGAAACTGTTCTAGTGAAAGACTATCATCAGCGACCTTATACTGAACAACTCCTGAAACATTCATTCATCAGGTAAGTAATTTAATTTGTCAAAGAATGATAACAGGATATGTAAAATATGATAAAGAACTGAAATTCGAAAGTCACTGCAAATTATCAAATAATTAGATAACTTGGTTATTGGAATTCATCATCAACATGTAGATAAGGCTAATGGAACTATTCAAGTGACACTAGTAGCATTTAACTAAAATAAAGGTACTAAAAAAAGGTCACATTGAATTCTAAGTCCAGGATAAAACAACTTGATAAGGTTTGAGACTGTAAACCCCAAATAAACTCTTGTTATCTTTCTCACATCTCTTAGATCTTGCTAGCAGGAAATAGATGCTAGCTTAATCTGCTTACCTAGTTCAGCAAAGACCTCTACTGTCTCTCTGGTTTAAAGAAAATTTCTAATCTAATGACTACACTTATTTTATGTTGACACTAGTTGCGCCCCGTGGTTTTACATGCGCAGATCCAAGTCCCGGTGTTCCTACGGGATAAAAAGCCTATAAATGTGCTATTCCAGACTATAATCTATCTCTGCCGCCAAGTTTCATCCAGATCCGTTCCGGCGTGAAAGTAACAAACATTCATCCATATTTACAAACTCGCGATTATAATATTAGTAGGATTTCTAATCTAAGACTAACTTTATGTTGACACTAGTTGCGCCCCACGGTTTCACTCGCGCTGATTTAAATCCCGGTATTCCCACGAGATAAAAAGTAGCCTATGTGCTATTCCACACTATAATCTATCTCTCTACCAAGTTTCATCAAGATCCGTTCAGCCGTTCCGGCGTGAAAGAGTAAGAAACATCCATCCATACTTACAAACTCTCGCCTTTATAATAGTAGTAGGATTTCTAATCTAACACTACACTTACTTTACGTTGACATACAGCCAGATGTCAAGAATATCTCATAAGAAAACACATTGAAATCTTTGTTTTACAGAGATCAGCCAACCGAGCGGCAAGTGCGGATACAGCTCAAAGATCACATAGACCGATGCAAGAAGCGGAAGCAGGATAACTCTGTCCGGGAGGAGTACAAGTACTCTGGCTCTGAGGGCGAAGAGGAGGAGAACGCGGTCGCCGGTGAGCCGTCGTCGATCGTGCACAATGCGGCCGCGCACCAAGGCGGCGATACGCTGCGTCGCAACTTCCAGCAGATACAAGAGGGAGTCAGGTTTGTGGTCACCTTACGGAGTTCTGACTGCTCTTTATTAACTGTGTTGCTGAGACTGAGACGAGGGCTCTTCTTTTGGTAATTGACATACACTGCATTGCTGGAGCCTTATGCACTATGACCATTTGCGGCGCGAGCTCGGCTAAGACAAGGCAGTCGGTGTCATACGGTCAGGGCGAAGTATCTCCTATGTCTTAAAGAATAAAGTCCAACATCAAGTTTTGACGTTTCACGGTTTGGGGCAAGGAGCCCCAGAGTTGTCAGGAGCCTAAACTTAGATTTACTGACGACCTCTGTGGCGCAGCGGGCGAGACCATGCCTGCGACGCAAGAGGTTGCGGGTTCGATTCCCGCCTTGGAACAAATTTGTGTACGATCTGCAGAAATTTGTTCCGATGGTCTGGGTGTTTTCTATGTATAATGAAAAATATCTATCTACGTAGTATATAATGTATTAAATATATCAGTTATCTAGTACCCATAACACAAGCTTTGAATAGCTTACTTTGGGGCTAGATAGTGCTGTGTGGATTGTCCAGCATTATTTATTTATTTATAGATGGTATTTTATAAATCATACTTAAGATAAAAAAAAATACTTAAACCATTGCCATCTATTGCATCAGTAATGACAAATATAACACTAACGGGGCTAATTCAAAAGGAATTAATGCAACTTTTTTAAGTATAATGTACCCCATTCTTATTTTTGTTCAGTCTTACTTTAAGTAGGTACCTACCGGGCGTACGACATGGTGAACCTATGGGATCAGATAATCCATTATTCTTATTTCTAGTAGGCACTTGTGTAGAATTTGGATGCAATCATAGCTCGTCACCGAGCTGTCGTGAGGTGCAAAATCAGGGGATGTGTTTTGGTTAAACATTTAGAAATTGGACGACACTTTACACACTGCGTAATTTTTTAGTCTTGTGTGTTTTTGGGCGTGGTCTGTGTACTTAATAGTTACGCAATAGTATAGTACCTCCTCTCAGTGATAGCTTTTGCTGTGGTTATTATTTATTAACGATATATCTAACACACTAGACCGGCTGAGCCTCAACCGCAGCCTCCGCCCAAACGCAACAGTAAGCGCGAGGAACGCGAAGAGATTCCAGGTAATGCCAATGAAACTTACTTTCTTTTACAGGACTCTCCGCAAGTTTGCTAATTATCGATGTTTATTGTCATAAAAAAAAGCTCTAGCAAATTTTTGTTCTTGTTCAAATTACAGTTTGTAGCTATTAAACGGTACCGGACACTTAGCAAGGATTATCATCAGTTTTTTCAAAGTGATCCTTGTGATTTTACTCAATAAAAACCATTTTTTTAAACGTTACAGACAATGATGACAAAGATTTCTGTCATTCAGAACCACTCAATTCTTATCCGAGATTAAAGCCAGAATTATATTTAACCCACGCCGCGTGTCGCAACGCGTGGGTAAGCTATCGGTTACATACATTTAGTACTGGATTGATTACATTAGTCCCGTCCCGCGTGTCGCAGAGCCTGCTGACGCCACGCAGACCGAGCGATTTCGATCGGCGTGGGGTCGGTGGTGGGGGTTGTGACGCGTCAGCTCAGTCGGGTCTAGTGTAATAGCGCGTGGGTACGCGCAGACAGCCGAGTGGCGACGTACAACAGCTTAACATAAGCAGGTGTGCCAGATTTTCATCAAAATCCGTATCCGAGTCTGAAGAAAACATTGTAGACGTTTACTCCAAAGGCCACCACTGTACTGACTGAGACGAGTTTTCGTGAGGCCGCGCGGCGACACGACACGCAAATGTAATAACCCGCCGTTGCGTCAGGCAGCGTGGCGACACGCGGCGTGGGTTAAATATAATTCTGGCTTTAAGCATATCTGTCCTTGAAAATTTTATTGCGATGATTAAAGCTTTACATATTGGATCGAACTACGTCACAAAGCACAGGAACAATTTATCAATTCAATTCAATTTATTTATTTCAGATGTCAATCCAATTTAAGTCAATTTATCGTGTGGTTACTATGAGTGGTATCATCTTGATTAGGGAAGCAACTTGCCAAGAGTCCGGTTTCTGCTTTATTGTCAGGTGACTTTGTCTAACTTGTTGTGATGTTTGCTAGAACCTGGCCCGCCGGCGAGGCCAACCATTCCTCAAAGACTGATCGTTGTGCCCGATCCACAGGCGCAACAGCACAATAGATATAGGTAACGTTAACTAAAATGAATTTGATACTAACTAGCTACTGACTCTGTGGGATTTGACCCTCATTCATTATACAATCTAGATTTTACTGTTGTTGGGTGGTCTGGCCATAGAATAGGACGCCTAAATCAGCATTTCTGAGTACCAATATTGAGGATAGCAATCTGTTTGCTAAACGTATTGTGGCCAAACCACATGGTGTTTGTGGTTCATATATCTAATAGCTGCTACTCAAACAAACATTTCATTTTACTATAAGACAAATGGCACTGACTTCTGTACCTACTCCAACTCTGAAGTCCAGTTTCTGTCATACAGAAAATGTCTATAAATTTGTATGTCTATTACACTGATCTGTATTATACAGAGATCAGTGGTCTATTAACATTTATTATTATTATTAGACTGTGTGAGTGTGCAGCAATTGTCTACTGCTAATTTCTCATTCTAATTACATAGGTACACCTACATTATTACCATAGAAATTCCCACGGTGTAATTAAGTGAGCTAGAGCTGAGACTGACAGCTTAACATGCCCTTTGAAGCACCGAAGCTGGAAATTCTGTTTTTTTTTTGTTGCTTGAATAAGTTGGAAAGTGTGATAGGTTTTCACTCCGAACATACATAAACTTCGCATTTTTATTTATAGCGGACTTTACGAAGTAGTTTTTCATAACTATCACAATCAAAATGTTTTTTTTTTAATTATTATGATTGTGACATCGTTTAATATTGTTTGAACAATTTATCACCTTCTTCGTCACCTCAAAAGTTCGAAGTTTGTATTGATAACCACTATATTTTACACACAAACTTTTTTAACTGAGCTAACAGCACACTTGGTAGTACCAATACAAATTGTTTGTTTTTTTTTCCAAATGATGATAGTTGGTGGGATTCATAGACGTTTGTTTTGTATCTGGGTGTTGTTTGAGTATTTTATCAGTTATCTGGTTCCCATATTAATAAGGCCGCGTTTATGCCGACTGTGAGCGGGCGCTACGCAGTTTACCGCTTCTTCAACCAGATACGTTTCATTCACACCGGACCAAACACTCACGTTCTCACAAGGGCCGACAGTGAGCCTGTTTACAATCAGCGGTTGACAATACGTTTAGTGTTATATGGCTTTAGTTTGTAATAAGATGACCATGAAGCTTATCAGAAATCAATCAAAGTCATTCCTCGCTACTTTAAAGAGTTGGGCTAGCTGGGGTGAGGTTAGCAGGGGGCCAATACATCCCTTTGCAGGACGTCAGTGCAGGTCTTATCCCAAAACATGAATTAGAGATTAGTTGGTGCTGTGTGAAATGTCCGCCATTTATTGATATGATTGATGTGACAGGCCTTTGCCTCCCACGCCGAAATCGTCGGGCTCATCAAACAGCTCGGGCTCCAACAATGGCACTCCGCCAGCGAGCGGCCCGCAGCCTCCACAGCGCAGTTCGCATCACCTCTTCAAACCCATGGTACGTACTGAGGACCGCTTGCTCAACGATTACTAATAATCGTATTTAGCGAGACACTAATCGCATTTCGAAAGATAATCACAATTACGTCTTGCACTAGATAAAATATGCAGCTAAACATGCTTCATACAATGAGAAATGGAAATGCTGACGCTAATTCTGCTTAGTTTGGTAAATGTTTCAACTAAATTAAAATCAGATCTTTGTACAACCGGCCCTAAGACATACCAAACTTATGTTTAGTTCCTATAACCTGTATTAGCAAAATGTGCATCTGTTAATAGCAATACGGATCGACGTCCTCTGAATTATGCAACGGGTATTCGTAGAATAAAAGAACGAGGCATTTTAGATTACATAAATCCTATGAATAAATAATAAGTCCATAAATTGTGTTAGGTTCGCGTCGCGAGGTTTGTCAAAATTTTACCGCGCACAGTTGATGAGTTGACCAACATGGGGTTGTCAAAAAGAATACAAAATAAAACGTGCTTATAGTTAAATAAAAACCAAACAGTTTTGGATTTTTATCATTGTATTGCTATACCTAGTTTTGCTCTAAGTATAACATGTAATTTATTGGCTTTTTGTTTTTATTTTCATGTCACGCTGTTTACCTTTATTTGCACACCTGATTACTGCAGCTTCCACCGAGAAGGCCAGAGGTTTGTTCTCTATATTTATACCTAGTACAATGACCGCCAAATTAGTTGGAATCTGAAGCAAGCCGCATTCAACAATTAAATATTTGTAGATTACAGTTTCTAGCTCTGAATTAAAAAAGCAATATTTAACATGGTCCTGCACCACTACACTTCTGCTTGAAGCTACTTATTGGGACACAGTATTATGTCTACACCCTAAAACAATAGACGAATTTTCTTACAATTTTAACTCAAAAAGTTAATACGAAACTTCGTTAATCGTTTTGCAGTAGACTTGAACACTGGGTGTCCCAATAAGTAAGTGCCAAACTGAAGTGAATAATACTACCCTAGATGAATAATCTGCGCTAGTATTGAAAATGCGACGCTATGTAACTATTGATCAGATAATCAACTCATTTGACTGCTATAAGCACATATAAATACTTAACTGATTGTCATGCAAGTATTTCATTGATATTATTTGATATCGTTTCATTTCAGGATTTGGATAAGTTAGCGCAACAACTTAACGAATTGGGAGTAGTATCTGGCAACGAACCACCAAACCGACCGCCGAGGGCTCCTACCAATGGACAAGGTTTAAACGCTATATTTGACTTACTCGTATACTTACTTTTAGCTCTGTGATAGTTTGTTTTCCATACATGGTATACTAGCTGGGTTTTCGCTGCGCCCTTTTTGTGCATTTTTCGATAAAAACCGAATTCAAATACACTGAAAAACATGAAGCAACTCTTTCAGAAATCAACGTCGGCGGTGTATTATTTTGTAGTAATTTAGGGACCTCTGGAAGTACCAAAAAAAATATCAATCTGATTTTGACATTGTTGCAGTATTTATTGGTCAATTATACTGTTGCATTATGCAATAATATGTGTGGTCACAGGTCCTCCGGTGGAGCGCACGGAGCGCGCGCCGGCCGAGCCGACGTTCGACGACTCAGACACGGACTCGGACGCCGAGGAGAGCGGCGGCCGCGTGCGCAACGACGGCACGCTGCTGGCTAGCGACCCGCCTAAGCCGCTGTGAGTACTTACTTACACCATACTTACTGACAGTTATCTCAAGGTTTGGTAGTAGAGCTCTTTGTGAAGGCCTCATCGGTAAACCACTGTGAGTACTTACGCTGACCTGCTGGAAGAAATGTCAAGGTAGAAGAAGCGGTGTAGTCTACTACAGCTCTCTTTGTGAAGGCCTCTCCCGTAAAACTCTGTGAGTACTTACACTGCCTTATAAATTGACATGTCAAGGTTTGGTAGTAGAGCTCTTTGCGTTAGATATACACACTTAATTTAATTTTAATTTATTCAAAAACTTAATTTAATAATTATTAATCGGCGTAATTGCTGGAAAATGGAAGAGGTTTTTGTCCAGCATTGGGACAATAACAGTTAATAAAAAAATTGAATTCAATTTTTATTCTTATTCAGTCTGTTACATATTTCAACCGTAATTATACATAAGCATATAATAAGCGGCGGCTCTATTTCTCATCTATCCATAATCTACATCAAAAAGTATCTCATCTTTACTCGTCAATGTGTTTTTATTTTTATTTGCCATAATTTTGGTTACTTTCATCCCATTTTGTTGGCCCTCCCCGTCCCTTTGGTTTGGTTTCGCTTGTCAGTCCCGAGTTCTGCTACAGGCCGGGCCTGAGCGCGGTGTCGGAGGACGCCGCGGCCGCTAACAGCGCGAACATCGCGGCCGGCGCGCCCACGCGACCGCTGCCGCCGACGCCGGACGACGACGACGCGCACTCAGACAGAACACTCGTCATGAAACGGGTAAGTGGACGACCCCGATCCACTCCGCGAACACAGCATACGTATATATAGTACGCAAGCAGTTGAATCACACAACTAAATAAAACGAGTCATTTAACTGGTTGTAAAGCTAAATCTATGCTAGCGACATTGCTGTTTTGTGCTAACTAATGTAAGCTGACATCCCTTATCGATCGCACCCTGCCGGGCTCTGCCTGCCATTGGTTTTATGTCCTAATTTATTTTCACGCCAAAGTAAGATTAGTGAGCATTGATAGTTACATTTAACTTCGATTACATTATTCATGTGTGTTTTTGTATGGGTCATGAAAACTTCAGAGGGAAAATACGGAGACCGATAAGAGGCAATCCGATGTTGACGAGGCTGTACTGCTGAAGGACTGGGACTTTGCCAGATTCTTCCCTTCGAAGAGCGCCGAAGACAAGGAAGAAAGACTGAAGGCCGCTAAGGAGGCTGAACAAAAACGAGTGCAGCTGCAGCGGCAATCCCGTCTAGAAATGGAAGACGCATGGACCAAATACAAAGGTATCGCGACTCCGCCCGCGCGACACAAGCAACTATTCCAGAGCCCCAGAGAGAAAAGCACGCAGGACAAACTCGCCGACCTTATAAAATACAAAAAGGAACAAGATACGGAATCGAGTTCTCCAAATCGTTTCTTTAGAGGGTTCAGAAGAGAGAATTCCGATCTTTTTCCGTTACCTAGTACGCGACACTCCGCGATATACATCCCAAAACATGACAGTCCAAAAGGAGCGCAGAAACCGTTGAGGTCCAGTGGCATTTTCAACAATTCTCGGAAACAAATCATAAAGCCGCCGGCATCTGGTGAACCAATTTTGACGGACTTCATAAAAATGAACGATAGTTTGAAGATGTCGGCACAAGGCGAGATCAAAAAGAATGACAAAAAAATTGCGAATACTAAGATCCAGGCCAATAATCCTAACGACGCGTTGAAGAATGTGGCCGCTTTGATCAGACAAGACAGTGAAGGCAACAGCCCGAGTCGACAAAGCAGCGTGAATAGCGACTCTCCGTCCACAAGTATTTGTTTCTCGAGCGGCACAACATTTGAAAAAGCCGGTACTCCTGATTTGACCGCTAACACTTTAGAAAACAATCAGGTAGAACAATCTCCATCTGACGCAAATATACACATGAAACCGCGCAGAGAAAAGACTGAATCCGATATAGTATTTCGCAGAAACTCCCAATACAATCGGCACTCAGAACTCTTGGCAAGTGGGCAGGAAGCGGTTCTCGCACAGGATCAGGTAATTTTCTCCCCGCTCAGGACAGTTTGATTAATACTTTTTATACTTACAATCTGGTATGAGGGATCTAACTGTTCTAACATAGAATCTAACATCTATATTACTGTATTCGTAAATGCTTGATTAAAGGAATGGTATTGAAATAGTATTTGGTTACTGGTAATATATTAACATAAGTATGTATAATATGCGTGGGAATGGTTTTAGGTTTTGAATGTGACATAACAACGTGATGTTTTTTCCATGTATGTATTTATGTGCGTAAAGTTAACTTTATTACTATAGTAATTTGCTCACACGTCTTACATTTTGGCGTGATCTATCCTCTATAAATATATTATAGTCGAATTGAGTTTTAGTAGTTGTATAGAGAAGAGATAAAAGATGTGTGTAATGTGCGAAGGAGATATAATTAGACAGTGTTTTTTATCGTATTATCTTAGATACACACGCCTTTATCATAGTATCCGTAACATATTCAAAGAGGTAGAATCATGACAACTAATAGCTAATTATAACAAAATATATATATATTTAGTTTTGTGCAGTACCGCTTAGTTGTTTTAACCCCCCATCTTCACCCCAGCTACTAACACATCGTTATGACTAACCGTTCACTTGTTATCTGTGCGCGGATACCGTCTTCCTGCCAAGAAAGAACAACTATGATCGACACGACTTAACATTAGGAATGGCTAACGAACAATGAAGCTGAACTGACTCATCTGATTTGTGAATGTGTTGCATGTTGGCTGCCGTTTGTGTTTGTCGCGCTCTGTTTGTTGTTTTGTTATTAACGCTAAAGCTACGTCATTGTTTGTCACCGTTTGTTTTTATTATTAACTATAACCATAATTACTTTGTAACCAGTTTGAAATTGTTCAATTCAGTCAATTTACTGTAATTTGCCTAGATAATATGATTACTTACCTAGTTCTATCGATCCCGTTCAATAGTTTTCTTAAGAGCCCGGCGACAGCGGCTCGCAATTTCAAGGTGCGATTGCCTATTATTTCATTTTGGCGAGGTTGTTTGAAAGAATAACTATCCAGTGACACGCATAAATACTGTTCGAACACAAATAACACAATAATATAAGGGAAACATGCCCGAATCAGAAATCATTTTGGTATTAGTATGTTTGGCCTTACGTTTACCTAATACCAAAATGATTTCTGACTCAAGCCCATTTCCCTTATATTATTGTATTATTTGTATTCGAACAGTATTTATGCGTGTCACTGGATAGTTATTCTTTCAAACAACCTCCCCGAAATGAAATAAAATGAAATAATAGCCAATCGCACCTCGAAACTGCGAGCCGCTGTCGCCGGGCCCTTAAGCCTGGTTTTATAGTCACGCTGCTAGACTCGCCGCTGGGCAGCGCGCTGTTAGGCTGGTTTAATATTCATGGTAAACTTGGCGCTGCTCAAGCGCGCGACTATAAAACGCAACGGAGATGTATGGGGTAGTACCATAGGCTAGTACAGGGTAGTACATACTCGTACATCTCCGAACGCGCGCGCACCAGCCAAACAGCGCTGCCGGAACGCGTTGGGCACTATAAAACCAGCCTTATACATTAATTTTTCAATAACCTACTTGTTTCAGTTTTGTAAACTAGATAAATCAAAACATTCGTATAGTTTTTCTTTATAGCGGAATTGGTTAATTGTATATTTTTTTTACACGCAATTTTTTTTGTAAATTGCCAAATATTTGACCGTAATCTCGGCTGATGTTAAATGATGATGCGGTAGACGATGTATCACACTACTTACCTTGAAGATAGTCTTCTTTGGAAAACATTCAAATTACAGGAAGAATGTTTACGAAGGTTAATTTATTTTGGTGCATCTAGGGTCGATCAAGTGGTGCGAACGAAGGCAGTGGATCACGTACCAGCTCAGTTCTTCCGGATCTGCTCAGCCAGGCCGGACAGCCAACGACCCCGCCTCGACACGACAAATCTACCAGCGAGGAGGTAAGATCACTACAACATTTGTATTATGACCCGATTCGACGTAGATACGCGTAGGACAAAGTATAGAATAGAGTATATTTTATCGAAAGCGAAAAACATTCCTAAGAAGTCGTTCTGTTCAAAGGGGCCATGTGTAAGTTATGTTTAGTGCAATGTCACAAAGTGAACCCTATGCAATGCCATATAAGGCACGTCTCGATGGACGTACTCTGTGAGGTAATGCAACTGTTATAGGCGGAGGTAACTGCTAAACATCAGGTGGGCATTCTGCTTCTTTCATGCAAAAATGAGACCATCGATTGTTAGATTTACTTAACGTTTCAATTAAAAAACAATGGTTACACATGTTGTTTGCTATATAAACTAATAAATGGGGAATTTTGCTCAGGAATGTCTACATATAAAAAGGCTTCAGTTACTAATATTGGAGTAGGTATGCGCTACTGTTTCATGCAACTCTTACGTACGAAATATGTAACGTCACTAGTTTTTAGCATATTCATAGTTATATTCGATTAGCAATCATCAAACATGTGCTTACATGGGATATAATGACACTGATAAAATAATTATCTGCCTAAGTTCATTAGTAACTTATGGAGCTTCCAATGCCAGAACTACTCGAGTCTTATTTACTATAAAGTCATTTTGTTAATCCTTTTAATATAATTCGAGATTTTGATATCATATTCCCCAATTAAATGTTGTTATGGCTATCTTGTTGGAAGCTCCACAGCTCATAATGGTGTCTAGCTTTTGGTATTTTATTAATAATGATGGTTGTCAATCATGCAAACTTCCCGGAGCCGCGACGCCCCCGGTTTGCAGGCACCGCTCTCGCTGCGTAAGTATTCAATGAATTGATGCAAGCAAGAAGACATGCTTTCTACGTAAAGGTCCTCATAGATTGTTTGTCGAAAGTTAGTTGTATCTTCTTCCTATAACGCATTATCTAGACGCTTTCATTATGTAAAACAGTTTGTTGATCATCGAATGCAGATCGATATTACCTCGGCTTTGATGGTAGTAAAGTTGAATAAGCTTAAATAACCGTAATAAGGTCGGAGGGTCTAATTAAATGCTGTATACCTACGCCGAAACATTTATATTATTAGCCATTTAGCTAGATTACTCAAATGTTTGAAATCAAGATAAATTTACGTAAAGTTCTACCAAAGAGTAATTTAATCAATAGGTATATGGTGGATTTATTTCGATTAACTAATGTTTTCTAAAATTATAATGAATCTGTTAGGTATTATAAATTCATTGCCTGCATCATATTCATGTGTCACACACGAATGAAGTAACTTCCATGTAGATAATCGCCATCAAGCAAATAACTTTCCAATGTATTTGGAATGACTAATAACTGGGAGATGGATTTGACTAACCGATCACCAATTAATGTTTAAATGATCTGGCAAAATAAAGTTGTTCACTGAGTATATTCGCGACATAATAAAATAGTGTTTTTATTTTCTTTTTCAGTACAGGCAAGCGATTGCAGGCGGCGCTTTGTCCCACCATCACCATCCATCAATCCCTCAACCGTCATCGGTCCAATCCACTCCTTCGAAATCGTTTGTTGCGAGCGCGGTTTCCCCGCACCCGCTGCAGCATTCCCCGTCCAACTCGTCTGTTGGCTCCCAACACCAGTTCCTTCCATTACAACAGAAGCAGCGATCGTTCCTCACGTTTGGATTCGGCGCTGGCTCTACGGGCAGCGGCGGTACGGCCGGCTCGGGTGGGAACGCTTCTCGTCGCGAGAGCCACGTCAATGTCAACGTCACACCCACAGGACATGACGTCTCCTCGGACACGCCTGAGATACGCAAATACAAGAAGAGATTCAACTCGGAGATTTTGTGCGCGGCTTTATGGGGTAAGTAAAGTAAATCTAATACCTTTATCCAGCAATTCTTGTTTATATAAAAATAATCTGAATCTCGGAAACGGCTCCACATATTTTCATGAAATTTGGTATGAAGGGGTTATTGTACAGTGCACGATAAGCATTACATTAGAATGAGACATTATTACGTTGATCACTTCAGGATCCGTAGTGCAATACACCAAGAAGAAATATTATATCAACAAAAAAAATTGCTTAATTTTATGTAATGTGTTTGTTTTAGGAGTGAACTTGCTTATCGGCACCGAAAATGGTCTGATGCTGCTTGATCGTTCAGGACAGGGAAAAGTTTACCAATTGATCTCACGACGTCGCTTCCAGCAAATGGAGGTGTTGGAAGGCCAGAATATTCTAGTGACAGTTTCCGGGAAGAAAAACCGCGTGCGTGTCTACTATCTAAGCTGGCTAAAATCCAAGATTCTACGGACCGACGGTCTTAGCGATGTTAGTATCTTATTACTATCTACAGACTACAGTAATCATATAGTTACCTATAGCTTCAATGATTTCGTAGCTCAACTTATATTGTGTATTAGTTAGAGGGCGAGATCTCAGCGAAACACTAGTAGGGAACAGTTCAGAGTTACTCTTGGACAAAAAGTTTTAAATCTCGACTCGTTTTAGTGAACAACACTCACTCGATCCAATAGTAGAACGGATTCGTTTATCATTCAATGTAACACAGCTGCCGTGCCTGGACAATACAACAGCCTGTTAGATAATCTTTTCATCATTTTTTTTATTTACTTCTCAGCTTATAGCATAATATGGAAATGATCATGTATCTGTTTGTAGCAAGCAGAGCGAAGAAATGGTTGGATTAACGTGGGGGAACTACAAGGCGCTGTTCATTTCCGCATCGTGAAATACGAGCGGATAAAATTCCTTGTGATTGCACTCAAAGACTCCATTGAAATTTATGCATGGGCTCCCAAGCCATACCACAAGTTCATGGCTTTTAAGAACTTTGGAGACTTACAACACAGGTAAACATACCAAGTTAATTGCAAATGCCCTTGCCTTATCCAATAGACAACACAATGCATGACAGCCCTCACATCTCAGTTATTAGCATCTCTGCTTTCTGCACTATAGATCGTGGGTTTGATCCCCACCTTTAGGTGTACAAAACATTTGTGTAATTAGTGGTCACAGCAATACTATTTAGTCCCAAACCAAGCAAACCTTGCACTCGGGCGGGACCCAGTGTCATTTTACTACGCGAGTGTACCTATAACATTGTGATCATGTTCACTAAATACGCTTCGCAACACACGCTAAAAATACATTGCTATAATACCTAATATAGTGTGAAATTCATATATTTTACAGGCCATTACTAGTTGATCTAACTATTGAAGAAGGCACAAGACTGAAAGTAATCTATGGATCAGCAGATGGATTTCACGCTGTTGATCTTGACACTGCCAGTGTTTACGATATTTATATTCCAAAGCATGTAAGTTGAAATAATATTTGGTTTACTATTATGATATTGAGTTTATTATTATGATAAAAACTGGGAAATTACAACAACTTACTTTTACAGGGCGCAATTATTCCACATTGCATTGTACCGCTTCCAAACTCCAATGGCGTACAGTTATTATTATGTTACGATAATGAGGGAGTCTATGTCAACACCTATGGGCGCGTCAGTAAAAATATAGTACTTCAAGTAAGTAAAAAAAACACTTGATTATCATGTATTCATTTTCGTTTAAATTGTCTATGAATATAATATTTCTCTTTTCTTTTTAGTGGGGTGAAATGCCAACTTCGGTGGCCTACATAGGAACTGGACAAATCATGGGATGGGGCAACAAAGCTATAGAAATACGTTCCGTAGAAAGCGGACATCTTGACGGCGTGTTTATGCACAAGAAAGCACAACGACTTAAATTTTTATGTGAGCGTAACGACAAAGTTTTCTTTTCATCTGCAAAGGGAGGTTCCTCCTGTCAGATATATTTCATGACACTTAACAAGCCTGGCATGGCCAACTGGTAATGCGTCTCTAAGGTAGTCAGGCGTCACACGCGCCCGTGATTTGTGATGGTGACATGAACTACGTCCTCCACGCATGTACAAGCTCATATTGTACAAGTAAATGCCAGTAGTATAGTCAATAAACATTACATGTGCTTTGGCCATTCGAAATTCAAAGACTTGTGATAGTGACAGATTTTGTAATATAATGCTCAAAAGACAATCCACAAACAATTATATGCATTCATGTTTGTATTTTACAACCCTAATTAATAGTATTTGTGGCATTTTGTACTGATAGTTTCGATACAAGCTACCTAATAAGGATCATTATTATACTAATTAAGCAATAACCTTTAGGATAAAATGTTTTGATATTGACAACTATTCTTAAGTAAGTTAATGTGCTTAGTTCTATATTATATGTTGCAATGTTTATTTTGTTAAGAAAATGTAATTGAAATGAAACTACATTATTAATTCATATATGCCATATTATATTGATGATGTTAAGGTAGTTTGGTGGTGATCAATTGGTTACACAATTATGTTTTTGATGCTATGCCATGCCTGACAGATAATGGCCATGTGCAGTGCAGCACATAGTTCCCCATCAAAGATAAGACAGCATAGATTTCATGTTATAATTATTTTTTAATATGGACTAGTTACTTCCTTAATTTGACAGGTAACTATGGATGCAGCTGTTATAATAAAATACATTTATTGTAAGTGATAAATGTAAAATTTTATTTCTTGATAAGTCAAAATTCACCAAATCGGCATTTAGTCAAATCACTTGTATCATAAATTATTCTCACACAATCTACAATTTTATATTGGACAAATCCAAATAAATGGTACTATTTATTATTTATTTGTTATGTACTATATTATTTACATGTATAAAGGTGTAACTGTGCATATTGAAAATATATATTTGAAGACTTTTTATTTGATGAAACATTAGCCTAATAAAAACGTAAAAAAAAATATTATTCTATCTCTCACGACCTGTGTTGGGGTGGTACTCTCACATGCAATATCTCACTTCAAAACTTTGTGACTTTGCAAAATTAATATATAATGACAATAATAATAATGGCATTATGTACATAGGTATTTTAGTTACAGATTATCCAAATCTACTAACTAAGAATGTCTTAGCAAAATTTTGTACACACTAGGTAGGTAAGGTACCTAAGTTTCTGGATGTTATGATTTTATGACAAGAATAGGCCTGCTTTTGATAACACCAAAGATTCTTGGTGAGACATGGGCACAAGCATCAAACCAGGCACTGGTGGCTGCATTTCCAAATCTCTTAAGCAACTGACCTTCACTTTTAGATTACTGCGTAATTTGTTTATATCAATGTGTAGTTGCTTTTGATCAGATTCTAATAATAATTTTGTTGCTTCCACATTATGTTTTATAAGCACAGATCCCACAGTGACCCAACATTTGTGTTGACCTGATTTAGTAATGTCACGTAAGGCTTCGCGATTTTGGTTTCTCCGCTTGTCCAACATTACTAATTCATGTTTATCCGATATAATCTCTTCTGCTAGTTTTTCGACTGAAACTAAGTACTTGAGGACTTTATCTTGATCTTGCATTATTTGTATTTTCAAGATTTTCAGCAAATTAAAACTTGGGCAGAATAACACCAGCACTTCTCAAGAATAAGCTAGTCTGAACACAGAATACACTGCACTGTCGTCTGAAAATCAATAGAAAGTACAACAAAAATCAAATGAGATTATTATTACTTCAAAATTATTAAACACACTAGTACTGAATAAATATCTTCGTACATACCTCTAGCTCATTAATTCTTTGGAATCAAGCTAAAATTAATCCAAAAACAATCGCTAAACACGCAAAGTCGGACGCAGTTATATGTTTTTGTCTACTTTTCGAAATTTTGTAGAAATAAAATTATTTTTACAAAATGCAAGCAAACATCCTTGTAGCAAACCAAAGAGAATGTAAACTACGAGAAGAGGCGGGACTTAGTAAAGAGCCAATGGGATCCTTTTACATGGCACTTCAATACCAACACAACGAATATGTACGTCAAACAACAACAGTTTCACCAACCTATCAGCCTATATAGTGCTGCGCGATGGCACTCGCTTTTATATCGATATCGATAAAATATGCGAGATCGAAATCGAGGTTTTTTTGTAATCCATTTATTGACTGAATCCACGTTTAAGTACAACCTAGGTCCCGAAGTCCTAGGTTGGACTTAAATATGGATCTGATATGAAATAAAAAGCTTTTTGCATTAGTACATATAATTTTTGTACCTAAACCTATTCATTTTATGAATTTGTTTTTTCATTTATTATAATGTTAAGTATGAGCAGGACGGACACGGTGAGCTCGACATGTTCTGTAACAAAGTATTTTTTATTAATTTCCAGTAGTTTTTTTAAGAAGTATTGTACCTAGAGCAAGTCTAAAAGACGAATTCACGTCATATTCTTGAAAAGGTTATTATAATTTTAACAGTACAAACTTATTAAGCTATTTGCAACTCCCAGTTACTGTCATCTTTAGCATCGATCTTTTTGTTTCTGAATAAGTGGGTACCTAATATGAGGGCAAAATATAAAAATCAACTTACTTTCACAGTCTCGCAGTTCTTATGCGGTATGTCATCAATGCCGTAACTGTTACCACAGTAGGTATGTGACCGAGGGCTCACTAATATCGGAAGTGGATACTAATTTTTTCATCTTTAGCATGGATTTTTCACTGGTAGTATCTGTAAAATATATACATATTTTATAATAATATAACCCGATGATCATGAATTTGTGCATTTAGTAGGGAAACATTTTAAATTAAAAAAAAACAATTACTTGATTACTATTAGCCACCGCGGAAAGCCCATTTTGTAAGACTGTGTATGTAGCCTCCTAGATGTGCACGTAATAATGGGATATTAGCATAGAAAGAACTGTCCGACACAGTTATCGATAATTACATTAGGTACATCACTATAACACGAATATTCAGTAGTCAGTCCTTTTTCTATAATTTTACGGCTCGCTTGATCTCCACAATTTCGCACGTTATGAATCGTTTTTTGGAGGTATCGCCGTAAAATATTACGTTCACTGAACAATTACGATCAATAAATAAATAAATAAATAAATAATGCTGACGCGGACTGACTGCTATAATGCGGACAATCCACACAGCACTATCTAGCCCCAAAGTAAGCTATTCAAAGCTTGTGTTATGGGTACTAGATAACTGATATATTTAATACATTATATACTTACATAGATAGATATTTTTTATTATACATAGAGAACACCCAGACCATCGGAACAAATTTCTGCAGATCGTACACAAATTTGTTCCAAGGCGGGAATCGAACCCGCAACCTCTTGCGTCGCAGGCAGGCTCTCGCCCGCTGCGCCACAGAGGTCGTCGACAATTTCACATTTATGGACGTAATTATTAATAAATCTGCTAGAAATTTACATAAACAAACAAAATACTAGTGGAAGCTACAAGTAAACAAAGTAGACAGACGAAGAAGAGAGTGAGTTGTGAAAGAACGAGAGAACACTGATTGAATGGAACGGTCATTCGTTCCATTCAATCAGTGTCAATCAAGCAACAATCATGTCAAATCAGTCAATCAGCCATTATTTGCCATGCTAATTCCATACAAAATTTTTGACGTTCCTTGTTGCGTCAGGGTGAAGCAAACATTTATGATTTTTGATCTTCTATCTATGATATGTATGACATTGACATCATAGAGTATACATTAGCCAAGGTTGTATTCAAATTCCTTGACATTAGCTACGTATTGACAACTGACATAACGTATCCACAAAATTATGTACCTACCGGAAGCTTAGAGCATTTATAACTATATTATAAATGCTTATAAATGCTCTAAGACCGGAAGCCAATAATGCACAGCATATTATTGTACGGGATGATCAAGGAATTTAAATACTGTTTATTACCTTGATCCTAGATGGTGATCAGGAACACCGCGCGAAGCGCAGCCAGCAATAATCTTAAAAACGCGAAAGTTTGTATGTATGGATAGATGGATGTTTGTTACTCCTTCACGCCGGAACGGCTGAACGGATCTGGATGAAACTTGGCAGATAGATAGATTACAGTCTGGAATAGCACATATGCTACTTTTTTCCCCATGGGAATACCGGGATTTAAATCTGCGAGGGTGAAACCACGGGGTGCAATTAGTTTATAATATTAGTGGGATTTACCGAAAGTAATAGGTATTATTCATTTTAGGTAAGGTTCACTTGTCTATGTCTATGACTTGTTCAAAGCTTAAATTTGTAAATATGTATGTTTCAGTTTATTTATTTTTTATCACATCAATTCGAAAAGAGTTAGTTTGCGCCTTATAAACAGGCAGCAAAATAGCATTTCGCTCACTTTCAATGTGAGTACGTAGGTATTCAAAGGCATCTAGGTCGTCCCGCCAGCGCTTTCTCGGCCGACCACGAGGTCGACGTCCGTCAGGAACCCATGGTGTACATATCCTTGCCCACCTTTCGGGTAGTAGAGCTCTTTGTGAAGGGCTCGTCCGGGGAAGTACTACCACCACGCCTTTTTCTGCCGCCAAGCAGCAACGCTGTGTTTCGGTTTGAAGAGTGTGGTCGCCGGTGTAATTACAGGCACATGAGGCTTAACATCTGTATGCCTCAAGTTGATGGACGCAGGGCAGTGCATCGTACGGCACGTTCCTATTGTGCGTGACCTACGGGGCAATGTTTTGTTTATAGGTGATGGTTACCACTTAACATCAGGTGGACTATCTGCTTGTTCCATCAGCTAGTTGTATAAAAAAAAAAAAAAGCATCCGTCTGGCTGATGTGGCCCGCCCACTGTGTGCGCTGTGAGGCGCCCAGCGACAAAGCCCTACTACTCATTCATGTATTCATTGTCATCTAGTACCCATAACACAAGCTTTGAGTAGCTTACTTTGGGGCTAGATGATGCTGTGTGGATTGTCCAGCATTCATCATCATCATCATCATCAGCAGAAGTCCACTGCTGGACATAGGCATCCCCTATCCGTTTCTAGGAAGAACGATTTTGAGCCCTTTCCATCCACCAACTACCCGCGATCCTAACAATGTCGTCAGTCCACCGGGTAGGAGGGCGTCCTACACTTCGCTTTCCTGTTCGTGGTCGCCATTCGAGAACCTTTATTCCCCAGCAGTTGTCAGTTCTTCGATCTATATGACCTGCCCATTGCCACTTCATCTTGCTGATTCTGAGAGCTATATCGGCTACCTTGGTTTGACACGCTTAAACACTGTTCGAATACATAACACAATAATATATTCTGTTATGTGATAGTTATTCTTTCAAACAACCTCCCCGAAATGAAATAATAGCCAATCGCACCTCGAAACTGCGAGCCGCTATCACCGGGCCCTTAAGTATTGAATTTTTAAATTATTATTTATGGTTGTCAACCTATAATATTTCATAACGCACGTCTTGCTTTACTCACATTTTACATTTAACTTCATTGAGAGTATTTTGGTGATCTATTATTTGTGAACAATTTGTGAACTGAATACCAATTTTGATGTCCCTTCAATTTGATGTACCTACTTTAAAAACATAGGACTTTCATACAAACTTGGAGCTGGCCAAGTTTCTAGGCCTTGTAGTGTTTCGAGTCAATCTATTAGTCAGACAGGCAGTCAGTTAGTGAGAGAAAGACTCATTAGAAACATAAAATTATATGTTTTGTGTTAACCAGCTAAATATTGTTTTATTTGCTACAAACCTGTAGTTCATTAGTTCATTCCGCAGTTCCATAGAAATAAAAAAAACCTTAGAAATGCAATATCTCGGTGATCCTCAATTCCTCAATTCGATAGGTACATTTATATTATATTTTGTTGGCAAAAGAAAATGCTAGTCCTAAGACTAATTTGATATAAATTTTTATTTGAAATTTCCAAAATATTTTTTTTCTCCCTTTCTTTTGCACTTAGAGACAAAACTCGTGAAGTTCAAAGACCTTTCGAAAAAAATCTGTATTTCGAAAACTAATTATGAGTTTTTTTTCTGTAATGTAGGTAATTCAACCCAACCCATAGACTACTAGGGAATGGGATGCTAACGATTCCACCTATTGAAATCGATCGAACATAAAACGAGGACGTCCACAAATAAGGCAAAATCCTTAGAGCATTTATAACGGGAGATGCCAAGCGCTACTTTTAGTACTAAAATCTTTCTGCCGGTTTTCGCGGGAGGCGGGGTAGTACGGTACAGAACACATTTACATAATCACGCATACTAATGCAGAAAAATTAAGCGTCCCTATAAACGCACACGCAAGTAAAAGCTGTACACCAACACAAAAACAATAACACAATTAAAGAATGACTGTTGTTACACTTTTGTTTAGTTACACACTAACACAAAAAAGTAGTGATGGGTTGTAAAAAGACCGACAAAATGAATGATTTCATATGAATGAAACAGGGTGGTTCAAAATCATATACTTTTCCTTTTTTTAGCCAAGATTAACAAACGTGTACCTGTCTAGCCTAGTAGGTATTACTAAGTAAATAGAGTGCTGGCACCGACTCCAAAAATATCAGTAATTGTATAATGTCATAATAATAAAATTATAAGATTTGTTGAAAAAATGGATACCTATTTGTAAGTAGATTGAAATATAAATCCATAATGCAATTATTTTTAACTTTTTAGTGTATTTTTCATAACAAATTGGATAGCAGTTTTGGAGTCGGTTTTTTTTTGTAAAAAATATTTTATTAAGAGTTTGTAGGGCGTAATCTCTGAAACTACTGAAACGATTTTAAAAATTATTTTACAAATAGAAAGCTACACTGTTGTTGAGTAACTTTAAGCTATATTCTATTTTCGCAAGTAGTAAGTAATCTTTCAAGTAAGTAGTCTTTCATGAATGCATTTTTAGATAAATAAATAAAATAAATAAATAAATAAATAATGCTGGACAATCCACACAGCACTATCTAGCCCCAAAGTAAGCTACTAAAGCTTGTGTTATGGGTACTAGATAACTGATATATTTAATACATTATATAATTACATAAATAGATATTTTTATTATACATAGAAAACACCCAGACCAATGAACAAATTTCTGCAGATCGTGCACAAATTTGTTCCGAGGCGGGAATCGAACCCGCAACCTCTGCGTCGCAGGCGGACTCTCACCCGCTGCGCCACTGAGGTCGTCAAAATACTTAATACTTATTTTGTTTCTTTATTGGTATGATGTGTCCAGCAGTGGACTTACATAGGCTGATGATGATGATTGGTATGACGGGGTGAAAAAAATGAAGAGCAGTAGAAGAATAGCGGCTGTTAACAAATGCTCATAGCCCATGTCCCTCTCCAGCTAACATACTACAGCTATACAAAAATCACTTTTATACGATTCTGCGTTCAAAAAGTACAAAGAAAATAGCAATAAACCAACGACACAGCACAACTAAAATTTTAAGGGAGCTCCAAGAAGCGACGTATTGAAGGCAGAATGACAGAGGCAGTTTTTGTAGAGTCCAATACTGAACATCCTTTTTTTAAATCGGTTAAATATGGGTACAAAAAACACATCGCATTTTATTCTAATTTTACGTTCATTCCATCATTCGTCCAATCGATTTCGTTCAACTAGTCCCCACACTACGCCTTCTACCAAGGAATATAAATTCACCGACACCTCCTACCAAGACGTTGGCGTCGTATTAAAACTGTCGTAACTGGTATTCCATTCAATATAAATTAAACGTAATTACAAAAACAATTGACTAAAATATCACTTACTTGTGATAGGAAATACCGTGTTCCCTAAAGTTTGATGTCTCTGATCTCCTTTTACACCGAAATACCGCACAATTCACCATTTTTACTGAGCACTACTTCGCGACACGAAACGACAACTAATGGCCGCGCGGTGATGAGTGAAGTAG
Organism: Plemyria rubiginata; assembly: GCA_963576535.1. Lineage (NCBI taxonomy): Eukaryota > Metazoa > Arthropoda > Insecta > Lepidoptera > Geometridae > Plemyria > Plemyria rubiginata. Next base: position 7,760,704 of record OY754908.1, on the reverse strand, counting down.
TTTTATATAACGTGCATGGCCAAGTCGCGTCTTATGGCCGGCAGAGGGGTACGCCTTGCGTTAACATCTCCAGTTATAAATGCTCTAAGGCAAAATCTCACACTGTGCCGCGCGCGTTCGCCGCGCCGCCACCCACCCGCCATTTTATTATCTTTGTTGCATTGCGTGCGTGCGACTATTGCATGACGTGACGAAAAAAACATAGTAATCTCTTTTCTTCTCTCTTTTCAAATAATTGCAGGTTCAGTACAATAATTAACTTATATATCGACGAATAGAGTGGAATTCCTGGTATCTCTGGACTGGACCGTTGACTTGACTACACGCTTATAATTTCATCATGGATGGCCCGCCGCACCGTGGTTTTCGAGGTGGTGGACGCGGTGGACCATATGGTGGACCACCAGGCATGAGAGGAAGAGGTGGATTTGATATGCGTGGACGGTAAATCAGTTTTTTTTTTAAATTTTCCTATGACTTGCTACGATTTGCATGATCATTGATTCTGAAAAAAATTAGTTTTAGGTTAAATGACATGAGCCTTTTTATCGTTTAAGGGGTGGTCCTGGGATGAGGGGTCGTGGCGGTCCTATGAGAGGTCCCCCACGAGGTGGGCCCCGAGGTTTCCGTGGCGCGCCCATGCGTGGAGGAGGAGGTGACCGCGGCCGCTTTCCGACCGGCCCGCAGGGACCCGGCCCACACCCTGTGCCTACCATCGAATCTAGACCAGCACCTCCATCAAGTAAGTTTGTGACCAAATATGCTTATCACCACTCACTGTTGAACTCTAACCTAAAATTCTGTGTACTGGTTGAAAGACAGGGTGATGCTTGCTATATGATAAAAACAAAAGAATTTGGTGTCCAAAGTAGGTTAAGAATTAGGTTTTTATGTAATACATAGGTATAGTCATTTAAAGAGAACGCTGGTAATTGAAAATAGTGTGAAAAAGAGTGTGTGCATACAAAATACTTGCACCATTACACCATCACATCCCCCTTTCTTCCAGCGTTCTTTTTACGTGACGCGACCTATACCTACCTATAACATAATGAAATGTTATTTAGTATCACCATATTGGATATGCATCTGATCTGCTTTTAAAGAGCTAAATCAGGTTTTAGTAAAAGTTTACATTATGTTTTAATATTTTGTATAACATTATCATATCAGGTATAAATTCATTAGATATTACAGGAGGAGGATTCATCAACAGAGGTGGTCTTGGAGGCATGCGTGGCCGTGGTGGTAGAGGAAGAGGTGACTTTGGCCAAAGAGGTGACAGGGGAAGCGGTCGGGGTGGCATGCCTATGAGGGGTATGAATTTAATATAATATAAGTAATGTGGATCAGTATCTATTAAAAATTTTGTGCCTCAAGCAAGGCTCAATAACTGGCTTGTAAATAAAAATATATGAATTAAAGGATGCTTGCTTCACCATAAGCCTAAACAAGTCTACTGCCGGACATAGGCCTACCCAATTAATTTCCAGAAAAAATAGTTCTGAGCTCTTTCCATTCACCAACTTCCTGCGGTCCTTATAATGTTGTCAGTCCATTGGGTAGGAGGGCATCCCACACTTTTTGGTCACCATTGGAGAACATTCCCCAGAGCTTGTCATGTTAGTTCTTGTTCAGTCAGTTCTTCGAAATATATGACCTGCCCATTGCCACTTCAAGGTGGTGCTTGCTTAGATGTAGAAAATAAATGAATTTCATAACATATAAATTACAATAGGTCGTGGATATCCTCGCGGCGGCCCCGGCGGGCACGGCGGTGGTGGGATGCCCCCACCGGGTATGACTCACCCAGGTCCTTCAATCCCTCCCCCTGATGTGCGACCAGTTCCCTCGCATCAGTCACATCAAGCACCCCCAGGCCCTCAAGGTCAATCTCCATTCAAGCGAGGTGGACCACCAACCCACTGTGTACCTGGCGGGCCCCCCAAACGTGGCAGGTATGTTAAATTGGTAGGATCTGATGACAAATAAATAAGAACTCATTAGATAAGGTTAAAGAAAAAAACAGGTTTAAGGTAAAAGACAGTGGGTTTGTCCAATAATCGTCGATCTTATCGCAAGTAGCAGTCAAAGAAAATTGGACACCACATGATACACAACAATGTGGTCCACAAACCTATTCCTAAGCCAGACCAGACAATGTAAACATTGCCAGACTCTTAGCTCTGGCAATGTTTACAAGCCAACAAGTGTACAAATATGATGAACCGGAATCATGATAGGAATGTGCCGTCTGATACACGCATGACGATACTCCAATTATCTGATATCATAATATGCATTCTACCAAATAATATCCTTACTTCATATCTCTAATGAGTTAAACTAATAGGTTTGAAGGACCCAGAGGTGGAGGCCGGCCGCCTCCGCCGCAACAGCAAGGTGGTTACCAGGCTCCCCCCATGCAGGACACGCCGCCTCAATCTAATGGCTACGTGTAAGTAATCATTCATACTACTGCAAACCTTTTAAAAAACATGTCATATGGGTTGTTCATAACAAATTATTACTATAAAACCAAATTCAAACTATTTAAACAATATGATGATCCGGAATCATGATAGGAATGTGCCGTCTGATACACGCATGACGATAATCCAACAATCTGATTAATGAGTATTCTACTTCAATGATTTGAAAAATGAGAATTATTTTAGTAACATCTTTTTGATTTGTTCAGGAACTCAGGATACCAGCAGCCTTATGAACAGCCAGCACCTGATCCTTATGCACAGCCTGAATACCACACACAAGGGTGAGCTTTTTAATTATTATTTGTGGTAGATTTATGAAAGGCATCATTGCCATTTCACCTTTTCCACCTCAAAAGGTGAGCACGCGCTGATCTGGCGTGGAAAACAGGTGTGAGAGATCGACTTAGTTAAGGGAACGTCAGTCTCACATCTGTGTTGACTTAGTGATACCTACCTAGATCCTAAAAAAACATGATGAGACAAATCTAAAAGATAGGAATTGCCGTCTTATACACAAATGCAGACAATTTAGATCCTGATTGCATTCAAATATAATATTTTAGAGTATTTTTCATTACCAAAATACTGAAGTTGCCTGCCTTTCCAGATCTTACCAAAACAGCAATGATTATTCGACACCTGCTCCAGTTCAGCAGAACACAAGTTACAACTCTGGAAATGGTAGCTACGGTTCTAGCAGTTATGGCTACTCGACCGGCGTTAGTCAGGGTGGCTATGAACAAGACAGTTATGGGTAAGTCTTAATTGTTAATTCAAAGTTTCTCCTGAATACTACCTGCATCATTTTACCACATTCAAAGATTCCGCAAACGCGTTTAATAAGGCTGGTAAAACGGCGGCGACTTAGTTAAGCGTATGGTACCTATTATTTTCTTACCGCCGCGCCGCGCCCAGCAACCTGCCTAAAGCAGTTGTCCCACCGCCGACTATGAACGAGAAGCGAGTAGAGTTAGAAACTAGAAGCAAGTGTGATAAAATATGTTCATGCATCTAAAAAAAAGCCGGCCATTTGAATTGTTCTAAATCAATTTGAACTATTTGTTTAATTTTATTTATTTTATAAATAAAGTAAAAGTAAATTGAAGTGTCTTTTTTGTGTAAAAATTTTCTTATGAATATGGTACCTAGTAGTTGTGGTCCGGCGCAGCGCCGCCACAGAAGTAAAAAATGTTGCTCGCCTGGAAAACTTGTTGGCCAGCCTTGATATAAGCTGCTTGTACATGTCTGTCTGTGTTGATTATGTTGTGATGTGGATACAGGAGTCCATGTACCAGTAACAGTATGTGTGAGAGAAGGTGACCGGGCTTCGCCGAATTGTTTGGCGGGGGTGCTGCCTAGCTCACAGATACAATACAAATAAGTTTTAGTAACTGTAGTTTATATTTAATTGCAGTAACACGGGTGGCGCCGGCGACGCTGGCTACGGATCGGCCGAGCCCGCGTACGGCGGTAGTGATGCAGCGCCCTCCTACGACTCGTATTCACAGCCGTCATACAACTCATACCAGCAACCGCAACCACAATACAATAACAACTATGGTGAGTGCTATTATTAACGGCAACACATTCCATACTTAGATTTTAACAGATATTGAAAAGTTTTGAATTTCATAGTCCTTCGTTTATATTGTGTATACTAGAAGATAAGCAATTAATCAGTCATAAGTAATGGATGCCTTTGGGCCATCCAAAACACTGCCACTGAAGTTTTCTGTTAAGTTAATTTGTGAGTTTACTAGCAGTTATTTAATATGTGGCTTATCAATGAAACTGAGAACAGTTGAATTAGCTACCTGTTTTATATCATAATAATACTTTATAATAAGACAATGAAAACGAAAATAGGATTACAAAAAACATGATAATCTGGTACGGAATAGCAACATGATTTGCTAAAATACACCTTACTAGGGTTGTGTCAATTATTCACAAACATTCAGGCATGGTATTGCACTACAAGTTTCGATTATTTGAATGAAATTGGAGTTCAATAATGAATGACGAAATTATTTAAGAGGCGTGACAAAAGCAGTAATAACTAATAAGATAGTCTATTAATTCAGAACTAGGGTGCTGCTTGTCACTATTTCCATAAAAACTTGATTTTAAGCATTTACTTCAAATTTTCGGTACAATTAGGTTTTGGCAGTGAAAGCCTTTAATTAATAAGATTGGTATAATAAGTTCATAATGGTGATTGAAAAAACCTGAGATTTACAAGCATTTCATAGTATGAGATAACATGCCTATCAAGTATCGACAATCATAGAGGTAGCATAATATATGAAAGATGGAAAACAAAGTAAATCCAAAACTAGATTATTAGTTTTAAGATACATTTAAACTATATATATTCGTAGCTTAAACTACTGAATCAGTCCATATTGATGCTCACCCTTAGGTCTTAAGTAATAGGTAGATCTTATAAAATGAACACTAAAGTTGATGCTGAGTATATTGTGTATGATGTAATTATTTGTATTCCAGGCAGTTGGTGATCTGTTTCAATATAACAGAGTGTAAATTTACGTCTAAAATCCATTTAAAATTAATTTTATGGATTGTTTGATGAAGCTATTGGATTCCCAGGAGGGTATTAGTTAATAAACATTGACTTAGGCTAAGGTAGACCAAATAATGTGCAAATATTTGACATAGTTTATTTTTGGAATCCTTCAGTCATTTTAACTGGCTTATAAAAAAGATATAATTTATCCTCATTATATTTATTTTTTTCTACCCCTCACATAATATGATACTTCCAGTAATGTTTCAAAAATTAAATTAAATTAATCAGTGACACTGTTCTAATGTGTTTATAATGTAGTTCATAACTTTTACATTAATGGTATAAATAGGCCTGATACCATGTTTTAGTTTTAAGGTTTTTAATACTAATAAAATTATAAGTGTAATAGTAAAATGTGTATAATTTGTATGAGAGATAGTTTTTGATATCCAATGTCAGTTGCACAAATATATTTTAAAATTCAAATTATGAAAAATATAATCATAACAAAAATGGTTGATCTAATCAATGAGGAGGTCATTTATATGTCTGAATTTGTAGGGAATGGCATTAATGATCCGAACCGAAGCACAATAATAAATTACACCACCAACATTATTTCCTATTTTCACATGCACACAATAGCTACAGCAATTGAATAGTAAGATCCGTAGTAGAACGACCTTCACCCATCTGTTTAATGGATGAAAAGTGTTTTATATACAATTTAATATACTTATCAGAAAATATATTTATTATTATATTAAATAAATAGGAGAAAATAACTTATCGATTTACATGTTTATACCTGGCAACCTTGTAGTTACGCGGGAAAAAATAGACAACCCAACGTTTTTATACCTATTCTATAGGCTTCATAATTTTGGTTGGTATTAAATTTATTTGTCTGGCTCAAGTGCTATAGTGAAAATTATATTATTTTCATTATAAACCGGCCAGGATTTTTTTTAAGACAACCACCAACCCACTCGAGATATACTTTTTATCCATTAAACAGATGGGTGCAGGTTGTTCTACTGTGGATCCTCTCTCTACTATTATATTTACGGAGGTAGATAAATACTACGCCATTTCTACTACTACTACGTCAACCCATTCACGGGTTGATATAAATTAATTATTGTCATGACGTGGTATTTTTAATTCACTATTAATATATCACAGCACAGTTTTTTTTATTCGTATGGCAAATTGTACAATCGTTCTATGGTGCTGAGGCTGTTAAACAGGTACAGCAGCCAAAAGGCTGTTGCTCGGATAGCGCCACCCAGGGGACACGTGTAGGGAGTAAGTGGCAGTTCCTATGGGCGTGAGCAACGATCATCTCCCATAGCACAGTACATAATTAAAAGCCAACTGCAAAAATAACTCTATGTATGTTAATCCGAAATAATAAAGCAATGATAACAAGTGCTTGCTAACAATTACGAGATAAAATGTTATTTCAGTTGGCTAATTGACTATTGACAAAAATGTTTTGCCAGATGTGTGTAAATAAAATAAATAAATAATGCTGGACAATCCACACAGCACCATCTAGCCCCAAAGTAAGCTACTCAGAGCTTGTGTTATAGGTACTAGATGACTGATATATTTAATACATTATAATACTTACATAGATAGATATTTTTTATTATACATATAAAATACCCAGACCAACGGAACAAATTTCTGCAGATCGTACACAAATTTGTTCCGATGCGGGAATCAAACCCGCAACCTCTTGCGTCGCAGGCGGACTCTCGCCCGCTGCGCCACTGAGGCGGTCAATAATAGTCAATGTATGTATATTTTCTATAAATGTGCCACAGGATGATCACAACAGACATACCATCTATTACCAATTGCAAAAGCATCAATACTGTAAGGCTATGTTTAATTTAAACATATTTCATTGAGACAGGATAATATGAAATATTTATTATCATCCATCTTTGTCAAAATTTAATTTATGAGTTCTGAGTTTGCAGTAGAATGGAATAATTCTACTGCTCATAAATTAAATTTATCAATTCAATTATATATATAATGCAGTAGGTTACAAGACTTGTATAGGAAGGTCTTACAGGAGATGAGATGAAAATTAATATAAATGAGCCAATGAGTAGCTGTATGTAAATCATACTGATCTAATAATAAAAATGAATGAATGAATCGAATGAAACTTGAAATAGATATTTTGTTAGACCTGGAATATTGTATTTCAGGATTATGATTTTTAGGCTACCGCAAAATCCCAACTAATATTATAAATGCGAAAGTAACTCTGTCTGTCTGTCTGTCTGTCTGTCTGTCTGTCTGTCTGTCTGTCTGTCTGTCTGTCTGTTACGCTTTCCCGCTTAAACCTCTCAACCGATTTTGATGAAATTTGGCACAGACAATCTTTAGACCCTGAGAAAGAACATAGGCTATCTTTAATTGCGAAAAAAAGAGATGAAGAGATTAAAAGCACGCAGACGAAGTCGCGGGTACCAGCTAGTTAGTAATAAATGGATACACACAACACACGATATGTAGGTAACCCTTATTTAGCAAAACCTTAAGTCCTAAGAATAAGTTATTAGCCTACATAAATGGCATAGTCATCAAAATAGATACTGAAAACTGGAATAAAATCATACTGTGTACAGATTTCTAAATGATAGTTAAGGGTCCGGTGACAGCGGCTCGCAATTTCGAGGTGCGATTGGCTATTATTTCATTTTATTTCATTTCGGGGAGGTTGTTTGAAAAAATAACTCTAAAGAAACACGCATAAATACTGTTCGATCACAAATAATACAATAATATAAGGGAAATGTGCTTGAGTCAGAAATCATTTTGGTATTAGGTAAATGTAAGACCAAACATACTAATACCAAAATGATTTCTGATTCGGGCATGTTTCCCTTATATTATTGTATTATTTGTGTTCGAACAGTATTTATGCGTGTTTCTTTAGAGTTATTTTTTCAAACAACCTCCCCGAAATGAAATAAAATGAAATAATAGCCAACCGCACCTCGAAATTGCGAGCCGCTGTCACCGGACCCTTAACTTTCACTAGAATCATACATTGGTTTGAATTCATAAGTTGTCAAAAGCAGGAAAGATACACTTTAATGATGCTTAGGGAAAATAATAGCAAGGTTCATTCAACTGCATCCAATCAGCGAACATCTGCTGGTTCTCTGAGCTACATGGAAGATAATTTGAACATACAGGTTCACTTATGAATAATGTGATGGAACAGGTAACAACCTTTATTATTTTATAATGTTAAGTGGCCTATTAAAGTGGCGATTGTTTGACATCAACTAAAAAAATCGAAAAATGTATAGTATTGGTAGTCTAGCCAGACTCTAGTCAGAGTACAAAATATTTGAAATACACATAGCACAACAAAGCTATTAATATAAGAGCCACAAAATATGTAGGTACTAATGCTACTTAGGTACACACGGCACATAAGTCTAGCGATGAATGAAGCGTGGAGGGGATACCAATAAGCGCTCACGGTTGGATACCTCATTTTCGACTTCTGTGCATTATCGGTCAGCCTAGACTTACGTGCCGCTACCTATAACAAAATTAGTTTTTTATAAATATATATTATTTACTAGAATGCATTTTGGTGAAAAAATTACCGAAATTTAGGCGGTATAAAAATATATAAAAACTGACTTAGAACCTACACCGATTGTAGATAATTTATACACAGCGTTAAGGGCAAGTTGTCACTCATGCCGCTATTTACGGGATGCTATATTGCAACGAACTAAATATACCTATGTAGATGGCCAGCACCTACACAATCGTCACGGCTGTCTACATAATCGACAGGAAAGACACAGAATTTGACTACCTTTATTTATGTGGGTATTAATAAGCTTTAATATTACGAAATATACTTTAATATGCCTGTTTAATTAATTCTACCAAATGATGGCTCATTGAGAATGCTGCTGCTCAAGCAAATTCGCCCACATAAAGGCTACCTGTAATCATGACATTGGTTGGTTGCAATAATATACAAATAAAAGTACCCAGCCTACCCAGGTTCAATAGGTAGGAAACAGGCTATTACATTTTTCATTTCGAAAACCAATGGGGTTACCCAGGTACTCATAATAGGTTTAGGTACTGAAAGATAACATAATATAAAAATGTATAAGTACCGTACCAATGTACAACACAAGAAAATATAAGTCTTGTTATTTATTTATGTACCTCAAATAAATCATAGATTTAATAAGGCAGTTGTAAATCACTAGCACAGAATTATTAATAATTACCACACCATTATGGTCTAGAAAAATTACAATATTGCACTTAGGTAAATAGGTACTAGCTATGCCTAAGAACTTCGCATCATAGGTACATACATAATATTATCAATGTAACCAAAAAACTATGATTATTAAGCAGAACTCACTATCAGATGTAGCAACACCCCTGCCCTTATCTGTCGTAACGTTTTTCCTATATTTTTCAGGTTATGGTTAAAACATTGAAGAAAACTGAACTGTGAAAGGTTTAGACAAATGGTACATTTCCTTGTACTGGTAATGCCACCCCAACCAAGGCTTCGAGATCTCCAATAACCTGAGGTAAGTTTCAAAACTTGTTTCCTCAACCACCACATACCACCTTCAGCTGGTAAAATTTTGATGGATGATACCATTTTCATTTATAGGTTGTGTTTTGTTGGCACCAATGTCGGTCAGCAATAGCAATCGTTATGGCATGGCAAATGGCCTAAAAACTGTATAATATATATTATCTGTTATTATACTTACCTAGTATGTATGGAGTTCTGGCGTCTATACAACTAGTAACCCGATCCTCGTAAACTCGACACTCCTGATGGTATGCGCGAGACACGCCTCGTCTCCTCGGTCTCGTTCGCTTGTTGGATCTCGCGAGGACAATACGACTGTGTACTACAGGCATGCTCTCGTCGAGACCCTCGAGAGACGAGACTCGGCGAGAGGCTCTCGACGAGTATGTACTGTGTACAGCTCCATCACCTATAACTAATAACTAATTCACGCACGATATGAGGCAGGCATGACAGAATGCTCTCCAAATTAAGTGGGTAATGTCGTTTTCCTACCTGCTGATTACCATATCTTTCTCTAGAGGTTATTTCTGCAGGCGTGAATACTATCAGACAGTGTTTACATAAATAAATTAAAAATAGATAATGCTGAACAATCCACACAGCACCATCTAGCCCCAAAGTAAGCTACTCAAAGCTTGTGTTATGGGTATTAAATAACTGATATATTTAATACATTATAATACTTACATAGATAGTTTTTTTTATTATACATGGAAAACACCCAGACCAACGGAACAAATTTCTGCTGATCGTACACAAATTTGATCCGAGGCGGGTATCGAACCCGCAACCTCTTGCGTCGCAGGCGGACTCGCCCGCTGCGCCACTGAGGTCGTCAAAGGTTTCTTGTCTAGAAGCTTAAAAATTCAAACGGGCACAAATACTTAGGAAGACAATACTTGTAAAAACTATAAAGTTCTTACTCCGGCCTTATCCTTTCCAAATAAAATGCATAATCAACTCTCCTGAATTAATGCTAACACAACATAGTTTTAAAAGATTTTTTATTTTTACAGGTTGGCTGAGTGGTGCTAAATGATGAAACTAGATGTTTAACCCGTAACACACTTGTTGTATGTTTTTTGGAATATAATTATAATACTTTCAAGCAAACACATTTTGTTTATTTTATAGAATAGTAGGAACATACCTAGGTATTATTACCTGTAACTCTTTTCCTTTGGCTAGGTAGAGTGCGTTTCATCACGTAGTTCCTATGCCGTCATGCTGGCAGTATCTATAAATTTTACAATAGTTAGACACTAGTCTAACTTAGGACACTAATCCCCGGTTTCTGAAAGCGCGATCAACGCTAATCGGCTGTCAAGTCACTTGCTATCTCTATCTAATTTAAAGTAAAAGCTGAACTATCAAATGACTTGACAGCCGATTAGTGTTGATCGCGCTTCCCCAGTTTCTGGAGTAAGTTCTATAGTAGGTACTTTTCTACATTTTAAAAGTTGCTAGAAATGCCGACCATGTTTTTTATACCTATAATAACTAGTGGCTCTGGGTGCTGTAGACCTCGCGAGCATACTAAAAGTGAGCTATTTGAGGAATGTAATGTGCAAGTGCATTTTCCGTTTTGTGATTTTTTTGATCTTTTTGATTTTTTTTGCATCATCTTTTGTAGAATGAGGTCCTTTGTGTTACTCTCAAATTTGATTGAAAACCATCGATTGTTTGATGAGCTATCCTGTTCATCATGCTGAAGATCCTTATCAGATCTTCGCCAAACTTATGAGACCAACTTATAGTTACTACCTTTCAAATAAAAAAAGAATAATCGAAATCGGATCTCATTTGGTGGAGATATCCAGTATATCAAATAGCCCCTTTTTTGCCCTTTTTTTGGGGGAAGTACCCCTCCAATCAAAAATCCCCGACGACAAAAAAATTCTAATAAGTCATATAACCTGTGTACCAAGTTTCGTCCAGATCGGTTGAAAAATGCGACCTGTAGAGGAGAACAGATAGACAGACAGACATCCGGACAAACGCATTTTTGGCCAATGTGGAAACTGAGACGCTTCGCTCGCTCGGTCAATAATCCTTGTCCAAATAAACTAGTGGCTCTGGGAGCTGTAGACCTCGCGAGCATACTAAAAGTGAGCTATTTGAGGAATGTAATGTGCAAGTGCATTTTCCGTTTTGTGATTTTTTTGATCTTTTTGATTTTTTTTGCATCATCTTGTGTAGAATGAGGTCCTTTGTGTTTCTCTCAAATTTGATTGAAAACCATCGATTGTTTGATGAGCTATCCTGTTCATCATGCTGAAGATCCTTATCAGATATTCGCCAAACTTTTATGAGACCAACTTATAGTTACTACCTTTCAAATAAAAAAAGAATAATCGAAATCGGATCTCATTTGGTGGAGTTATCCAGTATATCAAATAGCCCCCTTTTTGCCCTTTTTTTAGGGGAAGTACCCCTCCAATCACAAATCCCCGACGACAAAAAAAATTCTAATAAGTCATATAACCTGTGTAGGTAGGTACCAAGTTTCGTCCAGATCGGTTGAAAAATGCGACCTGTAGAGGAGAACAGACAGACAGACATCTGGACAAACGCATTTTTGGCCAATGTGGAAACTGAGACGCTTCGCTCGCTCGGTCAATTAATACCTGTAGACTTAGAGCATTTAGCATTTAGAAGTTATAAATGCTCTAAGCCTGTAGATTTCATTTTGATATTTTAATATTCTTTTTGATATTCAAAATATGAGTATTTCTCAAACAAAATGTACGTAACTTTTCCTTCCTTATGTTCCTAGAGTTATGTTAAGAATAAGGAAAAATTTCGTAACAAATACTTTTTCGTTACGTATACATTTTGTTTGAGAAATACTCATGTATTACTAGGTACTAATTTAAGAACTTAGTTCGCTTGACAAAGCGCGGGCGCGCGGCATAAGGAGTTAGAGGGCGTGCGTGGGCAATGAAGCGCGGACTCCAGACTAGTAGGGATGCTTACGCATTTACGCGGTTCTACAAGGAATATGTGTAAAATTACAGTTGTCAAAAAGTTTAGATTCTCAACTTATTACTACAAAGGAATTTGAATACAAGTACATCAAATTCCTTGATTACTTTACTCAATAGTCTCAATAGTGCCTTTACAACCTTTTTTTAAAATGTTATTACATCCTAGAAAAAAGTTAATTATGAATAAATGCAATTTTACAAAAAGCAACAACTAGGTATCTGGTATTGACGCTAACCAACAACATAGAGAACTCAAATGTGAATTGAATAAAAATGGTGCTGCACCTGTTTTAGGCCTACATTTTCAGATGACATGGATATTGAAAGAAAATACAAAAATGGTTTTGGAGATTTTATCTATTTTATCTTAGGTCTATGCTTGGGCCTCAGGCAGGGTCGTGATTATGTCAGAGTCACCAGGGTCAGTTATAGCAAGAGTGCATACTCGGTAGTACTTTCCGCATGCTGTGCCAAGCTCAATGTTGTTCCCACTGTAGTGGTGGACTCCAGTTTTGGCTAGGAGAGCATAGTACTCGATCTCCGATTTCCTGTCAAATAAAAATACCTAGGTAAACTTACATCCCAGAGAAAGCATACTGAAAAGTAATCTTCACAAAAAGTGACTTTTCTTTGGAGGTACCCTATAGATACACTTACACTTTACAGGGTTACCTATTTAGAAGTCAGTATCGGCAAGTTACTTTATGACAAACAAAGATCTGTTCTGGAGAACAACGTCATCGATATTAGTAACAAAAAAAATGCATAAAAAGAATTTATTCGTAAAGAAAATAAAAAATGGGTTAAACTATAGCTACCCTTGTACCTGAGTTGAGGGTTGGGGATAGGGGGGATGCAAGTGGGGGTAGATGGCAAGTCTTCCCCTTGAGTCCTTTTTTCTAGGAAATGAAAAAAAATATTACTTCAAATTTCTTAACTTTAAAAAAAAAAATAGTCCTAACCTAATGAGAATTAAGACTCAAGGGAAGGCCCTTGAGTCTTTTTGTCATAGAGATGAAATATTATTACCAATTTTCTTCATATAAAAAAAAACCCCTAACCTAACTAGTAACTGTCTGGAAGAGATCGCTTTTAGCGATAAGACCGCCCATTGTATATCACTCAGATGTTTTTTATTTTTATGTTATGTGTAATTATTATGTGGTGTGCAATAAAGTATTATCTATCTATCTATCTATCTAACTTACCTGAAAAATTAAAATATTTTTTTTCATTTCCTAGAAAAAAGGACTCGAGGGGTAGACTTGCCATCTACCCCCACTTGCATCCCCCCTATCCCCAACCCTCAACTCAGGTACAAGGATTGCTATAGCCAACCCAAAAAATGTTTATTGGCACTAAATAACAAAATTCAGAGAGAACAGTACCCAAGAGATTCAGAGAGAACAGTATTCTCCTGAATGAATAGTTACCTACAGTTAAAAAGATCAACCTACTGAAATTTACTCTTAGGATTGTTCGTAATTTACAAAAACATTCTTACCTGCCCAAACATCTGCACAAAGCCAAAGACTACTCCATAGGTTTCCCATAGTGACTCAGCAGAGCAGTTTATTTATGGAACATACCTTTCACTACATAGCTTCTCATCTTTTATTCATTCTAATCTTCACAATTTACATTAATTGTATTTGTCATCCTAGTGACAAATAGAAAATAAATAAATGGGAGTTCTAGTAGGTAACATGGCAACTGCTTTACTGAATCAACATGAGGGAAGCCATACTTCTTTGTCTAAGACTCCGTATGTATCCCTTGGACAAGAAATTGGGAAACTCTACTTCTCAGTAGTCTCACCTTAGAGGAGGGGCATTCTTGGCAATGATAACCAGTTTAGCCTTGCCCTGGCGAAGGGTCTTCAAGGTTTGTTTGTAGCCTAAGCAGTATTTGCCTGACTTCATAACCAAAGCCAGGCGGGAGTTGATAGACTCGATGGTCTTTTTCTGTAAAAGAAACAAGTAGATTAGGCTCTAGTCCACTGCAAGGAATGAAGCTGCTTACTATTTTTAGGTTATGTTACAATGCATTTTCAACCTTACAAGTTACAAAATATGCAAGCCTATCAAGCAGTATTTTATATAGGACTTTGCGGCGGTTGAACAATACTTTACCGGACAACGATGCCAAAAATCCACAGTAGGTATTTATACCCAATCAGGGATACTCGAGGGAAAACAGACACCACGTGTCTAATTAGGTTAATTAAGTTATTCACCTGTTTCTTGGCAGCAACCATTATGATAAATTGTTACAGCAACTTGCTAGAACAGTAAGAGAAATAAACGATTAGATTCTTCTCTCGGGTTCTACTCCAACTTCATCCAAGCTTTTTATAAAAGAAACCAGACCAACCTTGCACAACGACCAATTCAATGGAAAAGAAAATTTATTCGTTCGTTCCGTAAAATTCCTTGCTAGGGTCCAAAGAGTATACAATAAATACGTATTCTGCCGCGCTCGCTTTTGTGTCAACGCGATATGCCGCTCGTAATCCTAACATGACGGTTGATAATTCTTCTATCCATGACTTATCATTGAGACGGGCCATTAAGAGTCCGGTGACAGCGGCTCGCAATTTCGAGGTGCGATTGGCTATTATTTCATTTTATTTCATTTTGGGGAGGTTGTTTGAAATAATAACTCTAAAGAAACACGCATAAATACTGTTCGAACACAAATAATACAATAATATAAGGGAAATGTGCTTGAGTCAGAAATCATTTTGGTATTAGGTAAACGTAAGACCAAACATACTAATACCAAAATGATTTCTGATTCGGGCATGTTTCCCTTATATTATTGTATTATTTGTGTTCGAACAGTATTTATGCGTGTTATATAGCCAATCGCCATTGTTAGTATAGCCAATCGCACTTCGAAATTGCGAGCCACTGTCACCGGAGCCTTAAAGCTGATTTTAACGTGCGATTCCAACGTTCCACCGCACCATTACTTTGTGGATGATATGGACTGCTTCTAATCCGGTGTATACCTAACAATGCCAATAATTGTTTAAATAAATTACTTTCAAACTGTCTACCTTGATCACTAGTTAACTTTTCGGGACATCCGAAACGAGCTATCCAGCTTTCATAAAAAACTTTAGCTTTATCCAGCCTTTTTGACAAAGAATCCGCTTTCCACTTTTAGCCTATGTGGTTCCGGTTTTTTTTTGAATCTACAAGAACAACCCCTTCTTTGGTGGATTCAATACATCGAACGTCAAGGTTAAAAAGCTGTGCTAGTTTTGATCTTTATGCATGCCCTGCATGTTATTCTGCTGTCAGATACTTTCTGAGCAATTCCAGCCGCGAGCAAGTAAGAGGGCTTTAGTTCCGGGGTTCTCGTAAGGACTTCTTTGTCTTTGTAGCATTTTCCAATAAGTTTGCTTTCAATTAAAACACATTAAAATTGGATCAATAGAGGTTCGTTTTCTGTCATCTAACGAAGCAACATAGCATTTTCATTTTAATTGTTTTTCTAGTGTTATTTTGAGTTGTGTTGTGTAATTTTGGTGGTATTTTAACCAACATTACTTGTGGTCTTAGCACAAAGTGTAAGCATTTGAAATGATAGTGTATTATGTGATATCGTGATTTGACCGAAAATGTTTCAAATGTTTTGAAGAAACCGCCACCATTTTCTTCAAAACAATTGACTGACTCGACTTTGGACTGACGTGACTAGAAACATAACTACAAAGAGTATAATCTCTGAATCACTTGACATTGGCAAGATTGTCTATGACAGGAGCCATAAAAAGAAAGAAGAAGAAGAATACATTAAAATTGGTCCATCATGTAACAAACCTAAAAAAACTTGAAAAAAACAGACGAATTGTGAACCTCCCATTTTTTAAAAAGTCGTTTAAAAATGGATGTAAATGATAAAATAAGAAATTCCGCCTTTTGGGTTGAAAATTCGCATTTTTGAAGCACACACAGCTACCGCATTTTCAATTGTCTCATCTGGCAGCACTGTGCTAACGCATCCTGGGTAATCCTGACTGACATGCGTAGCGTTATAAACTCTTGGGGTAACATTCGTAATTAGTAACGTAGCCGCGTAGTACGTAAGGCTGCCCGGCACAAGGAATTTGAATACAAGTACAAATTCCTTGGCCCGGCATCCCTACTAGTCTGTGGCTGCTTGCTGGAGGAAGGTCAAAAAAGGTAGTGGTTTTCACCTTAGAACAAGAATACTTCATCCAAGGGTTTTCAGGTTTTCACCTTGACATGCAACAAGGAACAACAAAAATTTTGTATAGAGTTTGCGTGGCAAATAATGGCGTGGCAGCTGTTCATTCATTCCATTTAATCAGTGCGCTCTCGTTCTTTCAAAACTCACTCTCTTCTTCTTCTGCCTTGTTTACTTGTTATTTTCACTCGTATTTTGTATTCTAGCAGATTTATCTATTATTTCGTCCATAAATGTGAAAGTGATCGTTATTGTTCAGTGAACGTAATATTTTACGGCGATGCCCCAAAAAACGATTCATAACGTGTGAAATTGTGGAGATCAAGCGAGCCATAAAACTTTAGAAAAAAGGAAGTCTAGGATAAATTTTCTTTGGATGAGGCTCGGTACTAAAGCATTGAATTAGATATTTTAGTGCATTCAAGCAACGAACAAAAAACAAACAGATGCTACCAGAGTGAAAAATCCATGCTCAAGATGAAAAGATCAGTACTTCCGATATTAGTGGGCCCTTGGTCACATACCTACTGTGGTAACAGTTATGGCTTTGATGGCATGCCTAATAAGAACTGGGAGACTGTGAAAGTAAGTTGATTTTTATTGCGGGTTGCGGGTTCGATTCCCGCCATGGAACAAATTTGTGTATGATCTGCAGAAATTTGTTCCGATGGTCTGGGTGTTTTCTATGTATAATAAAAAATATCTATCTATGTAAGTATATAATGTATTAAATATATCAGCTATCTAGTACCCATAACACAAGCTTTGAATAGCTTACTTTGGGGCTAGATAGTGCTGTGTGGATAGTCCAGCATTATTTATTTATTTATTTATTTATTTATTTATTTATTTTTTGCCCTCATATTAGGTACCCATTCATTCAGAAACAAAAATTCCATGCTAAAGATGACAATAACTGGGAGTTGCAAAAAATAATAAGTTTGTTTTGTTAAAATTATAATAACTTTCTCAAGAATATGACGTGAATTAGTCTTTTAAACTTATGCTCTAAGTACATACTTCTTTGAAAAACTACTGGAAGTTATTAAAAAATACTTTGTTACAGAATATGTCAAGCCCACCGTGTCCGTCCTGCTAAACATAAATGAAAAAACCAATTCATAAAATTAATAGGTATTATTTACAAAAAATATACTTTTTAATAATTAATTAATAATGCAAAAAACTTTTTAATTCGTGTCAGATCCATATTTTAGTCCAACCTAAGACTTCAGGACCTAGGTTGTACTTAAACGTGGACTCAGTCAATAAATGGATCACAAAAATAAGCTCGTTTTCGATCTCGCATATTTTATCAACATCGATATAAAAGTGAGGGCCGTCGCGCAGCTCTATTTAGACTGATAGATAGGTTTATAAAATTGTTTTTGTTCGACGTACATATTTGTTCGGTTGGTGTTGAAGTGCCTTGTAAATGTAAATGGATTCCATTGGCTCTGTCTGTACTGAGTCCCGCCTCTTCTCGTAGTTTGCTTACATTACATTCTCTTTGGTGGTTTTGTTTGGTAGTGCTAGTGTGTTTTTTGTAAGTTGCTTGCTGTGCACTGTAGAAGGAATTTAGGTAGAAAACCATGACAGAAAAAGTGGCAAAGAAAGTAAAAAATTCAGAACCTTCGGCAATTGGAAAGCTTTACCTTATAGCATACAATGGTATACAAGCATTTGGGTAAGTTATAGTTATAATTTTATTGATCTTCTTTCTTGTGGTGTCATAGATTTCACACGCAATTACCATTTGGTGAAAAATTTTACACCACTACTCTTGAGAGCTAAAATCTATGCTATAAAAATCATACATAAATTGTTAACCTATTATTGGCGCCACTGAAAACCTGTGGTGAAGGGGCCTTCTTCGCAATGCTGAGTGGCCACCTTATATTGTCATCATAGCGGAATCAGTCATTCAGTTTTCATGAAGAGATGTTTGGTCTGAAGGGTTCACTTCGGTATTCTGTTCTGACAATATACCTACGGGGATATTTTAAGCTGTGGGAATACCGGGATTAAAATCTGTGCAGGTGTAACCAAGGGGAGCAACTAGTAGTTTCATAAGTCATAAACATTTTTTCTAAAGTCAAAGTCAAAGTCAAAATATGTTTATTCAATAAAATCACAAGGACCATCTTGAACCGTATTAAAACTAGGTGACTCTAGTGCCACTTCCACGCGACCAACACCGAGAAGAACAGGCAACAAACTCAGCTTGGTACCTATCGCTCTTTTATATGATCCTCGTTACAATGTAATAAAATACCTACACTATTGAAGCTATATAATACATTAAGTAATCTAACAGAAAAAGGAAAAGTAAACAGATTCATAAAAGAACACAAGCTTCAAACTAATAATACTAATACATAAGTAAGAAGTGTAGTAAGTCAAACAACAATAAAAAAATTTTTTTTTTAAATAACATAATAGTAAAGACATTGCAGATATGTTAGCCGTTGATGGGCAGAGCGACCGGGACATCGGGCCACACACTTTTATCATTAATATAACTATCTATAGTATAGTAAGCTTTCCTTATCAGATAATTCTTAATGTACACTTTAAATTTTTTAATAGGAAGCCCAGTGACACTTTCTGGAAGTTTATTATAGAAGCGTATACCGTTCCCCATGAACGAGCCAATTACCTTTTGTAATCGAAATTTGGGATTTTATTTCTAGTGTTAACGTTATGTGCGTCACTCTTTTTCTTAAAGCTACCTATGTGTTTATGAGTGTGCAATAAATTTTCAAAAATATACTGTGAAGTTACTGTGAGAATATTAATTTCCTTAAAACGCTCCCTCAAAGAGTCATGTGGTTTCATTTTATAAATGGCATGTATCACCCGTTTTTGAAGTACAAATATACTTTGTATATCAGCAGCTCTACCCCATAGCAAGATACCATAGGACATTACACTATGGAAGTAACTAAAATATACCAGCCTAGCTGTAGCCTCATCTGTAAGCCATCTTATAGTGCGAACTGCGTATGCAGCCGAACTCAGTCTACCAGCAAGTGATTTTATGTGAGGACCCCACTGCAATTTTGCATCAATAGTAAGTCCTAAAAAATTGTAGAATTGACAGGGGTAAGTGACTCTCCATTTAATTTGATACTGGTTGGTCGCTGAACCACATTTGGCAAAGTAAATTTTATGCATTTAGTTTTCCCAGCATTGAGCAAAAGATTATTAACAGTAAACCAGTTAAGTACTTGCGACAGAGATGCATTAACGTCATCGAAGTTAGCCTTCAATCTGTCGATTTTAAAAATTAAAGAGGTATCATCAGCGAATAGAACAATTTCACAAAAATTTTTCACAAAAGGTGGAAGGTCATTTACATAAACTAAAAATAAGAAGGGACCCAATATAGAACCTTGTGGCACCCCTATATCAATGACCGATCCGGAAGACCTCTCACCGCCAACATCAACTTTTTGGACTCTATTGGTTAAGTAGGACTGTATAAGATCAATTGCCCGATTTTGGATGCCATAATGTTTAAGTTTAGATAATAGGGTGGCATGACTTACACAGTCAAAAGCTTTGGACAGATCGCAGAATACCCCAATCGCATCTTGTGAGTGTTCCCAAGCATCATATAATTATGTGCTTTAGGAGCGACGAGCCGGCATCAGTCGTTGAACGACCTTTAGTGAATCCAAACTGGTGACTATGAAGTATGCCGTTGACATTAAAATGTGATGTTAACTGATTAAGAACAACTTTTTCAAAAATTTTACTCAACGTAGGCAGTACCGATATAGGCCTGTAGTTAGCAGGATCTTGTTCATTTCCGGACTTGTACAGGGGAATGAGTTTACTGTGCTTCATTAAATCTGGGAAAACACCCTCATCAACACATCTATTAAAAATGTATGCTAAACAAGGTGCAATATCAGTTATGATAGCGCCTAATACTTTGGTTGACATTCCCCATAGATCTTCAGTATTTTTTATTTTAAAGATTTAAAAGTTTTCACAATATTATCAGGATTAACATATTTAAAACTGAAGATATTTTTACATTTTTGAACGCTTGACTCTAATAGCGTTGTCGCTTCAGCAGCTGAGGAATTTAAGGATGAAGTGACAACTTTTGGTATGCTGGAGAAAAAACTATCAAACGCGTTGGCGACTTCAATATTTTTAGTTAAAATATTATTGTTTATTTTTAATTTTATCTGTCTATTGCCGATCTTTGATTTTCCTGTTTCGTTATTTATTACCTTCCAGGTTGCTTTAATTTTATTTGTAGATTTTCAATTTTATTTCTTATATGCAATGATTTTGCCGCGTGACATACTTTTTTGAAAATTTTTGAGTAGTTTTTAGTCTGTAAAATAAACGTTGGGTCATTCAGCATTGACTCCCTAGCAGCATAAAGGTCATATAATTTATTTCTACTTTTGTAAATACCTGGAGTTGCCCAGTCAGCAAACTTGACACTTGCACTAGCTTTACATGTTTTGAGTTTAAAAGTATCTTTAAGTTCTTCATTTATTAAATTTGACAATTTTATAAAAAGATCATTTGGGTCAGTCAAGCATGGCAAAAGGGATCTAGATTTAGAGGTACCTACTTATTAAGTACTAAATCTTTTATTTTATTCTACAATACTTAAAAATCCAGTCCAGTCATTCATTGAATTTGTATTCATATTACTTAGTTGGACTTGACCTTGTGCTGTACTCTGACCTAAGTATGTTAATAATGTACTCATTGACATGTAAGTTTACATGAATGAGGATTATTGCTTATTGGTTGATATTGTATCTTGCATGAAGTAATTTATATTTAAATTCTAAGATATTTAACTTTGCGTCTTCCATAGGAGATAACCATGCATCAAACATCTCTGTTTGTTCATGCTACTTCCTACTAATAGGTATTATAAACTCGAAAGTTTGTAAGTATGGATGGATGGATGGATGTTTGTTTGTTTGTTTTACTTTCACGCCGGAACGGCTAAACGGATCTGATCTGGCAGAGAGTTAGATTATAGTCTGGAATAACACATAGGCTACTTTTTATCCCGTCGGAATATGGGGACTTAAATCTGCGCGGGTGAAACCGTGGGGCGCAACTATTGACAAATGTATTATCCTCAGTGGAAAACTACCCACAGGCCACAATCCACAGGGCAGAAGGCAAAGCTACTATGAGACTATTCCTAATGTTAGGTGGTTTGGTTTTAAATTTTAGAAGGGTTACAACTGACCTTTTTTACTTGCAGCTGGTCATACCTCCTTTGGCAGGCTGCATCACACTTTCTGAATCGTGGCACATTAGACACATTTTGGCCTGAAATAAGATTGACTTTGGTGATATTCCAAAATGCTGCTATCTTAGAGGTAAGTAACTAATTCCTACTACTATTATAAACGCGAAAGTTTGTAAGTATGAATAGATGGATGTTTGTTACTCTTTCACGCTGGAACGGCTGGATGGATCTGGATGAAACTTGGCAGAGAGATAGATTATAGTCTGGAATAGCACATAGGCTACTTTTTATCCCGTGGAAATACCGGGATTTAAATCTGTGCGCGTGAAACCGCGGGGCGCAACCAGTAATAAAATATTCCTTTAATCACAAATTTAAAAATGTTGGTAGTATGTGCAAAATCCTTAAATAATCTTAAGTTAGTAACACCTTTGTTCCCGAGGCACCTCAGATTTTTTACAGTTATTTTTTCTGTCTTGAATTTTCAAAAACAAAGAGGTGTATTTTCTGAAGGTAGTAACGAGAAAATTTAAGCATTATAAATTCCTGGTTCATTAAGTGTGTATTGAAAGTTCAATGACTGCTACTTTGAATATACATAGGTAATTGTAGTTCAATGTCAACATATTTTACTTTTAAAGTAGTCTTACACCCGGTTTCTGAAAGGCCAATCAACGCGAATCAGCTGTCAAGTCACTTGCTATTTCAGCTTTTACTTCAAGTATAGATAGAGATAGCAAGTGACTTGACATCCGATTAGTGTTGATCGTCCTTTCAGAAACCAGGGGTTAGTACAGTTAGCAACAGAAGTTGATTGCCTCATTTGATTCTAAAAGCTATTTTAGGGTAAATACCCTAAAATAGCTTTGTCATTTAAATAAAAACAAGGGGAAAAAGACTGCTGCGTCTTGAACCTAACCGCCATTCGTCCATCCACTCATCCGCCTATAGTCCACCAACTGATTGTGGATCATCACAAGAAAAAAGAAATATTTTTTATATAAAACTAGCGACCCGCCCGCGCGCCCCTGATTCGCACGGGTGCACATATCATGCATGTATTATACATATAAACCTTCCTCTTGAATTACTCTATCTATTAAAAAAACCGCATCCAAATCCGTTGCGTAGTTTTAAAGATTTAAGCGTATAAAGGGACATGGGGACATAGGGACAGAGAAAGCGACTTTGTTTTATACTATGTAGTGAAGGTTCATAAAATTAAGAGAAACTAAAAGTGCGCATATTAGTTCGTCTAGTGGAAGGGAGATCGTCGCTCGGCATGTTATGGATCCATTAAAACTTTCTAATTTATGTGTAGTTAAATTACTGTTCTTTCATTTTAGGTTGTCCATGCCATAATTGGATTGGTGCCATCTGGGGCATTAATTGTGCTGATGCAAGTCTACTCAAGGGTCTTCCTCATTTGTGGTACTCTGTTACTGACACAAGGAGCGAGGACCAGTCCTGGGCTGCCTCTATGTATATTAGCGTGGTCTATCACAGAGATTGTACGATATGGATACTACACACTTAATCTTGTCAATATGGTACCCAAAGCATTATTATTCTTCAGGTGAGTGCTATCTGTATCTTTGAAAATATATTATCAAGTATTATCTGCAGTTGCTAAAGACAACCCAACATAATCATTAGCATGATTTTCATATAAATATAATTTGTTTGTTTATTACTAGTTTCTGTATGTTGCTTCATATGTAGTAACATGAGTACTTGATAAAACAATACTTAAAGCCGAAGCTTGACTGGAAGATGGACGAGGCATGGGCACGCTTAGCTCGCAACAATAGCGTCCGCTAGCTTCTTCCGCAATCGAGGTGAAAATTGTGGTTGCAAGTTGGGCGGGCCCATTTATAGTCTCACCCAGACCCAATGTGTCTGTTGAGTTGGTCCTTGTGACCTGTAATACAGGTTCTTACGAACATACATCAGGCATCAGTCTTTCACAATTTTTTCAAACTTGATTATTGAATGCATTGCATTCAATTTATCTTGTCACTGATTTGGTTTTGTAGGTATTGTGAAAGAAAATTATGCAACAGCTTACTTTACTTTTACTTCATACGAATTTACTTTGGAACTTAACATTACGCCTCTCGCCCACAGGCGCGAACTAAACGCGCGTCCGGACGCGCCATCTGTTTGTCCTTTTGTAACACGCAATGTAAAACGTAAATGTCACCTAAAACGTAAAGTAAAAACGTAATGTACCTATAGCCCGATCGCAGAACGCGCCTGTGGAGTAGAGCCTTTACTATTAAGGTGAAGACAAGAGCTAATGTGACTCTCGCTCGCACGTTTGGACTTGTTGAACGATATAAAATCACTGAACCCATTTTCGAAAAATCGCAAACAACCACATTTTGCACTGTTTAGTAAAAAAATTAATTTTGATCGATACCAGTTATCCTACTTAAAAGTTTGCTTTTCTAGATTTCGTAGGTACATAAGCAAACTTTTGATTATGAAAATTTGCATTAATCAAAATCAAAGTTTTACTTAACTATGCGCAATGTGATTGCACACAAAATGGTTGTTTGCGATTTTTCAAAATTGAGTTTTGTCATTTTATATCTTTCGAAATGTCGAATTGTGCGAGCGAGAGGTAAATTAGGTGTTGTCAACGCCTTAACATGAAAAAGACTGCAGAGATCTACAGACTTCGTTTTTTTTTCAGATATTCAACATTCTTGCCACTATACCCGATCGGGATCACCGGAGAGCTTCTCTGCATGTACCATTCGCTAGATGAAATCGCCGAGAAACAGTTACTCACGTACTCCATGCCAAACACGTGGAATTTGGCATTTAACTATTATTATTTCATAATCTTCTACATGCTGCTGTACATTCCACTTTTCCCTGTTCTATTTGGCCATATGCTTGCACAAAGAAGAAAGATGCTCGGTAGAGATGCGAAAAAGACTAAATAAGACTAAACAGTATATTCATCAATCAAAAAGGCTCGAATCATTAGAGGGTGGATGCACAAGCTATTTACATTTCAATGTTTTAAAAATACCGAAGCCAAAACCTAAATGTTGTATGATCCTTTAAAATCAATCAAATTGTTGTTCTCTATCTTTGTTGACCACTGTTATTTGACATGAATTTATCAATATAGGCAGTGTAAGAACGGGTTTAAATTTAACGTTTTATTAAATTATTGATTAGATATAAAATTTCGACTATCCCCCAAGCACAAGACCCGTAAAAAAAGTTTTATTCCGGTTTCCGATCCCTGCAGACCGATTACGCTAATGTCTGACTATCGAAATGGCTTTCAGTTTGACATTTATTGATTCCCATCCATCAAAATTGCTATTACACTATGGAAATCGAATGTCAAACTGAAAGCCATCTCGATAACCAGACGTTAGCGTAATCGGGCCGCTGGTATAGATCGAATTAACTACTCATATTAACTACTCGTAAATATTAAAGTTCATTATAAAGTAGATTATGCCTATAGATCTGTTGGGTTAGTGATTAATGCATTATAGTTCGTAGGAAATCATGGAATGGGTATTGTATGTATTGGCTATGGAATAGTTTATATATTCAATTTGTTATTTTAGTTATTAAGATTATTTGTTGTTAAAACTGATGTTGCCTACATATTAAGCTTATATGGTTCTGGAACTAAAATGATACGAAACCCATAATTGTGGTGCGACTTTGTCTATTCGCGTGATCATTTCAAAAACGAGTAAACTACTAAGACTGAAATTAGGAAAATATTAAACTCTAGCTGCAAGTTGTTACTACTGATAAAGTGTTTCTAGTAACATGTTTTCATTTATTATAGTTTGTGAATAGTGAAGGTAAATAACCACTGTACTTTAGGCTTCATTTCACAATCTAATAATAAATAAATCGAAAATGAAAAATACATTTGCAAAAATATTTGTATTTTAACCGACTTCAAAAAAGGAGGAGGTTCTCATTTCAAAATTCAATGTTTTTTTTATGTTTACCTCAACTTTTTAGTGGGTGGACCGATTTTGATAATTTTTTCATCGAAAGCTGGTGCTTGTCATGATCCCATTAAAAGAGTCAGATCTACGAGTAGGTTTTAATTTTGAGTTATAGTAGTATGAGTGTATTTGTAGTCGGTTTGTTCTTGAAACAGTTCTTGCAAATTACATTTGCAGCATTTATTTAATATATTTTATAATTTGGTTGAAAATATTTAAATGTTGTTAAATCAATTTACCTACTACACAACTTGTTAGCATACTACAGAACTTGTTAGCATTGTCGGTAAAGGGTGTTATTGATTTATTTTAAGTATTTTTATTTATTTTGGTTTGGCTGGGTAAATGGGATACTTATGGATTTTTTTTTCATAAATATTTAAGATTTACTAAGTTTCTAAATAAAACTACACGTTTTACGAAAACCATGTATTTTTTTCATGTTTTTTCTTCAAGGGGGCTACGACTATATTGAAGTAGGTAATGCTGTTCTTGAGACATTTCTGTCTTCGTTTTTGACAATTCTATGTATGTACCTAACTAAAAAAGAAAGAGAGAATTTTATTAATATCCAAGAATAAAGCTTATTGTATTTGCAAGCATTTTTAAGCATTTGTGTATTTTAGATTGGTCTGTAGTCTGTGGGTGATCTTAGGGTGGCCTAAGAGCCCCTGCACACTTTCTGTCAGCCGATAGAAAGGCTCTTATTATGCACTAGCACCTGACCAAAGGGATAAGGGCAGGAAGATGATCAGTATGATGACCTGACTAAACTATAGGCCGATAGATAGTTTCCAGTCTGTGGGGGCTCTTAAACCTTATGCTGCGTTTACACTCAGCGCATGTCCGTGGCAACACGAACGTCAACGCTCTCTCTCTCTCTGTCTCTCTCGCGTAACCGCACTCGTTGCCTTTCATTCACGTATTGCCCATGTCCCTGCGCATTTGAGCTAAGTGTAAACTCTGTCTGTATGAGACCAGATATCTCCCAATATCTGCTATATTAGCTATATTACCTGACAGTCTGTCGGTCGGTGTACTAGATAGTATCTACTTACTAGGTAATATTATTCTCAAATATAATTATGTAGTAGCAGTTTTTTTTGCGCAAAACACAATAATCAATTATGATTTGAATCTTTGTTTTTATCAGCATTGATTTGTAATAACGGGGTAGTTGGATTATTCTGATATTAGTAAGAATTGATTAGTGTTATCTTAAAGCGAGAGGTCTACAAATAATAAATAGCAGTGATACACCAAGTAGATAATTAGTTATTAAACAAGATGGATAGGAAATACATAGCGCTGGTGTTGGCTGTGCTGGTAGCAGCCGCTGAGGCAAACTCTGTCAATTTGAAGGGTCCTCTGTTCTCTAAGGCTTTGAGTGCAGGGTAAGTACCTAATAATTCATTATTGCTGTAGTTTCAGTTGGCTGAAATTACTGAGTCAGAGAACACCTTGCAGTAATAGGTACTGCTATAGGTAATACGGGCGAGTGGTGGTTCAATTCACGGACTAATATTTTTGCTGCACGCAAATATTAGTTGGTTCTTTGTTACTGATTGATAGTGATACCTTACCAAAACTCATGTGACTCTAGAATGTAGGTACCTACGTGTGTGGGTGTAGGTCGATGGTGGCTGTTTACAGATTTTTGACGGATAAGTTGTTGCACACAAGACTGCATCAGACTACCGTCCTTGGACTTTCAACAATTAGCTGCGAATCTTTGGAGAGGGAGGAATATGTTATTTCGTTCGCCCACTTGCGCACTACTCATATTTTTTGTTTTTTATTTATAGTGTAGTATGGATATATAGCTGGGTAGCCTGATGGGTCGCCGACTGCATACCTACAGTCGGACAGTCGGCGACACACTGTAAATAAAATAATGCTTTTGTTTATTAAATTTTTCATTTATTTATAGACAAAAATGGGACGGCCTTGGTGTAAGCGCAACTCTGAACGAGTATGTAGACAACACAATTGAAATGATCGTCCCTTTCATGGAGACCCATGGTCTCGACCCCATGAACTTACCTGACGTCGTTGAAGGATTCCAAGTCGTAAGTGACAAGACAAAGAAAAAGAACTTAGTACCTGACCTATAGGTACCTAGCATTTATTAAAATGAAGTAGAAAGCGGTCGCGAATTAAACGAAATATCAATTGTATTAAACATAAAGGTACCTAATGAAACGATTGTATTGAAAGACTAGCTGAACCCGCGGCTTTGCTCGCGCCAAGGAATTCAAAGTTTCATACAAACTTTCATCCCCTATTTCATCCCCTTGGAGGTAGAATTTATCAAAATCCGTTCTTAGCGGATGCCTACGTCATATCATTTACCTGCATGCAAAATTTCAGCCCGATCCGTCCAGTGGTTTGGGCTGTGCGTTGATAGATCACTATGTCAGTCAGTCAGTCAGTCAGTCACCTTTGAGTTATATATAGGTACATATTTAGATAAGATCATGTACCTACATAGCTACCAAAAGCAGCCAAAAGGTACCTAGGTATAAATTATCTTTCGTAAAGAGAGTTAGTAGCTACGTACTTACCTAGGTAGGTAGGTATGGTCTACCTATGGTGATATCAATCAACTGATAGCTGTAAGGTTTATCTTTGTACATGATTATTACCACAGGGATTACAACATCCTATTGTTGTGACTCAATTAGGCACTCGTATAGTCGTACTTATGTGTAGGTGTTGGTACCTACCTAAGCTGTGTTTTACTACACCTATGTCCATTAAAACAGCATTATGAGGTATCAAACACGGTTATGATAGGTACGATAGGTCTCATTCTCTTGAAAATGTTCCATAGCAAGTTAATATCCATAAGTTATGTTCCATAGCAATTAAACAAAGTCAATGCACTCAGGAGAATTTTACTTTAAGTATTTTATTAGACCTTAAACATCCGCATCCGCTTCCGCGGATGTGAGCCTTAAAAAATCCGCATCCGCAATATCGTTAGTTTATAACATGATCAAATCTGGTAGGCACTTCTGCGAAATGTTATCTAGCGTAACTAGCCTCGTGTAGCCCCGGCATAAGCCCGGGATACATACAATACCTACACAAGGCTAGTTTTTCAAGCTAGGATAGCAAGCTAGTGTCAGCCTGGCTTCGTGTAGACAAAACTAGCTTAAATTCTAAGCTAGTAAGCCGACGCCAGAAGTAAGTAGGTACCTACTAGCTTGCTAGCTTACTGACATTAGATGCTATCCTCTGCTATCCTCTACTTGAAAAACTAGTACCTATCCCGGGCGTAAGAGCCAATTTGATTAAAAAAACCCATTGTCTTCCTAAAGTTCGATCTCAATTAGAATTGTGTAGTTGGTATACCTAGGTATAGTATAAGTTTATTTAAAAAAAGTATACAGGGTTACAGGAAAAATCGTGCTAGATCCGTTAAGGACGTGGAGTACCCATCATTTCTGACTTATTTCACAAACAATTGCCATAATATTTTTTTTAGATATCCCTTAGAGAAAAATAAACTTTCTAGTATTTTTTCTTATTTCTTAACTTTCACTTGTCTACTACGGTCTATTCAATTAACTTATGCACTATTTTAATGATTGACATCCTAAAGCATCTTATTACACATGTAAAAATGCAATAATAATAATAATTAAGGTGCACAAAATTTTCAATAAAAAAATTAAAAGTCGAATTGCTTGAAAAGGGTTATGTTTAGGGTAGGGTGTTTCATAGTGAAATAAGTCAGAAATGATGGGTACTCCACGCCCTTAACGGATCTAGCACGATTTTTCCTGTAACCCTGTATAGGTAGGTAGGTACCTTAGTGAAGTAGTAATTATATTATATCAGCCATCTGGTTCCCATATGGCAAGCTTTGGCTTGTGATATGAGAATATACCTATGTGGAATGTCCGCACCAATATAATAAAAATAATAATAAATAATACCTAGCTGACTGTGCAGTGCCTTCTTTATTTTTTATTTAGAAATAATCGTTTTCAGAAAGTTTTGCTGATCACGTACAGCGCTTGGCTGAAGATCCATGATGGTTACATGACTGGTCTTGTAAACGTGGCTCGAAACGGCGATCAGAGAGTCGACTACTTCGCCAAGATGCTGCGTGTTCGCATCTCTCTGAACTTCACTGACCTTGAGGTGAGTAGCTGTATTTCCTCTTGAGTGCGTGCCCGCAATATGGTTACATTTCATACTTAATTTTTTTAATAAAAAAATTCACGTTTGTAAGATTCTTCTTACCATTATTATAATATTAATGCTGAACACACGTGCTTTTATTGAGCAAGGTTCGAAAAAAGCATGCTTTTAGCTCGAAAATAAGCACGTGTGTCAGTACCTGTGTACCTAAGTGCTAGAGATGAGCTTTTATGTTGTTGTAACAGCTGTTGGTAGACCTGAATTAATAAATAAATATATAAATGTTTGTTTTAGTTTGTGTACAAGTACCTGGTGAAGGTGATGAACATCGGACCCACCGGAGGTATCAGAGGATCCTTGAACCGCTTCGTGGTGAATGTGGACATTCTGCTTGACTTCAACAACGATGAAATTCATCTGCAAGAGTTCTCCCTTACCGATATCGGGTACGTTTGTTGCAAGTTTTTTGAAAAGAGCAGGAACCTGACTTATTTCCATTTTAAATTATACCTATTTGTGTTGTTATATTATAATACTAGCGATCCGCCCGCGCGCCCCTGCTTCGCACGGGTGCACATATCATGCATGTATTATACATATAAACCTTCCTCTTGAATCACTCTATCTATTAAAAAAATCGCATCAAAATCCGTTGCGTAGTTTTAAAGATTTAAGCATACATGGGGACATAGGGATATAGGGACTGAGAAAGCGACTTTGTTTTATACTATGTAGTGATGATAATGAGAATTCGTGCGCCTGGTGTAAATCGGTCTTTACAGGACGGTAGTAAAAAAGCCATAGATAGGTAGGTAAATAATAATACGCTATAGTATAATTTAAAGGCTAATTCACTGATAATATTTTTGTTACTTATTTCAGCCGCCTCCGCGTCCGTTTGACTGGAAACATCTTGACTGACTGGCTGGTGAACCCCGTCATGGCAGTATTCGTCACGATCTTCGACAACGTCATCATCAAAGTGGTGGAAGTCAACATCCGCACGGCCGTACAAGAAGCCATCTCCTATATAAACTCCAATGTTAAAGATGTTATTCGCTATATTGAATCTTATAACTAGGACATCGGAGCTACTTTTGCATCAAACGCAAAAGTAAGTAGGTAGGTAGGGTAAAAGTAAACAGCCTAGTCATCTATGCAGATGACAGGCAGACATTGAATCGCATTGATCCTAGGTATTTGAAAAATAAATAAATTATTTGATAAGTATACCTACCTCTTTATTGATTACCACAACAAAAATCAAGTTGTCAAAAATTAACTAGAACTGTTTTTCTTTTTCTAAACACATTTTGACTTGAAAAATAGGTACATAGTTATTGTATACTTACTATACTGTATTTCGTATATAGTCGACTATTTACATTTTGCCAGTGCTCTTAATCGGTGAAGGAAAACATCGTGAGGAAACCAGTTAGTATTCTAACAGCGGCGATGGGCTTGCAACCTGTCACGTATGGAATACTAACTACTGCAAAATGTAGGTATGTGCCAAATGTAATGTTTGGACGTACCTCTGACTACGGGATGGACACTTCTATCAAGAATAGGCTAGTTGCCTATAGAAATTGTTTAATAATGTACCTTTTTAGGGTACACCAAAAATCTATTGTTTTAAAAAAAAAAATTATTTTACATACCTAACAATAAAATAATAATATCCGTCGAAAACGCTCCGGCTGTCATGGCGCTGGCGCGCAAGGAAATTACATATACAGTACATTACAATGTTCTATGAGTACAATGCATACAAAAAAAAACAAAAATAAAAAAAAACAGTCCTGTAAAATACAGTCTATCGGTATTTTACAGGATTCATTTCGGGGAGTGTGCGACGGAACTCCACAACTTGATTCCCTCATCTCCTTTCTACCATCGGACTACCCGACGTACGGAAGGAAGACATCCGTTCATGGTTGACTTACCAACTGCCCGCACCAAGCGCTTTGCTTCAACTTTCTTAATGCGTACGGCCAAAGAATGGAACTCCTTGCCGGCGTCCGTTTTTCCGAATACCTATAATTTGGGTGCTTTCAAGAGAAGAGTGAACAGGTATTTTCTAGGTAAACGTGCCACATCGTAGACTGCATCATCACTTACCATCAGGTGAGATTGCGGTCAAACGTTTTGCCTATATGTAATAAAAAAAATAGCCTGACACGCTCCGAATTGCAACCTGTCTACGGCTTGGGGTCCCGGTCTGCGCTCCACATAAATGTCCCTGTGGCAGTGATGTCGACAAGCTAGGACATCACGGACTGTCATGCCAAAAAAGTGCAGGCCGCTTCTCGAGACATGCCGTACTTAACGATATCATACGCCGGTCCCTTGCCACCGTCAACGTGCCAAGTCTACTCGAGCCGACTGGTATTGCAAGAGACGATGGCAAGAGACACCGGACGGTATGAGTTTGATTCCATGGAAGATGGGCCGGGTGCTGGTATGGGATGCAACCTGTTCAGACACGCTGGCTCCTTCCCATCTACATGGAACCAACAACAGAGCTGGTGCGGCTTGTGAAGCGGCCGAAAAAGCTAAAGCATGCAAATACAGGGGTCTAGGCTCCGAATATGATTTTGTCCCATTCGGTGTCGAGACCCTTGGTCCGTGGGGTCCTAGCGCAATAAGGCTTTTTAAAGAAATTTCAAAAAGGTTAGTCGACGTCACAGGAGACCGAAGAGCTGGCAGCTACCTCGGACAAAAAATTAGTTTAGCTATTCAAAGGGGGAATGCTGCCAGTATCTTCGGATCCTTGCCCAAAGGGACTCCTTTTAATAATATATATTAGTTATTATATTTTTTAAGGTTTTTAGTTTATGGTCTAATTGAATATATATTTAATATTTAATAAATTATAGTTGAAGTTTTGCAAACGTGTATATATAATATACAATAGTTGTACAGCATCCTGCATACGTTTTTACCCATATTGTATTCTCTTTTTTCAAGTTTACTCCATTTGGGTTTTATAAAAAAAAAATCAAATTCAAAATTCAAATATTGAAATAAATTGTCAAACTGACATTGACTGACACTGACACATCTAGGCGTCAGTCAGATACATGCAGATTGCACATTGCAGCCAGCCAAGACAGCCAGGCCAGCTTCTTGCACATTTCGCACATGTTTCGTTCGTGTCGTGATCAAGGAAATAATGGGAAAAGTAAAGAAAATGAAGCCTTCGCAAGTAGGCAAGAATGTTGCACTTGCTGATCAGATAGAAACAGCCCATTCAGTCAAATCCAAGAACAGGAACAAAGAAAGGAATAGACATGACGACGACGACGAGGTACCTTCGATTTTTGTGGTCATAATAATGTCTACTTCTGTAGATAGTTTAGTTTTTAAGCTCATTAAACATACATCCTACTGTAGTTATGAGTTAACAAACCCAACACAAGCATACCAACCAACATAATTTTGTTTACAGTTTGTCAACGCCGACCTGTCAAAGAAAATTTTGAAAGCTGCAAGAAGGCAGCAGGCCGAGCTTGATGATGATGATGTCGGTCCATCGCCTGCCAAGCATGTTACCCTGCCAACTACTTTTAAAGGTACCGTAAGGTCAATAATACAAATTACTACATACCTACTTATTACATAATAAATAAAAAAAATAATGTTAAAAACTAAATAAATAGTTCTCGAAGGTACCTACATAAATAGTGTATAAAAAGTTTTTGAAAGCTTGTATGGTTTTAAATAAATGTGTAGAACAATTTTATTTATAGATGGAGATTCTGATGCTGGATCAGATTCAGATGGAGATGACCTGGAACCAGACACATACTATGACAACATTGAAATAAATGAGGAGGATGAAGAGGCACTCAGGATGTTTATGTCTTCAAAACCTGAAAGAACTAGAACCCTAGCTGACATAATCAAAGACAAAATTACCGACAAGCATACAGAACTCCAAACACAGTTTTCAGATGTTGAAACTTTGAAGTTACAGAACATTGACCCTAGGTATTACTATTCGGTTATCTTTTCTCTTTTGTTTGAAGATATGCTCTAGTAAAAATACAATGTTTAACATTTGTTTCCTACTTTCAGAATAAAAACCATGTATGAAGGTGTGAGAGATGTTCTTAAAAAATATAGATCAGGGAAGTTGCCAAAGGCATTCAAAATGATTCCAAACTTACAAAATTGGGAACAGATTCTGTATCTTACTGAGCCTACCACTTGGTCTGCTGCTGCTATGTATCAGGTACAAGACACACAGGACAAAGGAGGCTGGTGTAAAATGAGGAGGCCTTAGCAAGCAGTGTGTGAAATAGTGTGTGTCACAAAAAGTATGTTGGAAGGAAGGGGAGAGGGTGGCACGAGTATTTTGTATGCACAAACACATCCCCTCCACTGTTTTCCAGTATTATTTTGGTTGATGTGCACTATACCTAGGCTAAAATAATAATAAAATTAATAACATTTTCTTTCAGGCAACCAGAATTTTTGCATCAAATCTAAAAGAGAAGATGGCTCAGCGCTTCTACAATTTAGTGTTGTTGCCTCGCATCCGTGATGACCTCGCTGAATACAAAAGGCTGAACTTCCATCTATACCAAGCCCTGAGAAAGTCACTGTTCAAACCAGGTGCATTCATGAAGGGTATTTTGCTTCCACTTCTTGAGGTAATTGATACTACTTAAGAAAGATGATGTTGACACAGACTACCAACTTTTCTTTCTTTTCACAGGGCACTGAACATAATTGTCTTATGTTGCACTGCCTTTCATCATAGATATAAATGCTATTATAATTTTTAGTGTAAAATTTTTATTTGTGTCCTCCATTTTTCTATTTCTAGTCTGGAGATTGTACTCTGCGTGAGGCTATCATAGTGGGGTCCGTGCTGGCCCGTAACTCTGTGCCAGTACTGCATTCCAGTGCTGCTCTCCTGAAAATAGCTGAGATGGATTACACAGGAGCAAATTCTATATTTCTTCGCATACTGTTTGATAAGAAATATGCCTTGCCATACAGAGTTGTGGATTCAGTTGTCTTCCACTTTTTGAGGTAGCAACAAAGTACCTAATGCTTAATTGGTTTTTTGTTGAATCAGCAGTTTTAGTTAATAAGTATTGATTGGTTTTTCATTATGGGCTGCTGTTTGTCCAGTTTCCATGGCAGTGAAAGTTGGTTGCATATAGAAAATGTTTATCATAAACATGAAAAACATCAATATTTACTCATTGTATTTATGTCAACTATGGACTCTGAATATTATTATTTTCTAGGTTCCAGAGAGACCATCGAATCTTGCCAGTGCTATGGCATCAAGCTCTTCTCACATTTGTCCAACGCTACAAAGCTGATATTTCCACAGAACAGAGAGATGCTTTGTTAGAGCTACTCAGAAAACAGACGCACCCAACCATAACTGCTGAGGTAGGTACCTTACCTTTGTTTTTAGCTTGCATTAGAAATTAAACTTGAATCTGAAATTGAACTTTGCTAAAGAAGTAGTTGAATCAGATGCACTCTTTTTTTACAGATTCGTAAAGAATTACAAGCAGCTCAGTGCAGGGATCTTGAAGTAATGGAAGTATCATCTAATGTGATGGCAGTTGAATAGCACCATATTTATGACCTAATAAAATAAAACAAAATTTGTATGTAGGTACATATATTTTTACTGTAACCTTCTGTACACTCCTATCCATTCCAATACCACTTTCTTCTAAATCATTTATCAAGTATTAGTGAAGACTCCTAGGTTTTGTTGCTTGTAATTTATTTGTAAAAAACTATGAACAGCAGTTCTTTGTATGAATGACTGTACTAGTGAATAATTATTCATCCTATTTCTGTATCACAGCATTAGTAATCATAGGCCTGTCTACTTGACTACCTACTAAATGTACAGGAGGCAAAACAGATTCTCGGCATTCACATTTTCTGCCAGAAATGTAGTCGAACGATCCAATTTTACTCTTACACTGTTCACAAGTTATCTTGCCTTTAGTCCATTGTTCCTCTTCCACCTTAGTTTTTATCCAATCCGGTAGTTTATCTTCAGTCAAATACACGAAACTGTTCAGGTTATAACTGCTACATAATTGAGGGTCACACGAAGCGCTGCTGTTCAAAATGATTGATAAATCTTTGACTAAAACATGCCTGCATTTGTGGCATTTTATCACTCCGCTTTCAGGCAAATCCATTTATTGTTCTTCGAGTTTTTCCTACCAATATAAAAAAGACATTTCATTTAGTAGGTGCATATACTTTGGCATTGTTTGTTTTTATTTTATCAAAGTTAGGTTATGTTAGGTTCAGCCTATTCAGTATTATATTATTTATTTGTCTTTGCGTAGTTTGCGTTTTATACTCTTGTCTTTTACCTACGTAAAGTAGGTAGGAAAATGAATACAAACCCCAAAATATGAATGGTTATATGTATATACTGGGTTGTATTGTACAACAACAACCAAGTAATACAGTACCACGGAAATCACGGAATAGAGAAAACCCTACTAGTACTGTCAAAATAACATGGCGGCAGTTTACGCGGTAAATTCAATTCAATAAGGTATGGTAGGTACCAAGGAATTTGAATCTTATCTATATTCCTTGGTAGGTACCTAATATTCGAAACTATAATCTTTTGTTTCTTTTAATTAATCGTAGCTTTCAATCTCCCTTTTTTTCTGAAGAGTGCCATAGGTAGGTACATATACAGGG
The DNA here is from genome assembly GCA_963576535.1 of Plemyria rubiginata. Lineage (NCBI taxonomy): Eukaryota > Metazoa > Arthropoda > Insecta > Lepidoptera > Geometridae > Plemyria > Plemyria rubiginata. The sequence continues at coordinate 7,723,747 of OY754908.1, read as the reverse complement.
CGTCCCACGGATATGCCACATGGAGGGAAAGTACCTTGAATATTGTAGATGGAACATTTTACTGAAAGAAGACATTATTTATTTGAATTTTATAAACAATTTATATTATATATATTCACTTGACTTATTGTAGTTTCCTTATAGAATTCGTAGTTTTTCCAATACTGACCTATTTTGAAAGTAACTGTAAAAAGTTTTGATGATTTTTCAACCCCAAGAGATTTTATTGCATTAATTAAAAATACATAGATAATTAGCTAACGACAAAACGACGACATCCGACAACGACAACGATCCGATAACGAGGTCATCCGACAGAGAACCAAAGTAGTCGACATAGCTCAAAGGATTAGCAAGCTGAAATGGCAGTGGGCCGGCCATGTTTGCCGAAGAACCGACAATCGTTGGAGCAAACAAATACTTGAGTGGAGACCGCGTTTAGGTAAGCGTAGTGTAGGACGTCCTCCGGCAAGGTGGGGCGACGATCTGCGAAATGTAGCTGGCAAGCACTGGATGAGAAGAGCCGAAAACCGAGGCCTTGGCGCGTCTTGGGAGAGACCTACGTCCAGCAGTGGACTAACATAGGTTGATGATGATGATGATGACATAATTTGCTTACCTATATAGTTACGGGTACGGTACGGGTGTATATTTTCAATTTTTCAGTAAAAAAAGATATAATACGAAGTTTTCTCGCAATTTGAAAAAATAAAATACGTGATATTTGCCGAGACCCCCCCCCCTCCCTCACGTGATATCGGGTGAAGTTCTTCTTGACCCCCTCCCCCTCTAAACGCTTCACGTAGGTAATATACCTCCTGAGGTAGGGCTAGGGAAAGGGAGCTATCCCTAGCCCTACCTCAGGAGGTATAGATTTACTTCAGGGCTTCTCAAACTTATATTTAAACTGTATTTTTTTTCAGTCCTCTCTGGCCAAAATTTACCTACCAGTTGTAGTCCTAGCCAAGTTATCAGAAAAAAAACATTTTGCACACCATTGTCTGGTTGTAATTCGCTGATAATGGAAAGGGAAAAAATATACAACTATATTGAAACAAGGTGTCGCATGTGCGTGTATTATATTATGGCTTATCCCCATTTTATTATTTAGGAACTAAAAATGTATCAGCTAAATACGGTAAAATGCTAAATATCTGCCAACACCCGGTATTCCCACGGGATAAAAAGTAGCCTATGTGTTATTCCAGACTATAATCAATATCTCTGCCAAGTTTCATCCGGATCCGTTCAGCCGTTCCGGCGTGAAAGAGTAACAAACATCCATCCATCCATCCATACATACAACCTTCGCGTTTATTATATTAGTAGGATTATAATATTAGTAGGATTATCTGTTTTAAACATAGTGGAGTAGGTACCTACTTAACTATTGTACCTAACTAATTTAAATACCAATAGATTGAAAGAAAATTACGAACTTAATCCAAATTAAAAACAAATACGAAAGCTTACAATATTTATTTGTTTCTCTGCGTTTTGATAATTTAATATGATTGTAGTTTCAATCTTGCATTATCAGACTGAATCAGTTTAGGTAGGTACACTACTTAGTCTTTATCTAATTAATTTATGTGAAATAATGAACATCACTTAAAAGTCTTACGAATAAATTTATTCAGCCGATAAACACGCAACATGCTTCGGAACTATATTTTGTGAATAACACAACGAAATGTCAATAAAAACAAAGTTTTTTATTATTACATACATTATTGCAGATGCACAATACGATATAATGCAACCATATAATTAACAGGGTTATAGAAGATTTTTTACACAATAAGCAATATATAGGTATTCATACATTCTGTAACGCTTAGTTAGTTTATGTGCGTACCTAATATAGGTAGGTGTAGAAGTATTATTGTACCTATTTATAATCTTATATTTTCAAGGGCACCTACCTAAGAGTATTATTGTCAACGGGGATGTGAAGACTTCATAATTGAAGTGCATAATAATTATAAATATGACAATCATCACTCAAGTACAAATTTTGCAATAAATTGGCGGCTTCTTCTAAAATTTGTTAGGGTTTTTTGAAGTTATTTTTCAAATAATACGTTTTTTTAAACAAACGTACGTTACTAATGCGGTGCAACATAAAATGTAAAGTCTGTATGAATTACTAGTGCATACAGAATGTACAAATAATACAGCGGGCTAGTCAAAATTTAAATTAACCAATGCTATAATGCGCTTAACTTGTCAGCTTAACAATATAAAATTTCGATCACAGACAAAATTACATAATACATGCACGCGTCAAGTTTGCGCTTATGCTGTTGAAATATAAAATACTTATCGTTACCATATCCTAATATAATAATTGTGAGATTATTCGAAGCTGAAACAACCAGTTTTCTGTGACTAAAAGGCAACACCTTAAACAAGCAAACATCTTTCAGCAAGATGGCCTCCTATACCTACCCTTACATTTATAACTTTTAAATGGGCGATACCAGCTAACCGTATTTTTTGTATTATTAATTTAATTTGCAAAAAAATACTAAACTATCATAATAACCAAAAAAATGTTAATGTAAAATATTTGCTTTTTGATTGCTCAGTATGAATTTTTTCATTCATACCAAATCGTACTACCTAAAATATTTATGAATGCGATGTTACTTTTGATGAGAGATACCTTTTTTATCCCGACAAAGACATTGTACCATAAATAACATACAATTAAGAAGAAAATAGTCAGTTGGTTTCAAAAGTGTCATTCATTATCATCTTACGAGTTAATTTCCTTATATCTATCTAAGCTGCTTTTTCGGCAGTTCAACTTTAAACATAACACTTATCAATACGGTGAACCAGCTGAAGTCTTATAAATATGAAAAATGTGATTAGACAAAATTGACAGTGCAAAACTAGGGGTTGAGTTAAAAAAGGATTAGTGCATTTGTGTCGAGCGCCCAGAAAGCTACGACTATAGGTATAGTTTATGGAGTTAATTATAGTCAATATACAAACAATGAGTTGTTCGATGTGAACCGACAGTTTACCTATATTAAAAATAAGATTTAATCAGAAACTTACATTATCTTTAACGTTTATGACCTAAGAACAAAATACACCCTGTGCATATGCGCTATAAGTCAAATCTCTACATTATATCTAGTGTAGTCGACGAGGCGAACATAATTATTGTATTCCTTTCCCTCGATAATAATAATCAAAGTTATGAAATGTTATTAAAACACTTGGTGCACGTGAGATCATGTGAATTAAAATGCATATGTATACCAATATAGTGGTTTCACATAATGATTTTTTTTATTCTCGACAAAAAGTATATTAAAAAAACTTTTAATTGAGTAACGTTAGGTGACAGGGGACAGATAACGTTGGGTACATGACTTAATATCCGGGTTGGTTTTGACTAGATTTTAGCATGGTTTTTTCACTAGATTGAATGGGTTGTATCTTGTGGTCCCTTGCCGAATACTGAAAGTATGGCCGTAGGAAAAAAATAGAGGTATAGGTGATTAATCACAAGTGCCAATGCAGTAAATGATTCGATAGACAGATGATTACTAAAGACTATTGTGGAGGAACAAATTTTACATGTACAAAGCATGAAGCCGTTATTTTTATCTGTTTTATTAATATTAAATTTAGAAGTACTAAATGTACGTCGGTCTCTTTTTCTATAAATGGAAAAAAAGAGCTTCTTCAGATCTGATTCAGATTTTCTAAGACAATGTATATACCGCACAAAAGAAAGGTCCTTAAGTTCCATTATTCTGCCACGTGCTGTGTACAAGTACTACAAAAGCAATATTGATTCACCTACCGTAAATCTAGAGCGCTGGTCATATAATAGTTATCAAAAGCAAAGCCAGGAATTTAGTAAACTAGAGATTTTTAAGAACAAGTGTACATTTGAAAATTGACAAATTTACAAACCTAAGCTATATAGCTATATAGTACTACGTACATTTATTATATACATCTACTTTGCGAACAAAAATTACACAAAGTTTCCGTTCAAGATCAAAATATTATCCATCGAATAAAAAAAGTCATGGCGTTTTGAAAGTAAATGGTGGTGTTTTAATGCTTTTTTGGTGTATAAATCGTCGTCAATCGTACGTAATGCGTCTTTTAATTGATTGTGATAAAAATTCGCATTCAGTAAATTTTACTACCTAATAATATAGGTGAATATTGGTGGAATGGATCCCATGTCCAATGGTGACAGAGGTTCTATCGTATGCGGCCGTATACAGGGTTACAGGAAAAATCGTGCTAGATCCGTTAAGGGCGTGGAGTAGCCATCATTGCGGACTAATTTCACTATTTTATATTTCATTTTTTTATATATCCCTTAGAGAAAAATAAACTTCCTAATATTTTTTTTATTTCTTAACTTTCACTTGTCTACTACGGTCTATTCAATTAAGTTATGCACTATTTTAATGATTGACGTCCTAAAGCATCTTATTACACATGTAAAAATGCAATAATAATAATAATAATAATAAGATACACAAAATAAACAAAAATAAATTTAGTAACCTAAATATCTCGAAAAGGGTTAAGTTTAGGGTAGGGTGTTTCATAGCGAAATAAGTCAGAAATGATGGGTACTCCATGCTTTAACGGATCTAGCACGATTTTTCCTGTAACCCTGTATTGGCGCACGGTGAAGTTTCATGGTGGTATTTGTGGTCTAACTATACCTATTTATGCTATTTGTTGTGTAGCTATTTATGAATTTGAGCATCGTTTTAGTTTGTAAGTAAAGTCAGAGAAATATTTGTAATAATGTAAAATAATAATAGTATTTGTTTATATCAAGTGTTTTTATTAGAGATCGTTTTTACATTGTCAACATTACTTTTTACCTCGGCTGCCAAGATAGATTTATGATATATATTTTAAAGTTATTTATTAATCATCGACTACCACTCGAGGTTTTTAAACACAACCATTTAGTTAAAAATAATTTAAATGATAAGAAGCACTATCTGAATAGGTACTTAAATAATATTATGTGTAAGCTTGTAAATTATCGGTTGTGATAACTTATTACTTTTAGTAATTACAATCACAAATCAAGTGTTTCTTATAATACCTATTGTTGTATTTTATTATTGCTTAGAATGATATTTTTGTTGGCATACCATTTATTCCTTGTTTAGGATACATTTTACAACATAAAGTTTACTTTTGAGCCAATAGTTTTTTTATATTTAGGTATGTTAAAATATTAAGAAGGCAGGAAAATTATATAAATTTAGCAGCATTTATTTGAGTGTCTCTTTAAACAATGCAGCGAGTACCTACAATTTATCGAGCGAATATTCATAAACGAACTTCCCAAGGAGCAATTAATGCACACGCATAGCGCAACACACAAATCTTTACCTACTACTTATGTAAAGGCAAGGAGCAAGGACGGGTATGAAGCGTTTATCGTTTAGGTACTCTGATCTGGCAATAGTTCACGGTTTACATAATCTCTCAGTCTTATAAAGCCTCGAAAGATTTAGCGGCTAACGATACATATACATACTAACGATATATATATAGACTAACGATACATTTATTTATTGGATATTTATTATATTTTGTGACAAATTAAGAAGGTATTGTGAAATTCTTGCATTCAAGAATAATGTCAGATAGTGCTATTGTAAATCGTATCCATACTTATTAACGACTTCACACATAAGAGCTTGTAAATTACTTACACAAAATCAAGCACCCAATTTAATCCATCACTTATTGCCTCTTCAACCACTCTGTGACTTGCACTATACTAAATGGTATCAAGCCATCTCATCGAGTTCGTTAGTTGGACATTTAGTAATTCAATAAAGCAATAATATTCACGTATTTTATATTTTAATACAAATGGACTCGCTACGCACGGACGCGCCCGTTCGCGAGATCGCGTGGACGTCAGTTTAGGCGTAACAGAAGTACAAAATTTGTCCGAACATCGGATCGGAGCCGCATCATAGGAAGGTTCGGTCGTCGTCGAGCCGGATACGTGAGATTCGCTGACAGAAGTGGAAACGCGATCGAAGTCGGTGAGGGCGCGTGCCGGCTCCGGCGGGCGGCGTCGGCGGCGGCTCTGCGCTGGCCAGCGAGCCGCAGGACGCGCACTCCGCGAGCGAGCGCGTCGAGGCAGCGGCGGGGGCGGCCGGCCCCGGCGCGCTCGTCTCGCGCGCCTCGCACTACCTGTAGAAGGAGTGCGAGTGCGGTGGCGGCGGCAGCGCCGGCGGCAGCGGCGCGTGCGGCTCCGACGCCGAGCGCTGCACGCCGGGCGCGCGCTCGCCGCGGGACCCGCGCGCCCCCACACCGGCGCCGTTCCAATTCCACTCCCACTGAAATAGAGGCGCAACGCACGACATCTATTAGAATAACACAATTTTTACAATAGTCACTCAATGATAAGAATCACTAACGTCATTCGCTGGAGGCACCGACAGAGATGTTTTGGGTAGCACCGAGGAAGGAGTGTGGACCTGTGGCACGTTGTGGTGTGGTTGTCCGTCGCGCTGCTGCAAGAGCTGTAGGATCCGTCGCACATCGGAGGTCAAACCGGTCTCGAGAGCAGCCACCCTCTTGCTGAGCTCATCCAGTCGCGTTAGCACCGTTGCCACCGAGGCCGCGCTAGCCGCCGACCCCACGTTTTGATATTGGGGCGAGGCACTATCCTGTAAAATTTCGCATCGAGGTCGGTCGAGGATATCTTGTGCATTCGGTAATCCGAGACGACCATAGTTGGCATATAAAATAATCCACGTGTTAGCAACAAAATGTATCGAGTATCGATTACCTGCGGCGCAGAGTTGTGAGTTCTATCCGTGGCAAAGGGCAGCGCAGCCGGCCGGCCGGCCTGGTGCAGGTTGAGCGCAGAGTGCGGCGCGGAGCGGCAGGAGACGGGGCGCGCGGTCGGCGGCGCGGGGCTCGCGAGGATGTCGTCGCAGGAGTAGTGCTGCGGTGCGGGGGGTGCGGGGGGCGCGGCGGACGCGGCGGGCGGGCTCGGCGTCGCGTTGGTGTAGTACGAGCTGGGGTTTGTGCTGAGACTGGACACCGGCAGCGTGGCGCTGTGCGCAGGCGTGCTGACGGCCGGCTCGCCGCCGCCGCCACCGCCGCCGCCGCCGGTCAGCGGTGACGTGTCCTGCATCGGGCCTACCGATGACTGCCGCCTCACTCCCGCTCTACTCCTATATGTTTGTGGCGTGGATTGGGCTGGAACGTTTTTGAGATGCATTTTTAAATAAAGGCGTGTTGACATGGCAAGCGTGCTTTAGTGATTAAAATCAGTCAGTAGCAATAACGACCCTGACTCCTGGCGAATCTCATGACTTTGGTGCGTACAATTTTATTAGTTTTGCGCAGCTCTAATTATGGTTTACACTTGTTTTCAAACGGTTGTAATAATTCAAGCACTATTAATTTATGTTTCAGTGTTGATATTGTAAATTATATGTGTTGTATGACTTTGTTATTTTGCGACAGGTACTCGTACCTACTCAAGTTCTATAATTTTCCAATTTTTTTAATTGTCCCATTCTTTTATTTATATTTAATGACATTAACCAGATGAAACTAAGGCAACATTAAATCTATCAACCGAACCATGCACTAGAAGTAGAATGCATACTTACAGTACTTGTTGTGCAGCGGCTGGTGTGTTTTATGATGGTAGAGGTCTGGGAAGCTCCGTTTAAGTTGCGCTAGCATGCCTGCACACAAGGGCCGCGCTCAGAGCGAGGCGACGTGCTCAGAGGTTACGGGGTACATATATTATTTTTAGCTAAGTCTTGAAACTTGGTGTTTACTATTTATGACAACTAAAACAAACCAATCTGTTTGAAGTACCCCGTATACCCCTGTCCGTCGCAATCATAAAGGAATAAATAATAATAAGTAAAGAAACAAGCGTAACTCATGCTGCTTAAGGTTATCCCATTCTTGTAGAGATTACGTTCGTTTGAGCTTTTTAAGGACGCTAGCCCTGAGAAGGTTGACTCGTTTCACTTTCGTGTAAATAGAGCCTGAAACGTATTTGAAATATTTTATTATATAGACAACTAGCAATTCCAACAAATCTTTGCGTTCAAAGCTTTTGCTTTAATTGTATCCAAGAGAAAACATGTATTCCATTCATTCCCTTGGGAACAATGATATAACCAGACTACAGTTAGTTTTGACCTAAATAGGAAAAGAATTGATAACTTTTTATCCTCAAAGTAAAATAATATACAAAAGAAGTAAAAACTAAATAAGTTACAATAAATAAATAATTGCATAAAGGGAATGCATGTTATATTGACTCATTCATTTCTATGTGTATCGTCTACTCTATGAATATATAGGATAGGACACGCCATGAAGCCCATGTCACCCACAACTTATTAATTTAATATGGCAAGGGCTGCAAGAAATTAAAAACATTCCGTGATGTGAAGAATAATGCTTACCTGTGATGGAGTTAAGGGTTGTTGAGCGTTGCTTGCTGAAGTTAAAGTTAAGGGGAGTGACGTCCTGGCCTGCTTTTTCCGTAGAAAATTCTAGAATACCTCGGCTGGCAGGTGACTCGGTGTCGTCATCACTACACTGCGAGTCCTAAAAATTATAAATACGCATTTATTAAAAAATATTTAATATTATACATTTATTTCAGATATAAATCCATACAATATCAATAATTTTACACAAATCTTACAACTATGTGCTATGTACCTAATAAAACAAATAATTTTATAAAATGTCACAATAAAGTAATTGAAAATTGGAGACAGTAAAAGGTACAAATAAAATATGGATATGGATGGATATTTATGTATTATTTCTACGCACTACTAATTATCCGATCAACGTTATCGAGATCATTTAACCAACGCTTAAGGCTCCGGCGACAGCGGCTAGCAATTTCGAGGTGCGATTGGCTATTATTTCATTTTATTTCACTTCGGGGAGGTTGTTTGAAAGAATAACTCTAAAGTGACACGCATAAATACTGTTCGAAAACAAATAATACAATAATATAAGGGAAATGTGCTTGAGTCAGAAATCATTTTGGTATTAGGTAAACGTAAGACGTTTGGTCAAACAAATAATACAATAATATAAGGGAAATGTGCTTGAGTCAGAAATCATTTTGGTATTAGGTAAACGTAAGACGTTTGGTCTTACGTTTACCTAATACCAAAATGATTTCTGATTCGGGCATGTTTCCCTTATATTATTGTATTATTTGTGTTCGAACAGTATTTATGCGTGTCACTTTAGAGTTATTCTTTCAAACAACCTCCCCGAAATGAAATAATAGCCAATCGCACCTCGAAATTACGAGCCGCTGTCGCCGGAGCCTTAATGCTGGACGCTAGCATAATGGACTTACCACTTTTTCAGCAAACGTTTCTGTGTGTGGACGGCGCGTAGTACGCGCGTAGGCCTCGCGTAGCAGTCGTGCGTCGCAAGGGTTTTCGTAGCGCATTCTACGGCGCGGCTCAATTCCGCTTAGTTCATCCTAAAAACAATAATTTTACATTTTATTTTAAAATTGCGACCCGCCCGCGTGGCCCTGCTTTGCACGGGTGCATATATCATGGATGTATTATACATATAAACCTTCCTCTTGAATCACTCTATCTTTAAAAAAAACTGCATCAAAGACAGTTACGTAGTTTTAAAGATTTAAGCATACAAAGGGACATGGGGACATAGGGACAGAGAAAGCGACTTTGTTTTATACTATGTAGTGATGTAAATAAGAAACTTAGTTATCTGTTCTACTTAGTTATCTGTATACAGGGTTAGAGGAAAAGTCGTGCTAGTTCCGTTAAGGGCGTGGAGTACCCACCATTTCTGACTTATTTCACTATGAAACACCCTACCCTAAACCTTTTTCGAGATGTTCGACTATTTTTGTTTATTTTGTGTATCTTATTATTATTATTATTGCATTTTTATATGTGTAATAAGATGCTTTAGGACGTCAATCATTAAAATAGTGCATAAGTTAATTTAATAGACCGTAGTAGACAAGGGAAAGTTAAGAAATAAAAAAATATTAGAATGTTTATTTTTTATTTTATTTCTTTTATTTTTATTTTGTTTCATTGTGAAATAAGTCAGAAATTATGGGTACTCCACGCCCTTAACGGATCTAGCACGATTTTTCCTGTAACCCTGTATAATATCTGTTCTGCAAAATGTACTTTTCCAAATGCGGGAATATACTTACACATCGCATACTATATGTGATCTCGAGGTTATTGACAAATGAGGAGCGGAACTCCGGATAAAAATCTAAGACATCCAGCAGGTCATCTCTGTGCACACGGTGCAGGTCGCAGTAAGTTAATGCTCGGACCCGGCAGTTGCTGCGCCCTACAGTAGTGTAGATGCACGGGTTTTCCCCGAAAATATCATCTTTGCCTGGCAATTAAATAATTACGGTTTTATGATACAATTTATCACTAACTTTTGCATGAATAAATTTATCATGTTTAATTTTTTATTATTATTCCAGTTATTACTGGAATAATACTAACGCCTTTTATTTACCTAAAATTGCCATAACGATGTCATCTTTTAGGATTTCTATTGAACCCCGGGAAACGAAGTATAGTGACGTTAGTACATCTCCACGATGCACTAAGGTTTCCCCGGGTGGAGCGTGTGTTGTTTTGAATCGAAGCGACAGGGCTCTATAAAACAAATATTATTTAAAGTAAGCAGTTAGCCGAATTTTGATATTTTTGCTTATAAAATACTCTCGTTGCGGGTTCAATTCCCGACTCGGAACAAATTTGTGTACGATCTGCAGAAATTTGTTCCGTTGGTCTGGGTTTTTTCTATATATATAATAAAAAATATCTATCTATGTAAGTATATAATGTATTAAATATATCAGTCATCTAGTACCCATAACACAAGCTTTGAGTAGCTTACTTTGGGGCTAGATGGTGCTGTGTGGATTGTCCAGTATTATTTATTTATTTATTTTACCTTAAACAACCAGGACTAGCACCTTCAAAAGCTGAACAATTTGCAAGTAAATTGCGGTTTAAATGTAAACATATGTCAGCTTGAAGGCATTCAGGGAATCCTTTGAGAAGGCTGGACGTATCAATGCCATTCGTATAACTCCACGCATGTTGGAAATACTCCTCTAGCCTTTGTCTTAGTGGATTTGCAATCTGTAAAAATATTGTTGGTTTTAATTCTACAATTGAGTTTCAGCATGACCTAACACCACAAAGACCAAAAAAACCTCACCTGGTGAAATCGAATAAATTCTCTCACTCTTAAAATTTGCGTATGATAGCGAGCCGTGCCCGAATACAGCCTTTGAATGATCGCCGATACATTACCAAAAATACTAGCGTACATTAGAGCTGCAACACGATGTTAATATGTAATATACATGTACTCAAAGTACGACAACGCTTGCGCCAAAATCAGACATACTCACATCCTACAAGCATGACAAATATCGTGAACCCTTTCTCCAAGTCAGTGTTTGGGGCCACATTGCCAAAGCCGACGCTCGTTAGCGAGGTGCAAGTAAAGTACAAAGCGGTAATGTAACGTGATCTGAAACATTCATCAATTCTTAACTTAAGATACCTACGAACAAGATCGATACAATAATTTCGTTTTATAAAGAGGTACCTCATTGAAGGCCCCGTCGAATTGTCATAAGTGGCTTGAACGTCATTAGCGAGAGCGTCTAGCCAACCGATAGGGGCCTGTAGCTGAGGCCGCTCCCAGTTTCCTATCGCATACCTGCCGAAAACAAAACGTGATTGCAAAAAGTATTTATGGTGTTGTGTAAAAGTTTTTGTAAATTAACTCACCAAATGCACGCGAGCCAATGCGCAAAGAGGACAAATGTCGCCATGAGTAGGAGGAGAACAGCAGTGCCGTACTCTGAATATCTATCAATTTTCCTTGCCACTCGTACTAACCGTAGGAGACGAGCCGTCTTGAGGAGTCCGATGAGTGTAGTAGTCTGCAACCACACCAGTAGTTCAGAACTCCCCAGCAATTGATCAGCAAAGTATAGCCGCAAACCCAACTGAAGCGGTATATGAATCGTTTGCTCAGAACTAAATTAGCATCAACGAGGCCTCGCAGCGAAAATCACGCTAACTAAGCAGATATTGCCTATGAAATATGCCTTCGAGCCGAACCAAACTTTGATATACTTGGTACCTACTTTGCAGTTACAAGCAGTTATTTAAAACTAAAATTAGCGGCTGGATTCGTACAGAATGCGGTGCATATTAAAACTGTTTGGAAAGGTAATGTTATAAAAGTATATTATATGTAAAGTTGGCAAGTAAGTTATGACCTCATTGCAGTTAGTAATTAAGTTGAAGACGAGTGTTAAGGCACTGAAAATGTTCAATTATTTGATTCTGTAGCAAAATGCGAATAGTTATCAAGTTATATACAGCAATAACGAGTGAATATATTAAAATGCTGTGCATGGACACACTCTAAATAAACAGTGTTTCACTCATATTTTGCAATAAACTGGATTTAAACTTACCTAATACCGTGTTTGCTATTATGAATAAGTTCATACTTACATCACACCCTTATTTATGATTATTTCCTAACTGTAGTACACATAGAAATTTGTATTAAAAATAATTGATTACTTAATATTTAGATTGATATACGAAAAATTATAAGATAAAGAGAAAATAACATCGTTGCGTTTAAATAAAATCAGCATTAGAACTATAATTTAATTAAAATCACTGCTTTGATTGTAATCATAAATAAAAGAGCTTTGACAGTTAGAGCTATGAAATATTTCCAATTGTTATGAAGTCAATATTTATGATAAAATATGTACCTGCTTTTTAATAATTTTCAAGGAAAGGTCAAAACAAAAATAATTAAAAAACTTTTTCAAATAATTTATTTAGTATCAAGTAAAATAAACTAATATTAAAAGGTACAAAAGTAAATAATGAAAGTAAATAATGTTAAAGATATTGCTTTTGTTGTGTAGTTAAAATATGATAAGAAAATTCAAACACAATATGTCAAAAATTTGGTCATACTTAGTATCACATCCATACATTTTTGTATGGTGGTTGGTATTCAAGATATTTTTGAATATAAGTTGAATGTAAGGTGGGTGCAATATAAAATTTATATTATGTATAACGAGATGTTGAAAACTTGGTGCGTCCTGTTGTGATAATAGGCGTATTTTCAACTGAGGGTACAAATATGTTCGTCTGGGAAGTGTGAGCGTATGGCTACCAAGCTCTGTGCAGTTCGTGACCTTTGAAGGCACCTTTTATATAAAAAAGCCAATGATATTATGTTATCACAATAATTTGATATCCAATAACACTGTCTTACTGTGTTCTCTGCACACCACTCAATCATTTAACTATTGTAATAGGTACTCTGGTTATTAAAATAGTTATATTTGACTTTCTAGTTTATTCTAATTGAATTTAAGTGATCTAAAGTACATAATGTACGCTTAAAATATAAGACAAAATCTATTTTATAAAAGTAAAACTAAAGATCATTCCAAGATTATCTTGTACCTTTAACCTAGGTCGATACTTATATATATAATATATAACTATTTGCACTCGCAAAAGTCTCTCGAAACACTTCAATATGCGATAGGTTGGTGCTTACGTGCTAACGCTGATCGCAATGTTACGTAGCTTTCGAATTCGTTTTGCAGTTGGAATATTGGTTGATACCTTGGCATTCGTATAGTACTAAGTGGGCCTTGCGTAAAGTTTGCCATTAACCCTGCAGCCAAGCTCGTGATTTAGCGAGTGAGCTTTATTAGATGTTCAGAATGGTGTATAATTCGAAAATGATTATCGTTTGCTCATGGGAAGCGTCCACATCTTCCATTAAAGCATTCACTTTGTGGATTCAATGACTAGTGGAAATTATGAAATAAAGTATGTCAACTAAAATGTTAATAGTGGCAGCAACATAAAAATAGTTCACAAAGATGGTATACCTCATCACTTTCCAGCCCCTGCTGTAACAAGAAATGGTATTACAAGTTCAATACGCACCCACCTTTGGGCATATTGCAGACCTACAATGAACATCAAAAAAAAAATTACAAATAAATATTGTTTTATGAGAAAACAAAAATAATGTGTAACGAAAACGGCTGGTTTAAACAAACTAAAACAAAAAGAAGGGCAATTTTGAAATATAAATACATGATGTCAGAATTGCATTTCAGTTACTTTTGTACTCAAATCTTTTGTTGTATATATTATGAGTTTTCGTAATTTGTCTGTTGTCCGTGCGGCTGCTTTGTCATAGAATTTTACGTCATGAAATACTATAGCCAGAATCTCATTTGTCCGAAACTCGTACAGCACCAAGCTCACACAGAAACATACATTACCTACGCATAATAAATATCTAGACAGATTGCGCGTTTTCATCTCGAAATGACTATCACCGACCTATATATGGCCTATACATGACCTAGTTCTGAGTACAATCTAAGATTTGTTTTAACTATGACTATGCAGTAACATTATGCTTCGCCCCTTTAATCGTGTTGCATTGTATGGCCTCTACTTACGACGACGCTTCTTTAGTTTTCACTTAAGTTTTTTATTTGTTTACTATTTATTTATTTTATTATTTAAATTTAGTTTTTAATTGATATGTTTAAAATTATATTACTCTAGTCTAAACCATCTTTCTAAATTAAATAAACCATAACTCCATTATTTTCGGACAATTGATCATCTGGTTATAGTCGCGTCACGCAAAAATAACGTCGGAAGGATGGGGAGGGAGTGTTATGGCTACTTTGTATGCGCAAAGACATCCCCCACAGTTTTCCAGCGTTCTTTTTGGTTGACGCGACCTATAACCACCGCGAAGCACAAATTCACTTAATCGCCCATGTGAAATTGTAATCTCATCCATCTTCATGAACACTCGTCATACAATATTCAAGGCGTTAATCAAGACAAATTCGTATTTCACGGTCAGCAGCCGTATCTCATTTTTGAAAAAATTGCATTGTTATTGACATCTTACTAATTCCTAATTTATGCGTTTTTTGATTCCTTCAATGTATTTATGAGAAAATGAATAAAAAGCAGAGAAAGTCAGCTCACTTCGTCGGTATCGGTGCCGAAGAGTAGCAAATCGAAGGGGATAGCAGCGACGAGATCAATCAGGAACCAACCACGTAAGTAATGCATAGCAATTTTAGCAGGGTCTGACTCCACTTCATCTGCTATGTCCACGTATGTTGTTCGAAAGTTTATCAGTATGTCTACTATGAATGTAACATCCACTGCAACAGAACAAAACGTTATTGTCAACTACTTCTTATCTACTTCTTAACTACTTCAATATCTAGGCACATAATATTCAAAAGTGAGTATGATTTTTACCGTTAAACGTTATTGTCAACTAATGAAAAAACGTTGTTGTCAACTACTACAATATTGAGTATGATTTTTACCGATCATGTCGATGACGACTATAGGATCTTCGCCGAAACGTTTGGACTTTTTATCGAAGTCTGGCTCATTTAGTTGAAAGGCAGCTACGTAGGGAGTAAATATAGCGGTGTAGATAACCAGTATTAGAATCAACCAATCCCAAGCGGCCTGTAAGTATTAAACAGATATAGAATTAATTACAAAGGAATAGCATCAGCTTAGTCTAGCTAACATTAACATTTTTAAATAACAGGACTGCAAACTAAAAACATGGTACCATAGCGTGAGCGCCTAGAAATATTTGTGTTGCGCTTTTGCGTGCCGAGCCCGACCGAGGTCATTGCGGATAACATTTTTTATAAAAACATTAACCATCTACATGACTACTATGTTAGTATGAATAAAGTCATGTGTCACAGTATCTGGCGCAAAATGTTACCCCTATCCTACTAAAATTTCATACTAAACTTTGTGAGTGCTTGTTTCCCACTAATCTCCACAATGCATGAAGATCTGCGGCTCGATTACCCTAATGTCTCGCTATCGAGATGGCTTGCAGTTTGACATTTGATTCCCATAGTTTAATAGCAATGTATGGAGCCTTAATCCCTTTAGCGAGGAGTCTTAGGCAGATGCTAGAATGTATTTATTTTATTTTATTTATTCAATAATCAGTCAGAAAAATAGTAACCAATTCATTTACGTATGACACTTACCTTGTAAGGAGAATGGTGGAGGATAGTGCAAGGATGTGAAGGTTGCGTGGTTCCTTTGTGAACAGGGACAGTCGCTCCCAGAGACAGTACCTGAAAACAACGAAAATGTTTCTAATAAAAGATTTGAGCCAGTAAACAAAAGATGTGTATCAGTTTTCAGTGTGATTTTCAGTTAAAATTTCTGTTAGTTCTTCAGGTTCAAGTGTCAGGTTTAGGTAAGTGATATTTAGTTACATATTATTTTAGTTTAGAACTCGTGGTTCGAAGTTGAACAATCAGAATAGTAAAATTATCAAAGAAAATTGTATTTAACAGTGTGTACCTACTTTGTGGTAAATTAGTTTAGTCTCTACCTTATTGTCTATTGAGTTGATTTTTATATGTAGGCTGATTCTAAGACTTTGTTGTTAAATATAAAATAAGTTAGTACCTATTTAGTTAGCCAATTATGTGTTCAGAATACTTAGAAATATTTTTGATTCGTGTTATGGTGTATAAATTAAAATTGTGGTTTCTTAATCAACAAATAATCCTACGCATATAACAATTTCCAGTTAACGACATGCAACTATTTTATGCAAGTTCTACACTAAAATGATAGTTATGAAGCAGGATTTTTCCTAATTTTGCAGATAACTTTACCATTTCTATGTTTATTATTATTTTATGTTGGGCTAAGTTATAGTAACTTCTTATATGCCAACATAGTTGTGACGATAAAGGTTACAAAGCTTTAATAGCAACGGCCAAAGGTTTTCGCCAATTAAATTGTTCTTTTGTGAAGCAACCAACGATGGCTTTAATCACTTAAGTAGATATAATCAGGAGTATCCTGGATTCCGTAAGCGTAGTCCATGCGTGAAGAAATGCGGCTTGGTCGCACTACGACTCAAGTGTGTATAAATAAATCATTCGCTTGCTCGCACGGCGTGTGCTAAAATATTTATCACAACGTCTACGAGCCAATGCGGTGCCAACGACTTTACGCTTAGTAGATAAAAATCAAGCGTCGTTGCTTGAAAAAACACTTTCGTAGATATTACTTACTTAACTATTTTACAACCGCTCCTAATAAAAAAAATTTTGTTTTTTATTTTGAGAGAATATTATTATATCCTTTTTATTACGTATTATATTTACAAACTATCTTTTACTAGATAATTCAATTTAACAAATGCTATCGGTTAACAAATTTTCCAACTGTGCCACGACGTTTCAAGTAACTATAGTTGGTGCAGCACGCAGCAACCAGGAGTTCTTTTCATGTATTTTACAACGAAGTCCGAAAATTGCTGGCGATTTCATGAAACACATATAACATTTTGAATTTTACACATTTCGAAATGCAAAACATTTGACCAGTAAGAAATTTTACTTAAATACTTATTTAAGTAGGTACCTGTGTAAATAAGTCAATTTGAATATTATTAAATACAACATTTATTTCACCACGTGGGTCTACGAGTATCAGGCAAAGAGTAATGCATTACCTCCTTGCCGATGGCGGGCAGCCCGTTGAGGCCATTACAGGGCGGTTCTAGTCGTACGATGCTCTTGCGCGAGCCGCGGAAACTGGTGTCGCGCACCCGCACCGACGACCGCCAGGTGGAGGGCGGCGGCGGCTCGTCTCGCGAGCCGCGCGCGGACAGCACGCGCCGCGACGTAGTGAGCGCGCCGCCGCCGCCGCAGCCCGCGCACGCCGGCGCCACTAGCAACGGTACTTCGGGCGGCTCGCGATCCTCCATGCCGCTGCCGCTCCAGCTATCTCACCGGAACCCACCGTACTCTGATGATTCCGAGTGCTCACATTCCAGCACTGCTAGCTCGAAAGCCGTCGCCCTCTCGAGAAGTACGATCGCCGTGTTTTGCATAAGGGCGCCTTCTACTCCGTACACTTTCGAATCCTCGCCTTTCTCTATTTTAGTAATCGTATATGCGCGTTAGTTGGTTTACTAGAATTTGCTGTCTGAGTAAATGAAGTTAAAAAAGATAAGAGACTTTAGGTATCATGATTTTACATATTTTGTTGCGATAGCCATACGAAAATCTAGTTATTTAAATACTGCGCTGCTCCACAGAATGCTCGCTAAGAATGTGGCTTAGGAGAATAGAGCGCATCTAATAGGCTGAGAGCTACGAGCGCCTGAAAGCGGAGAACGAGGCCGTGCCTCATTCAAGACAGTGTGTCAATAGCGGTAGTTCTTTTCATCTTTTTGCAAGTTCAACACAACCGAGACATTTCACTTCAACATTGAACATGGCGGTGAAACTATAGAGACATTCTAGAGTATTCATCTTTACGTCTCTAAGGAACGTGATGATTGATGGATTGTATTGCCTTTTTTCTCTCTACTGTAATAAATTTATGTTCCAAAGGTATTAGTTTGAAGCGTATAGCGTGTTCTTATTGAGTTGATTGCAAAACCAATTTGTTTGGCACCACAGTGGAGCTTCCTATTTATAATACAATAAAAAAAATTATTGAATTTTATCAAGGATCCTAAACAATAACAATAGGATCTAAACATAAGTTTGATTTTGTTGACTTGGTCGCGTGGAACTTATTAAAACACCTGATTCCACTGAATGAAAAACCTTAGACTTAGATGCAATACAAAAATGCGACTCATCAAATTAGTATTGCAGTTTAAACCTGTAGTATTACGCTGAGGTTTTTAGCTTGGCATAAGGTTGGCAAAGTACCTATTAGTTTACATTATTATAATCGCTAGCGTTGGTATGGCTCGTCCATATTTTATCCATACCCTGCTTTCTACCACCGGTTTAGTATTTTAATCCTGGATTAGCCTATTTTATTTGTTTTATAATTTATTCATTATTCAGCATTTAAAAACAATTGTATTATATCGACTGGTTTAGTTTAAATTAATTCTGTTTGAAATCATTTTACATTCAGGTCGTCGACAGAAGTCTAGACACTAGACATGCAGGCCAGTGACAGAAAAATCGATAGCCACAATAGAATCGGCTTTGTTGCACAAGGGTTCGTACCATCCCAGCAGGTTAATATAATGTAAATCCATTATTAAATAATGTTAAATTATTGCAAGTACTGTCGTAAGGTCAGTGAACTGGGTCATGCATGAAAGACAAGATTGCCCCTGAGCTTTTAGATTTTCTTGGCTATCTTGAACAGATTTACAGGGATGTCTTAGGATACGATTGTCCCGGCATATTGCAAGTGTTAGCTTAAACTTCATGTCATGTGTCTAACTCAGTGTCTCTAACTAACTGACTCAAATTAACTCTATGTAAACACCGTTTATTCAATTATGAACAGTGTTAAACAATACAATAAATCAAATCAAAAATCGAAAGTTCGAAACCTTGTAAGGTTTTTTCTTTTGTTTTTATAATTACTTTTTTCTTCGAAGAAAATGTATAAAACGATGGCATCTATGCTATGCAAAGCGTTGTTTGTATCATTGCTGTCATAGAATCAGCTCTGAATGCATTATCAGTCAGCTTAGCTTGAACGTCGGTAGTAGTATGTTCAGAGCATGAGCGATGTGGGAGGGGCTACATGCTTTCCGTAGTTTTTGTTTGTCGTAATAATGAACAATGTTGCGGACGAAATAGCCCCTATTTACTGGCAAATTGTTATTTCATTCTGAAGCTCTAAAGCATGAAACATCCTAAAGTTCTTCAGTCAGAATGACTAAAATCGAAACACTATTTTATACTATTTACTACAAGAAAGAATATAGCATATTAAAAGAGAAGATTTAATAATGATATATGAAACCGATGTTTAGGTAACACTAAGGTGATTTAATTCAATGCAATTTACTACTAAGTATCTTTTTCTAAGAACTGAACTGATAGATACAAAATAAATAATGTAGACAAAGGAAACCATACCATGGTAGTCATAACTCCAAGCATGGGTCGCGTTTCACCACGAAATTTATTAAATTAAGCTTTAAATAAATATATATTTATTTATTATTATATAAATAGCTAAGCCTGCAACCAAAAGAAGGAAGGAAACACCTCTGGACAATTGACGCACTGTTCACTGAACGAACTAAGCACAGGACGGATCCACACTCTAGCTTATAATATTTAAAGTCATGACACAGACCACTCATTCAAAACAAATAAGAATGGTTACCACAGCGCAACAAAATCTGCAAAAGTCGACGGCGAAAAGATAATAACAGTTTTTACTTTTTAATGCAGTCGATCGATTGAGCGCTCGACACATTTACAGTTATTACACGATAAGGGCGTCTGTTTTAAATAATATTTTAGTTTTACGCTTAGTCAGAGCAAATTGCGGGGCCTTCTCAGAGACGAGGGGCCTAATACGAATATTTAGATAACGATTTGATGGCAGTGTAAGGCAGCAGAGCAGGGTCCGCAGCGTGATCGCTGGACGTAAACTTGAAGGAGCACTGGGCGGCGCATGCAAGAGGTCGCTGTGCGCGCATCCCGGCCGAGGTGTCCCGACTGCTAGCGGAGTTCCCCGAGCACAGGCGTGACCTCGCACAACCTCCCTTTCCACTCATCGAACATTTCAGCTGAAACGCACGGTGTCGCCATGCCATGCCGTCGCTTACCATGCTACCGGATATATCGCTGTCGGTTGCGCACTCTCATCGGCTAGTACACTGCTGCCGCAATCACACCATTCAAATTTTAAACTATGTGGTCATATATGATGTGATGCGCATCGGAACTTCATTAATTGTCTGTAATTATGAGAATCTTGTCAGAACCACAGAACACTTATATCCCTACGGATCCTTACAATCAATGTAAGCTTCATTTACCGAATAAGCAAATTATTTAAAAAATTAATATTTATGTTCTACTTTGAATGAATGCTTTATTGTAAACCTTTCACTAACAAAATAGGAAAAACTTAATAACAAATATAGATAAAATATGTACAATGTCTGTCTAGTAGTCTTCAATGGGTGGTCGTCAGACAGCTTTTGGATGTAGAGCAACCTGTATAAAAGATGGTTGCTTTGGGTGCACCATAAAATAATATACAACAACTTACAATTACAATACAACACTTCGCTAAATACCAAGCAAGAGCTACGGGCTCTGAGATCTGAGAGGATGTTTACCGTACCAGAGGTTCAAGTGACAGTCATAAGCTTATTTAATTTTCCAAAGTTGAAACGCGAGCTTCTGTACGGCATGCGGCATGTATGTAACTCTGGTATGTCGGGTACGCGCGTAGGCTCGGCAACGCGCGAATGCTTCTGGTCTGGACGGGTTGCAAGAACTCTAGTATCTCGGTTACGCGCGTAAGCCTACGCGCGAGTGGATTCGCGCGTAAAACGCGTCTTCGGTCTGGATAGCCTGCCTGTTAGTTTGTTGTTGCATTGTAATAATAAATAAATAAATAAATAGCCTTTATGATGTCATAATTATGATAATGATAAATGATTTTCTTTTAGGACGTCAAGTCAAGGTGAATGCCGCTAAGTTTACGCAATATTGAAAAGAGTTTATCTATACCTTGCTATTGTAGCCATCTGTTGGATGAGCCGAGCCCTTGAACTATCGCGTGCTTATTGTGGCCAAGACTTGCGATACTCGCCACTTAGCTGTATTTATACATGTGGATACTGCACCACTTTCACTTCAAGGTAAAACTCCAGATTGGTCATTTGATAGCGACCATTTTCCTTATATTTAACTCTGTGATTTATTGATTTTAGTAATTTTCTTGTTACATGCTTTTTGTGATGAATTTCCCTTGGTGATCATTCTCTGGGTCACCATTTTTCGGTTTTAAGATTAATTTGATTAGCATTGGTTGGAAAAGGAAGAATCAATCTGTAAATAACAACAATTCAACTTTATTTCAGAAGACAAGAAATTTAATATACAATCCATTAAATTTAATCCAGGTCCATATTTTAAATTTGACTACTTATTTATCGCGGGTTGCCTGCGCCGTATTTTGCATTGTCGTGGTTTTCGCAAGCTTCCAGAAAAACGTCTGTAGTCATCTTCTAGCCAAAATGGCACCTGTAAAGGTCGAAATACAACCAGTTGGCACTGTCACCTTAAAAGGCTCTCATTTTGATGAGACGCCAACTGCACAACCTCATGGTGAGCTGGGTCTTTCGCTTCAGGTACGCTACGACCAGCTCAGGGTTCACGGCGTAATGAACTCGTGACACGGATCAACGTGGACATAAATTAGTGATTGGTAAGGAGAGGTAGCATTAATGAATACGGGTTATGCTCACAGCAAAAAGTTTTCATGCAGGTAAATACAAATATTGCGCGGAGCATTCGAATCTGAATGATGATTTCAGAAACTTACCCCTTGGTTTCTGAAAGCTCGATCAACACTAATCGGCTGTCAAGTCACTTGCTATTTCAGTTTTTACTTCAAATTAGATAGTAACTTGACAGCCGATTATGGTTCATCGTGCTTTCAGAAACCAGGGGTTACTTTGATATTTAATCAACTAATTGCACAACACATCTGCACACGTTAATGTTTGATTGCGAGAGAATGGATAATTACATATATACTCGTACATTACTATTATTAACGGCTACTTTAGCTATTATTACAGAGTATTTTATGTTATTTCTTTGTTAAAATCCGACTAATCAGCCGTTGATCTATCCATAATGTATTTATTGAATAGCCAAAACTAATGGAAGGCATAGCTGCTATTATTTTATTCGCGGCCCACACCTGTCGCAGTATCAAAGTAGGTTAGCTCTAAATAGAATGAATGCAGAAACTTTCCTGGCTTCAACTTATGGGACTGACAACCTTCAATCAACTTCTCCCTCTCACATTTCTACAATTTGAAATATATATAAAAAAATCACTAAACTTATCTGTGAAAAAACGCTAAAGATATGCTTGGTATGGATGGATTATTCCATTAGCCATGAAGGTACATCGTAAAAGCTCACCGTAGATATATTTTTAATTTTTACCGTGCTTACCGACTTTGCTATCAGATAAATAGGTCAGGCATGCCTGCCGGTGAAAGGCAAATTGATTTTGCTTATCTCCGATAATGAGCACAGGGCTACAACAAAGTACTAAATTAACGGTGTCACATTCAAGTGCCTCATGCGGAAGCTAAATAAAATAGCGATACAATAAAACTTGTTTGCGGTGCTTGTTCACCCTTAAAGTGCTTACCCTCTTAATCATAATCCCTGCCAAAAATGACTATAAAAATAGCGGCTCAATAGATTATTCTATTAGATAAGCTATTGGCGCGCACAAAGGCCATTATAAATATTTCATTTTTATTCGTTTTCTAGTGTTTACAACACTTACGGAAATCAGATTTTTTACGACGCGAACGCTCCGAAAATATAAGTAAGTGGTAGTCAGAGGCAAGTCCAAACATTGTCTTTGTACTTGTCTCTGGGTGCCACTTACTAACTAAATATGGTAACCAAGTTTCAACTGAATTGGCTTATTTATTGAAGAGTTCCGTTGAACAGAACTTGGCTCCATCATCAGAACAGGTCGAACTGACCGACCAGTAGAAAGACCTTGATGCCAACGAAACTCTTAGAAATGGGAGCTCTTGGGTCGTTGGTTATCTTAATTTAACTTTTTTGTTGTATCTAAAAAAGCGGGCATCCTAGAAAAAAAATAAAAATGGTTTTGGAATGTCCAAGCCAAGCCCTTTCATATGACACGTAATTTTGTTTTTTTGGGTAACTTTTTTAATTTTTGCCTCCATAAAAAACCACATATTTTAATAACCCCACATCCAATTTTACCCATATACATATCGACGTACCAAATTTCATGCAGATCGGATAAACGGTTCTCAAGTTATCGTCGGACAAACATACAAACATACATACATACACACATAAAATGCCAAATCGCCTAAGTTGATTGTAAGATTTTCGTTCGCTTCGCTCACTCAATCAATAAATAACTTTTGAATTCGATTTGGATTTGCTCGGCCCGCACGTTCCCCAGACCTTACACCTCTAAATTTTTACATCTGAGGACGTCCAAAAGAATGTGTGCATGTCTCCAGCTTCCTCATATTGAAAATGTAATATCTATAAATGCCAATATTTAAAGCATAATTAGTGCACTCATAGATTTGAATCATAATTTAGCTGCCAAATAAACAACGATGCTATAAGCTTATAATAGTGTGTAAGCTGGAGTAACATGTCTCCAGCTGCCTCAGTCAGTGTGGGCAAACGGCTAATGATAGAGATATATAGTAAACGCAAGGATTTAGTACCTATTTAGTGCACCTGGTACCAAAAATTTCAGGTCTGTAGCTAGGAAACTCTTCGAGTTATAAGACTTCATCAACGTGTAAGCTGGAGTAACGATACGTGAAAAAGCATATGCTCGTTCTCTGGAATGGCTGGAGCTAGCAGGTTGCTTTAAGTCTCCAGATTTAGTACCAAACGAATTAGCGAGGTACCAAATATTTGAAGTGTCTCTGTTCAATTCAGTGGATTGTCCAACATTATTTATTATTTTTATTATTTAAAGGCAAGATTTTGTGTTATTTTCAAAAAATAACAAAAAAAAATCATATCTAAAAAACCGTGACACTTAGGAATTCAGGTCTACCGGGGAAAACTTGCGCATGACCCACCCAGCCCCCCTAAAAACTTTGTCGGTCCATCCCCAAACACCCTGTATAAAAAAATTTTGTAATCAGGAAAAATAGACGACGGCAACGAGTTCCACTCATAATAAATAAATAAAAAATACACACAAGTGCGAGTGAAACGTGTCCCCTAAGGATTCCGTACTCGGCTAGATTATATTTCATTAAACCCCCAAAGTAAATTATTTTAGAACGAGCTCTGTTTGAGCAAAAATGTTTTGCACAATTCGGTCTTACAGGATCCAAAATAGAAATAAAAAAATAAAAAAGACTGTATTATTAAAGGCCTAGGGATAAATTCAAGTATTTAGAATAGAAGTAGAAATAGACATTATTTGCCATTATTTCTTAATGTATTTACGTATTTTGCTTTTGACCGACCGCGCTTTTTAGAAGGCTAGAAGCTAGGCTAAGCTTTTAATTTTTTTTAGATATCTTAATAAAATCTGATTTTTTAAGACTACGTACACTAATTTTCATAAATCACATCACATTATTATCATACATGTGGAAGTTTGGATGGTACTCAATAACACCAGAACGGCTGAACGGGTCCGAATGAAATTTGGCACAGAGATAGATTATAGTCTGAAATACTGGGATTTAAAACTACGCGGGTGTAACCGTTATAAATAAATTGCAGCTAGTTATAAATAAATAATAATAATTTATTTACGTCAATGGTATGGTGTAATGGTATGATTTTATGATATTTTATCAATCATATCATAAATTCATCATGGGGATGACAAAATTAATTATTATATATTTTTTTATGTAGGTACAACGTTTATTTCTATAGAAAATTTTAGATAAAATGCTGTTGTTTCTGTCGAACAGGTATTATATGGGTGGGACCAATTTAAAGTAGAATTACAAGAATTAATTAAAAAACCCTAGGAAATTGAAAAAAAAAGTGTAATTCTGAGTCTTTATTTTGTGGCATCTTTAACGATGGGCAATGGGCTTGCAACCTGTCACGTTTAACCGACTACTACAAAAATATGCACCGAGTGTGTGTGTGTTTAAATGGTTTGTATCTATCATGGTTTTTATCTCTGACTTACCCCCTTAGACGTCCTGAAAGAAAATGAAGTTCATACTTGGTACTTGGTACTAAGAGATCTGAGGTACCATGCTGATCAAAGAAATTAATCAGCTATAGTTTTTTTCTATCCATAACTCTATCTTTAACCATATTATAAAAAGTTGTTGCGTTACTGCGTTGAAAGTCTTTGCGCCACATAGAAGTAGAACCATTTGACCTAAAAACCTGGAGTTTTAAAGATTTTTCCTCTCGTGAACGAGCATGAAAGCAATTCACATCTAATACCTTTAAACGAGCAATTCTTGTATCTATATAATATTTATTTGTTTTTTTATTTATTTGGGAAGGCCTTTGCCCTGCAGTGGGACCATACAGGCTCCTAATAAAAAAAATGGACTTTCCATACAGCACTATGTAGCCCCAAACTAAGCATAAGCTTGTGTTATGGCAACCAGATAGCTGATAGGTATACTACTTATTGAATTTTTTTTTTGTAAATTCATACTTATAAGATTATATAACATCCAGACAGAGAATAAACATCTATGTTAATCACACAAATGTTCGTGCACAGTGGTATCGAACCCACGACCTACGGCGCAGAAGGCAGAGCTACTTACCAACCAACTGAGCTATGTAGGCTGTCAGGCTGTGTAGGCAATAATAATAATTTATTTATTTGTTTATAATCTGGATCTCGGAAACGGCTCCAACAATTTTCATGAAATTATGTATGCAGGGATTGCAGGGGTTTTCGGGGCGATAAATCGATCTTGCTAGGATTCATTCCTAGAAAATGTTTTTTATCCGTGTTTTCAGGCAATGAAAAACCTAAACATAACTGGAAAATATTGCATGAAGAAGTTTAAATAGATTCTTGTGATCAAATTGAAGAAAAGCCGTTGTGATTTTGATTTTTAGGCTTTTTATTAACCTCATTTTCTATATACCTAGAATCAAAGGATTTCAAACTGCACGGTTTTATAACTTATAATATATTACAAAAGCTCTGTGATTTCCTTAGGTGTTAGGTAAGCATATAAAACAAACAAGAGTGTAAGATGTTATTTTTAGATCGAATATTTGATTACTTAATTTGAAATATTTAATAGGCAATAGCCGAAACGTCGGGAAATTATTAAAGGTAAAACGCGATAAATACCCGTGAAATATTTCAAATTAATTATGTGTTATGATCATTTGATTACTTACCACCTTCTCCTCCACAGCGGTATCGTTATTGTTGTTGCTCCCATATTTTAAGGCACCGTTTTCCATGACCACAACTGATCGTAGGGCTCCTCTTCATATACTCTTGTCTTACACTATTTGTCCACATTTATTATTTTAATCCACAATATTTATTTAGTCTTATCTTACTTGGGTAATTTCACAGTTAAGTTAGGCCACAGTTCACAGTTAAATAGTCTGTCGTCTGGCTATAACCATTACTCTGTGGTTGGGACAAGCATGTATTTACAAAAATTAAGTAATATATTAATAGCAGGCTGATGGCTGGATGGAGCTACGTAAAATGTCCACTAATATCTTTCTTGGTTATATTATAACAGCTGATAGAATGAAACATCCATCAAAATGAATAAAGTCTATTTTAATGTGATATTTACTTGTATGTATTCATTATTAATTAATATAAATAATTAAATATATTTACTTGGTCATTTGTAAGTTTATTCGATGTTTCCGCGCTGTTTTGGTAAATAATCTGATAAAGTGGACATTAAAATCTTCAGAATCCCCAGCTTCTAAAAAATTTAAAATTTAAAAATAAAATTTAATCTCTTAAATGTTCGGGATAGACTAAACTGAGGATAAACATGATACGAAACAAGATGCCAGCAAGGTATTGAACAAACACAAAGAAAATGACATGTAAAACCAATACTTAAGAGTAGTAGAGCTCTTTGTGAAGGGCTCGTCCGGGGAAGTACTACCACCACGCCTTTTTCTGCCGCCAAGCAGCAACGCTGTGTTTCGGTTTGAAGAGTGTGGTCGCCGGTGTAATTACAGGCACATGAGGCTTAACATCTGTATGCCTCAAGTTGATGGACGCAGGGCAGTGCATCGTAGGGCACGTTCCTATTGTGCGTGACCTACGGGGCAATGTTTTGTTTATAGGTGATGGTTACCACTTAACATCAGGTGGGCCATCTGCTTGTTCCATCAGCTAGTTGTATAAAAAAAAAAAACATAAATGAAAATTACTGGATCGCTATAAACGAGCTAAGTACTTCTTTGATGATAAGCAACAGTGAGTTCAGAAATTGAATGAAAAAGCAGTTTTAGATCCTTAATGCGACGAAATTTTTGTTCCGTTTTTGAGAAAAATGACGGAAAGACCCTATTTACCCAGAACTGATTTTAAAGAATAAAATAAAACCCATCTGGATATAAAATAAAATAACAAAAATGTAAACTAAAAAAATAAAAGATGTTAAATAAAAAAAACTATGCACGTATGCAGGTAGTTATTTCATTATAAGCATAATAAACCTTGTAAAATAAATATTTAGCCCCAGGATATGTTTTCTCTCTTAGCTACTATGCACAGTTTGAATGCGACGCTGCAGATGATGCGTTTAAAAAGTGAAATAGGTATGTACAAAAAAATAAAACAAAACGTCATTGTAAGTTAAGAACCAAGTTATATAATCAGAACTACTAAAAAACATCGGTTGCTATGTTACTTTTCTTTGTAAACACATTGCTTTGTCCTCTAAATCACTTTTGTTCACTGCTAATTATATAGTCAATTTTGTGCATTCTGATTTGGTATAATATTCATTTAAATCACGTCTAAGTCATTAATAAGTTCACCATAAATGTGAATTTAATTATTGTGACGGTATTGCATTATAGGAAGGCACGGTTCGAACATTCAATAGTGGTATTGTTTATATGAAATTGGCGCGTGTGAGAGGTGTTTGCGATGTGTTGTCGCGGCGCGGCGCGCGGGCGGGCGTCGTGTGGGCCGCGTCATACTGCGGCGTGAGCCGGGCCGCGAGCCGTCACCGCCACGCTACCGCCACGTCACCGCCACGCCGCGCGCCGCCGCCGCCGCGCCACCGCAGCGCCGACGCGGCCCACAGGCACAGTACCGCGGCGCGCACTCCAAGCCGCATTGTACGCTTACTAACAAAACTCTACCGCTAACACTCTTTTCAAAATAATATTATAAACGCGAAGGTTTGTAAGTATGGATGGATGTTTGTTACTCAATAACCCAGAATGGCTGAACAGATGTGCATTGAAATTAATTTTTACATAACAAATAGGTTAGGTACCTATTTTATGATGGTATTTTTTCGTTAGAAGTCCTACTTGAACAAGGGTTACCATAAAGTGCCACGACATGAATTAAATTCTAAATAGGTAATATGGTGTTTTTTACAACATTAGGTAGGTACCTACCTGCCATTATAAAAGGTGACAACATTATTAAGTGACTTGCTAGATCGTGGGATCAAATCCCGCTCGGAGAATCAGGCTTTGTATCGTTTTGTCTGGGGCTAGAAAGTGCTAAGTGAAAATTCTAAATTTTGTACAATGAATTTTTAAAATCTATAACTAATCATCATTGAAATTTAAATCATCGACTTTTGACGATAGCTGTACATCCCAAACTCAACCCCACTCACCATCACCAGCCCAACACCACACCATCATTTATTATCGACAGACGACCTTGGGCTACATTTATTTCTCTTTAGCACACGGTAAGGGTTTTATTAGGTCAATGACAGATTTCATAACAATTTTGAAATGACGTGCATAACTACTAACTATTCAAGATTCCTATTAACATAAGGAATAAATTCGTGAAAAAAACAAGTAGGTACTTATGTTAAAAACCTGAGGCAGTATTAATAATATTATCAATCGTACGTAATACATTTTCAATAAGAGGACTGTCGTGTCGTAGGCATATAAACTTGAATGTACATGATGATTTGTCGCCGTGACAGATGGCATAAGCTCTACAAAGAAATCTTTTTTAAAAATCTTACATTTAATATCGCTTGCTTACTCGTACCTACAATATATTACAGGTGCTTATTAGGTAACTTTCTTGAATCTATTAGAGCTATAAAATAAGAAGGAGAAAAATGTGTTTTTTGAAAATTCAATAAACCAGAAATAAGCTCACGGCCTGAATCTCTGGGGTAGTATACAGATATAGTTCTAACAAAATCTGTGCATGTGGTTATAGTTTTTGCTATTGATTTCTGAGCCCAGTGACCAGGGTCGTTGCACTTTTGGATTCGAAAGGGTTTGATTTCGTGTCTAGAATGGTGCTTTCTAGGGATCCGAAGTTAAAGAAGTTTTGTATCGATTTGTCTATTTGTCATGTAATTTTGCAAAGTAGACACCCGATATGGGTAAGCCAATTCTTTTTTTGAGAAAATTTGAATTTTCTTCTATCCTTGAATAGTGAGGTTGACATTAATCAATTTATTTTTTATTTTAGTCTGCCGAGCCCTGTTGCGTCCACGTCGCAGTCACCACGTAAATATAAAATAATTTTAGTTTGTAAGGTAGGTATACTATTATGGGCCCTGTATTTTTAAGATCTTTATACTAAGTTGGCTTAAACTAGTAGTTCGCCCCGAACTGAGATTTCGTGAAGGGACGCGAACGCTCCGAAGTAAGTGGTAGTCAGAGGCAAGACCAAAAATTGTGTTTGGACTTGTCTCTGGCTGCCACTTACTAACTAAATATGGTAACCAAGTTTCAACTGAATTGGCTTATTTATTTAAGAGTTCCGTTGAACAGACCTTGGCTCCATCATCAGAACAGGTCGCTATCACCATTTAATGAGAAACAAGTACCTTCTTAATCTATTTCAAGAAAAAAAAATTGAAAAATCAAAGAAACTGGCTGACCAGTAGAAAAACCTTGATGCTAACGAAACTCTTACAAATGGGAGCTCTTGGGTCGTTCGTTATCTTAATTTAACTTTTTTGTTGTATCTAAAAAAGCGGGTATCCTAGAAAAAAAAACAAAATGGTTTTGGAATGTCCAAGCAAACTTTTTTAATTTTTGCCCCCTTAAAATCCCCCATATTTTAATAACTCCTCATCCGATTTTACCCATACACTTACCAGTAAATTTCTCAAGTACAAGCTATCGACTTACCAAATTTCATGCAGATCGGATAAACGGTTCTCAAGTTATCGTCGGACAAACATACATACATACACATAAAATGCCAAATCGCCCAAGTTGATTGTAAGATTTTCGTTCGCTTCGCTCACTCAATCAATAAATGAGTAATAATAATATATAATACGTTCAAAATGATGATTAAGTTCCATTCACCATTTGTCAAATAAATATTTTAGATAAAAATAAAGTTTCGAAATATTGTAATTTTTTACGCAAAGTAAACAAGTTCCATTCTATTCTTTATTTGTTAGTTGCGAGACTGGCTAAACTGGATACATCCTACTGGTTGAACTGCTTATTGAAATAGGATTCTGAGAATTATGTTCAACGTCAAAGATTATTTTTAATTTCTTTCGTTTGTTTTTAAGCGACACAATGGGCGAAACCACACGCTTGACTAAGGAATTAGGATACTAGGTACGTCGCTGGACCAATTATAGTTTTTACGGAGAAGGCTCATTATCCAGGAGAGGATTTATGTCTAAGACTCAAAATCAAAACAGTTTTTATTCAGTTCAATCACAGCGATCACTTTGAAACGTCTCATATACTCGTAGGTACTATAAGGTGAATCTACCGTCAGTTCGTCGCGACCAAAGCCTAGAAGAACTTGCAAGAAACTAATAAGCTATTGGTTCCTATCGTTTTTTTGGATGATCCTAAAGAGGATCATCCAAAAAAACGATTATGTAGGTCCATATTCTTTGTAAAGACAAAGAATATGGACCTACATAATTGTTTATTTTGTAATGAGTTGGAGCATATTCAGTTCCAAGCTTTTTTGTCATATAATCAGATATTTTATAGCACGGTTTCGTTAAGAGTTTTCATTTTATTATGTTTTTGAATAGGCTAATCGACAACTGATGAATTTCGCTTGGGACTTTGTTATAGAAGCGTACACATTGTCCTGCAAACGATTTGCTTACTTTAGTGAGCCCAGTAGTGGGAACAGCGAGATTGACTGTAACTGTGACACTTGTATTGAGGACAAAACCCAAAGAAAAAGAAGAAAAAATATCCGCTTATACCAATAACAAAATATTCATTGTAAAAAAACGAAGTTAGAATCAAAATTAAGTTTATGGATAAAAGGAAATATTATGAAAATGTGGTGCAATTAGATAGATACAGACGAGGTAAATCCATAGATAAATTTTGTTACGTGCCATTATTAGTACAGAGACCTACATGATACTAATATTTAGTAATATAAGGTATCTTTTAGTATGGATTACTGATCAACTTTATCCGATCACAAATCGATTATTGGTTATCAGTATAATTGTGTAGGAAGAATATAAAGTAGGTACAATAAATAAAATAGTCAGAGTAGTCGCATTTGATAATAATTCAAACGTGCCTGATAATATCAGTCTTGTAGAAGCGTGGTTGGTGTGCGCAAGGGTTTATGTGATGTGCTATTAGTTTTAAAACAACCTTAAATACGAGATATTAACTAAAAATGGGTGTAAAAAATGGGAAACTAAAAGAGACTAAAAGTAAAACTCCACCACAAAAGAAGGATATCCCAAGCGTGTTTTCGCGTTCTTTTTTCTTATGGATGTTTCCTCTTTTCTACAATGGCTATCGTCGAGATCTGGAGGAGTATGATTTAGTGCCCACTAAACATCAGTATGATTCAAAAAAAGTCGGAGACACGTTAGAACGGTGAGTTTAATAATAATATTTTATATCTTTTATTTCATAGCGTTTCCCAACATTTATGCGAACGAAAATGATTTTTATAATGAACAAGCTAAGAGTGATAACTTTTAAGATATAATTTTAATCCTCATTAATTAGGTCATTTGAGGTAGAAAATACGATTGATCGAAAACAGTTGACATAATATTATGTCGAATAGATAAATAGATTCTTTATTGTACACAAAAGAAAAAGAAAACACTTACAGAAACTTGAAAATATAGAAAAGGTACAATGGAATGGATGGATAGGAAAGGAAGAAAACAGAAATTAAGATTAGAAACAGTCATTGAGAGAGTCTAGCTACGATGTGATTTTGTTTTCATCGTGTAAGTAAATTTATTGACTTTGGACCTTTTTCTTTTTTGACATTATTCGTGCAAATCATATTTAGTACGAAAAGTGTAAGTTAAGAAGTAATTAAGCAATGATAATAATAATTATAACCTTCACAGCTCAGCTGATAGTAGCGTAGTAGCTCTAGCTACCTTCTCCGCTGTAGGCCACACGAACATCTATTTAAAATAATAATGATGACGAATTAATCATTAAGTATTATAGTTTGTTAGTTTTATACAATCATCACTTCAATAGTGTACCTACAAATGAAGTTGTCTGCATACAAGTACATTTATATAATATACATTTTCAAGTTTTGTATCAGAATAAAAATCTAAAAGGGTCACTCAAGATATTTGGCAAACATCCATTTTGTGGCATGCCAACTTTCTGAAATGGATCAGATTTCAAATATTTTCCTATCTTTGCATTTAGTACCTAAATCTATTATTTAACTTAATAGAGAATAATGGGCTAAATAGGGCTATGAGAATTTCATTTGTCTCTGCTTGTCTATTATTTGGTTAGACCGGTTTATTCATTCTTGTGACCTTTGGTAAAATACGTGACAGGATTTGGTTCGGATAGATAGTGTTAAAAATAGAAGTTTAGTTGCCCATTTGGCATTAAAGTATAATATTTTATTTAGTCATTTTATGCCAGTGCTCTCTTTCGGTGAAGGAAAACATCGTGTGGTATGGTTTAGTCTTTTAGCAGTGGCGGTGGGCTTCCAACCTGTCACGTATGGAATACAAAGAACTGCAAGATGTAATACCCTGATTACCCCCCTCAGATATCCTCAATAACCTTGAGTTGGTAGTAATAGATCTGAGGAGATGTCGTCTCCCTCTCACATTTTAACATCTTTGAAAATATAAAATCAATTGATGTACCTAGTTATAAGAGATCGCAAATATCCATGTTTCTGAGAATAACAATAAGAGGGTTACGCAAATATATCATTTCGATCCAAACAAACTTTTTTGGATCGAAATTTTATATTTGTTAATCTAGCTTTTCGGTAAGTAAGTTTACTTACCGAAAAGCTAGATTATTATGTAACTAAAACATTATCTTAAACTTTTGCTTTTTTTCAGAACTACATTCACTGTGTTTTTGTATTCTTATCAATTATATCGTTGTTTCAAGGCAGGTACGCTATTATTATGAGCTCAATTTTTATAGGAATTGGATAGCAGAAGAAGCGGCGGCAAAAGCTAATGGCAGAAACCCTTCATTTTTAAAAGCTCTAATCAAGAGTTTCGGATGGTCTTTCGTACCCGGTGGTCTAATGCAGCTCCTATATGTTTCGTTGCGGTAAGGCTGTTCTCTATGATGGGTTGAGGTGCCATTCCTCTTTCAAATAAAAACTCGTAAAATAATTGACGTTAATACAGGACGTCCACACCTCTGCTATTCGGGCAGCTCTTGCAGTACTGGGCGGCAGATTCAACGATGTCCCAGCAAACTGCTATGTATTACGCCATTAGCATGATCCTAGGAAACTGGCTCGCCGCGTACCTGAACCACCACGGAAATCTGTACTGCCAGCAGTATGGAATGAAGCTCAGAGTCGCTACCAGCACACTTATGTTCAGAAAGGTTTGTGAATATGTTTGTTTCATAGAAGATCGTAATAGTATTCCCGATTACGTAGAAATCTCGGTTTGCATACATCGTTGGCAACCCTATGATGGGTCCATGTGGTACTTACACGTAACAACTATGTATGTACCTAAAATCAATTATTAATTGTAAGTAATAAAGGTAATATTTAAAGAAGAAAGGTATAAGTAGCATACGTCGATTTTAATATTTGTTTAAATCGACTTTTTTTTTATTTATTGAAAAAAAAATACTTCTAAAACAAAAAATTTGTCTGAGTCATTTTGTTCCGTCTGTTGAAAGTTGTAGTACAAACAGTTGTAACATTCTGTTTTTCTTGATTATAAAATCAGCGTGATGATTCCTCAGAATAAATATCTCCATTTATTATAGTTTATGACTTCCCCATACTGACCGGCCTCAATGTAATTAGAATAGAATAGAAAATATTTATTTTACGGTAAAAATCATAACCAGCCTTACTTATAAACGCAATTTAAAAGTTAAACCACGCTTAAACCGTTACTTAAGGATTTTCTTACTTATAAACACATAATAGGGCTGAACAGCCTCTAAAACCAATGTTTAGAGAGCTCTTAAATTAAACAACCTCGACCCCAGGTTTAGCGATCCTAAGTAGCTGATTTTTAATCTGCGGTCCAAGAAGAAGAAGATTTATACCATGTTTGTGTGCCATGATTATCTTGTTTATCAACTGAGAATATTTTTTTCTAAAAAAGGAGGACTTGAACGATGTACCTACGCGTTTTTCGCGACACGGTCGGGGATACTGTCGTCGGCCTAAACTTAATCTAGCAGTGGAGGCCCAGAGAGTTCAGAGAAAGGTGGGATACGCTTGTTGAACTCTCTGAAGAGGACTTCAGAGGGAGGTACCAATTCTCAAAAGAAAATATGCTGAGGATCATTGAAATTCTTCGCCATGACTTGACCCAAGACAGCCGTGGAGGAGGCATACCGGTTGAAATACAAGTCATGGCGGTTATAAGATACTGGGGCGACATACGTAGGATACAACAAGACCGCGCAGATCAGATATTCATGGTATTGAGTATAAATGTGTATTGAGATGATCAGCCTTACTTATAAAAACTGCTTAAATAGGAGTTTTAGCGTTGTTTAGTTAAGAGGTGTTTAGCGCCTTTAGTACTACTTTAATATTTCTTACTTATAAAAAATATTTAAGCAATGATTTGCAAAGTATTGGTTGAGCTCTCCTTGTCTATGGAAATGATCAGTTTTGGATCATTTTTCTGATACTGGCCACATTTTGCATCAAAGAAAAGTAAATAAGTTTGACACTGAGACGGTGACGTTACAATTCATTATGACACTAGTTGCGCCCCGCGGTTTCACACGCTCAGATTTAAATCTCTGAATTCCCACGGAATAAAAAGTAGCTTATGTGCTATTCAATAATCTATCCCTCTGACAAGTTCCATGCAGATCCGTTCAGCCGTCCCGGCATGAAAGTACAAACTTTCGCGTTTATAATATTAGTAGGATTTATCATGGGTTTGCCCAAGGAATTTGGATACTTGTTTATTCTTCTTAGGGTTTGTCCAAGGAATTTAGAAACGGTTTGCTGAACTTGTTTCAAATTCCGCAAATAGTACCACCTACCTACCAACCACTGACTAGTAGGTATAGTAACGCATCTACCTACCTATGTTTATTGTAAGGAAGCTGAATTGAAAAGTAGAAGGACATTCCTGAAAACAACTTGTGTATTTATGGAATAATGCAGTTTTCTAATATACCCTGCACCTTCCACTCCACACACTTTACGTTGATAGGTGATGATGATGATTTGCGGAAATCCGCTAAAAGACTGAAATCGCTGTATAGCTTCTGTTTTCTTCCGCATTGTTGATGTAATGATGGAGCATTGTGATGCCAGTGCGATGGCCACTCTAACGCACAGGCGTGTTATTGCTTGCTGGCTCATGCCATGAATATCTGTTCTGCGCGGTCTTGTTGTATCCTATGTCGTCCCAGTATCTTATAACCGCCATGACTTGTATTTCAACCGGTATGCCTCCTCCACGGCTGTCTTGGGTCAAGTCATGGCGAAGAATTTCAATGATCCTCAGCATATTTTCTTTTGAGAATTGGTACCTCCCTCTGAAGTCCTCTTCAGAGAGTTCAACAAGCGTATCCCACCTTTCTCTGAACTCTCTGGGCCTCCACTGCTAGATTAAGTTTAGGCCGACGACAGTATCCCCGACCGTGTCGCGAAAAACGCGTAGGTACATCGTTCAAGTCCTCCTTTTTTAGAAAAAAAATATTCTCAGTTGATAAACAAGATAATCATGGCACACAAACACGGTATAAATCTTCTTCTTCTTGGACCGCAGATTAAAAATCAGCTACTTAGGATCGCTAAACCTGGGGTCGAGGTTGTTTAATTTGACAGCTCTCTAAACATTGGTTTTAGAGGCAGTTTAGCCCTATTATGTGTTTATAAGTAAGAAAATCCTTAAGTAACGGTTTAAGCGTGGCTTAACTTTTAAATTGCGTTTATAAGTAAGGCTCTCTTAGAAAGGGACGGCAATTATTTTAGTGCTGTCGAATTAGGTTAAATTAGGAAAACTAAACAACGTAATTGACATTATCTAATTCATCTTCTACGAAACTGAAGAACAACGATCATTTGTTATAGGTGATGCGTATGAGCAACGCAGCATTGGGTGATACAACAGCTGGAAAAGTGGTGAATTTACTTTCAAACGATCTTCAAAGATTCGACATGGCGTTCATGTTTCTCCACTATGTCTGGATCATCCCGTTGCAGCTGGCTGCTGTTTGCTACTTGGGTTATATGCAAGCTGGGTACGCTGCGCTTATTGGATTAGCTGCACTTATTATAATAGCGTTGCCGATTCAAGGTATGTTATTCAATGGTCTTTGTCAGCCTAAAGGGTAATTTGAGAACCTTTACTACTTAACTAGTTGCGCTCCGCGGTTTCACCCGCGCAGATTTAAATCCCGGTATTCCCACAGGATAAAAAGTATAGTATGTGCTATTCCAGACTATAATCTATCTCTCTGCCAAGTTTCATCTAGATCCGTTCAGCCGTTCCAGCATGAAAGAGTAACAAACATCCATCCATGCTCACAATGTTAAAAAACACGCGTTTATAATATTACTAGCGACCCGCCCGCGCGCCCCTGCTTCGCACGGGTGCACTTATCATGCATGTATTAGACATATAAACCTTCCTCTTGAATTACTCTATCTATGAAAAACAAACCGCATCAAAATCCGTTGCGTAGTTTAAATATTTAAGCATACATAGGGACATGGGGATATAGGGACAGAGAAAGCGACTTTGTTTTATACTATGTAGATGTAGGACGGTTTTCTGTTCGACAAGCTATAGTTAGGTATACGTAGGCATGGGGTTGTTATCTACTGTCTTAATAGAGCACTGTGGTCTTGTGTTAACTTTGACTTCCGATCCTAAGGTCGTGGGTTCAAAACCAGACTTGCTTCAATGAGTTTTGTTTTCAAAAATTTGTGTGCACTGTGCCATTACTCTTAAACAGTGAAGGAAAACATCGTAAGGAATCCAGCATGTCTTAGAACTTAAAAAGTTCTAAGACATGACGAATACTCGAAAGGAGCCTATGTGAGACGCACTTAAATCCTTCCACCACATAATATCGAAAGAACTAGTGTCACAACAAGAAGAAGAATAAAACTATCTATACAGATGTTGGTATAGACATTAATTAATTTTGTGAGTTCATCATCGTACATTGAACTTTATTAAATAAATACATATTTTACAGGTAGCCTTGGTCAAATTCTTGGAAAAGTGAGATTCACTACAGCTGAAAAAACAGATGAACGAATAAAAGTAATGAGTGAAGTTATCAACGGAATTCAGGCATGTCCAATTTGTTTAATAGCTATAATAACGTCACATTTGCTTAAGGTTAACTTTAAAATAGCCGTGGGGTCCCGGCTTAGAATTGGACCCCTCCATCACCTCCCGTGGATGTCGTAAAAGGCGACTAAGGGAACACACAGGGCAATGGGCAGCAGCATTTCCCGAGTAAACACCATGAACACTGCGGTCACCAATCCGCCTGCCAAGCGTGGTGACTATGGCAACCCCCCCCCCCATGATGAACGCGACAAGAAGACGGCCCCCAGTCCCCGGCAGTTCCGCTATTCCTGGCACAGGTGGCGGCCATGGTAACGGCGGAACAGGGGGTGCTAAGAATCACCGGCAGAGACCCAGCTACCAATCCCAGAAACGACCCTTGGCCCTAGCAACATACAACGCACGCACGCTGAGGTCTGACGAGAAGTTGATAGAGCTGGAAGAAGTAGTTAATAAGTTGCGCTGGGATGTTATAGGGTTATCAGAAGTCCGAAGAGAGGGGAGGACAGGATAATTCTGAATTCCGGCAACTTATTCTACTACCGGGAGGGAGATCAGCTGTCCCAGCACGGTGTCGGGTCTCTCGTCCACAAGTCCCTCGTCAACAGCATTGTAAAGGTCGAAAGCGTTTCGAGCAGGGTGATATATGTTATACTCAGAATAACCAAACGGTATTCGCTTAAGGTCATACAGGTATACGCCCCTCACTCGAAACGCCCGGACGACGAAGTGGAGGCTATGTATGATGACATTTCAAATGCCATGCAAGCATCGAAAACACACTTTACGGTTGTGATGGAGGACTTCAACGCACGGCTAGGCGTGAGGAACGGCGATGAACTGAGAGTGGGGCAATTTGGATTTGGACAGCAAAACCAACGGGGTCAGCGATTGGCTGACTTTATGGAGAACTCTTCATGATGAACTCTTTTTTTCAAAAAGTGGTCATCCAGGAAATGGACGTGGCTTCACCCCGGTGGACACAAACGCGAGATTGACTTCATTTTGACGACCAAGAAGCACATATTCAATGAAGTCTCTGTGATCAACAGGGTGAAAACCGGTAGTGATCACCGCATGGTAAGAGGCTCATTGAATATCAACATCAAGCTTGAAAGGTCCCGTCTGATGAAGTTTACTCTTCGCCCAAGTCCTATTCAAATCCAAAACCCCGAGAGCTTTCAGTTGGAACTCAAAAATCGTTTCCAATGCCTCGCTGAATGCGAAACAGTGGACGATTTAAACAACGCGCTGGTGGAAATTGTCCAAGATGTTGGGTCTCAGTACTATAAGACCCAACGCAAAAATAGACCTCAAAAACTCTCTGAGCAGGAGAGGAGTTTTAGAGTACTAAAACTCCTAGCAGATCGAAGCGAAATGAGACTGCAGTCTTCAGTGGACATGTCGATATACAGCTTGCTCAAAAAACAGATCTCCAAGTCCATTCGCCACGACTTGCGGCTTTTTAATACGAATTGTATTAAAAACGCAATAGAGCGCAACAAAGGCTCAAAAGTGTTCGCAAGAGATCTGTCTATTGGGCAAAGCCAGTTGACAAAACTCAGGGCCGATAGCGGCAGTATCGTTTCCCCAAAGCCGGAAGTTTTAAGAGAGCTCGAGAAGTTCTATGGACAATACCTCATCGCAAAGTCCTGCTACGAGCACGACTAGTGATGCAAGTGCCCGTTTCACTCGACACTACACTGAAGATATCCCGGACGTCAGCCTATACGAGATCCGAACGGCTCTCAAGCAGCTTAAAAACAACAAGGCACCGGGAGAAGACGGAATAACGACAGAGCTTCTGAAAGCGGGCGGAACGCCAGTACTTAAAGTCCTTCAGAGGCTATTCGATTCCGTTATCTCCGAGGGTACGACGCCGGGGCAGGAGCGTGGTGGTACTTTTCTTTAAGAAAGGGGATAACACCCTCTTGAAGAATTACAGGCCCATCTCGCTGCTGAGCCATGTCTATAAACTGTTTTCGAGAGTAGTTACCAATCGTCTCGCACGTAGGTTTGACGACTTCCAGCCTCCCGAGCAAGCCGGGTTCCGAAAAGGCTTTAGCACCATAGACCACATCCACACGCTCCGGCAGGTTATACAGAAAACCGAAGAGTATAACCAGCCGCTATGTTTAGCGTTTGTGGATTATGAGAAAGCCTTTGATTCAGTCGAAACCTGGGCAGTCCTACGGTCACTCCAGCGATGTCAAATTGACTATCGGTATATCGAAGTTTTGAAGTGTTTGTACAGTAATGCCACTATGTCTATCCGACTCCAGGACCAGAGCACGGATCCTATCCAACTGCATAAAGGGGTGAGACAGGGAGATGTAATTTCTCCGAAACTGTTCACCTCGGCATTGGAGGATGTTTTCAAGTTGCTGTCCTGGAATAGATATGGCATCAACGTCAATGGCGAATACATCACTCACCTTCGATTTGCCGACGATATAGTCATAATGGCGGAACCGCTGAAAGATCTAGGCACAATGCTCAGAGACCTCGATATTGTCTCCCAACAGGTGGGTCTTAAGATGAACATGAGCAAGACGAAAATCATGTCTAATGCTCATGTCGCACCCGTGCCGGTACATGTTGGGAGCGATATCATGGAAGTTGTTGACCACTACGTGTATCGGGATCAGATGATCCAACTAGGTAGGTCCAACTTCGATAAAGAGGTCAGCCGACGAATTCAACTCGGATGGGCAGCGTTCGGGAAATTACGCCACATCTTCTCGTCACACATACCGCAGAGCCTCAAGACGAAAGTGTTCAACCAGTGTGTGTTGCCAGTGATGACATATGGAACTGAGACGTGGTCGCTTACTATTGGCCTCATCACCAAGCTCAAAGTCGCACAACGAGCTATGGAGAGAGCTATGCTAGGAGTTTCACTACGAGATAGAATCAGAAATGAGGAAATCCGTAGGAGAACCAAGGTAGCCGACATAGCTCTCAGAATCAGCAAGTTGAAATGGCAATGAGCAGGTCATATAGCTCGAAGAACTGACAACCGCTGGGGAATAAAGGTTCTCGAATGGCGACCACGAACAGGAAAGCGAAGTGTAGGACGCCCTCCTACCCGGTGGACTAACGACATTGTTAGGATCGCGGGTAGTCGGTAGATGGAAAGGGCTCAAAATCGTTCTTCCTGGAAACGGATAGGGGAGGCCTATGTCCAGCAGTGGACTTCTGTAGGCTGCTGATGAACTTTAAAATAAAAACAAATCACTTTTCTTATAAAACCTCTTGGTGGAACAAACAGATGGCCCATGTGATGTTAAGTGGTAACCATCACCGTAATCAATACAAAGCAGAAATGTAGGAACGTGGCCTACGATGCACTGCCCTGCGTCTATCAACTTGAGTTATTTCACCTCCAAACACACTCTTTAAACATAGACGTGCCCTTCACAAAGAGCTCTATTCTTAAAAGGGCACAGTGGAAATATCATTAATAAGATGAGAGATAGTGGTGCCTAAAAATGGTTTATGGAAACAAGTTTACAAGGATGTTTACTGATCATACACTTATTTTTTAGGTCATAAAAATGTACGCTTGGGAAATACCGTTTCAAAAAATGGTCGGAGAAAAGCGAGCTCACGAGCTCAAGGAAGTGATGAAAGCCACTATCATAAGGGCCGTTTTCATCGGCTTCATGGTTTTTACTGAAAGGGCGGCAATGTTCATTACAATTCTTACATTTGTACTCTTAGGGAATGCTATGAGTGCGACTGTCGTAAGTACAAAATAACACCATAATACAGAATATTATAAAAAAATTAGGGGCTGTTTCAGCAGAGACTACTGATGCTAGTAGCACGATCAAAATTTTTTTTTAACTTATTTGGGATTTTTTTTTTTACTTTTTAAATAGCCAAAAACCGGACCAATGATCAACCTCATACGCAATGCGTACGAAGTTAAGGTACTTGTTAGGTATTTTGGGAACAATTTTTTATTCTTTGGTGCCTTTTTGGCTAAAAGCAAACCTTGATAACTTGGTGGTAGATAGAGATTTATTCTGACGCCGCTACTATCATCAGTAGCGTCTGCTGAAACAGCCCTTAATTTTTTTTCGGTAGTAACAAAATATTTGTGTATGGATTTTTTTGAGAGATAAGTATTTGCAGATACCTCTTAAAACGCTGATTTAGGCAGTTATTCTTTTTTTTATTTAGTGTTGGTACTTTTATTTTTTTATAGGTACCTCCTAAAGATTTTTTTTTTGTACTTTTTTCTATATTTTCTGCTGTAAATATTGGATATTGTTAATCAATGTTATATATAAACCCTAATCTTAAGAACGTTGTTGTATTGTCAACATTGTAAAGGGTGTAAAAACACACCAGAGGTCGTTTTAGGGTGTAGTTGGTTCTCTAATCTATCTATGCCTGTAACAGTCGTTCGTTTTGCTACGTTAATTTCTCTGATACTTCAAGATGTCAATTGACACTTACAAGGGACCTTCAAATCGGGAATTCAGTGCGATGTCGTTTTAATTAAATGAATGTTATTTAACAAAACAAAATGTTGGGTAAAGATTTTATAATGTCCCAAAAGTTATTCTCCAAGCGGGATTTGAACCCGCGACCTTCTCCTTGATACGCGGGCTGCGCTAACACTAAAATTTTTAGTGTCAGAAAAAGGTGGTAGTACTCCTCCGGTCGAGCTCAATGTTTATGTTTTTCGGAAATATTTTTTTTGCACCATGTATCAACAGTTTGTAGCACAGTTCAATAAACGCTTGACCGCAAGATAAATAAGATCATAGCTACGTAGGCTTTAATCAAAGATACGAGTATTGACTTTGGTATAGCTACAAAGTTGGCATGTACAATACCTACACAATTTTTATCCTGCAATGCGATAGCCTCGTAAACGGTTCCGTACATTCTGCCTGACCCCGGCAGGAAACCACATTACTTTTAATTCTTGGCAGTTGGCAGACTCACGCACTTAACTTTTTCAGATATACCCATTGCAGCAGTTTATGAATGCAGCACAAATCAACATCACTTTGGTACTACCATTGGTATTGTCGTTCACTGCGGAATTGTTTGTTACCATCAAAAGGGTTCAAGAATTCCTTTCTCTGGGTAAGGAAAATTCACTTCACATTTTTAAATTGTATAATAATGATATAATAATGATACGTAATGATGTAAAAATAATGTATATCACTAGATTACTTTAACACTTAATGACCGATGTTCATCAATATTTCCTCTCCAATAAAATGTCTAGTATTCCAAGGGAAAATTTCAGTTACTCGTAGGTACATC
Source organism: Plemyria rubiginata (assembly GCA_963576535.1). Taxonomy (NCBI): domain Eukaryota; kingdom Metazoa; phylum Arthropoda; class Insecta; order Lepidoptera; family Geometridae; genus Plemyria; species Plemyria rubiginata. The sequence goes on along the minus strand of OY754908.1, from coordinate 7,679,833 downwards.
TGGTTTTCATATTTCATCGTAGAGCAACGAACCTACCGGACGACGACCTTTATCAAGTAGCGAGTACCTAAACTTTATTTCAACCGTGTATGTTCAGATAACTGAGGTGTTAAACTTTTAGATGATAAATTTTCTTTTAGAAATCAAAAACTTGCTTCTCATCCCGAGCATGTTTTTGATAACGGTTTGAAACTCTTCGTATTTATAAACTAGCGACCCGCCCGCGCTCCCCTGATTCGCACGGGTGCGTATCATGCATGTATATACATATATACATATTATATGAACCTTCCTCTTGAATCACTCTATTTATTAAAAAAAAACCTCATCAAAATTCGTTGCGTGTTAGTTTTAAAGATTTAAGCATACATAAGGACATAGGGACATGGGGATATAGGGACAGAGAAAGCGACTTTGTTTTATACTATGTAGTGATAGTGATTGTGAAGAGGTGAGGTTAAATCACGTCGTTTCATTTGGGGACACACGCGAGCGTTCGTGTTCATTGGCCTAACAAATCCTATTTTTGGTAAAATGTAAGCATCTTCAAACAACCAGGGTGGTATGAAATTGACGTGAAGAAGAGGATTGAAGTGAATGTTGAATATCAATATGGGAAGGTTTTACAGTACACGGACGGCCGACACCGGTCTTTGCGTTGCCGTTTGCTTAGAGGTCACCCTGACTGAAGTTATATGCATATTGTTTACCTTACCGAGCTTAAGCCTTACCGATACTCTACCGACAAGCTTTACAAAGAATCAGGACTACTGTCAGTTAGGAAACTCCTTAACGTCGTCTTGAAGCTCTTATCTTATCTTATCTCTTGAGTACAACCCCAAAAAACTCGATCGGCGAAGAAAAGACAGGGTAGTAACTAAAGCTGCTGTTCGGTCTCGGTTTGCATCGCGACAGTACGACTCGCAATCTGCATACCTCTACAATGCAATTAATAAAACTTTAAATATCTACCCTATAAATAATTACAAATGCAAAAAAATACTTAATCAATGGCTATTGACACTAAGCTATGAGGAAGCTGAAAACTCCTAGAGATTGTTTCGTAACATATGCAAACTTTACACGCTCATCAACTCACTCACCCACACACACACACACGCACACACACACACACACACACACACACACACACACACACACACATACACACACCCTACACATCCATACAAATTTTAAATTCATGAATATTAATAACCTAAACAATTTAAAACTTTTATTACTAAATTACCTGCTTTACGTACCCTGATCTTGTCAAAATTTTAGTTTTTAAACTTTTTTCTAATTAAATTACTTATTTTTCTTGTTTTTTCGAATAATTATATTAAGTTATGAAACAACCCATTATGGAAGAGCGAGACCCTCTATCACAGGTATTCCCATACTTAAAAGAGGGTCTCAAACACATGAAATGTATTTACTTAATAAGGTTAACGAATAAAATATTTTGTATTTGTATTTGTATTGTTTTAAGTTACAACAACAGTTTCACTCTGTAAGTTGGTAATTTTTCAGAGGATCGACCAGATTTAGCAGGGAATAAACAAGAGCTATCTCCGAGTTTGTTCCGCAACAAGTCCAGAGGCTACGAAGAACCTGAATTGTCTGTCAGACCTTTGTCTTTCACCCTGAAGACAGACGATCTATACAGCGCCAAGATAACTGATGGTAATCTTCTTATCAAATAGAACGAAAAAGTAGATTTAAAAACCCGACTATAACTTACTTTATCAGGCTAATGTTGATGACACTAAAAACGATGCTTTATTTAAAATATTTAATCATTTGGTCGGCATATAATAGTAGATAGATAGTAGTTAGATTAGTAAAATAGCTAACGATAAATTATATTATAAATATCGCATATTATAAATTACTAGATTAGTCGCATAATGTCTAAAATGGGTCAAGTAGGTACATATTTTTCGGAAACTCTTGTTTCAGTTTACCAAGTGTTGCCAACAACACTGCGGGTGTGAGCCTGCTCATGCGAATCACGGCTTCCAGCCAAAACTGAAACAAAAACTCAATTTTGTATTGACTTTTGATGTTTGATTTCTACATAAGTTCAAAAAGTATAGAACGAATGTTTTAAAATCAGAGCCTCTATCGGGCGTGCTGAGAACTCACGAGTCTCAAGATACGGAAAACGAAAATAAAAACACAGTTTAACTTGGGGCTGGGGTACTGTATTTATATTTGACAAGCAGCGCCCCGCGGTTTCACCCGCGTAGTTTTAAATCCCGGTATTCCCACGGGATAAAAGCTAGCCTATGTGTTATTCTAGACTAATAACATATCTCTGTGCCAATTTTCATCAAGCAAAACTCTAAGATCTAAGATTAGGTAAAACGAAGTTCATACTTCGATTTGACAGTAACTATCTTTTTATGTCTACCGTCTACTAAAAATTTATCTTTCTTGCTTCCTTTTTTAATCTCACTTATTTTGCTTCTATTGTACCGACTTAGTTTAATTATTACCTACTTATTCTTTTAATTTTTATTATTTGTCATAACAGTGTATGTAGCTCTATCTTTTAGGTATATAAGAAATAGTAGCACCTGGGGAGAGAAGCACTTACCTTGCCGTAACACAGTTTTTTAACTAGCACGAAAGGTATTGTTCCGTAACCAGAGTGTGCCAGATTGCCTGATAAGCTAAAATCCCTAGAATAAGACCTCTGTATGGCTCAACTTATATATATTTCTTTTTGTCTGAAATAAACATTATCTTATCTTATCTTATCCTATCCGTTTAGCCGTTCTTGAGTTATTGAGTAACAAACATCCATCCATACTTACAAACTTTCGCGTTTATAATATTAGTAAGATTTTGGTTTGAAAGGCCCCATCGTAATAAAGTTTATGAACATTAGGGCTCGGAGCACGGAACTCTCGTCTCCGCAGGAGTTTGTCCCACCAAGACGACACAGCACTAGTGGTGCGCGACGTGTCAGCCAGTTGGACTGGTGACCCAAATTTCTTGGCACTGAAGAACGTTTCGTTCCGACTGCGTAAAGGGAAACTATGCGCAATCATCGGCGCCGTTGGCTCTGGAAAGGTCAGTGACGTATAATATAAACTTTACTTCAAAAGCGATAAATTTAAGCACGTGCGATTGAACTGAACGCTTTAATAATTAATTTGTTACGAATTTCTGCTCACGGTTTTTTATTTGTTTTCAATGTTTCAAACTAAATTTATGACGGAAAGTATGTTATTTTGATTTCGCTCATAGAAGGTAGGTATGATTTTGTAAAAAAATCTAGATCTAAAATAGATGGTGAAGTGGACTGAAGTGGTTTCACACTCGCTGATTTGGGTTTCACGTGGATAGAAAATCATTAGTTTTATAAGAAAATGTTTGTGTGTATTTAAACGGAAATCTATTAAGAAATAGACCACGCCTTGAAATGCAATTAATTGTTGTCGCAGGTAGTAATTTGGATGCCCTACGTGTAGGTAGTAGGTACGTTTTGAAGACCGAGATATTGAAATGAAGGATGGATTTTTGTCAGGCTTTCTGTACTTTTCTACGACCGTAAGCTTCTTAGTATTAGGTGTTTTATTGACGATGTTTTCTGTTTTCCAATTTTTCAACATCTTTGTATAATATATAAGCATTTGTTTCAGTCTTCAGTTTTGCAACTGCTACTAAAGGAATTGCCTGCGGCCACTGGCACATTTTCAATAAGCGGCAAAGTCTCGTACGCTTGCCAAGAGGCGTGGCTCTTCCCCGGTACCGTCCGAGAGAACATTATCTTTGGCCTACCTTTTGACCCGGAAAAATATAAGCAGGTACGTATACAAGCTTTTTACATCTGAGCTGTGGTTTAGTTTTCTATGTTGCAAACCTATATATTAATAAATACATGCTCAGCATAAAAAAGGTTTAAAAATTATACATTACTAGTAGCGTCCTGCGGTTTCACCCGCGTGGCTTTTAATCCCAGTATTCCCACGGGATAAAAAGTAGCCCATGTGTTATTCCAGACTATAATATATCTCTGTGCCAATTTTCACCAAGATCCGTTCAGCCGTTCTGGAGTTATAGAGTAACAAACATCCATCCATCCATCCATAATTACAAACGTTCGCATTTATAATATTAGTAGGATCTTTATCTGGTTGATCGATGTTTTTTACATTTCTGTCGTGATATTTCGCCGCATCTCTATAATCAGTAGCGCTATAAACAGGGCGCTCCCCTGGGTTGGGCGACACGCTTGTTAAATCCACACGCTTAAGGTGAAGACAAGAGCTAATGTGACTCTCGCTCGCACGTTTTGACTTGTTGAAGGATATAAAATCACTACTCCTATTTTCGAAACATCGCAAACAATTTTGTGTGCAATAACATTGCAAACAGTTTAGGTAAAAATTTCATTTTGATCGATACAAGTTTTCCCACTTAAGTTTGCTTTTCTAGTTTTCGTACAAAAGTAAACTTTTGACTAGGAAAACATGCATCAATCAACATGAAATTTTTGCCAAACTGTGTGCAATGTGATTGCTCACAAAATGGATGATTACGATTTTTGGAAATAGGGATTTGTGATTTTATATCTTTCAAAATGTCGAATCGTGCGAGCAAGAGGAAAATTATGTGTTGTCAACGCCTTAACGTATTATAGAATCCTTTGACTTTAAATGCATGGTGCATAAACTTTATAGACATCATAAAATACTAGAGATGACTAATGATAAATTATCGTGTAAAGTTTAGTGTTAATAATATAAAAAAGCGGTGAGACGTTGAACACTCTACCTGAACGCAAACAAGTTATGTATAGGTTTATTAGTAATTTATGGAGGTAAATACTGTCACATAAATACCTAATTTATATACGAATCGAATGTATTTATAACGGAGTGAAATCATAATTGCGTAGCACCAACCCACTCTACCTATTTGATAACATGAATGGCACCGTAAAAAATTAAGTTTTATTTGACCACAATAATACATTTACTTAGGTAGGTATGTAATTTATGTTTAATTTAAAACTTTATCTAAGTTGACTCCGCAGGTTTGCTGGAAAAGTTTCTAGAAGATAGATAAAACTCCTTATTAATTACCACAACATATTGAATATATACAAATGTTTACTTAAAAAACTAACAAATGTAGGAATGCAATGGGCGGCTTTATCAATAACAACGATCTCTTCCAGGCAATGTTCATAAAAAGAGAGGGGAGTCTATGTAAAACTTACATTAATATACATACCTCTCTATTAATATTATTTATTATATTTATGCATTCGCTAAAAATTGTTTACCATATTTGTTATCACAATATTGTAAATATTTAAGAATTTTGTGATAAAACAAAGTGATTTCACTCTTTAAATACTTATAATAACATAAGTAACTAAAACATGATAAGCTGATTGAGGTTCTTTAGGACTTTTTAATTAATTGCGTCCAGAATAGTTAAGTTAATGGGAAAACTTTGTAGGTGTGTCGAGTGTCTGCATTGGAAAAGGACTTCAAGCAATTCCCGTTCGGAGACCAGACGTTAGTGGGCGAGAGGGGGGTGTCCCTCTCTGGAGGCCAACGCGCCCGAATCAATTTGGCCCGCGCAGTCTACAGAGAGGTATGTCGAAATGCTGTACTTACATGCTACTAATATCTCTTGGGAGACGTATTGGCTTGTAACGGAATGATGACTACTTACAGGTATTTAGTATGTTCGTTGTCATTATTATACATTATATTTAATTGCAAAGAGAATTTCAATGAATACAGGTTTTTACAAGATGTACAAAATACACATGAAATACATAGGTGAGTTACCTGCAGACTGTTGTGTACGATCTACAGATAGCTCAATTGTTCCAAATCAATGTCATTCGATAAAGCGTCTCTAAGACGCCACAGAACTAAAAATTTTGGAGTCAACATTATAACTTACACCAGTAAGGGTGGTTGAAAGATAGTTGAAAGATTTCCCCCCGCGGTTTTACCCGCGCAGATTTAAATCCCGTTATTCCCATAGGATAAAAAGTAGCCTGTGTGCTATTCCAGACTATAATCTATCTCTTTATCAAGTTTCAGAATGGAATAATTTTGGAAATAGTAGAATCTTCTACGTAATGTTTTACTATTTCGAAATTGTTTTCTAAGTTCTACTATTTCCAAAATTGTTCCATTTTGAAACAAGTAAACATTGATTGTTGTATCCCATTGTTTAATGTTATCACGAGCGACGATAATCAAACAGTAGTTTTAATGAAGTAGTTTGTCTTGTGCTGTTCAATGAACTGTTGAAAATACGAGATAGGAGATATTATCTTGCCTAGATTTTTATCAGTTTCTTACTTTTTTTTACTATAATAATAATTCATTTATTTATTATTTACAAAGAAAATCATCATACAATATACAAAATATCATCGGCTTATTGTTAGAAGTCACTAACTACAAACAGTAATTCTCTTATTGGTCACGCACTTGGACACTTACACACGCCTGAATGAGCTCTACGATAATCAAAAACCCATATATTTCTAGCTATTGTAGTTTTGCCGATATGGCACCTGCTTAAAGTCATTATACAACTTAATTGGCATAAATCAAACACTTTTAGTTTTGTCGCTTAGCGACTTCTAGCAATAAGCCGACGATATTCCAAAAATTATATATTAAATTATATAAATATTTTTGTTTCTCACTGGGTTTATTTCAAACAGAAAAGTAATGATAAGTACTTCCATGCAGGATAATTTGTTACTTCCAGGTCAGTCGCGTAAAAAATATCTATCTCTATATATATAAATATATATCTATATATATAAATATAGGTATTGGTAGGTAGGTACTTGAAAAATGCATTATAGGACCCTTTTCAATAAGAACATGGTAGGTAGTGCGTCAGTTGAAATCAACGCGCCAGTACATTCCTACTACGTAGGTATTGAATTAACATAAAAAAGTTGAACATTCTTGAAATGAAACGGACTTTTATATAAGAACTCATTAAAATACTCAGCCTTGGGCAAACAAAAAATATCTTTACAATTTTATCGTACAAATATTTTACTATGATTACCTACCTACTTATGATTATTCGAAGAATCCTTGAGATTTCTCGGTGTTTCGAATTTGTAAGCTTAAATGTATAACGTATAAATAACCACTCGTATTCAAAGAAAAAATGCGAGTAAAAGTTTAAATTTTCCTCTAAAGCACAATTCCCACAAGATCAGAAATTGCTACGTGAGTTTTAATTTAGTTGGAAACACCATAAACTTAATTGTACACGAAATAACTATTTTACACGGTGTAGTGTAGGTCAGTGTGTATGTACAAAAGACTGTTATACCAATAAAACACTGGGATTTCCATCGTAATCTTTATCATGTTATGACTTAGCAAGATAAGATTTTGGTTTGATCTTGAGTTTATTTTATCAATGCATTTGTTTAAGATAACTTGTGCGTAAATGTGAATAAATGAGATGAAATGTGATGAACGCGTGCCGACATGCCTACTGATGACGGAGCGTGATTTGTATTTAGCATGCGTCGTGTGATTTGGTTTAGAATAATTTATAGGGCTGTTTACTGAATTTATCGCCATGTCCTTTTAACCATTGACATATTTTTTGGAACTCACTGCAGGAACGCAAAAGCTTTAAAATTTTAGCTCTGAAATGTAGTGAAGTTAGTATAAGCCAGTGTATTGAACACAACGAAATTATATTTTTTTTTGGAAGTTTGAAACTACGAAGATACGGCTACGAACATAATTTTCACTTAAAACGGGATAATTACCATGACTAGTGAGTTTGATTGTTGACGACCTCTGTGGTGCAGCGGGCGAGAGTCCGCCTGCGACGCAAGAGGTTGCGGGTTCGATTCCCGCCTCGGAACAAATTTGTGTACGATCTGCAGAATTTTTTCCGTCGGTCTGGGTGTTTTCTATGTATAATAAAAAATATCTATCTATGTACGTATATAGTATTAAATATATCAGTCATCTAGTACCCATAACACAAGCTTTGAGTAGCTTACTTTGGGGCTAGATGGTGCTGTGTGGATTGTCCAGCATTATTTATTTATTTATTTATTGTTTCCCAATATTTCGGCACAGTTCTTCTTTTCTTGCAATGATTTTACTCAATACTTGAACTTTCCATATTTTTATGAGAGGAATCTCGACAATACATATGCGACAATATCCCGTACCTATACTCATACGCTCACTTATTACTTATCTATTTTTGTCCTAGGACTACTTCTCTTAGATTAGTATTACTGTAGAAGTTATACTTATTTATTTTATTGTTTAGATGGACATATACCTGCTGGATGACCCTCTATCCGCTGTGGACGCCAACGTGGGCCGACAGCTGTTCGAAGGATGCATCAACGGCTACCTGCGCGGAAAAACGCGCATTCTAGTCACTCACCAGATCCACTTCTTGAAGGCGGCAGATTATATTATTGTCATGAATGAGGTACAAACTTATACATTTCATACCGCGGTCAGTTGGTTTTCTTTTGAATTTCTCGAATCCGAAAACAAACCAACTAAAATCCTAATCGTAAACTAAGCAATACTGACTTTGAAAGTCTTTACTGAGCGTATATGCTGGTAGGCTTGACCAATTTATTGATAGAGTTTCGTGTTAGGTGACCTGTTTAGAATCTATTGACCAAAACTGCATCAGAACCTCGATAAGAGCTTAGAATATTTAAAAACTTATACAAACTGTAAATGATTGAGTTCATATTTTTGAATGCTTACGTTTTTTTTTCAAAACAGCTACTTTACCATAGTATTAGTATTTATAGCGAGAAACAATACTAAAGTTTGCATGTTGTATTGTTTGCACGATTGAAACCACGCAACCACATATGCAAGACAAGATAAACAAAGGTTGGTAAAGTGGGCTTTTTCTGAAACACGGTACAGTTTAGGTATGTCATTTTACGTTTGATCGAGTCAATCTCATGTCGCATTTCTGCCATGTTTTGTAAGAGCTCTACGCTGAAGGAGGCAACGCTGAATGTATTCCATATTTTCTCTCACAGCACAATCTTGAAAATATTCTTATCGTAATATTTCTATACCAAATAGGTCATTCATGATAATACCTACGTTGATAACTATAAAGAAAGAAAAAGAAAGAAAATACATTTATTTGACATACACAACAAGAAAAGAAATACAAAATTACAGCTATAAACAGAGACAAAACGAAAGAAGAAACAGTACCAAAAACAAAAGAAAACATAACTGTACGCCAAAAAGGCCCTGACTCAGCAATTGCTGCTTAACAAAGTAGGTAGCCTACCTTGCCAAGCAGCGCTGGTTTTCAGTCAGAGCCTTGAGTAGGATGACGTTGTAAACTAACTATGTTCGTTAATTGAATAAGTAAGCCTTTATATTACGCAAAGTCCATAATCTAATCCAACAAGCGATTTGAAGAAACATCATAAAACAAAAGAGGCATGCAAATGAAAACCTGTCTTCTCAGTTTGTTTCCAGTATTATTATATTCTGTGCCTGTAGGGAACAGCCGCGCCTATTTATGCTTAGATGATAAATATCCTAAATAAGCCGATTGCGGTCGTATTGACATCACAGAGGACCCAGATCTAAACCTCTGATTTACGTTGTATATCTCGAATAGCATACACATGCACATTGCTTTTAATATGAAACGCTTCAACTTTTGTAATACGAACAGCAAGAATGAATTTATTTTTCCAAGTGCCTATAGTTTGAATGTTTTCAAGAGAAAATTGGACAGGTATCTTCTAAGTGTACCTACTACACCGTAGACCGCATCATCACTTAACCCCATACGAGTGCGCTCAAAGGTTTTACCAAGGTCTATAAAATAAACCAACTTGAGTAAGCGTTACACGTAATATTAAAAAAAAACCCTCAGAGAAGAACCTTATACCGACGTAAACCGGATTGTATAAGCTATAAATTGATTAAGCTGACTAGTTAGTCTAGACTAGGACCCCGACCAGTCAGTGTATAATAGGTATACCTGTACCTGTGGTCTGACCTATGCCATTGTCACTGACTACACGGCGTTCGTTGAATACTTCGTGTGTTTGCAGTCAAGTGACGGTAAACCACTGCAGTTAGTTCTCTTTGGAAAAAGCGTTCTATTTTTTTGCACTGACTGCGCTGGCAATCTAGTTCAGTAATTGATCAATTTAACAAATAACACCAATGAATAATTTATCAATTTAAATTAAGGATATTATATAAATTTGGTACCTATCTGTAAAGATCATCTTCATCTTTAAAGAGAGTCGTAATAGCCTTAAGAGTCACCTAGCTTTAAGACCTTTCAAAGTGATCTTTGTGATTTTATTGAATAAATACAATTTTGTTTTGACTTTGAATACATGATTGAGGATCTTTTACGCAAAAATTATTTATTTCAAGTCTAAAAAAACTGGTAGCAATAAATACGTTTCATTTTTCTACGGTAAGATAAGAAGTATCACACAAAAAAAGCGTTGATGAAATATAAAAGAAGTTTAATATTTTCTAGTAAACTAAAAAAATGTTGTAGCTATGGTCCCAACTCAGCGATAAAAAGTTGATCAATGCAAGAAAAAAATAATGAGAATTGTTCATTTTGTTTACAGGGTCGTATTGAAAACATGGGTACTTTTGATGAACTAGCGGCGTCTGGTAAGGATTTCTCGTTGATGCTTTCATCTCTGCAAGAAAGCAAGGACAAGGATGGCGACAGTATAAGTAGTAAGGTAAATTAGCTTATCTCATTATAACTTACATATTTATAAAATTACTATAAGATACGTCCCGCAGTTTCGCCCGCATAGTTTTAAATTCCAGTATTCCCATGGGATAAAAAGTAGCCTATGTGTTATTCTAGAGTATAATCTATCTTTGTGCCAAATTTCATCCAGATCCTTTCTGCCGTTCTGGCGTGATTGAGTAACAAACATCCAAACATTCACATTTATAATTTTAGTAGGATAGGGGGATAATATCAAGCAGTTTACGTTTCCAATGTTACCGTTTTTTATACTAATTGCTGAAAAAACCAGCAGATACCTTACCTGATGTAATTTAACATTATTGTTGGTGTATTTTATAAATGGTGTAATATAGATAACACCTATAAAATGATAAAACGATTAAACAAAGAAGTGTATAGACTAAAGACCAAAGGACTGGTGCTTACTTCTCTCTGGGTGTGTTATTATTCATTTTAATTATGTACCTATGTATATACTATCTTCTATCGACGACCTCAGTTGCGCAGCGGGCGAGAGTCCGCCAGAGGTTGCGGGTTCGATTCCCGCCTCGGAACAAATTTGTGTACGATCTGCAGAAATTTTTTCCGTTGGTCTGGGTGTTTTCTATGTATAATAAAAATATCTATCTATGTAAGTATATAATGTATTAAATATATCACTTATTTAGTACCCATAACACAAGCTTTGAGTAGCTTACTTTATGGCTAGATGGTGCTGTGTGGATTGTCCAGTATTATATATGTATTTACAAAAAATAATAATATTACCTGTAGCAGCTGATAAATATTGCTATTTTGTGATGAGAATGATATTTTAATGGGTTAACATCTTTTAGATTATTAAATATTATTTAGTCATCATATATCATATATTTCGTATCTACGTATTTTATTATTTTTTAAATCTGAAAGAATTTGAATCATTCGCATACAACATTAAAAAGTACCTACCTATCGTTTCTTTACGTAAGCATGACTTGAAAAAAATATTGGCAATCATTTAAATTTGTCATCAATCACCTCATTTTTTACAACTACAAACTTCAACATTATATGCATAAGAACATATTAACATTCCATTACTAAATAATAGAGGGTCTGGGGAAAGACCCACTTCAATAACAAAACTCCTGAAACCACTTCCATTAGGAGATAAAGTTTATCAATATTATCAATATTTAGGGACACCGGCTCCTGAATTCTATTCTGGACGTCATTATTTAATTTTCGTCTTTTCTTTTCATTCTGCTTCTTGGCGATCTGTTTACAAAACAATAATCTAAACTGCTGTCTGATTTATTCATCTGTTTCAATTGACATGTGAGGAGAGATTCGTCCAGTGAGTTGTCTCTCAATCTTTGTCTGCGAATCTATTCTTAAGGTTAAAAAAAAACCTTCTAATTTTATGGACTTTTGGGGTTGTACTACAAAACGGTGTCTTACTTTAAACAATGTCTAAAATTAGCGCTGCCTTGCGCAATGGCAAGAGATGTCAAAAGTTTAGACAGTGTTTAACGTTTGCCTATTTTTTAGTAGTAAGGCCCTTCATATCTTCTACTCTTACTAGCTTCGTACTCGTAAGGTTTATAAATTATACTATAAAATAGAGGAACTTCAATAGTTAGCAAGCATAAGGTAATCCCTTTCCTTTTACTAACTTGATACATCGCCCGGGGAAGTAGGTTATTCTAACCATTGGAAGTGTTTCTATTACAACAGACCCTGTTTCTGGATCAAAATGTAATTTAGTCCTCGAGTGTACAAGCCGCTCGAAATAGATGTGCTTAAGTTCAAACTTAAGATAAGCTTAGTTGAGTTCGTGCTGTCTAAGTTGGCAACTTTTGATTGGTACTAAGCGAAGTACTATCAAACATGGATGCAGGACATTAGGGCTACTATCGACCTAAATATTTCATGATCAAGTGACTGAAGATTCTTGATCTTGGGTAGATCAACAAGAGATCTGACGGGAGGTTTACCATACCTAGGGAACATAATTGTGTGCATGTAGTTGAAAACGCCCAATTTAATTGGCATAATTGCGTTGTATTTTGCCGATTAATTCTAGCAAACTAAGTTGCCAGAGAAAAGCTTCTATTTAGTAAATATCTTTCTCGGATCTGAGTGAAGTTATTACATGGCACACGTTTATGTTATAATTTCCGAATACATTTTCAGGGTACTGAAGAGAAAGCAAGACCAGCACTTCTCAGGCTACAGTCAAGTGTCAACGACGGCGAGGAACCGCCTGAATTTGAGGCTCAGAAAATGGAAGATGAAGAAAGACAGTCAGGCGACTTGAAATGGGAAGTGATAACGGCGTACTTTAGAGCAGGAGGAAGCGTTCTCTTCATCATGTTAATTGCATGCCTAGTGCTATTGACGACAACCAGTGCTGCCGGGGCGGACTACTGGGTCAGTTATTGGTAAGTTGAAATAGGAACAGCCTCAACAGAACAATCTATAATCCAGGCACGGTAGGTACTCGTCAGACCTTTTAAGTACCTACTTGGTACTTAAACAAAGAAACTTTGATGATGTATGGAGTTAGAAGTACGTCCAAATTTCCCCAAAATGTTCACAATTTTTATCGCAATATCAATTACCTACCGAATAGAAAAACTGGCCCTGGAAAGCTCCTTAAATACTAATATTAGCAATCACTGCTACCATTCTAATTTAGCGTTTGTTAACGTGCATATAACATTAGTTTTGGAAAATTGTTTTATACAACGAGTATTGTGCAAATTGGGAACATGTCAAAGTTGGTTAGTGGTTTGGCGCGAACGGTATAGATTGTAGCGGACTGTGCACCTGCTATCGATTAAAAAAATTATGTTTGTAACATTGTTTTAGAATAAAAAGAAACGACAAACAGATCGCCCACCTAATGTTAAGCGGTTATTCTGCCTTTGTCAATTTTAATGCAATATTCTACTAAGGTTGTTTTGTATGTGCGAGGTGGTTTTTGGAATTATGTTGTTGCTTCATGATCATTTCAGCGCACCATGGGTTGGTGTTTAATTATGTAATACTAATTTCATAAACCTACTCACGTATTCCCTTTATGACTATCGTCTAGTAAGACAGCTGGCTTAGGAGCTGGAATCCATACCAATCTACCCTAATAATATTATAAAGAGGAAAACTTTGTATGTATGTTTCGTATAGGCTCGAAAACTACTGGTCCGATTTCAAAAATTCTTTCACCATAAGAAAGCTAAATTATCCCTGAGTAACATAGGCTACATTTATTACTGAACAAAATTAAGGATCCCTACTAAAACTTAAAAAATGTAACCTGAGGTGTAATATAAAATATCTTTCACCGCATGCGCTGCGGAAACTATAGACTATAGAACAAAAAAATGTTCTACAATATTAAAGAACACATCATTATCTACAATTAAATCAGTGATAGCATATGTCTAACTATTGTAGTTATGTTACTATAACAACTTTTCTGTATTTAAAATGTTGATAAAAATGCCGACCAAAAACAGACCATGTTATCTATACCTTTATATCAGTCCTTATCCAAATAAATCCTTTTGTATGCAAGACTGTTTCAATACCTATCGATTACTTCTTGAATTTTTTTTAATTAAAAACTTTAGTGCGCCTAAGAAAGCGCGAAAACTAGGCGAATTCTCACTCAGCGTGGGCACAAAGGTGAAAATACGCATGCCCGTAGCTGGCACACTTGCATGCAAGCTACAGACACATACGTTAATTGGTATGCCTGTACCTGGCATGAAAGTAGTTAGCACAACATTTTATTTTAGGTCAGCTACTGGCATCCACGTGATGGAGGGGACTTGCTACGAAACCGGCATGTGTGAACGTCGCAACACCTGACCTGATGAGTTAACTTGCAAATGTATCCACAATGTGCCCGTAAATCCTGCAAGCCTGTAACTTGCATGCTCGCTACTGTACCATTTTACTGGCACGTGTATTTTCACTTTCGTGTGTTACAAAGCGCGGGAGTCTAAGTTTATCCTAAAATGTTGAAAAAAATTATGTCACACACACAAAAATTATGTACAGGCCGCTAGTCTAGCGGCCTGTCCCAGCTTCGCATGGGGACTAGCGGCACTAGTCTATAATAAATGCGAACGTGTATGTCTGTTTTTTAGTAACATTTTTACAGGCAAACTGAACCGAGCGAGATCAAATTGGGTACAGTTTTTTTTGCTTTGCTTGCCTGACTTGCAATTTTTAGTCATTAGCTTTTTCGTAGTTTTTCCAAAAAAATTACAGATCTGTTCAACTTCATGGTCTCGGCTTTCCTATGAAGTTTCTGAAAGATTTGCTTATTTCTATTTTCATCTTGCCAACGGCATAGCCGAGGCGCTTACTCTTGTGCATAATAACTAAATCCGTACTTTATCCTGCATCTGATGTCATCCTCTTATCACTGATATTGTAATGTTGATAACTTGTTTTCGAAGGTCCAATCAAATGGCGTTGTACGAAGAAGGATTAGGTGGCGCTGAAATGGGTATGTAACATACTGATATGATTAGATTAGGTACTAGTTAACGCGGTGATAAGTATTGTATGGAACCATGCCAACCAATAGAACTATCAATCTGCAACAGCAATAAGCTATGGTAATTACTTTTGCTAGTTTATTTCAAAGTTATTTTATTGTGTTCCTGTATAATTGTATGATTTATTAATATATCAACATTTTACATTTTTTTCATACTCGGTGTAACATAGAAGATTTTCCAAGGTTTCAAATTATATTTTTGTGAGAAGAGAAGTCGCTGCTTCTATTTCATAAGACGAAACGAGCGGAGGCATTAGTGGGGCTTTAAGACTTTATCGCTTAAAATAGCCACTAGCTTAAACAGACTTTATTGCCTTCAACATAAATAAAAGTAATTCAGAAAGTTGTCGCCTCCCAGGCATAAGAATTAATTTAAAATGATATTTGTGAACTGATTAAATATGTAGAAACTTATTGGAGATTTTTATAATATCCGCCACGCTAGCTATTATTAACCGTGTGACTTGTGGCAATCTTTGAGATTTCCAATTTAATATTAAATGGTAAAAATGCAGAAGGAAAATATACCTCTCGACAAAACACCAGAGGTAGGAAAACAAGAAAAGAAAAATAATTAGAAACTTGGGTGGAACAAATGAAATCTATCGCGGTAGGTGAGGTATACAACATTAATAAGTAAGGTAAACATCGTGATGAAACAGGCATATTGTAAAACCTAAAAGTTCTATAACATGTGTCAAGTGCACGAAAGGAGCCTCTTGAGGCACATTTAAAATCCTTTCACCACACTGTAACGAAAGAAACTAGTGACACAAAAAGAAGAAGAAAAAGAAGTAAGGAAAGGGAATAAATAAATATAAAAAATATTTTAGCGTAGCAAGGTTTGGGAATAAATAAATATAAAAAAAAATTTAACGTAGTAAGTTTGGGAATAAATATATATGATATCTAAATCAATAGATTATCTAAACTTTATTCCGTAACTACACCGCCGTCAATTTCTGATTAGTTCTTATCCTTCCAAGGTTGCCTGGAAGAGATCGCTCTCAGCGATAAGGTCGCCCATTGTTTTACCTTAAATGTATGCTTTTACTCTGTACTATGTTTCTGTGTGGTGAACAATAAAGAGTTATCTATCTATCTATCTATCTATCTATCTATATGTAAAATATTTTAGCGTAGTAAGGATTGGGAATAAATAATATAATAAATAAAATAATAAAAATATTTATAAGCGTAACTGTTTATGTCAATTTCTTTTCAGAAACTGGACTAGATGTTCAGGTCGGACAATTCACAACAGGACAGTACCTCATAATCCATGGCAGCATTGTCGCAGCGTGTATACTACTCACGAATATCCGAGTGATTCCGTTCGCCGCGCTATGCGTATCTGCGTCAAATAATCTCCACAACTCTATGTTCTCTACTATGATCAAGGGAATCATGAGGTTTTTCGATACCAGTTCTTCAGGTAAGATTTATGTTATAGGATAATGTACATCAGCACAATAAAGGCACTCATAATAATAAATTGTTAGAATGTCTTTAAAGGCTAAAGAAGTTCTTTATAGGTACTTTATAAAAAAATCTCTACATAGTCGAGTGGACCGCTCACTTTTTCCTTTTATACATATTATTACATAGATTACCCTTTTAGGGGTTGAGTTTTGGAAAACGATGAAATACGTAACTCATTATTTTTGCCATGCTCAATTCATACGAAATTTCATGCAAATTGTCCAAGGAGGAGGGATTGTTTCATACAAACTTATCCCTTATTTCACCCCTTTATGGGGGTTGAATTTTGAAAAATCATTCCTTAGTGTATAGCTACGTCACAAGAGGAATACGTGAGCGAAATTTTTAGTTTCTAGCCCGGCGTGGGCCACCAGTCAATGAGTTTTGCCTTTTTTATACATAGATAGATTATTCTCATTAAAATCTCATTCATGAAAATGGTAGATATTTGCCTTCCTCCGACCTTTTTTGGGGTACAAATTGAAGATTTTTTTTTGTAAGTACACTCCACCCAACGCTACGAGACCAAATAAAAATTACACCCTCTTTCAAGTGTGCACAACCAGCTGTATAGACAGTGCCTTTTTTTATAAACATATCAGGTTACATATTCTTTTAGTATTAGAATGGAGGACGCGCTTATCATATATATACACAAAATTAAAACCGCCCACTCGTCGCATTGAGTACATCTGGGCCAATATTGCATTAATCTCTTGACGTTTGTATAAAAACATATTTTTTCTGATGTTATCGTTTCTGAAAGAGAAAACACGCGGTGGAGGGCGTTGAACCAAAATACTTGGGATATTGTCTATATCTGGTTGGAATCTGGAGTTATACTTTCCGTCGGTAGTCGGTCTTCCTAATTTAGGAGTTGTACAGGAGATCGACTTTATGAAAAACTGTGATCAATAACAGAAGAGCAAAGTGTTTTCGCCGTAAATAAAAAATGCTTTTACTTATTGTTAACTACAATATAAGAATCTAAATGTATATAACTCAAAGGTGACTGACTGACATAGTGATCTATCAACGCACAGCCCAAACCACTGGACGGATCGGGCTGAAATTTGGCATGCAGGTAGATGTTATGTTTATCCGCTAAGAAAGGATTTTGATCAATTCTACCCCCAAAGGGATAAAATACGGGATGAAAGTTTGTATGAAACTTTGAATTCCTTGACGCGAGCAAAGCCGCGGGTTCAGCTAGTTTGTATATAAATAGACAAAGCCTAAACCACTGGTTGCACAGTTTTTGCTGGTATATTTGTCTTGTTGCGTTGGGCTTACTATGAAAGGATTTCTAAAATGAAGTGACTTTGTATGAGAATAGCTTCACACAAACTAAGTCGAGCGGCATTCCACTAAATGTAATGCTTATATTAAACATAGATATCCAAATAAGACATTAATATTATCTATATAATACTTTATCTTGCGGGCAAAGATATTATCGCTTTGTAAATGCTTAACACTGTAACTGCATCATGTTTAGCATGACTTCATAAAAAGTAATCAGTATTGATTTCACCCAAGAATTTTTCCTATCAACGGAATCATTTACAGCCATCTTCGGAAGTACCTAGCACCTGATTGTTTTGAAAAAAAGGTACTGGCTAAGCACTTTGTTAAGGGCTTGTTCCGGGAAGTACTAGGACCACGCCTTTTTACGCCACCAAGCAGCGTCACTATGTTTGCAAGGTAGTGCATCGAAGGGCACGTTTCCATCGTGCGTGACTAACGAGGCAATGTTTTGCCATAGGTGATGGTTACCACTTAACATCCGGTGGACCATATGCTTGTTACATCAGCAAGTTGTATAATAAAAACTATATGTAACTTTTGCTGATTCCCACCCTGTAGCTCCTGCAAGTTGCCGAGCCTTCAGGAAATCCTTTTAGCAATCAAAATAAGACTATTTTTATATGTAATTTACTTTGAAATCTAGGTCAAACGTTTTACCTTTAAATTACAGTTGAATAAAAAAGAAACTTAAATTTTCAAGCTGTTAGAATAAAAAAAACGTAAATTTTCATGCTGTTATTTCATAAACTCTATGTACTAGCCAAAATAGTGGTCACGTTTTTGTAGCTTCTATAAAAGTTATCAGAATTGTAGGTATTCTTTATTCGTATTTCGAGTGTCGTATTTTTCTTGCAGTTCTAAGCACCAATGTTTTTATGTACTTGCAGGTCGTATCTTAAACCGTTTTACCAAGGACATGGGATCATTAGACGAGATACTCCCAAGAACTCTCCTAGATGTTTTGCAAATATACGGAACTCTCGGTGCTATTCTTATCTTGAACGCGATAGCTTTGTACTGGACGTTGATACCGTCGGCTGTCCTCCTGGTTTTATTCTTCTTCATGGTGAATATATACATGAAGACTGCTCAAAGTGTCAAACGATTAGAAGGAACAAGTAAGTTACGTTAAGTGTACTCCTTGAACACCCGATTCCCAGACACAATACAACTTCTATTGTTTCCTACTCCATTCTCGAAGATATTAGTAGGTGTTTGCACTTTTAGAAATATTTACCATACCTACCAGATATATTGCTAGTCAGTTTTTTATATTTTTGCTACTATGTATGTTAGAAAATGAAATAACCATCTACGTTTATCCTGAGAGGAAATAGAACCGACAACCTATAGCCAAGGAAACAGAACTAGTACTGAGGCCCCTTTTCCTGTCAAGCGTGTTTTCGCCCGCGCGCGCTTCTGGCATGCGTATGGCATGGCATGCATGGTTCGTCTGGCTGCCCGCATCCTATCATTTCATATATATTTTTCCTATAATGCGGGTAACACGAGCGCGGCCTGGAGCGTGCTATCACCCGCATGCGGGCCAGAGCCACAAAGAAATAAATAGACACGCGTGCGGGCGCAAACACGCATGACATGAAAAAAGCCCTCAGCCTATCAAGAAAGAATATACGTTTATGTACATGTTTGTCATATTATTATTAACAGCAAAAAGTCCAGTGTTCGGCATGGTGTCATCTTCACTGAACGGCATTGCAACGATCAGGTCATGTGGCGCTCAGAACCGGCTAATTGACGAATTCGATCGACATCAGGTTTGTATACACACTAATTTAAAAAGTATCAGATAAATCTGGTGTAATTTTCAGTTACAAAATCATCTGGATTATTTCAAATATTCAGGTGTTCGTAAACAGAATATTTTCTGCAGTCTGTTTTTCTTATGAATATTGTAATTCTAGCTTCTGACGTTCAAACAAAAAGTTTTTGGCTACTATTTTATGCTGTTATTTCCCTACTCACATAAGGGTCGCATTGACGTCAGTGATATTTTTGGCATCATCGTTCCAAATTAAAGCAATTTATCCCAATAACTACATCCAAAATTCACAAGGCGTTGTTTAGGCATTTTAGAGTTTGTAAACAACAAACATTTACCGAATCTGATAGAGCTGCAACATTTTGTCAAAGCATCTTTACTTAATTACAGCAACACTAGTAAAATTTCTAAAAGACATTCTGTAGATAAGCTTTTTTGTATACCACACTTTGTAATACACCGTACATTGTTCTGTTTCTCAGAATTAAACTGAATTGATCTTCACCTCAAGCTTAATATAGTTTTTAGAATGAATTTTTTGTTTTTGAACTCAGATTTTTTATGAAGTCACTAACCGTTTACAGTCCTCAGTGTATATATGGTTGCTGATTGCCTCTCCATACTAAACCCAGGTTCGCAATACAGAAAACCAAAAACACAACTCGTACTTGAGGAAACATCGGCTAAATAGTTTCACAATCTGTGTATTAGCTCAGGCAAATCGATAAAAAAATGTCGGTAGAACAATTGAGACACCACTGCAAAAGGTCTACGCCGTAGGCACCTACGGCGTAGGCGATTGAATCTAATATTTGTTGAAAAAAATCTTATGTGCTATTTTGTATGTTATGAACAAATTAACATCTGGGTACATTATTACAATATACATTTTATGATTAAGAGACACCACTGCAAAAGGTCTACGCCGTAGGCACCTACGGCGTAGGCGATTGAATCTGATATTTAATTTTGTTGCAAAAAAATCTTATGTGCAATAAAATTTATAAACAACATCATCTGGATCCATAGTTTTTGTAAAAATAGTACCTATCAACCAATAAGGTTTGTGCTGTTGCTATCTCGAGTTAACGTATTTTTACAAAACATCTGCGTACAAAGTTAACTGGTTATTAATTTTATAGTGAGCACTCATAGTTTTCCACGCATGTGTTACATATCTTAATGGCGGGAAAAAGGCCAACAATATATTGGGTGAAAAATTACGTCCGAACTTTTATGTCGGTCTCGATTGGTTACAAAACATATTTTTTTTTTTTTTTTTTATACAACTAGCTGATGGAACAAGCAGATGGCCCACCTGATGTTAAGTGGTAACCATCACCTATAAACAAAACATTGCCCCGTAGGTCACGCACAATAGGAACGTGCCCTACGATGCACTACCCTGCGTCCATCAACTTGAGGCATACAGATGTTAAGCCTCATGTGCCTGTAATTACACCGGCGACCACACTCTTCAAACCGAAACACAGCGTTGCTGCTTGGCGGCAGAAAAAGGCGTGGTGGTAGTACTTCCCCGGACGAGCCCTTCACAAAGAGCTCTACTACTCTATTATTTTCAGGATCTACACAATTCAGCTTGGAACGGCTACCTAGGCGGAGGCTGTGCATTTGGCTTCTACCTGGATACAATGTGTCTCATGTACCTTACTACTGTAATATTCGTCTTCCTCTTTATTGATTTCGGTAAGTAACATACTACTTTAAAACAATTGAAACATGAAACAAACATGCGAAGAGACTTGAGCCCTGAAACAGTACTCAGCTTTAGGACAACAAAGCACAAAGTGGTCCTCGGGTTCCGTTTTTTCCTATTGTTACCCTTAAAATGTTTATATTGGCTCATCAAATATAACTCAATTAACTTGTTTTTGATTTAAGTAGGAACCTGTGGTGATCTGATATATTATTGATATAATTATTATTTGTTTTGAATTTGACTAGGAAATAGTATTTTTTGTACCTTTGACATTGGATTGTAATATTATTTCACCTATAATTTTAATTGCTGTACCTAACGTGTCCCCAACCGTGTTTCCTAACATTTGGGCGCTTTGACAGTAGCTGTAAGCCTAACTGTATTTTTCTAAATAAATAATAATAATCAAAGTAATCCTCAGGCACGGCTGATATCCTCTCAGATGTCTTAGTACTTACTCAGTACCCCGTTTAATTTTAAAGATCTCTTATGGCGGTACTCTTTGCAGTACACTTTAACTCCCAGATAAAGAATAAAATGTGTGTGTGAGTGAGCATTGAACCCACGACCAAACTGCAGAAGGCTACTACCAGTCGAGTTTTTTACAATTTGAATCTATCAAGGCTTTTTTAATGACCAATTTCAAACTGATTGAAAACTGTTGTTCAATAAACTGATAGCTCGCGCTTGATGTGCGTTGAGGGAGTCCTTTACTAAATTGAAATTGCAGTTTCCAAAGATATAAATTGGGTTCATGAGGGTTTATCGGAGTCGATCGTTTCTCGATAAGCGGTCATGAATCTTGAAGCTTTTATTTATTTACTAAAATAAAAAAAAGTTATTCCTCCGCTTCCGCGCCTGTGACAACTAATAGTGACTGTTGCTACTTTCTAGCAGATGGTGGTCTTTTATTTCTTGTAAATTCATACAAGCTGTGAAATGCTCGGGCTTGGTTGTGAATACCCTTATAAAGCGTCAATGTTGATCTACATTTCATTAAATTAAAAAAATGTCTATAATTATATATTTATAAAAGTAATTGATGGACTTGCATCTGACTACTCTTTGCAGACGACGAAATGCAAACACTAAGTTCCACAGAAGACTTTGTCTGTATGGTTCCTAAATAAAAAGAAGCTCACTATGTGACGATCTAGGTATATCTATTGCTGGTTTTATTCAATCCTACAACGTGATTTAATCACAAGTTCTTAATTTATATTAAAATCTACCGCACGCGGATTCGTTTGTCGATCTCGATAAAAAGTTTGCATGAAAATTTTGTTCCGATCCGTCCGTGTTTCCGTGTCATACGTAGGTACACGGAAACATACGTACTACTCATAAATTGTAAAGTTTTCCCTTTTGTAATATTCCTGGACTTTATTGACACATAACTTTCAGCCCCAAAATAAGCAAAGCTTGTAAAAAAAGAAACCAGATAGATAGCTAATAATATTTTTGTTTGTGGATACAATTATTTTTTAAAATATAAATCACTTATACGAGGTGTCTAAAGTTACTTGTTTATTATATTTCAGGTGATGCCCTTCCAGTAGGTAACGTAGGACTGGCCGTGACACAGAGCCTCACCCTGACAGCCATGCTTCAGCATGGAGCGAGGATGTTGGTGGAGTTCCTCGCTCAGCTGACCAGCGTTGAAAGAGTACTTGAATATACTAAGATTGAGTCGGAGAAAAACCTGTATGAAGGAGGTGAGTTAAAAACTTTTATTTATTTATTTTATACAACTATGAACTAGCTGATGGAACAAGCAGATGTCCTGATGCTAAGTAGTAACCAACACCTATAAAATAGAACATTTCATTACAAGTGCGGAAAGGCTGTCATTGCAAAGAGTTCCGACAAATGTCTACCCGAGCCGAGACGCAGCCGAAGGCGAGGGTTGACAGTTGGAACAAGTTGCAATGACGGTT
The DNA here is from genome assembly GCA_963576535.1 of Plemyria rubiginata. Taxonomy (NCBI): domain Eukaryota; kingdom Metazoa; phylum Arthropoda; class Insecta; order Lepidoptera; family Geometridae; genus Plemyria; species Plemyria rubiginata. The sequence goes on along the minus strand of OY754908.1, from coordinate 7,656,263 downwards.
CCGCACGTGTACTGAACGACTATTTTTAATACAGTTGTTAAAAAATCAAGCAATTTAATAAAATCCGATTAATACTCACGAGTTCCGGTGGTGTTAATTCAAAAAAACTAGGGTCGAAATTACTCATTTTGTGCAACAAATAACTAAACTCGCAAAGAAAATTACTGAAAAATGGCGCCAACCGTAGAATAGAATATAAGCAGAGATTTTTTTTTCTTCACCCATTCTGGTAGGCAAAAGGAACTATGCAGTAGTACAATTTACAATGTAGTGTACAATTTTTTATTGATATGAAATGAAAATGAAATTTAATGAGATGAAATGAAATTAAACCTAACCTAACTCATTCAATCAAATCATTAAATCTGATATTTATTTGATATTTGACGACCTCTGTGGCGCAGCGGGCGAGAGCCTGCCTGCGACGCAAGAGGTTGCGGGTTCGATTCCCGCCGTGGAACAAATTTGTGTACGATCTGCAGAAATTTGTTCCGATGGTCTGGGTGTTTGCTATGTATAATAAAAAAATATCTATCTATGTAAGTATATAATGTATTAAATATATCAGTTATCTAGTACCCATAACACAAGCTTTGAATAGCTTACTTTGGGGCTAGATAGTGCTGTGTGGATTGTCCAGCATTATTTATTTATTTATTTATTTGATATTAAAACTAATTAGTAGTTTCTTTTTAGAAATATACGTATTAGCATGAGTCATAAAAACTTCTATGATTTTTTTTAGTAAAAACTTCATGGTTGGTTTTTCTTTTTAATAGACATTATTTTGATGCACGAGTTCGGGAAACGTAAAAAAAAAGGACGAGTATGTCAAGTTATTGTATACTCTTTGGAGTATGTAATAGCCTCAGTATAATAGCCCACATCAAAGAGTATACAATAACTACGTACGTCCCCGCAACACGCCACTTTCTGAGCAACTGTATTAAAAAAGCATTTTCGTAAGTCACCCACGATAAGAACGTGCGTTACGATGCACTGCCCTGCGTCCATCAACCTGAGGCATACAGACGGATGTTGAGGCTATGTGCCTGTAATTCCACCGGCAACCACACGTTTCGAACCAAAACACAGCAACGCTGCTTGGCAGCAGAAAAAGCCATGGTGATATTATTAGGAAAGTGATGCTCATACTATTCTTGTTTTCCAATTTGAATGGTGTATATAGGCGTATGTGACCTCAAATTAATGGGTATAATGATAGTGCGTTCCTACTAGAAGCAAGCCATGAGACGACTTGCTTCATGTGGGCAACAGAAGTAACTGTTATAAAACAGGTGGGGCGGACTTCTATTTTACATTAAATGATGTCGAATGCAAATGATGAAACAAGCATTTTAATATTATTTTTAATACAAATTGTATCAGGCCATGATATCCAATGTCATACTAATATCAGGTCAATTTATTATGCACGCGTGTTGCGCTATACAGAAGCCGAAATTACAGCGCTTAAAAACGTAGCCAGCTTAACAAATATTTTTTTCATATAAAAACAGGTTCCGTGCCAATAAAGAGCTTGCACGAGCCGGTATTGCGCTTTCAACAATTCATCGCAACCTAAAAAATTAATCATTTTTACGGCAGTGTTGCCACTTTTTTATATTGCTTATTTTTTATTAACAGAGCTGAGAACACTGGTCGCGATGTAAAGATCCTGCCTTCTGATCCATGGGTCGTTGGTTCAGATCCAATATATTGCATGAATTTAAATAAATTCAAGTAAAACCAGTATTCTCACACTCGCAGGCAAAGAGTATTAGATACTAGAATATTAGATACTGAGTGGTATGACTTAAAACCGTAATTTTAATTGAATTGTGTATTACTAGACGTTTCCAAACCGTCGCCAAGTGAGTTAGGTACCATACTTTTCAATATTAACTGCTTGGATACGTAACCGGCGACGTCGCCATGGCGTCTTAATGAGGCAGAGCTCTAAGTCAAACAGATGCCGTGTCTGTGGCTACCTCTTCTCCTCACTCGCACGTAAACATGTTGAGACAAATGACACTACATCTATGTGCGGGGTGGGGTATCTAAAGCTCGGGAGCGCTATAGAGTACCCATTTTGTATTTAATATTCTGTTGCATCTGCAGTAGAGTACTTCTGATTATGAATTGCTTCTTTGTTGCAGAGGTGCCGATGCCTCCAACATGGCCGCAGGAGGGTCGCGTCGTTTTCAACAATGTTGTTATGCGGTACGCACCCAGCGAGGAGCCAGTGCTGAAGAATCTGAACATTGTTGTTGAAAGTGGATGGAAAGTAAGAGTCCTTGTGCCAAAATACCTAATATTTATACATTCATAATTATTAGCATAAGTGTACTTACCTACTTATTTATACTATCTACCTACTATAAATACTAGTGGCTCTGTGAGCTGGTAGACCTCGCGAGCACACTAAAAGTGAGCAATTCACTGGCTTAGCGGTAGGTAGATATAATTTTTCCGATTTTTGATTCTTTTGATTTTATTGATTTTTATTGTTTTTTTTAATCATCTTGTGTAGAATGAGGTCCTTAGTGTTTCTCTCAAATTTGATTGAAACCCGTCGATTTTTTGATGAGCTATCCCGTTCATCATGCTAAAGATCCTCATCAAATCTTCACCAAACTTTTATGAGACCAACTTATAGTTACTACCTTTCAAATAAAAAAAGAATAATCGAAATCGGATCTCATTTGGTGGAGATATTCAGTATATGAAATAGCCCCCTTTTTTGCCCCTTTTTGGGGGAAGTACCCCTCCAATCAAAAATCCCCGACGACAAAAAATTCTAATAAGTCATATAACCTGTGTATCAAGTTTCGTCTAGATCGGTTGAAAAATGCGACCTGTAGAGGAGAACAGACAGACATCCGGACAAACGCATTTTTGGCCAATGTGGAAACTGAGATGCTTCGCTCGCTTCGCTCGCTCGGTCAATTAATTTTATGTTTTGCAACAGCTCAAGTCAGTGCCAACATCGCCACAAACCTTGCTAGGTTTCACGATGTTGTATTATTAAAACTGTTATTTATGTTCTGCTGAATAAATAAATAAAATAAATAAATAAATAATTAACACTTCATAATTTTCAAAATTACGTCATTACTTTGTATCCACGACTTGTCGATCTGTAGAGGCGTATGTTGCTAGCTTGCTAAGTTTTTCTCTACTAATCAACCAAGTTAAGCAACCGTTCTGTGTGGTCATCATTTGGATGGGTACGTGGGACTTTAGCACTTACACTACTACTATTATAAACGCGAATGTTTGTAAGTATGGATGGACGGATGCGTTTGTTACTCTTTCACGAACGGCTGAACGGATCTGGAGGAAGCTTGGCAGAGAGATAGATTATACTTTTAATCCCGTGGGAATACCGGGATTAAAATCTGCGCAGGTGAAACTGCGGGGCTTAACTAGTACAAAATCATTTAAATTAAGTAGGTATAAGAATTTGTTAGCGCGCGCACAGGCGAGGGGTGTATGATAATGAGAGAATGCGTGATAATTTTGTTGGTTTCAGGTGGGCATAGTCGGGAGAACGGGAGCTGGCAAGACCTCATTGATCTCCGCCATGTTCAGATTCGCTTACATCGATGGACAAATCACTATTGATGGGATTGACACCACACTTGTATCAAGACAGGTAGGTAGCTTTAACATACTTTTAAACGTTAACCACAGTTAAACTTTCACCGTCTTATTATAAAAATGTGAGTTAGACTAGGCTTAAGCCAGGACTAACTGGTCCGTGGTCTAACTTTGATACCGAAGTTGGTCCCTGCTCTATAGAAAAATCAAAGACTTAGACCAGACGTTATTATAAAACGGAGTTTATCCCCTAAACCACGGTTTAAAGATAAACCCGAACGACCCCTAGTTTAAGTATGGTCTAACTAATAAAAATCTCATTTTGTCAAATTTTATTTGGTCTCCCACATAAGTTTATTCAATAAAACAACGTGTAGCACTGCATTATCTAACATACATTTCAAACTCTAGACTCCGATCTAAATCTGAAATGTCAAAACGCATGGGTTGCCACGAATTTGTCAATATCAAGTTGATAACGAGATTTAAAACAAAAAGGCGGAGATCTGAGTCAAGAAGAGAAACTAAAAATTGATTCGTTAAAACGAAAGACGAGGTAGTATGCGCATATGACTTTAGCCTGCGACAAGAGAGTACAGTTATACCAACTTATCTAAGCCGGTCTGAAGTTAGCTGTTTAGAGAATTCTCGATTCACTATTGGCCATTTATGCACAAGCGGCTAACTTCAGACCGGCTCAGATAAGTTGGTGATTCCAAAATGAATGAACGATTGATTGCCATAATTTGTTATAGTCTGTGGATATTTGTTGAATGTTTATATTCTGTGATGATGAATCATGGACTATCTCAGGTACTATGTAGTCTTCGACTAAAGTGTCTTTTGTAATACGAAAATGATAAACCTGAGATGATCCTAAATTTATGAGATAAACCAGGTTTAAGTTGTTTATAATAAGAAAACGTGACTTGAGCTAGGTTTAAACCCAGGTTTGATTTGTTTATAATAAGGCTGTCAGAGTTAAAAGGAATATTGTGCATTCACTTCTATCTTTCTATCTTCTGATCTGAAAGTCATGGATTCTATCTAGTCGTATATAATAAGTATGGGCCAAATACCTATAATATTGAGTACTTTGGACCACCCCTCATGCAAACGCAAATATACGTTCGTGAGTTACATGGTACTAAAAAAACTGATAACTCTTCCGATATCCAGTGTGCCATAGGGATTAAAGTCGTAAGCCTATTTTACATTATCAAAATTCTTAAAAACACTTAGCGTGTTGATCTTTCATCCACAACAAAGAAATTTAATCTACGAGTAGATATTTTTGTACTGTTTGACTACATTATCATCTGAATTGTCTTGTTTCAGGGTTTACGATCGAAAATATCAATTATCCCACAAGAGCCTGTTCTGTTCTCGGCAACAATACGATACAATTTGGATCCATTCGACATTTACAGCGACGATGATCTTTGGAGAGCACTTGAACAGGTTCGACTAACAAATCAAATGAAAACAATTCTCAAATTTTTCTATTTTTTATTTGAGTGGATTTTTATTTGATAACTACTTTGCAGGTTGATATGAAATCCGCAGTGCCTTCATTAGACTATAAGGTGACAGAAGGCGGGTCTAACTTCTCCATCGGACAGCGACAATTAATGTGCCTCGCACGTGCCGTGTTGCGCTCTAACAGAATACTGATCATGGACGAGGCCACCGCTAACGTGGATCCCAGGTGAGTGCTCAACACGCCCTTCATAAACGCTTCTGAATATGTTCATTCTAATTCAATTAATTTCTCTTCACAGAACGGATAACTTCATCCAAGAGACGATACGCCGTGAATTCGCCCATTGCACGGTGCTCACTATCGCTCATCGACTCAACACAATTATGGACTCCGACAGAGTTTTAGTGATGAGTTTCGGTGAAGTTGCAGAGTACGACCATCCATATGTTCTGCTGTCCAACCCCAACAGCCACCTCTCGTCGATGGTCCAAGAAACTGGCAAAAAGAGCAGTGATAGGCTTTTCGAAATTGCCAAAGAATCTTACTTCCAAAGTAATCTGAAAGAAAACACCAGATGAAAAATTAACATTTTAGTGTATTTTGAAATGAAATGAAATAATTTATATTTATATATTGAGATATTTGTTAGTATTTGTCTTCATTGTAGGAATTTTTAACGATCATAAACTTGTAAATAGGGTTAGCGGCTATTAAAAATAGCATGCGAATAACGGTCTCGACATTACAAAACTCGTTAGTAAGTTTGGTATAAAAGCTACAAACATTCATGAAGTTAAATTAAATATGTCCATACCAAGCAAAACAGCTATTACTATACTATTTTAATACTATACTAGCTATTACTATACTATTTTATTAGCTATTGCTATTACTTTCCAAAGTTAAACAAATTTATCAGCATGTTTCAATGTAAAAGCTGTTAATTTTCGTTTGTATTATTATAATCGTTTGTACCTAACATAAGACATTTAGTTATATACCTACTTGTGATATATAGTTATATTAAGAGTAGAAGATTTATAAAAAAAATAAAAAGCTTGAATTTACGTGTTTTATTTTATTATACCTACCAAGTTGACCAGTCATTTTGATACCAATAGCATGGTTTCACAAATTTCAGGACACACCACATACTTTCATATTTTGGGATCAATTAGTTTATACAGACAGCTTTTTTATAGCAGCTGACCGATTCTTTGAACTGAAAAAACCTTAAAATAATAATTTGTATCAACATTATTGTATTTATTGGCGGAAAACAGTTTGAGTAAGTTTATGATTGATTGATCTACCTGGCTACTAACAGAGCAGGCGGCGCCTCGGATGATGGCATCGGAAAAGCCGATAGGCCAAAAAAAGCGCAAGTAGCATCAAACTCAGTAGAAATATATGAACTTTGTGGTCGTCCAAGAAAACCTCCCAGTTATCATTAGTGCATCCACCGCGGCAGCAACCCATCTTATGAGTGTCTTAAATGATTCATTGTCCGTGCACCTAACCTAGGTCCATGTTTGCAAGCATTACTTAGCTTCTGAGTACTGAGCAGAATACTGCTCTTATTCTCACAAACCATAAAAGGACATGAATATATTTTTACAAACTATCTACTCCATAATTTTACAACAAAATTTGAGGGATGTTTGACAGAAGAATTGTCAATTTTTTTTATTATATTATTAGTTTATGGAATAGGCGCGTATATTATATAATCTGTGTAAGATACATAATGGCGAGCATAAAATCATGAGAGCACACACTAGAAAAACAGTGATTTCACGCGTTTGAAAATCGTGGTCTCCAACAACATTTTGTAACTTTGTATACAGGGCTTCCCACGGCTGTTAAAATTCATGGTCTTCCATTCCTGTATACGAGTAGGTAGGTACGTGCTCATAATTATCGAACCCTTTTCCTAGAAAAAAGCTAAAAGTGGAATTTCATCAAATGTGAACTTTATTGTCGTCGGCTTACATAATTTAGCAGTCGTTTAATCGAGCATTGTGCGGTGCGTTATTCAGCAACGGCACTGCAATGCGGTTTCCAGTCTAATGAAAATCTCGAGCTATTTCGATTTTCTGCTCACAAAATTGAAAGTAAATATCAAAATATAACGTAGGTAATTTATCGGAGATTCAGAGAGATGTCAGAACAGTAATAAATAAAATAATAAATAATGCTGGACAATCCACACAGCACTATCTAGCCCCAAAGTAAGCTATTCAAAGCTTGTGTTATGGGTACTAGATAACTGATATATTTAATACATTATATACTTACATAGATAGATATTTTTTATTATACATAGAAAACACCCAGACCATCGGAACAAATTTCTGCAGATCGTACACAAATTTGTTCCACGACGGGAATCGAACCCGCAACCTCTTGCGTCGCAGGCAGGCTCTCGCCCGCTGCGCCACAGAGGTCGTCGAGTAATGTAGTTAATTTACATAAATATTATATCTTGTGCAGTGCAGGAAATGTAGTGGAACTCACACTCACAAGAGGTAAACTACTTATTCGGGTGTTATTTGTTTAACCCCAATATCGTACGTTGCAGCGCAAAAGGTATAAAAGGAGTGCCAATGGAAAATTGCACGACTGAGATTCAGTGGTTAGGGTATTATAGTATCTAACATATATTAGTGGCCTTACATACTCACAGTAACTAACTACAGTATAATATGAAGAATATGTTGGCATTATGTTAATTTACCTACTACGTTTTATACGACAGTATATTTGTCAAGTGTCTAGAGTTATCGCTACCACCAAGCAGACTGCGGACGGCCGGAGGGGGCTTGGGCCACTCTTGCTGCCATTAGCTAGACAATAACTGGTACACTTATGGCTTAAAATCTTTTTTTTTTTTACAAAACTTTCATTGGAGTTGGAGATTTGCTCAAGATCAACGTACATACGTACAGTTACTCAGTGGAAAGATAGGAAACGACAGCAAAATTTGACATCAACACACCGCATCAGAGAAGCAGACATCGAGCGAATAACTGATGCTAACTCATCACCTCTTGATTTAGTCCGTGGAAGGAAACATTTTCATGACTTTGATCCGTAGACACGGTATTACACGCATAGTATGTAGGATGCCTGGATCAGAGATACATCTTCAATGGTTAGTAAAAAACTGGGTGTAGGTACTTACATTTCCTTAAAACAGTGGATGACTTCGTAAATTACGTCCTGCATATTGAACACTTATAAAGGTTCCAAGTTAGGTAAATGATGACCATCAGTAACAAAATAGTGATATACAGAACATGGGGGTTCTTGAATAGTGACGTATTGCAGCATTTGGGCACGCTCTTGATAGGTTCAGTGCCTCCACAACAACCCATCGCTGCCTGTTTATGCCCTTGTTGGTTCCAATAAAATATTGGTATTTTGTTTGCTGAGTTTTCTTAGTTACAGTACATGGCCATGGTTAAGTGGCTAAAGCAGGTATGAATTAACTGCGGTCCATCTTGAGTTTTTTGTGCAGGGAGAGATTACGGGATCCAGGATCTTTATGGCTTTGGTTTTTCTGGGCAAGGAATAAAATACTCTCTGTCGAGAGTTTCTGGGTTTGGTAAGTAGGTACAAAGAATTCGAATACTACGTACATAAATAAACTAATCCACAGATAAAAAGGCGAAAACACCAAAGAGTAGCTTCCGTAGTTTCAAATAAATAAATAATGCTGGACAATCCACACAAACAGCATAATCTAGCCCCAAAGTAAGCTACTCAAAGCTTGTGTTATGGGTACTAGATGACTGATATATTTAATAAATTATATACTTACATAGATAGATATCCCAGACCAACGGAACAAATTTCTGCAGATCGTATAAAAAAACAAGAATAATAATCGTTATACACAAATTTGTTCCAGTGTGAGTGTTGCCTGTGGTGCGTGGAGACGTGGCAAGGAATTTGAATACATTCAAATTCCTTGAGACATGGAGACCAAGGAATTTGAATACAAGTACAGTGGAGACGTATTCAAAGACCAAGGAATTTGAATACTGGAGACCAAGGAATTTGAATACCCTTGCTGGAGACCACTGACCATAGAAATCAGTGGTGGAGACGGTGGAGCTTTCGTCAGAGATATTATATTCCTTACGGTGCGGTGGAGACCACTGATGCTTGGCCGAGCCATCTTCTTTTTTTTTATGCTGCTGTCACCTATGGAGCCATCCCATAGGTGACAGCAGGCACCTACTGCATACCAGACCGGGCTTGTGCTTTGCAGAGATTGAAAAGCTCCAGGTGTGAAGTACCGCCTCACCCTATAAAGGATGCCTAGCTTCTTAGAATCAGTTTTTGCCCTAGACTCAATGTACGTGCCAAAATTGAGAGCAGGCGTAGGTAAGTGTAGTGCCAAAGAGTTCTAACTGATCATTTATTTCTACGTACATCTCGTAAGACAGGAGCCTCTGGAGAAACTGACTTTTCTTACCAAAAAAAGACAGGCTTGCAATAGAAGGCGTTGAATTTGACCAAATTAGCATTAGTCTTATGGTAATGCTAATTAGCATTTATTTTTTATTTATAAATCCTTGTAATATGTAAGTAAAGAGGAAAGCGACTAAATGACATAATTAAAAGCCTGATCAGTACATTGTACATTTATATTTTAAACGATATTTTTTTACAAAGCCATTTATAAAAACCTTATGTTCAATTTAAGCGCGCGATATACACAAGATTCGTCGTTAGGGGTAATATGAAAAAACGGATCCCGCCGCCAACTTACGCCTCTTTGGCTCTGTATAATCTTGTTGTCGCTTCTCTAAAGGTACAGAGTTTGAATGCTCATTTACCTCACCGGCAGCCGACGCCTTTTGTGTTTATCCCGCGCCATATACGCCTACTTAAACTAAGCACTGAAACTACAGCTTAAAAAATATCTAACTATTGCGACCCTCGTACTTAGTTTTGGCAACTCCAAAGAGCGTTTTGCTCATGCTTTCGCCTGTCTCGCGAACCATAAAGCTGAAGATACTATCAGGATTCTGGAGCAAGATGTAAGGGTGATCAAACTCAGCTGCTACACCCTTGTCCATGACAAGAACGCGGTCTGAATCCATGATCGTGTTGAGTCGGTGGGCGATTGTGAGCACCGTGCAGTTGGTGAATTCACTACGAATTGTCTTCTGAATCAGTGCGTCCGTTCTGAAATTATTTCACATTTTTATTAACACAAAGTTTATTCTGAGTTACTTATTTAAAACCTTATAATTTTTTGAATTAATAGGATCTAAATCCACATTGAAACAATAATTGTCCTACGGTCTTGCTAAAATTTTTACTTCATTGCATGTCTAAAATATTTTACAATGGTGCGTCAATATTTCATTAAATACAACCACTGAACGCAATAATTTTCAATATCTAACATTATTCTTAAAAATTATATGCAACATCTTTAAAATAATTGTGCTACGACGTAGCTCTCGTAGTACCCACGCGGAGTGGTAGTGGCCCCACCTTCCGAGGTCATGGGTTCAAGCCCATGACCTCGGAAGGCGGGGCCACTACCTTTCACCTTGACCGACCGGTTTCCTTTCACCACACCTTTTCGAAAGAAAGTAGTGGCACAAGTACAAGATTTGATAACTAGAGGCTACGTAGCGTTGTGTAGAATGTATTGTGTATGAATGTATTGTATACTATAGTTGTGCCCCACGGTTTCATCCGCGCAGATTGAAATTCCGGTATTCCCACGGGATAAAAACTAGCCTATGTGCTATTCCAGACTATAATCTATCTCTCTGCCAAGTTTCATCCAGATCCGTTCAGCAGGGAAAGAGTAACAAACATCCCTCCATCCATCCATTCTTACAAACTTTTGCGTTTATAATAGTAGTAGGATTACTGTATTTGTATAAATGTATTGTATATGAACGTAGAGTACAATTTATTAATTGAACTCACTGAGGGTCAACATTGGCCGTCGCCTCGTCCATGACGAGAACTTTGTTGGAGCGCAGCACGGCGCGCGCGAGGCAAAGCAGCTGACGCTGGCCCATCGAGAAGTTACTCCCGCCCTCCGCCACCCTCGAGTCTAGCGCCGGAACTGATTCCTTCATCTCTACCTGAAATTAAATAGAAACTTAAAACTTAATAAAAGTAGGGATGTGTAGCTATCTAACCAGCCCACATTCGCCCACTGCTGGGTATAAGCCTCCTCCTTAGCACGCTTTCCTTTAAAAGTAAGTATATACAAAAAAGTACCTATATCTAATACAACAACTATCTAAACAAGAAATTCTTGTATTCTAGTTACTTATTTACGTAATAATCTAAATATCGGAAACGGCTCCAACGATTTTCATGAAATTTAGTATGCAGGGTTAAAAACTTTTTTGTCCGTATTTTTTTTGTCAGGCAACCGAGCAAAGCTAGGCTTAATACAAAATAATCATAGTACATAACAACGTGGTACTGTAACGAATAAAGGTATAATTGCAGATAATAAAGGTCTGGTTTTTAAATATTTAGTAGTTGTGTAATGTCTACCAACCACCAATAATTAATATTTATATTTACCACTAATATATTTTAGGAATGACCAAGCAAGCTAATCCACGAGAGATTAGTCAGTCGATTGAGAAAGAGGAAGAAGTTTAATTGGTTTTTGTATATACCTGTTCCAAAGCTCTCCAAATATCATCGTCGTTGTACACATCAAACGGATCCAAGTTGTACCGCAGAGTTGCAGAGAAAAGTACCGGCTCTTGAGGAATTATTGATATCTTTGATCTCAAGTCCTGTTAAAGTAAAAGAGAATCATCATCATGAGGGTTAAGAATACTGCTGCTGGTTAATGCTTTTTCCATACATTTCCAGATAGGACGTTTTTTGAGCTTTTTTAATCCACAGACTTTCGTCATGATTAGATATTACTTTGTTATCCGTCGAATTAAAAAAAAGGTTATATTATAAATATTATGTACAGTAATTAAAAAAAAGACAGTCAATAAATAAATGTTTATAAGCATGGAGATTAATATTATGTTTTTTTAAATTAAAGTTTTTTAGAGATTTACCTTTTTAGCGATACCCTTTGTATCGATTCCGTCTATTTTGACGCTACCATCGATATTGTACAATCGGAAAAGAGCCGAAATTAAAGATGACTTTCCTGCACCGGTACGTCCAACGACACCAACCTAAAGTAAAAATAAATATTACTTGTTTCACAATACAGTTTTTCTTCTAAAATAAATACATAATTATAACACTACTCATTCCAGCCAAAGCAGCGATCCTCTGCGTCCAAACACTAGTATTTTGAATATGCAAGTTGTGCATTATCAAAGTTTGTATATTTAAATATAATACAGCCTATAATGTAGCCTTCAATCTATTCTTAGATAGCTAAGGCTCAGGCCAGACAGAAGAGACGTAAGACGAGGACGCGTCGCGGACATTTGTCTCTTTCGCGTCCCTTTCATACAAAATGTATAGAAGCGTCGCGACGCAAAACATAGGTACAGAAGAGACGGGCGTTGCGCCCGCGCCCCGTCAAAATGTATAGAAGCGTCACGACGCTCTATACATTTTGTATGAAAGGGACGCGAAAGAGACAAATTTCCGCGACGCATCCTCGTGTTACGTCTCTTCTGTCTGGCCCTCGCCTAATAGAGCCAAAATAATCTTTTGAACATATATTTTTTCATAAAGTAATTGGTTTAATTCCTATCTTTATGTAAATAAAAAGCATAATAGAAGAACACAATACCTTCCAGCCACTCTGAATATCGATGTTCAAGTCCTTGAGTACCGGAGGGTCCTCGGGACCGTACTTCATGTACACACTTTCAAATTTAATGTTTCCATCCGATGGCCATTGTTTCGGGGTCGGAGTGGCTGCAATAAAAAGTAACGCCTTTTATTATAAGGCACATTTTTGCATACGAACACCTAAAAGAGCTTGGGATATTTTTAATGAAACAAGAAAGTATGGTATGGTAGGCTGGAATAAATTCTCCAAAGCAGCCTTATTATTACATCTATTATTTCTGTGTTTTCGTTCGCATTGTTTTCCGTTGAAGCGCTTGAATAGCTGATGTGATACGAAAACACTAGACCGTTATCTTGTTTGAGTACTATTTATGTGTGACGTATTGACCAATTTATTATTTCAACTTATAATTTACACAATCTAAAAATATTATGATTCGCTATTGAAAACATACAGATAAGATCTAGTCATCGGTTTCAATCAATCTGCAATATTTCATCAGCTTAACATTTTTAGCACAGCGTCACCTAAAATACCCTGGTAGCTGATAGTTGGTATCGTAACTCCGATGAAAGTGATGTCACTGAAATCTACATACTATTACAGGATGGCTCAAACATTAACGTCCAAAGGAAAAACTAAATTTCTCACACCCAGGTGTATCCCAAATTAACCCTGTATGTTTCCCGATTTTTGTATTGAGTTATAATAATATTTTAATGGTTTTTTTCTGGACTCTACTGATAATGGCCGCAACGGTTGAAACTAATAAAAATGTCTGACGGTTTTTCAAGGGTGTTTGTTTAGAAATATGATCTTATTACATTTTCTTAATTTCTTACATTAGTATCTTAGCTTATGTTGTCACACCCCGCCGCGCCGCCTGCGTGAGGTTTGACGCTACTGTTTGGACCAACCTGTATATCCATATTTAGAAAAGCTTAAAAATTTTGTTAAACCTGAGTATCTAAAACAGTTTACAATAAAGTTAGGTGTAGACAAAGATTATATTGAATTTGTGTATTTACGTCCGGTATCAATATCATTTTCAACGGGAAGCTTCGTATACTCGAGCACTCTCTCCACCGCTGTCATCTGGCCAAGGAAGTCCGCAGTGAACCTGGCTGCCATCTGCAGCAGCATGGTGAGTGCCATGGACTGACTCACTGCGAGACCCACGCTTCCCACTGGGATCACCGAACCTGAAGTCAATATCGAACGAATGAAACGGCGATTTTGACGTATGAAAAATTTTTTAAGCAAAGAGACCGTTGGAAAGATTAGAGGGAATTTTTGCTCAGCAGTGTGAGAAAAAAGATCTCAAAAATTGGTTTATTAAATTTCCATTTTATGTTTGCAATATAAAAATTTTTGAAAAAAGAATCAAACAAACTAAAAATAAGAATCATCAAAATTAATGCACACAATGCAGTTAGAGAGTACTGTCTAACAGTGAAGGAAGTCATCGTAGAACCTAAAAAGCTATAGAAAATGATATCAAGTGCTCAAAAGGAGTTTCTTGGAGGCGCACTACGTTAAGATCCTTCTACACACGGTTTCAAAAGAAAATAATGACACGATTCTATTTTTATTGGGACCAGAAGGGGAACTAAAAATAATCGGAAGCTTTTTCAAACATATCATAATAATATGCAACTTACTGAAGTCAACAATAATGAACATCCCTATGATAATCCCAAGGTACAGCAGACATAGCCCGTCCAAATATAATCCGAATGCAGTGGACCCACCCAGGAAGGTATAGAAAGCGCTTGTATGGAGATTCTAAAAATAATAATGATTAAATTGACAAATGAAAATACAGGCACTTACTAAAACATTCAAACGGTTATTCATAGTTATGGGAATAAAGTACCTGAGCACTATCAAAGTTGGCGAGGAGTCTACCCTGAGAGTTGGAGCTTCTAATTGTAGAGAGTCCTGATATAGTAGAGTTGATCATTCCAAACACAGGACTTTTTGCTGAAAGTAAAATTAATTGCATCTTCTAGTATGTTAAATATTTCAAATTCTGACAAGTTTGTCGTTATTGGCGGCTGTAGTGCTAGCTAATATTTACTCGGATTCAATTTCGACCTAGGTAAGACTACTCACTGGTTCCCTCCAACCTCTTCACAGCCTGAGCAGCATTTAAATACCACTTCAGCATGAAAACAAAGCACACCATAAGTAAGGCTGTGGGGATCAACGTCCAGGGAAGCGCAATCGCGTTCAAGATTAGAATACTGGCCATGGACAAGTACATTTGTACAGTTTCCAACATGTTCCTTGGCAGGAACTCATCCATTGCACCCATGTCTTTGGAGAATCTGTTCAACACGCGACCTATAAAATATTTTATAGTTTTAAGTGGTTGTTATAAAATTTACAAAGAACTAACTAAATTAACTAACCTACGATAGATACATGCTAGCTTAAATAAACATGATGAAATATTGAGTATACTTATGGTTATAGGTACCATAAACGTAGTGATTATTTATGCTCAGTGGGTACCATATGACTGACTGACAGATATAGTGTATTCCTTGTTGGTCTTTAGAACCCTAACAGTCAATTCATATTAGGTATCTACCTACATAAATAAATACGAGTTAATAATAAAAAATAACTCACCTGAAGGATTGGTGTCAAAGAATCTCATGACAGTAACGATGAGCTTCTGATAGATGATATCGTGCATGTTAGCAGAGGCACGCATGGTCATGCTCACGAATGCAAAGATTCTGACTTGAGCAAATACGATGATTCCCAACACGACTGAACCATAAATTATCAGATATTGTGAAGTTGTTAATAAGCCCATTTGAGTACCCCATTCAGTATCTGAAAATAAAATCCCGTAAATAATCTGAAGTTTTTACGGATACACGGGATTAGTACTTATGCGATTAATAATCTTACCAAGTACTTCCCCGTCGACTAATGTCTCTTCATATTCATTGACGTTATTAGTCCTGAAAACAATACAGTCATTTTACATAAAATTTAATTATTAACGTTATTTTTTTTACATAAAACCTTATTGCCAAGCCCTAAGTTAAGCCCTTACACGCTTTTTGCAATGAAATAACCCAAGAACAAATATATTAATATGCATATTCTTAGTTTACCAAAAACTGAGCCAGTAGTCAGCAGTGGTCGCAGCTCCTTGCGTCAACATCAACGCGAAGAATGTTAAGATAATAATGAAGATGGATTGCACGGATTTAAACCATTGAAGAATAACATCAAACTTCAAGTTGCCTGACGCCCTCTCTTCGGATTCCACGGTTTGTTTCTTCTCCATACCAATATCTTCACCTGTGTTTGATATTTTTGAAATGGAGCGACCCAAAGGTGTTTTCTAAAAAAAAAACTAATAAGTTGGCGTTGGTTACCGAGCTAATGAACGATTTTTTTGTGTACCTACTTGTGTGTTTTTTTAATAATTTGAAATGACACTTTATTAAATGAGCATGAGCTAGCGCGTGAGGTTTATTTATTTATTTTTTACCTGGGGATCAGCATCTTCGGCCTTACTTTCTTGACGCTGCAGTAAAAGTGAAAATTCTTTTCCAGTTTTGATAAGTTCGTCATACGTGCCCATACTTTCAATTGAACCCTGTTAATTTAAATAAGTATACATAAGTATTTGTGGATTTTCAGTACTATCTAGTCTCAAAATAAGTAACTTACTTGTATGTAGATAGTAGATATATGATTGAGTGAGCGAAGCGAACGAAAATCTTACAATCAACTTGGGCGATTTGGCATTTTATGTGTGTATGTATGTTTGTATGTTTGTCCGACGATAACTTGAGAACCGTTTATCCAATCTACATGAAATTTGGTAAGTCGATAGCTTGTACTTGAGAAATTTACTGGTAAGTATATGAGTCAAATCGGATGAGGGGTTATTAAATTATGGGGGTTTTTAAGGGGGCAAAAATTAAAAAAGTTAAGCAAAAAAAATAAAATTACATGTCATATGAAAGGGCTTGGTTTGGACATTCCAAAACCATTTTTTTTTTTCTAGGATGCCCGGTTTTCGAGATACAACAAAAAAGTTAAATTACGATAACCAATGACCCAAGAGCTCCCATTTCTAGGAGTTTCGTTAGCCTCAATGTTTTTCTACTGGTCGTTTAATTTCTTTGTTTTTCAATGATTTTTTTTTTGAAAAAGATTAAGAAGGTACTTGGTTCTCATTAAATGGTGATAGTGACCTGTTCTGATGATGGAGCCAAGGTCTGTTTAACGGAACTCTTCAATAAATAGGCCAATTCAGTTGAAACTTGGTTACCATACTTAGATAGTAGGTGGCAGCCAGAGACAAGTCCAAACACAATGTTTGGTTGGACTTGCCTCTGACTACTACTTACTTATATTTTCGGAGCGTTCGCGTCGTGTCACGAAATCTCAGTTCGGGGCGAACTACTAGTAATATATAACTTATAACACCCAGCTGTCAGGGTGTAAACATTTGTGTGATGATGCGAATGAAAAATGTTGGTTCTCGAATATCGAGAGTGGGGATCGAATACACGGCGTACCGCGCGTAAGGCAGAGCTACTACCAACTGAACTGTGAGGACTGTCAAAATATGGAACTTTTTTCGTCATAAAAATATGTTTTAAAAGATTGAACTTATGCCGTGATTACCTCGTTGAGAACCACAATTTGGTCAGCTGATTTTAGATAGTGAATTTGATGTGTGACTAGAAGACAGGTTCGGCCACGCAGGTATCCCTTGATACAACCATCAAACAACATCCTGCCTACGTTGGCGTCAACTGCGGATAGTGGATCGTCTAGCAAGTAGACGTCTGCCTGTAATAAATAATGAAATATGTGATAGTAATCTAAATATATATAACTCAAAGGTGACTGACTGACATAGTGATCTATCAACGCACAGCCCAAACCACTGGACGGATCGGGCTGAAATTCGGCATGCAGGTAGATGTTATGACGTAGGCATCCGCTAAGAAAGGATTTTGATCAATTCTACCCCCAAGGGGATAAAAAAGGGGATGAAAGTTTGTATGAAACTTTGAATTCCTTGGCGCGAGCAAAGCCGCGGGTTCAGCTAGTAAGAAAATATGTACCCAATAAAGATATCATTTTAGTGTACGTTGAAATCAGCAGAGGTTTTACGCGTTCAAAGTCCCTATGCAAAGGTCCCGGAATCATTGGTAAGTCAAATTGTTTTTCTATCAACCATCATACACTATCCCAACTAATATTATAAATGCGAAAGTAACTCTGTCTATCTGTCTGTCTGTCTGTCTGTTACGCTTTCCCGCTTAAACCTCTCAACCGATTTTGATGAAATTTGCCACAGACAATCTTTAGACCCTGAGAAAGAACATAGGCTACCTTTTATTGCGAAAAAAAGAGAATAAGAGATTAAAAGTACGCAGAAGAAGTCGCGGGTACCAGCTAGTATTATATACATAAGATATTTAAAAAATCCTAAATAAAAAAAATATTACACGTAGATTTTTTCAACGCAAGTCCAGTAAAGGACGTTGTCTAATACCGTGAGTCCACGCTAAATAATATAAAATGTCGGTGCTTTTGGGTCCTCTTGAGTTGGATGGACCCAACTCATGAGGACCCAAAGATACACACATTGGAATGTGGGCTCACTGAAGTATGAACATGTTAAAAAATCAGCTGTACCAGCCTTATAGTTTATCAGATAATTTTATCGCATTTCGTTATTATAATTGGTGTCATATACCAACCATTGTAAATTAAAGTAAAATAAATAAATAAAACATTGATCTAACTTACCTCTTGATAAACGGCTCTAGCCAGATTGATTCTGGCCCTTTGTCCTCCAGACAACGACACTCCCCGCTCGCCCACCAGCGACTGGTCTCCATAGGGGAACTGCTTGAAGTCAGGTAGCAAGCAGCACGCTTTGCACACCTTTATAAAAATGTAACTAATTAATTAAATATGTTAATATATGTATGGTAAGAGATGACAGCTGGGAGAGGAGTGTGGAGGGATAAACCTGTTGTGCTGACCCCACTTAGAGTGGGATAAGGGCAGGAAAATGATGATGAGTCATATCCAGGTTCTGTCTATTTTCCATGTATGCAGGTAGTCAGAGTAGGAGTTATTGAAAAGGAAAAAACCGCTGTTCTCAGATTGAGCTCAGAAGATCAGATTCATTTTAAGTCCAGAATTGAAGTGCACCGAAAATCCATCCACGACATTGTTTCGAAAAAACTAGTAACACGATAAGAAAAAGAAGAAGTGCGTATTACATGAAAGTTGCGTTTTATTTTATTTTTATTTTATTTGGAAAACAAACAGTGTTACATTCTATAATTAAAATTACTTAAAAACTAATCACCAATTACATGTTTTCGCATATAGGAAACTAAAGAAAGCTTGTTTGAGTTTAAAGAGAAAAATTAAATGATGAATGAACAATAAATAAAAATCTGAAAGTGAGAGTAATTAGCTAAGTACCAGTGGTTAGAGAGAGCTCGCTTGTAAGCAGAAGGTTTGGATGAGAAGAGGTCTAGTTGGGGGAAGCCAACCAGTTTATTGAAATAGTTCGCAGATCTGATGAAGAATGAATGTTGCCTATAATTTGATGTGCAATGGGGAACATAAAGAGAAAGGGATGGAGTTCTAACACTTCGTGTGGGAACTCGCAATTTTATTTTGGAAAGGAGATGAGGAGAATCAATTTGGGACTGCGCGATTTTAACTAATACAGAGATGTCAGATATTTTTCTTCTTTTATGAAGTGGCACCCAAATGGTGCCTTTTGCATCTCGATTCATATTCTTTGTCGTACGTTTTGCACTTGAACTGAAGATACTTTACAAATTTTCGTTGGACAGATTCTAATCTATTAATATGAACGTCATATTGTGGGTTCCAAATCTGAGAACAATACTCGAGGACGCTGCGCACATACGAGCAGTACAATATTTTAACAACCTTAACGTTATTAAACTGAGAGCAGGATCTTTTGATGAATCCCATAGCCCTATTAGCTTTTTTAACTATATGATCTACATGCTTTTCATAAGAGAGTTTTGAGTCGTGTAGCACGCCTAGGTCCCTGATTTCACTAAGTTTCTTAAGTATGCAGCCTTTTAATACATAGTTGTAGGTAATGATGTTAGTTTTACATATAAGTAGTTATCCATATAATATTAAAATATTTTTACCTCGAGGTATTTGGCAGGCTCGTAGGGCAATCCAAACAAGATGTTTTCTCTGACGGTAGCGGGAAACAGCCAGGACTCTTGGCACGAATAAGAGATTTTCCCTTTCAGTTTCAAACTTCCAGAGGAAATCGGCAACTCTTTCAAGATAACTTGAAGAAGAGAAGACTAAAAAGAAAAAGTGTTTCTGTAGATAAATAAAATAAGGTTAAGGAGCCCACACGTCTGGCAAATGTATAATTATTATTTATTAATAGATAAACATATACCGCCGGTTTCTGAAAGCTCGATCAAGTCACTTGATTAGATAGAGATAGCAACTGACTTGACAGCCGATTAGCTTTGATCGAGCTTTAAGAAACCGGCAGATATAGTCTCTGTAGTCAGGTTTAATCGTGTGACGATAACGTTATAGCTAATCTTACGTGAGCACCGGTGGTCTAGTGGGAGTGACCCCGCCTTCCGATCGTAAGGTCGCAGGTTCGAATCCGGTCGTGCACCAATGGATTTTTCTATCGAAAAATTTATGTGCGCAATGCCAGTGCTCTTAAACGGTGAAGGAAAACATCGTGAGGAAACCAGTTAGTATTCTAACAGCGGCGATGGGCTTGCAACCTGTCACGTATGGAATACTAACTACTGCAAAATGTGGGTATGTGCCAAATGTAATGTTTGGACGTACCTCTGACTACCCCCCTTAGAAATCCTCAAAGAATCTTGAATTAGTACCTACTTGGTACTGGGAGATCTGAAGGGATATCTACCGTGCCTGGGGATCAAAGTCGTGAAGCTGTTTCAGTTTTCAGTAATCTTACGTTATCGTCACACGATTAAAACTGACTACAGAGACTAACCTCCGGAAGAAAACTCTTTTTAGGGTTAAGCTCACCTTTTTACATGTCCTTTGGAAACACGTAAATGTTTCAACTTAAGAATACAACGAGCTAGCTGGCGAGCGCAGAAAACGGTAAATAAGTCATATGTAATCATATGTACCTTAAGCTTTGTACCAAAATACTAACCTTGTATACCTTGATTGATAAATTATTGATAATAAGACGTGTACCTTTCCTGATCCAACAGGTCCAATGACAGCACATAGTTTCTCCTTTCGCAGACGCAGAGAGAAATTTTTAAGCGTTAGTTCGGCGTGTTCCGTTGAACCAGCCCAAGATGCGTTCACTTTAAACAGTTCAACGGGATATTCGGCATCCACAGACACACGACGACTCACTAGAACTAAAAAAATACTTATTCAAACGCGGAACCAATGCCTTATTGTTGCTATGTGCTGAAAATATGATAAGATACTTTGTTACTTATATCATGATGACAAATCACATCGCTGTTCGTTATTCATGTTCAGAGGGCCTATCGCGAGTTCCGGTGCCGACCGCGATCGATCGTAGATCACACCGATAGAAACCGCATTTCAAGGAAATTCAATCCTACTAATATTATAAACGTGAATGTTTGTAAGTATGGATGGATGGATGGGTGGATGGATGGATGTTTGTTACTCTTTCACGCCCAAACGGCTTAACGGATCTGAATGAAACTTGGCAGAGAGATACATTATAGTCTGGAATAACACATAGGCTATTTTTTATCCCGTGGGAATACCTGGATTTAAATCTGCGCGGGTGAAACCGCGGGGCGCAACTAGTATTATATATTATTCTTATTGCTAATTCTTATTATTTTTATCATTGTGCGTTACAAATAAATTTATTAATCTGTTGAAAATAGTAACTTTTTATTTTTTTTCTATAACTCCTTTTTATGAGGCATCAGACTTTTATTTGCTTTTATTTTTGTGATTGTGAAACGTAAACAGTAATTACACTTAATTTCCTTAAAATACGGTGTCTATTGGTGTGATCTACGATCAATCGCGGTCGGCACCGGAACTCGCGATAGGCCCTCTGGTTATATTTACCAGCTGCAACAATGTCACCAGACTCATCCTTCTGAGAGAACTTCTGGGGAACAATATAACTAGGTTCAGGTAGAGTGTCTCTGTCGGTATTGGAGAACTTAGTCGGGCTGGAGCTACCTTTCAGTCTAGACATGGAAGAAAAATCATCACGTTCATCTAAAAAAAATAAAAATAAGTAAGGTAGGTACTAACCGCTACCGAAATCAGAACCTCTTTTTCAATTTTAACCTTTTCATTCGGTATCGATTCAATCGAATTAAAATTCGATTAAATATATTTAATAAACAAACAAATACAATATTCAAACAATGCGATACTTGTAAGTGTTATACTAACACGGAAGTCAACTCAATCTCACTGAAGTGAGCCCGCTATCAGTAGGTATGCTTACAATGTGTGTACTTCTATTATAGTATTAAAAAAATTTAAACTAACTAACTAATTATTTAGAACGTAACATACGAGATAACTTTACGTTATACGTACCTACCTAAATATAAAAAGTAGGTATATACATAATTATAACGTGTTTATATTATGTAAGCTGCCATTTCTATGTTTTGTTTCGTAAAATAAACTTATTTTTATTTGTAGAATAACGTTCTTACCCATAACTAAGAAATTTTGAATACGTTCCAATGATATCAACATTTCAGAAATGTTAGCTATAGCAAACGGTAAAATAAGTGTCAAATTCATCTGAATAACGCCGAAGTATTGTTGGATTGGGTAAATCTGAAAACATTCCAAAATATAAATAAATCAGTTATGGTGTAATTTAGTCTGATTTAAATTTCAAAACAAATTTTCATACTAAAGCCCGCACTTTAGTATGAAAATTTGTTTTGATCACGTTCTTTCAAAAAAAAAAACAAAAACCACGAGAAAGAGAATAATTATAGAACCTCGTTTCTCATGTTTTTCTCGCGTTCTCGCGAATGTGGATAAACAATTGTTTTACTAGCCTCCGTACTTTTATGCAAACTTTTTTGTAGGAAAACTTATTTTTCTGCACAGTTGCTCATAAAGTGGCTCTACGGTCACGGCAATTAGGCACAGAATGACACCCATAATCAAACTGTGCATTTTTCATTGCTATAACTCACTAGTGAGTTATAGATTTTTTTTTTAATTTTATTGGTTGAGTTGTTTTGTTCCTAAAAAAAGTTTTACTCAAAAAAAAATCGTGTTCAATAGAACCAATAAATTAATGTTCCTATTGCTTGCTCATTTCATGCAACTTCTTATTTAAATAGATAATTTGAATTCGTACGTGCTTAATAAGTAAAACATTCACTCAAATATAACTTTTGTTTTCTCTGTAATAAAAGAAAACTTAAATTCCCCATTTTGTACGTGGCAGAATAGGCGCAAACCCTATGCGCGGAAAATAAAAAAAAACCTCATCCCTTTAGTCTGTGGCCGATCGCAATGCGCGCGCATAAGAAAACTGATTAATTTTTCCCGCCGTAGCGATACATTTTTCACAACTCGTTTTCACTGTTGAAATTATAGTTATTTATTAATTAAAATGTATATAGTTACGAAGAAAATGAAGTATGTTGCACACCGCCCGATTTATGATGAAGCCCTTAACGTATGGAAACTTTACTACCTGAAAACTCCAAGGAAAATATCTGTTCTGTGAGTTTTTATTATTATTTTATTCACAAATGTGTTGAAAAACGTTGTATGATACACGTGTGTATTGATGATTACCGTCCTCGGCTCTCTTAAGACCCTCGCCTACAGATCGGGTCTCAATGGCGCTTCAGCGGTAATCACCAATGTACCACACTAGTACCATAATGTATTGCTCAACACAAAATTGCACACAAATCGGTTGATTGCTATTTTAATTAATAAAATAAGTGTGCAGGTGCCAAATTTTATATGTTTCAAAATTTGAAATATGCGAGCCTTATGTATGTATATTAGCTGTTGTCTACTGATGTGCATCTCGCTCGCACATAGTACGCCTTACTTTATTTGACAGCGTCTAAATAACCATCATATAAAATTACTATGTGACTGTTTCACAGTTTTCGTCTTACTGAACGGTGTCGATAAAACCGACAATATCTTGTGATATTATATAGCGTGTGTTATCCAATTCGTGCTGATTAAAAAATATTATATTGTGTCGTTTTAGTGATATTGTATATTATTTATTGATGGAATATTGTTTTAGCAATATTTTTATTGAATTTTGAAGAAAAAAGAAGATATAATACAAAAAATATAAAGATTACGTGAAAAGCAGCCTCAGCATATACAAAAATCCTTTAATTTCTTAATCTTCAACTAAAGTACTTATTCTATTAGTTACTTACCAATGTCGCAGTAACCATTGTGCCTGACAGAACCAGAACCAAACACGTCACGAATAGAATAGTTCGTTCAGTAAACAACATGAATCCCATAAAAACGCTACGAATTAAAATAGACTTCCTCAGAGCAACTATTTCGTATGCTCTGGCTGCCCTCACCACCAGTTGGAACGGTTTTTCCCAGGCGTACATCTTGATGACCTATAAACCAAAATAAAAAGGTCTATAATCAAAGGATCACTTTAAAACTTCGTATAAGCTAGGTGACCCTAGTTTTTTTGCGACAAAAGCCTGGAACAACAGGCATGACACTGAAACAAATTTAAAATAAATCATTTTGTCTGTTAGTAATCGCAAGTTCTTGATTATAAAATAAATAAATAATAATAATCCTTGGTTACAAAGGTATAAGGTAACCTTAGTTATAAGGTGCCCACAGTTTAGGTATGTATACATATAATGGCAGTTGAAAGAAATACTTTATCTACTCTCATGTCATAAAATTCGAATTATAAACGTCAAAACGAATTCATATTGATATACTTTATAAACGCAATACCGTAACCAAATTAAAAAAATTAATTATGATACAGCTCCTCATACAAAGATAGTTGTATAAAATAACTTTTTTACCATAACGATACAGTTCTTTTTCTTTTTGGAAAAGGCAAGGGTCTTGAAACCGTACAGCCAAAGAGTTTGATAGTCTGTGGCGACGGCGTGGCGCGGCGGCGGCGGCGCGGCGGCGCAGCGCGCGCATGCGCTGTTATACGGTTGGTTTGGCGCCAACGGCCAATTGATACGTTTTGTTTCAGTCGACTGGATTTCTTACTAACTTTGATATTTTATTTATTAGGTTCAACACTAATGTATGAGAGTAGATAAAGTAGTGTATGAAACTGTACATAACTAGGTATTAAAACTCTCGTGGGATACTATTAAAAACCTCGCCTACGGCTCGGTTTTTAAACACCCCCTCGAGTTTTAATACCCCTCATTATGCAACAGTTTCATAAACTACTATTCTTACCTGAATTCCATTGATAATTTCACTCATTAGCTTGATTCTCTTGTCAGTTCTTTGTGCAGTCTCTCGCCTGACGATACCAGTTAATTTAGTTAAACCAGCTAAAACAATTTGTACAGATGTCTGTAGTACTGTGTGATTAGTCTACTTACCGCCGGTCTCTGAAAGCTCGATCAAAGTTAATTGGCTGTCAAGTCACTTTGCTATCTCCATCTAATGATGAAGTAAAAGCTGAAATAGCATGTGACTTGAAAGCCAACCAAAAGTAGCTTGGATCGAGCTTTCAGAAACAGGCGGTTACAGTATTAAAGCTAAAGGCCTCAAACTTGATTGAATTATTGTTGTATAAGCTTCGCCGAGATCTGCCCAGGTGTCTTCTATTATTGGCTCTGTCTGAAAATCAGCGCTACCTCTTTCATGGTTCATGCAAGAGGTACCTCTTGTACTTCTTGTGTCTACCTCTTAAATTGGTTCTATCTCAGCGTAATACGTAATTCTAGCATTACGCTGAGATAGAACCAATTTAATCTCACACACAGGCACAGAGTTTGATTTGACTTATTTTATTTATTTTGTTAACTCGTTATTTTTATATTGTTTATAATTTTCATCTACTTAGTTAACTTACCTTACCTTTAATATTTGTATTAAATAAAGGTTTTTCATTTCATTTCATTTTCAAGATAGAGTTCAGATTTATTTATTACTGAATATCTTAACTTACCTACAAAATATTTACTGTTAAATCTTTAGAAGCATTGTGTCAATAATGGTCACAGAAGTAAAACTTGTAACAAGCTGCAGAAAGACCACATGAACATGGCATGAAAATTATGCCTTTTATATTGAAGTCCTAAGGTCATATTCACTACCTTCTTAAATTTTTTGTTTGTAAGTCTGGTGAATCATTCGATTGACATTAATCGGGTACCTACAGTATCAATCTGATAACCGTTTTTGCCGTTTCATTCTGAGTTGACAGAACACAATACCTACTGACTAAATTACAATATAGTAAGTAATAAAGTACCTGACTAAGTTTTTAAAATGTTCATACATATAATGCATTATGATATTTACTGATAACCTAACCTAACCTACAACATAACAAGTTCTATAACATGTGTCAAGTGCTCGAAAGGAGTCTCTTGAGGCGCACTTAAAATACTTTCACCACACTTTTTCGAAATAAACTAGTGACACGATAAGAAGAAGAAGAACTGATAATTTAATGGAAATGAGCTAAGTCTTGTGACTCAACGGCAGCAATGTAAATAAGAATTTACGGTACGCGTTTGTAACGTAATTAACATTTTATACAATAAACATACCTTGTATAGGTAAAATTAAGATGACAACTCCAAAGAGTCCCACGAACGGCGCGTATCCAGCGACATCCCACAGGAAGTAGAGTACCACAGCCACTTGGATCGGCACCACCCACAAATAGTGCATGAACATGAAGGCGTAGTCGAAACGTGCTACGTCGTTCGACAGCAAGTTTACCAATTTGCCGCCAGCTACATCTCCCAGAGACACTTGACTCATGCGAAGTAGCTGAAATTTTATACGCATTATAAACTGAAAAATACTGATAAAGCTTCACGACTTTGATCCCCAGATATCCATAGTATATCCCCTCAGATCTCTTTGAACTAAGTACTAACTCCAGTCCAGATTTTTTGAGGGCGTCTAACATTAGATTTGCTAGAGTTATTATTCTATACGTAGCAGGTCGCAAGCCCAGCGCCGCTGATAGAATACTAACTGGTTTCCTTACGATGTTTTCCTTCACTGTTTAAGACCACTCGCATTGCGCACGTAGATTTTTTGATAGGATAAATCCATTGGTGCACGACCGGACTCACGATCTTACGATCGCAAGGCGGGGTCACTCCCACTATGAATAGAACACATTATTATGTACATAAAAATAGAGTGGAATAAATAGCTACTGTTTCTAATAAATGAGTTGCGTGTCTTTTTGTATTGAATAATATTCCTGACTGATGCATCCTTGTGTAAGTAATCTAAACTTATCCATTTTTATCTGTTTTTTATATTCAACTCACGACTCATTTTATTATCTTTGCAAAAGGCCTGAACTCCAAGCCCAAATTGTTACTTATTTTCTTCTAGCCTTCTTTGTCCTTCTGGGCAAAGGCCTTCTCCATAACACTTATCACATAAAGTAGAGAATCCGCACTAAAACATCCTTAAACCTGCTGGAAAATATTTGAAACGCCTAACTTTTCCTGTATTGTAAAATACTGCCGTGTAATTACAACCTGTGTATTCATGAAACGCTAGACTTTGGCGTAATATTGGTCCCAATATCAATGCTAAATCAAAGTGTTGGTTATGTTGTTTCTTAGTTGCAGAACTAGTTACCTAAATTGTAGGTTGTGAAATTTTATACACATTGCCCATCAAAACAACAGACCAAAACCAGAAGCCTTAAGAGGGTATCGAGCAAAATAATACAAAACAACAGTCACCGTTAAAGAAATGTTATCAATGATATTGCAGCAATTAATATAAAACTATTTAATTAGTACCAGATTGAACGTATCTACAATTATCAATTGGCAAAAATATCAATTTATACATAGTTTATTAAACAAAATGACGCAAAGTTCAACAAAAGACCGAACGGCGTTTTAAGGATTTGTTATAGCAAACTATTTATTTCATTCACAAACTTAAATTCATATTGATCTCAAATGTTTGGTCTACAATTATCAAATTTTAGATTTCCGAAATATCATTTGGTTATTTATATATATTTTTTTTTTAAAAAGCATCTAAAATCCGCCATACATTTTTACTATGGCAGCGCAAAGTTACAATATACAGGATGGGGCAAAATTTTTCGACATTGAGGGCAGTTACCTTTTCTGTTGTATTTAGAAGGTTTTGTTCTTAGGTCTTAGGCTATAGGTTTATTTTGAAGAAAAAAACAACCGCATTTTCAGATTTTTGAAAAAATGTACAGTCAGCCTGAAAAATTACATTTGTCAAAAAAAACAAGTTGGTCTCAATCGACGCTATTTCCCATCAGGAACACTTTTCCCAAAGTAACTTACCAAATCAAATCGTAAGATTTTGCATAAAAAAAAAGATTTCCATACAATTTCTATGAAATGTGAAAAGAAACCATTAGTATGGTATTGAATTACTACAGTGCAACTTTATTACCTATTAGCTGCGTCCCGCGGTGTTCCCACTATGTGTGTTATTCTAGAACCTAAACTATCAACATTCCAAATTTATTCAAACCGGTTCAGTAAAATCGGTGGTACATTGTACTAACTTCATTCTGGCAAGCCAACAATAAATTTGAAAAAAGAACAAAGTATTTCCATGAAAGTGTTCGAATGGCATGCATGGACTCAATGTTGTAGCGAATGGCGTTTCATAGAAATTGTATGGAAAACTTATTTTTTTTAATTTTTGCAGAATCTTACGATTTGATTTGGTAAGTTACTTTGGGAAAATTGTTCCTGATGAGAAATAGCGTCGATTGAGACCAACATGTTTTTTTGACAAATGTCATTTTCCAAGCTGACTGTACATTTTTTCAAAAATCTGAATATGTGGTTGTTTTTTCCTTCAAAATAAACCTATAGTTGCCTAAAAACAAAACCTTCTAACTACAACAGAAAAGGTAGCTGCCTTCAATGTCGAAAAATTTTGCCCCACCGTATACTTGGCGAACACAATCGAAAATTCAGTCGACCACCGGAGCTCAGAGAGAGGTCACGTCTATTTGCGGAGCGATACGCGCCAAGGACCGACTCGCGATCTTACGTGTATACATACAGATTGCAAACAGCTAAAGTGAGGTAAATATTATTTTGTTGTATTTTTTTTTCAAAACAATGTTATTTATTCACGTTCAAGTTATTTATTTTTTCACCTTTGTTTTATAATGAAAAATGGGAAAGCGAAATGACAGATATAATAAGAAGAAGAGTGGCGTCCTGTTCCGGAAAAATGTTGGACATGGGTATCGTTTTATAGGTTTTTGGGAGCACTGATTGCGAAACTGACATTAATTTTAAAATCCGAGATGGCGGATTAATTTTTTTTCTAAAATGTTTGATATGGGTATCGTTTTATAGGTTTTCGGGAGCGCTGATTGCAATAGGTACTGACATTAAGTTTAGAATCCAAAATGGCGGATTCATTTTTTTTCTTAAATATTTGATTTGGGTATCGTTTTATAGGTTTTCGGGAGCGCTGATTGCAATACTGACATTAATTTTAGAATCCAAGATGGCGGATTAATTTTTTTTCTTAAATATTTGATATGGGTATCGTTTTATAGGTTTTCGGGAGCGCTGGTTGCAATACTGACATTAATTTTAGAATCCAAGATGGCGGATTCATTTTTTTTCTTAAATATTTAATATAGTGCTCTTAAACGGTGAAGGAAAACATCGTGAGGAAACCAGTTAGTATTCTAACAGCGGCGATGGGCTTGCAACCTGTCACGTATGGAATACTAACTACTGCAAAATGTGGGTATGTGCCAAATGTAATGTTTGGACGTACCTCTGACTACCCCCCTTAGACATCAAAGAATCTTGAGGTTAGTACTTGGTACTTGAGAGATCTGAGGGGATATCTACCGTGACTGGGGATCAAAGTCGTGAAGCTGTTTCAGTTTTTGTTTAATATGGGTATCGTTTTATGGGTTTACGAGCGCTGATTGCACTACTGACATTAATTTTAAAATCCAAAATGGCGGGTTCTTTTTTTTTCTTAAATATTTGATATGGGTATCGTTTTATAGGTTTTCGGGAGCGCTGATTGCAATATTGGCATTAATTTTAAAATCCAAGATGGCGGGTTCGCTTTTTTTCTTAAATATTTGATATGGGTATCGTTTTATAGGTTTTTGGGAGCGCTGATTGCAATACTGACATTAATTTTAGAATCCAAGATGGTGGATTAATTTTTTTAATATCAAATATTTAATATTTGATATGGGTATCGTTTTATAGGTTTTCGAGAATTGAATTTGAAATTGAGTTTGAAAATTAATGTCAGTATTGCAATCAGCGCTCCCGAAAACCTATAAAACGATACCCATATCAAGTATTAAAGAAAAAAAAACTTACCATCTTGGATTTAAAAATTAAAGTCAGTATTGCAATTAGCGCTCCCGAAAACCTATAAAACGATACTCATATCAAAAATTAAAGAAAAAAAAATGAATCCGCTATCTTGGAATTTAAAATTAATGTCAGTATTGCAATCAGCGTTCCCGAAAACCTATAAAACGATACCCATATCAAGTATTTAAGAAAAAATAATCCACCATCTTGGATTTAAATATTAATGTCAGTATTGCAATTAGCGCTCCCGAAAACCTATAAAACGATACCCATATCAAAAATTAAAGAAAAAAAATTAATCCGCCATCTTGGAATTTAAAATTTATGTCAGTATTGCAATCAGCGCTCCCGAAAACCTATAAAACGATACCCATATCAAAAATTAAAGAAACAAAATTAATCCGCCATCTTTGATTTTAAAACTAATGCCAGTATTGTAATCAGCGCACCCGAAAACCTATAAAATGATACCCATATCAAACATTATAGAAAAAAATATGAATCCGCCATCTTGGATTTCAAAATGAATGTCAGTTTCACAATCAGCACTCCCGAAAACTTATAAAACGATACCCGTAACAAGTATTTTAGAAAAAAAAGTGAATCCGCCATCTCGGATTTATAAACGTATGTTCGATTTACAATCAGCGGTCCCAAAAACCTATAAAACAAAACCTATCAAATATAATACAAAATGTAACTATGTCATAATTTTTTTGAGGAACGCTTTTTTTCTGGAACATAGCGTCACTCTTCTTCTTGTAACATCTTTCTTTTCGCATTCCCATTTTTCCCTAAAACACATGCGAAGCTGGGACAGGCCACTAGTAATTTATAAAACAATATTCGCCTCTCTAGCCGCCGGTTTCTGAAAGCTAGATCAAAACTAATCGGATGTGAAGTCACTTGCTATCTCTTTCTATTTTGAAGTAAAAGCTGAAATAGTAAGTGACATGACAGCCAATCGATCGAACCAATTAAAATGTATTAATTTTTTCAAATCATGGGTTACCTACTTTTGTCACATTAGGCGTAAACGGCGTCATGCGAACCTATCATTGTGTGCGTGACTGTGCACACAACTAGCGAGCTACAACGAATACCTCTTTTCCATCCGCCTGTTTTAGTCGGTGCAGTCTTAATTAAAACTTTGAGCCTGGTGCTACTTTATGAACGTGAAAAAGAACTAATCGAACCAATGATAAATAAAAAATATCGATAATTTTTACAAACCTTTCTGTAAAGCAACGAGGATGCAGCAACTTTAACTCTCATACCAAAACGGGCAACAAACAGTGAGTTGTGGTGCTGGCACATCATGGTTGCAAAGTTCAGCCCAAGCATAGCGAGAGCGTAGTACGTGGCTTCCTCTCGAGATATATCCGAGTCTACACTCCAGTATGAAAGGAGTGATGCGAATAATATAGGTTGATATATTCTGTAATAAATCAGGTGTTTATCGATTTTCGGTAAAGACGAAACGAGTGTTCGGTAAAGATTCAGTATCAAAGTTTTTAGTAACTACTAAATACTTTCAAGAATTAATTCAAACAAGGAATTTCAACCTTCAGAAAAAAAAATGATAACTCGAAAACTATGAAAAATCGCGAAACATCCAGAGGGTTCAATCAATAGGTATGGAGGTCCCCCATCGCCCTGCCACTGATGGTCCACCCCTCCAGGGCCCGTACCACCATCTCTTGAAGCATTCTTATTTCAATATTACTTTACTTTTTGATCATAAAGCGGACTCTATGCAGTTGATATAAGACATTGACATAAAAGTAATATTGAAGTATGAATGCTTCAAGAGATGGTGGTACGGGCCCAGTTACACCGTGTATATAATAGTGATAGAAACACTTCTTACCTCGCTACAGAAATAGCAATGATGTATAAGGCTCCAGGCATGTATTGTAACCAGTAAGCACGGGCCATAGCTTTCCATAATTTAGGCTCTCGGTTTTCGGCGGTTGCATTTTTGTATTCTTCAAACCAATACCTATAGAGTAAATAAGAAAAAAGAGTAAATAATAAACGGGTAAAAATACATCAGTATAAATAAGTTTTGTATGAAGGTGTTCAAGTGAAGGCTCTTTGTCCATAAATTGCAAAAAAGTTTATTTATATTCTAGACGAGTATATAATTTTTGGGATAAACAGTAAATTTGAAAATTGTTAGGAGATCCTTGTTCTAACTAAGATACAGTTTCAATTCGATTTTCTGTAAGATTGGTCTAGTTGTTGTCACCTTTGTTGTTATTACCTAACAATTAAAAGAAGTGATGAAATAACCCTCATACAAAATGAAAAATTGTACACTTATCAGAAGGATAAGTGTAGGTACAATTTTTTCAGTCATTCCACTCTAACCAACTAAAATGACCAACTGAAGCGGTCAACTATTTTTTTTTCTCAACGATAAAACTTTTTAGTTGGTTCTTTATGCTACTTATTAATGAAACAAGCAAATGTCCCACCAGATGTTATGTGGTACCCACCATATAATCATTATTTATTACCCTAATAATAATAGCACCTACAGAGGCCATACGTAGCACTGCCCTGCGTCCATCAACTAGAAGCATACAGGTGCTAAGCCTCATGTGCCTGTAATTTAAATAAAGAGCTTCATATCTAAATCTTAATGTGAAGACAAGAGCTAATGTGACTCTCGCTCGCACGATTCGACATTTTAAAAGATATAAAATCAATAAATACAATTTTGAAAAATCGCAAACAACCATTTTGTGTGCAATCACATCACGCATAGTTTGGTAAAAATTTCATTTTGATTGATGCAAGTTTTCCTACTCAAAAGTTTGCTTGAGTACGAAAACTAGAAAAGCAAACTTTTAAGTAGGAGAACTTGTATCGATCAAAATGATTTTTTACCCGAGTGCCGAGGGTTATGTGTTTGGCGTGTATCTATCCATGTATGTATTTATGTATCCTTCCTTCGATATTTCTTTTATTACCACGTAGCAACCAAACGGCTGGATGGATTTTGATGATTCTAGTATCAAAAGATTCGTCGCAACTTCCCAAGTGTCCTTAGAATAAAAAACCCTAAAAGTCACGTGGGAAGGAAAGCAGTAGCAATATTCTCTCACATTAAAAAAAAATCTTTTCGCTATCATAGCAATAGGTATGGGTATCAAAATCAGGAGAGTGATAAAGTGTTTTCAAATAATGTATTAGTTTTGATTTAAAGTAAACCCTCAAAGACAAATCCAGAACGCAAAATTCGTTAAGACACTTTAGTGAACTAGGCCATGAGTTATACTAAAATATATCATAAAACCTTCCCCATAGTCATACAAATCGTTTAGAAAAAACCGCATCAAAATCGATGCAGCCTTTTCGAAGATATTAAGGGTTTTGTAATAAAAAAAATGTGATTGCTGGTAACCCCAAAGTGATCAAAATGAGTTATACAACCACAGGCATCAGTAAACTGCTTGGACATAGGTACGCGAGCCTCCGACTGTCTGCGATCTTTACATTTTTATCATTCGTCAAGACTGAAGAAAGGATTTAAATAATAAAAAGTACCAAACTTAAAACGTTATCTTATTTACCTACATACATACTTTTAGTTCGGGTTTTTTATTTTTTAATAAATCTTCTTGTTTACTAAACTGTGCGCAATGTGACACACAAAATGGTTATTTGCGATTTTTCGAAAATGGGTTTAGTGATTTTATATCTTTCAACAAGTCAACGTTCAACGTCATGTTAATATGCATGACGTTAGCACCTATCATTAAAAATTCATTAGCCATCAGCTTCCGACCAGTCGAGCGTCCGTTTTATCATAAATCGTAAGGAATTGAGGAGCCACTTAAGACGAAGACAAGAGCTAATGTGACTCTCGCTCGCACGTTTTGACTTGTTGAAAGATATAAAATCACCAAACCCATTTTCGAAAAATCGCAAATAACCATTTTGTGTGTCACATTGCGCACAGTTTAGTAAACAAGAAGATTTATTAAAAAATAAAAAACCCGAACTAAAAGTATGTATGTAGGTAAATAAGATAATGTTTTAAGTTTGGTACTTTTTAATATTTAAATCCTTTCTTCAGTCTTGACGAATGATAAAAATGTAAAGATCGCAGACAGTCGGAGGCTCGCGTACCTATGTCCAAGCAGTTTACTGATGCCTGTGGTTGTATAACTCATTTTGATCACTTTGGGGTTACCAGCAATCACATTTTTTTGTATTACAAAACCCTTAATATCTTCGAAAAGGCTGCATCGATTTTGATGCGGTTTTTTCTAAACGATTTGTATGACTATGGGGAAGGTTTTATGATATATTTTAGTATAACTCATGGCCTAGTTCACTAAAGTGTCTTAACGAATTTTGCGTTCTGGATTTGTCTTTGAGGGTTTACTTTAAATCAAAACTAATACATTATTTGAAAACACTTTATCACTCTCCTGATTTTGATACCCATATTGCTATGATAGCGAAAAGATATCGCTATAAATAAAATTTTCCGAAGAATTTTATTAAATTAAATTTATGGTGTGGTAAATTATTATTTTAAAACATTACAACACAGACTTACCCTTCCAAATACTCTCCGAGTCTATCGGAATTGTACTTTTTAGTAGGAACTATAAGATCTTCCTCTTCCACGTCCCTTCTGTTACCAGTTATGAGCACAGGACAGATCCACCACATAAACAATCTTGAAAAAATATTCGGCTTGCTTGTTTTCTTAACAGTATCTTTCGACGTGCCCCCAAAACTATTTTCAGATTTAGTTCCGTTTTCCATTTTGGGAAATTTTTATCCCTTTTTATATAGTAAATTAGCTCTAGTTAGTATAAATTACGTAACTTGTTTCTGCCGCCATACACCTAACTTATTTTCACTTTTCAGCGACACAAGCACCACCGCAAACACAGAAACAATGAATACGGAGCATTTGTTTGTCTAATAAAGGCTATAGGTAGTGCTACAAACATCAAATCATCTGCTAGGTATATCTATAAAACCGATAGTAAACTGAAACACCTCATTTAAGCATGATTATTTTCTGTTATCTATAATTATCATTGCGATTAGCCCACATGTCGCATTAGGTTCCAGCAATAACGTGTTATCAATCGAGGTCCTAATTTAAATATAAACTGAACATTATTACGTAGGCACGCCCAGACAGAGAACAAACAAAAATGTTCATCACACAAATATTTGTTCTAGGTGGGGATCGAGCCCACGGCCTACGGCGCAGATGGCAGGGCTACTACCAACTGAGCTGTGAAGGCTGCCAAAATAACATAAGATATGACTGTTGCCATACTGCGATTTCCATGCTTTTGAACCACGCTAAACTCATGAATTTGGATCTTATTATAATATCTCAATTGACAACCTCGGTGGCGCAGCGGGCGAAAGTCCGCCTGCGACGCAGAGGTTGCGGATTCGATTCCCGCCTCGGAACAAATTTGTGATCAGCAGAAATTTGTTCCGTTGGTCTGGGTGTTTTCTATATATAATAAAAAATATGTATCTATGTTAGTATATAATGTATTAAATATATCAGTTATTTAGTACCCATAACACAAGTAGGGATTGCAATCCGGAAAAACGGATCCGGTAATCCGGCGGATCCGGCATAATTTAACAGTTACCGGAAGACCGGATCCGGTGCTAGCAGTTTGTGGCAAAATAATAAAGCTGTAGCATGAGTAGGAACTCTTTAAATGCGTTGCGCGTGGTGTTCTTGCGTACGAGTCGTTCGTTCGAGTTCGAGTAAGAGTTCGAGGAGAATACTTGTCTGCTATTCATGATTATTTACTGACAATAAAGCCGACAAGTGTAAAAGCCGAAAGGGGTTTTTCGGCCGCAGGCTATATTTGCAGCTCTATTAAAAACCGTTTAGCTGATGACACAATTAACAATATTTGTTTTCTACGATCTTTTTTACAAAATAAATATTGATATTGAATATTGATTTTATAATGTGTTATTTGTGTTTGAACAGTATTTATGCGTGTCGCTGGATAGTTATTTTTTCAAACAACCACCCCGAAATGAAATAATAGCCAATCGCACCTCGAAACTGCGAGCCGCTGTCGCCGGGCCCTTAAGACAATTACCGGACACCTTGTATAATAGTTCGTACGTAGCCTGAATTAGCAAATTTAACCTGAAAAAATAACGGTTTGTTAAAATAATCAATACTAAAGATGTGAAAATGCCTAATATATCAATGTAAGCATAAAAGTACTAAGTAGGTACCTACAACTAATACCCGAGCAATGCCGTGAGAGGCAACTAGTAATTTAATATCTTAATCTAAAATCTGAAGTGTTTAGTGAATCTGTCAACTATCGGCCTATATAGGATAAACTATGTTATACATATGTATACATACATATGGTTTTTTTTTATAAATAATTATAGAGTTCATGAATAAACTATAGATATAGCATTGGACAGCAACACACATTTTGAAACAGTTATCATCTACGGCCTGTGTCCCATATAGGTACGTTATACAGGCCTGTTGTTTGGCTATCAGCTTTTTACACCCGGTATAATTTGAGAATATAGAACCAATAAAATATTTAATAAATACAACATTTACTTACAAATATTTTATTCAAATGTGAAACAACCTATAATAAAGATATAAATAGAACATTAAAAAACGTTGAAGAAGTAACTGAAAACACAAGCACATTATTTAGAATATTCTCATGGAATGTATTGGACACACTTTAGGGATCATCGAATCACATGTGCATTTAGCGCTCACTAACTTATTCTCTATATTTTCTACCAACATTTTAACATGGCAAATTGGTACTAGGTCACAGTCACAATTTTTGGGTAATTTTTTAGGCGAAGTCTCTGTTTGGTCTTTTTCAATATTATTATCACTCTCTGAATGGTTATCGTTTTTCAATGGTACGGGAATATAGAGTGATTGCTTAAGTAGATCACTGTTAATTTCACGAGGAGGTATTTGTGAGCAACATTCACACCAATCAAGCGGTGCTTCGGTGTTTGAGTAATCAGTGTTCAAGCTAATGTTATCATCAAAGGTATTCGTAGTAGTATGGGCCATCTCAAAAAACTCTCTTGAGTTTTTTAGAACAATGTCTTCTCTGTCGTAACAACTGGCTTCTGTTTCGCAATCTCGTTTTGAATCATCCTCATATAAAGTCTTGTGTATTAGAAAATTATGTAAATACAAATCACCAGTCATTTCAGATGATAGATCGTTGTGGTAATTAGTGGTATCTAAAGGATTTCCTTTCAATATGTAAGACACTTTTTCGTAATATTTATCGTTTGGCAATGATGCTTTTATAATACTATCCATAGCACCATTATCAGCCTGGGCAATTGATTTCATGCAATTGCACGCTCCCAAAGTAGTATCACACGAGCAATCTATGGTATAACCAATGTAAGGTTTATTAGAGAAATTAGCTACGTGTTCACTCTTGGCATCAGTTATTTTGGCATTTTCATCATTTTTACAACATGGAGAAGAATTATTTTGATCACACAAGGAATCAACACGGTTAGTCGGTTGCTTTATTTTAGTGTCTTTAAGAACATAATTAATAGTACATTCAATTCCTTTACATACACATTTTGATGCGTATGCAATATAGGGTACATTGGAAAACTCTATTTTTCCTAATAACTCAGCGTCAACTTTTTTTTCACAGCAATTGCAGTTAGATATATCTATTTTTGAGTTTTTTTGATCACATTCTAATGTTTGAATGTTCTTAGCGTGAGTTTCTAAAGCGTTACAAGCTTTGGACTCCATTCCTAAGTAATCTGGTACTTGCGATGAATTATTTTCTTTAACTAAAGATGTCTGTGGGTTTTGAGAGCAGCAACTAAAGATTGTTTTATCGGTTATTTTATTGTTTATATTCAATAAATCGTTTTCTCTTTCAGGCGCTTCCTCTTTTTGTTTGCTATTTTTATCTTGTATGTTGAGATTTTTACATGCACAAACATCTTTCAAACGTTGAAAATCGTGTTCTATCAAATTGCTAACGTTGTCTAAAACTTCAGGTAAAATAGCCTCATTATTAGTATTATTCGCGGTCAAAACACATGCACATTGTACGCGTTGTATTTTCGTTTTCAAATATTCCTGCAGTAAGCCGTAAGCTCTATTCCAACTTCCTTTAGTCGTTTCTTCTTCTTTCGCACATTTGCATATGATTTTGTTTGTGCTTTCTGTAATAACTTGTCTAACTCTTTTTAGTATCGTGGCAAATAGCTTTTCTTCTTCTTCAGGTGGAATGCATGATGGATTACAGGAAGATTCCTTAAATTCATCCAGTTTTTTCTTAAGATGCTCTTCTAATAAGTGAAATGCATTTTCTTCTAAGTCTTGTGAGTCGTCTAATTTTTGTTTAGCACAGCAAACACAAGATTCTTCTATAATTTTGCTGTCTTTAAAACTTTGCGCATCAAGGCCTTTATCCTTATTGGTTAGTTGGTTTTGGAAAGCAACACCATTAAAATTCTTAAACTCAACAAAGTTTACTTTGCATTCACAGGAAGGCATACTGTTTCGAGATTCTACCATTAAGTTATTTTTTTTGTATAATTGACATTTTTCACATTTTACTCTACTTTCGTCAACAGTATTTGTCTCCTTTGTTTCTATAATTTGTTGTTTGAGTACATTTGTTCCCTCTTTATAACCAATGCTATCTTGGTTTGAACCGCCGAGCTCGTTTTTATTAGTATCCGATTTTTTCATACAAGCTCTATGTTTAACATTACTATCACGAGTCAGTTGCTTTTTTTCAGCTGCTTTTTTAATATTTTTTTTATTTTCTTCGTCCAGTTTAGCACCAAATTTGTTATTGTCATTAGAAGTAACATTTTTATCCAATTTTGATTTGGTTGAGTTGCAATCACCACACTTTTTTTTACATTGTTCTTTTAATTTATCTTGCTCTTCATGCAGAGGTTCTATTTGTTTCGTGGAAGTAACATCAGTAAGAGTAACCCCTAAAAATTTAATATCATATCCACAGTCACAAGGAAAGTTATTTGATTTAATTTTCTTGCTACCATCCTTTTTGCTTTGCAAATTTTGAATCATTTCAGTTGGACTTTTGTTTCCCGTGTCCTTTGTCATTTTCTGAACTCTGTTTTGTTTTTTCGGTCCGTTAGCTGATATTTCGAAACCATTGCCAACTTGGATTACATCATTTTCTTTTTTTAAACTTTTGCAACTACATTTGCAGGGCATACATTCATATGGTTCATTAGGTGGATCTGGTCTTGTATCATCTCTAGTTACACATTTACAAAAATCTTCGTTGCTTTTATCCAAATTAATAGCACCCATATATTCTGATTCGGTTGGTGCAATAAAACCTGGAGTTATATCATTTGGATGACAGTTAGTGTTATAACAAACATCTTTAACTAAATTTGATGTTTTATTTACGTTGTTTGAGTTATAATCTAAGACTTTAAAAGCAGTGCCAGTATCCCCATTAGTATTACTACTGGCCATTTTTTGGTTTTCATATGGTTTAGTCGGTGTTGGTCCATAGCTTTTATTTTTTATTGAACTTGGCCTTATTGGCTCTGATTCTCTTTTAATATCGGGAACCGTGTTTCCATTTTGAACCGTGTCCAATGAAGTAACACATTGACGAGTAATTTTGCTTTCGATATCCTTCTCGCAACTGGGAATATTAGGCTTGTTCTGTGTGTATTCTTTGTAATTTAATGCAATTAATTCACTTCCAGGTAAAAAATTACAACAAGGTATTTCATTCTCACATTCTTTTTCTGTTTCACATAGGTTAGGGTCAGATTTCCTTTTTGCTAATGACTCTAAAAGTTTATCTATTGATGTATTTGAAGGAATTTTATGAAAGCATTTGCAATTACTTTGACATGGCTGTTTTCCTGATGACTTGCTGTTGATTGGTTTTGTCTGTTTTACACTACTTGTTATTTGAGGTATTGGGCCCCTATCGTTTCGACCTTTGTCATCAATAATGGCATCGATTGGAACTTTTTTTTGAATATTTAACTTAGGTGTATCCTTTTGTGAGCACATGCACACATTGATAGCGTATGTTTGCCCAGGTTTTTTGTATGTCTTGTATGTTTTGTCAAATCCGTTGTTTTGAATATTATTAAGTTTTGGCACTTTCTTATGAGAGATGTTGGCTTCTATTTGTTTTTTCTTCAGCGAAGTTGGTCTGCCTAAATTCATGTAATTATTAGGTTGGTTTGAATTCACGGCTTTGTTGGTTTTTTGCTCTTTTTTGACAACTGTATCATCAGGCGCA
Organism: Plemyria rubiginata; assembly: GCA_963576535.1. Taxonomy (NCBI): domain Eukaryota; kingdom Metazoa; phylum Arthropoda; class Insecta; order Lepidoptera; family Geometridae; genus Plemyria; species Plemyria rubiginata. The sequence goes on along the minus strand of OY754908.1, from coordinate 7,615,463 downwards.
TCAGAACTAACATAAGCATTTAGACGATAGTCAGTTTTTCCTGTGACCTAAAATAAAATATTGATTAATTTACATATAAATTTAGATAACTTCGGAGCTTGATATTATATAACACTTACTAACCGACCCTCGTTGGACAATCTTGGTTATCTTCTCTTCCATCAATTTCAAGTCTTGTTTTTTTATTGAATCCTACAAATTATGAAATGTGAACGGACATTAAATTAATATTATTTACCTCCCCATTATCATTAAGAGACTAAGAGCGGGTTTGGCCTTTGCGCATGGTTAGACTAAACTAGTCTATGCCTTTTATAGCATATGCTTTTTAGAGTTCAATCATTCAAGTTTAAGAAAGTAAAAAAACGGAACTATAAGCGTTACTTGGAGCTGGTCGAACGCGCCTTTAGTCAATCATACATTTTCATACGCAGAGTAAGTAACCAATTAATTTTTGATACAAAAAGAGTAGTAGAGCTCTTTGTGAAGGGCTCGGTCGCGGAAATACCTACTACCACTACGTTTTTTCTGCCACCAAGCAGCGTTGCTGTGTTTTGGTTTGAAGAGTGTGGTCGCCGGTGTATTACTGGCACATGAGGCCAGTACATCAGGATGCCTCAACTTGATGGACGCAGGGCAGTGCATCTTAGGGCACGTTCTTATCGTGCGTGGCTTCCGAGGCAATGCTTTGTTATATGTGATGGTTACCACTTAACATCAGGTGGGCCATCTGCTTGTTCCATCGGCTGGTTGTATAAAAAAACAAATTACCTTTCTTAGATCTTCTATCTGCACCCGTAGCTGTGTGACGTCTTGCATAGTCTGCCGCCAATAGGCAGGCGTGTTAGCAGGAGTTGTTGGGCCGTTCACCGGCGCCTGTGCTTGTGCCATCGACATCCGTCTCACTTGAACCGGGTATACAGCTGCAGTGCTTTCTTTACCATAAGCTTCTTAAAAATAAATAACGTATGTTGTTGCTAAATTAATAATGAGAGGTCAATAAATTATTTTTACGGTAAAGAAAATTACCTGTCTGTGGTTTACATTCACAGGGTGGTGGACCAGAGGAGACGATATCCTTTGCTCGCTGCGTGAGCTGGTCGGCACGTTCTTGGAACAGCTGTTCCGCCAGTTTGGTGGCCAGCTTCTGTGCCCGACGTTCTATTGCTCGCTCTTGCCATCCCTCGTTCTCAACCTCGCCTGGATCCGGTATCATTCTTGTTGCATCAGCACATGACTTACCCACCCACTAAAATGCAAATAAAATACTGTCCGACTGTACCGACATTCTACAAGATAAAGTTCATACTACAACTTTTAATAAAAAATCTAAGCGCCGAAAAAGTTGAAAAGCAAAAGCAGTTTAACCTTAGTAACTTCTGCTTAAAATAATGTAAGTTTACTTAAGTAATTTTGAGTCGGCTTTACGTAATTAATTAATTTGCTTGCTTGGCGCCGACTCAAAATTACTACCTAAGTACTCATATTAGTGTAATATACCTACATTCGTTTACTATACTTACATTACTTTAAGGCTTCGGTGACAGCGGCTCGCAATTTCGAGGTGCGATTGGCTATTATTTCATTTTATTTCATTTCGGGGAGGTTGTTTGAAAAAATAACTCTAAAGAAACACGCATAAATACTGTTCGAACACAAATAATACAATAATATAAGGGAAACGTGCCCGAATCAGAAATCATTTTGGTATTAGTATGTTTGGTCTTACATTTACCTAATACCAAAATGATTTCTGACTCAAGCACATTTCCCTTATATTATTGTATTATTTGTGTTCGAACAGTATTTATGCGTGTTTCTTTAGAGTTATATTTTCAAACAACCTCCCCGAAATGAAATAAAATGAAATAATAGCCAATCGCACCTCGAAATTGCGAGCCGCTGTCACCGGACCCTTAAGAACTTAGCAAAAAAAGTTTATTACTTTTAGCTTTTAAATTTTTCCAGAGTACATTTTTCTGTTAAAAAGTTTTATTATTTATTTTTTACTGTGTCGAAATCGGTATCCTACCCTAAGGGCAGGATTTCTTTACAATATATGGCACCAACTGCGAGTATACCCTATCCAGTAAAAAAATATATTATCAAAATTGGACTACTCTGTAAAAGCTAATGCGTGGTAAAACATAAAAAGGAAATATACGCGTTCACTTAAAAACCCCCTCCGTTTTTATTCGTCGGTTAAAAAAAGATAGCTAGCGCTGAGATTTTTATAAAAAAAAATTTAATACAAAATCGTTGTTTATGGAACAACTAGCGACCCGCCCGCGCGCCCCTGCTGTTGCACACGGGTGCACATATCATGCATGTATTATACATATAAACCTTCCTCTTGAATCACTCTATGTATATAAAAAAAACCGCACCAAAATCCGTTGCGTAGTTTTAAAGATTTAAGCATACATAGGGACATGGGGACATAGGGATATATATAGGGACAGAGAAAGCGACTTTGTTTTATACTATGTACTGATAGTGAAGACGAACCTGCGCATGATATTTCTCTATGGAAGTTGCAATAGCTATATCCAGTTCCCCGATCAGCAGTCGAGCAAAGTAATCTCTCAAATTAGTCTTCACAATACTGGCTCGATCCCAGTTATGCTTGTCCTCCAAACATTTGAGCAGCTGGCATGGCATCTGGGTGCCAGTTCCACCCATCTCCGATTGCAATCCACTGAATAAGTCTCCCAGTAAGTTGGACAGTAGTCTGCTGCGCAAGGAAGTACAAGAACAGGACTCCTGGAAAAATGCGATGACGCAGAAACTATGTAGGTACAGTTCCAGAAATATCGATAGGTACATTAGAAATTGATCAACAGAGTTAGCAAATATACCAATATCTTTTCTTCAGGTGTGCAGTGACACAAGGCTGCTAATGAGGCAGTCCTCTTTACTTCTACTGTGGCATCTACAGGTAGCTTGCAACGACACTCCATTATTTTATCCTTCAGTGTTGAGAGTTGGTCTCTCTTCTTTTTTAGCTCATCGATCTTTTCCTGCATGCGACTGTCGCAAGTAGTTTTACAACCTTCTAAATCTTCTATCATTTCCATTTTTTCTTGACGCAAGTTTTCTAGCTGAAAATGCAGGTTAAAAAAAGTGCGCATTAGCCACTGCTCTCAATTGGCAATGAAAATTTCGTATAGAATCTAACAGCGGCGAAAACTTGTAACATATGGAATACGCGCTACTGTTAAATGTGAGTAGGTATATTAATACATTGTGCCAAATATAATGTTTAGCACGTAAGAAAATTGGGGGGATATCAATTTACCGTGCCTGAGGATCAAAGACGTGAAGTATTTTTTTTTAATAAAAGTATCAGTTTAGCTGTCTTATCTAGTTTGTACATTATCATTGTCTAACCATTGTGTTACCTACGTATAAATATTTCGAATAAATATTTTATGACAATCTTATCTGATTTCGAAGTTTAACCCATTCTATATAATATATGTACACTTGCGTTATCATTCCTTATACATTTGGTACAAGTTATTACCAATACTTCAATTCTCTATAAAAGTGAACGCAACATACATTAAAAAGATTTTTTTCATTTATCAAAATATTGGAAACAGATTTTGTTCGAACCTCGTCTCGAATCCGTGCATTTTCAGCGTCTTCTTCTAATAGTTGTTCGGACACCTGCGCGATTTGTTCGCGCAAAGCGCTGAGCTCCGCGCGCATAGCACGCTCTGTTTCATGCGTCAGTGTTTGAGACGACTCCAACTCGCTTTGAAAGTTTATCAGCTTACGACGCGCTTGCTCCTCCTTGAACTAAAAAAAAATGGATTACTGAGGCGTACCTATCTTCATGCTCAAAAATAAACAAGTTAAAGTAAATTTACCTCCTACATACATACACTAAATCACGCCTATTTCCCATAAGGGCAGGCAAAGACCACGGATTTCCTCTTGATATACTCATATATGCTCGTCGGTTTGGGGTTGGTACTATTGGCCTTTCTCTAAAATTTACCTATTTGTACCTATAGATACGCCCGCCGAGGTGTCCCCGTCCCAAAAGTCCCATTTACACTCGCCTGATGCACCTTTTTCGTCAATCTTCTTTCATCCGTCCTCTCTACATGCCCAAACCATCTTAACATACCTTTCTCCACCCTCATCACTACGTCCTCTTGCACTCCACATTTCTCTCTTATCACACTATTACATACTACTACACTACTACAATAAATTTAACTACTACGAAACCGAATTCGCGGGGTAACAATAATTATTTTATAATTTAGAGGAAAACCTCTGACGCACCGTGTACCGACTTTGCCCATATACTTCATACGTCTTGTTTGTTCGATATAAACAGATCAGTGGATATAAAACAAACGGATGTCAAAATTTTGCCGGGTCAGAAGAGGACTGATGTATTCTGACGTGTGTCATAAGAATAATGTGTGACAAGTCAGATCACCTGCAGGTCTCTCTCCAGTTGTGCGGCCCTGCACTGGTGCTCGGCCAGCACTGCATCGGTTTTCGCCGACTCCTCGCTCAGTTTCAGCCGGAGACATGCGCGTTCGCATAACTCCTTCTCTACTAGGCTCAAAGCGGCGCGATCCTTCTCAGCTTTATCCCCCTTTTCTCTCAGCTGTGTTGCTAATGATGTACAAGCATTCTTGTATCCGTTCCGTTCTTCAATAATTTTTTGAATCTGTAGGTAATTTAAAGTTACTCTAATATAGTGCGCGTCACGCAAAAAGAACGCCGGAAGGAGGGGGAGGGGTGTGATGGTGCGAGTATTTCGTAGGTATGTGCAAACACATCCCCTCCACTGTTTTCTAGCGTTATTTTTGGCTGACGCGACATATAGAAACAGCACGGGAGGACGTTGAAAACGCTTTTGTCATAGCTGTAAAAAGTTCAAAAATGTATTTTTATCAAATATAATTTACCTGCTTAGTCAAATCGTCTTCCTTTTCTTCAGTGAGCGTGAGCCGTCTCTGGTATCCCAATTCTAAGTCTCTCCAGGCGCCCTCAGCACGCTCCAGTAACTCCACTCGTTCAGCCTCTCGCCTCGCCAGCATATATGCTCGCATTCGCAGTTCTGCAGTAGTTGTGTCCATCTTCGCTAAGCGCTCGGCACAATCTGAATCCATACAACATGCCTGAAAAGTTAAATGCATTTATGTTTTACCGATAATAATAGCCCAGTCTTTTTTAGATAGTTTAGGGCACCTGCAGGATCGGCCTGCAGTTGTCTAGTAGGAGTGACCCTGCCTTCCGATCGTAAGGTCGCAGGTTTGAATCCGGTATTGCACCAATGGATTTTTCTATAGAAAAATGTATGTGCTCAATGCTAGTGCTCTTAAAATAAGGTGAAGGCAAAACATCGTGAGGAAACCAGTTAGTTAGGAAACAGTCGGCGATGGGCTTGCAACCTGTCACGTATGGAATACTAACTACTGCAAAATGTGGGTATGTGTCAAATATAATGTCTGGACGTACCTTTGACTACCCCCCTTAGACATCCTCAAAGAATCTTGAGTAGTATGTACTTGGCAGAGAACTGAGGAGAAATCTACTGTGCTTGGGGATCAAAGTCGTGAAACTGTTTCTGTTTTTCCTTTTCTGTTGCTAATGCTATACATATAAATATCACCATCATTAAATTCTGTAACTTACTGCCTCAATTTTATTCATAGTGTCCTTTTCTTGCGCCTTTGGTTTTTTCACCGTTTGGCGCACACTGGGCGTATTCTCCATTCGCATCACTATTTTAGTTTCCACAGGCAGTTTGACGATCGGGCCGATAGAGTTAGTACCAAAGCTCATGGAGTGAACATCTTTTGAGTACTTCGACTCGTGTGAACTTTTCACAGAGAGCCCTATCGGAATGCTATTCTTTTGCAGTGCAGAAGTGCATCCTTGAGTTTTTGATTTATTTGTGATAAACCTTAGACAGATTGAGCCGTTGTTAGAAGAGTAATGCGATTATAAAAAAATACATACATTTGAACATGTACGTACATCGGCAAACCCATGTAAGATACCTACACACATAAAGTAACAATGCGTCACTGTGGAAGATTATGCTAATAACAATTATATCTATTCACTTGTAGGTAATATACATTAAATTTATGATTATAAAATATGATTTCATATAATTCCAAGAATCCTATATCTATACATATAAGGTATAGGTAGCCTATAGGTTCATTGGTTTCAAAATAAGGTAATTCTCGTACAAAACTGCGAGCTAAGTCCGCCAATGGCAATGGTTAGGTTAGCAAACCAATAAGAATACCTATTAAAGTTTTCGAGTCAAGCGTGGGTCTATTTCCATTGCTAATAGTCTCATTTGCGTAATGCTGGCCGTCGTACAAATAATTTTAAATAGGTACCAGGAAAACTAGGAACTTGTCATGACTTTGACTGATCTAGGCACGTTCACACATTGATAATAACATAGAAAAATCATTGCCGTTCATTTTGTATCATTTTATAAATAAGTAGGTACCTAGGTAATTTAAGGGTGATTCAATATAGCATTTTAAAATTAAAGCAAAGGCAAAATTTAGGTAACGTTGGAAACTCATAAATTCTGATAAGAGCTACGAATAAACAATTATTTATTTGTAGGATGAGATTTTATTCGTAGGAGATGGCCTGTTATTTCAATTGATAAAAACAAGATGGAGCAAAAGTCATTGTAATAAGTATTTGAGATGTGAGTTTATAAGAACTATAAGTTGTTGCAATACCCATCACAAATAATTTGAGATTTTTAGCCGTCTCAGTTTGCATTGCTTTGCTTTCGGTATTCGTCTGTCTAACACAGTACCTACGTAATTTTCCAAAGCAACCGGTTGGCGGATCTGGAAAGTTGTAGGCCGAACTTGAAAGTCGAATTCGGCTTTGTCGTTTTATCTTGGGCCAAAGTCAAAGGTAACTAATTCAAATAAATTTACGAGCTTGGTATGATAATGAAAACTTACACAATGTGAATTATAGTTTTTGAATTAGCGCTTTCACAACGCGCGTTGCGTGTCCTATCGCCTTTAAGAAAAAACAGTACCGACTCTCCCGTTTCGCTTAGGTAAGTTCTTCGCTGTGGCGAACTTTGGTGGCAGAATCTGGGATTCTTGGTGATTTCCAAAGACATGGCTTACATAGATAAAGAGCTGATGATAATAAGGTGTAATATTTAGAATTGACAACACATAGGCCATTTATTTAGGATCCCAGTTATTTTTTGCATCGGGGCATTTGATTGCTTCACTTTGAACGTTGCTTTGTTGCATACATAGTTAATCGTGGTTAATCGGAACTCCATTCTGGAGGGTGTGTTTTTAGGGTTCCGTACCCAAAAGGTAAAACGAGAACATGGGGTTCTCGTTTACCTACAGACAGACAGACGGACAGCCTTACTAAGGCTCCGTCTGTCCATCCGTCTGTCTGTAAGCTGCATCTCCTGGACCGTGATAGTTAGTTGGAATTTTCACAGATAATGTAGGTATTTCAGTTGCCTCTACCAACAAATACTAAAAAACAGAATAAAATAAATAATTAAGGCGGCTCCCATTCAACAAACGTAATTTTTTGCCGTTTTTATAGATAATAATACGGAACCCTTAGTTCGCGAGTCTGACTCGAATTAGGCCGGTTTTTTTAAGTTGTTGGACAGTGTTGCCTTTTGTACATTGTTAGTACCGAACACTACCCCAAAATAAAACTGTAAAAGCATATTCACACGCATATTCTGGTGGAATGCAAAAAATACAAATAGCACATACATGCAGAGACTGTCCGTATCCCTGTGGCCGAGCTGTTGCCAAGCGAGCACGGCGCAGGCGAGATGCCGCTGTTCGGGCGAGTCGGGGATCATTACACTCACGTCTCGCTCGCGGTCCAGTCGCCTCTGCGCAGCTTTTATTGCACTCTGCAGCAAATATATATTTCATGTGTTTTTCTTGTATACATATGTTATTTTGATACAATTAAAGTTCTTTTTTATTTATATTATATATAACTATTGAAAATAGACATTCCATTCGAGGTTACAGCCTAAGATCAAAGCGCTCAAAAGTAAAAAAATACAATTATGTACACATACAACAGACAAATAAGTAGTATAAAATAAATCAGCTAAAGATTTTCTCTCTTATTTCCCAAGCGATTCTTCCAAGTATTTCATAAGCAAGTGCATAGGATATGGAAACACCCAATCTGTTTAGAGCTAATAGGTCAAATTAGCACCTCTACGATGCTCGCAATAATGGAAAAGCGGATTCCCTCCCTTCCCTACCGATAAAAATGATTTAATTTCATTAGCCGCGTACTGACCAAGCGAGCAGCCTCGCGAGGCTGCCTCGCGAGGCAAATCCTCGGTTGGTCAAGACGTGCCTCGCCCGAGCGTGCCGAGGCCCGAGCCGAGCGTTGTCAGTTTTTGTCGATGCTCAAAGGCGCCTCAGTACGTTTGCCGCGCTCACTCAAGACGATAGTGTTTTGCCTCGCTTATTCGTTGCGTGTTAGTTGTGCGTCTCTATTCGACTTCAAGTTAAACTGAGCGTCGATGCTCACGGTGGCTCGGCCTTGCCGCGCGGGGCAGCCTCGGATTAGAAAACTTACAGACCGAGCCCGCCTCGCGCGGCATGCGTACTGCGGCAAATGTCCGAGGCTGCCTCGCGAAGCTGCTCGCTTGGTCAGTACGCGGCTATTTGTGTAGCTTCATCAATTTTGGTGACAAAAGTACAAATTACCCCCTTATCCAGCATACAAGTCTTTGTGAAACCTACATCTACATTATATCACAAAGCCTTCTATGTTTAGGTGATGACATTGACATGTTAGTGGTTCGTGTTTGTATTTACACAAATTCCTGGATTTTTATAGGTAGATACTGCGTCAGTTTTAAATTAACGCTTCTGTGCGAATTTGAAGTAAATTGTTTGCAAGTTCAGTTGCGTTTCAAAGAAACAATTTGATAGCTATAATAGAAATTTATAGTTGTACTAATGATTTTTTCTGATAAACATAGAGTCTATCAGATAAGTTCATTATTGTCTTTGTGTTATAAAACAATTTTCAGCAGTTATTATACAATATTCTGCTTTTTCTTAGCAAAAACCAACAATTAATTATAGTACCTCTAGGTCCATAGAAGGATTCTTTTCCAGGGCTTTCGAAATGTTCCATAGTATTAGAGAACTGAGAGATGTGGATCTCGTGCCTCCGGGCATGTCATTACTTTTTTCATTATTTTTTGACGGATCCTGAAAACGTGAATAACCTAAAAACGTGTGAGACTAGACTGCTATTTTTGCTAAAATAACAATGAAGATGCTAAAAACAATGAAGAAAACAGCCTCACTGCTCGGCAGACTGCAGCACCAACAGCATCTTGCAGGTCATCGAGTACCTGATAGGTATGACCAGCCCGTAATGAAGTCTTTCATTCGGGTCCTGATCCGATAGTCTCATATTATGAGACTGTGGGATCCGGTACCGAATGAAAGCCACAAAAACTTGCTTACCTGGTTCTCGCTTTTATTATAAATAGGCACTAACATAGCAAATAAGTTAGCCTAAGTTGACTAACAAAATATGGACCAAAATTGGCTGATATAATAAATAAATTATTATAAAATAATAATCCATGTGATGGGCTTTTGCCACAAAGCGATAAAATGATCCATTTGGAAGGTTGCATTTCCACATATTTTTCGAATTACACTTTAATAATCATCCTTAAACTCACTAGTGTTTCAGTATTTCGACTGCTTCGTTGTTCCGCCATCGTGTTAATAAAGTTAGCGATTTTGTATTATTAAGAGATTGCATTTGTAATGCAGAGATTATTGCAAAATTTCTTCCTGAAAATACATTATAAAAATTTTGCCACCATTTTTCCTTCAAATGTTTCAAAACTTCTGTCGTCTTTCACAGAACGTCAATCAGGTTTAATTGTCAGACTATCAAGTATCTATGAAGATTTAATTACACTTTATTTTCATTTCAATAGGTATAATCTTCGAGCATTTCTCGAAGGTATAAATAGACTTTTTGTTATATCCTTATGTTGACTACAAAAATTGGCTTTAAAGCCAAGGAATTTTTGTACGTAAATTCCTTGGTTGAAGCATCTATTTGTTTGGTTTTGTAGGCTTAATGCAGATCAGTGGTTTAATTTACTAAATGATACAGATCAGTGCTATCTACACAGCTTTTTCATTTTAATTGTTTATCTAGTGTTACTTTGTGGTGTGTTGTGTAATTTACGGTGGTATTTTAACGGATTGTTCTTCTGAGATTTTAAGCAACTCCTCCGTTGCCACTTTGGACGTTTATCGGTTTTTTTTTTTACTTAATTATCAAAGAAAGTGTCCTGATTTATTTAGTTACGTATTAGACATTGTCTTTTATTAAACAAACATTTGCCTTATAAAATACTCTCTTGTATTGTTTATACTGACTGTACTTTAGTAAAATCTCACTCATGAACCTATTAGGAATAATTAAAATTGTTATAAAAAAATTTCATAGACCCATTGGGACATAGAAATGGACCTCTGGAAATAAACCCTTTGTTTATACCTCGAAATCTACCTTCGTTGTAAAAAATACTGAAAACATTGCTATGAGTAGAAAAATAGGGGTCGCATTCATTTTTAATTGAACACAGAATTCACACAATAAAATTAGACCTTGTATAAGAAACCACGTACCCATATGAAGTAATAATTATGTTTCGATTATCAATCTATATATCTATATATATATATATATATATATATATATATATATATATATATATATATATATATATATATATATATATATATACAATAAATATTTCTTATTTCTTATTTATTCAATCAAAAAGCAAAAAGAGCTTATCGCTAAATAACATTTAGCTGGAGCTTTTTACCCCCAGTCAGTACAGCAATACGGCGAAGCGCCACCACGCCGTGCTCTACTAGGTAGGTAGTCATATTTAAAGCCAACAACGTGCGCGCGCGCAGCAGTAAAAGGGAGTTATAGCACTCGTGCAGAGTCGCTGCTTATCGAGCGCTCTGCGCACGTGACCCGCCCTATAGATTATCGCGAGTACTTTTTTACATTAAAATGAAGATTCCTATAGAGCACTGAGGCACCAGAGCTGATTGTTTCTTTTCCAATATTAAATCATAGATATTTTTTTAATTACTCAATTAAATTATCAAAATGGTGAGTGGAAATAAAGACGTAAGCGACCCCAAAAAAGTGCCCCCAAAAAATCGTGAGAAAAAAACGAACAACTACAAACGTGCAAATTTTTTCTCGAAAACATGGTTTGTCTGGATGATGCCTACCTTCTGGAGGGGATACAAGCGGGACCTATACGACGCTGACCTCACCTATCCCAAGGATAACCATCTCTCTGACAAGCTTGGAGACCGACTTGAAAAGTAAGTCCATAGCCATTTTAATTAAGCCATCTTTAGATAAATTATGTACTTATCATGGTGTTCTTAGAATGGTCGTTTTCAGAAACCGTTGCAATGACAATACAAAGGATCAATAATGTTGACCTTTGACTACAAGGTGATACGCAAAAAATTAATAAGCAAGTGGGTACATTATATAATAATAATTATTGTGTGTATTGAAAGCATTAACTGCAGCATCAGGGCCAGCACGACACGATCAAATTGTTAAAATCAATATCTATTGAGTATCTGAAACTTAAAAAAATTTATCTATAGTAAGTACTTAAACAGCTTTTTCCCTATTTTTTATTTCTTAGAAAGCAAAAGCAAGTTTCACTATAGGTATTATATTTAGTAGCTAGATATACACCCATCCCTTTCCCGGGGCGTTGGCATCCTCGGCAGTTTCAAGTTATTTCTCCTTCTTTTTCTCAAAGGCTAGAATGTGAGCAATAACCCTTAACCGAGGCTCTTAACTCAGCCGGCGCCAAACCGGACTCAAGTACAAATACTGTGAAAAACAGGAATGAAAGCAATAAGTCTAAAATAGGCCTACGCGGGAACGTGTGAGCAGACTATACGCGGCTGAAGACCTACCTAAATAAATTAGTAGCATAGGAATATTAATAGTGGCGGCCAACTAATTAGAAATGACGAAAATGACCATAAAATATTCTTTGATCATTTTATATACATATAAATAAATAAATAAAATTTCTATCTAGATAGTGCTGTTTCAAACGAAAGTCCACCAATTATCATTATTATTAACCGACTGGATTCATTATAACTTATAAGTCAATACATTTCATCTGCGTCTGCGGCGGAGTACGCAAGGCAGATGTAGATCTTATCAGATCCTGGCGTTTTGACAAATTATCGCTACCAGCGGTTTCAGGTTTTTCTTCCGTCTCGAAACGGTTAAACACTTGATCGTATGCAGCGTCCTTTTAATTTTATTTGACATTCTTCTTGAAGTAGAGAGTAGTAGAGTATGCGAGTATGGTATGTATGTATATGTACACATATACTAGGATTACTAGAATTGAAAAAAAAAATACCCTAAAAATAAAACAAACATGATGGGACCAATTTTGAATTGAAGTAATCTCTATGAAATCACCGAAGTTTGTTAATTATTAGCAAAGATTAAGTATGCGTATAAAAATAACATGCGCAAAATTACAGTATTTTCAGTCTGAGCTCTTTCTTCCTCTTTCAAGAAAAAACCGATTTCAAATCATAGGCTTAAGAAGCTCTTTCGCTGCTTGCGCTTTTGTAATGTGTTTCTTAACTCATTGTGTCAAATGCACTGGAAAATACACTCATTCTACTATAACTCAAAAACTGCTGAAAAGATCTGACTCAAATTGAAATGGGACCACATAAAAGGCACCTGCTCTCATTTTAAAAAAGAATACTCAAAATTGGTTCACCCAGGAAAAAATTTCGAAGTAACAAATTACATTGAAAAAAAACATTGAGAATCTCCTCCTTTTTTTGAAGTCGGTTAAAAAGCAGTCGTTGTCATTAGTCTGTGTGGAGTCGGTAGCGACAAATATCGCCTTTTGGCGGCTACCTGAATCACATAGGTACAAAACGAAGTAGCAGTATTAAGCGCATCACAGACGGCGAAATTACTATAATATGTCATCTTAAGCTAAAATATCGCTCCCTATACAATTACTATGAGCCATCACAGACGGTTAAGTTAATATATATTAACATATTACAGTATCTTAAGATACCGACCGATAGGGCGACTCGTATCTTAAGATGCCATCTTAAGATACGAAATATATCGCACATACAGGGTGTGCAGTTTGGTTGGAAACATGAAAACAATTTACATGAAAATACTAGCGGAAACCGTGGCTTTGCTCGCGCACGTTCTCTTTGATTTCTTTTAACCTTTCTATATAGGAACCTACTTTATTAAATATTCTCTACATAGTCGGCGGGCCGCTCTCTTTTGCCTTTTATATTAGACTTGTTGCGCCCCGCGGTTTCAGCCGTTCCGGCGTGAAAGAGTAACAAACATCCATCCATCCATACTTACAAACTTTCGCGTTTATAATATTAGTAGGATTACGCTCTTAGAGCTTGAACTTTGGAAACCGCTGAAATAATCAATACATACGAAATTTCATGCAAATATAGGTATATCCAAAGAATAAAAAGTTTTATAAAATTTTCCATCCCCAATTTGAGGGTTGAATTTTGATAAATCCTTAGTGGACGCATCCATTATTTTGCACACCCTGTATACGGTGTTTAAATAAAAATACGTTTGACACCTTTGGCGTTTTTCAACAGAATGAGACCTTAATATATATGAGCGTATCTTAGCCGTGTGTGATACCTTAAGTTACTATAATATTTTATGTTACGATATCGTAACATGAAATATTATAGTATCTTCGCCGTCTGTGACGCGCTTTAATATGATATGCAAGTAGGTAATTATTATGGAATAGATATGTACTACAGCGTGATGAATAAATAAATCTCCAATGCAGGATATGTGTAATTAGATATCACATTCATTGGTCGTATGACGCACAATGAACTTAGAACACATTACATACCAATAAATACTCCCCCCGCCCGCCATTAGAACGCGATAAAACCAGGTAAGCACCATCACCTACTACGAGCCACGCTTAGGTTATTCAAAGAAGACAGAATTACGTAAAATAAGATGAAAAACTTGTCTGCTGATTTTTGTTGGTTCATGAGATCAAGGTTTGCAAATTTTTATCTAAATCCTTATTTTATGACAGTGATGCGACCTCTACTATATCGGCTGTACCTACCTACATCCATTTGCAATGGCTGATTATTTTAGGAACTATAAACAATTTTGAATTGTGTAGCCTAATCGAATCGAATTATATTTAAGCTTTTTTAAATAGTTACATACAGTGGTAATTTAAATCATCACCTTCCTTTGGAAATGCAGCACTTCCTTGGCCGTCTATTTGTTATTTGATTTGCATAAATTCAATCAGAGAATTCAGTATAAATATTATAAAGTTACTACTAAACCTAAATATATTTTTTTATGATAGGTACTTGCGGTAACGGTACTTTTTGTCGCTTCCAACTCCTGCGATGTCTCGACTGACTAGTAAGCCTTACCTATTAATTAATTATTTCGTCTCTTACTTTACACAAAACAAAGCCATAAATATGTTCAATTAAAGTAGGTAAACATAGCGTAACAATTAAGATTATTGAATCAACTTTGAAAAGTGTACAACGTACTTTGAATAAAAATATTAATATATGTAATAAAAAAATTTGACGACATTATAAAAATTACCATATCGACTTTTATATCACCAATGAGACCACACAAAAGCTAATATGTACCTCTCGCTCGCACGTTTCGACATTTTGAAGTTTCAAAAAGTTATAGAATTTGTCAAATGACAGCGATTCAAATAATTGAATCGCAATAAGACATGGTACGGCCCCAGGACAAAGCTTGGTGTGGTGGCATCAGCACTCCATAAAATGTAGTCTGACTAAATGGGCGCTAAGTATTTCACACCTGTTGGGTAGGTGACATTAACAAACTAATGGTAATATATAGATACAATAAATGATACTACGGTATCTTCGTATGTTGGTTTCTGAGAAAAGGCCCACAAACAACTGCGTATTAACTAAACTTTCCTGCATAATAATTTTATTTCAAAAGTGAAATCAGTGACGTAAACAAGGTAGCAATTTTTATTTACATTGTAAATATGATGTGCTAGCAATGATGTTGAATGAAGCTCAAGAAGTAAAAAGTATATAACAGATAATTCCCATAGCTTATGGTAGGTACCTAGTGCATTTGAAAAAACACTCAGGGCTTTGTTTTTTACGAGCGTTTTTTAAAATGGGGTTTAAGGCGTTGACAACGCCTAATGTACCTCTCGCTAGCACGATTCTTCATTTTTAAATATATAAAATCACAAATCTCAATTTTGAAAAATCGCAAACAACCATTTTCTGTGCAATCACACTGCACACATTTTGGTAAAAATTTCATTTTGATTGATGCAAGTTTTCCTACTCAAAAGTGTACGAAAACTAGAAAAGCAAACTTTTAAGTAGGAAAACTTGTATCGATCAAAATGATTTTTTTACTAAAATGTGCGCAATGTGATTGATTGCACACAAAATGGTTGTTTGCGATTTTTCGAAAATGGGTTTGGTGAATTTATATCTTTCAACAAGTCGAAACGTGCGAGCGATAGTCACATTAGCTCCTGTTTGTGTTCTGATTCAGGATGCCTATCTATTATATTTTTTATAATTAACTAAAATATTTAGTTTTTTTATTGGTAATATTCATACAGCACGAAGGTTGACGTAATTATTTTGACAGTAATGAAGGTTGAAGCCACTTAAGGTCAGTGGTTGAAGCTCTATTACGTAGTATCCAAATTCCTTGCTCTAAATCAAAGTCTCTACTTCACAGGCGTGTTCTGCGATTCTGAGTCCTGTGTTTGCGTTTTACATTACGTCCTACAATGGGAAATTCAATCGCGCGTCCGGACGCGCGTTTAGATCGCGCCTCTCCGTCTCCGCTGCGGAACAAAATAAATAATAGTACTACATCGCTGTAGCAAAGGTATCGTATTGACATTTGATTTACTATTATTACTACATAATACCTTTACTTGTCCTACAACTGCAAGTCAAGGCGTTCTGGATGCGTAGGTAGGTACTTAGTGTATTTCCCAGTAATTCCTCTTTTTGCGTGCTTTTAATTTTTTCCCCTCTACCACTACCGACCTTTTCTCCTATGAATTGATAAAGCAATTTACAGAACGGGGTCAAAGAAAGGAAAAAGAAGCGTAATTGTAGTTTCCTGTCCAATTCATTCTGTTCCCGGTAATTGTGATTACAGGGTACTACTACCTACCTCCCATCTCATTGGGTAATGTCCACGGCGGCGGCGGCTTCGATATGCTTCGTACTATGCAGGAACTCCGCTGTTATTAACCAATTCAGAACACAATGAGAGTAGACCAGACGTTTATCCGCAAATATTATGAAATACCGTACAGACGCTGTCTCGTTTGCTTAGTTAGACCATTGATAATGAGCGTATAAAATTATTTTTACATACATAAAATATGAAATGATACATAAATTTTTTTCATCCAAATGATAACATTTAATTTCAACATGAGAGATACTGGTGTCGGTTACAGTCGATTATGTTGTTGCATTATCCTTTTCTTTTTTTTTTTGACGCTGGGAAAAATGCATTACGCATTCCCCCCCATTGGAGGATGGGAGGGATATGTGGGGATACCGGGGAGTCGGTTTCCGCTACCGGTATACCCACTAAACAACCCAGCGGAACTCCCGCATCGTCTTTGTTGGAGGGGAACTGGGAAACTGGCAGAGCCTTTTCATCCAGTCCCCCGCCGACGACCGCCCGCCTTTACAGCGGGGCCCGCAAATGTCCCCACCTTTACGGCGGGGCCCGCACGCCCCCCCCCCCTTTGCAGGGTAAAACCGCGAGTGCTCGGCCGTTCCCGCCCGACGGGAGTGGTGAATATGTGCAATGCGGGAGAAGGTGCCCCCAGGTCTTCTCCCGCTATTCACCACGTAGCGGCGCGAGAAGTTAAGGCGTCTCTCGCGCGGGCTCTACCGCCTCGTCCGTCCGGGCTGCCCAAAAAGCCCAGAGCCACCTGGGCAGACCTTCTGGTCTGCCTAGGTGGGTCTGGGCTGTTTGCCTCATCACACTGTGCCCTCTGCTAATCAGAGGGACACGTGGAGAGGCCCACCGTGTCGGATTATTAGCCACCATGAAACACGTCCGCAGTACTCTGCAGGCGTGTTTCATGGTGTTACCAAGGTGCACCACGAGGAGGTTACCCGACCCGACCGTTAGCACCCCTTACCCGACCTAGCACCCCAACATTGTTGCATTATCCTAAACTAACCTAATCTGACAGCTCTAAAATTATAGCCGTCTTTGTTGTTTTGGTCTTTTAAAAAAGGATGGCAATATTTTTAGTGCTGTCAAATTAGGGTAAGTTTGGAAAATTTAACAACAGAATTGATACCACTACCAACAACATTGAATGTTATTTTAAAGTTATTAATGTTCTCACTAATTATTCTATTTTTTTTATAGTTATACCTAGTTGCTACAAGGTCTAGTGCCTGCACGAAAGGGAAGTACTCGTAGGTACTAATCAAGGTGATGTGACTCTTTAACGCACCGCATTGTGTGCACATCTTATTGTTAGGTTAAGTAGGAGATTGACTGAACGAACCAGCCAAGTGGGATGTGTCATTGTGTGATAAAGCTGGATCATATCTACGCATGTGTCATGAACATAACATTATTAGTACGATACTGGCGCAGGACTATACAGTGTAATTCAATTGTGCAGGATCAAACTCAAACGCCAATTTAGGGTCCGATTTAATGGAGAATACGGTGCAGCTTGTGATATTATAATTGTAAGGCATACCATTACTAATATAAAAATACTTCAATTTATAATTATTACGGGATTGAACGAACTCACCTGAGTGATGTTCTATCCTGATTATTTAAGTACTCATTCTGGGATGATTAACTTACGAAAAATTTCTCTAGTCTTACTCGTAGCTTTGAAACGTAGTAAGGTAATTCAAAATGTTGTACAGTCGTGGTCCGAGGGCCATCTTTTGGTACGAGTATGTGCGTGCCTCCTACCCGATGGACTGACGACATTGTTAGGATCGCGGGTAGTCGGTGGATGGAAAGGGCTCAGAATCGTTCTTCCTGGAAGCGGATAGGGGAGGCCTATGTCCAGCAGTGGACTTCTGTGGGCTGTTGATGATGATGATGATGATGTGCGTGCTGTGTGTAATGTTTATTCATTAAGGAAAGTACAAAATACTAGCCCAACTAACTGATTACGCAGACATACACACGTTTTGATATTCTTTTATACTTAGGCATGCTTCAATTGCATGACTCAATCGTGTTATTTATTAAAATTTCCAGACGTTTTCAATAAGCAAATATGCATAAGTATTGTTATAATTATAAACCTATTCATTTTGTTCTAAGATGTGTACCATATGTTTAATCTATCTGTGTATACTAAAAATCATATAATATTTAGTTCTTTTTTTTTTTACTTTATTTTACTTTTTTTTTTATTTAGTATGGTCAAAATAAACCTAATAATAATAATTAAATATATCTAATTTCACTAACTAGCACCGCATTGGAGCTACCGTAAAAGTGATAAACGAAGAATTGCAAAGATGAGAACATTTTGTATGACTCCGCTACCATTTAAAACACATTAAGAAATTCAAATTAAGTTTTTTACGTTTCAATAATGGCCAATTCCGGTAACTTTGTAGGCCACCCAAAGTCAACATACCTATCCACTACGAAATCTTATCAATTAACAATTGGCCAACTGATTTGACCTCCTGCCGACACAGTACTCTCACTCGCTCATCGCGGAGTCCAGTCACGGATATCATCGTTAGAAAAATTGTAGACAGTGCCAGGTACTTTAAACTCCTTATTTTTTACCCAGCAAAGCAAAAGAAATGAGTAGTGATATAACAGCTTATTAGCACTCCCATTTACTTCTGTTTTTCAAGTACGTGCGTGCGTGCCTATAGGGGCCTTATAGATCTACAATGTTTGTAAAGAAAGCAGAAGATACTTATAAAGTTTATATAACACTTTTGGTGCAGTCCTCATTTTGTTAGTTGAAGCGTTCTTGGTTCTTGGGCCTAGTTGCTTTTTAGTTTAAAACAGTTTGTTAGTTACAAAGTATTTTAATTCGACGGACTGCGCCGAGGTCTATAGCTACCATACGATGAACATACATGAGCATAATTTTACTAAAAATTAAACACATCTAGAGAATAAGAATTTATATAGTGCTATAATTTTGTACAGGTTTTCTTTATGTTTTTTAGTGCAGGCACTACTAACTAGCCTAAGCATGAAAGAATAAATATTCGTGTAAAAACAACAGTTTTACGACTTATCCCGACGCATGGTATAATATATCCCCTCAGATCAATTACTACCAAGTACTAACTCCAGATGTCTAAGGAGGTATGTCAGAGGTACGAAAAAAAGGCAAAGATATTGAAGCAAACTGTGTCGTGCAGACGACACTTAGATTTGCTAGGCTGCATATTTATTACTGCTGCAGCAAAGCTGGTTCGTGGGATCATACAGCAATTTATAATTCATACAAATGTGCACGCACACTCGACACGCTAGCCGTTGACCCTTCTCAAGGGTATTGTCATATTACAACGGGACGAGCACGGATCGACAGACTTGTATGGGCAAATAAGTAAAGATACTCTTCCGCACTGGTATATTTGAGAATACAGTTTGTGTAGGTATGTATTTATTGGTCTGTCTTTAGTTACTATAAACCCAAGCATTTGAAACAGATAATTAAACCTTTTTATGCATATTAAATAACTTTGGTACACCGACAAGGCCGTAACCTATAATTAGGTACAAGGAACTAACTAGAATTCTACAAGTTTCTGATCAACAATTTTACAACTATGTTATTTTTGACGACCTCAGTGGCGCAGCGGGCGAGAGTCCGCCTGCGACACTAGAGGTTGTGGGTTCGATTCCCGCCGGAACAAATTTGTGTACGTTCTGCAGAAATTTATTCCAATGGTCTAGGTGTTTTCTATGTATAACAAAAATATCTAACTATGTAAGTATTTTTTGTATTAAATATATCAGCTATCTAGTACCCATAACACAAGCTTTGGGTAGCTTACTTTGGGGCTAGATGGTGCTGTGTGGATTGTCCAGTATTATTTATTTATTTTGTAACAGATTTGTAGGATTGTAACGTGTATTCGTAGGACCCAGATGATAATAATTAGCGAAAGGTTGTCAGGAAATGGATGCGACGCCGACGCGCTGAAGGTTGCTGATGATTGCATTGCATTCTGCCGGAGTAGGGTACCTACCTACCTATATACTGCTTTTAGGTACTCTGTGAGTCTCTATGGTATGGGCAGTATGAGTATGCCAGTGTGTGAAACTGCGTTTTGCTATACAATGCTTAATACGAAGATAAGCTTACTACTATATTGTGTTGCACCTATGTAAGTTTATCGCATTATACTGCATTGCAGTTACTGGTCGTAGATAATTTTTTTTTATATATTAGATACTGCTTTCTGATGCAACAAGCAGTTTGCCAAAATGATGTTAAGGGTCCGGCGACAGCGGCTCGCAATTTCGAGGTGCGATTGGCTATTATTTCATTTCGGGGAGGTTGTTTGAAAGAATAAATCTAAAGTGACACGCATAAATACTGTTCGAACACAAATAATACAATAATGTAAGGGAAATGTGCTTGAGTCAGATATCATTTTGGTATTAGGTAAACGTAAGACCAAACATACTAATACCAAAATGATTTCTGATTCGGGCATGTTTCCCGTATATTATTGTATTATTTGTGTTCGAACAGTATTTATGCGTGCCACTTTATAGTTATTCTTTCAAACAACCTCCCCGAAATGAAATAAAATGAAATAATAGCCAATCGCACCTCGGAATTGCGAGCCGCTGTCGCCGGAGCCTTAAGTAGTAACCATCACCCATAATAAAGCATTAACTCGTAAGTCACGCACGATATGAACTTGCTCTATATACCATGCACACTACATATACATGCCATGCCCGCAGAGTCATCAAATTGAGGCATATGTTAAGCCTCATGTGTCTGTATTTCTACCGGCTTTGCGGCACCAGACTATTCAAACCGAAACACAGAAACGCTGTGGATGGCAGAAATAGCATGGCGGAAATACTTCCCGGCCCTTCTTCACAAAGAGCCACCACTCTTATAATGATACAAACTATCACATTGCGTTAGATTTATCAGTTTCTGGTTGTTTCTATGCGGGAACTGCTACCACTATAATTACAAAATAACTTGAATAAGTATTTATTTCGTAAGTAATAGCTAAATCACTGACTAGTTCAACGGCAGCAGTGGCGGCGCAAGCTATAATTTCGAAATGAAACTAATTGCGACTGAACTATGTAGATGACCATGCGCACGAGAAAAAACCTGAACATGCATTAACAGCCTTGATATCAATATAGTCAATAAGTCTTCCACAACGTTATTTCCATACAATTGAGGTCAACGCGGATGGATTCTGCAACGTCGCTACATCAACCTATAATAGTAGAGGTGCCTAGCCTACGTACCTGCTATGTAGTATTTATACTCATATTTATTGTGTAGATAAAGTAATGATACAAGTGTATAGCGCTTTGTTTATACTTATAATAGCGACCCGTCCGCGCGCACCTGCATCGCACGTGTGCACATATCATGCATGTATTATACATATAAACCTTCCTCTTGAATCACTCTATCTATTAAAAAAACCGCATCAAAATCCGTTGCGTAGTTTTAAAGATTTAAGCATACATAGGGACATGGGGACATAGGGACAGAGAAAGCGACTTTGTTTTATACTATGTAGTGATAATAGTGATAATGATGCAAGTAAACACAACCAAAAAGCCCTTCACTCTTTTTTAAACAACGTTCATATTTCGACTGTATTTTGATGTTGGTTACCTCAGAACTTTTTGCTGGGTAGACCGATTTTGATTATTCTTTTTTAATCGAAAGATGGTGCTTTTCATTTGAATCCTAGTACTGTGTGAGTTATGTGTGTATTTGAAGTCGGTTTTTTCTTGAAAGAGTTATTAGTGAATCTGAAATAAAACTGACATAAACTGTTAACTGTTTCAGGACTATAAAAGGGCTTATAAAAGTAGTGTCAAAGCGTACTAATAAATATTTGGCTCAAGAACCAATATATGTATTTGGATAAGTGGTGGTTCAAAATCCTAAATTTAAAGTAACTAGTTTGATTGTAATCTGTGATTTTAAATAAATAATTATTAAGGCTACATACATTCTAATAATATATTTATTGAGCTATACTTATAATAAACATCAGGTGGACCATCTGCTTGTTCCATCAGCTAGTTGTATAAAAAAAAAAAAAAAAAAAAAAAAAAATAAGTTCATAAACGAATGTAAGTATACCTAAGTATACTTACATTCGCTTAGCCGCCTCAGAAATGAGGCGGCTTTATGTACGTAAATAAATTAATTTGCTTGTCCGACATAGAGGTATATTTTATCCAGTAAAAAAAGAATTATTAAAATCGGGTTTCTCTGTAAAAAGTTGTGCGCGGTTATACTCGTACGTACATTACAATCAGTGTTTGAACAATGAATCCCTGTTTTCCTACCCTTAGAATTTTAGGGTTAGAATTTTTTTTCAATTTTCAATTTATATGGGACCTTTTTGGGGTTATACCCTTTTCAATCAAAATAGAATTACCAAAGTCGGTCAACTCTGTAAAAAGTTATGCGCGGTCATACATAAAAAAATAAACGCGTTGAATTGAGAACCTCCTCCGTTTTTGTTTTCGTCACACCCTATTTCATATAATTATAATACCTAACTTTTTTTTTCCTTAACAACCCCTTACACGGCCTATGTATAATATTACCAACAAATATTGATGATACAACCCACCAAATTCCATGCAGATTGGATTAACGCTTCGGCAGTTATGCTAATGCTCGGGCAAACATAATAATATGTATATCATACTATAGGTATACAACGCCAATTCCAAGTTAGGCGAAGTACCGAAGTCAGCATAAATTCACTTCAATAACAAATAAGTAGTAATCGTGCGTGACATACGAGGCAATGCTTTGTTAGAGATGATGATTACCGCTTAACCTCAGGTGGGCTATCCGATTGTTCCATCACAAAGTTGTGAAAAAAAATCCATAAGAAAATTACGTATTTACATATAATTTTATGAAATGTATTATGACAAAGGAACAAAATAGAAAAAAATTGGAGATTTTAGATAACATAGTAACGAACCAAGTGTAGTTATCGTATTTCTAGTCCAAAAACAATTGGACTGATATGACAAATTATAGAAAAGTGGATGACGAAAACGATGATAATGATTTAAATGTAAAATTTTACAAAAAACGTATGCGGTTTTACAACAAAAAAAAACATTTTCAACTGCTACTTTGCTTTCCACTACGCCTCCCCCTAAAACAAGAAATCATCAATCGATACCTACTAACCTAGAAACTTATGTACAAATAGTTTACACACTTGAGATTCTACCGTTGTTTGCTTGCCAAGTAAAGACAATATTAACTCATCCCACGAATCGTCGGCCAACGGACTATAGCAATAAGCACCGGTTTTCAATTTTTTCGATCACATTGGCTATTATAACTAGGCGTCCTAACGCTACATTATCACTAGTGGTTCGCCCCGAACTGAGATTTCCTGATACGATCTTTTTTTTTTGGCTTCTCAAATATCTCCATATCTTAATAATTCTTGACAAACATACATAACATACATCTACATATAACATGTCAAATCACCCAAGTTAACTGTAAGATTTTCGTTCGCTTCGCTCACTCAATCAATTAGATTATAATGTGAAAAGACAAAAATCTTTATCAAGTATCAATATTATCCTCTTACCCGATGGACTGACGACATCGTGTATATCGCGGGAAGTCGGTGGATGGAGAGAGTGATGTACGCAGAATCGTTCTTCCTAGAAATTTGACTTCTCGCACTGATGGTGATGAACAATATTATTGTAAAATGATTATTTTTATCAATGTCAATCGGATCGTGAAGGCAAATATATGTAGGTAGGTAGGTACTATTTAATTTCCCACCTACCACGATACCTAGATTTTAGACAAACATTTGCTGAACAATAAAAAATAAGAGTAGGTACTCGTACATACAGCAGGTATATGGTACTCGTACATACATGGTAGGTTTTGTCAGCGGCGAACAAGTAAACCCCTGCCTGACGAACCATGTGCGTTGCGCAGATTGAAATGAGAGGTGTATCTGCGCAGCTTAGCCACGTGATTCTTCAGGAGTCACAAGTAGAGGTATACCTACTATTAGTTCGTGCAGTACTATTATTTTTCGTCTGCGCCCTTCAAAAGACATCAACGCGTACGCGCACTATGTAATTTTCAATACGTAGGTATGTACCTAGCGAAATATCTAGGACTAGTAGCGCCCTGCGGTTTCACCCGTGTAGTTTTAAATCCCGGTATTCCCACGGGATAAAAAGCCTATATGTTATTCCCGACTATTATATATCCCTGTGCCAATTTTCACCAAGATCCGTTCAGCCGTTCTGGAGTTATAGAGTAACAAACATCCATTCTTCCATCCATCCATCCATACTCACAAACTTTCACATTTATAATATTAGTATGATTTTATATTTTTAAAGCGATTAGCTAATGTTACCTATCGCTTGAACATTTTGATATTTTGAAAGATGTATAACAACTGACTTTTTTTATAAAAAAAACAATCAAACAAGGTTTGTGCAATCACTTGCACATAGTTCCAGGCGCGGTCCACAGGGGGGTTCAAAAGGGACATAGGGGAAGCACTCACGCAGAAGCTGCTGAAAAGGTACAATCAGCTGTAAATGAAGTCTATGATTGGACGATTAAATGGCGAATGAAACTTAATGAATCCAAGTCGGTTCATATCAACTTCAGTAACAAGAAAGAACAGTACTATGCGGTATTCATTAACAATAAAATAATACCATACGAAAACACTGCAAAATACCTAGGTATGACGCTTGACGCGAAACTGCGCTGGAAAGCACACGTCAAGAAGAAAAAACAAGAATTAGAATTACGCTACAAAAGGATGTACTGGCTGCTTGGAAGACAATCCGCTCTGTCAGTGCATAACAAGCTTTTGTTGTACAAACAAGTCCTAATGCCAGTATGGACGTATGGTATACAGCTGTGGGGCTGTACCTGTAAAAGCAACATTGAAATAATACAGCAATTTCAAAATAAAGTACTGAGAGGCATTGTCAATGCACCTTGGTACGTGAGAAACGATGATCTGCACCGGGACCTTCAGATTGAATTCGTTCATAAATTAGTTAAAAAATACGCAGAAGCTCACGAAAAAAGACTTCTTCATCACGTGAACGTCGAGGCCATCCAGCTCCTCGACATCACAGACAAAGTGAGAAGACTCAAAAGAACCAAACCTTTTGAGTTAGTGCAGTGACAAACCTAATATTGTGTAGTGATAGTGCTACTTTTAATGAACACAAGAACAATGTGTCGCCTTAAGTACTCAGAGACTGTAAGAAAAGTGCCAATGGACACATTCTTAGTGATACTTATTCTATAAAATTAAGTCAAAACAAAATTACTCATTAGCCTACTTGGCTAGATTGTAATGATATTAGGGTACCGCATCTCATGCGCTAAACTAATTTAGTAAAAAAAAAAAAAAGAGAGGGACATGAGCACCGACAAGCGATGGCGGTGGTGGTCTGGTTTTTGGACTTTAGCCTGCCCCACAAGGGGCAGGAAGTGCCACCAGTGTTTTAACAATTCAGTAGACTCTTTCAGCTGTTAGCGTCACCTACCTAAGTTTCTTGCCAGTTTTTCTGAGGAGAATCTACAGGTACTAGTTCCACGTGACCAAAGCCTTTTGGTCACGTGGAACTAGTACCTCTAGATTTACCTAGTTTTAAGACGTTTCAAAGTGATCCTTGTGTTTTCATTAAAATAGGTACCTTTTGTCTTTGACATACTTTGGATGAATCTAGCATGCTCTATCGGCGGTCCATATATGGACTGGTAGCAGAGAGTTGTAGACATGGCAAGAGTTCTATATTATGATATCATCATGTGACATGGTCGAATACCGACAAAAATTCTTAGAAAAAAAACATTGCAGTTAATAGGATCGCAATCAAGTTCTATGGTACGGCCCCTGTCTTACCTACTGTGCACAGAACCGTGAGTTGATTAGCATGGCTTGTGTAAGTGTCATTGGCAGTCTCTGATCACGTTTGCCTTTGAATCCATATAATAACTAGTGGCTCTGGGAGCTGTAGACCTCGCGAGCATACTAAAAGTGAGCTATTTGAGGAATGTAATGTGCAATTGCATTTTCCATATTGTGATTTTTTTGATCTTTTTGATTTTTTTTGCATCATCTTGTGTAGAATGAGGTTCTTTGTATTTCTCTCAAATTTTATTGAAAACCATCGATTGTTTGATGAGCTATCCTGTTCATCATGCTGAAGATCCTTATCAGATCTTCGCCAAACTTTTATGAGACCAATTTATAGTTACTACCTTTCAAATAAAAAAAGAATAATCGAAATCGGATCTCATTTGGTGGAGATATCCAGTATATCAAATAGCCCCCTTTTTGCCCTTTTTTTGGGGGAAGTACCCCTCCAATCAAAAATCCCCGACGACAAAAAAATTCTAATAAGTCATATAACCTGTGTACCAAGTTTCGTCCAGATCGGTAGAAAAATGCGACCTAAAAATGCGACCTGTAGAGGAGAACAGACAGACCTCCGTACAAACGCATTTTTGGCCAATGTGGAAACTGAGACGCTTTGCTCGCTTCGCTCGCTCGGTCAATAAGATTCGAATCGCGTACTCTACCGACACTAGGGGACTTTATTTTTTTTTAGAAATTAGAGAATAATAATAATTTTATGAATAACAATTCAAAAAGAAATTCCGACGTGAAGACCTTTGCCTCTTTACCCGAGATTGAAAAACCGCAATTAACAATTTTTTTAATGATTTTTTCATGCTAAAAATCATGTTAATCAATACAAGTTGACATCACTATCACTACATAGTATAAAACAAAGTCGCTTTCTCTGTCCCTATATCCCTATGTCCCCATGTCCCTATGTATGCTTAAATCTTCAAAACTACGCAACGGATTTTGATGCGATTTTTTTAATAGATAGAGTGATTCAAGAGGAAGGTTTATATGTATAATACATGCATGATATGTGCACCCGTGCGAAGCAGAGCGCGCGGGCGGGTCGCTAGTAAAACATAAACTCGAAAAGTTTGCTTTACTAGTTCTTGCAAACTTTTGAGTACCTAGGAAAACTTACATCGATCAAAATATAAATTTTACTAAACTGTGTGCAAACAAAATGATTGTTAGCAATTTTCATAAAAACATGTCGAATGGTGCAAACGGGAGGTATACAAGAGCTAATGTATCTTGTATACGCCATAAGTGCCTATTTATGGCGTTATCGCACAGAGTACCTGAGTAAAAAGGCGAAATTTCCTCTTTTTGATAGCAAAAAACTTCATTGTATCAAAATGAAACTTATATGATTCCAAATCTGAGTTCTGTACGATTTTTATAACTTCATTGTCATTTCATGTCTTCAAAAATGTCGCGTAAGAGCCAAAAGAAGTACTTACATTTACATTACATTAACGGTAGTCTGCGTCTGATCGTCTCGCGCCTTGGGTCTAACTTATTCCCTTATGTCTTATCTTATCTACTTAAAAAACAAATAACTGTAGATCATTGTAATTACAAAAGTAACAGACATAAAAAAAGAGAAGTCTCCCCAGCAGCGTGGTAATGGATCAAAAACAACCCATCATAGACTAATGCGACTCCTCACCATGTTTGGATTCTATATACAGTGATGGTTTGAAAATAAACGTGAGACGTTAAACCAGTATGGTATAAAAATAACCATGAGGTATTGATCTCGGTGTATGTAATCGTGCAATTGCCTGTCGCAGTTAGGAATTACGCATTATGGCTAGGTACTATTATTTATTTCTTCTGTGCCGCTGAAACCAGCATTTGTGGTTTCTTTTTTTATTCATTGAAATTAAATGAAATTTTATTTGAGCACAATAACTGCATAATATTATTTAACAGTGAAGTCCACTGTAAAATAACATTTAAATTATTTTGAAATTTCTTATTTCTAAACTAGACTTAAACAGGTTGCAGCACTGCACTCTGTACGATAGACACATGTACCAAGTACTCATAATATATAGGTACTTATATATTGTATATTATATTTTACGATATAATATACAATATATTTATATTATAGACGACCTCAGTGGCGCAGCGAGCGAGAGTCCGCCTGCGACGCAAGAGGTTGCGGGTTCGATTCCCGCCTCGGAACAAGTTTGCGTACGATCCGCAGAAATTTGATGCGTGCTCTGGGTGTTTTCTATGTATAATAAAAATATCTATCTATGTAAGTATATAACGTATTTAATATATCAGTTATCAAGTACCCATAACACAAGCTTGGAGTAGCTTATTTTGGGGCTAGATGGTGCTGTGTGGATTGTCCAGCATTATTTATTTATTTATATCTTGGAGTAACGCACTTCCCTTACATTTATGCACAAAATTATAATATGTTTTTAATTTGCAATTTATTAAATACATAAACTTAGAAAATGTTACAAAATGAAAAAAAACTAATATCGTCATCATTGTTTTTGTTGTTGTAAAGTTTGTGTTCTAGGTTAAGGTTTTTATGACGAAAATAAATATATTCTATTACATAGTAGGTAACTACCTATATATACATACACTGCAATGCCACTCGAATAAATTCATAATACTACCAGTCGGTATCGCTGTTGGTGTTGCTTATATTCAAGGCCGCTTTCACTTATCCCTTATTTACATATTGAGGTAATTACGAATGTATTAATTTTTAGGAATACGTCAGAATCCCGAGCAAAAATCTACACTTAAAAACCTATTTCAGTTAATGTTTTAGCTAGGTCAACGCGTTCAAATATTTGAATCATAGAAAATAACAACAAATCCACCACCCAGGTCATAAAACGGGGTCACTATCACAAGACAGTGGTCATCCTCCAAAGTAAATTAATAAAAATTCATTTTGATAAATATTAGTTCGGACTGTAGTCTTTTGAGTAGTTGTAATAATCCCATTATGATTCCTAAGTTGAACCCTCCAACCAATAACTTCTTACAATGACCAAAGTATCAAATATCAAATAGATCAAGTTAATTAAACACTGTTGAATAATTCCTTACAACCATAATTAAAGATAGCTGTAGCTAACAGTAAAATGGTAAATCTCCCACGATTCTCGCATAAAATTGTTTAATAAACAACGTCACGACGCGCCCCGGGGCTCATTTAGTTTGCGCCGGAGCATACCCGGAGCGGCGCGCGGCGCCACTGCCACGAAGTGCACGACCACTAATTACGCATATTTACAAGCTGGATACCTATTTCATTCTTTTTTATTCACAAACGTATATAGCGTGTAACGGAAGAACTCAACCACTTTCCCCAAAGAACATAGGTCGAAATATGAAAAAATAATTTGGCCCTCCCATAGTAAATCATTCAGCTGGTAGTCAGTTTTGTAAGGGAGGGCCAAATTTTTTTTTCATATTTCGACCTATGTTCTTTGGGGAAAGTTGTTGAGTTTCATGAGCACATTCACCTCCTTCAGGGTTGATACCCCCCTTCCACAGAACAACGATCGGGCCACATCAGGGCGACACGCATGGACTTTAAAGCTCTGTGCCCCCTTCCGTTACACGCTGTATATGATGTATGAAACAAGCATCTGCTAGCTCCACACAAACCATCTGGTTTGTTCCATTAAAGTATAGTAACCATCAGTCACGCACGATAGGATCGTGCCCTACGATGCACTGCTCCGTGTCCATCAACCTGAGGCATAGAGATGTTAAGCTCGTGTGACTGTTTTTACACCGGCAACCACACTCTTCAAACCGAAATAGAGCAACGCTGCTTGGCGGCAGAAAAAGACATGATGGTAGTACTTCCCTGGAAGAAGGCTTTACAAAGAGCTCTCCTTTTAAAAAACGCCTCTAGCTCGTACAACTTAAGGGTGTCAAAGTCAAGATTGTGCGTTGGATCGAGAAATTGTTTATTGAGATTTATTAGCATATTATATATAACGCATTGTTTAGTTGTTTAGCGCTCCATTTTTGATAATCGGAACAATCGTTGATGCATGCTGTCTTTAAAAGCAGCAACCAGCAAATAAAAAAATGGCGGCAATTTTGAATAGTGCCCGCTTATTGTAACACCCTTTACAAAGATCTAATGCTATAAGCAAACAAGAATAAACAAGTTATGGTCTGTAGGGTGTAAGCCCATTGAGATAATCAATCACTAATGTACGAGGAGTCTAAGATGCAGATAAGTCTGCAATTTATTCAAATAAGTACAATGGTTTCGATGTAAATGTAAAACGGTTTTTAGTATTCAAGTACAGTAGGAAGCGACGCAGCACTGAGCACAAAACCTAAATGTTTAAAATATTTGTATGACTCGTGTACTCACAGTAAAGTTCAATGATGATGTCATAGAATGGAATATTTTTTAATAGCTACTTTAAAATCACAAATTGTGTTATAAGGCCAACAGCAAACTTCGTTGTAGATTCACTACAACTACAGGGCTTAAGTTCCTTCATGCGGCAAAAATGTAGCTATGAATTTTCTTTGTTGCAGAAAATGGCTGGAAGAAATTGCACTCGCGAACAAACAAGGTCGGAAGCCTTCCCTACTGCGCGCCATGACAAAAGCATTCTGGATGAGTTACGCACCTTCTGGTGTCATGTTCCTCATACAAGCGCTTCTACTTAAGTGAGTAATTGTTCAGTTTTATTGACAAACTCTCGCTAAAAGAACATTATGTATGACAAACAGTCCTCTTTTGCGTGAGTAGAAGATATGCAGTTAGTAAGAATCTACTGGTGGTTTTCCGTGAACCTGAAAAACATCCTCCGAGTGAATTTATCTCTAATGACGGGCAAGATTGGATGCCTTGTTAATTTTACAGGATTTTGTCACTTTGGTAGCTTGTCCGATGGAACAATTTGCTCCTTGAGTAAACGAATCATATAATGCTTGAATATACATAATATGCTGAATTTGGGCCATGATGTCCATCGTATCAATTATAACTGTGATTTACCAGACCTTTCCAACCAGTCGCGCTGAGCATGATGTTGGCGTATTGGGAGCCAGGCTCGGACATGTCTTACGAACAGGCTGTATACTGCGCCAGCGCTGTCATCATGATGTCACTGCTGATAGCCTTCCTGAACCATCACGGAACCTATTCCACGCAACAGTTCGGAATGAAAATAAGAATCGCTGCTTGTTCACTCATTTACAGAAAAGTAAGCCAACTAAGATTTTAATATTTCCACTAATATTCTAACGCGGAACGATTTTGTACTTTTGTATGTAACGAATATGCTCAAAAATTACTAGTTTACCTATATAAAACTAATACGAGACTGAAAACAATTGTCTGCTAAAACTAGTTAAAATTCTACAAACTGTGGCCTCAGAATGGTCCTGCAAACATGACGCATGCTTTTCATCTTTTTACCCGAGTGTTATGTGTTTGGCGTGTATCTATCCATATATACAGGGTTACAGGAAAAATCGTGCTAGATCCGTTAAGGGCGTCGAGTACCCATCATTTCTGAATTATTTAACTATGACACACCCTACCCTAAACTTAACCCTTTTCGAGATATTTAGGCTACTAAATTTATTTTTGTTTATTTTGTGTATCTTATTATTATTATTATTGCATTTTTACATGTGTAATAAGATGTTTTAGGACGTCAATCATTAAAATAGTGCATAACTTAATTGAATAGACCGTAGTAGACAAGTAAAAGTTATGAAATAAAAAAATATATTAGAATGTTGATTTTTCTCTAAGGGATATCTAAAAAAAATATTGAAATATAAAATAGTGAAATAAGTCACAAATGATGGGTACTCTACGCCCTTAACGGATCTAGCACGATTTTTCCTGTAACCCTGTATATGTATCCTTCCTTCGATATTTCCTTTATTACCACGTAGCAACCAAACGGCTGGATGGATTTTGATGATTCTAGTATCAAAAGATTCGTCGCAACTTTCCAAGTGTCCTTAGAATAAAAAAAACCCAAAAGTCACGTGGGAAGGAAAGGAGGAGCGATATTCTCTCACATTAAAAAAAACTTTTCGCAATCAAAGCAATATGGGTGTCAAAATCAAGAGAATGATAGAGTGTTTTCAAATAATGTATTAGTTTTTGATTTAAAGTAAACTCTCAAAGACAAAACCAGAACGCAAAATTCGTTAAGTCACTTTAGCGAACTAGGCCATAAGTGATACTAAAATATATCATAAAACCTTTTCTATGGTCATACAAATCGTTTAGAAAAAACCGCATCAAAATCGATAAAGCCGTTTCGAAGATATTAAGAGTTTTGTAATAAAAAAAAGTGATTGTAACTCCTTCTTTTAATATATGAGCAATGCTCTTGTCGGCGTAATTGATGCATTTCTCTCCAGGTGTTTCTTTTTAGGGCAACCTCCTTGACCTCCTTATAAGACATGATGATGATATGGTTGACGGCAACCTTCGCTTTTATTTAGCTCATGTAGCTTATCCTAGGTCTTCCTGGTCTTTTGGTAACCCCAAAGTGATCAAAATGAGTAATGATACAACCACAGGCGTCATTAAACTGCTAGGACATAGGTACACGATCCTCCGACTGTCTGCGATCATTACATTTTTATCATTCGTCAAGACTGAAGAAAGGATTTCAATATTAAAAAGTACCAAATTTAAAACATTATCTTATTTACCTACCTACATACTTTTAATTCGGGCACTCGGGTTTTTTATTTTTTAATAAATCTTCTTGTTTATCGAGTCTTTCTCTAATCTTGAAAAGGAACTCTTTTATTTGCTTACCTAGTAATATATTTAAATAATAATAATTTATTTTGTTTATAAACCCAGGTTATTTTTACATAAAAGTAGATGGTAAACAAAGTAATTGACCGCTGTGCTTTGCCTAGCGGCGTACAAACATTTACATTTTGTCACAATATATTAATCTAATTTGTCACATAAATAATCTTCAATAATATAATAGGCTTTTTGTAAGAAAACATTTTTAACTTTATTTTTAAATACTTGTCGGGAGTCTGATTTACTTATAATATGTCTAGGTAATTTATTATAAATTATTAATAATTATTTGTCATCTGTATTGGATTTCTCTAA
The DNA here is from genome assembly GCA_963576535.1 of Plemyria rubiginata. NCBI lineage: Eukaryota > Metazoa > Arthropoda > Insecta > Lepidoptera > Geometridae > Plemyria > Plemyria rubiginata. Next base: position 7,581,956 of record OY754908.1, on the reverse strand, counting down.
AATATGACCTTTTGTGAACAGGTGATGCGCATGAGTTCTGGCGCACTGGCTCAAACAACGGCGGGTCAAGTGGTCAACCTACTATCCAACGATGTCAATAGATTTGACTATGCATTCATTTATACGCATTTTATCTGGTTACTTCCCTTACAAGTGATCATCGTGTGCTACCTCATCTATATAAAAATTGGCTACGCAGCAATCGTTGGAGTTATTGGCATAGTATTACAAACAATACCCGTTCAATGTAAGTTCTTATAATTCTGATTTCGGTAAATAATGTCTATAATCAAAAAGTCTCAAATATTTGTACAAAACTGAGCAAATATGAGGTGAGTGTGCGTGTGTGTGTGATATGGTAAGGATGAGTTGTCTGAGAGAGTATCGCAAGTACCTACCATGAGTAACCCGGGAGAGTACGCACAAAAACATGCCCACTAAATAAGATGAAGATTCTTCTTGACAGGAGATAAATCAGTTCTTTGTCTGTTTTTTTTAACCAATACAAGGTCAGACCTGTTCTCAGTCCTATATAAATTTGTTGTTTATATTCCAGCTTACATGAGCAAATTGGCAGCAAGGTTACGTATGAAGACCGCGTGCAGAACTGACGAGCGCGTGCGGATTATGGACGAAATTATTAATGGCATGCAGGTATGCGGTACCTGTGTAGTTACACTGTAATAACGCTCTTGTTAGTTTAAAACAACTTAACACCTATGAATTCATTAACATACTTTACCTATAGCCTTATAATAAATTATAGGTACATCCTTGTTGGATTTGTTTCCTTTGCTCATGTAGCTGATGCGAGAAAACCAATATCATCAATTATCATACAGAAAAGAAAGTAAGAAGTTTTTTTTTCTTACAGGTGATCAAAATGTACGCTTGGGAGAAACCGTTCGAGCAGGTAGTAGCTCTAGCGCGAAAGAACGAAATCAACTGCATCACCTCGGCATCCTACCTTCGTGGAGTTTACTTGAGCTTCATGGTATTCACTGAAAGACTGACGTTGTATATTACTCTGCTGACTTACTCTCTGTTCGGTTATCAAGTCACTGCTGATATTGTAAGTACCATTTCTTTGATTATATTCACTAAATAACTTCATAAGGTGTTGCAGTGTAAGGGAACTGTGACAGAGGTGTAATACAAAATGTCCAGACGAGTGGGCAGAGTGCGTATATGTATCAAAATCTAAATCTATGCGCTGCATTACGTAAGTGCCATCCGGTATACCTACTCTATTACATCAGAAGTTTCAGCTTGGACCATCAGCAAATAATAGGTATATACATGTAATAAAAAAGAAAACAAACCAGAAGTTTCCAGATGAACTTGAACTTCTCAACCCATAAATCTCAATGATACATTTTGGAGTAATGTAACAAGAACACAATTTTCAGGTTTTCCCACTGGCGCAATTCTACAATACACTACAAGGAACGCTCTCCATAATCATGTCAAATGCTGTTTCTTTTTTGGCGGAGGCGCTGATTTCAGTGCAACGCCTCGAAGCGTTCATGTTGCTAGGTACGTGAGACTACTGCATGTATAAACCGTCCTATTCCATGCATGTCTCGCATATTCTTACACTTGCGCTTTTTCTGTATAATTTAAAACTACCTGCACCTACTCATGAAATAACTTTATTACTTGTTCTTTCTCTTTTTAACGGCAAGGTTGTACTTATACCACGCTGTATAAGTATTTTAGGGCATCTTTATCTAACCTAGAAAAAAGTCCGCAAACTACTCAACAATCATTTTCACAGGCATTTCCGATGGCACAAAATTTCAACACGCTCCAATTGTCATTGGCTATATTTTTGCCGACGACTCTTCTCCAGTTGATAGAGGGTCTAGTTTCTATCCGACGAATTGAAGCTCTTATGCTGTTGGGTACGATAAAATATATTTACAGTGTGTTTAGCGTTGTTTGTAATCGTTTTCGGGGAAACTTTTTTTTTACTTTATGCTGCAGGTAAGTTTGGCTTCTGAGAACACGATGTGTGCAGTGGTCAGTCACTGGTGTGGTGGTGGCTATGGTTATTTGCTATTGGTATTTATATGACCTTTCAAGGAATCTTGCTTTATAACTTTTTGGTGTGTGGCATAATTGCGTAGGTACCTACGCCGTACGTAAGAAATTTTTGTTTTGCGTTTTTGTTATTCATGTTTATTCCGTTATTATTTCTATCTACAGAAGATTAGTATTTTATGTTGTCCAACAGATGAACGAGAGGATCTACGAAGTGTCCCCGACGTTAATATTGCCAAACTTGTCCAAAGTGTGGAGAACCGTAAGATGAAAAATCTAAGTGAGGTGGAACTCCGGCCTAACACTTTTAAGAATATCGAAGAGGAAGGCATTTACAACCCTGGTAAGAAATAAAAGAAAGTTTCAAGTAATACCAACTATACCTATATACCCACCGCTTTTCTAGATCTCAAACTCACATAGATGTTGGTTAATTTAAGGATTTTCTGTGAATAACAAATAAATAAACTAAGTATTTAACTCTCCTAACATAAGGGTTGACAATAAAATAATAAATCTTATCTTTGTTAAAGGGTATGACTGCAATGAAAGAAGTGTAGTAAGCCAACCATTCAACAACTTGCCTGTCAGTTCAGATGTTGGAATACTTCTCCAAGACGTAAATGCGAGCTGGACTGAAGATGGACCCGTCGCTCTGCGCAATTTAAACCTTATTGTACCTAAAGGAAAACTCTGCGCTATTATTGGATCTGTTGGATCTGGAAAGGTGGGTATCACAATAACTTAACAACTGTTAACAAATTTAAATGTTTTTAACGTATAAACACGTCAGAACATTTAAATTTGTGGTGACCCTGATAGGTACCATACAAGAGCAGTTTATAATTTACGTAATTGGTTTTAGAGTTCAATTCTGCAACTACTGCTGAACGAATTGAGGCCCACAAATGGCCGAATTTTCCTATCTGGCCCGTTGTCTTATGCCTGTCAAGAACCATGGCTATTCGTAACCACAGTTCGTCAAAACATTCTCTTTGGTTTGCCATACAACGCAAAGAAATATAAGGAGGTAAGAAATTGTAATCAGTAATGTTTATAGATGTCGAATACGGTTCTTGCAAAATCCGCGTGTTTGCGTAACTTATTGGTTTTTTCCACAGGTGGTTAGGGTGTGCGCTCTACAAAAAGATTTCCAGCAATTTCCTCACGGAGACCAGACATTAGTTGGAGAGAGGGGTGCTTCCCTGTCTGGAGGTCAACGAGCTCGTATCAATCTTGCAAGAGCTGTTTATAGACAAGTTAGTTTATTATAACGAAAAAATAAATATTTAAACTTTTACTTATATTTTTTAGGGTGTGTACATACATAAAAGTCAGGGGGCTAATTGGTATTGAAAATTGATTGATGTACCTAGGTAGGCGGCTAGAAAAGATATTTTGCATTTAGAAGATGGAATCCATTATGAATCTTTGGAAATACTTACTGTATATGTCTATCCGACAGCTGAGCTCATACGTTCAATTTAGTAGGTCATTAAAGTATGTAATGTGTAATTTCAATCTATTGAAAACAATTAGTTGCGTCCATTATTGGCAGCTCGCCAGCAATGCAGCTCGCCCTACTGGCTCACCTATCTCTCGGCCGCAGTTGCGGTCTGTAGACATTTTCAATATTAGTTAAAGGTTCCCACACTGAGGTGCGATATATGTATATTGTATTCAATATTGAATACAACATAAGCGCAAGCGTTTTACGATATCAGTCTTTTTTATTATTAGGACTCATCATACAGCAGTATGTAAAGTCTGCATAGGTCACGCAGGTATTTTAATTTCCACACGATCAGATCTCAGATTTTATATAGGTAACCGCACCTGCTCTAGGCTAGAATATAACTTTTTCACTTTAGAGACAAGTTTGTGTTTCTAGAATTTGATTTCTTCAAATAACCATCAAAATCCAAGACTTTCTGTTGCGACTTAAACCTGGTGCGCCGGCCAGATCTAGGAAAAGTGATAAGTTCGCGAGAATCATAATAAAATTCTAAAATGATTGATTTACTCAGGCAGATGTATACCTCTTGGACGATCCACTGTCAGCGGTGGATGCTCACGTGGGCCGGCAGCTGTTTGACGAATGCATCAGCGGGTACCTGCGCCACACCACAAGGATCCTGGTCACGCACCAGTTGCACTACCTCAAGGCTGCTGACTACATTGTCATCATGCAAAATGTGCGTACCTCGTACTTTTATGCCATCCAATCGGCACAATCGCAAGCCAATTCTTGCAACCATTTACGTATGGAATAACTACTGCAAAAGTGGACATGTGCCTAATAGTAGGTAATGTTTTGACCACACAGATTATCACGGCCTCTCAGATCAGATCACAACGATTTTAGTATGTGTCAAAAGATCTGAGGAAGTCTTCTGTGTTTCGAGGGACAACGGTCATCAACGGCAATAAATTGATGCCTATATCAATTTATCGCCGCCAAGCTATAGAACTGACGAATTTTTGGGACAAAAGTATGCCAAAGCTGTGTCCAAACCGTTTTAGGTCTTTCCCTTGTGGCGGCGTAGTCCCAAGTAGTTTATTTACGCGATGCGCAAACTAAGTGTGTCACCGATACATGGACAACAATGAAATTAACTAGTAATAAGATATATTGCTGTAGCACGAAGGAGGACCTAGTTCACAAACCATTTACTGCGTGTCGAGGCTGCGTTTACCACATGCTAGGTGGTTAGCATGATGTCGAAGAGTAGCTTAGAAACATTATATTATAAGCCAAAGGATCTTAAGGGTCCGGTGACAGCGGCTCGCAATTTCGAGGTGCGATTGGCTATTATTTCATTTTATTTCATTTCGGGAAGGTTGTTTGAAATAATAACTCTAAAGAAACACGCATAAATACTGTTCGAACACAAATAATACAATAATATAAGGAAAATGTGGTTGAGTCCGAAATCATTTTGGTATTAGGTAAACGTAAGACAAAATGATTTCTGATTCGGGCATGTTGCCCTTATATTATTGTATTATTTGTGTTCGAACAGTATTTATGCGTGTTTCTTTAGAGTTATTTTTTCAAACAACCTCCCCGAAACGAAATAAAATGAAATAATAGCCAATCGCACTTCGAAATTTCGAGCCGCTGTCACCGGAGCCTTAAGTTAATCAATAATTTTACTGAGGATAGCATAATGCCAAATGCATGGCCTAGGAAATACTCGTAGTGTAAATAATGCTAAAACAGCAGCGTACGCAGTGCGGTGTAATTGAGGCTTAACATCTGTATGCCTCAAGTTGATAGACGCAGGGCATCGTTGCGCACGTTCCTATCGTGCGTGACTTATGAGGCAATACTTTGTTATTGGTGATGGTTACCACTTATCATCAGGTGGGCCATCTGCTTGTTCCATCAGCTAGTTGTATAAAAAAACAGCATAAACATTTATACATTTCATATTATGATATTCAATGGTATGTTGTTCAATCAGGGATCAGTTGATGCAAAAGGCACGTACCAAGAGTTGATGTTGTCCGGAAAAGATTTTGCCAAGTTACTGTCTTCTTCTCACGATGAAAATAAACCTGAAGCTGCGAAGCCGCCTCCTATGTCAAGACGCACTTCTGCCAGGGTAAATTTTCTAATCAAAATAACTCATTTGATTTATTAATTTACACCAGTTTAAATCACTGAATTATAAATCCATCAATGCATTATTTACTCATCATAAATAATTTCGATCGCAATTTTCCGCCTTTTACTTGGTCCCTGTAAACTGAAGTAGGTAACTTGTGTCAATGGTTGTAGCTTTCTACAACTCGCCGTCCATCACTGACTGAGTCCATGACTGGCTGCGAAGGCCCAGCTCAAGAGATGGAGGAGGAGGAACGAGAGACAGGGTCAATGAGCTGGCGGGTCTACAGTGCTTATCTCCGTGCTGGTGGACGTACGCCCAGGCTTCTGTTCATGGTCTTACTACTGGTCATAGGACAACTGTCAGCCACGCTATGTGACTACTGGGTTACATTCTGGTATTAAATTTAATATAATTATCATTAAAAAATAACTCTGCATCGTGTTTTGTGTGTTAGTCATGAAGTTTTCTTATTTTAGGACAAACGAAGTGACCCGACTTAAAGAAAAAGAAACCAACAACACAATTAAAGATTACGATCGGTTACTAAGTACAAAAGAAGCTCCAAGAAATAGTACATTCAATATAGCAAGCTACTTCTCCGGAATCGATCAGAAACCAGGTCAGTGTCCATAAATAAACAAATCGATGCGTCTTTTTGCCCTGCTACCAAGCTCAATCTCATTTACTGCTCCTCTAGTCAGTCACCTGACTAACTAATATGACGGAATTTTCAAAATGCTGTCATAATAAATAGCTCACAACAAACCTTGACACGGTGAATGGCTTTAGTAGACGAATTGTGAATGGATTGAATAACCATCCATTGTGGATGACACCGAGTCTAATGGAGGCTGGCTAATGGAGCGTAGGTACCTACTGACAAGTTGTACCTACTCTCTTTACACTATCAATAACAGGAACTAAGGTTGATAGACAGATTCTACCAGTTAGCCAATTTACGTTTAAATGAAGCCGAAGTCTTTTTTGCGTCCTAAAGTCGTTACAAGACAATGTTCTAGTTATACGAATTGGTACACATATGTATGTACATTACATATTGTACAGCAATGCAAATCTACGCTAGAGAGAACTCAGATAGTTCAACCTATACGTTGTGCTTATGATAGTACCACGAAACAATTATGTGGCATGCGGATTGTTTCATAAAGTCAACCGCAAACCCGTGTCCCTACATAATAGTCTTTTAAATAGCATTCAAACCAAGATATAATTATAACATTGCAACTGATCATTTTTAAAATCGCAAAATCTACAATAATGTTGTTTTTTATTTGCAGACATGGATATTTACGCATTTATCGGTCCTCTAGACACCTCGCAATATCTCTACGTCTACTCAGCGCTAATTATCTGCTGCATTTTCTTCATCACGGCTAGAGCATTTATGTTTTTCAAGGTTTGCATGACGGCTTCAAGAAACCTACACAATGACATGTTCCATTCCATGCTGCGAGGAGTGATGAGATTCTTCGATACCAATTCATCAGGTAACATTTCACCGCCTGGTGTAATTAAGGTACTTACAATGAACTTAGTATGAAGATAGAAGATGCTTCTTGCCAAACATGTTATTTTGTTTTGTATTTAAAATACAGGTTAACATATCAAAAATTATGTAAACCATATGAAAAAATAAATATATATTATTATTATTAATAATTTTCATGACAGTTCTATAAAATGTTCATAGCAAACTGCAAACATTGATGAAAACTGAACTCACCCCAAATCAGAACCATCCTAATCTTTTTCTCTATTTTCAGGACGCATTCTGAACAGATTCTCCAAAGACATTGGTGCATTAGACGAACTTCTGCCAAGATTCTTATTAGAATGCATCCAAATCTACCTCGTGATGTTTAGTATTTTAGCTCTCAACGCAGCCGCACTCATTTGGACCTTACTTCCCACCACAATCATCCTGCTGCTTTTCTATAAAATTCTTCAGATCTACCTTAAATCGGCTCAGTCCATAAAGCGATTGGAAGGCACGAGTAAGTGGTTTTATAGCTTTCACGTCATTATTTAACTTCGAGCATAATAGCTTGATATAGGTAAATAGTGAGTAAGTATCTAGAGCTAGCTGCTTGGCGTTAGAAAAGGCGTTACTACAGTGGTGTACTATTTCCCAAACCAACTCTTTCACAAAGCTAGGGACTACGGATAGCGATCGAGCCTGCTGAACAAACATTGATCAATAGCACAAAATTACACACTTTGTAATTTACAAACATCTGCTCATCATATAATTCATCACTACATAGTATTAAACAAAGTCGCTTTCTCTGTCCTTATATCCCTACGTCCCCATGTCCATAGGTATGCTTAAATCTTTAAAACTACGCAACGGATTTTGATGCGGTTTTTTTTAATAGATAGAGTGATTCAAGAGAAAGGTTTATATGTATAATACATGCATGATATGTGCACCCGTGCGAAGCAGGAGCGCGCGGGCGGGTCGCTAGTTATTAATATGTGGAAAAATAATTCATTATTAAAATAAAAATTATATGTTTACCTATTAATTGATACCGAAGGTTGTTAGTTGGTATGTTTTTCTATATTTTTTATGTTTGTGATCTAATCTACCTGCCAAGCGTGGTGACACCCGTGGTGGTGCTTGGCAGGGTACCTTATATGATACACTAGCTGATCCCGCGGCTTTGCTCGCGCTCGTTTACTTTGAAAATCTCATACAAAGTTTCATCCCCTATTCTATCCCCTTGGGGGTAGAATTGATCGAAATCCTTTCTTAGCGGATGCCTACGTCATAACATCTACCTGCATGTCAAATTTCAGCACGATCCGTCCAGTGGTTTGGGCTGTGCGTTGATAGATCACTATGTCAGTCAGTCAGTCAGTCACCTTTGAGTTATATATATTTAGATAGAAGATAGATGAAATATATTACTTTCAGCACGAAGTCCTGTATTCTCCCACATGTCTGCAACACTCAATGGCATCAGCACGATTCGCTCAGCCGGAGCACAACAAAGGCTTATCAAGGAGTTTGATAGATTTCAGGTGATTCCTTTTGCCTATTTTATTTGAAAGTACCCAAATATCGATGCCTATATATACACACGTTGAGTCTAAATAAAACAAGTGACTACATAGTATAAAAAAAGTCGCTTCCCGCTGTCTGTCTGTCCCTATGACTACGCAACGGATTTTCATAATTTTTTTATTTATAAGATTCAAGAGGAAGGAATATCTCATATATATATATATATAATGTATTATCTTTTCAGGATATTCACACGTCAACATGGAGTAGCTACCTGGCAAGTGGAGTCACGCTCGGCTTCTGGCTAGATTTTATCTGCGTGCTGTATTTAGCTATTGTGATAGTGGCCTTCCTTGTCATTGATAGCAGTGAGTATCTAAAACCTATGATAATTAAAACGTAAGCAAAAATGGGATTAAACGCGATTTTGGTTTTATCCTTTAGTAATGGCAGTGCAAAAATAATTTGACCCCGACGTGATTTGAACACGCAACCTTCTGATCTGGAGTCAGACGCGCTACCGTTGCGCCACGGAGTCGTTGAAACCTGTTCTCTAAATGAATGCTACTCGATATAAATTACGTTGGAAGTTTAATGTTATCTGGGAGCAATTAACGATTAGTTGCCGACAAAACTTATCTGACAACGTTTTTCTGGGTATTTGTGCAATGCAGTAATTGGGTAGATATACAGAAGAAATAAATTAAACAATTTCAATTGTAAATTGAGTAGGTACTAAAGCACTAGAAAAAATTGCTATATAGGTATTGAGTTAAATTGTAGTAGGTATTTATATTCCTTGATTGGTTACTAGATTGCAAATTTATTCAACAGAAACGATATTCTCCGGCAACGTGGGCTTGGCGATATCACAGACGCTGATTCTAACCGGAATGCTGCAGTTCGGTGTCAGACAAACAGCTGAGGTCATTTCTCAGATGACTAGTGTAGAACGCATACTGCAGTACACTCATATTGAACGGGAGCCAAAATGGGAGAAAGGAGGTGAGGAAAAATAAAACCTTAAATTAAACATTTTCATGAAGGGCTATTCTCCACTGATCCCAGCGAGTATATGTTCCTTGGATCCCAGTTTTTGATGGATTCAGCTACGACATTGAAATGCAAAAACAAGACTAACACACTAATAGAGCAATGCAGATTGACCGCACTGCCACCGGTTGCCTCGTTGCTATTAAGGATTTTGCAGTCCATTTGTGGCTACGACTTACGACACGAGTGACAATTATCGCTCGAGTCAGCTGATCTCAGACTAATAAAAAAACTTCTAGTTTTACACATTAGTAAAACAATACAGGGTTTCAGCAGGTTTCAGCGGCTTAGTTACATCATCCATCTTGTAGGTACCCTTTTAGTCTTAGCCTAGCGTTATATACTCTTGGCTATTAGTAGGTAATTATTTATTTATAATTGTACGAAACAAACAGTTATTGTACAAAAACTAAGCATAAAAAAAATTTGACGTGCGAAATATATTATGCTTACGTCTTTATTGTTTATTAAATTCCATATTTATTATTATTTCCAGAGCAAGATATCCCTAAAGGCTGGCCTTCACTTGGACGCGTAGAATTCCGTAACTGTTACATGAAATACACGCCGGAGGATCTGCCTGTCCTGAAAAACCTTAACTTAGTCATCGAAAGTGGGTGGAAGGTCGGCATCGTCGGACGCACTGGCGCTGGCAAATCTTCGCTTATTTCATCGTTATTCAGACTTGCGATCGTGGAAGGCGAAGTTATCATTGACGGCATTGATACCAAAAATTTAGCTCTTCAGGTAAAGCTCAATTATAAGTTGCATGCATGCAAATCCTTGACCTCTATCGGTTTTACGAAACAGTCCGTTTAGTAACTGGTATTGGAATTGATTTTGTCATATTAAAAACCAAATGCTGTTTTCAGGAACTGCGGTCTAAAATTTCCATCATCCCTCAAGAACCAGTGCTATTTTCGGAAACTGTGAGATATAACTTAGACCCATTCAATAACTATGATGATGAACAGCTTTGGAAAGCCCTAGAAGCCGTAAGTTTGTATAATGAAACAACATTAGGTACCTACCTGGGTCGAATATGGCCACCTTAAGGTTTGAAGTCGTATTTATTATATTTTCTGAGATGCGGGATAAATGATTGGTATTTAATTTTACAGAGTATTTATCTAAGTTTCATATTTCAGTAAAAAAATATAGCAAATGTAAGTAACTTTAAAGTTATTTTAGACTTTAAAAAAAAAGGGAAAGTGGCCATATTTTCGACCCTGTAAGTTAATATGGTCATATATGTGGTCATATTTACGGTATAGAAAATATTACTCTTTTTCATTGAAATTCAATATGGTTTCATCGAAAATGAATGATAATGTAATCGGTCGTTACTGACGTCAAAAGAGCTTCTTTTCTGATGTGTTTTGTGGAAATGGCCATATTTTCAATCTTGTAGGTAAATATGTATTCATAAGGTATGGCCATCACCAGGCGAAGGTATAGGTCTATGGGCGAAGGTAAAAATGGCCAGTCGGTGGCCATATTAACAGACACATTATTATTATTTTCTTTTACTCACATTATGAAAACCAAACAAACATTAGAAGAAAAACACACGGAAATGTTGTCTAGCATTACTAAGTCTACAGAATATGATTAGAATGCCTATTATTATAATAAAATAATAATAATAATAATAATTTACTCACATTATGAAAACCAAACAAACATTAGAAGAAAAACACACGGAAATGTTGTCTAGCATTACTAAGTCTACAGAATATGATTAGAATGCCTACAGATATAGTTTGAAGAGTGTGGTCGCTGGTGTAATTACAGGCACATGAGGCTTAACATCTGTATGCCTCAAGTTGATGGACGCAGGGCAGTGCATCGTAGGGCACGTTTTTATTGTGCGTGACCTACGGGGCAATGTTCTGTTTATAGGTGATGGTTACCACTTAACATCAGGTGGGCCATCTGCTTGTTCCATCAGCGAGTTGTATAAAAAAAAATTACAAAGGAAACACCCTAAACCCGATGTAAAGAAAAATATTTGACAAAACTTATTTGAAAATTTTGTAACGGCGACGCGTCTCCCGCTTTGACTCCTTCTGGGCGACTGGCGCTTTAGGACTATACTTATAAAACTGTGGACTGGCCACTGTGTCTGCGTGGGAGGGGCGGGCGGAGTGTCGGCCGGCCGTTGTGACGCGGGCCGCGCGTGGCCGATCCGATCATTTACGAGTAGTTATGTTCGGTTTTGTAACTATATTTCATAAAGAGATATAGGTATATGGCCATATTAGTCGGCTGGCCATATTCGACCCAGGTTATAGAACATGGCTAGTTATTAGACCTATATTTCTTCTCGTAGATTACATTACTTAATCGGTGAAGGAAAAACATCGTAAGGAAACTATACACAGTGGCGATGATCTTGTAATGTAATTAATGTTAACCTGCTATGGACCTGTAAGTTGTCTGAAATAAAGATTTATTATTATTAAACATCCTCTAAGGTACCTAAAAATTACCAACAAACTTGTAAAAGATCTGATGAGATCTTCCATGCCAAGGGATCGAATTTGTAAAGCTAATTTTCCTTCTGTTTTCTATATATAACGTTTTGAGGTATTTAAGTAAGGTACCTACCTCTTGCCACCATCTTTAGTCAAGAATCCAGACTAAATTATCTAAGCCACGAACTACATTACTCCAAGTTCCTCGGTGAATTTAGATGCGTTCAATCGATTGAGCCGTTGCAACGAGAGAAAGCCGCAGACATCTTACTTTATAGTTACCTGGCGGTTTATCAGTCTGATAATTGGCCGCCTATTTTTCAATTGTCATTTAGTCTATGGATAACTATCTTACCGAATATTTCAACTCTGGCAACTAACACTTCTGAGAGATGAAACAAATATATTGCACACACAAGCGTTAGAGCAGGACAGACCGTTGTACATACAGAAGGATTTTTACTTTTTTTTAAGGTTGATTTAAAAGCAGCGGTCCCTGCACTAGACTTCAAAGTGTCAGAAGGTGGATCCAACTTCTCGCTCGGCCAGCGGCAGCTGGTGTGCCTCGCGCGTGCCATCTTGCGCGGTAACCGCATACTCGTCCTCGATGAAGCCACCGCTAATGTGGATCCCAAGTAACTAACCATTTCCATTTCTTAAATTCTTAGTAGCTATTGTACGGTGTACCTACCTTACCACATCCTCAAGCCGGATTAGCAAGAACCTAAGCGCGTACATTTAGCAATTGCTGGTAAAAGATAGCTCTTTCATAGTAGACCGTTTTTTAAGATGGAAAAATGCTTTGCGCATCCCCTCCATCCTTTCAGTGTCTTGGGTGGGAGGCTTTCTAGGTGTCTACAGCACAAAAGGTAGAGGTACTGTGAAGCTATTTTAGACAGCCCTCACAGCTCATTTGGTAGACTATATTTTTTCTGTGCTGTAGTAGTAGGCACCTATGTCTGCCTTCTGCGCCATGGGTTGACCATAGATGTTTGTTCTCTGTCTGGGTGTTACATATATTCCTATTGTATTGATATATGTAGGTATACCTAATAGGTATATAAAAAAGTATATGAGCATTTATTTGCTTTATGTGGGGTAGGAGATAGTGCTGTGTAGGAATCCCACCAACATTTATTAAGTAATTAATTTAAATATTAATTTTAGAACGGATGAGTTCATCCAGCGAACAATAAGAACCCGGTTTGCCGACTGCACAGTCCTCACCGTGGCGCATCGACTGAACACCATCATGGACTCGGACCGCGTGATAGTGATGGACTCCGGCCGGCTAGTTGAGTTCGGCCATCCTTACAAACTACTCGCCAACCCCGAAGGGTACTTCACGAAGATGGTCAATGAAACCAGTGATAAAATGTCGACGCAACTAAATCAAGTCGCCAAAAACACTTTCCTCAATAATGGTGGAGTTATAGAATAACTTGTTTTTTTTTTGACAAATTTAACGTAACATTTACCAACTACAACGTATTGAAGTGATGCTTGGTAAGAGAAGCGAGCACCGGCATTTATACTAACTAGAGACGAGCGTCAAACTTTGAATATAAAATATTTAAGAAGCTCTAAATCTATGTTGACTAAGTGTAATGATTATATAAAGTTAGGAAGGTATTTAGGTAGGTAGATACCAACCTATTTTCATAGTATCAATAAGAGTTCCTTGAATTCAAGATTTCAAGTAGAAATGAGGCGTACCTACCTACCTATGCCTACAGGGTAGGTAGGTATGCAGTCAATGTAAAGTTATTGTAAACAGTTTCAACTTTTCTTATTAGACGTAATAATGTAAGCCCCGTAAGGCCAAAATTTTTCCGGGGCCTGTCGTATAAAGTAGTAAAAAAAAGGAAAAAAAGAGCCGTAGAATCAGTGTAGCGTATTTTGAGGAATCATAGCTGATGTCCGTGTTGTATGTTTACCTTAGGTACCTACTGGTAAGAAAAGTTGAAACTGTTAACTAACTACCTAATAGGTAATGCACGTGACTATACATATAAACCTACCAATTTTGAAGATAATAATGATAAACTAAGAGTAAGTATGCCATAATCTATGTGGGATGTTAGGCATAGGTAGGTATCCATCCATATCGTTGATGGATCTAGTAGGTAACATAAAATATATTGATGACAATATTTAAATACCTAAAGGTACATATGTAGGTACTCATCCGTAGGTATTAGACCCACAGATTAAACTGCAATATCTAGATACCTGCATAAAGAAAATAATTTAGTAACTACCTATCTAGTTACAGATTCTTGTCATAAGGGATACCTAATACATTCATTCACATCTTAAGTACATACGTAAGTATTGCATTTTTGTAAGATTATTTTAACTATTTTAGGTTAGGTACCTACGGTAGATAGGTAAGTCAATTTAGATCCATAGTTGAGCAGTTTTTCCTACATAGGTACCTGGGTATCAATTCTGTCAGATTTTATACATAAAATAATAGGGACAGGAAAACTGATATAGAGAAGAATGTAAGTAGGTAGGTACCTACCTAGGTACCACCTAGGTACCTATTTAAAACTACAGAATGAAACCCCTGGTATTTATTTACCTACTTAATTACCACGAACTAAAAGTTTAAACTACAATTAATTACCTATAGGAAAACATATTATAAGTAATAGACCGATGTTTGCTAGGTGATTAATTAAAGGTACCTATGTACCTATGTTTGCTAGCAAATAAAAATACAAGGCCTAAAGATTGTTTTTTTTTTCAATTTACAGCGCTGCCTTTATGCAGAAGCAGTAATTTGCCCACCGCACAAAGGGGTATTTGAGTGATTTAGCTGGCCAAAAGTATTTATCCCTCTTAATCATTTGGAAATGGGTCAGTAACTCATAAAACTCTTAATACAAGTGTACCTTCACTCTTAATTGCCAGTTACAGGGAAAGGGCTACACCAAATACGGGTGTTGGGACAAAAAATATTTTCCAAAAAAATATATCTTTTCATTTACAAAATTTATTTTATAACACAGAATAATATCTAAAAATAATATAATTATCACATGATAAATTTCAAATTCACTTACAATATAAAAAAATATCGCCTAACATTCTTTACATATTAATATTTCTAACGTTTCCTCCATAAAAGAATTTCATTTTCTTTTTTTTACAATTCTCCATGATGAGATTAGAGGATCTGATGTTAACAACAGCCTATTCAAAACATCTGTATTACAATCTGCTCTATAAAATTTTCACTGATAACACTGTTTTTTAAATTGCTGTAAAACTGAATAACATGGAAGGTTTCCTGTGGTTGATTCTGTCATATTGCGTTGAGTTTATACATTGCAAGCGCTTCCTCTGGATCAATTTGCTTAACATGTTCATTGCCATGCTTTTTTGACTTCTTGTACTCCTTAGCACGATCCTTATTTTCAGAAATTTCTTTTAAAATATTTGATGCACTTCTGTTGCCCTGGGCTCTCAACTCCATTTGAGTGGCATAAATTATTTTGTCAGGGCTATCAGACAAGCATATATTCCCAGTTTTAGGTTTTTTACTGCGCTCACTAGCTTCTTCAAAAGGTATATTGGGTCTACCCATTGTTGTAGATATTATTGGTAATTCAAACACTACACTTAACCACTTTTCATTGGTTTTCACAATTAAATCGCTTCTATATTTTGCTGCTACCCATCGAGTCTTCATTTCTGATTTCAAACGTGAAAAATTAAGCATAATGTCTCTTACTTGTTCTTCAGAATAAGGTTTATGTGAAATCAAATAATTTTCGAAAAATTCCAATTGATCGTTAAAATTTAGATCATTTTGTGATCTCATCAGATCAAATAATTCTTTACGAGTCATTATACTACTTCCAGAAGGTCCTGCAATAATAAAAACTAAATTAATCGTAAGTTATATTTTTTCACATTTTTGAGTTAGGGATATAAAATCGCTCCAGTTGCCGGAGTAGGAATCAGTAGGAACCAATTTTTAATTTTTTTTAAAAAAGAATGTCTATATTGTACGAATATATAAAAATGATAGCCGGGAAATGCCGGGAACTAAGATAGAAAGCCTCTTAAAACTTCTTTTGCACGAAAAATTAAGGAATTAAAAAGCTATTTTTTTAATTGGCTAAAAATAATATAACACCATGATAAACTGAAATATTTTAAACATGTAAATTAAGTCACTTACCAGAAGTTTGAGAATCCATAGTTACAAATGATTTATTCACAACACAACATACGATAATAAATATTTAAAATATGAGTTTTAAAGCAGATATATCGAAAACTAACAACCACTACGAGTAATGTCTGAGTTTCGACTAAACCTACCCTCTGGATTTTGGGGTGAGGGAAATAAAAACAATGGGGTTGAGTCGCCCAACTATCTGGCTTTTCTTGGAACCCATTTGTTTTTACCTAGCGTAATTCTGATAATTCTACTTTTGGCCAGCTAGATATTGCAATTACCCGTTAGTGCACCGTTGGTCACAAGGAATACATATTCAAATTCCTTGATTCGTCATTTTCAACAAAGAGTATACAATAACTACCGGGGTAAAACGGGGTGGATAGAATTCCAGGGGTGAATGAAAATGAAACAAAAAAAGCAATTATTAACAAACATTGTCAAGTAAAAACAACAAATTCTACATATGTAGAATTTGGTGTTTTTATACAACAAATTCTACATATGTAGAATTTGGTGTTTTTATTTGAAAATGTTGCGTATTCAAATGTTTGTTAATAATTGCTTTGTTTCATTTTCATTCACCCCTGGAATTCTATCCACCCCGTTTTACGGTACGTATTTTCAAGGAATTTGAATAATCAAAGAATTTGAATACAAGTACAGCACAAAATAATGCACGACATGATAATGTACGGGATGATAGTGTACACCCCATTATTCCGTGTCCATTTTGCTACTTTTTCAGCAAGTGCAAGAACTTCTGCCACCTGGCAGCACTGTAAGTGGGAGTCAATAATGTACGGGATTTTTCTTAGTAGTAAGCAAAGACATTGTACTTATAACTAGACTGTGCACCAAAAAATGTTGTTTAGCTAAAATGAGATTTATTGCGTTATTTGTAGGGTAGCTATTTCCTTATAGGCGGTAGCGAGCAGAAAACGGTCCCGGTGAGAGGGCTCCTGCTGGGAGTGTGTCCTTGTCTGACGTCTTGCCAGCTCAACTAACCATTGGGTTTGGTAGAAATGGTACAATAAAGCACATACGTTTTGCTTTTTTATGAATTACCAAAACAAACGTTTATAATCTTTGAAACTTTATTAAATATTTCTAGTTCATAAAATAGGTATAATTCATCATCAATTCGTTGTATTTCTTAAATAATCCTTTAACACTGAGTATGTAAGAGTAGTAATTAAATGTTTGGATCTGGTAATACTAAATGCAGATGGCGGTTTGCTCATGTGGTTGTTTGGATGATTCTCGTGTTTCGATTTGTGATGGTGTAGATTTTTATAAAACCTGCTAATTTTAATGAAAAATGGTGACTTCTTGTTGTGAAAAGGTGCAAAAATGAGTCTTATCCCGGTAGCCGCTTTTCTTTCCATGGATAAGTAAAAACAACAATTATGTTCTTTAGGGTAACCATGAGTTTTGTTGATCCAAGATTTTTTACAATCTCGTACCTAGTACTAGGTAAGTCGATACGTCTCGACTGTCATAAATTGGAGATGTTGGTGAAAAAAAAGTTGTTCTAATCGCGTTCTTTGACTTTGAGACGATGACGTTTGTTGTTATTAACTAATTCTTGTATTGTAGATTTCCAAAGAATGAAAACTAGATATTGAAGTTGGAAAATGCAGTACCTGGAAAAAACTCAGTCGTCTGTTATTTGCAGTGCGCATTTTATATGTGACGACTTTATTCCTGGAGTAAAATGCTGAAACCTGATGCTGTCCCGTCAATATTTCCTAAGGTAAGAATAAATCATCCGTGTGTCCGCGCAATAACAATAACCTTGAAAATTCAAATTTTGCGATGCCTTTTTCACATAGTTTCACTGAGCCGACGTGGTAAGAGTTTAATTTTTAGTTTTGTTTCGTTTGAATTTTTAAGGTAATATTTAATTCACAGTTAAGTAGGTATGTACTAGTAAAGATAAGTACTTGTTTAAATTTTGTTTCGCCTATTATTTATATTCCGTCATATACGTTTAAATAAATAAATAGAAGCTCTCATCTGCACTACTCTGCTCCAGTCCCATTAACTTCAAATATCTTTACAGGTCGTGTCCTACAAAAAAAGAGTGCATGTTTTAAGCAATTCATATACTTATAGAAGAGGTAGGACCAGCACCAAAAAAGGCAAAACTGCAAGAAAGTGCCATTAAGGAGATTACCATTACGGAAAGTGTTTGCACACAAACAGAATCCGCTGCAACTACTGACACGCCACGTAAAAAGAAATTACGTCGAGATATGAAAGTGTTACAACAATGCCTGAAAGTGTGTTTGTCAAAAATTCTTAAATTTAAGACTTAGAACCTACAGGAAGTCTCTAACCCTCAAGCATGTAGTAGATAAGGCTACATTAAAACAAAAATTGCGTAAAACAGTATTGTCCAGCAATGTATAAAACCAATTCAATAAAAATTTATTCCAGAATATTGCATCAGGTTTATATTTTGACCTCCTCTATTTACTGGTTTAATAATAATAAATATATCTCACATTTGACAAACCTAGCTTTTTTTTAACTACCTCTTTACGGAGCGAATGTTGTTAGGTTTTTGTCAAATTAACGGTAGGTCAGATGATACTTACCTATTATAAAGGGAGGAAATAGTAGATTGTATCATAAGGGTGCGAAATCATATTTTTATTACTTAACTATAAGTGCGCCGGAATTAACTTTCCCGCGCACTTATAGTTTCTTAAAGAAAACACCACCTTTGGGTGCACACCAAGGCGAACCAAGTCGATCTTTTCGAATAGATAGGATGAAAAAAATTATTTCCGACCCTTAACCTACCCTTCCAAAAAAATATACACACGTGATGTTTTGGTATTTTATTTTTACTTATATAAATATATATTTGTCCCGTGTTCTGTTTGGTTATTCATGGTCACCTCATTAGAAAGGGACACACTCCCACCAGGAGCCCTCTCACGCGGACCGGTTCTTGCGCCTTGGTGCACAGTCTAGTTATAAGTACAAGGTCTTTGGTAGTAAGAGTTTAAATTCTTTTAGCAAAAAAAATGATGCGAATGGCTTTTTTCTGAAATATACCCTATTTGTACTGGGTTAAATGTATATTAGACTGACATGTCCTAATAAAATGAGTCAGACCTGGTTTTTGAGCCGCTGCGAATGGGGTAGAGCTGATAATGAAGCACACACGACGCAACGGTGTGACGTGCTGCATATGCATGCGTCTCACTCATTCTACCCACGGTTATACGGGATGATAATGTACACCCCAATAATCCGTGTCCAACTGTCCACTGCTACTATTTCAGCGAGTGCTATTAAGTTGTTATATTTACTCTGTACATTATCGTGCTGTACATTATCATGTCGTAACGCACTCCCTATGAAAATAAAAAAAAAGAAGAATTTTTGTTTGTAATGTAAATTATTGTAATAATTGTAATTCCTTTCCTTGTAATTCAGTACACGTTATTATTATTACTCTTGGATTCAGTAAGAGTCCGGATAATGTACGACATGATAATGTACAGCATGATAATGCACAGCACGATAATTGGAAGCCACTTAGGTACCTTATTGGATTCGTTTTATTGGGGTGTACATTATCGGGGTGTGCATTAGCTGGCTGTGCATTATTGACACGTGTAAATAATGTACAGCCAGATATTGTACAGCATGATAATGCACAGCACGATAATGCACAGCACGATAATTGGACGCCAGTTTGGTACCTTCGAAGCTATGCCTCGTTTTCATGTGCGGGTAAAACTAGTAAACGGAAGCACGAAAAAGGGGGAGAAGGAAGAGGGAGGGGAGGGGGGTCCCCCTCTTCCTCCTGGTACCACTCCTATCCTTAGGAAATGCAGCACTCCTGAGAAAAACCGATTAATGTAACCTAACCTCAAAACATTTTAGTCGCTTAATGGCGTAGTAAAGTTAAAATTTGGGTTGGCTTTAATACCTTAAAAAAACAAAAAAAAAACCTAACCTACTGGGTTACTTTTGTGACTTAAGTCGACAAAAGTGCCCCTCTGATCTGACACGCACCATTCTTAAGGTTAATAAAAAAAACCTAACAACCTACTGGGTTACTTTTGTGACTTAAGTCGACAAGTGCCCCTCATTCTTAAGGTTAACAAAAAAAACCTAACAACCTACTGGGTTATAACCAAACTGATTGATTGAACTGGTACAGTGCAAACGAGGCTCGAGTAGGTACCAAATTGGCTTCCAATTATTGTGTTGTACATTATCGACACGTGCCAATAATGTACGGCCAATAATGCACACCACAATAATGTACACCCCAATAATCCGTGACCACTGGACACGGATTATTGGCTGTACATTATTGGGGTGTGCATTATCATGGTGTGCATTATCGTGTCGTGCATTATTGGCTCCCATGGTGAATCATGGACTATCTCAGGTACTATGTAGTCTTCGACTAAAGTGTCTTTTGTAATACGAAAATGATAAACCTGAGATGATCCTAAGTTTATGAGATAAACCAGGTTTAAGTTGTTTATAATAAGAAAACGTGACTTGAGCTAGGTTTAAACCCAGGTTTAATTTGTTTATAATAAGGCTGACTGGGTTACTTTTGTGACTTAAGTTGATAAAAGTGTCCCTCTGACCTGACACGCACCATTCTTAAGGTTAACAAAAAAAATCCTAACAACCTACTGGGTTATAACCAAACTGATTGATTGAACTGGTACAGTGCAAACGAGGCTCGAGTAGGTACCAAATTGGCTTCCAATTATTGTGTTGTACATTATCGACACGTGCCAATAATGTACGGCCAATAATGCACACCACAATAATGTACACCCCAATAATCCGTGACCACTGGACACGGATTATTGGCTGTACATTATTGGGGTGTGCATTATCATGCTGTGCATTATCGTGTCGTGCATTATTGGCTCCCTTCAGTAATTGATGGAATATTAGTTCTTTTGTGTCGTTGGCGATTCAATCAATCAGACATAAATATTTAGCGTAAGTAAGAAGCGTATACGTATACGTTTTTTGGCTTGTTTGTCGGTTGAATAAATGTTAATCTAAATTCATAAAAATGCTATGTGACAGGAGAATATCTAACAAACCCATCCATTCATCGTAGGCAGCAGTAGGCAGGCCTTACGAATTGATGGCTTCTCCGCCGTGTCCTATCGCCCTCAAGCTCAAAAGAAACCTAGACGTATTCGTGTCCTGAAAACATACCTACTTACATTATTGTATAAAAAAATATGTGTGTGCCACAATCCTAAATGCAATAATCAATCTGTTTTACTTTGATAGGATCATCAAGATGATGAGTGATTTTGATTACTCTCTTGATGTTGATGAAGATTGTAAAGGTGATTTGGAGGAAGATCAGGCTGAATGGGGTGACACAGGGCCTGATCCAGGTCCCTTGTTCAATACAAGGCGCCCAAATGGCAGAAATATGTGAGTATAAAAAAATTAAAATCATGAATGAAAACTGCTGCATTTTATGCAAATATACTTTATTCTGCCTGAAAGGTGTCAATGAAAAACTGGGTAGAAATCTCCACAAATATGGGGGGATGCCGGTTAAACTATAGCTACCCTTGTACCTGAGTTGAGGGTTGGGGATAGGGGGGATGCAAGTGGGGGTAGATGGCAAGTCTTCCCCTTGAGTCCTTTTTTCTAGGAAATGAAAAAAAAATTACTTCAAATTTCTTAACTTTAAAAAAAAAAAAAAAATAACCCTAACCTGATGAGAATTTCTTCCCTTGAGTCTTTTTGTCATAGAGATGAAATATTACTACCAATTTTCTTCATATACCCCCACTTGCATCCCCCCTATCCCCAACCCTCAACTCAGGTACAAGGATTGCAATAGCCAACCCTACATCACTATCTTTACATGATCTTTGTATATAAAAAAATGTATTAAGTAAGTGTAAAAATATTTAAGTAGGTAGTATAAATATATTTTTTGAGCACTTACACTACTGTAATAGCTAAATTTTGAATAGGGATGCTCAGTACAGTCAAGCATTTGGTGATTATAGAGGTGGATATGGACCGGGCGGTGGATTTGGTCCACCTGGAAGATATGCTCCACCTGGAAGATATGGTCCACCTCGAGGATATGGCCCAGGAGGTGGTTACGGTCCTGGAGGAGAGTATGGTCCAAGAGGAGGGTACGGTCCGGGAGGTGGATTTGGGCCAGGTGGAGGGTTTGGACCAGGTGGTGGCTTTGGACCAGGGTGTGGGTTTGGACCTCAGAGATTTCGACCATATCCATCAGGCCCAATGCGAGGCAGAGGATATGGGTCATTTGGTCCACCTGGACATCGCTCAATGTCTGTACACAGAGCTGCAAAGTTTCTGGCAAGTAAGTTATAAAAATAACAAATTGGATGCAGATAATCCATGTTAATTAATTATTTAAATGCATTTTAGTTCTGAGGTATTTATAACAAGCATTGTTAGACACACAGTACTATCTAGCCCCAAACTAAGCTAATTTTGTATTATAGAAACCAGATAGCTGGTATAATGCTTGTTTGTGAATACATATACGTATATACAGGGTTACAGGAAAAATCGTGCTAGATCCGTGAAGGGCGTGGAGTACCCATCATTTCTGACTTATTTCACTATGAAACACCCTACCCTAAACTTAGCCCTTTTCGAGATATTCGACTTTTAATTTTTTTATTGAAAATTGCCGATTTTTAGGCTACTAAATTTATTTTTGTTTATTTTGTGTATCTTATTATTATTATTATTGCATTTTTACATGTGTAATAAGATGCTTTAGGACGTCTATCATTAAAATAGTGCATAAGTTAATTGAATAGACCGTAGTAGACAAGTGAAAGTTAAGAAATAAAAAAAAATATTAGAAAGTTTATTTTTCTCTAAGGGATATCTAAAAAAAATATTATGGCAATGGTTCGGCAGATGTTTTTTAAAATATCTACGTTTCATCAGCTATCTAACGAGGTATAACAATCTAGGGTTTGTATTACATTTCGTGGAAAAAAAGTAGTTGGGACGCTCCAGGTAGCAGTTTTAACGGTCCCGCGCCTATTGTCCTTCAAGTTAAGACGCACCGTGCGAGCGAGACAAGTGATGATTTATGTAAGTGCGAATGAAAGAAAAAATGTGTAGAGACCGGTTAGGGCTGGGATACAACAGGGGGTACAACAGTTTTGGTTGTCAGTCTGCTTTTGTGCTTCGTACATAGTAGATGTGATATCGTTTTGCTCTTTTTCTCGACTTGGCTGTGATTCTGGACTATTTCTTCTGATTTGTGACTACTGTGCTTGCTAACCGGACTCTGATTTGTACCTGTGATACGGAAGTGTTGAAGATGACGTCCTACACACCTGAGGAATATGCTGATATGCTTATTTGTTACGGATACTGCGATTGTGTGTCTGCGCAAGCTCGCAACGAATACATAACTCGCTACCCCGGTCGTCGAGTGCCGGATGTGGCCGTTTTTGACAGAGTCTATCGAAGACTTCGAGAAACTGGCTCTGTTTTGAGACGAAATACAGACATGGGAAGACCACGAATTGATGACGAAGAACAGGACAATGAGATAGTGCAACGCTTTCGAGCGGATCCGACTACTTCCACTAATATTGTTGCCCGTGATCTGGGACTTTCGCAATGGAGAGTGTGGTTTACAGTGCATACTGCTGGCCTATACCCGTACCATTACACGCCGGTACACGTTATTGAAGAAGGAGACCCCGCGAGAAGATTGGACTTTTGCAGATTTATGCTAAATGCTGACGTAGAAGACCCAGATTTTCTAAGAAATATCTTGTGGACGGATGAGTCCAAATTTGATAAAGATGGCATAACTAACTATCACAACGCCCATTACTGGGCCCCAAAAGAGCTAAGGAATCCCAATAAGAAAAGAGTGAAGGGGTCCCAACGAAGATTCAGCGTGAATGTGTGGATGGGCATTATCTCCAATCATTTGATTGGACCTTACTTTCTCCCGGATAATCTAAATGGGGAAAGCTACGAAAATTTCCTGAGAGCAGACTTAAGTGATTTGCTGGATGATCTGCCACTCAACCTGATCAGGGACATGTGGTTCCAACACGATGGCTGCCCTGCCCATTTCAGGAGAAGTGTCAGAGACTGGCTGGACACAAATTATCCAAACAAATGGATAGGACGAGGTGGACCGTTGCCATGGCCAGCAAGAAGTCCGGACCTAACGCCCATGGATTTTCACGTGTGGGGGTGCATGAAAAGTCTTGTGTACAGCGAGCCGAATCCAGTTTCGTCTGTGGAAGACTTACGAGAAAGGATTGTGGATGCAGCCAATAAAATGAGGACCACGTTAACCACTGGAGTAGTAAAGACTGGTCTCCGTAGAAGGATGCGACAATGTATCAGAAATAGAGGCGGCCATGTTGAACATGAACTGTAGAATAAGAAAAAGTTGTGTGAAAATCTTTAATAAATGACATTTCATGCTTACCTATTATTTTATTTTACTTTTTAGGGCTAGGTATAAATTTTCTTCTCCACTGTCGCCTATAAAACTAAATTTTTTTCAATGCATTTGAATAAAACCCTAGATTATTATACCTCGTTAGATAGCTGATGAAACGTAGATATTTTAAAAAACATCTGCCGAACAATTGCCATAATATTTTTTTTAGATATCCCTTAGAGAAAAATAAACTTTCTAATATTTTTTTTATTTCTTAACTTTCACTTGTCTACTACGGTCTATTCAATTAACTTATGCACTATTTTAATGATAGACGTCCTAAAGCATCTTATTACACATGTAAAAATGCAATAATAATAATAATAAGATACACAAAATAAACAAAAATAAATTTAGTAACCTAAAAATCGGCAATTTTCAATAAAAAAATTAAAAGTCGAATATCTCGAAAAGGGTTAAGTTTAGGGTAGGGTGTTTCATAGTGAAATAAGTCAGAAATGATGGGTACTCCACGCCCTTCACGGATCTAGCACGATTTTTCCTGTAACCCTGTATACTTAAAATAATTTACTAGTTGCGCCCCGCGGTTTCACCCGCATAGATTTAAATCCCGGGATAAAAAGTAGCCTATGTGCTATTCCAGACTAATCTATCTCTCTGCCAAGTTTCATCCAGATCCATTCAGCTGTTCCGACATGAAAGAGTAACAAACATCCATCCATCCATACTTACAAACTTTCGCGTTTATAATACTTAGTAGTAGGATTAGCATAACTCCCAGACAGAAAACAAACATCTATTGTGTTCATTACACAATTGTCTGTACTCAATTGAAATTGATCCTACTGCCCACAGTGCAGAAGGCAGAGAGATACTAGCAACTGAGCTCTGAAGACTGTTAATCAAATAATATTATATGTTACTGGGAGGGGCCCTATATTTCAACTATTGTATTGCCTGAAATAAATAATTAATATCTGGGTGCCTGAGCTTGGTTGTTAAATCCTAGCCTGATTAATTTATCGCCCCCAAAAGCCCCTGCATACCAATCTTCATCAAAATTATTGGAGACGATTCCAAAATCATATTATTTTTATAGACCTATGATTACTTACTTAAACTATATTTTTTAAGTTTATTATTAACTACTTGATATTATTGACTTCAGGATTGTTCTGTTTTTAGAATGTGATATTGCCCTAGAATACATTAAGCCGTTGCCTCAGCACCTTCTGGACATGATTGAGCCTGAATATTGTGGCTTATGTGCCCAGAATTTTGATTCATTTGCTCTTGGTAAGTTATGGTGACTCATTTTTATTTATTTATTTTTAAATTTGTGTTACTTACAATTAATTTTTGTACTAATTTATTATTTAATTTTCAGCTAAACTTCATTATAATAGTAAAAATCACTACAAGGCGCAAAAAAAATACTTGGCACAGTGCAAAACATTAAAAAATAACACTCAGGTAATTAGACAATTTGACAATGTAATTTTCCATAGGCACTTTGATGACTTTTACCAGTTCACAAAACACATTTTCTTTTATCGATAAGCTATAGAAGTGGGAAAACTGTACTTATATTGAAAGCCATGTGTCAAGTGCACACAACTGGCCCGCAATGGCTATGTGTAGGTCCCACAAAGCTTTTTTCAGTATGTCAAATAAGACATGACATGGACATGTTTCGACTATAAAAAGATAATGTGTGATGCACTCAATAGAAAATAATTAATACAACTCTCGATTATACTAGTAAGTGAACTTTTGTCATCAAGTAGAACCTTACATTGTATCAAATTGCCTTCCCTTTCTTAAATTAATGTACCTACGCGAGAATAAAAGTAAATTTAAAGTTTGTACTGTTGGTATTCTATGCATATGCATAAGGAAGGCTCTCTTGACAGAATATTATATAAAATTTTACCATAAAACTTAATGTGCATAGAAAATTCCAATAAATACAAGACATTGCATATTCGAATATGATATTACCCTACACCTATTTAAAAAAATCTATTAAAATATTTTAATTTATTAGGTCTCAATATTTTTATTTTCTTGGTCTTTAGATATAAAAAATAGGTGTACAATGGCACAAACATCTTTTAAAACCATAATAGCGAAAACACTGCATGAAAATTTCAGGATCCAATGAAAGCTCGTTCCTTGTTCTGTGAGCTATGTGGTGTCCACCTCACATCCGTGTCGCATGCTGAGTCTCATTATTCTGGGAAGTCGCACCGTTCGTAAGTATTCAGCCAGATTATTATTATTGATTCGGGAAAATAAAGTTAATTATCTTTATTTATGTAGATTGAAGAGTAGTAGAGCTCTTTGTGAAGGGCTCGTCCGGGGAAGTACTACCACCACGCCTTTTTCTGCCGCCAAGCAGCAACGCTGTGTTTCGGTTTGAAGAGTGTGGTCGCCGGTGTAATTACAGGCACATGAGGCTTAACATCCGTATGCCTCAAGTTGATGGACGCAGGGCAGTGCATCGTAGGGCACGTTCCTATTGTGCGTGACCTACGGGGCAATGTTTTGTTTATAGGTTATGGTTACCACTTAACATCAGGTGGGCCATCTGCTTGTTCCATCAGCTAGTTGTATAAAAAAAAAAAATTGAATTTTAAGTTTAATTAATAGTGTCAATATAGGCCACTTTACTAACCTTCCTTACTTATCGTTACAATTATGTATTTTCAATCAACTCTTGTATAATATACGCTATTTTTGGCATACAAATAATATTTTTGAGTGCTCAGTAAAAAATAATATAATATATGATGAATAAAATAAATGATGGGCATTCCACACTGCACTTAAATAAAAATAAACTGAAGTTAAAATTAAGAGTAGAAAGAAACTAGCTATAGTAATAATAAATAACTCTCAATGTACCTTCTTATATCTATTCATGTTATTCGAAATAAAGTATTGTTTAAAATTTTTATTCATGGTGACTTCTCAGATTATCATCCTTTGATATAATATAAATTGTCATTCTATTACAGGATCGTCGAAGGACGCAAACCTCCGAAGAATCCCGTATTACTCCAAGAAGGAATGGAGAGTCGCGTGTAAGTTCTTGTTTAATATATACAAATTTGGTTTTCTAACAACCGTATTGTCGATAGTAGAACTATCTTGGCGTAGTTTTATTGATCGGTGAATGGTTAACAATAGACTAAGAAATAAGCATGGTTTTGCGCAGTGCCTACTAGGATCAGTAGGTACGACTGCGATTCTAAATCTCGCATATTACGGCCTATAACGGCTTTTCCGATTAAGTATAATATCCGTCGTATCCGTCTACAAGAACCAACGCGCAAAAACCGCACACATACCAAAAAAATATTAGCCTATTCCAGATGGTAGTTTGTACTAAATAGGTATTAGGTCTCTGTTTCACCCTGATTTCACTTTGCTTTTTTGTTTTGAACAGAGAGCAACTTATTCGGCGCGAAAAGAAAAACATGAAAGCTATTCCAGATGTAGTTATAACCCCTGAAGAAACAGATGCCGTGGACAAAAAAGGCATACGTGAAATAACTTGTGACATTTGTATGGTAAGTGTAATTAGCGTATATTACGGTTGCCATCATTTAGGCAGACTGTGAGGAGCCGATACGACGTAATGAATGAATGAATTCTAATATGTAATAGGATTCCAAGAATATGATTTATTATAATAGGACTCCACTTGCAGGAAAGAAACATAAGACAACACCGAATACTGCTTCAATGTTTCATCTTAACTATTTGCACGATCGTTCTTTTTTTTGTTTCGCAATATTTTTTTTTTCGATAAGCGTGTTTATCGGGTGTCTTGAGAACTCATGAGTCTCTTTAATAAACGACAAAATAATTACTTATAAAAGACAAAGAGACTCGTGAGTTCTCAAGACACCTTTTCTCATTTTGTATAAAGAGTCTATATACAAAA
Source organism: Plemyria rubiginata (assembly GCA_963576535.1). Lineage (NCBI taxonomy): Eukaryota > Metazoa > Arthropoda > Insecta > Lepidoptera > Geometridae > Plemyria > Plemyria rubiginata. The sequence goes on along the minus strand of OY754908.1, from coordinate 7,553,133 downwards.
TGAGAAAAGCGAAAAACAAAAGACTTCGGGTAATGTACGTATCCCTATCTAAATTAAAGTTTCCTGTTAATTCGCTTTTCCGAATGCCTATAAATTTGGATGTTTTCTAATAGACGAGTGAATAAATTGGTGAGGACTGGGTTTATTCTAGGATACCCTAACTACCCTATGTAGGTAAAGCTGTCATTAATGGCTTGGTAAGTTTTATTTTGGAAACAGATGTGAAAAAGTTTTTCTATATGTTTATTTTATTTCCAGACAACTGTTACATGCTCAGAGCAAATGACTAGTCATTTGAATGGAAAGAGGCATTTGACCAAGGAAAAGCAACATATCCTCAAAATGATGAAAGGAGAAACTCAAAAAACTAGAGAGATCGGTAAGTACATATTGTAAATAAGCCTTGAACATTACCTATCCACCCAATTTTCTTCACATATACCTGAGACTGAGTTACGTTACTTTAGTAGAGTTAACGAATTTAACTTTTTCTAAATATGTACCACTAGTTGCGCCCTGCGGTTTCACCCGCGCAGATTTGAAAATCTTTAAAAACCCAAAGGTTAACTAGAAGAAAATGCTTATTAGCATTAAGTTCGCCTAATATACTTTATTTTATGTGCAATAAATAATTTTCTTATCTTATTTAAATTCCGGTATTCCCACGGGATAAAAAGTAGCCTATGTGATATTGCAGACTATAATCTACCTCTGCCAAGTTTCATCCAGATTCGTTCAGCCGTTCCGGCGTGAAAGAGTAACAAACATCCATCCATACTTACAAACTTTCGCGTTTATAATAGTAGTAGGACTAACCGATTTTCCGAGTAGGTCAAAATATAAGCCTAGCAGGCGTTAATAATCTGAGTATTTTTTTTTATTACTTCATGCACTTCATGGCTATCAGAGTTAGTTTGCTCTTCGTAAACTGGAAGCAAATAGGCATTTCGCTCACATTCAATGTATACGTTTGAATTTTACATTACCTTTTAGGTGACATTTACGTTTTACATTGCATGTTACAATAGGACAATCCAGTCGCGCGTCCGGATGAGCGTTTAAATTGCGCCTGTGGGCGAGAGGCTTTAATTTTGCTTTTATAATTTGACAGATGTAAAAGAGGAAGAAGCTGGCGCCGACGGAACCGCCGACGCCGCCAATGGAGCGGACGCCGTCGAAGGCGACGATCAACAAGGTAATTCTATATTTATATCTTGTAACATAGGTATAACGTATTCGTCTTGGCACGTAGGTACCTCAGACTATCCTTAGACATCTTCAAATAATCTTGAATTAATAGGTACTTGGTGTTGAAAGAAAACATCATTGGTAATACCTATGCACGCTACCATCTCCTGTACCAGCCTCTTGGTTGTCAATATCATTTTCTGTCATCTTTCCATTTTTATCTACCTATTTTGTCGCGTAATTTTGGTTTTAATTTTACCAACATTTCTCGTGTCTCGAAACTAGTAAACAGATGGAATTGTTTAAGGCGATTACAATGCCAAACAAATAAAAATAATTAAAATACCCAACATTTACATCAAAAGATCCGAGCAAGTCTTTAAATTCATAAAAACCCCCTTCCCGAATAGATCCTGTAAAAAATTAAGATAAAAGTAAATGATGGCAGGATGGCCATTAAAATAATATAATCTGACACCCGTTAAGTTCTTGCTTTCAATATCGCTCACTTGTTTGAGTAATTTTTTTATACATTTTTCATGCACTTCATGTCTATCAGAATTAGTTTGCTCTTCGTAAACTGGAAGCAAATAGGCATTTCGCTCACTTTCAGTGTGAGTCGGTAAAGTGATTTGAATTTTACATTACCTTTTAGGTGACATTTACGTTTTATATTGCGTGTTACAATAGCACAATCCAATCGCGCGTCCGGACGCGCGTTTTATTGCGCCTGTAGGCGAGAGGCTTTAATTTTGCTTTTATAATTTGACAGATGTAAAAGAGGAAGAAGCTGGCGACGACGGAACCGCCGACGCCGCCAATGGAGCGGACGCCGTCGAAGGCGACGATCAACAAGGTAATTCTAGTTTTATATCTTGTAACATACTTGCACGTAGGTGCCTTTAGACTATCCTTAGACATCCTCAAATAGTGGATTGTTTACCAAGGGAACAAACAACTATTTTGACGGCGAGAGTTATTTTTGAATCCAGAGCGTAGCGAGGGATTCCAGAGTAGAATCCTAAGCGTAGCGAGGGATTCAAAGTACTTCACTCGAGTTTAAAAATAGTGTTGTGCCCGAGGTGAACACTATTTTTTATCACCCTCAATGAGAAAATAAGTATTTGCAACTTCTAAATAGTCACCGTCACTGTCTTCGTCACTGGTCACTGTCACCGTCACCGTCACAGTCACAGTCACGAAATCACGAAGTCGAGAATTCGAGAAGTCATGACGTCACGAAGGGATGAAGTGGTTGCACACCAGTAACATCAATTAAATAACAAATATAGAAATTTCCAAAACAATTATAAAAACTACAAACTATAATTATTATAAAATGCTAAATACCTACTAATGGCAATATAATTATAAAATGGAGAATAAAATGTCAAAATAGTTTCATAAAATAATAGGCATAAAATAATTATAATAAACTAAATCAAAAAGAAGTCAAGAAATCACGATAGTCATAACCACAACCATACTCATGAACTCATTGTACATTTTTTTTATAATACTAAGTAAAATCTGAAGCAAATAATTGGATTGAACAAAGGTGGAATGCACGTTTCGCATTTACCTAAATTTTTATCATACATACAACCTGCTTGTTCATAGTGTTCGTGCGTGATCTCTTTGGTGATTGGAACTTTTTACGGAACTTGGAACGTTTCACTCAAGCACGTTCCAAATTCAAATCGGCTAAGTACTTAGCCGCTGTAAGTAGTTACTTTTCCTCCCTGGAAAAGTACGTACTTACATTGAAAGTGAGCGAAATGCTATTTTGCTGCCTGTTTTTAGGGCGCAAACTAAGTCTTTTCGAATTGATGTGATAAAAAAATCTTTAATAAGTAGGTACTTGGTGTTGAAAGAAAACATCATTGGTAATAGGTACCTATGCATGCTACCATCTCCTGTACCAGCCTCTTGGTTCTCAATATCTTTTTCCGTCATCTTTCCATTTCTATCAATTTTGTCGCGTAATTTCAGTGATAATTTTACCAACATTTCTTGTGTCTCGAAACGTGTAAACAGTTGGAATATCCTGATTGAACGATAATGTTTTCGTAGGAAGGCTTCGAGGTGTAATAGTTGATCGAAGTAGGAAGGTTATTGGTATTGACTGACTTGTGTCGGAAGTATATTATCTATTTCACATGATTGCGTGCCGAAATGAGGCACGTCTCAACTTTACCTAAATGTTGTGTTCTGTAGAACCGGAGGGTGAGTCTGGCGCTGCTGATGAGGCTGAGAAGCAAGTTGAAGAGTGGTTGTCCGGCGGCGGCCTCGACTGGGATGTAAATAACACATCAAATAATTAGATGTTCAAGAAAGGAGCTATAGGTAGGTACTATATTACATATCCCTGTTATAAATATACAAAGTGTGACATATTATAATATAACTCCAGAAGCAGGGTATTCCACAGAACTTGAAGAGCACCTTTTGTTTTACGACTTTTAAAATAATTTATTTTTATTTTTTGAGTAGGTACCTAGTTTTTCATACAAGAAATGCCTCTTAACCGTTTCTTCATTATGAAACTAAACACACCAAGAAATGCTTACTATTGCCGTATTCACAACTGTTTGTACGTTCTGTGCGTTAGTGACCTTGGGACTTACGTAAACAGTATCAAATGTGTTTCTTTCTGACCCAATATTAATTTTACTTTTGTATGGGAATTTCGAAAACGATATATTCAACCTTTGCACATCACAGTATAGTAATGCTTGGTCTGATTAATAAGACTTGGTCTTTATAGGGGTATAGACTTAGTAGGTACATCACTACAGTATAAAACAAAGTCGCTTTCTCTGTCTCTATATCCCTATGTCCCTATGTATGCTTAAATCTTTAAAACTACGCAACGGATTTTGATGCGGTTTTTTTAATAGATAGAGTGATTCAAGAGGAAGGTTTATATGTATAATACATGCATGATATGTGCACCCGTGCGAAGCAGAGGCGCGCGGGCGGGTCGCTAGTATTATACACAGATATACATATAATACTAACCACAAGATTGCCAATAACGAATAATACCTACAATGTAATTACAAAAAAAAACATTTATTTACATATAAATCGAGACAAGCATTGCCTGTTATGATGAAAAAATTTACTATGATGTAGGTAGGTACCTATGTAATTGATAACTGTCGGTAAATTGTATATTAAAAACCTTATTTTTAATTTATTTCAGAACGATTATCTTCGGAGTCCATGTTATACATAATAACCACCTAATCATTGCGATATATTTCATTCATTAATTTTGTTAAGGCGTTGACAAGACCTAATTTACCTCTCGCTCGCACAATTCGACATTTTGAAAGATATAAAATCTCTAAGCCTAATTTTGAAAAATCGCAAACAACCATTTTGTGTCAATCATATTGCACACAGTTTGGTAAAAATTTCATTCTGATCGATGCAAGTTTTCATACTCAAAAGTTTGCTTATGTACGAAAACTAGAAAAGTAAACTTTAAAGTAGGAAAACTTTTAACGATCAAAAAATTTTTTTTTACTAAACTGTGCGCAATGTGATTGCACACAAAATGGTTGTTTGCTATTTTTCAATAACGGGTTCAGTTATTTTATATCCTTCAACAAATCAAAACGTGCGAGCGATAGTCACATTAGCTCTTGTCTTCGCCTTAACGTTAAATTGGTCATATGATTCTGAGTAAGAATATTGTACCTACCTTTAGCTGAAAGTGAATAATATTTAGATTTAGGTTATAATTTTGTGTGTTCTATAAACATACCCGGTATCTTAATAAAAAGCAGGTACTTGCCTTAATAAAAGCCATGGTACATAATGTTATTTGTTTCTTTTAATACCTACCTCCATAATTCAAAGGTTTATGGAGCTTCCTACTTCCAAGCTTGCAAAATATCGTAGAAAAACTACTACTACTACGGTACTATGTGTAACTACTAGGTAGGTACCTATGTAGTTACACATAGTACCGTCAACAAAACACATTTTATGGTTGGTGCTTGATTTATTGTAGCAGTTGTTATTGAAACTTACTAGGAACAGCAAGAGCTTCTTCGTCTTCTGGTGCGACGGCAACATATACATCCGTACGAGAACTCGTACCAAAGAGCCAGAGACAACACTGCCAGTAGTCCAACCAGCAATATCGCCTGAACTTTAGGGTCTGTCAGGTTCAGGAATTCCTTCAGATTACCGATCCCATTAGAAGAGGATGATGAACCAGACGCGGTTTTCAATGCTGCGTCAGTGTTTTCTTCCATCTCGGTGGAATTTTTTTTTTAAGTTGGTCCTATATCTACGTTCTTTGGAGGTTCTAACAAGACGAGCGTCTGCGTCGTCGACGTAAGCAGCCGTTACTGTACCCGTACCACAGAAGTAAAGCAAGGATTGCCAGAAGACCAGCAATAGCCAATACTTTAGGGTCAGAAAAATCTAGGCTTTGATTAAGCTTGCTTTTATTAATTGGGGCTTTCGCAGCTGAACTAGAAGACCCCTTTTTCGCTGTTGAGCTGGCGGCTTTGGCCATTTTTTGAGACGATTTAACTTCCAGCTGCCCCATCCTTATTTGTTTAAAGCCATTTGATAATTTTAGTTTATCGTAAACCCTTAATTTTAATCATGTTTTTGTAGTTGGTTATGTATGTGGATAGATTTTTGAAAGAACAATGTAAATTTCTGTTTTTGACATGATGATGACACAAAATGATGACGTGACTCGGACGGAAGGGTTTTTAAAAAAGTCCAGAAGAAAAAGAGCAAAAATAAATCTATGGTAATATAAATAATGTTCTGGGGCCTTATTGTAGGCCTTACTTGGAGTGAGGTGGCGCGCACGGGTGTTCCGCGCGCCTCTCGAAAGAGATCCAAGAGGCCGAGGAGGGTCTTTAAACTATGGAGACAACGCCGCCGCCGGGGTCATGGAAGAGTGCGAAAGCGTGCCCACAGCTCCGGCACAAGGTGTGTAGTAGGACCCCGCTGGGTTTTAGTCGGTATAAGTCCGACATAACTCTTCTGCTGTCACCACAACAGAAGAGTATCCAAGAGGATTTCCCAACGTTAAAAATAAAAAAATAAAATAAAAATAGGCCTTGAAGCCTCTACGATGTTCTAGGCAAGGAATATATTCAAATTCCTTGGTTCTGGGTTTCAAGCTAGTTTCAAGTGTCAACTTTCTGTACTAAGGTACTACTATGTTCATCTGTGACAGGGTGCTGGCTTTGCTTAGAGCATTTATAACGGGAGATGCCAAGCGCTACTTTTAGTACTAAAATCTTTCTGCCGGTTTTCGCGGGAGGCGGGGTAGTACGGAACAGAACACATTTACATAATCACGCATACTAATGCAGAAAAATTATGCGTCCCTATAAACGCACACGCAAGTAAAAGCTGTACACCAACACAAAAACAACAACACAATTAAAGAATGACTGTCGTTACACTTTTGTTTAGTTACACACTAACACAAAAAAGTAGTGATGGGTTGTAAAAAGACCGACAAAATGAATGATTTCATATGAATGAAACAGGGTGGTTCAAAATCATATACTTTTCCTTTTTTTAGCCAAGATTAACAAACGTGTCAAAGTCAAAGTCAAAGTCATAGAGTGCTGGCACCGACTCCAAAAATATCAGTAATTGTACAGGGTGATTGGAAGGTGGGTGCAAAGCTGAAAGGGGAAGGTAGTCTAGACCATTTAGAACCATTTAGGCCATAGTTATGTTCTACGAAGTCTGACCATTTTTTTTTTACCGATTTTTTTATCTTATTCTTGATAAAACCCGAAATTTCACAGTTAATTGCTAATACTTGCCAGGTTTCTTGATAAATGTTTTTTTTTTATATTTTTTTAAATTAAAGTAATGTGTAAGCAATGTAACAAAACATGGTTTAAGCATCTATGTCATCAGACATTTTTTTGGCAGACACTTTAAGCTACGAAAATTTTCAAAGGTTAAAAGAGACAGGTTTTTGACGCTAAGTTAAAAAAAAACGGATGGTGCTTTTTTCGTTCAAACTTTTTGGAAACATGCTTGGTTATTACTCTTTTATTTGAGATATTATTTACGCGGTTATGTTACAAATTAACAGAATTGGGACCTAAAAACCAGATTGAGGGAGAAAATTTAAATTTTTAGGCAGACTAATAAAACAGCATTTTAATTTAAATTAATTATTTATTGGTGCTCAAAATGATTTCCGTGATTTCCGTGCAGGAGCGCTAAGGGCTACAACTGGACACGGTTAATTGCGAATTAGCGCGAATACGAAAATAACGTCAAGTCACAAGGGCACTTGTTAATTGACTAACGAAAAAAAAACAAAATAATATAAGAACTAAGTCGACTTTGCTATAAACCAATGCATTCTCCCTCCCTATTCTCTATTCTATTCATTGGGCATGGGTACCTGGAAAAACGCTTTATGGCACCGCGCGCGGCGGTCTTTACCACCACCACACCACCTCTTGAATATGTGTAAGTAGTAAACCTAAATTGTATACCTAGTTAGCTTATTCGATTTTTCATAAAAAAAAAAATGTTATTCGACATAACCTTTATTTTCAAAGTTATGGGAGAAGCCACTGGCTCCTGAAACACAGTATTTACTAGTTCGGGAGCCTATGGATTCAATATTGAATTGTGCCTACTATTATGTCAATAAAGTTATTTGTATTTAATTGAAGAATACTGTCAATATGGTTCTCGCACGTGCCTAATTCTTAGAGTTCTTAGAATTAAGTAGCTCTGTTATCATTTTAAACTCACAAAGTATGTTTTGTTGTTTGCCTAATGTGATGATGGTGTGCTTGTGTAAGGAATCGCGGAAATCATTTTGAGCACCAATAAATAATTAATTTAAATTAAAATGCTGTTTTATTAGTCTGCCTAAAAATTTAAATTTTCTCCCTCAATCTGGTTTTTAGGTCCCAATTTTGTTAATTTGTAACATAACCGCGTAAATAATATCTCAAATAAAAGAGTAATAACCAAGCATGTTTCCAAAAAGTTTGAACGAAAAAAGCACCATCCGTTTTTTTTTAACTTAGCGTCAAAAACCTGTCTCTTTTAATCTTTGAAAATTTTCGTAGCTTAAAGTGTCTGCCAAAAAAATGTCTGATGACACAAATGCTTAAACCATGTTTTGTTACATTGCTTACACATTACTTTAATTTAAAAAAATATAAAAAAAAACATTTATCAAGAAACCTGGCAAGTATTAGCAATTAACTGTGAAATTTCGGGTTTTATCAAGAATAAGATAAAAAAATCGGTAAAAAAAAAATGGTCAGACTTCGTAGAACATAACTATGGCCTAAATGGTTCTAAATGGTCTAGACTACCTTCCCCTTTCAGCTTTGCACCCACCTTCCAATCACCCTGTATAATGTCATAATAATAAAATTATAAGATTTGTTGAAAAAATTGATACCTATTTGTAAATAGATTGAAATATAAATCCATAATGCAATTATTTTTAACTTTTTAGTGTGTTTTTCATTATAAATTGGATAGCAGTTTTGGAGTCGGTTTTTTTTGTAAAAAATATTTTATTAAGAGTTTGTAGAGCGTAATCTCTGAAACTACTGAAACGATTTTAAAAATTATTTTACAAATAGAAAGCTACACTGTTGTTGAGTAACTTTAAGCTATATTCTATTTTCGCAAGTAGTAAGTAGGTAATCTTTCAAGTAAGTAGTCTTTCATGAATGCATTTTTAGATAAACATTTTGTTTCTTTATTGGTATGATGTGTCCAGCAGTGGACTAACATAGGCTGATGATGATGATTGGTATGACGGGGTGAAAAAAATTAAGAGCAGTAGAAGAATAGCGGCTGTTAACAAATGCTCATAGCCCATGTCCCTCTCCAGCTAACATACTACAGCTATACAAAAATCACGTTTATACGATTCTGCGTTCAAAAAGTACAAAGAAAATAGCAATAAACCAACGACACAGCACAGCTAAAATTTTAAGGGAGCTCCATGAAGCGACGTATTGAAGGCAGAACGACAGAGACAGTTTTTGTAGAGTCCAATACTGAACATCCTTTTTTTAAATCGGTTAAATATGGGTACAAAAAACACATCGCATTTTATTCTAATTTTACGTTCATTCCATCATTCATTCAATCGATTTCGCTCAACTAGTCCCCACACTACGCCTTCTACCATGGAATATAAATTCACCGACACCTCCTACCAAGACGTTGGCGTCGTATTAAAACTGTCGTAACTGGTATTCCATTAAATATAAATTAAACGTATTTACAAAAACAATTGACTAAAATATCACTTACTTGTGATAGGAAATACCGTGTTCCCTAAAGCTTGATGTCTCTGATCTCCTTTTACACCGAAATACCGCACAATTCACCATTTTTACTGAGCACTACTTCGCGACACGAAACGACAACTAATGGCCGCGCGGTGATGAGTGAAGTAGTTTTATATAACGTGCATGGCCAAGTCGCGTCTTATGGCCGGCAGAGGGGTACGCCTTGCGTTAACATCTCCAGTTATAAATGCTCTAAGTGGCTTTGTATGTATCTGTGCCCTAGCACGCAGGGCAGCGCAAGGAATTTGAATACAAGGTGCGTGATTATTTTGACAGTTCAAATCATGCACAAACCGCCGTGACGTCACGTAAGGAATGACATTATGGCATAAGGAATATACCTACGCTTAGTGATTTCACACCGCTGACTTGTCGTAACCGTGATACCTACGTGGTGCAAATGGTCATAGTGAATAAGCTCCCTGATGATAAGTAGTAACCATCACCTATAACTAAGCATTGCCTCGTAGGTCACGCACGATAGGAACGTGCCCTACGATGCATTGCCCTGCGTCCATTAACTTGAGGCATACAGATGTTATGCCTCATGTGCCTGTAATTAACCTTACCTCCTAGTGTCCTAACCACGGAATACCCGGAATAGAGAAAACCCTACATGGAAGGCGCATGCATGCCTGATGGCTTTTTAGTATGAGTGTGTAGCCGAACTTACACAATGTAAAAACTAGCACACATAGAAATACAAGCTATCATTGGTTGAAAGTGTCCGTTAAAAGGACCTAAAAGCATAATAAAAATTTTACTGATATAAAACCTTAGCACCATCAGAACATGGTCCAAAATTTAATCAAATAATGTTAATAAAAAAATAAGTCTACTAAATCTATTCAGAAAGATGGCGCTAGTTATTATTCACACTTGATTTTGCCACTTCAAACTCCAAGCTCAATTAACAGTTATTTAAAAAAATAGTTACCAATTAATAATCATAATATAAAGTTCTCTCTATGATTATTATCAGTTCTATTAATTATGAAACCAATCTCTAGGATTGTCATATCTTTTAACATACAACATAGCCAAATAAGATAATAACAATATAACAACATCACAATTAAATAATTATACTGTGATAAAAACTTAAGGTGAAGACAACAGCTAATGAGACTGTCGCTCGCATGTTTTGACTTGTCGAAAGATATAAAACCACTAAACCCATTTTTTAAAAATCGCAAACAACCATTTTGTGTGCAATCGCATTGCACACAGTTTAGTAAAAATTTCATTTTGATTGATGCAAGTTTTCCTTCTTAAAAGTTTGCTTTTCTAGCTTTCGTACATAAGCAAACTTTTGATCTTTCAATTATATCTTTCAAAATGTCGAATCGTGCGAGCGAGAGGTACATTAGGTGTTGTCAACGCCTTAAAATGAATTTGTACATGCAATGAACTCTGTTCAAATATTGGTTGACATCGCCAGCTACATTAGCTAGTAGTTAGGTAGGTATAAAGCCTTCTAGATTTAGCAAATATTTCTATATTTAAAAAAAAGACAGGTAGAACCAATGGAATGATTGAATTGCACTAGGTAAGTAAAAATTAATTACAACTTACACCAAAAGCTGCATAGGTTCACTGGAAAACCTTCAAATCTCACAAAATGATTGCTGTTTCTATAAAAATTAAATACTATAATTGAATTTCAATTTCTAGTGCAGACTGCATTATTATGTAACTTAAATCTCATCATTTCGACTATCAAAATTACAAAGTATCGTAAACCCAAACAATAAAATAACAGCTACACTAGCTTATTACCTACTCTTAGTATAAACACACTAATTCATCCTTAACTAAATAAGATCTTAAACAGCTTATGTATTTTTGGCTATCATTAAAAACATTTGAGATCATTTACAGCACATCTGGCAAATCTTCCTCCTCCTCATCGTCATCTGCACCCCCACTCAATTCCATTTTATTGGCAAATAATTCATTCATATCATCAAAGTTATCTCCTGCACCACCTTCTTCAAATTCATCTTGCCACCGCTCAAAATCAACTTTAAGCCAGTGGTGTTTTTTCTTATCATTCGTTAGTGAAGGCCAGAATGGTTGATCGGGTTTATCTTTGGTGAGGTAAACTTCGATTAATCTGCCTCTATTACGAAAGTTACTCTTTTCAGGATCTACCTCAGCATACAGTTGGATGTTAACCTCATGGAGTTTGTTGTCAGGAGCACATGTGCCTTTGAATGAAACTTTATTATTTTCAATGCTAATTTCGGGCTTTTCACACTCGACATTGAATTTTATAAAAACTCGAGAGCTTCTCTGAGCCCAAGAGACTGACGGTGGAGTGCCTTTTGCATTTGATGTCATGTTGGTTCTGAAATAACAAGAAACTTGGTAATCTAAAATTATGGATGTTTTCAGAACAATAACCTGATAGGATCACGTAGGTACTTACAGAGAACTACTAACGAAACTATTATAAGCAGTTTCAGATAAAATTACAGACAAAGTAGGTAAAATTATGGATAATGGTAGATGGATTCCTTCGCTTCCTCCAATAACAAATTTTTTACTAGGTCAATGGCGGCGGATAACCGTCGTGGGTAGAATGAGTGAGACGCATGCATATGCAGCACGTCACACCGTCGTGTGTCAGCTCTACCCCATTCGCAGCAGCTCAAAAACCAGGTCTGACTCATTTTATTAGGACATGCCAGTCTAATATACATTTTAAGGCAGTACAGATAGGGTCTATTTCAGAAAAAAGCCATTCTCATAATTTTTTTTGCTAAATGAATTTGAACTCTTACTACTAAGATATAGTGTCTAATTTGCAATGCAGCAATTTTTCCACTCAAGAGTAGTTGAGCTGTACCAGCTCAAAACACAAAATGTAGATGGTGGAGTAGGAATGATTTGTGAGTAATACGGTTCATTTTAGAAAAGCATGTTTTGTTGTTGGGTGGGTACGGTGGTAAATAGTTTGCATCAAGATTTTCTGTTGCATCAGTTGGTGAATAAGGTTCATTTTATAAAGTTGAGGGTTTCTTAGGCTACCGGTGGCTTCACTCACGCATTAGGTAGCCATGATTTGCTATCATTATTTTTAAAGGATTTTTCCCGTTAAGGAACTCTAAAGAATAGTAAAATGTGATACCTATTTAATAAAAAAAGTAGACATAAGAAATTAGGTATATTTATGTCTAAATTTATTTTGTAGTTATCATTCTACTCTAACTTCGGAAACTCCCACGAAAGTCCTCTTAAAAAGTTAGTAGGTTTGCATGCTAGGTAACTTAACTAACATAATTTGTTAAAATAAAATAAACTTAGTTAAGTACATACTTAGAATTTATTATTTATAATTAGTAGTATATCTACTCTACCTATATACAAAAGTGAAAACATAAAACACACATGTACCTACAACTTATTTTGGAATAAACAGGCTTTTTGTTTTATTTATTTATAACTAGTGGCTCTGTGAGCTGGTAGACCTCGCGAGCACACTAAATGTGAGCAATTCACTGGCTTAGCGGTAGGTAGATATAATTTTTCCGATTTTTTATTCTTTTGATTTTATTGATTTTTATTGTTTTATTTTAATCATCTTGTGTAGAATGAGGTCCTTAGTGTTTCTTTCAAATTTGATTGAAACTCGTCGATTTTTTGATGAGCTATCCCGTTCATCATGCTAAAGATCCTCATCAGATCTTCAACAAACTTTTATGAGACCAACTTATAGTTACTACCTTTCAAATAAAAAAAGAACAATCGAAATCGGATCTCATTTGGTGGAGATATTTAGCATATGAAATAGCCCCCTTTTTTGCCCCTTTTTGGGGGAACTACCCCTCCAATCAAAAATCCCCGACGACAAAAAAAATCTAATAAGTCATATAACCTGTGTACCAAGTTTCGTCCAGATCGGTTGAAAAATGCGACCTGTAGAGGAGAACAGACAGACAGACAGACAGACATCCAGACAAACGCATTTTTGGCCAATGTGGAAACTGAGACGCTTCGCTCGCTTGGTCAATTATTCCCTATCTATTACAAGATTTTGTCACAAAATATGAACATCTTTCGCATTTATAACTAAGTAAATTAGCTAGGATAGGATAGTTCTTTGAATCTAGTAAAACTGACCATACCTACTAAAAATATGACACAAACAGATGGCCCACCTGATGTTGAGTGGTTGAAAATAAAATTCTTTATTTTACAAAGACTGGTAAGGTTAGGGTGACTTTCAATTACCCCTCAAATGATTGATAATGAGGTCAAAGGTTAATTCAAGCCAAAGTCATATCTTCGTGCTTGTTTGAAGTTTTTGAAGTTTCCCTGCAATTTTGAGCTGTCTGAGCCGCGGTTCAGCTCCAGCTCGAGACTATAAATGAGCTGATGCGCTGCAGATCATGATTTTTGAGTGAGTTACCCATGGTTAGGACGAACGACGGAACCACGGATTCCAGAGTATACAATAACTATGTCTCGGATTACTGACATCAAAGAGAATGTAAAACTACGAGAAGAGGCGGGACTTATGCCATAGAGCCAATGAAAGCCAATGGGATCCTTTTACATGGCACTCCAATATCAACACATCGAATATGTACGTCAAACAACAACAGTTTTACCAACCTATCAGCCTAAATAGTGCTGCGCGATGGCACTCGCTTTTATATCGATGTCGATAAAATATGCGAGATCGAAATCGAGGTTTTTTGTAATCCATTTATTGACTGAATCCACGTTTGAGTACAACCTAGGTCCTAAAGTCCTAAAGTCCTAGGTTGGACTTAAATATGGATCTGATATGAAATAAAAAGCGTTTTGCATTAGTACATATAATTTTTGTATATAATTATACCTATTCATTTTATGAATTTGTTTTTTTTTATTTATTTATAATGTTTAGTATTAGCAGGACGGGCACGGTGTGCTTGACACATTCTGTAACAAAGTGTTTTTTATTAATTTCCAGAACTTTTTTTTAGAAGTATTGTACCTAGAGCATATTTTTAAAAGACTAATTCACGTCATATTCTTGAAAAGGTTAAAATAATTTTAACAGTACAAACTTCTTATGCTATTTGCGACTCCCAGTTATTGTCATCTTTAGCATCGATTTTTTGTTTCTAAATAAGTGGGTACCTAATATTATGAGGGCAAAATATAAAAGTCAGCTTACTTTCACAGTCTCGTAGTTTTTATTAGGTATGTCATCAAAGCCGTAACTGTTACCACAGTAGGTATACCTACTGTGGTAACAGTTACGGCTTTGAACCGCATAAGAACTGCGAGACTGTGAAAGTAAGTTGATTTTTATATTTTTCCCTCATATTAGGTACCCACTTATTCAGAAACAAAAAATCGATGCTAAAGATGACAATAACTGGGTGTTGCAAATAGCATAATAAGTTTGTACTGTTAAAATTATTTTAACCTTTTCAAGAATATGGCGTGAATTAGTCTTTTAAACTTATGCTCTAGGTACAATACTTCTTTAAAAAACTACTGGAAATTAATAAAAAATACTTTGTTACAGAACATGTCAAGCTCACTGTGTCCGTCCTGCTCATACTTAACATTATATAAATTAAAAAACAAATTCACAAAAGGAATAGGTTTAGGTACAAAAATTATATGTACTAATGCAAAAAGCTTTTTATTTCATATCATATCCATATTTAAGTCCAACCTAGGACTTTGGGACCTAGGTTGTACTTAAACGTGGATTCAGTCAATAAATGGATTACAAAAAAACCTCGATTTCGATCTCGCATATTTTATCGATATCGATATAAAAGCGAGTGCCATCGCGCAGCACTATATAGGCCGATAGGTTGGTAAAACGGTTTTTGTTTGACGTACATATTCGTTGTGTTGGTGTTGAAGTGCCATGTAAAAGGATTCCATTGGCTCTCATTGGCTCTTTACTAAGACCCGCCTCTTCTCGTAGTTTACATTCTCTTTGCCAACGGAATGCAATGGTGGCCTACGCAAACGGCAAAACTTCGTTCGTGAGCAGGGAGTGAAACTCTTAAAAACAACTCTTTCTCTTTCGCACTAATGACCGGATGGATTCGTATATACAATTTTAAATTTCGCGCCAAGCGATAGATCTGTGGGCTAAAGTTATAGCGCTAATGTGTTCCCGTGTTGGCATTTTTGCTATATGGACTAGTGCTTCTTTCCGTAAAGGTAAGGATATAATAGGTATGTCAATTATGTCAATTTATGTCATTTAATATGTGTTGTGTGATCAAATTACATGGCTGTGTATGTATGTAGTACCAATGTTTGCTATTTAGTTGTTTTACACTAGTTCTCAACTATTGTCTACAGTGCAGAAATAATATTATTTCTCCACCGATTTATGCCAATGTCTAAGTATTCCACGCACGAGCTAACATGTTTAAAAAGCTCAAGGATAAGTTGGCAGAGGAAGTGAAATCTTCACCTCAAAGAATACAACAATTTGCCCAGGCAGCACAAGTAAGACGTTATAAATATACCTAATCTAGAATAAAATAATTATACTAATTATATACAAAGAAAATACACCTTGCCTTGTGCATAATGATGTGGAACATATTGAGAAGTATTCAAAATTCATAGCATGCTATTTAAGATTAGTTTTCAAAAAGTGGAGTGAAAGCAAGAAAACCTCTGTGATCATCTTTGTTTAGATTACATTTAATAAAAGCTTTGTTAAATACTAGACTGCTTATGGATTCATCGACGGACTACTTACAACCTTTATACATTCCAAGTTTATGTTTATTCCATTCAGTTGCAACAATGTAGATTCAATTTGGTTACTGTGCAGTGTACATCAATTAGATTAAAATAGACAATAAGAATAACTGAATCTTAGTATTAATAAATAAATAAATAAACATGATTGTGTAAGGTAGGTACTTTTACTCTCAACCTATCAGATAGCCATCACTTCTTATTTTATTTTTAATTTGCAGGCTGCAGTGACATCAGCATCAAGCAGTATCTCTGATATCACTAACAATGACCTATTTTCAATTACTGACAATGGTAAGTTGTTATAAAATAATTCATTCAGTACTACACACACACAGTAGGTACTTAGTGAGTGACTTGGTGTGTACTTCATATTTTTTACCCTAATTTAAAACTGCATACATACATTTAAAACTCATGTACCCAGTAAACTTATCACTATCAGGTACAAACCTACCGTACTGGTTAAACTATAGCAATCCTTGTACCTGGGTTGAGGGTTGGGTATAGGGGGTTGCAAGTGGGGGTAGATGGCAAGTCCTTCCTTTGAGTCCTTTTATCTAGGTAATGATAAATTATTACTTCAATTTTCTTCACTAAAAAAACCCCTAACCTAATGGCAAGTCCCTCCCTATTATGATATATAGAGTAATTATGTCTAGATGAAATATTATTACTTCAATTTTATTTTCTTTACATAAAAAAACCTAACCCTACATACTTAACTAGTAATTTAGTTGAAATATTGAAGTATTTTTTTTTATTTCCTAGAAAAAGACATTTCATTTATCTATTAAAAATTATAACTTCTTATCTTGTGGCGTACACTTTCATTACATTTTTCCTTAATAATTATACTTGTGTCACTCAAGGGAAGGACTTACCACCTCTCCCCACTTGCAACCCCCTACCCTCAACCCTCAACCCAGGTACAAGGATTGCTATAGCCAACCCAACCTACCTACTATCAACCTACTAAATTTAATGCAGATAGAATCAATGGTTCGAAAGTTATGCTTAAACAAAGAAACATAACTACAAAGCTAATTCACCAAAGTTTTAATTATGATCTTGGTTCCCTTTACTCACTTGACCAAATGTCCAAAATGGAAACAAAGGCCCGTTTACCTTCTAAGCCTTAGTTGAGAGTTGAAACTCATTTACAAGTTCTAGAATAATTGAAGGTAACCTCTAGAAATTTGTAATTTTCAGACAACCCACAAAACAATGCAGGAAAGTCTCAACAGTTACCGGCTAAACAGCAAACCACATTTCAAGATGTGTCCCTCACTCAATCCCCAGCCGAGTTAGTGAACTACAGTCATGACATGGTACTTAAATGTTACTTTAAACTTTTAGTAAAATAAGCTCACATCTGTTATCCTCTTTGAATAGACATCTCACCAGATCCCTTGTTATTTCTTTATTTTTTTTGTTCCAATATTATCTGCAATCAGTCTCCAGACTATGAGTAGGTTTGTGGTGGGTCATTAGCCTTTCAAAAGCTGCACTCCAGTGAGTGCTTCTCATTTTCTTAGGCTTTATGTCAAGCCTCATCTAGTTCAATGATGTGCTGTCTGCATAACCTCTTGGGGTAGTTGATGGTACTAAGCTGTGCAGCCAGGTAATTATGATGTGTGCTCAAGTGTTTCTTGTATTTAGCTGAGGTTAGTTTTATTTATTCATTTATGTTGACTTTCAGTTCGCTATTCAGCAAACTGTTCTTAAGGATCCAAAGGACATTAGACATGTTACTTTCTCTTTGTTTGTATTATGGTTGGACACCCATACCTACTTGCCATAAGTCTATATTAGTTATTTGATTGTTAACACATTCACAGTCCAGTGAGCACACATTGGGGACACACTTTGTACATTTTTAAGGTATCAGGTTAAGAGATGCATAAAATAAGAGATGCTTGTAAAACGGCATGTTCCTTCTGTGCTGGTTACCACTTGACATCAAGTGAGCCAGCTGCTTGTTCCATCAGCTCAATGTATAAAAAATATATACATAGACTTATCACCATCATGATGTTGAATAATTTGATTTCAGGAAAGTCCAAGACAAAGAAAGCTGTCTAACAGTTCCTTTGCCAGTGATGTATCATTCAGGCTGCCAAGCTATGAGGTTCCATCCACTTACCACTTGCAAGTAAGTATTTATTTATTTAAACATTACATCTAGTATTACAGGTCAGACCTAATACAATAGAGTAGTCCTCAAATTCATATAAAATCAAACAGTACAATTACAAATGTCATACATAGAACAAAAAACAAGAACAAAACAAAAAATCTATGAAATATTAGTCAAATTATTAATACGCATGCAAATGTCATACATAAAGGAAAATAATATTACTAGCTGCTGCCCTTCTAAATAAAGGGAGAACCTTAAATAGCATTAATAGGTTCATCATGCGAGTGTGAATAGGACTGTTGGTAGGGGAAGACCTCGGCGGACGTATCTAGATCAGATAGCAGACATTCACATAGGCAAGGCTAACCTAACCTACCCTACCCTAGAACGACGAGCATGTATGAAGAATGTTATGAGAGTGAATGAAGCGAAAGATAGATAGATAGATAAATTCTTTATTGTACACAAAGCAAAAAGAAAGCATATGCAGAAAATTGAAAATAGAATAGGTACAATGGGCGGCCTTATCGCTAAAAGCGATCTCTTCCAGACAACCTTTGGATGGAAAGGATATGAAAAAAATCAGAGGCGGCGGTGTACAATAATAACTAAGATGGTGGTGTGTGAAAGAGGTATGTCAGTAGGATCATAGCAAATAAAAATCCGTGGTCTCTGCTTACCCCTATGGGAAATTGGCGTGATTTTATGTATGCATGTTTTCTAAACGTTCCATCCTGATCTGTTCAGTGATTAAGGCGTGATTGAGCCACGAACATCCATGCATGTATTAATATCTGGGTGACCGAGCATTGCTCGGTTGCTTAACAACCCCATCTAATGAAGTAGCTTAAAAATAATAGTAATATTACTCGCCAATTCTCTCGTCTCGACACGACTGAATGATGTAGTCATATTTTACAGTTATATTTTTATTGCCTGAAAACACAGATCCTATCTAGATCGATATATCGCCCCGAGACGCCCTGCATACAAAATTTCATTAAAATCGTTGGAGCCGTTTCCGAGCAGATTACAAAGAAATATATATTACAAAGAAATATATAATTATACAAGAAATTAGATAATATAATCATACTTCAGAGGTGGACCCATACAAATTTTATCGAAATAGATTCAGTACTTTTTGAAAGAGTCATCAAAAACAAAAATACAGAGTGGATATTTAGGACGGGGCAGTAAGGGTAGGTACCTACTACTAGGAGACCTTACATAAGGTCGGTAAGGTAAGTCTTTTGATCCTTTTGTCCAGCATTAAAAAAAATTAAAAAAAAAAACTTCAGAATACCTCAAAAAGTTATGGAAGGTCCTAGGAAAGTTTTCTTGTAACTGTAACAGTTAAGTTCTGCCCTTGCTGCCCCATCGCAAACATCCACCCTGCATAATATAATACAGTACAGATGACGTTTCGGTTTGTGGTTTCCTTCACCAAAACACACACACGAAACATTTTTTTTTTAGTTTTGTTTAACGTTAATTATTAAATCAGTCAGTTTGAAATATTAATATTTTTAGGTACTAAAATTAATGAACTCACTGGAAATCAGTCCATTTTATTCATATCATTTGGTGCATAGTGTAAATATGTTACTTAGTTTTAATAAATGCATTTTACATATATCTTTTTGTCTAGTCTGACATGGAAGTATCAGCAAGTGAGGCTGATGAGAGGGGAATTTCTGGAGGCCAGGCCACACTTGACCGAGTAACTAAAGAACAGCTGTATTCAGCATACAAACGCACACAAGAACGCTATACTAAATATAGAAACCAATATGGAGATCTTGCTCGCCATTATAAGCTGCTTGAGAGAGAGAATGCTAAAGCCAGAGTAAGTATTTAGAAGATTGATTTTTTTTTACATATTGCTGATAGAACAAGCGAATTGCCCACTTGATATTAAGTTATAACCATCATCATAGGCCTCGTAACTCACGCTCGATAGGAACGTGCCCTATGATGCATTGACTTGCTTCCGTCAACATACAGCATGTACATATATATAGAAGCCTCATATGCTTGTAACCGGTAACTAAACTCTTGAAACCGAAACACAGTAGCTTGACAAATACCTTAAGTATCAGTGAAATCATCAGCTGGTCTCAGGATTGATGAGTATTTCTAACTCATGATGGAGGAATAAGATCTCCTGGGGTTTATTGTGCATTATCCCCTTGCTAACCTTACCCCAGTAGTAAAGCTGACGCTTTACTCTGATTAATAAGTATGTGCTACATGAGAGTTTATTTTTGAGAACTGAAATGCATGAAAATTTTTCAGAGTGTGTTAGTTGAAACTCAAGATAAAGCTCTGAGAAGAATATCAGAGCTAAAAGAACAATGTGCATTGGAACAAAGTGCAAAGGTATGTGATGGGATATGCATTGTTTAATTTTTATATATACATAGAATATCAATTACTATTAAAAATCTTTAAAGTCAATTTCTAATTACATTTTATGTAAAGAGTAAGTCATTTAAAAACCTAATGTTTTCAGGCCCACCTTGAAAAGGCACTTAGGATAGACATTGAAGAAAAAGCCATGAAAATAGAAGCTTTAAATACAAAAGTTAATCTTTTACAAAATAATGAAAATTCCAATTATGATGAAACAAAGGATAGTGCTAATGATGTTCAACTAATCAGTTTGGCGTCGGATAGTACTCCAAAACCAGCTAGTGAAGAGTCTTCTCTACCTGATACTACAAGCTTAAACAGCAAAATTGAAAAAATGGACCAATTGTTAAACAAGTACAAAGAGTCACTCAAATCGTCCAAAGATAAAAATTCGCAAATAACTGTAGAGTTACAAATTCTATCAAACGAGATTGATAGTAAAAATAAACAAATTCAAGAATTTAAAGTTATAGAAATGCAACTAAATGAAGCAAGCAACAAAATTAAGGAGTTAACTGAGGTCAATGAAGAGCTGCAAAATAAAATAAATGCTTATGATTTTTCAAAAATAAAAGAATTATCAACATTAGAAATGGATTTCCAAAAGGCAACGGAAGAGATTACAGAGCTACGTAGTAAAATTGACGTATCTAGTAAGAGAGAAGAAGAATACGCTATTTCACTTGCTGAAAATAAATTGAGTATTCACAAGGAATTGGAAAGTAAAGAAGCCGAAATCAAATCACTCAAAGATAGTTTAGCCACCTGTAAACAAGAGGTTCAGTCAATGAAAATTTTACTTAATGATTATAAGAATAGGTTGTCGATATTGGAAGAAGAAAAAGCAAAGTTAAATAAAGATTGCACAGAACTAGCGATCACGAGAGGAAAAATTGATGAAATGACCTTGCAGTTACAAGATCTATCAAAGAAATGTCAATCGCTCGACCATATAAAAACAAAAGCAGATGAAGAATATAAATGTCTGCAGTTGCAACTAAAACAGGAAACTGCAGAAAAGTTGGCAATGATTGATAGAAATGTGTATTTAGAAAGTAGAAACACACAATTGAGTGATGAGAACATCAAAAAGAGTGCGCAAATATCTAGTCTCGAAAATGAAATGCAAATACTTTCGAAAAATATAACTGATGTTTCTGCGAAAGACGAATCTGAAACTATAGATTTGCATAAAGAATTGAACATGTGGAAAGAAAAATGTGAGACATTGGAATCAGAAATTCAAGAAGAAAGAGAAGAGTTGGTTAAATTACAAACAGAAATTGAAAAGCTTTTAATAAATCATGAGACAATACAAACTCAAAACGTAAAATATCGCACAGCAATAGCTAATATAACAGCTGAAAACTCGAAGATACAAGAAGCTGCACAAGAATACAAAACTAAAATTTCCAAAATTGTAGGCAAATTGTCTCAGGAAGCAAGTGAACTGCGGCAGTTGATACGTCTTACCTCCAAAGAAGCGCAAACATTTATAAAATCTGATAAAGAGTCATTATGCTCTTTTGGATCTGAGATAAACCATTTAGTTAAAAATTTAGTGCAGAGTTTAGAAAACAAAATTGATGTAACATCAACTCAATGTAGTGAAATTACAAAAGATTACGAAGAAATAAAAGCAAAATTAGATGAGTCTTATATCAAAAACTCAGAGATTTTGGCCGATAAAATGGCTCTTGAACAAAAATTCAATAAGCGTAATAACGAATTCGATAGTAAAGAATTTGCATTAAAGGATGAATTATTAGATAAAAAAAACTCTTACGAACGAGCTTTAGAAGATATCAAAGCCGCGAAAACAGAAAACGCAGCATTACATCAAAGAGTAATCGATGTTGAAAATGAAAATCAGACGATACAAGACTCATTTATAATTTTAGAATCAGAAAAAAAAGAGTTAAATGTAATCATATCTAGATTAGAAGAAGAACTTTCGAAACTAAATAAAGACATTGAAACTGTAACTCGTAAACACGAAGAAGCAGTTGATTTCGTTAAGACTTTAAGAGAAGAAAACGATGAACTTAGAAAGGGCGAGATCATGGAGTCAGAAGCTACTAAACAAACTCAATATACGCTTGAAACTGAAAAAACTCAGCATGAGGCCACTGTCGAGATGTTAAGGCAAACGGGCATCGCCAAAGATGAACTAACTAAGAAGCTGCAAAATGTCGAAATCAAAAATACGCAACTAATAGCACAACTCAATGAGCTCAATGTGCTACATCAAGCTGATACTGAAAAGATTATTGAATTAGAAGAAACCGTTAAAAAATGTGATATTGAAGAGAATAAATTAAAATTAATTGTCAACGAAAAAAATGACTTGTTCAATGAAATTAAGGCAGTTAAAAATGTTTATATGAAAAGTCATGAGGAGCTCGAAAATCTTAAATTTCGTTATAAAACAGCTAAAGAAGATATAATTAAATTAAATAATATCATTGAATATAAATCTAAAGATTGTAAAAGCAAATATACGCAAATTAATGAGCTAGAGAAAAAATGTTTAGTTTTATCAGAAGAAAATATAAAACTAAATTGTGAAGCAGCTAATTTTACTTCTGATATAAATAAACTTGAATCAGAAATTTATGAAATCAAAAAGTCACATAATGAAATGGAATACGAAAAAGATCGTCTAAATAATATCATAGAAAAGTTGGAAAGTAAAAAAGCCGATCAAGTAAATGTCACTCTAACAAAGGATACCCAAACTGAACAGGACAGCGTCCCTGTCCCCGATGCTAATGAAAATGAAACTTCAGCTTTGTTTGAAAATAAATGGGTTTTGGAAAATAAAATGTCTGCAATGACTAACACCGCATCGTTGAACTTAAAAACGAATTTACAAGAAGATATAATTGAACAATATACTGCTCTAAAAATTAACTACGACGCTTTAAAAGATGACAATAGGCGGCTGCAATCTGATATAGATGGCCTTCAGTCATACCTTACCAAAATATCTAAAGAAAATAGTGTTCTGAACGATAAGCTGCGAGAAGTGATTGCGACGAGTGAACATTCCATGGACAATGTTCAGCTATCAAGTGATATAACTCAATTAAACAATGAACTTCATTCAGGGAAGGAAAAAATTAATGACTTGTTGAGAGAAAACTCGATACTCATTGAGGAAAACCTAGAGCTAAAAGATCAGTTAAATTCTCAAAATTATTCCAAGCCTCTAGAAATGGTTAAAAGTGGGAATAATTATAAAGAAATCGAAAATATCAAAGAAAAATATAATGATTTACTGCAAAATACTAGTGAAATAAAAAAACAAAACAGGGACTTGGAACAGATCAATAAATCTGTCAGTAACAATGTAACACAACTACAAGATAAAAATGAAAAGTTAAAACTTTCAAATGAGAAATTAGAAAGAAGACTTGATGAAGCGCTCGTGAGTTTGAGACATTTACATTCCTTATCTGAAAACACAGAGTTAGAGTATTTACGAAATATTTTGTATGAATACCTTACTGGAACTGGCATGCATTCAGTCACACTAGCTAAAGTGTTGGCTGCAATAGTAAAATTCGACGACATGCAAACCCAGATGGTTCTTCAAAAGGAAAAGGAAAGGCAAGGGTTTGTAAGTATCTAGCATATTGCTTTACGCAATAACTCGAAATTTGTTATTTATGGTACAATCGCCTGAACCTACATACCTATGAGATTCCAACAAAAGTGTACAAGTATCAGCAACAAAAAGATCAGCTATCGGTTCCCCTATTGCGTACGAGCTTTGCTTAGTTTGGAGGTAGACAGTGTTATGCGGAAAGACCACAATTTTTTTTTTTTTTTTATGTTTGATTTGTTTTTTATTTTTGACGGAGTTTTTCATATAAGTACAGCCTTTCAAGGCGTGCAATAATAGTGTGTAAAGTTACACAACTAAACATCATAGCTAACTATATTGCACCTGCTAACAAAATTAGTGGCTTTGATCCGAGACCCTCTACCATTTTGCATGCTACTTCAAAAAAAAACATAACCCAAAACAGCTAAAATAACATTTTCTTTTTTCAGTTGCGGCAACTTGGAATCATTTGATGTCAGATCGGAGCTAGCAATTATAACGTTTCAAATTTTATATAATGAGATACTGCGCTTTTGAGAGATTTAAAATTGTTCTGTAAGTTACATTTGACTGTAGTACCTAGGTTATAAATAAATCTATTATAAATTAGGTAGGTATAAAACTGTTCGGCTATCATAAGGAAATGCCTGCTGTTTCACTTTTGTAACATTCCTCAATGTTACAATGGCAAATTCAAAAAAATTAAGTATGACACCCCGTAAATTTGGAAAGACCACCACCGTCTTGTAAATATTAAGGAATTTGTGTATTAGTGATGCCATATCCTGATTCCGCTTCTCCCAAATTTTTGAATTAAACACATTACATTGGAATTTACACAAAGTTTTTGTTTGTTTTTACTAAATTGTTTATTTTATATTATTAGTAGCCCTAAAAACGGCTACTGTTTTTTATACTAAAGTACATAAAAAAACGATGCAATGTTAAATCCTACTAATATTATGCTGGTGGTAGCGCAGCCCCGTATTAAGGGGAAAGGTCGCGGGTTCAAATCCCGCTCGGAGTATAACTTTTGAGACATTATAAAATCTTTAGATTATTTAAAGTTTATTTGTTATTATTGAAAAGCACGAGTTTTAAATTAAGTGACCCTAGTCTTTAGTCAAAAATGTTTTGTATATAATCAGGTATATAATCAGGTTGTATATAATCATATATTTAAAATGTTTATAAAAATAGCAAAATAATTTAGACATACCTAGGTGCTATTAAAATGCCTATCTACCATACACAAGAGCAAGCAAGCCAATAAATTACGTACCTCATTCATGGTCCCTACAACTTAGTAGGTACATATGCTAGGTACCTACATATCCAGTAAGTAAGCGTAGGTACTGGTCGAACATATTTTATAATATTATATAAAAAGGTATGGATCTTTTACTCTAAAAATGCATGCCCCTTCATTGTCTTCACCATACAAAATGCCTTTATAGGTCGCGTCAACCAAAAAGAACACTAGAAAACATTGGAGGGGGGATGTCTGCGCATACAAAATACACGCATCATGACACCCCCTCTCCCCCTCCTTCCGGCGTTCTTTTTGCGTGACGCGCACTATGCGTACATCGAACGTGTAGTGGTGCGTGCATTTTTAGAGTGAAAATCTATATTACACCTAGATAATTGAAAAGAACCAAAATATTTGTAATGGTTGCATAGATTTAATACCGGCACACTTCAGAACCAGGAACAGTTTTATAATCCATCATGGTTACAATGTGGTTACACGAAAATATTGACCTTACACTACTGCCTAAGACATTAATCATTTTGAGGGTATTTTGTAGTTATAATATAATGCAATAATTTAAAATTTATTTAACTAATAATTTATGTTAGGTGCAATCGGCTGAGCTAAAAAGTATACATATTAAATACCTACATTGTGTAATGTTTAAATGGTGTCACAATGGTCACAATATTTCAATTAACATTGACCTATAGTGATAAGTAAAAAAACATTGTTATTCATCATTGTTTGATTACATGTAATTTTTTTTTTTTTTTTTTTTTTTTCTGTTAAGGAATGTGTAAACCCTTTTGACAGTTTTATATTTATGGATGAAAAATGAATATAAATTACAATTTTTTTTTTGTTTTGATCAAAATGTGAACAATTCTAAAATCTTTCAATAAAAATGTACTTCATGAATAACAAGATGTAACTGTTTATACTTTTGTAAGATGTTGGAATAATTAAATCAATAAAAAATTTGGCACCTGCATTATGTGTGGCATAGCAAATGTGTTACCTCTATACATTATTTGGAATAAGGTTGTATTAGAAAAATAATATATATCTTATGTTTATTAAATAGTTTTATTGCTTAATAAAGTATTTATAACATTATCTGTGTTTATTGAATATTGTATAAGTGTAGTTACTTACATACTACCCGAGTATTACACTTTCTGAAATACAAAGGGCTTTTTAATTTATTCCTTGGTTAAAGAGTCCTCCACACTGTCATTATCAGAGCCACTAAAATTATCACCATAGGAATCTTTGCCAAAGTTGATATTATCCATTTTTGAAACCATGTCTTCAATTTGTGACATTAGTTCATGTGAACTTATGCCATTTTCTTCTTGCTGTTTATTTATAAATCTGTAAAAAATTATAATTATATTATAGTTAAAATAATATAATTAATAATTTATTTATTTACTACAAGAAAATTAAAAAAATACTCCTTCCTTATAGTTAAAATCTACATCATAAATCCTACCCTCTGGTGGGTATTCTCCGCAAAAGTCTCATTTTTATCTATTAAGTTTTATCTGTATGCCTCAAGTTGATGGACGCAGGGCAGTGCATCGTAGGGCACGTTCCTATTGTGCGTGACCTACGGGGCAATGTTTTGTTTATAGGTGATGGTTACCACTTAACATCAGGTGGGCCATCTGCTTGTTCCATCAGCTAGTTGTATAAAAAAAAAAAAAAGGGGGCATTCCTCGAACCGCACCTAAATGAACCGCACCTAGGCGAAGCCCACGCGCTTCGAAGAAGTACTTCGGTGCGCTTTGCTTATGTGCGGTTCATTTAGGTGAAGTTCGAGGAATACCCCAAATTTTAAATATATAGGTAGGTATTCATCCTTAATGGAGTTTGAAAATCCGCACTCCAAAAAAACATGTAAGTAGGCATAGGTACCTCAATACAGCACGGCGTCTCCTTTCTGGTAATCCTTTCAACAATGTTTTGATTTCTTGGTCTGTCTCAATTTGGGGTTCTTCAATAGTTTCTTCATTCTGGAAGTAAAATAGAAGGTAGTTGTAGAAGTCTGGTTGAAGCATTATCCTACTACTATTATAAAATAGAAACGCGAAAGTTGTAAGTATGGATGGACTAGCTGATCCCGCGGCTTTGCTCGCGCTCGTTTACCTTCAAAATCTCATACAAACTTTCATCCCCTATTTTATCCCCTTGGGGGTAGAATTGATCAAAATCCTTTCTTAGCGGATGCCTACGTCATAACATTTACCTGCATGCCAAATTTCAGCCCGATCCATCCAGTGGTTTGGGCTGTGCGTTGATAGATCACTATGTCAGTCAGTCAGTCACCTTTGAGTTATATATATTTAGATGGAAGATGGATGTTTGTTACTCTTTCACGCCGGTACGGCTGAACGGATCTGGATGATACTTGGCAGAGAGATAGATAATAGTCTGGAATAGCACATAGGCTACCTTTTATCCCGTGGGAATAACGGGATTAAAATCTGCGCGGGTGAAACAGCGGGGCGCAACTAGTAAATTACCTATAAACGCGAAAGTTTGTAAGTATGGATTGATGGATGGATGTTTGTTACTCTTTCACGCCGGTACAGCTGAACGGATCTGGATGATACTTGGCAGAGAGATAGATAATAGTCTGGAATAACACATAAGCTACTTTTTATCCAGTGGCAATACCAGGATTTAAATCAGCGCGGGGGAACACGCGGGGCGCAGCTAGTAGTTTTAAAATGGCACTTCTAAACAGGTAACATTGTTTTGCAATATGTGGCTGCAATACAATGGCCGGCAACATTGCTAGCAATCCCCGGTCAGACTACGCAATATTAATAAATAAATAAATAATAATAAATAATGCTGGACAATCCACACAGCACTATCTAGCCCCAAAGTAAGCTATTCAAAGCCTGTGTTATGGGTACTAGATAACTGATATATTTAATACATTATATACTTACATAGGTAGATATTTTTTATTATACATAGAAAACACCCAGACCATCGGAACAAATTTCTGCAGATCGTACACAAATTTGTTCCAAGGCGGGAATCGAACCTGCAACCTCTTGCGTCGCAGGCAGGCTCTCGCCCGCTGCGCCACAGAGGTCGTCAAAGTATTGCACTATTGCCAAATATTGCACTATTTACCAAATATTGCACTAATGTCCTGGCAATAATTGCCAAACATTTTAGGTGTGGCCATGTATGGCCGATATTGTTCAATAGATGGCCGGACGATCGCTGACCGATCGATTTAAGTGCAATACTGCCCAGCCAGTTCTATTGTTGTTTCAGTTGCTCCAGTGCATCTTTTTCTACCGACATGAAGTTTGTTATGAGTGATGCTTTGAATAATTGCTGTTCTGTGCTTTGTTGATAATTATTTGGCACGATTTTGTTCAAAAGAAACTTGAAGTCACCGTTTAACATTCTAGTAAAGTATGTATATAATTCGACCTCAGTGGCGCAGCAGGCGAATCCGCCTGCGACATAAGAAGTTGCAGGTTCGATTTCCGCCTCGGAACAAATTTGTGTATGATCTGCATAAATTTTGTTCCATTGGTCTGGGTAATGTAAATGTATATATGTATAATACATGCATGATATACCTAGTAGAAAAACAAAGTGCACCCGTGTGAAGTAGGGGCACGCGGGCGGGTCGCTAGTAATGTATAAAATATATCAGTTAGCTAGCACCCACATTGAGTGGCTTACTTTGGGGCTAGATGGTTCTGTGTGGATAGCATTATTATTCATTTACCTATTTATTTATTTTTCATCAAGGTTTCTTTCCAGACTTAAATTGCCTAAAGTTTCACACCTATTTAGGTAAGGTCGAATCCACAATCTCCCTTTTATCTTTTAAAATAATGTAAGCCCCTGCAACAAGTGTGATTTTGTCAGCCATTGTTGCAGATTTGTGTAGCCCATTTAAGAGTCTGCATCATGAGCCACCCTATAGCCGACATATTGGAACACATGGCCAGCCATAGATACATCAGTGTCCCAGCAATATTTTTATTATGGCCAGGCAATTAGTTGCTAATAGTGCAGCCACATAGTGAAGAAAAGTGTAGCCTGTATGGAAGCAGCTTAGGAGTTGTTATAAATAGAAATTTTATGAATTTTTTTTTATTTCTATGTGCCTTGTTTGCTAAATACTTTGATATGTCTTTAAATTGATTTGAATTCACAAACAAACCTTCCTGCCTTAGATTTTACAAACGAAGGTCATTTCACTCCTGAGTCTCTGACGGAAGGTCATATAACAGGTCATATAACAATGTACTCTGTGGGGTAGGTGGTTGTGCGACAAATAAAGGTGGTACCTAGGTGGTGAAGGGTTTAATACTTACTCTTATATTGAGTAGGTAACTGAGTAAGACATAATGTAATTCAGACTTACCTCAGTAGCTTTGCAGCACTTAGCACAGACATTTTTGTCTTTAGAACATTGTCTGCACAACATATGGTACGCATGTTTTACAGTCTTTTGATCGCAGCCCACGCATTTACGAGGGGCCGTTAGAGGTTTGTACTTCTTGTACTTTATTTTCCAATCCAATATATCTTTACAGCGTTTACATACACCTGTTATTTGCAAAGAATTCAATTGCTTCGTCTTGTGACTGGAATCGTGTAAATCATTTTTGAACACGGTTCTATTCTGGTGTTTTTGTGGTCTAATTCGATTTGTATTACCTCTAGCAGAACTCATTTTCATGGATAAACTCTTAGCTTAGCGTACTCTTGAGATATATCAAAAAAACAAACAACCATTCATTGCATGCATTCGCGCACGGCGCACGCACGCACCATGCGTATGAGAGAGAGAATCAAAGAGTATACAATAACGGGAGCTGTACTTATATTCAAATTCCTTGCTTATACCTACTTCATCCAAGGTGTTGTGTGTGTCACTTGTGTCGTTCGCGATTGATCGAACCGAAAGACCTGGGTCTCGATATCCGCGCAAATGATAGATAGGGTCACTTTATCGATAAGATTCGTTCATTCGATCGGTTCGTGGCAATGCTCTAACGAACTAAGTTCTAAATGCTCTAAGGGTGGCTCACTCGTTCATTGGATCGAATGAGCGAGCGAGCTAAGACAGATTTCACCTACTTGAATTTATTGAGTATAAAGTAGGTAAGTGAGCGTTTCGCGTAAATCAGGTACCTAGGCAGTTATGGTTAGCCTGACATAAATAGTTTATTTTTATTTATGATCTCTGAAAAGGTACATAATCAGATTTTTAAGGATCTTATTTTAAGAACGTTTACATACAGCTTATCTAATCCTATGAAGATTTGTAATTTGGTACCTTCCTACGTTATTGTTTGGTTTTGAGACTGACTGAACCAATCGTTCGATTAAACGGGTCTAATGATCCGGGTCGTTTTTAAAACGGGTCCAGTATCGAACCGGATCTTTAGAATTGAACGAACGACACATACATCCAAGGAATATCAATCACAGAGTAGCGTATACAATACAATAACTACGTAAGAGGAATGTAACTAGAGATGTGTCAGTCAACTCGAGTAGCGGTTTCGGTTGTAGAAAGTCGGTCTATACTCTTCGACTCGGGTCGAATGAGGCAAAGATAAAATTCACAGGCGCGTAGTAGACATGAGTCCGATAAATCAAAACGTAACGTAAATCGGATATGGGTTAGATATCAAATCGATGTTATCCCTGCACTAGTATTCAAATTTTTTTTTTTCGTTGGCATCCCTAAAACGAAAAATGAATCCGTCAGAACAAATGGCAAATGTCATTGTCTTTTGTATCTACCAAAAGGATAATGTCAATTTCAGCATTTTCATTTTAATTGTTTTTCTAGTGTTATTTTGAGTTGTGTTGTGTAATTTTGGTGGTATTTTAACGAACATTACTTGTAGTCTTAGCACAAAGTGTAATCATTTGAAATGAAAGTGTATTATGTGATATCGTGATTTGACCGAAAATTTTTCAAATGTTTTGAAGAAACCGCCACCATTTTCTTCAAAACAATTGACTGACTCGACTTTGGACTGACGTGACTAGAAACATAACTACAAAGAGTATAATCTCTGAATCACTTGACATTGGCAAGATTGTCTATGACAGGAGCCATAAAAAGAAGCGTAGTTTTACATTCTCTTTGAAAGAAGGAAGAAGAAGATGAATGATGTGAAAGTCTTTGGGCTAAATAAACACCGACTCGAGCTATATCAAAGAGTACAATAAGTATGTGGAAAATGTGTGAGCTATATACTCTTTGACTCGAGCGAGCGTAGCGTTTTATTTAAACTCTTGGGACTCGAAATTAAAGAAAAAAATAACTACAGCTCGACCGAAGAGTAGAAAATAATAGGGGCGCCACTTTCCATACATTTTCGACGCTCACGTGCGGTCCTACTCGCACCTATGCGAAATACCCGCATGTCAAATTAGTTCCGTTTCTACTCTTTCTGGTCGGACTGTAGTTCAAAATAATTCCTTTGACTAATAAAGTGGTTTATTAATAACGTGTTAATTTTGGTTTAGCTATACAACAGGACACAATCACAACACAAACAGGACAAAGACAAAAACTAGGATACGTACGTAGGTAGTACCTAGTGTACCAAGCACGTACCTACCAAGGTTGTAGCATTCATTCTCGTAGTTTTACATTCTCTTTGGTAGCATTTTGCTATCGAGTTTTTTTCCTTTAGGACTATACTTATAAATCTGTGGTATTTTTTATTGCTATGCCGGTGTCTAATGGAACTCTTATAAAAATTGCGGCATGGGGAGGTGTTATAGTAAGCACAACAGGGTTTATTTTGCAAAATCGTCTGGTGGATAATGTCAGGGGTTTTGACTATTATAAAACTGCATTGAAAACACTACGGCAGCATCCTGGAGCTGTGCATTACCTAGGAGAACCCATCAAGGATAGAGGTTTTAAATTAAGTGACTCAGAAAATAACTGTTCAGATGGACATAATGCTAGATTCTCTGTACCTGTATCTGGACCAAAAGATAGAGGAACATACTACTTTTGGGCTGTAAAGGAACACAATGAATGGAAGTTAACTAGGGCTGAGTTAGATTTGAAATCCAAGCCGGATTCAAGACTAGTTATTGTTAAACCAAACTAAACCAAATTAAATTCTTTAGGTAGGTTTATTTACCTTTACATACCTACCTCAAATTATGAAATGTAAGACATTTACTCAGTAAACAAGGTAATAAGTTTTTCGCATATCCAATTTTATTTCAATTGAAAAGACACCAAACATATTGTATTTCTCTGTTGACTCAGTTCATTGATTTTTGCAGGTTAGTAATAGTTAAATCATGTTTGTTGGGACATCTAAAGAAAAGTTTATGTATCACAATACCTTACTTTGCCTAGTTAAAGCTTTACAAGACAAAAATGTTACTGTGGATCTTAGAAACGACTCCTATGTTTGTGGCTGCATTAGCTCTGTAGATGGGTAAGCATATTCTTATTGCTTTCTACTATTCCATTGAAATTCTTTGTTCACTCAATTCATGAGAAGATTACTATCCTGACTTTAATTACTTATCTCAACTGAAAATTCATTTTATTTCAGCTATATGAACATTTCTTTCACAAATGCTGTATTTTGTGATCCTCAAGGCAATGAATACTCATTTGAGAATATGTTTATACAATCGAGAAATATCAGATATGTCCATGTTCCAGAAGAGGCAAGTACCTAATATTAATATTGCCATAATTATATGAACTAAATATTGTTTTGAATAAGACCAATTCATGTTGGGCATCCCATCCTACTACTACATACACCGACTGGATGGAAGAATTGACTTATGTTATGGGTTTAAATTTGTTTTTCCTGTGAAGACAAGGATTTTTTTATTTCATTCCAATTTTATGTCTTCAGACTATGAGCAGGTTTGTGGTGGGTCGTTAGGCTTTTAGAAGCTGCACTCCAGCAAGTTCTCCTTTTCTGCAGCATCATGTTAACACATTTCTATGATGTGCTGTGTAACCATGGTGTAACCTTTTGGGGTAGTTGATGGTACTGAGCTGTACAGCCAGGTGATTGCGGACCAAATAATAGTATTAATACTTGCCAATATATGTCAGAAAGAGTCATATTTATGTAGTTAGCTTATTAATTGCCTGAAAACATGGATAAAAATACTCTAAAAATGTTTCCTAGCTAGATCGATTATCACACATTCTATCACTGGAGCCATTTCTGAGATTTAGATTTAAAATAAATAATATACAAGAATTGCTCATAGATAATTGATAGTGTTAAATAATGTGAATGTTTCAGATATCAATGTTAGCTACAATCAGGTATGAACTGGGATATGATAAAGTTCAAGAGCCAAAGAAGCCAGTACAGAAATCTAGAAAGGCCAAGAAAGCATTCCAACAACACATGCAAACTGTAGCTTCATTAGATATGTAGCTAAGAGCTTAGTGCAATCTTAAAATTGTTATTTTGATACATACCTATTCATAGTTTTCTTTCATATTATCACACAATTAGTTTTCATAGATGATCAAGGGATGTGAGGTAGCAATACAAAAATAATACTTATTAGGACAAGCCAGTCATCAAAAGCATATTATGAGGTACCTATAACTTATTATCCTACTAATATTATAAAGGCGAAAGTTTGTAAGTATGGATGGATGATTGTTACTTTTTCACGCCGGAACGGCTGAATGGATTTGGATTAAACTTGGCAGTTAGATTATAGTCTGGGTCTCTACCGGGATTTAAATCTGCGCGGGTGAAACCGCGGGGCGCAACTAGTGATTTATTATTTATATTCAAATTGCAACTTTGTGAAAATAATTTTGCTATTGAACATTTGCATGGCCCGTCAAAACTAATAAGAGCCTAAATTACATAGATAGCTAGAAGCCACTGAAGAGTTCTATTATCCACCTCAATGGCAATGTGCCCTACAATGCACTGTCCTGCGTCTATCAATTAAAGGCATGTAGATGTTGAGCCTCATGCCTATAACTTCACCGAAAAAACCAGCACTTGACGTTGATCAACAAATGAACATCCAATTCTTAGATTCATTTTGACAATTTTAACTTGTACCACCATTTAGGGGCTTAGGGGGACTGGTAGAAAATGCTTGTGCATTAAGCCCTCCTTTTTACTTTAACTTTGTGTTTTGTGCAACAAAGAAATAAAAATTGATTTACAAAATACATACAAAATCATTTATACCACATGTCGTCATTTTATTAATGATTTCAAAAGATATTGGAATCGAAATCTAGGTACAACTACATACATCTATGTATTATAGATAATAATGAATCTAGCTATTATAAGCTACCTATTAGCTAGATACTAATTTAACGAAATAGATTGGTAGCTATCACCTTTGTAAGTACCTGGGACCTAACTACATACCTCGGCTAATTAGGAATGCTATACATATGCACATGCATAATATATTAACCAGCTTTAATTAGGTAGATACCTATATTTAATGTAATAAACGCCACCTTACCTGTAGTTACTATGGAGACAGTACATTTTTTGTTACATGGATCCTACCTATTTGCATTATGCTGGCACCTCACATGGGCTATGTTGACCAAGAAGTACTGTTGGTTCCACCACTCCAATGTGTGGATCGCGCTTTGACAGTAATTGGACATACAGTTTGGTTCAACCAAATTAGAGCCAAGCTTGGACGCAATGTTGAATCCAAGTGCGTAACCTAATGACGGTTAGATTATTTATACGCAACCAACAGCCTACCTAATTCGTCACTTCGATAGCCTTCACAGCTGTTAGTAGTAGCTCTGCCTTCAGTGCTGTAGGCCTTGGGTTCGATCCCCACGGAGAACAAACATTTGTGTGATGAACATAGATATTAGTTCTCTGGCTGGGTGTTTATTACATAACTATACTTATATTAAAAAGACGAAACATTTCTGTTTGTATGTAGAGAATATACTCAAAAACTACTGATCGGATTTCAAAGTCACCCTTAGAATTCTACATTATCCCAGAGTAACTTAGGCTATATATATATATTCAACATTTATCATTTAACACATCCAGATAATACCTATTAAACATAACTTTATTCTAGCGTTAATTGGGCTGATTGTTTTGACTGTTGTCATGATCGATGTAAGATTTGTTGGTGTCATTTGTTTGTAAATCAGCGCTTTTGTCATTGCCTTTTTGCCTCTCACTATTTTCTTTATCACTGTTATCAACAGGGTTCGGTGCATTTGTGGAAGTGTCTGTTTGCAGCACCAATTTATCCAGATAAACGGGCACGTAATACTTTTTCTCAATAATAAAGTTATTTATTTTAATCACTTGCTCTGGGTTCGGTTTGTGATTCAACAACACTGCTTCATTTTTCTGTGCAGAATAAGCCTGAACATGGTTAATAATCGCCAATTCGTAATTGTCTGGTTTCATAAGCGCCGGCAGCTCATTTACTTGGTGAATTTGAATAGACTCATGAATTTTGCTTGTAGCCAAAAAATTTTGATGTGCTAGGGCCAGATTTTCCAGTGCAACTCTGGCCTTCTGTACTTTGTGTACGATGGCGGATTCTTTGTACTTGTTATTATCGCTGCGATGTTTCGGAGCCAGTTTCAATGGGCGCTGGAATATCTCGGAGTCGTTGAAAACTGCCGGAATAGGCGAAGTTTGACTGCACAGGAAATTTGATTGGTTCACGCTGGCTATGATTGAAGTGGGGCTCGGCGATGACAGCGTCGCATTGGGCCTTTGAACGGCATTTGGGTTGATGTGATCTGAAATAAATATTGTTACTTATTTATAGTTTATTTTATACATTTCCACATACATAGTTTCCATAACAAATAAATTATTATCAAATCGTCGAGAGCACCGGTGTTATCTTGGGAGTCACTTCGCCTTCTAAACGTAAAGTCGTGATTCGCATTCGGTCGTGCGCCAATGGAAAATGTATGAAAAAACATGCAATGATATTTCCGCTCTGGTATTAAGACGGTCTTTTTGAGCAAGAAGAGCGAAATAATACTAATCCTGTGTTTTTATACTGTCCTCTTTTATTGAGATCCCAGCGACCCAGGTTTCGCACAGTTGATAGGTATTATTTATACATATAATAATTACTCTTGAATCACTATCTGTTAAAAAAACCGCATCCAAATTCGTTGCTTAGTTTTAAAGATCTACGCATGCATTGAGAGGGACAGAAAGACAGCGGAAAGCGACTTTGTTTTATACCTACTTGTAGTAAAATAGTTGAATGAGATTATTATAGGTAGGTATGTACCTTGTGGGTGGAACTGTGAGAGATGCTCGTACACTTGCTTCATACGTTCGATGTTGACTTCGGAAGCTTTGGCGTGGTCCACCATAGGCATCGGATAGTCGCGTCCTACAATACATTTGGCAGCTTCTTGCACCTCTAGAGGCGCCATCCACGGCTCATGGATGTATTGTGACGGCATGTCCTTTAGAACTGGGATGTATCTCCTGTCGATTTCGCAAAGCTTTTAGTAAATAACAACTGACTAATACTATATACCTAAAATACTAATTATGACTTTTTACGAGAAAGAGTGCGTATCCCATAGCTAATCTGGGTGACCGAGCTTTGCTGCTGAATTCTAGCTTATAGAACGATATATCGCCCCCGAAAGTATGAGTCGTTGAAGCCGTTTCCGAGAATCAGATTTTTATAGGTATACCTATACAGAAATTGCTTGTTTAGAGGTATTAGATAACAATAATAATATGTATTAATATTTTAAGAGTAGTAGAGCTCCTTGTGAAGGGCTCGTCATTGGAAGAACTACAACCATGTCTTTTTCTGCCGCCAAGCAGCGAGCGTTACTGTGTTTCGGTTTAAAAAGTGTGGTTGCCGGTAAATAAATAAATCTGCTTGTTTCATCACCATGATGTATTAAAAAAAATTTGGCTACCTTTTATTAGGGTAAACATAAAAAACCTTGTTAGAGATCATTTAATAATGTTGCATGGGCATTAGACTACTGTGATTTAGGTTTTTAGATAGTGTACTAGCGCGCGAAACAAAGACAATAAAAGTTCCCGTCCTGAATATAACCGGCTCGTTGTCGCCGCATGTGGATGATACCGTCACTTTCAACGGACGCTTAGATCCGGCTAAGACTTCTTGGCTGAATATATCGGATACCGGCATGGTGCTGGAGGAGCAGCCGTGTAAGTGTATTTGGAGAGTATCTACCTGATAAAATCGCCCTTTGGATCAGTCTTCCGTCCGAAGCGCACCGGGCAGTAGCAGTGAAAGAACTGCTGGAAGAACGAGGAGCATGACAGCCACATCCACATACCAGCGTTCACCGACCAATCGGCGTCCAGAAGAAACTCGTCGAATACCTATAATCCAGTCAAAAAAGGCGTGTTAAAATATTTAAAGGGTCAGCGACGCGAGTGTGACACCTCTGGTGTTACAAACGTCCATAGGCTACGGTGACCGCTTCCCATCAGGTGGGCCGTATGCTTGTTTGCTACCTTGGTAGTATAAAAAAAAATCTAAATCAAAACGGTCTACAAATATTCAGTAGGTACAATCACAAAAATAACTTTGAAACGTGTTATATTTTACCGCCAGTTCATCGCGACAAAGCCTAGAAACTGGCAAGAAAGTTACGGCTGGATTCCTAGCGTTTTTTTGTGAGATCCTTTTTACAAGACTTGCAAGTTTGTCTCAACTCTCAATGCGTGTGTTTCCTTTTTCAATCTTTCGTATGTACAGGTACCTACTGGCGGTATGTATATTAGGTCGGATAGCCGTAGTCTTGTTTTGTAAAATGGTTTTTACCCTCATTCCTTCCTCCCATGAGATCCAGAGGTCTCCTCTCGTCAAGAAGCAAGCCACTGCGTGTCTTGATAGATGGTGGATCCAACCCTCTTGCCTAAGTTGTATCATGATTGCGTCTATCCACGGGAAACCAGAATTGCCCTGAAATGCGATATAGGATTATCAAGCCGTTCATATTGCCGCCCCTCTCGCGACCATTCAACAGACGATAGCAGTTAGGGCGAGCTAAAAAGTAGCAGCCTTACTACAAAAAATCTGAAAAACGATAAATTATGCTTAAACTATTACCATCTCTTACCAATGCGTAATGAGAAACAGAGACAGCGCTAGTTCTCTAGATCGATTCGATCGACTCGTGAATCGACCTTTAAGGTCCTTAAATTTAATTAAATTTAAGGACCTCGGCCTGTAGCTGATAAGTTTACTTGCATTTTCCCATTTAGTCAGAGCGTCAGAATCCTTCTCCCACGGTATCTGGACGCAGATAGGGTTTCCTTTCATGCGGTCAAAATTTGGGTTCCTCGTCGCTGCGCAGTAAAAAAACTCGCGCCATAGAATCTGACCGTGCAAAGACAACGGCGGACGGACTTTCTTCATACGTTCGTACAACTCCGTTAGTTGATAGTAGAACAGCCTGGTCGATAAGCAACCGAACCTGAAATAATTCTGTTTTATTTACCGAACAACATTCATACCAGTGCGGTGCGGTGATGGGCTTGCAACTTGCAACCTATTACGATGGAATAATGACCACCACACAATGTGGGTAGGTACGTCTAACGTAATCAGCGGACGTATCTCATATCATTATTTTAACTTGAAACAGAACAGAGTTCGACCCGTGATCATGGCGCATGCAACTGTGCCGAAATATCGGGAAACAATCAAGGGAAACATCTCTTGAGGCGCACTTAATCATTTCACCACACTGTTTCGAAATAAACTCGTGACACGATCAGAAGAAGACAACAACTGCGCTGCAGCGTGCTCGCTTTAACATTGTTGTTAGTTGCTGTTAGTTTTTGGGGTGAGCGCTGAGGTAACCCCTGCTTCCCCTAACTGGAGTACAACGATCGGTTGTAAGGTAGGTTGGTTGTTACCTGAGATAGGGCGAGAGGCCGGTCTTGCTCGCCAGTAGCGACTGCGGCGTCATCTTGGGGCGGCCGCAGGTGGCGACCCACGCCTTGCGCTCCAAGTGCCGCTCGAGCCGCGCCAGTGCCTCGCTCTCTCCGCCCACCCACACCGGCGGCTTCAGCTGATCCGTCTCGAAACCTAATACGAGATAACATGTATTACCTACCATGTATGGAATACTAACTACTGCAAAATGTGGTTTGGGTGTACGGTGCGCGTCACGCAAAAAGAACGCCTGAAGGAGGGAGAGGGGGTATGATGGCGCTAGTATTTTGTACAAGCTTAGCCACGCGGTTTCACCCGCGCGGATTTAAAACTCCGGTATTCCCACGGGATGAAAAGTAGCCTATGTGCTATTCCAGACTATAATCTCTCTGCCAAGTTTCATCCAGATCCGTTCAACCGTTCCGGCGTGAGAGTAACAATCCATCCATACTTGCAAACTTTCGCGTTTATAATAGCAGTAGGACTATGTATGGAATACCAACTATAGTGCGCGTCACGCAAAAAGAACGCCGGAGGGAGGGAGAGGGGGTGTGATGGCGCTAGTATTTTGTATGCGCAAACACGTCCCCTCCACTGTTTTTTTATGTTGACGCGCACTATACCTCTGATTAGACGTCCCTTGACCGCAAAATCAATAGACAAGGATGAGCTGGGCGAGGCATTAGAAGCGGATTTGAGGTACTACGTAGGTAGGTACTAAAACTGACCGATCAGGAAGCCTGAGGCTGACCGAGCAGAAAACTCGTACTGTTAGGTAGGTACTCGTATCATGTTTAAAAATTGAGGACTAACCAAGTTCCTCCAGAGTCGGCACGCCGTACCGGTCGTCATGGTCGCGGGAGACGGGCGTAGTGGCTCCGTTCAGCGCGTTGAGGGTGATAGCGGGCTCAGGCGCGCGCGGCGCCGGCATCGCCGCTATCAGAGCTTGGAACTGGTGGTATGTCAACGGAGCCTTGCCGCCGTTGTTCTCGATTATTCTAAAAGTTACACACCGTCATACTGTGTCGTTTTCTGGCTTATTCATTAGCATCAGCTAATTATAATAATGCTGGACAATCCACACAGCACCATCTAGCCCCAAAGCAAGCTACTCAAAGCTTGTGTTATGCATACTAGATAACTGATATATTTAATACATTATATAGACTTACACTGATAGATTTTTTTTATTGTACATAGTAAACACCCAGACCAACGGAACTTTCTGCAGATAGTGCACAAATTGTTCCGAGGCGGGAATCGAACCCGCAACCTCGGCGGACTCTCGCCCGCTGCGTCACTGAGGTTGTCAGGCTAAAACACCTACTTTTAAGGAATGGATGAACTAAACTTACTCATCTAATTTGTAAAGAGTGTGCGAAACCCGCGTTATGACTTTGACGCCGAT
The DNA here is from genome assembly GCA_963576535.1 of Plemyria rubiginata. NCBI lineage: Eukaryota > Metazoa > Arthropoda > Insecta > Lepidoptera > Geometridae > Plemyria > Plemyria rubiginata. Next base: position 7,512,069 of record OY754908.1, on the reverse strand, counting down.
TTCGCGGCATTTTGATGTTATGTTGTAGTCCCGTACCCGACCGTATGGCTCTGGGTCTTCCTCGAAAGTAAGCGAGGTCGTCCCCCATTCTTTGAACAGCTTCGGCAGTACGTCCGCCGGCTGGCCGCGTACTACGAAAAGCCGTGAGTTCAGCTTCTTTAGACTAGCGTCGAGATCCTGGAGGCACTGAAGCAGGAACCTAAAAACAACAAGTTGATATGATCTTGCAGGCAGACAGACTAAAAAATGCTCTAAACTTGACATCACAAGGGTCATTTTGAAACATTAACAAAGAGTAGTAGAGCTCTTTGTAAATGGCTCGGCCGGGGACGACACCACCACGCCTTTGCCGCAGCATTGCTGTTTCGGCTTGAAGAGTGTGGTCGACGGTGTAAATACAGGCACATGAGGCTTATCATCAGTATGCCTAAGTTGATGGACGCAGGGCAGTGCATCGTAGGGCACGTTCCTATCGTGCGTGACTTACGAGGCAAATATTTGTTATAGGTGATGGTTACCACTTATCATCAGGTGGGCCATCTGCTTGTTCCATCAGCTGGTTGTATAAAAAAAAATCATTAGGTACTATTTTTGATGAAAAGCAAGTTGTTTTGTTCGCTTTCTTTTTGTGAATAAGTATTTTATTTCGTAAAAACATAAACATTAGTGGTTAAATAGCAGTGATAACTTAGAACGTAGGATATTCGGTATCAACAGAACAGTAATATTCTCACTGTTGTGCCATATTTTCTGGGTACAGTTGTGACATAGTAAACATAATACATTTATTATGTTTTTGATTTGAGTGTCACCTGCCACAGTATCAAGACGCTAATCAGGCAGTGAAACGCGTGTTACTAAAACCGTCCTTGGGGTGGGGACGATTGTGACATTTTTATTTCAAATGGGTCCTTTAAGTTAATCGTCGCACATAGGACTAAATTGTAGCATTTAGACGTTGCCAAATCGTAGTCCTTTTCACTATAAAATGCACCTGGTTTCCAGCTGATGATGTCCTCCGAGACGTATCCGCCAATGGCGAACTTTACTACGAAGCTGAATTAAATTAAAAATTACCTATTCATATGAGAGCGAGTATGACTCGCAAATCCAAACTTTGTTTTGAAAGTCCTATCACAGGACAGGCAATACCTACAGCTGGCCAGAAGAGTTATAGGTGTAGTTATAAGCTATTTTCGGCTTTGTTTTCTGATGTTGGCGCTTGGCGTCAGTGTTCAAGACACACCTAACTGGACAGATAACTGGAATACCTACAAAATTATACTATAATTAAAAAGAAAGGATTAGCAGTTAGCGATTGCGATAAAGAGGTTTTCACAAACCTCCATTTATTGATTCCCTCGGTGGACGAGCTCGCGAACCAAGGATCGACTAGAAAAATTCCTCGGAATGTAGCTGCGTTAACGAGTCCTGCTTTCAGTGCCGGATTGTCGTGGAGCCTGAGGCCCTTCCTGAACCAGTGGACAGTGTGTTCGACCGGCGCGGGTGCAACTGTTGCCGCAAGAGTGAGCAGTATGGGCGTGTCCACGATAGGCAGCGGAGTGCGGACACTCGTCGCCGTAAGAACCTTGGCAGCAGCAGACATGGCACTATCTAGGTAATCACCCCCATTTTATCTGTTATAGAGATATTATACTGTTAGTAGGTACGTACGAACGTACAACACGTCTTAGTTGCATCTATAGACACGAAACTCAACTCTGTTCGTTATACAGTTTGTCCGGGAATGAGTGGAATCCGAATTTGAGAGTTGCGAAAAGTTTTTAATCCAAGGTAAACATTGCTTTTCATTACAAATACAAGAAAGTGAAAATATAATTCATTAGGTATGTACCTAGGTAGGTACAGTTCAAAAAATATCTATCTATGTAAGTGTATAATGTATTAAATATATCAGTTATCTAGCCATATATCTCTATCTACCCATAACACAAGCTTTGAGTAGCTTACTTTGGGGCTTGATAATGCTGTGTGGATTGTCCAGCATTATTTATTTTATTTATTCTACGAGCGTGATTTCAGCCTGCTTCGGTGAACTTCGATTATTGAGCAGGACTCTTGATAGTAATAAGTCAGACCCTGTAGATGGAACCACGGTTGCATAAGTACCGTGGCGCAGTTGGTAGCATAGCCCCGTATCAAAGGGAAGGTCGCGGGTACAAATCCCGCTCGGAGAATAACTTTTGGGACATTATAAAAGCTTTGTGTAGTACTGCATAAGTGTAGCATAAGAGTAGTACTTAAACACTATAAAAACTAAAAGAAAATTAAAGAAGAATTACTTATAATAAAAACATGTGAAACACGCTTTCCAATAAATAAATGTTAAAGAGTAATTTTAATGATAAATCTGACAATTATAGACCACTTTCAAAAAACAGTCTTGGTAGCGTTTCAAATGGAATGACCCTAAAAATACAATGAATACATGTGACTATTATCAAAGTCCATCGGTTTCTGAAAGCACCATCTAAGCTGCGGCTGTCAAGGTAGGTTGCTATCTCTATCTAATTTGAAGTAAAAGCTGAAATAGCAAGTGACTTGACAGGCTTTCAGAAACCGACGGTGTGTCTACTAAGTCTACCCTTGGACTATGATTATTAATAAGTTGCACATACAAAAAGTAGTGCTCACCTTGCTATTTTAAGCTTGAGTGATGTACTATGAATCCCTTGCCACACTTATGATTCTACTTTAGAATATCTCACTATGCTTGGTTAAATAATATAGTATTTTCTCAGAGAAGAAACCATTAACTGTTTATGCATAGGTACCTACTCTATTATATGGTACCCTGCAAGATTTCAGTCTGAAGCAAGTAAATTTAAATAAATCCTAATATATGGACATGCTAAGACTGTTCGAAACCTTGCCAGAATATGGAATCCTTAACATCAACCCTAGGTAGGTAGGTACTCTGAACAATGGTGAAGTTGTATTGTAAATTAAACCAAGCTTAACCATTGATTACTACATTGAGTTGCAAGAAGTTATGTACATATTATACAAAAGAAACTTACCCAAGAAAGAGAATTCTTCAGTTGGTTCTCAGAATGTATTACATAAAGTAGGTACCTACAATAATGTACCTCTACCTCAACTATGAACTGGATGGAACACAAAACACTTACATCCATACATCCTGGATTAAGTGGCGTAGATATCTAGGCGAGTACGAGTACAAACAAGAAACAGGAGTAGGTAGGTAGCTATAGCAGCTACCTACCGACGTACCTAGCTACGTAAGAGACGTCCACGCCGCATGCAACGTGACGCTGGTGACCGAGAGCCTGCTATCAGGGGGCGGAAAACGTGACCAATGTCTTGTATAATACTCCATAGGTACTTAGTACTTACATTTACATGACGTAGTGTACCACTACTATTGTTCAAAATTAAAGTGTATTTCGAAAACACTGGGAAAACAATAGAGAACCGCAAATGTCCTGCGTCTCTTAGATCCACTTCTATCAAGTTATTCTATTCCCTTGTTTTTCACTCAAGAAATGTTTGTCATTTTTTTCATTACACTAGAGACTGTGTTTTATTTATTTTTGCGTCTCCTGATCCTGAAAGAGTAGAGAGAGTCCGCGAAAGAGTATACAAAACCATCAGTGATCAGTCGTCTTTCAATGTCAATCAATGATACAGGTAAAGCCATCTCTGCACTCGCACGTGAATCGCGCGCGAAGCCACGAATCACCTGCGAACGCGAGTGGAGCGATTCGCATACTCTTCGCGTTTTCGCGTCGCGTTCACGCGGTGTTCCCCAAAAAATGACGGCTTTTTGGCTCCCAACAAGGGGTTCGCAGGCGCGAAATGCAAAGCAAAAACGACAAGGCTCCACATCACAACACTTCACATTCGTTTCGCGGGTGGCTTAGGGCGCTCAGTAGCCGCCTTAGAGCATTTTAAGGTAGCCGCGGACGGATGTGTTTTGGTTTGCGTTATAGACTTCGATATTACGTGTAAAATGAATGTCGTGCGTAAATAATAAACTATCATAATTAAGGCCGGTCTACATTCTCACGAGCATCTCGCGAGATAGAGAGGAGCGAAAATGTGGGACCGATACGTAGAATCTCTAGTTATCGCGGAGTTCTCCACTTTTTGTCGATATTTTGGCGCCATACCTACACCACGAAGAATATCGGGGCGCCTATTTCTACCGACTTTTTTCAACTTTCATTCGGTCTTTTTTCACATTTTAAACATTCTGATTCGTAAAACAAAAATATGAGCATAATTTCATAACTAATTGATATCTAAATAATGTTTATGCATGCATTGTCAAGAAATTATTATAAAATGATGACATTTTATTTAATGCACTTTAGCAAACATTTATACTATGGCGGTATAAATCTTTACTGCATTAGCTTTGAGAGATACATAGAATTAATAATAATAATAATATGCTGGACAATCCACACAGCACCATCTAGCCCCAAAGTAAGCTACTAAAGCTTTTGTTATGGGTACTAGAGACAAGCCTGCGAAGCACCCAGGAAACTTCTGCGCTTTTGGGAGGAGTTGGGCTGGCTACAGATATAGCCAGCACACCCTGACGCACAATGGACCAACCTTGAGTCTAAGTGCGGAAAAAGGAGTCCAATTACATTACATTATGGGTACTAGATAACTGATATATTTAATACATTATATAATTACATAGATAGATATTTTTTAATTATACATAGAAAACACCCAGACCAATGAACTTTCTGCAGATCGTACACAAATTTGTTCCGAGGCGGGAATCGAACCAGCTACCACTGCGTCTTAGGCGGACTCTCGCCCGATGCGCCACTGAGGTCGTCAATTCAACATAGTATGTGGAAATGATGATGATGATCAAGAAAGTCGGTAGGAATAATATTATGATGAGTTACAGAATACCAGATAGTTCCATTTCACCTTAAAACTAGCAAACTACTGTGTTACACTTTTGCGTGACACAGTATCAAGTCTAGATACTATGAAAATATGCAACTTGCGTACTTGCCAAACACAAACAAGTCAATGCCAGTTTCCAACTAAATTTCCCTAGATAGCTTAAAATTGCTAATTCAAATTAAAAAACGGGATACCTACTAAATTTAAATTGGTTTATGACATTGTTTTGCAACAAAATAATCAACAGCACCATAATATTGTTATAATTTTAAGTGTTGTAATTCTGTTTGTTTCTCGAGCTGAGAGTTGTATGCCTACCTACTAGTGGAAATAAGACATATTTTGACTCTTTAATCAGTTTGCTAATCCTACTTCCTAATCCTAATATATAATATTATAAATGCGAAAGTTTGTGAGTATGGATGGATAAATGGATGGATGGATGTTTGTTAATCTTTCACGCCGGAACGGCTCAACGGATCCGGATGCAACTTGGCAGAGAGATTGATTATAGTCTGGAATAACACATAAGCTACTTTTTATCCCGTGGGAATACCGGGTGTGGGCAGATTTGCATTTTACCGTATTTAGCTGTAATACATATTTTAGTTCCTAAATAATAACTAGATGTCACCACAGGAAAGATTAGCACGCGCTATCGTTGCATTTTGAGCAATGAGTGACATCAGCAATCGTTTTATTTATTTTCGATCACCGGGATTTAAAACTGCGCGAGTGAAACCGCGGGGCGCAACTAGTTTACTATAAAGTCTTTGTTTATCGCTCGCCTCGCCAGATGCACCTATTTCGTTAATCTCCTTTCATTCATCCTCTCTACATACATGCCCTTATCATCTTATAATAAATTTTTAATGAAAGAAGTGTGTAGATAAAGGTTTCTCTACACTCGCATACGTCTTCTTTCACTTCAAATATCTTTCTAATTATATTGTTTCTCACTCTATCCCTCAAATTCCCTACCTACCTTACTATACAACTTGTATCATAGGCAAACTTTGAGTTGGCAACATTTTTTGATAGCAATCAATAGCAAGTAGTTTGTTATTTGACAATATGAAATGTCAGTTTTGACAGTAAATACCGGATTTGTGAGAAAAAAAAAAGTCGGTAGATAATAATAACCTAATTAAGATAATATCCTTCCGAAGAATATGCGAATCGCTCCAATCGCGTTTGCAGGTGATTCGCAAGATAGATAGATAATGTAAGTTACCAACATTAAATAATAAAGGCACACTGCGTCCACAAGTCTACCATTTGTTGTCTATTGTCGTACTGTGCAACTGTGCCTCAGAAAAACAATCGATTGTTCTTCTGAGAAGAAAATGCATGCAATCCATGGCCATGCAATCGCTGATCTCTACTTGTATCAGTGGATGCTAGATGCAAGGAATTTGAATATTGGCTAGATGTGATCCTACTAATATTATAAACGCGAAAGTTTGTAAGTATGGATGGATGGAGGGATGGATGGATGGATGGATGGCTGGATGGATGGATGGATGGGTGGATGGATGGATGTTATTCTCTCACGCCGAAACGGCTGAACGGATCCGGATGAAACTTGGCAGACATATTGATTATAGTCTGGAATAACACAGGCTACTTTTTATTCCGTGGGAATACCGGGTGATGGCAGATATTAAGCTTTTTACCGTATTTATCTGATACATTTTTAGTTCCTAAATAATAACTAGATGTCGCCAAAGGAAAGATTAGCACGCGTTATTGTTGTGTTTTGAGCAATGAGTGATATCAGCAATCGTAGGTATAAATGTATTCCGATCACCGGGATATAAATCTGCGCGGGTGAAACCGCGGGGCGCAACCTTAGAGCATTTATAACGGGAGATGCCAAGCGCTACTTTTAGTACTAAAATCTTTCTGCCGGTTTTCGCGGGAGGCGGGGTAGTACGGTACAGAACACATTTACATAATCACGCATACTAATGCAGAAAAATTAAGCGTCCCTATAAACGCACACGCAAGTAAAAGCTGTACACCAACACAAAAACAATAACACAATTAAAGAATGACTGTTGTTACACTTTTGTTTAGTTACACACTAACACAAAAAAGTAGTAATGTGTTGTAAAAAGACCGACAAAATGAATGATTTCATATGAATGAAACAGGGTGGTTCAAAATCATATACTTTTCCTTTTTTCAGCCAAGATTAACAAACGTGTACCTGTCTAGCCTAGTAGGTATTACTAAGTAAATAGAGTGCTGGCACCGACTCCAAAAATATCAGTAATTGTATAATGTCATAATAATAAAATTATAAGATTTGTTGAAAAAATTGATACCTATTTGTAAGTAGATTGAAATATAAATCCATAATGCAATTATTTTTAACTTTTTAGTGTATTTTTCATAACAAATTGGATAGCAGTTTTTGAGTCGGTTTTTTTTTGTAAAAAATATTTTATTAAGAGTTTGTAGAGCGTAATCTCTGAAACTACTGAAACGATTTTAAAAATTATTTTACAAAGAGAAAGCTACACTGTTGTTGAGTAACTTTAAGCCATATTCTATTTTCGCAAGTAGTAAGTATTCTTTCAAGAAAGTAGTCTTTCATGAATGCATTTTTAGATAAATATTTTGTTTCTTTATTGGTATGATGTGTCCAGCAGTAGACTTACATAGGCTGATGATGATGATTGGTATGACGGGGTGAAGAATAGCGGCTGTTAACAAATGCTCATAGCCCATGTCCCTCTCCAGCTAACATACTACAGCTATACAAAAATCACGTTTATACGATTCTGCGTTCAAAAAGTACAAAGAAAATAGCAATAAACCAACGACACAGCACAACTAAAATTTTAAGGGAGCTCCATGAAGCGACGTATTGAAGGCAGAATGACAGAGACAGTTTTTGTAGAGTCCAATACTGAACATCCTTTTTTTAAATCGGTTAAATATGGGTACAAAAAACACATCGCATTTTATTCTAATTTTACGTTCATTCCATCATTCATTCAATCGATTTCGCTCAACTAGTCCCCACACTACGCCTTCTACCAAGGAATATAAATTCACCGACACCTCCTACCAAGACGTTGGCGTCATATTAAAACTGTCGTAACTGGTATTCCATTAAATATAAATTAAACGTAATTACAAAAACAATTGACTAAAATATCACTTACTTGTGATAGGAAATACCGTGTTCCCTAAAGTTTGATGTCTCTGATCTCCTTTTACACCGAAATACCGCACAATTCACCATTTTTACTGAGCACTACTTCGCGACACGAAACGACAACTAATGGCCGCGCGGTGATGAGTGAAGTAGTTTTATATAACGTGCATGGCCAAGTCGCGCCTTATGGCCGGCAGAGGGGTACGCCTTGCGTTAACATCTCCAGTTATAAATGCTCTAAGGGCGCAACAAGTATTTAACAAACTGGCAACACTTGAACAAGTCAAGGAATTTGGATATGTACCAAGGAATTTGAATACAAGATATTCCTTGATATGTACTACGCAGCTACTACGGACAGAATTATAACTTATGTATTGGTACAGAATAGGTACCTACCAATACAGAACACAAGTTCCAGTGTAGCCAGCCCAACAACTGTAGGTCTACAGTTTTTTGATATGATCATAGTTCTAAACCAACTTCCAAAAAGAAGGTTCTACTATGTTTCACAGCTATGTATTTATTGTGGAGAATGATCACTGCTTTTAGTTTAGTCCTTGTTTGCAATTTTATAGAAACAAACTTTCAACCACCACAATATAGTAGGAACAATAAACACAAAAACAGAACTAATAAAATGTTAATAATTATACCTGTTTTGAATTTCAAAAATAATGATGAAAATGAAAATAGAGAAGATAAATGCAATTGAAAAAGGAGGCGGTTTCGGTATGTACTTAAGTAGGTAGTAGATTTATGACTAATAAACGTGTAAATTTTATCTTTGTTGTTTTATTGAAGATTAGTGTATCAGCTAAATAAATGCTATATAAATGCTAAATATCTGCCAACACCCGGTATTCCCACGGGATAAATAGTAGCCTATGTGTTATTTCAGACTATAATCAATATCTCTGCTAAGTTTCATCCAGATCCGTTTAGCTGTTCCGGCGTGAAAGAGTAACAAACATCCATCCATACATACAAACTTTCGCGTTTAGTAGGATTACAGCTTGTTTACTTTATTTTGTTGCCAAGTAGATTACAGCTTATCAAACAACAAAAATTGATAGGTACATACATTTATGTAAAATCTGTAGATTTACAGTTGAATGAATCTGAAGTTGAATCTACAGTTTTTTTTAAAGCTTTTTTTTGCAGATTTGGGTCTTCATCGGGGTTGGCAACACTGAGAAGTTCTTTCATAGGTGACCGTCTTGGAAATGTACGTGATATTTTGGAATAATTCAATCGTAAAGAATCTCAATGTATTTATTACATTTCGCCATGCAGATAATGAAATATGTGAAAGTTATAAAGCCTCCTATAGGTCGAAAGAAAATTTTTGAAGGTTGTGTTTTGTATATTTCAGTGACGGGACGTAACCATGGGTCGAGTTATTCGTGCTCAACGTAAAGGTGCCGGTTCAGTGTTCGTTTCACACACCAAGAAAAGGAAAGGAGCACCTAAACTGCGTTCATTGGACTACGCTGAACGTCATGGATACATCAAGGGTGTTGTGAAAGTAAGCAGCAAATATTATCTCACCACTTCTAACCTAAATGTAACCATAATATTAAATTACCACACTGTTCTGTGGTGCAGTGTGGTTGTAGGTACATATATTATGTACCTAGTGTTTGTTCATGTTTCATTTTCGTAAGAGTTTCCTAATGATTAAAATTGAAGTAATTGTTTCAAACAGATCAGGTACCTACTAAGTCAAATTATCATGTCTGCAGGACATCATCCACGACCCTGGCAGAGGTGCTCCCCTAGCTGTTGTTCATTTCCGTGACCCGTACAAGTTCAAGACCCGTAAAGAACTCTTCATTGCTCCTGAGGGTTTATACACTGGCCAGTTTGTTTACTGTGGAAAGAAAGCTACTCTTGAAGTTGGTAAGTTTTGTGTATAAAATCGTCTAGAATGTCGATACATCACTGATGACTTAGGTTTTCTGATTACAAGACAACAATATTATGGTTCATGTAAATCAATATATTTCAAAAACAATGGGGTTTTGGAAACAGATGCTTCAGGTGTGTTACAACAGTATTATGATATCCCCTCGGCGGTCAGGGCACCCTTAGAAGACGTGTTTTTTTTATTGTCATAGGTTGGATGCCTTCTAAGGGATATCTATTAATTAGTTTATATTTGAGCTTAACCTCACTTGTTCAACCTATCTTGTTCTGACTTGTACAGTGAGTGTTGAAGAAAAATAAAGGATGACAATAAAATCACACTACTCATATAGAAATTCGAATGTTCAGTGTATTGTGTGATCAAAATGTGATGCAAGCAAGTGAGTCAGTCGTGATGGCTGGCATGGTCATCAACATTAGTTGTTTTTGAGTGAAAAATATTCTAGTAAAAGCAAAATATTGTTAGAAATAGCATTTTATACAATTATTTGGATAGGTATCATCGACTCAATTTGTATTTACTACAGTACATTTTGTGTAATAATGAAATAAAAATACACTAATCAAATCGACCTTTAGAAGGTGTTATGACATTTTAACTAGTTTAAATTAAGTTTTACAATATCATTCAATTTTAAATCTATATTACTTGTTATGCAACCTTTGAGTATATTTCATTATGATTGCAATGATGTAATTTTTTTAGACATCTCTCATAGCAAATTTTGAAAATATCGGCGTTTTATTATTACCTACGCGCTGACTTTTCGCGTGGTCAGGTCTGGTCAGCGGCAGCCTCGACCGTTGAGCATATTGTGTAAAAATTGCCGTGACCACTAAGGCGATAAGTATATATGTTTTTATTTGATAGGCAGTTAGTATTGGGCAGTCAAAATAACCATTTGTTACTTTAGAGATAATTTTCTAAAATGTTTTCTAGCTCTATTCAAACCCTGAATCCATAGTCTGTTTACACTAAAGTGGTCCCGTAATCCATTTAAGAGAGGATTTGACTGAACTGCCTGCTGGCCACCTGGCATGGCCCAAGTTTGTTGCTTGCCCAAATTGAACCCAGAACAAATTATTTATTTATTTATTTACTTGCTCTCTCCCTCACTCTGACACATGAATGCATGTGGGCTGCCAGCACGACATTCACTTTCAAAATTGTTTGTGCCTGCTCAGACATAATGTGATTCTCCGACAGACAGGCACTGACCGACAGGCTTGCCCGCAACGCCTAGCATTCATAAGCAGACATGGGGCATGTTGGCCTGTCATGGGTAGTCTGATAGTGAATTCTTGGCTTCACTTTGAGAAAATTGACTACCTATTATTTTATTATTCTTGATTCTTTCTGATGAATTGGTCTCAGAATTTTTTTTGCAGACCTCACTGAAAAAATTTTGTTTCATAGCAATAATATGTAATAAATATGATACCTGTCTTCTGCTCTCAGGAAATGTGATGCCTGTCGGAGCTATGCCTGAGGGTACCATTGTGTGCAACCTGGAAGAGAAGATGGGTGACCGCGGCCGGCTCGCACGTGCCTCTGGTAACTTCGCCACCGTCATTGGACACAACCCTGATGCCAAACGTACTAGGGTCAAGCTCCCGTCAGGTGCCAAGAAAGTCCTGCCTTCAAGCAACAGAGGCATGGTTGGTGAGTAACATTGAGAATCAACCCCTTATCGTGACTAGGTATTTAAGTAGTATGCAAAGATAATTGATTGTCAGTGACAATTTATATGAATCATCGTCGTCATCGTGCATATGCACTGGAAGAAAATAATACCTAACTTTAAGAATCTTATGCTCAATAAAATCAGTAATACCAAATATTTTTTTGATAGTTCTATAGATAAAAAATACATGATGATTTTCACTTACCTACTCTGATCAGTTATGATTACACAAGAGGCTCTTTCTGAGGAATTTTCATTCAATTACCCTTGTATACATACATCAGTGTATTGCTATATTCACAAATAAATTATTACAGGTATCGTTGCTGGTGGTGGTCGTATTGACAAGCCTATCCTGAAGGCTGGTCGTGCATACCACAAGTACAAGGTGAAGCGTAACTGCTGGCCATATGTACGAGGTGTTGCCATGAACCCTGTGGAGCATCCTCACGGAGGTGGTAACCATCAACATATTGGTGAGTATCTTATTTTATTTTGTACTAGTAGCGCCCCGCGGTTTCACCCGCGTAGTTTTAAATCCCGGTATTCCCACGGGATAAAAAGTAGCCTATGTGTTATTCCAGACTATAATATATCTCTGTGCCAATTTTCACCAAAATCCGTTCAGCCGTTCTGGAGTTACAGAGTAACAAACATCCATCCATCCATACTTACAAACTTTCGCATTTATAATATTAGTAGGATTTGTTTTTTTATGTCACAGGCTTGACTGATCTGCCTGCTTTTCACTGTATTTTTGAGTTTGAATAGTAATGAAACTCAAAAATACAGTGAAATACCTATTAGGGCAAACATTTATGTGTTGAAATAGTGGTTGTTAGTCTGGTTTTTCTTATGTATTCTGAGGTTCAGCTCACACCGACACGCCACAAGGCGAAATTTTGCCGCATTGTGTGGCATTGAGTATTATGAAGTAGCTTAGCTGTGCTTTCATTCCCTTATATAAATTTGGAATTTATCATATCACATAATTATCTCAGACTACTATTAAATAAAAAATAATGCAGGTTTTAAGATTTTTTTTTTCTACATTAACTAAAATATACTTACAATAAATATCTTACTGTACCAAGGTGCACTGAAATAGTAATATTGACTTTGCTTTGTGAAAGAGCTTTATGAAAATAGGCTAGTAAAAATGGCCAGCACACGCTTTGTGTTTGTGTGAATATGAATTACTGCCTATTGATGCTGTTTCTTCATCAGGTAAGGCTTCAACTGTCAAGAGAGGAACATCTGCCGGTCGCAAGGTCGGTCTCATCGCTGCACGCAGGACTGGAAGGATTCGTGGTGGAAAGACAGATACCAAGAAGGAGGCGTAAACTTACTTTTATTCCAAATAAAAAATTTAAAATCAGTGTTGATTATATATTTTATACTGGCAAAACATCTATTACTATTATTAGGGTCACATTAGGGTAACATGGTCGGGATGGAATGATAAAAAGGTGTGTATTATTCTGTTTAAAGGCTTCCCGACATGGGTGTGTTATTAATTACGTAACAATGATGCACATGTATGGGAAAGCCTTATAGCATGTATTCACTATGGCGGACATTATGTTTTGTACGATTTCGCGATATATCTAGCAATTTGGCTCAACATGTCCATAAAAGAGGCAGTGCATTCATTTCTTTAGTTCCCTGGTGAATACATGCTGCTTTATGGTACGAAAGTGCATAAAAACTATTTGATAATGTTCATTTATGTTCCACAGAACCCTTGCGGTATGCAGATCCAGATGACGAAACGATCTGAGTGTGGAATGCTTGCTATTCTCATTTCATAATTTCTTTGCGCTAAAGAAAGTATTGACACATTGGGACATGATAGTGAGTAATAAGGAATATTAATAGCTAGTACAATGTATAAACTATGATTGCAAGAAGTACTTATGTACATGAACATGATGAATTTCACTTACCTACTCTGATCATATCTGATTACACAAGAGGCTCTTTCTGAAGGAATGTTATTCTGAATTAGTTTATAAAAATCCTATTGTCTTTTTTTTTAAGTTGCATTCTCTACAGGCTCAACGCTGTTCACTGCAGTGCATTGTCTAACGAGAGCCGCCAACCGCCAGAGGAATTATTGGTGAGGATTTTTTTTATACTACCAAGTAAGCATAAGGCCCACCTATTGGGAAGCGGTTAGCGTATCTTAAGAGTCCGGTGACAGCGGCTCGCAATTTCGAGGTGCGATTGGCTATTATTTCATTTTATTTCATTTTGGGGAGGTTGTTTGAAATAATAACTCTAAAGAAACACGCATAAATACTGTTCGAACACAAATAATACAATAATATAAGGGAAATGTGCTTGAGTCAGAAATCATTTTGGTATTAGGTAAACGTAAGACCAAACATACTAATACCAAAATGATTTCTGATTCGGGCATGTTTCCCTTATATTATTGTATTATTTGTGTTCGAACAGTATTTATGCGTGTTTCTCTAGAGTTATTTTTTCAAACAACCTCCCCGAAATGAAATAAAATGAAATAATAGCCAATCGCACTTCGAAATTGCGAGCCACTGTCACCGGAGCCTTAACGACGTTTGCAACACCAGAGGTGTCACACGCGCGTTGCCTGACAATTTAAAAGATTTAGAACGTCTTTTTTTGAAGAACCCCATCCTGTATTCTCCAGGAAAAACATCCGCAGGGAGCGCATTCCACAACAAGAGGGAGGAAATTCCACTGAAACCGCACAGTGCGCGACCATCCTTGTTCCAAGGTGTGGATAAGCTTCCTACCTATGCTACTATATAATTAACTAGCTGGTACCCGCGACTTCGTCTGCGTACTTTTCGCAATAAAAGGTAGCCTATTTCCTTTCTCAGGGTCTAAAGGTTGTCTGTGCCAAATTTCATCAAAATCGGTTGAGAGGTTTAAGCGGGAAAGCATAACAGACAGACAGAGTTACTTTCGCATTTATAATATTAGTAGGATGAATTTTTACACTAAGTATTTTGAATAGATGACATAATTTTAAACATATAACACCTACCTAATTGCACATGATGAATTTAACTTACCTACTCTGATCACCTTTGATTACACAAGAGGCTCTTTCTGAGGTTTTACTATTATACCTATGTATTAGATTTTTTCGTCAAAATAAATAACTTAAAAAAAATTGTTTCAGGTTCGCAGGGGTGGTGATTGCTTAACTTCTCAGCACTGAAACAAGAGACGTGTAAATTATTTTTAATAAATAAACGATTGAAAATACACCACCACGTAGCACGTATTAGATTAGGGATCTACAACAACTGGTTAGTCGGTAAGGGGGCGTCCATTATTTACGCGAGGCGTTCTTGGGGGTTGCGGGGGGGAGGGGGGTCAACCAAAACCTATATTTTGATTGAAACAAACTTTAGGGTACCATTGCCTACAGAGTTTTCGAATAACGCGATTTAGACATTTTCACACAAAGCTTTATTTTAGCACAAGTAAAAGATAACGAGTAACTTTCCGCAAGCTTTTCGGTGGCGGAAACCCTTCCTTGAAAGGGTTTGGTTGGGTACGAAAAGAAACATTAGTATAAAAAAATTAGAAGAACATTCTACGCATGTACTCGTAAGTATTGAATAGAGAGGATTTTTTTTTATACAAATAGCTGAAGAACAAGATGGCCCACCTGATGATAAGTGGTAACCATCACCTAACAAAGTAGTGCCTCGTAGTCGTAGTCTGTTTTAATTCTTTGGCTTATAACTCTGCATCCTAGCCTAGCCATCGAATTCGAAATTCAAAAATTGTATTCTGTACATACCGAATCCGATATGTAGGCTACGATGAGATATATCCATACTAGTTGCGCCCCGCGGTTTCACCCGCGGACATTTAAATCCCGGTATTGCCACGGGATAAAAAGTAGCCTATGTGCTATTCTAGACTATAATATATCTCTACCAAGTTTCATCCAGATCCGTTCAGCCGTTCCGGCGTGAAAGAGTAATAATAAACATCCATCCATACAAACTTTCACATTTATACAGTAGGAAGTAATGTAGGTATCGAATAGACTCAATATTAGATTGTATCATAAGGGAGCGAAATCATATTTTTACGGCGAGGGCGCTTTTTTGGATCCAGAGCAGAATCCCGAGCTTAGCGAGGGATTCTTTAGTAGAATCCTGAACGTAGCGAGGGATTCAAAGTACGTCGCCCGAGCCAAAAATATATTTTGCTCCCGAGTGGTACCTACACTACTTTTCATCACCCACTATGAGAAAATAAAAGGCACCTCATATTTTATTAGTTTTGGCTTAGTACCTACTAGAAGGAGGCCAAAAACACAGATTCTGAAAAATTATTGGCGCCTCTTGCATTACTCCATTCAATAAAATTACCATAGGCTTTCATATATTTCTCCCGGGATTTTGCAGTATTATCCATCACAATTCTTGCGTCAGTTCTAATACTTTCAGGAGTTAATTCTATACTTTCACTGTCACTGGAAGAACTGATTTTTCAAAACAAAACCATGAATTTCTAACAATCCGTGAAAATTTACTAAAACGCGGGCTGTAATATAAAGAAGGCCAATAATTATAAATTATTGACCTTAGTTTTCTTTTGCCTATTAGAATTTTATCTTTTGCCTATATTTCGCGAATTATGTGAAAGTCGTCTTCGTAAATAAATACAAATTGACCGTCTATTTGAAATGTATTATGTATGAAAATTGCAAGTCTCTAAGTGCACAAGAAAGGGAGAAAATAATATTATGTAATTTTAATTAAAAATTCATATAAAATTAGTATTTATTAATATAATGCACGTCTTGCTTTATTACTATTCAATATTTCCGAATTCCTGGGTTTTTAGCGTCTGGTTTTTGGTGTAGTAATCTAACTAATATTATAGAGGAAAGATTTGATTGTTTGTTTGTTTGCATTGAATAGGCTCCGAAAGTACTTGACCGATTTGAAAAATTCTTTCACCGTTGGGAAGCTACACTGTCCCCGGTGAACATAGGTTATATTACATTTTCAAAAAAAATTGGGATCCTTACTAAATTTCAAATAATGTAACCCAAGGTGTAAAAAAATTCGTAAAATATTCTTTACATCGCGTGCACTGCGAAAACTATTGATGATAGAATAAAATAATGTTCTACAACTTTGCAGAACACATCACTATTTACAAAAAGTGTCGCGACAGCATTCGTCTTATTATAAAAATGTGAGTTAGACTAGGCTTAAGCCAGGACTAACTGGTCCGTGGTCTAACTTTGATACCGAAGTTGGTCCCTGCTCTATAGAAAAATCAAAGATTTAGACCAGACGTTATTATAAAACGGAGTTTATCCCCTAAACCACGGTTTAAAGATAAACCCGAACGACCCATAGTTTAAGTATGGTCTAACTAATAAAAATCTCATTTTGCCAAATTTTATTTGGTCTCCCACATAAGTTTATTCAATAAAACAACTTGTAACACTGCATTATCCAACATACATTTCAAACTCTAGACTCCGATCTAAATTTGAAATGTCAAAACGCATGGGTTGCCACGAATTTGTCGGGTGCCAGGAAAGCGCAGCCACGGAATGTACAACCATGGATTACACGACCCCGGAATTTGCGACCATTTTGGTTGCAAATTCCATGGTTGTTTTCCGTGGCTGTGTTTTCCAGGCCGTACAAAACTATGCACACCCCCGGAATACGACGCCAAGAATTTGCACAGAATGGTCACCAATTCCGGGGTCGTACATTCCTGCCACGTGTCAGGAAAGCGCAGCCAGGATTTTGCAACCATTTTGGTCGCAAATTCTCGGGTCGTGTATTCCATGGTTGTACAATCCGTGGATGGACAATCCTGACACGTGTCAGGAAAGCGCAGTCAGTATTTTGCAACCATTTTGGCCGCAAATTCCTGGCTGCGCTTTCCTGGCTGTGTTTTCCGTGGTTGTGTATTCCATGGTTGCGTATTACCCGGACTCCATGGACTATCTCAGGTACTATGTAGTCTTCGACTAAAGTGTCTTTTGTAATACGAAAATGATAAACCAGAGATGATCCTAAATTTATGAGATAAACCAGGTTTAAGTTGTTTATAATAAGAAAACGTGACTTGAGCTAGGTTTAAACCCAGGTTTGATTTGTTTATAATAAGGCTGCATATGTCTAACTATTATAGTTATGCCACAATAAGTGTTTTTTTATTTTAAAATTTTAATTGAAATGCCGCCGCTATAAGAGGCTCTTTATTTGTATCTTGGTATTAATCCTTATCAAAATAAATTACTTCATATTCAAAACTGCTTCAATACCTTTATAAAACTTTTTAAATTATTCAATTCGGACATTCCGTTCGAAAGATATCACAAGTTTAAAAATGTAAGTATTAGAAAAAAGTCGCGTGGTAGCCGCTCACCCTGCTTGGCGAGCTAGGCAGCACCTTAGGGTAGGGGCCGTACGGGTTGTACAACGGTTTGCAACGGTAAAAAGTTAAGTAATAAAAATAAAAGTTCATTAAAATATTAATGTTTAAATTTTCTTTATACTTTTCTTTTTTAGTAACCTAACGCAAATAGAAGGGTTTATGTGTGTGTATTATAATCTTGAAATTATTGTTAAATACCCGTGCGAAGCCGGGGCGGTCCGCTAGTATCTTATAATGTATTAACAAATTGGCCTTAAAATAAAATGATAATATGTACAGATTACCCAGAAAAAAAATATAACAAAATAAGAGAAAAATGTTAATTGTCGCTTAAGTAAGCTTGATTATTATTATTATTTTGGATTTATCGGTGCTTCTAGTGGTGTTCTATCATAATATAAAACATTATGAAAAAAGTTAACTATGGAAAGGAGATAATCCGTTTCTATGGTTTCTATGGACTTTTCTCGATTTTAAAATTTTCTCTAAAACTATGTGAGCCACGAGACTTTTACTCGAGTTTTGTTTGAATATTAACTTTCTGAAAACCCATTAAAACGAGGACGTCCGCAACTAAGGTAATATCTCACACTGTGCCATGTCATCTTTTACCTAATCTATCCTCATGCATACTTAAGGCGTTGACTACACCTAATTTACCTCTCGCTCGCACGATTCGACATTTTAAAAGATATAAAATCGCTAAACACAATTTTGAAAAATCGCAAACAACCATTTTGTGTGCAATCACATTGAACACAGTTTGGTAAAAAATTCATTTTGATCGATGCAAGTTTTCTTACTCAAAAGTTTGCTGATGTACCTACGAAAACTAAAAAAGCAAACTTTTACTCGCAGAACAGCACCATCTGACAAGGTGCATGGTGACAATCAGGGCTTCATCACAGTGGAGAGGAAGAAGAAGAAGCCCGTTTGTCGGAACAAGTGCGGTACCGCACCGACAGGACCAAGCTCCACGCTGCGTCCGGAGATTCCCACGACCCTGATGTACGTCTCTCGCGTGCACTACTCCGTCGAGGCTGAGGAGGTGGCGGATTATTTGTGCGCGAAGACCCGATTCCGCCTCAGGGTCGAAAGATTAGAGCCACGCCACAGGGTCAACTTCAACTCTTTCGTGGTGAGAGTGCCGACCCAACTTCTGTCGATATTCATGAAGGAAGATCTGTGGCCTAAGGGAATCTTATATCGACGTTCCCAGGGTCGGCTGCCGAGCCCTGTCGCGCCCACGTTGCAGTCTCTACGTGCTAGTTAAATAAGTCCTATAATTATATATATATATATATATATATTTTAGTTTGTTTAGGTATTTATGCTATGGGCCCTGTATTTTTAAGATCTTTTTACTATGTTGCCTGAAATAAATGGTTATTATTATTATTATTTAAGTAGGAAAACATGTATTGATCAAAATGAAATTTTTACTAAAGTGTTCGCAATGTTATTGCACACAAGATGGTGGTTTGCGATTTTTCGAAAATGGGAGTAGTGATTGTATATCCTTCAACAAGTCAAAACGTGCGAGCGAGAGTCACATTAGCTCTGTTTTTGTTAAATGACATTCTTCCCTTCTCACAGGGCAGGCAGGTTAGCATTGTATAATATTGCGTGCGATTGTTTTACATCCCCTTTAGTTTTAACGACATTTTTACTGCCTGCAATTTCTACTTTTTGCCTACCTACCTACATCTCTTTCAATCTCAACCATCATTCTGTACTGTACAACTGAATCGAGGTACAGCCTGTTCACCGTAAGAGTTCTCCTGCTTTCTATAGTGTCATCTTATAGTGAACGGTCTGTCATCATCTTCCTGCCCTTATCCCGTAGGAACCGGAAATCTTAAACCTAAAAAAAAATAAAGATTAAAAAAAATACTTAAGTTGGTAATAATAATGCACCTAAATAGGTATAAAACTTAAAAGGATTCATTTTTGTTAGTAACCGTTATTCCATCTATACTAAATTCCGAAATGTCTAATTCACTATCATCTTTTTCAGCGACTCTCTTCGGCTTCACGAAAGCCTTGCTGTTCACAGGTGGAATTGTTTCCGACTCGTCTAGTATAGAGCTGCCTAGGCTGGTGTTACTGCCGCCAGTGTTCGCTGCTCGGGCCATGGGGCCCGAAAGAATATCCACGCCCCCAACGATGGCAGTAGAGGGGGTGTGATTCCTTCGGGCCAACTGTGATTCGATGGTTTTCTTCAGCTCTGTGATTTTCGGGCCGGCACGAGTGTTGATTTGAATCTTAGTATCATTCTTCAATGGTTCGTTTTCAATGCTGTGGAGAATGTTTGATTGATTGAAAATACTACTTGCACTTAGCATCTATCTTTGATATATCAGACTAATGAAAGACGTCACAACAAACGGGATTTAGTAGTTAGTTACCTAACATTACATCACCTCTATGTGGGTGGATCTGCATTTTGATCAGCGTGTCTAACACAGTCTGGGCTGTTTATAGTCGCTAAAGGAAGTGAAATGAATAATTGTTTGGTATAAACGATATTACCTTGAAATATCCCATTCTTCACCATCAACGTTCACCAATCCCAATTCATAGTTCTCATTGCCATCACTTTTTTCAGTCATACTTTGTGATGGAGATGCGCTCACAGATTTCATTTGTATAGCATCCATATCAAACAAAACTTTCTTCTTATTCAAAGAAGATGTTGAGGACGCATTTTTCAGAACACCTTTTGTTTGTATTATATTTTGAACGATTTCAATAGACGGAGCTTTATTGCGTGGTGTGTCTGAAAGCGAATCTACATCATCGCTGCTGTTTTCATTGTTTATAGTTGCTTTTCTGGTAATGCCGCTCACTTGTGCGGCATTCTCTGACAGGTTTGACACAGATTGAGTGCGCATAAAGAGGTCACCATTTTCTTTCGCATATTTGCGTACTGTGTGAACATAATTTATATCTGCTGAAGCTGGTCGTCTTGCTGGTGACTTGATAAGGTTTTCTATAGACTTCAAAGTCTTCGAAACTACAGGTATCGTGCTGTGGTAATCGTTATCGCTTTGATTATAATCCTCGTCGCTTTCGTTAATATCTACAGTTTTTGATTGCTCTAGTTTAATTTTGTCCGTGAAGTTTTTATCATTAATAGTATCTGTGATGATTTTATGATTGTGCTTGATTTGATCTCTCCGATCTGGTTTCGTATTACTTATGTTATATTTGATTTTGGTTTTGCTTGGACTACGTCCTGAACTCATTGGACTTTCATGGCCTGAATCAGGAGGAGTTCTAATTGGAGCCATAGCTTTAGTGGTCACGTCTGTATTCATTGATCTTAGTTTTTCTTTGCTGGTATCATTTAACTTTACTAGAGATAGTGCCTTAGATTTAACGTTAGATATCACTGACGATATACTACGCAAGGACTTATGCACTTTATTCGGAGATACATATTCATTTTTTCCGTTGACTTTTTTTTCTTCTTGTTCAGTGTTTGCTTCCAAGTAAGCTAAAATACCGTACTTAACCTTCTCATATGATGGAGATTTCTGAAATTCAAATTAGTGCAATTCAGACCTTTCTATTTAGAAACCCTAAGTAGGTAGGTACTTAACCTCTTTAATTAGAGAGACAGCCTACGTAGCTCAGTTGGTAGTAGCTCTGCCTTCTGCGCCGTAGGTCGTGGGTTCGATTCCCACCGTGAACAAACGTTTATGTGATGAACACAGATGTTTGTTCTCTGTCTGGGTGTTATATAATATTATAGATAGATAGATAGATAGAAAATTATTTATTGCACATAAACAAAATGTATCGTACATAGGCGCACTTAATGCTAGAGAGCATTCTCTTCCAGTTAACCTTTGTGTAGTTTTGAAAAAACCGAAGTATAAGTATGTATTTACAAAAAAAAAAGTATATAAGTAGTATATCAGCTATCTGGTTCCCATATCACAAGCATAAGCTTAGTTTGGGGCTAGATAGTGCTGTGTGGAAAGTCCACCAATATTTATTATTATATTATTAATTAGTTAAAATAAAACATTAATTCAAAAAAGTCATTCTTAATAAGTTACAAGCGCGCGTCAGGCTTATGAAGGTAATAACATGATATATATTATCATATTACGGTAGGTATCTTAACATACTGGCCCGTAGCAGCTAGTTCTATTGTAATTACCCCTTATCTCTTACCTTCGATTTTATCTCGTTCAATTGCCGCAGTTCCAGTCTTTGTTTCTGGAAGATACTTTGAGGTAGTCTACTTTTTAAAGGATCCACGCCAAAAAGTACCAGACGATTATTGACTTCTTCTGTTAATTTCGCTCTAACCACTCTCATCGGGCTGAAAGAGTGAATGTTATAAGTATGGAGGAAGTAGCTAAATTTTTCTATGGTAGGTAGTTTGGCCCAAGTAGGTAGGTGCAATTAGTAAAATTACCTTCCCGAAATGGTTATTGCAGGTTCCTTTACTTGCTTTGTATTAGATTTTATTTTATCGTTTCGCGGTCTAGAAATTTGAGCCTTTACTAAGTTTGTTCGGGAATCGTTGCTTTCATTCATGGAGTTAGCTGTATCCTTTGCATTCGTTTCTGTTTTGCTGTTGTACTTTGAATGAACTGATACGGAATGATCTAATTTATTTTTCACTAGTGCTGTTGCTTTCCTTGGCGAATTTTCTATTAGCTTACTTTTCCTAGGTGGTGGTGGCGGCTCAGCTTTTTCTACCGACGAGCTAGACGCTTCTGATGAAGTTGTACTTATAGAGCCGATATTAAGAAGTTCTTGCGCCTTTTTGTGCAGGTTTTCAAGAGTTTGTCGATTGTTTATTTGCTTAGGTTTATTGTTTGATTTTTCATGCTTAGTTATCAAAGTGTTGGAAGTCTGTTTCTTAGGAAGCTGAAAAACATAAATGAAGTTAGGGTTACGGTATGTACTTATGTATACCTATCGTTGCTGAAACACACCCACATATAATTCAGTAATTCGAAATTGTTATAAAATTTAATTTAACTAGGTAGGTACAGTAGTTTTTATATACCATACCACAAATAGATCATCTGTTGAAGTTGGTATCGTTCCAGATACTCTTCGCTGAGGATTTTCCTGAAGCAACGCTTGTAATTGCGTAGCTTTTTCTCTTTCCGTTTCAGCTAGTGCTCGCGATTCTTTGGCATCCCGTGCTACTTCATTGAGTTTTTGCAGCAACGCATCATATTGCTTAGACTGCACTTCTGCACGCTTAGTCCAGAAGGCAATTTGTGCTTCAGCTTCTTTGTTAGTTGCGTTGTCTTCTTTTACGTTCGCCACTATTTTCTGTAAAAAATAAGTAGAATGTTACCTATCAATCGACTCGTAAATACATCAAAAGAGTGCGTGAAGAATACTAGACTTACAGAATTACTCAATTCCTGTTTGAGAGCTAGTAACTCAGCACCCTGCTGTACTAGAGTGCTATGCAGCTGTTCAATCACATTTCCGTCTTTAGGCTCTGGCTGTTGTATTTGCTTATCTTTGATAACAGTGATCGTTTCCAAAATCTGAGTTCGTAAGAGTTTTATTTCTCTGTCATACTTTTCATGTTCCTCTTTCTTCCATTGTTCAAATTTATCTAACAGGTATAATTCGTCATTAGTAGTCGCTACCTCAGCGTCCTTGACATTACGTTCGAGCTTCTTATTTTCGTCTTCGATAGTTGGTTTCTTTACTAATCCATTATCGACTGATTTATTTTGACTATTTGCGTTAATTATGATCTGTTCCATGTCTTTGAGCTTCGTTTTAAGTTCCATTATTTCTGCGTTCATTTTACCATTTTCATTGAGCGATTCAGTTGCTTGATTTTCTTTTTGAGGTATCTCTGTTACATTTGCATGTCGTCTGCTGATATGACTTTGCAGATATAGCTGATTTAAAAATACTTTATCACAATAGTTGCATTTATTGTATTGTGCATCTGCATTCACAGTAGAGGGGAATATATCGCCTTTGTTAGACAATGTTTTTAAAATCATAGCTGCTATATTATCATTTCCATAAGGTAGCGAGGGTTTGAACGATTGTCTTGATCTCTTTCTAAGCTTTTTAAGTTCTTCTTCTCTCTCATGGAGTTGTTTCTTAGAGGCATCTAGTTCCTCAAAAAGTAAAATAATAGGTAAATTAGTGCGTATTTACTTACTTAATAAGCAGAATGTAAAGTTGGTCTTCATCCTGGTTACTTCGTATTCACTTAGGTAGTTAGGTACTATTAAGATAAAAAATCTACCTGTGCTAGTGAAGTTATTTCTTCCCTCAAGACAAAAACGCTCCGGTCGAGGTAGTGTCTACAAAATTGCTGGTATTCTACTGCCAACTGTGCTAGCCTAAACATCTTCATGACTCCTTCATCTAAGATACGTACATCGAACTCTGACTCGAAAACACAATCGAGAATCTGAAAATTTAAAGTAGGTATTGTTTATTATGTAATACAATTTAACATTGTTATCAAATGTTAGCTAATAAAATGTTTACTAATGTTTGTAAACATTTTGAAACAGCAGCGTGCCCCCTAAGTATTAGGTGAATAAGTAGTTGGATAGATCTTACATCATTGAGATGTTGTTCGATGAGGACGAACTTCCTTTCTCTAATCAGGTTATCTAAATCAATGAGTTCTGAAAAAAGTAAAAACATAATATAATAATCTGATGTTTTAAAATGGGTTGGTTTGGTAGATACTAAGTAAATACCTAACTACTTAGATAGTTTTCAAAAAGATTTTATAATGTCCCAAAAGTTATTTTTGGTTTAGGGAACTTTTGGGACATTATAAAATCTTTGTGATTTCCATAAGTGTAGTAATCACTATAAATCTAATAAAAAAAAATTAGATAGTTTTATTCTAATCTTACTTATTTTATTCCAGTCGATGTGTACCCGTGGTCGATGTGTATTGAAAGTAAATCCGGATTCTTCAGCAAGTCTAGGGAAATGATGATGAAGCTCATATGAAGTTTTGTATGCCATTTTGAATAAAACATCACATACCCAGCTACGGAGTCAGTTGTTTGCATGTAGGTAGGTATGTAATAGGATTTCTGACGGTAAATAAAAGTATTACCAAATTTAGGTATAAGTTAGTTAAATTATCAGATATTCCTTGAATTATTTGTTTACTACATGGATACTAGGCAGTTGCTAGGCAACCAGCGGCCAAAGAGTAGGTATTAAGGGCAAGTGCGGAACATGTGGACACTTTCCAGAATTTGGAATAAAACATTTTTTATATCTGAATTAGTTGGTTTATTTTTATTTTTAACATTTCACATGTCCTGAGAGATAATCAGCCTTTCTTAAACTAAAATTCTGGTCTCAATATCACTTATAGGTACTTACGAAAATAATCAACTTATTTTAAAAACACCATACCTATTTGTCCACTGGAACAACAGACGATTGTACCTATGTACAGTAAAGTTGTACCTGGGGACAGTGATGTACCTAGGGACGGTTCATATTAATTACACAATAAAAAAGAAAAAAACAATTATAGACTTCTAAAAACAACTAAAAACTAACGTAAACATACCTACTCTGTTATTGGTATTACTTAATATTACTTACTTGTACACTGTTTTGTATTTAAACCCATGTGTAGAAATGCAGTAGAAATGTAACGTTAACACTAGAAATAAAAATAAATTATGCATTCCGAAATTTCGATTACAAAAGGTAAATGGCTCGTTCATGGGGAACGGTATACGCTTCTATAATAAACTTCCAGAAAGTGTCACTGGGCTTCCTATTCAAAAATTTAAAGTGTACATTAAGAATTATCTGATAAGGAAAGCTTACTAAACTATAGATAGTTATATTAATGATAAAAGTGCGTGGCCCGATGTCCCGGTCGCATGTTTCCGTTTCCGTGTTCAATAGGAGGCAGCACTGCCTCGAAACCCGCACGGGTTTGTTGGGCTAACTCTCTTTACAAACACGTGTACAATTCGAGGCACGCGTCCTCCAATCGCGCACGGGTTTGCGAAGAGCAAGCGGCCTGATTAGCTTATATATTTCCGTGTTCAATAAGAGGCAGTGCTTGTATATAATTGGAAGCCAATTTGGTACATACTCGAGCCTCGTTGGCACTGTACCAGTTCAATCAATCAGTTTGGTTATAACCCAGTAGGTTGTTAGGTTTTTTTTTGTTAACCTTAAGAATAGTGCGTGTCAGGTCAGAGGGACACTTTTATCAACTTAATTATCATGCTGAAAAAAACCTAACAACCTACTGGGTTACCTACTTTTGTGACTTAAGTCGACAAAAGTGCCCCTCTGACCTGACACGCACCATTCTTAAGGTTAACAAAAAAAACCTAACAACCTACTGGGTTACTTTTGTGACTTAAGTCGACAAATCATGCGTAAGTTCCTTGCCTCGCCATGAACACGTGTTTTAAAGAACAGTTTGCGTTGCAAACCCGTGCGCGATTGGAGGACGCGTTTGAGTTAGGTCGTCGTGTCCTCACAATAATACGACCAGTGTCCAATTATACTTTGTTTATTGTTAGCTCTTTACTTTACACTTGTACACGCAGCTAAGTAGGTACAACAGAAATTAGTTAGTTACATACAACAGACAGGTAATTTATAAAGACTATTTAGTTATCTAAAGTGCGGCGCAGCGCACGACTTGACAGTCGTCTGGTTGGAGGGCAAGAGAGTGAATTATTCCTCCGAAAAGTATTGCTTGTCGGAGGCGTGTTCCTGACACGTATTGCCAACTAAACGACTTAGGGCGGCAGTGATCGCCATTGGCTGATCGCCGACGTTCTGCCACCGTAACAACATATTATTATTAGTATTGGTTTTAATCTGCGTTCCGTATGGATGCGTTCACGCAAAACGAATTAGGCAGTCGCCACACGCGTGCCTCGAATTATACACGTGTTTGTAAAGAGAGTTAGCCCAACAAACCCGTGCGGGTTTCGAGGCAGTGCTGCCTCCTATTGAACACGGAAACGGAAACATGCGTCCCGGTCGCTCTGCCCATCGACGGCTAACATATCTGCAATGTCTTTACTATTATGTTATTTAAAAAAAGTTTTTTTCTCATTGTTGTTTGACTTACTACACTTCTTACTTATGTATTAGTATTATTAGTTTGAAGCGTGTGTTCTTTTATGAATCTGTTTACTTTTCCTTTTTCTGTTAGATTACTTAATGTATTATATAGCTTCAATAGTGTAGGTATTTTATTACATTGTAACGAGGATCATATAAAAGAGCGATAGATACCTACCAAGCCGAGTATGTTGCCGGTTCTTCTCGGTGTTGGTCGCGTGGAACTGGCACTAGAGTCACCTAGTTTTAAGACGGTTCAAGATGGTCCTTGTGATTTTATTGAATAAACATATTTTGACTTTGACTTTTGACTTTGCAGTTTTTCTTTAATATTACGCCAACAAAATTTCATCTTTCGAGTCAAATAGAGTCTGGCCACGCTAACTCTGCAGAAGTATGAAAACTGACTAATTTGAAAATCTGTAAATGGTAACACCGTCTATACTACAAAAAACTAATTTGATACTAGTTGTTTTTATTGTTTTATGCAAGTAATTTTTTTTAATTCAGATTTTTTTTTTGTAAAGAATAGTCATGACTTTAGCATGATGCATTGTGGATTTGATACAGTTTTTGAGGTAGAGCTAAGTAGGTACCTATGATACAGGTTTTTAATAATTCTAGGTCCTAACTTTTAAAAATCTACTGAGGCTACTATCTATTGTTCTATTGTTATCTCTATTGTTGTCCTTTTTGGCATACAGTACGTACGTTTCGTTCTGTATTTCTTCTTTTTTTTCCTTTATGTACTTATGTGTGTCAAATAAATGTATTTTCTTTCTTTTCTATTCTTTCTATTGTTTACTTTAGCCTGAATCAGGGGAAGCTGTGAGTATTCGAAAAAATGTTTTTAGATACAATTATTGATAAAATCAAACGGCAAAGTATCAAAATCTGTAGATTTACTTACACGTCAACTTTTCGATATCTTGTAAACATTGTCGTTTTTGGCTAAGGACGACATCCTGCTGTTCCTTCACATCGTGGAACTTACTTATCATGTTATATAATAACTCCCGCACTCCACTTTTTAGGTTTACCCATTTTTCTTTTAGCAATAAACGAAAAACATCAAACAGCAACAACAATCTGACAGCTCACGTACCACGAAAGTGACATCAGAAAAAGTATACCATATAAAAAACATTTTGGGGCTGCCCATTTATTCCATTGCAGAGTTAGCGTGGCCAGACTCTAGTTACCTTTCTTACACCATTCTTTACTATCTGAATGCTATTCCTCAAATCATTGCTTTTACGTATCTTTAAGTATTTAAAAATGGTGGACTTTGGTAGTTTATACTTTCAACTAATTTTTTTATAGAATTTCCAGGATTTTTGCTTTTTTTACTGCTTTTGTCGGTGTATCGGGGCATACTTTCTTTCTTTTTAAATCAATTTTACAGCGAGCCACTGGAAAAATTAACAAAACGGCTAATTATGGCACTTTTGTACCTGTGGACAGTCCACAGGTACACTCATATTTTTGTCCACAGGTACAAATTCAGACATAAAAAATAAAACTAATCTATCTTTTAGGATAAAACAGACTGACAGACACGGAAAAAGCACTAACTAAGCAATAAACACCACAAATCATACTGCAAACACAATCAAACCGATAACATAAGTATTTTCACGATAAAACTCATCTTTGCTTTTTGGCGCAAAAAATCTTTCATAGCCGGCATGTAAACAACCACACAGAAAACAAAGATAGCGACACGTCGAAACTGTCAACCATATACAAAGCTAAACGTTCGCGTTCAAATTAGAATTTTAGAGAATCATTCACAGATGTATAAGTATAGTCCTAAAGGATTTCCTGTCATCTTACGAAGCAACATAGCATTTTCATTTTAATTGTTTTTCTCGTGTTATTTTGAGTTGTGTTGTGTAATTTTGGTGGTATTTTAACCAACATTACTTGTGTTCTTAGCACAAAGTGTAAGCATTTGGAATGAAAGTGTATTATGTGATATCGTGATTTGACCGAAAATGTTTCAAATGTTTTGAAGAAACCGCCACCATTTTCTTCAAAACAATTGACTGACTCGACTTTGGACTGACGTGACTAAATGGGGGAGGTCCAACTAGTTCACGCTTTTATATCTCATTGATCATCCGCGTGTGGCGCTAGGTACTTTATCGGAGAACTAGCGACCCGCCCGCGCGTCCCTGCTTCGCACGGCTGCACATATCATGCATGTATTATACATATAAACCTTCCTCTTGAAACACTCTATCTATTAAAAAAAACCGCATCAAAATCCGTTGCGTTAGAGACATGGGGACATAGACAGAGGACACAGTTTTTTGACACGGTTCTGTACCTACTTTTCTATGTTTTTATCTACCTATTTACTGTTTTTTTATGGACTGTTGTCTGAAATAAATATCTATTATTATTATAAGGATATAGAGACAGAGAAAGCGACTTTGTTTTATACAATGTAGTGATAGTGATAATCGCGATCGGGCGAGCTCGCTGAAGGCATTCACGATTTGTGCGCCTCAAGAGGCTCCTTTCGAGCACTTGAAACATATTATAGAACTTGTTAGGTTTTTACAACCTGCCGGTTTCCTCTCGATGTTTTCCTTCACCGCGCACCGTTTGAGAGTAGGTAGGTACCTACTGGCATTGTACACATACATTTTTGAACAGGAAAACTCATTGGTGCACGATCGGTTTTGAACCCACGACCTTAGGATCGGTAGGCGGGGCTGCTACCATTAGACCACCAGTGCTCTCACTAAAAAATAGATAGGTACTTAAGTTAATAAAAGATATTTGTATTGTGGCCGTTTACCACATTGCTTTAATCTTTATTAGTCCAAGATACAGTGCCAGTTTCGTCGTCAATAATCTACACATAGCATTTCCTAAAACTAACACGGGAGCAGTCTCATGGGCGAAGGGTAGCCTGACGAAACGTTGAATTATGTTTTTTTTTGTTTTTTTTTCTCGCATCGCCGGCCAATGTTTACAAGCAAGGTATAAGAAAAGTGTGCAGGTTCAACTCTACACAAAACGTGAACTCAAAATACGCAGCTCTACACGAATACGTGGACTGAATATTTTGCCACTAGCTCACGCTCTGTGCTCGAGTCATACATTGTACATGTAAATGTTTGCGTATAAAAAATAATAGAGCATCGCTTCGGCAGATTCGAGAGTACCATGAGTGGCGCAGTCGTCGAGCTTGAATTTATCAATTCTGACAGAGCAGAGAGGGAAAGAAGAACAACTTAAGCTGCTGGCTTTTCCTCTGAGACGGCTGTGGCTCCAGAAGCAACCGAGGCGCTCTCATCGGGTGCTGCTGACTGGCACGCCAGAGCCGGAAACCTCGCGTACAAAGCTTGCTGGTATTTAGGGTGGCTGAAAAAATAACATTATTAAACTGTCAGAAGTCGCCAATAGCAGCACATACTATTCCATTTCCCGATAGCTGCTAATTTAGGTTAGCTCTGCATGGAACGGTCTGAATTCAACCAACCTTACATTATATTATGAAGGTAATAGGTGCATTATATAAGGCATTACCTGATTCCATATACAATCGGGTTATAAACAGCATTAGCTTTGGCGAAGAGCGATCCCCAGATGGTGGCAAGAGGGCTGATGGGCATGCTTTCGAAGACTCCAGTGTAGTTAATAACCAGGTACGGTGTCCACGCCATGAACCACAGAGAAATGGTCATCAGAGCAACCTGGGATAGAAAGTGACTTCAGTTGTGTAAACAAATACCTACCTAGGTAGGTGCTTAATGACTGGTACCTAAGAACGGCAGCTAAAAATATCTGCCAGACCTTAGCTAGTTTGCATTCAGCGCTCGTGTTGGCAGCTTCAGATGATCGCAGAGAAGCTACGTTCATTTTCTTAGCCTGTTCCCTCATTCCCCTTTCGTGAGCTGCTACGGCCTGAAAACATTCAAACGGTATTTAATTCATGCAGTAGGTACCTAGATAGGTACGCAGTTAATATGAATACGTAGTTGGCGTCAGGTAGGTACCTGCACAATGAAGAAGTAAGAGTAGATGATAAGGAGAAGTGGCATGAAGTAGACAAACACGGAGTAGATGAGGATGTAACTGCGGCTTAGCCATTCCTTGCTCAAGTAGTCGGTGCCACAAGCGGTCATGTTACCCTCCGGTACATATCTGAAGACATTTAAATACAATGACATCATAGGTAGGTACTTAGTTATATTTTGAAGACCAACAAATTTAACATTTTCCAATAATAAGAATAAATAAAGACCTGTTCCATCCGAAGAATGGCGCAAGAGTCCAAGCGAGTGAGAATAACCAGATGCCAAGAATCCGCAAAAGAGCTCCATTAATCGACATGGGCTTAGCGGCGATACCTTTCACGATGACGTTATAGCGATCGAAAGCAATCATGGTCATCGTCCAAATAGAGGCGCAACCAAATAGCGAACCGCAGCATGCGTAGATCTCACAAGCGAAAGCACCTGAAACATAGACAACATTATAGAAAAAAGTCGTAATTCTGTAATTAAATAAAATAAATAAATAATGCTGGACAATCCACACAGCACCATCTAGCCCCAAAGTAAGCTACTCAAAGCTTGTGTTATGGGTACTAGATGACTGATATATTTAATACATTATATACTTACATAGATAGATAATTTTTATTATATACATAGAAAACACCCAGACCAACGGAACAAATTTCTGCAGATCGTACACAAATTTGTTGAGGCGGGAATCGAACCCGCAACCTCTAGCGTCGCAGGCGGACTCTCGCCCGCTGCGCCACAGAGGTCGTCAAAAATCACAATCCGCGAGGTAATTGTAGGTACTTACCAAATACCCATGTTTCGTTGTAGCAATTAATGACCATAGCCGGAGACATGCAGCACATCATCAAGAAATCAGAGAAAGCAAGGTTAACGACAAGCAGGTTTGAAGGGGTTTTTAGATGCTGAAACAGGAAAAAAACTTTTAAAAACAAACTAAACCAAACTAAAACATTGACAAGTCGGCATGCATCAAACCTTAGTAGACATGAAGATGTAGACGACCATTCCGTTGCCCGTGATAGATACGAATCCAAGACAGCCGATGACGAATCCAAGAATAGCGTGCCATAGCGGATTCATTGGAGGAAACTGGTACCTGAAGATAATATAAACTTAAAATCCAGCCTAGCTAAGTATCCAGTAGTAGCTTGTTGAGCCCGATATAAAAGTGAACAAGCATACATAATTCACTGTGATTATCCTGATATCGGAATATACAAACCAGTAAGGATCGATCATGTGCAGCAACTCTGGTGGCACTTTGTCGACGACGGTCTGGTTGGAAGCGCCGTACGCCGCCACTTGGCCGCTCCAAGCTTGTAGAGCAGCCACTCCCGGGCCAGAGTCCATGCTTACAATAGTCATCCTTAAGTTCAGGGAGTTAACCTGAGAGTAAAATATCAATATAAATTCACGATAACCAGTTCAGATTATTATATTGAAAAAAAAATTACATGTGAGTCCAGGATGTCAGGCCGCTGAGATGGTTATTACAAAAATACTGAAGAAAATCGTTGCACGAACTACTCCAGTCTTCAGTTTCTATAACCGATCCCGTAGTGCGTTGGGACGCCGGGTGGAGGCTACTCGATGTTTGCTCTGCTGCCCACGGCTTTTATAAGAAAACTAAGGATTACCAGTAACGTCATGAGCAACAAAATCAATATTCATAATGAGATATAGGAGCTACTTGTGTCTAAGAAGGTGAATACATTACCTACTTTGGTCGGATCATTTTTTACAGGGCTGGCTTGAGCTTTCACTGCTAAAACTGTTAGCTAGAGCCTTAGAGCATTTATAAATGCTCTAAGGCTAGAGCTAATTGATTCTGTTTCTTGCTACGACTTTTACTTTTCCCCCGGTTTCTGAAAGCTCGATAAATACTAATCAACTGTCAAGTCACTTGCTATCTCTATCTAATTTGAAGTTAAAACGAATTGAAGTACTTAGTTAGTGTAATAGAGCTATAAAGAATCAACATCCTTCCGTCTAGGTACCAATACTAACGTATGTTGATTTGCTGTTTGAGTTTTTAAACTCTTTTTCGACCTAAGTATTTGATGTACCTACCTACTACATTTTAACTCAATGGTATTGAAACAGTTTGAGTGAGCGGCGACCACGCGTTTTGAACTCGTGATCTTTCGAATGGAATGTCCAAATTGAATAACTCAACAAGAAGATTTATTTAAAAAAAAACCCCGAGCGCCCGAACTAAAAGTATGTAGGTAGGTAAATAAGATAATGTTCTCAATTTGGTACTTTTTAATATTGAAATCCATTCTTCAGTAGTCATTATTCTTCATTTTTATCATTCGTCAAGACGAATGATAAAAATGTAATGATTGCAGACAGTCGGAGGCTCGTGTAACTATGTCCTAGCAGTTTACTGAGGCCTGTGGTTGTATTGTATAACTAATTTTGATCACTTTGGGGTTACCAGCAATTAAATTTTTTTATAACAAAATTCTTCATATCTTCGAAACGGCTACATAGATTTTGATGCGGTTTTTTCTTAACGATTTGTATGACCATAGAGAAGGTTTTATGATATATTTTAGTATCACTCATGGCCTAGTTCGCTAAAGTGACTTAACGACTTTTGCGTTCTGGTTTTGTCTTTGAGGGTTTACTTTAAATCAAAAACTAATACATTATTTGAAAACACTTCATCAATCTCTTGATTTTGATACCCATATTGCTATGATAGCGAAAAGATTTTTTTAATGTGAGAGAATATCGCTCCTCCTTTCCTTCCCACGTGACTTTTTGGTTTTTTTTTTATTTCTAAGGACACTTGGAAAGTTGCGATGAATCTTTTGATACTAGAATTATCAAAATCCATCCAGCCGTTTGGTTACTACGTGGTAATAAAGGAAATATCGAAGCAAGGATACATAAATACATGCATACATACATGGATAGATACACGCCAAACACAACCCTCGCGGCACTCGGGTAAAAAGTGATTTACGTGTTTTTTTGATTGAATTTACCCCTGCATTTCCAATACCTACCTACTGTTCTAATACCGTTATGAAGGTACTTACTACAGTAGCTAAAGAATTTACGCTAACAGGATTATACCTACCTACTGCTCAGGCCGAGCAAGACAGACAGCTCGCGATGTGGTAGAGGCAGGTATACCACACCATATCTGTCTGCCCTATAGGTACCATACCTACCTACAGCTAAGTAAGACCTCTAGCTAAGTAGATACCTACCTATCTTAGAGCAGGAGGCGCACCGGCAAATACGGAAAAACGGTCTAGAAAGGGACTTACCTACCTACTTTTTGGTCGATTTCGAAAATTTATTTTACTTATCCATCCATAGGTACTTACAAACTTTCGCGTTTGTAAGTATGGATGGTTTTAATGAATGAAAAGTATTTGATTGAGTGAGCGAAGCGAACGAAAATCTTACAAACAACTTGGGCGATTTGGCATTTTATGTGTGTACTAGCTGAACCCGCGGCTTTGCTCGCGCCAAGGAATTGAAGGTTTCATACAAACTTTCATCCCCTATTTTATCCCCTTGGGGGTAGAATTGATCAAAATCCTTTCTTAGCGAATGTTTACGTCATAACATCTATCTGCATGCCAAATTTCAGCCCGATCCGTCCAGTGGTTTGGGCTGTGCGTTGATAGATCACTATGTCAGGTCAGTCACCTTTGAGTTATATATATTTAGATTAGATGTATGTATGTTTGTATGTTTGTCCGACGATAACTTGAGAACCGTTTATCCGATCTGCATGAAATTTGGTAAGTCGATAGCTTGTACTTGAGAAATTTACTGGTAAGTATAATCTAAAATATATATAATATAATCTAAATAGTAAAATCGGATGAGAGGTTACTAAAATATGGGGGTTTTTAAGGGGGCGAAAATTAAAAAAGTTATACAAAAAAATAAAGTTATATGTCATATGAAAGGGCTTGATTTGGACATTCCAAAACCATTTAAAAAAATTTTTTTCTAGGTACCTAGCCCAGTTTTTGAGATACAACAAAAAAGTTAATTTAAGATAACCAACGACCCAAGAGCTCTGATTTCTAAGAGTTTCGTTGGCATCAAGGTTTTTCTACTGGTCGGTCAGTTCCTTTGCTTTTTCAAATATTTTTTCTGAAAATAAATTGATAAGGTACTTGGTTCTCATTAAATGGTGATAGCAACCTGTTCTGATGATGGAGCCAAGGTCTGTTCAACGGAACTCTTCAATAAATAGGCCAATTCAGTTGAAACTTGGTTACCTACTATCCTTAGTTAGTAGGTGCGGCAGCCAGAGTCCAAACACAAAGTTTGGACTTGCCACTGACTACTACTTACCTACCTACTTATATTTTCGGAGCGTTCGCGTCGCGTCACGAAATCTCAGTTCGGGGCGAACTACTAGTTTAAATGAAATTTAATTAATATTAGAAAATTTAAATCGAGTGGGTTGTCTTCGAAATCCGTTATTCATACCGATACCTTCTTGCTCTTTGACTGTTTGTGACCAGACCAACTGTTCGAATTTTAACAAAAAACTTAACAGTTGGTTGGTTCGAATGCATACGTTATGCATAATATGTTATTTATTACCTTCAAAATAACTTAAGTTAGGTAGATAGGTACCTAGGTAGGTTAGGTCGTGTGCTCAGACCAAATAAAAACTAAAAGACGGACTTCTGTGCACAGCAAAGTGAAGCCGGTCAAACTACGCCTCGCACGCACACACCAAATCGGCCCACGCAACACATTTTTTGAAAACTGGCTTCACTTTTCTGTGTGTGTGCGTTTAGTTGTGTATGTACACGGGGTGAGGCGTAGTTTGACCGCAACACATCTTTAGAAAACCGGCCTCATTCGTGCTGTCCGCAAGACTCTGTCTTTTAGTTTTTATTTGGTCTGAGGTCGTGTGTTTCTCGAAGATTTTATAGAAACCGCCACCAAAGCCGCTACCATTATTTTTAAAATATGACAGCACAAACTTCATGTGACTGGCTGGCTTGACTAACTTAAATTTTATTACCCAGCAACTTGAATAACTTAAATTTTATTACAGCAGTTTAAGATCATCAATTAAGATCTAAGAAGAAGTATTCAAATTCCTTGGTGGGCAAGATTTCTGTAAAAATGACATACGACAAGTACTAGTCTGTCAAATGAAAGTAGACACTGAAAATTTGCGCCAAATTCAAAAAATATTAGCGTGGCAACGCAGACACGCTAATATTTTAGATGGTGCTGTGTGGATTGTCCAGCATTATTTATTTAAAAAAAAAAAAAAAAAATTGAATTTGGCGCGAATTTTCAGTTAGTGAATACAAGCAACGAACAAACAACATGCATCGCTTTGAAATGAGATTTTAGAGATTTATTAGAAGTAAATATTTGTGTAATAGTGATGTAGCTACCTAATGTAATCATCGATACGTGTGTGTCAGATAGTTCTCTTTGTGCATTATCCTTATAATGGGATATTAATCCCATGCTGTCTTACATCATGGGCTTTCTGCGGTGGCTAATAGTAATCAAGTATATCCTATTTTGAAGATTCAAAATTTTCCCTACTAAATGCACAAATTCATGATTATCGGGTTATATTTTTACAATAGGTATATATTGTTGCAGATATTATCAAAGTGAAAAATCCAAAAAGATGAAAAGATTAGTACTTCCAATATTAGTGAGCCCTTGGTCACATCACTTGTCACTGTGGTAAGAGTTACGGCTTTGATGACATGCCTAATAAGAACTGCGAGACTGAAAGTAAGTTGATTATTATATTTTGCCCTCATAAATTAAGTACTTGATCAGAAACAAAAAATCCATGCTAAGGATAACAATAACAGGAAGTGGCATAATGTATAATAGGTATGTACTGCTAAAATATCACGGGCCATCGCGCAGCTCTATTTAGGTTGGTAATACTGTGAGTATTTCTCAAACAAAATGTACGTAACGAAAAAGGAAAACGTTACAAAAAGTACTTTTTCGTAACATAACGCTAGGGACTTAAGGAAGGAAAAGTTACGAAAAAGTACTATGAATCTGACCTTAACATGGTTTTAAAAAGCCAATGGTTTTATAATTACGTGATACTGCAAATGTATTAGGCTTATCAAGGTTTATTCTAAACTAGCGGCCCGCCCCGGCTTCGCACGGGTATTTAACAATAATTTCAAAATTATAATACACACACATAAACCCTTCTATTTGCGTTAGGTTACTAAAAAAGAAAAGTATAAAGAAAATTTGAACATTATTATTTTAATGAACTTTTATTTTTATTACTTAACTTTTTACCGTTGAGTAGGGGAGCCGACTTCATTTCTTGACATTGATTCCCCACCCGTACGGCCCCCTTTTTTTTTTTTCGCTGGGAAAAATGCGTTACGCATTCCCCTCCATTGGAGGATGGGGGGATATGTGGGACTCCCCGGCCTGTGAGGGCCGGTGAGGCGTAGGGCGCTCTCCGAGCGCCCTACGCCTCGCCGTCCACTCGTATACTCTGGCGAGCACCCACGCCTCGAGTTCCCAAGGAGGGGTGCCCGCCAGAGCGCAGGCCGCTGCAAAGCCCACCGAGCGGTAGGCTCTTGCGACCCGCTGCGCGATGGCCCTTTGGGGGCTCCGGAGTGCGGCGGCGTTCTCCCTTCGTTGAAGGAAGTCCGCCCAGATAGGGGCCCCGTAAAGGGCCATGCTCTTCAAGATGCCGGCATATAGCTGCCGGCATCGCGCTTTTGGCCCGCCCAAATTTGGGAGGAGCCAGGAAAGCGCTCCCGCAACCTTAAGAAGGCACTTTGACAGCCCGCTGAAATGCGGGCCGAAGCGCCACCTGCTGTCAAGCACCAGGCCCAGATGTTTCATCTGGGCCTTCACCTCGACCCTGACGCCCTCCACCATAATGTGGGCGTCACTGGGGATGCGGTGCCAAGGTCCGTGGAAAAATACGGCCTCGGTCTTGTGCAGCGCCACCTTCAATCCAAGCCGGCGGATCCTTCCTGCGACCAAGCATCCGCCAGCCGAGGCCAGGCTCGCTGCCTCACTAAAGCTCCTCCCCCGACCCGTGCGGCCCCTACCCTAAGGTGCGGCCTAGCTCGCCAAGCAGGGTGAGTGGCTACCACGCGACCTTTTTCTAATACTTACATTTTTAAACTTGTGATATCTTTCGAATGGAATGTCCGAATTAAATAATTTAAAAAGTTTTATAAAGGTATTAAAGCAGTTTTGAATATGAAGTAATTTATTTTGATAAGGATTAATACCAAGATACAAATAAAGAGCCTCTTATAGCGGCGGCATTTCAATTAAAATTTTAAAATAAAAAAACACTTATTGTGGCATAACTATAAGAGTTAGACATATACTGTCGCGACACTTTTTGTAAATAATGATGTGTTCTGCAAAATTGTAGAACATTATTTTATTCTATCATCAATAGTTTTCGCAGTGCACGCGATGTAAAGAATATTTTACGAATTTTTTTACACCTTGGGTTACATTATTTGAATTTTAGTACGGATACCAAATTTTTTGAAAATGTAATATAGCCTATGTTCACCGGGGATAGTGTAGCTTCCCAATGGTGAAAGAATTTTTCAAATCGGTCAAGTAGTTTCGGAGCCTATTCAATGCAAACAAACAAACAAACAAACAAACAAACAAACAATCAAACCTTTCCTCTTTATAATATTAGTTTAGATGTATTCTATGTGATATAAATCAAGACTTATAACTTAGTACTAAGAAAAAGTGCAAAACTTTCTTGTTACGAAAAAGAGGATCCATCTTTGATAACACTTCTTACTAATTTTCACAATGAAAAAAACGGCGGAGATGCCAAAACAACAGCCAGTCAGGTTGATTCTGGTGCTCCCCGTGCCAAAATATTAACGGATGAGTTCAGAAATAAGGTTAAAGTATAAATAAATCGCTATATAAGAGTTGTTACGAAAAAGTAATACGATATGGCTCACTGTTTTTTTTTATTTTATTATTTATTTTACTATGAAAACGCATTGTAATTCACTTATTACATGTGAACTACATTCAACATACGTCTGATAAACAAGAAAATTCTACTTAAATAAAGTAAAATTGTCGTATTTTTCGAGGTAACAAATGCTTGGGTGAGGATGTCTCAAGTTGATTTTGTATGAGAAGGAAAAAACTCACCTGTGAAAAAGTTGTTTTTTTACGATAAATATTATGATTACACTTATATTTGTTGCCCGTAACTCGGCGCGGTACAGCCGGCTGTCCCGGCCTCTAAACTAGGAAAAACCGTAAACTGACGCTGTACAGCCGGCTGTCCCGCGCGCCCAGGCGATTGTAACCTGTATTTAGAATAGGTTAGAGTCTTTATTGGTATGAACAACTTATTACAGAGTATAAGATTGATATATTTACTGTGCATTCCAACACTCAGAACTAAAACCATAGTGAAAAAAAAAAGAGAAACCGACGCTTCATTCACAGATTTATAAGTATAGTCCTACCTAAAGGCTTCATTCTGCGCGTCTCTCCGCCTGTGTGTTTGTTTGTTGTGTGTGGATTTTATTACTTTTTCGAGGTAAGTGCAGTGTTTTATTGAATATTTAGTGTTTTTAGTAGTATTTGGGGTCCGATAAAGCGATTGCGATAATAGGATTTGTGAATTTCGATGTAATTTTCATGTTTTGAACCTCTAAAATTGGCATCACATTTTCGCCTTGTTCATGTTAGTTCCGAAGAAATCTGGCCTAATCTAATTGAAATATGCTGCCTAATCGTATTTACAGCATTTATTTACGCAAGTAGTTGCTTATTTCAAAGAATAAATAAAAAAAATAAAAAAAAAATCTACCCTAGGCACTACTACTACGACATGGTGCAGTAGGTAAACAAAAAATTGATGTTTTTATTTTCAAATATTTCAATATTTTTTCAAAGCACAGTTCTTGTTTATTATTGAAATATTATAAATAGATAATCTTCTTGCTATTCTAATCAATTTCCATGAAAATATGATTAGTTTTCTTGCCTAAATATGCTTCTGAAAAAATCACGTATTTATTCTGTTCTTGTGTTATTGTTTGTAAATATTAGCTGATATAAATATAATACACTTATAGAAAAATTATTTAGGAAGCTAATACTGTTTACAGAACTTAGATAGGGGGTCTAGATATTTTTTTATGAGCCTTTATCTGAAGTGCGGCGCAAATCTGAGAGGCCCGCCGCGGGGGGCGTGAGGTATCGGTATTCGCAATAATTCGCATCGCGGATTTCGCGGGTCAAGAGGTTTATGGAAACTAATATTTTTTTCTGTTGAATATTCTTATTTACAGTTGTTTAATTGAATGAAAATATAGGTATTTCTTTCTAAACATCGATGACTCACGTTTTTTTTTCAAATGTACATGTTTTTTGAGAAATACTCTTGTAAGTTGTTGTATGACGTACATATTCGTTCTGTTGGTATTGAAGTGCCATGGATCCCATTGGCTTTGTACTAAGTCCCGCCTCTTCTCGTAGTTTTACATTCTCTTTGTTACGCACTTGCTTTCTTTCTTTTAATTTCAGTTTTCAGTTGTTTTTTTTTTGTATCTATTCAGATTCCTAATGTTTAAAAAGTACTCGCTCCCAAGAGCATTTAACGCTACGCTAAGATTTACTGTTGGAGTGGCATGAGCAGGGGAAATTTGTACTGCAAGGCAATCGTCACTTGGCGACACAGCAAATAAAATACACTTTGATATGTTTACGTGGTTTATTGTTCGTGTTCCCCACACAGCTCGGCAAAACAGATTTACGCAATTCACTTAAAAGTCTTACGATTAAATAGAAGACAATTTTGTAGTGCACACACGTAGGCATGGCAGGACAGAGATAGCGAGGTGACAGATGTCAACTATATGGTATGTAACTCATAGTGACAGCTGACACTGACAGGAAATGCAACAGAATATAGCTAATTCCAACATTTACACAGGAGCCCTAACATTTACGTTCTAAGAGCGAAGATATTTTTTCATCAATATATTTCAAAAATAGAGCACACGGTACGATACTGGTATTTGCACGGGTATTTTTATTGAACTTTGAAGTTAATCCCCTCCAATGGATTTGAATGAAGACATCAGCTCACAGCTTAGTGAAGAAGAGGAAGAGATAACCGCAGATACAGTTCTGAAAACACTTCAGAGTTCTTGGCAAAATGAACGACTAGCTCCAGAAATACTACCTCATAAGAATGATATGGTGGAATGCATGCTGGGACAAATACAACACATGGAACGAAATATAAACAAACTACCCAAAACAGACCTGAGGGCTTCTATTCATAGAATGGAATTGAATAGAATTAAGTTCTTAATATGCAATTATCTCAAAACTAGGCTAAGTAAAATAGAGCAGTTCTGTGTGCCAATAGTCAATGAAGAGAAACAAAGGTTTGAGAGTGGCACAAACTATCTAACCCCCTCAGAGTACAAATATGCTATTGATTATTTATCTAACATAGAAAGTCACCTAAAGTCAGTAGTATTAGACAAAATGCCAGTAAATATGCAAGTATTTGAAATGAGCAAAATGGCTGAATATCCTAATACACAAACTCATGTCTTCTTGAAGGCCAGCGAGAATGTAAATGGAGTTGTACTTGAGGATCTCACTGGTGATGATGAAGAAATTGATTTAGAAGGTATGTTATGTATGACT
Source organism: Plemyria rubiginata (assembly GCA_963576535.1). Classification (NCBI taxonomy): domain Eukaryota; kingdom Metazoa; phylum Arthropoda; class Insecta; order Lepidoptera; family Geometridae; genus Plemyria; species Plemyria rubiginata. The sequence goes on along the minus strand of OY754908.1, from coordinate 7,470,115 downwards.
AAGTAAATAACAAAGTATTTGTGTCACTATTAGATAATTGGTTTCCATAATACAAGCTTACTTAGTTTGCAGCTAGATAATGATATGTGAAATTTCCAAATCTATTTTTATTAATATTCTTAGTATCGTAAATATACTTCTTGCTACATAAACTTGTGACTATAAAAAAGAACAACAGCTGTTGCATGTTCAACATCCATTTTTTTAATAAGAGTAGAAGTCCTTTGTAAATAAATAAGTTTTCTTTCTTTGAGACACCGCCATTTGACATTATTAAAATCACACACACACATCAGGTGGTCCATCTGCTTGTTCCATCAGCTAGTTGTATAAAAAAATCTTGTCTATCTTATGGTTGTCTGGAAGAGATTGCTCATAGTGATAAGATCACCCATTGTACTTCACTGTAGTTTAAATGAATTCTTACATGTTGTTATTTTCTTGTGGTGTACAATAAACAGTTTTCTATATAACTATGTGTTCAATCAGCAACATCCTAATAAGTATTGTTTTTGTTACAGAGGGAACTCAACACATATTGCAATATAAACCAATTGCAGATTTAGTGAAAAATGGAAAAGTACAACTAGTGTGACATCCATGTACTACCAATGTTTTTAGTGCATAATTTTGAATGATATAGAGACAATGTTATGTACATTATTCCATTCTCTCTCTCTTATCACGTCACTAGTTTCTTGTGAAACAGTGTTGTGTAAGGATTTAAAGTGCACCTCAAGGTGGCTCCTTTTGAGCACTTGACTCATGTTATAGAACTAGACTAGACTATATTATTCCATTAACCCAATAAACACAAGTAACATTGCATTTTTGGGATGAAATTAGTATAGCATTTACCTACATAGGTAGGTAGAGGAAGATTGGGGAATGCCTATCACCCGAGAGAAAAATGCTCTTATTTGTTTTTTCATTTGTCATAGGTTACTTTGAGGTTTAGAGACTGGCCTGGTCAAGCGTCACAACCCCTGTGTTGTAGCGTATTTAATAAGTTTTTGGAGTGAGCGGTATTACCCGACACGATCGCCATTACCCCTGCTTCCCCTAAGGGAAGTTGGGGTAATGGCGATCGTGTCGGTATCGTAACTAAGTTTCGTCGTAGTTAAGTTTTCTATCTAAATTCAGACTTCATCTTTCCACCTTAGTGAAGCCGCAGGTAGAAACTTTATTTACTCAGTACTCTGATTCAGTAGCTACTGTAAATCAGAGGTAATAATTTAAAATCATCTATGCATGCATGCCATATTGTGCCTTAGTCTAAGAATATGTTGCTATTAGTATATGGTGTTACATAATTAAATGTAAGAAATCAAACATTTAAAATACTGTATTTAGTAACTTCTGTTCTTTTAATGTTATCAAAGGAAATATTTTGACAAAATACTTAAATAAATTAATTTGTTCTCATGTACATATTTTTCAACATAAATCTATTTTATTTATATTGGTCTGGGTGTTTTCTATGTATAATAAAAAATATCTATCTATGTAAGTATATAATGTATTAAATATATCAGTTATCTAGTACCCATAACACAAGCTTTGAATAGCTTACTTTGGGGCTATATAGTGCTGTGTGGATTGTCCAGCATTATTTATTAATTAATTAATTTATTTATTTTATTGTAATAAAGTTGGTATAAGTAAGAAGGTCCTTAATAATTATCCTTTATAAGTAACATCTATTTAAGTAGTCTAATAGTAAGTAAGTATCTACATATAAATTCATCATTCATTCATTCTTCATTTCTTTAAGAAAATAATATAAAGTTTGGATTCTCGGATCATTTTAAAAGATTTAAATGCAAACAATTTTTATAAATGTTACAAAAAGCAATATCAATATATTTGATGTAACATAGTTTTCTTTCAATAAAGGCACTTACTCATGGTCACCATTATGTATACACAAAATAAAACATAGCAAAAAAGTAAGCAAAAACTATTTCAGAAGCTATGCTCGTAATAAATAACACTCAATTTACATTATTTTTTATTATTAGTTAAGTACTAAAAACTACAATATTAAAGTTTCCTTGTGACATATATCTTAGTCATGTTATTTTTGGTCCAAAAGTAAAATAGGTAAGGATAAGTATCAACTCTAAGTACATGTTTAAAAAAATACCATTGCTACCATACAATGTACATTAGCACCTTTTCAGCACAAAATACCTACTGATATATTTTTAAGTATAATCCAGGATAGAATATGTATAAAACTTATAACCTAACCTAATAAGTACTATATAGCTGCTAAGCTTCAAAATGTGCTTGATGACTTCATCAAACACATTTTGAAACCGTGATCTATGGAGGAAAGCTATAACTGAAGGAGTGACTATTACCACAACAATGTATGTTTGGACTTGTTATTTCAGAAGCGCCAACTACTTTAGAAATGCGCTACTGTTCCTCCATTGTCACCACCTACTCGATTTGCTCTATGCATTTATTACCCTTCTCTTACAATTACACATGCCACTGGTTTGTCATTATCATTACCCATTGGTAAGTTGGTTCACCATAGTATAAGAATCGCTTATATTTTGGCAGTTTTTACGAGGCTGTAAAATTTTGGGTGCACAGCTCAACTATCAGCTACCCAAAGTTGCTAACTTGCTAGGTATACAGACAACATTATCACTGAAAATGATGAGATAAAATTTCCCAAGAAAAGAAGAAGCATTAGGAGCACATCCTAAAAGCCTGACTACCTACACCGAACTAGCTCAGTCTGATGACTGTTCGCAGATTCAAATAGTCAAAAAATCTTTATGTATAATCAATTTACATTTCAAAGTCGTAAAAAGGTTTTTTAAAGGCGAGTGTTATCATCGGCGTCTACGTATTTGATGTGTTTCGCATAAGCGCTGGAGGCGAGATCTCGTAAACTTTGCTCCGAGGCTGGACCCAGCTGTTGGACCATCTGGGAGAAGTGGCTCTGTTCCTTTATCAACAACTCATGTGGGTGGCCCGCTTCTACGATCTCACCTGCTTCCATCACCTGTGGAATAATTATGTTATTTATTAGAATTAAAATATTTAACTGATTACTTACGCCCTAGGTACTTAAAAGAGTAAGGTGGATTTTTTTTTGTTAATTTAACATATACCTTTTATGGTTGTCTTTTTTCTTCTTTTTATGGCTCCTGTCATAGACAATCTTGCCAATGTCAAGTGATTCAGAGATTATACTCTTTGTAGTTATGTTTCTAGTCACGTCAGTCCAAAGTCGAGTCAGTCAATTGTTTTGAAGAAAATGGTGGCGGTTTCTTCAAAACATTTGAAACATTTTCGGTCAAATCACGATATCACATAATACACTTTCATTTCAAATGCTTACACTTTGTGCTAAGACCACAAGTAATGTTGGTTAAAATACCACCAAAATTACACAACACAACTCAAAATAACACTAGAAAAACAATTAAAATGAAAATGCTATGTTGCTTCGTTAGATGACAGGAAACGAATCCACACGGAATTTTGGTTTAGATTCTTTATGGTTGTCCAATAAAAAAACAATGCATCGACAAAGTGGGAATGGTAATCTCCTGTCATACCGATGACGGTAATTTAGTTTCTATATAAAGACCTGATTTTTTAAGATAAAAGAGATGGAACGCGATGATTTTCTTCCTCACGTTGAGCGGATAATACGTAAACTATAAAAAGTAGGTATGTGTTATAGACTTCGAAAGTCATCGATGGATTGATTGATCGACGATAAATTAAAAGATTGTACTCTGCAGACAGGAAAGGCGATATACTACTTTTTATCTGCATCTCCATATCAGTTATGTAGTTTTTCATAATATCGCTTTTTAGCTACCAAAACATTTATTTGGATGAATTTAATAATTTTTATTTGAGAAAGAAACTTACAATAACTCTATCTGAATCGGCAACGGTATGCAGTCGGTGCGCTACTGTGAGCACCGTGCAATCAGCGAAGTGCATACGAATTGATTTCTGGATCAACGCATCCGTACTGTAAAAGAAACAATAGTCAGTTTATACAATGCAGTGAAGGCGAGATATTGTAGTGTAGGTACTTTCGAAAAAACAAAGCCGGGTTAGACGCTAACCGTAAGAATAAAAACATTTCCGTAATTAGGTAGGTACATATCTAGTGCTCCGCCCCGAACTGAGATCTCGTGCTGATGACCGCACATTGATACCAAACAAAAAAAAAGTTTTAACTCAATTGGCATATTTGTTAAAAGGTCGAAGTTCGAATTACAATATACAAAATATATATACGAAATACAATACAATAAACCTTAAAATCGGTTTGAAATTTTATTGATATTTTAAAGTTTAAATAGAGATGAAATGATAAAGTTTAAATAGTTTGGTCGATTCCCCCCTCCCTTGACAATAGGATTTAAATTACGTCAGTGAAGAACATGTAGGTAGACAAGATTGTTATCATCAGTTTTATATCGTGACGAAAAATGTAGACAAGATCGTATCATCAGTTTTATTATAATATGTTGTGTCCACTTTCTTCACTTAATTATTAATCATTTATTAATTATACTGATAAATATCAAGTAATGAATGAATATTGAAAATATTTTTTTGTCTTATCGCTAAATAGTATGATTAGATATAGGTAGGTACCTATGTATGATATATATTATACAGATACATTTTGGATAGACAAGTTGCTTATTATTATACAGTTTAAAAACGGTATGTATCTACACCAATGAATTTGCAAGTTGTACATTTACATTATCGTTTCAGGCCAACCAGTTTAGGCACTAGCTAGGCGATTAATTATTCATAGTGCTAAGTACTAGTTCTAGAATGAGCTTCTGTAGGCTACGGCTGAGGTTCTCGCGACGTGAACAAGTGTCTTCTAGACCGTTCTGCTCCATCGTCGGCTACATTGTCGCTTACCATCATGTTAGATTGTAGCCAAAGGACAGTCTATTAAAAATAAAAAAAGGTTGGTGACGTCACGCTGCATTTGTTCGATTACTCACTTGGGGTCGACGTTCGCGGTGGCTTCGTCTAGTACAAGCAGCTTGTTGCGAGCGAGCGCAGCGCGCGCCAGACACAGCAGCTGTCGCTGGCCTGCGCTGAAGTTGGAGCCGCCGGCGGCGACGGCCGACGACAGTGACGTCACACTGTGTTTCAACTCCACCTGAAACCAAACACCGGGGCTAAGCTTTTTTTAGACAACTTGCTGGTGAAACAATCAGATGGCACACCTGATGATGTTAAGTAGCCTCTAACACCTGCTGCCTCTAAAACAGTAGCTCTAGCCTGTAATCTCACCGGCAACCACACTCTTTAAACAACAACGCTGCTTGGCGGCAGAAAAAGGCATGTGGATAGTACCTACTTCCCCGATTAAAAAAAGGTACTTTTTGTAATGTCAACAAGCAGAACTTGATTTCAAACTAATAGTAGTATGTCAGTTAGCGATATGTAAAGGTAACTGGCATGATGCGTCACCTGTTCCAAAGCGTCCCATATTTCGGCGTCCGAGTACTTGTCGAAGGGATCCATGTTGTACCGCAGACTCGCGGAGAACAGTACGGGCTCCTGCGGAATGATCGAGATCTTCGAACGCAGCTCCTGCAAACAATCAAGTTTATGAGACACTAATACTAATACGATGCATGGAAGGTACTGTGACATCACTACAAGCATTGTTTAAACAAATTCAAATTCAAAATTCAAATTCATTTATTTTACTAAAGTGTTTAAACATTAATAATTTTGCCATTGGTCCCCGCACTAGGACAAGCCAAATAGCAATAGCATAGCAATAGCCAAATAGCAAGCCAACAACAATTTCTACTTTTTTGTATAGATACCTAATTCTCCTAGGCGCACACTAATGTTTAAAAAACAAGGACACCAAAGAAGTATGATACAAATTTGAAACGTGTGCAATAAAACTTTTAATGTCTGCAGTAAAAGTTTTATTCCACGATTGTTTCAGTTTTCACGTTATTATCTAATAGGTATATAAATGGGCAAACTCAGTATAATGGGCTTAGTTGTTGATATGTCGACTGATAGATGAGAGTGGAGGGAAAAACTTATTGTGGCGACCCCACATAATGTGGGATAACGGCAGGAAAATGATAAATTTAAAATTACCTTCAAAGCAATAGAGCCTGTCTCGATGTTGTCTATGAGGACCTCGCCTTCGATGGGCGCCAAACGGAAGAGCGCTGATATAAGAGAAGACTTGCCGGCTCCTGTACGGCCAACCACACCCACCTAAAATGTCAAAAGGTATTTATATTTGTTAAAACAACAATGATCATATGAGATTGCTACAAATAAACACGTAAATTGAATTAATCGTGACAAACTTTTCAACCATATCTCGTTGTCACTATCAATCATATAATATACGACTAACTACTTACCTAGGTATCTACACGTTTATACGTGTTTTCTAGTTTTGGAGTTTTGGTACCAATGCTGTCCAACAAGGTATTTATTAGAACATTACCTATACCTACATCTGCTTAGTTATATAAAATTGTATGAATTGATTTTTGTTGTTTAAAAACTAATCAAAATCAACCTATCTGCAATCATCATCACCATCATCATCAGCCAGCCCTAGTCCACTGCTGGACATAGGCCTATACTAGAAACGTATAAGCCTATGTCCAGCAGTGGACTAGGGCGAAAGTCACTAAGAACGATTCTGAGCCCTTTCCATTCACTGACTTCACGGGGTCCTAACAATAGTCGTTAGTCCATCGCTTCAGAAAACTACAAAAAAAATTGAAAAATTCGATATAATTTACAAGAGAATATTGAAAATCTAAAAAAAACGAATCACCAAACTTACCTTCCATCCACTTTCAATAACAATATTTAGATTCTTGAGCACCGGAGCAGCATCCTTCTCGTACCGCAGATACAGATCTTTGAAGACAAGGCGCGCTCGTTTCGGCCAATCAGCGGGCGGGGACGGACCGTCCGTCTTTTCCAGCGGCAGCGACGTATACTGCGTCACTCGTTCTACGCTCGTCATTTGAGATATCACCTCAGTGGCTTGTTTTATGCCGTATTGCACCATGTTCACTAGGATAAGACCCTGGCTGATGGCCAGGCCAACGTCTCCTGATCTTGTTGATCCTGTTAAATAGTTAATCAACTTAGAACACACAATAAATAATCCCACTAATATTATAAATGTGAAAGTTTGGTAGATTATAGTCTGGAGTAGCCTATGTGTTACATAGGCTACTTTCTATCCCGTGGGAATACTGGGATTTAAAAATACGCGGGAGAAACCACGCGGCGCTGCTCAACAATGCGGTTAGATTATAGCTTGTACATCTAGCCCCAAACTAAGTACCGATTAAGCATTTTATCAGGGTCCATCTTATAGACTAATAGGTAGTGCTTTTTGGTAAGTGCACCAATATTTATTTAAATACCAAAGTTAAATAGTACTGTTTCTGTTCTCACATTAGAACAAAAGTATTAATAATATTTAACTACATATAAGTCTGCTTATACTTCTTCAAGCTCAACAGTCGTTTTCTTAGACACATAAACACATAAAGATAAACGTACCATCATCACGAAGTAGGAACGTGTACGCTACTACTATCACATAGCAGGCTGAGATCATGCACAGCCAGATCGAAAACGCTGTGTTTGAGATTAGAGTCAGATACCTGAAACAATCATTTTAAATTAAAACAATAGAACGAGCAAGATTTCGCAAACAACTTGAACTAAGTATTGCATGTTTGAACGAAAATATTTATTTTTCGTATTTGTTTTCCGATAAAATCGTACTTCAGGTAAGATAGGATATAGTAGAGCTCTTTGTGAAGAGCTCGTACGGGGAAGTACCTACTACCACGTTCCCTAGCTTATTTCGTTTTGGTTGGAAGGGTGTGGTTGACGGTGAAATCTAGGATCATCTTTTATGCCTCAAGTTGACGCAAGGCAGTGTATGGTAGGGCAAGCCAATATGGTGCCTTACTGGCGGCGAACGGATCTGGATGGAACTTGGCAGAGAGATATATTATAGTCTGGAATAACACATAGGCTACTTTTTATCCTGTGGGAATACCGGGATTTAAATCTGCGCGGGTGAAACCGCGGGGCGCAACTAGTGTAATATATATGTATAACACCCAGACACAGAACAAACATCTATGCTCATCACACAAATGTTTGTTCTCGATGGGAATCAAACCGTTACTACCAACTGCGGCCCGATTATGTTAATGTCTGGCTATCGAGATGGCTTTCAGTTTTACATTTGATTCCCATAGTGTAATAGCTATTGGACAGGATGGATGGGAATCAAATGTCAAACTAAAAGCCATCTCGATAGCCAGACATAACATTAACGTAATCGAGCAGCTGAGCTTCGAAGGGTGTACCTAATATTAACAGGTGCGTTATTTACTATGACCAATCCAATCGCGTTTGCGATTAGATCACGTTGTGACGCCACACGGTTAGGGCAAAGTATCTCTTATGTCATAGAGAATAAAGTTTAAGTTCACGTTTTGACGTTACACGGTTTGAGGCAAGGAATCTTCTATGTCATAGAGAATAATGCACCGGATGTGCTTACCAAGCAGCGGTGTGGACGTCTTGTTTGTCATCGAACTGGCTTATTAGCATTTGTTGGGCGCCGCTTGCTCTGATTGTGGTGATGCCTGCCATACTTGCTGATACGTGCGAGAACACTGGACTCCGAGACACGCCTTCCACTCTAAAAATGAAAATTCAATATAAAAAAAACGAAATTAAAAAAAAGTCTAACTAATCAGGATTTTGAGGAAGTCTAAAGCTTGAGGAGATTGAGATTAAGCCTTGACCGTTCGAATTAACTCTGTTACATTATTTTTTTTTTATCCCATAAAAAATGAGGGTAATAAAAAGTTACATAAATAATACATAATATAGCGAGGTGCTTTTTCCATTAATAATTTTAATTATAAATAATTATTTTTATAACGAATAAAATTACGCTTAAGGAAGTCCAACGATAAGTGTTTAGTTGGACGTCAGAATTATATTATGAACCAACTTAGACCTCCTCAAATAACTTTGTAGACTTGCGATTGTACGGAGAACTAAGGGGCATCTAGTACCTTAGGGGCCCAGTAACCGGAGGCCAAGGCAAGGGTTTATTTTAGGTTTTTCGTAACGCCAGGCCTTTTTAACCGACTTCAAAAAAAGGAAAAGGTTCTCAATTCGACTGTTTTTTTTTAATTTTTGTTACGTCATAACTTTTTACTTAGTAGACCGATTTTGATGATTATTTTTTAAATCGAAAGCTGGTGTCCCATTTGACTCAGTTGTATTTGAGTTATAGCAGTACGAGTGTATTTTCCGGTGCATTTGAAGTTTTTTCTTGAAAGAGTTATTTATGTGTGTATAAATTACCTTTTGATAGTCTGAGCGGTGTTGAGATATAATATAGTCCAGATATACATGAAGATGCCGCAAATCGCCGTCGTTACTACCATGAGCGGATTGACGATGGCAATCATAACCAGGATACCGATCATCACCATAAAGACCTAAAAACGTACATTTGATACAATTCACCATCCAAAAAAATATGAAAACCGTGAATAAAAAGCACTTTTCACACAAGCAATGTTATTTCAGTTATATCAATGTGAAGGTACTTCAAAATGTTTACCTGAATACTGTCCAAATACATTCTAGGTAGAGATTCGTCCACCACGCCCATGTCCTTGGAGAATCTGTTTAGGATACGACCGGACGGGTTGGTATCAAAGAAACGCATTGTGGCTGCCATTATGTTACCGAACATTTGATTGTGAAGCTTTATAGAACTGCGCATACACACCCAGAGAAACAGGATTGACCTGAAACAATAATCAATTATTACTAACCGCCATAGAATTGGACATCTAGATTCTCCCGTGGATGTGAATCATTATCCTGCCAGAGGCAGTGAGGAAGAACAGGGGCACCGGCAATACTTTCTTACTAGTTGCCCCCACGCTCAATGCAACTGTGGCAGGTGGTAATAATCATACCGTTCATCTGCTACCGAATATTATCATATCGCCTCATCATAAATCCTACTAATATTATAAACGCGAAAGTTTGTAAGTATGGATGGATGGCTGTTTGTTACTCTTTCCGCCGGAACGGCTGAACGGATCTGGACGAAACTTGGCAGAGACATAGATTATAGTCTGGAATAGCCCATAGCCTATTTTTTATCCCGTGGGACGCAACTAGTAATAATATAATTATAACTTAGCTAAGTATGATTTTATGTTTGATGTAAATTGAGATTTAAACTGAAGAACTGGGAGACTGAAAGAATCGGAAAATCGTAATTGGTGTACCAAGAGATCTACCGCGCCTGGGGAACACATTCATGAAGCTAATTTTTTATTAGTTTTATAGTGCTTAGAAATTCGTAAACAGCGAACCAGGAAATCTAAACAAGATCGACTTCCTGCTTGCGAAGGCGGTTTCAGCGGTATTTCTCTGTTCCGTGTGTTCAGCAAACAAAAAGTAGACCGTTGCCTAGACTCCTAGATCTGACATCCTTAAGAACCAGGGAACTGAGAGATCTGAAGGGATGTGTTGATTTGATTGAATTTCAAGATTACCTTTCAGTTGTAAGAATAATGCAGACAACGATTCCGATGGTCCAAATATAGATGTAGTAGTTATTGTTGACTTGAGTTGAGTCTATGGTGGTTCCATTAGTCATATTCTGAAGCGTTTTCGCAGTTTGCAGCATAGTGCCGATGATAGTATGGTTTGGTTTGGTGGTGGCATCAAAGGTATCCAAAACTTCTGTTTCAGTTTTGTTGGCAACGGCTGTGAGGTTTAAGCTTGTCAGGTTTCCAATGCCGCTCATTGGTTCGACATCATACATTGATTCAACATTATTCATCCTGAAAAACAAAACCTGTATGATTATCGAAAGAAAATTAATTTATTTTCACCTAGCTCCAATTTTACTAGCCAAGCTAATATTTTTTAGGGTTAGAATGCACTTCAATGTTAGGTAGGTACACAATACAGATTATGGAGAATTTATAACAATTATTGTAGGCACCTAAGTATTGCAACCAATATAACTTATTTTTTAAATACTATCATTCAATGACGGCCTCACGTTTAACCAACCCGGATAAAAAGCTGTATATGTATGTGTTATTTCAGGCCACCAACTAAGTATGACTATAGGCATGTAAACTACATGTAAATATATGTATACGAGTACATTCAAAGTACCTACATAGGCAACTGTGGGAGCGTGTGTTCTAAACTCTTTAGTCCAATCTAGACCATCATTAAGCACACTCATATCGCTAAAGAAAAAAAAACAGCCTTGCAAAAGACTCTCTCTCAACTTCTCTCTCTTTCCAGCCAGTCTAGTCGACATTACGTTCACAAGAGATAAGATTAGATTTATTCTGAAGAGGTCGACGTTTGATTTTATCAGAATTCACTCGTTTGATATAAATGACAAGGAATATAAGATTCAGGGACATCTGTTATTTCCAGCTCGTGATCCAGTCTAATAAATTATATATTATTATAATCTGTATGTATACCTACTAAAAAGCATTAAAGTATCATGCATCTGGTTCCCTTAATAACAGCTTTGCTTAGTGCTTCGATGAGCGAGCGACAACTGTGAGCTAGATAGTGGTGTGGAAGTCCATCAAATATTACCTATCCCGAAAGTTTGTAAGCATGGATGGATGTTTGTTACTCTTTAACGCCGGAACGGCTCAGCGGATCTGGATAGAACTTGGCAGAGAGATAGATTATAGTCTGGATTAACATATGGGCTACTTTTTATCCCGTGGGAATACCGGGATTTAAATCTGCGCGGGTGAAACCGCGGGGCGCAACTAGTCATTGTCTCAGCGGCCGAGTGTTGCCATTCAGTGTGGTAATGTAACAACCGTCTTGGGAACGCTTCCGATTGGCACTGATTTTCATCAGTTGAGCTACATACACACATCGTACATCGTTTAACACAGTCTGCTGATAGCTCAACTGTTTTAAGTATATTTTATTCATTTCCTTAATACCTGTTAGTAAGTTTATAATTTTCTTTATAAAATATATTTTGTGAATCGTTATTTTCTCTTACCAGTAAGTGAGCCAGAGATCGCTCATAGAAGTAACGAGTTGCGCAGCTAAGATGGAGAGTACTGTTAGCGTCAGCAATCCCCAGCTTCCTCCGGCACGGAAATATTGCGCGTAGACACTTAGAGAAATCCGACCTGATTAAAAAAAAATATACATTAAGAAATACATTTACAAGTAAATTCATATAAACATCTTATTAAAGTTGCGAAAGTGTTATGTGTGACACAAACTGGCTGATTGAGGTAATACAATGTTTATAGCTGAGGTATTGCCTTAATATTATTTAAATTCTATATTAATGTTTAAATTCTGCGTACAAAAATATTTATGGAATACATATTAATCAGGTGGGGGATCAGCTTGTTCCATAAACGCCATAACGTCTGAAATAGCAACTTAATACCGAGGAAAGACATTTAAAATGTCAATGCAAACAAGTTCCAGTGGTTATGGTTCTTATGACGCACAACAATATGACATGCACGACATAAGTAGAACATCATTATCATGCATTAACTTATAGGTAAACCCCTTGAACGCGGTATCACAAAATACCTACTAAATTATAAAAGTATGACAAGAGCTTTACTGATCGTGCGTATGCCACATACGAGTACCTATTACAATATTATTGTGTATAATTAATGTAGAGTCAATAATAATAAATTAAAACAATACTACATTTAAAATAGCCCTACTTGTCAAAATCTACCAAATGTGATACAAAAATAACCACATAATTATATATTATTGCAGTTTGTTCATTTTGTGCAGGCGACTGTACCTACAAATAACCTAACAATAAATTATTCGTAATTAATCTTTTTAAGATTTGATTATGACCCAAAAGTAATTGTATAATCTACAAAATGAGCGTTTTCGTGTCTTTTCGACAAGGCTAACCATTTATGTACATAAAATTTTGCGCTTTATAATAAATGGCGATGTTTGGACAACTGAAGTTCCCACGCCAAGTTGGTCTCGGTTCTAAACGTAAACATACTCTTTTATAACTTTAAGTAGGTAGGTATATATAAGAGTATATGCCAAAGATTCGAATCTTAATTAAAGAATTAAACTTTTATTATTTGGATGTACCAGTACCTAGGTATTATGTGATACAATCGTAACGTACGCTTTGAGTATATTAGAATAAGAAGCATACATACATCCAAATATTATTTATTATTATACAGGGTTACAGGAAAAATCGTGCTACATCCGTTAAGCGCGTAGAGTACCCATCATTTCTGACTAATTTCACTATGAAACAGCCAACCCTAAACTTAACCCTTTTCGAGATATTTAGGCTACAACTTTATTTTTGTTTATTTTGTGTATCTTATTATTGTTATTATTGCATTTTAACATGATTGTGTAATAAGATGCTTTAGGACGTCAATCATTAAAATAGTGCATAAGTTAATTGAATAGACCGTAGTAGACAAGTGAAAGTTAAGAAATAAAAAAGTTAATCTTTCCTGAGGGATATCCAAAAAAATATTGAAATATAAAATAGTGAAATAAGTCAGAAATGATGGGTACTCCACGCTCTTAACGGATCTAGCACAATTTTTCCTGTAACCCTGTATATTATATTCATATTTAGGATATTCATCAACATCCCACAGAAGTCCACTGCTGGACATAGGCCTCCCCTATCCGCTTCCAGGAAGAACGATTCTGAGCCCTTTCCATCCACCGACTACCCCGCGATCCTAACAATGTCGTCAGTCCATGGGGTAGGAGGGCGTCCCACACTTCGCTTTCCTGTTCGTGGTCGCCATTTTCAAGAACCTTTATCCCCCATCGGTTTTCAATTCTTCGAGCTATATGACCTGCACATTGCCACTTCAACTTGCTGATTCTGAGAGCTATGTCGGCTACCTTGGTTCTCCTACGGATTTCCTCATTTCTGATTCTACCTCGTAGTGAAACTCCTAGCATAGCTCTCTCCATAGCTCGTTGTGCAACTTTGAGCTTGGTGATGAGGCCAATAGTAAGCGACCACGTCTCAGTTCCATATAGGATATTAGTGTGATTTATTTAATTTAATAAACACGGTTAAAAAACAGGATGATATTAGTGTGATAGAATTACCGACATGAATTGGTCAAAATTTACCTGATCCTGATGTCTCAGCTTCTTCTTGTTGTTCCTCCTCAGTTTCTAGACCTCCATATTCAGACCCGGGTACAGTACTAGTAGTACTTATGTAAGACTGTGAGTAAAACAAAAAATTATGAAGGTAAATAGCAAAGTGAGTTGACATCCAATAATCAAATTAAACAAACCCTGATCCTATCTTAAAACTACAACTAAACGAAGACACAGTTGACCCTAGAACTAAGCCTGACAGAGTAGGTAAATCCTAGAATTTCGGTAGGGTAGGGTATCACAAAAATCGAGTGTTCTGTTCTGGTATCATTGTTCTGTTGTGGGAAACATTTTTTTTTTTATATGTTAAACAAATAAGGTTTATTCCAATATGAATACAAAGACACCGTGAAACATAGGTATACGTATTGAAATATTTTCAGAAAATACATTTCACACGACATTTTCCCACAATATGTGTGTATGTACTAGTTGCGCCCCGCGGTTTCACCCGCGCAGATTTAAATCCCAGTATTCCTACTGGATAAAAAGGAGCTTATAAGCTCTCTCTGTCGTGTGTGTGTCTCCAGCTTCCTCATATTGAAAATGTAATTTCTATAAATGCCAATATTTAAAGCATAATTAGTGCACTCATAGATTTGAATCATAATTTAGCTGCCAAATAAACAACGATGCTATAAGCTTATAATAGTGTGTAAGCTGGAGTAACATGTCTCCAGCTGCCTCAGTCAGTGTGGGCAAACGGCTAATGATAGAGATATATAGTAAACGCAAGGATTTAGTACCTATTTAGTGCACCTGGTACCAAAAATTTCAGGTCTGTAGCTAGGAAACTCTTCGAGTTATAAGACTTGATCAACGTGTAAGCTGGAGTAACGATACGTGAAAAAGCATATGCTCGTTCTCTGGAATGGCTGGAGCTAGCAGGTTGCTTTAAGTCTCCAGATTTAGTACCAAACGAATTAGCGAGGTACCAAATATTTGAAGTGTTTCTGTTCAAAACTCTATGAGTTACAAGCTTTTCCAGCTTTTTTTGTTTGTCCAACTTGCACATGTTGGATCTCAGCAACCACAATAGGTACAGACTCGGTTGATGTCTCTGAACCGAGCTATGAATTAGTGCACTCGGTACCAAAAATTTGGAATCTCTAGGACAAGCAGTTCTGTTGTAATCAGCAAAATAACATCCAAGGAATTTGAATACAGACAGATATATTCAAATTCCTTGATTGCATCAGTAGGTACGAGTGTGACGCATTCGCTGTAGTGACAGAGATAGAGCTACTATCAACTGAAGGCTGGTCGAAATGGAACTATCTGGTATTCTGTAACTCATCATAATATTAGTTATTTTGCTGATTACAACAGAACTGCTTGTCCTAGAGATTCCAAATTTTTGGTACCGAGTGCACTAATTCATAGCTCGGTTCAAAGACATCAACCGAGTCTGTACCTATTGTGGTTGCTGAGATCCAGCATGTGCAAGTTGGACAAACAAAAAAAGCTGGAAAAGCTTGTAACTCATAGAGTTTTGAACAGAAACACTTCAAATATTTGGTACCTCGCTAATTCGTTTGGTACTAAATCTGGAGACTTAAAGCAACCTGCTAGCTCCAGCCATTCCAGAGAACGAGCATATGCTTTTTCACGTACCGTTACTCCAGCTTACACGTTAATGAAGTCTTATAACTCGAAGAGTTTCTTAGCTACAGACCTGAAATTTTTGGTACCAGGTGCACTAAATAGGTACTAAATCCTTGCGTTTACTATATATCTCTATCATTAGCCGTTTGCCCACACTGACTGAGGCAGCTGGAGACATGTTACTCCAGCTTACACACTATTATAAGCTTATAGCATCGTTGTTTATTTGGCAGCTAAATTATGATTCAAATCTATGAGTGCACTAATTATGCTTTAAATATTGGCATTTATAGAAATTACATTTTCAATATGAGGAAGCTGGAGACACACACACCTCTCTGTCTGCCAAGTTTCATCCAGATCCGTTCAGCCGTTGCGGCGTGAAAGAGTAACAAACAAACATCCATCCATCCATCCATACTTACAAACTTTCGCGTTTATAATATTAGTAGGATAAGGTTTATTCCAATATGAATGCAAAAAAACCGTGAAACATAGGTATACGTATCGAAATATTTGCAGAAAATATATTTCACACGACATTTTCCCACATGTGTGTTCCACTCACATAATAATACATATAGGCATAATATATATTTTTTACCTGGGTAGACATGGCACGCTGCCGTGGGCCGGTTGGCGGTTTCATCGGTTCATCAGTTTGTTCCTCTTCTTCAAGTTCGGCAAACAGTGGAGATTTCGATACCTCTTCAAAGCTGCCGATCGTTTCAATTTCACCCTGCAATAAAGGGCGTTTCCTTACAAATACAATCCACCTTACGTATAGGTACTACTGGTAGGTAGATAAGTTTAGATACCAATTATTAGTGCCATAAGAGTAAGACATCCAACTAAGCCTGCTTCTTACTCAAGAGAACTAAACCTGGCGGGCCAGTGCCGAATTAGTAGCCATCTATATTTTTTTGTTTATAGTAATACTAGTTGCGCCCCGTGGTTTCACGCGCGCAGATTTAAATCTTGGTATTCCGACGGAATAAAAAGTAGCCTTTGTGCTATTTCAGACTATAATCTATCTCTCTGCCAAGTTTCATCATCATTCGTTCCGTTGTGAAAGAGTAACAAACATCCATCCATCCATACTTACAAACTTTCGCGTTTTTAATATTAGTAAGATCTACACCTATGTAAAACTTGTTTGTAAAATAATAAAAAAACCACCTCACGATTCTATCTCACGATTCCAAATCACGTTAGATATCCCCTCAGATCTCTGACTAAGAGAGAGGTAGGTAGGTCCAAATATAGCATTTGGCACATACACACAATATTTTGTATTTTTTTACTACGAGAACTGTGTCAATTCATCTTGCGATGTAGGACACACACACTACGTGATTACAGACAAGACAAAGCAAATTCAATTTTATAAAAATCTAATTGGTGATGAGTATTTTAAGTAATTTTAAATATAGTTTGTTTTCCGTATAAAATAAAAACATTTATTTAGGTTTGCCAACAAAATATACCTACTTACACAAAATTACAATAAATTACATACACACAGCATGTTACATAATCTAAAAAAAAATAACATACAATATCAAAAGGTATACAAAAGAAAGGAAAGAATAAAAACATTCGTTTGTTGTTGTTGATGTGTTTAGTTGATCGAGCTAGCAACGCTAAGTTGTGTGTATGAGAAATAAAATTGTATGGTATTAGTCCTATACGAATAAGTTAATTTTATCGTTTAGGTTAATGTATTATTATTTATAGATATTCTTTAAATTCTTTTTCAGAAATGTGAAGACAAAGGCCAGCTAGCTAGTTTAGGTGTTCAAATCAAACTGTTCAAATATATAAAACTGGCTGCAGAAATTAGGTGCAATTTATGTATTTTTAAGAATATTATTAACCATTTGTGTATATTACCTGCTGTTTCATAAAATTATGTGATCGTAAAAATTAATTACCTATTGTAGTATGTTTTATAACTACAGGTTATTTATTTATTATTAATTGGTTTCTAACAAGATCGTCATAATCTAGCACATTTTAAAGAAGTGGTGTCGGTTGACAAGAGCATATTATAGCAGATGCCTTGTATCATCATCATCATTTCAGCCTGGTGTCACCCACTGCTGGGTATATAGGCCTCCTACATTATCTGCTAGCCTCTGCTGTCCTGTGTGTCTCTTGTCCAGGTATTTCCTTGTATAGTTGCGTCAAATAAAAATAACGCTGGATGAAAGTGGAGGTTTTGTGTAGGTTTGCGCATGGGTAGGTACACTTGCAAACACCCTCCACTGTCTTCCAGCATTCCTAGGTATACCTATCCGAGCTCCCAATATACTGAATACTACTACTACTGATCTGATACTGATCGACTACGATCTCACTGGATCAAACTGTCGGTCAAAGTCGGTCAAACATAACCGAAGGAACGGTGAATCTATCGGCAGCTCGTGTGCCTTGCTCCACTCAGCAATACGGCAAACAAAATAAAGTTAGCACAAAGCGTCTAAAAAAACAATAAAATAGATGATAACCTATTTTATTCAGAAAGGACTGAAGGTCGTCTGTGTAGAGGTGTCAAATATGATTACAAGTATATAAGTAAGATTTTGCGAAATAGAATTTATGAACATGTCGAAAAGAGAAGGATAAAGGAAACCTCCTTGCGGTACACCGACTAACGTCGCGAAGAAAATTACTCCTCATTGCGGACCCACTGCTTGGGTGTTTGTGGAAATAGTTGATAAGATAAACAAATAATAGTTGAAGGAGGCGATGATGAGAACGTAAAAAATACAGTGTTGAAGGTGTTGCTGAGATATAGTAAGGCCAGCGCGCTGTAAGTTTTGCCCCAGTATGTCGTCAAGTCAGTTGATTTTGACAAGTGCCCGCGTGAATCGTTAGGTACGATGATTTGCATTCGAAACTCAGCGTTTACATAATCGTGTAATTTTTACAGCGTGATACTGTCAAAAGTGATTGATAACGTCTAAAAATGTTGAGTCATGCATGGTTCAAAATCGAGGTTTATACCTACAAAATATAATCATATACAAGTCTGATAAGAATCAGACAATAACTTCAGTGTGCAAACTACAAAGAATATAAATACTACGCAAACTTACACGATTAAAAATAACCAACCACGAAAGGTTTTTAATATCCACGGATATCTGGTTAGAAATAATTTTATAATTAAATATTTACTTTCATGCATTTTGTTCAAAATTCCATTGAGAATTGGGCGACAAAGTAGAAGAGACAGACATACTGCCACATTAAAAAGCTGTATTGATAGGTTAATTTAGGGTTAAACTATAGCTACCCTGGTACCTGAGTTGAGGGTTGGGGATAGGGGGGATGCATGTGGGGGTAGATGGCAAGTCTTCCCCTTGAGTCCTTTTTTATAGGAAATGAAAAAAAAATTTCTTCAAATTTCTTCACTTAAAAAAAAAATAACCCTAACCTAATGAGAATTCCTTCCCTTGAGTCTTTTTGTCATAGAGATGAAGTATTACTACCAATTTTCTTCATATAAAAAAAAACCCTAACCTAACTAGTAACTTACCTGAAAAATTAAATTATTTTTTTTCATTCCTAGAAAAAAGGACTCAAGGGGAAGACTTGCCATCTACCCCCACTTGCATTCCCCCTATCCCCAACCCTCAACTCAGGTACAAGGATTGCTATAGCCAACCCTAATTTAGTGCTGAGGAAATCGTGCCGTGGATTACTGTCGTAAGCCTATATCTATTATTGACACCAGCTTAGACGTTATCATTAAATCAATGCTAAGTCCTCTACTTATTAGATAAACCGCGATATCCTACTATTATAAACGCGAAAGTTTGTAAGTATGGATGGATGGATGTTTGTTACAAAGTCACGCCAGAACGGCTGAACGGATCTGGATGAAACTTGGCAGAGAGATTGATTATAGTCTGGAATAGCACATAGGCTTTTTATCCCGTGGGAATACCAGTATTTAAATCTGCGCGGATGAAACCACGGGGCGCAACTAGTCATCTGATAAACTAGTGGCCAGCCTTATGTACTATGTTGTCAAAAGATAATTGCCAATCTTAAGACCAATACTTGGTAATCAATGATTATAAGAAATGCAACGTTTTCAAGTATTTTGTAGCGTTAGTGACGCAACAAAATATAAAAAAACCCTAAATAAAAATATTGAAAGGTTTTATTTTAGTGCAGCTTTTTTATGAGGTTTGTTTAGGGGTCATTTATTTACTAAGGAAAGGTTGGATGGTAGACAGATTTAATAAATACTTTATCAGAAATAGTTGCGTAGTCACTAAGATATGCTAGTGTATGATGGTGGATGATCTGTACGTTTGAACCAGATATGTTAAGTTGTAGCATTACCACAGAATAAATTTAGTATACGGTAAATACTACGGCAAGCACTACTTATTATTCTGTGGTTTCGTATCAGACAATAAGACATGTATGTACATACACTAGATACACAAGAGTGATAAAAATCAACGCCTTGATAGAGCGTTATCAAAGCTTGAATGACAGACAATACTTACATTGCGCAATATGACGACACTGTCAGCGGTTTTCAAGTGGTGCAGTTGATGTGTTACGAGGATCCTAGTGGAGTGACGGAGGAAGCCGTTCACGCATTCAGAGATGAGGTGCTTTCCGACGTGCGTGTCCACGGCTGATAGCGGGTCGTCCAGTAGATAAATATCCGCCTGGAGGAAACAAACAACTCAGAAACAATGGTACAGGCAAAATATTACAACGCATTACGAAATAATTTATTTAGTAGATATGCTAAATAATGAAGCCCGATTCTCTCATAATTATATTAATTACATTTATAAGCTCATTAATTTGATGATTTATCAAGTGCAACTCGCCGCAAATAACATGACTTGTCGTGTCTACACCTGTAAAATCTTAGGTACCTAGGTATCTGTAATGGAAACCTACTTTTTTGTAATCGTGTGGTGAATACATTTTTATAATAACATCCGCGGCGACTAATAAAATGAATGTAAACAAGTATTTTTAAGACAACCGCAAAGTGACTCAGCTTAGTCGAATTCAATAAAGTAGATTTTTTGTAATGGTATCGTAAGGTAATTTATCTATAATCAGAACGACGTAAATCATTTAAATATTAGATTTATGTTAGTTTATTCAATTGAATTTTAGACTTTTTTTACACTTTTTATCTTAAGAAATGTATCTGCCTTTTTATCTTTTCAATATTGTCTCGAACGTAGCCAACACTTAGAGTAAGCACGAAAAGAATTGTGTATTACTCACTGAATAAGTAAATAAATGACTTAAAAATGGACCTGTTACACTTCCAGGTAGCACATAATATTTCATAACAATACTATAGATTCGTAAGCTAAAAACCATCAAAGCGGCGATGGGCTTGCAACCTGTCACGTATGGAATACTAACTACTGCAAAATGTGGGTATGTGCCAAATGTAATGTTTGGACGTACATCTGACTACCCCCCTTAGACATCCTCAAAGAATCTTGAATTAGTACCTACTTGGTACTGGGAGATCTGAAGGGATATCTACCGTGCCTGGGGATCAAAGTCGTGAAGCTGTTTATTGCAGTCATAGTTCTGTCCTCTGTTCATAGTTCTGACCTTTATGTTGACTTCAACATTATGACTGATTGATTTTGCAAACAGCTAGCAAGTAAGTCAGATAAGTTTGTGGTCATGGACGATGACGCATTAATGACGTTCTGTGACGTTATTGCACAAGTGCCGATATTGATAACATTACAGTACCCTTTTGGCACTTCACAATCCCTATTCGTGACCACGTATTCGTCTTATTTCTCAAATCGCGGCGATGTATAGCGACTCTATTCCCCGACATTTGTCTATTTTTACAAATAAGACCAATTCCATTCGGATTTCGACACAATAAAGCCGAATAATAAGCTAATAAAATAGCGAATTTGTTGTAGTTTTATAGCCAAGTCATCTTAGGTGCTCTACTCAACTATCAGTGGTATGTAATCTACCGGTACTATCGCTACCTAATTAAATAACGTTTTATCTGCAATATCAATATTTATAATGATAAGTGTTTGATGCATCAAATATAGATTTAGTGAATGCATCATGAATAACAAATATGACGTTTTAAGGAGAATAAAAGAATTCTACAGACTTGCATATACATAAGTTGCATTGTGCAAGTCGGTAGTAGGTTTATTTTTTTGTAGAACATAACTTCGTCTTATCGTTAGGCGAAGGTCAAGCTATCTATACCAGTTATTTAGTTACATAATAATTATTATTACCTACTATTCGGTACTGACAATAATGATGAATTCTAGTTTAATCACATTTTTAAATTAACAGACTTCAAAAAAAAAGTTACCTCATTATAACTTTTTACCGGGTTGACCGATTTTGATGATTCTTTTTTTATTCGAAGCTGGTGCTAGTCATGTTTTGCAACAGCTCGAGTCAGTGCCAACTTCGACACAAACATGCTAGGTTTAACGATGTTGTATTAATAAAACTGTTATTTAAGTTTTGCTGAATAAATAAAAACAAAAATGTGTTACCATTTAAATTTGAGTCTAATCTGACGAGTAGTTTTTGAGTTATAGAAGTATGAGTGTATTTTCCAGTAAATATGAAGTCGTTTTTTTCTGAGTTATATGAGATTTTATTTATTGTAAAGTGAACCTACAATGCAAAAACGAAACATTAAGTATTATGTATAAATAACAATCATAGGTACAGTACCTCTAGAATCGAAACCTTTATCCCGAAGTAAGATTTTATCTATTTCCTAGTTTCTGACATACCTACCCCGGTCTCGATGAAACAACGTGAATAAATATTATTGAAAATAAATTAATAATGTTCATCACATACTTACATAGATTTTACTACCCATTTATAGACTTGGGGGAATCGAACCCAAAAACTATACAGCGCAGACAGCAGAGCGACTAGCAACAGAGATTTGAATCCTGTCAATAATATGAGAGTAAAGTTTATTTTAATATGACATTACAAAATTTACAAACATACCTGTCTATAGCAGGCTCGTGCGAGGCCGATTCGGGCGCGTTGTCCCCCGCTCAAACTGATGCCCCTCTCTCCCACCATCGTGGAGTCTCCCGCCGGAAGCAGCTCAAAATCACGAAGCAGAGCGCAAGCCGTCACGGTCTGACAAACAATAATTATCAAAATAGAACCAATTAAAAACAATCTTAAATTACAGTGATTTGAGATTGTTTTTCATTGATTCTATTTTCATTCAATTCGAGAACATGTAGCAATGTTCCTAATAGGAACTTCCTGTACCTATTACAGTTTTGGAAATGTCTTGTTTTTTGCATATATATTAAAAAAAAGGCTTTGTGTAACTTGGGAAATAAAAATGCACTAAGTAGGTACCTACATTTGCCTTTTAATGACGGGGAACTACGCGGGGAATGACTAAAATACCGGAAGGTGTGTGGTATCGGTATCAATCATCATATAAGATCTAAGGTCGTGGGTTCGTATTCGGTCGTATCACTTGCGCCTGTGTTTTTTCTAAGGGTGTAAATATTAGTGCGTAGTGGCCATAACGTTTTTATGAAACAGTAGAATAGGCAGCTAAGCACGTATTGACCACCTATAGAAGATACTAAAGTTCCCCAAAAGAAAAGATCCGATGTGCGTAGCCCAACCAACTGAGGCCGATCCTATCA
Source organism: Plemyria rubiginata (assembly GCA_963576535.1). NCBI lineage: Eukaryota > Metazoa > Arthropoda > Insecta > Lepidoptera > Geometridae > Plemyria > Plemyria rubiginata. The sequence continues at coordinate 7,446,509 of OY754908.1, read as the reverse complement.
GTCCCTATCAGTCTATCGATGAAAACACGTGGCACAATTAAAAGTAGCAAAAACGACTAGAAGTAAAGTGTTTGTTACTAGTGCTGTTTTCAGCTCTACATGCGAAAGACCGTAGAATATGTCGTTAATAAATTAAAAAAAAGCGCCAGTTAATTAGCAAGGAATGTCTGTACTGGCCCATGATATACCTAATACATGAAAGCTTTGTTTATTGATAGCAATGTTACAAATCAAATCATCAAATAAAACTTCCGAGATAGAGTGCAAAGTTGTGCTCAGTTGTTTGCAATTTGTATAGCTGTTATAGCTCTCGTTTACGAAAATTGTCAGTGAGCGAGACAGCTGTACAAAATAACTAGCCTGTTTACAAGCGCAAGCGCAAGTTTTTTTTTATACTCTGTGGATCGTCCTTTAACTACAACGTCGCCTGATGGTATAAGAGACGATGTAGACGACGTTGGAGCAGAACGTTCTAGAAGACACTTATTCAATCTTAGACTTGCCTTGAAGAGACTCCTATTGTAATGGGCGGTTTTCAATTAGACGGCATGGCGAGGGCAACGGTGCCAGGGTAGAAAAAATGTGTGAAAATATATGGCTCGTTTTTCAACTGGAGCATTATTCACTAAGAAAATAGGAGATTCCTTGCCCCAAACCGAGAAACGTCAAAACTTGATGTTGGGCTTTATTCTTTATGACATAGAAGATACTTTGCTCTGACCGTATGACACTGGTGCCTGTCTTAGCCGAGCTCGCGCTGTAAATGGTCATAGTGCATAAGGCTCCTGGCCGGCAACGGTGACAGCTCCGGCGGGAGTCATGCCGTGCCGTCGCCGTTGCCGTCTCGAAACCGCCTAATAGTCAGGAAAAACAGACGACTGTAGGTAATAAGTTTGAGTAGGTAATGGGTCCATAGTCGCACTTGTAAACAGGCTAGTTTTTAAAACGACCGTCTTGACTCCACACCGTCCACAGTACAACGTAAGACGAAACGTCACGAACAAACATTACAGATAACAGCCATGATATTTCATCACTCCATATTATCATCAATCGGCAGAGGGTTTGTGAGACTCACCTTCTTGTATCGTGTCTTGTCGTAGGGCAAGCCGAAGAGAATGTTCTGCCTGATAGTCGCGACAAACAGCCATGGTTCTTGACTTGCGTATGAGATGCGTGAGTTTCCCAGAGATATTTTGCCTTGTGTTGGTAGTAACTCTCCAAGTATTACATGTAGTAGAGATGACTGTCAAACAAGATAAAATTTTGTCATGCATTACATGTCATGTAAGTTTAAATTCATCTTTGTCGTGCTTACCTACTTATAGATATCTAATCAGTGCTATCTAGATTTATTATTAAGCAAATTTTTGGACAAAATTATCAAGTCATTGGGATATTAAAATTGACAACTGTTATCTCGGCTTGCTAACCACAATAACGCAATCGTGCAAGTAGCACAATTAAAACTAGTAAAATCTGCACAACAGGTACGCGTGGATTGTGTGTACCTATAGGGTAGGATTCTTTGAGGACGTCTAAAGGGGGTAGTCAAAGCTACGTCCAAACATTACATTTGGCACATACCTGTGTAGAAAACTAAATGGTTTCCTCGCGATGTTTTCCTTCACCGTTTAAGAACAGAAGAATTCTTAAGACGATGACAACACCTAATATTTCTCTCGCTCGCACGATTCGACATTTTAAAAGAAATAAAATCACAAATTCCAATTTTGAAAAATCGCAAACAACCATTTTGTGTGCAATCACATTGCGCACAGTTTAGTAAAAACCATTTTGATCGAATCGATACAAGTTTTCATACTTAAAAGTTTGCTTTTCTAGTTTTCGTACTCAAGCAAACTTTTGAGTAGGAAAACTTGCATCAATCAAAATGAAATTTTTACCAAACTATGCGCAATGTGGTTGCACACAAAATGGTTGTTTGCGATTTTTCAAAATTGGAATTTGTGATTTTATTTCTTTTAAAATGTCGAATCGTGCGAGCGAGAGAAATATTAGGTGTTGTCAACGCCTTAATCCTTCTTCTGACAGAAGAACGCAATAATAGGATATACCCTTACCTTTCCTGCTCCTACAAGTCCTGCAATGCCAATAAAGTCCCCGGGCTTCGCTGTAATACTGATATCTCTAAGAGTAGGCACTATAGGATCATTCAACCAGCTGGTAGTGACTCCGGATAGTACCAGTGCCGTTGGCTTCGGTCTTTCCTTCTCCATTTTTTTAGATCCGTTTGTGATAGCTTTTGTGTTGATGTATTCGATCGAGTTAACTGGCGTCAATTCTTCTAGCAATAGGAATTCCTAAAAGAATATAAGAGTATGAGCCATGACCTAACATTAGAGGTAAAAGAAAAAATACACTCATGAACTTTTTTATTGATATTTCAATTTGCGCAAAACCACATTACGTTGAAATGATTCATCGTTATCGCGTAGCGACGTAGCTAGCACGATTGGTTTAAACTTTTCAAGGCTTTTTTTTTTCATTTTTAATTCACATAAAAGTTTAAATAATTTCCTATAAAATTTGGCTTGTTTCGGGAATCGTTTAGTGAGTGATGTGTAGGTAAACGTTGTTGAACTCTTAAGTTAAGACACTTAGTTGTAACTCTTAATGACTGAAACAATAGGGGACTCGCCACAGTTATAAAAGTGGTCAATATCATTCAACTCACCTCAATCCTTCTAACCGAGACCTTTGTTTCAGCCAAAAACGCCAGAGCCATCGGGAAGAAAATATTAGCGGCCAATTGCAAAAGGTTGAAGTATTGCACTAAGGAGAATGTGATTTCAGCTCGGATCTCTCCGCCTAGCACTACGAAAGCGACCACGGCCGAATAAAGGATGAACCGTTCCGTGAATACACTGAGAGCTGTCGAGAAGCCTTTGATCATTGATGTCCGCATGATAAAGTTGACTTCCATCCTGAAATAATTTGAATAGGTGAGAGCAGAACAATACGACACTTATAAATATTTAATTTTCATACAGAAGACGATACAGTACGTACTTTCGCAGTTTGGCGACCAAATTCTCGAAAGGCTTTTCCCAAGCGTACATTTTGATAACTTGAACGCCGTTTACAAGTTCACTCATCACTTTCACCCTTTCGTCGGTGCGCTTTGCGATTTTTCCACGAAGCACTCCTTGCCGGCTACTCAGATATGCTAAAAAGTTAAGGTCATTAAAATATACATAATCTTTTTGAAGAATAGGTAAAAACAATAAAATAATTTTCGTAGAAAATAGAAAGTATCATGAACCTACCTTGAACCAAAACAGTTTGTAGGAAAATAACAGTCAACGCGGCGAGGGTAGCCCAAGCTATATGTTGCCACACCAGGTAAGAGACCACAGGTACTACTATAGGCATCACCCAAATGTAGTTCAGGAACAAGGTCACCATATCGAAGCGGTTTACATCGTTGGACATCAGATTTATTACTTGGCCAGGCTCTGTTTTACCCATACCGTTGTGGTCCAGTTTTAAGATCTAAAAAAATAGGGTTTAACATAAAATACCTGCTTTAAACGTAGGCAAGTAGTGCAAATTTAGGGAAAAATTTATATTTAAATAAAAAACACTGTTAGAAGCAAAATAAATAATGTACGCGAGGAGTCGTCTTCACTAACATTTATGGCATTTCATGAATGTACAAATAATAAACCCTTATTATTTATATACAGTGACAGATTTTACAAGCGGTTTTGAAAAGAGAGTTTAGTAATGAAGCTCTTTCTATTATCTCCCAGTCTAGCATCTGTCAAAGGTTGATTTTGCTCCTATACGACTTAAATCCGGTTCCCATAGCACAAGCTTTGCAACTACCAATAGGTAAATAACTACGTAAATACATTACAATGCGAATTACCTTTCTATACATAAGAGAGCAGCTAGCTACTCGTACTCTCATGCCCACACGACCTTGGCTGAGCTGTAAATGATTCAGCATCAAGGCAGAACACACACTTAAAAAGTTCATAGCGAAATTGTACACATGAGCATATTTGTATTCTTCATCAGTTTTGGTCCCAGAGAAATATTGTATGAACAATCCTAATGAGAACGGGATCAAGGGCCTGGAAACAAAATATTATTACTTAAGTATCGTTATTAATGTATATTATTTCCAAAGGTACCAAATAAAAGATCACGAACCATACAACGATGAATAGTAAGCCACACATTATTCCACAGATCAAATACTCCACCCAAAAGGAACTTATCAGGGCTTTGGAAAAGCTCGGCTTGGAGCCTTTTCTTTTTGCTGTTTCTAATTCATTCTCCCATGCTTCCTCCAGACGATCGCCTAGTCGTCCGGAGTGGTCGCTCTCACGAGCTTGCCATAGATCTTCTATAGTCAGTCCTTGTTTGTATCCTCTTCGGAATAACGTAAAACTCGATCTGTTGGCAATAATGATACGATATAATATGGTGATGACTTGGCAATTTATAAACTAACCTTGTTGGTTTTAATGTAACTAGTCAGAAATTGTTTATTGATCCGCAAAATGCTATAAAAAGAAAAATATATTTTTAAGAAGTGCCAAGGTACTTTCGATCTTTGAGAATGTCTATGAATACTAACTACATAAATATCTACAATATAATATAGGTAAAATCTAAAAGCCACTATGAATTTTAGGCGTATGTAGGTAGGTACACATCGTATCACAAATCATCTCAATGAAGTGGTATGGCGACTATTAATTATTTCCAATTGTCGAGGCAACATTATTATTGAAGCTAACTAGTGTGCGAAGCATACCTACCTACCTATCAGGCTCGAAGCGATATGCTTGAGGAGTGTTGGTTCTCTTTTACAAAACATCGTACCTATCGGTTAATACCTAGTCTTAGGTACGTCTACAGGTGGAAAATACCTAAGTACAATACCTACCTGTAATCTTCAATGTATTTTTGTAATACATTTTGTAACCTAGGTAGGTACCTACCCATATTACAAAAATAGGTAATATTGTTATCTATTCATCAAAGTGTGCAACAATAGGTACACCTGACTGATTGACCTACCTATTTTAATTAATTTAAAAAAGTGGATAAACAAATGCCCTCAACATCATTCAACATAAATGGACAATGAGCACACCCTGAGTGACACCAATAAGACAGGGAAGCTTTTGAGAATCAGAATCAGAATAATCTTTATTGTAAACTGTTGAATGTATAAGGTGTTGAAAATATAATAGAGTACAAACAGTCTGCCCTATTCGGATGTACAATTAAATGTTTCAAACATTTTTGCTTAAAATCTATGAATATGAAATTATAACATGGGATAAAATTTTCACTTAATTATAACATTATAAATTTTATCTTAAATCCAACCTAATTTTAAAGGAACTTTAGTTTACTTTGGTAGGTACTTATTTGTCTAAATATTCGTCTAAGCTATAAAATACTTGTGAAATAAGCCATTTTTTTAAAAGGTTATTAAAAGCATTTACTTTACATAATTTAAATTGTAGGGGTAGGTTGTTATATATTTTAATTGCAGAGTAGTAAGAGCTTTTTTGGAATATACAGTTATTAACTTGAGGGATACTTATGTTATGTTTATATCTGTAGAAACCTACCTACCTGTAGAACCCAAAAAATAGTTAAAGCTCCTTTTTATTTAAGTGAGTGGGTACATAATTATACCAAAGATAATTAACCCTCCATAAGTTAGTTATTGTTGAATAGGTAGGTATATGTAGCATGTTTTACCTAAGTATCAAAATATGCCTATTAAGTTGAGAGGTTATAGGTAAATTGTATTTAAATAGGTACCTATAGGTACTAGTATGTAGGTAGGTACTTACGTTATGAATATTTTAGATAAAAAGTTTGCACTTTCATATGGGTTTTTTTCTTTTAATATTACTTTTGATTCCATTTTTCTTAGTTTTTAGTTGCTTTGTAAATATATTGATGTTTTATTTTACCAAACCGGCGGCAGGTAGGTATTACCTAGGTATTTGTTCAAAGTTTAAGATTTAACTTGATGATTTTGACTGATGATTGAAATTCTTAGTAGGTAGGTAAGTAACACTGGTCTAAATAATTTTAAGTACGAGGTAACCTATGTAATTTTTTAAAATAACTTATTTATCTTCTATTGTACGGCAAGTAGATATTCAGTATAATTAAGTTTATAGAGAATTATTTCTCGTTTCTCTAGTTGTCTTTTTATAACCTGGTTTATTGCATAAGATAACTCTTGTTGTAGTCATGGACAACACGTAAGTAGGTATAAAACGGGAATCACATCACGTTAATCTCGGAACGCTCACGAATTTAACCTGTTTTGTAAGACACTGATTTTATTTTTATATAGGTAGTAGAGTTTTATTATAATAAGGCCGTGTGTATAGAATAGGTATTTCGTTTTGTTTGTATCACAGATAAACGAATAGATAAAATTATAATAAAGCTACATGCGATCCGCGAGCAATAAGCTGGGGCGGGCGTCGCCTGCGTACTGACTACTGTCGGTACTCGGCTCGGTACGGTACGGTACTCTCGATGTCGGTCGGTCGATGTGTCTATTTCGTCCGGACTTCGGTCGGTCAGTCAATCTCTCTCGCGTCGAGCTGTCGACCTGTCGACCGACGACGCGGCGACGTTGGGGGCCATGCTTCACACCAATGTGCACAATTTTTTAGGCCAACTGTCAGCATACACAATTACACACACATGCAGTTTTGCCGGGCCGGCACTCATTCAAATTTCGGCGGGAGTCATTCAAGATATTTAGTGAGATACAGAAATGGGTAATATTTGTAAAGCTTCTGGTAAAGAAACCGCAAGAAGCGTTTTTGCACTTTTTATAACATAAGTGCGTACGTGGATTCATAGGGGTTCAACACTTCAACACGACGCACTCGCCTCTAACTCTAACCATCGTATAGATGTACAGAAGTTTTTCTGCATTATGTTGGCGAATTTTCTACAGTTGCGTGTAACGAATCCCAGTCTTATAAAGCATGTTAATGTCAGTGAGCGAATGTGTTCGTGAAAATTTAATTCCGTGTCAAAAGTTCCTACTCCTAGGTCTTTAACTGAATTGTATCTTGTGATGGGTTTCCCGTGTAATTTGTATTGTAAGGCTTGATGATCGAGTAAAACTCATAACTTGACATTTATATAAATTGAAATTCAGGATATTATTGACACTCCAAGCCTCTCCAAGCCTGCCTGAACTGAATGGAGTCTAGATCGTGTTGCAATGCTTCACAGTCATGCAAAGATTTACCCTCTTATTTATAATCCCTGTCATTTTATAACGGCTCTATAGAGTATTCTTGTCACTGTCATTTTCATGCCAACGAAAAGAGACAACAACTCACATCGGTCTGATAAGCTATTGGCGCGCTCATAGACCATTATGATTAAGGGCCATAATATTCATGAAGATCTTAACGTCATTCATTTGCATAATTATATTAGGCAATCCAATGTTGTCAGACACTTCGTCATTAACTATGGAAAAGAGTAGGGGGCCCAACGATGATCCCTGACTCACACCCTATCTAGTGTTATAGGATGGTGAATCGTAACAGCCCAACCTAACAAATTGTTTGCGATCACTTCAGTCAGCAAAGAACCTTAGAAGTTTGGGGGCAAATCCATAATGGTCTAATTTAGCCAAAGTATTTCGTTGCCTACTTTATCAAATGCTTTTTGGCAATCAAGATAAACTAAATCGACGCCGTGCCGTCGCCGGTGCCGTTTACTGTAATTATTACACCATTATTACACTAATTTACCATCAAGAACAGAGGCATTCGTACGCAAATAGTATTTGCGTAAATATTATCCATTGCATAATTATATTGCTAATAATGCAATGGATAATTGCATTGTTATATACCGAACTAACACAAGTATGCAATAATTTCAGATCAATCGGAATTTCGGAAACCGGAAAGTGGGCCAAAATTTACTTTAAAGATTTTAGCTCGATTTCCTTGAGATGTCATCATCAGATCCTGACTTGATGATGATGGGACCACCTCGGAAGTAAACCGTACCCTATCGAACTAAAAAAACATTTTTTTTTAAATCGTCCGGAAGCCGGTTAAAAAGTTCTTACTGTCTACATTATGGAGGCAACATTTTGAAGTCGGTATAGGTATCTCTACTTAAGGGTCCGGCGACAGCGGCTCGCAATTTCGAGGTGCGATTGGCTATTATTTCATTTTATTTATTTCGGGGAGGTTGTTTGAAAGAATAACTCTAAAGTGACATAAATACAGTTCGAACACAAATAATACAATAATATAAGGGAAATGTGCTTGAGTCAGAAATCATTTTGGTATTAGGTAAACGTAAGACCAAACATACTAATACCAAAATGATTTCTGATTCGGGCATGTTTCCCTTATATTATTGTATTATTTGTGTTCGAACAGTATTTATGCGTGTCACTTTAGAGTTATTCTTTCAAACAACCTCCCCGAAATGAAATAATAGCCAATCGCACCTCGAAATTGCGAGCCGCTGTCGCCGGAGCCTTAACTGTTAACTACTTTGACTTTTGAAAGTATATGTCAAAAGTCAAAGATGCTCGCTGGCAAGGAAAACCCTATTCTGTTTGTGTTAAATGCCTATAATTATAAAGCATCAATTGTAAACTGATAATACGAATTAATTTATTCTTATCAGCTAATTCGCTTAACATTACATACAGTTTTAAGAAATACATTAAAGCTATCTTTAAAACACCATTTCACTTTAGGTACGTTTATAAAGTTCTTTGCACTTTCCTGACATGTTGGCTTTTGGACTCTTTTAGCGCCTGCTCTAGTTTGTTTGTTAGATGTAATAAGTTCGGCAAATCACACTGCAGCATCACATGGCGGATGGAATTCTGACAATGACTTGCCGCTTTGGCATTCTGAATTGTAGAGTTTACATGGATTATATCATTTATTTGATCAGCACTGTTGCGTCTACCAACATTTAATTGCCCAAAATTTTTAGGCGTCATGATTACAAAATTCATTGTTATCATAGGTTTTATTTGCTCCATGTGATCTCGCGACGCAACCTGTAATTAAAAAGAATTTAGTACTCTTTGCACAGGTTAATAATGTAGTTCCAATTATACTTTTAGACTTCAAAGACTTCTTTATCGTGTTTAAGTAATTAGGTAGTGTTATAAATGTTAATAATATGTATGTAACTAGTTGCACCCCGCGGTTTCACCCGCGCAGATTTAAATCCCAGTATTCCCATGGGATAAAAAGCCTATGTGCTATTCCAGACTATAATCTATTTCTCTGCCAAGTTTCATCCAGATCCAATCAGCCGTTCCGGCGTGAAAGAGTAACAAACATCCATCCGTCCATCCATACTTACAAACATTCGCGTTTATAATATTAGTGGGATGTGTTAGTAAATGTGGGAAGTAGGTAAAAATGTAACCATACAGCTGTCGGCGTTCTCATTTAAAATAAAAAAAAAAGGTTGTAATAGGTAGGTACCTGTATTTCAAATCTCCAATTGAAGTCTTGATAGGTGGGATCTTTTTGCTGGAGCATGTGTAACGCTTCTGACAGCTCTGGTTTCTTTGCCGTGTGTAGTCGCACCAGTACCTCCTGCTTTTCATCGGTGAATCCGGCAATGGCAAGCGAAGATTTAAAATCTGATTCGGATAGCTGTAAAAATTCGGTAGTTTTGGATGGTGGTAAATTATATGCACGACAATTATACGAGTACATACCACAATAGGTATAAATATTGCTTAGGCAAACTTACGTTGTATTTACTTCCTTCTACTATCAGATATATCAATGCATGTATCAGGTTTCGCACATCACCTACAGTTATGTTCAGCTTTTCTGGAATAAGAACAGCCAAAACTTAGTACCTATGTAGGTAGGTATTGATATTGATTTAATCTAATCGATCGAATGAGCGAAGCGAACGAAGTTATAGCTGCCCAACTTGGGCGATTTGGCGTTTGTAACCTGTTTGAAAGCTCAGACATGATTGGATTCTACTAACAAAACTGAATAAGGTATTTGATTTGATAACAAAACTAAATTATGAAAGTGTTACCTAGTGAACATCTCTGGTGACGGAGCTTTTAGATTCCCTGAACGATCTTGGGGTCACCAATTTGGCGGTGGTTTCAAAATTCTGGTTGGTAAGTGTACAATGTGAAACATTTCTTTGCAGTTCAATATATCCGGGTAAACATTTGTACATATGTGTAACACTGTCGTTGCAAGTGAGAACCATTTAACCAATTGGTTGTTTTAGACTTAGTTGATTGACAAAAAAGTATTAGATTATGATGTCCGCTAGGTAGGTAGCTACGTACTTGGTTTCCAAAGTTCCAACAAGCTTTGTTTAGTTGAGCCTATAGGTATAGTGCTGTGTGGCTGTGGAAGGCCTACTAATCTCAGTCATAGTGTTAACTACATGAGCACACCCTTCCAAATGCCAGAAAAAAATGATGATTTCTGGTTGTGTAAATTTTTTAATACAATACCCGAATATAAGACCCGTAGGTTAGCTTTCTAAATTTCTACTGTTGGTTCCATAGCACAATATCAATATCTTTAAGAAAGTAGTAACACCATATTAATTTATGGCACCTTTGCTTTGGGTCAGTTTGAAGGGTGTGAGCGCCAGTGAAATTAGTATTCAGTATATTTATTGCATTATTATGTATGTATGTAGATTTTACATTGTCAGGACTTATGACTAAATGTTTTTAATTCAATCCATTGTGTACCTTCCAATTAAGTACTATCGGTATTTATCTCATATCCATAATACCCTTCCATATACTACCCATTACTATTATTGTGTAAACTTTTTGTGTCTGAGAGAATAAATGAGTTATTATTATTATTACCCCGTTAGGGTGTTGCAATAGAGAAGAGGCAAGCAATTACAGGCACATGAGTCTAAATAAATTTTCTTACATGCAGGACTGTGCATGTAGAGAGCATTTCTACTTAAAATTCATTGATATTGATTTAATATTTCATCGTAAGGTAGGTAAGTAGTATAAAAGAGGCAGGTCAAAAGGTTAACAAATTGGTCACTAGCCTGGATTTCAACCAAACCCAGACATACCTTTTAAACATAGACAGTTATGGTAGGTTGTATGCATCTCTTATAGACAAATAGGTCTGCTGAGATTACCTGTGCATTAAGCATTATTCTAATGGCATTCTATCCCTCAAGTTATCAAACCCAATAATGCCTCATTCAAATAAAATTTTCTAACGCACCTGCAGCAACATTGTATTTCTTATCATTGAAGCCATTGGAGAGGTAGTCCAGTGCCAACTTGCAGAAATCAATGAGAACTGCAACAAGCACACAGAAGTGGTCACAGTATCACATGGTAAAATCATATTTTGATCAATCAAAGAAAAATTTAAAATAAGGAATTTAAACTCCGAAAAGCCAACCTTGTGTAGGATATTGATGTAATAAATAAAGATGTTCCTTTTGCAATTCACTCAAAAAAATAATCATTTTCGCTGGTCCTTGTTAAAATCGAAATCTAAAAAAACTAAATAAATAAACAGTAAACAGGTGAAAATTGAAAAAAATACAGGTTTGTTTGTTTTTTTCTTTTTCGTGACTTTGACATACTTGGTTTTACATGACTTCAAAACAATTTGAAGATGACAAAAATTAAGCAAGCTTGATGTCAGTCGTCTCAAGGAATTTGAATACTCCAAGGAATATAGTGATGTCATCCATGCCGGTTTCGGCTACGGCGACATTGTTTCTACTTCATTCATTTGTCTTTCGTGTGCTCTAAGATGACAGCAGTAACCAATTTTTGCTTTAAAAGTTCAAGCACATAAGTGAATGTGAGCACACCGTTACCGTTATTATAATTATATTCTAAAAGAGGAATATAGTTAAGGCTAAGGCCGCACTACGGTTAGACCGCTGTGGTTTTTAATCGCGTGAATTTGTGCCCCTAGAAAAGTTGTGCGGCCTTAGCCTAAGACATGGAAGGAGTGTTGTTTGTTCGGGTTGGCTATAGCAATCCTTGTACCTGAGTTGAGAGTTGTGGATAGGGGGGATGCAAGTGGGGGTAGATGGCAAGTCTTCCCCTTGAGTCCTTTTTTCTAGGAAATGAAAATAAATACTTTAATTTTTCAGGTAAGTTACTAGTTAGGTTAGAGTTTTTTTATATGAAGAAAATTGGTAGTAATATTTCATCTCTATGACAAAAATACTCAAGGAAAGGAATTCAGGGTTATTTTTTTTTTTAAGTTAAGATTTGTATACGGTCAGTAGTGGTATTTTATTCCCCAGTAATTTGATCAAGTATGAAAAATACCCAAGTAGAAAGCAAATAAATTAGACTACTTGATTAGACCAAACTCAAATTTTTAAGAGCCTCCATTTTCGTAAAAATTATAAAAATGTTTTGAGGGAGAAAAACATGTATAGAAGCCAGCAGGGCAACACTAATAACAAAAAAACATTCACTGTCAGGATGACTTGACATTCTCGTTACTTCAAAGTGATGTGACAATTCGGAATAAACCAAGGAATTTGAATACAAGTAATAAACACCAACTCAAAAGTCAAAATATTTATGAGATCACGTCAATGGCAGAACAACAAAACACACGAAGCATAACGAAATTACGAACAACGCGAAACGAAGTCGAAACACCGTGTGATTTTCAAATTAAACAAAAAAAATTAACTCGCTATTTCAATTCAACATATTGAATTTGTTCCACGACACTAAAAAAATATTCCTACTTTATACTCCAAGTTAGAGTGAGACATAAACTCTAAAACGTAAGGCACTATCTCTTTCATACGGTGCGTTCCAGGGTATTCGCGTCACGATGTTTGCAAAATACTTTATAAAGGGTTGCCAGGCCTTCTTTAATGTTGCAAGAACATCTTGGTTCTACTTATGTTTAAAAAAACGGAGGGTTCTAGATTTTTTTTAATATCCGTAATATTATATAAATAATATGCTATTTCACTAAAATAGCACGCAGTCTTGCTTCAAGCTCAAGTTTATTTTTATACCAACCTCCATGAAAAATTTGAACAACTCCTTTAAAGTAATATTTTTTTTCATTTCCTAGAAAAAAGGACTTAAGGGGAAGACTTGCCATCTACCCCCACTTGCATCCCCCCTATCCCCAACCCTCAACTCAGGTACAAGGGTAGCTATAGTTTAACCGTTTGTTCTAAAGTGCGCTACCTTGCCAGTTGTATACCTATCTCATACTTTCTTCACCCTCTTTCTGTAGAAGCCTGCGCCTAGCTTGGATCCTAGCTGATCCTAGCTTGGATAAAGACTAAGTATTCTTATTCTATGGATCATAGGATCTAAAAATTCTACCCTACGCTCTGCCCCGTGCCCTGCCCCAAAAAGTGACGTACAGAAAAAAAACATCTCTGACAACTAAATTTTATGTCATGTTAGCGTAATGTCAGCCAATGTCATAATTGACACGAATTGATTGACATCATCAATTGTCAAAAAATCGTGGAATGGAAAGACTTTTTCATGACATTTTCAGTTTTTAGTTTTGTTGTCATGTTTCTTTGATTTTAATAAGATTTCTATAGCAAATCCGACTTTTTAATGGTCAATGATAAAAGTGCATCAATATGGCTTTGAAGAAAGTCAAAGGAAACTTTGAACGGATGTTTGATAAAAATCTGACTGATTTAGTTCGTGGGATTAGAAACAACAAAGATAATGAGGTAAAACGATATTTCTAGGAACCGAAAATATATCTAGTCTAATAAATACTGAAAAAAAGCAATGCAACTATAGTATATTTCTTAAAATAGTTCCTCTAATGATCAGTTACTAATCTAGTCAGCCGACAAGGCATCCCATGTTTCTAGCAGCAGATTTCTGCTAGTATGTCAGATGCTAATCACCTCCTGTGTAAACAGAAGTCTTCAGAAGTACCTAATATAAAGTAGATACTTCATCAAATTACACAGCATTAAAATCATATACCTACTGAAACATCAAATACTATTTAATATATTTCTTCCAGGCTAAATACATAGCACAATGTATGGAAGAGATTAAAGTTGAATTACGGCAGGATAATATTGCAGTTAAATCAAATGCAGTAGCTAAATTGACCTATGTAAGTGCCTTTAAAATAATATTCTTGAATGATGACATAGCCTATGATATTGAGTTTTAATAAAGTATTGTTACATTGGAAGAAGGCCTTTCCTAACATAATTGGCCACTATATATATTGAATGAATGTAGGTATTTACACATTATACCTATATTCTGTTAAGTAATTATTTCCTTAATATCTTAAGTATTCAACAACATTATGTTACTATTGATTCATAATTTTTACATTGTATATTCTACAGCTCCAAATGCTAGGTTATGATATATCATGGGCTATATTCAACATAATAGAAGTGATGAGCTCTAACAAGTTCACATACAAGCGCATTGGATACTTAGCTGCCAGCCAGTCATTCCATGCAGACTCCGAGCTTCTAATGTTAACCACAAACATGATTCGGAAAGATCTCAATGCACAATATCAATATGAAGCAGGACTGGCTCTAAGCGGCCTCAGCTGTTTCATTTCACATGATTTAGCAAGAGATCTAGCCAATGATATAATGACTTTGGTAAGTTTAAAATTTATAATTTATTCATTCATGTTGTTTCAAATCCTAATAATCAGTATGTTATTATTTTTGTGAATGTAGATGAGCTCTACTAAACCATATTTACGAATGAAAGCTGTGTTGATGATGTATAAAGTATTCTTGAGGTATCCAGAAGCCCTAAGACCTGCATTCCCAAAACTCAAAGAAAAGTTGGAAGATCCTGACCCAGGTAAATGCCAGTGCTGTTCAATTAGCTATCATATCTTGTATAATCAAAACTGAAGGCTTTTATCACACACACGCGAGCCTCATCTAAATGACGCATGGCGCGAACAAGGCGCGAGCGGCTTCCTATTCCATTCAAATTTAGTTCAATAAAGCACAATTTACGACACATGGTATTCCATTGCTCGGACATCCAATGTAGATGTGGCCCACCCTTGGTAGGCAAGACCCAACAAGCATTTTTATCCTAGAATACATCCAATATAGGAGTGTTGCACTTATATAGCACTTATACTGGTTCTGGTACTTCCTAATGGACCACTCGTACATTTAGTTCTATAATTTGGACTTATAAGTAGATAAAAGATAACAGCATAAATAAATAAATAAATCATTATCAGTCTACTCTCCTATATGAGCATAAACTAAGAGCAAAAATACTTGTAAGCCTCAAGGTTAAACTTCTTATATTTCTTATATTTTTTAAATGTAAGAAGTTTTATAACGGCACGTTGCAGGAGTAAAGATTCTTAATATAGTCTTGACTATGCTAATATAAGTAAAATTACACTCATATTAATCCTATAAGTATGATATCATAACTAAAATCATTCAATTTGTACATTAGTTTTAAAATATTCAGGTTTACCTACCTACTACCATTGAAAATAGAATATATAGCTAATAATATGGATCTCAATAAATAGAGGTTTTAACAGTGGGTCCTACAAAAGAAAAGTGAAAAAAAATAAATGTGAAATGGCAAAAGTGTTGGGATCGAATTTTGTGATTGTAGCTGCCAAGGAATGTAGCGTAGAAAGTGGTGAAGGTTCCACACAAAATAATAACTTTGAAGAAAACTTTTTTGCGGTGAAGGGGGTGGCGAAAAACCGTCAAGCAATGTTGAAAAAGAAGAAGATGATAAAATTCTAATTTCAAAATATAAAAAATATATATGTAAATATATATGTATTTCGTAATGATATAAAAAAATTCAATACCCGACATGCCACATTAAATTAATTATTCCATATTATAATAAAGGAATAAAGAATTGTCTACCAAACGATGCACGAACTCCTTAATTCAAATAAAGAAAACCTAGATATATACCTACCTAAGAGTTTCAAGTTACCTATCCACTGCACGAAAATCTTTTTTACACCAACAACCATTTTCTTGTTCGAATAGGTAGGTAAGTAGGTACACTTGAACATATTTATGACCAAATAACTGTTCTCATCGAACTTCGTTCTTATGCCGAACCCTAAAATACCAAAATCATGGCGATGTTTTTGTATCCTATACATACCCTTGTAAGACTTGTGAGCTTATATTGGCGTTATATCGGTTTTCGCCGACCGCCTATACAAATCATAAATAATTATATAAAAATGATATATATACTTAATAAGGTTATTTCGAGAGGGGCGTTGATATTTCAATAGAAATCGTGGTAAATTTCACGAAAAATACACGTTCCCCGTGCAACTGTTTCTAAGTAGGTAAATTGTATAACTGCAGAATAACAACATAACGCAAATAGAAATATGGCAGACATGAAAACTTACCTTGTAGATAAAATTATTTTCAATTTTTTTATTGCTTTATACAATACACACACAACAAACACTGTTTAAAAATATGGTACTTATAGTGGCATTACGGAGCGTGTTTTAATCTCGTTTGGTTCTGTTAGCTACTTGGCAGGACCGCTAAAGGAGTAATTGGCAGTCTCCCAGTGCACTATAAGTATGATATAAGTATAAGTGCACTTATAAATTGGGCCCTTTTGCGGGTTTATATATGCTGCTAAGTCCGATATAAGTATGGTTCTGGGATGTTTATAAAACCACAATTTGCTTTTTGGGGAATAGTCCATTGTTTAATTGTTTTATAATGTTGTAACATATAAAATCACAAATACATTATAATGTTCTAGTAGTGGATGGTAGCCAAGTGGGATTTCAAATCCCACTTACATACTTAATAACTTTTAAAACTTATAAGATCTAAAAAAAATCGAAATAATTTAAATATTAATTCAGATTTATTTCAGGAGTTCAATCAGCAGCAGTGAATGTAGTTTGTGAATTGGCCAGAAAGAACCCTAAAAACTACCTCTCACTAGCCCCAGTTTTTTTCAAACTGATGACTACTTCCACCAATAACTGGATGCTGATTAAAATCATTAAACTGGTAAGTACCTATTGCTCAATGTATATTTTAGAACATAACCTTGACCTTTGGTATTAAACTATAATTATGTATATTGATAATAGATTTATACCGACACAATACAGCAGACTAGTGATAATTTTTGAAGTTTAAATTCTCATTAATATCGCACATAGCTCTTTAAACATTAATATTTTTTTATGCAATTATATAATTATTGATCTTTATATACTTACGAAACTGATTTGTTTACTTGACATTTTGTTAATTCTCTACAGTTCGGTTTAATGACACATTATGAACCTGATATTGGAAGAAAGATCACTCAAAGCCTCATAGACCTTATTTGCAGGTACTTCTTATAGTCACAAGACTTGTCAATGACTGCTAGTTCCATTTCCAACACTTTCACCATATAAATACCAGCATATATATATAAACTATTCTACTTATTTGAGCAAACAGCTAAGTCGGAATATTATGGTAACCAGATTTTATTTTTGTGAAAGTATCCCTTTATAAAATAATGGTAAAGAGGCTCAAAGTATTAAGTAGATAATAACAAAAATGTTATTGATTGTTTATATTTCCCTATTACATAGTTTGAAAATTCCAAAAAAGATACACTTTTAACCATAATATTCCACCCACCACAAACCACACGAAATGGCACAATAATTTCACATATATTATTTTTGCTGCTAAAATATAATAAAAACTATTAATGGGAGTTATTTGGAAAGTACTTGGTACTAAGAAATAAGAGGGGATATGTAATGTGCGGTATATTACATATCCCCTGGAGATTAGTCGTGAAGCTGTTTCAGTTTCGTTTGGAAAGTTATTCAATCAGATGATAAAAGATAGTTAGGTATTTGTCGTTTTTCCTTATTGAAATGGTTTTGAGTAATATGAGTTTCAACCCAAACAAGATACCTACATATTAGTTGCTCCCACTTAAGCTAGTGTTAAGTAGTGTCATTGTGTTTGTTGCAGTTTGGTGCCTTAACCCCATTAGAGCCTCGGCTTGGCAAGAAACTGATAGAACCATTAACTAACCTAATACATAGGTGAGTCAATTTATTTAAATTGACAGTCAATATGGCAACATTTATCCTGGTCGCGTAAATCAAAAAGAACGCTGGAAAACAGTGAAGGGGATGTGTTTGCGCATACAAACTATTCGCGCCATCACACCTCCTCCCCCTCCTTCCGGCGTTATTTTTGCGTGACGCGCACTAAAATCTATGCAAAAATACATTATAAGTCCAATTCATAACAATAATCAAAATAAGTAAAACTGCTATTTAGTTTCTTATAATTTCTTTACAATGCTTAGTTTCCACATCTATCACAAAATATTGCACTAGAAAAACGCTATTCGTAATACGAACATAGAGATAGTTGTGCTAGCTTAACAATGCTTACAAGTTGCAACCAATCAATCTGTATATTATAAAACCTAACATAGCTACTAATTAAACGAAAAGAATTTAGAGAACCAGAAACGAATTAAGTCCATCCGTTTAACTGCTCAGGGATGAAAATAACTTGTACAGTTTTTATCCTGCTTGTCAGTAGAGAATGAAGTAGTATTTCTGTACAACGACGATTTTCGAAAGAACAATCGTTTGATAACGGCACCATCAATACATTCCTTCCTACCTACGAAACAATCTGTACATGTACTGTACCCAAAAGTATTTTTTTTTAGTTTTTCATTTTCTGTATCTTCAGGCCGATTTTGTATGGAGACTTGATAAGTGCCTTTTTTAATCTTATTCGTGGTGGTATTAGAATGAGATCCAACGGATCGACGGATCTATACGTCCCGCAATGGGGTTAACTCTGCATTGTCCCCCTGCTAGCCTAACCCCAGCCAGCCCAACTCCTTGAAATAGCGGAGAAGGACCTTGAGTTGGTGGCAGCAATGTTCAAGCATCCCCCGTGGTAATTTGAAAGCAGATAAAAAGAACCTGATCAGCTTCTGCAGTCTGGTTTCGGATCTAGATAAGCGCCTCTATCGGGCGCGATGAGAACTCACGACTCCCCATGCAAAATCGTCCAGACTATACAAAAAACTAGAAACAAATCTTAAGGATCGACCACACCTACCGACCAAAGCGACTGCAAAGCGGGAGCGTCTGCGGACGCTACCCATACCTTACTATGGCGCTGTGCATACGCGACCACAACGCGGGCAAATTTGTTCACGTTTGACGATTCAAATTTGACGCTCCCGCATCGCGCCGCGCTTCCCGCGTTACTGAGGCCGCTGTTACTGCGCAGGTTTGGTTGAAGCCTTACCCCCGGTTTCTGAAAGCGTGATCAACACTAATCGGTTGTCAAGTCACTTGCTATCTCTATCTAATTTGAAGAAAAAGCTGAAATAGCGAGTGACTTGACAGCCGATTAGTGTTTATCGAGCTCTCAGAAACCGGGGGTTAGACTTTGGGTAGTGATATATTCTCACATTACCGATGTCTCACACGCGTTTTATTTCCGTCAGCACTTCAGCAATGTCGCTGCTATACGAATGCATCAACACAGTGATCGCTGTCCTGATTAGTATTAGCAGCGGAATGCCAGGCCATGCCGCTTCGGTGCAGTTGTGCGTGCAGAAACTAAGAATACTTATTGAAGACAGCGATCAGAACCGTGAGTATTTTAAGTACCCATTCTATATCAAGTAGTAACCATCACCTATAACAAAGCATTAAATCATAAGTCACGCTCGAAACGAACCCACTCGAGAAGACTAGTGCGCGTCACGCAAAAAGAACGCCAGAAGAAGGTGGAGGGGGTGTGATGGCGCGAGAATTTGTATGCGCAAACACATCCCCTCCACTGTTTTCCAGCGTTGTTTTTGGTTGAGGCGAACTATACCGCATGAACAAAACATCACATACAATATGCATTTGTTCTTAATTACAGTGAAGTACCTGGGCCTACTTGCAATGTCTCGAATACTCAAATCCCATCCAAAATCGGTACAAGCTCACAAGGACTTGGTCCTCGCCTGCTTAGACGACAAAGATGAATCCATTCGATTGAGAGCTTTGGGCTTGCTGTATGGAATGGTATGCACAAAGAGTTAAATTTTTTAATACTAAATGCCGATATATATGCAGATGGGCAACCTGATGTTAAGTGGTAACCATCACCTATAACAGAATATTGCCTCAAATCACGCACCAGGGATGTGCTCTACGTAGATGCTAGACCTCATGTGGAATTTAACTAACAACCACACCTTTCAAACCGAAACACAGAAATGCTGCTTGGTGGCAGAAAAAGTTCTTCGCCGGACGAGCCCTTTACAAATAGGACTCTCAAGATTAGGACTGTTTTACTGGCAGTTACTTACCCTCTTATTCATAATCCCTGCCATTTTATAGCGGCTCAATAGAGTATTATTGTCACTGTCACTTTCATGCCAACGAAAAGATACATCAACAGACTTATCGGTCTGATAAGCTATTGTGCGCGCTCGAAGACCATTATGAATAAGGGCCTACGGCTATAAGGCATCGTTTAGTTTTTCAATGCTAATTTAGTTTTTCAAAGTTTTTCTTACACCTGGTTTGAAATTCTTGCAGGTCTCCAAAAAGAACCTAATGGAGATAGTAAAAAAACTAATGATCCACATGGAGCGGGCGGAAGGTACGCTGTACCGCGACGAGCTCTTGACGCGAATGATAGAGATCTGCTCTCAGAACAACTACCAGCATGTCGTGGACTTCGAGTGGTACGTCACTGTGCTCGCCGAGCTCACTGAGATGGAGACCAGTGCTAAACATGGTAAGCATCACTCTAATAACATAAATGTGAAAGCTTGGATATATGTATACAGGGTGTCCTGGAACTCATCGTCAAGCCGAAACGGGGCGACAGGATTGATTGTAAACATCATGAGAAAATACAGAAAAAAGAATTATTTTTTATCCCAGAAAAATGTATGGTTCCGGTGGGACAAATTGCGGGGCGGTCGAGGGAACGGTGGTGTTTCAGGAGGGGGGGTGTCTAATGAGAAGGGATCGGGAACAGATAGACAATATTTTTCCCAAAGATTTTATAATGTCCCAAAAGTTATTCTCCGAGCGGGATTTGAACCCGCGACCTTCCCCTTGATACGGGGGGCTGCGCTACCAACTGCGCCACCGGAGTAAAAATTACAATATTTTTAATCGCGGCCGGGTGCATCTACATACTCAATATATATACATACTTGGTCCATACTCAAGATGCAATATTTGAGTTTGTACCTAAAAATCACTTTCTTGACAGAAATTTCGATTATCTTTATGATTATTTTTTATTTTACAAACATTGCATCTTGATTTTGGACGAAGTGTAGTAAGGTGTACATTATTTAAGTAGTAATATATTGAGTTTACAATGATGGATGAGTGGTTTCGCAGGCGCTATAATAGCGGGCCAGCTGACGGAGGTGGGCGCGCGCGTGGCCGAGGTGCGTGCGTTCTGCGCGCGCGAGTGCGCGGCGCTGTGCGCACGGGCCGCCGCCGCGCCGCCCGGCCCCGCCTCGCGCGAGGTGCTCTACGCCGCCGCGTTCGTACTCGCAGAGTACTGCACGTCAGTATACACATGCATACATACATCCTATCCTACTAATAATATAAACGTGAAAGTTTGTAACTATGGATGGATGTTTGTTACTGTTTCACGCTTGAACGGCTAAACCGGATCTGGATAAAACTTGGCAGAGAGATACATTATAGTCTGGAATAACACATAGGCTACTTTTTATCCCGTGGGAATACCGGGATTTAAATCAACGCGGGTGAAACCGCGGGGCGCAACTAGTACATTATAATAGCGGGCGGCTCCGTCGGTAGAGATAAACCATTCTAAAAATGGACGCCCCTCTACCTGCCTTCACCCACACAAGCAAATGAGGTGTATAGACGCAATATACATTCAGTCAAAAAAGTATCGGGAATGGACAATTTGTCTATGGTTCCCAATTCAATTTTTTGTTTATTTTTTTGCTGTTTGATTGGCACAACTGTTTTCCATTTTGGCGCGGATTTTGAGTTGAATCTGTTGTTTATATTTATTATAGTGCTGTTTTTAGTTAGATCATTCTAAGGTGTACTGCGAATTTCACTATGGACAAAAATATCGAACAAAGAGTTTGTCTTAAATTTTGCATCGCCAACGGAATTTCGTGCTCGGAGTCACTGAAAATGTTACAGAAGGCTTACGGTGAATCGACTTTATCAAAAACACGTGCTTTTGAGTGGTACAAAACGTTTAAAAGCGGTCGAGATGTGATAGAAGATTTGCCTCGCTCTGGTAGGCCATCAACATCTTCAACTGAAGTTAACGTCGCAAAAGGGAAGGAATTAGTGACTGAAAATCCTCATTCGAATTTGAGAGAGATAGCCGCGGAACTTTCTGTGTGTCACGAGTCGATCCGCACCATTTTAAATAATCACTTGGGTATGAAACATGTTGCTGCTCGGCTAGTCCCAAAAGACTCAATCGCATAAGAGTCGCTGAAGACATGCTAGAACGAGTGAATTCCGACCCAACATTCAT
This sequence comes from Plemyria rubiginata, assembly GCA_963576535.1. Taxonomy (NCBI): domain Eukaryota; kingdom Metazoa; phylum Arthropoda; class Insecta; order Lepidoptera; family Geometridae; genus Plemyria; species Plemyria rubiginata. Next base: position 7,423,895 of record OY754908.1, on the reverse strand, counting down.
GAAACGCATTGTTACTGGTGACGAGACGTGGGTTTACGAGTTTGACATGCAAACTAGTCAACAGGCTTCGGAGTGGCGCCTCCCAACTGAACCGAAACCGAAAAAACCACGCCAAAGTCGATCAAAAGTTAAAGTCATGTTGACTGTTTTCTTTGACTATCGAGGTGTTGTGCACTCGGAATTCTTGCCGGAAGGTGAAACGGTAAATAAAGAATATTATTTGAGCGTTATGCGGCGTTTAAGAGAGCAAATTCGGCGAAAAAGGCTTGATTTGTGGAAAGACAATTCTTAGATTTTGCATCACGATAATGAGCCTTTGCACAAGGCCATAATTGTAAACGAATTTTTGACCAAAAACTCAACAAATACTATCGAGCAACCACCTTATTCACCAGATATGGCTCCAGCCGACTTCTTCCTTTTTCCTAAACTCAAATTACCACTTCGTGGCACACGTTTTCATTCGGTAGAAGACATAAAGGAGAATTCGCGACGAGAACTGAACTCAATTCCGGAAAAAGCGTTTAAAAAATGTTTTGATGATTGGACTATACGTTGGCGTAAGTGTATCGTTTCTGAAGGAGCATACTTTGAAGGCGATAAAATAAATTTAGATTAATAACTAACATTTTGTGTATTATTGATCTTTTCCCGGTACTTTCTTGACAGAGTAGTATGACACCTGATAATTTTATTCGTCATTTTTTCCCGCCAGACATGAAAGTGTCACTTTCACGTTCGGCGGGAAACTGAATAACGAATGAAATTGCTTGTTGGCATGTATTGCATCTATACACCTCATTTGCTTGTGTGGGTGAAGGCAGGTAGAGTGGCGTGCATTTTTAGAATGGTTTATCTCTACCAATCTAGTGGTTGTTCCCTGCAGTGAGGAGAGTGTGATGCGCGAGTCGATATCCCCTCTGCTGGCGTGCGCGGGCGTGGGCGGCGCGGCGCACGTGCGCGCGCGCGCCGTGTGCGCTCACGCCGCGCTCAAGCTCACCGTCAAGCTGCTGCAGGCGCACGAGCGCGCCGGCGGAGACATCGTCTCAGCCTGCTCCGTGAGTACCTACAACGATAAACACAACACCACATTAGTACTACATATTGCTTTGTTCAAGTTAATTTATATTTAACAATGGACTTCCGCAAAGTCACGCCTGAGTCAATTAACGACACCACATGTTAAAAGAGTAAGAAGTAAACATTTTCTTAAACATGCATAATGTATTTAGATTTATAATTTAGTCTTGCTAGGTTTAGAGCCTGTCCAGAAGGCGCGTTTGACGCGCGAGTCCACTCGCACGTGAAACGCTAGCTTCTGCACGGGATGCATGTAGCTCGGTTACGCGCGTAAGCCTACGCGCGTAAAACGCGCTTTCTGGACAGGCTCTTAAGGTATCTTGAGTTGGTACTTATGTACCAACTTATTTGCCTAGGTACTTAAGATGTAGGTATATGTCTAATAAAATACACCGCCGTCAATTCTGATGTGTTTATATCCTTCCAAGGTTGCCTGGAAGAGATCGCTCTCAGCGATAAGGTCGCCTATTGTTTTTTTATGTTATGCTTTAACCCTGTACTATGTTTCTGTGTGATGAACAATAAAGATTTATCTATCTATCTATTTCAGATAATCCGCAACACCATAGAGGGCTTGAAGCCGCTTCTCTGCAGCGAAGACATGGAGGTGCAAGAGCGGGCGCACAACGGCTCTGCCTTGCTGTCCATAGCGCTGCATCATTTCAACAATGATGATGATGATGAAACGGACATGCCACTTGTAGAACATGAAAGGTAAACTAAGTTGTACTTAGTGTCAATTCACACCGTGACGGCAGCGAAGCGGCCGGCATTTTCGGTTTAATCTTATATGATTTCGTATACCCACAAAAAAAAAAAAGTGGAAAGTAGTAAAGATATCCTGCCCGAAATGGCGCTGGCTAACTTTGTTATATGATTTTCTTCCATTCTCAGGGCATGACTCTTCTTTTTAATTAGTAATTGATATTTCAGTAACGGCCTGGATGAGATCAATGAAGGGGATATAAACGGCTCAGGTTTTCCGGGATTCAGTGGGGGCCTGATCGACGAGCTAGCGGACATGTTCGATGGTGAACTGAAGCCTGTCGCGCCGAAGGCTCAGAAGAAAGTGCCCATGCCGGCAGAGTGAGTATCCAAACACACTTACTAATAGTAGTAGTAGTACCAGAGAGTACTATATAACTCACGCTGACACGGACTATCAACTGAGGGTAGTTGTTGAAACTGCCATGACTTCTCGACGACGGTAGATAGTTTTATACCCTCTGCCTGCGACCACGGCTATCGCGAAGTTGCTGAAACGTCATGAAAATAAATAAAGTAATACGCGATAAATAAATAAACGTTTAATATTTAATTTACTCATTTTATGTTCAGTACATAGATAATCAGTTGTCCGAACTTGTTGGGATTTATCACGCAGTCGTTCGTTCCCTATTTGACGTACGCCGATTTGACGGAGAAAAACGTATTCAGTGTAAGCACTCAATTCGTACAAACAGTACTTGTAAGTACGAACACATTCGTGTCCAAAGTGAGCACGCTTTAAGTTTGCAATGAATCTTATCTTTATCTTATTCTACAGCTTGAATCTGGATCAGTGGTTGTCTCGCGACAGCTGGTCCTCCGAGAGCTCCAGCTCCGAGGAGGAGACGACGGGCGCCGCCGCCGTGTTCGCGCCGCGCGTCGACGCGCGACCCACGGCGCAGTTCACGCCGGAGGAACTCGACATGGTAACTAACTATACACACTCTGTGTCACAAATGTATGTTTAAGAAAGTGTAAATACTCTTAAATATTATTCTTTCTCAATACAGTAAACTTCGAACAACATTCACACGTGTACAACACTATTCTTGCTACAAAGATTTTGTGATCTTTACACCATTCTAGACTGTATTTTGCTAGCACAGAGCCCAGTTTGGAAGAGCAATAACATCCTACCGTCATACAGTGTAAACTAGTACGGAGGGTGAGACTTGATTGACCAGCGACTTTGTTTACAGGCTTACCTACAATTGTACAGAATAACCAAACTACTGACACAATAATAATTTATGTTTACTAATCATAGTACCTTCTTACTATAATATCATAATTTTAGTTACTTACTTAAGTGTCCTATTAATTAAGCCTAGTTCATACCTATCTACATTTACATTATAATTTAAGCACCTACCTATTTGTAAGTCTGTAACACAAGATGTTTAATAAATAAATAAATAAATAACTCTAACCACAAATCAGACGCGGGCGCGGATCCTTCTTCTTCTAATTTAAGAGCAATGCTCTTGTCGGCGTAATTGATGCATTTCTCTCCAGGTGTTTCTTTTTAGGGCAACCTCCTTTTTTGGCGCGAATCCAGCCCTCAAATAATATATTTTATGCAAAAAAACTGCCTTCAAATAGAACAAGCCAAAAGAGAGGAACCAAGCCTTAAGTTTCTTGCCAGTACTTCAACAGGCTTTGGTCTCGTGGAACGGGCACCTCTAATTTTAAGACGTTTCAATGTGATCCTTGTGATTTTATTGATTTTACCTTTTGACTTTGAGACCGAAAACAAAATTTATAACACTATTTCTACTAACTATACAAAAAGTTAGTATTTTATTTTTAACTAGCTGACCCCGCGGCTTTGCTCGCGCCAAGGAATTCAAAGTTTTATACAAACTTTCATCCCCTATTTAGCCCCTTGGGGGTAGAATTTATCAAAATCCTTTCTTAGCGGATGCCTACGTCACAACATCTACCTGCATGCCAAATTTCAGCCCGATCCGCCCAGTGGTTTGGGCTGTGCGTTGATAGATCACTATGTCAGTCACCTTTGAGTTATATATGTTTAGATTTTAATAGCTCGCGAGGTCTTTTACATGGCAGTGCCTTTTATGTTACGAGTAAACTATCTGCGCCCCGCGTAGTTTTAAATCCTTGTATTCCCACTGGATAAAACGCCGTTATGCTTTTCCAGATTAGATCTATGTGCCAAATTTCATCCAGACACGTTCAGCCGTTCTGGCGTTAACGAAGTAACAAACATCCAAACTTTCACATTGATATTAGATTATTGATGAATGTTTTATTTTTAGCTGCGCGAGGCAAGAAGGCAGGAGCAGGCGAACAATCCGCACTATCTCAAGGACGACTCGCCGCGCAGCTATCAGCAAGAAGATATTCCGATCGCGGAAATCGCGCTTGAAGTTCCACTACAAGTGCACAGTACGTCACTACATTTACTAACATTGGTTACCCCTCTCTCTCTCTCACTAGCATTCGTGAGAAGTATTGATAAACGCCGCCATTTAATTATATTTTATTGACGCGATAAACTCATTCCACCATCTCCATTCCACCACAGGACAAGTAGTCGTACGGCTCAATACCAATATAGGTATAATATGTTCTAAGTTATATTCATCTTATCAAGTTAAATACAGGATGCGTGAGCCAAAACTGACGTAATACTCTACTTTACAGCCAAAAGATCTGATAAGTACTTACTGACACGGGAAAGCTCAACCAAGAAGAAGAAGGAAAAACGACAGACGAAGAAACGAAAGAGCAAAAAGGAGAAGTTTACTTCGGAGTCCGATAGTGAAGGTGAGATCTCACTCATAATGAATCAATTCCTATCTTTAGATGTGTGTCTGTGTGTTTGGAACCCTAGTCTTCTTGGAACTGTAATGGCTGAAATGATATCAATAAAATTATTTTGTGACCGTAGGCTAGTTTATATTCGCGTTCTTAGGCAGCGAAACCGGGGGCGGAAGCCAAACATTACTGAAATATGGATTAACATAGTTTTGTAGTTCTTTGTTCCATTTCATAGTTTTGTTTTGTTTGTATTTTTATTTCACAGTTCTGTGCAGGCAATAAGGCTACTTGTATTATCTACAACGAATATTTTTCTGGCACAGAAACAACCATGTTGAATATTTCCTAAAGTATTGCGGCTTGGCTTTGCTGCCAAGTTGTAAAACTCTTGGCAAAACGCTGTTCTTTGTGTTAATACAAAGAAATACAATTATTGTAACTCAAATATCTGCGTGCTTAGAATTACACCTTGTATTGCAATGACAAATTCTGCGGATGGAAATACTGCTTTACAAAGAACTTCTGTATAGTATATTTCTGCTCAATGACTATGAATATCTCAGAGATAGCCAGAGGCAGGTCTAAACATTATCCTTTTGCACATGTCCTATAAACATATTTTTACTAGTTGCGCCCCGCGATTTCACCCGCGCAGATTGAAATCCCGGTATTCCCACGGGATAAAAGTAGCCTATGTGCTACTCCAGACTATAATCTATCTCTCTGTCGTTTCATCCAGATCCGTTTAGCCGTTCCGGCGTGAAAGAGTTACGAACATCCATCTATACTTACAAACTTTCGCGTTTATAATAGTAGTAGGATACTACGTGCTGATTGCCAAAGCAGATGGCCCACCTGATGTTAAGTAGTAACCATCACCTATAACATAGCATTGCCTTGCTAGTTTTTACAAAAAAAGTATGTAAGTAGTATATCAGCTATCTGGTTCCCATATCACAGGCTTTGGCTTAGTTTGGGGCGAGATAGTGCTGTGTGTAAATGTCCACCAATATAAAAAAAATTGTACCCATAACACAAGCTTTGAGTAGCTTACTTTTGGGCTAGATGGTGCTGTGTGGATTGTCCATCATATTTATTTATTTATTGTACAGATGAAGTGTTATCGCGGCCGAAGGTGGCCGAGGGAGGCGAGTTGCCGGAAGGCGCCGCCGCCTCCGACGACGAACCGCCGCCGCTGCCCGACGATCCGCACAGAGCGCTCGACCTAGACTTGGACCAGTGAGTAGTCATTCATATCTATTTATTAACTTATTAATAACTGATACAGGGCGTCCCACGGATATGCCACATGGAGGGAAAGCACCTTGAATATTGTAGATGAAACATTTTACTGAAAGAAGACATTATTTGAATTTGAAAAATAAAAAATAATAAATAATGCTGGACAATCCACACAGCACTATCTAGCCCCGAAGTAAGCTATTCAAAGCTTGTGTTATGGGTACTAGATAACTGATATATTTAATACGTTATATACTTACATAAATAGATATTTTTTATTATACATAGAGAACACCATCGGAACAAATTTCTGCAGATCGTACACAAATTTGTTCCAAGGCGGGAATCGAACCCGCAACTTCTAGCGTCGCAGGCAGGCTCTCGCCCGCTGCGCCACAGAGGTCGTCAAACAACATAAACAAAAACAATATAAATAAATAAATATAAACTGCGTTCATAGATATTCAAATAATTACACGGTTGAACCGGGAATCTAACCCGTTACACGAGAAAAATAATCACCGTAAATAAATAAATAATCACAATAATCAGCTTTATCATACCGATAGAAAAGGCTTCATCTTAAAGATTATTTTTTGCTAAATAACTTAGTGTCAGAAACAAAAGGAAGACCATGAATTTTAACATTTTTTGTACAAAATTAATCAATTTATCAATGCTCAAAATTAGTCCCTCCCTGTTGAATACAAAGTCGCACTCTTTTGATTATTCTCGCTCGCGATTTCGCTCCTTGTCGATTTTTTAAATCTTGTTGAGGTGGATATTTAGAATGGAATGTCTAAGTTCTGCTTGTAGCTCGTGGACACTTTCATACAGGTTCTTGTAAACTAAATTTTTTCATTTTTCTGAAGAAACTTTCACATCAAATATTAAAATTAATGTTCTTCCTTTTATTTCGAATAGAACTATGTCATGTGACTTTTGTTTTATTTATTTTAGACCTCTACGTGAAGAAGAAATTCTTGCCACCAGGATAAGCCAATATCCATCACCTGATGCTGTCTTTCTAGAATTGCCTATGGTATCTAAAAAGAAGTCTTCTGACAAAGTGACAGACGATAAACTCGGAAAAAAGAAAAAGAAGGAAAAGAAATCCAAAAGCAAGGTCGATCTAATATTACCAGAATTGGCTAAAGATGCTGATACTTTATTAGTAGATTCTAAGTCGAATGGCAAGAAACGTTCCAAGTCGAGCAAGGCTGCAGAGGAAGCTGTTCATGAAACTAAGGTCACAAAGACTGATAAACATAAGAAATCTAAGAAAAAGACAGATGATAAAGATTTGAAGAAGAAGAAGGCTTTGAAGACAAAAATTGGTAAGTTTCCAGATTAACAGACTTACCTACTCCTGAAAACTGAAACAAGGCGTTGAGACTTTCAGACCATACTTCTCCATCTACTACTATTTGCAGTTGTTAGAAGTACATAGCCGTATGTGTCTCATAATGTATACATTATGTCCCTTACCTTTCTGTTCCTACTAACAACTAAAAGAAATGATGCAGCTCATGAAAAAAACAGTGAATTCTGATGTAATTCATTGTGTTGGTTTTTCCGTTTCAGATAAACACGAGACAAAAATTGGATATGAAGAAGCGTTAGGTATATCTACGCCTAGTAAGGAAGTAGTATAGTTTAAAGATATCTACCTATTATAAACAATTATAATACTTATTTTTCGTCTTGTCACATTACTCATACTATCTCAGTGCAATTGTTGATTTGAACAATCTAGTTAAGTTTTAATATATAAGTTGTCGTTGCTTAAGTTTCGTTATTTTCAGTATCCAGAGTCAACCATGTCCATTAAGTCTTAACTAACAATATATCTATTATAATATATATGTGTGTAATGTAATCATGTACAGTTTATTAAAAATGATTTATCACAAAATTCATTTTATTTATGATTAAATTAAAAAAATGTAATCAAACAAAATCTATGTAGGTAGCCTGAATAAATTATAAACATGCTAGTTAGTAATTTTGATAGTTTATGGACAATTTTTTTAGGAAGGTACAAAAAAAATATTTGATATAAAATTTACAAAAGATTATAAACTGTCCATTCGCAATTTTAAACGTATCGAAAATAAGAGGTAGGTTTACTTATGGTTGTTACGTTATCTCCTTCTTCTATATCTTCCAGGACATGGGCCTTTACCGCCTCCGCCACCGCCCGGCTTCTTGTAAGACATAGCAACCTAAAAAAACAATAGAAACGCAATACTCTAATAAAATACTAGGGTGAGATAATTTACATAAGGCCACTGCAACACATCTATTTGATGTACATATCAACGTGAATCTCTAGTATCCTTCTAATATTATAAACGCGAAGGTTTATAAGTATGGATGGATGGATATTTGTTACTCTTTCACGCCGGAATGGCTTAACGGATCTGGATGAAACTTGGCATAGAGATAGATTATAGTCTGGAATAGCACATAGGCTACTTTTTATCCCGTGGGAATACCGGGATATAAATCTGCGCGCGTTTAGGTATTAGGTAGTAGTAGTAATGTTGGTAGGCGTAGTAACCTAACGTATCGTATGGTAGTTTGTGGAACCTAATAAATTACTAATGCAACTAGTTTAAAAAAACTACAGATCAGATCTAAGATAATTTATTAGCGCATGACAGACTTGAAGCCAAAAAAATAAATGGATACTCAATAGATAACACAGTCGTAGGTATTATATATCATGTATGTTAACAAAACCAACATTGTTGTACTTATATTGCAAATGAAATAATCTACATCTAGTAAATAGATATTCATAACGAGGTGAGCGCCCGTGTAACTAGAGCTACACGCTTTTAAATAAAATACAGTTAGTTATTTACAAAGAAAGTGTTAAGAATTACATATTTTACAGAATAATTTGACTTATTGCATTGATACATGTATACAGGCAGCCCCGAAAGGTGCCTATGAAAATTTATATAAAAATAAACACACAAAATATCTGATAATAAGTAAGCAGTACTTTAACGGCGATAACAATACTTCAAAAGTTTGCTGCATTTCCATGCATCACTAACATAATCATGGAATGCAGCGTCAATCAATATTTGAACTTAATAGCAAAATCAACAACTACAATGGTCACTTATTCTAAATGGTATTCAATAAATAGTAACATGATGTTAAACCTAAATCTACCTACATAAACTGATATACAACCCGCAATAACATTGTCCCTTGCAAATTTCTTGCATTTTCTAAGAAATATGGGGATATTTAGATACTTCACAACAATAGCATAAAACGACAATTGCATGAACTCTTAAATCACATTAACGTTCACAGCTTTCTTATAAAATTGAATAGTGAATAACAACATACCTATCTAAATTTTATTGTAGTGCTAATACTTTCCTAAGAAGCGGATTACATTGAAGATTATTATAGGGTGCATTACAGATGACGATGAGAACTATCCAAGTGCATATAAGCAGGTAAAAATTCGAAAGACGATAAATGGTATGATCGGTTACTGAAGGTAATGATGACATGAGTAATGAGAAGAAATACTGTTTCTACTTTTCGAGGAAGGGTTTAGGGATGTCGAATTGAACCTCAACGCCAGCCTTCTTGGCGAGAGCGACGATCTCGGAGAGTTGGACGACAAGCGCCGCAGCCTCGTCTAGGTCGTCCCTAGGAACGATTCGAAGTCCTGACTCAGCAACCAATTTCCTCGCCTCTGTGACTTTCGTGCCCTGTAAATTACCAACAATAAATCCATCAGTCACGTATTTTAACGCTGTTTAGCGACATCATTATTATATGTTATGCAATCAATGATGACGGTTTGTAGGTACTTGGGTAGTTTCTGGAAAGTCCAAAAATATCTCATCTAGATAAATTCAAGATTATCATAGTGTTATCATTGTTAACATGCATACAAAAAATCTTTCTTAGGTTTGATTTTATTTTGAACAAGCTGATCCCGCGGCTTTGCTCGCGCTCGTTTTCTTTGAAAATCTCAACTTTCATCCCCTATTTTATCCCCTTGGGGGTAGAATTGATCAAAATCCTTTCTTAGCGGATGCCTACGTCATAACATCTGCATGCCAAATTTCAGCCCGATCCATCCAGTGGTTTGGGCTGTGCATTGATAGATCACTGTCAGTCAGTCACCTTTGAGTTATATACAATTTAGATAAGATTTTTTGTTGTCTTTGTCTAAATTAAGTTATTAAATTCTATCAATTATCCTGGTCCTACGATATGTAGCTAAGACCGATGTGTCAACATAATAGTAATATGTAATAAGGTGTTGGTACATAATAGTATATTTGGGTGCTTGGTTTGCTAAGTGGTCTTTAATAAAATATCCGCCAATTTTTATTGATTTATACTAATTAGGTTGGTGATACTGATAATATTAAAAGATGTAGTTTTTATTTTAAAAATGTTACTTTTACAGAAATATTTTTTTTTACTAACCTGAAGACGGACAATGACAGGGATCTGAATGTTGAGGGTCTTGGCAGCATTAATGATACCCTCAGCGATGACGTCACACCTCATGATACCGCCGAAGATATTCACCATGATAGCAGATACTTTCGGGTCAGATAAGATGATCTTGAAAGCTTCCTGCAATAAAAATGCATCAAGATATTTTAATTATTGTTTCTAGGATTATGCCAGATAGAATGCTAGAATATTTTCATGCTGCAAATAAAAATTTACAAAATAGAATACTAACTGGTTTCCTCACGATGTTTTCCTTCATTGTTTAAAAGCACTGGCATTGTGCATATAAATTTTTCGATAGAAAACTAAAATAATATTGTACAAGTCATTCATTTATACAATATTATTTTTAAATGTCACCCTAATATTAAATTGACTCTTTATCTTACCGAAACAGCCTGAGCCGTGGCGCCGCCGCCGACGTCGAGGAAGTTAGCTGGATCTCCACCATACAACTTGATGATGTCCATAGTGGCCATGGCAAGTCCAGCGCCATTCACCATGCATCCAATGTTTCCTAGAGGTCATTATAATTAATAACATTAATAAATCTCAAGCATTTAATCAAGAGTGGCCAAATACACCCAATTGGTTGCTCATTTATTTGTTCCTGAAACTCAATTCTCTAAAACAGCTTAAAAAAATGATAGTCATCACACAATTCAATTAATAAAAATAACAAAGAACAAAACCTTGCCATGACTGGCAGACAATGCAATTGGCATTAAGTCCTCCTAGCACATTTCTTTGTGTGAATGTTTTAAATAAATAAATATTCACAAGCGTTATAGCCAATCTAGGTTCAACTTAGCAAAATAAAACGTAATAGCATTAAGCTTTTTATACGTGATGGTTACCACTTAACATCAGGTGGGCCATATGCTTGTTCCATCAACTAGTTGTATAAAAAAATGTGAGTGAAGTCGCGGACAGTAGCTAGTAAATATTACCATCCAAAGCGATGTAGTTCAAGTTATATTTAGCTGCCTCTATTTCCTTGGGATCTTCTTGTGTTATGTCTCTGTATTCGAAAAGTTCCTTCTGCCTGAATTCAGCATTGTCGTCAAACCTGAACTTGGCGTCCAGGCAGAAAACTGAAAATTGTAACTTTATAATATTGCAACTAATGATCTAGCTTGATATTTTCGACTGGGCATTAAATTCCGTAAGTCAGTAAACACTTTAATTGTACTTAAAAATAGATAGCATATTGATAAGCTGACACAAAGTTCTAACAGAATAAACCAAGTTACATAAACATACAGAGATAGTATGCTAACAGAGCAAGTTACTCAAAACCAAAACGGTCTTTATTCAGTACAATCACAGGGATCACTTAGAACTACAGTTACTATACATACAGACAGAGACAACAGGAACTCAATGCTTTGTTCAATTACAAGCTACAAAGTACATTCAATTGCAATCAATCAATGTAATAATATGTTTGTACTTACAATCGCCAGAGAGTGCATCCTCTGCATATGGGTTGATTTCAATCAGTAAGGCATCTTTCTTTAAGAATAGCTCATACATCTTTTTGATCATACCAACTACATCTGCTAAATGTTCTTCCAGACCAATCTATAAATTTCAATAAATATCAGAAATTACAATTAGTAGTTAATGGACAGCTAAGAATAATGTTGACTAAAGGATTGGAGTATACTAACTCTACTGAGAGATCTGAAGAGATATTTCCCGTGCCTGAAAAGCCTGAAAGTTGTAAAGCAGTTTCAATCCTACTTCCATCTAGATAGATGGAAGTTTGTTACTCTTTCATGCCGAAACAGCTGAATGGATCTGGATGAAACTTGACAGAGAGATAAATTATAGTCTGGAATACCACATAGGCTACTTTTTATCCCATGGGAATACCGAGATTCAAAACTGCGCGGGTGAAACCGCGGGGCGCAACTAGCAAAGTATATTATTGTAACCTGTCTATAAAAAGATTTTGAGATATTAGTCCTATACCTTAAGCAATGTACCAATGCAATACTAGAATTAATGAATAGAAGTAAATTAGTGAGACATAACAATGATAAGTTAAATCACCTTCTTAACAACACGGCTAATCTGCTCATCAGACATGCCCTTCATTATATCAATGGGTTCATATGTAATCGCTTCTGGGCTTTCAGCAGCCACATCCTCAATATTGACACCTCCTTGTGAGGAAGCAATGATCACAGGACCCTGCCATTAAAACAAAAAAGTTAAAGCAAGCTTCTTTTTCTTGAATTATAAAAAAAATTACAAACGAAATCTACATACATTGAAACTGCGTTCCATCATGATGGCTATATAGAACTCTCGGCGAGGAAATTTGCGCTCAGTAACCATGACCATGTTACAGATACGGCCCGCAGCCCCTGTCTGCTTTGTCACTAAAAGTTGTTTCAGCATCTTGCTAGCGATGTCTCCCGCAATCTCAGGCCTGAAGTTATGTATAGTATTATCCTACTACTATTATAAACGCAAAAGTTCGTAAGTATGGATGGATGGATGTTAGTTACTCTTTCACATCAGAATGGCTGAACGGATCTGGATGAAACTCGGCAGAGAGATAGATTATAGTCTGGAATAGCACATATGCTACTTTGTATCTCGTGGGAATACCGGGATTTAAATCTGCGCGGGTAAACCGCGGGGCGCAACTAGTTATTTATACAAACATCAGCCAGTACCTAGGTATGTTCTTTTATTGTAATAACACATTCTTTACATTCACTGGTATTTTCGGCATTTAGCACAACCATCACCATCAATCCAATTTTGGCTTGCACATCTGAACATTTGTGAAAATCTCTGAATGTAATGAAAAATTATGTGTGAGCAAGAATGTTTGATGGAAAACAGTAGAAACAAATATTTTTTTTAACATTCAGGACATTATAAAAAAAAGATCTTTGTGATTTCCTTGTGAGTAGTAAAATCTATAAAAAATTTGCAGTAGAAACTTACGTCTCAACCATACGAACACCACCTTTGAGGCCTGATTTAAATGTTCCCTTTCCTCTACCACCGGCAAGTACCTAAAATCATAATATGAGTTTATCAACTGTGATAAATTCATCGAAATTTACTAGACTCTAGGTAGACCTAGTTGCCCATTTTACTTACAGACTTGACCCAGTAGTTTCAGAGGTTTTGTAATGATTGGACTTCTTAAAGGAGAATAATGTAAAAACTAAGATAGTAAACAGTCAGCTGTATGTGTGGCTAGCACTTTATAACTTACCTGAGCTTTCAGTACTATATTTTTAGAATTTAGGTCTGTGGCAAACTTGACCACATCTTCCTTGCTCTTGGCCACATTAAATTTGGGCACAGGGATGCCTGCATCACGTAACAGGGTGTAGCTGACATATTCATGTACATTCAGGTTGCGGACTTGCTGTTTGCTTGGTATGTTATTGGCTGCAACACCTGCCAAAAGCTAAAACAAGATCTTTGAATAAATGAGGTGTTTTTGTAAAATGGACTGTGGGAAGGTAAACAAAAATCACTGATGAGTCCGTGCGTAATATGGATTTTAGCGGTTCGTGGATAGTTCTGGTTAAAATAAATAAATTTTGAAGAAGAACTCATGATAGGAGCTTGTGAACATTATTTTACAGTCTCGATGACGTAAGGTCACATCGGAGCTGAAAACGACAAGGTCAATTTATAAATAATTTCTAAGTTTACAATCAAGGTTCATTATTTTGGTTGGTCATGTAGGTTTTGAAAGCTATTAGTGTAAATTTGATGATACAATGTCATGATTATTTTTGATTGGAATTTGCGAAGAATCTTTCGATTATAATTGTTTTCAATCGAGAAGTTTATAAAATGCGTCATAAAGTGTCCCGTATACGCGAATTGAAGTCCCCTGCGTTTTAATAAATGGTAGAAACAAATCCACGCACCTTATTTCCATTTTTTACAATTAAATTTTCCACTAGAGCAAAGGACCGAGGTAGCAGAGTCGCCATTTTTACGGACTGCGGACGGCGGGCGGCGTGGACGCGCGTATTATATACTCTTTGCTTCGGACGACCACCCTGACGCAACAAGGAACGTCAAAAATTTTGTATGGACTTTAACATGGCAAAAAATGGCTGATTGACTGATTTGACTTGACTGACACTGATTGAATGGAACGAATGATCGTTCCATTCAATCAGTGTTCTCTTGTTCTTTCACAACTCACTCTCTTCTTCGTCTGTCTGCCTTGTTTACTTGTAGCTTCCACTCGTATTTTGTTTGTTTTTGTAAATTTCTAGCAGATTTATCAATAATTACGTCCATAAATGTGAAATTGATCGTTATTGTTTAGTGAACGTAATATTTTACGGCGATACCACCAAAAAACGATTCATAACGTGCGAAATTGTGGAGATCAAGCGAGCCATAAAATTATAGAAAAAGGAAGTCTAGTTTCTTTGGATGAGGCTCGGTAAACATTGAATTAGATATTTTAGTGAATACAATCAAAGAACAAACAACATGCATCGTATTGAAAAGAGATTTTAGGGATTTACTAGGTAAATACTGAATATTCGTGTTATCACTATAACACGAATATGTACATAACTGTGTCGGACAGTTCTTTCTATGCTAATATCGTATTATAACGTGCACATCTAGGAGGCTACATACACAGTCTTACAAAATGGGCTTTCCGCGGTGGCTAATAGCAATCAAGTATTTGTTTTTGTGAAATTAATTTTTTTTCCCTACTAAATGCACAAATTCATGATTATCGGGTTATATATTATAAAGTATATATATATATATATTGCGGATGCTACCAAAGTAAAAATCCATGCTAAAGATGAAAAGATTAGTACCCACTACCGATATTAGTGAGCCCTCGGTCACATACTTACTGTGGTAACAGTTACGGCTTTGATGACATACCTAATAATTATAATATTGTAGACACTTACAATAACAAGTTTACTGATGTTGATTTGTTCGCAATGTCTGAACCTATATTTAAGAGAACTTTAAAAAATATGCTACTTAATGTCTAAATATACAACATGAATTGCTGCACACGCTTATTATTATTATTACTATAAAAACATTTTTCTTTTATTACAAACTTTTACTGCAACATAACTTAACTTTTTATTTCAAAAACTTAGCTTCACAACAACTTCTTTTACTCTTATTTATTCTTAGTAATCCGTAGATAACGTAGTTGGTTGTACATTTACTCATACAATCTTTAGTAACAATAAGTAAATTAAGATTACAATTTATCAAGTGTTTGTTATTCCAAATAAAGTAAAATAAAAAAATTAAAATAATAAGAACTGCGAGACTGTGAAAGTAAGTTGGTTTTTATATTTTGCCCTCATATTAGGTACCCACTTATTCAGAAACAAAAAATCGATGCTAAAGATGACAATAAGTGGGAATTGCAAATAGCATAATAAGTTTGTACTGTTAAAATTATTATAACCTTTTTAAGAATATGACGCGAATTAGTCTTTTAAACTTATGCTCTAGGTACAATACTTCTTAAAAAAACTACTGGAAATTAATAAAAAATACTTTAAATAAATAAATAATGCTAAATATACTAAATATACTTTGTTACAAAACATGTCAAGGAAACCGTGTCCGTCCTGCTAATACTAAAAATTATAATAAATGAAAAAACAAATTCATAAAATGAATAGGTATATGTACAAAAATTATATGTACTAATGCAAAAAGTTTTTTAATTCATATCAGATCTATAATTAAGTCCAACCTAGGACTTCAGGACCTAGGTTGTACTTAAACGTGGATTCAGTCAATAAATGGATTACAAAAAAACCTCGATTTCGATGTCGCATATTTTATCGATATCGATATAAAAGCGAGTGCCGTCGCGCAGCACTATATAGGCTGATAGGTTGGTAAAACTGTTAATGTTTGACGTACATATTCGTTGTGTTGGTATTGAAGTGCCATGTAAAAGGATCCCATTGTCTCTCATTGGCTCTTTGCTAAGTCCCGCCTCTTCTCGTAGTTTTACATTCTCTTTGCGGACGACGGACTGACGGATGGATTAACTAACTGACAGCCAGGGTGACCATATAATAAAAGTGGCGGTGTTCACGTTCAGCCCATGTTCTAGTCTGGTTATTGTACGACATGATAATGTACAGTATTTGGTACTTAAAAAAAAAACTAACAACCTAAGAGCGTTTTCACATTATCCGATCCGATATCGGTGTCGGACGACGATAGCCGACATCCGAGAACGTAAACAGTGTTTGAGTCACTCTGCTCTTTTATATAATAATTTTCACGTTCTAAAAGTAAGCAACAACGCATAGAAGTTGAAGAATATTTAGATAACAACACAAGGAGTTCACTGACGCATTTTTGTGCAAATCCTATGGTGAATTCTTCGGAAATCTGGATCGGAATCATTTGGAGACACAAGAATTAACGGAAAAAAGCAAAACCACTAATTTGAATCACTATTAAACACAAAACCAGTGAGTACAACTTTTGATTTTCATGAGAGCATCTTCATCGAAATAAAGCCGACAGTCCCAAATCAGCTGTTTTGTTTTGTTTACCGAAGAAATGTCATGTCATGTCACTCCTGACTAGCCCATAGACAATACTCCCTCTATAAATATACGAACGTCACTGACAAGGAATTCGAATACAAGTGTCATTAAACTGAGACGGATAAGTGACCTTTGAGATTTACCAAAGAGTATATACAACTTGAGATTAAAGGCATCAAGCGACATCTACGACGAAACAAAATAGACAAAATAAAATTCCAGCGGCTACAGTGATCACCAAATCATCACTACAGGGGGCTCAAATAAATAAATACAGTTGAATGTCTAAAATGTCCAATAATGTGACAATGAGGAAAATACGAAGAAAGTCATTTCTTGATATTTCCGACATAACTACAGAAATCACACAATTTAATTCTACAATAGCAGACGGAAGCCTATTAGATATATCAACTAAAAGTATTCCTATGCCAAATGAGGGAGATACTTCAACAATTATTGATTTGAAACAACAAGTAATTGACCTAAAAAATGAGATGATAATTGCACATGAAGAAATACGAAATCTTAATATTCAATTCAGCGGCTTGAAAAATGAAATAGCCGGAAAAAATGCCCAAATAAACCTTCTTAAAAAAATTTCAACAGAAGCAGTTTCGATCTCTCCTCGAATGAATTCGGCAACCAAATCACCTTTAATGAGAAAAATAACACATATGAGGATGAAAGTCTCCCGTTCCTCCCCAATAAATATCGATCACAGCAGAGATATCAGTATTAAAGAGACTCCAACCAGGAGGGACTATAATAGCTCTACAAATAGGATCTCAAATTTACCACCAAAAACATCGATGGCTGGCGATACAGAGGCTACGAATAGCATTGGAAGCAGCGGAGTACCGAGCGCGAGCTGTGGACCAGCTCACACTGCGAAAGAAAGCTTGCCACATGACGGAGTAGAGGGAAGCACTAGTGCTAAGCCTAAAATACTCTTACTTGGCGACGAACAAGCACGAAATTTGACTGTCCAAATGATCAAAGATAGAAAAAATAAATGGAACGACAAATACGACGTGTCAGGTTTGATAAAACCCTCAGCTACCAGTAGTGAAATTCTTAATAAATTTGACGTTTCATCTCATGTCAAATGTGAATCAGATATTGTGGTGCTCGTACTTGGCTCTAATGACTCTAACCCTTTTACGATGTTCGCTAATCTATGTAACTTTATATACCGCCTACGAGACCAGAAAGTATTCATTGTTAATGTACAGTATAATCGTTATTTAAATGAGGCAAAACTTAACAACAACATTAAACTATTGACAAGAAATTACAGTAACTGCCGGTTTATAGAGATAACAAATGGCAATGATAGCATGCTACATCAAATGAGACCTGCAGATTTCATAAAAAAATTAAGCTTTAAATTAAATGTAGAAATTGATAGTTTGACGTATAAAAAGGAGTTCTTGGACAAATATGAAAATAAATCGCTAGGCATCGCAACACAGAAATATCGTTCTAATAATAATAAAAAAGGCACCATCCCATATTATTTTCACCGAATGGCTGCAAAAGCGCAAACTGTATCCAACTGCCAGGCTGAAAAAGAACCCAAAAAGGGATCAATACCCTATTACTTCAAAAAAATGAATGAAGTGACCAAAAATAAAACGTTTTTTCGTCCATAACTCGGATACGGTGGCAATCCTGCACCAGAACATTTCTGGTGCAATTAACAAGTCGGAAGAGATCTATGTTGCTCTAACAGAGCTAGACGAGCGCGGAATTAGTGTGGACGTTATATGCCTTACTGAAACGTTTATCCTCGCAGGGTGTGAGAGATTTCTAAAAATTCCAGATTTTAAATTAGCGTCATCTTACTCACGCTCTGATAAGAGACGTGGCGGGGCATGTATATTGTTAAAAACTAATTTGGAATTCAATGTAATACAATCAATAAATGACCTAGCATGTAAATACTGTTTCGAATGTACTGGAATTGAAATCTTGACATATAATTTAGTACTAATTTGCATTTACAGAACGCCGGACAGTAGCGCAACAGTATTTTTAGATAAAATGAATAATTTATTAAATAAACTGATTATGAAATACAAAAAAATTGTTCTATGCGGGGATTGGAATATAAACATCTTGAAATCCAATAAATATAGTAATGACTTAAAAAGCATTATGAAAAATTTTAATATGGAAATCCACATTAAAACCCCTACACGAGGAATATCGTGCTTAGACCTTTTCGCTAGTAATATAAAAAAAGTAGATGGCCAAGTTCACCATCTAGCTTTATCTGACCACGAGACGGGGCAAACGATTAAGATTCCCATAAAAAAAAAGAGCGAAACTATTCAGTGGTATGAAAACAGACGAGACTATTGTAGGGAAAACCAAATAAAATTCTCTAACTGCCTAGACGCATTATCTTTCAGTGAAGTCTATGAAGACATTACTTTAAATGACAAGTTCAATTGCTTCCATAATTTGTACACACTGTTTTATAATTTATGCTTTCCTTTGTGTGCTAAGAAAACTACAAACGCGATAAAAAAAAGCGGATGGCTTACAAAAGGCATAAAAAGGGCAAGCATTCGGAAAAGGTGCTTATATTTAAAATTAAAAATAGCCGGGTCGAACAAAAAAATAAAAGAAAATATATACAAAAACTATTGTAAAATCTTAAAAAAATGTATTAGTAAATCGCAACAACTTCAAAATCTTAAATACATAAAAAAGAGCAACAACACTTGTAAAACAGTGTGGCATATTATTGACGAAAATATTGGAGAAATTAAACGAATGAAACAAATAGAGAACATTGTAGAAAACCACCGGATATATACGGAACCACGTGACATAAGTGAAGTATTTAATAGATATTTTATAGACATTACTAACAATACTAAATTCAATTTTAAATCATCTGACATTAATAAGCATATTGGCTCAAATATTTCATCATCAATTTTTCTTCAGCCAACTGAGCCAGTGGAGATATTTAAAGTTATAAGGGGTTTGAAGAACACAAAGTCAGTAGGGATAGATGGGTTATCTACTAATATTATTAAATTGAGTACCAGATACATTTGCGAACCACTAAGTCATATTATAAATAAATCTTTTGAAGAAGGCACCTTTCCAGACTACTTGAAGAGATCTATAGTTAAACCATTATTCAAAAAAGGTGAAAAAACAGCCTTGAATAATTACAGGCCCGTGACCCTAATACCAGTTATTTCAAAAATATTCGAAAAAATTATGCTAGCAAGACTACAAAATTTTGTAAGTAAGCATGAAATTCTAAAACGGGAACAATTCGGATTTAGAAAAAACAGCACTACCTCCTTAGCATGCTTTAACGTTATAAAACTGATCACAGAAGCTATTAATAACAAAGTTCCTGTAGTGGCTCTACTTTTAGACATGTCTAAAGCTTTCGATTTTGTGGATCATGATTTGCTGCTATATAAACTCGAAAGGTATGGCATTAGAGGGAAAGCAAACGACTGGCTAAAAAGCTACCTAACAAATCGCCAACAATGTGTCGAGGTAACAAAAATCATGAGTAGCAAGAAAAATACAGTTCGATCGGACTTCAGACTTAACAAATTTGGAGTCCCGCAGGGCAGTGTTCTGGGTCCTTTTTTGTTTCTCATGTATATTAATGACCTGCCAAATATTACGCAACATAAAACAATATTATTTGCAGACGACACTACGATAATTGTTCGCGGAGAAAATAAATTGACATTTGAAAATGAAATAAATATTGCACTTCACGATACAATTAAATGGTTAACAGAAAATAATTTGCAGGTAAATACTAACAAAACTAACATAATACAATTCGGAACATGTCGTCAAATTAGAGAAAACCTCACGATAATACACAACAATACGCAAATTGCTGAGGTAAATGCAGCAAAGTTTTTAGGTATCTACATGGATCAGCACTGTAATTGGAAGGAACATATAAAACACGTATGTGACAAAATAGACAAATTTATTTATGCTATAAAGAAGCTTAGACTCAATGTGTCTATGGAGGCAGCGCAAAGCGCCTACCATGGTTATGTTTCAGCAGTACTATCATACGGTCTAATCTTATGGGGTAATTCGGTAGACGTGGACAAAGCCTTTATGATTCAAAAAAAATGTGTTAGAGCCATTTGTGGTGCATGGAGCTTAGATAGCTGCAAACCATTATTTAAAAGATTTAAAATCCTTCCATTGGCTTGTATGTATGTAAAGGATATGTGCATATTTGTCAAACAATATCCTGAATACTTTCGGAAACACTCAGAGGTTCTCACAAGAAACACGAGGCACATAAGCAGACTATACATTCCCCATTGCCGTCTAGATCTTGTTAAACGCAATGCCTGTTATCATGCCATTACTATTTTCAATAAATTGCCAGCAGACTTAAAAGACTTACCACTACATATTTTTAAATGGAAAATAAGAAATTGGTTGCAAGAGAAATGTTTCTATGATGTCAAAGAATATTTAGATTATAAAATTTGACTGTTTTAGATTATTATTTTTTATTTGACATTCTATTTATTGTGTAATTTTCCATGAATTGTTTAATTATTATTATTATTATTTTTAATTTGACATTTACTTAATTTTAAATTGTTTTCCAATTTTGTGACACAAATTTTTGCACGCCTTGATGAGGCAGAATGTAACGGGCCTTAATTTTTTATAAACAGCTATTGTACCTACATTCCTGCGAATAAATGATTTATGATTTATGATTTATCCGATAGCCGCACCATGTGCTATTTTCACATAGGTAATTTCCGACAAAATCGTTCCGATACGGCTATTTGCTCGATAGTAAGCTATCGAGCAAATAGCCGTGCGGGCTGGCAGACTATAATAGAAAACTTTATTTGCTGTACCTATTATATTTAAGACGCAAAAAAAAAGATCTGTCCACAGACAGTATTGGATACATCCCTTTGTGAAAGCTAGATATTCAGAGGGAGCATTTTATACTCTTTTTAGCAAGCTACAAAACGCACCTATAAAGTTTTTTAATTACTTTCGTATGAGTGAATCCACATTCAATTATTTGCTCATTCATCTCACAAACAGTAGGTACCTATCAAGAAACAATCGCCGCGCATCGGGCTCTACGCACACAGAGACAATTTAGATACACGTATAGCACACATACAAACATGATTTAAATCTGCGCGGGTGAAACCGCGGGGTGCAATTAATTATTATTAATTACAAAATATTTCATTAAATACGTATTATAACACTTACCTATTTGGGGCATTCCTCGAACCGCACCTAGGCGAGCGAAGCGCACCCAAGTACTTCTTCGAAGCGGGTGCGCTTCGCCTAGGTGCGGTTCGAGGAATGCCCCAGCTATTTTAACAAATGTTAGGAAACATTCTATTGTTACAATACTTTTTTTTCATGTTTAACACTGTAGGTACATAATGTACCTACCTACATGAATGAAAACATCGAATGTTATTACCACATTTGTAGGTACCTACCTACAATACAACTAATGTTTGTGTGGGAGCACCAAATAACTGCGTTTTTGGTCAGCTCGAGTGAGTAGGCACCTACCTATTTTATTTTTCTATTTATTATTCTGTACCTTAGCATGGCATCAACTCTGTGAGTTGACGATGCCAGCTGCGCGCGTGTTGGGTACAGTTTATGATATTGTAATCTATGTTATAAATAAAACACAAACTCTTAGGTAGATACATAATATAAGTGATGTCTCATTTTTTTTAAGTTTGGTTCATAGACCAGTATGTCTCAGCTTGTGCGAGTTGCATACTGTAAAAATTCGGAATAGACATACAGACTCACAATAAAATTGCTCTTTTGTAATTTTTCACATTCAAGTTTTCTTTTTTTCTTCAATCCATACTCCATTTCCAGTAAAATAATGTTTCTTTTCAAGTGCATACAGCACTAAGCTAAGTTTTTGAGAGTCATTCAACTCACTAATCATAATGTTGTCATGAAAAATAGGTGTCCGTTGCTGCATTTCATTACTTTTAAACATACAAAGTACTTCCCTAATTTTGCTCCATGGGTATAGTAATATTGGGCAGTTCTTATATATATCATCTGGAGTGAACTCATCAGATAATTTCTGATACACATACTTCACTTGCACTAATGGTATATTTATCCAAAATGGATGCCTTTTTATCACATTACGTATATCATTTACTTTATATTTCTTACCCAATGATTGTGATATACAGAAAAGCAAATCTTTACCTTTTCCAAGTCTATCTCCAGGAGCTTTTTCAAATGTTTCATAATGAGCAGAGCTGCCTGAAAGTATATTTAAGCTAAGGCACTTTTTATTAGTGCTATACAATTTTTGTAATCTTTTGATTGCTGTGTTATTATAGTGAATCATTTTTAAAAATCTTGGATGTTGGTAGAATGTATTAAACTCTGGTATGCTCTTGGCTTTCTCCAGCCTCTCCTCAACAGTGTTGCTACTCAGAGTATAAATGTCAAAACACCTTCTCTGTGCTTCATCACTAATATTATGTTTTTTTAGAATTTTTCTTATTTCCACTAGGGTTTCATGATTTTTCATAGCAATCTTAGGATGCATTCTGATGACTTCTTTAATATCTATTCCACCAATATACTTAAATTTAAATAATATATTTTTTAGATTCTCAGGGTCTGCATGTATTAAATACATGTTTGTTTTGATTTTATGTGTAGGTATCATTATTTGTGACTGTAGTATTGTAAGGCTTTCATTTATGACTTCAAGTGGACGGTGTTTTACTGTAGGGTATGTCTGTATACCCCTGTAAAATTCTTCATTTGAAAGTTCCAGCACTAACTCTAAGTAGCGCTGAATGATTTTCAGTCGTATTGTGAAAAGGCTTAATTCATTTACATCCTCCCAAATAGATGCAGTTAATGATGTAGGCCACTGCGTCATATATTTAGCTAGTCTATTCTCTAAGTTCACATTTGCTGAAATTAGTCCAGATTTCCTCAAATCATGGATGCGTTTTTGCTTTATGATTGATAAGTATGACTTTAATAGAATTGGGGATACATTATTTATGCCACATTCTTTCAACACTTGAAATCGATATTTTAATGTGACTGGTAAAATCCCAAAAAGCTGAGGTTCTTCAACTAAAGTTTCTCTGGAAAATCCTAGTTCATGTACTGTCTGTACGATTTTTTTTAAATGATCTTCTTTCAGATTATTTATAACCCGATGTTTGAGTATCATGTGTTGAGCAACATTTTCAGAAATATTCAGATATTTACACAAAATATGAGTGTTTTCATTTTGGCTTATATTATATGATAGGCTTCCACATTGAGATCGCCAGCGATAGACCCTCATAGTACCATACCTTTGAATGTTCATTGTAGTTTATTTTATTATCTCCTTTGTAAACAAGTTGGGAAACAATTTACTACTTCCATAAAATTCTTTCTTCTCCTTGTATCGTAAATTCGTAACGTCGTAAGCACAGAACACATATACCCTTACGTCGTAAGATGCGTTAGCAGGCTAGTAGGACACGTGACAACTAGGAACGTAGTTATTGTATACTCTTTGGACTAGGATGGTATGGTTTTAAAACTATAGCTTAGTCAGATGTGTTCTGTGGTAGTCAGTAAAAAAAAAAAAAACAACTTTTGTTTGTCAAATTTTAATTTACGTTATTTATTTTTGTTTATGCTAGATTTATTACCGCTAATCTATAATGGCAAAATCTAAAACAGGCCTATTTGCTCTTGGATTCTTCACATTTGCTTCATTGTTTACCATTATTGCATTTGTTAGTCCATACTGGCTAGTAACGGATGGTAAACTGAAAGATCCAAAATTTGTAAAAATAGGTGTGTTCACTCGTGTACATTTCCAATGAAGGCATAGTGAACATGTCTTTGGTAGTGTCGTATTAACTGTAATGGACATTTATTGCTTGCAGGATTATGGGAGGTTTGTTTCAATAAATTCACCGAAATTCATCACTGGTATGATACAGTTTTCACTGGCTGCTGGTGGATATTTGAAGAAGAGTATTATATCATTCACGACATTCTTCTGCCTGGATTCTTTGTGGCCACCCAATTTTTCTTTACAATATCAATGTGTTGTGTTTTAGCATCCATGTTTTTGTCATTTGTTTACTTGAAGAAAGATAGAGATGATGACAAATATCTTACATTGTTGGTCACTTTGGGCACTGTTTTGGTTATTGGAGGTATTGTATATACATATTAGTAGAACATTTTATATGAAAACCATAAGTATTCATTCAGCTATATGAGATATTATATTTTCAGGATTTTCTGGACTCATTTCGGTTGTAACATTTGGAGCAAGAGGTGATGGGCGTGACTGGATGCCTAATTGGGAACACAATGATCTAGGCTGGGCCTTTGCCCTTGGTGTTATAGGAGTCATCTTTCTTTTCCCAGCAGGTATACTCTTCCTTGTGGAGGCCAGGGTACACAAGTACAAAAGACTGCATGAAATGCAGAGCCGTGATCCCTCATCATATACAATGCATGAGAGGAAAGTAGGATATTCTGGTGGTCACACTGATATTTAAAATGAATTGCATTTATATTGATAAGCTTAGTGTTAGCTTGTATTAATTCCGTCCTGCATACAATTTTACATGATTATTTTTAAAGGAATCTCAACTGCAATGATCTATGTAGTTAGTTATCTAAGTGTTTTTGATATTAATATTTGAGGCGTCAATTAGCAAAACCAGCTATAATGGTTTTATCTGTTTTGCGGGAAACTTAAAAAAACTATTGTGGCTTCTGTAACTAAGGAAAATGTATTGAATTTAGTATTAAAATCATCGTTAAAAGATAGGCAAACATAATCTAGAAACCCATGGACAATATTAAACATTAATAAAAAGTTGTAGACGAAAACTAAATCATTATTGCGGGTTTTGAAACTAACCTGTCCATTATAGATGATTTTGCTATGGACAGATGACATTTTAGCGGATAGCGCCATACTATTTACCCAGTCGCGCGGTGCGATTGGTGCAAACTAAGCGCTGTGATAGGTCGATTCTGTTATAGATGATTTTGCAAATCACCCTGGCCATTTTAGCGCATTTTGATACTAAGCATAGTGTTGAAGTCTTAATTTATTACTGTTATAGTGGGAATTGCTTTGATATGATATGCTCAGTTTGTAGAGAATTTAAAGAACTTTCAGATGACATCAATATGTAAATTTTTATTAGAAATCGTTTTAGCGGGTTTTGAAATTACATGACTCATTTACTTTTCGCACATGATTTAGTTTAGAAGACATTGAATAACTTTGTTTAGCATAAGTATACATTTTGATGATATTTGTATTAACTTTTGAATTAAATTTATATCAAATTTTATCAGTCTATTTTAAATGCCACATAATCTGCTTCATTATTTAAAACATTTCTTTTATTCAGATCAAAAGGTACAGTTTTGTTACATAACAAGGCAGATTTAGCTGACTGAAAACCAATATGAACATTATTAGATTCCTTTAAGTGGGAAAGCATGCCACTTATAAACCCACTGGTGAAGCAGTCTCCAGCTCCTGATACATTCTCCACATTTTCTATGACTTTCACAGAATATAATCTTGCCTCAAGAGCACAGCTATCAGTTGATTTCTTGATAGTGATAACCCCAGTATCTCCAAGTGTGACAATAATAAAATGAACTGCCTTCGATACAATTTTGCCTAGCATAAATATTTCATTCAAATCCTTCGTTTTTTCAACAGAAATATTAGGTCTAAGAGAATAAGCCATGGCTCTTAATTCATTTAGATTTGGGGAACTGTATGATACTTTGACCTTGAATTTAAGAGGTTTAGCAGCCTTTCTTATATCGGTGGGCTCGAAGAAAACTGAAAAAAAAGAAAGATAGACTGTAAAAAACTAATTTGTTGGTCATTATTTGAATTATTCAAATTCCTTGTAGGTTACCATTTGATTAGTAGGTACACATTAGGTATTACATAATCTAGTTGGTATGTACGTAGGTAGGCCAAGAGTATAAAACGCCTTCCTTTTTTTAGTATTTGTAGGTAGATACGGTAGCATCTTAGAGCATTTAGAATTTAGTTCTAAATGCTCTAAGGGTAGCATCAAGGAACTTAAATAAAACGTACGTAGTATTCAAATTCCTTGGTTAGCATCCCTACTAATCTGTGGTAGTAGGTAGCAGAGCAGGATAAAGGACGTACTCCATGCATCCATAGACTGCAACTTTTCAGTGCATCGTAAGGCACGTTCCTATCGTGCGTGACTTACGAGGCAACGCTTTGTCATAGGCGATGGTTACCACTTAACATCAGGAGGGCCATCTGCTTGTTCCATCAACTGCACCCCGATTACGCTAATGTCTGGCTATCGAGAAGGCTTTCAGTTTGACATTTGAATGCCCTCTCTCCAAGGAATTTAGCATCCATCCCAAGGAATTTGAATAAGTACAATGTCAAACTGAAAGCCATCTCGATAGCAAGTTATTAGCGTAATCGGGCCGCTGGTCGTCTATAAAAAAAGACTGATGGATGGATGTTCAAAAAACAATACATACCTGTGATTTTATGTAACATGGGCTATCTAAGATTATCCCATGCATTGTAGTTTTTTTTTTGTTGACGGGGAGGAAATCTGCAAACAGAGACACCCTACCGCACCGAGGGATGCGATAAGGTAGTGAGGTTGACGGACTCGTCGACTCACTGAAACCACCCCGGTGGCCAGCCTCAATGCATTTCAAGGGGCTCCGACGACTCTAAAAAGAACATTTCGGTGCCCCTCTCGCATAACGCTAAAAAGCACGTCCCGGGAACGACATCCATTGCCGCCCCCAGCACTCGTGGTGCTACGGCTGCACATGCCACGCTGTGCCAGCCGCCCTCCCGGGGTCCGCTACTGACCAGCCGGAGCCCTCGCTCCGACAGCCCACAGACCCGAAAGGCCCCCTGTTTGGCAGGGGGTACACTCTCGCCCCTCATGGGGCAGGCAGCGCGGGGTGGCCGTTGCCAACACCCCGCCGCCGCCTCCTCCGAGCAGGATCGGCCCTCTTCCGATCTCGCTCGGCGGCCTCTTTCCGAACCAAAACGATTTCACAGAAAGAGGCCACGGCCTTCCAAGCCGTCTCATCTACCAGCATAGCTTCCACTACGCTTGGTAGAGGTCCTGCCCGATCTTGTTTATCAGAATTCCGCGCTCAACGCTCCACGCAGCTGCTGCGCGGAATCCCGATCCCACCCACAATGATAAGTATGTAAGTACCTACCCCGAAAGATTTTTGAAAATAAACAGTTTTCATCAAGTTTTCATACAGTGCACCTTAGAGCATTTATAAATGCTCTAAGCAGTGCACACAGCAAGTGCATGACGTTTAGTTAGATAGGGAAGCACGGTAAATTGCATGGCAAGTATGGTGTTTGATTGATTGCATCAAGGATTGAATGTATCAGCGAAATCTGAAATCAGTGATTGAATGCGTGGGTCATGAGCAAGGAATTTGAAAAATTCCTTGGTCATGAGAGGGTTTTCTCTATTCCGTGGTCATGAGTGTGTCATTTGTTTGTTGATGTGACCAAGAGGAATTTGAATACTACGAACAGTGGTGCACGCAAATAAGTGGTGTGCGTTGGTGCGAAGAGTTGCAAACATTGCCAACTCAGCTTTGTTATTTCACTGTGTCGACCACACAAAACTGAAACACCAGCACAGACAGAAAATACTAGTACCTACATATTAAAATACTAGCCGAAGCCCGAAACACAGCAGCGCTGCTGTACGGCTGAGTCATTACTCATTAATAAAATTAATTTCTAGTCAACTATCAACGGAATATATCAACAGCCCACGACAAATATATAGTTGACATACAGGCTGAACTATCAGTGAATCCACAGGCGTTTTGGAGGCATATGGCAAGTCTAAAAACTAAGGGTGGATTTGAGCCTGCTGTTACCCATAATGGGTGCAACTACAGTGGTCCAGAGGCCGCCAAAGCCTACTCAATTTACTTCAGTAGTGTATTCCTGACTCAAACACCGACACTCAGTATGGAGAATATAAAAGCTACAGGAAATAATAGCCTGATTAGTATACTCACAATTAGTGAAGAAGAAGTTGAGTATCATATCGACAAGCTCAAATCTAAAACTTTTACTGGCCCAGATAATGTCCCTTCATATATAATTAAAGCTTTCAAAAGCCAGCTAGTTATGCCTTTGACACATATATTTAACTTGTCCCTCAGCACAAGCATCTATCCAACAAAATGGAAACTGTCAAGAGTAACACCAATCCTAAAATCCGGTGATAAGACCTTGGTGGAAAACTATAGACCTATTGCTATTTTGTCAGCGTTCGGAAAACTGTTTGAAAGTGTTTTGAACAGTAGGATTACCAAACAAATCGCACCGTATATCAGCGATACCCGACACGCATTTAGGAAAGGTAGGTCTGTCAATACTAACTTGCTTACACTGGTAGACTATGTATCTCAAGCTATAGATACTAATACCTACCCAAGTAGATGTAGTTTATCTGGATTTTCAAAAAGCATTTGATAAAGTAGACAACGAAATACTTTAGGCTAAATTAGACCATTATGGATTTGCCCCTAAACTTCTAAGGTTCTTTGCTGACTATCTAAGTGATCGCAAACAATTTGTAAGGCTGGGCTGTTACGATTCACCATCCTATAACACCAGATCGGGTGTGAGTCAGGGATCATCATTGGGCCCCCTTCTTTTCTCCATAGTTATTGACGATTTAGCTAAGTGTCTGTCAACATCAAATTGCCTAATATATGCAGATGACGTCAAGATCTTCCTGGATATTAAATCTTTGCATGACTGTGAAGCATTGCAACATGACCTAGACTCCATTCAGGCTTGGAGTGTCAATAATCACCTGAATTTCAATATAAATAAATGTCAAGTCATGACTTTTACTCGATCATCAAGACCATAGCCTTTCAATACAAATTACACGGGAAACCCATCACAAGATATACTTTTAAAGACCTAGGAGTACATTTTGACTCGGAATTAAATTTTCATGAACACATTCGCTCATTGACAGTAACATGCTTTAAAAGACTGGGATTCGTTACTCGGAACTGTAGAAAATTCACCAACATAAATGCAGTAAAACTTTTGTACACCGCACTCATACGATCTAAGTTGGAGGCGAGTGCGTGCGTATGGAATCTCTATGAATCCCCGTATGCACTTATGCTAAAAAAGTGCAAAAACGCTTCTTGAGGTTTCTTTATCAAAAGCTTTACAAATATTACCTATTTCTGTATCCCACTAAATATCTTCAAGGTGCATTAGGTTGTAACTCTGCTGAAACTAGAAGGCTTAATGACCAAATATTAACATTATGGTGCATACTCCGGGGTCGACTTGACTGTCCTGTACTACTGACCAAAGCCATTCAATTAAATGTACCAGAGAATAGGGCCAGATTCCGCACTGGAAGAGTACCACTATTCTCAGTCACTTAGGCGCGCACAGTGTCACAACAATCGCCGATTTGCAGAGCACAACGCAAACTGAATGAACTTATCTCCATGCATCCTCAGATTGACGTGTTTGCGGATGGATGGAAAGTCATTGAGGGTAATGTTTGAGTTACAAATACAAATACAAAATATTTTATTCGTTAACCTTATTTCCAAAGAAACAAGAAAAATAATTAATTGAGTTTTTGTGAGTCCCTGGAGATGTGAAACTGCTTTATAATAATAATAATTATTGTGTAAATATACAGTACGTATGTAAGTGTTCCGCTTTATCGTTGGTATTCTAAATACCTACGATAAAGCGTGTAATAATTTTGTTTCAATTCTCTTATAAATAGTTTTATCTCATATATTTAATTTTACTAGGAAGCAGATGTTTATTGGTTTTTTATTTAAATTTTATTAGGTACTTAGTGTTGTTGGGTAAAAATGTGGTTTTTGTTGCAAAGTTTTATTTTTAGTAGGTATAAGTAATTTTGATCTCATTTTAATTTATGTAAATAGTTTTATTTTAACTTGTATAACGAATTTGACGCGGTATGTCTGTAAAGTTATACAGTTATTCAATAAATACATTTATTGACAAAGAAAATTACAACTAATAGTTACAATTATTTACAAAATGTACAAAATATACAAAATACATATGAAACAGTTGAGCTATCTGCAGATCGTTGCAAACGATCTATAGATATTCAAATTCAAATTCAATTTATTTATCAGTTGAGCACTGATAAATAAATTGAATTTGAATTTGAAACTGATCAACTGGGAAACGGGTCGAGTTGGCAGCCCTGCAAGTAGGGCCCTGCTTGCTAGCTAGTAGCTAGGTTGGGTGGGCGTTGGCTGTTGGTTGGTGGCTTGGATAAAGTACCTATAATCTATGGTTGGTGGGCTTTAGTGCCTTTAGTGTTTCACTAACTTACCTGAACCGGTCAGAAATTAACCGTTATTATATACCGCCCATTCCCTATTGGCCATTTATGCACAAACGGCTAACTTCAGACCGGTTCAGATAAGTTGGTGCCTTGGTGTTGGCAAGGAGATTCAAATTCCTTGGGTGGTGGGTAGAGATGGGCGCTTACCCGGTAAAAACCCGAACTTTGGGTTTTTACCCGTTTATACCCATTTTTACCTACCCATTTTGAATTAATACCGGGTAAAAATTCACATCTTTTTTGGTCATTTATGTTTTTATTTGTTAGTTTTATTCTGATTTTAATTATCTAATCTTAATATTCTGATTATCTGATAAAAAAGTATCATTCTAGCTTATTTTTATTCTGATACTTTGGATTCACACAAAGACAATAAATGAAAGATATGTTTTATAGGTACTATTACTACTATTACTAGGGAAAGCTGACCAATGGGTGGCCACCGCACCACAATTTGATTTTGACAGTGACATTTGTTTGTTTACCTTTTATAACATAGTAGAAAAACGGTGTAGACTATATATTTATATATATTATATATATTTATATATATTTTACCCTTCCAATTTTTACCCACCCGCCCATCTCTAGTGGTGGGTGGCTTTGGATTGGATGAAGGCGTCCGTCGCGTCGTCCGTCACCGTCACGTCGTCACGTCAGTGTGTGTGCGTGTTGCGTTGTGTTTGTGCTTGCATTTTGTATTTTATTGTCTTGTTTTTTTTTGGTTTTTGACTTTTGGGGGCGTTTGGGCTTTGGGCAAGAGTATACTAAACGGTTTGGGCTCTCGCTCGGGGTCTCGTCACTTCGTCAGAGTCCAGAGATTCCTTGCGTTTGGGCTTTGGGTTGAAAAAGTTTAGAAAATCTGCTGTAGCCACAGAATAGTGGGATGCTTGCTGTAGCACTAAAAATTAATACGTATAAAGCCTTCCAACAGTTCCAACTTCAGAAGACGATATTTATATAGAATAGAATATAAAAGTAATTTGTTTAGTTACTATTGTTGTTCTTGCTAGGGTCGTGGCGACGAACTTGTTACAAATAAGTGCTACTTTGGTTTTTACTACATTCAGGTAAATATAATTATTTTGATTATTTATATCATAATATAATTTTTAAACACAACTTACGCACATAATGAGTAACATGCACTATAAGCATACATACCAACCAAACATAATGTTTACAAATATTGCTACGAGTTTTCTACTTATGGAGTGTATAATAGTGGGATGTCCTCGGGTTGGATAAAGCAACCTGTGTTGGCTATAGCATCCCTGCACCTGGGTTGAGGGCTCGGGGTAGGGGGGATGCAAGTGGGGTTAGGTGGCAAGTCCTTCCCTTAATTCCTTTTTTCTAGTACTTTATGAAAAATGTTACTTCACTTTTTCAGCTAAATTAGTAAGTAGTTTGGTTTTTTTTTAAAGTGAAGAAAATTTAAGTAATAGTATTTCAAATAGAAAAAAAGATGGAAGAGAAGAAATTGCCATTAGGTTAGGGTTATTCTGGTTGGTGATTGGTTTCAATACAAAAAAATAGCCTGACAACTTTGATCTTCAGGCTTTGTAGATATGCCATCAGATCTCCATCTCACATAGTGAGAGAGAATACAAGCATTATTTTATTGGTGAATGGTGAGGCTAATGCTCACTCTCTCTCACTCATTTTGACACGTCGAAAGATAAGATTATTAAGTAAAACCATTTTTGAGAAATCTCGCAAACCTCCAAGTTGTGCGAAATCACATTGCACACAGTTAAGTAAAAATTTTATTTTGAATAATACAAGTTTTTCTTCTTAAAAGTTTTTAAAAACGTAAAAATAACTTTTAATTAGGAAAACATGTATTGATCAACACGGTAGGCTAGTTAAGTATGTGCTTCAAAACCTAAAAGTACCTATAGTGTGTAGTGTAAAGTGTGTAATAGTAAGTAAAGCACCTTCTTATTAATAAATAAATAATAAATAATGCTGGACAATCCACACAGCACCATCTAGCCCCAAAGTAAGCTACTGAAAGCTTGTGTTATGGGTACTAGATGGCTGATATATTTAATACATTATATACTTACATAGATAGATATTTTTTATTATACATAAACACCCAGACCAACGGAACAAACCCGCAACCTCTTGCGTCGCAGGCGGACTCTCGCCCGCTGCGCTACTGAGGTCAAATTAGAAGAGGCTCATGACATCCCATCAAACTACAGAATCACTTTTACCTCAAAGTCATGGAGCATGTAGCTAATTACCTAACAAACATCTCTTTTCAAATATGCCGATGCAGCTAAATGGATATGATTTCATCAGCAACTGTTTTGGGAAACCACAACAATTTTGGAAAATCATACAGCAATGGCTTCTGCCATAATGTACCTCTAGTTGCTTGTCTTGAGAGCACTGGTTGTCTAGCGGTAGCAGCCCTACCTTCCAATCCTAAGGTTGTGGGTTCAAAGCCGGTTGTATTGCATGAATTTTCTGTTAAAAATAATTGTGTGCATAATGCCAGTACTCTCAAACAGTTAAGGAAAACATGGTGTAGAAACTGGCATGTTGTATGAACCTGAACCTGATAATAGTTAAGAATAAACTAAGTTTTATAATAATGTTTCGTCTAAGTCATTAATTTTTCTATAGAGTAGGGACTAACTTTGATACCACACTTAGACCGGCTAGTCCTGGTTTGAACCTAGTATAACTTGACATTTTTGTAATAAGATGGAATAAGTTCTCTAACATCAAGTGCTCGAAATTAGCCTCTTGACGCACTTAAAATCCTTTCATGGTAATGCTAAGTTATCAGAGCCAAGTTGCACTTAAATATGGGAATGCTTCTTTTAGGTAAGTGTATGTCTCGCTAGAACGATCCCGAATAGATAGTATGTATCTAGCTCTGTCTGTGTGATTAAAGTGCAGTCGTGGTAAAAAAATCTCTATTGCAACATGCTAACGCGGGCGGTACTACAAATTAAGTATTGAATCATAAAATATTTAGTCATCCTGATGATATAAAATCTACATACATGATAATGCAATAAATATACTGAATACTGAAAAAATAATAACTAAAAAATATTCAATGTCCGAACGAATTTCCCACAGATTTGAGGTACCTACCTAAGTACCTACCTACTTTGATGCATGTGAACTTCTTGGCATTGTGTCGGTGAATGTGCTGTTTACGCACACAGCAGCTATAGTTCTGTTTGTTGCGAAACGTTTCACATGGCTATTCATCTCATGTACACAACCTTGTGGTATCTTAGTGTAGGTACCTACCTACATAATAACCTTTTTAGAGTTTTGTGTCATAACTCGCTAGCTGGCCACTGGCCGTCATTACACTAGCTAATTACCACTTTATGGTGACGAATGTTAAGTGGAAGCCACTTAACATTTTAGCAGTAACTAGTACAAGACGCTGTATCAAGTTATCCTATTGCCCATTCCGTGTATAATGTCAATCACATAGAGCGATTGACGTTATACAATCCTGAAAATATCCCTCTATGGCATATTTTCAAGATGGCTCACAGCCCCCCAAAAGATAGGTAGGTTTCTGGAATAATAAACAAAGCCTTACTAAACTAACGAAAACGAATAGGTGCCTACGCTACGTACCTACCTAGGTACAGTTTAATCTTGAACGTTAGCTTGCGGTAGAAAAATATGTAACTTTGACGTTTGTATTTTAAACTAGTTGCGCCCCGCGGTTTCACCCACACAGACTTAAATCCCGGTATTCCCACGTGATTAAAAGTTGCCTATGTGCTATTCCAGACTATAATCTAGCTCTCTGCCAAGTTTTATCCAAATCCGTTCAGCCGTTCCAGCGTGAAAGGTAACAAACATCCATCCATCCATGCTTACAAACTTTCGCATTCATAATATTAGTAGGATTTTAAATACAAACGGCAGTTACCGATACTTCTATCGCAAGCTCATGTTTAAAAATACAGCCTGTGCATGGTGCTTACGTGAGTAGGTGTGATATTATGTAATAAATGTACCTTCCTACCTTACATACAACCTTTTCAGAAACAATGAAGAATAGGAGCTTAGCCGGTAATTGTGGTATCGGCGTATTTGTCATTGCCCTTGTTACTGTGGCATTGGCATTCGGCACGCCTAGCTGGTTAGTCAGCGACTCAAGAATAAGAGGAGCTAGATTAGACAGGTACCTATGCCTATTATATTAACTATACCTACTACATTATCGACAAGATTTCATCTGGATTGAACTAGTTTATGACCTGTATAGCATTATAGCTAATTTTATTCCAATCACCACGCGGAAAGAGCTTCGGGCCGAGGCTATCCAAATAAACAAAGCAACAATTAATAGGTTTGAAATATCTCAAATTAAACGTCTAAACTTTCAGACTAGGTCTATGGAGCCATTGCTTTCGATCTCTACCGGACCCATTGGACCAATATCAAAGACGCTTCTTCGTGGGATGTCGTTGGGTATACGACCCCTTCACTACTGGATACGATAAGATTCGTGGATATTTATTACCTGGTTAGTAGAATGAAAAAAGTTTTTTAAAAGGTACCTACTTAAGTATTTTATTTTTAATGTAACATTTTGACATTTTCAGGATTCATGATAGCGACTCAATTTTTCTTCACGTTGTGCCTTCTCGGTGTTCTGATATCGACGATATTAGTACTTATTTTCTTCCTATGCTGTGGGCCAGATCAAAATCGTTTTGGGACATTGATCAGAAGTATTGGATTCATTTTGTTGGGTTCAGGTAAGATACTGACCACTTCGTCGTCGTATTATTTTCATTTAATTTTCGTATAAGTAATTCGGTTGATAAATGGAACATATTATTTTTCAGGAATTTGTGGTGTTATCGCTGTCATAGTGTTTGCTTGCTTTGGAAACACAGATGGATGGATGCCGGATCACCCAAATAATTACTTGGGTAAGTTTTATGAAAAATATTTAGGAGAGAAAATAATACCGCCACCGTGAGTGGTTCTTTTCCGGACCTATACTCCCTGACCTATACTATCTGTGCTGGTCTGATCAACAGGATTGTACGTGCCTTCCTTAACTAATTAGTTCGAAGAAAAAAGTTCAACTTTTGTCAATTGAAATTCGTGATGACACTGGCATGCCAAAGCCAAAGGACAGTAAAAAAAATACTGCGAACTTAAATAAATATTTTGGGACATTAATTTGTCACGTGTGGTCACGTGGTAAATACTGTTTGTTCTTGTCACATGGCAAAGCCCTCCTTAGATTCCTTCCAAAGAAAAAATAAAAGCAACTAAAACCAAATATTTTTCAGTCGTCATGTCCGTCATCCCATCAGTTTTTTTTACGTTTAACATTATTTAGCATTCTATGAAAGTAATTATTATGTAAAGTAATATGTTGATATATTGTTTATAACTTTAAGGTTGGTCCTTCGGCCTTGGAGTGGTGGGGTCCGTAGCTTGCCTGGTGGCATCAGCTCTTTTCTTGACGGAGACCAACATTCAACATAAGAAACGCAATAAACTAAAGGAATCTCAAGCTCGTTTCGAATTGGAGTACGAGTCGAATGCGTGAGAACTTTCTATACATGCTTAGATTTTGTCACTGTTTCACCATTTCTGATGTAAAAAAAAAAAAGTCTCCTCTTTAAACTTATGAAAAATGAAATTTTTACTTTTATTCGTAGGACTGATAGTGTTACTCAGATATGATGAAACAGATACGTTTACTCTTACTGACATTGGAAATTGTCTTTTTATATATTTTTTTGTAAATATCTGAGCATTAGCTTCCAGACATAAGTTGTAATACCAATGATCGAAGTATGTAAGTGGTAATAACTATAATAAATATTCTTTTAGATATCTAATAGTTATATAATTAGGATAAACATCCTTAGATCATGTTTTTTATTCATGATCAAGTGTTCATGCCTAAATATCAATGTATTAAAGAAATTCAGAAATAAATATATTCTCTCTAGATAGAAGTAAGTTTGGATTTGTAAAGTAAGTCAGTTTTGGTAATTTTGATCTGTTAAACATAAAGTAAAACGATCAAGTTTATCATAGATAATTCAATTGGTCCCAATTGTTGACATTTGATTTATAGAACATCACAGACACAACAGTACCTATACCTACATTCCTTTAACCAGCTTGTAAGATTTACTTGACCCTTATAACAACGAAGCTATTTTGTATTATTGCTTGCTGACATGAGTCCATTTTGTATTTTATATTAATATCTAAACTAAGTATACTTCTTTATAGTATCAATATTTTTAACCCTTTGTGCCTTTTTAAATGTTAATAATTGAGCATTGACAATATTTTAAGTTCAACATGTATTGTTTAGTTAAATGAGCCACATCATAGTTTTTACTTTTGTTACTTTTAAATTAATCATTATTAATGTATGTCTACCTCCACCTTAAACAGAATTGTAATTTTAAGTTGCGTGCATGTATGCATTAACATGAAAAAATGTCTCATATTAATCTTGATTATTGTCATGGGCCAAATCACAAATTGTTCGTATAATATTACGGTATAGTGCGCGTCACGCAAAAAGAACGCCGGAAGGAGGGGGAGGGTGTGTGATGGTGGGAGTATTTTGTATGCGCAAACACATCCCCTCCACTGTTTTCCAGCGTTCTTTTTGGTTGATGCGCACTATAATACTATATTAAGCTAAGACACCATGCAAACAAAAAGTTTATAATTATAATAGCTACATGTACTTTAAGTTTGGTTTAAAATTATAGGTAGAGACTTCGACAGTGTGGTACCAAGACTAATGGCGAATACGTTGGATTCGATCATAAACATACCTATCTGTAGTAGATAACTAGGGATATTGTAAAAATCTGTATAAAACTTCGAAATATCTTCTCTCTGAATGGTTTTTTTGAGTCATTGTTTATGTATATAATTCTGTGTGCATGAATAATTAAAAGTTGGGCACATGCATGAGTACTGAGGTACCTAACGCTTAAACCACTTATGCAACACTGTCAAAGAAGACACAACATCACAACTGCCTATTTTATACCTAGTGTGGATTAGCCACACTATAATGCGCAAAATGTGCCTAGTTTACGATATCTTTTTCCGTCCAAGTGATCTAATTACCGTATTTTATAGGTAACTATAGAAAGTTTTATAACTACGTTATTATTTCTAACCTATCTTAAAATACTATGTCAGGTGTATATTATAGGTTTACAGAGAATCTCGTAACTGCCGTCCCTAGATTAAGATTTTTTTTTAACAAATTTATTTAATTACATACATTTTACTGCATACTTATCTTCTTTTTATTTTAGTATATTTTTATACTAGTGGCGCCCCGCGGTTTCACCCGCGCAGATTTAAATCCCGGTGACCTACGATTGCTGATATCACTCATTGCTCAAAACGCAACGATAGCGCGTGCTAATTTTTCCTGTAATTTGATAATTGTTCCTAAAAATGTATCAGCTAAATACGGTAAAATGCTAAATATCTGTCAACACCCGGTATTCCCACGGGATAAAAAGTATCTTATGTGTTCTTCCAGACTATAATCAATATCTCTGCCAAGTTTCATCCGGATCTGTTCAGCCGTTCCGGCGTCAAAGAGTAACAAACATCCATCCATCCATCCATACAAACTTTCGCGTTTATAATATAAGTAGGATATCTCTGCCAAGTTTCATCCGGATCCGTTCAGCCGTTCCGGGGCGTCAAAGAGTAACAAACATCCATCCATCCATCCATCCATCCATGCATCCATCCATCCATACATACAAACTTTCGCGTTTATAATATTAGTAGGATGTAAGTACCTACATAGCTGGATGAAGTATTAGCTAGTACCTACCTACTAAAGTCTGGCTAGTGATGGAGTTTATAGGCTGCCCTGAGACTCCCATTATGGCTTAGCGACAGCTAGAGCTGGGACTGAGGGCTTAACGTGTCCTTTGAACCATTGAAGTAGGTACCTATGCTATGGTCACTAACGAAAATCCATTCAAATGGTGACTAACTTAGTGATTTAGCTAGTGAAGTTCTGGAGTTGGATGGGGCCCGGGGGTGTGCATAGTTTTGTACGGCCTGGAATGTTTTCCAGGCCAAATTCCATTCCAAAAGCCACGGAAAACACAACCATGGAATTTGCAACCAAAATGGTCGCAAATTCCGGGGTCGTGTAATCCCGGGTTGTACATTCCGTGGCTGCGCTTTCCTGGCACCCCCTACTATTAGGTCATTGGGTAAGGTACACTAGTGCCACAAACATATCTGAACCGGTCTGAGATTTCATATAGAAATACCGTCCATTCGATATTGGCAGGTCCCGTCCAATCTAGTATTCAAATTCCGCTCAAGGAATTTGAATAGTTCCGCTCACAGAGTACCTCTTAGCGTATGTTATATGTGTTGGGAGTTCCTACTTATAAAAAAAGTTCCGCTCAAGGAATTTGAAGGACTACTTGTTTATATATTATTATATTCCTTGACCTTGCCGCTCTACTACGCTCAAGGAATTTGGATAGGTACTACACTACCTACGCTAGGTTATTAGTTCTGTGGTTCATTCAATCCAAACGAACGAGACAAGTTCACAGTTCAATTTGGAAGGTATTATATCTACCGACTTTTTTTTTCTCACAAATCCGGTATTTACTGTCAAAACTGACATTTCATATTGTTAAATAACAAACTGCTTGCTTTTGATTGCTAGGAAGTTATTCGTCGAGCGAGCTCCCTCCCTCCTCCCGAGTCCTCCCTACATTTCAATCGGCAGCATCCCTAAACCTAAAACTGATTGAGAGGATTTTTTAACTTTGGAATTTGGAATCCAACCAAGGCAAGGCAGGAAGGGTCGAGCAGCGAGATTTTTATATATATTCTTAGGTACTTGCCTAAATAGATAGTTACAACATATAAATATACTAGCGACCCACCTGCGCGCCCCTGCTTCGCACGGGTGCACATAATCATGCATGTATTATACCTACATATAAACCTTCCTTTTGGATCACTCTATCTATTAAAAAAACCGCATCAAATTCCGTTGCGTAGTTTTAAAGATTTAAGCATACCTACATGGGGACATAGGGATATAGGGACAGAGAAAGCGACTGTTATAAACTATGTAGTGATGATAGTGATGATGATACTTAGGTGCCTAGAGGTACATAATATTATTATGTATCTCTAGGTACCTACCTAGTTTGCCATCCTAGGATTTCTAGGCCTGCTCAGCCTGGTGGTACCTAAATCCGCCACTGCGTCCGAGACTAAATGATGATCTACCCCTGATGTAGATAGGTAGGTACCTACCTTGGTATTTCTTCGCCCATCAACAAGTTCAGCAAAATCGAAAACATGAGTAGGTAACAAGCTTCAGAAAATACCTAAGTAGCATTATACATGTACAAACATTCATTGCGAAAATGTACTAGGTAGGTACCTACTTAGTGAAATTTCGTAGGTAGTAAAAAGTACTTACCTAAATATCACGGAACAGAGAAAACCCATAAATATCTAGATAGGTAGGTAATTATCTAAAATCTGGTCGCGGGGCAGGGAGAATTGCGTAGGTAGGTACCTAGGTATGGTTGCGAACGGCGCGGCGCGGCGGTCATTGCATCAGTAGGTACGAGTGTGACGCATTCGCTGTAGTGACAGAGATAGAGCTGCTATCAACCGAAGGCTGGTCGAAATGGAACTATCTGGTATTCTGTAACTCATCATAATATTATACAAAAAAAATACAAAATACAAAATATTTTATTCGTTAACCTTATTAATTAAATACATTTGATGTGTTTGAGACCCTCTTTTAAGTATGGGAATACCTGTGATAGAGGGTCTCGCTCTTCCATAGTGGGTTGTTTCATAACTCAATATAAATTTTCTTAAAAAACAAGCAAAATAATTAGTAATCTAATTAGAAAAAAGTATATAAAACTAAAGTTTTTCAAGATCAGGGTATGTATAGTAGGTAATTTAGTAATAAATGTTTTAAATAGTTTAGGTTAATAATATTCATGAATTTAAAATTTGTATAGGATGTATATGGTGTGTGTGTGTGTGTGTGTGTGTGTGTGTGTGTGTGTGTGTGTGTGTGTGTGTGTGTGTGTGTGTGTGTGTGTGTGTGTGTGGGGTGAAGGTGTGTTAATGAGCGTGTAATGTTTGCATATGTTACGAAACAATCTCTAGAAGTTTTTCAGCTTCCTCATAGCTTAGTGTCAATAGCCATTGATTAAGTATTTTTTTGCATTCGTAATTATTCATAGGGTAGATATTTAAAGTTTTATTAATTGCATTGTAGAGGTATGCAGATTGCGTGTCGTACTGTCGCGATGCAAACCGAGACCGAACAGCAGCTTTAGTTACTACCCTGTCTTTTCTTCGCCGAGCGAGTTTTTTGGGGTTGTACTCAAGGGATCTATGTAGCTTCAAGACGACGTTTAGTATGTAGAGTTTCCTGACTGACAGTAGTCCTGATTCTGTGTAAAGCTTGTCAGTAGAGTATCGGTAGGGTTTAAGGTACATCACTTTTAATAGGGACCTCTGTGCTCTTTCGAGTTCCAAAAACCTCATTTTGGTAGCCCCTCCCCAGATGGGGATACAATAGTTTTGGATGGATTGTGCCAAAGATGTGTAGATTTTATTTATTAAGTCTTTTGGTGCGCAGTGACGTAATATTTTAAAAATCCAAATTAGTTTACGGACCCTATTCATCAGGAGTTCGATGTGAGCATGCCAGGAGAGACGTTGATCAATCATGATTCCTAGGTATTTTGTCGTTGTTACTTTATTGATGTTAGGGCAGTCACAAAAAGGGTCAATGTGCTTACATTTGTGTATTTTTATACTAAAATCGAGATTAGGTTGATTATTATTGTATTTAGAAAAGGTCATGAAGTTAGTTTTGGAGATATTTAGAGTAAGTAGATTTAGATTAAGCCAATTAGATATTTTAGAAAGTCCCTCTTCGCTACTTTTTTTTATATCATTCCATGAGTTGCCAGTAAAGACAATGGCAGTATCATCGGCATAGGAGAAGATACTCGCGTTGTTTATTTTGATGTTGCAAAGATCGTTTATATATACTAAGAATAGAGTCGGGCCCAGTATGCTCCCCTGAGGTACACCATAGTTGATAGACTCATCATCACTCGTAAATTCCCCAATTTTAACACTTTGTTTACGTCCACATAAATAGTCTGTCAGAAGAGCTAGCGGAGTTCCGCGTATTCCTACATTTTCTAGCTTTTTAATAAGGATTTCTACAGACACAGTATCAAAAGCTTTTTTGAGGTCAAGGAAAGTCGCCAGACACTTTTTTCCATCATCGAGTTGTTGTACAATAAGGTTGCTGATAGATGCAAGTGCGTCTTCAGTAGAGAGTCCTTGTCTGAAGCCGTACTGTGAGTTTGATAGAATTTTAAAGTTATTTAAATATAGTAAAAGTCGGTTATTAAGTAGTTTTTCTATAATTTTTGAGATAGATGGCAGAACGGATATAGGTCGGTAATTATTTATGTCATCTCTCTTGCCACTCTTATAGACCGGTGTTACAATTGACTGTTTGAGGAGATTAGGGAATATTCCTGTGGCAAAACAAAGGTTTATCAGATGACATAAAACTGGAATTAAAATATTCTTCGATAGTTTTAAAAAAGTAGTAGGAATGTTGTCCCATCCGGGTGCACTTTTAGATTTAAGTTTCATAATGACATTTTCGAGTTCTTTGGGGTCAGTTTCCAAGAGTGCAAAAGATGAGACTTGATTGGAAAGTATAGTTAGATCAGTGGATGAATGGTCATCTGTGTTACTATTATTATTTAGAGAAATACTTTCAGCAAGAGATTTCCCTATGTTAGAGAAAAAAGAATTTGCAAAGTTAACCGATTCCTTAGGTGAAGCCTTTGTGTTAAGTAATTGTGTGTTAGATGTATTTGTAGATTTATAATTAGTTATGTTATTGATTGTTTTCCATAGAATTTTACTATTTTTAGAGTATTTATTTAGTTGTTCCGTATAGTATTTTCTCTTAAGTTTTTTAATTAGGTTATTACAGTAGTTTCGATATCTTCTATATGTTATTTTTAATATTTCATTATATGGGTCAGTGCGTAGTTTTTTCTGCATATTATTTCTGTTCATAATGCAACGTAATATGCCTTGTGTAATCCAGGGCTTTATTATTTGTTTACTGCGAGGTATACGTATCGATAATGTGTTTTTAATCAGGCATTTTTGTATCATATTGATCAATGATTCACATAGAATATTGGGATCATTTAGTTGAAATAAGTGTTCAAAGTTTTGCTCTGCCAAGGTTTTTAGTGCATTTTCATAATTAACTGTTATTTTTGATTTAGAATGGCTATTTTTG
The DNA here is from genome assembly GCA_963576535.1 of Plemyria rubiginata. NCBI lineage: Eukaryota > Metazoa > Arthropoda > Insecta > Lepidoptera > Geometridae > Plemyria > Plemyria rubiginata. The sequence continues at coordinate 7,380,066 of OY754908.1, read as the reverse complement.
GTGTCGACTTTTGAAAGGCTAAACAATACCATAAGATGGTCAGTGACAGAAGTTTGCAGCACAGCAACTACGGCAGAGTTTTTATGTTTATTTATCTTCAACATAACGTGATCTAGACAACTATCTACCCTTGTAGGCAAGTTATGACTGGGTAGCAGGCCGTGCATGGATAACATATTTAAATAATTCAATCTATTGTTCTTTTCTTGGGTATTTTCAGTTTTATTATTCCTACCGACTTTCTAGATCATCATCATCATTTCCACATACTAGCTATGTTTAATTCTATGTATCTCTCAAAGCTAATGCAGTAAAGATTTATACCTCCATAATATAAATGTTTGCTGAAGTGCATTAAATAAAATGTCATCATTTTATAATAATTTCTTGATAATGCATGCATAAACATTATTTAGATATCAATTAGTTATGAAATTATGCTCACATTTTTGTTTTAAGAATCAGAAAGTTTTAAATGTGAAAAAAGACCGAATGAAAGTTGAAAAAAGTCGGTGAACATAGGCGCCCCGATTTCGTTTTGTTCATACTTCATTCATATAATCATATCTTGTTTTTCAGCAAGCAAGCTAAGTAAACGGAAAAGTATTTCTAGATTTATTTTTGCAGTGCAGATTCGATTTTTTTGAAATCATCTATAATATTAATAACTGAATAAAAAGAGAATAATCATCATGGTTGCAGCTAATAATGAATATCCTAAGGCTTCAAGTAAGTAAACAGGGTACTGTTCTAAGGACACACCCATTAGTTATTTGTAGTACTTGTTTCATAATAATTAGAATGTAACATGATGATGTTAGGGAGTTAGCTTCAAATACCTACTTTTCCTTCCAAATTATTGACCTTTGAAGTAAAAGTAGGTGTTTGAAGCTTTTGAAAGCAGTTTTCATTCATAAGCCAAGTTTTTACGGATGTAAACAGAACTGTTTATTTCAGATGCCACATTGATAGGCGCCAGCATTACATACTTGGCTGGGTTGTTCCTACTACTGTCATTTGCTGGCCCTTATTGGATTGAATCATATCCAGAGATGTTTTCCTCATTCAAACGTATGGGCCTCTGGGAGTACTGCTTCGACCGCTTCCGTTTCCCAGCATATCAGTTTGATAAGTTGTTTGATGGATGCCACTATATTTTCAGCAATGTAAGTGGATTGTCTCTAGTTGAAGGAGTAGGCATGCAATGACAACAAGCTAACAACATTTAGTTTTGGGTTGACTTGAGTTTGTATGTAAGCTCAAGATTACCTTCATGCCTTGTGTACTTAAAAAAATAAATATTGGTGCACATTTGACACAATATTGTCTACCTTCAAACTAAGCTAAGAAGTATGATTGTTATAAAGGAACCAGCTTTATGATAGAATACTTTTATACACTTTGATGCATAAATAAAATTATAAACAAACAATGGACAAAAATGGACACAACAAGTTAAGTGTGTGTTAATCACAAATTTATAGGTATAATACTGAAATCATTTAATAATTAGAATTAAATACTTTTTAATAATGACGACCTCTGTGGCGCAGCGGGCGAGAGCCTGCCTGCGACGCAAGAGGTTGCAGGTTCGATTCCCACCTTGGAACAAATTTGTGTACGATCTGCAGAAATTTGTTCCAATGGTCTGGGTGTTCTCTATGTATAATAAAAAATATCTATCTATGTAAGTATATAATGTGTTAAATATATCAGTTATCTAGTACCCATAACACAAGCTTTGAATAGCTTACTTTGGGGCTAGATAGTGCTGTGTGGATTGTCCAGCATTATTTATTTATTTATTTATTATTTAATTTAATTGCATTAGATAAAAGTTTGTCTATGTTTTCTAGGAGTACTATATGATCAGAGAGTGGTTGCTACCAGGATGGTTGATGGCTGTGCAATCGTTTGTGACATTGGCATTGATACTCTCATTCACTTCTCAAGTGCTATTGGCCTGTGTAGTTGTGCGCTGGCCACTGCGGCTAGTATTGCGGTATGAGTGGATCTTTGTCTCTTTCTCATTTGGAATGATCTCCACTGCAAGTAAGTATTGTCAGATAGACTGGATGGACACAGAACACATTATAAGAGATGAAGTAATTTAAATTTATGAAATAGGCAATAAAATGGGTGGCCTTATTGCTGAGACCTTTCTCTTCAATGAAATATATCAATCACATGTGTTTTCTGTCTGCTCTTATAGTTTTCAAAATTAGCTGCTTAGATAGATACCTAGGAAGAAGATAATTTCGCGAAAATTGTTATGTAGGTAGTTAGGTAATGTAGTATTGGTAAGTAGTGTAGTTTTCATGTTTTCAGCATTATTTTGTATGAATATATATAACAAAGAGATTTTGCTATTTTCAGGTGTATTTCTGTTTCTGGCTGTCGCCATTTTCGGCGGCAATTGCTACCGTCGCGACTGGCTTTTGTACCCCTCCTTCAATGTGCTCTCATGGTCCTATGCCTTTGCTGTTGTAGCATTTATATTGTTTGGTAAGTGATTCTTATTTATTATTTTATCTATTTATTTACTAGCAGCGCCCCGCGGTTTCACTCGTGTAGTTTTAAATCCCGGTATACCCACGGGATAAAAAGTAGGCTATGTGCTATTCCAGACTATAATCTATCTCTGTGCCTAATTTCATCCAGAACCGTTCAGCCGTTCTGGCGTTATTGAGTAACAAACATCCATCCATCGCACATTTATAATATTAGTCCATCCATCAGTATCTTTCTGGAAATGTAAGGGAAGTCCATGTTCAGCAGTGGAATTCTTTACTACAGCGTTTCCATTGCTGCTAAAATACACAGCACATCGCTATTTGTGTCCGCTTATTCAACTTATTTGCCCAAATGTGACTGTGAATTGACTATTCATTTATTTGCCTCTTTTCACATGCATCCTTCAGAGTGACGATTTTGAATCACATATCAAAGGATTGCAAATACAAAGCTTAATACATTTCACAAAAATGGATGTATAGTTACCTTTTTAATGAATTCAAAAAAGAAGGAGGTTAGAATATTTTTTATGTTTGTTACCTTAGTTATAACTTTTAACTGGGTGGATCGATTTTGATTATTCTTTTTTTTATCGAAAGCTGGTTGCCCGTGGTCCCATTTAAATATGAGGCAGATCTGACATGTAGTTTTTGAGTTATAATGGTAGGGGAAGCAGGGGTAATGGCGATCGTGACGGGTAATACGGCTCACTCCAATAACTTATTAAATAGGGTGCCTTAAAACACAGCGAGCACGCTGCAGCGCAGGGGTTGTGACGCTTGAGCAGGCAAAGTCTCTAAACCTCAAAACGAACATAAGACAAATGAAAAAACAAATAGTGCATTTTTCTCTCAGGTGATCGGCATTCCCCCATCTTCCTCTATGTGTATTTTCCAGTGCATTTGACGTCGGTGTTTACTTGCAAAAAGCTATGTTTCTTCAGAGCGCGTCATAGCCTAGATAACCCCATAGTCGCGTACAATTTCAAATGAGACATGTATTCAAAGTTACTTTTTAGGTTTGGCAGCAATCCTCCTGTACCTGGATTCGTGCAAGCTGTACGAACTACGCTCCGAAGCCAAGAACCTGGTGGCTCAGATGCAACACAGCCAGCCAGAGCATGCCTTGCAGCAGTTCCGCGACCAACTCCACCAGCAGCGCCACGGCTGGTAGACGGGGAAGGTAGACCCATCTAATCGCCAACTAGCATGTGCTCATACACGTGACACTTCACATGCTTGGGATAGAGGCGAGTAGACTACCTGCTATGAGATATCTCTAGAGATACGACTAAGTTATACCGGCGACCACCATTGGACAGTACTAACGATCGAATCTATGAGGAATCTCACTATATGTACACTGAAGGCCTTGTTTATGTTACAAGGTGTTCTGTAACAAGATTTTTTTGTATAACAAAGACGTAATTTGCACTCAAGTTTGTACCTATTTAAAATGGATGTGAGGCTCGTATCACACCTTATTCGGACTTTTGACAACTAGTATTTCCGTTTATCGGATTTTGTATGCCGTTTGACGCCATAAGCGATTATTTTCACGACGTACTAGGTATTTGTCTAAATAGATAGACGCAGGTACACTAGACGTACAGAACAAAATGAAACTAAATTCAGACTATCTCTCGATCATCTCGATAATACAAAAAAAAAAAAGAAAAAGCTCCTGTCATTCAAATTCCTTGCATAATTAATTTTTTTGTTGCGATAAAAATATTAATTTTGCTAATAAAACGTTCAATCTTATTGACCGAGCGAGCGAAGCGTCTCAGTTTCCACATTGGCCAAAAATGCGTTTGTCCGGATGTCTGTCTGTCTGTCTGTCTGTTCTCCTCTACAGGTCGCATTTTTCAACCGATCTGGACGAAACTTGGTACACAGGTTAAATGACTTATTAGAATTTTTTTGTCGTCGGGGATTTTTGATTGGAGGGGTACTTCCCCCAAAAAAAGGGCAAAAAGGGGGCTATTTGATATACTGGATATCTCCACCAAATGAGATCCGATTTCGATTACTCTTTTTTTATTTGAAAGGTAGTAACTATAAGTTGGTCTCATAAAAGTTTGGCGAAGATCTGATAAGGATCTTCAGCATGATGAACAGGATAGCTCATCAAACAATCGATGGTTTTCAATCAAATTTGCGAGAAACACAAAGGACGTCATTCTACACAAGATGATACAAAAAAAATCAAAAAGATCAAAAAAATCACAAAACGGAAAATGCACTTGCACATTACTTTCCTCAAATAGCTCACTTTTAGTATGCTCGCGAGGTCTACAGCTCCCAGAGCCACTAGTCTAATCTCTATTTCAATCTTATCCATGTATACCTCATAATCCATCACGGAAACCATGGCTGCAGCTAACGATGAAGAGATTTTGGAAGGGTTCCTGTGTCCAATATGCAAGGCCGACCTGAAATCTGCATCGCAACTCATGGTCCACTTTGAGAGCCTACACCAGGAAGAGCAGGATGTCCTTAGATCCTTGAAGGATATATTTGGAAAGGCGAAGAAAATTATTCTCAACAACAACGACACGGACTTACTGGAGACTTTCGACAGAGCGCTAAAGTATAATCATCGGGAGGAGTTTGTAACACTAGATAGGTATAAGAAATAGTAGCACCTGGGGAGAGAAGCACTTACCTTGCCGTAACACAGTTTTTAACTAGCATGGAAGGTAATGTTCCGTAACTAGTGTGCCAGATTGCCTGATAAGCTAAAATCCCTAGAATAAGACCTCTGTATGGCTCAACTCATATGTATTGCTTTTTTGTCTGAAATAAACATTATCTTATCTTATACTTCGATCCAGTCTGGGTGCTTTTAATCACTCTTAAAATACTAGTCTGGTATTTAGATTTGATGTCATGAAGGTCTGAATCAGAGAAGTTCGCAATTAATGGTGAAAGACTGGCCGCCGGTTTCTGAAAGCTCGATCCAAACTAATCTGCTGTCAAGTCACTTGCTATGTCTATTTAATTTGAAGTAAAACCTGAAATATCAAGGGACTTCACAGCCGAAACGTTTGATCGAGCTTTCGGAATCCGGCGGTAAGAATGTAAGGTTTGTGAAATCGGATATATTTTTGCCATTGGTTTTCAATGATACTTTTTTATTTTGAAATATAAATTAGGTTCTCACATAACATATTTTTTGCATTTACACGTTTAGATTTAACTCTACTTAAACAAAACATACGTGCCTTAGATGAATACAAACGCAATGACGAATGATTTGGCTGATCAACTAAATATTAGTATTTCTTTAAGATTCAATGTATTAATTTTATCTGCAATTAACTTATCATGGATTTAAAAAGGCACTTGTACTATCTATTGTAGGTAACTACTAAAACTACGTATATCGTTTGGAACCCCTTGTTTTTATATTCTATGCAATAAATTTTGATTTTAAATTTATAATTAGTAATAATGACAAATAACACTTGATTTAGGTTTGTTATGAATTATTATAATAAGTTAATTTTTAAGTTTACTTATTCAAGCTCACATATTCCGTCCAAATTATGCATAGCCATTTAAAACATTATAGGCACTGTACTGATTAAGAAGATAAATTAAATACTATTTTAGTCAACTTTTAATGTTTTATTTTCCCTTTGATTTATTAGGTAGTTATTTAGCTAGGTTTCTTACATATGCGCAAATAGACTATGAGCTCAGAAGACATAATAGGTAGTAGTACCCTACTATGGTAGTTATGGGGAGAAGATTTATCCAACAAAATTATCGAGTGCTCTCCTATTCTACACCCTGCTATTATTTTAAGTAAAATAAGTACCTATGCCTACATGTACTGGCTCCGTAAAATGATAGAGAAGAATTGCGGTCCTGATTTAGGTGTAAGATAAAAAAACGTTTTATTCCAACCTATGTGCAGTACCTACCTCCTACTCTTACCTTAGTCTAAGGCTAAGGCCGCACTACGGTTAAACCGCTGTGGTTTTTAATCGCGTGAATTTGTGCCCCTAGAAAAATTGTACCGCAGGTGCGGCCGCTTGTATTAGTTGTCTTTGTCTAGGGGCACAAATACACGCGATTAAAAACCACAGCGGTTTAACCGTAGTGCGGCCTTAGCCTAAGGCGGGTTTTAGAGTCGCGCTGACCCAAGGAATATAATAGTATTCAAAGTCCTTGGATTCCTTGCCTTGAACAAAACTGTCATTTGTTTTTAATTTCCGTCACAGACTAATAAGGGTGGGTGTCATCCTTGCTCCAGACTATTCAAATTCCTTGCGCTGACCGCACGCTGACCGACAGCACTGACAGCCGAAACGTCTGAACTTCTAGGAAGCGTTTTAGAATAACGCGTACTATCGCGTGTAGTTCATACGTTTCGGCTGTCAGCGCCGACGGTCAGCGTGCGGTGAGCGTAATGGTACTTGCTTGCAACACACTTGCTCAAAAATAAGTATGCCCAAAAATCAACCGACGTACGACCAAATAAGCATGCTTATTTACTAGCACGACCTGTTCACACTTGCTTTTATTGAGCAATGCTCGAAAAAAGCATGCTTTTTCTACAAAATAAGCACGTGTGTACCTTAACTCTAAAACCCGCCTAAGTACCTGTCTGGTCGAACAAATAAGTCTGCTAGACATTCGCATTGTACGGATTACCCGCGTAACAATCGATCTAGGTACCTATATCATTTGGTAGGTGTTTAGCGAGGCGATGACTGACACTTACCGGGCTTCCGCAGCCGATGGCATACTCGGAGAACGTGCTCCATCGTCGCCTCGGGCAGGTTCCCGTCCATTACTACCAGCGGTGCTTCTTCTAGCACGCGCATGTGCTTATTTACCTGATCAAAAAGACCTGGTTGTTACTTTTTTAATATAATTAGCTGATGGAACAAGCAGATGGCCGACCTGATGTTAAGTGGTAACCATCACTTATAACAAAGCATTGCCTCGTAAGTTGCGCACGATGGGAACGTGCCCTGCGTCCATCAACTTGGCCCCATGTGCCTGTAATTACGCCAGCAACCACACTCTTCAAACCGAATCACAGCGTTGCTGCTTGGCGGCAGAAAAAGGTAGTGTAGTACCTGCTAGTCTATAGTTTGGGTTGTGCTGACTGTTTTTTGTGTACTTTAAATTGGACTCCTGTATATGCATTTAGACTCTAGGGTGGTCCATTATTCGAATGTTTTTTTGTGTAATGCGAGTCCGTTTTGCGTGGGGGTTTTGTATAGTCATAGATGCGATATACTCGTTGTATAGTATATAGTAACCAAAAAGAACGCTGGAACACAGGAGGGGATGTGTTTGCGCATAGGTACAAATACTCGCGCCATCACCCTCCCCTTTCTTCCGGCGTACTTTTTGCGTGACGCGCACTATACTGAAAGGTAATTCAGAGTACTGAGTAGGTACCTACTTCGAATTTGACCATCCTATGTAGGTGGGTTTCACACGTTACACGATTTTTCACAAGCAGTAATATCTAACATACAGTAGCTACTGTAGAAGGTACAATAAATTTCTACTTATTTATGATAAGTACTGACGGCGCAGCTAGACGTAGCACAAAGTCCACCTGATGTTGAGCGATTACCGGTCTATAGCAAATGAATCAGAATAAGAACATTAATTACACAGAGAACGTCACCGATGACCTGTTCTAGCTTTGCAGACCATTAATACCACCATGCAATGGATGTGTCTTACAACTGTCTAATACACTGATCTGTATTATGCAATAGAGATCAGTGGTTTTGAGGCAACTTACTAGTTCGACAGTGATGTGATTATGCACAGCCATGTCACCGAGCCCCAGCAAGCATTCCCCCTTCGAATCCAACACAGCAGCGTACGTCGCTGTGCGTGCATTTTTAACAATGCATCCTGAAATTCCGTTATGATAGATTAGGTTTTAGAATACTTTTATTATGATGTTTACTACACTTAGTGAGTAATGTGTTAGAGAAAATCAAAAGTCGCGGGTCTGGCTCGGAGAATAATTTTTGAGACATTATAAAAATCTTTGTAGGTTTTAGAATATATCTCTACTAAGCCTTGGTAACTATACATCAACTTCGTTCCTCACGATTTTCCTATAAGCCAAAGCCAACACGAAAGCAACGTGAGAAGATTCAAGGCACAGTTACATTTTGACGTCCTAATTAACTGTCCAAATTCGCCATGGAATGAAAACCTTCCTTTGAAAATTGGTACTTAAGGGTGTGATATCCCAGAACTCTAGGTATTTCACGCTACCTCAGCCCCCCCCATGTTGAGCGCGACTTGTTCATTTACGCGGCCGGCGGCGGCAGGCCGTGCGCCATTTGAACTTGCATGACCGCGTACGAAATCTTCATGCCACAGTGTAGAATATCAAGTTGTACTAGGTAAGCATTATCTTTATACCTACCATCTAGCAAGAGTCCAGGTGCGATATTGGCAAGGTATTGGCCGTCGTCGTCGTCTCCGATCGCTGTCAGCAGGCGCGCTCGGCCTTCTTGCAGCCGCCACAGCGCTTCTGCAATGTTCCGACCGACTCCTCCGCCGCATTGGTCACTCTTGCATGGGTGAGTGCTTCCGTCCAACTGTAACACTCAATCGAGTTAATATAAACACAAGACACCTTCAAGTTAATTATATTATTTCATCTCTTTATGACGCTGACAACCATCAAACAACATCTCTCAAAAGTATTAGGTACTTTTTAACCTAGATAAAAAAATATTAATTTGTTTTTACGAAGCCTAGGTACTTTAGGTGGGTAGTGGGGCTTTTATTCCTATAATCTATCAGTGATGCCTAAACACCTACTCAATCCACACACCAATTAGATCCTCAAATGAATTACAGTCTATAAAATCTAGACCAAGTCTTTGATTTAACATAGGCAGGCGATTTATCAAGTGTCAACTTTTTAGCAAGCTTAATCTATGACACTCAGGAAAAGCCGACACCAGCGACTTGGCCTAATCACAAATGCCACTGTTGACCTCATTTCGGTCTTCGACCAGCAAAAAGCACACATAGCTTGTTTCAAGTATTTTAATAAGAAATAGTGTTACATGTTCCGCGCTGAATGTAAACTATTAAAATAATTTCTTGTTTAAAATTGAGTAATTCATAAAAATACTGCATCATGTTCGCAACCACGGCAGTTAAAGTGCTTCAAAAGGAATTATTTATTGCACGTGAATTTTAACAGCGGGTTATTATCATGAAAGGTTGCATGTGACATGCGCTGCCATGCTAGCAGAAACAACGGCATGTTTGCATATAAATTTTACTAAAATTAATCACCAATAGCAGTATGTTTGTATTTAAAAGATAACTTCGTAGTATTGCAGATAATTTAAGTAGCTGTAGATACTTATTTAAAACTATACCGATGGAAGGCAAGCTTTATGTCAAATTGACAGCCTTCATAGCTCAGTTGCTAGTAGCTCTGCCTTCTGTGCCGTAAGCCGTGGTTCGATTCCCACTGAGAACAAACAATTGTGTAATGCATATATGGTTGTTCTCTGTCTGGGCGTTATATAATATATGACGTATGTATTTACAAAAAAAGTATAGTATATCAGCTACATGGTTCCCGTACCACAATCTTTGGCTTAGTTTGGGGTTAGATAGTGCTGTGTGGAAAGTACACCAATATTTATTTATAAATTAAAATTAGTAAACAAATCCCCTGTCATTTGGAGTTCGGTCAGTGGCTCAGTGGGTACTGCGGGCTGGCACGGTGCTGTGAGAGCCGCGACCGCAGCGATGGTATCGCCAGCCAGCACGCCACTGCACCTAACCACTCGTTTTTGCACGACTATAAATACAGAATTTATACCCCGCAACCCAACAAACTCGTTTTTATCTAATAGTTTATGAATTCCTTGTTTTGCGACGCCTATGCGGCTAGGGTGGCACTTTCTGTATATTAATCTTGGCTGTGATTTATCTGTCTCTATGTAATGTAACACTATTATTTATTCTGTGGTATGGTGCCAGAACGGTTAGTGCAAAATATACAGGGTGTAAAACATTGCTCCAGTATAGCTATAGATCATGTTTCTCAATAGATTACCACCGAAATAATTTATAGGTCAATTAAAAATTAATGTCTGCTATAAGCAGTGCTTTCAACTTCTGTGAATGCATTATTTTGGAAATCAGGATCCATTAATGACGTAGGTACTTAAAGATTTTTATACTTTTGACTCGTTATGTAATACAGGCTAGTTGTATAGATAGAATCTTCAGTTTTAGGAAGTGGTCTTTATACCCTCATGATTTCTGCGATTTGTTAAAAGGTGGCTTTACGTTAAAAAACCTTGCAATGGCTAATTGAATAAGCAGGTGTGAAATCGCAATGATATGCATTCTTATGGATTAGGCAAAGTAAGTCAGGAGTGTTTTGTAAGTGTTCTCCTGTCTTTTGCACTACAGTGCGTTCCATAAGCTGAGGCACCTTCATACAGTATTCCTTACTTATTATTCCTTACTTAGGAGGCCCTATTGATATATAATAGACCCTACAGATATCCATATTAACTAAGCTGAACCTAAGTTGTTCGTCTGCTCTTACAGGCGCTGCTCACGAGGAACTGGTGCCTAGTTTTACTTAGTTTAGGTTTAAAACATTTCAAAGTAATCCTTGTGATTGAACTGAAAAAAAACTGAAACAGCTTCACGACTTTGATCCCCAGGTACGGTAGATATCCCTTCAGATCTCCCAGTACCAAGTAGGTACTAATTCAAGATTATTTGAGGATGTCTAAGGGGGGTAGTCAGAGGTACGTCCAAACATTACATTTGGCACATACCCACATTTTGCAGTAGTTAGTATTCCATACGTGATAGGTTGCAAGCCCATCGCCGCTGTTAGAATACTAACTGGTTTCCTCACGATGTTTTCCTTCACCGTTTAAGAACACTGGCAATCTAAAAGATTTTTCTATCGAAATCTAAATTTTTCGATAGAAAAATCCATTGGTGCACGACCGGATTCGAACCTGCGTTCCCTTACGATCGGAAGGCGGGGTCACTCCCACTAGACCACCGGTGCTCTGATTGAACTGACTATGGTTTTATTCCGGCTGTAGCGGCTGCCGAGACCGATCAATGGAAGTCTAATAATTGACCGAGCGAGCGAAGCGAGCGAAGCGTCTCAGTTTCCACATTGGCCAAAAATGCGTTTGTCCGGATGTCTGTCTGTCTGTCTGTCTGTTCTCCTCTACAGGTCGCATTTTTCAACCGATCTGGACGAAACTTGGTACTCAGGTTATATGACTTATTAGATTTTTTTTGTCGTCAGGGATTTTTGATTGGAGGGGTACTTCCCCCAAAAAAAGGACAAAAAGGGGGCTATTTGATATACTGGATATCTCCACCAAATGAGATCCGATTTCGATTATTCTTTTTTATTTGAAAGGTAGTAACTATAAGTTGGTCTCATAAAAGTTTGGCGAAGATCTGATAAGGATCTTCAGCATGATAAACAGGATAGCTCATCAAACAATCGATGGTTTTCAATCAAATTTGTGAGAAACACAAAGGACCTCATTCTACACAAGATGATGCAAAAAAAAATCAAAAAGATAAAAAAATCACAAAACGGAAAATGCACTTGCACATAACATTCCTCAAATAGCTCACTTTTAGTATGCTCGCGAGGTCTACAGCTCCCAGAGCCACTAGTATAATTTTGGAAGACTTGAAGAAGACGAAAAAATCAGCATGTCTATCGCCATCTCTGTTTGGTTGTGTATGTGTAAAAAATTAAATACTGATATTTATTTGTATTACGGTACATACATATTATCGATCTATAATCGAATACTACTTAATACATACCTATAATCATGACCATAGTAATCGATATGATGTCCTAAGTAAACAAATTCAAAACAGTGCTCTGACAGAGGCGAGTATGAATTTACTGGGTTTAAATTACATGCATGATGAATATTGATGAGCCTAATGACGTCATTTATGATATTCAAATGATAATTAATCTGATCGCGGAATATCATGTAACTGAACGATTATATCTCAGAGTAAATGGATTAACAAAGGGCGTTTCTCTCAATATGTTCTGACTGATGTTAAAATATACGATAAACACTACATTACATATCGTACGCTCGCTCTTATAGCACAAAAAACTAGAGTATTCGAGCACGTAGTGTGTACAGTATAGCAAATAGCTTGCTAACCCTGAGATTGGATCCGTCAAAATTGGACTATGATTTTATTCATGAGTCAGAACTAATTCGTTTCTTACCTTATTTGCATGTACGTATTGTGGATAATTGAAATAAACAAAAACAGCTTTTTGAATGTTATGAAACTCCAGTAGAAACTACTACTACTGTTTTAACCAAAAACTGTACAGTAAAACAGTTTCATAAAAAACCAAATAAAATTAAAACTATTTCGAAATACTGTTCACGCGCTACGAATTTGCTACGTATTTTCGTAGACGCTCTACGTTGTCGTCACGGGATAGATGGGGATAGTTCGTGTTATATTTAGCTATTTTAAGAATGGTAGAGTTTTTTCTGAAGGTCTCGTTCGGAGAAGAACTACCGGCATGCCTATTTCTGTCACCAAGCAGCGTTGCAGTGTTTCGGTTTGAAGTATGAGATGGCTGGTGAAATAAGAGGCTTAACATCTTTATGCCTCGAATTGATGGACGTACAGGGCAGTGCAGGGGACGTTCCTGTGTAAGTTACTAGGCAAAGCTTTGTTATAGGGATTGTTACCACTTAACATCAGGTGCGCCATCATGGCTTGTTCCATCCATCACTCGGTTACATAATAAAGAAGAAGAAGACCTGCAGCGAGTTTCATTTTATATATTCGTCGTCAACTTCACTGCACTCTATTTGTTACACAATACTCGTTGTAAAATTTTATATCTTCATTAATCGCAGTTTCTCCTACTGCTCAAAGTCAAAAACTAAACTCTATAGGCGATAACAAACTTTTGTCACGATACGTATCTATTTGTAACTTACGGTTACGTGAATAAATAATGTCGTTAGCTCAAAGCCAAAATAGATTTACCGAAATAAATAAATCTGATAAACTCGTCCGATTATACTGCCACGCCTTTAGCCGGTGCGCTATAATTACCTTTAGTTATTTACTGCGCGAGTAGGTAGAGGGAGAGAGCTGTGAGAGCTAGAAATAAATGATAAAATGAACCGAAGAATAAGTACTAGATGTTAGTAATCGACATGTTTTATAAACTTGATTTTTGTAATATTATTTTGCGATGTGGGAGGGAAGGGAAGGCGGCTGGTATCGAGCGTAGGCGCGCCGCCCTAGCGGGACGACGACGAAGCCCTACAGTCGAGTCCGTGGAGCGGGCCGGCGCGCACGCCCAACGACCCCGAAGAGTTCCACCCGCCGCCTCCGCCGCCGCCGCCGCCGCCGCCGCGCGACGCCGTCACACGTTCGCCGCCGCCGCCGACCGACGCCCGGCGCACCGCCCGCATCGCACCGACACTTGCACACAACGCCGACGCCGAGCGACGGCCCCGCACACACTCACATCCACCGCGACGTTGCACGTGTGTGCATCATCCGCGAGAAACTGACGAGAGCGCGAATCACTCGCAAACTTTTCTGAATCCGCGTGAATTTTGATTGAATAATTTAAAAAGATTGAACATATAAAGTGACGTTAGTTAATAATATGATAAGTGGCACCGAAACAGTGTTTACTGAATAAATTGGGCAGCGGCGGTGCCACGTCTCCTACATAATGTGTTTTGGTATGTTACATTTTATTTTTTATTTATATGTATATTTAAAACAAAATCCTACTTCCTACTGATATTATAAACGCGGTTTGTAAGTATGGATGGCTGGATGGATGTTTGTTACTCAATAACGCTAGAACGGCTGAACGGATCTGGATGAAATTAGGTACAGAAATAGATTATGGTCTGGAACAGAATAGACTACTTTTTATCCCATGGGATTACCGGGATTTAAAACTACGCGGGTGAAACCGCGGGGCGCAGCTAGTCAAACATAAGTTTGAACAAGTATTTGTTTTGATCATGTCAGACAAAAAAATATAAATCGTATTTTCTTAGCAGGTACGGTAAGAAGGTATAGGTACAAATCTATAGATATGTCGTAACTTTTAATTTACGCTGTAAGTAACGGTTAGGTAGTTATTGATCGCGTTTTTCAGAAATAGTATTATGGTGAACAGATTACCTTTCTATATTTAGCATTGCCAATTATTGGTTCAAATTAGATAACTATCGAAACTTAAATTGTGAACATAATATGAAGAATCCTTTTCAGCACACTGAATGAAACCTATCATTCTTGAATAATTTAGGTACCTGCTCACAATATCCATAATAATTAACTGAATACTTGTTCCAACGCAAGTTGAACTGGTTCTGTTACTATGTATGCCTAGGTTTATGATCTTCTTTCTTATTGTGTCACTAGTTTCTATCGAAACAGTGTGGTGAAAGCGTCTTAAGTGCGCCTCAATAGGCTCGTTTCGTGCACTTGACACATGTTATGGAACTTGTTAGGTTTTACAACATGCCGGTTTCCTTACTATGTTTTCCTTCACTGTTTGAGAGTACCATTGTGCACATAAATTTTTTGAACAGAAAACCTCTTTGGTGCACGACCGGTTTTGAACCCACGATCTTAGGATCGGAAGGCGGGGCTGCTACCACTAGACAACCAGTGCTCTCACCAGTGACCAGGTCTATGATATCGAAGCTAGATACTTACCTATGTAGTCGGTAACAACTTCAGAAAGAATCTGGAGATCGACTTATGGTACCAAAAGATCAGAGGGGATAGCTATTGTACTTGGGGAACAAAGTCGTGAAGCTGTTTCAGTCTCAGTAACAACTAGACACTAGCAACAGCTTGCCAACCATGATACAAAAATCCTTTATTCACATTTTTTCATTTTTTTAAAATGTATTTATCTATTTCAGTAGCGCATGTTACATTAAAGTTTATTGAAGTTATAGGAATTATAGCCTAAATAAGATTTATTTATCTTTCTTGTCGTTAAAATAAAGAAAACGCATTCAACAAACTGGTACTAAGCTTATTGTAAAGTTTCCTGCACTCTCGGGGCCTATTCCGGAACTACGACAAAGGAACTTTCAATTCTTTGAACGGAAAACAATAGATTCTTGAATCGCTTTTTAATCCTATATCGTCTTATTATAAAAATGTGAGTTAGACTAGGCTTAAGCCAGGACTAACTGGTCCGTGGTCTAACTTTGATACCGAAGTTGGTCCCTGCTCTATAGAAAAATCAAAGACTTAGACCAGACGTTATTATAAAACGGAGTTTATCCCCTAAACCACGGTTTAAAGATAAACCCGAACGACCCCTAGTTTAAGTATGGTCTAACTAATAAAAATCTCATTTTGCCAAATTTTATTTGGTCTCCCACATAAGTTTATTCAATAAAACAACTTGTAGCACTGCATTATCCAACATACATTTCAAACTCTAGACTCCGATCTAAATTTGAAATGTCAAAACGCATGGGTTGCCACGAATTTGTCGGGTGCCAGGAAAGCGCAGCCACGGAATGTACAACCATGGATTACACGACCCCGGAATTTGCGACCATTTTGGTTGCAAATTCCATGGTTGTGTTTTCCGTGGCTGTGTTTTCCAGGCCGTACAAAACTATGCACACCCCCGGAATACGACGCCAAGAATTTGCACAGAATGGTCACCAATTCCGGGGTCGTACATTCCTGCCACGTGTCAGGAAAGCGCAGCCAGGATTTTGCAACCATTTTGGTCGCAAATTCTCGGGTCGTGTATTCCATGGTTGTACAATCCGTGGATGGACAATCCTGACACGTGTCAGGAAAGCGCAGTCAGTATTTTGCAACCATTTTGGCCGCAAATTCCTGGCTGCGCTTTCCTGGCTGCGCTTTCCTGGCTGTGTTTTCCGTGGTTGTGTATTCCATGGTTGCGTATTACCCGGACTCCATGGACTATCTCAGGTACTATGTAGTCTTCGACTAAAGTGTCTTTTGTAATACGAAAATGATAAACCTGAGATGATCCTAAGTTTATGAGATAAACCAGGTTTAAGTTGTTTATAATAAGAAAACGTGACTTGAGCTAGGTTTAAACCCAGGTTTAATTTGTTTATAATAAGGCTGATAAGGTTTTGTTCAGTAAATATAACAATCCTATTACTCTTTTCTCTTTTCACCTTTAACATAGTCCTACTACTTTTATAAGCGCGAAAGTTTGTATGGATGGATGAATAGATGTTTGTTACTTTTTCACGCCGGAACGGCTGAACGGATCCGGATGAAACATGGCAGAGAGATAGATTATAGTCTGGAATAGCACACTTTTTGAATTGCTACTTTGTATCCCGTGGGAATACTGGGATTTAAATCAGCGCGGCTGAAACCGGGACGTCTTTAATATGTGTTTTAAACTAGTCTAATATGTGTATTTCATCTCACATTAGGGATAAGAGCACAAAACTAGCACTAAACAAATTCAAAGTAATAAGCTCTCGATACCAGGTATAAGCATAGACAAAGTAATATATAGTACTATTTTACTTTATCTATAGTATAAGGTTACTTTGCAGCGAGACAAATGTTTATTTTTTAACTGTCAAGGCAATATCATACGAACAAGAAGCGCACAGACTAATAGGAATGCTAACGCATAAGAAGCGTGTGAAAATTAACGTTTTCACAAAATAACTTAATAATTACCTGCTGCGCTCTAGATCAGATTCAATCAGGGTACATCTAGTAACCAAACGAGTTTCGATAAACCAATAGAGACGTTAGCCATTTGTAATTACAATTTAATTTGTTAAACTTTATTCAACTTGCGGTAAACCAAAGTAAATAATTTTAACAATCCCTGGATATCATAAAACTTTTGCTTTATTATTTGGATCCATGAATAACCTTGCTAACAGTTAATTATAAAGTAATTTAAAGCAAATTCTTACAGGCCTAAGGTCCTTTTCTAATTAATGTTGGGAACGGCTTTCGGTAGGTTTATGGGCAAATATAGCAATGATTTACAATGTCCCTCGCCCAACACCCTTCTATAAATTACAGGTTTGGGTGAACATTTTAATTTATAAATAAATTCCATGGTTTTGGTATTGTTACGTAAATGTTCAATAGCAATTTATTTACCTGATTTTCATGTTTACGGTATCCTTATGTCCGAAATTTTCAATTGTTTTTCTGTGGAAAATTCCATTCACCTATGTGATAAATACGAGTACGTATAATATTAACTATATACACAAAGAAATATTGTTATAAAAAGCGCTCTATAGCGAATTTTTCTATGCAGGCTTAGGTATACATTTTACCAAAAATTTAATGAATTGTTTGGTGTTTATATCACCACTTGCGCGTATTACATAAGTAAATCATACATATACCTACGCCAGGTTTTGTAGTTATTTACGTGGTGGCAACAAGCACGTAGGTTATATAATGGCTCATACGTTACGGAGTGTGTAGCGCGACGAGCAAGGAATCAAACCCTTGCTTTATTTATTCATGCGGTAAGGCTACGTACCGCTCAACCATTGCGAGATGCAATTAGCATAGGATTAACATTTCCCAGAGTAGCTTCTTACCCTTCAAATCATATCTTATATTATGTTTGGGTGTTTTTAGATGTATTAAAATATGACTATTTACTTGTCATCTTATCACCTTCTATTCAATTTATAATCTGCCTAATCCGCCTAATTGATTAAATAATAAACCCTCAGATAATCGAACAGTTTTATAATGGTTCTCAGGATCAAACCTTTTTCTTCCCTGATCTTGTTAATTAAAAATATTAGATACATATTAGTGTATTCTCAAATGAGGAATCTTACTGCATTACTACGTGAGGGAGGGAGGGGGATCGCAACACAGCACTCATTAAATTTTCAGTGTTTACTTATAATTGAGTCACCCGTTTTATTTCACTTAATAAATAAATTGAAACTTTCAAGTTATAACTTTGGCGTTTATAACTCCACAAAGAAACATAAAAGTTACAATTACAGCTCCCGGTTTCTGAAAGCTTGATCAACACTAATCGGCTGTCAAGTCACTTGCTATCTCTATCTAATTTAAAGTAAATACTGAAATAGCAAGTGATTTGACAGCCGATTAGTGTTGATCGCGCTTTTAGAAACCGGGGGTTAGACATTGCTTTTTGAAAACACCAACCACAACTAACTAAATCCCAATCTTAACATTACTCGTGGCACCTTTTACCTACGATCTAAGATGGTAGGTAAGAGCCACGGGTAACAACCGGGGAAAGCTCGTTATCAGCCTGAGATGTAATGTAACTCTCATCTTGGGAATCCCTCCTATCGAGGTTACGCACCTATCTATCCTTAAGCCGGATACTCGAGTACCTGGTAGTGAAGGTGCTATACGAGCTTTTATAACCTTTTAAATCCTTCATAGTCGCGTGTCTTACAATAAAGATTCTAAACGGTTTCTTTGAAAAAGAATGACGTCAGCTATTGCTTTTTAAGTAGGTTGATGTCCGATGCTACAGAGTGTCAAACTATACTGAAATAAGGTTTCCTAAATATCTCGCAAAAGTAAAAATGCTTATACATTACCATTGCCTATTATATATTATACTCATTTACCATTTTTACAATGCTAAAAAACAAAAGCTGAAATAAAATACTCGATATAAAATGGCCTAACGACCATTTCGTATTACCTACAGAGTGGCGTTTTGTCGTTATATAAATCCAATTATTATTTATAATTCAATATAGTATATATTTTTATTTTTAGCAGGAAGGGAGGCCTTTGCCCTGCAGTGGGACACTACAGGCTCATAATAATAATAAATAATAGTTTATACATAAATCTTCAAAAAATAATTTGTTTGATGCTATTACTGTGTTTTGTAAGAATATTATCAAAATTAAACAAAACACTTTAAAAATGGTTCAGCAAAGCTATATAGGTATGTGTTTAATTAAATTTCTAAAAGAAGTGCCATTTCGGAGTAACATTGCTTGTTGGAATTTATTTCTGAGAAAATGTATTAGTAGACCATCAAACAATTAAGTGTTCAAAGTAGCTATTTCTACCATTATAATTTTTTCATTATATACGATTACTTAAATAGACCGTCCTAATAGCGACCCAGAGCGGATGTAAAGTTGCATTTCTCACTCTAGGGCGAAAAGCTACTTTGTTTTTTTTTATTTTCGTCGTTTGCTTGTGAAAATGCCAATATAATAATAATACCCGACCAAAACAATACGACTGAAATTCAAAAAACGCGTTGGTATACCCAGCGGCTATTGATTCCATCGGCACTGTGGTCGTTTTCTTTGAGCCCATTTGGCATCGTAAAAGTTCACACCACATTAAGCCTTGCTGTAGTTTTGGCCCCACGCCACGCTGGTATGCTGAAACTATTTTCTGTAACAGTTTTGAATGAACCTTTCTTTGATCATAACTGCTTTGACCCTGTTAAGAAATATTCAAAGAACACTTTGCAAAAGTCATCCAAGTAGACATACTCATAACCTATGTACATTGAGCGACAGTAATTGATGGGCAAAGTGATAGTACCAAAATTGTATACATATAATACTCATAATATTTTTTTATTCATTGTTACTTATTTATCTACACTAATATTATAAAGAGGAAACCTTTGTATTTTAGTATGCAACGAATAAGCTCAAAACTAATGGTCCGATTTAAAAAATTCTTTCACTTTGAAAGCTATATTTATCCTTGAGTAACATGCGAAGCTGGGACAGGCTGCTAGTTAAAAATAAAACATGTACACATTGCATATTATTATATTATTTAATAATATATAACTCAAAGGTGACTGACTGACTGACACAGTGATCTATCAACGCACAGCCCAAACCACTGGACCGATCGGGCTGAAATTTGGCATGCAGGTAGATGTTATGACGTAGGCATCCGCTAAGAAAGGATTTTGATCAATTCTACCCCCAAGGGGATAAAATAGGGGATGAAAGTTTGAATGAAACTTTGTCCATTTTGAAGCCGCGGGCAAAAGCTATTAATAATAATACCTCTTACCGCGAGCGAAGCCGTGGGCAAAAGCTAGTTATTAATAATATGCATAATAGATAAATGTGAAATGTGATTCTGTACATCAAAAGGTTGTCTAGCTAGAGACAAGGTTTTTGTACAATATAGTAATATCTTATTCTATTTCATGATATATACTGGATGTTGGTCTGGTCAGTGGATATAATACACAGCGCTATGTGTAGCCGTAAACAAAGCAGTGCTTATACCGAGAACCAGAATTGATAGAACACTAATTATACTAATTATACTATGCCCGATCAATTGTTAATTATAAAGCACTGCTCTATCTTTATATGAATACGAAATGGCCTTCTATGAGTTTATTTATTTATTTTCATTTTTATTTCTTAGGAAAACAAACAGCACTTATAGTCTAATTAAAAATTCATAAAAATAGCTGATTACCATTTACACGTTTTCGCGTGAGCTGGTTGGGTTGGGGATATGCTACTAATAAACACACGTTCAATTGAATGATTACTTTTAGTTTGAAATCGTTTCAAAAATATGTTTCCAAACATGACTATTGGGAATGTAAAGGTAAAACAAGCGGCCATTGCGTCTAATCGTAGATGATTTAGCGTCAGAGGAAACTGTAATGAGAATAAACATGAACACACAGTAATGTCCTTTGTTTATGCGAGGTAAGCTGCAAGCAGGTACTTGCTAGTTTGCTAAGTAGCTCATGTGATGCCAACGACAGGATTGTGCTAGTGACAATGCTGTGGACGACAACAATGAGCAATTCCCAATGCCAGTTTGCATTATTTGTGTGCCGAGTTCAGTAAAATATAGATCGGATGAAAAGAACTTTAGCTGGATCTTTGGCGAGTAAATTCAAAAGAAACGAAGAATCATTGAATTTGACTTTTACATGTTAAGATTCCATGTATAATAAAAAATATCTATCTATGTAAGTATATAATGTATTAAAATATCAGTTATCTAGTACCCATAACACAAGCTTTGAGTAGTTTAATTTGGGGCTAGATGGTGCTGTTTGGATTGTCCAGCAATATTATTATTATTAGATAAATAATTGGATGACAGAGGTTATTCTGTATCTGTATTCTTGTGGTCGTTCGCCAGAACTAGAAGTGCGGAATGATTGTCGAAGCACTGACAACATGGATGTGGGCTGGCAGTGTGCCACCGCGCTCACTCGCACTTCACCTCACATGTCGAGGGCTTATATTCTGTATCTTTATTTACGTTTTTTTTGAAATGTGGCAAATAAAACACACTCATCCGAATATTTCTGTTATTATTTTTTCGGCACTCGCGTCACCGCTTGATCGTAAATGTTCGCGGTGACGTCCACTGCGATCTTAGATAAATGTAAGTATCGCGATTCTGCAATGGTTCCATGCCAGCAAAGATTTTATTAGTTTTCTCCATGATTTAGTTATATCTGGCCATCTATCCAAGATCGTAAAATTCACTTAATTATTCAAGATGAATAAAATCACAGAAAGGGTTATGTAAGTAAAGAAAAGTTATAAAAGTGTTGAAGATGCTAAAGTTTATAGAATTTTATAATACAATAGGAATAATAAGTAAATATATTTGGTAATTTTCACAACACACTTTCAAACGTTGAACTAAACAAAGCTTGTTGTAACTTACGTTACGACGCAATAAGTTTTTACATGAAATCGTTGCTATTTTCCCAAGAATATAATTATCTTGCGATATTATACGTGGTAGATTCACCTTGTATATAAGACGTTTCAAAGTGATACTTGTGATTGTACTACTGAATATAGATCGTTTTGATTTTGATTCTGATACACGTACATGGTTGGAGTATACGGAGAGGCGGTATACGGACAAATTTGAAAGTGATTTGAATTGGCTCAAAACGGAGTACCTAAAACAATCCTGCACGAGATATAATAGATGCTTTCATGAAATTGCTTTCAACGTTTCAAACAGGAAATTGCATGTTGTGGGAATATGCTGCGATGCAAGAAGATAATGTTATGTTGTGAAACTAGGCTTTGTCTGAGATTTGGATTACGTAGTCAGTTCGTTGATTTTTATCTGTTTTTTTTATCACGAGTTCCGGTGCCGACCGCGATCGATCGTAGATCACACCGATAGACACCGCATTTCAAGGAAATACAATATTATATATTATTCTTATACTGCTAATAAATTCTTTTTATTTTTATCATTATTCTTATTATAAATATTATATATTATTCGCATTCTTTGAGAAGTTTCCCCTAAGCTTGTCAAAGAATACGCTAGATGCCGTTGTTTAATTTCCTTGAAATTCGGTGTAGATCGTTGCGATCTACGATCGATCGCGGTCGGCACTAAACTCATGATAACCCCTCTGAACCTTCGTCTTATGGCCAAAACAAGTGTCTCAAAAATGAGAAGATTTCATTTTCTATCTATTATTTAAAACGTCTAGTTGCTTGAGCTTGGTAAAAAGCAATTTCAAAGAAACTAACGAGAAGCTTATTTCTTTTTTCTTTTATTGTGGCATACCAACCACGCCATTTTTATTGTTATTGAAAGATAATAAATTGGTGTATACTCGTACTTGCTAACCTAATCCAACTAATCTACAGGAAATACATACGGTTAATACGTGCGTAGCTGACTAAACCGGGCGTTTCGTCACGATGTTTAACTAAGCTGAGAAGATTGTATAGATGCTGATGGGCAGGCCTTTACCGTCCAAACTCATGTCTCAGGCAATACAGCGTTTCGTAAAAATAAGTGAAGTCTGATACTATAGAAATAATTTTAATCAATAGAAATACTATTGATTATATTTTTCATTTTATATATTTTTTTTTTTATATTTCATTTTTCATTTTTTTTTACTAAATCAATCACCGTAACGTCTGCGGAGGAAACATTATAACGTAACACTGTAAAATATTCTCGAGCGATCATTTAATAATCAATATCGAGGTTCTATTCATACGGAACGTTTTTATCAGCTTCTGATCTCAACATACCTATAACAAAGTGCGTCCATAGTGGCCTGTGATTTTGTTTTGGCGTCATTGTACAAAATTAACGCGATTTGCCTCCTTACTGCGTAGTTTGCATCTGACACTGAGAAACATAAGCTCTCTCGTGTTTACTCATGAGCTTGATTATGGGTGATATTTGCTCGGCAAAAACTCTAGAGGGCTTTGCAACGAGAAGTTTCGCAATAAAGAGGTGCGTAGCTCGGCTCTACGAGTGCCGTAGCGTGCTACGCGCTGCTACGAGCCACACCTATTTCAGTTTATGAGCTTCAATTTGTTAGAGGTCTCTGAATTCAGAGCCCATACCACCGTCTCTTTAAGCATTCTTATTTCAATATTACTTTTATGTCAATGTCTTATATAAACTGCATAGAGTCAGCTTTATGATCAAAAAGTGAAGTAATATTGAAATAAGAATGCTTCATGGTCATCAATGGTGGTACGGGCCACTTCGAAATTCTTATCTATCTTCAAAAATTGTATTCTTTTTTTTGTCGTGTCACTAATTTCATTAGAAACAGTGTGACGAAAAGATTTTAAGTGCGCTTCAAATAGGCTCCTTTCGAACAACTGTTAAAACCAATTGCAATGGTTAGGTGGGAAAGTCAAACGTGCGAGGGATTTCAACAGTTTGCCTATTTCATTTTATAATAGGTAAACTAAGCAAAATTTGTACTTTGATAAACAGATAGTTGATATAATACTTATATATTTTATTTTTGGAAATACATAGGTACTTCAAATATTTTATAATACTCAGACAGCGCAACAACATCTGTGTTCGATAGACAAATGTTTGTTCTCGGTGGTTCTACCGATCGACTAAGTTACGCAAGCAACGGGTTACAATTTGCCACGGAGTGCCCTATGTTTCTAGCTGTGCCCCGTGGTTTCACCCGCGTAATTTTAAAACCCGGTTTAAAAAGCTCCCACGGGATAAAAAGTAGCCTATGTGTTATTCTAGATAATAATCTATCTCAGTGCCAAATTTCATCCAAATGCGTTTAGCTCTTCTGGCGTGATTGAGTAACAAACATCGAAACTTTCATATCTATGATATTAGTCGGATGGCTAGATGGAAATAAGTTTTTTTGAACAATAAAATACCTTCTGTATATACAGTTGTTATATTAAAATGCATTGAAATAACTTTCTAGCTGTAGGGATAAAAGCGATAAGCGGTGAGCCGAGCGACTGCCGCGGCGGCGGATGCATGACCTTTCGTCAATGCTATAATCGTGATTGATTCAGGCGCTTTCAACATCAGCTGAACAAAAGACAAACACGCTGCCAGTAGGTGATAACTGGCATTGACCTGGTATTAGGAAGTGGGTTGGAGGAGCGCTGACTACCGCAAAACCAGTAGACTAGTTTCTTGTCACTCGATAACTCCACACGCGTCTGGAACGTGATTTTGACTTGAAGAAACTTCGTTCCGTTTGCCAAGACATGTTTTAGTCGTTAGGAGTTTTCTTTGTTCTGTTTTTCGTTAGTAGCGTTTAATAAAACGAATAACAATAGTATTGTTGTAAAATACTGGCGAGAAATCTTCAAAAGCAAACGCAGCTTCGCGTTTTTCCTTATTAAAATTGTTAAACTTGTTGTTAGCGAAATTATTTTTAATAGGATTTTAAAACGGTCTTGAGCCTTTTGCGCCCGTTGCTAACTACAAAGGCGCTAATTTAATAGGCTAGTTGCCTAAATTTGAGAAATAGTTTAAGGCGAGGATATCCCAGAACCTCCAACCTTCCGATTTTTGAACAGCTGTAAATGTAAATATTTACATAAAAAAAAGCAAAGTTTAAAATTGTACATGTACTCGAGCGCTGGCGCTGTGTAAAGATATAAACGTAAATAATGATAATTTTCTCGATAAAAAAATCATAAAGATGACACTAAATCAATATTTCAAACACCCATTACTACGAGAGTTTTTCTTGAAATCATGTCAAAGTTATATCAAAAGATAGGGATTAATATTTACTAACGCTGTGTAAAAAAAAATTAAAATTTCATTACTGTTAATCTCTGAGAAGAAAATCTAACAAAATCTAGCTGTTCAAGTGCTGCAAGTCTTGGAGGTTAGAGGTTCTGGGATATCCTCGCCTTAATGTACCTTATGATCTATTTAACACTAAAACTCTATTTGTTTTAATAAAACGTACATTTACAATATCTATTTTGCATTTAAAACAACTAATTTCGATTTCCGTCGAAAACGCTCGGCCTGTCGTTGCGTCTTAGTGGAAACTAGCCTATTGTGAACGGAATTATGTATGTAGAAATTGCCTACAGCGGTTGGATACATTTTATGCATGTAGGTACCTACCTACTTCCATCGCTTCCATCACAGCGTGAAATTAGTTTCCGCGTATCCCACTATCCCATCCCATCCCGCTAATACATAAATGTGAAAGTTTGGATGTTTGCTTCTCAATAACACCGGAACGGCTGTAGATCTGGATCAAATTTGGAACGGAGATCGATTATAGTCTGGAATAGCACATAGGCTACTATTTATCATGTGGATATACCTAAAACTACGCGGGTAAAACCGCAGGGCGCAGTTAGTAATTTACTAAATAAACAAGTATATATTCAACAAACGATTAGAATAAAAATAATTATCTCGCCAATAAACAACGCGCTATAAGACCTGAAGGAAATCTGTTGGTATAAAGTTCAATGCTGGAGTATAAATAGCCGAGGACTGCCCGATAATACAAGACATGCCGAAGAATTAAGTGATTGTCAATCGATACTCTGCTGAAGGTGAAATGGACTGGAATACGGTAACTTTCACAACCCCTGATGTATTAATCCAAATCTTTAGTTCATTGTTGTCCGAAATGTTGTACAATTTGTACATCGAACCATTATTTAAATTAAAAAAATTAAAACCTCAGATATTTTTGTCCATCGACACGAACACACTTATTAAAGTCTAACAAAAATAGGTATATATAATTGATTCCATTAAATAAATATAACCTTGTCAAGGTTATATTTATTTAATGGAATCAATTATAATGAATTAAATGAAGTTTAACTTATTCAAGTAGCTTTTAAAAGTCGAAGAGTTTCTTGACGTAAAAGCAGAGTTTTATATCCAATCTTATTATTAGTTCGGCAAGTTTCCGTTCTGAAGAGTAAAACGAAAAAGTATCCCGGGAGAATTTCACAGATAATCCCAAGAGACGCGATCCGATAATGGCAGAGAGAAATCCTTAGAATTTTCTCTTTAGATTAGGGGAATACTTAGTAGAAATTATCTGTAGCGTAGGTTCGGTACACCTGTCATCTATGGTATATACCGTATTTACCGTAGTTGTTATATAAACAGGGTCAAAACGTGGCACTTTTCGCGTGAATAAGTAATATTTCAAGTAAATTTTTATGTGTGTTTTTCTTACTTAAAATACGTTTAAAGAAAAAATTTTTTGTTTAAAAAATTAAAAACCGCGGCTTTATAACTGCGGGAAGCGAGTAATTACATCAACAAACTTCATAGTTTCGTATATCTAGCTTTTTACAAATGGCAACACGGGTGTATTTTCAACTGTCATCACTCTCAGAGCCCTCAGATAAATAAATAATGGATTCGTTTCCTGTCATCTAACGAAGCAACATAGCATTTTCATTTTAATTGTTTTTCTAGTGTTATTTTGAGTTGTGTTGTGTAATTTTGGTGGTATTTTAACCAACATTACTTGTAGTCTTAGCACAAAGTGTAATCATTTGAAATGAAAGTGTATTATGTGATATCGTGATTTGACCGAAAATGTTTCAAATGTTTTGAAGAAACCGCCACCATTTTCTTCAAAACAATTGACTGACTCGACTTTGGACTGACGTGACTAGAAACATAACTACAAAGAGTATAATCTCTGAATCACTTGACATTGGCAAGATTGTCTATGACAGGAGCCATAAAAAGAAGAAAGAAGAAGTAAATAAATAATACATAAAGCTGGACAATCCACACAGCACCATCTAGCCCCAAAGTAAGCTACTCAAAGCTTGTGTTATGGGTACTAGATAACTGATATATTTAATACATTATATACTTACATATATAGACATTTTTTATTATACATAGAATACACCCAGACCAACGGGACAATTTTCTGCAGATCGTACACAAATATGTTCCGAGGCGGGAATCGAACCCGCAACCTCTTGCGTTGCAGGTGGGCTCTCGCCCGCTGCGCCACAGAGGTCGTCGAAAGATATACATTTTGAATAGCTTGATAGACCGTAATTATTGTAGGTATCGATATTATGTGGTCAAACGCGTTAAGTTTGCAACAAGTAACAATAACGAGTACCTAATCACTGAATTAGTAAGCATTTTTATGACAATAAAACCTCCAAAGTCACTATGTGGTTTCTCAGGCACCTTCCAGTTGTTCATCACAGCTTGAAAAATACAAGCTAACTCAGTTACATATTTTATGTACAGTTTCTAAATAAATGATGAAAAAAATAATACTTTGTTTAACATGTACAAAAAGTATTACGATTTGGCTGACATTAGCGAATATAAAAGCGTATAAACAGCTGTTTATTGAACAAAACCAGCTGTTATCATTTGGTCTGTGGTGTCCGCGTGTCATAGGGCGTTTGCCAGAATTATCATATTACTAGCAAAGCGGTTTGTAATAGGAAATAGTTTTTTGGTATTAATCTTACCTCAATAATATTGGGTTATTTTGTGTAGAGTCTTGATAAATGGTTTCTGTTGAGTATGTAGTTAGAGTAGAGTAGTAAAGTCTAGTTACAATTATATTGGTAGGTAGTTGTATCGAAATCGATAGAGGTATTAAAATTAATCTTCTAAAAAAGTACAATATTAACCCTCGCATGAAGTCACATGTAACAGTACTAATTACACGAAGATAATATTAATCTTAAATATAAAAATTACAACAGTAATTTAATGAGCTCGGAACAAAAACCGCAGTTTCGACATTTATTATGTGGTAGTTGTTGCGGACTTGGAGTAAACAGCACGATTCGTGTTATTGTAATTATCCTTAAAGCCCAGTTTACACTTTGTATGGAGATCTTAGTTATTAAAGTGTTCTGCTTCGAAACGCAGTAACGTATCCGTAGTCAAGTTGTCTTGTCAAACTATGTGAGATTGCTACGGTAGATACCTGTACCTATTTAAAAAATCAATGAACAGACAACTATTTACTGTGTCTTTGAACAACACAGAAAATAATAAAGAAGTAGTCAAGCATGTAAAGTCCAATGGGTTATTATCTTGATAGACTCAGGGCAGTACATCGTAGGGCAAGTTCCTATCGCACGTGACGTATAACGCAATGCTTTGTTACAACTGATGGTTTTTTACCATTTAACACCAGGTGATGGCCCACCTGATGTTCTTGTTCCATCAGCAGTTTGCATAAACTAGAGTCAAGCAAAATATGGCTAAATAACTTCGAATATATCTAGCACACTATTCAAATACCTAGTCTTCTAAGAAGATTAATAGGTACCAACGACTTTGGCTCTTTGAAGCATCGTACACTTGTCTGATAATGCTGACGTCCATATTATTCGGCAGTCACTGTATGGCTAGGACCCTCGTAAAAGTCGTGGCTTCACTTAGGTATACATGTTCTAGATATCCGAGGCTTCGTAATATAACTAACTATATTGAAAGTTTCCGTCGTCTATTGTTACTGTTATACCTACTTTTTATATATCCGCGGAAACTTGTAATTGGCCGTCAGCATATGTGTAGCAACTTTGCATGCTGCATGTATTTATTATAAACAACCTAATGTATACCCGCCTAGCTGTAAGTTTTCCCAAAATTGTTAAAATAAAAAAAATATTTTTTTTTATGTATTTTGCTGGGAGGAACTAATAGCTTAATCCTTACAGCTTAATAAGGGTTGTAAACATACCTGTATAGTAACCTTTAAACGAGCAATTCTTGCATAGTATTGAATTCTATATAATTTTAATTTGGGAAACTGCCCCAACAATTCACATGAAATTTCGTAATCTTCGAGCTTCATGCTCTTCTAAATGTTTATCTGCATTTACATTTCATATGTGTAGATATGACAAATTGCTCTACTTTCTCCTTTTAAGACGGCTGTAGTAGTCTTGTGACACTTGGAAATTGGTTTTGCGTTATGAATAACGAGGTTCTTAATTACGGTGCGCAAAATGTTTTTAATTTGAATTTTATGTTTTATTTTGAAGGATCTATAAATGCTTACATATTTTTGTTCCACTGTCAAAAAAGAAACAAAAATGCAAAAATGACCTCTTCGACAATTAATGATTAGTTGAAGTAATCATAATATAAAGGCAAGCTAAAATATATAACAAAACTTGTTGTTAGTAAATAATTATACTATAGTTATGTATAGGTGTACAATTGTACATGGTTTGTAGCTATAACTGTGATGATATTTGATGACACAACATTTAAATTCATCATCCTAGCTAGCAACATTCTCGCCGCTCACCAACAATGTTGATCAACTGTTCCTAAACAAATGTTTACCATGAATACGGGGCTTTACTTGCAATAACCTTGACATCTTGGCTCTCCGTCGAAAAAAGAAAGAAACTATTAATTTTTATTACGACATATTTCGGTCATGTTGATTTTCAGCGCCGGAAAGTCTGCCTTGTTGCGTGAAGGGAATAGCGGAAAAAGGCATACCATACTTCCTTTTACTGGCACGTTATTTCCTTCTTTTAGCCTACGTTGACAAGTTTTTTATGGCTCAACAGACATCTTGCCAGTGTCAAGTGATATCAGATAAAAATTTCTAGTCACGTCAGTCAATAGCCGAGCCAGTCAATTGTTTTGAAGAAAATGGTGGCGGCTTAGAGAATTTATAACTGGAGATGTTAACGCAAGGCGTACCCCTCTGCCGGCCATAAGACGCGACTTGGCCATGCACGTTATATAAAACTACTTCACTCATCACCGCGCGGCCATTAGTTGTCGTTTCGTGTCGCGAAGTAGTGCTCAGTAAAAATGGTGAATTGTGCGGTATTTCGGTGTAAAAGGAGATCAGAGACATCAAACTTTAGGGAACACGGTATTTCCTATCACAATTAAGTGATATTTTAGTCAATTGTTTTTGTAATTACGTTTAATTTATATTTAATGGAATACCAGTTACGACAGTTTTAATACGACGCCATCGTCTTGGTAGGAGGTGTCGGTGAATTTATATTCCTTGGTAGAAGGCGTAGTGTGGGGACTAGTTGAGCGAAATCGATTGAATGAATGATGGAATGAACGTAAAATTAGAATAAAATGCGATGTGTTTTTTGTACCCATATTAAAATTTAACCGATTTAAAAAAGGAGGTTCAGTATTGGACTCTACAAAAACTGTCTCTGTCATTCTGCCTTCAATACGTCGCTTTATGGAGCTCCTTTAAAATTTTAGTTGTGCTGTGTCGTTGGTTTATTGCTATTTTCTTTGTACGCAGAATCTTATAAACGTGATTTTTGTATAGCTGTAGTATGTTAGCTGGAGAGGGACATGGGCTACTTTTTTATCGTCGCCACAATTTTTCATCACCTTTCCCCGTCATACCAATCATCATCATCAGCCTATGTAAGTCCACTGCTGGACACATCATACCAATAAAGAAACAAAATATTTATCTAAAAATGCATTCATGAAAGACTACTTACTTGAAAGATTACTTACTACTTGCGAAAATAGAATATAGCTTAAAGTTACTCAACAACAGTGTAGCTTTCTATTTGTAAAATAATTTTTAAAATCGTTTCAGTAGTTTTAGAGATTACGCTCTACAAACTCTTCATAAAATATTTTTTACAAAAAAAAAAACCGACTCCAAAACTGCTATCCAATTTGTTATGAAAAATACACTAAAAAGTTAAAAATAATTGCATTATGGATTTATATTTCAATCTACTTCCAAATAGGTATCCATTTTTTCAACAAATCTTATAATTTTATTATTATGACATTATACAATTACTGATATTTTTGGAGTCGGTGCCAGCACTCTATTTACTTAGTAATACCTACTAGGCTAGACAGGTACACGTTTGTTAATCTTGGCTAAAAAAAGGAAAAGTATATGATTTTGAACCACCCTGATTTCATTCATATGAAATCATTCATTTTGTCGGTCTTTTTACAACCCATCACTACTTTTTTGTGTTAGTGTGTAACTAAACAAAAGTGTAACAACAGTAATTCTTTGTTTGTGTTATTGTTTTTGTGTTGGTGTACAGCTTTTACTTGCGTGTGCGTTTATAGGGACGCTTAATTTTTCTGCATTAGTATGCGTGATTATGTAAATGTGTTGTGTACCGTACTACCTCGCCTCCCGCGAAAACCGGCAGAAAGATTTTAGTACTAAAAGTGGCGCTTGGCAACTCCCGTTATAAATTCTCTAAGGGTGGCGGTTTCTTCAAAACATTCGAAACTTTTTCGGTTTAATTACGATATCACCACCATAATTACACAGCACAACTTAAAATAGCACTGAAAAAACAACTAAAATTAAAATGCTATGTTGCTTCGCAAAATGTCAGAAAACGAATCCGACCAACAAGAATATGGTTTGTAAATATGTTGACATTGACAATGTTTTAAGTTTAATTTGAGCAGAAATAACATCAAAGAGGTGACATTGTCTGACTCTATGTAAAATTTAAATACTAAAAACTGAAGCAGCTTGACAATATTCATCACCACGCATGGTAGATATCCCTTCAGATCTCTTAATAATAATATAATTATTCCAGGAAAAAGTAACAGACCGAGCATGTAGCGGTCAGGCAACTGTAGTTTTAATAATTTATTTTAATAGCTTCGTATATTTTTATAAAGGTAGGTACTCTCCAAAGTCCAAAATAACACGTACTCGTATTTAATCATTTATACAAATATTTTTTGTTCGGATTAAATCCACACGACGCAGTTAATACATGCTTAATAATATAGAGAATCATTCCTATTGTCTTATTTTAAGTTTTAATTATGTTTGTTTATAATCTGAATCTCGGAAACGTCTCCAACGATTTTGTACGCAGGGGGTTTCAGAGGCGATAAGTCGATCTAGCTAGGTTTTCCTTATAGAAAATGTTTTTTTATCCGTGTTTTTTTTGTCAAGCAACCGAGAAAAGTTCGGTCAACCAGATATTAGCTATTTAAAGGTATATCCGACAAAGCTACGAAAGACTGAATTCAAAGACATCATTCGACAATCGCTGAATCAAAGCTCGGATAAAGAGACGCGATGTTACGTTTTTATTAAGGTTGTTTGAATGGATTTTTAAAAAGGTGACATGGTAAGCTTTTTACATATCAGGTACAGCAAAGTTATAGAACACGTTTAAACAAAACATTGAAAAAACCACGGCGGATATTTCGGTGAAAATTTACGATGATAACCCGGCTGCTCGTAAAAAGTTATATTCGCGGGGACTTATATGACCGGAAAGGCGGCATTATTGCGTGCGAGTCGGTCTCGCCGGAAGAACAGCAGCGGTGGCCCACGGGCACTCGTCACATCAATAAGCTGCTGCGAGTGTGGCCACTGGGCATCGTCTAGAACATAAACATTATCCACATTTATTGCAAATTAAATAAGCACAAAAAAGAAACACCTGGAGAGAAATGCATCAATTACGCCGACAAGAGCATTGTTCTTAAATTAGAAGAAGAAATAAGCACACGACAATCTGTGACTGTATGCAAAGAAATCAAGACTTTACACAGACGTTTCCAGCTTTAATGTTTGATTTAATTAAATACATCATCAACGCTTGTGAATTGACTACTATTCAATACTAAGCTTCTTGATCAACGAAGGTAACGATGATGATAATGAAGCGAGGTCTCTTAGCGATTTAGACTAAAGTTGAGTAGCTTATAGTTCTTATGCATGCGTGAACGTGTAATGTGGATAGTAAAATCGATTGGAAAATTAATGGTATTTTGCAAAGGTCACTACGGTCAATATGCATATTAAACAGTTCGAGCCGAAAATACATACACGTTTAAAATAACCTTCGATTATTTGTATATACTTTATCAAAGGAGTCTTTGGCTCGTGTGCACAGTGGACATTTATTTGCTTAGTTTCAGCTCGTACCTCGGAGCTTCATCACAATTCAATGACTGTGTTTGAGTAAAGCAAATAGAGAAATAAATGTTGAGAGTTAAATTCACGCGGGAGTGGGGGGAGGGAGCGGGTCCTGCCCCCTCCAAATTATTCATTAACTTGAGAGAGCAAGAGCACTCGCGGGCCACTTTGTGCGTACATGATCTCCGTTTGTGGTTGGTTAACGATATTGCCCCGCTTTGACTTTGGGCTTGGGATGAAGCCGTTTATAATAAATTTATTTTACGATACCCCAGTTAGTTAACCCGTGCAGGCTGCTCTCATGGCAAATCCAGGAAGAGAATTATGTGTAAAGGGTATGACGTGAGAAAGGTTATGAGCGAGGCAGGTGGGACCTACTCGTAGGAAGGTTATGTTATAGTGACTGGAGTCTAGTTTATCTGAACATATTGAGAGTAAAAGATGTAATGAACTTGAGTCTTGAGTTATACGAAGTAAAAACATCGTAAGGATTAACACTATTGTGAAGCGATAGTTGAAGTTATAAAGAAATTAGACCTACAATAGAAACAAAATTTATTAATCTGTTTATTCCTCTTTTCAGGCAATAGATGTTTTCACTGGACGTGTTGTTCACAACAATGGAGCTAAGTCTATTGTGCCAGTTTCAACTCATCCAATTAAGAGGTAAATGCCATTTTGAATGTTATTTTTAATAAACCAATGAGCTGTCAATTATAATAAGTGATTAAAATAAAGTAAATGATTAGCAAAACGATCCAAGTATTATACAGATAGACAGATACAGATTTTACTCGAGTACTTAATAAAGTTGATATCCTGATTGAGATTTGGTTGATCTCTTGCGTCGAGAAGGATTTAATAAAACTTTGACGACCGCAGATGGAATATAAAAGTGATGCGGGCATAGATATGAGTAATACGTGACTAGCACAGAACTAAAAGAACTACTATTCGTGTTCACTGAGAGAGAATATATTATATATTTATAATATGTTTTTGTGTCACGTCACGAGCGAGGTTTTATAAGTTAAGTAACGCTAAAATGCATGCTGCTTACGAGATATTTAACAGTGTTTCAACGTAGGTACCTATAATAGTACATTATGGTACAAGTGTGGAATGTTGGTGATTGCCGCTGAGGCGCCATTGAGACCCGAGCTGTAGGCGAGGGTCTTAAGAGAGCCGAGGACGGTAATCATCAATCCACACGTGTATCATACGACGTTTTTCAACACATTTGTGAATAAAATAATAATAAAAACTCACAGAACAGATATTTTTCCTTGGAGTTTTCAGGTAGTAAAGTTTCCATACGTTAAGGGCTTCACATCATAAATCGGGCGGTGTACAACATAAATCATTTTCTTCGTAACTAGTACTTGTAGACATTTTAATTAATAAATAACTATAATTTAACAGTGAAAACGAGTTGTGAAAAATGTTTCGCTTCGGCGGGAAAAATTAATCAGTTTTCATAAGCGCGCGCATTACGATCGGCCACAGACTAAAATGAATGAGGTTTTTTTTTATTTTCCGCGCATAGGGTAAAGTATTGCGCCTATTCTGCCACGTAAAAAATGGGGAATTTAATTTTTCTTTTATTACAGAGAAAACAAAAGTTATATTTGAGTGAATGTTTTACTTATTAAACACGTACGAGTTAAAATTATCTATAATATAAGAAGTTGCATGAAATGAGCAAGCAATAGGAACATTAATTTATTTGTTCTATTGAACACGATCTTTTTCCTGCCCTGTAATTACATCGGCGACCACAAGCTTCAAACCGAAACACAGCAACGCTGCTTGGCGGCAGAAAAAGGCGTGGTGGTAGTACTTCCCCGGACGTGCCCTTCACAAAGAGCTCTACTACTCTTCCTAGAGTATTTGTTCCAGTTTAATTTAAATTGCTGTTAAAAAAATTGGTTTGTCTCAAATCAAACTAAATGTTTTAAACAGTTATTACCCGAAATTTATTTAAAAGCAGGCTTCAAAGGTGATCAAAACAATTAGAATATAGAAACGTCATATTTTATTCAACAAAACCTCACTTGGAACCCAAACACTTGACACCTACACAAACTTGGTTTCCAAACACAAAAAACATAGAATAGAAACAAAATTGCCCGCAGTAAAGTTCAGAGCGCGCTGAAAGGCAACGATGGCGGGCAATTTCCTCTTCTGATTTCTAGAACATTTTTAGGGCATCATAAACTCACAGGACGACCTCAGTGGCGCAGCGGGCGAGAGTCCACCTGCGACGCAAAGGTTGCGGGTTCGATTCCCGCCTCGGAGCAAATTGGTGTACGATCTGCAGAATTTTTTCCGTTGGTCTGGGTGTTTTCTATGGATAATAAAAAAAATATTTACTTATGTAATATAATGTATTAAATATATCAGTTAGCTAATACCCATAACACAAGCTTTGACTAGACTAGGCTAGACTAGGGACTAGATTGTGCTGTGTGGATTGCCAAGCATTATTTATTTTATTTTGCAACTCTAAAAAACAGTACATTTAATAACAAAGGCCGCCTCGACACTTACGTAAAGCATGCCCTTTAGCGAAACTATCATCCTCTGGCGTAAAGGTGCATAAAAAATGTACTAAAGATAAGATGATGTAAAGCTCTTCGTTTCAAGGCCAATCGATTTACTGGCCTATTTTGTAGGTTTAATTTTCAGCCAGCGCCAACGGTTCGGTAATCCCTTATCCCATTCCTTATAGAACAGTAAGAGGATTAGGCAGTATTCACGTCAGATGAGCTTTTTATTATGTTGGCGATTATTGGAACTGGCTGGTGTTGTAATAACCAGGTGCCGCTTAGACGAAAGTGTCCCAAACTTAGGTTGAGTAGCAAAATGTACGATGTCGATAAGGCACGGAGTTCTATCGAAGATTGCTTCTTATACCAGCTCGGCCTCGACCGTTCGAGCGCACTTACCTACATTACGTCCGTGGCTCTGCAAAGTTCTTATGACGTTTGAATGTCTGCTTGGAGATGTCGGTTCAATAAAACTGGCTCGAGGAGCGAATAGTTGTATACGTAGATTTTACTTTATGTATACAAAAGGCATACGTGCAATAAAACCGTTGCAGTCAGTTGAAATGGCTTACAATCAGTTATATGGGAAAATAAAAACGCTTTCCAGACTTGAATAAATAAAATATAAAAAAAAAACAAAAACTACTGGCAGGTTCATATAATAGTACATTATGGTACTAGTGTGGTGATTACCGCCGAGGCGCCATTGAGACCCGAGCCGTAGGCGAGGGTCTTAAGAGAGCCGCGGCGAGGACGGTAATCATCAATACACGGGTGAATTGCCGAAGCAAAAAAAATACACGGCAAACCTGAGAACGGTAGTGCAATGTGCTGATTTTTAATTTTATATATTTTTTCTCAACAGCGTAAGTACTTCTCTACCTTGACAAAAAAAAACATTGATTTCTACCCATTAATATACGAAAAAAAAAATTACAAAGTGTTATTTTATCATCACAGTGGCCTGTCCCGAACCCAATTCCGCTCATAAAATATCTTCCCCTGCAAATACAATCGTAATATGGGTTTAAATTGATTTTGTAATCATTAAGTTATAATACATTCGCTCAAATAAAACTATTTTTGTTTATTTCTCTTCTTTCTCATGGATTTGACAGGCAGTTAACTTTTGTCTCGAAAAAAGTTATCATTTCAGAGGACAGTAAGTTTTAGTAGAATAGCCACGTCAACATTGCCTTGTTACGCCCCCTCATTTTTCCTCACTTCGGGTCAGTCCGGCTCAAGCTCTCGGCGCGAACACACCGGTCCCAAGGTCTTGCGGTTTCCCGCCAAAAAAGTAAGTTTATCATTTCAGTGATATGAGGACAAAAATAGTTTCATTTCGGTGGCTGTTATATGATAAAATTTTAGAGATCCTTGTGTCAAATACAAAGTCATAGTTTTATGTAATTTACTTTTACCTAGAGTGTAGATAAGATTATTCGGAAGTATTTGCTGTGTAATATTTGTGTTAAAGATATATCCAATACTAATAATAAAAATTCGAAAGTAACTCTGTCTCTCTGTCCCTCTGTCTGTCTGTACCCCTGTTTGTTACCTTTTCACGACTAAACGGCTGAACCGATTTGGATGAAATTTGGTATGAAGATAGTTTGAACCCTGATGATGATAATAGGCTAATGAGGATGGTGAAGATGGTGAGGATGGTAATTTTTATTCATCGATTTGGATGAAATTTTGTATAGGTATAGTTTGAACCCTGACGATGGTAATAGGCTAATGAGGATTGTGAGGATGGCAATTTTTATCCATACTAAATATTATAAATTCGAAAGTAACTCTGTCTCTCTGTATCTCTGTTTGTTACCTTTTCACGACTAAACGGCTAAACCGATTTGGATGAAATTTGGTATTGATATAGTTTAAACCCTGACGATAGTAATAGGCTAATGAGGATGGTAATTTTTATTAATGTACCTTGCGAGCGAAGCCGTGGGTAGCCGTTAGTAATATATACGTCTATGTTAACTACATAGACGTATATGTTGTACATGTATATACTTTAGATACACATTTGTTCGGCTCAACGATAATGTGATGAGTGTGTGAGTCACCACAGAGTAGATTATTGTACCTACTAAATGTCAACAAAATAATTATTCGAGGGTTTACCTTCACTATAAGTCACTTACCCTCATGTTTTTATCATTTATTATGAGTAAAACAACATTTCTAAAAGATATAACATGAGATATATGTGATGAGGAATTGCCTGTGTACTGTCCTGTCTCAGTGTTTATCTAAAATTTGTGGAAATCAAAACTAACAAAGTACGGAACCCTGCCTGCCCGGCACGGTTGTTCTTAGCTGTATCATTTCGGTGGATTTATTTCATTCCGGTGCACAGCATTATCATTGCGGTGGTAATTTTTATCATTTCGGTCGACACTTTTCATATCAGTGGACTCTTAAAAATTCATCCTTAAATATTAATGTAAGTTTTGATGATATTTGACGTCCACTCACGCACAATGTTATAAAATAGGCTAAAGTTTTATTTGTCACTAAAAATATGTAGATAGCATTGAAATAAAAAAAATCCACCGAAATGACACAAAAAAATCTCTTGTTGAAATTCACCCACACACGTGTATCATACGACGTTTTTCAACACATTTGTAAATAAAATAATAATAAAAACTCACAGAACAGTTATTTTTCCTTGGAGTTTTCAGGTAGTAAAGTTTCCATACGTTAAGGGCTTCACATCATAAATCGGGCGGTGTACAACATAAATCATTCTCTTCCTAACAGTACTTGTAGACATTTTATTTAATAAATAACTATAATTTAAACAGTGAAAACGAGTTGTGAAAAATGTTTCGCTTCGGCGGGAAAAATTAATCAGTTTTCATAAGCGCGCGCATTGCGATCGGCTACAGACTAAAAGGAATGAGGTTTTTTTTTATTTTCCGCGCATAGGGTAAAGTATTGCGCCTATTCTGCCACGTAAAAAATGGGGAATTTAATTTTTCTTTTATTACAGAGAAAACAAAAGTTATATTTGAGTGAATGTTTTACATATTAAACACGTACGAGTTAAAATTATCTATAATATAAGTAAAAACGAGTTGTGAAAAAGTTAAAATTATCTATTTAAATAAGAAGTATGCAACTTTTTATTTAAATAGATAATTTTAACTGAAATGAGCAAGCAATAGGAACATTAATTTATTTGTTCTATTGAACACGATTTTTTTTTTGAATAAAAACTTTTTGACCGAGCGAGCGAAGCGAGCGAAGCGTCTCAGTTTCCACATTGGCCAAAAATGCGTTTGTCCGGATGTCTGTCTGTCTGTCTGTTCTCCTATATAGAGGATATATATACCTGTATACAGGTCGCATTTTTCAACCGATCTGGACGAAACTTGGTACACAGGTTATATGACTTATTAGAATTTTTTGTCGTCGGAGATTTTTGATTGGAGGGGTACTTCCCCCAAAAAAAGGGCAAAAAGGGGGCTATTTGATATACTGGATATCTCCACCAAATGAGATCCGATTTCGATAATTCTTTTTTTATTTGAAAGGTAGTGACTATAAATTGGTCTCATAAAAGTTTGGCGAAGATCTGATAAGGATCTTCAGCATGATGAACAGGATAGCTCATCAAACAATCGATGGTTTTTAATCAAATTTGAGAGAAACACAAAGGACCTCATTCTACACAAGATGATG
Organism: Plemyria rubiginata; assembly: GCA_963576535.1. NCBI lineage: Eukaryota > Metazoa > Arthropoda > Insecta > Lepidoptera > Geometridae > Plemyria > Plemyria rubiginata. Next base: position 7,340,062 of record OY754908.1, on the reverse strand, counting down.
CAAAAAAAATCAAAAAGATCAAAAAAATCACAAAACGGAAAATGCACTTGCACATTACATTCCTCAAATAGCTCACTTTTAGTATACTCGCGAGGTCTACAGCTCCCAGAGACACTAGTTTACCTAGGTTACCTAGCAACAATTAAGACGAGCATCAATTTGGTAACATGGCCATGTTGTTTTTAGAAAAGTGGCTAGCGTTATACTATTATGGCAGTAATATATCGGAGATGCGATGAGCGACAACAATATATTTACTTTTTATTTTTAATTTCATCTTGAATGTAACTTTTTACCCAACGACAGTTTTGGACAAGCCAACATCATGCTATATTAAATAACAGATAGGTTTATATATATCTTACTAGATTCTAAAAATAGCTACGCTGTAGCTTAAAAATAACCTCAACGAAGTCCGCTTTTGATTACACTTGTTCGGCTGCCGTAACTCGTAGCAGCACGCTACGAAATTGCTACACGACGATATTATACTTGGCCGTGTCGTACTCGTTATATGTGCAAAAGTAATAATAACCAACCACGTATGTATTTTATTACAAGTGAAATTTATTTTGTTATTTTATGAAAGAATGAAATAAGTACTCATCATCAACCGGCAGAAGTCCACTGATAAACACGGGCTGTGTTTATCACCCTGGCACATTTCCATCACATTTCCATGAAAAACAATGTCTAGTACTAAAATGATATAACAACAGTGTAAAGTCACCGAAAACAGATAAATGATTTCAGCTATTTATGGGTACTAACAAGCCTTGATTTTAAAATGCCTTCAAATTGTAGTAACAAACAAGTTTTGTTACAACAATTTGAAGACATTTTAAAATCAAGGCTTGTCCATAGGTAAGTTAGTCGTTGCTAGCATTGAGTAGCTAAAATCAATAATGTCTATAAATTATTCTGGTTGTATAACTTGTATTCCATCTACATTTCATAATTTTCTCAATAGTCGGGCGCGACCAAGCGATGGTAGGTTTTGATTGATTTTCTTTTTACACGAACATATTGTGTCGAATCCTAGCTATTTATCTTCACAACAAATTGTAAATCCATTTATATGCTTCTATAATAATTCAAAGTAAAATTTCATTGTGGTACCGCTGCCGCTACGGTTTTCATTCATCGGCTTTCATTGTGGTACTCGTAAACTAAACATAAAAGTCCTATCCGACTACTACACATCTACACTTTATTCCCAAGTGAAAATTTAAACAAAACCATACATACCATGGTTTTGTTTAAATTTTCACTTGGGAATAAAGTGTAGATGTGTAGTAGTCGGATAGGACTTTTATGTTTAGTTTACGAGTGTTTTATGTAAAGTTGATGGTGAATCGCGTGTTGGATTGTAGGTGGCGTGCTTGATGCCCTCCGGACACGAAGCCAGCTTGCGGGACAGTTCAGCGATTAGTCAGTAAACAGCGGTTATTTGCTTGCGATGCCAATACAGTTTAAGAAGCAAACCAGTAAGAAGTGACTTGCTTACTAATCTGTACTCTTACACGAGGCCAGTGACTAAACTGCCAACTGTGCTGTTCTCGTGTCTTAAGGGCCACGTTACCAGCTGCCTACCACAATACACGTTGCAGTATGCTGCTCTAATTTATAGTTCGTACGTCACCGCCTCCCTTATCGGGTTTCCGGTGGCGTGTGCCGCACACCATTCTGCACCGGGTAATCTATGCAAGTGTTCAAACTGCACGGTTCATAGGTAAACGAACCCGTTTCACATTCAAAAACGTTAGGTATAGAACATTCCATCCAACTTTTCTGAAACTATCTTTGACTTTGTCTAGGTTAACGAGGTGTTGAAGAGGGGCATTATTTGAATTTGTAAAGAAGTCTTTTGTTTGTGTTATTGTGATGAACAAACGAATTACTGGATATCTCTTTTGGACGCTTGATAAAAGTTAGACCGCATTATTTTGGATAAAATTCTTAAGTCAAGCTTTTATTAACTAACAACCATTTTAAATCAAATTCGAATTGGCGAATGAGGTGCTCTAAAAGATGATGAAAAACATTTACTTAGCTGATTTTTAAGATATCAAAAAATTTCGCCCTGTCCACATAAACAGTTGACATCATTGTGTCAAGTGCTCAAAAGGAGCTTCTTTGAGGCGCACTTCAAATTTTTCCACCACACACACACACTGTTTTGAGAAAACTGTTGACATAGCAAGAAGATAATAAATATTTTATTACATACTACGTACTACAAATTAATAGCGTCCAACCAATTTCAGCTATCTGGCACGGTGAGCAAAGTTTATTTGTTATCTCAGTCTCAACTTTCATAGCATTATTGATGCTAGAAACAGATATATTATGAGTTTACAGCAACAATGTTTCTGCAAAATAGAAATCTTATTTCCAAAAGTTGTTTTTCAGTTTTGTCAATATACATAGATGTATATTTTCGAGTAAGTAATATCCAATTATGTTAAAGTTACCTTGTTGACATTATCTTTTTATTAAAAGCGTTGATCTATATCAGATCAAACAAGCGACAAATTAATGAGATGCTTTACGCTCGCTTACCACACTAATTAATAATAAAGGCCGTGAGCAAACATCGATATAGTACGTAATCATAGATAAACGCGATAATAGCTGGACTACTCCACTCCTATCAATTACCAAACTGCGCATACGAACAATTTATCTCTTGTAGTCAATCGCACGGGTATTTTAAATCTACATTAACGTGTCACTGTTGTCTTTCTTGTGAGCTTGAATAACTATGCTCATTTTTAAGTTTTTAGTAAAATTTACACAGATTTACTTAGCCCCAAACTAAGCAAAGGTCGTACAATGATGGGAACCAATGGATGATAGAATACTTAAATTCTTTTTTAATCTTAAATAGGTACATTACATTGATAATACATTTAAAATACATTATATTGTTAATACATGTACATTATTTAATAATACACATGAGTATAATAATATTAATTGATCAATAATGTAACATGAATGAAACTAAAGACATTATTTGTAGTACCTACATGTCGAGACATGCATTTGAATTTATAAGTGTAGTTTATTTATTTTGTGGACAATCTGCTTTCACAATAAAGCTACCTATGTATGTACCTACATATAAAGTGAACGCGCTACTTTACAAATACTGTGACGTCACGGAACGTTACACGTGTTTAGAAGATAAAGTAGGGAAACCTTATTCCATGATACTTTGGTTAGGCCCAAAATACAAACAAATTCGCACAAATATGTTAGTTGTTTGCTCAGTGTGTAGTGTTACGAAAACTATGACAAATAATACCTATGTCCGTAATTATCTTTATGTAGTAGTACCTACTTAAATAAATACTGTATCTTTCATAAGTTGTCATTCTGAATAATATAGCTTGAAATAAAAAATACCTATTCAACTTTTAAGTTCTCTTTTTTTATATTATTAAAAAACAGACTTCTGCGGTTGGTAGGTATAGTAGTCGATAACGCAGATATAGAAAAACTGCGACAAAACTATCTCACGTACGAAGAGTTAAATTGAATTTGCTAGACGTGAAGTTGCTCTCAGCAGTTCATAGAATCTTAAGATAAACTTCACGACAACAGATTCCAAGGCACTCGGTATTCCTCGTTATTTACCACTTTGTCAAGTTATTCTGAAACAGCCGACTTAGTTGGTAAATTTTTATATTTAATAGTAGGTATGTATTTTTTATACTACAAAATGTAGTAAGATTAAGATATAGCAGAGAAAAAACAAGCATGATCTCTAATATTATTATTATTAGGTAGGTCTGTCTATCGGTTCAAATGAGTTTCGTGTCTAATATTTAAAACTTACATTAACGCTATACTATACCGTCGATCAAAAAAAAAGTCCAAAAACTAAGTCTCTGTAGCCGAAAACGGCTAGGTAGATTATTATTTTTATTAACAAATATGTTTTCTACGTCAGATATAATTTCCTTTTTCACTTTAGATTTATCAAAAACAAAGAAAGAAATGTATGTATCGTATAAATTTATAAGCATGAAACCTACTAAGTTTGTAACAGATGTTTGGTATTTAATAAATTTCATTTTATTTCATTTCTTTGTTTTTATTTGGATAATTTCACTCAACACAACACACAATAACATCATAATATTTTTTACTACACTTCAGCCACGCACGTAGCATTATTAATAGATGTAGTGAGGTGACTTTACGCAAACGATGCCAACGATTAAATTATTCAAATTAAATGAGAGCAGTTTAGTTGAATATGCACATCAATTCAGCCTGAAGTACATACTCATAATGAGATAAGTTACGAGTCGGGAGTGGCTTTCACTCTGTCGCCGTGTGTAACGAGCTTTTGATGGCACACACTGTCAAAATTTACACTCCCATTATTTATTTACTTTCACCAAAATTACGGTGCTCGATGCGATTTTTTATAATAAAATTTCAATGCAATCTTAAGTACAATATCAGTTTTTTACTAGATTTTATAGTGTTTACTATACATAAGGAAATCAAAGGTTTAAGTGTTTATGAAAGTCAAGGAATTTTGAAACATTATAAAATCTTTACATATCAGTTATCTTGTATCTGGCGTGCTTTGCTTACTTTGGGGATATATTTGAAGGTCCTTTGTATTTTTAATTTTTAAATTAAGCATTTGATGTTTGTAAAAAACAGCTTACAAGCTTATTTAAATAAATATATAGGGAGAGACTTGAAAAGTAGGGTCTACGTGCGTGTTACGACGACGCTACGCAAATAGCACAAAAACACTACGACGTAGAGCCCCTACGGTAGAGGTACCGCCTGGTGGCATGCAAGACGATTCCTGGCTGCATATTTAACGAGAGCTCGCTAACTGTCCCGCTTTATGGGCCGAAGAGAGGCTCCGTAATTGGATTAAGCTATATACTCGAAGCTATATCTACTGGCGGCGGAAATTCATCGTTTGTCGCGTCGTCGACGAAGCTGCCTCGGCCACACATCCTTACTTCTAAAACAATAGGGTTCATTTGAACAAAAATAGCCTCAGTATGCTTAGTCTGTACACGTCCAGCTTACTTGAGCTTTGAAAACATAATTAACGGTCCCGAATAAACATTTTGATAATTGGGGCTTCCGGCTTTCGTAACTTACAACCTTTTATTATTAATCTCTATTTTGGCAGTGGTTAAGGTCTACCATAGGATTAGAAAGGAGAATGGGCAAAAATGTACGGACCGTATACCCGCTCCAATAGTCATAATTTATATGTCATTCCATAGACATTTTGATGTAGAAAAACGTTTAGCATGGCGCCTGTCCCAATTCACGTTTGGAAAAAGCAGTATTCCCGTAGGGACTCATTTTCTTAGGTGCGTAATATACTCGTAGATGTATGTTTATCTTCGAACCAGATCTGAGACTGGCTGCCATAGTAAATATTGTTCGTCTTGGTAAGACCTTTTGAACGACATTACAATCATATTTTTTTTTTTTTTTTTTTTTTTTTATACAACTAGCTGATGGAACAAGCAGATGGTCCACCTGATGTTAAGTGGTAACCATCACCTATAAACAAAACATTGCCCCGTAGGTCACGCACAATAGGAACGTGCCCTATGATGCACTGCCCTGCGTCCATCAACTTGAGGCATACAGATGTTAAGCCTCATGTGCCTGTAATTACACCGGCGACCACACTCTTCAAACCGAAACACAGCGTTGCTGCTTGGCGGCAGAAAAAGGCGTGGTGGTAGTACTTCCCCGGACGAGCCACACACAAAGAGCTCTACTACTCTTGTATCTATTAGAGCAGGTTACAATTTTGGGTACCATTTTGCCCATTTTTACCTACTTTACTGTAAACAAAGTTGAACCGAGTGTCCAGAAGAGTGTGTGGTCTGATGTTGGATTTGCTAGTGCAAGGAGGTTTTAGAAAACCCCGTTGAGCTCAAGGTGGGCTCAAATCAATAACTCGTTGATACATAATCAAAAAGTATGTCTATCGTACTAATGTAATAAACGCGAATGTTTGAAAGTATGGATGGATGTATGTTTGTCACTCTTTCACGCCGGAACGGCTGAAAGGATCTGGATGAAACTTGGCAGAGAGATAGATTATAGTCTGGAATAGCACATAGGCTTTTTATCCCATGGGAATACCGGGATTTAAATCTGCGCTAGTGAAACCGCGGGGCGCAAATAGTGTAGGTATATCTATGTCGAACATTAATCAATTTGCGACCCCGGCGACTAGCGAAACCTTCTGATTTCACGACGATTAGAGCGAGAAGAAAGGGCGGTTAAAGCATGAGTTCGCAGGGAACGGAAAACAAAACAGCCTCCCTTTGACCTTGTCCTCGGCATCCTATCCACATACTTCTGAAACTCGTCGCATTTGACATTTCTCAGTACTTCTACATACGTAATCAAGAAGCAATCTTCTTTCTTCGCGTCTACAAGTTTAAGCATAACAAGCTCGGGAAGCAATTTATTGCAGACAAACGTCAAGCTAGCTCGGAGATATTAAACTAACTCTGGCAGGCGGAGGCCATGTTAGAGTCTACAAAGCACTCGACGCGACCTCATAGGAGTTTAAACACAACGGTTATTACTCTAAAGTTGAAATTAGCGTGCCTCACGTAAGTTCTTATCACTCAACTAATAATAAATAAAAACTCTTGTTGAGAGATTCGCATTTAATTATTTGTTAGATATTATTTGTTTAAATTTTGTAGTAAGTACGATCTTAAAGGACGCGTTTAATTAAGGAGTCAGTAAAAATCTCGAGTTTATGATTCGTTTCACTTCATTAAACATTTTTATCTAAAAGCGATTCTTACGGGAATAAATCATGCCCAAGGGTTTCCCCTCTTAACCTCACTCTCGGGGGCTCGGAAGCAACGGCAGTAAAAAAAGTTCTATTTTGACACAACTCAACAATACATTGTGTTTGGTTGGTGCATGGAACGACAGGATTTTTTGCGGGGGTCATGCAGTTTTCCCCGGAAACCCCTAAATCTTATTGTTTTACAGAGTAGCTCTAGATTTGGTATTTTTTTTAAGTTTGTTGATATGACTTTCAGACAAAAATTAAGTTAAATACAGACATGTTAGAAGAGAAAATAGGGACATTTAAATGGTGGAAACTCTTATTATGCAGCACTATCCCTCGAAGAAAAGGGACTATGTACCTATATCGAGTAAACTAATGTAATTCCATTAGCCACTCGCTTGACTATAGGTAATGCATACAAGTCGCTAGCGTTTTTATGTTTACTTCTGTTAACCTTTCAAATATTTGTTTTTTTTTCAATATGTTTGTGTTTTTTATCGCGGAAAACTGTGGTAGCTCTATACTGTCTAAGTCGCGGGCAAACGCTAGCTACCTAATAACGCGCACATAACATCTGATTGTCTTTACTAGGGTCAATGAAAACTCATCAGTCAGCCGTCAATTTCCGATTTATAGGACCTTCGGCAGTCCATTAAGGGAGCAATTGGTAGACCTATGCGCACTAAGGGTTTATAGCCTGCAACCAGAAATCAAAGGATATGTTCATGAATCGGTAATGTGGCACAGTATCGATTTAGAGCTGATTCAAATACCTCTAAAGGTGGCTTGTAAGAGAACGATTTTATTGATAACACTTAACTATTGTTTTCCACTATTGAATTGACATTCGATTTGGTGCTGGAAATTAGGATACCTATATAAATTTAAAATATTAATAGAGAGGTTAAGACTGCAAGTGAAAGTATTGAGTAGTCGATCGCTGGTGTTAATTTTATAATGAGTGTAATAGAGTATTTTATATTTAGGTTTTCTACAATATGAGGCAATGATCCGATGCCGAAATGCCATCAATAAGAATGACGCCCACCGACCCTTGGCAGTTGACCTTTATAGCTACCCCGACATATTTGAATGTTAGGTCAAGCAAAGGAGCTTCATGAGTGAATGATAAAAGTTCAAGGATTTTGCGGTATAATTAAAATTGAATTAGCAGCGCGGCACATAATGCAACTCCATTGCACTTAGTTGAAATTAGGTATGAAATACGAAGTTCAGAATTCGGGACATTAAAATCAAAAAATTAGCAGATCTTCTCAGAAGGTATGTATGTGGTTTGGATATTAGGTTTACGAAGTGGGTGACAAAGTCAGTTTTCAATAAAATTAAAGCTTGCTTTACAAGAATAAGATTCAGAGTAGGAAAACAATCAACGTGTACGTAACTAGTGAGCGTAAGAGCAACGGTGTAGTGAACCAGGCGGTAAATGTCGGAGCAACGATGCAACTTTAATGAATACTCACAAACAATCTTGTGTGAGTGCCAGCCCCTAGATTTTTGAGAGCGTGAACTTTAAGGAAAATTAGACACTCGTAAAAGGCGAGCCGCCCCGACGCGACGCTCCTGTAGAATTAATTTCACTAATTACAGCGCCACCTGCTGGCAGACGGTCTTTTGTTTACGATTAATCATTGTTAATGCTCATGTCACCTTTATTTAGCTGCTTTGGTAACATTTCTAAATAAATTGTAAAAACAAAGATTGTAAAGACAAGTGTAACTTAAAGATCGTATGAAAAGTCGGTGAATGGAGAGGACTCAGCCTCAGAACCATTCTTTCTTGAAATGTATAGATTAGATAGCCATGTCCAGAAGTGGTCTCCTTCAGGCTAATTAATGCCAAAACAAATAATTATCGGTACTTGCGTATTAAACTAAGAGTTGGATATACCAGCACCCAAGTGAGACTGAGATGGAATACTTTATATTCTCTGCGAACTCTCTTAGATTCAAGAGTTCTGACGTTCTGATCAATCTATCATAATCAATTAACAATATTTATTATTTATTTATTTATTACTTATTTAGGAAGTCGGTAACATGGTACAAAGATAGTTATACTTTACAAAAACTGATACTTTTACATAAATATCTATGACAGAGGATTAGTATAGCGATCTAAAGATGATGCGCGGTACGATGTAGCGGTCGTTGATCTGAACATTTTTTTAGTTTATTATTTTATTAAAAGAAACCTCAACTTTTTTTAAAAAAAAGCTCATATTCTAAATTCCAATATCTTCCTTTTCAGCTCTTTTGAAGTTCAAATTAACGACTGAAAAGATTTCTTTAGTAATTTACACGCACTCGATCGAGCCACACCAAACAAAATCAATAACGTTATCATTCATATGTTGCAGGAGTTCCACGTAGTATCCACTGACAGGTAAACACATTCAGCTTACAACATCTTTCTGCTTGCGTCAGGCAGGGTGGAGGTCAAAAACAGAGCTCGTATTGTAGCTTGGGTACATAATGAGTAACAAATACCCCACATCTACTTTTGTTTTACTTGAAGTCTACGTTATGTTTCATGAAGCTCGCTAGGTAAATTAAATTAACGCTGAATTTACTATCTACTGAGTGACAGCACTGTGGTTATAATAAAGGTTAGGTGTTTTATAAAGTTCAGTTCGGTTTCGAGTTTGATGAAGTTTTGAAAATTTTTGATTTCTGTTGCATATATCAAAATATACATGTTTCAAAACTTCGTCAAGTAATTCGCCTTTTAAGGTTTTAACTGGATTGAATAAGAATTTTTTAAATACATAACATTTATTTCATATTGTTTTGAGAGGAATTTTGAATACAATTAGATTAGCAGTAACGCGTTAATTCATACTTCAGGTGTTGCTGATGCAGCAATCAGTAAACGTAGTTGACTCCACACAATTATACCATTTGCCATACTCGTAGGTATCAGAAACTGTGTACCATGGTCTCACAATACCTATACCTACCAAGAACATAATTATATTTTTCTACATCTTGCAGTATTTGTTTCGTCGCGGGTATGAAACCTCTGTCGCCTCAAACTGGTCGCCCGCTCGTCGAGGTCGAAATACCTATATTTATAATTGACACAAATCTATGGCGACCTGCATGTGACACTATTATACATAATAATATATTATATAATAATAATATTTGTGAATTATTTAGTGGAGATAATGATGGCATGTGCTACATAAACGGATCCCACTGCATAGCATTCAATTCAGCATTACTCTAATTATTATGGTGTCATGTAGATCTATGCTTTTAGTTTGTTGATTATAAATAATTTATTTTCAGCAGGCTTAAAGTTTTTATATATTTTAATTTAATTTTCACATTCCACCAAAATATATTGATTCTGCGTACACTCTTTATTACACCCCTATGTAAATGCAGTACTGCACTTATAATGTACCACATTATGCTCAAACCGATTTTAATTAGATTGTTCAATAAAATATTGTTTCATTACAGGGTATTTGCAAGGTGTAGCCGACCGTCAGCATGCCACCTAAGTAAGCTAACCGTAGACACTTGTACCTAATAAAGAGCCTCTGCATCTATCATATATCGTATATCACGTATCTAGATAATCAACTCCAACAACATCATGAATATTAGATTAATTTGTATTTTTGCTAAACACGCAATGAATGCATTGACATCACGCACTAGCATATTTTTTGTCCTGAGCATCGAGTTTATTTTTAAAACAATAGAAACTTTTATCAAAGGATATCAAAAAATGGCAAGCATGTCCACCCCTTAATTGCCATATGACAACATTTACCAAAATGAAGATTCCTTCATGGTATTAACAACGTCGCCGTCGTTAACCTTCCAAAATGTAGGCAAATGTTTGTGCTGTGGGGGTTAATATAGATTGGTATGTTCCGTGTCTCCTATCATTAGGCTTCCTGCAACTTTTATCACTTCAAATTAGTTTTCGACCCCATTCTAGTTTAGGAATAAAAACGTGTTGGTATCTTTGGTTCGCTGAGGTTTTCACCTGAGATTTATGGGTAAATTAATTGTACAAACAAATTGCTTTTCGCTTTGTGTAAACCTATTTTAGTGACAGCTTTGAATTTGTTTGCTTACCATGAAAGTATGTTGACTTTAGTGAGGTAATAATTCAACGTTTATTAGGTAGGTACTTAGGTACTCCTATAGCCCAGTACCTACGACAAGAAAATACAAGAAAGTTTCGCAAACATTTTAATCGAAGCAGTTCAATATTGTCAACTTTAAAATACTTTTGTACTATTTTTTGTATAGGCAAGTTGAAAATCATTTCAGTGCAACATAGTGCCAGGCGCTATGCCACCGCATAGGCTAGTACTGTCTTCACGTGTCACTTTGTAATTTGCCGTTCTCGTGATTTCTGTGAGTCGGAAATTACCCGAAGGCATCATCACGAAGATGCGGAAAGCTTGCAAATTACCCCAATTTGTGTTAAAACATGATTGAAAAACAAATTCAGAGTTTTTGTAACCTTTCGTTGTAGATACAGTGTAGGCTTGAAAATGGGATTCATTTGTTTGATTTTTATTATTACCACAGTTTCTACATATTTTTTAACAGATACTTATTTCGGCGATATACCTATTATTTTATTGACGCAGCTTGGCTGTAGTTAGATTAGATTGGAAGAGAGACCTCGTTCGCAAGTTGGAAACTAATTTCCTGTAGCTCAAAGCAATCGAGATTGATGTATGCTATTTCTGATAGACACTACCACGTAGGTAGATCCGTTGATTTTAATATTGTTATATTAGATTACAATTTTCAATTTGGGTTTTTCGCATGTGTAGCGAATTAAAATGGAAGCTTACTGTTGTGTACTGTGGCAAGTCAACACCGATTTTCAATTTGGATTGTGATGTTTGACAATTTGTATGCAAAATGGAAATTATATTTCATTAGGCGTGGTTAACAAATATTTTTTTAATTATTTCTCTATTGGTTGATACTATAATGGGTTCATCAATATATTTGAAACTCTAATACCTCAGCATAATAACCTACTGAAATTAATCTTGTTAAAAAAGTAGGTATATACTTGCCGTGTAGAAGTGCGTAAGTGTATTGCCTAGAATAATATCGCTAGTTGCTAATATGTGGATGGCGCGACTTTGCATTGTATTTAGATAATAGTTTTTTTTAATAATGTCAATAATATATATAAATTTTTTTAATAATGTTAATAATGATAATAGTTTTTTTTTAACAAGTATGTATTATCTCATTATGTTTTAATTTGTATGCTTAGCTTATATTTCTTGTTTTCTGTTTTACCCGTGGTGTTACCCGCTCAAGGCCCTGGCAGAATACCAGTGCTGCGCTGTTACCTGTGAAAAGGGTAACGGAGCAGCAAATACTGAGCCAGGGACCTATTAGCACATAATTTACACCAAGCAGGACTCTGTTTTTTCTATTATTATTATTTTTTAGTCTATAAATTATTATCTTTTGTTACCTCTCTGTACCTTTGTTTTGTTTTTTTCTTTTTTATTGGGTTAATAAATTATTTTTCTTTCTTTCTTTCTTTCTAGAATGTTTCTTGTTGTGAGCTAATATTCTAATTCATGAAGCAGGAAAGTATGAGTAGGTACCTGCCGTGATAAACCAGGATATTATGGTTGTATTCTTTTTTAATGCAAAGTAATGTGCCATTGAGCAAAACTTGTTGCTTCTTTTTCAGGTTTTAGTGCCTCATAGAAATGATAATAAACTACCAGTAGAGTATTACTTTACCGGTGAAACATGCTCCTTCACCTTCATCGCGTGGAAAAGTAGCGATTTGTTCGCTAACTTATTGTGTGCCTTCCCATTGCAGTGCTCGTAGGCCTTCCTAAAGTATTTACAATTGCGTAGAAATTTCGATTATCGAAGTATATAAGTCTATAAGTTAAGTATAAGTCCGCTTGTTCTAGCCAAGCACATCTAATACCTGACAGTGCACGACGAGAAGCTTCAAAATGTTATGTGAGAGATATTTTACACAGTGAACTACAACATATTGAACATTTCACTTTGGTAGTTTGACGAAGTATGAACGCGCGACTGAAGACTAGAAAATCTAATATATTACCTAAGGTTAAGTTAAATAGACGCACACAGACGTAATCCCCTTCTGATATTCTGGAACTCATAGATCTTTTTACGATGTCTCAGCTCTTGGACGTAACTATCTCAGCAAGTCCAATCATAATGTTTGTAGTGTCTATACTTTTTGCAGTAAACGTGACTGCATAAGCCCTGTTTAAAAGCCGTTGTATTTTTTTTTTATAATTTGAGAGTATTGGTTTTTCAATCCTTTGATATAATTTATTTTTGAATAAAAGAACCACTACTACTAGACTAGTGGCTCTGTGAGCTGGTAGACCTCGCGAGCACACTAAAAGTGAGCAATTCACTGGCTTAGCGGTAGGTAGATATAATTTTTCCGATTTTTGATTCTTTTGATTTTATTAATTTTTATTGTTTTTTTTAATCATCTTGTGTAGAATGAGGTCCTTAGTGTTTCTCTCAAATTTGATTGAAACCCGTCGATTTTTTGATGAGCTATCCCGTTCATCATGCTAAAGATCCTCATCAGATCTTCACCAAACTTTTATGAGACCAACTTATAGTTACTACCTTTCAAATAAAAAAGAACAATCGAAATCGGATCTCATTTGGTGGAGATATTCAGTATATGAAATAGCCCCCTTTTTTGCCCCTTTTTGGGGGAAGTACCCCTCATATCAAAAATCCCCGACGACAAAAAAAATCTAATAAGTCATATAGCCTGTGTACCAAGTTTCGTCTACATCGGTTGAAAAATGCGACCTGTAGAGGAGAACAGACAGACAGACAGACATCCGGACAAACGCATTTTTGGCCAATGTGGAAACTGAGACGCTTCGCTCGCTTCGCTCGCTCGGTCAATAAACCCATACTGGGTTAATCTAGTAGTAGACGTTTCAAAGTGATTTTTGTGATTGGCCTGAATATATAAAGACCGTTTTGGTTTTGATTTGAGACCACTTGTGTTCTAGATGAATAAATACCTGTTAGCGGAATGCATGTGTATCCTTGACCCCCAATCGTCCCTTCCGACTCAGAAATAAGGGTGCGGGAAGGCCCTTCCGTAATTCCATCAGCACACTATACAGGTTCAGATATAAATTAAAGCTGTTTACTATTCCAACAGATAAATAATCAGCCATTATTTACAAGAGCCGGAAGCGTCGGCAACGTTAGAGTAATAAAGATAAATCGGTTTATCTCTAGGTCGTCCAGATTATGAAAGTTTCAAAGAGAGTCCGTTATCTGAAATATCTCCGTGTGAATTGAAGTGCTGGAGCTCTGGCTTTTGGTATCTGGATTTTTAATAATAGTATAAACTAATTTCGTGCTTAAATTTTAGGGATAGCGCAGATGTCTATCGTACAGACTTTTCAAAGTCTAGTTTAGATATCATGCTTCAATAAAATAAGGTTAATTAGTCATAAATTACATTTTAAAGTTATTTTTTTTAACACTAACGTTGTAGTATAGTAAATAAGTATCATTTCAATAGGTAGGTACTCCAGATACGTATATAAATTAAAACAAAACTTTTTTCAGTAAAGCGTGGATATCTAAATAAAATATGATTACCCAATATTATTTTGGCGTGGCAATCAACCATGTATTCTGAGGGTCCTGTTAATTATAAAGTACCTACAAATATTTAGTAAAAACTGTTAAATAAAATCCATTGAAATCGTGGCACTGGATTTGGATGTTTGGATGTACCATATTAAAATCAAATATCTAGATTGTAAGTTACAACGAAATCTTTAGTTAGTCGTACAAAAAGTTTGCACATGCGAACCCGTGGCGATAAACTAGCTAGTAATACTAATCGGGTGATAAACTCCATTCCAGGGCGGAGGGCGTACGCCGCTCTAATTAATTGCGCCCACGTCTATTTTTGGCATCGAAGGACACTACCAACGTGACCAAAAACCCCAAACTATGATCAAATATTATCACTTGATCGATTTTTTATAAATAACGGTTTCATTAAAATTTATCATCGACGCTATTCAATGAATGAGGCTTGGGTCAGTCTTTAAACTTTGATTGATAGAACTTATAATTAGATATTTTAAGGTTAACAAGCTCTACAATGTATTGTGGTAATATAATATAGGTGTATAAAGAAAACATGTGTATTATTAAGTAATATTGTTGAAGCAATTGAAAAAAAAAACCCTCACCCAAGTTTGACTACCACACACTGATTCATTCACTGTATTTATTTGCTTATTTTATGTAGGTATTTTACTATACTACATCACATCTAACTACCTACACTTCAAATATGACGGCAGTCAATATTAGTAGGCTACGAATAAATATATTATTTATTCGAATAAATGTATTAGTTAGTAGGTAATTATTATTTATGAGGCCGTAGATGCTTGCTACGAAGCTACGAAGCTACGAAGTCGTAGCGCATTTTAACGCTTTCAAGTTTTTTTTATATCTTTCTCTCCCTCTATTTAGTTTCACTATCATGAATTTGTTACTAATTCTATATTTTGGATACTCTTCTGCAATACCGATATTCATTCAGGAGTAGGTAATTGTTTTACAAATCAATAGTGGGAAAGACATTAATTTGTAGGGCAAGTTTGAGCAAAACAGAATTACGCAATTTGTCTGCCCTACCGTATTCAAATTCCTTGGCCCTACCTGAGTTGTGTACTCCCGTCTTTTTGTTTTTGTCAAAAGTAGAGATAGAAATATTTTTTTCATCCCACCATCTCGGAAAGAGTATTTTTGCTCTTCAATATCTGAGTGCAAAAGCCGTTTTTATTCCCTAGAGGATGAAGTAAATTGAATTTAGAACATCGTGTGCACTAAGTTTGTGAATTAAAAAAAACATTAAACCTATTTACTGCTACCTCTATGGTGCCGAATATATCATACAACATTTTTTTTAATTTCTTAAAAACTCAGACTCGGGACCTTCTTGGTGTTCTTTTTTCAATTTGCTTTGTACGCGGTTCTTTACGCGGCATTTTTTCACGTCATTGTTAAACCTTATATTAAAAACAAGAAACTTGAAAACAAGTGAAAAAACTAAAATGAGTGATTCTAGCGACGAGGAAAATTGTTTGACGCCAACATGTGATTGTAAACGTTTTTTTTGCATTTAGTCATTTCCTCGCTGAGGTGGAATGAAAAGTTACGTGTTGCACTCGAGTGCAAAGATTTTTCACCTCGTGCTCTTTTGATTCCCTCGCTAACGCTCAGGATTCTAATTTTGAATCACTCGCTGCGCTCGTGGTTAAATTTTAGAATCCTTCGCTTGCTCGGCTTGCTCATCAAAATTGAACACGCGGTTAAAAAGCAACTTTGCACTCTTGTATAACAAATAACTATTTCTGACAGTTATCGTTACTTGACGTTGGTCAAATTGAACGTTTTTTTCATGTAAACCATTTGATTAATGTTAATTTTCCCCCCAATATAAATACTTAATCCATCATCGTCCTTCTTAATTATATTAAATGTTTTATTAAATCACGGTTTATCTTGCTGCTAATCGAAAGAGGTGGAAGCAAAGGAAATTAATGTAGAAAGATTTTGAGCATCGTTTGTTTATGTATGATTTTTGTAATAGCCGTTTTGTAATAAACGTTTTCAATCAATTCTATTCCTAATTGATAAAGCTTTTGTTTTTTTTTTCAATTATTCAAATGACCTTTTTGCAGCTCCCGTCAGACCCCCGGCTCCGGTCCCAGTCCCGTCGGCTTATAAAAGAAACAAATCTAAATCTCTCATTCAATCATGACAAAACAATTTGTAAAATAATTACGAAATGAACATATTGTCATGACAATAATTCAGAGGGCGTTTTATTATTTCTCACAAAGCCTTGACACATTGCCCTGCGGCCATCTAATTTGCATGTTACTCGTAAAATCTTCCCGCGCCTTTGCACTCATAGTTAAGACGTCATTTTTGTGGAATATCTATTTTTGTAGGGATGGATGGTACCTATAGCTACAAAATGAAAAATCACTGATAAATTTCCTTTTGAAAAACAAGGATTTGAATAATGTTGTATTTAGGATACCTTTGACTTCGCCTAAATATTGCGAAGTCTAAACAATATCTACACCCTTTATCGAGTTTTACCAAGAGCTATTTCAAAATAGTTTCACTTAGAGAAAACACCGTAGGGTCTGCAACAATAACAAAGTAATCCTTGGAACACGACAACACTATGATTTTCCTTTCGAAAATAAAAGGGAGACATCGAGTTATAGGCCGTTGAATTAATTATAATACTGCATTAACCTTTATTATCATAACATTAGAGGTAATAAAAATCTTCTTGACTATTAATTAAGTATACGAATAAAACCCCAGCAAGATAAGCCTGGCCTACACTACGATATGAAATGCTTTTATTGAAATAACAAAAATTTCGGGCCTCACCCAGCCCCGGGCGTGGGTTGTGGTCCGTGAAAACAACCACCTCGTATGCGCTACTCCGCTAAAATATGTTTCATTTTGCAAACGGTTTTGGAGGGCAAAAGGCGGACGAAAAACGTGAAAATTTCAATAATTAAATTATTTTAGGGTAACATGATTATGTATCACGTTTACGGCTTTCAAGCGGCTATACTGTTGGCCAGCTGGGAATTACGATTACTAAGCGTGTAAGCTTCATTTACTCCAGGGCCAGAACTAGCAGTTAAATCCTTGAAATCTAAATAGTTAGGTAGGTACTTAAAAAGCATAGAAAATACGAATGTTATTACGAAACTGCTTTGTGACTGTGTGAGGATAAAAGACGTAATCCTGTTCATTTTGTATAATACGGGTTAATAAATAAAAGGTTATTATCCGAGTAGTCTAATTATATTGTGCTAATCCTTTCAGACATTAATGCATTTTGGTGGAGTCCACGAAATTAGCTGAGAGTGGTTAACATCAGCAAGGTTATAATGGCGTGGCCGGGACCCGGCCGCCGCCGGGACGCTCTGGCGCTGCGCCAGCTACCACCACTCGAATACATTGTTACTCTGATTTTCTTCAAAATATTAGATATTTGTGGCTGGACCTAAATCAAAACAGTGCCTGCTCTAGTACCTACTCATGATAGGAATTATTGTAAACGATTATTGTAAATCGTACGTCGTACCTAATTTTTTCTTAGTGGCACTCTGAACGTGTTTTTGATCTTGGATGAAACTGAGAATAAATCTAGTGCGTAACCTGGGTGGAGCATGCCTCTCTCATAATATTCAATGTACACAAAAAAATACGAAATCTACTGAGTGAAAAACAATGGAGCCTGGCGGCAAAGAGCCTTAAATATTGATGCTAACATCAATATTTAAGGCGCCTAATCCTAATACCTACTTCCATGTGAGCTTGCGAGTGGCAGCTCGGAGGTTATAAATGAGTTTATGCTGACCCCAAACAAAACAAGTTCAACTGCAAAATTATTAAGTTCTTTATGTAGCTACCTTTTGTTCACACACATATAACGCAGAAATCAATAGCATTTATAAAATAGACATTATTTGAACAAATAAAAACTATCTTGTAAATAAGAGCCATTGCAGAACCACTATTGTTTTGTTTCCCAGATGAATTGCAATTTCAGTGGCCACGATAATGATTCTTTAGCATTTCTCCAATTATATAGTAGATTATCAACATAGTTGTCCAAATAAAGTAACTTCCAACCTTTATTTATGTTAAGTAAAGTTCAAGTGCTCTGTAAATATGTACTTAGTAGGTACCTGGTTAAAAAGAGTTAGTTATCTTATCCATTTATAATTTATCATAATCAGTCCATTGGCAAAGATACTGAATATTATTATCTATATTCCACATGACATTTCCTTGCGTTTCACTGTAATTTTTGACCATAAATTTTGTTACGGATAAATAGACAATAACTATCCACGATTTTCTTTAGACAACTTTTAAAATAAGAATACAAATAATATAAGAAAGAAAACCTGATGTGCCTAATTGTAAATAGGAAATAAATAAACGAATATAAAAATCGGTGTATAGTACCTACGTACTTATAATATATTTAAATAATATTTAATATTGGTAGGCATGTCATCCTTGTCACCTTGTAAATAGCCAACTTGTACAATGGGAACCAGTTAAAGGAAAGTATTTGTTATTAACGAAATCCTTTATAAATTTTGTAAGCTTTGTTGTTTCGAACATTGAGTTCTAAGGAGTTATACAATATTGCTTATAACTTTACATCACTACCCAAGTCATCTATTGTAGGTATAATCCTCTAATTAAAATCACGGTATTACAATATGAAATGTAAGTAAATAGTTCTGTCTTACTTTATTACAGCGCAAAGATATAATGTGCTACAACCTTAGCTCCCATGTACAACGCAATAAAGTAAGGAACTCCGAAAGCGATGCCTCTTGCCGGCTGTGGCAGCGGTCGTATAGCGTACACGAACGTGTGTAGAACTCTGCCCGCAGTGTACAATCTGAACAGAAGCGTCGCCCACGCAGCCTCGGGACTCGTAGTCAGGAAAAGCGCACCGAGCAACCAAAACGCCGGAATATTCTCCAAATCGTTGAGATGCGCTCGTCGAATCCGCTCCACGTCAGGATCGTCAAGTTTCACTTTTCCCTTACCCGCTACCGCGTCTTCAGGATTAGCGAACACTTTTTTAGAATAACGAGCTCTTGATGTCAGAAGTGCCGTTCCCAGAACTTTCAGCGCTAGTATACCTGAGTATACGATGTACGATTGCACAGCCGGCTGTTCCAAAATTGATGCCATGATGTACAGTGGTGTTATCAACTCGCGCGGTAACTCTCGAATAATGCAATCCCTACACTACCAACACGGTCACTTAAACTCACACATATATACAAACCCGTTATTGCTAGTCATGATGACGCGAGACTTGCTAGTTGTTGATTCGTAGTTTTATCTACGAGTAGGAACCTAGCGCTAGCCCAGCTACACAACAAACACAATGTTTGTATGTGTGGGATTGATTAAAAGTTAGTTTAAATACACCCCCCCCCCCCCAAAGTTAATTTAAATACTGTCCCCTTGATACGGGGCAGCGCTAACCGTCTGCACAGTTTTATTTAAGATAATACAAAAAATCTTTGTGGTTAAAACTGTTATAAACTGTCTAAAATCAAATCAAAGAAATGAGCTGACAGCAAAACTGTGGAATAGCAATCAGCCCTTTGGCGAGGCTCACGAGATAATCAATATGTCAACATTCAGTTGTGATGTGACACAACACAGGCATCGATGCTGCTCTTTCCTATTTGTTTTCCGTTTTCCCACACAACTCTTGACAATCGCTTTTGGTTTATTTTTGCACCGGTGCGGTGAGCTTTCACCGCTTTGTTTCGTTTTATATGTGGAGTTTTCAACTCTTCCAATAGTTGTTTGACGTTTTCGCTACAAGCCATTTTTGGCTAAAAGAAAAATTTGAAAAATAAAATAACTGATAGATTTTATATCACATGGATATTGTGTCTGTTATAAAGGCACTAATTAATTAGGAAAGTAATTACTTATACGTTTATTATTATTGACATAAGTAGGTACTAGACTCTTAAATTAAAAACTATTTTATTATAAATAAGTACTTTAGTAAAAAACACGCAAACATGATAACAAGGTCATTCGCTCCCGATATGTATTTAGTATCGAAATTAAATTGGTTGTGAAGTAGAGTTCGTAACTTGCTCATCTGTAGAAATAGGTATTCATTTGTAAAACATCGATATTGAGAACTACGAAGGCACCATTTTACACAATTGCACCATTTTTACGCTGGTAATAAGCGATCATGTTCGTTCGTGTAATGCTATAGGATGGACTATTTATAGTTTGTTGCTATGTGGACAGGTTATTATATTGGTTAGTGGTACGAAACAGTGGAACATCATTTAACTAACCATCATCACGCAGAAGATGACAGGTATGACACTATTATAATAAGGAGGGGGGGGGGGGGGGTGGTCGTATGTCAAAATTGACCATGAGATTTAATTAACCATCATGTCATGAGATTTAATTAACCATTTTTTTGTGTTACTTTTATTATAACTATAACATTATGGTTGGTTCGTAATACAAGCCTATATCTGAACTGAACCTTTGTCAATCCACCAACGAGACAAGCTGACAACCACAATCCTGTTCTATGATATAACTCCTATTCATGTTTATCCAACAAAAAGTTGTAGTCCGTCATGTTATACCGAGCGTCCATTCAATACCAAAGCGCACCTTTTGTCAGTAGCTTACACTACTGAAATGTAGTATAAAAAGCTAACACTATAGGATGCTGAATAAAACGGCTACTATAAAATTGAAATAAAATGCAAAAGCGGTCTCTTCAGAGAACTCCGCGTTTTTACTGAGGACAGTGACGCGGGTCGTGCTAAAACGGGGACCTCAGCAACCTATCACCACAGCGAATATAAATCTGACTTAGAATCCTCTGCGTTGGCTATTGAATAATTCACCACGTTCGATGCCAGAAACCACTTTTAAATTAGGGTTCTCTACAATTCTGACAAGTCTTCAATGATAAGAAGTGTTACACGGTTCGGAGGCGCGGCAGGCGTGGCAAATGTTTGCATGACCGCAAATATGTTTTAGATCTTAGTAATTTAATGCCTTGAAGCTCGTATGGTATACCCACACCAGCCCACAATGTATGTTACCCTAGTATGTATGTAGGGTTAGGTAGGCTTTCAGAGATTTAAATACACAATTAATATACCTTTGAAAAGTGATTAGACATCGATGTTTTATATCCATGTTTCCAAATACAAGCAAAGCATATGGAGGATTTTTTTCTGTAAAAAAATATTATACCTATACATACTGTGTGTATATAATGTAAATATGAATACACAAAAAAGAAAAATGAGTAAAAGTGTTATTCTAAATCCAAAGAAGAGATACATACGCTACGTAATTTGATTTCTCGCCATGATTATCGGTATCAAATTTAGTATTCACAATTCCTTTCATTGAATCCGTTTTCCCGGATGTTATCAATGTTTTCCATAATTTATTATTTCCCCAACAATTTCACTCTTTGCAATTTGCTAAGGTAGAGTTTGCTTAAATCGCTTAGCTCCTTACTGGATGAAATCAAACACTTGCCATATTTCTCGTAAATTCGTTTGTTCTTGCACTTGCTTTTTATTGTTCCAAAAATAATAAATTTTTAATCCACTATTACTATAGAATTGATTGTGTTTGTTTTCTATAATGTTCAACAATACTTTACGGAACCGAATTGGATAGCGTAAAATGGAATAAGTGATGCTCACCAGAGAGTACAGAAACATCTTCAAAGGGCGAGTGAATTCTGAATGTTTTATGATCTCATGAGCTTTCCACCGCCTAGAAACTACTAACCAGCATTATTTTAGGTGTTGTATGATTGGTGTATTGCATCGGATACCTATTGGTTATGAAATGTAAACAGAGTGAGTTGACTTTGGCATATTTTGTATAGGTTGAAAGCTTTTAACGTCGAGCTAAGATAAACAAATCACTTTGGGTTGGAATGGAAATTGTATAGAAGCAACGACATGAACTGCACAGCTTGCGTGAATTGTGTGTAGCATGTGGAATGTACATACGAATATGTAGTATAATGGTTTCTGAGGCGTGAGTTGGCGCGTGTTCCTACCCGCGACAATGCACCATATGCTCAGATATTGTAACCAACAACAAAAGCCCTGGCTTCTCTCGACTTACTGTAGTCCAAACTATTCAGAGAACGTGTGATATCTATGTAACTGTATCAAGCTAAGTAGGTATATAGGAACTCGCAGATTGTGTTACAGAACCGCAAATTGTCAGGACCTGTGATAGATAACGCGCCGTCCGCAGGTTCGAGTATTGCCAATTTTAACCGGAAATTTTCAGCGAGTTTAGTATTTTAATACAATTAGCGGACATCATTAATTGGGCATTGCATGGAATCTCTTTAACCGGAAACGTCGGTGACAGTTGTTACTTTTCAATTAAAGTTTACAGTATCATAAATTTAAATTGAATAGCGGCAATGCAAATATCTAAAATTTTCTCCCCGTTACAAAATGCTGTAGTGTAGTGTCTCGTAATTGATTGAAAAGTTGTCCCTGACCCAATATAGATCAACTACCAGGACGATTAGTTTTATTTTTCTCTCTATCGTTCCTCCTAAATAATTTTGGCCCTTTGCATCTAAATAATATGTGCTCAGCTTAGCTTTGGTAATCTTTAAATTTAAGTACTGGTTAAGAGACCAGAATTCAAAGAAGTTAATTTAAAAATAAAGTTGGTAGCGACTTATGAACGTTTTCTTTCAGATCTCGTTCCGGAGTGGTAGGCGTACTGGTGACCATCGCGCATCCGCTCCTGTGACTAGCCAGGGTCGTAGTCAACGTAACGGGCGGCGGATTGTAAGTTGTTAAAAACTTGTCTTTATAATACCATCTTTATGTACCTAATGCTTATTATATTATATTGCTTATTATATGCTTATTATATTATATATTCTGTTTATACAGAGTAAAAGACCAATCCAAAAACATGTCATTATTGCCTTCGTGAAAAACTGAAGTGTTTTTTCCTTGATTCGTTAAAACATTTGCAGCTTTGCATGAATAAAACAATATAATAGGATAAGTTTAAATGCAGAATGTGTTATAAATATGCCGAGAACCGATGTAAAATGACAGTAAACATTTACACGAAACTGTAGAAAGTAGTAAAATTATAGTAACAATCCTCGCTAACAAAAAGAAAATACGGCAAATAGACATGTGACAAAGTTGGCCGCTTTAATCCTATTATGATGCATCAGTCTTTGTGCTCGGCTTCAGCAAACGAGGCTTGTAGCGAGCAAGTGTAGTTATGTCAGGAGCACCATTAAAATCCTTAAGCCGAGTGCCGTGTGCCCAGTTAGCCCTGGGAGCTCATCGTACTGAGGATATTGTTGTCAGCTTTGCTTTGATCATATAATGGATAAATAACGTGTATTTTTAGTAAGCCATAGCGCAGAAAGCATTTTATAATAAAATAAAATAGTGCAGGCTAAATAACACCTTGGTATCTTATTTTAGAAACATTTGCTAATAAATCTTGCCAGCACGTAGTTAACAATAATTTGACGTTTTTCGTTAAGGTGAAGACAAGAGCTAATGTGATCACAGAAATATTCTCTATTCCGTGAATGTGACTATCGCTCGCACGTTTTGACTTGTTGAAGGATATAAAATCACAAAACCCATTTTCGAAAAATCGCAAACAACCATTTTGTGTGCAATCACATTGCGCACAGTTTAGTAAAAAATTCATTTTGATCGGTACAAGTTTTCCTACCTACTTAAAAGTTTGCTTTTCTAGTTTTCGTACATAAGCAAACTTTTGAGTAGGAAAACTTGCATCAAACAAAATCAAATTTTTACTAAACTGTGTGCAATGTGATTGTACACAAAATAGTTGTTTGAATCTTTCAAAATGTCGAATTGTGCGAGCGAGAGGAATATTATGTGTTGTCAACGCCTTAAAACGATTTGATACATATTTTGCTTACATGACATTTGATAAGTCGGCCAGAAATGGTGACGACGGTTCTAATACCCACAGCATATCGATGTGCACAGGATGATATCCATGTCATTTGATGGTAGCTGCATAGGTGCCTTGACGAAAGGCTTGCCTAGGGAGGAAACATGCATTTGTAGGGTTTTCTCTATTCCGTGATTCAAATGATGTTTAAGTCGTCAGATTGATGCAAGAATTTGGATACTGTGATAGATGATAGGTATGTGAAGGAAGATAGGCATAGAATAGGCTAGATAATTACTGACAGCCACTGATCCTAATATTGAAAAGATGTACGCCTATGCCTATGCAGTAAAACTACACTACACTATCCTTTTTGGCCCCAACAAAGGTATCTATTTCGCTTGTTGATCGTAGGTTTTTGTTAATGTGGTTTCAGAGGCGTGGGGCGCGGCGCGTGGCGGCGGCGCGGGCGCGGGCGGCGCCATGACGCGGCGCCCGCCACCATGACGCTGCCGCCGCCCGCGCGCCCCGCGCACCCCGCCGCGCATCGCGCAATGCGCTACTACCGCATCTGGATCTACGCGTGCAACGGCGCGCTGCTGCTGGGTGCGCTCGCCTTCTGCGCGGCGGCGGGGCGCGCGCTCGCCGACTACCGGCGCGCGCTGGTGCCCGGGCTCGGCGCCGCGCAGCCCGGCTTCCTGTACGGATACGCCGCGCTGCCGGCGCAGGCGGGCCTGCTGCAGCTGCTGGGCTGCCTCGCCGCGCTGCGCCTCTCCGAGCGCATGCTTAACGCTTACTGGCTGGCGCTGCTCGCGCTGCTCGTCGGCGACGCCGCCATCGGTGTCTACTGGGCGTTCCGGTTCGAGCGCGTGTGCCGCGAGCTGCGGCCGCAGCTGCGTCTCCGACTCGCCAAGGACTACGACACGGACGTTGAATTTTCCGAGGCCTGGGATCGTCTCCAGAGAGAGCAAAGGTGCTGCGGAGTTAACGGTCCGGCTGACTTCACGGCTCTCAACCGAACGGTGCTTCCACCGAGCTGCTGCCGAATCCCAGCGCACTCACCGGCTTCCGCACCCGCACTTTTCGGCGCCGCGGCCACTGCCGCCACTTCACTCGCTCCTTTCACTCCGGTGCACTGCGCTCCGCACACGGCCGCCTGTGCGGAGCGCTTACTAGCCTGGTTGCGGAGAACGGCGGATGCGCTGTTCGTTCTAGGTTATTGTGTCATTGCGTTTTTGAAACTGTGCTTCCTCGGAATCCTTCGATACGAAATAAAGGAGATGATTCAGAAAATAAGAATACTACGGAGCGAGCTCAGCGCGGGCGAGCTGATCGAAGGCAGCCCCGTCCACGGAGGCCCGCTGTCGCAGACGGTGATCGTGAACGCGGTGAACGCCAACGGCGGCGTGCGCGCGCACGGAGGCAGCCCGGAGCGCGAGGCGCTGCTGGGGCGCGCCGTGGACGCGCGGCGCAGCATGCACGACGAGCTGCTCGGCCCTAAGACCATCAACGGTAACAACAACTGCGAGATGCGCGAGCTGGCGCGCGGCGAGTACCGCCCGCTGGCGGCGGACAGCGCCGCGACCCGGATCTGACTAAGATGTTACCTGGAGCGGCTGTTTGGGCGGCGGTGGCGCTCGTTCCCGGCGACAGGCTACGAGACGGAGCTGCCGGCGGGCGCGCATGTGTGCGTGCGCCGTACGGCTGCGCGCGTGCACCTCGACCACCGCCGACACACCCGCTCCGAGTTCGAGCTGTGAGCTCGACCTCGCGCTCGGTTAACACCACTGTCAATTGTGAGAGCTCATTTCTCTATAGAACTAAAGTTGAAACTGTTCGTTAAAGCTAGATAGATGTTGTGAACTGTATAAACATTCGCATGTCGGACGATATTTGCGTATACGCGATGAAGTTAATCATTACACGAGCGAGGCTTGTGTTAAGTTTCTACGGGTTGTAAAGTCGACTTGGTTCTAACCCGTTTCATTTTATGATCCTACTATCGTACGTCATCGTTTACGTGTGTGTGCGTGTGATGGTGCCACCGTAGTACTACGGTGCAGAGGACAGTCGATGCCTGCGGTTTAACTACGAGGTGCGTGCTGTGCTGTGCGGGAAGCTCTAGTCCACAAATTTGAATACATTATGAGTATGTATGCAGCACTGAAAACGGGAATCAATATACAAACTTCCTTTGATATTTATATCGTAAGAAGATCTGTTTTGATTGTATACTTACCTAGCAATTTTCTAAACAGTTGTTGTTGAATTCTTTAGCTGACTTCTTATAGTTTATTGTAGATCTTTCAAATGCTTTCAGTAAAACCCGGCAAATCTGCATGTTCGTTCGTATTTAGCTGTTTAAAACAACTATTTGTGTCCTATGCTTCTTATAAGATATTCAGTTCAAAAACACTACTATGAGAAACAATAACATGAAATCTTATTCTAACCATTTGACAATACCTACATACCCACTGTGTGTAAAATGGAATATAAAATATTTATGTCCGTAGGTACTTCAATAACACCAAGATAAATTGTTGTTTATAATTTTACTTAGAAGATTTAACTATGAATCCGTAGTCGTTTCTAAATAATTCTACATGTATCCTAATATGTGTAATGTTATGTACATCCTGAACAGTACCTATATCCATAGATGTACTCTATAATGTTACTACTGCTTTATTTAGCAACCCAAACGCGACTTACATTTAATCTTAATACTATAAGTATTTAATTAATTTTGTATTTAGGTTTAATCTTAGTTTTAACAGTAAAATACAATAATTCTTCAAAATTAGGTTACATTGGTCACATCAGTTTAGTAAAATTTAAATTTGTTTGCTTCGCAAACTGTATTGAAAACTGATTGTACAACTTGTACTCGTACAAGCATAATTAGCAAGGCTAACTTGCTATTATATTATTTTAACTTGCTTTTAATCGGATATTGCTCGTTTTATATAAATAAATATACATAATTTGTACATGTGTAGTATGCGAGTAATCGCGCATGGACAGATTTACAAACATAGTACTGATATGAGCTTATTGACGTAGTGCCTACAATTATATGCTTATAACAGTATAGTGAATACAGACAGATTTAATAAGCTTTCAGACAGTTACGAGTACACAGTACCGTTTGTAAGATGAGAACTGGTAACCTGTATTGAACCTTAAACTATAGTTTCGAAGAGATTGCGCGACGGTCAAAGCGCACATTTAAAATCAGTAAAGACAAGTAATGCACTCGTATTTAGGTAAAATAATAAAGGCTGTGTCATATATAGGTGAAACCTATTGAAGCAGTGTGCAGGGACTACCAGGTGTCGCAAATTGGAGCCGTAGTCGCGCGTTCGGCCGACGGGACGAGTGTAGTTAGCTATAGTTGTTCACATCATTCAGTTGCTGTATGAGTATGATCATTATCAATCTAATATTGGAATACCTACATACATATTTGTACTTATTACGAGGTAACTTTATAGATTGTATTGTAATGATGAGTATGGAGTTATGTTCGCTTAGAGTAGGTATGATATTTTGTGAATTTATGCAGAAACATAGTTTTTTAATATTGTTGTCACATAAATAAATGTACCAATCTTATAAAAATTGTACCTATATTCGGAAAGTTGAATAATTTGTAGCTAGGATCCAATCTCAATCCTGCATTTCTTCCAAACTATAAAATGACATGTGCCTTGGCTTATAAAATTGTATAACTGATGTTATGTTTATTGTAAAATGAGAACTAAATTAAATGGAAATGTTAAACTCTCCTCCGACGTGTTGCCTCCTTTTGTGTCCTAAGTTGTAATACTGAACCTTCACTTGAGTTAAATTATAAAATTACTGTTCACTTTTCTATTATTTGAGCTACAGAGGATGCACAGTAAGACGTGTGCACTGTGCAATCGCATGCACATTTACTTTGAATAGCACTCGATAGGGACTCGAACCTGTAGTATTTTCTAATAATATGCTGCTAATATGATGAGTATGTACTTGATGCTTCTAACGTTACTGTGCATCGTCTGCAGTGTATATGTCTAAAAACTTCTATCGTACGACACGGTCTTATGCAGAAGCACTTCTATGAGTTAAAATATAAAAAATAAACCAGTCGTCGTATGATGGAAAAAAAATTTGAACAAAGTTGAAACCACCTATTTTGATTGACCTATGAAAATGCTTGTGTAATCTTACAGGTAATTTACCTTGTCCAGTAGGAAGGTACCAACTAGTTATCATTCATTTTCTTGCAAATCAAGTATAACATCGTTGCCAGTAACTTAAAGGAATGATGATATCTTATCTAAGTAAATAACAAAACATGAGAGAAAAGTAGAAATCATGATCTAAAAATCTTTAGTGAACGTATAAGTCGTTTCACGCGAAGCTATAAACTTGTACAGAGGCACCCAGTCACGTTTTTACAGTAAACAACTTACGTGCATGGATGCATTGTTCAAAAAACGACCTTTTCTATAAGTTTGTTGTTTTTAATGTTTGCTGGACTAGGTAAACTAATCCGTATCTATGTTCTTATGACATGTATAAAGTAGAGTTGTTGCAACTTTCCGAGGGTACGCACTAGGCGACTGAGAGCTAAATATTATCATAATAAATGCATTAAATAAAGAGTTTGTTAAAATATTGTCTTATTTTATTTTATCATGATTCTTATAACTATGATTTATAACCCAGCGATCATGAAGTAGGACAAATACTCACGTGCACGCTCTCAATGGTTCTATAGGTCCTGTCTACGTTGGCTCCGCCGATCACAAGCACGTCTCCGTCCGCATGACCCGCGGGCAACAACGGCATATCTTCATCTTCCTCTACACGATCTCCTACAGAACGCCTCTCGCAAGAAGTGTGAAAAAATCTCCTTGAACCACTTGATTTCCCAACTCCAAAGCCGATATTAAACGCTCCCATCGAATCCTTTTCCAGTTTCTTATATTGCACGGCAATGTCAGCGCCGACACGAGCGTTGTTCTTTATTAGAGCGATGTCTGCGAGTCGTTAAGAAAGACATTGTGGCAATTAGTTTCACTACCTATCATTTAAAACGTTGGCATTTCTGCACATTTAATTTACGACAAAATTACGTAGCAACGAGCGGACCAAGGTTTCATTAAGGATTTAATGGGTGCGAAATTGTTCTGTAGCAATCTACGCATTGAGAGAGAGTAAGGACTTGACATAAGTACTAATAATTCCTTTTGTCTTGAGAAAATTTATGAAAATTTAGAGGCACAGGCTTTAGCTAGACTCTAGCTAAAGCCTGTGCCTCTAAATTTTCTCTAGCTCTAGCTGCTAGAGCAATGAGTGCCTCTACATTTTCATGAACTCTAAAGTCTACATTATGGCAATTTTTGGTTGACCGGTAACTAATCGAAAAACATTGCACCAAATGGGTTTAGATTGAAAAAAAGTATATGGCTTTATTTATCTTTTTACCTCTGTCGTTTTACTGCAGATGTTAGCATTCTCAAAACCTGTCCACCACATTATTGTCTTTCGATATTAACTAACATCTACCATCATCGGTCGGTGAATCTAAATTTAGGAATGCTTCGTTAAATCACATTGAGTAAAGCTTGAGGTACCCCTCACGTTACAGCTTTTGTACCTAAGTCATAAAAGGATACTAGCATCAAGGGAAGCTCCACCGGTAGCTTTCGCCACCGCAGCGAGAATAAATGGTGTCACTTCTTTGCCGCAAATCCCCTTCTGCTTCGCATCATCCAATGCCTTACTTATGGCTTCCTCTATTTTTCTCTCTGCAAAAAAAATAGATTACATGGTTCTATTTACTTCTATAAAATCACAGAAAAAATAAATTATTATTGTTATCGCAGGCTTGTTATTTTGGTATACATAATAAAATCCGCTTGAGGATAAAATATTGCTCGATACACGTAAGACAAATGAACAGCTGTGTTTTTGGCAATAAATACTCGTAAGAAGTCGATGATACAAATAAAAAGGCAAGGCTAATCAGTGAAGAACTTCGGCAATTTAGTATCTGCTCTCCAAACAAAGTTCCCACCTATTATTTCCTAAGGTAATAGAAACTTCGACCATCAACACGTCCATGAAAAGAACAAGCGAATGTTGGTTTGTACCTACCTGTTTAAGTCGTTATACTATGGAGCAAAAGGTAACCAATGTTTATGTTGTTGATTTTGCTATTACATTCTTATAATTAAACTAGTAGTTCGCCCCGAACTGAGATCTCGTGATACGATCCGAAATCTCCGAAAATTTAAGTACATAGATGGTAGTAATCAGAAAGATAAAAATCCTTTGGTGACATCGAAAGAGTGCAGTATTTGTTTCTTCCTTTGTTCAACAACTGTATTTAATTTGTCCGTTATACCAAACACAATGCTTGGACTTGCGTCTGTCTACCACTGACCGCTGTAACCGCTTGGCCGATTTATTGAAGAGTTCCGTTGAACAGACCTTGGCTCCATCATCAGACCAGGTCGCTGTCAACATTTTATGAGAACTGAGAACTTTTTTAATTTATTTCAATAATTTTTTTATTAAAAAGCAAGGGAACTGGCCGGCCAGTAGAAAAACCTTGATACCAACGAAACTCTTAGAAATGGGAGCTCTTAGTTCGTTGGTTATCTTAATTTAACTTTTTTGTTGTAACTCTAAAAGCAGGCATCCTAGAAAAAAAATAAAAACGGTTTTGGAATGTCCAAACCAAGCCCCTTTCATATGACATGTAACTTGATTTTTTTTTGTAACTTTTTTAATTTTTGCCCCCTTAAAAAACCCCATATTTTAATAACCACTTATCCGATTTTACTCATATACTTACCAGTAAATTTCTCAAGTACAAGCTATCCACTTACCAAATTTCATGCAGATCGGATAAGCGGTTCTCAAGTTATCGTCGGACAAACATACAAACATACATACATAAAATGCCAAATCGCCCAAGTTGATTGTAAGATCTTCGTTCGCTTTGCTCACTCGATCAATAAAAAGAGTGAATCTGCCAATATACTAAAAATATGGTTATTTGTTGGTGAATTTAATATAAAGTGTAACCTTTCCCAATAAATAAAAATCATTATTAATCCATTGACTCTCAGGTGAGTTTCTGTTTTAAGTTCTGATTAAAACAAATAAGATTAACTTGCCCGCACGCACGCTATCTGAACTGATGAAACGACAGTAACATTGATACGACACGCTTTCAATATTGTTAAATTCCTTGCTTCCAATTCTAAGCTAAGTACTTTATGATTTCTATAATCAGAATTGAGAATCAAAAGCCACGCAGTGGAACCATGTAGAACTCAAAACATAAGCCATATTTAAATAACGTTTAACTTATCACACTGTACCTAATCTTTTTTTAAATGATTTTAATTATGAGACAAGAAAACTCAAATGTTTTAAATATTGGGCACGGATATTTGTATGGTTTTTTTTATGCAACCAGCTGATGAAACAAGCATATGACCCACCTGATATTAAGTGGTAACCATCACCTATAACAAAGCATTGCCTCGTAAGTCACGCACGATATCAGGAATGTGCCCTATATACGATGCACTGCCCTACGTCCATCAACTTGAGGCATACTGATGTTAAGCCTCATTATGTGTCTGTAATTACATCAGCGACCACACTCTTCAAACCGAAACACAGCAACGCTGCTTGGTGGCAGAAACAGGCGTGGTGGTAGTACTTCCTCGGCCGAGCCCTTCACAATGAGCTCGATTGGGTATTGTTAAGTCGACCATTTCCCTATGTTGATAAAACTATTGAATGTGTGGCTAGGCTTTTATTAATGAGTTTGATGATCTTACCATCTGCAGCATATTCTTCTGGTATGGGCACAGCGACCACAATGCCAGAGCTAAGGCCCAGTCCGCGCGAGGCCTGTAAGAGCTGCGCGGCTTCAGCCGAGTTCGCCACGCGGTGGGGAGCCTGGTGGCCTGACCGTGGAGTGTAGAACGCAGGGAAGTCGTTTGTATTTCCGAAAGCACAAACACATACTCCTTGAGTTTCCTGGCAGCACAAAAAAATAAATGAATTTTTTGATAATTTCTATCAGGAATTGGATAGGAAAAAGCAACTTTTACCCCCGGTTCCTCTCGAAGCTCAATCAAAGCTAATCAGCTGTCAAGTCACTTGCTAACTCTATATAGTGTGAAGTAAAAACTGAAATAGCTAAGTGACTTGACAGCCGATTAGCTTTGATCGAGCTTTCAGAAACCGGCGGCAAGACATTTATTTTAGTTTTATACTAGCGACCCGCCCGCGCGCCCCTGCTTCGCACGGGTGCACATTGTTTTTCTACTATATCATGCATGTATTATACATTATAAACCTTCCTCTTGAATCACTCTATCAATTAAAAAAAACCGCATCAAAATCCGTTGCGTAGTTTTAAAGATTTAAGCATAAATAGGGATATAGGGAGAGAGAAAGCGACTTTGTTTTATACTATGTAGTGATGATGCAGACAGATGTAATATAATTATTGTTTTCTATATTTATTTGTAAATACGCCGTTAAATATTATCTTACTAGATACTCAAGTGTCCTTCCAATATCAAGGATGGATTTGACGCCCCCGCATACCACCAGAGTCTTGCTGCGTCCAAGTTCGTTCAAGTCAGCCGATACATCTAAAGTAGATTCCCCTTCTCGATGAACGCCACCTTCGGAAAAAGAATACAACTTGATATTTTTATCTTAGAAGCGATTCCAGAAAATTATGCCATTTCTGCTGTACTCGTAGCACAAAAAAGAATACCTAACCTAAAGTGAACTTCGATTTTGAAAGTTAACCGCCATTATTGTTTTTTAATAAATGTTTTGTCAAATATTTTATTAGCAGATGCATCGTAGGAAAAATGCTAGTGACTATCTTTATTTTTGATCGAGTGAGCGAAGCGAACGAAGATCTTACAATCAACTTGGGCGATTTGGCATTTTATGTATGTATGTATGTTTGACCGACGATAACTTGAGAACCGCTTATCCGATCTGCATAAAATTTGGTAAGTGGATAGCTTGTACTTGAGAAATTTACTGGTAAGTATATGAGTAAAATCGGATAAGGGGTTATTAAAATATGGGGTTTTTAAGGGGGCAAAAATTAAAAAAGTTACACAAAAAAATCAAGTTACATGTCATATGAAAGGGCTTGGTTTGGACATTCCAAAACCATTTTTATTTTTTTTCTAGGATGCCTGCTTTTAGAGTTACAACAAAAAAGTTAAATTAAGATAACCAACGAACTAAGAGCTCCCATTTCTAAGAGTTTCGTTGGTATCAAGGTTTTTCTACTGGCCGGCCCGTTCCCTTGCTTTTTAATAAAAAAAATTATTGAAATAAATTAAAAAAGTTCTCAGTTCTCATAAAATGTTGACAGCAACCTGGTCTGATGATGGAGCCAAGGTCTGCTCAACGGAACTCTTCAATAAATCGGCCAATTGAACTCAATTGGCCGATGAAAACTTCTTTACCATACAAAGTTGCAGTCACGGAACTGTAATAATGTTTTAGTGATACTTTGAATTTTGTGAAGACCTTTATTTACCATGTACCTAAAAATTCTGACAAAATTTATTTTATTTTTATTTATTTATTGAGAAATTAACATCACTATAATAATAAAAACAATTAAAAAATATTAAAATAATATACAATAAATAATTTGATTTATTGATTTAATTCGTGGTTTTCAACTTTTATCCTCTTTTGATAATGTCTTCTAATACAATATTCATCATTATTTTGGCTTTTTGACATTTACTAAAAATGATGTCAGTGGCATCAGTTTGTTTGAGAATCAGCCAAGAAATATAATAATTGTATAAATTGTAGTACATCATTTAATATTGCAGAAAGATTCAAGAGTATGTAAGTACTAGTTGCGCCCCGCGGTTTCACCCGAGCAGATTTAAATCCAGGTATTCCCACGGGATAAAAAGTCTGTCGCTCTGCCAAGTTTCATCTTGTTCAGCCGTTCCGGCGTGAAAAAGTAACAAACATCTATCCATACTCACAAACTTTCGCGTTTATAATATTAGTAGGATATTTAGAATCTCTAAAAGACATACATATTTTGTTTAGAATTATAACCAAGTATCAACTTGTGTTGTTATTCTAAGTGTCCTAATAATTAATGGGTTGCCACGCACGAATTCGGCGCGAATTTTCAGTGTCTACTTTCATTTGACAGACCCTACATTGTGTCTGTATAGGCAAAAGACTCTCAAACTCTTTATATATATATATATATAATATTATATTCATTTTGCATGTAGGTACTATATATAATTTATTAGGATTTCTCTCCTATTATTTCAATGTTTTTCTTTTAAGTATGTTGTACACCTTCCCACCACTATAATCAGCTCTCTCTATCCTCTAAGGTTTGCTGGAAGAAAACTCTATATAGGGTTAAGCTCGCCTTTGTACATGACTATTATGTATTTTTTGTGTAAATCAGTTTGTGTACAATAAAGAATAAATAAATAAATAAACATGGTATTACGTAGGTATTTAATCTCTGAGTAAGTATATCCTTTTTCCTCATATTGTGTGCCTACGCTTTATGAATTCTAAAATAGAAAGAAGGCTTTATTAAATCGACGCAAACAGAAAATACGACGACAATTTCCTGAATTTATTTTGTTCCAGTTGTTTTGAAGGATATTATTTGAATCGCAGTTGCGAGACTTCTTGATATATTATCTCAACAAGATACTAGCTGCTGCTCCCGGCTTCACTTGAATGGTGGCAGTAATTGCTAATCCTACTAGTATTATAAACGCGAAAGTTTGTAAGTATGGATGGATGTTTGTTACTCTTTCACGCCGGAACGGCGGAAAGGATCTGACTTGGCAGAGAGATAGATTATAGTCTTGAATAGCACATAGGCTACTTTTACCCAGTTGGAATACCGAGATTTAAATCTGCGCGGGTGAAACCGCGGGACGCAACTAGTAATCAATATTATAATGAGTTGCTTTTGCTCTATTAATTTGAGTTTTCCTGTCCAAGTAAATTTTCAGTTCACCAACGAACACTTTTTGGAACATAGTTTCATTCATAACGATACAAAATTCAATATAAATAATAAATGAGAAAGTTAGGATTGGAGCAGCCGCCGCCGACCTCCCCACGCGCTGGATAATTGTGCTGAGCAAGAAAGACGGTGATAATTAATAATGGAATAGTTTTGGTCCGGGAGCATCGTAATCAGATAAGTGGTAATCGAAGTAGGTCGGCAGACAGAGGAATTCCATGACTTACTCGTAGCGACGCGGCGATGCGAGCGTTCGATGGTGACAGATCACGCTCTGTAGCCCGGAATTCCTTGGTAATTACATCAACTGATCGGTACGGTACGATCCAGTAATTGAATGCGCTACAGAACGCGATGGATTTATCCGATACGCTCGTTGCCTAAACCCAAATCGCTAGGCTGCTCATCAACCGGGATAATTGCAGTATTTGCGGTGCGCTTGCTAAATCCTGATTATGAGCCAAACATGAGAATGGAACGATTTATGTTCATCTCTGAGTATTATCAAGCTTAGATATATGGTCCCCACCATATATCTAAGCGTTATTTCCTAAAAATAAATGTGGCAAGCTATAAACAAAAAATATTCACGTAAGAAAGAGAATATTACCGCAGGAAGTAGAATAACAAAAAGTATGAATCCGAGCAGATGCAGTCATAGTTTGAAGACATAATTCATTACTCATCAAATATTTATTCATTACTCATAAAATATATATTTTTTTTATTTGTTTCATGCTAGGCAACGTGATAATTTAAACACCTTGTAATTATTTATTTATTTATTTAAAACTTTCACACAAAACAATATAGTGCTAGGAGGACTTAATGCTAATAGCACACAATGTAATTCACACTACACACTTTGGGTTATATAACAGAGGTTGCATTTCCAATATTTGATGGCTCGGTATGGAAGAGCTCCGGTATTGGATTTCCGATAATCAGTATAATCATCAGGTATAATCTGAATTAAATATTCTACGGTTTTTTGACGACCTCAGTGGCGCAGCGGGCGAGAGCAAGAGGTTGCGGGTTCGATTTCCGCCTCGGAACAAATTTGTGTACGATCTGCAGAAATTTGTTCCGTTCGTCTGGGTGTTTTCTATGTATAATAAAATAAAAAGGTGTTTAGGTATAATAAAAAATATCTATCTATGTAAGTATATAAGGTATTAAATTTATCAGTCATCTAGTACCCATAACACAAGCTTTGAGTAGCTTACTTTAGATGATGCTGTGTGGATTGTCCAGCATTATTTATTTATTTTATATTACTTGCTGCTGGGACAAAATCACCTTATAACAAAGCCTTGCTTTGCTAGGCATGGTCGTAAGGTAAGTGCTTTGTGTCCATCAACATAACAAGGCATACAGATGTTAAGGGTCCGGTGACAGCGGCTCGCAATTTCGAGGTGCGATTGGCTATTATTTCATTTTATTTCATTTCGGGGAGGTTGTTTGAAAGAATAACTCTAAAGAAACACGCATAAATACTGTTCGAACACAAATAATACAATAATATAAGGGAAATGTGCTTGAGTCAGAAATCATTTTGGTATTAGGTAAATGTAAGACTAAACATACTAATACCAAAATGATTTCTGATTCGGGCATGTTTCCCTTATACTATTGTATTATTTGTGTTCGAACAGTATTTATGCGTGTTTCTTTAGAGTTATTTTTTCAAACAACCTCCCCGAAATGAAATAAAATGAAATAATAGCCAATAGCACCTCGAAATTGCGAGCCGCTGTCACCGAAGCCTTAAGCCTTATGCGCCTCTATTTTCTTCACACCCTTCATCATCAAGACAGAAGGAAATAGCAACATCGAAAGGAAAAACTAAAACAGCTTCAAGATTTTAATCCCCAGACACGGTAAAAATCCCTTCAGATATCTATTGAAGATATTTATCTAAGGGGGGTAGTCTGAGGTACGTTCGAATATTAATTTGGCACATACCCAAATACCGAAGTTATAAGTTTAAGTTAGAGTTTTGGGAAATATGGAAAGTACGGAAAGATCCTATCATCCTCATCATGAAGACAAAGTAGGCGAAAAACAAAATAAGGCCAAGCCCGCAGTATACCAAGCTGGAATTGATAATAATGAAACTGATCTTTTAAGTCACATTGTAACGAGGATCATACAAAAGAACGGTAGGAAACAAGCTGTAAGTTTGATGTCTATTTTACTAGGGATAATAATAATAATTTCTTTATTGAGGACTAAAATAGTATATAATAATATGCACTTAGCATAGACTATACATAAACTTAGTCCTACAATCGGTGGTCTTATCACGCACAGCGATTTCTTCCAGACGACCGTTTGCTAAACCTAATTACATTTAAAAATTAACTTAAACTAAGACTTAGTACTTAGGCGTCCAAACTCAGCACCACCACCGCAGACAGCGGGTGATGAGCGATCCGGACGTTGAGCAACTCCTGAACTAGTATTAAACTGTATCTCAGAAGTTACCTCCATCCATAGCGCACACCATCCACCACCCGGCGGAAGAGCCCTGCTTGTACTTTGTCATCCTTGCGCAGGGGCTATGCTAATCTTCTCTGTATCGTTCCAATTTTAGTATATGTACTGCCGAAGCAAGTACATCATCGGATATTATCATGGAACTTCCAACTAGATTTAAGAATTTTCAAAGAGATCCTTGAGATTTAATTCGAAGTCAAAAGGTATTTATTCAGTAAAAGCACAAGGGTCTCTTAAAAAGTCTTGATTCTGAACAGTACCATGCGACCAATTAAAAAAAAATTAGGGAAGATCGACTAGGAGAGGTTTGACTTAGGAAAGGCTTCAGGTTTGAACAAGTAAAAGCAAGTAAAGTAGATTTTAGAATGTCTAGAAAGCTTTCTGTAATAGTCTGGGTTTTTAATATAATAGATCAGTTTTTTTTTACAATCTATTAGGTAAAACGTTTGACCGCAATCTCACCTGATGTTAAGTGATGATGCGGTCTATGGTGTAGCACGTTTACCTAGAAGAAACCTATTCACTCGTCTCTTAAAAACATCCAAATTATGCGAAAACCCGACGCCGGCAAAGCATTTTCCTTCAAGTTCAGTTTCCTTCTGCATTCTATAATGACGGGAAAATGAAATACGAGCAAGCTTCTCGTACATTTGCATTCTTCGAGTCGCTTGTCTTGGTGCCGGGTAGCACTCTGTTTTCCATTACACAGCTGAAAGAAATATATACACAAGTACAGTCAGCATCTGAAGCGAATGATTTTTCAGGGTAATGACATACCTATTTCACACACAATCTAGAATTTATTTTATCGTTAGTATCTGTTGGTACACACAGATAGGCAATATTAATAGAGTCCACCGTCGTAGTCTCACTGAATAATACCTATACCTGGGTTTGATCAACATGATTTTGTTTTATGATATGTAGAAACCTCAATTTATGCTAGGTTTGTATTTTAAGGTTTGCTCGAAAATATTTATATTACACAAACAAACATTGACGGGAATAATTACCACATTGTATGTTTTTGTGTGAATCATACCTACAGCGCAGGAGGCCAAGGCCCAAGGCAATAAGTACCTACTTTTGAAACCTTAGTATCAATTACTTTTGATGCTGACTGTACTTCTGCATTCAAGGGCTCGTGGGATTGCACTGGGTTTCTTTTGAATATTTAGTGCTTATAGCAATCTGGCCCTCAAGACAACACTGATAAGGTTTATTATTTTATTATTGTGACCTTATTCCCACAGCTATGTTTTTACTCTGCATTGTTTGTACCTAATCGGAGCTGTTAATTAACAGGCAGGTTTTTTAGCGTAGATCGTTTTTCATTTATTATTCGTAGCCAAATTATATTTTGTCAGAATGAGAAAAGTAGATTAACATTTTCACTATGTTTTTTGAATTTAGCAAAGAAACTGAGGCCTCGTTTGCAGATGGTTATAAATTGGTTATAATCAAACATAATATGTTTGTGATTATAACAAAGTAGATAATCAAATAATGTTCTAAACTTAGCTCAAAAGAAGTATTTAAACTTTACGAATCTTATGAATATTCATCTCAATCAATGTTTGGCTTTGTCACTTTTCTTATATATTTTTCTGCAACTTGCTGATGTAACAAATGGCCTACTTGATGTTATGTGGCATAACCACAAAGCATTGCCTTACAAGCCACGCATGGTAGCATAGCATGCACTATAGAAACGGGCCAGTTGGACGTGAGAGCAACTGTCCTATACGAAGAATAGTAAGCAATATTGCGGTCTAGACGGTGAAGAGCGTGCAGTTAGAAGATTCATTCTCAGACATTCGAAAAAAACGCCTTCATTGCTACATTACAGAATACGTTGCGCTTGTCCAGTAAATAACTTAGATTAACATAGCTACTTTTTACTTTTTCTAGTTACTTTTCATCCCGAAAAAATTGCAGGAATGGTGTATAAAATAACCCAACAAAGGAAAACGCCTTTAATATTATTGATGTTAGCCATCATCACTTCCCCGGGAGCAAATAGTCGAGGGCGACCGCCCGCTAGTAGCTATTCGATATTAGGTGTACTCACCTATTCCACCGGTGACAAAAATGGGTATATCGGCAAGCTCAGCAGCGATTATGGTACCCGCTACGGTCATAGCTCCATCCAGTTTAGCAGCTGCTACGGGAGCCAGATCTCTTCTTGAAGCCTTCACCACACCTTTGGCTTGGGCCAAGTACTGAAGCTGGTCTTGAGTTAGCCCAACAGTAAGTTGACCTTTGAGGATTGCTATTGTTGCTGGGACTGCGCCCTGGAATTTATGACACATTTTAGCAAAGACTAACGCTAATCCACTTTTGGACACCTCACGATCGGTCTAGGCATAACAAAAATGAGTCAGACTGCGTTTTAGGTACACCTGCAGAACGATGTAGGTATTTACTTCTCGTTGGTCTTTTGTTTGATCTAAATTATATTGCTGAACTGTGTGCAATATAATGGCGTGCTGGTTGGTTGCGATTGCAATATTTATCGTGCAAAATTAACTTCCGTAATTTGCAAATATTGAACAGTGGGAGCGAGAAGTACTTCGAAGGGTGCCCTATAATTATTACATAAGCAGGTAATGTAAAGTAGTAGTAGGGAAATCGGTATTTATGTATCTGTTAATTGAGAGAAGGGATACAGGATCCATACAGGATGTAAAAGAACACTCCTGTAAATTGAATGTGCATGAACAACTATCCTTAATTACACACACAGAGCACGTTCGCTGAGGACGTGCCCTATTCGGCATTGCACTGCGTTCATCGCTTTGAGACGTAAAGGCGAAACAAAATGCTTATATGTTTGGTTTCAATGTATGAAGTTGAGTTAGAACTAAGAGATCTGAAGGAATATCTGCTTTAACACAATTTTTAAAAACTAAAACAGCAGACATGATGGAATACATTTTGATGCATACAAAATGGAAATAAAGTTTCATTTTGTATTTGTATCTACAGCGCTTGACAGCCCGTGCCTCAAATTATGAGTTTCCTAGCCTAGCTATTGATCATAAGCAAAGCCAAAGTGTCCTATTATACGTGCTACGAAGTGTGACTATTCAAAATGTCATACGTATATTTGTTTATCGCTTGGTGAGTGAACGTAACTCCAAATACTTGAGTTTGGTAATGCTATGAGACAAAAAAAAGGCTATACCTAAGTTACACCAAAATAAAAACAAATTTAACTGAAAGTAGAAACTGGGATTAAAAAATATTAACTACAATATTTTTACAAAAGATTTATCAAAATATATGTTTCACTTTTTTCGTGAAAGTACCGGGTATTGGACTCGTTTATATTTTTAAGAGTGATAATTTCACAACTTCATATTGAATATGTTAAACATAAAATATAAATTAAATATACGTATCATGTGTACTTATGTTAAGCCACGTATTACCAAAATGGTTACAGCTGCCGTAGCAGGCATCTACGACAGTGCTACGATATATGTAGCACTTGATAAATACCTAAGTTCAGCAAGATCTTACCTGGTTTCTAATGAGATTTTCGACTTGTACTGCAGTCTCAATGTTTTTAGGGTACGGCATTCCATGAGTAATGATAGTTGACTCCAGTGCCACTATTGCTTGACCTTTCACCTTTGCTTGAATAACTTCATCAGAAAACATGATGGACGTTGATGAGCCGTATCTTCGGGAAAAACTGATTAATCGGGTACCCTTTGACGTGGCATACTTCAGTAAAAATGCCATTCCAATATCTAAAATAAGATTGGGTTCATTAGCGAGGTCTAAAAACACATCGGTAGATCGCTCGGTAGGAATCGCGAGAGAGCTATTTGGCGGGTGCTGGCTGGTTGCAATTTACTTTAGTCGGCACGTAGTTACGTCCATGAAATTGACTCGTTCCGTTATTACGACTTTAGAACTGGTTCAACGTTTTATTTGTTTGCTCGAAACCATTATCCTAGCTTTTATTGTTCCAGAATATGTATTTTAACCAAAAAAGGGATTATTAACCATGAATATAACAAACATTCGGGATTACTTTATGTTTATATATACCTACAGATTTTAATTTCTCTAAAGTTTTTTATCTTAAAGAAAAGTTTTTGGGAGAAAAACTTGTAGGTAAGGATATTTTTTTTTTCTGAAATGTGATAAACTATATTATCATTACAACACAATGCTATAAAAAAGGCAGTGCATATACCAATAAGTACTTTGAAAAACAATGTCGAGGATCGAAATCCCACATCTCGTGTCTCGCCCAAAGAATCTCTTATAGACGTCGTCTACTATTACATTATTACTATGCACTAAATCATACTGACAGGTCTATTAGTTAGACGTAAGTAAATGAAGAAAGGCGTGCTATATGATATGCAGAGAACCGTTGTTCGACACTTTTGATGAAGGCTTCGTTGGCTCACACTCGAACATTAATAAATGTCGACAAGTCCCTAGTTAGTCCCTCGAAAAATATACCTGCCATTTTTTTATTTCAAATAACCTGCGGGACTTTTGCAGTGGAATTGAACCATTTTAGGTAGAACTCGTTTGTGGTAACTAAACTTCGAACGACGTCAAATAATAAATGGAAACTGTTTTTTAGGAATATTGAGTTGCTAATGTTTTAGTTTTTTTTTGGAACCCAGCCTGATTTTGCACCTTAGATTAGATTTACGGCATACCTGCTACCCTTTGCCTTTTATGGTATTTTGTAGTTTTATCAAAATAAAAAGTAATCAACGTCATCATCATCATCAGCCTGAAGAACTCCACTGTTGGGCATAGGGCTCCTACATTTCTATGTTTTCAGGCAATGAAAAACATAAACATAACTGAAAAACATGACTCTTCCTGTTATTGTTTAAGCTACTTCGGTAGATGGCGTTGTTAAGCAACCGAGCAAAGCTCGGTCACCCAGATATTAATTTTATAAACAAGGTGTTTTTATTCAAATTCCTTATTTCCCTCCTTATTTTTGTATTAAAACTCCTTGGTTTTCTCCACTCACTATGTACGTTTATAAACTCCTTGTTATGTACTCGTGTCTATGGAAATCAAAGAGGTTAAGAAAGCCAGGAGTTTCAATGTCTATAATGGAAATACCATGGAACACGGGTCTGTATTAAACACTGATCTGTAATAAACAGTGTACTTGTTTAATACAGGTCAGTGGTATTATACAAGTACGCTGATTATTACAAATCAGTGCTATGAAACCACGACACGATCCGTAATAAACAAGTAGAAATACGCATTAAGGAACAATACAGATGTCACCATGGTGACTTGCCTTCGTTGCCTGGCAACGCTGTTTATCTGTCCCAATTGTTTACCTAATTTGACAACCGTCAACATTAACTTTGCATTATTTATTTGTGTTCGTTTTCAAGTGATGTTTTCTTTTGTAAAGTATTTTAAAGATCATATTTAAATCGGCAGATTGCCTGTGATCTTTTTTGGTAAGTATCTGTACTGCAAAATCAAATAGATACTAAAAGATTTGTATTCAAAACATGTTTTTTACAACAAGTTATAGAGAAGTTCTCCAATTGTATTCCGTAAATTCAGAAATCGAGCAACTTACTTCGTCATTCGAATGCTTTTACTTCGTTGTATTTGAATGCCTTTTCTTCTTTACTCGCAAAGCGATTCCAACATTCTATCAGTTCAAATTGGAATTTGCAACTTCGGAAACATGTTAACAACTGCAAACGCGAATGTGGAAGTTTGAATCGCTTAATTTTATTCTTATACCTATCTACACTTCCGTGCTCCTGTTGGTTTGGCTGGCTTCAAGTAACCACGTCAAAAACAATTATTGAATATACGATAAACTTGTCTTGGGCGCGTCGCGAGATATAATGGCAGATACACTAAAGGTCGATTGTAGGACTTGCCGGACGATTCTGACGGCCACAGGCCGTCCTAAAAAACGGGATGATAAACAAATTTGAAGATTGTGATTACAGGCTATTTACAAAACCCAGTGTACTCAGATGATTTATTGTGGTAAGCGTTAATTAATGCTTCTCAGCTGTGTAGGCCTATGTAAATGCAGCTTGTGCCTATAAATCCATATTAAAATTTGAAGCTCAAGATGGCATGGGGTCTCCCAAAGCTACCTGGCCTGACATTTTCCGACCCGACGAAAACTCAGTTCCACATGAGGAGCTCGCTCCGGTACTACCAAGGATACCGGTTTCCCGACACTTTCCTACGAGGACCTGGAGCCACAGACACTGATGTTGACAGTAACGCCTTCGCCCTTCCAGATGATTCAGTCAAGTAAGAATTTTTTGGAAAGACATACCTACTACTATGCAGTTAATTAAATTATATTGAAACTTACTAAAAGTCATAAACCTTAATCAGTAGGTATAGCATGTCAATCATTTAAGCGTATCCGCTTGTAGAGATACCTACTTATGATGTGGCGAAAAAGAAATTGGACGTCGAGGCTATTACTCTTGGGTTTTCTAGATATAGCAGCA
This sequence comes from Plemyria rubiginata, assembly GCA_963576535.1. Lineage (NCBI taxonomy): Eukaryota > Metazoa > Arthropoda > Insecta > Lepidoptera > Geometridae > Plemyria > Plemyria rubiginata. The sequence continues at coordinate 7,295,530 of OY754908.1, read as the reverse complement.
GGATAGAATAAGTATTACAAATGCTTTGTTTGTCTCTTCCGAACCAAAATAGAAATAGAATGTAGATGTATATGAATGGATATTTATTATGATTAGAATCTCTTGGCAATATATTAGATCCCATTCTCCGTGACCAGACAAGCTAGGGGCGTTGTCCGGATACTCCCTGAAGAAAAATAGTTTTTTGAGAGTGCGAGCACATAAAACACGTTACCTGCTTGTTTCCTATTTACTTAGTATAGGGCTGACAATTTACTTCATCGGTTGACCCACGAAGACTACTATCGATATATCGATGGTTCATTTAACTTTTTGGCATCCCTTATTTTACCTAAATATTTTCGATAGCGGCGTCTCTCTCAACTGAATTGTCGAAAAGGCAATTTCTAATTCAAATTAAGAAAAGTGAATAACGTAAATAATAATTTCTCTTATTGATATCTGACAAAAGTTCAACCAATGGTAGGTACAGTGAGAATCAAAAGTATAAAGACGATTCAATAAGGTTTCAAAATATGCCAATAGTAAACACTTTTATCGGTAGTTATACCTAGATGGCCTTTGCTAAAGTTGGGCAAACGGATCACGTCATCTGATGTCGATTCAGACATTCAAAAACGGTTTTTTGTGGCTATTTATTAATAAAATAATCGATATGTTCATGTAGTTGAACTCAACTAAGTAGATTATGGTCTCAGGTCTAAATAGTTATTTTTATACTTTTTGTACCTGCTATGAACTTAGCGCTTAATTTAGCTTCAAAAAATAAGTAATTGCATTATTTCAACTTAAAAAAAAGAAGAGGAGGTTTTTAATTGTCATTCTTTACTTTGTTATAAAAGAAATCTCTAAAAAACACACAAACAAAAACAATTAATTCCAAAAGCCGTAGTTTTAAGAGTCGGTACCTACAGATATAGGTACTTGTTTTATAAATAATCAAACAAAAATCAAAATTATAAGATACCTTCAGTACCTAACTAACAAATAACTTCAGACATTTCATTGAAAAGGAAACAGTTTGCGAAGTAATTCAAAGGGCGAATAGGGTTAGGAATTATCCGTCAATTAAAAGTTTCTCATACGGGCCTCAATTTAGGCAGTCGTTCATTACAAGTTTAGTAATTTATGTATTTATGCACTACAGACGAACAAACGTAGTGTCTTTTAAAAATAGTTACTGCGAACCGTCAGCATGTCAATGAAAGTGAACAAGAGTTGCTCGTTGGATGGTATATAAGCCTAATATCCAGTATGGACTTCTTTAGGCAGATGATGACGTTAATGATTAGAAAAATACACAGCGACCACGGCTGCCAGTGAAACTTTTAAATTAAAAAAGTACACGATGCCGATTGGTCAAAACAAGTTGAGGTTTAAATTCAGCGGTTTGGCTAATTTGTAATTGTTCATTTGTGAAACTTACGGCCAAATACTCAAACGCTACTTAGATTATAGCACTGTTTGACAGATTTTCATTAAAAACTGTCAAAAAACCGCGACTTGAGACGTTTACGTTTGAGTATTCGGCCGTCGTCTAGTCTCATTTTTTATCTGCCTGTACGTTTAAACAGGGTTAAAGGATATTTAAATTTAAGTAAAAAATATTTTTAGCATAGCTTTTGTTACTTTGTGCAAATTTTATTTACATAAAATATTCAAAATTAAATTAGTAGTACGTAAGCGTACAACCGTACTTACAACCCCGAAACCCATTGTAAAATAAGATTCTGCTGATATTAAAGTCGCTTCACGTCGAGTTAGCTATCTGTAACCGTGTGTACGATACTTTTGTTTTGACTATAAAGAATTTATCTATCTATATTAATATGGAATACTTCAATTGCGTGTACGTTTACAGCTATGACCCCTCCCTGACGTATGGTCGGGTGAAGCAGCCAGCTATGGCCGCCGTGGTGCCGCACTTTGTCCACTACGACAAGCGTTGTTTGAACTTCACTGCCTTCTTCAAACAGCCGGTGTACGATAACCCCGATGAGAACTATCGAGTGCGAGTCGTCAATCTCGTGTACTTTCTCGAGGACGACACGCTGACTGTGATGGAACCAAGAGTCCAGGTGCCTTTTGAATTATTTATGCGAAGACAACTGCTAAGGTCTCGCTGACACATAATATTAATTATCATCATTTTGAAAAATAAAATTACTGAAGTCATTGATAAAAAAAATAGATTTTATTGTATTAAAACAAACGTGCGAGCGAGATGTACATTAGCTGTTATCATAAACCTTTATAATTAATGTCTACTAAGCACTACTTTTTACTTATTTTTAATCGTACCATGAAGGCAAAGCTATGAAAAAGTCGCGCGTTACCAATCAAAAACTTTACTATGTATACCAACCAAAAATTCAACTAAGTTTTTATAGTTTTTATAACTATTGTAGTTGGCATCATTTTTTATCTACTCTTCTTGGTAATTATGAACGCTATCTCCTCTTTGCTGAAGGTTGGGTGCTGGAAACTGCGACACAAATTTTACTTATTCAGTTTTCAGCGTTCTCTTATGATTTTGTCTCCTCTGTTTTATGTTTATTGTTTACACCTACGCGAACCTAAGCGTTTCCATTTTAGTCAAAGGTGATTTTCTTTTACTTATTTGTTATTCTTCGCGGGCATTGTCGTTGCCACGTGTTTAGTAATATACAATATCATCCTCCTCGTCCTTCCCTCTGTCGGTGCTTTCAACTGAAAAAATAACTATTTTTTTTTTTTTATGCAACTAGCTGATGGAACAAGCAGATGGTCCACCTGATGTTAAGTGGTAACCATCACCTATAAACAAAACATTGCCCCGTAGGTCACGCACAATAGGAACGTGCCCTACGATGCACTGCCCTGCGTCCATCAACTTGAGGCATACAGATGTTAAGCCTCATGTGCCTGTAATTACACCGGCGACCACACTCTTCAAACCGAAACACAGCGTTGCTGCTTGGCGGCAGAAAAAGGCGTGGTGGTAGTACTTCCCCGGACGAGCCCTCCACAAAGAGCTCTACTACTCTAATTCGGCGAAGTTCAGCGAATTCAATTTTAGGTCAAACACAAGGAGCAGTCTTCAAGGAGCAGTCTTTATTGGTTTTCAATTATTGTTTTGGCAAATACTAAAATAATTTTTGAGCCTTTACATATTCACAGATTTTCGTTTTCCAATCTCGTTGAAAGGCTTTTATAATCTGTAAATCTATTAAAACATTGAATGTTCTAAGTAATGTACCTATTGATATTTGCGTTGGAAAACAATGAACGAAGTTATCGTGGAATATGGTGAACTGCTAAGCACTTATAAACGAGTTCCAAGCACGCGACAACGAAGCGAAGAGACCACAGTGCGCTTTCACACAGATATACATTTAATTTTATAGTAATATTTTTGATTTGTGACTTTTTAAGAAGCGGGAAGTCGATGGGAAGAGGCCCGAAATTGTTTTTTCTGAAAATAGGGGGTAGCCCTGATGATAGTGATGATAACTGATATTCGTACGACTACCAAGCAGACTGCACATTAAATGCTTTTATTACAGCTGTTACGGAGTTTGTTTTCGATTTAATTTAACGTAAATTACTACATAAATGTATAGTCAATTTAAACTGTGCAAAATATATACAACAGTTTCAGATATCAGCTACCCACAGTTTTTTTACAGCATTTTTATTTGTTTGCTGCAAATAGCCGTTTGCCGATGAATTAATTCACATTTTAACTCATGTGCCTTAAAAAAGCTGGAACAGTTTCACGAATTTGATGCCAAGGCATGGTAGATATTATGTTATCAGATCTTACTTAAGTGGTCTAAGTACGAACTCCAGTTTCTTTAAGGACGTCTAAAGAGGGTAATAAGAGGTACGTCTGTATATTACATTTGGCATCATACTTTGGAGTTGTTAAAAATAAGTGAAAAATGTAATCAAATGGCTCAGATGTGGTTACATCTGAGGTTTCTAATGTAGACTCACTTGCATGCAATTGCATTGCTTGACATTTTCTTACTATGACGTAGGCGATGGCAAGACGCTAAAATATATTCTAGGTCTACTCGAGTGTGGATAAGTAAGGTTAGAACAAAAAGTTGCAAGAAAATCACACTGACATAGGACCATTAAGTCTAGACAAGATTTTGATCAGTAGTCAAAATAATCTTTTAAAACTGGAACAAAGCACTTTTTTTGTTACAATGTGATGTATTATTTCGCAACTACGTATTAATTATCAGTACATTCGAGAAGTCTTTAACTATACCATTTACTCAATTATTTTGAGTATCAACATTTATACCTTAAGATATTGGTTCCCATTCCGTTGTTTAATTTTCCTAACTTAACATAATTTGACAGATAGTTAATTGACTCAGGCGTGACTTTGCGGAAGTCCATTGTTAAATATAAATTAACTCGAACAAAGCAATATGTAGTACTTATCCGCTGATCTAATCTCCTTAAGCTGGAATAAACTTAATTAGACTTCGACACGTGTTTCACTTCTCTACGAAGCATCTTCAGGAAATTGACCCGCTGTGCACCGAACGTGTTACCTCGTCGAGCGCTGAGCTGAAAGTGAGTCAATACTCGCCCGCCCCACTATTTATACCTGCGCCGCCAGGTAGCCGACGATTAGTGATAGTGACTCGTTGTTGGTGAGTCATCGGACGGTCGATCGTTGTTTACAGCACCGTTCGAAAAAATACGTAACAACGGTGATCTTGTGAATGTGTTTTGCTCATTCAACAGTGTGTAGTTTTGTGTATTGTGTTTTGTAATTTCTAAACATTCCAAAACAGACATCCTAAAGCCTTTATCGCAGGTATGTAATATTTTATAAGTGTGATTGTTATTTAGTGAATGAGAGGATTCGATTAGATGTTTTGCAAAATGAGATCTTTCGGGACAATTGCCTCTGTAAGCCGCCATGTGCTCCTTGTATCTGGTTTGGAAATTACGACCGGTTTGACCTATGTAAACACCATTACATTCATCACAAATCAATTTATAAATACCCGCTTTTTTATTGTTTTCCAATTTATCTTTACCGTTACAAATTTGTCTCAATGAGTTGTTCGTTCTGTATGCTACCCTAATTTTATTTTTAAACAATATTTTTGAAACTTTGTCGCTAATTGCTCCTAAATAAGTTAGACTGCCCAAATATTTCTGTGGTCCATCTTGTTGCACGGGATATAGAAGTGATCGAACAATACTACGACGTTTTCCCTTAATTAATCCGTCAACCATACTTCTATTGTAACCGTTTCTTTTAGCCATGTAATATATTATGTTGAGCTCCCTATTTCTCAAGACAATTATAATAGGGAGCTCAACATAATATATTACATGGCTAAAAGAAACGGTTACAATAGAAGTATGGTTGACGGATTAATTAAGGGAAAACGTCGTAGTATTGTTCGATCACTTCTATATCCCGTGCAACAAGATGGACCACAGAAATATTTGGGCAGTCTAACTTATTTAGGAGCAATTAGCGACAAAGTTTCAAAAATATTGTTTAAAAATAAAATTAGGGTAGCATACAGAACGAACAACTCATTGAGACAAATTTGTAACGGTAAAGATAAATTGGAAAACAATAAAAAAGCGGGTATTTATAAATTGATTTGTGATGAATGTAATGGTGTTTACATAGGTCAAACCGGTCGTAATTTCCAAACCAGATACAAGGAGCACATGGCGGCTTACAGAGGCAATTGTCCCGAAAGATCTCATTTTGCAAAACATCTAATCGAATCCTCTCATTCACTAAATAACAATCACACTTATAAAATATTACATACCTGCGATAAAGGCTTTAGGATGTCTGTTTTGGAATGTTTAGAAATTACAAAACACAATACACAAAACTACACACTGTTGAATGAGCAAAACACATTCACAAGATCACCGTTGTTACGTATTTTTTCGAACGGTGCTGTAAACAACGATCGACCGTCCGATGACTCACCAACAACGAGTCACTATCACTAATCGTCGGCTACCTGGCGGCGCAGGTATAAATAGTGGGGCGGGCGAGTATTGACTCACTTTCAGCTCAGCGCTCGACGAGGTAACACGTTCGGTGCACAGCGGGTCAATTTCCTGAAGATGCTTCGTAGAGAAGTGAAACACGTGTCGAAGTCTAATTAAGTTTATTCCAGCTTAAGGAGATTAGATCAGCGGATAAGTACTACATATTGCTTTGTTCGAGTTAATTTATATTTAATAATTTGACAGCACTAAAAAAATTGCCGGCCCTTTCTAAAAGACCGAAACAACAAGGACGGCTATAGTTTTAGAACTGTCGGGTTAGGTTAGTTTAGGATAATGCAACAACAAAATCGACATCATTATTACTTTTCGTAAACGATATCGCAAAAAATTAACATGTTGCGGTTACGATACACGATTATTTCAATGTTCTCGTTAATTTAAATACTGCTGAATTTTCAATTAAATGGAACTGTTTGCAATTTTCCTGACCGTTACTGACTGTACCGCCCCGGGGGCTGTGGAGACTCGCTCGTGGCTCCTCGTTATATTATATTTATATCTATTCTATCTCGCCGAAATAAATGCACGGGCGCGGGCGCCTTGGTCCACAATAACGAAACTACAAATTATAATACTTATCTGTAGTCGTTTTTGGGTTCTGTATCACAAGAAGAAAAAGTTGTGTTGAAAGTTGAAAGACTTGGAATCAAAGAAAGACTTCGTCAAGTGCTGTCGGCTAGTCAATCAAATAGTTATAGTAAGCTCTATATCATACATGACCTCAGATGCACAGCAGACAACCTACCGTCAGTGATAACGAATGTTTGCTTGATCGTGATGATAACATAGCGTCGATTGTGTGGCTTCATCCGAATATGAAGCTAAATCTGATAGTGCCAAAAAAATCTTAATACCAAACTAATATTTGTATTTGTAAGCACTCCTTAAAACCTTCCAAAAAGTAATATGATTAACAAGTAGGTAACTGGAAGTTATTCTAAAAATTATTATTTTTAACCCTAAAAGTCTTAAAGTAATGCAATATTTTTTTTAATTAAATTCATGATGATTATTAGCTAAAATACCAGCCATAAACGAGACAATGCTTTGTTATAAGTGTAGTCACCGCTAACATCATGTGGGCCATATGCTTTTTTCATCAGCTAGTTGAAAAAAAGTTTTTGAATCGGTATATTTTTTTCTAAAACAAAAGCTTACAGAAGGGCTACAAACAGATTGGTAAAGACTGTAAATGAATCACGCTTTCGGAAATCCATCATTTGTCTTCATACGGGGTTTTATTAGTGACCTTATAAAGCCCACTATAAATTAGAATAAGGCAACGGATAATACTTTAAATTATAACGTTATTAGGTAGTTCACTTATGTGATCTTACTGGTTTGAAACATATTGAGAGCGATCAGCAGAACATCTACGAAAATTGGTTGAACTGCCTTGGTTTTTATTAAATTTACTTATGATGGTTTAAACATATAAGTAGGCTTTAGAAAAAAACCTATATGACTCTCACTTGGCCCACCTCAGTCTTTTTCTCTCTCTATCTGCATTTTAATTAAAAAAACATTGAGAACGAATTGAGCACCTAGTTGTAAACCACCAGTCAAATAAGAGATTGCGTGATGCCTCTCTTTATTCAAATTAGTCACAGTCTCGTATAAATACGATGTTTGCCCTAAAATGTATGTGTTTAATCACCTAAACCTTAAGCATGGCAACATAATTAGATGCCAATTTTTTGATAAAAATATGTTTTTTTGGTATGCGGGAATGAGGTGAAGGAGACGCGGCGCGGTTGGCAAAATTAAATGATTTTTTTTAAAGATACGAGTACCTACTATTCGCGGATTGAGCACTTATGGCCAAACCATAACAATTATGCAAAAAAATTCCTCGTAGGTAATGGACAAACGATTGAAACGTGCCCTACGATGCACTGGCCAGCGTTCATCAACTTGATGTCTACAGATGTTAAGTCTCATGTTCATGTCTCATACTAAAGCCATTGCGAAAAAATTTGTTGTGGAAATGAATGGCAAATGACTATTCGTTTCTCTCCACCATAACTCGTTAGAACGTTACACAACGATTTGTCCGTAACCAGACAAGTCCAGGAACCATTAACTCGAGTGTCCTGATGTTGTTATCGATTTCACTGGTGTTCTTTATTTCTTTTCTTTCTTGACATGTCCCAATTTCTTTTGAAACAGTGTGGTGCCAGGATTTTAAGTGCGCCTCAAAGACGCTTCTAATATAGAAATAAAAATATAAAAAAATAGTTTGCGTCAGATAACTATTGTGAAACTATAAATAACTAATATGGCGACAAAAAAGGTAACAATTCAACATTTGCTACAATAAGGACATTGCAGCGCGGTTTTCAGGGCACCACCCACGCAGCAGCAGCTGCGCTGCGACACGCGTTTATAAAATGGTATATAATTATATTATGTAGATTATATGACATATTTCCTTTTACGTATCTACACACGTCCTTATCTGTTTTTTTATTTCTACTGTTCCTACCTACTGTTTATTATTCTGAAATTTTTCTTCCTTGTCTTCTTGCGTTTGTTTTTTTTTTGTCGTGCTTCAGGTAGTTTTTATTCAGGTATTTTTATTTTCTTGTTATAATTATTATAAGTGTACCTATGTATCGTGTGTGTCCGAAATAAACGTATTTTCTTTCTATATTATTGACTACTTCTGTCGAGTACTTGACACAAGTTTCCTAATAGTTATTTTTTGTTATAGATACTGAAAACTTATATTCTCAACAACTCAATTAATTTAGAATTTATATTGATAACGAACAGTCCACTAGTTCATTATGAAATCTGAAACTACAGGGCTTAGAAAACTGAAGTTTGGTACACGCTCAATTTGAAGAATCATCAAATAATAACACAATAGCCAGACCGAACTTTGGTCAGTTGCTTGACAAAAAAAACATTTTCTAAAAATGTATCTTAATAGCTAGATCAATTTATAGCCCCCGAAATGCCCTGAATACCTACTAAAGAATGGTCATGATCAATACAAAATCTACATCTCAGTTTTTCGTTATTTTAAGTACATTCAAAGTCAGTCGTTTTAATTTTTTTGGGGCTAATTTAGTTTCTGTTATATTGCAATTTCACCATATAATGCACAAAAGTATAAAAAGGACAGATTTTTCCCATTTACTAGGTTAGGCGCTTACCTACCTTCCAATTCCGTTAATTTTTGTTACCTATGTTATAGAACTCTGGCATATGGCAAGGCAGAATGATAAAGAGGGGAAAGATACCGAAGAATGATCTTGGAGAATGCTGGCACTGGAAGGACTTTGACAACGGCAAGGACATCTGTATCTACGGCAAGGTGTTCCATACGGTCTCCTGTGATCTCTTTACCAAGGTGGGTTATGGTCTCAGGGTCAAAATCAAAAGGATAATTTTGAAAAGTCTTAGCTAGGTGAAACTAGGTGCCAGTTTCACGCGTCCAAATCCTATTAGAAGAACAAGTAAGAAACTTCTAACTAGCTAGAACCTTCATCCATTCAGGTAATACCTATACCTACTTAATCATTGGTAGGTACCATATATAAGGTAAGTATTCCGTAACTACTAAAAATTAAGAGATAATAATACACTGCGCTACAGACTGCACTGAGTGAGACTACATTCACGACAGCCATGGTCTGTGGACTCCACCAAGGTCGGTGACACTCTCTTATCATTCCGTCTCTCTCAAACATCAATGCCTAGTATAACGTAGGCAAGCCAAGCCACCAGATTTTTTAATCATGCATGCCGGCTAGGCTGTTTGTTTCGAAGAATCTCAATTGTAATATCAACTTTGACGTTCTCAAAACATCGCAAGTATATTTCTAAAACTTACCTGTAGGTATAATATTGGATTTGAAAAAACAGCGTTGGTTGTGGAGCACAAACAAACAGGGAACGAACGAAGCGAGCACGTCGTCCTATTTTTAGGTTATTAGCCGTGTTATGTTTGCTGTTAGCGGCGCACGAGTAGTAACTGTTGGTTATCTATGGCACAAGGTCGCCGCTGCGCGCTGGACAATATGGCTCGGTTTGATTCCACCCAATGAAGCAAAATTGAGTGAGATATTTCGTGTAAAAGCGATATTCCGAATAGTTGTAGGGAAGTGTATGTCTTAAACTACATGCTAAAACTGCTAATGGGTGGGGGTGGACCTAACGGGTGGCAAGAGGGAGGGGGGTTTAAAGTTCCCTTTTTTAGTTTTTCATAAATAACTCGTAAACGGTAGCCCATAGCAAAAATAATTGTTTTACCGAATTAATCTCCATAAAATTTTCTATAAAAAGATTACATACACTTTTTCGCTAGGATCAAATGTAACGAAATATGGAGAGTTCTTCCCTCATGGACAATAAAAAATAAACATATTTTTAAAAATGGTAGGTACGTACCTGCCTATATATTTCTATACAATGTGACTGCTGGTTACTGGTGTCGGAGTCTTATGAGGGATAAAATACAACACTAATCAACCTACGATAAGTAGACCCTTCTATCAAGAAGGAATCAAATTCATAAAATTAGAAAGAAGATTAAAGTATAATTTTTTTGTACATGTTTATTTGTATTCAAATAAATAAATTAGTTATATAACCACAAAACTCAATAATAAAATCACTAACAAAAATATTACCTTACTTATATACCTACCTAATACCCAAACTAATTTGTTCATCCATTAAGTCTCTTTACAAAGCTGTTACATAGTAAATGATGGTTTGGACACCCATGTATAGGTTAATGAAGTATGGAATTCCAAAGGCAATGCCTCTAGCTGGTTGTGGCAGAGGAACAACGGCGTAGACCACAGTGTGAACTATGCGGCCCACAGTAAACGCACGGAACAGTAGAGTGGCCCAGGCAGTGGCCGGTCCAGTCGTCAGGTATAATGCACCGAGCACCCAAAAGGCCGGTATATTCTCCAAGTCATTCAAATGTGCTCTACGCAATCTTTCTACGGCGGGATCATCGAACTTCACTTTGCCTCTCAATGCTTTCGCGTCCTCCGGGTTTGCAAAGGAACCTCGCGCTACCCGAGTCATGCCGGTCAGCCCCGATAACGCTAGCAACTTGACGGCTAAGATCGCGGCGTAAACGATGTACGCCTGCACCGCTAAGTTGTCTAAAGATAAGGTAGCCATTTCTAACGGTATACTGGCACGCAACACTACACAACACAAGAACGAGCGTTCACTAACTCACTCACTGCACAAGTGCACAGCACGGCACGGTACGGTAGGTAGGTTGGTAGTATAGGTAGGTTTTATTAATGAGTGGGTTTGTAAACAACTTCACGCACTTGCCGGCCGGCTTGAGTAGCTACCTACTTTATATTCAATCACGTACTGCCTCAATTGCTATGTTGTGACGTTAGGTCAATAACGTATGAAGATAATTAAAGTTCAATGCTAATATTTATTTATGTCAGCATCACTTTATGTACTCTTTTATAGTTTTTTCTATGTAATGAACCTGTAGGTTGTTAATTTTTATAAAGTAAACTAGAATATACCTACACAAAATCTCATAAAAGTAATCTTAATCTAAATTCTATAGGTATTTATTTCTATATAATCTGAAACGACATACGATTTTCATGAAATTTAGTATGCAGGGAGTTTCGGGGGCGATAAATCGATTTAACTAGGATTAATTTTTAGAGAATGTTTTTTTAACCGTGTTTTTGGGCAATGAAAAACATTAACATAACTGAAAAATACATTGGATTTTTCATATATGTGTATATTTTCATATATAAATTCAATGAAGATAGAAACCCATAAAGCGAAGCAGCAAGGACTGCAAGGAGTTTTTTTATGTCTATGGAAAAATATGACACTTCCTGACATCTAATGTACGTAGTATTCAAATTCCTTGATCTAACTGCTTTATCGACACACTAAAGCTACTTCAGGTAGATGGCGTTGTTAAGAAACCGAGCAGATTTCGGTCATCCAAATCCTACTAATATTAGAAAGGCGAAAGTTTGCAAGCATGGATGCATGGATGGATGGATGGATATGGATGGATGTTTGTTACTATTTCACGCCGGAACGGCTGAACGAATCTGGATTAAACTTAGCAGAGAGATAGATTATAGTCTGTTATAGCACATAGGCTACTTTTTATCCCGTGGGAATACCGGGATTTACATCTGCGCGGGTGCAACTAGTATTTACATGACATGTAATATAGACATAATAATACATATAGACATGTAATATAATATAGATATATGTAGAAGACGGCTATTTACCCTTCTGATAATGCATCTTAGTGATAAGGGTTATAGGTAAAATAAAATTTATCAGCGTGCCTACAAAGTTTTACCTTACATTTTATTACAGGAATGGCTTGAATCTCAAGGCATAGAACTGTCTGAGCCTGAGGATCTGCCTATAGACTCGTACACACAGAAGGAGTATTGGAAGAAGATTCCGCCACCGAGGAGGAGCGCGACCCAATACGACCGCCTGCGACGCTTCTTGGAGTACGACGGGAAAGTGCTTGCGTGAGTTTTATCTCGAATATCTAACTAAGATTCTCATTTATTCCCTCACATTTGCAAGTATACCTAACCGTTTTCGGAGAATGCCCCAGAAGGAGTATAATACTCGTACATTGTAGCTGATTGACTGATTTTGAAATGGTGATAATACAGGGTGATGCTATTCTTTATATGTATACATCTTCATTTCCAGTCTCCCGGTCCTGATATATAAACATTGTATGAACACTTAGATTTTTTAGGAAACTGCCTGTTACATAAATTCTTATTTCGTTCGGTACATCGGTACATAAGAACTACTTTTATTGCTCCAGTTTCCAGTTGCAATTTTTAAAAGTAATCTGTCCTTTCCAACATACCTAAGATTTTTACTGTATTCCTAACCTAAGGAGACATTAAATTATCGATCAATTGCCCCGGTAATTCCTAAATCACCTGCAGTGCAAGTACCGTTCTTATCGATCGCTTAATTTGACGATCCTAAATGTCAATTAAGCGATCGATAAGAACGGTACTTGCACTGCTGATGATCATCATTAACTCATAATCCGCAGGCTGGTGATAACCCACTGATTAAAACCCATAGTTTGATTGAAATACGAGTAACCTATTTGAATTTCGCCTGTAGAAACCAGATGTGTATGCTGCATTCAATTACAGCACAACGATTAACCGACCTCATAATTCCCAATGGCAAACAGGCGGCTTCGAAATGCTCAAATAATCTCATGACCGCTTCATTTGACGGCAATGTTGCAGCTAACGACTAAAGCCCTCTGCACACTAGATCTACAATATTTATTTTCCCTTCGTATAGACCTAGTTCCAGTGCTTGACAAGAGCCTTTTTGAGGCGCACATAAAATCCTTTCACCACACTGTTTCGAAAGAACACACAGTGACACAACAAGAAGAAGTATCTAATTACTTTACTTACTTACCTCTAAGGTTACTAAGAATACGTTGTCATGTTGGTGATGTTGGATTATTGATTTAAAACATATCTTTGATTTTTCAAGAATGTAAATCAATAATGTTTCAGTGCTAGTTAGTCTTTGTCTGCATCCGCGACTGTAGTAGGTATACAATTGAATTGAAGTTGGTTTAACAAATCTAATTATAACTTAGTTCAAACTGCCAACAAGGTCCGCGAGCGCGCTCTCTGGGGGCACAACTAAGCAAATCAGGATTGCCTAGCAAATTCGTGTCACTCACTTGTTTGTTAGGTAGAATGTCAGTGACATGTTTAGATAACTACTATGAACCACTACTGAGGTATCAAGGGATCTCTGGAGATATGTCTGAGGATTCCATTCACTAACCTTTGAACCTACAACATACCTATCATCTCAGAGAGATTGTCAAAATTACTGTTTCTGATAACCTAGCCTAGTTACCTATATGGATAGGCCAAGGCACTGAGTGGAATTTCTCTCTTTGATCTTTGATGATTGGAAGAAACAATGTGGTTTAAAAAAAAACCGCATTGTACTAACTCAAAAAAATTTGAAAAACATTTAAAACTTGCTTATCTGGTAGCAGGGTACCTAGTACTCGTACCTACTATGTAAATATTAATATGAATTTCGTACAAATGAAAATAACGTAATCCCAACTAATATTATAAATGCGAAAGTAACTCTGTCTGTCTGTCTGTCTGTCTGTCTGTTACGCTTTCCCGCTTAAACCTCTCAACCGATTTTGTTGAAATTTGGCATAGACAATCTTTAGACCCTGAGAAAGAACACCTTTTATTGCATAATATTCAAATTAAAAGTATGCAGACGAAGTCGCGGGAACCAGCTAGTCTCTGATAAATGAAAAATATTTTCTCGGTAGTGCGTAGGCAACGTAAACGTGATAATTAAATGAAATAAAATGAAATTATTGATTACTAAAAAGAGCACCTCACATACAGGTGCTAGTTAAACATTTAATTAGGTATAGGTAAAAATTATTGTTATTAGGTACCTACCAAGTTTAAATCCTTTCTTGAGTTAAATTGCGGGTTTTGTGACTTTGAACAATTTAGGCCGAACGCACTGACGCTCGGCTTATAGGTATTGTACAATATCGAACACTTGAATCTATTATCTCGCCGGTTCAAGTGATGAATCTTTATTTACATGTTTATTCTAAATTTAGCCATTACGTTCATGGAACCCGTTTTTCCACCCGCTCTCGCTCTCGTGCCTACAACATCAACCCCCCAAAGTAAACATAGGGAAATTGAAGCTGACCGCTCATAAGAACCTGAAATAGAATTGGTAACTAAATAAAACCTTACTTTCAGGGCAAATACAGTTATGTACATAGTAGCAGAATGTTAAATAGCGGTGCTAAATTTCGTTCAAATGGTAGAAAATTTACACACTCGATCAGTTGAATACTTTTAAATGTTGTCTATTGTGAAACCATGACATAAGAGCCTAGTGGAAACTTAACACTCTCTTACAACGAACAAAACTAATTTTAACTAAATATTAAAGTTATATTCGTCTGCGAATTCAGTTAAATCTTGTTTAATGATCCAGTTTGACCTTTCACTAACGATACCGGTTGTTGTAGGATTCGTGGGTAGGTATCGACCTACAGAATTTTAGCCCTTTCTGCGAAAAAGCTTTTTGGCAACCCTATTAGGTACCTAGTGCAAAGTATGATATTTGAGATATGATAAAGAGATGTTTCGGATTAGATTTGATTATTTTCATTCATTATTTCATTTCGTTTTTGTTTTATATGTATCTGATTCAGTTTTTGGTTTTTTTATATAAAAAAAACTTTTGTTGCATATGAAATACATATTCAGACGGAATTCGAAAAGTTCAATCATCTTCAGCCTGAAGATGTCAAATGCTGTAAATTCAATAAAATACATAAATACGTTTAATATTTTGTGTTTTATATCGTACATTATTCTATTGGAATTTCTTGGGTAAAACTCTCTCAGGAGCAGAAGATCGTATTACCAAGTCATCGATTTTAAAATTATGCGTAATAATATGCTCCCGATTTGCTTTTGAGTTATTTCGCCTCTATTTTCCTAACAAATACTCTTTACACTACATTTTACTTGCCTTGTGACCGTTAATTTAGGATTCATTAGTAATTTAACATTAGAATAGTTTACATTATAAGCAAAAATTGTACTAAATAATATTTCGTTCGTTTAGTTAATAATTCTATATATATTATTATATATACCTAGAATTCACAGAAAAACAAATAGGGAAAGGTATGACTAAAGTGTCTCACGACCTGAGATTAACGTTATTCAATTTAGGATTTTTCAATTTACATTTTACTGACCTATTTCATTCCTGAAATGTTCTTTCTCATTTCCTCCGATACTTCAAGCGAGAATCGTTATACAGCATTGTAAGTGCCTACCTAAAGTTTCCTCTCTACTTGACAAACGTGCTCCCTGCCGCAGCCGCCTTTTATGATCCATAAACAGTGGCCTATATCATTTCGAGAGATTTTATTCTAAGTAGGTAGGTCATAAATGTTATCAAGTCCCTTTTAATAAAGTATGGAACGTACCTAATTACTTATTCAATTAGAGGTACACATGTGAATAAGTTTATAATAATTATTAAAGGTAACTAACTCTCAATATCTTTCTATTAAATGAATCCTGGTTAATACTTTTGAGAATGAGATCGCTCTCTGTATCGGTTTTTGATTTCGTTACCGCACCGTCTCGGACGTCGTCGTCGTTGTAAGTCGCCAAACTTTTCCCAATAAACTGAGAAAGTGTATAGACCTATCAGTAATTTGAAATTGGATGTAGATTACAAACGAAGAAAGCTTTTGTGTGTCAGCAAAGTCAAGGATTCCACTACACCGACTTATTTTTGTGTTATGGTACTGTGAATTAATTTGGGCATTTCGTTACTGAGAGCAACGACGCTGATCAAAATGTAGTAATTCCAAACTTTTCAGTTTGGTTGTGAATTTATCAGTAGGTACAGCTGAGTGATTCCTTTCCAATTGTTCTTGCAATTATTACGTGATTTCTGTTTGGTCGTGAGGCGACCGGCCCGCTGCCGCGCTGGCGGCGGCGCCTCCGCGTGGTTTTACTCCCTGCCTATGCCTCCGTCAGTGGTTATTCTCCCCGTTGTTGGCTCCAGCTGTTCATATTTACGAGCCTAACTTAACTACTCCCCCCCCCCGCCTTCCGATCGTATGGTCTAGTGGGAGTGACCCCGCCTTCCTACTTTGGTAACTGAGTTTTAATTTATTATTGCTTGCCAATTTTTTTTTAAACTCGGATTTTTGAATTTTTAGTAATTAGGTAGGTTACTTAGACTATAGACTTACTTAGACTTAGGCTATAGCAGAAACAAAACTTTATATAGCTTAAAATTTTTAAAACCATATAATGTGGCTTTATTTGTAAAGGAAGTTCTAGGAGCTTCCCGTATTTCATATGAACATCGGTAACAGCATATAAATCTCAAGGGTTTGCTCTATAATATCGTTGCTTACTGTAAAAACTGTCGTTTTCACATCAAAGGACAAAATAAAAGCAAGTGCCACAGATTTAGCTTGCAATAGTACATTGTTCACCGAGAGGAGAAAGTGACCGATTACCGTCGAGGGTGTCGTTTGAAGCCCGAGCCGTAGGCGAGGGCTTTAAAACACCCGAGATCGGGAATCGCATTTTCTCTCGAGTGATACATAGTGCTTTATACTATGTATCACCAGCCCGACACCATGTCGTGATGACGTGTCATTTTGCGAACTTGGAGATAAAAACTCACTGTAAAAACTTTTTGGCTTTTGATATTTAGGTTACCGGCGCATAGTCTTACCCAAAATTAAAAAAGAAAAACCACGTAAGAAATGGATTTTCATACACTTTTCTCTCCCGCTCAGATGCGTTTTCTCCCCGCATATTTGTTCGATATGCAATGACGTACTTTCTACCGTAAATTTGATAAAGTATCAAGGTACTTTCCAAGCAGGTGTAGTATAAAAATATATTCCTTTCATGTTTTCAGAGCAATTAGTGCTGGTATATCATTTATTTACGTCTTTTTATCTTATCTCCGGTCATAATAATAAACACGGGCCGCTGTCTCTGGACTTTTGTTAATAAATCACTGACGGCTCCACAACTCCCTCTGGGACACTTGTCTGGGTAAAGGTAGTTTTTATACTCATTCCTTCTTATATTTTTCACACAGCAAGGACGTATTAGGAAGATTTATCGGTTGGTGTTTTAACCAGATTGGATAGCACTACGGCTGCAAGTAAACTACGATATCGTGCAAGCTAACATGTTCCCGCTTTATGGAACTTTTAAATTCTGGAACGAGAAAGGTCCAGTTACTCTGGCAATACTTGCACGTTTTATAAATTAATTTATTGTTATTATTCTATTTGTTTTTGGTCAGGCCAATTTTACAGTTCAACAAAACACAGATATAGTTATTTCCTAAATTACTAATATTTATTTAAATTTTATGTGCAGGTTCAATGTGGTATGGGACAACCGTGACTCGGAAAATGGTGAACTAGAAGATTTCAAGTTGCTCTACTTTCTACAAGATGACACTATCGCCATCAAGGTTATCTATTCAATGTGCTACATAAAAACTTATGGGTGTACTGGTATAGTGTCTCGCATTGACTATGAATATAGCTCTCGTAGTTTATTAAACACGACAAACGAGCTCGTTTGCATAACGACCACAATTGTATGCAAATAGTATAAAACAATTGTATAAAAATAATGGCGTCAAATTAAAACAGTTCATTACAAAAACGGACAAACTTACAAATAAATGCCATAATTTTCAAATTAACTGATAATTTAGTTAGCAGAGAAATAAATGATGTTATATAACTTTCGATGAGAGTTTTCTGTTTTAGTTGAGAACAAACGCCGGTTTTCGAAATCAGAACAATGAATATTTGTTGAGGCTCCGGCCGGAGTCAGACGCACTTCAATTAGAGGCTCGATAAAAATGCCTTTGTGCTCTCGCTGGTGACGCTTCCTGACCTGATATGTAGATAACACCTTTACATCTACTTATCGAACATACGTCTCATTCACCAAGCGAACAAACACGTACGACGCTCTATACGCCCTACGCTCTGGTCGATGAAAGCACTGCACTGTTTAGAGGCTTTTAATTATATTAGTATCGAATCTCGACAAGACGGCGATGTGTATCTACATAAAACGTTTGAACCAATACACCTTCAAGTTGAGTTCTCCGTTCTTTTTAACTTATGAAACTAATATGGTTATGAACATAATTTTCATTTAAATCGAGACATATAAAATGATTTATAAGTTTCATGGTTTTCCAATATTTCGGCATCAGTTACTTTTGTACCTACAATGATCACTGTCACCAGTAGCCATTTTGAATCGTGATCATGGTGAAATAAAAGTTCATAATTATCTTGAATATATAGCACTAGTGGCTCTGTGAGCTGGTAGACCTAGCGTGCACACTAAAAGTGAGCAATTCACTGGCTTAGCGGTAGGTAGATAAAATTTTTCGATTTTTGATTTTATTGATTTTTATTGTTTTTTTTAATCATCTTTTGTAGAATGAAGTCCTTAGTGTTTCTCTCAAATTTGATTGAAACCCGTCGATTTTTTGATGAGCTATCCCGTTCATCATGCTAAAGATCCTCATCAGATCTTCACCAAACTTTTATGAGACCAACTTATAGTTACTACCTTTCAAATGAAAAAAGAACAATCGAAATCGGATCTCATTTGGTGGAGATATTCAGTATATCAAATAGCCCCCTTTTTGCCCTTTTTTTGGGGGAAGTACCCCTCCAATAAAAATCCCCGACGACAAAAAAAAATCTAATAAGTCATATAACCTGTGTACCAAGTTTCGTCCAGATCGGTTGAAAAATGCGACCTGTAGAGGAGAACAGACAGACAGACAGACATCCGGACAAACGCATTTTTGGCCAATGTGGAAACTGAGACGCTTCGCTCGCTTCGCTCGCTCGGTCAATAATGTGATATATGTTGTTACCTAACCATTGATTTTTTGAAATAATTATGTCAAGTACTAACCCTAGTTTGTTATCAAGTAACCAAAATAAGTAGGTAAGTATAATTATACATTACTTTTACAGTGAGCAGAATATTTTTATTATTTTTAACTTTTTATAGGAACTTCACGACGGCAGGGGTGGCAAAGATCCTTTTCCTCTTCTTCTCAAGAAAACTAAACTTCCTAAGAAATGGAAAGAGAAACCCGGTAAGATTTTCTACTTCAAGGAGCTTATGATTTACGAGTATAAAATTTTATCGTGGCCGTGTTTTATTATTTTTCACGGAAACTGTGTAGGTAATTCTTAAAACAGTTTGTTTCGAACCCAAACTATACTACCTATACCGACACAAAATTGCACCGATATGCGACCAAAAAACTATTAACTCAAACTTTGTTTCCTCTCGTAAAAATATTTTGACGCAGTCTAGTGTTGTAGAGGATCTACGCAAATTGGCAGCAAATTGTCTATAGTAGCAGTCGTAGCACTAGTATTATGTAACTACTTTTTTTTTCTTTAGTTTTTATCAACCCTAAAATAAAATTTTATTAACTCTAATATAAAACTAATCTAGTGTTGCTTTTCAGTTTTAATTTTCGGTTAGTTTCTATTTTAAATTAAAAAGGTTTTCCAGGCCAACAGAGCTTTTTTAAAATATTTGGAAACGTCAGTTTCTGTTTTTTTTTCACTAGCAAACCAACAACTTAAATGCAAGTTAAATACTATCATAATTACAAGTATATGCCATCAGAATCGTTTACTAATGATTTAAAAATAATAATATCCCTGTAGAACACAGAGAATGTGTTATGACTTGTGTTGCAGATGTGGCTTCTCCTTGAGATTTAGGTCTTACACTGAAACTGAAACAGAAGATAATTATATAGTAGAGGGAATGTAGAATTAATTTCCTCGTGAGTCTATTTCCTTGCATAAATGTAGGAGGAAGCGCAGATTTACATCGTACAGGCTGTCAATGCCTACCTTAAAATATGGTTTAAACTTTATCGACAGTGAACCATAGTACTGTATGTCTTAGGCTAAGAACTCACGAAGCGGTTTTCACCCGTTCCCGCCGCGGTTGCGGGCCCGCAGCCTTTGTAGAATACAGATATTTAAGTAAAAAATTAAACCACATTTCACGACGCGTTTTAAGCCCGCGGCGTGTGCGATTGTTTGCGGCTCCCGCTGCACCGGCAGTCATCTTGTACCGGCGGCTTTTTGTGCGTGCGTAACCGCACAAAACTCCGGTCTCGTGAGTTTTGAAAATAAAACTCCATTCCGCCACCGCGGCGGGCACGGGTGAAAACCGCTTCGTGAGTTCTTAGCCTTAGGGAGAGGCTTTTATCCAACAGTAGGACGACATAGACCAAGACAAAAAAAAGCATAAACAATAATATTGTGTCAAAATATAGGAATTTCAAATCATTTTATATTTAAAGTTTAATTTCCCGGTACAATTTGATATCATATACCATGTGGCTCGATTCCCAGAGCTATTTACCGCTTCTCTGAAATTGAGGCTTATTATTGACCAATATTCATTGGTGAGCCTTAAGGCGTTGACAACACCTAATATTCCTCTCGCTCGCACGATTCGACATTTTGAAAGATATAAAATTAATATATACAATTTTGAAAAATCGCAAACAACCATTTTGTGTGCAATCACATTGCACAGTTTAGTAAAAATTTGATTTTGATTGATGCAAGTTTTCCTACTTAAAAGTTTGCTTTTCTAGTTTTCGTACTCAAGCAAACTTTTGAGTAGGAAAACTTGCATCAATCAAAATGAAATTTTTACCAAACTATGCGCAATGTGATTGCACACAAAATGGTTGTTTGCGATTTGTCAAAATTGTATATATTAATTTTATATCTTTCAAAATGTCGAATCGTGCGAGCGAGAGGAATATTAGGTGTTGTCAACGCCTTAATTGCCCTAAAGCTTTATATAAATTAGGAATGAAATATATAGATCAAATATGCCTTTTTCTGCCGCCAAGCAGCAACGCTGTGTTTCGGTTTGAAGAGTGTGGTCGCCGGTGTAATTACAGGCACATGAGGCTTAACATCTTTATGCCTCAAGTTGATGGACGCAGGGCAGTGCATCGTTAGGCACGTTCCTATTGTGCGTGACCTACGGGGAATTTTTTTGTTTATAGGTTATGGTTACCACTTAACATCAGGTGGACCATCTGCTTGTTCCATCAGCTAGTTGTATTAAAAAAAAAATGCTTTGTTTGTTAAGTTTATTATTCCACATGATTCATTCTTCGGTTAAAAGTGAAATAAAAAGGCATTTACATATCCTGGTTTACATAATTTATTTAACGGTCAGCCAGTATCAAGGAATGCGAGCAAATCGAAAATGGTGGTAGGAATGGATAATATAATTATAATTGTGGTACATACCTAGTTGATGGATAGTACTTCCCAGGAATCACTATCGCTTACCGCAAAAGTAATATCCAAAAATAAACTCAGTTTTTTCTAAAATTATAAAACATCCCCAGGCTCGGTAGATATCCCATCAAAACTCAGTACCAATGTCTAAGGGGGTAGTCAGGGTATTAAATGTAGGTACCTACCCAGCTCTCACAATAGTAAATTTAAACAAAGAGATTAATGGATCATCTGATTTAAACTCACTTTTCTTGTGTCATACATTTACGGCAAACATCCGCGAAAACACAATTCCATTTACACGCCGAAGTAATTCGCTTCCGCATTTTTAGCTCTCAAATAGCATTTCGATGTTCCACTTTGTTGGAGTTAGCACGGCCGAGTGCGCCTAGTTAATCCCTAAAGGCGGATATTGAAGTACCTACCTAAAGCCTCTAGCTAAATGTTACTACTGACATTCTGCTAAAAACGAAGCGAATAGTCTAAAAATAAAACTATAACTCGCATGCCAACGCTCTTATTATGTTCTCCATTTCATTTTCCAACATTTCATCATTATCCTATAGTAATATTATAAACGTGAAAGTTTGTAAGAATGGATGGATGGATGGATGGATGGATGGATGGATGGATGGATGGATGGATGGATGGATGGATGGATGGATGGTTGGATGGATGGATGGATGGATGGATGGATGGATGGATGGATGGATGGATGGATGGATGGATGGATGGATGGATGGATGGATGGATGAATGGATGGATGGATGGATGTTTGTTACTCTTTCACGCCGGAACGGCTGAACGGATCTGGATGAAACTTGGCAGACTGATAGATTATAGTCTGAAATAACACAGGCTACTTTTTATCCCGTGGGATATAAATCTGCGCGGGTGAAACCGCGGGGCGCAACTAATCATATAAGTTACTACCACTGCTACTAACAAAGGTTATCTGGAAGATAATGCTTTATAGCATTAAGTTCGCCTTTGTACTGTTATTATTATGTGCAATAAAGTATTTTCAATCAATCAATCAATCAATCACTGCTTATAGCTCATTCAGATATGTTCAACTATGTATATTATTGTTATATACAAAACCTGAAAAAATGCCCTCAAAATAACGAGTCCTATATAGGTATAGAAAGACTATACCTATCTACAAATTTACCCTGACTTGGGAGATGTTTCGCAGTATAACCGACTAACGTGCCTGCAGCAAAGGCCATAGTAATCAGATTATTGAACTGACATCGGAACTTCACACGCTTACACATTTTCAGTTAATCCATTTACTCAGCTAGTTATCGCTAATAGGTAGATAGACCTTTAGTCGTTGTTGATAAAATCAAATGGGCTGTAATATAGACAAATAAGCTGGACAAAATGAAAAGAGCTCAACAAAGTAAAGGTTAAGCTGTCAAAAAATTAACTGAGACTCAAGCTGCTAATAATAAATTCGTATAATGCTTAACTTTGCTATTAATGAACGTGAATAAATACGGTATTCGCTTTGTATTAATAGGTCGCTTTTAAGAAGATTAAGTCATGAAAGTTTAAAGAGTTTTCGGGTCGCTCCATCTCAAAGTTCTTTAATCAGTAGGTTATGAATTATTGCAACTGGAGAAATCGCATTTTGAGCCATGTCATGGCGCCTAAACGAGATTACAAACTCTCTGTGACTGATTTATTGCGGGAAAAGGATGATTTATTTTTTTATTTACAAGTCGAGCCTTCGAGTGATGGTGGAACTAGGTAGAAAACTTCTGTGAAGTGGCGAGGAAAGTTATCATGAAGATAAATTGTTAAAGTATTAAAAGTTAGCTTATTTATGGCTTGCGACACACTCCGGCCCTATCAGTTTTTCAGACATTATAAAAATTGAGAATGTAATGATTTTTTGTTTTTGCTTTAGCTAATATAATTGACTAAACCTATTGTTTCAGTGTCCTTCCCATCAACGGTATTGGAGACGACTGAAGAAGAGGTCACTGAGTATTATGCTCCGAAAGACCTCATCGTGGGGACCACTGTGTTTGTATTGGGTCGAAGATTTTTACTGTGTGACTGTGATAAATTCACGCGGTTATACTACAGGTTAGATGTTTATTTTATCAAGTAGTAGTCAGTACCAAAAAGCAACCGTGTTTTCAGTAAAAGGTAAAAATTACAATAACGGGTTTTCGTAGCCGACAACTGCGAAGTATTTACCTATTTTGTGTTATAGACTTGCATTATGGTATTTTAAACTGTAATAATTACCGTACCTAAATAAAATATTGGTATAGGTATTTAGCAACTTCAGTACATGTGTAGTAAAAGGACCAAGTGTATTTAAAAGAGTATATACCTAACCTATCCCAAACTTTGTTATGTCGAGGACGTAAGCAGGGAAATAAAATCAGGATTAACCGGGTGGCTGGCGCTGCTCGGTCACCACTGGATTTCGTTGCGTAACTAAGTCGGAATGTAATAAAATTCTTGGCACGTCTGGAAAAGTCGATGGCCACCTACGCGCTACAAACATGCAGCCCTTACGCACTGCAGGTTTTCTTCACACTTCTTGGCACAGAACCGTAATATATATAGCCTGTATTTGTACATACAACAAATGAAGTAAAACACTATCACGCGAGCGGGCTAAACTCCTCAAATATGCAATTCTTACAAGAACCTGTCAGACATTTAAGAGAAATCAGAGAAGTACCTATGTATTTAGGTTATACAGTCGACAATGGAAATGGATAAAATATCAAGTTTTTTTTTGCTCGTGATATAGATAAATGTGGCTTGAAAAGTGTTACAAGCCAAGGCAGATCTTAAAATATTGACCAAAATTTTGATCAGTAGCTTATGGAATTCTTCCGTCGCCGAGTGTACTATACTCGTAGTACTAGCCTTTTTGCTCGTAAAATATCAAGACCCTACTCAATCATCTTGCTTGCATTAGTAAAGAGGAAACAAACATGATGAAATGAAACGTCAAAGCCATTTTTATGTCTTTATTGACAAGCGCTGGTAGTTTATACTTTATAGGATTTATTTATTCTGAATCGTATAATACATGCAAACATTTACTTTAAAAAAATAACGAAGTGAATCGTACTGTACGGTACTATGTACCTACGCACGAGTAAGTTTTTTGTGCTAACATCATTTGAGGTTAGGCACAAAGTGCATTTGTAATTAAAGTGTGGTGCATAAGCGATAACCTGAATTGAAAATGTTTCGTAAGTTTTGAAAGAAATCGCCACCATTTTTATCAAAATAATTGACTCTCACCTGACATTGACAAGATTGTACAATAAACGAAAAAGAAGTAGATAATAAATATATTTGCGCGGACACTTTTTTTGTTGAGCTCACCAAACTGTTTCACAAAGACCAGTCATTATTACTTCGTTAGACTAACGTAAGCACCCCAAGATTACTCTTCGCAATTTCACTGACTGCTACATTACACAAATTAGTGTTTTGTCACGCTTCTTTCGTCTTGAGATTGCCTTGAAGGAGTACAAATTAATGTGCGCCTGTGTGTGTACGATGTTTAACTGCATAATGAATGGGAAATATTAAGGGTTAAACTTATCTACGATATAATTGAAGTAAAAGCTGAAACAAACGAGTTTTTAGAAACAGAAAAGTCATTGCTTAAATTCAGAAAATATGATATCCATTGTTGCAAGACAAGATTAGAACCCACGACCTTTCGATCAAAAGGCGGGTTCACTCCTATTAGACCTAATCTCTCTCCTCTCTCCCAGGTGCTCTCTAAATGAAATGTTGTTCAT
Organism: Plemyria rubiginata; assembly: GCA_963576535.1. NCBI lineage: Eukaryota > Metazoa > Arthropoda > Insecta > Lepidoptera > Geometridae > Plemyria > Plemyria rubiginata. The sequence goes on along the minus strand of OY754908.1, from coordinate 7,269,718 downwards.
GCTATGATTATTTTAAAAACTTACCCTATAGTGTTCTCAAAGTAGACTATAATATAATTTATATTGTATGAACTTCTAACATAAAACAATAACAATAGCAAATTACTAGGTGCAAACTATATGTTGAATAGAAACTTTTTCTAGACATTCTTGGAAATGTACATAGTTAGCGAAGCTAAGAATAGCTACAGTGAAACAAACCACTTAAGCTATTGATTAGGTACGTCAAATTATAGCGAAGCTATAATACCAGTCCTATTAAACCTTAAAAATATGCCTTTGCCTGCCTACAGTTATGACGACAAGGAGGACATAAAACTGGAAAATCTTAAAAAATCAATCTACGTAAAATAACAGGCACAATGCCTTCTCTATGATTCCAATTGATGAATGCTGGGCAGTGCATTGTAAGTAGGGCACGTTCATATTATTATCTTCCGTGACTTGTGGAGCAATGCTTTGTTATAGGTGAGGGTTAGCCTTCTTTTAGGTGCGCTATCGGCCTGTCCTAACAGCAAGTGACTAAAAAAACCTTAATGAGACTGGTGACAGTCTTCTTTTCTTATCTCTTAGTTTCTTGAGAAAGACAAGCCGGGCAACCTCAAAAGAGAGATGGATGGACTAGGCACCTACCTAAATGTTCGTGTCATTTGCCTACTACAGAAAGTTATAATAGCCTAAATTCGTACAATAATATCGAATTACAGAATTGCTTACTACTGAATCAATTATAATCTACCTAGCTTGAAACATTATAACATTCTTATCTTTCCGAGGCTCTAGGTTTAGTTACATAATTACGGATGGTGCTTGGCAACTAATTGATCATTTAACTCGCAACAGTTTGTACCTACTTACATAGAATTAAAAACATCTAACCATGGCCATTTCTAATGCTATAATACCTTTTATTTAACACTTTTTTAGATTCTACAACTTTTTTTAAACTACATGCAGATGGCCCAGTAACCTTCTTCTATAGCAAAGCATTGCCTCGTAAGTCACGCACAACAGGAACGTGCATTACGATACGCAGGGCAGTGCCTGCGTTCGTCATATTGAAACATACAGATGTTAGGCCTCATGTGCCCGTAATTTCACCGGCAAACAGTGAAACAAAGTAACGCTGGTGGCTGCAGAAATAGGCAGGCATGATGATAGTACTTCCACGGACGAGCCCTTCACGAAGAGCTCTACTACCTACTTTATCATACAGTAGGTACACACAGTATCCACTCAATTATTTGTTTAGGTCCTAAATAACATATTTTTTCGCCTGAAATAAAGCTATCTCGATTTTCGTGAGGCCTGAAGTGCCGATTTTTATATTATGGAAAATAGCGAAAACCGATCGCGCTATATATATAAAACCATTCATAAAATGTTTCCTATCACATTAAAAGTAGTCCGTGGGTGGCAGGCACTGAACTTTCTATGGCAATGGTCCAAAAATGATATTAAATAATGTTTTTTTTATTCATAGCACAGTCTTATATACCTACGCGTGTTTGTTCGATACCTAGCCATGTAGATTATAAAAGTTCTGCTGTGTATTTGGCAAAAACATACTCTATAAAACGAACGAACATATTAATACTTGCTTTCAAAATTGACCTACAAAAGATTTTAAGCTTCTGTAGCAGCTTAAAATCTTTTGTATTTCAGCTATTCAAGCTTTTGTATTTAATAGGAATATTTTAGACAAGTTTTTTTTTTTTTTTTTTTTTTTTTTAACAGCTCTTTCAGCTCAGTTTGATAGTACATCTGCCTTTAGCGTTGTAGGTTGTGGGTTCGATCCCCACCGAGAACAATAATTTTGCAATAAACATATAGATATTAATTGTTTTCTGTACTATTAATATTAATGAATAAATATTACAATCTACATAGTGTTGTGAAGAATATCCACCATTATTTATTTATTTGATCAACTCTACCCGCTTGTATCTCTGTTCACTAGATCCATGTTAAACATAGAGCAGCCACCGGCGGTCGAAGTTAATCAAGAGACTAGGAAAGAGTTTCCCAAGGTGAGAACGCGTCCTTTCTTCATAACATTTTTATAATTCTAAATAAACAAAGTTGCCGGATTCCACTATGAAAGGCTGTCTAATTTCCTGCATCTGGGATAAATGTTTCAAAAATCGAATGTCTCGTCCAAGTCATGACGATGTAAGAGCATGTTCTGTTGTTGATGGAATAGTGACTGAGTTTTTGAAAGTGGAGTGTAGGTATACCTACTTTCATTGTTTCCATAGACCTACCCGCCGCACATTGGCATCGGTGCTCCGGAAGACTCGCTGCAATCCTGCTACGGACTGATTCCAAAACCACCACACAAGGACATCATCAAATACAATTTGAACGCTAATAAGGTAAGTGCCTGATAACCTTAATATTTTTAAAGTGGTTTTATCTCATAAGCCATAATTTCGTTCTGAATTCTACTACTATTATAAACGCAAAAGTTTATAAGTATGGATGGACGGATGGATGGATTGGATCTGGATAAAACTTGGCAGAGATAGATTATAGTCTGGAATAGCACATAGGCTACTTTTTATCCCGTGGGAATACCGGGACTTAAATCTGCGCGGGTGAAACCGCGGGGTGCAACTAGTAGTTTATAATTATTCTACAAGTCAAGTTACTCTGTAAGTGATATTTATGCAGAAAAAATCGTATTACTCTTTACGCGACATGAATTCATTCCACCAAGACTCACCAAAGATCACCAAGACCAAACCACTGAAAAAGGTTTTATTCTAATATTTAGAATCAAAGAATTGTTATGTATTAGATGGTTGTGGAAGGGGTTTGGTATGTTAAAACAAGTATGAATGAGTTTCCATAACATTATAAACTATATAAAGTGTCTAAGTCTTCTAAGTAAACCGCTAAGAATTTGTTAAATGGGAAAACATACAATCAGAAAACACTGCGCACTATGTAATTACTTTTTAAAATTATAGTGTTAAATAGTTAATAGTTATGGACACAAACTCCACAATAATAACTTCAGCAAAAGATAGCCAAAATTTCCTTGCCATCGAACAACATAAATTATTCTTTGATATTTGAGTTTGCAGTCTCAACAGACTCAATTAAAGTTGCAGTGGAGTGCTCTGCGCAAAGAATCAAGAAGTGAGACTTTAGAATCTTGAGATTCTCTACTTACCTTCGGTATAGGTGAAACTTTCTTGCTGGCTGTGACATAAAACTTGAGTCTAGTTTAGCTCTCTATTATTGTAGGTACCTACATACGTAGGTTTAGGTGAATTTTATAAAATTGTTAGATCTAGCCACAGCTAGAAACGTTACTATATAATTTAACTAGTTGCGCCCCGCGGTTTCACCCGCGCAGACTGAAATCCCGGTATTCCCACGGGATAAAAAGTAGCCTATGTGCTATTCCAGACTATAATCTATCTCTCTGCCAAGTTTCGTCCAGATCCGTTCAGCCGTTCTGGCGTGAAAGAGTAACAAACATCCATCCATCCATCCATCCATACTTACAAACTTTCGAGTTTATAATATTATTAAGAGTAGGATATGAATGAATAAAGAATGAATAAAGTACTCTAGATATAATTCTTCTAGTCTTATAGCACTCTTATTCAGGAGTCCTGAAGTAGTAGGGTCACGTCCCTTTCTCTGTACGGGTATTCGCGTGAATAGACTGACATGACATTTAGTGACGACACTGCGGGTGAAAAGTTGATATCAAAAGCAATCCAGCGGTCTCCTTGACCCAAAGAGTAACTTTCAATCGCATTTGCATCTTACTTTGTTTGAGTTGAATTGATAGGAGAGTTGCAAAATAAATCATTTTCAAACGAATTTCACTCAAATAGGTATAGATTATGTGTCACAAATCTATTAGTGATTGACGCTCTCCTTTCTGTGCATTAATTCACAGAACCTGCGTTATTTGTGTGAACTCGAATGGATACACCCAGAGGACAACGGTCGCCGATTCATCATGTCGTACAGTTTGGCAGATGGCACCGTCAAGATAGGCGAAGTGCCACGCCGCAACTCTGGTATCAAGGAGGGAAAATTCCTCAAGTCAATGCGCCTGCAGACGCCGGAGTCCGATCCTAACTTCCCCACGTACTTTACGCCGGATAAGTTCTATATTGGTAAGTTATTGGCTTAAGGAACCAAACCAAAACACAAAGATGCATTTTGGCAACTCAAACGAGCGAGTAGGACATAAAGCCGAGTATAAGTTATATTAAAGAGGTAATAAGTTTTTACGATAGTTTGTATTTAGGGGGTTAGAGGAAGCAGGGGTAATGGCGAACATGTCGGGTAATACCGCTCACTCCAATAACTTATTAAATCAGGTGCCTTAAAACACAGCGAGCACGCTGCAGCGCAGGGGTTGTAACGCTTGAGCAGGCAGAGTTTCTAAACCTCAAAACTAACATAAGACAAATGAAAAAACCAATAGAGCATTTTTCTCTCAGGTGATCGGCATTCCCCCATGCCATGAGGAGGGCGTTACTGGCTGCGACACAGTTTTATACTTTTGCAGTCAGTATCGTTACACTAGTTTTAGTTTTATGTTGTACCCTAGTTCCAAAATAAACTTTTATTATTATTATTATTATTATTATTATTATCTTCCCGTATCACGGGAACGAATAAAATCGAAATGATTTTTTTACATACTAACGGGCGTTTTCTGAATGCTTGATCAAAACTAATTGGCTGTCAAATCACTTGCTATTTCAGCTTTTACTTTAAATTAAAAAGAGATAGCAAGTGCCAGCCGATTAGTGGTGCGTTTCAGAAATACGTAGCTTAAAAACTATTATTTATTATGTGTTATAGCACATATTCTACTTATACCACAGAATTTATTAATACTTAGTACTTCATAAACGCAAAAAACTAATGTAGCAACATAACAGCCGCTAGGCAGGTACTAAGTAAGTACATTTTCCAAAATTAAAGTTAAATCGGCAGCAGCAAGTTTGTAGAACGGTTTACGACTGCCATCGCTTTGCTAGTAGTTTTAATGAACTTCTTCTGAAAGAATGGGATCATAAAACTTGGTGAGTAGGGATGCTATCAGATGCAATTTGAAGTAAATTTGCTGCCTGGGAAACTTGAAGATGCAATCTTAACTTTTAATATCAATCGCAAATATTAATTTCCGTTCCTTTCAAGTTTTGTTCAGATTTTCTTGTAAAATATCCGATAAAATGATTTATTTATATCGGTAGCGTAGATAATAGCAGACATTTATAATTTGCTCGATACCATGACGATTTACATAAGGCGTAAAAGGCTGTATAGGTGTCCCTACTTATGTTTGATTGTCTTGTGGAAATGTACACCTGAGCCTATATTTAACTGTTTCCTTGTGGAAATGTATACCCGAGTCATGCTTTGAACCATTCGTAAGCTTTCTCTTCTTCTATTTGCAGGAGCGATAGTACCCGTTTTCAAACACCGATTTAGGATAATCGGCTGCGATCTGTTCGTGTATCGGTACATGAGCGCCAATCCAGAAAAGTTCCCGCAAGAAGTGATCGACAACGTGCGCAATTATCACATGCGGGAAGGCAACTTGAAGGACGAACTTGAGGTAAGGGATTACAAATTAGTTGTGAAGGGCTCGTACGGCGAACACAGGAACGAACAGGCAGTTTATACACTCATATTTTTTGAATACCAGTAAAAAAAAAATGTTTCAGGAGAGGCTACTAATTATAATAGCACGATCAGAAAACTGTGGAATTGAAATGTAAGCTTTTGTAATTCAAGTAAGTAGGTATGTAAATGTAATATGTGTGTTTAAAAATGAAGGAAATGCCACAGCTGAGGGCCTATCACGAGTTCCGGTGCCGACCGCGATCGATCGTAGATCACACCGATAGACACCGCATTTCAAGGAAATTCAATATTATATAATATTCTTATGCTGCTAATAAATTCTTATTATTTTTATCATTATTCTTATTATATATTATTCGCATTCTTTGAGAAGCTTCTCAAAGAATACGCTAGATGCCGTTGTTTTATTTCCTTGAAATTCGGTGTAGATCGTTGCGATCTACGATCGATCGCGGTCGGCACTAAACTCACGATAACCCCTCTGGTATTGCTTGACCTCGTATTTTGCTATAGAATCGAAAATCCGCTCGATAATCTGACTAGAGATGCCTTGGATTGGCCACATGCTAACATTTTAATGGTAAAATCTGGATGGTAACTGTGTGCCTACATTATCGAAAGGTAGGTAGGTTTACGCTTTTAAAAATGATGGATCGCTTTGCCTTTGTATCGTAGCGGAATGCCAATGGTGCACTAGGCACAAACGTAATTGATGGATGTTCCCGCACATGTTGTCTGTGACAATCACCATCATAATGGTATACCTAACCATCCTATATATCTAAACTGCTGTGACATGACTGTCTTGTACTATTTTCTGTGATGTCAGATAATTTTATAATACAACATAATACCATTCAATTCATAGTATTTTTCAATCTATATAGTATGATGGTATTTGAGTTTTATGGAGTAGTTTTAAAAGAGTCCCCATAACTCATCGCTTTTATTGAAACGGCTCGTGTATCCCAAGACTTGTTAGTTTTTATGTCACAATAAAATGCAGACTTGGGACCGGAAATGTTTAAAAATTTATTGCTCGCAGGTAAGTTTTGATGGACTTCAACTTTGGTAGTAGCTACTTAGTACTTCCGAAAGTTACGTCAGCTCTACCTTGAATAGGTGTAGGTAACTCGTGGTGTTACAATTACAAACAAAAAGATTACAAATATTGATTATATTGATGGTGCGAGCTTATAACATATATATCATAGGTGTTGTTTATTAAAGGCGTGTTTATAATTTCTCGTAGATCACCCTGTCAATCAAACTAGATATATGAAGCAAGCTAATGTTTGTCTATTGATACTCAATACTCAATGCATTTATTCCTTTCACATGGTTTAGTTCAGGTACATACATAGTTGTTGGGTATTAGTAGGTATCACATGGACCATGCATAGGGTATGTCAATGTGGAGGCAGGCCGAGGTTTTATACTATTACCTATGCGCATTGTTTTTTAATTAAAAGTAGTCAATTAAGAATTGTGGATCAATATTTGGGTCAAAGCAAGAATACATAATTGATTTTTGTAGGGTGCCATTCGAGAAGAACAAGCTGCCGAAACCCGAGCTCAACTTGCCAAGATCGGGCAAGCGGCTGTCGCCGAGCCGAGTGCTATGGAGCGGTGCCTGGCCGCACTCGACGTGGTGGAAGGAAGCGCGACGCCGCCGCGGCCGCCAACGCCGCCGATGACCACCGATAGAATCTCTTATGACGACAGCTTACGAGCTATTCGTGCAAGGTGAGGTGCTCTAAAAATACAAATCAAAACGGTCTTTATTCAGTAGAATTCAGAGAAGCTGAAGAATTTTGCTCTCCTGACTACATACTGACTTTTGTCTCATGTAGTTGTTTATTTCTCACACACAATCAATCAGGCGTCTTCAAATCGTCGTCTTCATTTTCATTCAATCGCGCGATGTTATGTACTTACTCGTACTTATTAACTAAATGATAATTCAAAGCACAATGGTGCAGTGTCAAAACTGTATAAAAACAATCTGTCCTCAGTCGAACCTCTCTCAACGTCAATTTATGATGTTGTTCTTCATCATTTAAAAAAGTGCAGTTTTTATGGTGCAGTTCAGAGACTTTCAAAATAATACAGAGTCGGTTGCTTTTTAATGAAAGTTATTTTGTCGAGCGTTAATTAACTAACTGCACGTCTCGCTTACCACGAGGACAAATACGTATTTTACTTAGTGTTGCACATGTTTTGCACTGGATATTCTATTCAAATTAAGTCTTGGCACGAGAAACTCATTTCCATATTTCGCTTCTGGCTGGTTTTCTTTTGATAAAATGTTAGTGCAATGTGTTTTACTGAAAAGTTTTTAATGCTAATGATATAGATAACTTCTTAGGTACCTACCTACTTTCAGATACGGAGCTATCTTTTAAAACGTAACTCAAAGTTCACTCGGGGCACGGGGTGCTTTTTGTGTTCCGGTCAGGTTTCGGAAAACAAACACGTACCTACCTACTATACTATTATTGATTTTGGACGGACGACGGACGCTCTATACACCCTGAGTAGAGAGCTGAGAGCTCTCAGAATTAAACTTTAACTACAGACTACTATAACCGCCTGGTCATACGGCTTATTTTACTTTACAGCAAGCCAACCTGTGACAGCGTCGTACCACTAAAAGGCATCCTCAAGTCGGGCGCGGCTCGTGATGACCACCAGAAGGTGGTCTGCTTCAGTGGACCCGCGGCCGACGAGCACAGAGCTCAGAAGAATCCGGTCGAGTACCCGCCGGGACAGCAGCCACACTTTGTGGACGATCCCGACTTTTGCGACAGATACAAAGACGTGGTAAGTCTGGCAAAAGAGTCCTAACAAAATATTTTTACCTCTAGCTTTATAATATACCTAGCATAAATATTAAAGAGTCAAGCCCGCTTAAAAATATTATCAGCTAAATACAGATTATTATCCTGGATCTACACGCCGCGCCGTAGCCCGTGCTACGTCGTAGCACTCGTAGCTCTGCCTTTGACGTTGCGTTTAAAACAAAAAAACGCAATCTTTTCACAAAAAGTGGGGCTATTTGAGATTCAAGGGGTTGTTTGGAACACTGAATTATAAGTTTTATTCGCTACTATTTACTCAAAATCTAGAATTCTTAAAAATCTTCTCTAATGAAGAAATCTTGAATCAGTCCGGATATATATTATATAAAACTTATAATTCAGTGTTCCGCATAACCCCTTCATTCTAAATAACCCCACTTTACCGGTACTTACTTTGATGTCTACGAGAGAAGCCTATATAGCATCAAGCGAGCTCCGAACTCAAATGTAGCGAAGTAGTTTGTAAGTGTACAAAGCATTTTTGGAGTAGCACAACCGGTGGTCTGAATATCGTATATCTGTAAGTAATAGTAATGTATTAAAAAAAAGGAATGAATATCTACTATCTGGTCCCCATATCACAAGATTTGGCTTAGTTTGGGGAATATAGTGCTATGTGGAGAGTCAATTAATATTTATTTATGTGGCAGGATGCAAAGGAGCGTGCCGAGCGCCGTGCAGGCGACATATGCCCCTACGAGATAGTCCCGAGCGCGCAAGTGGCCAGCGCCGGCGCGGACGATGCGGGAGACCGTATGCAGCTGCCCGGCTACCTCGGCACCTATGGCGTGGACTGCAAAGAGGTAATTCTGAAGACATGTTTGCCGTACAACCGACAACCGTTGCGTTGGAGCAAACAAATTGGAGTAACCAGTGTGCCAGATTGCCTGATAAGCTAAAATCCCTAGAATAAGACCTCTGTATGGCTCAACTCATATGTATTTATTTTTTGTCTGAAATAAACATTATCTTATCTTATCTTAAAATACGTGAGTGGAGATCGCGATTAGATAAGTAGTGTAGGACGGCTTCCGGCAAGAGTATAGTAGGTATGTGAAGGGCTCGTCCCGGGAAGTACCTACCTGCGGTCTGATTACGCTTAATGTCTGGCTATCGAAATGGCTTTCAGTTTGACATTGTTCCCATCCATTCATCAGTTGCTATTACACTATGGGAATCAAATGTCAAACTGAAAGCCATCTCGATAGCCAGATATTAGTGTAATCGAGCAGCTGCTACTATATGACGTCTTTTTCTGCCGCTAAGCAGTGTTGTTGTTTCGTTTTGAAGAGTCTAGTTGCCGATTTAATTACAGGCACATGAGGCTTAACATCTATATGCCAAGTTGTTGGACGCAGGGCAGTGCATTGTAGGGTACGTTCCTATCGTGCGTGAATTACGAGGCAATGATTTGATATAGGTGATGGTTACCACGTAACATCAAGTGGGTCATCTGCTTGTTCCATCATCAATTAGTTGCATAGAAAAGATGGGGCGACGATCTGCGAAATGTAGCTGGTAAATACTGGATAGGAAGAGCCGAAGGCCGGGTTCAGTGGCCAAAACGCGTCACTGAACCCTTCGGCTCTTTCTAAGTGAGAGACTGGAGTGACCTACATCCAGCAGTGGATGGCATAGGTTGATGGTGATGAATTCTAAAGCTCTCAGCGCCACCTACCATCACGCAAACTGTCAGACGGTAGGTAATACCTCAAGTCAACACGCTGAGGACCGAAAGGTCAGGAATCTGATTTAACTAACTGGTTGGCGGTTTTAGCTTTATAACGACCTTTGGTGGTTTCAACCTTGAACAAAAACACTACGTTGATTTGGTAGTAGCTAATAACAAATAACCTTGACGATATAGGTAAGCAAAAATACACACACATTGATCTTTGAATTTAGTTAGTCAATTTGCTTAATTTAGATTTTCAGCTGTAGGTAGGTTTAACTTTTCTACACATTATACTGTGCGTTCGCTACCTTTAAGATTATAATAATGATTTTCTTCCGTCTAATATTGTAGAACCTAACCAAGACAGCTGGGCCCGTACCACTATCTCTTGAAGCATTGTTATTTCAATATTACTTTTATGTTAATGTATTATATCAACTGCATAGTCAGCTTTATGATCAAAAAGTAAAGTAGGCAATATTGAAATAAAAATGCTTCAAAAGATGGTGGTACGGGCCCTGATCATTTTTCCTCGTCTTTCAGGTACCAGAATACATGCGTCTACCCTCAGACGCATACGAGAAGGTGAAGAAGCTCCGTCGAGACATCCCCGAAATATCACCCGCCGCCGCGCGCATGTCGGAGTACCCTCGCTTGCCTCACGCGACTGTGGACGAGTGCGTGCATCCTCCGCCCGAGGCGACGGGGCCCTGCGCGCCGAGGAAAGAAGAAGACGTGGCTTTCGCTTGCTCCAGAGTCGAGCCGATCCTACCCGGCTGCAATCCGGATAAGCGGCCGGAATAATAACATGACTTACCCGCCAAATGAGATGAACACAATCTCCAAGCCTGAGTTTTGTTTGCATGATTTTTTTTCGATTTTTTTGATGATTGATATGTTATGAACGAATGAGTCATTTTAGGGGTGGGTCGATTTTTTTGTACGCCAATGTTTGCATTTTTCGTCATCAGATATTTTTTGATGGATCGAACCTCCATCCAAAAACAGCTCCTAAGCTAAGCGCCTCTATCCGGCGTTCTGAAAACTCACCGAGTATATACAAAAAAGGCCTGACAAAAAAAACTAATACCAAATATGGTAAACAAAACTAAGACTGTAGATAAATAGGGTAGGTACTGAAATTACTAGTGTGCACGTCTGCTACTTTCACATAGCTACAACTTATTTGCCGGGTAATTTAACCAAAGGAGTGTTCACAAAATATCTGCCTAAGTACACTTGTATAAGTCAGCGGTAAAAGTAAACTAACAATTTCAGTTTATAAAGTTCAATTATATTATATTTCTACATTGGCGAAACTGCGGTTTACACTGCAAAGGCCATACAAATAAGAATTTAAGAAGAGGTTGAATAAACTTTTGATCTAAATTTTGAATTTTATTTGATGATCTGCCATGAGGTAACTCTTTGCAAACCGAAGGTTCTTCCGTAGCTTTTTCTTCACTAGATCCAGAGAAATAGTTGTTTACAAACTGAAATTTCAAATATTCTTTTATCGCTGACTGTAGACTGTATTTGAAAGTATTATCCTGCTGCAACTTTGACAGTTAAATAGTGCTCCCTCTCTTCAAAACACCTAGAGGGACGATTATTGTTCAAAATTAGCGTGGTTAGCCCCAGAAGCCGGTGAATGTTATTTAACACCACGCTCGTAAATAATTAGTAGATTTGAATGCTTTAATTTATTTTTGCTAATTTATGAAATAAAGATTTTTGATAACTTGCTAGCAAATGAGTTTTTTTTTTCTCTTGATAATCTATATTTTGTTAGCTGTGGTTGCCTTTGGTGGGATAAGCGCGGGTTAGGATGTTTATTTTGTTTGTGTCTAGTATTAAGTTTCGTGTATTATCTCTTGGCGATCCTAATAAATAAATAAATATATTTGCAGATAAAATATGCAGAAGCTTCCTTATACTTAAACTAGCTGGTACCCGCGACTTCGTCTGCGTACTTTTAATCTCTTCATCTCTTTTTTTTCGCAATAAAAAGTAGCCTATGTTCTTTCTCAGGGTCTAAAGATTGTCTGTGCCAAATTTCATCAAAATCGGTTGAGAGGTTTAAGCGGGAAAGCGTAACAGACAGACAGACAGACAGACCGACAGACAGAGTTACTTTCGCATTTATAATATTAGTTGGGAAGTTGGGATTATCATTCGGTAGGTACGTGCAATCTAGAAATGAATTTTCAAAAGTTACCAAAATACAATCGTATATTTTATAAATATTTTACATACATAAATGTGTGTCCATGGAATAAATGCAATTCATGAAGTTACATCCTCTCAGTCCTCACACACATGGTTTTATCTATACAGAGTACATAATCCATATAATTATCAGCTTAAATGGGTATGTGCCAAATGTAATGTTTGGACGTACCTCTGACTACCCCCCTTAGACATCCTCAAAGAATCTTGAATTAGTACCTACTTGGTACTGGGAGATCTGAAGGGATATCTACCGTACCTGGGGATCAAAGTCGTGAAGCTGTTTCAGTTAAATACTTAATAACTGAGTGACCGAGTTTTGCTCGGTTGTTGAATCCTTGCTAGATCAATTTATCGCCCCCGAAATCCCCTGCATACAAAATTTTATGAATATCATACAAGAAGGTATTATAAAGAATTAGGTACTTGATTTAAATATGCTTATAATTAGCTCTGTGTTTTAATAAACAAAATACAAAGGTAACCACAAAAAATAGATACCTACAAAGATAAAAAATAATATTAGGTGTCTTAACTCTTGGTTATGTAATTATAAGATTGATAAGAAGTTGGCCATATACTACGACCAGTTTGAATTTAAAAATATTATAAACCAATATTGGTGAACATTAAAAACAACATCTAACCGCAAACTAAGCAACTGTACTATGGGAACCAGATAGCTGATTATTGCCGCTACTTTTGATTGCACTGCACTCAACTTATTTGATTGCAATTTTTCATAATTAGGTTCAGTGAAAAAAAACCCCCGGTTTCTGAAAACGCGATCAACACTAATCGGCTGTCAAGTCACTTGCTATTTCTATATAATTTGAAGCAAAAGCTGAAATAGCAAGTGACTTGACCGCCGATTAGTGTTGATTGCGCTTTCAGAAACCGGGGGTTAGTCTTTCAAATATTGAAATGTACGCGCAAAAGTCACATTAGTCTTCGCCTTAAATAATTTATGTATTATTGCAGTTGTCCTATGAAGTCGATATGAATAAGTCATGACGCTACGTTAGATAAACGATTACAAGAACAACAACAGCTAAGGTGACGAACATTCCTCCGAACAGGATATACTTGTCCTGGACCACTCTCCTCTCTATCAGAGATATGGTTGCGTTGGAAAGGCCAAGTGTGTTCGCTAGGTCTATTATACGCCTGTGTGCCCCTTTCAGCGTTTCTCTGTTGTATTTCAGTGTTTCCAGCATACTTGAGCCTGTAATAAAAAAAAACATGAACAATACATTGATTAACTAAATAAGTATAACGATGTGGAAGTATAAAATTGGGAGGAAGGCAATGAGCTTGCAACTATTCCTGTATGGAATCGCATCTACATCTACCACGTGTGTGGTTCAAATTCCAAGTTATGCTTAAAAGATAATGGAACCCTTTAGTTGCAGATAAGTCACTCAAAATGTATCTTTCCGATTTAATTACAAGGTTGGCTTTGAAACTTCTTAAAATTAGGTGAACCTAGGTGTCAGTTGAACACGAACGCGCCTTACAAATAAGCAACAAACGTGCAAGAAACGGCTTGGTTCTTACATTTCTTTTGTATGATCTTGTTATCAAAGTTAGAAGCTATAAAAAACAATTAATCAATAATCGAGACCAGGCGGTCTCGGTTTAAAATTATGTGTAATCTGTGATAGGAAGTGGACGTGCAATAGATAAAACTAAAACCTTTCGAACGAAGATTAAATAAGTTATTTCAACGCTCAATTTTATTAGGATCTTGGATTCATTTTATATTAGCAACTGCATAATATTAAGTCACGGTCAATTAAAAATAATTAATTTCTAAAACCTGCTGATTAACTCTAGTTCCAAGGCAAAAGGTCAAAGAGCATTTACATGGAAAACAAACTACTGCAGCTAGCTTTGTAAAGAATATTAAGTATAATTACGTTTATATCTTGTTCCTCTCATTCATAAGACAGATAGATAATTATTTTATTGTACTGTACACGAAGGAAAAAAACATACATACATACATACATAAAATCACGCCTGTATCCCATAGGGGTAGGCAGAGGCCACGGATTTTCTACGTTTATATCTTGTTCCTGTCATTCATAAGACAGATAGATAATTATTTTATTGTACTGTACACAAAGGAAAAAAACATATATGAAAAATAGGTACAATGGGCGACCTTATCGCTAATAGCGATCTCTCTCATACCACCTTTTCTATAAGCTTACATCTTACAAAAAATACTATTATTTAACTAAAAACAGGGTACCAAGTTACGTTGCTTATTTTGCGTTACTTGTATCATAAAGTTATTTCATTTCTTTAAATTAAAGCCTGGACGCTGATGCTTAGGACCCCCCATCAAAAAAGTTTTCATTCGTGTTCGAGTTTTTATCGAATAAGTAATATGCCAGATTGAAATTATCAAAATTAGCTTTTAATTATTGTTTCCAACAACGGTTGAGGAGATGAGTGGAAAATATTAATGATCACTTGAGTTAGTGCCTACCTCAGATACCGAGCCGTTACACATTTCATTGTTTGCAGCTAACAATAGAACAGAGTCATTTCCTATTTCGCTTAATTATGTAATACGCAAGAGACTGGTTTCGATGGGCTAGTAATTTCAATTTTGTTTGAAAGCTTTTTTCTCAATTACGCTCGAATTTATTTATTTTGTTCCGAAAACTTTATCGTAGGTCCTAAACCTAAATTAATTTATTACAAACTATTGACTAAGAGCAGAAGTGGCAATACATTCTGTCGTGGTAAAGGTCCGAACCGCCCTAATTGAATAAATTAAAAAAAATATAGAGATAAAAATACGCAAACACGTAAAATAACATCGCCGCTAGCCATGCTATACAAAAAGCTAGTTTTATTCGCGTGATAGCTGCGACAGAGAACGTCCGAGTACCTATATACCTTTTTATAATAGTAAATAGTGGTCTCGTGAAGTGATATGTCAGTGAATAGGTACCTATACTCAAGAGTGATACAAATGAATACGTTTGATAAAGTTGACTAGGGTTAGCTTTGATAAAGGTAGGGTGCTAGTTTTCGTATTTAATCTATCATGTCTATTAGTTTGCCTTGATCCGAAGTGATCTTGCCCGGTCACTTGCAAGGTCGTCTCGGCTCGGTAGAGTAGATTGTTGTGGACCGCCAGAAACTAACAAAATCAGAGTTTTGAAACAAGAAGTGAAGTGTCAAGTGCCGTGCCAATAATTGCGGATTAAAAATGTGGTAAGTGCCAGTAGGTATATAATTTTATAGGTATTTAGGTATGTATAGTACATTGTTTCCCTTACTATTCAACTTTAAAAATTAGAGCCGATAACAGTGATTGCTTTGTGTAAGATATTTGCAGCGTTTAATCAAATAGGCGTTTATTCATATTTCTAAATCCGTTCTATATACTTTTGTATTTATCTACCACCTAGTTAGGCATTAGTCGCGATATGCTATTCACGTTGCATCACAAAAATGTTTTATTATTTAAATATAAAACAGGAACGCCTACATAGGTATGTATGGTTACATTTATTTACTAAGTTATTAATCTTGCGTATTTCTAAATCGTGAAGAATTTGACTTAATATGGTAAACGAGCTTAAACATCTAGAAATATTATTTATATAGGATCAATCAGGTCCTAATGAAATAACTATTAAACTATAAATGGCAAGATTTAAAGTAGGATGAAAAGGCTTGCTTTTGCCATGTGCACGTATGCAATATGCCAGTACCGGTTAAAAAATAGACAAGAGATAGCATGTTGTACAAACCATGTGTGAGCAATAAATATATGGAATATTGAATAAGAAAAAAATAAACGAAATAATAATACTTATGTACTTCTCCTACTACTAGGTATTATAAACGCGAAAGTTTGTAAGTATGGATGGGATGGATGTTTGTTTGTTACTCTTTGACGCCGGGACGGCTGAACGGATCTGGATGAAACTTGGCAGAGATAGATTATAGTCTGGAATAGCACATATGCTACTTTTTATCTCGTGGGAATGGCGGGATTTAAATCTACGCGAGTGAAACCGCAGGGCGCAAATAGTTATTTAATAAAGTATATGTGATTTAACTTTACCCTTTCAAAGTACGGGATTAAGTTTTCATGCCACCTATATCTAAAAGGGTGTTTTGCCCAAGGGCAGGTTCAACACACAAACTCCAACACTACGTAACTTCAGACGCTCCCGTCTTAGTTGGTACCTAAAAGTTTTACAGTCAATAAATCCCGACATCAAAATTTAATTGTATCTCATAACTGTGACTTTGACAATATTCCTCTATTTCTAAATGAACATTAATGCACATTAGACGGGTTTTCCCGCAAACGGCTATGTAGCCGATATACGGTTTGCATATCGATTTATAAAACGGTTTTCAGATATCGATTTCAGTCGTTTGGTTTGCAAATGTTAACATGGTTATTAGCTAAGCAAACTAACAACGAAACGACAAACGCAAACTAATACAGTTATCTAATTCATCGATTATAAATACATATATTTAACGGTTAGATATCTGTATTTATAACTTTAGCTGAATCCCATATTCATCCATTTCCAACATGTACAATATGCTGGAATAAAAACTTACGTTAGATAATCTGTATCTGGTTATCTGTATTTATAATATTTGGGTGACCGAGCTTTGCTCGTTTACTTAACAACGCCATCTAATGAAGTAGCTTAATAATAATAGTATTACTACTCGCCAATAGATGTCAGGAAGAGTCATGTTTATGTTGGGTTTTTCACTGCCACAACAACGTGTCAAAACACGGATAAAATCATTTTCTAAAAATGAATCCTCGCTAGATCGATTTGTTATCCTCGAAAGTCTCTGCATACTAAATTTCATTAAAATCGTTGGAGCCCTTTCGGAAATTCAGATTATAAATAAATATACTTATAATATACTAGCGACCCGCCCGCGCGCCCCTGCTTCGCACGGGTGCACATTGTTTTTTTTATTATAGGTATCATGCATGTATGTATTATACCTTCCTCTTGAACACTCTATCTTTAAAAAAAACCGCATCAAAATCCGTTGCGTAGTTTTAAAGATTTAAGCATACATAGGGACATAGGGACAGAGAAAGCGACTTAGAAGAAGCGACTAGAATTGCTTATTTAAGTTACATTAAAATATTCTAAAAGATCACATGTGATTCCGCTCATGTAACCTAAATAAGCAATTCTAGTATATATGCACGAACATTATTGTCAACGAATGAGAATAGAATAGAACATATACTTTCATTTGTCTCATAAATATAGCTGTCGGCCGCCTACTCTGTAGGCCGTGGATTCGATCTCCATCGTTTGTTGCCTGTTCTTCCAGGTTTAGTCGCATGGAACAGGCACCAATATTCCTCCAGCTTTAAGATGTTCCAAAATTATCCTTGTCATTTAATTGAATAAATACCTTTTGACTCTGACTTTGATGAAGATAGATGCTTGTTCTCTGTCTGCGATTTTATAAAGTACTAGCGGCCTGTCCCAGCTTCGCATGGGTGGACATAATTTTTGCATAAACTTAGACTTCCGCGCTTCGTAACACACGAAGGTGAAAATACACGTGCCAGTAAAATGGTACAGTAGCGAGCATGCAAGTTACAGGCATGCAGGATTTACGGGCACATTGTGGATACATTTGCAAGTTAGCTCGTCAGGTCAGGTGTCGCGACGTTCACACATGCCGGTTTCGTAGCCCCCCGCGACCCCTAGCTTGCGTGGCATGCCAACACGTCAGGTACTGGCATGCCTGTACCTGTCGCGACGTTCACACATGCCGGTTTCGTAGCCCCCCCCCCCCCCCCCCCGAGTCCCCTCCGTCCGTCACGTGGATGCCAGTAGCTGACCTAAAATAGAATGTTGTGCTAACTACTTGCATGCCAGGTACAGGCATGCCAATTAGCGTATGTGTCTGTAGCTTGCATGCAAGTGTGCCAGCTACGGGCATGTGTATTTTCACATTTGTGTCCACGCTGAGTGAGAACTCACCTAGCTTTCGCGCTTTCTAAGGCGCACTAAAGTTTTTAATTTCGTAATATCTTTTGAATGGAATGTCCGATTAAAAAAATTCAAGAAGTAATCGATAGGTATTGAAACAGCCTTGCATACAAAAGGATTTATTTGGATAAGGACTAATATAAAGGTATAGATAACATGGTCTGTTTTTGGTCGGCATTTTTATCAACATTTTAAATACAGAAAAGTTGTTATAGTAACATAACTGCAATAGTTAGACATATGCTATCGCTGACTTACTTGTAGATAATGATGTGTTCTTTAATATTGTAGAACATTTTTTTTGTTTTTTCATCTATAGTTTCCGCAGCGCATGCGGTGAAAGATATTTTATATTACACCTCGGGTTACATTTTTGAAGTTTTAGTAGGGATCCCTAATTTTTTTCAGTAATAAATGTAGCCTATGTTACTCAGGGATAATGTACCTTTCATATGGTGAAAGAATTTTTGAAATCGGACCAGTAGTTTTTGAGCCTATTCGAAACATACATACATACATACGTGCATACATACAAAGTTTTCCTCTTTATAATATTAGTGTAGACTAGGGTCCAGTTGACCCCGCGAACTTCGAACCGCCTAACAGTCAATGCACGTTTTTTCTTTTATTTAGTTTCTGCGCAATTTTCATAATTTTTTTTATGTAAGAACCTTCTCCTTAAAATATCAAAGACAACCAAAAAGGTTCCATCTGGTTGCCATACTGTAATATTGGCTTAGTTTGTGGCCTAATGGCAAACGTGACCTAGGATCCAGAGCTTAAAATAAAAGGTGGCGCTATTGAGGTGGCCAGTTTTTTGGCCAAAATTATATACCTAAGCATCGATATGATAAGAGGAATCATAACTAGATTTATCAACTTGTAAGTAGTGATTAAAATGAGTATCTGCTGTTTTTGAATTATTAATTTTTATCAGCGACAACTTATTGAACTTTTCTCAGTTGAGCCATATGATTTCCATCTGTCTGTCTGTCTGTCGAAAATTGTGAAAACTCTTTTGTCTAACCAAGTCTATGTGTCAACTAAACAGATAATTTGGTCTATTTGCCACTGTATGAAAGACTATATTTCTTAGTTACCTGTGTGAATCATTTCATCAACATTTCTATGCGAGTTCAGCAATGATGTCTGCTCTTGTCCCAAATAGTCTACATTGATGGCCGTGTGGTCGTGCCCAAAGCGACGAGTAAGCAACTGCTCACGATCTGCCTGTTCTTGTTGTCTTCTTAATCTTTTGGACTGGACATTTGACAAAGAGGCCTGAAAGTATATGTGATTCAAAAACTTTTTTATTTCATGGTATTGATTTACTCTAGATGGGTATGTGAGAGAGATCTAAGGATAGTAATCAGGGGTAGGTCTAAAAATCACATTTTGGTCAAATTTTCCAATAGTTGGTATTCCATGAATATTATCTCCAACAGTGTACTTTGTCAGGCCAATATAAAATGATGCTCCACTTCAAAATGATTAAGTATAATTAAGGAAGTAGGTAGGTAGTTTAGAAGCAAGGCAAGGTGGTTAATACAAATTTGTGTGCAATAATTTTTTTATGAGTGAAAAGCAATTATATTGATCTTGTTTTTTATAGAAAAGACTGCCTAAGCATAGAAGAATAATGGTACTTATAGGTGTAACATGTTTAATGCTAGCTTGTACAAATTATTCACAAATTACCTACATATAACCTAGGTAGGTACTGATTTCAGGGTTGCAGTTGAATCAGACTGGGAACCCGTAACCCTGTCTAGTGCTAATGCGTAATCGAACGAATCGTCTGATGACGAACGGTTTGAGGATGCATTGGCACTAAGGTGAATTGCCAAAATATCAATGGGTTTTTAGTCGGTATGCCACCAGTCTGGTGGTGAGTCCTACAGATCCCCTCGGCTTTCCTCGGGCCGAGGTACATGCATAATGCATTTTCTCATCGTGAAATAAATAGAAAAAAAGGTAGGTATTGTTATAAGTAACCTATATTATATTTCTGAGGCACACCATGGTCTCTTGAAGCATTCTTATTTCAATTTTTCCTTTTATGTCGATGTCTTATATCAACTGCATAGAGTCAGCTTTATGATCAAAAAGTAATGTTGAAATAAGAATGCTTCAAGAGATCGCGGTTGGCCCTCTGATGGACTGACAACATTGTTAGGATTGGGGAAAGTCGGTGAATGGTGAGGGTTCAGAATAGTGGAAATGTATTATATGAGAGGCTGATGTCCAGCAGCTCTTTCAGGCTAATATTTATATAATATTGTTTGTATTAGCTACCTGTAAAAGCTTTCTGCTTAATTATTTACCTGTATGTGCTTGTTATCATATTTTAGCTGATCAACTCTCATCTTGGCCATTGTTCTTTGATTAATTGGTGTTTTGAATACAAACACATCCAACTTTTCACAATTTCTGGAATCACAGAAATAATCACTACATTACTATGTACTTAAAACAAAGTTGCTTTCTCTGTCCCTATATCCCTATGTATGCTTAAATCTTTAAAACTACGCAACAGATTTTAATGCAGATTTTTTTAATAGATAAAGTGATTCAAGAGGAAGGTTTATATGTATAATACATGCATGATATGATAGAAAATCAATGTGCGAAGCAGGGGCGCGTGGGCGGGTCGCTAGTAAATTATAATGGTAGACAGTGTACTTCCAACACTCAATACAAACTAGTTTTAGCTATAAACTTCTTCTAAAATCTAAGAGCTTTGAGTTTCCTCCGATAGTCTTTCCAGCTTTATATTTGGAAGATTCCAATCAAACAATTCATGTAGGTACTTTTTTGACTTTTCATAAACAAAGACAGAATTATCACTGATTTCTAACATTACTTTGAGACGGTGATGAAAGAACATTATAGTGATGGAGAAACCTATTGTTTATTAGGGAATGGAGCCAATTTGGTATACAAATATTAAAAACAGCTGTTCTGAGGAATCAGTTTGCTTGTGGGTCAGCTAAGTTTCTTAGTTTGTCCCTAGAATTCTTGCAGTATAACATTAACAGACTGAACTAAAACTGTAACAGTTTTTAGGCGATATTTAAACTATTTTGGTTAAACTATAGCTACCCTTGTACCTGAGTTGAGGGTTGGGGATAGGGGGGATGCAAGTGGGGGTAGATGGCAAGTCTTCCCCTTGAGTCCTTTTTTCTAGGAATGAAAAAATATATTACTTCAAATTTCTTAACTTTAAAAAAAAATAACCCTAATCTAATGAGAATTCCTTCCCTTGAGTCTTTTTGTCATAAAGATGAAATATTACTACCAATTTTCTTCATATAAAAAAAAACCCTAACCTAACTAGTAACTTACCTGAAAAATTAAAGTATTTTTTTTCATTTCCTAGAAAAAAGTACTCAAAGGGAAGACTTGCCGTCTACCCCCACTTGCATCCCCCCTATTAGGGGGATAGGGATAGGGGGGCCCCCTATCCCCAGCCCTCAACTCAGGTACAAGGATTGCTATAGCCAACCCACTATTTTTGCTATAAAATATTTTATACATACACGTTAATTGCATTAATTTTGGACTGAATAGCAGACTCTACAGTTTCATAGTTACTTGGATCATTTTCCAACTTCTGGAAAAGTTCTGAAGTATCTCGTATTAGCTGATTTGTCTGATGGTACAAAGCCTCCATTATTTAGACTAATAAAATCAAATTCAAGGCAGCAAGTGCAGCAACTAGATTTAAACGTAAACTTTAGTTAAATAGAGATTATTTTTTCGTTTCATTTCACCACTCAATGTTGCCGCTTAATAAAAAAAAATACGCTAAACTGGCACCATAAAACTGCCATTACCAGTCATTAACAGCTTATCTACAACTCGCTGGTTATTTGCTCCCAAAACAACACCGCGTCTCGGTTGTCGTCATAAAAAATCTAGCAAGATATTAAAGAAAAAATGCGAAATCTAGCTAGATTTAATTTTTTTACATAATCTGCTGTAGTTCTGTTTGTATTTTTTTGTAATTTCCTGTAGATTTATGTTGCAGGACAATACTAATGGGTGATATGATTATTACAATTTACTGTGTGAGGGCTGTAAAACCCATTACAATTCAGATACTTACTATCTGAATTTTAATGGGTTTTACAGCCCTAGGCAGGCCCTAGATAGGCCCTAGATAGGCACACTAATGAAAATTTTACTAAGTGTGCTAAAACTACCTATGTAGATCCGTAAGATTTGAATTGTTGAAAATAATAGAGATAGTTTTCACTTTTCGGTTGTAGAATGCATTGGTTTGACATTTGCGTGTACAGCGTGACAAAAAGAGTAGAAAATGATGGGTGCCACTCAACTCATCGAAAATATATGGATAGCCATACATTTACGACGTTCATCCATGTGCCGTCTTGCTCGCACCTATGCGAAACATGAAAAGATAGTACCTACATAAGTACATTTGCATCGCAACTAGGTTGGACCCAACATTGAAGCCACAAACAGACCCCGCATTCCGAAATACGCCATAATCGATTTGAGCACTCACAAACCCATACCGAATTAGCGTGAGCGCGATAACGATGACCCATAAAACGTCATAGATGACGTCATGACATGCGCCATCTTGCGATTACGCCAATCATGCCATATTCTAATATCACTGTGAGCGCTGTCAAAAATGACAGTTGTGCATTTGTGTTTTGTTGTTATTTGTGATGAGGTTACATGTTTTCAGTCGCATTATAGTCGTTATAGGGTATAATATGTTCTGCGATCATAAAATAATAAATCCAGAAAATATCCAAGCAGTCCCAGTTTGTTACACAAGGTTTGAGGTTATGATTCCTAGGATGTTTCTGTGAGTGCTCCGAATTGTTGACAGCTTTGAGCTGTCATAATCGCAATATCTAATTCGGAACGCATGTGAGGTGATGTGAGCGCTGTGATCGATTATAGCCATTTTGGAATGCGGTCAGAGTTTCGGTGAGCCCTGTATGTAACCGTTTTGTAATAATAAATTGTTGTTAGTTCTAGCAGCAGTAGTGATATGTTGGCCGCACTGAATCTGAACCTTGTTGGTAGGTACCTACGTGGTTTGTAAGAACATGACGTACCTAATATGTCAGTCAATATCAATCCTTTATGTCAATGTCATGCAACGGCAGAGATTAGCAAGGAATTTGAATATCTATATTCCTTGGAGATTAGCAAGGAATTTGGATACATCTAGCTACTTTGTTTTCTTCGTAAGCTTCAATATCATGAAAAACATGTTTACATAATCCTAGATGTTTTGTTGTACTCAGTACTCCTATCCCTTAAAATCTGCAAGGCAAAGCTATATATCGGAGTGCATAGTCTGTAGTCATGACTGTCAAAAATTATTTCAATCAATCAGTCATACTTTTACTTTACAGGAGCCTTATGCACTATGACCATTCGCAGCGCGAGCTCGGCTAAGACAAGGCAGGCGGTGTCATAAAGAATAAAGCCCAATATCAAGTTTTGTTGTGTTGGTTTGGGGCAAGGAATCTCCTTGGAATCTCCTATTGTCATAGTGAATAAGGCTCCTGAGTCTTTTTATGGCTCCTGTCATAGACAATCGGTTTCTTCAAAACATTTGAAACATTTTCGGTCAAATCACGATATCACATAACACATAACTTTCATTTCAAATGCTTACACATTGTGCCAAGACCACAAGTAATGTTGGTTAAAATACCACCAAAATTACACAACACAACTCAAAATAACACTAGAATAACAATTAAAATGAAAATGCTATGTTGCTTCGTAAGATGACAGGAAATGAATACCAATCAGTCATTTCATTTGTCAATGAGTGACGTTAGTGTTTGTCAATGACAAACAGGAGTCAATGACAGACAAGTGACTAATGCCAGCCAAATTGTCAGTTCAATTGACGTTTTCTTTCTTCCATGAATTCATTTGTGATTCATTTCGTGTACATACCTACAAATTACTAACACTGATCCCTGGCTTTCTCGTTCCTGAAGTTTGTTAAATAAAATAGTCTATTTTGTGCGCTGTGATATCGAGGAATACACTGTCACAATGGGCGACGGATGCCAATCTTGTCTGACGAGGGTTCCTCATGCCACTCTCGTCGCAACGATTATGTGCTGTTTGGGCGTAGGTGTGTTTTGCGGAACAATGTTTCGTGGATCTACTCTCTCCATCCGAATGTTTGATGAAGTATTTCATTTCCGTTTGATATGGATAGAAGCATTGCAGATGATATTTACGGTTGGCAGCGCGTGTATGGCCGCTCTGGGATTCATGCTGCTTTGTCTGGGTTGCCTGGCAACAGGTGCCACACGGCAGAAAGTTTACAGAGCCTGGAGAGCCAGAGTTGGTGGTAGGATTTCATGCGCAATTTTTATGATCATCACCTACATACTGACATTTGTATGGATCATGCTACTTGGATTTCTTGTTATCACGACATTCCTATTCACAATCTTCTGGAAACTATGTTCGAATCCAAGGAACGTCGACTTATCAACATGCATTGATTTTACACAATTTGACTTCATGTTCCCTTCGAGTGTCAAGCAAGAAGACATGAAAATATGTGAAGCTCAGAAACTGAAGCTGTTCTGTAAGGATTATGTGGAGAAAGCTGAGTTCATGTTTATATTAGCAATGGTATCCTGTGTGCTGGTTATACTAAGCTTGGTACACTACTTGATGTGCCTGTCCGCTAACTACGCACATATCAGAGATCATGAGAAGTTCCAGGAGCTTCAGGAGTTGCAGTACCTCACCAACCCGGACCTGCATGCTTCTAAAGATCGCTTCTAGTATATGGCCCGCGCACCCCTCCTGCGCTCACTGGAGGCAACCACTAAAATGTGACACTTTAAACAGAATTTAGACCGAGTCTGACTGTGTTCATTGGCAAAGACATTCAAAAGACTGACCTTCAATGGAAAGTAATTGCATTGGACATATCCAAAAAGTAAATTAGTACCTTTCATCATTTACCTCTCAGTGACATGTAGACACACATTCCTTTGAGTTTAGTTTTAGAAAGATGATAATACCTATTTAATTGATCTAAGTAATTCTAATCTGTAACAACTGGCATGAGTGTATGTGCATCTGCCTTTAATTTGACTTTGTTGACCTATAATGATCTACCCTGATAGTAGGTAGGTACATTAAGTTATTGCATTATTTGCTGTATGTAGTAGACTCCTGGCTTTTGTCTATGAAACTGGTGGCATCTTTTCTAATTTTAATGTTTCTTTATTATTATTTGCATTTTATAAATAGGTAATTATGTCTACCTAGCTACTCTGTATTGTAAGATATTGTAGCTCTAGAATTAACTGATGTTCAAAATATTGTACAATAAGTGATTATTATTAAGGTAATAATAACATAAACTATAAGACCAACTGATAGCAAATATGTTTTAGACTGAATTCTAACAGCACAATCATTTTGGACAAACTAAGTATGTAGCTAAAAAATAATTTTTAATTATCTTAATAAATAAAATCAAAACTAAAATATAAACACGACTGATTTTTGATAAATTTTTAGTAATTTCCAAATTCACTATGCACCAACTTAGGTAATAAAATATAAATTGTAACTTTCACTAGTAATAAAATAGAATAAGCTCATATTTTTTTTATATATTAGCATGTAGTTTATAATGTTTTTCCTTGTATCTTTCTTTGTTACTAGATGCTTATAACAAAGTACAAACAGGGCCATGATTGCAATCATGACCCTGTTTGTACTTTGTACTAGTACCTACATATAATTAAGAGACTAATCAAATATCAACTCTTAATATAAAATAACTTTAAATGAGGTCCACAATGCACATTGAGGGCAAAATGACAAGGTTCAAGCAGGAAACCTACTTCTATTGTTAGAATAGCTTAAATGGTGTTGACACAGCAAACAAAGAACATTCAAAGCATGTTTAACCTTTATGCCGGTTTATAAAGGTGAGATTTTAGAAAATAACAATATATTCTATGTATATAATAAAAAATATCTATATATGTAAGTATATAATGTATTAAATATATCAGTCATCTAGTACCCATAACACAAGCTTTGAGTAGCTTACTTTGGGGCTAGATGGTGCTGTGTGGATTGTTCAGCATTATTTATTATTTGTTTATTATTTTGTTTTTAGATGATCTATAAATTCCTTGGATCTGACAGATAAACCGATAGCTCTTTCAAGACAAAATCGACTTCAAATGCATTGGAAAGTACACTCATACTACAATATCTCAAAAACTGTTCGTCAGATCTGACTCAAATTTAAATGGGACCACTTTATAAGCACCAGTTTTCGATAAAAAAAGAATCATCCAAATCGGTCCGCTAACAAACAAAAAACAGTAGAATTGAGTACCCTCCTTTTTAACCAACTTCAAAAAAGGAGGTTCTCAATTCGACTGTTGTTTTTTATTTTTGTTACCTACCCTAAGTACCTATAAATTTCTACTGGGTGGACCGTTTTCGATGTTTCTTTTTTTAATAAAAAGCTGGTGCTTCATGTGGTCCCATTTAAGTTTGAGTTAGATCTGGATGAGAAGTTTTTGATTTATGACAGTGCATTTAAAGTCAGTTTTTTCCGTGGAGTTATTTGAAGTTGGCTATAAAAATGTACACTGCTCACACTGCAAGTAGCAGCTAAAATGAACTCCTATGTAGGTACATACTAATCTAGAGTACCTACCCACTTAATAGGTGACAGCTTTATAATGCTTTTGAGATTGGGTTAGTTTGTTTCTACTATATTTCGCTATTATGTTTTAATATACTTATTGTACTATAATTCTTAAAAGTTTCTAATATATATAGATACTTATAGATTTTCTTTGCTGTACTTTAATATTACTTCATAGTTTTTAATAAGTATTAAGTTTTTCTTTAGGTAGGGAACTATGCAAGAAAAATAAATCTTTAAAATTATCAAATTTTATATGAACTTACTATTATTTTATTTTGGCTAGATTGGTAAAAACCTTTTCATTTTGTTTTGAGTGTGAACAGTTTAAAACCACTATTATTTTAGCCCTCATCTTTAGGAAATCTCCATGTGGTAATTAGTATGTGGAGTCATCCATCAGGCACGACGCTTGATTGTCTGCCCCTTGGGTCATGTTCAATTAAATCTCATTTAAAATCGTGATAATTTGCAAAAGAAGTCCCCAGTTTGTTTGTCACGTGCAGTACCTACTCAGTATGTTAGGTACCTACCTATATTACTTACTACATCTACCCCTAGGTCGAGACATGTGACGAACACTCCGGTTTATGTACAATGTACCATTGCATTGTTATTTAAATACCTAGGTAGGTAATGTACAATATTTTAGCGTACAGCCAAAGCGTACCACATACGACGTATACCACATGAAATATTATACGCCTAGGTACCTAGTACCTATGTATGTCCGTCGTCTGTGATGCGTTAGCTCACAGAAAAATAAATCTTTTTCTGTTCCGTGCGTTGGCTAATGAAGCTAGCCACACCACAACACTTATCCCTACTAGGTACGTAGCGAAAGAAAAAGCGTAGCGATTCGTCAAAGAAAACCTTTTCCAATAGGGTTTAGGTCTACTACTACCGATTTTCGTCGATACCGACTTTTCGGTAGGTACCGCAATATTTTTGTTATTGAATTTTTGGGGTAAAATATAATTTGATCTTTTTCTTTTTTCCGTTAATAGTCCCTGGTTTTATGACTGTTTTTCTCTATTTTTGACTATCAGAATGTGCGTGGGCTACATAGTAGGTACCGAACTTATTTTTCCGTGTTCATACGCCTAAACAGGTTTAACTATGGAATACCAATCAAACAAAACCTATTAACCCTGACGTAGCCGTTTTGGTACGATTCGCTGCCACCTAAATTGCTATTTTAGCATAGTAAGGTCTCTCTGTCTTGTCTTCGACCAAGGTACCCAACCGATTATTGTACTTACCTCATCACACTAAATCTTAATTTTTTTTTAATACGATAGATTTTGTGGTTTTTAGGTCTTCAAAAAGTTAGGTACCTACCTATAGGTGGTACCTACGAAAAACCTACTACTAACCTACGTAAAATCTTGGTAAAGACCAAGTAAAGCGGATTCCGCTTACTAATACGTCCAGACTTCCTCAGAATAGTGCGAAGAAGATTTAGCATATATTTGCCAATTTTTAACCGACTTCCAAAAAAGGAGGTTCTTTATTCGACTGTAGTTTTTTTAACCGACTTAAAAAAATGGAGGAGCTTCTCAATTCGACTGTTATTTATTTATGTTTGTTACTTCTAAAAAGGGAGGAGGTTCTCTATTCGTTTGTTACCTCATAACTTTTTATTTAGTGGACCGATTTTTGCTATTCTTTTTTTTAAATCGATAGATGGTGCTTGTCACGTAAGTCCCATTTTAATTTGAGTCAGATCTGACGAGTAGTTTTTGAGTTATAGTAGGTAAGTAGCATGAGTGTATTTTCCAGTGCATTTGAAGTCGTTTTTTCTCGAAAGAGATCCACGATCAAGCGATAGTACGCGAGCAAATAAAATAATTGAATTCGGAATTGCGATGTGAATTGACTATTGACTATGACTGTTCCAAAGAAAGCCAAGCATGTTCTTTTGATGTGATGTGACACATTTGTGGTGTAGGCACCCATCCACCTATTTAGCACGTTTATTTTGTTGGTGACGTTAAAATGATAATTTATGCGTAACCCACGCCACGTTACGATCAACTATAGGTACATAATCCAACAGCAATGTCAGTCAAACATCGTAGGTCGGCGCTTGAACGACTTAAGTTGTTTCTAATAACTGCCGTACAAGTGAATTGTTAACCGGTGAATTTAAATGAAATGTGAAGTGAAATAAAACGACAAATACGAAATATAGCAAGGTACCTCTGTCTACCTTGGCTGCTGTCAACGGCCCAGGTATTTAGGTAAGTTGAATTGAACAATAATTTTATAAAAATAGTAGGTACCTACTTGTAGGTATTAGAATAGGTACCTATGTGATGATCAAATGACAGATCAGCAGTCCACTGGTGAACATAAGCCGGGGTGGCCAAGATATCGATTTCCAGGAGGAACAGGTTTAGGCCTTCTCCATCAACCTATTACCGACTTTGCGCGTTTTTTCTATAGTAGGTACCTATATTGTTAAGCGTGCATTATTGAACAATGCAATGTTAACTTAGATTCCTCAAAATACGCTATACTGATTCTAGGTACGTTCAAAATTATGTACCTACCTAAACCTAGATACCTACCTACCAGTGATGATGGGCCGAATCGTGATTTCAACGAATATGAATGTTCGGTAAAAAGTTTACCTACCTAACGAATAATTCGGTAGTACCTATTGCGCCCCAGAACCTCCAACCTCCAAGACTTGCAGCACTTGAACAGCTAGATTTCGTTAGACTTTCTTCTCAGAGATTAATAATACAATTTTTTTTTACAGAGCGCTAGTAAATAATACTTAAATGTATACTCTTAGTTAATGGATGTTTGAAATATCAGTCATCTTTATGATTTTTTTTTATCGAGAAAATTATCATTATTTACGTTTCTATCTTCACACAGTGCTCGAGTACATGTTCAATTTTAAAGTTTCGTTTTTTTCATGTATTTTTTTACATTTTAGTAGATTTACAGCTGAATATACTTGCCTTAATCTTCGTTTCATTGAAAATTATCAAGTTGATGCACATCGAGCCCATGATCAGTCCTCCCATTGTGCTTTTCAGACTAACCACATTCAAATAAATAAATGGCTGATGCTCATATCTATCACCTTTAGTCCTGCAATAACGAACGAAAATTATAATAACGAAATAAAAGTTACCTACCTTGGGCGATTTGGCGTTTTATGTAAGGGAAGGATGCTATGAAATGAAATGAAATGAAATGAAATGAAATAATTTATTTGCGTAAAGTATGGTACATATTTGATTATGACCTATGGTTAAAGAACCTCACACTTCGCTGGAAAAACCTAGCATGCAAAATTATTAACACATTTTCATAAAAATACAATTTAAATGAATGGGCCACCTAACTTTATAACCGCCATACATATGTCTAATCTACGGTATAAAGTAGGTAAAAGTGATAAAATGAAACCAGTTAGCTATTTTTATTTCCTAAGACCTTTGTTTACAATAATCAACTGCACAAACGATTCACTTTTTGATAGGTATAAACAAGCAAATCTATAGCTTGTAACAAAAGTTCAAAACATCATAAGTACCTAAGTATCCCCTAGGTATAATGTTCAGAAATAATGTCTGGAATTTTTATTTTATTCGGTAGGTATCTGCTACCCTTTAAAACTACGCAACGGATTTTGATGCATATTTTTTTAATAGATAGAATGATTCAAGAGGGAGGTTTATTTGTATGTATGTATTTATATGTATGCATTGCATTTATATGTATGTATGCATGATATGTGCACCCGTGCGAAGCAGGGGCGCGCGGGCTGGTCTCTAGTGTATTAATATTTCTTACACAATTATGATGTTTGTAGTGTTTACTAATTTTTTATTTTGCGGCTTGTGCTTATATTGTTATGATGAAAATGTATACCTAATTTTGACACATTTTGATGTATACATATTTTGAACGTTAGAATCAATTAGCGTATTTTGAAGAATTGAATGAATCATTATTAAGAAAAGTTAAAACTGTTTACATAATAATGCACGTGACGTTATGTACTACCTACTGATACTCTAATTGACTAGAATGTTGTAATACAGCATTTGTAATGATTTATTGAAGTCTATACCTAGGTAGGTGCATGTCATGACAATGTTGTAACCTTTGACTCAACAGACCTGATAATACTGATAGCTTCATCCTACTCTGATTGGATGTTTTATTTGTAGTCGTAACACTGATATCATTCATTTGGCTAACAAATAATGCAATTAACCCACGGATTTCCTTATTCTTTGAATCATGACTGTTTAGTTAGTACCTAGTCTTGCGTATAATAGCACAGCTGTAAATTCATTAATTTATATGGATTATAATGTCGTTTGAAAAATGTGTATTGTCCACTCTGAAGGGCAATTTTAGCAGTGACACGCAGATACCAACAGTGACCTTCCAGAATGGATCTTTGGAGTGTGAGCAGAACGTGGCCTTATCGCTTACTCCAAAAATAGTTGTAACCTGCACCGAACATGATGAAATATCCTCCAGACAAATAGCTAATAATGATAATTATATCTCATTTCTCGAACGCCAGGACATCAGACGGAGTAGTTCAAGTAACGATTTCAGAAAAGAGTTTACGGAACCGCAGTTTCTAAGGAGATCGTCAAGCTGCATTAGCTTCCATAGTGTAAAGTGAGTACCTACTGGGAACAATGCTCAGCTCTGCTTAAACACATTATTTTTTTATTACCTAAAATACATTTGTAATCTTCAAAGCCAGTCAGGAACGATTAAAGAATCCTGCGTGCATACAGGAAAATCTTTTCACCACACTGTTTCAAAAATGAAACTAGTGACACGACAAGAAGAACAGGAAAATTAAGAACAATTGTTATCTCTGTGTTTTTGATTGTCTGGTACTACTAAACCGAATTATTCATCGCAGATACACAAAAATAAAACATATAACAAGAACATAAAAACCGGCACCCCAGACAAGTAAGCAAATTAGGCTTTAAACAGGTTTCCGCTTCAGAGAAATAATGGGATGTGACGCAGTTGGACCCAGTCACCTGCGTCATAGCATCCTAACTAATATTATAAATGCGAAAGTAACTCTGTCTGTCTGTCTTTCTGTCTGTCTGTCTGTTACGCTTTCCCGCTTAAACCTCTCAACCGATTTTGATGAAATTTGGCACAGACAATCTTTAGACCCTGAGAGAGGACATAGGCTACCTTTTTGCGAAAAGTACGCAGACGAAGTCGCGGGTACCAGCTAGTATTCTATAATCAAACCAGATAAGCTAATGAAGGAGGAAACCAAAATGCACTTTTAAAACGAAAATCAAATTAGATTGGTTGCAAGTGGCTTGAGAAATCGATTGACAAAGATATAACGCAAATTGTACCTAATCTAAGATCTTCCGCGATTAGTCACATTAGGTAATGGAAGTGATAAATAAAGTAGATTATTGGTATTCGAGAACAAGTCAAGTATAGCAACCCAGATCAGAGCAATTCAGATCCTATGAAAACAAACACTTCTGAAAACAAAATAACTTATCAAAGGTCAATATATAACAATCCAAGGGCTTTGCTTTTATACGCGGCATCGAAATACCATAGAGATCAATGTTATTTACTAAGCGAATGAATTCAACCTTGGTCTCTCGCTTTTTATTTCACGGAAGCCGAACTTTTTATTTTGCTTGAATAATGAAGTACCTACGGATTTTAAGACCGTATTATGTAGATTTACAAGATATATTAATTATATTATTGGTTTATTATTCAGTTTCGTTTCGTAAGCACTCATAAAGGACAGAAAATTTGGCATGTTGCGCACACGATGTGCGTTTATGTCTTTTGCATGTAGAATAAATTCGCCAAGATACAAACGTCCCCGGAGCGGCGGTGGGGCTAATAGTTGTATACAGTTTTAGTAGCGTTCGTCCTAATTCAATTTTTGTATTTTTTTAAGCATTTATTCTTAATTTATTGGCTTGGTAATTGTTATGTATCTAATTAACGAGCGATGAGCGGGAATACCCGATTCTTGAAAAAGTTGAAAAGTATTATAATAAAAAATATTAGCATAATGCCCAAATTAGGATTTGAACCCACGAGTGTGTGAGTGTGATATGGAGATGTGCTCATTGAGAGTCATCATCATTTTCCTGCCCTTATCCCACGGTAAATGGCGTCGGCACAACAGGTTTCCTTCTTCCACTCGTAAAAACTCATAAAAAACAGACAAGAACCTACCTATAGGTACCTCACATTTTCTTGACTTATATTATTACGAAATCGGTACATACTTAGTCTTTTTCCACTGTCATTCATATATTTTTCCTCTTTTTAATTTTTAAGTTAGATATTTGTATCTTTAATGACTGCGTTGTTAATCCAATCAAGAGCGGTTTCGAGTGTTGACGCAAACTATATAGACGGAATCAGAAAAAACGGCTTTTCGATCGAAGTCTGGCTGAGTACCTCGCCATGCGTCGTGCTTGAAACACGCTCCCAGCGGACAAAGCACAGGGTCATTAAGTTACTTCCTATTATTTACATTACTTATTTCTTAATGCCCATTCTCGCGCATTTTATAAATAACTACAGTGTCTCTCTAATCAGTATTTATTTCGCTCGTGCGTTTAAAAATAAGACCTTTTTTTTGTCCTCGAGATTTGGGTTTTCCGCATCCCCATACGAACAGGTTTTTGAATGTTGTAGATCCCTTGTGAAGTGAGTGTTTTCTTGTCCCATCAGGTCATTCGCGATTCCGGACGGGCTAGTGATGGACCCATTAGCGCCCACCGCGCTAGCGGTCTCCACAGAGTTCATGGACCGAATCGGCAGCGGCCTGACCTTGCTACGGGAGCATGGGAAAAAAGTTCAAAAGGTAGGCTTCCAAGTGTGAAGTACCGTGTAAAAAGTAAAAAAAAAATTGATGTTTTTCGACAAAATCATGATTCTGTAATGTTTCGAGATAACAAATAACAGTTAAAAGGTGTCGCTATATCTCTCTTCATTCTGATTTGAATGTTTGATGATGATGAAAAAATCAATACTGCTATTTGATTTCTATTCTTAGGTACCTATACCTGTCAATATTTACATAAAAATATTAATATATTAATGGGAACCGATAGCTACTCGGTAATCTAAACGGATTGTTGAAATGCAATACAACAAACAACTGCTTCTGACAATATGTAATTTGGTGTATTGAGGCTATTTTCTTATCTGCGATTGAGGCATAGGTATTAAATTATTCTAGTACACTTTCGATGATTGCACTATTTACCCATAGCGATGCCGAGTCGATTAGAAATATTTTATTGTTTTTTTCATTCTTAGGTAAACATCACATCTCTTAAACCTCTCCGTGTTTAATGTACATGTCGGTACCTACTAACTATGCTAATTAAGTTAACGTATTGTATTGTTCAATATTTCATACCTAATGCACCTACCTGCTTTGTTCGAATTGAATCACCCAGTATTTTTATTTATTTATTGATTAGTTACAAAACATGATTCAATTAAACAGGCATGTACTTACCTACCAATCAATTATTCAATTCGTTTCATCGCAGTTGTTTTTTTCAGTATGTTTGGAAAAATCGAAAATTCGACATTCTGAAGAAGTCATGGAGCTCGATAGTGAACGTAGTGCTAATCGAAGCCAAAGACTTGCCAGATGGAACGACAGGGAACCTCTACTGTAAATTCAAGTAAGTTTCTTTACATATTTCTATAAAACAGCACTGATTTACAGAAAGTAAATCACCAAGAATGGCCAAATTTATTGGTGAAATGTACAAAATACACCCTAAAAACCAAATACTAATAACTAACGATTAAGCAGTAGCTCACTCAACAGATCCGAATCTGCATGGAAGGTAGAATCACTTCGAATTTCAAAAGAGCATGGTTATTATTTCTATTGCACATCATTATTGGATACGTATTTGGTTTCCTGAAGTAATGGAACTTTTATATAAATAAAGAGAGAGAACACGGAAATAGGTAGGTATAGTATGTCAAAACATAACAAATTAAAAATTTTACATAGGTACATACACAAACAAAACAATAACTTACAATGGGTAGTTGATACAGCAGTATATAAAGAGACAGTACGATTTTAGTCGTTACATCCGTTACATAGTGTCCATTCCACCAAAGGTTGGCTTGGCTAGAAGTGAGAGAGAATTTAGAGATCCCTGCCGATCATCAACAATAGATGCAAAGGGCTCTTTATTTACCTACTAAGATCTTATAGCAAATACGGACCGAGCAGCAGGTTGACGAGTTGCTATATTATGATTTATACAGACTATAAAAAGGTGCAATCCATAACACAGAACTGCGCTCACAGACACAAATCACAGACGTAGCTTCGAAAGCCGCTAAGCTGAAGTGGAATTGGGCTGGTCATGTCGGCCGTATGCCAGGTGAGCTGTGGGCAAAGATAGCCACTGATTGGCATCCTGACACAGCTAGAAGGCGACGCGGCCGACCAAAACGGAGATGGAGGGATGAGCTCGATGTTTTCCTGACGGACTGGGCAAACATAGCCCAGAGGGGTTATCATGAGTTTGGTGCCGATCGTGGATCGCAACGATCTACACCGAATTTCAAGGAAATTAAACAACGGCATCTAGTGTATTCTTTGATAAGCTTAAGTGAAGCTTCTCAAAGAATGCGAATAATATATAATATTTATAATAGGAATAATGATAAAAATAACAAGAATTTATTAGGAATATAAGAATAATATATAATATTGAATTTCCTTAAAATGCGGTATCTATCGGCGTGATCTACGATCGATCGCGGTCGGCACCGGAACTCATGATAGGCCCTCAGGATCGCGATGTGTGGAAGGAATTGGGGGAGGCCTTTGCCCAGCAGTGGGACCCGGAGGGCTTATAATAATAATAATAAAAAGGTGCATGACTGTCTCAAATTACGATCCTCAAACAATCAAGACGTGTTGGTAGGTTGAACTTGGTCTGAAGATGAGACGAGACGACATTATAGGGATTGAAGTCCACACAGACACACAGCCTGTTCGTGTTTTTCTTTCTTATAAAGTTCAGCTATAAGTTGTTCTTGAATCTGAATGATATTTGTTATAAGAAATTCATTTAAAAACTCTAGATACACTTAATATTTATTATTACGTGGAGTGATACATTAAAATACTGTAGTTACAACTTTTTTACATTGTTTAATTTCCAAAAAAATCCGGATTTTTCGGATCACGGATCTACGTAATTCTAATTTGTGTTGTCAATGATAAGTATTAATAAGCTTACAATGTAATTAAAAGAGGTGAAATATTACAAGGTCAACTAGATTAATAAAAAATACACATAAAATTTGTAGCACCGGGCCTCACGATAAAAATAATTAAATAATAGGTCTAATACAATGTTTGAAAATAAGATACAAATTTTACTTCAAGTAAATATAAAATTATATAAATTACGTATGAAATCATGTGAAAAAAATTAAACAAACAAATATGAATCATGAGATATAAGACCTACGTACCTACATATTATTATATCAATAGGACATATTATTATAATGTATTGGTACTTTGGTAGGTACTAAACTATATAATAGGTAGCCTGGAATATTTTTAGGTACCCTAGGTACATTGTAACCCTGGTACCTACCGTACAATAAAAACTGCAGCCGGGTGATATTTTAAATAATTTCAAAGAATTAAAAAGTAATTACCTGCGACAAAAGTTCGGCTATCTAAAATTTTGTATTTCTTTTATTCCATTGTTATCTATATTACTATAAACTTATTGTTATAGATTAGGAAATGAAGACCACAAATCGAAACAAGTACCGAAGTCAAAGCCGATGTGGTGTGAAAAATTCAACCTCCACATCTACGAAGAAAATTGTCTCGAAGTCACAGTCTGGCATAAAGGAAAACAGAAGAACTTTATGGGAAGGTGAGAGGAAAGATTGTTGCATTTTACTTTTTTTTTGTTTCTTTAAAAAAAATACTCTTATTTAAAAATAAGTACTTAGAAACCTACGCAGGAACACATTGCCTACACCTAGGTAGGTATATGTTATAAAATACTGCATTTCTAATGCATTTTGTTTAAATGAAGCCGGGTTTTAAAATACAATCGGAGTTTAAACAATGGAACGGAATAGGTGTCACCTTAATACATTTGACTCTAATTCCAAAATAAAATTTAAATTATGTTAGTCATCCACAGGCATAGGGACTGCATAGGAAGGTAGTTCTCATTTAATTAAAGCTTAAAATGAATCGTTGTTTTTTTCTGATTCAACAAAATCAATAATAATAAAAATATTGATAAAAAAAAATTTTACTTCGACTGAAAATTTGATTGATTTACTGAAAATACTTTATTGCACATAAAAATAACAGTACAAAGGCGAACTTAATGCTATAAAGCATTATCTTCCAGATAACCTTTGTGTATTGTGGACATAAGATGTGTCAGTAGTGCAAATTTGCACCGCGTATCATTTTTAAGATGCGCAGAATTAGTGCTCCAATAGTCAAATTTAATTTATAAATATATTCTATTAATGTCTTCAATTTTTTGCAATACACTTCCTATGTATTTGTATATTTTGTATTGTAAACTGATGAAATATTCTAGTCTTAATTATCATGGCGCGAACTAATATAGTCACGACCGTATCACAACATACACACATCATCATCATCATCTGACTACATTAAACACATAACATAGGTAATTTTATTTAATACTTTATTGCACTAAAAACAGAGTACAAAAGGCGAGCTTAATGCTAGACAGCATTTTCTACCAGGTAATAATAGATAGGTAATGAATGTCGTTTGGCCAGTATCTGCTTAGAATTTTAAGATGGCTCAAAATGCTTTTATTCAAACACAATAGGCCAATATAGATAGGTAACTTTATCAATCGTGTCGGACGGATAAAACCAATTTGTTCAAAAGATAGTAGATATCCTAATGGATACCTAAGATGAGTTTAATGAGATGAAAAAACTTCACGTCCTTGATTTTCAAATGGATTTTCAAGTCTTCAATTTTACCAAATGCTGAGTAAAAAACACATTGTAAAAAATTTATATTTAACCTACTATTTTTCTTGTGCATTAATGCATCGTACAATCTTAAAATAATATGGTACCAACTTCTGGGAAATAGTACGGGGCTAGTCTAGTTTACCATAGGTTATTTTGCATTGTGTTGTGTTTTGTTAAATTGTTTCTGGGTTTCTAAAATCATTTTCTTTAGTGATTTTCAAATTTCCATAAACAATGTCATGTCACGATTCAAGAAGGATATTCACCTTTTGTTCATTGTTCTGTCGTTGACCATCTTATTTTTTCTAAATAATGAGTAAAGTAGATATAGCATTGGCACCTACTATTTTACTTACAATGAGTATTCCGTACTTGACGAGCACAATTTTTCATAAGTGTTTGAAAACCGTGAATATTTTTTTAGGTAGGTAATTTTAGTTTACATAGCAATCAGTTTTCACCTAGCATTATAATACCTACGTAACTATATTACGTACGTACTTAAATTTATTTAAGATTAGCAAGATTAGCTTTATTTAGGGATAGCCAATAGGCTAGACTATCCCTAAATATAATTCAGACATGTATTATATTTTTATCCTTTTGCAAACTGGTTGCTATAAGCTCTATTTCATACAAAACGATGATCAAAATGTATGATACATAATCATACCTAATGCTGCTTCGAGATAAGTATAATTATAATTAGCTATATTTTTATCCATATAATAAATAAGGCCGGTACTAAAATATCCTTGATATTGTCATAGATTTGAGTTTGCTATATAGACGGTTCAAGACTGCTATTTTATATTTAAATTTGTTTTGCTAATGAGCTGTCAGGTGTATTTTTTATACATACTTATAAGCTTTTTTTAAATACTTCTATAGAATAACTTAAAATAACTAAATTTTTGCATGAAAAAACCGACTTCAAATGCTCTGGAAAATACACTTATCATCATACTACTTTAACTCAAAAACTACTCGTCAGATCTGACTCAAATTTAAATGGGACTACATCACAAGCACAGCTTTCGATTAAAAAAGGATCATCAATATCGGTCCATCCACTAAAATAACAGTCGAATTGAGAACCTCTTCTTTTTTAGAAGTAGGTTGATAAGATAAAATTTTATAGAAATTACAAGCTCGACAGAAGCTCACGCCAAGCTAATGTCATAAACAGAAACATTTAATTTCTATACAATTTTATCTTTCACAGAATAAGACACCCTGCCTTGATATGATATTGACCACAACTATGATTTCCTAGGTGTTTGATAGATCTGTCTCGGCTGGACAAAGAGAAAACACACGATGTATGGCAGGAGCTCGAGTGCGGGTTCGGTTCCCTGCACATGCTGGTGACAGTCAGCGGCGCGGCAAGGAGCCTGGCGGTCGATAGCGTGCCTACAACCACTGGGGCACACGTTCCACCGACCA
Source organism: Plemyria rubiginata (assembly GCA_963576535.1). Classification (NCBI taxonomy): domain Eukaryota; kingdom Metazoa; phylum Arthropoda; class Insecta; order Lepidoptera; family Geometridae; genus Plemyria; species Plemyria rubiginata. The sequence goes on along the minus strand of OY754908.1, from coordinate 7,230,082 downwards.
CAGATGACTTTGTAAGTACTTCAATCTAGCTGGTGTATTCTAGAAGTATACACGGTGTAACTGGAGGGGTGTACCATCGGTGGCAGGGCGATGGGAGACCTTCCATACCTATCGATTGAACCCAATGTATGTTCCGTGAATTTTCATAGTTTCCGAGTTAGGTATTTGTTTCTGAAGTTTCTACGATGAAAGATTCTAAGAATTTTCCACCTCGTTGTCTTTGAAGGCTGATTTTAGCCAAAGTAGCCCATTAAGTACTATTGTTTTTGATGATAATGAAAGTTAAGAATCTGGACAAATTTTGAAACTTTTTGAATTTGAAATCATTTTGGTATGAGGTTTGTATGGGAAATGGCCTTACGCTGGCCCCTTAAAACTACTTACAACCCATGAAATCACATGTTTATATTTTTTATTTAAAGTTGAAAATTTTAGTCATAATTTCATCGCACGTAATTTAGTCCCTTTACACCAATATTTTCATATCTTTCATCAAAGTTACGAAGCTAATAATTTTAAGCTATAAGTACAATTCATGAAGATATAGTTGCAAACATAAAATCTAGAAAATTCTCAAATTAAATTTATTTTTTATTAATTTAAATTTTAAATTAACTTCTGAAAAAAAATCATAACTCGAAAACTATGAAAAATTCGCGGAACATACATTAGGTTTAATCGATTGGGAGGGCCTCCACCGCCCTGCCACCGATGGTATGAACATTGACAGTGAAAACTCTAAAAAATTAACAAAAACAATACTTGATTGATACATAGAACGTCACCCAAATCGAGCCATATGGCTTTAGATGTTTTTTTTCCGTATTCCCATAACCATATTACAGGGTTTTGTGTGTAGACGCGATACAGCTTGAAAGTAATAGGTAACACATCTGCCACACGTAACTTATATAATTTAAACAATTATGCAGCGTCCCTCCTTATTGCACATGACTGTATTCAATAAACATGTTCAATGGTAGGTTTGTATCTTTTGCATAAAAAGTAGATCAAATATAAAATGCTGTTTATCAATGTTTTTATTGTGTAGGTAAAGGTATATACAAAAGAAGAATAAAAATATTACAAGGTTCATCTTTGTTCTCTCTCATTTCTTTTAATGTTGACTACTTGCATACGATACTACACAGTAAAAAATGGTAGGTATCTGTTGGAATGTATATTTTCTGCAAACGCCTAATTGACGTCAAATACATACGCTATTCCGAGATTTCCTGTTTTCCTTGGAAGGTGAATGCGAAGTATTTTAAAAATGTACAAGAATCCGGCGAAAGTATTGATTTGAGCGCTGTTATTGTGCTACCGCATAGATTCGAAGGAAAAAGGTGCTTCTAAAACTCCAAATACTAGAAAGCGAAGAAATTCGGACTGAAGTCTGATTTAACTTTCTTTTTAAATGATCTATCAATAAAACAAAACAATAACATACATACATACATACATACATAAAATCACGCCTATTTCCCATAGGGGTAGGCAGAGACCACGGATTTCCACTTGCTACGATCCTGACATACCTCTTTCGCTTCATTCACTCTCATAACATTCTTCATACATGCTCGTCGGTTTAGGGTACTCTTGATCTGGCCTTTCTCTAGAACATCTTCTATCTGATCTAGATAGGTCCGCCGAGGTCTTCCCCTCCCAACAGTCCCATTCACACTCGCCTGATGCACCTTTTTCGTCAATCTTCTTTCATCCATCCTCTCTACATGCCCAAACCATCTTAGCATACCTTTTTCTACCCTCATCACTACGTCTTCTTGCACTCCACATTTCTCTCTGATCACACTATTCCTCATTCTATCACTCAAATTCACACCACACATACTACGTAACGCTCTCATTTCTACTGCATTCACTCTACTCTGATGTTTTTTCTGCCATACCCAACTTTCACTACCATACATTAATGTCGGCACTAACACTCCCCTATGTACAGCCAGTCGTGCCTTTTTAGACAGTTTCCGGCTGCTCATAAACGTGTGTAGCGCCCCATTCACTCTATTTCCAGCAGTCACTCTCCTTTCAATATCACTATCATGCTTCCCATCTCTCGTAAACAAAGTCCCCAAGTATACAAATTCATTCACTTGTTCCACTCTTTCTCCACCAATCAAAATATTACATTCTGTCAGACATTCATCTCTTTCAAATACCATAATTTTCGTCTTACTAACATTTACTTTCATTCCTTTTCTCTCAAAAGCTCCAAGCATAATTGTTACCATCTCCTGTAACCCATCCGCTGATGACGCAAGTATAACCTGGTCATCAGCATAGAGAAGACATTTGACGAGTAACTCATTCATTCTTAACCCACATTCACTATCTTTCAAATCTTGCAAACAACTATCCATGAATAGATTAAACAACCATGGAGACGCTACACATCCTTGTCTAACACCCTTTTCGATGCTAAACCATTCAGTGTATGACCCATTTATCCTAACGCAAGCTCTAGAATCCTCATAGAGAGATTTTAGAGCCTGAATCAGGTTGTTGTCTACTCCATACGCAGACAGCACCGACCACAGTTCATTCCTCATCACTTTGTCATAGGCCTTTTCCAAATCTACGAAAGCGCAATAGACCTTCTGACCCTTGGCCAAAAATTTCTCGGCTATGCATCGTAAGGAAAAGACCTGATCCGTACATCCCATACTCTTTCGAAATCCCGCTTGTGCGTCCCATATTTTCTCATCGGTTTCTTTCACAACTCTTTCAATCAACACTTTTGCATACAGCTTGCTGACAACGCTGAGTAGGCTAATGCCTCTGTAGTTTTTGCAGTCTTGTTGCGAGCCCTTACCCTTGTATAGCGGAACTATGACGGCCTTGCACCAATCGCTTGGCACTCGACCGGCACTCCAGCACAAATTAAAAAGGCGGCACAACTGACTTGCTACTACGCCATGTCCAGCTTTCAGCATTTCTACTGTAATCCTATCATATCCTGCAGCCTTTCCTGATTTCATACCTTTCAATGCTTTCACTATTTCATTCATGCTAATTCCGCTTTCATCAATGGTTTCATTCACAACTAAGGTAGGCACTCGTGCCTCCTCTCTTTCGAACAAACTTTCAAAATACTCTTTCCACCTTTTTAACATGCATTCTTCACCTTTCACTACGTTGCCGTTTTGGTCTCTGATCGAGTTCAGCTCAGATCTCTGGGATTTTCCTCTGGCTGAACGGATGGATTTCCAGAAAAACTTAATGTTCGTCCGGAAATCGTCAGATAACCTCTGGTCAAACACATCCTTTTGCTCTTCTTTTTTTCTTGCAATCACTTCTTTCACTAACATCTTTAACCTTTTATATTCGTTCTTAGATTCATCCACATTTTCATTCGTCGCCTTCTGCATTCTTTGGTTAGCTCTGACAGATAGCCAGTCTAACCACGCTTTCTTTTTCTCACATACAACCTTTTGCACATCTTTATCCCACCAAACTTGCTTCATCTTTTGTACTTTTCTTCTTTTACTCACACCGCATACTTCAGATGCCACACTCACAACCTTTTCCTTAAATACCTTCCATAACTGTTCAATATCACAAATATCATCAGAATCATTAAAACTTTCAACCAATTTACTTTTATAATCATCTTTCACTTCATCATCTTGCAAATTTTCAACTTTTATTCTTTCCAAAACATTTGGGGTTCCCCGTACTCGATGCCGCCAACCTTTAAAGAGACCACTTATTCGGCTCATTACCAGAAAGTGGTCTGAATGGATGCCGACTCCGCGATAAACCCTAGTGTCTTGGACATTCTTTCTCATTCTTTCATCCACTATCACAAAATCAATCATACTTTTCCTGACATTCTTCGCTTCTCTTGTATACATGTGGATCCTTTTGTGGTCAAACATAGTGTTTGTCACACAAAGGTCCCATTCCAAACAAATATCCAGTAAACTTCTACCATTATCATTCACTCTCTCGTCACCATACATTCCTAGAACACTTTCATACCCATCACGCTTCACTCCAACCCAACCATTAAAATCTCCTAGCATTATTATCCTTTCATTATCCTTACATATTTTTAAAACATCTCTTAAACTCTCCCAAAACTCCTCTCTTTCTTCTCGTGCTTTCTGTGACGTACCCGTACCAGTGTCTGTAGGAGCATATACCCCAACGACAAAGATACGGGATAGCCCGACTTTCATTCTGATCCAAAGCAGTCTTGCACTCACACATTCAAACTCGTTCACACAGTCAGCCATTCGTGCGGAAAGTATGACACCAACTCCCTGGCAGGCTCTGGCGGTACTGGGTACCCCAGACCAGTACGCTGTGTAGGTTTCGTGCTTGGTGGTGTCACATCCTTTCCGCTTCGTCTCATTCACGCATAACACATCTATTCGACGTTCATCCATCATCTGATACACCTCACTCAACTTTTCTTCCATTCCTCCTCCAACATTCAACGTAGCAAAATGGCTCTCCATGAGCCACTTTTCGCCCCCACGGGAAACGAGGCGTGACGGGTGGCGAACCACGTCGCCGTCATTCGGACGATTAAAATTTTTACGAATCTCCATTGCGTTCCCACGAGTAATAGGGATTTAAAGGTCCACCCCCACAGAGCCCTTTGCGGGGGTAAGGCGGAATAAAAACTGTGTCCTGTGACCACCAACACAGACACCCTCCGTTAGTAACCAGCTTGCCCTCTGGCCACGGATCCATCGGCACGGAATCGGTTTACACCTTGGAATCGGGGTTTATTTCCGGGTATGCTCCCTGATTGTTGGTTTGACTTCGGAGTTTTCCTTCTACTAGATGGATTGCAGAACAATGCTAACGAGGCCCATCTCCCCGGATTTTATTTTGGAGTTTTCCTTCTCCTAGACAGGTTGCAGCACAATGCTAACGAGGCCCATCTCCCCGAATAACAACAATATCAAAATGAGAAAACAATAACAACAATATCAAAATGAGGCCAAGGGCAATACCCTTGACGGGAGAAGGAAAAATGCATCATCAATAAATCCTTTGTGGCTGATCTGTATGCGGTGCGAGAATGGTTCTGATGGCCAGTCCCTGTAACCTTTAGGATCTCTATTCTACCTACTGCATTGAATAAACTAGTGGTCTTTCATGTGGTGTAGGCCGACTAATCTGAGAGGATGGCACGTCTGCACCTAAACGGACGTACGAGTATTATAAATGCAAAAGTTTGTAAGTATGGATGGATGGATGTTTGTTACTCTATAACTCCAGAATGGCTAAACGGATCTTGGTGAAAATTGGCACAGAGATATATTATAGTATTGTTGTTATTTGTAAACTGCTTGGTGAAACTCTTGTACCTACTGCGTTATGCCACATACCATAATTAGGTGATAAAGCAAGTTCTTAATCCGAAGAACATTAAAATTTAAAATAACAACAAGTACAAAAAAAAAGTTGTTAGTTATATCTGTTAAATGAGCGCCGCGCCTTAAACTAATACTGCGACATTGAGACAGACGCGAACGCAAGCGCAAGATTATGTTGTTTTTATACTTCTTATTTTTCTACTACGATGTTAACACATTCAAGTGAATACGGGGAAAAAACCTACCATGTCTACGCAATTTTAAATTGCACTACAACCCAAATAAAATAAAAAAGATACCTACCTACTTATTCCAATCAATTCATAACAACACACAACTTAATACCTATTAGCTTTCCGATAACACACACCTATTAAACTACTTACAACCTACCTACCTACCTAGAATAATATGTACTTAATACTTATACCCATAATGTACTTAACTTATTGTAAAGGGAAAAAAAATGTTTAGTATTACAATGTAGATCTAAGATTAATTAATAATTAGTGTAATAATGTATCTACTTTAGAACCACAGAAAAGAGGGGACTCTTCTAACACAGGTTCAAAACTTAAAAGAAGAGTCCCAACCCTATTCATTACCTCCTTAATTTACAATAAAAACATTTTTGATTTTGATTTTTGATAGTCTGGAATAACACATACCTAGGCTCCCGTGGGAAAATCGGGATTTAAAACTACGCAGGTGAAACCGCAGGGCGCTACTAGTACAACATAATCGCACTATCCCTCCTTTAGCGTTCTTTTTGTGTGACGCGCACTATATTATGATTGAAGTTGAACTGTCATCGGTGTTTAGTTTGAAATGGCTCGCGCAAGGAATTTGAATACAAGTACCTATTCAAATTCTTTGGGTTCGCGTTAATGTCAAGATATTAGATCAATTAGTATCGGTGGATGTACCCACGGAATAGAGAAAACCCTATATTTCTGTGGACATACCATACCGGATATAATAATTATATATTTTTATGTAAATACATAGGTCCTTCGGTATATTAAGACAACACTCAGACATAGAACAAACATCGTAATTCACAAATGTTTGTTATCGGTGAGGATTGAACCCACCACCTAAACAGCGCAGAAGACAGAGCTACTACAACTTAGCAATGAGGGCTGGCAATCAAGATCTATAAATTCTGTAATCTCATCTTTGCTAGCTCTCTGTTTTTGCTGCATTAGACTAATTACAAAGTATTATTCGGCTTATAATGTGCGCGCATCATCGTGCGTGACTCACCTTTACCATTTCCATGGACTTGGACCGCTGAACTGAGATCCGGTTCTTTTCATTACCACCGGAATATTCCTGCAATGCTTTTTATTTCGAAACGAGATTGACGGTTCAAGTTGCTGATGTAAATATAACAATTATATGAATGACGCAGGTAAATCAAATTCAAATTAAACTCAGATATTTCTATTTGGAATTGATGGAAGATTTGTAACAAATGAGGAAGATAATAAGATGTTATTACATAAGCGCTTAGTGATATGGCGCGACTTTACATTGTATTTAGTTAATAGTTTTTTTTTTTAATATATAACTATGTATTATCTCATTATGTTTAAATTTGTATGCTTAGCTTATATTTTATGTTTTCTGTTTTACCCGTGGTGTCCCGCTCAAGGCCCTGGCAGAATACCAGTGCTGCGCTGTTACCTGTGAAAAGGGTAACGGAGCAGCAAATACTGAGCCAGGGACCTATTAGCCCATAATTTACACCATTCAGGAATCTGTTTTTTTTTCTATTATTATTATTTTTTAGTCCATAAATTATTATCTTTTGTTACCTGTCTGTACCTTTTTTTTTTGTTATATTGGGATAATAAATTATTTTTCTTTCTTTCTTTCTTTCTTTAGTGGTAACCAATCAGAGCAGTTGAGGTTGTTTTAAATAATTGTTTTCCAAATTAGCCCTTCTAGTATGTTTTAATGCTTACCTTCGCATCTGAAAATTAATCAGATATATGTAGCTAGGATGAAAAGAACAGAAACTGTTTTCCCTTAGATGGACAAACGTTTAGCAAAAAAGGTTATAGAGAAAAGTGGTACCTAAGCTACCATGATTTGTACCCGTGTATACCCACAGTACCGACTGATAGTTTTCGTCTAACCAATTCTAAAAAGCTGATCAATAAACGGCGATAACTATTTATAATAGTTATTCAAAGCGTCATATTATAACGGTAGGTTAACCTACTTTGTGTGGTTCAATGACCTTTTGCAGCTAAGATAAAAGTAGAAACCATGATTTATAACTGTCCTCGATGGTAGAAAAATTAACAGGCATTTTGGTACAGAGGTTATCGACTTGTATGTATGAGCTTTCATTAAAAATGAAGGCTATAGAAAACAACCTCTTTGAGGCGTACTTATAATCCTTTCACCACTCTGTTCTGTTTAAGAGCCCTGGCACTGCGCATATACATATATATATACGTATATTTTCGATAAGACAAATCCATTGGTGCAGGATTGGATTCGACCCCACGACCTTACGATCGCTCGCACTAAACCACCCGGAGACAAATCCATTGGTGCACGATTGGATTCGAACCCACGACCTTACGACCACTAGCACTAGACCACCCGGTTCTCTATATGTAGGCCATAGAGGTACAGTGGCCCGATTACGCTAATGTCTGGCAATCGAGCGGGCTTTCAGTTTGACATTTGATTCCCACCCCCACCCTATACAATTGATATTACACTCAAATGTCAAACTGAAAGCCATCTCGATAGCCAGACATTAGCGTAATCAAGCAGGTAAGCACACTATCGAAAACTAATTGTGAGGACATGAAACCTTCCGAACAAAATAGCACCAAGACAAGTGCAACCAAGAAAAGTGCTGTGTGGAAAGTTCACTAATGTTTTTTTAGGTACGTCAGTTGGGGCATTCCTCGAACCGCACCTAAATGGCGGAACGCACCCGCTTCGAAGAAGTACTTGCGTACGCTTCGCCTAGGTGCGGTTCATTTAGGTGCGGTTCGAGGAATGCCTCCGTCAGTTCCCCTATCCGTTAACAAACAATCATGTTATGTGTATATTCCAGTCATGGTATCGTCTGAACAAAGGCTGCAGCGAAGTGGGCCAGCTGACGGTGACAGTGCACGGCGCGCGAGGGTTGTGCGCTCTCGGCATCGGCTGCAAAGCCAACGCATACTGTGTTCTGGAGCTGGACAACTCGCGGCTGCAGACGCACAGCGTTTCCGGCACCTCCGACCCCACCTGGGACAAGAACTTTACCTTGTATGTACCTACCTTTATTTTAGAGGTTCTTAATTCACACACAGCTTTTTTTAATAACGCCGTCGTAACTCTTTCATTTATGAACAACTAGTTGTGCACACCGGTTGGTCCATGAGGAACAGCCTGACTAGGTACTGCAGAAACCTTCTTTCCACTTTTATTCATTGGATTTTGATCGATATATTGGTTTGTTTATGTTCCTTCCAAACACAAATTGTGAACCCCTTTATTTGATTTGTTATTTCATGAACATGCATTATATTAGCATTAAAATAGCTTATGATCTTGCGAATTCGATTGACAGTTTCGATCTATTCCATACAGTATTTTGTGTTTTGACCTAAAAATTTATATAATTATATTTATTTATTTGCAATAAAGACAATACGCGGAAAACCCACAGCCACCCAACCTTGAGCATCCTTTGTCACCTTTCAAACAGAATTGAGAAATCTCAAGGTTTGTTCGCGGTGGGCGTTCCCCACATTAACCACCAAACATAGGTATCAACTGTGCATCAATCTGTATCAGAATAATATGACAAACTTTGTGGTTAGATGACCACTAGCACTTAGCGTTGATTTTACACTGGTTCGAAGAAGTTCAATTCTAGTTACAACTATATTCTCATAAAAACACAAAATAAATTATAACTCTGCAAGGGTTGACCTTAAGGACCTACCGTAGAACATTTTTTTGCAGCTGATGACCCCATCTAACCCCGTTGCTTTTGTTTGATCCACGACTTTTTTGCAACCCTGTATAGATATCTAGATAAATTCTTTTTCAGCGCAGTAAATGACGTCACATCAACACTAGACATCACAGTTTACGATGAATCGTTGATCAACGAGAACTTAGGCAGAATCACGATACCCTTGCTGAGAATAGAGAACGATGAGAAGCGATGGTACGCTTTGAAGGACCGCTCAAAAAAAACAAATGCCAAAGGCAACTGCCCCAGGATATTGCTGCAAATGTCCTTGGTCTGGAACCCTGTGAGTATTCTCTTTATTTTTATAAATTATGATTACTTATGTGGCTAACAACACGTTGGCTAGTCTACCTACGTATATCAATAATACTTACACAGTGAAGGTTTTTACCTTTCAGAGTAAAGTTATCCTTCAGTTACTTATTCCGGAAATATTATAATATCTGACGCACGTTACTCAGATATGGTAAAACCCGCCCTTCGTTTCATTGTGTAAACAAGAACCTCAAGAAACTGTACATACATAGTCTTTGTTATATAACCGATGGCTGCTATTTATATATTAATTTAACGAAGGAATTTACATCAATTAAACACTAATAAACAATGAATTTTCTTGTTGCAAATTAATTTGATAATTAACAAATGTTGTCAATCAAGGACGCTAGTAAATTGATTTATGTCATAAATTTGTGTCGAAGTTTTATGTTTGTCACTTGGGATAAATAATAGGTCCTTGATCAAGTTCTTTTTATGGTACCTATTCTCTTGCTAAACTCAAGATACGTTCAATTCGTATATATATCTATCTACTAGCTGGTACCCGCAACTTCGTCTGCGTACTTTTAATCTCTTCATATCTTTTTTTCGCAATAAAAGGTAGCCTATGTTCTTTCTCAATGTCTAAAGATTGTCTGTGCCAAATTTCATCAAAATCGGTTGAGAGGTTTAAGCGGGAAAGCGTAACAGACAGACAGACAGACAGACAGAGTTACTTTCGCATTTAAATTATTAGTTGGGATATCTATATATATCTATATCTATATAAATATATATAACTCAAAGGTGACTGACTGACTGACATAGTGATCTATCAACGCACAGCCCAAACCACTGGACGGATCGGGCTGAAATTTGGCATGCAGGTAGATGTTATGACGTAGGCATCCGCTAAGAAAGGATTTTGATCAATTCTATCCCCAAGGGGATAAAATAGGGGATAAAAGTTTGTATGAAACTTTGAATTCCTTTGCGCGAGCAAAGCCGCGGGTGAACCCGCGGCTTTGCTCGCGCAAAGGACTGAGCTGAAGCTAGTACGTCTATATACGTCGTATGTGCAAAGAAACCACAATAAAATATATTTTTTGTGCCGAGCTTAAGAAATAATTTGTTTATAGAAAAAAAAATCAACGACAAGAAAGAGGACTTTATACGAAGTACATATTTCTAAAAAAGTATTACCTATATCTTGAGTTTCGCTGGAATTAGACTCCAGCGAAACTCAAGATAAGGTTCAGTCAAATTTAGCTGGTGAACAAAACATCTGGTTTTGCGGGTATTTACACAAGTGTCATGTTAGTTTAGTTTTTTACTATATCCAATTAATTCATACATAGCTAGGTAGGTCCTATTAAACTTGTTTACTTTTGTTGCTCTTCATCTTCCACGTGACTTTACACTTTGTATTTTTATACATGGCATAGGTACTAACTAAGGTGTTAATACTGTTGTGTTTTTAGGTAAGAGCTTCACTACGAGTTCTAAGTCCAAAGGAATCAAAGTACAAAGATTTGAAGAAACCAAACAAGTTTAGCATTCCATTAATTTATAACAACTTGAAGTTCATAAAGGATATTTTCGCGGCTGTTGCTCTTGGAAATGAACATTTTAAGTAAGTAGTTTTTTTTACTATTTTAAGTAGTTCCTACGTCTTACATACAAACAATGGTAGTTATAAGTGATTAAGTCAGTACCTTCTACGACTGGGTGATTTGGAGGACTCGTTAGACTCATTTTCATCATTATCTTTTTTTCTAAAATGACAGGTAGGTACCACCTATCTGAATGCAACATTTTATTTTGCGTTTTAAAGCATTTGTCTGTCAAACCGGACTATAGTTACTTGTCCCGTATTAGTTAGCGACCACTGCATATTTTGCATAAGCTTAGGCATACAGTTTCATTTTCACTTAATCCAAAGATATTTGTATAAATATGTATGAACCATGAAAAATAAACATTCAAACTAACACTTCATTTGTACGTTCGCTCCTCAGAATGAATTAGTCATTACCTAATTGCGAACGACAAAAGTATTTTTATCTCAACATAAGGAAGTTGAACTATATATAGTTTCACGCACTAGCTCGACTAGATTTGTTACTTAGTTTACCTAATTTATTTGTGTTTAACATCTTGTTATGCTTATATGGCTTATATGTATAGGGTTGTCAAATGTGGCCATCATTTTTATGGTTTTTTTGTTAACATTGCAAAGCATAATAAGCAAATCTTATAATTATGGTCACAGAGGAAACGTCATGTTCTTGAAATATTTTTACGCAAATACAAGCAATATAATTATGTTAGTGGCATTTCTGGATGCTAATAAAAAAAAGAAAAAAATTATAAGACACAACTGCTGTAATAATTTAAATTTTTCGGTATCAACAAGAAAGGAAAGCTGGATTTTATTAAAACTTGGGTTTTTTTATGAACTCAGACAACAGAGACCAACCTTAAGCTTGTTTTAAAAAACTTATTAAACCTTTTTTCAGATACCTCTTTGAATGGGACAATCGAGAATTCTCTGCGACGGCGCTGATTGCGTGGTTGACTTTCTGGATGATCTTTCAAATGTGGATGACTCCATTACTGTTAGTGATACCGTTTGCGTATTACTGGTTCGCCAGCCAGAGCAATAGTAAGTACCAACTCAACTCAGGATTTACTCCGAGTAAAAAGTAAGTTCTTAACAAGAACCATCTGCCAGTAAGTAAGTACACGGAGAAGATCAGACAAGAAACTTACGTCTTGTTTTTTACCGTTTTTTGCTGGTTAAAAGATCATACACCATAAAAACGATATGAACCGAATAATATAATAATGCAGTCCCAGTTTAGTGCCAATCTACGTTAAAATATGAAATGTAAAGGCGTTTGACCTCATTAAACTGACGGGTTTCGTAACGATGTTTTCTTTCAGCGATTGAGACATTGACAGATTGTACATTAAGCACTGTCGAAACTTTTGTTTTACTTATTGTAAATAATAATTTATTGTTTTATCTTGTTGTGCAGGTATAAATGCCTTAGTTCCTGTTCCACCGTCCGATGAAGAAGTTGAAGAAGATGACTTGGAGTCTACAAAAGTGAGAATTTCTTAGCTCTAAATATTATTAAGTATGTGGCCGTGGGCTCGAAAACTCGAGTTGAATGAAAGCATTGAAGAGCCATCCAAGCTCTCTAATGCTTTCATTAAACTCATGTTTTCCTAAAAAATAAAGCAGTTTTTAATATTTACTTCACTAATTTATGGTTCACGGACACTGTTCTAATTATTATTTTTCTCAACAGGATGAAAAAACGCTTAAAACACGAGTATACGGACTACAAGAAATGACGCTTACTATCAAAAACGGAATAGATTTCATCTGTTCTCTTATTGAAAGGATTAAAAAGTAAGTTTAAGGCTTTAATATTTTTTATCACCTTCAGGATTTACTGTGATACTATTTTTTTCAATTAAGTGTGTCTTATTTTTATACGTTTTTACTACAACATACTTAGTTTTTATTTTTGTTTCAGCTTGTTTAATTTCACTGTGCCGTACCTAAGCTACTTGGCCTTAGCAGCAATGGTGTTACTGTCTGTCGCTTTTTATGTGATACCTGTCAACTATTTATTTATGGCGTTCGGTAAGTTTTTCCCGTCATTGATCACTCTTCTAATTTTTTTGGTAGATAGATAGATAAAGAGATAGAAAGCTATTTGTTGTACAACACAAGACAAAAACATAACATAATATATCAACTAGAACTATGTAATACTTCATTCATTTTCTATCCTAGTCTAGAAAAAGAAAGTTTTTTTCTCATTTTTCTATAGGTTTTTCAGTAACACTTGTCCTGTGTATTCAATGTTGTATTGTTTGCAGGAATTTATAAGTTTGGTCGCAAATTCCTCAAACCAGACAGAGTTCCGAACAACGATATTCTAGACTTCATATCAAGGGTACCGGATGACGAAATACTGGTAAAGCTCACTCTAATTATCTCTAACTCAATCAATAATCTATTAACTATTCACAGATGTCTGTCTACTTGGTTTACGCATTCTGTTGATTGACGTAATCGATGGCAAAACTAACAAAAAATACACCTTAACAAAAAATGTAAGGTTAGGTGGGGTTAGAGGAACATACTTTATTTCTTACATGATATTTTAAGTTCTTACTGCTTTATAGAATGTCTTTTTACAGATTAGACAAATATAATGTATATTTATGTCTGTTATCTTTCAATGACCGTACATCCATTTACGCTAACTATAATATTTATTATCTAAAAATGTTAATTTGTTAGGCTAGTGCTTTTGTTCCACTTTCCCTGTTTTTGGGGTAAGGGAAACGGTCTGCACATTATGAATAAATATAGTACCTATGTTGATCATTCTAGAACTATTTCATCTCAAAGAACTTCGTTGATTGAAAATGAATTTTATTCCATTGAAATAGGGCTTATAGTATAAATTATTGAATAAAAACGGAATTTGGGGTAAGGGAAACATACTATGTAGAGGCAGGGGTGGTAAACTGAAAGATTTTTTTTTCATACCATGTATTAAAAATTTAACCATGTATTTACCATGTATTAAACATTATAAATTATTCACACCTACTGAATATTAAAAGAATTAAAAGACATTTTAAAAGTAACTTGGCCTCTTCGACCAATTGCAGGTGTGGGCAATTTCGTGACAATGTCCTCCCTGTGTTTAAGTTCCGAGATGTCGTCCACCACAGGGAAAGCAAAAATAGTTGCTGTTTCTGCTTTTGATTTCCTTCTTGTATATTTAATTACAGGAGAACCGTCATCATTTATATTAATAACTACTCCTACGTAATGTTTGAGTGACTTTTTTGTGCAAAATTTAACCAGCACCCAATCATTTTTACCCACTGCATTAACATCGTCTTCCTTGTCATCGTCGAGTTCTATATCTATATCTTCTATATCTTCTGCTTTGTCTTCATCACTACCATGCTGTATATTTTCCTGAATTTTCCTGAAAAAAAATACACTTTTCACAAACTTTCGGCTTTACAATAATATTAGGTAGTAGGATTATATTTTCATTTGAGTATTTTGTCGCAGCAAGACATTTAGACATTAGTGATTATTTATTCATTATTAGTGTAGCAAGAACGAAAATTTACATTCATTTAAAATGTTTGTGACTTCTGATATCGGGAAAGAGAAACACATGTTCCCCTTTCCCGGCAACGGCAGTTCCTCTTTCCCCACTTAGTGATTTTTTGGTTATGTTTCTAAGCACATGATTTTTTCATATTAATAGTTATTATTCTAAACTTTTCTATGCAAAATATCAAAAATTAGGTATAAAACAACACTTACCCTCATTGGCAGCTTTCTTTAACGTGTTTTTCGATAGTAAATCACCACTCACAAAATATGCCTCGCACTCGTGTTTTCGTAGAGTGACAACTAAATTTTTGTTGGTGTCATGGCCGCGCGACTGTGCGGCTTAGCGACATCTGTGTTTTTTTTTGTAATCAATGCATTGTTCTGTTTTACCGACAGAGTAACCGTAGAGCTACAGTCTATTGTTTTTGATTTACAACTACCTGTTTCTCTTCCCCCATAGTTCCTCTAACCCCACCTAACCTTAGCTAACAATAGATCAAAGATAATTTAAAATAATATATTTCCATATTGACATTGTTTTTTGCCACCTATAGTCAAACGTATGTCCTCTTTGACTGAAAGTTATTATTACAACATGCAAGAGTTTCAACTTGTGTTTAATATGTTTTACTACATTGCAGAAACAATGGCGGGAGTTGAAAGTACCAGAGCCTAATTTAAGCAGAAACAATTCAAGGAAAAGGCAGTAGAACAAACAAACGCTGGCGATGAAGAAACCACATCACACTGTGCCATAGTTTTAATTATTATGCTCACAACTTTAATATTACGTAACGAAGTAATCTTATAAGCCTGTTTTAATTATCAATCTAAGCATATTCAACGATTGATGTATAAAAAAAAAATCTTGGAACTACTCGTATAAAGGGAATTACAGAAACAAATTAAAAAAGAAGATAATGTGTAGGACATAAATTCTCGGAAACCCTCTTTCTCAAATACGTTTAGATAGCTATAAATGAATTGAGTGATAATTTTGAAAATGTTTTAAAGACTGCTAGAATCCATTGGCATACCTACAGTAATTTATTATTTACAAAAATTTGGAATACCAAGATTCCCGACAAAAAAGATAATATACATAAGATATTCTTACGCATAGAGAGCCAAGAGCGTTAGAAGGATCTCTGCCTTATACTTAGTAGGAATTATAAAAAAAATCAGTTAATGGATGCAGTAAAACACAGGCATGAATCTGTATTAGTGAGTCTGCTGTGTGTCTGCAAGTTGATACTTTAGTTTTTTTTATTATTTATATCTTAATTATTTAAGTCCACAAACATGATTTCGAATAGAAACGTTGTTAGCATTGTGGATCTTTTCCATTACTCATGTTTTTGTTGTTATTTTTCTCGATTTTGAGAGAGACTAGAACATCGATAGGCATGATAGTAATCTACTGTACAAAGTACCTACTTGTAAGAATTTATGTAAGAGTATATAGCTATAAGATATATAGGTACATACCGGTACAAGGTGTATGAAGGACTTAGGTTCTGTAAGACTTTAAAATTGTGATTTAGATATAATTTAGTTGCTAAAATAAATTTATACTCACAAGAATTTCTTAAAAGGTTGTTTAATTTTATGATACCCACAAAATTATCTAGAATACAATGAAGAAGCTACTGTTTCAGGTCCTTTGTTTATTTGATTCTTGTTCTTTCTCCGCTTTTTTACGAGTTATCATGGGTGATGTTGGTTCAGGAACGTTTAGTTCTTTCCACTGGTTCTGTAATTTTTATAAAAATGTTAACATATTTTTTTTTGCATTATTTGGAGTCGTTTGGGCGTCTACGAATAATATGGTAATAACATTCAAGATCATTATTGCATCTTGTTGCGTAGAGCCAAAGTGTCGTAGAAAAGACAAAAACGCGCTCTCACCTACGACGTAGACCCCCTCGTACTACAAAACGGTGCCTTACTTTAAACAATGTCTAAAATTAGCGCTGTCTCTATTCACCATTACGCATTGGTAAGAGATGGCAATAGTTAAGACATAATTTATCGTTTGACTATTTTTTTTTTGTAGCAGGCCCAGAGCGTTTAGACATCCATCGTAGCTTTTGACCTAGACCGAGTATCTGTAATAAACAAGTACTTGCTTGTATAATACAGATTAGTGCCGAGTAGGTACAAACGACGGCCAACGGACTGACTTGATTTGACTCAAAATAAATAAAAAGATAGACAGTTGCCTTATAAGGAAATCTACTGTTATTTTTTTGATGAAATAAGTGTTGATCATAAAAAATTTCAAATAGTCTCCTAGAATTTATTCTGTAGCATGAATAATCTAGAGCTATTAGTTCGGTCCTACCAAAATATGAGCTCCGGTAAATTTTGATAATAATAAATATTGCAAGACATACACTACATCATCTAGCCCCAAACTGTAATAAGCATAAAATAAATATTATGGAATAGGCCTAGTTACTTCTATATTTCTTTTCTAAACACATATGTACTGAGAATACAATGCAACTTTGTATTTATGTTACCAGTCTTACCAGTTCTTCTGTATCAGGTATTCTAGAAAAGAAATCCAATAAATCATTGTTCGGTATTCGCTCCGGGTCAAAATATTTTCTTGAAAATTTGTACAAACCTAAAAAAAATTAATAACAAATAAAACCACATTATTAAGTGTGCATGTCTCCAGCTTCCTCATATTGAAAATGTAATTTCTATAAATGCCAATATTTAAAGCATAATTAGTGCACTCATAGATTTGAATCATAATTTAGCTGCCAAATAAACAACGATGCTATAAGCTTATAATAGTGTGTAAGCTGGAGTAACATGTCTCCAGCTGCCTCAGTCAGTGTGGGCAAACGGCTAATGATAGAGATATATAGTAAACGCAAGGATTTAGTACCTATTTAGTGCACCTGGTACCAAAAATTTCAGGTCTGTAGCTAGGAAACTCTTCGAGTTATAAGACTTTATCAACGTGTAAGCTGGAGTAACGATACGTGAAAAAGCATATGCTCGTTCTCTGGAATGGCTGGAGCTAGCAGGTTGCTTTAAGTCTCCAGATTTAGTACCAAACGAATTAGCGAGGTACCAAATATTTGAAGTGTCTCTGTTCAAAACTCTATGAGTTACAAGCTTTTCCAGCTTTTTTTGTTTGTCCAGCTTGCACATGTTGGAGCTCAGCAACCACAATAGGTACAGACTCGGTTGATGTCCCTGAACCGAGCTATGAATTAGTGCACTCGGTACCAAAAATTTGGAATCTCTAGGACAAGCAGTTCTGTTGTAATCAGCAAAATAACATTTTACCGTTAAAAATTCAAAGCATTTCGACGCGACCACAAAAATGATGCGTTGCCGCTCTGAAGGTGATACTACGCGCCAGTCACTGGTTGCGTCTATTTTATTTTTTGTTTTTGTCACATCCGCATGAACATCCGCATTATTGGTGCGATGCGGATGTCCAAATCGATGCGGAAGAAACATACATAGATACAAGAGGTGCGTTTTTACTGGTAGGTAGCCCCTCTTTTTACCTTTTTGGCAGTGTTAAAATAACGGAGTTGTATCTGTATCTGCATAGGTACCTACTCAAAGCGCCAGTTCTTTAACACCTACCACAGTACCCATAGGAGAAGTTAAGTAGTAAAACTAATAAATGATTAGGTACCTATGTAAATCTAAATTTACCTAATTATTTATTTAACTGCTACCTACCATAATACTGGTTTATATAGGTAGGAAGGATTCGTTTTTGCAAATCGAAAACCTCTCAAATTTGAATGACTTGACTTAGGTCTGATGACGATTCACTTGACATGACACTAGCAAGATTAGATTGGCTGTCAAACTGTCAAAATACGGACGGACGGACATGCTTCTCGCTCCCTGCCTTGCCTGCAAATTCTGCAATATATATAATTGGTATATTTTAACCTCTCAAATTCGAATGACTTGACTTAGTTTGATGACGATTCACTTGACATGACACTAGCAAGATTAGATTGGCCGTCAAACTGTCAAAATACGGACGGACGGACGTGCTGCTCGCTCCCTGCCTTGCCTGCAAATTCTGCAATATAATTGGTATATTTTATCAAAAAAAAAATATAAAATGTCAAACCATACCAAACTATTTAATTGATGAGATATGGCAACATACAACGCCCCGCTCTTCAACGCACATCGGAAAGAGAAGGGTATAATAATTATGCCTTCAGAAATTTAAAGGACTGAGTGCATACAAAAAAGACTCTTATCGCGGGTAAAATACGTTCAAATCCGCAGAGCGTAATATCACCTTCAGAGCGGCAACGCATCATTTTTATGGTCGCGTCGAAATGCTTTGAATTTTTGGCGGTTAAATGTTATTTTGCTGATTACAACAGAACTGCTTGTCCTAGAGATTCCAAATTTTTGGTACCGAGTACACTAATTCATAGCTCGGTTCAGAGACATCAACCGAGTCTGTACCTATTGTGGTTGCTGAGATCCAACATGTGCAAGCTGGACAAACAAAAAAAGCTGGAAAAGCTTGTAACTCATAGAGTTTTGAACAGAGACACTTCAAATATTTGGTACCTCGCTAATTCGTTTGGTACTAAATCTGGAGACTTAAAGCAACCTGCTAGCTCCAGCCATTCCAGAGAACGAGCATATGCTTTTTCACGTACCGTTACTCCAGCTTACACGTTAATGAAGTCTTATAACTCGAAGAGTTTCCTAGCTACAGACCTGAAATTTTTGGTACCAGGTGCACTAAATAGGTACTAAATCCTTGCGTTTACTATATATCTCTATCATTAGCCGTTTGCCCACACTGACTGAGGCAGCTGGAGACATGTTACTCCAGCTTACACACTATTATAAGCTTATAGCATCGTTGTTTATTTGGCAGCTAAATTATGATTCAAATCTATGAGTGCACTAATTATGCTTTAAATATTGGCATTTATAGAAATTACGTTTTCAATATGAGGAAGCTGGAGACATGCACACCATTATTAAATGCATCAAAAAAATATTGAATTACTCACCAAACCCTATCATAATGTAATTGAATGGTATTAAATATAACCCCATCGATGCTACAACTAATAACAGCATTGTAAGGTAGCTCAAGAATGGAACTTTGAAACTTGCTAAGCTGAAACAAAACGAAACAAATAACATCATACAATTTTAAATAAGATTGATTGAAAGCATGAATTATATGATAGAAATTAGTGTCAATTATTTAGTTAGGTATTTTTTGTCTAGAGACAGAAAATACGATGAGTCAGAGGGAACTTTTATGCATGCAACAATTTCGAATCTAGATCTAAGAATTAACATTATTATAACATTTTGCTAATTTCATGGTAATCTGTTTTGTGATTTTAATAAATAAATGAACTATTCCTATCTACCTATTATTACCTACCTTTTATAGCTTGGGCCAAAAATAATCAAAACATTAAAAATATCAGCCTGTGACGATGTGAAATGAAAAGTTGTCGATGAATGACGAAAAAGAGTATAGTAGGTACCTACTTTTTACAATCATTTACATTGAATAGGTATGTAAGCTTGTATGACGTATATAAACTTACTTGAACATTTTCTCCGCCAACGAAGCCAAGTACTCAATGCCGTTGGTTATTGTGATAGTCATTTCCGGAAACTCCTGCAGCCTGCCAGTCAGGCTTCGTTCAGATTTATCCTTACCGGCACCCTCAGATGAGCACTCCACTATTCCATAACCTCTCATGAAAGACTTCTCTTCTGGAAATCAAATTATCTATTCGAAATCTCAGGATATTCGTGATCTAGTTATCTTCCAGAAAACCCAGAAAAATATATTTTAAATTATTTATTTTTTCTCAGAAGAATCAAATCACTTATTTTTAACACACTTACACAAGGTGTAAAATTATAAGTAAGTTAGAGTAGATACAAGTGTCAAATATTTTGCATAACTAAGGGACTCATAGCCATACCACAGATGTAGGTAATATCCATATATTTTACATAATACTTTTATTTACACTCAGGTAGGTTAAATAGTTTTGAAACAAAATTTTAAATATCGTTGAAGATTCTTCATTGTTTTCTTTTGTTTGTTTTATTGACATTGTAGTTTGCCCAGCAGTGGGACATAAAAGGCTCATAATAATAATAATAATAATAATAATTGACATTGTACTTCAAGTAAGATATTAGCTAGATTGTGAATATCCAATTCGAAGCAAACCATTAGAATAACGTAGATATACTCACGTTGATGTCGGCCAAAGATCCAAAAATATAAAAAAGGTACAAGCAGCAGTAGTGGTGTAGCCCACATTTGAAAGTAAAACCAAAAAACTAGCCAACACGTTAAGGCTATACAAGCATATTCTCGATTTTCCCATTCAAATAATTGCCTGAAAAAGTGGTACCATATGAGATATAATAAATTAAAATCAATAAACGTGTTCGAAAAACTTTTACCGCCTTTTAACCATACCTACTTTATTTACATGGTCATCATACCCACAAACTAACAGACGGAGTACCTATATAATTTTTGATACACTTCGCTAAATAAGCTACTGATATGTTATAAATTAATAGAGGTACTATGCCACCGTAATAATTGGTTTCTTACTTGTAGCTTTCATCGAGCGATACGAGACCGACAAAGGTGTCTCTTACAAATTCAATATTTTTGTACACAAGTGAAATGTCAAACTTTGGATACTTTTTACTGTACTTCAATTCCTTTGGCTTAAATAATTTGAGGGATGCCTTGATCTGAAAGTTACGAGGGTTAGATTAGGTTACTCAATACTTTTTTTTACATATATTAGAAAGTGAACTATATTTAATACAATAATTTACAAAATGTGCATGAATTAGTCCATTGCGTCATGCGACTCATTTCATATTCCCATTTCTGTTTCTCTTTACTGTGTTCCAATTTGAAGCATCCAGTTACAGACATATCCGAGTAGCGTATAACATCACTCGGTCTATGGAATGAAAAATACATGGAACATAATACTCACTGACGAGAGGAAAAATACTTACCGGATTCCAATACAATGACATTTCTAACAGCACTCTAGGGCAGTTCCCTTTAGCACTATTCCTCTTACTCCTGTCCTTCAAAGCGTACCAATGCAACTCTCCATTGTTTATCCGAAGCAGAGGAATGGACACTCGCCCTAAAAGGTCATTACGTAAACTGGACACCAGAGAACTGTCGAACACTCGGAGATCTAGAGTCGACGTGATATCGTACACGTTACTGAAAATTAAAATAATATACAAGTACCTACAGAGTAGAACGAAAACTAACAATAACATAATACTTGCTAGAGCAGGAGTTTTGGCGCCTTCGCTTGCTCGTGTTAAGTATACATACATATATTATTATTTAAAAACAACTCCATATCGGACTTAATATTATAAATGCGAAAGTAACTCTGTCTGTCTGTCTGTCTGTTACGCTTTTCCGCTTAAACCTCTCAACCGATTTTGATGAAATTTGGCACAGACAATCTTTAGACCCTGAGAAAGAACATAGGCTACCTTTTATTGCGAAAAAAGAGATGAAGAGATAGAGAGAGAGAAGAGAGACGAAGTCGCGGGTACCAGCTAGTCATCCATGCTTGTGCACTGCCCTATCGGTTTTCTCAAAACTACACAAAGGTTAACTGGAAGAGAATGCTCTAGCATTAAGTTCGCCTATGTACGATATATTTTTGTACTGTGCAATAAGGAATTTTCTATCTATCACATCAGGCTTTCTAGTAAACTAGCTAACCATTAGCTAACATTTCATAAACTATCATGAATTTTGATAAAAAAAAGCTTGCATACAGCCCCCACAGCACAGCAGAGATTGCAGTAGCTCTGCCTTCTTTGCTAAGGTCGTTGGGTTCGATCTCCAAGAGAGCTTGGAGAACAATATTTGTGCGATTAACACAGATGTTTGTTTTCTGTCTGGGTGTATAGATTTAACACGTTTAAAAAAAGTATCTATGTGTCATTATCAATCTTGTTCCATATACACACATACATGCTTTGCTTAGTTTGGCTTGACAGTCCTGTGTGAAATGTCTGCCACTATCGAAACTGTTTTTAGCATTTCGTGGTAGACAGGATAGGATACTTACAAAACAAAGCGCTTGTCCCAATAAATCTCAGGGGTAGAATTGACTGCATGAGTTCGTACTCTTTCGTTATCAACCTCAAGGAGGCAATAAGGTTTGCCGCTCAACCCCTTAGCAGCTAAAACTTTGACTTGAAGCTCTCCGACCACTTTCAAGTCGTGCAAGTTTAGTAATGACTAGAAAAATTTGTAAAACAAAGAATGTGCATTCATATGGCTGCTTTTATACTTTTAACGTAACATTTATGATCTTCTTCATCATCATTTCATCCCGTTTGCACCCACTGCTGGGTATAGGCCTCCTCTACTACGCGCCCCTCTTTCCGGTATCTTGCGAGTCTCATCCATTCATTCTCAGCACTCACCACAATGTCAAAAGGATACTCTAATGGCGCATACACATGCCGCCGGCTTTGCCACCGGCTTTCAGACCGCCCTGCCGCTGAATTTGCCGCCGGCTTTACCAGCGGCCAGCAGATGCGGTTGCAATTTTCGCAGTAGTGTTGTCCATATGCCTTGGGATCCACAATAGTTCATTTTCTTGATACTTTTCTATTAATAAAAGTACTGCACTATCATCCCAGTTAAATTATGTCATTTCGTTATTTATATGAAATGATGTTAATATGAATACGACAACACTACCACTCCGCATCGAAGCCGCAAGCAAACTGCCGCCGGCAACGGGAGCCGCGCGTGCCGCAGGTAAAAGATGCATGTGCCGGCGGCATGGCCGCCGGGTTGGCCGCCGGTCGTGCCGCCGGGCATGTGTGGATGCGCCATAAGACTCAGATAGCAGACAACCCGCCCGTTGGCCGAACATTGATGGTAAACTATGATTTTTAAATAATATTATCTACCTTTAATATTCAGCACTTTACAGCTAAAGCAAATTACCGTGAAAGCAATTGGTTCACTGTAATTTGTTTGGTGCTGATTGATTTAACACATTAGGAAAAAAAATGTATTTCTTCTGCTGGATATTTATTTTGATGAAGCCATAAAACTTAATATCAACTACTCACGTGTTTTTCTTGAATGTTATTATCAATCGAATCATCTTCACTCTTGTGAGTATTGCACATAGTCACTGTGAGATGGACTTTTCCATAGCCATCGTCTAGGGATTTCCAAATTTCATGGGTACGCTCTTTATCCAACTGAGAGAGATCTAGAACGCAGCTGAAAATTAAAAAGTAAGACAAAGTGCTAAGTCATGGCGGAAGCGGCGCGTGGTGAGCCGGGAGGGTCCAGACAGTTTCTGCACAGTGCGTTACGTGTACGGTAGTAACTTGCCCATCAAACTCCGAAAAGGGCTGTTCTATATAATCCTTCGCGATGACTGTAGGCACCAATCAAGTACTAATAGTAATAGTGTACTTTATGTACCAATTAAGAAAGCTCTACAAGCAGGATTGCTGTATTTAGGTCTACGAAATATCGTTTGACATATGGAACTGAGACGTGGTCGCTTACTATTGGCCTCATCACCAAGCTCAAAGTCGCACGAGCTATGAAGAGAGCTATGCTAGGAGTTTCACTACGAGATAAAATCAGAAATGAGGAAATCCGTAGGAGAACCAAGGTAGCCGACATAGCTCTCAGAATCAGCAAGTTGAAGTGGCAATGGGCAGGTCATATAGCTCGAAGAACTGACAACATATGGGGAATAAAGGTTCTTGAATGGCGACCACGAACAGGAAAGCGAAGTGTGGGACGCCCTCCTTCCCGATGGACTGACGACATTGTTAGGATCGCGGGTAGTCGGTGGATGGAAAGGGCTCAGAATCGTTCTTCCTGGAAGTGGATAGGGGAGGCCTATGTCCAGTAGTGGACTTCTGTGGGCTGTTGATGATGATGAATATCGTTTAGGAAAGAAGGAATTAAATATTACTAGTATTGGTACCTGCCCATAAAACTCTTCTGTTTTCCTTTGTCCCATAGTGAAACTCTCAGTAAATTATTTGTATATCGATGGATCTGAAATCTTTCTTGCCAAACGGGTCGTTGAGAACTCGGGACTGACTTGGATTTCAATGTGTGTAAGCCTAGCCTGGAAGAACATGATCAAATTAAATCTAGATCTCAATTTTATTTTTATCCCTAGGTACAACTATCAGTCTCAAAACCTGTATATTAATATAACAATCGACAAGCCCCGGCTTCTCACTCGTGCAATGCAGAAGTATGATAGGTACATCTTTATTATGTGTTATGGTATGATCGCGAAAGTTTAAATAAAATATACAGTCATGTATTTTCTTTCTGAAGAAAAAGGTATCGTGGGTAGATTCGTAGTACCTACCTAATCACAATAGAGATTTCTTTATTGCAGATAACTTTGAAACCTAACATGTTCTTATCAAAATTTAAGATAAACCAATGAAATGCATAGCTACTATACTCGCGACTAAATGCAAACATACTGCTGACAAATACACAACAGAAATAAATTATTTGCTATGAAATAATAAGTTGGTGAATTATAATAATCAGTGATTTATTCACACGGTGCAACAAATACCTATAGTACCTACTAGACGCAAAATTAACAGTACCTACCTAGTGACCACTAAGGTTACTAACAGGGCAACCGGATAGGTGGCAGGCGTGGCAGCACATGGGAAGCAAGAGATTTAGATATCTAGGTGAAAAATGAGAATAGAATGAATGAATGAATGAAAAATTCTTTATTGTACACCAAAATTTAAAGAAAAAAAAGAACACTTAATATAAAAATAAAGTAGTAGGTACAATGGGCGGTCTTATCGCTAAAAGCGATTTCTTCCAGACAAACTTTGGATGGAGAGGATTGTTAAAATATGGAAGATTGGTTGCAGGTGCATGAGGAAAGTTATAAGAAAGGTGGTCAAAACATTACACAATATTAAAACATTAAATTGAGATATTGATTAGTAGGTAAGGTACCTAATTATTATAATAGTATTTGACCTTTGAGTTACTTACCGAATTTTACAATAGAGACCATGAGAACCACCATCACTCGGCACTTTCGGGAGACCTTTCGCTTCCACAACCACGACAGACACTATCGTTCCCCACTCGTCTTCCTTTACCAAACTGGCTACTGAAGAGCTAGTGATAACCCTGGAGATATTATCCTCTTCATCATGTAAAGGAGTCGATTCCAAAACGGCACTGCCTCTCTTCTTTGTAGGAGTTATGAGATTTACAAGAGAACTAGGACGCCATCTACGATAAAATGTATGTAACGATTTGCTAGAGATTCCGTAGTATCTAGTTAGGTAATTAATACCACACAACCGAAGAGGTAGCATTTACCTAACCTACGAGGTAGATTGAAGTAACACTGAAGACAGACAGACAGAGAAGACTGAAGTTAAACTAAACTAAAAACTTCGAAAACAACAGTATAGGTAAGTATAAGTATGCTAATACATAGGTACAAACAAGGTAGGTGACAAGGATAGATGATATTTACATGCTCGGTTTCGGTGATTTATTTCTGAATACAAGTGGATTTTCCTCACTTTCACAACTTATTACTGAACTTCGACGATTCCCACTCTCATTCTTTTCTACTAATAATGGAGCACGCGGTAACATTATTGAACGGATTCATACCAACAACTGTTTTGTTTTGATAGTCAAGATCTAGCTTATAAAAAAACATGATAAAATAACTTGTAATCAATACCTACCTACTTCATTAAATGATAAAGGCCCACCGCATGCATAGGTAGGTACGTCCACAGAACGTGCTTGGTATAGATACCTCTATTTATGGATTATAGTGATTAACTTGATGACAATTAGGTAGGGGTGAGATTAGCTCAGGGTCGTGATGACAGTCTTCACTTGTTTATTATTGCTTTGTTGATTGAACGAGAGAGACGAACAATTTATGTACCATCCATATGTAGGTATATAGATCCATTCAGCCGTTCTGGAGTTATAGAGTAACAAACATCCATCCATCCATCTATCCATCCATCCATCCATATATCCATACATCCTTACAAATTTTCTCATTTATAATACCTATAAGATAAGTTCGAAACCACGTGAGTACATAAGAGAGAAGTCGTGGAAGGAGTCCTAACCTCGATCTACAGGGCGTCCCACGGATATGCCACATGGAGGTAAAGTAATAGGTACTTTAAGAACACTGTTGATAGAACATTTGACTGAATCCTACTAATATTATAAACGAGAAAGTTTGTAAGAATGGATGTATGGATGGATGGTTGTTTGTTACCCTTTCACGCCGGAACAGCTGAACAGATCTGGATGAAACTTGGCAGAGAAAGAGAGATAGATAGTCTGGAATAGCACATATTAAGCTACTTTTTATCCCGTGGGAATGCCGGAATTTAAATCGAATTTAGAACCGCGGGGTGCAAATAGAATTTAGATAATTAAATGGTTGAACCGGGAATCGAACCCGTTACACGAGACGTTACATCATGTAGCTTTATCATACCGATCAAAAGGCTTCATCTTATGGATCATTTTTCGCACATAGTGTCAGAGTAAAAGGAAGACCATGAATTTTAACATTAAATTTGATGTGGAATTTCGTTCAGAAAAATGAAATCCAGTTAGATTTTTTTATGGGGCTATGTAAAAAGTTACAGCCTTACTTATAAACGCAATTTAAAAGATAAACCACGCTTAAACCGTTACTTAAGGATTTTCTTACTTATAAACACATAATAGGGCTAAACAGCCTCTAAAACCAATGTTTAGAGAGCTGTCAAATTAAACAACCTCGACCCCAGGTTTAGCGAGCCTAAGTAGCTGATTTTTAATCTGCGGTCCAAGAAGAAGAAGATATACCTATACCGTGTTTGTGTGCCATGATTATCTTGTTTACCAACTGAGAATATTTTTTTCCTAAAAAAGGAGGACTTGAACGATGTACCTACGCGTTTTTCGCGACACGGTCGGGGATACTGTCTTCGGCCTAAACTTACAGCCTTACTTATAAACGCAATTTAAAAGTTAAACCACTCTTAAACCGTTACTTAAGGATTTTCTTACTTATAAACACATAATAGAGCTAAACAGCCTCTAAAACCAATGTTTAGAGAGCTGTCAAATTAAACAACCTCGACCCCAGGTTTAGCGAGCCTAAGTAGCTGATTTTTAATCTGCGTTCCAAGAAGAAGAAGATATATACCGTGTTTGTGTGCCATGATTATCTTGTTTACCAACTGAGAATATTTTTTTCCTAAAAAAGGAGGACTTGAACGATGTACCTACGCGTTTTTCGCGACAAGGTCGGGGATACTGTCTTCGGCCTAAACTTAATCCAGCAGTGGAGGCCCAGAGAGTTCAGAGAAAGGTGGGATACGCTTGTTGAACTCTCTGAAGAGGACTTCAGAGGGAGGTACCAACTCTCAAAAGAAAATATGCTGAGGATCATTGAAATTCTTCGCCATGACTTGACCGAAGACAGCCGTGGAGGAGACATACCGGTTGAAATACAAGTCATGGCGGTTATAAGATACTGGGGCGACATAAGATACAACAAGACCGCGCAGATCAGATATTCATGGCATCAGCCAGCAAGCAATAACACGCCTGTGCGTTAGAGTGGCCATCGCACCGGCATCACAATGCTCCATGATTACATCAACAGTGCGGGAGAAAACAGAAGCTGCAGAGTGATTTCGGTCTTTTAGCGGATTTCCGTAAATCATCATCACCTATCAACGTAGTGTGTGGAGTGGAGGTGCTGTGTTTGTTAGACTTTGTTAAATGAAATGAAATTCAATAAATACACAAGTTGTTTTCAGGAATGTCCTTCAACTTTTCAATTCAGCTTCCTTACAATAAAGATAGGTAGGTAGATGCGTTAGCATACCTACTAGTTAGTGGTAGGTAGAAAGGTGGTACTAGGTATTTGCGGAATTTGAAACAAGTTCAGCAAACCGTTTCTAAATTCTTTGGACAAACCCTAAGAAGAATTAAACAAGTATCCAAATTCTTTGGGCAAACCCATGATAAATCCTACTAATACACCACTAAATAGAGTGGATCAATTTAAATACCTCGGGCATTTAGTTACTTCTGACCTGAAGGATGATGTGGATATAGAGAGAGAACGGAGGGCCTTGTCTGTTAGAGCGAATATGATAGCCCGCAGGTTTGCTCGTTGCTCCACTGATGTCAAAATTACACTTTTCCGAGCTTACTGTACCAGTTTCTACACGAGCAGCCTGTGGGCTGACTATGCTCTAAAACAATACAATGCCCTTCGCGTTCAATTTAATAACGCGTTCAGAGTGTTGGTGGGGCTGCCTCGCTTCTGCAGCGCGTCTGGGATGTTTGCCGACGCGCGAGTGGACTGCTTCCACAGCAGTATGCGCAAGCGCTGCACGTTTCTGCTGCGCCGGATGCGCGCCAGCTCCAACACCATCCTGAGCGTGTTCGCCAGTAGGTTTGACTGTCATTATATGAACCATTGCTGTATGGTTCATGTAATGACAAACAAAAATAAACTCAGGTAAGGGGTTTTCAATATTCTTTTTGTGATAATATATAATAATTTGTAGGTATTGAATATATGACATTATAAGACTAACATTAGTTTTTAAGTTTTTATTTGTGTATGTACTAACAAATTGGACTTGGATGGTCTGAGAATAAATGATTTGAATTTGAATAGGTATTGGAAACGCGAAAGTTTGTACTTTCGCGCCGGAACGGCTGAACATCCGTTCAGAGTTCAGCCGTTCCGGCGTGAAAGTACAAACTTTCGCAGAGTATGGATGAAACTCGTCAGAGAGATAAATTATAGTCTGGAATAGCACATAGGCTATTTTTTATTCCGTGGGAATACCGGGATTTAAATCTGCGCGGGTGAAACTGCGGGGCGCAACTAGTGTCGTGAATTGTAGTAACGTCACCAAGGAATATAGATAAGACACTTGTATTCAAATTCCTTGGAAAGACACCTGTACTTGTATTCAAATTCCTTGAACGTCACCGTCGTGTCAACTTTACTTTTCTTTGGTGCAAAATGTGGCCAGTATCAGAAAAATGATGCAAAACTGATCATTTCCATAGACAAGGAGAGCTCAACCAATACTTTGCTAATCGTTGCTTAAATATTTTTTATAAGTAAGAAATATTAAAGTAGTACTAAAGGCGCTAAACACCTCTTAACTAAACAATGCTAAAACTCCTATTTAAGCAGTTTTTATAAGTAAGGCTGTTAGTCCAGCAGTGGAGGCCCAGAGAGTTCAGAGAAAGGTGGGATACGCTTGTTGAACTCTCTGAAGAGGACTTCAGAGGGAGGTACCAATTCTCAAAAGAAAATATGCTGAGGATCATTGAAATTCTTCGCCATGACTTGACCGGAAACAGCCGTGGAGGAGACATACCGGTTGAAATACAAGTCATGGCGGTTATAAGATACTGGGGCGACATAAGATACAACAAGACCGCGCAGATCAGATATTCATGGCATGAGCCAGCAAGCAATAACACGCCTGTGCGTTAGAGTGGCCATCGCACCGGCATCACAATGCTCCATCATTACATCAACAATGCGGGAGAAAACAGAAGCTGCAGAGTGATTTCGGTCTTTTAGCGGATTTCCGTAAATCATCGGCGCCATAGATGGCACCCACATAGAGATCATCACCTATCAACGTAGTGTGTGGAGTGGAGGTGCTGTGTTTGGTAGACTTTGTTAAATGAAATGAAATTCAATAAATACACAAGTTGTTTTCAGGAATGTCCTTCAACTTTTCAATTCAGCTTCCTTACAATAAAGATAGGTAGGTAGATGCGTTAGCATACCTACTATAGTTAGTGGTAGGTAGAAAGGTGGTACCTACTAGGTATTTGCGGAATTTGAAACAAGTTCGGCAAACCGTTTCTAAATTCCTTGGACAAACCCTAAGAAGAATAAACAAGTATCCAAATTCTTTGGGCAAACCCATGATAAATCCTACTAATAGGTATTGGAAACGCGAAAGTTTGTACTTTCACGCCGGAACGGCTGAACATCCGTTCAGCCGTTCCGCTATCTAGCCCCGAAGTAAGCTACTCAAAGCTTGTGTTATGGATGTATTAAATATATCAGTTATCTAGTGATAACTGATATATTTAATACATTGTATACTTACATAAGTTAGATATTTTTATTATACATAGAAAACACCCAGACCAACAGAACAAATTTCTGCAGGTCATACACAAATTTGTTCCGAGGCGGGAATCGAGCCCGCAACCTCTGCGTCGC
Organism: Plemyria rubiginata; assembly: GCA_963576535.1. Classification (NCBI taxonomy): domain Eukaryota; kingdom Metazoa; phylum Arthropoda; class Insecta; order Lepidoptera; family Geometridae; genus Plemyria; species Plemyria rubiginata. Next base: position 7,198,930 of record OY754908.1, on the reverse strand, counting down.
AGGCGGACTCTCGCCCGCAGCGCCACTGAGGTCGTCACGGAAAAGAGTGTTAGGTAAGAATGTGGATGGATATCTGAGTAGAGGATGACCAAAGAAAAGATGGATGGATTGTGTGACGCCAAGTGTGACGGATGACATGGGTAAGAAAGGAGTGACGACGTAGGTGACGACTGATATGACGGGTGACAATAGGTAAGTGGAGAACAGCCAGTGGAGACTGGAGAGAAAAGACCTAGTGCCGACTCCACGGGCAGGAAGACGATGAATTGCAAATTTATTTCGTGAACAGTGGCATCTATATGTGAGTAGTTTGTTTTGACGTTATTCAAATTTGATTGAAAACATAGATGGCACTGAAAATAATATTTACTCTACTCGCCGCCAATAGCGCTGTGTGTCAGCATAACCGCATGTCGGCCATCATTGACTGACGCTACTTTTCGTAGTTTTGGTTTTGTTTCGCAAGAGTGGTGGCGGCGCTAGTGTTCTATGTTCTCTTCTCTAGTTCTCAAAAAAAAACAAGTCGACTGACTCTGACTACAACTTCTTCCGTAAAATCCAATATTTTTGGTATTTCTAGGAGGTTATGGTGTAAAAATAATTAGTTGTGATTTTTATAAAATGGAGACTCGAAAGGAAACCCTTAGTGCGTTGAAAGTTTGTCGGTTTTGTCTAGCACACAGTGAGCCGTTATCATCATTGTATGAGAAAAGCAAAGCGCCTAAAAACTCGGCGACTCTATCAACAAAAATCCTGTCATGCGTCGCAATCGAGGTAACTTTTTATTACAATTAAGACAAATTAGGATAATGTGTAAAACCATGGTACATGTCATACAGTTCTTTAATTTTTACAGTACTTTACATTAAGTTCTAATAATGGTGTCATTAATTTTCTCATTGTTTTTTAAGTTCCATCACAAAATCTCAGCTTTCTACAAGTTACAGAAAAAAATAAGGAAGGTTATTCAATTCATTGAATTGTGTGTAATTTGCACACAAAAAGCGCCATCTAGATCTAGTTAACTTAGGTATCTACTTTATTTGTACAAGACATTTTCATAAAATGTTTAACTTATTATTCCAGATATTTCCGTCAGATAAAATGCCTCAGTACATCTGCAACCGCTGCAAATTTTTTATGGACTTGAGCTATGGATTTAAGCAAATGTGCAGGCAAGCGGACCAAAACATCCTGCATTTTGTTCAAAATGGAGCCACTATTGAACCACTTAGTTGGCCCTCATTGCTAAATAAAGTAAGCTATATATATTTTTTAATATAATATGTAATGAATAAGAGCCACCAAGTTATCTGAACAGTGGCCCGATTACGCTAATGTCTGGCTATCGAGATGGCTTTCAGTTTGACATTTGATTCCCATAGTGTAATAGCAACTAGATGGATGGATGGTAATCAAATGTCAAACTGAAAACCATCTCAATAGCCAGGCATTCGTGTAATCAGGCTGCTGTTATAGAACAGCCTAACTCCATCGGGCTTGATAACTTGACTTTCTCCCATTTCTAGGTCTTCAAAGCTCATACAAAAGCTGAATTTGATGTGGTGAAAACTGTGACTCAAGATGGGGCAACTGTCAAAGTCACAGCTGAAGAAATATCTGACAGTGAAGAAGGAGATGATGAAAATGTCTATAGAGTTAAGGTAAATATCATATTTTATGTAGGTAGATTAGGTAAAATATATTTGCCATTTGTTCATAACATTAAGAGACACTTTCATGGGCTCCTGCAAGACACTGTGGCACTACAGAATATGGAGCAGATTAAGCATGTTAATTAATTATAATGTATTTTAGTTTTTAAGATATGTATTATAATAATAATGATAATGTTGGACAAACCACACAGCACCATATAGCCCCAAAGTAAGCTACTCAAAGCTTGTGTTATAGGTACTAGATACCTAACTGATATATTTAATACATTATATACTTACATAGATAGATATTTTTTATTATAAGTACATAAACACCCAGACCAACGGAACAAATTTCTACAAATCGTTCACAAATTTGTTCCGAGGCGGGAATCGAACCCGCAACCTGTTGCGTCGCAGGCGGACTCTCGCCCGCTGCGCCACTGAGTTCGTCATTATGTTATGGACCTATACTTAAATTTTAATACCTAATAGGTAGTAAATAGTAGCTCTCATTGTTATATGTTTCACAGATTGGAGAAGATGGATCTGAAGAGCTAAAGAGCATTAAGGTGATCACAAGTGTTGACAACCAGAACATCAAAGAAAACCGTAAAGGTAAGTCTTTATCTAGAACAGTTATAAATAAATAAATATTGGTGGACTTTCCACACAGCACTATCTCACCCCAAACTAAGCCAAGATGCTCTTTCCGATAACATTATGCTAGATGAAATGAAATAGTATAGATGGATAAACATTCCATAAGCTGGGCATTGACACCTGTTGAGTATATAATTTTCATTTTATAATATCCAGTAAATAAAACGAGGTTTTCTGTCTAGGCCCTCTAGTCCTAATTGGGCATTATAAGAACCGAGGAGAATGAAATAAGATAAAAAATGTTTTGTCTTTGTTAGGTGCATAATATGGCAGCTAGTATAACTACCTGCCTAGCCATAAGGGTGAAATAGTTATTATAAGTTATGTTATGATCTGGTGTCATGTATTAAATTGTGCATTTTCTGTTTTGAGTTTGTGTGTGTTCATAGCTTTGGTTACCCCTATTTTGCAATGCCGTTGTTTACTTATCATATGTTAGTGTGGCAGGTGTTTTCTTTAAGGTTTATGTAGGCACAGCTTAAACTTCATTTTCCTTTGCTGGTTGATTGGCTTGACTCGAAAAACTCGACGTTGCATGTTCTAGCAAGATTATGGAGAGTAAGTTTGTTTATGATTATTTTAACATTTAGATAAACATCAAAAAAACAATAAGTTGCATACCTGGCTCTACTACTACTACCTACTTGTTTTATGTGTTGAAAGTACGAATGGTACGGTACAGCCGCTTAAGGCGCGGACCACATCTAAATGGCGTATAACGCGGACAAGGCGCAGACGCCTTCCTATTCCATTCAAATTTCATACAAAATGTATGGAAATAAAGCACAATTTAGGTTAGCACGGTATGTCGTTGCTCAGGCGTCGGTTGTCATACCGTGCTAACCTAAATTCTGAACAAATATTTCAGACATAAGATACATGGTATTACATATGTATGCATTTAAAAATATGCAGACAATATGCAGGTAAAAAGTAGTTTGGAAGCCAATTAACAATTTGAATTTAGATGTGTACCTTTGAGTTAATCATTTCTGTTAGTGATAGTTCAGTGAAAGTTTGTGTAGTACTGATGTTAGTCATATAAATAAATAAATAATGCTGGATAATCCACACAGCACCATCTAGCCCCAAAGTAAGCTACTCAAAGCTTGTGCTATGGGTACTAGATAACTGATATATTTCATACATTATATACTTACTTAGGATATACTTACATAGGGAGGGTGGCAACACTGCGTGCATGTAACAATAGCTCCGTAGCGAAAATCTGTTTTTACTATAAAACCTAAATAATTCTTTGTGGAACAGTGCTAAATACGTGTATTATCGCATAAATAATCAGTGACAGTGTTATCTCGGAGTATTTGACTTTAATACAACGAGAATAAGTGCACAAACTAAATTGTTAAACCCCAAACAAACACAGCTCTGTGTTTACACAAAACGAAATAAACTACACGGACACTGCGAAAAATCCTTTCCACGAAAGTTTTATAAATGTGAACATCGAAATACTTGCGACAATTAGTAAAAGTGTTAACTTTTTGGCGATAAATTTATTCTTCAAGGTCATCCATTGTTTTTTGCTTCGTGGCTGTGATCTGAGGTCGTTAACCGCTAGAGGGCAAGTTTGATACCAAATAACCTTTAACTTGCAAAACAAAACAGACAATGGAAGAACTTATGGCTGCAATTCGACAGATACAGAAAGATCTGGACGAACAAAAACTCACTATCCTAAAAACCGGCGAAAACGTAACAGAAAAAGTAACAGAAAATATAAATAACATATTTGAAGAAAAAATCAAAATTTTGGAAAACAAATACGACAATCTAAATGTGAGAGTGGATAACCAGGAGAAAAGGCTTTACTTTTTAGAGAAAGAGGCAAGACAGCGAAATATAGTGTTTTTTGGCATAGATGAGAGCGAAAAATCATACTCAGATTTAGAAAGCAAAATTATCAACTTCATAAACAAATTCTTCTCCATAACATTAGATTGCAGAGACCTACAGGCAGCCAGAAGAATAGGTAAGAAAGGAGAAAGACCCCGCCCAATAATAATAACCTTTGCAACTCTGGGGAGAAAAATTGAAATTTTCAAACAAAAAAGTGTGCTAAATGACAGCCCATACTACTTAAAAGAGGACTACCCACCAAATATTCTAGAGGTTAGAAGGCAACTACAAGAGCAAGCAAAAATGGAAAGAGAAAAAGGAAACAGAGCCATAATCAAGTATGACAAACTGATTATACTCCCTGATGTCCCCGATACATACAAGCAGCCTGACACCTTAACAGGCCACAAAAAGAGGACACTACCAATATCTCCTGAAAACATAACTAACAATCATATTATGAACCGCAACCTACACACAAACAAAAAGAACAAAGCTTTACCCGCTCAAGCAAGGGTGCAAAGATCATCCAGTAACTCAGAAGGAGTTCTTAAACCAGGGATGCTTAACTTTCTAGTATCCAAAAATACGAACAGCATGCAAAACACAGGAAAGCACGAGTAAAAACACATAGCAACTAATGCAACCCTCCCACATATTCAACAAAGTACATAATAACATGAACAAAATGCATCTTCCAATCCGGTTGGTCACCGTGGAAGAATATGACCAAAACCCCCCAAAGAAAACAATCAACTCAAATACACAAGAAAACACAAATTTATGCACAAACAGTCAGGTATACATAGCTACCTACAACACCAGATCACCATCACCGTATGAACGCCGAAAGAACTAAATGAAAGGAAAACTCAAAGGACTCAAGGAAATAAATAACAAACATAATTGGAATAATATCTGAAATGAGACTAGACATTATGGCAACAAAATAGAATGGTACAAAAAAGTAATATGAATCTATACCTACTCCGTCCCCAAACACATACCTATCTTTGGAGGAGGCCTTCACCTGTGAAAGGGTTCTAGCTATTGAGAAATAAGGAAACAAAATATACAAAATAAATTAAGTTTAAGTTAGATATTTTAAATATTATTATAATAAGTACCTTGCACTATGTCACTAACACTTACAATTAACATATTAGATTTACTACTAACCAAAAAAAAAAAACACTTTTGTTTTGAAACTTACTACTTACCTACTATGCTAGAAATAAAAGGCTTTTTATTTATTTATTATACTTACTTAGATAGATAGTTTTTATTATTCATAGAAAACACCCAGACCACGGTACAAATTTCTGCAAATCGTTCACAAATTTGTTCCGTGGCGGGAAACGAACCCGCACCCTCTGCGTCGCAGGCGGACTCTCGCCCGCTGTAAATGTATTTGTGGTCAGTATTTAAGCTTTCCAGTTGTAACACTAATAATATTTCACAGGTATAATAGATAGATAACTCTTTATTGTTCACCACACAGAAACATAGTACAGAATGAAAGCATACATTTAAGGTAAAACAATGGGCGACCTTATCGCTGAGAGCGATCTCTTCCAGGCAACCTTGGAAGGATAAGAACTAATCAGAAATTGACGGCGGTGTAGTTACGGAATAAAGTTTAGATAATCTATTGGACATAAACCTTCAGAAATACCCGTGAAATATTAGGTAATTTATGCATTTGGATTTTTAGCTGTAAATTATGAAGTCGACTCTGAAGATGAGCCGACGCAGACGATCTTGAGTGACGGTTGCTGGCCGTGTGACGAGTGCGAGTGTACGTACCCGCTGGAACAACTGCTGACGTTGCACAAGGCTCAGAAACACCGAGCCAGGACTGTGGAGTGCAATGAGTGTGACTCGTAAGTATCAAAGTCCGGTGAACTAGGCACATGTATGACTTGTTGACACGTTCATACAGAGCGCGACTTGCGACGACGGCTTTATTGTAGAATAGTTGCGCCCCGCGGTTTCACCCGTGTAGTTTTAAATCCCGGTATCCCCACTGGATAAAAAGTAGCCTATGTGCTATTCCAGACTACTTATACCTAATCTATCTCTGTGCCAAATTTCATCGAGAAGAGTTCTGCCGTTATTGAGTAAGAAACATCCAAAAAAAATTTTTTTTTTCTATTCTTATCAAAGGGCATAAGCTAATAAGCTTATAAAGGGCAAAGGTACGCATAATATACCACTTTTCCTTTGCAGCAAGTTTTTCTCAAAGTATGATTTGCTGACGCACCAATTACGGCACTCGTCCGAGTTTCCATTCCAATGTGTCGCCTGCGACAAGAAGTTTAAGCGACTTGTTCTATTGAAGCGGCATGAAAAGGTAAAACCTAAAAAAGTCTGACCATACACAACAACCTTGATCCTGGTATTAAAGCTATAAAAACCTATGATATTTGTATATGAAACTTAAATTCATATCGAAAAATTATTCCTTTCCAATATGGCACGTATTCCAATTGTCTTAAATTAAATAATATTTCAGCTAATACATAGCGACCTGCCACAAATAAAATGCCTCAAATGCCCAGCAACATTCCTGTCACAAATTGAATTGGACGGTCACAAAACAAAACACGAACCTAACGCGATTCGAAGGTTCCAATGTAACATGTGTCAAAAAAGGTAACTATTGTAGCTACAAATCTTCGATTCAATCGTGGTTCAATCAGTCACAGGTTGCACAGTATCGAGTTTGAGACCATAGACAAGACACATTTGTCGTTACGCTGAGCATACTATGTAGGTTTTAAGACTATGTAGGTTTTAAGATCTGAAGTGAGTCCCAGAGTAGAACTCCTGACCTCAAGTAAAATCAATTTTTATGAGAAAGTCTCCTTATTTTTTTGGTTGGCAAAGAAATTCAAATATGCCAGCTACTAAGTTATTATCTGCTGGGAACACGATTAACTAAACGTGGCTGGATAAAAGGACGTCTTATGTTAGCTTTACATTTTTGTTTACTTTAACGTTACGTTACGTTCGTCTAAAGAAAAAGTATTTATATTTGATGTATCAATCTAAAAATATAGCAATTATTTTATAACAATGTTTCAGATTCATTGACGATATTGGATTGCATAGACACATGGAATGCATTCACAAGAAGAAGGCTGAGTTTACCTGCAACTATTGTCCAGAGCGTGAGTTACGAAGGACACACGCATTTTCTTTCTCTTACTATATGTAGTTAATACAAACTCCCAATGATAACAAAAGCTATGAACACACGCAAAAATTATTGAATAGTATTTTCTGTGTTGTGTAATCTATGTTTAATTTCAGGGTTCGGAAATATGACGAAGTTGGCGAAGCATCTACGTTCGCACGCGGGTGAGAGGGCATATCCGTGCAAACATTGCGATAAGAGCTTTCTCAAGTCACATCATTACACTAGGTACGTTTACCTTATTAGTAGGCAATAGTAAGAGTATTTAGGGAGTCGGTAAGTTAATTAAAGACAGGTCTTAGGAGTCAGGAACCCTTTACGTCGCTCAAGACGGAACACTTTTGAACCCGTTTCGCTGAGTACCCGCCAAATTCACAAACGATTTCAGTTATAATTGCACACTTGCACTTTAAGAGCAAGTGTGTTAAAAAAGTGCGTATGAAACTCGTGAGTAACTTACGAGACGCGCCCTCGTCTACGGCTCGGGCTGCAATCCACAGCCTCGTGTGTAATGAGCAACATAGCTCACTTGTATCATAGTATACCGTGAACCAGTATATATATATATATATAGTCCTCCTCATCGATTTCGATGACGGCGACCCCAACTAAAAAAACTAATATTTCCTAGCATGAGCCCTAATGTGACTCGCTAGACCAAACTTATTCTTAAGTACTCGATCACATGTGGAGCAATAGAGTTGACCGATCGAGTTGTATGTATATATATAGGAGGGCTTAGGTCTCTCTTTGCGTGTTTGGCGTTTTATGTCACGCGTATAACGTAGTATTCCTGTTACAGACACCTCCGTGTGAAGCACAAGGAGACTATCCGCGCTCCTAGCGGCTCCTACACCGAGGCCGACGCCTACCGCTGTGCGGAATGCGAGGAGACCTTCCACACGCAAGACGAGTTGATATACCATTCAGCGCTGCACGCCACGCGCAGCCTCACCTGTCCGCTGTGCCAGGAGAAGTTCCTAGACGTGGACACTGTCACGGCGCATATAAAGTCTCATGTCAACGGTCAGTTAATCTAATAACTTTCTGTTTCATTTTCATGTTTTATACTACCACTAGCGACTCGCCCGCGCGCCCCTGCTTCGCACGGGTGCACATATCATGCATGTATTATACATAAACCTTCTTCTTGAATCACTCTTCTATTAAAAAATACTGCATCAAAGTCCGTTGCGTAGATATAAAGATTTAAGCATACATAGGGACATGGGGACATAGGGATATAGGGACAGAGAAAGCGACTGTTTTATACTATGTAGTGATGGTACTAACATTTATCTATACAGAAGACATCATCAGAATGTCCAGGGGCTTAGATCGGCCCCCTGCCATAACTGACTTCCCGTGTAGCTTCGGATTCCCCTAAAACGAGTTAAAAACAAAGCGACGACGACGTTAGTTTAAACGAGTGAGACGAGAGAGTGGTAACCATCATCTAAAACAAAGCATTGCTTTGTATCTCGCTCGATAAGAACGTGCCCTACGATGAACTGCCCTGCGTCCATCAACTTGAGGCATACAGATGTTAAGTCTCATGTGCCTATAATCTGTCTGGCGACCACACTCTTCAAACCGAAACACAGCACGCTGCTTGGCGGCAGAGATAAGCGTGGTGGTAGTACTTCCCCGGACGAGCCCTTCACAAAGAGCTCCACTTCTCATTACTAAATTTAAACTAGCTAAATTAAAAAAGTATACTCTTATGTTACTATGATTATGGGGACTTTCCAGGTGCTGAGTACATGTGCGATTTCTGCGAGCTGATCTTCACTACGCAGGAGAAGCTTGACTCGCACATAGCGGCTTCTCATGACGGCGAACAAAATGATAAGGTAAGAGTAATTATGCGAGACAGGATTCATCAAACAGCACTTACCCATCTAGGTGAAACTTATATCAAAATATCATAATTATTATATTATATCCTACTACTATTATGAACGCGAAAGTTTGTAAGGATGGATGGATGTTAGTAACTCTTTCACGCCGGAACGGCTGAATGGATGAAACTAACTTGGCAGAGAGATAGATTATAGTCTGGAATAGCACATAGGTTACTTTTTATCCCGTGGGAATACCGGTATTTAAGTCTGCGTGATTGAAACCGCCGGGCGGTTCAAAGTTTTGCGTTCAATGTTCAATATTTTTATAGTACAATACTATAAAAATATTGAACAAAAACGATTAAATTAATTATTGGTGTATTTTTTATTTCAATGGATCACTCTATAATACAGGATATTTTCTGTTGTAGGATACGACTGAAGATGAAGACTACTCAATGGACACGGAGGGTTATGAAGAAAATGACTCGATCAATTGTAATTCATCTTACAGTTTTCAAGGTATACAATTATATTAATATTGCTTCTTTCAAATTGGTCAACATCGATTTTATTTTCAGTGAGAGAAGAGTACGGGCAAATGGTTGTGGAAATAAAAAAGGCCGGCGACTATATGGTAAGAAACCAATTAGCAACAACGATTTCTAATATTTGCTTATACAAAGCGTATATTATAAAGGTATTTATACATTGTAATAAAAAATATAATACAATGTATATAAATTAACATAGTGTGTGATTTACAGCTTGCTGATTCTGGTTCTATAGAGGAAGATGAAGATAATGTTGTTGACCAATCAGAAGGTAAAGAAATCAATAAAATAAAATCAACTCATTTCTTCACTGTACTTAATTTATTTCTTTTAACTTAGAAGTTTCATTCATTATAAAAGGTAAGTGGCTGTACTTAATAATCTGTTTATTTCTGGTTGGTTTAAATTGATTTTTGCGATGTGTGTGTAAAATGGTTTTTGGGGCTGTTAAACTAGCTATATATTTCATAATACGCTTGCCTTGTCTACTAGGAGTCGCAAATTCAAAAAAAATATTATTATTACCGTGTTACAGGTAGGTTATTTATTATTTTTTATATATTATTATTATATTTATTATTATCTACTAACAGACCTCAAGATATTTCTGTGAATTTCGGCAAAAAGGTCAAAAATCTTCCTCTTCGCATAAAGTTTAAGTTTTATGAATGGCATTATAGATGATGATAAGTATCAGCAAAATAATGTAATTCTAAGTATCATAGTATAATTTGACACGTATTCTCGATAAAATGTGATATTGTCGATTTGTTAAGGGTCCGGCGACAGCGGCTCGCAATTTCGAGGTGCGATTGGCTATTATTTCATTTCGGGGAGGTTTTTTGAAAGAATAACTCTAAAGTGACACGCATAAATACTGTTCGAACACAAATAATACAATAATATAAGGAAAATGTGCTTGAGTCAGAAATAATTTTGGTATTAGGTAAACGTAAGACCAAACATACTAATACCAAAATGATTTCTGATTCGGGCATGTTTCCCTTATATTATTGTATTATTTGTGTTCGCACAGTATTTATGCGTGTCACTTTAGAGTTATTCTTTCAAACAACCTCCCCGAAATGAAATAAAATAATAGCCAACCGCACCTCGAAATTGCGAGCCGCTGTCGCCGGAGCCTTAAGGTCGGCATTGTAGACTGGTTAAAAATGCGAGCTCTAAGACAAACACAATTGCAGCCGTTGACATGTGGTGCCGGCTGGGACATTATTCTCTATGACATACTCGTAGGAGATACTTTGCCCAAACCGTGTGACGTCACAATGTGATCTAAACGCAAACGCGATTTGGTCAGAGTGAATAACGCCCCTGAAGTTGTTGCGTTCGTCTGTCGGTATCCAAAGCATGGATCTTATTTTTGTAATTTTTCATGGCATAATTTTACCTTGTGTTCCCTTATTTTTGCAGAATTGGAAATAACAATAAACGACGCAACTGGAACCCTCCTAGCGGGGAAACCATCGAGTTATGAAGAGCCGCCAAAACCACCAACAACAACCTCTAAAAGTGTCGTCTTTGTGAAAACCAACCCCGGCGTTAGTATTACGAGACTTGATCTTGCTAAAGCTAAGCTAAACATTCCCAAGGCAGTTAATAACGTAGTGGTGACAAAGCCGACAGAAAATAAAGAGGTAAACAACGAGGTATATTTTTTTGAGCACTGATTGGTTTGTTCAAAGCCTGTTGTCAAATTTTAAATGCATTGACAGTAGTAGTATTACTTACGTCTTCTGTGAGTGCATTCCAGTTGTGAACCTGTTGCTGAAGTAGTAGTAGGAAAGCAGCAAGTAAGATGGCTTTACTTTACGAAGTTGACACGGCGCGCTGGCTTCAAACTGAAGATAATGTGGGTGCTTATGATGTACATACCTACACAATTAACCGCCGGTTTCTGAAAGCTATAAAACCTAATCGACTGTCAACTCGGTATCTCTATCTAATTTAAAGCAAAAGCTGAAACGAAACAGCAAGCGACTTAATAGCCGATTAGCTTTGATCGAGCTTTCGGAAACCGGCGGTTAGTCAAATAAATATGCTTGTAGTTAGTGCAACTAACAGTTAACAGCCTTTAAGTACAAGCATAAAAGCATATTGATAAACATTTGATGTATTTTTCTTTTCAGTCCCCGATCATAATAAAGAAAGCTGAAGAAATAAAGCGAAAAACTATTCAACATCAACCATCGCCAGTTCCAAGTGCTACAGGTAAAATTATGAATTAAAATATACATCGCGTTGCGTTTTTAAGTGATCAAGTTTGGTTTAGATGCTAGCTATTGCTGCTATAAACACAAATTAATTCTCCGCTTCTTTAAAAGAGCTGGGCTAGCTGGGTTGAAGTTAGCAGGGGGAATAATGTGCAGTACATCTTGCTACCTAACCCACCTTGAATGAAGAATTAGTAACTCATTGCAGGATATCAGTGCATATCTTATTAGAGCTTGCATTAGAATTAGAAGCCCTCCATCTTTATTCAATAAAAGAAAATATCTTATGTCAGGAATCCTTATTCCAAATGTTGATAAAGCTTTAGGCCCTTATTCATAATGGTCGCTGAGCGCGCCATTAGATTATCAGACAAAAAAGTCTGTTCTGTCTCTTTTCGTTTGCATGAAAGCGACAGTGACAAGAATACTCTACAGAGCCGCTATAAAATGCCACTTATGAATAAGAGGGTTGTTATTTTATTTATTTATTTATTTTTATTTCTCAGGAAAACAAACAGTACTTACAGACTAATTAAAAATTCATAAAAATAGCTAAAGACCATTTACACGTTTTCGCATAGTGAAACTAGAAAGAGCTTACCTGTTAATCAAAAAATTAATTGAAGAATTTACTGTGTGCCCTCTTACAGATAAAAAGGAGAAAACTATCGTCAAAGCAGAAAGCACCACTGCAGTCGCTGGCGCCAGTGACTTGTCTCTGCGCCTGTTAGAGAAGGAGTTGCAAGATCTCCAAAGGGTATGTTGTCTTTGTTTATTCTCTACTTATTTATTTAGCAATGCTCTCAAACTGAGGGCCTAAGCTACCTAACGTGCTTGATAAACATATCGAATATTAAAAATCTGAATACAAATATACACACAAGTTCTATATATATATATAAGAATATGTGCACTGTGTAGTCCATACAACGTACACAAGAGTAACTTTGACATTTACGAAGTTGACACTGCTCTTTCTCTCAACATCTCTTCTCTGTTATTCACTTTTCATTCAAAGTTTAATTAGCTTTAGTGTTTTAGTAGACTTGTCCATATCTTTAATAGAATAATAAAAATTTTCTTTGCAGACAAATCCACGTAATGATGTCGCCAAAACGCCAGCTAAACTGAATGATGTTCTGAAGAACAAAAGATCGCAAATGCACACTTCCACGCCAAAACCAAGGTATGATCAATATTATGTTGATGTGTTTTGACTTATATAAGTAAACGGTTATTTAAATCTAAGATTATTTTAAAGCGTCTTGTTATTAATCCCATTTTCGGGATGGATTTGATATAAATTACAGACTCGCGTAAACGGTTATTTAAATCTAAGATATTTTAAAGCGTCTTGTTAATAATCTCATTTTCGGGATGGAGTTGATATAAGTTACAGACTCGCACTAAGTCACTTTCTTGTTGCACATATCAATGTTCTTTCAAGGTACAAAATTACTAAATCTAAATATATATAACTCAAAGGTGACTGTCAGTACTGACATAGTGATCTATCAACGCACAGGCCAAACCACTGGACGGATCGGGCTGAAATTTGGCATGCAGGTAGATGTTATGACGTAGGCATCCGCTAAGAAAGGATTTTGATCAATTCTACCCCCAAGGGGATAAAATAGGGGATGAAAGTTTGTATGAATTCCTTTGCGCGAGCAAAGCCGCGGGCTCAGCTAGTTAGTTAATATGATCGCAGATCAGGATTAGGAGCTAGTATCAGTCTACAAAAATGTGAAATTGATACATTAAGTAACTAGGTACTCGTTGCGCCCCGCGGTTTCACCCGCGCAGATTGATATTCCGGTATTCCCACGGGATAAAAAGTAGCCTATGTGTTATCCAGACTATAATCTATCTTACTGCCAAGTTTCATCCAGATCCGTTCAGCCGCTACGGCGTGAAAGAGTAAACAAACATCCATCCATCCATCCATACTTACAAACATTCGCGTTTATAATATTAGTAAGACAAAACGCAATTTTAATTAAATTCTTACATAATCAGAATTCACGCTCGCATTTTTAGACCTGTAGAGAAAAAGGAAGTACCAACGCTGAAATCCGCACCTGAGAAACCGCCTCCAGAGAAGAGACCACCAGGTCGCCCCCCTAAGGATAAGGAAACGAAGCTAAATATGATCAAAGAAGATAAAGAAGCCAAAGAGAAAGTGAATGTCCCCGCTAAAGAAGAAAAAGAGACCAAAGATGTTAAAGAAAAGGAGACTCCTAAGGTAAGGAATTGATAAATATGAACACAAAAAAACAATTTTTTTTATAATGAATAAACCGGTCTTTTTACTAAAATCTCACCTGATGGTAAGCGACGATGTAGCCGACGTTGGAGCAGAACGGTCTAGAAGACACCTATTCACTCGAGCCTTGAAGAGATTTAGATTATAGTTGTCAGGAAAAACAGACGACGGTAACGAGTTCCATTCCTTAGCAGTTCGCATAACGCAGCTAGAAGCAAAACGCTTAGTGCGAATAGGTGGTATGCTAACCAGGTAAGGATGATACCCGGCCGTGCGTTTAATAGTCCTGTGATGGAATGGTGACATTACATTAGGATATGGCGTTATAATAACATAGATGTAAATGTTTGTTAATCAAAGACGCTACTCAGCTTGCTGGTGAATCCGCCACTGACTAATGTTAATATTACAGGTGGTTAAGAATGGTGGAAGCGATGTATCTTCCGCCGAGGAACCGGTGCGGCGATCGACCAGACCTTCCAAAGTAAAGGACTACGCTAAAATGATACGCGACAGGTAACGCAAACAAACCCATATTAGTCAACATTCGATTTTTGTGTTCCCAATAGATTCCCATCACAATAAATAATGCTGGACAATCCACACAGCACTATCTTGCCCCAAAGTAAGCTATTCAATAAGTTTGTGTTATGGGTACTAGATAACTGATGTATTTAATACATTATATACTTACATAGATAGATATTTTTTTATTATGCATAGAAAACACCCAGACTATCGGAACAAATTTCTGCAGATCGTACACAAATTTGTTCCATGGCGGGAATCGAACCCGCAACCTCTTGCGTCGCAAGCAGGCTCTTGCCCGCTGTGCCACAGAGGTCGTCGAAAAATCAATGCAATTTTGTTGTTTTTTTAAACAACTTTTTTCGTTTTAGCCCTGACGAAGATGAAGAAACAACTGACGAAGAACACGAACTAGAGGAAACAAAGGAAGCAGAAAAAAGTACAGAGGTATTATCTTATCTTATATATCCATTCATATCAATACAAGTAATCCTGCCTACAGACAATGCTATTGGGTGCATTGAGTGGTCACAAGTCACACTTCGAGTGTAGTTTTTTTTTCGGTTTTAGTATTTGGTGTGCCGTATTATATAGATATTGATATACATGTATCACAAGAGTTCTCAGTACGTCCGATAGAGGCGTTCGTGTTTTTATATGCTCGTGTATTTGTTTATCCGTCTTCGTAAAAAATGGTAAAATATAGGCGAATGGTATAGGTCGCGTCACGTAAAAAGAACGCAGGAAGGAGGGAGAGGGTGTGTAATAGCGTGAGTGTTTTGTATGCGCAAAAACACCCCCTCCACTGTTTTCCAGCGTTCTTTTTAAATGACGCGACCTCGATGAATTCTACGTCATTGTTTCATCCAAATCCCATCCATCGGCTTCGTTGAGAAGGTAGGAGAACCACTCTTGAACGTTCTCATTTAATATTAAAATATGATGTTTTGTAATTTAGACACCCCGTCGAGGCCGCAAACCCCTGCCGAAACCATCGCCGATAGCCGCTACGTCGAATATCGTCGCGAGAAAGCGGGGGAGACCTCGCAAGAGTATACCAGTGGTGTAAGTAATGAATAACTTTCACTCATATAAACTCACACAAACACTCACTGTCTTTCACACTAGTAAGAAAGAAAAACAATTTATTAAGGCTCCGGTGACAGCGGCTCGCAATTTCGAGGTGCGATTGGCTATTATTTCATTTCGGGGAGGTTGTTTGAAGGAATAACTCTAAAGTGACACGCATAAATACTGTTCGAACACAAATAATACAATAATATAAGGGAAACATGCCCGAATCAGAAATCATTTTGGTATTAGCACAGATAAACTTACTTGAACCTACTGTTTTAATTTAAATAATTATTTGTTAGGACTACTCTATTGTATTAGGTCTTACCTGTAATAATAGATGTAATGTTGAAATTATAAATAAATAAAAATAAATAAATAATCAGACTGTAAATAAATAAAAGAATACTATACTAGTACAGATACCCCATCCCATACATTGAAACGGTCCCATCCTAAGTCGGGCTATTCTTCGGGCTATTTTGTTTTGCCCGCAAATCTAAGCAAAGTAGCCCTCACAGCCACTAGATGTCGCTAAGTTGCGTTGCGAGCAAGAGGCCGACATCTCGTAAAATGCACTTGCAACCAACTTATGTATTTTTTTTATTATGTAAATAGGACATTGGTAATTAAAATATGAAATATTACATACATTATTGAAATGCCTGAACGAAACTCAAAAAAATCGTTTACAGCAATTAGCGCCATCCATCAGTACACAAAACAAACTTTTGGAAGCAAACAACAACGTAGTACAAATTACAGCCACCAGAAAAAGTGAGATCGATATTGAAAATAAAACATTTTCAAAAACATAAAGAATTTGATAAAAGCATAATTACTCATCTTCCCGTGCTTATGGGAGATTTTTTCACAGTATAACTCAGGCTATTCATGACCATAATTCTTCTTAATTGGACTAAAACAAAAACCTATATTTCAATCGAAACCTGTATCGCCATCTATTGAAGTCTATTTGGAACTAAAAAACTGTTCTTAGAGATGGGTGCCCATGCTAATACCAAAATGATTTCTGACTCAAGCACATTTCCCTTATATTATTGTATTATTAGTATTGTATTAATAGCCAATCGCACCTCGAAATTGCGAGCCGCTGTCGCCGGACCCTTAACAAAACATAGGCAAACGTGATACAACAAAATAGACTAATTTAGAATTAATAAAATATAAAAAAAGGTAGGAATAGTATTTATGTTCATATAATTCCACTATATTAAATACATTTTTATATTAGACAGCCCTAACAGCTCAGTTAGTAGTAACTCTGCCTTCCGCGCGTGTGTTCAAGTTTTGCAGTTTTTGGAGCTAGATAGAGTTGTGCGCTAGTCTTCTAAAACAATTATTATGTAATGCTTTTATTTAGTAGCCAGTATCATGACTAGCTACTAACAGAGCTGATGGTACCTTTTTTTTCTCTTACATAGGCATTAATAATGCTTACAATACATTTTCAGGCCAGCAAAAATCAGCAAAACCGAATCAGATGGCGAAGAAGAGGCAAGTCCTGAAGCTGATAATGATAAAGTAAAAGAGGATAGTAAATGGGTTAAAGTTACTGAGGACAGTAAATCAATTGCTACGAAAGTACTGGACGCAGGCACAACATTGACTGTAAGATCAATTTTATTTTTAGACCCAAGGAATCTGAATACTTATATGCCTTGGTTAGACCCTTATTCATATTTCCTGCCATTTAATAACGGCTATAGAGTATACTTGTCACTGTCACTTTCATTCCACGAAAAGTCTAGAAGAAGACAGACTCTTCGGTGTGATAAGCTAATGAGGCGCTCAGTGACCAATATGAATAAGACAATAGCGTCGATTCTGTTGTTGCATTATCCTAAACTAATCAAATCTGACAGCTCTAAAATTATAGCCGTCCTTGTAGTTTCAGTGTTTTAAAAAAGGATGGCAATTTTTTAGTGCTGTTGACAGCACTAATAATATTGTCATCACTCATCTGGTGCCAATTCTGTTGTTTAATTTTCCTAACCTAACCTAATTTGAATTAGGTTAGGTTAGGAAAATTAAACAACAGAATTTGAATTAGGTTAGGTTAGGAAAATTAAACAACAGAATTTGAATTAGGTTAGGTTAGGAAAAGTAAACAACAGAATTGGCACCTGATGAGTTTTGATGTCTTGCATGAGTTTCACCTTCTTGTTTTAAATATTATCATAAGAGAAATCACCGGAAATTGCCACCTTTTTCTCTTCGTTCTTTTCGTGTTACTAATTTCTTTCGAAGTGTGGTGAAAAGATTTTAGGTGCACCTCAAAGAAGCTCCTTACTTGTCGCAAGTCGTTTGGTCCTACGACGTAACGGGACTCCTGACGATGTTTTCCGTCACCGTTTGAGAGTACTGGCACCGTGCACATACATTTTTGAACTTAAAAACGTATGGATCGGAAAAAGGGTCGCTACCACTAGACCACTTTTAATTAATCTATAAAATGATGAAGACGACCTCAGTGGCGCAGCGGGCGAGAGTCCGTCTGCGACGCAAGAGGTTGCGGGTTCGATTCCCGCTTTGGAACAAATTTGTATACGATCTGCAGAAATTTATTCAGTATGAAAGTATATAATGTATTAAGGGTCCGGTGACAGCGGCTCGCAATTTCGAGGTGCGATTGGCTATTATTTTTTCGGGGAGGTTGTTTGAAAGAATAATTCTAAAGAAACACGCATAAATACTGTTCGAACACAAATAATACAATAATATAAGGGAAATGTGCTTGAGTCAGAAATCATTTTGGTATTAGGTAAACGTAAGACCAAACATACTAGTACCAAAATGATTTCTGATTCGGGCATGTTTCCCTTATATTATTGAATAATTTGTGTTCGAACAGTATTTATGCGTGTTTCTTTAGAGTTATTCGTTCAAACAACCTCCCCGAAATGAAATAAAATGAAATAATAGCCAATCGCACCTGGAAATTGCGAGCCGCTGTCACCGGAGCCTTAAGTATATCAGTTATCTAGTACCCATAACATAAGCTTTGAGTAGCTTACTTTGGGGCTAGATGGTGCTGTGTGTCCAGCATTATTTATTTGTTTATTGTCTGTATGTGTTATTGCAGGAAGCTGCAACATCAAGCCAGTCATCAGATCCGGTATCCAATATTATTGTGTCGCCTAGTGGACAGACATTGAAAAAAGTAAGTAATAGAAACACAGTAAATATTTTGTAGAAGCGCGGTGATGAAGTTCAGCTACTAAATGGCAAATTGATGATGTAACAATTTTTCAGGTACCTATCAAAGCGTTACCACCTGGAGTGAAACCGATGCCGCTTCCGAGACGTAAGTTCACTTTCAAATTAATGAATGTCCTGTTGTTATTCATATCCATTAATTTTGATGGAGTTGGTTATTTCCTGTTTTTATAGTGACTCATTGACTGCGGTCAGTTATAAAATCAATATAAAAAAATGTATTATTAATCACATTTGAGACAGATATTTGTTTGTTTCTTTTTTTTTTAGGTGTAAATAAATATTTAGTTCCCGTAGTACGAGCATCGCTTAGTTTGGAATTAGATGCCGATGCCGTTAGCATCCCTACTAGTCTGTGGCTGAGGCATAATATCTTGCTCTCGATTTATGCTTATAAACAACAAGGATAGAAACTGACGTTTACGATCGTAGAAATTTACGATATTTTAAAAAAGCCCTGCTTATAACAGGATATGCTTATTTTTCAAAGTTATACCATATTTCGCAAGTACATACATAATGCACAGCAATGTTTATGATACCTTTTTTACTCGCAGAAATGACCAGTGGAGACGTTTGTGAGATGCAAATTGGAAAGAAAGTAGTCAAAGTGCAGAAAATTGTTATGACAAAAGCCGAACTCGAAGTTATGACGAAGCAGGGGCTCGTTGAAATGAAGGTAAGCATTCCTTTTGAAACAGTGCGGTGACAGGATTTTATGGACAAGACACTAGAAACTCCTACTACTAACCACTAGTAGCTTTTTTTGATAGCGAGACATTTGACTGCCAACTCACCTGATGTAAAGTGAAGATGCAGTCTAAGGTGGAGCAAGCTAAGCTATAATCCACTTATTCAGTCTTGTCTTAAAAAATCCTAAGTTATAACGTATCTGCTGGTTCCGGAAGTACCGGCGACGCGACGCGACAGTAAAGAGTGCCACTAGGAAAGTGCCACTACCACTGGCAGTTTGCACTAGGTATGAGAGAGAGAGACGACGTCTGTGGCGCAGCGGGCGAGAGTCCGTCTGCGACGCAAGAGGTTGCGGGTTCGATTCCCGCCTCGGAACAAATTTGTGTATGATCTGCAGAAATTTGTTCCGTAGGTCTGGGTGTTTTCTATGTATAATAAAAAAATATCTATCTGTGTAAGTATATAATGTATTAAATATATCAGTCATCTAGTGTCCATAACACAAGCTTTGAAGCTTACTTTGGGGCTAGATGATGCTGTGTGGATTGTCCAGCATTATTTATTTATTTATGCTCAAAATAAGCTTGCTTATTGCTTATTATGCTCAAAAGAGCACGTGTGTCAGTACCTTGAAGGTGATGGACGCAGGGCAGTGCAAGGCACGTTCCTAATATGCTGGCTTTGGTCGTGGCTACCACATAACATTAGGTGGGCTATCTGCTCGTTCCATCAGCAAATATTGTTTAAAAAAACGCTGCAGAAATCTTTATCTTTTACTTGATGTTTAGAAATGTTATCAGAATGGTATAGTAATAAATTACATATTACAGGATGGTACAGTAATACTGAAACAAAGAGTAAAGCTACCAGCGGGAGGCGGCAGCGGCGTTGCTACTACTCTCAAACCACCGACACCTTTGCCCGTGGAAGGTTAGTATTTTTACCGACTTCAAAAAAGTAGTTTTACTCAATTAGATTTTTTTATGTTTGTTATCTCATGACGATAATTAATTTTTTTATCGAAAGCTAGTGCTTTTCATGTGGTCCAATTTGAGTCAGATCTGACGCGTAGTTTTTGAGTAATTTTTGAGTGTATATTCCAGTGCATTTGTAGTTTTTTTTCTTGAATAAGTGATATTTTACTAATTTCTGGGTCTGCTAGCTTAATGCCTGAATAAAACTCTCTAATCAATAAAACTCACGCATAATGCGACCTACCCACCTTAGAGTCTAAATGCGGGCACAGGAGTCCAATACAAGTGTACAAGGCCCTGAATAAAAAACATTCCAGGGCACGGACTATGGGGATATCAATATTTTTTTTTTATACAACTAGCCGATGGAACAAGCAGATGGCCCACCTGATGTTAAGTGGTAACCATCACCTATAAACAAAACATTGCCCCGTAGGTCACGCACAATAGGAACGTGCCCTACGATGCACTGCCCTACGTCCATCAACTTGAGGCATACAGATGTTAAGCCTCATGTGCCTGTAATTACACCGGCGACCACACTCAATTCCAAGTTTAATCCAATATTATGAAATACTAGTTGCGCTCCGTGGTTTCACCCGCGCAGATTAAAATCCTGGTATTCCCGCGGAATAAAAAGTAGCTTATATGTTATTCCAGACTATAATCTATCTCTGTCAAGTTTCATCCAGATCCGTTATAATATAATAATAAACGTTAATTTAGTAACAAACATCCATACTTACAAACTTTCGCGTTTATAGTAGTAGTAGGATCGTTGTTCGAATTAATTCCCCCCCCCCCCCCCTCCATTTCATCAACCGGTAACATTATTATGAGGTTTACGGGAAGTCGGTGTTGCTTTTTAACTGACTTCAAAACGAAAGTTTTTATTTTCTTGTTTGCTTTTTACGTTGGCTAATATCTGTGTTTATTTTCAGAAGAAAAGAAAGAATCTCCGACGGTTGCTAAGCCAACGCGATGTGATTTAGGCGACGACTAACTGTAAGAATTATAAAAAAATATTTAAACATATTATTTTATATTAAGTTGGAATTACTTCACTTTTTACATAGACATTTTTGTAATAAGTTAAAAAATGACTAAATTTTCCATTTGTGTCTAGGTATTTATGAACTTTTTTTACTGTTATTAAGTACCAACGTGTTACAATGTTTTACCACAACAATTTTCAAATATCTGCATGAAATAGATTCAAATTAAAGTTAAATCAATTTTGTAATATTCATAATTGAAACTATGCATTTAATAGATAACTTGATGTTAAATTATTAACTACGTGCACATTCATGTAGGTATAAAATTATGTAAATATACATAAGCGTTTATTTCTGTAGTAAACAAAGTTTACGCATTTCGCGTCACTATTTGTAAGTTAAATAAAAGTACATGAATTAGCTCTTGTCTTTTCAATCAAGTCATAATCCGTAGGTATTCATAGCTTATTTACACATAAGATTATTTATTTATTTTCTCCAAGCAAAACGTAAGATTACTTATTTAGGAGGTACGTATTTAAACCTGTTTTGCGTGAGACTGGTGCTTGAGATAGGTTTTAAAAGAAAAACCTATAGGTCACACGAACTGTGTATTTATTAACAAAACCAAAGCATTGTATATTTCTGCATTCTTTGCTACGAATAAGACTTATTTATTCGTAGATTCTTCGCATTCTATCAGTACCTATATACGTTGTTTTTCGTAACGTCCGGTCTTTTTTGTGCGGAGACTTGAATGCTCTCAGCACGATATAGATGTGCTTATCGAATCTCCATTCCAAAGGCCTGACGTTACGCGAACTACTAAAAACTCACCTCCCAAGTCACTTGCTATCTCTATATAATTTGAAGTAAAAGCTGAAATAGCAAACGACTTGACAGCCGATTAGTGTTGATCGAGCTTTCAGAAACCGGGGGTCAAACTCGGGGCTCAGTTAAGGCTGCCATAGCACAAGCTTTGCTTAAAATATATGGGACTAGATGACGTTGTGTGGAGCTCCCAATATTCAATAATCGAATGCATAAGAATATATGCAACGCGGCAACCTAGCGCGTGACTTCCAGCCAAGTAAACACAAACCTGCCGCTAGCTAGCGACAGCTAGGTATTGTATTTTGGTTCATCTTATGGGCTACGTTTTCAGTCAACAAGCAAGAACTCATTTGGCTACTAGAGTTCTTGCTTGTTGACTGAAAACGTAGCCCATAAGATGAACCAAAATACAATCACCTCAATTTAAAGCAATATTCCCAACATCCTGAAGGCGTAAGCTTCCGAATAAGCTTATTTTTAGTTCTCCTACTAGGCGCTAGATAGAGTAGCACCACGCTTATGGCGGTCGGGTGTTTGTTTACCCTGTAGATGTCGCGAGCATCGCTTCGTCGTCCGTCTGAACCGCCCTTTTATATCAAGGCTATAGAGGCGACTACGCGGGCTGATTCAAAATAAAGCTAATCAAACGACATCAAAACCTCGTGACAACAGGTCGTGGTATAAATCCCCAAAACGATTACTCTAGTTTTGGTATTGTGACAAATAAAAATATTTTAAAACATAAGTGCAGTGTTCCGTACAAATTCTGAGAGAAGACAAACAGACGAAGCAACGCTGCTGAAAGTTTCGGTGAGTTTGAATTTTAAATTACTGAACTTAATGGTTTACTATAAATAAACATATAAAAGAGATATATAATAAAATAAAAGTAACCTACCGATCTATTTAATAATTGTTTAATATTTTTTTAAACGTCTTTAGAAGGCTTATGTGCACAAGATAGGGCCAAGTAAATTTATTTATTCGGTGGATTAAGTATAGATCTAAATAGGTTCAGCATATAATATATGCTGATATTATGAACAATAATATCGCGTGGTGTTGTTTTTTCTTTTTTTTTAGGTTGAAGTTATAATCACAAATATTTAATAATAATAAGTTATTCCAGGTAAAATTACCGTGCCCACGTACCTATCGTAACTTCTATGTAAACAAAAATAATAGCAACAATAACAATTTCATTAGTACGCAATTAATTAACAAGGATTATCTTTAAACCATCCTGCTATAGAACTTGCTTGGTGACAACGAAACATATAATTTAAAGCTATTCGATTTTATGGTCCCTACTCATAAAACATGACGTATCGGGCACCAAACCAACTGTTCCGTACTTATTTATGTAGGTAGGCATACCATGAGGTACCTACGTGGTTCAATTTGAGTGATGGTAGGTACTTTCTCGTAAGAAAGTACCTACTTTGCCGTTAAGAAGATATTTTGTAAAGAGGCACCGACCACTAGACAGCCTGAGGCAGCCTAATCCATCTCAAGAATGCAAGCTATCCTGTGCCTTTCATTTGAGAACTGGCCAACCTGTACTTAACAAAACCTTTATCTCAACGAAATTCAACAAATTTCAACGTCAAAAGGTATTTATTCAGTTGAATCAGTACCTAAGATCACTGAAAAGTCTTAAAGCTAGTTTAATCTAGGCGCAGATCCACACGACCTGTCTGACTAGAAGAACAAGCGATAAACATTAACTTATTTAAAAGATCATGATGTAGCTTCTGCCGGATCGGTTCCACCCGAGGTTTGCTCTTGCAATTATTACCTTGGCATTGAGACATGAAAATAAAATAGAAAGATTCCGACCGAAAGCATAAATGGTGATATCGTATTATCGTGTCGCTGTAACTAAAACATGCTAAACGATTGGACATGGCGACCTTCCAAATAATACGGATTCCTGTTAACAATGCTTACGCATTACTATGCAAAACATTCCGATTTATTACAGACTGTATGTACAGCATTGTTTTAAAAAGTTTGTTGTTGATATTTTTGTTGGTATTTATCATGTATTTGGGGGATGGACTTTGCAGGTAACGAATTGAATTTTTATTTATTTATATTACAAACATAATACTTACAGTAATTAAAGACTGGTATATTTTGTAATATTAAATAAACACATACATAGGTATGAATAGAAATGATACGTAAACAAAAATACAGAAAATTACCGGCAAAAGATTTGAACGCTTGACATGTGTAGAGTCCTAACCAACTGTGATCAAACTTCATACGTCGCCGCTCTCTTCATTCGTTGATTTTCAGGAATTTCTTTCTTAGTACACCCCTTCAACATCAACGCACAAGTCCCGACAAAGATATACCTAACAATTTATACCTGCATACATAATTGTGTTAAATATGTATTTAATAATCAATAAAAAAAATAAAAAAAAATTATGTCACGCATGACATACTATTATCTATTAGGTAAAGTAATTACAACGATTTTTTCCTCAACGTTTTATAGCATTGTGCTTATAAATTTTTCGATGGAAAAAACAAAAAGTCGTTGCACGACCGAATTCGAATTGGAAAGTCTAAGGGGCGTAGTCAGAGGTATGTCCAAGTACAGGTAGGTATAACAAGTACAATAGTAGATTGTATCATAAGGGAGCGAAATCATATTTTTACGGCGAGGGCGCTTTTTGAATCCAGAGCGAAGTGAGGGATTCTAGAGTAGAATCCCGAGCTTAGCGAGGGATTCAAAGTACGTCGCCCGAGCCAAAAATATATTTTACTCCCGAGTGGTAGGTACACTATACTTTTCATCACCCACTATGAGAAAATAAAAGACGCCTCATATTTTATTAGTTTTGTCTGAGTACTGAAAAGAGGCCAAAAACACAGATTCTGAAAAATTCTTGGTGCCTCTTGCATTTCTCCATTCAATAAAATTACCATAGGCTTTCATATATTTCTCCCGGGACTTTGCAGGTAATATATTATTATTATCCATAACATTTCTTGCGTCAGTTCTAATACTTTCAGGAGTGAATTCTATACTTTCACTGTCACTTGAAGAACTGATTTTTCAAAACAAAACCATGAATTTCTAACAATCCGTGAAAATTTACGAAAACGTGGTCTGTATTTCGCGCGTTTTTAAATTGATTTCTTTTTTTTTACTAAGCTGGCGTGACGGCGCGTCTATGGGCCGTCGTACCAGCCAGTCTTTATTCAAACAATATTTGCGTTCGATGTCTTTGGCGATGAACAGTAAGATGTTCCAAATTCAAAAAGTGCGCGGCAAAGTTAATTGCGGCGCACTTATTTAAATAAGTGCGCCGCAAATAACTTTGCCGCGCACGTATAGTTTCTTATAGAAAACACCACCTTCGGGTGCACATAAAGGCGAACCAAGTCGTTCTTTTCGAATAGATGGAATGAAAACAAGTTTATAGTCACATCCACATCTTATTTTAGCTCAAAAATAGTGAACTTCCCTATGCATTATTAATTTATTAATCACCATTATGACAATTCTGACTAGGTATTTATTTACTTAGCTCATGGTAGGAGGTAAATCTGAAAATCCCCTTTTCAGCTGCGGTTTTCCGGTTTGTGGGTTCTAAAACCAATGCCTACGTAAATAGTAGTAAAACGTATAATATTATTGTCAAAATTGTGATTCCACTACACTACAGGTACCCCTAGGTATATCTATAATCTGGTATATATATATGTACCATGTATGACTGAATATAAACTTGTATCTGCGTTCGACGATTTGTTTGAAAAGCACATCCATAAAAGCGCAGACTTTACAGCTTCAGCCAATATGAATTTGATGTGTCTCGTTGCAGTGATGCTAAACATTCGAGAACAGTAGCCTTTCATGATAACCATGTGTGCAGATATTAACGACAATAATACGGGTTCTCGTACTATCGGGTGTCGGCCGTGACACGCTTGTTTTGTAGCCAGGGGATTTATGCTCAGAAACATTCGATAAATGTCATTGTCATACTTTAAGTTTAAACATTAATCTTCTGTACCAAAAACCACCTCACGCTTTTTTAGTTTTGTTTTAGCATGATCTAAAACAATGGGTCAAAAAAACCTTTAGTAGCAGTAGAAATGTTGCTATCGCCATAGTGTTATCGATTGTCGACTGATCCTCTGCCGGAAAATCGAACCACAAAATAAATCAGCACTATCGTTTAGCACGTCAAACAGCAAAGAGATGAGATTTGATTTTCAATACAGCAACCCATTTTACTGCTACTGCTGTCACGTTGGCTTGTTCATAGATAAGTGGTCCGGCAACTGCGTGAGATTTGTCGATCGCTTTTAATGCCCGTGCCTGCATCGTAGTAAACCTGTACCTAAGCAAGATAAAGCATGGCCGCCAGCTTTGTCTAGCAGACACCTAGATCTGTCATTAGCGGCTACTGTGAGTCTCCGGAACGGATGTCACTAGGTATAGAAACTAATTACTTAGGTGCAAATTACCACAACTATGTATGTTGAATTGTTTTGTCTGATTGGCTTCACGTCAAGTAGATACTTCTGTACAAAAGATACCACCGTCAACCACTTCAGGCAGCATGCATATATTTTTTTAATGATAATGTAGGTTATATTAACCAACTACTGAATTATATTAAACAATATAGTAGAAAAAACGCAGACAATCAAGTTTTGGAGAATATCACTTTATATCTAGGTACGCCAGTTTTCTTAACAAAAATTTTGTTTAACTAGTTGTATTAGGCTCTACAAATGCCCCGAAAACAAATGGCATATAATTATATGCCATTTGTTTACTCTTACTCTTACTAGGTTCAATGGTCTTGTATATTAACAGGTGTGCCACCAGTGTCCTCTAGCTAGCTCGGTTCTACTAATCATTTAGGTAAATCAATCTGTTTCTGGATGGAACCAAATGAGATTTTCAGTTGTTTGGTTTTTGGGATCATTCCAAAAAACAACTGAAAATCTCATTTTGTTCCATCCAGAAACAGATTAGATACAACGGAAGGTTGGGTATTTTGCCAGTAGTTAAAAGAAATAAACGAAGTCGTTAATTTCGTTTTATTTATGCCTTTGCAGATTTTGCAGTAGTTAGTAGTGGGGCGAAAAATAAATTAGTTATGCTAATGAACATCCATGAACCATCGGGGTAGGCGGGTCATTTCCGCCCGCCCAACCGAGCCACTAAAACGAACTGCGGACCGGATATCCGGCGATGTATGTGAACACAGCTAATAATTATAAAAGTAGCCTTGAACCTCATTTCTTTCATGAGTATTATGTATGTAAATTTAGTGAGATTACTGAAAACTTGCATAGCTCTTTTTCCACCAACAACTATATTTATTTATTTATTTATCTAAAAACACAAAACAATATGTAGTGCTAGGAGGACTTAATGCTAATAGCATTATCTACCAGTCTTCCTGGGCGTGCAAAAAGACTATAACTAGGTAATAGAACTACACTCATCTAGGGCTAGAATAAATAGATATTTAAAAACATCGAAAGGAAACCGGCATGTTGTAGAACCTAAAAAGCTACAAAGCAGGTGTCAAGTGCTCGAAGGCAGCCTCATGAGGCGCACTTAAAATCCTGTCACCACACTGTTTCGAAAGAAACTAGTGACATGACAAGAAGAAGAAGAAGATATTACATCGTAAGAAGATATACGCCTTTTTCTGCCGCCAAGCAGCAACGCTGTGTTTCGGTTTGAAGAGTGTGGTCGCCGGTGTAATTACAGGCACATGAGGCTTAACATCCGTATGCCTCAAGTTGATGGACGCAGGGCAGTGCATCGTAGGGCACGTTCCTATTGTGCGTGACCTACGGGGCAATGTTTTGTTTATAGGTGATGGTTACCACTTAACATCAGGTGGGCCATCTGCTTGTTCCATCAGCTAGTTGTATAAAAAAAAAAAAAAAAAAAAAAAAAAAAAAAAAAATATTTAAATAGCCAGAGCCATGTCTAATTTTATTTAAAGCCAACTTTGACCTTTGTAGATGATGTGGATATTTTTTGGTAATTTTGTATACATCAGACCTACCTAATAGTTTCGCATTAACTGATTTTGTCATCACACTAAGAAAATAATTTACAAACATTATCGACTTAACCAAGTACTTAGTAGAGTAGGCATTTTATTTAAAAGTTCAAGTAATTGATTGTAGTCAGACGTAACTAAGAGATTTGTTCCAAGTCGTGACATTGAAAACAGAACTGGTTTGCCTACCGGAGGCAAAAAATCTGAGACACGTAATTATAAAAGCATGATTCACCTTTTTCTTGCGCTGAAGAACGAGGGCGAATACCAAAGGTAATGTTTATAAAAAAAAACATATTATATAGCCCCTTTACTTGAAAGGTATTGTTTCAACGATCGACATTCGTCAAGGCGGTCAGTTATAGAGCATTTTGACGATGCAATTTCTATAGCACATAACTCTGTATGAGAAATAAAGTTCCAATCAACACTGTTAATCAATGTTGTAGTTGGAGTCTCTTACCGCCGGTTTCTGAAAGCCCGATAAAAGTTAATCGGCTGTCAAGTAACTTGATATTTCAGCTTTTAGTTCAAATTAGATAGAGATAGCCAGTGACTTGACAGCCGATTAGCTTTGATCGAGCCTTCAGAAACCGGCGGTTAACCTGACCAATTGACAAGTCCAGAATGACAGATCGATCCTATTACGGTAAGATTTGGTACGGCGATGAAGTCATACCCTCATGATGGATAGGATGCCCATAGAAATAAATGATAACTTGGTATGTAGCTATAATGTTAATAATAGGTGTGTGACGCAAGATCTGACGGCATACCTTATTAAAAATTAAATTATATTATTGGAAATGATCTCAATATTGTGTTGGTAGAACGAGAAAGATAATACTGTAAAATACTAACCTTCAACCCAACAGCATCAAGGAAAAGGTTGACTGTAGAAATAATATTAAACTGTATTCAGTTATTTATTTCTAAATTTCACTTCACAATTCCACACCCGGGAACCGAACCGACTACAATTTATAAGTCTACCTCAGATCAAACAAAGGCTTTGATACTACTACCTGATGGAACAAGCAGATGGCCCACCTGATGATAAGTGGAAACCATCACCTATTATAACAAAGCATTGCTTATCGTAAGTCATGCACGTTAGGAACGTGCCTTACGATGCCTTACGATGCACTGCCCTGCGTCCATCAACTTGAGGCATACAGATGTTAAGCCTCATGTGCCTGTAATTACACCGGCGACCACACTCTTCAAACCGAAACACAGCGTTGCTGCTTGACGGCAGAAATAGGCGTGGTGGTAGTACTTTCACAAAGAACTCTTCTACTCTTAAAACTGTCGTGACTCCAATATGCGCTCAGCCAAACTATCATCAGATGGCCTGCGAGATCACCAGTTCTCACCACTGTCGATTTTTATGGGGATATGTAAAAAATCAAGTTGCGTAGATAAACGAGTTTAGAGCTGAGGTTCAAAACACGATTTTGAATATACACCACAACCCGTTAATAAAAGTTATTGGAAATGAATTCCATAACTGAATAAATTTATGTACGGTCGGGTAGGGTTGATGTATTAAAGAGGTGCCTAATATGAATATCAAGATAAAACCACAGAGATTGAGGATTCTAAAACCAGAGGGTAAACTATCACATGCATCCCGTGAATAATATTGGTTACCCAGTAGGTATTAAGATAATATACCTATATGTAAATAAAAACAAACAGTAACCTACATTTTCATGATTAAAAGGCAACGTGCCTATTCTGTGTTCAGCGCAAGCGAGTCCTAGTACATAAGCATGTCCAATTAAGTATGTACCTATCCAGGTACTAAATAAGAGTTCTCATGTTAGATAATGCAATTACCTACTAGCCATTGTTAATCATTTACTTAGCACAATCAACAGTTACTAATACCTAGATATGGTAACTACTATGTGCTATTTTGTAAAGTGGATTAAAACCTCTGACACTATTTGACTATCACTCACCGAAACGGGAATGGCATATTTTACGATATTACCTACCTAGGTTTCAGACAAGTTTCCAAAATGTTAGTGAACAAAAAATTGGTAAAGTACTTTGGCCGCACGCTACCTACATAATATTGGTACCGGCATTATATAATTTGGTTATAATTTCAGACTGACGTCAAAATCTCAGCTCTTGAACAAAAACCACAGACCATTCCACGAAGGCAATCCGTTATTAAAAACCAGTATAATTTCTTATGTGGGTGTCGTAAGAGGTAACAATGACAGCGTGTCTACGGAAAAAAGTTAATGGTATCGACGCGCTATCCCTTTTGAAGATTTGTTGGTAGAAAGAGACACCTATAAGCATGCGTCTTTGGAACTTACAGAGCGTAAACCCTATCGTTTTCCTCCTCAATTCGTGGGATACAATTATATTCGGCTCGGAGGTTCGAGGCTTCGAGGCTATTATTAACTGAGGGAATCATAAAAAAATACCTACCTACCTTATATAATTGAGAGCCTACGGCAGCGTCCGGTTGTAAGTTGTGGTATGCTACTCGATTCTATATTACCGACACTCTAATTTATTGTTACAATGTTGATAGAGTGATGTGATATTTTCTTTAAAATAATAATTAAGTAAATAATTGTAACTATTAGTTGTAATTTTCTTGGTAAATAAATGATTTGAATTTGTCATCAATAAGTAAATGTTACTAATTTCAAGATTATTGTGAATCTTTTATCTGACTCACATTATGCTCTCACTTAGGTAGATTTAGTTTTTTCCAGCCAATTTCAAAACTTCTTCGAAGTCAATGACGCGCATGGTGAAACCAAGGAATTTGAATACAAGTATACATGAAACTTTCGAAAAAACCCCAAGTCTGGCAGATGACGTGTGTTTGAAGTCAGTAAATTAAAAAGAGAAACCAGGTAGGTTATTAATTAAAATGCTTAGGACATTTAATCTTATGTATACATGTGTATATGTAGGTATATTAAGTCATATATAAGAACATATGTGTATTTAATTTTGTCGTGTTTTGGTTATGTGATCTTTCAAAAAATGCACGCCCCTCCACTGTGTTCACCGTCACAAGCAAAAGAGGGTGTATTATAGATGCAATTATGTCTATACACCTCATTTGCTTGTGAGGGTTAAGACAGTGGGGGGGGGGGCGTGCATTTTTAGACTGAAATGTCTTTATCTATACCTGCCTAAGTAAATTCTCTCTGGCAGAGCCTAAGTTCCCTGAGACTCATCTGCCACAATGCCTAGGTAAGCAGGTAGACAGTCATCATTGCCCGAGGCAACCCTTGCTTGCCTCTTTATTACCATGAAATTCAACTGGGGTCATTGAACTCTACGACCACCTCTGCTACCCATTCACCAAGGTTGCAAGTGGCGCGTGAAGAGTCAAATTGCCTTTTCATTTCATCGGCCAGTGCCTGTTGTAGGTAATTGTAACACAACACTCATTACAATAATTGGAATATGAATGTACTTATAATGACTACCTGAGGTAGTATACCTCTAGCTTCCACTAGTGGATCTTCCCGGATAAAATGCCTTTATTAGTTCCATTAAAACCGGCCCAGCAGTAAATCACTTCTATAGGTCTTTCGCGTCCGTAAACTTCGTCGTATTGTATGTAGATTCTCAAGCCATAAGGCACATTTGTGGCCCGGTTCTTCTGGTGGTCGTCTGATCTTGTGGAACTACCATTTAATTCCTAAAGCTAGATGAGCTTTAGGACGTTTCAAAGGTAGATTTTGACTTTGATTTATGCAAGAAAACAAAAAAAAACGTTATCACGATTTTGATCCCTGGTGACGGTAGTGCAGTGGCCGTAATTTTAGGCTGTTTAAAGATATTTTTTTTTACAAGTTCACAAAAACTTAAAAAAATTCATTACCCGAAAAACTTAAAAATCGCGGAACATAACATGGAGGTGATTCGGTTACCCCAAGTGGTGCTCTATCTCTGGACCTCAGCTTGACACTATTTTTAGGACATCATGTAGCTTGCTGTCAATACGCAACTGTTTGAAAGTGATGAAGTAAATATGAAAACAGTTTATTACAAACATTTAGACATTTTACGTAATTGTCCTGGCTATCGTGCATACAACAGCTTAGCGAGGATATTAATAGAGGTTATAAATATATAAATGGGTGGGGTGACAATCGTACCAACCCGTGTCAGATCCTTGAACACTGAGACAAGACTAAGGGAAATTATAATGTTGGGGTACTTTATATATTTGAGATAACAATCAGAAAATCGGCTCAACGTAAATTATTTGTTCGTTCGAAGTCTACAAGCAGAGCAAAGCTTGTTTGATAGACAGAAAAATGATCTGTGTCTATGTCAGTCGCCTGACCAAAAATATGACGATTATTAATATATTAACAAAGTTTTATTCCAATTAGAGGTTAGCTATTATAGAGTATAGCTACTTAGTTTAGCAGGTAGGTACCTACAAAATTACAATTAATAATTGGAACTGCATTCTGCATGACCTAAGCTAATAGAATTGGCAATACATAAAATTAGCTTCTTAGAACAGCAATAGTAATAACTGTCAGTCGGCAGTCACGAAAGGGCGCGCCTCCCCGAGGGAAACTAATGATTACCTCATTCCCATCTACACCCATCTCAAGTCCTGGACTTACCTCATAGCTTTAAGGTATATTATTTGAAAAAAAAAAAGAAACAGAAACAAGACTGTTCCCAGGCACGGTAGATATCCCCTCAGATCTCCTAATACTAAGTACAAACACCAAATCCCCTATGTGGAAAACTTTAATAAATAAGGTTCCCAGTCGTCTTGTGGTCGCTCTCTCTTCCTCCATAAGAATAGTCCACGCACCCAGTGAACATAATGTACCTACCTAGCAGTACCCTGATTCCCACATTGCTAAAATGATCTACAACAGTCTGTTGGTAAGCTAAGTAATTGAAAACAGCATGCAATTCTAATTGTAACAATAAACACGCCATTACATTTTCGTTATCAATCTATCTTGGAGGCTATATTTACTGATACAGTAGCTTATTTTATTAAATAGAACCACGTGCGTAGCGCAAATAAAATTTTTAGGAACTGAACTAAATTTCTCAAAAAGCTTCATAATAAAACTGTTATTTCCTTAGTTTATTCCAAGAGTCAATAATCTCAGGTCAATGTTCCTATAAGTACCTAGTTGAGATGGCGATTCTATTAATTATTTAATTAAAAGTATGTTTTCCTCATAATTTTTATTACGTATCTCAGAATATCAGCAATTCAGTTCTGCGAAGGGGAGAATGACGCGATCACCACCTGCGTCTGCTTCTTGTATTTCCTTCGACCTTTGCTTTGATAACGTATTTTCGCATAATAATAATTATGTAAAAACTTTACATGGAAATATTTTAACTCAATTATTTTTATATTCCATTGCAAGTAGGTATTGTAATTTATCAGATGCCTCGTCGATTAATCAGAAACAGCCGTGGTAATTCCCATTGTAGTCATTAAATTGTATCCGACAAAGTGAGTCATATTTTTCTTCAGATGTAATCTGAAAAACACCTTATAAACCTTATTTCCGATCGAATACGTCATAGCAGACATATACAAAGAACTAGAAAATAAATGAAACACTTAGCTCAAATGCGCAGGGGCATGCCAAACTAAAATACATTTTAAGTAGTTCTGTAACAACAAAGCACCTTGGTTTATAAGCAGCCGTATTTGTGACTACCGTCTATATTGTAGTGCTCAACTGTCTGATTAAGGAAGACGAAGGCTGATTTGGAAGCGCTCAAGCAACATTTCGTCCCTAGGGACCTTTGGTCACTGAATTGAATACTAAAGTTGAACTCACCTTGGCAAGTCAATGTTACAACACAACTACCATGTTAATTAACTGCTTATGCAAGACGGAAGCCAGCAATAAATAATTCTTGCAAAGAAAATACAAACAGGACTTTCTTTACACTATATGACGTCAAAGAAAACATTTGCTGCAAATAAAGTGTGACGGCGGCGTTTTGCCAAAAGATTATAGTAACTTCTAAATTCCATCATGATAAACATGTGATAAAAGATAAGACATGTTGCTAGCGTAATCTCGGGTTTAGGTACCTACCAATCAACCAATTCGTAGACAAAGGTAAAGGGTATCGAAATCTTGATCAAATTTTCTTATCTTTGTTTATTTAGGACGTTTTTTTATTTCTATCAAATTAAATATCTACTAAGTATTATCATTTATTACGAGCAATGTTGAGTTGTGGGCACAACGTCAACAAAAAAGAAAAGGGCCCAGCAGGCTGATCGCGTAACT
Organism: Plemyria rubiginata; assembly: GCA_963576535.1. NCBI lineage: Eukaryota > Metazoa > Arthropoda > Insecta > Lepidoptera > Geometridae > Plemyria > Plemyria rubiginata. The sequence goes on along the minus strand of OY754908.1, from coordinate 7,163,965 downwards.
TTTGTTACATTCAAAATCCGGTTGCATATGTCAATTTTGGCAGATTTGCGATGGCAAAACTGCCAAAATTGACATATGCAACCGGATTTTGAATGCAACAAAAGTTACGTGATCAAGGGGCTGATGTTAGAGGGCCACAAAGTCTATGTACAACCTTATTGATGAATTATATTAAAATTATAAAACAATAAAAAGCTAAATGGCAGAAATAAGGTAGGTAGCGATTTTAGCTGTGACTGACTAATCTGCCAAGGAAATGTAAATTTGATAAGTGGGATCACCATAATATTCAGCTTCAAGGCAACGAAACTGTAAACCTTTGAATTTACTTAGGGCGTTAGAAATAGCTTCGTAGCTCTGATGTAAATCACTCAGATACACAAAACTATCAGGCACATAGGTAAGTACATGGTAACTAATATAGGTTTCTTAAATAAAATACATATGAAAAACTGGCACAGAGTAAAAAGCAAATTTTGGTTATGTGTATGAAATAGTATAGATTGTTTGCCAAGGGAGCAAAAAACTTACTAAATTCATAGGTATTGTGTTCTTCATTTTATTATACCTACCTGTATTTAAGGGCTAGGTACCATGTTAGGCTAGAGCTTGGTTTTCAGTAATCGTGATCTTTTAACACCCTTGTGTTCTTGAAATGACAGAGAATAATAATTGATTGAGTGAGCGAAGCGAACGAAAATCTTACAATCAACTTGGGGCGATTTGGCATTTTATGTGTGTATGTATGTATGTTTGTCCGACGATAACTTGAGAACCGTTGATCCGATCTGCATGAAATTTGGTAAGTCGATAGCTTGTACTTGAGAAATTTACTGGTAAGTATATGGGTAAAATCGGATGAGGGGTTATTAAAATATGGGGTTTTTTTAAGGGGGCAAAAATTAAAAAAGTTACTTAAAAAATAAAGTTACGTGTCATATGAAAGGGCTTGGCTTGGACATTCCAAAACCATTTTAATTTTTTTCTAGGATGCCCGCTTTTTTAGATACAACCAAAAAGTTAAATTAAGATAACCAACGACCCAAGAGCTCCCATTTCTAAGAGTTTCGTTGGTATCAAGGTTTTTCTACTGGTCAGCCAGTTTCTTTGCTTTTTCAATATTTTTTTCTTGAAATAAAATAAGAAGGTACTTGGCTCTCATTAAATGGTGATAGTGACTTGTTCTGATGATGGAGCCAAGGTCTGTTCAACGGAACTCTCCAATAAACAGGTCAATTCAGTTGAAACTTGGTTACCTATTTAGTTAGTGTGTAGCAGCCAGAGACAAGTACAACAAGGACTTGCCTCTGACTACCACTTATGTTTTCGTAGTGTTCGCGTCGCTTCACGAAATCTAAGTTCGGGGCGAACTACTAGTTTACTAGTTTTTTAACTTCTGCTAAGACTACGAAGGTCTTCTACTTTCTAGAGGAAAATAAACATATTATAGGTAGATAATTATATATATCACCTGGCAAGCGTCAGAATTGAAGTAACAACCTTGTAACGGTTTTTATGCAAGTTTTACCAAATCCAATGCCAGACAATATCCTGACTTGTGCGATAACTGCCCGCGTAAGTACCTCATAAATTAAAATACCCATCAGGTAACTGAATAATGTGAAAGCAGGTCGTGTCAAGAATGCTGTGAAAAGAAAATGGCTAATCGCCAGGCTTTAAATTTTAACAACACACGTAATATAATTTCATGAAATTTAGCTTGGAAAACCTATTACCCTGTCTTATATACGGGGAACCTCATGGTACAAAATATACTACCGTTCCGTTGATTGTATTCAGATGTGATTTTGTGGATGCCTAAGCACATCTACTTCGCTCCTGTAATTATGTAGTGGATATGCATACGCATTACATACTAAGTACCTATAGCGACCAGAGGCATGTATTTAGCAGTACATTGCCGCGATAATTTATTTGAAAACGTGCGTATAATTTCAATGTTGGCTGGTGTAGAAACATGCTGGTAGCATTGTTAGAAAACCAAATATTCGGTAATGTGGCGTACATATTGAATTTACATGGCCAATAATAAAACCACGGCACGGGCCGTTTAGCATAAAAATTTATATTTAAGTAAGTTGGTTGGTTAATGGGTACCACCGACATAAACTGATTAGTTGATTACCGATAAAAATTCATACAACACTAATCTTATTCTTGATAAGTTTTTGTACCATTGATTACAAAGAGTGCGATGTTTTCAGCGTGAAAAGCACGGGCGGCACCTATTAGAAACGCGGCACATGGCAACGCTAATAACAAATTATTATTTTACTCTATTCAATTATTTTAATCAGCTGGAAGGTAAACATAACAATTAAAAGCCTATTATGTAGAAAAGTATGGGCACCCGGGGTCACCAACTGTATACGCACCTTGAACTTTTATCGGTAATTTCTTTGTCATGTCACCACTGTTTCACCTACCTGTTGATAATCATAGTGTTTTGGTGGTAATTACTTAGGTAGGTATAAGGTGATAACGATCATTTTTGTGACCATTCATTTGTCATTTGTCATTGATCATTTTTGTCACCTAAACCTTCAAATTGGATGTTGAAATACTTGAAATCTTCCATAAGGTAGGTTCCGGGTAGGCATAGGCCCTGGAAAGTTTTACAATTCAGGCATTTCTGTTGTATGCCACAGATAGTATACCTAAATATATGAGCTTTATACCGATTCAGACTAAGTGAGAGAAAGACATAAAGAGAGCCGCATCATTATTTGTTTATTTTATTTATTTTGGTGTGCATGTAATTTAAACATTCCGAATCGTTTTCAAGAGTGTCAATTATTTACACATTAGCTACATAGCTACATAAATAAGTTACACTTTTTTTTTAACAACATAAAAACTTTTTACTTATTTTTAGTTTTTTGGGTTCGAAATATACGGAACTCAGTTCATGTTATTTCTGTTTTTTTCTTTTAATAGGCAAAGATCACTGATCTCTATGTAGGTATACCTAATATCATTGTGATGATCAGTGGCAAAGAGGCAAACAAAAAAGTCGCAAAAGAGGCAATTTAAAAAAAGTGAAGTTAAAAAGATAATGTTTTCGATAGGAAAAGTTTCCAAATGTTTAGAAATAGCCTTGATGGACAATTGGAAAGGCACTACAATAATGTTAATTGAGTGTGTTGAGTAGAATTTGATTGAGTGATTTGCACCATCTAACAACGTCGTAACGTCAAATCGTCAAGACCCTAAGAATATGAAAATGTAAAAGCATAACATGGCCGTCTTTGTGTACCTAACTAGACGACACAAGTAACTAGCCATTTGTTATCTTAAGATATTAGCATGTCGGTGTTCAAACTCTACTGGTGCTCGCACTTAAATCAGAAGCAAACATGGTGGCACTTCCACCTGCCACATTCTATCCTACTAATATTATAAACGCGAGAGTTTGTGAGTATATGGATGGATGGATGTTTGTTACTCTTTCACGCCAGAACGGCTGAACGGATCGGGATAAAACTTGGCAGAGAGATAGATTATAGTCAGGAACAGCACATGGCCACTTTTTATCTAATACCGGGGCTTAAATTTGCGCGGGTGAAACCGCAGGGCCACAACTAGTCTTTACTAAATTCTTAGCTGTTCCGGCCTGTTTGCTTGCTTGTTACTATCAACCTAGGTTAAAAATAATTGCTCGGTTTACTCAATGATTGCACTTCAGAAACTTTATCTTGTAAAGCTACCCCATGCATGTCGTATACCATATTTAAATGTCTTATACCCTAACTGCTGACTGATGCGTTGCCTAGAAGAATGAAGATATGATGGAGCCATGCAATACTTAGAACACTTTCGATATTTCGGTCTTTTGTCAGACAGAGGAATGAGGTCAATATAGGTAGCTTGTATAAATTTGTCCAGGCATAAATAAAAAGTAATGTTAATTAACCTTTAGCACGGTTTAAAAAATTCGTTATCCGGCTAACTAGACTTATGTGGCTTTATTCACTTACATTGACAAAAACGGGGGTGTGGCACATTAAAACTTAAAAGTAGCTTATGACAGAATATGCTACACGCTAAAACTCGACAGGAATACACGAAACCCCTATGAACCGAACCACTCGTTGTTGATCATTATTGACCGAGCGAGCGAAGCGAGCGAAGCGTCTCAGTTTCCACATTGGCCAAAAATGCGTTTGTCCGGATGTCTTCTGTCTGTCTGTTCTCCTCTACAGGTCGCATTTTTCAACCGATCTGGACGAAACTTGGTACACAGGTTATATGACTTATTAGATTTTTTTGTCGTCGGCGATTTTTGATTGGAGGGGTACTTCCCACAAAAAAAGGGCAAAAAGGGGGCTATTTGATATACTGGATATCTCCACCAAATGAGATCCGATTTCGATTATTCTTTTTTTATTTGAAAGGTAGTAACTATAAGTTGGTCTCATAAAAGTTTGGCGAAGATCTGATAAGGATCTTCAGCATGATGAACAGGATAGCTCATCAAACAATCGATGGTTTTCAATCAAATTTGAGAGAAACACAAAGGACCTCATTCTATACAAGATGATGCAAAAAAAATCAAAAAGATCAAAAAATCACAAAACGGAAAATGCACTTGCACATTACATTCCTCAAATAGCTCACTTTTAGTATGCTCGCGAGGTCTACAGCTCCCAGAGCCACTAGTAGGTAAGTAATGTGATATACATAGAAAAAGTGCTAATTACTTTTAGAAGACATTTGTTACCCCAAATCGTAAATACCTGCAAATCAAACGATGTCGAAATTCTAGGATTCGAGAACATTTAAATCTCGTCTAGGGAATCTCGAATCTAGCCGGTATCTTCCGTCACCCCCATGCTGGAAGGGTAATGAGAAGGTATTTTCCCCTTCAAAAAAAATGATTTTTTTTTTTATACAACTAGCTGATGGAACAAGCAGATGGCCCACCTGATGTTAAGTGGTAACCATCACCTATAAACAAAACATTGCCCCGTAGGTCACGCACAATAGGAACGTGCCCTACGATGCACTGCCCTGCGTCCATCAACTTGAGGCATACAGATGTTAAACCTCATGTGCCTGTAATTACACCGGCGACCACACTCTTCAAACCGAAACACAGCGTTGCTGCTTGGCGGCAGAAAAAGGCGTGGCGTGTTACGGTAGTAATCTCACTATTCATCAAAAAACAAACCCGTTTCAATGTTTTAGTTCGTGACTTGCTTCTAATACTAAGCTAAGTTCTTTTTATCCGGGTGACCACGCGAGCATAGCTTGCATCACTTTAAAAAACCTACACGGAGTCAATATCCAGCACTTTTACTGAACTGACCGCTAACCTTGCACTCTTCTTTGCCTACTCTGCTATTATACGCACGCATATGGTTTATTTATAATCTTGGAAGGTAGTTAAGACGAAGACAAGAGCTAATGTGACTCTCGCTCGCACGTTTTGAATTGTTGAATGATATAAAATCACTAAACCCGTTTTTGAAAAATCGCAAACAACTATTTTGTGTGCAATCACATTGCGCACAGTTTAGTAAAAACATCATTTTAATCGGTACAAGTTTTCCTACTTAAAAGTTTGCTTTTCTAGTTTTCGTACATAAGCAAACTTTTGAGTAGGAAAACTTGCATCAATCAAAGTCAAATTTTTACTAAACTGTGTGCAATGTGATTGCACACAAAATGGTTGTTTGCGATTTTTCAAAATTGTATCTAAAGATTTTATATCTTTCAAAATGTCGAATCGTGCGAGCGAGAGAAATATTAGGTGTTGTCAACGCCTTAAAGGGTTGTTTCTGGTAAGAAACAACCCTTTAAGGCGTTATGAACGATCGTATGAATGGATTTTCGATTAATGATTTCCAAAGTAATTATGGCAACCTATTCCCATAATAATCGTAGAGCAACTTTTTTTTCATTTTATGTCCAAAAAAGTTTCCATGATTGGACCGGTCCAACGGTGGAACTCTCTTGCGGTACATATTTAAAGGAAAGGCATTTAAGTAATGTCAAGAATAAAGCACTACATATCTAGTAAGGCGAAGTTGTGATCGGTCACGGCTAACTAGACCTTGTGAGGATGCCCTCGCAGCCCTAAAGTAGCGTGGATCACTGCCAAGAGCCGGGTTTACTGTTTACCTAGATTGCAATATGCAGCTGTTGAGAACAGCAATAAAGAGAACATTCCATATTTAACGGCATTTTACATGGCCCACTTGAACGTCCCACGAGCGTCGTATCTCGTTGCGAATTATCTCATGCCGAAATTATAATAGGACTAGTTGCGCCCCGCGGTTTCGCCCGCGCAGATTTAAATCCCGGTGTGCCCACGGGATAAAAAGAAGCCTATGTGTTATTCCAGACTATAATGTACCTCTCTGCCAAGTTTCATCCAGATCCGCTTAGCCGTTCCGGCGTGAAAGAGTTACAAACATCCATCCATCCATCCATCCATACTTACAAACTTTCGCCTTTATAATATTAGTAGGATGTTTCACTGGAACTGGTAAAGTTTAATTTAGCTAAGTAAAGTTTGTCAGATCAAATACTTATTTAAATCGAGTGCCAAATTATTTTCAAATAGGAAGAAATTCTTGAAAATTTACATCATCTTAGTGGCTGTATCTACCAAACAAAAATCTCTAGCATGTAAACGATACCACTATACTAAAAAAATGTTTATTCATGTATACATTTGGGCGGGATTAATTTATTAATAGATAAAATCAAAAAAGGATGTAATATGATGGAAATATGATTTTAATGGTCGGATGCAATTTTTCCCGATTTCCCACATTGTTAGACACAGGACCGCCGCGCTGGTGGCAATTGGACCGTAGGCCTTCCGTCCTGCTAATTACTATTATTCGCATCCGGAGTCACAAAAGCGTAAATGAGATTTTGAAAATCAAGGGGTCATTCAGTCCCTTTTGTTTAAAGCATATTGACGTTAGTAATAACTAGTGTAGGGCAAGGGCCAAATGTTTTGGAAACTGTAGTAAGTAGGTACATATTATGTATGCTTATTTACTAATATATTAATGTACCAAATCCTACTTCCTATTAACATTATAAAAGGATGGATGGATGGATGGATCAAAGTCAGAGTCAAAATATGTTTATTCAATAAAATCACTAGGACCATCTTGAAGGATCTTGAAGGATGGATGGATTGATGGATTGATGGATGGATGGATGGATGGATGGAAGGATGGATGGATGGATGGATGGATGGATGGATGGATGGATGGATGGATGGATGGATGGATGGATGGATGGATGAATGGATGGATGGATGGATGGATAGATGAATGGAAGGATGTTTGTTACTCTTTCACGTAAAAACGACTGGACGCACATAGGCAAATTTTTATCCCGTGGGAATACCGAGATTAAAAACTACGCGTGTGAAACCGCGGGACGCAGCTTGTTTATAATAAAGGATAAAGCTTTCAAACTAGATACCTACCTATAAGTAAACTTGAATAACTAAAACTAATAATAAGATGGTGTCCTAAAAATATATAAGCAGGTAGTGATGTCACAATATTTTAAATCCATTGTAAAGAAAACGGAAACATATTTGTTTTTACATACAGTTAGTGCAATAAAGCTCAAAAGCCTCAAAATACAACTGCATTCCAGTGTTAGTGCAATAAAGCTCAAAAGCCTCAAAATACAACTGCATTCCGGTGTTAGTGCAATAAAGCTCAAAAGCCTCAAAATACAACTGCATTCCGGTGTTAGTGCAATAAAGCTCAAAAGCCTCAAAATACAACTGCATTCCGGTGTTCTAGAATGGAAACAAAAAAGTTTCCAGGCTGCTGTGTTTAAATTCTGTAGGTACATAGATAAATAAATCGGTGGTTATGTTAATCGACTAGCGGTAACCGAGTGTTATCAGATCGACTGAACCAACAATGTAGGCAGGTACCTTTAAATAAAGCCCCTAATTTAGATTTGTAATAAATGGTTTTCTCGCTGAGAGTTATGGGTGGGTACTTTGTCCATGCTATGCCGGATGGACTCTACACCACAAAGATAATTAATAATTCCTCGAAGAACCACTGTTGTTTTATAAAAGTATCTTTAGTAGCTATTATAGCCAGGTATGATGCATGTTTGTTTCTACAAATGAACTCATTAGTTCATTTGTAGAAACACCATCACCAGCATCATTATGCTGGTTTTTAATGAAAAATGCAATGAGTAATAATCATTTGCATATTATTGTTCTATTTCCTCAAGTTGACATTATTAAGTATCCCATTGAGGATTTAACATTCAGTAAGGCAGTGTGCGTCCTCGAAGGTAATCGTTCAATTCGTTCACTACGATCGTGAAAAGTGAGTAAAATTTTGTGCTGTGAAAATATTTTCGGTATTTTTTTATATAATCCTGATTTAAGCTTTTATCCCTAAATTCAGGTGGGAAATATGCATGTTCTAACAGGATAATTTAAAAAAATATTTTTCGTTTAAATAAATAATGAGTTATTTATTACTCGCGACCGCATTTGGTACATATCCACAGTGTTATTTTTATATCATACTCATTGGGTATATAAATGACTTACGTCTACTCAAGAGATCTAAAGAAATAGTGGTGTGGTTTCCAGTGAAATTACGTAGGCACACGAGGGGAAGCTTTGTAGGGCACGTTAATATCTTACGTGACGTATGAGGTAACAGTTTAGTAATGGTAATCAGCAAGTAGTATAAAAAATAAAAGAGTTTACGGATGAACTATCTGCAGGCAGACCGTTGCGAAGGATATTTAAGATAAGATTATTTTCATTTAAGCCCACTTCTATTATGATGTACCTACAATAATATAACAGTATTCCTAAATGGTAATGGCACATTTGCCTAATAGATAGCTCAACTGATCCAAATCAGTACCAATCGAAAGCGTTCCAAGAATGGCTGCATTGCCCGCGAAGGCAATACTGATGCCCTGGACTGTACCAATGCCCTGGACTGTACCAATGCCAATCAGGTATCAAAATCTAAATATATATAACTCAAAGGTGACTGACTGACTGACTGACTGACAGACTGACATAGTGATCTATCAACGCACAGCCCAAACCACTGGACGGATCGGGCTGAAATTTGGCATGCAGGTAGATTTTATGACGTAGGCATCCGCTAAGAAAGGATTTTGATCAATTCTACCCCCAAGGGGATGAAAGTTTGTATGAGATTTTCAAAGTAAACGAGCGCGAGCAAAGCCGCGGGATCAGCTAGTTGTATTATAAATGTATTGTTTTGTTCCAGAAACATGGGTGAACTAGGTAACAAGCTGGGTCTCGACGAGCTGGCTGGAGGCGCGGCTACCATTAGCAGGGCACTCCTCGCAGAGTTCATCGGTAAGTCCAATACTGTCGCACCAACTCAAACAGAACGAGTATTCAACATAAGTGTATAGTCAGCGACCAAAGTAGAGTTTTGTTTCAAGATTATAATAACTTTTTTATTTTTGGAACTTCAATTAATTGAACATTTTTTTTTCAAACCTATGCTTTAGCATCTACAGTTTAGATTAATCTCTCTAAACTAGGTGAAATGAAACTTTATTTTGTTTGTGTGCTCTCCGCCGCCTATGACTGTGACATACCCTAAAACAAAAAAAACCCGCAATACCAATGTTTTCACTCGATCATAATAATTTGTAACCTTTAAGAAAGTAAAAAAAAAAATTTATCATGGTCCTTTTCAATGGATTTTGCAAATAAATGACCATTCTGGTTAACAGATAATTATAACATTGTTTGTTTCTATTAGAAAACATTAAAATCTATTGACTTTTGTCACTGACTGTACCTAATAATAATGATTACTCTAGTCTAGTGCGTAGGTATATATTTAAAACTAAAATCATATATCATTTTTTGGCTCTAATGGACATTTCATAGATAGCAAAAGTTAATCAATCAAATTTAATTTATGTTTCCCGAGTCATTAGGACCCATTTAGGACTACGTACCTATGTTTTATATCAGTTTTCTTTTACCACAAAATTAAAGTACCTAGCTATGTTCCAATAATTATAATCCTTCGCTGACTAATTCCACTTTTTATTTTTTTAAGTTCTAAGTAAGTTGACGCCATCATCGGACAATTCTCCTGAAACAAGATTATTATTTTATTTTTACTAATCAGATACTATGTACTTACAATCTATATTTTTAAAATAATTTGTTTCTTTTGTAAAAACCTTACTATAGGCACAGTTAAGAGAATACTATACTATACTAAAATAATGTCAACCAAAACAAAGCAAAAGAATTAAAAAAAATCACAAGGATCTTTTTAAAGCTAGCTGAATGTAGATACCAATCTGTTCTATAGGCAACCTTCTGTTGAACCTCTTCGGCTGCGGCGCTTGCATTAACATCGCCAACGCTTCGGCTCCCGGAGACATCGTCCTCATCGCGCTATCCTTCGGCTTGGCCGTCTACGCCGTCGTATCCGTAAGTAATTATGAGTATTTAAGAGTAGTAGAGCTCTTTGTGAAGGGCGCGTCCGGAGAAATACTACCACTACGCCTCTTTCTGCCGCCAAGCAGCTATACGCTGAGTTTCTCTTTTTTTTTTTTAGTTAAAATTATGTTTATTATCGATCGCAAAGTACTTATAAGTGAAAACGCAACGTTTCTAATTGTTTTTAGAGTACCTGTGTACTCACCATATTTGCCCATGATAGGGGAACCAATGGAGATAAGCCTTATCTATTTTTGTGGTGAGCTGCTTATCTCCATGGCGCTAAATTATGCATCCATGTTTTGTTACTTAATACCTTTCTGACTGTTGATAAATCCCTCGTTTTTAAGAAATTTCATCTACAGTAACTTCTGAAGTATTATTTTATGCGGAAATGTAGAGAAAATAATTATTCCCCTATTTCGTTTCTTATCCCATGTAGCGAACGAAATAACTTATCCCTTCCATGTATATCAGCTCACTGCGACCTCGATTACCATCTTCTGAAGACGGGAGTGATAAACAGTGATCTCTGTCGTGGCCGCATGCTGTATTGCTCTACAACAAGCGAAGCCAGATATAGCCCTAAAACAAGGCTGAAGGAGCTAATCGAGTCTTGCTTCCATGCATCCACATCATTATCATGGGACTCCCCCTCCATGAATCTGAATCTGAATCTGAATATACATCAGCTATCTGGTTCCCATATAACAAGCCTTAGCCTAGTTTAGGGCTAGATAGTGCTGTGTGGAAGGAAAGTCTATATTTATTTTATTTGCATATACAGGCGATAGGTCACATATCAGGCGGGCACGTGAACCCAGCAGTCACAATAGGACTAGCAGCAGCCGGGCTGGTGAAGCCTTGCCGAGCAGTACTCTACATCATCGCTCAGTGTGCCGGAGCGGCCGCCGGCTCCGCCCTCCTCAAAGCGCTGACTCCTGAACGAGTGGCTGGTAACCTGGGAGCTACTGGCCTGGGACAGGACGTCACAGCTCTTCAAGGATTCGGAATAGAGTTCTTCCTTGGATTCGTTCTCATCTTCGTCGTTTGTGGCGTAAGTTTTACCACATTTATTCTAAATTTTAAATTTTTTAAGGATGCCATATTCACAAAATGTTCACTATTAAAACCTATAAACACCATCTATACAGGAGAATTTGTATGTAGGTGCTGCTATTATTTCTTCTGTGATACTAGTACCTCCAGCTGTAGGTGATATCATTTTCTATATCATAAAAATGAATCCCTATTTCCCTTGGTCACACTATAACTTGAGAACGGCTTTTTGTAACTATTTCGTTAATTATTTTTTTGTTGTGTTTGCTATTGTCAGAATGTTCTCACATAATTTTTTTTTTAAGAAATAACAATTCCTATACAAAATGATTACGGGTTTCGTAACTATCCCAGACTAATTTAGGATGCTAACGCATGTAAACTATGAAACATCTGACATTCATTTACTGATAGGCGGTACGAAGTTCGCGCGGGGTGAACGAGTTTTATTATAATAATTAAAAAATTTAGTCACGAAATGAGTTTTTTATCATATAACTTAGTTATATCCCAATTCGATTCATCATTCATTCATTCATTGAATTTTGCCAATTCTTAATTGAAACTGTTTCGTGACAAGGAGTTATTAGCGGAAATCGATGTAAGTATCGTACCTAACGACCGTGTAATCTGCTGTTTTCCGAATCAAATATTTATGATGTGTATAGTGCATAAACTAAAATTAAGTAAATTCGTAGAGCTTTTTATAGAAAAAGCTTCTAAAGTCGATGGATTTTTAATTAGTAGGTATTCCATACTATCAAGAAGGATCCAGCCATATTAGGACCTGCTCCACAGACCTAATTAAGAGTACCTACCTAGTAGAGATCTTTGTGAAGGGCTCGTCCGGGGAAGTCTTACCACCACGCCTTATTCTGCCGCCAAGCAGCAACGCTGGTGTTTCGGGTTGAAGAGTGTGGTCGCCGGTGTAATTACAGGCACATGATGCTTAAAATTAGTATGCCTCAATTTGATGGACGTAGGGCAGTTCATCGTAGGACACGTGCAGCACGTTCCTATCGTGCGTGACTTACAAGGCGTGGAGGACTTACTTGAGTCCTTTTGTCAATTTTCTTCACTTTTTTCAAAAGAAAAAGACACCTAACCCAACTAGTAATTACGCTGAAAAAGTGAAGTATATTATAATATTTTGCATTTCCTAGACAAAAGGACTCAAGGGAAGTACTTTGCCATCTACCCTCACTTGCAAAGCCCCTCAACCCAGGTACAAGATTGCGATAGCCAGCCAACCCATTCTGTCCTCCATATATCTCCCATGGGTGCTCCTTATATCACTCGGGTGTTTATGAAGTCACTTACTTCACTTATTGGTCAACTAGGAAATAGCATTGTAAATAGAGGAATCCTGAGGAATTCGCTAAATTATTCTTGCTTCCAATTTTTTACCCTAAGCCCATTAATTACAATAAATTCTTCAGTCGATGAATTTAACGTAATCAGGCACGTAATCTGGTCGGCATCTCGTTATGCATAGGTAGGTAATTATTCAATGACATTCAGCTATAACTATTTAGTTAGGTAGTTAGGTAAATAATTATTCGTGTCCTTACAAGGTTAAAGTATGGAGGTAGTGGGGTTGTTGCAGTGCAGCATTGATTTTATTTGGTTTAATGCTTTAAGGGTCTTGTTCTTGTCTAATTTTGACTAAAATTATAAAAAGGCGAATTTTATAGCTATTAGTTATTATTATAAGTACTTAATATAAGCGTTATTATTATAAGCGCTTTTAGTAATTCCGAACTAATTTTGGGCGATCGCACTGTAGCGAGTAGTTCTTGCATTACCTTTTAAACTTATAAAGAAGCATCAGCTTATCGATGGTGAAAAAATCTGCATCAGCAGCAATCCTAGTTGGTTGTTATGTTCAAGGAATTTATTCAAATTCCTTGGTTATGTTGCATCTTTGACAGGTAGTTAATTGACTCAGGCGTGACTTTGCGGAAGTCCATTGTTAAATATAAATTAACTCGAACAAAGCAATATGTAGTACTTATCCGCTGAACTAATCTCCTTAAGCTGGAATAAACTTAATTAGACTTCGACACGTGTTTCACTTCTCTACGAAGCATCTTCAGGAAATTGACCCGCTGTGCACCGAACGTGTTACCTCGTCGAGCGCTGAGCTGAAAGTGAGTCAATACTCGCCCGCCCCACTATTTATACCTGCGCCGCCAGGTAGGTCGACTCAGAAATGGCGATTGTAAGGTCTAAAAAAGATGACGCAATTAAACACCTTGTAGCTTCTAATATTAAACAGGCATTCACCTCATCCTCTACTTCGCTAATTTCAGACGATATACGTATTTACAGGTCTTTACAAAATAAAATACAGCAAAACGATCTAGTTGTTTCTAAAGCTGATAAGGGGAATACAGTTGTTATTTTGGAAAGAAATAGTTACATACAAAAGGTTAATGACGTAATACAGGGTAGTGATTTTGAAAAATTACGTTCAGATCCAACTAGGATGTTCACAGAACAGTTAAAAAATGTCACTAAACACGTATCCTACATTTCACCCAACTCACTAAAATATATTGTTCCCATGAATCCGAGGTCCCCTATGTTGTATGGTTTACCTAAAATTCATAAGGTTAACATACCTATTCGCCCAGTAGTTTCTTATATTGGAGCCCCAGCATACAAATTATCAGGACACTTGAATTATCTTTTAAAATTAAAATCAAATTATACCCCCAAATTTAGTTTAAAAAATAGTTTAGAGTTAATAGATAAAATTAAAGATGTCACTTTACCGCAGGGAGCCAAGCTGTTGTCATTAGATGTTGAAAGCTTGTTTACAAATGTACCTTATCAGGAATGTTTGCAGATACTTGAAGGACATTTTGAAAGACAACGTATGCACCCGGGGGAGGTTGATGAATTGATATCATTAACTAAAAACTGTATGGACCAAAATTATTTCAGATTCGAAAATCAATATTACAAACAAAAGGAGGGGTTAGCTATGGGTTCGCCTCTCAGTCCACTGATGGCTGACATTTTTATGGATCACTTTGAAAATACTCATATTGTAGATCAACCAAATATTTTATATTACTATAGATATGTAGACGACATAATTATATGTTGGACTGGTACCCTTCGTCAAATTGATGTTTTTGTCAATAAAATCAACAGTAAACACTCAAAAATAAAATTTAAATTAGAATTAGAGGACGAAAATAGTAAATCACTAAACTTCTTAGATTTAACAATTTCGAGAATAGGTAATAGGCACGATTTCAGAATTTATAGGAAACCCACATACACAGATGTTACAATTCCAGTATCTTCTTGTCATCCCATTCAACATAAATTGGCAGCTTATCGTAGTTTTATCCATAGATTAATGTCGGTTCCACTTTCTCAAGACAATTATAATAGGGAGCTCAACATAATATATTACATGGCTAAAAGAAACGGTTACAATAGAAGTATGGTTGACGGATTAATTAAGGGAAAACGTCGTAGTATTGTTCGATCACTTCTATATCCCGTGCAACAAGATGGACCACAGAAATATTTGGGCAGTCTAACTTATTTAGGAGCAATTAGCGACAAAGTTTCAAAAATATTGTTTAAAAATAAAATTAGGGTAGCATACAGAACGAACAACTCATTGAGACAAATTTGTAACGGTAAAGATAAATTGGAAAACAATAAAAAAGCGGGTATTTATAAATTGATTTGTGATGAATGTAATGGTGTTTACATAGGTCAAACCGGTCGTAATTTCCAAACCAGATACAAGGAGCACATGGCGGCTTACAGAGGCAATTGTCCCGAAAGATCTCATTTTGCAAAACATCTAATCGAATCCTCTCATTCACTAAATAACAATCACACTTATAAAATATTACATACCTGCGATAAAGGCTTTAGGATGTCTGTTTTAGAATGTTTAGAAATTACAAAACACAATACACAAAACTACACACTGTTGAATGAGCAAAACACATTCACAAGATCACCGTTGTTACGTATTTTTTCGAACGGTGCTGTAAACAACGATCGACCGTCCGATGACTCACCAACAACGAGTCACTATCACTAATCGTCGGCTACCTGGCGGCGCAGGTATAAATAGTGGGGCGGGCGAGTATTGACTCACTTTCAGCTCAGCGCTCGACGAGGTAACACGTTCGGTGCACAGCGGGTCAATTTCCTGAAGATGCTTCGTAGAGAAGTGAAACACGTGTCGAAGTCTAATTAAGTTTATTCCAGCTTAAGGAGATTAGTTCAGCGGATAAGTACTACATATTGCTTTGTTCGAGTTAATTTATATTTATCTTTGACAGGACCTACATATAGGTATATGATGTCATCTTCATTTCTTCCGTGGCATGAAAAAATATTAGAAAAAAGAAACTTCATACCAAACAACATTGAAAGCACATCGCGTGACGGAATTCAGCATTTTGTTCGCAAAACGAAACGGTCGAAGATTAACATAAATCAATAGTTAGATACGCAGGTTAGCGGATATAATATTAAGATTTGTATACATAGGCTCACTCACTCTGTAATTTCTGCAATTAACTATTCGAAATGAATTAAAAAGAAAAAAAATCTTATATTCATTTAGATTTAGAGATTTTTTTAAGAAGATACCTTTCTACTCTTCTAGGTAATAATTATTCGCGCTCAAAACTTTGCTTCCACACTCAAAAATATTTAATCTAATTAAATGATTGTTTTTTTTGCCACTATCCTTGAGATTTCTGCTCTATGCATTATACGGTTAAAGTAGGATGATAATATTTACCTGAGCAAACAAAGTTATCTTATCACCAGTAGCTTGGGTGTGGAAACAATTTACTTGCACTTGACCGAATAATGTTATTTACTTTCTTATCAAAATGTAACGATTCGCTCTGCGATTCATCCAAATATCTATACTATCAAGTAACGCCATCTAGTGGTGAGTAGCAAAGTGAATGTGAAAACTGGCTAACCCACTAGCCCTACCTTTTTTCGTAAGAACTTGTAAAAGTAAAAGCTTAGCTAACTTCAATGATATTCAATTTTCGTTTGAGCTTAGGCCAAAGCATCAAATTCCTCATTTTCCTTCCCTTATCCCACGTTAAGTGGTGGCACAACACATTTTCTTCTTTCAGTCTCCTCTCGGTTAGTAGACAGATGACGAATGATCGTCATCAACCCTCGTACTACAAAACGGTGCCTAACTTTAAACAATGTCTAAAATTAGCGCTGTCTCTGTTTGCCATTACGCAATGGTAAGAGATGGCAAAAGTTTAAGCATAGTTTATCTTTTGCCTATTTTTTGTAGTAAGGCCCCAAATCTTTAAAGAATGAAGAATGATCGTCATCTCGGTGCTAAAGCGGATATTATGATGAAACATCATGGATATTTGAAACCTGGTTGACTCTCATACAATTTCTAAATATTGTTTTCGTACAGGTATGCGACCCCAACAAGCCCGATAGCAAGGCGACTGCGCCGCTCGCCATCGGCCTTACAGTGACTCTGGGCCACCTGCTCGCTGTTGACTACACCGGCTCCGCCATGAACCCCGCTCGATCATTCGGCTCCGCTCTCATCGTTAACGAATGGGCCAATCATTGGGTAAGGCATATTTCAAACAGGCTTAGTTGGTAGTTCCAGCTAAGGTTCAGCCAAAGATTTGTTCCTGGGTAGGAAAGAAAGAGTTGGAAATTAAAGGCACATTAAGTATGCATCAATTTGATGGACGCAGGGCAGTGCATCATAAAATGATGCAACGCTTTGTTACCACTTATCAGGTGGGCCATCTGCTAGATCCATCAACTGGTTGTTTTTTAAACAGAAACCGTTACTCATTGATGGTGAAATAAGCTAAGCATACAAAACCCTCGGGTCATCACACCCCCTCTCCCTCCTTCCAGCGTTATTTTTACGTGACGCGACTTATACTAATTTGTTTTCAGGTCTACTGGACCGGGCCGATAGCCGGCGGCGTGGCCGCGTCTCTGCTGTACGTGCATGGCTTCTCCGCGCCGCCCACCGAGCACACGCCGCCGCGGTACCGCAGCGTCGCCGCCGACGAGAAGGAGGTAACGAGAGTTTAGACTAGGTTTGTGCCGTTTTCACAGCATTTGGACTGGCTTTACAGTCACGCGTTTAGGCAACGCTGTTGGAGCGCGCGCGTTTGGAGATGTATGGGGTAGTAGGTATAGGCATTGGCACATAAGTCTAGCGGTAAACGAAACGTGGAAGGGATACCTACTGCGCATACTATGGGCCAACTAGCGCGCGCGGATGCCGAGGGATATTTTGACTTTTGCGGATTATCGGTCAGCGCTAGACTTAGGGGAAAGGTGTACGAGTTGATCCCGTGAGGTAAGAAGATCCCTTGCCATTGTGGCGAAACTGTTAATGCCATCTAGTTATTTTTTTTTAACAAATTGTTGCTCCCGATACCCCTTCACTACAGTCAAATCGTTATGGCGGTGTGAGTGAGGATTGCGTGTCTACACGAAAAAATGTAAATTGTGTGGCTCTGATTTATGGTATGGTTGACTTTGAGACTATGTTATTTTTGTTGTATTCAATCGATTGTACTGATTGTTGTATCTATGGCTGACTATAATGCTCAATTTTGAATTTTGCGTGGCACTACAACGGTAGATGCTTTTTATGTTATGTTATCAAACAAACATTGAAAAGTTGTATTTGGGGTAAGATGATCCCACCGTGGGAGTACAAGTTGATCCTGGGGATCAACTAAACAATTAAACATTTTGGGTATGACAAAAGTTAGATAGATAAATTTACTAACAGTAAATGCTTTTAAATCTGAATTAAGTTAATTATTCTTCAAATAGGGAGTATTCTCCCTTAAGGGGATCATCTCGTACACCTTTCCCCTACGTGCCGCTACTTACCTATACGTTGCGTTTACAGCGATTACACTTAGCTCAAATGCGCAGGGACATGGGCAGCGAGATGGGCAATGCGCGAAATGCAACGCGTGCGGCAACGCGAGAGAGAGAGCGTTGCCACGGACATAGGCTAAGTGTAAGCGCCGTATTACAGTCGCGCGCTTGAGCAGCGCCAAGTTTACTAAGAATAATAAGCCAGCCTAAAAGCGCGCTGCCCAGCGGCGCGTCTAGCAGCGTGACTGTGAAACCAGCCTTGCCTTTACAGCTTTTTCGTTCGGCTCGGAAGGGATAGGGATTAAAACTACTTCCAAAATACATTGAGTGTTATTAATTTTATAGTGAAAGCCTACACTGTATCTAGTCCTTACTGTATCTATTCTAGGTATTCTTATATTCTATGAGCAAGGTCTACTCTTATACTCTAGTGCCTTCTAGTCTTAGGTGCAAACTTTCAGTGCGTGGATCTATTTAGCACTTAGGAAATAGTAACGTCACCACGGGATGCCAATTTTTACACTGCCGTCTATATACACATTCGTAAATAACTTGGTAACGGATTTGCCGTGCTGGAAGTCATAAAGAGTGGACACACATTATTTTCTGAAGGCTGAAATTCACAATGCTTATGTACCCACCCACGCACAGTATGTTACGATGTAAGCAGTAGACACACTCATATTCTAGGATCTTACATCAGTATAACTGCTTCAGCTTGCACCTAATTAGGCAAAGCATCACAATTGTGATGCTTTGCAAGAAACAAGGTTTAGACGTGTATGACCGAAAAGTTGTACAACGTGTGTAGTATTTTGATTTAAGTAGGTTTTTGCATGATTGTAGACGTAATAAATTGTTGATTTGTTACAAGCGTACTGGACGTCTAGCACCAACTGCTTGGACTGTTGAACAAGGCGTAAGCAAATTTTGTTAGCTTTTTCTTTAGTTTTGGTAGTTCACGTTTGTTTAGATATGTTTACAGCCGAATTAGTAGTCGGTATGTAGTACGTAGAACTATGTTACATCTAGCAATCCGTACATACTCGTAACTAAAAAATACTCTATAATTTATGCAAAAGATCCGATAAAGACCACAGTATATTGTATTCATAATGGTACAGTTAGCAACAGTATAGTTGATGACTTTTTAAGAATTCAAAGTCTTCTTTCATAAAACACTTAAAAAATTCAGATCATCATTAATTTTTGATATTGAGTGTACTTCCTGACGCGCTGTTTATATCTGTATCTGATGTAAGGCCTTACGTTATTATTTAATAGCTAATATTTCAAACTGCCGATGTAACTTAGGTAACCTATGGCGTTCTAAAACTCACGAGGTAATTAAGTTTATTTGTGGCGCTTAGAAATGATTGATTTCAACTGCAGTGCAAGAAATACTAATTCAATTTCTCCTTACAGCTGAAACGACTGGACGGCGGGAAAATCGACGACCTCGCCTGAGAGCGCGATTGGCGGCTTCGGCAGCCGCCCGAGCCTGCCGCAAGGCTCGCTACCGTCACCCACCACTACTTGTGAACGCAACCAACAACAATAGTGCCTATCACTTACTAACTACGAATAGGGAACCAGTGAAGCCTTATATTGTAATTTATAGCTATTTGATACTACTCAACATTAGACAATAAAACAAAAAGATGTTTGACGTGTCATCGATATACCTACTGAAACAATTTTCAAGAAAATATTGGTCCCACTTAGGTAATGAGCCAATAATCGAAACAATACACTGTACAGTAAATATGTTTATCTACTGGTTGCCTATTAGTCTAAGGGAGTTTTAGTGCCCATAGTGGACAATTGAACAAATAACTAACATAAATACCTATGTGAAAAATAATAACAAAGAAATATATAGGGTACATACCTAAATTATTTTGATAAGGTAGGTATGGTACTCTACGTATACGTTTTAAATTACGATACGTGAAATGAATTTGTGTCACTTTTCATAATTTGTATGCACGAATATTTTAAACAGTAGGCAAAGTATTTTAAAATAAATTTTTAATTAAATATTTACATACTAGTGGTTATTACATTGTGCACATCACGCGCCAATTATTTACCAAATATGTTTGTATTTTGTGTAAATAATGGGAAAAATCTCACGACACAACCTATTTATAAATTAGCGGAAAGGCATGTACTATTAAGAAATTATGCCTTAAAACCTATTTCTCATTTTATCTTTTTATTCAAGTGTTTACAAAATTAAGAGATTTTCTACGATATTCGAGATTTTATTTAGTGTATTAAGTACGTAGTTAGGAGCGTAAGGAGACAATTTTTTTAATATTTTAAAGGATATTCATTTACCAATGCCCGGTGCTCATAATAAAAAAGGTCATTATTGGAAAACTTTTCAGGATAATGTATAATGTGACAATTTACACGAATATTGATACTACCAAGTTTCAAACGACTAAGTAAATAAATAAATTATTAACAACTTACTTTACCTGCATAATGATGCAAAATATTATTTACATTAGATATATTCTACTTCTTTAACGTATATTAACTGGGCATTAATTTTATATCTTAATCAATAAAATATATTCTTAATAATCTTCTTAGCTTAATTAATTTGTAAGTCAAAATCTCGATGTTAATAGTCTGATTGACATCTGCATGTGTAGTAAAAAAAATCATGTCTTAATTAATAACTATTTTAAAAGATTACTTTGGTGTACCTACTATGGTTGTACTTCGGTGTGTAATATGTAAGTACTTATACTTTCTTACATTACAACTTTGAAAATGGTACCTATAACAGCTTTTTCTATACCACCATTTAGGTTGGCAGGTAGAAAATGCATTTCCATTAGTTATTGTTTTTATAGTACTCCAATTTTGTATTTTTGTGCAAAAATTTTTGATAAATGAAATAAATGTAAACTCAGTAACCATCAACATGAATTCAGCTGTGACCTTATTTTGAAAGTTGGCAATACCACCTCAATACAGCATACTGTACTACTTAAATCCTTTTGTCCCAGTAAAGCCCTGTTGCTGATTTGATTAGATAATGTTAGTATAGAGCAAAAAAACCATTAAAACTATGTATCACCACAAGATCACGTAGATTATTAATAAGTATCACTATTTTTTAAGTACTTATATACCAAACGACCTTCGATCAAAGTGTTCATATTATGTACCTACTTAATATTTTCTTGAACTTTTAACGTCTGCTCTTAGTTATATTATAGTTCTATTCAATGCAATAAAATATATTATTTGAACATGTGCGTGTATTTCTTTTGCATACATTTTCTTTTTTATTTCAATTTAAAAGTAAATTAGGTAAGTTACCCTTTGAGATTGCTGGTTATATCGTAGTAGAGGTCTCGTCATTTAAAAAGGACTGGTAAACAGTGGAGGGGATGTCTTTTAAAGTGATCATTGTGATTCTACTGAATAAAGACCGTATTGATTTTGTTAGCGCATACAAAACACTCGCGCCATCACACCCCCTCCCCCGCCTTCTAGTGTTCTTTTAACAAAGCGACCTTCGATCAATCTTTGATCGAAGAACGCTACCTATACGTATTTCTACTCTTTGCCTAGGTATAGTTGTTCCACCTCACGAAGGCGGTTTGGTCTTATTTAAGAGCGTAGATGCACATGCACGTTGTTTCTGTGTGAGTGAGGTCGGGAGCCTTTAGTATCGCCTGATACTGATACACATACACATCGCAATTACAAGTAGGTATTGCTCACCCGCTTTCGTGAGATAGAACAACTATACTACATTTTCAGTAGTTACCTATTTCTGGTAACTAGAACCTACAGCAAACAGAAGCAAGATTCACCGAGGTTGCGGTTGCATATCAGGTTTCCACCGCAATCGTATTAACTACGATTTATCCTTATTGTAATAAGAATATCTAAGAATACCTGCCAATGAAACAAGAGCAGACTGCACTATTATAATTAAGGGTCCGGCGGCAGCGGCTCGCAATTTCGAGGTGCGATTGGCTATTATTTCATTTTATTTCATTTCGGGGAGGTTGTTTGAAAGAATAACTCTAAAGTGACACGCATAAATACTTTTCGAACACAAATAATACAATAATATAAGGGAAATGTGCTTGAGTCAGAAATCATTTTGGTATTAGGTAAACGTAAGACCAAACATACTAATACCAAAATGATTTCTGATTCGGGCATGTTTCCCCTATATTATTGTATTATTTGTGTTCGAACAGTATTTATGCGTGTCACTTTAGAGTTATTCTTTCAAACAACCTCCCCGAAATGAAATAAAATGAAATAATAGCCAATCGCACCTCGAAATTGCGAGCCGCTGTCACCGGAGCCTTAACTGCAAAAATACACGGTTAAACCAAATTGAATCACTATGATTGAATGGAGCAGAAATAGAAGGAATTCATTGAATAAAATTATTCAATTTTAGTTGCTTCATCCAAATTGAACGGCAGAAGTGAAGCGTGTATTGCCAATAATAAAAACATATTTTTTTTTCTAAATTTTCCAAAAACATCGACCGCGGGATTCTATTTTTACTTTGTTTGAGGACCTAGGTACCTACTACTGCAACAAGGCACGTAACAAACTTACAAGATACAAATAAAAAACTTATGTAATGTACTTGTCATAATTTATTACAATTTAAACAGCAATTAAATATTATACAAATACAAGGTATAAAATCAATCATAGAAAAACTGCCGACGTAAAATATTTCGACTAAATAAATGAACACGTTTTAGCAAAAAAAAAATTGTTCTTGCTGGAGGACCCTTATTTTTTCGCATCACTTTGGGGTTAATGGTAAATATCACTGAACTGTATTATACAAGTATGGTAAATATCCACCACCATGACAGAAATACCCAAGTATAATTTTGGTAAACTAATATAGTTTTGGAAAAACTGGTATTATAAACTTATAAAATATGACTCATGTTTTAGATAACTTCTCATTTTTTTGGGATTAAGGTATTTCAGTCTTCTAGTACAGACTAGGTTAGTAGTACAGTCAGCACCACAAGTAAATCGCTTTTTCAGAATGTCTAAATGTTGTCATTGGCTCAAATATTATTACATACTAATCGTATTACTATTTTCTTTTCGATGATATTTTAATAGAGAACATAAAAAAATACAACTTTTATTAATGAAACGCTTACTTATGTATCTTTGTTTGATCATAATTCCTTTGATTTTGACTGCACATGTCTCTAACATCTAAATACATCTAATTTTGCTGCCTGACTCAAACAACCATGAAAATTCTACTACCTATTGTAAAAGTGTATGTACAATTAAATTAGTAACATAGTTTTTAAAACGCAATAAATCTCTGTAAGTATAAACTTGCAACAACAACGTCTGTACAGTTCAATTCCCTAGCTAAGTTGTATACTTTATTATTCAAAAAATTATACACAACATTACCCCAAGTCTTAGGCGCTGTGCAAACGTAGACACTTCTGTTTTCCAGTTGCCCACTTACCCACTGATCTCTATTAGTACTTGTATAATACAAATCCGCGCCTACGCCGAACACTTTTGAACTTTTGAACGAATGAATGAATGGCCGGATAAAGGGCTGATACAGAAACGAAAAAAAAACTCAAGACTTGGGGTGCTTATCTACTTCGGTAAACCAATAAAATACTTACTAGAAGGCACAAAAACAACAGTACTCGTTGTACATATTAAAATAAAACACTACGGACCCACCATACCCCTGGCAATACCCCTGGGGGTAGAGTGGGACGAAACCATACCACTAAAATACAGTAGAACATAAAACAAAACAATAACGAGTATAACAACTAGCCACAAGTAAAATTACTTCAATTTACACAATTGTTGTAAATGCAATGACGTCACACTTTAGACAAAATGAGACTCACAAAATATCACTTTTCGAAAAAAAAAACACTCGTCTCTTTTTATAAAACGAATTACTCGGAGTAAAGTAATTTTTTATTATAATTTGAAGTCATAGTTTACTTTATTATTTTTTAATAAAATAAAAAGTAACAGCTTTACGACTTTGATCCCCAGGCACGGTAGATATCCCTCCGATCTCATAGTATCAAGTAACAATTAAATATACTTTGAGGATGTCTAAGGAAGGTAGTCAGAAGTGCATACTTCCATACTCTAGTATTTGGGCGATAAATACTACATTTGATCCATTTTTTATTAATAAATAGATGTTGTAAATATTCCTGTCTTTGTTACTTATCACGTGAACGAAAAGAGATGGCAACAGATTAATCAGTGAGATCTTTGAAGACTTCGGTGGTGAAAAGGGAAAACTTCCCTATTAGAATGTTCATATAAATTTAAAGCATTTCTGCTTGTCGTGTGGTATCCGCGTTTTGAAGAGCACCGAGTCGACGCGGTACTGCGTCGTTAGCAGTGGTGTGTAGCCCATTACCTGCGTGATAAGATTATTTTTAACTTAAAAGGCTTCACACGTTTCCGGGTGTATAGCTTTAAATTATCTTAATCTTAATCACACACAACAGATAATGCAATGTAAATTCATTTCAGAAACCATTTTGAACATCCTTTTCTAAGAGAGATATATGGAAACTGTAAACTTTGAAATACATAAACAGTTATTATGAAACGTAGACTGGCCCCCGGTTTCTGAAATCACGATCAACACTTATCGGCTGTCAAGTCACTTGCTATCTCTATCTGATTTGAAGTAAAAGCTGAAATAGCAAGTGACTTGACAGCCGATTAGTGTTGATCGCGCATTCAGAAACCGGGGGTAAAGTTTAAACCTGGTTTAAACCGTGTATCTTAAAATACGTGTGAAAAGAACAAAAAGCTAGAAACTTTTTATTATTACCTGAGAGAAGAACTGTATGCATTTATGCCGCTCGTGAAAGTGCGTTTCGTCCGATGAGAGCGTCATTGGACAACCGGGGCAGCGGAAAGTCCATCTGGAAGTGACCTGCAGAAACGAAATGTACAACTACAGAAATAGCCTTGCGACTTTGATACCCAGACATAGTAGATGTCCCTTCAAATGTCTCTCAAAACATCAACTTAGTATCGTTTATCTCATTAGCATTAAAGCACATTTCCCTTATATTATTGTATTATTTGTGCGTGTCACTTTAGAGTTATTCTTTCAAACAACCTCCCCGAAATGAAATAATAGCCAATCGCACCTCGAAATTGCGAGCCGCTGTCGCCGGACCCTTAAACATAGATGTATCAACCATGACGCAAAATTAGGCACTTTGAATGATTTTACAATGTTCCCAAAGTAATTCTTCAAGCGGGATTTGAACCGGCGAGCTTCCCCTTGATAGAGTCACGGTCCCATAAGTACCGTAGTAGCGTGTCCAACAATTATTCGTCGGGTGTGATTGGACTCCGATGGCGCAGTTGGTAGCGTAGCCGTATCAAGTCGGAGAATAAATTTAGGAACATTACAAAATCTTTGTGATTTCCTTAAATGTAGTAAACACTATAAAACTATAAAAAAATTAGGTACCTTGACAGGCGGTCTCCTTGTGATGTGCGCTACTAGAAAGTTCATCGCAATGTCTTCGCAGTTCATAAACTCGTCGACATAGTCGCGGATCGCGGCCGGCAGAGTGCGCCAGTACGCCCACAGGTAATAGCGATGCACGAAGGCTGCGCCAGTCAACACCATGCTTAGTTCACAGCTGGGAACAGAGATATTCGTTTAGATAAGGTTTTTTGCCTGGTATTTTGTATACATATAATAAAAAAGTGGACTTTCAACCCAGCACTATCTAGCCCCAAACTAAGCTTGTAATATGGTAACCATATGCTTAGTTCACAGCTGGGAACAGAGATATTCGTTTAGATAAAGTTTTTTTGCCTGGTATTTTGTATACATATAATAAAAAAGTGGACTTTTCACCCAGCGATATCTAGCCCCAAACTAAGCTTGTAATATGATAACCAGATAGCTGATATAATACAAAATAAACTTTTTTTGTAAATGCATACCTAACATAATAACACCCAGGCAGAGAACAAAAACACCTATGTGTAAATTTTTAAAGATATAAAATCACTGAATGTAAAAACGCAATAGCATTACAAAGATGTAGCGAAAAATTTTTTTTGAAACCGTGCAAGTTTTCATACATAAAAATTTGAAAAATAGAAAATCCCATTTAGAAGTCTAAAAACTTGCTTGTATCAAAATTTTATCTACCTTTAGAGCGGCTATAAAATGAGTGGGGTCTGTGAAAGGAGTATGCGAATGCGGTTTTTTTATGTCTGCAATATTCACCTGTGATTAGAATTGTAGAGAAATCCGTTATTGTAGTTGACGTCCCAGGCGTGATATCGGCCGGGGAATCCCACGATCCGATCTCGATGTTCACGCCACACCCTGGAGAATAAACACGCTTTTGAAATTGACTAAGAAATTACACACAAAAAAAAACATAAATTTAATTTAAATTTTGGTGGACTTTCCTTTCGCTTTTTAAACAGGTAGTATAAAAAGCCTCCTTATTATAGAAGCCTTTTTTGCACGGATGTAGGAACTTTTTTGTATAAAGTCTATACAATATAACTTAGGCGTTCCTAAACTGTGCACGAGCTGAGTCGAGTTAGTCATATTTTATTTAACAAAAGCTATGTACTCACACGCACGTGTACCTACACGAATCACTAAATGATGTATAAAAATTGAGTTTTTCTGAGCTAGAACTACAACTGTTAGACGCGTTTTGGCAGGAGGGGCGTCGCAGTATAATAATTTGTTGTTGTACAACGTACAATGTATGTTTTTTTATACAACTAGCTGAAGGAGCAAGCAGATGGCCCACCTGATGTTAAGTGGTTACCATCACCTATATACAAATCATTGCCTCGTAAGTCACGCACTATGTCTCTGCCAAGTTTCATACGGATCCGTTCTGCCGTTCCAGCGTGAAAGAGTAACCAACATCCATCCATCCATCCATACTTACAAACTTTCGTGTTTATAATATTAGGATATATTCTTGCACAAAATGTGGTCGTGCCTGTCGCTCTCGTATAGGCCTTACAAGTCATGAATGTAAGTGCCTATTGACGTTGGACGCTGTTTAAATCATCTTTTATAGATGTTAAAGGCCTAACTAGGATATACTTTACCTAAATGCAAAGACGATCTCATCATGCCTGAGATGTGCATCGTCGTCCACACAGAGCACCGCCTCCGTGTCTATGAGATGGTACGGCAGGAACCGGTTATTCAACGAGTTGCGGGGAGCGCGGATCACGGCGACCGGCGCCCCCGACTCGGGCCAAGACGCCATCGACGACGGCGGCGTGGGACCGTTCCAAACTACTATCACCTGGACACAGATAATATATAAAACTAGTGACCCGCCCCGGTATTTACACAAGTATTATAGACTAGTTGCGCCTACCGGTTTCACCCGCGCAGATTGAAATCCCGGTATTCCCCGGGATAAAAAGTAGCCTATGTGCTATTCCAGCCTATAATATAATCAATCTTCCTGGAAACGGATAGGGGAGACCTATGTCCAGCAGTGGACTTCTATAGGCTGATGATGATGATTATACATATAAACCTTCCTCTTGAATCACTCTTTAAAAAAACTGCATCAAAATCCGTAGTTTTAAAGATCTACCTAAGCATACAAAGGAACATAGACAGACGGACAGTCGACAGCGGGAAGCTACTTATTTGTTTTATACTATGTAGTGATAGTAAAGAAAATAATAGTGGACAGTCCACGAATCTAGGCCCCAACGAAGCAAAGGCAGAGCTAGTGCCAGCTATGAGGGCTGTCCACGGGCCGTCATACATAATATCTATAGAACGTTATCAGAAATTAATAGACTGTCGAGATTCCAGACCAGAAAAGCATCCAGACTTTTCTGCTATTTATTGGAAGGGTTTTTGTCAAAGTTCGCGGTACAAAAATTTCTAGGTATTTAGTAACCACTTTCAAATCAGATTGCTCAAGTACAAAAAAAGAATAGAAAAGTGGTCAATTTTTGGATAGGTGCTTGGTATAATCTGAGTGACTTCTGCTGTATTACAAAGATAGCAGTACCTTGTTCAAGTACGGCAAGCTTCGCAGCCTTGCGATAGCGGCGGCCAGTACCGCCTCCCTTTCATAGCTGAGTATGACGACGGTGAACTGTTCCCTTGGCCGGTCCCCTCCGAGCGCTTCGCTGAACTCGCGGCCCGAGCCGCCGGCGCCCGCGCCCACCGGCCGGAACCCGGCCGCTGACCCCATGAACCGAGCCTCTGACGTCACCGGCGGGTCCCAGGGCAGCTGCGGAAACAACGCGAACGGCTCTCCCCACTCGTTCCACGCTTCGTACCCGTGAACCAAACCCACCGAATAGTTACGGCGGTACGACGGACTGTTGTACGGCGCCTCCAACGGACCCAAGGTTTCCTCCGGCTCGGTATCGACGGCCGGGGGCTCCGAGCGCGGAGGTGTGTACGAATCGTCAAAGGCGGCCGGGGCGTGGATTTCGGGCGCGGGACGCGGCGGAATAAGAAGTCTCTGCCTTAATGCAGCTAGGATAGAGTCCACACTGGCTTGCACGGAGCTTAGGTATCGCTCCCATAGTACGCGGCCTTGACGTCGCAACGATAGTAAATCTGCGTCACCGAGCGCGCGCAGGAGAAAGTGCAGTTCGGTTACGCGCGCTGTGGGTAACGAAATCGCTGCTCGTCGCCAGTCCAGCACTTCACCGAACGGCAGTCTGATTCTATCTCCACCGATGATCACCGGGATAGCGCCGGAACGTAATGCTTCGTATAGTCTCGCTTGCACTAACGCTGTGCTCGTGTAAGTGACGTCAGCAGGCGCGAGTATAAGGGCGAAAGTGGACGAGTGCAATACTGCTTTCCTCGAGCGGTCAGTTCCGCAGAGCGCCCAATCACCAGCCGGTAACACAGCTCTTCTTTCGACCGGTGGATCGCACTCAAACTGTAAAAGGAACGCGTCGGCTTCCGGCGCAAGCTTCACCATTTTCTGCAGCTGTACGATTAGTTCATCGTTCTTCTTTTTTTCAGTTCCCTTCAGAGGTGGTTGCGAGCCCTGAAAACTAAATGTTGCTTATGAATTCGTACCCAAACGTTATAATCAAATCAGCTAGCATCAGCTAGCAAGGAGGAAAGTAAATTACCTGAGCAAATATTGTCGTCTAGCGGGTGCCATTTGTCCGCACTCAGCCCACACATCGCCTCCGGGCGGACCCAAGGCTGGTGGTGTGACTAAGTCAAATCCAGGGCGAAACTGGTCATGTGTGAACGTAGATTGAGCTATCATGGCTCTCCCAGTCGATGCTCCTCTAAAAGCGTCGCCGGAGCCAACTGACAGCTCTCTTCGCGCCAGATTCAGCAGTAAATGGTTGCGCCCGTCTCCTCCCCAGTAAGGCAAGTTTTTTAGAGCGGTTTCATTAAGATACAACTTGTATGACTGTGTCACTGATCTGAAATATCAATAAAAATAAACGTAAGTACATACTATTTGCCACTTTTAACAGAGGCAATGTGTAGACAGCTAGAAACTCAACATACCCAGCACTTTTCTCTAATGGGAAAGATTCACCGACGATTACAAGGTATACACACGCTTCGTTCGGATCCTGCGTCAAATGTGGATTGTACCCAAACGTTTGTCGTAAAGTCGTTTTCAAGAAGCCATCGACTTCTGCGCCTGCTAACGGCGCGTACACATCGGGATCGTAAAGGTAAACTGGGAAGCCGGAAGTAAGAGAACATCGGGAATGGTCGAAGCAAGAAAACATGCGGCAATGAGGTATGGAACTTGGGTTGATTTCGGGTAAATTTGGCGGTGGTTTGGAGGGTAGGATGGGGATGGGCGGCGCGAGCTCGGGCGAGTCGCGTCGGATGGCTTCTAGCTGCGCGATGCGGGCCTGGTCGGCGGAGACGCGCAGGCGCTGTAACTCGGCCGCCGCACGCGCGTGCTCGGCCTTAGCGCTGTCCGCGCGGGAACTAGCCGCCGCGGCCTCGCGTTGTAGCCGTCCGCGTTTCGCTTCTAGCTCTCGCAGTTCCGTCGATACTGATGCCTTGAAGAAATGATAGTTTTTTTTCGTTTTATTAATTAGGATAATTTATTATTGTTTTAAAGATTTATTACACACCCAGCTATATTGTAATTGCAGTTGATTTTTTAATAAATAAATAAATAGCTGATTTTTAATCTATAGCTGGTGCTTGTCATGTGGACCCATTTAAATTTGAGTCAGATCTGAAGAGTAGTTTTTGATGCTTCTTCGAATACAGGCCAATGTACACAGAGCTGAAGAAAACTGATGCTTAATACAAGAATATGAAAGAGACTATATAGAGAGACAGCAAGTGACTAGACAGCTGATTAACTTTGATCAAGCTCTCAGAAACTGGCAGTAAGAGTCGAGTGTTTAACAACTACCAACAACCACAACCACCTACCAATTCAGATTAAGGGTCCGGCGACAGCTGCTCGCAATTTCGAGGTGCAATTGGCTATTATTTCATTTAATTCATTTCAGGGAGGTTGTTTGAAAGAATAACTCTAAAGTGACATGCATAAATACTGTTCGAATACAAATAATACAATAATATAAGGGAAATGTGCTTGAGTCAGAAATCATTTTGGTATTAGGTAAACGTAAGACCAAACATACTAATACCAAAATGATTACTGATTCGGGCATGTTTCCCTTATATTATTGTATTATTTGTGTTCGAACAGTATTTATGCATGTCACTTTAGAGTTATTCTTTCAAACAACCTCCCAAAAATGAAATAAAATGAAATAATAGCCAATCGCACCTCGAAATTGCAAGCAGCTGTCGCCGGATTCTTAACATTTCAGTTCTATGATAGGGTCATTTGATTGTTAATTGTGAAATTAATTTCTGGCTGTATTATACCGTTCGGTAGTTAGTAGTCAATTATTAAATTTTACTAAAAACTGTCTTTATATAATCATACTTGAAATAATCACAAATAGATAATAGTTCAACCCATAACTAACTATGTAAATACCTTGATTCTTAACATTTCTTCTATCCGTATTTTCAGATCCGTAGCAGTCATTGTTGAAACATCTCCTAGAACCTCAAGTGTGTGTCGAATTGGACTTGAACCAAGAGTAGTTGCCATTGTTTCATACTGAAAATAAATAGGAATATTCATTACCTACAGAAAATTTGCTACTATTGAAACCTGGGTCTTCTTTTCAAAAACAATTACCAACAGTTTTCTTCACTGTACTTGCCCATAGGCTAGAAAAAACATAGTAGCTAACACCTTTACAGTCTTAGCCCGATACTTTAGTCTACTAGTCCAAGCAAGGACTGGCAAGGAACTTAGACGTAGGAGTAGAGAAAAACGCTTACCTTGGACAAGTAGTAATGAGTAAAAAGAGGCACCATAAACAGAATTACTGTGACCATAAGTAGCACGCGAGACAATTTCATATGCCCCAGCCACTGGCAAAAACGCTCGTAAACCAACATCTTGATCTCTAGGTAATCAGCACGTTTAAAAAATTACACATAAATATTGTTTGTTATACTGATTATATCGAAAAATAATTGCATTTGTAGTGCAAAATTACTATTCTATTTATAGAAATAAAAATCTTCGACCGAATTATACCGAAAATCGGAAATAAAATAATTATCCAAGAAAAGTAATAGCGCTATTATTTAAATTGTGTGTGATTTATTTCTTCTGCATCTTCTTTTAATATTGTAGGGATGCGCCGATCCGATCCGATCTTTGGGAAAATCGGATAGAAAGCATGCGATGATCTGACGATTTTTGAATCGGATCGAGACCATGCGATTTTTTGGCGGATCGACACAAAACTTTGAAGATTGGATCACTTGGATCGTATGCGGTTTACTCACGATTTTGTTAAGGCCGAACTTAATTTTTTGTTTACGTTTCGTTCTAAACTTGGTGAGACGGCGTCTTTTGCGGGCAGATAAACGAGCATCTCAGTACATTTTACTATAATCTGACTATTTACGTAAGTAAGAAAATATAGGTACGAGTTATAATGAATGATTTGACTCCAGTTTCAATTGGTTATTGTCTCCAAGTATCTCAGATTCAGATGTGCGGACGTTACTTATGTTTAATAAAACTGATTAGTCAAAAAAATTGTGCTAAAACGTTTTCTTGCTTTTTTGCATCCGATCCGAATCGATTTCCTTGATATTGGATCGACAGCATGCGATCCAATTTGCGGATCGGATCGACGCATTACGATCCGATCCAATCCTTAAAATCGGATCAACGATCTTGATCTCGCATCCCTAATTATGGGTGGCTTGGCTTGGAGCTATGCTCGAAGATAATCAGTTACAGTACGGCCGGCGGATCTAGACCGGTCTGAAGTTGCGCTTTCGGAAATTGTGCGCAGGTACAGGCGAGACAAAAATAGTTTAAACATTTGAAAAATAGTCTAAAATCTACCACATACCTATCTCAAAGTGACACCCCGCGCACCCCGCGTCTTACCACCTATTCGACCCTAAAAGTGACTACTGCGCAGCGTTCCGAACGAACTTAACGCCGGTCTAGATCCGCCGGCCGTACTGTATACGGTTGCCGGCGGCTGCCACCAGATATTCAAATTCCTTGGATGCCACATATACACCGCCATCTATGAAGCCAACTCTGTGCTTATTTGTTTTATGCTGCTAAAAATTTGTAAAAGAAAGTGACTAGATTAACCCCCGGTTTCTGAAAGCGCGATCAATACTAATCGGTTGTCATGTCACTTGCTATCTCTGTCTAATTATAAGTAAAAGCTGAAATAGCAAGTGACTTGACAGCCGATTAGTGTTGATTGCGCTTTCAGCAACCGGGGGTTAGTCTAGCTAGACAAAGGAAGTAGGGACAAGCGAAACAACATACAAGTTAAATAATATTTATTGAGACAATTAAGATACTTATCTATAAAACTAGGCAAGTAGGTAGGTATTTGCATGAACCAACTAAAGAAATGGGTCCATGTGGTGAAGTAGTAAAAAAACGAAAATAATTCTTAATAAATGAGGTTAAACAACAAAAAATATTACATACAGACCTAGGTAATTAAAAAAAAAAAAAAAAAAAAAAAACTAGGTAATTCTAAAGGTAAAAAGCAAAAATAACGCCGGAAGGAAGAGGAGGGGGTATCATGGCGTGAGTATGGTGTATGCACTAACAAATGAGCAACATAGTAGTTGTTTGAATGAAGTTATTGTGCTGGTCTACTGTAACTGCTAATGAAACGCAGAGACCCTGAACAGTGTTTACTTATTTATCTCTATCTTCCTAGTTACCTATCTAGGTAGATACCTACCTAATTTTAAATTTAATCGGTAACGCAGTAGTTTAACGCTGTAAGAAATTGGAGGAAAGGGGTGTGTTTGCGTGAGGGTACGTACCTACCCATGCGCAAGCAAACACACGGTGTGTTTGTTATCATTAAGGGTCCGGCGACAGCGGCTCGCAATTTCGAGGTGCGATTGGCTATTATTTCATTTTATTTCATTTCGGGGAGGTTGTTTGAAAGAATAACTCTAAAGTGACACGCATAAATACTGTTCGAACACAAATAATACAATAATATAAGGGAAATATGCTTGAGTCAGAAATCATTTTGGTATTAGGTAAACGTTAGGTACGTTTACGTTAGCCCGACTTAGGATGGGACCGTTTCAATGTATGGGATGGGGTATCTGTACTAGTATAGTATTCTTTTATCTGTGCTAATACCAAAATGATTTCTGATTCGGGCATGTTTCCCTTATATTATTGTATTATTTGTGTTCGAACAGTATTTATGCGTGTCACTTTAGAGTTAATCTTTCAAACAACCTCCCTGAAATGAAATAATAGCCCATCGCATCTCGAAATTGCGAGCCGCTGTCGCCGGAGCCTTAATGATAATATGTATCTATTACCCGTGTTAGAAACGAACTTATGGCGCGGCGCAATTTTTTTTATACAACTAGCAGAAGGAACAAGAGATGGTCCACCTGATGTTAAGCAGTAGGTATCCATCACCTATAACAAAGCATTGCCTCGCAAGTCACGCACAGATAAGTAGGAAGTTAGTATGTTTGTACATACTAGCTATGTTGTGTTGTCACAACTTAAATAAGAGCTGAATCAACACATAATAAACAAGATTTTTTAATGAAATTTACCTACAAACCTAAATACAACAAAACGTTTTATTACTGTACTGGTTTTGCCTGTACAGATGGCGCGATTCAAGCGCGAGTCCACGTGCACGTAGTTTTACGCACGCTAGCAGAGATACTAGACTAGAGCTACATACATTTCGTCCAGAAGCTTTCTCGCGTTTCCGAGCCTACTCGTTTCACGCGCCATCTGGACAGGCGCTTACTGGACAGAATCGTTTATCTTAACGGTAATGGAATCTTTAGCATTGTTTTGATAGTCTAAAGATATTTCTATAACTTTAAATTGTTGTTCTAAGGATTTATTCTTGTGATGAACAACTAAGTGGGCAAACAATTCATTAGCAGTAAAAAGTAAATGGCATTTTGAACAAGTTTGTTTATGTTTCATTTTAGGCTGACAGTCTTTCAGGTGTTCCGTTGCTTTAAATTTATTCAGGAAGTGTAGTCCACAATTACATTTATAAAGTGTTTCAAGTTCTTTATCATCCATGTCATAAACACCATCATCCAGATCAATATTGTCTTCAAGATTCTCGTTTTCGTGATTGGTTATTTCGTTAATACCATCTACACGTTTTTCTCTTTTGTAATCACTCTTTTCCATAGCGACATCAAGTTTTGTACTAATATCGCCTCTTGATTCAGTATCGTGTTCAACATTACATCTCGTTTCAAAGACGATATCGTCAGTGTCACTATCTTTATTATCCTCGTCATTCTCGTTATTATTTTGAGTCAAATTACGGTTAAAAATAACTATATTCATATTTTCCCTTGTAAAATCTGGATCTATCCCGTGTTGTTTTGTGTGATGTTTGAGATTTCCTGAAGGGAAATATAAATTACATTCAGAGCACATTGATCTATCCAGATCAAAGTTTGGTATGCATGTATGCTGGTCGGTGCTTTTCCAATTTTTTAGGCACATTTGGCAAATTTCACATTTATATAATGTATAATCGTAAACAGTGCCACTAAAACACGGAGTAAGTGTTTTCAAAACATTGCTCGTATTAGTTTTGCATCCGAATAATATTACTTTAAAATTATCCGAATAGAAATTTCCTAAATCGGTGTGCTTCGATAAATGCGCCTTAAAGTCCTCTTTACCTATTAACAGGCCACAAGATAAACATTTGACTAATGAGTTTCTGTCACATACGTGGTCTTCAAGCATTAACTTTTCTACAACCCTGTCGCAGTTTCTACATTGATAGAGAAGGTATTGATTAGTGGTGCAGAAAATGCGATCATTAAAAGCTTTGTCTTTACTCTGATTAAACAAAACTATGTTGAAAGATTTTTTGGTAAGACGCCTTTTTAGTTGTTTATGTAGCTTTTCATGACTGGTGCAGCTAAATACTGATATAAACGGCAGACCACATAGAGAGCAAGGGTGTTTTCGAACTTTGCTACAGGGATTCTCAGCATGCTTATAAACACTGCTTGGATCTATAAAGTTTTCACATAAGTCACATTTGTAGACATGCAAAAGCGATGAGCCTTTTTGAATACATTCTAACTGAATTCTATGTTCATGCTGATAAATAGAGGTTTCCAGAAGTTTTTTTACCATTTCATCAGGTAAAGTCTGAAATATGTGTTTAATCCAAATCATATTCTTTGATGTAAAATAACTAGGATCAAACTTCAGAACTTGGATTTTCGAAACGTTTGAATGCACTCTAAGGTGGTGGCCCAAATAAGAGTTACTATCGAATTTCAAAGAACATTGTTTACATTTCATCACTGACGGTATCTGGTTTTCATTCTGGTTAGCGTTATAATGAGTTCGACAATGCTTGATTACGTCGTCGTAGGACTCAACAGAAACACCGCATGTTTTACAAGTGTAAAGAACTACTAAAGAATCGGCATTAGATATTTGTTCTTCAACAAGATCAGTGCAGTTACTTTTTTGAGCTACTTTCTCATTACTCTCGACAAATTTATCTAATGTAGTTTCGGGTAGCGATCCAGTTTTGCGAAGTAAATTTTCTTCAGGATCTGTCTTCGCTGTTCTGGGTAATTTCTGTTCTGATTTCGATTCTATTTCCGAAATATTTTTCGAATTAAAAGACGCCAGTGTTTTTGTAGCTTTGTCTGGAAGTGTTTTATTTGGAGTACTGCACAAGTCGTTGGCAAAAGACTTTTTCTGTATCATGTAAAAATGAAAAGACATGTGCAGTTTAAAAGTTTTTTCTGCCAACTTTATATTGCAAATATCGCATGTTAAATAATCCGTTTCATCACAAATGTGCCTAGATATTGCCTTATTTCTCAGAAAATGTATCTTGCATATCTTACAATGTGGATATTGAGGTATGGGAGGATGTATCAGATTTCCTTGTAGATCGAAAAATTTG
This sequence comes from Plemyria rubiginata, assembly GCA_963576535.1. Lineage (NCBI taxonomy): Eukaryota > Metazoa > Arthropoda > Insecta > Lepidoptera > Geometridae > Plemyria > Plemyria rubiginata. Next base: position 7,126,941 of record OY754908.1, on the reverse strand, counting down.
AAATCTTGCAATCGTAAATTTTTCTCTGTGCCATGCCGTTCTTTGTGTATTTGTAAAGTTGAACTGGTAAATATAAGGCCACATTCATCGCATGCATATTTGAGGATATGAGAACAAATTCCTTTGATGTGATTTTTATTCTTCAATCCTACATTGCTAAGAAAACTTTTACATGTCGGACAGTATGTGAAACAATTATGTTGTTCATAAAGCCTTTTCCTGGGCCTTACTTCAGAGACCATGTCCGCACCTTTCCTTTTCAGATTCAAAACAGTATCAACAATTAAGTTGGAATCAATTATAGTGAAGTCCGTAATATCTGTCAAATGTTTATGCTGAGTTTTATGTTCGCTCATCACAGCTTTATCAACTAGTATGTCGCATACCATACAATAAAAGGAATCAGTTGCATCTGAGCCACAGTTTGAGTAGTGTTCTTGGTATCTCTTTTCAGTAAAATGTATCGCACATTTTGTGCAATTATACAGAATATTGCTTAATGCTTGTTCATTGAGATTCAACACTTTAACAGTTTGTGAAAAAGTATGCTGCTTTAAATGAATTTCTTTAAACTGTTCTTTCAAAACGTGATGACAAATTGAGCATTTCCAATTATTCATCATTTTTGTATGTTGATTGTGATTGCTTGCAATAATTGAAGACATAAAACAAATTCTACATTTGGTGCATTCAAACAGAACAGATTCTAATGCAAAAAAGTTTAACTCTTTGATTGCATTGTTATCAATGTTTTCGTTCATGTGACTTTGTCCTTTTTTATCATTCTCTATTTCATTTTCTATTCGCATGAACATTAAATCAATATGATATGAACTGATATGCTTATTATGGGTTGTTATACTTGAACTGGAATAAGAACAATATTTGCATTGGGGATCGTAATATTCCTTTTTGGTATCCAGAAATTTTACAGTTTTATGGTTTCTTGTCATATGCGCGTAATAAGCATTAAAGCTTGGTAAATAATATGAGCATTGACGACACACAAACAAAAGTTTATCGTCTTCTGATTTATCACTCGTAGCATGAGTCTCACTTGACTTGACTGTTTCACTTGATTTTCTTTTTGGTTCGAGTATTTCATACATATGTTCTATTAAAGATTTCTGGTCTGGAAATGCTTTCTTACAATGAAGACAAAGATTGGAGTCCTTTGACGTAGAGTTTCCAGCACGTGTAATGTAATTTGAGTCGTGATTCTTTTCAACAGATGTAATCTTACAATTTTTTTCTCCAGCAGTCTGTTGCGTTGGGTTTACTTTAACAAAAATATCTGCATTGCTTTTGCTATCAATCTTTCGCTTTTTAGTCTCTAATACCGTCTTAATCGATTCTTCTGAGGAAGTAGGCTGAGATACTTTCTCATCTATGATATCATAATTTTTATTTGTATCATTTTTAATTTTATGTGTTCTCAAATGCCTTTCCAGACTTTTAAAGGAAACAAATTCAATACTACAGATATTGCACATATTGTGGTTTGAATGCATTTTTAGTTTGTTTTGCTTTTTTTCGGTTTTTGTTTTTAATTCATTTATTTTATTATGAGAATCTGTTTTTATACTTGGCATTTTGGATTTAGCATTACTTCTTCTCAACTTTATTCTTTTATGATGAATGTTTCTATAGTGCCTATGCAAATTACCATTACTACTTAAATAAGACCCACAAATGCCACATTTGTGCCGAGTTTCTGTTACATTATTTATTTCCATATTGTTTTTGATTATTTTCTTATGATGCTCTTTATTTTTATGATCAATAAGAGCTTTTTTGCTAAGAAATAATCTGCAGCATACTTTACAATATCTACCATTTTTATTTAGATAAGATTTAATATCTTGAAGAATAACTTTCATTTGTTTTAATTTTGCCATAACAGAAAGTTTTTTCGTGTCTACCTTTCTTACGTTATTTTGAATAACACCATTAGGCTCGGAACCCAATATAAGTTTTTTTTCATGTTCATCTCGTGTATCTGAGTTAGGTTTTGAACCTAATATTAGCTTTTTCGTATGAGTCAGTGTATCTAAAACTTGCTCTCCAGTGTCATCTACTGCATAACAGTCAAGCTTTGAATCTAAAATATGTTTTCGGTTTTCATTTTGTCTATCTGCATTAGGCTTTGAGCCTAATATTATTTTATTACTTTGTACAGGAGGGGTTTGTTTATGAACTGAAGATGGGTGATATTTTGCTGCATTACTATTATTTAAATTTAATCTTGATTGAACATCAACAGGTGTTTCTGCAACTTCTGGTTCTATTTTTATACTGGGTTCTGGAATTAAAAATATGATTTGATCAAGATAACAACAGTACACCATATGTTATGTTTACTCATTAGGTACTAGGTAAATTCTCACATAAATATGAATTTGGTATTTTAAATAAAAAAAAGTAGGTAACATACCTTCAAAATACTGTGTTATTTCCTTCTTGATGACAGCAATATCAGGAAATACTCTTCTAATGCATGGATTATCAAGAACATCATGTTCTTCAATGTCAATATCATAGTCCATATTACCTAAAAAAATTAATATTGAATATACACCCATACTAATAACTAATAATACCCTAATAGGTATGTAATGTAGCTTTGAAGATGGGCGGAACTTAGGTGGGAAGAGATAGAAAGGAATACTTAAATGATTCTTTTGGTTATATTTTCTGTTGTATAATCCATACCTACCCACATTTAGTCATACTAAAACTACTGTCAACATTTTCACAACATCAAAAGTAGAGAAGATGATCTTATAACCCACTCAACAGAGACAGATCAATATTATAATAATCAGCAACAGAAGTTGCTACATAGAGAAAAATGGTAAATTTGTTCCTTGGAAATTGTTATGTATCTATCTAAGAATTTTATATAAGGTAAGTATGTATGTACATGTTCTTAATAAAACATAGTTTCTGTTTCTGATGAGACTATGGGTTCTTAGAGGTTTTGGAATTACTTTTAAAAATTAATCAACATCTGTTGCCACTTAATAAAAAAAATTAAGAATATTACAAAAATTAGTTTACCAAAGAGTTTAAGAGTAGTAGAGCTCTTTGTGAAGGGCTCATCCGGGAAAGTACTACCACCACACTTTTTCTGCCGCCAAGCAGCAACGCTGTGTTTCGGTTTGAAGAGTGTGGTTGCCGGTGTAATTACAGGCACATGAGGCTTAACATCTGTATGCCTCAAGTTGATGGACGCAGGGCAGTGCATCGTAGGGCACGTTTTTATTGTGCGTGACCTACGGGGCAATGTTTTGTTTATAGGTGATGGTTACCACTTAACATCAGGTGGGCCATCTGCTTCTTCCATCAGCGAGTTGTATAAAAAAAAATTTAACCAAATACATTCATAGAATTTTCAAGTTTAAAATGATTACCTGTATACTTTATGAAAACTTCATGATGTTAAATGCTGATTTAATGTAGGTACTTTGATGGTCGTGTGAAAAGTAATCATTTCTTTTGAACTAGTATGGATGATTAGCAGAGGTCAGAGTAGGTTGAATGATTTTACTTACTTACTTGCAGGTTTCTTAGCATGGATATGGCTCTTTTTCCATATTATTAAAGCAGTAATTTAGTTACAAGTACATTTAAATTTAAAGGAAGTGACTGTCAAATGTTTATTGACCGAGCAAGCGAAGCGAGCGAAGCGTTTAGTTTCCACATTGGCCAAAAATGCGTTTGTCCGGATGTCTGTCTGTCTGTCTGTTCTCCTCTACAGGTCGCATTTTTCAACCGATCTGGACGAAACTTGGTACACAGGTTATATGACTTATTAGAATTTTTTTGTCGTCGGGGATTTTTGATTGGAGAGGTACTTCCCCCAAAAAAAGGGCAAAAAGGGGGCTATTTGATATACTGGATATCTCCACCAAATGAGATCCGATTTCGATTATTCTTTTTTTATTTCAAAGGTAGTAACTATAAGTTGGTCTCATAAAAGTTTGGCGAAGATCTGATAAGGATCTTCAGCATGATGAACAGGATAGCTCATTAAACAATCGATGGTTTTCAATCAAATTTGAGAGAAACACAAAGGACCTCATTCTACACAAGATGATGCAAAAAATCAAAAAAATAACAAAACGGAAAATGCACTTGCACATTACATTCCTCAAAAATTTACAAAATTAAATAGAAAAAACATCACATCACACACAACATTTTGCATTATAGTTAGTTAGTTTTCAATACATGACAGGCTGCAAGCGTTTAGTCGCTGTTAGAATACTAACTGATAATTATCTTCATGATGTTTGTCCTTCACTGAATGAGAGCATCAGCATAATAATAAGCCTTAAATCAGAAATGAAATCTTTTGCTAAGGCAGTAAATAGCTCACTTTTAGTATGCTCGCGAGGTCTACAGCTCCCAGAGCCACTAGTAAGTAAGTAATTTGATTTTATACTTTTTGCTTATTTGTTCCTCCATCCAACTCTATGTTAGGACAAATAACATTGCTAAACTTGACATTGGCGAAGTTGGCTTACATCCACAAGCAAAAATAAATAAATTGTGCATCATGTGCATGTGAGATAGTGGGAGTAGGTGTTAAAACGCACACCTTGAACGAATTGCGCTTTTACTCATTCGCTTGATTCGACTCGTGTTAGTTAACATGAGTTAATTGATTAAGTGGTACCAATTTAATAGATAACATACCTTCACTCAAGAAGCTCTTGTTTATTTATTATTTTATTCACTAACGCTTTGAAGTAACGAATACATTAGAATCCTAAATTATGAATATGAAGGTACGCATAGTGCGTGCGTTAGTTAGTTATTCTTACTTTATTCTTGTTGTCTGCACACCTAAATTAATCTTCTTCTTAAATCAACAACATTGTTTTGTTTGGCTCGCTTGCACTCCAAAATGTTCGGAAATGAATTTCATTGCAATTTTGTTTCAAAATCAAATCAACCACACAACTGACAGTTGACACACACAACAAAACACTAGAACGAACATAGTTATTGTATACTCTATTAATACTCTTTGCACTAGAAAAAGAAGAACTTGTGCAAAGAGTATACAATGGAAGGTATTATTCCTACCGAATTTTTTTTTCTCACAAATCCGGTATTTACTGTCAAAACTGACATTTCATATTGTCATAACCAAGGAATATAGTTGTATTCAAATTCCTAGGTCATAATTATGCTATATAATATATATACTATTTATTTAATCGTATGACAACATATAATAGGCGAAACCAAAATTAAACAGTATTAAACTAAAAAAAAACAAAAATCAAGCAGTCAACAAGCTCTGAGAAGAGCCGTTTTTGTGGGGTTCTGAGAAGAACCATTTAAGATAAGATAAGATAATGTTTATTTCAGACAAAAAGAAATAAATATGAGTTGAGCCATACAGAGGTCTTATTCTAGGGATTTTAGCTTATCAGGCAATCTGGCACACTCTGGTTACGGAACAATACCTTCCGTGCTAGTTAAAAACTGTGCTACGGCAAGGTAAGTGCTTCTCTCCCCAGGTGCTGCTATTTCTTATACCTAAAAGATAAAACACACTGTTATGACAATTAATAAAAATTAAAAGAATAAGTAGGTAATAATTAAACTAAGTCGGCACAATAGAAGCAAAATAAGTGAGATTAAAAAAAGAAAGCAAGAAAGATACATTTTTAGTAGAGGGTAGACATAAAAAGATAATTACTGTCAAATCGAAGTATGAACTTCGTTTAATCTTAGATTTGCTGGTAGGGTCAGGGGAGAGCCACTAGTAGGCACCTAAATACGTTCATATTTATAATATGAACGTATTACAAAACGCCTATTTTTCTAGGGAAGGTATTATATGTACCGACATTTTTTTTCTCACAAATCCGGTATTTACTGTCAAAACTGACATTTCATATTGTCAAATAACAAACTGCTTGCTTTTGATTGCTAGGACGTTATTCGTCGAGCGAGCTCCCCCCCTCCTCTCCCGAGTCCTCCCTCCATTCCAATCGGCAGCATAAAGGCCCATTTACATGATGCCATTTTCTTGTACGTACAAGAGCAATAATAGAATGCAATAAATGAAGCGCAATAATGACCTTCGAGAATTGCAAGCAACTGTTTACACGCGGATACTAGTAAAAAAGTTGAATGCAATTATTGAATTCAAATCTTGACAAGAAATAATTGCAGCTCTCTTTTGTTTACACTCTTTTGTTTAGGAGATTATTGCTTTCAAGTCTTGCTTTGTCTAAACACAGACTTGTACGTGCGTGTACATTTTTTTGGTGCGTTCGTTCAAGTATTGCTCGTATTTGCGTTAACGAATTTTTCATTCAAGTGTTGAACGTTTTAGTTTTTTTTTTCATTCAAATTATGGAATTCGGTTCTGCTAATGTAATAAAGTTTATTGAGATTTATCGGACCCCTACACAATGAAAATTTTAATTACAAGAACCGTGATGCACGTAATGCTGCACTAGCAGCATAGGTATTTCTTCGCTCATCAACAAGTTCACCAAAATCGAAAACATAAGTAGGTAACAAGCTTCAGAAAATACCTAAGTAGCATTATACATGTACAAACATTTATTGCGAAAATATACTAGGTAGTTACCTACTTACTGAAATTTCGTAGCTAGTAAAAAGTACCTAAATATCACGGAACAGAGAAAACCCATAAATATCTAGATAGGTAGGTAGTTATCTAAAATCTGGTCGCGGGGCAGGGAGAATTGCGTAGGTACGTACCTAGGTATGGTTGCAGAACGGCGCGGCGGTCAATGCATCAGTAGGTACGAGTGTTACGCATTCGCTGTAGTGACAGAGATAGAGCTACTATCAACTGAAGGCTGGTCGAAATGGAACTATCTGGTATTCTGTAACTCATCATAATATTATTCCTACCGACTTTCTAGATCATCATCATCATTTCCACATACTAACTATGTTGAATTCTATGTATCTCTCAAAGCTAATGCAGTAAAGATTTATACCGCCATAATAAATGTTTGCTAAAGTGCATTAAATAAAATGTCATCATTTTATAATAATTTCTTGACAATGCATGCATAAACTTTAATTATATATCAATTAGTTATGAAATTATGCTCACATTTTTGTTTTACGAAACAGAAAGTTTAAAATGTGAAAAAAGACTAAATGAAAGTTGAAAAAAGTCGGTGGAAATAGGCGCCCCGTTTTTCTAGCATCCCTAATAGTCTGTGACAAGACTGACTACACCCATAGCTACACCACTCCACTCCACCTCTCACTCACTTCACAGCTGATCAAATGTCAAGAAAATGGAGTTTTGTTACGCATTTTATCATTTTAGACTAGACAAAAAGTCATAATGAAGTCAATTTACATTATAGTTTTAGTAAGCTTTGGCTAGAATGGATAATACGAGTCCATTTCAGCCTTGGGCAAGTGACGATAGTGCGAAAAATGTGAAATCTGAAAGAGATTTAGTGGATGACGCGAAACTTCACAGGGAAAATGTCAATCATCCAAAACATAGGCAAACTGCGTCTTATGATAAAGAAAGTGTCGCTGTTCCGAGCCTCGCTCCAGGCACTTCGAGTGCGGGGGGCTCCGGCGCCGACTCTGCCCGGAGCAAAGAGTCCAAAATGGACTCTTCTAAAGTAGCTTCCATGCAACAAATCGTCGAAAACACCCTCAGGTAACACAGAACTACATGCTCATTAGCAGATTGTATCACTATGCCTAGATTAGGTACATAGTACTTACAAATCTAGTGATCATCATACTGGCACAGTTAGTTTGTATTGTAATCATGAAAGAATATACCTACAATATTCTTTTTATTCATATTCATTAAAATAACCATAGTATACCCAAAAATGAAAACCCTTTTACATTTCAGTAGATGGTACTATTTGTAGACAATAATAACATTAAGTAAGTACCTACCTATTCAAGTTTATTAAGGGGTATGGGGTAGGGCTGTAGATGATGACAATAATACTATAATTTAAATGTAAAAGTCTAGGGGTTTGAATGTTTTAGGGCTCAATCACATTATACACATAACATTATTGAAACTTAGAGTGTAGCTTGTTACCTGGCTTAGCTTGTGGATGTTTAAAACTGACATGTCTCAAGATAATAGTGATGAGGCTGATTCTGTTATAAGAGGAATAGTGCAGCAATGAGCAATAATTCCCAATTGCAAATGCAATGATTGCTCTCTCAAGAAAAAACCCACTTCAATACACTGGAAAATACACTCATACTAAGTACTATAATTCAAAAACTGGTTAAACTATAGCTACCCTGGTACCTGAGTTGAGGGTTGAGGATAGGGGGATGCATGTGGGGGTAGATGGCAAGTCTTTCCCTATAGTTCTTTTTTCTAGGAAATGAAAAAAAAATTTCTTCAAATTTCTTCACTTAAAAAAAAAAAAAAAATTACCCTAACCTAATGAGAATTCCGTCCCTTGAGTCTTTTTGTCATAGAGACGAAATATTACTACCGATTTTCTTCATATAAAAAAAACCCTAACCTAACTAGTACTTTTAAATTAAAACTAAGGCAAGAACTTTTATCGCTTCAGAATAGCACCTAATTTAAGATAGAAGTAGGTAGGTGGGTATCTAGGTACTTACCTGCTTAACGACACACACTGACACGTCTTATTTCTTTCTATTTCTATTATGTTCCACATTCCTTCTGCTATTTACTTATTTTATATTAAACCGCATACCGCGCTATTTATTACTTGTTTTGCTAAGGGTACTCGTTTCCCTTCGTTGGTTTTGTTTGTTTGGTTTGCTTACTTGGCTTGGCTTCGTGTCGTTTGTTTGTTTCTTGCCAGTTTTCTAAAATGTTGCCAGATTAAGATTTATTTTTTACCTACTTGATGTTTCCAGTGTTAACCTTATTTTTTGTAATGTAGTACTTACATAGGTACATACCTTTTCTATAAATATCTATTTATCTTTTTTAATTTACTTTAATTTTTATTGTTATTTATATTTCGCACCGGTGGTCTAGTGGGAGTGACCCCGCCTTCCGATCGTAAGGTCGCAGGTTCGAATCCGGTCGTGCACCAATGGATTTTTCTATCAAAAAATTTATGTGCGCAATGCCAGTGCTCTTAAACGGTGAAGGAAAACATCGTGAGGAAACCAGTTAGTATTCTAACAGCGGCGATGGGCTTGCAACCTGTCACGTATGGAATACTAACTACTGCAAAATGTGGGTATGTGCCAAATGTAATGTTTGGACGTACCTCTGACTACCCCCCTTAGACATCCTCAAAGAATCTTGAATTAGTACCTACTTGATACTGGGAGATCTGAAGGGATATCTACCGTGTCTGGGGATCAAAGTCGTGAAGCTGTTTCAGTTTTTCAGTTTTTATATTTCGCCCGTGATGTCACCCTAACAACAAGGCTTAGTCTGAAAACCAGCGCCACTCTCTAACCCTGTTAGAGAGTGGCATCAAGCTGAGACTAAGCCTTTTTGACTGACTCACACAGGGAGAGGCTTGTTATTTGTGTGTAGGCTATCTTTATTTTTTAAGTGTTTGTTAATCTACCTACTGTATATTCTCTACCTACTGCCTTTTTTCTGTTCTTTCTTGTCTGTATGTTTCTTCTGTGTGTTGTCGTCAAATAAACATATATTCTATTCTATTCTATTCTATTCTAGTAACTTACCTGAAAAATTAAATTATTTTTTTTCATTTCCTAGAAAAAAGGACTCAACGGGAAGACTTGCCATCTACCCCCACTTGCATTCCCCCTATCCCCAACCCTCAACTCAGGTGCAAGGATTGCTATAGCCAACCCCAAAAACTACTTACTATCAGATCTGACTCAAATTTAAATGGGACTAGGTATAGGACAACCACCAGCTTTTGTTATCATAATCATCAAAATCAGTCCACTCAGTAAAATGTTATAAGGTAACATACATAAAAAAAGAATAGTTGAATTGAAAACCTCTTTTTTTGAAGTTGGTTAATGAAGATAAATTTCCCTAAATATAGATTTAGTAATCATAGACTCGTATTATTGGTTTATTTTGTATTATTAGTCCCTTGCCAAGTAGGTACTACTGACATACATTTGATAGGTATCTTGTGCCTACATACCTAATTGAAGGTCTATGTACAACCTCACTTTGTAAATGAAAATAAAAACATTTTGATTATTGATATTTTTGTTTGCTAGCACATGAGTTAATATACATTTTAAATTAATTATAAAAAAAAAATTTTAGCCAAGAAGGTCGACAAAGAGTATCTCAATTGCTTGAGGCGGTTGAAGCTCTGAGCGGGGCAGAAAGACTCCTTCTATACTTGAGGTTGCCAACTGGTGTGCCACCATATGATCCTCTCAAACAGCCTATGAACCCTCTAGGATCTAGGTAAGTATGTAGTAAAATCAATATTTATAAGGCATTCCTGCCATTTTATATCCTAGGTATGGTCTATGGACCCTGGGAATGTTTCAAATGTTGCCAAATTTTTATGGAAAAGTTTGTAGAATAGAAGGAAAAGCTAGCTAAACCTACCTGTAAGAACCATAAGACTAATTTAAGTTTACTTCTTAATAACAACCTTTGTCAATTTGGTTTCCAGAGCTGAACTTCAACAAACAGTAATATGGATACAGACGCACTTAGAGGTTGACCCTGATGTATCATTGCCCAAACAAGATGTTTACGATGAATACATGTAAGATCTTTTTGCAAATTATTAGCCTAATGCAGAAATTATCAAACATTTCCTTTTTGGAAAAGTAACGATTTTATTATTATACTAGTAGCGCCCCGCGGTTTCACCCGCGCAGATTTAAATCCAGGTATTCCCACAAATTAAAAGGTAGCCTATGTGTTATTCCAGACTATATATCTCTGTGCCAATTTTCATCAAGATCCGTTCAGCCGTTCTGGAGTTAAAGAGTAACAAACATTCATCCATCCATACTTTCGCATCACTGTATAAAACAAAGTCGCTTTCTCTGTCCCTATATCCCTATGTCCCCATATCCCTATGTATGCTTAAATCTTTAAAATTACGCAACGGATTTTGATGCGGTGTTTTTTAATAGATAGAGTGATTCAAGAGAAAGGTTTATATGTATAATACATGCATGATATGTGCACCCGTGCGTAGCAGGGGCGCGCGGGCGGGTCGCTAGTTTATAATATTAGTAGGACATAATATATGTATAAATTGAGATGTTGGTAAATGTAATTATGTTATTATTTTATTTTACAGAGCGCATTGTATGAGCTGCAATACAAAGCCTCTTTCGACGGCGGATTTTGGGAAAGTGATGAAGCAAGTCTACCCGACCGTGCGGCCTAGACGACTGGGCACCCGCGGAAACTCCAGGTAAAACCAAAATAATAATACATTTTATTAGCTGAAGATTTTCAAGTTAAAGTTTAATTCTATATAAAAATTGAAACTTATTTCAAGTTGTGTGACAAATTTTAATCCAAAGGCAAAAAAAAACTGTAGGTCCTCAAGTCTCGATTCAGTTTCTATTTCTAGAATACGATCTTGAATTGTGCACAATAAGCGCGTCACAATTTATCAGTAACTAACACAAAGTGAAATATTTCATTTGTTTTTTATAATAACAATAATATTTTTAACTTGTTGAGCAGCGTGAAGAATACGCACGGTACTGCGAGATAAATAATAAATAAACAATAAAAATAATCACTACATAGTATAAAACAAAGTCGCTTTCTCTGTCCCTATGTCCCCATGTCCCTTTGTATGCTTAATTCTTTAGAACTACGCAACGGATTTTGATGCGTTTTTTTTAAAGATAGAGTGATTCAGGAAGTTTTATATGTATAATACATGCATGATATAGTAGAAAAACAATGTGCCCCCGTGCGAAGCGCGGGCGGGTCGTTGTAAAACCATATTTTGTAATGAATAATATATAACTAAAGTAAGTAAATAATTAGGTAACTAGGTATGTCATTTAATTGATTAATTATAATGTATACGCAATAATATCGATGACCTCTGTAGCCCACGGCCGTTCGTCTGAGACGCGAGTTACGCATTGATTTCCATGTTTTTTGTACCGGCATGTAAAGAAGTCTTTGTATCGTAATTTAAAAAGACCTTTCAATATTATAAACTGTAAGTGCACAGAGCCAGTAGTACTTTTAAACGGTGAAGCATAATATCGTGAGATAACCGGCATGTCGTAGAACATAAAAAGTTCTAAAACATGGTGGTCGAAAGAAGTCTCTATGCGGAACTAAAAATACATTCATTTGAACTTAAAATACATTCACCACACTGTTTTTTGCAAGAACTAGTGATGTGATAAGAACAATTAACTAAGAACCTCTGTAAACCTGTAATGTATATTAATGATAATTATATTAATCATACCTTGAAGCGAAGCTGAAGATAAGATAAATTAGACAAAGATTACTAGAAATTTAACGAAAACTAACTGATTGGCCCGGCTTCGCGCGCCTTTATTCACACACTAGAACCTTCGGAAGTAAAGCTGTTGATGCGCGATGGTGGAAACTGGAATAAAAACCACTTCTCACACTCTCTTTCGCAGATTGCGCATTGATAGACGAGGAATTCGTGAGGAATAGTTTTTTGTCAAATTAAATAATAATTATGTTTAATGAAATTCGTGACGAATAGCATTTTGTCGAATTAAATATTATTTTTTTTATACAACTAGCTGATGGAACAAGCAGATGGCCCACCTGATGTTAAGTGGTAACCATCACCTATAAACAAAACATTGCCCCGTAGGTCACGCACAATAGGAACGAGCCCTACGATGCACTGCCCTGCGTCCATCAACTTGAGGCATACAGATGTTAAGCCTCATGTGCCTGTAATTACACCGGCGACCACACTCTTCAAACCGAAACACAGCGTTGCTGCTTGGCGGCAGAAAAAGGCGTAAAATTATGTTTAATTTAAAAATAATCGCTTAGACAAAAATAAGCAAAATAATTTATACACAAAATGGCCACCTTTTTATTAAATTATATCATGTGTACTTTGAAACAGTGTGGTGCTAGGATTTTAAGTGCACCTCAAAGAAGCTCCGCTCCGTTCGAGCACTTGACAGAAATTATAGAAATGCTTAGGTTCTACGAAATGTTGTTTTTTTTTACAACTAAACCTAGTAGGTATTATGAAATAGTTAGATAGATAGATAGAAAATTCTTTATTGCACATAAATAAAATGTATCGTACATAGGCGAACTTAATGCTAGAGAGCATTCTCTTCCAGTTAACCTTTGTGTAGTTTTGAAAATAGTATAATGTAATACAAGTTTACGTCCACTCTGTTACGCTGTTATGGCGGTGTTTTTGAGCAATCGTAGTGAAAAATAAAGTACTTTCCCCTATAGTGTGAAAATAATGTACGTGTATCAAATAGGTATTCTATTATTATTCAGAGCTGTCTTTTCTTCGATATACATTTTTATCTCATCAAAGTACCTAAACGTAGTAGTTTATAAATTATTTTATAAACATATAGATAATACATATTTCCCTTATGTCGTGATTAATACAATAAACATAACCAACACTTACCATGTAGTTATAATCCCGGAGATAAAATTAGATAAGTATGTACTTAAATCCATTATGTCATTTCCGAAATAGTACATTATAGCTACTTGCTCTATCGTGAAACGCTACATCTAATCTTGACTGTGCAACTATATAGATAACACACAGTCCAAACGGTGTCCCCCAAATTACTAGTAATATCAAACTATAACAATCAGCAGGGGGGGGTGTTAATATCCGTGCGAAGCCGGGGCAGGCCGCTAGTAACAGTGTTAAACTTAAAACGCAGTCGTACGAACGTCTCACGAACATCTAAACTTCGCATTTAATATTTAGTATATAGTAGAATTGAAAATCACGCTGCTCAAGTAGTATGTGTATCTACAAGTCATTAACTGAATGGCCCAATTTTATCAAGAACATTGTGAACTCGTTATCAGCGTCACAGAAGAACTGATAGTAGATCCCTACAATGTCAGTGACGTGTGATTTGCACGATTGATAAAGAACGCATCATTTGTATGAGGTAATCTGTGATTGAACGGATGCTACCAAAAAACATAACGTTCTAATTCGGTGCCAATTTTTGTTTATTTGAAAGGGCCGCCCAATAGAAAATTATGAAAAAAAGCCGATCTAAATTGAGAGGCCTATTAGCGCACACTCGGTAGTGGCTCTGCCTTCTGCGCAGTAGATTTCAATCCTCACAGAGGACACACATTTTGTGTGATAATCATTGATGTTCGTTATTTATATTATTGTCTGTTATATTGTATTCTTCTAATATACCACTATTTATGTTGGCCAGTGGAATAAGCTCTAACTGTGTAGATATGTTTTTGTGCAATGAAGAATAAATAAATATCTTTAAAATAAAAAAGTATTCTATAAGTTAGGTATGCGGTTCCCATAGTAGGTACACATAGGTACACAAACTTGCTTAGTTTGGGGCTAGATGGTGGAAAATGTCAGGTAGGTAATATAAAAAAAATCGACGGTGAAATGAAAGGATATGACGTCATCAGTTCCTATTTGATCAACTGAGCATATACCTAAGTGGGTAAAGTACGTGCGCTGCTAAGTTTAGTATGTGATTGTTCCGGGTCACTGAGATTCCGATTATTTCCGATACATTGTAGGTCTTAAATGTATAATATTACGATACACGCGCTTTCTGTTAGATAAGAGATCCGGTGTTACGATTGAAAGTCCACTATGTTTAAATTTTATGTTCAACCCAACTTCTATAGCAGATTCAGACATTAGCGGTTACGAATAATGCGTACAATATAGCGTGCTCGTTTTTTCGAAAGCGGTCGCTGAAACGAAACTAATTTTAAAAGGGCGCTAATTTAACAGGCTTCTATTTAATAGCATTATTCGCATTTTCTGAAAGCTCGATCAACACTAATCGGCTGTCAAGTCACTTGCTATCTCTATCTAATTTGAAGTAAAAGCTGAAATCTCAAGTGACTTGACAGCCGATTAACTTTGATCGGGCTTTCAGAAACCGGCGGTAAGTCTGCCACAATAACGAGCATCTAAATAATGCCTACTATCTTAGCCACTAGTTATCTTCTATGGAACCATTCTAAATACAACTCAGCATGATGGTTATTTTTTAGCATCAAAAATGTAATAAGTACATTATATAATACGAGTAAACCAACACGCGTTCGTGCGGTTTCGTGTTGGTTTACTCGAGATAAAAGCGCCTAAAACATATTTTTTGTTAATACACAGATATTGCTATGCCGGCCTTCGCAAGAAGATTAAACTGGAAGTGCCACAGTTACCTGACTTGGGGGAATCGACATCATCATCATCTTCATTAAAAGTAAGCATAGATGAGGTAAATTATTATGATACTTACAGACAGGCAGAGCATCGGTGTCAACCCGGGATCAGTGGACAAAAAGTCCACAAATCCCCGTTAAGGGCCCGGCGACAGCGGCTCGCAGTTTCGAGGTGCGATTGGCTATTATTTCATTTTATTTCATTTCGGGGAGGTTGTTTCAAAGAATAACTATCCAGTGACACGCATAAATACTGTTCGAACACAAATAACACAATAATATTAGGGAAACATTCCCGAATCAGAAATCATTTTGGTATTAGTATGTTTGGCCTTATGTTTACCTAATACCAAAATGATTTCTGACTAAAGCACATTTCCCTTATATTATTGTATTATTTGTATTCGAACAGTATTTATGCGTGTCACTGGATAGTTATTCTTTCAAACAGCCTCCCCGAAATGAAATAAAATGAAATAATAGCCAATCGCACCTCGAAACTGCGAGCCGCTGTCGCCGGGCCCTTAACGGGATCTTCAACGGGGATTAGAGGAATAAGCGAGAATGACGTAAATTGATATCTTTGAGGGGCGCGAAGATAAATAAATCAATTTAAGTTAAAAATTATGACTCTATGAGATGCGGTTAAGGCTCCGGTGACAGCGGCTCGCAAATTCGAGGTGCAATTGGCTATTATTTCATTTTATTTCATTTCGGGAAAGTTGTTTGAAAGAATAACTCTAAAGAAACACGCATAAATACTGTTCGAACACAAATAATACAATAATATAAAGGAAACATGCCCGAATCAGAAATCATTTTGGTATTAGTATGTTTGGTCTTACTTTTACCTAATACCCAAATGATTTCTGACTCAAGCACATTTCCCTTATATTATTGTATTATTTGTGTTCGAACAGTATTTATGCGTGTTTCTTTAGAGTTATTCTTTCAAACAACCTCCCCGAAATGAAATAAAATGAAATAATAGCCAATCGCACCTCGAAATTGCGAGCCGCTGTCACCGGACCCTTAATAAAAAAATTACCGCATGTCATAGTAAGGTTTTATTTATTTATTTATTCTCAATATCTTCGCCGCGCCTTCGCTGGTTTGCACTGCGCCTTTGCGTGCCACTATTTAAAACTCATGTGTGTGCAATGCTCAGCTTGCTCAGAAAAGTGATGAACATAAGTGATTTTTTTAGATTTATTTCACAATTAAATGTGAGGTACGTGTGAAAAGTTATTATTTTCTGTGCTTCAGGAACCCACTGTGGCTTCGAGGGAAACGGAGAGAGTCATCTGCGATTGGGCGGAAGCTAAACTGGGTAAGCACTTCACTAAAGGACTTCACTCGCGATATTATTATCAGCCTAAATTAATCTACTGTAGGACTTGGGCGTCCCCATACATTTCCAGATAGAACTTAATTGTGGGCTTAACCATCCTCCGATCTTCAGAATGTTGAGCGTTCCCCATAAGTTTTTAGAAAAACAGATTTTGAGCCTTCATCGTCCATTGACTTGACCGTGATCTTAAAAATCAACAGATTCGAGTTAGCTCGCGTAGTATCGCGTATAGGTCGCGTCAACCAAAAAGAATGCTAGAAAACAGTGGAGGGGATGTGTTTGCGCATTCAAAATACTCCGCCATCACACCCCCTCCCCCTCCTTCCGGCGTTCTTTTTGCGTGACGCGCACTACCTAGCAATATTTGCTCTGTATGCATTCAAATTTGTTTAGTGTCGACGCGACGTGATTGAGTAACAAACATTTCTTAAATAACCGGCTTTGTTTTTGTTTAAATTAACAAATTGAAACAAACAAACCACCACATACAGTGTTGCATAAATCGAAACAACACTCAAAATTGTTTGTCTTTGCTCATTAGTGAAAGATGGTATTACCTACCAACTAACATAAGTATGTAGGTAGATTAAAAAATGTTGAAAAATAGTATGATTGAATGAAAATTCTTTATTGCACATTAAAACTAACAAAATAGAACAAATTATAACAATAATATGAGATCAAACGAACTTCTTGAAGTGAAGTTCGATCATTATTGTATGAGTCGCATCATTCGAAGATACAGTTAACATAGGTAGTGCCTTTAGCCTACACGAGGAATTTCGCACGTTTAGAGAATCGATTTTCAATCGAATTCATTTTTTTTTTTTTTTTTTACTACCCGCCCGTCTGTCCGACCCGATGACGGGGCGACAGCCGCCGGCGGCCATCATTCATGTTCAGAGACTTCTGTTTTCTACGTGGGGTTTTGGGTGGGTGGGAACCCTGTATCTTCGAATGATGCGACTCATACAATAATGATCGAACTTCACTTCAAGAAGTTCGTTTGATCTCATATTGTATTTCGTCGCATCATTCTTCAGATACAGTTAACATAGGTAGATGTTTAGAGACTTTCTGCATCATGAGCAAAATGGGCTTGCCAAAAGAATCATTTTAATGAATCTCGTAGAAAACTTTTTATTTTATTAGAACAAAAACTAATAATATTATAGGTACTTCTTATAATGATAAACATTGTAAGATTGAGTCAAATCCAATCTTATATTAAACAAAACAGACAAATGTCTAAACTAGGTAACTAATTAGTTGACAATTATTATTTATCTACAAATTTAAACAATCTCACAGACATAACGAGCAAAGATTCCATCAGCAAAAGTCCGTCCATTCCACTGGGCGGTTATAGAATTTCGCAAACGTTATCGAAGAGGCGGACCAGCCCGCGGTCTTTCTTATAGTTTGGATGCAGACTCCGGCCGAGGCCGCCGCAACCACCGCCGAGGTGGAGACGTGGCGTGTGCGTGCACTGAACACTGTTACGTGGACGCCGCTCTCTGCCAGAGTCTGCTTGATCTACCTACCTACTTATTGATTGAGCCGATGCTCTCGTATGAGGTTTTTTGTGAGATAATAGGAGGTTATCTATTCTTTCAGGCCGAAAAGCTAATGTTACTGAAATATAGTCCTCGAGTTTTTGCTGGGCATATGCTTGAATTGCTCACAAAGAAAGGTAAGAATAATACTGGCTGCTCTCAATTTGGCGCCTAAGGTTTTATAATTATGTCACTTATAAATATCTTTATTGCAAATGGAGACCTGTAGATGTTTTTGGTTTTTTATAAGAGAACGTCTGGACGCGATGTGACGTACACAAAGCTAAATAAAACATTTAAATTTTCACGGTAACGTTTGCACCATTGATTTGCCCCATTAATGGTGCAGACGTTACTGGTTAGTTATGTTATTCTCAAAGGTCAATTTACCTACAATTTGGGTACCATTCGAAATAGGAATCTAGAACCAGTTTTTGAGATGGGACTCAAAAACTGGTCTCAGTATATTTGGGGCGCGATGTTTTTCGTCTGTAAATACCCTTTAATATACGTTTTATTCGTTCATATAATACTATTAAGGAGTAATGTTAGGGCAGAACGATGAATATTATTAGGCCCATATGTTGCTCATAGAAATGATCAACTATGAAGGCTATTACGGATGGTAATGGGGCTTCGAAGGTACTTATACTATTATCGAGACAATACTGCCACCACAATTTGTATGTAACCGAGTATTGTTTGGTACTAAACGAGAGCGCAAAATGTTACACTTAATGTTCGAAGAAGATAATATCTGACATATTTAACAATTATTACTTAACAATTATATATATATTTTGTAACGGGAACTATGCTTGACATGGCCAATATGGGAAGACTAGAATATCAGTTGCTTTGTTATAAATAATTTTGCGCAATCATTTGAGTATCGGAAGTTCGGAGTTCCAATTAACCGTAAAATTGTCCACAGTTGTGTTGTCTACTCGAAGCAATATAGAGCAGTTATATAATACGTGTTAGCAAAACTTCTAAGACCAAGGAATACAGCTAATAGTTCAAGTTTATCAATGTGATGGGATAGGTTCATCCTCTCTTCATCCAGCACCCGCTCGTTTTCCTTCGCAAAAGCGCCCCAGTCTGTTCTGGACGCGTCAGTAAATATTTATAAATCAAATATTTTGTCTGATCGTAACATATTATATTGTAAGTCACTATTATTTTCTGTTACCGCCATTTTAGGTCGGCTAAGATTTTAGGTGTTAGCCTTATTTTGGCTTCAAAATCGTTATACTTTTGGAAGGGCTTAATATTTTTGACGTTCCAGGGTTTTGGTTTACAACCAAACCAATCTTATGTAGCTGCGGGGCATGCTGCAGTAAGTATCCCAATTAGTTGTGATAACTCCCTAATGGAGCATCTTAGAATTTGTGAAATCTTCTTAGTAAACTTTATGATGCCCCTGTCGTTTTTCATCTGGCAAGCCTAGTGACATATCGACAGTATTAAATAGGAAACCTAGCAATCGACTTACCTGTTTAGGTTCGAGGTTACCTTTCTCAAAATTTATGACAAAACCTAAACAATGTAATAACAATGTTGTTTTTTTTTTTTTTTTTTTTATATTACTTTTTTTTTTTTTTTTTTTTTTTTTTTTGGCATTCATCGTAAATGTCCCCAGTAGGTACTTAAGATATCATCAAGATATATTACTGAAGAATGCTTATAGCCCTGTTGACTTAAGATAGTTAATGACATCTTTCATTAATTCTGTGAAGACCCAGAGAGCCACGACATACCACAGGTAGGGCACTGAATTCAAAACAATTTTTTTTTTTTTTTTATAGGATCTAAACAAAAAACCTCTAAGATCTATATTTGCCATAAAACCAGCTCTATGTATGAGTCTGGCCACAGTCCTGTGGTCCTCTATTTTGAAAATTATATGAGAGGTCGAAATAAATTTATTAACAACCTTTAGATTTAAAATAAATATTATAGGCCCGTTGGGCTTTGGGGCTAAAAAATAAGCTGGATATAAAATAATTATTAGAACTATGACATGGAGAAATAGCACCATGGATTTAAAAATTTGTCAATGCATTGAAACATAATCAGGCAGCTCGCTACTTGAAACCGAGTTGCGGGTGTCGAGAGCTGTCTTACTTTCTTACAGAACGGTATAGAATACCCGTTTGAAAGCCATTTTTATATTTGAGTATTTTTGTAATTTTTAGCCAGCAATTATAAAAGTAATGGATTCTGCCTTCATGTAACCTCTATTGTGATTGAAATGGTGCGCGCTGCCTGTTCTGCGCCGATGACTTCGGCTGATTCAGCTGAGCAGCATGCCGGCCGGAGGTCTCCGGCCCGTTGGACCATTCTTCCTCTAACCCTTACCGCCCCCCCCCCTGTTCGACGAGAAGCGAGAAGGGCCCGTCCAGTTTCCCAGGGAGTCCTGAACGGTTTGTCGTCGGTTGGTATGACGTAGAAGGCGTCTTAGGGGTTGGAGCCGGTTTCTTTATTTGTAATCTATGCTTCTCGATTACTTTTGTGGCGTTTCCTTTTTGATAGCTTATGCTTCCAAAAAACAAATTCATCTCGGTCGACGTCATGCATTATGTTCAAGAAGGATTTATACAATCCAGGGGAAATAATGTTCTTTTTGGCCTCCGTCTCCATAGAGTGCAGATCGCACAGGAGTCTACTGCTGCTGTCACTGAGATTTGATAGCTTGTAGTCTGTCTTTGCCGTCGCCGTCATCCAGAAGGAGTTCCAAGCCTTTATTGAGGGCAGATATTCCCTGTCCCAATTGCTGCTGCACGGCTTCTACTCTTTTGTTCTGGGTCCGGGCACCCTCAGATACAGCGGCAGACAACTCAAGATTGAGTTTATGGCGCTTGTAACAGTGGCCAATTTTTTGGCAAAGGATACTCTTTAACGAGTTTCTCTTTCGCCTCCTTGGTCATTCCTTTTCAAAGAATGGGTAACCATAGCAGAGGTGAATTTTTGGGCCGAACATCGGCACTTCTTCTCCGGTCTCACTCAAAGCGATGAGAATATCGAGGCCCAGGTCCGGCACTGGAGCCGGTCGAAACGGAGCTTGGTTGCAATCATCTTTGCCTTCCTCGATATTTCTAACAGGTTTGTTCGACAGCGGCTGCACCCAAGGACTCTGGATCAGCGTTGTCGCAGTTTTCATTTTGTCAAAGCAATTTTGCAAACTATTGTTACTGATTGAGGGTACTTCAGAAAATAAAACCGCGCTAGCAAATAAAATTAAATTTATCGCACGCGGTGATAAAGTATTTTATTTTGCCTAGATTTTAGTTAAAATCAAATGTAAATTGGTTTGGTATAAAATCATAGATTGCCTTTGTGAGGATACTCGATCCACCTCCAGGCGATTTTATTCTCGAATTGTGATACGTAATCGTTTTTGTACGAATACAAAATACCATTGTGTTAAACTACGGTTAACCTCCAGGCAATAAACTACCATCGTGATGACACACGGTCAACCTCCAGGCGTAATAATCGAGACTTGGTTACAGTAGATACAACGGAATAGACACGTTAATAACCTGAACACGCTAGCAAAAACAAAATGAAAATTATCACACGTGGTGATAAGTAGGTACTTATTTTATTTTTGCCTAGTAACTAAAATCAAAATGTAATTTGATTTGGTACAAAATCATAAATTGCCTTCGTGAGGATACACGATCCACCTCCAGGCGATTTTGTTCTCGAATTTTGATGCGTATTCGTATTGTACGAATGCAAAATACCATCGTGTTAACCCACGGTTAACCTCCAGGCAATACCTTCGTGATGACACACGGTCAACCTCCAGGCGTAATATCGAGACTTAGTTACGGTGCGGATACAACGGAATAAACACTTTACTAACCTGAATAATTATCAGAGTCCTCCGACGAAGACGACTAATTAATTTGTCTGAATTTCCGCTGCTCCTGTTCCATTCGTCGAATCTTGCGTTAGTACCGCTTGATTTTTTATTCGTCCTTGCGTTTCGTCATAACGACGAAAATTAACGTAAATTAAGTATTTTACACTTTTTATTGGTAAGGCACGTGCGAACGCTGCCTCGCACAAGAAAGGAATGATGGCCGCCGGCGGCTGTCGCCCCGTCATCGGGTCGGACAGACGGGCGGGTAGTAAAAAAAAAAAAAAAAATGAATTCGATTGAAAATCGATTCTCTAAACGTGCGAAATTCCTCGTGTAGGCTAAAGGCACTACCTATGTTAACTGTATCTGAAGAATGATGCGACGAAATACAATATGAAATCAAATGTACAATGAGCGGTCTTATCGCTAAAAAGCGATCAGACAACCTTTGGATGGGGAGTAGCCTAGAATAAGATGGTTGGTTAATGTTACTAATGCCATCATTGTTTCTTTGTAGGTGTGAAGTTTGATACCATATCGGAGTTAGCACGTCACTTGATGGCCGGCAGTATTCAACATGGCGCAATCGCGGCTGCAGTCCCGATTGGACCTCTCTCGAGCATATCTCCACCTCCTCTAACGCCGGCACCAGGTAAATATTTACACAAATGATAGCATGATTTTTTTTTATGTTTTCATACAACCCTATTAATATTATAAACGCGAAAGTTTGTAAGTATGAATGGATGGATGGATGTTTGTTGGTCTTTCACGCCGGAACGGCTGAACGGATCTGGATGAAACTTGGCAGAGATATATTATAGTCTGGAATAACACATAGGCTACCTTTTATCCCATGGGAATACCGGGATTTAAATCTGCGCGGGTGAAACCGCGGGGCGCAACTAGTCATACATAAACTATCTAAAAATAATATCCCTATACGGCTAAACACCACGGGATCGGACCAAGCACTAGGATATTATGACGTGTGCAAAAGTTGAATATACCGTTTTCGAAAATCCCATACAAAAGTAAAATTATTACAGTCTCAGAAATTAGCAACACCCTTGATACTGTTTCCGTAAGTACGTTACGTTTGTATGTTCCGTGTACGTGGCCACGAGCACACGCAACTTACAAACAGCTGTGAATAGGGCTGCCTCATGGTGTGTTTAGTTTCATATTAGGGGAACGATTAAGAGGCATCATTAATGTTCAACGATCCTATTCGTTACCCTTACTGCACATCTCAAAAATCTACCGTAAATAAATAAAAACTACTTTTCTTTCAGGTTTATCGGAGGAGCAAGCGAATCGGCAGATGATGTCTCGACTGAAACGAAAGATGCAGGTGAGTATGGGTAGGCAAACCCATGACTCAGAACGAATACAAGTGAGAAACTCAACTGAATTCTAAACTTTCAAATACAATATACACTAGTAATACGTAGTCCTAACACCAAACTCGGATTTATTACTCGGATTGGGCGAATCTGCCATACAAAAATAAATTACGTTTAAATAATAATATTCTACAATCGAACACGTCCACGTCGTAAAAGAAAATAGAGTGAGTTCTTGAAAACACACACAATAAAATAAAATTGTGAGTAATGTCAACATTACAATTTTATTGTTGCTCGACACATAATTATAATCTCAGCCGAACCTTACTAATATTATAAATGCGAAAGTTTGTGAGTATGGATGTCTGGACGGACGGATGGATGGATGTTTGTTACTCTATAACTCCAGAACGGCTAAACGGATCTTGGTGAAAATTGGCACAGATGTAATTATAGTCTGGAATAAATCCTAGGCTTCTTTTATCCCGTGGGAGTACAGGGATTTAAAACTACGCGGCTGCAACCGCAGAGCGCTACTAGTATGATATAAAATATCATTTTCTTTTAGGGCACGCAGGCGACACCGGGCCGCCCGAAAAAGAACAAAGGACAAGAGCACGCCGGGGAGTCCCCTCCTTCGACATCATACGTGAGTCACCATCCACCGCTCAAACACGAGGAGCTGCCCGGGGACAGCATAGCGGGCTACGGCTACCAACCGACGTACGTGCCGATGTACGAGCGGCCTCCGTTCGCGGCGTACCCGGCGCCGCGCGCGCACCCCTCGCACTCGCCGCACGCGTCGCACGCGCAGCACGCGCCGCTGCACGAGTACCGGCAGGATCCGTACGCGTTCGACGCGGCGTACGCGCGCGACCTCTCCCTGTCGGTGCCAGACGCCGCGCACAACCTGCCCATCAACCTCAGCAGCGACGCCTCGCTCGACCTGTCCACGGAGCGCGGCGACTGGCAGCGCCGCCGCCCGCCGGAGCCGCCGCCGCCGCCGCCGCCACCTCCGCCTCGTCTGCCGCTGCCCGGTAAGAAACTCATCCTCGAGACGTACCACAGTGAAACGAGATCTATGTCGCCGCGCCCGCTGCCGCCGGAGGTGAGGCCACCCATTCAGGCGAAGCCCGAAGAGTTCCCCCGCACCGAATACCTACCGAAGAAGATGCGAGCCGCCGAGATTCTGGGCGGCAAGCTAGCGGCCGCGCGCCTCGCCTCGGCCGCGCTCGACTCGGCGCCGACGCCGCCGGCGCCCGCCGCCTCGTTGCAGCCCTCCGTCCGTCCCGAGGTTGCTTTTTTAGAGGATCCAAAAAACTTAACGAGCCGGTCCACAAGCACCGCCGCGGCGCTGGCCCGGGAGGAACAGGAGGCGGCGAGTCCCGCGCGGGCGGCCACGGCCAGGGCGGCGGCTAGGCGGTCTCCCGACCAGTGCTGCGGCCTGGCCGGGATCAACATCAAGACCGCCATGATCTGCGCGGAGAAGCACACCGAGATATTGAACCGCGAGCGCGTCATCAGCATCTGCAACATCGACAAGCACGACCTGGACGACTACCTCAACGAGGGCGCCAGCCAGGACCACGAGGAGGAGCTCGCGCACTACTTCCACAAGGCGCCGCCCGCGTCCGCTACCGCTTCCGCGCCAGCATCCGCGTCCGCGCCCGACCCGCTGCCCGCGGACACGGACACCGCACCCGCTTTTTTAGACCCCCAGGACCCACAAGATGATCATAGCCAGGGCAAAAACGAAAAGATATCGCAACTACGAGAACTCTTAGCCAAGAACTTGAAAAATCAAAGTGGGTCCACTCCTCAGATTAACCAGGACTCCCAAGGACCCGTCCAGAAACCCGAGGACCATCTCAAAACATCGATTTCCGAAGGTGCCTTCAAGCCTCTCATGCACGTTAACGAAGTAGAAATTAACGGAACGCCCGTAACTATACACAATGCAGTAGACAATAATAAGCATTGTAACAATAACATTCCCATAATGAACGGGAGTTCTTCCGTGCCATACGTAAACAACAGCAATCAATTAATGTCTAACGTCGGAACAACCCTTAGCTACAACGGACATTGTCATAATGAGCCGCAAAGCCCCACCAGTAGAACGCAGCAGTATGACTTTGTGCCAATCTCAGATGGATGTCACTCTCCCGGCAACTTCAACTCTAAGTCACCGTTGGGATTCGGGGCAAGAGGACAGAGTCCCACAAAAGTGAACAAACAAACGATAATGGGTGGCTCCTTGCAGACGTCTCCTATTTCTCACAGCACCGCCGCCAGTCCCTTCGTCAGTCCTAGAAACACTCCTGTGCCGAGGTCTCGCTTCTGCTCACGACCTATACCGAAACTTAACGGAAGAAAGCGACGTAACCCCTTATCCCTCGGCATGACCGACCCAAAGCAATTCGCCGTACCGAACGAACAAAAATTCATGTGCAAAACCATGCCTATAGGCAGCCCCGGAAAATACTGCCAACCCATGTCTGCGCCACCGTCTCCGAACATACTCTGTTCACAGTACAAGAACCAAATATACCATTGCGGTCCAGTCCCTAACGGCGGTAACCATTTAAGTTTGAACTTTTTGCCAAATCAACCGTTCAGAGACCACATGAACGGCGATCAACCACTTTCTGCGGATCCTTTATCGAGTGAAGTCAGTCAATTCTTTCAAGAGGCGGTCGTGACATACAGCAGACACGACGCTTTTCGATCGCAATCTGTTCCGCTGAAACACGCCGTGAATAACATAGCGATGCTAAGTTATAACAATACTCCGGTAGGGTCGGTGCCCCCGACACCCATTCCGAATGAGTTCTGCGACTTCGGCTCCCTGGCAGACACCTGCGATATCACGAAAGCTGGCCTGAATCGTGAGACTCTAGACAAAATTTACAATGCGATAGATAGCAATAACGATGTATTAAGCGCTGAGACGGGACCGAACATCCTGAGTGCCACCGATACTTTGAGTAACGGGTGCAACCCGTTGCCGGTGCAACCGCTTCTCTCCGACGATCAACTGTCATCACTCATCCCGACCGGTGATGATTTGCTCGACAGAAGCCAATTCAACCAATCGTTCACCGCTGACGGCACGGCAACAGATAACGTGGATGACTTTCTCAAAAGAGCTAACAGCATGGAATTTGAAATGTCCGATCTGGTCGACAAAGACAAATATTATACTTCACGTTCAGTGCCCAGTACCCCTTTACCGTACAAACGCCCGGCGCCCAATTTGCAGATCGACTCGCGCCGATCCAGAGAACTTTTCGCTGCAGAGAATAGTTATTCCGCAATGGCGAACGGAATTTCTTCCAAGTCCGTACCGTCCACTCCGCAGTTCGTCGATGAAAAAAGCTTCTTCGGTTTCAGTAATAGAGATTTTTTGATAAATGGCAATTCTGTGAGTGGTTGCGCTCAGATTCACGAGTCGGTCGTCGACAGCGACCAGGGATTGACGTCTCCGCTGCACGACATTCTGCGGGAGGACATGCTAGCAGAGCCCTTGACTCCCGCCTTACTGGCCGACCTCGACAAAATGGACGGTGCTCCATACGTCGATCTCTAGTCAGTCTATTTTTATAAATCATCACTTGTACATATTGTAAATACTGGTAATTCGTTAATGTGTACAGTCGCCGAAATATTGGATAACTTCACGGAGTACAATATTCGTAAGTGTGCCTTCAGTGAAGGCAAACGCGAAGTCGTGCGTTTAGATAATTATGGATTTCTCACTCCCAAAAATTGAGTCAATACCGTGCACCATGATAATGTGATAAATTGTTTAAGTGTGACTTCAACTACAAGAGATGCAAGAGCTGTCTCTATAATACTTTAGTAACTAAATGCACGAACGTTAATCGTGCTTGTTGGTTGTAGTAAGTACCTGTTTTTTTCTTTATTTACTATGATCGTCAATCAATCACAAATACCGACTTGTAAATTGGTATACCGAAGTACGCCTACACTTCGCTTTTAAAAATAACTCTTACCATAAAGAAACCGACTTCAAATGACTAGGATATACACTCATACTAGGTACTCTCATATTAAAAAACTATAGCAGGTTGATCACGTAACTTTTGTTGCAGTCAAAAGTTACGTGATCAGCCTGCTGGTCCGATTTGACTCGAATTTAAATGGGACCACATGAAAAGCCCAGCTTTCGATTAAAACCGGATCATCAAAATCGGTCTACCCAGTAAAAAGTTATGAGGGCAAACATAAAAAAACATAGTAGAATACCTCCTTTTTTTAAGTTGGTTAAAAAATCACCTCACATTCAAGTTTATGTATACATCAAATAATACTCATGAGATTAACCCGTTAGAATAAAATTATAATGGCATACCTATATGTTTACTACTACTACATTATGTAGGGCCTTCATTTTCATAAAAATATACAGATAACGCATGGTTTTACCGTAACGTACCTATCATCGTAGTAAGCTAATCTGATGCATCGTATGTATAACATTTGTATAGTTCTCTATGACTATCAGAGGTCTTCTTTAGATTGATTATACCTTTAATGAGGCTTACATTTAGCAGCACGTTTTTAAATTTTTTTGTTGAAGAATGCTGAGGGGTTTGGGTTAAAATTTTATCGCCAAAATTATTTCAGAGTTAATGTGCTTCGTGACAATATGCTATACAATACATTGTCATGTAAAATCACAAAGAAACATCGAAGTATTAACCTTACCTATATTGTGCTTTTGAAAAAAATAGTGAGATACAAAACCAATAATAGTCGTACGCTTGATACGTGGTAATCAATTCCATTAACATCGAAGGAATACTAGCCCTAGTTAGTATTTACCTAACCAGACCAATGCTGCGTGCCAAGCGCGCTTAGTTAATTAGATATTTGAGTTTTCGAAAGAAAATTATTAAAATAGATAGTCTATGAGAAATGAATTTATTGTAAGTTAGCACAAAGATTTAATATATTTTATTATCACATAGGAAGTTTTACTTGATATACTAAATTTACATTAATCGCATTAAATGCGAAATAAAAAAATTGTATGCCGTTATGGCTATATACTGTGACCTTAGGCTTGATTGACAAACAGTTGAATGATTCTGAATTGTGTTGAATGAGGCCTTCTTATATTTGTGAGTTTATTTCTAACAGTTTTTTACTAGGTACCTACTCTGTTTTTTTTTATTAAAGAACTCGATTGTGCGGATTTTTTTTTATAAATAATATTTTTTTTTTAATTTACGTACATTGTGACCTAACCGCGCCGTACTAAACCAGTGAACAGCGATCAGGGGGTATAGACAAGATTCACTTTTTGTTTGCGGAAACGCCAGAGCGGAAAGATAATATATGAAATGACAGTCGTCGAACATGAGCATCTGTTATGTTGATAGGTACCTACCATTCTCATAAAATGTATGTATCCGCGGGCATGCCGATACCACAAACATGATGTAAATCTTGTACAGGCCCCCAGACTGATCTATCATTCCATGACCCTATAGTGTAGGTCGGTGACAAAACTGTCTAGTAGGAGTCTTGACTACCATTTTATAGCAGCTCTAGAGAATTCTCGTCACTTTCATGTCGTTGAAAAGAGAGCAATAGACTTTTCTGCTATTGGCGCGCTTAAATACCTATGAATAAGAGTCTGAGACCCGTCAAATAGTAAAGTAAAAGTACGAAAACTAGTAAAGGAAACTTTTAATATATTAAAAGTTTGCTTTGCAAGTTTTTCTATAGGAA
This sequence comes from Plemyria rubiginata, assembly GCA_963576535.1. Classification (NCBI taxonomy): domain Eukaryota; kingdom Metazoa; phylum Arthropoda; class Insecta; order Lepidoptera; family Geometridae; genus Plemyria; species Plemyria rubiginata. Next base: position 7,097,690 of record OY754908.1, on the reverse strand, counting down.
AACTTGTTCGTATCAAAATGATATTTTGCTGAACTGCGGATATTTTGCACACAACTTGGTTGATTGCAATTTTTCCTAAATAAGTTCAATGATTTTTAAAATACTCAAATGCACGAGTGAGGAGAAAATTAGCGGTACCTACTCTTCACCATAATCAAAAGAAAGTGTTTTTAGAACCCTGGCTTACCTACTTCATGTTCAGAAATATAAGAGGCCTCATAAAAAACCTCAGATATAAAAATTAGCTAGTAGACAGTAGTCAACAATGATAAATATTATGGTTTATTTGTATTTGTTTTCTCAACCTGTGCCTATAATGATTTATAGATATTATACTGAGATGACAATTAAAGCTTTGTAGATGATAAAAACGCTAGTACAAAATAAAACACTGATTCGACAGGGATACATCTAAGTAATAAGGATTTAAGTGAAACCGAAGACTGTTATAAGGTTTGTAGATATTTTGAACACAACTAAGAAGAAGAAAAGTAGAAGATTAATGCCCGCGATCACTTGTTCGATATGGCCAGAATGGCCAGTCACATCAGTGTTGAATTCCAATGGTACACTTACCAAATACTCTAGTAAGTCCCTTTTTAATTCTTAGTTATTTAATATTAAGCACGTCACACTCATTAAATAGCTTAAGTCAGTAATTTTATTGTGACATGTTTGTTAATAAATAAAATATTTCATTCCTCACCAACACTCATATATAATTTTGACTAGGTATAAGACCTTTACGTATAATCACATATTTTTCGTACGTTATTGTTGTTATCTCATGTTGTATAGGTTTCATTGTGAATGACATGATTTTAACAAATTATGAGATCATTTGGTTTGACAAGCAGTGTGAAAAGTCCATTTTGTTGTGATCATTTATATGTAATGTTTGTGTGTTTATTTGTGATAATTAAATATGTATTTTATATGTACCGTGGTATACTATTATAATTTAAGCGAGTTAAATTAAAAAATGTGTTGTTTCTTCCAATCAAAGTGTAGATTACTGTAGATTATGAAATGTTTAATGGAAACAGATTTATAAACGAATATAAAGCTATACAACCTCACACGTTCTGCATGAAATGATCCATAAGATTAAAAAATAAAATTGCTTTCCTTGGTTCATTCTTTAACTGTGTACTGTAACAGGTAACTATATCTACCTAAATAATCCTATGGTGTCTATTGGTTATTGGTATTGCAGAGAAATGTTATACCTACCTATATACTTTTTTGCGAGTAATAATAAACAAATAATAAATATTTTAAAAATATTTTGACGTACTATATTAGTAACTTTTTTTAAATACATCATTAATAAATTGTAAATAAAATCGAGTTATAATGTGGTAAAATAGTTTTGTTTCCCTTTGAAAGATGTACCAACATAGGAAATAATAATAATAAAAGTGTACATGAGAAACAATATTAATTATTGTTTTTATACATTTCTTGGCTAGGTGTGTTGCTTTACACATCGTTAAAATATATCAGTTAATGACAAAATTAGATTTGAAGGAATATTTTATTTGACCCAGGGTCACACTTGAAATATTACCTAAGTGTAGTTTGTAATCAACACACCTACACCAATCGATCAGTAACATACCTACAAATAAAGGTAGGTACTTAAAAAGTGTTTTAACTACCATAATGTATTTTTATAAAAATCATTTATACATTTTATACCTGCCAATTTAAAATGCTAAGCCCATATTATGCTACCAATTGTTATTAAAATTTACATAAAATACAATTGCTTAGTAATGTTTATGAAAAGAATTCAATTATTCGTAAGAAATGCCACACTGCTAAAGGACATTACTTCTTGATCACACAAAAATGTCTGGGGGTTTAAGGCATAAGGCGCGCCGCTATCTCGCTCGCACAATTGAACATTTTTGAAGATATAAAATCACTGAATGTAGTTATGTAAAATAGTAATCGGTTAACTTGTGATCAATATCATTATATCATTATGTGCACCGGTGGTCTAGTGGGAGTAACCTCGCCTTCCGATCGTAAGGTCGCAGGTTCGAATCCGGTCGTGCACCAATGGATTTTTCTATCGAAAAATTTATGTGCGCAATGCCAGTGCTCTTAAACGGTGAAGGAAAACATCGTGAGGAAACCAGTTAGCATTCTAACAGCGGCGATGGGCTTGCAACCTGTCACGTATGGAATTCTAACTACTGCAAAATGTGGGTATGTGCCAAATGTAATGTTTGGACGTACCTCTGACTACCCCCCTTAGACATCCTCAAAAGAATCTTGAATTAGTACCTACTTGGTACTCGGAGATCCGAAGGGATATCTACCGTGCCTGGGGATCAAAGTCGTGAAGCTGTTTCTTTTCTTTTTCAATATCATTACAAAGATTTAGCGAAAATAAAATTTTGAATCCAAGCCACTTTTCATACATGAAAATTAGAAAAATATAAAATCCCATTTTTAAGTCTGAAAACTTGCTTGTACCTATCAAAATTTTATTTTCGCTAAATCTTTGTAATGCCAGGAACGAGTTAACCGATTGCGATTTTATCTACATTCAGTAGTGATTTGATATCTTCAAAAATGATCGATTGTGCGAGCGAGATGGCGGCGCGCCGTATACCCCTTAATGAACATTTTCAATGGGTTTCTTATACTGAATTTCTTAACCTTCACATTCTGTTTCAAATGTTTTGCACGGATGTCATAGCAGGCTCGAAAAACACTATATCGACAGTTAAATATAAAATGATGCGCGCAATGAAAAAGGACTATGATAAAGTTCATAAGACAACATGTATAGGTCAGTCAAAGTTAGACTGCAGTTTGATTTTTATATAGAGAGTAGAAAAACACTACAAAAAAATCCAAATATTTTTCAAAATTGGTCTTATTGAAACCACCAAGCAACAGAAAACGAATTAAAAACATGAATTACAATACAAACCGGGATTTAAAAACATTTTTATACAAGACAAAATATTTTTGAATCAATTATCAGTAATAAATTGTAGTATTTTTATACTCTTTTTAAAATATAGTGTGGTCAGCTTATTAACCTGCTTTGAGTAGGTTTCTGCAGAATTAACTGTTATTTACTTTATTGTAGCCTAAAGATAGTTACTGTGCGTGCGGCGCATATTGACTAACTTCACAGAGTACCGACCTACATAATTACACTGTTCTACTTAATTACACTTCACCAAACAATTCATAAGCTAGGCTCTTATGTACCCGTTTAAAAGAATATATTTATTTTGTTATATCCACTAGAGCAATTATTCTATAACCTATGCATTGTGGCTATAAAAATACGCTTTAAAAATGTTTAATGTGATAAAAGCATACATAGTTAACAAAATATTAAATCATGACACTTCACTTATTCTTAAATTCAATATCGTTACATGTTAATAATTGTTATTATTTCTAAGTATATTTTTAAAGTGTAAGTAAATAAGTACATAAGATTTAGTATGTATGGTTTTTTAAGTGAAAAATATCCATGTTGTTGATTAGTATTTTATGGATGTTGATTTACACCATTTGCTATTCAGTGATAATAAATGGTATCATAGTATTTTTATCTGCTTTTAATTGTATAACCCCCATAATATTAAATACGCATCTAACGCCATAATAATATCAAATACACATAATGTACTTCTCGCTCGCACATTTCAACATTTAAAAATATTATTACTGGGACTTATTTCTGACTAGCAGTTCATCCCGAACTAAGATTTCGTGATGCGACGCGTACGTTCCGAAAATATAAGTAGGTTGTAGTCAGAGGCGAGTCCAAACATTGTGTTCGGACTTACTTCTAGGTTTCACCTGCTAACTGGTAAGCAAGTTTCAACTGAATTAACCTGTTTATTGAAGAGTTCCGTTGAACAGACCTTGGCTCTATCATCAGAACCGGTCGCCATCACCATTTTATGAGAACTGAGAAACTTCTTAATTTATTTCAAGAAAAAAAACAAGAAAAAGCAAAGGATCTGCCGACCAGTAAAAAAACCTTGATGTCAACAAACTCTTAGAAATGGGAGCTCTTGGATCGTTGATTTCATTTAACATATTTGATGCATCTCAAAAACCAAGCGTCACAGAAAAAATTTTTTGGAATGTCCTAACAAAGCTCTTTTAAGACATGTGTAGAGTAGGTAACTTGATATTTTCATGTCACTTTTTTATTTTGGTCCCCTTAAAAACTCCATAGTTTTCCGTCATCCGATCTTACTCTATACTTACCTACTAGTAAATTTCTAAGTACAAGCTAGTGACTTATCAAATTTCATAAGATCGGATCAATGGAATTTGAATTTGAACAGGTCGTCGAAAGTTATGGCCGGCAAAAATATTAAATGCCAAATCGTCCAAGTTGATTGTAAGATTTTCGTTCGCTTCGTTCACTCAATAAAAAATCTCAATCAGCCAAGTAAGTGCACATTGCACACAGTGCAATAAAAATATCATTTGATCTAACCAAGTTCTCCAACTCAAGTTTGCTTTGCAGGAAAACAAGTTACAATTAAAATGTATTTTATATCTATCTACTGTAGTTACATAAGCCTTGTATTTCATAAAACCTCACTAGGTAGGTAGGTAGCTACTTAGGTACTTACTTACTAGCTAGGTATAATACTATCAAGAATGTTTCTTTGCCTTATTTTTCACAAATAGAATTCTGTACAAAATTACAGATCATGATTCTTCAGAACCATGATTGTTATAGTTATTAATAAACCAGTCAGGCAGTATTGGATCATCATCATACACATAGTTTTTGTTTACCATAACTGGATTGCCAGGGGTCCATTCAAACATAATAGTAATCAGGGGCAATTTGTGCAAATTGTTCAATGCTTGATCTCCATGTATTCTTCTTATTTTGTTTGCTAGGCAATGTTTGATATGTGTAAGAAAATTTTCCAAAAAGTTGATACATACATTAGGCTTCCAAAATTTCTGGAAGAGACATTTGAAAAAAGTAATCAAATTTTAAGCTTATTCATTTATTTTTTTTATTTTGGTGTGGGCAACATCTATCAGAGTTGTAACTACATAGTGTACTTATTATTAGTTCAAAATTAACTATTTTATTCTTACTAATAAAAAAATCTAAATTTTATTGCCATCTATTGTAAGTGGTAATAAATGCTATGTTTATTTTAATAGAAAGTTTGGTATTACTGACCTGTGACATTTGCACTAATTCTTTCAATTTAAATATTTTTAGCTGTTCCACAATGCCATCATCATTTCTAAGTCCGCAAAGTATTGTATCAACCCCTACAAGAAATGACTGACACCACCATTTTTTCGTTTTGAACCTCCTGTAATCAATAAAAAAAGCAAATCGTAAATGAGATCAATATAAAAATCAGGAGTAGTTTGATTTGTTTTATATTGTACAAATTTATATGCCATCTGTATCTACTGCCTACAAACCTACTATAAGCTGAGCAAATATGGTTTTAAAGCAAGTAGAAAAAAAAACAGTTGGTATGTTGAAGAAGGTGTTACCTAAAACTTTTTTCTTGATTAGCATGCTGTATGTGTCTGTTTGTCTTCAGCTCTACATACTCTTTGGTAGACAAATAATGAACAATAGATTCAGCTCCTTGGTCTTGGCTTGGAGGTTCCGAAACATGTTCTTTGTCACATCTGATACCATCCATTTCGGCTCCAAACATAATTCTGTGGTTATTCAACCGGGTTGTAAAAACAAGTGAAAATTCCTCATTTTCATCAACTGGTTCATTTGGGTTAGGTTCTGTGTCTGGCTTATCTAGAAAATACAATTTTATAACATAAACAGTAGCAATATACCCAAGAAATATTGCCATATGCATGGCATGCATTTTTTGCAGGCATTTTTTTAAGGCCTCAGTGGCGCAGCGGGCGATAGTCCGCCTGCGACGCAAGAGGTTGTGGGTTAGATTCCCACTTTGGAACAAACTTGTGTATGATCTGCAGAAATTTGTTCCGTTGGTCTGGGTGTATTCTATGAATAATAAAAAATATCTATCTAGGTAAGTTAAATAATGTATTAAATATATCAGTTATCTAGTACCCATAACACAAGCTTTGAGTAGCTTACTTTAGGGCAAGAATAGCTGCTGTGTGAATTTTCCAGCATTATTTATTATTATGATTGCTTTACATATGGGTTTGTATTTAATAAAAAGCATATTTTTAAGTACCCTTTAACACTGCACAACCACACCCACCTTACCCGATAGCATGAATTGTTCAAACTTGTAACCCCATGAAGTAAACAGTTTTTCCTGTTCTGTCATACATCTTCTCCTCTGCTTCTTCTCATCAGTTTCACGAGCACAAAGATAAATGTTGCCTTTATGTAATATAGCCACAACTTTCCATGGTTCCCGATTCTCGTAGGGGGTACAAGCCACCAAAGTCATGAGACCACGATAACACATAAACATAGCCTTATCTAAGCTGCTTTCCCGAGGAAAGTTCAACCGGACCTCATTGTGTAATAGGAATTTCAGTAATTCTGTTAGTTTTACATCTAGGTCATCCGGTTTGTGTACAGCTTTACCATAATGGAGATTTAAGTCATATCGCACAGGGCCTTCATAGACCGTCCTAGCAAATTTGATATTCTCCAAACCAATGAATCCTATTACTTTGGGACGGTCAAAGCGTGGAAAATGCGCTGTATAACGATTGCTTTCGACATGAAATTCTGGCTGCTTATCCATATTTTGTAACACACAAACAAAACATACAAACATGTGAGAAAGTGAGAATGAAAGCGAATGAATGATCCAAGGAATTTGAATACAAGGAATGATCAATGAAGTGATATATTATATAATTAAAACAAAAGGCACTTGGCGAAAGGACTTTGTATCCAAGCCAGCACAAAAAAAAGGTACTTTTTCGGTGCGTAGCAAAGAATTTGAATACATATTCCTTGGTGCGTAGCGTAGCGTTTTATACTCTTGGCTTTCGGTCAAGGAATTTGAATCGCGGAGCCTATATCGCCGAAATTTATTCAACTTTTTATTCTTCAATTTTCATTCATTCATTCAACCATCACTTTCTGATTCGTAAAACAAAAATGTGAGCTAATTTCTTAACGAATTGATATCTAAATAATGATTTTATGCATGCATTGTCAACAAATTATTATAAAATGCTGACATTTTATTTAATACACTTTATCAAACATTTATATTATGGTTGTATAAATCTTAACTACATTAGCTTGCAGCCTGCAAGCTTTAGTGACATACAAATAAACATAGTTAGTATGTGGAAATGATGATGATGATGTAGAAATTCCGTAGGAATAATATTATGACGAATAACAGAATACCAGATAGTTACCATGTCACATATAAACTACGCAAATTAATGTATAACACTTTTGCGTGACAAAGATTCAATTGTAGTTATTATGAAAATATGCAACTTAGTACCTAGGTACTTGCCAAACACAAACAAGTCAATATCATTTGCATGCTTTCCATCCTTATTTCCTCGCATTTCCATCTTTCGTAAATAAAGTCCCTAAAATATAAATTATCTAGTAGTAATTATTTTTGGTTCTCAAAAGTAAAAAAGCTGAAACTGACTATTTAGCCAATATTGGTTGGTTTTATTTTTAAAGGAAGTTGCTAATTACTTGGCAATCAAAAAAAATTTAGCAATCAACAGCAAGCAATTTGTTAAGTTTTGACAGTAACAGTAAATACCGGATTTGTCAAAAAAAATAAGTCCACCATTTTGTATTCCGTAGATTTAATAGCGGCCAATTTGAATTTTGAATACGGAAGGTATTATATCTACCGACTTTTTTTTTCTTACAAATCTGGTATTTACTGTCAAAACTGACATTTCATATTGTCAAATAACAAACTGCTTGCTTTTGATTGCTAGGAAGTTATTCGTCGAGCGAGCTCCCTCCCTCCTCTCCCGAGTCCTCCCTCCATTCCAATCGGCAGCACAAAGGCCCATTTACATGATGCCATTTTCTTGTACGTACAAGAGCAATAATTGAATGCAATAAATGAAGCGCAATAATGACCTTCGAGAATTGCAAGCAACTGTTTACACGCGGATACTAGTAAAAAAGTTGAATGCAATTATTGAATGCAAATCTTGACAAGAAATAATTGCATGTGTCTTTTGTTGACACCAATACGATAATGTTTAGGAGATTTTTGCTTTCAAGTCTTGCTTTGTCTAAACACAGACTTGTACGTGTGTGTACAATTTTTTGGTGCGTTCGTTCAAGTATTGCTCGTACCTATTTGCGATGGCGAATTTTTCATTCAAGTGATGAACGATTTAAATTTTTTTTTCATTCATATTTTAGAATTCGGTTCTGCTGATTTAATAAAGTTTATTGAGATTTATCGGATACCTACACAATGAAAATTTTAATTACAAGAACCGTGTTGCACGTAATGCTGCACTAGCAGCATTTGGAAAGGAATTTGGAGTTTAAAGGTTTCGAACATATGGAAATACCAAACAAAAATAAAAATTTTGAGCATCCAATTGAATAGGTACAAAAATTGCATAACAAATTATTGTACTTGCTGTTTATACCAGGGACAGTTTTAAATGCAATAATTGCCTACTAAAGCAAGAATGTAACATGCTGTACAGATGATGCCAGCCAATTATTGCTATATTATTATTGTATGCAACAGGCAATAAACTTGCGTCGTGTAAATGGGCCTTAAGCCTAGTTTGCCGTCCTAGAATTTCTAGCCTGCTCAGCCTGGTGGTAAATCCGCCACTGCGTCCGAGACTAAATGATGATCTACCCCTGATGTAGATAGGTAGGAAATACCTACCTAGGTATTTCTTCGCCCATCAACAAGTTCAGCAAAATCGAAAACATAAGTATATACCTAGGTAACAAGCTTCTGAAAATACCTAAGTAGCATTATACATGTACAAACATTCATTGCGAAAATGTACTAGGTAGGTACCTATTTAATGAAATTTCGTAGCTAGTAAAAAGTACCTAAATATCACGGAACAGAGAAAACCCATAAATATCTAGATAGGTAGGTAGTTATCTAAAATCTGGTCGCGGGGCAGGGAGAATTGCGTAGGTAGGTACCTAGGTATGGTTGCAGAACGGCGCGGCGGTCATTGCATCAGTAGGTACGAGTGTGACGCATTCGCTGTAGTGACAGAGATAGAGCTACTATCAACTGAAGGCTGGTCGAAATGGAACTATCTGGTATTCTGTAAATTATCATCATAATATTATTCCTACCGACTTTCTAGATCATCATCATCATTTCTACATACTAACTATGTTAAATTCTATGTATCTCTCAAAGCTAATGCAGTAAACATTTGTACCTCCATAATATAAATGTTTGCTAAAGTGCATTAAATAAAATGTCATCATTTTATAATAATTTCTTGACAATGCATGCATAAACATTATTTAGATATCAATTAGTTATGAAATTATGCTCACATTTTTGTTTTACGAATCAGAAAGTTTAAAATGTGAAAAAAGACAGAATGAATGTTGAAAAAGTCGGTGGAAGTAGGCGTCCCGAAAAAAAAGTCGGTAGATATAATACAATAACTTCCAAGTTCCAATACATTTCGGTTATAATTTGACAGCTTTTGAAATATTGTTTACATTTTTTATATACGTAGAAAGTTTAGATTTTGGTTAAGATTATATTATAAACTTAAAATTCTAATTACATGTTGCATTGTTGGTTAATGTATGTAGCTATAATTTTAAAATCAAGAATGTGTCATACTTGCACTGGCTGTATGTAGACTTCTGTGTCAGCAAGCAAAGATTATTATTATTGTACAATATAAAAAGGATACTACGTGTGTGCCAGATAAGTTCACAGTGTACGGCCACGGAGCTTAGTTATCGAATATTTACTGAATGGGAAAATGTCTATGAAAATTACTTCCACTTTTCAAAAGTGTCGATTGTGTCTAAAACTTGGTGATTTTTGCTCCATTTACGAACAAGATGATTCGATCAAGCTATCAGAAATGGTCATGGCTTTTACGAACATTGAGGTAGTTACATAATATTATTAGTGTATACATGTACATTTTACAGCATGTCTGACATGACGACGGCTTACTTTGGATGGGTTTCCTTATACAGATTTATGAAGGTGATGGCCTCACTGATCGGGTTTGTACGTCCTGCATAGAAAATCTTAGCACGGCCTATTTGTTCAAGCAGCAATGTGAGAGGATTGATAGCATGTTGAGAAAAGCTCCAGGTATGTCCTTATCATCATCATCTACCTACTCTTATCCTTCTTTAAGTGCCATGATATGTTTATCAACTTTTTACTGCAAAGGCTCTATCATCCCAGTAATTTTTACTTATTACTTACTTATTATCCATGCCCATACGTTGATAATAGGAGGTAGCTGCACTACAAATTGTAAAATTAAAGTTACTGTTGTAGCATTGCAATTGCCACGAAGGCTCGTTATGCATTAGAGGTTAAACGCAGGGGCGGCTAATCGCGCGGCTACCTGCTGCTTCATTTATATGCATTTACCTGCCACAAAATTTCAACGGCTTTGGACCGCTCAAATAAACCACCTAGGCGGCCAATTGCTTGTGGGTTTGGCCTCTTACAGAAAAAACATTAAAAAAATACTTAGGTATCAACTGATAGGTATTATGATCCTTATGTTTTGCAATGCAATGAAACACTATGAATGTTATGAATTGTACCTGCACATTCTAGTTTATATGACTGTAGTAACTTCCTTATAACCTTCCCTTCTGAAGTTCTGATGTGTTGTTTAATATAAAACTAATACAAAAATACTAATATGTACAGATACCAACATAAACCAGCCAGCACTGGAGGATTACAATGATTTTTTTCACAAAGAGTTCCATCAGCACACAGAGTATGATGAAGGTTGTGTCGAAGGAGATAACAATCAAAATATTGTTAAAGACACTACTATTGAACCACAGAAGGAAATAAGAATGGGTTGGGTGCATGAAATCAGTGATGAGACTGACAGTGATATGGATTCTGTTAAATGTGTGTGTTGCAATGAGTCTTACAGTACTGTGGGTGCTCACACTTGCCGTGTTCAATGCACAATAGAGCATGACCAGCTACAGCGTTCCAGTAGCAATGAAACTCTAGTGGCATCAGACCTGTCACCTATTGTACATTCCACCAGGCCTGTCCCCCCTGTCCCGGACCGGCCCCCTACTGTAAGTGTTTCTTGTGTGTTGTGTGATGAAACATATGATGAGTATGAGGATTATGTGATACATATCAATAAATGTACCACAAATGTGAAGTTGCACCATTTTGTGTGCCCGGTGTGCCATGAGATGCATACAAATAAGTTGGCTTACTTGGAGCACTTAAAAATGGTGCATTTCAAGTTGGCAGCACCAACTGGCTTGGACTGTGTTGATTTTGTTCCAACAATTGAGAAAACCAGGAGACCAAAAACTGTAAGACGTCAGATAGGTTGGTCCATTGAAGATATTTATCAAGAAATTGACTGTAAGAAAGTAGAAGAGAAGAAGGAGCACTCTCCTGCATCCAGCATATCTCACAATTTTTTTGAGAAAGAAACTCCTACTTCAAGTCCTTTAAAAAATTTCTTTTCAAAATTGGGGAATGAGTGAGTTGATATTCGAGTATAAGCATGGGGACAACTATGCGTATTACTAACAATAAATATAAGGAGCTTATAATTTGTATTGGGAAATGCTTTGCAGCTCTACTTCCTTCTCTTCTGTTTCAGCCTAAAAGACAAAACATTGTACAGGCCACTCTTTCTATTTTATGTGTCACTTTTTCATGAGAATTTTAAATGCACCTACTAACATTTTTCAATTTCAGATCTTCTAGGCAAAGTACTCCAAAGAGAGTAAGCTTTCGAAAATTCATTGAGAATGGTAAAGCCAAGACTGCTGTATACCTGCCCTTCCAGAAGTACATACAGAATTATAAACAAAAGAAAAGGGCTAATGGTTATAGCCCTATGAAAGGTCAGATGCAAGCTACCTCTACAATAAGAGCTAGCCTACCTGCGGAAGTAATTTCAGGTAAATCCTACTAATATTATAAACGCAATAGTTTGTAAGTACCTTTGGATGGATGGATGGATATTTGTTTCTTACTCTTTCATGCTGGAATGGCTGAACGGCTCTGGATGAAACTTGGCAGAGAGATAGATTATAGTCTGGAATAGCAGATAGGCTACTTTTTATCCTGTGGGAATACCGGGATTTAAATCTGCGCGGGTAAAACCGCGGGACGCAAGTATTAAATAAATATAAGTGGATTTTCCACACAGCACTATTTAACCCCAAACTAAGCCAAAGCTTTCAATATGGGAACCAGATAACTAGTGGCTCTGGGAGCTGTAGACCTCGCGAGCATACTAAAAGTGAGCTATTTGAGGAATGTAATGTGCAAGTGCATTTTCCGTTTTGTGATTTTTTTGATCCTTTTGATTTTTTTGCATCATCTTGTGTAGAATGAGGTCCTTTGAGTTTCTCTCAAATTTGATTGAAAACCATCGATTGTTTGATGAGCTATCCTGTTCATCATGCTGAAGATCCTTATCAGATCTTCGCCAAACTTTTATGAGACCAACTTATAGTATAGTATAGTATAGTATACCTTTTAAATAAAAAAAGAATAATCGAAATCGGATCTCATTTGGTGGAGATATCCAGTATATAAAATAGCCCCCTTTTTGCCCTTTTTTTGGGGGAAGTACCCCTCCAATCGAAAATCCCCGACGACAAAAAAAATCTAATAAGTCATATAACCTGTGTACCAAGTTTTGTCCAGATCGGTTGAAAAATGCGACCTGTAGAGGAGAACAGACAGACAGACAGACAGACATCCGGACAAACGCATTTTTGGCCAATGTGGATTCTGAGACGCTTCGCTCGCTTCGCTCGCTCGGTCAATTATATAACACTCAGACAGAGAACAAACACCTAAGCACAAATGTTTGTTCTCAGTGGGGATTGAACCCACTGCCTACAGCGCAGAAGGCAGGCTACCGCCCACTGAGCCGTGAAAGATGTCAGTAGATAATAACCTTCTAATTTAAACTGCATGCTATTGTATTCTTACTCAGCTTCCAAGGGAGGGAATGTCTTTTGTGTGTTAGGTATGTAACCTATGCAAAGTCTATGCAGTAGTTAGCAGTGAATGGCTAGCTTTTAGGATCGGATTGGAGGCAAGCACGGGGTGCGGAGAGAGCATGGGATGTGCTTACAAATGGGTGAATCAACTTTTAAGCCACTCCTTTTGTGTCCCTGTCATGCAAAGAGCATAAAAATCCTAATTTCCTTATAAAATATGTTTGTTTTGATGTTAACGTAAACTTAGATCCTTTCCTAACATGCTAGTTTCATAGTATTTTATAGTTAATAGGAAAATTTTTGACTTTATTATGGTAACTCAGCAGAACATAAGCACTATCCATACAAAAAACATGTGTCCCCAGGCCTAGATGACGATACAATTTAGGACGTATCTTAAAAAAAAGGTATGAATGCACAGCCTTTTTACCCAATATTATGATTCAGAAAAAGATAAACTTACGTTTAAAGTTAACATTTATAAAAGTTTGACAAATATTTTATATTTTTCGTGCATCCAAACTTTTGTCCCAAACTTTGATCAAAACATCAGTTCTACAGAGTTACCGATAAAAATTCATGACCGTTATCAAGAGATGACGCCTACCTTGGTGTCATCTAAGGCGATTATTGTCTAATATTTAGTTGGTATGATCAAAAAATCTCTACCTAGCTTTACCGCCCCCCCAGCCTAAATTAAGTTCTCAGCTGGTGCGCGTAGGTTTATTGTCGCTCTACAGCGTTGCAATGGATATTTATGAGGCACCCTCGTCACTTTTTCTAAAAAAACTCGTTAATATTAGCTTAGATGTCGTGCCCCACTGCAAAACCTAAAAATAGATATATTTTACAGTATATTTTCATAATATTTCGATGATTTATTTTTTATTGTTAGTTGTTCATAATGTTGTCAAAGGAGTGTCTTAAAAGTTGATTCACCCAAATATCTTATTAGTAAAAAAATAACCTTGGTTAGAACAGTTTCTTTAATCTTAGAAGAGAATTTCAGAGGGAGGCACAAAGGACCGCTGTTGTGGTTCAAGGTTTTTTTTTATAAAAATCCACACAGCACTATCTAGCCCCAAAGTAAGCTACTCAAAGCTTGTGTTATGGGTACTAGATAACTAATATAGTTAATATTTATATAGTTACATATATAGACATTTTTTATTATACCTACTTACATAGAAAACACCCAGCCAGACCTGGACGGAAAAATTTCTACAGATCGTACACAATGTTGTTCCGAGGCGGGAATTAAACCCGCTACCTTTTGTGTCGCAGGCGGACTCTCAACCGCTGCGCCACTGAGGTTGTCATTTGGTTAATGGTTGTTTTGGTTATTTGTATGATTGATAGATTTTCGTACATGTCATAGGGCACATACTTTGTGTTTACACAGCATATTGACATGTTAAGACTGTTACTACAATGCAAGTTTTTCTATTTTAGATAGTGATTATAACTCTCCCAGTGGAACATCTGAGGAGTCTTGGAAACTGAAACAAAACCTGATATGTGCATGCGACAAAAAAGTTTTCATGCTCTCGGAATCTATTAGCGTAAGTTTTTAAGCTGCCGCCAGCGCAGCGGTACCTATCTATTATATCTATACCTAATCGGTAAACCCGATTCAAATAGTACACTTGTCTGTAGATTTATGAGGTGTAGGTATATTTTATATAAATTGGATTGTTTTATTTTAAAGGATCGCGACAGAATAACAGCCATGATTAATGAACTTGGAGGTGTGGTGGCCGAAAACACTAAAATGGAAATGATGGCAACACATTTCATCTCTGTGTTGCCAAACGACACATTAACAGGAATGATGGTGTGTGCCATTGCCACAGGAAAGTGGTTGCTCACCGTCAGTTTTGTATATGACAGCTTCAGATGCAAGAAGTTTCTTCAGGTTTGTTTATTAGACTTCCTGCACCATCATAACGTTATATTTGATTACAAACTTGAATGGACAGCAGATAGATGAACTTGAGTTTCAGCCTCGCAGATTTAAATCCCGGTATTCCCATGGCATAAAAAAGTAGCCTTTGTGCTATTTCAGACTACAATCTAACTCTGCAAAGTTTCATCCAGATCTGTTCAGCCGTTCCCGCGTGAAAGAGTAACAAACATCCATCCATACATACACTTACATACCTACTTTCGCGTTTATAATATTAGTAGGATGTATTGAGGTGATACAAAGTACTCACGAGATTAGTTTGACTTTTTAATTCATATAAAAATTCTAAAACTTTTTTCCAACACAAACATGACTATATAGGTACTGATTTCGTGCGTATATTTATAGGAGTACCTCTATGAATGGCTGAAGCATCCGAAGATTATAGAAATAGATACCACAAGTGTGGAGGTAGCTAAGGCTGCAGTATACTGGCACCTCGAGCTCCAAGCTCTGAACGCGAGGTTCCCTTTCGAAGGCAAGCAGATCGTGCTTATTATGAAGAAAAAGTACAGGCAGTATTATCACATGATATTCAAGACGCTAAAAGCGAAACCTGTTACCTACGACCCCAGGTAAAAACATTAAAATATAAATAAATAATGCTGGAAAATCCACACAGCACCATCTAGCCCCAAAGTAAGCTACTCAAAGCTTGTGTTATGGGTACTAGATGACTGATATATTTAATACATTATATACTTACATAGATAGATTTAGTCGATATATTGATGGCCTTCACGGCTCAGTTGGTAGTAGCACTGCCTTCTGTGCCGTAGACCATGCGTTTGATACCCGCGATCGATGGGTGTTATAATATATTATATGTACATACATATTTACAAAATATATATACCTATCCATTGAAACGTCCTTCGCGCGCAGGCGCAAATGCCAAACGTCCGCGGGACTACAAACCCGAAAATGCCAATATACTGTTACGTCCGTCGGGACTATAGTCCGGACGTGCCGGATGCGCATAAATCGACGAGCCGTAGACGGACGTTGGACAGTATAGTAGGTAGTTCGCTAGGGGCGCGCGGACGTTTGAGTCAATTGACTCTCGGGACTATAGTCCCGACGGGGACGTTTCATTCAATGGCTATGAACGTACAGGGGGTACATACAGGGTGGCCAGTGCAGTGTCGGCCAAAAATAAAATTTAAGTCCTTCGTATCGTGGGGTATCCAAATCACCCCCATTCTGCGATTGTTAATAGTTTTTTTACCGAGTTTCAGAGAACTTTCGACCAAAAAAAAAAAGAAGCTGATTTTTTTTACAACTATCTTCATGAGTTGTACTTTTATGCATAAAAGAATCAGCTTCGTAACTTTGATGAAAGTTATGAAAATATTGTAGGAAAGTAAAAAAAAAAGAGTAAAAAAATGCCGAATAATCGGCCGAATAAGAATGTTCGGTAAACCTGCCGAACAAGAGATTTATTTCATGTGTAGGTACGCCAAGTATGAGTTTGGATAAAAAAAATAGTATTTCGATTTTCGCACCCCGTCTTTTTAATAGTCGGTTGAAAAGGCCTGACGTTACGAAAAACTAAATACCTACGAAAAGCCCGCGCAGTCGAAAATAAGGTATCCCTCGGCATCCGCGCGCTCATTGGCCCATAGTATGCGCAGTATCCCCTCCACGTTTCGTTAGTTTTGGGGTAGGTTCAGGTAGGGTTTTGTACAGTTTTTCATAGTGAGCTCAATGGATTTGATTGACTGTTAAAACTTTTTATTATTTGCAGACACATGATTTTTGTGAATGTTGGATATATTATTATATTTATTATCTAAATTGGATTATTTTACAGGACACCCGGCAGTTGTTGCACCGCTGATTACTGCTTCGTCGACATGAAAGTTATCGAAAGAGTAAAACTAAAGTTCTTTGCACGTCACAACGTTCCAGTGCTTCCGTACCAGTACATTCTAGTGTATCTGCTGAAGCGGGGGAAAGTCGAGGACGAGAAGAAATATTTGCTGCAGGATTGTAAAATGTATCCCACTGAGAATAACTACTTGCTCAATAATACATGCTAATGTCACTGGCTGGTTGGCAGCGTAGATTACAAAATGTAGCTAAATAGCCCCCGGTTTCTGATAGCCCGATCAACACTAATCGGCTGTCAAGTCACTTGCTATCTTTATCTAATTTGAAGTAAAAGCTGAAATAGCAAGTGACTTGACAGCCGATTAGTGTTGATAGACCTTTCAGAAACCGGGGGTTAGTGTACAATGCTTACATTTTCGTGATTTTGTTTTTCTATGTTGAGTCACAACTCTGTGAGCGACTGTTTTCCTTTTGAAAACGGACGGCTTAGCATGAGTTCAGTGAGACGACCTTTTTTTCCCCAAGGAAATAAAACAACGGCATCAGCTAGCGGCATTATTTGAGAAGCTTCACTTGCTAGTTCGAGTCCTAGATGCGGTTGCTTAATTTCCTTAGAATATACGGTATATCGTAACGATGATCGTTACAATCGACGATCGGCACTAAACTCATGCTAAGCCCTCAGAAAACAAAAAACTATGGTAGAAGTACTACGTATGTCTACCATATTGTGTGGGCTATTCGGTTTTTCAAAATATAGAATACATTGTGTAACCAGTTATTACGGTCCATGCGCCTTCTTAGTAATATAATAACGTATTTTAAGTTTTTAATTTTTGAAATTTCATTTAAGTCATACCTATACATAATACGTTATATACCTAGTATGCCGGCTCGGGTGTTGGTCATTGTAGTAGCCACATTCTTGTATATGCTGCGCAGATTAAATATTTACTAGCTTTACTGAGTCCAACATCCATGACGGGAACTAAACATAAACCTATTGGTGTAGGGACAGCTTTTTTATAAAACAGTTTTAATTTATGTGAGTAATGCTGCTACTTTAGACGGGATGTTTTTATACTTGTTAATTAATCCTGTAGGTAGACAATTATAGGTATTGTATTATGTCGTACGAAATTTGGTTATAATAGATTTTAAATGAGTAGATGGCCCGTTTTATTAGTGACTATTGGGATATAGATTGAGTAAATCAATTATTATGGAGATGCACTTAATAATGTTATAAAATTAAAATATTCTAACCTAACATAATGCCATATTATTATAATGAAATAAATTTTATTGGATTAAATTTTATATTTTACGTAAAACCTGGTCTTATTTGCAAGTGGGTTCGGCGCGCATTGGTGACCTTAGCTTTTTGATGAAACTGGTGATGAGGAGAGCAATCGTCGGCTCTTATGTTACGATGTTGCTCAGGTCTGGCGAATCTTCTCTTTACCTGAAAGTTGTAATTATTTCATGAGTAAACTTCTGTTTCTACGAATAGGTAGGTACGTATTGGACAGATTAAAAAAAACAATCTGTCTCAAGAAATCTTGGAAGCTAGATAAATAAGTAGGTCAACTCCAAACTGACGATAATAACACTTCTTTATTAAATCCTGTATTCTAGTAAAAACAGAAAATCTAGTAAACAGAGATTGCCTCATTATGTCATTCATGACTTTCAGGCACGACACCGATATCCCTCATCTTTTTGTACCAAGTATATACCTACCTTCTACATATTTAAAAAGAGATGAGGATGTGTAAGGGAGGTATATACAGAGGTACGTCCAAATCTGACACAAACGCACATTTGTATTGGTGACAGGTTGCTAGCCCGTGTCGCCGGTGCTCATTGGAAAACTAACAAGGTTTCTTACTAATATCATCGAATTCCTAGGACTGGATGGAATGATTCATGTTTCCCTTCTCTGAGTACGGCATTGCGCACAACATGCTTGGGGTGAAAAATTCGATTGGTTCCCTATAAGTCGAGTCCCTTTACGTCGAGCCTAGAAAGTTCTCGCTTTTTTACTCTTGTAGACTTTTTCGCAGATATTTTGAAAGAATAGACTTGACGAAAGAGGACTCGACAAAGGGAACCAACCATAAATTCAGTGGAGCACGAATTAATTCAACACAACCCACGACCATGCGATCAGTAGGCGCCCGGGACACTCCCAGACACTCCTACTAGACCACCCCGTTAGGTACCCAGTACCCACTGTTTTTTCGACCTTAGGTAGCCACCATTACTTTTATTTTTTTATGCAGGTCATTGCAGGTATGTCATGTACCTATGTAAGTAGGTATGTTTGTCCAGCTCTAACTTTATGTGGGCTCTACACACGCGCGCGGCCTTTGTGGGTGTTCCCGGTGTCCCGGTTCGCGCGAACCGCGAGTGTGGATGGTATCGCGATTCGCGGCTTCGCGCGGCGGCCGCTTCCCCGTCCGGTGGCGGTATTTTGGTCCGCGCCAATGGGTCCGCGAACGCGAATCGATGCGTTCGCGGGCCTAGTGACATGCAAATGGTAGGTACCTAGCATTATAGTTAGTTGAGATATGTACTTACCTACCTATTTAATTTGTACCTAGTTATTTTTGCTAGATCTTGGTAGGAACAGATCTTCGAAAATTATGCCCTAATAAACATACCTACCTACATAAAAAAATATATGTCGCAAAATCGCCTAAGTTGCCACTGATATCTTCTTTTGTTAGCTTACCAATTTTAATAATCGTCCATGTACTTAACCAACATAGTTGCCTACAAGGAATTAAAGAAGTTAGGAGTGGGTAGGTAGGTACTTTACCCTGGAATAAATGAGCCAACATGCGACAGTTGTTGCTACCGTTCCTATCATTCCCCAAATCTGGTCAATGCTTGGAAAAACATCATCATCGAGATGGGACTTGTGTTCTGGTTCATCACAATTACAGAATGAAAACATGACTAATAATGAAAACTGGTAATTTTTGCGACAAATGCTGGTAGTTATTGACAAACCACCAAAGAATGTACAAACCACAAGTAAAATAGTAAAATGAATGACTGGACTGACGTCTGACAGGCGCACTACAGTAGGTACCTACCTTAGAGCATTAGTTCACATTTAGTTCTAAATGCTCTAAGGTACCTACTTAGCCTACCAAGAAAATTAGGTACCGGGGTAAAACGGGGTGGATAGAATTCCAAGGGTGAATGAAAATGAAACAAAAAAAGCAATTATTAACAAACATTTTCAAGTAAAAACACCAAATTCTACATATTATGTAGAATTTGGTGTTTTTATTTGAAAATGTTGCGTATTCAAATGTTTGTTAATAATTGCTTTTTTTGTTTCATTTTCATTCACCCCTGGAATTCTATCCACCCCGTTTTACGGTACTTCCAACCCGGTCACAATATCTGTGCACCTGACTTCGTGACGTCATATCGGCGGTCTGGGTACGGTGTGAAAAAAAGTTTTTTCGAGAAATGTGGACGTAAAAAAAAATTACTAACCTTTTGAAATCAATTTATTATTGATGAAGGGTTTGTTATTAAAAAACAATAATTTTGATTACAAAAACATTTATTATTAAACTCAGTCAAGATTAAATTTCTTGATTCGCTGTGTATTGTTTTTCCCATGACTTCAGTTTAACAGCTACAACAATTTTAATAACAACCAAACCAGTCCAAACTTAACAGTAAACAGTCTAAACTTAACAATAAATTAAAAAAAAAACAAAACAACAACAAAGCGAAAATATCAAAATTATCAGGACGTGTATCGCCAACGAAGATGCTAACCGTACAGTCGCTCCAGGGAGTGCGCGGAGAGGTGACAGGGGAAGCGGGAGAGGCGCCGCATTCCAGCGAGGTGCACAGATATTCTGACCGGGTTGTACTTAGTTCCCTGTATGTACATGTACCTAGTACAAAGGTACCAAGAGTATATTATAACGCTACGCTAAGACCTACTGTTACTTACCCACTAATCATTTATTATACTTTTACCTACCTAATACGCGTGGGTGAGTGACATGCATTTTTGTATAGCGCGCGCTTTTTATCGGAATTTATGCGGCATTGAATCGGCCTAGGAATTTTCATACTACGTTTCCACATATGTACTTATTTTACTCTTTGATACTTCTACCAAGGAACATTATATACTCTACGCTGCTGCTGGTGGACGCAATTCAAATTCCTTGGGTGGACGCTGGACGCTTAGAGCTTTTAGAACGGCTATAATCGATCACAGCCTTATCACAGCGCTCACATGACCTCACAGGCGTTCCGAATTACCTATTGCGATTATGACAGCTCAGAGCTGTCAACAATTCGGAACGCTCGTAAACGCACTCACAGAAACATCCTAGGAATCATAACCTCAAACCTTGTTTAACAAACATAGGACTGCTTGGATATTTTCTGGATTTGTTATTTTATGATCGCAGAACATATTATACCCTAATAAGACTACAATGCGACTGAAAACATGTAACCTCATCACAAATAACAACAAAACACAAATGCACAACTGTCATTTTTGACAGCGCTCACAGTGATATTAGAATATGGCATGGTTGGCGTAATCGCAAGATAGCGCATGTATGACGTCATCTATGACGTTTCATGTGTCATCGTTATCGCGCTCACGCTAATTCGGTACGGGTTTGTGAGCGCTCAAATCGATTATGGCGTATTTCGGAACGTGGGGCTAGATCGAAGCCCACAGATTAAAATAAGGGTTCCATCCATTGGCTAAAGATGAATTTAAAAGAATGGCAGCACTGATAAATTTTGATGGGAATGTCCCGTCCTACAACAACGGCAACCACAATAATGAAAAGAATTTCAATAGAGAAAGAAATGAAATGAGGTCAGTGGAATGGAACAAGGAATATAGTTGTATTAAAATTCCTTGGAATGGAATGTCCCCTACACCGCGCGCGCCGACTGTGATTTTAACTTTTATTTCAGCAGATTCAGCATGTATGTATTGTATACCTATAACCACAGAGTACCTTTTTATATCTATAACCTTGCTCATAATTAGGGTATGTTCTTTATTCTTCAATTTCTCTTACTCCCTTTCTATATTGTGCAAATTGAGTGAGTTGAGAGAGCGCACTTTTCCCAATGTAACGGAGTTGAGTTGAGGACACACATTCTCTTTGGAGGACACAATGCATTGTGTTTGTGTGGTGGATTCCGTGAATTACAAAAAACACTGGGCCATCAATCATCATTGCAAATTGCAATGACGACGGTCGTACCTAGTAGATAGAGAATAGAAGTTTTTGGATAACTTTCGTTAAGTTAGGACTTGTTTAATCAGATTATCCTACTTCTTATTAAAACATAGGTATTATACCTAAACGCGAAAGTTTGTAAGTATGGATGGATGGATGTTTGTTAATCTTTCACGCCCAAACGGCTTAACGGATCTGGATGAAACTTGGCAGAGAGATAGATTATAGTCTGGAATAACACACACATAAGCTAACTTTTTATCCCGTGGGAATACCGGGATTTAAATATGTGCGGGTGAAACCGCGGGCGCAACTACACTTAGCGGCACAATTAACCGCCCACCCTTTTAAAGTGGCAAATTTTGATGTTATCGCAGTTGTAAGTTATTGGGCATATACAGGGTTACAGGAAAAATCGTGCTAGATCCGTTAAGGGCGTGGAGTACCCATCATTTCTGACTTATTTCACTATGAAACACCCTACCCTAAACATAACCCTTTTCAAGCAATTCGACTTTTAATTTTTTTATTGAAAATTTTGTGCACCTTAATTATTATTATTATTGCATTTTTACATGTGTAATAAGATGCTTTAGGATGTCAATCATTAAAATAGTGCATAAGTTAATTGAATAGACCGTAGTAGACAAGTGAAAGTTAAGAAATAAGAAAAAATACTAGAAAGTTTATTTTTCTCTAAGGGATATCTAAAAAAAATATTATGGCAATTGTTTGTGAAATAAGTCAGAAATGATGGGTACTCCACGTCCTTAACGGATCTAGCACGATTTTTCCTGTAACCCTGTATAAGTCAAGTGTGAAAGAAATGTAGTGACGAAAAAATTACAAACTACCCACTTAACTTTGTTTTTTATACGCATAAGTTGTGAATAGGATAAATATCGAACTTCGTCTCATTATCGTTATCGATGCCATACTGCTTACATTGCTTCAGTGGCATTAAAAGTAAACAATTTGAGTTTGTTTTGGTTTCGTAACTTAAAGCTAGTGTTTGGACATCACAAACATGCCATTTGATGCTAATTCAGTGGCGAGAGCCGTCGCTCTTATCGACGAAGGCTTTAGTCAGCGTTACGTGGCGCGGAGGCTTGGTGTCGCACGTACCACCTTAAGGGTCCGGTGACAGCGGCTCGCAATTTCGAGGTGCGATTGGCTATTATTTCATTTTATTTCATTTCGGGGAGGTTGTTTGAAATAATAACTCTAAAGAAACACGCATAAATACTGTTCGAACACAAATAATACAATAATATGAGGGATATGTGCTTGAGTCAGAAATCATTTTGGTATTAGGTAAACGTAAGACCAAACATACTAATACCAAAATGATTTCTGATTCGGGTATGTTTCCCTTATATTATTGTATTATTTGTGTTCGAGCAGTATTTATGCGTGTTTCTTTAGAGTTATTTTTTCAAACAACCTCCCCGAAATGAAATAAAATGAAATAATAGCCAATCGCACTTCGAAATTGCGAGCCGCTGTCACCGGAGCCTTAAGGGATGCCGTGAAACAGTTTCGGGAAACTGGCTCTTATGAGCGAAGACCAGGACAGGGCCGAAAAAGATGCACTTCCGCTCGTGACGACAGATTTCTTGTGACCAATGTTCTAAGAAATCGGTTCACTACAGCTGTTGAGGCACGAAACCAACTTCGTGAGGTTCGCAATGTTCAAGTGAGTGAAAGAAGAGTGAGAAGAAGACTAGGAGAGAAAGCCCTTGGAGCTTTTCGACCATCTCGAGTGCCACAATTGCTCGTAGGCCACCGGAGAGAAAGACTTCGTTTTTCCCGAGAGCACGCCGAATGGAATATGGAACAATGGAAGAATGTTATGTTTACTGACGAGACAAGAATATGCTTGCACGGTCCTGACGGTCGCCAGCGTGTCTACAGACGCAAGAATGAAAGGTTTGCACCATGTACTGTTGTGGAGACAGTAGGTTACCAAGGTGGCTCTATCATGATATGGGGCGGCATTACTTACGAAGCACGCACCGACTTGGTTATCTTCGAAAGAGGTGGTATAAATGCTCAGAGGTATGTAACAGAAGTGTTGGAACCTCATGTAATGCCATTTGCTCCATTTATTGGCGAAGATTTTTTATTAATGCAGGACAGCGCTCGCCCCCACGTTGCTAGAGTTGTTACCGCGTACCTGGATACCGTCGGCATTCGAAAATTATCATGGCCATCTCGGAGTCCAGATTTAAATCCTATTGAACACATATGGGACAATTTAAAAAGACGTGCTCGAAGCCGCATACCAGCTCCAACCACCATAGATGAATTAAAACAATCCGTGATTGAGGAGTGGCAGAACATTCCACAACAACAGATCAAAGATGTCATCGACAGCATGCCAAACCGTTTGATGGAAGTCATGAGGGCTAGAGGTGGGAATACGCACTATTAGAATTCATTTATTCAGCAGATTTTTTATTTTTAAACCATTTCATCACATTTGTTAATTTACGGTCAAAGTGTTTTTCACACTTTTTTATAACTAAACCTAATAATTAAAAACAATATTATCTTTCATTTTACTTCAAAATACCTACGTTATAAAATAACATTCAAAAGTATTGTCACAATTTATTTTTTTAACCAAAATCGTAAAAAATCAAGGTGGGCGATTAATTGTGCCGCTGAGTGTAGTAGTTACCTACCAAATAGGTTCTAAACATTGACCGTCTTATAGCTGACGCAGGAGCCTCACCGATTATACTCATTTTCAAGTACAAGCTAGGTATCGACTTACCAAATTTCATGCAGATCGGATAAACGGTTCTCAAGTTATCGTCGGACAAACATACATACATAAAATGCCAAATCGCCCAAGTTGATTGTAAGATTTTCATCCACTACATACCTACCTAGTATAACAAAGTCGCTTTCTCTGTCCCTATATCCCTATGTATGCTTAAATCTTTAAAACTACGCAACGGATTTTGATGCGGTTATTTTAATAGATAGAGTGATTCAAGAGTTAGTTTTATATGTAGGTATAATAGGTATATGTATATGCATGATATAGTAGAAAATCAATGTGCACCCGTGCGAAGTAGGGGCGCGCGGGCAAGTCCATTAAATAAATGTACTCTGTGGGCGAGTCGCTAGTAGGTACTAAAATATAAAAAACTAAAATATAAAGTATTGATACCTAGTTTCCAAACAGAAAATACCTACCTATCGAACATGGTCCAGTGGTTCTGACGCTTACTAAATACCTACTTACTAAAGAACACTGAGCGAGCACCTAGGTATCTACCTAAAGAATGTGCATGGAGTGCATGCATGTGTCACGAAGATTAGCAATGGAAAAGTAGATCCTGTCCTATTATTACTTAAGTACCTGCTACAAAGAATAGATAAGTAGGATATTGTTATTGTTTCATTCCGTTGCTCGGCTCGTTGCAGGGAATGGGCCTTTTTTTTTATCAAACATTTTTATTGCTTTCTCGTGTTGTAAAATGACCCAGCATGTGTCTGCTGCTCCGTCCGTCCGTAGGTAAGGTAGGTAGGTACCTAACGTACGTACGTAACGTACGCATCATTCCCTAGTGAGTGAACTACAGTCCGTCCAGAAAGAGTAGAAACGGAAATAATTTGACATGCGGGTATTTCGTATAGGTGCGAGTAAGACAGCATGTGAGTGAGCGTCGAAAATGTATGGAAAGTGGCGCCCCTATCATTTTCTACTCTTTTCGGTCGAGCTGTACCTATGCGATGCGACTGCGACAGTGACAGCGTGTGATTGTAATTTTGCCGATTTATGCCAGCAGCAGGTCTACTCCACTCCACGATCTTTCTTAGAAGAAACGGAAGTGTTCACTTTTGAAAATGGGTTGCTTCTGGTCATGTGAGGAGGTAAGCTATTATTTGCTTTTACGACAGTAGGTGCCTACCTACCTACCTAACTACACTAAGTACCTACCTTACCTATTTATTTGTGTTATGTTACTAAGTAGGTAACTACTTAAACTCAGAAATAGCCAAGTTTTGTAAAGTTACAAAGCGTCGGCAATCCTGACAAGTTTTCCTGGGTTACTGAGGTAGGTACCCTATAAAAAAATTAGGTATAAAGCTACAGAATGTAGTAGGTTTGTACATACGTCGGTAGGTAGGTACCTAATACCTAAATAGGTTTTGTTTCGGTTTTGAGTTGGCCCATTAGGTAAGTACCTACCTACCTAATAGGTACCTATAAATTTCTGTGTTGTTTTCAGGGTACAGATCGATGCCAGCATTGCAATAGAAAACCAGTAAACAATTTGAGAATAAATAACGGTGAATGTGAAATCTGCCTGCAACATGCTGCACGTCCGCGTGTAAGTTTTTTAGTCGAAGACGAAGATCTCTTGGAAGATTTTGTACCTATAGGTAACTAGTTGCGCCCCGCGGTTTCACCCGCGCAGATTTAAAGCCCGGTATTCCCACGGGATAAAAAGTAGCCTATGTGCTATTCCAGACTAGTACCTATAATCTACCTCTCTGCCAAGTTTCTTCGAGATCCGTTCAGCCTTTCCGGCGTGAAAGAGTAACAAACATCCATCCATACTTACAAACTTTCGCGTTTATACCTAATACCTAGTAGTAGGATAAGTACCTGGTAGGTAGGTAGGTAGTGAAATAACATGTGGCGCAGCGGGCGAGAGTCCGCCTGCGACGCAAGAGGTTGCGGGCTCGATTCCCGCCTCGGAACAAATTTGTGTACGATCTGCAGAAATTTGTTACGTTGGTCTGGGTGTTTGTATGTATAATAAAAAATATCTATCTATGTAAGTATATAATGTTTTAAATATATCAGTCATCTAGTACCCATAACACAAGCTTTGAGTAGCTTACTTTGGGGCTAGATGATGCTGTGTGGATTGTCCAGCATTATTTTTATTTTTTTTATAATTTTTTTTTATTTATTCTTTTTGGGAAGATCATCGGCACATTATACTTAACACAATAGGGTTATTGCGCCTGATTCCGTCCATTTAGCGGAGTTGTCACATTCAATCACCAAAAAATCTATGTTATAGTAAGTCTTTAGAGGTGAAACTTTTTCTTTCACATAGCTTATATCCTCTATTTTCATTTAATGTAAAGTTTTTAATTGTGAAGTAATCTGGGAATTTTATAAAAATATTTTAATCTCAAAACCCTGTTTTGCCCAGTTTTCGTCCAGAAATTCCAGTTTTCGACCACCTGCTACCCAGTTTTCGTCCATTCATTTTTGATGGGAAAATATATCAAATAAAGGAGTAAAATTGATGGAAATGAAACTAATTTAATTAATAATGTCATATATTTCAAAATTCATAGTAATAATAAAATTTTCTGCATTCAAAGTTCAAAACATAGGTACTATTTAGGTATCGAAAATCATTTTTGCCAACTTCAGAAGAAATGTTTCTTTGGATTATAGTTTGTATAATTGATTATTTATAATATTCATTCGTAGCATATTATCATCATCATCATCATAATCATCACCAACCTATCTTCGACCCGATTTCTATCCTGGTCTTCAACTCTTCTCATCCAGCTACATTTAGCAGATCGTCACCCCACCTCACTGGAAAACGTCCTACACTACGCTTACCTACACGTGGTCTCCACTCAAGTATTCGTTTGCTGTAACGATTGTCGGCTCTACGGCATACATGGCCGGCCCACTGCCATTTCAGCTTGGTAATCCTTTGAGCTATGTCGTCTACTTTAGTTCTGTCGTATTACCTCGTTTCGGATTCTATCCTTCAGAGAAACTCCGAGCATAGCTCTCTTCATAGCTCGCTGAGCGAATTTTAGTTTGTGGATCGACCCTACTATTAGTGCCACGTTTTGGCAGCATAGGTCATAGTTATAACGGGTGGGACGACTGGTTTAAACTTTCGTCTTCAAACACAAAGGGATGGGCCGAAGACCTGAAGAAATTTCCTAAACGAAGAAGAACGAACTGAACCCAGCTAAGTTTTTCGGTCTTGATATCTCTCACCCGCAGGGTCTACCCGAGGCAGACATATTCCTAGTCCCTATCATAGCTTTATCCAAGTTCATACCCAGATTGACCCGTCGCGCGTCGTGAGGCAGCAGCTAGGCTGTTTAGCATCGGTTGTAAGTCCTGCAATGATTCTGCCAATATGACGATGTCATCAGCAAATCCCAAGTGCAAGATGTATTCGCCTTTAATCTTAATGCCAATTCTGTCAATTTTCAACCGGGGCGCAACTGGATAGGTTTTGTGGTTCTGGACCTGAACAGACATGGTGGCATCATTATATAAACATCTCAGCAATTCGATGTATCGCCAGATTTGCCAGTCAACCTGACATCTTTGCAAGGACTGCAAAACAGCTAAGGTTTCAACAAAGTTGAAGTCATTTTCATGGTCTCAAACGCACACGGCCTGATTATACTCTTTAGATTTATACGTATAATCTGTCGGATTGTTTGAACGTGGCATATGATATCAAATGTGGTGCCGATATGGTGAAAAATAACACCACGACACTCCTGCTCCACACCCTTGGATTTCTCTCATGGTTAAAGAAAGGAGTTGAAAACACGTCGGAATTCTTACAGAACAGGAAACTAGCCGCCTTTAAGAGTTGTGAACACTAAGGTTCGGAACTAACCCAAGGTCCTTCTCCGCTATTTTTAGGAGTTGGACTGGCTGGGGTGAGGTTAGCAGAGGGATAATGCACAATACGCACCATTGCGGAACGTCCGTGCAGATTAAATTCCCCTACCACGAATTAGAATAAGGAAGAGATCCGAAGTGATTCGTCTTCTCCTGGGGATTTTCCATAATTTTCTTCCTGTTTCAAAACTATTGTCAAGGCTGATCTCTGGATAATACATTATGTTACATATACATTCTGTGTAGTGCCGGGTCAGTGTGACTCTAGCATCCTTGTCACTGGATTCTGGACATGATACCTGCGAGGCGTACAACCGCCTGAAAAAGTCCTCTAACTCATCGAAGACCTCCGGCTTGGAGAGGAATAATCAATAATTTCCTAAATGGTCGAAAACTGGTCGGCTGTATCAGTTTTCGTCCACAGTAATACGAAGAATTTTAGAGGAAATTTATATGTGAATTAAGCAAAACCTCAAGAAGATAATAAAATAGGCATAAATACATATTGTTCTATTGCTGAAAATTAAAGTTTATAGACTTTTATTCTATATAATGCATGTTAAAATCATGGTCGAAATCTGGAAGTCGTATTTACCCCATCCTGTTCTCGACCACCAGCATTTTATGAGTATCTGTATTTCTTGATCTAATCATATTAGCCCGGACGAAAACTGGCTAATCAATAAGGCTCAATATTCTTAAAAAGCAGCAGTTAGCTTTCATACATAAAAAAATACAAGCAATCACTTTATTGACATGATTTGCCAGTTCGCCGACCACCTGGACGAAAAAGGGATTTTCTTTTAAAAGCATGGTACAGTTCTCGTCCACGTAATTTAAATAACTTATAATATAAATTTTAAGCTAAAAACATTATAAACATATTCTTTGATCTATTATGAAGGCATACAAATCACCAATACTCTTAAAAGTCATAAAAATAAGTGAATAACTTAGCGTGAAAGCGCCTACACTTCACTATTTTTTTTGTTGTTTTTAGCCCATTCACATCGTATCACAGCTGACCACAAAATGATTATATTGTTTATAATAGTTGCCCTTGAACTAGTAACTTGAAACTTGTTTGTGTGTCTACTTGGACATCCAAGAAGGCGCCAAAATACTCATAATCAATGTGTGCATGTGAATTATGCTATTTTTTGAGTTTATTTACTAGTAGTGCCGCGAATGGACGGGAAAGGGACGTGGACGGTAAACAGGCCTACATACCCTAGGTGGCCATTTATAGGTCTCCGCTGATACATAGGTACCTACATAATAAAATTATCTAAGATAGGTACAATATAACATACCTAACAAACAATGATGTAAAACATCATTGCATCAAACCAAATACACAACAAATTAAAAAAATATACTAAAATAGACTACTAATAATATGTACTAATAATAGGTCAATCTCACCATAGCAGTACTGCTTCATTGTTCTGATTGGGTAGGTAATACAATTTTTAGTCTTATTTTTGCCTACTAGGCATTAATTCTTTATATATATAGGTCAAAAAATGTGTTGTTAAAGCCTATATATGTATATATATATATATATATATGTTGTCCGAGCTTGCCGATAAGTTTGGTGGGAAGTAGGTATCAGTGTACACCTATCTCATTCCTGTATTCCCAGTACTTATCAGTACCTATTAGTGGAGCCTCTTGAGGCGCACTTAAAATCCTTTCACCACACTGAAACTAGTGACACGACAAGAAGATTGGTTCTCTTTATGTCGAGTCCCCTAACTTCGAGTCTGAGAGTCAATTATTCTTGAAAAACATTGCTATTCTCGCTATGTCGAGTTTGGATCATAGGTACAGTCAAGAAATAAATTAAGTTAGTAGGTATCTTGTGTCGATGGTATGTTTAGAGGTTCATATTTCGTATGTGTTCTAAGAAGGATATATATGTTATTATTTTGTTGGGTTGCCTATTTCAAGTAGGTACTGTTATAACAACCAACAGTTCCGAATAAAGAAGCCGATAATTTGTACCAACCAAATTTTGTGTGTAGGTATGGTTACGCACTGATACTGGCCCATGTATTTAGTTTACTGTATATTATTTATTCAAAATACAGACTTACATGTGTTATACATAAAATTTTGACTAATATAGGTACGTGTATAGTTACATAAAAATTTGGACCTTAAACCTCCGCATTCACATTAAAAATGAGTTTGCGGGTTGATAGGTACGCGTTCGTTCACGCTCGTTTGCTTCTTTTTTTTATATTTTTTGTTCGCATAGATTTGTAAATTTTTATGTTATTCGATGCCTAGCCGTGTAAGGAATAAATAAAATATACAAAAACTTTAAATAGTTTAAAAATGAACTTTAAAAACTATAAAAATAGTACTCATTTTTGAACTAGAACGACCAAAACACATTTAAGATACGCTGGAATTAACTTCTAAATACTAATATACATAATAAGAAATAAATGCAGGTTTCCTAAAAAATACATCAGATTTTCTTTGGTGCGGCCTTCTTTTGAGGGAACCGCTTGATACTACGGGCGGCACGCAGTTCGCGCTGCCTCTTTATTGATTGGGGCTGAGCTATTTAGTGATTTGTAATAAATTATGTACCCAAAATTACAATTATAATTTATGTTAGTCACACTGACGCAATCTCTGAATAGTTCTGTACTTTACTGATGTAAAATCACCAATGCGCCATTGATTTTAGTAGGTATGTTGCAGTCTATTACTTCTTTACTTCTAAAGGGTTTTTATAAGTTTATTGTTATTAGCTGAAGACAGGTCGCTATAGCGCTCATTTGCCCCTATGTCCAGCAGTGGACTAATATAGGTTGATGATGATGATGTTATTAACAATTCTTTAGATTCAAAAACAATTACACATACGTGTGAATCTGACAGTACTTTAAATTATCATATTATTAAGCTCGACGTAGAAGTAATAGAAGCGGAGCATTGCAAAAAAGGGAAAAAAAATCACTCGCTCACTTGCTATTACAGTTTTTAGTTCAAGTTAGATGGAGATAGCAAGTGACTTGACAGTTGTCTTGAAAGTTGATAGCGCTTTCAGAAACCGGGGGACAGACAGACAGCGCGGAGCCTTAGTGGGTAATGGGGTTCCCTGTTTACCCTTTAGGTACGGAACCCTAAAAAAGTTCAATTTATCAAGTGGTGTCAAGAAAGCTTTTTTAGTTTATAGGTACAAACCACTTAGGTAATCACGAACAAACATTCCAAAGCAATTTTTATTATTTCAGTTTTTTTTATTTGTATTACCTACAGGAAAGTGTCCCACTTCGACCTCTGCTTGGCGAATTTCGGTGCTCGTGTAGACGTCAATGGGTGAGCCGCAGATCCTATCGAGGATTCTATCAGATTTGCAGAAGATGCAAAAAACATGTTTACGCACGACTGCAGGTAATTTTTTTTATGCCTACCTAGACCCTACGTCAAACCTGATAAATATAGTGTGACAGGTAGGTGGGTGAATCAACTTTTAAGGCACTCCTTTTGTGTCCCTGTCATGCAAAGAGCATAAAAATCCTAATTTCCTTATAAAATATGTTTGTTTTGATGTTAACGTAAACTTAGATCCTTTCCTAACATGCTAGTTTCATAGTATTTTATAGTTAATAGGAAAATTTTTGACTTTATTATGGTAACTCAGCAGAACATAAGCACTATCCATACAAAAAACATGTGTCCCCAGGCCTAGATGACGATACAATTTAGGACGTATCTTAAAAAAAAGGTATGAATGCACAGCCTTTTTACCCAATATTATGATTCAGAAAAAGATAAACTTACGTTTAAAGTTAACATTTATAAAAGTTTGACAAATATTTTATATTTTTCGTGCATCCAAACTTTTGTCCCAAACTTTGATCAAAACATCAGTTCTACAGAGTTACCGATAAAAATTCATGACCGTTATCAAGAGATGACGCCTACCTTGGTGTCATCTAAGGCGATTATTGTCTAATATTTAGTTGGTATGATCAAAAAATCTCTACCTAGCTTTACCGCCCCCCCAGCCTAAATTAAGTTCTCAGCTGGTGCGCGTAGGTTTATTGTCGCTCTACAGCGTTGCAATGGATATTTATGAGGCACCCTCGTCACTTTTTCTAAAAAAACTCGTTAATATTAGCTTAGATGTCGTGCCCCACTGCAAAACCTAAAAATAGATATATTTTACAGTATATTTTCATAATATTTCGATGATTTATTTTTTATTGTTAGTTGTTCATAATGTTGTCAAAGGAGTGTCTTAAAAGTTGATTCACCCATGTATCTACCTTACAAGGAATATAAATACCTAAGTACTAGTGTCATCAGTAGTAGTTCGCCCCGAACTGAGATTTCGTGACGCGACGCGAAATCTCCTAAAATACCTATAAGTGGTTGTTATACCTAGGCAAGTCGAAACATTGTCTTTGGACTTGTCTCTGGCTGCCACCTAACTATGGTAACCAAGTTTCATCTAGATTGGCCTATTTATTGAAGAGTTCCGTTGAACAGACCTTAGCTCCATCATCAGAACAGGTCGCTTTCACCATTTAATGATGATGAGAAGCAAATACCTTCTTAATTTATTTCAAGAAAAAAAAGCAGTAGTAAAACCTTGATGCCAACGTATCTCTTAGAAATGGGAGCTCTTGGGTCGTTGGTTATTTTAATTTAACTTTTTTGTTGTATCTCAAAAAGCGGGCATCCTAGAAAAAAAATGGCTTTGGAATGTCCAAACCAAGCCCTTTCATATGACAAAAAAAACCCCGTATTAGCTTCAGGCTTTTTAAAACTCCTTATCTGATTTTTACTTTCTAAAAGATAACGAAATTTCACAAAACCTAAGCCAACACAATTTACAAGAGCATTTTATTTTCAGAGAGAGCTACGCCCCGGCGATATCAGCTGTGATCAAAAGAATGTGAAAGACCATCCGAAGGAGCTATGCCAAATGTGTATTGAGCTCGGCTATTACTGTGGCAAATTGCGTTTTTAAGGGGATATAGAACAAAAGCTACCTACAGCGTTTAATACACTACCTAAATACTACCACATAAGTAATAAAATTGCCACAGCGAGCAGTTTTATTTTAGTATCTAGTAGGTATCTAGCTATCTCTCTTTTTCCTAGGTGGTTAGGTACCTAGGAAAAAGAAAAGACACTGGCACTAGTATTGTAAGTAAAACCTTTTACCTATTTGTCTAGTTTGTTATTTATGAATTGTGGATATTCTGTACCTTAATTTTGCGATTGAATAACTTAAAAACTTTTTATGCCATAAATCATACAAAATAATCTGAAAAACGTATTCATTAATCTACTTTTTCCATTTTCTTTGTATTAGCTTCTCCTTTTTTGGAATTTTAGATATTATATGCCTACCTACTGTCGCAGGCTTGTATAGGAAGTCTAGGTATTATAAATTAAACTTCACTTTTGCACTGTAATTCCAAAGTATATTGCCGGCGCGAGCGCCACACACGTCTTTACATCGTCACGGATCTAGCGAGAGAGCGAGCGAGCGAACAACATGTTCAGACCTCGCTAGTGAAACGTTCACAGATCTAAAACATTCATTACAATCATAGTTGACATAATGACATTGACATTAACATGATTGATATGTCTTTGACATGCTGGGGCCTAAAAGATCAAAACTGACCCTTTGAAGAAAGGTCATAAACAGGCTTACAATATTGCTAGATTAAAATATCTTAAAGAGCAAACATTAAATTATTGCTTAACTGCCTAGTGTTAAAAACACTTAGTTAAATTAAATCGCTTTAAGCTTGATAAAACTAATTAAAATGTTACATTAGCATATAAATTTTTCATATACATAACGCTTATTATAATGTTACATTTATGAGACCATTCATTTATATTAGTATAAACTTAATAAACCTTTAATTTGCTATACAGTCACAGTTGTTGATACAATTTTTCCTAAATCATGCAATCTTAATTTCTACCTTATAATACCTTCATAGTTGGCAATGACTGCTACTTCACAAGTCTTACAGATATATCTATAAACTAAAGGCTACAATGAGCAAGGAATAACAATCCTTCTTAATTTAAATTTTAATTATTATCTATTGGTAATACACATACTTTTGTAATGGACCTCCGATGAGAGTGCCCATTAGATGTAATTACTTCTATGGCTCTTACAATGCCATCTTTGGTGCCTGGAAAGACCTTTGTCACACGAGCTATAGGCCATTGCAAAGGAGGTATATTTTGTTCTCTAAGTATGACTAGGGTACCTACAGTGATATTTGGCAAAACATTGTGCCACTTAGGACGATTTTGCAGTGTTGTGAGATAATTGTCCTTCCAGTACCTCCAGAATATCTGTTTCATACTAGTACAAATAGCCCAAAATTTGAGCCGATTGGTCGGAGTGTTGCTGACGTCTTTATCAGGATATGAGTTCATTGGAGCGCCGGTCAAAAAATGACCAGGTGTTAAACACGAAAAATCTGAAGGATCAGAAGACATAGCGCTGATGGGACGCGAGTTTAAGACCGCTTCTATCTCAGTTAGTACAGTGTTTATTTGCTCATACGTCAGTAACGCTCCTGCCATCACACGCTTGAGGTAGTGTTTAACACTTTTTACTGATCTTTCCCAAAGCCCACCAAACACAGGACTGTAACTAGGGATAAAGTGAAATTGTATTCCCTTTTCGGCAGCAAACGTCTGCACCTGTGCTTGATGTGCCTTGTCACCACCATGTAGCCGATATAAGTCGCCTAATCGGGCCTTCGCCCCCTTAAAAGTCGACGCGTTGTCACAGTAGACGTCACTGGGCAAATTTCGTCTAGCGGCAAATCTTTTAAAGCATGCTAAGAACGTGTCGGTCGTCATATCTGACGCGAGCTCGAGGTGTATGGCCTTAGTGACAAGGCAGACTATGACTAGTATGTAACCTTTTCCTATTACGGCCTTTCTTATTCGACTCTGCTTCACCGAGATTGGCCCAGCGAAGTCCATGCCGACCTTCTCGAAGGGGCGGCACGCGTTGACTCTGTCGGCAGGCAAAGACCCCATCAGTTGACTGGAGGCCTCGGCTTTCAATCTGAAGCAGATAATACATTTGTGAATTAATTTTTTGACACATCTCAAGCCATCTGTTAACCAATATTTTTGATTGATACTACTTAAAACTAGCTTTTGTCCTGCATGTAAAAGCCTGATATGCTCGCGTCTAATGATCAATTCCGTGACAACTGAATTCTTAGGTAATATGATAGGGTGCATTTTGCAGAATGGTAGTGTGGCATGCTGAAGTCGGCCTCCCACATGCAACAACTTGTCTTGGCCTATGAAAGGATGTAAAGATTTCAGATTGCCACGGTACTGTTCACCAGCCTGAATACATTTTATATCTTTGTTAAAGTACTTTTCTTGTTCAGACCTTATCAATAGTGATAGTGCACTATCTAACTCACTTACAGACAGAAAGCTATCTTTGCGTTTTGTAGAGTTGGGCTTTAAATTGTTAAGATATCTTAGAACATAGGCTAAGACTCGGGTCATTTTTGTTATGCTTGAAAACTTTTCAATTATTGACTGAAAAATGCATTTTTTGTTGTCATTCTTTGTTGTCGCACAAGCCACCGGTACCAAAACTTCATCATTGCTCTCTGATTGTAAGTCAGAAGAGAGAGAAGGTTCACCATAAGCATTGTGAATCGTTACCTTTTTGTCATGTAGCATTAATGGTCCATGCCACCATAGAGTGTGGTCTTTCAACTCATGAGGCAGCAATCCCCTGCTAATACAGTCTGCAGGATTATCAGCTGTACTTACATACCCCCAGCTAAATGAATTCTGTAATGAATACTCATTAATTACCCGGACTCTATTGGCAGCATAGGTGTTCAGCTTTGCAATGTCTGTGTTGAGCCATGCAAGCACTATCTGGGAATCCACAAACATATGTGTTTGAGGGTTCAATGCTTTATTGTGCAGGCTCTTCATTACCTTGTGGGCCAGCCGAGTTAGCAGAAGGGCAGCATTGAGCTCCAGTCTGGGTATACTCAACTTGTTCTTGTGGGAATTGATCCTGGACTTAGAGCAAATTAAGTTCATACTTACCTCATTATCTGAGTCAACTACTCGCAGGTATAAACAACAACCATGTGCAGTAAGTGATGCATCTGCAAAACCTATTAGTTGGATGGTAGCCTCGTTGCACGATTTTATGCAGCGTGGAATAAAAAGAGGTTCCATCTCTGATAAGCTTTTGGCGAATTCTACCCACTTGTCCCTAATATGGTCTGGCGGGTTTTCGTCCCAACCTATGCTCTCAGCCCACAGTAACTGCATGATAATTTTTGCTTGAACAAATATTGGTCCCATTAGCCCCAAGGGGTCAAAGAACTTACTGACATAGCTCAGAATTTGTCTTTTAGTGTGTTGTGTGATCGAGCATGGTTGTGAGGTGGACAATTTGAAGGTATCAGTTCTCATATCAAAGTTGACTCCTAGAGTTTTGACAGAGAGATCATCCTTATCCAAGTCTACCTCACCAAAGTACTGTTTCTCCTTTGGAATGTTACTCAGTACCTTGGCACTATTGGAAGACCATTTGTGCAATTCAAATCCACCCAGAGAAAGAAGTTGAACTAAATCCTTTTGTAAATTGACTAGTTCTTCCTCATTGTCATGTGTAGCTAAAATATCGTCTACATAAGTGTTGTTCTCTAGAATGGATGCTGCAGAAGGAAACTGATCCTTGAATCGCTGAGCCAGCTCAATGAGGCATCTTGTTGCAAGGTATGATGACGTTTTTAGCCCATAGGTAACAGTTTGTAGTTGTATGCATTTGATGTCCTCATTAGGCTGGTCTCGCCAGAGAATGTTTTGAAGTGATCTTTGTTGAGGATTGAGCATAATGAATCTAAACATCATTTTTATGTCAGAAATGAAGAAGTGTTTGTCAAGCCTGAATGCAGTCAATACATCAAATTGATCCCTTTGGACAACTGGACCATTCATCATCATATCATTGAGAGAGATTTTCTTTTTTGTTTTCGCAGACCCATCAAAAACAACTCTCAACTTTGTTGTTTTGTTGTCTTCTTTGATCACAGGGTGATGAGGAAGAAAATAGACAGGGTCTTTGGATAAGTCATATTGACTTAAATTTATGTATTTGGCATGGCCATGGGAGATATATTGATCAATAAATTTTTTGTAATCTTCGAAAAGTTTGGGGTCTTTAGAAAATCTATTTTCAAGATTTAAAAATCGGCTTAAGGCCAAGTGAAAGGAATCTCCTAATTCATGGTTCATATCAACCAAAGGGACCTTGAGAGGCATTGTCACTTGGAATTTGTTGTCGTTAAGCTCAATATTATCTTTGAAATGTTTTTCAGTATGCTCTACCTCAGGTAATTTCTCTGGGTAAATTTCATTGACCTGATCAGGCATCCAAAACTTGGATAAGGACTCACTAATGTCTGATTCACAAGTGCTACAAAAGAGAGAGACCACCTTGTTTGAAGCTGATGATGTTGCTATCTGCCCTGCGATGATGTAGCCGAAGGAGGTGTGAAGCAGGCGCGGTTGGTCTGGGTGGCTGAAAGCAGCAGCATCACCCCCACGCTCCTCAGTAGCAGCAGGTTGTGGCAGGAGGGCCTGAAAAAGAATATCAGCGCCTAAAAGCAGATGTATGTCACCAGGCTTATTAAAGTTAGGGTCAGCAAGCTGACTGCTCTCTGGCAGCTTTAAGTGTGAGATGTCAAATGATCGTTGTGGTAACCTGGATGTTATCTGAGGTACCACATGACAACTCACATTAGCCTTGTAGGGATATACTTGTGAATGTACTTCAACATTGATCGAGTGAGTGATTGTTTGTTCAGCATTAGTAATGCCTATGATGTTGCTGTTAGTGCAATTTAGAGTGCCACCTAGGTGGCTGACTAGCTTTTGCGTAGCAAAGCATGCTTGTGAGCCACTGTCTAACAGTGCTCTACAATTGATCACCGTTCCTGTGTTTGAATATAACTTGACCCAAGCTGTAGGCAATAACACTTGTCCTTGCGAAACTCCGGACATCAATGTCACTGTTGGCAGTGGTGCTGCTATGACCTCATCCTTATGTAGTAAGGTGTTGTGAGGCTTCTTACAAACTCCACATTTAAAATGGAAGCGACATTTTTTATTTGGATGCAATGTGAGACAGATTTCACACAGTTTATGCTGGGATGCAAATAATAACCTTTTGTCAGCAGGTGCAAGCTTAAAACTAGGGCATTGGAAAATTCTATGACTAGACTTACAATATATGCAGTTTGTTGTCTCCTTTGCAGCACTGATGGATGAAACCACATTTGAATTGTACCTTTGTGCCTGCTGCGGCTTGCTGGCAGAGATGCTGTCAGTGTTTTCCAAGGCTAGAGCTCGCCGCTCCAAAAACGAAAACAGCTCGTTAATGGATGGCTTTGCTGCCTGATCGCGCTGAAGCTGGTAGGCGCGGCTGGAGTGGACATCTAACTTTTTGGATAACAAATTTATTAAGATGCTGTCCCACTGCATAACAGGTTCCCCCAAATTTTTAAGGGCAGCCATGTGCTGCTGGCAAGCAGAAACAAACGTTCGGAGAGCAGCAGGTTGAGACTCTGCTATTGATTGCTGATCCAAGAGCATATTGATGTGCTCATTGATGATCTGAAACTTGTTCTCGTACCGCTGTTTGAGCAGATTGACTGCTTCGACATAGCTGTCGTCGACCAACGGCAAATTGTGAACTAGAGCTAGGGCCTCTCCTGAAAGAAATGTTTTTAGGTAATACAATTTTTGTACTGGTGGCTTGTCTGTGGACCCCACAACGGAGTCAAACATGTTGAAAAATGCATAGAAGTCAGAATATTTTCCACTGAAGGTGGGGATAGTTATATGTGGCAATTTGATGTTATGAGATGCTTTGGTGTCTGAAGTGAGTAGGCAGGTGCTTTTCGTAGAGCCTTTGTCAACTATATCGTTCATTTGAGCAACAATTTCGAAGTACAGATTTTCAATCATACCTAAATCTTCGGAGTCATTTTCATCTAGAATAAGTATCTCGAGGCAAAGCCTATTGTACTCTTCAAAAGCTGAGGTAAGACGATCTCGCCTCATTATGATTAAGGACACATTGCTTGTGCTTGCATCTTTTCTTTCTATAAATTGCTTGGCTCTTGTTATTGCTGCTTTAATGTAACCCCTTGCCTTCCTTAGAGCGGCAAGCCCTGGCTTCTCTAAGTTATCCTCCATTACTTACGCGGGGTGGGACTGTGAGTATGAAAATCTGATTTTGACTCTTGATAAACTGCACGCGGAAGTAGATATGGCTGACTTGCGCGGCGTGTAGAATAGAATGTTTCAACTTCTTGGTATCTTCTCTTGACTGCTCGCAGAAGTAGAAATGGTCGACTTACGCGGCGTGGGGAGAAGTAGGTTATGAGTATGAAAATTTCTTGGTTTTGAGTCTTGTTAAACTGCACGCGGAAGTAGATATGGCTGACTTGCGCGGCGTGTAGAGTAGAACAATGTTTGCTAAATCTAGCCTCGTGGTCTCTTGACCAAACTCTTGACTGCACGCGTGAGTAGGTAAGGTCGCCTCACGCGGCGTGTTGAGGTTAAAATCGGACGGGTCGTGGCCGTAATGGCGGCCGTCGGCTCCCCCTCGTGGATATAAATCGTAGACGCGTGCTATCGCGACCGGCAGCGCTGGAAGCTCGTTGTTTATCGTCGAAGGACCATGTCGCAGGCTTGTATAGGAAGTCTAGGTATTATAAATTAAACTTCACTTTTGCACTGTAATTCCAAAGTATATTGCCGGCGCGAGCGCCACACACGTCTTTACATCGTCACGGATCTAGCGAGAGAGCGAGCGAGCGAACAACATGTTCAGACCTCGCTAGTGAA
This sequence comes from Plemyria rubiginata, assembly GCA_963576535.1. Taxonomy (NCBI): domain Eukaryota; kingdom Metazoa; phylum Arthropoda; class Insecta; order Lepidoptera; family Geometridae; genus Plemyria; species Plemyria rubiginata. The sequence continues at coordinate 7,056,909 of OY754908.1, read as the reverse complement.
ACGTTCACAGATCTAAAACATTCATTACAATCATAGTTGACATAATGACATTGACATTAACATGATTGATATGTCTTTGACACCTACCTATTTTGTCTTCATCTGATAATCCTTCTATATTAAAATAACTACAACTGTCTCTGTTTTAGTTTAGTCGCACTACCATACATACACTGTGTTTTAGATTTGATTTTGTATAAGAACTTTCCTAGTTTTAGGTAAGTACTGGGGTACTATTATTTCATCTGTAGTTGTAATTGTAAGTAGGTTTGTATTCCATGTTTAGAATTTTTGTGAAACTACTGTTAGGTTAGGTAGTATCAAATAAGGAGGTGCAGGTGAATAAAAAATCGGCCATAATATGTAATGTAACACAAACTGGCTGAACTATTTTTATTTCAAATTGAATAATTCATATTACCGGTTTAGCTTGATCGAACGTAGTCAGATGTCAAATCACTCGCCATGTCAGCTATTATTACCATCGAATTAGGTAGATATGTGACTTGACATCCGATTAGTTTTGATCGAGCTTTCAGAAACAGGCCGATAGTGTTTGATTTTGGAACATGCAGGTGTTATTATTTCATGTGCCATAATGAGTGCCGTATGTAAGGATTTAAATTAGATTAAACATAAATTGATTCCAGTGAATTTATTATAATACTCTTGACAATGTTATTAAAATATCTTATGTAATTACGTTTAAATTATTTTACCTGTGATGTGAACAAGAACAAACATAGATATATGATTCAATTTTGCATATTTTTCAATTTTAAAACTATTATGTCGTAGAATCTGAACATATTTTGGTAAGCATTTTACTTTCTTGGACCTACATCGATATTACGTTCGCAAAAAGGGTCCACCAGAGGCCTGGTTGCGGCGGAAACCAGCCCGCTCACCAAGCCTGAAATTCACCACAAAAAATACCCGTTTTTAATAACTATCTACGTTCGTACTAGAAAAAATATTTTAAAGAGGCACTAATACATTCAACATTGGTAATAAAATTCTCGGGACTATTACCTAAAGCCTGAAGCTAATAAGAGAACATAGGTAATTAGAGAATACCTGAGGACAAGTAGAGGTCGCATCATTTTAAAAGAACGCTGGAATGCAGAGGAGGGGATGTGCTTGCGCATACAAATCACTCGCGCCATCGCACCTCCTATCTCCTTCTGGCGTTCTATTTGCGTGACGCGACCTATAATAGCAGTTACAGTGAAATGAGTCGTTGATTTTACAGAGGACTATAGTTAACAGAAGATTGATAAAAATCGTCAAGGTATCAATCGAGGCGCTCATGACAAAATAGTTTATTTTACATGCATTTAGTGCGCTGTCACAATGCTATTCGAAAGTAGCCTCTTGAGGCCTACCTACCTAAAATCCTTTCACCACACTGGTTCGAATAAAACTAGTGACTCGATAAGAAAAAGAAGGGATTCTCTCATTCTAATTACAATTGGAATAGGTTCAACCCATTCATATAGGTAAGAAATTTTCCGTGTTGGAAAGCTTCTTTTCCGAGATTGTTTCATCACGCGGTGCCGTTGCATAACCTTTTCTTGACTATGGCAGTCAGCGTCGAGTCTTTCATTTGTTGATCCAGGAAATCCGAATAATTAACGTTGTGATCCGTTTGCCTTTCGGATAGATACGCAAACAGCGGTATGATATAGGTTGTGAATTCGTCTAAGAAATCGTCCTTGATTAGCTCGACGATTGTCGCTATGTGGTTGATGGCATTGCATACTTGGCTATCTGTTAGTGGCTCCTTGAAGTATTTATACTGAAAAAGATAAACAATATCATACCTAAATAATAGACGGACAATCGGCAGTCAAATTTATTTAAACGTTACCTAAAATAAAAACGTCGCGTATGGTTAGTCCATAACCTTTGATGTATATTTATACTAGTAGCGTCCTGTTTCACCCGCGTTGTTTTAAATCCCGGTATTCCCACGGGATAAAAAGTAGCCTATGTGTTATTATTAATATATAAATTAATATAAATATATTAAGTAATAGTTATTTGTTGTGTATTGATTATGAGTGTATTTTAAATTGTTTTTAATGTCGATTTAGTATTTAGGTATTGTTATGGCATTGAAAAAAGAAATAAAATAAATAAATTTCAGACTATAATATATCTCTGTGCCAATTTTCACCAAGATCCACTCAGCCGTTCTGGAGTTATAGAGTAACAAACATCCATCCATCCATACCTAGTATCTAATCAAAGTCCATAACTTTTCCCATTGGTAATACAGCGTTTACATTCAGCTCATGTCCGTGGCAACGCGAACTTCAACCTCTCTCTATCTCTCTCTCTCTCGCGCGTCTGCCTTTCGCGCATTGTCTATGTCGGTGCCCATCTCCCTGCGCATTTGAGCTAAGTGTAAACAAGGCACCAGAGACGGCAATTAGTTTAAGTGCCTCCTTAGTAACATACCAGTGTCCGAGTAACACTATCCGTTAGATAAAAATATGTGGTCTACTTTGGACTCAACAATAACAAGGCTGGGTATTTTATATGCAACGGATGGTGTTAATCAAAGACGTTGAACGGAGAGAATAAAGAGACGAAACAGTTAGTTACATGGCATGGAAATATAGATAACTAGCGACCCGCCCGCGCGCCCCTGCTTCGCACGGGTGCACATATCATGCATGTATTATATACATATAAACCTTCCTCTTGAATCACTCTATCTATTAAAAAAAACCACATCAAAATCCGTTGCGTAGTTTTAAAGGTTTAAGCATACATAGGGACAGAGAAAGCGACTTTGTTTAATACTAGGTATGTAGTGATTATAGGTAACTTATCTATGTTACTTACTTATTATTTTTCTGCCGCCAAGCAGTGTGCTGTGTTTCGGTTTAAAGGTTGCGGTCGCCGGTAAAATTACAATCACATGAGCCTTAACATATGCCTAAAGTTGATTGACGCAGGGCAGTGCATTGTAGGGCACGTTCCTATGGTGCGTGGTAGTTACCACTTAACATCAGGTGGGCTATCAGGCGTGGTATAAAAATAGTTATAATTTGGCAGATTTTTATAAGGTAGGACAAGTACCTATAAGTCAGTTGCATTCTTACCCGGATGATGTGAACAAAGTTTCTATAACAATACAGCAGGCAAGCAAAGCTATTATCCGTGCGTTGGCGTCGTTCAGCTAGCGTCATCGTGCCAATAGCATCATAAAATGTCTCTAGCTTCACCGAGTCTTCAATATCCTGGCTATCCCAAATGTAACACCACTCTTGCTGTGTACAAGCTCCAATGACCTGTAAATAAAGCCAAAGTCAAAATATGATATATATATATATATGTATATATTCAATAAAATCACAAGGATCATCTTGAAATGTCTTATAACTAGGTGATTCTAGTGCCCGTTCCACGCGACCAACGCCGAGAAGAACAAGCAAACTCAAAATTACATTGTGATAATGTGAGCCCTCTACTCACTATACATATTTAGGTGGCAACAGGTTCTATAGGATCGAGTGTGCGACAATAACTTTCTACTTTAGACAGCTTTCATAGCACTGAGCTATGAAAGTATGGTAGCAGCCATGGTAGTAGCTTTGCCTTCTGCGCCGAAGGTCGTGGGTTCGATTCCCACCGAGAACAAACATTAGCGTGATGAACATAGATGTTTGTCTCTGTCTGAGTGTTATATGTTATCTAGTAGGTACCTACCTATAACACAAGCTTTGAGTAGTCCACTTTGGGGCTATTTGGTGCTGTGTAGATTGTCCAGCATTATTTATTTATGAGTATATAATATTAATAACATGTATTTACAAAAAAAATATATAAGTAGTAGGTATATCAGCTATTTGGTTCCCATAATGTGTGGAAAATCCACCTACCTATTCGGCCCAGTCCTATTAGGTAGGTACTTATTTTATTTTTTAGTATTTGTATGGAGACCACAGAACAGTAATATCCTCGATGGAGACTCGAGTTCTTCTCGAGAGTGCACACCCGATACCGGCGCTTACCTATCGAGTGATTTGGGGTATGTAGGTAGGTACCTACTGATTTGCATAAAGTTTTGTGTGTAGAATTTTATGACTCTTCAAAAAACTTACCTGGGACATCCATAATGATAGCGCATCTTTGCTCATGTTGTTAGCAATAGACCCACCAATAGCATCTAAATAGTTAGCTCCGGGAGTGTGCCAAAGCGTTCTGTAGTAATACCTATTCAATGGCTGCAGGTTACCTAATTTACTTTTCAACCAATCACTTTCTTTTTCTAGAACAGAGTAAATTTAGAATAAGAAGCTTGAAAATATAAGTAAAAAGTATGATTTTCTAATTATAAAAATGTATTTACCCGGTATATCACTATTCTGATATGTATTAAATAAAATGTTCTGGAACTCAATCGTTGTATTCAAAGCAACAGAGGCATTCACAGTAAATGTATTCATCTTCCATCTCAATACATCCAGAACTTGGCCTGTCATAGCTAGCATTGGTGCTCTGTATGGATTTAGTTCTTCTAGCTTGTAAGCCTCTTTTAACAATTTTACATGGAAATTAATACTATCAACATCTTTAGTTATAAGTGCTTGATGCATATTGGTCATGACAATTAACAAGAGCAACTCTGATCCAGATAAAATCCCAGCTTCCTTCAGACCACTTATAAACTTAACAATATTGTTCTCCTTTGCTGTTGTGTCAAGTTGATTATGAATAGTATCTTGTGTTATTTTTATAAGGCATGGCTCCATTTCTGAATAGTAGTAGTAGTTGGAGTACTTTTCAAACATTTTCATGACTTTAACCATCACTTCCGCCTGAAATGTGTTTTCAGCTGCAAGTACAAATATTTTAGTGTAAACCTCTTGTGGATTTTGCAGGAACAGTGTGAGTACATCAGAAAGATCAGAATTGGGGGTAGCAATGAACTTGTTAAATGTTTTGGTCATTGAATCCACAAAATCTGGCATCTGTTTCATATCTACTAAGCAATTGTTTTTGAAATGTTCATCGAGGATCATGTACTTTGCTGATAGGCTGCATTGGTGAAATACTTTGATCATAAGCAACTCTGCATAGCTCTGGTTTTCTAGCTTCAGGTTCACATATCCATTGAACAATGTGTAGAGCTTATGACTTTGGTCTTGATCAAATATCTTTAAATTTTCTGATATGACTTTGAGAAACTGCAAATTGTCACACAGGTTCTCCTTGTGTATCAGGGATTGGATCCATACATTTCTATTCGTGTTTTGATCATCTAGCTTCAGTAATATGATGTCATCTTCAGTTGCATTTATAATGTCTTCCATCTCATCAGGTTTCCTAGCTATTTGTTCCATCATACCAAGAAGTGGATGCTCAGACAGTGAGGAAACTGTTAGCAGATCATTACGCACTTTGTAACAGAGTTCCCCAACCGTTTGTTGCATTGTTTTACCATTCTCTTCTACTTCGGTCCAAGCACAAAATACATCAACACTGACATCCATGACTAGTGCCTTACATTCATCTAACATTTCAGTGTGGCACATATTTAGACATTCTATCAAAACATTGTCTTGAATGTCACAGACTTTTGTATTAGGGATACCTGTTTTTAAGGAACCATTTTTGTATGATAACAAATACACATCAAAGCCTGGAGATATTGTTTCTAATTTGTCTCCATAGCATTCCAGACAAGATGAAATCAAGAGCAACATTGAATGAAGCCGTTTCCCGAAATACTCATAAAGATCATCTTTATAAAGTATATTTAGTTTGTGCTCATTTGGAGGGGTTTTGAAATATTTTAAGCATCTTTGGAAATTCTTAAATGCTGTTGTTGCCATGCTTCTAATATCATCAGTACCAGAATTCAATAAATGCAGTCTGGTGATATTTTTATAGCAAGCAGTTGATAAATTTTTCAACTTGTCTAAACATTCTAAGGGGTCGAAGTATTTAAAATTATCTAAAAATGCATTGGATACTTCAAGTGCTAACTGAGGATAAGTAAAGGATATAATTTCATGGATGAACTGGTCCATATGAACATTCCACATAAGTTCACACATGAGGCATTGTGGTATTGTAGGGACAGTCCAAATTACTGAGTCAATTCCATTCAATTCCAGCATTTCATTTAAAACAGGTAATTCGGCATTGAGGACTATGTAAAATGCAAACTTTCTCAATGAGCTTTTTTCATTATTGTAGCCTCCACGATCCAGAAATTTGGATATACTTTCAATTACTTTATTAATTTCATCTTCATTTCCTGTAATAAACAAGTGTGTAGGTAAGTGTAATAGAACATGCCTTGATTCTACAATTGTACCTTTATGTAGAATCTTAAATGTATATATAGGTAGGTATAAAATTATAGAATTTTCTGCAGACGAATGATAGGAGTATAGTTACCGCCTTTTGCGTTAAGCTCTGCAAATGTACGAACGTTATCCGCAGATAACAGAGCTCCTTGAAAATGAGATAGTTCGTGAGTGAAATTCATTTCTTAGAACTTTTGCCTAAAATAATGCATGCGGTCGTCTCTTCTCAAAACCAACCACAACACACCGACAATTCAACAAACAGCACAGTCAGTCAGTGCACACACAACAGGAAGGTAGGAAAGGAAACTTTGTTTGTTTGTTTTCGGAGGGTAGGTGGAAGACAGCACAGAAGAGAAAGAGAATGTAAAACTACGAGAAGAGGCGGGACTTAGTAAAGAGCCAATGAGAGAGAGCCAATGGGATCCTTTTACATGGCACTTCAATACCAACACAACGAACATGAACGTCAAACAGGAACAGTTTTACCAACCTATCAGCCTAAATAGTGCTGCGCGATAGCACTCGCTTTTATATCGATATCGATAAAATATGTGAGATTGAAATCGAGGTTTTTTTGTAATCCATTTATTGACTGAATCCACGTTTAAGTACAGAACCTAGGTCCTGAAGTCCTAGGTTGGACTTAAATATGGATCTGATATGAAATAAAAAGCTTTTTGTATCTAAATATATATAACTCAAAGGTGACTGACTGGCATAGTGATCTATCAACGCACAGCCCAAACCACTGGACGGATCGGGCTGAAATTTGGCATGCAGGTAGATGTTATGACGTAGGCATCCGCTAAGAAAGGATTTTGATCAATTCTACCCCCAAGGGGATAAAATAGGGGATAAAAGTTTGTATGACATTTTCAAAGTAAACGAGCGCGAGCAAAGCCGCGGGATCAGCTAGTTATTACATATAATTTTTGTACATAATAATATATCTATTCATTTTATGAATTTGTTTTTTTTCATTTATTATAATGTTTAGTATTAGCAGGACGGACACGGTGTGCTTGACATATTCTGTAACAAAGTATTTTTTATTAATTTCCAGTAGATTTTTTAAGAAATATCGTGCCTAGACCATAAGTTTAAAAGACCTTATTCTTAAATAAATAAATAATGCTGGACAATCCACACAGCACTATCTAGCCCCAGAGTAAGCTATTCAAAGCTTGTGTTATGGGTACTAGATAACTGATATATTTAATACATTATATACTTACACAGATAGATATTTTTTTTTATTATACATAGAAAACACCCAGACCATCGGAACAAATTTCTGCAGATCGTACACAAATTTGTTCCAAGGCGGGAATCGAACCCGCAACCTCTTGCGTCGCAGGCAGGCTCTCGCCAGCTGCGCCACAGAGGTCGTCTTCTTCTTCTTGAAAAGGTTATAATAATTTCAACAGTACAAACTTATTTTGCTATTTGCGACTCCCAGTTATTGTCATCTTTATCATCGATTTTTTGTCTCTGAATAAGTGGGTACCTAATATTTTTTTTTAAGGTTTGTGTTCTCTTGTTCTTTCACAACTCACTCTCTTCTTCGTCTGTCTGCTTTGTTTACTAGTAGCTTCCACTCGTATTTTGTTTGTTTTTGTAAATTTCTAGCAGATTTATCAATAATTACGTCCATAAATCTGAAATTGATCGTTATTGTTCAGTGAACTTAATATTTTACGGCGATACCTCCAAAAAACGATTTATAACGTGCGAAATTGTGGAGATCAAGCGAGCCGTAAAATTATAGAAAAAGGAAGTCTAGTGTCTTTGGATGAGGCTCGGTAAACATTGAATTAGATATTTTAGTGAATACAATCAACGAACAAACAAAATACATCGTATTAAAAAGAGATTTTATGGATTTACTAGAGGTAAATACTGAATATTCGTGCTATAGTGATGTACCTTATGTAATTATCGATAACTGTGTCGGACAGTTCTTTCTATGCTAATATCCCATTATAACGTGCACATCTAGGAGGCTACATACACAGTTTTACTAAATGGGCTTTCCGCGGTGGCTAATAGTAATCAAGTATTTGTTTTTTTGAAATTTAAAATGTTTCCCTACTAAATGCACAAATTCATGATTAGTCAAAAAAATATATATATATTGCAGATATTACCAAAGTGAAAAATCCATGCTAAAGATAAAAAGATTAGTACCCACTACCGATATTAGTGAGCCCTCGGTCACATACCTACTGTGGTAACAGTTACGGCTTTGATGACATCCCTAATAAGAACTGCGAGACTGTGAAAGTAAGTTGATTTTTATATTTTGCTCTCATATTAGGTACCCACTTATTCAGAGACAAAAAATCTATGATAAAGATGACAATAACTGGGAGTCGCAAATAGCAAAATAAGTTTGTACTGTTGAAATTATTATAACCTTTTTAAGAATATGGTCTTTTAAACTTATGATCTAGGCACAATACTTCTTAAAAAACCTACTGGAAATTAATAAAAAATACTTTGTTACAGAACATGTCAAGCTCACCGTGTCCGTCCTGCTAATACTAAACATTATAATAAATGAAAAAACAAATTCATATAATGTAGGTTTAGGTACAAAAATTATATATACTAATGCAAAAAGCTTTTGCAAGAGCACCGGTGGTCTAGTGGGAGTGACGCCGCCTTCCGATCGTAAGGTCGCAGGTTCGAATCCGGTCGTGCACTAATGGATTTTTCTATCTAAAAATTTATGTGCGCAATGCCAGTGCTCTTAAACGGTGAAGGAAAACATCGTGAGGAAACCAGTTAGTATTCTAACAGCGGCGATGGGCTTGCAACCTGTCACGTATGGAATACTAACTACTGCAAAATGTGGGTATGTGCCAAATGTAATGTTTGGACGTACCTCTGACTACCCCCCTTAGACATCCTCACAGAATCTTGAATTAGTACCTACTTGGTACTGGGAGATCTGAAGGGATATCTACCGTGCCTGGGGATCAAAGTCGTGAAGCTGTTTCAGTTTTTTTTCAAAAAGCTTTTTATTTCATATCAGATCCATGTTTAAGTCCAACTTAGGACTTCAGGACCTAGGCTGTACTTAAACGTGGATTCAGTCAATAAATGGATTACAAAAAAACCTCGATTTCGATCTCGCATATTTTATCGATATCGATATAAAAGCGAGTGCCATCGCGCAGCACTATATAGGCTGATAGGTTGGTAAAACTGTTGTTATTTGACGTTTATATTCGTTGTGTTGGTATTGAAGTGCCATGTAAAAGGATCCCATTGGCTCTTTACTAAGTCCCGCCTCTTCTCGTAGTTGTACATTCTCTGAATGAGACAATTTTAATCTGTGATTCCGATATTTTTAGATATATTTCACATTAAAATAATAATATGTATTGTATAATTATTTTATTATGTTTCTCTAGCTTGCCGCTTTTGTTTAGTTTGAAGGGTGATTTTGTATTTGATGATTCTGAAGCAGTAGTTGGAAATAATGATGTTTTTGGCGAACTTTGGGCTGCAACCTTCTCAAATGATTTTTGGGGATCAAATATTAACAGTAATCGGAGCCATAAATCATATCGACCAGTTACAACGCTGACTTTTAGGTAAGTACCGTGATTGCTAGTGTTAGCTATGAGGACCATCACAGATCGGGGTTAGGTTAAACTATAGCTACCTTAGTAGTACCCAAGTTGGGGGTTGGGAATAGAAGGGATGCAGGTGGGGGTATATAGCAAGTCCTTCCCCTGACGCCTTTTATCTAATTCCTAGACAAAAGGACGAGGATATCCCAGAACCTCATCTTCCTTTGGCGGCACGGGACGTGCTCCTTCGACGGGACAAAAACCGTCCACATCATCATCATCGTCATCGATCATGTCGTAAAAAAATACATTAAAAGAACGAAAACTTTAAAATTGAACATGTAGGTACTCAAGCGCTGTGTAAAGATAGAAACGTAAGTAATTATAATCTTCTCGATAAAAAAAATCATAAAGATGACACTAAATCGATATTTCAAACATCCATTACTAAGAGTTTTTCTTGAAATCATGTCAAAGTTATATCAAAAGATAGGGATTAATATTTACTAGCGCTGTGTAAAAAAAAATTTTAAATTTCATTATTATTAATCTCTGAGAAAAAAATCTAACAAAATCTAGCTGTTCAAGAGCTCGCGATGAGCAGCCAGTACCCCCGAGGCGTCTTGGAGGTTGGAGGTTCTGGGATATCCTCGCCTTAAGATATTATTTATATACTTCCCAGAGTCGCTTTAGGCACTGTGTGTAAATGATTTACATTACATTACTAAATTTTATCCCACAACCTTATGATTAGAAGGTCTATAGGTACCTATGCTGAAGGTTTATTAACCATAAAAATTTTCCCATAATTTCAGGCTGAACTACTTCACAAGTGGAAAAGCTTTGGTTGCATCACATTTCAAAATTACAAATCTATTTTGCCACACATTATGTTGTATAGTGGTCTGGCTCACATTCAGAGTTATATTTTGTGATGATAAAAACTCATCTAGATCTGAAAGAAAGTTCTGGAGAAACAAAGCATATCATGCAGCATTACTCTTTAGTGTTCATCCAATACACATAGAATCTGTATCAGGTATTGTTGGTAGAGCTGATGTACTTGCAGCAATATTTTTTTTCCTTGCATTTTTAATGTATCACAAAGCAATTATTTCTCTAACAAAGACAAGTCATATAATATACCTAACGAATACTGTGTTGCTTTCTGGAGTGTCCATGCTATGTAAAGAAAATGGGATAACTGTCTTGGTATGTAATTTTGTTACTTTGCCTCTTCATTAACTAAATGTCCATTAGTGAATTTTTTTTTAATTTTTTTCTAGGGTTTCTGTATCATCATTGAATTAACAAATAGATTCAAAGCTGGCATTGACAAATCTTCAAAGAGTAGTTTGGGAAGAATCACTTTCTTACTATTAGCAGCCCTGTCTATGGTGTATGGCAGATGGAGAATAATGGGTGGAATTAAACCAAAGTTTAAAGAAATTGATAATCCAGCTGCTTTTGCTGACAACACGTTTACAAAGGTAATACATGTTCACTATAAATTTATTACACACATATTATTATGTTTTTGTTACTTAAATAAATCATTTACCTACTGAAGGCAATGAAGGCATATTACCTCTAAGTACCTACTAACCTATTATAATAATACTTTTAAAGTGAACCAGACCCTATACTTACTTTTTTGTAGGATTTCATTTGTAAGAAATTATTGCTTAGGATATATAAGACAGACTCTAATAAGAATGCCAAAAATAATATATTTCAGGTTCTAACATTCAATTATATTTATTTTCTTAATGGACTGCTACTAATTTGGCCTCAGTGGCTTTGCTATGACTGGTCCATGGGATGTGTTCCATTGATCAAGGAGTTGGATGATTTCAGAATAATATTTGTAGCGCTCATGTATCTGTATGGAGTTCTTATGTTTCGAAAACTGAGACGAAATATAAGATCTATGAACAGGTAAGTTTTTATATTTATGAAACAAAGACTGACTATTTTTTACCATAGGTATAGGTGAAGTAGGTAATGATATATTATGTATGTACTGCGGTTTCATCCGCGCTGAATTAAATCCCGGTATTCCCACGGGCTAGAAAGTAGCCTATGTGCTACTAAAGACTATAATCTATCTCTCTGCCAAGTTTCATCCAGATCCGTTCAGCTGTTCCAGCGTGAGAGTAACAAACATCCATCCATCCATACTTACAAACTTTCGCGTTTATAATAGTAGTAGGATGTATAGTATTGTAGGTGCTTAGCACTTTTTGTTAAATAAAAAATAAATGGTGTGTGCATATGTCTTTACCGTAGTATCATCTAAGACGACCCCAGTGGCGCAGCGGGCGAGAGTCCGCCTGCGACGCAAGAGGTTGCGGGTTCGATTCCCGCCTCGGAACAAATTTGTGTACGATCTGCAGAAAACTGTTCCGTTGGTCTGGGTGTTTGTATGTATAATAAAAAATATCTATCTATGTAAGTATACATATAATGTATTAAATATATCAGTCATCTAGTACCCATAACACAAGCTTTGAGTAGCTTACTTTGGGGCTAGATGATGCTGTGTGGATTGTCCAGCATTATTTATTATTTATTTATCTAACAACATCAGAAAGGCTCTACCTACATATGATTTGTTACCTATATTATGTATGTAATCCAAAAATCTGACATTTATTTTAAAAATAATAATTTATAAATATTGCAGGCGTATCATATTAGCCGTGTCACTAATAGTAGTACCGTTTCTACCGGCAGCAAACATCTTTTACCCGGTTGGTTTCGTAATAGCCGAGAGGGTTCTGTACATTCCGTCAGCGGGATTCTGCTTGCTCGTTGCGATTGGACTGGGCAAGATTATTAAAAGGAGGAAATGGAGAAAGGTTTGGATTTACTTGCTGATCTATAGTTCTAATCTAAAACATTCTTAACCATCAGAAAACGGTGCCAATTCTGTTTTTTAGTTTTCATAACTTAACACAAAGTCAGCACTAAAAATATAGCCATCTCTTTCTAAAAGACCGAAACAAAAAGGACGGCTATAATTTTAGAGCTGTCAGATTAACATAATCTGACAGCTCTAATATTTAGTTTAGGAATTATCCTAAATTAGTTATTATTAGTTTTTGCATTAGCAACAACAGAATCGACACCATTGCCTCTTGCTTTTCAATAAATAAATAGGTATTGGTGGATTTTCCACACTTTTTTTGTAAATACGTAAATGCTTTAATGTAGGCATAATAAGACCCAGATAGAGAACAAAAATCAATGTTCATGACAAAAAGTTTGTTCTCGGAAGGGACCGAACCCACGGCCAGCGGCGCAGAAGTCAACTCTACTACCAACTGAGCTGTGAAGGCTGTCATTTTATTTAATTAATTCTCGTCCATGTTTTCCCTGCAGTATGTGCAGTGAGATCTGTGTATCTCATAAAAGTACTGGTTTATTGGAGATCAGTGACGTAATAGCATAACATAGTAGCACAAGATATAAATCACGACCTCCATAGCGCAGCTCGAGAACTAGTTTGCAGAGATTCTGTTGTTAATTAGAGTAGAGAGCGTAGTAGGAAGAATTATTTGAAAGTCTGAATACTTTAAAAGCACAAATTCTGAAGTTTTCATGTCCAAGGCTATATAGCTAAAATATTAGTAAACGTCTCAAATCGAAAACTTCAGAATTTGTGCTTTTTTTATGATTTTACAAAATAAGAATGAATATCCAGTAGTATGAAGTAGTATATGAACTAGGTACTCGTAGTAACTTAAGGCAGGTTCCTTACCTACTTACAAAATTGCAAATTTCTGTTCCAGATAGGCATATCTTTGTACTGCCTTTTATTGGTTGTATTCATGTTAAAAAGCTGGCACAGATCTATGGAATGGCGCAATGAATACGAGTTGTTTACGAGTGCCTTGCCTGTATGCCCGTTGAATGCAAAGGTGCATTACAATGTGGCGAAAGTTGCTGACGCGAGACAAGAGACTGCTTGGGCGATCAAACAATATAAAGAAGCTCTAAGGTGCCTAATATAATATTACTAGCGACCCGCGCGGCGTCCGCGCGCCCCTGCTTCGCACGGGTGCACATTGTTTTTCTACTATATCATGCATAAGTATTATACAAATAAATCTTCCTCTTGAATCACTCTATCTATCTTTAAAAAAAACAGCATCAAAATCCGTTGCGTAGTTTTAAAGATTTAAGCATACATAGGGACATAGGGACAGAGAAAGCGACTTTGTTTATACTATGTAGTGATGATGGTGGGCGTGAGCGCCGTGAGCCGTCAATGTCATCCATACGAGACCCGGGTTGATAGCTTGCTTATTTTAAAGATACTTATGTACTGCGTCTACTAAGGTAGGTACTACATACGTACTATACAGGGTGTTACCAGACTACTTCCGAAAACTTGGGGGTTGCAATCAGACCATGGTACTGAATACATTAAGCGAAAAAAAACGCAAAATAAAATTTGCCTTGACTACATACTTTTAATTTTTTATGTAGTAAGGAAGGTAAGTTAGGACTTTAGGAGGTAGTTATCTATCTACTACCGGTCAGGGTGGAATCTTGCAACTCAAGTTTGAAGCAGATCTTCAAGCGATTGAGCTGAAATGTTGTATAGGTACACGTTTAGTTTGTATGAAAATAAAAGCTTGTGCTAAAAAAGTTTTTACTTTAAATTTTTCAAAACATAAAATGAAATGTGCGACTGCAGACTCGTGGTCACGCCAGATTGTCACATCATTGATGTGACTAACAAAAATGTATATTCTTTCATATTACGTAAAATTACTGCAAAATATACACATATATAAATATACTTTGGTCTCTGATGGTCCGTTGAAGGTAGTACTACTAATAGGTACTTAGGTTGGAAGGTACTTATGTAGACTAATATAACCAAAGGCCTTTTATTTCAGACTGTACCCCGAATATTATCAAGCAATGAACAACTTAGCGAATTTACTGAAAAATTTCAAGCAATATTCTGAAGCAGAGTTGTACTTGCGGAATGCTATTAGTCACAAGTTGGTATTAAATTATTTTTGTTTCAAGATTACTACGTAACTCAACCTGAAGCTACTCAACAAATATTTGAATTTCTTCAAGACCCGAACTTCTGTACTAACGACCGGTTTCTGAAAGCTCGATTAAGCTAATCGGGTGTTAAGGCTCCGGTGACAGTGGCTCGCAATTTCGAAGTGCGATTGGCTATTATTTCATTTTATTTCATTTCGGGGAGGTTGTTTGAAAAAATAACTCTAGAGAAACACGCATAAATACTGTTCGAACACAAATAATACAATAATATAAGGGAAACATGCCCGAATCAGAAATCATTTTGGTATTAGTATGTTTGGTCTTACGTTTACCTAATACCAAAATGATTTCTGACTCAAGCACATTTCCCTTATATTATTGTATTATTTGTGTTCGAACAGTATTTATGCGTGTTTCTTTAGAGTTATTATTTCAAACAACCTCCCCAAAATGAAATAAAATGAAATAATAGCCAATCGCACCTCGAAATTGCGAGCCGCTGTCACCGGACTCTTAAGTCGCCTGCTATTTCAGCTTTTACTTCAAATAAGATAGAGATAGCAAGTGACTTTACAGCCGATTAGTTTTGTTTGAAGTTTCAGAAACCGACCGTATGTTTTCTAATGTTTCAATGAAGCTATAATAGCTTCGATCAATAAATTGTTGATCGAAGTATAATAGTGATAGGATCTAGGCAATCGAGAATTTAGTATTGGAACCTAGGAATGAATATTATTTATTCGTAGATTGGAACCGCATGATATTGTTTTGTGTCACTGCTTAGGATCATCAATGTTCTGCTATTTCTGCTTTTCCTAGAACTAGCTGCTTAAACACAAAAATATTATTTATTTTAGAGTGGATTTTCCTGCTGCCTGGATGAATTTGGGGATAGTTCTGGCCAATACAAAACGATATGACGAATCTCGCAATGCTTATTATATGGCGCTTAAGTATCGAAAACAATACCCAGACTGCTATTTTAATTTAGGAAATTTGGTAAGCACTATTCAAATATTCAATAAAGAATGTGTATGGATTGAAAAATTGTGTAGGCAAAAAAAAAGAGGTATGAATAATTATTGTTTAAACTGAAACAACTTCACGACTTATATCCCTAGGCACGGTAGATATCTTCTCAGATAATGGGGCTTAATCTATATGCTTCAAGTGATGGACGCAGAGCAGGGTAAGACTCGTTCCTATCGTGCGTGACTTATGGGCCCGGCGACAGCGGCTCGCAGTTTCGAGGTGAGATTGGCTATTTTTTATTTCATTTCGGGGAGGTTGTTTGAAAGAATAACTATCCAGTGACACGCATAAATTCTGTTCGAATACAAATACTACAATAATATAAGGGAAATGTGCTTGAGTCAGAAATCATTTTGGTATTAGGTAAACGTAAGGCCAAACATACTAATACTAAAATGATTTCTGATTCGGGCATGTTTCCCTTATATTATTATGTTATTTGTGTTCTAACAGTATTTATGCGTGTCACTGGATAGTTATTCTTTCAAACAACCTCCCCGAAATGAAGTAATAGCCAATCGCACCTCGAAACTGCGAGCCGATGTCGCCGGGCCCTTAAGAGGAAAGGATACCGAAGAGACTTGAAAAATAGGTATTTCAATAAAGTGTTCCTGTCTCACTATATGCCGCCGCCGCGCCCCAAGCAAGAAAGGGACAACTGCAGCTCAGACCGTTTATAGGTACATAATTATTGACCAAAACAGCATTTCGTAGTCGACTATTCACTCCCCCAATTTATGCCCATTTTTTTATTATTTTTTATATAATTAAATAAAACCTATGCCCCTACGTTCACATTTCTTTTTATTTGTTTACTTTTTTGTATGAGTCTTAAAATGATTCGAAAATTAGGCAATATTTCTAGTTTTGATAACTTCTACTACCTACCATAATTAGATTATGAAAAAAAAACGTAGGGGCATGTTAATGGTAGTTAACTGTTTTGTAGTACAAAAATATTTTCTCTAGTGTTATTATCCAGGGAGGAAACATTCGGCTACGTTTGTATGGAGAAAGAGCCAGTATCCTTTCCACTTAAGAGTCCGGTGACAGCGGCTCGCAATTTCGAGGTGCGATTGGCTATTATTTCATTTTATTTCATTTCGGGGAGGTTGTTTGAAATAATAACTCTAAAGAAACACGCATAAATACTGTTCGAACACAAATAATACAATAATATAAGGGAAATGTGCTTGAGTCGGAAATCATTTTGGTATTAGGTAAACGTAAGACCAAACATACTAATACCAAAATGATTTCTGATTCGGGCATGTTTCCCTTATATTATTGTATTATTTGTGTTCGAACAGTATTTATGCGTGTTTCTTTAGAGTTATTTTTTCAAACAACCTCCCCGAAATGAAATAAAATGAAATAATAGCCAATCGCACTTCGAAATTGCGAGCCGCTGTCACCGGAGCCTTAAGAAGCCATGATTTGTTTTATGTTATTGACCGAGCGAGCGAAGCGTCTCAGTTTCCACATTGGCCAAAAATGCGTTTGTCCGGATGTCTGTCTGTCTGTTCTCCTCTACAGGTCGCATTTTTCAACCGATCTGGACGAAACTTGGTACACAGGTTATATGACTTATTAGAATTTTTTGTCGTCGGGGATTTCTGATTGGAGGGGTACTTCCCCCAAAAAAAGGGCAAAAAGGGGGCTATTTGATATACTGGATATCTCCACCAAATGAGATCCGATTTCGATTATTCTTTTTTTATTTGAAAGGTAGTAACTATAAGTTGGTCTCATAAAAGTTTGGCGAAGATCTGATAAGGATCTTCAGCATGATGAACAGGATAGCTCATCAAACAATCGATGGTTTTCAATCAAATTTGAGAGAAACACAAAGGACCTCATTCTACACAAGATGATGCAAAAAAAATCAAAAAGATCAAAAAAATCACAAAACGGAAAATGCACTTGCACATTACATTCATCGAATAGCTCACTTTTAGTATGCTCGCGAGGTCTACAGCTCCCAGAGCCACTAGTGGTACACACACATGGCCACATACCATCAGGTGGGCCTTTAGTTTGTTCCATCAGTAAGTTGATATAAAAAAGATCTCTTAGCACCAAGTATGGATGATGTCATAATGTATTGTTTTTTTAGAATCTGGAGTTAAACGATACTGAAATGGCAATCGAGAACTGGTTCGAAGCAATCAGGCTAAAACCCAAGCACAATCTTGCTTGGACTAACCTACTGGCACTACTAGACAATACAAGTACGTAACTATATTTATTTTTTAGCTAGTTGCGCCCTGCAGTTTCACCCGCGCAGATTTAAATCCCGGTATTTCCACGGGATAAAAAGCCTATGTGCTATTCCAAACTATAATCTTACTCTCTGCCAAGTTTCATCCAGATCCGTTCAGCCGTTCCGGCGTGAAAGAGTAACAAACATCCATCCATCCATCCATCCATCCATACTTACAAACTTTCGCGTTTATAATAGTAGTAGGATAATGTTCAGGCCAACGCCTTCTCAAGTTATAGAAGCAATGCACATCATCATTACGCAGCAGGTATCATCTGGGCGTTAGGAACTCTCCTACTAATATTATAAACGCGAAAGTTTGTAAGTATGGATGGATGGATGTTTGTTACTCTTTCACAACGGAACGGGTGAACGGATCTGCATGACTCTTGGCAGAGATAGATTATAGTCTGGAATAGCACATAGGCTACATTTTATCCCGCGGGAATACCGGGATTTAATTCTGAGCGGATGAAGCCGCGGGGCGCAACTAGTATTTAATAAATTATAATTGTCACTCATATATCACCACCCAGTCGATCGTCATTGAGCTTTCTTTCAACAAACTTAACTTTCTTGACAACAACTTAAAACGATTGCGATTTTTCAAAACTACATTCAGTGATTTATCTTCAAAAAATATGATCAATTGTACGAGCGAGATAGCGGCGTGCCGTATTTATTTATCATTTATTGCACAAAACACAAAGTTAAAGTACAAAAGGAGGGCTTAATGCACAAGCATTTTCTACCAGACCCCCTATGTCGTGTATGACCCCGTATGTTGCCCCTTAAGTCCTTCTAAGAGTAGTTGAGCTTTTAGCTCATCCGGGAAGTACTACCACAATGCTGCATCTGCCGAGCAGAACCTCACCCGATTTTTTTTACAGGGCAATTTGGTAAAGCAATGGAAGTGATACCAAGAGCTTTAGCAGAGTTGAGTGATTCGCCGTCGGTAAACTTTGCAATCGCTAATATTTATGGAAAAATGGAGCTCTATGGCGACGCAGAAAAACATTTCTTGAAAACTATAGATCTGTTTAAGAATAAAGTACAACCGATACATTATTCTAACTTGGGTAAGGATATATTAAGACCCTTGTAATGGTCTTTGAGCGCGCCAATAGCTTAACAGACCGATAAGTCTATCTCTTTTCGTTGGCATGAAAGTGACAGCGACAAGATTACTCTATAGAGCTGCTACAAAATGGCAGGGATTATGAATAAGAGGGTTAGACTTTAGGCTAGTAAATACATACGAATCTATACATGCAAAAGTCAATATAAAACAAAGTAGCTTCCCGCTGTCTGCTTAGATCTTTAAAAACTACGCAACGGATTTTGATGCGGTTTTTTTAATAGATAGAGTGATTCTAGAGAAAGTTGTATGTGAGTGCATAATATAGTACTAGAGAAATACTGTGCACCCGTGCGAAACCGGGGCGAGTCGCTAGCTAAAACTCTTAAGACGAAGACAAGAGCTAATGTGACTCTCGCTCGCACGTTTTGACTTGTTGAAAGATATAAAATCACTGAACCCATTTTCGAAAAATCGCAAACAACCATTTTGTGTGCAATCACATTGCGCACAGTTTAGTAAAAAAATCATTTTGATCGATACAAGTTTTCCTACTTAAAAGTTTGCTTTTCTAGTTTTCGTACTCAACCAAACTTTTGAGTAGGAAAACTTGCATCAATCAAAATGAAATTTTTACCAAACTATGCGCAATGTGATTGCACACAAAATGGTTGTTTACGATTTTTCTAAATTGGAATTTGTGATTTTATATCTTTCAAAATGTCGAATCGTGCGAGCGAGCGAAATATTAGGTGTTGTCAACGCCTTAATTACTTTCCCGTTTTAAACTATTAGAATGTTCAACTGAGCAAAAACCTTTTAATTTTTGCAGGAGTGCTATATCATCGCTGGAAAAAGTACAAATTAGCCCAGAAAATGTATGAAAACGCATTGAAAATTGATCCAACTTTTAGAAGTGCGTTACAAAATCTCAAAAGCTTGAAAAAAATATAGAAAAATAGAGAAAAATGCAAAATAATACTCTGTGTTGAAACTGTCAATGTTTTATTTACCTACCATTATTTTTTTAATTACATTACAGAACATTTTGAATTTAAATAATAATAAAACATTTAAGTAAATATGTATAGTATATGTATGTATGTAAGATAAGATAAGAAAATTCTTTATTGCACAAAAATGATGTACATAGGCGAACTTAATGCTAATTAGCATTTTCTTCCAGCTAACCTTTGGATATGTATGTACTATGCACTCTATATTTTTATCATATTAGGCATTCCTTTTTTATTGATAATTTTAGGCTAAGTCACAACATACTATTATTTAAATAATTACATACAGATTTTAAATCCAATTAAACACCTAATACGTGGATAATTACAACACGGAAGATCTCGACCAGTAAATGTTCTCGTAAAATATATGTGAATCCGTGAACTCACTGTTCGTCCACTCAGTCTGTGCGGGTGAGGGCTTCTCTGAGGCGCGAGTTTGTGACCGGAGAATCCGAGGCGCTCTCTGTCGCGCGACGCCAGGCGTCGGCGCTCTGAGGGGCGAGAATGCGCGAGTATGGTAGCCAGCGTCAGTGCGGCACTGTCACTGTGAAGTTGGCTGCGAGAGGCTGCAGCGTGTGTTTGATGTCTAGGACGGTGCGAGGGTCCCGTAAGGACGCGGCGGCGTGCGACAGCTGCAGCGCGCATTCCGGCGCGGCGTTCGATGGCAACGCGGTCAGTTCCCGCTCCAACGCCGCCCCCACCGACGTCAGCAGCTCAGAGAAACCCAGGGAGATGGCTGCGCGCCGGAGCCGGTTCAGTTCCTGAAGCAAAGCAGGCGATTATTAACAATCATGCAAAAGTTTAAGGCCCTTATTCATAATGGTCTTTGAGCGCGTCAATAGCTTATCAGACCGATAAGTCTGTTACTGTCTCTTCGTTTGCATGAAAGTGGCTGTGACAAGAATTCTCTATTTGAGCCGCTATAAAATGGCTGGGATTATGAATAAGAGGGTAAGAGTCTAAATGTCTAATAGACACCTATTCACTCTTGACAGACCTGCAGACTTTTTTCGCTTCATTCACTCTCATAACATTCTTCAACTTGCAATTAATCACTATACGCGAGAAAGTAGTATAGTGCGCGTCACGCAAAAAGAACACCAGGAGGCGGTGTGATGGCGCGAGTATTTTGTATGGAAACATCTCTTCCTCTGTTTTTCAGCGTTACTTTTGGTTGACGCGTCTTATAGTAGTAGGATGGCAGCAAGTGTATAAAACATGGATTACCTTGAACAGATGCTGCGTTTTGTCTGGCAGCTTGCGCGCGTGTCGCAGAACTTTCTGTACATCTGCGAGCAGCGCGTGCGTGTGCGCCCAGGCACAGCCGCCGCCGCCGCCGCTGTACGAGCGCCAAGAACGGACGGGGAACGTTTCCACTGATGGACACAGACAATCATATAGGCCCTTATTCATGGCCGCTGCGCGCCAATAGCTTATAAGACCGATAAGTCTGTTGCTGTCTCTTTTCGGTGGCATGAAAGTGACAGTGACAAGAATACAATGGCAGGGATTATGAATAAGAGGGTTATAAGTCAGACCTGTAGATGGAGCCACGGTCGCATAAGTACCGTAGTAGCATGTCCAAGAGTGATTGGACTCCGCAGTTGGTATGGTTATGGTTGGATGGCGCAGTTGGTAGCGTAGCCCCGTATCAAGGGGAAGGTCGCGGGTTCAAATCCCGCTGGAAGAATAATTATCCTTTGAGACATTATAAAATCTTTGTGATTCTCGACTTGTGCGAACCAGCTAAGTAAGCCCGACAGTGACGGGCATAGTATAGTGACAATGGTGTCGATTCTGCTGTTGCATTATCCTAAAATCAGACAGCTCTAAAATTATAGCCGTGCTTGTTGTTTCGGTCTTTTTGAAAGGGATGGCAATATTTTTAGTGCTTTCAAATTAGGAAAATTAAACAACAGAATTGGTACCACTACAGTACGCTATACCTATTACCTTCTGCGCCGCCTTCGTCCGCGGGTCCCAGCTGGTCGAGCGGGCCCAGCCAGGGTGCGGCGGCGGCTCCCGGCCGCATCACGCTGAGCAGGAGACACGAGCGCCGCGCGCGCGTCGCCTCGCACCACGCCGACACAGTGCCCCACCAATCAGAGCCTAGCAGCACTATTGCTGCCATCCCTTCCACCTTCAATGTAAAAAACACTTTGTATAGCTTGCGTTACGCCAAAAGAACACCGGAAGGTGCTATCGCGGGTGTTTTGTACGCGCAAACACGGGGATGTGTTTGCGCATACAAAACACTGTGTTCCAGCGTTCTTTTTAAATGACACGACCAATACCACGGCGACAGTAACCGTAATAATATTTCGCGTACCACTGTACGCGAAATATTACACGATCACACGATCGAATATGGTCTGCGGACCGCGTTCGTGGTCCGGTCGCACCAAGCTCGATCGTCTATTTCTACTACGTCTATTTGCACTTTTCAGTTAACTTGGTATTTTATTTGACGATTTGGTATTTTATTATATTAATCAACTACTATCTATTTTAAAATACTACTTTAACCCTAGGTTAGATAGATCCCTCCCCTCAGGACCTACCTAAGTCTGTACCTTGTTTTTAGTATGTCAGGCCATTTTTATGGATACCCGTGAATTCTCAGCACGGCATCGAATCACCATACCGAAAACGCCTGACGTTACGAAAAACAAAACTAACTAGGTACTACTTACTGATGATCTCTCAGGAGCAGGTCAAGTTTTTTGAGGATGTTAAGTGTCAGTCAGTGTGCCTTGTTCTCACCTTAAGTGCTCCATGTAGCAGGACAGTAAAGCTTGGCACTTTGCTTGGATCTGTGATTTCTTCTTCATTGGTAGATCCATCGTTACTGGAACCATCCTTATAAAAAAGCAGAAAGTTTAATCAATCACATTTTTTCTAGCTTGTAGTGTAGGTCATTTAAATATGGTCAGATAGTTCTGTTGTCTATTTTATCTAAACTATCTTAATATGACAGCACTAAAAAATATATTGCCATCCCTTTCTAAAAGACAGAAATAACCAGGATGGCTATAATTATGCAACAACATAATCGACACCACTGACTTACCTTTGTAGGAGTTTTCGGTTCAAAATTTTCTCTGTTAGCTGAATTGCCTAATTGGATCTGTGGTATGATAAGGTGTTTGCTTACTGCTATAGGCGTGCCTGTAAAATAGTGATAACATGTAAAATCCTACTAATATTATAAATGCGAAAGTTTGTATGAGGAATGCTTTGTAGACTTTGTAGTACATACAATACAAAATATATTTTTTCAGTCGGCTATGAGAATACAATGAGGGCTAGGTCCTTAAATTCATGAGCTTACAATTTTAACACATATTAATATACATAGACAACTTATTTTTACAAAAAAAAATCTAGTTACATAGGTACCTAATTCTTGTTGTGTGACAAATCCTACTACATGAATTTGGCTGGCGAGTGAATGTGACTCGGTGCGGTTCTCGTCCGGTATTGGCTGTGGTGGCGGAAACAGCTGCACATGGCTCTCAAGCTGCCCACATTTGATGGAGCACCAGAACTCTTGGTACTGCTGCTCACACAGTTTTGACATTGCTGCTAAAGCCTGTAAATTCATAAAATAACTTTATTCCTACAATACTAAATATTATACTTGGCACCTAGAGTCACCTAGTTTAGATGTTTCAAAGTGATCCTTGTGATTTTATTGGATAAATATATTTTGACATTGACTTTATAATCCCAACTTATGTTATGTCTGTCTGTCTGTTACGCTTTCCCACTTAAACCTCTCAACCGATTTTGATGAAATTTGGCACAGACAATCTTTAGATCCTGAGAAAGAACATAGGCTACCTTTTATTGCATAATATTCAAATTAAAAGTACGCAGACGAAGTCGCGGGTACCAGCTAGTTTTCATATAAAACAAGATATACTATAACAATTTTGATAAAATACCAAATATTGCTTTTTATTTGTAGGTTTCATGGTAAGAGACGGACATGTTTCAAGTGTTATTTATCTTGACAGATTTACAGATAGATCTGACAGAAATAACATCAGACATTTTCGATTGAAAATGTCTGATGTTGTTCTGTCTATAATTTGTATACAAGACAAGAAAGACATTTCGGATCCGAAATGTTACCAATGTTTTAAAAAAACCCTGTTAGGCTCAACTACTAATACATACTGATTTGTGGCCTTAAACATATCATAGTAAAATCTAATGTTAGGGATACAAAACAAAATGTTTACTCCACTGAAGTCAAACTAATATTATTATGTGATTTGGTCCCTGCATGTTTTTCATAAACTGTAGTAGGTAATACTTATGGACTCAATATTAAAATTTATAAAGGTGAGTTGTGGTCACAGCAATCATACTTACACCAGGCACAGATAACTGATCTGGGCAGTAAATAGTACCCCGCATAACTGCAGTGCTTGTGTTACCATTTGAATTTGTGGACATGTCAATAATCTTCTGGTATAATGGCATTGCTGAAAAAAAAGGTCAAATCACTAAGGTGAACAAGACAATTAATGTTTTAGTAATACACATTATGAATATTAATTCACGAAAAACATATCGTCATGCATATATTGTTATCCCATTGTCATGTACATGTCATAAGTAGGTACATATGTAAAAAGTCACTTGATTACATGCAAATCAGTCTAATTTATATATAATATTCTTTTTTATCTAATTAACCTGTTGTCACCCACTGCTGGGTATAGGTTTCCCCTATTTTGCAACAGTTTTTCTGGTCCTGCACCAGTCTCATTCTCTGTGGTCAGACCACTCCGATGATGTTGTCCAACCAACTGGCTGGTGGTCTGCCTCGCAGTTGTTGTGCATCTCTTGGCCATTGTATTCTATGGTACGTATATAGGTAATTTATGTTAGGAATAAAGTTCAACTTATTGATTTACCTTGTTGGAGACATGGGTCATGGGGTGACACTATTGGCAGAATGTGTATTTTGGCAGGGTATGAAGGTGGCAATGGAAGAGCTTGGACAATACAACCCCTTCCAATCGGACCAACACCAGCACTGCCATCTGTAATCTATTAGAAAATCATTTTGATTGATTAGACTTTGGCAATAAGAGAACAGTAACAATTCTGTTATGATGATTGAGTAAACAAGATAAATCTTACCAGAATGATCTGCACTGGGGTTTGGTATCCCCATTCATTTAAAATCACTTGATTGACTCCAACCAATGCATTCTCAATGCATGTTTTATCACCTTCTTCTAAGTGTGGTAGTTTATTTCGTATGCTATCATAATCTCTTGTGAATGGGACAACAACTGTAAAGGTAATGATAGGGGTCAAGTTTAAAACTATGGCTATATATTTCAGTCCAGAAATAGTAATACATGGCTGTGTGGACACTTTGAGGGTTGGCTATAGCAATCCTTGTACCTGAGTTGAGGGTTGGGGATAGGGGGGATGCAAGTGGGGGTAGATGGCAAGTCTTCCCCTTGAGTCCTTTTTTCTAGGAAATGAAAAAAAAAAATTTAATTTTTCAGGTAAGTTACTAGTTAGGTTAGGGTTTTTTTTTTTATATGAAAAAAATTGGTATTAATATTTCATCTCTATGACAAAAAGACTCAAGGGAAGGAATTCTCATTAGGTTAGTTATTTTTTTTTTTTTTTTTAAAGTGAAGAAATTTGAAGGAAATTTTTTTCATTTCCTAGAAAAAAGAACTATAGGGAAAGACTTGCCATCTACCCCCACATGCTTTCCCCCTATCCCCAACCCTCAACTCAGGTACCAGGATAGCTATAGTTTAACCCACTTTGATAAGGTTTATAAGTTTTTATTAAAAACCATGATTTAGGTAAGGTAGGTACT
The DNA here is from genome assembly GCA_963576535.1 of Plemyria rubiginata. Lineage (NCBI taxonomy): Eukaryota > Metazoa > Arthropoda > Insecta > Lepidoptera > Geometridae > Plemyria > Plemyria rubiginata. The sequence continues at coordinate 7,030,713 of OY754908.1, read as the reverse complement.
TCACCTTCATATCCAGATGAAAATGTCATCAGTGCAACGTACTCCAACTTAGCATGTACATTCAAGTGATCCAAAAGAGAGTTTATTGCAGCAGATGCAATCGTGTGCCTCGTATGACTTTCAGTAGCATCTGGTAAAGGAACAGGCCGCAACATCGACAGCGACATATCGAGTAATAATAGAGTAGGCATTATGATACAATGTCACAAAACCGTCTTAGATTACGGGAATAATACAGGGAATCTCATATGTGTACAAATAAAACAATGAAATGCCGTTCGTTTCCGATGCGCCAAATCCAAGAGTTTAATAAAAAACTGCCGAATGCCGAATCAAAACAAACAACAACATGAACAACAGCACAAGACAGTCAGTAGAAAAGTGACATTTTTGTCAAATCATTTCATCCAAGTGTCAATCTGACTATTACTTTGACGTTGACAATCAAATGTAGCAAGCAAGGAATTTGGATACTACGTACCAAGGAATATAGATTGTACTTGTATTCAAATTCCTTGCTACGTACAGGACAGCAAGCCAAAGAATTTGAACACAAGTACAATCTATATTCCTAAAAAGTAAAAGTTAGTGCATAAGCCCCCAGATAACCAAGAAATATAGGTATTCAAATTCCTTGGAGATAACAACTTCGCTACGATTTTTTCAGCTAGCGATTAATCGCTACAACCGCGAAACCGCTTGAGACGCACACACCACGATTAAAAATCGCGAAACGACCCGCAGTTTGAAGATGGATTTCAAGGTAATAGCCTTATAGCAGTATGTGTTGTTGCTGTGTTATCTAAGAAATAGAAAAAGAAGACGTCAACGCCAATTTCGAAAATATTGGATCCATCCACTTACTGGGAGTAGATTTGATAAAGGTTTCTTTCATAAAAAGTATCAAAGATTTAGATACCATCCTGATACATTTTTTAATTACTATAGGATGTCAGTAGCCAGCTTCAATAAGATTTTACAAATTGTGCGTCCATACATCACATCTATGGATACAAAATATCTCCAAATTTATCTCCAAAGAGAATTATAATCTCTGGATTGTCTATACCTCGCGGTTTTAAAACCAGTCGCGGGAAAAAACCGCAGGTGCGGCTGCTTGTATTAGTTTTCTAGGGGCACAAATTCACGCGATTAAAGTAGGTATTGCTATTGCAAGTTAATGCTATTGTTGTTGTTGTTGTTGTTTTATTTTCTCGCAATCGTATTTAAAAGTACAGTGTAACACACGGCGCTAAAATCCCATTGTAACTCGGTTGCTATTTCCTACCTTGCTAAAAAAAAAAAAAAATCGGTAGTGAATCTACCACTAGGTAAGTCCGATAGTTAGGCATCTCGCTACTAAACCCTGGTATACAATGGGTAATTTTAGCCCCTTGTATTACAGAAATGTACCTAGGTACTATAGCACCGATTAACTATCGATCGGTATAACACCGATAGGTAGGTAGTATCCAAATTCCTTGGGTGAATCCTACTCGATTTACGATTAGGTAGGTATGTAGGTACCTAAACTTATTTATCTAATTAAAAAATGGAAGATAATGTTGACAGTAACAAAATCTTAGAAAGCAACGATGATTCGGAGGAATTTGAATTCAAATACAACTTTATCAACACTCCTTGGGATGACCGTTCCAATGAAAGCAAAGTTGGAATTGTAGCTTTGCTCATCGCTATTTTCATTGCGACAATGGCATGCATTGCCAACAGCTTCGTTATGCATTACACAGGGTTCTCCAATAGCAACACGAATCACAGCGAAATAAGCTGCTTCAGAGTGAAAATAGAGGAATATCGCTATGTGGCAAGAATCCATTCTGTGTCATCCAAGGAGTTGTTATGCGTGGGTGCGGTAGTTAGCCCGACTTCAATATTAGCTAGTGAGATCTGTGTGAAGTCTGGACCTATACGACTTTTAATAGGAAGTCCAACAGAGTAAGGCTAACTGCATAACTTAAACATAACTTAACTAGTGCATACCGTTTTTACAGCAGATACCTAGTTCACCTGAGTTGAACGGTATCACTATGTCGATCGCTTTTTAGATCCCTCCGTAAAGGTAGAAGAGAATAGGTAGATAGGTATACCTAGTAGAGATAAACCATTCTAAAAATGCACGCCCCTCTACCTGCGTTTGCTTTGCTTTTGTGGGTGAAGGCAGGTAGAGGGGCGTGCATTTTTAGAATGGTTTATCTCTACCTAGGTGTAGGTGAGGCCGAACTATTTCACAAAAGGCTCTAGGTACTAGGTCTATTTTAGAAGCAACTACCTAGTTGCTACTAAAATAAAAATATACTAAGTGGATAGGTATATGAATGTTATTTTATTTCTGATTTTAGTCCACACTGCAAGAAAGGGTTCACAGTGGACACTATTGAGCCAGTGAGCCACGATGGCGTCGTATCCCAGAAACTGGTGCTGTTATCAAGTTTCGAAAACATGGAACAATGTACTTCCGTTGTCCGCATCGGAACATCCTTAGATTGGCAGTTGAAGGTTTATATAATTGGAAGGCCTCTGAGTATTGGCAGGACTTTGTCGCGTCAGCTTGTCACGTTAGCAGGAAAGGATTTCATGGCTTCGGGCGGGATGAAAAATTTAAATGTTGATAATATGACTTGCGTGAAGGACCTGGCTCCGTGTCCTGTGGGGGTTGGAGACCTTCTGGTGCAGAATGGAGCCCTGTTTGGGTTGGCTGCGACGAGTGTGCATTCCTCCGGTAGAAATAAGGTAGCATGCTTTGCTGATTTGGAAGTCATTCGGAGTAAGCTCAAAAATTTGGATGCTACAATAAAAGTGTGATATCTGTCACCATAAATTATTTACCTGCTGAGAGACCTAAGTTAGTTAGTCAGACAAATGTTTAGTAGGTACTTTAGGTAGACCTTAGTTATTATACCTGCACCTACTACACATTTGTAGCAGAAATTGGCTTTTAAAAAATGCCACACACACAAAACTGAAATTTTTGATTGAACTTTGAATGATACGTCCCAACGTGGCATCTTTGCAGTAGTTAGTATTCCATACATTACAGGTAGAAAGAATATACATAATTGTCAATAATTTGGTCGAATTATGATACCTAAACGTATCAACAAAAGCACATGACCTACAAAAAGATGAGTCTTTCCAACTAGTACTGTCTACAAAAAACCAACGTAGGTCCCTAATATTTAGGTAAGCGATTTCCCTAATCCTAAAAACGTAACATCTCCACTCGTACTAATTACCTATGGTTATAATTTTTTATTTTACTTGCAGAAGGCCAATTATTTTATAAATATTAGATGACCCACCGTTTCAAATAGTCCGAGAATGAAGATATTTCCGGCGATGTCGCCTGGACATCACATGTAGCGAACCCAGGTCCATCTCCTCAGGTTCTATGAACTGCTTCCAATCCCCACTGCTTATATACAACGCCAGTATCATAGCTAACGCCAGTACTACGCAGATCGCCAGTCCATTATTAAACTTATTTAATCCTTTCACTGTCTCTTTAACGGGTAATTTCTTGGATGACATCTTTGGAGATGGAAGGGGATTTGCCGAGGCCACCTTGGGATAAAAACAGGTTTAGGTCAATGATACTGAAGCTTATCATGAGCCCGAAGAAATTAACTTATAGACATTATACCACAGTGCGTCTATTTGTCTTGAAGGAATGCTAACATTTTTTATTTGCGTTCTTTGGTTTATTATAAGCAAGGTAACAGGTGTCACAGGTGGAGAGCTAAACATGATATGTGACCTATCAAATACTGAATAAAAAAACGTTAAATTATAGTGTAGGTACAACGTTGTCAGCCAGTCACTTTTAGGAGAAGCGTTTAAACCTATACACGAACGTACGTTCATTTAATCCATTTGATAAGGTCGTCGCGGAAAATTATAATAACCCATTATGATCTCGTCATACGGTCGATTGGATGTCAAACGTTGAACTGTGATTTTCCACGGGATTAAGTGCTGTCACCACAACTACATTGGTGTACCTACCGAAAAGGCTGTGGCGTTCACAATTAAAATGTTAATTTGTGTGGTCTATATCAGTGGGCCGCGCGTCATAGGTGCTCCAGGATCGTAGTTAGACTCAGAACATTCTAGATACATAGATAGATAATACTTTATTGCATACCACATCATAATTAGGTACACATAACAGAACAAAAAATCTGTGTGACATACAATGGGCGGTTTTTTTTGGTTTTGCGCTGCTAAAATCATATTAATTGATAATCCTACTATAATATCATGCGTAGCAGTTCACGTAGCACAACCGACTGCTACCGCGTAGGCTACCGCGTAGCAAATTATCGCGTAGCACTTATGTGTAGCTCTGCCTCTGCCTATGAATAACTTTGAACTATTGCCACCAACTTCTGAGCCGGTCTGAAGTTAGCTGTTTGAGGAATCATCCATTCACTACTGGCCATATTATATGCACATTAATGCACATATATGTGACTAACTTCAGACCGGCTCAGATAAGGCACTGGCACTTGGTGGCACTGTACCATTTTATCATTTTTGACGTAAGTAGATAGACCATTTTATGCATTTTCTATGTTCAGTCTTTAAAATATCCTACTACGACCTCAGTGGCGCAGCGGGCGAGAGTCCGCCTGCGACGCAGAGGTTGCGGGTTCGATTCCCGCCTCGGAACAAATTTGTGTATGATCTGCAGAAATTTGTTCATTGGTCTGGGTGTTTTCTATGTATAATAAAAAATATCTATCTATGTAATTATATAATGTATTAAATATATCAGTTATCTAGTACCCATAACACAAGCTTTAGTAGCTTACTTTGGGGCTAGATAGTGCTGTGTGGATTGTCCAGCATTATTTATTTATTTATTTATTATATCTAATTCTGTTCCTACGAATTATTAAGTTCAGGGTAGCGTTGATTTTGAATATTTTATAGTGCCGGAATGGTTTTACCGATTCATGTGAAAATTTGAATAATCTTAATCATTATTAAGTACTTTACTTCCAGTTGCATAGCCACCATCCAGTGGCAAGTGAAATCTAGTATTATATTTATAAGCAAAGTCCTACCCCTTTTGGTCCTGAATACTCCTTCTGGGTCGGTACTATGCTATGATATACTTATGTTTATGTACGGTTCTGCCATGTATGCATGGTGCCGTTGCTTTCATCAGCCAACGACAGCCAACCTCGTCTCAAATGATAATGGATGGATAATTAAAGCACTTATGAACTAAGCTAAAATTCAGTAGGTAATTCTGTGGAACACAAAATGTAGCCTACATTAGTTATTGTCTTAGAGATGTTAGGTTTATACCTCAATGGGGAATTCCGTCAGGCTCGTGCAATTTAATTAAGACGCAGACTGATGCTAATCGCATACAACCAAGTTACAGAGACTACCATTGTAAGGGCTCAGCAACATTTTCATTTTTATCGAACCCGTTTTCCTACCAAAATTTTCGCCAGCAGAATTAGGTTCACTTATGTATAGGTAAGATACATTTCGTTCTGTGTAATAAAGAATTTTCTATCCATCTATCTAAAAATATAATTTATAAACAAGTTTTCGTACTTTCGGTAGGAGAACTTTTTTTAATAAAAATGTAAACCTGTTTAGCGCTAATACCTATACCATGTTTGCATGTAGCGACTAGCGAGGCGAGTATCACCTCTGACCACGCGTCCGTGTTCACTGGTTGGCTGATAATGTCAAAATACCGTGGTGGGAGGTGCTACTTGCATCGCTACTAAGCGGTGCGAATGGGCTATTAGAGCGTCTTCTTTGTAGGAGACTTGCTCGATGACGCGACGCGTGTTTTTTAGCTTACACGCGGAAAATACGCTCTATATAATATGTATACCTACCCACCTAATTAGGAAAATTACCTTTGTCAAAACAGGAAGATATTATTTATAGGTAGGTAGGTACTTACTATTTACTCTATGATTGTGTTGAGCAATTGAGCATGTCTAATAACTGTAAACTAATATCATCATCGCTTTTCAATCACGGACTGTAGGCTCAGTCTGGTAGTATCATGAAAGTGGAAATTACATTACATAGGTACCTATATATACAAGTTTACTTTTTTGATTTAAAATGTGAAGTACATATGTATGTAGTTGTTTTGTTATTTTTGTTGGATCTTCGGCTTCTTTTGCTGTCGTTTTTTGTGCTTGTCAATTATGAAGGTAGAATAGAAAAATCCAGTTTTTTCTCTTTTTTCCAACTATTAGAGTAAGTTATTAAAGTATTGTCATTTAGACATTTTATAGCTACTTACTTACGAGCTTATCTTTTTTTATGTATTTATTAATGTAATATATTTCAAGGTATGTAGACTTCGATTTCTTTTATCTTCTACAAAATAATTAAATGCCAAACATAGACATAAAAACTCCTTGCTGCTTTGCTGAGCAGGGGTTTTATTCCTCCTTTGTTTATTTTAGAAAGAAGAAAGAAAGAAAATACATTTTATTTGTGGTCTGGGTCGCGATCGAGGAATTTGAATACAAGGTCGCGATATTGGACGCGCACTACAAGGAATTTTCTTTTTCTTGATCGGTCGCGATTTTTCTTGTTCCTAGGTTGCAGTCACTGATTATTCACTGACCTCAAAGGTCAGTGTCTGTATCACACACTAGTTGCGACCCGCGGTTTTACCCGTGCATATTTAAATCCCGGTATTTCCACGGGATAAAAAGTAACCTATGTGCTATTCCAGACTATAGTCTATATCTCTGCCAAGTTTCATCCAGATCCGTTCAGCCGTTCGCGTGAAAGATTAACAAACATCCATCCATCCATCCATACTTAACAAACTTTCGCGTTTATGATAATATTCCTTGGTTGCGATCACACACTAATAGGGATGCTATTGCGATGCAGGAGATCAAGTTACATTGTCGTACGGTAGCAAGCATTGTCTTTGTAGTATCTAAATAAAAATAAATAATAATGCCACACAACATCATCTAGCCATAAAGTAAGCTACTCAAAGCTTGTGTTATGGATACTAGATGACTGATATATTTAATACATTATATCCTTACATAGATAGATATTTTTTATTATACATAAACACCCAGACTAACGGAACAAATTTCTGCAGATCGTACACAAAATTGTTCCGAGGCGGGAATCGAACCCGCAACCTCTTGCGTCGCAGGTAGACTCGCCCGCTGCGCCACTAAGGTCGTCCGAGGAATTCCTTGGTCTTTGCAGCAAAACGGCAACCGTCAACTCGTAGTATTCAACAAGGAATATTAGATATACAAATTCCTTGACTCTGGTTGTCATAGAATGATAGCTTGCCTGACTATAATAGCTTGCCTGAGCCTCTGAGGGCCGTAATTCTCCGTGATTACAGGTGTGCCTAACGTGTAGGTAAACACAGGTTTACCCAAGGATTTTAATCTTTGGGCTTACCTATGATGACGGTTTGACTCATTATGTTCTTCATAACTAAACGCCATTTTTAATAGGCTCTCTCTAAACCAACTTGATTAGTGATACTTTCTTACTGTAAATTAATAAATCTAAATAATAATAAACACATAATGTATGTGAATGAATTTTTAGTGGATTTTGCACGAAGCACTAACAAAGCTTGTAATATGGAAATCAGATAGAGCTACATAGACTTTTTTTTATAAATACTTTCTTGTAATATATTTTCATCACACAAATCTTTATTCTGGGTGGGGATCGAACCCGCACGGCCTTCAGCGCATGCAGACGGAAGAGCTACTACTAACTGCAGGCCTATTGGCTATCTTTTACAGTGACCGTGACTAACTGGCTTCGGTTGTACACCGAACTTTCATTCATTCATTCACGACGATGTCATCGAATATTATACGGCTAAGTTTAGTAATACTTTTTGATTATTACAGTACTATATTTTAGGATAATTTTGTTTTAGGCGGTTTATTACCTATAACGGCTTCGGTGCCTATCAATAATATTCATTAAACACTGCCTCGGAGTAGTGTCTTTGACGAATAGGTAATGTCATCAATTTGTTGTCCACTATGCGTAGACAATCGCAATCTCTAGTCAAAATAGTGTTACGGTGACTAACAAATTGGGGTCGGTGACTGACGTTGACGATTCGTCAATATCAAAACACTTTGACGAGTGATCTTCACTAGGAGATATCCACCGAGATAGCCAATAGGCCTGCTGAGCTGTGAGGGAGGGCTGTCGCTTAATTATTCATAACCTTAGTTTTAAACGTTTTTTATACGACCAAGTAAGCAAGCAAGTGTAAGGCCCACCAGATGGGAAGCGGTTACCGTAGCTTATGGACGTTTGCTACACGCGCGCTGCTGACCCGTTATATACTTTAGAACGCCTTTTTTGAAGAATCTCATGCTGTATTCATAAATAATATAGCATTAGGTAAGATTTAGTACTTAGGGAGAAGAGTCTAGAGAATTGTTAAGAATATTCTTTACAAATTTCACAGCAAGATGAATGAGAGAATTATCATAATCTACGTAAACAGTTCACCTGATGTAAAATATCTAATTTGGAACGATCATCGTCCCTTTGTTCAAGGAATAAACAAAGTTTAGATTATACATAATTAAGTATTTTCATTTAAGTGTTTTGTATGATAGCGGGGTGGGGTGAAAGAAAATGTCTAAGACATATTTATTATATTATTTAGACAGTACCTAGAATATTTCAATTTTTTCGAGCTTCAATTCGTGAAGGTTCAACTCAATCCACGGGCCTGTTCTTCGATATTTCCAGCTGTATTTTCGTGCAGAATTTAAATAGGTGTTTGATCCTTGCTATCTTAAAGCGTTTTTCTCAGTGAGTACGTAAATGCTCGCTCAAACGGGAAGGAAATTTCCTCAGGGATTATAGCCGATTACCGGATAATAATGACCTATAGGATGATCAACTCGGCCTTTTAATATTGATGAGACGGTGATTCTCAATAAAAATATTAATTGCTGTCTCCATCTCGTAAACCATTCGACGAGACAACTAGGTACTACATAACCTGCTATGTATTTACAAAGAGTAGAATAATATTCATGTGTTAGTATCCCTACTAGTTTGTGATATAATACTAGATATTCTTTTATTTATTATTTACTTTAAGTAGATACCTACCTACAGCATATGCACAGAGAAAACAACAAAAATATAGAGCGTTGTATAGTTATGGTATGGTCAATTATATAGGAACGGTACATACAAAGGTACATTACGGGCAGATACCTAGGAATATAAACACATATCTAGCTTAAAGAATAATAATGCAAATACGTATTAAAATCATTTGTTTACCGTGGTACCATTAGACAGTACCTACCATCGATGGTACTGTGGCATTTTTTATTTGCCGTTGTTCCATTACATCGATGGTACCATTGCAAACAATACTTTATGTTAACCGTGGCCATTTACGAAATTTACGATCAAGTATATGGGTAACAAACAATCTTAACATATTCAACATATAACAAAATATATCAGATTAATTGATTGAAGCAGGAAATAAATAATTACCAAACGCTTACAAATTTGACCGTCATTTTTTACAGACTTCGCGCGATGTTTAGTGTATTATTTTTTTATGTGTAGTCACACTCAAAAATGCTGCAAAGAAAATGTTTGAGAAAATACCTTATTAAATTATGAGATGCTTTAATCATAATTTGCATACACATTACAAAAGATACTTGTTTCTCACTCAGAAATATATTAGCCATTCAGAGGAACGAGGGGGGTGATGATCTTTTATTGCAGTTTGATGCAGAGTTTAATTGAACATCTGCACGTAAAGCGTTGCACATTGCACAGTATAATGGGTAGTTTTTATTCGAGAGCAAAACCTCCGCCGGATTAATCTAGGTACCTTTCCAAAGGTACATAAGCGTCCGATCTCCGTATCGTCGGATTATCCTAGGTAAAGTCAAAGTCAAAATATATTTATTCAATAAAATCACAAGGACCATCTTGAACCGTCTTAAAACTAGGTGACTCTAGTGCCAGTTCCACGCGACCAACACCACCTTTGCCTATGAGGTTGACCAATATACTTTTCACCAAAATACTTTGTCTTAGTCATGGTTACAACTTAACATCAGATTGACCATCTGCTTCTTCCATCATTCCAGTAGCATAAAAAAGGCTGTCGACTGTCAAACTTTCGATATTGTTATAATTAAATTATAATATTGCGCACCATCTGCACTTATTTTCTCTCTTCTCTTAGGCCGGGCATACAAGAACAGCTTGCAGTCGATTGCTCTCGCGCATAGCTACATCCGGCCGCGCTCTTTATTCCCGTTTCTCGAAATCCATGATGCTACTAATTTGAATTAAAATTGAAATTCCGAACTGCTCGAGCAGATAAACCGACTGCAGTGAACCAACGAGAGTTATCAATGGCAGCTTCAAACTGTTGACCCTGACTGCAAGAGTGGTCCGTGTATGTTGATTACTGGCATAACCAGTAATAACATACTGGCATAGTCAGTAATCAACAAACACGGACTTGCCAACTGTTCGTGTATGTCCACTTGCCCAGCATTATACTGCCCCGAATGAATGGATGATGATGTTTTTCGGCTGTTTGTCTATAAACTAGTACCTAGTGCTTGTAGATGTAATATGAAGATTTTGTGACCTCCTGCCTGTTGGTGTAAGTGAAAATTGTAAATTAATAATGAATAATCCTAACCTAAAAGTTTAAGAGTGAGATCTTTGCGTGTGGCTCGTCCGCGTATGTGAGGCATGTATATGCCTCAAGTTGCTGAACACAGGGCAGTGCATCGTACAGTATGCTTGGTTATAAGGTTATGGCTAACTACTAAACATCACGTGTATCGTCGGCTTATTGTTAGAAGTCACTACAAAAAGTCAATAACTACCTTTATTGGACCGGCGCACCCGCCTGAATAAGCTCTACAATAATCAAAAACCCATTTATTTCTAGCTATTCTAGTTTCGCCGATATGGCACCTGTTTAAAGTCATTATTCAACATAATTGGCGTAAATCAAAATTTCAATTGCGTTTTGCCGCACTTTTAGTTTTGTCGCTTAGTGACTTCTAGCAATAAGCCGACGATATGCTTGTTACACTAATAAAGTACTTGGTATAAAAATAAAAATAGAACTAAGACTTATATTTTTAAACTGGTGTTTAATGTTTATCTGCCCTCTGAGTTCATCCATCAAAGATAAGATCAATCAAAGAAAATTAAAGACTTTTTAAGTTGTAATCACCAGGGGTTTTTATTTCAATATTAGCACTTGGTTTTGATCAACACCCTAAAACCACTCAAAGGGTTCATTCTCTTTGTGATTGTGAAAAAAATATTATCCTCCGAAGGAAAAAATATTTTCTGAATGTATATAAAAAGATGTTTTTATTTTGTTTATATATCACTGGATTCTGAATGGGCATAAGTGAAAGTTTTAGAACAATGATGCGGGCTAATTTCATTCACCCGGAACCATATATATTTCTAAACCGATTACTTGGTAGGTAGAACATTCATGTAGGTGAACTTAAGGTGAAGACAAGAGCTCTTTGACTCTCGCTCGCACGTTTTGACTTGTTGAAGGATATAAAATCACTAAACCAATTTTCGAAAAATCAAAAACAACCATTTAATGTGCAATCACATTACGCACAGTTTAGTAAAAAAATCATTTTGATCGGTGCAAGGTTTCCTACGTAAAAGTTTGCTTGTCTAGTTTTCGTACATAAGCAAACTTTTAAGTAGGAAAACTTGCATCAATCAAAGTCAATTTTTTACTGTGTGCAATGTGATTGCACGCAAAATGGTTGTTTGCGATTTTTCAAAATTGTATTTAGTGATTTTATATCTTTCAAAATGTCGAATCGTGCGAGCAAGAGAAACATTAGGTGTTGTCAACGCCTTAAACGTACCAGTTGCCTTCAGGAAGAGTGCTTCGTTTCGACACTGGCTCACGAGCTCACGTACAGGCCTTGAGAGGTCATTGTCGACTGATGATCGATAATCATTACCTCATAGACACGCATAAATATAGGTACCGAGTGTGTCATGTGGCAAACGTTGGTGGTAACTATCTATTTACGACTAATACGACCGGTTTCTGAAAGCTCGATCAAAACTTATCGGCTGTCAAGCCACTTGATATTTTAGGTTTTACTTCAAATTAGATAGAGATAGCAACTTGACAGCCGATTAGTTTTAATCGAGCTTTCAGAAACCGGACGTCAGTTATCTTTTATTTTTCGATAGCGTTAAACTGAAACTGCGCCACAAATGATTTCTGGGGATCAAAGTCGTGACGCGGTAATTCTCTACGATGTCTTCAGTACCAGGTTCCGACTTAAGATTCTTTGAGGATATCTAAGGAGGGTCTGAGTTACATCTAAATATTAAATTTGGCATTAAAACCACATTTGGCAGAAGTATTCCATACGTGACAGGAAAAAGACTAGAGAAACAATCAAAATTTCACTCACGTGTTTAAAACGTGCTGATGCTGTGTATTTTTTATAGCGCAAGCAGTGTTACGAAAACTACTAGTATTTTAAAATCAGTACACTAGCTACATAATCAGTTTGCTGCGTCAGCAATCGGGTTATTTCCGAACGAAGTAAATACTGATTCTGTTAAGCGTTGAGGGTTCAAAAGGAGTCTCTTTGAGGTGCACCTAAATCCTTTCGCCACACTGTTGAAAGAATTGTGACATGACAAGAAGAAAAAGAACATGTTTGCAAACTGACACTTCAAACAAGAACATGGACCACAAATAGTTACATTGGACGTCCCACCCTTATGTTTGCATATAGAACTGTAATAATAATTAAGTGAGATAGGTAGATAAACTCATTTTATTCCAATGTTTATGTTTATGAACGTTTTCATTTGCTCAAGCGCCGTGCTCGTAAAGTTAAAGTTAAGAGCGGTATTTATTTTATGCTAAGAACTCGAACTGAACTTTACCAGGAATATTTATTTTGTTTGCAATAATTTTATTAAAACAACGATTCTGCACGTTTTTCGAATTACTAAAACAAAAAAGTTTGCATCGAAAAAATATCCTAGAATGTAGAGTTGAACTATCTGTGTTCAGATTCGAAGTGTATGGGGCGGTGCCTACAAGCACAAGTTGTTGTCGTAATCCAATGCTATAATGGACGTGCTATGACGTAATGTGATTGTTATAAGGAGAAGCGGTTACCGCTTCACATCAAGTCTGCTGTAGCTTATTTCATAAATCATGGTAAATGTCCCGTTTTAAGTGGAAATTATAGTTTTAAGGTACTAACGGCCGAACACTCAAACGCAACTCATATTTAAGCACGTCTCATGTGACGAGTTTTTGACGGAATTTCATTAAAAACTGTCAAAAAACCACGACTTGAGACGTGCTCAAATCTGAGTTGCGTTTGAGTATCCGGCTGTTAGTCTACTAAAATATACTTCATGTCACTCTTTCTAAACTAACTTCTGGTTTCTGAAAGCGCGATCAACACTAATCGAGTGTCAAGTCACTTGCTATCTCTATCTAATTTGAAGAAAAAGATGAAATAGCAAGTTACTTGACAGCCGATTAGTGTTGATCGAGCTCTCGGAAACCGGGGATAAAAGTGGAAAAAGTGAAGTTGCCTTGCCTGGCATGACCAATAAAATGATTGAGTTCTAATATACTCTCATAGATGCCTATATAAAATGTAGGTTCTTAAAGTAATGGCCGAGACTTCCTCCACATCGCTCAGCATGCAGATAAGCCTGTATCAGTTTAAACTATGATTTATTTCACGAAAAAGGGATAAATCCCTACTTCAGTAACGAAGGTAAGCTTTTAACTTGTGATGTAAATCACTTTTATCGCAATTGTTGCCGATACTTTTATGGACTTATCCTCTGGACATGAGCAGGGTTAGTCTGTTATCTAGTGCGAGAAGTACAGATTATATTGCGATCTTAACCTCACTTCAAGACGGGTTGTGTAGGTAATTTATTACCAGAGGAAATAAAGCTGAAAATCACTAGGTAAGGATATTGAGATAATTTTATAGTAAAACTATGTAAGTACCTCTTTACTTTAGTAGATAACGATTCTTGGAAAGTACTTAGGAATATCACTTAACAATTTTTTTTTATGAAATGGTCAATCTTCAGTTTTATATTTCTTTTCCGCAAATTTTATTAACGCAACCGTCGGAAAGAACTGGAGAAGGCCTTTACCCGTGTGGGGTCCTAAACTAAGAAACGTTAATAACAGATTAACAAAAAGAAAATATTCTAATAATGATAATACATTGCAAGGTAATAAAATATTTAATATAAATAAATAAACAAATATAATTCAAAATTACATCTTAAAACGTTAAAAATAATATGTTAATTTTTTTATAATATTATTATGCACGTGTGTATGAAATTGTGTCATTAACAGGCTTTTTTATATAATTTTTAAATTAAACTTCAAAAGTCAGTGCGTGATTGGTTTCCAATATTTTAGATAGGTATATGGATTATCCCGGAAAAGGGTCTTCCCGAAAATACTTTGTACAGGATGTATTTAATTTTCCACTTCCTTGGTTTAGGTATTCTGTACGTCTCATGTTATATGAAGTTGATGGCAGAAAATTAATATAAAAATTGAAGATGATGACGGTTGTGGGGGCGGTCATTCAAAGAGTGACATGAATGGTGTTGGCGCATGCGCGCAAGGCCACCTCTCAGCAAGATATAAGCACGAAGTCCGAAACCACTGCCACACAACTTTGGCGTGCCTAAACCATCCGAGAGAAGGCGACCAACACTTAACTATTTTATTCTAAATTTACAAAAAATCCGACTAGTAAGTTCAGTAGTGAGTTGTGACCGAGTTGTGTGGAGTGCACGCGTATTCAGCCCCCCTGAACATTCTCCGCGAACTTTCAGTTAGTTGTTGGGAAGTTTTTGGCGGCGCCGCACAACTTGCTGTTCCGAGGTGAGTGACTGCTATATTTCTAACTTATTACCGATAAAACACCCCTGAAGATTATAAAATTTTAGAGAAAGTGTTAAACTTGTTTTATGACGGTATTTATTCAAATTAAGAACTTTACCTACTACAATGAACATATTATACCTAATAGACGTACATACATGTACAATCTAATTTTATTTTGTTCTATACACCAAAATTTATTTTTATACCTAACAATAGTTATTCGAAAATCTAAGATTTGTGTTTTTTCGTTAACTTAATAAAACACAAGGGAGTAAACAACATAATAATATATGTATAAGTATTTCCCGCAACATCTGCTATCGGTAAAACTTTATTTCCACCGTAACACTCTAATTAATAACGCACTAAATATTTTTTAATTTAAATGTTTGAAATCAGCAATCAACATCAGTGAGTTTTTATAAGACAATATGAAAAAAGTTGAATAAGACACATCAATATCTTTTTGTTTAGTATGTTTAACTACCTGTTACATATTATCATTATTATTATTTGTACTGTATTTTTTAAGATAGTACAACAGTCAATAAAAAATATTTGGAATTTACAAGTACATTAAGTAGATGCTTTACCTATACATACGCAATCACAGTCTTGCGAGAAAAATCAATGATTATCTTCAAATATTCCTTCTACTAAAATCTTGTCTGTTTTGTTGACTGTGTATGTTTGTATTATGCTTCAAAAACTTGACATGTTTTTGAGCACCTTTAACTTTAGGAATTATCGTATTTGCCTATTCCAGCGTACAAAATACGAATCAGCAAATTGGGTTAGAGGTGTTATGAAACAAGGTGTAGAGTGGTAGGTACGATCCGGCGCAATTTCATAACTTTCCTTGTTACTGTCATATCTACAGGGAAATTGGGCTTAGTTCAAATACATTTTATAATACTTCAGAGGCTGTTTTAAAAAGAGTGAAGCAAAAAAAGTTACTCAGGAGATAGTATCCCAAAGTAATTTACGAAAAAGGCGAATTGCGTAGTTTCTTGAGTGTTTTGAGAAGTTTGTCATAATAACAGTTAACTTCTTAGATATATGGATCTACTTATGTTTTATTCACATTGATTTCCGAATACAACTTACATCTAGACACAGAATTCATAATTTTGTCGGTAACATTGTATGAACTCGTTAAACCATAGCTAATCTCCCCGTGAAGAGCTAGTCCGTCTAATCCAAAGGCTTTCCTCATGGCTTAGGTCTGACCGCGACTCTATTCTACAAATACGAGTATAGGTATTGAGTATAGAGTACCTCTAGATGTAAGGCTAGTCGCACACTTATTCGGTAGCATTGTAAAAGCCATCAGGCAACCACCAATCATCACAGATAATGTTGGTACAATATAAGAAAAAATTGGTCTTACACGAGTGACTTACATCAGCAATCATGTTTACACATAGGTCACAAGTAGGTAGTTTCGGCGAGTTCGCGTGCCGCAAGTCTTAATACCACTCATAAAACGACTAGGCAAACTCGATATGCTAAACTAACAAAACCTATCCTCTATATAAATATTATCTAGGAATTGCCCAATAGCAAATTATTAATCGGAACATGAATATACCTAATAGAACTTACGCACTGTGACACCTACGAATAGAACCTACAATAGACGTTGCTCCTAAATCGATTAAAAATAGGCTTACGATTCTAAGATGAAGTTGATAGATAACACAACGAATTTGAATTGTTGAAGGTTCAAATTGTTGAAAATTGTCTATCCACAGACCATTTATGTTATTTGTATGTGATATAAAAATGAATCCCTATTTCCCTTGGTCACGACATTGCATCACGCGTGAACGGCTGGACCGATTTTGTTAATTCTTTCTTTGTTGTGTTTGCTATTGTAAGTAGAAGGTTCTTGCATTAAAATAAAATAAGAAGATGGCGCAAGAAAATAAAGTAAAATAAAAAACATTATCCCATACAATATGTCCACGAGTTTCGTAACTGTCAAACATGTTAGGCGGTACGAAGTTCGCGGGGTCAACTAGTACCTAAATTAATAAAAAAATCTGTATAATTATTCCACAACTTAATGAATAAACTTGTAATTGCTTCAACTGCCTATTTTCCACGTACACAAAATGAGGAAAGCGTCTATTAATTTTGAAGATCTTGTCTCAATATCAATCTTCAGTTTACTTATTAATATTTTAGGTTGCTCGGGGCGGCTTTGATGCTATTAATCGCAAATGAGAAATAATTAAAAAATATCAGATCATCACGCTTTGAATATACTACCTAATAGCAGAATCTAAGCCGAAATCATATCTTTTAAAACCTACTGATGCACGAGAGCCATGCGATGAAAAAGAGAAGTTAATTTTAGCAAACGATAACACTGGGCCCGTACCACCATCCCTTGAAGCATTCTTAAATATTTTAATATTACTTTTATGTCAATATCTTATATCAACTGCATAGAGTCGGCTTTATGATCAAAAAGTAAAGTATTATTGAAATAAGAATGCTTTAAGAGATGTTAGTAGTTTCACAGCAGAACTCAAAATAAAACTTTAAAATACATGAAGATGTTAATATGTCAAAGAAATCAATCTCAGTTAAACCTTTATAGAGTGTTGGTAATTCTGGTTGTTCCATTGTTCCATTACTTTATCGCATTTCCAGTTGATTTACTCTAGTAGGTATACCAACAAAAAAATAATGTAGCACTAAATCACTATCATTATCTAACAATTGAATTCAATAAATAAATTATATGTAAATAGTAAGCTTTTTAAATATACAGGTACTTAAATATACAGTTTCAAAGAAACATGCAGCCTATTCACAGTTCATGTAAGCATATCATAGAAGTATTTTTATGTGACTTCTTCTTCTTCTTCTAATTTAAGAGCAATGCTCTTGTTGGCGTAATTGATGCATTTCCTTTATTGTTGTGCATCGTTACTTTTTGTTGGGAGGTGTTGTGCAGTAGTTTCCCCTTGCTTTCTGCACCGCAGTTTAGAGGCCGGCGTGCCGCCCTTTAATGTCCAGTCAGAAGCCCTTCCAGAAAACTACTCTTCGGCTTTCTGGCAGTACTGATTCAGCTGCTGCCCATCAGGGGAATGCCTATTTACTGGCGGCATTTGATCGCCATGTCACAGGATCGTCATAGGAAAATGCAGCATTTTATAGGCAAGCCTGTCCCACCAGACTTACCGCTACTTCCTGTTGACCCTGCCGCTGCTTGGTCGGGGACTGTTTATTCGATATATTCACAGCGGGCCACCATATCTGATGGCCGTTCCACTATCCGCCACATGTGGACCCCGTTGGTAGCCTGTAGCTCAGCCCCATCAATGTTTATTTTTTATGAGACGACTATCCAAAAATGGATATGTACCTAAAGTTAGGTACACACTATCAACATAGAAGTTTGCAATACACAAAACATTAAACGCTCGCCAAAGTTTCATATTCAAACGTGTAAAAGTCTATTCATAAAAGTAATATTGTATGCCTACGTGCTCAAATTCGAATGCCCAGAAAACTTCCAGCAGTTTGTATGTATGTGTTAACTGTATTCAATTAAGCGTAACGAGTAAAGTAAAACTTAAATGAGGTTAGGCAACCTCAATAGAGTGCAACATTTTCAAGAGATTCATTGTAGTCTGATCATAAGGTTTAAATACAATACATGTTTCCTGCATGCAAGTTCAGTGAAGCATAATTTTTTTTAACTAGATAATGGAACAAGTAGGTGGCCTACCTGATGTTAGGTGGTAACCATCACTTAAAACAGATCATTGTCTCATAAGTCACGCACGATAGGAACGTGCTCTACGATGCACTGCCCTGCGTCCATCAACTTAAGGCGTTAAGCCTCATGTGCCTTTAATTACACCGGCGACCACACTCTTCAAACTAGGGATGAAGCGTATTTATTCGACCTGGTATAAATACCAGGTATTTCCATGCGATTACGCGTACCTAATTCGACTATTGGGTCGAACAAGGTACCGGTAGTACTCGGTACGTGTCGATTGATACTTCGAGGCAAGCATCGCGAGTACGTACTATGCTATGATCCAAGTCAGTCCATAAAACTATCCAAGTACTTGAAGACCTGGTATCTGAACAAGGTACGCAAAGGTGGAAGCGCTGCCTAGGCCTGGTACGTGATTAATACAAGTACGACCCATCGCTACTTCAAACCGAAACACAGCGTTGCTGCTTGGCGGCAGAAAAAGGCGTGGTGGTATTACTTTCCCGGACGAGCCCTTCACAAAGAGCTCTACTACTCAAAAAAACTAACAAAGGATATGATTATCCTCATTTCCTTGATACACAATCTCAAATTAAGGTTATATTATTGACGTACTTACCTACTACGTAAGACGTAATCGCGTAGGCTAGGCTCTGTCGAAGGCTGAGCACACAGGAATATTATTCTAGCGACCCGCCCGCGCGCCCCTGCTTCGCACGGGTGCACATATCATGCATGTATCATACATATAAACCCTCCTCTTGAATCACTCTATCTATTAAAAAAGCATCAAAATTCGTTGCGTAGTTTTAAAGATTTAAGCATGGAAGATTTGGACATGGGGACAAAGGGATATAGGGACAGAGAAAGCGACCTTGTTTTATACTATGTAGTGAAGT
Source organism: Plemyria rubiginata (assembly GCA_963576535.1). NCBI lineage: Eukaryota > Metazoa > Arthropoda > Insecta > Lepidoptera > Geometridae > Plemyria > Plemyria rubiginata. Next base: position 7,011,080 of record OY754908.1, on the reverse strand, counting down.
AGCTAATGCGTTGTAGGTGTGTAAATGCTCATACTTGATTAATAGGCAATAAAAATTTACTCTGAAACCGCCTTCATTCGGTGTTTATTTAGGTGTTTAGCTAAATTTCCTTTGAAACTCGCATTTAACACAATAACCAGAGCTGTGTAAGTTGGGAACAAATGCGGCGAAACAAACGGCCGGTAAGTGGGATCGGAAGGAACAATGGCTGGACTTCTGACGGGTTTTGAATAATAATTACTGCAAGTCGGGACACGGCTGGCTATTCTCCCGTTATCACATCTCCCGCAGAACAAACTTGCTATCAACAGCTTTTATCTGATTGACTTAATTGGACGGACAAGAGAACAATTGAACTTGTTGTTTTGAGGGGAATTTGGTGAAAGTACCTATTATTTATTGTTTATTGTGAGGGGACAAATAAATTATCGAAAGGTCAAAAAGTTTTAAGGCTCAACATTAAGATATAAATTTAAATTAATCATTTGCTCTTTGGAAAAGAGTTCTCATAGAGCAGCACCCTAGGTACATTTGCCTATTACATACACCGTACATTTTGCTTTCTGTCCCTCGCATCACTTTTGATTTCAAGGGTATGGCACGTGATCTATTAGGAATATGGAAGCAGTGCAATGCCTCAAGGGAACTCCTCTGAGGACGTGCTCTGTGAGATGATACAATTGTTATAGGTAGAGGTAATCACCCAACATCAGAAAGGTTACGTGACAATCTTATTCTCTTACAACTAAAAACTCCTGTACATAATTCTACTTATACGAATACTCCTTGACTGTACAAGCTGTCCGTCTCTGGAATTTTCTACCTTCACATGTCAGATTTGCTAAATCCCTCCCTATTTTCAAGAACCTCTGGCTGAATCATTTTTTATCAGTCAAGTAGATGTGTAATTAATATTTACTTAGTTTTGTAGGTATATATATAAGAAATTATGTACCATATTTATATGTATGTAATGGTATATATATTTTAAAAATTAAATTTATGTAGGTATGTGTATAATATATTATTCGAGAGGGTTAATATATTATTATGAATGCGTTATCTTGTTGTTTTTCTACACCAACGCCCCTTATCGTTTTTGTCAAATCCAGTCCATCCCAAGGTTTTCTGGAAGAGATCGCTTTTAGCGATAAGACCGCCCATTGTATATCATTCAATGTTTTTTTGTTCTGTTATGTGTAGTTATTATGTGATTATGTGTAATTATTATGTGGTGGTATCTCATTAAAAAAGTAACTATTTACTTAAAGCTAGGCAGTCAGTCTATCAACTTGAGGCATACTCATGTGCAGTAATTTTATTAAAATTTTCGGAGATTTTGTCTCAATATAAAATAACAAATATCTCTGAACTCGCTAAATAATACCAGTAGAATAGAAAACTGCTGTGTTGGTCATCCAGTAATTCTCAAAACACTGGCTATTCGCACGATTCTTACAATTCTTTATTTTTTCATCCATGGGATTACTGCAATGGTTGGGATCGCGCGATACAGGATTGTCTTGTGGATACTTTCACGTATGAAAGGGATTTTGCAACGACTTTTTAATTCTTCTTTACACATCTTCTCGAAGGTTTTCTTCCAAGTTCCTTTTCTCGTTGCTTTTAGTGGAGTTGCATTTTCATGAAATTAACCACAGGTTTCTGAAAGCTCAATCAACACTAATCGGCTGTCAAGTCACTCACTAATTTGAAGTTGCACTCTATCTAATTTGAAGTATAAGCTGGAATAGCAAGTGACATGATAGTCGAAGAGTTTTGATCGAGCTTTCAGAAACCGGACCAAAGTCTTATAATGCCACTCTCATTTTTTGTAGATAATTCTAAAACAACTATATTTGTTGGGTAGTTGAAAACAAGAATGCATGAAGTTTTACATCATTTGTCATTACTAACATCTTGTATGTTATGAAATATGTACCATCGTAATTTTCGAGTTCGAGAATTTGTTGCCTACAGATTTTGTGTGAACATATTATTTTCATTAAGAGCCAAGTTAATGGAGTAAAGAAGAACTTTCTTTATTGTATTGTAGAGTGTGTCCTAAAGTCCTAACAATACTGGATGCATTTTAACGATTAAATACAAACAAAACTCGTTCGTTACTGATAAAAAAAATACCGGTAACACGAAGTCTGTAAAAGCGTTCTTATTTATATTCTCAATAAACAATTTTCTTTGCAGGAAGGTATTATTTATTTTCAAAGAAAATTACTTAACAGGTACAATTATTTACAAAATGTACAAAACATACAAAATACATGAAACAGTTGAGCTATCTGCAGACGGTTGCAAACGATCTAGATATAGCTAAACTGATTCAAATCTGTGCCAATCGGAAGCGTACCCAAGGCACTGACTGGACTGGCAATGCTAAAAAAAAATTAAACATTGCAAACTTAAAAAAAAAGACGAACCGGCTATTGCAACATAGCCGAAACGTCGGGAAATTACTAAAGGTAAAACGCGATAAATACCCGTATAATATTTCAAATTAACTTATCTACGATTATTGCGTAGAATACGGCTGGATTCACTGAAATGCTCCTAATGATCCGATTTATTGAACTAAAACAACATTACATTAAATAATTTGAATACAAAGCTGTGGTTTTGTTCTGCTCTGCCCAGAATTTACTGTTTCTCTGCAGGTACACAAATTGCCAATTAAATCGTCCCATCATCCAGAAATAGAAATTTATTTACCCAGAAGGAGTTATTTGCATGAAATTGAAATGGTCGACCTAGTGTGGTCGTCACGAGAATTTCAAGGAAAATAATATGTTTCTACCTAAAACCTGCTGTGCGATATAGGAATTTATAGTAAAAACTTGCGAGTAAAAACTTTCGGACATTAATTTTACAAAAAAAATATAGCTCTACTGCTTCTGCTAAAAAACTGTAACGAATTTTTATATACAATCCAGTTGACAATCACAGCTGTTACTCATTAGACGTGTTCGCAAATAAATTCATTATTTTTATTGCAAGTTTTAATTAACACACAGGCTTGCCATCCGTTCTGTACGTACGTACTGTACATACGGAAACTCAAAAAAACTATAGATACCTTCTGTGTATGGACAATACTTACTTACTATCCTGGGCGTATCAACCCCGAAGTGGGTCTTGGCCTCCGACACAATAGACTGCCACCGGTCCCTATTCAGCGCCATGTCTTCCCAGTCACACTCGAAGAGAGCGGAGATCCTTATCTACTTCGTCCTTCCACCGGTACCTGGGTCGCCCGACTGGTCGCCGGCCAACCGGCACTCTCAGAAAAGCCCGTTTTGCTGCCCGATCCTCCCCCATTCGCAGCACATGGCCGAACCAGCAATAAAATGGCAATGGGCAGGCCATAAAGCTCATAGAACCTCTGGGGAATAAAGGTTCCCGGATGACAACCACACGAACCGGAACACTGGGGCCCGCTCACCAACTATATTGCGAAAAATGCAAAATATTATGTGGCTCAATATCGTTTTCTAGGAAAATGGGAAGTCAGGTCTAGCATTAAAATTCTTCAGACTGATAGTGATGATATTTTGAATTTAAAAATTCGAACTTCCATTCTAATAAAAACGGAACCCACGTAACAATATACAATAAAAAAAACTTTTATTTGCCACTACACTACCCGTATCGGATGGGTTTATGCATTGTTTATCTTTCGCTAGATTTTTGTAAGGCATTCATCTATTGTTATATTTTCGTAGGTAATTTTTCTTATTAGTTTCGGTTGACAAAGGATTGGTAAGATACTTACTCGTTATTCTCATCATGTTCCTACTAAGCTTGACTTGACTGCTTGATTAACCAATAGCCGAGCTATCTAATCTATCTTTATTGAGAGGTTTCTTTATGTCTGCTACTTTTTTTATAATATTGTCACTTCAATCACGAGATTCGCCTTACTCACGTTGAGATTTATTATTTATTTATTTCTAAACTTTCACACAAAAATGTAGTGCTAGGAGGACTTAATGCTAATAGCATTATCTACCAGTCTACCTGGGCGTGCAAAAAGATGGTGTGGCGTGTTATTTATTCGCCAAAACCCTCGGCATGCTGCGCTAGTGATAGTAGAATGTGTTATAAAATTGCACAGCAGATTCCTGGCCACTTGGGTTAATTTGTCTACGGAATAAATAGCACTACTGATTCCACATACTAGGATAACTTCAGTTGTGTTGTGTTGGTATATGAAAGTACTAGTTGCGACCCGCGGTATCACCCGCGCAGATTTAAATTCCGGCGTTCCCACGGGATAAAAAGTAGCCTATGTGCTTTTTCAAACTATAATCTATCTTTCTGCCAAGTTTCATCCAAATCCGTTCAGCTATTCTGGCGTGAAAGAGTAACAAACAAAATACCCATTCATCCATACTTACAAACTTTTCGCGTTTATAATATTAGTAGGATACGGGTAGCAGTATGCTGATTTGTATCAATATTTTACTCGTAAAATGTTTGCTCTTGCTAGTGTTTTTATTTAAGCCATAAGTTTATGGAGCATTAAAAGGTTAAGAGCCCGGTGACAGCAGCTCGCAATTTCAAAATGCGATTGGCTATTATTTCATTTCAGGGAAATCATTTGAAAAAAACAACTATCCAGTGACACACATAAATACCACTCGAACACAAATAACACAATAATATAGGGGAAACATGCCCGAATCAGAAATCATTTTGGTATTATTACTATGTTTTGCCTTACGTTTACCTAATACCAAAATAATTTCTGACTCAAGCACATTTCCCTTATATTATTGTATTATTTGTATTCGAACAGTATTTATGCGTGTCACTGGATAGTTATTATTTTAAAAAAACCTCCCCGAAATGAAATAATAGCCAATCGCACCTCGAAACTGCGAGCCGCTGTCACCGGGCTCTTAAAAGCTTAAAGGGAATCCTGGAAAGCAACGCCACGAAGGTGCTCTCAGCCCGCGGCTGATAAGATTATCAGAATGAAGTTAAGTTCTGGTCTGCAATTACCTCGGATGCATTGCCATCCTCTCTCCTCCCTCTAATACACGACAACACCTTATTTTCGACAACCTCATTATCGCTGTCTCCTCCACGTAATACTGTTTGGTTTGATATTTATATGTATAAAGTTTACTTGCATCGGAAATTCGTAAAGTGGAAAATATAACGATAACACAGGATAATAGGTAAATATGAACAACGTACAGTATTTCAGTTTTGGTTTTCAAAGGCTTTAAAAAATGCGAAATTGCTTGATGCAGGCAACATTTTATTGCCTTTCAGTGGATATTTTATTAAAAAGTCAACTCAACCAACCATTTATGAGGCTTTTAAATATTTCCCAAAATACCTTTATTTTATACAATAACAGTTTATATAATTAGAAATGATTAATTATAGTGAAAATAAGAACTTTTATATTATTAAAATGTTACGGTTTTGGAGTGCTAGGTAGGTATTAGTAGGCTATTAGTAATAGTTATTTAATATTACATTTTATTATATAAGTTGCAATTTCATTTTACGTTCTGAGACTGAATCTTTTGGTTATGGAGTGGATCTTTGAGGCGGTTTGGAAGTTTGGGAAAGGCACTCAGTCAAAGTACCTACCTTATACCTTTGAAATCAATTTGAAAGCTATTACGTTACATACCACATGACATACAATTGTTGAAGAAATTATTAAATAAAAAAAACTGAAACAGATTCACGACTTTGACCCCCAGGCAAAGTAGATATCCCCTCAGATCTCTTAGTACCGAGTACTAACTCCAGATTCTTTGAGGATATCTAGCGGGGTAGTCAGAGGTACGTCCAAACATTACATTTGGCACATACCTACATTTTGCAGTAGTTAGTAAGTATTCCATACGTGACAGGTTGCAGTAGTAGAAGAGTACTAACTGGTAAAATAACTGGTAAATAAAAAAAACTACTTTAAAAACCAACAGATTATTAGGTACTTACTACCACTATAATTTTACCTAAAAAGACACAAATTTATCTATAAGTCTCGCTTGAGCGACTTGTTGGTAAATCAAAATTTAAAAGGTGCAAGCGTAAAACTTATCGGATAAACACTAACGCATTTATAATAAAGTTATAAAGCTATTATATATATATAATTCACAACAACATAATTAAACAAATAAACTGTATTATATTTTTATATGAATTACATACATGTAGGTACACACTATTTACACCCTTTTTTACTCTCCTATTTACAGACTTATTAACATTTTTATAAACATAGTTCTAATGAAACTATTTACTTATCTAAAACCTAGATCAAAATAAATTATATTCCATTTGTACACATTACACATATTAGCATTATCTGTAAAACGTTAGATTTTATTTTAATATCTAGATACCTCGTTTATTTACTAATTTATGAACGTGTTGTTGTTTTTTAGTTAGGGCTACCCTCTCCCTCCTTGGTTTCAGCTGAAAATCAGTGTTGGGTATAATTATACCCAACATTTATTCTGAGCTGATAACCTTTTTAGTATGGGTAGGTAAGTATAGTATGTACATGCTGTGCTGCAAAAAATTATTAATGTTACCCCCTTTTTAGTTTATTTTTACAGGCTTGTGCTTTTCACTGTACCTTTTTACGTATGCTAAATAAAGAATTATTCTATTCTATTCTATTATAATGATATGAGATAGAAAGTATGAGGTCTAGCTGTTTGCTCTGTGATAAATCAGGGCTTCTATTGATATTCCAGCTTCCGATCTGATGCCAGTTTTTATTAATAGTTGAGTCTTGTTTGTGGACGTATAACGCTAACTACTGAAAAGTAATTACCACTGGTGTTATGGACCTGTGGACCCGAGTTTACTGGTTTACTATAACTTTTGTTATGTCGTCGCCGCTGCTGGATTTTATTTTTATATACTTATAACTCATAATAACTGACCTATTTTATTATTATATTGACTATTGTATGTATTATTTTATTATAGTGACCTATTTTATACATACATTTTGTAATCGTCAGTTACGGGGATGTACCCCGTAACTGACGTTTTTACAAGTTTTTTTACTGGCTTTTTTGGGTTCACTAATGTGATACCGATGTTAATGCGCATTCGAAACCAAATCACGAACCGCAATAGCAAGTTCCTATTCAAATCGGTTCAGCCGTTACGTGATAATTTATTTATTATAGTCCCTACTGGATAGGTTTGGTTTTCAATAAATTAATGAAAATTCTTTATTGTACCTACACCTTAAAAACTATTAGGTAAAGGAAAAACAAAACACAATTAAATAAGACGTTAATTATTATGCAGAATAGGCAATCTTACCGATAAAAAGCTAGGTATATCTTCCAGACTCAGGTTTTGTGTCTTACGTAGTTATTGTATACTCTTTGGTTTTGTGATTGACAGAACAACCGAGCCAACATCTAAATTCCTTGGAGCCAACTGAAGGTGCACATTTTACTTACGCACTTTGAAGAGTCTTTATGTAAGCAGATTATCTAAGAAGATTTTCTGTTATTTTTTATATTCAAACAATAGGCAATGACACTGAAATGTCGGATGGGGAGTGGGCGGTTCTGCAGAAGGCAGTTTGTATACCTATCTACTTCATTCTTATGAGTTTAGGTGTTTTCTTTTTATACGATACTAGTTGCACCCCGTGGTTTCACCCGCGCAGATTTAAATCTCGGTATTCCCACGGGATAAAAGTAGCCTATGTGATATCCCAGACTGTAATCTCTGCCAAGCTTCATCCAGATCTGTTCAGCCGTTCCGGCGTGAAAGAGTAACAAACATCCATTCATCCATATTTACAAACTTTCGTGTTTAAATAGTAGGAGAATTTTGTGAACGGCTAGAGAGTTTTATCCCAACCGTGGACAAGCTGGCCTCTATCTATCATATCTCATCTCATACCTATCATATTTTCATCTCATCCTCATAGATCACATACAACGATACCTCTTTAACCAATTATCCTCTAAAATATATATGTACTAGCGACCCGCCCGCGCGCCCCTGCTTCGCACGGGTGCACATATCATGCATGTATTATACATAAAACCTTCCTCTTGAATCACTCTATCTATTAAAAAAACTGCATCAAAATCCGTTGCGTAGTTTTAAAGATTTAAGCATACAAAGGGACATGAGGACATAGGGACAGAAAAAGCGACTTTGTTTTATACTATGATGATGATGACGTCCTGGCCGATTTCGGCTACGGCGACTATTTAAACTGGATGAATGATAACTTTTAATCAATTAGGACACAGTTGATCAGTCCTTTCATGCGCTCTCAGATGACTTACGTACCCGATTTTATTGACAAAAGTACGAGCGCACTTGGGGCATGTCAATATCCCCCTGACGTAATTATAAGTAATGGCCATAGGTGGTCTAGCCTTCAGCTCGTCTTGCTTCCTATCGAGTTCATCAAGACGCTCGGTTTCAAAAGCGTTCACTTGTTGATGAATGATTATAAAAGGAGAGGCTGTTTTACAGTGCGTGAAGACTAAACTGATTGTTTGCGAAAGTATCACCACCGCCACCTGTAGATGTTTCATACCTTTTCTGTGCGCTCTTTTCTTCGTTACCAATCATTAAAGTTTGAAGTCCCATTCGCAATAAACTGTAATGAAAACATTGCAACCATAAAAGTGAATCTTTTGTTTGAGCGCACAAAGAATTCCTTTGGGTTGTTCATTTATTTTTTCTTTGGAAGGAATTTTTTTTGCTTTCCTTGACTTCAGGCTTTTTTATCTACAATATCTTTCATTCGATAGGTAATTACTGAATGATGTTGTAGTACAGAAAGAAATCTAAAGCTCATGCATCAAAATCATACGAATCCGATATAGAGACAAATGTTTTTATGAAACCATTAGGCACCGTGAACTTACACATTTGGCTGATCTCCTTCACGTGAAAGCGGCCTGGCGCTACCTTTTATGACTTGCGTTTTGGCAAAGCTGGGGTTCAGATGTACTTATTGTTCATCCATAGGTGGCCATTCACCTTATCTTTTGATCGGCATTACACGAAAAAGGTAACGTTAGTCACAAAATTTTGGTTTTAGTTTGAATGTTTTTTATTAGGATTTTTATATAGATTTAAATGACCGATACGTGACATAATTAAAAATCAAAATCAAAACGCTCTTTATTCAGATATTCAGATCACTTAGAAACGTCTTATATACTAGGTGAATCTACCGCCAGTTCGTCGCGACCAGAATCGTCAGAATCGTTGCAGAATTAGCAAGCTGAAGTGATCATCGGCGGACTGACACCGACGACATTGGGAGGATCGAGGGAAGTCAGTGGGTGAAGAGGGCTCAGATTCGTATTTTTTTGAAATGTAGAGGGGAGGCTTATGTCCATCAATTTACTTATCAGGTGACTAATCTGATTATGATGAGGTTTTTGCTAGTAACAGCTCTTTCAACCTAGAACGGCGTGGTTCTAGCCTTGATGTCGGTGACCTTGGAGAAGACTGTAACTGTGTGATCCGTGTCTGAAAATGGCCACTAACTAATAACTAGTGGCTCTGGGAGCTGTAGACCTCGCGAGCATACTAAAAGTGAGCTATTTGAGGAACGTAATGTGCAAGTGCATTTTGCGTTTTGTGATTTTTTTGATCTTTTTGATTTTTTTTGCATCATCTTGTGTAGAATGAGGTCCTTTGTGTTTCTCTCAAATTTGATTGAAAACCATCGATTGTTTGATGAGCTATCCTGTTCATCATGCTGAAGATCCGTATCAGATCTTCGCCAAACTTTTATGAGACCAACTTATAGTTACTACCTTTCAAATAAAAAAAGAATAATCGAAATCGGATCTCATTTGGTAGAGATATCCAGTACATCAAATAGCCCCCTTTTTGCCCTTTTTTTGGGGGAAGTACCCCTCCAATCAAAAATCCCCGACGACAAAAAAATTTTAATAAATCATATAACCTGTGTACCAAGTTTCGTCCAGATCGGTTGAAAAATGCGACCTGTAGAGGAGAACAGATAGACATCCGGACAAACGCATTTTTGGCCAATGTGGAAACTGAGACGCTTCGCTCGCTTCGCTCGCTCGGTCAATAAAAAGAATTGATTAATCGCTAGGCCGGGTGAACCCCTCAGACCTCTTAGTACCAAGAACTAAGTAGGATAAAATAATATACAAGCCACAAATAGATATTCACTCAAACGTATCCTATAAATGAACATAAAGCAACTGATAACGAGTGTCCTGCAGCTCGACGGAACACTGACCTAGATACGTCTCAGGACAGTTTTAACTCAACAAGTGGGGAGACAGATTGTAAAACTAATTAGGGTCACACACAAACTTATCATGATTAGGTACCTATAGGAAAAGTCATTGCCATTTGAAGTGATAAATATGTTTGATTACTAATCTTATCCTTACACATACATACTACATACATACATACTCCTAATAATTTAAATGCAAAAGATACGATGGTTGAATGTTAGAATATCACGCCCTGACCACTGAACCAATCGGGATGAAACTTAGAAACATAATCATTGGCTTTTTACATCTTTAAAAGGTGATTTAAGCAGCGTCTGTTATCGGAGTGCAGCACTTACGGAAAAGCTGGTAAGGCCGATACGGGAGCGACGACAGCTACGACCGCATATTTGGCAGACAAATTGTATATGAGGTGACGACGATGTATGGAGGAACAGCGGCGCGTCGGTGACGCAGTTCGCGCCTTTGAGAAACTTAGAATAGGTACGAAATATAGTCTAATTAATAAGAATGAAGCTGAAAAGTTACCAGAAAGGAGGTAGAAAACATGTCCGAACCCAATAACAGGATTATGGGGAAAATTTAGGTGGGTGATTACCACTCAACATCAATGGACTATCTGCTTCTTCCATCAGCTGTATAAAAAACTTGTAATCGTCAGTAAAGTACGATTATTAATATTAGATATATTATTCATAGATACATAGTTCCTTTTATTTTCTGAACAAAGTTTGTCTATGTCATTATAGTGACAATCTTACAATATGTAAAATCCTTTGTGTGGAGCCGCTTGTTAGCTTTCACTTGCAGATAACTGGAGCAAATTAAACCTCTGATTCTTTTGCTCTTTTCCTGGGTTTATCTTCAATTTAAATTCTTGCTTTCAATAATTGTTTATTAACTCGACCGTCGTTTTTACCATATCCTCACGATTTTATTACCGTACTTAACTGGTTATAGAATCGGTGTATTTTCATCGATGAAGAGATTGTTTTTCTTTCTCTATGACTATAAAAATATATCTGGGGCTATGTTTTTTTGAGAGAAACAATTTTTTAGAAGAAGGCATAATTATTGGTTAAAATGGACTGAATTTCACTTAAAACTACTGAAAACTATATTTCACAGATTGTAGGAACTAGTATTTTTTTACATATAACATTCCAATAGTTTTTAAAAGCGAACCTTTTATCAGAGAAGAAGTTATCTTCTGAAGAGGTTAAAAGCTTCGTTGTATTTAAAAATGAGTTGGTTTGCTATTCTGCATTTTAATTGGATTTTTAAATTAAATAACCTTTTCGACTGAGAATTTCTTAGTATTATTTTTAATTGTAATATTTATCAGCTCTAAATGGATAATTTAGGTAGTTTAGTTACTTTACTAGTTAAGTAGTAAGTTAACTTTATTTTGTTCCTTTGACTGATAAAGTCACTTTTCAAGAATTCAAAAGTGTTTTAATATCGTTCAAGCTCTTTCGATTTCCGGTAAGAAGAGAATTTTTGAGATTTTCAGATAGAACTTCCAGAACAGATGCGGAAAGTATTCTGAAATTCACGACACCGTACCCATACAAGTAATTGAAAAGATTACAACAGTTTTTCTTAAAATAAATGCAAAAAAAAATACCAACAATTTTTTTTAGATCGACGATCGCAATGTGTTTTATTTTATAACACATTAGATCGGCGAGGAAGTTTTCTCCAACAAAAATTAAATGTAAAAAAATATATACGAGTATATGTTAAAAATTATATGTATGCTAACCATTTATTCACACTTCGTACTATCACAAACTATACTTAAACATGGTTAACTTAGTGATGTGGGAAAGAATTACGAAGAAAGAACGAATGAGAAGTGTATGAATACCATGAATACGAAGTGGTCCAAAGAATAATTTCTATCAAATGCAGAACACCGATGTTGACGATAAAAGACAATAAATGCCATTGGCGCACAATGGCATTTATTGTCCTTTATCGGCGAAGAGACGTTGTTCTGCATTTTTGTTCTGAATAGAAGCTCTACAGTTTCGTAAATCCACAGATGTGTTCAACTGTTCAAAGATTCGCACCTTTTTTTTTTTTTTTTTTTTTTTTTAACTGAATAGACCGTCCTTTGACTACAATCTCACCTGATGTTAAGCAACGATGTAGCCTACGGTGGAGCAGAACGGTCTAGAAGACACCTATTCACTCTTGCCTTGAAGAGACTCATGTTATAATGGTCAGGAAAGACAGACGACGGTAACGAGTTCCATTCCTTAGCGGTTCGCATAATGAAGGTTGAAGCGAAGCGCTTCGTGCGAATTGGTGGTATGCTAACTAGAAATGGATGGTATTGAGCCGTACGTCTATTTGTCCTGTAGTGGAATGGAGATGGTGGAATGAGGTCATGTAGTTCCTGAGCACATTCACCGAAATGTAGCCTATAGAAGATCGATAAGCAAGCGACTTTTCGACGGTGTTCGAGACTCTGGATTTTTGTCTCCGCCATGTGTCGCTCACCTACTAACCTGAAAGCTCTGCGCTCAATCGAGTCCAAGGCAGCAAGCTGGTGCTTTGCTGAGCCATCCCAAAGGTGACAGCAGTACTCCATACCAGATCGGACTTGTGCTTTATAAAGACTGAGAAGCTGTCCCGGTGTGAAGTACCGCCTTACCCTATTCAGGATGCCTAGCCTTGACCTGAGGCAAGGGAAAATATTTGTTATGAATTTTTATCCGTGAATGATATCTCATTTATTTATTATTATTTACTTATTTATTTATTTATAAAAATATACATATAGGCTTACAGCTAACGGCAAGGCGCATACATGTTACAAAATATTAAGATTAGAGAAAAAAAATACTTAAAATAATGTCAAAGATACAATGCAATGTCAAATGATAAAAAATATAAACCAAGAATGTTAATATAGATAGTTTTCCAATAAATAAACAAGAATAGTATAGGCATGTAAATAACAAAACATCTTTCAAGTTGCGTGATTTATGGACATTCGATTAAGGCGTTGACGACACCTAATATTTCTCTCACTCGCACGATTCGGCATTTTGAAAGATATAAAATCAAAATATCCAATTTTGAAAAATCGCAAACAACCATTTTGTGTGCAATCACATTGCGCATAGTTTGGTGTGTTGAGTACGAAAACCAGAAAAGCAAACTTTTAAATAGGAGAACTGGTATCGATCAAAATGATTTGTTAAATATCAAATTATTGTATTACTTACCTATATTATTTTTATTTAATAAAAAAAAAAGACTCCCTAGGGGTGGAGCTTATTCTAAGATCGCAATTGCCTGTGAAATCACCGAGCGACATTACCGCCATTAATATTTTCAACGACACGACGACATCATGTCGCGAAGTTAAACATTATGAACATCATTCTTCTAAACGCTTTGAGCAGCCCTTAGAGTATTATGGGATCAGTGTCTTTGAGGCGCGTGATAAATGTATTTTGCAAGATAATAACTAAGATGGCTTAGAAAAGCTCTTCGTGGTTTTTGAGTTGTAAAGCTGAGACTTTCTCAGTTTGTGTAACCCTGCAATTAATTAAAGCTAGAAAGGTTTTGAAATGATTCTTTTTATAAATAAATACGGACGTACCTTCTGACTGTAATTTATACATGTATAAATACTATCTCACCACGGCGTGCTGGCATTCTTACCCCCGGTTTCTCTCTCAACACTAATCTCGATCAACACTAATCGGCTGTCAAAGTCACTTGCTATTTTAGCTTTTACTTCAAATTAGATAGCAAGTGACTTGACAGCCGATTAGTGTTGATCGCGCTTTCAGAATCCGGGGGTAAGTGAGTGGTTATGGATGTCAACGGAAGAAAATAAAAACTACATCATGCGAATAAACTAGGTGGCGCAGGATCATTATATGAAATAACCATAAATAAAAATGTTGCACCGAAATAACTTGCACGGCAGTATAGTAAAAACCAAGCATCGATTCCGTCTGCAATAGTCTAGTATCTACTGGCTATAATACAGCTTCATTTTATAAGCCATAAAAATACATCTTCAATAAATATTATAACTTAAGAACTTGTGATAAAACCAGCAATAGGTATCAGGAGTTGGTAACATTGTGTTGTTTCTCTTGAAGAACGTTAATATTTTATTAGAACATTTCGTCAAGAAAGTATCAAACATTATGGTCTATTACTTAAATAGGACCATTCACTTGAACTAAACGAGAAATTGTTAAATTACAAGTAACCTTTTGGTTCTAAATGTTTTCATGCGGGTTTCCAACTGATTCTTGTTTCGCCCGTGCTAGTTACCTACTCGGTCTCAGCCAAGTTCCTAAAGAAACTCCGATTTCATCTGTTCTGAATTTTTTACTCATCAAGTTACATTTATGCTCGATTGACTCCGTAATTATGTTAACTCGTCAATTTAAAGTAAACTAAAAATAAATAAATAAATAGAAGTAAAATAACTCTACTTTGTAGGTACAACGAGAAATCTAGAATTAAATAAATAAATAAATCGTCCATTTGCGACGACAGTGTGATATCTCAAATTATACGATTTTTCGTTTTACTGATATTCTGAATCGCGATCTCGCGTTCTATTATCTTCAAAAACGGGATATTCTTTTCGACATATACAACAAAATTTGTTGTATAAGTCGAAAAGAAATACCCGAATATTTCGACTTATACAACAAAATTTGTTGTATAAGTCGAAAAGAATATCCCGTTTTTGAAGGTAATAGAACGCGAGATCTCGATTCAGAATATCAGTAAAACGAAAAATCGTATAATTTGAGATATCACACTGTCGTCGCAAATGGACGAAATATTGCTAGACAATCTACACAGCACCATCTAGCCCCAAAGTAAGCTACTCAAAGCTTGTGTTATGGGTACTAGATGACTGATATATTTAATAAATTATATACTTACATAGATAGATATTTTTTATTGTACATAAACACCCAGACCAACGGAACAAATTTCTGCAGATCGTAGGTACACAAATTTGTTCCGAGGCGGGAATCGAACCCGCAACCTCTTGCGTCGCAGGCGGAGTCTCGCCACTGCGCCACTGAGGTCGTCAGTTAGTTTTCATATTGTTGTGCTGCAATGGCTTTATCAACCAAAGCTTTGGAAAATAATGTAATTTTACAATTCAAAAAGTAACGGATATATATCCGTTACTTTTTGAAAGCCTAGCGGGATCACTGCTTAGATTAGACCTAAGCCCTGGCTCAGTACAAATCTATCAGTAGCTATCGAGCTCAGTGCAAATTGCTTAAACTGGGTTCATATTGCTTTCTCGTAGTAAAACGAGCTCACAGGCATGTGACATGACAACTGGGTCAAAGTTGTTTATTTCCTGTTGTCTATCAGTCGTGGTTTGATCTGTTTGGAATCTGTTTAGATAGTCCCGCATGATAGCTTTGAAATCGCCTGCTAATGAAAGTTTCGTAGTAGGCTATTATAGGCGTTGACTGTTAATTTCGTTATCATTGATCAAATTGAGTCAAATCGCAGGTGTGCTACGCTATCGAATATTAGAATACGAAAAAATGTCTAGTGCGTGTCTAACAGAGACAACATTTGTGAGTAGTTCAATTTATGTACTAAAAAAGATGCTGTGAGATTCACTAGGTGATTGAATCGGAAAATGAAGAAATCCGTAAAAGAACCAAACACCATAATACGCGGAATCAGTAAGTAAGGCATTATAGCTCGTCTAACCGATAACCGCTGGATAATCAATGTTCTCGGATCGCGATAACGAAGCGGAAGACGTATCGTAGGACATCTGCTCCAACCAATGAGGTAATAAACCCATTTAAAGGAGTTTCCTGTCTATGGCTCTTAACCCAAAGAATTTAGATACTACGTGCTCTATAACCAATTAATTGACAGCATTGTAAACATCGCAGGAATTCTGTGAATGAGAGGGCTATTCCTTCAAACTCTTGAAACTGATTATATGAAACATTTTGATAACAGATTTTTCATACTGACACTAAAATTCGTCGTCAAAGATGAGTAGTAGGTACCTACCTTTTTATATTCTGCGCCATACCTTGCAGGCCAGCAACAAGTTGTTATTCACCGGACGTTCATTCTCTTTGGTAGGCACCTACTCTACGTTAAAAGTAAACCAAATGCAAAAATTATACTAACGCATGTTTTGCGGGCTTAATGTATATTGCGACACCATCATCTAGTCTAGTCCCTAGCCCGGATAATTTTCACTTTTACCCGACTTTTAGGACGTTACTATTAAATTTACATAGAAATGCTCCTGTGTCAGAAGCATGTAAACATAAGGGTACCGTTATAATACACCCCCACAATATATGACGCTTAGGAACAGTCAAAAACAAAACTCAACCTTCTTGACATAGAACAAATTGGTCGAATTGTCTCATGTAGTCAGCTTTTATATTAGTATCTATAACGTTTCTTCCAGATCGTTTATTTGATCAATTCTGTGTCCAAACTATTTTTCTTTCTTACCATCTGTAGTGGCAATGGGCTGGCCATATAGCTCGCGCAGTACGGACGAAGGACGGAAAGACATTACGGCGCGCCGCTCTCTCGCTCGCGCAATTGAACATTTTTGAAGATATAAAATCATTGAATGTAGCTATGAAAAATTGCAATCGGTCAAGTTTTTTAGAAGATTCAGTGAATAAAAAATTTGAATCCAAGCAAGTGTTCATACATCAAAATCAGAAAAAAATTAAATCCCATTTTTAAGTCAGAAAACTTGCTTGTATCAAATTTTTTTTTGCTAAAACTTTGTATTGCTATTGACCACACTTAACCGATCGCGATTTTACATAACTACTTGCTTTCAGATTCAGTGATTTTATATCTTCAAAAATTTTAATTGTGCGAGCAAGATAGCGGCGCGCCGTATGCTGCCCCTTAAGGGCCTCGACTTTCAATATCAAACCAGATGACGAAGCGTAGAAAAAACCGCGTGAAAATACCATGGGAGGTTGGTGGATAGAGAGTGCTCCGAATGAGCCTAAACTTATGGGGGAATTCTATGTCTAGCTATAGGCTTTCTCAGAGTAATGACGACGATGATGACTGGAATATTGTTCTATCAATAAAATGTGTTCACTCGTGTTGCTCGTGTTAACACAACTGCAGATATGTTCTTGACTGTACTGTACATTGAACAAACGAGGAAATATAAACAGTTTGAGTGTGAAACCCATGACATTTAGGGGGATTTTGCTTAGTACTTGCCGCGGGCATTTGTAATATGGTAATTGGTAATTGTTCGTTTACTAATCAGAACATTGGCTCAAAAAATAGCTCTGACAATTTGATGGCCCTGTAAGTTTTTATTCATCTTGGAGTTGTGGTATCTGGTCTTGCGTATTTTCTTAAATACTCGTAAATAAAAGTATTCTGGTTCCTTCACTTATTTATAGAAATCTATTAATCAACCGTTTGCCAGTCATCAGACTTTAATCAATCCTAGTCCAGCGCTGATTTATTCGAAACGACCCATGAAGTTAAATGCCCGAATAAAGTACTTAGGTAACGCAAGATAGGTATCGGAGAACAATACTTATATTAGTATTGTATTATGTATTTAAGAGTATATTGAGTAGCCTTTGAAAGGAAATACGAGTTTAGCTAACAATGGAAGGGAAAATTGATTGTGATAAGAAACAATTTTATTGGTTTTTATCTAAACCCTTAATACGTTTATTATATGGCCATTTACATAATAATAATTAGTTGTTAGCTACTACTTATTTAAAGCACTAAGGTAGGTGCTTATATTTTTGAAATATTGAAACCTTTATTTTACACCCATCTCGTGGATAATCTCTAGATCGTATAAAGTGAGAGCTCAACTGTTTCAAGTGTGTTTTGTACATTCTGTAAATACTTGTAAGTATTGCTTCGTACGTTTACACTCAGCTCATGTCCGTAGCAGCGCAAACATCAACGCGAAAGGCAACGCGTGCGGTAACGCACGCTCTACTCTCTCTCTCTCTCTCTTTTTCTCTCTCTCTCTCTCGTGTTGACGTTCGCGTTGCCACGGACATGAACTTAGTGTAAACGCAGTATAAAAGTAGTATTATTTCTGTAAAAACATTTATTATTTGAGGTGCCTATGGAACTATATCATAATTACTTTTGTTTATAAGTTGAACCCATGCAACTGCCTCTACTACATTTAGACCTGTAGTTTCTGAACCAAAGTCTGTTGCAGGTAGATAATGGAGCCAATATCTCAACTACTTCGTCTTACCTCCCATTAAGCCGACGTAGTTACTCCTTACTATTCTGTTCATCGTTTAGGAGTTATTGAACGAATTGTTCAGGTGATTAATTGAGGTTTAATTACTATATCGTTTAGCATAACTCGTTCACGCCTTAAAAAACTTAAATGTTACGCGTCATTTCCGTTTGGTGGTAAGAAGTGGACTTAAAAAAAATATTATGAAAAATACTTACGTTATAAAAAAATTTGCCTTATCACTGTTTGTCTTAACTCACTGGCAAGAAAATACCAGATTTGTGAGCGAGTTTGTGAGCAAGTAATTTATTTATTTACCAATTTAATTTATATCATTACTTGTTTCGCAGTCTCATGAAGTAAGAATAAGTCTAGTTATAACTAGAGTAGTAGAGCTCTTTGTGAAGGGCTCGTCCGGGGAAGTACTACCACCACGCCTTTTTCTGCCGCCAAGCAGCAACGCTGTGTTTCGGTTTGAAGAGTGTGGTCGCCAGTGTAATTACAGGCACATGAGGCTTAACATCTGTATGCCTCAAGTTGATGGACGCAGGGCAGTGCATCGTAGGGCACGTTCCTATTGTGCGTGACCTACGGGGCAATGTTTTGTTTATAGGTGATGGTTACCACTTAACATCAGGTGGGCCATCTGCTTGTTCCATCAGCTAGTTGTATAAAAAAAAACTATCGATTCTCTTATGAACCAAAAAGCATTGATAACAACATTCTTGTTTGGCAAATTACTAGCTTGTAGATGGTGGCGGGAGGTGCTCTGTTTAATCATTAGTTAAACTAACATTAGTTAATTTGAGCAACCTTGAAACACGTAACTAACTAACAGTATTTTGAACTACAGAAGTGATAATTGTTACTTACCCGCGAATATTCAAACGCATCTCAGAGTTAACCGTCTCAAGTCGTGGTTTTTTGACAGTTTTTAATGAAATTCCGTCAAAAACTCGTTACATGAGGCTTGCTCAAATCTGAGTTGCGTTTGAGTATTCGGGTGCTAGACCCATGTCAACGTTTACATTGATTAACCTTAAGTTTCTGTCCCAAATAAAAATATTTAATTTGATATTCCGTAACCACGCAATAAATAAATAAATAAATATTGGTGGACTTTCCACACAGCACTATCTAGCCCCAAACTAAGCTTATGCTTGTGATATGGGAACCAGATAGCTGATATACTACTTATATACTTTTTTTTTTAAAATACATACTTATAATATTATATAACACCCAGACAGAGAACAAACATCTGTGTTCATCACACAAACGTTTGTTCACGGTGGGAATCGAACCCACGACCTACGGCGCAGAAGGCAGAGCTACCACCAACTGAGCTACGTAGGCTGTCAATGCCGCAATCCGCGGTGAGTTTTCAATTTGGCATTCTGTAATACATTCAACGTTCACCCATCACTAGCGCCACGCGTGTGAGCATATTTGCGGTGGAAATGCCAACATGAGAAAGGAAAAGCTCTCGAAGTGAGCGCGGATCCACTGGGTGATACTCCCTGTGATTTTTATTTACGGAATAGCACTACTGACTGTGCTGCCAGCAGAATCCAATATCTATAGGGATGATTGACCATAGCTATTTCCACCACCAATCGGCGTTACTGTGTCGGTTTAAAAGGCTACGGATGCAGGTGAAATTACAGGCACATACCTTTAACGTCTCTTCATGTGCCTATAGGTGCCTTTAATTACACTGGCAACCACACTCTTCAAACCGAAGCACAGCAACGCTGCTTGGCGGCAGAAAAAAGCGTGGTGGTTGTACTTCTCCGGACGAGCCCTTCACAAAGAGCTCTACTACTCTTAAAGTTATATGTGCACTAATATTGGTAACACCTTACCTCTTACTAGGGACAGAAGAATAACAAAGTTCTGATAATCAAAAAAAAACAATTTAAAGGACACTAAATTCAATGTTTTGGATAGAAATTGCTAGTTTTGGACGAAGCATCACAAATATTGTATAAGCTGAAAACCTCTCAGAGAGCAAAAGCGTTTACTTTCCTAGTGTGTCAAAGACTTTGAAATTGAGAATATTCGTAGCTGATGAGGACGGGGTCGACTTACAAGTACAGGCAAGCTTCAGCCTTATCTTCAACAACATGAATACGATCGCGTTAGGTCTATCTAATGCATCTTTCTGGGCTCCTAAAAAGGTAAAACAAAATTTTTTGTTGAAAATGTAGGCATAATGTGCCTTCTCGTGAGTGAGATATTAAATTAAAATCAGTCATGATGATGACCCCACCCCAACTTTCACGTTTATAATAGTAGTAGGATTATTTTGACGTGGGTCATCAACCGCGTAGAGTTAAGAGTCCGGTGACAGCGGCTCGCAATTTCGAGGTGCGATTGGCTATTATTTCATTTTATTTCATTTTGGGGAGGTTGTTTGAAATAATAACTCTAAAGAAACACGCATAAATACTGTTCGAACACAAATAATACAATAATAAAAGGGAAATGTGCTTGAGTCAGAAATCATTTTGGTATTAGGTAAACGTAAGACCAAACATACTAATACCAAAATGATTTCTGATTCGGGCATGTTTCCCTTATATTATTGTATTATTTGTGTTCGAACAGTATTTATGCGTGTTTCTTTAGAGTTATTTTTTCAAACAACCTCCCCGAAATGAAATAAAATGAAATAATAGCCAATCGCACTTCGAAATTGCGAGCCGCTGTCACCGGAGCCTTAAGGATGCGATGACATGTAGTAGTTCAACTCTAAACGGGAAAGCTAGTTTGCTACGAGATAGCGCTACGACATGAGCTACGACTTTGCTACGAGACTGGTGTAATGAAATTCGCTTTGTACGCAAAAATACCGACTAGAATAAAATAAATACAGAGAGCAAACATTTTGTTATCGCTGTTGACAGCTGAACAGTGCGCGAGTGCGGTACTGTGCAAAACGTCCTATTAGAAGGAGCTCTGGCACAGAATCATTTTTCAGCTTTCAAATCAGACGTTTAACGTCCACTAGTATTTATGCACGCCCAGGAAGACTGGTAGACAATACTATTAGCATTAAGTCCTCCTAGCACTACATTATTTTTTTGTGTGAAAGCTTTTAAGTATTTATTTTATCGTAATTTATTTTATTCCTAGGCTAGTTAGCTAGTTATTGTGATAATGTAGACATTCTAAGAAAGTGGTCATTGCAGAATAGTCAATATTTTGGAGGAGACCATGTACTTTTTATTTTATGAGATCTTTAGAAGATGTAAATTCTTACCGTAAATACTAGCTTTGTTTAAATAAATAATTTATATATTTGACTATCCTATGTCTGACGAGCAACCCTTAGTTTATATAACTGTGTTGTCACGGTCGGAGTTGGTCTTACAATAAAAGTATATTCCATTTTTTCCCTGAAATGTCAGCTACAGTTCGTGTCACGGAGTGAGGCTAGCGAACGCAACCCTAACACAATAAAATTATGACGCATATTTAGTGGCTGTAGGCCGAAATGTCGCAGAACCAAATACAAGAACATCCAGTGACGACTTTTTCTTGTATTTTATGTTAGACATGATATGGGTATCATTTAGCACTACACTACAACATACCACAAATTCTAACAAAAAAAAAATATGTTGACTAGTCTACCGCGTACCTACTTATTTTTTGTGCAATAAATATTTTTTTATCCAATCTGTCCCAGTGTGTGCTACACTTGTATGAATGTAGCTTTGGATGTTTAATTTATTCTATAAACAACTCCGTAAAAAAATTAAATTATAAACATCATCCGTCCACGGCTGTGCTTACGTGGTACACACGGCTTATCTACCTATTGAAATTACGTCAAAATATGCATTCGTATTCGTGCCCACATATTTAGCTGTCCCACGTCAAGACACATCGTATTGCAATGGAAATAGTTAAACTAAAACAGCCTTCAGCGTAAGTCCCAAACTATAAAGCTAACTATGCGATCCCTAAATGTTTATGTACTTACAATGAATGTTTGCTCAAACTATACTTATTTACCTAACCTTAATCTAGCAAAAACATAGCTTTTATACGTTATTTACCGTGGCTATCACTATTAGTCATCTTTTTACCCTATTTTTATCATGCTCAGTATTTAGTCATCCCATAAATAATCCTGTCAAGGCCTCCTCTATCTGGTTGAGGAGGCACGAGAAACGGAAATATGACCGAATCGCATGTAATTTCAATGCAACTTATTATTACTATTTAAAAAAATAAGCTCTTCAACAAGATGAGTAAAAAAGTTAAATTACGCACGGATCTTTGATTTTCTGTATTGGCTGTTTACGATTTGACGTGGACAGCCTATATTGTTATGATTAGACAGAGAAAATACTTTTACACGATAGGGTACCTCGAACTTGGAAATAGGTATAGGCGAATTCAAAGTTAATGTTTGATAATTTAGGTTTTTTATAACGTGTTTTTTTAGCTATCGTAACCTCGACAATCTATCCAGACTCTCAAGTCTGTTATGCTGACGTTATGCCATGCATTGAATTCTCGTTGCAAAAGATTGTATATATGTGATGAGATACAGCGTGGGTAGTGGTGTAACAAAAAAATATGGTATGACGTTAGTGTCTGCTTTGTAGGTGGTTGTTACGTAATCAGACGTATTAACCATACGTTTCTACAATCTACATGATTTAATTATTATTACCTAACAATATGTTAATTGTTCTATGTTAAATTTATAAGGTCACATTTATAACTGTGTCATTCTTATTGATACATAACTCTGTTCATATTTTAACTTTTCATATGCAATTTTTAGTTTTTGTTCAGTGTAAAAATAATGTTAAGACAAATTTATGAATACTCAAAATTTTGTATGATATGATGAGTTTAACTTTTAATCTTCTTACTTTGATCGTACGAAAAGCTAATTATTATAATATTAAACTTAAATTATAATTAGCATACGTTTGACAAACAAGAAATCTATACAAATTTTAGCTACATACGTATTTTTTACTGTAAATGTGATTACTTTGAAGTACATACTCTTGTTTCGTTCGTTTTCTTTATGCGGGTAATAAAAATCTACAATTATTTTCAAAGTGAAATTCGTGAAACAAATCATCTATTTTTAGTGGAGCGAAGATTTTGGTAAAAAGGGCTTACTCGATGAATGTAATAACGTTGACTTGGAACATTTCTGTTTCGGTATATTATTATAAAACAAGATTTAAATACAATTTTACTAACAAATTACCTTATGATAAAACACAAAAGCCTAACTTATAGGCTTCAGAGTAAATTAGAGTTGCCATCAAGGTAAATTTTGTTTCTTCGTTTAGACAAAACAATTTAGACCGAGTTTGAGACAGCCTTACGCATTCCAGGTTGATTATAAGTTCCAAAGTAAACAGTAATTTGACTGTACGAAATGGGGGTCTTTCGTAATTTCTTGGTCGGTTCCTTCGCGTCGGTATGAACGTAACCCTACACTTAACCTAATTATTATAATAGTGTGGAATTCATGAGCTACAATGGCATGCTTTACAAAAGCGTTGCTTCGAGCTCTCTCAATTTAGGCCACCTTTGACATAGTGTACAAAATTTAATATATAATCTATTTTAGGCAGATAGTAGAAAACCATATTTTGCGTTGTTTACTATCAAACACCCTATGGAAAACTGTCTTGTTTGAGCATCATGGCACTTAACATGCTTTTTGTTATAATTAATGATGTTATAATACCATATTTTATCTTCCATTGAGCTATGCTGTGTTATGTTGCTCTAAAACTAATAAATAATAGTTTTTTTCAATAGTGTTCAATCAAATCATTGACAGTATTGTTCAAATGCCTAGTTATTGCAATAGGCAGAATATTGAGTCTGTGTTGTAGAAAGGGCACGTACTACAACAAATCAGGATAGTCCATTGTACTCGTTCTTGAGTCTGAGCACGTATGCCATCCGATAATTAGGGAGTCTAATAATATAGTAAGTTTATTATGACAATTGGCAAGAGGTATTATTGTTTATTAATTAGTTTAGTAAAAGATTTATTACCCTTATACCCAAATTTGACCTTTACAAAGATTTATTAATTATTTTTAATGCCAGCATTGGCGTACATCCGTAGAGCACAGAATAAGCTTGCTGGCATAAGGGATGTAAAACTAACTCAAAATTCCCACCCTAAATTAACCAGGCTTCAGCCAGCCTATACGCATCCTCGATGCTTTATATAAAAGCTGGTCAACTTTTGCTTTGGCAATAACCACTAATATATTTTAATATAAAGTTAAAAAAAAATGTCGGTCAATGCTAATGTTCGGCTAGTAAAGCAGTGACTCGTTGGAGTTAGATGAGTTCCCACTTCTAAAGCAGTTATCTGTGCATTTACATATACAATTTAACTTTTTCTATCGTTTACCTCATCTTCGAAACTTGATGTAAGTAGTTAGTAACCTAAAAAAAGTATGTAGGGAGGTATTAACTTTGGGTGATCTAATCTACTCGTAATAATATGAGTGGTTTGACAATATATGTAGGTATAAAACCCAGAGTTTTTCGTTTGTCATCAAAATTAGCTCTAGGTATAGTGGTGCTTCATTTGGTAAAGCTATAAAAAACACGATTTTGTTTCACCGTCGACTTTGAGACTGGCTGGACTAATGATATTATTTCTATACTTCTTATAATATACTTCAAAGAAATGTTGTAAGCGACCTAATTAATTAGATATTTATTATTAACCATGCGATACAGTCTGTAATGTGGGCACCTCAAATTAAGACAATAATGTTCCTATAGCATATACCACGTTCGCAAATTATAAAGTAAACAGATATTCATTTACATGGTGAAATGGGTGGTGTTTGTAGGTCCAGAGTTTGGTTCATATAGGGTGCGCCCATAATGTGCTTAATTTAGGTATTGGTAGTTATACTTACCTTGTTGTGTGTAATTATATACAGATTCACGACTTATATACCCAGCCACAGTACCTAAATCTCTCCATAATGCCGGAAAAAACTTTTACTTGGCATTTATCGAGGTATTATTGTTTATAATGTGTATGAAAAATAGTTTGATTTTCTTCAATGCAAAGTTCTGAAGTAATTTTTGTTCAGCTCTGTGCGTGGTTTGTGCGCTTCATATTTCCGGCGCCGCGTCTGTACACCTTCAGTGCCTTACACAGCAGTAGGCGATTATAGTCTATACGTCATCATAGCACCAGTGGTACGTCAATGATGTGCACGCATAATTGAGGTGTCATGAGTAAATGCAATCAGTTCGAGAGAGCTCCACCAGAACCTGATTATCGGAACAATGCAGCTTCAGGATATCATATTACCATTGATTGCCCGACTTACGAGTGTTTGTGTGAAACTAATTAATCACGAGCCTCAGTAAAATAAATATAGCTTAATTAATAACGGCAAATATAAAATTTCTTAGGCACCTTATTGTCCGTTTACGCTACAGAAGGGCAGGTAAATTTAGAAAGCTACATACATAATACATATATAAACAAATACCAATATAATTATTTCAATGCCGATTAGTATTGATTTGAAACTGTCAAGATCTGTTTTTTTTACTCTAAACTTTATTTTTTACTTTGTTTTGTCTGTAGATCGATTTCAATGGTCTGGAGACAGCTAAACTTTTTCAAGTGTATTTTTTTTGTAAATCAATGTTCTTGTTACTCTGGGAAGATGTGTTTTGCAATAAAGTCGAAAATATTGAACATAGATCAACATATCCCATTACACCACAAAGGGTAACTTTATGCTCTAAAATTTAATATTTATCACGTTCTGTTTACAAAGCATACTTTAACAAATAAATGTTACTCGCAGTAATTAACTTTGCCAAACTATTTCTGGATTTTACCCAACAAAGGCAAGCTTTTCGCATCTCGGAAACGAAATACTTGAAAAGTAGGTATATATTTAAGACTACTGGAAGCCACGTCTTTGTTCAGGTGGTGTTATTTTCTTTACACAGTTTAACATAGCGCCGCACTTTCTGATACGAGTAGTTTCATTAAAAACATTATAGAATGAAATTAAAGGTTACTAACCTTATCTTTATTTAAATATGATGACACCACGGTTCACTCAAATGTATTCCATGACACACTCTCCTCATAAAAATCTCTTTGAAATTAAATCATAATCTTTGAAAAAACCAACATCAAAAACCTTATGTAAGCAATCAAAACTAGTCATTGACTAAACACGATGATGAAACAATTTTATGCTCTTGATAAGGGGAGAACAAAGTAACATTAATCTGTGGCACAGTTAGGGAATATAAATAGCGCATACTTCTTTCCTTCGTCATTATCTATACAATACTTGATTGTGCTCCTCATATAAATTAAAATATGATTATTCAATACTATTTGAATTTTCGGAATAAGGTGCAAAGAACGTTGATCGAGCGTTTAGGCGGTATATTGTAATGTAAGTACAATCTAAGTAGGTACATAATGAATTCAAATACCATCAATGCAGACTATAAATAAATATACACCAATGGTATTTAGCTGTTTAAAGTAAGACTTCTACTTGGAAATCACGGCTTCAAATCCCGCTCGGAGAATAACTTTTGGGACATAAAATAATATATATAACATAAAATCTTTGAAAAGATACGATACCTCATTCCTAAATTAATCGATTCGTATGCACATATTGTAATTCGTAGATATTTAAATATTAGATTTAACATCATTGTAGGCCATCAATACGCTCTAAATGTATTCTAACTCAATTTATACTTGTTACAGATTTGACCAAGCTATCGCAATCTTCAAACAAAGATGGTAAGTTTTGGACAAGCAGTATTTGTTGCCGTTTATTAGATGCGTACGTAGAGAATACGGGTTTCTTTAGTAGGTAAAGGCACTTAAAATTGTTTTTAAAAAATACTATACTGTAGTAGGAGAATGTCCCATCACATTTCCAAGATCTGTGGAAATGTGATGTGACATTCTCTGCTGATACTTAATTTCTAAAGGATGCTAAAAAACCACAAGCGGAAAAGGCATTTATCGTGCCAAAGTTCTTCTGAACTGAATGTATTCCGCCTGTATTTGTACGATTCTGTGACACTTGTTGCTTTCTCTGTTACAAATACACTTTAATCTGTATACAATCTCTAATCTCTGCTACACCTGTTTATGGTCTGTTAACGTGGTTGAATTACAATGTAAGAATAATACGCCCAAGGTGCTCTTATTGCTTCTATGTGCATTTCTAAGAAACCCTGAAAGGCACACCGAACTAATTCCTATCAATCACACTCTCGGTTAATTTGAAAAACAAGAAACCTATTTGACCGACTTTCTCTTTGTGTTTGTTATTATTCAGTATTTTACGAGTAATTTTTAAATTACTTATGTGAACTAAGGGCTAGCTTACTGGCATAATAATTGAAAACATAATTACTAATAAATCAGCAACAACAGCGTGGATACCGCAAGATTGACCCGATCGGGTCAATCTTGCGGTATCCTGTTGGTTGTTTTGCAATCGACTCTGCTCCGCAATGTAGAGGAGAATATTAGCAACACGGAATGAATCTTGAACAATGCTGGTTCGTTTGAGGGGTTCTATTGTGGGCCGGTTGGGCCGCGCGCTTCCGTGCTTATGGTATCGAGTGCCCACGATAATTTTCACTCTCTGTTTTATTATACCTGTGTTCATAATAATAGTTAGCCAATTTTGGCAACCAATCAACGTTCTAGTTTTAAGTTAATAATACCTACATCGATCATGGTTGTAGAGACTTGAGTCCGATTATAATTCATTTGTAAATTCTATCAATCTACCAAGTTATGATATAAAGACTGGTTCACTTTTTAAATATAAATATTTGTTTTTAAAAGTGATCCCGCTTATATCGCTTATTTATCGTCTTATAAATATAAAACTCATCAGGACTCATTGGGAATATATTCAATCGAAGCCCCCTGCATTTTTTATATAAGTAACCTTTATATTCCGAAAACCCTTAATATTAATGGTTCCAAGAGAAGAGTGACTTCAAAATGTATTTTTACTCAGGTACTTAATCATGCTATAATTTGTCGATCGCATCTTCACTGAGATTGCGGTGAAACGTTTTAGGCATCTACTAAAATTTGTAAAAAAATGCGTTCTTAAGAGATTTTTATTCCACCAGATCTTTATAAAAATTAAAGCAAAATACCCATCAATCACTACCTGATATATTTTAATTAACATAGATAAGCACTTTTCTGAATGTACATTCAGCAAAGTTCTATGTAATATACAGGGTGGGGCAAAATTTTTCGACATTGAAGGCAGCTACCTTTTCTGTTGTAGTTAGAAGGTTTTGTTCTTAGGCAACTATAGGTTTATTTTGAAGAAAAAAACAACCACATATTCAGATTTTTGAAAAATGTACAGTCAGCTTGGAAAATGACATTTGTCAAAAAAAACATGTTGGTCTCAATCGACGCTATTTCTCATCAGGAACAATTTTCCCAAAGTAACTTACCAAATCAAATCGTAAGATTCTGCAAAAATGAAAAAAAAATAGTTATCCATACAATTTCTATGAAACGCCATTCGCTACAACATTGAGCATGCCATTCGAACACTTTCATGGAAATACTTTGTTCTTTTTTCAAATTTATTGTTGGCTTGGCAGAATGAAGTTAGTACAATGTACCACCGATTTTACTGAACCGGTTTTGAATAAATTTGGAATGTTGATAGTTTAGGTTCTAGAATAACACACATAGTGGGAACACCGCGGGACGCAGCTAATAGGTAATAAAGTTGCACTGTAGTAATTCAATACCATACTAATGGTTTCTTTTCACATTTCATAGAAATTGTATGGAAATCTTTTTTTTTAATTTATGCAAAATCTTACGATTTGATTTGGTAGGTTACTTTGGGAAAAGTGTTCCTGGTGGGAAATAGCGTCGATTGAGACCAACTTGTTTTTTTTGACAAATGTAATTTTTCAGGCTGACTACATTTTTTCAAAAATCTGAAAATGCGGTTGTTTTTTTCTTCAAAATAAACCTATAGTTTCCTAAGAACAAAACCTTCTAAATACAACTGAAAAGGTAGCTGCCCTCAATGTCGAAAAATTTTGCCCCATCCTGTATAAGGTAAATATATACCTCTGTAGGTATAATAAACAACACAAATTCTGGATAACCGTTACATTGTTTCCATGATGGATTATTTGAATAAAGAACTTCTTTCTCCACAAAAGCTTTTGTACTTATAATACTTACCTATAATACTTACTTACTTATAATACGTGTATTTTAAGTATCAAGCTGTAATTTTAGGGCTACGATTTTTTCTTCTTGATAAAAGAAATAGAAAGAGAGAGGACTGAGGTGCCTAATACCTATACTTATATTTCAGAGCATACTTTTTTAGATTGAAAGAGAGAGGACTGAGGTGCCTACCTATACTTATATTTCAGAGCATACTTTTTTCATTTGTGAGTATTTCTGAAACAAAATTACGAAAAAGTACTATGTACCTGACCTTAACATGGTCAGATTCATAGTACTTTTTCGTAACGTTTCCTTCCCTAAGTTCCTAGAGTTATGTTACGAATTAGTAAAATTTCGTAACAAATACTTTTTCGTTACGTACATTTTATGACGACCTCTGTGGGGCAGCGGGCGAGAGCCTGCCTGCGACGCAAGAGGTTGCGGGTTCGATTCCCGCCTTGGAACAAATTTGTGTACGATCTGCAGAAATTTGTTCCGACGGTCTGGGTGTTTTCTATGTATAATAAAAAATATCTATCTATGTAAGTATATAATGTATTAAATATATCAGATATCTAGTACCCATAACACAAGCTTTGAATAGCTTACTTTGGGGCGAATAGATAGTGCTGTGTGGATTGTCCAGCATTATTTATTTATTATTTGAGAAATACTCTTGTAACTTCGGGTTGCCTAATTTTGTAAGGGAACCATTTGATTATACATTTTACAAGAATTACATACTTTACTCAAGGATAATAATTACATTAGATACGCTACTCTGCGTTTAGAATGGTGACAACAAAGTGAGGTGGATACAGCAAGTTCGTTTAGCTGCTCACTGTCTGCCAACGACAATGACGCAATTTAGAATAAGACATTGTTTATATCTTTCTCACAAAAGAGTTTCTGTACTGTGATTAAAGTGTAGTGAAGAAAATTTTCTCCTGTTATTCTCTGAGTAATAATAAGTTTTTGTTTTAAATTTCGAGTATTTGCTCAGAGCCTCTCAAGAGACCCCTTGATTGGCAAAGAACTTCCGAAATAGCACTTTGGGCGTCCAAGTAAAAAAGGTAGAGGGGACAATAAAAAATGATCTAAATGATTTTGACTGTTTTCGTTCGGCACTGTGCAAGTTAGTCGAAGAAGTATTGATGCATTTTTAAACTTTCGCATTCATAACACTTATGAAGTAACACAGGTATTTATCGCGTTTTATCTTGATTATTTCGGGCAGCCTGCCCGCGACTACGGCTATTGCAACGTCGGGAAAGAAAACTTTCATGCCTAAAAAAATTTAAAAATAGAATCATACATAATAGTTATCATTACGATAACGAGTTTAGATCTTATTTTTGTCTTGGGGTTTTGGGGCTCACTTGGGGTACTGTGCTCTGCGTTAACAAACATAGTAATTATATTGTTGGTAGTCTTTTGTTAGTGTTTACCTCTCGAGGACAGGTGGAACATAAACAAAGTTTGTGAAGATGTTGACGAACCTGTACAAATAAGGCACCCTAGTTGAAACCCTTTCGCGTAAGACAAATGCCCCTGCAAAGCCATTGACAAATTGCAGACACTTGAGACAAATGATTTATTTATAGGTACCGTTGATTTATGGTAAATTGTCATGTTGAACCAAATTTTACAGTGAGATTTATAAAGATTTTGTTTTTTATATTAGAAATCATCGGTTCCAAATAGATTTTGGTTCAAGCAAATATGCAACCACGCAAGGTCTTATGAACTTTATACTCATTAGCCATAATATAAGCTTACACATTACATCTACACTACAATTCTAATAGCTTGATCTAATCCATCTCAGTTTGACTTCTCGAACACTAGGTTTAATAGCTACCGTAATTATTTTATTTAAAATTCTTAAATCTAATCTCTTTTCCCAATTCTCAGGCAATTGAAAAGAGATTTCCAATCCTAGCTCAGTCGGTCGATAGTTATTGCGTTGTACGACTGAGCGGACACACGAGCTAATGAGCCTAGCTAATGAGACTCCGTTTTTACGGAGTCTATAAAAGAAGTGTTGTCGCGATTGAATTTTAATGCAGGTCATACAAAGAAATTGTACGTAATGTTGTATAAGTATCAACAACAGTTTGGATAGAATAGAATAGAATAGAAAACTCTATAACTCACCACAAGGATAATAACACATTAAAAGCAAATATAAGGTTCTAAGGTTAGTGAAGTACAATGGGCGGTCTTATCGCTAAAAGCGATCTCTTCCAGACAACCTTTGGATGGAATGGATATCACAAGAACATTAAACAACGGTGTCATAAAGACTAAACGAATAAGGATATACCTACCAAATATCAATTTATTTAAGTTGGAGTACATTAACTGAAATTATATACATAACAACTAAGTAGGTACAATAAATACTTATGAATACAATATAATTTTACCTACTATCAATTACAACACATACAAAATGCTGTTAAATATAATTATTACTAAGTATACCTAGGTACCTACAAAATCTACTAAATTAGGTAAAAAAAATAAAAGTACCTAACTAAAATTATGAAGAAAACTGTCCCATTATAATAACATAAATTATTTTCTTTACGCAAACACCATACGATATAGTAGGATAGTAGTTTTTGAAATAACTGTGGCTAGTAATTTTTAATAGATCTAGCTGACGGAAGAGGTGGGCCATCCCACTTGATACGTGGTTGAACCATTGCCTATATCAAAACACTGCCTCGTAAGTCACACACGATAGGAACGTACTCTAAGATACTGTACGATAACTTGAGGCATACAGATGATAAGCCTCATGCGCCTGTAAATTAACCGGCGACACACCCACGAGCCCTTCACAAAGAGCTCTAATAC
The DNA here is from genome assembly GCA_963576535.1 of Plemyria rubiginata. Classification (NCBI taxonomy): domain Eukaryota; kingdom Metazoa; phylum Arthropoda; class Insecta; order Lepidoptera; family Geometridae; genus Plemyria; species Plemyria rubiginata. The sequence goes on along the minus strand of OY754908.1, from coordinate 6,978,415 downwards.
TCTTTAAAAAGGATTTTTGGAAACAGGAGGCATCCAATGACATTACGCGAATTACGTTGGATACCAGTGATTTTATAATTATAAAAGTATGTATATATTATCCGTAATTGTACTATAACGCGCTTAACATTTCCCAATTGCCTAAATTTTCAAACTAAACTTCACTAACGCCAATTTTCAGCACCCTAAAGTTTAGCTCTGTGCTTAAAATAATTAATGCACAGTTTAACAGTAGGTAAGTGCAAAATTTAAGCCGAACGTTTTCTCAGGTTCTCAATAATGGATTTATTTGAATAACTTAGGAGTAACGGATGCAAAATATATGGGATTTCACAGTTAATTAATAAAACTTTTCGAGTATAATGAATTTCTAAAGTTCTTATTAGTACTTAAATACTGCCAAGTTGAACAATGTATTTATAATTAATTGAATCGATGTTGAATTTTTAAAACGAATTACTTCAAACATTATTGTGAATATCAGCGAGATGTAATGTCGATGTATCGTCCCTTTGTGAGAATGTTTGACATGTTTGGGTTTGTTCTAAGAAATACTTGACATTCTATTCATGCCAGGAGAAGGGTATCAGTTATACATGTGTTCCAGATTTGTTTACCGTATGACATACCTTATTACCCCTACAACATATTTCACAATGGATTTTTGTTAGCGTTTTAATTTGAGTTTCAATGCAATCAACAAGCAATAAAAAAATACGTTTTATAAGCGTTTTAATACAAGTTTCTTCAACTTAAAATTACAAGCGCTAAAAATGCATTTTTCTTTAAATCTTTAACACAACTTACATAATAAAACTATACTTTCCAAAATGTACATGATTTTAATTTTGCACAGCATGAGATACTTTCCACAAAAAATTTACTGAAGAAAACGGCTACAAAAAATTATTAATATTCATGTATTCGTGGGAAGTTATTCTGTGGGAAAGCGTTCAATGTTGTCACCTAAAAATCGCCAAGCTTTCAGAGAGTATTATATTCCTTAGCCAGCTTACTCAGATGCACCTTGATGTCGTGTGATATTTGTACATCCGTTAATTTATAATTTATAATGATACAGTGTACAGACTGGCGTTTAAAAGAGGAGGCCTATACCCATCAGTGGGTGCATAAAAGTTGAATAGATAGATGGAATAGTAGTAAATGTTGTGGGTAATTTAAATATGAAGAAGGTTTAAAATCAATCAACCCCACACCAAAAGAAGGGTCGTGTATTCAGATCTCAACTGGGTTCATATGTTTGGGATATTATGTAATATATTAATGTAATTTTATTGTCCTCGTTACAGATGTGGTGGGCTTTGTGGTGTGCCGCAGTGCTGGTCGGCAGCTCGGCGGTAGTAGCCGCGCCTGTTTCTGATTCTCTCAACCTGGACATGGTGCAGCTCGACCCATCTGCGACTGATGACGTAAGTGCTTCATAACACCGAACTGGCACTAGTCACCTAGTTTTTAAGACGTTTCAAGATGGTCCTTTGATCTTATTGAATATACATATTTTGACTTTGACTTTCAACTGCAATCATTGTATCGCACGTGAAGCGGAACATACGCCCAATGAATTTAGATCTTAGCTGAAGTGTTATATTTCAATAAACACTCTTTTCTACTATTTTACTATACTATACTACTCTATTGATGTTCCATCAAAGATAAATATTTTAAAATAATTAGGTATGTACCTAACTACGGTATGAGGTGCTTGGCGCAAACGTTATTGGAAAATCCATTTCTGGAATACTTCGATTGAAAGAGTTCTTGACTGATAGAGTTGTAACCTCTACCTATAGGTACATCTACTATTACCTATAAAAAAGCAATGCTTTACAGGCACGCACGTAACCTACTTGTGCAAGTTAAGTATTATGTGCCTGGGATCTTACAGGCTCCCACGCCCGATAAGTTATGAAGGGTACCTTATCAGGGCTGTATAGGTACTGGTTAGTCCCATTTGGTGCCTGTTTAGACAAGAGTGTAGAACTTTTACGAGCTCACGGTACATTATATTTAACATTAAGTCTTCCGAGTGATGAAATACCATAGTTTTTTTTTCATCCACACGGCACACTGTAAAATGTTCACCAATATTTATAGATACATTTTCTTTAACGAAAAATCCATCAACAGTACTTAAATATAGAAAATAATACTCTAGGATGTTGTTGATATTCGTAAGCTGGAAAATTGAAAGTGCCATCGGGACGGAAATATGCAAACAAAGAAACATTTTTTCTCCAAATACGATACCATTTTACGGTTGACTGGTTCATTTCTAAATCTCACGTACAGTTAGCTCATAAGTATTGATATTTTCAAGCTAAATCCATACATAAGTAGCGTAAAATAAATTAAAAAGATTGTAAGAATTTTACTGTGATATTCAGGTGCGTTATATACCTAGAGTAGAGCTAGAAGAGAGTAGTAGAGCTCTTTGTGAAGGGCTCGTCCGGGGAAGTACTACCACCACGCCTTTTTCTGCCGCCAAGCAGCAACGCTGTGTTTCGGTTTGAAGAGTGTGGTCGCCGGTGTAATTACAGGCACATGAGGCTTAACATCTGTATGCTTCAAGTTGATGGACGCAGGGCAGTGCATCGTAGGGCACGTTCCTATTGTGCGTGACCTACGGGGCAATGTTTTGTTTATAGGTGATGGTTACCATCTGCTTGTGCCATCAGCTAGTTGTAAAAAAAAAAAACCTATTCCCTCCGATTTTAAGGTACTTACTAACTCCGTTGCCTTTGAGCACCGTATTTCGATTCACCGTTTGAGAATATACAAGCGATTACGACACTTTTATTTTTCAGTACTCCAAACGATCAACGTTCAATATGTATATCAAACGATAAGTGCACGACCAGATTCAATCCGACGAATTTGTTCACCGGTGCTTTAAAATGAAAGAGGCAGTACAACACTAATTGCATTTAAACTATAACAGAGTTTCTGTGTCTTTAGTTATCGTGCAAAAATCAATGTAGGTGCGTGCGTAGTGCCTACTGTGTACGTAGGACAAAACAAAGGTGAATGTGACATGTTTTATAATAATTCGGGACCGGATCAAAATCCCTAACTCATCAGTTTTAAGCCGTAGTTAACTGCCCTAATTAACAGGGTAAGCTTTTCTGGGCCCAGTTTCGTGACCTTATAAGTTTAATTAATTGAGTGTTGTTAATTTTTGCGTTTGTTCTATAGGAAAGCATGTACGCAGTGCAACCGATGGGGGGACGCTTCGCAGCGGCTCCCTGGCTCTACCTTCTTTCCGATATGCCTCATGACTCACAGGTAAGATAACAACGCTTAAGTACATACTTAAAGACCAGTAAACCTGCGGAACACGCGATAGAAAACCGCGTGTATCAATGTTACTCTTATGCTACGAAACGTCTACGGCGTAGCATGAAGCTACATGATCCGAACGAAATGATTTCAAATAATTTTTCGCGGTGTCTGATTAAATGAATTATGTTTTAAGAGTAGTAGAGGTCTATGTGATGAGCTCGTCCGGGAAAGTACTGCCACCACGCCTTTTTCTGCCGCCAAGCAGCAACGCTGTGTTTCGGTTTGAAGAGTGTGGTTGCTGGTTTTATTATAGGCACATGAGGCTTAACATCTGTATGCCTCAAGTTGATGGACGAGGACAATGCATCGTAGGGCACGTTCCTATCATGCGTTTCTTATGAGACAATGCTTTTTGGTGATGGTTACCACTTAACATCAAGTGGACCGTCTGTTTGTTCCATCAGCTAGTTGTATAAAAAAATTTAACAATCATAAAAACAGATGAAAGCAGCGTGGCCTTCTAAAAATAAATTAGAATTAGAGGTTACAAAATAAATAATATCAACACGAAACTCACGAAAAAGGTTTGGCGAAAGGTCTTCCCTGTGATTGATATAATTTTATTTAAATTGGATTCAACATTCGTGGACAACGCGGCAGTTTGTTGACGGGCCTGTTATTTACTTGAGAATTTAAGAGAACTTTTTGTTTTAGTAAAGGGTTAAAAGGCTCCCTGTAATTAGTTAAAATAACAAAGTTCATTTGAGCCTTTGGAACCAATCCGAGATTGGTAGTCGTAATTGAGAGTATTTTGGTTTCATAAATAGTATAATAGTAGCATATCTTAAAAACCTTTACGTAAGTATACATTAGGTACAGTTTAAATACATAACCCGGCCGAAATAATTCTGCCTTTTTATTAGTAGTTCATTCGTATTTGATTACCGTCCCAGAATACCATAAAAGTTAATACCCGATCTGTAGAGCACATTCGTGACCAATATTTATCCGGCTGAACTATCATATTCAATCTAATTTGTCATCGCATCAACGTAATCATTTCTTTGATAGATTTCTCGGTTTTATGTCTTGTGAAGTGTCTACATTCAGTGTTGCTAAACATAAGGTACTCGCGAAGGTGAACGAAGAGACGGTGGCAAACGAAGAAAGGCCATCCCAGAAAAAGACTATCCAGAAACAGCAGTCAGTCCACGAAAAGAAATCACACCGGGAGCGACGATCCTTCACCGTGAACCCCCCAGTGGAACATCTCCAGAGAAACGCCTTTCTCTACTACATGAGTCGGGTCGCACACGAGAACCGGGACTTTTTGAACCGTATCGGGAAAAGAGGTCAGTAAACAAACATTCAGAGTATTACTAAACTTTTTAGCTATTAACCTGTTTAGTCCTAGCTTGGAACATTTGCTTATTATTTGTACCAGTATTCAAATTCCTTGTTTGTATATACCTCTCGAGTTTTTAACAAGTGCACTAAGTACCTTATCTTACCTTGATGATATTTTACTTTTCATGTCACTAGTTCTTTCGAAAAAGGACGGATTTTAAGGGTGCTTAAAGAGCGATTGAACATTTAGGACTTATTACGACATGCTGGTTGCCTCACGCACCGTGATGATGAAATACTTTTTTTCGGTTAGTTTCGCTATGCTCGATTCCCGCTATGCACTGATTTTTAAATACCTACCATTTTCACATAATGAAATCATAAAATGGATTTTGATTTTAAAGGCTATGATGACCATGGCCTATGACTAGGTTATGTTACGTTCGACTAGAGATTTTAGATCAAATACTTCACTTTAATAGAAAGCTTCACTACAATTTGATATAAAAAATTATATTCCACTTGAACGTGAAACGTGAACATGAAATGAATACATCAGTGCGTTACCAAAATAAAATATGCTTTATTTAGGCTTTTCTTTTATTTCTTTTGAGAACTTTTTGGTTCCAAACAGTTTTGTATTTTGCATGATACTTGTAGAAATTGGACTAACTGGCAATTATTTTTTTCTAGAACGATCGAGTGGACCTGAGGTGTACTGAAAAATTCAAGCAGTCACATACATAATGCAAGCAGCTTAATCTAATACTTCTATACAAATAAAATATTCTATTACCTACATTAAGGTTTCTTACATAAAATAGTGACATTTATATTATAATTATATTTATATGAGATTCACAAAATTAAATAAAGTTGACATTTTGATTGAGGGTTTTAATTAATATTATAAATAGATAGAATAAGGCATGTGCCTTTACTATGTCTATGCTAGATGAATCTATGTCTACCAGTTTCACGCGACCGAGCTTAGAAACACAACAAAGTCACTGATGAAGAAGTGTAGAGGCTGTCGGGGCTTCACGTAAGCACAATTATGTGTGTTTAATATTTATAAGACAAAATAAAGAATTTTCTATTCTATTCTATTAATTAATTATTAGCAATTTAAGAGACCGAATATGAATAAATGAAAAAATAAGGGACTATAATCCCCGTGTCTAGTTCACCGGAACTTATCCCTAGGAGAATGCTCATAACCATATAAATGTAAAGTTATCGTTGACAGCTATATTTTGATAATGCAGAAGTCCACTTACACACTAGTGGATAAACTATCGCTATTTGGGATTTTTCAATAAAAATCATATTATGTGGTGTCTAATTCTTTAATATTTTTAATTTATCTATTCAGACAAGGTTTTTTTATTAAGCCCTAAGGCGATGTTATATCTACTTACAGTACACAAGCTATGCTTTGTTTGAGGCTAAATAGTGCTGTGTGGAATGTCGCACCTGTATTTATTTATTTATTTAGATTAAGAGTGGTTTTACCATAACAGAGTAACATCGGATAAAAATATTCCGTAATTATTTTTGTCAAGTCTAAAGTCGAGACGGAATTATTTATTACTAAAGTAGCGCAAATTCTTCGCTAAAAAATTTATCAGCAGTGTATACAAATGAGTAGGTAGCATAGCAATGTTTCGCTTTTAAGAAGACTATAACATTTTATACTACACCTGCTTGGAAAGTACCTTGATACTTTATCAAATTTACGGTAGAAGGTACGTCATTGCATATCGAACAAATATGCGGGGAGAAAACGCATCTGAGCGGGAGAGAAAAGTGTATGAAAATCCATTTCTTACGTGGTTTTTCTTTTTTAATTTTGGGTAAGACTTTGCGCCGGTAACCTAAATATCAAAAATCAAAAGTTTTTACAGTGAGTTTTTATCTCCAAGTTCGCAAAATGACACTGGCCACTAGCTGTGTGTTGGATGGTGTCGGGCTGGCAGTGCGACCCTGCGGCGGCAGGATAAACAATTTGAAAAAAGAACATGTGAAAATTGCAGACGCCATTGGCGCCATTTTCAATTTGTGTGTTGTTTGAGGATTCAGTTTTAGTTTTTTATTTTCCTCGTAGGTGTAGTATAAAGCACTATATTGTATCACTCGAGAGAAAGTGCGATTATCGATCTCGGGTGTTTTAAAGCCCTCGTCTACGGCTCGGGCTTCAAACGACACCCTCGACGGTAATCGGTCACTTTCTCCTCTCGGTGAACAATGTACTATTCTTGATTTTTAAAAGACTTACAGTGGTACAATAAATCGACAGCGTATACAAATGAGTAGCTAAAAGTGTTGCTTTTTACAAAACTATGTAAAGTTTTCTTATTGCGAAGACCAACAGTGGGCGTGCTAAGCGACGCATGCCTTCCCTATCCATCGACCAACCAATGTCGGTGCTGCGTCAGAAACTCAGCCTAGAAAAGGAAAGGCAGGCGCGGGCCCTTCTGTATGCTGCTAACAGGAACTTCTTGAACGACATCGGCAAACGAGGTTAGATAACTTCTTAACCCCAAAAGTTATTATCCAGTTAAGGTACTGACACACGTGCTAAAAAATAAGCATGCTTATTTTGAGCATGCTCAAAAATCCACCGACGAACGACCAAATAAAGCATGCTTATTTATAAGCACGACCTGTTCACACGTGCTTTTATTGAGCAAGGCTCGAAAAAAGCATAATTTTAGCTCGAAAATAAGCACGTGTGTCAGTACCACACTTACGGTGTAATTACAGACACATGAGGCTTAACATAATGTATGCCTCAAGTTGGTGGACGTAAGGTAGTGCTTTGTAGGGCACGTTACAATCGTACGTGACTTACACGAGGTGATGGTTACCACTTAAAATCAGGTGGGCCATTTGCTTGTTCCATCGACTAGTTGCATAAAAAAAATAGTGTGGTTTGAACCCACGACCTTTCCCTTAATACGGGGCTGCACTAAGCAGCTGGGCCATCTCACTCTCTCACACTTATTGTAGTAGTACCCTATATACTAACCATATGACTCATAGGTTTAAAATCCCACTCGGGTAACAATTTTTGGATTATTATAAAAAACGCTGGCAAACGATAGGCAATTTCTCGCTTGCACACATTTAAAATTAAACATTATTTTCCTTCGGTGATGGCAATATCACCGAATTTAGTTGGGAAAAATCGCACAACAAAGATTTTGCAAAAATTAAATTTGACCCAAAATTAAATTTGATAAAGTCCTTATTCAATAACCTACTCTTTTTGAAGTCGGTTAAAAATTTGCAGAGGGAACAGAGAGGCTAGTGAAATTGAACTTGCTGGTAGTTTAATTATATTGTATTGTTTACAGGATACCAGCAGTGGTCAGCAGGCCCAGAAAAGTATTGAAGATATCACATACCGCTATGCAGATCAAAGCATCCACAGATTACTAAAATGTGCCAGAACAGTAATAACATTTTTATTTTTTTTGTAGTGAAATGTGTAAAAACTTATGGAAAATTAACTTTAGGTAGTAGAAAAATTTACAATTTATACTTACTAAAATTTTATTGACGTTTATATATCCAAAGTACAAATTTAGTATTATTAGTTATATTTATATTAGCGTTGTTAATTTATTATGAGAGACCGTAAACTAGTATTTATTTAGGAAAATTGTTAGTAATTTTTTATCTGTTTAATTGAATGGCATTAATTTCGAGAATGTATAAGAAGTAATATAAGTTTTAGCATTGTTGATTGTCTGCTGTGATTCATAGTGTAACTTACGCCTTATTTTATTGGTTAAAAATATATGCTGAACACAATAAACGTTCATTAAATCAAGTTCTGCGTTCTAAATTGCTCTTTTCTAGTCCGTTCTCTGCCTCACCCATTTAGAATACTTTATTGCCAACCACAACTGTAAGTAAAAGAAAGAAAAAAGTATAACAAACAAAAAAAATCCTTTGTTTAACCTGTCATACAGAAAACAAATTTGAGACTACATAATCGCTAGTTTATTTATTCGTTTAAAAATTCGCAATTTACTCTTTAAAAAAAGAACAATCGTTCTAAAGATTTTTGTGAATGTTTAAAGGGCCAGTAAGTAAAGTAACCAGAGGAAATCTAAACATCGCATTTACCATCATATGCATGCGCACTATTTTCAAAGGTAGTTAGTTTGTTCTATGTGCCAGCTTGAATTAGGTAAATAATTACCGTAAAACGGGGTGGATAGAATTCCAGGGGTGAATGAAAATGAAACAAAAAAAGCAATTATTAACAAACATTTGAATACGCAACATTTTCAAATAAAAACACCAAATTCTACATATGTAGAATTTGGTGTTTTTACTTGAAAATGTTTGTTAATAATTGCTTTTTTTGTTTCATTTTCATTCACCCCTGGAATTCTATCCACCCCGTTTCACCCCGGTACTTTAAATCTTTCATTTGGTTACTAAAACACCAAATGAAACTCGTACGTGGCTCAATCAAACTTACCTACTAAAGATGAATATTTTTTATAATAATAGTTATGGGTGAATACAGATTTATACTACGAGTATAGTATGGTTAGCAAGACACAGTAGAAAACAATGATAATTTAATATGTACGAAAACATTTTTATAAAGTTCAATATTCATACATTTCACCCCTTTACTAAGGGGTAGATCGCATCGTACCCGTTTCTATCAGTGCTAAGGAGGGTAGCGTAATTCAATAAGTATAATAGCACCTTCATAAGATGAGTGCCTCTACGGGGCGCCGGCGCTGAGTCACCTTTGATTCTTATTTTCCAACAGGTAAAGTTGTCTTGTTAAGGCCCCAGCGGAGGGCCATTTCCCATACAAACCTAATACCAAAATGATTTCTGATTCAAGCATATTTCCCTTATATTATTGTATTATTTGTATTCGAATAGTATTTATGCGTGTCACTACATAGTTATTTTTTCAAATAATTTCCCTGAAATTAAATAAAAGCCAATCGCATTTTGCACTGTTTTATGCTAAAATTTACAAGTTTTCTTCCTACTTATTTCGAATCAAAAACAACAATATCTCACATATTGATTCTAAAGGAACATAGCTTACATTGTCTAGTTACAGAAAAAAAATACTATGTGAAGAATACGAAAAGTTTTCAGTCATCATTTTTGCACCTACCTACCTATGAAACGCAAAAGGTAAGCAGTATAAACATACTACACACATGACATGCCCAAAGAAATAGTTACCATGGTGAGTGAGTAGGTACCTAACCTACCGCTTTCGAATTGTTATCAATGGCAGAGGTTTATGGTACCTACCTACCTTTCGTAGGAAAAATAGTACAACCGTAGCGGTGCTTGAGTGTGTGCGTGTATACGTAGTACCTCGTTCCTGCCCCACACGCGCCTGCACCAGCTAAACAGAGATAGCTATACACAGATCGATTTTTGGACTCGTCTCAAATTGAAATTGCGAGCTGGGGTCACCGGACTCTTAAGGTGTAGGGGTGGATTTACTTCGTATTTTTTTGATATTTTATTGTAGGACCTACTACGCAATTTTTAGTTAATTAGCCGTATTGATTTCATGACGCGGAGAATATCAATTTCGCATACAAAATTAGCTGTATGCATTTTTAACGGGGTTTTTATTATATTGCCTAACCCAATGAAAACCTACAAATAATATAATTTGGTATCAACCCACGTTTATATATCTTCCTGGTCCTCGAAATATGAATTATAATAAACACTTATTTTTTTATTTATACATACCTAACAACAATGCAGGCTCGTCACAGACCTATATAAAGTGTGTTAGTTAGGGACAGCTACGCTACATCAGGTAGATAGAGCCAACCTACCTATCATGTATTAAATATATTTATGGTCATGTACCAAATTACTTAAATAAATAAATAATAATGCTGGACAATCCAAACACTTATAAGAACTATATAAATATTATTTTATCTTACACAGGGTGGTAACTCGACGTATTCCTTGTAGGACGTCGTATTAGTAGTCGTATAGTATAAACCACCACCACCACTTACACCTGCTCTCAATTTTGGCGCGTACATTGAGTCAAGGGCAAAAACTGCTTCCATGAAGCTGGGCATCCTTAATAGGGTAAGGCGGTACTTCACACCTGGACAGCTTTTCAATCTCTACAAAGCACAAGTCCGGTCTGGTATGGAGTACTGCTGTCACCTGTGGGATGGCTCGGCTAAGCACCAGCTTGCTGCCCTGGACTCAATAGAACGCAGAGCTTTCAGGATGGTAGGTGAACAACACATGGCGGAGACTAAAGTCCAGAGTCTCGATCACCGTCGTAAAGTTGCTTGCCTATCGATCTTCTATAGGCTACATTTCGGGGAATGTGCCCAGGAACTTCACGATATTATACCACCATCACCATTCCACCACAGGACTAGTAGACGCACGGCCGGGTATCATCCTTACCTGGTTAGCATACCACCTATTCGCACTAAGCGGTTTGCTTCTAGCTACGTTATGCGAACTGCTAAGGAATGGAACTCGTTACCGTCGTCTGTTTTTCCTGAACACTATAATCTAAACCTCTTCAAGGCTCGAGTGAATAGGTGTCTTCTAGACCGTTCTGCTCCAACTTCGGCTACATCGTCGCTTACCATCAGGTGAGATTGTAGTCAAAGGACGGTTTATTCTTAATAAAAAAAAAAAAAAAAAAAAAAATGCAACAAATTAGTGTTTAGCTAGTTTATGTGCTTAGGTATGTTGTTTTTTTATTATTTGAGGTGAACAATATAGCGTTTTCATTAATTAATGATGATGGATAATCATTGATTGATGATGATGATGATGACTTATACACTTACCGCAGAGAGTGTCGGAGCTCAGCGACGGACGCACTCGGTCGAAGCGCAAGATGCCGTCGCTGTCTATCAGCAACCCGATGGAAGTGTTGCGACAGCGACTGCTGCTGGAAGTGGCCCGCAAGCAGATGCGCGAGGCCAACCAGCGGCAAGCCATGGCTAACCGGGTGTTTCTGCAAAACGTCGGCAAGCGAGGTTCGTTATCCTACTAATATTATAAACGCGAAAGTTTGTAAGTATGGATGGATGGATGGATGGATGGATGGATGGATGGATGGATGGATGGATGGATGGATGGATGGATGGATGGATGGATGGATGGATGGATGGATGGATGGATGGATGGATGGATGGATGGATGGATGGATGGATGGATGGATGGATGGATGGATGGATGGATGGATGGATGGATGGATGGATGGATGGATGGATGGATGGATGGATGGATGGATGGATGGATGGTTGGACGTTTGTTACTCTTTCACGCCGGAACGGCTGAACGGATCTGAATGAAACTTCGCAGAGAGATCGATCACATAGCCACTTTTTATCCCGTGGGGATACTGGGATTGAAATCTGCACGGGTGAAACCGCGGGGCGCAACTAGTTTAACATGTAGGCGCTGCGCAAACGTAGACACTTTCAGTGTCCAGTAGCCGACACCGAACACTTTTTGTTATGACAGTGCAAGCAACTGGACACACGTAAGTATGCGCAGGGAGTGGATGATTTATATATATATACTGGTTCTATATAAATCAAATTATTTTATCAGAAACTTGTATCTGACACGAGATGCAAAAGTTTACTCCCGTTTGCGTAGATACATCTATTTCATAAAGAGTTTATGACATAGATGTATCTACGCAAACGGTGTAACGCGTCAAAGTATTTCAAGCGACTCACACTTCAAATCACTGAAATAATCCAACCACCTTTTACGTTCGTCCTTTCGTCTAAAGTTCTGGAATCGACTTAAACAACTTCGATTTTGACCATTATACCAGAAGGAGAGACACCAGATTAGACTCTATCCGATAAGTCGAAAATCTTTAGAAACTATATTAATACCTTTATTCTCAGCACGAAGGATGGAATGAATCTAAATAAAACGTCAGGTAAAGGGCGCACGCAAATAAAATAGATAGATCAGTGGAATGAAAATCAAGTTTATTGCAGTCCGATACGACCGGTCCCAAGTAAAACAATAAAGCACTAATCTTTATTTCAAACTGCAAATGTAACTGGGTCGCCGAGAAAGCAGCACAGAGCATTAAGCGAAGGAACTGAGGGTAGATGTTATAAACGGAATAATTTATTGCAGTGAATCGTCTACGCATGGTCTACTCCTACCCATTTGTTCGTATTGGCGTAAGCTTGAAATCATTAGAAGTGTTGGAATTAACTTAAAATTAATTCGTACCATAGCAACAGCTTTTGACCAGTCATGTCTTGGCTTCAGCAAGATTGCAAATTACGTCTCTACCCTTTTAAGCAAACTTTTTTTCTTAACCTAATTAAGTCTTGCCGCTTCAAGGTATTCGCGTTACGACCGATTTTTAGTTGGCAAGAGACGACTTGTGATAAACACAATTATTTTAAGCTACTTATTTTATCTCAGATATAATATAGTTACGTAATCTGCACTCCAAGCAAATAATAATTCTTTCATTTATTTTAATTTATAGTAACTTGTGTACAGATCAAGTCAATTTGTTCATCTATAAATAGAACATTGACTATCACTATACACAATAGATTGAACCTTTAGTTTAATTTATGCAGCATCCGTTATCTATCTTAAATTCAAATAGGCTGTATATAAGGAGAACAAGACGGACGTTGAGTAATTAATCATTCTATCCATTGCTTGGCAATTAGGGGTTAAAAAATACCATTCATCACTCGTATTTTGAAAGATGAATGAAACATAAATAACGAAAGAATTGTTTCTTATTTGTTATTATTATTTACAGGTTTTTGGGCCAATCCTGCTCCAGCTCACTACGACAACTAGAATCCAAACCTGACCACTTATTTTCTGTTACTGATAGGTAAACTTTTACTTGGCTAAAACAAGGTTTTACTTCAAATACTCGTATGTTCAATGCTATTCTGGAACGGAAGAAATAATTATGTAATGGAATTTCTTTACTATCATTTCAAAACCATAGCTTAAGTAAATTTAATCAATGTAAATCTATACATTTAATTTACTTAGGTATTCTCGAGCAAAAACTTATGGAAGCTAATACGCTTCAAAAAAATCTTTATAAATACCTATGTATATGTAATCGTTAGCTATAAAGGACACTTACCTACTCAAAAGTTTGGCGTTGCTATCAGCCAGAAATAATAATAAAGTATTTTGATTGGTAAATAATATTTCTAACAACTTAATGCTATCTTTGATAACTCTTCGTAATAATGGTAGGTATGTTAACCAGCTCAACATACCTGAATCGCTTTTTGATGTAACACCTTGTCTTGTGGTAATCAGTATTACTTACCTGTTGATCTTCCAAATAAGTCCAAATTGTACTTTCTATGCTTGTAAAACTGTTAAGTAGAACGCTGTTTCTTTAGAAAACAACAGTCCTTTTAAAACATTCGTCGATGTTTAAACTTATAGTATTGTAATTGTAGAGATACCTACTTTATATACAATTACCTGTTTGTGCCAAAATATTGTTCTCCATCAAACCGTGCCATATTACGAAAGGGATTCGTTGGTACTAGGCTATGAAAAATCATAAAGATCCTCTCGTGAATGCGATCGATTGGCGCGGTTGTATAGCAAGTATGGAAACAAGTCAAAAATCTTTTATTGAATAGAATATACTAATTTTTATAGAGTTGATGGTACCTACTTTTGTTTATCCCACCAGAAAAAATATATATTTTCTTCATGTTAATTATTTATACATAAACTACGCCTATTAGTTAGTATGTAATGTCATTTGATTGTACAGATAGATTTATGCTAGTACTTATAGTACTTATGTGTATTTTATGTTCTCGAATAATATTGATCTCAGTATGAATAATTATACCTTTAGTGAAGTAGAGCAGATGCAGTAAATATAAATTACGTTCAATAAAAACGTTACTTATTCATTTGTTTTTTATTTATCACCAATACTCGTACCTAAAACTTTTCATCACTCGTTATATATAAATTAACGAGAAAAATAATGAGAAATTAGAAATCATTGAATGTATGAAACTTCACACAATATAAATAAGATGCAACAATTGTTTGGACGTACAACAATCACTTCAACAACAATATAAATAATAAGATGCAACAATTGTTTGGACGTACAATAATCACTTCAACAACAATATAAATAATAAGATGCAACAATTGTTTGGACATACAACAATCACTCGCTTCAATAGATTTCAACATTTTTGAATATTTAAAATCACTGAATGTATTTATGAATAACTCTTTCAAGAAATCCTACTTCAAATACACCCATCGTAATAAACTCAAAATGTAATCGTCCATTTTGACCGCCGCGTGTTTTAAATTTCACTCGAATGGGGTTCCAATACCCACTAAAAGGAACCACAGCAAACTACGACCCAATCTGTACCTGTCCGTTCTGTATTTTTTGATTTTTGTCAAATAAACTCTCAAACGAGACTCAATTAGCGAACGAAGTGGCTGTTGAAGGAAAGTTCTGATAAGACAATTAAGGCTTGTTATTTGGAGGTTTTTAGGTGACCCAAGACCCTTAAGTATCAAGGAGGCGGATGCCGGAACTTTCCACCGGACCGAAAGTATTGAATACAGAAACGCTTCATGATTTTGATCTCCAGGCACGGTATACTATATTCATTCCTTTAGTACCAACCGAAAGACTTTTAAATAATGTTTTTGGGAATTTTTCGAAGCGAAACCTGAAATTAAAAATTGGAGTGACTCCTACTCTGATATTAGAGTAATAGGAGTCAATTTACACCCATACCAGACCAGATAATCTATAGTTATTACTAGTATAGTCTATTGGTCTATATAGTCTATTGGTATATACCAATAGACCTCTTAACTATAGATTCTCTGGTCAAAACTCAAGATGCAATAGTTGTAAACAAATCCTGTACAACTTAACCTAAAAATAACTTTCTTGACGTTGATTATTTTGCAGATTTACCCCCGTTTCTGAAAACTCCATCAACACTAATCGGCTGTCAAGTCGCTTGCTATCTCTATCAGATTTGAAGTAAAAGCTGAAATAGCAAGTGACTTGCAGGCCGATCAGTGTTGATCAAGCTTTCAGAAAGCGGGGGTTAGATTTTTTTATAGTAGTAGGTTTACAAATATTGCACCTTGAATTTTAGGTACATATTTTTATTACATGCCCGTTTCGTTCCCGTTCCGTAGAAACAAGAAGATACTTTGCAAATAAAGAACCCAATCAACTTCCATAACTCAAGTCTCACCCTTTGAAAAAAAAACTGAAACAGCTTCACGACTTTGATCCCCAGGTACGGTAGATATCCCTTCAGATCTCCCAGTACCAAGTAGGTACTAAAACAAGATTCTTTGAGGATGTCTAAGGGGGTAGTCAGAGGTACGTCCAAACATTACATTTGGCACGTACCCACATTTTGCAGTAGTTAGTATTCCATACGTGACAGGTTGCAAGCCCATCGTCTCTGTTAGAACGCTTGACGGACATTAATTAGGTTTTATTTAGGAAACCACCAAAAAAAATAAGTCACCAAGTGTGAGTGAAACACATGATGATCGTCGGATCTTTGGCTTCAAGACGTCTACCGATTAGGTCCGAAGGCTTCACGTTTAGTATGGAAAATTTCCCAAAATAAAGCACAATAAAATTTTCATGCACACCATAGAAAAAAAATAGGTAAATACAATTAGATCACACTCTTCAAACCGAAACATTATAAGCACATGTATGCTTCAAGTTAATGGACGCAGGGCAATGCATCGTAGGGCACGTTCCTATCGTGAGTGACTTACGAGGCAATGCTTTGTTATAGGTGATGGTTACCACTTAACATCAGGTGGGTCATCTGCTTGTTCCGTCAAATTGTACTTAGTAAAAAAATGGCACAAAAATTGTTCTGCCAAAAATAACGTTCATTCGGTTCAGTTTACCGTAAAGGCCCATATACATGATGCCATTTTCTTGTACGTACAAGAGCAATAATTGAAAGCAATAAATGCAGCGCAATAATGACCTTCGAGAATTGCAAGCAACTGTTTACACACGGATACTAGTAAAAAAGTTGAATGCAATTATTGAATGCAAATCTTGACAAGAAATAATTGCACCTGTCTTTTGTTTACACCAATACGATAATGTTTAGGAGATTATTGCTTTCAAGTCTTGCTTTGTCTAAACACAGACTTGTACGTACGTGTACAATTTTTTGGTGCGTTCGTTCAAGTATTCCTCGAATTTGTGGCGAATTTTTCATTCAAGTGTTGAACGTTTTAGATTTTTTTTTTTCATTCATATTTTAGAATTCGGTTCTGCTGATTTAATAAAGTTTATTGAGATTTATCGGATACCTACACAATGAAAATTTTAATTACAAGAGCCGTGATGCACGTAATGCTGCACTAGCAGCATTTGGAAAGGAATTCGGAGTTTAAAAGTTTCGAACATATGGAAATACCAAACATAAATAAAAAAATTGAGCATCCAATTGAATACAAAAATTGCATAACAAATTATTGTACTTGCTGTTTATACCAGGGACAGTTTTGAATGCAATAATTGCCTACTAAAGCAAGAATGTGACATGCTGTACAGATGATGCCAGCCAATTATTGCTATAATATTATTGTATGCAACAGGCAATAAACTTGCATCGTGTAAATGGGCCTTAATGGTCTGCACCTCATAGCTGCGTAAATATTTGTTTGTGCAAATAAAATAAAAAACAGACGCACATTCTCTTTGAAGATTTTTAATATGACTTTCAGAGGATGAAATAGTTTTTCTGTATTAGGTAGGTAATATTAAAGTTCAGGCGGTCTTAGCAGACTTGCTTATTTTTATGAATACCTAAGTACTTATGTACTTCGTAAGTATCTATAACTATGACTGGTTGAATTGAAATATATGTATATTAAACTAGTAAGATTTCCTCATACAATAGATGAATGTAGGTACTTGGTTGGTTTTATCCGATCTCCCCAAATCAACAACCGGATGACCCACCTGACATTGAGTGGTATCCAGCCTACAACAAAGCATTGCCTCGTAAATCACGCACGATAGGAACGTGCCCTACCTACAATGCATTGCCCTGCGCCCATCAACTTGAGGCATGCAGATGCTAAGCATCATGTGCCAGTATTTCACCAGTCCCTTCAAACCGAATCACAGCTACGCTGCTTAGCGTCAGAAATACTTATAGTGCATGCATGCTAGTTGCTACGATACACTTTTATTGACAAAACTACAATACAATCGAGATTACACAAATTTCGGTAATTGATTGAAAAAGCCTCTAATAAGAAGGCTATTTGTAAGATATTAACAGAAAAAAATGAGATGAGAAAGTAGTTTACAAATAAGAATGGACACTGGACCAACTGAAAGGTAAGCGGATTTGTGTCAATTACTTCTATACTAGCATCTGTCCGCAACTTTATCAACTTCGTTTTTATTTTCCGTAATGAAAACCTGTAATTTTCTCGGAAGAAATGCAAGTGAATTCGTTGCCTACCTAACACATTTTAACATTTATATTTTGTACCAAAATTATAATTACATAGATACCTAGGAAGGTAGTTAAGGTACTACAACGCAAAATTAATGTACATTTTTTTTTCAGGATCTGTAACATGGATGCACTGTTCTTTGCATTAATTTTGGAAGTGGCACTGCTTCAAATTCGAATTCTTGGTATGCTATCCTGCTACAAATTATTCTAATCAATAAAATCTGAAGGGGTTGACAACTGTCAAACAACTTCTCGCACGCACGTTTCGAAATGTTGAAAGAATAACCGCCGATCTCGGAAAGCTCGATGAAAGCTAATCGGTTGTCAAGTCACTTGCTATCTTTATCTTATTTGAAGTAAAAGCTGAAAAATAGCAAGGGACTTGACAGCCGATTAGCTTTGAGCGAGCTTTCAGAAACCTAAAGTAAATGACAGCCTACTAGCTCAGTTGGTAGTAGCTCTGCCTTCTGCGCCGTAGGTCGTGGTTTCGATTCCCACCGTAAACAAACATTTATGTGATGAACTTAGATATTTGTTCTCTGTCTAGTAGGTGTTATATAATTGACCGAGCGAGCGAAGCGTCTCAGTTTCCACATTGGGCAAAACTGCGTTTGTCCGGATGTCTGTCTGTCTGTCTGTTCTCCTCTACAGGTCGCATTTTTCAACCGATCTGGACGAAACTTGGTACACAGGTTATATGACTTATTAGAATTTATTTGTCGTCGGTGATTTTTGATTGGAGGGGTACTTCCCCCAAAAAAAGAGCAAAAAGGGGGCTATTTGATATCTCCACCAAATGAGATCCGATTTCGATTATTCTTTTTTTATTTGAAAGGTAGTAACTATAAGTTGGTCTCATAAAAGTTTGGCGAAGATCTGATTAGGATCTTCAGCATGATGAACAGGATAGCTCATCAAACAATCGATGGTTTTCAATCAAATTTGAGAGAAACACAAAGTCAGCGAGCCCTGCGGACCGTCAGTGACGTGGGCACACGGGAGGTGGGTACAGAGAGTGCGGGGACAGAGAGGGTCGGTGCGTTATTCAATTGAGAAATCTATCGATTTAAATTATAGGTGATTTTATATCTTTTAACATATCGAAACGCCCGAGCGAGAGGTACATTAGCTCGTGTCTTGGCCGTAAAGGACGCAGGCAGTTAAAGGGTTTGTAGAAAAAATCACGGAACAGAGAAAACCCTGTGAAAAAAATCCACAACTGTTCCATTAACAGAACTGTTCTATAATATTACCTAATTATGTATGATACACATTCCAATGCCATCTATTGGTAATATACTAAATCTGTTTACAGAGGGCAGCACTGAGCTCCGGGCACAATGCTGGAAAATAAACAACAAAATTGAAAAACTTCAGCGCGAAAAACTAAGGGCAGACAGGTTAGTTCTAATATTTACTAAAAGATGTCACTTAGGTACAGCCACGTTTTACTTGGAATGGATTCTATGTTTTTGTTTAAAAATTTCGAGATGAAATAAACTAAAATATCATATTTTTCAACAGACAATTAAGCAACACAGCTGTAATACCTATTTTAAAAATAGATTACGTATTTTTCTCCCTTAATTTTTCTTATTGTATTTCCAGGGATACGGTTAAAGATGTTTTAAGCAGAACTCTCATTGAAGTAGCGGATGATGGAGAGTGCCCGACGTTGCAGAAAGCTGTGGATGTTCTCATTCAGCGGGCTTCGTCTGATGTCGCCATGCGTTTACAATATGAACAGCTGTTAAAGTAGGTTAAGTGGGTGTTAAGCTTTATTATAAACTATTGCTAGTGCACGTAAAGCATTCCTCATGAACTAAAGCGGATGCCTTTTATTGGCAGGACATTGAAAGATCAACAACAAAGATTCAAAGAGGACCTTGATTACGAGGGCTGGTCACCAACAAGGTCTCAATAAGAGCAGGAAGGTACCTACTAGTACTAGGTACCTAACTAATCAAGCAATTATATACGAACTAGCTGGTACCCGCGACTTCGTCTGCGTACTTTTAATTTGACTAAAGTTTCATGGTTTTATCTTTTAAAATTAAGAAATCCCATACAAACTTTCAATCTCTATTTCAACCTCTGCATCCCTTTTTTTCGCAATAAAAGGTAGCCTATGTCCTTTCTCAGGGTCTAAAGATTGTCTGTACCAAATTTCATCAAAATCGGTTGAGAGTTTTAAGCGGGAAAGCGTAACAGACAGACAGACAGACAGAGTTACTTAGTTGGGATTTACATGTGCATGACATGTGATCATGTACCTTCGTCTGATATCTAGCTGATTTGCTCTACGAGTTTGCATGTACATAAATGCGTGTGCATGTCTCCAGCTTCCTCATATTGAAAATGTAATTTCTATAAATGCCAATATTTAAAGCATAATTAGTGCACTCATAGATTTGAATCATAATTTAGCTGCCAAATAAACAACGATGCTATAAGCTTATAATAGTGTGTAAGCTGGAGTAACATGTCTCCAGCTGCCTCAGTCAGTGTGGGCAAACGGCTAATGATAGAGATATATAGTAAACGCAAGGATTTAGTACCTATTTAGTGCACCTGGTACCAAAAATTTCAGGTCTGTAGCTAGGAAACTCTTCGAGTTATAAGACTTCATTAACGTGTAAGCTGGAGTAACGGTACGTGAAAAAGCATATGCTCGTTCTCTGGAATGGCTGGAGCTAGCAGGTTGCTTTAAGTCTCCAGATTTAGTACCAAACGAATTAGCGAGGTACCAAATATTTGAAGTGTCTCTGTTCAAAACTCTATGAGTTACAAGCTTTTCCAGCTTTTTTTGTTTGTCCAGCTTGCACATGTTGGATCTCAGCAACCACAATAGGTACAGACTCGGTTGATGTCTCTGAACCGAGCTATGAATTAGTGCACTCGGTACCAAAAATTTGGAATCTCTAGGACAAGCAGTTCTGTTGTAATCAGCAAAATAACATTTTACCGCCAAAAATTCAAAGCATTTCGACGCGACCATAAAAATGATGCGTTGCCGCTCTGAGGGGCGTTGTGTGCTGCCATATCTTATTAAATAGTTTGGTATGGTTTGACATTTTATATTTTTTTTTTGATAAAATATACCAATTATATCTTGCTAGTGTCATGTCAAGTGAATCGTCATCAGACGTAAGTCAAGTCATTCGAATTTGAGAGGTTTTCGATTTGCATTACAAAAAAATAACTAAATGTAAATATTCTCTAAAAATATTTTCCAGCAAACAATTAATATCGTGAAACGGAACGCATCCAAGAATGTTTTTGTTCATGTTGGCCCACTTCATTTTGTGCACTGACTGATGCAAGGAATAAAGTAAGTATTCAAATTCCATGGTTTATATAAACTTGCAGCCTTACTTATAAAAACTGCTTAAATAGGAGTTTTAGCATTGTTTAGTTAAGAGGTGTTTAGCGCCTTTAGTACTACTTTAATATTTCTTACTTATAAAAAATATTTAAGCAACGATTAGCAAAGTATTGGTTGAGCTCTCCTTCTCTATGGAAATGATCAGTTTTGCATCATTTTTCATGGTGACGTTCAAGGAATTTGAATACAAGTACAGGTGTCTTATCCAAGGAATTTGAATTAGTGTCTTATCTATATTCCTTGGTGACGTTACTACAATAGTACAATTCACGACTAGTTGCGCCCCGCAGTTTTACGACTATACTTATAAATCTGTGGTTTTACCCGCGCAGATTTAAATCCCGGTATTCCCACGGAAAAAAAAGTAGCCTATGTGCTATTCCAGACTATAATTTATCCCTCTGACGAGTTTCATCCATACTCTGCGAAAGTTTGTACTTTCACGCCGGAACGGCTGAACATCCGTGAAAGTACAAACTTTCGCGTTTCCAATACCTACCTATTAGTAGGATTTATCATGGGTTTGCCCAAAGAATTTGGATACTTGTTTATTCTTCTTAGGGTTTGTCCAAGGAATTTAGAAACGGTTTGCCGAACTTGTTTCAAATTCCGCAACTACCTAGTACCACCTTTCTACCTACCACTAACTAGGTAGTAGGTATGCTAACGCATCTACCTACCTATCTTTATTGTAAGGAAGTGAATTGAAAAGTTGAAGGACATTCCTGAAAACAACTTGTGTATTTATTGAATTTCAAAGGCTAACAAACACAGCACCTCCACTCCACACACTACGTTGATAGGTGATGATCTCTATGTGGGTGCCATCTATGGCGCCGATGATTTACGGAAATCCGCTAAAAGACCGAAATCACTCTGCAGCTTCTGTTTTCTCCCGCATTGATGATGTAATGATGGAGCATTGTGATGCCGGTGCGATGGCCACTATTGGCCACTCTAACGCACAGGCGAGTTATTGCTTGCTGGCTCATGCCATGAATATCTGATCTGCGCGGTCTTGTTGTATCTTATGTCGCCCCAGTATCTTATAACCGCCATGACTTGTATTTCAACCGGTATGTCTCCTCCACGGCTGTCTTCGGTCAAGTCATGGCGAAGAATTTCAATGATCCTCAGCATATTTTCTTTTGAGAATTGGTACCTCCCTCTGAAGTCCTCCCGTATCCCACCTTTCTCTGCTCTCTGGGCCTCTACTGCTGGATTAAGTTTAGGCCGAAGACAGTATCCCCGACCGTGTCGCGAAAAACGCGTAGGTACATCGTTCAAGTCCTCCTTTTTTAGGAAAAAAAATATTCTCAGTTGGTAAACAAGATAATCATGGCACACAAACACGGTATGTATCTTCTTCTTCTTGGACCGCAGATTAAAAATCTGCTACTTAGGCTCGCTAAACCTGGGGTCGAGGTTGTTTAATTTGACAGCTCTCTAAGCATTGGTTTTAGAGGCTGTTTAGCCCTATTATGTGTTTATAAGTAAGAAAATCCTTAAGTAACGGTTTAAGCGTGGTTTAACTTTTAAATTGCGTTTATAAGTAAGGCTGTTGATATAAACCAACACTGAGTTATATACTTTTTTTTTCATTGATGGCGAAGTGAGTTACAGTCAAGGAATTTGAATACTAGCTACGTGGTTGCAGTATTGAAAGACATAGTTTTTGTGTAATAAAGTTCCTTGGAAAGTGTTGTTTCGTTTTCCACATAATTTATGATAAATGTGTCAAACGGGGTAACTTGAGTCTGTGGTGTTACTTGAGACGAATGGCAACATTTATTTTATTTTTCGTTTATGTCAACATTATGACGTTCGATTCTTCGTCAGCCAGTGGCAAAAGTTTTCTGTGATCGTTAGTTGTTTTACAAATTCAATAAAATAGAGGTAAGTAATCTTGGTTTTCTACAATATTACTTTGAAAAGTGAGATACCAACGTAATACCAACATGGTAATAATATAAACGAACTTATGTAAATAAATGGGGTTATTCGGGGAAACTTGGGACACTGTCTCAAGTTTCCCGCTATGTCTTAAGATACCGGATTGATTGTAGAATATTGTTTTTTTTTTACATTTTAGGGTTGCCATGTCACGTAAATAACCGAAAACTCTTGGAGGTCGCCCATATGTGACTTATATTACAGAACAATTGGTAAAAGCTGTAGAGCCTGTCAAACAAGCCTTATCATTAAGAAAAGCAAGTGAAAAATTTGGAGTCCCGAGAGCTACAGTAAACCGACATATCAGAGGCAAAAACACCGGAAAGTATGGACGCCCACAGGTGTTTTCCGAACAAAACGAAGCTACACTTGTCCAGTGTATTTGCTTAGCTGGAGACTGGGGTTTCCCGTTAACGCAGCATGACATCCGTTTGATAGTCAAATCATTCTTGGACCGGAGAGGAGTTACTGAAAAAAGGTTCACTAATAATTTTCCAGGGCGCGATTGGACAGAGTCATTCCTTTCTAGGAACAAAAATGAACTAACATCAAGACTGAGTCAAAATATAAAAAGGGCACGTGCTGCTGCTGACGAAACACTTATTAATGAACTAGCTTTTGCCCGCGGCTTCGCTCGCGTTTAGAAGTATTATTATTAATTTGGCATAGTTTTTGAGGCTTTACTTTTGTTAAGCGTGTGTAAAAAATTGGGGGGTTGAATTTATCAAAATCCTATTGAAGCGGACGTCTTCATCATAGTAGCTCCAATCTTTAATTTCAGTTCAATCAGTCGAAAATCTAAGAGGAATTGGTTTACCAAAATAGTTCTGCACTACTTCAGAAAATTTGTTAGCGAAAAACCAAAGGTTTTAATTGGTGACAACTTGGCAAGTTACGTTTCAAAATGGGTGATTGAGCAATGCACTCGAAACAATATAAAATTTGTGTTATTGCCTCCTAACAGTACTGGAATCTGTCAGCCCCTCGATGTGGCTTATTGCACGGCTTTCTTCTAGCTTTTGCTCGCAACATCCTCCACGTGGACGATATTTGTTGATGTTTACCCAGGCACGAAGCTGCGTATATGCTTAATATGTATTATAATGCTTAATAGGTAGTATATGCTTAATAGGTATTATAATAGGACTAGCTTTTGCCCGCGGCTTCGCTCGCGTTTAGAAGTATTATTATTAATTAGGCATAGTTTTTGCGGCTTTACTTTTGTTAAGCGTGTGTAAAAAATTGGGGGGTTGAATTTATCAAAATCCTATTGAAGCGGACGTCTTCATCATAGTAGCTCCAATCTTTAATTTCAGTTCAATCAGTCGAAAATCTAAGAAGATTATACAAACTTTCATCCCCTATTTTATCCCCTTAGGGGTGTAATTTATCAAAATCCTTTCTTAGGGGATGCCTATGTCATATCATCTACCTGCATGCCAAATTTCAGCCCGATCCGTCCAGTGGTGTGACCCCGCCTTCCGATCGTAAGGTCGCAGGTTCGAATCCGGTCGTGCACCAATGGATTTTTCTATCGAAAAATTTATGTGCGCAATGCCAGTGCTTTTAAACGGTGAAGGAAAACATTGTGAGGAAACCAGTTAGTATTCTAACAGCGGCGATGGGCTTGCAACCTGTCACGTATGAAATACTAACTACTACAAAATGTGGGTATGTGCCAAATTTAATGTTTGGACGTACCTCTGACTACCCCCCTTAGACATCCTCAAAGAATCTTGAATTAGTACCTACTTGGTACTGGGAGATCTGAAGGGATATCTACGTGCCTGGGGATCAAAGTCGTGAAGCTGTTTCAGTTTCATAGATAGAAGATTTATACAAACTTTCATCCCCTATTTTATCCCTTTAGAAAACTGAAACAGCTTCACGACTTTGATCCCCAGGTACGGTAGATATCCCTTAAGATCTCCCAGTACCAAGTAGGTACTATAATTCAATATTCTTTGAGGATGTCTGAGGGGGGTAGTCAGAGGTACGTCCAAACATTACATTTGGCAAATACCCACATTTTGCAGTAGTTAGTATTCCATACGTGACAGGTTGCAAGCCCATCGCCGCATATCCCTTTAGGGGTGGAATTTATCAAAATCCTTATGCCTAGGTCATAATAGCTTTATGCATGCAAAGTCAGCCCGATCGGTTTAAAATTGACAAAATTTCATACAAACTATCATACCCTATTTCATCCTCTTGGGGGTGGAATTGATCAAAATCCTATCTTACCGGATGCCTACGTCATATCATCTACCTGCATGCCAAATTTCAGCCCGATCCGTCCAGTGGTTTGGGCTGTGCGTTGATAGATCACTATGTCAGTCAGTCAGTCAGTCACCTTTGAGTTATATATATTTAGAAACTTTCATACCCTATTTCATTCCCTTGGGGGTGGAATTGATCAAAATCCTTTCTTAGCGGATGCCTACGTCATATCATCTACCTGCATGCCAAATTTCAGCCCGATCCGTCCAGTGGTTTGGGCTGTGCGTTGATAGATCACTATGTCAGTCAGTCAGTCAGTCACCTTTGAGTTATATATATTTAGAGATTTGCAAAAATTTACACGTGATTGATTTGATGGTTTCCAATTGTAATGTTAGGAAACGAATAACTTATTTTTTTTACTTTTTTTTCACAATTTCACAGTGAACACAATACCGGTTTGTCACATGAAATTAACTGAGCAGAGAACAATGAGTAGCTGTCAAACAATGTATCACGCACCGGCGCCATCTACTTAAAATATTGGTTTGTAGTACATGCTATGTATCAGAGATGGCGCTGTATGTGAAAAAAGATTTTCCCGCTTTTCCGTTGAAATTTTTCCTAAATTTTCTTTGCTATAAACCTTACGGAGCCCGAGACCTTTCCAACGAATGCAAAACCGTGGAAATCGGTTCGTGCGTTCTGGAGTTATAGCGTCAGGAAGGAAAACCCGACTTATTTTTATATAGTAGATTGTAATACTAGGAATGGGAAATGTTGATTTAAAAGACCCTGAGCTTGTACAAGCAATCCTGATATTAATCGACCAAGGAATGTACATGAAAATCAATCCTTGTCTGTATTAACTTGGTTAAATTTATTGTTTTGAAAGGTCCCGAGATGGAATTGCCGAGGAGCTGGAAGAAAAAAGAATACAGTGGGTTAAGCAGCTTCGCGATGCCGATCGCCAAACAGCTATGATTAGAGATCAGATCAACGTTAGTTTGTACTGGACTAGCAAATAAACACTATACAATGTTGCGAATAGCTATGCGCAATAGAGCGTATATATAGCTATCGTTTTCTTAGCTGACTCCAGAAAACGAGGTTTACCTAATATATGTTTATTGAGGACTGGCGATCCGCCCGCGCGCCCCTGCTTCGCACGGGTGCACATATCATGCATGTATTATACATATAAACCTTCCTCTTGAATCACTCTATCTATTAAAAAAAACCTCATCAAAATCCGTTTCGTTTTTTTAAAGATTTAAGCATACATGCCGCCCGTCTCTCCGTCTCATCCCGTTTTCAGGATGACCAACTAAACGCAAACGTGCGTCTCATCTACGCGGAGAAGTGGGTGGTCGCTCGCGCCGAATCCCTCGAGCTTCAGTACCAACGACCGCGAGCCCCTCCGCCGAACATGGACCACGAGCAGCGCGTTCATCAGGAACTACTAAAGGCATTCGACATGCAGATTAAAGTACGAAACTATTTGGAGCCAATCAGTTTCAGAGGAACTTCCTCACGCGCATTATAAGGTTTCATTAAAACCTACTTTGTGATTTGTTTCAAGGAACTTGAAGAATCCTTGATTCGTTGGGAGCAGCGTTACGCCACCGATACCGTCGATATGAATGCTAGGTTGGCTGCCAAAAGTGAACAACTTCGTGTAGCTGCCGTAAGGCATGAAGAGTTGCAGAAACTGGTAAAACCTTTTCAAAGTTATGATATATTTATTCTGTGGAATCAACTTGGTGGCAGTTCCGTGCGACTGTCTAGAAAGCAGACAACATACTTATGCCCCCGGGCATACACCGTCTATAGGACCTAGACGGTGCTGGTAGAACTAAGCTTTGTCAGGGAAGGTAAAAAAAGGCTGTGTCAGGATGTTTCCCTTCCCTGACAAAGCTTGAATAAAAAAAAATGGCTTGACCCTTTTTTTTCGTTTTTAGTTTGAATTGCACGAAGGCGAAATGCGATCATGGCTGACCTTTAAGCGCGAGCGAGCTGCGCGCTTGGCCCGCGAAGAACGTTTAAGATTATCCGCGACAAGAATTCAAGCATGGTGGCGTGGCAATATGGTGCGACGGGGCCTAGGCGCTTTCCGGTTTATGCGGAATCTAAAAAAAGCCCCCTCTAAAAAGAAAAAATAAGAGTTCTTTGATACGAAAACCTACCTGCTTAACAACCTACTAGCTGACTAGCAGCTAGGTATTAAATTTGAATAATATGTAAGACTAAAAAGTAACCTAGTTTAGTTAGTGTAACTGTATAGTCCTTTAAAAGAGTTTCATTTTCAACCCAGGAATATAGACTTGTATTCAAATTCCTTGTTTTCAACTAAACATAATTTGACAGCACTAAAAATATTGCCGTCCCTTTCTAAAAGACCGAAACAAAAAGGACGGGTATAATTTTAGAGCTGTCAGATTAAGTTAGGATGCAACAAAATCGACAAAATATGAATAAAATTCATAAGACCGAAAATCTGTAATGACTTATTCGAGATTTTTTTTTGAAAAACACGTTTCGTCTGCACTTGTTATCTCTCTCTTCATTGAAACATATTTTTTCTTTCTCTATTGAACAAATAAATTCCTTGCGTATTATTCAAATTCCTTGCGATGACCGAACGCACCACACACACAGTTCACAGCAGACTAGTAGGGATGCTATCAACGCACTAACTCATTGACTGACTGTCATGTCAAGTACATTGTACTGTGGTAATCAAGGAACTTTAAAATATTATAATTCCTTGATATCTTGTTCGTATAAATTGTCCAAGGAATTCGTAGTATTCAAATTCCTTGTTGCACCAAGGAATATAGACCATAGACCAAGGAATATAGAATACCATTGTCCAAGGAATAAAGATTAATCATGTATTCAAATTCCTTACCATTGTCAGACCAATAACGTCAAAGTGGCAGCGCGCGCTCTTTGCCGCTGCTGTCACTGTCAAAACGGTTTCGTGTACTACTGCCGCTGCGTAGCCTAGCTGTCAGTGTCAGGTTGTTTCGGTTGTTTGTCAGTCAGTCCAGACTCCAGTCAAGCAAGTCAGTCAGTCGCATGTTTTTGCTCTTCGTGGTTACCGGTGTGAATAGTTTATTTTAAAAATTCTGTTCGATTTTATAAAGTTTTTCTCCGAAATGATTACACACACTTGAATGAGCATTTTACGACACACAAAACCGAAAAAATATTTACCTCGGTGCTGTTGTGTATTTATCGAACTGTGGTTTTTTGAATCCGTACAACTAAGGTTCCTTGAAATTTCCAATTCTCGGAAATTTGGATTGTCGTTCATGAGATTCGGTGAGTAATCCTTAGGTACTGTTAAAGTATTTATAACTTTAGTTTTTTTGCTATTGTATTCAAATAACATTGACTGGAAAGCTAGGTACCTTCTTGCCTACTTGGGTAATTTTAATAATGTACCTAACCTACTTACCTAATACTGAAAGTTATAAAAGTCTACCTTACTGACTATAAAATCGATTGGTGTAGGTCTATGTATGTATTTTGTTTATTATGTAAAATTTGTTTCTAATGTAAAGATAACTTTGCCTAAATTAAATTTTACCACCTCCCATGCCTTAGTTCCTGTAAACATGTATTTCATAGTACTTACCTCCTATAATATTAATGTATAATGAATAGAATAAAACAATAATTGGGTTGGCTATAGCAATCCTTGTACCTGAGTTGAGGGTTGGGGATAGGGGGGATGCAAGTGGGGGTAGATGGCAAGTCTTCCCCTTGAGTCCTTTTTTCTTGGAAATGAAAAAAAATAATTTAATTTTTCAGGTAAGTTACTAGTTAGGTTAGGGTTTTTTTTTTTTTTTTTTATATGAAAAAAATTGGTAGTAATATTTCATCTCTATGACAAAAAGACTCAAGGGAAGGAATTCTCATTAGGTTAGGGTTATTTTTTTTTTTTTTAAAGTGAAGAAATTTGAAGGAAATTTTTTGGATTTTTTTTTTTCATTTCCTAGAAAAAAGAACTATAGGGAAAGACTTGCCACATGCTTTCCCCCTATCCCCAACCCTCAACTCAGGTACCAGGGTAGCTATAGTTTAACCCAATAATTAATAGGTATTGTATAGCTACTGTGTATGTAGGTATAATAGCCTAAATAATGTGGTTGGCTGGTAGAAAATTCTGTCTAGCATTAACTTCTCCTTTTGTACAAATAATTTAATACAACTAGTTGAAACAAGCACATGACCCACCTGATGTTAAGTACCTAGTCATAAAGCATTGCATCATAGGACACACACAACAGAACATGCTCTATGATGCACTGCCCTGCGTCCATCAACTTGAGGCATACAGATGTTAAGCCTCATGTGCCTGTAATTACACCTGCGACCACACACTTCAAACCGAAACACAGCAACGCTGCTTGGCGGCCGAAAAAGGTGTGGTTGTAGTACTTCCCTGGACAAGCCCTTCACAAATAGCTCTTTTTCTCTTAAAATTTGCTTGATGCAATAAAGAACTAGGTAAATAAATAAATGTGTACACATACATAGTCCATGTACCTAGGCATACACAATTTTTTTAACTTGAGTGCATAGGTATCTTTGTTGATAGAACATTAAGTAATTGTTTTACTGAAATCATAAAAGTAGGTATACTTACCTGTCTAAATATTTTTAATTCTTCAAGTCATACCGTCTTATTATAAAAATGTGAGTTAGACTAGGCTTAAGCCAGGACTAACTGGTCCGTGGTCTAACTTTGATACCGAAGTTGGTCCCTGCTCTATAGAAAAATCAAAGACTTAGACCAGACGTTATTATAAAACGGAGTTTATCCCCTAAACCACGGTTTAAAGATAAACCCGAACGACCCCTAGTTTAAGTATGGTCTAACTAATAAAAATCTCATTTTGCCAAATTTTATTTGGTCTCCCACATAAGTTTATTCAATAAAACAACTTGTAGCACTGCATTATCCAACATACATTTCAAACTCTAGACTCCGATCTAAATTTGAAATGTCAAAACGCATGGGTTGCCACGAATTTGTCAATATCAAGTTGATAACGAGATTTAAAACAAAAAGGCGGAGATCTGAGTCAAGAAGAGAAACTAAAAATTGATTCGTTAAAACGAAAGACGAGGTAGTATGCGCATATGACTTTAGCCTGCGGCAAGAGAGTACAGTTATACCAACTTATCTAAGCCGGTCTGAAGTTAGCTGTTTAGAGAATTCTCGATTCACTATTGGCCATTTATGCACAAGCGGCTAACTTCAGACCGGCTCAGATAAGTTGGTGATTCCAAAATGAATGAACGATTGATTGCCATAATTTGTTATAGTCTGTGGATATTTGTTGAATGATTATGTTCTGTGATGATGAATCATGGACTATCTCAGGTACTATGTAGTCTTCGACTAAAGTGTCTTTTGTAATACGAAAATGATAAACCTGAGATGATCCTAAATTTATGGGATAAACCAGGTTTAAGTTGTTTATAATAAGAAAACGTGACTTGAGCTAGGTTTAAACCCAGGTTTGATTTGTTTATAATAAGGCTGATAAGGTTTACACATATCCCATTGCAATGCCCATACTAACTTATTAGGAACAGCAACTTAAGTATACTACTCAAAACAAAATAAGGGCCACCACTAATTTTCCGTTTTATTTTTCTTTGGTCAGTATTTTCTGCTCTTTTTGTTTTATATTTAATAAAACAATGTTTTTTGAATTAAATTTAACAAATTTGAATGCAATTAGACAAAAAATACTTAACCTTATGAAGTTTTTGGTTTTTTGTCACCTTTTATGGCTGTTTACACCTAAGATTAGCATTAAATTGTAGACTAAAGCCCAGTTGAGTTGTTTACTTTAAGAGTTGTTTTATAAAGGGTATGTCCCCCCCCTTTTCTAAACACATTCTTGTAGCCTCGATGGCATGCTCTCAATAAGATGGCGGATGTTTTCCTCTGGGATCTCCTCCCAGCACCTTTTCAGCAATTGAATCAACTGTTATTGGTTGTGAACATCCTCTTCAGCTGCCCGGACTCGGCGTTTTAGTTGGTTCCAAAGATGTTCAATTGGATTCAGGTCAGGGCTGTTCGCAGGCCATGCCAAAACCTGAATATTAGCTTGCTCCAGGACAGACATGGTCGCCCGGGCTGTTGGCGGTCGTGCATTATCCTGCATCAGGATGAAACCGTCCTGCGCTCGTTGTGAAAATGGGATGACATATGGATTGACAACCCGTTCGATGTAACTCTGAGATGTCACAGTGCCCTCATTTAGAAAAACAAGATCAGTTTTACCTTGTAAGCTAATCCCGCCCCAGACCATGACATTGGGACCACCATATCTGTCATGTTCGTGAATGCAAGGATCAATAAATCTTTCTCCGCTTCTTCTCCACACTCGCATACGTCGATCGTCACTAGAAAACTTCACCTTAAACTCATCCTTAAAAAGCACCTTACGCCATTCCTCCATACTCCATTCAAGATCCCCGGTCCCATTCGAGAGTCCCGGTCAGTTTAGTGCGGGTCACAGGTCTTCGTGAACGTTGTTGGTTTTCGTGCAAACGATTCCTAATGGTCTGGTCGCTGACAAGGGTACCAGTAGTCTGGCGTAATCGGTTTTGTAATGCGCGCGCTGTCACAGTACGATCACGTCGCGCAGTAAGTCGCACGTACCGGTCTTCCTGAGCGGTGGTAGCTTGAATTCTTCCAGAGCCACGACGCCGGGATATACTCCCGGTCTTTTGATACCGGTTTCAAAGGTTTTGGATAGCCCTTCGCGAAAATCCCAGCTGTAAAGCCACGGAACGTTGTGACTGACCAGCCTCTATCATCGTTACGGCTCTGGTAGCAGAATCATTGTTCAAATGGCGTCGAATCCTTGGCATTTTAAAGTTAAATGATCAAATTGCACGTTTAACTTCCGAAAACAACCGTAGTTGTCAGTAACCTTGGGTAGTCTCAGTAGTCTGAAATCAAATCACAAAATTTCACAAAACTCTACCCACTTCACAATATGTGAGACATAATTTTTTTTACCATATCCTCAACACTTACCCCTAGTGCTTCACTGTTATCGTTAACGCAACACTTGATAACAAAGTGGCATTTTTAAAAAAAAAATTAACGCAGGTTGGCAAAAAAATGGTCTCGAAACAAAAATACTCGGGTGGCCCTTATTTTGTTTTGAGTAGTATATTTATTAAGACATATTTTTCTCTCTTATGTAGCTAACAGTTTTGCCAGTTGTAGGTAGGTATTTATTAAGTATTTTGAAATATCACATAAACTTGGTCCTCCCAGAATACCAATGACCAAGATCCCACGGTAAAATAACTATTTTTAGTGGATTTCATGTGTAGAAAGTAGTTTTAGGACACCATCATTCAGTAAAAAAAATAGGTAGTAGGTACCTTTAAGGACAGACAAACAAAATGCCTTAGCCCAGCATGAGTTGGTAAAGCCACCTGTAATCAAGTAGATATCTGATAATAAACTTTACTATAATCGTTATTATGTATTGATTATTCTCCCATGATGAAATCGTAGCTATTCCCCCAATATGTATTGAATATTGGATCAGCACATACCTACCTACTTACCTATTCTGCCAAGCCCACACCTAAACTAAGATTTCTAGGAAAGCAGCTTCTCAAGGTTGCCTTGCCTACATATTCAAGTGAATTGCAATTTGCGTTGCACCTTAGAAAACCTATCTAGGTACATGTAGTTATTCAGATATTAGTAGTTAAGATTACGACATTCAGTAGGTAGGTAGGTATGATGCAAGCATCGAAATCCGAGAAGCAATAGGTACCCCAGTAGCCAGCTACCTCTATAGGTACCTCAGTAGGTACCTGTCTCCCGGTACAAATACAAGTAAGTTTTGCTTTTCGTACCTAAGTAAGTAGGTACTTACTTACCTTCCTAGAATCCATTTCATCACTTTCAAAATTGATTTATTCCGAACGATAAGTAGGTACATGTGCAGTTGGCGACCAGGTACTGCACCTACCTGCCTTATGTCTCCCTTCGAATCATCATCTTGCATTAATACCGCCCGCTTCGATTGTGTAATGTAAAGTTCTCGCGCTCGATGACGATTGACGTGAAGTAAGTGCTGCGACAAGCATATTGCTATGCGCATTTGCATATTAATAACAATATTAATCATTGACGACCTTAGTGGCGCAGCGGGCGAGAGTCCGCCTGCGACGCAGAGGTTGCGGGTTCGATTCCCGCCTCGGAACAAATTTGTGTACGATCTGCAGAAATTTGTTCATTGGTCTGGGTGTTTTCTTTCTATGTATAATAAAAAATATCTATCTATGTAATTATATAATGTATTAAATATATCAGTTATCTAGTACCCATAACACAAGCTTTAGTAGCTTACTTTGGGGCTAGATAGTGCTGTGTGGATTGTCCAGCATAATTTATTTATTTATTAAAAAAAAAAAAAAAAAAAAAAAAAACATTTATTTCAGGCAACAAAGTAAAAAGATCTTAAAAATACGGGGCCCATGGCATAAATATGTACCTTATAAACTAATATTATAATTATGCTTATATTATAAATAAATGACATTGGTGGTTACTTAAATATTTTCTTTATTTAGTATTTTTATTGATATTAGACTGTCCACCAATGTTTATTAATTTTTTAAGATACATTAAGTACTTAAGTGGTCTTTTGTTAATTTTTATCTTATTTGTATTTAACAAAATCGGATTTGCTTGAAAATATTTTAGGAATGTCAATTCTAGTTCGTCTAGTTCGCCAAATCTGGCTAATATTGATGATCTTATACTTTACCACAACCACTCCAATCGGCGAGTGGCTCGCTTCTAAGAAAATGAGTGTTTTTTTTAATTTTAAAGGGTCGGCAACGCGCTTGTGGTTCCTCGGGTATTGCAGGCGTCCATAGGCTACAGTAACCTCTTCCCATCAGGCGGGCCGTAAGCTTGTCTGTCTACTTTTTTGTATAAAAAACAGTCAATGTAAGTTCGCGTTCTCACTCGCGTTCTTGCGGTCCTTTATCTCGCGCCAAAAACCGAAAAAAAGTCGAGAACTAGGTGAGACCCTGCGTATTGGTTCCACATTCTCGCTTAACTCGTGGTTTTCTCGCGATCTCGCGAGATGCTCATGAGAATGTAGAGCGGGCTTTAGGTTACATATTTCTTAAATCAGTATTAATTGACGAAACATTGTGAAATCAATAAGGTTAGCGGTTGATGAATTCCTAATGAATCTTTCGAAGAATCGGAGATAGGTAGGTAGAGGTCATATCAAGAATCATCGTGCAACGCACCTAGTAGGTAGGTACCTAATTAGGTAGACTGGTGTGTAAAGGCCGGTTTTGTGCACGAGCCGGAAGTAGTAGGGGGAGCCCACGATGCTAAATGGGGATTTACTCGAGCGTCATAGAGACCTTAATAGGTCTCTATGAGGCCACCTAATGGTTGCAAAGCTTAGATGATAAAAAGAAAAAAAATGTTATATAATATACCTATACCTTTTCATCGGTGGGGGAAGCGGCTATAGATTTTTAAATATGTAAAAAAATACTGTTGCATGGACATACTCGAGCGCGTCAGATATTGATAGCATCAATGTCCTACGTATTTTTAATAATGTACGTACTATGTTAATCTGATCATTTGCATGATGCGAGTGGTTGTACGTACCTAAGGGTTAAAAATGAAAAAAAAAATAATCGAGCGCGTCAGGTTTTCTAAGGGGGTGTTAAGTGCACCAAAAAAAAAGCTCTCATTCAATAATCTGACGATTTCGATCTGACGCAAACTCGCGGCCATTATTATAATGTGCAAAAATATTCGCCATTTTGAAATACTCAAGCGCGTCAGATTAAGAATTATATGGTTCATCTTTATGTTCTAGACGTGCAGTCTCATAATCTGACAATTATCTAAAGGGATTCGCCTAACCTGACAAAAATGTTTTTTTTTTTATATTTTAAATAATTGAATTTAATTAATTGAGAAGCTCAGGAAATAGCATGCAAATAAATAAGTGTATGTTTTTTAAGTAGAATACTTGTATTTATAAGAAAATAATAAAAAAGCTGCCCAAAAAAATTTAATTTTTTATAATTACCTACCTAGGTAATTAATTAATTAATCAGTTAATAAATAGGTATATGATTAACTAATTAATAATTAATTAATTAGTTAATCATATACCATATATGATTAACTATCATATATGATTAACTAATTAATAATTAATTAATTAGTTAATCATATACCTATAAAAAATTAATTCGTAAAAATTATTATTAATTAATTATTAATTAATCATCAAATATAGGCATCACCCAGCTGCACGCATTAAACTTTATCGACGATTTTTCATTCAGATCTTCGGCTTGCGGAAATCCTCAGATTATATATTTTTCGTTATCCTTGAATTATTTCCCTCTCTCAAATAAAAAAAATTTGGCTACGCTCGAGAATGTCGAGATGACGTTTTTTTTACAACTTTGCTGCCCTCCCTTTTCTTTACGCCACTCTCAAATTGTCAGATTAGTGGAATATACACTTTTTAGCATGTAATTAACTCACCCTACCTAATCTGACGCGCTCGAGAATTTCTAATGATAAATTTTTTTTTACTAATCTGATCCTTTATCCTTCACGGGCGGCCTTATATATGGGGCTCATATTTGGTGGAGGTACTTAACCGGATACAAGGTATCGCCCTGTATATTAATCTGCCGCGCTTTAGTAACTCCCGAAATCCCCGCTTGGGCTCCCCTACTAAAGTAAAGCTTAGCCCACGGTAAACAAGTACTTTCCATTGGCCAATCGCCCTATCATACCTACCCAGCATACAATAGCCTTTGAATTTTTTGTTGGCCCATAGGTACGTACCTAGGTACGTAGCAAGCGTGATAGGAATGCATAATAGCAAAGGAAAAAGAGTTTAATTTAGTAAAAGGTACGTATCCTAGGTACTTTGTAGATACCTAGATGTACTTACATCCTACAACATTTTTAGGTAGCTAGGTATAGGTACCTACTGTACCTTCCTACAAATGTCAACAAATTAATAAGTAGGTAGGCAAGCAATCGCGTTTTTACAAATATCTAGTTGGTATCTAGGTCTGCGTGAGCACACAGAGGCATAAATCGATGAATCGACAACATTGTCGTTTGCTTGACGACTGTAATCGTCTCGAGAGCTGCACAGCAGTGTCAGTACTGCGCAGTAATTAGTGCGTTAATCACACTAGCTCCGTGCACGGTTGATGCAGCTTGGCTTCCGAGAAACCGATCACCGGGGCTCGGGAGGAGCGGCAAATTGCCGGCAGATATGTGTGCCGCCCTGTCCGTAATTGCAGAAATCACTCGCCAACCGCGGAACAAGCTTGTATAGTCCTTGTATTACATGTAGGTACGACTCGTGTGTGAGACCGCCGCCGACATGAGAAGTGTACCTCTATCATACCCGTTTTGCAACTCTCGGATGCAGTAGAGATCAGATTTGTCCGTTGTTGCAAAGCGTGGTTCGGTTTTCGCTAGGTCGGATCTTCAGCCCGATTACGCTAATGTCTGGCTATCGAGATGGCTTTCAGTTTGACATTTGATTGCCATAGTCTAGTAGCAATTGTATAGAATGGATGGGAATCAAATTTCAAACTGAAAGCCATCTCGATAGCCAGACATTAGCGTAATCGGGCCGCCGGTCTTGGCGAAGCAACTAACTCAAACTTACCTTCCCGCAGCTTGAATTAGTCGCTGGAAGGCAAGTTTAAAGTTCTTCAGCTCTGAAATAGATATTATACAGAAATTGGCATAGCTCCATGGCATTTCCTGAACTGAAAGTTGATAAGATACATACGGTAAACAAGTACCTACCTACCTACCGTTCGCTAGAATTGGCTTCTACGTCAGCATTACCCAGGATATAGATTTCACTGCCTACCTCTCTACCTTTACTCGTCCGATGGTAACTTAAATAGTGGCTAAATCTGCCTACTACCATGGGGAACACTAGGCGGGTCGTTCCTAGATTCGTTGTCCAGTTTTAGGTTCCAGAAATTACTCAATTGATTTTAAACTCAATACGGAGAGGAATTATTATTGTTTGGTATATTTGTCTATAGTAAGTAAATTTAAGTAGTAGGTAACTACTTAAAATTACCTAACTCTTAACGAACAAGCCATTGAAATTATTACTTGTGGAGCACCTAATTTTATCTTATATGTAAACTAGCGACCCGCCCGCGCGCCCCTGCTTCGCACGGGTGCACATATCATGCATGTATTATACATAAACCTTCCTCTTGAATCAATCTATTTATAAAAAAAAACCGCATTAAAATCCGTTGCGTAGTTTTAAAGATTTAAACATTAGGGACAGAGAAAGCTATTTTGTTTTATACTATGTAGTGATAGTGATTAAGGTACCTACCGATTTCACCTACGACCATCATGGAAGTTATTAAATATCGGAGTCCAACCAAAAAGTGCAGTAAAAAGATAAAGTTATAAATGGTAAGTACGTACTTAGTATAATACTAATGCTGGGCTATCCACACAGCACCATCTAGCCCCAAAGAAAGCTACTCAAAGCTTGTGTTAAGGGTGCTAGATAGCTGATATATTTAATACATTATATAATTACCTAAAGAATTTTTTTTTATTATACTTACATAGAAAACATCAGACCAACGGAACAAATTTCTGCAGATTGTAAACAAATTTGTTCCGAGGCGGGAATCGAACCCGCAATCTCTTGCGACGCAGGTGGACTCTCGCCCGCTGTATGTAATTAAAAAAAAATCTAAAAAACAGGTAGGTAAGTACTTGAAAAATTGGTAATTTCTGACACCTTTTCCAAACTAGGTACATATATGATTACTTTTTTATAATCTAACGTACATTAATATTAATTAACGAACTTAGCACAAAGTAAGTTTAAGTAAGTTGGCATAATTTCCCTATCTATTCGAACGTCCAAATAACACTTAGCATTAAACGAGCTTTAGTCATATTCCGAGTAACGAGTTACGCATCAGACAGAAACCGTTTTCCTGAAATCCATTAGAGTAAAATACACGACCGTTATTAAAACAAATGTCGATTTTCAATCAATATCTTGGTAATAGTGGAGGAAGCGACGATAACAATGAAAAACCTTTGGACCGTAACATTTTTATAATAGACCTAGGAATGCAGGAGAAGTCTGTTTCTAGGTATGATTTCCATACATTATAGACCCATCATAGGGAAGCATTCGATGTAACAATAATTAACTTGATGCTGTCCAGGAATTACACCAGC
Organism: Plemyria rubiginata; assembly: GCA_963576535.1. Lineage (NCBI taxonomy): Eukaryota > Metazoa > Arthropoda > Insecta > Lepidoptera > Geometridae > Plemyria > Plemyria rubiginata. The sequence goes on along the minus strand of OY754908.1, from coordinate 6,939,327 downwards.
AAGTAAACTTTTGCATTGAAAACAATTCTGGGATATCAGAAAATTATTTTTCTTCACAAACGCCTTTCGTAACGGTCTTTCTGTTTCCACCTAGGCATATTTATTACGGACTAGTTGCGCCCCGCGGTTTCACTCTGAAAAACTGAAACAGCTTCACGACTTTGATCCCCAGGCACGGTAGATATCCCTTCAGATCTCCCAGTACCAAGTAGGTACTAATTCAAGATTCTTTGAGGATGTCTAAGGGGGGTAGTCAGAGGAACGTCCAAACATTACATTTGGCACATACCCACATTTTGCAGTAGTTAGTATTCCATACGTGACAGGTTGCAAGCCCATCGCCGCTCGGTTTCACTCGTTCATATTTAAATTCCGGTATTCACACGGGATAAAAAGTACCCTATGTGCTATTCCAGACTATAATCTATCTCTATTCCTAGTTTGATCCAGATCCATTCAGCCGTTCCGGCGGGAAAGAATAACAAACATCCATCCATCCATACTTACAAACTTTCGCGTTTATAATATTAGTAGGATTTATGTTCTTGTTTTGAGAAATTCACAAATTGAACAGTTAAACAAAAATCCTACCTTTTTTTATAAAATCTCTCGTTTGATCTAATAATAAGACGCAGTTTGTACGAACTTCTTTTAATTAAGAAACTCTTTTAACAGCTAAGATGTTTCCAGTTTATTCCAGCAATCCTCGATGAAATTTCTACCCACGCTATTCTGGTTCTACTTACTAATTTATAAGAAATGTTAAAAAGTTGGACGTAATATAATGATTAAAGTTTACTTATTCATAGAACTCGTGAGCGAAACCGCTTACAAGAACTAGGTACTAATTAATCACATTCTAGGATATTTTTTTTGTTGATCGAATGTCTAGACGACCCTAGTAAATTGTATCATTGCCATTAGCATGTAGGACATCAGATTCCCTAGTATTACAATAAGCCGCAAGCTACTTTACTAGATCAAACATTGAACAAATCTTCCGTCTCGTGCCACACTATGTGATCACGCATGTGACCACATATGTGACGCTATACCTGGCGCCGGCCTTAGGGCGCGTACACATAACTGCGAATTCGTTTGAATTCGCATCGCATCGCAAATATCGAGAGAGAGCAAATATCTGCGAGCTCGCAGAGAGAGAGAGAGCAAATATCTGCGAGCTCGCAGAGAGAGAGCAAGCGGCATCGCATCGCATCGCAGTTTTGTGTACGAGCCCTTAGAAGAGATGTTGCCTGTTACAGACTTCTAAGATTTGTCAGTAGAAGACGTTTTGTCAGTAGAAGAGATGTTTGTGGGTCGCTCGTCCGGGGAAGTACTACTTACTTCTGCTATCAAGTAGCTTTGCAGTTTCCGTTTGTAGTTGTAGATGCCAGTGAAATTACAAGCAGGTGAAGCGTAACATCTCGAAACTCTTTCCACAAAAAGATCGATTGAGCTGAAACTATCCAATTACATTTATACAACCACACCAATTAAGTAAAGGGTAGTAGAAGCCAGTTCAAACATTGTGTTTGGCATCATTGTGAGACTGGAGCGAATACCTACCACTTTATCTCAGTTCGGGCGAACCACTTGTTAGTTCTATGTTTCGAGATCCTAAGTACCTATAATGTGTGTGTAAGTATAATGATACCTAAGTACATGTATTTTATGATATCCTTGAATATTATGTACATCAATAAATAACGCCGTACGATACAGAAATCAGGATTGAGACAAGTCATATTGAAATCTTGACAGACAGGTAGGGGTAAGTACAAAGTCACGACTCAAAGAGCTCCGACCATTGTTCTATGAAATTCAACGTAAAATACACAAAAACCGGTTCAAACAATAACGTTAAGGAAAATCGATGTGACGTTCTATAGAAAGTCCAAGGTATCGAAGATTATGAAAATAATATGCTTTAACAAATTATATGTCTACATGAACAGGATCTTAAATATCTAATGCCAGTTCACAGCAAAACGGTGATATTTGTTAGTGTAGTAGTCGGTTGCTAGGCTATATTGCTGTATTATTCGAATGCGGTGTGTTCGATATTTTAAGTTAAACTTATTTACCTACAGTGTTTTCTTCACCACTTCTACTAAACGCCAATATACCTATAATATTCAAATTACAAAAATGTTGGGGGAAAGTTATCTTGAAAGATTAATTTTAAAGTGCTTAATTTCCATCATTTAGATGTTTGAGGTAAACCTAAAAATTATTATAAACATATACGGTGTTGTAAACTAGGTGCCGCCTGCGGCAATTTTGTCTTTCTGGGAAAACTAATATCCAAAGGCTAGCGACGCAGTCTATTATTTGTTCTTGTCACGAATGCCCACACCAAGTCGTTCTGATAGGAATCTTCCGAATTGGAATGGCCACACAGCAAATATTGCATAACATCTCATAGCTCTTTTGATAGTCGTTTTGTCTTCTGCTCTTGCTTTGGGTTTGATTATCAGGAAGGACTAACACGTTAGATGGGAAATACTTAATAAACAGATTTGTTTGTTATGTGTACAGGTGTAAAGATATTGGTATATATAGGTACCATACCACTTAAGTAATACAATATAATACGATAGAATAATATCAATTTTGCTATAAGTGTATATTTATAATCAACAGGAGCTTCTTACTATGCTTAGTAAGGAATTAATAATGTCTGGTTCTCATAATATACATTTGCTAAGTTAGGGCCAGATGCCGCCGTGAAATGTCTACCAATATTTATTTAAATATATATAAAAAATCAAATCCTATAAAATCTGTATGCCTCAAGTTGATGAACGTAGGGCACGGTCCCATCGAGTGTCTTACGATGCAATGCTTTGATATAGATGATGGTATCACTTGACATGAGGTGGGCCATTTGCGTGTTCCATCAGCAACATGTATTAAAAAAATATGCGTTGTCAGTCAGATTTAATTGTTATTATCTTTAATAGGATGCGATAACAAGATGTGGTGGCAAGCGGCGCTGTTGCTGGCATGCGCCAGGGGCGTACTCTCTGCCGGCTACTGTTCCCTGAACACCTTCACCACGAATAGCACGTGGATGCAGTTCACCAAGGAGCCCGTCCCCTTCGAGTTCGGATTCGATGACAAGTTCAAAAGCATCCACTGTTGCGTCAAGGGATATAGGAGCATTGAGTGGTGAGTGAAGTTTGTGGCTTATTTTTTGGGTTGTAGCTGTAGCTTTGTAGTAGTATTCAATATTTACTCCTTTAAAAAGGTTATTAACCAGAGTTCGAATTCAATCCTGGTTTAGGTATAGTTTGAGTTGATCTCAAACATTTAAAATGAGCTAGACCTAGTTTGTTTTATATCTCTACTATACTGCTCTAGGGATCGGTGGCGGTCGCAGTTTCAGGCTGAGTAAACAAAAGATCCAAGATTTTGTTGATAAAAAATATGTTTTCGTCGAACCATTTTTTAGATCGTCAGGAAAATGTTTGTGGAATCTCAAAGAATTTTAAGTTGGTACTTGGTACTAACAGATCTGAGGGGATATCTACCGTGCCCGGACAAAACTGTGAAGCTGTTTCTGTTTCCATTGTCTAGGGAAGGTCAATGACCACCACTCGACGTCTGTAATGATCTGCAGAGGTACCTACCCATAAATATTGTTGAGTAAAAAATGATAGCGCAACTTTCGATGAGCAATGGACAGGTGTGTGCGATATAAGAGCCAGACTTCTTGGAAATCTCGCTCGTTGTGCGCGCAGAAATAAAGATTCTTGCTCAGTGTCGGTTCGGTACGTAGTTACGTACCTATAGCCGTGATAACTGACTCTCGTGCGCTGTCAGGTAATTTAAAAATACATATTATAAAAATGATAATGAAATAAGCTCACGACTATAACCCCAGATTACGTCCCCTTGGATCTTAGGTATGCGATTTTTATTCTACGACTTGAATTATATCCCTTATTCATAATCCTAATAAGGAAAGTATTAGGATTATGAATAAGGGAAGTAATAAGGGAAATAATAAAATGTTACCACATAATTTATTCCTACACCACATAACAATAGTTAGGTGGTGCTGAAAGAAAATAGTAATCTGAATGCGATGATGATCATATATAAAATCAAAAACCTGAGCGGGTAGTTGGACATAAAACGGGGATAAAAAGCTCAGCTTAATCTGAGCTTGAAAACATTGAGCTAAATATTAATCGCTCTGGAATTCACTTTTGTAAATGTGAACAGCATGTTATGCAGTCTTGTTACAATTTTCTACTTCCATTTCTCCCTTTTCGATCCTTCTTTCTTTCCTTATTGCGTAGTTTTCGCTATATTCCTCACAGTTTGATTGTTTTTGCCAAACACGCCCACTTGAAAAGTTCACCCTGTCGATACTTATACTTAAAAAGAAGGGCATAATTCGTATATTATAGAAAAGTTAATAATATCACATTGTACTACATTAAGTCAGCGACATACTGTATTATAACGACATATAAAGTGATAGCTTTTCGTTTTGCTTGACCTAATCCATTAGTGCCTATCAAATTACCAGGATGGATTCGTCGTATACGATAAAAGCATTTATGAGATAGAAACCTTCTCTGATCAGGCTTAAAAGGCTAGTAATCAAGTAAAAAGTTCTTTGAAGGTGTACTTTAAAAATATAATGGAAGTCGCAAAGCTTCTTCTTTTACTTCGTACCCGGATTTTACTGGAATTTATTTCCGTAAATACTTTCTCCTACCTACCTACCTACCTATACATATACTTCACAGTAGGTATTATCTATCGCCTAAAAGTGGATATACCTACTAGCATTTTCTCGGGAATTTATATGTAATGCAACGTTCCTGCGAATGCTCGGCGAGTTACATCCAGATCCGTTCAGCTGTTCCGGCGTGAAAGAGTAACAAACATCCATCCACCCATCCATACTTACAAACTTTCGCGTTTATAATCTTAGTAGTAGGATTGTAAGTAAATAATACAAACACTCATACTACACAATCTTAGCTCACTTAGTTTGGGGTTCGATTGCACTATAAAATGTCCGTCTAGTAATATTTATTCATGAATTAGTGCAGTGATACACTGTTTAATACAAAATGAGAGCACCTGGTGCGACTACAAATGCGATTCTCAGAAGCGGCGATTGCGCATCGCTTCGTTATCCCTTACACCACTGCTCAGTGCTCACTCTGACGTCAGAACAATAGGTATGTATTTAAAACTACGAGTCTACAATATTCGGACGTGCTTTTCTCATTAAATTTAAAGATAATATTGCATGATAAGTAAATAATTAATTAAATAAATATCGGTGGACTTTCCACACTATCTAGCCCCAAACTAGGCCAATGCTTGTAATAATGGGAACCAGATACCGAATAATTATAATACATAGTCAAAATCATTTTTTAATACATTATGCATACTTATAATACTTAGATAATAATAACATCCAGACAGAGATCAAACATCTATGTTCATCACACAAATGTTTGTTTTCGGTGGGAAAAGAATCCTATATTGTTAAACTTTTGCATGAAACAGCAGTTTTTTCCGCCTTCATAGTGTTGGTTTCTTTGAAAAAGTTGTTAAAGTATACCTACATATTGACGGATAATTAAACCCCTTGAAGTTTTCGGGAGTGGTCTTTTTACACCCTGTATGTGTGTATTTACAAAAGAAGTATAATAAGTATTACATTATCAGCTATCTGGTTCTCATATTACAAGCTCTGCTTAGTTTGGGGCTTGGTAGTGCTGTGTCGAAAGTCCACCAAAATTTATTTATACTTTTATTTATTGTGTCGTAGCGTAGGTCGTAGCTGTCGAATTCGCTAATCATTAGTTACAATAATCAACAAGCTAAAATTCGCGTGACTCACAGCGCTTGTGATATGAAACTCTAGGCCGTTCCTTGCAAAAGGATTATGTCATTATCCACTTGTTTCAACTTGTTGTACATTAGCATCATCACGCACGGAAAACAGAACAGTTCCAAGAATATAATGCAGCAGCCGCTGTAATTGCTGATTTTTGTTGCTAATGCGAAAGTGGTTCGCCGGCGTTTTTACCGGACCTCGCGTTGAATGGAGTCAACGGCCGCGCGGTCGAATGTAATGAGCAACCTTGATGATCCTTAACCTGTAGAGAAGCTTCGATATTTCGGATAAAAAGGCTTTTGAACGGGTTCATTATAAAGAAGAGATTATTTTAATACAAGTTACCATTTGTGTTAAATACATATGGAACAAGCCGATGGGCCACCTTGATGTTAAGTGGTCCACCACCACCTATAACAAAGCGTTACCTCGTAAGTCACGCACCACAGAAACATGCCCTACGATGCACTTCTTTGCGTCCATCAACTTGAGACATACACAAGTGAATAAGTGGATTATAGCTAAGCGTGCTCCACCTTAGACTGCATCTTCACTTTACATCAGGTGAGTTGGCAGTCAAACGTCTAGCTATTATACAATAAAAAAAAACTAATGTTTTAAATATAATAAAATACCTGACACTGTAATCTAGAAGGACATAGTTTTGATTTAAAATAGTTTATATTATGGGCTTGACAAAAATATCGAATGTAGATCTTGATATTTTAACCTACTTTATTCGATTTTATAATGACGCATGGTACAAAATTTCTAACCATTTATTTAAGGCGATGACAACATTTCAATAATTAAATTTTGTATAAGAAAAAAAAACTTGTGTGAAATCACATTGGACACACTTCAGCAAAAAGTTCGCATAAGAATGAAAACTAGTAAAGCATTAAAGCCACATAACCTTCCGCGATTAGCCATCCCAATAAAGCCATCCCAATAAAGTCTTCATAATATTAAAATACGAGGCATGCGTGACATGTCGAGAAACGAGATGCATCTGCTGTATCAAGCGATTGTAATGTTCTTCTTAGTATTTTATTGCGGTACTTTATCGGACATTGCGGAACAATGACACACGTTTTGTTATCTCACGATTCAAAATCTTCTGATAAGTTGGAACGCTACAAACGGGCGACGCGCGGCGCCTTCCAATTTTATGCTGAAATTGCTAGAAACCCAGATATGACCTAAATTAATATATTATTTTCCTGTAGTTTAATTGTATCGTAACCTGAAAGTGTATAAAGAGCACTCCTGAAAACTTAAGGGGTGTATAGTACCCATGAATATGAACAACTGTTTTCTATGGAACCGACACTCTAAACGAGAAAAAATATGACTGCTCCATGCAAACAGCAGTAAATTACCTACTTGGCTAAAAAGTATGAAACAGCTGTTTTTTTTCGTGTTATTTGTTTTGGTTCCTTAAAAATCCAACCGCCTGCTTGAAGTTTTCGGGAGTGAGTGGCCTTTGTACACTCTAAATGTTATAATAACTTAGAATCACAAAGAAGTAATAAAGATCAGTCTGCGTGTTTATTTCAGTGTTGTTTTTACTATTAAAACGATAGCTATATGTATGACACACATGCTTGTTACCTACCTATTAGAGGCAATTCCTAGAAACTTGTTTGTAAATAGTTTATTATGCAATTTTATCATTCGTGTAAAATAAATATCAATAATGTTATACCTACGCATTTTTAAATGACCTTATTTTGCTTTTAAAAGTTAGGATTTTTTTATATTTGCTTATGGAACAAACCGGCGATCCACCTTACGTTAAGTGGTAACCATGACCTAAAAGAAAGCATTTCATCGCAAGTCACGCATGGCCTTACTTAAAGTTGGAATATTGGATTCCGTAAATTTTTTGAATTCAAAAACGATGTACAAAATAGTCTTGATTTTTGGTTCATCTGACATGATCTTGAATGAAATTCAATTACATATAATGAAAGTCATTTTTTTTCTAGGAGCATTCAATTTCATTGTTTGTAAGTTGATTTTAAGCGCCCGTGTTACCTTGAAAAATACTTGAATTAGTTGTATAGCTTAAATTTTTATAAAGGAGCTTTCAACTTGCGCGCGGGCTTGTATTTTTTCCGCCGACTTAGATACCACTTCGTCTCAAAATCTCCAATAACTATCAGCATGGTTTTGAGGCTCTGATGGAACACTTATAACAAGTAACCTGTGCTCGCTTTTTATGGATTTATGATATATGCTTGATCTGAACCTTTTTAGGGTTTTATAAGGTTGAATCCCGCCAGTCAAGTACCTATGTAGGAGCGGGAGTGGTCATCTCGTTGACTGTAATAAATCCAGTGCCGGCGGCGCACACGCCGGAACGAGTAGGCCCGCCTGGGAACTTTATTTTATTACCCCACTTTTACTTTTTATGCTAAACTGCTTCACAACCCCAGACAGGCCCAGACAGGCCCAGAAAAACGAGTTTTTTACCCACTTCTAACAGGCTGTGCAAATAGCATGTCCCACGAAGGCGATCGCCCTTCCAAAATACGGGTTTTTAATAATTGTCAATAATTTCTCGATGTACAATCTTATCAATATATTTGCGTCGAAGTACGTCTTGCAATTCCTGGTAGACCCTGTCGTGCAAACTCAATGTTGGCAATTTTTTGTCACGTTGATCGTTATCAGAACGTACTTACCCAGCTAGATAATGATTAGTGAGAATCGAGGATGAAGTAACTCGGCTTGATCGGTTCTGTGATTCGTGTCTCTCTCGACATGGCATGATGCAGAATAATTTTATAAAATCAATAAATACAGTGCTTAATTGAGATGGTTGATATCGATCTGTAAACTTGTTTTACCTATTTATTCTATGATAATGAAAACGTCTTTCTGTTTTAATCGATTAGCAATCAGCTTCTTGTTATTATTGAAATATCTAATAGCGAAAAAAATAGATAATACTTTATTCTTCTTCTTTATTACTTCATCCTTGTTGGCACATAATATTAAGCTTCTAGTTCGTTCTGAAGATGATAAGCCTGTTTAAACAATTTGCGACAGAAGCTGCATTTTACCGTTGTTCATAGTGAGGTTGACAAAGGGCCGGGTGCACAGCCCGGCGGCACGGCGGCCGGCTGTCGCTAGCGGTGCTCGCCGGCCGCGGCTGTACCTGGTTGGTTGGTTGGTCGCGGCCGGTATCTGCGAAGGTATCGCACGTCGGTCGCCGCAAACCTGTATTGTAGCAGTTCCCAGAAGGCTCTTTGTTGCGCGCCGCAATCCCCTCGCCCTGCATCGTCCGTTTCCACTGCATTGCTGCTATGGGAACGATCTCTTCTACCTTCTCAGCAGCGATCTGACATAATTTACATCGTTTGTCTACATACCACATTTGGTTTGGATTTATTACGAAATCTCGCCCAAATCCGTGAGAATTTTAATCATGTCTCGTTTTTATTTTGCCTGTCAAAAATCTGGAGTGGACATGATAACATTTAATTGATTATGCGGTACACTCCAACTAATACATACTTAATATTTCTACCCTATACACAATATTCATTTTTAATGACGTGCATAAGTGAAAACACACATTGCAAATATGTTCTAAACTACACATATAGGTAAGAGGTACCAACCTTGTCCAATTCAGATTATCGGGGTAAATTTTAATCATTCAAAATCCAGGATATTGTAGCTAACAAATCAGACAGTCACATATGAAAATAAAACTAACGAACGTTTGAAGTTGTGTATGCTGATGTGTCAATTGAAAAAGCGACCGTTTCGATACTCCTAATGGAGTGGCCATAAAATATACAAAACAACCATAGGCATCCCACTGGGCCCAAATAAAAACCGACATCATGTCCTGACACGTTCAAACGACTCGATTTGTTGAGCTGATTATTTTTAAACACCCAAGATACGTCCTTGTTCAGGTAGAGGAATTCACTTTGTTTTACAAATTCGTTGATTAGCTTATCTTCTTACAATCATTCGGGATTGTATGTATATAAATATGAAATTATTTTTATCGTGGGTTTGGGTGGACTTAACTGGTTTTTGGCAAAATGATGCCACATTAAACTTATTGCTAAAATACATTTTTGAAAAAAAAACCTTATAGAGTTATTGGGGTCTAGACAAGATCTGTTTGCGTAGCATAACACGTCGTTTGTGGAAAGCTAACATACCTACATTAGTACATGAAAATTACATTCATTTGTCGACTCATTTTGATACAATTTATTTAACGGACGTGTTCCCCAAACAGTATGTGGACGTTTTTTAACTTGTTCTACTCACAATTGACAGCCTACGTAGCTCAGTTGGTAGTAGCTCTGCCTTCTGCGCCGTAGGTCGTGGGTTCGATTCCCACCGTGAACAAACGTTTGTGTGATGAACACAGATGTTTGTTCTCTGTCTGGGTGTTATATAATATTATAAGTATGTATTTACAAAAAAAAGTATATAAGTAGTATATCAGCTATCTGGTTCCCATATCACAAGCATAAGCTTAGTTTGGGGCTAGATAGTGCTGTGTGAAAAGTCCACCAATATTTATTTTTATTTATTTATTAATTAAACGCAATATAGCGGAGGTGGTCACATCCAACAGTGAGTGCTGACAATGCTGACGATTTCTCTAAAATACAAACACAAAGATTCGTGTGATTTGGTCATTAATTCTAATATTTCGTTAAAAATTTTCAGTGAAAATCTTAAATTCAAAATTCGACTTCCTTTTTGACCGAGCGAGCGAAGCGAGCGAAGCGTCTCAGTTTCCATATTGGCCAAAAATGCGTTTGTCCGGATGTCTGTCTGTCTGTCTGTCTGTCTGTTCTCCTCTACAGGTCGCATTTTTCAACCGATCTGGACGAAACTTGGTACACAGGTTATATGACTTATTAAAATTTTTTTGTCGTCGGGGATTTTTGATTGGAGGGGTACTTCTCCCAAAAAAAGGGCAAAAAGGGGGCTATTTGATATACTGGATATCTCCACCAAATGAGATCCGATTTCGATTATTCTTTTTTTATTTGAAAGGTAGTAACTATAAGTTGGTCTCATAAAAGTTTGGCGAAGATCTGATAAGGATCTTCAGCATGATGAACAGGATAGCTCATCAAACAATCGATGGTTTTCAATCAAATTTGAGAGAAACACAAAGGACCTCATTCTAGACAAGATGATGCAAAAAAAATCAAAAAGATCAAAAAATCGCAAAACGGAAAATGCACTTGCACATTACATTCCTCAAATAGCTCACTTTTAGTATGCTCGCGAGGTCTACAGCTCCCAGAGCCACTAGTATTAATATGGGTAGGTATGATAAAACAGTAACAGAAGACAAATAAATTAATTCGAATTACTAGTTGGTATGGTTCTACAATGTACGCTCAAGGATGCATTCGTGCACAGCATTGCAGCCTCCACAATGGACCGTTTGTTTATTTACCATTTATTGATATCTCTCGACGGCTTACGATTCCACTTTGTCTCCGTTTTGAATATAGAATATTCTTTTGTTATAGATTTTTTGTCCACATATTTCATTGCAGTTGTTTGTTACGGTGAGACAACAAGGTGTCCCGCGTCAATGGGACTTTCAATTATTTTGTATTGTCCGAATGCGAGGGTTTCGCGCCCCTTGTCTCACTACAGTTTGGAAGCAACAATAACTTTATTTCATTTCAAGCTCACGTGGCCTAACTGTAAATTTATGTGATTCATATTATACTTAACTCATATTTGAGAGGTCATTTGTAAGAGATTATTTAGGTACTAGAAGGAATCATATAGAATTTTAGACGAGTTTTTTTATCTATGAACTTTGTGTATTTAAGTTACAGCTTTAGCAGTTGTAAGATTTTGTTTGAAGCTTTCCCTAGCTTGATTACTGTATGAAGTCTGTCTTTTTGGGTTTCGTACCCAAAGGGTAAAACTGAACCCTATTACTAATACTACGCTGTCGGTCCGTCCGTATGTCTGTCTGTGTCATGAACCGTGATAGTAAGACAGATCTTGAGAATTTAAATTTTCAAAGATGATTATTTCGGTTGCCGCTATTACAACAATTCCTACTACTATAATAAACGCGAAAGTTTGTAAGTATGGATGTTTGTTACTCTTTCACGCCGGAACAGCTGAACGGATCAGGAGGAAACTTGGCAGAGATGGATTATAGTCTGGAATAGCACATAGTAATTTAATATTTAAGGGAGCTCCCATACAACAAACGTGATTTTTTTGCCGTTTTTAAACATAAAAATGGTACGGAACCCTCCGTGTGCGAGTCGGACTCGCACTTGGCCTACGAAACTAGGCAATATGAATCTGCTTATATGGTATACCATATTATGAGTTGAGATTCCGATATACCTAATGATACCATACCAATTTATTATAATGAGTAAATATATTTTGTTTAGCATAAAATTTTCGCAACTGCAAAATTTTCACAATCTAACCTTGGTTTTAATGACACGCACGTTTGCTGAACCTATTTTTTTACACACTAAGCAACGATAACGTAGGTAGGTATAGGTAATTGATTATTAGTTCAAGACTAGTCGTCACGACTTATTTGTCAAATTCTTCCCAACTTAGTTTTCGATCTCAATGTATCTCACGAACAGTATCTATCTTTTCATATGTCAATTACAACATATTTTATATCTTTTATGTATGTAATTATATTTAACAAATTGTAATTTGATCGACGTGTTCCATTCCATCTCTGCATGTCATTGGAACCTATAAAAAATCAAGAGCGCATTCATTAGTAAAATAGAAACGCGTGACTGTACCTATGCGGAATACAAACGCCTATTCTTCGAACTGTGAAAACTGTGATCGCTATTGATTTCAAACGGTCAGTTTGTTGAGATTTGAGCCGCTGCGCTGCTGGCTTCGCTGCTTGGGATTGCTGACCATCGCTTCACGGTTCACACGCCAGTGTCTTTATGAACACAGCGTTGTAGATGACAATATAAATATTGACATGATATAGATCGTTCACCACGATTGTCAACGACAATTACCATGAGCTCTTATATTTATTTTCTTCACAATACTAACGGTGAATGGTAAATTTTTATATTATAAATGATCATAACAAAATGTAATCAGCAGACCACCATGTCAGACGTTGGCGAGGAATGTCGCACGAGAAACCTGATACTCAATAAGTCTCAGGAGCAGTCGAATGCGAAGATGTATATCAAATGATTTTATTATAAGTTATCAGAATAAATTGAATGCTTCATGTTGAAGCCGGTGGTATTTTGATTTTTTGTCCCATCTCTTGAGTGCCTTTAGAAATATTATGCATTGATAGTGTCAATTTTAGATGCTCAGAACACGCTATAATTTGCCATCGCATAATTCATACATCAATAGGAATTGCGAAGTCGTCGTGAATCGAATGGGTTTTGAGAATTTGTGGTGCGAGCTCGTTATGGCACCGCTGCACGTTCGACAAATGGCTTCATCGTCGAAATTAACATTCGACCAGCAACGCGCATGGCGCGCCACGTCGGAACCTGCCCCTCGACTCGTCACCTCATGAGCAAATATTGAATTTGTGCTGGCCGGTCGTCGTCATGGGACCTCCGCTGAGGTGTCGCATTCTTGCTAAGTAAATACTCTCGTTCATAGTTTTTTGTCACAGAAAAGCCCTCTGTAAATTCCAATTTCATTCATTTCTTGTGGTATATTTGTTTATTGATGCAGTTGAGAACGTATGCGTTTAGATGGTTTTCAAACTCACCTTAGAAAAATGTCCTATTGTAACTGAAATACCATAATGTCCAGATTGAAAAGCGAATGCAAACAGCTCGATAAACTAACGTTTTAGGTATTTCTGCCGTGGCTGAACCGCGTGAAATGAGTCACTTCGTGTCGTCATTTGGGAAACTGGTTTGGTTTAATCCGTGTATACCCATTGACCAAACTGTATATTGTTTTGAATAAATAATTTTAGCTCACATTATTCATACAATTAAGATGATGGGTTACCAAACCTATCGATTAAGTGTGGAATACAATTCTGCGTTGGATGATTGGCATTGCCCATGTTGTGAGAAAAACTGCCAAGCTCAAGTTGGAGTGGGAGGTCTAGTTAGTCCGTTGAAACCTGAGAAGTGGGCAAACATCGTCACTCCTTGGCTGTCTGAGGACAGGAGGCGAGACGTCGGCCGAAAAGACGATCTCGATGTTTACTTCAAGTGATTTCATTAAAGATTGGTGGGAGACCACCAAAGATAAGATGAGTGCAGGATTTTCCGGCAGACCTTTAGCCAGCAATGGGACACAAAAGGTTAATGAAAACAAAAAGGTTGCTATGGTTATTATGATTGTCAACTAGTTATTTTGTAGTAATCGCGAACAATGTCATGTTGCAATTTACATAAAGCTTTTTGCTTGCAGCTGTAATTGTCCGGTATAATAAGTGTCAGTCACTAGCCGGTCCTGCCCGGCTCGTACACGAGAATTATCCTAATTCAAGGCTACGGGTTGAATGCAAAGAACTATTTCGCTTATTCCGAGTAAGTCTCTTGTCATTTTAAATAGTAGTATTATTTTCAAATAGAGCTATAATTTACTTGAAGAAACCAGTATCATGTCAATAACTTTCAAGTCTTGTAAGTACATACTTTATGGAACAACTTGGCGGTTTCAGGGACTGAATTACCGGAAAATAAAGATACCTTTATATATCGATATATGACGTCAGTTATTCCGGTTGCCCGAAAATTTCAATAGAAAAAAACAAATTGCGGTACCGAAAAGTCGGTATTGAAACACAAAACGGTTTAATATCGGTAGCAGTACCTAAACCCTTATTGTAAAGGTTATCTTTGACGAATCGCTGCGCCCGCGCCGCGCTATTAATTTAGCTATACGGCTAGCTTCATTACAGTTACAGCAGTTACTATACCCGATTTAACCGTAACCGTAATTTTATACCGGTAAAATAACGAAATAGCCCTTCTTCAATGAAAAGGTATGGATAATCAAATGGTATCGTTATGTTTTGCGATACTGTTAACCTTGACCTGACGACCTCTGTGGCGCAGCGGGCGAGAGCCTGCCTGCGACGCAAGAGGTTGCGGGTTCGATTCCTGCCTTGGAACAAATTTGTGTACAATCTGCAGAAATTTGTTCCGATGGTCTGGGTGTTTTCTATGTATAATAAAAAATATCTATCTATGTAAGTATATAATGTATTAAATATATCAGTTATCTAGTACCCATAACACAAGCTTTAAGTAGCTTACTTTGGGGCTAGATAGTGCTGTGTGGATTGTCCAGCATTATTTTTTTTTTTATTATTATTATTATTATTTTTTTATCGTAACCGCTTTCAGTCGCTGGTTCTATTGGCTGTTTAGGAAACACAATGTCCGTTTCCCAGTAGAGTTGATATTTGTTTTGTGATGTCATTTTCATGTGATGTTGGTAGATTTTATGTTTTATAGATTCTCACTTACCTAGTCTATCTATATCTTTAAACAAGAAGTCCGCTCACTGACTCCCTCATCTCTAAATCTTCAAAACTATGAAAGACACAAGTAGCATGTTATTTTAAATCATAGCTGCATGCGACCGAGTCGCGCGGGATTGCACTTGTTTTAAATAATATTCATTAAGACGGCTTGCATCGATGAATAGGATCATTGATACTGCGCTTATCTTAAAACGGCATCTTTTCGTGCATAGTAGGTGCGGTCCGCTCCCAAGAAGCCTAATTGCACGAGTGAGTCCGTCGATATATGGCGTGATTAGCGAGAAGATTCTTGCGTGCATCTAAGAACTGCCGACGGCCCTGCTACGGGTACGAGTCGCGGTGTCCGCACGCAATCGTAGTACTTACCACCATTCTATCTATACCTCCCGCAATAGGCATTAATTATGGCAAAAGCTCATAGCTTCCCGTACAAGCTTCAATCCTTTTATGTCATATTGAGAAGGAAATTATGTCGTAAATCGGGTATACGTTATCGCACGTGCATCTCGACAGCTCATAGCTAGCTGGGACTTGTTATGGTGTCGCCGTGAGTGTCGCCGTCGTTCGTCGCCTTCGTCGACTACGGTGGCCTGCATACATTACGCAGCTCATACAATATATTAGGCTATTTTAGCCTATTTTGCGAACTGCAACTAAGCAGTGATCTTCGATGATAAATCGTCAATTCTAAGACATTTAGTACTAACTTTACTCATGAATAGGGAAAGGATCTGTAGTTCTATGAATGATCTCTATCGGCCGGAAACAAGCCGGACGCTCGATTGTATTAAATTGCCCCTTTCAGGTGCCCTGAACCGTCAGTCACTGATGCAGTTACGTTACGGTATATGTGCAGCCATACGCCTACGAGAAGGGAAGCGCCATGTACCCGATACGTCCACAGACACGCCATCCGAATCGATCATTTCACGCACCCGCCGTGCATAATGAACCAGTCGTTTCCGGTGGATTCGCGGAATACAATAATTTTATATTTCGCACAATCGAACTCTAAATATCGAAGCACGCACAGGTATCAGCCCTTATTAGTATTCGTCGCGTGACCAAAAGCCATAATACATTCTTGTGCACTTGCAGTTTCACGTAGTGCCAAGAAACCGCGATCGGCTACCGAATGTTAAATGGGTATTGTTCGATGAGTAGACATACATGTACTAGTACTTGCGGGGTTATGAACTAAGATGCTTTTGTATGGTAATATTATACGGACTTCGAAATAGCTTCGTGAAATCGTGAATGATACGTGTGCACGTGTGTTGTTAGCTCATAACCTATTTTTTAATAGTATTTCTTTCGACTAAAGATATACATACATCTATACATCCAAATTAAACCACTTATATCTAAAGGTATCATATTTATGTAAACATTTTTCAAGTACCTACTACGAGTACGAGCCCCATATAGTAAATAAGGTACGTGTATGAATAAAACAGTGTATGAATAATTGGATAGTTTCGGCAAAATGGGCAGATGCTTCCTGTTTCCGACTATTCTATACATTCACGTAATTTACATACAAAAGCCGAGTCTATACAAATACGTCCGCTCGAAATTATACGTCCATATATGGAGCTAAGGCAGTCACATAACAATTGTACATTTTGACGTCATATACATGCCGTTCGCTGCAGGCTCGCTCCATGTAATTACGTAGTCCAATAGCACCGTGAGCGTTTGCGTAGGCTTCATCGGTATTCTGACGAATTCGTTTTCATAAATAGCGGAAAAATCGCGCTTCGAAATCTGTATGGAGGCTGCGATTCATGTTAATTACTATTGAATGCACCCGCCCGCGCGGCCCTGCTTCGTACGGGTGCACATATCGTGCATGTATTACACATATAAACCTTCCTCTTGAATCACTCTATCTATTGACGACGATATTGAACGTCAACGGCGAGCGTTATACGTAGTCGGAAACATGATAATTAGGAAATCTTGTAAATCATCACGTGACGTGAGACTGACGCTGTTTAGGTCCTTCTGCCAGACTTTTTACACTTGTCAACTCTGGACGAACTACACAAAAAAAGCGCATGATAGCATCCGAGTTGCCTATAATAATATCTTCAGGCAACTTATGGGGTTGGAAAGATACTGTAGCGCCTCTGGTATGTACTTGGAGGCGCGCGTTAACTCCTTTAACGCCATACAAAGAACTCGCATCGCTAAATTTATGTCCAGAGTCGGCAAGTGTAAAAATGCTATCATAGCAAGTCTGTCAGACAGGCTCCCACTGACAAGCGTCTACAGGCGGTGGGGGCAACTTGCGTTCTAAGTGGTGGTACAGTACACGCACTTTACCTACGTGTTACCTTTTTTTTTTCTTTAGGTTATGTACCTATTTATTTATTATTTAATCTGTGTATTTTTGTTTTTTTTAGATGTATGCATTTTGTTTTTTTTTTGTAATGGATCTCGTGTCTGAAATAAAGATATATTATTATTAGAAAAACCGCATCAAAATCCGTTACGTAATTTTAGCATACATAGGGATATAGGGACAGAGAAAGCGACTTTGTTTTAAACTTGTAGTGATATTACGATCTGACATTAACAATAGTATATACATTACTTGATACTATGATTGATATACCTCACACCCGTAGTTTTTTCAAGGAGGGTTTATACCATCTCAGAGTAACGCTATCTTTCAGATAAAAATATTTCCGTCTTTGTTTTTAACAAGTCTAAAGTAGAGATGGAAATATTTTTATCAGGCGGACAGCGTTGAGATGCTTAAATCTGCTCGCGGATGAAAGCTGAAGGGGATATTATTAGGTATAACGTATTAGTTTAGTTGTGATGTCTTACGGTTTAGATAAGGTAACAGTTAGTTGTCAGTAGCTGCGGCGACCGCGGCGGCGGCGGCAGACTGGGGCGTCGCCGTAGGTACGCTGTCATGTTCCCAGGCTATGTTCAGCAGGCAGTAGCATTCCTTGCCCATAATCAGGAGGACGAGCCACCTGGCTTTTCCGGGACGTGTCATTACCTGCCTGGGACTACATTCCCTGAACATCGCATCGAGGACGCAAATACAAACTGCTGTCTTCCTCTCTAAGGTTTTTTAACGCGTTAGCCAGGCACGACAAACATTCTCGGTAATTATGAAATAGTTATGTTCAGAGTAAGTTTTTCATGTAGTTATTCAGTTGAAATGGTTTATGGAGCCTAGTAATTCTCAAAGAGCTCAGAAAAATTGTTTCACCGGCATATTACTTTTACAGTCGCGTCTGTCGTATAAGTTCTAAGAAATTAATGCTCCGTTTTCACTCTCATCGTACATACCCAATTTTGCATCTTTTTGCTCCGCCACAAATACGAGGCCTTTTCATTGCGTTTTCAAAACATATTTTTTTAAAATTCACCTTTCTAGTTTGTTAGACCATTTTTATTTCATCTAGAATCGTTTACCCACAACGACTAATAGGACTTCAGGTGCTGTAATCAATTACTTTAAACAATGTAGTTTATCTTGCAGATAATATTGTACGAGTACCTATACCTAAATACCAATAAGATGAATAATAATTTATTTATGCACAATAAGGGCAAGGCGAGGTAATTAAATTAAACTACTATGAACTGTTCTTTTTATTTCGCCTGGGCAGCAGGTGTAGCATTAGCGTGTAGATAATATTATTATGCTGGGCATGCATAGGTATTATCTTACGTACCTTTGCCATTCTCACCGACATAATGTATCTTCTTCTTCCTGCCATTATCCCATGCTAAGTGGGGTCGGCACGACAGGTTTTCTTCTTTCACTCTCCTTTATCTCGGTGCTCGCTCCTTTCTTACTGATGTCATCTTTTACACAGTCCATCCATCTTTCTGACATGTGGATGGTTCTGACACTGAACTATATCTGACACTCTTCTCGTAATATGACTTTCCTCCCTCCTCAAGACATGCCCATACCACGCTAACCTATTGCTCCTCAACTTCTCCGTCATAGGCACTGCTTTCAAACTACTTCTAATATACTCATTCCTTATTTTATCCATTCTTGTCCTCACATCCATCTCAATATTGGCATTTCTGCTGCGTGCACTCTTCTCTCATTCCATTATTTATACTTCTTCACTCTTTTACTTACCTTACCTTTTGTAGGAAATATCTGAACAACGAATTTCCATCAACATAACCCTGATGTAAACAACGTGCAACCTAATACCCCTACAAGCCTGAGAGGGGTTTATTCATACTTTGACGCAAAGGTTTAGTGTCAGTTCCGTCATTTCGGGGTATTCCTCGTAGAGCTCTGAATTTTTCGTTTAGTTACTGGCGTAACTACGCACGAAAGTAAAAAAAAGCAGCTATCAATAAACAAAATGGACTACTTCATGTTGGGTCTAGTATTTTTTGGGGAATTATTGGAAATGGATTTCAAGATTTAACTAAAATTTGAAAGTCAGTATACGAAGAACAAAAGTCGCTCGGAATAGTGTGGAATACCTCCCTTTCAGGCGTATAGGGATATTATGTTACAAGCGGCAATTTGTCCATCTGTGAGTAACGCTTTACGTCATGTAAAAGTATACCTGTCTTTGTTGTTCTAACGCTTCAAGTGGAGGCGGACATATTTTTATATGACAGATAGCGTTACTCAAAGATTCGTGGATATATAGGGCATAAAGAGATAACACTGATTTACAACTTCTCTCTGCCAGAAGTTTCTAAGAATGTCAAAAAAACAGGCAAACAATCTAATACAAGTAGGTAACTCAAAGTCGGGAACGATGATATATCGAACGAAAATATCTGAAGCGTTACCAATGTTCTGTTTTCAAGAGTAGTAGAGCGTGAGTAGTCTTCTACTGAAATACCAGTAAAAACTACTATCTTCATGAGTAAAAAAAAAATGAACATTAGAATCGGTCAACAAACACCTCAACAACAGCAATGATGCTTATTATGATGTAGTGCCTTAGCGCGGAAGATAGGGTCTCGAGCATATGTTCCATGCCATAGTAAACAGCACGAGATGTCTGCTTACAGTCAGAAAATGCCGGTCTCGTTTCCCGCTCACCTGTTATGCAATCAAGTTTTTGCTTGCGCCCGGTACCTTGCGGTTTTTCTAATCGCGTTCAACTGTTCCCAACGCGCATCCCTAAACCGCGTAACTGTTTAGAATTACTATACTCGCTGCCGACGCAATGCTAGTTACAGCTACTCCGTCATTAATACATAAGAATGCAAAGGCGAACATGTAGTTACATTTGAAGATATAATTATTGTTCCCCGTGCAACGTTACGTACTCACTGTACTTTCAATACCGCTATGGCCTGCCGCCTCCGCCAGCGCAAATGAATCGTGTCGCTTAATCACTACATAGTATAAAACAAAGTCGCTTTTTCTGTCCCTATGTCCCCATGTCCCTTTGTATGCTTAAATCTTTCAAACTACGCAACGGATTTAGAGTGATTCAAGAGGAAGGTTTATATGTATAATACATGCATGATATGTGCACCCATGCGAAGCAGGGGCGCGCGGTCGGGTCGCTAGTACTACATAATGTCAAAAGATACAAAATTTGTCAAATGTAATCTCTGGACGTGAGTTGGTATACTTGTTACAAAGAGATCTGTAAGGCATTATTAATACACATTTGAGGGAGGCGGTATAGCGAACTTTAAGATTATGTCTGTCTGGTCTTGTTGTAATAAAGACATCACTTTTCGAGCAATTAAATTCAACAATTTAACTTTGGTCAAAATTCAACATACCCTCACCTCTTACAACCCCATCACATCATTAATTTTGAATCTCATGTCAGTGCTTAAATGGTACAAAATTACTTGTTTACATATGTATTCTGTTTAACTTCTCCAATAATTATCTGAAGCCGGTATGTACGCAAGTATATTTACTTGAGATTTCATTAATAAACGGTTGCTCCGTAATCCGAAAACGCTTTATTTTTAATTACAACTTTGTTACGCTTAATTAATTTGCTTTGTCATTGTCTTTTGCGTTGCGTTATAGGAATTCTATATCAAGAAAACCTGTAAATCTTGTAAGATTTTATGGTTTTTCCGTGATTGTTGGGTAAAACGCTGTAAATCTCATCATCAGATTTTTTCTACAACTAGCTGATGGAACAACAATGGCCCACCTGACGCTAAGACGTTAATGATGGTTACCAATCATTTACCACAAAGCACCTCTTACATGTCACGCACGACAGTAACGTCCCTACAACATACCTACCATGCTGAGTTTTTTCTTTTCGCATAAACGACGGCACTCATGTGTCTTTTCTCCGGCACTGACGCCCATCAAACCGAAACACAGCAACGCTGACAGGCATCGTGGTAGTACTTCCTCGAATGAGCCCTTCACAAAGAGCTCTATGTACTACTAACATTTCCTACAATATAGTTAACATAGTCACCGGTGCATAGCGAGCGAGCGTGCGACCATACTCGTACATTTTATTTTGTCACAAATACTGTGGTTTCGTCCAACATTATTACATTTTAATGATCTCCGATTTTATATATCTTACTAGCGATCCGCCCGCGCGCCCCTGCTTCGAACGGGTAGTGCACATTGTTTTTCTACTATATCATGCATGTATTATACGAGTACATATAAACCTTCCTCTTGAATCACTCTATCTATTAAAAAAAACCGCATCAAGATCCGTTGCGTAGTTTTAAAGAAAGCATACATAGGGATATAGGGACAG
The DNA here is from genome assembly GCA_963576535.1 of Plemyria rubiginata. Taxonomy (NCBI): domain Eukaryota; kingdom Metazoa; phylum Arthropoda; class Insecta; order Lepidoptera; family Geometridae; genus Plemyria; species Plemyria rubiginata. Next base: position 6,917,225 of record OY754908.1, on the reverse strand, counting down.
AGAAAGCTACTTTGTTTTATACTATGTAGTGAATTAAGCTGGTGACTTGGTGACCAGCTAAATACGGACCCACCCTATACGCATAGGTAATATCACGAAAATGGTCTCAAAAAATTAATAAGTTAACATAATTAATGTCCAGGCATTAGTGTGAATCTCTTTGAACCTCTCGGAATCAAGTAGCCTTTAAATAATGTTTGAGGATGTCTTGTCTATTGAATTTATTGGTAATAAGTTGTAATTTAACATGCCTAACAAACCTAATAAAATTTAATATTCTTTGGAATAATGCAATTTTGCCTCGATGAAGAGCCATGTAGGGTTTGTTGTGAAGTTATTTTTATAACCTTACAATGCAGTAGAACCTCAGGAGTTATTATATCGGTGCGTGTGTGACAGAAAACCTTAGTAGGAGAACCTAATTGCAGCTGTTTCACAGAAACGATCAAATATAGCCAGCTGCCAACAAAGGGCCACTACAAACAATAGATCCTGGCCGCGGTTCTCTATTGCATCGGGACGGACGCGACGCGGCGCTGACAAAATATGACAATTATTTTGATATTTCAATAGCTTGGGGCGCTTCTCTCCCTAATTGGTTCTACGGAGAAATTTGTTTATATCAAAACTTGAGGATTTGAGTTTCGCGAAATACATCTATCAAAAAACATTGAATAAGTAGCCACTGAATAAGTACTTGCCTTAGTTAGGTTCATTTTCCTCACCTCATAACGAGATCAAATAAAAATGCATGAAACAGACAGATGTAGTTTTTAGATGATTTGCTATAATTACAAGTTTTTGCGCGGTCAAACTTCCAGTGAAATGACGTGATCATGACCAGTGTCTCACAAAAACCCGGACACGATGCATACTAGACTATAAACCAACAGCAATAATGGGTGCCATTTATAAACTATAGAGCTTGGATAAGGTCTAATTAAAACTTATTACCTTATAGGTATAGGCTTCCATGCTTTGTGGTCGTCTCTCCTTCAAATTTATAAGAACAAATTTGAAGAATGAGGTGACCTGGCCTGTGAAAAACGTGTGCTATTTTTTTTTTTAAAGCAAAGAACAAATTCTTTTGAAACCACACTTTGCACATTAAAGTGTCAGAGTTTAGTTTTTTTTATATTGTCAGTTGTGATATAATGAAGGATGTACACGGGTTGTTTATATGCACTACGTAACATCTCAACTATGTCATGGTGACTAATAAAATATGGCAGTATTTAATTAATAGTCCCGCAAAGTTAGCATAGATTTAATTAATTTCAAGGGATTCCTATATTCACTTCTTCGTTCTTTGTGTGTGGATCGTCCGGAGAAGTAATACCACCATTTCGGTTTGAAGGGTGTGGTGGTTGGTGAAATTACATTCAGATAAGGCGTAGCATCTGTAAACCTCAAGTGTATGGACGTAGGGCAGTGCATCGCAGGGTGATCCTCTCGTGCTTGACTTCACGGCAACGATTTGTTACAGGTTATTACTTAACATCAGGTGGGACACCTGCTGGTTCCATAATCACTAATTAAAAAAAACCTGTACTGCAATTCATTAAATGTTAAGATGCAGTTAATACATTTTGAGCTTAAATGTTTTTACGAGCGTATCCAAGAGAAAGTTACCCCTTCTTTTCAATGATCCCTACATTGTTGTAGAGTATACGGTAAACGGACATTACCGGTACACGCGTCGATGCACATCGGCATCAGAACTGACACACTTTTAATGTAAAAACTACGTATTTTACTGCATAGTTTGTTTTTTCGTATCGTATATTCAGTGAGGGCAATAAACCGTTAAGCCCCTTGTGATATAAGATCACTTACCTAGAGATTATGTACCTACCAACACTATAACGATTAGTAATAATTGTAAAAAAACTAAGGAGATTGCTTTCTTTAACAGATGAAATAAGAGATTCGAAAAATAAACTACATATTGCAGCAGATTTCTCCGTAGTCTGCGCCTCATGTTATAATGAGACGATTCGCCATATTGTGGTTCTCGTAATTTTACTCGTCTGTCAGGGGAGGCTGCGCGCGAATGATTTGTGGCCAAAGAGTTGCACGCAACCCGACACGGTCAAAGACCGGTTCAAGATATTTCGGAAATTTTCGTCTCTTTTTACAGACCATGGGAGGGACCAAACTCGCCGAGCCTCCGAGATGACCTCATCAAGAAATTCTTCTTATTTTAACCTTTCTTATTAACATCTTCTTGAATCACCTCCTGCTAAAAGGTCGTTGCGGCAAGACCTGTTTTACTATTTACTACATAAGCCATAGCGCGTGCTAAATTAAGTAATAAATAAAAAAACTCGCACTGCTATTCCATAACAATAAATTGCGAAGAGTAAGAAATTCTACACTTCTCGAATAATGAAAATGCCCTCATGTAATAGGTACGTAGTCTTTTTTGCGCTCTGATACTAATTAAATAAAATTTATGTCTTGTCTGTAATTATCTGCATGGATACAGTTGATTCGCTACCAGTTTTTGTCCAAATCATTCGGAATATTCTTTGTGAAGTAACATTTAATGTTTTATGTGTAGATTTCAGTGGCTACAACTATTACTAACAACTGCAGCAAGAAAAGCGTTGATATTGCGTGAGCCATGCAACTTATGAGACTTTGTGAGAACCACTCACAAAGGTAGGTAGGTCCTTTATTAGTGTAGGTTATAATTTTATTTTCTGTTAGTTTTAAGTAAGTACCTACTTGTTTTGTGGGACGAAATAAATATATTTTCTTTCTTTCTTTCTTTCTTTCTTTCACTCGACATTTGAAGAGTATCGAAAGAACTCTAATGATATCGACTCATTTTCGAAACCGCATCAATCCATTGAGTAGTTTCAAAGATTTTTAAGCATATATAGGGACGGACAGACAGACAGCGGGAAGCAGCATTGTTTTATCCAAAGTAGTGATTATCAAGCTTTCGTGAATGAGGCGTTGTTTTATACTGCCCATTGTGGTAGTGATTTTTGATATGATTGTTGCAAGCGTCGCGTGAGTCATACTTGCTTGAAAAAGATAAAAATATTGGAAGCGTTCTCCCAGGGACACTGGAAAGTGGAATGATGACTGGTAAACACGCGTATGAAACGTTTTCTCGGAAATGGTCATAAGATTAGTTCGTGCAAATAAATAGCACTAGTTTTTATGTGTTCGGACGTGTATGTACCAGTAATAAAGGCCAGTGCAAACTATTGAATGGTGTGGGAGAGGAATTCAAATGTGTCAAAATGTAACTTTTGTGTTAACTTAAGAACATCGTGGGAGATTTGATTCGACTATAAAAGTTTATACTTATACAGACTGCCTCCTGCATTTTCGCTCGCGTATTCAAATATATCTTTAAGACGTTTTCCCTTTAGTGGGTTCGTTAATTTTTCAACCCCATTCCCGCCTGTGTGCTAACCCAGATTACGAAATAAATCTACTTATATCTTATCTTATCTATCTATATATATAAAAATGAATTGCTGTTCGTTAGTCTCGCTAAATCTCGAGAACGGTTGATCCGATTTGACTAATTTTGGCCTTGAACAAAATTTAACCCCAATCGGTTCACTGGCTAGGGCGTGATTGAGCCACAAACATTGATGTTTTAGTTTTAACTCGATCGTAACATTAGTGCTACGATTATACATAATTATGTATATGTAGCGTATAAAATATAGGATAAAAGCACCACTTCTTAAACATGATAGCAACTATTGACATTTATAACGATGTATGACCTAATTCGTTATAGGTATCCTATCTAGCTTGTTTAAAATATTGATTTATGATTTAGTCGCCTGCGGCTCTCATTCGCAGTAATTGCTTCTGAGGCTGATAACCGTCAGGCGATTTGTCGTTCGCACAATTGAACAGAGATATAAAATTGAGTTTAGTTACGATAATTCACAAACATCTGTAATTCAGAGAATAAATAACATTACAAACATTCAGCATGAATATCATTTTGATCCAAACTAGTTTTCTTAGCTAAACAAAATTTTTGGGAGTTCGTTCTCTTTACTGAATAATTATTTACAAATAAGAACTTTAAGGTGTTTTGTCGCTCTAAGGTATGTGGCTGCATACATGTAATTTTACTTACCTATATACTACTACTAGCGACCCGCTCGCGCGCCCCTGCTTCGTACGGGTGCACTGCACATATCATGCATGTATTATACTTAAAAACCTTTCTCTTGAATCACTCTATCTATTAAAACAACCGCATCAAAATCCGTTGCGTAGTTTTTAAGATTAAAGCATACATAGGGACATAGGGATATAGGTATAGAGAAAGCGACTTCGTTTTATACTATGTAGTGATATAGGATTACTCGTACTTAACGTTTCAATGAATAGCATGTATTACAAGTATTTACAAAATGTACAAAATACATATGAATCAGTTGAGCTATCTGACCGTTGCGAACGATAGAACTAGCGAACTAGAGATAGCTCAAATGATCCAAATCAGCGCCAATCGGAAGCATGAACACTGGCTGCATTGCCACGCTGAATGGCAAATACGATTGGTAATTTTTACAGACATAGTAACTATCCCTTTTACCTACTAACTACCTATTTATTTATAGCATTTATCGTCTCTTAAGTCTGCCAGATTGTTATGATATTCGGAATTGTGATTATTTATTCTCGATTCAAGCCGAGGATGTTCTCCAGATTATGCGTCGGCTGCTTCGGAGCAGCTTCTTAGAAACAATCCAAGGATGGCCTTGCGGTGAAACATCATAATTTTATGTTTGTTTTCCTTACGTGCGATTCAAAAACGGCTCCGGCAAAATTTTACAGTTCGCAAGAATCTGCTACTTTGCTCGACGTTTTGTTTGCACAAGCCTCTTTCACCGAACTACCTATTGAATCCAATACGAATTATGCGTATCCAAATATTTGAGATCGAGGATTGGCTGTAGCTACTCTTGTACCCGTATTGAGGGTTGGGGGTTGGGGGTCGCAAGCAAGTCCATCCCTTGAGTCCTTTTGTCTAGGAAATGAAAAATAATAACTTCACGTTTTCAGCTGGACTATACCTAGTTAGGTTAAGACTATACCTAGTTAGGTTAGTATACCTAGTTAAGTTTTTTTTATAAAAGTTCATATATTGTAAATGTTGAAAAATTATAAGTTGACGGAAGCTACTGTTAGACTAGTTAGGATTTTTTTATATGTGAATTTACAAGTTTTCATCTCTTATTGAAAAAAGAACTCAAGGGAAGGACTTGCCATCTACCCCTTAAGTCTCCCAACCATCAATCAAGGTTGTACCTTGATTGGGTAGGTATACAGCGGACGAGAGTTCGCCTGGGACGCAAGAGATTGCGGGTTCGATTCCAGCCTCGGAACAAATTTGTGTACGATCTGCAGAAATTTGTTCCGTTGGTCTGGGTGTTTGCTATGCTATTGCTAAAAAAATATCTATCTATGTAATTATATGATGTATTAAATATATCAGTTATCTAACCCATAACACAAGCTTTGAGTAGCTTACTTTGGGGCTAGATGGTGCTGTGTGAATTGTCCAGTATTATTTTATTTATTTATAGGTAACTGAGATCGAGATATACATGATATGGGTATTTTTATACGCGCGATTTATGATTGTGAAATTGGCGCTTAAGCCGTCGCACGACGATTTCCTCATTGAGAGGCGAATGCAATCCGGTGTTTCTAGGAAGCGCGGTTGTCATCAGCAGCTGCATTACTCGCCCGGAATGATGTTCCATTACTTGCTACCAGGAATAATTTCCTGTGTATAGACACGCACGACTATGCTCACATACCTACAAATGATCACACAAAATCTGTTTCAAACATGGCAGTTTCCTAAGTTATCGTAGTAATTTAAAAAAATCAGCAATTGGTTTGTCATTGTAAAATTACCTATCATAAATACATATTGCGAGTAATGTAAAATTCAAAAGTTCAAAAGGTCATTCTCATTTTCATGAATAATGAAAATGTACTATTCTTCGTACAGCCATTTCTATGAATAGGTAGTCAATTATTTTAGCCACCACGGATTCACATCGTCTAGATGTGGTAGTGGTGTGTAATTATAATTACAGTCACATGACGCAGGGCAGTGCATCGTAGGGGATGTTCCTATCGTGCGTGACTTACGAGGCAATGCTTTGTTAGAGGTGATAGTTTCCTGTTATTATCAGGTGGGCTATGTGCTTGTTCCATAAGCTGTTGTATAAAAAAACCTTACGTTTATAAAATGCTCAAAGGTTATTTTAGACTGAGTTAGTCCATAGACCTAAGACCTCGTAGAACCGACGACCCCTGGGGGATAAAGGGAAACAAGATATATTTGTAACTTAGTTATTGGGATCGCTGGAAATTGGCAGATTGAAAAGGCTCAGTCGTTTTTCCAGTAAATTTATGGTGGAGAAATGTTGGGACTTTTGGAGTGAAGTTTTTGTGCGTTGTGTTAGGTGGAGGTTGGAGGTTCTGGGATATCCTCGCCTTAATGTTAGTTCCATTAATGTGAAATTACATATGCCAGTAAAATGGTGCAGTAGCGAGTAAGTCACAGGTATGCAGGATTTATGGGCACATTGTGGATACATTTGCAAGCGACGTGTGACGTTCACACATGCCGGTTTCGGTCTCCGCGTCCCCTCCTTCACGTGGCATGCCAGTACATGACCGAAAATAGAATGTTGTGCTAACTACTACAGGCATGCCAATTAGCGTATGTGCCTGTAGCTTGCATGCAAGTGTGCGCATGTGTATTTCCACCTTTATACGCTACGACAGTTCTTTCTTTTTGGACTTTTTCATACTGATATTATGAGCTGTAGGTATAACCTTTCTCGTTTGTTTCAGGTTCAAGGACGGTGTAGCGTACCCTTGGTCCGCAGTAGTATCGAACCTGATTCTGTATCCAGAGGCTGCCAACCAGACGTTGTACACTAGAAGGGCAGCGCGCTCCGACTCAGGGAACTACACCTGTCGACTTAGCAATGAGACCCACGCGGAGACACACACTGTACGGCTTGATATATTAGGTAAGATGCTTAACCCTCTATACTCAAGAACATAGATTTACCAAATATTTTTGTACGTGTACGGGTAGTTAAAAAAATACGTGTTTTTTTGTTTTTCATTTATTCCAATAAGCATAGGCGTACCAGAGATAACGATACCATAGATATAGGGTCTTCAACCCGCGGCCCTCGGGCCTCATGTGGCCCGCCAGCTAATTTCTTGCGGCCCGCGGCCACCAATAAAGATTATTGAAATTTGAAATTATGTATGTCTTTTATTTTATTGATAAGGTGGTAAAGTGTCGTGAAAAGTTGTGGCCCTTCGGACGATGTGAAATCGATGTTTGGCCCTTGCACTAAAAAAGGTTGAAGACGCCTACCATAGATGGTGTTATCCAAAATTAAGACCTTCATGATTTAAAGACTGACAAGGAAAAGTTTTATTAAATAAAACTTTAAAAAAACTTTACCACTAAGAGCACGTCACTAATAAAAACACTTTCACCGACCTACTTCAGAGATATACTAAGCAGAACTAAACTATTCTAAGCTTGATAACAGCAAAGTTGTAACTCTCAACTAATAAACGCGGTATATGATTATATAGTTCGTATTTATTTTTGCGTTTTGTTTGCCATTATTACAAAAATGGTATGCTGTTTTGATGGTAAGTACTACCGGCATTAAACTACTATGTATATCAAACAGAGCTGAGCTTTTTGTAATTGTGACACAAAGTCAACGATTATTTATTTATTATAACCTTGCTAAGTAACTAACATGCAATTAACAGCATACTAAATCTCATGGCTAGTTCTACGAGTATTTACTTATTATGTATTTACGCAACCATTTTATGTTACCTGCTATAGTTCTCGTATCTCGTACTATATTCACGATGTATTATATACGTGAACTAGCGACCCGCCCGCGCGCCCCTGCTTCGCACGGGTGCACATATCATGCATGTATTATACATATAAACCTTCCTCTTGAATCACTCTATCTATTAAAAAAAACCGCATTATAATCCGTTGCGTAGTTTTAAAGATTTAAGCATACATAGGGGCATAGGGACAGAGAAAGCGACTTTGTTTTATACTATGTAGTGATGGTATTCTTTTTGAGAAATATACATATAATCTTAAACCCAGAGGAAGGTAAGGTAAGCGTAGGACGCAAACTCTGGAAAACACTGGGTGAGAGGAGTCGAAAACTCAGTGGCACGTCTTGGGAGAGACCTACGACCATAAAAAAAATCGGTGGACATGCCACACAGCGTATCAAGCCCCGAACTAGTAAAGCTTGTATGTACTATGAGAACCAAGTAGTAGCTATAATATTTTTTTTTGTGAATATATTATAGTCAAACAGAGAACAAACATCGAAGTATAATGTTCTTTATTCTTTATTGTACACAAACTGGTTTACACAAAAAATACATAATAGTCATGTACAAAAGCGAGCTTAACCCTATATAGAGTTTTCTTCCAGCAAACCTTACATGTTCATCACACAAATGTTTGTTCTCGGCGGGGATCGAACCCAACTGAGCTATGAAAGTTATCAAACTCTTTGATTTGATTTTAAAAAACTTTACCGGACCCTTTATCAAAACTTTTCCGGACTTTTTAAAAAGGACAGCTTGCAAAAATCTAATCCCAAAGATTTTATAATGTCCCAAAAGTTATTCTAGAAATTATTATTATTATTAGTTATTAGAAGAAATTTGTTCCGTTGGTCTGGGTATTTATGTATAATAAAAAATATCTATCTATGTAAGTATATAATGTATTAAATATATCAGTCATCTAGTACCCATAACACAAGCTTTGAGTAGCTTACTTTGGGGCTAGATGATGCTGTGTGGATTGTCCAGCATTATTTATTTATTTATTTATTCTCCGAGCGAGTTATGATTAGAACTCCGGTGGCGCAGGTGGTAGCGCAGCCCCGTATCAAGGGGAAGGTCGCGGGTTCGAATCCCGCTCGGAGAATAACTTTTTTGACATTATAAAATATTTGTGATTCCCTTAAGTGTGGTAAACACTAGAAATCTAATAAAAAATTGAACCTAATCCCAGTCAAGCATTACTTAGTGGTTTTTCTTTGTATTATTTCTTCACACGTCATTCGAGGAAGAAGCTTATTGTTACAATAACGCCATATTGTTTCACAGAAAAACCGACGGATGCTCCAAGAACAATGTTCATATCCAAAGATCAGTGGGTCGAGGAGGGGGGCGAGGTTCGCCTCTACTGTGAAGCTCTCATCGGTAAGTTGAGTACACGTACGCCTACACAACATAGCTTTATTGCAAACGTTAAGAGGCAGACAACCGTCAAACCGATTTCAACTCTCATAATTTATAATCCTAATTTATGTCATAGAGTGTATTATAATGCAATGTTTTAAGATTAAGGAGGATAACATTAGAAAAATTCAGTAAAAATGTTATGTAGATTATTATATTATAAAAGTTTCAGGTGGTTTTTAAAAATGTTTGGAAACATTTAAAAACAATGTTAGGAAATGTTAGAACGGGCCCTACACTCCCCACACACTCCGCTGTCGCCAGGATAAAATAAATGTTAACTAACAAATGTTAGAAAAGGTTTTATTTTGGTACAAAATGTGAGCTAACTTTTTTGTTAAAAAAAATTTACAAACATTTTCTAACATCAATCAAAGGTTATATGTTTTAAATTATAACAGCAGTGTGGGATCAACATTACAAAAGTTAATTTTCCCTATTCTTATTCAGTGATTTTTTATATTCAAAAATGTAATGTGCGAGTGCGGCGTTGTTTGACGGTTGTCTGCGACTTTAGGTTTATAATATAACTCGAGTTTATGTATTTATAATAATGTACAGTAAACACAATAAGAATCAATTTTGTTGTTATGAAGGTAAAATTAAACTGAAAAAAAAACAGCTTCACGACTTTGATCCCCAGGCACGGTAGATATCCCTTCAGATCTCTCAGTACCAAGTACTTACTCAAGATTCTTTGAGGATGTCTAAGGGGGGTAGTCAGAGGTACGTCCAAACATTACATTTGGCACATACCCACATTTTGCAGTAGTTAGTATTCCATACGTGACAGGTTGCAAGCCCATCGCCGCTGCTAGAATACTAAACTGGTTTCCTCACGATGTTTTCCTTCGCCGTTTGAGAAAGGTAAAATTACATTTATTTTATTAGAAATATTAATTACGTTTGTTGAAGAAATGTTATTTTTGTTTTCACATCGCGCTGAAACCGCGGGGCACAACTAGTAATACCTAAATATTCTTCCATATGTTAAGTTAGTCTCATCCAGTATATTTGATAGGTCGCTCGTATCTGGCGGACGCGCGGAGTGACCTGCGATGGCGGAAAGTCTGGCCTAACGACACTGAAGGTGACCTGCTGCCCACGCAAACTGAAATCAAGACGTCACGGTGAGTTGCCATGCCATCGCCTCTAATGGAAATTAATCATATATTTATTTGGAAATGAAGTTATTGGACTAGATTTTTCCTGCGACTTCGGTAGCATTTTGAATGGAATATAAAAGTCTTGATTATGTCTCTTTAAGAGTTATTAATCGTGGGACGCCCTCCTTCCCGATGGACTGACGACATTGTTAGGTCCGTGGGAAGTCGGTGGATGGAAATGGCTCAGAATCGTTCTTCGTGGAAATGTATAGGGGAGGCCTATGGTCCAGCAGTGGACTGCTATAGACCGATGATAAAAGAAAGAAAATTTATTTATGTGCGACACAAAAGCTAAAAGAAATATAAGTAAAATAACATTTAAACAACGTATATAGCTTTGTGCATCGCAAAATGGAAAGTCATTAAACAGATTAGTGGTTAGTAGTTTTAGTGTGTGGTTCGTCGGTGGAAGTACCATGTCTTTTGTGCCGCCAAGAAGCGTTGCTGTGTTTCGGTTAGCAGAATGTGGCTTCCTCTGTGTGCCTCAAGTTGTTGGACACATTTCTATCGTGCCGTTTTACTTACGAGGCAATGCTTTGTTATAGGTGATGCCACTTAACAGCAGGACACTTGTTTTTCCCATCAGCATAAAAAGAAAAGAGTTGTACGTGTAGAGTGACGACAAAAAAGGCAGCCACTCAGCATCTACTTAGACATAATAAGAGCTCAAAAGCCCTTGCAGCGATGTTTTTCGCATTTAATAATGTTAGTAGCAGTGTGCAGACCATATCGTGAGTATCGATCGAGTAATCGGATTACGGACTCTCTTGGCAGAAAGGGGAAAAGGAAGGATGCTCCCACACCCTTCAAGATTTGGCGAAGGCGAGAATTCGAGTTATTTGTATAGCTACGGCTCGTAGCACCGGGCTACGAGATTAAATTTCAAAACATATTTAGACAGCTATATTTTTCCGCAAGGTGGAATTCAAAAGATATTGCTGATTGCTGCATTCATATTTCGTGTACCAGCATGCTAGCTTCAGGACTGTATCTTGGCGGCGGACAAAAGATATGGTGGTAGTACTTGGTAGGTACTTTAGTATAAATCACGTGTCGTGTTACTCAAATAGTTGCAAACTCACAAAATTGCCACATTCCCGCGTACCGAACTGATTTAATCGATATTGCGCAAGTTCCCGATTGATTTGCAATTGCGACACCAGCACAGAATCACCATTCTACTATATCATTCGGGTGATATATTTTACGATATTATTTGGATAATGTTGCCAGAGGATTGTGATTCGGGATCGCGACGCACTCGTGCTGTAGATTGGGTGACAAAGTTATACATACTACAAAGGTATAATAATATACGTTGTGCGCGGTCATCATTCTGATGGGTAACTACTTCCGTCCCGTGGGCTTTGCATTCGTTAGACTGAGACATTGTCTGGACCTTGACCTTAGATATGGTCTAAAAACTCTGTCTCCAGAGTTATCTAAGGATTGATTTGAATCGTTCATAACAGTTTAAAAACTCGAAAGAGCTTTTAAAAAAAAATGTATTCTCACGGTCGCAACACAAGTGATATCTATTATTATCACTGAGTAAAAACTTACACTTTTGTCTTCATGGAAATATTTTTTTTTTATAATAAAGACGCTCGTCTGCTGTAACGACCTTCAATAGAGTTAAATGTACACATAATGAAGCAACAAATTGAGACTGAGCTTACCTATGTAAAATAAATATTTACATCGAAAAATAATTTTCATATCGTAGCGTTACGTTTCGAACTGTTTCTTAGAATTTGTTTCAGCACGGCTTCCCTTTAGCATTCCTTATTTGTAGCCTTCAAAGTCAAACAACGATCACTTTGAAATTCGCAAATATTAACCAAACTGCCAGTATGATTTGAGTTCTCAGAGTATGGCTTCTGTTGTTTGCGAAGTTCTGCTTACTTTAAGTTCCTGTAGTTGTTAATTTACTAATACGTTTGTTTGATTGCCGTACCTTCAATTCACTTACAAGCACTGGTGGTGCAGATGGCGAGAATCATGATGTTATGGCTCCGGCGACAGCGGCTCGCAATATCGAGGTGCGATTGGCTATTATTTCATTTCGGGGAGGTTGTTTGAAAGAATAACTCTAAAGTGACACGCATAAATACTGTTCGAACACAAATAATACAATAATATAAGGGAAACATGCCCGAATCAGAAATCATTTTGGTATTAGTAGGTATGTTTGGTCTTACGTTTACCTAATACCAAAATGATTTCTGACTCAAGCACATTTCCCTTATATTATTGTATTATTTGTGTTCGAACAGTATTTATGCGTGTCACTTTAGAGTTATTCTTTCAAACAACCTCCCCGAAATGAAATAATAGCCAATCGCACCTCGATATTGCGAGCCGCTGTCGCCGGACCCTTAACACTAGAAATAAATGTAAACTCGCTGTTCCCACTACTAGGCTCACGAAATCTTTTCACCGCACTACAGTAAACTGGTATCTGGCACAGCGCATCAGCATTGCTATTTAACGTGGCAATGGGTTTGCTTCCGATTGGCACTGATTTGGATCAGTGGAGTATCTATAGATCGTTTGCAGATAGCTAACTGTTTCTTATGTATTTTGTGAATGATTGTACCTATTAATTGTATTTTTTTTATAAAATGTTTTCGAACAAATAAAAAACTAAACAACACACAGGAAGAACCTACAAGCACTGCGGGTAGGTTTAAGTACTAAACAAAATAATGAACAACAGGTTTTAAGTTTATTTGCCGACATGACAACTCGACTAAGGAACAATTACGAAGTTTCCGTGCTTAAGGTGAATGGTAAGACTAATGCATAGCGGCAATTTATATGTGCAATTTGCGCACAGTTTGTTAAATTTTTTATTGTTCAATACAAGTTTTCCGACTTAAAAGTTTTACCTGTAATTACACCAGCAACCACACTCTTCAAACCGAATAACAGCAACGATGCTTGGCGGTAGAAAAAGGCGTGGTGGTAATTGTTGGCAGGTATGATCTTGCTTATGAATTTTGTTTGTTGCAGTGAGGATGTAGAAGATATCATCGGCTCATACCTGACAGTGGAGCGAGTGTCGGCGCAAGACTACGGAACGTACGTGTGTCTTGTCCACAGCAACGACGTATTCTCTCGGAGCTACGTTACCGTCCATTATCGATGTAAGTATTATGTAGAGGAAGACGGGGAATGCCGTTCACTTGAGGGAAAAAATAATTTTCATTTGTCTTATATTCAAATTTATACAATTTTGAGGTTTATAGTTACCCTTTTTCATAATACCTACCATTTTATAGCGGCTCAATATAGTATTCTTGTCACTGTCACTTTCATGCCAACGAAAAGAGACAGCAACAGACTTATTGGTCTGATAAGGTAATGGCGCGCTCAGCGACCATTATGAAGAGTTTAGAGAGGCTGCCTGCTCAAGCGTTACAACCACTGCGCTGCTGCGTGCTCGCTATGTGTATCAAGGCACCGTATTTAACAAGTTGTTGGGGTGAGCGGTATTACTCAGCGAGCGTCATTACCCCTGCTTCCCCTGTAATGATTTTATAACTATATAGCCTATGTGCTATTCCAGACTATAATCTATCTCTCTGCCAAGATTCATCAAGATCCGTTCGGCCGTTCCGGCGTTAAAGAGTAACAAACATCCATCTATCCATCTATACTTACAAACTTTATAATATTAGTCCTACTAATATTATAAACGCGAAAGTTTGTAAGTATGGAAGGATGGATGGATGGATGTTTATTACTCTTTCACACCGAAACGGCTGAGCGGATCTGGATGAAACATGGCAGAGAGATTGATTATAGTCTGGAATGGAGATGGAGGGTAGCGCCAATGCTGTGTGAAAAGTCCACCAATATTTTATTAATTTAAAGTAAAACGTGTTTTAGTGTCATAATTAAGTTTTACAATATGTTATTTTAAATCAATAGGCTTTCAGAAACCAATGACTTCTCCCATTTAATACATCAGTCAAGTATAAATAATCGAAAAAAAATATATGAGTAAAGTTAATTTAGACTTAAATGGAAAAAAATGTCTCCGATGATTTTAGAATCGGTATTACATTCACTTATATGAGAAGATAGAAAATATTTCCCTACATTACTTCAAAAAATACAGCTCCTGAATCTAACAGGACCAAAGTAAAACGAACTAGGACATAAAGCAAAGCATCCAAAATATTGATATTTGCAATTACCACCACAGATTTTCCTAAGGTATCTAATTTTACAAATGGTTTATTCATATGATAAGATAAGTTATGATACATATTATATACCTACCTGTTGACTTAGTTATAAACACATTATTTTTATTTATAAAACGTTTGAGACAATCTCTATCTCAACTATTTTTTTAATAAACTTTGAAACATGACCGAAGCCGCCTACGGCAGCTAGTGCTTAAACACAGCGTGCAGTCTCGATCTCATGTTGAGATTCAAAGTATAGAGAAGCAGATTTCTAGTTATCGGAAATTGTATCATGGATCCAATTAGAAAGAAATTTATTTATTATTAAAGCAATATTTTCCCAGAAAACCCAAGAGGATAGGGCTTAGAGAAAAATCAGGATACATTTTATTACATTTCACGTTTCGGATTTCTACGATACGCCGAACCGGTACAAACGAAACGTACATTGGTACTTATATTAAAGTTCGCCAAAATTCCAACAATATTTTGATTATTAAATATTTTCTATGTAATTTCAGTTTCCCGTAACAGTTTCATGGCATACATGATTTGTTGAAATAATTACAATTGGAATTATTAATAACATATAATAAATATATAATAAAGTTAGTAAATTGCCTAACCCGCGCACGTGTATTTTTTTTATTAATGAATGTATTCATATGCTATATGCTACGAATAATAAGTCTAATTATTCGTAGCCTATATATACGTCATAAAGCTCTGTGTCGTCCTTTGGTACGTAAAAAATTAAAAAGAAGCGTTTCTCTAGACTTGGGAAGCCTAAATAGAAAGAAGGAAAAAAACCAGAGCAGTGAGTATAATTAACTGGAGGTGAACAGATTTATTTGTGGGTTGAACCCGAATAGCTCCGCCTATATAGTCACGCCTACATACACCATAACATCAAAGACACCATGGAGAAATTAAGACGCTGGCGCCGAAATCCAAAAACCCTGTCTCTCATTTCATTCACAACAAAAAAACTGAGATATGTTTCGTTTGCGCCGGGCCTGGATCAATTTTGTATGGATCATGACCATTCTTTCATTTTGAGACACTCTGATCCAAGGTCTTCATTTTTATCGGAAGACAGTAATCCCCTTCCAAACAATACAAACAAAAAGTGTACTTATAGATAACTTCTCTTGTTCCTTGGATTATTTTCTGTTTTACTCTACCATTTGTTTACATATTTGTGAAAATGTACTGAAACAACACAAATTGTACACGTATAATATTCATTTCCCTTCACCAAATTTGAAAACAAATATCTTGTTTGGGTATCGTATTCAATCAAGTTTTTTTCTGGTTTACTATATTCGACGTAACAAATTACAGACATTAAAAAGACGCCAAGCAATCTGAAGAATCTGGCAAATAAACGAAGTGCAAAAAGCCAAGATTCAGACACAACAACCATAATTATATCGTCAGATACCTTACTACCGATTAATAGCGTTTTTGTCGCCGGTGCGCTGGTTTATATGCCAACGAGAAAAACATCTTTGTAGCGTAATTATATAAATAACTAGCTGATCCCGCGGCTTTGCTCACGCTCGTTTACTTTGAAAATTTCATACAAACTTTCATCCCTTATTTTATCCCCTAGGGGGTAGAATTGATCAAAATCCTTTCTTAGCAGATGCTTGCGTCATAACATGCAGGTGCATGCCAAATTTCAGCCCGATCCGTCCAGTGGTTTGGGCTGTGCGTTGATAGATCACTATGTCAGTCAGTCAGTCAGTCAGTCACCTTTGAGTTATATATATTTAGATTATCTGAAAAGAATTTATGCTGAAGTTTTACTTTTGGCCGCGAATTCATATTTGTTTTTTAGGCTGTCGTCGTGACGCGAACAAGGCAGACAGGTGTGCTTTAGCGTATTTTGCTAAGTGCCTACCTATTCTTGTTAGACGTGTTTGAATAAGACGAGTCGGTTAAAAACAATTTTACTGAACTCTAGCTATGGCATTGTTAAGAAGATTTTCTAAAAGAAATTGTTTCCATTAATATTTTTTACCATTAACTCTACTTAGGATTGTAATAACAATTAGCTGTAGATACATATATGTATACAATAGATAATCGTTGATCCATCTATATTTTCACCATTGACTTGATCGGTAAAGATTTGAATGACAAATTCACAGTTGTAAGTATGTAGATAAATTAATAAATACAATAAAAATAAATTTACATAGAACATAGAAAAATGTGCAGATAAGGTAAATATGACGACTTTGATGTCTATCTAGTAGGTGAATTTCAGACTAACAAACTAAGCTTTTACAGATAATTTCTAGTCGCTAGAAAATTATAAATAGCTATTCGATTTAAATCCCAGAATCGACAAAATTCCTACAATTTATTCGCATACTCTTGGGAATAAATTTATCTATTTTGTAGGGTGTAGGAAGATAGAGATGTTTATCTAACAATATCCTCAGCAAATTGCTCTGTAGGATGAAATAGCTAGGTAAAAGTTTATTTTACCTGCGAATGATGCCGCGCCAATTAGAGCAAATAATATTAGTATTCGATGAGTGCATCCTGCCTGGTGCTATTCCGCGAATATTTATACATCTAGTCCTGTACTGACAAAGTGAACTAGATTCTAGCATATAGATCAAAAATACTGGTACATAAAATAAAATTAAATAAAAATAATTTAAACATAGCTTAAAACCTGTCCTGCCTATGCTGCCACTAACCATTCAAAATGTGTTTAAAAATATTGTTTATCTTTGAACATATTTTTATAGGGCGATGGTATATATTTTTCAGCTCCGATGTAGAAGCACGTGATTGGCTGTACTATATGAATCTAAAACTTAAAACAAAACTACTAACTGTAAAATAACTTTTTATGGTAACTCTATATCTGGTATAACCAAAGTTATTTTTTAGAAAATTATATATTTGATTAAAAAAAATACATATTTGTGTACACAGATCGTTCTTTTGAATGTTTCTCAGAGGCCTTAGAATAGTTTCCATAATTAATTATATTTGAAGTCTCATTACATAACTCTGTTTGCGTATTTTCCCAAAGCTAGTTCGTCTGTTTAGACTGTGTGAAATGTTCTTACCTACGCACCTCGATTTCTAGGTAACACCTGTTAGTACTTAGCATCAAGCACAATGTTCGATGATGCTCAGCCAAGGGAAGCGTGTATGATCCAGTGGATATTAGGAGTAACTGGACCGATTAATTGGATTTCACAGAAATGGATGATCTATTGCAAAAACATCACTGCGAATTCACATTATTGTGATTTATTCGATATACTCGACTTTCTATTGTGCGTCATGACCTACTTTTGTTTGTTTAAAAAGAGAAAAAGTGATGATGTTAAAATATGCGTAAGGGATAATAGTGGAACCTATTATAATACAAAAATAGTGCGGCAATCACTGGCAAGGGCCGATGTCATTAAACATTGTTTTTTGCGAAATCAACTTATTGATTTATCATCAACGCGGCAACGGTAAAAAAAACAAACAGACAAACGGACTTGCGTATTTATACATTGCTTAGTTGGATATAATGGGCCTTACTACAAAACTTGTCTTTGTTGTTGTGTTGGTCTGGGTGTTTTCTATGTATATAATAAAAAAATATCTATCTATGTAAGTATATAATGTATTAAATATATCAGTCATCTAGTACCCATAACACAAGCTTGGAGTAGCTTACTTTGGGGCTAGATGGTGCTGTGTGGATTGTCCAGCATTATTTATTTATTTATTTATTTAAAACGGTGTCTAACATAAACAGTGTCTAAAATTAGCGCTGTCTCTGTTTGCCATTACGCAATGGCAAGAGATGTCAAAAGTTTAGGCAGTGTTTAACGTTTGCCAATTTTTTTGTAGTAAGGCCCAATGTTTGATACTGTTTATGTACCTACAATATAATACACTTATCGTAATCAATATAATCATACATCATCATAATTCTCTCCTGCCCTTATCCCACTCCATGCGTGGTCGACGCAACATTCCCTAGCATTATTAAATAATAAAATAAATTGGCCAAGGTGCGTATCTTTTGCGTTTTCGCCAGGGGTTCCGAGTTCAAGAACCGATATTATTATATATATATTCTACAAGGACAACGCCAATCTATCGTAAATCCTCATTTGTAGTTTTTATTTTTACTTTGTTTTGTAATAAAAAAACAAAACATGTTTATTTTGGAACTAACACAAAGCAAATATAACTCTTGTTTTGGCTGGAATTTTGACAGAAAATCTATATAAGTTTCTTGAAAAACTGTAGACCGAGAGCGAGTCTTGAGCCATATCTACAAACTGTTTTCCAGGATTATTTAGAACCGTTTTACGCGAAGACTTCGAGTTTCAGCAGGCAAGAAAATATGCGAATACCAGTAAAGTGAATCATATTTAAGCTACTGAAGAGCATTTCATTTGAATTGAAACTGGGATTTGGCCTCGTTTCCCAACGGACTCATTTTCTCGGAAAAAACATGTTTGTCGACAAAAATTCCGTGTATACTACAACCATGCCTATTTTCTACCGAAAACAAAGTTGCTGAGTTTCCGTTTTAAGGTGGGCGTCTGTGAAATAATTATAGACCCATGAGCCCTAAAATCAATATGACTCAAGAAGATGCAGGTGCGTGCACTGTAGGGCACGTTCATATCGTGCGTTACTGGAAGTCAATGCTTTTTAAAAGGTGATAATAGTTACTAACAACATCAGCTTGGCCATCTACGTATTCAATCCTTTCCAAGTAGTAAACAATTGAATAAAAAAAACTATTGCGGTGGTTGGTAGACGTACCTATATTTCATGCACATCGGCTTGGTCAGTAATTCGTAAAAGTGGAAAAAACTTACAATTAAGGTGCTTTTGCACACATTGAACTAAAAAGCTATTGCGAATCGTCACGCGCTTGACTTTCAAGACGGACATTTTCAAGAATCGTCTGACGATCGACAATTTCCTAGACACATTGAGTGGCAGGAACCTTTGAAACTTGTCAAGTACTTTTTTGTGGTGATATTTTTAGTAAAAGACGGTTTGCGTCAAACTTCTAAAGAAAGCTTTTTGTGTTAAGTTAACGACGTAAGAAAATTCTAGGGACTTGCCTAACTAACAAGTTAAGTTTTTAAGGCAGTTAGTCGTCGAAAAACTTGCCAGGGCATAAATTCGTGGAGCGCAAACCTAGTACCTGTGCTTAAAGGAAAACAATCAACCAGTTGTAAGTCTGTTTTTTTTGTAAAATGCAAGCATCACTTTGTAAGTTTTTTTATACAGTACGTAAATAGAAATACCAATATTTACGCTTCATGGTAACCAAACCTTATGACAAAACATTTTTACGCTTTTTTATGGTAACCTATGACAAAACATTGCGTCGCAAATCACGCACGATAGGAACGTGCCTTACGATGCACCGCCCTGCATCATCTACTAAGATTTCTCTGGGAAATAGGCATGGTGGTTGTACTTCCCTGGACGAAGCTAACAAGCAGCTCACAGTAGATTCTATCTATCCCATACCTTTAAAGGAACAATTCTTATATAATGTTTATTTGTTTATAATCTGAATCTCGGGAACGGCTCCAAAGTTTTTTATGAAATTTCAGGATTAATTTAAAGAAAATGTTTTTCATCCGTGTTTTGCAGCAATGACAAAAATTAACTTTAACTTTTATAATGACTCTTCCTTACATCTATTGGCGAGTAATAGGTAATACTAGAATTTTTTGAGCTACTTCAGTTAGATGGCGTTGGTAAGAAACCGAGCAAAGCTTGGTCACCCAAAGATTTTATTTGAATCCTACTACTATTATAAACACGAAAGTTTGTAAGTATGGATGGATGTTTGTTACTCTTTGACGCCGGAACAGCTCAACGGATCTGGATGAAACTTGGCAAATATTTAATAGATTGTCCGTGGCATTACTGCACGGCCCTGGCTCAGCATAAGTCAGTCGACAGGCGACTGACTTATGCTGAGCCAGGGTCCCTTTTGCAGCTCTTAGGTTATTTTTATTTGATTTATTTTCTTTGTTTTATGTTGTATTCAAGTTGCTGCAAATAAATATGTTTTCTTTCTTCTTTCTTTCATTCTAATAAATGGATTGTTTTTCGCAGATGGCGGTGGACCAGGCAATGCGGCGTGGTGCGGCGGAGACCAGGTGCCGTGGCGAGCCTTGGCGCTGGGCGCGGTTGGCGGAGCCTTGCTCCTGGTGTCTGCGGCCGTGTTCCGGCGGCGCTGCGTGCCGAGACTGCTGCTGGCCGCGAGGCACGCGCGGGCGAGAGCGGCCACGCCCGCGCATCGAGCCAGAGGTATCTCATCTAACATCACTAACATACCACCTTCTGAACTTCTCGTATTGTTTTCATTTGTGTAATGGACACTCACGGATTGTTATGTCTGTGGGGTCATCGTTAGGCCTTGTCTGAAAATCAGCGCTGCTTTCCACGTACATACGTGTAGAGCAGCATCTAAACTGAGACAGGACCTATTTGGCCCACACTACACAGAGGGACTAATTTGCTCCAAACTAATTTCTATCAACATATTGTGTTCTGTTTAGTTTTTTCTGTTAGGCTTTCTTTATTTTGTAATTTCTGTGTTATATGTGTTTTGTATTCTCGGTGTCAAAATGAACTATTCTATTCTAACATGCTGCGTTTATCATCATCATAATTTTAGCTGCAGAGGTAAATAAACTTGTACATTGGCAGTATTGGAGAAGGAGTTCGACGTGCTTGTCTGCTGGACGGCGGTGGACGGCGAGCTGGTCCGGGGAGCATTGCTGCCGACGCTGTCTCTCAAGTACAAGTACCGGGTGCACTCGGTGCAACTATCCACGCAGCCGGACACGTGTTAGTACTATCCCACTATTATTCCACTAGTCCCACTATCCTACTACTATTATAAACGCGAAAGTTTGTAAATATGGATGGATGGATGGATGTTTGTTACTCTTTCACGCTGGAACGGCTAAACGGATCTGGATGAAACTTTGCAGAGACATAGATTATAGTCTGGAATAGCACATAGGCTTTTTACCCCGTGGGAATACCGGGATTTAAATCAGCGCGGGTGAAACCGCGGGGCGCAACTGGTATATCAATATTTTTGAGTGGTGTGACTTGTGTTGTAAAAGGTTAGTTAAACTATTTGCAGGGTACGGCGAGCTGATAGGGTCTGCTGGTCGCTGCCGCTCGCTGGTAGCGGTGCTGTCGCCGGCGCAGTACTCCCCGCAGCAGCTTCTGACGGCGCTGCATCAGCTGAGAGCGCTGCCGTTGCCGCCCGTCGTTGTATTACTGCAGGTATAGTGCGCGTCCCGCTAAGAGAACGCCGAAAGGATGGGGAGGGGATGTGACGGCGCTAGTATTTTGTATGCGCAAACTCATCGTCTCCACTGTTTTCCAGCGTTCTTTTTGGTTGACGCAAAATACATATGCAAATGAATATAGGTGGACTTTCCACACAGCACTATCTCTTCCCAAACTAAGCCAATTCTTGTAATATGGAAACCGTGGAAGTTTTTGTAAAGACTTACTTGTAATATTATATAACACCGAGACAGAGAACAAACATCTATGTGCATCGCACAAATGTTTGTTCTCAAGTGACTTGACAGCCGATTAGTGTTGATCGCGCTTTCAGAAACGGGGCGTAAGTCGAGTAGTATATTGAAACTACATTGTTGGTTTATGATTTTTTATTTAAAACGGGATATTTACCATGATTTGGGAGTTTGATTGTTTCCCGATATTTGTTTTCTCTTTACTTGTCGACCCGTGACAGAAGAAATAATTAAAACGTAAAAAAGAAATAATTAGACTGTGGAAAATGAGTAAATTTTTCATTGTGCCCTTGGTGCTCTCAAGTACAGGAGTCATTCCAAATAATTTACAGCATTACCTCAAAAATGGTCCATTGTGTGTCAGGATGTGCTGGCTATATCTGTAGCCAGCCCAACTCCTCCCAAAAGCGCAGCAGCTTCCTGGGGGCTTCGCAGGCTTGGAGGAGTGACCTGGGTGTATCAAAAAAAATGTTTTTTGGGAAAAATTACACAAGTAATCAGACATTTTCCTTCATTCTAGCACAGAATCTATATGAAACTAAAGGGATCTAAATGTTATACATATACAGGTTTACATGAGGACTAGGAATTTTGAATAATAAGTATTAATTTATGTTGAGATAATATCACTATGACTAAAAAGTATAAAACAAAGTCGCTTTCTCTGTCACTATATCCCCATGTCCCTATGTATGCTTAAATCTTTAAAACTACGCTACGGATTTTGATGCGTTTTTTTTAATAGATAGAATGATTCAAGAGGAAGGTTTATATGTATACATGCATGATATGTGCACCCGTGCGAAGCAGGGGCGCGCGGGCTGGTCGCTAGTTAGTGTATAAAAACCTTTATTTATTTATTTATTTATTTATTTAATCAGAACGGCACAGCCATTTACACTAATTAAAAATAGACACTAAGATTAAGAAATCGTAATAGAATATAAAATAACAGGAAATAATCAAAGAAGGAAAAAAAAACAATTTCAAAAACACAAAAAGCAGGAATTTAAAATTAATTAATTTGTAATTAATTTGTAATGGTAATGGTATGTTGTCTGTACAGGACCTGCCGAAGTTGAAGCGCTCGGCGAAGGAGTGCGGCTCGCGGCTGGTGGCGACGCTGCGCGGCACGCGGCTGGTGGCGTGGCGGCACGTGCACGAGCGCGCCTTCTGGACGGCGCTGCGGCTCGCGCTGCCGCTGCCGCCCCCCGCGCCCGCCGCGCCCGCCGCCGCGTCCGCCGTCCTACCAACGGTACACAACACTACTTCTTGTCGTGTCACTTGACTCTTTCGAAAACTGAAACTGAAACAGCTTCACGACTTTGATCCCCAGGCACGGTAGATATCCCTTCAGATCTCCCAGTACCAAGTAGGTACTAATTCAAGATTCTTTGAGGATGTCTAAGGGGGGTAGTCAGAGGTACGTCCAAACATTACATTTGGCACATACCCACATTTTGCAGTAGTTAGTATTCCATACGTGACAGGTTGCAAGCCCATCGCCGCTGTTAGAATACTAACTGGTTTCCTCACGATGTTTTCCTTCACCGTTTAAGAGCACTGGCATTGCGCACATAAATTTTTCGATAGAAAAATCCATTGGTGCACGACCGGATTCGAACCTGCGACCTTACGATCGGAAGGCGGGGTCACTCCCACTAGACCACCGGTGTCTTTCGAAACAGGGGCATTATTCTCTATGACAATAGATTCCATGGAGATTCCTTGCCCCAAACCGTGAAACGTCAAAACTTGATGTTGGGCTTTATTCTTTAGGACATAGGAGATACTTTGCCCTGACCGTATGACACCGGCTGCCTTGTCTTAGTGATCGCGGTGCAAATGGTCATAGTGAATAAGGCTCCAGTATAGTAATAGTACATTATTGCAAAGGCAGCGAAACAGGCAATTGCAGGTCGAGTATGAGTTTGAAGGCCGAGCCGCAGGCGATGACTTCAATAATACGAGACAGGCAATTGCAATTTCGGCCGAGGCATATACAGGGTTACTGGTAACTCGACGTATTCCTTGCAGGACGTCATAGTAGGGTTAAAATGCAGCAAATTAGGTATTCATTTGTACATCAGGCGTAGTATTTTTTTTCACTAGACAACATTTTTTATGGAGTAATAGCAAACATTACAAAAATTTAATGTTTGATTAGTGATATTTGCCAAGGTTTTAGCCATTTTTGAACTTTTAATTATTAAAAAAGATCTGCTACGGCATCAACTATGATATTAACTTAAATTTCAGTACAGTCGCGCCGTAAATCATTTTTAAATTGGCTCCAAATGATTTAATCTGGGATTTTTCATAAAAAAACGAAAAATCTAACTAACTCAAAAACTACTGAACTTCGGTAGGACATTTGGTGCAACATTTGGCTTAATTTATTGCATTTTAGCCCTACTATGACGTCCTGCAAGGAATACGTCGAGTTACCAGTAACCCTGTATAGTGCTTTTCTTAAAAAATGCAAGGAAATAAAAATGGGCCTTTTAAATAATAAATTTAATTAATATTAAAGCATTTACCACCCATTTGCATTAAGCGTTTTGTTTTTACTTTCATCATGCGAACCGCCAAGAAGTAGAACTCATGGTCGCCGTCTGTTTTTCCTGATTGCTACAATTTGACCATTTTTTGACCACATTCCCTTAGACCTTAAGATCGGAAGGCGGGGCTGAGTAAAAATTCATTCGTAATCAAGTGTTCTGATATTTCAATTTCAAAGGCTCTCCAAAAATATGACCACCAAAAAAGGAAAATGTGTCATTGAAGACGCCAATTGATGTGGTGAAAATTATTGATCTGTTTTGTGTTGTAATATAATACAATAATCTTTTAATTCTTTGCTTCAGGAGAAACCCAACCCAGCTGAAGTGGATGAAAACAAAAACTCTCGATCTGGGAGTCTCACTGCGCTTGTTTAAAGCGCACTGTTTACTGAAAGTGCACAAATAAGCAATCGTGCTGGCAGCTACGAACTGTACTGTGTTTATGTGTAGTGTAACGTGTGGTGTATTGTATACTAGTGGTTGTGAAGTGTGTAACACTGAGCGCCGGTACTGAACTAGTATTGATCTGTTGGAAAATTCCGGACCTTCCTCGGAAAGCCTCCGCTGCCAATATGTTCCAAGACTGTGAATAGATGTAGTCTACTTATAATAACCTACCCAATTATCAAATAGCGTAACCTTAGATGTAAGACGACAAATCTGTATGCAGTTTCCTAAGATCTCAGCATCTTTTCTTGTTCTGACTATTTATCTTTCTTTCCACATCTCTAGTGCCAAATGAAGATAAACTTATCATGAGTTTCTTAGTTACAATTGTATCCATCTATTTATTTTATTTAACTTTTACTAGCGAGTCGTGTTTAAACGACTTGGCCGGTCTGAGTGCGACGCTTGGTCAGTCATTTGGAATTTAACTGTCTTTGCTTCCGAATTTCCAAGGTCTGCCAAGTTATGACCGGCAGAACTGGTTGTTTGAATTATTTTTCTGTTGTCGATGTTTCGTATTAAAATGTTTATGACTATATTCTGTGCTAGGCTTATGTCGGGCATAAGTTTAGCATCGTTTTTATTGCATACGGGCATGTCTGTGTATTATTTTTTAGTTTAGTTATGTATTTACGTAAAATTATTTATGTTCTCATTGTATTTTATGTTCGAACAGAAGTAAGTGAAAGTATGGAGAAGGATCAGGGTTCTGTGATAAAAAGATGTGGGGATCGTTACAAGGTATGGCAGTATATGAATATTCAGTCTTTGTATCACTACAGACTCGGGCGAATCTGATAAGTTCTTACTTGTACACTGAAACTTTGTATACTGCTGGATCCTCAAATCTTGTGTTTACTTACCTAATTAATAAGCGTGTTATTGGATGTACCTACTAGTAATGGTGTAAATATAGAACATTATGTATTTTAGAAAGTAATTTTGCAACATATTGTATTACCTAGTTAAAAAAAGTATTTTGCAACATGTATTATTTCTAAGACTTCAAGAAGCTAAGCAGTTTATATTAACCATTTTTATTATTTTGTCGCGTTACATTCCATAGAAATTAAAAAAATTAGGTTCTTTGTGAAAGATGAGAAATAAAAAAAATATCTAAGTACTTATTGATTTTTCTTTTAGATTATAGACTTATTTACTACATAAGCACACACACAAACCAGTGAAAACCGAAAAACTAATGGCGGCCACATACGTAGCGGTATAACCTGAACGGTATACCGAAACTGAAGGCTTGTGCAAGTATACCGGAGCGTGTGTGTGACAAAACTTCCACAAGTTTCTTGACTTGCACAAGTCTGGTAGGCAGATGAAAACTACGATCTGTATACCTGCGCAAACTAGGTTGTACAAGTATGCATGAGCGTGTGTCGAAACGCTTTCAGTCGCACGCGCGGCAGTGCTTCGGTCGGTTTGTGTGTTTATTTTCGCGCCAAAATGTCTGTCGATTCACGCCGCAGTAATAGAGAGAAATTAGAAGAGTTTATAGATTTATTTCAATTCATTTAAAAGGTTGGTGTGGGAATACTTATTTCTTTTCAGTAACCATTCTTTACACCATACAGAACATTTCTTCTTACATTTCTCTTAATAGTTAGCACCAAACCAACAATATCCAAAACGTCATCATTTGTGGGTGCCGGTGGCATATTTCACAAAATACTTATTGCACAACACGACTTCTGCGGTTTGTCACAGGCGCAGAACTGAGACTGCACATGCATACTTGAAGCGTGTGTGGTCACTATGGACGTTAGGTATAATTGCACAAGCCTTTAGTTCCGGTATACCGCTACGTATGTGGCCGCCATTAGGCTCGTTTTAGGCTTCAACCCCGCGTTAGGGCGTTTGTGCACTACAAGGAATTTGACTGTCCGGCAGTTCGATTTTGTAAACCGTCCTTCTCTTACTCGTCGTCTTTACCGTCGTTCTATCCTCTTTACCGTTAAAATTGGACTGCCGGACAGTAAGATTCCTTGTAGTGCACAAACGCCCTTACTGTTACTTTCAGCGGGCGCGATGCGGGAGTCAAATTTGAAACGTCAAACGTGAACAAATTTGCCCGCGTTGTGGTCGCGTAGGCTAATTTATTAATAAACTAGGCGTTGCTCGGGCGCGTGACTTAAACCAGCCTATAGTAGACAAATACTTGAAAAGTATGTCGTGTTTCTGTGTGCTACAGCAGCAAAAGGGAGTCGACTCAGCATAATGCCTAGTATGCCTAGTAACTGTGATGAAATCTATGCACTGGTAATCATTCAACATACCCTGCGAGACATTATGGCGGTAGGTAATTTAAACAAGTAAAATAAATTAACGAACATTTATTTTTGTTGCAACAACAACAAAGGCTTACTTAGTGCTATCCGTATTAAAATGGCAGGCACAGCCACTACATAAACAACATTATCATAATTCCTTATCACATTGTCATTCATAATATAATAATATTATAAGTTACACATTCAAAAATGAATAAAATATTCGAAAATAATAAGTAGTTATCAAAATTACGCACTTCCAGTGCATTACGGTAACATTTCACGATGAGATTTGGATTAAAAGCGTTATTAAGTACAATCTAAGTCTGTTTAGTCAGTATAAACCTGTAATTTAATCAAACATTAAGTACTAAACATGAAATAGGCACCTTGCGATAACTTAAACACTTTTAAAGCTTGAAGCACATTCTTGGACCTTGGTTTCATTTTGAATAGTTTCAATACAAATTAAGAATCGATTTAAATAGTATTCGAGTTATTTTTTGGTATACAATCATAATTTAGAAAATTGAATTATAATTATTGTAAATCTCACTTGTCGTTTACGAAATTCAACTAAGTACAATTACGTTCGTAAACTATTCTTAAAAATAGGTAATAAATAAACTAATACATTTGTGACGTAACATGCACTGTGATAATAATTAAATATACTTCACTTATTGGACAAATAATGTGATGTTTACTTGCATGCGAAAATTAATTAAAATTCTAGTGGATCCTTTGTACATATTTCAATAGGAACGTTACACTGAAAATTCATATCCTACAATATTTATTCTAGAATAGGTTTTAGGCGGAGGGTTCCGCTGGGCCGGAGATGTCTGACGGCGGTTGTAGTTTCTTCTCATAAGCCTGAAATCAAATAAATCTATTATATAACAAGTTACGCCCCGCGGTTTCACCCGCGCAGATTTAAATCCCGGTATTCCCACGGGATAAAAAGTAGCCTAATGTGCTATTCCAGACAATAATATGTCTCTCTGCCAAGTTTCATCCAGATCCGTTCAGCCGTTCCGGCGTGAAAGAGTAACAAACATCCATCCATACTTATAAACTTTCACGTTTATAAGATTAGTAGGATTCTATAATCAGATGATTACCTGTTGTGCAACTCTGATGAGGGTTTCAGTCATGGAACGGCCGGTCTGGTCCACCATACCTCGCAGGATACCATCAGGCTTCTGCAGTAGAATGTGGGGATGGTCGTATTCTACCATTGTACCGGCGTCCATTACCAAGACCTGAGAACAAATCAAATTAAATAATATAAGTATACATGCCAAAGCTTTGAAAGGCTTTGTTTGAAATAAGCTCAACGACTGGAAACCCAGGTATACAGGAAAGTGCGCCTCAAAAAGTCATTTCGAGTACTATGTATCAAGCTTGATAAATAAAATCACTATCGGATCTCAATCCGAACTTTGGCTGAATAGTTTTAGTTACCTTGTCCGAGTCCATAACAGTATGGAGCCGATGAGCGATAGTGAGGACGGTGCAATCCGCGAATTTGTTTCTAATAGTAGTCTGAATCAAGGCGTCAGTCCTAGAGCAGAAAAAGAACACATAAATTGGTGTAAAAAGGTACTGCAAAGATTATTGTTATTATAACTAGAATCAACATGTAAAAACGTGCGTGCGAGAGCGACCATTCACCTTAATTGCCATAAAGCTCAGTTTGTATTGTACTCACTGCGGGTCTACATTGGCTGTGGCCTCGTCCAGTACCAGCAAGCGATTTCTCCGTACGATGGCTCGCGCGAGACACACCAGCTGTCTCTGACCCACAGAGAAGTTGCCTCCGCCCTCGGACATGCGCGAACTGAGACCTGCGGGGAGCTCCATTACAGCCTCCTTTAGCTCCACCTAAAGGAACCACAAATAACCAAACAGTAATATACACGAAAATTCAGAGGTGCGTTCTGCGTAGCTTAGCTATGTGACTCGTAAGTGGACATGTTAATTGCTTCGCCTACAGTCTTTGCTCTGCGTGAGTGTTTTGTGTGTGTTTTTTTGTGAATATTATGTGTGAGGGTGTGTATTTTCGTGTGAGTTTGTAAACTGTGAAGTCACTAGCACAATGAGTATTTATACACTCATTCACAATTTGGAAGTTAGGTGTATCGATAACTCTTTTTTGTTCACCACACAGAAACATAGTACAAAAGTTATAGAAGTTATGTCATTTCTCATCATAAAAAACAGAAAGAAAGAAAAATAGATTTACATGATAAACAAAACATCAATTAACTACCAAACCAACGAACAGCTACTAAGCAAACAGAGTAAATAGTAGAGGCAGCTTCCTAATAAAAGAAAAGAAACAAGTAAAATTAATTCAGTTCATGTGGTATAGGTCGCGTCACGCAAATAGAACGCCCGAAGGGAGAGTGGGATGGCACGAGTGTTTTGTTTGCATAAACACATACCCTCCACTGTTTTCCAGCGTTCTTTTTGCGTGACGCGACCCCTACCACATTCCATACTGTTATAAATATCGTAGAATATATAGTAGAATCTACCGTAGAATCTATCGTAGAAACAGTGCACACATGTCTGTCCTACTGACGCAACCACTCGGAAAAGAGACTTCAATACCCATATACAATCAGAAATAGTTACAAACTAGCCAGTTAACTTCGACATACCTCCTCCAAAGCCCTCCAAAGCACCTGATCGGGGTACTCATCGAAGGGGTCCAGGTTGTGCCTCATGGTTCCCGAGAACAGAACCGGCTCCTGCGGTATTATGGACACCTGGCTGCGCAGCTCGTGCAAGCCAAGAGTTGAGGTCTCGCGCCCGTCTATGATGATCTCACCCTCTATGGTGGCCAATCTAAAAAAAAATATTTTATATGCCAAAGCTTGCAGATGAACAGCCAAAGCAATTGAACAATATCAAATGGAATAGTCACGACGTGGTTCTTATGCTTGCTGAAGATACCTCAATCTCTCCCCTATAGTTCCCCTATAGCCCAAGACACACACACGTTTATTTCACACATTTTTCGAATATTTAATTCAATCTAAATAAATACCAAGACATCAACGGAGATCCAAGTCTAGTCTATTAGAATTGCAGTAATGATATTTCATTGTTCAGTTTCATCAAATAGCCAAATTAGTTTTTAGGGATTAGGGGAAGTTCGATTTATTTAAAGAACACACTATTACTACTTATTATTACTACATAACACAGTGTCCTATTGTTCGGCAAAAGCTTCCCACCATTTCAGCCAGTCACAACAATCTTGTGCATTCGACCAGCGGCGAGTGTAATAGCAATTGTATAGGACAGATGGGAATTAAATGTCAAACTGAAAGCCATCTCGATAGCCAGACATTAGCGTATTTGGGCCGCAGCTCACCAATAACTAATCACTATCAAAAATTATTAGCAAATCCCACCTGAACAGAGCATTGATGAGCGAAGATTTGCCAGCGCCCGTGCGGCCCACTATGCCAACCTTCTCCTTGGATTCCACCACCAGCGTGAGATCCCTCAGTACAGCGGGCTCGTCCGGCGCGTAGTACAAGAACAAATGGCGGAACTCTATGCGGCCGGCCTCGGGCCACGATGGAGGGGGCTTCTTGGACGGCGCCGATTGGAGCGGCGGCTCCGATTCTATTGTTGAGTATTCTTGGATTCTGAAAGATGGTATGCAATCGTTATTGTGTATCTGTAGAGCTAATACAAAGTCAAAGTCAAAAGTAATTCAATGTATGCACTGCAATCACTATGTAACGTTTTGATATCAGTTTCACACTACCGAAGCCTTAGAAAAGCAGGCATCAAACTTACGGCTTGTTCCAACGGTTTTTTGTATGATCCTTGTTACAACATAAAAAAAAGGATGGGTAGAATTTGACGTCAAAAAAGTTTTTTAATGGCTATTAGTATTGTACCTGGTATGGTTAAACCAGCCAGCTTGTCACAACTGTTTTGCATTTATATCTTGGCATTGATTGAATTTTCTGATAGTTTGCTAATGTTACTCAGCTTATTTTTTAACCTAATTAGCTTCCTAAATGCGACAGGGGCTCGCTAAACACGATAAGTGCTCGTCGTGCAAGCAGTCTAGACAGCCGGCATAAACAAATGGTGTGCAATAAAGTGTTTTATTGCACACCACCGAAAATATTAGAGTGCAATATAATGAAATAGTATGTACCTTTCAACACTGGTCATTTGGTTCTCGAGTTCTGTAGACTGCCGCATTCCCCACTGGAACATGCCAGTGAGACCCATCGCCTGTGTTATAGCCAGACCAACGTTACCGCCGTATTCCTCTGAAACAAATAATAACACAATGTTACAAAACAACGAAAGTATATAAACTTACATCTCTGTACTCTAGTATTCTGAGGTGCACAATAGAAAATTATTCAATATACATACCTCTCAAAGTACATACTATACGATACATGACGCAAAAAATGTTCCACGTTATTCCGTTGCGTAAATAAGCGTTACACGTGCGGTATCCGTATCAAAAATAGCCTTTAAGCTAAAGAACAAACACCCACATATGTATAACAACTGCACCCCGCAGGTTCACCCGCTTTGTTTTAAATCCCGGTATACACACGGGATAAAAAGTAGCCTATGTGCTATTCCAGACTATAATCTATCTCTATACCAAATTTCATTCAGTTCCGTTCAGCCGTTCTAGCGTTATTTAGTAACAAACATCCAAACTTTCACGATATTAGTGGGAAGTGGGATGGGATGATTTTAGAAGTAACAGCTGAAACAAAGCCTCATAGTTTGATCATACTTGTAACAAGTTAATATATTTACCATTTCCGAAAACGAGGAAGCTGAGTGTGACCACGGCGATGTAAATTACACACACGAGGTCCAACCAGAAGCCGAAGGCACGCGAACTCGCGATAAACAAGTACCTGCAATCAATATATAGATTACTAGCTGCACCCCGAGGTTTCACTCGCGTTGTTTTAAATCCCGGTATTCCCACGGAATAAAAAGTAGCCTATCTGCAAATCTAAAATATAATCTATCTCGGTGCCAAATTTCATCCAGATCAGTTCATCCATTCTGGCGTTATTGAGTAACAAACATCCAAACTTTCACACTTATGAATTAGTGTGATGTGATAATAAATCTCAGATTGTATTTAATAGTCTTGTGCACGAAAGGATCCTCTTTGGGGCAACCTTAAAGTCCTTTTGCCATAGTTTCACAAGAAACTAATGACACGATAAGCAAGTAAGTATCCAAGTACACGAGGATTTTAAAGAACTTTTTTATTTTTTATTTAATGTTTTTGCATAGGTAATGAAAAAAGACCAACGAAGAATTGCATCTATACACCTCATTTGCTTGTGTGGGTGAAGGCAGGTAGAGGGGCGTGCATTTTTAGAATGGTTTATCCCTACCTACTAGTTGCGCCCCGCGGTTTCACCCACGCAGATTTAAATCCCGGTATTCCCACTGGATAAAAAGTAGCATATGTGCTATTCCAGACTAATCTATCTCTCTGCCAAGTTTCATCAAGATCCGTTCAGCCGTTCCAGAGTGAAAGAGTAACAAACATTCATCCATATTTACAAATTTTCGCGTTTATAATAGTAGTAGGATTAACTTAGTATGTTGTTTCTAAATTCCTAAAAATCTTTGACGAATTTGGTCTCATAAAATTAGTTAGTGTTTTCGAGTACTTACCAAGCAGAGCTATGCAAATCCTGATGGTTATCGAACTCTCTGATGAGCGCCTCTTGCGCTCCGAACGCGCGGATAGTCGTGATGCCCTGCAGAGTCGCGCTCAGGTGAGAGAACACCGGGCTGCGAGCTGTGGGGGTATTAACCACTGTACTAGTGAAACTACAAGGGAAAGGGCTGCGGGGGTATTAACAACTCTACATTACTTATACGTTTTATGAATTGACTATTAATTTTACAAGCGAATTTAATGCTTTTTTTATTCTTATAATAATAATATGTTTATGCTAGCTTTAAGATATGTGGACCAGAAATGTAATTTCAGGTGGTCTGAAATAAAATGTACATTATTGTCAACAAAATTAAGATGAATCTTGTATTAGCAAAATTGTGGATTTAGCATTACTCAAGATAAGTACAGTAGATGCAATTGATGCAAATTACGTCATAATATTTCATTATAAATGCAGTGCAAAAGCCTTTAAACATTGTTGATATAATTAGACCAAACCGAAGGTGTATGATCTTCGATACTTGCATCTCATTTCAGCTGGTCTAGTTATACCAGAGAAACTAAAAACGAAGCGCAGTGCGCGTAGGATGACTCACTCACACTCTCGAGCCGCTTGATGCTGCCGGAAGAGGACAGAAGATCCTCAGGCCATAGCGCATCTCATTTCAGCCGGCCTAGTTATACCAGAGGAACTAAAAACGAAGCGCAGTGCGCGTAGGATGACTCACTCACACCCTCGAGCCGCTTGATGCTGCGGGAAGAGGACAGAAGATCCTCAGGCCACAGCGCATCTCATTTCA
Source organism: Plemyria rubiginata (assembly GCA_963576535.1). Classification (NCBI taxonomy): domain Eukaryota; kingdom Metazoa; phylum Arthropoda; class Insecta; order Lepidoptera; family Geometridae; genus Plemyria; species Plemyria rubiginata. The sequence continues at coordinate 6,883,132 of OY754908.1, read as the reverse complement.
GCCGGCCTAGTTATACCAGAGAAACTAAAAACGAAGCGCAGTGCGCGTAGGATGACTCACTCACACCCTCGAGCCGCTTGATGCTGCGGGAAGAGGACAGATAGAAGATCCTCAGGCCGTAGAATATGACGCCGATGGCTAGCGTCGGGACGAGTAGCCAGTAGTTCACTATCGCGACCACTACCACAATGCCGATTAGAGAGAGGCCGATCTGCAAAAAAAGTATTACACTGTCATTATAAGTAATTATTTTTGTTTATTTATGTACATAATTGCTATGTTTTAACAATTTATTCATAGTTGTCGTAAAATTGCAACTGTTTAAAATTGAACGATTATTAAAAAGAAACTGTTAAAGTAAGGTATAACAGAATTTCAGTGAAGAAAGTTTATTATCAGGCTATACTCGCTAGCAACTGTCGTAAAAGTGTGTATGGAAAACTTGTCAAAAGATATTTGGTGTCCGGCAAAGTCGAGCCATTGCGCTGGCAATACTAGGACACTAGCTGGCTTGACGGTACGGACGGCGGAGCGGCCCAGATTCATGATACTTTGTGGATTATTGGATCTATAGAATCCCTCATTTTAAAAGAAATATATGAAGTTTTCATATTTTTTTATATGAAAACTGAATCAGCTTCACGACTTTGATCCCCAGGCACGGTAGATATCCCCCCAGATCTTTTAGTACCAAGTACTAACTCAAAATTCTTTAATGGATGTCTAAGGGGGTAGTCAGAGGTACATCCAAACATTAAATTTGGCAATACCCATATTTTGCAGTAGTTAGTATTCCATACGTGACAGGTTACAAGCCCATCGCCGCTGTTAGAATACTAACTGGTTTCCTCACGAAAATAAAAAAAAATATATTCTTAGACCCCAGAATACGGCAACGGCTTTGTGAGTAAAACTTTTCAAGCAACTGTATTAAAAAAACATTACCTGCAAAACGTCAAGCAACGCCGACGGTAGAACTTCATCCACGGCTCCCATGTCCTTAGAGAAGCGGTTCAGTATCCGTCCCGACGGGTTCAGGTGGAAGAATCGCATCGGCGCTCGCGTTATGGACGCGAACATAGTGTTGTGCAGATTGGTGGACGCGCGCATCGCCATTGAGAAGAACATGAACGAACGCAGCAGGGAGATCACCACCAGTGCTATCACCATGGCTAAGGAATTTAACATTTATGAAAATTATTTTACATTTATAAAAAATTCCCACCGAGAACAAACATTTGTGTGATGAACATAGATGTTTGTCTGGGTGTTCTATAATATTTTATGTATGTATTTACAAAAAAAAAGCATATAAGCAGTATATCAGCTATTTGGTTCCCATACCACAAGCTTTGGCTTAGTTTGGGGCTAGTTAGTGCTGTGTGGAAAGTCTACCAAAAAAAAATGCATCTTCTAAGTAAGACAAGTTCAGCAGATCAAATTTTTCTAATTTGAATTTGGAAATGTTTGCCAAAGACGGTTGAGGGGTCGGTCGCTGGAGGGCGCGCAATTTCAATGCAACTGATTGCTTTTAAAAACAAAATAAGACTTTTTACACAAAAGTGAAAACATAGCGAAAGTAAGGTGTAAGGTAAGGGTAACGTAACACTGAACAGGAAATGAAAAACAAAACAATATCGCATTTAGCAATCGAATGAAACTGGATTGCTCCTAGAAAAAATAAAGATATTACAAAACTTTGTGTTTTCTTTTATTGAAACAAGTACGATCAAGCGTAATTGAAGTTCCATGGCGAAATTACTAATAAGTATTTACTTACTAATGACTTTATTTGAATTTCATGACCAACCAAATAATATGTTGAATTTTAGTTTTTGAGTTCTAGAAATTGATATTGCATACGGAACAATGAGGCGCTGATGTGGGATACCTTTAAAACGTAGCGTTAGATAAAACTCACCACTGTATATATAAATGCAGTCGTATCTAGACAGTCCGTTCTCAAAGGATGCGTTGTCGACGAGTGAATCCGTATAGTTGGCTGCAATCGTTTGCGGATCTGTTACGTTCGATAGGTCCATTGAGGCCAGCTTGAGATTAGGATTCTTCTCTTCTAAGTTCACCCTGGAATAAGAAAAAGAGGTTTTGCACGCGTTGAAGTGGTGAGCCATGGTTGGGCGACAAACATCCAAACATTGTAACTTTCGTGCTCTAGCGAAGCTCTCGCTTTCCCTAAGCTCTATCTACGTGTTCCAATATTTGCCTTTATTTTTACAGTATATTTGCTATTAAGCCAGCTGATCTCATTAAAACCGGTAAGTAGACTTACCAGTAACTGGTCCACCAATCAGAGCCGGATCCGAGTAGTTGGGCGAGCACAGCTATGAACACCATCAAGGCGACTAGTATCGCGTGCCCGCTCGCTCCCAGGTACGCGCCGTATACCTTAGATGAGACAGCACCAGCTGACCTGAGCTCGGCTTCTTCGCGACCTCCCTCGGGCGGAGCTGTGGCTGTCAGGTTGTCGACTGAACTCACCTGAAAAAGTTTCATTTATTATCGGCTATCACTTGTCGCAGGCGGCTATCGGCCACAGGCCAGTTAATGTTCCTAGAGAAGCAGTTTCAACAGTCGTTTCAAAACGACACTACATTGTCCCTCATATGTATGTACATAGCGTCCAAAACACGTATCTAAATAAAAGTGATTCTATCGTAACATAATTTGGTTATTCTAAAAGATTGATTGATTGAAAATACTTTATTGCACATAAAAATAACAGCACAAAGGCGAACTCAATGCTTTATAGCATTATCTTCCAGATAACCTTTAAAAGGTTCGTAGTATAAAACTTTTTAACAAAAACAAAAACCGCCGAAAAAACTGAAAAGAAAAAAATAGCAAACAAACCTTTTTTATTTAACCCTAATAACTAAGTTCTTAAACTAATATAAGTATATATGTAAATGTATAATAAAAATATCTATCTATGTAAGTATATAATGTATTAAATATATCAGTCATCTAGTACCCATAACACAAGCTTTGAGTACTTTGGGGCTTAGATGATGCTGTGTGGATTGTCCAGCATTATTTATTTTAATATTTATTTATTTATTTATAATATAAATAAATAAAATAAATAATGCTGGACAATCCACACAGCACTATCTAGCCCCAAAGTAAGCTATTCAAAGCTTGTGTTATGGGTACTAGATAACTGATATATTTAATACGTTATATACTTACATAGATTGATATTTTTTATTATACATAGAAAACACCCAGACCATCGGAACACATTTCTGCAGATCGTACACAAATTTGTTCCAAGGCGGGAATCGAACCCGCAACCTCTTGCGTCGCAGGCAGGCTCTCGCCCGCTGCGCCACAGAGGTCGTCAATATAAGTATACCTATGTAATTCTGAGTCGGCTTTACGTAATTTATAATTAGGCTTGTTTGGCGTCGGTTAAGAATACTTGAAGCGTACCGAGTGTATGCTCATCTGCCGTTTGCGGAAGCTGCCGTGCAGAGACTCCTCCGCGTCCTGCGAGGAAGTGTCCAAGGTCGGTTTCTTGTCGTCGTCCTGCTCCTCGCGCGAGAGGAGAGTCGCGAAGTCGAGCCCGGACGCGCTGAGAGTGTCGAAGTTACCGGCGGCCGCGATCGCGCCGTTCTTCAGAATTATTATCTACGACAAACGGTATAACATTAATAAAGGTTGTTAAAGGTTAAGGTTAATAATACGAGGAAATCACTATCACTACATAGTATAAAACAAAGTCGCTTTCTCTGTCCCTATATCCCTATGTATGCTTAAATCTTTAAAACTACGCAACGGATTTTGATGCGGTTTTTTTTAATAGAGAGTTATTCAAGAGGAAGGTGTATATGTATAATACATGCATGATATAGTAGAAAAACAATGTGCAACCGTGCGAAGCAGGGGCGCGCGGGCGGGTATAGTAATAAATATTATTTACAGTAAATAAGTTTACATATAAAAAATAAAACAAAATATAAAACATGACACAAATGGTTGATTTGTTTTTGGTACTGTTTCTTCTTTCGTTTAGTCTGTCTGTTTGTAATGATGTATGTATACCTACTTAAGTATCTGTCCGTTCTGTACCTATGTATTTCTTTTCGTGTTCTTGTTTGTCAAATAGATGTATTTTCTTTCTTTCTTTCTTATGATATAGTGGGGACAGTGGGAGTCGAGTGGATGCGGTTGGCGCAGGACCGGAAAGAGTGGCGTGCTAAGGAGGATGTGGGCTGATTAGATAGATAGATAGATTTGAAATATTACCTGTTCAACGTCTCGCAAGAACTGCAGTTGATGCGTGACCAGAATCCGCGTGGTGTTCCTCAGGTAGCCAACGACACACGACTCGAAGAGATGCCTTCCGACGTGAGCGTCGACCGCCGACAGAGGGTCGTCTAACAGGTAGATGTCGGCGCGTTTGTACACAGAACGGGCTAGGGAGATGCGGGCGCGTTGACCTGTTGCAAAACATGGGAATAAAAATAAAACTGAAACAGCTTCACGACTTTGATCCCCAGGCACGGTAGATATCCTTCCAGATCTCCCAGTACCAAGTAGGTACTAATTCAAGATTCTTTGAGGATGTCTAAGGGGGTACTCAGAGGTACGTCCAAACATTACATTTGGCACATACCCACATTTTGCAGTACTTAGTATCCCATTCGCCATAATGCCAGTGCTCTCAAACGATGAAGGAAAACATCGTGAGGAAACCAGTTAGTATTCTAGCAGCGGCGATGGGCTTGCAACCTGTCACGTATGGAATAGTTAGTATTCTATATGTGACAGGTTGCAAGCCCATCTGCAAAATGTGGGTATGTGCCAAATGTAATGTTTGGACGTACCTCTGACTACCCCCTTAGACATCCTCAAAGAATCTTGAGTAAGTACTTGGTACTGAGAGATCTGAAGGTATATCTACCGTGCCTGGGGATCAAAGTCGTGAGGCTGTTTCAGTTTCATGTATCAACTGTTTGTTATTCCTAATAAAGTCAAATAAAAAGTAGCCTGTGTGCTATTCCAGACTATAATCTATCTCTTTGGCAAGTTTATATATATGTTCAGCCGTTCTGGCGTGAAACAGTATCACACATCCATCCATACTTACAACCTTTCGCGTTTATGATAGTAGTAGCATATATTTTGACTTTTGACTTCATAAAAATTATAACAACATACCGCCACTAAGACTGACCCCTCTCTCCCCCACTATCGTCTTGTCTCCGTGCGGGAACAATGAAAAGTCGCGGTCCAGCGCACAGCGACGCACGACCGCGTTGTAACGCGGCCTGTCCATCGCTTGTCCAAACAATATGTTTTGACGGACGCTTCCTGCAAAACACAGCAATTTACATGTTTTTCTTTGACTCACAATATGAACAGAAACGTGATTATTATCGTTGAACTCTAATTGTAGTAAGCGTGAGAAATTCTTCTATACTTAAGCATTAATCAGCATATTTTTAAGCTAGAATTTAAAACTAAGATTTTTCTTAAGGGCCCGGCGACAGCGGCTCGCAGTTTCGAGGTGCGATTGGCTATTATTTCATTTTATTTCATTTCGGGGAGGTTGTTTGAAAGAATAACTATCCAGTGACACGCATAAATACTGTTCGAATACAATAATATAAGGGAAATGTGCTTGAGTCAGAAATCATTTTGGTATTAGGTAAACGTAAGGCCAAACATACTAATACCAAAATGATTTCTGATTCGGGCATGTTTCCCTTATATTATTGTGTTATTTGTGTTCGAACAGTTAAAACTAACCCTTAAAGTTTTAATTATTAAATTATTTATTGTAGACAAAAACATTAAGACAAACAGTCTTCTGTAATCACATATTATTATATAAACGGTAGCTATGTGTACATATGAGGAAAAAACACTGGTAAAATGAAAACTAGGTCGCGAATATGCTACTTACTCCAATGAAATTCAAAATGACCTCTAGAAATATGCACAAGTTTCAGAAAAGGTCTAATATTACCTGCAAATAGCCATGGTTCTTGGCTGGCGTATGAAACAGTTCCACCTAAATACACGCTCCCGGACTGAAGCGGTAGTTCCTTTAGCAAAACGTGCAGTAACGATGACTTGCCGGCACCCACTGGGCCTATCACTGCTATCAATCTGAAAGAAAGCAAGTTTTAGAGTGGTAGAGCTCTTTGTGAAGGGCTCGTCCGGGAAAGTACTACCACCACGCTTTTTTCTGCCGCTTTTTTCCAAGCAGCAACGCTGTGTTTCGGTTTGAAGGGTGTGGTCGCCGGTGTAATTAAGGGCACATGAGGCTTAACATCTGTATGCCTCAAGTTGATGGACGCAGGGCAGTGCATCGTAGGGAAAGTTCGTATTGTGCGTAGAGATGGGCGGGTGGGTAAAAATTGGAAGGGTAAAATATATATAAATATATATAATATATATAAATATATAGTCTATACACCGTTTTTTCTACTATGTTATAAAAGGTAAACAAACAAATGTCACTGTCAAAATCAAATTGTGGTGCGGTGGCCACCCATTGGTCAGCTTTCCCCAGTAATAGTAGTAATAGTACCTATAAAACATATCTTTCATTTATTATCTTTGTGTGAATCCAAAGTATCAGAATAAAAATAAGCTAGAATGATACTTTTTTATCAGATAATCAGAATATTAAGATTAGATAATTAAAATCAGAATAAAACTAACAAATAAAAACATAAATGACCAAAAAAAGATGTGAATTTTTACCCGGTATTCATTCAAAATGGGTAGGTAAAAATGGGTATAAACGGGTAAAAACCCAAAGTTCGGGTTTTTACCGGGTAAGCGCCCATCTCTAATTGTGCGTGACATACGGGGCAATGTTTTCTTTATAGGTGATGGTTACCACTTAACATCAGGTGGGCCATCTGCTTGATCCATCAGCTAGTTGTATAAAAAAAACAGGAAAAACACCGACAACATGAGTTCAACTCCTTAGCGGTTCGCATGATGAAGGTAGAAGCAAAACGCTTAGTGCGAATGGGTGGTAAACCAAGTAAGGGTGCTACTGGGTCATACGTCTACTCGTCCAATGGTGGAACGGGGATGGTGGTACAGTACTCACTTGCCAGGCTTTATCGTAAGTGACAGATCGGTGAGTGTGTTCTCTGAATGCGATTCTATCCACTTGGCGGTGGCGTGCTTCAAGCGGACACCTCTGGCATCTTCCTCAACTCTGGCCGACAGCTCTTGGTCGTCCTCCTCGCCGGATTCCAGCGGTGCGATATTGGTGTTTCCTGCGTTATAAGACAGATACAGATTCTTAAATGATTTTATTTTATTATTGAATGTTTTTTATTTTGTGTCTTTTGGTATTTAATGAATGATTGTATTAAATTTTCGAAATAAATATTTGAATTTGAATAAAGAATTTAATTGGTAAAACAGTTTTTACAAGTCATGGTGAAATTGTAGGTACTAGGCCAATGTAGGCACATTATATTTCTATTTTTTTTTTTAATGTGATATCTGGAAAATCTTTTTTTATATTTATTCACATCATTTTAAGAAAATATATATTCAATTAGACCTTAAACTAAAAACCTTAAAAAATATAATATATTTCTATTGAACAAAACGTGATTAAACACTCAATATTTAATATACATTATTACTAAACATATTATCAGCTGCATAGGAATTCACGAATAATATGCTTTTTCTATTAAAATCTTTATAAATTTATTTTTGTAGATCCCGTCGGATGTTTTTTATAAGGTTAGTATAGCTTGAACAAATGTTAATATAGGTGAAATTACGGGCACATGAGGTACCTATAACATCAAGTTCAACTTTTTTTTTGTTTAACTCAAGTTGGTGGACGCAGGACAGTGCATCGTAGGACACGTTCCTTTCATGTGTGACTTAACAGGCCTTGCTTTGTTATAGGACATGGTTATCATTTATCCAGGCAGGACCGCCTGATTACAACCGCGGACGGACGCTAATAGAACATAACTTATCACTGCACCACAACTATAATTACCGCGCAATGTTTAAATAAAGAATCGAAGTGCGTCAGTCCGAATGCCTGTTTATCAGTTACCTTTTTAAGTACAAATACCTCTAATTTTACATAAATAAGTAAGATTTTAAGGGCAACTAGGTTACGGGTACAAAGAACTTGGTATAAACATTCCCGCAATGATAATATTAGTACTATTTCTATGCATTATAATTTTTGTAAGTTTCCTATCAGCTTAGTTTATGGCTTTTACTTCTGCGCTGTAGGTTGTAGGTTTTTATCCCCACCGACGACAAACATTCGTGTGATTAACATAGATGTTTGCTCTATGAACTAATCTGTATAAAACTACCAACCAACACATTGATTACCATATAGATAACTTTTTATTTAGAAAAATATATAAAGGGCCATAAATCGTTTACGAGTCCGAAAACGGCACTAAATCGTAATCGTAAAATTTGACCTTGACATTCGTTTCAGAACATCCTGTCGATGAAATTATTATTAAACTAGAATATAAAACGCCTTCGTGAGATCAAATCAAAGATAAGATATTTGACACAACGTCCCTTCGTGTACTCATGGACGGCTATACTTATCCAAAAAACGGCCGGCATACAATAAATAAACTACTATGTAAATTAAGCCGTTTGTGAGAATTCAATTAGTTCGCAATTTTTGGCTCACTACTTGTTTCGGCTGAATTGTGTAAAACTTATTCACTTCTGAGCCCGTACCACCATCTCTTGAAGCATTCTTATTTCAATATTACTTTTATTTCAACTGCATAGAGTCAGCTTTATGATCAAAAAGTAAAGTAATATTGAAATAAGAATGCTTCAAGAGATGGTGGTACGGGCCCTGTTTTGTAACCACATAACATTTTATAAGGGTGGGATATATTCCGGCACGCATCGCCTTAGATTATTTAAAGGATATACAGAAGACCATTACAGAAATACAAGAAGGGTGATATACAATATTCACTTACCATTTCCTTTAGCCTCCTCCGTAGGATTAGCCGTCACTGTGACAGCGGCCAATCCAGAGTCCTTTGATTCTTCCTTAGGGATAACTTCTTTGATAGATAATAATGACTCTCTCGTTTCTTCTTTCTTCACTTTGCTTTTAGAAGAGGTTTGTATTTCAGCTAGGCCAGGCACTGGTTTGCTGGTGTCTTCGTATAGCATGAAGCTTTGAAGGCGTTTTATTGAGATCGTAGCTTCGGCAATCTGCGCGATACCTAATTACATTCGAAAAATCGACCTCAAATATTACGTTTATACAAATTGAGATCACAAGAGGTTTTATTTTAAGCACTAGGTAAGCTTAAAATAAAACTTATCGGAATATTATTCTCTACAAATCTGTCTCTCAATCAAAATATACGACCAGGCAGAGTCAGTCAGTCAGAGTAATCATCAGGTAACATCTATGATAATACGAGCCCAAACTATAAGATTTTAGGATAAAAAAAATAATATTGAACAAAAACAGCTACACTAAGGATGAAAAATAAATGGAGCTAGCGCCTGAGTTTTAACTTTACTCAAACATACAGAAGCACCTTTGCAAAACATAAATATTTATCATAGGGTGAGATAGAAGATAAAAAACTCACCTTGCGGGAAAAAGACAGTCATAGTCTGCCTCAATATGTTATAGAAGCTGGTCACCACGAACACCTGCTTAGCAGATATCACGTTGTTCACCAGAACGTAAGCCAGTATCGAGCAGAACAGGCAGATTCGTGTCGTGAACATAATGAATGACGTCAGCACTCCTCGGATGTAGGACGTCGCACGGATCTGCTTTATTTCATGCCTGTAAAAAAACAATTGAGCATGTAATTAATTCAACACGGGCGGATGGGGGGTTATTTTGATTCATTCGGTATCGGATTCGTTACGGAAAGTCAATTGACAGGTTTTTTGGCATGTACGTAGCATATAATAATAAGTGAATATTTTTTTAGCGACGAGATGGCAATTTCAGCAGACTTTAGCAGAGTTACAATCAAATGTATACATGTTAAGTGTGTGTAAATTCAGCATATCGTTTAAAAACTACCTATTTAAAACTGAGTTTTTAAATAGTTTTTAAACGTCAGGTCAGGAACTTGGTTGTTAGTAAGGCTAATGCTCGCTCTCGCTCGCACGTTTTGACATGTTGAGGTTGAGAGATATAAAATCACTAAAACCATTTTTCGAAAAATCGCAAACCTCCAAGTTGTGTAAAAAAGTTTAGTAAAAAATTCATTTTGCATATACACATTTTCCTACATAATGTTTTCTTAGTACAATAACTAGAAAAAAAACTTTAAGGTAAGAAGATTTGCTTGCAAAACGTAAAAACGGTAAAATAATGTTCTATTTTATGGTGTTGTTTTCGTCCTAAGTGCTGAATTTATGAAGCGTTACCATCTTTTTTTAAGGCAAAGATGAGTCGTTTATTATTCAACGAAGGCACTGGTTGAGCTATTTTTAGATAGATAATAGTTATTTATAATATTCGAATAAAATAAAAGACATAGGTAACTATGTAAATTTGAATGAATGATGTTCTTTAATTAAAGTGCTGTCAACTTTCTTATTTCTCGTTTGTGATTTTAATTATGTCAGTATTTAGCATTTAATTAACGACCAGAGCAGCGCGCTGATCAAAACGTAGTACCTAGGTATCTAGTAGACCTCTTTGTGTAGGGCTCGTCCGGGAAAGTACTTGTTTCTGTGGTGGTCCTAAAAATTACAAATCATGTCGTTTTAAGTCAGATATTGTCATCATAATGACATCAAAGATGTCACGTCTATCGTCCATTATGATACTTTCTAGACACAAAATTATCTTCTCTATGAGTGACACGTTTGGCTCAATGATCGGTTATCTCGTGACCTTGGAAATATACAATTATTATGATATTATTACTCCGGACTGACCTCGAAACTCAACATAATGTTTACATAGCAGACGGACAATGAACATAATTACAGTCTTACAATTTTCTAAACATCTGTTTATATATATTTTTCGTTCCTTTCATAGAATATTTTACCAGTAAGCTCATAAAGGTACCGTCAAGACCACTTCTTACAAATCAACTGAACACTAAACTGTGTAAATCCATACAGATAGATAACTCCTTATTGTTCACCACACAGAAACATAGTAAAGAGTAAAATCATACTTTTAAGGTAAAACAATGGGCGACCTTATCGCTGAGAGCGATCTCTTCCAGGCAACCTTGGAAGGATAAGGACTAATCATAAATGTCAAAGTCAAAAGGTATTTTTTCACAAAATCACAAGGATCGCTTTGAAACGTCTTCAAACTCGATGAATCTAGATGCCGGTTCCACGTGACCAAAGCGTACCTAGATGAACAGGCAACAAACTTACGGCATAATTCTTACCGTTCTTTTGTTTGATCCTTGTAAAATGTAAAACTCCAGTGAGGTGCCAATCGAATTGAAAGAGATGATAATATTAAAGCTAATTATTGAATTGTTGGTACTTACTTGGTACTTGGTGAGCGGACTGGTTTCCGCAAGTAGGCCGCAAATGGGTCCTTTTTGCGTGTCGGGTGGTGGATGCTAGCTCAGCCATTATTGAATTTCTTTTTTAAATTTTGAATTTATTGAATTGTTTCGTTGATGTCGATTCTTGATTGTGATTCAACTGAATAAAATCTTTTTGACTTTGATTTTGAATAATATGCGGTTGGAAGAAACCCTACACAAAACTTAATAATTAAAGACAAGGTTACAAAGGTGGGTTTCCACCGACATAAATTGACGAACATTCATGCAATTTTTTTATTCAATAACAAAGAGTGCTTTGTATTATACTATTATTTAATTTGTGGTATTATACGAAATCGTGACTAAAATGTGTTACTTCTCGAAAATATAAAGGAAGTTATTGAAATAAATTAAATCAAGCTAGCATTAGCACGTTACTGAAGACCTTCAAGATAATATTATTATGAAGAGTAAAACTACAAAGTAATCCTTGTCCTACTCATTAACAACTTTAAAAAAAAGGTGAGGTTCTCTATTAATCTGTTTGTATTTTTTATTTACTTTTTTGCGCTATTACATTGCCAATTAATTTGTTTTTAATATATATTGGTGGACTTTTCACACAGCACTATCTTAGCCCCAAACTAAGCTTATGCTTGTGATATGGGAACCAGATAGCTGATATACTACTTATTATACTTTTTTTTTGTAAATACATACTTATAATAATATATAACACCCAGACAGATAACAAACATCTATGTTCATCACACAAATGTTTGTTCACGGTGGGAATCGAACCCACGACCTACGGCGCAGAAGGCAGAGCTACTACCAACTGAGCTGTGAAGGCTGTCGATTGAATGAGTTGATTCTGAAGACTATTAATTAATTAATTAATTACTAAAGATCCTTTTGTTGATTGGTAGGTCATACTAAATAACTTAAACAAATAAATTTCAAAATAATAATAATTAAAATAAATTTACATACATAATAATATACATTTTATCGAACTTGATTTAGCGCTTTGAAAAAAAGAACAACAAAAAATACAATGATGACTTGGTAGGTAGTGTAGCAAGAGTTTTGTTTTATATTTTCAAGTGTATTTGAAGTCGGTTTAAGGTATGCAAAAAAAAATATTATTTTGAGCCACCTCTTAGGTGGATGTAATCCTTGTTATTTTATCGAATAAAATAATACCTCACTCAATGCAACCACTATATCAATGGATATTTCCTCGCTATTGCCTTTTATAGTAAAAGTCATTGCTGTTAATTTCCGCGCTCCGACCTTAAATTATACATATGATCTTGCTAAGTGGTTATTAATTATTATGCATATGGTAACATGTTTGAATAACTTTAGGAAGGACGAGTTATTTGTAAGTCTAAATGTGTTTTAACTCCAAATTCATAATTCATTAGCCTAAAGGCATACCAACATTGTAATTTCTATAAAATATGTGTGTCTGTGTTCTCATGTCCTTTTTGTACTAAGAATTATTAACCGACTTCAAAAAATGGAGGATGTTCTCACGTCGATTGTTTTTTTGTTTTACTGGATGGACCGATTTTGACGATTATTTTTTATCTAAAACCGGTGCTTGTCATATTGTGGTTTTGATTAAGATCTGACGAGTAGTTTTCGAGTTATAGTATTATGAGTGTATGCCAGTGTATTTGAAGTCGGATTTTTCTTGAAAGTTATTTTAAAAACATGAAACAATGATTCTATAATTTTATTATTATGACTATGAAAATAGACACGTTGCGTGAAGTTAGAGCACAATATGGCCCTGGGCCCGTACCACCATCTCTTGAAGCATTCTTATTTCAATATTAATTTACATTTTGATCATAAATATCTATGCAGTTGACATAAGACATTGACATAAAAGTAATATTGAAATAAGAATGCTTCAAGAGATGGTGGTACGGGCCCTGGCCATATATACAAGAATGATGTATAGTTTGTAACAAGTTTCCATGCGATCCTTGATTAGCCTAATAATAAGTGCGAAGGTTTCGTTGTTTCGACTTTATCACGCCGTTACTGCTTGGCCGATAAGAAAAACTGAAAGATATTTTATACATAATCTGGGATAGTATAGACATCTTCTAGACAGCTTTTTAATCGTGGCTAGAGCACGCGCTGCGGATTAAGTTATAAAAAAAAAAGCACCAGAAAACTAAGTCTTAGAACCTACTTGAGGTTTGTGACCCTGAAATGAGTCTTCTAACCGGTCGGTGGTAAAATATTTCAACGCGGAGACATAATTTGTATTTGAATATAATACGAGTACACTAGCATCTAGCCAGAAATTTCCATTCAGCCATTCAGCAAAGCATGAGCGACAAATCATTGAACAATTAGCGCGATACCTAGAAATAGAATAGCACGGGTCACCGCGTCAACGACCAATTAAAAATGCAGCTCCGTGGTTGCTATTCGTTCAGTAATAAACTGAGGCACGCTGGTGAGTTAAAAGCAATGTAAATTGGCGACACTGTCATTTTGCTTAATATATATCCACTGCTGGACTTTGGACATAGGCCTCCCCCATATTTTTGGGTTTTCTATAATTTTCAGGGCCTTTACCACAATCTCTTGAAGCATTCTTATTTCAATATTCCTTTACTATTTTGATCATAAAGCCGACTCTATGCAGTTGACATAAGACATTGACATTAAAATATTGAAATAAGAATGCTTCAAGAGATGGTGGTACGGGCCCAGCACGATTTGGCAAGCGGATTGGTGACATAGAGGATACATCTTACGATACGACATCTACTGAAGAAGATAGAGAAGTCTTGGCAACACGCACATTTTGCAGTGGTTAAACAAGCTATTGAGTCTTAGTCTGCTAAAAAAGAGATTTTGGACTCAAGATGGACAAAAGCTGGAAGCTGAAGAATCGTTACTTTCTACGAGAACTATACGTATGGTGAACTATTTTTAGCGAACTATGTTTCGTGAACTATGTTTAGTCAACTATGTTAGGCAAACTATGTTTGTAGACCTATGTATAGGGTAAACGATGAGTGGTGAACTTACTTCCTAGCCTTCGCGACTAGATCCGCGAACGGTTTCTCCCACGTGTACATCTTGATGACTTGGATACCAGACAGGATTTCGTTCATGAGACGCACTCGCTCGTCCGTCCTCAGGGCTGTTTTCAGTCGCAACACCGATGTCCGCTTGCCGAGATATGCTGAGTAAAAACAATATGAATTATTCATAGGGCATAGAACATTTTAAAAGGAGATTCGTGAACTCTGTACAATTTCTTCAGGCCATAAGGGTTTTTTTTGATTAGTATACAAAACCGGTTGTATAAACAAATTAATCAGGCACGAGTTGAAATTAAGTCAACATTATGTATTACTAGCTGAACCCGCGGCTTTGCTCGCGCCAAGGAATTCAAAGTTTCATACAAACTTTCATCCCCTATTTTATCCCCTTGGGGATAGAACTGATCAAAATCCTTTCTTAGCGGATGCCTACGTCATATCATCTACCTGCATGCCAAATTTCAGCCCGATCCGTCCAGTGGTTTGGGCTGTGCGTTGATAGATCACTGTCAGTCAGTCAGTCACCTTTGAGTTATATATATTTAGATAAACAGGTTAAGTTGGTTCATACTGTATCAATTATTTACACTTGTACGTTTTCTATTTAGCATTATTCAGTTTTAGAGTGGCGAGACAGGGCTCCTTGTCTATTTGCATTAAATAACCTCATAAATATTGACTAGTTTCGATCAAAGGTAGCCAAAACACAGTATTGCATTATTTTATGCGATTATGTGGTCACGGGCCAAAGTCTCTGCGAGTAAATGTACCTTCATAGGATGACATAGCGGTCTAGCAGGCAATCAAATTGCATGCATGGGGCTTGCATCTCAAATGTCGAAAAATAATCAAACAATCGATAAAATTATAATTTCACAAACAATAAAACAGATTTGGAATTGTTAAAAGGTTGTATTATTGTGATTAATATACCAATAAACTATCAGATTATGTTAATTAAACTACCAACCAAACCGCGCTAAGACAACAAGGACAATTAGCGAGTAAAACAAATCTATTTGGCAATAAATAGTTGCTACTAAATCCTTAATCGTTGTTTTATGACAATTGCATGGCTTATTAGTTTTTATGGTTACGCAACTACATTTAAGGCGTTGACAACACCTAATTTTCCTCTCGCTCGCACGATTCGACATTTTGAAAGATATCAGATCAGTAATCCCAATTTCGCAAAATTGCAAACAACTATTTTGTGTACAATCACATTGCACACCGTTTGGTAAAAAATTCATTTTGATCGATGCATGTTTACCTACACAAAATTTACTTTTGTACGAAAACTAGAAAACGAAACTTTTAAGTAGGAAAACTTGTATCGATCAAAATGAAATTTTTACTAAACTGTGCGCAATGTGATTGCACACAAAATGGTTGTTTGCGACTTTTCGAAAATGGGAGTAGTGATTTTATATCCTTCAACAAAGTCAAAACGTGCGAGCGAGAGTCACATTAGCTCTTGTCTTCACCTTAAGGTACCGTATTATATTTTAACACGTTATTATAAAATATTTGTAGGTCCAAATAGTCTCTAGTCTACCATCTTTATCCTATATTATTTGACTACCATATTTAGCTGATACCTATTACGGAAGAGCGACTCTTAAAACAGGTACCCATAAAATCTACAGTAGGTATACTGTAATAAATATTTAGTACTAAATATAGATGATGATGACAAATTTTGTCATCATCATCAGCACCGGCTTCCCACGGGTGCGCAGTGTTTCTCTACTATATTGTACAGGTATTATCCTACTACTACATACATACATAAAATCACGCCTATTTCCCATAGGGGTAGGCAGAGACCACGGATTTCCACTTGCTACGATCCTGACATACCTCTTTCGCTTCATTCACTCTCATAACATTCTTCATACATGCTCGTCGGTTAAGGGTACTCTTGACCTGGCCTTTCTCTAGAACATCTGCTATCTGATCTAGATAGGTCCGCCGAGGTCTTCCCCTCCCCTCTTATCCTACTACTACTAGTTTGTAACTATGGATGGATGGATGTTTGTTACTCTTTCACGCCGGATTAAAAAAACTCCATCAAAATCCGTTGCGTTTTAAAGATCTAAGCATACATAGGGACAGACAGCGGGAAGCGACTTTGTTTTGTACTATGTACTAGTTGCGCCCCGCGGTTTCACCCGCGCAGATTTAAATCCCGGTATTCCCACGGGATAAAAAGTAGCCTATGTGTTATTCCAGACTATAATATATCTCTGTGCCAATTTTCACCAAGATCCGTTCAGCCATTCTGGAGTTATAGAGTAACAAACATCCATCCATCCATCCATCTATACCTACAAACTTTCGCATTTATAATATTAGTAGGATGGAGACCCCTTGACTCACCTTGCAGAGGTATAAAGGCCAGCATGAACCCGACTCCGACCACAGCCGCCCAGCTTATCTCGAGCCACATGAAGTACGTGATGATGACAGTCGCGAGCGGCCCGATCCACAGATAGTGCAGGAAGATAATAGCCACGTCGAAGCGGTTCACGTCGTTCGACAGAAGATTGACCACTTGTCCAACTGTAGTTTCGCCGAGAGCCGTTTTTGATAGACGTAGAGACTGTAAAATTACATGTTGTTTATTTTCACTGAAGACGATCATTAACCTATGTTTACCGACGTATAAACATTTTTTTATAATCATTTATTTGAGAAATCACAAAGATTTTTATAATGTCCCAAAAGTTATTCTCCGAGCGGGATTTGAACCCGCGACCTTCCCCTTGATACGGGGCTACGCTACCACCTGCGCCACCGTAGATCTAATCACACTCGACGAATAACTTTTGGACATGTTACTACGGTACATTTATTTAAGGTTTTTTTAAAACATAAATTTTATGAATAACCTAAAAGTTAACAAATAGTTAATTGACTCAGGCGTGACTTTGCGGAAGTCCATTGTTAAATATAAATTAACTCGAACAAAGCAATATGTAGTACTTATCCGCTGATCTAATCTCCTTAAGCTGGAATAAACTTAATTAGACTTCGACACGTGTTTCACTTCTCTACGAAGCATCTTCAGGAAATTGACCCGCTGTGCACCGAACGTGTTACCTCGTCGATATTTTTATTATACATAGAAAACACCCAGACCATCGGAACAAATTTCTGCAGATCGTACACAAATTTGTTCCAAGGCGGAAATCGAACCCGCAACCTCTTGCGTCGCAGGCAGGCTCTCGCCCGCTGCGCCACAGAGGTCGTCAGGTCAGTAAATTATGGCGCATGCAAGACGCCAACACTGATATACTAGTAGAACACGCACGTGGTATGTGTACGATCAAATTTGTGTACGATCTGCAGAAATTTGTTCCGTAGGTCTGGGTGTTTTCTATGTATAATAAAAAATATCTATCTATGTAAGTATATAATGCATTAAATATATCAGTTATCTAGTACCCATAACACAAGCTTTGAGTAGCTTACTTTGGGGCTAGATGGTCCTGTGTGGATTGTTCAGCATTTTTTTTATGTTCGGGGCTCTGTAAGCTTAGCCCAGTCCTCAACTATTATCATCCAACTTTTTTTATACAACTAGCTGATGGAACAAGCAGTTGGCCCCCTGATGATAAGTGGTAACCATCACCTATAACAAAGCATTGCCTCGTAGGTCCCACACGATAGGAATGTGCTCTACGCTGCACTGCACTGCGTCCATCAACTTTAGGCATACAGATGTTAATCCTCATGTGCCTGTAATTATACCGGCGACCACACTCTTCAAACCGAAACAAAGCATTGCTGCTTGGCAGCAGGAAAAGCGTGGTGGTAGTACTTTCCCGGACGAGCCGCTCACAAAGCTCTACTACTCTTAAATTAATATTTGCCAGCATAGCATAGCAACGCTGCAGCCATAAACAGAGAACAAACATCTAAGTTTTCAGAAGGCAGTGCTACAAACTGAGTTGTAACAAGGAATTCAGTTGTCCACGAGTCGCGTTCCTCTTTGTTTGCCAGTTACTTAAAAAGTTTGTATTATATTTTTAGTTTTGTTAAGATTACTCCGGCCGGCCCCAAGTAAAAATCAAATTGGGTCAGATCACTTAACATCCATAGCATCGGCTAACGCTAATGTTATGTGGTTTGAAGTACTTATAACTTTGGTAAGTAGCTTCACTTTACCAAATTGTCTTAGCGAGGCCTCTTCAAACATCAGATAGTAGATCATTTGAGCTACCCGTCAATCGTTTTTTAAGGAGAGAACAACCAATATTTACCTGACGTCATAATAAGAGCCAGCGCATACTGATATCACCGATGCAGGCAGGATATTACCGTAGATGTTTTTTAAATCAATGTACTTTTTATCAATGTAGTTTTTCTTTTCTTACTAGGTGTATTGTGGTTTGTGTTATGCAAAACAATATTAATATATTAACTTTGTTTTTGCATTTGCGTTCAATTAGAAATGACATGTCTGACAGTCTTACTCCGGGATAGCCCCGATAGTTCCGGGATTGAGAAACATGCTCGGGATTGTATTCCCTAATTGCATGCCTAATCTAACCGGCTAATGAACAAAGGCAAAACACAAAATCACTATAAATAAACAAGATGCCACGCAAAAATGCTTAATAAAGAATTGGCAACAAATTGAAGGCTTTTAATTCAAGGTTGAAGAGATTTTCCATGCAAAGCCAGGAAGCAGAAAAGGTCAATCTAATCTAATAACGTGACCAAACGTGACAAATCTTATCTTGATCACAGATTTTAGAAAATCTATGCATTCATTAGGATGACATGATCTTGATAGTTTATCACATCACAGAATTATAAATGTTTTCTCTGTTCCTATCACATCATCAATGAACGTGCTGTAATTTATTCTGTGGTTTACTTATAAAAACTACAAACATATTGTTGTTCCATATCCATCAAATAAATGAAAAATCACTTCTCGCGAAACTTCCGACAGCGACGGCCTAATTTCAGACGGTCTGAAATTTGGCACATGCACTCTTTAAGAGTGCGAAAAACATTAAATAAATATTGGTGGACTGCTTGGTTGGAGTGCTCAGCACCGCTTATCACGTATACATACGAAAACCGCTGGAAAAACAGGAATAGGTACGTAAAACAAGTTGTCAAACATCAGAATAGACACGCAATAGGGCAGGTATTTCCCGGAAGCGCAAACGTTTTGGCATTTGTCTCGAAAATTCAGCGAAGTGTAACCGCGTGAAGGTCGCTTGATGAAGCACTGCTAATAATATTGTATCTACAGTTGCTAGGTTAGGTTATTTTTTTATGACATTTTTTCGGCGTCGCGTGTAAAATTTATTAATTTGAAACCAAAACAGAGGGTAATTGAATAAATCGTTGTATCAGCATCGTAACTTTACATAATTCAAAAGAAAACCTAGCTTTGTTTTTCTTGAGCAAATATATTTATAACGAGAAACAACATAATTTCAGACTACGGCTTTTAGACATTTTTGATAACTATTGTTATACAAAAAAAAATAAGCCCTAGACTCACACTCTCTCTACCAAATCTGCGTTATAAAATTGGACAAACATTTAAAATTACATTGGTAATCATGTTATGACAACGAAATAAGTGAAAACTGAAAATAATGGATGAGAAAACATAAGACAGACGACTGGCGGCAGAACGAAGTAAACCACCTAATACGGTAATAGATGATGAATAAACCATTACACTTAGCCTGAGTTGAATAGTCTGACTGGCGCCAATTTGAGCTATACATTTTATTCTGCAGCAATGGGGCTAAATTATTCTCATACTGAATTACCTCATGTACCGTACCCCTATGTCTGGGTTTTGTTTTCCGTTTTCCAGTCCTCATTTGAATGAAGACTCGATGTGACAGTGCCTTTCGCACGAGTCTCCATATATATAAGAAGCGAAAATACAAAAGCAAAACATATACTTGGGGCACAGTTCTGTTTTTAAAAAGAATAACAAGAAAAAGAATAAATAATAATAAGACAAATAAAAAATTCCTACTACCTATTAATATTATCGCGAAAGTTTGCAAATATGGATGCTTGGATGGATCTTTGTTACTCTTTCACGCCCGGAACGGCTGAACGGATCGGGATGAAACTTGGCAGATTATAGTCTGGAATAGCACATAGGCTAGTTTTTATCCCGTGGGAATACCGGAATTTAAATCTGCGCGGGTGAAACCGCGGGGCGCAACTAGTACTATAATATTATATGTTTCGTTTATAGTTGTACTCACTTTTCTGTATATGAGGGAGCAGCAAGCTACCCTGAACTTCATTCCCATGTGTAAGATAGCCATCATGTAGGGATGCACTACGAAGACATTGAGCGCCGAACACAGCACCACCGCTCCTGCGTACATGTACGCCTCATTCTGATTTATGTTGTGGTGGTCTGGACTGTAGTATTCTACCAGCTTGCCTAGGAACACTGGTTGTGCTATCCTGGGAAACATATTAATTGGTTATAATATTCAGAAGTTATAGTAAACTTTAACATAATTCAAGAATAAATAAAATAAAACATGAAAGTAAAGTTTCCAGGTAGTTTTTTATCATTCTACTAAATAATGATAAATAATTCATCCACTTGTTTTATTTAAATTATGCATACTGATAACAATGTGTGTAAAACAATCGACGTGTCTCGAAAAATAAACAGTAAGACAAATGTAACCTATCATGTGAATCCATGAGTATCACAAAATCTGAATAACTACATGCATTAAAAGCATTGATGAATTAAAATGTCATCTCTAGTTCTAAAGATGTAATATTGGATGCCATGAAGTGTGATGTTTTGTTGCGCATAGAATTTTGTTCACGAAAGCAAACACAGCTTTATTGACACACATCATATCGGGCCCGGGAAAGCGCCCTTGTCTCGCAGCTCATCCCAGTGGTTGGTCCAGAAATTAGGACAGATAGTCTCGAAGTAGTGCTTGAAAATCTTACACTCATCTAGAGTAGTCGGGTACACGTAAACAATTTTAATTAGCTAACAAAAGTACCGGGTGGAGTATCAAGAATGTTTTATAAATTGAAATACAGAAAAAATAGATGCCATCTTTGAAGGTAAAGTATCTGACCTAGAAATAATGGTATATTATGAATGAAGGAACATTCAATATCCTAGTTTAAAAAAAACATGCAAACTTGGTGAAAATGCCAATAATGTATTTAGATATACTTAATAATGAACTGAATAATTATTGTACAAAAATTACATTCTACGTAGCTAGGTATAAATAAATTGGTTTACCACTTTTTAATGAAAGTGTTGAATATACAATATTCAAATTGGATAAGAAAGGACTGAAATAGCAAAATAATAACGTAAAAAATAATAAACGCTATCTTTCTATACCTTCAATAAATAGTGTTAAAACAATTAATTCGTTGGTTACCTAGCAAAAAAATTACAGCCTGTAAGCTTCCTTAAACTATACTGCATTGAGTTATATATAGATCCATTGAGTTATATATATACGTTTTCCTCTCACTGACACATCTTATGTCCACAATACACAAAGGTTATCTGGAAGATAATGCTTTATAGCATTAAGTTCGCCTTTGTACTGTTATTATTATGTGCAATAAAGTATTTTCATTCAATCAATCAATCAATCCAATGCATCTATTTTTGTGACAATGCAGCATCAAGACAAAAAAAATCTTTGTCGACACTACCGGTAACCCCACGATTAAAGTACTTCGCGGTAACCGGATAACAGCAGCATAATTAAAGGTACCAAATCTAGGCTCACTACGTGCGCTATCTAAATGAAGGTAAGCCTCATTCGCTCACATATTCGTAGCATTAAGTTCAGTGACGTATCGCGACGCGATGTGCTGGGCTTCAGTGTTTCGGTTGCGCATTTGGACCAGCCTGTGGTGCATGTAAATGTGATCGTTTTGACCGAAGTAGCCGATGAAAGATCCCAACATTCGAGGCTGTTGAATCCTAGGCGGGTACAAGAAGAATAAGCAGAACTAAGGGCAAACTAGCCAAACCAAGGAATATTAATACTTTAGAGCCAAACTACGGTTGACAGTAATTTACATCTTGCAATGAATGCAAATCACAAACCAAAATCTAAGCCTAACTTATTTATTTATTCTTTTTGGGAAGACCATCGGCACATTATAACACAATAGTGACTTAAAAAGGTAACACTGAGGCCATTTATAGGTCTCCACTGATAGAATGTTGGCATTAATGTTGGCATAGTAATACTGTTGTTTAATAATAGTAAAATTGCTAAAACAATATCCTAATATAGTAGTAAAAGAAAGTATAGCATGTATAAGCAATGTGAAATAAGACACTGTTGATAAGAAAACGACTTCCACAAGAGTCACATCAGTTTAACTTATCAGCGTCTTCATTTATGTATTTATGCATACAAACGATCGTTCTACAGATTTTGATCTCTCTCATGATCGATTAAAATAGCATAATATTATGTAAACTCGGCTAAATAAGTCTGTCGTGAATCAATCTGATTACAATTATATCATCGTATCGTGCAGTTTATGCAATCGAAGTCAACACATATCATTTTAATGGCCTATAAAGTCAAATTATTGCTTTTATTGCTTCATGAAATCTCTATTGGGCTAGGTTATTTTCATATTTCACACTATTGTTAATCAGATACATCTAATGGGTCTGGTATGTATAATATACCTGGGTATTGCGTAGAACGATATCATTAGACGATAATGAAGAATAGTGTATGGGATCTCACGTTACAATGCTCTGCCATAACAATCATTCTCAGAATTGCGAACAGAATGCAACAGGAAGGTCGACTGATTGCGGTAGGCTGGTACAAAGGTTGGGTACATCCATTCTGATTCACTCGATCTGTTACTTCGCATTTACAATATGCAAACTAGGTCGTCATTATCCTACTAACCTATTATAAACGCGAAAGTTTGTAAGTATGGATGGATGGATGGATGTTTGTTACTCTTTCACGCCGGAACGGCTGAACGGATCTGGATGAAATTTGGCAGAGAGGTAGATTAGTCTGGAATAGCACATAGGCTACTTTTTATCCCGTGGGAATACCAGGATTCAAATCAGCGCGGCTGAAACCGCGGGGCGCAAGTTGCGCCCCTATCAAGGACGAGACCATGGGTGCTAAAACCGGTGCAATGGCAAAGGGATAACCTGTCCCCTTAGTGACGGCAAGGTCAATGGTTCGAGCCTCACCCGGTCGCTTATGGAACCCTGTAAAAGTGTTTGTAGATTTCTTATGTCTATTTAAAATCTTTTTTATTGGTTTAAAAAAAATTGTTAGGTAATACCAAGGGCCCCTACCTACTTCAATGTACCCATTTATTATCTTTATTGAATAACTAGTTGCGCCGCGCAACTAGCCACCGGTTTTAGCACCCATGGTCTCGTCCTTGATATTACATTTTAAGAATCTTGTATAAAATAATCAGACGAAATATAAACAATGCTTAAACCGCACATAAACTATTGAAATATGACTACATAATGTTGTTGTTACATTTTTATATTTCTGCATCAAATTGCACAACTTTTTGCAACTCAAAAACAAGCTGATTACAGTTCATTAGCTCTTGGTGGCTGAAGAACGGTCGAAAGAGGAATGACCGGTATAACTCTTGTATATAGAACTGTACGACATGAGAGCAATCGGTCTAGGTCAAGTAAACAGTCCAGGGGTAATTTATATTACTAAACGATTAGTGTCATTTTAAAGAATTTGACAAAAGATAAAATACGTTTTAACTATTGTCTAACATCGTTAATGACTAATATTATGCAATGTTTAATTTATAATTAGCGATATTTATGTATCTGGGGTAAGATCTACAATGTCATTGTACATTGGTTAATACATTCCTACCGCACGGTAACCTCATTTTTAGAACCTTAGTTTCGTGTTACATTAAATTAATAAAGACACCATCAAAGATTACAGAAACGCTTTTTTCATAGATTTTGAATTAAATTAAGCGTGACAAACGTTCAGTCAAGATTCTATTTTAAAATCAAGGCCAGTTGGTAGTACAACTATGGGAATGAGTTATTAAGCCGCATAAAATGCCGCTTCACCCATGGAAACACAAGTTTGCTCAATTTATTTCAATGGTTTGGTCAATATTGATTTTGGAAGGTATTTCCCAGTTAGACATTTTGTCACTGAGTGCGGACGGAAAACCACAGCGCATATTTTTTGAATAGGCAAAGCGAGCGATATCTCTACAACGTATGTATGTATATGTATGTCTGTTTGTCCAAGTATATCTGCATAGAATTTGGTAGGTCGACAAGTGGTACTAGTTAATATGACGCTTTTAACATATTTGGTCTGAACGTGGGTCGGCACAAAAAATTAAGTAGGTAATACAATAAATAAAGAAGTGGGTTGTCATAAAGGAGATCTATCATACAAAATAACGATAGGAACCAAACCGTAAGTTACTTCCCTGTTTTTCTAGGCTTTGGTCGCGAGAAATTGACGTCTAGTTTATTTATAAACTTCGTGATTATTATATTTGTATGGCAATACATGACCGGTTTGAGGGTGTTTAACGTCAGTTAAAGCTTACACGACTACAACGTGTTTTGCTTTGTTAGAGTTTCAAAGACTTCGTAATTTCAGATAAGATTGGATACGTACCTAAGTCTTTGAAAACGCGGTAGCACGAGATCTCAGTTCGGGGCGAACCACTTGTATAGTGTTGTATCTGTTTACAACAAAAGTTGCTATGTCATGTCAGGTAGGTATTACCTATATATTTTTTATTTCATAGTACCTTTACCCACACACATAAATGTATTAAATGGTGTTTCGAGCTTTGTACTATTATGAGCTCATCTTATTGCAACGCCAAGTGGGTGAATCAACTTTTAAGACACTCCTTTGACAACATTATGAACAACTAAAAATAAAAAATAAATCATCGAAATATTATGAAAATATACTGTTAACATTTGCACAAGTTTATCTATTTTTAGGATTTGCAGTGGGGCACGACATCTAAGCTAATATTAACGAGTTTTTTTTAGAAAAAGTGACGAGGGTGCCTCATAAATATCCATTGCAACGCTGTAGAGCGACAATAAACCTACGCGCACCAGCTGAGAACTTAATTTAGGCTGGGGGGGCGGTAAAGCTAGGTAGAGATTTTTTGATCATACCAACTAAATATTAGACAGTAATCGCCTTAGATGACACCAAGGTAGGCGTCATCTCTTGATAACGGTCATGAATTTTTATCGGTAACTCTGTAGAACTGATGTTTTGATCAAAGTTTGGGACAAAAGTTTGGATGCACGAAAAATATAAAATATTTGTCAAACTTTTATAAATGTTAACTTTAAACGTAAGTTTATCTTTTTCTGAAATCTTTTTTTTTTTTTTTATTGGGTAAAAAGGCTGTGCATTCATACCTTTTTTTAAGATACGTCCTAAATTGTATCGTCATCTAGGCCTGGGGACACATGTTTTTTGTATGGATAGTGCTTATGTTCTGCTGAGTTACCATAATAAAGTCAAAAATTTTCCTATTAACTATAAAATACTATGAAACTAGCATGTTAGGAAAGGATCTATGTAAGGATCTAAGTTTACGTTAACATCAAAACAAACATATTTTATAAGGAAATTAGGATTTTTATGCTCTTTGCATGACAGGGACACAAAAGGAGTGCCTTAAAAGTTGATTCACCCAAGTACCTACCTAGGTAGTTAACTTGAACCTTTGAAACAATTTGAAGTTACCAAATTACTTAATTCTTTGAAATACTGAAAAGTTGTGGGACTTATTACGAAGCTAGTTACCATTTCCATTATCGATTGCATTATATTATTATCATTATTATCAAACTGAGCCGCAACGCTAAAATTACCCAACACAAGTATAAATAAACCGAGATTAGGCACACAAACATTTTTTATACTATTTTGTTTGATTTGTAGTGCAACCCAAATATTTAGATAAAAATAATAAGAAGTAGGTATTCGTGGGTCGCAACCTGTGGTCGCAACCGTAATTCTCATTCACGGTAGACATTTGCTTTAAATCTCGAGGTTCTCAATATTTTGCGATGCGAGTATTTTTCTCTTGCAAAATAATGATGGTGCACGTGCACCAATGGATTTCTCTATCGAAAAATTTATGTGCGCAATGCCAGTGCTCTTAAGCGGTGAAGGAAAACATCGTGGAATACTAACTAGTGCAAAATGTGGGTATGTGCCAAATGTAATGTTTGTACGTACCTCTGACTACCCCCTTAGACATCCTCAAAGAATCTTAAAAAAAGTAAGTACTTGTACTGAGAGATCTGAAGGGATATCTACCGTGCCTAGGGATCAAAGTCGTGAAGCTGTTTCAGTTTTAGTTTTCAAAATAATTAATAATAATAGAAGTTTAGGTATGCAAGAAAATGACCACCGAACCGACACCCACTTTATGGACAACAACACGAGCCTGAGTAAAAAGTCGCAAAAGTTTTATGCGCATCTCACAAGCCACCTAAATCATCCAGCCGCATTAGAATTAGCCAGTGGAAGGAGAAATATCCCCCCTCTCAAGGAGTTTATCCAATCTCAAGAACACCTGCCCCCAGATCACGATCTACCGTGGCCAGTCCGGAAGTCCGTCAACGAATCCGGACCCAAGTTGGCCGCTGTAGAGAAAGCCTGTGCAAACGGGGAATAAGTAACTCCTCCTCTTCTTGACTGATGGCTACGATTCCGGAGTTCTACAGACCATGTCTCATTTACTGACCTGTCCCTTGTGCATATTTATTTTTTAAATATGCACAAGGGACAGGCCAGTAAATGAGATTGAGATTTGTGTTCGAACAGTATTTATGCGTGTCACTTTAGAGTTATTCTTTCAAACAACCTCCCCGTAATGAAATAAAATGAAATAATAGCCAATCGCACCTCGAAATTGCGAGCCGCTGTCGCCAGAGCCTTAAGGGTCCGGCGACAACGTAAGACCAAACATACTAATACCAAAATGATTTCTGATTCGGGCATGTTTCCCTTATATTGTTGTATTATTTGTGTTCGAACAGTATTTATGCGTGTCAGTTTAGAGTTATTCTTTCAAACAACCTCCCCGAAATGAAACAAAATGAAATAATAGCTAATCGCACCTCGAAATTGCGAGCCGCTGTCGCCGGAGCCTTAAGGTGAAGACATAAGCTAATGTGACTCGCGCGCACGATTTGAATTGTTAAAGGGTATAAAATCACAGAACCCGTTTTTGAAAAATCGCAAACAACCATTTTTTGTGCAATCACATTGCGCATAGTTCAGTAAAAAAATCATTTTGATCGATACAAGTTTTCCTACTTAAAAGTTTACTTTTCTAGTTTTCGTACATAAGAAAACTTTTGAGTAGGAAAACTTGCATCGATCAGAATGAAATTTTTACCAAACTGTGAGCAACCTACGACGTGCGTGGTTTTTTACGAGATGGTAGTAGAACAACGTGTCAACTTTTATCGACGCCCAATTTGCGTCACGGCTATAATAATCGCCATAAGCGTTATGCATCCCCTCAGATCTCTTGGGCTCATGGCCTAAAGAAATCTTCTTCTTCTTGTTGTCGAGTCACTATTTTATTTTGAACAGTGTGATGAAAGTATTTTAAGTGCGCCCCAAGAGGCTCCTTTCGAGCACTTGACACATGTTATAGAACTTGTTAGGTTCTACAACATGCCGGTTTCCTCACGATGTTTTCCTTCACCGTTTGAGAGTATTGGCATTGGCACATAAATTTTTGAACAGAAAGACTCATTGGTTCACGACCGGTTTTGAACACACTACCTTAGGATTGGAAGGCCGCCTAGACACTAGACCAGCAGTGCTCGCCTAAAGAAATGCAACACCACGAAATAATAGTTCACAAAAACTCAATACGCTCAAGACTCCAAAAGGAACAGGAAAAGGACACTTGTAAAAGGACACTCTAGACTAGAGAGCGACAGTCAGTAAAAATGTAGATTTGATAACGGTGATGAATGTTTACAAACTTACCGAATCCCACACTCCATAACAAGTAGTACAAATCCGTACAGCATACAACGCGCGGCATAAGCCCGCATTATGACACGGAGCAGACTTGGTTTCCGCTTTCCACTGCCTGCCCGGGCCACCTCCTCTTCCCATAATCGTGCGAACTTGTCGCCAAGGGGACCTGTCAAATAGAACAAAGTTTGATCCCAACCCAACCAACAGAATGATTTTTCATATACCTACATAAACTTCCATCATTCACAAAAATCATTATCAATGCCAACAATTTCTGTAGTTTTTCCGAAGGCTTATTTGGTTATGTAATATAGCCATTTTCTTCAATATGATTGTTTTATACAGACATCATTTTGTAATTTACTTATTACCGACCTGCCTATGTACGAGTATCAAGTCAATCTGATTGATTGAGAGAATAAAATTGTATCTATTAGTAGGTAACTACCTATCTAGGGAAAGTACTTAAACCGAGAACTAGTAAGTCATCTAATAGAACATGGTATTTCAAGATGTTTTAGTGTTTATAGTTATTGTTGAATTATTTCACTCACCGGATGAGTGTTCTTCAAGGGGTTCATAGAGATCCTGCTCTTCCATTTCTTTTTTTATTCCACCCCAGAAAATAGGCAGTGTCCATCTGCAAAGTAGTTTGTATTCAAAAAATTGGAGCAATAAAATGTGGTTATACTCTTACTTACTTCTAGACTGAGGTGCTTCCAGACATTATTATGTCTGGAAGCACCTACCTACCTACTTATGTCCGATTGTTTCAACCAGTGGCCCATTTAGGCTAATGTCTGGCTATCAAGATGGCTTTCAGTTTGACATTTGATTCCTATAGTGTAATAGCAATTGTATAGGATGGATGGGAATCAAATGTCAAACTAAAAGCCATCTCGATCTTGGGCCGCTGGTCTGATAGAATCTCTTAATAAACAACAGATTGCTAAAAATATAAGTAAGTAGGTAGAGATAAACCATTCTAAAAATGCACGCCCCTCTACCTGCCTTCACCCACACAAGCAAATGAGGTGTATAGACGCAATACATGACACCTGATAATTTTATTCGTCATTTGGTTTCCCGCTAAACAAGAAACTGACACTTTCATGTCTGGCGGGAAACTGAATGACGAATGAAATTGCTTGGTGGCATGTATTGCATCTATACACCTCATTTGCTTGTGTGGGTGAAGGCAGGTAGAGGGGCGTGCATTTTTAGAATGGTTTATCTCTACATAGGTAAGAATTTGAAGAAGGAAATTAGAAGGTAGTTTTGCAAAGTACTTACGCAAATGTTAGTGCAGACAAAGGATTGGCCCTTGCCCTGGGGTGGGCAGGCTGACTTTTTTTCTTGAGTGATTCCATGTTAGATTCCTAGCAACATAGAAACATTTTGGTTAAACTATAGCTATCCTGGTACCTGAGTTGAGGGTTGGGGATAGGGGGAAAGCATGTGGGGGTAGATGGCAAGTCTTTCCCTATAGTTCTTTTTTCTAGGAAATGAAAAAAAAATTTCTTCAAATTTCTTCACATTAAAAAAAAAAAAAAAAAAAACCCTAACCTAATGAGAATTCCTTCCCTTGAGTCTTTTTGTCATAGAGATGAAATATTACTACCAATTTTTATCATATAAAAAAAAACCCCTAACCTAACTAGTAACTTACCTGAAAAATTAAATTATTTTTTTTCATTTCCTAGAAAAAAGGACTCAAGGGGAAGACTTGCCATCTACCCCCACTTGCATCCCCCCTATCCCCAACCCTCAACTCAGGTACAAGGATTGCTATAGCCAACCTAACATTTTTGCTGTCAACATTGGTAGTTAACACTAGAAAATTACATGAAACTGAATAAATAAAAAAAAAACATGAAGGTAGGTTACCTGCTCTGTACAAGGTCATCAAAATATACCATGCTCAGGAAAATTTTATCATCATTAATTTGAACAACAGTTGATAAAACTTTGTTTTGTTAATATCAATGCACAAGTAAGTGTACTACTTACAAGGATTTACATTTAGGGTAGGTAACTTTAACTAACTGGTAGGTACATACTTACCGATGCCGGCTTGGGTTGGACGAACGACGACAGTAAAACGAGTTTATTGGTCTTGGAATAGTGTCATGACAACCAACACGGTTGTACCGGCCCAGCCACCACACAAAAAAATCACACAAACATAATATGTAGGCAACTACCTGCTCCTTCGCAAAAAATATTTTTCACAATACTTTGAATATGTAGTTCCTGTTTATCACTACGACCTTTGTAACGTAAGCCCTAGACAGGGCCCTAATGAGTAGGTAATAATAGTTTGGGCGAAATTTTACTTGATCATTCCGAGCGCGTAAAGGGAGAAGGCCGAGGCCATAAATTTAGTGACAGCCAACCTAACCCTAAATTAGATGCAAAATTTATGTACGATGTATGTAGTTGCTGACTCTAACAAGACGAGCCTCACGGTCGGCACTGCTATAAGATAAAAATTTGAGAACCAAGTAAATATAGGAGAAATAAATAAAAATTTCGAGTATACTTATAAATCTGTGATACTGTAGCTAGCTAGATGTACAGCTGACAGCTGCTGACTGACTGACTGACTGACGGACGGATAGAAAGACATGAGCCGAGCCCATGAGTCCGATATATCAAAACGTAACTTAAATCGGATATGGGTTAGATATCATTTCAAATCGATTATGTTTATCAACATAGCCGATTTCATGATATCTAGCCAAAACCAACTGCTATGCACTAAAAACAAAAGCTAAAAAAGATCAAAACGAAAACTACACAAACCAAACGATCAACATGAAACCTACACCAATTGAGATTCGCTCCCTCCCTGTCTAAGTATAAACTGTTTTACTGGTAAAAAAAAGATGAAGCTAATATTATTTGAGTATTTCTCAAACAAAATGTACGTAACGAAAAAGGAAAACGTTACGAAAAAGTACTTTTTAGTACTTTTCTTCCTTATGTTCCTAGAGTTATGTTACGAAAAAGTACTTTTTCGTAACGTTTTCCGTTTTCGTTACGTACATTTTTTTTGAGAAATAACTCATTTAACCTAGCTAAGCTTAGTACGGGAAGATGGGGGAATGCCGATCACCTGAGAGAAAAATGCTCTATTAGTTTTTTCATTTGTCTTATATATGTTCGTTTTGAGGTTTATATACTCTGCCTGCTCAAGCGTCACAACCCCTGCGCTGCAGTGTGCTCGCTGTGTTTCAAGGCACCTTTTTTAAAAAGTTATTGGAGTGAGCAGTATTATCTGTTGGATAATACTGATCGCCATTACCCCTGCTTACCCTAAAGCATGAAGAGAAATCGCCATAGTTAAAAGTAGCTATACTAGCTTAACTGACATCGATGAACTAAATAACTGTATAAGTTTGCGTTTGTCGTTTCGTTGTTAGTTCGCTTATCTAAAAACCATGAAAACGTTTGCAAACCAAACAACACTGTAATGGATACACTGGATACATATCTGAAAACCGTTTTATCAATCGATATGCAAACCGTATATCGGCTACATAGCCGTTTGCGGGAAAAACTGAAAACGCCCATGTCTATGGCCAAGGATGAAGATGAAGTGTATTCTTGTTCTATGCTACCTTGGATGAAGTATAACATAAACATAAGTATGCTACTGACAGCTACTGACGGACGCCTGACTGCACTGCACCTGACACTGGCAAATTGGCAAAATAGTTTGTCGAAATCATTCAAATTTCTTGGTCGAAATCCAAGAGTATTTCGGAGAAATTCTTTTTACGCTTTTAAGACGCGGCGAAGGCGAAGGGATGTTTGTGGTAGAACATGTTTTAATTCATCTTGGATGATGTATTCTTGTTCTATGAGCTAGAGGGATAGTGTGACTCTTGGATGAAGTGAATTTGGATAATACTTCTGCTTCTTACGTTAGATTTTCATAAGTTTTGTTGTTGTGTTGATGCTGATCATCATTAAGTACACTAATACAGAAATATGCATCCTTGGAGATATTACTATCATCAGCCTGCATCTGCATTATGCAGTACATAAAAAAACAATCACAGGGAAAAAAAATCCCTAGAAGAATACCCATCTCTGGTTGGCTAAAGCTACCCATGAACCTGATTGCAACGTTGCTCATGTTGCATGCATCCAAATGCTAACCCTAGAAGCTCTAGTTCATAATAATTCCACCAATGTTGCAAGCTCATTGTGGCTGCTAGAGTATAAATGTTTACGTAAAATGTGAAAGATAGCAAGAAGAATTTGTGAAGATAAAATATAGATAGTCAACCACACTAAATATGCGGGACTCGCTCATAGTTTTCTCCCTAAGACGTGATAAAAAACTATGGATCATATGCATATTAATATTTTATATTTTTTATAATATTTTATCCACCAAACCATGCATCGAGACCTGGTCATTAACAAGCAATATCATTAAAGATGATTCGTCTGAATATGATCAATACAAGTATGTAGTGTTGATAGCTAGTGCACCAACCAATTATGAAAGGCGAGACTCCATCAGGAAAAGTTGGATGAAATTTGCCGTCAACATAGAAAAGGATATTGAGAAAACATGGGGCAATGAGAAGTCTGTTATTAAATTTCTATTTGTTGTGGGCACAGGGGGCTTGAGAATTAATGACAAGCGGCTTCTGAACTCTGAAAACAGAATGCATCAGGACATGTTAATTTTGGATGAATTTATTGATAGTTATAAAGCTTTGACTCCAAAGATGTTGATATCTCTAAAGTGGATAAGTAATCGAATGAAAAAACTTCAGTATCTTATAAAATGTGATGATGACTCATTTTTAAGAATTGATTTAATCATACATAATCTTCAAGCTTATGCACCAGCCATGGATGGTCCGGAAATACGTAAATTTATTAACCATCGGGTAACTATTTCATTTAAAATGACATGAGGCTTTTTACACATCATAAGTGATCAAAGTACTTATGTATAAGCTACTAAGGAATCCTAAGATTCCACCCATTTTTATTAAACCCAGCTTGAGTTCCCCATGATTTTACTTTGGGATTATGTACTTAAGGCTCCGGCGACAGCAGCTCGCAATTTCGAGGTGCGATTAGATATTATTTAATTTTATTTCATTTCGGGGAGTTTGTTTGTAAGAATAACTCTAAAGTGACACACATAAATACTGTTCGAACACAAATAATACAATAATATAAGGGAAATGTGCTTGAGTCAGAAATCATTTTGGTATTAGTATGATGATTTCTGACATCTGACATGACCCTTAACTACTGTTTTAACTTCGGCACTTATTCTGTAATTTTCTGTCTGTCTAAAAAATAAATCAAAAATATATGTAGGTAAGTATTTCCATAATAAAAAAATGTTAATAATCAAAGTGAGTGATTTTTTTCAGGAACTTTCACATTATAAAGGTCTATACTGGGGCTATTTCAATGGCAAAGCAAAAGTTTTCAAGAGTGGAAGATGGGAAGAAAAAAAATGGTTTTTGTGTGACCGCTACCTGCCTTATGCTTTAGGAGGAGCATATGTCATATCACGCAATATAGTAGACTTTATTGCTAGGAATGCTGATGAATTCAGGTATTACGAAAGAATATTACTTTATCATAGTATAATAAGAGTAGTAGAGCTTTTTGTGAAGGGCTCGTCCGGGGAAGTACTACCACCACGCCTTTTTCTGCCGCCAAGCAGCAACACTGTGTTTTGGTTTGAAGAGTGTGGTTGCTGGTGTAATTACAGGCACATGAGGCTTAACATCTGTACGCCTCAAGTTGATGGACGCAGGGCAGTGCATCGTAGGGCACGTTCCTATTGTGCATGACCTACGGGGCAATGTTTTGTTTATAGGTGATAGTTACCACTTAACATCAGGTGGGCCATCTGCTTGTTCCATCAGCTAGTTGTATAAAAAAAATATATATATATCTTCAGTAAGTAATCTATCTATAATAAGATAAATAAATCCGAGATGATGAATGATAGAGGAGAGTGGAGGAACCTGTTGTGCCGACCCCACTTAGCGTGGGATGAGGGCAGGAAGATGATGATGAAATAAATATTGGTGGACTTTCCACACAGGACTATCTAGCCCCAAATATATTAGGTAGGTACCAAATATGTTAGGTTATAGGAAAGTATATTACTTTCTTAAGGGTTGAATTGTGGAAAATTAAATTCATTATTTTTGCTATGGTACTACAAAGTTTCATTCATTCACACAAAGAAACATTTATCCCCTATTCCACCCCCTTGGAAGTTGAATTTTAAAAAATCCTTCCTTAGTGGATGCCTACATCATAAGAGAAATACCTACCTATGTGTGCGAAATTTCAAGTTTCTAGCCCTAAGGGTTTGGCCTGTGCATTGATACATCAGTCATACCTCAGTTATATTTATTTTTACATAAAATTTTATATGGAAATGCTTCTGTTATCAGGATTAGGATTGCTAATATTTTATTATTAAGTAGGTACCTATCCTACTAATACCTACCTATAATCGCGAAAGTTTGTAAGTATGGATGGATGGATGGTTGTTACGATCCGGATGAAACTTGGCAGAGAGATAGATTATAGTCTCGAATATCTCTCTTTTTATCCCATAGGAATACCGGTATTTAAATCTACGCGCGTGAAACCGCGGGGCGCAACTAGTCCTACCCTAGGTACCATAAATGTGCATACATTAGGTGTATTTTATTTCAGTCTGTACAACTCCGAAGATGTGTCCATGGGAGTGTGGACGGCATCACTTGATGGAATCAACAGAGTACATGACCTCAGGTTTGATACCTCTGCCACGTCCAGAGGCTGTGCCAACTACATGCTGGTCAGACACAAAGTATCTTCTTCTGCCATGGCTATGATTTATGAAATGCTGGAGTATTCAGATGGAAAGCAATTTTGCATGGAAGAAGGGGTTGACAACTTTTACTTTTATAACTGGACTAGCATGCCTAGTTTGTGCTGTAAATTAGTCACATCTGTGGCCTAATCACGAACGAATTATTCGTTAGTCGCGTAAACGTAATGTATGCCTACTTGTCCCTAAAGCAGAATAGTCGAACGCGTCGAACATCGCTAAGAATATGTTAGTAACACAAGAAATGACAAAATGTATTCGGTGATCAAAAAAAACAGAAACAGCTTCACGACTTTGATCCCCAGGCACGGTAGATATCCCTTCAGATCTCCCAGTAGCCAGTACCAAGTAGGTACTAATTCAAGATTCTTTGAGAATGTCTAAGGGGGGTAGTCAGAGGTACGTCCAAACATTACATTTGGCACATACCCACATTTTGCAGTAGTTAGTTTTCCATACGTGACAGGTTGCAAGCCCATCGCCGCTGTTAGAATACTAACTGGTTTCCTCACGATGTTTTCCTTCACCGTTTAAGAGCACTGGCATTGCGCACATAAATTTTTCGATAGAAAAATCCATTGGTGCACGACCGGATTCGAACCTGCGACCTTCCGATCGGAAGGCGGGGCCACTCCCACTAGACCACCGGTGCTCTACCGGTGATCAACCCATTAGAAAAACAAATTCTATTTTTTGTATATAAAGTCTAGTTAGTTTTTTCTAGTCAACAGTTTTTTAATCATAATATTACTTACACATACATAACTTAGTACATAAATGTTATCACGGGAAGGAGAAACCGGATCTTGCTTAGCCCCATTGAAAGGGCGCAGAGTACCTATAGGTACTATGAAGTTAGTAGGCACCTACCTAAACTTAATTTTCTAGTAGCATTAATTATCTCTCAAAATATTACTACTCTCAAGACTCAATAAATAAATAGAATGATAAACAGTGCATGATTTTTTTATTCCAAATAACATTCAAAAACAAATTAGAAAACATTACATACCTATATTACCTAAATACAATGTTTATTTACATGAATAAAATATAAATGTCCTTTTATGGTCCAAACAAATAAACTATAACAATATAAATGGCATTAAAATAATTCAATATATTATGTACCTATTACTCTCAGGCACCCTCAGACAAGTAGCAATCGTAGAGCTAGTAAACGAAAACAAACAGTGACCAACCAATACCTTACAATGATCACAACATGCATAATGTTTAGTAGGTACTTTCGGTCATATAATACAAATTGCTTTACCAGACAGATTCACTGGCGCTCCCACTATCACATGAAAGTCTTAAAAGCGAAACTAATTGTGATTTTTAGTTTTCACATCCATGTATGTCTGATTGTTATAAAAAGTCGTCCTTGATAGTTCCTCTTTGAAATAGTCAATAGTTCTCTGAAGTCCTTCTTGTAAGGTTATCTGAAATATAAATGCTTAAGTTATAATTTAATAGTATTTCTCTATTACCTCACAACCCTCAAAGGGCCTCACAATAGCGTAACATAGTTAATTACTGCAGAGGCGAAGGTTTCTAGTATGTTCTCTCAGTAGTTTTTTTAAGATTTGAAATCTTGAATAACTTGAATAGGATTCAGTTTAGAAAAATGATTTTGTATCCGACTTCGGTAGTTAAGCACCGAGCAAAGCTCGATCACCCAGATATTCTATGTTTATAACTGGTAACCTGTACATAACTGGTATATTTTCGTGACTGACTGAACACTTCAAAAATACTCATTACTAACTGAATTGTCGACATAATATTTTGGCACGAATTACTTTTGGTTCCCAGTTGAGTTGCGACTTAGCTAAGCCGATATCTGGCCGACGGCGTTGCGGATCGTCTTCGACCGCCGCACCGGTCGCCACCAAGCTGCGGCAGCCAGGGACTAGATTCTTTATTATCACAGCAAATTCTGGAACAATGCACGTTGCTTAAAATTTGCCCTGTCACTATCCTACTAATATTACAAACGTGAAAGTTTGTAAGTATAGATGGATGGATGTTTGTTACTCTTTCACGCCGGAACGGCTGAACGGATCTGGATGAAACTTGGCAGAGACATACATTATAGTCTGGAATAACACAGGCTACTTTTTATCCCGTGGGAATACCGGGATTTAAATCTGCGCTGGTGAAACCGCGGGGCGCAACTAGTCAGCTATAACTTACTAGGTATATCCCCAGACACTGTAGATATCCGCGCCCCTCATTTCTCCTTCAAAAAGGTAGTCGTCAGTTCGTATCCAGTCGTGCTTCAATGCATTTTTCTCGTAGAAAACTATATGTGCGAAATGACAGTGTTCACTTTGCATGTGTAACCCACCTCAGATATCTCCAAAGAATCTTTAGTAACTAAAGATTCTTTGGAGATATCTGAGGTGGGTAAACTAAAGGAACTAAAGTTTAGTTAGTACTTGGCACTAATAGCTGGTTCGCACTGGTCGAGTTGCGAGTCCAGTAGCACCTCCCGCCACGGTACCCCACCATATATCGAGAGAATACGCCTCTCCTTAGGTCATTATGGTAGAGCAGTTGATTTATTAATTTGATGATAACCTCTTTATTCTTTAATGTACATGTACACAGTAAAAATCTGTACTATACTTAAACTTACGTTGTAGCCTTATTGTATTTGTTACAGTACCTACCTTCTATAGTGTGCTCCACAGGATTCCCAATATTTACAGGTAAGGTATAACTAGAAGCCATTAACGCTAGCAGTCCATCAACGAGATCCGAAACGTAGCAGAAGGAGCGAGTCTGCTTACCATTGCCGTACACCTACAACAAAGAAAACATATTTTATTACAAACTTACGCGTTTATAATAGTAGTAGGATAGGATGGACTTAATTAACAAAAACGTGTGTGGACACGTGTGTGGCCATATACTTGCCTGCTACTATCTTTTATGGGGGTGTGCTCAAGAAAACATTACTGTTTAAAAAAAAGCTTACGCTGAATTCCAGAATTAATAATAATAGGTACTGAACTTAGCGCTGACGAACGTGCGGCCACATTTCCGCGCGCACAATTTACAAAATTTGACTAATTTTCCGTACATTGACATCAACTTACAGTTTTCATACTAAGATGATCATGATGTTGATATCTTTGAAAATATTGCATTTCGCGTGTGTGATAGTCACACGTAGCTAAGGTTTTCGTCGTGACCAACCAACCAACCAACAGAAAACGTAGCCATACATGTAATAATTACCTACTTACAGTTATAGTCAAATTCTGAAGTGCCTGCATTACAAAGTTGGACACCACACGTCCATCGGAAACGTGCATCCGCGGTCCATACGTGTTGAAAATCCTGGCTACCCGCACGGAAACATTCTCTTGTTTCGCGTATGAGTAAGCTAAGGTTTCCGACACTCTCTTGCCTTCGTCGTAGCAAGCTCTTGGACCTAAAATAGTAAGAATTACTAAGAACATGATTTTTTAAACACGATAATTTTATAGCAAGATAAAAGAGGCTGGCGAAGAGAAGTGATCTAAATCACAATCCTTTTTCATAGAAGGGAACATTTAGCGCCCGGGCTATAAGTATTGACATCATGACTTACCTATAGGATTAACATGGCCCCAGTAAGATTCGGGCTGTGGATGGACCATAGGATCACCATATACTTCTGATGTACTGGCTATCAAAACTTTTGCTCCAACTCTGCGAGCCAATCCTGGAATTTTAAGATGACATTAACATTCAAAACTACAAGTACCTAAAACAATTTTTATATGATTTATAGTGTTTACTACACTTAAGGAAACCACAAAGATCCCGCTCGGAGAATAGCTTTTGGGACGTCCGATGGCATAGTAGATTCCTTGACCCAAACCATGTAAAGTCACGACATCATCTTGGACTTTATTACTTTATGTTCTTACCTAACATATTAATAGTTCCCAAAGTGTTTGTTTTAATGGTCTTCACTGGGTTTTGCATGTAATGTGGTGGACTTGCTGGACTTGCTAGATGGTAAATTTCATCAGCCTGGAATTGAAAATAATATATATGAATTAATGAAAAATCCTTTTTTGTTCATAAACCATGGCAGATAATAAAGAATCACAGTAAATGAAAGTTACATTAAAGTACAATGGGTGGCCTTATCAGTCAGTAGCAATCTCTTCTAGGCATTATGTTAATAGAATAGGATGAAAAATCTAGAACATACCTCTACATAAAGTGGATTCACAATGTCATGGTGTATCATTTCAAAGTTACGGTGGCCAAACCAGTGTTCTACATTGCGTTTGCGACCAGTAAAGAAATTGTCAACTACAATTACTTCATGGCCTTGCACCATGAGGATATCCACCAGGTGGGAACCAACAAATCCTGCTCCTCCTGTCACCTAAAAATAGCAGATTTTTTTGGAATACAATACTGTTCTAATTGTGATCAAGTGACATTGAAAATAAATATTGGCAGACTTTCCAACATTGATATTCAATATTTGAACCAAGATTATAATTGTAGTTTTCTATAGGTACTTGGATCCAGAATTAAAGATAATTTTTGTCAACAATTTATAGGTACTCACTATTATCCTTTTTCTTTCTTTAACACCTAAAAATTTTACATCTGGATATTTTTCTGGTATACGTCCCTCTAATATAGCCATCTTTTTCTCCAACTCTGCCAACTTTGCCTTGGTTTCTTGGAGTTCTTTCTTTGTAATATCATGGCTAATGCTTTCATGATTGTCCATGTTGATTAATTGTGCATTATTATTTTCCTTAGGATTGTCTCTATATCTCAGGTCTCTGTAGTTGTCAGATATTTTTTGAGGGTGATTCTTGTTGCCGTTGTTTTCTTTTGAGAGAACCACCAAGATTACAAAAAATACTGGAAAAATAATAATTAAAGAAATTTTAACTTTTTAGGTCAGCTACTAGGTGGGTACCGAGATTTATTGTTCTCTCAAACACGTAAATAAATGCAGAGAGCGCAGCACGCGGATTTAACAAACCGGCTTTGCTCGTGCAACATTGATTTTTATCATCTATAACTACATTTTGTAAGCTAATCCATGTTATGTAGGTACCATAGCCTTCACCAATAGTGAATTTGAAATTATTCCATATTGAAGACACAATAAGCTAGTAGAAACTGAAACTTGGCTACTTTATTTCTTCGCATAGAACGAAATCACAATCATCTAGAAAACTTGTAAACATAAATTTCGTACTCACCAACACACACGACGCCAACGACCGCTAATGTCTTCCTAAATTTTAAAGATTGTCTTATCATTGCGGGGCGTAGATTTTTTCTCACATTTCTGTTTTATTTATTAAATTCTGTGCTGGTACACTAACTAACTAACTAACTAACTAAAGGTAGGTAGGTAAAGCACTTGCACAGAACATATATATCCTAGCACTTGGATTGGAAAACGAAAACAGTATTTTCTTTTCTTCTTCTTTCTTTGGTAAAGAGACGTCATTTTGACAGGGTCTAACTTGCTAGTGTCATTTTTTTTAAACAATAGGTAGCTGACAAAGAATTTGAATAGCTGATAGAACAAACCAAGGAATTTAGATACTAAAATTGTGGTCTAAACATACATACATCGGGAATAAGTATTTTGTTTTGGATTCCATAAACCTACTTTATCCAGCGTGGGTAGGTACCCGCTGCTCTATCGGGCGTCAGGAGAACTATTGTAATGCTATTGCCACACTGATCTATCGCGAGTTCCAGTGCCGACCGCGATCGATCGTAAATCACACCGATGATGGACACCGCATTTCAAGGAAACTATGTAATAATTGATTCATTATCATAATTTTTTTAAGTATTCATAATATAAATTCACTTAAGCTTCTCAAGGGATACGCTAGATGCCGTTGTCTAATTTCTATGAAATTCGGTCTTTGCGATCTACGATCGAACGCGGTGCGCACTAAACTCGCGATCGGGGTGATCGCGAGTTTAGTGCGCACCGCGTTCGTTCTGTAATAAATACTTATTATAGTGTGTACTAGTTAGGCTACGCGGTTTCACCCGCGCAGATTTAAATTCCGGTATTCCCACGGGATAAAAAGTAGCCCATGTGCTATTCCAGACTGAAATCTATCTCTCTGGCAAGTTTAATCCAGATCCGTTCAGCCGTTCCGGCGGCGTGAAAGAGTAGGTACCTAACAAACATCCATCCATCCATCTATACTTACAAACTTTCGCGTTTATAATATTAATATGTTGGGAAGTAGGACTAGCTGCGCCCCGCTGTTTCACTCGGGTAGTTTTAAATCCCGGTATTCCCACGGGTTAAAAAGTAGCCTACTTATGTGCTATTCCAGACTATAATACATCTCTGTGCCTAATTTCATCTAGATCCGTTCAGCCGTTCTGGCGTTATTGAATAACAAACATCCATTCATCCATACATC
Source organism: Plemyria rubiginata (assembly GCA_963576535.1). Classification (NCBI taxonomy): domain Eukaryota; kingdom Metazoa; phylum Arthropoda; class Insecta; order Lepidoptera; family Geometridae; genus Plemyria; species Plemyria rubiginata. The sequence continues at coordinate 6,841,162 of OY754908.1, read as the reverse complement.
CATACTTACATACTTTCGCGCTTATAATATTAGTAGGATTACCAGATCCAGTACATCCATAACATCCAGTACATACATAAGGCAAGTTACAAATCATCAACATCAGCCTAAAAAAGTCCACTGCTGGACATAGGCCTCCCCTATACATTTCCTGGAAGAACGATTCACTAAATAAAATCATGGAAAAACTAGTACCTACTACCTATCTAGGTACCTACAAAAAAGTCAAGGAAGCAGGCTATAGTTTCTAATCTAAATGAAAACAATAGGTACCTACATACTATGTTTTCCTTATAATAAATATTTGGTATTATTGTTCAACTGTCTTTGTTTACCATGATCTTTAAAATTATTTTGTTTCCTTGTTGGCGTGAGTTATTTTCAAGAAAGTAGTTTCCAAGGTATAATTAAGGTTATCTCTTCTTAATTTGTAGGTATTACCTACCAACATTATTTAATGACCTTTAGATATACTATACAGACTATACTAGACTAGACTTTATATACTATAGAGGTCAGTGACATTATTGTAGGTACCTACGTACCTATACCTACTAATCCAAAGAGGTTTATTACACAAGGTTTTAACAATACCATAAATCAGAGGATTGGTAGGAAGGTACTGGTATGTACCATCATGTTTAATACTAGGTCCTGGCTTTTTTATTTTTGACACTTTACACGAGCGCGAACTGCTCTATCCGGTTGATCCGAGAAAAGACCATCCACCCCAGCAGCAAAATATGCATCCAATTCTCCGAGCAAGTCTCCGAGCGCAGCTGGAGAGGGATCTTCGCTCTGAAACTCTTTCGGGAGGAAGGAATTTTCCGCTCGGAATGTGTAGGGATGAACTCTCAGGTTTACTGCATGGGCGTCTTCCACAAAACTAGTAACCGCTCCCAGTCTATTATTTTCGTCTCGAGGAATGATGTAGCTCTTATCGGGCCCTACAGCAGATGCGTACTTCGCTACCTCCTTCAAACCCTCCGCTGTAGCCATATCTCCGTAAGTCAGGTTTGAGCCTCGGACTACCTGATCAAACGGCTGTGCCGACTTGTCATCAAAAAGCTGAAGCAGCTTCAAGTTTGTGATATTACTAAGTTCCTTCAAGTTGCTTATTTCGAAAGACTGAATGTAGACAGGGTCACTGGATCTCCAGTAATTGTTAGTCAAAAAAGTTATTACTACCGGCCATTCCATGGACAGGCCAATACGCTGGAAGTGGGTACTGTGTTTTATCTCCGGATAGATACCAACCACTCGACCTTGGCTTCGCTGTATACTTTTGACGAGTTGTATAATTTCTTGGAAAGTGGGTATTTCAAATGCGCCGTTCATGCGTGCGTTGCCTGGTCTGATTTCAGGAATACGCTCTACGGCGCGCAGTGTCTTCAGCTCCTTGAGTGTAAAGTCCTCTGTGAACCAGCCGGTCAGCTCCTGACCGTCAACGGTCTGGGTTCGGCGCCGAGATTCGAACTCAGGATGTTGCCCGACGTCGGTAGTCTGACTGATTTCGTTTTCATGTCTGGCGACCAGATATCCATCCTTGGTCATGACGAGGTCCGGCTCCACATAGTCAGCTCCCATTGTAATGGCGAGTGCGTATGATCCCAAGGTGTGCTCAGGTGTATAGCCACTGGCGCCACGATGACCGATCACCACTTGGCTGCATAAGTCCTGGTTCAATATCTTGGGACAAGCGGCGGCGTTGTTTGATTTCGGGATAGGCTCAGATTTTGATAAAAGACTCATCCCGATTACACACAGAGTTAGTAAAAAATTCATTCTTCTGATTTTCCTGAAACGGGAAAACAAAGCAATAAGCATTAGGCGAAGCCGCTACGAGCTACATCTAAAGGTCTACGAACCTCTACTAGTCTACGAGAATATCTACGAATTGGTAGGTAAATTAAGTCACGCATTTTGTTGTTTTTGTGTCTGTCTATAGCTAGAAACTAAAAGATATAAAATCACTAAACCCGTTTTCGAAAAATCGCAAGCAACTATTTTGTGTGCAATCACATTGCGCACAGTTTAGTAAAAAAATCATTTTGATCGATACAAGTTTTTCTACTTAAAAGTTTGCTTTTCTAGTTTTCGTACATAAGCAAACTTCTGAGTAGGAAAACTTGCATCAATCAAAATGTAATTTTTACCAAACTATGCGCAATGTGATTGCACACAAAATGGTTGTTTGCGATTTTTCAAAATTGGAATTTGTGATTTTATATCTTTGAAAATGTCGAATCGTGCGAGCGAGAGAAATGTTAACGCCTTAAATTTCTTATTCTGGAAACACATTATTATTTTTTATTTATAAATCGAGCAAGTTTATCTGTAATTAGTAGTCCCGTGCGGGGACAATTACTAACGCACTGCATCTGAACAAATTATCACTCATTATTGAACATTAAACGGATAATATGATACTTTTTTAGTATGTGTCATGATACCATTATCATACGTTGCGCGAGCATAAGTTGCGCCCCGCAGTTTCACCCGCGCAGATTTAAATCCCGGTATTCCCACTGGATCAAAAGTAGCCTACGGGCTATTCCAGACTATAATCGAACTCTCTGCCAAGTTTCATTCAGATCCGTTCAGCCGTTCCGGCGTGAAAGAGTAAGGCCCTTCTCCCATTACGATACGCCCGCGCGACTCTAGTCTCGGAGACTAGTCGCCGCGAAGTATCTCACATACATTTATATGGAGACTCTCACACTACGATACTGGTATTCTACGCGTTCGCGACTAGTCTCGCGATACCCGCCGTGTTGGTCGCTTGTGCGTCGCGTCTCGCGCGTTTCGACAAGATGGCGGCGGAGCAAGAAACAAATATTAAGTTTGTACAAGAAATTGAAAAACATGCTTGTTTTTATAACTACAGATTACCTGAATAGGTACATGCGAAAAAATATAATAGACAAGACAAGAAGAAGTGCGGCTACAAAAACTCTACAATGTATGTTTCTTTCAATATATGGATGAATCCAGTATGTTCTACTCTTGCGTTGACGTCTTCTATTTCTATAAAACAGAAAAACTGCAAGAGCTTCTTCGTCACTGGAGGGAGTCGCTCGACATAACGTCCGTCTACAAAAAACGAGTTTGCACAAATGATGAATTTAGTAATTTTTCAGTAGCATAATATGCGAGCGTCGGGTAGCGAACATGTATACAACTAATATTATACTCGAGTATCGTACCCTACAAGTATCGTAATGGGAGAAGGGCCTTACAAACATCTATTCATGCTGAGTGGTGGCCTTTTTTGTCATCAAACAAATTGTAAAAGTGTTTTAAAAAAATTATGAGATAAAATAAACAATTTTCTATTCTATTCTATTCTATTCTATTCTATTCATCATCCATCCATACTTACAAACTTTCGCGTCCTCTCGATATATCCCTTTTTGGTTGGAGGGCTACTAATTCTATTTTTAAATTAATATATAGGGGTACCTACCTACAAATAATTAAACAAGGTAAGCATAGGTTACACACAATCAATAGGTACCTAAGCGACGACCTACTTTCTTTTCTTTTAATTGCATCCAAAAAGCTGTCCTACTATGCCTTCTTTTAATACGTGGCCTTGTGTAACTTCCACCAACCAAGTACTTATGTAGGTACCTATTGCAAAGAACATTTTAAATCAGGTAAAATATGCCAATTTTGAGGCTAAATAATTTAGAATATTCGTATGATAATTTGCTTCGCGTGGTCGCGTGGAACTGGCACCTAGAGTCACCTAGTTTTAAGACATTTCAAAGTGATCCTTGTTATTACACTGAATAAATATAATGTTGACTTTGACCTCAAATAAATTATACGATACCCGTAGCGCCCTGCGGTTTCACCCGCGTAGTTTTCAATCCCGGTATTCCCACGAGATAAAAAGTAGCCTATGTGCTATTCCAGACTATAATCTATCTCTCTGCCAAGTTTTATCCAGATCCGTTTAGCCGTTCCGGCGTGAAAGAGTAACAAACATCTATCCATACTTACAAACTTTCGCGTTTATCATATTAGTAGGATGATCTGAATAACCTATAATCTAGTAGGTATAATTCATATCTATGTTAGCCAACTTAGGTATGTCACATTTACCTAACGAAATGGCTAGCTAGTAGGTAAGTAGAGTTAGGTAATCGTGACAAAGACATTCTAGGTAATATTTTATTCTACCGATACATATAAACAAAAAAATATTTTTTTTTATAGATAAAGAGACTGGTATATATAATTACAATATAGATAATTACAACTAATAGTTACAATTGTTTACAAAATATACAAAATACATACTCGTATGAAACAGTTGAGCTATCTGCAGACCGTTGCAAACGGTCTATAGATAGCTCAACTGATCCAAACCAGTGCCAGTCGGAAGCGTACCCAAGACACTGGCTGCATTGCCACGCTGAATGGCAATACTAATGCGAATAATAAATAATAATAAATAGTGTGAGTACCTGAAACTGCGCTAAAGAGCACTATTTAGAAGCGAATTTATTTAACTAGTGTAATTGATTAAATCTTCGACGTTCATTATACTTATTATAATAAAACTTTTTACTAACCTTATAAACACACTTTTTATGAGAATATCAACACTATAACACTATTAAAAGCATAGAAATATTTTACTATTTTCTTTATTTCTAGAACCAATAAGATAAATATTAGGCATGCTACACCAGCCTACATTTGAGTACAACTGAGTGTTTAGCTCAAGTAACTTCGTACAGGTGTCGAGTAAACTGTTGAGGAAACCACAACAAGGTTACTATCATTGACAAAGTTACCTACCCACTTGAGGAAATAGTGGAACGGAATTTTTATGCAAATTACCGACTTATTTTTAAACTCGCCTCTATCATTCAATTCCTTCCGATCCTAAGGTCGTGGGTTCAAAACCGGTCATGCCCAATGAGTTTTTCTATTCAAAAATTTATGTGCACAATACCAGGTACTTACTCTCAAACGGTGAAGGAAAACATCGTGAGGGAACTGGCATGTTTCAAGTGCTCGAAAGGAGCCTCATAAACGGGGACTTGCAATTCCCTATACACATATACACATTTATACCTAATGATAATGATATTATGCTATGAGATGGATGAGTGATAATGAATGAAAGAGCGATAGATACCAAGCCGAGTTTGGCGCCTGTTCTTCTCGGTGTTGGTCGCGTGGAACTGGCACTATAGTCACCTAGTTATATTATAAGACGGTTCAAGATGGTCCTTGTGATTTTATTGAATAAACATATTTTGACTTTGACTTTCAGTGAAAGTTAAACGACCGCTCAATGCCAATGAGTGTTTGCAACTGATTTATTATAATTAATTGAAATACTATGTATGCTACACAATGATTACGCGCGTAGTACTCAAAATCCTTTCACCACAGTTTCAACAAAATGATGATCATCACTAGACCCGACATAGTCATAGGTGCGCTTCGAGGAATAAAAACTAAACATTATTTCCTACTAAATGAAGCGCACCCGAACGGGTGCGCTTAGAGGTAGTACTTAGGTGCGCTTCGTCCGGTGCGCTTCATTTAGGTGCGCTGCGCTTCAAGCAATGCCCCATCTCAGAGATAGTGAGATGGGGCATTCCTCGAACCGCACTTAAATGAACCGCACCTAGGCGAAGCGCACCCGCTTCGAAGAAGTACTTGGGTGCGCTTCGCCGGGGCATTCCTCGAACCGCACCTAAATGAACCGCACCTAGGCGAAGCGCACCCGCATCGAAGAAGTACTTGGGTGGGCTTCGCCTAGGTGCAGTTCATTTAGGTGCGGTTCGAGGAATGCTCCGCTTCGCCTAGGTGCGGTTCATTTAGGTGCGGTTCGAGGAATGCCCCGATATATAGCGTGTAACGGAAGGGGGTATCAACCCTGAAGGAGGTGAATGTGCTCATGAAACTCAACAACTTTCCCCAAAGAACATAGGTCGAAATATGAAAAAATAATTTGGCCCTCCCATATAGTAAATCAATCAGCTGGTAGTCAGTTTTGTAAGGGAGGGCCAAATTTTTTTTTCATATTTCGACCTATGTTCTTTGGGGAAAGTTGTTGAATTTCATGAGCACATTCACCTCCTTCAGGATTGATACGCCCCTTCCGTTACACGCTGTAGTTCTGTTCGTATATGTACCAAACAAACCTTTAAAAGACAGTTTGAAATAAGAAGTAAAAGATATGATGACAGTAAATTGATAACGATTTTTATCTTTGTACTGCTGTTATGTTGTCGATGATTATCACACCTATACTTATGGACCTTTTAGTTACCCACTTACTCCATTGTCGCCATAGATTATAATAATAATATATAATAAGATTTGTAACTCAAGTTTGTATATTGGCCCTAAAACAGGAATTGATTTTTATAAGCATTGTTTAAAATTAGACCAAAACACACATAAAAGCACGGACCTACTTAAGTTAGCTGATAAGTAGGTACATTAACATACACGTAACTAATCTATCAATAGATTTTTTCGTAATGATAGGTACCTAATACCACAGCCTTCTGAATACGCGCCGTCCACACATTTCTTACGTGATTTTACCATTTTTAACTTGTCTATAAGCACGGTCCTCGAACGCGAACAGAAATATCAGGTTGTTCCGAGAATACACCATCGATGCCTGTAGCGAGGAATGATCTCATTTCGCTGCTAAAGTCTCCAAAATCCGCTGGGGAGCCGTTGCTACGAAACTCAGCTGGTAAGAAAGAATTCTCTGCCCGAAAAGTATAAGGATGCACCTTCAGTTCTGCTGCATGAGCATCGGTCACGAAACTGGTGACTTCTCCCAGCCTATTGTTTTCATCTCGGGGAATGATGTAGCTTTTATCTGGACCCACAGCAGTCGCATACTTGGCAACGTCTCTAAGTCCTTCTGCAGTAGCCATGTGCCCATACGTGAGAGTTTTCCCTATTTGCACCTGATCGAACGGCTGCAGAGACTTGTCGCTGTCATACAGCTGAAGCAGCTTCAGATCACTGTACTTCTTCAGCTCCACCAAGTTGGTAACTTCAAACGATTGGATGTAAACAGGATCTGAAGACTTGTTATAGCCGTTGTTTTTAAAAGTATCTACCACAAGACGCTCCAACGGCAGCTTCAGACGATGAAAATGCGAACTGTGCTTGATTTCTGGATATATTCCAATGACTCGCTTCTGGCTCAGCTGTAGACCCTTGACGAGATCGATGACTTCCTGAAAAGTGGGTATTGTGAAGGTACCATCCATGCGTGCATTGCCCGGTCTGAGAGTGGGGATCCTTTCGACAGCACGAAGTGTTTTTATTTCTTGCAGTGTAAAGTCTTCCGTGAACCAGCCGGTTATTTCTTTTCCATCTACTGTTTGGTTTCGGCGGCGCACAGTGGGTGAAAATTCGTAGTTGCCTTTCATAGGATTTTTGAAAAAAAATCTTCCTTAATTGGGGGATTTAAGTAAACAGATTTGTTACAAAACTCAAAACATTACATAATTTTGTCGTTACGCGACTTTTTTGCGGTTAAACACCATGTAATACGAGTTTGTGTGTTTCAAATGTATGAAAACGAAATTTGTTTTCATCATAACTTTTTTTTGTATTCGAATGTAAAGCTGATACTTTTAGGTATTATAGTAGAACTTGTAACAAAGCTATAAAGCTTTCGATCTTAATCTGGAACGGACCGCTTCAAAAGATATGATTTTTACAAAAATGCCAGTTTTAGTGGTATTCATGTATGGGGTAATGTTCTACTAAGTTCGAGTTTGATCAAAAATTATGGTCATTATTATTATTTGATAGGTATCTAATCGCTTTTTAATGACTTTTGACCTTTTATCTAACCGATAAAAAACAAAACTATTCAAATATAATTATGCAAAAGTGATATTTTGAATTACGATCATAGTTTTTACTTTTTCGATCACTTACGTACTATCTTGTTATTGATTCCCCTTTATTTATGTAGAGCCTTACCTAGAGACCACCATTACTGTCCCTGTCTTCAATACGCATTGTGTGGTAAATTATTTTTGATTTACTCGTTCGGGTGATTAGGGTCAGTGCTTGACAAAACAGGTAATTTGAATGATTAGGCTCTTTGTTTATTGAGTGCAGGTACTATTTTTAGGTACCTAGATGGCTTTTACAGGTACCATGGGTTCTTGTTATGGAATACTAATTAATGATTCCTGATAACGCATTATTAGATTTTAGTTTTATAACTAAAATTAAGTTTTAGACTATAAATACTGAGAGTTCCTAAATTTCATTTCACTTTTGGCTACCAATTAGTACCGAAACGTTCTCTTTACCTTAATTCTAATTTGCTCAGTATGGAAGGACTAGTGTCAAATCTTGTCATTTTTGCACTTATGAGGCAAAATTCATTCAGTGCACACGTTTTGTTTGAAAAAGTGTTAGCTTCAACTCTTAGCAGCAACTCAACATTCAACAATTTCGAAGTGAACAACTCTCATGTCCTCGAGATAGACATGAAGAAGTCTCGGTAAGTGAATGTATAGTAACAACACCAAAAAAATTAATGGAATTTACTGTGCCTGAAAGTGTATCTGTGTCGACATCAACCTCTACATTTACTCCACGAAAAGAATTTGTTGACTTACATCCATTACAAAAAAGAAGGAGAACTGAAGATGTTCTCGCCAATTATGACTTTGACACTCTTTACTTCGCTTTAACCAAGAAAGCTGAAATAGAAAAAAAAATGACTTAGCTGAATTATTAAAGCATTTACAAAAACACCCTGAGAATGCATCAATCTTTCGATCTTGCATTAAGTCGAACAACCGAACCTGCTCTGCAGATAAGGCACTGGGCTTGACAACATCACTGAAGTTATCAAAATGGCAATAGGTACATCACCTTAAAGCAAACAACAAGAGATATGGGAAGTGATATTTTTCCATCTTATGATGCTCTAAAGACCGAGAAAATAGAGTGCTATGTAAAAAAAGAAGACATGGTTATAACTGACACCGAAGTTAAACTCAAACTGCAATCTATTTTAGATAAAACTGTCAACAGACTTTGTAAAACGGTGGAAACTGAATCTGGCAGTAATTACACTCTGGTCAGTAAGTGGGGATTTGATGGCGCCTCTGGACATAGCAACTACAAACAAAAAATAGAAGGCGATGATTCAAGTATTTTCATGTGTTCATTTGTACCATTAAGACTACTGAAAGAAAACACTGATGACGTTGTTTGGGAAAATCCTAAAGCATCCTCAACATTTTATTGTCGGCCAATATATTTTAAATTTGCCAAGGAAAATGATTTAAATATAAAAGAAGAAATGGCGTCAATAGAAAGCAAAATTACTGTTCTACAGCCGAGTGTTGTTGATAATGCCAGCATTAAACACAAACTTCACATGACTATGATCGATGGCAAGATAACATCTCATCTTTCTGATACATCAACATCGACATGTGATATCTGCAAAGCTAAACCCACCGAAATGAATGACATCACAATGGTATCACAGAGACACCAATCTGTCGATATCTTTAAGTTTGGCCTTTCTACTCTACATGCACGTATTAGATGCATGGAATGTATTTTGCATATAGCTTACCGTCTTGACTTCAAGAAATGGCAAGCAAAAGGAGACGACAAGAAAAAACAATTGGCCGATAGGAAAAAGGATATCCAAGACAAATTTCGGGAGGAAATGGGGCTACTTGTGGATGTTGTGAAACAAGGTGCAGGCACTACCAATGATGGAAATACTGCTAGAAGATTTTTCGCAAATCCGGATATTACTGCGCGAATCACGGGTGTAGATATAGAGTTAATTAAAAGCTTAGGCGTAATTCTTCAGGTAATATCTTGCGGAGAGTTTGTTGATGTGGAAAAGTTCTGACAATATTGTGCTTCAACAGCTCAAAAATATGTTGAGCTCTATGCATGGTACTATATGCATTCAAGCGTGCATAAATTACTCATACATGGAGCGGACATAATTGAACACAATAACTTTATACTATCTCTGAAGAGGCATCTGAGGCTCGAAACAAAGATTTTAAGCATTCCAGAGTGTTTCAGTCACGTGAAATTAGTAGAATTGCAACAAATGAGGATATTATCCATCATTTAATGATATCATCTGATCCCTATATCTCTAGTTTTAGGCCTAAAATAAACCAACTTCGTTTACCTATTTCAGATGAAGCTAAATTGTTATTGATATTAACTTCTAGGGTAGATTAAAGAAAATATAGAATTTGTAGATAGTAGGAAACTTGTGTGACTCCGACCACTCCTTGTCTTTTCTTTGTAAAGCATCAAATCATTTGTTTATTAAATCGTTGTTATATTTAGTTGTTTCTGTTGTAAGTTATTTATATAGGTAGTTAGTATTTCTGTGATAGTTGGTAAAGTTGTGAATTGCATGTCGCTTATTGGTGCTTTTGTTTTATTTATTGTATATATATTAGAGTTATAAGATTAATAATAAGTCCGCTTCATTGTATATAGCAGTTGTAAATAAAATATTACTTTTTTAAATAGTTTTTTTTTCGATATAATATGACCTTGATCACCCTAATTAATTAAACCAAATATTTTGTCATACCTAGTGGAACAATAATGAGTAGGTTTTGAATACAGTTATAGGTTTAAGTGTAGTTGTTAGTCGTAATTCAAAATATCACTTTTGCATAATTGTATTTGAATAGTTTTGTTATTTATCGGTTAGATAAAAGGTCAAAAGTCATTAAAAAGCGATTAGATACCTATCAAATAATAATAATGACCATAATTTTTGATCAAACTCGAACTTAGTAGAACATTACCCCATACATGAATACCACTAAAACTGGCATTTTTGTAAAAATCATATCTTTTGAAGCGGTCCGTTCCAGATTAAGATCGAAAGCTTTATAGCTTTGTTACAAGTTCTACTATAATACCTAAAAGTATCAGCTTTACATTCGAATACAAAAAAAAGTTATGATGAAAACAAATTTCGTTTTCATACATTTGAAACACACAAACTCGTATTACATGGTGTTTAACCGCAAAAAAGTCGCGTAACGACAAAATTATGTAATGTTTTGAGTTTTGTAACAAATCTGTTTACTTAAATCCCCCGATTAAGGAAGATTTTTTTTCAAAAATCCTATGAAAGGCAACTACGAATTTTCACCCACTGTGCGGCGTGATGCGTACTCCGGACGTTTTGCAACATCGGTGGTCAGACCCAGTTCGTTATCGTGCCGGGTGACTAGCTGACCATCTTTGGTTATCACGAGATCCGGTTCTATGTAGTCTGCACCCATTAATACGGCGAGAGCGTAGGCAGCCAGGGTATGCTCTGGGATATAACCACTGGCGCCGCGGTGAGCGATTACCACCTGCTTGCAGAGATCAGACTGTCTCTGAGTAGTTGACTCAATAATTTCACTAGTTGGCGCAGATAAAACGGTACGCAGCGCAACAATTAATAATAAATGAACGACTATGTTCGGCATTTTTGTTAGTCTAAAAATTTACACATGTGCCACAATTTTTAATTCGATAAATCATCAAAATGCCTATAATATTTAATTATTGTAAGACAAATCAAGTTTACACTGGCATTATGCTAGGCTAAATGAGAATCCTGATTAAATTGATCAATTTACACAAGTACTGTTGCTAAGAAAAAATATTAGTACATAAATAGTAGAATAAATTTTATATATAGTATATATAGTCCTCCTCATCGATTTCGATGACGGCGACCCCAACTAAAATAACTAATTTTTCCAAGCATGAGCCCTAATGTGAAAAAAAAAAAAAAAATATATATAAATAAATATATAGAATAAATTTTATGCAGTGTATTAAGTATGAATACTAAACTTGTTTATATGACATATTATTTACCTATGTTATAGTACCACAGACAAATAACATATCAATCATATATAACATTATATATCATTTGTTCTACACGTTTGAGATTAGATGATACTTTAGTGTTTATTCGTTGTCTTGTCTATTCGACTGTACCTACCCAAGATAATGCTTTGAGGTCAGCTCTTTCGGGTCAACTGTTTACGGCGCGATTTCTTTGATACCTAACAATTTATTTACTTACATATTTTAAGTATATATTAAAATGTTTAATTTGGACTATAAATATTTGGACTATGAATATTTGCACTATAAGTTGAACATCGTTACTTTATTTTCTATTTTCAAGCAAGTTATTTAAACTAGTAGTTCGCCCCGAACTGAGATCTCGTGACGCGACGCGAACGCTTCGAAAATTTAAGTAAGTGGTAGTTAGAGGCAAGTCCAAACATTGTGTATGGATTTGTCTCTGGCTGCCACCTACATACTAAGTATGGTAACCAAGTTTCAACTGAATTGGCCTATTTATTGAAGAGTTCCGTTGAACAGACCCTGGCTCCATCATCAGAACAGGTTGCTATCACCGTTTGATGATAACTAAGTACCTTCTTAATTTATTTTCAGTAAAAAAAATATTAAAAAGCAAAGAAACTGGTTGACCAGTAGAAAAACCTTGATGTCAACGAAACTCTTAGATATGGGAGCTCTTGGGTCGTTGGTTATCTCAATTTACTTTTTTTGTTGTATCTCAAAAAGCGCGCATCCTAGAAAAAAAATAAAAATGGTTTTGGAATGTTCAAACCAAGCCCTTTCATATGACATGTAATTTAATTTTTTTGTGTAACTTTTTTAATTTTTGCCCCTTTAAAAAACCCCATATTTTAATAACCCCTTATCCGATTTTACTCATATACTTACCAGTAAATTTCTCAAGTACAAGCTATCCACTTACCAAATTTCATGCAGATTGGATAAGCGGTTCTCAAGTTATAGTCGGACAAACATTCAAACATACATACATACATATATACATACATACATACATACATACATACATACATACATACATACATACATACATACATACATACATACATACATACATACATACATACATACTTACATACATACATAAAACGCCAAATCGCCCAAGTTGATTGTAAGATCTTAGCTCGCTTCGCTCACTCGATCAATAAACATGCATAATCAATTACAAATAAGTAAGATAGTGAATGTATACAATAAAGTAGTCTAATCGTCTAACCCCCGGTTTCTGAGAGCGCGATCAACACTAGTCGGCTGTCAATTCACTAGCTATATCTCTATCTAATTTGAAAAAAAAGCTGAAATAGCAAGTTACTTGACTGCCGATGAGTGTTAATCAAGCTCTCAGAAACCGGGGATAAAGTTTTCATTTTATTAATCTCGCAATAATACAACACACATAGTCTAACATACCTCAACTTATTTATTTAACATTTTACTAACTTACAGTTTTCAGTTATCTTGCATGTACTTACATAATATGTAGGATGTTTTATTTTAATTCAGTAACTGTTTTTTACATGCCTACAGGCTTTTCACATCTAAATATATATAACTCAAAGGTGACTGACTGACTGACATAGTGATCTATCAACGCACAGCCCAAACCGCTGGACGTATCGGGCTGAAATTTGGCATGCAGGTAGATGTTATGACGTAGGCATCCGCTAAGAAAGGATTTTGATCAATTCTACCCCCAAGGGGATAAAATAGGGGATAAAAGTTTGTATGAGATTTTCAAAGTAAATGAGCGCGAGCAAAGCCGCGGGATCAGCTAGTCTGGTAAGTCGGTTGATTACTTGCTGTCTTATATTATTGTTATTATGTAGGCTTTCTTTGTCTAAATCTGCCCTACTCGACATGTTCCGCGCGCGCGCAACATCACATCTGGTTGATCCGTAAACGCACCATCGATCCCGGCGTCGAAGAAAGCTCTCAACTCCCCTATACTATCTCCAAGTGACTCTGGTGACGCATCTGTACTAAGGAATTCCACTGGTAGAAAGTAGTTCTCAGCTCTGAACGTGTACGGATGCACCTTCAAGCCAGCAGCGTGCGCGTCTGCTACGAAACTTGTGGGGATCCCGAGTCTATTGTTCTCATCACGGGGTATTATATAGCTCTTATCAGGGCCAACCGCATATGCATACGTTGCAATCTCTCGTAACCCTTCCGCAGTAGCCATATCACCATAGGTAACTGTAGTACCGAGCACAGCTTGGTCGACCGGCTGTGCTTGCTGTCTTGCACTAAACAGTTGAATCAGACGTAAATCAGTCAAATCGCTCAGTTCTTTCAAGTTGCTGATCTCGAAGGACTGAATGTAGATTGGCGCTTCAGGCCCAAGGTAGCCGTTACTATGTAAAATATCTACTAGCGGCTTCTCCATTGCCAAACCCAGCTGTTGAAAATGAGTACCATGTTTGATCTCAGGGTAGATTCCAATGCGTCGTCCCTCACTGATCTCCATGCCTTTGGCCAAGTCAATGATTTCTTGCATCGTGGGAACGTCGAAAGCATCATCCATGCGGGCATTTCCTGATCTCAATTGTGGAATGCGTTCAATTGACCGCAGAGTTTTGATCTCTTCCAGTGAGAAATCTTCAGTGAACCATCCAGATACGTTAAATCCATCAACGGGTTGAGTTCTATAGCGGGAAGAAAACTCCGGATGTTGAGCGACATTCGTCGTGAGTCCTAGCTCGTTGTCGTGTCTGGCTATGATATGTCCGTCGCTGGTCATTACTACATCTGGTTCGATGTAATCTGAACCCATGGTGACAGCTAGCGCGTATGCGCCAAGCGTGTGCTCTGGCACATACCCGCTGGATCCTCTATGTGCGATCACAAGAGGCTGGCAAAACTGAGCGTCGTAGTCAATGGTGTCAGAGGTGGTGCCTGTGTTTCGTATGACTACGAAAGCAATTACTCCACTGATGCCGCCAATGCATGCCAATACCAGCACCCAAAGTATAGGACTCCGGGCGTTCATGATTTTGAATCTGAAACAATAATGTTAGGGTAAACATTACTAAAACTTTTTGTCAGCATTTCATAAAATTATGCTTTAGGTATTCATAGCAGTATTTGCAGTACCTACTGGGTTCGACTTATATTTTAAACCCAATCCCTTGTGTAAAACATTAAAATCTTCTTAAATATATATAACTCAAAGGTGACTGACTGACTGACATAGTAATCTATCAACGCACAGCCCAAACCACTGGACGGATCGGGCTGAAATTTGGCATGCAGGTAGATGTTATGACGAAGGCATCCGCTAAGAAAGGATTTTGATCAATTCTACCCCCAAGGGGATAAAATAGGGGATGAAAATTTGTATGAGATTTTCAAAGAAAACGAGCGCGAGGAAAGCTGCGGGATCAGCTAGTTTGTATATAAAATTCAAAAGTTGAAATTAGTAATCTTTGGATTGAAAACTTACCGTTTATTTTCTTAGCTATTGTTTTTAAAGTTTATTTTAATTTTGACCTTTGAATCTAATATTTTCGACCCTGTTCGTAGCGGGAAATATTAAACACTGAAACTCCTAAATGCGATAGCTTAATGATATAATGATATAAGTAATAAAAATAATACATGGGGGGATTAACTCTGATAAGATTACTTTTATACAGAAACAAGTACCAAGGGATTTAACTGTCGTGCAATAGAACTACTGTACTGTCTATTGCATTTACAATATCATACATAATAGAATTAAAAGAGAGAAATTGACCAAGAATAACATATTTATTGTTTACGTTTATAGGTACCTACTTACATATGTACAAAATGTTTAATACTAATTTGAATCGAACACTTTATCTATACCACACAAGGTGTATATAATGTACTGTTTCTAAAAAAACATGTTACTCGTATCTACAGTTGTGATTCCGGTTCATTAAATGGTTCCTATCCAAAAAAACCATTGATCTTTGTTAAGTTAATACGTCCTTATGTTACTTTTTAATACTTCCCACCGAAAAAGACAAAATGAAATAGGCATGTTTGACATTTTTTTTTATCCGTTTTCGAAGGAAAGTTGAATTTTGTATGAACACGTGTTGTAGTTTGGGCAGAAAGACCTATTTTGATAAGAGTCTATAAGAATGACCAAGGCCAAGGAAAACCAAACAATTATTCCGTTAGATCTAAATAAAAAGATTTAATCAAAACAAACGTGCATCCCCAGGCATATTTTTTCTCCCCATGTTGACATAAGGACTAACGCTAGGGTTGTCAAATTGTAATGTAAAACGGCAAAGAAAATTCGAATTCTGCTGAAAATAAAAAAAATATATAAATCATCAGATTTTTATTGTTAATTTAGATTAATTGTATGTTATGATTTGGAAAAAAAACAGGTGGCTAAATTTATTAGAAAAATTTAATAGAATATTGAGTTATTGTTTGTTAAATAGCTCAACTCCTGTTATTAACTGTAAACATAACTGAATTTTGTAGGTAGGTATCTATTGTAAGCATTTGGTAAGTAGGTACTCATAGGTACCTAGCAATTAGAACATTCTTTGATATGTGATCATTAATTTTATTAGCTTCATACTTAGTATAACTAATGCGGTTTGAAATAATGGTGCCAATTCTGTTGTTTAATTTTCCTAACTTAACTAAGTTCGAAGCACTAAAAATATTGCCGTCCCTTTCTAAAAGACCGAAACAACAAGGACGGCGAAAATTTTAGAGCTGTCAGATTAAATTTAGGATAATGCAACAACAGAATCGACACCATTATCTCAACTAAGTAATTAAAGCCTAATTTAATACCACATCACTACATTCTCAGGGATCTCAAGGTCCTTGACGTGGACGATATCGATCGTGATTATATTATAAAAGTAAATCTAATTATTTTTTTCTGAGGAATAAAAGGAATTTGCAATAGTCCTATTGATATGTAATATTTTATTGCCTAAGATAACAATAATATGACTTTACCTACACGAAGCATACACGTTAAAAGATAGTGAAATTTGAGAAGGCATGACTTGTTTTCGTGTCTCTTATCTTTCATGAAGATTGGGTGCCATGCTGTTAAAATTGGGGTTTGATGGATAAGTGGATGAAAACATGATGATATCGTATTAACCATGACAAAGTTTTTTTATGTTAATTACCAAAAATGGGGAAGACGGAGGTATTGCGATAGGAGGTGATACAGCAAGCATATTAAAATCCTCTGCTTTTTACTTTAGTATTATTTAATGATTATTTTGAAGTAAGTATTGTAATCCGTCATATATATGGTTCTAATAAGATAGCGTAAGCACACTTTGGCAAACTAGTGTGTCGACAATATTTTACGAGAAGAACCTAACCTATACACCTAAAGTTTTGCAACGGTCTCCAGATAGTAAGTACAACTGTTTTATATGTATTTTTACATTTTGTAAATACTTGTATTAAATGTAATTTTTACACACAATAAAAAAATTGAGATCATAATACATTTATGTAGAACAGGCACAGTTGTTTGCACACTGCAACCGCCCGGTTGCAGTGTGCAAACAAAGTGACAACCCTACCAGAGCGGATCCCTTTACTCCCTGAGATATTCCTTTATTCGTTTTTTCCACCTACCCCCGGATCTCTAATCCCAATCGAATTAAACTGCGTCGTTAATCATTATTGTAAGCTGGAAGAAGGAATTAGACGTTGATTGCAGGGTGACGGTAAGCCAACTTTATTAGTTTTAAATGTTTGGTTGAGCGATAATAACATGTCATGACTTTTTACGTAGGCCTAACACCAGACATTTTTTGAGCCTTTGTAAAAAAATTGTACTAGAGCAGCTGAAAGGTTTCGACTCAGTGGTATGCCTCGCTATCCGAGGACAGGTTAGCGCCGTTATTTTTATAGGTACTGTACGGGTGATTTCGGACTGACAGAGGTGGTGAATTTTTTTGTTCCGTTATTCCTAAAACAGGCAAACTAAAAAAAAATTACAAATGAGGTTGACGCACGTAATAATCTGTGAAAATCATATGTTTGTAGATAGGCTATAACTGGCTATAAACTGACCAAAAATACCACGATTTTTTTTTCTGGTTACATTCCCACACCACAAGAGCTCCCTCGGGACGATGTAGAGCACATTGATTGAATGAGTGCATGGCACACGCTCCCTGCCAGTAAGTAAAGCTTGTTGACAATCACGCAGGACTTCTATAATGACATCATTTGGTAATCTTGTTTTGGCGTAAGTATTTCATGTCTACTTTACCCCTTTCTTTTAAAAACAAAATAGATAGAAATCGCACAGAACAAAATGTATCGTAAGTACATAGGAGAACTTACCTAATGCTAGAGAACATTCTCTTCTATTAACCTTTGTGTACCTATTAGAAAAACCTGAAAGGGTAGTGCTCAAACATGGATGGTAGGAAGTTGTTTTTTTACAAAATAAAACAATAGCATCACAACTTAACTTAAAATATTTATTTTGAGGATTTCTTCTTTCTTATAAAAATCTGATAATAATCTGATGCTATGCCAAACTTTGTCTTAATATGCACAGCCAACGCACAGCCGAAACTGCTGGTCGCAGACTAATTAACGTTTTTAAATCTGGTATGCTTCTAACTGTGAGGGTTATCTATAGACATCCCTTACAGTTCAGTTAGTGAACTTCTGCCTTCTGCGCTGTAGGCCGTGGGTTTGATGACAAGCATTTGCGTGGTGATCATTTTGTAGATGACTGTACATGAATACTTCAGATATTTACGATTCCGCGAGTTGATGACAACAAAAATTGGTCAACACGAAAGGTGCCATCTCGCGGATTCAAGCGAGTTTGAGACCCGCGAGATGACGAATGACCCGAATGGAGCTAGATAAAGCTCTAAGATGAAAGCTGATGAGCTGTGTGGAATTTCCACCAACATTTATTATTTATTTTATTAAAATTTTACCATGGTTGGGTTTGGTATTGGCTATGCCTTCTGCCCTTGTAGGGTTTTAAAACTTTTTTTTGGGAATTTCTGCCGGGAATTTAAATGTATGTTCAACCAGGTAAACAAAGGATTTTTCATTTTTAGTTAGTTTACGTTACCTGTTTTCGCTAGTACTTAGAAAAATCTTGATTTGCGCTAGCTGTCTCAATTGTATCTGAGAGGTTGATCACATAATGTTACACTTAGCTCTGAAGCATTCTTGTTACACAGGTCAGGCTGGTTGTAATTTTTGACTTACAGGTGTATAAAACAAAGTCATTCCTTAGAAAATTCCTGGCGTCAGTATAGATAAGATATTTCATACAGAAGTGATGTGGATAATTTGATAATAAGCGGGTTGGCGATTCAGGGCGGGGCGGCCACGCCTACAGCTGCGGTCCAAGACCCGTTTGCATTTCACAAAAATATACGAATGCCCATTAATTTTTAATACAAACATTGAATAATGGCAAGTTTTTTTCTAATTTATTTTTCGACCTACTCGTGGCTTATAACTATTTTTTCTGTAAGGACTAACGTGTGAACTCGTACTGAGCATGAACCAGAACCAGTTTGTCAGTCCCAAGTTTTTGGTAGTAGGTAAATACCTAATTTGGGTAAGTCCCAAAGATATGAACTATTTGAGCTATCTCTAGAATCTGTCTAGAGTCTAGATCATTTGCAACGTTCTGCAAATAGCTTAACTGTTTCATAATTGTATTTTGTACATTTTGAAAATACTTTGGTAATTTTCATTTTCTTGGTCCCAAATTGGTAGTAATAAAACATATAATTACATAATACAAAGTTGGTGGAGTCATCGACACCTATTCACGTTGATTGGACAATATCTTCACTAGTATCTAAAAAACGATCACTCGACGAGCTAATTTACCATGGCGAACGCCGACAAGAGCTGTTGAAGATTTAAATAAAAATACGGTAAAATTGAATATACCATTTAAAGAACTCAAAATTTAGTAAGTACTTGATATTGTTATATTGCATTCTGTGTATTGTTGTGGTTTATTGATTTGTAAGCTATTGTTCGGATCGACTAGCTATTGTAATTGAATAAAATCCTGCATTGTATCGTTATGTTATATACAATCTCATATGGTTTGTTACCCGAGTGCCGAGGGTTATGTGTTTTTTTATGTGCATTGAATGTTGTTATGTACATATTTGATATTAACACGAATACGAATAATAATATTTAAATATATGAGCTTTTAAATTTTTTAGATGATAGGTACGTAACATACCCTCACTTACGGAGCGCCGTAGTACAGTGAGACGGACTTTACATGAACTAGACTTGCCAGAATTGTTTACCGTTTTAGCATAGTTGATATCCACAGGAATGACTTCAATGCGTGCGGAACTAACTATGAAAGGATTTCCCTACTTTTAAATTAAAACGTTTGATCCACTTCGAATCTTCCTTAGTTCTATCCTTATGACCGCTGTATCTCAAATTATGGAGGTCCTATAGGTTTACAATGCAGGTATTTTAATAGCCGATGTAAACAATTAATTTAGTCAATCAACATCATATCTAAGAGCAACCCAATTTCTAAAATGAATAAGGCATAAAATCGTATGCTTCAAAGACCTTCATTATCCGTGACAATCGACTATCAATCATCAAAAGCTCGCAAAACAATAATCACATTATCATTCTCCCATAATAACAAATGTAGGTCCGAAATGCATAAAGAACCGCTTTGTAACTTTTTTTGTTAAAATAATTTTAAGAAATATCGTCGTAAGGTTGCGACCGACCAAATCGAACAATGTAAACTTATGAGCAACGTATTATTTATTGAAAACGAGAAAAAAATGAATACGATTGGCTTGACATATTGTTAAGGGTCCTTATAAAATTATTTGCTATCACGCCATCCGAGACTTGTTACGAAGAAGCGACGTTTAAACGGAACAAGAGTACATAGTACCCGTGCGTTTACGAAGCCTGTCCGCAATAAAACAATAGCGTGGTCGAAACAGCCGATGCGATGGATTAATGGTCGGAGAGGATTTTGTCTAAGGATAAGTAATGTTGTCTTCTCATTTTAATAACCATTTGGAGGGGCCCGCTTCAAGAGCGCTATTAATAATGCTTTGAATGAATTTTTCGAATTCCCAAATGTCATCCAGCTTATTAACCGGCTTCATTTTTTGTTTGAGTTTTATTTGTTTTGGACAGATCATTTTGGTTTTGGCGCGGTCATACCGACCGTTCGTTTTTTGTCTCGCGTCATGCAATCACGAAGATGAAATATTGTTTAGAGTTAATTAGTAATCTGTTGATAAAGTCTTTTAAACTATTAGAATTCACGTTAAAATTTACCCCAACGTGTTGTGATCATCAAAAGCTAGGGACAACAGGGACTAGAAAAAAATCATTCTCAAGAAGGTATGTTCTTCCATCAATTATGGTGAAAAATGGTTATTGAACCATTGAAAAACCAAAGATTGTTAATCATAAGTAAGGTGAAAGAGTGATCCATGAAGACACATGAAAGTCACTCAATATCTCGTCTACCGACATGGAGACGGCTTTGACGAAACTTTTGTCCATGGCCTTGTCTGCAGCCAAGCAGCGTTGTTGTGTTTCGGTTCGAAGAGTGTGAGTGCCGGTGTTATTTGAGGTACATGAGGCTTAACATCTGTATGCCTCAAGATGATTGACGCAGGGCAGTGCATTGTAAGGCACGTTCATATGCGTGAGTTACAAGACTGTTTTTTGTGATGCTATGACATAACATCACATAGTGATGGTTACTATTAACATCAGGTGGGCATCTGCTTGTTCCATTAGATAGTACAAAAAAAAGTTTTCATGGTCCAACATCATGTTTCGTAGACTTCGATCACTAGGGAGAGTATTCTTGTCTATCCAGCCTTGAACCACTTGAAAATGTATAGTGTAAAGATTTTATAATATAATTGGATACGCTAATTAAAAATACTTCTTTGGATTTAAGCACAGACAATTAATCAAGAGTCAAGAGGTCCACACGTCAAACATCATCTGCAAAAAATATGCCACTAAATGAATAAATATAGATTCCAATGCGCGTGATCGATAGACTCATAGATCGGATCTATAGATCATCATCGACTTCGAAAATGGAATGCGTGAGTAAGACAAAAATATAATTAATGATCGTCCATCGAAAATCGAATCGGTCTGGTGTAGACATGTTGGCGTCATCACATAAACAAAAGGCAAAAAAGTTTTGTTTCATTTTTTATTTTATTGTTAAAACGTTACATAGATTAATCATTTCTTTTGGTGCATTGTTGCATCTGTCGTGTCGGCTTGTAGATCTCGAGTATTGGCTATTGTTACACTGGACCTCTGCCTTTTAACTGAATAAAAAACAAAATAACTGAAAAAAGCCGATCGCGCCACCTGTGCCCATGTGCATTAATCGTTTCACACGAAATAAAAGAGATAATCAAATTAAAAGGAACAATTGAACTCAGTTTTGAAATCTTCGTTGAGGGGATTTGGTGCATCATGCTGTTTATGCATGACACGCGTTAAATTGCGAAAACCAGTTTTCACGAAGTATAAGTATATGAATGTATCTATGTAGGTAGGTAATCATTTTATTAAAATAACCTTATATGAAATATAAATTAACATCATTATTTTGAATTTATATATGTACATGTATCAACAAAAAGATTTAGTTTTATTATATGGCTTCCTGCCAATGATTATGTATAAATATCTGGATGACCGAGCTTAGCTCGGTTGCTGAATCCTAGCTAGATCGACTTATCGCCACCGAAACCTCCTGCATACCAAATTTCATGAAAATTGCTGGAGCCGTTTCTGAGATACAGATTATTTTTACATATTGCTTTTAAATTATTTTAACATTTGCTCGTTTAAAGGTATTAGATGCATGTTACAAGAAGAGTGAGCAATATAAATTAATTAACATTAATTTATGTTTAATTGTCTTCGAAATTTGAAAATAAGCAAATCAAAAACAATATTTCTTGAAACTTGTAGAGAGTTTTATTTCACCTGAAGTCAAGATTTTTGATACAACATCGACAAAGCGATATGAAATGAGTCGTGTGCAGAATCACCTTACTGCTCAGCACAATGCGTCATCAGGTACCTACCTGCTCTGATCAATCCTGGCTGACGGATAGCGCGTCTGTCGTGGAACGATCCGTCACGCTGGCGCCGAGCTCGTGGGAAAACCGTA
Source organism: Plemyria rubiginata (assembly GCA_963576535.1). Lineage (NCBI taxonomy): Eukaryota > Metazoa > Arthropoda > Insecta > Lepidoptera > Geometridae > Plemyria > Plemyria rubiginata. Next base: position 6,818,046 of record OY754908.1, on the reverse strand, counting down.
GCGTATACATTCCAACAAATAAACATAAAAATTAAACCTATAGTTTTTATTTGCATTCAGCTATGTCTAAAATATTTGATTCTAGGGATGACAAAAAAGCTTGCGATTGAACTGGGCTCAAACTTATTACAAAAACTACAAAATTAAGTGACCACCACTTTAAGAGCCCGGTGACAGCAGCTCGCAGTTTCGAGGTGCGATTGGCTACTATTTCCTTTCGGGGAGGTTATTTGAAAGAATAACTATCCAGTGACACGCATAAATACTGTTCGAATACAAATAATACAATAATATAAGGGAAATGTGCTTGAGTCAGACATCATTTTGGTATTAGGTAAACGTAAGACCAAACATACTAATACCAAAATAATTTTTGATTCGGGCATGTTTCCCTTATATTATTGTATTATTTGTGTTCGAACAGTATTTATGGGTGTTTCTTTAGAGTTATTATTTTAAACAACCTCCCCGAAATGAAATAAAATAAAATAATAGCCAATCGCACCTCGAAATTGCGAGCCGCTGTCACCGGAGCCTTAATAAGTAAATTATCAAATACCAATTTTTTACATGTTTTTTTTACTGTTAAGTATAAAAAATTTGCTACTCCATTTTTTTTATTCACGTGCCTTCCTACATAGACCGAAACCAACGAATTAAGGACTTTCTGTAGGTACCTACTACATTTTATAAGAATTTCAATGTATTTTCTAGATATAGATATAGAAGGCCTACAGCCCCCGGTTTATGAAAGCTCGATCAACACTAATCGGTTGTTAACTCACTTGCTATCTCTATTTTATTTGAAGTAAAAGTAAAAGGAAATAATAGCCAATCGCACCTCGAAACTGCGAGCTGCTGTCACCGGGGCCTTAACTAAAATAATAATACAAAAATAAATAAATTTCTTGTCCGTAACTTCTGGCTTTGGTCAAGAGGAATTGGTTGTAGATTCACCTGAATCTTGGTGAAACGTCTTATATTCGAATATATAAGACGTTACATTAAGTGATCATGCATTCTTTGTAATTGTACCTACTGAAAAAATATCGTTTTCAATTCAATACTTTTTCTTTTAGACCACATAGTAGGTAATAGCTACATAAATAAGTCTATAAAACAAATAAAAACACACGTATATAATAAAACATAAAATAATTTTGAAATTCAAAGTGCATTGTTTTTTTTTACATTTGGAAACGTGGGTGCATTTTTTTGTAACTGGCTAATTCCGAATCAGACGTGATCCCTAACGATGCCGTACATTGGATTTGTTAGCCACTACAACGGTTCTCTCATTCTGAAAAAGCATTAGCTACGTATAGTTAGCGACAAAAAGTAGTCTTCTGAAAAACCACGTGACTCGTGCAGAACGCTTTTCACATGTTAATTTTCATTCTGCGCAACTGACGCGGTTTGTCATTCAGGACAACTTATTCTAATAAAAAATAAAACAAGTGTCTGCTGAATTTATTATATCATCAACTACAAGACCTATTTACCTTGTAGCTTGTGCATAAAAAGAAGTTCTTATAACCTCCATTAGTATCTTTAGCAGTAGGAAGCCGACAAGAACTATGAGTTATGATAGCTCTTCTACGAAAACACACTAACCTTTCATTTCCAGGCCACTAAACTTCGGGTCATATAAAAAACAAATGTGGGTCCACCTTTTTCACCTGACAACACCCAGCGTTAGTTTTTATGGACAAGTAGAAAATTAAATTATAGGTTATAATTTTAATAAGATAGGTGTGTAATATATTTCGAGGGATGAAAGATTTTTATCATCATATATAATAATGTTTATTTTATTCTGTCGTAGTATATCATCAGTTATTAATTCTTCCCTTTGGTATATTTACTTGATTAAATTAGTATTCCAGTTTCTTTTGGTGAATATTTGTTAATATATTTAGCTACAAATATGCTACAAAGATGTAGGCTGTTGCAGTGCTCTGCCAGGAATAACAAAGACAAGTGTTTGTTGACAAAAGTAAAAAATAGGTCAATTTGAAATTAATTAATATTATGAATATAATATAAGACTAGGTAATAACTTAACAATTAATAAAAATACAATGTAAACAACAAATATAATCAATTAATATAATAACGAACTTTTAAATCTATATAATTATACTTATTTCGTAAAATATTTTTTTATATAAGGAATACAGTTTTTTACGCTTTTCACGCAAAAATAAAGGGAGCACGCGGCAAAAACAAAAGATCACGAACCTATAAAGATTACCATCTACAAGGAAATCGGCAGAGATTGAACTAAACATCCAATGGATGTAACGACCGACCTGTTTTTAGACCGTAAAAAAGTGCCGACCACGACAAAAGACAAAGATCATCTTTGCTGATAAAGAAACAATAAATAACACATGTTTTTTGGTGCTCGGGTTTTATGATTAGAGTAAGAATTGTTTTTTTTTAAATAAGGAAAGCAAGAAACATTTTTTTTTATAGGTCACCTGAAGACCCTGAAGTTAAAATTTTTAAATATAACGCGTCACGCGACATGAAGAAGACCATACAAGCTCCAATGCTAATATATTTTGGCGGTCGGCTGTGATGCCAAGTGGTTGGTGTGGTTGCTTAGGCGCTGCTTATTTGACGAGTATATTGTTTTATTTCGTCGCTGGCGGTGTTGGTGTCCAGTTTGTGGTGCAGCTCTTCAATCTTTAGGAACCACGGTGCATTTGATATGTTCCTCAAGCAAGATGCTGTTTTGCCCTCTCTGGATTATGTCGGCGTTAGATTTGGATGCTGAACCCTACAGCTGCATGCTGTAAGTCCATATAGGCTTCAACACCATCTGGTAAACCAACAAACGCTAATATAAACAAGTTAAACTTATATTACTTACTGATCAGCTATTGATCAGCGTAACAAGATACCAAACAAATAAAAATAGGGTTTATCTGTCATTATTAGATAGGGGTGAAAAAGTGTTTGACGAAATTGTGGTAGTAACCCCTATGAAGGGCTCCTGCAGGGCAAGTTTATTAAATCTTCCTTCGAATTCATTATGGTCTGTTTCTAAATTAAGTTTCGCACCCCTAACTTTTAACTTTACGCGTTGTTTTCGCAAGCCTGTTGTTGATTTAATTTTAAAGATCTAATAAGATTTATTACTAAGACTGTAATGAATAAAATGTGCTAGGGTGACTGCCTATGATACTGCTTTCAAAAATCATCATGGTGTTCGCATGCTATGCTATTACCTACATTCTACACAACAATCGTGTTGTTTTAGTAAGGGGTGACAGCTATTATATATATATTGAATTTTTTGTCTTACATGTCATGTTACAGTTACAGTCAGTCATTACGTGTTACAGTCGATGGCTAGATAAAATGGTTTTTTTACAGCAGCAGGTGCAGGAACCATTGTATGAACGTCGTCCTTGAAGAGACAGACATTTTGCTTCAAATCTTGTTTCATAATGTATTTGCATTATTTTTATAAATAAAAAAAATTGCTACACAATCTACTCAGCACCTACTAGCCCCAAAGTAAGTTACTCAAAGCTTGTGTTATGGGTACTAGGTAATTGATAATAATATATTTAATACATTATAAACCTACATAGATAGATATTTTTTATTATACATAGAAAAACATACCAACGATACAAATTCCTGCAGATCGTACACAAATTTGTTCCGAGGCGGGAATCGAATCCGCAACCTCTTGCGTCGCAGGTGGACTCTCGCCCGCTATGCCACTGAGGTCGTCAACTCGTCAAATCGTCACTGTTATCGTCATAGTCGACATAGCTATAATCCATCTAATCTAACAAATTTATATAACTTTACCTGAAGGAACATGTGCGTAACGTAAAGGAAAGGGATGAGGCTATATAGGGTGACCGATCGATCCAGCCGCCCAGCCGCCCAACACCGGCGCGCCACAGATATCTAAACAAGTAGGTTCTCGTACTACCAAGGCGTCGCGTTGCCTAGCAACCGCGTTACCCATCGGTAGATAGGTAATCTTCCAAGACAAAGACTAGAATGAACACATTTTAAATCACTGAGATCGTATCGTATGTACGTACAGCTAACGACAAAAGTAGACTATTTAGGTCCTATATAGGTCGCGTCAACTAAAAAGAACGCTGGAAAACAGTGGAGGGGATGTGTTTGTGCACAAATTATTCGCGTCTGCACACCATCTCCCCCTCCTTCCGGCGTTCTTTTTGCGTGACGTGCACTATACCCAATTTCAAAGTTATTCAAAGCTCATTTTTTCTGGATTTAGCAAAGAAATGGAAACATGAGTTTGCAGATTGTCTGATAGCGAAATTTTCTGGACAAAACTTTTATTGTTTTTATCTAAGATATACAGGGTGGGGCAAAATTTTTCGACATTGAAGGCAGCTACCTTTTCTGTTGTAGTTAGAAGGTTTTGTTCTTAGGCAACTATAGGTTTATTTTGAAGAAAAAAACAACCACATATTCAGATTTTTGAAAAAATGTACAGTCAGCTTGGAAAATGACATTTGTCAAAAAAAACATGTTGGTCTCAATCGACGCTATTTCTCATCAGGAACAATTTTACTAAAGTAACTTACCAAATCAAATCGTAAGAGTCTGCAAAAATTAAAAAAATAAGTTTTCCATACAATTTCTATCAAACGCCATTCGCTACAACATTGAGTCCATGCATGCCATTCGAACACTTTCATGTAAATACTTTGTTCTTTTTTCAAATTTATTGTTGGCTTGGCAGAATGAAGTTAGTACAATGTACCACCGATTTTACTGAACCGGTTTTGAATAAATTTGGAATGTTGATAGATTAGGTTCTAGAATAACACACATAGTGGGAACACCGCGGAACGCAACTAATAGGTAATAAAGTTGCACTGTAGTAATTCAATACCATACTAATGGTTTCTTTTCACATTTCATAGAAATTGTATGGAAATCTTTTTTTTTTATTTATGCAATATTACGATTTGATTTGGTAAGTTACTTTGGGAAAAGTGTTCCTGATGGGAAATAGCGTCGATTGAGACCAACTTGTTTTTTTTGACAAATGTAATTTTTCAGGCTGACTGTACATTTTTTCAAAAATCTGAAAATGCGGTTGTTTTTTTTTCTTCAAAATAAACCTATAGTTTCCTAAGAACAAAACCTTCTAAATACCACAGAAAAGGTAGCTGCCCTCAATGTCGAAAAATTTTGCCCCACATTGTATATATAGTTACTTAATAACTACTATACATAGCTATTTAAAGCTCTACAGCTATTTTCGAAGGCTTCGTCTAGAGGTACCCCGGACGAGCTACCACCATGCCTTTTTCTGCTGCCAAGGAACTTTTCTGTGTTTCGGTTTGAAGAATATGGATGCCGGTGAAATTACAGGCACATGAGGCTTAACAATTGACGGCCTCAAGTTGACGGACGCAGGGCAGTGCATCGTAGGACACGTTCTTAGCGAGCGTAACTTACGATGCAATGCTGTGTTATAGGTGGTGGTTAACTTTATTTTATACAACTGGCTGATGGAACAAGAAAAATCACCTGATGTTAAGTGGTAACCATAACCCATAACTTAACTCAACATCACACACGCACCAAACCAACAGCAAATTTTGTCAAAAAAATTTACAAACAAATCGCATTATTTAATCGATTAATAAAATATTCAATTTACTTTATTTATCAGGTCTTTTAATATTGCTGTCAAAAAGAAATTACGTTTCTTCCTGGTCTGTTGGGGACAGGTTTCGTTAGTACCAGTTCCAAAGCTGTTAGATTTTGAACCCTGTATCTGATAGAATAAGGTCGACAAGAAGACTTGTACTTCATACTTATTAGTGCACAAAGGTCGGTTGTCGCAAACATTCAGAGGGATGGAGGGTGAATTATACCCTGCCAACTGCAGAACTGTTGCTCTATGATTATACCTGAGACTGATCTTGGTTGTTTTTCTTCAAAGCATATTTTCAATTAAATACTTTTTCTTGGATTTCTTAGTCAAAACAGAAGCCATCTTCACGACTATCATTTAAAGCCAGGGCGAAACCAGGCCAAACGGTGGACACAAGCTACCAATGAATATTTGATTTCTATAGAACCAGTATGAAACCATCCACTCCCTGCGCATACGTGATACGTGTGTCCAGTTGCTTCCGCTGTCATTCGAACAAAGTGAACCGAACAAAGTGTTCGGTGTCGGTGTCGGCAACTGGACACAAACTCTCGTACTACAAAACGGTGCCTAACTTTAAGCAATGTCTAAAATTTGCGCTGTCTCTGTTTACCATTATGCAATGGTAAGAGATGGCAATGGTTTATCGTTTGACAATTTTTTTGTGGTAATACGTTTGCGCAGCGCCTCAGATACGGTAGAATATACCCTCAGACCTGTTAAGGGTCCGGTGGCAGCGGCTCGATATTTCGAGGTGCGATTGGCTATTATTTCATTTTATTTCATTTCGTGGAGATTGTTTGAAAGAATAATTCTAAAGAAACACGCATAAATACTGTTCGAACACAAATAATACAATAATATAAGGGAAATGTGCTTGAGTCAGAAATCATTTTGGTATTAGGTAAACGTAAGACCAAACATACTAATACCAAAATGATTTCTGATTCGGGCATGTTTCCCTTATATTATTGTATTATTTGTGTTCGAACAGTATTTATGCGTGTTTCTTTAGAGTTATTATTTTAAACAACCTCCCCGAAATGAAATAAAATAAAATAATAGCCAATCGCACCTCGAAATTGCGAGCCGCTGTCACCGGAGCCTTAATATCAAATACCAATTTTTTACATGTTTTTTTTACTATTAAGTATAAAAAATTTGCTACTCCATTTTTTTTATTCACGTGCCTTCCTACATAGACCGAAACCAACGAATTAAGGACTTTCTGTAGGTACCTACTACATTTTATAAGAATTTCAATGTATTTTCTAGATATAGATATAGAAGGCCTACAGCCCCCGGTTTATGAAAGCTCGATCAACACTAATCGGTTGTTAACTCACTTGCTATCTCTATTTTATTTGAAGTAAAAGCTGAAATAGCAAGTGACCTGACAGCCGATGAGTGTTAATCAAGCTTTCAGAAACCGGGGATTAGACATGTACATTATCCTATTTTGTTTAAATAACTAAATAAACAAACGTCTAAATAATAATTTGAAAGGTCGTCTCGCCCCATCACGGTAATTAATACAAAATGCTCTAAGAGGTCCCAAGAAGGTCCGTCTGCCGGAATATATGGTCCATAAAACTTCGATTACGTTTTATAAACACTACATTTATAACTACTTCATGATTGTATTATTTATTTTGAGTAATATATTATCCTGAGATTTCGATTTTTTTCTAAACTGTGCCTTCAAATATTTAAAATTCTCTGGCGCGGTACACTCCATTAATTTATAGTATTCTGTCGAAGATATGTTTGAGTGGAGAAGGATTTTTATTTTTTAGTTTGTGAAACATGTGTTTTTTTATTTATTTTATTTTAAGCACCATATCAGAATTCATGTTTTAGTTTTATTTTTAGTTTGTCTTTATAATGTTGTTGAATCAGTGTGCCATGCCAATTAATGCACCTTTTTTTTAAGTTGTAGGTAATGTAATAATGGTCATGGTTCAATTTAACATTTTTCTATTTTTTTATTGCAGTTTCGTGTATCATTTTTCGAGACGCATCTCGCATCATCGCTCTTAATTTAACAATGGGATTAACACTAAATGTATTGTGTCTTTAAACTCAGAAATTTCAGATAAAACTAAAAAAAAAAAGGTTTTGGCTCTCCTGTAAAATTGCGAAAAAGCACATTGCCCCTTTTGCTTCTTCCGTGACGCGCCGGCTTCACAATATTTATAACTTAACTTAGTTGCGCCCCGCGGTTTCACCCGCGCAGATTTAAATCCCGGTATTCCCACGGGATAAAAAGTAGCCTATGTGCTATTCCAGACTATATGTCTCTCAAAGTCAAAGTGTTTATTCAATAAAATCACAAGGACCATCTTGAAAGTTTCATCCATATCTCTCTGCTAAGTTTTATCCAGATCCGTTCAGCCGTTCCGGCGTGAAAGAGTAACAAACATCCATACTTACAAACTTTCGCGTTTAAAGTAGTAGTAGGATATTATTGTTCTAAATATCTTGTAGGACCGAGTCCATCTCCACATTCCCGCAGCCCACAAGTGGCGGAGCGTACGCTCGCTCGCTCGGACAGGCGCGATCGGGACGCCCGCACTAAATTTAAATATTTTAATCCTTAATTTAAATTTTTGACATTTTTATTTTATGTTGGTATTCGTGTAGTTTCATTTTTAACGTTATTTGTCATATTCAGGAGACGGCGGCCGGAGCTGGCGCCTTCGACCACCATTATGTTAGAAGTTATTGACAATAAGAGCCTACACTAAATGCTTAAGGACAAAGCGACGTTACTCTGGACTAAAATTACATACACGTCCCAAAACATGACACGTACCTACTTTTGTTGTTTTTAAATAAAGAATACTAGACTCTTTATTATCCGTGCGGTTGCCGGTGAAATAATAGGCACATTGATGGTCATCACAGAGCAGTGCACGATCCTATCGTGCATGACTTATGAGGCAATGCTTTGTTATAGGTAATGGTTACCACTTAACATCAGGCGGGCATCTGCTTGCTCCATTAGCAAATATTATATACCTCAAACTAACATTATTTACCTACTTATATTTTCAGTATTTATTTCGATTTTGTAATCTTTTTAGTTACCTACCTACTTATTTATTAGGTATATAATTACTATATATATAATTATTAGTATATAATTAGGTAATCTAGTGAAAAAACTACAAAATATGAGACGTAAGTAAGTAGTTAACCATAATAATAGAAGACGGTTTAGCGCAAGGAAATGTGGCCTTCAAAGTTCCATGAACTCAATTTGTCGGGGCATCCGGCAATGCGTGATAACACCTTTGACGTCATAATGAGTAGGTAGCTATCATTGATATCCGAAGTTGATAAAAAAATGCTTTCTAATATTAACAGTTTAGTAATTTCGACCGCGATCAACAAGACGAGGTGGCCGAGTGGTTAACTAATGGACTGCTAATCCAATGTGCTCTGCACGCGTGGGTTCGAATCCCATCCTCGTCGTATCTTTTTGTTTTTTTTTGTTATATTTTATTGTGTGTTGAAATCCCATCCTCGTCGTATCTTTTTGTTTTTTTGTTATATTTTATTGTGTTGATAATGTGTTAGTGACGTACATTTTTAATTTGGAAGTAATATTATTTTTGATATCTATGAACACTTCTCTAAAACTTTTAATGGGGGTATGTTTTGTCACCATTATGTTCTTGAGTACTCTCAGTTAAGTAGGTACCAAGAGTTGTCTACCATGCCTAAAGATCACGGTCGTGAACATAGTCATGCATAATTAAATTTCCAACACGAATTTATTCAGCTGGTCAAACAGAATCCAATAAGTTTCATTTTAATTTCAAAAAGTTAATATTTAATTATGATAAACTAGTAGTTCGCCCCGAACTGAGATTTCGTAACGCGAAGCGAACGTTCCGTAAATAAAAGTAAGTGGTAGTCAGAGGCAAGTCCAAACATTGTGTTTGGTCTTGTCTCTGGCTGCCATCTACTAACTAAGTATGGAACCAAGTTTCAACTGAATTGGCTTATTTAAGAGTTCCGTTAAACAGACCTTGGCTCCATCATCAGAACAGGTCACTGTTACCATTTAATGAGAACCAAGTACCTTCCTTATTTATTTCAAGAAAAAATAAATTGAAAAAGCGAAGGAACTGATCGACCAGTAGAAAAACCTTGATGCCAACGAAACTCTTAGAAATGGGAGCTCTTGGGTCGTTGGATTATTTAGTTTAACTTTTTTGTTGTATCTCAAAAAGCGAGCATCCTAGAAAAAAAATAAAAATGGTTTTGGAATTTCCGAACTAAACCTTTCATATGACATGTAATTTTATTTTTTTGAGTAACTTTTTTAATTTTTGGCCCTTCTAAAACCCCCATATTTTAATAACCCCCCCATCCGATTTCACTCATATACTTACCAGTAAATTTCTCAAGCTCAAGCTATCGACTTCTTCTTGTCGTATCACTAGTTTCTTTCGAAACAGTGTGGTGAAAAGATTTTAAGTGCGCCTCAAGAAGCTCCTTTCGAGATAACCTAATCCTATCGACTTACCAAATTTCATGCGGATCGGATAAACGGTTCTCAAGCTAATGTCGGACAAACATACAAACATACATACACACATAAAATGCCAAATCGCCCAAGTTGATTGTAAGATTTTCGTTCGCTTCGCTCACTCAATCAATTACTATTTCATTCAATTCATTCGTAATGAAATATTCATGCCTATTTGTTGTATTTTTTACTATAAAAGCAGAATCTTGTATATTCTCTAGGGCCTATTCAATAGTTTCTGAGTATAGTCAAGGGTATATCATCAAGAATACAGTTCAACTGGTAACCCCCGTATGACCCTGCTCTCCTTAAACTCATTCCCTCAACAAACACATTTAGAAAATCACGAGCTCCACTTAATCTAAACCGCAGCTTACTGGTGTTCATAAGTGCGTGTAACATCGAGCGACGCGTGCCTTGGCCTGTGCACAGTGCGAAAAACAATATTCATAAATAACTCATATTACAATAGGATATGGGCCCCGGCGGCACGTGGCGACATCGCTTGGCCGCGTGCGTATGACTATGACGCCGCAACGAATTATTTGCGCGCAGTGTACACCCACTATAGGTTTCACTTCAACACGTAAACACGAGCAACCTGACATCGAGGAAACAATTACATCAACCCAAAGCCTGACTTTTGTTTCGTAGGACTATCGGGCGGGAATGCTGATAACTCTTATGGCATTAAAAACACAGGCTCACAAATACGGACGCCTAAATACTATAAACGAAAAATAAATTCCGGACTGAGCTACCGCAGTACACCGTTACATTACAGCGTGAATAGGAATAAAACCACAAGCCGGTTTTTTTGTTTGAAAAACCTTGATACCAACGAAACTCTTAGAAATGGGAGCTCTTAGTTCGTTGGTTATCTTAATTTAACTTTGTTGTTGTAACTCTAAAAGCAGGCATCCAAAAAAAAAAACGATTTTGGAATGTCCAAACCAAGCCCTTTCATATGACATGTAACTTTATTTTTTTGTGTAACTTTTTTAATTTTTGCCCCTTAAAAAACCCCATATTTTAATAACCCCTTATCCGATTTTACTCATATACTTACCAGTAAATTTCTCAAGTACAAGCTATCCACTTACCAAATTTCATGCAGATCGGATAAGCGGTTCTCAAGTTATCGTCGGACAAACATACAAACATACATACATACATACATAAAATGCCAAATCGCCCAAGTTAAATGATCGAGTGAGCGAAGCGAACGAAGATCTTATCTTCGTTCGCTTCGCTCACTCGATCAATTAGTCAACACAAACACAAGTACCTACTTCTCTACTTAAATATTTTCCCAATCATCCTAAACTTCATTGGACTTCCTCATTTTATAACTGACTATTTAAAACTTTCGTTATTAGACTTAACGAAACAAAATTTTCTTGCTTAGAAAGTCCCTACGCTATCTTCCAAAAGGCGTAGGTACACAAAAAAACATTATCTCACTAATGCGAATAAAGTTCAAGATACTGTGAGAAAACAATTCAGAGTAGGCTGGCTGTCACCGCGTAGGCGCTACGCCATCGTAGGCCGTAGATGTAGAATGGCAACTCCACAATAAATTATAAAATACGGCGAGCAATGAGCTAAAGCCCACGATTGGTATCGGAAGTGGGGGATGCTTGGGATAGGAGGGGCGACTTCCTTCCGGCCTGCTCTCCCGTAACTCATCATCAGGGCGCGACGGGGGCCCGCGACCCCCGCATAAAGAAACACAAAGATTTGTGTGAATTATACACAGTGCGTAAGCAAAAGGGGAAGAAAAAGTATTGACACTGTTTATTAAATTATTGATATGCAAGTGATATTTTGCACTGGGGAAAGACGCCAGGCAATTTTTTTATAATGTCATTCGACTAATACATGACACTGAGCCAACAGGGCCTTAACATCAAGCACAACATATCTACTAGTGGCTCTGGGAGCTGTAGACCTCGCGAGCATACTAAAAGTGAGCTATTTACTGCCTTAGCAAAAGCTTATTCAGAGTTTTGTAAGAAACCTATCAATGTTGAAGAGAAGTAGAAAATACCCATCCCCACTACTTCTCACCTGACACCCATCCCTCACCCGCAACATCAATGTCGTGTAAGGTGTTTTCTGAAAGTCTTTAAGTGCACTTTTATTAATTTCTAATTTAAGGCTTATTATTATTATTATGCTGATGCTCTCATCCAGTGAAGGAAAACATCATGAAGATAATCACAGTTAGTATTCTAACAGCGACTAAACGCTTGCAGCCTGTCACGTATTAAAAACTAACTATAATGCAAAATGTTGTGTGTGTGTGTGTGTGTGTGATGTGATGTTTTTTCTATTTAATTTTGTAAATTTTTGAGGAATGTAATGTGCAAGTGCATTTTCCGTTTTGTGATTTTTTTGATCTTTTTGATTTTTTTTGCATCATCTTGTGTAGAATGAGGTCCTTTGTGTTTTTCTCAAATTTGATTGAAAACCATCGATTGTTTGATGAGCTATCCTGTTCATCATGCTGAAGATCCTTATCAGATCTTCGCCAAACTTTTATGAGACCAACTTATAGTTACTACCTTTCAAATAAAAAAAGAATAATCGAAATCGGATCTCATTTGGTGGAGATATCCAGTATATCAAATAGCCCCCTTTTTGCCCTTTTTTTGGGGGAAGTACCCCTCCAATCAAAAATCCCCGACGACAAAAAAATTCTAATAAGTCATATAACTGTATGTACTAACATAGCAAATAAGTTAGCCTGTAAGTTGACTAACAAAATATGGACCAAAATTGTCTGATTTAATAAATAAATTAAATTAAATATAACCTGTGTACCAAGTTTCGTCCAGATCGGTTGAAAAATGCGACCTGTAGAGAACAGACAGACAGATAGACATCCGGACAAACGCATTTTTGGCCAATGTGGAAACTGAGACGCTTCGCTCGCTCGGTCAATAACAACATATCATATCTAGCAATCATACTATCATCTAATAATGAAGTTGACAAAAATATTTCTAGGCTCTTACCGCGAGAAACTGACGCTAGATTTACAATGTGATCCTGGAGATTGAACTGAATAAAGACTATGATTTTATTTCCAAAAAAACTATTAAACTGATAATAAAAAAATATGCTTTAAATACTTACATATTATTATCCTTTAGACTTTAGACATGACATTACATATTTCTTATAGCGAAGGTTACTGCTATTCGATGCGACCTGTTTGTAAAACCTAAATACATTTTAGTACTCCGATAATGCCCACATATTATTATATACGTACCTACCTACCCACTTACATTAGAGAAGTAGAATAACATGTACACTGAGATATGCTAATATAAGTCACCAAATGTGTTTCGGATTGCATTTTCGTGTAGTGATATGGTGTAGAGCGATTCACCATCACGATAGGAGGTCGTCGAAACATTGTCCTACCACCAGAACAATGCTACTTGTATCCCACTGGTTAACCTGCATCGCACTTCCGGAATTCCCAATTTAAATTCAGAACACGATTTGAGATGTTCTTTTTCGTTGGAGGTTTTTCTTTTCAGAAACAAAAGAGTTTTAAGAAAAAAAATTTGGTAGAAAAAAAAGTAAGATTTTTCTCACAAAATAAACACCAACACATTGTTCTTTACCGAATTAACAAATATTTTGTATTGACGAAACTTGTGAAAATGCATGAAATATGGTACATAAGCTTTTTTTGTTTAGTCAATATTAACTAAGTTACTTGCTTCAGATGCTACAGAAATGTCTATTATAACATTTATAACGTTATTATGTTTAGTAGTTCAGACTATGTTTTTATGGTTGAACAATCCCTCTTAAACGATGAATTTAAAAAACTTATAAATAAAGATTTCAGAACATACATAAAGAAGGTAAAAAAGACCGCCCGGGATGCATATTTGAATTCTAACTCTATTGAATTTTACCATAAATTATTTTTTGCACCTTGTCGGAATGCATTAGCAAACTACATTTTGAGTGAAATTATGGAACTATTTTACATTCCCTGTTTTATCCAAAGATTATAATTTCTTTCACCTTTTAGGTAGCTTTAAGGGATACTTTTTTTTCCGAGATTTTTTTAAATTGTCACTACAGGTTATGTTGGTACTTACAAATTACAAATCTCGTTACAAATTAATTTATTAATATGTTGAAAATTGTCATTTTTTTCTAGAGACTGATTGTTAACGAGGCAATTTAAATTTTTACAAAGATTGTATTTTATCATTAAAGTTATAAAACTATCCGAGTGGGATAATAACTTTTGTACCATAAAATCTTAGTGTCTTCCTTTTTGTTTTGTGTTTTCGTTTCTTTCAGTGATTATAAATCTGCAAACATTATAATAACAACTGTACAGCTTTATTTATTACTTTCACTGAAAGTATTAAATAAGTAGTATCTATAGTTTCAACAATTTGCTTCGAGTTTTTTTGGTAATTAGGTTTTTATTGATCTAGCCGTGAAAATTATACCAAAAAAACAAAAAACACTGCGTTACCTGACATACGCTCATACATTTTGACTACACCGACTAAACAAGTGTCGTAAACGAATATTCTAACTAAAACAGTTTATATTTTTCATCAATCCGCTATTCAGAGCTATGTCGCCGGTATGTAAAAGGGATGATGGGGGCTGCGGGAGGCGGGGCCAGGTGTCACTCGCAGGCTCCGGATCTTATCTGAAATGGGGATGCACGTCCGCGTCGACTCACCGTTACAGAGTCAGTAATAGTTGAACGACGATGTTGGCGCCCGAACACGATATTACTTACTTTATTTTATAACTAGCTTTTGCCCGCGGCTTCGCTCGCGTTTAGAAGTATTATTATAAATTAGGCATAGTTTTTGCGGCTTTACTTTTGTTAAGCGTGTGTAAAAAATTGGGGGGTTGAATTTATCAAAATCCTATTGAAGCGGACGTCTTCATCATAGTAGCTCCAATCTTTAATTTCAGTTCAATCAGTCGAAAATCTAAGAAGATTTATACAAACTTTCATCCCTATTTTATCCCCTTAGGGTTGGAATTTATCAAAATCCTTTCTTAGGGGATGCCTACGTCATAGTACTTTATGCAGTCAGTTTTATTTAGTCAGTCAGCCCGATCGGTTGACAAAATTTTATACAAACTGATCCCTTATTTCATCCGCTTGGGGGTAGAATTGATCAAAATCCTTTCTTAGCGGATGCCTACGTCATAACATCTACCTGCATGCCAAATTTCAGCCTGATCCGTCCAGTGGTTTGGGCTGTGCGTTGATAGATCACTATGTCAGTCAGTCACTTTTGAGTTATATATTTACATTAGAAAAATTAGATTTAGATTACATTTATATTTAAAAATCCTTAAGCCTACGTCATAGTAGCTTTATGCATGCAAAGTCAGCCCGATCGGTTTAAAATTGACAAAATTTCATACAAACTTTCATCCCCTATTTCATCCTCTTGGGGGTGGAATCGATCAAAATCTTTTCTTAGCGGATGCCTACGTCATATAATCTACCTGCACGCAAAATTTCAGCCCGATCCGTCCAGTGGTTTGGGCTGTGTGTTGATAGATCACTATGTCAGTCAGTCAGTCAGTCAGTCAGTCAGTCAGTCACCTTTGAGTTATATATATTTAGATATTATTTCCGCCCCATACTAAGTACTTTTCGGAAAAGAGCTATACATATTATGTTGATACCTGTACTTCACAATCGTGACAATTTTACATTTTGGACGTTTTACTAGTTTTTTTTAGTTGTTTTGCCAATCAAGACATTGCCACCACATAGACGTTTTAATAAACCGACGTTCTGCAAACCACGTAATTTTCCTTGATAATAGACCTTCTGATACGGAGCGATTTTTGTTTGGGGCTTTACGACTTGATGGTTTATAGTTCTTCTTGTCGAGTCACTAGTTTCTTTCGAAACAATGTGGTGAAAGGATTTTAAGTGCGCCTCAAGAGGCTCCTTTCGAGCACTTGACACATATGTATCGGGACGTCAGGATAATTCGGGCTTTATCGGGACGTCAGGATAATTCGGGCTCTCTTCAGTCATATTGCGAACAATAGAGTTGGAGTATGTCCAGACAGCGTGTAATCAGAGCAAGGGCTATTTTACAATACAATGGTCGAAACTTCTAGAACGTTCCAGACTAGGTATCAACGTCACTTGGCACACAGGCACACACACGTACGAAACGGGAGAACAGTTCCGAGATGTGTTCACTCATTGGTGGTCTGGCTGAGACTGCTGAAGCACACTGAAGCTTCCAGAAGCTTAGCCGGACATCCGTTGAGATGACACTTCGACTCTGTCAAAGCGCACCACAAAGGTCGCTTGCGTTCCGTTGAGTGTTGCGCTGTTAAATAACCGCGGATGCGACATATGACGACATATGTTATAGAACTTGTTTAGTTCTACAATATGCCGGATCCCTCAAGATGTTTTCCTTCACCATTCGAGAGTAGAGAGTAGAGTTTAGATGGTTTAGTTGTGCTGAGAGCAATAAGCGCTAAAGTAGCAACTGCAATTCAATAACTTACCTAATGATTTTCAACAACAAATCTATTTTTGCATCCAAGTTTTGTGACCGTTTGTATTCAAAATGAGAAAGAAAAGCGATGTAACAGAACATGGACAGGTAGGTATATACTTACCGTTATAAACTGAAATGTATTTGGCCGCACAGTTTTAATAAGTGCTAACACTCGTACAGCATTCTATAGCAGATACCTACAAAGACAGCAATAAAATTAGAAAGTTAACCAGAAGCAAAATACTTTACTTAAAACTCCACTGAATTTGAGGTAGTTACGCAAACCTAAGTGTATATAAAGATATGTCAGACAAGAATACAAAATCATGTTAACGCCATAATCAATTACGATACTGGTTACTGTCGAGATAACCTACCTATTGGGTCCGTGCGCAGGCACATTAACTTTGCCAATTATAGTGCCCGCAGTATTCTGCCAGCCTCGGTCGTTCCTCTCCTAAAGCAATATGTTAACATTGTACTTTTAATTTCTTCACCAGACAGATAAAGAGGCATTCGCGAGTAGGTACATGCGCAGGAGTGAGGATTTATAATAAGAAAACGCTCCTACCGCGCATGCGCCATAAGGATCTATAAATCTTT
This sequence comes from Plemyria rubiginata, assembly GCA_963576535.1. Classification (NCBI taxonomy): domain Eukaryota; kingdom Metazoa; phylum Arthropoda; class Insecta; order Lepidoptera; family Geometridae; genus Plemyria; species Plemyria rubiginata. The sequence goes on along the minus strand of OY754908.1, from coordinate 6,800,681 downwards.
TAAGTACTGCATCGGCCAATCCCTGTTGAGAAACGATAAATCATCCCCTTGGACAATTCGAATCGAATACGATCGTTGTCTGCCGTCCTGCTCTCTCTTGCATGTCTTATGCCTCGGAGGTCATTTATCATTTCTTCCTCTCGTTCCTTCCCAATGATAAATTCAATTCTCTGTTCGAGTATGATTGTTCCTTGTTTTGTTGTTGGGTGTTTTATTGTGGGTATCGTCATGGAGCTTGCTTTTTTGATCGGAATTCGACTGAAATGATCGCGAGAATTGGATTTCCATTTAGATTTCTTGACTTGAGCGATCAATCTTTTAAAGTTTATGAATTATTTAAGAGATCTATTTCAGATGTTAATTACTGTATCCGCGTTTCATTGTTATGATGGATGCCATGAAAATCACATAACATTATGGTGTAATCCTATTACTATTGTAAACGCGAAAGTTTGTAAGTTTGGATGGATGGATGGATGTTTGTTACTCTTTCACGCCGAAACCGCTGAACGGACCTGTATGAAACTTGGCAAAGATAGATAGATTATAGTCTGGAATAACACATAGGCTACTTTTTATTCCGTGGGAATACCGGGATTTAAATCTGCGCGGGTGAACCGCGAGGCGAAACTAGTGAGATGATATTATTAAGCTAAAGATCTTTAATATGTTGTGAGAGTTGAAATGATACAAATAGTAGTTGACATATTTTTATTTTTGCTTTTTATATACAGGCCTGTAGAAAAGACAACGATCTCTTAAAGGAAAAACTTAAAATCGAAGATTTCATGCCCTCAGTCATTTATTTTAGTAGTAGTTTATTAGTCGGTACAATAATTAAATCCTCTCCTATCTACAATATCGATCAGTGAAAAAATAACACTATGTTTTTTATATAAATATACATTTGCTCGTAGTAGTAAAGTTATAGAAATCGATAGCACAAATCATATAGCGACACATATACATATTCATACAATAAAATCAAATTCTTATCTCTACTATCACTGGGCATTTTTCTTACATCTAGTTTATACATAGTACACAATATCTTATTATTATAATTTACACACTTTACAACCTACGTCGTTTTATAAGACTTCGGTGCTTTGGCCATGCTGATTTGACAATGCAAACTGTACTTACTAACTACTTAGCAAAAATCGGTTATTTCATTCGTTATGTGCGTTTAAAAGAGTTTCTAACATTTGCCAGAAATCAATCTTACAATAGATTCGTTTGTAATTCTTATTCTATGAAGGCTGTGATAAATCACTGTCAACAATACAGTTGACAAAATCTCTGCTGAATGTAAGTGTCCCCTGGCAATACAAATGCTGGCTAACGCACAATGATTTAAGGAATCTTCACCAAAAAATAATGGAACACGTTCCTTTGCAAACACTCAAATATTGTTTACAGAAAATATATCTACGACATGTTGTAAATAAAGCATTCAGCTGGTGGTCATTGTTAACAACTCTGTTGTTTTAAAGAAACAACCGTTTCGGAAATCAGGCTCTTTTGTTACATTATAGTATCAAAACTCTCTTTTGTTACAATACGTTATAGGACATCATTTCGGACGGCTTGCTCTGGCAATGATTTTTAGAAATGGTCGAATTGGCTAGAAACTAATTAGAGCGGTTTTACCATGTCAGAATATCGATACCCACCAAAGAAGATTTCCGCTTTTATAGTTCCAAAATATTTGACGGGCAGCGTAGGTACTCAACATGGTAACCCCTTACCCTTAGAATATTATGCGTAACACACCTAAAATTACCCGATAGCGCGTTAGCGAACTATTCATTCCACAGTAGGAGAACTGGTTTATTCGCGCACTAATGTTGGACGTCCATGAATTCTGTTTTTGATAATCTACGGTTATCAAAAAAACTTTATTTACTCTCTTAATCTAAGCTAAAGCAGTGAGATCTTTTATTGGACCAAAATAAACGATAAAATTTATTAAAGATATAATTTTAAGTGACGACGACGGTTTGATTCGTTTTTTTTTGGCCCAGCATCCATCTTAGCTAGGTGAAATGATTTAAAAAGTCTCCTCTTCGTGTTTGTGGATACATACCCTTATATCAGTCGAATGAAGAGTTCACTAAGCGCGATGCGGTCAATAAGCGGCGGCAGCTCCAGAGTGGTGCATCAAGTGATGGTGGTGGTAGGACTCTTGCGTCGGACACCACCAGTCCGGCACTCCGTGCGGCATGGCCGGCGCTGGCTGGTGGAACTGTGTCCAATGCCCGCCAAATCCAGTCTTATTATCCATCACCCCGTTACCGCTTAGATTGGTCAGGTGCGGTGGTGGAGGTTGATTGTGGTGAGGTGGTATTGGTCTGTCGTAGGGTTTAGGGTCATGTGGGTTGAGGTATTTGTCGTTGAGGCTTTCTAGTTTATCCGTTATTGATGGATGGTGATGCGGGTGGTGCGGCGGGGGAGGTATAGGCGCGGCTGGACTGGATGCTCCCGCGGTGACACTGACACTACAAGCAGAGGAAGAGTCGTCTCCATCGCTGTCGTATCTTGGTGACTCTCCCGCCGCTCCATGCACTTTCATATGCTTCCGTAAGGACGAAGGGTGGGTATATGACTTGTCACACCCATGGACTCGACAGTTGTAAGGCTTGTCGGACGTGTGCACGTGTGAATGTTTTTTTCTGTCTGAGGAGTTTGCGAACCGTCGATCGCAACCAGCGTACTCGCATTTGAAGGGTTTTTCGCCTGTGGACAAAATAAAACAAATTTTAGTTTAGATGTTTTACAATACCTACCAAGAGTAAGTGAGTGTAAGTGATTTGGCTCTGGTTATAACAAATGCTAACATAGAAGGCACAGTTAAAGCCTCGAAAATACCAAAACTATATTAAATGCCAGTTGATAGAAACTCTAAATTCATACAGGCGACGAGGTTTCAAAATTCTCAAAGACCAGGTACGCGAAAGTCCAATCACATAATTGTAATATCTTTTGAGGATATTATGGAGCCAAATAAAATACGTAGTTACAGTAATTTTGGTATATTGGAGTAATGACTCAATGTTAATCGACCAGTGTCGTGTGCGCAAGTGACAAGCATTAATTATTAAAACTAATTCCTAACGCCCACATGGATGCACTGCGTTTTGATGTGAGCTGCTATTGCAGTTTGAGAAGGCGTTGGCCTGAACATGTTCCCGGCCGTTGAAAGAAACCTTTCAACTCCATTGAAGTTCCTCAGCCGTGGGAAGCTTGCAGAGCCGGACTAAGGAGCGCCGTACGCAGCCTCTGCTTGTGGCGACGTCAGCGACCCTGGCTATTCCTTGGGATCCGGTTATGAGTCGTAGAACGCGGCCAAGTCTCCACGATAAGGGAGGAGCGTTGTCTTCAGCCAAGAGTACCATGTCTCCTATATTCAAATTGGCCTTGTTAGTTCTCCACTTCGTTCTCTGCTGCAACTCCGATAGGTATTCATTCTGCCATCTCTGCCAAAAGTGCTGGCGTAGCTTTTCAAGACGCTCATAGCGATGAAGCCGACTTTCCTTGGCATCGCCCAGGTTCGGTGAAGGCAGAGCAGTCAACGGCCTCCCGATGATAAAGTGTCCTGGAGAGAGGGAGAGGAGATCGTTAGGACAGGATGATAAGGGGCACAAGGGGCGACTATTCAAAACCGCCTCCACTTGTGCAAACAAAGTTAAAATTTCTTCGAAAGTAAGGTGACTATTGCCAATAACACGTTTTATATGGTATTTTGCCGATTTAACACCGGCCTCCCATATGCCACCGAAATGAGGAGTGTAAGCAGGTATGAATAAAAATTTAATTGATTGCTGACCTGCAAAATCAGACAAAGGTTTTTGCATTTGTTGTATGAATGATCCTATCTCTTTAGCTGCGGCTACAAAGTTTGTTCCGTTATCACAAAATATTTCATTTGGTTTTCCTCGACGCGCTATGAATCGTCTAAGCGTCATAATAAACGCGTCTTTGGTTAAGTCGCTGACAGCTTCCAGATGTACACATTTATAACGTAAGCACACAAATAAGCATAGATAGCACTTGATTAGCCGGCATCCACGACCTTTGCGATTCATAATCAAAAATGGACCGGCAAAATCTATACCTACAGATATAAAGGGATAGTCTGTACCTAAACGCTGGGGCGGTAAACTTCCCATTTTTGGGGATAAAGTTTCACCTCGAAGACGCCTGCACCGCACGCAGTTATTGACGGTACGTCTGGCGAGGTGGCGACCGTTGACCGGCCATACATTTTCCCTCACAGTAGCCAATAACAGCTGTGGGCCAGCGTGCATGTTATTTACGTGTTCCCTTTCAAAGTATTATCTAGTTAATCTATGTGAGGCATGTAATAAGATAGGATGTTTCTTTTCGTAACTACAAGTTGACGCGTCAATACGCCCACCTACTCTAATTACTTTGTTTTCATCTAGAAACGGAGATAATGACAAGAGTTTACTTTTACTACTTAAAGGTTTGCATTTCAATAATAACTCGTATTCGACGGGGTATGACTGACCTTGAGCTATGATGCACAACAGATGTAATGACTCACGCAGTTCCTCCGTCGATAAGCTACCTACGCGCTTATTGTGAATGTTTTTTGCATTAAATAAAAACCTTCGCACGTAAGCAACTGATCTTTGCAGTTTATTTAAAGATGAATACCTATTAAAATCAATAATAGATTGACCTATTTCTAACGAATTAACCTTTGTTTATAATAAAATACTTAGTGGTTTCGAATTTAAAACTGGCCACTCAGACTCGTCCTTTAAGAGGTAGTCAGGGCCTGTCCACCATAACGACATAGATATCAATTGCTTAGTATCTACCCCCTTAGAAACTAAATCAGCCGGATTTGATTCAGTGGGTACGTATCTCCACGCTTTAACGGAGGTAAGTTCTTTTATTTCACTGATGCGATTAGCTACAAATATTTTTAGTTTTGATGCGTCACCCTTGATCCAGCTGAGCACTACACTTGAATCACACCAATGAATTAATTTTCCCGGCCTGTACCTGAGTGAATCTAGCACCGATTTAGTAAGTCTAGCGGCTACTAGGGCCGCGCACAATTCTAGCCGCGGAATGGTAGTGGGTTTCAAGGGGGCTACTTTAGACTTAGCGCATAGTAACCTGATAGTGACGTTGTCATTAGGACTTATTGTTCGTAAATAAATACATGCGCCATACGCCGACTGCGAGGCGTCACTGAATGAATGCAATTCTATTGATTTAGGAGAATCACCCAGTACTAACCTGGGGATTCGTAGGTTCGATAACCATTTTACGTTGTTGGCAAACTTAGTCCAATCATTTTTTATATCTTGAGGTACGGGTTGATCCCATTCTAACTTATGTTGCCACAACTTTTGTAGCATGATTTTAGGTAATACTACGACTGGGCTTAATACACCTAATGGATCAAAAATTTTAAAAGCATTTGACATAATATATCGTTTAGTTATAATTTTATCGTCACAGTGGGAAAACCCTTTTACTGGAAAGTGAAGAGTGTCACTAGATGGGGTCCAACCCAGCCCGAGAGTGCTTGTTGACTCACTGATGGTTAAATTGTCTTGTTTGTTTATGTCTAAATGATCGAAAATTGATGGGCAATTACTTTTATATTTTCTAAGATTGAACCCGCCTGCACTTAATGCATTCGCTACAGACCTTTGTATATAAATTAATTGCTGTGGGTCATCACTTCCCGTTAACATATCATCACAGTAAAAATCCTTCTGGATAATGGTCTTGATGAGTACATCATCATGTTCCTCACCCAACTGCCACAAACAACGTGTAGATAGGTAGCTAGCGCTAGCCGTGCCGTACGTTACGGTATTTAAGGCTAGGGTTTGAATGGGCAGGGACTCATTTTCTCTCCATAGGATTAATTGTAATTGTCTATCATCATCATCAACACCCACTTGACGGTACATTTTCTCAATGTCTCCCGTCAATAGGTACCTATGCTGTCTAGCGCGTAATAGTATTGAAAAAAGCGAGTCCTGTACTGAGGGACCTACCCTTAAAATGTCATTCAAAGAATAACCAGAAGTGGAAGGGGCGGAACCATCGAAAACCACTCTAAGCTTAGTAGACTCACTCTCTTCCCTGATAACAGCGTGATGACACAGGTAATAGGTAGGACCTAACAATGCATTCCTGTTACATAATGATAGATGACCTAATTCAGCATACTCATTAATAAACTTAGTATATTCTACCTTTAATGCTGGATTTCTTTTGAAACGTTTTTCTAAATAAATAAATCGTTTTTTAGCTAAATTGTAAGTATCGCCTAAGCAATCAGCGCTTTCTTTTAGAGGTAATTTAACACAAAACCTACCCGTGCTGCTTCTAGTAGTGTGAGTGCGGAAATGTGTCTCACACTCATTTTCACTTTCATTCATCATAGAAACCTGGGGAACTTCTTCCAAATCCCAGAATTTTGTTAACATTTGATCGATGTTTTCATTATCAGATTGAGAAATTATAGCGTGATTGCAGTGAATGCCTTTAATTTTATTTTTTGTTGATTGAATTGGCCCGGATATAATCCAGCCTAATTGAGAAGATCTTAATTTAGGATTATTGTTTCCTAGGGATAACTGTTCATTGCCAAGTATATCCCAAAATAGATCAGCACCTATTAGAACATCTACAGGCCCTGGTTCATGGAACTTTGGATCAGCTAATTGCATATTTTTAGGCAACTTCATTGAGCTGATGTCAATAGGAGCCTTTGGTAAATGACCCGTTAATTGATTTAAGATAAGACATTGTTGCATTATATTAAACTTGCTGTTTATAGATTTTAATCGTATGGTACAACTTTCGTTTACCACGTTGGTGGCGTGATTGCCTATACCTATGACCTTTAGACAGTCAATGGGGTATGTTTTTAATGATAATCTGGTTTTTAGGGACTCAGTTATAAAAGATGACTGACTGCCACAATCCAATAGGGCGCGAACTGTGATCTTTTGCTGATTCACTGGGTTCGACGCTTCGATCATGGCAGTAGATAATAGAATCTGGCTAGTTATTTGATTGGTATGATTAACGATAACTCCACTTGAACCATCATCATCATCAGTGGCCAAGTGAGCAGATAAAGATTGAGGTTTGTGAAGCAGCCTATTGTGTCGCTGACCACAACCGTCCTCGCGACATGGACCTATGCGACATTCGCTTTCAGGGTGACCTTGCCTAAGACAGTTTATACATAATTTATAGTTCCTTACGTCCGTCAATCTTTCATCAATCCCTTTAGCCTTGAATGTAGGACAGTCATAAATCCTATGACGCTCATTGCAAATTATGCATAAAAATATGTTTGGCTTTCTATTGTTTAAGAGTAGTAGAGCTCTTTGTGAAGGGCTCGTCCGGGGAAGTACTACCACCACGCCATTTTCTGCCGCCAAGCAGCAACGCTGTGTTTCGGTTTGAATAGTGTGGTCGCCGGTGTAATTACAGGCACATGAGGCTTAACATCAGTATGCTTCAAGTTGATGGACGCTGGGCAGTGCATCGTAGGGCACGTTCCTATTGTGCGTGACCTACGGGGCAATGTTTTGTTTATAGGTGATGGTTACCACTTAACATCAGGTGGGCCATCTGCTTGTTCCATCAGCTAGTAGTATAAAAAAAAAAAAAAAAAAAAAAAAAAAATTATTACTACCTTTGCTAGTACTCGCAAACGACTTGACAAAGGGAGCAGCATTTTTTACTTGAGGCTTTGATGTATTGGTTTCAGTTTTATTATTGCGACCTAAAGACTCGAGCACGTTAGCGCGGTCTGTCAGGAATTTATAGAAATTTTCTAAAGTAGGTACGTCTTCTAGAGTGTTACGATATTCTTCCCACTTTAACAGAGTCTGACTATCCAGCTTAGAGGAAAGCATAAATATAATAAGTACGTCCCATTTATCAGTCGGCTGCCCTAAACTGGCTAAGGCGCGCAGATTTTTGGTAACATGATCGACTAAGAATCGCAGAGAGCGTTCGGTTTCGTTCGGAAGGTGTTTGATGTTAAAGAGTGAATTGAGATGATGATTGATCAATACCCTTTTGTTATCGTACCGATTGCATAGCAGTTTCCACGCTTCACTATAATTATCCGTGGATACCTCGAGATTAGAAATTATTCTAGCAGCATCACCTTCTAAATATGAGTTTAAATAGTGAAATTTGTGTACATCTTTGATTCTGTCATTTTTGTGAATTAAACTTTCAAACGTGTCTCGGAATTCTAACCAGCGGAAATATTTACCATCGAATTTAGCTATCTGAATTTGAGGTAGTTTCAAACCTATCTCTGAATGATGTGGTTGAGGATCATCTATACAACATGACGCATTGTGAATTGATTTGCGTCGTAGCTCGCATTCAATTTTCTTTGAAAACCTTTCGACTAAGGTCTTTGCTGTGGCTAAATTTATTATGATATCTTGCTCAATAGAATCACGCTCATCAACCTCGACCGAAATGCTTTCATAGTTAAGAACCTCTATTTCACTTTGCAGGTCATCGACCCTAACCGATAACGCTTCAAATTTTGCAAGTTTTAAATTTAATTCAGTTATTTGTATATTATTTAACTCTGTTTTACTTGAAATATTAGCTAGATAATTTCTAAATTTAGTGATCTGTCCTTTAGCGGACACTCTTTTCGTTAACAATTGTTTAAGTCGTTGTTTATCTTCAATCTTAGGTTCAAGAGTCATTTTAATAAAAAAACTATTTACTGGAATGAAATCGAAGATCTAAAATTTACTAAAATGAATGGGCTCACGTTCCTCGTTTCGGTGTTACTTGCCGTACAGGAGGCCGGTGCGCGCGCTCATCTGATCCCGGACAAGACCAAGGTCAGTGGCTGCTGCTGCGCAGAGTGTGCAGGCAGCTCCCTCAATGTGGGTACGCAGCGCTCTTGGCGGTCTTCAATTCAACTGGAATCATCGGCAAACACGTTCAAATAGGTTTATTGGCAATAGTAGGTTAGGCACAGAGGTGCCTACCCACCAGAAATAATAAAAAAAAGGAGAACCTATGAGAAAAATCACGATAAAAAGTGAATGAAGATTGAAGATATCAGTGGAAAAGAGCTTAAGATTTAATGAAATTACCTGAATTTACTTGATTTGCAATAATTTGCTTGAGTATATTAAAGTATTTACTGCAAATTATCAAAGTTAGAAAAGTTTTTTTTTGTATGTGGGTATCTTTGCAACAAAAGATGATGAAATATCGTATCTAACAATTTAGAGGTTTGGCAATTAAATTGCACACAAATACTTGCACAAATAGATTAGTATTTTGAATAGTTAAATAGGATTTTATAGGAATATTGGATGTTTGGATAAATGATGTGAATGAAGGAATAGAACACTTATCTTCGGTCGGACGCGTTGGCTGCTCGAGGTGATTCTTTAGATAAACCACTGCTCGAACCCTGGCTGCTTAGCTTGACCTGGTGTCAGTCTTCATCCACAGGAACCCGTGGCTTTAGTACGTCCACTGCAAGGCTCCAATTCTTGACCCAACAAAATGGCGTGCGGCGCGGCGTTTTCGCCGTTTGCCAAATTCTTGAAAGTTATTGTCTTCTTTCTTGATAATCGCGGTTTTATTGTTCCCCTCATGGGCCACCATGTAATATCTTTTGAGGATATTATGGAGCCAAATAAAATACGTAGTTACAGTAATTTTGGTATATTGGAGTAATGACTCAATGTTAATCGACCAGTGTCGTGTGCGCAAGTGACAAGCATTAATTATTAAAACTAATTCCTAACGCCCACATGGATGCACTGCGTTTTGATGTGAGCTGCTATTGCAGTTTGAGAAGGCGTTGGCCTGAACATAATAAATAACCAGATTTGCTTGTTTATAGTTTACGAGTATAAATAAATATTCACAACAATTGCACGGGATACTTAACACGGCCATAAATCATATTTTATAAGTCGACTTTGTCACATCGTTGTAACAAAGCTTACTCGTACTTACAATAATACTCAAGCGATATTCGACTCTAATGTCTTGACAAATGTCATATTTTTGGTTTGATGTTTCAATAAGTTCTGAGGCTTCTGACAAAAGTCTTACTGTTTGTAATAATAACTTATTAGTTATTACATTCCTGATAAATTCTTTCAACTGTAGTTTTTTACAGATACTTTGCTAACATTCCCAAAATCAACAAATCGTTTCGTTTCCTGATGGCAAAACATTATAGATGTGTTACTAGACAGATCATCCATGTTGATCATTTGCAAAGATCTACATCTTGGTCCTCTCAGCTTAGGTTATAGTTAAATTTGACTGATGCAGGAATAAAATCCATGAATACGCGAAAGGTACCATAATAGCAGTGAATATTTCAATGATCTCATTTTTTTCACGTATCGGAATATTCAATAGTCCCACTTTTTGCTACAATATTTTTTATATCGACACTATACCCGCGAGTGTATTGAAACATTCTCCTCGAGTTCACCGAAACGTGTGTGATGAGAATAACATTCAATAAGATGTATCACGAGTAGGTTGGTTGGTGTGACCGCAGCCCCCGACAATGTATTCATTGTACTGTTTACAAATAAACCACTTCGGTTGTAATCCCGCATTGTGTTTGAAATCTGAAGATTTGGTAGCACAGATGCTAATCTCAAGTGTCTGTTAACGTGCCAATAATAGGGCTTTGAGGCGTTCCTTTACCGCAATATTTGTATCGAAAGTATCTACCTCTCAATGAATCGCGGCTTACACTTCATTCAATGATACTTCCTTTCTCATACAGCGTTATCTTAGAAATGTGCATTATCCTCTATCATTCATGGTTTAGTTCAAGGGCAATACAAGAAATTGGTTCAGTGATTCTTTTACAATTCCAAATTTAAAACATCGTATTTTAAGTTAAGGTACACATTATCATGATTTTATTCGGTGTGGTACAACGATAAAAACGTCTCAGTCCATAACGAGCTAAGGAGATAAAAGATTTCAAAACATGTGTCGCCCTGTCTAATTACTAATCGGGCGTCTCATCTCTGTGGAAGTCACAAAAAAGGAACGACAACCTCTATTAGAGCTTCACGCGTTCTCTGCGCACGCGCCTATTGCGTTGGTAGACAGACACTGAAATCTAGTGCACCTGGGTTATTTATGATGGCCATTGAAATTACCTTTTATTTACATTTCTATTGTTTTGTATTTATTGCTTTACGTTTGCTGACATTGTCTTGTATTACTTGTACAAGTGCTAGAAGCAAAATAAAACTGGCTTTATTATTTATGCTATACAGCATATTTTATTACCACTTTATTATCGTGGTTTTGTCTACATTAAAAAAACAAATTGTCTTATTTTAGTATTTAAAGTGCTTTTGCTGACTGAAGGACAGTATTTTATATGATAACATATCTACTGCATAATGCTTAAGAAACAGGCAATATTTTCATAATAGCATACCGATCTATTTCAAGTTTAAATTTAAAATGACTTTCGACTCATTGTTTTATAAAAGCCTTTTGCCACATAATAATGTGTGCGAGGACCAAGTCAGCAAGAAAAGAAAATATGAGTAAGAAATGCTTGGAATCGTTGCGTGCAGGACGGCAGGGTCAGATGGTTATCTTAAACGGCTGTATCACCCACGGGAGACACTTTTTTGTAACGTTATTATCGATGTGAAACATGATCTTGTGCTTTTTTCATGTACTTTTTGAAGAATCGAATGGTATTTTTATCGATGTTTATTGACGAAATAGAATTCGATTTTTTTTAGATACAGTAGTTTAAATTTGGAAAACTTAACGCTAGTAAAAGCTTAAAATCATTTCAGCTCTAGATATTTTATATCAGGAAAAAAACAAAGAAAATCTTCACGACATTTACTCAAAGGCACGGTAGATATCTCTTGAGATCTCTTAGTCCAATAGACTGACACAAAATTATTTATGGATGACAAAAGCATGACTACCTGCTTTTGTCATCCATAAATAATTTTGTAATGTGTATGTTCAAATTAAATGTTATGTTAGCAAACAAAAATATTCATTATTTGTAACCTCCTACATTGTCTTCAATAATATAGAGATTATGTTAAAACATCGCCATCCTCCATAATATTATTGCAAAAGTAATTTCATCTACAATTAAATCATCGCGTAAATGTTTGACAAATCAACAGTTGGCAAGTCGCCTAGCGCATAGAGGTTTCATGTTACTGTGTCTCCTTAAGTGCTCCCTGTAAAAACAAGCTTTTAAGAAATAGCACAGTCCACATGAAACCTGAGAGACCCGGCCTTTGCACTCAAATTGTGTTAAATGGCTTTAGGTAAGTTTGGAAAGAAAACAAACGTAGCAGGAGGTCGACTAAAAAATACGAAACTACGATTGCTTACAGTCACTCGTTCAACATAGTTTTAATTATGAAACTATGCTGAACGTGTTTATAGCTTTTTTTTCTGGAAACATGTTAATGTTTCCAGAAAAAAAGCTCCAATAATTATTACTATTGGTGTAGGTATAGGCGGTGAACTAAAATAATGTCTTACTATATTTTCAATTCTCCTTTTATATAACACTTAGATATTTTAAGGGCGATTAAAAACATTGTGCGTTAGCCCATGGCTAAGGCACAAACGTATTAACTATGTTTTTCCGGTGAATTCGACCAACTAAGGGCCAGAGAGCCCAGACACGGACTAGAGTCCATCTAAAATCTTGTTCACGTCCTTAGCTGATATCAGCAAAATATCCTTTACAAGTAATTTATTAAATGACTTGATAATAGTTAACAACTGCTGATATTGGCAGTCATCACCACCGTATAAGTAGATATTTGATATCTGCCCACCTGTGTCTGTATGAATATTTATTACAACCAGAGTTGTGTGTTTGCAATAAAATTATTTAATAATGAATTTTCAAGCAAAATGATCAGTTTTAAACCCACTTCAAAACATGGATGTGGTTCTCAATTTTAGTCTTTTATTGATTGACACGATGCGTGAAAAGCTCTCGTACCCGATGAAGCGAAGATATTGTAAGGATCGCGGAAAGGCGGGGATGGAGAGGGCTCGGAATTTATATTCCTGAATATTTCTCAGGGAAGCCTATTGCCAGCAGACCAGCTTTTTCAGGTCAACGATGATGATGCGCTCTGATCATTAGAAACGCTTAAAGAAGTATTGGAATTTGGAAATTTTCTGTGTTTTATATTCAATTACTACTAAAACTATAACCTATTTAAATAAATGAGTCAACATGGAAAATAACATTGAAAAATCTTGTAAATGTAATAAAAAATGAGACGTGAAGTCCAAGTGAAACCAGGCGGTCACTAGTTAAGAATAATTAAAAGGTCACAACACAATAAGTTAATTCAATCTGAACCATCGTAGCTATAATAAGCGCCGAATGACTTGTAGTTTGCTCAAACCGCTATTAGGGCAGACATGACCACAGACCATGTTCTGTCTGATTCACTACAGATAGTAAACAAGGGAACCAATATGCACCGATAAATTATGGAGTTACAAAAGAGAACACTAGAGAATCTAGCTAAACGATTAGGTGCCTCAAATCGCTCTAGTTTTTTATGGAGGCAGAGCACACTAGTAAACCTAATAGAAAGGAATACAACTATAGCCTTTCAGAACTGTCAATACAAACACACAAAGACTGATTGACGACAATGACGAAACTTCCCCGAAAATCGATTTTCTCTCGCATATTTAAAAGATCCCGTGCCTTCCATAATGATTTATGATCTTCCTTTTATCCGTAACGTATTTCGAATTAGAGAGATATATTAATATCTCAATTTTTTCCACTTCTCCAAGAATACAGGGCCGGGCACAAAAAGAATACTCGGGGTCGATCGCATTCGGCGCCCAACGACCGTGTGACAAGGTGCTTTATGCGGACGATTATAAGCACCGAATAATATTCCGATAACCGATAAATATCTGCCAACTCATACAAAAGCATCCCAATAAAAATATAATAGTAAATGTAGCAACACGGGCCACTAACAGCACAGTCATATCAGCGAGATGAATATAAATTAAAATGGAAACAGTGCACCGAGACTGTCGGTGGAGAACGATAACAAATTAAAACTCGTATTAAATTTTATACGCAGGCTCAGCAGTGCATGTACCGTTCTTATCGATCGCTTAATTTGACATTTAGAATCGTCAAAATTCATTAAAAATGGTTTTATCCATTGTTGAAACCATTTTTAACGAATTTTTGTCGATTCTATATGTCAATTAAGCGATCGATAAGAACGGTACTTGCACTGCAGGTTGGCTGGCTCATATTCAAACCTATGTCTGGCAAGCCTCATGCCATTTTGGAGTCACATCATGAGGACTTTTTTATCGCAATGGAGCTCAATAGCAGCGCCATCTCGGCGGGGCCGTGATTCAGTAGAGGAAGTTGGGGGGATGCCGATCACCTAAGAGAAAAATGCTCTATTTGTTTTTTCATTTGTCTTATGTTAGTTTTGAGGTTTAAAGACTCTGCCTGCTCAAGCGTTACAACCCCTGCGCTGCAGCGTGCTCGCTGTGTTTTAAGGGACCTTATTTAATAAGTTATTGGTGTGAGCGCTATTACCCGACGCGATCGCCATTACCCCTGCTTCCCCTAGATCCCTCGTGGGATCGCTTCTCTTCATGCCGTATTACCATAATTCACTTACTGCCACTCGCCCGGTTGTTTGTTAACTTGCAGCAATTAAAACATGCACTTGAAACATCGCTAAATTACAGCTGAGCTACAAAAGAACATTCAGGTTCTCAACACCAGCCAAACATGTAGTATGTGTATTCTGTTGTTGCAAAATTAATAGATAAACTTGACAAACGACGTCATTCTCGTGCACGCGCTGAAAATAATAGCACATTTTCCTGTCTAGCCTTACGATAGTAAATTAGAGTGGCTGTCGCATATTTCAGGCGAAAACCGTGAAAATACTATCTGTCTTGCTCTCGATCTTGTGGGCACGTGCAAAAAAAATATTAACTACAATTTTAACAGGAGCAAAAAAAAAGCAGTGAATTACGAGTAGGGCCTAATGTATGTAGTTGTTCCAGTTTTTGAGAAATTGTTGTACTCTAATTGTAATGGTATTTTGGTGGTTTTCAGATCATGATCGGTGGGCAGTTGGTTCCCACAACATTGTGGATAAACAATATTGTACAGGCAGGTGTATGAAAAAGGTACAAAACGACTTGTACCCAGGCAGGGCACGCTCGTCAATCCTAACGTCAAGCGTTTTGACAGCCCTAACCGGCATCATCGCCCGCATCAACAAAAAAATATAATTTATAAAAATTATTATTTTTCAAAACATAGAGACCATCATAAACGAACATGGTTCTATCTTTTTTACCTAAAGATCTTTTTTCAGAAGTCCCTAATAAAAACATTATCTAAATTATGTTAATAGTTTCCATATTTTTTTTGCTTAAACCTGTCATGTGGACAAAGTTTTAGCCAAAGTAGACGTACCTTTAGTTCTATGTGCCCAAGAATATTTGAAATAGTATTTTTGAGGCATTGCATGATGTATGTTATGTTCTTGTTATGACAAGTAAATTGTCTATGCGCAATTTGACGACCTCTGTGGCGCAGCGGGCGAGAGCCTGCCTGCGACGCAAGAGGTTGCGGGTTCGATTCCCGCCGTGGAACAAATTTGTGTACGATCTGCAGAAATTTGTTCCGATGGTCTGGGTGTTTTCTATGTATAATAAAAAAAAATATCTATCTATGTAAGTATATAATGTATTAAATATATCAGTTATCTAGTACCCATAACAAAAGCTTTGAATAGCTTACTTTGGGGCTAGATAGTGCTGTGTGGATTGTCCAGCATTATTATTATTATTATTATTAATTTCAACAAATTGAACTGGTATTATTCGAAACAGTTTTATGCATTGTCTGATATCATATTTCTCGGTATTTGGGTTCACCAACACAGATAGTAAGCCACGACATCTAACCATTGTTGAATGAGCAAAAGTATGGACATTACTTAGCTACGCATAATATATGAAATTATCTTAAATTAATTAATTACCCACGTACCTAAACATGAAATTGATAATTAAACTAATCTATTCATCATTCACAAAAACACATACGTACCCCCACTTTCTGAAAGCCCGATCAACACTAATCGGCTGAAAAGTCACTTGCTATCTCTAATTTGAAGTAAAAACTGAAATAGCAAGTGACTTGACAGACGATTAGTGTTGATCGAACTTTCAGAAAGCGGGGTTAACGATACGAATGCAACAAAATAAAGATGAAGTGCATTTTTAAAATTAGGTAAGCAATAATGTTTAAAGACGTACCAACATCCAATAAAATACCTATAGTGGACAAATTTAAAAAGTGCCTTTTTTTAAACGCCAAAGTACTTATTTATTATTTACACGATAGCGATACAAATTTTTAATCTACATATTATTAAACGGATATTAACGTATTGCCATAAAATGCTACAAATTTGCGATCTGTCGTACAAAAATACAATAAATTGTTGATATTATGTATTTGGATCGTCCGCCGTGTCCACTCAACACCCACGCGTTGGATCGTGTTTCAGCCCCCGGGCACAATTTTGGGACAAACCAATATTTCTAACGAATATTAATAGTCCGTTTTGTTTTTATTTTACGTCTTTAATTTTATTGTGAGACGCGCCTACATTGTTCGAATACCGGACATTCTTTTCGGAACTGAGATCCTACTTTGTAAAATTAAATGATGATTATAAACTATGTTCCTACGTACCTAATCTCTAACGAATACTAACCTTATGTTATAGATGCATGAGAAGGTTTAGATGTTTTGCTCAATCACACTTATTTTGAGTACCACCACCATTGAATCATATTTATTTTACACTAGTTGCGCCACGCGGTTTCACCCGCGTAGATTTAAATTCCGGTATTACCACGGGATAAAAAATAGCCAATGTGCAATTCCAGACTACAATCTCTGCCAAGTTTCATCCAGATCCGTTCAGCCGTTCCGGTGTGAAAGAGTAACAAAATCCATCCATACTTACAAACTTTCGCATTTATAATATTAGTAGGATGAATTAAGTTGCAAATGCAGCCACCACGTAGTGAAGCCACCGAGCGAGTGCTGAATTTTCAGTTAAATATCATACAAATAAAATGTGAAAATAATTAACAAAAATACCTAGTCGTTCGGATTCGTGTTAAAATTTCGATTGTTCTTCAATTCCAAGTTCCAAGATGCTTTACATTGGTATTTTCGAGCAACGGGTGTTAAAAGTGCACGGAATGCTGATTCAAACGCTGTTAACACAATGGTGTATCAGGATGCAAGTTTTTACAACTTTCTCTGTTAGGCAACTGAAGCCATTAACATTGATACAAACAAAAAAACGACGCGCTTTTGTCACAATATGCCCCTATTCCACACTATCGGTTTACTCCCGAACAGACAAAGAATAGAAAATATATAACCTTTTGAAATTTTCTGTCCTTGCCTTTTTGCCAAAAGAGTTTTATATCGTAGCCCAGGATACCTAAGTCAAAGTTAAAAGGTGTTTTATTTAAGAATCACAAGGATCACTTTGAAACGTTTTATAGCTATAACAATCTAGGAGCCATTTCCACGCGACCAAGCCTAGAAGAACAAGAAGTAACCCGGATAGATCGGTAATAATCGGCATGGAATCGGTTTAGTAAGCGAAATGCAAACTTTTTGGTAGAGTAACTGCTTGGAATAGAACAGAAGGATGGACTGGAATATTTTTATATCAGGACACATTTCATGTAACAGCTATAAATAGGTATTAACCGACACCTTAGGTGTGTAGACCGATGTCGGCAATATCACACACTCTCATACATATTGATACAGACAAGGTGTTGGCGAAAAAACGCATGAATGATGCAGTGAGACCCTCCGCAGTCGCCCTACAAGACGATGGCATTTCGCACAGTTAAGAACCTCAAAGCGCAAAGTTTTTCTAGACGCATTGAAAACGGCTGATAGCTCATTTAATTTAATGAGCCAACTATTTCATGATAGTACATTATGCTGAAAATAATGCAAGCTGCGCCTTAATGATACGGTCGCTAAAGGCTAGAGCTAGTTTTTTCATCGCAATACCAAGATCCGATAAATCGTCATGTTCTAAAACTAGTGTTTTTCACTCCTACCACATTTAGTAGCGGTTCAAACAACAAGAACATAAGCAGCAGTAAGGCATGAATGAATCTGTGAAAGTGCCCTTGGTATTTGAACGTTTCAGATTTCCTTTGATCAACTGATTCCATAGTGGAAACTTCAATTTAAACTCAGTAAATGAAAACGGAGATGCCATTTCTGATGCCTTATCTGTATCTACTTTCAATAGCGCTAATAGGCCCATTACTCATATAGAATAATATGCTTGGTTTTCAGACAAAAGCGACTGTCATTATAAAATAGTAGTAATATAAAGTGCCAGGAGAAATTATGGTAATAAGATAGGAAAGCGAGGCGTAGGTAGAGCTTACACCGGCGCACGCGCATCCTGAGGGATTTTATTCGAGGACTAATAGTCACAGAATAAGCACTAGTACTATATGCCATTGTTACATTGCAACTGCAATTTATGGAAAGAAGGGAATTGTTGCGAACACATGGCTATGTGATAGCATACCTATTCTGGGCAACGTGAGCAGCATTACGCTCGAATTTAGCACCGTACTTAAATTCCATTTACAAGACCATGGTGCTTCTCACTGTCCAGCATATACCAAACCTAATGTGCTTTTTACACAGGACCTAATTACTTGCAAAGCCTTTTGTGGTCTTGTCATTACACTGAGAGCTAGTGCTTAAAAACATTATTTTAAATTAAATTGCAAAAGACAGGTGATATTTTCGTGATTGATTGACAAATAAGCATGACAAACGTTTTATTAGTCGAAGTTGGGATGTTCTCGATTAGTCGGTCGATTGAACGAAACCAGATGGGATGTTACCGAACTAATCTATTTGATTGATTGAACGTCAGCGATCTTTATCTTCGAACAAAACATCTTGTGATTGAATTCATAATTTTCTTTCATTGAAATAATTATAAATTCAAATCGATGTGTTGTATGAAAAATGTAAGAATTTCTGTAGTTGCCAATGTACCATCTATACATTTCCGCGACGCGGGTGGCAAACATGTTTCAGGGTGTGTTTAGTAAAATATAAATAAAGCTAGTTCTTAGTCCTAGGCTGCCTATCCACTGAAGCGGAGCGAGGCTGCAGAGCATAGAAACGGAGAAATATTAGCCTGCACAAAATCTCCGCTCAACTCCAATGGACAGGGATAATTATGGTTAATATTGGAGTGGAGAAAACCGCGAGTGGAGAATCGGTCTTGCTCGCCCCGTAATGTGGCTACAGCTTTAAAACAACGTGATATATCATGACCGGTTGTCATCGGCTCTCTTGAACCATCGATCGAAAACGTTTTTGCTATCAGGACTTTGTAATTAACTAATTTTTCGAGTCATAGTGACGCTCCGGCATCTGAAGTAAGAAAATACTACCTGTGGGCATGCATGCCTTCCCTAATATTGTGTTTACACTGCACTGAGCTCGTGTCCGTGGCAACGCAAACGTTATCTATCGCTCTCTCTATCACACTCTCGCTCGCGGTACCGCACGCGTTGCATTTCACGCATAACCCATGTCATATTTCCGAACCGCGATACGTCAAATCATCATCATCAATATCATCAGCTCGGAGTCAACCGATGGACCTAAATCCCCATACATTCTAGAAAAAACGATTTCAACCTTCGCTATCCACCGGCTTCAATCACTTACCTTCGCATATTTTTTGGTAATAAATTTGAACTTCTTAATTTTAAAAATCAGTTTTATTACAAGGTTTACGTTAAAACGTCTAAAAGCTAGGTGAATTTACCTATGTGTCAGTTTCACGACCAAAACAAGCCTATTAGAACGAGCAACAAACTATTGGCTTGGTTTGGTGCCTACCGTTCTCCGTATTCCGAACTTTGTTCAAAAAGTTTGGAAAAACCGAATCTCTTGGTTCTGTTGCTCAGGTATTCGATGCTACAAGAGTTGTAAAAATATTGGGACAACACAAAATTCGAAATTGATTCTGCTCCGTTTTTGTACGCACTCCTTTGCTCTGTTCGCACTACTTTAGCGTTTAGCGAAATTCTGTAGCTGCATCACAAAAACCATTTTCGCGTATTCTTGGACATTTTGGAACGTGTCAGAGCATGTGTCCTTTTTAGTTCCTTTTCCATTGATGTCATGAATCTTAAAACATCTGAACGTAGAATATGAAAAGTTTTTCACCATTAGGCATCAGTAGAGGGGTCCGTCGACACCCTGCGGCCCGATTACGATAATTTCTGGCAATCGAGATGGCTTTCAGTCTGATGGCGCATCCACACATGCCCGGCGGCACGGCCGGCGGCCAAACCGACGGCCAGGCGGCCGGCCATGCCGCCGGCACGCGCGGCTTTCGTTGCCGGCGGCAGTTTGCTTGCGGCTTCGATACGGAGTGGTAGTGTTGTCGTATTCATATATAACATCATTTCATATAAATAACGAAATGACAGAATTTAACTGGGATGATAGTGCAGTACTTTTATTTTATAAGTCACAACACTACTGCGAAAATTGCAACCGCATCTGCTGGCCGCCGGTAAAGCCGGCGGCAGGGCGGTCTGAAAGCCGGCGGCAAAGCCGGCGGCATGTGTGGATGCGCCATGACATTTGAGTCCCATAGTGTAATAGCATCTCGATAGTCAGACATTAGCGTAATCGGGCCGCTGGTTCTAATTTCAAAGTAGATTTGGCAGAATTTTGACACATGCTAAGTTTTCTGTCTAAATTCGTACGAAGCCGAAATTGGAATCAAATTGGATATCCAGAGAAACTCGAAAGGTAACTTGATTATCTCTCTGTTATGGGTTCTCACTGCGTATTGAATCAACAAAGTACTTATGTAGGTATAAACATATGTGAATCGAGTATCATCGCCTCACTGTGTCGATCCGAGGGTGTTCACAAAGAACGTAAAAAATAAAGCGCTTAGCGTCTGCATTGTCTATGTTGCGACAATATCTCTCGGTGTGCGTATAGGGTGGCAAGTGTGCATGTGTTGGTGCGATTATTTGGTGCATGTGTGGGGGGATACACTTGCGAGGGTCGTAATGTTGCTACTGACGGGTGACGATTCGACCACGCCCATCTAATAATCGTTTGTTTTTACACTTGCTCACTCATTTATTTTGATGTCTCTGATGAAGTCATTTTCCTTGTGTGTTGCAATTTGCATGAGATTTATTTATTTTTGCAGAAGGTATTGATTGATAAATGTTTAAGATGGAATAAAGATTTTAAATATTTTATAACCATGTCTTGTTTTTACAACAATAAAAAAAAGATACCTACGTAAAAATAAAATATTTCATATTTCATGTCAATAAAATATTTCATATTTCATTTTACTATTTGGAAATGCAGGTCAGGATCCCCTCGTGTACAAAACGCACACATTCATGCTTTTGTGTCGTTGGATATATTTTTTATATAATTTATCAATCCAGGCAGATGGTCGCTCGCTTATAAACACCTTTTGAAATGCACCCGACTATAGGGTTACAACATTATCATACGGAGATAAAAATGGCCGAACATGATACAAACATGTCAGTGTTTATGGGGTAATTAACCAACATTAATAACAAAAATTGGCAGAGCGCATGTCAGACAACGCACTGAGTGAAATGTTAGGCGAATCTCTAGTTGACAGTTTCTCGTGACCAAGATTCCGATTGGTTTCCGAATTGTCTTATCTATATTCCTTGGATTGGACCAATCCGAATGCTTCAAAATAGCCCTTCAGTTTGCTCTAAGATTCTTTTACCACACGCGAAATAATAATGAAAAATAACTATGATTTATAATGTCGGTTCGTAGCTCGAAAACTGAAAATTTAATTACTGAAACTTTTTAGGCTTAGGTACACTATGTATTCTTCCGACTGCCATATACAAAAATAAATGCTATGCCTACTCTTTAAATTGAAACACACCAACGCCATGATTATTTCTGCCACCAAGCAGCAGAAATAATCATGGCAGTCTGTCTGCCCCGGACGAGTCGTTCACAAAGAGCTCTCTACTACTCTTCTCCTTTCTTCTTCCTTAGGTGCCTACTGCGGATCTGATAACAATGGTTTTCGTGGAATCCGCAGTGGTCCCTTATTTTTGGCATTTGTAAAGCATTTCAGTGATTACAGAAAAAGTCAATTTAGTAGTTAGTTCCTTTAATTCTGAGCAGGTAATGATACAAACGATCATAAAGTGCAAATCGTCTAACATATTATTATCTAAAATAAAACCCAATAATGTTCATGGACGCAGACCCACACCAAACCTCGGACCAACCTCGGAGTTACGACATGGGGTCCTTCAAAAGGCGGGTTTATCTCCTCTCAAAAGGCCGGCAGCGCATCAGCAACGCCTCTGGTGCTGCAGGTGTCTATGGGCGACGGTGACCACTTTTCACCAGGTGGCTCGTATGCTCGTCTGCCAGCTTTGGCATAAAAAAAACGGCGGATTCTTTCAGGGCATTGGGAGCCATAAACTAATAAGTCTATAACTATTTGGTCACTGTAAATTTAAGTAGGTACCCTCAGTGAAACTATATCACGCAAGTAGGTACTGCTACTACTTCTGTGGTTTGGCCTGCACTCGACGGCACAATACTGCGGGGTCCTGAGCCAAGAAGGGTTCCGCATTGTTTGCAAAATATTTTGAAAGCGTCATTTTATACGGCGTATTAGCCAAGCAGTGCGTTTGATAGTCGGGACCCGTCTTCACCGGTGCAATCGTATCATTATTAGGGTATTGTATTCACTGTTCACCCCTGGATAGTTCACCGCCCCAACGCTAGCGTTGAAGTGTTTACAATGAGACCACTGAATATTCAATATGAATATTATGATGGTTTAGAGACAGTTATTGCGTCAAGGATCTGGAAATAACGTATAATAGGAATTTAGAGAAGCTCAACTAACTCTAGTTCTTTGCTAGATCCAGAATCCGAAGCTTATAGTTAGACCACTTAACATCAGGTGGGCCATTTGCTTGTTCCATCAGAAAATTGTATAATGAAACACGTTTTCATATAGAACGCTAAAGGCTCTCAGCCTTTCTTCAAGTGTCTTCCGGAAATGATCCGGATGTGTTGTTGGATTTATTTACAAACATAAGCAATTTTGTTTGTTGACCAGTGACACTATTATTTTTGGGCATTTAACTATTATAGTAAGTAAGAGTTACCTTCTTTATTACTAGTAGTTCGCCCCGAACCACCCCCGAACCTTTTTCTGTTAGATTACTTAATGTATTATATAGCTTCAATAGTGTAGGTATTTTATTACATTGTAACGAGGATCATACAAAAGAGCGATAGATAACCAAGCCGAGTTTGTTGCCTGTTCTTCTCGGTGTTGGTCGCGTGGAACTGGCACTAGAGTCACACGTGTTGCGGAGCGGGCGAGAGCCTGCCTGCGACGCAAGAGGTTGCGGGTTCGATTCCCGCCTTGGAACAAATTTGTGTACGATCTGCAGAAATTTGTTCCGATGGTCTGGGTGTTCTCTATGTATAATAAAAAATATCTATCTATGTAAGTATATAATGTATTAAATATATCAGTTATCTAGTACCCATAACACAAGCTTTGAATAGCTTACTTTGGGGCTAGATAGTGCTGTGTGGATTGTCCAGCATTATTTATTATTTATTATTTATTATTATTTATTATTATAGTTTTAAGACGGTTCAAAATGGTCCTTGTGATTTTATTGAATAAACATTATTTGACTTAGACTTTGACTTTGAACTGAGATTTCGTGACGCGACGCGAACGCTCCGAAAATATAAGTAAGTAGTAGTCAGAGGCAAGTCCAACCAAACATTGTGTTTGGACTTGTCTCTGGCTGCCACCTACTAACTAAGTATGGTAACCAAGTAACCAAGTTTCAACTGAATTGGCCTATTTGATTGAGTGAGCGAAGCGAACGAAACTCTTACAAACAACTTGGGCGATTTGGCATTTTATGTGTGTATGTATGTATGTATGTATGTCTGTATGTTTGTATGTTTGTCCGACGATGACTTGTACTCATATACTTACCAGTAAATTTCTCAAGTACAAGCTATCGACTTACCAAATTTCATGCAGATCGGATAAACGGTTCTCAAGTTATCGTCGGACAAACATAGACACATATATACATACACATATATATATATATATACACACATAAAATGCCAAATTGCCCAAGCTGATTGTAAAGAGTAAGTAAGATTTTCGTTCGCTTCGCTCACTCAATCAAACTAGATGCTAAGAGATCTGAGCGGATATCTACCGTGCCTTGGGATTAAAGTCGTGAAGCTGTTTCAAAATTACCATATCCTTTATAGTAATATAGATAATAATCTGATATACTAACAAAATACGAAGAAAGTGTTTCGGAGCTTAAATGTTTTTGGAATGTATGGGTTATATATATTTTAATAGGTACTTTTAGAATGAATGAGTTTGAAATACTGTTTCAACATTTAATTATATTTCTGTATAAATTAATCACGCATCATCAAGAACCAGTTTGTTCGCAGATGATGTCAGAAACGGTAAAATACATCGAAACATTGCTGTAATTATAAAGAATTCAGAATTGAATATTTATACAGATTATCGGACGTATTAACGTAATGTGTCATGTTTTTATAAGTTCATAAGTGGGAATAAAGTAATTGCTGTTGTGGGCGGATTTGCCGGCGGGCTTGACACGTCGCGCGTTAAGCCCTCCCTTGGGGTATTTGGTTATTGTCTTGTTTATTTCGCAATCACCTTTAATAGCTAATAAAAGATTTGACCGCGACGTAATTTATAATGTATTGGACAGGTCCGGCAATTTATTCAGCTTTATTGAAAACGCCTAAAGCGACTGTGATTCTTTCCATAGGCGGTGATATCAAACTTACGGCGTTTACCTATATTTTATGGGCATTGGCTAAATAAATTACTGCTCTACGGATTTATAAAAAAATTACGATGGTTGAACAATTAAAGAAAACTGCAGTGCAAGTACCGTTCTTATCGATCGCTTAATTTGACATTTAGAATCGTCAAAATTCGTTAAAAATGGTTTTATCCATTGTTGAAAGTGTTGAAACCATTTTTAACGAATTTTTGACGATTCTAAATGTCAACTTAAGCGATCGATAAGAACGGTACTTGCACTGCGGGTGACTTATAACAGAATACCTGACTGAAATCTTCCGGCACAGTAAAAATCTTCTAATCATATTTGTCTACATGCATGAGTAGGCCTATGTCCAGCAGTGAACATCTCTAACAAAGATAAGAAAGAAATGTACGTTACAAAATTTATATTAATTTTATAGTAGATGGGTGCTTATTCACAAACACTATCAATAAAATATAATAAAGCACGCTACCGATGCGGAAAGTATCAGCTTACACTTGGATAATAAAAATATCAATATCATGTGGCTTTCGAGCGTTAAATACTTTTTTTACAGCTTTAGGTTTATTTTTCTACTACTAGTACAAAGGTTTTATTTAGTGTTTCAAAACACGTTATATTCACAAAAAAAGCTCAAGTTGATGATCCTGTAAATCTATGAGTCAAATGAATCATTAATGATGTTATTTAATACAGAAATTAAATGATACAGGGACAGTCCATTGGTGACTTTGGGATATCAATATGTACCTGCATAATAAATATACAGCACGACAAATAGGGATAGAGAGAGACCGTTGTCATTTTGTTAAGCAACACCTCATTAAAGTAGCGGCGATGGGCTTGCAACCTGTCACGTATGGAATACTAACTACTGCAAAATGTGGGTATGTGCCATATGTAATGTTTGGACGTACCTCTGACTACCCCCCTTAGACATCCTCAAAGAATCTTGAGGTTAGTACTTGGTACTTGAGAGATCTGAGGGGATATCTACCGTGACTGGGGATCAAAGTCGTGAAGCTGTTTCAGTTTCATTAAAGTTAGGTTTGTAAGTTTTTTCCCAAGAAGCGCAAATACGGCACGGAAACATTAATGTTGTTGTTTCTCTTATCTAAGCACTTTTCTATTTTCTTTTGCCTTCTATGTTTCTTATTAATTAATTTAACTCATATGCCATTGTTTTTCATTTTATATTTTTTTATTATCTAGATACCTCCGTTTATTTACTAATTTAAGAACGTGTTGTTGTTTTTTGATTACTGCTACGTTCTCCCTCCTTGAGTATTAATACACCCAACATTTATACTGAGTTGATAACGTTTTTAGTATAGGTAGGTATACATAATTATATAAATGTTGTGCCATAAGCCGCAAAAAAATTATTAATGATACCCTCCTTTATTAATGATACCCTACCCTCCTTTTAATTCTTTTTTCAGGCTTTCACTGTATTTACTTAGGTATGCTAAATAAATAACTATTCTATTCTTTTTCTATTCATTTCAGTTCGTAGATAATTGACCCACTGATTTTCATAAAATATGCCTTTAAACCAAATTCCCAGTCCACATTAAAAATAGGGCTACCGTTTCTGAGATAAACAATCGTGAGGCTTTCTTGTGAATTCGGAAGAAAGGAATGACACACTGGCCTAAAACATCTCACTTTTTAGTCAGGCCTCTAAAATATAATCTATTCTAAGTACGATAACGTGACAGTTTAATACGTATAATTTTAATTAGCTATTTTAAATTAGGTTCTTAGTCAGTTTAAACTTTTGTATTTAACCAATTAATGTCCTAATGATTGACAGTGGACCTCATTACAAAACTTTGAAGTTAATTTATAGCTTCCAATAAAACAATTCTTCAAACTTCCCCGCAAAAAAGGTATCCTCTATTCAAAGCCAGAATGAAATAATAGCAGACGGGGGCACAGGACAAAAGTTCCTACGCAACACCAAATTGTGGCAGTCAGAAAAAGAATAATAAAACCATCTGGATGTAGGTACTCCCTGACCAAAGAATTTCTGTTCCCAAAAACCGATATTTAAAGTTAAGTACCAATACTTTACCAATAACAATGCCCTGACGTGCGAGAGAGACAAGGCGAGGAACCGAGACGACGGAACTGGACATTTTAATTTACGATCTATTTTTTTCTAGCGTTTAAGATGAATCTTCGTCTTTTGTAATGAATTGAAATATGGAGTTCTGACTGGAATAGTTTTTGTATGTGCCTACTGAGAAACGGACTTCACAAGTCGATGTGGAATTGTGGACATTTATTGGACGCCCGTTAGCTCTTGTTTATGCTACGGATCGTGTTACAAGGATATTCTTTGATAACAGTTTGTTGTCTCGTGGCATTGTGTCGGATGGGTTATTGTTGAGGCGTGTTCGGATATATCGCAACAGTGGCCATCCGTGTGACCGCAGCTGGCTCACCGGGGGAGGCACTCATTATGGATTAATGACAATTGAAATTTTTTACCAATTTGAATGGCGGTGACATCTTTACTTTGATTTTTAGTTTTATGCTAAGGTGTCTTTATTGGATAGATTTTCATTTTATATGACGGTAATTATTAATAAATAGTAGGTACATACCAGTATGAGTTCTTTTGTGAATCTTAAGGTTTTCTGATCTTGCAAACACTTTGCCGCATCCAGGGAAAGGGCACGGGAACGGTTTCTCTCCAGTATGGACGCGAATGTGATTCACTAGTTTGTATTTTGCTTTGAAAGGTCGTCCATTTCTCGAGCAGCCCTGCCAGAAGCAGGCGTGCGTCGTGCACTCCGGCCCGCCGACGTGCTCCACCGTCAGGTGCGTCACTATCTCGTGCATGCTGGAGAACAGCTTGCTGCAGAGCTTCCTCGGAGGCGGCTGCTCGGGGTCCTGCCACTGGCAGCGCATGTCGCGTCGCGGCGGCGCGCGCACGTAACGCAGGAAGGCGTGCGGCGCGTGCGCATGCGTGTGGGGCACCAGCGGCGCCGCGCTCTGGTAGTGCATGTCACCGCGCCAGTCCCAGCTCTGCTCGATGGGCTGCTGCGGGAACAGCTCGCCGCAGCCGCCGTACTCGCGCAGATATCCCGGCTGGTAGGAGTGCAGCGGGTAAGGCTGGTAGTGCGAGGGGTGATGCGGGGGCGGCGGCGGGTGCGGCGCGGCGGCCCCGTGCTGCGGCCTCACGCCGCACCCCGGCTGCGGCGACATCTTCAGCCCATACGAGGCGAGGTGAGCGTGGTTCGTCTCCAGAAACGCATTCATGGCGGGGGTAGCCGACGCCGGCGCATAGCCCCATTCGCCCGCCACCATCCACGCGGCGGGCGCGGCCCGCGAGATACGTCGTCGCCAATTGTGCCGTTACCTACGAATACCGAATCTTGGTTATGGTTTGTTTCACCTTCTTTTCCACATCTTGTGTATCGTTTAATGTTGGTTAAATCGGTTGCTTCACAGTCTGTAACAAATAAATGCTATAAATCTGGGTCCCGTTGTAGGCAATCATTTATACCTGCGCCTGATTCAAAATCTTAGCTGAATATTCGAGATAAAACCGAAATATTTTTTCAAAATAATAACATGCATTCGTGCAGCTATAACCAACGATGAACATTTATATATACAAAAAAAATTATGAGCCAGGTACTTTTGGACATTAAATTAAAGTGTGGGTAAATTTATAGGACACTTATACGGCTGAGACAAAAATTTCGATTGTATTCGTGTATATTTAATTTTAGTTTATTTGTTAGGCTGGTTCCAATCTCTTTTATGGTCGAGGTTTAGCATCGATAATTTATTAAAATAGTTTTATGAATGATAAAACCTGTTTGAGCGTAGAATCATGCGACAGAAGGACGAGGGCTTTATTGCTACTTCGCGTCCTTTTATAATTATTGGACTTCGGTCTCTACCTGGCAAAAATACACTGAGCACCATTAAATATTTTCTCTACATTATTTTTCAAATTAGATCTTGGCCGAGGAACAAAATATTTATAATAAATACGATGCGGTACGGTAAGAACATAGGTAAGGAATACTCGTAAATAAGAATGAACTTTGATTTGCAATTTAATTATTTTAATTGCAACCGATTTTCTTTGCGTTGTTTCGAGCTAAGCTAAACCAAGTTAGTTACAAATCTTTTTGTTGAGTTTCAAATTATTTTCCCTTAACGTCGTAAGAACCAAAAACCCCGTAAAAAATCTACCACACCCCGCATCTAGTGCAAATCTTCAACAACTGTCAATCAAGCCCAACTGTAACTTTTTTGTGGGCGTCTACATAATCGCATTAAACTCGAATAATGTTGTTTGTATATTGTTTAAAACACTTCATCGTGCTGTGGAGCAAAGGCTCTACCTGGGAGAAACAATGTCTCCTTTCAGATTTTCATCTAATCTGTACATTATCTACTGGCGTCCCGCAGCGCGGCCGCTGCATCACAAAGCAACGGGTTGACAGATCTGTACAGGCAGTCATCGGTCAATAGGATTACAAAAATCAGATTTTTGATTAAAACTCAAAGCATTCTAAGCCTTGTTAGTTCGCAAAAATGCACATCAACGATTTAAACATCTGCACCTTTTTGGTAAAGATTTGCAGCTGTTAGTCAAACATTTTCTACAGTTTTAAGGAATTATCTGTAATCTCGTTAGATGATTCCATTGAGAACGATTTTACAAAGTTTTTATACAAAAAGACTAGATTTAGTTACATGAACACAAAAAACAGCAGCCTCATTCAGAAATAAGAGTCACTGAACTGAATAAAACGACTGAATAAATTTAGTTTTTTTGGTTATTTTATCAGTTAGGTACTTACAGCGATTTAATAGCAAGATTTGCGCTTTTGGTTCACTCATCCTACTTGCTTTTTTATTTTTATTTCGTTTAAAAACATTTTCACAAAAATATAAATTGACTATAAATTCAAAATTCGTAATTTTCAGTCGTCATTTATTTTACCTATCAATGTAACCAATTTTGGAGATGGTGTCAGTCATACAACCAATACGTATAATAATGAAAGAATCATCTATATCGATTTGGGATTGGGGAGATGCGGCCCAAAAAAGGCATAAAAGTTGTATGTATCACATGAGAGCAAAATAATTTGTGGCTTGTGCTTTTGATTCCCTCGCTACACTCAGGATTCTAACTTAGCTACGCTACGCTCTTGATTCAATTATAGAATCCTTTGCTTATTCGGGATTCAAACTTGTGGTACAATGTAGTAATTATCGTTTATCTTTTTGTAAGTCTATTAATAACTGACATACCTGATGTTATGACAATTTTCCCATAGCTTTTGAAAACAGTCGACGCCATTTTTTTACTTGCACACTTTGCACATAAATATGTCCTCATCCATCCATCTGTAATCTGTATCCCATTGTACATAAATATGTCCTCTGTAACTTTACTATGGACAAGAATTGACAAAAATCTTCGGAATGTTTTCTTCAAAACATTCCGAAGATTTTTGTCCGAAGATTGTCATTGAACAAGGGCCATAAACAAAAAAGAAGGAAGAATAGCAAATAAGAAGGAAACCAAGAAGAAAACCAATAGACAAAACACACCCCAAACAAATTTAATAATTCGTCGAAGAAAATAATTCGTCAACATCTATCAAAGGTATAAATAATTCATCTTTGTTGTGTAAAATATTAAATAAACACCTAAAATTTATTATTCAGTGAAAGATATTAATTTGATTCCAATATAAATTCAGTGAATATGATATTAATTTATTAATTGGGTAGTTCAACTTTCTTTTTTGATCATAGTTTAGCATAACGCGTTTAATTACTAATACATAATACTTGACCAGTTAACATAGGTACGACCCATACATAACATTTATGATTGAGTGAGCGAAGCGAACGAAAATCTTACAAACAACTTGGGCGATTTGGCATTTTATGTATGTATGTATGTATGTATGTTTGTATATTTGTCCGACGATAACTTGAGAACCGTTTATCCGATCTGCATGAAATTTGGTAAGTCGATAGCTTGTACTTGATAAATTTACTGGTAAGTATATGAGAAAAATCGGATGAGGGATTTTTAAAATATGGGGATATTTAAGGGGGCAAAAATTAAAAAAAATACGCTATAAAATAAAGTTACATGTCATATGAAAGGGGGTGCATGGTTTGGACGATCCAAAACCATTTTTATTTTTTTCTAGGATACCCGCTTTTTGAGATACAACAAAAAAGTTAAATTACTATAACCAACGACCCAATAGCTCCCATTTCTATAAGAGTTTCCTTGGCATCAAGGCTTTTCTACTGGTCGTGCAATTTCATTGCTTTTTAATTTTTTTTTAATACATAAGAAGGTACTTGGTTCTTATTAAATGGTGATAGCGACCTGTTCTGATGATGGAGCCAAGGTCTGTTTAACGGAACTCTTCAATAAATAGGCCAACTCAGTTAAAACTTGGTTACTATACGTAGTTAGTAGGTAGAGACAAGTCCAAGCACAATGTTTGGTCGGACTTGCCTCTGACTACCACTTACTTATATTTTCAGAGCGTTCGTGTCGCGTCACGAAATCTCAGTTCGGGGCGAACTACTAGTTATATTACTTGTTAAAATGTGACAAGTAGCCTATGATTCCAGACTATAATCTATCTTTCTGCCAAGTTTCATCCAGATCCGTTCACCCGTTCCGGCGTGACAACAAACATCCATACTTACAAACTTTCGCGTTTATAATATTAGTAGGATAGCTTTGGCTTACTTTGCGGCGAGATAGTGATGCATGGAATGTCCGCCAATATTTATTTATTTATTATTGAATAAACTGCGTTGTGAAATCTTTTACCCACTAAACCCCTATATTATCTAAAAACAAATGAGGCATTGGAAGTTAGTGTAAAAAGAGATGGCTTTTCCGATTGCCAGAAAAAAGCTTTCTTGAAAGCTCGACAATTGACTAGCAAGGTAGGTATAAATAAATAAATAAATAAATAATGCTGGACAATCCACACAGCACCATCTAGCCCCAAAGTAAGCTACTCAAAGCTTGTGTTATGGGTACTAGATAACTGATATATTTAATACATTATATACTTACATAGATAGATATTTTTATTATACATAGAAAACACCCAGACCATCAGAACAAATTTCTGCAGATCGTACACAAATTTGTTCCAAGGCGGGAATCGAACCCGCAACCTCTTGCGTCGCAGGCAGGCTCTCGCCCGCTGCGCCACAGAGGTCGTCAAGACAGAGGTATAGTTCATTGACTGCTAGTGCATCTGCTTGTTTTAGGTAATAGCGCTGCGGTTAACACACTGCGCCCTCTGACCGCATGGAGAACCAAACGCATGCTGTTTATTGCTGTATCACGATTAGCTGCATCGTTTTATGCAGAACCAATCATGCTCTTTTTAAAGGAAGTTATAACAAAACCTCTACCAAAAACGACTCTCTCAAAATATTAATTTGATGACCTCTGTGGCGCAGCGGGCGAGAGCCTGCCTGCGACGCAAGAGGTTGCGGGTTCGATTCCCGCCTTGGGACAAATTTGTGTAGGATCTGCAGAAATTTGTTCCGATGGTCTGGGTGTTTTCTATGTATAATAAAAAATATCTATCTATGTAAGTATATAATGTATTAAATATATCAGTTATCTAGTACCCATAACACAAGCTTTGAATAGC
Organism: Plemyria rubiginata; assembly: GCA_963576535.1. Taxonomy (NCBI): domain Eukaryota; kingdom Metazoa; phylum Arthropoda; class Insecta; order Lepidoptera; family Geometridae; genus Plemyria; species Plemyria rubiginata. The sequence continues at coordinate 6,767,874 of OY754908.1, read as the reverse complement.
TTACTTTGGGGCTAGATAGTGCTGTGTGGATTGTCCAGCATTATTTATTTTTATTTTATTTATTTATTAAGTCTATGGTGGTGGTATGGTCGTGGTCTATGTTTAGATTTGTTTTTTTAATTTTGATTATGTTGACATGATTCTAATTATTTTTATTAATGTTTGTATGCTTAGAAAGCAGGATCTGGAGATTCCAAACCACATCAACCTACCATCTAATTATGTTAATGTATAACCTGGATTCACAAACAATAAACGATTTATGATTTATGGTTTATAACTCTTTCAAGAAAAAACTTTAGACATTAATTACACCGGAAAATACACTCATACTACTATAACTCAAAATCTACTCATTAGATCTGACTCAAATTTAAATGGGATTACGTGACAAGCAACAGCTTTCGACTAAAAAATAATCATCAAAATCGGTCCACCCAGTAAAAAGTTATGAGGTAACAAACATAAAAAACAGTCGAATTTCGAACCTCCTTCTTTCTTGAAGTCGGTTAAAAATAGTTTAAATCATAGTTAATGCCTCCTGACTGTTGTAGCAGCTACAGCGAGTCAGGGGTAATTGGAATAGGAACTTGGCCTACGATGCATATCACCTACGTACATCAACTCGAGGCATACTAAAGCCTCATGTGCTCGTTATATCACAGGCAACCAAAAAATGCAAACCAACTCAGTTAACGGTGCTGGCGAAAAAAATATTGTTGTATTATAGCCCGGGGTAAAAAATGGACGAGCTTATTTAATTTTATACTTGTTAATGTTATCGATATTAAGTTTATTGAAATTTTATTCCAATGTCTAATGTTTAGTCTTGCTTGAATTACATTATTCTTTTCATTAGTAGCTTGGTTTTACCATTATACATTTTTTCGGTTTGAATTCAGCGAAATTTTAATTTGTAATATTTATTTATTTTTTATTGGTGGTCTTTCCACACAGCACTATCCAGCCCCAAACTAAGCTTATGCTTGTAATATGGGAGAACCAGATAGCTGATATACTACTTAAAATACTTTTTTTTTTGTAAATACATACTTATAATATTATATAACACCCAGACGGAGAACAAACATTTATGTTCACCACACAAATGTTTGTTCACGATGGGAATCGAACCCACGACCTACGGCGCAGAAGGCTACTACCAACTGAGCTACGTAGGCTGTCTATGTTTAGTACAGTATAGTAGCTAATATGTTTAGTATGTATACGAGTTATGCCAAAAATCCTTACTGACCTCACACACAGGTGTTTGCCTAGTTAGGGTTAATATTGTTATCTTTAATTGAGGCAGCTAGAATTCTTAAAATTGTATGTGATTAATCGTCACAAGTCTTAAATTATACACCAACATCGATCTTTAAGAACACATTAGAAAGTGACTACATAAATCTAATTTAAGTTTAACCGCTTCCACTCTTTGCATTGAAATAAATACCAGAAAGAATATGAGACGCCAAGGTCTTATTTAATAACAACTCAAAAAATTTATAAAACTCTAAAATTATAAGAGTTTAGATAAAATATGTAAAATTACAAGTATTGCCGTACTCTCTACCCGTTATAATAGTGTTTGATGATCAAGTGGTATGTGGCAGCAGCTAATGGTTAGTTAAAATAAATGATTACGCCGCGCCGGTTTGAATGTTCACCTAATGCTTCATAATAAACTCAGTTAGGTATATGTACCTAGTATTTAAAAACTTATTATAGCATGTTGACTGCACCTATAGGTAAACATAACTTTTGAAATTCATCCTTGAAGCAATAATATTTATTTATGCAATATTATTAGGTATTCACTAGTTTTTTACCCGAGTGCGGCGAGGGTTATGTGTTTGGCGTGTATCTATCCATGTACTCGTACCTATGTATCCTTCCGTCGATATTTCCTTTATTACCACGTAGCAACCAAATGGCTGAATGGATTTTGATGATTCTGGTTTAATACCAGATTCGACGCAACTTCCCGAGTGTCCTTAGGATAAAAAAAAAACCAAAAAGTCACGTAGAAAGGAAAGCAGGAGCGATATTCTCTCACATTAAAAAAAAATCTTTTCGCTATCATAGCAATATGGGTATCAAAATCAAGAGAGTGATAAAGTGTTTTCAAATAATGTATTAGTTTTTGATTTAAAGTAAACCCTCAAAGACAAAACCAGAACGCAAAATTCGTTAAGTCACTTTAGTGAACTAGGCCATGAGTGATACTAAAATATATCATACAACCTTTTCTATGATTATACAAATCGTTTAGAAAAAACCGCATCAAAATCGATAAAGCAGTTTCGAAGATATTAAGAGTTTTGTAATAAAAAAATGTGATTGCTGGTAACCCCTTCTTTTAACTTAAGAGCAATGCTCTTGTCGTATTGATGCATTTCTCTCCAGGTGTTTCTTTTTAGGGCAACCTCCTTGACCTCCTTATAAGACATGACGGCAACCTTCGCTTTTATTTGGCTCATGTAGCTTATCCTAGGTCTTCCTGGTCTTTTGGTAACCCCAAAGTGATCAAAATGAGTTATACAACCACAGGCGTCAGTAAACTGCTAGGACATAGGAACACGAGCCTCCGACTGTCTGCGATCATTACATTTTTATCATTCGTCAAGACTGAAGAAAGGATTTCAATATTAAAAAGTACCAAATTTAAAACATTATCTTATTTACCTACCTACATACTTTTAGTTCGGGCACTCGGGTTTTTTTATTTTTTAATAAATCTTCTTGTTTATCAAACTTGTTTGTTTGTGTTAGAATTGATGTTTAGAAATGCATGATTTGAGAAAAGAAATAACATGAAAATATAAAATATAATAAACGAAAATATAATATACTGAAAATATAATATACTAGTTGCGCCCCGCGGTTTCTCCCGCGCGGATTTAAATCCCGGTATTCCCACGGGATAAAACGCAGCCCATGTGCTATTCCAGACTAGGTGTAATCTCTCTGCCAAGTTTCATCCAGATCCGTTCAGCCGTTCCGGCGTGAAAGAGTAACAAACATCCATCCATCCATTCATACTTACAAACTCTCGCGTTTATAATAAGTAGTAGGATTTTGCGACGGCCGGCTACCGCGCGGAAAGTTGATTATGCGGATAATTTTTCTGGCTTATGTCTCATTCCCAAACGTATCTATCCTATCCTATAGCCGATTTTGGGTCTTAGAGATGCGCGGGTTTTCCTTTGTTCTTGCAGATCTATAACCATAGTATACCGTACCATGGTTATAAATTTATAATGAGTAGGTATAATCACAATAACTATTGAAACAAACTATTATTTTGATTACGACTTACCTTATACAGAATTAACCTTAGTCTTCGTTGTGAACTTGATGAAATTGTATAATCACAATAGCTCACAGTTCTAATAAGCACAGAAAAATATCAAACACTTCACTGAACTACAAATGGTGCGAATGCAAAATATCATTTCAGTATCCTCATGAAAATAGAGCAATGATTTATTATCACAGATAGGCACGACGCTATAACGGTCTTTCAGTTTCACAGTTTAGAAGATTCATCGATTGTTTTTTGGGATAAATGTCACGGGTTTTTTCCCGAAATGGTGAAAGACTTCGCGACGTGTGTCCTCCGGCTCCGCTGAGACTCTCAGCATGACTGCGGGCTCCCGCGTCGCCGCCCCTCGCTACAGCCGACATACTGCTTCTTAGAAAATATTCTGTTCAGAGCCGGCAAAGGCGCGAACGCAGCCCTGCATGCGAGGTAAGGGCGGGACGTACCCAACTTTTACACCCAATTGGCCGCTTCGATCGGCAAACAACAACATCCTACCGTCTCCCTTTAACTTGAGCTGTAGCCGAACAAAAGAACGAGTGCGCTGATTTTAAGAGAGTTGGTGTAGAGAATCACGAAGAAAACATCTTTGTATGGGTGTCGTAATGTGTTCACTTTATCAGATTTACGTTGAAAGCTCGCTGTTAGCTTTTGAGGGCGCCAGATCGAGGCTTCTTTTCTGACGTACAGCCTTTCCGGTAGGCGTGAAAGGGATGGCAGATCGCCGGGAAATGTTTCTGCTAATGTATTTTCCTGTGGGAAGAAAAACACATGTTGTCGCTTTTAATTTAATACGCGTCACGCTGCGAGCCGTGTCGCGCTTACATGCTCTATGAGAAATATTTTTCGATAAGTATTCTAAGAAATTATATTTAAGTAGACGTAGTTAGATGTTATGTACCTATCCTGTAAGTTTTTGCTACCTATGTACTCATAGAGAAGCAGTACCTATTTAATGAGTACATTAGATTAAAATTAAACACATATAATGCAGCAGACTCTGTTACAAAGGATATGATATATTTATTTTGTATACGATTTGTTTCTGGAAATTCACATAATTATGAATTAAGGCTCCGGTGACAGTGGCTCGCAATTTCGAAGTGCGATTGGCTATTATTTCATTTTATTTCATTTCGGGGAGGTTGTTTGAAAAAATAACTCTAGAGAAACACGCATAAATACTGTTCGAACACAAATAATACAATAATATAAGGGAAACATGCCCGAATCAGAAATCATTTTGGTATTAGTATGTTTGGTCTTACGTTTACCTAATACCAAAATGATTTCTGACTCAAGCACATTTCCCTTATATTATTGTATTATTTGTGTCCGAACAGTATTTATGCGTGTTTCTTTAGAGTTATTATTTCAAACAACCTCCCCAAAATGAAATAAAATGAAATAATAGCCAATCGCACCTCGAAATTGCGAGCCGCTGTCACCGGACTCTTAATAAGAAACGACATACGTGTAAAGAAAAATAAAATATATCCATACTCGACTAACAAAATAATAGATAACCCAGTCGACCCTTATGAAAATTGTTTGATTATTTTTTTATGCTATAAAATAAATAAATAAACACATAACCTCTACGATTATGTGTTTATTTAATTATTTTTAGGTTGTTCAATCAAATGGATTTCTTTCTTTTCATTATATTCCTTTTTCATCCTGACTTTGTTGTTATAATTTTATCGTTAAAACAAATGAAAATTCCTCAAAAGTTGTATTCGAGGATTGTTAAGCTCCTAATTACATTATTTATATAATTTAATATACACGTCTCCAATTAATATTCTAGAAGCGTAGGATTAAGTGACTTGCTAAACATAATTATGATAATTAATTTTAAATTCCAAGTTGACGTGTACTTATTCGTAATTATTTTACATAATAAGTGCATACCCTCACGCTTCGAAGGTTTCAAAGAGCTTGCGTCACTCACTACGTATCAAAATACGTTTGTGTGTTTTTTATGTAACAGATTGACAATCAGGCTTACGGCCCAACTGATGATAAGCGGTCACCGTTTCCCATGGACACCAACAACTTCAGGGGCTACCTCAGTTTTGGTTAAAAGAAAGAGTTCATGAAATAAATTCTGATCTATTTATTTAGTATCTTATTCAAGTATTTGTAGGTAAATATATAAAAAAATGATTTTTATTTATTTATACAGCGCAGTGGGAGCAACCAATATGATACCAAAAGCATCGAGAACCGGTAGTTGCACAGCAGAGGATATTTTTTTTATGGAAAACATCAAAGCTGGAAATGGCTGGAATGGCTGGAATTGTCCACAAAAATAGCTGATTATTTCCACACACCAATCAAATATATACTTTATCCTGACAATTTAAGACAGAAAATATATTAACAAATTGAAAATCTTGTATCGTATTGTACCTACTGTCCTGTGCGCAGGCTCCATGACTAATTGTCAACAAGTGCTGCTAGTTGCAAGTTGCAACACTGTTCACAGAAAGGGGTTCGAACGAAAGAATACGGCTTATGAACTACTTAATAAAACGCAATCTATCTCTAATAATAAATAATCTACTAAAACATAGCTACTGCCAACATGACGGCATAGGAACTATGTGATGAAACGCACGTCTATATTTACATTAGTCTCTGCCTTGGAAGTGAAACTTTAGTAGAGGTTCATCACTGTTGGGTTCGCTGTGTATAGTTACCGGCACGCCCCGCGCTCTCAAACCTATTGGCCACCGGTGCTTTCAACCGACGGGGGCGGAGGACTGCGTCCTTTTATTTTATTTTATAAACATTATTATCAACCGCACGAACGTTCGTGATTAATTTAATATATTTTTATTTTATCGATACTCCTCACGCATTGCAGTTTTTGTAGATCGGTTTTAGAAAATTCTACCGTTCCTGCTATTTGTTAGTTTTTTTTTGTGTTCAGTAAATCAAACAGAATGTTGTTTCAAAGAAAAATTATTTATCACATCTTAAAGCATGTTCAATTGACTAACCCCCGATTTCTGAAAGCTCGATCAACACTAATCGGCTGTCAAGTCACTTGATATTTCAGCTTTTATTTCAAATTAGATAGAGATAGCAAGTGACTTGACAGCCGATTAGTGTTGATCGCGCTTTCAGAAACCGGGGTTATGTAAATTAAAAGCCATAGCGAAATACGAAAGTGAAATAGATTTTTTGGTCAACACGTTACAAAATAATCAAATTTCATCAACAATAATAGAATCGCACAGTAGGTATTCAGGTAAAACAGCACCACAAATAGGACCCCTGACAGCAAGCGGGGTAACCGGTAGGTATTTTATTTAAAATAACGTTATTATGTTCGGCTGTTTTTCGGGAGTGATGCCAGCTACAAATTACCACGGACAATGCCTCCGCGGGGCACCGGTATTATTGAGTGCAGCCTAGCAGATGGCAGAATGAGCGCCCCAACTTATAAACAAAATTTAAAAAATGCTTGTAATTATGGCAAAACTAATAAAAGTACGAAGCATTGATTTATTTTAAATTAATTTACAATAATTGTTTTATTTATATTATCAAAATAAAACCAACTGAAACAGCTTACGTCTTTGATCCCCATGCATGGTAGATATCCCCGATATATAAACAAAAAGGGACCTGCTAATTTGAAAATAAATAAAGAGGAAAAGAAAACAAACTTTTATACCACTCACCCTCTAAAAAGCTTATTTCATTTACTGAAAACCGTGAATAAAAAGCACTTTTACCCACTGTTTTAGTGTTTGAATTTAGAGCGCACCAATACACGACCTCTATTTCAATGCTATACAACCTCTTTGCATAATATACCTACTATTTTCAAATAAAGAGAATAAAGAAAAGCTACAAGGAAAACTGTGGCCACCGCAGTTTGTCTACGCTCTAGTTAGTCCACTGTTAAATCTCTGATTAAACCAGAAAGCATATCATTTAAATTGTTCATTCACACAGAAATAACACACTTTCCTAACAAAATTATTGTTATATCAATTATTTAACGTTATCGGTCAATTCTTGAAATTTGGTAATTAGGGTTAGCAAACCCATCGCCTACCTGATGTAAAAACGCAGACTACCACTAATGTACTTCTTGTTCGCAATTTTCAATAATTTTGATGATTCACAACTTTGAATATCTAATACTTGAAGTTGTGAAAATCGCAAACAAACAAGGTTCAGCATTATGAAGGTCGAATGTATTAGTTAGACATCTAAATATATATAACTCAAAGGTGACTGACTGACTGACTGACAAAGTGATCTATCAACGCACAGCCCCAACCACTGGACGGATCGGGCTGAAATTTGGCATGCAGGTAGATGTTATGATGTAGGCATCCGCTAAGAAAGGATTTTGATCAATTCTACCCCCAAGGGGATAAAATAGGGGATGAAAGTTTGTATGAAACTTTGAATTCCTTGGCGCGAGAAAAGCCGCGGGTTCAGCTAGTTTTATATAAGAACAAAAGTGTGAGTAAAATCAGTCCAGCCGTTCACGCGTGATGCCGTGACCAAGGGAAATAGGGATTCATTATTATATTAGGTTATGTTACCTGTAATTTCACAGACACCGAAACACAAATTTGGTAGTAGAAAATAGTCGTGGTGGTGGCACTTCTCCAAAAGAGCTATTCACAAAGAGCTCTGCTACTAAACATCGACAAGAAAATTTATATTTTTGAGGTTATTCGTTGATGTCTAATACTAGGTAAAACAAGTTCTACAGACAACGGCTACGGCGTAGCACCATTTCAAATTAAGTTAAGAACACTAAATGATCTTAACTTAATTTGGAAATGCAAATTGTTGTCGTAAATCTAAATTTATTTTTTATATACGTACTTGAACTTACTTAACCTACTCACTTGAACCTACTTAACCTAAGAAGGTGTAGTCCGCAAACAAAACAATTTATTTCTAGTAGGTTTCCTTGAGTTCAATCCCCACCGAGACGTGTAGACAAACAGTTGTGTACTATATCTGATTTCCTTATAGTAAAACATGTATTACAACTTAGCTTAGTTTGAGGCTAGATTGTGATGTGTGCATGGAATGATCATAAATATTCATCCATTTATAATGTCAACTATGAGTTGCAAGACTTGCAAGGTGTTGAACTGAATCATGAATTCGTAGACAAGAAACTTCATTAGTCAAAATATTCAACAAAAAAAACACCTGTTCACCCCTGGTCCTAACTGTACAGTAATTAATTCGAATCTGAGCAGAAATCCGTCCGGCGATGACTATTGATATCTCGCCTTTACCTCGCCGACACAATCGAATACGATCGACTTTTTGTCACGATCATTCCAATCGAATTTGATTCGGACTAAATGATTTTAAACTTCTCTTCATAAAGGTACGTCTGTCGGTACTTTGATAATTTCAACATCATCAGCATTAGGAGTCCTCTGCCGGGCATCAGAAGACGATTTTGAGTCTTATATTATATGTACGACGAAATCACTTCTACAAAATGCAAAGGTATCTTGAGAAATTATGATCACCTGAATAAGGGTTTTGGTGATCAGCATCTACTGTAACGATGGTTTGTCAATATGATCTAACCAGATATTTTTTTCATAAACTATTTAGGATTAGGATGAAAACAGATGACTTTAGTCCGTCTGTTGTTAAGTTTAAAAAAAAATTGATAGGGTTACAAAATTAATTCCTACCATTTAAAAAATACATTTATCAATATTTTTTGTATGGAATTGTGCAAAATGAAAAACTTTTGAAGTGCTCTACAACATAAATATCCACCTCGTTTTTTTCCAGTACACAAATAATGGAAAATGTTAAACTCATGTTTGAATAATAAACTTATTCTTATCTTATCTTTACATCTTGTTTATGTCATAAACTCCTTACTACATCTGCCTCCTACGACCTTGATGAAAAGTAGTCGTCTTAAATAAATTGGCATGCACACGAAATCTATTCCACCCCCGCGGTGTTATCATGAAAGCGTACCGAGGAAGCTAAATGCTTACACACTCTTAAATACATTAAACAGGCTTCAGTACACGACTTTGCTTAAAAACTTAATAATTTAAATATTTACCAACTCAAGTTTGTATTATGGGAACTAAATGGTTGTTATTAGTTTATACTTTTTTATAAAGTAGGTATATAAGCGAGTGTAGCGAGTATACCGAGTGTAGGCTGGGAAAAGGTATGATATACCGATAACCTATGTATTTTCATAACTCCATGGTTGCCGTGAGTGGAAATTGATTAGAATTGATTTGAACTCTCAACCTTCAGCACCCATGGCAGAGCTACTAACTACAACAACTTAAGTGTGAGATCTCCCTATGTATAAAAAAAGAGGCTTTTCAGCATATTCAGTTACAAGGAATTCAAATCGTAAATCAGCGTGTCTATATGTTATTAAGTAGGTACATATATACATAGGTTATTTAGGTATACTGTTTAGTATGCTAAACAGTATACCTAAATAACACAACGATGATTTACGATATAGGGTAATGGCAAATCAAAAAAATCTCAAATATACCAAAAGATTTGCACTTTAATTTAATCCACAGAATCCAATAAAGTACGTAGGTACAGAGCAACTTTTGTATAAAAGATGTTGCACTGAAAAAACAAATGCAGTCGATTTACAAACAGACGAACCCTTTTGGATACATAAACAAGAAATAATAATTTAATATGCCATTTGCTGCGGACCAAATTGAGCAATTTATACGCGTCTCGGCCGTGACTTGCCCGTTTGCCCGTGCGTGTGCGCATTAATAACAAAATATACCTAATAAATATTATGGTGTGTAGACGTATCATCCTCTTTCAGTCGTAGATCGACAACCGCTATAATATATAGGCTCTGTTATTTTAGGGCTTTCTATCCCTTTTTCCCATTTTGGTTTCGCGGTAAACACGCAGTAGTGTTCCGGTTGCATTAAATGTACCTTATGTTTTTTTATACAACTATATAGCTGATGGAACAAGCAGATGACCCACCTGATGACAAGTGGTAACCATCACCTATAACAAAGCATATTTGCCTCGTAAGTCACGCACGATAGGAACGTGCCGTACGATACACTGCCCTGCGTACATCAACTTGAGGCATACAGATGTTAAGCCTCATGTGTTTTCTGTTTCTGTTTTATTTGAGTTCAATAAAACAACACCAAAAATCACCTAGTGGTCCATGTTGTTTTATTGATGCAGGAAAGTTCATTTGGTACCGTGCTTTCAATAAAGAAGCTCAATATTATTGGCTTCTTACTGTGAAGGATGATTTTATGAGAATCAATTAATTTGTTTCGTAAAATTAAATTACTGATGTAGGTTGTTTATAATTACTATAACGAAGTTATGGATGCTTATTTATTAATTTGTTATCTAGTGTTCTGCCTTTGTAATATCTATCCATCGGTATTATTAGACATTGCACTTAGTAGTTCAAACTCCTACTAATATTAAAAATGCGAAAATTTGTAAGTATGGATGTTTGTTACTCAATAACTCCAGAACGGCTGAACGGATCTTGGTGAAAATTGGCACAGAGATAATTATAGTAAGAATAACACATATGCTATTTTTGTCGCGTGGGAATACCGGGATTTAAAACTACGCGGGTAAAACCGCAGAGCGCAACTAGTTGTATATAAAATTGCTTAGATTTTATCCAAAATGTAAGTATAAATAAATACCCACTAAATACAAATGTAATTAGGTACTTATAAAACAAATTATATTTTCTAGTTAATGATCGACAAACATAATGTTCTTCACACATATACTTGTTCTGATAGGGGATCGAATCTGTAAACTAACAGCGCGCACTACAGAGCACCTATTGACTTATTGAGGTGAGTAACAGTCATAGTGGATTACTTTTCGATATGTCCATCTACTATTGAACTTTTATGTATATGTGGGTTGATTGGATAGTACAACGGTCTTTAGGTATAGGTGAAAATCATCATGAAATCGGAGCCGACTAAAGACTTTTTACATGAAACAAGTCATTGTGTTCATCTATTATTGAGATAGATATTTTAATCAAGACGATCGATTGTTACACTTTGGTATAAAAGAAGGTAATTAATAATAAGAGATCGACAGAGCGACCGGTGTTGCCACATGCTGCACAAAAAAACTCAAATGGAAATGGAATGGAACGATTTGAAACGGGCTCGATGTAAAACGATGAGTTTTGTCCGTAAGCCCTTTTTGCTTTTAAAATCGTATTTTTGATTATTTGCGGTATCAAAAGCCGAAAACGGCAAAAAATATGAGATCAAATAAACAAGTCCCCAGATATCCCCAAATCGGCTTTTTATTTCTTGATTCATCAATAAGCAATGATTGGCATAAATATTGATACGGTATGTCCTTAATTTATTGAAGTGTTTTTCTCATATCGATCTCGTTAGCTTTATTAACCACACACGCCGATACAAAATGGAACGGAACTATTTTTGTAGCTTAAAAGTTTAATTTATATGTCAAATTTAAATTCTCGTCTTCTTTTGGCCAACTTCCACTGCCAGTCACAGTCTCAGTCTTTTCTACGCATTGGTCCAGATGTTTGCTCATACTACAGGCCATAACACCATAGAGTACCTACTTACAAAAGCAAGTAGATCAACCTATCTAGCAGCCATTTTATCGCATCCAATCGCCAGTGTTGTACTCGTACTTACGCTGTGTAACAAAAACTAATCAAAGTCACCGCCCGGCCACGATCCAACGCGACAAATTGCCTCACCAAAATAGTCTAAACGCTCCAAAAAAGACTCATCACGAGAAAGCAATCCACAACTAATTGGTCGTTTTATAGCGTGACATCCATATCTTTTAACGTTACTGATGTTTTCTCAACATTGACTGACATTGAACTGTTGTTTTAAAAGAGGTTGCTGAATAATATGGCGTACTAACTTCGCCATAAATTGGTTATAAATAAATAACACATTAGATTAACTTATCTTTCCACAAAAAGAAGCCGAGGATTTTTAGAATTTGCATTCCACCTTATTTTATTTATATATATTTATCTACTGGACTGAATTGGATGATTTAATACAGTTAGGTACATTATATATTTTTATTTTAAAGTGCGATAACTTATTTGGATGAAAGTGATAATAATTATATTGATTATAGTTGATTGTGATTTTTCATTAATATAAGTTTAGTAACCTTATCTTTAAAATTTTGAATGTGAGCGAGATGTACTTTTTCAGCTCTTTAATGATTTTTTTATACAACTAACTGATGGAACAAGCAGATGGCCCACCTGATGTTAAAGGTAACCATCACCTATAACAAAGCCTTGCCTCGTAAGGCACGCACGACAGGAACGTGCCGTACGATGCACTGCCCTGCGTTCATCAACTTGAGGCATACAGATGTTAAGCCTAATGTGCCTGTAATTACACTGTGCTGTAATATGTTATCGTGACGCGCAGGCACGGGCGCTAGCTAGTAAAACATGGAAACCCTATTATATTGATACTTGTGATTGTTACTATTATTCAGAACAAGTGAAATAATCAGCTACAAAGGTGAGTAATACCAATCTATTCGATCTCGCAAATCGTCTGTAGGGGCGAGGGTGCTTGCTTATCAAGATTTGGCCAATCAGTGCTATTGAGGTGCTCAGCGAATTATGAATAAACGCAACTACCTATCTCTCTATCTACATCAATAGAAATAATTATTGTTGCGCTGTGTCACTGCCACACGGTAGAATAAGTTTGTTCTTAGACTTTATTAATTAGTTCTTATACGACGGTGATTGGTCTTTTAACTGAAGGTTCCCATTATAAAATAATTATAAAATGAAAAATTTTTGTATTTATATAAGCCCGGATTACCTTATATAGTTTGTGTGAAGAAAGAAAAATGTAGGTAATTGCCTTTCTCCTACGACCAACTGTTAACCAATGACCTTAAATTGTAATGGCCTAGGTAAAGGTAACTTCTAGACTAGTGACTAGTGAAAATGTGTTTAACGTATCTCGTATGCTAGAGTTACATACATCATTAAGCCTTATGAAAAAACCAATCCGTAACATTCGTTATTTAATGATGTACTGTATTTATCTCTTTGTTTCCCACAGTATGCGTAAACAACTAATTCATATTAATAAGTTCTTTCGTTTATTAAGAAAAATACGTTTTTGATAAGCGTGGAAGCGATAACTGAGAGCAACCACGCCCGCGCACGCCCCCTTTCGCCACTCTGTGTAGGATCTATACCATGTTCTTTCAATACACGAAAAAATATAATGGTTATGGAGATGTTACTGTAACAGAATAGAAGAAGCCTTGTGACTGGTTTGCGAGTTCGTGCATAGTGTAATTTTATAGAACTGTGTAGGTAGGTATTATTTAATAAAAAAAATGCAGCACAAGTTCGTCCAGTATGTTATTTTCTAGATGTAAGAATTGCGACAATTGTCTTTCCACGTCAGTTATGAATCTTCTGACGTCTTTCGGGAAAATCGCGGTATCGATGCACATATTTAAAGTATTTTTTTTGATAAATAGTCATTGGGAGGGGTCATGACGTATCCATTGTTTATTAAACATAATAGCATATTGTAAATTTTAAATGTCTCTCCCATCTTATTTTGCATCGGTTCCATTTAGTGTTGATCTGATATCAAAATGCAACTGCGAATTCAAAAATTCTTTCACCTTGTGATCGTCCGTGGCAATTAACTTACATTTTCGGAGAATGCAATCTCAAAATGTGATAAGAATTTTGTGAGGGTATTTAGACGCAAGCATGTCCTCGGCTTTCTTGGGTGTTGTTGTCTTACGGTCGGGTAATATAGCCTTGGTGTTGTAGAAAGGCACTTATGGCCCAGGCGCGTTTTTCCCGGCGTTATGGGAGTTCCCGCAGAGCCCCGCGGGGCTTCGGCCGCCCCCACTTAACGCAATTTATTGCGCGACCCTTTAATAAATAAATGAATAACCGAAGAAAATTCAATGATATACAACCACGACGCGTGCTGTGCTGAGTTTTCCCATCGTACAGTGAAAAATTGCCTTAATTTTGGAAAATACGGGGAATGTTATTAAGGGCTATTGTTGATAATGTTAGGTAATAGGATCATGTTTTGCTTCATAAATAAGATTTATTAACGATATTTATTATTTACCTGGATCATAAATTAACGTAGATGTTTAAGTTATTTTCGAATACCTTCCGCGACTTTATGTTACGTACATATAAGTTCGGCTTTACATAAGTTGGTCAATACCGTAGATTTGTACTAAATCATAATTATAATACTTATGTATTTTTCTTTTGACATGTTATATGTAACCATACGTCAGATAAATGAGTCCAAAGTCCATAATATGAGTTCCAAAAATGATTAAAATTTAATAACTCATTTGATTTGTCTAAATTCGCATAATTTTAGAAAAAGAATATATTATTATTTTTAAGAAAGCAGAGATAACATATTTTACGCTCATGATTCCAAAATTCATAATAGTCTGTTTCAAGGGAGAATGACAAACAATCGTTTGTCCCGAGTCCCGATACAGGGAGTACAAAAAGTACAAACTCATTAGTAAGCCCGACCGGGAGCACAAGAATTAATGAAGGTGAACAATAATTTAGGGTTTAATTAAAAGTGCAGCCCCCTGTAGAGCCGCCTCCGCGCCGCCCGAAATAATTCTATATAATTTTTGAAGGTAATTTAATAAGAATTCACCTATAAAACCTATGGGTATTAAAGATGAGGTTGAACTTGACGATTATTTAAAATATGGTCCGTTATTTACACAGTATTTATTGTGTGTAGTTTTTTATTTTTCATTTATAAAATATTTGATACATTATGAAAAGTTTATGTAAATCTGCCTTCATCTAGTAGTAGCTAAGTAGGTATGAAAGATTTGATAGCTTTTCAATATAATTATGGTATAATTTAATAAATCGTTATTATATATATTATTTAAATTAGTAAGACGACATAAATACATAAATCTCAAAAATATCAGTTAGGTATTTTACGAAAAGTTATCTTCATTCATTAACAATAATATATTTTCACTTCTGTAAACTTAAAACCAACTTAAATCCACTTGTGTACGTGAACAGCAGTAATCACCAAAAACACTTGTAGTCTCAACGTCTTTTCTCACAGGTATCGAGTTCAAAATGCGCTTTCGACGCGCCTCGCCGTGACCCCAACTTACGCGACGTTAAGAGAATAGCGATTATTCCCAAATCACTGCTATTACAGCACAATGCCACTGATGAGGGGACCTCATAATGCGAGATCGAGATTGATAAAAGAAATCCGATGCCAGAGCCCATAGTAATTGTGTCCATTCTCCTTTACGATTGATCATTATACCAAAACTATAGGTACAGTACGGTATAGGCATGCTTAAAACATTCAAAATGCTATTCGTACACAAGATGTATACTTTTAACACAGATAATGAACAAAGATCTGTGGTATCTCAAAGCATCTTGGGAGGTATGGCAAGCAATACAAAACAAAACAATTAATTGGCCAGGCACGGAAAAAAGCATTCTCATTGATTACTGGAAAAATATCCATTCAGTTTGCGATGCGCAATGACAAGGAGTGCAAAAAGTGGTAAAATTAAAAGGTAAAGTCATGTGTAATAGGTGTGTTCGTTCCAATGCTACCACCCTTGACGTGCAAAACAATGACGGTGTTCGAAATACGAAACCAAACGGAAGTCCGCGGACCCCCGGGATGCGTTGATTTTCTTGCGCTCGCGCAGCTCTACACTTATTTAAAAAGTAAAAACTTAAAATGTGAATGCGCTCAAAGAACGCTCTTGCGCACATTTGTGTTATCGGCGCATTGAAGTCAAGTCGCGAATCATTGTTCAAGGGTATAATTATCCACGTATTCTTCATTGTTGCTCAAAATCAAAGAATATGTTATTCATTTTCCCCTGACTTTTAACTTGGAACGTATTGAGTGAGTTCAATGGAAGACGGTTAATTCTTCTCACGAGCTACTGCGTTTATAAGTTGGCAGTTAGTACTAGTAGATGATTTTACAAATAACTCATTCAAGTTTTACAAAAATAAATACATTATAAGAAAACTGAGACGAGAACCTCTACCTACGAGCTACCTTTCAAATACACCTTCAACTGGGATGTGCTGATAGAGATACCGCACTTACAGCCACATAAATTACCACAAAGATTTCACATTTAGTGGATTATGTCATAGATACTTATCTTATACTCCTTATTGATTTGTTTTCTTATTCCAAGTGTTATTTTGAGTCCTGTTTGTAACATCTGTGGTACTTTAAAGAACTTTACTTTTGTTCCTAACTAAAAATTTGGAATGAAAGTGTACTCATTTGAATTGCAAGTTTTGAAGGAACCCGTCATTTTCTTCAAGTATAATCTAATGACTGCCTGGTCTGACTTGACTAAAAAGTATTGACGGCCTGTCAGAAATGACGGACAGGTAAAAAAAAAGGCTGAACACATATTTTTGTATTATTATGGGTACTTTAAATTGGCTTTGGTGTGCAAGCCGTTAAACCCAATGACCTGTAAATAAACGTCCGTACCACTTAAAAAGTCAAAAAACGCGCTCCATATGCCTCCGACTCCAAGTAGGTACTTACTCCCTCTCCATAGTGGACCCCCTACAAGTGACGTCACGTGCGCACAAGAGCAGTCTATAATGCCTCCTTGTGTGATCATTACTATTCTTTGCAATCACTAATCGGTGCTGAAGTAGGTACTTACATGCTTAAGTTCAAGAGTTCTTTAAGCGTCGTTGGTATTGTCGCGTGCGCTGATTCCGATACTGACAAAGAATTAACATTTGGTAGAAAATAATAACGCTTTGCTTGGTTGCAGTAATAATTAATGCTTAAAATTATGTAAAGCAATGAAACAGAAGCACGAAAAGTTCGCTTGAAGCGAATCGGAGCAGCTGTGCCCATGTTAGTGTAAAAAAAAGCAAGGAAAAGTATGTTGCTGAAACTTAGAATTCTGTAACAAGCCGAGGCATAATAGGACGACAGCTAAAATACCTGCATAACTTGTATTCTATAAGCTTTTTAGATTATTTTTTTGTATATTATAATGATGTTTGTTTGCCTATATTTTTAATCGATAAATAAATAAAATAAAATCAACGAATACATACATATGAATCAAAAAATGCCTACTGTTAATTGCTACGAAGGTGCTACGTAATTTTTCAAACTTGCGTTTTTATGTAGCTTCAGCGTATTCACAAATAAATAAATCATTAGACAGCTTTGTATGACACTGTGGCATTGTATAACACCAGCCACGTTTAAATTACCACTACCCACCCAAGTAACCAAACCAAATTTAGCAGTCACTTTTTTCAACAAATATAATTTGTTTGATTTGTATAGAGTGAATGGCGGTGCGTCGCGCGTTCGGTCGTCACTCGACACAGCGAGTCATTGTTTGCGGCTCACGGGTGTCCACGGTACCCCGCCATTTGCTCTGCAGGACTTCGCTAAAGACCCACCATGTTAATTCTCGTTCTAGTCACCAAATGGTCCGTTTAACTGTCAAAGAAGAATAGACTCTTGCCCTTTGAACGTCATTATTCGACTCTGAAAAGTTAAAAATGGGAGTGAATTTAATGGGTGTGTAATTTCCGTTGTTGACAAAAAGACTGGATTGATATAACGAAAGCATGAAGACTCTATTACTCTATTTGCATCTTTTGGTACAGTGATGACCGCGTAGATTGTGACTGATTACTACAAAAAGTATACATGCATTCAGTCTTTTAGATATTTGTTTCCCATAACACACAAGCAATGCTTAGTTTGGGGCTAGATGAGATTTTTTTATTTAGCAAATAAAACAACAAACAATTCCACGAATCGTTTCTCAGTCCGTATTTTCTGCTTCGCTCCGGGCACTGTCCTATCCGTTATTCAACAGGCTATTACCAGTGTCAAAAAGTTAAATCATAGTAAAGTCGGCTGTCATTTGTTTTGAAGACAATGGTGTCGGTTTCCTTCAAATTTGCTCGAAACATTTTCGATCAAATGAGAATATCTACACTTTAATTTTTGTGTTGTCACTGTACACAAGACCCTCAGACGAATGAAGAGATGTTTCCTCCAAGACAAGACCCCAAGTACGCTAACGTTGGTTAAAACACTACGAATAAGTATTATGTCAGGATTATTTATTCGTAGTTGAAACCACTGAAATTAGACAACGCAGAACTCTTACACCAGAAAAACAATTGAAATAAGAAAGCTGTTTTGTTTCCCAAAATGAAATAACGAATGCTCTGTGTACTACCTGTCAAGATGCGCTTAATACACGGGCAATCCAATAATTGCTCGGCAACACGAATGGATTAATCTGAAGTAATTGAATAAAGAAATCAGAAGCCAATATTGCCGAAACAATTGCCGCAGTTTTTTCGTAATTACTCTCCTGTAATTACTCCAGATTGATCCCATTGAAATTATTGCTCAAAAAATTGCCCGTGTAAGCGCACCTCTGTCATCCCCAACTGAAATTATCGTCATTTGCGTCATCACATCACGCACTTTGACAACGTCCTCGTCGCGTGCCGCAACGGTTGCGCATATTATCAACGACATCGATCCGCCCGTGCTAAATCCATGCTTAGAAAGTGGTGTGTGTGTGTGCTTGTCCCTGAAACAAATCAAATAAGTAAGTATACATTTGTGTTGTGTGTGTCCTTTGTACCAATCTCCATTCTCTCCACTTCTCCACTCCCTATATTTCAGACTTGAATGCTTGAAATACAAGCTTTATTATACCAAAATGCTTATCACTATTTTTATTACGAAGCGGATTAAATAAAACTAAAGGTTTTTGATTTTGATGTGTGAATTTATGAAATTCATAAATGTGAATGTTGCAATAGGTTATGAAAGTTTATTTCGCTAGAATAATTAAGTTCAAAGACTCAGGTATGATGAACTACCCCGAAAGGTGACGTAGGAAGTGGGCATTGAGCGTAAAATCAATGAAAACGTAGCTAAGTCCGACAGTGTCGGTGTCATGTCAAGGTCATGCCTGGCCTCGATTCCGACTGTTGCTTATTATTAACCTTTTTAAGACCCAGGCTGAACCCAGCAGAATTCTGCTAAACTATTATTGATAAACATAATTATTCATGAGCTTAAAAGCTATCACTACATAGTATAAAATTAAGTCGCTTCTCTGTCCCTATATCCCTATGTCCCTATGTATGCTTAAATCTTTAAAACTACGCAACAAATTTTGATGCGGTTTTTAATAGATAGAGTCATTCATCATGAGGAAGGTTTATTATGTATTACATGCATGATATGTGCACCCGTGCGAAGCAGGGGCGCGCGGGCGGGTCGCTAGTTGTGTATAAAATTAAAGTAATGTATATAGCTATGTTGTTTAGAAATTTTAAAACTTGACTATGTACCTATCCACATTAGAAAAATAGGTACCTACCTAACTGTATGGTTAATAGATGTATTACTAATGCGTATACTTTAAGAAGATTTTTGAATATAAAATCTTTTAATACAAATGCAGACAAAAAACAACAAGATCATAGAAACAAACATTTTGTCACAAACATATCTAAATAACGCGTTGTTGTAGTAAATTATTTTCGTTTTTAGGTGGTTATAAAAGTGATCCCGACAAATGCGCACACGCAGCGTGCATCAGCGGGGCGCCACCAACGGTTCCCTGCATATAAATAAATTCTAATACATAGATATTGACGCGTGTTTACTTTTTAATCATATTTTTTATATTCGTGAATAACTTTTTACATTTAATATGACCAATTAAATTTTTATTTAGTATATAGAAGTCAGTAATCAAATAAAACAATCAAACTCATACCCCCGCTTTCTGAAAGCCCGATTAAAGCAAAAAGGCTGTCAAGTCACATGCTGTTTCAGCTTTTACTTCAAATTAAATAGAGATAGCAATAGTGGCTTGACAGCCGATTAGCATTGATCGGGCTTTCAGACACGGAGGATAGACCTCATAAATATCCCGTTTTAAGTGAAAATTATGAATATTGAGTCGTTTCATAATAAGGTATTTTTTTCAGTTTTCATCTTTTAAATGATTGGAGAGAGAAGCTTTCGTTCGTCGAATTACAATTTCATGATCCTTTCATGAGGCCTACAGATGGTACAAGCCTCATATTTCACCGGCAACGACACTTTTCAAACTGAAACACAGCACAGAGGCGATTATAAATAAAAACTGGATATATTTGCTTACTGGATAGGTAATATAAATAGTTATTATCAATTGCTACCTAGCTATTTGTATGTATGTAGGTATTGTTATTAAGCATTTAAGTTTAAAAATATATGAGTTTATAAATTTTTTAAAATTATACATATAGTATGTATTAGGATTGCTTAGTTTGTTCACCCAGTAGATTATTTAGATAGATTATTAGTATATAGGTCCTCAAATTTTAATATTATCCGTTAGTGACTACACCGCCTTTAATTTTTAATTATATCTTTCGATCCAAGGTTGCCTGGAAGAGATCGCTCTCAGCGATAAGGTCGCCCATTGTTTTGCCTAGATTAATGCCTATTATATCCTGTATTTTGTTTCTGTGTGGTGAACAATAAAGAGTTATCTATCTATCTAATCTATAAATGCGGATTTGTTACGATCTAGCTAGCTAGCCTTTTTTACGTATTCGCTGATTATTTATAGGGCAACTAAGGCACACTTTCCGTAGTTCAATAGCACGTACTGTGACGAAGTGGACTATTAATCTCTTTATTATTGCTTTTATAACTTTGTTATTACAGCGTTGAACATTATTTTCTCATGTAATGGACTTTCAAACTGCGATTATACGAGTGCTCTGTTTGTGATGGTCTATAACTCGTCATTATTACTTACTAGCTGTCACCCTCGGCTTCACCCGCGTGGTAATAGTAAATGCTAACATGAATGTTTGTTTTTCAAGTATAAAAACAAACATTTATGTTATCATTTAGCACTTTTGTTAATAAAGCTTTATAAAATATACTATGCTATGTTAAGGGCACCAAAACATGAGCAAAGATTTCTAAAACTGCAAAGATTTCAAGCATGTTTTATTCAAGAATCAAAAACAGTTAATAAATTATTAAGATTGAATAAATGCATTTTTTATAGATGCTGAAATCCGTCAAATAACTTCTGGCTTGCACATTTCAACTCTTATTTAGAACTCACATCGTAAATTTCGATGTTACGTTGCAACTTCAAAAAAGTTCTATTATTTTTAAAGTTGTGTCACTTAAAAAGTATTTTGTTTTTCAAGGCCGGAGTACCACCGCCCACGGGTGCGATCCCGCCTTACTACACTGGGAGAAAAAAGGGGTCATTTATCGGCTATGCAGAGCCGTGTAAACCCGGTACTGCAGTTGCAACCGTGTTAACACGGCAACTGTTACCGTGTGTCGCTGACACGGCTAGGGGTGGCTTGCTGTGTGGTGTCGCCGTACGGGGTTGGGTGACACTGCTAGAATTGACACACGGTACTGCAGTTGCAGCCGTGTAAATTGCTCAACACGGCTATGATCAGACACGGTTAGATTTGCACACGGTACTGCAGTTGCAGCCGTGTAAATTGTTCAACACGGCTATGATCAGACACGGCTAGATTTGCACACGGTACTGCAGTTGCAGCCGTGTAAATTGTTCAACACGGCTATGATCAGACACGGCTAGATTTGCACACGGTACTGCAGTTGCAGCCGTGTCAATTCGTCAACACGGCTATTGTCAGACACGGCTACAACGCGCCTGGAGAAGCCGTGTTGAATGGTTATTGCAACCGCGTAAAGACGGTTATTGCAGCCGTTTATCTACGTCCCTATGTGGCTGGCAGAGCCGTGCAAACACGGCAGTATCAGTCATCTTCCTACGTCCCTATGCAGCTGGCAGAGCCGTGTGACGCGGCATAAAGTAGCCGTATAAAGCGTCTGCTTCAGCCTTGCCAATACGGCAGTGTCAGCCGTCTTCCTAAGTCACTATGCGGCTGGTAGAACCGTGTGACACGGCATGAAATAACCGTGTTAAGCGGATACTTCAGCCGCGCCAACACGGTAGTATCACCTGTCTTCCTACATCCCTATACAGCTGGCAGAGCCGTGTGACGCGGCATAAAGTAGCCGTACCAAACGGGTGCTTTTGTCGTGTAAACACGGCAGTATCAGCCGTCTCCCTACCTCCCTATGCGGCTGGCAGAGCCGCGTGACGCGGCATAAAGTAGCCGTACAAAGCGGCTGCTTCAGTCGTGCCAACGCGGCAGTATCAGCCGTCTTCCTACGTCCCTATGCGGCTGCTAAAGCCGTGTGACACGGCATGAAATAGCCGTGCTACGCGACTGTGTTAGCCGCACAGTGACGTAGGAAGACGGCTGATACAGCTGTGTTGACACGGCCGAAGCAGCCACTTAGCACGGCTATTTCACACCGTGTCACACGGCTTTAGCAGCCGCTTACCTTCTTCCCGACGTAGCTGGTGGAACCGTGTGAAGTGACAGTACCAATGCGACTACTAGTGACATTTTCACACGAAAAATGGCAAAAGTAGTCGTATTGACTGACACGAATGTCATAGGTTTGCCAGCTGTGCAGGAAGAAGGAAGACAAAACTCAGGTATACTGGAACAGCTGAAATAATACAGTATTATTTAAAATCAATATAATATCCATAAACTATAAGAAATAGAAGTCTAAATCTCTTAAAAAAAATTATGCTCATTATACCTAGGTTATATGTGGTGAAGGCTAATTTGTAATGTAAATGAATAACATCATTTTAAGTTTACTGATAAATTTTTATTAAGAAAATAAAAAAAAACATAGTATTGTATCATAAAGTCTACTTCTATATCTATCTAATTCTTAAATATTACATTTATTGATAACACCTATAAACATGACTTGAGGACATAGTCTATCAAAAAATATGAACATTATGGTACTTATCCTAAAGGGTCACCAACCCCTTAAACACTTATTAGAGAAATCTACAGCAACCGGACAGTTGCTGAGAACTGAGCTGTAGAGAGAACCCAGAAGAAGTGAGCATAGCGACCTCTGTGATATCATTCTTGATCACCTTCTATAGGAGAGGGGCGGTCGCAAACTGTTGAGTTCTCAATGGCTTCGCCAGTACTTTATTCTCAATAAAAGAAGAATGTTTTCTTAACCCATTGTACAACGTTAAAACATTAACTTGTGGGTTGAGAGCCAATGGTTATCTGTAAAGAAAAATACCAAATTAAAATAATGTGGTGCTTGAACATACGAACATATTGATGAAAGAGTTTAACTTACCAGCTGTGGACCAACACTTGGTGAACAGAGCGTGGTGATGGGAAGATCCAGCGTGAGAAAGATGCCGTTTAGAAGGCGGGCTGCAATGAAAATAATTTTTATATAATTTATTGTAAAAACTACGATTGAGAGATTGATAAAATGAAGTTAGTTTTGTTAAATATACCCAGGTGAACATAGATGTTACTTCTCTGTTTAGGTGTAAGGTGGATTGTTTCAATTCTAATTGTATTCTAAGTAATCAAAGTACGAATTTACAAAAAAATATACAATTAACAGCCTCCCTTTATTACACTGCAGAGATAAAAAAAGTAAAATAAAATAAAAAAAGTATTTAAAATTAAAATATACAGTGTCCCATTTTCATAGGTAATTGTAATCTAATTTAATTGTAATAGGTAGTTATCGTATTCTTATTTAATTATAATAGGTATTTTTTTATTTACATACTTAGAACAAACATATAAATAGAGTCGAATTGAGAACCTCCTCCTATTTTGAAGTTGGTTAAAACATTTACAACGGCATATAAACCAATTTAAAATAATTGAAATCCTGACCTTTTTTTCAATCAATGATCCAGTTTTTTGACACACAGTTGACCAGCCAGGCATTGTTGGCAAATTCAGTTATGCTAAGTTATCGACTGATGGTTCAAGATAATATCTTATTAGTTCCTTAGAGGTGCCTTTATCTGAAAAGAGTGCTGGATTAGATGATCATTCCCCTTTAAATTTAAAAAATAGCTATCTATGTTATACCTAATCTGTGTAGGTAGGTAGGTATAGTGCGCGTCAACCAAAAATAACGTTGGAAAACAGTAGAGGGGATGTGTTTTCGCATACAAAATACTCGCGCCATCACACGCCCTCACCCTCCTTCCGACGCTCTTTTTGTGTGGCGCGCATTTTACCTACCAACGAGGATTGAGAGGTTTTACTATTACCGGACTATGGTTATAGTAGAACCTCTTAATCCTACGGGAAAACAATGATGCGAACATGGGGTACTTACCTAGGTATCTTGAATCTAGATAGAACATTTGGCTTTATTAGTAGCCTATTCAATTCTAACCTTCAAAATGATGATGCTCGCGCGCGGAGAACCTAGGAAGGTTTGATTAACAAAGTTAACTACCTTACCTAGACCACTACTACTTCCTACATCCTACTTCCTAGGTTTAAAATATGATAGATAAAGTAATTTGGTACCTACGTGAAACATAAGAAACTATATAGGGCTTTTAATCAACTCATTAGAACCACGCTATCATGCCATGCCATGGCGTGCCAACACAGAAGTTTGTAAATTGACTTTTCACTTACCAATAATAGTTTTCACAGCACTGAGAGACAATTTAAAGAAATCTATAAGTTATTTTACATCAGAAAATGCCTGTTTCGGCCAATAATGTCAACAAATAAGACGCATCGACCGCTACGTTCACGCTCGTTCAGTCACTTCCACAAAATAAAATGGCGATTGGCGCGGCGTCACACACCGCCCCTCACCCCGCCCGCACCACACATACAAATTGCGCGGGAAAAGATGGCCGAACGAACCGGTGCGGTGTTGCTAGGCAAATGAGACGTAAAACAGTGCTTCAAACGCATGTTATAAATAATTATCAAACGTGGATATTCAATCGAAAAACTGTGTTTTGAGTAGAAAATCAATTTGGTCCTACCTATCGTTTTTTTTAGGTAATTGGTAGAGGTTTACCTATTGCCGATATAAAATGATTAGACAGTGAAATAAACTGAAATGAAATTTATTGAAAACCAAACGACTGTTACAAACATAGCACCATGCTTAATTTTTTTTACAATACACATACTAATACATAATGTAGGTAAATTATGGGTAACATTGACTAGGACTAGAATACTGTCGGTATTCTAGTTTTTTAGATAAATACTACGTCCCCGGTGCAAAACTACCTATCTAGCTTCTCTCATTAGGTACCTATATTACCCTCTAGAATTCAGCAGTCGTCAAAGTGCGGCCCATGGACCCAAAATAATTTTGAGTAGGTACGAAGTTATTCGCATTAAACGAC
Source organism: Plemyria rubiginata (assembly GCA_963576535.1). Lineage (NCBI taxonomy): Eukaryota > Metazoa > Arthropoda > Insecta > Lepidoptera > Geometridae > Plemyria > Plemyria rubiginata. Next base: position 6,742,115 of record OY754908.1, on the reverse strand, counting down.
TCGTAATAAGTTTCGTCTAGCGAGAGCGAAGCGAATGGCGCGCTGAGTCGTAGTATCTCAGCAAGTGTGAAGATAGCCGTTTGGCTGTGCGGCAGAGGGCAGGCAGATAGCTTACTAAGAAAACAATAATGTGTGTAATGTCACAAAATTATTGCATTCCCATGATATTGTTTTTTGCACTTTTCGCTCGTCTTGAAAAAAATATTTACACCCATAGGTACACACCACAAACATACCTATACTACCTATACCAATCGAAACAACGATATTTTTTTTCGATATAATCAATCTTCAATATTGACATATTTAAAAAATAATGGAGTGCGTTGGATTGTCCGGTGTGGAGGAGGGAGACTTGAAGATTTCAATAACTGGATTGAAATCTTTTGCCTAAACAGTCTCCTTCTTTAAAGGCGTTGACAACACCTAATATTTCTCTCGCTCGCACGATTTGGCATTTTGGAAGATATAAAATCACAAATTCAAATTTTGAAAGATTGCAAACAACCATTTTGTGTGCAATCACATTGCGCATAGTTTGGTAAAAATTTCATTTTGATTGATGCAAGTTTTCCTACTCAAAAGTTTGCTTGAGTACGAAAACTAGAAAAGCAAACTTTTAAGTAGGAAAACTTTTATCGATCAAAATGATTTTTTTACTAAACGGTGCGTAATGTGATTGCACACAAAATGGTTGTTTGCGATTTTTCGAAAATGGGTTTAGTGATGTTATATCTTTCAACAAGTCAAAACTTGCGAGCGAGAGTCACATTAGCTCTTGTCTTCGTCTTAAATGTTTCTTTGAACAATACACTCTTGATTATAAGATGTTTGATTAAAATCTATGCATATTTGACCGAGATAACAATATTTTTGTAAACTTAAATTATAGATAACATTATAGTTACTATGACAAATTTGCCGCGGATTGCGTGCGATTCGTGCGCGAGACCACGAAAACCGTGTTTTTACAAAATAAGGCCTACCTACCTAGATTTAGGTCTTAGTGTAGGTCTACACTACACCAGTTTACATCTGCGACCTAGCTAGCTAGGTAGGTGACGCCCTCAAGCAAGGTGGTTAAGTGAAGGACGACGACACGGTCTGCGAAATATAGGTACCTAAGTACCTACCTAAAAACTTTTTCTTGATCAGAAAAGCCGGAGACACCCGTGTTGGGTTGATGGACGTACACAGAGTACAGACCTACGTCCAGCAGGTAGGTCGGCAGGTAGGTACCTACTATACCTATACTCGGAACCATCTGAGCGATTATTTGGCGACGGACGATTTTACGATTTTATTTTATTTGGACGATTTTACTAAATATTTGTAATAGTACGTACACAAGGCTGACAACTTTACAGGAGACTTTTTATTTTTTAGTATTAAGAATGATAAAGCGTATTTATTATTTCATTAGCGTGTCAGAGAGCTTCTGACTGGCTTATTCTAAATGGTGTGTTCATCAACTTTCTCAAATGACAGACTAGGACAGCGCGGCACACAAATTTGAAATTTGCAGTTTTGCTGAAAAATGATGTTAAGTATCGTCAACGATATACTTAACATACCTATCTACCTACTCGACGAGAAACCCGCCAAAGCTGCAGGCCGCTTCCCGTGCCGACTGCCGCGGCTGGCAAAAGGCTCTATGTTCGTAATGTTGTGTGTGATTAGGTTGAATTTGAATTTGTATATATTTATATATACCTTTCGATGTACCTAAAAGCTGATGTGTGGTTGGTTGGCTAAGTAGGTATGATTTTTCCACGTACAGTACCTATTTAGCTTTGATAATGAGATAAGAACACGGCCCAACGTACCGTGTCAGAGAACGGCTTCGTCAGTCATGATCGGAAGTTTCATTTCATTTATGACAGGGTTAAGATAGCCAGGTAATGCATAAGGCTTGTGTACAGTATCTAGAACGGCTTCAACAGCCACGCCTGAGAGGTTCATTTATGACACGGCTAAAATAGCCAAGCAAAATTAAGCACATGGCTCAACGTGCCGTGTCTAGAACGGCTTCAAAAGCAATGTCTGGGTGGTTCATTTATGACACGGCTAACGCAGTCGGGCAATGTTAAGCACACGGTTCAACGTACCATGTCTGGAACGGCTTCGGTGGCCATGCCTGGGAGGCTCATTTATGACACGGTTAAGATAGCCAGCCAAAGTTAAGCACACGGTCCATCGTACCACGTCTGACACGGCTTCGACAGCCATGCCTGGGAGATTAATTTATGACACGGCTAAGGTAGTCAGGCTATGTTAAGCACACGGTCCATCGTGCCGTGTTGAGAACGGCTTCGACAGCCATGTGTTAGTGGTCAATTTATGACATGGTTAAGATAGCCAGGCAAAGTTAAGCACACGGTACATCGTACCACGTCTGACATGGCTTCGACAGCCATGCCTGGGAGATTCATTTATGACATGGCTAAGGTAGCCAGGCTAAGTCAGGCACACGGTCCAACGTACCGTGGCTAGAACGGCTTCGACAGCCATAATTGGGTGGTCAATTTATGACACGGTTAAGATAGCCAGGCAAAGCTAAGCAAACAGTCCATCGTACCGCGTCTAACACGGCTTCGATAGCCATGCCTGGGAGATTAATTTATGACACGGCTAAGGTAGCCAGGCTATGTTAAGCACATGGTCCATTGTGCCGTGTTGAGAACGGCTTCGACAGCCATGTTTGGATGGTCAATTTATGACACGGTTAAGATAACCAGCCATAGTTAAGCACACGGTCCATCGTACCACGTCTGACACGGCTTCGACAGCCATGCCTGGGAGATTAATTTATGACACGGCTAAGGTAGTCAGGCTATGTTAAGCACACGGTCCATCGTGCCGTGTTGAGAACGGCTTCGACAGCCATGTGTTGGTGGTCAATTTATGACACGGTTAAGATAGCCAGGCAAAGTTAAGCACACGGTCCATCGTACCACGTCTGACATGGCTTCGACAGCCATGCCTGGGAGATTCATTTATGACATGGCTAATGTAGCCAGGCTAAGTCAGGCACACGGTCAAACGTACCGTGGCTAGAACGGCTTTGACAGCCATATTTGGGTGGTCAATTTATGACACGGTTAAGATAGCCAGGCAAAGTTAAGCTCACGGTCCATCGTACCGTGTCTGACACGGCTTCTACAACCGTGTAAGGGGGCAGCCGTGTATTTTAACACGGTTAGGGATTTTAAACTAGTGAAAATCTAGTGAACACTGTTAACGTAGCCGGTATCACCAGCTAGCACAGCCGCGTTAATGGCTGACGTAGCCATGTAAATCTGGAGCCGTGTACACGACTTTTCACACGGTTGACAAACACGGCTGTCACAGTCGTTTACACGGCTCCCCGAACCGTCTTGAAACCGTAGCCGTGTGTAAAAGCCGTGTATTTTTCCCAGTGTATAAACCATATGGAGGTAACTATCGCTTAAGCCACTGACAACCATCAGTCAACTCTCTCTACCATCTGGCAACTCTATCGCATTTATGGGAAATCTACCGTACCTGCCAATTCAAGTGGGTTATTTCTTTTTTTGTTATCCTATGCTTATATATGTTGTATTCAAGTTCTTTGCCATGTTGGTAAAGAATATAAAATTAACCACTGTTTTCTGAAAGCCCGATCAAAGCTAATCGGCTGTCAAGTCACTTGCTATCACTACCTAATTTGAAGTAAAAGCTGAAATAGCAAGTGACTTGACAGCTGATTAGCTTTGATCGAGCTTTCAGTGACCGGCGGTTAATCTGCTAATTAATTTGGGATTCTGAAGAAATTTGGAAGGTTTTTGACTTTGATGGTTTCTTCGCGTTTCCGTGTAGTTTAGTGAAGTTTTTAATTTGGAAAAATAAAATGATTTACTATTCTTAGAGATCGAAAAAGTGTTGTTGTGGGCTAGCTTATTTTAATTTGTAACATATACATATAACATTGTGTTTGTTATAAATTGATTATCTAATCATTCTTAGCTAGATATATAGAATAAGTAAGTACTTACTAATTTACTTTATGTAATAGGTAGGTACATAAAAAGTATGACGTCATGCACATAACATAGCGGTGGGCGGGTATGAATGAGGGCGTGGCGGGTCGATTGCCCTCCTCTGAAACTCCCACTTGAAACTGGTTTACAATAATATTTCCAAGTATCTACATTATTATTACTTAATAAATACCTATATCGTTTATTACGAAGACGAGTAGTGTCTTTACTGTTCTTATTTCCGTTTTGATTCATTCATACTTTCAGAAATTCGAAATTACTAGTTACTGCATAATATAAAGGTGGGTTTTATCATAAAATATAAATTGTATTGGTTGTGTCAAAATATTGAACAGCTGCGGTTATGTTTGGATAAAATCGCCCAACAGTTTCGTAATAAACAATACATAAGTACCTAAAGGTACATGAACATTCAGCGAGGCTAACAATTTGTTTTTTCTTCACTTCCTTTAAATTTAATATTTGTATGCTAATGCTAATCTTCGATATTAGCGAAATATTGATCATGAGGCAACGAGTTTTGAAGTTATTGAAGATTTAAATGATCAATTGTGAGATTTGTGAGTAAACTTTCGTAGACGACCTATCAATAACCAGAGAGCAAAAAAGTACTGAAGTCTACTTTAGAATCCCACTACCAAAGCATAGAAACGACAAAAATTCCATACGAAACCTCATTTTTGTTTTCAAACAAGAACCATAACACACCCTGCGTACACAGCTGCGAAGTATGCATAAAGCTAAATAAATAAAATAAATAAATAATGCTGGACAATCCACTCAGCACCATCTAGCCCCAAAGTAAGCTACTCAAAGCTTGTGTTATGGGTACTAGATGACTGATATATTTAATACATTATATACTTACATAGATAGATATTTTTTATTATATATATAGAAAACACCCAGACCTACGGAACAAATTTCTGCAGATCGTACACAAATTTGTTCAGAGGCGGGAATCGAACCCGCAACCTCTTGCGTCGCAGGCGGACTCTCGCTGCGCCACAGAGGTCGTCGAAGCTGGCTTCTCACGGCGCGTGATATTATTACAAGTCGCGCCTCGCCGAGCCGTGCTCTCACTAGCCTGCGTCGTCTCGAACCAACACATTGACATGGCGCGCCGCCTCGAGCCAATGGTGTCGATTCTGTTGTTACACTATCCTAAACTAACGTAATCTGACAGCTCTAAAATTATAGCCGTCCTTGTTGTTTCGGTCTTTTAAAAAGGGATGGCAATATTTTTGGTGCCGTCAAATTAGGTTGAGTTAGGAGAATTAAACGACAGAATTGGCACTTAAATACCTTCACACGGCGCGTAGGCTTGAGCTGGCGAGACGCGACCCGTTATATCTCGCGCCATGAGAAGCCAGCTTTGTAGTTTGTAGCCACAACGGTGGCCTGCCACACGCGGTGATGCCCCAAGGTCCCGTGCACCAACTAACATCTAAACTAAATTACGATAATCCCTAAACAGTAATGGAAGTGGAAACAGGAAGTTGTTTCGACCACTGCTATATTTTTTGTGAAAGTTTATTTATTTATCATAGCACCACTGTAATTTGTAACTGTAATTCACAATAGTTTTCGTGAACTAACATAATTATTATAAAGACTAATATAAGTGGTAAATATATGTAGTATGTATATAAAGATATAGCGAGTAAATTCACGCAGGATAAGAATACTATGCACTATCATGCGTCCATCAACTCACCAGGTGCATTGAATTTAACGGGCAACCGCACTCTTCAAACCGATAGCAACATTGCTTGGCGGCGGAAATAAGCACGGAGAGCCTTTCACAAAGAGCTTTACCTACTATTCTTAAAATTATTCTAGCTCTACTTCTTAGAAAATCATCCACACGAGGAGCGTTCGCCAATAGATGTCAGGAAGGTCTCATATTTTTACTGAATTATACTCACTTGTGTTATTATTCACTTGTGTTCTCCCACGTGAGTTTACTTCCATACAAACTTTGATATCCCTTTTGGACCACTTGGGTTTTTTCATTAATAAATTACTATACTCCTCTGAGTGCCAGGGCCAAGTTCCAGACCTCTATTAATAAGCCATGTAGATTCGGTCGCGTCGTGTGGTGATAAGTGAGTCAGCGAATGATTACCTAACCTCAAAATTGGTATTTGGACTTCTCTTTTTTATATAGACGTAGGTACGCATACGCAACGTATCCCAATTTAAGTTTATCAGTGGGTCCAACTCTTAACAAGCTACAAATTTGTAAAGTAATGAATCTACAAGGCAAGCTTTAAATTGATTCGCCAGCTTCAATTGAACGCCAGCGACGAAGGAACGCGTATTGGTTTGTTGTAATTTTACGAGATAAAAGTGAAAATAATGTGGAAAACACTACACGCGCCTATCTATGTGAAACGGGAAAGGGAATATATCTTCGACGAAAACTGTGCTCTACTCAAACTAATAACTGAAAATGGAATACTAATCAAAGAAAAGGTGAGCAACTATTTCTCTATAAGTATTCTTCCACCACAACCCATCCATACTTATTTACCTATAATGAGAGATAGGTACTAACTTGTATTTGAAGACATAAGGGTGTTGATCTAAGTATCTACCACTAATAAATAATTGAATTATTGAATCAGCAGTTTCAGTATCACCTCCTCTAAATCAATTACATGAAATGGCTGATGTTAAAGTTAGGTATGTTAGCCAATTTCAGATTGATTAATTGACCAGTTAAAAAAGCGGGGTTCCAGGCATTAAAAAAAACAAAAAACATATTTCCCCAAAACTTAAACCTACATAAACATAATTTATAACAACACCAAAACAATTTTCAAGAAACTATCGCATCATCTAAAAACAAAACAATTCAATCAATTGAAAGCATTGATGTACAGATCTGTCACTTACAATTAGTCACGCCTTTAATAAATCTGTAGCATCTTTTGTACAAAGCTACAAATGTACAATAACTACAGGCAAGTTTAGGAAGGGGCATTGTTATTTGGCACCCAACGACTGTTTAGAAAACATCACTTTGTGTGGAATAAAGGAGTGGAAATCCATTGCCCACCGTGACGTTTTGGTACAACTGTCATAAATCAGCCTAATGAATGTCGACTCAATTTAGTTTAGAAATTGGGATGATGTTGTAAATTAAAGGACTGATGATTGAAATTGTGATGAATAGGTACGTAGCCTTTTTGACAGATAACTCTGGCTTCACAGCTCAATCAATTGGTGCTTTGCTTGCGGAAATTTGTTCGACAGTGTGATATCACAGATTTATGTGATATATAAATACGTTCATAGATGAACATAACATAAATAAAAATAAAATAATAATAATGCTAGACAATCCACACAGAAACATAATATTGAACTTCAAAAATTAGTATTAGATATAAATATAAACTACATATTTTTTTGAAACACAGTAGGAGCAAAAAAATAAATAAATATAACAAATAAATTAGTAATCTTTTAATAAGCAAAAAAAAATAATAGCTAGAAATATAATATCATGCAATTAATACTTAAGTTACTTTTTTGTTTGTACCTATATAGGTGTATTGTGTTGTATCTTTGATATTTAGTTAAACAATATAAGTTTACTGTTTTTTTTGTTTGATTGGGTGTAGTTGAATAATTAATTTTTAATTCTTAGTTTTTATTTAATCTATCGAGTGGATTTATCCCAAGCTTTAGATGATATCTTAATGGATGTATGCTGATGCAAGAGATAACAATTATAGTAATAAATGTCTGCATATCTAATAAGGGTATAGGTACGTAACAACCATACCAAGATAATATATCAAACACGGAAAGCGTGATGATTACATACCACTCCCTGTTATGCAATAAGTAAAAATTCCGTTTACTTTAGCATTCTATAAAAAAATATCTAAAAATATCTCCCAACGTGCTTCACGTTCATATTCTGTGTCCAAACGCGCGGAGAACATACAAAATCTGCTGAAACATAGCGCCAATCGATTTGCCCCTCATAAGTTTGCTAATTTGTTTATCTCTGTGATAAAGATAACGTGCCTACCTGTATCGGCTGTATCTGATATAATGTTTCAGTCACAATATCAATCGCATCGATCCCACTTCAGTGTTTCAGTGGTGAAATAGTTTCATTTATTTGTTTGTGATTTGTTTGTTCAAAATGAAGGGTTCCGGAGACGCAGAATGGAACCCGCCGTTCCGTGGAACGAAAAACAAGTACAGTATTAGCGATGTTGCTAATGGCGACTCAAAGAAGAACACTTCGGAAAGGTTTGTTTCACCCAATGTTATAAAATCAGCTGATAATGCTTAGGGTTCCGCTGTAAGTCCGCTGAGCGACTCCTAGCCTAGCCTAGTTTTAAGTAGAATACAATATGGACATTATTTGAATTATTTGGCCTCTTCCCATACATGTATTTAAGACGAAGACAAGAGCTAATGTGACTCTCGCTCGCACGTTTTGACATGTTGAAAGATATAAAATCACTAAACCCATTTTCGAAAAACCGCAAACAACCATGTTGTGTTCAATCACATTGCGCACACTTTAGTAAAAAAATCATTTGGATCGATACAAGTTTTCCGACATAAAAGTTTGATTTTCTAGTTTCGTACTCAAGCAAACATTTGAGTAGGAAAACTTGCATCAATCAAAATGATTTTTTTACCAAACTGTGTGCAATTTGATTACACACAAAATGGTTGTTTGCGATTTTTGAAAATTGGGATTACTGACTTTATATCTTTAAAAATATAGAATCGTGCAAGCGAGATGTACATTAGGTGTTGTCAACGCCTTAAGCAATAAATATACTTTGACTTTGACTCTCTCATGTCCGACCGATCTTTGTATTCCGTAAACAGAGTTTAAAATTCAAGAAAATTGCAAAATTTTGCCTGTGTGGCTAATATGTCAAAATGGCTTACCAGCGTATTAGTATTTTTTATTATGGGTGAGTTTGACCGACTCAGAGTAACGCTATCGTTAAGATTAAGGATATTTCCGTCTTTATTTTTGAAAAGTTCTGTTTTTGTTTTATTCCTTGGTCAACCCGTTTTAAAATGATTTTCCTGGGTGTCTTCATTTTATTTACCCTACATTTCTTTATTATCTTGGTCTCGTATTACCGGAAGGTAAGCAAGGAAATCATCCATATTATAATAAAGAGAGAAAAGCAACCTTATAAGACTACGGAACCTTTTATGAGTAGTGAGCTCTTTATGTGAAGGGTTCGTCCGGGGAAATACTACCTACACGCCTTTTTCTGCCGCCAAGCAGCAACGCTGTGTTTCGGTTTGAAGAGTGTGGTCGCCGGTGTAATTACAGGCATATGACTTAACATCTGTATGCCTCAAGTTGTGACACAATCTGTAACAAAAAATGATTTCTGTATTAATCGTCAATTTCGAAGTAGTTTTCACGATTCATAGATTTATTGATTTTATGCATTCTCCTATGGGGTTTCTTTTTCTGTATTATTTAATTCAATTAATTTCAGTGACTCAGAGGAAAAATCAGAAAGTGATGATATCCCAAGTATAAGCTTTATCACACTAGTAAGTAAATTTTGCAATACTTCATTTAACTTTGAAATACCTTTAAAAGGTAATTCTGCTTTGATATGACATCACATTATTAATTTCTTTACATATATAGATATCGCTTCAGATTTTTTGTACCATGTACTAAAATAAGGTACCTACTTTGAGAATATCTAAGGGCAGTCTGGGGTACGTCCAAACATACCTACATTTGGCACACACCAACATTTTGCAGTAATTATGTAAATTGCATCCTTTGCGGCACAATATATCGTAACACAATCGCCGCTGTTAGAATACTTGTTGGTTTCCTTCGGATGTTTTACTGGCGAAGAGAAAAAAGATATAAGATGTAACATGAAGTAATATGTATACGGACCCGTGACCTGATCAGAAGGCATAGGCCAACAAGCCCATCGGACCTCATGGAATGGACGCTGAGAAATTGTAAAAAAATACGCTATGTACACTTTAGACAATTTTTTACGTTTTTTTCTATCTCCAACCACAAACTTTACGGAGATGCAAATTTTAAGATAAATAGGGGGTATGTATGTACCTATGTGAGTAATTATTCATATTATTTTACCATTTCAGTTCCGATTCGCCTCCACAAAGGACAAAGTATTCATAGCAGTTGCAATAATATTTTCAATGATAAGTGCGGTTTCCCAGCCACTTAACACTCTCTTATTGGCCTATTTACTAGAGGCCATGGTCAATTATGGTATTTCAATAGCTATGGGAGCACCTGACGGTGATCAGTTCCTTGACGATTTGTTCATCTTCGCGATATACAATGTTGCATTAGGAGTGGCTATTATTATACTATCGTATGTTTCAACTGTTTTAATGAACATGGCTGCATACAATCAGGTAAGTGTCAGTCAATACTAATGAAAAATAAAACATAGTACACGTGCATTATTAACTATACCAATTTTTCAGGCCTTCAAAATACGGCAGGAATACTTAAAAGCATCTCTCAATCAGGATTTTGGCTATTTCGACCTTAAAAAGAACGCAGATATCGCTTCTAAAATAAATAGGTGAGAGACCGTAATCGCTTATCAATGTTGTAATATTGCGTCAGTAACTCGCTGTAGGTACCTTTCGAAGCGAGAGCCGATGATGCACTGGTTGCCGCATTGAGTCCCCAATCCTACTTTTAGAATAAAACACTTTTTAGATTAGTAGAGCCTTTGTGACGGTCTCGTTCGGGGATGGGGGGATACACTACCCTGCTTATTTCTGCCGCCAAGCAGCGTTGCTGTGTTTCAGTTTGAAGGGTATGGTTATTATAGGCACATATCATACATAATGATAGGGCTTATCATCAGTATACACCTCAAGTTTATGGACGCAGGGCAGAGCAACACTTTTCTATCGTGCGTGACTTACGAGGCAATGCCTTGTTATAATTATGGTGATGGATACCACTTAACATCTGCCATCTGGCTATTGTGAGCAAGTAGTAAAAAAGCTTATCAAGGTAGAATTTTACGTGTATTTCTTTACAGTGATGTGATAAAATTAGAAGACGGCATTGGCGAGAAGTTAGTGATCTTCATATTCTACCAATCAGCGTTCTTGAGTTCGCTCATTATGGCGCTGGTCAAGGGGTGGAAGTTGGCACTTCTATGTTTAGTTTCCTTCCCTATTACTATGGCCCTGGTCGGGATCGCAGGGATCGTAAGTCTAAATCTTCCTTTTCTTTTGAGCTAAGTTTTTAGCACACAGTAACTAAAGACTATGCAAGGTCTTACAATCTTAACACAATTCTGAGCTCACACACAAGAGAGGAATAGAAAGACACGTGTGTATCAAACTTGATACGTTCGTATTGAAGCAATATCAAGGTGTCTAGTACTTAAACTGTTCGCCTTGATTTATTTGATGCTAAAATTAATTGGTTAATTAATTGAATCATGATACAGCAACAGAAAATTGATTTATTAAACATAATATTATTTGATTCTCATTTATAAATTGAGAACCATGAAGAAACGTCTTGAATTTTTTTTATCTGTGAATTTCATCCATAAAACACTTGTTAAACTTAGTCTGATCATCATTTACTCGATGATCTCGTTCTGATGTTAACTGTACCAACTATGAATGGAACTACCAGTAAGTAACCTAAAGATAAGATAAACCCTAAAGATAATCGTCTCACACAGGTCGCCTCAAGATTATCTAAGAAAGAATCCATAGTATCCGGAAAAGCCGGGTCGATCGCAGAGGAGGTAATATCCGCTATTCGCACAGTGTATGCGTTTAGCGGCCAACAGAAAGAGATAGACCGATACCAGGTGTTCCTGAAAGAAGCGAGAAAAATTAATACTTTAAAAGGTAGAATATTTTATACCAAAATAATATTTTATTTTTATAGGAGACATACTAAATCATTGAACATCTTTTTACACTAAAACATTAAACTAAAAATTAAAGGCTACAATTTTTTAGAGCGTCTGTTTTATAAACCGTGTATGTAACCTACCATTAAAGTTAAAAAAAAATGTTTTGATCGTGCTATTATCATCAGTAGCCTCTGCTGAAACAGTCGTTAATTTTTCTTTGGTAGTTACATAAAAGTGGTGTAGAAGATATATACATATATATATTTGTATTTCTTTTAAATGATATTTAAATGAACTGTTTGATTTCAGGTGTGTTCACAGCTTTGGCGATGGGTGTACTATTTTTCTGCATTTTCAGTGCTTACGGACTTTCTATGTTCTTTGGGTACAAGCTCATGATTGATGAGCCAGAGAACTATGATGTGTCTACAATGATTGCAGTAAGTACCTTTATTTACTTATTCTATATTGCCCTTCAGTCACAAAATCTATAACATTTATATACCTGATAAGAAAATATAATTTCTTTATCGCTAGTTTAAAATGTCCACAAAATGCGGGGTATTCCCTGTAGACCACCGATTTTTAGGAAACTATGAAAAGTAATTTGCGGATGGAACAAGCAGATGGCCCACCTGACGTTAAGTGGTAATCACCAAAGCATTGCACCGTAAGTCACGCTCGATAGAAACGTGTTCTGCAATGCACTGCCTTGCGTCTATCAACTTGAGGCATTCAGAAGTTAAGCTTCATGGCCTGTAATTTTAACGGCAACCACACTCTTTAATCTGAAACACAGCAACTTTACGGCAGAATCACCTATAACAAAGCCATGTTCGTAAGTCGCGCACGATAGAAACGTGCCCTACGATGCACTGCCTTGCATCCATGACTTGAGGCGGTACAGATTAATAAATAAATCTTAAACTTTAGGTATTTTTCGGAGTGATGACAGCATCAGCCAATTTTGGTATATCCTCAACACTTATGGAAGTGTTTGGCGTGGCGCGTGGTGCGGGCGCCCAGATCTTCTACCTGATAGACAACGTACCCACCATCAACCCCCTGCTGAACAGAGGAGTCACACCACCTTCCATCGAAGGCAACATCGAGCTGAAAGACGTCGAATTCCACTATCCATCAAGGCCTGATGTTCCTGTAAGTACTTACCATGTTACATTAATAGTACATTATTGCAAAGGCAGCGAAATAGGCAATTGCAGGCATTGAGTTACGTGTAGTACATTATAACTCAATGATTGCAGGTCGAGTATGAGTTTGAAGGCCGAGCCCTAGGCGAGGACTTCAATAATACGAGACAGGCAATTGCCATTTCGGCCGAGGCATATATAGTGCTTTTAAAAAAAAGTGCAAGGAAATAAAAAATAAATTTAATTATTATTAAAAGTTATATATTGCTCATGTTAGGACAATTATTGAAAGAAAATGTAACTGTAACTATGTAACTGTCTGTGGCTATACGGCTATACAGCCGCGAGAACGCAATGTATACGATAGATGAAAGAGTTCTAAATTCAAACAGCACACCGTTTCATACAACATCCGGGAAACATTCGGGAAGTAATTTCCGGTTTTTCGTCTACGTAAATATGATAACTCGCGTGTTCTTAACATAGAAGTAATGACAATATTTCCGCGCATGTTTAAGAAAATTTTATTTATTTACACCTAGTTATAAGTAGTATACCTATACAGGGAGGCCAAAATGTCGTATATCAAACGCAACTAGGGGTTAGATAGGGTGGGGTCATCAGCTGCAAAAAATTGTTCCACGGGTACGAGTTATGATTTATTCAAAAAATGTAACTTAATAAAATTATAACTATATGTACTTATCTAACACATGACATCTAACATATGAAGCTTACATTCAAATAAAATTACAAAAATAATCCGGCCAAGTGCGAGTGGAGTTTGTTCTATGTATGGGAGCCCTCTTAAATATTTAATTTATTCGTTTTTTTAGTATTTGTTGTTATAACGGCAATAGAACAAACCTAATCTGTGAAAATTTCGACTGTAGATATCACGGTTCATGTTTACAGCCTGGTGACAGACAGCGGATCCTTAGTAATAGGGTTCCCGTTATACCCCTTGGGTACGGAACCCTAAAAATGGCAAAAAAATTACGTTTGTTGCTAAATTAATTTTTATTCTGTTTTTTAGTATTTATTGTAGTCGCAAACCACCATCAAATAAAAAATTATATGTATATATATCAAATAAAAAATTATAAGTATATATCAGCACGTTGCTACTCTACAAAATAAAATTATTCATTATATATATATGCATAAAGCTCGGTTATTATTTTTTACCTATTAGTGAGACTGATGTGTGCCACAATAATATTGTACCACTAATCTTATCAGTGCTATATATATCCTATATGTTAGGTGCACGAGTAGGTACCTACATACCTGCTATCAAATGTGACCACGAATTACAATGCGTGGTAAACAAGCGGTGTGATAAATAATTACAATGCCGTTACCAAAAATGTTATACTTTTTAAATAACTAGTGATAAGCACCGAAGTGATTAACGTTCAGAAAATTAAAGTAGGCGGCAGTTAGAGGCAAGTTCAAACGGTGCCTCTGACTAACTTGGGTATGGCAACAAAGTTTCAACTCTATTGGCCTATTTATTGAAGAAGTCCGTTGAACAGACTTTGGCTCCATCATCAGAACAACTTGCTGTTTTTATTCACTTTTGATTCAAAGTAGTAATAAAAAAAAAAATTTTAATCAATGAGAACCACTTCACTTTTGATTATTAAGATCACTAAAAGTGATCCTATAATTAGTAATGAACAACACAGCATCACTTATTATTTAAAAATACAAATTGTAGGTTCTACGGGGTGTCAGCATATCGGTGAAGCGAGGTCAATCCGCCGCTTTGGTTGGCCACTCCGGCTGTGGCAAGTCTACCATCATTCAGCTCATATCCAGATACTATGACGTCATTGAAGGAAGTGTAAGTATTCTCACACTCAATTATTGAATAACTATAAGGTACCAAACTATTACCTAAATTATTAATAAACTATGCAACTACGATTAGATTGATAACGAATGCACTAAATCTACAAGAACATAATCTAGTTTTATCAAATTATGCTTGTCATCGTGAAGTTTTACTTTATAAAGTATACTTTTGAGAGTAGTAGAGCTCTTTGCGAAGGACTCGTCTGGGAAAATACAGCACTACCACTACGCCTTTTTCTGCCGCCAAGCAGCGTTGCTGTGGTTCGGTTTGAAGTCTTGTTTCCGGTGTAATGGCAGGCATATGAGGCTTAAAATCTGTATGCCTCAAGTTGATGGGCCTAGGGCAACAAGGCTATGCTTTGTTATAGGAGATGGTTACCACTAAACATCAGACCCACCTGATGTTTGACCCATCAACTGCTTGTTCCTTACTTATGTATGAACTTACGTGATCACTTAGCCGCACGCTTAGTGAGGCACGAGAAAAACTCTTCACTGTCTCGTGCCTCACTAAGCGTGCGGCTAAGTGATCTCGTAAGTTCATAAATATCTGGCACCGGCTTTAGACAAGCAGTATAAAAAATAAAAATAAAGAAAAAATACAGTCACGATCAATGTTCTGTAAAGGTTTCAGTAGACAACAACGATGTTCGCTCGCTGTCCGTGCGGTGGCTGCGAGCGCAGATCGGCCTGGTGGGACAGGAACCGGTGCTCTTCAACACCACGGTCCGGGAAAACATCCGCTACGGAAGAGAAGGCGCTACTGACCAGGAGATAGAGTCTGCGGCCAGGCAAGCGAATGCCCATCAGTTTATAATGAAACTACCAAATGTGAGTAGAAGAACTTTGGCATTAATCCACCACCAACATCCATCCTTGAAATTATAAAATACACGACCATAATTTCTTTATATAAACACATATGATTTTATATAAAATACCTTCTTCAGACACCTAATCTACCTGCCTGAAGTATGGTTCTTAAACCATACTTCAGGCAAACAAATACATTTCATCAATAAGAATATAGAGAGACATTTTAGACAGTATATCGTCTGCCCTTTCAAGGATCCGACGAAAATCTACAATCTTGTCTTTGACTATTCTAAAATCTGTCTGTCTGTCTGTTACGCTTTCCCGCTTAAACCTCTCAACCGATTTTGATGAAATTTGGCACAGACAATCTTTAGACCCTGAGAAAGGACATAGGCTACCTTTTATTGCGATAAAAAGGGATGAAGAGGTTGAAATAGAGGTTGATAGTTTGTATGGGATTTCTTAATTTTAAAAGATAAAACCATAAAACTTGAATCAAATTAAAAGTACGCAGACGAAGTCGCGGGTACCAGCTAGTCAGTTATATTATAGCTTACGTCTAAGGTAGCTAATAAGCGAGTACATGTACCCTGTAGGGCGCTGCAATCTATGTAGAATTAAGAATAGCTGTAAAATGTTTCAACTTATGACATTGAAACTGATGCTTATAAAGTGTTTTTAATTCAATTAGGGTTACAACACGCTTGTGGGAGAAAAAGGTGCCTCGCTCTCAGGTGGACAGAAACAACGAATCGCTATAGCAAGAGCACTCATCCGAAACCCAGGAATACTGCTGCTTGATGAAGCTACCAGCGCGCTGGACAACAACTCTGAGGCTAAAGTGCAGAGGGCACTTGATAAGGTAAATTGATGCGACAAATTTTCTTGACCATAAAGGCCAGTACCCTAGTCTCACTCATACCTTATTTACCATATTTCGTATTTAGGTTTTCGTGACGTCATGCCTTATATGAATGGAATTTCGATAAACGCTTTTATTGGGCGCGCTGAGAACTCGACTCGAGTCTCCATACAAAATAACGTTACGAAAAAATATATACGAAATTGGTAAAAAAGAACTATTTAGGCGATACAGGTCATGAGTACCTGTATGAAGAATTTTAATGGGAGTGAATGAAGCAAAAGAGGTATAATAGGACCGTAGAAAGTGGATATCCGTGGCCTCTGCCTACCCTTCCTTATAGAAACCAGCGTAATTCTATTTTGTGTGTCGCCATGTTTTTTTTCATGAACATATTGTCAAGGCCTACGACGATCTCTTGCTACAATTACAATGCATCTCTTAAATAGTTCTCCATTTTTGACATTGTAGGCTCAAGAAGGGCGGACCACCATCATCGTCGCCCACAGACTCTCAACCATCCGGAATGTGGACGTCATCTACGTGTTCAAAGACGGCAAGGTGGTCGAGAGCGGAAACCACGACGAGCTGATGAAGAAGAGGGGACATTACTACGACATGGTTGTATTGCAGACAAATGGCAACGATGAAAAAGGTTGGCAAACTCCTTGTAATGCCTATTTAAATTGCAAAAAAATAATATAGAACGAGTATGTATGTAGTTCCTACGTTGATCCAATAATAGTTATATATAATAATAATATTAATAATGCTGGACTAATCCACACAGCACTATCTAGCCCCAAAGTAAGCTATTCAAAGCTTGTGTACTAGATAACTGATATATTTAATACATTATATACTTACATAGATAGATATTTTTTATTATACATAGAAAACACCCAGACCATCGGAACAAATTTCTGCAGATCGTACACAAATTTGTTCCAAGGCGGGAATCGAAGCCGCAACCTCTTGCGTCGCAGGCAGGCTCTCGCCCGCTGCGCCACAGAGGTCGTCTCCTCTATATATAAATTAATTAAATATAATATAATTTAAATAAGGTATATTTAAAATTATTGTGTAGTAAGTACGTATTAAGCAATTCAAAGTAAGTTTTAGTTTAACATAAGGCGAACAGAAAAAATGATTTTACTTTTTCAATACTACGTATCATATCTGCTTACGCAAGTCATATCTGCATACGTCAAGTTTCAAAATACCGTTATAAAAATAATTAATTTTCAGATTTTACAAAGGATAAACTTGCTAGACAAGTTTCGATAAGGAGTGAAAAGGATGAAGACGATGAAGAATTTGTGATACCGACTGTAAGTATCTAAATAAATAAGTACACCAATCATTATCATCACCATCATTACCCTCTGCGCCCTTATCCCACTTTATGTGGGGTAAAACCTGTTGTGCCGACAACAGATTTTTGGCCATTTCAAACTCGAAACTGAAAACATACATTTTATCAGGAAAAATGGTCAATCAGAAATATTTATTGTTGTCTGACAAAAAATAAATAATAGCTATGGTAAGTTATGTACTGTTTTAACAGTTTGTCTATTCCGGGCCAATGTACAACAAAGGACAATGTGTAAAAGTTTGTACCCACGACCAACGAACACATTTTTTTTAAGTAAGTTGTTATGATACAAAATCATCACGCAAAATGTTTTTACGTGCGATACAAAAAAATTGAGAGCATTTTTTAGTGGTCTAGTGGTAACGGCCCCGCCTTCTAATCCATAAAGAGTTCAAACCAGGTCGTCTACCAATGAGGTTTTCTGTTCAAAAATGTATGTACACCGTGTTAGTACTCAAACGGTGAAGGAAAACATCGTGAGAAAATCGGAATGTTGTAGAACCTAAAAAGTTCCAAAACATGTTTTTTTAATACAACTAGCTGATGGAATAAGCAGATGGAACAAGCAGATGGCTCACCTGATATTATGTGGTAACCATCAGTCCATCACCTACAACAAAGCATTGCCTCGTAAGTTTCGCACGACAGGAACGTGCCCTACGATGCACTGTCCTGCGTCCATCAACTTGAGGCATACAATGTGCCTGTAATTACTTAACATGTGTCAAGTGCTCGAAAGGAGCCTCTGAGCTCATTTAACATCCATTCCATTGTTTCGAAGTATAGTGACACGTAATGAAGAAGAATCTCATTTTATTTGACAGGAAGAAATAGCCACCAGCCAAGACGAACAAGTGTCTTTCTTTAAAGTAATCAGACTGAACTCGCCCGAATGGAAGTCGATAACTGCGGCGAGTCTCTGCGCTCTGGGCAGCGGCTTCGCCATGCCGCTGTTCGCTGTAATCTTGGGAGATTTTGTTGACGTAAGTTGCCCAAAGGCTTGAGGCGAAAACAAGAGCCGGCCTTCACAGCTCATTTGGTAGTATCTCTGCCTTCTGCGTCGTATGCCGTAGGTTCGATTCCCACCGAGAACAAACTTTTGTGTGAACATAGATGTTTGTTCTGTGTCTGGGTGTTATTATAATATTCTAAGTATGATTACACAAAAAAAAGTACTTATAAGAAGTATTATACCATCAGCTATCTGGTTCCCCTAATACAAGCTTTAGCTTAGTTTGGGGCTAGATAGTGCTGTCTGCAGACAGCACTATCTAGCCCAGGAATGTACACCAAAACATATTTTATTTAATGTACCTCTCGCTCGCACGTTTAGGTGTTGTTAGCTATCACATTGCACACAGTTTAGTAAAATTTAATTTTGATGAATAAATGTTTTCCTACTCAGAAGTTTGCATAGGTACCAAAACTATTAAGCAATCTTTTGAGTAGGAGGTACCACTCCAAAGACCATTAAATCTTACGTAGCAAGTGTTTTAAAACCCAAAATGTATGAACCTTAACTTATGTATAATATTAATAAATGTATTAACTATGTATGTATATTTTTATCAATTTCAGGTCCTGTCGAATCCAAATGAGGAAGAAGTTCAAAGACAGATTAGAAACTACTCTTTGATATTTGTCGGAGTCGGGGTTTATTCTGGAATCACTAACTTTATAATGGTAAGGCTGGATTCGAAATAAATATTTAGTAGCCTTAATCTGAAATAAGGAGTAAGGTTTTAAGAGTGTAGAGCTCTTTGTAAAGGGCTCGGCCGGGAAAGTACTACCACCACGCCTTTTTCTGCCGCCAAGCAGCAACGCTGTGTTTTCGTTTGAAGAGTGCGGTCGCCGGTGTAATTACAGGCACATGAGGCTTAACATCAGTATGGCTCAAGTTCATGGACGCAGGGCAGTGCATCGTGTCGTTCCTATCGTGCGTGGCTTTGTTATAGGTGATGGTTACCATCGGCTTGTTCCATCAGCTGGTTGTATAAAGCCGTCCTATTTATGTATACATTCTACCATCGGACCACCAGACGTATGGAGACGAGGCATCTGCTCTTGGTTGACATACCTACTGCCCGCACAAAGCGCTTTGCTTCCACTTTTATAATGCGGACTGCCAAAGAGTGGAACTCCTTGCCGGCGTCTGTTTTTCCAGATAGTAAGCGTGCTACACCGTAGACCGCATCGTCACTTACCATCAGGTGAGATAGCGGTCAAACGTTTTACCTATATGTAAAAAAAAAATGTATTGTTTTAGGTATTTTTCTACGCCTTAGCCGGAGAACATTTGACGGAGCGATTGCGAAAACAGATGTTTCAAACATTGCTTCAACAAGAAGTTGCCTTTTTCGATGACAAAGATAATTCTACCGGTGCACTGTGTGGCAAGCTTTCTGGGGAGGCCGCATCGGTGCAAGGAGTAAGTTTTATACATACAGTACCTTTGTTATTAGTTGTACACTTTATGTTGACTCTATTTAAGTTGAAGAGAAGAGTAGTGTAACCCTTGAAGGTACTGACACACGTGCTCAAAAATAAGCATGCTTATTTTGAGCATGCTCAAAAATCAACCGACGTACGACCAAATAAGCATGGTTTTTTTACTGTTCACACGTGCTTTTATTGACCAAGGCTCGAAAAAAGCATGTTGTTTGCTCGAAAATAAGCACGTCTGTCATGAGGGACCTACCTAAAAATTTGGAATATCGAGAATAGAACCTATTCTGTATATTATAGCGGATGTCAAGTGATATTATTAAAAGTTTGCACCCACAAACAACAAATGACGAACACATTTTTTTTAAGTAAGTTGTTATGATACTTTATTGCGTAAACTTTGCTTTATTTAGTATATTTTTAATATTGTAAATTAACCTTTATACCTTTACAGGCCACAGGTCAGAGAGTCGGCTCAGTACTACAAGCAGTTGGAACTTTCGGCTTGGCGCTGGTGCTCGCCCTTGTATACGAATGGCGAGTCGGCTTAGTCTCGTTGACGTTCGTTCCGATCCTCACATTTGTCCTGTACAAGCAGAACAAAATGTCGATGATGGAATCTTTCGGAACAGCCAAGACTATGGAAAACAGCTCAAGGGTAAGATAAAACTCGGCTAGTTTCCCTTTTGAAGCAATTGTTTTGGTTACACAAGTTTGCGAACGCTCAAAATTTTCTATGTACAAGAGCACTACCACCCACTCCACAAAACCCAAAGGTTAACTGGAAGAAAATGCTAATTAGCATTAAGTTCGCCTAATGTATTTCATTTATGTGCAATAAAGAATTTTCTTATCTTATCTTATCTTATGTATAACCGACACACCGCATACCGACTATGTTTTGTTTGCTACGAACACAGCTACGGAAAGTGCTACGCGCTTCAAAATTCTCAGAAAATCACACTGTTCCCAAATTGATCGGCTCCTAACACAAAATGATAATTTATAGAGCTGGATACATATATTTGATATTATGTTGTATCATATGTAGGTACTGTACTGTGTTCTTGCCCTTTCAGTTCCTACTCTTTCACAACTCTATCTTTCGAGAGCTTGGCAGCTTTACCATCTTTTTCTATAACTTTATTTTACTTATGAAAACACATACACCTTTATTCAATGAGTACTCAATAACGTTTCTAGATCGCAGTGGAAGCCGTAGCAAACGTGCGTACAGTGGCATCACTGGGCCGAGAAGAGACATTTACAAAAGACTACGCCAATCAGCTCGAGCCGGCGTTGATAATCGCTAAAAAAGGCACTCACTGGCGCGGTATCGTGTACGGCCTTTCAAGGAGTATTTTCAACTTCATAATCGCTTCGGCTATGTACTATGGAGGCACTCTCATCGTTTACGATGACGTCCCGTATTCTAATGTTTTCAAGTGAGTGCTTTTTCAATAATACCTACGAGTAAGCACCTATTTAATTTTGTAAGTTTGTAAAATACAAGATGTTAAAAATATGGAGAACTCCGAACAGAACCAATCAAAACTGTAGCAGCACCTTATTTGCTAAAAACTTGTTTTTTTGAAATTTAAGGTTTTCCTAGTTATTCTTGAATTTTTGGCGGTTCACCTGATTTCAATATTTCATAGAAATAGGGGTAATGGCGCTCACCGGGTAATGGCGCTCACCTCAACAACCTGATAATACGGTGCCTTGATACACAGCGAGCACGCTGCAGCGCAGTGGTGACGCTTGACCAGGCAGCCTCTCTAAACTCTAACCCTCTTATTCATAATCCCTGTCATTTTATGCTGTGCAAGGTGCTATGTGGATTGTCCAGCATTATATTTATTTATATCGGCTATCGGTATAGAGTATTCTTGTCACTGTCACTTTCATGCCAATGAAACGAGACAGCACCAGACTTTTGGCGCGCTCAGTCAGTGTCTATTATATGAATAAGGGCCAAAACCTTAAAATAGTAGCATTATTTTAAGACAAGTGAAAAAATAAACATAGCATTTTCTCTCAGGTGAACGGCATTCTCCCGTCTTTCTCTACTACTTACAGTGAATGTAAATGCCTAACTACTTTGTGTTTGCAGGTCAGCGCAAGCATTGCTGATGGGGGCGTCGTCAGCGGCGCAGGCGCTATCGTTTGCACCTAACTTCCAGAAGGGAATCAAGGCTGCAGGCCGAGTCATCATGCTGCTCAACAAGCAGTCCCTGATAACAGACCCTGCTGTACCCGCTGTGGAGAACTTTGTGAGATATTATTTAATCTTCGTGGTCGTTACTCCATTCCTGAAGATCGTGATCAACTAGGTGTTGGTCTGTATCCGTAGCCGTCTGGACCACACTGTAGAATGACGTCTCCCCGTTTCTAGCAGGGGCATTATTCTCTATGACAATAGGAGATTCCTTGCCCCAAACCGTGAAACGTCAAAACTTGATGTTGGGCTTTATTCTTTATGACATAGGAGATACTTTGCCCTGACCGTATGACACCGGCTGCCTTGTCGTAGCTGTGATCGCGGTGCAAATGGTCATAGTGAATCAGGCTCCTGGTCAGACCATCTGATTGGGGATCTTCCACGGGATCGTTTCCTTTCCACGTGGCCGAAGTTATTATTTAAACCTAAGAAATTAGATAATAAAAATTCAAAGCAATACCTTGCTGACATACAAGCCAAACAAACACGAGTTTCGTTTTTTGTTTTCCGAACGTCGTTAACGTGTACGTTTTTTGTATGAGTCTCGATGAGCTCCATAAAAAACGAGAGCCAGTCTGAGGCACACTCAAAATCCTAACTACACTGTTTCGAAAGAACTAGTGACAGGAGAACTTGAAGATTTTGTGACGAACTTTTTTTATGATTTCAGAGAGGAACAGGACAAGCGAGTCTCCAAGCTGTACAGTTCAGGTACCCGACGCGGCCTCAAATACAAGTCCTCGACAAACTGGACTTAGAAGTGCTCAAAGGAAAAACCATCGCTCTGGTCGGGTCCAGCGGTTGCGGCAAGAGTACTGTCATTCAACTGCTGGAGAGATATTATGACCCTGATGCGGGCATAGTAGTGAGTCTTCAACTGAATATTTGCGCCCCGCGGTTTCACCCGCGCAGATTTAAATCCCGGTATTCCTACGGAAAAAAATGTAGCCTATGTGCTATTCCAGACTATAATCTATCTCTCTGCCAAGATACACCCAGATCCATTCACCCGTTCCGGCGTGAAAGAGTAACAAACATCCATCCATCCATACTCACAAACTTTCGCGTTTATAATATTAGTAGGATTATAATAATGATGCATACCTCATGCCTAAAGGAGTTTTTATCCTATTATTTTTTATTATACAACTAGTTGATGAAACGGGCAGATGGCCACCTGATGTTAAGTGGTAACCATCACCTATAACATAGCATGGCCTGACAAGTCACGGACGATATGGACGTGCTCTGCGATGCACTGCCCTGCGTCCATCAAGTTGAGGCATACAGATGTTAAGCCATACCCTTTAAACAGAAATACAGCAACTCTACTTGGCGACCGAAATAGGCGTGATAGTAGTTCTTTCCCGGTAGAGCAGAGCCCTTCACAAAGAAACCAACTACTTTTCAAAAACTTAAGAAGCGTGACCCAAAACAAACGCCGGAAGGAGGGGCAGGAGGTGTGATGGCGTAAGTATTTTGTATGCGCAAACACATCCTCTCTGCTGTTTACCAGCGTTCTTTTTGGTTGACGCGACCTATAGGTACTATGCTTCGGGGAGTTGCAGTAGGTACCTACCATGGCTATTTTTATAACAAGATTTTGAGGTTCAAACCATAAAATGACTCTCTTTTTTCCAGGCACAAGACAGCATTCCTCTTCACAGACTACGGCTGGTAGACGCACGACAGTCAATAGGGTTCGTGCAACAAGAGCCCATTCTTTTCGACAGAACTATAGCGGAAAATATAGCGTACGGGAACAATGCAACGACGCCTGGCATGGATGAGATTATCAATGCAGCCAAACAAGCAAATATCCACAACTTTGTCACAAGTTTGCCGATGGTAAGTATGAAAACATGAACCCCAAACTAAGCTAAAGCTTGTGATTGGGAACCAATAGCTGACGTAGGTATAACACCCAGATAGAGAACACATAAATGTTTGTTCTCGGTGGGGATCGAGCCCACGGCTTGCCACGCAGAAGGCAGAGCTACTACCAACTGAGCTGCTGTGAAGGCTGTCATTATTGAGAGTACGAAACCGATATCGGAAAAATCTAAAAAAAAACGATATTTCAGGGGTACGACACAAACATCGGCTCTAAAGGCACTCAGTTGTCTGGAGGCCAGAAGCAAAGGGTAGCCATCGCGAGAGCCTTGATCAGAAAACCTCAGATGCTGTTGCTGGACGAAGCCACAAGTGCGCTTGACACTGAAAGCGAGAAGGTAAGAAGTCAACCAAGAAACTATGCAAAAAATGGGTCATCGTCCAAACTCCGTGCACACGATAAAAATCTATTTTAATTTAAGAATATATGTTGGTCGAGACATCGCGCACAAGAAGCTGATAGTACATCTGCTGTGATATGTGTATTTTCCCAGGTGGTGCAAGAAGCATTAGATGCGGCTAAAGCCGGGCGCACGTGCGTTATGATCGCACATAGACTCAGCACCGTCCGCGATGCAGACGCGATATGTGTGGTGAAAGACGGCGTCGTGGCTGAACAAGGAACACAC
The DNA here is from genome assembly GCA_963576535.1 of Plemyria rubiginata. Taxonomy (NCBI): domain Eukaryota; kingdom Metazoa; phylum Arthropoda; class Insecta; order Lepidoptera; family Geometridae; genus Plemyria; species Plemyria rubiginata. The sequence continues at coordinate 6,716,934 of OY754908.1, read as the reverse complement.
GCTGAACTCATGGACTTGAAGGGCTTTTACTACAACTTGAACAGAAGAGGATACTCGTAACTCTAAATATCTAAAGTACCTATACACTCGTAGCTTTTTGGCGACTGAAGCAAAGAATAACCACCGGCTTCTGAAAGCACGATCAAAGGTAATCGGCTGTCAAGTTACTTGCTGATTTAGTTTATAGCAGCAATTAGATAGAGATAGCACTGTGTGTGACTTGACAGCCGATTAGCTTTGATTCAATGAAAAATTCTTGTTGAATTCTCAAAGCTCTAAGAATGCTGACTAAATAGACAATAATGTCTTATTTTTGTTTCGTTCAAGTAAGCTAAGCTTGTCGCATAGGTACCTTACTAAATTCTTCTCCGTTAGTCTATTTATTTACTGTACCTACCTACCTAGTATTTATTATATGTTCCTACGGATACTGTTCTGGTAAGCGCCATTTTTCTCTGGCTTTGTGTAGCTCGATATGTAGGTATCCGTGTGTACGCTTAGAAACACTAAAATATAAATTGTAAGTGCCTAATGTGATAAAAATATGATACGTGAATGTATCGTGATAAATGTTAAATGTATGCACGCTTATGTTCATCACGGTTGATAGTACTGACTCGAAAATATGAAAATGTAGAGTTTTTATTGTAAGATGTATATTTACTTAAAATGTATATATAAATAAGTATTATATCAGCTATCTGGTTCCCATATAGCTTTGGTATTAATTTCGGTTTGTGAGACCACAATTATACATATGACCTTAATTCACCATACTTCAGGCAAATAAATATATTTCATATTTCATTTCATATTTCATATTGTGTGTTGCTGTGGAAAGTCCACCAATATTTTTATTTATTTATTATTCCAATTTAAAAATAGGAGCGATTGTGGTACATTATCAACAAGTAAATTAATTTTAATTTAGTAAAATTTTGTAGCATTTTGGCACAAATGCAAGTTCCATTTATAAGATTAATTTAAATCAATAATAATAATAATAAAATTGAGTAGGTTATAACTAATTATGTAACTATTGAAAAAGTGTTAAGATCTTTCACTCTAAAAATTCACGCCCCTCCATTGTCTTCACCATACAAAATGCCTTTAGCTACATCGAACGTTTTTTGGAGGGGCATATGCATTTCTAGAATGAAAGATCTATGCCTAGGTAATTATTTATCCTAACTAAATTAGAGATACTTATACTGTTTCCGCTCAATTTGATAAATCGGCGGTTTCAAATATTTATCTTTAGCCATGATACCTAGTATAAAGTTTGAGGATCATAAGTAGGTACGTCCCTACCAACTAGAAATCTAATATTTTTTCATAGATCTAAACAAAAGTTGTAGCACATGTATATTGAACCTACTTTATTTTTTATTTTTATTACACAAGTGATTAAAAAAATCAATAGGTAATATTGTTTTATTTCCATCACACAGTTAGGCGTCTCGTACGTAGGTATTAGATAATTATTACCTACCTTTTTGCTGTTCTTAGAAAAGAAAAAATATTTAAATAACGCCGATTTTTTCTACTTTTGAAAAGACAAAGTTGTAAATCATTTTTTTTTCTTTTGCGCAATTCAGCATTGAATGATTTAGAGCCGTTTCGAATGGCAAACAAAAGAGCCACCGTATTGTTCTTTACCAAGGAAACAATGTTCGAGCTCCATTATTTCGTATTAAAACATATGGCCGGACAGCATTTCTACTAATTGCCAACATGTTTTGGAAATGTTACTCCAAACAAAAGAACTTTTTTGGTAGATTTCCGAAACGAAAGTCCGTGACAAATGCAAAACCAAAACAGCGTGTAAGACCTCGACTTACGTGGATGTCTTAGTAGAAATATTTGGAAAATAATAATATTGACCCCAATATGACGACCCAAGATAACTTGTCTAGAGAAGAACGATGAGGAGAGCTGACCTCAAATAAATTGGCATAAGATCAGAAGAAGGTAGATTTCCGAAACAGTAAGAGCAACAAGTACAAGATGTAGGTACCTTCATATAGCAAGTATCCCTCCCCTAAGTAACCTTTAGGCTACGTCGGATTGAATAGAAGCAGCTTTTTTCAATCCCGAACTGTGCTGTTTAAGTTGGTAGTTAGATGAAGTACCTACGTTTCGTGTAGCTAATGACAGATCCCGCATGGGTCAACAATAATTACTGCAACAGCTATTATCTTACTCTATCAAATACCAATTAATAAAAATTACATGTTACATAAAACTATTAACGTCCCGCCGCGCGCCGCTAATCCAACTGATCGAAATCGTCTCTGAAAGCCGTAATAAATTAATTATTTTATTATGTCACAAGCAAGACGCGATAAAACCGACAAATGACCACGGAATTGAGCCATCCCGCTATCCCCTTATTAGACACGTGGAGCCCTTTAACAAATATCTGCCGTCGTAAGATAAAATACTATCTATGGAGAAATCAAAATGGCTGCGCTTCTATGTTTTTTGTGATCTCAGCGTGAGCCTTATGCTAATGAGACCCCAAAAACAAACATTGTTACAAGCCAAATGTGTAACATACTATAAAAATAAATTAAATAATAAAGGGAATCGTTAAAATGGATGAAATGTCCGTAATTTATCCACGAGTCACCTTTTAGGCATTCCGTGGATGCCTTCTCGACGGGGTCCCGCTCTAGACGCGATCTCCGAATAAAAAGGCGCCACAAAAAGACGCATTCAATAAGCCGTTGGCCATTACCGGACGTAATCGATGAGATAAATTAATAATAATGAAATCTGTAGACGAACCGGACAGACGCAGGCGCCGGGCATATTTGACAAGTTCCTAATATAAAACTCAGACGCACGCAACCAAAATGGAGTTTTACTATAATAGCATAGCACATCAAATCTAATAATAAATAGGTAATCAATAGCTTATTTTAATTTAGCTAGGTACTAGCTATATTTATGAAAAAAAAAAACGTCAATTTATAGAAATCGCTACTTTAGTCAACTTTAGAGGACCTATAGAATGCTAGGCAGCACGACGACCTTGCCACAAAAATAACACAAGGGCGTGCTACGGCCGAACATACTCCTACTTATGCACTGAGATTATATCAGTTTGTTATCAAGCCGGGGCGCCTCCCGGCTGGCTAATAAATTAAACTGTGAAGCTAGCCGCTAGCAGAATGTAATGATCTCCGTAACACCAATTTAATCTTTTTCGTTCCGTGGGTCTGGGTGTTTTCTATTTATAATAAAAAAAATATCTATCTATGTAATTATATAATGTATTAAATATAACAGTTATCTAGTACCCATAACACAAGCTTTGAGTAGCTTACTTTGGGGCTAGATGGTGCTGTGTGGATTGTCCAGCATTATTATTATCCCTTGATAATTGCTGATCGACGATTTTAACGTCTAGTTTTATAGACTCATTATTGACGGCCGTTACTAAACCTACGCTGAAATAACTTAGTGAAGTCCATATTCCGAGCCGCGAAAATGCCTCAAAAAATTTGGGCATGTATCAAATGTATATATTTGGTACATGCCAAAATTTTTTGAGGCACGTACCTCTGACTACCCACCTTAGACATCCTCAAATAATGTTACAGTAGTGTTATGTTGTAGTGCTACAGTCTAGTCGGGGCCACGGAAGTGCGCAAGCGTACCCACAATCCCGGGACATGGTGTGTTGTGTAGTAACAGGACCCTGCTGGGTTTTAGTCGTAAGAATCCGACATAACTCTTCTGTTGTCACCAATCCATGAGGATTTCGCACCGTTTTAAATAAATAAATAAAGTACTTGGTACTAAGTGCCGTTCATCGGTCTTTTCTGACTAAATGCTAGGAGCCAAGCTTAGTTTCTTGCCAGTTCTTCTTGCCTAGGCAAAGAGTATACAATAACTCTTCTAGGCTTTGGTCTCGTCTCGACGAACTGGTGATAGATTCACCTAGTATATAAAAGACGTTTCAAAGTGATCCTTTTGATTTAACTGAATACCGATTTGATTTCATGAACATCAGACAGAGCTAAGATCTTATCACGCAATAGGGCTAGACACGGCGCCGCGTCTAGTCTCGTCCACGTTTTCAATCACTACAAAGATTACTATCGATCAGGTTATTACTATCCAGTTTTACAACTCTTATCTACAGCACAGTCTTGATATCGGCAATATCTATGATACCCTCTTTCACGTATTGTAAATGTGTGTCGGCCGATCAATAGGTTACAAACTTAGTTAATTAGGCTCACCACAACGTGCTATGGATGGTTTATGTTGACCCTTATTTATAAGAGTAATAAAAAGAAAGACTTCATCTGTTTCTTTATTTTTATTGGTAAATTCACATTAAAATTATAGACCATGTTGATGACAGATGGATTTTCTACAGAAGAATTTCAGATTAATATTTATGTATTCACTATGATACTGTATCGGTTCTTCTCGATTACTAAATCTACATCAATAGCTACATCGATTAAGGGTGCATAAATGCTTCAAAATTTCAGTGATAGGAGGTGAGCCAGCAATGAGACCATCAGAAAATAGAAAATACACAATTACATCGTTCATTTACGAAATCACGATACAGATCAAACATCAAAAATATTTCTATGTTACACGTCTACGTTCACATATTCGTAACTAGAAAATGATAGAACGCGGCGAGTCGGGTAATGAAAGACTTCGACGCAACGGAACGTATGATATCGTTATAATTTACTGCTAATCGATTAATCCATTAGTGAATCGCACTACCTATCTCGCGAATATTTAGAGGCGCTTGTCAGCGCTTGTATCTATTATTAGATTAGAAGAAACACCGCGAGGGATTGCGGCCGGGGCCTGAGATTCAGCGCCGCATCCCTCGCTACTCATCAATCGCACCGCTCATTCTCTATTGTACAATTACATTTAATAGTCACAGGGTAATTTCAGTCCGAGTCAAGTTAACTATAAAGCACCTGCGGAAATTCTAGACTATCCGTCGCTGTTTGGGATATCGATAAAAATAATTTATAAGACTTTGAAAATACAAAACAATTCATACGTCATTATGTAAATCAAAGTTATTCCTTCTGTACACATTTTATTCGCGTTAATTTTCAAAATCAAACTTATCACGTTTATCGATACCCATGAATGTATCACGAATTTCAGGAAGCACTGTATAAAATAATATACGTCTATGTTGAGTGTGTCGGATGTTCGGTGGCGGTGCGAAGAGCGGACAAAGCTTAGGAGTCCCACCAGTCGGGTCCGCCGCTGCCGCCACCGCCGCCGCCGCCGCCGCTGTACGAGCCGCCATAGTTGCCGCCGTAGTTACCTCCGCCGTATCCGAATCCTAAGTAAACACAACGACATATGTCATTACAATTAAGTATTTCAATCAGTAAACAAAACAGAATCATCTTGCAGGTGCATTATTCTATAAGACATAGGAGATACTTTGCCCAAACCGTGTGTCGTCACAACGTGATTTTAACGCAAACGCGATTGGATTGGTCATAGTGAATAACGCCCCAGACTGATCCTGGTACGGTATCCCCTTATATCTTTTAGTATAGTGCGCGTCAACCAAAAATAACACTGGAAAACAGTGGAGGGGATGTGTTCGCGCATACAAAATACAAGCGCCATCAAACCCCCTCCGCCTCCATCCGGCGTTCTTATGCGTGACGCGCACTACACCTATGTACTAAGTTAAGATTATTTTAAAATGTCTCAACGGGATTCAAGCACGGTCATGCGCGCTTTGTAAACGCTTTTGTTTTTTTTTTTTGTAAGACGTATATCGCTATAGTGACCTATACAGTACTATTACCTGTGTTGGCAGCACATCTTTTATTTAATGCAAATTGCTGATGGAAAAAGCAGATAGCCGCGAGACACTTTCCTATCTTGCGTGACTTACGAGGCAATGGTTTATTATAGGTAACTAGTTGCGCCCCGCGGTTTCACCCGCGCAGATTTAAATCCCGGTATTTACACGGGATAAAAAGTAGCCTATGTGTTATTCCAGACTATAATGTATCTCTCTGCCAAGTTTCATTCAGATCCGTTCAGCCGTTTCGGCGTGAAAGAGTAACAAACATCCATCCATCTATCCATCCACCCATAATAGCAAAAATTCACGTTTATAATATTAGTAGGATGGTAATCACTTAACATCAGGTGGACCATCTGTTTGCTCCATCAGCTGGTTGTATAAAAAAATTGAGATATGTAGTGTAGAACTGTAGATACTGACCAGATCCAGCGCCGGCGGAGCGTGCCGGCTGCCGCGACTGAGTACGGAAGTCTCTGGCGCCGAACGCGCTGCCGCTGCTCGGTGCGGGCGCGCCGCTGCCGAAGCGGCCGCCGCCGCCGCCGCCGCCCGACCGGCTGCCGGTGCGCCGACTGCCGCCGCCGATGCGACCGTCCGCCGCCGTGCTCGTCAGCCAACTGATAATACAATTGTTTTATTGTTAATGTTTGGAATAATTTTATTTATACTACACCTGCTTCGAAAGTACCTTGATACTTTATCAAATTTACGGTAGAAAGTACGTCATTGCATATCGAACAAAATCCGCTCAAGCCTGAGCGGGAGAGAAAAGTGTATGAAAATCCATATCTTACGTGGTTTTTCTTTTTTAATTTTGGGTAAGACTATGCGCCGGTGACCTAAATATCAAAAGCCAAAAAGTTTTTACAGTGAGTTTTTATCTCCAAGTTCGCAAAATGACACTGGCCACTAGCTGTGTGTTGGATGGTGTCGGGCTGGCAGTGCGACCCTGCGGCGGCAGGATAAACAATTTGAAAAAAGAAATTTTCAATTTGTGTGTTGTTTGAGGATTCAGTTTTAGTTTTTTATTTTCCTCGTAGGTGTAGTATAAAGCACTATGTATCACTCGAGAGAAAGTGCGATTCCCGATCTCAGGTGTTTTAAAGCCTCAAACGACACCCTCGACGGTAATCGGTCACTTTCTCCTCTCGGTGAACAATGTACTATTATTTATTTATTTCTTTTTTCAATGCCATAACAGTAAATACTCAATCGAAATTAAAAACAATTAAAACTAACTATTACTTAACTTATTTACCTACTAAGAGACATCAAGGCTCTTTCTGTGAATTTCGTCAGAGAAACCACAAAAAGGTCAAAATCTTCCTATTCACACAAACGATTAATCAAACGAAGAGCCCTTGTCATGGGAGCTTCGTTTAATAGGTTGGTTCTAGCTTTTGGAACTGCCAAGAGCTTGTGACGGCGCACACGCACGTACTTGTCTGGCACATACAACCCCACACGCATCAGTACTCGCGGGTTATACACCATTCCTCTCAACAGTTTGAAGATGTACGCAGCTAGTGTTACCTCCCTCCTAATTGTTATTTAATCCTACTAATATTATAAACGCGAAAGTTTGTAAGTATGGATGGATGGATGGATGGATGGATGGATGGATGGATGGATGGATTGATGGTTCGGTGGATGGATGGATGGATGTTTGTTACTCTTTCACGCACGCGGGTGAATGAATCTGTATGAAACTTGGCAGATGGATAGATTATAGTCTGGAATAACACATAGGCTACTTTTGTGTTATTCCAGTATTCCCACGGGATAAATCCCGTGGGAATACTGGGATTTAAATCTGCGCGGGTGAAACCGCGGGGCGCAACTAGTTTAATATAAATTCTTCACCGATCATTACCATATTCCACCATCGGTCATTCTGTTTCGTGCTAAGGTCTAAGGCCCGTATGCAGAAACAACGCTCAAGCACCGCCTGAGTAGAGTTCAGGTGATCTCTACTCAAGCATCGAATCGCTGCTTAGGTATTGCGTTTATTCCAAAACAGCCCTCAAACGTCACTCTGTTGAATCTAGACTCAAATCTCTGCTTAGTTGGGATTTGCAAGTTGTCTATGGATCGATTCGGTTCTCGTTTACAATTCGATTTATTTTTTCGTTTGCTTCGAAAATCGGTCCGTTTTACGCATACGTTGATACGCTAATTGTATTTTTTTTAATGCAGTAGTGTAATGGATGACTTTACAATAAATTACGTGCAACGGAACGTGTTTACTTTCATGTCAAGGTAGAGAAGTAAATAACCGCTATTGACTTTAGCCTGCCTCGCCTCATGAAGGCCGAATAAAAATTTGGTGTGTAGGTATGATGCGGTAGCGTGAAAACGCAAACCTAATGCTAAAATTTGCTACTCTAGAGGAATTGGACAGCCTCGCTGCTTGGATGCTCGTCATTTTCACTGCTTATAGGCAAAATTAAATTTTATGTCACATCTTGTGAAAACCGATAAGCACAAACCATGTACATACCTACTTATCTTTCATCAACTATACATTTATACCTATCAAAAGGGTCACTGGGATATCTTGAAAATGTCGTACAGACCTACCTCATGGAAAGCCGATCTAATATTCTTTTGATATCTTCAAAAATGTACAATTCTTCAAAATATCCATTGTTTACTCATATCCAAGCAACAACCAAGGAAAATGTCATACTCAAGTGTGGTCGCGACCCTACTTGAGCATCGGTCTCGTTTTTCTTTGAAAAGTGACAGATGCACTCAAGCAACGATTCGGCCTGAGTGACGTTTCAGAATATGCAAAACTCACGTGAACTCCAATCAAAGAATCGAGCCTCAAGCAGCGTTCTACAATCAAATCTCTGCTTATGTCTATGCTTGAGGCTCGACTCAAACTCAAGCACTGTTTCTGAATACGGGCCTAACAGTATAAAACGTGACATTGGCGAAATTGCGAGCTACCACACTTAGCGTGGGATAACGGCAGGAAGATGAAGACGGTCGGTCGATCTAGGCAATCGTGTCAAGCCGTGGGACCGCAAATATGGTTTTCTCACTGCATAAGGTTGTAAATTGACTGTAACCCAGCAGCAGTATTGACTGAACTTTGGCTAGATCGGCTACCCGAATGTAATATTACCCCTACGAGACATAAAAAATACGGAATTGCTGTGTTGGGGTGTTATTTCGCACATGTGTTTATTAACAATCTATTTATTTATATGCAGGTAATATTTGGGGTATGTGTGCTCCCAAATCGCGGCGCAATATAATTTTATTTTGACAGTAGCTTGCATCAGTAACCTACTCCAAGCAAGCCAATGATGCCAATTCAGTTGTTTAATTCTCTTAACTTAACCTAATTTGACAGCTCTAAAAATATTGCCGTTGCTTTCTAAAGCACCGAAACGACAAGGACGGCTATAATTTTAGAGCTGTCAGATTAAGTTAATTAAGGATAATGCAACAACAGAATCGACACCATTATTAGGTTAATTTTGCTGTAACATATAAAAAAGCGATAGGCCGGCGTCAAGACAAATGTAACAAACCTCGGCACATCCTGCTTGGCCTCGACCAGCAGTTCAACGAGATCGCGAGCCAGGCCGCGGTTGGAGTCATTGAAGAAGGAAGTGGCCACGCCCAGGTTACCCATGCGACCGGTACGACCGATGCGATGCACGTACTCCTCTACATCCGACGGCAGGTCGAAGTTGATCACGTGACGCACGTGGGGGATGTCCAAACCTGAAAGGAATTATGATGTTCAGGGTGCAAGGTCTTGGTGAGCGGACTGGTTTCCGCAAGTAGGCCGCTCGTGAGCCCTTTTTGTGAGTCACGTAGTGGTTGCTAGTTCAGCCACCCGATGTCCTCTAGGAAGGCCAGCGCTAATGCTGGTGCAGGCTTCTCCAGGAGTCTTTGGGTTCGATAGGCACCACACTGGAGCTTCAATATTGAATTTGTAAAAAGGATCATACAAAAGGACGGTAACCAAGCCATAAATTTGTTGCATGTTCATCTAGGCTTTGGTCTCTAGCTTTAACATGATCCTTTTGTTGAATATTATATGAATTTGACTTAGTTGTCATCTCAAACGTTTTCTCGGTGGGGATCACTGGGGCATTATTCTCTATGACATAGGAGATTCCTTGCCCCAAACCAACAACAAGTCACAATATGATCTTGGACTTTATTCTTCATGTCACAGGAGATACTTTGCCCTAACCATGTGACGTCACAACGTGATCTAAACGCAAACGCGATTGTTCTTAGTGAATCACGCCCTTGTATATAAATAAACTATCTCTCCATTCTCACCTCTAGCGGCGACGGCAGTGGCTACGAGGATGGGCGTCTGTCCGGTACGGAACCGGCGCAAGGCTTCCTCGCGCTCGCGCTGGGAGCGATCGCCGTGGATCGACGTCACCGGGTAGCCCTGGTGATCCAGGAACTCCTCCAGTTGGTCCGCACCTATAGCAAAACAAAATTAAATCAATCTATACCAATATTATAAAAAGGTAAGCAGGTAAAGTTTGAGTTTGTGTGAGGGTAAACTAATGGAAATATTTTGCAAATTCTATTAGCAATAGAAAGCCACGTCATTTGTGAGCGCCATACATAGGTCATAATAATGACTAAAGCCTAAGTTAGAGGTCGTCAGTGACTGTCTTGTTATTATATAGCCTAAGTCAGAGGCTATATTATATTAACAAGAAAGAACATGTTTCCGTTTCCCGCCCACGAAGTAGACACGGCACTCTCTCGCCCCAAACTAGTTTGAGGCGATAAATAGTACAAGCGGTTGCTTGTACTATTTATTATGAGTAGTATAACATAGTTCACTGTTAAAATAATATTTAAACGCAACATTATATAAATAAGGGTTTATTAAGATACCTTTCTTAGTTTCAACAAAGACCAGAACCAGCTGATCTTCCTCAGACCGCGCATTCTGCAGCGGGTTTGAAGCATTCAGCAAGTCTAAAAGGAAGGATCGCTTGTTGCATTCTTCTACCCACACCACCTGTTGGAATAATAATAGTTTTCTAAAGTAATGTGATGTCACTTAGAAAATCAGTAGGTATGAGGTGAAATTCGAGGCGTATTCGCCTTATACATGATATTTTCGAAGAAGATACACTTACAAGATATCAAAGTTCTGAATTATTTTGATTCATTCAAAAAATGATGGTGTTGTACATCGCAGTTGCTACCTTTGTACTCCGGCGTTACGGAAGACCAGCATTGTAGTAATGCACCAATCGATACACCGAATACGAATACGACCGATTTTGTTATCCTAACCAATATTGCTGTTTATAGATGTTGTAGTGACACAAATCAAAAAGATGTTTGATTTGATTTTGAATGATATATGATTTATGTGTTCTGATGACATTACCTACCTTCTGAGTGATATTCTCAGACGTGGACCCGACACGTCCCACCGCCAAAAACACGTAGTTGAACAAGAAGTCCTGCGCCAACACTTGGATCTGCTTGGGGAAGGTGGCGGAGAACATGAGGGTTTGCCGCTCGCCGGTTTTGGGCATCGTGTGGCATTCGACGATCTTGCGGATCTGTGGTTCGAAGCCCATGTCCAACATGCGGTCGGCCTCGTCGAGGACTAAGTGGCGGCAGTGGTCGAGCGCGACACGGCCGCGGGCCAGCATGTCTACCAACCGGCCGGGCGTCGCCACAAGCAGGTGACAGCCGCGCTCCAACTCGCGGAACTGGTCGTGAATCGGAGATCCGCCGTATCTGGGAACATCAATAGTTTATTTGTCACAATAACTCTTCCAAGAAAAAACCGACTTGAAATGCACTGGAAGGTACACTCATACTACAACTACGACTACTCATCAGATCTGACTCAAATTTAAATGGGACCACATGACAAGCACCAGCTTTCGATCAAAAAAAGAATAATAAAAAATAAAAAACAAACAACATAAAAAAATACATTCGAATTGAGAACCTCTTCCTTTTTTGAAGTCGGTTATATTACTAGCTGCGTAGTTTTAAATCCCGGTATTCCCACGGGATAAAAGTAGCTCATTTGTCACAAGTAACAAACATCCATACATACATACAAACATCCAAACTTTCACATTATGATATAATTTACTTACACGACACAAGGGCGCACACGCGAACGGTATGCGAATTTTCTAGACTCGTCAAAGATCTGGGTGGCCAGCTCACGAGTTGGAGCCAGCACCAATCCCAGAGGATACTGTTTACGTCTGTTGAACGGCCTGTAAACAAAAATAAATTGTAATTAGCATATTAATTAAGTTACACTGTAGTTAAGGCACAAGACTGCAGCAGAGGGTGGATGTTCCCAGCAGAAAACTAGAGCTGGCCCCGGAGAGAAGCGCATGGTAGGTGGAAGGTGAAGGAAAACATTGATGAAACTGGCATGTCGAAGAAACTAGTGACACGACAAGAAAAAGAAGATTATTATTATGACTCATGAGCAATAAAAATGATTAAGATTTGTGGTTATGATTTATTAGGATTATGGAAGATAATTACTTTTGTCATTACGATTATGTTAACGATATTTATGGATAGATCATGCTTTGTGAAAAGTCCACAAATAATTATTTATATTTATGATTATGGCTTAAAATTCGTAGGAGAACCAAGGTAGCCGACATAGCTCTCAGAAACTGCAAGTTGAAGTGGCAATGGTTAAATAAAGGTTCTCGAATTGCGACCACGAACAGGAAAACGAAGTGTGAGAGACCATCCTACCCGATGGACAGACGACATTGTTAGGACCGGGGGAAGTCAGTGGTTGTCAGTGGATGGAATGGGCTCAGAATGGTTCTTCCTGAAAACGTATAGGGGAGACCTATGTCCAGAAGTGGACTTCTTTAGGCTGTTGATGTAGATGATGATTATGATGATAACGATGATGATGACGGTGATTATGATGATGATGACGGTGATGATGGTGATGATGATTGAGTTACCCCATGTGCTTGACAGGCCCCGCCTCGTATATCTGGTTGAGTATAGGCACGAGGAAGGCGGCCGTCTTGCCGGAGCCGGTTTGCGCGCACGCCATCACGTCGCGGCGCCCGAGCACTATCGGAATCGCATATTTCTGCACAGGCGTCGGCTTGTCGTAGCGAGCGGCGGCTATGTTCGAACGCATGATTTCCGTCAGGTTAACATCCTCAAACTGGAAACAAACATACAAATTATCGAAAATGTATCCTAGTTTTATTATTATTATTAGGAGGCCTGTAGTGTCCCTTTGCAGGGCAAAGGCTTCCTTTCCTTCTCTCCAGTCGCTTTTACTATGGGCCACTGTGGACCAGTTCTTTAGGTACGCGTCTACTTCGTCCCTTCATCTATGCCGCGATATGGCGCGCGAGGTCGTTTCTTTTTTTAAGCGCTTTTTAAATGAAATAGAAAAATCTCCGCAACATAAACCTAGCCTAAGTCCTCCTAGTCTAAACAGCTAACAGTACAAAACAGAACAAAGCACTGGTGGTGATAGCGGCGCCGTATCCGCCTTCCGATCCTAAGGTTGTGGAGCCATAACCAGTTGTACACCAATGGTTTTTCTCATGAAAAATGTATGCACCGTGCCAGTACTATAAAACTGGGACGGTAAACATCGTGAGGAAACTGGCACATGCCAGTTTCATCATCACGTGACATCACAGAACCTAAAAAACGTCTAAAACATGTCAAGTGCGATATCAAATCCTAGATTCTCGGAAGGTTTAATGAAGGTGACTCACGCTGGAAATGTTATCTGGTACGCGGTCGCCGCTCGCCTCCACTGGTATGTCCTCGTATTTGGAGAAGTTGATGCCGGTGTTGCCAGTGCCAAACAACTCCAACTCCTGCCGCTCGTCGCGAGGTAGCGGAATCGTCCAATCATTCTGCAATTAGTGTCATAATTAAAAAATATATATATATATATAAAAAAAAATATATTTTAAAAAAGGATCGTACAAGAAACTGTTGGATCCGAACCGTAAGTTTCTAGTATGTTCATCTAAGCTTCGTTCTGTGGAACTGGCGCCTAGATTGAACTAGTTTATGAGGCGTTTCAAGTGGTTTTATTAAAGAAATACATATTGACTTTTTTTTAAATGCTCTAGACTTTAATAAAAATGTCAAGGAGTGTAAAAAATGATAATGGTACGTTGTATGTCTAAATTGTGTCTCCATAGAGTATGAACTACATATATTTTATTGAGCGTCATATTCCACCAAAATGAAAAAAACAAAATGAAGTCTTCTAATTACAATTTTTTTTTACAAAGCTTATAGGCACAGTATTTACAACCAAGCATACTATACGACGAAGACAAACATACTTGCAATGAAGAAGACCAACTATATAAATGAATACTTAAAAATAGTTAACCTTAATGTTGAGTGAGCTTAACTCGTTCTAAACTCTTAACACTCTTATTCATAATCCGTCATTTTATAGCGCGTCAACAGATTTCTTGTCACTATCACTTTCATATTAACGGAAAGAGACAGCTACAGACTTATCGGTTTGATAAGCTATTGGTGTGCTCAAAGACCATGATTGTCTTTTAGGTAAGAGTAAGTACCTAAAAGACAACAGTTATTCCCAGCGTGACTCGTAAAATGCGTCTAAACATGATTGAACATTTCACATGTCACAAATTAGTTTCATTAGATTCTACAAATAAGTTCAGAAACTATGATAAAAACTAGCAATAATAACGATTGGCTATTCTATGAAAATTACAGCATAAATTTCACAATAAATTACTCTAATATTAGCCGTGATCAGCTTCAGGGTCAGCAACGCGCGGAAGTAAATCCACTGATATTAACATTTCAGTGTGAATAAGCTTTCAGCAATTAGGTTAATGTTCCGGATAAAATTAACCGACGGCTAAGACAACAAATATGTTTGAAAACTCTCCCATGAAGTATCTCAATCTAAATAGTTTGTTACCGTTTTGATGGAAATTAGTCTAGTTTAACCAAACAAGCACGTTCTGGCAGTTTCAAATTGTAGGTATGTTGACGGATTAATTTATACGCCTATAGAATGTTTGGTTTGTTCTTTGATCACAAAATATTTAGGATGTAGCTTTACTTTTATTTTTATTGCATCAAAAGCACAAAGTTAATTTTATAACTCAATGAAAAAAATCTTCAAAAACTCATGCATTAAACTACATTCAATCATTGACATTTCCTACCCCATTTGCTATATTTTGAGAGCTGACAGACGATTATGGACTCAATGGCAATCATTGTCAAATCAAAGAAATGAAAAGTTATCTGAGAACCGTTTTGCTACTTACTTAAGGGTCCGGTGACTGCGGCTCGCAATTTCGAGGTGCGATTGGCTATTATTTCATTTTATTTCATTTTGGGGAGGTTGTTTGAAATAATAACTCTAAAGAAACACGCATAAATACTGTTCGAACACAAATAATACAATAATATAAGGGAAATGTGCTTGAGTCAGAAATCATTTTGGTATTAGGTAAACGTAAGACCAAACATACTAATACCAAAATGATTTCTGATTCGGGCATGTTTTCCTTATATTATTGTATTATTTGTGTTCGAACAGTATTTATGCTTGTTTCTTTAGAGTTATTTTTTCAAACAATCTCCCCGAAATGAAATAAAATGAAATAATAGCCAATCGCACTTCGAAATTGCGAGCCGCTGTCACCGGAGCCTTAAGCAGTTTCACGTGTAAAACCCTCCCGCCCGTGTCCTAACGTACCCGGAGTGAATAGTTAGGAATTATAGTGAGGCGTTTGCTCTTGTAACAAATCCCTCAGCAGCGCTAAGCAAGGCGTCTTCATCATGGTTTATGTTATTTTGTAACTTTTTCTATTTGCACTAAAACATGACTCCATATAATATATTTATTAAATTAGATCCCCTTCATTTTGTCCATATAATAATTATGATTTGCACAAACATTCGATACCTCATCCCTGCGATTGGATGTGCGACGCACGTCATCGGAGGCCCAACGCGAGTTGCTTCGTTCCGCGTCCGGTCGTGGCTCTGGCTCCTGTAACATCAAATTAAACATTTACATGCTTACACCAGACTATTCCAACTTATATACAATTTATGTTTCCGCAAGCGTGTTCGGCAAACAGAAAGTGGGGATAGGGAAGGCTGAATATTTTAAAGATAACACACATTACAAAGAGAACACAGAAATAACAAAATAGAGAACCATACAAAGAAAACAGAAACAGAAAAATAAAGTAGTAATGTTTTAAGCCAATTTAGTGCCGTCAGTGTTGTGTGAATATCATAATTGCTGCTGTTGCACACATTCGAGGGGAGCAGCGCTGGTTTTCAAACAGGGCCTGGAGACAAATGCATAAGAGATCACCATCAATATCATCCTGAAGAAGGAAATTTTGAGCCCTCTTCATCCATCGACTTCCCGCGATCCTCGTTATGTATAATACTGACGATGCTATCATCATCAGTATTTACTTCTTTACACTTTCAGAGGTCATCACTTCAGCGGTCGTTGCGCGGCGCAGGGGGCTCCTATTTCTCCTCCCGCCGATTTCTCGAGACTGAGATGGAAGATAGTGAATGCAGGATGATAGAAAGAGCAAGCTGAGCCCACCTTCCAGCGGTAGTTGCGTGGCGGATGCGGGTCCTATTGTCCTTGTCGCGGCAATATCTCGAGACTGAGATGGAAGACAGTAAATGCTGGATGAAAGAAAGAGCAAGCTGAGCCTACCTTCCAGCGGTCGTTGCGCGGCGCAGGCGGCTCATAGTCCTCGTCGCGGCGGATGTCTCGCGACGGCTGCGTGGCGCGCGGACGGTCGCGCTCTGCCCAGCGCTCCGACTCGCCGTTGTGTGCGCCGCCCGTCGCCTCATCGCGACCTGCTGCGGAGTATGTGGGACAAACAACAGGTCATTACATTTCTTCAACCGGTACCTTTATCACGAATACATCGACATTTGTGGCGTTAACGTATCGTACCGATATTTATTTCGTTTTTCTTATTACAAGCTTTTATTTAACTTGCAGTATATGTATGTAGGTAATAATAATTAATTTGGGTGGAATCTTGCAACTCTATTTTAAAGCAGATATCTTTAACCGATATTCTTTATATACACTTTTAGTTTGGATGACAATGCATGGACAACGAATTTACTTAAATAAAATCTTGTTTTAAAAAAGTTTTTTACTTTGAATTTATTTATCGAAATTGTGTCAGGGGATACAACACGTTTAGAGAGTTCGTTGGGTGAGGCCTTGTGACCCCACTCCACAGGCTTTTCTAAGACCTGGTGCGGGAACAGTCTGTTCCGAACAGAGTAGCCTTGTAGTGCTGTTCTCATTTGAGCACCTACCTGCTAAACAAACAGGATTATGTTTAAATTAATCCTCGTCGCACCAGCACTATGCACCAGTTTAATTTTTAGGAATAAAAAATTTAAAAAATGTAGTTAGGATGTACCGGTACGATACGTTCACCCGACTAACGTCAAATGTGTTCGTGATTAGGCCTGTGTTCCTTGTACTTACCGAGAAATGTAAGACGAAGATTTTTATGATATCCCTAAGTTACTAGTAGCTTTTGTGGTATTATCAAAAAACTTTGATTTCCTTAGGTGTAGTTAGCACTATAAAATTAATAAAAATAAAGTAAGACGAATGTATGACTGGACAAACCTGCAAAGGTTTATAGGTGCAACACCTAGATTTATGCATGCAATAATGATAGGAAATTTTAAGAGACAAACAGCTTATCAGCACCTAGTTTCTAAACTAGGCATAGAATAGCTGTCGTGGCTTCTCGACTATGACTTACAAGTATATCTATCACTTATACTGTTTCATTTATCTTTAGTTTCGGCTAGATTGTAGAGCATGATATAAAAACATAGCGTTCAGTGATCAACTGTGACAGTTTTAAGAAATTACAATCCTAGAGCAAGAGGAACGCATAACATTTCGTTACAAGCTTGTAGCTCTCACTTAATTTTCTATTGTACCCAAATTCGCTTAGGTGAAGTAGAAATTAGAAATCTAATTTACATTGCGCTCCCTGAAACCACAAAAGCACAGATAACCAAAGTAAATTTTAATTACAAGCCAGCAAATTAATAGTTATTTGTTATACAAGAGTGCAAAGTTGCTTTTTAACCGCGTGTTCAATTTTGATGACCGAGCAAGCGAAGGATTCTAAAATTTAATCACGAGCGCAGCGAGTGATTCAAAATTAGAATCCTGAGCGTTAGCGAGGGAATCAAAAGAGCACGAGGTGAAAAATCTTTGCACTCGAGTGCAACACGTAACTTTTCATTCCACCTCAGCGAGGAAATGACTAAATGCAAAAAAAAAAACGTTTACAATCACACGTTGGCGTCAAACAAACTTCCTAGTCGCTAAAATCACTCATTTTAGTTTTTTCACTTGTTTTCAAGTTTCTTGTTTTTAATAATAAGGTTTAACAATGACGTGAAAAAACGCCGCGTAAAGAACCGCGTACAAAGCAAATTGAAAAAAGAACACCAAGAAGGTTCCGAGTCTGAGTTTTTAACCAATAAAAAAAAGTTGTATGATATATTCGGCACCATAGAGGTAGCAGTAAATAGGTTTAATGTTTTTTATTAATTCACAAACTTAGTGCACACGATGTTCTAAATTCAATTTACTTTATCCTCTAGAGAATAAAAACGGCTTTTGCACTCAGATATTGAAGAGCAAAAATACTCTTGCCGAGATGGTGGGATGAAAAGTATATTTTGCGTTATCACAATATTATGAAACCGAGAATATGGATTGAAGTGTCTTCACGCATTTCTTAGATTAACCTTGAAGATATATACCGTGTTGATCCCGCTGAGGTTACAATAAATGGCATGCATTATCCTATCTGAAACCAACACCTATGAATACATCATCATACGTTCAGACAGAAACCGCGTGCGATTGCAAGAAATCGCTTCTTATGACGTCAAGATAAGATTGCTATGCTCCAGTTTTGCAGAAAGCGATGTCTTGTAGGTACCTAATAAATAAGCGTTATACTAATAATTCTAATTGGTTATCGAATTGTACTATTCTAGAATTCTTTTGTCCATCACCAAACTATTCTCAGACATTTTGTTGATTAAAAGAACGTCCTAAAAGCCAAGGTAGTTTTGCCGACCATGCGAATATTTGTCTTAGACAACGTCTACAACCGAAATCCGCGCTCCCATCACTGTAGAAACTCACCAGCTCCGCCCCGGGTGTCGTCCGCTAAATAAAAAAAAACACTATAAAATAAATGTACTGCTTGGTTAGCGCAGTAGTACTAGTCACAAGTTTGTAGATGTTCATTGAGGGATAGACAATAACATTTTACGACTTGTACCAAAAGGCAGTCAATTAGAGAAGATGCTAGCTATACCTTGCCTACGATTTAGGTTTCACAGTAATAATGTTTAAAAAAACAAATACTTATACTCGCTCGTCTATGCAGTTTAACTAAGTATCTTACCATCGAATCGCAAATGGATCCGAGCGGGATCGGGTAGTATAACAATGCATAAAACGACCCACAGAACCGAGGTAGGAAAACACAGGTTTATATGGAAACATGTGTTATTATTCTTCATAGTTCAAAAATTACAACAAAGCCAACATGTATAATTTCCGTGATACCTTTATCACTTCACTAGCCTTCACTTGCTTTTCATGTCATTTGTACCTCAACACAAATTCATTACAATATTTACAAATAATATAAACTTTGTCCACACATTAGCATCACACCTCTTGTTTCTCAGCTTGCAACCACTTTAATCACAGCTTGATCTTGCTAGCACTGTGTATCACAATATCTACATACTAGCATTACTTAGTCTCTATTGTCATCTGCTTAATTAACAGGTCATAGGCCTACTAGCTGTGCACTGTGCTTAGTTAGCTTTATTACTTTTTATTATTTTATTGCCATTTTATAGCCAAGCCATAATTTGTCTGAAGTTGACAAGTAGCAACAGACTTATCAGTCATGTAAGCTAAACTAATGGAGCTGGAGCCCTCAGGGGATATATGAACAGGACCAAAGACATTGTATAATTGAAAGTATCTTACCACGAGTGTCTCTGCGGGCGCTACGCGAATCGTAGCCGCGGTCATAGTCCCGGTCGCGATCGCGGTCGCGGTCGTCGCGGCGACCACCGCGCTCGGAACCCCGTCCGTTATTACCGAATGATGGACGGGCGTCGCGTGACTCGTTGGGACGAGCGTCTAAGCTTGGAGGCTTAGACTCTTCTCCTGCAATTAAAGTTAGCTGTAACACTTCAAGGCGACTATACAATGGCAACTACTACTGGAAGATCCTCTCTTATACCTTGTTCGCACCAGGCTTATAGTGAGCGGGTAGCACCTCCCACCACGGTATTTTGGTGTTAGCAGCCAACCAGTGAACACGGACGCGTGGTGAGAGATGCTACTCGCCTCGCTATAAGCCTGGTGCGAACAAGGTATAAGAGGGTCTGCATTTCTCAGACATGGTAGACATCCCCTCTTACATCTTGGGTAGTAGGTCCTCAATATCCTTTGAGGATGTCCAAGAGGATGTAACATAACACGACGAGAGGATGTTGTGTGCTTAGAATGGATCATAATGACCTCTATAGCTCATAGAACCGACAACTGCTGGGGTTTTAGTGTTCATATACATAAAAGGAGATTAAGAAAAATTAAATTGATAAGGTCGCTGGAAACGGTTGAATGGTCATGGCTTCTATGTTCCTAGTCACATAGCTAGCTTATGGGAGGGTTATGTCCACCTTGTGTACTTCCTAGGCTAATGATGAATGATACAGAAAGAACAATATTAAAATTCATTACATACCTAGATAAAATTTATATGGCAGCAATGTTGAGGTTACTTTTATACCTACCCAAATTAAATAATAAAATAAATAAAAATAAATAATGCTGGACAATCCACACAGCACTATCTAAGCCCCAAAGTAAGCTATTCAAAGCTTGTGTTATGGGTACTAGATAACTGATATATTTAATACATTATATACTTACATAGATAGATATTTTTTATTATACATAGAAAACACCCAGACCATCGGAACAAATTTCTGCAGATCGTACACAAATTTGTTCCAAGTCGGGAATCGAACCCGCAACATCTTGCGTCGCAGGCAGGCTCTCGCCCGCTGCGCCACTGAGGTCATCATCAAATTGGTACCAAAGTGAGAGATTCCTTCTTCCTTTAATAAATCAAAGTGTTTCACAGTATTGCACAGTGAATTAGGTATTCAAAGAAAGTTTTATTCGAAACAGCAGCACATAAATCAAAGAATAATACAAGCTTGAAATTGAAATGAGTCAAAACATAATATACCTAGTACCTACTTATAGGTTAAAATAACTCAGTCTTGCTCAGTTTAATATCTACATACTTACTTCATCATCAGCAGTCTACAGAAGTCCACTGCTGGACATAGGCCTCCCCTATCCGTTTCCAGGAAGAACGATTTTGAGCCATTTCCATCCACCGACTACCCGTACACATACTTACTTACCAAGTAAGTATTTAAGTAAGACATTAGATTTGTTACGTTGGATATTAGATAGGTGTATATTACAACCCGGTTTGACCTACATTCCTTTGTAGGTCAGTCATTTTATACAATAATAGGTATGTTGCACTGAACATCGGGTGCATGGCTACTGATCTGAATAGTAAGTAGGTAGTAGGTAATAAGTCTTAGGCTGACTAAACTGTGAGATAAGTATAGGTCCTTGGTAGTAAAATCCTATCTTAAGATTAAACTTTTCAATCATAAACCTATTTTTTATACAAAAACCTGTTTATAGGTACTTTATCTTAACACTTTTGATACCCCACTGTAACTTAGCTTTTATTTGATAAATCCCTACCATACCTACCTACTTTGTTTCTAGAACATAAATTTTACATCTAATGAAGTATGTAGGTATTTGGGGTTCAACTAATGTGATAAAAATATGATAAGTTGTCAATGCACCCAAAACCATATCATTTTAACCTACTTTTGAAACAAGGATAATCTTTGTTGCTATGTAATGAAATAATAAATAGACCAAAGCTGTTACTTAAAGATTGCATGTTTAGAAAAGAAAGTTTTGTTACAATTGTATCAGATTGTTTATAGAGACAGTGAGAAAGCTGCAATATCAGCATAAACAACTATTCATGGTTTTTATTTTAGCAGATCAACTACAACCGTTATAGTGTGTGTGTCAACCAAAAAGAACACTGGATAACAGTAGAGGGTATATGTTTGCACATACAAAATAATCTTGCCATCACACCCTCTCACTCTCCTTCCAGCCTTCTTTTCATGTGACATGCACTATATCTTGTATTATCATACTAAGCACAAGTGGTTTAAGAAAGCTCAATAATTATACTAGGTACATAGTGACATAGGCAATTAGCAATAAGGTACCTTGAGAAGGGCTACCTTGCAACTGCCTACGCAGGTGCGGAGGAATGTAGCGACCAGCGCCAGCACTTTTCGGAGCCTGAGGCTGCAAGTCCAGACCAGCAAGCTAGAAACAAAAACAAATATACATTCTGATGCTCATTTTCACACAAATGAATCCAAAAAATACAGCAGCTGTTCTTATATGAAAGATAGAATAACTTGAATTACCCTAGCAAAATTTTTTTTGGAATTCTGTAGGTTATCTATATCAAGGTATACTGTATGGTTAGGCATGATTAGAAACCGTGACAAATAGAACCATAGCTAGTTACATGTATAAAAATATAGCTTAGAATGATCACAAGGAGGCACATACCTAGAGAAGTAGAAAGATTTTAATTGGGAGTAGCAAACATCATATTACAAAGAGAAATCAATCGTTTTATAACTACGAAATGATAGAACTTCCTCCCGCCATGACACGCAAGTATACCGTGACAATGACCCTCATTTGCACCGAACAGGCTCGGATAGTACAACGACTAGCAGGCATATCCCTAATGTACGCAAATGACAAATCAATGAAATAGATACAGATAAAGTGGAAAGATTTAGTCGCCATGTTGGTTATTCCAAGACACGTAAAGCATTGAGATTCTAGTATTTGCAAATTAAAAGAAAATTGGTGCCATTTTATGAATTAGATTCTAACCCTTTCAACACATAAAATATTTATGAACAGAGTAGTATTTCTAATATTTTGCGCAACAATGGAAAAATCGATTTAAAGTGCATGTATGTAAGTACTACATGAGGTACTGACCTGCTGCTCTAGACCTGTTCCATTTTGGTTGGTAACATTACTCATATTACTACCAAGCGGTACGTTTTTTTGGGAACTTTTCTCAAAAAATATAATAAAAACACAGTCTACAATGAATTTTGTACACACACAAATTCACAAAATCACATGAAAAGCCTTCAATTTTACACTCCGAAATCACTTTTCATTCGCAGTTTTTGTTCTGTCTGTTCTGTGTTTTTTTTTATGTTTGCCTTCGCTCGCTCTGCTGTGGGCAAGTTAATGTCTTTGTAATCATACTACCTCGTCTATTACCCGTTGCCCATTATCATTTTATGACAGCCTTCACAATTTACTTTGTGCAGCGCCTCCATTAGCGACCGTGAGCTCAATAATCTACATTAAGGATATTATGTGTTCTGTGATCTACATCTACACTATATAGAAAAATATATAAATAAAAATATATAATATATTAATATATATAATATAAAGAGGAAAACTTTGTATGTATGCACGTATGTATGTTTCGAATAGGCTCAAAAACTACTGGTCCGATTTCAAAACTTCTTTCACCATATGAAAGGTACATTATCCCTGAGTAACATAGGCTACATTTATTGCTGGAAAAAATTAGGAATCCTTACTAAAACATAAAAAATGTAACCCAAGGTGTAATTTAAAATGTCTTTCATTGCATGCGCTGCGGAAACTATTGACGATAGAACAAAAAAATGTTCTACAATATTAAAGAACACATCATTATCTACAATTAAGTCAGCGATAGCATATGTCAAACTATTTTAGTAATGTTACTATAACTACTTTTCTACATTTTAAATGTTGATAAAAACGCCGACCAAAATCAGACCATGTTATCTATGTCTTTATATTAATCCTTATCCAAATAAATCATTTTGTATGCGAGGCTGTTTTAATACCTGTAGATAACTTCTTGAATTTTTCAAATCGGACATTCCATTCAAAAGATATTACGAAATTAAAAACTTTAGTGCGCCTTAGAAAGCGCGACAGCGAGGAGAGTTCTCACTCAGCGTGGGCACAAAGGTGAAAATACACATGCCCGTAGCACACATACGCTAATTGGCATGCCAGGTGGCATGCAAGTAGTTAGCACAACATTCTATTTTAGGTCAGCTACTGCATCCACGTGACGGAGGGGTCTCGGGGGGCTACGAAACCGGCATGTGTGAACGTCGCGACAGGTACAGGCATGCCAGTACCTGACGTGTTGGCATGCCACGTAACCGAGGGGACGCAGGGGGCTACGAAACCGGCATGTGTGAACGTCGCGACACCTGACCTGACGAGTTAACTTGCAAATGTATTTACAATGTGTCCATAAATCCTGCATGCCTGTAACTTGCATGCCTGCTACTGTTCCATTTTACTGGCACGTGTATTTTCCCCTTCGTGGGCTACGAAGCGCGGGAGTCTTAAGTTTATCCTAAAATGTTGAAAAAAATTATGTCCACCCATGCGAAGCTGGGACAGGCCGCTAGTATATAATAATTTAATTTAATAATATTTGTGGACATTCCACACAGCACTATCTCGCCCCAAACTAAGCCAAAGCTTGTGATGATATGGGAACCAGATAGCTGACTACTTATGTATTGTTTATACATACTTAAGCATAATAATAAATAACACCCAGACACAGAACAAACATCTATGCTCATCACACAAATATTTGTTCACGGTGGGAATCGAACTCACGGCCTACGGCACAGAAGGCAGAGCTACTACCAACTGCTGTCATCAATCCCCACCGAGAACAAACATTTAATGTGATGTGATGAGACATAAATTATGTGTTGACATTACTAAGGACTTGACTGGAAAGCATGTAATTTTATTGGGTTATTCCCGTTGAGTTGAACACCTTTCAGTCACACTGTGAACACAATGGGACGAAAACTTCCCGTTGAGTCACACAACGGCTCAGAAGAAGAATCCTACACAACACTTTTCAAATTCCTTGCCTGCAACCTTAGAGCATTTATAACTGCTCTAAGCCTGCAACTCACAGTGACAACCAGACGAGGTAGTATGGTCTTACAACTTTAGTCTGCCTCGATACGCTGCTATGGCAAGCGATAGGGGCATTGGGGCGAACGAACGGGCGAACAACAGAACAGAGGGGGCGAACCCCAAGTCTTTGGCGAACCCATATTCCTTGGGCGAACCGGGCGAACCGAAAGAAATAACAGTAAAGAGTATTTCAATGGGTTTCTTTTTATACTTTCTGGCACAGAAAAAGAAATCAAATAACACGAGAATTTTGGAAAAGAATCACGATATTGGATTAGTACCAACCGATAGTTTTCTGTGTTGTGAGTAGGTGGAAGGTGGACACTGACTGTGTATAGTATACGTGGGTGTATGTAGGTAGGTAAGTTACTTAACTAGGTAGCTAATCTGGTGGTGATTGGCCCATAGATTTATCCTAGTTATTGGTCATTCCAAAATAGGTTGCCACACTAATATTTTTTGAATTTGCCGCGGTTTCTCAGTGTACCAAACGAACCTTAGAAGAAGAATACTACATCCAAGCTTAGAGCATTAAAATTTAGAACCGAACACAAAATAATGTAGGTATAGAGGTCTATAATCTATGGTAACCTACATACAAGAAAAAACCCTCTCTTCTTTATTCTTTTTACTACGTAGGGGTCGGTATCTGCAACAAGAAGTTTATATAAACTTTCTGCATTATGTGAGTTGATTATGATTTCTCTCTTTATTTTAGGTTTTACTATTTCCTACTAAGATATAAATTGATTCTGCGTACCTACCTACTGCGATTGCGTTGTACCTACTTAGCGTAGCGTTATTTATTTAATACCTACATTACGTTTTGAAAAGTAGGTAGGTAGCAAAGAGTATACAATAATGGTAGGTATAGTCTGTCAAATGAAAGTAGATATTAAAAATTCGCGCCAAATTCAAAAAGTATTAGCGTGGCAACCCATTAATTATATATGACACTTGGAATAACACAACTTGATACTTGGTTATTATTCTATACAAAATATGTATGTCTTTCAGAGATTCTAAATATCCTACTAATATTATAAAGGCGAAAGTTTGTGAGTATGGATGGATGTTTGTTACTCTTTCACGCCGGAACGGCTGAACATGAAACAGATGAAACTTGGCAGAGCGAAAGATTATAGTCTAGAATAACACATAGGCTACTTTTATCCCGTGGGAATACCTGGATTTAAATCTGCGCGGGTGAAACCGCGGGGGGCAACTAGACATATTTTTGAATCTCTCTGAAATGTTTAATGATGTATTACAAAAACAATTATAATATTTCTTGGCTGATTCTCAAACAAACTGATGCCACCGACATCATCTTCCGTAAATGTCAAAAGGCCAAAATGATGATGAATATTGTGTTATGATAAAAGAAGACATTATAAAAGAGGATAAATGTTGAAAACCATGAATTAAATCATTAAATCAAATCAAATATTTTATTTTAGTATTATGTTATTTTTTCATTTTTATTTTATTATTTTGATGTTAATTTCTCAATAAATAAATAATAATAAAATAAATTTTGTCAGAATTTTAGGTACATGCTGAATAAAGGTTTTTACAAAATTCAAAGTATCACTAAAATCCTATCATTACAGGCCTACAAAATCATTTAACATATAGATACCTACCTACTTGCTTGTTAGTCTCAAAGTATCAAAATATTTGTGCATTACGCCACCATCTTCTAATCTAAACATTGGGGAATAGTAATGATGCCACACCACACTCCGATTCTCGTTTTCCCTAATATTTTGGAAAACATTCAAGAGTACCTACCATAACCGACGACCAGTATGAAGAATATTAAGAGTGACTGAAACGAAAGAAGTAAGTCAAATTCATGGGAAATGGTGATCCGTGGTACCTGCTCACTTCTCCGGGAAACAGGCATTTTTGGCCAATTTTTCCGATTCAGAATGACAAAATCTATAAAATAGTTCAAAATTGTTATTTGGCAGTTTTTGAGAGTGGGTTGAAATTGGATAATAGTTGTCTTTTTTTTAATGTAGGTACGCGCCATTAATATTTTATGCCAACCTGAATTAGTAGTAGTAGTAGTAGAGCATAGCGTCCGTAGGTGGAAGCACATCAGTATTGCTATGTAAAAAGTTACGAAAAAATGCCAGTGTCTACTTTTGTTCGTTTGACATTGGTTTGACAGACTAGGTACCGTAAGCAGCGTTGCCAGAAGGTTACTTTTGTAACCTTTTAGGTGATTTTCTACTCCTTCAGGTTACTTCTAGGTTACACGACTCGAAAGGTTACTTTTAGGTGATTTTGCGGAATTTGTAGAATTAATTTTAAATTTCTTACGTGAAACCAACCTGAAACGGAGTGCAATGCTGCCAACGCAAACGGCAAAACTTCGTTCGTGAGCAGGGAGCGAAACTCCTAAAAACAACTCTTTCTCTCTCGCACTAATGATCAAAGCGTCTCGGTTACTCATCGTTCAATCGGATGGATTCATTCTTGTTCGTGTTGACTTCGTTTGTTTGTGCTTGTCGCCGAATCAGTCGGTCGCACTGACGCATTTAGTTTTGTTTGAAATAAAAAACTGGATACTGGACAAATTATTTAGTGGGTGCTTGAGGATGAGGATATCCGCATAAGTCTGTAGTTCTTTAAAAGCTTATCTCATAATTCGTTTGACTCGCTCGCCTGCCTGGATGAACATACAAAAACAGAACTGAACTCTAGACTCCGGGAGACCTCTCACCGCCAATATCAACTTTTTGGTCTATTGGTTTACGGCGGGAACATTGTAATATTTTAGGTACCTAGGTACTAGAAAGTACAACAAAAGCGAATACCTACTTTGCATACTAGTTACTGTAGGTCGAAAATGTCATTGTGGTCGAACTAAAACTTTGATTAGGTATGTATCTACGTATCTTATTCTTAGAGGATGGTTGACTAACTGGGTAGGTACTTATTAGGTTTGACATTCCCATTTTAATAGTATAGGTACTCCATGGTTTCCACAATCCCACCACTACCCAGCAGGGCATTCAATCTTAGTAAGTACAAAAAATATGTTATTGTCGAAATTTTTGTCAAAAAAAAAATGAAAGGTTACTTTTTAGACGAAATGGTTACTTTTTTATCCATTCTAGGTAACTTTTGACAAGACCCGGCTGGCAACACTGACCGTAAGTAAAACGGGGTGGATAGAATTCCAGGGGTGAATGAAAATGAAACAAAAAAAGCAATTATCAAACATTTGAATACGCAACATTTTCAAATAAAAACACCAAATTCTACATGAATTTGGTGTTTTTACTTGAAAATGTTTGTTAATAATTGCTTTTTTTGTTTCATTTTCATTCACCCCTGGAATTCTATCCACCCCGTTTACCCCGGTACTACTTTTATGTAGGTACGTTTTCAAATTCAATAATGCAATTTACGTTTTACATTGCGTGTTAATAGGACAATCCAAAAACGTTTAGATCTCGCCTGTGTAGTGTATCGTATTCCTTGACAATAACCATACCTAGTACCCAATACCCATACAGGTAGGTGTGGAACGACCAAATTTATTTGTTACTAGTAGTTACGCCCCGCGGTTTCACCCGTGCAGATTTAACCCCGGTATTCCCACGGGATAAAAAGGAGCCTAAGTTATATTCCAGACTATAATCTATCTATATGCTAAGTTTCATCCAGATCCGTTCAGCCGTTCCGGGGTGTGAGTAACAAACATCCATTCATGCAGACTTACAAACTTTCGCATTTATAATAGTAGTAGGACTGATGAGATGGTAGATAATAAAAGTAGGGATGATGTTTTGACATTAGCATTGAGCAGGTAGACAAGATAAAATTCTGCATCACCAACAACCATTGTTCAATCTAGCTATCTAGGTATCTAATGCGTTGTGTTCACTTATTTCAGAATGCAAGACAACACATCTTCAAGCCACCGTGAGCGCCAGATGCCCCCGGCTCCACGCGAGCGCCAAGCGCCTCCAGAGCCGCGGACTAGGCAGACGCCGCCCCAGCCCCGCCATCCAACCGCCCAGGCCCCGCCACCGCCTCGCGAGCGAACCGCCCCGCCGCCGCCACGAGAACGTTTGCCCCCTCCCCAACCGAAACACTAAAACTGCCTACTTACAAAGTATTCAATCAAATACATACGGAAAGATGGGGGAATGCCGATCACCTGAGAGAAAAATGCTGTAATTGTTTTTTCATTTGTCATAAGTTAGTTTTGAGACTGAGCCTGCTCAAGCGTTTCAAACCCTGTGCTACAGCGTGCTGGCTGTGTTTTAAGGCACCTTATTTAATAAGTTATTGGAGTGAGCGGTATTACCCGACACAATCGCTATTACCCCTGCTTCCCCTACCGTGTCCAAAAGAGAGCTGAAAGATAGTGTGATACCTTCAAGAGTCATACCGGACACTAAAGAAATACTAGCACCTGAACCGAAAAGCAGCAGCGTTTCTATTGGTGACATACAAGAGACAGTAGCAGTGCTCTTCTTGTTGATCATGTTTTATTTTATTTATTATTTTAAAACCCAGTGTTGTATGTTGTACATTCAGCATTTTGAGATGTTGAAAAAAGATTACCTAGTTAGGTAGGTACATACAGTGCACCATCATTAGTTAGGCTTACCTACCAATAAACAAAGAACAGTGAATTTTTGATAGAGAAGAATGGTCATTTGTGAGCCAGGCACGGGCGCACTCAATCTTTTTTGTTACTTCAAGTAAGTACTTGAAGTAACAAAAAAGATTGAGTGCGAAATTTTTAATGTAGGTACTTACCTACATTAAAAATTTGGATAATTACTTAGGTATTTTTTTTGTTAATTGCAATTTAAGTATGTTAGCCACTAAAAAAATAAAACAAGATTGATTTTCAATGTCATGTAACCTACCTAGGGGAAGCAGGGGTAATGGCGAACATGTCGGGTACTACCGCTCACTCCAATAAGTTATTAAATAAAGCCAGCACGCTGCAGCGCAGGGGTTGTAACGCTTGAGCAGGCAGAGTCTCTAAACCTCAAAACTAACATAAGACAAATGAAAAAACAAATAGAGCATTTTTCTCTCAGGTGATCGGCATCTTCCCGTACATAAATTAACCAAAAAAATAGACGTTTCGTTTGCGCCGGGCCTGCCAGGGTCAGGGGTCACAGATTGACCCGGCAAAGAGAATGTAAAACTAGGAGAAACCCGGGCCCGGCGCATACATACTTAATGTACCTTAGTTGTTATTTCATGGAAGTACCTACATTGAAAATCAGATTTTTTTTGTGAGTAACTTAGTCAAGTTAGTTAAGTTTTTTATTTAACTAAGTAATTAGCCTCAAAAAATTATTGATTTTTCAACACCTAAGTGCCGCCGCATATCTACCGTCTCCTAAGTAGGTAGGTACTAATATTAAAAAAAAATGGTACCAGGTAATAAAGAAATCAAAACGGTCTCTATGTCTTCAGTAGATAGGTACCTATTACAATCACAAGGATCACTGAAGTCTTGTAGTTGCAGTTTTGCTAAGGACGTTAGCCGTTACATTTTAATTTAATTTGACGTTATGTAGGTACCTAGTAATCTACCTACCTATGGTACGATATTATTTTGGTGCTAATAAAACTGGAATTATATTAATAGGTAAATAAAATTATTCCTTTTTATCTCAGTGCCTATAAATATATACCTACCTATCCACATCTCATGGACTAATTTTGGTTTCATGTGTGGGCGCAAAAGGAAGTCCCTAATCGCCTCGCGTTTGTTTGCGAGTCACAGTCACAGAACACATCATTCATTCCTTACGGTCCCTGTGCTTTGTAGTGTTTTACTTTACCTAAGTACATCATGAAATCAGTGATTATCTTTATTGCTCTCATTGTGGCGTCTCACGAAGCTGTCATAAGAAACGAAAATCCTGACAAGCCTCTAGAAATAGTGATACAAACTGCTATTAGCAGAGATTCTCCTGTTGTGTTCGACAATGACTATGAAATGTGCACTAATGGTATGCCGAAGGACATTCTCGGAGTCTGCAGGGAAGTTTGGTCAGAAGATTGGGACGAGGACTGAGTAAAATTACAGTTTGATTTGAGCTTTGTATTCACCACTGCACTGTAAGAAAAATAAATATTTCTCCGGCACCAAGTGTTATTACTATTTTGTCTTTTTGTAAGCTCTGAAGAGCTCTGTGTGTAGGTACGTAGGTATGGGATTAACACAATGAGGTTAGAAACCCATTACAAGAGTCTATGGACAATACATTTCGTATAGTGCGCGTCAACCAAAAAGAACGCTAGTAAATAGTGGAGGGAATGTGCTTGCGCATACTATTGTGCATGACTTCGAGGCAATAATGCTTTGATTAACATCAGGTGAGCCGAATAGCCCGCCTGATGTTGTTTTCCACCCTTATTCCAACCAAAAAATTAGTAGAACTTTTTTTAACAAAGCTTAATTTTTCTTTAACCTATATTCTCCACAACTAGGTACCTCGGTTATTTGCGATTTTATTTGGAAAAAAAAAATACAAGTTTCAACAATATTTTATTTTTTCACATTTTTTTCGTTCTTTAGTACTGTTGGTAATGAAGTAGGTACTATATATGTAGTTTATGATCTTGGGATGAGTGGGGCGAGGTACTTCCAAGTATCGAGGCTGCCAAGCAGAGGATTCAAAGCACCAGGCACGCCAGCGGCGACGATAAGAGAGATAGCGCCGCGGAAACGGTTGATGTAGTCAAAGATAACCTCTTCCACCATAGCATTGACGACTTGGTCTATATCCCCACCGCCGATGGCACCGGTCAGCTCGGACTAGAAAAATTAAAAAACATAAGGAATTCATATTCCCCGCCATTTTGTAGCAGCTCTATTAGTGCCACTGGTGGTCTAGTGGGAGTGACCCCGCCTTCCGATCGTAAGGTCGCAGGTTCAAATCCGGTCGTGCACCAATGGATTTCTAACAGCGGCGATGGGCTTGCAACCTGTCACGTATGGAATACTAACTACTGCAAAATGTGGGTAGGTATGTGCCAAATATAATGTTTGGACGTACTTTTGACTACCCCCCTTAGACATCCTCAGAATCTTTAGTTAGTACTAGGTACTGAGAGATCTGAAGGGATATCTACCGTGCCTGGGGATCAAAGTCGTGAAGCTGTTTCAGTTTTTCAGTTTCTATTAGTGCCTGGTTCACATTATTCCAGCAAGTTAATCCAGTCCAGCGCTGACCTGGATCATTATTCCAGTTCCAGTCATGCAAAAAATCTGTTAGATCGGTAACACTATATCTATATAATACCTACATGGTGTTACTTTCGACCTGAACAACTTTAAAAAATTCTAACAAGAAAAGTAGACTCATTTTCTAGATTTTATTTTTGCAACTAAATCTTCATCCGTCTTATTATAAAAATGTGAGTTAAACTAGGCTTAAGCCAGGACTAACTGGTCAGTGGTCTAACTTTGATACCGAAGTTGGTCCCTGCTCTATAGAAAAATCAAAGACTTAGACCAGACGTTATTATAAAACGGAGTTTATCCCCTAAACCACGGTTTAAAGATAAACCCGAACGACCCCTAGTTTAAGTATGGTCTAACTAATAAAAATCTCATTTTGCCAAATTTTATTAAATGCCAATTGCTTGCCAATTACTTGCCAATATGACTAAAATTTTCAGCTTTAAATTAAAAAACATTTTTTTGCCATTAGTTAACTAACCTTAAATTTATGCAGGAAAGTAAGATTTGAACATTTGGAGGTACCTACACAAAAAAAATAAACAAAAATCGGTAATTACGTACCTTGAGAGAAGGAATAACGAAGGATGGGTCCACAGCTCTTTGGATAAGCACTGAGTTCCCGTCATCTGACTGCATCAGTAGAAGCTTGGCTTGGAAACGGAAACCTTCTACGACGAACCTGAAGAACAAAGTGACTTCACTACATAGTATAAAACAAAGTCGCTTTCTCTGTCCCTATATCCCTATGTCCCTATGTATGCTTAAATCTTTAAAACTACTCAACGGATTTTGATGCGGTTTTTTAGTGATTCAAGAGGAAGGTTTATATGTATAATACATGCATGATATAATAGTAGAAAAACAATGTGCACCCGTGCGAAGCATGGGCGCGCGGGCGCGGGGGCGGGTCGCTAGTAAGTATATTATAAATAGGTCAGATTTATGTAGATGTAGCTTAAAATATGTAAATATTTATTAATCTAGCATAACTTCTCGAGGTTGGAAACATTTTGATAATCAAACGAGATATTTTGAATAAGGCATCGATAAATTAAAGCAGGTTGGTAGGTATACCTAGTAGCTAAGTCATTTCCTTCTACGCAAAAAAAAAATACCAACTCAAGAATGTAAAGGGTTAGTCAGAGAGTCAGAGGTAGACCAGGTAGGTACGTAGCGTCCAAATATAACATTTGACACATACGGTACCTATATCCACTTATTGCAGCTGTTGAGATTCCATAGTCCGTACCTAGAGCCTTAGAGACAAGTAGACAACTTACCTAGCATCTCCTTTGCCATACAGAGGAATAGCAGTGAACAGATCACCATCTAGGTCGTATTCACCTGAAAGGAGTAAAATTATGATGCTCTGCGGTGATGTGAAGGTATATACCCTGACCTACAATGACGTCATAGCTTCGCCATGGATACTTCATATAACTATTTCATCGTAGGATTGATAGATAGAAAAAAACTTTATTTTATTAAGGTACACAGTCTTAACGGAACAAAAATAAAATATCTGAGTGATATACAACAGGCGGTCTTATCGCTAAAAGCGATTTCTTCCAGACAACCTTGGGATGGACTGGATTTGAGTTTTTAGAATAAAATTACCGGTTGTTTGGAATAGACATGCGATAAGACCGCCGATTGTAGGACAATACTAAGTATTTCTACCTATTGTAGGTACTTATATGATGTACCGACTGTTGATGCTGTCCTCAATAAAGTTATTATTATTTTTAAAAGTAAAAACTCACCAGCTCGAATATTTAGAACAGGGACGGAGATATCAATGTCAAAAGTCATGTCCCTGAGGTTCAGATCGCTTCTGTGGACCACGAAGTCTCCTACTCCAGAGACATGGATGTCCTTCAGTTCCAAGTCCAAGCTGAAATCATTTGGCTTTTTTGTCTGGTGAAGGTCTTATTCTACGCATGTGAAAACATAAATTATACTGCCTTCACTCTCAGAGAAAATATGTTTACTTATTGTAAGATTCTATTGTAGTCTTTGTGATGAACTGATGAATCATGCTGATGTAATAGAGATATTCAAGGAAAAGTTCCTATGCATATCTTATAGGTATATAGGTATAGTGTAGTAATCTTTAGCAAACATATTTTCTCTTCGGTTAAGGCAGTAGGTATAATCAAGATCGAGCTTTGCTTCAGGTAAGCTCGCTTGATCATTCAATAGGTAATACCAATATGAATTACCATGAGTTCCCCGTTTACCTCATTTACCTACATTTTCAAGCCAAAATTATAAAAATTTGTTAATTTTTTTTATACTACTGCTGATGGAACAAGCAGATGGCCCATCTGATGTTTAGTAGTAACCATCACCTTTAGTAAAGCATTGCATACCTACAGACAAATTTTACATTAATCACAGATAAGTTATAACAATTAAAATACAATACAAATCCAAATTAAATTATTTATATGTAGTCAAGTTCAATATTATCCCGGTCAAATTAAAATGGTTCCCGTGAGAGAAGCGAAATAAAAATAATTATGATTTGTGAACATCAACTTACTTAATTAGTCCAGCTGGGATAACCAGATGGAAGTGATCCAGGTCCAAGGGGTCAAGAGGGGGGATGCCGAACACACCCGATCCATTGTTGATGACGAAGCGTATGTACGTGATTAGCTGACGAACCAGTGCATTTACTAAGATGTTGGTTGGCTGGGCAGCATTATCCTGGAGGTCTGGAGACGAAATTATAGGTAACTACTACTATTACTAACATAGCGCCCCGCGGTTTCACCCACGGGATAAAAAGTAGCATACGTCCTATTCCAGACTATGATATATATCTCTGCCAAGTTTCATCCAGATCCGTTCAGTCGTTCCGGCGTGAAAGAGTAACAAACATCCATCCACACTCACAAACTTGTGATGTGTATGTTATGTTATTGCCTTAGGTTAATAAGGTACGCTTCAGGGCATCAATAAAGGACTTACAGGTTAATAAGGTACGCTTCAGGGCATCAATAAAGGACTTACAGGTTAATAAGGTACGCTTCAGGGCATCAATAAAGGACTCACCATTTGATTGGAGAAGCTCCACTTTTTGGACATTGGGTGCCGCTGCAGCCACGGCGCATACCATCAACACGAGTAGTAGTTTCATTCTGAAAAATTACCTAAATTAAGTAATAAAAGTAATTTTACAACTATCCAGAATTGAACTGGCCAAAGCACGACAACGGGATCTGACTAAAAAATTTCCTACGGAAATTTAAAAAAATAATTGATCGCACAAGTTTAGAAAAGCTTGGCACTTGGCTACGATAAACATAATCTAGGCACCTTATTGTTTTGTGGTTGACTTGCTACTGTTGTACCTTCCGAACAATTACTTATTATGTATTAATCATTATAAAAGGGTAATCTGCTTAGCAATCAGCACTGATTTGGCTGAAACACATTTTAATATAGTGATTACAACACTATCTGGATTAATTTGAACTTGTTATCACAGGTGCTTTAACCTTGATTTAAGTAGGTACCTACAGTACCTATAGTAAGTACCTACCTACCTTCCACCTATCATCTATTAACCCTACCAGGCCTGATGCCTCTATTCTTTTCATAGGCTAATCAACTCAGATAACCTACCTCGAAATCTTATCGGTTGTCGTTTCAAGCACGTGTAGGTTTTGTTACTGAAATCAACCTGGATGAATCAAATTAAATCTACCTATTTGGGTAGGTACCAGTATTTGCCCTATAAAATAAAATAAAAAAGCATTTATTCAGCTGCATTTGTCAGTTTTTGTCTTACTTCTCTATTCTATATTCGTGTCTACGGCGTAGGCCTCGCCACACGCCCTTTTCTCTCACTTTCCTCATGCAGTCCAGCCGGTCTCTAATGCTGAGTAAAATGTAACCCAGCTTAGTAAAATTTAGTGCAAAGCGCATCTAACTATCGCAATCAAATGAGCATTTTACTACCTACCATTGGCTTATTCAATGCTATGGCCAACCAAACTCGTAATTGAATGAATGAATTCCCATGTGGGCCACTGAACATCAAACGTCCTTGCCCCAATTTAGAAGAAAAAATAAAACGGATTAAATGCATATCAAAAGTTAGATCATGCCCAGAAGCGGTTCAAGAGAGCTAAAATTATCTACTAATGATAGAAAACCTAGTTTTTGATTTTGCCCCAGTATCAAGATACCATCAGCTGGAGGCACTCTTTTAATTTGTAAAAAATACTAAATAAAAGTCAAAATATGTTCATTCAATAAAATCACAAGGACCATCTTGAACCGCCTTAAAACAGGTGACTAATAAACCAGTGGCTCTGGGAGCTGTAGACCTCGCGAGCATACTAAAAGTGAGCTATTTGAGGAATGTAATGTGCAAGTGCATTTTCCGTTTTGTGATTTTTTTGATCTTTTTGATTTTTTTTGCATCATCTTGTGTGGAATGAAGTCCTTTGTGTTTCTCTCAAATTTGATTGAAAACCATCGATTGTTTGATGAGCTATCCTGTTCATCATGCTGAAGATCCTTATCAGATCTTCGCCAAACTTTTATGAGACCAACTTATAGTTACTACCTTTCAAATAAAAAAAGAATAATCGAATTCGGATCTCATTTGGTGGAGATATCCAGTATATCAAATAGCCCCCTTTTTGCCCTTTTTTTGGGGGAAGTACCTACCCCTCCAATCAAAAATCCCCGACGACAAAAAAATTCTAATAAGTCATATAACCTGTGTACCAAGCTTCGTCCAGATCGGTTGAAAAATGCGACCTGTAGAGGAGAACAGACAAACAGACAGACATCCGGACAAACGCATTTTTGGCCAATGTGGAAACTGAGACGATTCGCTCGCTTCGCTCGCTCGGTCAATAAAAAAGTCCCTAAACACCTGCTTAGGTAAAGCTCAGAGCGTCTAGCTAAAGCAAATGATATCTCCCTATATTAGGCAGCACGAAGGCTTTCTAAAGCGCATTGAATAGTTAAAATCCTTGATCCAGCCCTGGGCGTGCTCTATGGACGCTCCCATCTTAGTTACGACTTTATTTATTACACTATTGTGGCGTGTGACATTGCATAACATTTTGCCTTAAAGGTAAGGTGATACATTACAATTGTGTTCACTGAAAAGGCATCACAGTACTTAGGTCCCACCTAGATGCTTATATGGCACACATTTTCTAGTGTCAAGATAACGATTCCTTTCTGTGTCTTTGACGAGAAATTATCAGTTAAACTCGCAGACAGACATAGAAGACTGTTCTAGATACGCAAGACCGTCAAATTTTGAAAAGAGCAAGAAACATGCCTTATGTCACTATTTTGTTTATTTACCGATTGAAATTAGCACCATAGAAATTAATGCAAGAACTTCGGGCAGGTGTTAGAGAAAAAAAACTGAGGCTAGCTGCTAGCCTCAGTTTTTTTTTCTCTAAATCATTCAGGATTTTAATTATTCTGGTCTAGGTAATGATTTCATGAACTGAATGCAAGATGAAAATAAAATGTTTTATGAGCACAGTTAGGCTAGATGTCAGGCGTAAAACAACATAGGCACTCTACCATGTCTAATAGCGAGTTGAAAGCCCGACTGGCGTCGTAAATCAATTAATAACCTATATTTTGTTTGACCGACAAAACTATCAAATGGGATATTAAACTCATGTTTAGGCTTTATTAATAGGTCAGGTCAGCGATTGATCGCTAAACTGGAGCACCATGATACGATAGCTCTAAAAACTTATCTTATTTGAACTGAATTCAGTCGAAGCTTTCAATATAAAATACTTAAATTAAATATGAATGATTTTTATTACCTTTATTTGCCCTTCATTCAATGCGGTTTTCTGTTCACAGTCACACTCAGCTATTTAAACATGTAGACAGAAGTAAACTATTATTAACCGGCACAGTTTACACAAAAAGCCCTAGACGTAAACAAATATTACTTATGATGTTTACCTGATAGCTGTAACTGTAGGCGATTAGGGGGGATAAACAGACGACAGTCTTATAGAATGTCTCTACAATATTTCTCTACAGTTAAATAGAGCAGCAGCTATGTTCTAAACTTGTGCATTCCTCCTGGGTTCTTACTCACCTAGCCGTTTATTGTAAATTTATGAAGGTAGGTACTTAGGTAAGGTGTATATTTTGTTTTATTTTTTATTTATTTATTCAGCAAAACTTAAATAACAGTTTTAATAATACAACATCGTGAAACCTAGCAAGGTTTGTGTCGATGTTGGCACTGACTCGAGCTGTTGCAAAACATAATATATACCATAATACCATATAATGTACCTATATAACGTTCTCCTATTATATTTCGTTCTACCTACTAGGTATACCTACTTACGTTATTTACATTCCTATAGGTAATTACTGGTGTAAAATTTGATAGCGATAAAATTAGGTTCAGCCTCCAATGTTAGTATATTGTAGAAAGGCTGAAATCAATGTTTGAAATTGAACTGAACTGTTTGAACAATTTTTTCCGTGATTGTACTCCGATTTCGGCAGTTCATCTACTTACTAGGACCAACCGTCCTAGTATTTATTCTCTGTTCGACGCCATGAGATTCAGTATACGTTGACCTGTGCCAAAAGTATCTACCTTGATACACGATCGTCTCAATTAGTAGGTAGATACATACCTACCTACTTACCTATATATTATGTACCTTTTTGTTATAGAGTGTGATAGATAGAGTTAGATCTATCTTACGAAAACTTTAAAAATGATAAGAACCTTCTGAATAAAGTCAGGTTTGTTTGAAGTTGTTGAAATGTGGCAAACTGTAGCAGTGTTTTTCGCGTTTTATG
Organism: Plemyria rubiginata; assembly: GCA_963576535.1. NCBI lineage: Eukaryota > Metazoa > Arthropoda > Insecta > Lepidoptera > Geometridae > Plemyria > Plemyria rubiginata. Next base: position 6,677,727 of record OY754908.1, on the reverse strand, counting down.
TGATTGTGATGAATGTTACCACAGCTCCAGTTTTTCATCACTGTAAGTGTTATGTTTTTTTGTCAGGGTTTAGATGCAGTTTCCACCAATGGAGTCTTCTCATTGCGGCCTCCTTGACTTGCTCATACGATATGATAGCGACCTTCTCTTTTAGATGGCTTACAACAATCGAATAATTTTGGCTCTTTAGTCGACTGGCCCCGAAAAGTTCATAAATTTAAAGTTTAAAATATTTGATCTAAGGGTTTACTTAGGTACCTTCCTAAGTACATAACTTATTCCGACCCTACCTCTTTTTCGCTTCCCTTAACGTATCCTTCAATAATTTTCAATAAAAAGCTGTCATGTTCTAAAACAGGGTTTCCTAAATGGTGGTCCGCGGAACCCAGTGTTTCCGTGGAAGGGTCACATGAGGGGTTCCGCGGTCAGTTCGAGATTTAAATAAAACGTTCGTGGAAAATACTCTTAGCCGCGCCGCATCAGGCGTCGCATCGCGTCGATGTTTTGCAATAAGTACTTAAAATACTAATTACCTATTTCTCATTTATAATTTGTTCTTTCTCCCGAGTCTAACCTGCAATAATCAAACTAGGTACAACGTACATTTATCAAAACCGCCAGCTAGGGTTCCGCCAAAAAATGTATGATCAACACAAAATGGTTGTTTGCAATTTTGAAATGTAGAATCGTGCGAGCGGGAGTACATTAGGTGTTGTCAACGCCCCGGTGATCAATATTTATGTATTGGTAGCGCGCGGCCCTTCATACACCGTGAACAGCGTGCCAGGCCATCAAAAGGCGTACCTAGAGGTCCACAACTCTACCTACCACGGCAGCGGTCCGCGGGAGGAAGCGCGCGCCATGTGTTCCGTCAAAACTGCAGAAGTCAACGCAACCGCCAATGCTACTATCACTAGGAGACTGCATGGAGTTGTTACCTCAAGTAAGTAAGACTTTATTTATTAGACGGATAAAAAATCCTAGCTAGATCGATTTATCGCCCCTACAACCCCTGCTGCGTAAATTTCTTGAAAGTCGGGATTCCGATTTTAAAGAAATTTAATCACTACATACTCGTAGTATAAAACAAAGTCGCTTTCTCTGTCCCTATATCCCTATGTCCCCATGTCTCTATGTATGCTTAAATCTTTAAAACTACGCAACGGATTTTCATGCGTTTTTTTTTAATAGATAGAGTGATTCAAGAGGAAGGTTTTTATGTATGATACATGCATGATATGTGCACCGTGCGAAGCAGGGGCGCGCGGGCGGGTCGCTAGTAATAAATAAATAAAAAAAATACAAGAATTACAAAATAAAAGAATTGCTCGCTTAAAAGTATTAGATAGGTACCTTTAATGATATCGTCCAGACCGAGTGTTGAGTCGAGAGTTGAGTCTTGTGTTGAGAAGTGTTGAGTCGAGTTTTGAGTCAACAGTTGGGTCGAGACTGGGTCGAGAGTTGAGTCAAGAGTTGAGTCGAGAGTTGAGTTGAGTTCAGCAGTACAAGTAATATTGAGTAGTAACAATATTGTATTATATTACATTTTATTTTCCCGAAATCGTAGTGAAAAGTACAGTGTACTCGTAACATACGGCGCTAAAATCCCATTATACCTACCTAACTCGGTTCCTATTTACTACTTTGCTCGGTAGTCAACTACCTCGTTTATAATGGATAATTTTAGTATTGCTACTATGTGCAGATAGATGCACTAGGTGACTTTCATTTCATTCTTGTTTCAGGAGAACTTCATTCATCAATCCAGCGGTTAGAGCTCATTATCTTCGGCCAGATGCAGCAACTATGGCAGAGTCTGGACGCGATGCGCGCGCAACTGTCTGGAGAATCCCACACGGAGTTTCCAGATCGACGCACAATGTCGTTCAGATATAAGCATTCGGCGTAATCACGCATGATTTTCTTCGTATATGTTGGTAAAAAACAACCTCTCGAGCATGGATCATCGATACGATAAAATTTGACAGTTATTCTTTAGGAATGTGTACAACGAATGAACGCATATACAAAAACAGCCGTGGAAGTATGTAACATGTGAAATTTTATCGTATTGATGATCCATCACCGGTGGTCTAGTGGGAGTGACCCCGCCTTCCGATCGTAAGGTCGCAGGTTCGAATCCGGTCGTGCACCAATGGATTTTTCTATCGAAAAATTTATGTGCGCAATGCCAGTGCTCTTAAACGGTGAAGGAAAACATCGTGAGGAAACCAGTTAGTATTCTAACAGCGGCGATGGGCTTGCAACCTGTCACGTATGGAATACTAACTACTGCAAAATGTGGGTATGTGCCAAATGTAATGTTTGGACGTACCTCTGACTACCCCCCTTAGACATCCTCAAAGAATCTTGAATTATAATTCAAGGTACTATAGTACCTACTTGGTACTGGGAGATCTGAAGGGATATCTACCGTGCCTGGGGATCGAAGTCGTGAAGCTGTTTCAGTTTCAGTTTGATCCATGCTCGAGGGGATATGTTGAAAATCTGTAGGTACGATACTTTGATACCACGAATGTCAAAATGTATTCGTGATCGAGGTTCAGATTGAGGTCGGATATCGCTAGGATACGATAAACAAATTTATGCGAAATGTATTCGCAATGTGTATTCGTGATCAAGGCCCAGAATAAGTCGATAAGAGACTTATCTCCACTTAGATCAAAACGTACATTCGTGATCAAGACTAAGGCGTTGACTGATTTATTGGGTGGCTGCCGCTTGCAAAGTAAGAGATAGGTACTACCAAATGAGCTTTGTACGGTGTGCATGGGTAGTGGTAAGGTGCCAAGTCATAAATTACGTACCTACCTATTGGTACGTAATTTATGACTTGACACCTTTCGGCTCACTACAAAAACCACGGTAATTTCGGCTCATTGGATGTGAAATTGGTCATGAGGCTTATCTAACTACAGAAGTCTCATTCTCAAGTTGATGGACACATGGCAGTGCGTAAAGCGATGCTTATTTTTACAGGTGATGGTTACCTGTTCCATATCAAGTTGTATAAAAAAACAAGGTCAGGTCAAGTAGAGAACTCTTTGGCTACTAACTAAACCTATACAATTATAAGCCTTAAAAAAAAGTTAGGTGGTAGGTATATTTTTATTTCGTTCGTATTTTACTTATTATATAATTTAGTATGGTCTTTATTGCGTTATTTATGATTTGCTTCATAAACATGAAGTTCGCTGTACGAAGGTACAACATTTTATCTATACTGTTATCAAGACTGTCAAAGGATTACGTTTTTGATTTCAGCTACCTGCTTATTATTGTTTATAATCGTTATATTCGGTACATATACCTACCTATCAATAATATCATATAGTATCAGTAGTAATCTTGCCTACCTAGTTACTAATTGAAAAAAATATCTAGGTACAACTTTATCCACGAGAGCGTTTTGGTCTACTTGTGGACCATAAACATTGTTATCAAACGTATTATATTTGTAATATAATTAAGTTGTAAGTATTTTTGAATGAGTATAATTTGTGTATAAAATAAAACAAAGAAAAAATAAAAATCACTTTATTAACAAATTAGTACTTCACTGAACAAGTCAGCAGTTTACATGGTCAATTTCTATTTACTAATATTGTACTGTCAGAATTTGACCATGTAATAACAATAAACAAATACGTTAGTCACAAAAGTTAATTTATTTAATCTAACCGCTGCTGTTATTAATAAATATTAACAAGTTATTATGCTTCTTATAAATCTTCATATTTAGATAATTAGAATTTTGTAAGACTTCGTAATGGCTCGGCACATAGAGCTTGATTGAACATAATTATCTTAACCTAGAATTTCTGATGGAATGTTTTTGTAAATTATTCGATTTATAATATCGATTCATTTAAATCGTATACAAAACTTTGAGCTTGTAGTAACTAATATTATCAAGATTGAATCAGATCTTATTGTTCACAATACCAATTAAAGATTCTTCTATCTTATATTTAAAGTTTACTTAGTTAGTATGGTATTTGAATAAAACTTTTATTTAAAATACGCGTTTCATTATTACTATATTCTGTTTAGTTCTCCCTCAGAGGAGCTCAGATTCAGTCTAAGTTGATCTATCGCTCATCTGAAAAAGCACAAAAAATCTAGATAGGGCTTATCATCTTCGAGTAACGATATTTGTTTCATAAAATATTACCATCTTTTTGGACAAATCTAAAGTAGACGAAAGCTATTTTATCTAACGGATAGCGTTACTCTGATATTGTAAACTCGCCCTAAGAACGCTCTATCAAAATGAGATTCATTATAGAGAGGTGTATTACAGTTAGTTAAAAACCCTAAAGTTGTCTTTGATATTTATTATTTATCAGAGAAATGATCGCCGGGTACATAAGCATAGTCTGTATAAATATGCGAATCTTTTTAGAGGCCTTTTAACAAATCTGTATAAAAATGAACAATGTTTAAAGCCCTTGTTGACTCTTACCAATAGGTAGGTAATATAACTTTCGGGACATTTTTTTTGTGAGGATTAGATGTTCGTATGGTACAGGTAGGGTCGCGTCATGTAAAAAGAACGATGGAAGAAAGTGGAGAGCGTGTGCTAGCGCATACAAAACACTCGCACCTCCACTCCCCTCCACTTTTTTCCAGCGTTCTTTTTGTATGACGCGACCTGTATGTATATGGATATCTATTTATGCTCAGTTTTCAAGCAGCATTAGCTTGCATGTATCGGCGTAGTTCTTCCTGTGTGTCGAAGATCATGACAGGGAACGGAGAGCCAGGGACATGGCGACCCGCCCACCTCACTTCCACACGGTAATCACCCGGCTCGGTTGGAGAAAACTGAAATTAAACACGTCAATTTAGGCAAAACTTTTCAATATAACAATGAATGAAGTACATATTTCCAGAATACCTCTGACGTAGCAGTCTACTAGACATCTGTTGCTAAGCATTTTAAAATGACTTATACCGTACATAATTCAGTGATATTTTTGAAATGTTTATATTAAAAAACAATTTACGAGTCAACCATGTTATTGTGTAAGCCAAATCAATACTCCAAAATTAGCAAAACTAGCCCCCGTTTCTGAAAGCTCGATCAACACTAATCGGCTCTCAAGTCACTTGCTATTTCAGCTTTTACTTTAAGTTAGATAGAGTGATAGACTAGAGCTTTCAGAAACCGGGGGAAAATTTATATTTATATCGAAGCTAATAATTAGTATACTGACAATATAATACAACAATACATATAATATATAATACAACAAAAAGCAAGAGTAGTAGAGCTCTTTGTGAAGGGCTCGTCCGGGGAAGTACTACCACCACGCCATTTTCTGCCGCCAAGCAGCAGCGCTGTGTTTCGGTTTGAAGAGTGTGGTCGCCGGTGTAATTACAGGCACATGAGGCTTAACATCTGTATGCCTCAAGTTGATGGACGCAGGGCAGTGCATCGTAGGGCACGTTCCTATTGTGCGTGACCTACGGGGCAATGTTTTGTTTATAGGTGATGGTTGCCACTTAACATCAGGTGGACCATCTGCTTGTTCCATCAGCTAGTAGTATAAAAAAAAAAAAAAAAATACTGATTAGACCAAAATATAAAAATCTGTGTATTTTAGGGTGTCTATCACTTCAGTCTTACTGGAAACAAAGGATCCAAGCCCACCTACCTAAAAGATGTTATCAAAAGATTTATTATTTTAGCATGTAATAACAACCTAATCAAAGAATATACTATCAGTTGCTACAAGATACAAATCAATAAATTAGTATTTAGTGAATTATCAATGATGTATTGATTCTAGCTTTATCACAGGATCCCCGGGTGTTGTTCACTGATGTGCGCAATTCGCTAGATTAGATTTTAAGGATATTTTCACACAGCCCACTTAGCTCCAAACTGAGCGAAGCTTAATTCTGCGATAGGTACTTGGACGTAATCCTGACTATGGCCTAAGAGTCCCCCCTCATAATCTTGAGTTTGTACTCAAATACGAAGAACAAGTTACAAAGTAGGTACTTCTTAGAGGTATGTGCCGATATCTAGCTTGGAACAGTCTTGAAGCCGTTTCTAAATTTTTCTTAGTCTTAAGAATCTTTAATAAAAAACTGTTTTTTTAATGGTTGCACTTCACTTCGCATGACCGAGATCCGGCTAAATATTACAGACACGGGTAAGGACCAAATTTTTGCATCATCAAATGAGTTGGTAACGCAACGAAGTCTTATTGAATTGTGAAGCAAGAATATAAGCATCACACACCGGATTTTTATACTGAAAGTGTTGACACGCTTGAGACTGAGTCCTGAAGAATCAAGACAAGCAACAAATCTGTATTTGTACACGAAAATCTCAAGACAACCACATATTTGTTCCGTTGTGACACTCTGTTGTGAAATCCAGTGTGCGACGATGGTGCGATGATACAAATAATTTGGTCCTCCCACACCCTGCACTAGATGGCGCTGTATGCAATTTCTCCAATCCAACATTGAATACCTTGCAGAGTATAGTGCGATCCTTCTGGCTTTCTCTCTGCATCTCTACGCGGAAGGCGCCCTTGGGCCCTCGCACTCGCACCGTCAGCTGGCCCGCACCCGCGCCACGCGTGTCGCACAGGAAACGCGACTGAAACGTCGCGAGCACGCCCGGCTCTAAGCCCGGACCGTACACTCGGACCTGGGAAATAAATAAAAAAAATATTGGTGAACATTGCACACAGCACTATCTCGCCCCATACTAAACCAAAGTTTTGATATGGGTTCCAGAAAATATACTACTGCACGCTCAGCACGTGCTGACCCGTCTTCGCCGGCTTCACGTTGAAGCAGCACGGAGGGTCAAGGCTAGATAAGACGTGGAAGTTGTTATAGTTACTTTGGAAGGGTCCGGCGCGCCGGCCACTTTGAGCACGAAGGGCGAGCCGGGCACGTGCTCGGCCGCGAACTGCACGCTCAGCACGTGCCGGCCCGCCTCCGCCGGCTTCACGTTCAGCGTGAAGGTGCCGTCGCCGTGCTCGTACAGCTCGCAGTACGCCACCTGTGGATATAACAAAATAACATAGAAATAAAACGTTTTATTTTTTTGACCCATTAAGGCGGCTGTACACAGGTAAAATTAAACAGTAGCGGGCATGTAAGTTACTGGTATGCAAGATTTACTGGCACATTGTGGTGTGTCTTTTTTAAAATGGAAATTTTAAAAAAGACATATTGTCTCGTGAACAGGCAATGCGTATACCGTCTTCCACAATGTGCCAGTACATTACAGTACATTCGAAGTGAATTAAATGTCATAATATTGCAATTAGCAGTTCCTACAAAAAAAATTCATTACACTGGTTTAGAAACTTTCAATCCCATACAAAAAACTTAATTTTTTGGCTTTCTTTCTTTACTTATCTTTTTAGCTAGACAGTTGAAATTTTCACAGATAACGTATTTCTGTTGCCACTATAACAACAAAAACAGAATAAAATAAATAATTTACAATTTTTTTTATAAATGGTTCGAAAGCCTTCGTGCGCGAGTCCGACTCGCACTTGGCCGGTTTTTTTATTGTAAAATGTTTATTACCTTGTTGGGTCCCGTGCAATGCGCGGTCAGCTCTCCAGGTCCCGCGCGCCGCGTGTCAATCCACGAGCGGATCTCTCGTCCCACGACGCCGCTCTGCAGGCCGGCGCCCGAGCAGACAACGCGGGACGCGTCACCGCTCTCTGCGCCGGCGTTCACGTTCACCGTCAGCGGGCAGCCTGCGACAAAACACTAAGGTAGCGCTCACTTTGGAGACGAATTTGTTCGTACGTATATGTACGAGTCATTTTCGCACGAATTGGGTGCTCACACTGGATACGTTTTTCTCCTAAACCTGATAAATCCCAACACGTTCAGATGGTATTCGGACGTTCGTATGTATACGTACGACTGATCGAATGCAGTGTGACCGCTCTTGGAACGTCGGGATGCGTAAACGTACGACCACGCACGAATGAAATTCGGATGAAATCGTATCCAAAGTGAGCAAGGCCTAACGGTATACACATCCGATACATTCACTATCAACCGGCAACCTGAAACAAAACGCTAACCCTCTTTTTTTTCAAATTGACTAAAATGCTGGTAAAATCGTATGATTGCCACAGCGTAACCAGACTGCGTTGCTTGGTTTCTGAAAGGCCGATCAACGCTAATCAGCTGTTAAGTCACTTGCTATTTCAGCTTCTACTTCAAGTTAGAGATAGCAAGTGACTTGACAGCCGATTAGTGTTGATCGGCCTGTCATAAACCGACATTTTATAGCGGCTCTATTAGTGTTCTTGTTGTTTTCATGCCAACGAAGAGACAGTAACAGACTTATTGGTCTGATAAGCTAATGGCGCGCTCAGCGACCATTATGAATAACTCATAATAATAGCTCATTGTATTTATTTAACACTACAAGAGCCAAAATGCGCACCATAAAATTGTCGCCTTGTTCTGTCAAAGGAAGACTAAATCGGAATTCTAATTTCAAATTTAAAAGTCGCACTTGTTAGTAGCGCACTAACCTTTGACGAGCCTGCCGGCCCACAGCACTCGGAGCTGGTGGTCGCCCGCGCGGCGCGGCGAGTAGGTGGCGCGCCACAAGCCCGGCCCCGCGGCCGCCAGCGCCACCGCCACGCTGTCGCCGTCCGGGGACGCGAGCGACGCTTCGGGCGCGCCCGGCCCCGCCGCGCTGCCGTCTGCACACACACACACACACACACTATTAGCATAGAACATTCAAGATAAAAGGCGTGGCCTGTGACGCCATCCGGAGATACATGCGAGCGGGTGCACCGAGTCTACGAGCGACGCGAGCGGCACCAGCCGTCCGTTCCTCCAATACTTGACGCTCCGTGCCTACACATACAATTAGCATAGAAACTTCTAGATAAAGAGGCGTGGCCTATGACGTCACCCGGAGAAATGTGCGAGCGGGCTCACCGAGTCTACGAACGACGCGAGCGGCACCAGCCGTCCGTTTCTCCAATACTTGACGCTCCGTGCCTACACATACAATTAGCATAGAAACTTCTAGATAAAGAGGCGTGGCCTATGACGTCACCCGGAGAAATGTGCGAGCGGGCTCACCGAGTCTACGAACGACGCGAGCGGCACCAGCTCGTCCGTTCCGTGCCTACACATACAATAATTGCATAGTACATTCCAGATAATAGGCGTGGCCTGTGACGTCACCTAGAGAGATGTGCGAGCAGTTGTATGAGGTGCGGCGTTGGCTAATCCCAGTCAACATGACGCGGTCGGCTGTATTACCTGACGCGACTAGGCCCTTTTTCGACGCACCGGCCACCAAAGCCCCGCTTCAGAAGGAAAGTGTACAAAGGTCCCTGTGGATGGTACACTCACCGATGGTAAACACCGCCGGTGTATGAGGTGCGGCGTGGGCTAAGCCCCGGCCGGCCAACGTGACTCGGTCGGCTGTATTCCCCGACGCGACTAGGGCCTTCCTCGGCGCACCAGCGACCAAAGCCCCGTTGTAAGTCAGCTCTAGCTCTTGATCCCCGCTGACGCCTTCCGCTGCGGCCAATGTGACTACTGCACGCCCTGATACTGTTTCAACGCCTGGCGAAAATAAATAACTGAATTAATATTGGTGGACATTCCACACATAACCCAAAGCTATGGGAACCAGATAGCTTCTGTGTTTTGTCGTGTCGCTAGTTTCTTTTGAAACAGAATGGTGAACGGATTTAAACAGCGGCTCAAAGAGGTTCCTTTCGAGAACTTGTCACATGTTTCAGAATGTTCTTTGAATAAATATTCTTTTAAATAAATATCTAAGTTTTCGAATGGCAAATACGAACTGCAAGGCGAAGCGTGGGACACTCTTCCACCCGATTGGACCGACGACATCGTGAGGAAGTCGGTGGATCGGGTGGGCGAGAAAGTTGAGTTACTTTAAGATACATTCTTTCTGGAAGTTATTGGGAGGCCTAATGTCCAGCAGTGAACTTCAAACTGATGTTTGTGGCTCTTTCATTTAATCCTTAAACACAAAACACCTCAAAAATCTTGTAACACAACTAATTAGCATTGACTTACGTTGGTGCCTCCCAGCGAGTAAGCATTCCAGTGTGCCGGGCCCCGCGTTGCTCGTGTCAAGGACTAGTTTGGACGGAGCCCTCACTCGCCCGGAGTTATCGGAGCCCCATCCGCCAACAGGCATTATAGACGATGTGTCTATGACCTGAAATAATGAGAACGATTCATAGACTAGATCAGGGGTTCCCAATTTTATTTGGACGTGGAATCCTAATTTTACTGTACATACATTTTTTGGCAGAACCCTAGCTGGCGGTTTTGATAAGTTTACCTTGTAGTTTGAATACATGCAGGTTAGACTCGGGAGAAAGAACAAAATTATAAATGAGAAATAATTATTCTAAGTATTGCAAAATATCGACGCAATGCGACGCGACGATGCGGCGCGGTTTTGAGTATTTTCCACAAACGTTTTATTTAAATCTCGAACAGACCGCGGAACCCGGGTTCCGCGGACCACCATTTAAGGAATTTTGGACTAGATTAATCAATAAAAATTAGTTTGCAACGAGTATTTCAGTCAAAAGTCTCGTAAGTATCAGTGGCATGATACTTTCAACATTAAGGTTTGATTTCAATTGATTTATTCTCAGTATCTTCGCCGCATCTCCGCTTGCGCTGCGCCAAACACAGCGTTGCTGCTTGGCAGCAGAAAAAGGCTTGGTCGTAGTATTTCCCCGAACGAGCCCTTCACAAAGAGCTAATATTTTACCACTTTGGGACATTATAAAAAATCTTTCAGAACAATAATATAATTACTTACTTTGACAGAGAAGGGGCTGCCCGGCAAAGGTCCACTGGCGGTGTATATCCTGACTTCGTATAAGCCGACATTCAGTGGAATGTAAGCGCAGAGCCATTCGCGAGGCGCCCCGGCTACCACTCGGCATTCGAGCAGACCGGAGTCTATTGTGCCGTCGTTGTCTTCAGATATCCTTTCCACCTGCGAGTTTTTATATTTTGAAACTTTGACTATGTAATATCAGGAAATGATGGATTTGAAAGCCTTCAGTTCAGTTGGTAGTAGCTCTGCCTTTTGCGCCGTTGGCGGTTCGATTCCCATCCATACCACGCCAGCGTTAGTTGCTGGCCCTAACTTTATGGTGAGTCAGGGAACCCTTCGAAAACAAATATTTGTTCCCTGACATAGCATAGTTAGGGCCAGCAGCTAAAGCTAGTCTTCCGTCAGGGCGTGCAGTAATGTCAGAATAGATTGCATTACCTCCAATTTCCAATCTTCCATATTTTAACAATCCTCTCCATCCAAAGGTTGTCTGGAAGAAATCGCTTTTAGCGATAACACCGCCCATTGTACCTACTACTTTATTTTTATATTACTGTGTTCTTTTTTTTCTGTAAATTTTGGTGTACAATAAAGAATTTTTCATTCATTCATTACCTCGACGACAGGGGGCTTGTCTTCTGCGCAGTGGATGGTGAAGGCGGCCTCTTTGCCGACGTGCGCATGCGCGAGCCCCGTGCCAACGCATCGCGACCCGCCGCTGCGCGCGCTCAGAACTCCAAGCGATATGGGACTACCGGGCACGGAGGCACCTGCAATAAATCTCCCATCAGCATAGAACTAACAAATCAAAGAATTTTATTGACCAACACAATAAAACACATGACAAAAACATGGTGTAGTGCGCATCACGCCAAAAGAACGCCGGAAGGAGGGGGAGGAGGTGTGATGGCGCGAGTATTTTGTATACGCTAACACATCCCCTCCACTATTTTCCAGCGTTATTTTTGGTCGACGCGACTTATACTGAAAACAGGTACGCAGGTAACCTCTGATATGTTAGGCCAATTACAGTTGTCTTAGGTCCCTAGCTCAGTATTTGCCGCACCGTGTGGGAAAAGAAAGTAATGTAAAATCTACCGATTCTTCTATGTTTTCTCTATATCTTTTTATTGTGTTTCGAGCTGGAAACAAACTTTGACACTCATAAGGTATATGGATCAACGGAATTATCTCTAGATCGTTTGCAATGGCCTACAGATAGCTCAACTGTCGGAAGCATAGCAAAGTAGGCTTCCTCGCGTGGAACTGGTACCTAGATTCACCTAGCTTTCTGACGTTTCAACATAAAGAAATCATTATGATTTATTTCGCTAAATAAATGTCTTCTTATGCATTGCTACGCTGAATGGCACACTCATGCTAATTATTATTATATTTGTAGGAGACAGTCAGAATTATTCGAGCTCCCTTCAGACACATTGCTGGTAATGTGCGGGTAGTCGTGAAAATAGTAAAGTTGGACTTTTTTCACGACTATTTTCATGACAAGACCAGGAGCCTTATTCACTATGACCATTTGCACCGCGATCACAGCTAAGACAAGGCAGCCGTGTCATACGGTCAGGGCAAAGCATCTCCTATGTCATAAAGAATAAAGCCCAACATCCAATTTGACGTTTCACGGTTTGGGGCAAGGAATCTCCTATTTTCATAGTGAATAATGCCCCAGAGGCCGCTTGCGTTCCGTTTGGTGTTGCCGTTACAAGACCGGATGCGACATATTTATATCTTACCTCCATATGTAAAGTAGATTCTGTAATGTGCAGGAATGGACGGCCGTAGTCGCACTCTGAACGTGTGTCCGTCTTCTCGGATATCAACTGGCAGGTGAACTCGTTGTTCGCCCATCGCTTCACATACCACCTCCAATTCACCAACACCAGCCTCTTTTGTGTCAACTAAAAGCAAATTGGTTTTCTTTTATGATACCTATGTTTTATTAGTCACAAACGCTATACACAAGAGCGTTTATCTTATCTACTCTCAATTTGGATCGTCCGGTGTGAATCCGGCTAATTGTATTTGGATATATCTCTGACTTAGCTAGAGAATACCCTACTCTTATCACGAATATGTGATAACTGTATATATGAGGTCTTTATCATGAATAAGTTTACTGCTGGATATAAGTCTACCATAATTTGAGTGTTGACTGTAGACACCACGCTTGGAAGCCAGACTGCAGTATAGATGTTAGGCACTTAGTAGATGAATTAACGCAAACCCTTATTTGTCCAAAGTAGCCCAAGTAGTCCCTTATTTGTACAAAGGAAAATACGGATAAAATTACATAGCTAAATCAATGCGCATTCCAAACGCTAATATAGAGGGGTTTTTTTAGGTAATCTCTTGTCTCACCTGTAAAGTTGATAGGTGTCTGTGCCACTATGTTCCCAGTGGGTAAACCAGCCAGGATTACCCTGTTAGGGTCGAACGATTCGCAAGTGTATGGGCTGCCAGCTATCGCTTTTGAAAGGTGTAGTACCTCTGAAAACATACAACGGAGATATAAATTTGCATGGAATCAGCAGGTGTAAAAAACATTTTGTATAGAAAAATAACACACATTAGCTCCTCAATGGTTTAGTATAATATAGCTAAATCGAAACGAAGTAATGGAATAAAATAACGACTGTTTAATATTTAAATTGATTTAGGACCTAAGTTATAATATTTTAATCCGTCGGATAGCGTTACTCAGAAATGGTACCTAATTTAAAATGATCCTTTTGGAACTGAATAAAAGCCCTAAGTGTATTTGAACAACTTCTTGTTGTGTCACTAGTTTCTTTCGAAATGGTGTGGTGAAAGGATTTCAAGTGCGCCTTAAAGAGGCTCTGGTGCACTTAAAACATGTTTTAAAACTATTTTTTATAGTGTTTCATACAAACACTTAGGTACCCTAGTCGCATGTCCCTTAGTTATCCGTCGATGTGATTAGAGTCCGATGTCGCAGATAGTTAGTGCAGCTTCGTAATTCATATTATGAGAAAGGTCGTGAGTTCAAATCCCACTCGGACAATAACTTTTGGGATATAAAATAATTGAGTTATTCAATTATTTGAAAAAAACAGCTTCACGACTTTGATCCCAAGGTACGGTAGATATCCCTTCAGATCTCCCAGTACCAAGTAGGTACTAATTCAAGATTCTTTGAGGATGTCTAAGGGGGGTAGTCAGAGTTACGTCCAAACATTACATTTGGCACATACCCAACATTTTGCAGTAGTTAGTTATTCCATACGTGACAGGTTGCAAGCCCATCGCCGCTGTTAGAATACTAACTGGTTTCCTCACGATGTTTTCCTTCACCGTTTAAGAGCACTGGCATTGCGCACATAAATTTTTCGATAGAAAAATCCATTGGTGCACGACCGGATTCGAACCTGCGACCTTACGATCGGAAGGCGGGGTCACTCCCACTAGACCACCGGTGCTCTTATTATTTATTTTTATATCCCAAATAATTGAATAATGCTTTATTCTATCAAAAGTGGACGCCATTTTCTCGTTATACCCTCACCTATAGTGCTCTGTCCGACATCAGTGATAGTGTATTCAGCTTGCAGCAGTCCCGACTTGGTCTGGTAGCAGCGGACAGGCAACGCCCTAGATCCCGGCCCCGAGACCACCACGTCGAACTCTCTCGCCGGCCGGCCCAGCGTGTCGATACTGAATGATGCAACTCGATTGACTTGCGCTTGGTAAAGACCCAGTCCAGATGCTGATACCTGAGACGGAAGAAATTTTTTTTTTAGCTAAATTCCTCTAATATCATAAATAGAATAAGTTTTTATTTGCAGCACACAAAGATATACAAAAAAAATGAGAAGATATGAAAAAAAATGTTAAAGTAAATGTGAAAGTTTGGATGTTTGTTACACAATAACGCCAGAACGGCTGAAAGGCTCTGGATTAAATTTGGCGCAGTTAGCTTATAGTCTGGAATAGCACATAGGCTACTTTTCATCCCGTGGGAATACTAGGATTTAAACAACAAACATATTACATAAAAATATAGGCTTCTTTGATATGGACTCACGCGAGCGCAGCGGGCCAGATCTAGTGAACTACATTCAACAAACTAACCTCTTGTCCATGATGTACTGGTAAGACATCAACAAGGAATGGTTCTCTGGCTATAGGGGTAGCGCTCCACAGTAGCGTGAGTCGATGTGGCGCCGCCCTGGCGGGATGCCAGACCAACTCCTGTCTCCCTCCGCCGCGCCTGCGCACTGAGTGCGCGACCGTGCTGCCGCCACAAGTCACGCGGCCGGAGAGGCGGCCGGTACCGGCGTTTGTTGTACTAACTATAATAATAATGATTGACAAAACACACAGTACCATCTAGCCCCAAAGAAAGCTACTCAAAGCTTGTGTTATGGGTACTAGACAACTGATATATTTAATACATTATACACTTACATGGATAGATATTTTTTAATTAATAAAAAACATAACTATTTATTTTGAGTATTTGGTACTAGAAGATCTAAGAGAATATCTACCGTGCCTCGGGATGAATAATAAAATCGGGGTCAATAAAAGTCAAATTGACATTTTCAATAGAGCATATCAATGCTTCCGAATTATACAAACTAAAATTGATAACCCTAAAGCACCTTCACGTATAGAAAACACAAAAAATACTATCAATATATAAACATAATCAACCATTAATAAATATATTAACAATAAAAGAACTCTTAAACATCGATCGCTTATTTTTTTGAGTTTTTGTGAATTGTTTTGTCCTTCAATTATTTAACTTGGACCATTCATTCATTTTTTCATTTAGCATATGAACTTACCAGTAAGTATAGCGGGTCTGTGCGCCACAGCGTTGCCTATAGACAGTACTTTAACTGCCGAGGCATCGTTCGCCTCGACCTCCGCAACCGGGCCTCGAGAGCTTCTAACCACGTATCTCCCAACTTGTGTTGCCGGGAATGTGAGAAGGCCGGTGTCTTCGAGTTGCGCTTCGGATACTCTGTTGCCGTTTGGTGATAGAACTTCGATGTCGGTTATGCTCTCGTCTATTTCTACTGTGGCGACGCCTCCTGTTGAAGAATAATTTGTCAAGCACTTATTTAAATTTATATAATAATAACTGTACAATGGGCGGACTTATCGCTATAAACGACCTCTTCCAGACAACTTTGGGATGGAGAGGATTATAAGAGTCGGGAAGATTGATCGCAAATGCACGCGAAAAATAATTATGAGTAACGTACCAATCCATGAATAACGTACCAATCTGCACGTAAATGAGTAACTTATCCATCTGCATGTAAGTGAGTACATCCCGATCTGCATGTAAGTTGGTAGCGTACCAATCTACATGTAAGTGAGTAACGTACCAATCTGCACATAAGTGAGTAACGTATAAATCTGCACGTAAGTAACGTATCAAGTTGCACGTAAATGAGTAACGTACCAATCTGCACATAAGAGAGTAACGTACCCATATGCACAAAAGTGAGTAACGTACCAATATGCACAAAAGTGAGTAACGTATCAATACGCACGTAAGTGCGTAACATACCAATCTGCACGTAAGTATGCGGTTCGCTGACTCGGCAGATGAAAGGGCTCCCCGGCACGGCTTGTTCATTGAAAGTGACGGAGACTCGGTGCGGCTCGCGAGACACGGGGATGAATGTAACGTCGTACAAGCCTCGGGCCACTGCTACAACCTACAACAGTTCATAAGAGTAACAGACTGCAAATGCACTGGAATGTACACTTGTACTACTAAAACACACAAACTACTCGTTAGACCCAACCACCAGCTTTTGATTAAAAAAAGAATCATCAAAATCGGTCATCGGATGGTCGTAGGCAGAAGTCAGAAGTCGTTAACATTTGTAACGTGCTTTATTTGTTTTTTTTATTTAGTACCATGATTTGTGAGTTTGATCGTTTTCCCATATCATATTCTGATTTATAAAACAACAAAAACAGATATGTTTCGTTCGCGCCTGGCCTAGATAAATTTTGTATTATCATGACGATTCCTTCTATCAAAAGAGATTAAATTTTCCAAACATTACCTCAGCTTTGACTGTGGTGGACGGCGTAGATACGACCAGCTCCAGCGTCCCTTCCCCCGCGCCGGCCGCGTCCACACTAAACGTCACAGCTTTGCCGACTTCCACGCCGCGCTCTTCGTCCAATCCATCGTCCAGGCTCAGTCCTTCCAGTGTGCCCTCCAGCTCTGAAACAAAAGAATACATACATTAAAATATTGATTTCGACTACTAGACGAGGGCAAAGATATAAATAAAGAGTCTGTTTTGGAAAAAAAAAGACTTCAAATATGCTGAAAAACAAAACATTTGTGTTTTTGATTTATATTTTATTTATTTATTAGTTCACTTGTATGCTATGACTTCACATCTTATTATCTATTTAGAAGTATGCCACTATACACGATTGGTCTATCTAAAAGGGGAACAGATCATTTGTCTAGCTCAAAAAGGGTGAGTTACCTCCAGGGCCAAGTCCAGTGACTCTAACGCGGTGCACGTCGTAAACGTTGCAAGTGAATGGTGACCCCGGCACGTGACGTCCGGCGCAGTTCACTTGTACGCTGTGACGTCCCACCGCTTCGGGCGTGTACGTAGCTGTGTACCTTCCCTCCCCGGTCGGAGTGACGCGGGCGCGTACATTGCTACCGCCCGGACCAGATACGAAGACAGTTGGTTCTCCAGCTAAAACAAATTTTACAGTTTTATTTTGTGACAAGTACATGAGGTTTAACATATTTTAAGCCTTAAGTTGATGGACGCAAAGCAGTGCATCGTCGGGCATGTTCCTATTATGTGACTTGCAAGTCAATGCTTTGTATTGGTAATGGTTACCACATAAAATCAGGTGAGCCCTTGTTCCATCATAAAGTATTAAAATTTTATTTTTGTTCACTGAGAGAATAACAACGTACTTTCAGCCAGAAAAAAGTTCAAAGTGGTAGCAGTTTTGAGTCTACAAGCTAACTTGTACAATGTCACGTAAAATGCCATTACAATTAATTTTAACACAACACAGAAAGCACATGTTATTGCAACCAGCGCTGATAAGACAATGATCTAACACTAAAACAGTACATATTTGTAAACAATGCAGACAAAGATTTTGCTTTGTAAATGTTTACAGATTCAGAGTTGTTCTAATCATAACATGTTTATTTGCATTTTCCTGCAGCTCTTATGGTGAATGTAAGGTGGTAAGAATGATAAGGCTCATTCTCGCTCGCACGTTTTGATGTTGAAAGATATAAAATACGAAAAAATCGCAAACCTTCAATTTGTGTGGCACAGTTTAGTAAAAAATTTCATTTAGATCGATACAACTTTTCCTGCATAAAAGTTGTTTTACTAGTTTTCGGCTCTTTGGAACTGGTTACTCTAGTCAGTTCTATGCGACCGAGTCAAGAAGAACAGAGTATGCTATTTCAAGTCATCATCATCATAATCAGCCTACAGATGTCCACAGCTGGACATAGGCCTAACCTATCCGCTTTCAGGAATGACGATTCTGAGCCCTTTCCATCCACCGACTACCCGCGATCCAACGTCGTCAGTCTATCGGGTAGGAAGGCGTCCTACACTTCGCTTTCCTGTTCGTGGTCGCCATTTGCGAACCTTTATTCCCCAGCGGTGGTCAATTCAAGCTATTCCAAGTAGGTACTCACTGTGAAAGCCAGTGAGATGTATCTCAGCGGGCTCGCCTCTTGGAGTGGAGGTGAGGCCAGCGCCAGCCGCCCTGGCGTCGGCGGCGGCGGCCGGCGCCGTCACGGGACATGTGAACGGAGAGCCGGGCACTGCGTGACCGTTGAACCTTACGGAGAGGTTATGCGGCGCCGCCTCTACTGGCTTGAAGTTCACCTGAGGGACGGTGATAAGAATTAGTATCAATTTTTAGAAAAGTTCTTTATTGACAAGTCGTTTTTATTACAAAAAAAACAGTTAAAACTATTTAAGACTGGTTAGTGAAGTTCTTACTGCATGCACCTAGGCTAAGGCCCCTCTTACAAAAGTTTAATAAAAGCTTACATAAAATTACTACTATTTATGGTTTATGCACACTTTATAAGTCAATTGCCAGATTCGTTCAGCCTAACTTCAGAGGAATTAACGTTTATTACAGAACAATTACTACTACGCACCTTGAACCTTGCATTTCCTTCACTCTGTACATAATTTGGCACATTTTTTCCATTCACCGCTACTATTATTTCTAAGTTACCAGCACCTGAAAACAAAAAAATATTAATACCTAAAATATTCTTATGATAATATCTGAAACGAAATTTCCTTTCGTTTTATGGTGTAACTTTTTACTACAAATAAGGAAATGACAATGATTTTTATAATAAATTTATTTTCCAAGTGGGATTTATACCCACGACCTTTCATAGCCCCGTATCTAGGGGAAGATCGTACAAATCTCACTCAAATAATAACTTTTGGGATATCATAAGAATCTAACAAAGTTACCGCCGGTTTCTGAACTGTCAAGTCTTGCTATCTCTATCTAATTTGAAGTAAAAGCTGAAATAGAAAGTGACTTGACAGCTTGACCTTTGATCGGGGACTCAGAAATCGGCGGTTAATGTCAGTAAGAGTTACCAGCATGAGAAGCGTTGATAGTGAATGACACAGGTCTGCCAACGACTCCCGGGGATATATCAGTGACGTTTACTCGAGCTGCACTGTACGCTTTTACGAGAAACGGACTGCCTTCTACGTGTCCGCCCATCGTTCCAGCGCGAACCTAAAAATTAAAAAGGTATTTATAATAAAAAAATTATATCTATGGAACCTGTGGAGCAACAATGACATAATAGAAAAAAACATTTCTAGAACTATCCAGCTTTCTGACAAATGTACAGCATTAAGATAGGGTATTATTTAAGTCCTTGGGGCCCTTGCCTAGCAGTTGGACGACATAAGCTTAGGAAAAAAGAAAAAAATCTTTTTGCAGTTGCAAAGCCTCAAACTTAGGTTTGTAGGTTTTAAGTTTAGGGGGGGGAGGTGGTTTAAAAATACAACCAGTGCGTTGGTAAGCGAAAAATAGTTTTTTTTTCAGTTCATGTTCAAAACCAAACCTATCTTAATCTTATCAAAAAAAAAAAATGGCCGCAGGCGATCTTTATAAATATAATTAAAATGTACTACACTTACTTCAATACTATGATCTCCGACATCAACCGGGACAAAAGATATCGTGTATCTTTTACTCGGTTCATTTTCGCCGATTGTCTCCTCAGCAGAAACCTGTAACGATAGCTTAGCTCAATACGAGGGATTTTTAATCGCTGCCTTTACTTGCCACTTTAGTTGCTCGTTCTTTTAGGCTTGGACGCGTGGATGTGGCACGTTTTCATATAGCTTTAAGAAGACGCGTTTCAAGGAGATTCGATTCCAATAGGTCACGTTACTATCGTGTGCAATGTTTGTTTTAAGTAAAGGTTACCACAACATTAATGGTGGACCATCTGCTTCTTCCTTGAGATAGTAGTATAAAAATTAAAATGCATTTTTTTTGTAGTTACCAACGAGTATGTTAAGGGCCCTGTATTAAATTTTATCTGCTGTGTTCCCTGAAATAAATGAATAAATTAAAATCAAATGACCTGCACAGAAACGGGTCGTCTCGCCGGCCCTAAGACCTCGACATGCGGAGACGCGGGAGAGTCCACGCTGAAAGTGTAGGCGTCGCCGACGGACACTTTGTCCGGGGACTCCCCTGAACCGGCGCCAATCACCCGTGCCGGCGCCGATACGTGGCACACGAATGGACTGCCTGTGAGGACAAAGTATTTGATTTATTAACTGGCACACAAACGTTTTGGCCGTTAAGGCTGTTGGTTTGTATTGTATTAAATAAATAAAGAATGTAAATTATTCACAAATTAAAAATTTAAGTGATTAGCGCATAACTGTGGGTATCAAAGGGGAAGGTAAAAAAATACAAATGTGCTCACATGCCATTCGAAAAACTTTTGGGTATTTAAGAACTCAATTTCAAAGTAGTAGGTATTACAAATCTAAATATACTAGTAGTTCGCCCCAAACTGAGATCACGTGATGCGATCCGAAAGCTCCGAAAATTTAAGTACATAGATGTACTGTTTGGCCTTGCCTCTGATTATCCCCCACTAACTTGGTATACTTACCTAGAAAGGTTACCTACTAAATGGTACCCACTGACCGCTGTAACCGCTTTTTTTTGTGTAACTGTAACCCCTGACTGCAACTTTGTATGGTAAAGAAGTTTTAACTCAATTGGCCGATTTATTGAAGAGTTCCGTTGAACAGACCTTGGCTCCATCATCAGACCAGGTCGCTGTCAACATTTTATGAGAACTGAGAACTTTTTTAATTTATTTCAATATTTTTTTTATTAAAAAGCAAGGGAACTGGCCGACCAGTAGAAAAACCTTGATACCAACGAAACTCTTAGAAATGGGAGCTCTTAGTTCGTTGGTTATCTTAATTTAACTTTTTTGTTGTAACTCTAAAAGCAGGTATCCCAGAAAAAAATAAAAACGGTTTTGGAATGTCCAAACCAAGCCCTTTCATATGACATGTAGCTTAATTTTTTGTGTAACTTTTTTAATTTTTGCCCCCTTAAAAAACCCTATATTTTAATAACCTCTTATCCGATTTTACTCATATACTTACCAGTAAATTTCTCAAGTACAAGCTATCCACTTACCAAGTTTCATGCAGATCGGATAAGTGGTTCTCAAGTTATCGTCGGACAAACATACATACATACATAAAATGCCAAATCGCCCAAGTTGATTGTAAGATCTTCGTTCGCTTCGCTCACTCGATCAATAATTCGTTGAAATATTTTACTAACTCATGTTTTGTCAATGTTAAAATTAATTGAATTTTTTGAATGTTATAGAAGAAATAATTGTTTCAATGACAATTTCACGATGCGTGTATTAAGTTAATACTATTGTTAGTAGTAGTGTTAATACTAATAACACAAACAATCAGCCATCAGCCACAACAGCGGTAGCGCATAACAGTCACCCACCATATAGACCGACGACATTGAGAAGACTCAAAATCGTTAGTTTTTGAAATCTAACGATTTTGAAAAACAACATGCTGTGGTTTTCATCGAGATAATGGGATGAGATGTTACTCTTGCAACGAATTTGAAAAGGTTGCAGGACAAAGACTGTTCTTATTGAAATAGTTTTACCTGGCACATGGTCCCCATTGAATCTCAGCTCCACAGTATGCGGCCTGGGATCTCTGGGAGTGAAACTGATGGCGTAGGTATGGGCTCCTTGCGCCGCGGCAGCTGTCGGCACCCTTCCACCGTTCACTGTGACCTCTAGATTACCCGGACCAGCTGCCATTGTCTCCACTGTGATATGAAAAAAATGAATGCTTACAACCGTGGTACCGATATTTATATGTTTTAAATCCCGGTCTTCCCACGGGATAAAAGTAGCCTATATGCTATTCCAGACTTTAATGTATCTCTGTGCCAAATTTCATCCAGATCAGTTCAGCTGTTCTGGCGTTATTGAGTAACAAATACCTATCCACAACTTTCACATTTATAATATTAGTGGGATTAACTAAGAGCCACTGCAATGCTCACAGGCTTACTTATAAAAATCTGTTAAAAGATGAACAATGCTGAAACTATTGCTATTTCTTACCAATGCATATTAACAAACAGTGACTGGGCTAATTACGAGTATAAGCAGTATTTATACATGAAGGTTAGACGTAAACTATGATTGCCCTGACTAAAAACGCAAGGGTCGATCACAAAAAGGCAAAGCGCTCGATACAATGTTTTCCTTTACCGTAAGAGCACTGGTTGATATAATATAGTCGTCTCTGTGTCCCAGGAAGAGAGCGAATTTTCCAATGCCAGTAAAGTTGGTATAAGAAGCTAGACTTACCCAAAAAGGTCACAGGCTTTCCGACAGTGCCGTGCGCAACATCTTTGACTCTGATAGCTGTTACGTCATACACCTGTGTAATAGACAAGAAGTTGGTAAGCTCTGTATTTTTTTATACCAAAAAGTAGACAAATAATCTTACGGACCGCCTGATGTGAAGCGGTTACCGTAGCCTATGAACGCCTGCAATATCAGAGGAACCCAATGTATTGAAAGAAACATTCTCAACCTTGGTAAAAGATAATACCAGACTGAGATTTGGTAACTCAAAGGATTTTTTATTAATATATACCGACCGTCACACTTCAGGCACAGTTAAGCTAAGCGACGCTCACTCACATGCGGTCTTGCTCGCACCTATACGAAATACCTGCCTGTCAAATTAGTTCCGTTTCTACTCTTTCGGTAGTACCAAAAGTACCAAAAGAACACTAAAACGTCATGAAATCCAACTGACTATAAAAATGAGGGTAGATGAAGACGAACGTGTTTTCAAAATATAAATAAAAACTGACCTTCAAATGGAACGGGCTCGCAGGTATCGGTTGTGAGTCGATAAGCACGTTAAGTCGATGTTCGCCGACCGCTCTCGGCACGAATTCGGCGCGGAAGACGCCAGCGCTGGCCGAAGATACGGCTGCCGGGACGGAGGCGCCGTTCGGACCTGCGCCCGTACACCGCTCAGCTCACCGCCACGCCCTAACTTCTACCCCCTACTCTCATCTACATTTATTCTCTAAGCTAGCATTCATTCAAACACCTCAAAATCTGTTTAATACAAGCATACGGCCTACCTTTTGGAACGCCGTAGCTTGTGGACGCTTGCAATAGCAGAGGTATCACAACGTATTGATTAGGCTAACATTCATTCAATCCAAATTTATTTCGAATCTAATTCTAATCGAATTCTAACTTTCGGTTTCAACTCTTTCAACCAACAAAAATTTTCTAATGAATTTCCTAAATTTTCTAAACATTCATTCACAAAGTGACTTGATTTCACATACTTTTATTATTATAAAATTCCTAAACCTATCCCTATATCTCATGTAGTTGTTAGAAGTTAGGGCGAAGCGGATGAGCTTTATAAAATAAATGATTGTTACACATAGTCATGTTATTTTGAGTATTTCCTAATCTGAAATTGAGTATAACTTATTCTATTTTAACTCTAATAAGTACTCCAAATATCTTAACATGAGTAATATACTAATTCAACTAAATATATTATGTATGTACTTCTAAAAACTATTTAGTGTAAGATATTAATAGTGTATATTATTTACTTTCTAAGAATTACTATAAAATGAATCAAAGTTAGTACAGCAAAGCATGTGCTATAGCTATGGTTATTTTTTTTCGTTTTTTATTTCTCCTTTGTCTCTTTAACCCTTAAGAACTCTATACAGTGATCATGAGTCTTGATTAGTCACCCTTTGGAATAGTAATTTGATCATCTATACCACCCTGTAAGAGAGGAATCATAAATAGTGGTTATAATTTACCCCTTTAAATACAGACATGCATTGATTTTTCGGATAAAAAAGAATTTTTCGGAGCACAATAAAACAAGCATCAAGAGAGATAACATTTTCATTTAGCAAGGTGAAGAATGGATTATGTAGATAGCCAAGCATCATTACAATAGATTTTAATTTCTATGTAGTGAATTGCTGTCAGTGCAACTATGAAAAAGCAAAACCTGTATGGTTAACAAGAAACAAGGTTGTCCAAAACTAATCATAGACTAAGCTCAGCTCAAGTTTACTAAAGAAAAAATGTAAAACTTGAGCTATGCTTTGTTAGTTATTAGGAGCTAAAGGGATTAATCAAAAATGTTCCAGAATAAAGATTAAATATACACATTAATTTATACACAGTAGTTTAACCTTGTTGCCACTGTAATACCTCATTTGGGCTACTATTATTGTAAAATATTGATTTAGTTTTAAAGGAGAATGTTTTTTTTGGTCCAAAAAATAGCCTGCCACGTTAAGTTAGAAAGATTATCTCAAATATAATATTTTTTGTATGGAATAAAAGAAACTGTCCTGCAGAAAATCTAGACAAAAGCTAATAATTAGTCCTTAGAAAAAAATATTACGTTGTTTTGCATATGCACCATTATGTTCATTATGGTTGATTTTGTTGCGTTTTTGCACTCCAAATGAATGAGTCGATCAACAATGGGTTCATGCCAGGGGACCGCAGATTTTTTTTTGAACCAGAGCTCATAGTAAAAAAACATTCTCCATTGTACCATGTAGTTTGACCCCCAAAGGGGCCCAAAGGGGATAATGTGTTAGTTCACAGTTCAACTTACCCTCAACATTAACTTCAATCTGTTCGAGCGTGGCGGTGGAATGGTGGAGTGTGAGTGCAGCCGGTTGATGCAAGGGCGCCGGACCGGGAACTACGACCCGAGCGCCGCCGCCGCTGCCTTCCGCCACTTCTATCACAAGTGGACAGCCGGGTACTCGCATCTGAAAGGTTGAACAACCAATAGTCATCCACATATCCACATCCATCAATAGGTAGCTAGTGTACCTACCTGCTACATGTAATTTGACAATGTTATATTATTATTTTTCTATAGATTTTTGACTGCTTTTGTATAATGAAATTTATTTACTTAAACTAATATAATTTTACTGAGTATTAACTGTACAATTTTTTTTTGTTTTTTGTGTATTCAGGCTCGAAACTTTAAACTAAACTTGTACTTACAATGACGTTTAATATTCTTAGCAAATAAATGATTATTGATTTATGTATATTATGTATGTTAAAGATATGATTAGGTATATATTTTACACAAAAAATAGTGAATATGAAAAACTTATCGAATAACAAACCTTATTGAATGATACATTGACAATGTGGTCACAGGCCTCTGTTGGTGTGAATGAGACTGTAAATCTGGCATTTCCCTGAAACAAAATACACCTGTAGGTACCTATGTAATTATGTATTTATTGGAGCAAGACAAAATTTTATATGGTACCATACCTGTACTATCATTTGACGGCAAAAAAATTATAACCTTTCCATTTAAACCCAGCAGAGCAGATCTGTCCCTATAGGTAGTACTAAAGAATATGTTAAAATGATGTCTGGAATTTTTGCCTTCTAGAGGTGTAGAGATAGGTACTTTAGGGTAAGATCTCATTTCACCTTTGTACATGTCTTATATTTAAGTTTACTAGGTATATTATGTTATTTACTATGTACTAAAGAATAAAGAAAGAAAAATCTTTAGCCAGTAAAAACCTAATACTTATGGTTGTACTACAAAACAGTGTCTAACTTTAAACAATGTCTAAAATTAGCGCTGTCTTTGTTTGCCATTACGCGATGGCAAGAGATGTCAAAAGTTTAGGCAGTGTTTAACATTTGCCAATTTTTTTGTAGTAAGGCCCTTTATGTTTTGATTCAATACAATTGAAAAATAATGCTCACCAGTGGATGGACCTGTGTGGGTATATTCAGTCCTCTGGCGGAGACTGTGATTTCAAGGTTTCCTTCTCCCGCCTGAGCAGCATCCACTGCCAATTGAACAGGAACACCAACCCGGGCTGATGAACCTCCATTGACACTGACTAGTTTGCCATCATAGGCTTTGCAGACAAATGGTGTGCCCTGAAACAGTAAGTAATTTATTAGGCTCAAAGGTAGTATGTAAAAGTACTGAAAAGAAAGACACATGCTCAGATTTATTATTGAATGGACGAATAAATAATGTCATGCTGAGTAAAGCTGGTTACTCTGGAGTTAGGTGTGTTTTTAAAGGGGAAAGAGTGTTGATACCTTTTATAGTAGGTACTAATAGGTCAAGCACAATGACGAAGCTTACAGATTATTGTAGGTACAACTCACCGGGACAGGCTGATTATTGTACTGTGCAGTGAGTGTGTGTGGTCCGACATTCTTCGGCGTGAAACTGGCCACTAGCCCAACGACTGCATCGCCGGTTAGCCTTACAGGGACTTCACCTCGCGGTCCTCTCACAGTCACAGTCAGTTCCCCACCAGCAGAGCCCTCCACTCTCACTGAACATGATGCAGTTTCGCCAACTGGGATGAGCTCTGATAGAGAAGATAATGTTTTCTTTTATTTTCATCTTCATTTAGCTAAATTAAATGAATAGGTAGGGTATTAAGAGCGGTAGCGTGTTTTAATAACTTGTGTAAAAACAAAATAAATTATGAATTTGCTTTGCGAAAATACATTTTCCGCGTTCTGGCTATGGCTCGAAGTTCAATACAACAAAACAAACTATACTCGGATTTAGAAACAAACATATTTTACAAAACAAGGATGTGTCATGCTATGTCACTGTCATAACGACAAGTCAGGGACAGATAACATATTATAACAATGGATCATTATTAGTGGTAATGGCTCACGGTTTTGCTTGTGCGAACACAATATTTAATTTTCTATAATCAAACTTCAGAACTCAAAACTGAAAAGCAGGTACCTTCTAAGATATCTGTACCGCATCGATGGAGCGTGAATGCCAAATGGATGACCATACATCACGTTTTGTCTTAGAGCATTTTGTACCTATGTATTTTTATACATGTACCGATTCATCTCCGTGAGTTTTTTTGTAACTACTCATAGATTTCCAAGGAAGTTTTATAGGTGGCAACAGACAATCACTTGTTGACGATGTCAATGAACCCGGCATTGTAAAAATACAAGCAGAACAACAAGGTTGAATACTTAAACAGTGTCTAAAATTAGCGCTGTCTCTGTTTGCCATTACGCAATGGCAAGAGATGTTAAAAGTTTAGGCAGTGTTTAACGTTTGCTTATTTTATAAAAGCGCGTGACAATATGGCGCTAAATTAAAAACAAATCTCGTAACTTTTTTATTTCTCCGCGGCGATTCTTGTCTGCCAGTCAGTCAGTAGCAAGGAATTTGAATACAAGCAGTAGTAAATAATATAAATAATAAACGTATGTACATACGAAAAAATATTTAGCGCTGCAACCGGTATGGCGATATTACGCGATGTTAAATCTCTATGAGACCACAACAAATTCAAACCTATTTGAGCAGTATCAATGGTGACTCTCTGAGCTGGTGCGACGTGGAACACGAAAGGAGACGATGGTACCGGCTCCCCGTTGAACTTGATATCGACACGATGAGGCTCCGCCGTCTCTGGTCGCCAGAAAACTAGGCATCGCCCACCTCCAACTACCTGAAAAAATAATTAAAATTGCTGTTTTTTTAGAATACAATAAATTACAAACGATGCCGGAAAACCACATTCTACTAGGTTTCGGTCTTGCATTATCATGGAGTATGTGGGTACCTAAATAGTAAATACCTATAACTATATGTATAGAAAAAAAAACCTGAACGTAGGTACCTGAACGTGATTGGGAACTTCTCCTTCATTGATGGAAATCTCCAACTGGCCCTCGCCAGCTGCACTTGCATCGACTAAAACATAGGAAATAGATAGGTACATAAATATTATGTCAGGAAAACACACAATATCTACCTTATTACATTTAGAATCTACTAGAAGTTCCTACGGTGTAACCTTCTACCAAGAATTAATTTTTGACCGAAGGGGGTAATGGTCACTTTCTCGTAATTCGGGGTAAATGTGGTAGGTACGAGTACCTACTTTGTGATATAAGCGTGAGGAATTACGTTAAGTAGTCAGTCTTAAATTTCAATCCAATGCATGGTTCATAGATTTAGTTCCAACAAGCCCTTTTTTAGAAATATATTCCACACATTTTGGGAGTGGGGTTTTTTTTTTTTTTTTTAATACAACTAGCTGATGGAACAAGCAGATGGCCCACCTGATGTTAAGTGGTAACCATCACCTATAAACAAAACATTGCCCCGTAGGTCACGCACAATAGGAACGTGCCCTACGATGCACTGCCCTGCGTCCATCAACTTGAGGCGTACAGATGTTAAGCCTCATGTGCCTGTAATTACACCGGCGACCACAATCTTCAAACCGAAACACAGCGTTTTACAATTCCTTTTACAATTTCCACAGGTGAGGCTAGGGTGTCACTAGATGCCGGGAAATGTATTTCACCATGGGGATACAATTAAAATACAAAGGCATGTAGGTTGTAAGTAGGTAGTAAAACCTTAGCCCTAAGGTAGAGGAAGATGGGGGAATGCCGATCATCATCATTTCTCTCAGATACCGAAAAATGCTCTATTTGATTTTTTTTTTATTCGTCATAAGTTAGTTTTGAAATAGGTATAGAGACTGCCTGCTCAAGTGTCACAACTACTGCGCTGCAGCGTGCTTCAAGGCACCTTTTGGAGTGAGCGATTTTACCCGACACGATCGCCATTACCCCTGCTTCCCCTAATGCTGATCATATTTTGAGCAGTCCATACCTTTAAACTGGCATTGCTGACCAACCGCGGCATTGCCCACATCTGCTACTTTGATGAGGCTAGCGTCGTATACTTTGGCCACCAGCGGAGCTGATGACAGGCTGCCTAGTTTATCACCGTCGATTGTGATCTGAAAACATAAAATACGAGATAAGTTACCATTGATGACGACGAACGTTAGACTCGAAGAAGAACTTGAAGTAATAGGTACCAACAAACTAACTTTTCTGCAAAATGCAGACTTCAATTAATTTATTATTTTCTAAATACAAACATACTTGAATCACTATCACTTCACTATCACTACATACTCGTTATATAAAACAAAGTCGCTTTCTCTGTCCCTATATCCCTATGTCCCTATGTATGCTTAAATCTTTAAAACTACGCAACGGATTTTGATGCGGTTTTTTTAATAGATAGAGTGATTTAAAAGGAAGGTTTATATGTATAATACATACATGATATGTGTACCCGTGCGAAGCAGGGGCGCGCGGGCGGGTCGCTAGTTCATTATAATTTTCTTTGAAAATAAAGAGTTTTCATTCCATTCTACGGTAATCAGACTTAGCAAATAAATCTAGCTGAGCTAGTAAGGGAAGCACTTTCGCGCGAACCCTGAAATTCTAGTCCACGAACTCGGTCCCACTGTACAAGGTAGGTATTTCAGTACCTACCTACCTACCTACTGTTGAGATATTCATACCATCAGATAAAGTTTGGGAGGATAGATACTTTACGACGGAAACCTGCGAGGTACAGGTTACGGTGAAGGTCAAAGTTATATCATGACATTTACGAGCTCTGATGCGCTGCGGGTGATGTGTAGTACTAACAAGGTACATTTTGTAAACACCTAGCCGGAGTACAGTCAAGTAATATTATGGATGGCCTTTTTTGATGATAAAATAAAACAGTTAGCCGAATGCCAAGCCACCGTAGCACCAGTAGAATTCTCTCGTAGCGCTCCGCTACGACTGCTACGATTTTTAACACCCATGTATATTTTCCAAATAGGAATCGTTTGATGCCGTGATTATCCTCGAGTTTGGTAATAAGCAAGGAACTTGATTCCTCATCGGTCGCTCGATTCCTCATCGGTCACTCGATTTTTATATTTTGTCTGACCTATTTTAGACTAGAGTTTGCACATTCAAGCTTACATCGATCAGGTGAGTGCCCACTTCGTCAGGGGTGAACTCGATGCGGTATGAGCCAGGTCGCTCCGCCACGTCCAGGACACGGGCGGTCACTGGTCTTCGGGAGGGCGCTGTAACTGTCACTCCCACCTGTCAAATATGTAATTATAAAATGATAATGGGCGAGTAATTTCTTCTAATTCTTCTGCACTGATTTGGATCTATAGATCGTTTGAAACGGTCTGCAGAAAGCTCAATTGTTCCATGCGTATTTGGAAAACACCTCCTCGTAGGTATATAATGTAATTTTATCTTTTTAAATAAATGCATTTTTAAAATGTCTTGAGTAATTAAAATGTAAAGTAAAAATGTTTTGATGTTACATACAATCAAGCACGCGTTGACTGATTTGGATGAGACTTGGAATAATTTTGGTACGAATTATATGTGGTTTTGAATTTTAGCATTTTTTTAACGTACCTATTGAAATGTTTGTGATTGAAGCCACGAAAGCGAGTGGATAAGTACCTAATTAGATATTAAAAGAACTTTAAAGTGTAAATTATGTACCTATATCTTAGAAGAAAGGACTGAAAAATAATCTGTTCAAACGTTTTGTACTTGCATTTCCTTGAAATGATATATTGTAAATAGTACTTAATATGCAGGTACTTGTAGGTGCTACGGAACGAGCTTGATTGAACAGTTTAATTAATCGAAACAAATTGATAGGAAGTGCTTCAAAGTGTAAAATATTGAGCGCCGCCGAGAGTTCGCTGCAATGTATCGGTTTTAAATAAAATTTCACCTGAAAACTTTTAGTGCCACTTCAGTTTGATAAAATGTTGATGCGTTTTTTTTGCGACAAACCACCTATCAACGTACCTGTGCTCTAAGTTTTTTTGGTAAATGATTGAAGGAAGCACCTATGATTTGTGTGTGACCCTAAGGCCCTTCAAAAGATACTCGTAAATCACTCCTTTTACCAAGAAAGATGGAGCACTAGGTTCAAGAATATTTCACAGACTGATATATATTTTACTAAAACGGTAAATATTCTTAGTTTCTACCTCTCTATAGCTACGGGGTCTAAGCTACGATCCTCCTCCCTCCTTGCGTCGTACTCCTCACTACTGAGGACACTCGTGACCCCCTCCAGGGATCATTTTGTCCTTCACAAATCTTCGCCATCTACATCTGTTGCTGGCGACATGAATAGCTTCATGGACCTTCACATCGAGAGTAGTGCGGATTTGATCAGACCAACGTATCGGGCTTCGGCCTTTTGGTCTCTTGCCCTCAATTTTGCCAGTGAGGACGAGTTTTTCCAAGTTTTCTCCTGGTTTTCTGGCTATATGCCCCAAATACTCAAGGACTCGCTGGAGGCAGACGGATGAAAGCCTATTGGTTACTTTGAGTTCATTGAGTTACGAAGCTACGATCATAGGTAATTAAATAAATAAATATTAAAATTAAGAAGTATAATAGCAGCGTTTTACCTGAAATAAAACGCATATTAATATACTTACCTCATTGAAAGCTTTATTATGAGATAGCATATCCGTTTCCGTCGTTTTTCAACCAGTTTTCGAACTTTTATACCCGTATGCTTCCGGTCAAGTGGCGCCATCTGGCGGCCGCGCGCCATTTTGCTTCGTAAAATGTGCAGCGCCATTTTAGAATCATTGGCTTAGTTTCAGCAGGCAGAGTTAAAAATGAAAGCTTTCAATGAGGTAAGTATATTAATATGCGTTTTATTTCAGGTAAAACGCTGCTATTAATAGTACTGAACGCTCATTGAAAGCTTTATTATGAGGATCTGTTTGTTATCGCCTGGTGTCGCCACTTGTGAGTTCTAGGTAGGTAACTCTAGCGCCAATGTGAACTTAAAATATTTTGACCCAATAGATAGGTAAAACACTGTAATGGCACCCTATATT
Source organism: Plemyria rubiginata (assembly GCA_963576535.1). NCBI lineage: Eukaryota > Metazoa > Arthropoda > Insecta > Lepidoptera > Geometridae > Plemyria > Plemyria rubiginata. The sequence continues at coordinate 6,645,413 of OY754908.1, read as the reverse complement.
GTACTTATAATATTAATAAAAACCTTAATTTACGAAATTGTACTATTACCATTTTTTAATAAAGAATTATTAATTGCGTTCATAAATTATTATCAATAATACAACTGATAATGTATAACAATACATGAACAAGCTTCAGTTTGATTTAATGTAACTGAAAAGTATATGTCAGATTTAGGTATGATCAGGTATTAAATAGTGATCGTAAGTAATCATAAATTAACTAGTTTATCATAGTGACTAGGAAAATTATCCCAATTACTACTAAATCCTACCAATACCTTTGTCAGGCAATGGTCCTCTTCAATAAATATGTAATTTCAAACAAAGTAAGGTTATTTAATACGTCGGACAGATGTATTTTATTATCGAAAATGACTGATGTCCTTTATAGGTAGCTCTCAGCCTACAATTCATTAGGTACTCAAGCTTGAGCTAAAGATTAGAAAAGTAATCAAAAAAAATAAAACGATACATTCATAGCTTACACATGGTTCAGTTCACAATGTCTGTGAATGCGATTTATAGATCTAACTCTAGATGTACTGTAATAGTAGCATCTATAAACAATGATTTTATCCAGCCTGCAATAGCACGGCACTGTCAATAGACTGCGTGTGAAGAACGCTTAGCAAAATCTGTTATCGTTTTATTGTATCAAGCAAATTGAAGTATTTTGGCTGTTACATAAACAAGTCATTTATGGTTATACTCAATGATTAATGATGAGGAATTTGAGTTAGCTTGATCAGTCAACTGATAATAATTAACAAACATTTATAATTAATGCAATCAGTATTGAACATTAAATATGATTACATTATTTAGTACCATAGAGGTCTAATAATGGAGACATCAGCGGCTTATCTATCGTTATGGTTTTATGTGGTATTCAATTGATACCGCTTTTTGTCAATACCTCAACCGGAAACTTTGATTAGGAAATTTGACTTACCTACTTTCTCATTACTGACTTAAGAGTATCCAAAAAACATTATAGACTAATGAAAAAATGTCCCCATCATAACATAAGAACCAAGCATTTTGCATGAAAGCTTCATATGGGATTATTGTAAAGTGCAAATCAGAGAGAAATTATGCTTATATTGAGAGCTCATAAAATGAATTTCAAATGCTAAAACAAGAAGTTAATAACGGTTTCAACCTACAGTCATATTATCGGAGTATTGCAAAAAATATGTATTTATAATAGATATTGGTATGTATTTAATCCTGTAACTACTCGTATTTGTATACCTTTAAAAATAAAATCTTTTACCATACATAAAAGTTGGTGAAAGGTGTTGCTAGAGCTAAAATTTTGAGGTTAGCGCGTCAAAATTTTTACTGTGGAACTATATATTCTATTAAAAGAAAAAATCCACGTACCCACTAACGCATCATGAACTAAGCTTGATGGTTAGCTATTTCTCAAAAAATAGAATTGTAGATAGGCTGCATGTATTTTTTTTTTTTTTTTTTTGCGGCAAACAAGTGAACTACTAAAGCCTGTTTATAACCACTATGTTTACATAGGCTAGTCATAATACATGCCACTTGGTAGGAGAGTAGTGACATAAAAATACAACCAGATCTTCGCACTTGAACATTATAACATGCCGAAATGAATTTCATAGTAATCCAAGGACAAGAAAGGATAAGTTATTTCCATTTTATCATAGTCATGAATTGATTTCATACATCCTATTAGTAGATAAACCTGCAGTACCTACAGTTGTCGCACTTTATTATAAGTTATCTGAACTGTGGACACAATGCACTAGTAAAGTGGAGTGTACCTGCTCCAAGACCAATTATAAAACTGTCAGAGCTAGGTAGCAACGTCGAGAACAGGAAACGTACATGTCACCAAGACGATTCTTTAAGAAGCTTTGATTCTTTAGGCTGTGGGTAGGTCTTTGGCGAGGCTAGCCCATCAAGGAATCCATAAACTTTGTTAACAGTAATGATGAACACTGTGGATTATGTTTTTATGAAAGCAGATAATTGATTACTAAAAATTAATAACCACCCTTGGCTTTTCAATGTCTACTATCAAACTACAAAACATGTGATCACAGTGATGCACATTCTATTTAGAGTCTGAGTCAGCAATACGTATATACGTAAGCTATTACTATATAACTTGAAGCTCAAAAGCTTGTTTTTATTTAAACATACACTAACGTCCCGAACACATGGTTAGGTTCAGTTTAGGTTAGGCTTAGGTTAGGTTAGGCTTAGGATAGGTTAGGCTTAGGTTAGGTTAGGCTTAGGTTAGGTTAGCCTTAGGTTAGGTTAGCCTTAGGTTAGGTTAGCCTTAGGTTAGGTTAGCCTTAGGTTAGGTTAGGTTAGGTTAGAGTTTTTTTTTTTTTTTTTTTTTGTTTTTCTCAAGTATCATTTTGCCCGAGATGCAATATAAAAGGCCCAGAACAGCATATTAGCACCATATTATTGGCTTTGGTTCCATAACCAGATAAAATTTACTCTACAGTACAGTACAACAGTAGGTACAGTTAAAATAATGTCCATAAAAAATAATAATATAGAAAATCCTTATAAAAAACATTTCAGCAAAAATGTAAAAGTCATATTTTTATAGGAGACGCTAGGCTAGGCTTTTAATAAGATAACCTTTTTTTTTTTTTTTTTTGAGTTAGCCATTTTTTACACCATATTAAAGTGCATTATTTAGTCACTTCAAACTTCTCGGAGCCTTATATTTTCACGATCAAGTCGCTAGTTTATTATAAAGTTAAACTCTTTTTGTAATAAGACTCCCATCATAACAATAGTGAGGGTTGACCCCAGTATTGGAAGGTTTCAATGGAAACTGAAGAACATCCACCCAGTGACGGTGTACTTTTAACAGGCATGTTTGTGTTTCGAAAAAGTCGGGCCGTTGTGATAAAATTTTTCGTGCCACGTGGTAGAAACGTTTTATAATCGTCTAGCCCCCTCGAGAAGCGACTGAAACTGGCTCTAGAAACATCCACCCACCAGGGTGTACTGGTTGCAGGCATGTTTGCGTTTCGACAGGCCAGGCCATATGTTGGCATAAAAAATTTTCGTTCCATGCGGTGGAAACGTTTTATAAGTGTCTAGCCCCCTCGAGAGGCGACAGTATGTTTGATAAGAATTCTCTTGCAAAAGAGATTCAAACTTATGAGATCAGGTTCATTTACCAAAATCTTATACGGTTACACGTGATGGAACACCGTTTAACTAACGCCTATACCCCCTCGAGAGGCGGCTGTTAGTTTGATTGGATTTCTTCCTGCATAACATTGAGAAAGCCATTTTATTACCTTACCATATAACCACAAAATTGTTCATTTTTGTTCCACGCGATGGAACATATATTTCCAAACGCCTTACCCCCGCGAGGGGTGGCTGTTAGATTGATTGGGTTTCTTTAGAGAACTCGCCATAATATTGGGCAAGCTCTTTTAAACCTTACTTACCATTTTACTTACCTACCCGCACATTGTTCATATTTAGTTCCACGTAATGGAAACATCGATTTTTAAAAGCCTAACCCCCGCGAGGGGCGGCTAAAGTACCTTTGCCTTTTTAACTTGACAGGTTTAACTTTTTTGTGCTATTAAACAGTTCCACCTGATGGAACATAGATTTTTAAAACGCCGTGCCCCCGCAAGAGGCGGCCAAAAAAGGCTCTGCCTTTATTACAGGATCAACCTTTGTTCATGATCACTAAAAACTTATACAGAACGCCTAACCCCCGCGAGGGGTGGTCAAGAGGGATCAATCTTTGTTCGTTATAATCCCTACGATATTCGGGTCGGTGACCCGTTATATTAAGTACTTATAATAATAATAAAGCGGGTAGCAAAATTTAGAAAAGTTTCTTCAGTTATGACACTTAGATCCACACTGTTATCGGTTATGATAAGTTCAAGAGATAAATTGCAAATAAACTTTTGTTTAAAGATAAAATAAAACTAAATTATTGTATTTATATGATGCAGTTAGTTTTTAATCGTATAAGCATGTTGACGTAAGGTATCATACGTTTCCCCCCTTTCGTTTGTTTCCAAAGGTCTATGAATACCTGAAGTGTCTTTATGGTATCAGACTTCTAGCCTAGATTCTAGTTTCAAATACCTATAGGGGGTTTTAAAGCAGGTACATCCTTTTAGCTCTGTCTTGATTTTAAAACATGTGACCTTGGACTTCATCGCAAGAATAAAATAAGCCTATTTGGTTGTAGCACTCTGCTATCCATATTAACAAAAATATAATCCTGAACTTGTTCGATCAGTACCGACAGCTATAGAAAAAAAGCATATCGTATAATTTGTATATACTACTGCTCACAATGCTTCTGCCGTAATAATACCAGCCATAGCATTGGTGTGAAAGCAGAGGCTTATACCTAACAGGTCACATAATAAAAGAAATGTTTCTGAAAAATCAAGTTTGCACAAAGCATAACTCCTAAACGGGTAATTTTTTTTTTTTTTAACCTTAAGAACGTGATCCGAACGAAATATCGTTAAAAAATTGATCACGGTCATCAATTTATAATAAAGAGGGTTGTACTCACGGTTTTTCTCCTCTTTGCACAGTTCGAATTACAGAATTTCACTTCACTGAATATAGTTATTATTTTCTACACCTTTTGAGATGAGATATAAACTTAAAATATTTTGCAACGGTCGTAGCAGAGATCTGCTAGACACAAGTTGCTTCGACGGAAAACAAAACGCCAATGATTCTAAAATGGCGCTGCACATTTTACGAAGCAAAATGGCGCGCGGCCGCCAGATGGCGCCACTTGACCGGAAGCATACGGGTATAAAAGTTCGAAAACTGGTTGAAAAACGACGGAAACGGATATGCTATCTCATAATAAAGCTTTCAATGAGCGTTCAGTACTATTAATAATAAATATTACCGCTTTCATTCTTTCACCACACACTGTTTCGAAAGAAACAGTAGTGATACCAAAAGAACAAGAAGTTTCTAAATATAACGAGGATGTGTATCAGCTTCTCTCTCTCTTATCGTGTCACTAGTATCTTGTGAAACAGTGTGGTGAATGGATTTTAAGTGCACCTCGAAGAGACTTCTTTCTAGCACTGTATCAGTAATTGATATTATTTCTACTTATAAAAAATTACGCAAGACAAATACGGCAAAAATAACGGAAGGGAAAAAAACGTTAGACTTAGGCGGATAACTATAGCCTGGCTGAAAAAACAAATAACAGAGCGATGTTCAAAATATAAATGAAGAAGAAGTAAGAGCTCTTTGTGAAGGGCTCGTCCGGGCAATTACTACTACCACGTCTTTTTCTGCCGCCAAGCAGCAAAGCTGTGTTTCGGTTGGAAGAGTATGGTCGCCGGTGTAACTACAGGTACATGAAGCTAAACATCTGTATGCCTCAAGTTGATGGACGCAGGGCAGTGCATCGTAGGGCACGTTCCTATCTCTCGTGACTTACGAGGCAGTGCTTTGTTACATGTGATGGCTACCACATAACGTCAGGTGAGCTAGATGTAGTTCCATCAGCTAGTTGTTTTAAAAAAACAGATACATACATCGGTCTTAGTAAAGTTATCAGCACCAGGTGACGTGGAGATCTCGAAGGCGGCTGGCACTCGAGCAGGTATCAGCCTGGTGGGCTCCCCGCCGCCGCCGCCCGCCGGCCCTGCCATCACCTCGACCTTCCACGGAGACCCTGAGGATTACAATTATTATTAAACAAAAGCATTGGTCGACATTCCACATGCATCTAGCTATCGCTAATCTAGCCTGAAGCTAAGCAAGGCTTGTAATATGAGAATCGGATAGCTGATATACTTCTAATCAAAGACTAGCGACCCGCCCCCGCTTCGCACGGGTGCACGAACAATGTTTCTCTACTATATAATATGCACGTATTATAATGACGTATTTTGGACGTCTAATAGTCAGAGAATCAGAGATACGTCTAAACATTACATTTGAACCATACCCACATACTGCAGTAGTTGGAGGGTATCGTCCAAAATACGTGACATTGAAACGTGCGACTAATAAGTTGATTGACGATTGTGAGCCTCTTTATAAATGAACTAGCGACCCGCCCGCGCGCCCCTGCTTCGCACGGGTGCACATATCATGCATGTATTATACATATAAACCTTCCTCTTGAATCACTCTATCTATAAAAAAAAACCGCATCAAAATCCGTTGCTTAGTTTTAAAGATTTAAGCATACAAAGGGACAAGGGGACATAGGGACAAAGAAAGCGACTTTGTTTTATTTATACTATGTAGTGATGATGATGATAAATATTATGTAGGTGCCTAGAGTGTTTTTGCATAGAAGTGAATACGTATTCGATTTCTAATAGGCACGGAAATTAAAAAAAAATTGGGTTTAGTTAATAACTGTTTTACAACAGTTATTTTATTTGATTGATGGCAGGCAGTCTATTTAAAGCATCGCTTCCTATCAACACAGAAGAAATGAATAGCTATCAAGAACAGATCGATTTATCGTGGAACGAGTTTTTAATTGGTGGTTGCTGCCATCGCATTTTCAACGGTCAATGAAAGTATCTCTAGCTATATAATTAAAAACTGTTACGAAACAAAAATGTCAATAGTAGAACGGATCGGTGAGGTCATATGCTTCTTTAGCATTAAATCTTGATTTATGGTTCTTAAATGAATTGAATTAGCTGGCGAATGAATGAAGTGAAAGGATTGGAATTAACCTAGTCAAGGTTATTATTAGTAACTAGCGACCCGCCCGCGCGCCCCTGCTTCGCACGGGTGCACATATCATGCATGTATTATACATAATATAAACCATCCTCTTGAATCACTCTATCTATTAAAAAAACTGCATCAAAATCCGTTGCATACATGGGGACAGGGATATAGGGACAGAGAAAGCGACTTTGTTTTATACTATGTAGTGATAGTGATAAGTATCGGTGGGACATTCCACGCAGCACTATCTAGGATTATTATTGTAGTAGCTCTGTCTTGTGTGGCGTAAGCCGTGGGTTCGATCCCCACCGAGAAAAAACATTTGTGCGATGAATAAGATGTTTGTTCTCTGTCTGGGTGATAATTAATATTATAAATAAATAAATAATGCTGGACCATCTACACAGCACCATCTAGCCCCAAAGTAAGCTACCTACTCAAAGCTTGTGTTATAGGTACCAACTAGATAACTGATATATTAAATACATTATATACTTACAAAGATATATATTTTTATTATAGATAGCAAACGTATTATTGTAGAGCTCATTCAGGCGAGTGCGCCGCGGTGCCGATTCAATAAAGGTTTTTTTAGTTGGTGACTTCTAACAATAAGCCTCTTCTTCTAAATAATAAGGTTTTTTCTTGAAAGAGTTATAATCTTGATAGGCTGGATGTTGGGTGGTTTCATGTTACCAACAAAACCCACGCCCACGACACGGAAACCTAATAGGGTGAGGTCAGGGCTCCGTTTGTGACTGTTGGTAAGGTGTTCTTGGTGTTCTTATACTTGACGACCTCAGTAGCGAAGCGGGCGAGAGTCCGCCTGCGACGCAAGAGGTTGCGGGTTCGATTCCCGCATCGGAACAAATTTATGTACGAACTGCAGAAATTTGTTCCGTTGGTCTGGGTGTTTATGTATAATAAAAAATATCTATCTATTTAAGTATAGTTTTAATGTATTAAATATATCAGTTATCTAGTACCCATAACACAAGCTTTGAGTAGCTTACTTTGGGGCTAGATGGTGCTGTGTGGATTGTCCAGCATTAAAAAAAAATTATGTGTTAAATATTTTTGTTAAGTATTAAATATTTGTGTCTCTGAGCTAAGCCCCGGTTTCTAAAAGCTTAATCAACATTAATCGGCTGATCGGCTTGACAGCCGATTAATGTTGATCGAGCTTTCAGAAACCGGGGGTTAGATTAGATGTGCTATTGGTATACCAATAAATACCTCTATCGTACATCTGGGGTTCAATTCAATCCTACTTTGCTGAACGTTGTATCAACGTAATTGATCACCGCCTGGAAACTTTATCCACTTGCCTTACCATCCTGGCAATACCAATATGCCTTATTTACATAATAAAGACAAGTAATTTGTCATCCTTCTAACTTGACAGCGCTAATACCTTTCCGAAGCATTTGCATGAGTTATTTTGATTTCCGCTACTAAGTTATTCGTAGTTCACAAGTAAATATAATAATAATAAAAAACTACATTTCTTAATTTTCGTAATAATTTGTGTTAATGCATACTGTTTTATGATTTGAATACCATTTCTCTAGATTGGTATTTCAATTAATAATACAACAGCCGACTTCATGACACCGTCATGATTAAACCTGCACATTCAAAGGATTTCTGGGAGATATCCTCGTCATATCAAGTACAAAAAACGTTGTAAAATGACTGACAGCAGTTTTTTTGAGCATATAGAAACAGGTTTCAAACCATTACTGTTGTGTATTGTTTGAATCATTAGGAATCGATCGTCCAATAAAAACTCGTTGAGGCACAGATAACCGTCAATTAACTTCTCGTTTACACATTTTATAACATTTTCGAAGACCACGAAATGTAGTTATCAAAAAAAATTTGCGAAAATATCATTTACAAAAAAAATCTTGTTGGATCAAAATTTTCGAAGCATTGTTGTAATAGTATTGTCCGTAAAATTGTTGTTTGGGTTTTTTCATTATCCCATTCAATGGTTATTTTCCTTAGTATATTTCGTCCCACTGCTGGGCAGAGGCCTCCTCCAAGGACTTCCAGCTCTCCCGATCCCAAGCCTCCTCCCACCTTCAAAGGCATCTATGTCGTCCCACCAGCGCTTTCTCGGCCGACCAAGAGGCCGGATCATTGAAAAAATTCTGTCATACTATAATATACTAATAGGACGACCTCAGTGGCGCAGCGGGCGAGAGTCCACCTGCGACGCAAGAGGTTGCGGGTTCGATTCCCGCCTCGGAACAAATTTATGTACGATCTGCAGAAATTTATTTCCGGTATTGTATGGTCTGGGTGTTTATGTATACTAAAAATATATAATGTATTAAATATCTCAGTCATCTAGTACCCATAACACCAGCTTTGGGGCTAGATGGTGCTGTGTGGATTGTCCAGCATTATTTATTTATGTATTTTTATTTATACTCATATCTAGCAGGTAAATTTAGATATGTACGAGCGAAACCTTTGTCAGCCCCTTAACATCAGTTTGACTAGTCACTCTAGGCACAAAATGAACTGGCTGGTCGAGTCCGTGGTATGCTCACAAGTTTATCCACATGGTAACCTCAAACTTTACCTCCCGTTTAACGGTATACGATGATATAAGTATTATAAGTAGTATATCAGCTATCTGGTTCCCATATTACAAGCATAAACTTAGTTTGGGGCTAGATAGTGCTGTGTGAAAAGTCCACCAATATTTATATTTATATATTTATATTTATATTTATATCAATTAGTTTGTACGAATAACGCCAGGCTATATTCGTTCGCCCACCTCGTTTCAAGGGTATACATTTTAGCTAAGTATCTATAGCTTCCAGAGCTCAGTTGGTAGTAGCTCTGCCTTCTGCGCCGTAGGTCGTAGGTTAGATCTCCACCGAGAACAAACATTTGTGATGAACATAAATGTTGGTTTTCTGTCTGGTTGCTATACAATATTATAAGTATCCAGAGATTATAATAGCTACTTTATTGCACATCACATAAGAATCACACATAACAGAACAGAAAAACCCTCAAAATTTACAATGGATGGTCTTATCCCTAAAAGTGATCTTTTCCAGATAACCTTGTCATGGACTGGATTTGACAGGAACGATATAGGACGTTATGGAGGCATGATTTTTCATGGTGCTAACCATAAGTAATAAATCGGCTAGTTATTATGACAGCATGCTCCAAATGTTATTTTAGACAAAGGAGCCTATGTATAATAACAATTGCATTAAGTCACCAAAGTTTAAGGCGATGACATTGACAAGAGAAGAGAAGTATACATATAAGTTATAGATTGTAGCAGCTCATTTCAAGATTCACAAGCCTAGTGCTTCAAGTCATGCTTGGATAGTTCTAGCGTTCCGAGTGGATCTCAGGTGGGCAAGCAGAGATGTTATCATAGCATAGCGGACTTCTCGGCTTATAACTAAAGTATTAAGTGGAATAACCACTACATACATCTGCCACACACATATACAACGCACATACTCGACGACCTCAGAGGCGCAGCTGGCGAGAGTTCGTCTACAACGCAAGAGGTTGCGGGTTCGATTCCCGCCTCGGAACAAATTTGTGTACGATCTGCAGAAATTTGTTCCGTTGGTCTGGGTGCTTTCTATATATAATAAAAAAAATGTCTATGTACATACAGGGTGTGGCGTAAAGGGTGGACAATCCTTTACCTATGTACGTAAGTAAAGGATTATTCACTCTTTACGCCACACCCTGTATATCATGTATTAAATAATAACATATCAGATAACTAGTACCCATAACACAAGCTTTGAGTACCTTACTTTGGGGGCTAGATGGTGCTGTGTGGATTGTACAGCATTATTTATTTATTGTATTCAATTTTCGAAGGCGAAGCGTAGGATGAATCTCCCACCGGGACCGACGACCGAGGATGAAATAAGGCTCAAAATCGCACTGAACATTGTAAAGAAGGCCTATGTTCTGCAGTGGTTCATTACAGGCTGACCATAATGATGATAAGTCCAGCCATGCCAGTCTGCTTGCTGTAGGTATACGCAATAACTGAACCAATGTTCATTATTTCCGCTATTATACCGTTAATGGGCATGGTTGAATGGTCACAACTCACAAAGCAGAGGGTCGATTGACGCGTTAGCTTCACGTTACTTTGATTGAACCCTTTTGGCATGAAATTCTAATAATTGGTCTGTTTTACTGGCTATTTTACAACCTAATTAGCTATAGTATCAAACTTTACATAAGGGGGCATCTATTAATTACTTGAGGCGGTAAAAGGGAAGGGGTAGTTGAACCTCACCCCAAAAAATCAAAAAAATATTTACAACAACATAACAAGACCAAAAAGATTACTTTTAGTTTACAAAATTGTGAGAAAAAGTGAGCTTTTTACTGAAATGTCTAACGAGTATAATACAAGCATTTTATTGATATCGACTCCCAAATAAATTTAAACATCTTTCAGGAGCTAGTATTTTCCCCCACAATTGTTACCAGAACATTAAGGCCCTTATTCATAATGGTCGCTGAGCGCGCCACTAGCTTATCTGACCAACATGTCTCCTTTTCGTTACCATGAAAGTGACAGTGACAAGTACTCTATTGAAACTGAAACTGAAACAGCTTCACGACTTTGATCCCCAGGTACGGTAGATATCCCTTCAGACCTCCCAGTACCAAGTAGGTACTATAATTCAAGATTCTTTCGGGATGTCTAAGGGGGGTAGTCAGAGGTACGTCCAAACATTACATTTGGCATATACCCACATTTTGCAGTAGGTAGTTAGTATTCCATACGTGACAGGTTGCAAGCCCATCGCCGCTGTTAGAATACTAACTGGTTTCCTCACGATGTTTTCCTTCACCGTTTAATAGCACTGGCACTACTCTATTGAGCCGCTATAAAATGGCAGGGATTATGTATAAGAGGGTATAGAAGTCTATATTTAAGAAAAAATATTTAATACTTACTTAAGCAAACACCAGATAAACATGGAAAGATAAATACTGGCTCATTCACTTCATAAAAAAATACTACATTTACCACATGTGCTTATGAAAATGACAACAAATACTGCAGTCTTTTATATATCCTTAGTAGCATTGTTACACAAATATAATATATCGCGTGGAACTGGCACTAGAGTCACCTAGTTTTAAGACGGTTCAAGATGGTCCTTGTGATTTTATTGAATAAACATATTTTGACTTTGACTTTATAAAAGATAAAAAGAAAAAAATATATTATTTATATTCATACGTAGTGTGGTACATTTATACTTATGCTACATGGAAAAGTTTCGTTGGTGTACGCTCTTAACTCCCCAGCCAGTTAAAAGGAATAGCAAATTGCATAAGCAATTTCATTTAAAGTGAAACCGCATGCCGCAGACGATAGTTTCCTGCGCTCGTTCTAGAATATTTGCAAACATTTATAATATTTTTCTAATATTTATTCACAAGAAAATCATTGGAACGCTGGCTCTCTCATAATTTCCGGCAGTTAGGTATATGTGAATGAGGCGACATGGTATTTATGTTCGCAGAACAACGAATTGTGACGCTCAGATAGAAGCGCGCCTTCTTTCGATGATCAACAAAAATATTCTTATTACAGCCATTTGACCAACAGGCGGCCACATCCACGGTATAGGTTTTGAATATTTGAAAGCTCTTCAGACGAGCAATAACGTTAAAGTCTTAAAGTCTCTGTCTTTTTCGTTTGTTTGACCAAACAAAAGAAGAGCAAGAGATACAAATTCTGATGTTTCATATAGGAAACTTCTGGATGTTTACAATAGCACTTCGCCCCCTATTGTGCATGTTTTGTATTGAGGATGGATTGTAAACCCAAGCACATGACTGTGAGTTTGACTGAAACGGGACACCACATGCACGTTGCGTTTCGTTTTCGTCAATCATCAATAATTAAACATCACCCAACATTGTTTTGTCAAGCGAACAGTTCAGCAAATGCCTACCAAATCGTACACACACATTGTATCCGTTGTGTAAACACAATGTCACCAATAAAACAAGACACTAGTTATGCGATTCGATCACATAAGAGACAAATTACATATTTGTAATTAACATAAATACTGCCTCTATCGAGCAATGAGAAACATTTTATTGGACTCTGTGTTTATGTCGGTGTAAAGTCGTTAAAAAACGGAAGACATTGCAAGCAAACATGCTGCTGTGTGTATGCTACCTAGTCAAAAAATACCTAGCGATTTGCACGATTACACCATTATTATGAAAGTTATCAAAACGAAAGTTATTTTACGAGTTATTAGATATCGCAGAATCTTAACGCTCCGCAGGAAGTTACTAGGTATATGGCCGTCTTTTTATGAACTGTATCAAGGTATCAAGATATACTTTTATAATCAAACGAAATGAGAATAGAATTAAGCATGTTTATGCCAGGTGATTGAAAATCTCGATTTCCAAAAAATGCTGTAAATCCAGGGCTGCATGCAAGATCAAGAAAAAATCCCACATTTGTCTCGTCCAGTCCGACGCCGTCGCTCTTGTGGATAATCACTACATAGTATAAAACAAAGTCGCTTTTTCTGTCCCTATGTCCTCATGTCCCTTTGTATGCTTAAATCTTTAAAACTACGTAACGGATTTTGATGCGGTTTTTTTAATGGATAGAGTGATTCAAGAGAAAGGTTTATATGTATAATACATGCATGATATGTGTACCCGTGCGAAGCAGGGGCGCGCGGGCGAGTCGCTAGTTATTGTATATTAGATTAAGTATTGAACTTTACACAACTATGTTCTACTATGAATTTATCTTCAGACCTGCTAAAAATAGCAATGTATTTCAATCACTCGATTATATTTTATCTATTCAAATAGACAAACTTGAAAACCCAACAATGTATTAAGTATAAGTACCATATGCATGCACCCACTACCTACAGCGTAGGATGCAGATTATTATTCCAAGGTGAACAATCAAATCATCTCGATGTGTGTGAACGCTCAAACAATAGGTGGTAATCATCAGTAACATTTTTAAATAATTATGAGTTGAAATGTTGAAATATAGGTACCTACTCTTATACAAAGACCCAGAGTATTAAACCAAATAGTCGAGATTCTCAAAAGGTGTGAGGACTTGTCTAAATTTTGAAATGTCCACGGACCATGCTATTATACTCCCTACATTGTGTTTGTATTTCGGTATTGTATTTTAAAACCGAAATACACAGAATTTTGCACGCGTCCCCAATACCTACCCACAACACACGTGGCAAAACTGTGTAGGTGTTATGTGACCGGTGGATTGAAGAGATAAGTGATGATGATGATAACTGAGAGCAGCAGGTCACCCATTATGTGCTACTACTGTGACTTCGTCAGCTCATTATAACCTCGCATTGGCTAGCTTCAGTATTTCATTTACACAGTTGATGTGGGCACGGAAGTATCGCGCTGGTAGATTGTTATTGAGCACCGGTGGTCTAGTCAGAGTGGAGTAGTGGACCCACCTTCTGGTTGTAATCCGTCCGTGTGCTCTCAAACAAAACAGTGAAGCATTAGGATAGTGACTGTTTAATTTAATATGATTAAGTTAAAATATTTATCTACTCTCATGTCATAAAATTCGAATTATAAACGTCAAAACGAATTCATTTTGATATAGGTACTTTATAAACGCAATACCGTAACCAAATTAAAAATTAAATTTATTTAATGTGTCAAATCATCTCGCATCCTTCAAATAATTTTAAGTTGGTGTTTCGTATTATGTTTGTTTTGTATTATATAGCTTCAATAGTGTAGGTATTTTATTACATTGTAACGAGGATCATATAATTATACAAAAGAGCGATAGATACCAAGCCGAGTTTCTCGGCGTTGGTCGCGTGGAACTGGCACTAGCTAGAGTCACCTAGTTTTTAACACGTTTCAAGATGATCCTTGTGATTTTATTGAATAAACATATTTTGAATATGAATTGAGTTTGAATTTGAACCGAGGGGGGAACTAACGTGCCTGAGGATGAAAACTGTGTAAACGTGTTTCTGTTTCCCAGTAACAAAAATTCAGTGACAGAAATAAACAATCATTTTACTTTCGTTTTTATTACGTAGCCATTTTGCACCTACCAGTATAAAACCCGTCTATTTTTAATTTAACTCTCATTCACATGCAAACATACTTATTATCATATTTATGGTCCCGCCCGGCAAATTGATCAAACTTTGAAAACAGGAAAATCGTGTTGAAGCTCGGCTTTACAAATCGTGGTACCCGTACATATTTATACCTATGTACGTATATACTAGTAAAATATATAATACTGATTATTCCGTGCATCCAAATTCAGAAATTTTATCCAAGCGGTAAAATTTCTGTGTAGGTTTTTACTATACGATACTAGGTAGTTAAATGTGTTTTTTTGAACAAACCCCTATTGACTATTTCCAAATACCGTGATGGTAAGCCATGCCTTTACTCAATTGTATTAAATTCGAATCGCCTATTGTTATACTAGTGGCTCTGGGAGCTGTAGACCTCGCGAGCATACTAAAAGTGAGCTATTTGAGGAATGTAATGTGCAAGTGCATTTTCCGTTTTGTGATTTTTTGATCTTTTTGATTTTTTTTAATCATCTTGTGTAGAATGAGGTCCTTTGTGTTTCTCTCAAATTTGATTGAAAACCATCGATTGTTTGATGAGCTATCCTGTTCATCATGCTGAAGATCCTTATCAGATCTTCGCCAAACTTTTATGAGACCAATTTATAGTTACTACCTTTCAAATAAAAAAAGAATAATCGAAATCGGATCTCATTTGGTGGAGATATCCAGTATATCAAATAGCCCCCTTTTTGCCCTTTTTTTGGGGGAAGTACCCCTCCAATCAAAAATCCCCAACGACGAAAAAATTCTAATAAGTCATATAACCAAGTTTCGTCCAGATCGGTTGAAAAATGCGACCTGTAGAGGAGAACAGACAGACAGACAGACAGACATCCGGACAAACGCATTTTTGGCCAATGTGGAAACTGAGACGCTTCGCTCGCTCGATCAATTAAGCATTGAATTGCCCGCACTTCGTCTGGTGACCTGCTTTATTCTGTAGTTGAAAAAAATAACACTAGAAATAACTTACTGGTTTTTATACGTTTCTCTAATTATATTGAAACAAGACGAAGAATGATGTTTGAATAAGTAAATGCCTGTGTCAACATTCTCGTACATTCATTGTATCCACTTGGCAGACACGTTTTCTTTATATTTGCCTGACCAATGAGGGTAAAAGGAATAAGCGTGGTTTACTAATAAAGATAATTTACTGGTTTTCCTGCGTTGAAGTGACTCCAGAGTCCAGACTAGTATAAAGGTTACAATGTTTTTATAAATAATATTGTGGTTTTAATGTCTGTAACAATATAAAAATATAAGTAAGTAATGTAAATAATAGCTCTGTAATATGCTTATTACAGATACATATTAATAATAAAAAATGAGTCTACAATATTATTTACTAATATTTTTATGCAAAACAGTGTTTGTGGCTCAATCACGGCTAAACCATAAAACCGATTGGGGAAAAACTTATAAAAAACATAGTTCGTACCCTGGAAAAATTAAAAGGCAACTTTTTATTCCAAAAAATATACGAAATTAAGCAAACACTACTTAAATTTGAGCAAAACCGCGAGCGGCAGCAATATCTATAGATTTATAAATGAATTGCTGTTCGTTAGTCTCGCAAACGTTAACCTCGAAAACGGCTGATCCGATTTAGCTAATTTTGGCCTAAAATTATTTGTAAAAGTCCAGAGAAGGTTTAAAAGGTGAATGAATATGAAAATGCTCGAAATTAAATAAAAACAAAAACTATGCGGGTGAAACCGCGGGGCGCAGCTAGTAGTTTATAAAGATATCAAAATGAATGAATAGGCAGATAGTTACCCGACAGGTATGCATTAGCTTGTCATGCTAGTAGAAAGGCTAGTTTAACAACTAGCCTCGATGTCCTTCCTAGCGGCCTCCATTCGACCTCAGAATAAATCCAGAACTTACCGACTATACCTACATTAAATTGGAATTTACCGCTGCAATTACATCCGTGTAGCGTAGCGCTGAGCAACTTATAGAACGCATAATATGCATCCAGGTAGGTACTTTCTTACTTTTAAATATTGTACCGTCCCAGGACTACACGATAAAATACAAATCAACTGTTTAATGTTTGTTCATTTTGCAGCATTATAAAGCATAAGAATAAAACCGAGTGCATCAGATAGCTAAAGCTATAAAGCATTCATTTTGCTAAATTATTTTGTGAACGTTCCTCTGGCTACAATCTCATCTGATGATAAGCGACGATGAAGCCGACAAATGCGCAGAACGGTCTAAAAGACACCTATCCCATCGACGCTTATGCCATAAAGAGACCCAAATTTGTTTTTCCTGATCAGAATAGGAAGAATATAAAAAAATAGAAACAAAATACGCAAATTTTATTGCGCTAAATATCTGAGATCTACGTCATCAATGTCATCATTGAAATAGCGATCATAAAATTATCAAACTTTCTACATTTTATCAAATTTATGGAGGTATGTGATGAATATGCATAAGCTGTCAATAAAATTTATTTGATTGTTAGCATACATAGGCACAGTACATTTATCGTAGGATAGGTGTGTAACTGTGTTCCTGTGTGTGTACCTACTGAATTTGAATTGGAATTTGTGTCACGTGATTGAATGAGGATTACATTTTTCTCATTTTGAAAATAATTACTATGTAAAACCGCATACCAACCAGGGTAGGTACTTTTTAACAAGAGAAACCCAGATTTTGCATATGTAATCCCAATTTATAAAGTAACCCCTACAGTTTGCAAAATACCCTTTCGGGTTACCATAACAATTCTGGCACCAACATTTAATTTTGATGCTTGAGTCATCTCAAAAGCTAAAGCGCACAGGATATCTGGCTGTGTGTGTATAATGATAATAACAGTGTTATTTATTTCGTAATTTATAGAATTAGAAACCGTTAAACTTTAAATACCAACATGAATTGCGTTTTAGCTACAAAAAGGGAATAAGGCACATAAAAAACTGGTTTTTCTCATGTGTTTCGAAAGCTGATGCAATGCAGTTTTTAACCTGTTTTCTGCAGGTGTCGGTCGTGCTGCCTACTTTTGATCAAACTTTCAAGTTTGTTAAATCTATTGGAAATTAGGGTTTGTTCCCTTTGTGTCGAGTCCCTCTACGTCGAGTCTGAGAGTCTATTGTTCTTTCAAAATATCCGTGCAAAAAACTAGACATATAGGGGTAATAAAAGCGAGAACTTTCTAGGCTCGACGTAAAGGGACTCGACTTATATGGAACCAATCGAAATTTGTACTTAAAATAGGTAGATAATTAAGGATACTTATGAACATGCTTGAGAAATACATGTAAATACAGAAGACTTGTCGTCATGTTGAAGAACAGAACGTACAAGTAGAGTTGCCTGCGAAAGTGATTATTATTGACATATAGGTTGGTGCACATTGTTAACAATGTGTGAGAATTCCACAAGACATTTATGATGATTTTAACTGGATGATTGTCTATAGAATCTGTAGAAGAAAGGCGATAAACGCACATAATGCTCACTTAATGCCCTTATTATCATTATTTTATCTGTGACGATATTTGGATCTGAGGTTTGGAATAGGTTATGGCGAACGTTTATAGTATTGCAATCTTTTTACATTAGGCGAATGTCACCAAAATTGCCAGCGAATTTTAATTCGCTGGCACTTGAACTTGTAATAAAAGTTGGTGTTATGAGTGACGGTAGGTATAGAATTACATATTTTAGTAATTGATTGACTTACCTGGAAGTTTCCAGGTTAGTTTTTGAAATGAATCCGTGATTGAGGAAAATGCTTTGCAATCAATTCCTACATGGCAATGGCGTTAACCGGAGATTTCTTACGTTTGATCTATCCGGTGCAGACGACATGAAAAAGTTAATTTTCTGTTTGAGTTATATCAACACCTTGGTTCACTCCTTTCTTTTGTCGTGTCACTAGATTCACTCCTAACTATCAAATGAATTTTGTGCAAACACAAAACTTATTTAAGTAGAGCTCTTTGTGAAGGGCTTGTCCGGGGACTACCACACTTATGCCAATTTCTGCCGTTAAGAAACGTTGCTGTGTTTCGGTTTTAAGGGTGCAGACATAGAACACAAAACTTGTGGATGAAAAACGTGTGGTTGAAATTACAGACACTTAAGGCAGTGCGTAGGGCACGTTCATAACGTTTGTGATGCTTTGTTATAAACTTATAACATCAGGTAGCTCATATGCTTCATCACACATAAAAAAATAGCGGAAAAACGAAGTGAACTTGCAGGTTTACCATGAAAACAATAAGCAAAGGTTCGTATTGATATTTTGCGTTACACTGCTAGGTAACCAAGTAACCACCACGGTCGCTACCTCGCACGCCGCGCAGTGTAACCAACATGTCAATAAGAACCTAGCTTATCGTTTTTCATGGTAGAGAACTGAACTTAAATAATGTTACCTTCTTCGGTGCAGTTCCCAAGGAGGTAGTGCGGTTGCAACATGATAGCTCTTATCATGTTGCAATTTAAAACCAGTGTAATTCCGGTTAACTGTCGGTGGATCCAGGCAGGTTCAGGTAGATTCTATCAAACGCCAACACAAAAGTTACTGCGTAGTTTTGAAAATAAGTAACTATGGAGCGTTCATTCTATGAAATAGCTAGCCAAGAGCCCCAAACGCGCGGTCTAATGTTTATCCTAAAATTATTGAAAAATTCATGTCAGTTTGTTATAATTCGTTACATCACACAATAAATAATTTAATTTTAATTGGATTTATACTGCTGACTATTTTAGTAAGAAAGTACTTGAATAATGTCACTGATATTGTATTATTTCGACCTTTTTTATTATAGGCAACACGTTTGACCGCAATCTCACCTGATGTTAAGTGATGATGCAGTCTACGATGTGGCACGTTTACCTAAAAAATACCTGTTCACTCTTCTCTTGAAAGCATCCAAATTATAGGTATTCGGAAAAACAGATGCCGGCAAGTAGTTCCATTCATATACGCCTATTACTATGTCTAACATCATTGAATTTCTGTTCTCCACCACAAATTCGTCGGTTGGTACACATTTCACCGTTGCGTCCTCACCGCCACATGTTATATAACAAGAAAGTGATAGTTTACGTTTAAATACAACGTCAGTTTATTTTACTTATGCAAGTAAGTAAATACCATCTGCCATACACGGTCGAGGGCTTTCTCTAAGAGCCATTTTATTTGAGAGATTTACTTAGGTATCTTTTACATAATCATCCTAAC
Organism: Plemyria rubiginata; assembly: GCA_963576535.1. Taxonomy (NCBI): domain Eukaryota; kingdom Metazoa; phylum Arthropoda; class Insecta; order Lepidoptera; family Geometridae; genus Plemyria; species Plemyria rubiginata. The sequence goes on along the minus strand of OY754908.1, from coordinate 6,625,298 downwards.
ATCATCTTATCTTCATCATCATCATCATCAGCCTACAGAAGTCCACTGCTGGACATAGGCCTCCCCTATCCGTTTCCAGGAAGAACGATTTTGAGCCCTTTCCATCCACCGACTACCCGCGATCCTAACAATGTCGTCAGTCCATCGGGTAGGAGGGCGTCCTACACTTCTTTTTCCTGTTCGTGGTCGCTATTCGAGAACCTTTATTCCCAGCCCCTTATTCAGCGGTTGTCAGTTCTTCGAGCTATATGACCTGCCCATTGCCACTTCAACTTGCTGATTCTGAGAGCTATATCGGCTACCTTGGTTCTTCTACGGATTTCCTCATTTCTGATTCTATCTCGTAGTGAAACTCCCAGCATAGCTCTCTCCATAGCCCGTTGTGCGACTTTTAGCTTGTTGATGAGGCCAATAGTAAGCGACCACGTCTCAGTTCCATATGTCAGCACTGGCAACACACACTGGTTGAACACTTTCGTCTTGAGGCTCTGCGGTATGTGTCACGAGAAGATGTGGCGTAATTTCCCGAACGCTGCCCATCCGAGTTGAATTCGTCGGCTGACCTCTTTGTCAAAGTTGGACCTACCTAGTTGGATCGTTTAATTCATCTTATCTTGACTTAACATAATTTGAACGCAATAAATGAATAAAATCAATAAATTTTATAAATATTAATAAATTCAATTACTAGCTTACGAGCTGTGGTTCACATAATGCATGTAGAACTATCTAAATTAATTGTGCGCTAGTTTAACCGCCGCTCTATAAAAACTAGATCAACACAAATCGGCTGTCAAGTCACTTGTTCTTTCAGCTTTTACTTTAAATTAGATAAGCAAGTGACTTGATAGCCGATTAGCTTTGTTCGAGCTTTCAGAAACTGGCGGTAAGCGACTTAGCCGCTCAGCAGGACTAGTGCAACCAAAATACTAATCCTTGCGCACCAAATTGATACCAGTGTCCATTGACAACAAATATTTTTATCTTGCACTAGCGACCCGCCCGCGCGCCCCTGCTTCACACGGGTGCATATATCATGCATGTATTATACATATAAACCTTTCTCTTGAATCACTCTATCTATTAAAAAAACTGCATCAAAATCCGTTGCGTAGTTTTAAAGATTTAAGCATACATAGGGACATAGGGACAGAGAAAGCGACTGTTTTATACTGTGTAGTGATTTATATTTACGGTACCCTAAAATGCTAATAGGGTAATAGGTAGGCTAGGTAATTATAAAATAGCTGTTCTACGAGGTTTAGGTTAAGCGAGAAGAGCATTAATCAATATGAAATCGACCTACTTTTGCTGTATTGATTAGTTTATTACCATAATCATAGTTGAACGTTGTACCTAGGCGCAGACGCAGGTACCACAGCACCATATGTTGCCGTCCGCGGCTGTTCTCGCGTCAATGGAAAGGCGCTTGTATCGTTTTTCTAATTAGTTCTTTTAAAAAATGCGAAATTAAAATTTATATTATTTTAACTAGCTGAAGCTCTTGACGCTCGCGTTTAAATAGTGTCTGCTTACATTAATATTCATTAACAATATTCTCAATATTAACATTCCCTTTATTCTAGTTTTCTACCCCTGCAGTGCAAGTACCGTTCTTATCGATCGCTTAATTGACATTTAGAATCGTCAAAAATTCATTAAAATTGATTTCAACAATGGATAAAACAATTTTTAACGAATTTTGACGATTCTAAATGTCAAAATAAGCGATTGATAAGAACGGTACTTGCACTGCTGTTCCGAAAAATTTTCAAAAAAGTAGCATATCTACTTAATCCAATACAAGTTACGAGGTACATTTATTGTCCTCAAAAGGAGTAATGGAGGGCACCAACATCCTAGCATCGTAAGTTTCTCATGACCAACTAGATACCCATATCAGTTCCGAGCTCAAGATCTTACCACAAACATCCGAAATCTTCGTGTTTTTTTATTATTAGTAGGTTAACTAAGACTTAATTTTTGCAGCGATTAGTGTGTTGGTCACGCTATGTTGTCTGACATCAGCCTGCGATTGGGTGGGTGCGATGAGAACCATAAAAACCTTACAATATCCGCTATCCGGGCATTGTAAGTTTACATTTTTGATAATAACCATTAACCTACATAGTTATAAAGTACAGTTTAGGTTGCCAAGCGTGTTTGTAAAAGAGGGTGTGTGTGAGACGCGGCCCTTACAAAAGAGTTCAACGCACGAATTGTATGTGTAGGTAGGTAGTTAGTCAGTCAGTCGTGCAAAACCATACCCTAGATTCAGGATGTCTGTGAAGTACCTAGGTATATAGTAGCATATTGTAGTACCTACCTAAGGCAGCTAATACCTTGGCTACGTAGTATTAATAATTATTGTTTAGGAAGAATTTCATCGACGATTGATCGTTACCTTATTTATTATGTAATCAAGTTATTCGTTTTGTAAGAAGTTAGTAGGTCCGTATTGTGCAACAAAATTCTTAGAAAATGTAGATTATGTACGTAGTAGGTACCTATGTAAAAGAATTAATGAATTCTTTCTTACTAGTTAGAAGTTAACTTCCATTATACTAGTATGATAATTAATCTCAAGCAAACTAAGTAGGTACCTACATAGTTGAGAGAGGGTCTGTCTGCCAAAAGTAGGAAGGAACTTAGGTAATATTTGTTAGGTATAGGCGTAGTTAGTTAGATATAGTTTGTACTCCTAAATATTGACATAGGTACATATGTAGGTATGTACCTACATATGTACCTATGTCAATATGTAAGTCAATATGTATACTTATGTAAGTACCTATGTCAATATTTAGAGATATCCAATTTCCGAAATTAAAACCACCACGCTAAAAAAGGCTTCACGAGCAGACATAAATGACGTGTCTCGCCCACTTTATAAACATACCTACCTAGTTGACCAGGTTCCGGATGTGGAAATACAATGCATGCAAATACACTCACTTAACGAGGGCGATACGGCCTCCGGAGACAAACTCGTGTCCCAAAAGTGACAGCTATCTAGGACACTTCACTAGACAAGGGAAAAGAAAACACAACAACACTTTCAGATGTCACTCACTGCACAAAACGACGCCGTAAAGAGACTCCACTGTTCTTAGCGATCCAAAGATCAGCGAGACACTTTACTTCAGTATTCACAACATATGCGGAAGAATAACCGTCGAAATTGCATTTTTGTAACTCGGAGGCAGAGCCTCAATCGGATGCGGGCGCGACACAAATGTCAGTGAGGTGCGCTGGCGCAGTCACTCGCGCCCACCTGCGTGACGTCACTGTGGTATTCAAAATGGCGGTGTGGAATTTGAGAGCCTACTAGTAGTGGTAGCAAAAGCGGTTGGTAGTCACTAGTCAGTCACGTTGCGTTGGTTTTGACTACATTAACATACACCAATACGATTTCTGATAATTAATCGGGTTACACCTGATAAATAAAGTACTTATGTACCTTTCCATACTTTGCCAAATTCAATTTAATGCATTACCAATGAATTCTTCTTATTTCCCTACACATAAACCTTTTTAAAATTATTTTTTTTTTATAGGTGAATATCGTGAATATCCTTTTGTGATACCGAAAACAAAACATTTACGTATGTATCTAATAATATACTTAATTTTAATTATGTTTAACTGTGGCTAGAAAGCGAGCGGAAAAAATGTTTTCCACAGCAGCGTACCACCCCATTAAACTTAATTACTAAACTAGGTCAGCTGTTAATAATTCAAGGCGTATTTTCTAGAAAATCTCTTTTTGTATATCCTCTACTTTACTGTAGGGACACATTGTATTTTGAGCCAGGCAAAAACCACACAGTCTAAAAAATAATAATATTATGTTCGACATGATTGTGGTTTCATTGTATTAATATTACAAATCCTATACCTATAAGAAACCAAGGATTCGAATGGCAATGGTTTTTCCAAAGATGAGGTATGCCTGATGAGGTAAATTCATCATAAACACAGGGGTTCCATGAACATAAAGCTATAGTAAACCTAGGTATCAGTTCCACGTGACCAAGCCTAGAAGGCAGCAAACTCACGTTATAACATAAGTATTTTGTTTCGATACGAATTATCATGACAATTTTTACATAAATAATCAAAGTCCTACATCAGGGCAGATGTGGAAAGCGATGTGTCAGGTAAATTACAGATAAATACAGGCTGTTGTCACTTTCACGAGCATGCTCGGCTAACCCGAAGCCAATGGGTTTTCTTTCTATTCGCAATCATAGTAGATTACACGCACCATGATAACGACAATGCACTTTCTTTATGCCAGAGCTCTTGGCTCACTCCTTTCTTACTCAAGTCATCTTTCACACTGTCCATCCACATTTTCTTTGGCCTACCTCTTTTTCTCAAACCATCCACATTCATATCTATCACTACTCGTAATATGACTTTCATTCCGAACGCAAAGTTTGCCTAAAATCCCATTTTTTTTTTGGGAAAAGTCATTTTTATTTATTAGTTGCTTAGAGACATTGTGTCAAATTTTATGTTCCCGTTTTCCCTGATAATTACCTTACCCCCGGTTTTTGAAAGCTCGATCAACATTAATCGGCTGTCAGGCTTGCTATTTCAACTTTTACTTCAAATTAGATAGATATGAGACAAGATAGAGCAAGTAACTTGACAGCCGAATATTGTTAATCGTGCTTTCAGAAACCGGGGGTTAATCTAACGAAAATAATGCACGGATTTGAATCATCACAGATTGACGTCGTACCTACCTATTGTCATAATACGGAACCGTAAGTTTAGAAACAAAAAAAAGTGATCTAATGAAAGTGTAGGTAATGATAATCACGATTAGAACAAAAAAATTTCGTAAGTTTTGAAGGAATCCGCCATCATTATTTCAAAACAAGAGACGGCCGACTATTACTTTAACGTATAATTTATTTCTATGAGACAAGACGAGATGTCATTCTGTTAAATTGCATATTTTTTTATCTGCACTTTACCTTTTATTACCAGCTGTGTAAAGTTTAAAAGCAATGTTCTTCATCACAAGTTTTTACCTTTATTTTAAAGAAACGAAGATGCCACTTTAAAATTGTGAAAATGTTGTGCAATAAAACTTTTGTAGCCATTTTCCGAGAGAGATACAAAGCAACAAGGAGTAGCAGACAGTGATTTCAAATTAGAAGAGAAAAAACATTTAAACCATCATATTATTTCTTGGAGTAACTTTATTTGTGCTGTTACAAATTTTTAAAAGGTTATAAGTTTCTGTTGATATCATCAAAAATTGTACTAACGAATTACTTAGCACGGGTCGAATTTCAGGCTACTTTTTTAAGAAAACAACAATTGATTACTCACTAGGTACTCCACAACCTTTTAATCTCAAACAGCTGTTACTAAGAAAACGGAAATAAAACCATCAACAACTCTTAAACTTGCTTATAATAGCCCATATAAAAGGCTTAACAAATGTTATACTAAAACAGTACCAACAGCTTTTTAAGTTGCTTTAGAGTGCAGCTTTTGTAAGTAAACTTCACCGCGGAGTTGCAATTTTGATTTGTTCCTGAGCACAGAGGACGTCGCTGCGCGATGTGGAGCAAGCTTGCCTTTGTTTTCGCAATCACATACAATTTGCGACTGCAAGGCGTGATGAGGAAGAGCGCAGATAATGTGCGAGGTTCAGCCGTTTTTAAACTACATGCAAAAGCACGTTTAGGAGCAATTACACGATAGCGTTTTACTGAGCGGCCGTTTTTACGAACTTCGTGTCAATGTTTTCAGTTTCGTAATTAGTCTGAGATAAATATTGTGTAGATCTGGGTTTACTATGGGTTTTATTTTTTTGGCGCCCCAAAAAACATTTGTAAAAACTAAATAAAAAAAACTACAATGTACAGAGTCAGGTTGTACAACACAACACTGAGTTTCATTTGTATGGATTCATGAAAGTGTTCATCTCGCCCCCAGACCCACTACGAAAACGGATACGTACTCGTAGCACACAAACGAGTGAGCGCAAAAGCAAATGTTACACACGGCGCGACGGTTGAATTGTTGTAAGCCATATATATCTTTTATAACATACTAGTTGCCCCGCGAACTTCGTATCGCCAATCAATGAATGTCAGATGTTCATGTCAGTTACAAAGCCCGTGAACATTTTGTATGGGAAATTGGTTTTCTTTTATTTCCATCCACCCATTATATTTTAGCCATCTTTTGGAAACATCCAAATTATAATCATTCGAAAAAACGGACGCCGGTAAGAAATTCCCCTCTCTGTACTGCTTTACACTCTACAGATACTTTGTTAGGACTTACCCGGTACATGGTCGTCGTTGAAAGTGACCCGGACAGTATGAGGGCGCGCGATCCGCGGTACGAACGCGGCTGCGTAGCGGTGCCCTCCAAGGGCCCGCACAGAGCTCGGCACTAAGGCGCCGTTGCCTCCAGACACTTCCAGCTCCAAGTGTCCGGCCCCAGCTGTACTGCCATCCACTACCACCACAAATAAAACATACAAAAAAATTAAACAGCTCCACAGCTTACAGTCACGGTAAATATCCGAAAATATAAAAGATCTCTTCGACCCCTTTTCCTGTCATGCGTGTTTTCGCCACGCGCGCCTGGTCCGCATGCGGGCTGCCCGCATCCTATCATTTCATACATATTTTTCCTATCATGCAGGTAGCACGCACGTGGCCAGGAGTGTGCTATCTCCCACATTCGGACAGATCCACAGGAGAAATATATAGACCCGCGTTCGGGCGACAAGTTTTCGGCCTTTTTCTTGTGATGCGTATTTTCGACGAAAAAAAAACCACAAGAAATAGGCCCATAATACCAAGTACGAACTCGAATCACTAAATCAACAATAATAATAATAAATGGAACCAAGGAATATAAATACTACGTACAAATGGAACATTACTACACTATTTATTTCTTCTGTGATACTACAGAATGTTCATTTTATAATATCAAAGAAGAAATAAATAGTAGTACCGTAGTATCGAAAGAGAGATTCCTAAAACCGGTAGAAGACATAATAGAATAGAGTACTAAAACAGAATAGCAAGAACATTTCCTAGTAAACTCAGGAGTACCTATTTCACAGATAGAGTTACGAGTTTTTAGCATCAATCGTAACTTACCTATAAACTCCACAGGTTTGCCAACAACTCCTTTGTACGTTGGTTTTACGATTATTCCTCTGGCACCTCTATTGTTATCCCTTTGCATTGGTCTGCAACAAAATAGCGGCATGAAGCTCCATTCTTGAGATATAAAGGTAGAGCTGAACGTGAACATATCTACACTTCTACAGACAATTTACACTTATCAAGGAATTATGTCGTTTCGACGTACACATTTTACACAAATTTATTCAAGACTGCGAGTAGTTTATATCGAATGGCTAAATCGTATTCTTGCTGGTTACATTAATGAAAATACAAGCGTTTTCAAAGATAAGAATACGAATTCACCATTTATTCAACAATCGAAGGTGTAAATTCCTCGTTTTTTATGCCTTAGCGCGCCTGATAAAGGCACTGATCGAGTCTCCATACTCTTTCAAGAAAAAACTTCTTCAAAAGCACTGGAAAATACACTCTTAATACTATAACTCAAAACTCGTCAGATCTGACTCAAATTTAAATGGGTCCACATGATAGGCACCAGCTTTCAATTAAAAAAAGGCATCAAAATTATTTCACTCAGTAAAAATTATGAGGTAACAAACCTAAAGAAATAGTCGAATTGAGAACCTCCTCCTTTTTTGAAGTCGGTTAAAAATATAGTCGAATTGAGAACCTTCTCGTTTTTTTTGAAGTTGGTTAAAACGGCCTGACGATACAGAAAATGAAAAGAAAAACCAGGCTTGGGGTACTCCTTAGTAAAATATTACCTGAAACGTTCGTGTGCTGCGTCCGTCTCAGTGCGGGCCCCCCCGGTAGGGTCGCGGGGGGGCCTATTGGATAAAAAAGACTGCTGTTGTTGTTTGTTCTCCTCCACACTACTGTATGACGAGTCACGGACTATGTAAGAGCTCTCTCGTACTTCGCGCTTCACTTCATGCTGTGGAGAATCGTAAGAAAAGTAACATGTTAGATTCTGATGATGTCGTCTGTACTTTTATGCTTGCTAAAGGTTTTAACACGATTCCTTCCAAGCCCTCTATTATCCCTCCAATGGTAATGGAAATAAAATACTATATTTATGAGTGGGTTTCATTTAGTTTAATGATAATAGGATATGGAAGAGCAGAGTCTAATAATGTTTCCACCAAGTCAACTTATATGTCTTTAGTAGACATTTTTTTCAGGCAGATGTACTTGATGACGGCTTGAATTTAGATTTTCTCCATTTTCGTGTTATTGCTTCGACTGTTCGTATACAAATTAACATAGATTCCAGGGATGACGTCCTATAATATTTAAATTTATCTGGAATTACCTAGTTTTAAAGCAATTTTTTAAAATTTTCAACGTGGCGATTTGAATACGAACAATCACATGAAAGATCAACGTGACTATTCGTATTCAAATGAACATAGATGTACTTGTACAATTTCTTTCACCTGGATTTAGTGTTCAACCGAGCAAGTTAGAATAATTTTTTTTTTGAACCACTACAAATATGCGTTTATCATTACTTTGGGATCAACGTTAGTACCTATATTTTACAACAGTAGTTAAACTTTTGACCGAAATCTCATTCCTGTTTGTCGACGGTATAGGACAAATACCTAGAAAATACTACCCCTTTTCTTTTAGAGAGGTATTTACAAATTTTAAGCGATGAGGTACCTATTCGGAAAAAAAGAAGATAAAAGCATTATTTGTTCATTGATGGTTATTTATTAACGTTCTATACACGGCTATATAACGGCTATTAAAAACTGAATATCTAAGAAATAAAAATAAATCGCTAGGGATGACTAAAATTGTAATGAAAACTTATGGTTTTACCGCGTTAAAGATAAAAGGCAAAAGGGTCATTAACTATTTTGTCTAATGGATGAAAGTGAACCACAAGAACTAAAGAATTTGGGTCACAGTATTAGGTACATTGCGTGGACGTTAAACTAATGGGCGAAACAATGTGCGTCCCCAGGAACTTCCGCTGCCCCATCCCACCAATGGGAGGAGTGACAAATTGTAATCAGCGCAGACTGCTAAAAGAAACCTGTTTTACTGCTATTTTGATTTAATTTACCCAAAAATAATGGAGCGGGCAAAGTTACGTGTGCATGAATGTTTTTAGGCAGAATGGTAAATTATTAGTTCAAACTTAGAAAATTACAATTGATCGAAGTAATTTAGAAATATACAAAAAACACATGAAACAGTTGACCTGCCTGCAATACATTGCGAACGATCTAGAGACTCTATAGATCTATCTAGAGATTGACTTTTCTCACTGTACGAAACCTTGCAACAGCCTCCGTTGAAAGGCACGCACGCATTACAAAGTTTGCTGTTGTTAGCAAGTTATCATTTAAAGGCCATGTGAGACTCAGATGACTGTGTAACAACTGGCGTGACACATTGGTTTGGATAAATTGAATGAATGAATAGAAGGCGATCTAAAACTGAATTCATTGGGCTTAATTACTGGGATACTCCTAGCACAAACTTGCACCAAACAGTAGTGAATCTCAGTCTCAGTTTTAAATTTTAATAATAACTTTTTTTTTAATTTATTTAGGCCTCCTCATGTTTGTTGTTCGTGTCTTTTTGGATTGTAAACTATCGATTATTTTCATATCAATGTGATATTGAACGCCTCCCTGACGTACCTCAGAATTGAAGACATTTTGATAGAAAATTGTGTGGAACGAAACATTTAGAACTTTGTAGAAAAGACTTATTTCGTATTTCTGTAATCCAAATATCAAAACAGTCTAGTTACGCAAAGCCTTGAGACAACAAGTACCTACCTAAGATACTACTCCAATCAATATTTTCTCCTGTTATCATCTCATACATTTTAATTGGATATTATTTACAAGATTATACATTACAGCTGAGTGCTACGAATATGATCTGAAGTAGTTTAACGTTCTGCGGATTGGTTTTCCAGGACAGAAACAGCGTTACTCAGGCATGGTATTAAATCCCCTCAGATCTCAAGTCTAAGAGGATGGAAATCACAAAGATTTTTGTGATAAGATATAAGATATTTTTTGGGCTCAGAGGATGTCTGAGGGACGTAGTCGCCGGTATGCCTTAGTGTTACGTATCGCACTCACATTTTACAATAGTTGGCATTGCAGTTGATATGAATGAAGAGAATATGTTTATTTTTTACTTACCCTACTAGTATAAATGTCGGAGTCTCTCTCGTCGGCCAACCGGTCCAGCTGCCGATTGAAGGAGTCTCTCGACAAGTCGCTGAACTTATTCAGTTGCGTGTTCCTTTTTGTCTCCCTCTCCAAGGTATTCCCGAATCGCTCCGCTGGGACCGGCTCCAATCTACGCATAGGTTTTCATGATAAGTAAAAACATATTCATGTCCACATTAAACAGGGCCATCTAGGCTCAGATTTTAAAAGCAGATCAGTTATCGATGAGAGTTTTTCACGGTTCAAAAAGTCTGTCAAAAATAAATAAACTTCTATGAACCAGTCTGAGGTTAGCCGTTTGATCATAAATGGCCAATAGCGAATGGAAACTGCTCCAAACGGATAACTTCAGACCGGTTCAAAAGTGGATGGCACTGGTAGCCGTGTTTAGCTGTCAGAAGTTTTATATTATCTCTTTCAGGCCATTGTTTTCCACAAGGAAAATAAATACATAAATTATATAACTTAAAATCGATAAAAAGGTTTGTTTACGTATTTGCATTCATCATTTGCCTGGTTTTTTCTACGGCATGCCACGAATCTCTTCTAAGACCAAATGGTTTCCCACCAGGATCTCCTGTATCTGAAACAGATAATGGATTTACATTATTTACTCGTAATGGTAGTTATAAGAGTTAAATTTATTTATATGCCTATTTCTATTAGGCAAAACCTCTATGTCATTTGTCATTGATGAATTTAACGTTTTTCATAATAGGCAATTTCTAAATAAATAAAAAATAATACTCCCACTTGCGGCCAACCGGTGAGAGGCTTCTAAAATTTTTCCAGGTTACAAAATAATAATTTTATACGTTTAATATTATTCTAACTTTCATTCAAATTCGTGCAGAAGATTCTATATTTTTATTTAAAAAGAACGCTGGAAAACAGTGGAGGGAATGTGCTTGCGCATACAAAACACTCGCGTCATCACACCCCCTCCCCCACTCCTTCCAGCGTTCTCTTTATGTGACGCGAATGGAAAAAACTGAATGGAAACATGATCAAACTGAAATAACTCGCAATGAAGTATGAACTTGAACAATTACAATGCATCAATTAGTGTGATGAACATAGATGTTTATTGTTTTCTGTCTGGGTGTTATTATAAATTTAAGATAAGTATTATACAAAAAAGCATAAAGGTATGTCAGCTATCTGGTTTCCATATTCCAAGCTTTGGCTTCGTTTGGGGCTAGATAGTGCTGGCGTGGAAAGTTCACCAATATTTATTTATTTATATACAATTATACAGGGTGTCCCAGAACTCAACATCAAGCCAAAACGGAGCGACAGGATTGATTGTAAACTACATGAGAAAAATCAGAAAAAAAATCTATCCCATGCAGTTTGAAAATTATGGTCATTTAACAACCAAAAAATTTGGTCAATCTGTAACCATTTTTCGGTTATTGTGGTTAATTTTTATTATTTTTGTTCATTTAAACTTTGGAACCGTAACTCTAAATAATTTTTCTAAGAATCAATCAAAAAAAAATTTTTTTTTAATTTTTTTTTGTTCATGATGTATACAATTCCCGTATAAAGCTACACTAACAGATGAAACTTACTCGGACTGCCTAATCTTCTCCCCCTGTCAGCTTCTAATGAAGACAATGGACTGCTCTGGTCGAGGTTGTCTTGAGAGCCGCTAAACGAGCTATATTTGTAGTTAGAACGCTTTTCCACCACGCGTTTGGTCGTAGTGACAGGGCTGTACCGTTCTATTGGACTGCTCACTCTATAAGGTAATAAAAAATGATTTTTTATTAGTTTTTAAAGTATTTGTCTACACTTAGAGTAGTTACAAAGATATTTTTTATTTTTTATTTATAGACAAGCAGCTTTCGCTGATATAAGATTTGCCTAAAGTTATTCATAGTAAAATGTATTGTATTTTTTTTAGTTTTATCTGTAACTATACCAACATATTGGTATTAATATATAAATAAATACGTAAATACAACGAACTTCGTGTAGTATTTACACGAACGAAAGAAAGAAAAACATTAAAGCTCAAACTAAAAGCTCTTAGTGATACCTAAACTTACTATGTACTGAAGCACTTTATTGAACATGTAGTAAGTAGTTACTATGTTACGGTACTATGCATAATGCGCTTAAACCGAAATGCCTCCTAAATTAATATTGCAAAGGGTAATTAATATGAATAGCGTACTAGAAACCTGCATTAAGCACTTTGCGAGCATGAAATCCCTCGTCAAAACAAAAATAGGCTCTCATTCACAGGCCTGCTATAGACTCCCTGCTATAGAGAGCCTGATTGAAAATTGATTTAAGCGTTCATAGCCCATTTTCTCTCGTGCCCGGGCAAATATTAAAAAGACTAATAAATGTATAGAGCGTTCTGTGGCGAATTCAGAGCCGCAATGACTATTTTTCAACGTACCTGTTAATTGGACTCGATGTCCTATTCAAAGGACTGTCTTTTCTAGAGAGTGGGCTCGATGTCCGCCCCACTGGGCTCGTAGCTCGGTAAGGACTCGTCGCCCTGTAGGGACTGCTAGCTCTGAACGGACTTGAAGACCTATTGACGTCTAAGCGAGACCCGTTGCCCAAATGCTTGGTAGTTATCGGGCTCGCCGTCCTATTCAAAGGACTTTCGGAACCATATCTAGTATTAAGCGTTTCCTTCTTATTGACTCTTGAGGTCGAGTATGCGGAGTCGACGATATCGTAGCTTTTATCTTTGATATCGGAACCGAAGGAAGATTTGTAATAATCGCTCGAGTCACGTCGTTCGTCTCGTCGATCGATTGAGCTCGTGTTGTACTTTGTTGTATTTGAATCGTACAAATTGTACTGATTCATCGGGCTTTCAGATCTCAACCGTGTTACTGAAATGAACGGAAAATGTATTCATTGAAATATTTACAGCATTTTTACTGTTTCTATGCGAAACGCGGAGATATTTTCAGTGTTATTACCTGGGCTAGAAATCCTGGCGTACGCCGGGGCTGGGCTGGAACTGTCACGGGGTTTCTTGGACCGCGATCCCACCCGAAACATGTGCGGCGAACCGTGCACATCGTACCCGTTAAAGTAAATGTACAGCTAGAATATTTACAACAAGGTTCACTCTATGCAAACATGAATAGAAGACAAAAAATTATTGGTATTTGTTTTGAATTTTGATCAGTTGGGATGTCTTTTGATCTTTTGTAACAGTCTGCAGAGGTACAACATACTAATAATAATGTGCTAGTATTTTGTTATCGCTTTAATTTTCACTTTGTTGTTTAATTTTCTTTGTAAATGTAATAATATTTAATACACGCAACCTTGAAGTGTAAAAGATGATCGGCCCTATACATTTTAACAACATTATGTATTTGTGTTCTTACCCTATGTTTTCCGGGCGCTTTGGGCATGAAAGTAGCGCGATACTTCGTAGCGGATAATTTCTCAAGGGCGCACATCACACTGCGTTTGTCATGGACAATGTCTAGCTGTAAGTCTCCCTTGACGCCGCAGCCACTGGTGTCCAGTTCGAAGGAGTGGGGTTTAAGGGGCTCTGCGCCGTCTAGGGCCCCTTGACTGAGCCGGACACCGGCAGGGTCGAAGACTTCGCATGTAAACGGACCTCCCTGGAGAAAAACTTATAATTGTTTAGCGTAAATTCGTTAGCTATCTGATATCCAGTGTACAAGCTTTGCTCAATTGGAGGCTATTAAATATCACTGAAATACATTTTTTATTTAATCGATTTAAGCAACTGAAGCAGTGGAGTATTATGTTATATCTGGGTAATCGCATTTTATAAAAACTCTTCACTAGCAATCCCTTTGACCCACTTAAGACGATGAGTGTAATGCAGCCACATCGGCTATTTTCGTTTTGTCAATTTATAGTCGCAAAACCTAGAAAAGTAAAACTTTGCGTAAAAGCTTCAATTTGTGTTGATTGTTGAACAATGTTAATAGGCAAGCAAAGCGCTCGACGTTGTAAACTCACTTATTTTATTTCGCAATCGCGTTGTTCATGTTTTATTCCAAAATAACTGTTTTATATGCTCTACATTTTCTGGATCAGCCTTAAGGTTGTGAAGATAAACTTCAAAACTAATCAGCGTTGCAAATAGCGAACTAGAAATGGGAAACTGACAAAGAAAACAGTCGGAAAACTTTCTTTCAGTTGCAGATTGAGTATTTTGTGTAATTTTCTTATGTGGATCTCTTCTACTGACGAACTTCCCCAATTACCTCTCCATTAGACTGCAAACCCTATAGACAACAATTTTAAGAATTCGTCAAACGGAAGCTCTAATTTGGAAGAACATAAATTTTTCATTGTTTTTTGTTTATTGTACTTTATTAACCCAATAATAGAAATAAAAATAGAAAAAAAGTCCAGCAATATGTATTTATTTATTTATTAGGGCTTTTGTGCTAAACGCTCATTATTCTGAGCATATAGAAACGGCAACAGCGGAAAAAAATGTTAATTTCCTGCCTAATTCCTTTCCAAACAAGTAACGTTGGGTTTTAGCTGACGCGACTATTAGATCTACCTATGTATTTCCTACAAGAGAACTGTTAACAACCTCACAGCACCTCAATTGTTGAAATATATGATTTTAAAGAAATAATATATATTATGTGTTTTATAGAACGATTGTACAATTTGCCAAACGAATAAATAAATCCTACAAGAGACAGCGTGGCTCAGCCGGGGCTTGGGCGCAGTGCAGTGAAGTTTTGACAAAGAGGTACATTTTTAAATCCTAAAAGGTTGCCAAAGACTATTTTTGGGTGTGTGTGTCTCCAGCTTCCTCATATTGAAAATGTAATTTCTATAAATGCCAATATTTAAAGCATAATTAGTGCACTCATAGATTTGAATCATAATTTAGCTGCCAAATAAACAACGATGCTATAAGCTTATAATAGTGTGTAAGCTGGAGTAACATGTCTCCAGCTGCCTCAGTCAGTGTGGGCAAACGGCTAATGATAGAGATATATAGTAAACGCAAGGATTTAGTACCAAACGAATTAGCGAGGTACCAAAAATTTCAGGTCTGTAGCTCGGAAACTCTTCGAGTTATAAGACTTGATCAACGTGTAAGCTGGAGTAACGATACGTGAAAAAGCATATGCTCGCTCTCTGGAATGGCTGGAGCTAGCAGGTTGCTTTAAGTCTCCAGATTTAGTACCAAACGAATTAGCGAGGTACCAAATATTTGAAGTGTTTCTGTTCAAAACTCTATGAGTTACAAGCTTTTCCAGCTTTTTTTGTTTGTCCAACTTGCACATGTTGGATCTCAGCAACCACAATAGGTACAGACTCGGTTGATGTCTCTGAACCGAGCTATGAATTAGTGCACTCGGTACCAAAAATTTGGAATCTCTAGGACAAGCAGTTCTGTTGTAATCAGCAAAATAACATCCAAGGAATTTGAATACAGACAGATATATTCAAATTCCTTGATTGCATCAGTAGGTACGAGTGTGACGCATTCGCTGTAGTGACAGAGATAGAGCTACTATCAACTGAAGGCTGGTCGAAATGGAACTATCTGGTATTCTGTAACTCATCATAATATTAGTTATTTTGCTGATTACAACAGAACTGCTTGTCCTAGAGATTCCAAATTTTTGGTACCGAGTGCACTAATTCATAGCTCGGTTCAGAGACATCAACCGAGTCTGTACCTATTGTGGTTGCTGAGATCCAACATGTGCAAGTTGGACAAACAAAAAAAGCTGGAAAAGCTTGTAACTCATAGAGTTTTGAACAGAAACACTTCAAATATTTGGTACCTCGCTAATTCGTTTGGTACTAAATCTGGAGACTTAAAGCAACCTGCTAGCTCCAGCCATTCCAGAGAACGAGCATATGCTTTTTCACGTATCGTTACTCCAGCTTACACGTTGATCAAGTCTTATAACTCGAAGAGTTTCCGAGCTACAGACCTGAAATTTTTGGTACCTCGCTAATTCGTTTGGTACTAAATCCTTGCGTTTACTATATATCTCTATCATTAGCCGTTTGCCCACACTGACTGAGGCAGCTGGAGACATGTTACTCCAGCTTACACACTATTATAAGCTTATAGCATCGTTGTTTATTTGGCAGCTAAATTATGATTCAAATCTATGAGTGCACTAATTATGCTTTAAATATTGGCATTTATAGAAATTACATTTTCAATATGAGGAAGCTGGAGACACACACACTATTTTTGGCGTAGAGTTTGCTTTGAAAAAAATATAAACACTGCAATATGTACTAATAGAGATCAGTCATTACATCAGTTCAGTTTAGTACAGATCAGCTGTATGTAATACGCCTTTTGATTCCGCTTCTCTGATCCGTCGAATATGCGGAATGAGGTTCTGCCGTGCAAGTACCGTTCTTATCGATCGCTTATTTGACATTTAGAATCGTCAAAAATTCGCTAAAAATGGTTTCGTCAATGGATAAAACCAGTTCTAACGAATTTTGACGATTCTAAGTTTCAAATTAAGCGATCGATAAGAACGGTACTTGCACTGCAGATGAATGAGGCGATGTTATTCGTTTACCTGAATATGTTCTCCTTTATATGTAATAGCAATGGTCCAGGTGCCTGCCTCGTCGGGCTGGAAGGTGGCGCTGGAAGCGGTGGTGCCCGGCGCCGACGACGGCGGGTGCCGGGGCTCAAGCGGCCTAGTGCGGCCGCTGGGAGAGTGTGCGGTTACGTCTATGTCTTGGCGACGAGGTGCCCCTGGAATCACCATAATGAAAATAATACATACATCTGCATTTAATTTGATGAAAATTGATAAGACTCAAGTTCTTCTTCACCAAAAAACAATTGCATTGATTTTAGATATTTCAGGTATTTTCTAGGTAAACGTGCTACATCGTCGACCGCATCATAACTTGACATCAGGTGAGATTGCGGTCAAACGTTTTTACCTATAAGTTGTAAAAAAAAAAAGATGATGTCCATGACATGCAAATGTCTTCTTACTCCTTCTATCTTAATACACAACTTTTCATAGACCTATGCAGAAGAGTAGGCACAACAATACATGTTAACATCTTTCGTTCTACGCATTCTTTAGGCTTAGCATTTCTTTACAGGTTAAGGTATGTTATGATAACGAAATTTTCCGTAGTGTAAAGAATAGCCATCGATTTTCATAAGCCGGGCTCACGGTAACCGAAGATAAAAGAATGAGCGGTGAGCCGACGAGCTCAAATCATTTTACAAAGCTACGTCTTTCGCGGCAGCAATCGAGCTATGAAAATAAGTAGCGAATCGGGCAAGCTAATCCTAGTTTAGCTTGAAATAACTCCACAATATTCAATGAGCTCTAGTTGGAAGCAGTGGAAGCTATTTGATTTATTATTATTATTATTATTTTTTTATACAACTAGCTGATGGAACAAGCAGATGGCCCACCTGATGTTAAGTGGTAACCATCACCTATAAACAAAACATTGCCCCGTAGGTCACGCACAATAGGAACGTGCCCTACGATGCACTGCCCTGCGTCCATCAACTTGAGGCATACAGATGTTAAGCCTCATGTGCCTGTAATTACACTCTATGTACGCTTTAGAATTTGAATTTGAGAAGTGGAAAGGTCTGAATGAGTAAAATCGTGGCAATCACTAACCTGTAGCACTCACAAGTACTTCAACGATGCTGCCGGCGGCGCAAGGTGCCATGCCCGGAGGCGGCACTGTAACCAGCCTTGGCAGAACTCTGAAGAAGTATCTTCCATCTACCCTGCGATGTAAAAGAACATACATGTCGTTTGGCCACAAAACGCATTTAGGTAAAATAAAATTCCTTACCCATCTATAAGGATTTTTTGATAAAACTGAAAGAAGTAAATTTTATAGATAGTCCTGGTTACTAAGATAAGATAGAAAGTGCTTTCTCAGAGTATAACAACACTTAACACGTTGCCCAGTAGGCGTGTTTAATTTAACAAACCGTCAGAATTTCACTCCGAGACTATAGACCCTTGAACATTTCATTGTGTAAATCAGCTCGTCTTTCACTCAAATGCCATATTAGCCCATTGAACTTTCATGATTTCCAAGAAGCGTATCATTCCGTTTTTATTCTAAATTGTTTTTTCTCTTATAAAGTGAAGACGAAGAACTTTCATTGAATTGTAAATTAAATGAAAGGATCTTAGTGATGAAATCATCTTATCCTGGCATGCACACTTAGAACAATACATGAGCCGAATTAGAAAATTAATATAGATTTTATAGTCCATTTTATAAGGAAGGAGCAATCTTATTAATTTGTTTTCAAAACTGTGATGCCCCATAAATAAAACTGCCTGCGAGATCTCCTATGACAAGTTTTTACTTAAAAAGAGATTTCGTCATTGTAATATTTTATGTGACTTTTTGGAAACATAACATTTGTGTTGTATTTCTATTGTAATTTGTATAATTTACCTATAACAAGAGTAAGAGATATTGCTGTCTTTGTTTTTGACAAATTCAAATAGGTATTTTTGTGTGCATAATTATACCTACCTACCCATAACACAAGCTTTGAGTAGCTTACTTTGGGGCTAGATGGTGCTGTGTGGATTGTCCAGCTTTATTTATTTATAAAAAAAAAGAAAAAATATATAAAACCCAGACAGAGAGCAAACATAATGTACCTATGTTCGTTACACAAATAGTTGTGATCACCAACTGGCAACTGAGCTGTGAGAACTGCCACTTGCTTGCTATGAAACCGTAATATTTAATGCTATTCTAGCAATAACAATGGTATAATAATTTCATTATAGGTGCTTAGTCACCTGATTTATATACCTCCCATTAATGGTGGATTTAGCGTACTATTTATGTGACATCTGTTACGAAATGGGGTCAGGGGGAATGGCTATAAACAACTTGAAGTTACGTGACGTCAAGAATTGCTTGATCTCGCTTCGTTTTTTGGCTTTGACTAGGCACCTACAGTCCCTGTACGTTTGCTTGATGCTGTATAATAAAACTATAATAAACTGTTCCAACGTACTTGATTTCAAAAGGAATTGATTAATACGGCATCTCTCTTATCAGTTCTCTAGTAAACTACAAATGACACTTTTCTTTTGATTGGTTTGGAATTTAAATCAAGAGTGAAACTCTGTTTCAATATACGCAAGACGTAGTCAATCCAGCTCTTTAGGAACAGCAAAATATATTTATAGATATAATATAAAAGATTTTATAATGTCTCAAAAGTTATTCTCCGAGCGGATGTAGTATTTGAGACATTATAAATATAAAATCTTTGTGATTTCTAAAAGTGTAGTAATTAAACACTATATCTAAAGCTAGTAAAAATTGAGGTATCATCTAATGTAGTTTTTTACAATGGGTGAAGGCAAGTGCATCTTCCGTGGCACTCAAGTTAAGCAAGAAAAACTTCTGGACTCAATTAGTGCAGAACAGAAAGCTCTCTAATTACTATCAAAACATTCGTGCAAAGCAGACTTCCGCCACAACTAATCTGGCTGCAATGGGCTAATTTGGGAGAATACTTAACGGATCTAACGCTAGGATTAATTATAGATAGCGCTAATAGATAAATAGATTTCCGGTAAAGGTTTAAATATAAGCGTGTACAATCAGAATGGTTCAGCTCTGTCCAAAAACGGCAAAGTCAACTCGTGTCCTTTCGCACAATCCCATTAGTTTATATTATAAGCTATAACTTATGCTATCAAGTAGTAGTAGTTATATAGTAGTAGTATATAGTAGTAGTAGAAGTTTCTAGAGAGCACCGGTGGTCTAGTGGAAGTGACCCCGCCTTCCGATCGTAAGGTCGCAGGTTCGAATCCAGTCGCGCACCAATGGATTTTTCTATCGAAAAATTTATGTGCGCAATGCCAGTGCTCTCAAACGGTGAAGGAAAACATCGTGAGGAAACCAGTTATAGTATTCTAGCAGCGGCGATGGGCTTGCAACCTGTCACGTATGGAATACTAACTACTGCAAAATGTGGGTATGTGCCAAATGTAATGTTTGGACGTACCTCTGACTACCCCCCTTAGACATCCTCGAAGAATCTTGAGTAAGTACTTGGTACTGAGAGATCTGAAGGGATATCTACCGTGCCTGGGGATCAAAGTCGTGAAGCTGTTTCAGTTTTCAGTTTCAGTAGTTTCTGATTTACTTATCGGGATTCTTACCGAACATCATCAACCGTGAGCACGATTTCGTGCATCCCGGCGTGCTCGGGCACGAACTCGCCAGCTCCCCGCGCGTCCACCGGCAGCCTGGACTCCTGCTCGAGGGGGTTTACAATGGACACCTTCACGTCTTCGGAGACTGTTATTTCATTTGAAATGCTCTCCACTTTTATGTACGTCTGAAATTTAAATAAAAAATACTTCGGAGTACCTACATACATAAGAATGAAGTTTTATTATTTTAAATAACTAGCGACCCGCCCCGGCTTCGCAAGGGTGCACAGTGTTTCTCTACTATATATATGCATTACATTACAGATATGAACCTTCCTCTTGAGTCACTCTATATAAAAAAAAAACGCATCAAAATCCGTTGCATAGTTTTAAAGATCTAAGCTTAAGGGACAGACGGACAAAATCCGTTGCATAGTTTTAAAGATCTAAGCTTAAGGGACAGACGGACAGACAGACAGCGGGAAGCGACTTTATTTTATTCTACGTAGTGATTAAATAATAGTTTTATGTTGAGAACTAGGGTTCTGACATATTAAATAATAAACATCATTCATGGCATTATAAAGAAATATTTAAAAATGCATTCTATCACATCATAATATTTTACTGTACGGCAATTTTATCGTGCAAGTTGAATCGAATTGTATTTTTAAAAAACTGCTAAGTTTTCTATAGTTTTGCGCAAACTTCGAATAAAATTTAATTTCCTGCTCCCAAACTTACTCTACAGAGCACCTACGAGTATAATGAATTCACTTTTGGCTTGTTCCCTATTGGTGCAAGTATCGTAGAGTGGGGTACTTATATAATTTTGGCTACGTTATAGTCTATAAAGAGGAAAATAATTTATTTTATAGCTTATCTTTATGTTTACACACCTAGCTACCTGTATTAAGGTTGTTATATAAAACAAAATACAGTGCTTATATACAATTGATAGCACATTACACCTAAGCGCCTAACTCTTAAACTACACAAAGGTTAACTGGAAGAGAATGCTCTCTAGCATTAAGTTCGCCTATGTACGATACATTTTGTTTATGTGCAATAAAGAATTTTCTATCTATCTATCTATTTTTAGTTTTTTCACCGATCTATGTACTTTTCACCAGATACTAATAGACGACAGACTCCCTGTAGCACCAGCACAAACCTTAGTGGTTATTTAGATGCTAATTTACTAATAGTTTGTACTTAGTTGTTAAAATATTACATCATTATTGACTGTATAAACTACAAAAGAGGACGTGATGGCACTTAGTAGGTAAAAAAAAAAAATTTAAACAAATTTATACAAATAAATTTAAAATTCGGAACTGGAGACATTCGTTACTCCAATGTTTTATTAAGGATGGTGAAGACTAATCGGTGCATGTGTAAAAACACCGTTTCTAAGACCACGCAATTTTCAATTATTTTATAAATTGTGACAGTTAAGAAAAGATAGTTAAACTAGCATTACCTAAGTACACATAACAGTATATGTTTACATTAACATAATTTACCAACTACTTGTAGACGAATAATTTTCGTTTCAGCAAAAGCTAGAAGTAAGTAACTATTTATTTAGGTTACATAAAACAGATGTTTATCACATATTTGAATACTTACAGATTCGCCAACTCTACCAGAGGTGGAGTCTAATGCTAGTCTCAGCATATCGTGGACTGGAGGCCTTGGAGGGATGTTCCTGAACTGTGAAGCCCACGCCATCACGCCGAGGTGCTCAACGTCACTTGAGCTCATGTCTTTAGCTGATAACACTGGTTGAACCCCTATAATGTACAAGTAGTTCTGTTTCACTATTTTATGCACAAAGAGCCTAAAACTCACCATAAATTTAAAACATGCCATGCACGACTTGTTGGTTATAAGTGCCAGTAAATATTCTAATTGATCACGTTTTCTTTGGGTCACCATTTATTATGTATCGTGAAGTCAAAATGGTCTGCATTCTATAAGCCATTGATTGTCAATGTGCTCCATCATACCACGTGACAGCATCTTCACATTTCATTAATTCAGATTCAAAGGAAGAAAATTAAAAAAAAAACGCTGATGGAACATCTTGGCCACCTGGCCCACCATGTTAAGTAGTAACCATCATCTATAACAAAGCATTGCCTCGTAAGTCACGCGCGATAAGCCCGTGCCCTACGATCCCCTGCGTCCATCTTTAGGCATACAGATGTTAAGCCTCTTGTGCCAGTATACAGTATTTGGTTACATCACTCACCAATCTTTTTGGCCGCGTCGATCGCATGTTGATTATTCTCCTCCCATCGCGCTGGGTCTCGCCGCAGCCGGCTGGCCGGGAGCGCTGGACCGCCCAAAGACCGGACCAGCTCATTCCCAACTCTACCGTCATTCCAGTCAGTCTGAAAAATTTCACCATTGTAACCACCACGAATAATAAGCAGTTTGTTGCGACACAACAGCTTTACAACTCCAACTGTTACATGCAGAGAAATGTCATATATGGGACTTATTAGTTATTCGTAGTATATGGGTGTGTTTTCAGTGGACGTCGTCTGTGAGGCGTTTGTTATTAATAGGCGGAGGTAACCGCATATAAGCGTAGCAACATAAAATATGCGTATCGTATATACTAATTTCTATCAACATATTGTGTTCTGTTTAGTTTCTTCTGATAGGCTTTCTTTATTTTGTAATTTGTGTGTCTCTATAAATTGTGTTATATGTGTTTTGTATTCTCTGTGTATTGTATAATCTGTGTATTGTATTCTCTGTGTATTGTATTCTCTGTGTATTGTGTGTCAAAATAAACTATTCCATTCTATTCTATCCCACCACTCTATCTCATAAAAACACAGTATCTACTATCAACCTAACACACTTTATAAACTTTTCCACTTCTGGTCGATGACAAACATAAATAAACTAAAATCGTTTCCTCTGTAGGTACCTTGCATGACCGGCAATTTCCGTATGCATATTAAACTCTCATTTTGCAAAACTCACACACAGCTTTGACCCGGCGGCGATGGAGTTTCTAGAAACCCTCGTTAACGTTTAATGCTATGTTAGTTGTTGATATTATAGGCACGAATTTTCGATTCCGATTGCGAATTTATGTATGGAAATTTGAGTGATGTGGCTGAATTCGGTCAATAAATACCTCCTAGGTTTTAGTGCTTCTAGCTATTTGTAGGTACTACTATTATTTCATCTGTGCTATGTTATTCGCAAGGGCAGGGTTTTAATCAGTGGTCTCCTTCGTTACTAAATGTTGGTATGTAAACAGTACACACTGTTGCAACATTCACACTGTTGGTATGTAAACAGTAAATTACAATGCATCGTTTTATTTTTCAGACTGTTTTGAAACCTACCGTAAAATTGGTTATGGCTCGTTCAAGCCTTGAATTGACCCACTCCAGCGTGGACTTGACTCCAGAAGAATTTGGTTTCATGAAGTAAGACAGGTAGGTCATGCCAGACAGCTCGTCCAGCCAAGGGGAGGCTAGGTACTCCGGCTCCAAGACCATGGGTACGTCCAGCTCTCTTTGGGCTAACTTCATGGCACGCCGGCAGTTCTCAACGCCTTCATGGCGGTCTGCAAATTGAAAACACTTATGGTATGATTTTTATATTACACTAGCGACCCGCCCGCGCGCACCTGCTTTGCACGGGTGCACATATCATGCATGTATTGTACATATAAACCTTCCTGTTGAATCACTCTATCTATTGAAAAAAAACCGCATAAAAATTCGTTGCGTAGTTTTAAAGATTTAAGCATACATAGGGACATGAAGACATAGGGATATAGGGACAGAGAAATCGACTTTGTTTTATACTATGTAGTGATAGTGAAATGCAACTAACACAGTACCAATTCAGTCTCAAATTCGCCCAAGCATTAACTTCGCTTCCAGGTAAACTTCAAAAAACTACGTGAACTGCGTCACTGATTAGTAGTTATTTGACATATAGTGGAATATAACTTCAATTAGAACATCAAACGAATAAAAAAAGTGGACGTGATTTTGTGGTTCTCCAAAAATACATAAATGCCTACAGATGAAATCATTGACTTTTATAAGACAGGATTACACGATTTTCTGATATCATCACTTCGCTTGATACACGTTCATTTCATATGCCAGAACCAATACCATGAGGCTATATTTTTTAATATACCACGCCCGAGTACACACATCGCAGACGTCTTTAGAAGTACATAATATAAAATAAGAAGATGTAGGTACTTATTGTGTTGGTCGCAAATAATACTCATAAGCATCATCAGTTACCTGTGCAAGTCAGAAAGTGCACTCAACGTTCGCTTCGAAATTTTCAAGAATAAAAGTTTGCGTTTCAAAAAGTCGGGAGGATCGTTGTTTGTCTAGACGAGATGAGATGAGTGGAGCGGAAAACAACTTTTTATATAATGTGTTGGTAATAATACATCTTTCCAAACTTATGTGGACTTTTCTCTTGAGTAATTTATTGTTTTCAATTATCGCCAGTACGGTGAAAAGTAAACAACAGATTGAACCGCTTTGCAACATGCCTGAACTGTAATAGTGAAACATCATCTTCCCTTCCGTATCTGCTCTACACTACCAACTATTTATATTTATACTACTGCACTTTATGTGAGGTAGAAAATATGTTGTATGTGTATGTTGTTAGTATGTTGTGAAATATTATTATAATAAAATACACTACTTAGTTCTCGCCAGTGTGGGATGGTTCCAGGCTTGCAGTAGTCTACCAGGGCTGATAGAAGCACACCGGTGTTCCAATCGGTGGTCAAGTTGCCCACGCGGCATTCTGGCAGAGCTGACTGTAGCCACGACAGCATCAGCTTTCTGTAATATCCAGTTATAAATGTTGGCTTTTACCAAATGCTTTTAGACGTGTCGCTGGCTTCCACTTAAAAATTCGAAAAAACCTTAGTTGCTACAAATTCTGAGGGTATGGTTATGGATGGATGGATGTTTGTTACTCTTTCACGCCGGAACGGCTGAACGGATCTGGATGAAACTTGGCAGAGAGATGCATTATAGTCTGGAATAACACATAGGTTACTTTTTATCCCGTGGGGATACCGGGATTTAAATCTGCGCGGGTGAAAACGCGGGTAAATCCTTATCATTACTAACCTTCTATTGTTACTAGCGATTTAGTTCAATGCATGTTAGATGAATCAGCACAGCGTCGCTAATTATTGACCTTAAGAATATCCGTTTCCAGTTATTTAGATACAGTTAGCTTTGAATCCAAGGCTCAATACATTACGTAGGTAGACACTACACAAATTACATCATTGTTACCGCGTTATGCATACCTATTACGAACCAGGTTTGAGACATGAAGGAGATACGCAAGGTAGGTAACGAGTTTTTTTGAGTTTGTTTGTGTTTGACTTGGCGGAGAATCAGGTTTCCGTCTTATTCTCTAAATTGTGACTTCATATACAGAACATACTTTGTCATCATTAACTTACAGATGTCGCAAATAGACTTAGTAAGTATAAAAGATTTAGTAAAGCCTTTTGTTTATATTAGTACTAGTTGCGCCCCGCGGTTTCACACGCGCAGATTTAAATCCGGGTATTCCCACGGGATAAAAAGTAACCTATGTGCTATTCCAGGCTATATTCTACCTCTGTGCCAAATTTCATCCAGATCCTTTCAGCTGTTCTGGCATGATTGTGATTGAGTAACAAACATCCAAACTTTCACATTTATTATATTAGTGGGATATCTTTGAGGATTTCTAAGCAATGTAGTCAGAGGTACGCCCAATTATGATATCTGCAATAGTCGGCATACCCTACGTGCAGTTTACAAGACCATCGCAGCTGCTCGAATACCAACTGGTTTCTTTACGATGTTTTGATTCACGTTTGGGTAAGGGATGATTCAACGATCGACGGCCCATAGTTACTACAGAGACTGACCGACTTGGAAAGTTAATATGAAAGTGAAAAAGTTACCTCGGCGGGAACTTGCTCCTTCCAATTTGGTACCGCACGATGAGTGACCATATCAATCCCAGTATCAACTTCAGGTTTCCATTTACGATGTCTACATTACCTGAAAAAAAACTATAGGTTTGAGTTTCAAAAACCTATGTAGTAGGTGCTACAGTAGGTGTAAGATATAAGAAGAGAAAGACTGTATTGGAGGTTTTTTATCTTTTTTTTGTTTAACGGCCGGACCGATTTCTAAGAAACCTAGAGTATCCACTAGGTTAATTTGCATGTGTACAAATTGCAATTGACCTATATTTACCACGCAAATGCAGGCAGTAAGTGTACTTATTAGTGTAATACAAAAGATAGTACCGATGACGTGGAAACACATAAATGTAACATAAACTACAAGTTTACAGTGATATGTGCAATAAATACAAAAATAAACTAGGAACGAATAATATTGATGGATAATGGTCTTACCAATATTGACTAATTTGACGCCGTCGTCCTCAATGGCTTGGAGAGCGGTGGTAACGTTCTCTAACTTATGGTGCTGATTGGTGGGGTTCGGGCTCCATCCTTTGAGTCTGCGACCTTGGAGCGCCTCTACCAGCGCGCAGAGCACTGTGCCGTCACGTAAATCTTCTACTAGGTCCACCACCTAGCCAATAACCGAAATGTTTATTTTAGTTCAAAAAGTTTGGACGGCATACCGTGCGTGAAGTGAGTTCCGCGTTCTAAATTCCGTTTTTTTTATATCACTATATCACTACATAATATAAAACAAAGTCGCTTTTTCTGTCCCTACATCCCTATGTCCCCATGTCCCTTTGTATGCTTAAATCTTTAAAACTACGCAACGGATTTTGATGCGGTTTTTAAATAGATAGAGTGATTCAAGAGGAAGTATAATACATGCACACAATATGTATAATACATGCATGATATGTGCACCCGTGCGAAGCAGGGGCGCGCGGGCGGATCGCTAGTAGTTGTATATATGCTGATGGAACAAGCAGTTGGCCTACCTTTAAGTCACGCACGATAGGAACGTGCCCTACGATGCACTGCCCTGCGTCGAACAACTTGAGGCATACAGATGTTAAACCTCAAGTGCCTGTAATTACACCGGCGACCACACTCTTCAAATCGAAACACAGCGTTGCTGCTTGGAGGCAGGAAAAGTCGTAGTGATAGTATTTTCCCGGACGAGCCCTTCATAAAGAGCTACTCTTACAAGTCTACTCTTCTAGTCTTTCGTTTTGTCCAATTTTAATAATGATTTAAATTTTAGAAATATAGAATAAAGGATTCTCAAGTCACTCTTTGACAGCCCTCACCGCACTGTAGAGTGTCGGTGTGTGATAGACGCTTCATTGAAAGAATTATCAACTCACAGAATGAACACATAAAAATAAGCAGCAAAACAAATAAATGACAATTATTTATACTAAAATAGTGGCTGAGATGTGTTGCAAATATTTGGCACCAACATTTTCATGTCAGTGCGAAATAAATAGTTTGATTATTGGAATTACTTTTTATATGTACAATTTTATGAAAACTTCATATAGCGTTGATCTAGGATACCTATTTTGTGATAGTCCGATTTGTTAAGACGAGTAGTCGTCTAAACTGTCCTTTAGGTCTGTTTTTAGCAAGATCAGTCAAGTTTGAGCACCGGTGGTCTAGTGGGAATGACCCCGCCTTCCGATCGTAAGGTCGCAGGTTCAAATCCGGTCGTGCACCAATGGATTTTTCTATCAAAAAATTTATGTGCGCAATGCCAGTGCTCTTAAACAGTGAAGGAAAACATCGTGAGGAAACCAGTTAGTATTCTAACAGCGGCGATGGGCTTGCAACCTGTCACGTATGGAATACTAACTACTGCAAAATGTGGGTATGTGCCAAATGTAACGTTTGGACGTACCTCTGACTACCCCCCTTAGACATCCTCAAAGAATCTTGAAGTTAGTACTTGGTACTGAGAGATCTGAAGGGATATCTACCGTGCCTGGGGATCAAAGTCGTGAAGCTGTGTTTCAGTCAAGTTTGTGACAATGAAAAAAAATCTAGACTAATATTCCAAGTTTTTTTAAGAACATGGTTGATTTAAAAACACGATTTTAAAAGTTTCTTAGTTCATAAAAAAAAACATGATTTCGTACCTTTATATTCATGGGTTTCAACGTTTCGTTCACCCAGTTCTTGAAAGTGTTAGCCTGGATCTCGACCCACAGGTCCTCATGGCCCTTTATCGCCATTCCCTTCGCAGCAGTGCCGGCTGTGCTCCTTGCAGCTAGCCCTGCCTGGGTGATCCGCCCAGCAGCGCCCTCAGCCGAGTGCGGCCTCAGGCCTTGGTGAGTCACCCGCACACCTTCCATGGTGCTTTCGTCACGAACGTGCTAAGCGACTTGTTTGTTTTTTCGCTTTCACTTTGGCACTACGCATAATTTTCATCTGTAACAGAAAGGATAATATTTTTAGGTCGGTTTTCGAAAGTATGATCAAGTCCAATATCAAAACACTTGTAAAGTGGGAAGTGGGTTAACAAACGCCATTCAACTGAAAGTTTTTAAAGAGTAGTAGTAAAGCTTTTTGTGTGCGTCTATTCTGGGGAAGTAATACCACCATGACCATTTCTGCCGCCAGCAGCGTTGCTGTGTTTCTTTTTTAAAGGGTGTGGTTGGCGAAATTACCGGCATGAGGCTTATCATCTATATGCCTCAAGGTGATAGACCCAAGGTAGTGAGTGCATCGTAGAGCAAGTTTTATCGTACGTGACTTGTTAGGTAATGCTTGTCGGTGATGGTTACCACTTAAGATCAAGGTCAACTGCTTGTTACATCAGGATGTGGGTAAAAAAAATATCCTGGTGCAGATAACATTTCTATTAAAAGATTCGTAGCAAATTATTGTGGTTTCAGTAAGGTTTGTGTGGTGTGGTTTTGTAATTCGTCTGCTGGGTACTCAGAGGACAAAAATCGTAGAAATAGGTATTCCTATTGCGGGTGTAGTTTATTTCAATTTTACGCACATAATAACCCAAAGTTAAGAATTTCCCGGAACATAAATTGTAATCAACAATGGGAAATTCTAAAATATTTTCAGTAACGTTTGGGTTCCAGTGAATTTCAATAGAATGGGGCACCAAATTAAAAATTTGGTAAATATTTAACATCGGCGCGGTAGTAGGAGGAAAATATTGCAGGATGCGATAATTGGATATTGGTAGGAGTAGGTACGTAAACAAGAGATCGATACCGCTGAAGGAAGGGGCAGCTATGTAGTGGAATTAAGACGCAGATCTTCGTTATCAGTTACACTATCACTGTCAAACCGCTTTAAACTCGCTCATTTTAATAGTTTTGAAGATATTAAATAGCTGCATACAGAATTAATATCGCAAACAACTAAAAAACTAAAGATTCGCGTTTTGCTTTAATCAACTTAAAAGTGTGATAGTACAGCGATTTCTTTACAATCACCAAACTTTTTATACCTAACACAAGCTAGCCGTGTGAAAAACTTAGCGAGTAGCTGCGAAGCTTATATTTTAGTTTTAAAGCAGATTACTTGCAATACTCTTCTGCGATGATCGATGAGTCTTCCAACCTCCCGAGCTACTTAAGTACATAAATAAATAAATGAATAAATAATGCTGGACAATCCACACAGCACTATCTAGCCCCAAAGTAAGCTATCCAAAGCTTGTGTTATGGGTACTAGATAACTGATATATTTAATACATTATATACTTACATAGATATATATTTTATTATATACATAGATATATATTTTATTATTATTATACATAGAAAAGATAAAGAATGTGTCGTACAAAGTTAATTCTCTTTCTTTATCTGTTGACCATTTCATAAAATTTTACACAAAATTAATGAGACTATTTAAATCGCTCTTAAACGGTGAAGGAAAACATCGTGAGGAAACCAGTTAGTATTCTAACAGCAGCGATGGGCTTGCAACCTGTCACGTATGGAATACTAACTACTGCAAAATGTGGGTATGTGCCAAATGTAATATTTGGATGTACCTCTGACTACCCCCCTTAGACATCCTCAAAGAATCTTGAGTTAGTACTTGGTACTGAGAGATCTGAGGGGATATCTACCGTGACTGGGGATCAAAGTCGTGAAGCTGTTTCAGTTTCAGTTTATTTAAATCGCTCCCATCATCCCACATGCTATGTGGGATTTTGCTTTACATGGCCGGCCTGTAAATGACTTGTACCTTTCATGTAAGATTCTCCTAAAAAAATAATTGATTATGTAGTTTGGTTAATACATAATTATTATATTAGATGTTTATAAGTAAGTTATGTATAGGTTTATTTAATCTTGTTTTACAATACAAAATATTAATATTATAATATTATTTTGCCACTCTATCCTTCACCTATGGGTAGGTATTTGTATTTGGTTGTTTCTGTTTTTTGTTCAAAAATGTACAGTCGAGGGAAATAACAAAATCCCTAGAATGCAAAACGAAGGCACACTTATTTGAAAAAGAAAGCAGAGCAATAAATGAAAGAAGAGACTCAAATCCCTTTGGTAATCCTCTCGAGACTTGGCAAGAAAGATTTCGACTGGATCTTAAGTCACTGTTAGAAGGGTTTTGATTACCTGTGTGGATTTTTTCTAATAAAATAATAAATGAAAATTCTTTATGTTTATATAAAATTTTGTGCCATTTCATATATTATATTAGAACAGTGTAGGCATTATTATGGACGGGATTTTAAACAACACAGGAATTACGTTCCTATCAAAGGAAATTACTCGAAACTCGAATATGTGTAGGATATTGGGAAAGGATTTCACTTTTATTAATTTAGTTTAATTTTATCAAATTTTTATTTAATTTTTCATTTCGTTTAATAACAAAGTAACGTAAATTCTGAACAGAATTTGTAGTATATTATCATAATTAATGTTTTTGTCGTGTACTTAAATGTTTTAGCAGCAATAATAAAATAACATCATGGAATTATTAATTATCTACCTATGTAGTTGTTATTATAGGCAATGATACATTCGTAATACATACATTTTATGCGTTTCCATAGTATTGTTTTGTATCACGAACGGTTTTGACGTTAGTCACGTAAACGCGCGCTATGAGCTGCCTCACCGCAACGTATGTGTGCCTATTACTATTCAGCAGGCAATGCAAAAAGTGTCTTAGAAATTTCCATTTTAATTTATTTATTTCGTGAACCTAAAACAAAGAAAACAAAATCATAAGAGAACACTGAAACTGCAGAGTATAACTTGTGTCTCAGCTTCCAGCACCCAAAGGACTGAAAAAACGATGGGCATCCATTTCGATCCAGTCAGTAGAACGATTTCTAGATCCTTAGCAACACTCTGCAGATAATAATAAGCCAAAGCTTGTGATAAGGGAACCAAATAGCTGTTATACTACATAAATATTATACTTCTTTTGTAAATACATATGTATCATAGGTATAACACCCAGACAGAGCCCATCACACAAATGTTTGTTCTCGGTGGGTATCGAACCCACGGCATACGGCACAGAAGGCAGAGCTACTACCAACTGAGCCGTGAAGGCTGTCATGATAGCTCAACTGCTTCATGTATATTGTACACATTATAACACTTGTATTTAGTATTTATTTTGAGTACATCGTGACACGTTAATATTCATGTTTTCAATCATATATTGTTAAAACAGAGTTAACGCAGACAAAATCATTATATGAACCATTATTTTCTCTCAGCTCTTGCTATAAGGTCGCCCATTGTTTTGCCTAGATTTATGCCTCTAACCTGTATTTTGTTTCTGTGTAGTGAACAATAAAGATTTATCTATCTATCTATCTATTTTACTCCTGCTCTAAATTGCTACAAAGTGTTCTGTGCTTTTGCTACGTCGCGGCGTCGTCATAGAAGACCTTGGTAATATAGTATACAAACGCTACGTTAAACAAAATGTAAACAAAAATGCATAAAATGTGGAATTTATGCTAAAAAAGGCCAAATTCCTTATAAGGTTAGTTGAATCATTTTGGTTCACGTATATTCTTTGCTAAGAATTTGAATTTCATTCTAGGAACGAAGTATAAAAGCTTAAAAATCTTGGTGAAGATAGACATACACTAAGATGTATACACAATTCGTTCGTTCAGAACTGTATGATAATTTTCATAATATTTAAAAATAATTGAATAAATCAGTTGATGATGAATTTTGAGACTGTGTAAGATTTTTCTGTAATGTCATTAAGTACGAAAGTTAAAGATTTACAAATATTCCAATTCTAAACCAGTTTATCAATCTATTCATAGGTAATAGACATTCTAAGATGTTTTAAATTTCTTATCATTGGTTTACTTTTGCATTTTTTATATTAATTTTACACTAAGAAATATGAATCCTGTCTTTAATACTGTTTTCCAAAAGCTTTAAGATTGGGTTTTTGAAGGACACGGAATGTGTATACATTTACCTACTTTAAGCAAAAAGAACACAATTTCTTGTAAGTCATTGGTATTTTATGTTTTGTCGACATTCGCTTGGGTCTGTTTTCCGGGGCAATTTCCTTCGTTTTATCCAATCTTCTCTATGCGCGGATAGTATTTTTATGTACCAAGATACATAAGTAAGTATAACGAAATTGCGTCCCTACATCTATTTTCTCTATATTTTTTATTGCATGAGCTAGGTACCAAAATATAGAGTCCATATGACTCTAGTCCATAAAGCTTCGCAATACCACTTAGTTTTCACTATGGTAGAGCCGGGTGTAAGTGGTACACAGAACAATATTTTTTAACTAATTGTAGCTACAAATAGATAGAAAGAATTTTCTTTATTGCACAAAATATAAGGATATAACATAAAAACAAACTTAAAAATACTGAGTAGGCACAATGGGTGGTCTTATCGCTAAACAGCTATATCTACCAGAAAACCGTAGCATGAGGTGGGCTCATGATATAAAGGTAGCAGGTAGTAAAGATATGAAGGTAAGATAGGAAGGTTTTTTTTTAAGAGTAAAAATTTCTTGTGTATAATCTTAGGTAGGTACTTAGAAATCTACAAGTGGGCTGATTGTTATTGAGTGTCGATGAGGTACCACCCACAGTGAGCTCATTTGAATTGTGTTATGGCTTCTAGTACCTATGTTACATCCTGGTTCCTGATGGAATTCTGAATAATGAGATTCTGTAAGTATCTCTAAATGTATCCCACATTAGGTATAACAAATAATTTTTTAAATCTATTTTCACAGTTTTTTTATAGCAATAAATAAAATAGTTAATATAAGATAAAAAAAAAAATTTTTAGTTAGTACAAATTAACCTTTAAGTACAGACGTGCCGGATTTGTTACTTGTGTACCGACGTGACGTATGCTAGACCATAGTTTTACTATAAAAAAAACAATGAATCTTTTTGTACTCATTAAAAATATTTGCTTCTAAGCATTGTTTACATATTAAAAGCTTTTTCATGGGGTCATCGATTAACAATACAGGAGATGCAAATATAAAAAATTCAAAAAAAGGTTAGTTACACTTCACTACCATACAGGTTTAGCAAGGGATTTGATGATAAATAATGAGTAGTACCTATAGCTAAAGGTTCGACATGAATGGTCATTGGAATGTGTTAGGATTTAAACAAATAGGATTGTATTTGTATGCGATACAAGTTTTCTACACAATTGCATTCACAAGCCGCCACGACCACTTAGCAGTAGCTATATTACTGGTTCTATTGAATAATAATAAAATATATAATTCTAATACTTTTAAACGAGCAATTCTTGTACATAGGTACATTTATTTATTTATAATCTGAATCTCGGAAACGCTGCAACAATTTTCATGGAAGTTTGTATGCAGCAGGTTAGATTGATCTAGCTGGGATTCAGTTTTCGAGAACGTTGTTTTTCCGCGCAGTAACTTTCGTCATTCGCGTTTTCCGCGATAATTTTGTATCAACTAGTACAATCTCTTGGTCCGGCTTCAGAGGTCCCATATAAATTTAAACAAAATTGACACATTGCTTTTTGTTATGAAAAAAACAAAGATGACGTTTTGGTTTAAGTTCCCTTCAGCATTTAGGTTGCTTTATATTTTCAGTTTATTTAAAGTCAATTTCATTATCATGTACAGTGCTGTCTTTCAATATGGTACGGAAACTACACATCTTAATGAACCTACCGTTAAAACATAACACAATGCTCTGCCACTAATATATTATTTCATGAGCTCACATACTCCCTCTAAGCCAAGCCTTGGACATGGACCGTAGGTACGTTGCCGTAATATTATACCGTTACCGTAATATTATAACGGGGGACATAATCATTTTATTAAACCATTAAACCATACACCAGTGGTCATTTGTGCTGCTTGCACTTGCATCCAAGCTTGAAGTTTAAGAGTTATACTCGTATCTCAGACAAAAAAGCTTCATATATCGTATTGAAGGAAACATCTCTGCGTTGGCATTCATTTTCTAGAACAAGTTCTTTGCGTTGGAGACTACTCCCATACAAAATTTTTGATCAAGTAGATGATGATACGAGCACAGGTCTAGGGGATCCCCCCGCCTTCCGATCGTTAGGTTACGACCTAACGATTGAAATACGATTTGAATTCGATTGGAGCACAAATTAAATTTTATCTTGAAGAAAATATGTGCTTGTCTAGGAAAACATCGTGAGTATTCCAGCAGCTGCAATGAGCTAACAATATAAAACCTAAAAACAACCCAATAACAAACCAAGTAAACCTACATCAAAATATTACATTCGGCATATACTGCAAAGTATATGCCGAAGTAATATTTGGGCGTAGGTTTACCTCTGACTCTGACTAGTCACTCACTCAGACATCCTAAAATAATTCTTTTTTTCTGTTTTTTGTAGTAGCTGACGTTGCATTGCTTCTATAGATTAATCCTTTTGCAGTTAAGTACTAGCCACTAATTATATCCTAAGTTTGTGCAAACAGAATACAAAAAGCAGGAAGATATTCGTATTGTGTGTGAACTTCACACCGCCTACGTTCGACGTGGATTGATGACATGTAAGCATTTGGTTTTGCATGGGCATTGTTTGTTTATGATTGGTAAGGGCTTTTTGTGTCGCGATGTACAACAACAAATACAGCGCAATGTTCCGATACAGCACGTTTTTGCTTTTGATTCAATTGTGATGACACTTTAATTAATTAGATTTTTAATTATGCTACCGTGCATGGTATGAAAATCTTTTTCTTTTGTTTTATGGAGTACAACAGGGATTTTTTATAATAAAACGAACCAAGGCCAACTGACTCTTCAAAATATTATCTGGGCGTCTTATAAAGCCAACGTATGTTATGAGGGCTGGAGAGCATCTATGTCAACGCATCAGCGTAGCGTCTTGGGACACTTGCTATTGAATGTCACCGATTTGGATCAGATGCGGTATCTGTAGATCGTTTGCAACGGTATGCAGATAGCTCAACCGTTTTTGTGTTGTTTCTATGTTTCACTAAGTTATATGTTAACTTTTTTTGTAATCACACCTTTTATACGATAATTTTTAAGAGGCTAATTATATTTTAATAAAAAAATAACAGGTGTCATACCGAATAGAAAAATAAAAAGAAAGCCCAGTGTCAAAAGTGACAAGGTTATTTTTTGATATTTTGGGAAGATATTTATCGTGGCCGAAGGTTGCACGTTCGGTGCACCAGACTCCAAACTGCCGAAATGAAAACCGGCTTCTATATTGTAGGTAGGTTTGGTACCTGCCTGTTCGAGCCAGGTACTAAAGATAACTTAAAATATTCTAAATGGTATGCTGTAGTCTTCATAAATATAGGTATGCTATGCAAAGGTGAAAAACGAATAAGAGTTGTGTAAAATTGTATTACTTTATTTTTTACAATCTGCGTAGCGTGCTTCGTGCTTCGCTGCCTCCAATAATCTGAGACATCCACGTAGAAAGAAACGCCCGTTGTTTATAATGTAGTGTATTCTAGTATAATCTTATAAATAAAAAAATGC
The DNA here is from genome assembly GCA_963576535.1 of Plemyria rubiginata. Taxonomy (NCBI): domain Eukaryota; kingdom Metazoa; phylum Arthropoda; class Insecta; order Lepidoptera; family Geometridae; genus Plemyria; species Plemyria rubiginata. The sequence goes on along the minus strand of OY754908.1, from coordinate 6,588,771 downwards.
TTAGACTACCTATTACCTTGTTTAAGAACACATATGACACTACTACTATACGCGCATACGGGGCGCATACTAGTTGCGCCCCGCGGTTTCACCCGCGCAGATTTAAATCCCGGTATTCCCACGGAATAAAAAGTAGCCTATGTGCTATTTCAAACTATAATCTATCTCCCTGCCAAGTTTCATCTAGATCCGTTTAGCCGTTCCGGCGTGAAAGAGTAACAAACATCCATCCTCACAAACTTTCGCGTTTATAATATTAGGAAGATGGGTTTCCCACAGTATTTTCGGTACCAAGCACTTGTATTGCAAAAATACCTACATTGTTACTTGTAACAATCTTGTAATATGGTATGATCCTTGGATCATACAAAATAACGGTAGGAAGCAAGCCGTAAGTTTGTTGCAACAGGCAACCAAAGCATAGGGCACTTTCCACGCTTTGGTCGCATGCAACTATAGCACCAAGATTCACCTAGTTTTATGACGTTTCAAAGTGAATAAACACCTTTTTACTTTGACTTTAATAGTAACTAAAATACAAATATGCGGTCGTAGCTGTCGCTCCCGAATCGGCCTTACCAGCCATTTGCGTAAAAGCCGCACTTCGCTAACAGACGCTGCTTAAATCATCTTTTAGAGATGTAAAAGGCCAATGATGATGAATAGGTAACTAAGCTTTGACTGAATGCTAAATCTTTATATCATCCAGAGCTTGTAGTTTGATTGTAGCTGGCAAGCATTCGATTGCAAAGGTACTGGCAGTTAGTACCCATAGCGCACGTTACGAAATGTTGCTCAATAAAAGATAAACGCTGTGTAGGAGCGCCTTAACCCACTCATGTGGATTAATTTACGACTTAAAAAAGTGTCTATTTTTATGCGATAAACAATAAATATCATGTGAATGTAGGATATAGGAGAGTGGACCTACTAGGTACCTACAAATGAATTTTTAAATATGTTGTCACTAGTTAGGCCACTGAAATGCTTTAAAATTTTGCACTAAGGTCTTGCAGGTGAGGTTTTTCATCGTGGGCCATCTGCTTGTTCTAACGGCAAGAAGAAAATATAGGAATAATGGGGTAAGAGGTTTTATATAGTTTACTTTTATTTTGGTCCTACACCTACAAATAAGTAACATTTACTCTAGAATCGTCGTCGTTTTACGCTCAAACGTAAATAAGTGAAGTAGGGTTATTAAAACTTAATTATCTTCATTAGGTATAGGTACCTAGTTTAAAGTTGAAAAAATTAGTAGTAAAATTATATTTATTTTCATTTTGGGAAAGTTCATCAAACATTTAACAAAACTACCGAGCCCATTAATTAAATTTAATATTTAATTTTGGCTGAAATAAAATACCAAGCTAGATTTTTTTTAGCAAAACACCTTCGCTGCGTGTCTAACTCATCAGTCTCATTAGAATCAACTCAAAAGAAATTACAAATTTGAAAACTATGCAGTTTGATACAAAATTGCACTGAAAATTTAAACTGAAAAGGCTATGAAAAGTTATGAAACCCATTCTACCATCAGTTCTTGCAATAACTATGACTTAAATCACGGGTCAAATTGAATTGATTGAATTGTAAACGAATTAAAACCCCAAATCGTATGGGTTTATGGATAAAAAAATTGATGAGGAAATTCAGTTGACGCGTATAAAAATATATGCAACGAAAATGTTTCGTTTACAATTCACTCAAATAAAACCACGCAATTTTATTGTAATAGGTACCAATCATTGTTCTTATCAAGGGTCTGTTTTGAAATAAGCTCTACGTTGGTTTGCGTAAGTAGAGCATCGAGATAATGTTATTTTAGAGCTTATTTTCTTTATCTAACTTTTGAGCAGTACTTACCTAAATACTTTTGTAATTTCTGGTACGCCTTTGTGTTAGTAACTTACCTGCAGTGCAAGTATCGTTCTTATCGATCGCTTAATTTGACATTTAGAATCGTCAAAATTAGTTAAAACTGGTTTTATCCCTTGATGAAACCATTTTTAACGAATTTTGACGATTCTAAATGTCAAATTAAGCGATCGATATAAGAACGGTACTTGCACTGCTGTTTACTTTCAGGTATGGCTCTAAAATTTTTTCCAATTTTGCCCTGTCATGGCTTAATCGCATTAATCGCTTTTTAATCACAAGAAAATTTTCTTAGGCTACACGAAAAACAGAGCAAATATGAATAAATCTACAAGTATTAACAGACACGTGTGATAGCTGTGGGTGGAGTGCGAACACATAACAGGTGATGTCATTACTTCACTTCGTAATCTTTGTCACTTTCGGCGCTGGGAGTCTCACACTCATATAAGGTCCCATGACACACTACTCTACAAACTGGAGTTATGCAAGGCAACCGGCCCTTCAGAATCATTCACTAAATCAGCTGCACCTGTTTTACAATTATATACTACCTATATATACTACCAATAAGGCAGTACTATAAAAAGCGTTGTTTACTTACTGTAGCTACGATTTGCAGGATTATCATAAATTTCGATTGCGATCATTATAATAACCGAGCTGCATATCCGCTGACTCGTAAATACCCTTGTCAGATGTTCTCCTCACTAAACTATATAACTATTCTGCGCACTGTTTTTTTTGTTCACTCGTTTACGTGCACTTCACTGGATCCTTTTGTCACCTTACTTAGTGCTATTGTTCGATATATTGTTATCGGTATTGGTAGCGAGTGGCGCGTGAGTGCGCAGGCGCGGCAAGGCACTAGCCGCGTGAGCGCCAGAGGTGTGGTGGAACTGCGGCAGGTTGCGCGAGTGCCCCTTCCCCGCACCCCCGGCCCCCGCCTCATCCCGCGCCCGCGTCAAGGCTGCCCTGCGCCCGCGCGCGCCGGCATCAGCAAGCCGCTCAGTCAGGCTGTGACGTGACGACAGCGTGCCCATTTATGTCTTTGGACATGGTTGACGGCCACTGCGGCCATATGGCGTCTGCACTCGTCGCGATTATCGTTTTTTCAATGGAATTCCGTGATTGTAGGTGGTGAATCGCACCAAAGTGTGGGAAATCATAAAGAACGTCAAAATGATTTTCTTGGCGGCGATTCTGTGGAATGTTGCGGCTTTTAACATCAAAGGCCGCTTGAAAAGTATTCCATTTTTATTGCAGCATCATTACCTGCAGGGCTGCTCAAGTCATTTGTTTGGATGTCATTCGTAGCCATAAAACTCGGTAGCAACTAAACCAGATTATCTACTATGGTGTACTTTACTACCTACGTTTCGCAAATTCTTAGTCACTTTTAGATATTTATTAAACCTTCTTACCGCTTCCATTTAGAAGTCATTTGCATGGCTAAATAAGGAAATGATCATAATAGATATCTGTGATCATATTATTAACATAGTTATGTCATGTATATTCTAAGTAACATGAATAGGTATAATTACTGACATGAATCAATATTACTACTTGGTCCTCAAGCGAATCCTTATTTGGAAACCTTTCTAGTATTAGAGCATAATGTATAATTCTGATAGTATATAAATCGTAAAATTGCAGTTTTAATATTGATGATTTTATTAATAACTTTATGAGTGCGTCTATTGTGTTAAGGGCATGTACACGTTTTTCGGCTGCCAAGCAGCGATGCTGAGTTTCGGTTTGAAGAGTGTTGTCGCCGGTGTAGGAGTCAGATGAGGCTTAATATCTGTATGCTTCAAGTTGATGGACGCAGGGCAGTGTATCCTAGGGACGTCCTTTCGTGTGAACTTATTTATGAAAAATCGTTATTGTGTACGTTATGTTGACACGGTTCAGCAAAAATATCATTTTGTTCCAAACAAATTGTAATAATATAATATAACAAAGATATGAAGTATAATAGCGGGAATCTTCACCCTAACTCATGGTTTTTATAACGTAAAGACTTCAACAGTCATAGACTTATTCATTAGTGCAGTCTTACGAGATGGTCCGTATTTTATCCAGTACTAGCGACCCGCCCGCGCGCCCCTGCTTCGCACGGGTGCACATAATCATGCATGTATTATACATATAAACCTTCCTCTTGAATCACCCTATCTATTATAAAAACCGCATCAAAATCCGTTGCGTAGTTTTAAAGATTTAAGCATACAAAGGGGCAAGGGGACATAAGGATATAGGGACAGAGAAAGCGACTTTGTTTTATATGATATAGTAGTCATGATATTTTATGATTATTTGTACTGAAAAGGAATACCTATCTAGCATATAGGTACCTTTATTTTGTAATAAATTGGACATAGACAATTATTGGTGGGTGCCCATACACGCCTTCTGAGCATGGACGGAACAGAGCATGGATTCAAGGGTCGCGCAAGGTTTAATTCGATGCGGGTTGGTCAAGCGAGACCTTTTATGTTAAAGAGAATTTTGTCGATTAGGAATTCTTTGGAACATTCATCGTTTTTGAACGGCCGAGTGACATTTTTATGAGGGTTTTATTCACCATAATTGAATAATTTTGCAATGCTCCAGGAGAATTTGGTGGATAGGTAATTGGTTTCATTAAAACTTTCCTGATCGAAGATATTTATACCAATTTGGGTAAGAATTCTGTTTTGACTAGAAATTATTGTAACTGTGTACTTACACCTTACAAAATAATAAAGGAAAATCAAAACAAAGGTAAATAAAAACTTATAAAGTTAAATGTGCGGTCTAATTGCTGAAAAGCGATCTTTTCTAGACAAAACTGAAAGCCGTGATATATAATAAAATAGTTCTGTTCTACTTATTCTAAATAATTGCTAAATAGGTCACAAAATAATGTATGTAGGTACCTATTTGCACTGAACAGAAGTACCTATACACATAATATGTTTTAAGATTTGAGGGTTCCATTATCAAAACTAATTGTAACGGAAACCTCAGCACGTCAGTTTACGCAGATGAAACATTTTGTCATTTTTTGAAAAACATTTCTACCTAAACAGACTTTTCGTTGTGTCAAACTTACAATTTGACTCGGAAATATTAAAATTCAAATTGAATTTTCATGTCTAAACAGGGCGCAGGTGAAATATACGAAGGAAAATTTTCAATAAATGAGAAATGGAATTGGTTTGCAGCTTGCGAGTTTAAAACTAGCGTAGATAGATAGATAGAAGAAAGATAGAAAATAATTTATTGCACACAATGGATATAACAAAAAATAAATTTACCGAAATTATAAACTTCATGTGTACATCCTATACCTTAAAATGTTTATAATCGTTGACATCACGTTCCAAACAAAATTCAACACTAGTTTTTGGCCACAGCTTTATACGATCGGAACTTAGACAAACATGAACCTAAGCGCTAGTTCAGACACGGCGGGAACCGCGCGATTATAGAATCGCATGAAAATCGCGCGGGTCTTATTTATATGAATTAGTTAGTAATCGTTCAGACATAACCGCGCGGTTATTCAAGCCGCGAGGTCTATAATCGCGCGGTTCCCGCCGTGTCTGAACCGTGTCTAAAACTAAACTGAGGACGCAGAGTTAACTGCTTTTTGGATATGGATGCTATTTTGGGATGAAATCCACTTTACTGGTGCAAACTGTCTGGGAGTGCAACCCTTTACTGCCGTCCGGTTCTTCTTGTCGTGTCACTGGTTTCTTTTTAAACAGTGTGGTGAAAGGATTCTGTCAGTATTACCGGAACGTTATAGCTTAGAAATATTAGTTTGTTAGAACAAGCCCACCTTAGACTACATCTTCACTTTCATCGTCAGATCGCAGCCAAACGTCTAGATATAAACAATAAACTTTATTTCCAAAGAAATTACATTAAATACAAGTATTTACAAAATGTACCAAATACATAAACAGTTAATCTATTCAGACCGTTTAAATGGTTATATTTCATTATTTCTTTTGATGCCTACTATAATATTATTATTATATTAAAGACCAGCGTTTTAATAGTGCACCAACTTCTATTATAGTCTAAAGGCCCATTTACACCATGCAAGTTTCTTGGCTGTTGCACACAATAATATTATAGCAATAATTGGCGGGCATCGTCTGTACAACATGTGTCTTTCTTGCTATAGAAGGAAATTATTGCTTTCAAGACTGTCCTTGGTATAAACAGCAAGTACAATAATTTGTTATGCAATTTTTGTATTCAATTGGATGCTCAATATTTTTATTTTTGTTTGATATTTCCATATGGCCGAAACCTTTAAACTCCGAATTCCTTTCCGAATGCTGCTAATGCAGCATTAGGTGCATCACGGTTCTTGAAATTAAATTTTCATTGTGTAGGTATCTGATAAATCTCAATAAACTTTATTAAATCAGTAAAACCGAATTCTAAAATATGAATGAAAAAAAAAATCTAAAACGTTCAACACTTGAATGAAAAATTCGCCAACGCAAATACGGGCAATACTTGAACGAACGCACCAAAAAATTGTACACGCACGTACAAGTCTGTGTTTAGACAAAGCAAGACTTGAAAGCAATAATCTCCTAAACATAATCGTATTGGTGTAAACAAAAGACAGCTGCAATTATTTCTTGTCAAGATTTGCATTCAATAATTGCATTCAACTTTTTTACTAGTATCCGCGTGTAAACAGTTGCTTGCAATTCTTGAAGGTTCAATTATTGCTCTTGTACGTATAAGAAAATGGCATCATGTAAATGGGCCTTTAGGCTGAGTGACTACAGATTTTGTTCTCCTCTCTTAGCCAACACTGTTCTTTATATTTCGCCTATGTTTTTGTGACACAATATAAACGGTTTTTTATTTAGTTTTATTTTTATTTTGAAATTATGCTCAATCAACGGTGGTACTACATAATCTGCCAGTAAAAAATACTGTAACCAAGGTTAAACATGGTTCCACAGAGGACTTCAGAAAAGGTCAGTGTATTTACGGAAGTAGTTGTACTATAAAATCAAACTAGAAAATAAAATAAAGTGAATACTGCCTTTGTCTTAAGAAAAGTTCCCAGACTTCCTACATCAGCGTTATTATGTTTAATGTCGTTCTCTACCGCGTCGGGTAACTGAATTGTGAATTGCAATTTATTGCTTTTGTGTTGTTGCTATTTAAAATTTATAAGATTAGCATACCGAGTCTGTGCCGTCTCGTCGGCGGCGTCGCACCCTTTAACTTGATTTATGCTGATGAATAGTTTTCTTCATTTTAATGGATATAATTCTGAATCTGCCTTTAGATACATAGAATATAGAAAAGGCTTTGTTACACACAACAACATAAAAAGTAGACACCATTAACCACTATGCTATGTCAAATATCATGAGTGATATTATGGCTAAACAGCTTAGCTCTATTAGACAAACGTTGCATGGAGCTAATTTATTACTAACTAGGTACTATACTACTTATTAGGTACTAGGTATAACTACATACTAGATACACTAGTATCTAGTATGTAGTTATAATTATCCCAAATATATCTTACCATATATCTTTGAAAGTCCTAAAACATAGTGCTTGAAAGGAGCCTCTTACGGCAACACTTTTTTGAACGAATAGTGTCACGACAAGAGGAAGAATTATTTTCCGAACCGTGAATTCCGTGAGCCGTATTTCAGAATTCGTGAGTCCGTCGTGAGCTGCAGTTGTTCATGCTGAGAAAAGACTGCTCCAATGAAACCTGCTCGCACAAAATAAATAAAAAGACTTATTGTACAGTTAACATCAATGTTACCTTTGTAACAGATTTTTTTAAAGAATCATTTATTATCTTCTGTATAACATATCCCGACATGAAAATTGTACGGTAAAAAAAAAACCTGTAGTAGCATTTTAAAAAGTATTATGGTTATTAACAATATTTCAAAATTAAATTAAATAAGAGTAATTTTTTTTTTCATAGAACCTAAGCCTTTTTGTAGTGCCGGTATTGGTGACAACACAGTGTGTAACACAACACAATGCATATTGAAAAATGATTGCATCTATTTTATTAGTTATTTTAGTAGTTGTATTAGTTAGTTATCTATTTTTTTGGTCTGGGTGTTTTCTATGTATAATAAAAAATATCTATCTATGTAAGTATATAATGTATTAAATATATCAGTCATCTAGTACCCATAACACAAGCTTTAGTAGCTTACTTTGGGGCTAGATAGTGCTGTGTGGATTGTCCAGCATAATTTATTTATTTATTTTTATTTATTATAAAATAAATTAATCCTGGTTATTGTATAAATTGTAGTCAGTATTTTTTTAAGTTAAATTTCGATCAGCTACTTTTAGTGCTGACTGCCCTAGCTCATGTTGTATGTTGTCCTTCTTTAGCTCCTTAGACATTCTGGGGACAAGCTGTCTTCCACTAGGGGCTACGTGATTGGCTTAAAGATTTCTGCGCTAAGTATTTCCGTGGTTGGGTACGTATTGTACTTTGAAAGGATGCTGTCATAGATTTAACGGTGCAACTGATTTTATCTGAAAAGTTGTGGCACTCAAAAATGTTTGTAAATATATTTTAGACAAGAAGTCTACTCACTGACTGATTCATCCATCATGAAAGCTTTAAAACGACTGGCCCTAGGACTTTAATTTGGCTTTTAAGTGTGTAGGCGTATAATGAAAGAACCTATTTTTAAAAATTCGCACCTGAAAATGAGTATCTCCGTATGGAAATAGTCGGGAACGAATTTACGCAAAATATCCGGGAATAATAATAATAATAATAATGCTGGACAATCCACACAGCACTATCTAGCCCCAAAGTAAGCTATTCAAAGCTTGTGTTATGGGTACTAGATAACTGATATATTTAATACAATATACTTACATAGATAGATATTTTTTATTATACATAGAAAACACCCAGACCATCGGAAAAAATTTCTGCAGATCGTACACAAATTTGTCCCAAGGCGGGAATCGAACCCGCAACCTCTAGCGTCGCAGGCAGGCTCTCGCCCGCTGCGCCACAGAGGTTGTCATTATATATAATAGACAGTAGCAAGAGACAGGGAAAACTTGGAGGAGGCTTTTACCTCATCAGGATCCAATACACCCCCCTTATATTAAATAATTAAGTCATATATTAGAAATAAGTTAACCTCAAACTCAATTTAATGTAATTTTTTTATAATGTAATAGGATAATTTGGGTTAATGTATTTCTTTAGGGTATTAGTAGTTGTTTTTATTGAGCAAGGCTCGAATAAAGCATGCTTTTAGCTCGAAAATAAACATCACTAGCCTATATTTTATTGGAAGTGGTGTGCTCTGTGAACCAGTACAAATGTTTAATTCAACGCAGAGGACACCGATCATCATGATTTTTTACAAAAAAATCATCTCGAACCATCTCTACAAAACTTGAAATACCACAAGTACATAATCCCCTCATTTTTTCAAGTTTCAGCTGACGACTTAATGAGCGGATCTTAAAGAAAAAGTGTGCCACTCCACATCTGCATAAGTAAAGTAAAAGTTTTCGAAAAACGAAGCATTCGCGATATTTTAAAGATTTCAAAAAGCAATGATGCAGCTAAAAAAGCCGTTGCCGTTGAAAAAAATAGAAGTAAAGTTTTTCATCGAATCGACTGGCAAACTGGCTGAGGGAAATTGTTTCGAAAAGGAAACTTGTTGGAGTCGGTCGTTGCACTTGAGCCGGTAATTAGTTTTGGATTGGTGGTGGCTGAAAGTGGAAGCAAAAATCACAATCCCTCCCATTATAATGGATTTAGCGAGTTGTCGGCCAGAGACGGACACTTGAATTAATGAGACTTCTCCAAATCTAGAGATAGCCGGCACTTTTTCAGGAAGTTAAAAATGAAACGCAAATCGTAGACTAATTTTGTGCCACTTTTTTGCTCCTTCTACTTATGATATCCGGGTGCTATTGAGCTAGGATTCATAAACCGAGCAAAGCTCGGTTTCCTAGCTTCTCCTCCTCCTAGCCTAGCTCAATCGGTTTATCGCACTCGAAACCTGCATACCAAACTTCATGAAAATCGTTTGAGCCGTTTCCGAGATACAGATTATTTTTATATAATACAAGAATTGCTTGCTAAAAACGCATTATTACTATTTCAGATACTACGTTGCCTGTCTGAAGTATACGTCGGAAAAAGATTGAAAGTAAATTTTACTCACCATGATTGTAAATTCCCGTAGTATTCGAATTCCTTGTAAATTCCAGACTAAAGTTTCCTTGCCAAAATAATTTATTTAAATGACAAAGAATATAATCAAGTATTTTCGTTTTCAATCTTCGATCGATCAATCGATTTCCATCAATTCTCATGATAAAACGCCGATCAAGTTCAATCGGCTTTCATTTGAGATCTATGGAACCAACGTATCGACGTCAGTTCTATACTTTGTTGTATGGGGTCTAAAACCCGTACTAACTACGAGTAAACATAATATAATCTGGAACGTTTGCTGTGAATGTGACATATCATTCACGAAATGAAACACAATAAATAGGTGAATTAGACATTACTCTTGGCAACTAAAATAGATTTGATCTGTCAGACCTATCTCTTTAGCTGTACAAAACCCGCTCTAAACACATGACGATGCGTTGCCAAAACTGTTGGCTTGCTCTGTCGAAGCATACATGAAAAACAAACTTGTGCAATAGTAGAAACAGTTACAAACGTTACCTATATGCTCCTCGACACACTGATGGATGAAAAACGCTTACCATGAAAAATTGAGAACCAGATGTACCTGCTGGTGTTGCGAAAGTGACGACGCCGGCTTCGAACCACCGCGACAGGCGTTTGTGGGATTACAGCGCCTTTGAAACCCTGCAAATCAAATAAGGCCACATTTCCATACGTGGGGAACTACTGATAACACGAAAACACGAGCGAGTGCCTATTTGCGATAGAGTGTTTTTGGTTGGTTGGTTACATTCTTTTTTGTGTTCAATTTTGTAAGAAATATCGTAGAGCTTTATGTTTTAGAGCTTTGTATTTTGCATTATGATTCCTATTATTTTTAATACTGTGACCTCTATAGGTAACATAAGCTGTTATTATATTACATTTAGATAGACAAAAGGTGCATTTTCCGAAAATTGACAGCAATTTTTTGTATTAGAAAAGTGGTTAGTGATAGTCACTTGGGTCTACGTGACCCTCACTAACCCTTGGTTATATTCATACTCAAAGGTCTTGAGTACTATACCAAAAGGCCAGAGTTACCTAATGCACGGCTCTCATAACATTTTTCCTTAGTCGGTTGTGTGATAGACAGTGCATTCACATTTGAGCTCGAACAAGGCACGTTGTCTAGAGATGTCTAGACGGTCGCTGCGGGCCGACATCGCCCACAGACTGCACACAACGATGCAGTTCGCAATTCGTCAAGAGATCGTTCTACCGAACATGCACCACTGCTTTTTGTTCACAACGTAAATAGAGAAGACAAAATGTAAAACAGCAAGCAATACGATATCTTTGATACACAGTGAGCATTATTGATAGTGGCTGTAATATACTCCGTCAAATTGTCTGCAGCTGAAACGAACTACGTTGTTAGCCGAAGATGTATTGTACGTATTTTGGATAAGTTATTTCTCGAGTGAACTCCGTTTGTTTTGTAAATATAAGGGGCAAACACTGGTGCCCCTCGACTAGTACGCTAAGGGAGGTAATAAAGGTGATACTTATGTGTATTTAACAAAGTTGCCAGCTGGTATATAATGAGATTTTAGGAGCACACCGGTAGCGTTTGGCCGTCTGCCACGAGACGGACTTAAAGAAAATTTACTGGCCACACAAAAATTTTGCTTCACTACACTACTCCTCCCTCTGCGGGGCTCACCGGTTAGATTAAAGTTTTGTTAATATGGAAAGGCGGTGCGGCGCGGCTGCGATTTCCCTAGAGATTAAAATGAACACATATATATTTTCTGATTCCGGCTGAATCCGAACTTTAAGCGGAATGGTCAGCGATGATAAGAGTTTTCAACGAGATCTATCTACCTATGTGAAATAGATCACGTAACTTAGATGTATGGGCCCGCGGTTCATGAGGGTTCCTATTGGGTTTGGGACTTATGGAATAGCTTTTCCGAAGTTGTAAAAGTTCGATTGACGCGGCTTATGGGGTTTCCCTTATCCCTTTGTAATGTTTGATCACAATTATTTGAGTGATGTTTGAATTGTTTTACGTATTATCAATTTCAGCGCAAGAATGAGCGGGGACGGCTTGTTCCAGTGATTTTTCACGCAGTCTTGTTAAACAATAAGGAGTGTTTCATGTATTATTCAAGCGTTGATCCGCGCGGGCTAAGCCTCTCGTTACGCAGCGCGCTTCACGCATCTTCTTATAGCACACCATTTGCTGAGAATTGTCTCTGCTAGCTCAAATGTATAAGTTTAGTATAAGTATATGTTTAGACCACTAAGCATCATCAACAACTGCTGTATTAATAGGTAAGAGTTTCTTTAAACTCAAAAATCGAAATACAAAATATTGGTGGACATTCTAGATTCAAACTATGCAACGCTTGTTTTATTTTTATTTAAAAACAATATACCTTTAATATATTACAACACTTATGCGGAGAATTTATTCACCGCATAAGTGTTGTAATATAATAAATCTATGTTTATAACCCAAATGTTTGCACTCGGTATAGTTTGAATCTACTGCGCAAAAGGCAGAGCTACTGCCAAACTGAGCTGTACATTAAAAAAAAATTGATTATGTTTGTAGCTCAATCTATAGGCATAACGGTTGGATATATTTTTACGAACTTATAATAAATATAGTAGAATACTTTTAGAGTAAGAAACGAGCCTTGGAAGTTCCTTACATGTAGATCTTAGCAATCTCCACTACCATGCCTGCAAAGCCACCTCAGCAGTCATCACAAAACCTATCATATTCTTCATAGCAAACCTCGTACAGCCTTCATAGCTCAGAGGGCCAACCGCGATCTCTTGAAGCATTCTTATTCTTCAATATTATCTTCAATATTAGGTACTTTACTTGTTGATCATAAAGTAAACTCTATGCAGTTGATATAAGACATTGACAGAAATGTAATATTGAAATAAGAATGCTTCAAGAGATGGTGGTACGGGCCCAGTTGGTAGTAGCCCTGCCTTCTGCACGGTGGGCCTTCTGTTTGATCCTCTCTCTCTGTCTAGGTGTACCTCTATTCTATCTCTAATACTATAAGAAAATCGAAGTCCTCACTGACTGGAAGACTGAAAAATAGACAACGCACAGCCTTAGCTGCTGCGGTCCTAGAGACGGAAATTTGAGGAGTACGTATTTCTTAGGGCGTAGAGGTGTACTAAGAAGAAATTTTCGGAGACTCAACCCCTAAAGTTGTTAAAGGATTAAAAACTTTTGCATGAAAAATAGTAGATACTCCTTGAACCTTAAATAGTCCCATAAAGAGTCTTTTGATCCCTACATTAAATAGATATAAAAAAAACCTCACCTAAACGTGAGAACGACCTATACCCTACTATTCGTAGCCCCTCTAACTAAATTCAAAGAATGATCATTCGCACGATTCTGTAGGTAGGTATCTACCGTCGTCGCAGACAAATGAAGTGACAGAGAGCGCGATAGTTTTCTCACGGGCTGGTAATTAATCAAGCGGTGCCACACGGGCTATAAATCATCGAAGCTGGACTCTAACGTGCTGTTTCGGCAGCTTTCGTTTTACCAATAGGTACCTCTGCTCTGCAACCATTGCTGATAGTATAGTATAGATATAGACTATCTCTATTTACATGCTACGAAAAAAAATTGTATTTCTCTAGTCTATAGAAAATATTTCTAAAGCAACCTTTTGATACGAGCTTAAAATACGTGTAATTGTGTAGAGGCACAGATAAGAGAATACTATACTAGGTACAGGTCAGTGCATGTATATAAATAAATAAATAAAATAAATAAATAATGCTAGACAATCCACACAGCACTATCTAGCCCCAAAGTAAGCTATTCAAAGCTTGTTATGGGTACTAGATAACTGATATATTTAATACATTATATATAGGTACCTACCATTAATTTAGCTCAAATACACTATACCTACTATACGATAGACTATAATGTACAGTAATGACAGTAATGGAGCTTGATAGTCAACTAGGGCACCTCGTGATAGGTATCTAACTAAGGTAGACTTTGCATCAATGATAGGAAAGCCAAACAATGTCTGCTCGGGTCCAGCAAATTATTAATTTTCGGTGCAATGTTGCGCCCCGCAAGCGTGAATGGGCCTCAGACGAGCGCAATGCGGTCAGCCACCGCCACGCTACGAAATGAACGCTACAAACGTTACTTTGTTAGCCTATGCGACGAAACGTACTTCGGGAACAATTTCGTTACGTTACTAGTTTCAGTTGGCAGTTAAATTGGCGAGTGGAATGATACCAGTACTTAAAGTCCGAATTTTGCCGTTTTTGGTATTTTGTCACTGTTACAGATTTATTTTATTTATTTAATACTTTATTGCACTAAAAACAGAGTACAAAAGGCGAGCTTAATGCTAGACAGCATTTTCTACCAGCCAACCTTAACAGGTAGAAGAACCTTTAGCAGTACATTATCTGTTAACAGCTGAAGAACTGTAAATTTTCATCATTAAGGTGCATACGGCGCGCCGCCGCTATCTCGGTCGCATAATTGAACATTTTTAAAGATAAAGCGAAAACAAAATTTTGATCCAAGTAAGTTTTCATAATTAAAAATGAGACTTTATATTTTTCTAATTTAGATTTAGAAAACGTCGAATCAAAAAAAAATTCTAAATATTTGTGATGCTATTGATAACAACTTAACCGATTGCGATTTTACGTACATTCAGTGGTTTTATATTTTCTAAAATTTTCAAATGTGCGAGTGAGATAGCGGTGCGCCATATGCTGCCCCTTAATGACAGTTACCAAGCTGCAGGGTAAACATGTTTCCCTTTTAAAGCATGGTGTAGTGTAGTGACGTATCGTAGGTATAAACTGCAATGTAGCCTGCAGGCAACGCGAGCCAGGTGTTTTCCGCTCCCAAACAAATAAAGTAAGTAACGATCGGGATTTTATGCTCGTCCATTACTTCAAATTCACATGTTCGTTTCACCACTGGATGAATTATAACTATTTACAATGGTAGGTACTGTCTGCTGCAGAGATTTGAGGTTCATTGAAACATCGTGATTTTTATGCGCGGTATACAATTATCTTATAGCACTAACTCAAAAGGTTAACAAAGGAGAATGTTTTTTTTACTATGAGCCCTGGTCCAAAAAATATCTGCGGTCCCCAGGCATGAACCCATTGTTGATCAACTTATTCATTTGAAGTTACTATGTGGGCAAAGACGCAACAAAATCGAACCTGAAGTTTATAAGCGGAAAGTTGCAAAGAAGGACTGCACTGATAATGCTGACTGATAATTTGCGTATATCTAGATTCTTGCATCTTTTAAACTAACCATGTGGCTCTGGGTCATACTTTAATTTTTTTAATTATTTTTTTGACAACATTCTCTTTTATACTACTCGAGACGTTTCAAAGTGATCCTTGTGATTTAAATGAATTAATAACTTTTGATTATGACTTATTATTTGTATTGACAAGAGTAAACGAGGAAAGAGCCGGAAAGATGATTGGCCATCTTGTAAGACATGACAGCTTTATAAGGAAAATAATCGAAGGAAAGATAGAAGGAAAGAGAGGCAGTGGAAGACCTAGGATAAGCTACATGAGCCAAATAAAAGCGAAGGTTGCCGTCATGTCTTATGAGGTCAAGGAGGTTGCCCTGAAAAGAAACATCTGGAGAGAAATGCATCAATTACGCCGACAAGAGCATTGCTCTTAAATTAGAAGAAGAAGATTATGACTTAACATTGATGATTGAAATGATTAATTATTTCCATAGGCCTCATGATCTGGCAAAGTTTTGGTTGAAGGTCATTACTTACAGACACAGTAACAATGAATTTACTCGTATATAATGTAGAAAAACTATTTCTAACTCAATATATTAATCATATCTGTTATTATTTGACATACCCCCGGTTTCTGAAAGCTCGATCAACACTAATCGGCTTTCAAGTCACTTGCAATCTCTATCTAATTTGAAGTAAAAGCTGATATAGCAAGTGACTTGACACCTGATTAGAGTTTATCAAGCTTTCAGAAACCGGGTGTTAACTTAGGTAATTTTATCGCAAAGATATGCCGTTTTACATTCACTAAGGCAATGTGTATTGATTTGCTAACATAGTTTTTCAAGTTTAACATAGTCAAAGCCAAAAATAACTATCTATAAAACCACAAGGACTCTAGGTGACTAGGTGCTAGTTCCACGCTACCATATGCATAAGTTGATGAATGTGAAAAGTGGCTGCGTGGCCGAGTGTATGTGAAAAGGCACTACTAATAAGGCGGATCCAATGCCCGTAGCAAAGTACTCACGCTACACTTCAACACCTAAAGATAAATTACAAACACGGCTTTAGGCTTCGCAAAAGCGTTTACAGGCACGGAGATTTTATTCAAATTGTACGCGAATAAGATAAATAGGCTATGGTTTTATTTACATAAACGGAAAAGCAAATACCTACATGCCAGATTGCAGATATTATACGCAGGTACTTTTAACAAAAAGGCAGTGTAATAAACGAGGAAGATCGTGATGTAGCAACTCGTAGCAGAAACAAATGACATTCATCGTCTTTGCGGTTTCCTCTGGCATTGGTTTATATTATAATTATAGGGCTGAGTATCTCGCTCCTCAACTTCAGACAGGAAAATTGTTGTCTTTATTTCTTAAATAGGGAATGTATAAAAATACATATTACTCGAAATGAATATTAACTACGCTATTTGGGAACCACGGCACCTTTCAAAACTCAATACATACTTACTAATTTGAACATAAATTGTAGATCAATATCCTGTGTATTGAAATTTTAAAAGGATATTTAGCCTGTACGTGTTTATTCTTCTAGATTCTAATTCTAATCTAATTGTTCTAACATTATCTAAAGGAAACACACGTGCTCAAAATTAAACCGACACTACCAAATAAGCATGCTTATTTAGATTTAAATTTATTTATTGCCAACATGTACATACATCAGTTATATTATAGCTATATATATATATTTACTAGCACGACCTGTTCACACGTGCTTTTATTGAGCAAAGCTCTAAAAAGCATGCTTTTAGCCCGAAAATAAGCACGTGTGTCAGTACCATTATACCTTTAAGTGAGCAGTTCTTGTATTTTTGTTTTGTTTTGTTTTGTAATCTGAATCTCGAAAACGGCTCCAATGATTTCCATGAAATTGATCTAGCTTGGATTCATTTTTATAAAATGTTTTTTTATGTTTTTGTGTAGCAACTGAGCAAAGCTTGGTCACACAGATAATACCTAACTATTAAATACGGAAATTCACGTTGTGCGTAGTTCAACCCACAATTGGCCAATTTATTCCGTAAAAATTTTAAATACGTTCTTAATTGGTCCCCTGTTTGCGTCACATTTAGCTCACAAAAAGTGTCTAAATAAAATTGCTTGGCTTGTGTAGCGATTCAAAACAGAGTTGTGACAAAACTCTACCGCAATTAAAAATAAACGCATCGCAGAGTTTTAGCGTTGGGTTTAGTGCGAATGTTAGTTTTATTTAAATATTTAACTAGATAATGATACTACAGTTTTTATGTGTTTTAGTTGGGCAGTGGTGCTGTTCTATTGTTTAATTTTTGTAGGTGATGGTCACCGCTTCGCATCAGGTGACACATCTAATGTGGTTCCAACTGCTTGTTCAACCCGCAAAAATTATAAAAAGCTTCAACAATATATACATATTAGCCGTTTGCCGTCAGCAATTGCGACTAGAATTGAGATTTCGGGTGCGTGTGTGTTTTCAAGGCAAGCGAGCAATTCGATATGAAGTCAGTCCATTACCGACGGGAGTGGGCAGTGAGCCCACCACGATGGAAATGCCGCCGATTTGTCCGCCGAGCCTCCGCGTTCCACTAAGCTAATGAGCCTTTAGATAGAGGTACGGAAATCATTTCTCTTTGTCGCCCGAAATTTTCCGATACGCTACTTTAGTTCGATGTTGTTTTTAGTTTCGTAGCACTTCGTAGCAGTCCGTAGCGTTCCATATCCTCGACTTGCTCTGAAAAGTAAGCGCGGATAATGTCAAATGACAAGAGGGTTTTATTGTCCACGTTGGTATCTATAACCTACGTTGCGTACCTATAACTTACTAATGAAAATATAAACTTATAGGAAAATTCCAGCAATACATTGATGCTAATAAGGCTAATATCGAAACAAAGTAACGCTATCCGTGAGACACGAATACTTTTGTCTTTGTTTTTGATAATTCTAATGTAGAGACGTAGATAATTTTGTCTGCATAGCTATCTATGATTTTTATAGAATCACTAAAATCCTATTATTATTGGAAACAAATATTTTGATAACCTTTTGCCAAATCAGTGACAATACTGTAGCGTTTTCCGAAAGGCACTTGTTTTTTAAGAACACTAATTTAATAACTCAGATGGGCGTGGTGATCCAATTTATACGCGTTACTATAGATTTTTTAGATGACTGGTACAGATCAATTTAATTCAGGTGATTAAACAACATAATAGGTAGTTACTTAATTGGTAGTTTAGGTAGGAGTGATGTCAATACCTACTTTCCTGTAAATTTTTAGTTTTTAATTGGTTTTCATAAGTGCCAGGTTGCTAGCCTATCGCCACTAATAGAAAACAAACTGGTTTCTTCACTGTATTATTTTTACCGATTAAAAGCACAGGTATTATGCACACACATTTTTCAATGAGAAAAATGTGTAAGTAGGTACACAACTTTGGATTCGAACCTTACGACCAAAAGACGGCGTCGATCCCACTAGACCAACGGTGCTCATAAATTCTGTAGGATGAAAATGTCCAGTCGGGAGACAAAAGCTCATGAGGCTTACAAAGTCTCTCCCATTATTTATGTTCGAAGGTGGGGGAATCTCTTTTTGATGAAATTGAATTTGTGCGTCTTTGGAATTGAACTTCAATAAAAAGGTTTGCAATGCTTGTAAAGAAAGTTATGGGCTTTCTGAATTATTTTTTAGAGTAGTGCGGTTAATCACTATTAATAAACACCGCTTAGCTTACTTAACATTTTAATTTTGAAAACTTATTCGCTGCCTATGTACTTGCTACACGAAATCTTTTTTAAATAAAAGAAATAAGTTCTAACAAAATAATAAATCCATTTTCAGCATGTAATTAGGCATCAATTTTTTTACGACTTAAACAGAGATTGAAAGAAATGAAGCCCAGTATTTTCCGCATAAAGTAATCAAAGTAACAGAAAGTATAAAACTTGCATTCAAGCATGACGATTGAAAGATAAAGCATCGATCCTTTGTGAGAAAACTACTCACCTCGCTGTGGATTCCTGGAATAGTACCCCATCAAGAATTTCCAGAATAAGAGCAGGAATCATATTTATTGTATAACTTGTATTGTAATATTATTTTATGTAACGGACCTACCTATGTCAGAAAATAATCTTAATCAATGATTCATCAAAGAATCTTAAATACTTGGTAAATTATGAGATCTCAGAGACAACTACCTTGCCTATTTTCGTTTTATCCTTCCGTTATGATATCCTTCTGCATGATTCATTGGAAGTTCAGATCTGTGTGGTGAAAGGAGTAAGTGTAAGGAGTAAGTGCGTCTCAAAGGAGCTCCTTTTGCGCACTGAGCTGTGAGGGCTGCGAACGGTAGCTAGTTTTAAAATGCTCATAGCAACAAATGTATTTCTTATATTTTATTTGTTTCACATATGTCAGTTATAATATATTGTAACTGACATATGTGATTGGATCATCAGAAATAGAGAGTTCTTTCCTCGGAGGGACCCACGTCGCCTGTTACCTACAGGTTTTTATTATCTTGTCTATCGAATAATATTGATGGATTTGCTAACGAGTTTTGAATTGGATTTCCTTGTTGGGTGTGGACAGAAAAAGCTTTCATGTTAAAAATACAGACGAAGAAAAATCCAAAAACACAGATCAGGGTGTGGTTTAATTATTTAACGATAAAATTAGAGGACCAAGTCAATTTACTTTACCTTCATGCTTTAAAAAAATGTGTTTTATTGTATATAGAACACAGTTTCAGTGGAAACCAGCATGTTGTAAAACCTTTTGAGGCCCACTCAAAATCCTTTCAGCACACTGTTTCGAAAGAAACTTATTGATACAACGAGAACAAGAAGTGTCGAGCTCAGAGACCTAAATTATTCATTTATTAGGATCGCCAGGAGATAATACACAAAACTTAATACACAAAACTTAACAAATAGACACAAACAAAATAAACATCCTGACCCGTGATTATCACAACCACAATCAATTTAAAAGAAAAGTAGTCGAAGGAAGCCAAACATCGCATTTAAGACTTTTCGATGCTAGAATAATCAATTTTTTATCCATCTTTTTTTTTTTTTTTTTTTTATTTAAAAACTTTCACACAAAAATACGACAATTGCCGGATTTTAGTTTGGATTTAGGGGCCCTCGCAGTTGACCACTAGATAATAATATAATTACGATACTTATTACAGAGAAAATACTGAAATGTCAAGTAAATGTTTGTTTTAGGTTTACTAAACTTACCTAAAAACAAAAATGCGATGCACAAGCGTAACCCGAATTTAAAATTAACGCTATTACTGAAAGCGCTTCTGAAAATAACTCTAAATGTATGGGGAATGGTGTCAGTGCAGGCTCCATGTGGTATAGATAAGTGAGGCGAAGCGAGCAGAATGCAGACGAATGATATTTCTTCAGAGGCGGGATTAAGGCAGTTTCCGTAACTATACATATTCATGCTAGCTATAGAATAAACAATTAGTCGTGCTTGTCCGGAATTCAGAATGGAACTCATTGTTATAAATACAAGGAAGATTAAAAAAGTGTTTTTCACGAATATTTTATTAGTAGGTAATGTGTTATCAGTGCTGTAGTTTCAAGCATTTAAAAAAATCTTTTTTAAATGATGGCTTCTTGAACATGTTCGGTCCCAGAGAGCCAGCCTTTTGTCTAACGATCCAGGTTTATGAACGATAACAATAGGCACCTACTCTATTTCGATCGGAACAATAAAAAATAAACTAAGAGAACGAGTAAAGAAAAAGTAAGAAAGCGGCCACTCATGAAAAGAAACTGACTATCACAATAAAAATAAAAGAGTCATACAGCCTCTACTTAAATAAATGGTATGTGACTCATGTGACGCAGAATCAAAAGTGTTGCAATCACTGTGTAATAAACAGTGGTTGCAATACAAAAGTAGTTTCCAGTGACGTTTTTTTGACAGCACCTACTATTATTTATAATGCTTTGAAACGAGCGATTCTTGTACGTATTTAGATATTTTAGAATATCGGAAACGGCCCAACGATTTTCATGAAATTTAGTATGCAGGAGAATTCGGGGGCGATAAATATAGCTAGGATTCATTTTTAGTTTTTTTTTTAAATTTTAATTCAGGCAGTGAAAAACAAACATAACTGCAAAATATTGGTCTTCCTAACATCTATTGGCGAGTAATAAGACGAGTACTATTATTTTTTAAGCTACTGAAGTAGATAACCTGACGACCTCAGTGGCGCACCGTGCGAGAGTCCGCCTGCGACGCAAGAGGTTCGATTCCCGCCTCGGAACAAATTTGTGTACGATCTGCAGAAATTTGTTCCGTTGGTCTGGGTGTTTATGTATAGTAAAAAATATCTATCTATGTAAGTATATAATGTGTTAAATATATTAGTCATCTTAGTACCCATAACACAAGCTTTGAGTAGCTTACTTTGGGGCTAGATGATGCTGTGTGGATTGTCCTGCATTATTATATTATATTTATATTATATATAAAATAAAATCAATAAAATAAATAATGCTGGACAATCCACACAGCACTATCTAGCCCCAAAGTAAGCTATTCAAAGCTTGTGTTATGGGTACTAGATAACTGATATATTTAATACATTATATACTTACATAGATAGATATTTTTTATTATGCATAGAAAACACCCAGACCATGGCATTGTTAAGCGATCGAGCAAAGCTCGGTCACTCAGATATTAATTATTATCGGTATTGGGTACTAATAGGAACCTACATATTATGTAGTGTATGCTATAGTCATAACTATAACATCAGAAGTGAAGTTCGTACCCATTTAAAATAGTGTATTCAGAGACGAAAACACTGAGTAGAATATCGAGTAGAATAAAACAAAGTCACATGAAAACGGATTGCGCGTTGGTCGTAATAAAATATTTAAGCAGGAAAGGAATCCCAGTAACCTCACAAAGCAAGTATAGTCTCACAACTTCTTTTTTCTATTCATTGGCGTTTTTATGGTACCTATTCACTCTTTTAAAGTTACTAATAGAGAGTGAATATCTTTTTAGTATTTTGTATGCTAAGAATTAGCTAATAAAGCTAGAATTATATTGGCAATATTTATAGCAATTTTACTGACAGTAGTAGTAGATTCGGGGAAGGGGAGACCTTGGGTGGGGGTCGAGAGAGAATAGGGCATACTGAACCCCTGTTTATTTTGGTCAAACTATAACTTGAGAACGGCTTTACCGATATCATTCATCTTTTAATTTAATGGTTTCTAATACGTACTTCGTAAAACGTATCTTATATTTACAAAATTAAGGAAATCGACCAATATCATTTTCCCACTGGGACTTTTTATCTTTAACTAGCAATTTTAAACCTAAATTGCTAAATGGCCTTCTAGATGCGAACACAGCATTCCATCTCTCAAGTAATGTTTTCCATTACTAGAGAGATGGAATTCCAATTCTAAGAGAAAAATCCGTGTATGCACGAGATTTAGAGTAGATAGTTTTTTTAGATTGCGTAAATGTGGAAGTAGTAAAAAACAGTAACTTGTATTATCATTATCTTTTTATTAACAATAAAATGAATCGTGTGCGATACATAATTGTTTCCAATATGATTATCTGCACAAGCCTGTGTCAGTATATATCGAACCTCATTCCAACTCTTTCGTTCCCAAACATTTGAAGGTACTCGCAAAGAAACAGCACTTATAATATTGTATGATAGTTACAAAAGGAAATACAACGCTTGGTCGCCGACATCGGCTGCGATTGCGAGCCCTCGTACAAACCTATATAATACAAAGCACTTGTCTCGTCTTCATAAATATAATTATTCAATTGCATAATGCATCTCTCTTATGTTTTATAATCGAGAAATCGTAAGAAGAAAATTTATGGAATTATAATAACAATAAATAAATATTTTATTTACAGTTCAAAAATTTTATCGCCTATCTATTTTCTTTGGGCGTTTATATAGGAAACAAACTGATGTAATTAAAGACGTGATTAAATTAACTAATTTATAACTCATTCGAGAGTGTAAATTAGTAACAAACTACAGTCCGGCTTCTTTAACGAATAATAATTCACACAGTTTATAGTTATAGTGTGAGTGTGAATATATTAACACACAGTTTCTAGCTATTTGTATACACCCATATTTTGTAAATACAAGAAAAAATAAGGACTGTTTCAGCTGAGGCTACTAATGATATTAGCATGACCAAAATTTTTTTTTACTTTTTTGTGTTTTATTTTTTTAGCCAAACACCAATTTTCAGGTCAACTTCATTCGCAATGCGTACAAGGTTTACTTGTGAAGTATTTTGAGAACAGTTTTTGTGCGGCATTTGTCGCGTATTTGGCTAAAAGAAAACCTCCATAACTTGGTGGTAGATAGAGATTTAAAAGTTCAGACGGCGGCGCTACTATCATAAATAGCCTCTGATGAAACGGTCCTTAATTTTTTTCTGGAAGTTACAAAATAGTGGTGTAGAAATGAAACACAAATGCCTACGTCTTCTATCCACTTTCACGATACACCGCATTTGTCTCCTTGCTTGTAAAATAAATCTTCAATGAAAACAGCTTATAAACACGTATCATAGATTCGAATATTTACAATTCTCTTATTCAACTTCTCCTTTTTAACATCTCACGATTTGGTACAATCTTACAATTACTGTAGGTTTTATTGAAATTAATCGCTTTAAAATAAACATTGGCAGATAAACTTATGGAAGCTTTCACTATTATGTAAGGAGATTACCAATTTTCGAAAAGGAACAAAAAATTATTGATTTTATATAAAGGGTGTAAGTACAAAACATTATTTTAGATGATTGTCGTTATATCAGAACAATCTTAAACCTTAAATTTTATTTGGCAGTAGTGAACTTCATTTTCTAATGACGTCAGTGCCCAATTTACTCTACAATTCTTACATTTATAGATCAATAAATTTAATTAAAACAATGACGAACTTCCTTTAACTGATAATTACGTCCATGACACGAGCTGAAGTATTTCAGTATCGTACACAATTACTTTTAATACAATTAACACAATGTACATTTGGTATGAAATGACGTTTATGATTGAATTTATTCTTCCCTAGACTGTCCATAAACCAACAAAAATGGGTAAATAATATTATTATAAAATGGATTATAATTTAATGGTTTAAGTCTTCCGGGATATTATGATAATTAAAGCTCAAATTTGATGGATAAGGAAATACCCATCTCATTTAAAAAGTCACAACATAAAATCTTATCAATAGAACAATTTGGCCGTCATTTGGCACTATCGTATCAGTAACTCTATCCACTGATCATACACGATAAACGTAAACATTTTTGTACACATTTCAAGATAATACCAAACATCACGTCATTCAAAGTTCTGTAAACATCAGCAAAAGTAATAAACAATACTCTACATTTCAATTCATAGAATCGATGAACATAATCGGTAGTACGAATAAGGTTACACCTAGGTACAAGCTACGTAACGAAAAACCCTTTCAGGGCGAAATGCGCAAACTGAAAGGTGAACTTTTACATTACCTCGTCACCCACTCTTCCTAAACACTCGATGTATCTAAACTTCTTTATAATTTAAAGATAATATTGTCTTTTCTTAATCTCACTCCACGACACTCGTCAAATATTAGCGAGTCGTATATACTACGTATATATAAATTTGATAAAGTTAATTCGTGTTTAAATATACCATAATAATACTCGTAAAAACACTAATCACTGTCCGAAGTCCAGAGCGTTACCGTGACCACTTTCGCACAACACCGTACCACTTTATGTGAAGTCAAGGATAGTCAGAATACTTCATATTTTATAGGATGGTTTGCACCCAGCGCTGCGCCGGTGAGAGTCAGTAGACCAGAGAGAGTCGGTTGAGATGCGGGTGCGGCGGAGGGGGAGGCAGTGCGGGGAGCGAAGCGCGCTGCTAGATGATGCTCTCGCGGTTTCGCTCGTTGTCCTCCTGCGAGCTAAGCGAACTACCGCCGCATATCTGCATCTCTATCTCTTGCAGCCTGTTGGATATGGACTTACGCTATAACGGGTCGTATCCTAGCTTGCCGGGGGTCAAGTTAAATCAATAGTTTTTATAGAAATGTATTAAACTTTAAGGCCCTTATTCCATATTTCATAATGGTGTTTGAGCGCGACAATAGCTTATCAGACCGATAGGTCTGTTCCTGTGTCTTTTCGTTGGCATAAAAGTGACAGTGTCAGTGACAACAATACTCTAAGCTGCTATAAAATGGCAGGGATTATGATTAAGAGGGTAGTAATTTACTCGTGTCGTTATTGTGCGAAGGTAGAAGCTACCTTTGGTCCACTTCCCACTGTTGTTGGCTGAGCTTGGCCGACATGGCTGCGTTCTCCGTTTCGACCGTGTAGAGCCGCTCTCGGAGCCGCTTGATCTCGCACTCGAGCGCGTCGTGCTCGACGACGTGCGGGCTGGGCCGCGCGCCGCTGCCGCCGGCGGCGCTGGAGCGCGCGCTCGACGCCAGCGATGCCACCGGGGACGCCACGCGGTGAGGACTTACTGACAAACTGCAACAACAACGAAAGTTCGCTACACCACACATTTGCCTGACCAAAGATTCACCGAAAGCGTAACTCATGAAATAGAAAAGACTATGCCGTAGGATAAACATTAAACAAGTAACATAGATTATGAGTATTAAAGCTCTTTGTAAAGGGCTTGTCCGGGGAAGTACCACCACCACGCCTTTTTCTACCGCCAAGCAGCAACGCTGTGTTTCGGTCTTAAGTGTGTGGTCGCCGGTGTAATTACAGGAACATGAGGCTAAACATCTTTACGCCTTAAGTTGATAGACGCTGGGCAGTGCATCGTAGGGCACGTATCTATATAGTGTGTGACGAGGCAATGCTTGTTATAGGTGATGGTTACCACTTAACATCAGTCGGCCATCTGCTCGTTCCATCAGCCAGTTGTATAAAAAACATGATTAATGATTGGGGTTTTGGCAAATGAAGGTTATGATTGCATAATCTGGATACTAACTGCAGAACGAATGATCAAAGTTCTGGTATAGGAGACGCACCGTAGGACCTATGGTCCTAGTGGGATATCTATTTCCGTACAGGTTGTCTTCAAGATTGAGTGATCAGGCCAGCTTTATGCAGTTGGTTACCTATGTATGTGGTAGGGAGGCAGGTGTGAGGGGAGCGCATGCGGCGGCGCCAGCGAGGACTGAGGTCGCAGCTCCTCGCTGGGAAGGCACGCGTGCCGGCCGGCTGGGGGGCGTGGGTATGGTGGCCGGATCTGCGACAACTCCTCCGTGGACCCGCGATCATCCGTCTTCTGCCCTGTGGATTGCCGTATTATAGCAGCGGTCTATTACCTATATAGCTGGTCCCGGAAGGAAGGCGGGTGTGAGGGGTGCACCGGCGGCGGCGCCGGCGCTGATAGCAGCTCCATCTCCTCGATAGAAATACGCCCGGACGTCTCCACGAGCCCGGGCGTCGACTGGCAGCGACCCATTGCCACTGCACCCAAAAGAAAAGCAACATAAACAAAAAATACAAGCGGTACGTGTACGAAACATCTATACGGCGCGACGTGGCGCGGCGACCTCCCAAGTGAATGCCATTTTTATAGCCGGATTTCCGAGAGTCCCGGGAGAACTTCCAAGTGGGTAAAATTATTATTGTCTTATTGCACAGTGCAGGCTATGATTTTTCTAGAATCATAAAAATCTACAAACTAATAAATGTTGTTCTAATATCACTCATGTTTACAGCTAACTACTAATTGTTATTATAAGTACCTACTAGTGAAAGCTTTTTATTTACTCGACACATCGAATACACAAATGAAACTAACCTTTTTCGAGTGGCGCTTTCTTATACTTCTCAAGTCTCTTGACGGCGATTGCTTCTAGACGCACCCTGGCGGCGGGGTACTCCTTGAGCACGTCCCACATATCCGTCTTGCTGAGCACGAACAGGTCCGAGTATCCAACGGAGCGCACCGATGCTGTCCGCCGGTTTCCTGTCGACGTGTCATCCACACACTCCGTGCCAACCGGTGCTCGGTCTGAGCTGACTCCATGGACCGTTCCGACTCTTACGCGTCGACACTCGCAGAGTCGGAAAGAACCATTGTACGACTACGGGAAAGACCGAAGCACCGGCGGCATGGCACTTTTTAAAGAAGGTCAAAGAAGCTCTTAATCGAATCTTGCAAAGAGAGACATCACGCTAGGATTCAAACGGGGACACTAACGTTCAATCAAATATAAAGAAGCCATGACTATGGGGCAATTGATAATCCAACTCATAACAAATGTAAAGCTTTAAAGTAGATAGAGTAAAATTAAACAAAATCTATTGTAATGTTAGTTATGAAACCTGTAAAAGAACTAAGCAGTTCTACGAGTGAAGGTAGCGCAGGGATTGAGTCAGATTCTCAAAGATAATTATTGTAAGAAAAACCGATGACACAAAATCTTAGAAGTAAGTAGGTACGCGGGGACGCTTAAAAATAGGGGATACATGCACCAAGAGGTCACGCCAAAAATAACAAGAAATACTCGGGAAGGATGCAAAGCGATCGGGGACACTGCCTTCAATACATCCAAAGGAGATAAAACAGAACGCAAACAAAATAACATGACATTCAAGACGCTACGATTCCTGGAGGATCTAAAATCAAGCGACAGAAATGTATCTCGAAATATAAGTATGTAAAGCTTACCACAAGTTCATGGTAGTTCAAGTTACGTTTAAAAAGAAAAGTTGTTTGAAGAAAATTGTGAAACAAATTGATACATTATTAAATATTAGAAATGCGAAATATTGATACAGTTACAGAGAGAAATGTCCAAGCGTTCCCTTAAAATATGTTACACAAACCAGTTACCAGTCCCTCACCCAGACTGCTTTAGGTGCATTACGAAGTAGAGTCGAAAAGTGGCATGTGAGACTTCGCCACAGCCAGCCCTGAGTGAGGAATGGTAAAGCCAGGTTATGTCGTCTCAAAACCTGTTGGAAGCGTCGTGGCCGCCCCCTCGGCCCTGATTGCAGCGTCGCCTCGACATGTTTGCTTTTCAAAACTTTTACAAGAAAAATAAAATAGAATAATAATGGCGTGGCGTCTCGGGCCGTGGAGATATTTACCAAGTTGTTTACCTGCCGTGCCCATGTTCAATATTGAAATTTCGCCAAAATAAGAACCCGCTTTTAATGTTGCTAGTACTGTCTTGCCGTTGTCTCCTACCACCTGCAGCTTCCCTCGATTCACTATGTACATCTCCTTTCCGACTTCACCTGGGAAATACATTACACATTGAGGATATGACCAGCTAAAAGCTCTTTTAAAATACGTACAGAAATATGAGCATTACCTTTCCGGCAGATGTAGTCCCCAGGCGAGAACAGTACCGGCCGTAGCCTCAGAACCAACTCACACAAAAACCCCGCTTCCGTGTTTTGGAAGATCTCCACCCTGTAAAACATTACCATAAATTACTTATGAATCAGCGGTGGCGGTCATTCTTAAAGTACAGTATCACCTGTACTTACAGTTTCAAAAAAGTTCGCTAAAAGCAAGGTAGGTACAGCTGAAAAACAGAAACACTCGGAAGAGCCATTTGGCGACAAAAATTTACGGATCGTATAAACGAACACTTATGCATAATTCATGGAAGTAAAAAGCGAATGTTTCTCTTTTTAATTATACAACACGGGATATTAAGCTTGAACTGCCACGCTGCATTAATGTGGCCGAATGACTAAGTATACCTACACAAACAATGGAAAGTATTCCTTGTATTTGCATTTCGTTTTGATGAATACTGAGTTGCTCTGTCAAACTCTCAAACTCTTCAAAAGTTTTTATGGAAATAAGTCACGAGCTGGCAGATGGTCCACATAAAGTTCAATTTACTTTCCAATATCGCTGCGATGGACTTGGGCTACGTGCTACGTGACATTTTACATCGCAGACACGTGATAAAATGCAGTTGTTTTCTTTGATAGCAATTCACGACAACCAAATTAGATGTCACTATTATTTAGCAATTTATATCGGGTTAAGGTTAGAAGTTTCTTAGGAAATGTCGGTACATTGAGACTAAATGTAAATCACATTAGAAGCAGATGTTCGGATGCCCTTCTAATGTGCCTGATCCACTGAGAAGTTCATTATCCTCAAAGTTTCGTACAGTCTGTCCTTTATCATTGTCGCTGGCAATGATTACAGTCTTCAGTCTAGGCTATTCCGTCTCTAGACGTGAAACGGAATGTTTAACGAACTTTTGAGAGAGCTTGATTGGTCAGCATCATTGTGGGTATGTGTGTGAATAACAATTCTGTCAATAGGAACTGTTTACGATCTGTAAACAGTTGACAGAAGGTTCTCGGTAGGTTGAAGACGATCATCATCATCATCAACCTATATAAGTCCACTCTGCTGGACGTAGGTCTCTCCCAAGACATGCCACCAAACCCGGTCTTCGGCTTGAAAACTAAGTTATTTGTTTATTACAACTATGTACGTTACGTCTATACGTATTGGTTCGTACTAACAGACATTGATAAATTAGCCAAGGAATTTGTATTAAATCATTGTGTAATATTTAAAAAAGTAATATGAGAGTGAATAAAGCAAAAGAGGTATGTCAGGATCGTAGCAAGTGGAAATCCGTGGTCTCTGCCTACCCCTATGGGAAATAGGCGTGATATTATGTATGTATGTAAAAAGTAACCTTCAAACATTATAAAACTTTTACGATTTAATTTTCGATGGATGGATATTGTTGAACGAAATTCCACAAACATAGCTAGAACTATAAAAATATAAATACATATTCGCTGTTCCGTAGCTAGAACTGTCTTATTAAGTCCATGATTTCTGGCAAATAATTGAAGGGAAATTGAAGCTTCCGTTTTGGATACACCTGAATAGAAATGACTCAACATTTCTTGAACGCGAATAGTTTTAAATTCTCCAGTAGCGAACTAGAATTCCAGTAAACAAAATGTTCAGCTAGACTTCCTACACAATGTTTTGTTTAGACTGTTAGTTAACATTCGTGTACTCAGCAATATTTTATAGGAGTATCATAAATGTGTTTCATAACAGTGGAATGAACATAATATTTTCAACGAACATGTATTATATTCTCTATGTTGGTCGTAAATCATAAAAATCTAGAACGATATAATTTATATATTCTTCAAAAACTACATCGTGGACCTAGTTATATTTTAACTGGAGCTCACGCTGCTGCCTATTATCCGTGGCTCATATAGCTGCAGCCTAGAATTTCGTAGTTTATAAGACGTATTAACCAGACCTGACTATCCCATTAGCTAGGTATGTTTTTAAAAAATACATACTGATTTTGTACAGGACAAAGCCAACTACAAACTTACTGTACTGTACTCTATGGATCTCCTTTAATTTCAATTGGTTGTTGCCAATACCTAAAAGATGGCATAGTTACAGACACGAATGTCAATTCGGATTAGCATATTTATTTACTAAATCTGTAATCTTTCTTCTATATATAATACATATGAATTGCTGTTCGTTAGTCTCGCCAAATCTCGAGAACGGCTGATCCGATTTGGCAAATTTTGGCCTTGAGTTATTTGTGTAAGTCCAGAGAAGGTTAAAAAGGTGAATAAACATGAAAATGCTCGGAATTATCGATTGAGGCAGCACGAAGTCTGCCGGGTCAGCTTGTTAAGAAATAATTAGGGACTGTTTACGTGGTAATTTTGGTTTGATAGTATTGTTCCACTTAACATACTGATAGGTTTAGTGATATTTTACCTCTTAAGAGTGTCTAAGTGTACATTAATAGCTATTTCCGCCTTCAGCTTATCCGGCAGGCAAGAGACCGCCTTCTCCTCGTCGGAACACTTCTGCGTGAGCCACAGGTAGTCGAACCACTTGATCACCTTCACTTGCAAGTGGCTCGGTACTCTTCGCATGCGCATGTATGTCTTCACGCCATCCAGTTTCGCTATAACAAATAAAGCAACATACTAATATTATAAATGTGGATGTAAATTTGTTTGTTACGCTCTTACGCGAAAACTACTAAACCACTTATCATGAAACTTTGTACACATATTCTTGGAGGTATTAGAAATAACTTAAGATACTTTTTATTCCGTGGGAATACCGGGATTTAAAACTACGAGGGTTAAACCGCGGGCCCAGCTAGTAAATCATTAACTATTACAAAAATATTATATAAGAAAGCACCTGGAGCTTTATTTACGTCCTTGCATCGTGGTATAATTTTAATCCAATCAGCTCATGCAAAAATAATTACTCAGCAAAGCGTTGATAGTTTTGGTTATAACTTATTAAAAGTCGAGTTTCAAAAGCTCCAAATGAAGTAGGTGCCTCATGGCGAATGCTGTCTGAAAACGTAAATGTCAGCATCGTTTGGTTCACCACGGACTGTTCGGCCAGTGCTGTTTCACTATTAACTTTATTTTACTCAAGTGCTTTTGAACGTAAGCCAACGTGAAACTCGCAACCAAGCTACATTTTTCAACGTCCACACCTTTCTCCGGATGTACATTTTAACACAATTTATCATTTTGCTATGAAGTTTCTTGCGACAAAATGAATTTATATTGTTTTGTAAATCGCACTTAATCTCACCTGTCGTCGGATAAGTTAAGTTAGGCTAAGTAGGGCGCCTCGTGTGTCTCGCTAACTTAACGTTCACGAGGAATAATTGCAATCTCAAGTTTGCCAAAACAGTACCTATAGGGCTTGCTTCCAATGGCAGTGGCAAGGAAAGTTTCATGTTAAATTAACTAACAGTCGTACCTATTAGGTAACATAACTAGGTGAAGCTTGCTATACAACACAGGCAATTTCGAATTACAGCTTGCATAGTTGATTATGTAACTATACAAGTTAATTTTATATAACGCTTTTGCTTGCTAACTGTTTTATGAAAAAGGCAAAACTACTAGCAATGGGGCTGTGAGAGCTGTCATTGTATCTACCGTGTCTGAAGATCATGTTCTAGGCTTTGGTCGCGACGAACTGGCGGTAGATTCACCTAGTATATACGACGTTTCTAAGTGATACCTGTGATTGTACTGAATAAAGACCGTTTTGATTTTCTACCGAGAGCACCGGTGGTCTAGTGGGAGTGACCCCGCCTTCCGATCGTAATGTCGCAGGTTCGAATCCGGTCGTGCACCAATGGATTTTTTTATCGAAAAATTTATGTGCGCAATGCCAGTGCTCTTAAACGGTGAAGGAAAACATCGTGAGGAAACCAGTTAGTATTCTAACAGCGGCGATGGGCTTGCAACCTGTCACGTATGGAATACTAACTACTGCAAAATGTGGGTATGTGCCAAAAGTAATGTTTGGACGTACCTCTGACTACCCCCTTAGACATCCTCAAAGAATCTTGAATTAGTACCTACTTGGTACTGGGAGATCTGAAGGGATATATCTACCGTGCCTGGGGATCAAAGTCGTGAAGCTGTTTCAGTTTTTCAGTTTTTTGATTTTCTACAAAGTCGTGAAGCTGTTACTGTAGTTAATCGTGTAATCAGCCCAAGCGACTGAAGTTACCATCGAAAACAGCTAATAAATAAATAAATAAATAATGCTGGACAATCCACACAGCACCATCTAGCCCCAAAGTAAGCTACTCAAAGCTTGTGTTATGGGTACTAGATGACTGATATATTTAATACATTATATACTATAGTGAACCGTTCGGCTCGTACAGCTAACGCGGAAACTTGCAACATATTACACAACTTCGTTAAGCCGGCTGAAAGGTTACCAACTAAGTTACAATGAAATGAACTTTCGACCCCTGTAAAGCGAGAGTACGTTATTTTACATGGCTTGTCAGATTGTTAGAGTAATATTTTTTTTTGAAATCCTGAATAAAAATATAAAATCTAAAAACAGCTTCATGACTTTGTAGAAAATCAAAATCAAAACGGTCTTTGTTCAGTACAATCACAGGGATCACTTTGAAACGTCTTATATACTACTAGCTGGTACCCGCGACTTCGTCTGCGTACTTTTAATCTCTTCATCTCTTTTTTTAGCAATAAAAGGTAGCCTACGTTCTTTCTCAGGGTCTAAAAATTGTCTGTGCCAAATTTCATCAAAATTGGTTGAGAGGTTTAAGCGGGAAAGCGTAACAGACAGACAGACAGACAGACAGAGTTACTTTCGCATTTATAATATTAGTTGGGATATGTGAATCTACCGCCAGTTCATCGCGACCAAAGCCTAGAGGATTTTTTTTCTTCACCTAGTGAATCCGCACTCACTTCGTTGAGCCGAAGACAAGAGCTAATGTGACTCTCGCTCGCACGTTTTGACTTGTTGAAGGATATAAAATCACTTAACCCATTTTCGAAAAATCGCAAACAACCATTTTGTGTGCAATCACATTGCGCACAGTTTAGTAAAAATTTTATTTTTACCGATACATGTTTTCCTACTTAAAAGTTTGCTTAAGTACGAAAACTAGAAAAGTACACACGAAATGGTTGTTTGCGATTTATCTAAATTGGGCTTAGTGATTTTATATCTTTCAAAATGTCGAATCGTGCGAGCGAGAGGAACATTCGGTGTTGTCAACGCCTTAACGAGCCTCGCAACACTCACTCACAAAACGTTGGCGCATACTCGTAGTTCCACTCACCTAATCACACATGCGGGTGGCGCTAGTACCTATTGGTGAATGTATTACAGAATGCCAAATTGAAACCTCACACGGATTCCGCGGTCACTTGGGTAAATGTTTACGGTATAACACTTCTGGCCCTACGGATTTACGGCTTAGGACGTAATTTGTATAGCAGATCTACTATCTGCTATACAAATAAACTGCGGTAAATACAAATCTAGGTAATCAGTTGAATGCAAACTATTAAATGCAGTGATAAAAAAACTAAAGTGAAAAAAAAATAAGTTCACCTGAACTTTTTCCACGTCTTCTGTTTTATTTTAGTTTGATAAAGATTACGATATTTTGTAGAATATGAAGAATTAAAGCGATTATTATTCACTAGCTGCGCCCCGCGGTTTCAAATTTCACACAAAGAGCCAAAGAGGTGTAAGCGTTGAACAAAGAGCCAAAACTAATCACTTTGGTTACGGTAGCTCAGTGTTCGACGGGCTTACTCTAATCGCAGATATAGGAAGATCGATCGTTTAACAACCAAATTACGACGAGCCAATTAGCTATTCTGCAGAGATCCAGTACCTGCTTCAGTACTGGCTTGCAATGTTGATTCTTTAAAGTAAAGTAAAAGTAAAGTAAAAGTAAGTAAAAATCTATTAAAGTCAGATAATATTTCCGTCTTTATTTGACTTGTCAAAAGTAATACGTTCGTGACGATAGTGTTACTCTGTGATGGTAAAACCGCTCATAAAATACTATCTCGGTATACTTTATTATTTGAAACTTGTTTATGGCTTCAACCCCACCTGCGCGTCAAAATCGCGGGAATCAGGCGGGACACACACACGCTAGGTGAGTGTGTGTCCTGCCTAATTTTTTTTGTTCTCCTATACTGTAAGTTGCACTGCTGGGCAAAGGTCTCCCCCATTTTTCTGAACTCCCCTCGATCCTCTGCTAACTCTTCCCACTTGTTACCTCAAATAAGTTACAAAATATTGTAATGAGTGAAATATCGCTTCAAAAGGCTATTACAGACACGTTTCTTGACAATACCAAATCCGTAGGCGAATACGTAGATATAGGAACATTCTATAAACACTTTGCGCTAAATAATAAACACTAAAAATTCTGCTTTCTTTACTCTTTTTGTGCTAATAAAACGTTATTTCTAATCTTATTTAACAACCTCCCTTATTATTAATTTATGCTTGGTTATCTCATACGAGGTTTACGAACATCGGCGAATTTCTTGTTAGCATTTTATGGCTCTATTATAAATAACGTTTTGCTTGATAATTTATTTGTGTCATGTTCAAGTAGGATTAAATAAAAAGAAACCGGAAACTTTTCATTGCTTTTCAATGCGGATCAACAATCCAAAAAACATTTCTTTTCATGTGTAAGATTTAAATAGGTACTCACGAAAAGAAATGTTTTTTTGATCGGTGGATCATGCTACCGCTTGCAATTTTACTCGGATCTCTTATAAAAAGAACTATAGTTCTACAGAGAAATTTATAAAAGTTAATCCTGTTCGGCCTTATCAGTAAAAATATATATCGGTAATATATACAAACTATGATACTATTGCTCACGCCCCCGGCTTTAGATTCATTCCCTTCATTAGGTTAAGCACTTTTTTTTACCCCGTTCCCGATAATTTTACGCGATAAAAAGTTACCAATCCAATAACCTAGATTACAAACTGTAAATAATAAATATAGGTGGACTTTCCACACAGCACTATCTAGCCCCAAACTAAGCCTAAGCTTGTGTTATGGAAACCAGATAGCTGATATATACTACTTATATACTTTTTTTTTGTAAATACATACTCTTAATATTATATAACACCCAGACAGAGAACAAACATCACTCAAATGTTTGTTCACGGTGGGAATCGAACCCACCATCGAAGGTAGAGCTACTACCAACTGAGCTATGTAGGCTGTCCCGCTGTACTATATTTGTTCTAAATAAATGTTAAATGCATAAATTCAATCGATTCAGTGGCGTGATTGAGCCACAAAACATCATCGTTAGCTTTTGCACTTAATATTTTAGTAGGAAGTAGATAGGACATAAAGTATGAATGATAGAGATAGAGAAAGATAAAAATCTTGCTATAAGATACACAGACCGTGCGCGTATTATTCATGTTGCCTGCATATAGGTCAGATGAAGACAGCACCGGTTCGTCCAGTTGAATTCATAGCATTGTGTAAAAACTCTCGCCATAAAACGATCTGGGCATTTTATTTCAAAAAAAGTGACGCTGAGCGGAAAGTCCACTTAGTATTAATATATTATCTCTCTTGAATCTTTGAATTTAAGAATTATAAAATGTATATAACGTATTATTTTTAATAATTTAAAAATAATTACAAAGAGTAAAAATAAATATGAATGCCCACGCCTGAACGAAACTTACATACAATTCTACGTGTACTGTACGAACAGCGTTGTTCAAAATTTACCTACAGAGCAGAGCGTCTGACATCCGAATAGTGAATGAGGACGACGGATGATTGTTTACGAAACAACGTCCACCCTCTCAGTACAAAAACGAGTTGAGGCAACAATGCACGTACAGCAAAGGGTAAAACCCTTTAATGTACGAGTATTTATCAGTGCTGTCGTTTAAAATGAAAAAAATACAGTTACCAAGTTCCATTTTCTTTGCTATCTAATGGTTTTAGATAAATATAATTATTTATTGAGTTGTAACTTCAGATACTGATGGACTGACGACATTTTCCGACCGAATTCCCGTTAGGATCGCGGAAAGTCGGTGCATGCAGAGGGTTAAAAAATTCTCCCTGGAAATGTATAGGGGAGGCTTTGCCCAGCAGAAGTCTTCTTCATGATGATGATAATGATTAACTATACCGATAAAAATGGTTTTGTTAATTTGAATCCAGCTACAAATATTTATTAAAGCTGTCGATTTGTTGAAACTCCGTTGGGCGGGAATTAAATTACCTTTGTACCTATGTACGTCCATCCTTCAAAATAGTGCAATATGGTCTATCCTTTGTTAGTTCGACATTCGGAGTAGTTTAATCTTGCTCAAATACAGTGACGGGAGCTCGGTTGACAGCGTTGCGGCCGTCAGACCACGTGCTGCGACACGCTACATTAGTCTCGATGCTAAACACTCACCAGAAAAGAGTAAAACATTGCTTGTAACTTAGCAATTTTATCAATTTGGAATGCTTGCCAATTGCTCTTAAAATGTCATATTATAACCACACGAGTTTTCCATTGAGACATCCAAACAAAACAAGTTGAACGGTCCAAAAGATTGCCCTTGCTTTATGAGTTTAAAATTCATTTCATGTAAATACTCTCGACCGCGGCCGGCACCGTCAACTAGGTACAATGCGACTAAATTGCTCGCACATTTTATGCGATATAAAGACGCCCAGTGTTCGCTATGCGCCCTGAAGGGAGACAATCTATTTTTACGACGGAAAATATTTTAAATTCTGGAACGTTCGACTCAGGGACAACATTGTTATGGTAATTCGAGCCATCAATGTAAAATCTGAAGCTCAAACAGAATACCTGGGTAGTTTGAGTCAGTGGCTGCGTACACAATCTAGAGCAGAAACGCGTCCACCAATTTGAATATAAACTAGGTACATCTGGGAAGTGCAGTGGATTGTTTACCTCAGCCGGCAATCACCAACTCTCAATTGAACTCCAAGTACACTCGGCGCGCACACGATCGGACTCATTACCATCACGAAAGACTTAGGTGCCAATACTGCCAATACTATTCAAAATATTGGAACACATTTATTACTTAGTTACGTTTCATTATGTTCACGTTGTTAGTCCATAATTTTAACTTTGGCCCGGATGAATAATAATCAGAAGTATTTATGTTGTACCGGATACACCCCTTGTTTACGAAAGGATATTACGAGTATTATCGATAAGAAAACTATGGCAGATTTACCTTACGAAAATATTTTTCATGGATGGTTTGATCGTAATAAAAGTATCCCAAGATTTTTACGAGACTGATAAGTTATTTCCGTATCAAAAGACCGTAACATATACCCAAAGTCAGATGAACTGAAAGAAAATACGTGTAGCGTTTTGTATGAAAGACTACTGAGCCGAGTCTGAATAGGCAGAGGTGCAAGTAGGCTGAGTCGACGTTTTATTATGTGCGCAAAGATTCAGGCTCTTGCGTCAGCTGATGTAGTATGCAGTTCAAGACGTAAGTACGCAATTAGTCGAGCCGGCACTGCCAGGCTGGCAACTCAGTACTTATTAGAGTTGCTGGCAGTTAGATAGCTTTCGTGCAGCCAGCGCAAACGGTATAACTTATGAATAATATTAATCTGGGAGTGGGAAGTGAGTGCAATGAGATTGTCCCTAATGGATTTGTGGGAATCCGAACTTTGTCGTTTTCGATGCTTTAACATTTGTATGCATAACATTTATGCTTTTATTTGTCAAATAAATATTCAGTTTTAAATGATAGAATGGGTAAAGCAATTTTCTTATCACACTACAAATTAATTGATCATATTTTGAGTATCGCATGCATTAATTATTTATGTTGTACCCTAGTTCCAAAATAAACTTTTACTATTATATTTTTTTTATCTGCACATTTGAACTGCGTAGGCTCAGAGCTTTTCTCACAAAAAAATTCTTAAAAATTGGAAAAAAATATCGCCAACCGCAAGAGGTGCAATTGAAATACAAGCAGACAAAGAGCGCAACTCTTTAATCAAAGGACGAGAAACTTCGATCGGCATTGATAGTCCATTTTAAGTTGCAGCCCGATACTGAGCGACGGGAGGTGATTACAAAACCATTAAAAATATCAAAATCAAAACGGTCTTGATTAAGGCTTCGGTGACAGCGGCTCGCAATTTCGAGGTGCGATTGGCTATTATTTCATTTTATTTCATTTCGGGGAGGTTGTTTGAAAAAATAACTCTAAAGAAACACGCATAAATACTGTTCGAACACAAATAATACAATAATATAAGGGAAACATGCCCGAATCAGAAATCATTTTGGTATTAGTATGTTTGGTCTTACATTTACCTAATACCAAAATGATTTCTGACTCAAGCACATTTCCCTTATATTATTGTATTATTTGTGTTCGAACAGTATTTATGCGTGTTTCTTTAGAGTTATTTTTTCAAACAACCTCCCCGAAATGAAATAAAATGAAATAATAGCCAATCGCACCTCGAAATTGCGAGCCGCTGTCACCGGACTCTTAAGTACAATCACTTTGAAACGGCCACGGATTACGAACTGTTCTATAATCTATAACCACGTCAGTTCGTGATCAATAAAAACTTTATTAACATCATCTGGTGCTAAATATTTGCAAAACACTGATCCTATTATATAGCCCACAAGATCTTAAATTAAAACAAAAGATAGCACCGTATTTTTTTTTATCTATCCTAATGTTCGGCGCTGTATACGGAACCTTATAGAACAATATAAATGGGTTGGTGTTGCCTTAAGAAGTTAAGAACTCGAAATAACAAATTAAGTTTGGGTGTGATCTGTGCGCCTTCAACTGCAGAGACAAGGTACAGGTGCGGTAAAGGCTTTATGCCACGACCAGCGCAAGGCGCGTTTACCGTAAAGCGCTGGTCGTAGCGCCAGCGTTTCAGTGTTCTATGGATGTCAAGAAGGCTGCGGCAGTAGTTGCAGCGGAAGCGGAGGCGGGAGCGAGAGCGGGTGTCGAGCTCGGTGGTGGTAGCTGCAGATCGATGTCGGGAGGACGCGTGCGGGACGCGCTCTCCCGCTGGGATGGGGCGCGGCGCCCGACTTTCGCCGAGCTATTTATAGCATTGAAGCCGCTGACCTATTTCGCTGCAGCGCCGCCGAGGAAGGTCACGGATTCAGCGTGCTCTATGCCGTCGCGGCGCCATTGTCTTTTCAACCGAGCTGCAGCGCTAATTAAAGTTGTTGACACTTTACTGCTTCTCTTTTTAAATGCTGGTCTCATCCTCGGAATTGATTATGGACGACCGTTGCTGTTGCAATTAACGCTCTCTGTTTCCCTGTCCGTCGGGACCCGTTTTAGGTGTTACAGTGCCTAGTTAGCGTAAAGTTTATTGCTTCTCGTTGCCGGCATAGCGTATGACGTCAACTGGCCGAGGCGGGTATCACGTAGCGCGCGTGCCGGCACGTCTACCTGCTTAGTACGCTAATGTGACAGCCACGCTGCCCTCGCCCCGCAGCGTCGACCGAGCTCTTTGAACCTTCTCACACGCTCACAATGATTTATCGTGTTAACTATCTAACGTCCAACGGAGATTGCACCTACGTTTCTTCTCTGGCATGCTTTACAAACAATTTTACACAAGGAACGTGAAATGAGACTTTTCTCAAATTGTTTTCTCTCATGTTTATTTTTAGCTGAGAGCCAAGGTCTTGCATAACGGAAATGGTATACCTATGACATTGAAGGCACGGGGAGTTGACGACAGACAAGGTCGTTTCAACAATACATGCACGGGTTAGAGTGGAAAGATGAAAATAGAAATGGGATGCTTGATTTTCCAATTTCTGTTATAGAAAACAATTTATATCCCGCCACAGGTTTTATGCATTGTACACTTTAGTTACACAAATACTTTTTTTTTATTAAGTTTAAACGCATATTAGCTTGATTAAAATCAAACACGCTCACGACTGCTATCGCTCTAATTCATCTGGTTCTTGAGGATGCCTACGAGAGTAGCCAGAGCCACATCCTGATATGAAAAAAAGCATCAAAACTCAGACATTTTTATACGTA
Source organism: Plemyria rubiginata (assembly GCA_963576535.1). NCBI lineage: Eukaryota > Metazoa > Arthropoda > Insecta > Lepidoptera > Geometridae > Plemyria > Plemyria rubiginata. Next base: position 6,547,891 of record OY754908.1, on the reverse strand, counting down.
GATGCTTGGATTTAAAAACACTTAACATTGTCATCAGTTAGTTACCTTGAAACTCTTTCCTGGCGGTGCTGACAGAGGTAACGATGTTCGCGACGTGACCGAGCACCGTCGCAAACAGCATCAGCCCAAACAGTAATTGCGCTATCACGAAGACGTACTCCCCTTTGCTTCGTGGCCGCGGCAAATCACCTGCAAAACAGAGACTGTTAGTTCCTTAGTTCTATGTTGATTCCCTCACTGTTCCAGGTCAGAAGAGTAGGAGAGCTCCTGTGAAGGGCTCGTCCAGGGAAGTACTACCAGTGGCAGAAAAAGTCATGGTGGTAGTCTACCACCATCCCTTTTTCTGCCGTACTGCAGTGAAAGAAAGAAAGAAAATTTATTTAATTGTGCATCATCGTGCATGTTTCTATCGTGCGTGATTAACGAGGCAATTGTTTTAGGTAATACTTACAATTTAACATCAGTTGGGCCATCTGCTTGTATAAAAATACCACGTGGGTGCGGAAGACTCAAAATAGAGGAGGGAAGGAGGTTAGGTTCCAACTAGGATACAAAGACCAATGATAATGATGAAAACGTAAATATCAGATGTAAGTACTATCGTGTGGTGGCAGGCAACCATGCATGCTCTAGTCCGACTCGCACTTGGTCGGTTTTGCCGCGATGGCAATACCTTTTTATGCCATGAGAATGCCATGATGGAAAAAAGACAGTGTCCTAGCATAGGAGATATCCTTAGGTATTGTTATTCAAATTAACTTTAAAACGGAAACAAATTTGTTTCCGTATAAATGTTAAGGCTAAAAATTCTGCTATACCAACAATCTAAAAATAAAGCATTGTGTTCTATTTTAAAACTTCTGGAAACTGCTACAATACGATTTCGTAGTTTCTCTTTTATTTTGGTAAAATAATATAAATGGTTCGGATTATTGCTACGAAGCTCCAGAAACGAATGCATATACAAAATAAGCAAACTAAAAGTATGCAAATTTAAATAAACCTAGTCGTTAGTGACACTTTATACACGAAGACAATTTTTGCATTTTGTGTTGCTTGTAGAATTTTGATACTAAAATATTAGATAGATAGATAGATAAATTCTTTATTGTACACAAAGCGAAAAGAAAATACAAACAGAAAATAAAACAAAACATATAGGTATAATGGGCGCCTTTTCGCTAAAAGCTATCTCTTCCAGACAACCGTTGGATGGAAAGGATATGAAAAAAAACCTTGTATGTCAAAACTGTTCTGTCAACCTTTTGAAGAAGTAATTTTAAAATTTAATTTGATGAATGTATGTACCTTTACAAAGCAAAATTTTCTGCTACAATATGTAAATTAAAAATATCTTTTGTTATTTAATCATCTTTAATCTTTTCTGTTTTTTTATCACGAGTAGTATGAAAAAAAATCTTGTATGTCAAAACTGTTCTGTTAACCTTTTGAAGAAGTAATTTTAAAATTTAATTTGATGAATGTATGTATCTTTACAAAGCAAAATTTTCTGCTACAATATGTAAATTAAAAATATCTTTTGTTATTTAATCATCTTTAATCTTTTCTGTTTTTTTATCACGAGTAGTAGTCAAATAATAGTCTGATCAATCTATTCCAAAGCGATATCAATATTGCAATTACAGAGACAACATTTACAAACAGATTTAATGAGACTCATTAAATAAGCCAATCGAAATGGAAATTAGCAAATGGACACAGTAATTTACAACGTCAAAGTTATTAATAAGTTGCAAATGTGAATCACAAGTAATGATAGGTAATTTATAATGAAGCGGTCAAATAGGTAGCGGTCGTCAAACAGGAAAACCATTCAGGCATAAATTCCTATTGCTTTTCAAATTATTAGATCAACATTACGTTTGTGTTCAATACAGTAAAAGTTAATTTGTCACCGATCTAGTCGCGTACTGCGGTATATATGAATTTGAAAAATATGCGAGGGATGGCTTTACTTTTATCCCTGCTTCGTTCGAGTCAGTGTCAGATTAAGCCCCGTGTGTAAGTATTTTATCCTGGCACCTGTGTGGAGGAGCAGCGGATAAAAGCACAATTTCATTCTAAAATAGGTAACCATTTTAATGCTTGTTTGAAGCATCATGTGCCTTTTTCATCTCTTTCGATGGTGCGACGGGGGAGTTTCATATTTTATTGGAGCTTTTATTGAATCAAAATGTTATTTCAATTTTGAGGCCGTAGGATAGATCGTAAATTCGATTTGTGGGTTTCAATTCGGCCTACATTAAATATTATGTAACAGAAAATATTAAGTTTGTCGTCACAACTGTGATGAGTTATTTAATACTTTTTTTAATTAAACTCATTGAATTTTTTAACATACATATAAAAAACATAGGCTAACCTAAACTACAGGCTAACCTAACCTAGGTTTAACTGTTATTAAACACAACTGTATTTTTAATTTAAGCGACAGACACACACTCGAGTTCTTAGAAATAGAACATGATAAAATATTTGCCCTCGATATTGAAATAGATATGAATTCCCGGGTGTTTGGGAGCTTAGCGTAACCGAGAGTGGTAAGCAGATATTATTATAAGCAGGTATATGCATGCCACGATGACGGATGGCCCCTCACGCAATGACAGTGACATACGGGTCGACAAAGAATTTATTTTTCAGATACCCACACGTTATTATACCAAGTTAGACGTCGCTCACAAAACCATGTCGATTATTATTTACGTGTGAATACGGAGACGTTTCGTAGAAGGTGCTACGGAGTTTTACGTAGTAAGCATGGGTGTTAACATAATATCAGAGTAACGATATGCGTCAGGTTAAAATACTTTCGTCTATTTTTGCCAAGTCTACAAAAGAGAAGGAAATATTTTTATAGAATGGATACTTTGAGATGTTATTACCCGCCCTACATGATATTATGTTTCATACAATATTGACAGCCTTCAAAGCTCAGTTGATAGTAGTCCCCACTATGAGAACAAATATTTCTGTGATGAACATGGGTACCTAGATGTTTGCTCTCTTTTTGGGTATAATAAAATAATTATACTTATGTAAGTATGTATTTACAAAAACAAAAATTAATTTTGGGGCAAGATAGTGCTGTTTGGAAAGTCTACCAATATTGATTATTTATTTATACTTGAATAATGTTGAACAGTGTACCTACAAGCTCCACAGACCGGGCTATTATTGTAAGACCACCACTACAAAGTGACTATCAAAATAATATTTAACATTAGAAGTTAGAGTAAGACCATTAGCAAACTCGGAAAACGATACCCAATAAAGGGTGACTCAAAGACATTGTAACACCCTTTGTAGCATCGTTAGCATTAAGCGGGTTCAATGATACGATTACTTCGTCCATTTTACACTTCAAAACCAAAATGTTCTTATGCAGTAACAGTCTGGAACAGTCATCGTCACCAATTAAACAGTCCCGTCAAAATTTAGGTTTTTCCAATTATTATTTGTATTATTATTATTTGTATTATTATTATTTGTACAGTTTTTTTTTTCTCGAAATATCATTTCGGTATAAGTAGAGCGCACGGGCCTAAGCCAAGTGAGCACTACTATCAGTTTATGTTGGGTGGGTTCGAGTCGTCCTGTAAGAACTTTCGGACCGTCCTACAGGTGTTTAGGATTGCAGCTTTCTGCATTGTTAAATAAATGTTTTCATTCAGGTCTAACATTTTGAGGTAATGCTGTAAATTATTTGGAATTACTCCTGTACTTGAGAGCACCAAGGGCACAATGAGAACTTTATTCATTTTCCACAGTCTTATTATTTCTTCTTTTAATTCTGTATATTTGTGTATTTTTTCAGCTATTGTTTTCTGGAGATTATGAGTGTTTGGTATTGCAATATCTATTATATAAGTAATTTTATTCGTTTTATCTATTAATGTTATATCGGGCCTATTGTTGTGGACTGTCTTGTCTGTTAGAATGGCTCGGTCAAAATACATTCTAAAGAAGTCACTCTCTAGTACAGGTTTGGGGGCGTATTGATAATAGGGTGCAAGTTTTTCTGGGATGAGTTTATATTTAACAGCAAGTTTTTGATGGATTATATGGGCAACCTGATTGTGCCTGTGTGTATAATCTGTTTGCGTGAGACTTTGGCAGGCACTAGTGATGTGTTGAATGGTTTCAGGCTGACGGTGGCACTTTCTACATTTATCATTTTGGCTGTTAGGGCTTTTTAAGATGAACTTTTTGTAATTTCGTGTGTTTATTACCTGATCTTGTATTGCAATCATAAAGCCCTCTATTTCTGGGAAAAGCGAGCCAAACCTCAGCCATCCATTCGAGGCCCGCAGATCCACAAATGGCTGCTCCAAATCAAGAATATGTCGCCCATGCAGTTGTTTACCGCGCCATCTTGTAAGCTTGTCCTTTTCATTATCTTTCGATGACTTGAACTCAATATCTTTGTCATTTAAGTTTATTGGAGTGAAATTTTTATCTGAGTCTAATGTTGCTAAATGTATTTTACTCGTACTTGCTTTCGAGTAGAAAAAATTTCGGAGGTTTTGTATTTGCCCTAGCCAAAGATTTGTGAGATCTATAAGTCCTCTTCCACCTTTTATCCTATCCAGGGTCATTCTTTCTATGGCAGATTTTGGATGTAAATAGTTATGTTTAGTTAACGTAGATCTAGTCTTTACTTCAAGTTGTTTAAGGTCCGAAATGGACCACTTTACAATCCCAAAAGAATAAGTCAGTATTGGGACCGCGTAGGTATTGATAGCTTTAAACATGTTTTTAGAATTTAAGGGTCTTTTACATAACAGATTTAAACGGTGAAAATACTCTTTTCTAATACCTGCTTTAATTTGAATGTGATTGATAACTCTACCTTGATGCAAACCTAAATATTTGTACGTGTCGTTTTCTTCCATAACTTCAAAAGGATTATCTTCGCAGATATCACTTTGTGTTACTTTGCCCCTACGTAGATTCAGTGTTTTACATTTTTCTAGTCCAAACTTCATATTAATGTCATTACTAAATTCTGATGTTATTTTAATCAGCTTGTTCATCTCCTTCTCACTTTTACTAAATAACTTTATGTCATCCATGTACATCAGGTGGCTAATGGTAGCGTTCGTTGTTAGTTTGTATCCAAAGTTAAAGCTATTCAATAAGTGAGATAATGGGTTTAATGCCAAACAAAACCACAGAGGACTAAGCGAATCTCCCTGAAAAATTCCATTCTCAATCGGGATTTCATCTGTAGTAATGCAGGTAGCATTATTCTTTATCGAAAGTGTTGTCCGCCATGTACTCATGGTGCTTTCTAGGAAGGTAATGATATCAGGATTAATTTTATAAATCTGTAGAACTCGAATAAGCCACGAGTGTGGTACACTGTCAAATGCCTTTTGATAGTCTATATATGTTAGGTGTAAGTTACGGTTGTTGGTCGTTGCATGTTTCAGTATCGTCGAATCAATTATTAATTGTTCTTTACATCCTTTATGGTTCTGTCTACATCCCTTTTGTTCTTCAGCAAGTACGTTATTACTTATTATATGTGTATTTATTTTTCTAGTAATGCAAGATGTAATAAGTTTGTAAATAGTAGGTAAGCAAGTAATTGGGCGATACTGTGAGGGTTCAGCTGTATTGTTACTTTTTGGAAGCATGTAGGTAATCCCTTTTGTTACAAATGAAGGAAGTTCTTCAGAACCTTTAATCAAATCAGAAATTATTTTTGCTAAAGTATCATGAAACACGCTCAATTTTTTATACCAGAAATTGTGTACTCCATCGATACCCGCAGCTTTCCAGTTCTTCATCCTTCTTGTTATTTGTTCTATATCCGATTTTGACACTTCTGTAAACTCCATCTGTTCAATTGAATTTGCGTTATTTTCCTCGTTTTTAATCCATATTGCTTGTTCATTATGTTCTTTATCTTTTTTCCATATATTGGTCCAATAGTTTTTTAGTTCTTGTTCCGTGGGTACTTCAATTGTGCTGTTCGTATCCTTATTTTTGAGAGTTCTATAAAATCCTTTCTCGCTTGTGTTGAACAGATTGTTGTCTACTTTTCGTTGTAATGCCTTTTTATAACGTGCCAGTCTCTGAGATTTAAGCGTTAGTTTTTGCTTTAGCGTATCTAAAAATTCCTCCGGTTTTTTATTTTCTGTTTCATAAGTTGAGTGAACTTTATATTTATCGAAAATTAAATTAACTTTTTTTACTAAGTTTTCATGTCTGTTATTGTTTATATATTGTGTTAATCTACCTATGTCAGCTCTGAGCTTTTGTATGTCGTTTTCTAGTCTTATTTGCCATCGAGGTTTTTCTATTTTTTGTTTTCGCTGAATAGTCTGATCAATAGAAATTTTATATCCTAACTCCGTAGAGATTACTAAGGCACTACAGTACACAAGTGTGTGTATACTAGTCAAATCAGAGTCAGAGGTTATGAACCTACCTAATACTTCGTAGTTAAAAGCATGAACCAGTTTGTACAAACTTTTATTTTCCCTAAGGCGGGGTAAACGCGGTCTAGACGTCGGGTCAGTACCTGAATACAAATTAAGAGTGGTTTTTAGTTTGTCAAAAAAATCTTGGAGTGTTTTGTTGGTTAACTGATCTATACAAGGTGCCTCAACAGAGTTCAAATCAGATGGTTGCGAGTCTGAAATATTCGAGATTTGTGTTTGCAGTAGACTAGTCACATGAACTGAATCCAAAGACTGAATATTTTGTGGACTGTTGGTTTGATCTTGATCTTGGTTTAAATGTGATGAAATCACTAACTGTGCTGGAGTGGAATTAACTAGCTCTTCACGTTTCAGTTGCTCTGATACATCTTTCTTTATTTCATTGATGTCTTCTTGTGACAGTAGCTTATTTCGAATGATCGCTCTCTTTTGGTCAGCAATCCTCTGAGATGTTATATCTAAGCTAGGGTATTTTATTTTGAATTGGTCGAAAAGTTTCTTACAGTACATCGTCTTATCAGTCTCTAAATTGGTTATGTAATAATATGTACGCATGATGAAAGTATTAATTTCAGCATCCCACTTCATGCGCACTCTTGGTTTACCAGCTTTGGTGGTCGCAGGCTGGGTGACTAAAGTCTCCTGCGAAACATCCTCAGCTGAACGGACTGGTATATTGTTGCTGTTTTGTGAGGCTGCCAGTTGAATTGACAGTCTTCTAGGTTGGCTAAGTGCAGCCGAAAGTTTTGGTGAGAGAGAGGAAAGGGAAGAGGTTTCAGAGTCAGAGTTTAAGTAACAAGGCGGAGAAGAAGAAAGAGACGAAAATAGAGATGAAGGTGAGGATAAAGATGACAGGACTTCTTGAGCCTCTTCAGTCCTATCTATTCGGCTATTGTGGCTCCCCTCCTCAATTGAAGCAAGCCGTACTACTCTCTCGTCATTATTGGTCCTGTTGTTACGCAGGACATTGCCGGCTCTAGATGTGCTCCGGCTTCTAGTCAGTGGTCGTAGGTTATACCTTCTGGTGGACTCACTTTGTTCGGGTTCCCCGGCTGAGGGCCGTCCACTACCCTCGCCACCGATGGTTTGCATGCTGTAGCGCCCAGCATCGGCTCCAGACGCGCCCCGGCGATCGCCCCCGGGAAGCGACCATATACTTACATTCATATTACGACTCTCCATGTTGATGGGTTTGCCATTGCCTTTTTTTGTCACTTGCCCTCATATTACGCATCCATATGCAGATCCGCCAAAAAGGCAGACTGCGCAGCTGCTGCTGACAACGCCACATTTTTTACAAAGAATGTGGTGCAGACAGCAATATGCAGCACAGTCCACACCGGTCGCAGACCTGCCAACAGATGCGCATAAGAGAGCCGCTAAGTCATTGCGTTGCGAGTGTCCGCCCCTCACGTGGCTTAGATGGTCAGCACGGACGTATGGTTGGACTTTGAGGGGCTTATTATTTGTATTATTATTATTTGTATTATTATTATGAGCCCCCCGGGTCCCACTGCTGGGCATTATCTCGTTTTGTTTTCTAAACAAAGGCTTCCAATAGGTAGTTTAAAAAAATCAGTTTACCTATTCATATGTTTTTTTAAGTTTTAAACACCTCATAAACAACACTACTATTTATTTAGTTATTTAAATTCACAAAATAGATTACAATCAATTAACCAATAATAAAAAAGTTACAGTTCATACTTTCTTAGATCTAGATTCGTAATCAAATATGTGAATATCACAATTGTATAGTGTTGCATGCATTAAATATTAATTTCCCTAAAACTAAAAAAACAGCAAAGGGCATTAATTATAATTATTGGATTCATAATATTTCGTTAGCAAACTGTAAACACACCGCTTATACCTGCTAACGTTACCATCAAAAATATCTACATTAATAAAATTATTTGAATTTGCCAACTCGTTGTATAGACGACACATACGTGGTAAAGGACCGTGAAAAGAAACGTTGTTTCTGTATACTTTTAGGGTAAAGGTTGCGGGATTACGATATCTATAGCAAATATTCATATTAATGGAGGATAATAAACTAGGACAATCAATAGTGGAATGGAGAATTTTGTGAAGATAAATGAGGTTGACGTAATCTCTTCTATATGATAAAGAATCGACCTTAAAATAATTACACCTGCTTTTATATCCCGACAGTGACCGTCCCAATTTGTGACGGCAAGAAAGAATTTTAAGGCATCTATTTTGAATGGCCTCAATTCTATCAGTATGGATTGCGTAGTAGGGTGACCAGATTGGACTGCCATAACTGAACTGAGCGAATTAAGCTATTAAAGAGATAAAGCATGCTGTCTGGCTTTTTGAAACCTTTGGTGGTTCTAAACACTATTGACTCATTTGTACGTAGGTAATTGCAACATAACACTAAGTAAAAATCAAATAGGTACATTCAGCCGTCATGGTCCCATTATAGAGCACATAAGAATAGTTCAGCCATCAACCACCAGACAGCGAGGAAGATAAAAGCCAAGAATAAGTTAGATTTTTAGCTAGACAGATAAAAGAGTAGGTCGCTTTCATGCCGTTTAAGGAAGTCAGAGGCAGCATTGGAAAGAGTCAGTTGAAGGAACTTGCATCGGGACCTCGACAAAAGCTGAGCTCTTAAGTTAAAGGCGAAGATGGTCCTACTACAGATCAACGGCCTAATTATGAATAAATTAATGATCAATAAATTATTTGATAAAAAACAGCAATGCTAATTGTTACAACAATGCCCAATCATAAAACTCTAATAAACCCTCATGGCAGGTAATGGTGTACATGTACAAGTCACGCTTTAGTGGCGGACCGCATTGCGCCTACCTAATGAGGCTTTGGCGTTTTACATTACCTACTATTGTCTACCTCCGAATTATTAGACAGCAGTAACATGCTTTTGGACGAATTACATTTGATTGGGTTTCCGTTGGAAGACGCCAGGTGGATGTAATTACTTTGAAATATAAAAAAATAAACAAAAGTGCAACAATTTCTCGACGTCAAAGAAAACGCAAAAAATGTCTGGGGTCGAGAAATTAAACAAAAGACTCACAGTAACGCTTCAACTGCAGCGCTGTTGCAAAGTTTCATAAACAAGTGAGTTAGATTAAGCAGTGAATTTTATGAAAATAGCGTTTATTATTGTTTTGTTTCAGGGCAGTTCCCGTACGCCACGATCCTATCTTGCATGATCGTTACCACTTAACATCAGGTGTGCCATATGCTTGTTTTATCAGCAAGTTGCAAAAAATCCTTTCAAACCGAAATATAACAACGCTGCTTATTGAAATAGGCATTGAACTAAACATTGTTTAGTGTGTGTGTCTAAGTGTTATTTTGTATTATCGTGGTAAATAAAGAACTTTTAAAAACAAAACTCCTAAAAAGGTGCATCATAATAGTTGTTCTACGTCCGTCTTAAGAATAAGAGCTATATATAATACCGGCTTTCATAGTGCCGGTTAAACAGTGTAGCTGAAATGTAACAAGCTGAGAACTTATCAGACAGACAGTTTTAAGTCAGCTTTATGTGTGGATACAAGGAGAATATGAAATGCATGAACCGAAGTGTTACGAGGTGAATTACATTTATTTATGTGGTTTCAGTATGGGAAAATGCTATCACCTAATAGCATTCTCCCATTTTTCAGTCCAGTTTTCCTTATACAGTTTGTGCGAATTACCTATACATACAGTAACGATAGCGACAGTCATTTATATTACACTAGTTGCGCCCCGCGGTTTTACCCGCGCAGAATTAAATCCTGGTATTTCCACGGAATAAAAAGTAGCCTATATGTGCTATTCCAGACTATAATCTATCTCTCTGCCAAGTTTCATCTAGATCCGTTCAGCCGTTCCGGCGTGAAAGAGTAACAAACATCCATCCATCCAACCATCCATACTTACAAACTTATTTTTTTACATCATTCGGTGAAGCTTCGGCGGGCTTTAGAAGAAATGTGTGAGGGAGAAGTGGCCTGCGTCTCAGGGCAGTTCGAGCTTGTGTATGTTTATGAAATGGCAACTGCCGACTGAGACGTATGAGCGGTATCTCATTGCGTAACTACCGCCATTTTTCTCGGCTTATCGGCTTGTCCCTAAAACTAGCCTGTGGGCAAGGGTTGACCCAGTATTTTTCTCGTTATCTCGACCCAATATTTGAAAACAAAGGGCACACATAAACTTTCACAGAAAATAAACCTTCCTACAACGTTTTACTTAGCAGAAACGTGTAGACACTAGACAGGTACGTTCTAAAACCACTAATCTCATTTCTTACACGTTTTTGAATTTTGTAATAACTGTTGCCGAGTTTGCTGCCTGTTCTTCTTGGCTTTGGTCGCGTGGAACTGGCATCTAAGATCTAGTTTTTTATTTAATAAATATATATTTTGACTGAGTATTTTTACGCTCGTTAAATAAACTTTTGTATTGGAAGTATAAAATATATAACTGTGAAAGTATTGCGACATCATCTTGGCGGATTAAAAACGAAAAGGCTACGCTAAGCTTCAACATAAAATGTGTCAAAACCTTCTATTTACGGATGAGATTAAATAAAAAATGAAAAATCTATTTATCATTTTAGCAGCAGCCAGAGCCATTTCTATTTTTAATGTTTCGCTTTTATGAAATTTTCACTATAAATAAAAATTAAGTTAAAAAACGTCTGCATCTGGTATTATAAAAAATAATGTCAAAAGAGGCGAGGCTTTTATTTATTTGAGAGTAGTGCGCCCCAATTCACGAAACTACTATAGTATGTATACAATTGCATTACGTAAAACAGTAAATACAGCTGACCAAATTTCCGGCTAGCACTAATATTATAGCCAAACACTTTTTTACAACTAGCTGATGGAACAAGCAGATGGCCTACATGATGTTATGTGGTAACCATCATCTATAACAAAGCATTGCCTGTTAAGTCACGCACAATAGGAACGTGCCCTACGATGCACTGCTCTATCGTCGTCTGCGTCCATCAACTTAAGGCACACATATTTTAAGCCTCATGTGCAATCCGAAACACAGCAACGCTGCTTGGCGGCAGAAAAAGGCGTGGTGGTAGTGCTTCCCCGGACGAGCCCTTCACAAAGAGCTCTAATACTCTTAACTTTGAGGAATAATAATAATGTGCTATGTTTCATAGGAAAGTTTACTGTCTCCAAAGTTGACAGCTTTCACAGCTCAGTTGGTAGTAGTTCTGCCTTCTGTGCCGTGGTAAGTAAATATTTACAAAAAAAGTATATAAATATCAGCTATCTGATTCTAACATCTAAGCTTTGGCTTAGTTAGATAGCGCTGTGTGGAATGTCCACCAATATTTATTTATTTCTGCTTCTTATAAAAAGCTTGGTGAAACCAATCGGGAACAAAACTTTAAAATAAATATAGTTTGTAACCTGAATTATTATTCTTATATAGAGTACCTACTTGAACGAACCTAAAAAGGGAAAACGCATTTAATAATAACGTTAATAATTTCTACTAAAAGGAAAACAAACCAGCGGGCAGCAGCTAGTTTAATATAATAAAGTAACTGAAAACTATGATTTTAGTCGGGAAATAAAATTATCCCAGTTGTGGAATTGAGTGTACTATAATTTTATGATCACAGGTCACTAAAAAATACTTTATCAACGGCGAAATTGAATTTTGCTTGGGTCGGCAACATCTGCAGAGTTTCTGCTAGATTAAATACGGCCACGGATTTGCTACGAAGATAACGAGCTAGACTTTCACAATTGGTTTGTGAAAGGTTTGGCCGAATTCGGACATTATTATTTTAGTAAATAAACATCCCTAGCATTTTTATTAAAACTGTTTCCAATGTTTACTATCTTTTAAAAATTCTCTCTATCTAAGTGTAGGTATTCGAAACTACCCTTGCAGGATTGCAAAATGAAGCGTCTATTAGCAAAACCAGCTATATCGGTTTTATCTGTTTTGCGGGAAACTTAAAAAACTATTGAGGCTTTTGTAACTGAGGAAAATGTATTGAATTTAGTATTAAAATCATCGTTAAAGGATAGGCAAACATAATCTAGAAACCCATGGACAATATTAAACATTAATAAAAAGTTGTAGACGAAAACTAAATCATTATAGCGGGTTTTGAAACTAACCTGTCCATTATAGATGGTTTTGTTGTGGACAGATGACATTTTAGCGGATAGCGCCATACTATTTACCCAGTCGCGCGGTGCGATTGGTGCAAACTAAGCGCTATGATAGGTCGATTCTGTTATAGATGACTTTGCAAATCACCCTGGCCGTTTTAGCGCATTTTGATACTAAGCATAGTGTTGAAGTCTTAATTTATTACTGTTATAGTGGGAATTGCTTGGATATGATATGCTCAGTTTGTAGAGAATTGAAAGAACTTTCAGATGAAATCAATACGTCAATTTTTATTAGAAATCGTTTTAGCGGGTTTTGAAATTACACGTCTCAAATCAGTGTTATTGTAATTATTTGTTATTGGGTACCGGTTTTTTAGGCATTATCACATTATCTTGTATAATATTCTGAAACTGAAACTGAAACAGCTTCACGACTTTGATCCCCAGGCACGGTAGATATCCCTTCAGATCTCTCAGTACCAAGTACTCAAGATTCTTTGAGTATGTCTAAGGGGGTTAGTCAGAGGTACGTCCAAACATTACATTTGGTACATACCCACATTTTGCAGTAGTTAGTATTCCATACGTGACAGGTTGCAAGCCCATTGCCGCTGCTAGAATACTAACTGGTTTCCTCGCGATGTTTTCCTTCACCGTTTGAGAGCACTGGCATTGCGCACATAAATTTTTCGATAGAAAAATCCATTGGTGCACGACCAGATTCGATCCTGCGACCTTACGATCGGAAGGCGGGGTCACTTCCACTAGACCACCGCTGCACCGGTGCTCTCGGAGTATAATATTCGAATTAAAAAATTAGGTTGTTTTGAGCCTATGTATTTTCAATACACACATTTCGTTTGATATTTGCGCCACTGAATCACCCCGTATAAATTTTATCAGCATGAATGTTATTAATTGAATGCTCAAGAGATAACAATAAATTAAAAAGGATTATTTAAATTAGGATTTTTAACTTTTCGAGATAGCACGAACTCTCTGGCGAAAAGATGAAATAAATTTCTTCATCTAAGTCGTCACAACATAAATTATAATTTGAATTGGTAATTTAAAACCTTTTTGAAAGGATATCCCGAATTGTAGCCTTTTTAATTTGCGCCTCAAGACTGCTAACAAGATTAAGAAATTTATAACTTTTGTCTTAAACGAAGAATAACATGCCGGCGTGCTTTAGACAATCAATTATATTGATTATGCAGACTAAGTAAAGATACCTATGATGAAAACCTACTCTCTAAAACATTATTATATTGAATAAATCTATATTAAAACGTTTTTAAAGGTGTTGATTACAAACAGATTTCAATATTATTCACAAAAATATACAGTTAATACAGTGCAGTACAATACAAAATCTTTTATTTGTGCCACAGATAGACAAAGTGAGTAAGAATGTACATAAAAAAGTATCAGTATCTATTTGGTTTGGAAAACAAATTTTCTAGTATATAGATAAATCATATCAAGAGCTCTTCCTCGATTCAAATCATCATCAAATAGTTAAAGGAATACCTAGAATGTTACTGTATAATTTCATAGCTACCTGACTATCAAAATCAAATGAGAATCCAATTTAAATAATTACAGCATGTCTAAAACATTTACAAATTAAAATAAAACATCCTGGAAAAATAATACTAACATATTAAATTTTTATGTGTTTGGATATAAAATCCGTAAAAATATAATTACAACTGATTTTCGTCTCGAAAGTAGGATTTTTTGATAAGACGGAAGGTTTTTTTATCGAATTTTGATAATAATAAATCTAATGGGGTTTAAATTATGATCCTTGAACCACTTAAAATCCAATAAAGTGGGTATTTTACTTGTTCGATCAAATCCTTTTCGCTTAATAAATCCCTTTTTCACTGAATCCCTAGTATAATGTAAACCGTATTAACGATATAAACCGTCGTATCTTTCCTGCAATTATCTCCCTATTTATGAGCGGAAAGTGTCAACCCCGGGAAGTTGTGCCTCTGTTTCAGATAGGGCTGCCAGATAAAATCTCAAGCTCTGAATATATAGAGATTTAAAAAAATCCGCTCAATGGATTTCTACAAACGAAAGTACCACAATAATGGGATGAAAACTCGATGATATTACGCCATAATAACTTTTTCGAAAGGCAACATCTGCAAGAACATAACTGGTATGATATTTTAATAACTGAAGTTAGTAAAATAATAGTTAAACTTTTAATCCAAGGACAAGCATTATAATTTTTCAAAGAAAGTTTAAATAGACGACAAACTGCCAACCCTAGTTCCGGCAGAGTTTTCATTTCACCGTATTATTAAACCTACTAATCATTATGAGTTGGAAACACGATATACTGAAGAGAAAAGGGTTAATTAAAACTTATTCTAAGTACATTGCTGTTGCGCTATTGAAAAATGTTATACTCTCTATTCCATTCAAGTTTGAACCTTATCGAATTGAAAAATTTGTTAATATTTTTATGTAATAGAAATAGGCAACTTTATGCATTTTTTTATTAAACTGTGTGCAATGTAATTGCGCACAAAACGCTTGTTTGCCATTTTTCGCAAATGGGATTAGTGATTTTATATCTTTCAATATGTCGAAACGTGCGAACGAGATACATTAGCGCTTGTATTCGGTTTAACTTTAAATTGATCGCCAGGTAGGCCAACGGGAGTAGGGTCTACCTATCTACCGGAATAATCATAAAACTTTATCGCACTGCATTTGTGCTGCATACTAAATAACACTCCATTGATTTCGATAATTTCGTAAAGACGAAATAGAAGACAGATTAAATATTTGTCAAATTAAAAATTTATAAACTGAAACAATTTCCCGAATTTGATCTCCAGGCACGGTAGATATCCCCTCAGATCTATTAGTACCAAGTTCAACTCAAGATTCTATAAGGACGCCTAAGTGGGGCATAGTCAGAGGTAGGTACGTTCAAACATACCCACATTTTGCAGTGGTTGGTAGTCCATACGTGGCAGGTTGCAAGCCCAAAACAAATAATATTATAAATTAATGTTTTATAAATATATGTTTTAAAAACGTAACAAGCCACATAGATAAAGTAATTTCTCGAAAGCATTGTCCAAAGCGTTCAAAAAATTTCAAGAAAATTCCAAAGAATTCCGTTTCTAAGAGCGGCCACGATGAAAACTCATTGAACTAATTGTCTTTGACACTT
The DNA here is from genome assembly GCA_963576535.1 of Plemyria rubiginata. NCBI lineage: Eukaryota > Metazoa > Arthropoda > Insecta > Lepidoptera > Geometridae > Plemyria > Plemyria rubiginata. The sequence goes on along the minus strand of OY754908.1, from coordinate 6,532,064 downwards.
TTTACCGATTTTCCAATTAATTCAAGCATGTCTTAACTATCTCACGATCGCCCCGAGATCCTCTTTTCTTGCGGAGTGCAAGTAGACACTTCAACACGATGACGCTTGACTTGACTCGAGGAAGGTTTTTAAGACGAAGACAAGAGCTAATGTGACTCTCGCTCGCACGTTTTGACTTATTGAAAGATATAAAATCACTAAACCCATTTTCGAAAAATCGCAAACAAACATTTTGTGTGAAAAAAATCATTTTGATCGATACAAGTTTTCCTCTTAAAAGTTTGCTTTTCTAGTTTTCGTACTCAAGCAAACTTTTGAGTAGGAAAACTTGCATCAATCAAAATGAAATTTTTACCAAACTATGCGCAATGTGATTGCACGCAATATGGTTGTTTGCGATTTTTCAAAATTGGAATTTGTGATTTTATATCTTTCAAAATGTCGAATCGTGCGAGCGAGAGAAATATTAGATGTTGTCAACGCCTTAAGCATTTTTTTAAAGAAGTTGGTGGTTGATATATAAACCACTTTTATGGATGATGACTGATGATTTGAGTCTTTTTATTCATGTTGGCAGTTTATGGGAACTCAGTTATCAACAAAAAAAATATGTTCAAACGTTTTTACGAATGAGGTGTGTTACATTCGAACTATAGCTAAGATTGTACCAACGCTATTCAGCCCCGTTCAATGGCGTAAATCCTAAGTGTACTGTCAAAGTTGTGCCAAAATGTGTTATCTATAGACACGGATGAATTAACCTAAAAATAGAGATTTTATAGTAATTTAACTCGTCCCACATTAAAAAGAACAAAATGAAAAAGACACTGTTAAGAGCTTAGGTTCATTTTCATTTATTTATTTGCACAATATAACTTTTCAGATCATTTTTAAAATACTAGCATTTGAAAACAAGAAAAATATCACTTAAACAGTTGCTGTTTCAAGTGGTATTCTGTAAATATTATTCGATTTATTGCAGAAATTTTGGCCTTTTCTTGCAGATCGCCGATTGGCGGTTTGAGACGGGCCCCGCCACTCTAACGGAGTGCACGTAGATACTTGAACTCGATGACGCTCGACTCGAGGGAGTCTTGAAGCTTAATATTTTTATCTGTGTTTGTATTTTGCTCGACTACTCTCGTAGTCGAGTAGGGTTAATTTTACGGTTAATTTTACCAGTTGGCATTAGAATGCCAACTGGTAAAATTAGCCGCTTAGTTTACATAAGTGGGCCAAATACAAAATTATAAATATAATAATTACACATATACCTTTTTTTCACATAAAGTGCATATAAATAATTAATTGGTAAATTCATTAGTTATTAATAATGAATAAACCAATTATTAGTGTTATACATCACATTTAAATAATAAACAACACAAAATAATGCCAACGTAATAAAAATTATAAATTTGAAAATTCAGTACTTATTAAATATTTATTTATTACAATCCTGCTATAATTGTGTTCGGCGAAAGCTGCGTATTTTGCCGTGCATGCAATTTACGGGGGATTATGATGAATATAAAACGAGCTTTCCGAGAAATAACAATATCACATACGTCCCTATAGTTTGAACTAGTAGACTGTTCAGAGTGATCTGCTATAGCAGGAATTTACGCGCATTTAAAAAATAGATAGCTAATACTGACTTAAAAAAGTGGAAGAATTATTATTTGGACTTGGTCTTTATTATTTTATAATACCACCAATAGTAATATGACAAGTGCATAATGTAAAGTTCTAACTGAATGAGTAACGTCAGATATTTATGAGAATTATAACTTAGATAACATTGTAATTTGAATGTATTTGTTTTGCGTAAATGTTATACAGGGTGTAAAAGATCACTCCTGAAAACTTCAGGGAGATAAAGTAAATGTAAAAAACTAGATATTTCTAAGGAAAAAAACACTAAAAAAACTGTAAACGCGAAAAACAAAACCAGCTGTTCCATGCAAAAATTCAATACATACTTGGCTAACATGTATGATTCAGCAGTTTTTTTTCGCGTCCAGAGTGATGGTTTCTTAGAAAAAGTTGTTTATATTGAAAAACAAAAAACCTTATCGCTCTCAGCAATAAGGTCGCCCATTGTTTTACCTAAAATGTATGCTTTTACTCTGTACTATGTTTCTGTGTGGTAAAGTTTTATCTATCTATATTGAACAACAACAAAACCCTGAAGTTTCCGGGAGTGGTCTTTTAACACCCTGTATAGATTTACTCGTATATTGATTTTCTGCTTGTTGAAAAAAAACCCGATTAAAATTATATTTCAGAAACGTAATGCGATAATAAAATAATAAATATGCTCTAAGCTTTACGCTTGGCTTGATATCAACCACAGATAAAAGAATACTATACTAGTATCAATCTATAAGCAGCTTATTATTACTCAGCAAATTTATAAATTATGATGGTATCACGACCAATAAAGGTGTATTTATGCATGCTTCCTGGAATCCCGTCACGCCAGCGATGCTCCCAATGGAATTGTATATTTACAGACAACCAATACAATTTTAATGGAATAATTGGGAAAAACTTTTTATGTATTCCAAATGGAAAGCCCCTCGCTCCATATATGCATACCTACGTATATTTGTTGTTTATAATTTAAAACATAAGTTACTAAATGTAAAGAGCTCTCTACTCTTAGTAAAAGTAGGATTATGAATTAGAGGGTAAATATTTATGATTAATGGTTAGTTTGAGTTTTATCGCTATGCTCACGTAGTTATCACGGAAGCCTAATCGATGGCTCGGTTAGTTATGAGCTATTCTCGACTATCCGATTACGTTATCCACAATTTATCTTACTAAAGCTGTAGAGATGTTACCTGCACTTGTACACAATGTAGAATGGGAAGGTATTCACTAGAATGAGTTTACATTGTGTGATATCTGCCATTCACGAAAATTAACCTTAGCTAATGTCTCTTAGCTAAGGTTAATTTTAAGCTATAAACCTTCATTACATTTCTAATTTCACCAACCGAAACAGCAGTGCAAGTACCGTTCTTATCGATCGCTTAATTTGACATTTAGAATCGTCAAAGTTCGTTAAAAATGGTTTCAACAATGGATAAAACCAGTTTTAACAAATTTTGAAATGTCAAATTAAGCGATCGATAAGAAAGGTACTTGAACTGCAGAACATGGAGCATTAGCTCGATATTGCAACCTACACATTTGCATGTCAAAGTCACAAGGTATTTATTCAAGTGACTGAATCACAAGCGGATTCGTTTTCTGTCATTTTTCGAAGCAACATAGAATTTTCAAGCGTTATTTTGAGCTGTGTTGTGTAATTTTGGTGGTATTTTAACCAACATTACTTGTGATCTTAGCACAAAGTGTAAGCATTTGGAATGAAAGTGTAATATGTGATATCGTGATTTGACTGAAAATGTTTCAAATGGTTTGAAGAATCGTATAGTATTCTGTATTATTATTATTAATTTCTTTATTGTATTGATTCTTCCAAGATTTCTTATGTGTGCTGATGATAAGTGATGATGGGATCGACGGTGTTGAGAAAATTATGTGTTCTGTTAATACTTTAGTACAATAAATTAGCAATTAAACCATCCATGTCTATAAACTTCGTTCTAGTATAAGTTTCTCTTCGAATAGTTGTCAGTAGTTTCAGCCACTCAAAACGATTTGAACTTGTTTATGAGTTGTCGAAATGTTAGTGACTTCTTGTAGCGAATCCATAATTCATAGCACAGAGTACAGACAACCAAGCTATTGACTACTTAGATACGCGGAAACAACGCAATAAAAAGTAGATATAATCTGGTAAGGATTGTTTGCTAAGGTAATAAAAATAAACAGATAACCACAAAACAACATAAGATATTTAGGGGGTGGCTTTAGGACTTATGCTTGCTACCTACCTACGCCTTTTTAGCTCTTATACCAAATTATAGATAAATTCATGTATTTTTCTTCTTCTTCTTGAAGGTTTAACTAGATTCGTTCGAAGCAGTGTGGTGAAAGGGTTTTAGTGCGCCTCAAAACGGCTCCTTTGGAGCACTCCATACATGTTTTTAGAAAATTTTCTACGGAATGCCGGTTTTCTCAAGATGTTTTATTTCGCCGTTTGAAAGCTACTGACACAAGTCATGTTTATGGTATGGTAGACCGGTTTACAACTAACGATCATAGGATCGGAAGATGCCGCGATCGGGCGCGTACACTCAAATTCACTGTAAAGTATAGTGAGCGTTACGCAAAAAGAACGGAAGGACCCCGGGAGGGAGTGTGATAGTGCGATTATTTTGTATGCGCAAACACATCCCCTCCACTGTTTTCCAGCGTTCTTTATGGTTGACGCGACCTATACCTACATATAGGCTACATAAAAACACAAAGCGAAAAAAAATATTATTTACTATTGATTGTAGAGGGACTAAATTACTATATACTTTTACCTTACACTCTCTAAGATATTATACTTATTAGGTATACCTTAAATAAACTTAAAAAAGTAGATGAACCTCCAGTTTCTGAAAGCGCGATCAACACTAATCGGCTGTCAAGTCACTTGCTATCTCTATCAAATTTGAAGTAAAAGCTGAAATAGCAAGTGACTTGACAGCCGATTAGTGTTGATCGCGTTTTCAGAAACCGGGGGAAAGCCAGGTTGAGCCATCGTCAATAACGCGAGTTATAATAGAGCAAAATAAAGTATTTGACAACGAAAGAAAAATTTAAAATTGCTCAGAGGCTCGCACCTTCGGGCGCAGTACCTGCCCGTCAGCGTTCTTGTTACTCTAAACTTCCAAACTGTCAATCTGTGTATTTCATCACTGAACGCTTAGGTAGGTAGGTACTAAATATTTGGGACGGGAGAATCATAAGTAAGTCAAAGATTAAATGAAGTTGAATTAGTTGTGCGTGTTCCATCGGGCTTGAACATACCTTTGAATAGATAAGTTTATCAAACTAGAGCTGGAATATGAACTTCATTTTCTTGTCAGATATGTATGATAAACCCAAATATACATAATAGTAACCTTACTTCCATACCGTACGATCAAAATGTGTCAAGTGTGTATCAACATCGATACCTACCTTATTAGGTGTTGTTTAGATTAAACATTGTACTAAACCGTTTTTTGTTAACTTAATAAGATAAAAAAAACATTCATAAATATTGGTAGACTTTCCTTAAAACACTATCTAAACACAAAATAAGCCAAAGCTTGTTAATGTGGGAATCAGATAGCTGTAATACATTATGTACTTATTTTTTTTAAATACATACAGAATATATTATTCATTAACACCCGACAGAAAACGAATACCTATCTATGTTCTTTACACAATTGGTCTTGGTGGGGATCGAACCCACAGCCTACGGCACAGAAGGCAGAGCTACTACCAACTACGAGCTGCGAGGCTGTCAATTAATAATAATGACTAATATGAAAAAAAAATTATATATATAGGTACCTGCTTACCAATTAATTTCATGCAGATCGGATCAACGGTTTCAAAGTTATGCGAACCAAACATTAGCCAAATTGCCCAAGTTTATGTATTCTTAAATGGGTTTGTGCAGTCAGGCATCCACATTTGTAAGGATTGAAGGATAAATAAATTACCTGAGACTTCGAGCTATCGTCTTTATCGCGTCAAAGTTTAAGTGGGTTGTTTATCTCAATTTGAGATATCATGGATTAAGCAGTTCATTATTTTTTGAGAACTTTTGAATTGAACGTCAGTATACGTCGTATTACATACTATGCATTGCCTCGATACTTTGACTTAGTTTTTTTTAACAGCTCAATGAAAATACGCATCTTATTTGATGAACTGTTTCAGATCGAAAAGAGCTGACAAAGTTTTGAACGCATAGAAACATCCGTCATTGCATTCTATCGTGCAAATAAAGAATATTCACAGTTGTTCATTATGCCATGGCCTTCTGAGTGGTTAATAGAGTTTCTTGAGCAGAACAAAAGCCACTCGAATGAGGAAGTTTCGTAATATTGCTACCGCTTTAGCAAAGACTCCGATGAGCTTTTCTGAAGGAGTCGACGTCGCGTTTTATCGAAAACTCAATTTAGGTAGTTCTTTATTTTAATTTACAAATAGGGAAAAAAATGGTCCCACGATGGTTTATTAAATTGTTTATGAACAAAGATTACACCATATTCTTTATTAAATCAAGTTTGGAGATTTTGCTTACGTTAAGTAGAACTTAACACGTAGACACTTACACGTAGTACTTGAGAAGCTCAGAATAAGTCATTTCGTAATTGTAAAATGACCTTTTTAATAAATAATACGCAAAGAACCGAACCTCCCTCCGCTGTAACGGTTAATTGAAAATCTGAGCTTGTGCAAGTCCAACGCTGAATACTAATACACTTTTGGCACAGAGACTACATTTTGTTACAATGTAGCTTCGCACACGGATGTTCAATGAAATAGTTTCACACGTGATGCTCATAAATAATTGAAAACAGTTGCATGTGTGCAGGCAGCCTTATGTTATATGAATGTCCGAATAACAGATTTTCACAAAAGCATGAACGACTATAACAGCTATGAACATCACGCGACATGACTACTAAATAAATATTGGTGGACATTTAACACAGCACTATCTAGCCCCAAACTAAGCCGAAGCCTGTGATACGGGAAACTAAGCTGATAAACTACATAATATATACTTTTTTTTGTGAAAACATACTTATTATATAACACCCAGACAGAGAACAAACCTCTATGTTCATCACACAAATGTTTGTTCTGGGAGGTGATCGAACCCACGGCCTACGGCACTGAAGGCAGAGCTACTACCAACTGCGCCGTGGAGGCTGTCTGGGTATTACCAATTTAGTAGTCGTTACTTGTAGTGACGTACATGATCGACTATATTGATTTTCATTCTCCTCCGGTTAACTTTTTAGAGACAAAAATTTACTGATGACAAGCTTCGTGTATGAACGGTACAGTTTTGTTTTGTGCAATAAATATTTTTTTATCTCTATGTGTCCATGTCGGCAAACGATGAGACGGCCATTAGGGTACCCAGTTGATATAATGATGATGAAATCGTATGAATTATCATTAGTCTTTGATATAAAAAAATGGATGATCATTACTAGTTACACGTACAGGAACAAATTTCAAAAAAATAAGAATAGAAAAACACTCACCTATCGTCGTAAGCGCCAACGTACACCAATAATAACTTTGCAAATAGTGTTTCACCACATCAGCTGTCTCAGTGTCATGGTACACCCAGTTTTTACTACCGAACCCATTGTTTTTATAAATTATATGGTACAAGCACCCATTCCAATGGAATATCACTAACAAATAATGTATTAAACTTGTTGATCTAAACAAATTTGGATAGTTCGTGTGTCGCTCCGTGCGGTCCATGAAAGCCCAGAACCGGTATATTTTCACTAAGCGTAGCGTTCGCAGAATGGAGTTAAATCCAATGGATAGGTACAAAAAGTCCAGCGGCAGTAGACAGAGGCAGTCTATGTAGAAATAGGTTGAATTCATGTAGTGTGTCCGCAGCTTCGCTGAGTCAGTCTGTAGCACTCCGTCTTCTAAGTACCCCGTCCGGAAATGAAATAGTATGTCTGCTAGGTAGAGGAAATCCGTAAAGTAGTCCAGGCAGAACCATACTATTAGCGTTTCACCTGAAACAAAACACATTTAGCTATCTTCTGTTTGTTGTCTCTCTCTATCCTCTAAGGTTTGCTGCGAAGAAAACTCTATCTAGGTTAAGCTCGCCTTAATTTGTACATGACTATTATGTATTTTATGTGTAAATCATTTTGTGTACAATAAAGAATAAACAGACATTATTTTTTTTCGTATTTAATTTCATTTATTTATCTATGATCACAATCTCAAGCGATAATATCTGCCTCGCTGCCTCATAATTATTCTTATAATTTTAGTGGGATTTATTTACAAAAGAAATTCCAACCTTCAACTAGTTACAAAATGTACAAAATACATATCAAGCAGTTGAGCTATTTGGAGACCTTTACAAATGATGTCGATAATATATATAATTATATTTAATATGGATTACAATATAATAATAATTGTAATCCATGTTTATCATCATCATCATCATCATCAACAGCCCACAGAAGTCCACTGCTGGACATAGGCCTCCCCTATCCGCTTCCAGGAAGAACGATTCTGAGCCCTTTCCATCCACCGACTACCCGCGATCCTAACAATGTCGTCAGTCCATCGGGTAGGAGGGCGTCCCACACTTCGCCTTCCTGTTCGTGGTCGCCATTCAAGAAACTTTATTCCCCATCGGTTGTCAGTTCTTCGAGCTATATGACCTGCCCATTGCCACTTCAACTTGCTGATTCTGAGAGCTATGTCGGCTACCTTGGTTCTCCTACGGATTTCCTCATTTCTGATTCTATCTCGTAGTGAAACTCCTAGCATAGCTCTCTCCATAGCTCGTTGTGCGACTTTGAGCTTGGAATTTGAAAAATCCATATATCCATGTTTATATGGCAGTGAAAACATTAAACCCGGTGAAAATTGCATCAGGATATTAATTGTTAATTTACCTAACATCCAAAGTTACTCGGTTGACCATCTGCGAAGTTAATTTAAAACTGAAACTAAATGATTTGATCTTACAAAGTTCTTGTTGCAGTAAAAGGAGGACTGCAAGCAGAACTTGAAACGAAGTGGAAATACAATTACGTGGCCAACAGTAAAACTCATCGGAGCCGTGGAGAGGTAATGGAATCCAAACTACTGGAAACCAATCCGGCAAAACATTGGAACTTATCTTTGCAAAGTATTACACTGTCTTCGGCGCTAAAGAAATTCCACGAAATGTCTTCCGCTCGAGTTGGCTAAATAGTTATGTTTTCTGATTGAACAACTGATGATAAGTGGTAACCATCACATTCTTAAAGCTGTGCGCAAGCTGTTACAAGCTGGTACCCAAAAACTAGAAACAAGAATCAGAAGGAGACCGTATAAACGATAGAAGGATGATATCGAAACTAGTATAGTATAAAATGGAAAGAATGGGAGGATTTTTTACCAGTTTTATAGTGTTTACAAAGAAATCACAAAGATTTTTATAATTTTCCTAAAGATAAAATGGGCCCGTAGCAAGGGGCCTATCGTGGTTTCAAATCCCACTCGGATAACAACTTTTGGAACATTATAAAAATATTTAGGAATTGGAGAAAGCTTATGCCAAAGGGCACCTAGAGAATCCAAACTTAAATAGTTAACTAGTGAAAAGAGATTATTATTTAAAAGGCCCTCCGGATGCCACTGCTGGACAGAGGCCTCCCCCCTTCCTTCCACACATCGTGATTCTGTGCTGTTTGCTCAGTACGTCAGGAAAACATGAAGCTCATCCCGCCATCTCCGAAAGTAGATTAAATTGTTACAATATTTTCTGAATAACTGCCTATTATTATTATTGCGCAAGCTATTCATGTTAGGAATGTGTCTTGCGTCCACCAACTAGACATACAGGCGCTGCTTAAAACTAGTCTCGTGTATCCCGGACTTAAGAGACAGAGTTATTCAACATACAGCCTCTAACTCCTCTAAAAAAGTATTAAAAAAACTTTTTTGTGCGAAATGAATTTATGATTTGAATTGACAATTAGTCGCATGAATGAAAATCCCCTGGAAGAGCCCTCATCCAATCTTGAAAATAAATTTCAAAGTGTGATCCATCTTTGGGCTCTGACTATGAATCAAATCATCATCATCGAAATCACCAAATAGGCATTTTACGTTTGCCGACTAGCCAAAATAATTTCAGAGGTATCTATTTAGTTAGGTAGTTTATCAGTGGCGTGTAAAAAACACAAAAAGATGTGCCAGCAAATAGAATGATGTGTTTCTGTTATACATAAACAGTGTTTTCTAAAATTAATAATATTGTCTTCAGAAATTCCCAGAAAGCCATTAGGAAATAAGGTAATTCTCGCCGGTGCAAGTTAGTAGAAACTATGCGAGCTGAGACGGCGCAGTGCCGATCGTAGCCGCTAATCTCACTCGCTATCTAAATGGAGACGTCTTTTGCAAAATCCTCACAGTCGAAATTGGATTTTTACCCTTTTAAGCACCTCCTTTCATATTCGAAGCGGACGAAGTAGACGCGATTGTGTTTAAAGTAAAGAGAGAAATAGGTTTATTTGATGCGCACTTATACACGGTGTCACACACACGCTATCATGATAAAAATAAATAATTATTAGCAGCATTTCTGTGTTTCGAATTGAAGGTGTAGGGGAAATTACAGGCATTTTTGTATGACTCAAGTTGATGGACGCAAGACAATGCTTTAGAGCACATTCTTAACGAGCGTGACCGGAAGGACGATGCTATGTTAAAAATGATCGTAGCCACTTAGCATCAGTTGGATCTTCTGGAAGTATTGCGTATCATCAGCAAGTTGCATAAAAAATAAATACATAGGACCTACTGATAAATTAGGAATGAAGGAATGAATTAAAAAATTCTTTATTGTACACCAAAATGAACAAAAAAAAACTTAAAAAATAAAACAAAGTAGTACATTGGGCAGTCTTATCACTGAAAGCGATCTCTTCCATTTATTTGGAACAATAAGTAAGTATTTTATTTAGAACATGAAAAAGTAAGTAAGGGAGTGTAGGAGTATACTTGCGTAGTGATAGAAATTGTAGGAACTAAGTATTCCATAGAATTCTTAGAAACTTGGTATGTTTGAAAGCACCCGATATAGAAGAACCTTTGTGTAAAAAAGACACGATCCCAGATCTATAAATAAACCTGATTCAGCTATTTAAGTTTATTATTTCTTTGAAACTTTATCCATAGGATTAAATTCTGTTTCCATAAGAAAAAAAGGAAATGTAATTTTTCAAATTCCTAGTATTGAGTCTTGTTGTGAGCAATGGCAATGTTTATAATTCCGTCAGATTTTTATAGATAAACCTAAACATGTTAATAACTTACCCCGGTTTCTGAAAGCTCGATCTACAGTAATCGGCCGTCAAGTCACTTGCTATCTCATTTAATTGGAAGTAAAAGCTGAAATACGAGTAGCATGTGACTTAACAGCTGATTAGTGTTGATCGAGCTTTCAGAAACCGGGGGTGTTAACGTTTATACACTTACCATTGATTTCTTGGAAGGCGGTCCTATAGACTATGACCCAGAGGTTGTAGAGGAAAGCTAGTGAGACGACCATGGACCAGTAGTAGCACAGCCTCCCCGCAGGGTCGAATACGAAGGACCACTTGGGTCCTGTTCGTAGCCGCCCGCTCGCGTACGTAGACCTTCTTCTTAGACCTCCTCTGCTACTACTGTGGGAGAAAAAGTTATATCTTTAGTGTCAATGTGAAAGCTAAAAGGGTATTTATTAAATACTATTAGCGACCCTCCCTGGCTTTGCACGGATGCAATGCTTAAGGGCCCGGCGACAGCGGCTCGCAGTTTCGAGGTGCGATTGGCTATTATTTCATTTTATTTCATTTCGGGGAGGTTGTTTGAGAGAATAACTATCAAGTGACACGCATAAATACTGTTCGAATACAAATAATACAATAATATAAGGGAAATGTGTTTGAGTCAGAAATCATTTTGGTATTAGGTAAACGTAAGGCCAAACATACCTGGACGTAAAACAATCATCTATGTTCTTCATAACACAAATGTTTGTTCTAGATGGGGATCGAACCCACGGCCTATATACGGCGCAGAAGGCAGAGCTACTACCAACCGAGCTGTGAAGGCTGTGAAAGCTCTCATAATCATATCGACCGTATTTTTTGAATCCGTAGATAGTGAGTTGTGAGTTTAACTGATTCGGACAAGTTAAGATAACTTTATAGATCAAAGTAACAGAAGCTTAATGTTATTGAAATCTCGTTATAGAGCCTTTTAGAGGGATTTCTGTTTTCTAAGGCAAAGCGAAGTGCTTAACAATTGAGCCTTGAGCCTAGTGAACTTTGTAATGTAATAAATCGGAATTCCGATTGCTTAACATGCTAACCTTAGATAATGAATGTAATAAATAGAGAACATAGATGAAAATACTAAATAAGCGACTTTAAATGCACTGGAAAATACATTCATCCTACTAGTATTATATCCTCCTACTAATATTACTAGTAGTTCGCCCCGAACTGAGATTTCGTGACGCGACGCGAACGCTCCGGAAACATACGTAGGTAAGTGGTAGTCAGAGGCAAGTCCAAACATTTTGATTGGACTTGTCTCTGGCTGCGACCTACTAACTAAGCATGGCAACCAAGTTTCAAATGAATTGGCCTATTTATTGAAGAGTTCCATTGAACAGACCTTGGCTCTGGAGGTGTCTTCTATTTAACGAAAAGCATATCAGGGGCCTAACCACGAATCAATTTTGGCATTTGTGGCGCTAACGTATTCTAGCGATATTTGCACACCGCGTACGTTCCATCGAAATTGATTATTGGTCTTACAATCCAGACAAGGGAGTATCCATACCCATCTCAACATACAAGCTATGGTTAGCCTATTCATTTACATATGGTACATATGCAAAACACAGTTTACAAACGCACGGTCAAATTGGATGCCGATAAAGGGTCTTTCATGTATGAATTTACGTCGGATTCGGGCGGGTTAAAACAAATTTAAGCAATGCATGAGGTGTATCGAAAATACAGTTAAGTGATCGAAACACAAATTTGACAGATCAGAAAAAGGATTATGCGAGCTTAGGGACGAAACTCTTTGTAGAAATGTAGCAAAAAAAAACGAATAAAATTCAGAAACTCAAAAATGGTAGGAATGTATGCAATGAAACTTGAAAAAACTTGAAACAGCTTCACGACTTTGATCCCCAGGCACGGTAGATATCCCTTCAGATCTCCCAGTACCAAGTAGTTACTAATTCAAGATTCTTTGAGGATGTCTGAGGGGGGTAGTCAGAGGTACGTCCAAACATTACATTTGGCACATACTCACATTTTGCAGTAGTTAGTATTTCATACGTGACAGGTTGCAAGCCCATCGCCGCTGTTAGAATACTAACTGGTTTCCTCACGATGTTTTCCTTCACCGTTTAAGAGCACTGGCATTGCGCACATAAATTTTTCTATAGAAAAATCCATTGGTGCACGACCGGATTCGAACCTGCGACCTTACGGTCGGAAGGCGGGGTCACTCCCACTAGACCACCGGTGCTCTGTATGTAAATGTATGCAATCTAACTTATAAAAAAAAACCTTCAATAATAATTATAGATAAAAAAAAAAGTTTACAAAATTTGACATATAATATTGTACGAACACTAACTCCCACCCTAGGAATATCCTGTGATGTGGGTAGTTAGTCTCTTTCGTCTTTATGAAGTTGAAACGCTAAACAAGTGTGCAACAATTTTTGATAAAGAAAATAAGTAACAAAATAGTTTAGTTTAGATAAAATAATAAATTTCTTTTGACATTGGTTTTAAAATCATAAAAAAATCTTCTTCTCTTCACTTTCTCTCGTGCAGGCAATGATAAAGGATAGATGCGAGAGGAGTGATCTCAAGTTGCGTTTTACAAGTTCAACTTTGCGTACCGCAAAACGATCGAAATATTCTGCATTTCATTCACGCGCAGTTTGTATGTTAGTTGAATATGAACTCGGAAATTCCGTCTGCATATCAATATGTAAACTTTTTTTGTTTGTGCAAATAGCAGTATTGCAATTATTTACATTTATCTAGTTTATTGAAGCATTTCAAATTTTCAAATTCATTTATTTTACTAAAGTGTTTAAACATTAATATTTTGCCATTGGTCCCCGCACTAGGACAAGCCTGTATCGCGGGAGGCCGAATACAATATACACTTTACTTAGTTTGAACCACAAATATGTTACAGTAGCAGAGGAAAAAAAACAAAAAGGGAGATTTAATTTATTCTACATGGGCGATTTTATTTTTAACTGCAGAACACAGTGCTGTTTGAATAACAAAATCAATGGGGGGGGGGGGTGAATGAGTGGGACAAGGAACGGTGGGCAAGAAGAAGGGAGTGAGTGCAATCGAATGGCAGGACAAGGTTGGTGGGCTAGAAGAAGGGAGAGGGTGCAATCGAATGGCAAGGACAAGGTTGGACAGGGGGTATAATAATATAATAAGAATGTTAATGTAGGTAGGTATATATATATTTTAATAAAAACCGTAACGTATTAAATTAGATTATCGGTAGATAACATATCTTCTGGTTCCAGCATACTTGTGTAGTTGCTTGGTAATTTCAACTAATTAGTAAGCAACGCTATGCACATTGTGACCGCAGGGTGACCACTAGTGTGAGCATGCATGGTGACATCTGAGTACTGCTGTGCTTTTTCAGATTATTATATGACCATAGCCTGCATGATGTATTAATTCCTATTATTCAACCTACCCAGTATGCAAGGACCTTTAGCCGTCCGTGAACGTAGTGTCGATGTTTGCATAGTTGATTGTTTGTTAACTGATTGACCGAGGAAGCTCTGGAGGTGTGTGATTCCTCCACAATAATGGATATCACGCTCACAAGCTAGGCACCGCAAGGATATCGGAACTAAATTTAATTAAAGGACCGCAGATAGCACGACGAACTGTGTACAAGACTTGAATCAGTTTATAAATTGTTCTACTTCGCGCGGAGATGAAACTACCGGTTTTGATTTACCTCGGTGTTCAAAAAGGCATAAGAATGGCGGTTTTTGTTTTTGTTAAAATGCTTGCTATGCGTATTGATGTAAGGTTAATTTTACGCTATATTATCTGCTGGTTCCTGCCTCGTAACATAAATCAACCGCAACTGAAATAACTGGCTGGATATCCAAAGGTAAGCCACACCATTGCGGTTCCAACAATGTCAGATTCATTATCTTTGACAGACGTGGATGGAGCGTCTCCAAGAACTGATACTATATCGCCGCAGACACTTGGAGAGGAAGAAAATAATCGATGTAACGATTATTTTCTTAGGGTTAATAAAATGCAGGTGAAATATAACATGCGAACGTCAATTACATAGTAAGTAAGTTGATGGGTTTTAACTGACTTCAAAAAAGGAGGAGGTTCGACTGTAATTATTTTTGTTTGTAGGTTACGTAATTTGCCGCCAATCAGGACTAGATTTTGGTACGCCGCTTTTGGATATTAGAAAAATATATACACAGATACGGTTTTGTTGTCTGGTTCCTTTTTTTGGTTTAGCTTTTTATATTTTTGTTTTATGTTTTTAGTATACATTAGAAATAATTTTTTTTGTTAAATATATTTTGTGCATAACAGTTAAGAAAAGCTATAAGTCTGCTAGATTTTCACTTACAGCGAAGGGGTGATAAGTAGTTTCAAATATAAGAAGATTGTGGATAAACAAAACACTTTTATTGCCAAAAGGACGAATGAATAAATCACAGGAATAATTTCTCCCAGGTTGTGTTAAGTCATAGTCCTAAGTTGTTATATCATAGTTTAAATACTGTTTGTTTTCCGAATAAAAAAACACCAAACTTACTTATTTAACTTACTTCTGACTTATCCGGTCACCGAACTAAATTCAGCGTACTATCTAAAACTCGAAAAAAATAATAGGCTGGGAACTTTCCGTATAGAAACATCACCTTCGCAAATTCCTTGGGATCCACAACAAAGTTTGCGTAACTTTATCGTTCCCCTGTTACAAATAAACTTTGAATAGTTTACAGCGTAGCTTTACAAAGTGTGGATCCACTACTTAGGCGGATCGAGAAACCAATGTGGATCCACACTCTAAAAATGGGCAGCGAAATGTGAATCGCTGTAGTAGCTGAGAGGTCACATTGATTGATACTCGTAACTTGAGTCACATCAGAATGACATCGCCATAGGTATCATACACATTTTATATTTAGTATTTTTTGTGTCTATTTTTTCATGTCTATTAATTTATAAGTTTCCTTTTTTTCTGTATGCTGCTGTTGTTAATTACTCTTGTTTACAGTTTTTGTATGTCTCGTGTTTTGTCCGTCTGATAAAAATAATTGTTTTTTTCCTTTTTTTCTAAAATTGATATCAATGTCGTTTTAGTGCAAAGAAAAAGTTAGTATGATAATCGAAAAATATGATGTAATTTTTGTAAAAAGTGACACTTGGTTTCGCGTATTTCATAAAATACGTATACGCATTGTCGCACTGGATTTTTGTCAACTGAAACCGCGTCACAACGATGTTAAGACGCTGACAGCCGCCAATGTATTTCTCGCTCGTAAAACACATGATCCCCAGGTACGGTAGATATACCTTCAGATCTCTTAGTACCAAGTTCTAACTCAAGATTCTTTGAGGGTGTCTAAGGGGGGCAGTCAGAGGTACGTCGAAACATTACATTTGTCACAAACCCACATTTTGCAGTAGTTAGTATTCCACATGTGACAGGTTGCAAGCCCATCGCCGCTGTTAGAATACTAAACTGGTTTCCTCACGATGTTTTCCTTCACCGTTTAAGATTGTAAACTTTACGTTCACTATTGTATGTGAGAATAAAACTTCAGAACAGTTGCAACCAGGCCACGCGACCCGCCCGAGGTGTTAACTTGTAAACTACTGCCAATAACGGAACAAGCCAATTAGTGGAGTTGCTCTTGCTGTAACTAAAGTAGGCGCAACTTACTCGTCGATGGATACAATCGAAAACCAAGGAGTTGCGGGCTTGTGATCATCATAATTTGGCAACTCAAACTAGTGCGATTTCTTTATTTCAATGCAGTTGGTTTTTAGAGTCCGATAAAAAATACAAGCATGGCTCTATACATGTAATAAGAATTATGCCAGTGAGAATATTTTTTTATTATTTATTAGATTATTTCTACTATGAATTAGCCCTTAGATTACAATCTAGCTACAAAAATAAGATAAATAGACGAAGATGTATATTTTTTTTATTTTCTCGGTTTAAAAACGTCTACTCATTTGTACAACTTTATTCAAGCAATTTTAAAATGTCACTGTGCAAATAACATTTCACCCCAAAAACCAAACGAAATTCAGACATTAGATATCAGAGGACTTACTAACACATATTTTACAAATTGATCAAGGAGGTACTAGCGCGTATTCTTTGCAGCATGTTGCGTCAATAATAAAAAACAATTTGAATCAAGTTTCGTACAAAAGTTTGGTTCAAAAATGTGCCCAACTTGTCTCGTCATACCATCCCAGTCTAAGTCTACCGCAATGTCGCTTACCACCGTAGGGACCCATTCGGACGTAATTTTGGCCATTACCACAAATTTTTATATTCAGATGTAAAGTCTAATGACGAAAAAATGATATAAATGTAAATTATATGAATGTGATATTATGTAAAATTATAGATGTAGCCTTTGCTTTTTTGGTCAAAATATTGAAACAGCTTCACGACTTTGATCCCCAGGCACGATAGATATCGCCTCAGACCTCTCAGCACCAAGCACAAATTTCAGGTTTCTTCAAAACGTCCAAGAGCGATAGTCAGAGGTACGAGCAAACATTAGGTGAAGCAGGGGTTATGGCGATCGTGTCTGGTAATACCGCTCACTCCAATAACTTATTAAATAAGGTGCCTTGAAACACAGCGCAAGGGCTGTGACGTTTGAGCAGGCAGAGTCTCTAATAAGCCTCAAAACTAACTTAAGACATATGAAAAAACAAACAGAGCAGTTTTCTCTCAGGTGATCGGCATTCCCCCGTCTTCCTCTACATTTGGCACATACTCACATTTTGCAGTAGTTGGTATTCCATACATGACAAGTTGCAAGCCCAGCGCCGCTCTCTTGTATTTTTTTGGTCAACCAAGCAGAAATGGAAATCTGTTGATAACTAGTTGTCATAGTTAGCGAGAATTTAGCAATCGTTGTTACAACACAAACTAACTCTTGGAATAATATTATACATTTGTATACGTTTATTCAATTATCCAAACGTTGGAAGGATCGTGGAATTGTTAGGGGTTTAATTATAAATTCTGTGCCTCTTGTTACTTTTTAATAGTACATATTATGTACTACATTTATACATTTATAATTAATTATTAATTAATTATAAATGTATAAATATTTTATTGTATATAATAAGTACATACTTCATTTTTTTTTATTTGTGTACGTAATGTTTTTGACCACCTATCTTTTAACTTTCCTCGTGCACCTGCAACCAATCTTCCATATTTTAACAATCCTCTCCATCCAAAGGGTGTCTCGGAGAAATCGATTTCAGCGATAATACCGCCCATTGTACCTACTACTTTATTTTTATGTGTTCCTTTTTTGTAAATTTTGGTGTACAATAAAGAATTTTTCATTCATTCAAATATTCATTATTGATAGTTTAGCATAAAATAAAAGACTTTGCATGACTTTTATGACGTGCGTACGATATGCGTACCCCAAGCACTAGACGGTAGATATTCCTTCAGATCTCTCAGTACTAACTCTAGAATGTCTAAGGATGTCTTAGGGAGGTAGCCGGAGGTACGTCGACAATTAAGCGTGTAATCTAATTGTTAATGGCAAAAGTAACCACTTCGCACCACGTTGAATATTTCCTTTTCAGTTATTTGCTTTTATAAAAAACACGAGATTCTAGTATAATAATATCAATACTCAACACATTAGCTTACAAAATTGAATGCATTTGACACTATTTCCCGAAACACTTCGTAATTACAAAGTGATTGAGTTCCAAATAAACACCAGCGTTCAGTTTGTGTGTGCTGGAAGCTTGGCGGCTAACTTTGCACCCACTTCCTGTATTTAACTATACCAATGCAGCGTCTTAAGAGTTTATATGGCAAGGCAAGAACTTAGCCGGATGAATGGTTTTGAGTTCGATGGAAATGCAACATTTACAAGAGATGGGCAAAGTTAACAAAAGTATAAGATATAATGTAAACTATTTACACAAACTTTTAAAACGAATTGAAGAAACTTACAGTTTAAAAATGCTGGAAAACGCACAGAAATGAAGGGTTGGAATGATCTTTTCGTAAAAATACAATAACCATTGACTGAACAATAATGAAACGGTTACGTCGGTCGGCCAAACATAGAATAATATTTATACTACACCTGCTTGGAAAGTACCTTGATACTTAATCAAATTTACGGTAGAAAGTACGTCATTGCATATCGAACAAATATGCGGGGAGAAAACGCATCTGAGCGGGAGAGAAAAGTGTATGAAAATCCATTTCTTACGTGGTTTTTCTTTTTTAATTTTGGGTAAGACTATGCGCCGGTAACCTAAATATCAAAAGCCAAAAAGTTTTTACATTGAGTTTTTATCTCCAAGTTCGCAAAATGACACTGGCCACTAGCTGTGTGTTGGATGGTGTCGGGCTGGCAGTGCGACCCTGCGGCGGCAGGATAAACAATTTGAAAAAAGAACATGTGAAAATTGCAGACGCCATTGGCGCCATTTTCAATTTGTGTGTTGTTTGAGGATTCAGTTTTAGTTTTTTATTTTCCTCGTAGGTGTAGTATAAAGCACTATGTATCACTCGAGAGAAAGTGCGATTCCCGATCTCGGGTGTTTTAAAGCCCTCGCCTGCGGCTCGGGCTTCAAACGACACCCTCGACGGTAATCGGTCACTTTCTCCTCTCGGTGAACAATGTACTATTGTAGTGTGTTCATGGTTGTATTGTCATTTCTGTTAAGTCACGTGAATATTACATGTGAATCGAAACGCAGGCAGAATTAATGAAGCCTCACTACGCCTTAACACAATGCCTGGTAAAATCACAGCTTAACCGACGAATAGATAGGTCAATTCTCATTAATTCAATGAACTAGAGTTTGAATGCGCCGTTACAGCTTTCAGGATCAGGCTCGGTTAGAAATTAAATCAGAAATAGGCTCACAACTACAATCCCTGCGCAAGGTAAGTATTCCTTCGTATCTCTTGGTACTTAACAAACACTAGATTTTCTAGCAGTTTGATTTTGAACTTCACATCTTCCTTATAATTGGACTGGCATTTACAGAGGATAAACTTAAGGCTTCATTAGTAGACCAACGGTGAGGAAATTAATTGAACTTGAGCTTTAGAAATTCGGATAAACAACATCATTTGAAAACAGTAAAATACTGGATCAAATTTGAACGGAATCCATTGACACCGTGGATTTCATGGTTGAGTAATCAAGCTTTTTGTTAAAAGCTGTGGCAATACTCAACTGGATAATAATAGGACGATAACGGCTATTATATCCATTATGTGTATCGCACAATAGGGAGATATAATAAATGCTAAATGGTTCCCATTATTATCAGTACAGGTACCTGCATATAAATAATTTGCTAACATTGAGTTGAATATTTGAACACGACCCTTCTACCCGTAATGTTTGGCAAATTAGGTATTACTTGTTTTTCGCAGAGTATTGAAATGTTAACCTTACAGTTAGTAGTTGTAGCGCTTTTTACCACGTGATATTATAATGACTATCTTGTGTAAATGTATTCAGGCGTGCCTTTAATTAACCTGGACAAAAGCCTGATAGTTATGGTACCTACCTAGAACCCAGTATCTGAGAAAACTACTAGTAATATTTATTAAATATTTATACCCAATGAAATTTTGAACATTCTTCATTGTTGTACAAATGTACAGCACAATCAATGGATTAAATGTATTTTTTATTTATTTTATAAATACTTCGATGTTTTTTCGATTTTTTTTTAAAGTTTTTTTTTGTATTGTATTTAAAGTATGTTTTTTTTTCTTGAAAGAGTAATATTTTTGATCAGTGCATCAATTAAAACTGGTCGCGTACCACCACGGCATGCAATGACGTGTGTGCTCCAAGCAGGAATCAAAGAAATAAACGGTTTGCCGTGGCTAAAGATTTTGGTCGTCTGTTTAAATTAAACGGAAGGACGAAATGCTACCAAGAGTTTTTGGTAGCTGACGACAGGGCCGAAATGCAACCGACAATTATCATACTTCAAAAATGCGAGAGATGAAATGCCCATATACCAGCGGAAGGTGTATATTGTATTGTATTGTTGCATTGTAGGGGGACTCCAGTTTCCGCAATCAGACTCGAATTTGGTCCATTGTGCGTCAGGATGTGCTGGCTATATCGCAACTCCTCCCTATACCTATACCTATATAAGTGCAGAAGCTTCCTGGGGCTTCGCCGGCTTGGAGGAGTGACCCAGAATTTCTTGTCGTTGAGTTGCAGTGTAAGTGTGTCATTACCTATCAGTTCCGTTGCAGTGCGAAGGTGCGAGATGGTTCTGTGATTGGTGCGGTGCGGGCGTCGCCGGCGCGTGTGGCGTGTGCGGCGTACTACGCCACCCAGTGAGTAGAGGCGCCTCTCCACTCGCGCCCAGAAGTTTTAACCTACGCAAAATAATGGGATAAATGATACATAAATTCATAAAAAAAGCTTAGGTATATCAAGATGGTTCACAGACGTAGCTTCGAAAGCCGCTAAGCTGAAGTGGAATTGGACTGGTCATGTCGGCCGTATGCCAGGTGAGTTGTGGGCAAAGATAGCCACTAATTGGCATTCTGACCCAGCGATAAGGCGACGCGACCAAAACGGAGATGGAGGGGCGAACTTGATGTTTTCCTAACGGACTGGGCAAACATAGCCCAGGATCGTGATGTGTGAAAGGAATCCCTTTGCCCAGCAGTGGGACCGGGAGGGCTCATAATAATAATAATATCAAGACTACTAATATTTAGTTAACATATATATAACGTTTCATCGCTCTTCTTGGTAATTTTTTTGCTGCCTGAACTACCTCACTTGTTGCCTTCTCACTAGTTTTCCAAAAGGTTCCGTCATCCCTGTTTTGACGCAGCCTTAGCTGAGCTCTACTCAGAAGCAGTGTTGACCAACAGTTTGTAAATAAGTTCGTATGAGCTAATGACCAAGTCAGGTAGAAATGTTATTTTTATAAAACTAGTCTTACATGCGTTGTGTAGCTACATAGTCTAGCTAAACATTATTTACGAACGTATATTTCAAGAAGAATGAAATCATTATCCAATGGAATTCTAATTAGCAGAAATAAGAGCAATAATTGGTCAGAATGGCGAACATAATTCGTAAGCCGCAGACGCTGTCCCGTGACAACAGCAGTAAAACCGCTGAGTTTACTGTAATTTTAGTGTTGGTTTATCTCTTTTCAGATAAACTAAAGTGTTCCGTGTAATAAAGTTGTGATAGATCCAATTTCATTCCATAAATGAACAAACCTTCATAGAATTGCTTCAACTCTATTTATAGAAGGGTAAAAACAGATTGTGGATGATATTTTTTGGCCAAAAAAATTCGCACAGCCTAATAATATCGTTGAGCTCCATTTGAGAATTGAAACACGAAGATCCGCAGATCAGAAAAGTTATGTAGATATGGATTTTTTTACAGAAAAGGGCAAAATCGTTTGAATCCCAATCGACTTAGTAGCACACAAACGGCTACCGGTAGAAATTGGTTTTCCAATGCGATGTCGTGGGGCGAGGCAGAGCTATAGGAAGGTTCTCACAGAGAGCTGTCGTACCGTAAAATGAGATATAAACCGCTCAAAAATGCGATCGGTACCATTGCGGTGCGCCGCCGCGCCGAACGCTCACGCTCGCTCGCTCGCTGCAAGCAGGGTTGCCGCCTAACACGAACTTGGATATTTATTGAGTTTGACAATATCGCATAACTGGTTTATCCAAACTATTTCAGTGGGTATCATATTACCGAAAACGGATATTGTTGTACTGTGAATTTCCCTAACAACGTCGAGTTTTGATATAAAGACAACCAGATGTCAAGAATAAACGATATTTTTCTGATTAGCGCGAGGCATCCCTATTAAAACGAACCGTTAGGTGCCTAGCCCACATAATCTCTTGTGGTTTAGGAGCGTTTAGCGGGAGACCATAAACCTGACAAGAAATCTACTTTATTCCGACTTTGCTTTTCGCGAGTTTTATGAAATATCATTTGGAAAATGTATGCTTAAGTACGTTTTTGTGCCGATACTCGTTTATTATAGAGGTAATACAAGTCACTATTTTGAAAATCCTACTATATTATAAACGCGAAAGTTTGTAAGTATGGATGGATGTTTGTTACTCTTTCACGCCGGAACGGCTGAACGGATCTGGATGAAACTTGGCAGAGAGATTGATTATAGTCAGGAATAACACATATGCTACTTTTTATCCCGTGGAAATACCGGAATTAAAATCTGCGCGGGTGAAACCACGGGGCGCAACTAGTTAAATATGAATCTAAAAAGGCATAGTAACTATTAGGTACTTTCTGGCGAAAATAATTAGTAATAATAGCGCGAGTCTTTTTATCCTCACACGAGAGGTCAACACTCGTGATTAAAACGACACTTAAGAAGGGCCCTCGTACCTGTCGTGCCTCCCTGGACAAACAACAGACAAGTACTCGGACCTCTTTACCGTCGACGCTCTAATGGAGGCGTCGCCACGTTTACCGCGACAATTATTTTAAGATACTTTCGTTTAACTAGGCAAATGATTTCAAGATTTTAGTGTAAAGCTCTCGGAGCTAGTATGAACTCTGAAACTAAATAGTAGAAAGAAGTACCAATTAACAGAGACAGTCTAAACAATTTCTTTTAGACATCAATGGACATTTAAACATGTCTCAAAAGATAAGCGATGCTCAACCTATTGCCATCTCTTAAAACTTAGTGATGGTAAACAGAGACAGGACTCATTTTAGGAAATTATGACTATGGAGGCTACAATCAAGCGAAGTTAATTATGGCCCCATAAAATGGATGACGTCACATGTCTTCCACGATTTTAATGTCGGAAGACGTTAGAAAATGCGCCCTTTACCCACCGAGCCTGAAAGTGTTATGATCTCAATATATTTCCTTTATCGTATGCGGCTTGACAGATTCCAGTTTGAAGTATCAAGTGGGTAATATTGCCGCTGCAGAAACGCTCCGGGCTATATCAATGATGAGCTGAGCTCACCTTATGGCATATTCTATCAACATTTAAAATGTAGAAAAGTTGTTATAGTGAAATAAAATGCAGCAGATTAACACTTTCACACTTATTTATTCTGAGACCACCTGTACATAGAAAAGGTACTATTACTGTTCTCCTAAGACTTTCTGACATTACAACTTCCAGAAACTAACTGACTGCTCACCGAGAGTTCGGTACACAATTACCTCCGGTAGGCGTTTCTAGAAGGATGCCAGCTAGTTTGTGTCGCTCGTCATTGGTCGCAACGCCCACTGACGCGCGAGCAGGGTAGCCAACAAAACAGAAATTAAGTGGTGCTGCCATTAAAAATTATCAAAATTACGACAGTAACATAACTACAATAGTTAGACATAATTATGCTATCGCTGACTTATTTGTAGATAATAATGTGTTCTATAATATTGTAGAACATTTTTATGTTCTATCGTCAATAGTTTCCGCAGCGCATGCGATGAAAGACATTTTATATTACGCCTTGGGTTACATTATTGATGTTTTAGTAGGGATCCCTAATTTTTTCCAGTAATAAATGTAGCCTAACATTTTACTCAGGGATAATGCACTTTCTTATGGTGAAATCGGACCAGCAGTTTTTGAGCCTATTCGTTACATGACATGCAAAAATACAAAGGCTTCCTTAATATTATTAGTGTAGATTAAGTGACACGGCAACAAGCTGTGCTAAGCGACAGACGGAAATAAGATGTCTCCATGCTTCTGTCATCTGACGGGATTTCCAACTTTTTCCGTGAAATTGTGTGCTATTTTAGGAAAAATAAGAACTTATTTTTTGAAGATCAAGCTGGACTATTTTGGGATCTTGAGGTTGAGCGTTTTTAGGAATCCATTGAGTAAATTATTTCTTAGAAGCATTTATTATATTGGTTCATTATTAACTTTGATAAATACCGAATAATATAAAATGTATTTAAGTTTACCCCACTTCATGTACCGCCTTCCATTATCGCTGTGTAACTTATTTCAATTAAGGTTGCATGGAATAAATCTCTTTCAGCGATAAAGTATTATATATCCCCAGGTACGGTAGACATCCTAACATACTTTTAGTATTATTGATACCTCAGAATAATATTTCATCGTGATCAAATAACGAATGACATGTTTACTGAACTGATATGATTGGTGCGATTTGCCTCCATCGAACAAACAGCAATTATTTTTTGTGATATTGTTTTTTTTCTGATGAAAGCCTAAATAAATAATACTGAACTAACAAAAAATATCGAGACAATGCAAAATCTAAAATAATTCAAACTTCTGTTTGTTTCTCTTCAGTTACTACACCTACTATAAAATATTAAAATTACCCTACGAACAAGTAATAAGTCAGGAATTGTAACTCTAGATGGTGAATGCAAACGCGACCCCGTCTCGCTATATCTTTTGCGGAGGATGGCTCACACGGGGGTTTTGAGTGGGTTCGAGCCCCACATACCCCTTCCGTCACCCCCATGGCGGAAGGGCAAAGCGAAGGCATTTTCGACTTCTAAAAAAAGTGGCCCTACGTGAAACCAAAATGACGTATAATTCAAAATTCGAATCAAATCGATAATAATGCTTCCTGATTGGTTTAAATGTGGAACGAGAGCAGGATTGGTTCGCACCCGCGCGCTGGAATGACGCTTCAGTCAGTTAGTCATGTGGACGATGTTATGCCATAATAACACGTTTCTAAGTGATCCTTGTGATTGTACTGAATACGTTTTGATTTGATTTCAAATAAGTTAATAGACCATCCAAGTCAATAATGCAAAAAAATAATAGTAAAAAAGGTTGTTCGAGAAACAAAGATTTTTTTTGTAATGTTTTGAACATAGTGTCAAGATGTCTATTCAAAATTGGTATTTAAATAGTAAATTTTAATGTTTCGATATAATTATAAAGAAAACATGAGGCCAATTATGACGGCGCCTGTCAGTTCTCAGTATGCATCACAATAGTTTTTTTTTAACTTGATCGAACTATAACCAGCCGAATACTAAAGAGTCAGTAACTAACTACTAACAAGAGATTCTCAATAAGTTATAGTAACTTATTGAGAATCTCTTGTTGAGAGTCTCTTGAGAGTTATATCAAAAATTGTTATGACGATTAGCTGTATGCGCGCTCGCTACATTATTATGACGTAGCCATTTTAGCTACGCCGTAGACAGCACTACGTCGTAGACAGCGCTACGTCGTAGACAGCGCTACGTCGTAGACAGCGCTACGTCTACTCAGCTTATAGTGAAAGAAGTTCAACGCGCTCTTCACCATTCGTAACTTTAGAATAAAGGGGATATGTGCGTCCGCTGTCCGAAAAGCCTGTTTTATTCTCTGAAAGCAAAGGCATTTTTACTCACTAGTGAGTGTTTGAATTTAGAGCGCACCAATACTTGAGGTATACAGATGGATGGTGTTTCACTTCATTTTCAGCAGCAACCACACCCTTCAAACCAAAATAGCATCGCTGCTTGGCAGCAGAAATAGGCATGGTGGAGGTTTAGTTTACAACTTGTAGGTAAAAACGTTTGACCGCTATCTCACCTGATGTTAAGTGACGATGCGGTTGACGATGTGGCACGTTTACCTAGAAAATACCTGTTCACTCCTCTTGAAAGCATCCAAGTTATAGGCCTTCGGAAAAACGGACGCCGGTAAGTAATTCCATTCTTTGGCTGCGCGCATGATGAATGAAGAAGCAAAGCGCTTGGTGCGGGCAGTTGGTATGTCAACGATGAATGGATATGGAGGTACTGCTATGGTCAAGCCTTCATTAAAAATAGGCTTTGAAGGTAGTTTTAAGCTACAGCTGTGTACTTACCGAGCTTTGTGCGCGCGGCGCGAGCGCGAGGAAAGGTCTAGTTCGCTGGCGGCGGACGCACCGCCCTGCAGGGAGCCGCGGGAGCTGCCGAGTCGCCGAGACCCCAGCCGACACGTCATCATTTCTAAACAACAAAACAATACTGTTAATTCACAGCTCTCTACATAGCTTGCACAGCTCAGTTGGTTGTAGGACTGCCTTCTGTGCCGTAGGCCGTGAGTTCGATCCCCACCGAGAACGAACATTTTGTGTGACGAACTAAGTTGTTGATTCTCGGTCCGGGTGTTTAATAATATCATAAGTATGTATTTACAAAAAAGTATACAAGTTTAATATATCAACTATCTGGTTCTCCCATATCATCAGCTTTGGATTAGTTTTAGTTTGGAAAATTTTTGAATTTCGACGTTGGTATAACAGTAATAAAAGCTAGGTCCAATTTCGTTTTTATTGCAGTAAATGGTTTTAAATCAAGTATTCAAATTCGGTTTCCGAGTTCGATACAAAAGAATCGGTTCGCTGGGTTTTGATAGTTCAAGTTGACAAAATGCATTTAAATACAACCCGTATATATTACCCGTATATCTAAAAATATCTATCTATGTAAGTATATAATGTATTTAATATATCAGTTATCTAGTACCCATAACACAAGCTTTGAATAGCTTACTTTGGGGCTAGATAGTGCTGTGTGGATTGTCCAGCATTATTTATTTATTATTTATTTATTTTATATCAGGCAGAAATCACGTGGCAACTCAGTAACTAGTGCGGAAGGCATACGTAAGTAAATAAGTAAGCAGTAAGTAAACTAAGACTTAAGACCAATTACATACACAGCTTCACGACTTTGATCCCCAGGCACGGTAGATATCCCTTCAGATCTCCCAGTACCAAGTAGGTACTAATTCAAGATTCTTTGAGGATGTCTAAGGGGGGTAGTCAGAGGTACGTCCAAACATTACATTTGGCACATACCCACATTTTGCAGTAGTTAGTATTCCATACGTGACAGGTTGCAAGCCCATCGCCGCTAAGACCAATTGATTACAATAAACTAGTGTAGACAGGTTTTTAATTCGCAACATTCAACCTATTACTGCTACGAGTACTTCAAGTTGTATTCCAACAGGAGAAGGTAAGGTATTCTAATGTTTTAATCATCAAAGCAGAAAACTCAGACAGGTTGGTACAGAAATCATCACACAAAGTTACAAAGAGTAAATGCGTGGAGATTTGGTGACATACAAGGAGCGCATGCATTTTTCTAATAATTTGAATGCACTAAAAGAACTGCCTTAGATAAAATTGTATTTCCCTTGCAATTCCAGTAGGTAATTTATGTCTCAGGCAGTAGGTCACACATGTATAGGCTGGCATCTCTGCCAGTGATTGTATCACTAATAACGTGGCCTGCCGCATATAAAGGGCAGCACAATAAAACCAATTAAGAAGATAACATTCAAGTATTGCGAGTTCGTTTCTCTCAATATCAAAGGGCCAGTCAGTCAGCGAACAAAGGAGAAAACAATAATGATAATAAACGGAACCATCTCTAAAAGAGAATAAAATGAATAAAGCGTAAATCGAATGAGCCATTGTTGCGAACATTTATAAACCACCGACCACGGTTTTGCTCAATGAGGCGCCCACTCCCCGAAAGTTCCGGTCCAAATTACGAAATTCGAAAGAAAACTCCGACGTACTTTCCGAACTTACCTAACGAACTAAAAATAAAATTAAATTCGATGCAATCTGGTCCGGTGGGGTGCGCAACAACGGCATACAGAAATAGGCCCATCCCGCGCCGAGCTGGTAATTACCGTTGCTGTGGAATTGGGTGCAAATATGCAATTAATTTATTGCTACTTACTGTGCGAGGGAGTAGCTTACCGAACTACGTCACCGAAACGCAAAGCTATTGTTTTATGCAAATAGAACTCAAGTGGATGTTTCAGGTACACTGATTTTGGTAAATTTTAATGATAGGTACTTACTATGTTGCGCATTGCGGTTTCTTGAATCTTGTTGGCGAATCTGCTTATCATGTTTATTCAAGTAATAGGCTTCAGACGTTCTCACGTATGTACCCGCGTAAATTTGATTTGAATTTATTTATTCAACAGCTTTCTAAGACATTAGCTTAGCTCCTAAAATAGTAGGTTATTACATTTGTTATCAGTTCTAATTCTTTATTTTTATATTCTAACCTAAAGAGTAAAAGTTTTTGTCTCATTCGTGTTTGGTAAGGTTCAATTTGTACAACTCTTGAAAACAAGAGCGTCAGTAAGTAAAGTCCTTAAAACATTTTGACTGCAGAGAACAAATACCAGCGCTGCAAGTTGCGAGTAAATTCCAATATAACGAAACTAAACAAGGGACACAGGACTTCACTATGTCATCCCATTGATTAGTAATTTGACCCCAGATGCACGTTTGACCTAATCACGCCAACACGTGGAACACGTTATCATCAAAACAAAGTATAGACGGAGGCTTTAAAAAACTCCATCAATAGATTACCACTTACCTATTTATCCGTGAAGAGATAAGTACCTAAAGCCGACTAATTATCGTGAATCTTTTCGCGTATCTGATTTACAATCAGCAATGCCATAAACGTCATTAAAACTGCATCCACTTCTCATGAATAAGCATTTCATGTCGTCGTTCGATTAATCGCTATGTAATCATAAGCTATCACGTGCCATCACATGAATTGCACAAAGCGACCTCCTAATTTATTCAGATTACGATTGTATTGGAGAGTTTAATTAATTGAGACAATAAAAAAAAGTTGAAACAGATAACAATTGTAGCATTTTTAAATCTAAACACGAGCATTTACGAAATTAATAGGGTATACCCTATTAATTTCGTAAATGCTCGTGTCTAGATTTGCACTACCTAAAATGTTTTTCCCATTACCCAAAGGTTAGCTGGTAGATAATGCTATCCAGCATTAAGCTCGCCTATGTACACTGTATTTTGTGCAATAAAGAATGTTCTATCTATCTATCTATCTAGATTTAAAAATGTTACAATTGTCAACGATATGATGATGATGTTTGACTATAGTCAACAATACATTAGTACAAAATTACAAAGCATGCCTGACTGAAAACCTGGGTTACAAAATTTTATAAACAAAATTCATTTTAAAAGAGCTCTGGAAACTCCACGATTTCTATCACATAGAGTGGGCCTCAGCCTGAAATAACGCTCCAAAGCATCTCACGCACGAACGCCACTCAAACAACGTCAGTTCTGAAGCAACAGCGCACTTCCCTATGTCGAAATAATTCTCTATAGCCTGCAAAAATATAGACTCGTATGTTTTGTAAAAATTCCTTTGTAACTTTACACGTCAGTAGTTCCTCGGTTTTATAAAGATTCAAACGCGGGGTGGATTTGAATAGCTTTTACATGCAAAGTTTATTGGTAATCTGTTACAGATTCAAAGGTTTCGTCGACACATCGTTTCTTTTATTTGATGTTTTGACGAGGTGGCAGATACTTCGCTAGATATTAATATAAGAAATTTTGGAATACGACACACATATTCGCTTATGGTTCGATAGATAGATATGCCATAAAATATACCATAGTTGGCAGCGAACATATTTTCTCGCTAGTCGTTAACTTCGCATGTTGATGTGTGAACTATATAGTTCGGATTAAAAAGTGCTGACTGTTTTCGATATTTTGTTGTTGTTTGGCGTGAAACTCAGATCGCTGCAGGCCTATTTCAAAGTGCCGTCAGGCGGTTGTACTGTACATAATTCTTCGCCCGGGGCGCGCCGCACTGCGTCGCTCTTCGCGACACATTAAAAGTTACTACAATCCGTGTGTGTGAGATTTTTCGGATTCAATAAATACAAGGAGCTCTAATGCTTTATTGCATTCTTTAATAATTGGATTCGTCGAAATGACACAACTTTTTTTAATTTAAATATTGTTATGATAAATGAATGGTGTTAATCGTAAAATTATTATGTACTTATAGTGCTGGAAAATAATAAAATAATAATATTATATAATAATAATAAGTATTTAAATTTTGACTGTATCATCACTTTTTAGTTAATTGTATTTGCATGTAAAATTGGGATTAATAAAGAAATTATTATTAAAGAAAGAAAGAAATTATTTAGTTATAATCTCTGTGATATTTTTATGCCATTACACACAAATAAAATCAAGCAGAAATGTAAGGAAAGGTAAGGACATGTCTGCTTAAAGAGGAGATTTGTAATAGAGGTTCTCTCTTTTCGCTAATTACTAGAACGTGCCGCGTCTCGTATGGCTTTGCTCTTATTTATGCCTTTGATTTGAGAGGTTGCGGGTTCGATTCCCGCCTCGGAACAAATTTGTGTACGATCTGCAGAAATTTGTTCATTGGTCTGGATGTTTTCTATGTATGTATAATAAAAAAAAATATCTATCTATGTAATTATATAATGTATTAAATATATCAGTTATCTAGTACCCATAACACAAGCTTTAGTAGCTTACTTTGGGGCTAGATAGTGCTGTGTGGATTGTCCAGCATTATTTATTTATTTTATTTTTTATTTTTGATTTGATGTGAACAGAACCTAAAAGCAAGGTAGGAGTAATAATTTCCCTTCTTTAAGTTCTATTACACATTTGCATTGCTGCTTGATTTATGTCAAAGCATGAACGATGAAATTATAACTGCATCATACGGGCACGATTGTATTTAATGTTCTCTTTAGCGAAATCTTAGCTCCTATACGAGCTTTTCATGCCCTATGGCTCTATAAAACTTTACCCTTTCAATACAAGACTCGGTTCAACTCGTAAATGCACATTAGCTAATACTATGATTTATAAAATGTAGCTATATTTGTGATACTTTTCAGATTGTAATACAATAGAATGGATACACAGCAAAGTTTGACATTTTAATATAGTAGATAAAGTCATGTAGCGTTGTCTGAAAAACTGAAAAAGGTTCACAACTAATCTTTAGGCACGGTGGATATCCCCCATCTCTGTTCCGTGATATCCCCTCACATTTATAAATTTGAAATTTGAAAACTTGTGTTTAGAGTTAGTGAACCATAACCACAACGTGAGCTATTAAACATTTAAGGGCTTTCCGCTTTCTTATAAAAAAAGAGCATTAAAAAAGTTAACTGCCAGTTGAACATTAACTGTCAGTTTGTGAAAGCTTGATCAAAGCTAATCCTGATCGGATTAGCTTTGATCGAAACACTAACTAATTTTATCTAATTGGAAATAAAAGCTGAAATAGCTAGTAACGTGATAGCCGAATAGCTTTGACCGAGCTTTCAGAAACCGGCGGTTAGTTCTGAGTCTTAAAAAGCTGCCAAGTTTCTCGTTTAAAATAACATCAATTCACAAACAATAAACAAACAAAGTAAAACAGCCGATAAAGCCCTAATAGCTTTATGGTCTTCAGAACTTGCGTCAAACTGCATATGGCCAAAAGTTTTGTATGTTACCTCTTTATCGTGTTTCGACTTTGAATGATAAAAGTTGTTTCGCCTTAAAAAACGCGAGAGTTACGCGTAAGTTCACAGACAAAATAGATTGCCCGTATAAATTCAAGGGATCTGGGGGGGGGGGAACGACGGGGTGGGTAGCCACTGTGTTGATTTCAGCGTCTGCTTATCGGAGCAAATTATTTTTTCTCTCACAGCTTGAAAGTCAGCGTCTACTTTTTGCGTCTTACTATCGAAGCTGAAGGATTAAATGGACACAATAGTGTTTTCCCTTAAAGCTGAAGAATTTAGTGGACAAAAACATTTTCTGATTTGGACGTATAACTTTAATATCATTGACTTTACTTTATTTTATAACTAGCGACCCGCCCGCGCGCCTCTGCTTCGCACGGGTGCACATATCATGCAAGTATTATACGTATAAACCTTTCTCTTGAATCACTCTATCTGTTAAAAAAACCGCATCAAAATCCGTTGCGTAGGTTTAAAGATTTAAGCATACATAGGGACAGAGAAAGTGACTTTGTTTTATACTATGTATTGATAGTGATCATGACATTTAAACGTGAATGTAATAAGATAATACAGTATTACTTGTAGTTAAATTTTTTTAGAAACATGAAGGGCCTTACTACAAAAAAATAGGCAAACGTTAAACACTGCCTAAACTTTTGACATCTCTTGCCATTGCGTAATGGCAAACAGAGACAGCGCTAATTTTAGACACTGTTTAAAGTTAGACACCGTTTTGTAGTACAACCCAATCTCTTTACTACGTCTGACTACTTATTAGTTTAAAATATAACTCTTTTAAGTAAAACCCGACTTCAAATGCACTGAAAAATACACTTACACTACTATGATATCTCAGAAACTACTCGTCAAATCTGACTCAAACTTAAATAGGACCACATATGACAAGCACTAGCTTTAGATAACAAAAGAATCATCAAAATCTGTTCCATCAGTAAAAAGTTAAGAGCTAACAAAAAACAGTCAAATTGAGAAACTCCTCTTTTTTTAAGTTGGTTAAAATAGGCTTACGACTCTAAGTCCAGTCGGATTAATTAATTAAGTAGGAAGGCCTTCAACTACGAGTAGATCAAAGGTAAAGTATTTATTTTTAAGGTATGTTTAGAGCAAGTCATGCAAAGAATTCAATATGTAGTATATTCTCTGATCCTCGTTAATTTATGTTATTAATAACTATAATTACTCATCGCGTCCATACGCCAATTGGTGGTAACATTTAGTAAACAAATAGTAACAAGTAGCCACAAAAGTTACCTATTGTTACCGTGTTGCTCAACAAAATACTATATAAATAACATAATATAACTAAGGCGTGGATGCACCGTTAGAAACTTTTTTATCAGGCTTCCGGGTCGAATGGATCGCGATAGAATTATCGGTGGAATGAGTCGGCAAAACGTGGTGGAGCGTCTTGAGAGCGATGGCGCGTAAACCAACTTTGTCCTTTTATGATGCCTAGCAGTCTGCGAAATGATTATCTGTTATAATCCTCTACAATTATTTATTTTGCATATTTGCAGTTTTATTACCAAAACTGTTTACGGTGCTTTTGAGGAGTAATCTGCTAAATATGAACTAGCTAAAGCTTGGGATTGAACTGCTTCAACCAAATAAAAAAAACGTTAAATAATTGTAAAAAAGATCTCAGAAAAAACCAATTAGTCATTTATTTGCATAAAAACATGGTACAAATCTTTGTACCATGTTTACACACATGGTACAAAGATGGTGAGTGCATCTGCACTCAGTTTTTAAAATGTCACATATTGCTACCAGTTTAGGCGGGCTAAAATTATAGTAGGTGCAATTTTTAAATGAAAATAAACTCAATAGGTGTTCAACATAAGCCATATCTAAGATCCTCTTCATATTTTTGAACCTGTTGCCAAAAGTAAAGTTCGAAAAAGTAAGTCAGTAACTTTGCGCCTTCGATTCAGTCCATTGCACTTTCCTACTTTAGAACAAACGGTGACGCAGACGGGCACTTCACTCAAAATTTCAAACTACCAAGAGCTTAGTTTCAAAACTTCAATGTGAATTTATTATAGATGTTAATAAAATCTAGGACTCATAGTTTTAAGAGTGAATTCTTATTTAATTATTTACTTTATTTTAGAATCATGATTCAAATATTTTATTAAATTTCATCAGCGTCTTTGAAATCTTTATTTCTTCTCATTAAGTTTACGATTATATTATTGTATGGTAGAGAAGTACTATCAAATGGATTTCTTGTATAATCTTATATAAATTAATTTGAATTTGACTAATATTACTGCCGTAAACACAATAAACGGTGTAAAACTTTGCACAGGTTTTTCTTGGCACCCACTCAATTTATTTAGGTGCTCATAATCCACACCGCAAGAAATAAAATACTGCCATTTCTCAACTATAAAAATGCTATTGACAAGTCTGTTAAGTCAAAAATTGATTGTTGTTCAGGGTTTGATGTGATTACTCACGCCAAAACTTCTTCTCACCTACATTTCCCACCGCGAGTACATTTGAATAAAATATGAGCAGTGGAAGAACTTCATGAAGAATTCGTACCACAGAAAGCATTTGTGTGTTATTTGCTAACAAATGCGGATGTAAATCCATTTATTATGCAGACTGTATACAGCGTGCTAATTAGAAGTATTTCATCGAGCCTTCCAAATAGAACATCAATTTAACTGTTATCGTTTCCGTGAAACGAGTTCTGTAGGCAATTAAGACGGGACTAGGATCAATATTTCAGACAGAAAGACATACATTGCAACAACTTATATCTTGGCACAACGAATGTACTCATCTAGCTAGGAAAATGAAGCTTTAAAAGCGAGATAACCACTGGATGTATGCTTAGTGCAACTTGTGTAAATAATAGACTTAAAACTAATGTCAATATTAAGACCACTGCCACATAATTATACGTGAATAATTTTTTGACTATAATAATGCTGGACAATCCACACAGCAACATCTAGGCCAAAGTAAGTTATCATAGCTTGTGTTATGGGTACTAGACAACTGATATATTTAATGCGTTATTTATATTTACATAGATAGATATTTTTTATTACATAGAAAACACCCAGAATAACGGAACAAATTTCTGCCTATCGTACACAATTTGGCTTATCAAAATGTTTTTTATCACTTTTAGGAAAATTCAGCGATATAAGTATCTTAAACCATTTCAAGATTTATGAAATTGCCAGAACAACTATTTGCGAAAACAGCTAAATTTTAACAATGAATGTTTTAAATTAGACGCTTTTTCATTTAGATAATAGCAATTTATAATGATAAATGGTTAGAAAAATAACAGATACAGCGGTTTTCACCCCCAATGTTTTTCTAATGGTTTTTCTTGACCTAACGAACGGTGGCTTGGCGAGCTTCCCAATTGTCGAACAACGAGCGCGTGAACACAAGTAAAATATTAATAATTTTTTAAAGTTGGAGCATGTTTAGCTAACAATGCACCGACCTAATTGTGACGCGCACGGTGTGTGGCGAAAGCCTAAAAATAGAAAAAAAGAAAAAAAGAAAGAAAGACAATACATTTATTTCGGACACAAACGATACATACACTTCTAATAGTTACGTATAACAAGAAAATAAAAATATAATCTGAAAGCTCGACAAAAAAAAATACACAAGACAATAAAGAAAAAATAGATTTTATCGCGTAAATTCAAATTCCGTTATTTCCACGGGATAAAAAGTAGCCTATGTTCTTTTCCAGACTAATCTATCTCTGTGCCAAATTTCATCTAGATCCGTTCTGGCGCTGTCACTCCCGTATCGGCCTTACCAGTTACTTCCGTAAACGCTGCACCTAGATAACAGACGCTGCTTAAATAATATTCAATAGATGGTGACAGGCCATGATACATATCGTGTCCATTTTTAGAGCCGTTTATTTATAGAAGTTGTTTAGATAATTTGTGGTTAATCATGTTTTGCTTGCAGTTTGTAGCCATAAGAATGGTCAGAAGAACGTTTTTGCAACGACACTGGTCAATTTGACTTAAGAATAAATTCTTTAATATATTACTTACTAGTGCTCTGCAATAATCACAAATTTATCTCTTAATCCAAACAAACAGCAAACTCATCCCCTCCACTGTTTTCCAGCTTTCTTTTTAAATGACGCGAACTCTGCGCATAGTACAAGCTTTGCTTGGTTTAAAACTAAATGGCGTTATGTTAAATGCCCGCCAATTTAGATACGTAACGTGAAGAAAATAATATAAATAAAGCTGTATTAAAAAGTTAAAGTTTTTTTTTTCCACTTTATAAAAGCAATCTGTATACGAGAATGCGAGATTTACTCGTAAATAACGTTACAACCGGAATTCATCCGCAGTGTAAATGGCATCTGTATAGAAGTCTGAGTTTTATTTTTCTTTTTTTAGTTTTTTGTAACGTGTATGGCCATTTTTGTATGGAGAATCGATAAATGCTTCTATCGGGCGTGTTGAGAACTTACGAGTCTCACTCCGACGTACTTGGGGTACTGGTTATCAGCTTCCTCTCATACGGAAGGCAAATATAGCGTTTCGTGAGCGATAAGGTAATCGATAGCTACAATCGTACGCACGGGTTGAATGGATGCGAATAACCAATATCTTGTACTGTTGCCGTTTTGGCTAAAATCGGGCCAAATTCAGATCTCGTCATTGTGTTTGAGGTGACTCAAACCAGCTTCTGAATCATGAGGTGGAACTTAACCAGAATATATATAATCAAGCACGACGAGCACCGGTGGTCTAGTGGGAGTAACCCCGCCTTCCGATCGTAAGGTCGCAGGTTCGAATCCGGTCGTGCACCAATGGATTTTTCTATAGAAAAATTTATGTGCGCAATGCCAGTGCTCTTAAACGGTGAAGGAAAACATCGTGAGGAAACCAGTTAGTATTCTAACAGCGGCGATGAGCTTGCAACCTGTCACGTATGGAATACTAACTACTGCAAAATGTGGGTATGTGCCAAATGTAATGTTTGGACGTAGTTCTGACTACCCCCCCTTGGACATTCTCAAAGAATCTTGAATTAGTACCTACTTGGTACTGGGAGATCTGAAGGGATATCTACCGTGCCTGGGGATCAAAGTCGTGAAGCTGTTTCAGTTTCAGTTTCATATATAATCAAAAGTAATTATACGAAATCAAAATTGCTTTCTGCAATTTAATAGCCTTTACGTACATACTAATAAAGCCTACTTTTTTGTGCATATTTTGCATCAGCCTGCGAAGTCCACTGCTGCACATTATAGGCCTCTACTATACATTGCTATAAATATATTAGCAACGATTCTGAGCCCTCTAACGACATCCTATGATATTCACCGAAGTAATATCGGCGAAGAAATTAATTACATAAAGTACTTAAAAAGTTAGACTGGTGATGGAATAAGTTCGTGATTGATTGTTGATTGTTAATAATCTCAATAATAATGGATTCAGCGACAATTATAAGCGACGATACTGACATATTTTTTGTAACGTTCGCAGAAAAACAAATATTTTCATGATTATATTGAACATTTTTCTTGTAAAATTGTAGAAAAACTCATGTTATGTTTGGAATTGTACAGGGTGTTTTATCGAGATCTTTATATCTGTGGATGTTAGAAACAGTATGTATCATACATCAATGGGACTTTTAAGCCATGTGAGCAAACGTCCCTAATAAAAATAGGAAAAAAATATATTAGTGGTTATGAACGATATGTATGCTATCATGTCTCTATAACCTTTACAAAACATTATCAAGTAAAATGCACCTAATTATTTATAGTGATTTCTATCAGGTTGTTTTGTTAGGTTACACTGAAAAAGTAATATACATTATTCTGGGGAGGCAGGTAAAAATACGAGTTTTTGTGTCACTGGAGAATTTTAGTTACTTTTCCCATTACCGAAGCCGAGTAGGTACTACGAGTATAAATTTTAATAACAATGACATTAAAATATTAAAATACGCCCAACTTGCTTCATTCGGCACAAAAATGCTCCAAACTTGTGACATTTTACGCGATTAGGCCAACGTCATGATTCATCGCGAGATTGTAGGTAATCCGGAGTTAAAAAAAACTTACTCGACTCAAAGAAAGATGACGAGCTAATCAAATTTCGCGCAACTTCGGAAAGTTCTCAGCGAGTTCTTAGATTCAATTAGTAGATACGCGTCCACGTCCCGGCAGTCGCCGTCTCGCCCACAGGCCCTCTTGGTCCTACCACCACGGTGATTTTCATTATCATGCCTAAAATAACCGTTCCCGCGCCTGCCCCAACGATATTTGCCTTTTTGCGCAGCAAAACCCGAAATATCATTTCATTGTTTCAATTAACTCTCCAACCGCTAAAGGAAATAAGCCTGAAGAATTCGAAACAGACGGAACTGCTTTCGCTCTTTTGAATTGAAAACGCTTTAGCAAGCGGTAGTGTTTTCTTCGCATTTTAATTTCTTGTTTTTCTTTCGAAGTTGTTTGAGAACATTAAAAAAAATAACTTAAACTGTAAGCGTTCTAGAGTGCGGAACGTTTTTGATCATCCACAATGAGAGTGTTGAGAGAGTGGCACCTCCGGGACGCACGTTGGCGGAAGATATGTGCGCCGTGCGGCACATTCCGCTAGCGACACGTGCACATAATCAACCACTGGAACTTTGTGTATTTTTCACGTAAGCGTCGAATCGCTCCCCAGAGCGAAGCGGTACGATCCGCCGGCAGACGATCGCTCATCAGTCGGCGATAATAAAAATAAAATTACTTTCCACTTCAAACGGAGCGTTTTATCGATAGCAGCAAGAGTCGTTCGGGCTTTGATCTGCCCCATAATGAATTAAAGACGGAACTTTCAACGTTATAATTAATAGATTTTTAAAAATTACAAACTCTTCCTTTAAGATAAATTCTGCGTTGTCTGAATAGATGAAACTCAACTGAGAGATAAAATAGAAACCCAACGTTATTATCAAGGGCACTTTAATGATGGTAAAGGCGACTGTTGGAACAATGGCTTCTTTCATCTTAGTAAGGTATAAAACCTTTGTGGAAAGTCTTGCAGTTCCTTGTTCAACCAGACAGAAGGTACTTTGAGGACACTCCTGCTATAATAAAAGTTTATGAGCGTTCGATTTCATCCTACAAAAACGCTATTACGAACGACTGGCTTTGTCCATCAACATTTCTTTATTTGTTTTAGTAGCGACAGCGAAATCCCGTAGGTACTCATAGTTAGGTATATGGTGACATGCTGAATCTGATTTACTTGAAAAAAATCGAAACAACTTCACTACTTTGATATCTAGTACGGTAGATTGTAGATCCTTAGTCCTTAGATCTTTTAGTATCATTATGATAATTCATGATTCGTTTAGGATTTCTAAGGGGTCCCGTCCAAATAGTTCATGGTGGGTGTTGTATAATATTATATAACACCCAGACAGAGAACAAAACGTCCATGTTCATCACACAAATATTTGTTCTCGGTGGGGATCGAACCCACGGCCTACGGCGCAGAAGGCAGAACTACTACCAACTGAGCTGTGAAGGCTGTCAATATCATACACTCAGATTTCTTAGTATCAAAAAACTCAATATTATTCGTGCATTTCTAAGAGTTTAATTTACCTACATGAGATCATACAAAATACAACAGTGGTTTAACTCAG
This sequence comes from Plemyria rubiginata, assembly GCA_963576535.1. Classification (NCBI taxonomy): domain Eukaryota; kingdom Metazoa; phylum Arthropoda; class Insecta; order Lepidoptera; family Geometridae; genus Plemyria; species Plemyria rubiginata. The sequence goes on along the minus strand of OY754908.1, from coordinate 6,492,021 downwards.
ATTTCTTAGTATCAAATAACTCAATATTATTCGTGCATTTCAAGGAGTTTAATTTACCTACATGAGATCATACAAAATACAACAGCGGTTTAATGACCCATAATGTAATATTATGGATCCAGGTTATCTCCTATTGACACGATAGGTATGTTGTTAATCTTGATACCTGATTAATTGTTCGAGGCCAATGTACCGTGCAGAACCTGAGGCAACATAACTCAGTATATCCGAGGGCTACCACCAACAGCATAAAGATAAGCGCACACCTAAGATGCCGGGCATTTGTGAAAAATTACGATCCATGACTTTCAAATGTAACTAAATTAAGTCAAAGTACAGCTTTATGCACTGTTGTACAACTGTGTGAAAGTGCAGGTTATGTCGAATATTATTGTGTACCTCCTAAAACAGAAAAAAACACCTTCACGACTTTGATCCCTGCACAAAATTTTTATGTACTTGGACTAACACATTGATTTAATACTTGGAGTTACCCCTGTCTAAGGGGTAAGTCATAGACATCCTCCATGTGTAATAAATTAACTAAATCGTAATTATTGTTTTTTTAAGAACGCAATATAGTCTGATCACTACAAGTTGGACTCCCTAAAACTCTGTCTGAGAGTGCTACCAGTAAAATTTATAGAAATAATGAAATTTTTACCTATTTTCATTGGTTCCTTAATTGTACAAGCACAATCTAAATCTAAATATATATAACTCAAAGGTGACTGACTGACTGACTGACTGACTGACATAGTGATCTATCAACGCACAGCCCAAACCACTGGACGGATCGGGCTGAAATTTGGCATGCAGGTAGATGTTATGACGTAGGCATCCGCTAAGAAAGGATTTTGATCAATTCTACCCCCAAGGGGATAAAATAGGGGATGAAAGTTAGTATGAAACTTTCAATTCTTTGGCGCGTGCAAAGCCGCGGGTTCAGCTAGTTTTATATAAAAACTATTTAATTTTGTTTTGCCCCGGCATTAATTTTCAAAAAATAACATAGTATATACGTTTATAATTGTTATACGTTTAATTATAGCTTTTACCAATACTTTCAGTAACTGGTAGCTTGTTGCTCTGTATCTTGTATTTAGCTCTTGGTATAGGTTGTGGTAATTGAACAAAAAACACCATAAATTAAATCAACCGCGTATCAAAACGACGGAAGTATTAGGTAATCAAGACATGTTTCAAATAATTATAGAAATGTGTAGTAAAAATCTCTATACCTGCTAAAACAGTGTACGCTTGCTCTTTCATGTATGCACAGCAAACTGTTACAACTAACACGCTCGTAATTCGCTCGAAACCATTGACCTGGGACAACGAACAGCGACATTAATTACCTAATGAACTAGCCTATAATTACTTGAACATAATGAAGTCATCTTATGCTGAAAATGTCCTTTAAATAATATCATTGAAATAATGATTTAAGTTATTAGCCACTCGTTCCTATCGTGCGTGATTTGCGAGACAATGCTATTATAAATTTGACAGTTACCACTTAATATTAGGTGGCTTGCTCCACTGAAGAAAAAAATACGCAAATATTCTTAAAGTGGAGGCAAAAGATGAAGCAACGATGTGAATAAGCCGATTGGATGAAAGTGAATGAGACAAATCGAAATCAGACCCAGTGACACGCATAAGTTGCAATCTTCAAACGCGATTAAATACAGATCTAACAATAAAGAAAAAATATAGGCAGTAGATCTCTATACCAAATACCGAGTGAGTACCAAGTACACAATGAAGTTTCTTTGAGGATGGATGACTAATGTAAGTATTCATAGAAAAAAAAAACAAAAAACAGCTTGACGACTTTGAGAACCTCAGGCACGGTAGATATCAGATCTCTTATTACCAAGCACCAAAAACTGCGTCAAACTAGCAGACTTTTGTATATTTTGGGAGCCATCACTTATAATACATTCCTGGCTAAGGGATAATGTTGTACCATCTAATATGAAAGCGTCATTTGGTATTCATGATAAATGGCAAAAAAAATGCCCAACTTATTCATCCAGGGCAAAGGTGAAGTCGCAAAAAGTCGAAATAGTCGGTCCACATACACGCTACACCTGTTACACGGACCTCATAACTCACTGGCGCGGTCGCTCGGATATAGATATAACTTTTCGCTGGATATTCTCTGGCAGTTATATCCAGTGAAAATCACCGATTACTTTGTGCCATGCACATTGCACGCCTTGTCAGAGTACTTGTAGTCTAGTGGGAATGAATCCACGATCTTGAACCCTGAGGAGGGGATACTCGAAGGGGGGACTCTAAGGTGAAGAACATTTAAAAACCGTCACTGTACAAACTAATCTATATCTATCCTTCTGCTTTTTAATTGAATTCGTTATTCAAGATGAAAGGAAAACCTTCTTTAGAACCTATTAGAAAGAACAGAAACAGCTTAAAGTGCATGACATTTTACTAGTCCCAATAAAATTCTAATAGGTTTTTTTTACCGTTTGAGAGCACATAGCGCACATAGTTTTTTCAAGATACTTGTAGCTCTTTCAAAAAACATCGATGAAGTTACTGAAAAATACACTCATACTACTAAAACTCAAAAACTTTTCGTCAAATCTGACTCAAATTTAAATGGGAACACATGATAAGCCACAGCTTTCGATTAAAAAAGAATCATCATAATCGATGCACCCAGTAAAAACTTATGAGGTAACAAACATAAAAAACACCTCTTTTTTTTGGAATCGTTTGAAGTCGGTTAAAAAGACGAGGTCTTAGTAAAAATTTATGAGGTAGCAACTACGAATAAATAATAAGGCAGCAAACATAAAAAAAATTGAGAACCTCCTTCTTTTTTTAAAGTCTGCCTTTCTTACTAGACCAGCGCGGTGATCTTCCTTCGAACTAAGTAAAAAGTAAAACTAATTACTTTATGAATGTAATCGTGCATCGCTATCGGCTTTGCGAGAACGCGGCTTTACGGCACAGTCAAATTAAAACGGTTCGCTTTAGGAAGCGAAAATTATTCTAACAGGTAAGTGCACTTTAATAGAGCCTGTATTAGATCTACGCGCGTAGGTAGGTACTCCGTATTTACCTAATAGCTAATATCAATTTGAATATGAAATTGAAGTGTCTACTTTGATATGTTTGTTTACCTATTCTACCGTTCGGTGTTCTCAGAGAGATCAGATAATCTAGGTATGTTGGTACCTAAAAACTGAAAAAAAAACAGCATCACGACTTTGATTCCCAGGCACGGTAGATATCCCTTCAGATCTTTTTGTACCAAGACCAACTCCAGGTTCTTTGAGGATGTCATCGTCCAAACATTACATTTGGCTCATAACCCATTTTGCAGTAGTTGGTATTCCATACGTGACAGGTTTCAAGCCCATCGCCGCTGTTAGAAACTAACTGGTTTCATCACGCTGGTTTCATCACGCTATTTTCCGTCACTCATTGCGCGCACAAATTTTTCGATACGAAAAATTCATTGGTGCACGACTGGGTTTGAACCTCTGACCTTGCAATTGGAATGCGCACTCCTACTAGACTACCGATGCTCTTTGTTGATACCTATTATCATGTATACAGACGAAGTACAGAAGTACACAGACCTACAATAAACGATAATAGTTCTATGTAAATCTTTATCGGTATAGAGTATACTAGGCTGAAGATGCATTCCCAGTAAGAACATGAAAGGCCATTTGCTTTTTCTTTTTTTTTTTTGTACATAGCCGAAACCTCAAATTTTTTGAACAATGTGCCCAAGGAATATAGACAAGTGTAGTATTCAAATACCTTGAATGTGCCTAACACTTGAACTTGCATATCAGAACAGAACCAATTAAAAGCCATAGAAAATTCCCCGTCACACATTTTTAGAGTAATTTTCTTACGAAAAATCACAGCTTCCATTTTTCAGTTATGTAGAAAAATCACCACAAAAAAGACGGTTTAAACGTGTTCCGAGTTGCGGTCACAAATACAGCCGGTCGCATCCCAACGCATCATCCAGCCGGATATTGCGGGGGGGGGGGAGAGCTGTGGCCGGATTAAGGAGGCAACGAGGGCCCAATGTTCAATTCCCTAAAGTGGAAATGCAAATCTTTATGCTTTACTATTCAAAGCAATCCCGAACTATACTCAATGCAATCCTGACAAGATCGGCTTACTACAAATACCTAGTTACTTATCGATCCATACCGAACAAATTACCTATCGGTGAATTACTGACTGCGTTGGAGCATAAACGACCTACGAGTAAATTTAACGGTTTAGATGCAGGCGTCGAGTGACGTTTGATTAATATGATCCTTCCTAACACCATGGTATCGCTAAGATAATTCTATACGTGTTCTTCTTTAATATATCCCTGACTTATCTTATTTATCCTACTACTATTATAAACGCGAAAGTTTGTAAGTATGGAGCGATGGATGGATGGATGGATGTTTGTTACTCTTTCACGCCGGAACGCCTGAACGGATCTGCATGAAACTTGGCAGAGAGATAGATTATAGTCTGGAATAGCTCATAGGCTATATACTTTTTATCCCGTGGGAATACCGAGATATAAATCTGCGCGGGTGAAACCGCGGGGCGCAGCTAGTCCTTGTATAATCCTAACTCACACTTGTGAGTGAGTGTGAGTATGATACATACGAAGTAGATAAAGCTCATGTTTGATCAAACTGGCTACTTTTTTGGCAACATGCGCCCAAAACCACAAATGAAAACTATTTTATTATATACCTCTCCACACTACCGGTGCTGTTAATAAAAACTACCTTATAGGTAGACCATATAACATTCTGTAGATTTATGTTAGAGATGCCATTGCCCCAAGGTAAACTCTTAAACCCACCCTGGGGAGAGCCATGAAACTTTTACGTCCTTGCCCGTGCACCTATTACACGGACGTCATATTTCATTGAATGGGTCGACACCGCCGCTAGCTTTTATTAAACCCGTAACGGACATTTCCATCACTCTTTCAATGCGTATGAAGAACTTCGTCCCAGTCAGTGTATTAACTTGTCTATGTTTGCCTAACACTTTATTTTGTAGCAAAAGTTTTTTTATGCTAGAGCTGGCAGGTGAAGCCGCAGCAGCTTCTTGCAGACTATCTACACGGTATAGATATCCCCTCAGATATAATGTGATAATACTTTTACACTATATTATACTCAGCACTATAATCTGTAGTAGTAGGTCAAACAATCTAGACTAGATTGTTTGACCTACTCGTCCTGTGATGACGAGTTTCGAAGATGAAACTTGAAAATTTTAACGTTATTCCGGCAAACACGAAAACATTCTGCAGGCAAATCTACAAATCCGATCCAGAGGTGTTTGTTCAATTTGGCGGTAAGGGCCTACCTACCTGAATCCTTTTCAGTCCCTACGTCAACGTTTTAAAGAGGCTTATTTAGGCTGTAATGCGATTTTGATTTATGACAACAGAATTCCATATTGAGCTTGTACAAAATTGTGTATACAACCATTGTCTTTGTATTACAAACAATGTAACAAATAATGTGTAATGAACATTATGATGTTTGTTTTCTGAGTATTTAAATATATCATACCTACTCTTAGTTATAATTTATAAGCAGATAGTGTAAGGTGTCCGGTGCGCATAGTTTAAGCTTTGCTTAGTTTAGGGCTAAATAGTGCTGTATGGAATGTTCACTAATATAATATTTACAAAAGCAATTCATGTAGGTACTAATATTATAAACGTGAAAGTTTGTAAGTATGGATGGATGGATGTTTGTTACTCTTTCACGCTGGAACGACTGAACGGATCTGAATGAAACTTGGCAGAGCGATACATATACATAGTCTGGAATAACCAATAGGCTACTTTTTATCTCGTGGGAAATACCGGGATTTATATTTGCGCGGGTGAAACCGCGGGGCGCAACTAGTGTTTTATAATTTATGGAAACGGAATAAGGTTCAATCTCTAAAAAACCCAAAATGCAAAATACGCGGTTTGAAATGCCAAAGTCGCATTCACTTTTGGACGAGGAGGACTAAACTTGAAGAGATAAAACTATATACCTAGAGTTCGTAGAGTCAGTCCTTTTTATACGGCCCTTGATTTTGTAGAAAAATCATTATAGTCGACGTCATTTTAAACAAAACAGGAACAATAACCAATCACAGTACCTTTAAGTGCTGCCAGCAAGCATGGCTAAGTGTAAAATTAATAAGAGTTACTTACCTACCTGGAGAGGTATTTTCAAAATTAATAGATTTTATTGCGAATGGTCATGTCTGCGATCCAAATGAATAGTCCTAGAAAATGTCTTCAGAAATGGAGAAGTATTATCAACTGTAGTTGCGAACCGACGAAATCTATTACTGGCAAAACGTTTCCAATTCGCAATCGTTTCTGTATGAAAGTGCTTTGTCGCATTAGTATCAATACTGGAATCCGGTGTGTTGTGGCGATCGCGGACAATGCGGACAATCTCATGTGACAAGAGGTGACAGCAAGTGACAGCTGGGTTGCGAACCACTGTCAACGCTCACGTGATCAATCACTGAGCACACAATTTGGGACACAATTTATCCGCTTAAAACCATTCCGTCGTATTTAAAGGGTTAATTGATTCTCGATGCCGGGAAATAACTCGAGTTCTAATTACTTGAGTTACATCGTTTACGTCATTACACCTATCATTTTGAAGGTTTATGTAAGACAATGTTTTGACTCCAGAAACGTGTCAGAAATAGCATCGTTTTGTTCATTTGTTTTGGTATTTTACAATGTACGGGCAATAATTAATTATCTTAAATATTTATTTCAAGTAATGACTGAAAAAAAGTGCTGAACCTGCGATCTTACTTACTTGCTGTACAAGGAACGTCATTTTTATTGGGGGCTTACAACCGTCAAATAACTTCTCTTAATAATATAAACACAGATAAATTTTGATAATATTTAAAATTAATGATATTTTATATCCTTCAGAGTCCTGGTAGTCTATCCAACCAGAACCAGAATTACGGACTGAAAAATGGGTGAAAATTGTCCGATAATAGTCTGGATCGACGAGCGACTAAAACAGCGGTCTTATGGCTCGTCAGTAAAGCTCTAGTCCGTCCGTTGTCGCAATAAGGAATAGAGCTTTACCGACGAGCTAATAAGACCGAGGTTTTACTGGCTCGTCGATCAGGGCCTTTAAACGCTAAATTCAATTATGTTGGACGGAGGTTTAAAATTGATTGACTGCCATACCGAGTTGTGTAATAGTAACAGACAGAGAGCAAGACATATAACGAACAAACACAAAAACAAATAAAACGGCGAAGAAAATATCTTTTCCTCGAAGTAATAAATTCTGTACCTAATCAACCGCCCTATAGCGTCCAATATACACTCGTGCAGAGTGTCAACAGGATAACGAATTCCGATACCGCACTGGTAACATTTACCAAAGGATACGCAAGCTACGAGTATGTTCCAATAGATACGCCACGCCAGGCATGCCAGCAAACGAGTGGCACATAACGAGCGCATATTGAGACATGGAGCGTCGCCTCGTAGCCACACGTCGGCTATTCGTGGCGCATTATGCTGATTCCGGCGCTGTGCGAATGACACGTATCCTCAACAAGCCACACAAAAGCTCTCACCAAGATTTCGATACTTATCGCATTTCAAAAAGTACCGGTGTACCGCGAAATGGTAACACTTGTGACTTTCAGATTTTATAAAAATATTTTGGCTAGATATTTTAAAGTTGGAACGTCAACGGATAAACTAGAATACTTTTATCGAGCAAATAGCAACAGTATAATTCTGTCGTGCATGGAATATCAATAGCCCGAGGTATTTTCCAATACGCTTTTATATGATTCAATGCTTTTGACAGTATTTGAAATTTATATACATTTTGGATTCTATCAACAAAAGATTTAGTTTCATATATCTCCTTTCTATCAGCAAGAGAATTTATGTATGTATGTAAATAAATTACAACAAATAAATTAGTTTATAAACTGCAGACCGCTGCGAGATAATCTAGAGATAGTTTATCTGATTCAAAATCAGTGCCAATTGGAAGCGTCTCCAAGACGCTGGCCACCAAACTTGCGTTGCGGATTAAACTTTAACATTAATATTAGATGTTAAACCGTAGATTTATCCTTTTACGAGACACATAGTGTAATAGCAGTGTTATACTACCCCGAACCCCACTGCAGCAGTAAAAATGACCATTTATTATCTTTTATATGCAGTGACAGTGACATCAAATTTATTAATATAGCCTCTAACAACATTATTAACTGCTGCATTATTAAGGAAAACCTTCAGTCCAAATATTCTAGCAAACAAATTCGTGTTACGTCATCTTAAAGTCATCATACTAGCCAGAGTAAATAAAATAATAATTGTATAAACCTATTCATATACGACCTCTGTGGCGCAGCGGGCGAGAGCCTGCCTGCGACGCAAGAGGTTGCGGGTTCGATTCCCGCCGTGGAACAAATTTGTGTACGATCTGCAGAAATTTGTTCCGATGGTCTGGGTGTTTTCTATGTATAATAAAAAATATCTATCTATGTAAGTATATAATGTATTAAATATATCAGTTATCTAGTACCCATAACACAAGCTTTGAATAGCTTACTTTGGGGCTAGATAGTGCTGTGTGGATTGTCCAGCATTATTTATTTATTTATTTATATTTCCTAGTCTCAATTGTTTTTTTTTGAGATTGTAAAAACTTTTGTTCATCAGTTAAAACCATCATTCAGAATGATGCTTTTAACTGATGAACAAAAGATTTTTTTTAAACGAATACAAAATTACAATATAAATCTACGTTTTCGGAACAAACCCGTTAAACATAACTTTCGCTGTACAAACACACCGAATGTGTTTTAGGAAACTTTCCCCTATGCGTGTATTTGCCGGAACGAAATATGAACATGGGGTAATTTGCGTGGTAAACTGCGGTTGATTTTATAAAAGGAGCGCCGCGAACAATGAATCAATAGGGCCTTCAGTTTCCGCATTGTTTGCATCCCTATCAACAGCGGGATAAATGGACACTCAATAATTACCGGTGGTTTTGTAAAACCGTCGCAGTAATGATAAGTTTTAACACGACATTATCTTTTCGGAAGGCCGCTGGCAGTGGCGTTTCGCTGTCAAAAAATATTATCCATAAATAAATACACACTCTTGGTAAATACATAAGGACCGAGTGGCGCATTCATTCATGATAACTTGTCAAACGCCGAATAACTTCGGGAAATTACAACACTGTAAATACTGTAATCACATTCTGGCTTCATTTTGGTAACGCAATTTTATGAAAGCCCAGTGATTGTTTGGAGTATGAACAAAATTTTATATTATATTAAAAAAAGGTCAAGTGCGTTGCAGATTGTGCCAAAGGTTCTTGAGGTAGCCATGCATATTTAAAAATTTTTCTCCTTCATATTTTATAAGCTACTAGCTTTATCTTTGCACCAATAGCAACGTTATAGAACAAAACTTCGTTTTGCTATATATTTAAAAGGAAGCCTTAAAGTTTCGTTGAACTACGGAACCCTGAAACAATTTAGCAAACGACAGTGATGAGATTTTACTAAATATTAAACCTCTGGAGCGCACCTTTGTTAAAAAATAAAGAAACAAAGCTTAATTATACCTTCATATAGCGACCAAATTGGGTTTTGAAGAGCAGCGGTTGTAATATTAGGTATACTGAATATAAATTTACAGATTCTAAACAGGTACTTTCAAATTCAATTTCGATACACCATATTCATTATTTTGAATGCCTTAGGCTGTGTTTGTCCATACTCGAATAAAATGGTCTGAACACAAACATTTCATAGGAATGTATTAAATTCACATCAATACTCGCAAAAACTTATTGCCAAACAAGGAAAAGTTAGAAAACCGGAACCATAGCTCTGCAAACCAACAGTTAATAAACATAAAATGCCATGTTTTTAGGCTTTTGAATTCAATACCGTCATGAATTTGAAATCCCGCCCACACAATAAAGTATTCTTTGTGACGCCTATTCTACAGCTTCGCTGCTACCCATAACAAAAAGTTATAGAACGAATACGGGTGATTCAATTAGCAACGTGTAGAAGAAGTACATGGTCCTTTGTTGAGAGTCCGGGACACGTAATTAGAAATGCTTTTTGAACTTAGCGCAAAGGGGGATGCACTGGAGATCGAAAACATTACAAGATGAAATTAAAGGCACATGAGGCTTATCTGTTTGCCTGAAGTTGATGAACGCAGGGATTGCATCCTAGGGCAAGGTTCATCCTGCGTGACTTACGAGGCAATACTTATGGTTACCACGTAATCTGCAAGGATAGGTTTAACAACACAGGTATAAATGCTAAGAAACCCTAAAATCTCCAAAAAAATATGGATTCCACGGTTGTAACAAACACGTGTGTCTTAATTTGATAATGTTATTTTAAATAAATAATCTGTTTTGGTGAACTTTCCACACAGCACTATCTAGGAATAAGCTGGCAAAGCTTTAAAAATGGGAAGTAAAATAGCTGGTATTCATTCCGTTATACTTCTATAATACTATTTTTTTTTACGACCTCTGTGGCGCAGCGGGCGAGAGCCTGCCTGCGACGCAAGAGGTTGCGGGTTCGATTCCCGCCTTGGAAAAAAATTGTGTACGATCTGCAGAAATTTGTTCCGATGGTCTGGGTGTTTTCTATGTATAATAAAAAATATCTATCTATGTAAGTATATAATGTATTAAATAATATATCAGTTATCTAGTACCCATAACACAAGCTTTGAATAGCTTACCTTGGGGCTAGATAGTGCTGTGTGGATTGTCCAGCATTATTTATTTATTTTTAAATACCTGCTTATTCATTATATCCCCAGACAGATAACAAACATTTAATCGATATTCTAATCGTGGTAAACAACTTATTGTGATTTTCAACACTATAAAGGAAAAATATTTCAGCCGAATTCATTCCCTGGGCCCGATAGATATCACCTCAGATCTATTAGTATAAAAAACCTATTGATTGTTTATGATACAAACACCAAAGGTAAGATAAAAATATCCTAAGATACAAAAACCCATTAATTTGATTGAACAATATGCTAAACTGGACCAACAAATGATTCTTGCGTATTAAATAACTTTTTTCTTCACCGCTATGATTTGAAATTGCCAATATCGCCCAGCTTACCCAAAGGTAGCAGTCGAATGAAACCAAATTGAATGTTACCAACGCATCGTCTCATATAATAAGTGATGGAAAAGGTGTGCCGGAATAAATCACATTACCATATCCATATATATTCATTAGCGTGAATCATAAATTCATATCGGAGACTTTAACAAGTCACTCGTATAATTACGGCCGACTCCATTTACCGATGACTTTTGCATGAATTCATGACTGAATACGAGGCGAGGAATGAGGGTGAGAAGGCAAGAATACCTAAATAACGCTTTTCAGATGAGTTACACGGGTTCTTGGGAAATAAATTAATCAAGCGGTAGAGCAACCCACGAAGCACAGATTTACGAGGAACCTCGATGTGCCACGCGCTTCCCCGAGGGGAGTCCCCTCACCTCCCTCTCCAACCAACGCCAACGTCACCGCCGCCGCCGCGATCGCACTACACAACTCATCAATTTCCTTAGGACATAGGTACAACTCGGAATCCTGTTGTGTTAATTAAACTATACCGCCAAATTGAACTCGGGATATCGCGGTTTTCCCGACTCCGGAAAGTATTCGCATTACACTCGTCCGACCTACGACACAAATGAATAAATTATGCCGAGTACGGCTCACAAGTATGTGCCAAAGCTATGCAACCGGATATTATAAATCCTCAAATATTGCTGTTACAAATTCACCTGAAGCCCGTAACAGAGTTTGTGGTATTTAGTATTGCCACATTACATACTTGTTGGAAGCTATTTGTGTTACAAACTTAGTTAGAATTTTGTTGAAGCGGTGAACACAAAATATTAGCAACTATACGTATACAGTCTACCTTGATTTTGCTTCGCAGTTTTTATAATATTCGTTTATAAATCAATAAAATTGATATTGGAATCATTCATCATTGTATTACGCAACCAGCTCCAGAAGTTGAGAAAGAATAGATTCGCCCAAGAGTCAAACGAATGGACGAAATTATTGAACGAGAATAAAGGAGTACATACTTACCTCCAAATCACACACAAACGGTCTCCGTTTGTGTGTGATTTGATTGATTTGGTGGTAGTACACAACAAATAAACGGAGGCAACTAGCGACAGCACATGTCGCTGTCAGCTGCCACAAAAATCTAAGGGATAGATAACTGATGATGACGTAACCAGTGGTCATCACGAGAGAGTGATGATTCACGAGCGATGATGAGTTTCACGATGAGTGAATCATGACGTCGGGGTGGTTGTTCCTTACCTATAAGGCTGTGCCGGCTGGCGCCAAGGCTCTGCGCGGGCGGCGAGCCGGGCGCTCGCAGCGCGCCGCCGCCGCCGCCGCCCAGCGCGCCGCCCTCCAGCGCGCCTGCCAACAAAACAACTATTTAGAATACTGACGACCGACTTGCTATTTAAGATTTTTATTCAAATTAGATAGAAACTAGATGATGAGAGTGACTGGACTGCCGATTAATGTTGATCGACCTTTCAGAAACCGGGGGTTAGACACGCGACGTATGCGAACACGTAGAAACATTATCGTCAAAATCGGCGTCATAAGACGGCTCCGTAGTCACCACGCTTGGCAGACGGATTGGTGCCTGCAGTTTTGGTCTTACGGACTCATGATGCGGAGAGGAGATGCTACTGCCCATATATCCAGGTGCGTTCTTTTAATCATCTCTTTCAATTTATTAAAAAACAATAGACTTTTTCAGCAGCGAAGCGATCGCTCCATAACTTGCTTGGTCATACTAGCCGATCGACTGTGTGTGAAATTATTCAGGGAACTAAGGTTCTCCGAGTAATTTCACACTTTTTGCTCATTAGTTTCTGTTTCAAGTTATTTCTGCGGTTATTAACGCGTTTAATATTGAAGTAGCGAAACATTAACATCACATCACGTCTATAATGCAATTCTATTAGAAAACTTTAACTCGTTTTGGCCTGAAGAATGTCAGCCCTCGTAGTATACGGTTAAATGTGAATCTAATACATTTTCAACAGCTTCACTATTATCACTATCACTACATAGTATAAAACAAAGTCGCTTTCTCTGTCCCTATATCCCTATGTCCCTATGTATCCTTAAGTCTTAAGGATTTTGATGCGGTTTTTTTAATAGATAGAGTGATTCAAGAGGAAGGTTTATATGTATAATACATGCATGATATAGCAAAAAAACAATTTGCACCCGTGCGAAGCTGGGCGCGGGTCGCTAGTTTGGTTATATAACAAACAGTGTTTCATTATTTGATTGAAAGTTTCTTCGCTAAAAGAAACGTGTAGTATCAATAGCCATCCACGCTAGGAATTTATAAACTACCGATATAAATTCCATGCATCCGTAGTTTATAAATTCCTAGCGTGGTCGTCGTGGTCGTCGTGGTACGTCAAATGTCATCCCTCATCAAATAAATAATCATACGTCTCACAAATAAAGTGCTACATCAATTGTCACGTGTACCTTTTACTGTGGTAGTTTTTTGTTTGCCTAAAAAACAATGCTCATTCAAATATTCACAAAATTGTTGATATTTATTTACACAAAACTAGCGACCCGCCCGCGCACCCTAGCTTCGCACGGGTGCACATATCATGCATGTATTATAAACCACACACACACCTTCCTCTTTAATCACTCTATCTATTAAAAAACCGCATCAAAATCCGTTGCGTAGTTTTAAAGATTTAAGCAAATGATACACATGAGCTCACAAAATTATTGAGCTCTACAGATTGTTGCAGATTTAGACAATTTATAGTTAAAGTCATTCGGTATTTACTCAATAAAATCACAAGGATAACTTTGAAACGACTCAAAGCTGTGCGGTGCCAGTTCCACGCGACCAAAGCCTTCTTCTTGTCGTGTCACTTGTTTCTCTCAAAACAGTGTGGTGAAAGGATTTAAAGTGCGCCTCAAAGAGGCCCCTTTCGAGCACTTGAAACCACCAAAGCCTTGAAGAACAGGCAATAAACCTATATAGAGACTTTCAAGATGACCACGAGTTATGACATGGTATTATTCCAAAATTGGTGACACAGAAGATGGCACCACTCATGTGGTGACAAAAATAAAACAGTATATCGATAGGCTTTTTAGGTTTCCAATAACGTGTCGTTGATAAGGGCTCAGGATATGGCGGACATTCGAACGTGTTCAAACGGGCCATTGGGGAGTCGTCTCCTTGCTTTATACCCTCTAATATAGCGATTTGTCGCACACACTCGAATGGAAGACTACATCCATGGCTTAGAATCCCACTAATATTATAAATGTGAAAGTTTTTAAGTATGGATGGATGGATGGATGGATGTTTGTTACTCAATAACTCCAGAACGGCTGAACGGATCTTGGTGAAAATTGGCACAGAGATATATTATAGTCTGTGCCAATTTTGTGTTATTCCAGACTCTGGAATAACACATAGGCTACTTTTTATCCCATGGGAATACCGGGATTTAAACCTACGCGGGTAAAACCGCGGGGCGCTAATAGTGATTTATAAATTTGCATTTTGAAAATGTACAACTTATTAAAAGAATTAAAATAAAGTAGCTGTTTTTATGGTTTTGACACTCGATCGTTACTTACTTTTTTAATCGATACCATTCTATAGATCAAACATTGTCGATGTACTGTGTAATGTACAGTACTATTATTATCATGTTCAGTAAATTTATCGCAACATTTTGTTCTTAGCTATTGTTTCAGCTGTATTTGAGAATACTTTTATGAATGTTTTTATAGCGTGGTAACACATGTATGAAATCATTCCTCTTATACGTATTTGCTGCGGATGCTCGTTTATAGCGCCATTGTACTCGCCCTTATAACTCCAAGCACGTTTGCTTTTGTTCAATTAATTAAAAACCACATAAAACAATTTATGTTCGCTCATTTAATTAGGAGTGAAGTGCGCGTTTGAATTTCAGCTACATTATTGGAAAGCAAAATAAGGGTGAATAGTACAGTATGGTATGTATTTACATTCAATTAAGGCTAATTTTAATTCATAGGTTCGTGCTCAGTCAATACCCTTCTTCTTCTTCGTGTCGGGTCACTAATTCTTTCATAACAGTAACGTGAATGGATTCTAACTACCAATTTCTGAAAGCTCGATCAAAACTAATCTGCTGTCAAGTCACTTCCTATTCCACCTTTTATTTCAAAATATATAAAGATAGCGACTTGACTCCCGATTAGACTTGATCGAGCTTTCAGAAACTTGCTGTTAGTGATGAATTACACTAATCGAAGTTGTTACTTCGAATCCTTAAAAATGATTTAGAAATCAGTATTCGTTTTACAAAGCTTTCTTAAAACTGGGTACTGGCTAACGTTACGAAGTGTAATGTAACATGTTACACAGCGAGCATTCATGCGTCAGTACGTAGTGCTACGGGGAAACTAGCGAGCAACGTGCGAACCCAGCGAGCATGTAAATGCGTAACATGTTCGTTGCGAATTATGTTACACTAGCGACCCGCCCGCGCGCCCTCTACTATATCATGCATGTATTATACATATAAACCTTCCCCTTGAATCACTCTATATATTTAAAAAAAACAAATTAATATCCGTTGCGTAGTTTTAAAGATTTAAGCATACATAGGGACATAGGGGCAGCGAAAGCGACTTTGTTTTATACTAAGTAGTGAAAGTTATTACACCAAGATGGTCAGTTCCCAGCTTATACAACGTAAAAATACTTTCACTTCTATGTATGCTTAAAGGACAGTTGGTATACTTTTGTAATAATATTCATTTACTACGTAATGAAGAGCTCTATAAAAATGCAAAGTGAATGTAGTTGAAACATTTAGCCGACTTTGCATATTCTGCGTTCGTCACTGACTTTATTTTCAGCTTTGTGATTCGTGTAAAAACATGGTCGTTAAAAAACGCAAGCTCGAGCAGAAAAGTTTATAAAAAAATTTATAGACTTTTTTTTAAAGCACCGTGCTAGAACCTTTGGTCTGACGTACGTTTCATGTCTTCTTGTCAATGGTCCCGTGGGGTGGCATTTCTGTGCTGACGTCACTCACACCAATGCTGCACTTAGAGCCACTGACCGCGAAACGGTCGAAGTTGAAAAATAAAATAGAGGGAATTTTATTTTCCGCATACAAAGTAATGCTCGGGATATTTCCTGAATAAATACAAATCCTCATATTAGAAAGATCATAATTACGTAATGAAAATACAAAACTGGCTTTCAGCTTCACTACTTTGATCCCTAGGCACGGTAGATATCCTCTCAGATCTCTTAGTACCAAGTACCGACTAACTCAAGATTTTTTGAAGATGTCTATATGGGGGTAGGTATAAAGGTACGTCCGTAGTTTGGACGTACCTCTGACTACCCAAACATACATTTGGCACATACCCATTAGGTCTGGGTGTTTGTATGTATAATAAAAAAATATCTATCTATGTAAGTATATAATGTACTAAATATATCAGTCATCTAGTACCCACAACACAAGCTTTGAGTAGCTTACTTTGGGGCTAGATGATGCTGTGTGGATTGTCTAGCATTATTTATTTATACCCACATTTTGCAGTAGGTAGCATTCCATACGTGACAAGTTGCAAGCCCATCGCCGCTGTTAGAATACTAACTGGTTTCCTCACGATGTTTTACTGGCACACATAATTTTTTCGACTGAAAAATCTATTGTTGCACGATCGGATTCGCACCTGCGACCTTACGATCGGAAGGCGGGTTCACTCCCACTAGACCACCGGTGCTCTCTAAAATACCTAAATAAAAAACGAAAAAACTCACAATGAAAAAACAAAAAAATATCACAATTTCCTTGGTATGAAAACAAAAGCTTTTATATGATTTATCTTACCACTCAAACCATTAACGTTTCACAACAGAACATTCGCAACTTACTACTTTACTAGTGATGCGCCGAGTCGATGAAAACTTAATACTCTGTTAGCTAGATCATAATATATTTTTAAGAAAAATATTTTAATTTGCTTTTTCTAATTTCTGTATTTGTATTTAGGTCGGTCTAAATATAAATACAATTTAAATGTTTGTATATTTATTTTGTAAAGTATTTTTTTTTGTGTTTTATGTGTTAGTTTTTAGATTTACCTACTATGGAACTAGTGTCTCAAATATAGATTATTAATATCAATAGTCTACATAAATAAGTCATGAAACTTGTTAGATTATTAACCTGGTTTTGGATGTGATTATGTACCTATATTGATGTTTGCAATACACTATTGTAACAAGCATTCCAAACTCATTATCTTATGTGAACCAAATATAGAATTAGTAAGTAGTAACCAAAATAGATTTAGCTTATGTGAACCAAATAAACCATAATATTCGGTACATCACTATTGTAGGACATGGGAATAAGGAAGGCGGTTGATTAGTGACTACAAAGTTTCATACCCTAAATTTCTTGTTGGAATCGAGCCAACAGTGGTTATAAGAACTTAATATCATGTATGAGTATGTAACTTGCAAGAACGCAATCTTGTAAAGAAACACTCTGATTGTTATCGTTTTAGCGTATTCCGTAGGTAAGTATCAGTATTCTTAAGAGGATTACATAAAGAGGCTAGCAATATTCTGTAATGTGCAGTTTTCGTCGCGAATTTTTTCTTTATTTTATTGCGAATCTAAGAGTTGATGTTGTGAACACCAGTAAGAAAAAATCCTTTAAGTCAACCTCAGCGTAAGGTAATTCTGATCAAGTGTAATATTCTGGAATAAACAGTATTTTATAAATAAATTGCTGCATATCGTATACACCTAAAATCCCAAAAGCAATTTTAAATTTTATCAGAAATTTAAATGAATTGGCGCTTTTGAAGTGGACGTCAATCATATCCGGCGTGGGACGGAGGCCGTTGATTAAAGTATAAATTACTGACTCAGATGCACTGTGGGCGTGCCAAGGAAACTGGATTACACTCGTACATACTTGGTATTACGGTTTGTGACGTAATTGCAAACTAATAAGTAGTTCTGGGGAAATAAGACGTATGTTTATTCCCAGTTAATGTAAGCTCGTTCAGTGGAAGGGCTTGAATTGTTTATTTTTTCTGTGCTTAAATTCACTTTAGTTTATGAAACGATTTCAAAATTCTCGTTTGAAACTTTGAAACCAACATAATAGTATCCAAATTGTTCGTATCAAAATGTTCTTTGCTTACAACAACTAGTTTTTTAAAAATAATCGAACTAGGTGGACAAACACAGTGGCCACCGGCCAGGTGGTCTGATAACATAGTACGGACCGTGGGAGCTAACTGGACTCAGTTGAAGCAGGACCGTGGCAGTAAGATGAGTGAGGGAACATCGGTGGGTTTTTAGTTTAGTCGGTATACTGTCGTTGACAGAGAGGCCGACGTCTCCTCGTGTGGAAGGCATGCGTAAAGCATTTTCCCCGTAAAAAAAAGGACCATTAAGACTGGTGTCCTAGGTCGGGTAACCTCCTCGTGGTGCACCCTGGTAACACCATGAAACACCAGAGTAGGTACTGCAGACGTGTTTCATGGTGGCCAATAACCCGACACGGTGGTATTATTTAACTTCGAGTACCTACCTACAACATTACAAATGCACGACCTAATCTATTTCCATCGAACCGCATCCCATTTGGATATTTGTTACTCAATAACGCCAGAACGGCTAAACGGATCTGAATGTTTTTTTTTTTTAATTATAGTCTAGAATAGCAAATAGGCTACTTTTTATTTCGTGGGGAATACCGGGATTTAAAACTACGCGGATTAAACCGCGGGGCGCAGCTAGTTCCTAATACAAATACCTATATTGAACTAGAAGGCTCCTAAATATAATGCTTACTGCAGCATTAAAATAGAATGTATAAATCTGCAGAACCTGGATAAGCTTTTGACCGCTCACAATGGTTTTATAAAAGACGTTGAGTGTGCAAACGATGTGAAAATCTACGGAAAATAACGGAAAGATCTATTTATGGATTAATAATAGCTTCCGGCTGCAGATCTACTCGTCTGGCATCTGCCCGGATAGAATGCTTTTAATAATTATGTTATTCCAGGTGCGAAAAATATAATATTCAAAGTTTTATCCAAGTTTCATATTTACCGAGATGAAAGAAAAAGAAGAGTAAAAACAAATAAACTCTTTTGCATTTATTATATGATTTGAAATGAAAAAAAAAACTGGATATTTACTACTAAAGTAGAAGAAGTTTAAACATAGCTTGTTAAAGTTCATTTTACATTGGAGTAGCAGAGGTATTATTTCTGGACGCGCGCCCCGATCGAACTAATTTATATTCGATCTGATTATCCGGATTTCTCTTATTCAATTCGAATTCCTTTAATGCTAAATTAAGTGATTGAGGTTTCTTCTTCACTTTAATGTGGTCTTTGTTTTGGGAAAAATGGTGGCTTCGTTCCGGATTCACGTGTTTTATGGTATACGAAAGTCTGGTAAAACATACCATACCTTTATTCGTTGCTGAACTACAAGGCTATGTTTCAAAAGTTATATATCTATTCATAACTTTCTTATTATACCTACCTGATTGTGTACATTCCGTTCGTCGATTATATTATATGTGTGAAACGGACCTTTTTTAATTCTGCTCAACCCCGAACAACACTATAATATTGAAATAGTTTGCAGAGACCACTAAAATCTTCCACTGAAAATCACAAGACGTCAAGTTTCGTATTCATATCCGTACCTATCAGCCCTACGTGTAAATAGGTACCCATCACTGCCATGTACCCTACTAGCCTTTAAATACATATAGTTATCTTATATATCAAGTGTATTTAGCAGATGGTAGCTAAATTACCTGATGCTTCGTTAGTGGATTGACCTCTTCATTGGCTACTACGCTGGCATTTAATTAAACGGATATTAGCTGTTAGATGCATCGCCAGACTAGCTTGAATTGAACATTAAGAAATATCCTCATGAACTGCAGTATTTTCATTACCAAAGAATATATTATATTTAGCTAATTAACAGACAGTGGAAGTTGGGTATTGCAGAAATATAAACTAAGCAATGCTTTTACTATGGAAACTACCAACTTGATACAATAAAAACATACTTTTTAGATTTAGATATATGAACTATTTATTGTGAAACTGTGTATTAATCAAAGAGGTAATTTGATTCCAACAGTCTGCACATTACGGACAGTCAATAAAAATACTTTGACTTTGACGGGCATACAATAATGTTATATTATGATCCCTATATAGCCATCCTTGAACACTCATTGAAAATTGCAATTTTGTTTCATGTACACGTACTTTTTAAACATATTTAGCTTATTTAATGAATTCAAAAATGAATTAAAAATGGAAAGGGCTCAGAATCGCTCTTCCTGGAAGCGGATAGGGGAGGCCTATGGACAGGAGGAGGGAGGCAGTGGACTTCTGTGGGCTGTTGATGATGATGATGATGATGATGATGATGATGATGAATGAATTCATTCACCACAGCAGATCCGTAACAGACTACACCACAACGACTGCACACACGACTTATCCAACCAGGTGTGCCGAAACATCACGAATCATCTCAGCAAGTCTCTGAAAGCGAACCCATTAACCCGTACCTCCATTGACGTCACTTATCGCGTCTCCCGAATCACTGAACCAGAATCTTCGTGGAGAAGCTTCAGAGATCGCGAGTTCGAAAACTTACAAACATTTCTTGGGACATCTTGTTAATTTATTTTTCATGCTTAATATTTCTGCCGCCAAGTAGCATTGCTGTGTTTTGGTTTAGCGGATGTTGGTTAAATTACAGGTACATCAGGCTTAATTATCTATATGCCCTATAATAATAATAATAATAATAATAATTTCTTTATTGATCCCAATTTTACATGCAAATACAATTAACTAAAAAGTGATGATACAGTAAAATACTATTAGGTAGGTACTTAGTTTAAGTATTAGGTAGGGTAGTTAACAAAAACAAAATGCGTAAGTACGCTAGCTCCCACCCTAGGAGAACCTGTGTTGTGGGTAGCTAGCCTCTTTCGTCCATAAAATGTGAATTAACAAGAGTGTGAGGTTACGCTAAGTGAGAGTGCAACAGACTGTTGCCAACAGTGTGATTTCGATAATGCTAGGTGTTTTATAATTAGCAATAGGTAGGTTTTAAAGAACAAATTATGAGACTGTAACAATTACTTTTGCTATTATTTTTTGTTGTATTTTGAAACAGTAAATTTAATGTAATATAGTTTTGCAAATAAGCGTGTGTAGGTAAATGATATTATTGTAAAGATAAGATTTAATAAAATAAGTATAAGGTTTAGTATATATCAGCTAGGATTACGTTGAGGGGGTTAATAACAATTCACTTTCGTCATAATTTAAACTACTGAGCCAGTCGCAAGTGATCCTTTTACACTTTTTTCTGGTAAGTGATACTAAGGTGAGTTTTTTATTTATCTTTGTGTAAATGTACGGTCCTAGGTAGTAGTGACATCGCTTGCCGAAACTAGTCCTTACTTTCGGAATTTTCCAAACAAGCCTACGGCTTGTGTGTGCTTCAAGCATGTTTGAAGGGGCGTTTTTGTGGAAATTTACCGTGGTATTGAGTAAAAATAGTTGTCTTACAGAGAGTAACTTGACATCCTGGTACAATAATGTAGTGGGGTAGCGGAATGGTTTTGAGTGTGCAACCTTTAGTACTGCTCGCTGAGCAGGAATGTATATGTGGAGGAATAACACAGGCATGTTCATTGATTGAGTACCACCAATTGCAATGAATACTTGTTACACCACCTTGTACAATATTTTGATTTATTTTATTAAAAATTCTGAAACAACATAAAGTGAATTAAAAGTTAAAACTATTGCGCTAATCGTAAACCATTTTATGAACAGTGTGAAGAACCTTTATTCATAAGGGATTGAAAAAAGTTTTACACGTATCGAAGACGAAGTTCGAATATACGTTCTAACAAACTTTTACTATCAGAAACTTTACGACACACCTACATCGGATCGGCTGTGAACGACTAGATATGTATATTTTAGTTATAAACTGGCTGCGGATTTATACCTCCGGTAACATGCGTAATTAAAATATACCTAGGTAGTGGTTGAGCAGGTTTATTTAAAGAACCGCATTTATTTTTCTACTGTGTTCTTTTCAGATAGAAATAGAACACTATATTTAAATGATTCATCGAGCTTGGAACGTATTGAAGGGATGAACAGGAAACAATCAAGAAAAACTGCCACAATGATACACTATAGGATCGACTAAGTGAGCAATCAGACAACCAATACGAAAATTTGTGTCACCTGATATGATGAATAGATGGATTAAATATAAGCTGTAGCTTATATTAATAATCTATCTATTCATCTTCAGTTAGTTTCAGCCAATGAACAAACACAACAGCAACATTAAAACATTAATTTTATCTTTTGGTATTTAATGCTACCTCAGTCTCCGCACATTGAGCTAGCCATATCTTCATTTATCGACAAAACAATTTAAGGCGTTAACAACACCTAATATTCCTCTCGCTCGCACGATTCGACATTTTGAAAGATGTTAAATTACTAAATACAATTTTGAAAAATCGCAAACAATCATTTTGTGTACAAACACATTGCACACAGTTTAGTAAAAATTTGATTTTGATTGATGCAAGTTTTCCGACTCAAAAGTTTGCTTATGTACGAAAACGAGAAAAGAAAACTTTTAATTAGGAAAACTTGAACCGATCAAAATGATTTTTTTAATAAACTGTGCGCAATGTGATTCCACACAAAATGGTTGTTTGCGATTTTTCGAACATGGGTTTTGTGACTTTATATCCTTCAACAAGTCAAAACGTGCGAGCGAGACTCACAATAGCTCTTGTCTTCACCTTAACTAGGTAACTAACAGCGGCTCCGCTTGGTGGTACCTACCCAGATAATGCCTATTCCATGTCGCCAACTATGTATGTATATAATTCAATTTTTAGATTACCTATTCGTAATATAATATTCATCTAAATCTGCTATCAAACACTGTCTGGGAGTTATAATTATAAATAATAAGAGGTAGGTAGTACTTGATACCAAGATCTGAGGGGATCTACCGATGATGGATGGATCATGGTCGTGAAGCTGTTCCAGGTTAATAAAACTTTATTTTAGTTAGTTATTTTATACTGATTTTATAAGTATTTTCTAAACATGAACATGTATGGCTAATGGCATAAGCATTGGAAAACTGCTGTTGTGTGAGTAAAAGCTGAAAAATAGCGAGCAGCAACCTCAACCACGTCACTTATTCCCTCTGACGCATATACGTGACGGGAAATGGACCTATTAAAAAACACTTAGTGTATTATAATAGGTTGCGCGATGGTCAGATATTAATAGCCTTCTTCTATTCCAAATTCAGATTGATTCAACTGCTACTGCGTGATTGAAAACATCTGACAATCGTTAAAGTACTTCTCGCGCGTGCATTTAAAAAATGTTGATGATACTCGTATATCAAAACAATGAACATAGTAACGAATAATCGCTTGCAAAAAAGATTTTAAAGTTCGTACTTAACAATAACAAAATAAAGTTAAAAACAATATTTTTAGTAAGCAGTAATTTTCCAGACGTTTCTCAACGTCTGACAACCGTGCACAATGAATAAAACGAAAAGAGTATTTTATGTTACTATATAGTGACCCGCCCGCGCACCCCTGCTTCGCACGGCTGCACATTGTTTTTCTATTATATCATGCATGTATTATACATATAAACCTTACTCTTGAATCACTCTATCTATTAAAAACAAACCGCATCAACATCCGTTGCGTAGTTTTAAAGATTTAAGCATACCTACATAGGGATATAAGGACAGTTAGTAAGTGACTTTGTTTTAAACTATGTAGTGATTATATGAAAAACTAGGATCAGTCAACATTTTATATATTTTCTGGTATTCCAGTACCATTTGCCGGTTGCTGCAGTGCTCTGAATAAATAGGAAGGTCGCTACGTCCCGTCCTCTCTCTGACGCACATGTGACGCCGAGTGCCGACACCGAGTGTTGTGTCATTGGACAACCGCAGAATTAGACAAACTTATTCATGCTCTCATATTCCGACAGAATGTTATGGAACGCAATGTTTTATACAAAACTTTAAATAAACATTAAAAAGTAATTGTTACTTTACCAACCTTAATATGTAACTGTGCTGGAAATTTCAAACATAATATTAAGCTAATAATCTATGTTTACGTAGTTTGAAACTATTTCGAAAAACAAAAATGATTAACGCCACAGATTTTGAACAGAACAAGTGATTGGAAAAAGTAATTTATTTAAAAGCCAGTTTTAATAAACAAAAGTAAATTCTTAACGCTGCTACTACACAGAACACAAAGCAATCTCATCACTCACAACGTCTGAAGCTAAACCAATGCATACAAAATAACTTAGCTCGTAGCATTTGTATCGTAGCTTGCTACGCAGTTCTAGAGGATTTTCTTTATCCTTAGATAACATACTCTGACGTCAGCAACAGTCTACATTTCGCTGTAAGTAATCGTGGGTCAGTGATTTTGTAAAAAAGTCACTTCAGACTGGGTTCTTTCTCATGTCTATGAACTATTCGACCTTACGTTCAATTAATTCGAACGATACGGAATGGCTATTTCCTCTAGAATAAAGATAAATGACGACTTCCGAAGTTATCTAATATCTCGTACGTATGTTTATATTGAGATTACTGTCGTAGCTTTTTGTCCTGATTTTATCATTGCCTTCCTTTATTTTAATTCGGCCCAAGGGAGGTGAAGCGCGGGCGGGGTGAACTGACAAAGGGACCGCGATCAACGCGTAACGGCGACTATTTCAGCTGTTTGGGTCCAGATAAGTGGAACCATGCCTGCTTTCTGAAGATTCCATGCTGGGTTTTATGTTCATTCATCAACGCTTTCATGGGTTGAGATACGAGCTAAAGCATGTAGTATAAGCGGTTGACTACGTCGAAATGGGCCTGAAATTTTTATTTTCACCCACATGCGTTAGCCATGACACTTTTCTGCTTTTTTCTCGGAGCGCTATACAATACCACGTAAGGCCAAGCCACGTTCTGGGTAGACGTGCCGGAATTGCAGTTGTAATGGGCATTAAAGTCGGCGAGGGCATCAAAGTGACAGTCTAACCCCCGATATCTGAAAGCTCTAAGTCACATGCTATCTCTAATTTGAAGAAAAAGCTGAAACAGCAAGTGGCTTGACAGCCGATTATTGTTGATCGAGCTCTCAGACACCGGGGGTGAGTGATTTAGACAAGGATAAATTCCTTGTCTACACTACGGATTTAGACAAATGCACTCTACATTGCGCTCATAATATATTTTGCGACTATTGTTTTAAAACTCCATTTTAGTAGAACCTACAACTCGATGATGGCTGCTCAACATCTTATTATTTTAAAAGCTTTAGTTTTAGTGAACAAAAATATGAAATAAACTTTTCGAAAAGTTTTTCAAGTTCGACAGTTGTGTATCATATGCCATTCGTTGATGACCAACAGACATCATTTTTGTATGATCACACATAGTTTCACTTCGCATTTTCAATTAAAACCGAACAATTGTTGAAAAAAGCATTTGGTAACGCATAATCAAGCGAGCCTATTTCCATTTTACGAGTGAATCTACCTACTCGACAGTCGTAAACATGTGTAGTTTACGAGCAGTGTTGTATGTTATACAATACATCCAGGCTTGTGCCCTTAGTGCGAGCTGCAGTCATGAATATCATCCTTGATTGTAAAACGTATCTTAGAACTTACCTATGTACGTACATCACGACTTCCAACTTTGTAACGTGTGTGTAGTATAAGTGACGTAGAAAGACATTTTTGTAAGAATAAAAAATATATATTTTAAACTCACTGAAACAACGAATCTCTTGATAATTAATTAAATTAAACTGGCATAATTATTTGAACCTGGAAGGCGATATCATGGTGATTTATCTTATTTGTAAAATAATAATTAAACTAAATATAAAGTTATGTAGCTCTGAGCTTTTAAATACTGTTATGCAAGCGTATAAAGGTATTTTTGATCAAATAAAATATTTCATTCCTTACGCTACTTTACATGGCAAATTCAGTCTAGGAGTAATTTCTCGAATTGGAGCTCGCATAATTTAGGCATCATTAAAACCGTCGCACCTTTGTGGAACCGTAAGGTTCGCAGCTTCTCTTGTACCGCTACATTATTAAACACGTTACCTAATGTAAAGCAGAGATTTATACTTTTACTTGCACGTATAAACATTTTATTATTGAATGACTTTTCTCCTTGTTACTTACTTAGTTTGCTAAAAGAATTTCATTAATGGAAAACCTGTTTTCTTTTAAAAAAGATGCATTCATAAAGTTGTATTGGTTTTATAATTCCTTCACTTCAACTTCAGTTAGTGGTAAAATTTTAATATTTTCGAGGATGTTGATCTAAAGAACCAACCAACAGTTTAATATCAAAACAAAAGTCTCACGAGCATTTCAAGCTCAACAAACACAGGCAGTATTTTTCTCTTCTTGTTTTCGCTATGTTGCAAAAATGTTTATTTTACGTAACATCTGACCAAGTTTACATTAACATCAAAGTGTACAAAGTAAGAAATCAATAGATAGCTAATTGAATTTTCAGCTTTGTATTCACATTTTACGTACAAAGTTAAAGCTGGTCTAAATGGAAATATAAGCTTAAATAAAGCCCCGTGTAGTAAATTGGTGATTGAAATCGAATGAGTAAAATTTTGTGTGTAATATGCAAACACTCAAAGTAATGGAGAGCGGTGGATACCTGCACAAAATTACGCGCCACGTAACAGAGTGAAAGGGTTGTAAATATATTTACTCTTGCATTATCGTCTTAGACCTTTACAAACAAGGGAGCAACGCGGATTTAATTACATTTACCGCCAAGGACCCATTTATAAAAAGTATTACGTGAAACTTCGAAATAAAGTCCATATCCATAGCATTTCACTTTGGTGTAGCTTTTTATTGTTTTAAAAGGGGTCGTGCTCGTGCGCAAATAGTTACCATCCTATTATAGAAATGAGGCTGTTCGCCATCCTGTACAAACATAAGTTACACTACTTGTGTACTGCTTTCAACTGAACTGCCCGCAAATTCCTCATTTTCTTCGACTACAGCTTTAACTTATTCATGCGTGTTGTACGCTTGTTGTAAGGGTG
Source organism: Plemyria rubiginata (assembly GCA_963576535.1). Classification (NCBI taxonomy): domain Eukaryota; kingdom Metazoa; phylum Arthropoda; class Insecta; order Lepidoptera; family Geometridae; genus Plemyria; species Plemyria rubiginata. Next base: position 6,464,584 of record OY754908.1, on the reverse strand, counting down.
GCTTGTCGTTTGGTGTGGTGCGCTCGTGCATGTCCTTGATGCCTAAAGACTTTTCAAAAGTGCCTTCGGAATATCAATTCGAACAGTATGTATTGTATTGACCTAGTTAGGTATTTGTTTTCACGTTTATTTAGCGTGTTTGAAATAAATTTATTATATAAAATAACATGATGCGAAGTATGAGTTCATGATGGTATAACCCACGCGGCCGTTGCGAATGTTCGCTTATTAACAAAGGAACGAAAACAATTTATCACCTTGACATAATGAAACTGGAATTGGAATTAAAACAGAATACACATTGTACACACACACACAGCTCTCTAGAGTGGATAACTTTTTGTATAGCACATTCCTGTGTTAAGTTGCGCTTGACACAGCCACCCGTCATGGGAACGTTCCAAAACTTTTCTCAGTAGGCAGTTTGTACAACGCCCGTTCGTTCTAATTAGGGCATGGGCCGTTTCATTAGAAAAATTAATAAGCATTGCCCGGCTCTCACCGATGGACGTTAATGAGAGGCTTAGTTTAATGAGAAAGAGGAACTCCTTTACAAACTGCTAGACAAATTGTCTGACAACATTATTAATGATTCCCAAGCGGTGCTAGCGTTTGAACGGAAACATTATAATTTATAACGGATCGCAATCACCTTTGACTATGAGAAGGTGCACTCAACATCACTAAATTACAAGGACGGTTGCAACCGCATGCGGCTAAGATACTTTACATGCAGAGGGGTCCGATTTAATTCCTCTTTTAGAGTAAATATTTGGCGTTTCATGACAAATATTTGTTTCGGTCTGTGGGGTTCAAGTTTGTGCTGTGTGGCTCACTTGAGCTCCGTAAGATTGAATATTCAAACATGAAATATGCTGCTGAGATCGTATGCGTGTTTGAAACGTTTAACAAGGATAATATATGTTTCTATTCCAGCAAAGCAACCACTTTGAAACAGCAAGAGACTATGCGTTATGTATTTCTTGTGCAACGCTTGTTTTTGCAAATGAATGCGTTCTGTGTGACAGTTGTACATTTTGCACAAATGAAAAGAAACTTTTGTGCTGAATATTTATGTTGTTGTTTTCTATTGACAGCCTTTTCAGCTCCAGTTGGTTGTAATTCTGCCTTCTGCGCCGTAGGCCTTGGGTTCGATTCCCACCGAGAACAAACATTTGTGTGATGAACATAGGTGTTTGTTCTGTCTCTGCGTCAATCAATAAGTCAGTATTTAAGTTACACGTGTATCGATAAGGAGAGAAGACGAGTCCGCTGACATGAATGATCGCCAATTTCCCTCGGGTCCGCTCGACCCGTCTCTCAATGTTTTATTTTTACCGAGTGTGTGAGCAAGGCTGGGTTAACACTATATACATACATACATAAATTGTTAAACAGTCGACAGAGTTCCACAATTTCCCATGAGCCAGGACGAGACCGATGGAGGAAGTAGTTTTAATGTTTCGGGTATCGACTTCTAGCTATTGAATATGTAACTTCAGAATAATCTAACAAAGAGATCTTAGTCATACAACACAAGTAAAAATAATTATTTTTGAAGCATATACGTACTATATCACGTTTACGATATTCATGAAAAAATTTTAAGCACGCGTTTTATCCATCCCCTAGGAAGTAATTTTAATGTGCAAACTTTAGAATTTATTATCAAAATCAAATCCCAAAAGCGAGTTTATTGTATTATCGCTAGTTATGTTCCCGATAAAGGCTCCCTGAAGCACAGCTACGTTGCCTTGAGCTACGGGCGGGGCTTAAGTTTGCGGCTACAAGCCGATAGCTGCGACGACCCTTATAACTAAGTTTATGAATTAGAACAATCTGTCATACGTCGAAAACCGGCAAGCTTAAGATCATAAATATCCCTTTGGGCAACTATCTTTCGCGATAATGTAATCAAAGACTTGGAAAAAGCAATGAGTAAACTTTATAATCAAATAACTAAGGTCACTTCGGAGAATTCCTGGCAACAAAGGAAAGAGCTGACTGAATTAATCAATAAAATAGAGGAATCGTTGGTCGTCTTTTCTGAATCATGAAAATGCCTACGTTATTATTTTCTATTGTATACGGCTTCTTCGTTTAAGAACAAAAAATTGTGAATACAAAAAGACGACCTTAGAAGAACTTGAAGAATATCTTATAAAAATTAATTACGCTGTTCGTTAGTCTCGCTAAATCTCGAAAACGGCTTATCCGATTTGGCTAATTTTGGTCTTGAATTATTTGTGGAAGTCCAGAGAAGGTTTTAAAGGTGAATGAATATGGAAATGCTCGGAATTAAATAAAAACAAAAAACTACGCGGGTGAAACCGCGGGGCGCAACTAGTGTATGAATAAAACTGTTTTATTTGAATCGACTTTGGCTAACACAATGCCAATTTACTTGTGAAAAACAAAGACTGTAATAATTTTACTGCAGGATTAATTGTTTTTTTTATTCTATTTACTGATGGAACAAACAGATGGTCTCTTATCACCTTTATGCATTACAAGTCACGCACAATAGATACACCCACGATGGACTGCCCTGTGTCCTTCAACTTGACGCATACAGATGTACTATGCCTGTTTTTTTTTCAATCCTGCTTCTTGGCAATCTGTTTTCAAAAACAATAATCTATGCCTGTAATTTCACTTTTATAAAATAAACTTTGGATCAGTTAAGCTATCTCTAGATCGTTTGCAAAGGTCTGCAGATAGCTCAACTGTATTTCGTACTTCGTTTTGTACATTTTGTTAATAATTGTCACCAATTAATTGTAATTTTCTTTGTAAATAAATGATTTTATTAAATTTTTACACTTTTATAAAACCATTATAATATTTAGAATGCTAACGAAGTCGGTATATCACAGGCAGGCATGCACACGGTTATTGATTTTTTTTATTTTTGTATAAACCTTTGAAAGCTTTAATTTAACGCTTCACACGATGAGTCACAACGATCTAAAAAAGGCCCTTTATAGAGATCGACCGTACCCAAAATATGCCCGTGTTGGTCGATGCATCGGCAATTTTCTGAAATATTCTTCAGTGCTACATTGACGCTAGTCAAGTGCCATCCCAAATCTTGCCAGGCAGTCTATCTTGCGTTCAAAGTTTCAATTAAAAAAAACGGCACTGTGGTCAGCGGAAAAACCGTACCAGACAGAATACCGAGAAAAACCGCAGTACGCCGTAACAGCTGGACCAATTTGGATGAATCGTGAATTAAATATAGTTTGTGAACAGAAATAGTATGGCCTTATTTTAATCCGTAGCTATCACGTGAGCAGTCATTGATGGAAGCTAGTCTATCCTTTACTTCAGCCGAGCAACATAATTCACTCACAGTAAAAAAATAACGCTATAGGAGATTACAGTATCGCAGTAGCATTCAATCAATCACTAAAATAAAATATCAAAGTTTGCATGAAATTTAAAAATCATGATGAGGTTCCTGCCTAGTGTCATTTATTTAAATTATCACCCGAGTAAGAAGTTTTTATTATGATTTAAAGCGGTTGCACGCAAATGTATATCCCTTTTGTTTTAAAGGTAGCAAAATGGGCAATAACCTCCAGGCAGGTGGCATGTCAGACTGGCGGGAGAGAAAGAGTGGTCATTCCGTATGATTTATAGTACTTACTGGTAGTAGTACAGTACGTGCTAGTACTTACCCGTGGATACGTCGCTCGTGGTGGGATCGGCTAGGTCGGGGCGGGCCGGCGCGCCGCCGCCCGCATGCTATCAGCTGGCCGGCGCAGCCATACCGCCGGCGCACGCTCCCTCTCACCGCACTGCGTCTGCAAAAACGGACAGAAGTGCTCGTAACCTTAGAACAGACAACGGGAGAAAACTTGTATGACCCTTGTATTGTCAACTCTTACAAGCGGCGCTGGGCAACCTGACATGTGTCAAAGTACTTTATTTGAGCAAGATTCTGAATTAAATATGTACCCCAATTAAACATAAATGTGAGCTTAGGTATTTCTTTGATAGTCTTCTAAACAACCCAATTTTAATGCTTACTTGGCATTTTACATACATCCTTTACATTTTAAAACACAAAAACCATTGGACCAAGTATGAGTTTATGAGTGAGTTGATAGTATAATCACTAAAGTTATCACAATCCAGCACAGACTTTTCAAATGCGTTTGACCTATCATACTTGAAATAGCCAGGCATTTTTGAATTATTTTCTCTTTGTTATAAGTACCTACCCTTGTCATCGTTTCTTTTTTCACATCACACGCCCTTAAAATAAGTCAAAGATAAAGCATAGCATAAAGAATTTATGGATCAATCAAAAGCGAGTTTAAGTAGACTTTTACAGTTTTATGCAAACGTTGATTCGGAACGGAAAGTTATTAACGGTCTATCTATTGTCATTGCAATCCGGGTGTCAAATAAAGAGCATAAAATTTCAAACGCGTGAACTGGAGGCGGCAATATCGATGGTACAACTGACATACCCAAGGAATTTGAATAAAGACAGTATTCAAATTCCTTGGACATACCATATGATGTCTTTTCATCAGGCCACTCAGAAAATTTTATAAGAAAATAAGTTTTTATGAAGTTTGTATGAGTGAGAGACTGACCAGTTAAAATCTATTTTAAAAATAAGATTATTTATAAGTAAAAATAGGCACATTTCAATTTAAAATTTTCCCTCCACATTTTTTGCAAGCTAATTTAAATTATCGTGTATTAGTGAAAAATGGATCTGCACCGGGAACATTATCGCGTTATGATTTTACACGATTTCAAGTGCCGCCTGAAACCGGAAGAATCGTACGAAAGACTTCAAATGGCTTTCATGGATGAAGGCCCTTCTAAGGCAACCGTGTATCGTTGGTATAATGAATTTAGGCGCGGTCGACTAACTTTGGAGGATGAAGAAAGAAGTGGTCGCCCTTCGACGGCTGTTACGGAAGAAAACGTGCTAGCAGTGAAACATTTCATCCAAGACAATAGGCGAGTTACATACCAAGAGATTCAGCACATTGTGCAGATTGGATCGGGGAGCCTTCACAAGATTTTGCATGTGGATCTTCGCGTGAGGAGGATAGTTTCACGCTGGGTGCCGCACAACCTCACCGATGCTCAGAAACAGGCCCGGGTGGAATGGTGACGTGATATGCTTAACAAATTTGAAGCAGGTTCGTCTCGGCGTGTTTATAACATCATTACAGGTGACGAGTCCCGGATACATCAATACGATCCAGAAACGAAGCGCCAGTCGACAGTTTGGGTGTTTCAAAACGAAGCAACGCCTGCCAAAGTGAAGCGATCTAGAAGCGGGGGGAAAATTTTTGATCGCGAGCTTTCTCAATTTGACTGGCTACTTGGTGTCAATTCCTTTACAAAACCAAAGAAGCATCAATGCCGAATGGTATATTAATAAATGCTTGCCAGAAGTTTTCTCTGTTTCAGTAAAGTCTATTAAAGATATAAATTTTTCATTCGAATAATAAAACGTAAGCAAATAAAATGAGAGATTGAAGCCATTTTATTTCCAACAAAAAAAACTACTATGTAAAATTTACTACATACTGCAGCTGAAAATAAATTAAAACAAAATAGCGCACGAGAGACAGTTCCAAAACTAAATGCGGGCCAGGCCAGTGCATGTTATCTAAAACAGGAGAGTCGCCATATCGATTACTTCTATAAATGGCCAACAAACGAGAGGACGTGTGACAGCTCACACAGATTTATATGAACTTACTTTTTTTGCAAAGGCGAAATAAAACATTGGAACTACGTTTAGTGTATGACAATATGATGTGTGAAAATTTTAGGATACTCGTTAGGAGTATTTTAGTAGAGCTCTTTGTGGAGCGCTCGTCTGGGGAAGTACCACCACGCTTTTTTCTGCCGCTAAGCAGCAACGCTGTGTTCCGGTTTGTAGTGTGGTCGCCAGTGAAATTACAAGCACATGCTTAACATCTGTAGCCTCAAGTTGATGGACGCAGGGTAGTGCATCGTGCATGTTTTTTTTGGTGACTTACGAGGCAATAGGTGATGGTCATCACTTAAGGCTCCGGTGACAGCGGCTCGCAATTTAGAGGTGCAATTGGCTGTTATTTCATTTTATTTAATTTCGGGGAGGTTGTTTGAAAGAATAACTCTAAAGAAACACGCATAAATACTGTTCGAACACAAATAATACAATAATATAAGGGAAACTTTAAGAGTAGTAGAGCTCTTTGTGAAGGGCTCGTCCGGGGAAGTACTACCACCACGCCTTTTTCTGCCGCGCCAAGCAGCAACGCTGTGTTTCGGTTTGAAGAGTGTGGTCGCCGGTGTAATTACAGGCACATGAGGCTCAACATCTGTATGCCTCAAGTTGATGGACGCAGGGCAGTGCATCGTAGGACACGTTCCTATTGTGCGTGACCTACGGGGCAATGTTTTGTTTATAGATGATGGTTACCACTTAACATCAGGTGGGCCATCTGCTTGTTCCATCAGCTAGTTGTGATGAAATGATTTCTGACTCAAGCACATTTCCCTTATATTATTGTATTATTTGTGTTCGAACAGTATTTATGCGTGTTTCTTTAGAGTTATTCTTTCAAACAACCTCCCCGAAATGAAATAAAATGAAATAATAGCCAATCGCACCTCGAAACTGCGAGCCGCTGTCACCGGACCCTTAAGATCAGTAGGCCATCTGCTTGTTCCATCAGCTATTTGTGTAAAAAACCTATATTAAAAATATAGTCTTCGTGTCGCTTCCACAAGACTATCTGGACGTTTCGGTGACCTGAGGACTGGTGAGTACCTGGCTCAGCGCATCAGCATTGCAATTCAGCGTCGCAATGCAGCCAGTAACTTGAAGATACTTACTACTCACTGATCGATAGCGATTTGGATCAGTTAATTTATTTTTGGATCCTTAGAAACGGTCTGCAGATAGGACATTTACATGTTTTTTATGAATTTTGATGATACTTTATTATTGCTTGTAGTTTTCTTTTGAAATATATATCCTTATTTCTCAAAACAATTTGAGTGAGTAGAAAAACCACTCTAATTAGTCACAAACAGAATTCAATTAAAAACGGCAAATAGATTTTACTGCCGAGCTCATGTATGTGGAAAAGGAAATAGCTAAAGTTCACAGATCACACTGACACGTTGCCGCGGCCCCTCCACGACTCAGGGAGAGAGCTAGTCCATTCTATTGTTGATACAAATATTTTTTGGAAGATGTCGTAAAAAACTCTAGGACCGTTGATTTTACAGATTAAAGAGTACGTTTCGGCATGAGTACCTTCAAACGACATGGGTACGTTTGGGAACATCAGTGCGAGCCTGGGTATTTCATAATATTCAATGAACATGAACTAATTCATATAGGTTTTTTTTCAATTAATAAAAGACCTATTTTAATAATGAAAGAGGCTTACAAGAGCACTGCCTGCTTTTGTAAGTTTCTTTCATGTTACAACAAATTGTAAAAGTACCAGAAAATGAGATCAAAGTTGCAAACAACAGAGAAAAATAAAAAATAAAGCAACGGCGAAGAGGTGAATTAATGGATAGACCCGACCGACTGAGTAGCGGGTAGATAGACACACTCGGAACACGGATGCACATTCAAGCGTAAAACCTGACTCGATTGAGCAAGCTGGCCGCTTCCATAAGCTGCGGGCATTGTGGCGAAACATGCGGTATGAGGAACTTTGTTTGCAAATAACTCATTCATATTCCATGCCTTTTGTTTATAGAAGTCGACCGATTGTTTGCACTCTATCAAAATGATATGATAAAGGAAGACTGCCTTCAAAAGCGAGTAGTAGGTAAGTGTTTAGGATATCTATAGGCAAGCAATTGCTACGTGACTTGAGATAGAGATGCAATTAGTGGATTGTAAGTGGAAGTCAAATTTGGGACCGTACAATTGTCTGCATAACCGATTCTTGGCCTATGACACTCCTAGCGCTTCATGAAGAAACCTTTACACCTTGTTTGCACCAGGCTTGTCCACTGATTGGCTGATAACCAAAATATCGCGATGGGAGTAGGTGCTACTTGCTACAAGTCATACAAGTAAATTGTCTTAGCAATTTTTCTTCTTAACTCAATTAATAGTAGAGAAAACGACTAAATAATAGGGAAAATAACAAGTGGCTTTCACACTAAGGTGCGCAAGAAAAGAATCCAATAAAATCTGTTTTTACAAAGCATTGTGTCAGGAAAAACACACTCTTCTTATCCGCTAATAGGCATGTACTGTACGAGACAAGACAAAAATAACAAGCAATTAGTGATTCTGGAGTCAAGCAGGAAGAGCTGTTACTACGTAGGTGTGCCTTGTTAACCTTACCTTTTACGACATATATTTTTTTCATACGTTAACAAAGACAGAAGAAAAGACACGACTATTTTTGTCTTACTAATTTCAAATGGTGGAAGCTCAACTGTTAGGCACTTTTCTTCCAGAACCCGTTCGTTTCAGTGTAGGTTAATAAAAAGAGAGAAGTCTTTTCAGATTAGGAACAAAAGGTATATACTCCACATTTTATTCGCCATTGCAGCGTGGTGGAGTCACAAACATCATACTAAACTTTCATTTATGACATTCGTATGATAATTATTCAGTTCACGTTGCTGTATGTTTGATTTTATAAAATTACATTATATTAATAAAAAGTAAGTTTTTCTCAGATTTTAATAGTCAAACAAATCCTCAGATTTTAATAGTCAAACAAATCCTCAGATTTTAATAGTCAAATCAATTCACGTAGCGAATAAGATTTGTAATTAGTTTATTAGATTAGGAAATTTATTCACTTACTCTACATCTACTTTACAGATGACACAAAGTAATAAAAGTCAAGCCTAATACCGTAGGCAGTAAAGAAAATATTGAGAAATTCCATGTTCAAGGATAATAAGGGAAAAATAAAATTCAACTTAAAAATAGCTAGGTAGCGAGGTACCTAAGTATAATATAGAGCGAATACTTCTCTTAACTTTTATTACGGTCTTCCGCGAGCTTACTGTTATGTCCCCTTGCCGTTTATTACTGAGACGAGATATTTTTTATGAATGTTTCCAAGCGTAGGTACAAAATAAAACATCGCTTTACTATTAGCATTTTCCAATTATTATTGTCCTGTTAGATTTATCTTCGTTATGTTTTGTATAGTTTTTTTTACTACCTACTTGCTAATGGACCAAGCATACAGCCCACCTAATGATAAGTAGTAACCGTCATACATAACAATGCATTCACTCGCAAGTAGGTAATGCACGATAGGAACGTGCTGTATACTACGCCCTGGCCTGCGTCCATTAAATTAAGGCTTAAAAGATGGTAAGTCTCATGAATTTCATTTCACCGGCATCCAAACCCTACAAACTATATCTAACACAGCAAAATCATTCAACATAAAAATAATTATAAAGGTTATCTGTGAAATTAAAATGGAGTTAACGATCAAGGTCTATAATTTCCGTTGTTGCTCATTCAACGACTGTACATGGGCAACATGCTCCATTTAAAAAGCGAGACTGATACTGACACACTCATTCTCCAAATGTTTTCGTTGTTCAGTCGAGACTGAAACGACGTGACTGCTGATATATGTCACATTCCACCGTCGCCCGCGGCAGATACGGACTTCACACTTCCCAATGTACATTTCAAACGCCAACCGTGCTCCAAAACCATTCCAGCCTAGCGGGCTGGCGAGCATTCCCACTGTCATTTCTTTGACTGCTCCCATTGTGCCATTCTTCTTAATGTACGGCAATGGTCTCGAAAATAACGTTCGCTTCACATTACCATTTCACAGCTCTTGGTTCCGTATATTAAATGCCATTCGCGTAGTCGCTGTAAAATTAGGAAATCTATTTGTGTCGCACCACAGACCTCTTCATATTTATGTCGTTAATGTCGGCACCATAAGTTTCAAAGGTAACGACCGTTGTGGACTTCAAAGAAAGTTATTACGCGACATTATGAAATACCTACGTGAGTATCGAGCCCGCAGAGGCGCTGCGCTGCTACCATCTACCTATTAATAGCTCATCTGCACGTTTACCGATAGGTATTCCATTTACCCATATACTCGTACCGGCTTAGACGATAGCCAAAGCACCCCAACCGAGTTCAGCTAAAAGCTTTTCTAAAATCTACTAAGCGAACGATACAGTAAGATGTACTTGCCAACGGTACGCTTTGCGCTCAGAGCATCCTATATTTTGTATACTATAAAGGTTGTAACAGCCAGAGTGATAGTAATTGAAGAGTAACGTGAATAATACGGAGCTGCCGGTCCTGGCCACACCAACGTCCAACGTCGATGCCCGTCATCGCAACAATTATTCCGATAATTCTCGCAATAGACTCTCCACGTTCTGTGACCGCTTCAACGCCATAGTTCTCGCGTTAAACCCTTTGATTTTACAACGGCAATGTTATTGCCGTTGTAAAATTCTCGCGGTAATCAACGGCGTGTCGTGGTCACACCAACGTTCACCACACTACTGTGATAATTATTGCCATTTCTCGGTAGTGTGGCCAGGGGTTACAATAACAGGCATGACATTGGCAGCTATTGATATTTGCTGACAGATACAATCCTAGCTTATTTCATTCACTGTAGTCGGTTTAAAATCACACAAAATGTAATATCATGTCAAAACATGCAAGATCCAATAGCATTTAATATTTGTTTACTCTTCGTGAGCAAAATAAATACAAGATTCGTTGGAAAATACTGTTGCGACATGCGCTATTCAGATATGTTTTTTCATTTCCCTTGGAAAAGTCATTCGATTTCGTCTCTTCAACATTTTTTCTCTCTTCGTGGGCTCTTTCTTTTGCCGTAATTGTCTATTGTCTAAATGTTATAAAATAAAAGTCAATTATTACATTTATTACCTACTGAACCAGTTGTAGTTTTTACTAATTTCTATTACAAAAGCTGTAAATGCTTTTAGTAATTTGATCATCTGGATTAATGTCGAATGAAATTAGAATCGTCTCATCATCATCATCGTTATACAAGACGTTATTTAACTAGACCAAAATCCAACTCAACACTACTGTTAACTTAACAAGAGATATTTTACCACATTTTTTGTGGCAAGATCTAAGCGTTTTCTGTTTCGAAACTAACCCGGATATACTCATAGATTATCTGGGGGACTTTGTTCATATTTGCGGAAACAAAAGAGTTTACGGTACGATTATAGAACTGTACCGGTTTGCGATAAAGTATACTTACCTTACCAACTATACAAGATGTAAAAAGATTTTACCTTCGTACACCTTATGACCCACCTGATGTTAAGTGGTAACCATCACCTATAACAAAGCATTGCCTCGTAAGTCACGCACGATAGGAACGTTCCCTACGATGCACGCCCTTCTATCAATTTTTAGCTTATATAAGTCCGTATGACCGGTGACGGATTTTCACGTTTAAATTTTTTAGACAACTTGTTAGAACGAGTTTTTAGAAAAACGAACTAAGTTCATGATAGATAGTGAAATTTTCCACCAATCCCATTTTTAAAAGAATAGTTTACTTCTCGTTCTCGTGTGACATCAAATTAAATAGGGTGAACTTCAATATTTTTATCTATAACCTCAGCTATCGAAGTTAAAATAGCCTTCTATTTGTGCGATTTCTGGTGTATTATCTTTAGGAATATAATTTCTAAAGAACTCTCCATGTATACAAACCATAAATTCATTCGATATAAAGGTGTTTTTACTGAGACGTGTTTGGTTTATATTGGCAGTTGCTAGGCAAAGATATTCAGGTCGTTACACTCCGCAAAGTAACTTAAGTTTTGCTTTCTTAAATACAAGAACAGGAAATCGATTAATATACCTATCAAGCCGTATTAGCGATAGAAGCAGCAGTAAAATGGACGCAACTGTCGTATAAAAACTTATTTTCATTTAGGATAGGCGGTCGATCTCTTTGCGTCTAGTATTGGAAGTCGTACTGTCTGCTATTGCTGTTGCAACTGATATTGCTGATTTTTACATGATAGCTCTGCCGGTCGTTTAGCCCAATTCGTAATTTGGAGCTTAAGCCAGCTGTCATCGTTTCCATGCGCTAATGACTATAAAACAGTTTCTAAACAGTTAAAAGTAGGTTTCTAAACAGTAGCCTAAGATTATGTATATTACGCTGAACTCCAAGCGATTACAGGGATTATGGCTACCAGCGCAAGCACTTCGGTAATCATTAAAATGGGCCGCCTAAAGAACTTTCTGTGAGTACTTTGATAGGTATGACATAATTACAGTAAAAACCATCACCAAGATTACTCAGATTACCTATTTAGTTTCAGTTATAGGTCATATGGGTAAGATAGAAGATATCATGCGGGTTTCTTTCAAACGAAACGTCATCCGACCCTCGCCCGTTTCTATAGGCGAGCTCAGCGGCATCGTATTACATCTTGTCACTAAAAGCCTCATACGTCTATTATTTTAAGCTTTGAAAAGACATATTGTGTGAGGAAAATAGATTGGAGTATAAAAAATACGCTACAAAAATAATACAGCGCCAACATGTTTAAAAGCTCCCAAAAATCTTTACAAACTCCAATTACAAAGAGTAAAGGACATCAATTTGTGCTCCACTCGACTCGTGCCCGGAGCCCGAACAAGGGAGTCTTAAAGATGTAATTTAATAAGAGGCAAGAACAAATCCGGATAATCAATGAGACGACTGGTTGTAGTCTTATTTAACATTCTCAGTGCCTCTCCCTTTTTGGCAATACATTGCAAGTCTGTATCTCTACCAAGTCCCGGTCTGTATTAAGAAATTATATTGATTTTTTCTAAATAACTTCGAGATTCAATGTCAAACTTTACATCGGTATAAACACCTGTTACATTAGCGGTACGTTGCTATTCGAATATACTGCCATCTGAAGAACTAATTACTTCGAAATATTTATTGTTCCTCGGAATGAGAACGCCGTAAAGCGTAGGTACTCTCATTTGATCGAGCAAAACGGCGCACGTGCGCGACTCTATTCCCTGCGGGTAGAGGTTAAAATACAACGGCTTTTCCCAGGATGCTTCGTAATTCATTCATTTTTATTCCAAATGACATCTAACGAAGCCGTCTATCAACCGCATTTAAACGAAGAGCAATGCCATGCGGGTATCGTATAGAAAAGCAACGCACCGACTTACACATGAATTCACGGTCGCGGGTCCTTTACATCGCGCCACGATCACCGGTCCAGGGAGAGTTGTCACAGAGGGCACAAGCACTGGGTGTATGCGCGCGGGATACTCGCGTGGCGTGGCGGGCCGGGGCGGGGCGGGGCGGGGCGGGGCGGGGCGTGTTTGCGGCGCGGCAGCACGCGGCTCGGGTGAGGCAGAAGCGCTCTCGACAGGCGCTCGCACGGGCCAGCGCCGACACACGACAGCCTCCGTCGCAATGACGAAACGGCCGGGCACGCGCGCGCGCTCTGCGACGCAGCCTCCCGAACCTCCCCGACCCTCCTCGATATCTCACGACCGCGGGGTGAACAAACCCGCCACGCTTCTCCTTCTAACACAGTGATGAGGTTAAAAAGGATTTGGACTTACTCGTAGCATTTTACGGTTCGATCGTCTTCTGTATCGTAAACTGAAAATATCACAGATTCCAGTTGTCAGAACTTTCAAATCTAAAAGGCGACTAATGTGGCCGCTAGCGCAATCTGACTCCTACCTACTTTAAATTAGCCTTCATTGCTTTTAAATCAAATTAGACTAGACGTCGCACAGGTCGCAGTAAAAATTATAAGCTCGACGAGATTCAGTGCTGCAAATGTGATATTATTGTCTGCAATAGGATTATGACATAAAATGTGATATCTTTTGTGCGTTTTATGCGCAACATGAAGCGCTTCTACGTGTACGAGTAATTTGAACAGGTTAAATTGTTATTAGCAAAAGTGTCTGAAAACGATTAAAATGGCGCAAATTGATATTCGTGGGAAACAGCAGGTGACGCAGTCGCTCGCTCTCGGACAAAAACATGAGCATTGTGCCGCTACGCGCGCCGCCCGCGACGACCTTTGCGGAACCCACTGTAACAAATTGCTCCACGTTTTTATAAGCACACTTCAAGTGCTTTTTCATGCAGCATTAATGTGATTGAAAAATATAACTTAGACGAACTCAGTGGCGCGGCGGGCGAGATCCGCCTGCGACGCAAGAGGTTGCGGGCTCGAATCCCGCCTTGGAATAATTTTTTGTACGATCTGCAGAAATTTGTTCCGTTGGTCTGGGTGTTTTCTATGTATGATAAAAAATATACATCTATGCGAGCATAATAATGTATTAAATATGTCAGTTATCTAGTACCCCACACAAGGTTTGAGTAGCTTACTTTGGGTCGAGATGGTGCTGTGTGGATTGTCCAGCATTATTAATATTAACTGACTGTTGAGACTAAGACCACGCCGCGAACGCTAAAACCACGAATAACGAAACAAAGAAAATGAAAATATAATTAAAACAAAGATAAATTCTAGGGTTTCTGCAATACAATGAAAAGATTTTCTTTGGATTGTTGTTGCGAGTTTCAAAGTTGCGGTTGCTGGTTGTTGTTGCAAAATGATCCTTATAATTGTGCTGAATAAAGACCGTACTGATTGATTTTTTGATTTACCATGTACATATCTCTTACATTAAATAAATATTGGTGGACTATCCACACAGCACTATCTAGCCTTAAACCAAGCCAAAGCTTTTATCATGAGAACCAGATCTACAAAAATAATACATAATAATGTATTATTTTTGTAAATACATATAACACCCAGACAGAGAACAAACGTCTATGTTTATTACACAAATGTTTGTTCTCGGTGGGAATCGAACCCACGACCTACGGTGCAGAAGGCAGAACTACTACCAACTGAGCTGTAAAGGCCGTCATAACCACCAACTTAGCCCCGATTTCTGAAAGCCCGATCATAGCTAATCGGCTGTCAAGTCACTTGCTTTTTCATCTTTTACTTCAAATTAGATAGAGATAGCGACTTGACAGCCGATTAGCATTGATTGGGCTTTAAGAAACCGAGGGTACGACTGTCGTACACTGGGTGGCGCAATTCTATGATAAAAACGCTTGCGGCAACACATAATAGTGTTGCCGCAAGCGTCGTTAACAATATTAGTTACGTAAATGTTATCAATTTCCGACGAACTTACGCGACTTCGGAGTGGGTTCAGATACTTGTCGACCATAAATGAATCTCAGTTGACTCTTGAACTTTATTTAGTATGTACATAATTTGTACAACACATTACACAGCTGTGTGGTTTTAAATTAAATACGAGTTCGTAGACCCAAGACAGAGCTACGACATGGTTGAGCGTAGCAAGCTTGCTTCGTAGCATTTAGAGATTGCTACGCTAACGTAGCACTTAGACAAAGCTATGATTTTGTAGAATGAAATAGATAGATAATATGGAAAGAGAATAAAATAGATAGGTAATATATTCGTATGTGTAGTGAAAGTTAGGTTTTTGAAGATTGTAGACCAAGCTACAATTTTGTAGCAATAAGGCTACGACTTGGTAGAGCGTAGACCACGCTACAGCTTTGTAGCATTTAGAGATTGCTATTGCTACGACCTTCTAGATACTATACAGTCCGTAGCAAAACGAAAATTAACTTTTTCCGCACTGTCTATAGATCGTACAGAGAGTTGCATCTTCGAAGAGAGTGGACCGAGCTTCGTAGTTCAGGTTTTTTTCGTTCTTGAGGAGATATTAAGGATTTCGTATAGCGTAGGCAATAAGCTAGTACCACGCACTAATATTAAAAATGTGAAAGTTTGGATTGATGTATTAGATGTTAGTTACTCACCCACGCTAGAGCGGCTGAACGGATCTGGATGAAATTTGGCACAGAGATAGATTATACCTGGAATAGCACATAGGCACTTTTTATTGCGAGAAAATGTATGGTTCTTGTGGGATAGATTGCGGGGGAGTGGGGGGGAGGTGTGGTCGGGGGAGAGGGGAGGAGGGGTGGTTGGTAAAGGACATACTTTCTAATCGCGAGTAGCACCGTGGGACGCAGCTAGTCCTATGCGCGAAAGTTTGTAAGTACGAATAGATGGATGGATGAATGGATGTTTGTTACTCTTTCTTGTCGGAACAGTTGAACGGATCTGGATAAAACTTAGCAGAGAGTCTGGAAAATCACAGGCTACTTTTTATCACGTGGGAATACCGGGATTTAAATCTGCGCAGGTGAAACCGCGGGGCGCAACTAGTATGATATAAGTCAAGGATGTTTTATTCAAACATGAGATTACTTAATAACGCCGTATTCACCCTCGAGTCTTACTTAATTAAAATCAACTGACTTTTTCCTTGTTTTCTACCGAACATAGAAAAATTTAAGCAACATCTTACAAGATTCATGAAGGTTTTGCATACCTTTGTAGATAACAGAAAGGGCCTGTCCATTTCAGTTCAGTTACAATGTACGCATTCTTCGCATTTCTGTTTCTCTGAAGGGTAGGGTTGTCGGTGAAATATAACACTATACAAGATTTTCCTTAGATTTTCAGTAGGATGACAAACGAATATTTAAGCGGCATCTTACTTTCTCGTGCATGTGACAGCTCTCAAAGCTCAGTTGGTAGTAGCTCCGTCTTTCACGCTCTGGGCCGTGGGTTCTATTCCCACCGGGAATTAGCATCACTACGAAGTATATATCAAAGTCGCTGTCTGTCTGTCCCTATGTATGCTTTGATCTTTAAAACTACACAACGGATTATGATGTAGTTTTTTATAGATGGAGTGATTCAAGATAAAAGTTAGTAATACTTGAGCATTGCACTCGTGCGGAGCGGGGGCGGGTCGCTAGTTCGAGTACACATTGGTGTTTTTTCTGTCTGTATGAAAAAAGAGTGTAGGTACATAATATAAACAAATATACCTAGTTGTACTTACAAGTATAAAATAGCCTCGCAGGTTCTCATAGTAAAATTTGTCTCTAACTGATGTACGGAGTTATCTAGGTATTATACTGTAGAACTCACTCAAACATGCTGCCTAAAACACCTCTTGTATTGACGAAATATTCCAGCAAAAGAAGCTCCACCGTCCAGAGAAAAACAACAAGTTATCTTTGTCTGTAAAATGGTGTCAGACTGAATATTTGGCACGCTTCTAGGAATAATAATAGTATGACATGATGTAATTAAGGCGGGTGCGAATCGAGACGCAACGCCGTGGTTTCCAGCTTTCGACAATCAGCATTTCCAATGGATTTGTGGCGAGCCAGACCACAACTAAAAGCAATAGTAAGTAGTTATTCACAGTTTGTAAGATTGTGGTGATGTTGGCGTCTGCTTATGTTGATAGAATATTAGAGACAAGATTCTGCAATGTTGTAAATTTTTTTTTACTTTCCACACAGCTATCTCACCCCAAACTAAGCCAAAGCTTGTGATATGGGAACCAGATAGCTGATTACTAGCTGCGCCCCGCGGTTTCAGCCGCGTAGTTTAAAATCCCGGTATTCCCACGGGATGAAAATTAGCCTATGTGCTATTTCAGACTAAAATCTATATCTCTGCCAAGTTTCAACCAGATCCGTTCAGCCGTTCCGGCGTGAAACAGTAACACCCATCCATACTTACAAACTAGTAGTAGGATGGGAAGTAGTATATAGGTAGGTAGGTAACAGCCAGACAGAGAACAAACATCTATGTTCATCACACAAATGTTTGATCTCGGTGGGGATCGAACCCGCCGTGGGTTCGATCCCCACCCTACGGCACAGAAGGCAGATCTACTACTACCACCTGAGATGAAAAAAAAGGAATTTATCTTTTCTTTCTTCAGTCGTCTCATCGCATGCTGTCTGGTGTAGAACCTCTGACCTTTTTATAAAACTTCTGCTGACTGATAGAGACATTAAAAAACAGGTTTTTATAAAAAATGCTATATTATTCTCTATGCATTCATAACATTACAAACAAACATCGGGCAAACTGTAATCAATAGTCGAATCAACGTTTATAACAGCACTCTGTCCTAACGACAGTTCAAACGCGTCGCGATCCTCTGTCAACTTCCCGAAGAAGAAACTAGTATTTACATTGGAAATCATGGAGTTATTCAAACTGTTTGTTCCTGATTTTAAATTCAACACGGACTCCCGCCTCGGGCTATCTTTGGGCGTCGAGCAATGATTGTGGATTTCGGTCAATACACTTTTCCGTAACTTTTTTGGAGTCGAATAGTTGTCGAATAGAAGTCGGACAAATTTGTTGTCGACTTTTACTGTCTTTGAGGTGGACGGTTTGGTCACCATTCTTTCAATGACGTCTGATAAATCGCTATCGTTCTCGTCAACGCTTTTACTTAAAATACTGAGCCATTTGTCTGTCGATATTCGGTTTCCTTTATTTTCCTTGGATTTTGGATTAACCTGTACCAATGACATATTCGCAAGACTTCGTCTTAGGGAGGCTATAGGGTCAACGACAGATTTCTTACGTTTCTTAGCTATAAAACTATCGATCGTCTTCTGGTTGCCTTTTTTCGTATTCTTAATTTTCCTTTTAAGTTTATTCACACTAACACTAACATTTGCTTTACTTGAGTTCAACTCAAGAACTTTAAAAGACTCATTTATATTGTCAACGTCAACTTTCTTAGTCTTCCTGTTGTATTTTCGCTTCGGTTTGTCAGGATCATCCTCTTTGTTCTTCTTGCCTCTAGTTTTCTTTTCTTTGGGTGGTTTTTTGATTGATTCTTCGTAGGAGTGAACTAATTCAGAATAGTATTGTCGCATTAGGTCTTGACGCTCTATGGATGTCCACGGGAGTGATCGGTCCTCTCTATCTAAACAAAAAAAACCTATTTTTAGACATTTCATACAATGGTATCTAGTCTCAAACTAAGAAAAGCTGGGAACCAGATAACTGACGGAATCCTTGTAATGTTATTTTTTGTATACAATCTGACAGCTCTAAAATTATAGCTATCCTTGCTGTTTCGGTCATTTAGAAAAGGATGGCAATATTTTTAGTGCTGTCAAATTTGGGTTATTTAGGAAAATTAAACAACATATTTGGCACCAATATCACACCCAGACACAGAACAAACATCTACGATCATCACGAAAATGTGTAGACAGCGTCGAAGGCAGAGCTACGACCAACTGAGGTGTCTAAAATAACATACGAACATAACTTCAGGATACTATTTAAAAACAAAAGAACAGATTTAATAATTTACCTTCATACTGATTATCGGGAATCAACGCATCGTATTGCCCATCAATATCAGCCCACACGACTTCAAAACTTGGAACACCTACAATAATAAAAAAGGGTTTAACCTGGCTCATCTAAAATGACTACTTTCCTGTAGGCCTTTGCATCTATTGAAGGAGATGATATACAATACACGTAATTACCTTTAGGATTTCTCTTCTTCTTGATAGTAATCGGTTTGATAGTTCTACAAGGAACCTTTTCCTGCAGATGCCATTTCGTCAGCAGCGGCAAAAACTTTTCGACGCAATAACGTTCTGACCAATCCAACTTGTTTGACATAACTTTCTGAAAATAATGCAAATTTAAAGACATAAAGGAATAAAAATAAACGGCACATTTTTTGTTTTATACAGCTTTTGATGATGTAAAACTAAGTTATTCCTTTATAAGTGCATGCAAGTTCTTTATATAACTTTTCTTTGACTTGATAAAGTTCTTCAGTCTTCAAAGTTTGCCGGGTCTTGCGTAGTTCACTTGAGAGCAAAAATTAAACTTTTGTTTTAGAATAGAATAGAATAAGTTTATTTGCAACACATAGAAAAATATACATCATACAGTTTTTAAAATTAAAAGGCACCATAGGCATGTATTATTTTTACAATATAGGCATGTATTATTTTTAGTCTATATTCTTTGAAAGAAGTGTATTATCTACTAACACTGGTGAAAGCAAATCAGAATCACATGCTTAGATTTTCTTAGATTAAAACACCACTAGCGATCACCAGTCTAAGTAATGATTCATTACTTAGACTGGTGATCGCTAGTGGCGTTTTAATTAAGTGGTTAAAAAAATTATAAGTGGTTACCGACGCCGAGCAACAACACCAGAGGCGATTGTGGTTGCGTTGCCTACCCTGCCAGAGGGGCTTAACTAACATTTAACATGAGCAAGTGAGGAATTCTTACCAGTGAATCTCGACCGTAGGGAGTGAATCACCGGGAAGTAAAAACGCGCGTAATTTAGTAAAATAGAAATTGAAAACTTGCGAAGTCAAAGTATCTGCCAACCAAAAAAAGCATGAAGTTGCAAACTTTTATAACCAACTTACAACAAACTGGATCAAACTCGGTGTGGGTTTCTTCAGGCTATCGAGGTCAATGCACTCTGGAGTAGTGTTCAGGAACTCATTCATAACCTTGGGTTCGGGGAAAAGCGTGCCGCACGAGAGAGCTCGAGATCTCAGGGTTAGTTCCCTCTTTACTTCCGCTACCTTCGCCCTGTGCATACGGAGAAAGATTTTTAAGTCATTTATGCATTTGACCTTCATAGAAGCCAAATGCCTTGAGGAACAAAAAGTTGAATTCCTAAAATGTTGAATCAGCTAAAAGTTGAATTTGCAGCATATTAAGCAATAAATATAATTCAACATTTTAGGATTTAAGGGTCCGGTGACAGCGGCTCGCAATTTCGAGGTGCAATTGGCTATTATTTCATTTTATTTAATTTCGGGGAGGTTGTTTCAAAGAATAACTCTAAAGAAACACGCATAAATACTGTTCGAACACAAATAATACAATAATATAAGGGAAAAATGCCCGAATCAGAAATCATTTTGGTATTAGTATGTTTGGTCTTACGTTTACCTAATACCAAAATGATTACTGACTCAAGCACGTTTAGTAGGGAGCCCTTCAATGAGGGCACTTAAAATCCTTTCACCACACTGTTTGGAAAGATACAAGTGACCAAGAAGAACACATTCTTAATCCTTTAGCTGAAATCCAGTTTAAGAATTACTTAATTAATAAAACTATACCCAAACATGTGCATTTTAAGTGGTGTGTTTATTTTATCAGAATTAGAGAGTAAATCATTGGAACTTAACTACGATCGAAATTTTGCAACAGGTCAAATCATATTATGACAAAACATATAAACCTAACATAAGTCTAAACGCATTCCCCTATGACGTGTGTACCACGTGACACGAGCTTATAATCTTACTTGTGGCCATAGTCAGTGCAGCCTTTACTGGTAGCGCACACGGGACAGCCCTTCTTGAGATGCGTCCGGCCGACGTGCCCGCAGCGGTCGCAGCGACCCGGCGCAGCGGCCCAGCGCGTTCGCTCCTCGAAATGTTCCACGTCAGTCACCCATGACAGCAACCTGATAGAATCAGATGTTCCATTGTGGTTTACCGCGATTTTTTTAATCGTTAATTACGTCGTCATTTTTTTATACAACTAACTGATGGAACAAGCAGATGGGAGCAGGTGGGCCACCTGATGTTAAGTGGTAACCATCACCTTTGCCAAAGTATTGCCTCGCAAGTCACGCACGATAGAACGTGCCTTACGATGCACTGCCCTGCGACCATGAGTCCATCAACTTGAGGCATACAGATGAGTCTTTACCTCATGTACTTGTAATTACACCGTCAACCACACTCTTCAAACCGAAACACAGCGTTGCTGCTTGGCGACAGAAAAAGGCGTGGTGGTAGTACATCCCCGCATGAACCCTTCACAAAGAGCTCTACTACTCTTTTTTTTTATAATTTAAGTAATGTTTATAAGTCCGGGGGTAGGAAGGTTAAAATGATGTCTAATACCTGGGTATAACGTCGTCCTCAGATACAGTATGCAGAAAGGTTACCACCGTGTTGATAGCTGTGCCGCACGCGCCTACGCCGTAATCACATCCACAGAGTAGCGCCAATGCCACCATTTTTTTGCGCCCAAAACCTTATATCAATACATCCTCTATAAACCTTATTTTATTGTACTGTACGACTTGCTGATAGTACAAAGCTGATATTATGTGGTAGCCATCACCTATAACAAAATCTTGCCTTGCAGGTCACGCACTATAAGTATAAGCACTATAGGACACGAGTATTTTATATGCGCAAACATGGAATATGTTTGCGCATACAAAATACTCGTACAAAATTCTCCTCTGTTTTCCAGCGTTCTTTTTTGTTGACGCGCACTATAGTTCTTCACCCGACGACCCTTCACAAGGAGCCCTTTCTACTCTTACGAGACGAAATCGTACGATATTTTCGTAGGTAGGTATCTAATTTGCTTGGATCTTGTTTTTTTACAAGTTTTTTATATTAAATGTGCGAGCGAGATAGCAACTGCACTGTGTTCAGCGTCTCAAATATCTCGTTTACACTTATCTCAAATGCGCAGAGACATGAGCAGCGACGAAGTATTCTATCAGCCAGCTATATGGTTCCCATGTCACAAGCTTTGGCTTAGTTTGGGGCGAGATAGTGCTGTGTGGAAAAAGTCCAGCAATATCACTACATAGTATAAAACAAAGTCGCTTTCTCTGTCCATAGGTCCCTATGTCCCTATGTATGCTTAAATCTTTAAAACTACGCAACAGATTTTGATGCGGTTTTTTTTAATAGATAGTGGTTCAAGACGAAGGTTTATATGCATAATACATGCATGATATAGCAGAAAAACAATGTGCACCCGTGCGAAGTAGGGGCGCGCGGGCGGGTCGCTAGTTTATTTATATTTACCATTGCTTTGGTACAGTTTATCAGCATCGTAGCAGTCTACGGAGCCCTGCATAGCGCCGCCGCCTGCTGCACTCGAGACGCTAAAGTTCCGATACACGCGGCGCGCTCCATACGCGAAGCAGTCCGAATCCTGGGATATTACTGCATCCACCAACTGTTGGCAAAACGTTATACTACCGACCACGAAAGAAAACACCTTCCTGTAAGGCCGTTATTATAAGATACTAATTGCGCCCCGCGGTTTCACTCGCGCAGATATAAATCCCGGTATTCCCACGGGCCTATGTGCTATTCCAGACTATAATCTAACTCTCTGCCAAGTTTCATCCAGATCCGTTCAGCCGTTCCGGCGTGAAAGAGTAACAAACATCCATCCATCCATCTATACCTACAAATTTTCGCGTTTTGTAATTAAGAAGAGAATAAATACAAGAATGAAGAAGGATATAAAATACAAACACCTTGTGCATTGAGCTCGGCACATGTCGCCTCAGCCTCTCCTCGCCCTTTTATGCAATTAACACCCATACATATCAGGAGAGTTTCACACTGAAAACAAAAATAAAACAATCAACCTTGTTTTTAAACTCAAACTCAAGCTTACATTCATGTTAAAACTTATACTAATGTTGGTCAACTAGTTATGGTATTTTCAATACAATAAAGTATCATTATGATTAGTGAGAAGTGGGTACATAACATGTGTGGGTACATAACGTGGGTATGTAACATTGGTAAGGGATAGCGATAGTTTTTCAAACAAATTATAAATCGGCAGAATATTATAATGTCACTAATAAAATCAGGTATTTATTATGCAACATTTTGTTACCAAACAGTGTTTATTAACAAATGTTGCCTAGTCAGGCAACATTACCCATATACCCGGCTTTATATAGGCACTACTGTTTGTGGATAGCACTCAAAGTATGAAATGTAATTTTAAAATACCTAACTGAAACAAGCCAACATCCACACAACCCTTACTAGGTTTCATGATGTTGTAAATATATGTATACTCTAGGTACGAAATTATATTTTGTTAAATAAATAAAAAAGGAGCCCCAAATAAATATGTAAAACTGTATACCATACTTCTTTAAGAACACCTCCGAATCTCCTTCTAGTCACATCAGGCCTTTTCGTTTTGGTATTGTCATTTTTGGGTGCTGCCCCTTTGAACTGTATGGCATTACGGGCAGCCATTACATTTTGCTTAAGTTGAGGTGCTTCTCCTTCCAGCACAAATATAGGAGTAATATCAGCCAATAGCAAGTAAATTGTCCTGAAGAACAAGTTTCTAGAACAATTTTTATTTATTTTATTTCAATTTTTATTTAGTTGTGAATAGATAAATATAGTAAATTTCTTATTGCACTTAAAGCATATTGTACAATTGTACATAGGCCAGCCTAAAGGTGGATAGCATTATCTAATAAGTACCCCTCCTAAATACCTAAATAATTCACTGTAGCAGATTACACCATTCCTTAGTCTGAGTTATCACAAAGCAAATTTGGTGGTCAAGAAGAAAAATACCTACATGAGGCAGCAAGATTATTTAAGCTGCAGTTTGTGGAAGCAAATGGGTAAAACTAGTGCATGTTGCAAAATCATGGTTAATGGCATTTTCAAACCAATAGTCATATTATAATGGGTGATGTAGACTGTAGACAATGATGAAGCAAATAACTTGAACCCTTTGTAAATTATTGTCATCAGGTGAAACTTAGCAGGTACCTTTAAAAGATCCTTTAAGCTAGTCTGAAGGGGTCATTGTGAGCTATGTCTAATCAAGCCAAAATGACAATGTAGCTATATTTATGTCAACTTTATGCTATGCCATCATTAGATATTACAGTGTTGTTTACCTCTCTAGATTTTCTAACAGTTGTCTGTTAGAGATCACTATTTAGCAATAAGATCGCCCATTGCACTCTGCAGTTTCTAGTATGTTTTTTGTCAAATCCATTGCGTGCAATCTATTCTGGATATGGCTATGAATAACTTTAACATACCTAAGGTATAATTTGGGTTGGATATAGTATTCTGTGACATTTTGACTATCACACACCCAGCCTGAGAGATCTACAGCAAGTGTTTCTCCTCTGATCTGAAAAAACCAATTTGGTTTTTAAACTCATGCTAGTAGGTAAATTGCTGTCATAATCTCTATCGAGTCTATTGAAAGCAATGCAAATGCTGTCATGTGTATACTTAATAAAATGTTACCTACATACTTAGTATTGATGAATTAATATAAAACTGGTGAAGTAGGGACCTATGTAGGTTGCTAACTATCAATAGCACAACTTGAGACCAAATAAAAAAGTATTCATATGGGCTAAGAGCACACAGACTTATAGTTGAAGATCAGGAAAATGCATGGATAGGAGTGGTACCAGGGGGATGGGGGGGGGAACCCCCCCCCCCCCACCCCTGAACCGCCCTTTGCCTCCCCTTTTTCGTAGTTCAACTAACCATGGGTAACTCACTCAAAAATCATGATCTGCAGCGCATCAGCTCATTTATAGTCTCGAGCTGGAGCTGAACCGCGGCTCAGACAGCTCAAAATTGCAGGGAAACTTCAAAGACTTCAAACAAGCACGAAGATATGACTTTGGCTGGAATTAACCTATGACCTCACTATCCATCATTTGAAGAGTAATTGAAAGTCACCCTAACCTTACCAGTCTTTGTAAAATAAAGAATTTTATTTTGAACCACTCAACATCAGGTGGGCCATCTGTATGTGTCATATTTTTAGTAGGTATGGTCAGTTTTACTAGATTCAAACAACTATCCTATCCTAGCTAATTTACTTAGTTATAAATGCGAAAGATGTTCATATTTTGTGACTAAATCTTGTAATAGATAGGGAATAAATTATAAATAAATAAAATAAAAAGCCTATTTATTCCATAATAAGTGTTGTAGGTACATGTGTGTTTTAAGTTTTCACTTTTGTATATAGGTAGAGTAAATATACTACTAATTATAAATAATAAATACTAAGTATGTACTTAACTAAATTTATTTTATTCTAACAAATTATGTTAGATAGGTTACCTAGCATACAAACCTACTAACTTTTTAAGAAGACTCGTGTGAGTTTCCGAAGTTAGAGTAGAATGATAACTACAAAATAAATTTAGACATAAATATGCCTTATTTCTTATGTCTACTTTTTTACACATTTTACTATTGTTTAGCGTTCCTAAACGGGAAAAATTCTTCAAAAATAATGATAGCAAATCATGGCTACCTAGCGCGTGAGTGAAGCCACCAGTAGCCTAAGAAACCCTCAACTTTATAAAATAAACCTTATTCAATAACTGATGCAACAGAAAATCTTGATGCAAACTATTTACCGCCGTACCCACCCAACAACAAAACATGCTTTTCTAAAATGAACCGTATTACTTACAATTCATTCCTACTTCACCATCTAGCGCAGATATTACTTCAAATGATTCAACCGACAAATCGTCCGTATGCGTATTAAACCACTCAATTACACAAAACGTATAAGTAACTCAATCGGTTCAAGGTTCTGTTTTACAATGAAACCACTCTCTGAACCGTTTGAGTTGTGTTCATCATTTTGTGTTTTGAGCTGGTACAGCTCAACAGTTCTTGAGTGGAAAAATTTCTGCATTGCAAATTAGACCTTATGTCTTAGTGATAAGAGTTTAAAATATTTTAGCAAAAAAAATGATGCGAATGGCTTTTTTCTGAAATAGACCCTATTTGTATGAGGGTAAAATGTATATTACACTGGCATACCCTAATAAAACGAGTGAGAGTGGGTTTTTGAGCTGCTGCGAATGGGGTAGAGCTGATAATGAAGCACACACAATGGTGTGACGTGCTGCATATGCATGCGTCTCACTCATTCTACCCACGGTTAAGTTCAACTAAATTTTTACCAAATGCATGTCACAGCCAAAAAGCACCAGCTGTCATAAACGAAATTTCACATGCTAATCCTGTTCTAGGTACCTACCTACCTACCCACATGGATGTCCTTTCCGGAATCTAAATGGAATTCACACTTAGCTGTAATATAAGTAAATGGCACAGTGGTCACCCGTTCCGTCATTGTGCACATTGCATAGAATAATAGCGGCTTTACTCACTTCATGCAAAGATTTCTTTTCACTAAATGGCGTTAAAACAGTCCATAGGCCCTTGATGCCCATACCAAGCTTGTCCTTATTTATTTTGTTCACAAACTCATCCTCTCATCAGAATGTATTAATAGATTCCTTTAGCTCATGAACTAGTCTCATTCAAAGATTTTAATTATTACCTATAAAACATAGCAACTCCGGCGGCGGCCGGGACCAAAGAGTAAACAATCAAAGAGAATGTAAACTACGAGAAGAGGCGGGACTTAGTAAAGAGCCAATGAGAGCCAATGGGATCCTTTTACATGGCACTTCAATACCAACACAACGAATATGTACGTCAAACAACAACAGTTTTACCAACCTATCAGCCTATATAGTGTTGCGCGATGGCACTCGCTTTTATATCGATATCGATAAAATATGCGAGATCGAAATCGAGGTTTTTTTGTAATCCATTTATTGACTGAACCCACGTTTAAGTACAACCTAGGTCCCGAAGTCCTAGGTTGGACTTAAATATGGATCTGATATGAAATAAAAAGCTTTTTGCATTAGTACATATAATTTTTGTACCTAAACCTATTCATTTTATCAATTTGTTTTTTCATTTATTATAATGTTAAGTATGAGCAGGACGGACACGGTGAGCTAGACATTTTCTGTAACAAAGTATTTTTTATTAATTTCCAGTAGTTTTTTTAATAAGTATTGTACCTAGAGCATAAGTTTAAAAGACTAATTCACGTCATATTCTTGAAAAGGTTATAATAATTTTAACAGTGCAAACTTATTAAGCTATTTGAAACTCCCAGTTACTGTCATCTTTAGCATCGAATTTTTGTTTCTGAATAAGTGGGTACCTAATATGAGAGCAAAATATAAAAATCAACTTACTTTCACAGTCTCGCAGTTCTTATGTCATCAAAGCCGTAACTGTTACCAAAGTAGGTATGTGACCGAGGGCTCACTAATATCGGTAGTGGGTACTAATTTTTTCATCTTTAGCTTGCATTTTTCACTGGTAGTATCTGCAATGTTTAATAATATAACCTGATAATCATAAATTTGTGCATTTAGTAAGGAAAAATTTTAAATTTCAAAGAAACAAATACTTGATTACTATTAGCCACCGCGGAAAGCCCATTTTGTAAGACTGTGTATGTAGCCTCCTAGATGTGCATGTTATAATGGGATATTAGCATAGAAAGAACTGTCCGACACAGTTATCGATAATTACATTAGGTACATCACTATAACACGAATATGCAGTATTAACCTCTAGTAAATCCATAAAATCTCTTTTCAATACGATGCGTGTTGTTTGTTCGTTGATTGTATTCACTAAAATATCTAATTCAATGTTTACCGAGCCTCATCCAAAGAAACTAGACTTCCTTTTTCTATAATTTTACGGCTCGCTTGATCTCCACAATTTCGCACGTTATGAATCGTTTTTTTGGAGGTATCGCCGTAAAATATTACGTTCACTGAACAATAACGATCAATTTCACACTTATAGACGTAATTATTGATAAATCTGCTAGAAATTTACAAAAACAAACAAAATACGAGTGGAAGCTACAAGTAAACAAAGCAGACAGACGAAGAAGAGAGTGAGTTGTGAAAGAACGAGAGAACACTGATTGAATGGAACGATCATTCATTCCATTCAATCAGTGTCAATCAAGCAATTCAAGCAACAATCATGTCAAATCAGTCAATCATCCATTATTTGACATGCTAATTCCATACAAAATTTTTGACGTTCCTTGTTGCGTCAGGGTGTAAACAATAACTACGTTTTCTCTGTCTTCTTTTTATGGCTCCTGTCATAGACAATCTTGCCAATGTCAAGTGATTCAGAGATTATACTCTTTGTAGCTGTTTCTAGTCACGTCAGTCCAAAGTCGAGTCAGTCATTTGTTTTGAAGAAAATGGTGGCGGTTTCTTTAAAACATTTGAAACATTTTCGGTCAAATCACGATATCACATAATACACTTTCATTTCAAAAGCTTACACTTTGTGCTAAGATCACAAGTAATGTTGGTTAAAATACCACCAAAATTACACAACACAACTCAAAATAACACTAGAAAAACAATTAAAATGAAAATGCTATGTTGCTTCGTTAGATGACAAGAAACGAAAACGTAAGGCCGGGACGCAACCAAAACTTTTGTTAATTTTGTTTGTTTTGTGTTGTGTGAGTCAGAGATTCCTAATCCGGTTAATGTACGACCATGTATTAATGTACGCAGCCTGAGAATTCACAGCCAGGAATGTACGGGGCCACGGGCAGTAAAACACAGCCAGGATTTCATGTGCAACTGAGTAAGCAACTGGCACTTCTATCCAGACATCATTCAAACAAAAATCACTAGTATTCAAATTCCTTGCAAAAATCACCCATTCAAAACAAGTGAAACAGTCAACTTGACATATTTGACACGCGAAATTCGTTGACTGCAATGTTGAAATGACGGAATTTGAAAGAATAATGAAGAAATAAATAATACATTTTTTAAAACAGCCGCCTGCCTTGCCGCCGCCGCGCCGCCGCGCCGTGTCGTCGCTGCGCCGCGCGCCGCACGCAGCCAATATTTTCACTTATAAATAGTTATAGTAGGTACATTCCTTTAGCAATGTACTCTGTGGTAGGTACATAGTTACCTAATAGGTACATAGTTAGATTAGTTAGGTAGGTAGTCGTTCGTTAATTAATGTTTAGTTTAATTAGGTAGGTACCTACAAAGCGATATACCAAGATACCTACTAAAATTCATGATTATTTTATTCTATCAACATGAAACAACCAACCAGAGGCCTGGCAAGGCAACTGAAACTGACTGACGTAAATTTAATCTCTGTTTATTTGCGCGTGTTATCAATTATCAATTCAAGTAAAAATAATACCTACGCTTATAAATTGATATCATTCGCCGGCGATGTTTTCTCATACTATTTAGTTGGAACACTTACGAGCAAGCAGCTACGTGTGGGCCAGAATGTCGTTCCTAAGATTATTCTCCCGGCCATGGTGAGTAACCAGTGCAATTTAGATGTAGGGTTTATGTGCCAACTGTACCTACCTACCTACAGATACATACATAAGTTTATATTATTTCTGTTATTTAAAATATAGGTACTTATGTTATTCATAATGTAGGTTGTATATTTATGATCCCTTCAACATGGTTTTAACAGGAACTTTTTGAAATATTAATTTATTTGTTTGATTTCTTTAGGATTTTTCCTAATACTCCCATCTTTGCGAGGTTCAAACATGCACAAAATATCAAAGAAGAAATAAGCCATCGGCAGATCAGCAAAGTGCTCATAGCCAACCGCGGAGAGATAGCATGCAGAGTAATGAGAACTGCTAAGAAGCTTGGCATTAAAACTGTTGCTGTGTTCTCTGATGCTGACAAGCATGCCATGCATGTGGAAATGGTATGTAATGTAGGAGTAAGAAATTTTGATTAGGTACTGATTAAAATGGTATCTGATAACTAAGGGAAATTGTGATTTTGTTATGAAGATACTAGTAGGTACATAGATATACATAATTTATGAATTATGTGAATATGTGTGTACCTACTAGTACGCATCTACTATAGAGTGTCTCCTTTATTCTTCAATCCCTTCCCAGGCAGATGAAGCTTACCACATTGGCCCTGCACCAGCTACACAGAGCTACCTAAATGCAGAGAAAATACTAGATGTTGTAAAACAGTCGAACAGTCATGCAGTACATCCTGGCTATGGTTTCCTCTCAGAGAATGTGGAGTTTTGTGAAAAATGCGCCCAAGAAGGTATCATATTTATTGGACCACCAACATCAGCTATTAGAGATATGGGTATCAAGAGGTGAGATTAAAACTTGGCAACTACCAACTAAGTGGTAAATCTACTTGAGTAGAAAGGAGTAATGAGAACAAATTAATTGCTTCTTGCATTCCAGATAAGCATTTATAGTTGAATCATATTTCCAGCACATCAAAGGCCATCATGTCTGCAGCTGGAGTACCAATAGTCAGAGGATATCATGGAGAAGAGCAAAGCATTGAGAGGCTGCAAGCAGAAGCACAAAAAATTGGATTCCCTCTCATGATCAAAGCTGTCCGAGGAGGTGGTGGAAAGGTAAGGATTACTTTGCAGCAGGCTTCCTAAAAATATTGTAGTAGAAGTGGCAATGGGCAGGCCAATAGCTTGTAGAACTGACAACCGGTAAGGTATAAAGGTAGGTCCCTAAGGCGCGTCGCCGACTGGTAAGTCGAGGCGGGGGCGAGGCGCAGGCGGCTATGCTTCCTTCGCACATTTTGGACTGAAAAAAAAACGAAACGGAATGACATCCTGCCACCTGCGCCTCGCTCGTGACGCGACTAGTATGTGAGCGCACTAGGCGCGCCGCATAGGCGCCTGTGCCTCGTCGCCGCCTATAGACTCTAGCTCGTGTGAGCGACACGCCTAACGTGCTGTCTTCTAAATGGAGAATTGACAACCGCTAACCTCTTCAAAATTTTTGGTTTCAAACTAAAGCATTGTCAATACAATAAATGAAACAAAAACTTTTATTTTGTTATTTTCAGGGAATGAGGATTGCAATGACAGAAGCAGACTTCCTTCCTCAGTTGGAATCGGCAAAAAGGGAATCTCTAAAGTCATTTGGTGATGATAATATGCTACTGGAACAGTATATAACAGACCCAAGACATGTAGAAGTTCAGGTAAATATAGCGACGAAAACATTTGCATCTCAGACTAGTAGGAATGCTTACGCATAATTGCTTTGAAACATTTTTCATATAGACCCTAATACTACGAGCAAGTCCAAAAATCACTAGGCACGTTTTCGAATTGATTCGAATTTTGAATTTTACGTAGGCCAATTTTTGTGTGGAATTTATTCAGAGTTACAATTCCTGACTTATTATTTTTTCGTAGCAGTACCTATGTACTATGTACGAACAAGTTTTATTCGTAGCAGTAATTGTTTAAAAAAATTTTAAATCGCGAAATAAAATTTGAAACATGCATGTAGATAGGTACTTTGATTAAGTTAAAGGCTTTATGAGTTCTTTAAATTGATATATATTATTTATGTTCCAGGTATTTGCAGATATGCATGGAAATGCCGTCCATCTCTTTGAAAGGGACTGTTCTGTACAAAGACGCCATCAGAAAATTATTGAAGAAGCTCCAGCTGTGAGTATTTTTAACACTTGATGTGTAGGTAGGTATAGCTCTGGCATAGTAGCTCCCAAATGGATGAATCAATTTTCATTTAGTTGTCTGTGTTTGAAAGGTGACTTGATATCAGGCAACTATGTATGTAAATTAATTAAAATCTATGCCATTTTAATATCACACTTATTTTTCAAAGAAAAGAAGACAAAGTCTTCGACTTCCGATACTGACTGCACCTATCTACATATTCTGTTTCTTGAACTCTAAACATAAAACAACATCTTCACGACTTTGATCCCCAGGCACGGTAGATATCCCTTCAGATCTCTCAGTACCAAATACTAACTCAAGATTCTTTAAGGATGTCTAAGGGGGGTAGACAGAGGTACGTCCGAACGTTACATTTGGCACATACCCACATTTTGCAGTACAGTATTCCATACGAGACAGGTTGTAAGCCCATCGCCGCTGTTAGAACACTAACTGGTTTCCTCACGATGTTTTCCTTTACTGTTTAAGAGCACTGGTATTGAACACTAATTTTTCTATAGAAAAATCCATTGGTGCACGACCGGATTCGCACCTTACGATCGGAAGGCGGGGCCTACTAGACCACCGGTGCTCTTCTAAACATCAGCATTAATTAAATAGCCAGGACTATCTGAAGAAACCCGTAGGGCGCTGGGTGACGCCGCAGTGAGGGCCGCTCGCGCCGTGGGCTACGTTGGCGCTGGGACTGTAGAGTTTATCCTACACCGAACCACACACGAATTCCACTTTATGGAGATGAACACAAGGCTGCAAGTCGAACATCCCATCACTGAGATGATCACAGGTGAGAATTGAGAAGCGACAATGTAAAGCATTTTCGCTTGATTCGCCCCGACCTTTATGGAACTGTTTAGCGTATATTTTTTTTATCCTACTACTATTATTAATGCGAAAGTTTGTAAGTATAGATGGATGGATGTTTGTAACTCTTTCACGCCGGAACGGCTGAACGGATCTGGATGAAACTTGGCAGAAAGATAGATTATAGTCTGGAATAGCACATACGCTTTTGACCCCGTGGGAATACCGGGATTTAAATCTGCGCGGATGAAATCGCGGGGCGCAACTAGTATATAGTATTTTGTATGACATACTTTGTTTTTGATCATTGGTCACTGATATCTTTACCGTTCATAGCTCTATAGTTTTGATATGGTCGGAGACAAAATACGACGCTGATTCTTGTTGTTAATCCTAGCCTGCTGTATTGTATGAACTTAATGATTCCTTCTTTTGTTTCTATATCGTGGCTTGATCAGCTTAGCCCTGCCTAGCCTTTTAATAATAAAGAGTGCAACCTAAAATCAATGTAATTTTTTGCAGGTACTGATTTAGTTGAATGGCAGCTACGAGTAGCGGCCGGGCAGCTGTTACCAAAGTCGCAAGATGAGATTATTCGCAACGGCCATGCAGTGGAATGCAGAATCTACGCCGAGGAACCGAGAGCAGGATTCTTACCGCGCGCGGGAACTCTGCATAGACTAACGCAGCCCTTACCTGAGGAATTTGTTAGGGTAAGCACCTTTTGTTTAGGATCTGTGATATTGCGCTAGCTACCCACATATTATATTTTTTTTGTTTATTTACTAGATTTACTTTTATGTCTTGTTATAAATCTTTATTTCTCATACAGAATTATAATAATTCACTTAGGTACATGAGAACCAGTTAGGTACAAAGAACGTCTATTAAGGCTCGAACATATAGAATACCGTTGTATAGGACGGTTCTGGAAGAACACGTGCTAAATCCAAGATGATTTTTAAATCAGCAACAGGTGTTTCGTGCAGCAAGATAGTAATTGAAACATTGCGCTGTATTTTATTTTAGGAAGTAAGAATCTCCGTTATTATAAAGCTAGTATGCTCAACACAACATTAATTGTAAGTTGTCTAAAAATAATTATACAGTGGTGCCAATTCTGTTGTTTAATTTGACAGCACTAAAAATATTGCCGTCCCTTTCTAAAAGACCGAAACTACAAGGACGGCTTTAATTTTACAGCTGTCAGATTAGGTTATTTTAGGATAATGCAACAACAGAATCGACACCATTAGCAATGTTTTTTTTGTTATTTGAAGGTCGAAACTGGTGTGAGAGAGGGTCAAGAAGTGTCAGTGCATTATGATCCCATGATAGCAAAACTAGTAGTGTGGGGCCGCGACCGCAACCAAGCACTCGCCAAGACTAGGACGAAGCTTCAAGAGTACCAAGTAAGTGTTTTTATAAATACGGAAACAGTAAGCTTCACAAAGCCAAAGAAAAATGTCGCTTACTACAAGGATATTAAAGCTAGAGGGCGCGTCATTTAAATAAAACGCTGGAAAACAGTGGAGGGGATATGTGTACGCATATAAAACACTCACGCTATCGCACCCCCTCCCCCTCCTACCAGCGTTCTTTTTACGGAACGCGACCTATAGCAATATATAGCTAGATGCATATCCGAGTGATCCTATCCTACTTTAATACATAAAAGCGATGCCTTACGATGTCAAGATCTGAAATGTCAAAAGTAGATCAATATTATGATTAGATATTTCGTTCTTCTAGGTAAATAGTTATTTGTTATACAAGAGTGCAAAGTTGCTTTTTAACCGCGTGTTCAATTTTGATGACCGAGCAAGCGAAGGATTCTAAAATTTAATCACGAGCGCAGCGAGTGATTCAAAATTAGAATCCTGAGCGTTAGCGAGGGAATCAAAAGAGCACGAGGTGAAAAATCTTTGCACTCGAGTGCAACACGTAACTTTTCATTCCACCTCAGCGAGGAAATGACTAAATGCAAAAAAAACGTCTACAATCACATGTTGGCGTCAAACAAACTTCCTCGTCGCTAGAATCACTCATTTTAGTTTTTTCACTTGTTTTCAAGTTTCTTGTTTTTAATATAAGGTTTAACAATGACGTGAAAAAATGCCGCGTAAAGAACCGCGTACAAAGCAAATTGAAAAAAAGAACACCAAGAAGGTGTTCCATGATGCTGAGTTTTTAACAAATAAAAAAAAAGTTGTATGATATATTCGGCACCATAGAGGTAGCAGTAAATAGGTTTAATGTTTTTTTAAATTCACAAACTTAATGCACACGATGTTCTAAATTCAATTTACTTTATCCTCTAGAGAATAAAAACGGCTTTTGCACTCAGATATTGAAGAGCAAAAATACTCTTTCCGAGATGGTGGGATGAAATAGTTATTTGTTATACAAGAGTGCAAAGTTGCTTTTTAACCGCGTGTTCAATTTTGATGACCGAGCAAGCGAAGGATTCTTAAATTTAATCACGAGCGCAGCGAGTGATTCAAAATTAGAATCCTGAGCGTTAGCGAGGGAATCAAAAGAGCACGAGGTGAAAAATCTTTGCACTCGAATGCAACACGTAACTTTTCATTCCACCTCAGCGAGGAAATGACTAAATGCAAAAAAAACGTTTACAATTACATGTTGGCGTCAAACAAACTTCCTCGTCGCTAGAATCACTCATTTTAGTTTTTTCACTTGTTTTCAAGTTTCTTGTTTTTAATATAAGGTTTAACAATGACGTGAAAAAATGCCGCGTAAAGAACCGCGTACAAAGCAAATTGAAAAAAAGAACACCAAGAAGGTGTTCCATGATGCTGAGTTTTTAACAAATAAAAAAAAAGTTTTATGATATATTCGGCACCATAGAGGTAGCAGTAAATAGGTTTAATGTTTTTTTAAATTCACAAACTTAATGCACACGATGTTCTAAATTCAATTTACTTTATCCTCTAGAGAATAAAAACGGCTTTTGCACTCAGATATTGAAGAGCAAAAATACTCTTTCCGAGATGGTGGGATGAAAAAAATATTTCTTGCTTAAAAAAGTTGCTATTTCCTTGCGAAATTGAGCGAAGAGGATTGAAATTATTGCCAATTCAGTTTCGACGCTGGTTGTACAAGTTTTGCTTAGATGGGGCTAGATGGCGTTGAGTAAAGTATCCTCCAATATTTATTAATATTTCAGGTCGCTGGACTAGAGACCAACGTGAACTTTCTTCTACGTTTGAGCGGTGCGAGTGCGTTCGTATCGGGCGATGTTCACACTTCTTTCATTCCGCAACACGAGGTGGAACTCTTTCCTAAATCAGACTCTGTGCTGCCAGAGCATAGAGCGATCCAAGCGGCTTTAGGACACGTATGTATTATCTACCCTGTTTTTTCAAATCTACATATCGTCCGGCTTATTGCTAGAAGTCACTAAGCGACAAAACTAAAAGTGGGGGAAAACGCAACTGAAGTTTTGATTTATGCCAATTATGTTGAATAATGACTTTAAACAGGTGCCATATCGGCGAAAATAGAATAGCTAGAAATAAATGGGTTTTTGATTATTGTAGAGCTCATTCAGGGGGTGCGCCGGTCCAATAAAGGTAGTTAGTGACTGTTTGTAGTTCTAACTTCTAACAATAAGGCGATGATATTAATTTTTTTACGTTCTTAGTTTTTATCGGCTTGGCTAGGTAGACTTTCTTTTAAAATGTGACTACTCTGAATAATAAAAATAAGTCAAAGCAAAATAAGAGTACCTACTTAGAAAGAACAGATTATGCACAAATTTAAATGGGACCACAACTTGTGCTATTTGTGTTTGTTTAATGATCAAGCGAGCTTACCTGAAGCGAAGCTCGATCTTAATTATGCTGAATTTACTGAAGATAAAGATTTACTTGTAGTACCCTGCCTACGAGCTGACTTATTCGCACAAGTGTTTAGAGGTAGACAGAGAAAGCAAAACGCTTCTTCCCTGTCACACCTCCCAGCCTCCAACTCATTATTTTCAGAGTAGTGTTACAGCAACATTGATCTTCTGGGAAACTCTTCTAGGGAAGGGTGGGACCTGGTTTATCTTCAGTAAATTCAGCATAATTAAGATCGAGCTTCGCTTCAGGTAAGCTCGCTTGATCATTAAATTATGCTGCAATTTACTGAAGATAAAGATTTACTTGTAGATGTTTAGAGAACGAGATCAATGATGCGCCAATATATTCTTTGATTATCTATAGATAGAGATTTTTTTTTTTTTTATATATAAAATAAATGGTTTAAATAACTTTGCAAACAATAATCGTAAAAGCTTGCTTGAATAGGTACTTAATTAAATTATTAACGAATAATTACAGAAGACTAAAGCATTATAAAATAACGCAAAATAAAATGAATAGAGCTTTAAATAATCGCACGAAACAAAAACACTTAAAATAAAGAAATTAATGCGAAAACTTTTGATCAGAACCATTACCGTAAAGTTATAAGGTGATAGAGCTCAAATAACATATGTAGTTTGACCCAAAAATCGGCCAATTTAGAAAACAGCAAATTGTGCCACCAACTCATTGAAATGACATTAAAACTTAATGTAGCCCGAGAAGTGGCTAAAGTACAGGCTGTGAGCTTAAAGTAGAAATATCGATGCCACTATCAGCCAGCGCGTTTGTTGAATCCAGTGTTCAATGGATTGAGAGAAAGCGGTTTTACGAGGTCAGTTATCGGTCAGAAACAAGACGTCAATTATCATCTTTTTCATAGTGGATGTTACCGATTTAAAGAAGGTTACATTCTGTCAACACCAGAAGCCTGATCGAAAGATTTGATATCATTTGAAATCTCAATCAAACAAAATGTTTTTGTATCCTACGGCTGGTTGATAGGACGAGCAGCATGACAAACTCTTTTTTTTTTATATAAATTTCTAAATTAAATAAACCATTCTGTAGTTTTTCTAAAAATACTTAATCTAATATAAACCGTACTAAACATACTCAGATTACAATAATAAAATAACGAGAGTATGTTAGCTTTATAAAAATAAAAAAAAATAAAAATGTTGTTGATGGAAAGTTTGACTTTCATATCTACACAAATTTTTATTTTTTATGATATCATAGAAATATGTATGATTATTCCAAAAAACATTCTAAAGATGCTTATACTTTAAACGAACCGTAAGAAGCTTTAATAAAGATGATCTTTTAGCAGTAAAGAAAACATTATTATTTTTTAGATACATAAAACTTTCACCAAAGCTTAAGACTACATTGTATTGTGATCTAGCATTCTGTGAGAAAACAGAAATCGTTAGAAACACCAAATGCTAATTCCAGGACAGATTATCTGTGGAAAGCCTTCCTGATGAGACACACTAACAGGTAGATTTTTTCGATGCAACGGGTTATTGATGTGCAAGGAGAAAGAAAAAAAATATTTACTCGGAGAGAGAACCAATATCTCTTAAATACATATACCAAGGATACGGTTGAGACGTCCAGAACGGTACTCCAGAACAGTCCCTATTAACTTGCACAAACAATAGCAGTTGACTGTTAAGACACATTTTATTATTATTATTCTTATTATGTCAAAAGCCAGGAACGCATGGAAATTAAATTAATTTCGAAAACATCAAAACAAGTTTTTTTTTTTTTTTTTACGTAGAAACATTTATCGTTACGCGAATTAATCAATATTTGGTTTATGAAAATGTTTTAACTCATAAGAATTGAATTCTTACTCCTTATTAACATAAAGCGTCTTAGATTTTACGTCTGCTTATATATTTTCAGTAGAAAGAGTATACGACTTGAACACAAAATATTCGACATGTGTGACTCACACCATTTGCAAAACGTGTTAATTACTGGTTTAGGTAAGACGTGGATACTGGGCAGTAACATGTACAAAGTACAACATATATTTAGTAGTTATAGGTAACTATTGTCCACGCGTAGGTTATCACAATCTCTTTTATCTTCTGCAACTTCTTTATTCCCAAAAATAATTTGCACCAGTTCTAGGTACGTATTTATTATGATTGGATTGCTCCGTGGTGGACCCACATCTCCCAACTCGTTCAGAAGTAACAAACAACAAAAAAAAACTTCCCAATCATATCAGATCATAATCTATTCTAGCGGAGAAGAACTGCTGTTGCAGAAAGGAAACGTTATTGCTCCTCCAAATCAGGTCATCCCGCAGGATAACTGTTTTGGATATGTTTCATAGCTAACGTTATTTTTAAGTTGGCCAAGGCCCTGTAGAAGGATTTCGGAAACCACTAGCCATTTAAACATGCCGCATGCAGCATGCAGCTGGACATGCCGTAGTTAAATATTGTAAATACCATACACGGAATGCTCTTATTATTTTTAAGCTCATTAAAATAATTTTAAGTCTTTTTCGAGTTTGGTAGGTGTAAAATCATTAGGTATTACAATCTCAATTATAATCTCAGTATCAAATTAGGATGCTTAAAAAATTAGCAATTTTATTAAGCTCTTAAATTAATTAATGAGCAATTAATTTTCCGAAATCTGGTTCCCATGTAACAAGCTGTGCTTAGTTTGGCGCTAGAAAGTGCTTTGTAGAAAATTCACAAATTTTAATGTTAATGCACATTGCACTTACGAAAGTATTTCGTCCCGTTATATGCCCTTTTTTTTTTTTTTTTAATCAGATTGATCAAAATGGGCCTTTTTTAATATCCATATTAGACATGCGGGATCCTTGAGTACGGGTTTAGAAGCAGTTCTGATGTCTCTCATCTTAAAATGTTCCGTTTAATATACGTACTTTTAAATTAGTTTCAAAATAGGTATAGAACAAATTGACACCAGTTTTTCCAGATTGTCCTGCAATTGGATTGCACCTTCCAATAGTCTAAGTACAGGTATTAAAAATAAAATTACTTTACTCCTTTTGTATCGCTGCAATTTCAATTTCAGAATCCGCTATTCATAACCAGTATCCTAAAACAAAGCATTTAGTGATAGGTGCGATCATTCGTTCAAAAAGAAACTTCAGACGACTTGCGTGTACCCGCAGTAGCGACGCGAGTCTAAGATGGGCGGTAGCGTAGTAAGTAGGCACCTACGCGTAGCTACGTAGGTAGCAGGCCCACTGGCGCCGCAAAGCCGTTAGGGCGGTGCGGGGGTATGTCATAGCAACGAATGGCGGGCGGCGGATGCGCCGTATGATCGTCAGGTATTGTTATGACGCCGTCTGACTCTGCTTACCGGAACCGGCGCGGTTGAACGTGCTGGTTGTCGGCGCCGTCCACGCTGGTTCCTCGCACCGCAAGACAATGAGCGTCTCACGTATAAATTTCCATTTTTTTTTTTTTTTTTTTATCTTTCTATCTTTGAATGGTTTTAACAAAGATGTATCGACAAATGACATAATCAGAGATTATCGAGTGTCCATTAATATGTAATCAGAATCAGCTACTATCCTACCCGCATCCTTTAGCGTGCGGATCACATCCGGAATATCAAAATTATTTTCATTAGATGACATTGCCACGGGCTAAAAGTACCTACTTTGCCAAGCTAACCTTGTTTTATATTTGCTTATCAATTAAAAAAAAACTGCAGGTATCGACCAGCATAGTGCCAATTTCCAGGTTTAGTGAGTTGGAGGCTGGGAGGTGTGACAGGGAAGAAGCGTTTTGCTTTCTCTGTCTACCTCTAAACACTTGTGCGAATAAGTCAGCTCGTAGGCAGGGTACTACAAGTAAATCTTTATCTTCAGTAAATTGCAGCATAATCTAAGACAAGCAATAGTTTTCGATTAAAAAAAAATCATCAAAATCGGTCCACCAAGTAAAATGTTATGTGGTAATTGGAATTGAGATCCGCCTTTTTTTGAAGAGAGTTATAACAATATGCAATCAAAACAAGGCATATTGTCGTTTATAACAATTTATAGGCAATCAGCATCCAATAAATCAATAAATGCTGCCATTACTTTACATTATAGACTTTACGGTACCTATAGTTAATCAGTGACACAACTTTTATTACAGTTGCTGGTCAGTAAAAGTGAAAGCTTCGCTAACGAGTCGTGGAAGGGAATATCTGTTGAGCCGACGGCATGGAGGACTAACTATAATGTGCAGAAGACAATACCGCTGAGGTTCGATGAAACAGGTAAATTACTAGTTGTACAGCGGCCCGATTAGGTACGCTAATGTCTGGCTATCGAGATGGCTTTTAGTTTGATTCTCATCCATCCAAGGAAGCTTCTAGCTCTGCCTTCTGCACTGGTTATGGATTCAATTCGCACCGAGAGCAAATATTTGTTTGGTGAATATAGATGTATGTTCTCTGTCTGAATGTTATAATATTATAAGTATGTATGTACATATTTACAAAATAAGAAAAGTATATAAGTATTGTCAGCTATTTGATCAACGTTGGTTCTGGGTTTTATAAGAAAATTTATAAAAATAATACAATTTTTTCAAAAACGGTGGCTTATATCCTTTTAGATTTAAAAGTGACCGTCAAATACGAAAGCTCTCCCAACACATACAGCGTGAAAGTTAACGAAGGAGAATGGCGTCGCGTCGAAGCCTCCTTGCAGACTTCCCCTCTGGGCCTGCGGCTGAACACAGCTATAGAAGACAAGAGAACCAACGTCGGACTGTTGACGCACGAGAATCAAGTTCATGTTTATGATGAGGTAAGACTGTTAAGCTGGATAGTGACGTCATCAGGCCTCTTTTCCATTGGGCTCTTATTCAACTAATATTATAAATGCGAAAGTTTGTAAGTATGGATGGATATTTGTTACTCTATAACTCCAGAACGGCTGAACGGATCTTGGTGAAAAATTGACACAGAGATATATTATAGTCTGGAATAACACATAGGCTACTTTTACTACCAACCCCAGGTCACTCCTCCAAGCCTGCGAAGCACCCAGGCACCCCAAACTTCTGCGCTTTTGGGAGGAGTTGGGCTGGCTACAAATATAGCCAGCACACCCTGACGCACAATGGACCAGCCTTGAGTCTAAGTGCGGAAAAAGGAGTCCAATTACATTAACATTAACACATAGGCTACTTTTTGTGCCGTGGGCCGAAACCGCCGTGAAACCGCAGGGCGCAACTAATTATTATATTATTATATCACCCAGACGGAGAACAAACATCTATGTTCATCACACAAATATTTGTTCTCGGTGGGGATCGAACCCACGGCCTACGGCGCAGAAGGCAGATCTACAACCAACTGTGAAGGCTGTCAAATTGTTTTTATAATCGAAATGTTACAGTCAGGTCAAACAATCGTGGAGATCCCTAAGGCTAAATACCAAGCAGCTAGTGCGGTAGACACCACAGCGGCTGCTAATAGTGCGTCGTCGCCTACGCATGGGATTCTGGAGCGAGTTCTTGTCAACAAAGGAGACAAAGTAAGTTTGGAATAAACCTACAAGCACAAAATGAATCTTTGTGCATACCTAAAAAGTAGAAATAAATTACCTTACGGTTCCTGAAAGCTCGATCAAACTTAATCAGATGTCACTTGCTATTTCAGCTATTTCATCAAATAAGATAGAGATAGGAAGTGACTTGACATCTGATTAGGTTTGATCGAGCTTTCAGGAACCGGCAGTTAAAGTTATTTCTTGATTGTCACCCGCCCGGCGACTTCATTTCTTGATAATCAAAATATATATTAATATGACAAAAAATTCAGCATTGACTGACAGGAAACTTTTTCTAAACGTTTGTAATGATATAAATGAAACTTGGTTGTTTGTAATTTTATAACTGAATGTACATTCAATGATTTATGACATCTTCGTTTTTCTTATTCATGTGAAAGAGATTTTGCTCAACAGTTTTCAGCCTCTGTCTGATTAGTTTGTAAATAAAAATAATATAGAAAACTGAATAAAATTGAAAATATAGAATACAGCAGCTCTGCTTTTTCATACGAATTCAGCGCTCTGTTTATTAAAGTTGCATCGGCGAATGTACCATAATAAATACATATGGCTACCTAAGTTTTCTATGAAACATTTCTTCAGGTAGTGAAAGGACAACCCCTATTCGTGGTGATAGCAATGAAAATGGAATACGTCGTGCGTTCGCCAAGAGATGGCGTTGTCGCGAATCTGACGCCTTTCAAACTTGGAGACGCCGTCGGAAAGGGGGCGCATGTTGTTTTACTAGAAGGTGATAGTTAATCTTTTAATAGTAGATAGTCTATTAATTCCAAATCATGTGAAACATTCGCAGTCTGCATTTTCATTATCTAAATGTTTTCGCTTTAAATACATGACTAAAATAACAAAGGAACATCAGCCGGTTTCTAAAAGCTCGATAAAAACTAATCGGCTGTCAAGTCACTTGTCAAAAGCTGAAAGAGCAGATGACTTGACAGCCATTTAGTTTTTATCGAGCT
Organism: Plemyria rubiginata; assembly: GCA_963576535.1. Lineage (NCBI taxonomy): Eukaryota > Metazoa > Arthropoda > Insecta > Lepidoptera > Geometridae > Plemyria > Plemyria rubiginata. Next base: position 6,421,215 of record OY754908.1, on the reverse strand, counting down.
TTCAGAACCGGCCATAAATCATAAAATAAGGATAGGTATAAGTAACGTGCGCAGTTATATGCATTTAGTTACCAATACAATAGCAATAGAATGCCTGTTATAAAATAAAAATAATGTTATTCTAGTTTCTGAACCAAAAATTTTCCTAAAACGTCGATATCATTAAAAGCATGCTGTATAAACTTATATTTTATCTGTGAATCTTAAATATGATGTTGCCTCAAATAATAATAAGTTTAGGTTTCATGATCAACAAATTAAAGTAGTAAAGGTTGTTTGTAGATATAATGTTTTACATTTGTTAAATAAATATTTTTGAACTGTTTGATGTTTTGAAATGCCTTGCTAGCCTTCATATACGTCGTAACTATTTGTATTAAGTATTTAATTTCAGCCCCGTTTTCAAACACCCTCTTACTATTTCAACATTTATTATGAAACGTTCAACAAACGTGCTTAATCTAGCATTCCACGTATCACAATTCCATCAATCTAATTATAATTTTCTTAGTCGCAAATCATCATAATAAATAAAATACTGAATATTTTATTATAATCTATTAACGGACTACTAAATTCGAAAACAACGTCGTCGGGGGCGTAGCTCAGATGGTAGAGCGCTCGCTTAGCATGCGAGAGGTACCGGGATCGATACCCGGCGCCTCCAATTTTTTTAGTTTTCTCTATTTTATTTTCTTATTTTACTACATTATTACGCGTCTATAAAAAACTTTACCACGTCACAGCGCTATCTGACAATTCCTACATACGATAAAGAATACCAGTATAAGATAAAATTATCAGTATACCAAGTATGAGTTTGGTTTTGCATAACGTCAGGCCGTTTTTAACCGACTTCAAAACAGGAGGATGTTATCAATTCGATTGTTTTTTGTTACCTCATAACTTTCGATTGGGTAAACCGATTTTGATGACTCTTTTTTTATTTGAAAGCTGGTGCTTCCCGTGTTGTCCCATAAATATGAGTCAGATTTGTCGAGTAATTTTCGAGTTAGTTATAGTATTATGAGTGTATTTTCCAGTGGACCTATATGAAGTCTTTTTTTCTCACTCATACTAGAATAAATCAAACACCTACTCAGATCTGAATAAAATCTCTAAATGGGACCATGTGACAAGCACAACAGCATGCGATTAAAAAAATCATTAAAAATCGGTCCACCCAGTAAAAAGTTAAGAGGTAACAAACAAATAAAAAAACAGTTGAATTGAGAACCTCCTCCTTTTTTCAAGTCAGTTTAAAAGGGACTGACGATACGGAAATCGAAAAACAAAAAACCTGTGCTGTACGTACATAACTGTACCCACCCACCAGAGATGTGTTTTTGCGGTTGCTAGTTTGGTGAAAAAAACTACTGTGGGCCGTCAGGTCAGTTATCGAGGTACAGGATGTTATGTGTAGATTTTTATCGCGGTTTCTCGTGTTGAGTTCGCGTCATTGTGTTATCTCAATGCGGTTTTCAAAGCATACTTTACAGTCTTTACGCATGTTTCTATGGTCTCATAACCTTTTACCGTGTGAACTGCAATAAATCAGCAGTAAAATTGTACAATTTCTACTTTTAAGTGGTTTTGACAGTGGGTCTACATAATATTTTATTAAAAGTTATGAACAAGGTATTTATATTCTTTGATTTAAAAATACCTACGAACGCTATGAATGTATTAGTAAATACCCTTACCAGGGGCCTTATTGTGTAACTTGAAGCACATGGCGATATTCTGGGTTTCAAGTGTCAAACTTTCTGTACTACATATCAAGTTCATCCGTGACATTACGATACCTACCACATATTCCCTAATCTGTGCCGATTACGATTACAAGCGAGTACACAATTAGGCCCCAGTATAGCAATGCTGGATATTTTTTTTACCTCAATAGAAAACTAAAAGCAAATGTTATGAAGGCATCGATGTTATGTTTAAGTCGTAAGCTAAGTATTTGCTATTTCTATTCCATTAAAACAAAAAACATTGTATTCAATTCAACTAATCACCTAAGAAATGGAATCGATAATCACCTAATTTGACTTGTTTTCTTGATTCCTGACCACATAAGTAAAGAAGTAATTACCTACCTATTTAACTAACTAGGTAACATTAGCAAGGGTTTTGTTAAAAAAGAGGAAAATAATTAATAAAAAAGTGTGATTGAGCCATCGAGATTAACGTTTTCTCAAAGTAATAGAACTCTTTATAACTGTTTTAATTTTAAATTGCTAAATTATTCTTTTATTGCCAAATTCAGTAGAACGATAACTCTTTTAATTATTTAGGATTAACTGAGGTTTCTGGCCACCTTAAACCCTGGCAGTTTTAACTCCTCCAAATAAAATGACGATTTTGAACACAAACGACCACTTTGTTTCGTGGATTTCTGATCTGATCATCCTTCAGATCATTTTCTTAGAAATATTGAAGTTTTCGAGAAATTCTGATATACTAATATGTATATATTACTTATAATATTATATAACACCCAGACAGAGAACAAACATCTATGTTCACACATATGTTTGTTCTCGGTGGGAATCGAACCCACGGGCTACGGCGCAGAAGGCAGAGCTACTACCAACTAAGCTGTAAAGGCTGTCCGATAACTTATGATAATACATAATTTTAAAATTTACTTTGTAAAAAAATACATAGTGAATGTGGCAACAACCCAAAAACACTCGCCAACAAGTCTGCGACTAGCGGTTTAGGCAGTGCCTGCACTTTTGATAGTTTTTATGTGAGTCAGTCAACTTATAGATTCTTAAAAAAAATGTACCCGTTGCCGGGTTACTAAAATGGCACAGGTAGGTAACTCAATAGTTTACAAATTTTACAACACACCATTCAAATAATACTAAAACATAAAAACACAAAGCATACAAACATTGTTTTTGACTCTACGAATGCTAGTCCAACGTTTATGGATATAATAATTTAACTCCCAAAGAACAGTCGAAAACCCGGGCAATGTAATTTTATCTACTTTCTCAGTACTATTCTTATTTCAAGTTTGGTTAAGTTTTCAACTAGCCGCCCTCAAATAACATAATCTCCAAAATCTTTTGTTCCCCAATATTTCACCCTACGATGAATACCCCTAAGAAATAAAGAATTTCATTGAACCATTATATTATAGGTTCCTAGCCTATTGCCTTTACCTGGCGAGGGTTTGTACCGGTCGCAGGTTTGTTGATATTTTTTGTTTACATTCTCCGAACAGCTGATCCGGCCATCGAATCCACATTATATTTTGTTCTATGATTGGTCCAAATCACCCCATGAAACTAGTTTGATCCCCCGCGGGCCAATAAAAAAAGCTACCTCATTTGGATACACATTTCTTAGCTTTGCGCTTCATGACAACAGTTGAGTAAAGTATAGCAAATGCACCTGCCAACCTTATTTTACTAAGTTAAATGTTAGGCGCCTTGCCTCTACTAATATGATAATCTACATTAGGTAGGTATTTTAATAATAGCATAGGTATATACATACTGCTTAATTTTGGTTGATTTTTTTACTTTTATCAAGTCCTACCAGGACAGATCATCGTTTTCTGTTCAAGGGTAACATAATATACATTTAGTTATGGTCTAGGGTTTATTTTTAATAACAATACTTTATTTACAAAGAAAATTACAACTAATAGTTACAATTATTTACAAAATGTACAAAATACATAGTTGAGCTATCTGCAGACCGTTGCAAACGATCTATAGATAGCTCAACTGATCCAAATCAGTGCCAGTCGGAAGCGTACCCAAGACACTGGCTGCATTGCCACGCAGAATGGCAATGCTGATACGCTGAGCCAGATACCAGCCCTCGGGTCACGCGTCGCCTCGATAAGTCGCCTGGATAAAATTTTGAAGACCCGGTAGGCCTCGGTACCCCACGGACCTAGAGTCTCAACCCCAAGAGGAGCAAATACGTAGGCCCTGTCGAGACCTGCATATTTGCGCCTCTTGAGATCCTCAGCTGAATCTGCCGCCGCGCCAAGGTTTATTGTTTCCAAAAAATATCGAACGAAGCGTGGTCTGATACTAGTAAAAACATGATGTAAAATTCGAGGTTGCAAGTTCCGGTATCAACTCGCAAAAAGGATAATTTGCGAAAATGAAGAATGTAGGTTAATTGTATACTGAGTTTAATCCGAATCAGGTAATTTGTCGTAATATGCTATGTACCTACTACGCAATATAAGATCATACGACATTCATACATCAAACATAGAAAGTGCCTACGTCATAATGGCGCGGCGTAGGCACCTTCCTACGATTCATTCACAAGTAAAAGTCATTTACCAAGATCTTATTGCGTATTTCTAAGCCACAACACAATGATGTCAACGTGCAACAATCAATTCTTTTTATCAGGCACCTGAAGGTTGTAATAACAGGTAGAAACATTCATCAATTATTGTTCGATATAATTGCGTAGAACGTGTAAGACGTATCACGTGCGTCATCAATCGTTGCGCCCCGCGGTTTCACGCGCGCAGATTTAAATCCCGGTATTCCCGCGGGATAAAAAGTAGCCTATGTGCTATTCCAGACTATAATCTATCTCTCTGCCAAGTTTCATCTAAATCCGTTCAGCCGTTCCGGCGTGAAAGAGTTACAAACATCCATCCATACTCACAAACTTTCGCAATTATAATATCAGTAGGAGACCGACCATAAATGACATAGGCCTATGTAAACCAACATCGGTGGAGATAAAAAATAGCCTGAAGATGCATTCCCAGAAGGAACATCAAAAGCAATGGGAGCGCAGATCAGACTGCAAACATACAAAGACAATACTTTCAGCCACAAACAGGCACTTGACAACCATCCTGTTAAAGCTGAGACGCGAAGACCTAAAGCTGATGGTCGGAATCATCACGGGCCACTGCGACCTCAACTACCATCTTCTTAAGATCGGAGCGACAGACAGCGACCTATGTCGTGGATGTCTTCAGGAAAAAGAAACGGTGGAGCATGTGGTACTGCACTGCTCCGCAACTAGCGAAGTCAGATCCAAAACTGGACTGCAGAAGCTGATCGGGTCTTTCTCATCTGCATCCGAATTGTCACCAGGGATGCTCAAACACTGCTGCCACCGACCCAGGGTCCTTCTCCGCTATTTTAAGGAGTTGGGCTGGCTGGGGTGCAATGAGGTTAGCAGGGGGACAATGCACAATACACCCCATTGCGGGACGTCCGTGCAGATCTCATTCCCCCACCACGAATTAGAATTAGAATCAGTAGGATTGTTCTGCGGCCCGATTACGCTAATGTCTGGCTATCGAGATGGCTTTCAGTTTGACATTTCATTAATGAATATAATACTCTCTGACGAGAGCATTTGTTCCCATAGTGAAATAGTAACATATGGATTGATCTAGTATCTATCTAATATCTATCTAAATTCCTTGGGAGGGATGCTAAATTCCTTGGATGGATGAGAATAAAATGCCAAACTGAAAGCCACCTCGATAGCCAGACATTAGCGTAATCGGGCCTCTGGTCTTGAAAGCAATCAGTACGTTCATTATTTGCTTTATCTTACCGGCTTTACCGCAGAATAAATAATAACTGCACCTACTCGGTTTATACCGACTATGAATAATATTATTGTAAAGTATCGAGGTCAGTATCATAAACACTGCGAAATTTTAAAACATTTTAATGACTAATTTATGTGAAGCAATAAATTCATGGACATTCACATCTTATTGCTCTAACTTAAACATTCGATTGCTAATAATTATATACGACTAACCGCCGATTTCTGAAAGCTCGATCAAAGCTAATCGGCTGTCAAGTCACTTGCTATTTCAGATTTGACTTAAAACTAGATAGAGATAGAAAGTGACTTGACAGCCAATTAGCTTTGATCGAGCTCTCAGAAACCGGCGGCAACTCTGCTAGAAAAATAGTCCATACGATACAAAAATTTAGCGTTTGACTAGAGTTGATCGCTCTGTCATAATAAAGGTACGCGAGCTGGTGTTATTCTGTCTCCATCCTGCATTTGTAAGCCTCAAGTTGATGGACGCAGGGCAAATTTGAATTTGAATGCATCGTAGGGCGCATTCCTATCGTGTGTGACTTACGAGGCAATGTTCGTTATAGGCCATGGTTACCACTTAACATCAGGTGGGCCTGCTGTTTATTCCATAAGCTAGTTATGTATGTACAACATGTATAAAAAATGTCATCTAATATACTTCAAAACACTAAGATAGACCTTCATAATTATAATCTTAGTTCAAAATTAGTAAACACAACCAGACAATACTTTATGCTGATGGTTAAATTGTCTGATCATTACAATTCCGAGACTGTGGCCACTGCAGTCAAGCTCATAACTTTTGAAATGAATCCATCTAGATGGAAACAGATGAAACCAGATGGGTTTTTTTACTGGTGGTTCAGTTGGTACCTCTTCCTAGGCATAGGGCTTTTCACAGGTAGTGGCAGACGCGGAAAATTGACACTACCTAGTAGCTGATTTCCCAGGTGGCGGATTCGTGGCTGGGTCGTTAGTAGTGTTGTTGTCTAGCTAATTATGCTGAAACTGGTTTTAATACTAAATATGCCTGGTTTTTACTTCCACTGTCAGACTTCACTCCAATTATATCTGTTTACGGATTATTCGGTGTTAGTATGTTTTTTGTCTGTCCGTGGGTAACATTCACGTTCCGCTATTCTTAAAATTTGATATAATCGTCGGGTAACGAATCGTTCGCCCATTTCATGATTTTGATAAAAAACCACTGAATGCAAAACCGCATGGTTAAAACAACATTTCGCGGAATAACATAATTAGATAGTTCAACAAAAATACGATTACCCAAACAAGTTCCCATACCAAAACAATTGTATTGCCAAAGCAAAAGTTGAGCAAAAGCATGACTTTATGAATATTTCTACTGAACCTGGAAGATTTAAGGTCAGTATTGTAAGAAAAAATACCTTTGAGAAAACGGAACAACCAACTCAGTTATATAAGATTTTGCAACCCTTTTAAAATATGAAGCCATTTGAAATTATTAGGTAATAGCTTTACACGTGCCTGAATTCTACATTTTACTAAACGTGATTTTATTGCATTTTACTTTTATGAACGTGACTTTTATATGGACGTGCGTTCTTTAGATTAAATAAGTACCTACCTACATTTTTATTACTAAACTCATAATTTTGAGGTATATAATAATTATTGGAATCTGAAGTCGATATACCGTATATTCATATTATTATTTACTAGCGACCCGCCCGCGCGCCCCTTCGCACGGGTGCACATATCATGCATGTATTATACGTATAATATAAAATAATGAAAGGGACTTTGTTTTATACTATGTAGTGATGATGATGATTACTAGCGATCCGCCCCGGCTTCCGCACGGGTGCAATGCTAAGTATCACTACATAGTATAAAACAAAGTCGCTTCGTCTGTATATCCCTATGTCCCCATGTCCCTATGTATGTTTAAATCTTTAAAACTACACAACGGATTTTGATGCGGTTTTTTTTTATAGATAGTGATTCAAGAGGAAGGTTTATATGTATAATACATGCATGATATGTGCACCCGTGCCAAGCAGGGGCGCGCGGGCGGGCCGCTAGTTGTACATAATATAAACCTTCCTCTTGAATCATCTAATAAAAAACCGCATCAAAATACTTTCCGTAGTTTTAATTATCTAAGCATACATAGGGACGGACAGACAGACAGCGGGAAGCGACTTTGTTGTGTCTATGTAATTAAGTATGCAATCTCATAGGTCATCCATCATGTTAGTTTGTTTACATTTTGTCGTTTTTTGTGATTCACATAAAACAACATTCACATAAAAGTTTTATGTGAATCATACGGAACTATTTTTTTAATAAAGTGTGGCATTTTCCCATTGATCCCACTCTCGTTGATAAACATTGACCTCCACTTATACGAAATGCATTGCGTAAACTGGTGACGGACCGACGGACACAAACAACGCCGACCATCAAAATGAATAATAGAGAATGAGATGCGAATGCGTCTCACTTAGGTACTGCTTTTTTGTATTTGAAAATTATTTGGATATTCACACACACACAAATCTTATGAAATAAGATTATGGCAGTGTCATAGCATAGATAGTTAAACACCAGATTTTTACGACGACACACGAGATAAAATGAGCACGCGTTTTACTCAAAGGCAAAATATAGCGAAATTCATGTTTTTATAATAGCCCAAGCGTAAGTGAGAGTAGTATTGGCAAGTGATGATAGAGCAGAATGGTCTATAATAGAACAACTGAACTTTGAGAGTTCCAGATTGATCACACGATCAGGAAAAACAGGGGGGGGAACCAAAACGTTTGGTTCGAATGTTTATGCTAAGTGTGTATAGATGGTAGGTAGCTGGTAACCGCTGGGCGTCTTCTAGTCCCTTGATGAGGTGGTGGTATTGGTCGTTAGGTATGTATAATAATTGTAATATCTAACCCCTGGGCGCATTCTTCGTACATATTAAAGGCTATAATCTAGTAAAATAGCGTTGCATGAGAGGCTCAGTTAGCCAGACACCTAAGTAGTAGAAATATTAAATTAGTAACGTTCTCTAGCAAAAATATAGCGTTGCCTAGGAAATCTATTAAATTGTTTTGTTGTCCAGTTACCTATAATTGTTAGTATGATGGTTTGCACCTACATAATTAACATGTAGCTATGTCACGACGACCGTTGCATAAATTGGTGCATCTGCTTGACATTTGAATCGACCCCGAATCCGAATAGAAACTGTGTCACGTAGGTATTAAACAGCAGCAGGGTACCGGGCGGTGCGTTGTGCAATCCCGTTAGCGCTCCACGTGCGAACCAAGCCGGCGCGCCTCAATGTCGCCCGTGGGCGGCCGGCCGCCCTTCGCCGCCCGCCCGCCCGCTGAAAATAGCGAGTCAATCCGAACTACGTACGCTGCCAACCCGAGGGCAACCGAACTAACCTCCTGCTCGTACACGCCCGGCTTATTCTACTTCTCTCGCTCGCTCGAACAGCTGAGTATCAAAACAAAGGAGTGAGACGGGCTGCCACCGCTCTCGCTCGCCGGCCGGCCGGTGTCGCCGGCCGCGCCGCCGCGCTCCGCAAATGACTCGCTCGCGCCAGATAGCTTAGTTCTCTTCGAGACCGCGCGTATCGAGGTCGTCCGCCACGAACTCTGCGAAGTTTAGTACCTCGAAAGGATTCTTCTTCGTCCCGATCTTTGAGGACCTGCCGTCGTATTATGTTTCCGCGTGAGTGCTGCGATCAGCCCCGGCCTATTGAGAAGCCGGACCTCGTGCAGCGCACGGAATCGCGACGTAACACTCCCAATCTCCCTAAATTCTGTGACGGTTATCCCGCGAAGCGAGTTCGCCGGGCGATTTGAAATTCTTCAGTGAACCTTTGTGAGAATAGTTCACGGAGCGGGCCACGAACGCCTGTCAGTGTGTTTAAGGTTAATAGCGAGGACGAAATTGTAATAATGTCGACCGGCAAGCGCCTAGCGAAGCGTTCCATTATCGGGACGCGGGTGGCCGCGCTCGGCGACGACGGACTCTATTACTCGGGGATGATCCAAGCGGTGAAGACGCCGGCTCCGTTCCCGGAGAACAACAACTGCATAAACCTGACGCCGAACACGCGCTACACGGTCCGCTTCGAGGGCGGCAAGAGCACGCGCGAGTACCGCGACGCCGAGCTGATCGGGCCCGGCTTCCGCGGCATGCAGGGCGTCAAGCTGCAGCCCGCGCAGCGCGTCTTCCTCACGTACAACGGCCGCGAGGTGCGCGCCGACGTGCTCGCGCACGACCACCACTCGGACGAACTGCAGGTGCAGGTGCACGCGCCCGCAGCAGAGGTTAGTACACTTAACTACACTACCTTACCTTACCTATCTATGCATGCATTGTGTACCTAGGGTTACCAGATCTGGAAATGAGTTTTCCTGACAAAATCCCTTACACTGCAATGAATTTCCTGACTTTTTGTGGCTATATATATCATTTTCCCTGTTTCCCTGACAGAGGCATAAAATTTTGGACATGTCAGGGAAATTCCTGTCATCTGGCAACTCTAATTCCGGCCGCGGCCCTCTGCTCGCGCGAGACATTCACGAACAAAGGGACAAAGCCCCGAATCCAGTCTTACCTACCCTTCGAACAAACTAAGGACGAAAAAAGCAGAACGTCAAGTTTTTTTTTGCAACAGCCATTTCATCCATACAAAAGATTTCGACGCGCACTTTTTTTCGAGGTTTTCTTGGTCCGGCTTTTAGGAGAGCCGGCGACCGGTATTCTAAAAAAATTGAAAGAATGGACCTAAGTGTCAATTCTGTTGTTTTATTTTCTAAACTTACCTCCCTAATTTAACTACACCGTTTTTGTTTAGTCTGAAGCAGAAAAGAGGGTATAGGTACCTATCTTTAGTGCTGTTAGATTTAAGTTAGTTGGGAAAAATGCAACATCAGAATCGGCACCATTTGTGCCAATTCTTTTGTTTTAATTTTCCTAACATACCCTAATTTTTGACAGCAATAAAAAAATTTCCATCCCTTTCTAAAAGATCGAAACACCAAGGACGGCTATAATTTTAGAGCTGTCAGATTAGGTTATTTTAGGATAATGCAACAAGCGAATCGACACCATTGTCTACTTTTACCGACAAATCCCTACTAGGTAGGTATATCAAATTTAATCTGAATCAGCTAGCTAGGACAAACAAAGGTTTGTTATGTACCTAATTTGCCTAGGTAGGTATACCCTATATATAAGGTAGGTAAGGTAGGTAGGACCCCTCCACGTGCAATGCGTGCATCGTGATCTACCTAGCAGCGCACTGGAATACCTACTTATGTACCTGTGTTAGCGTAGGTTCGAATCCGGTCATGCACAATAGAATTTTCTATTCGTGAAAATTACCCATGAACGCAATATAACAGTGCCCAGTGCTCTCGAACCGTGACGGAAAACATCGTGAGAAAAACAGGGGCGTTATTCTCTATGACATAAGAGATTCCTTGTCCCAAACCATGTGAAGTAACAACGTGATCTTGGTAGGTACGTAGGTAGTATTCAAATTCCTTGTCTTGGACTTTATTCTTTACTAGCGACCCGCCCGCGCGCCCCTGCTTCGCACGTGTGCACATAATATCATGCATGTATTATACATATAAACCTTCCTCTTGAATCACTCTATCTATTAAAGAAAACCGCATCAAAATCCGTTGCGTAGTTTTAAAGATTAAGCATACAAAGGAACAAGGGGACATAGGGACAGAGAAAGCGACTTGGTTTTATACTTTATTCTTTATGACATAGGAGATACTTTGCCCTAAAGGTAACCGTGTGACGTCACAACGTGATCGAAACGCAAACGCGATCAGATTGGTCATAGTGAATAACACCCCAGTAGAGGAACTAATCCAATAGGTAGGTAGAGTAGTACTAAGATATCTGAGATGAGGGTAGGTGGTACCCGGGCGTTTAGTTGTGGGCTTCAAAGGTATTATTTTTCAAAGTTACCATTCTTCCAAAGCATCGAGTGATGTCCTTTTTTGTGAACCGCACGGCAATTATCGCAACCACACCCGCCCTCTGCGATTCCACTGCCCTCTACGCGGTGACGGTGACCTATCGATGCACTTTGATAAAATTCTGATAGTCGCTGCTTGTTTTATCTTTGGAAGCATTATGCATTTGTGCATGCGGAAAGTAACAAACACCGCAGACAGGCGGATCTAGGAAGGGGGCATGCTCCCCTTCTCTATACCGTGTAATAGGTAGAATCTAAACTAATATTATAAAGAGGAAAGGTTTGATTGTTTGTTTGTTTGTTTGTTTGTTTGCATTGAATAGGCTCCGAAACTACTTAACCGATTTGAAAAATTCTTTCACCATTGGGAAGCTACACTATCCCCGGTGAACATAGGCTATATTACATTTTCAAAAAAATTTGGGATCCTTACTAAAATTCAAATAATGTAACCCAAGGTGTAAAAAAATTCGTAAAATATTCTTTACATCGCGTGCACTGCGAAAAGTATTGATGATAGAATAAAATAATGTTCTACAACTTTGCAGAACACATCATTATTTACAAAAAGTGTCGCGACAGTATATGTCTAACTCTTATAGTTATGACACAATAAGTGTTTTTTTATTTTAAAATTTTAATTGAAATGCCGCCGCTATAAGAGGCTCTTTATTTGTATCTTGGTATTAATCCTTATCAAAATAAATTACTTCATATTCAAAACTGCTTTAATACCTTTATAAAACTTTTTAAATTATTCAATTCGGACATTCCATTCGAAAGATATCACAAGTTTAAAAATGTAAGTATTAGAAAAAGGTCGCGTGGTAGCCACTCACCCTGCTTGGCGAGCTAGGCAGCACCTTAGGGTAGGGGCCGCACGGGTCGGGGGAGGAGCTTTAGTGAGGCAGCGAGCCTGGCCTCGGCTGGCGGATCCTTGGTCGCAGGAAGGATCCGCCGGCTTGGATTGGAGGTGGCGCTGCACAAGACCGAGGCCGTATTTTTCCACGGGCCTCGGCAGCGCATCCCCAGTGACGCCCACATTATGGTGGAGGGCGTCAGGGTCGAGGTGAAGGCCCAGATGAAATATCCACCCGATATAAATAGATAAGATAAATAAATAGAATAACCGATATAAATAAATAGAATAGATGAATATAAATAGCGCCACCTGCTGTCAAGCACAAGGCCCAGATGAAATATCTGGACCTGGTGCTTGACAGCAGGTGGCGCTTCGGCCCGCATTTCAGCGGGCTGTCAAAGCGCCTTCTTAAGGTTGCGGGAGCGCTTTCCTGGCTCCTCCCAAATTTGGGCGGGCCAAAAGCGCGATGCCGGCAGCTATATGCCGGCATCTTGAAGAGCATGGCCCTTTACGGGGCCCCTATCTGGGCGGACTCCCTTCAACGAAGGGAGAACGCCGCCGCACTCCGGAGCCCCCAAAGGGCCATCGCGCAGCGGGTCGCAAGAGCCTACCGCTCGGTGGGCTTTGCAGCGGCCTGCGCTCTGGCGGGCACCCCTCCTTGGGAACTCGAGACGTGGGTGCTCGCCAGAGTATACGAGTGGACGGCGAGGCGTAGGGCGCTCGGAGAGCGCCCCGCCTCGGAGGAGCGGGAAGCTGTCCAGCGGAAGGCGAAGGATGCCATCGTCCAGCACTGGAAGGTGGACCTCGCCTCCGCCACGTTTGGCCACCGAACCTTGGAGGCACTCGGGCCAGTCCTGCAGGACTGGCTCGACCGGCCTCACGGCTTTTCATCATTCCGTCTGGTGCAGGTGCTATCCGGGCATGGATGCTTTGGGTCGTACCTGCACCGGATCGGAAAGGAGGGTGCCCCGTCCTGCCACCATTGTGGCGCGGTGGAAGACACGGCACAGCACACCCTCGAGGTGTGCCCGTCGTGGGCCGAACCGCGCCGCGACTTGGTGGCGGTAGTTGGGCCAGACCTGTCGCTCCCCAGCGTGGTGAACTCCACGCTGAGGGACGCGACAGGCTGGGCAGCGGTCGCCTCCTTCTGTGAGGACGTAATGTCTCAGAAGGAGGCAGCAGAGCGCGCGCGGGAGGCTGACCCTCAGGCGCCGCTCTGCAGGCGGAGGAGGGGTAGGAGAAGACGTCTTCCCTCCCCTCAAGGTGATGAATAGCGGAAGATAGGCGTGGAGGCGCCATCTCTCGCATTGCACTATTCGCCACCTCCGTCGAGCGGGAATGATCGAGCACTCGCGGTCGTTCCCGGGCCTCTCCCTCCAGGAGGGGCGTGTAGGCCCCGCTGTCAAGGCGGGCGGTCGTCGGCGGGGAACTGGACGAAAAGGCTCTGCCAGTTTCCCAGTTCCCCTCCATGGTGACGACGCGGGAGTGCCACTGGGTCGTTTAGTGGGTATACCGGCCAAGAAATGAAGTCGGCTCCCCTACGCAACGGTAAAAAGTTAAGTAATAAAAATAAAAGTTCATTAAAATAATAATGTTCAAATTTTCTTTATACTTTTCTTTTTTAGTAACCTAACGCAAATAGAAGGGTTTATGTGTGTGTATTATAATTTTGAAATTATTGTTAAATACCCGTGCGAAGCCGGGGCGGGCCGCTAGTAATTTATAATTGAAGCTTCTCTACGCTTCTGTGATATCACAGCAGAGAATCTAGACAAGGTCCCTTTCCTTTCTGTTTGCGTATAGCGCCTTCATGTTTTAATAATTTTCGCGGCTTGCTACGCTCGCTTGATAGGCATGTCCAAAGTTTGTTGATCTCCAAGAGCCAATTACTACTTTTGCGGTTTGACTGCTCTGCAAATCTGCCCCAGGCCCTGCTGTTAGTTGTATTCCCTCTGCCCCGAATTGAAACCCTGAATCCGCCCATCATTGCACGCTACTTAGGCAATACCGGAACAATATTTACTCCGAGTTGTTTTCATCAATAACTCTATGCTGGTTGTGCGTCATGAATTGTCATGAACAATAATAGGTAGGTAAGTGTTTCTCTAATAAAAGGCAACATGCTTAACAGTGCCATTAGCCAAACAGGAAAGGTTTTATTTATTATATCAGTATATTTATTATATATTTTTTTAGCAAAATAGTGTTACATTTAGTGTCCTACTGTAACACCGTTGGTGACTTTGTTAAATAAATGGAAATCAAAATAGCTTAGCATCAAGGGTACCGATAACATTATCGAAAGCGGCTATAATGCATACCTGTGTGTGTGTAAGCTATACAGACAAAGCAATATCGTAATTATATTCGGATATAACTAGGTACTTTAAAACGTGTGTAGTTTTCTTGATACACTTATAGATTAGATAAACGGAGCTACCGGTGAGTGGACCATGAGCCCGTTAAATATAATTGCATAGAACGAGTGCAGGCAACTAGATTTGTAAACAATGGACACACGTGTAACGTGCGCTTGATTTATCTATTTAGGTGTAAGTATAACTAATACCTAGGTATTTGCATAAGTTAAAAGCGCATTATGCGTCGCACGTCTTGGCGTCGTCGCTTGTCGTGGGTTTCACGCATGCGCTAAATTTTATAAATCCGGCCGCACCGTTATGCTACGTATAACTGTGTTCGATGTAACAAGTAGCCGAAGCGGAGCGAAGATTACAATAATCACCTCCGTCGGATCTAAAATGGTGTTTCCTACAGCACCTATTTTTCACCATTTCTGAGCGCTATCCGGCAAGTAAAAATATTCTAAAGTAGATATTTGATACTGCAATATTGATATTGACGGATAGCGTTAATAAAGATGGTGAAAAAGGCACTATTCGGCCAAATAGTAGTAGTGATACCTGTACTAGTGATGTGACGAATATTCGCATTCGCATATTTTTGCATATTTGCATTCACATCCGCAAAATCCTGCGAATGAGAATATCAGAAAAAAAAACAATTTGAAGATAACTATTATAATAGTACCTAGGTAGGTTAATAAAATACAAATTCCATTAATTTCTTAGGTTCTTTAATTTGTCAACGAAAAGACCGGCGCCAGCAGATTGACACTTCAATCTGATGAGTTCGTATCAATTCAACAAATTCTCGGAACAAATATCAAAATGCACCTCGAGACTGTCCAAGTTTGAAAAACTAAACATTCACATCCGCGAATGTCAGTAGCAGATAGTTGCATTCGCATTCGCAGCCGCATCCGCAAAAGTTCAAAAAATGGCATTCGTTACATCACTAACCTGTATTATAGCACAGTGTTTATAGTAAGGTAGAGCGAGTATGGTCGCGCCGCGGCCGCGCCGGCCGGCTTAGTTGTTGTTTTCAAGAGCGCGAATGCCGGCCGGCTCTACCAGCGCGCGCATCGTACCGAACCTACCTATCGGCGCGGTGGGTGGGGGGACAATCGGCGTCGCCGGATAAATCGTGCGTCATCGTCATTTACACCGTTGCCTTATAAAACTGGTAGGTAAACAATCATATTTTATATTATTTATCCAAGTTAATTTAAATTTTGAACTAGGGAAAAATGTTTAATGAAATAAAGCAAATGTTTGTAAAATTAAAGAAGCACAAGATCCTTTGTAATAATCACAAAGGCATATTAGTCCATGTCTGAAATTGCCAAAAAGCTAACTAGACAATTGTTACGTCCATTACCTAGGAGGTGGGTAGGTAAGTACCGGGCTTGGTAATACCAAGTTGGTATCACAAATAAGGAAACGGTTCAGCCAGTTGCGCGTGCGCAGGCCTTGTGCCATTCTTTATGCGTAGATGTGACGTAGCACGCGGTAGAATCGTGACGACGACGCGCGCGATTTCGTCTCATGGTATCTCTCTCTATCTACCTACCACTTGTGCTACATTTATCAATTTTTGAATATTTATGTTGACATTGAACAACGAGGAAAGATTTATTGTTTTTAAAGTACCTACAATAATTCTAGTTTAATTCGTGATTGGATCCTTTGCTCTGTGGTATGATAGGTATTATTATGTTTTTCTCGCTACATACGTCTCTTCACCGACAACAAAAATTTTTGCGTCGAATACCTAGGTAGGATATGATATGATACACTGACCGCGCATTTCATCAAAACAAATAAAGATAACAATGCGTACGTAGATAATGTGTAGAGTAAGTAAAGAAAACAACTGTTAATTTATAAAACAAACAGAATTGAACCCAGATTATAGTAGGTACCTTATACCTACTTGCATGTGTACTTGGGTCTTTTGCAATTTAGTATTCATGTTAATCACTGAAAAGCATTATAGGGAATAAAGCTTAAAAGGAAAATGTTTCAATAGGTATTTCCGTGACGCGCGCGCGGTATTTCCCGTTTGTATAGGTATGAGGTAGGTGGTACTAACACAGCGCTTACACTCAGCTCATGTCGGTGGCTACGCTCTCTCTCTCTCTCTCTCTCTTTCGCGTTACCGCACGCGTTGCCTTTCGCGCATTGACCATGTACCTAGCTGCCCATGCCCCTGCGCATTGAGCTGAGTGTAAACGGGGTATTACCAACAACAGAATCACGTCACAGTCTTATTTGCTCGTGCAATGGACATAAATCTACTGCGCTTATAATTACATCCAATCCACTCGCTGACTCATAAGTCATACATATAGGTAACTACACGGTGTATAAAACAACCATTTAGATAAGTAATTATCAGAAAAAGAGGTCAAGCAATGCGTTATGAGCTTTACCTGTGGACTCTATCAACAGCAACTCGGCATTTGAAATTCCAAGAAAATAACAAAGCAAGGCTGAAATACGATATCTGTCACCAAAATCAAAGTTTTGCTGAATTCTTTATTTTGGAGCAGTCGGCCAAAGTGATGTCAGGCAATAAAATATAAAAATAAAGTGCTTGCTAAGAAATAAGGTCACCGGTAGGCCCGGAACCGAGTAACAGTATTCGTTACAAAATCGCGTCAAGAATTATTTTCACGTGCACAGCGCGGCGCGGGGCCAGGCGTGTACCGTTAGCCGGTCCGTGGCGATGGGGTAGCCTGGCTAACCTGACCGGCAGACTCGTTCTCTAAGTGGCACATCGCAATAACCTAAGGAAAGCACAATCCGCTCAAGTTAGCTGCAGTCAACAGGACAACACTTACGAGTAATGCGAGTGTCTTACAAAACAAAGTACTTCAACATGACTCCATCCGACGACGGAGGTGAGGTAAATGGCACATACGATTTCTCTCGTGCAAGCCGTGCAGCTAGATGTTTTTCTTTGAGTAGGTATATCGTAATTGGAGGCTCGTATTGATCTCAGGCGTGATGACGACGCGAGCGCAGTGTAATTCCTACTAGGCGACGAACGTTTGACATGATTTCACCGTAGTGGTTATGACGTAGGTATTTAATTTGTGATATTGGTCGACGTGACGTGACACGGGTTGCACCCGCGTCGAGTGTGAAAGTGCCACTCCGCTCACACGATCTGCGTTGTCCGTGTACAGAGTTACCGCTGTGGTAACATTGTTAACGGTTTCAGACTCACTTTATTTTAACAATGTTTCGCAGCTCCACGAATACCCAAACAAAGGAAACTGTTTTCTTCTGATACAAATCCAAGTTAGCTGTTTTAAACATTGAAGCTGGCTTTAATAGTTGCAATTATATGCAGCTGCTAAGTTTCTCAGTTCATTCATACTTAGCATGTTATCTATTTGAAATAAGGCTTAAATTTTCCTATAATCATCATCCTGAATGAGTCCACTGAACCTGGGTGACCACAGTCTAAGGAGTTTCTGCTGTATATCCCCTTACAAAATCCCAGTGTGGAGTCCTAGAGTCAATCCTTACGAAATCCACAGGACTGAAAGATTCCTTTTTTATTAAAATGTTCTCGCCAGAATCAACCATAAGTTAAATCCAAATTCTGAAGTAAACGGTAAATTAAGACCAATTACATGTCGACAATAATATAAGTGAGGCATGGAAAGTGCATAAACATTGATTGCCGGCTTTAGCAGTGAATTATTACATTATTGTACCATTAAAAAACGTACCGCGCGTGCTCGGACAATAAGCATACTTTATACTCGGAGGCAAGCAATAACAACTTGCCAACTTTGTAATTAATACCGCATAACATAACTAGCATTGCCGGCGAAAGTATTTACGGTTTTGAAGCAAATTATTAGAGTGCGTTCAGCCAGATTTTCCAGTCCGGCGAAGTTTTTTTTCGATGAAGACAACACTTGAATGCCTATGGCGCTTATCGTTGCGTGGAGCGGTGGCGTGATCGACGCAAATTTCACTTTGCTAATAAAGTAATACTATACGCATGGTTCGAATTTAAGTTTTCGTCATTGTGACTGAAGGTTCTTCAAACAAATAATTGACAAGGTTTTCCTTAAGGCTCTGGGAAACTTTAATAATCACATATTATTGCAATAAGTCTTATTACAGTTACATACTTACCTAAATAAATTAATCATTGTGCTAATTACAAGGAAGTGAACTTTGTTCTGAAGATTTGATTGTGTGCCTTAAATCTAGTGGAATCAATTCAGATTTTTTTCATGGAGTCCGTCAAAGTAAAGAAACCATGGGTAGAGAAATCGCCACCCGAGCTCTTGCTATGCGCTAATGTGCTAACGCTCTATACTTAATGCGTAGCGTGCTTGCCAGCTCATTTTCTTTTTTACATCATCTTTATTTCATTGACAAACTGTTTTACATTATTGCAATTTATGTGCAAATTATTAACTAGATAATGTTTGAAGAGACATTTATTTCATCAAGGTTGACAAGAGACTTGATACAGATATTATCTTTGTTTGAGACACGCCAGCTGGATATTTACTAAGATTACTGTGTACCTTTGAATCTGATGTAGGTTGCGAGTTGAGCCCGCCTACATCTTTTCGCACCTAGGTACAAATTTTCGCATAGTATATTGGATAACCCACTGCGGTTCATAACTGAAAGTGTTTAAACCCGCATCTTCGCGTTATTCATCCCTCTCTTTATTATTGTGGTTAACCACAATAATAATTGAATAAATAAAGAAAATTAAATAAAGATTGAACACCTATCAGTAAAATTACCTGGGTAACTAGTAACCAGTCAATCCAGTTAATATTTATGGATGCATACCTATAGTTTCAATAGGTGATAGACCTATCTTACAGTGTAAGGCGTTGACAACACCTAATATTCCTCTCGCTCGCACGATTTGACATTTTAAAAGATTTAAAATTACTAAATACAATTTTCAAAAATCGCAAACAGCTATTTTGTGTGAAATTATATTGCACACAGTTTAGTAAAAATTTGATTTTGATTGATGCAAGTTTTCCTACTCAAAAGTTTGCTTATGTACGAAAACTAGAAAAGCAAACTTTTATGTAGGAAAACTTGTACCGATCAAAATGATTCTTTTAATAAACTGTGCGCAATGTGATTGCACGCAAAATGGTTGTTTGCGATTTTTCGAAAATGAGTTTTGTGATTTTATATCCTTCAACAAGTCAAAACGTGCGAGCGAGAGTCACATTAGCTCTTGTCTTCACCTTAACAGTAAGTTAATGTAAATTTGAGATTCCATTAATGCGCTTGACCTCAAATTACCTGGATGGCTTCAAAGTATAACGGTGCTGTGTAGATTATTTAAGCGTATGTTGTTAACTTTGTTATGTAAATACCGGTCTTAATAGGGTTTTTTATGTATTTTGTGTAGATGCCTAAAAGCATGAACCATGCTCAAGTCGTGACCCTTTTTAGCATATTGAACCGCATTTACTCTTGTAAACAGCTTTTATGCGTGGGTTCTGTATGCATCGAGTGAATTCATCTCTAGTTGCCGCTTGTAACGTTCAACAAAGAAATCCCCTGCTTGGTTATAAAACAGTGTGACTAATAGATTCGACCTAAATTCAGCACCGAAACATAGAGATGATTGACCATTTAATGTCGTCAGAAACCGTTGCGGATTTCGAAGACGTATTGTTTTTGCTGTGCAAGTTTATTCTGTTTTATTTTTAGTTTTTTACAAATTCTAATACATTTTCTGTTGGCCTCCGTGTCTTAAGATCAAAAATTTTGTGACAACCCTCGTAGCATTCAATAAAAGATCACGTGTTATACTCGTGAAAATGTTTGCTTATAAAATAAAAGCCTTTCAGTAATACGAATTTTGCTTTGAATTTAGAATTTGCTCTATCCTCCCTCCTACAAGCCGGCTGTGAAGGCAAGGCCCTTTGTGACTGACCTCATTGCATTCGCCTTGGAATAGTTACATGATTTATAAGCCTCCTATCTAAACAGCTGGCGGAATGAGGCGTGAAACTCAATGTTCTGTTTGAATTAGAACGCATCTGCCTCAATTCAATAAGCGAGAAATATCTTGGCGGGGTGCTGAAATGAATTAGTTCATGCTCAGAACAGAATAGGTGAGTTCAAGTGAATTTCAATCAAGGCATTACTGAAATTGGGTTCAAGTGTCTTAGGTTACATACGGTGTATGTGTACCATAGCGTTACGCATGCCGAGGTGTTGCGAGCTGACTCAATAACGCAAAATAACTTGTTTTCTGATTTGAGGTAACAGTAACACACCGTGACCGTTACTGCACGGGCAACACTGCGAAGCTACGATATACACCAACATCCTCCCTATTTGTATGCCAAAGAGGCTAATAACGCATCGCTCTGTTCTTGAACAAAGGTCAATCACGATTTGGTAAACAATAGAGTATTTTACCGCTGCATGTTTTGGTCAAAGTTAAGTTAAGACCGTGAGACTTCATTTGGAAGTAAATCGACTCCGTTGCGTGGCCATCGCACCTGCGCGCTCATAACCATGTTCATTTTCTTGTTCCTGGCGGAAATCTCAGGCCATACATTGGCCCTGAAATGATTGATGCAAGTCAATGCAATAAGTCGGGTGGATCGGTCGTCGCCTCGCCGCTGCCGCTGTCGCCATGCCACCGCGACATATTCATATAAAGAGCGAGTTTAATTGCAAGTGCGCGCGGCGCGCGGGGAGCGGCCGCTTGGCACGGTGACCCACTGACCCAGAATCACTGATATTGAACCGGTGACGACGCACAGCCCGTATTCGAAATCCGACCTCCACTAGCATTTTCCTCTTATTTTAGTCTGGTTCTATTCTCTAAGATCCTTCATCAGACTAAGTTTTTTTTGCCCCATCTGAAATAAATGGCACAACAGTGACCCCCTGACATGGAGATCAGAGACCTTGTTTAGGTACATGAATTTATTTAAATATCTAGTTTTGTATATAAAAACAGGCTATTTATTTTTAATTTGCTTTTGAATTTTTACAAGTTTTGAGTCAGAGGAATGTAATTGACCAACTTTAAGTTATTAGAGAATGAAGTGGAAATTATTAACTTCATCAGGAGGTCAAGTCAAAAGCATGTCGATAAGATGTGATAGAAGTAGGTACAAGTCGCCGAAGTAACTGTAAATGGTTGGCTATTGGCAATGTGTTAGTTCGTCCGCGTAATGTAGCGAACAGGTTCCTGTATCCGTTATCACCGGTGAGTAGGCGCGGTGGGCCGCACTCCGTTTTTGGGTCAGGCTGGGTCATGACGCCTGCGTGCTCGGCGTCTTCATCCAAGCATGTACGGCGTTGTTTCGATGACCAAGAATAGAGAGACAACCGAGCCTGTAGGAATCTCAAGGTGAAATGCTCTCTTTTCAAGGCGTTGCACGCTAACAAAGCTATTCCGTCGCATAGCGACGGGTGTCGACGACGATGTTGAAATTTGTGTGCCGCCCGCCAGTGTCCTTGTGCAGATTTCACGTTCAATTACGTAATGATGAGGCACGATATTATTTACGTGAGCGCTATGCTACACGCATCCGCCTACTCGCACCCGCGCGGCGCCCTCCTTCGCACTCGACGAAGCGTAGCATTTTACCCGTGACGTCACTGTCGCGTCGCGCCTACGCCGAGTACCTATTCACCGCCGACGCAAATTACGTCACCGCTTATAGAACTTTAATCACATCATTCTTTGACGTGGCCTTTACTCCATACCATCATAAAAGTCAGTCTCTCCCTGAATTCCTAATTTATTCATAAGTAATACATACAGTTACGGTTTGTTCTAAATAAGCATGTACTTTTTATTTTATGGGACATTTAACGTGGAGCAGCAACAATGAACGGTACTCCCGAAACGCTAAGTACAATCCAGAAATAGAGCACAGTTAGGTTACCCGGGCTCCGAATGCAGGGCGCCTAAATCGGAGGATCGCGACTCGCGCCTTGCGCTAGCCAACTGGGCCAACTAGGCCGCTAGTTGGTCCTGTGCAATAGATGAGCACAACCCAGTTACACTAATGAAGTCGCGGAGACAGAATTCAAACAGCGAAACTAGTGAACGTTTAGATAGCCACGGTGGCTTGACTAAATGTAGAGCTCCACATTTAATGAAAGGAGAATGGCCGCAATAAAAACGCTTGCTGAATTTTTACGTGCAAATGTAGGTTACAGACTTTTGGGGCAAGGTTGGTAGCTGTGGTAATGCTGGCTGGTAGCTGTGAGCAACTGCGCGAGTCTTGCTCGCGTGGCTTGCTTGCCCTGCTTCCACTGCATCCGCTTTGCAACTCGCTGTTGGTATTCACTAATAAATCATACAAGGCCGCGCCAGCCGCGCCGTGCCGACTGATTGACCAGCCTAACCGCACACATCCGATCGGAATAGCTAAATAGGCTATTTCATCGATCGGTCTAAATACTGAGTGCGTGGTTACGGGATTAAAAACAATTGTAGAGTAGTATAACTTAGTAATATAACTTACTAGCGGCCTGTCCCAGCTTCGCGGGGAAAGTCATAATGAATAAATTTCTGTCGACTTTTAAAATGCAAAAATAAAGTAATAGTAACATAACTGCAATAGTTAGACATAATATGCTATCGTTAACTTTTTTGTAGATATTGATGTGTTCTTTAATATTGTAGAACATAAAATAACCTATAACAGGTATAAAAGATTTTACAAGCATTGACGATCGCGACGGTAGACCAAGTATCGTAGATAATATTATGTGTGCTATCACGTGTGGCTTGATTCAGATCTACCCACGCATATATTTTTTAGCATCTCGGCTCCGATCTGACAGAAGTCAGATCGGAGTTTTTTGACCGTGAGATTATTACGAAGATACTTACCTTATTTATTCTTATATCAGAGACTTATAAATCTGATAATAAAATACAGTATAAATACTGTGTGGAATGTCCACATTTTTTGTTTATTTTACGTCAAAATGTATTTATTTAATTTAATTACAAGGGTTACTTGAAACGTCTTAAAACTGGGTGATAGTTCCACTCGCTCGACCAAACCTAGAAGAACATACAACTTACAAGTACATTCTCATCATTCCCCATGAGATTTGATTTAAACAAACTTTCACCAGGTTTTCCAAATTTCAAGCCTCCTCCGATCGATTGTATCTGAAGGTAATCCTATCGGTGCAGGCGCACTGTATTGGAACGACAAAATATCAACATACCTCATAGGATCTTCATAATGAAAAAATTAAAAATGAAAATTATTTTATTTCTGTAGCCATTTTAAGTAAAAATTTATTGTGTTGAGGCCCTCTTATAAGTATGTAATACTTGTGTTAGAGAGCCTCGCTCTTCTATATCCATTTGGTTACAAATAAAATAATAAAAATGTTACCTACTTGTTTACATTCTGTACCTACTGTGTTTAAATTTTACATTTTTTAAGTGTTTGGAAAAGTAGATAGAAAATAATTTAAAAGTATGCTATCCTTTATCGGGTTCCTAAAAGTTTAAATGCACACAATCCACAGATAATATCTGTTATGTAGTAATAGTCATAATGGTGGTGAACTGTTCTCTCTGTTGCTAGCTAAAAGTAATTTATTCTAAGTGCATTGTCCTGCCATAGTGGTGTCCTGTTCGGACGATAAGTGGACTGTGCAGCGACGGTTTCACTCCAAGTTGGTTCGTACTGCGACGATTGTGGACTCTAGTTGTAAGTACTTACCTAGGGAATAAAAAGACTATAGAGACAACCCATTTGTTTAAACTATTAACCGAATGGTCTGAATTATCTGATAGCTTAGTTGCATCTATCTGTTATTCTAAATTAAAGCAACATTGATTTGAAATACAGAAAAAAAAGAGGTAAATCCAACCCCTTTTAGATATAGGTCCAGAGTAATATTTTACTAAATTATTATTGTAAAATGGCATCTATGTCTCACTGCTGGGAAAGGCTCTCCCATTATTTTATTAAAATTTTATAAATGTAGGTCAAGATATCGCATCGGCCATCTTTTCAGAATCTTCCGTTCGTAGCCAATCGAAGATTAATTTCGATTTAGCTAACAAAATAGCTTCCATACTCTTCGGAGCCGGTGTCGGCATTGAGACGATGTACCTATAGATTCGGTTTCAACATAGAGAAGGTGTTAGCAATGTAGATAATCCATTTTGCGCGGTACCGCAACTTTGATGCGCAGCAGAGCGAACGTTTTCGCAATAAGCACCCTTTTCTTAATAAGAGCCTGAGCGCAAAATCTGGAGAGACCAACCACCACCATAAAGAAAGGTCTATCAAATTCCAGTAACTCAAACCAGAAACAGTTAAAATGACGTTATTTTTGTGCTCTAATGACTTTACAAAATGACCGAGTAACGATTCCCCTATATAACGACCGTGATCTAATTTTCTCATTTTATAAATTCTGTTATCAAAACTTTAATATTTTTTTAGAATCCATAGACTAAGATGCTGATACCTGTAGTCGTATGACGATTGCCGACAGCGTTAACCGGTTTTTCATTTTAATATCTAATATGTGGGAGACCGAGCTTTGCTCGGTTGCTGAATCCTAGCTAGATCGATTTATCGCCTCTGCATACTAAATTTTATGAAAATCGTTGAAGCCGTTTCCGTGATTCAGATTATTTTCATTAATACAACTCTATAGCAATAATGTTATTGAATCAATCGACATATTTAACAAACGTTAGGTAGGTGAGGTGCCTATAATAAAAATATTGGTGGCTGCATTATCGCTGCGTGCCTAAGTCACTTGGTGACTTTCACTGGCATTTCAAAGCGGCCGTTTCGCCATCGAATAAAGCAATTGTGCAATGGCTGTCGCTTTTTACATAACGTGTTGTCGGGTCCGAGAAGCGATACCAAGGTAGATAGAAATACTGTACAGCTGGACTATATCGGAACAGTTAGAATAAGGCTTTAAAATACAGGTACTACAATTAAATTTCAAATATGGACCATAACTGAATGTCATCTATAAGTTGACGGGATAAAGTTTATAATTGTACCTAGGTAAATGAATTTGATTATGCCCACATAATGCTTAGCGTTCCCGCTCGCTAACGATCTTAGGACTATGACTTCGCCTCAAATAGCAGTAACCCTGAACCACTAGAAATAATAGTCCCTACTACGCACCAGAAATCGACAAAAACTATTCTTCAAGTCATTATAATGCACATAATTAACGAAAAATGTGTGTCAGGCAATGGTCACAATCACAAGTATGCTCATTATAGCAACTTTCATTGTTCCGGTGTGAGTGATGAGACGTCATAATCGTCTCATGCCGGCCACACTTGCACGAAATCACGTAAAAGTGAAAGTATGATGTGATCAGCTACTCGACGATCAACTGCTATAGTAAGTATCTGCTTACGGGACCTTCGGTATTATATTTTCCCCATAAAATTTGAACAATCCATTTCCATCTCTTTTTTTTTGTTTCCCACTCAAAACAATTGTCAATAACATCAAAACCTAAAATAAAGGTACTTTCTTGTAATATTTTTAACGGGAGCTAAATTATAGAAATTCTAATTATTGTAGAGTCAAAGATTAAGGCTAGTAATTTAGAATAGGGTCATCACTACTGACTGCGCGCGTTAGCGAAGGAGGTTAATTAAATACGATCCATTAGGGCACATTAAGATCCTATAAGTAGGTACCTTACCTACACTAACATCTTAGACACAGTTAGACATCTCAATTGAAAAATATGAAGATGTTTTGTTTTAGTAACAAAGGCTTAAATAGGCCAGTCATTAAAACAACCAGTGTTAATTGACGGTAGTAAAACCGCCAAGTAACAATCATCACCTTTGAAAGTAGCACTGCAATACAAGGTTACTGCGTAACGAAGCTGCAGATATATCTGTAACTTTTCAATCACGCGAAGTGTCTGCAGAAGGAAGCTGACGAAAAGGCAGCCAATGTCGATTGCTATCATAATTGACCGCGAGAGCGACCGCGATCCGAACAGCCCAACCGGTGTGATATGTGTTACATTATGCGTCATACACACGAGTTTCATAAGCCTTTCAAGTTCACTTAATGTTATGCTGTAGGTTTGTATTCCATCATAACTGAATTGGAAGTTTGGTATGGGTAATGCGCAATATTCTTCTGAAATCTAATTACCACAAAATAGGAATAATTGTAAACCAAATATAATCAATTAGGTAGGTATACTTAGGTCTCATGAATACATTCCTAGATCTAGACAAAGGTTGTGTGCCGTAATGGCAACAAAATATTCCTGTATGCACCAACTGAACTGAACTATAAAATTATCCATTTGCAGAAGCGTGACCTTTAGTAAACATGACGTCATTTTGTGCGGAAAGGCTGTGTTTCATTTCCACATACTGATGCAAAATTATAAACACGTTATAGCTAATGTGGTACTTTGAGAATGAACTAGTTTGCTTCTACCAACCAGCTATTAAGCAGTAAGCGTTTCCTGTTATGAGGTGGACATTTGCCGTATTATGAATTTCTATCGATCTACAGTTTAATATATTCATTTCACTTGGAAAATTAAATCGGCAACGGCTATGTTACGTCAACTTACGTATTGAGTGGCAGTAATCAGTATACCTAGGGAGCAGCGCACAAAGTGCTGAGTCCCTGACATGGCTTGCAACTCGCTCCATTTCCACCCGGTCTGACGTCATGTCCACCCACCACGGACCGCTTCGAAGGTCGCTCCATATTGATCTCCGGCCATTGTTGCCATGCATGAAACACACCAAATTGCACATAGGTACCGAAATAGAAATAAAATGTTAACGCAAGGTCTTTAGCGAAATTTCAATAAGTGTGTCACTAGGACAACTGCACAAACGGCTTTGATACCTACCTTTATAATTCACGGTAAAGATACATGGTCAAAAAATATTGTAAACCACTCCGTAAATTACTTTGTCATAATTTTGTTTCTTTCTTTGTCTCCAGGCACCAATCGAGCTGAAGAAACGACTGGATGAAATAAGATTGTTGGAGTCGCGCAAATCTGCCAGGCTCGCAGACGTGGATACAGATTTTGCTCGGCTCGCGGACATGGCTGGCGACCGTCGCCGTGCCTCCGCCACCATTGAAGTACCACCAGCACCCGCACATCACATACAAGTGTAAGTCCTGATCATACGCAGCCCTAAAACGCCTTCCCAAACGATTCGCCTCACCCCGCACTGAGATCTCGCGATTTTACTAATTTGACTCGAAATACGAAGACATTCTAACTCCTAGAATGCAGTTACATGTTATTTTATCCATGTTATTATTTTTATGCTTTCTCAAAGCGATACACCTAACTTGAATAAAATAATTTCGTGTTAGAATGTATAACATAGCTCTTCAATAATAACTATTCGTGTTTTACTTTTTGCCCCAGAAAACAATATCCCTTCTTCAGCGATATCCCCTGACCAATACAACGAACAACTGTTGGTAGACCTGAATAAATAAATAAATAAACACATAACATACAATCTAACAAAAATTTTACACCGGTACGTCTAAGTTGTTTGAGAGATCTTATACAGATCAATGAGTAACTGTAACGGGTATTGAGATTGATTATGAATGAACGCTTATATCACCTACAAAAAGGCACCCATAGTCACGACTAGGTTAGACCTCAAAGCCAGAAGAATAGCAAGCTTAATTAACAAAATATCAATGCTATTTCGCCTTGAGCTAGTGGCTCACCTCGCCGCGAGCTCGAAGGAAGGCCATCGCATTTCTAATGCCCGCTCGCTGCCTTGCAAAATCTTTCTGGAATCTAGCAACTTAGTAGTTTGCCACATCAACAGGAAATAGGACATCGAATAGGTCTGCTTTGACAAGGTAAACCTCATGAGACCTCACCTTATTTGACACTGCTCGTTAAATCAGTTGCCGACCAAGTTTATCTACAGCTACGGCGGAGCTTTCATAGAGTTGGTAGCTGAACACAATGTACGCAAAACTTCTCACTTAGTGATGAAGCGGCTTGTATTGCGGCTGTTACCTTGTAGGTAGGAGTATTCGCTCACGAGTGTGCACTGTGTGCATCGGGTAAAGTGGGGCCCGGCGAGGCGCGGGCGAGCGTTGCGAAACGCGCACCGAGCACGTTAGAAACTGGATGGAAGTGTTAGCGCAGAGTACGGGCGTGTCCTTGTCACATTCTGCGGCCGGAGCCACCGCCCGCGCCGCTCACCCCTCTCCGTGCCTAGAACAGGGACAGACAATGCAACATTATTGTGAGAGCCATAAAGAAATCCAGTAGATTACATAAATACGCTGCGTTAGCTTAGCTTAAAAGTCTGTCATAGACCTGGCGAATACACAGAAAGAACAGTTAAAAAGAAACATTATATTGTAGCTAATGCAGTAGAACCGGAACGAACGGCATCAAGTGGCAGAGACGTGACGCCTGTCGACGCTGCAGTTTCACTTTTCATCGTGATCACGCCGAGGTGAGAGGCGAGGCCTCCGCTCACGGTCCAAATTTCACAACAACCAACGAAACAGACGCATAAAGGAGTTATCTGCTTTCAGATCGCAGCTTACATCGCTAATTTAACTTCAATGTTCTACACTTTCTAATTTGGCGATGCGAATTTGGTGAGCATACGAAAGGCGATAACATTTTGGCTCTTAATATTGTTAATTTTAACTCTACAAAGCTACATTTTAACGATCTAAAACAATTGATTCGCTCTTTTTGTAGCAATACCTATTTGATGAAACCAAATTACAGAAGATAATAAGGGGTTTAATACATGAAGAGCCAGGTCAAGAGGAAAACCAAACCCAAACCAAAACCATTCAGTTATAAGGGAACATAACCGATGCTAGTGACTGTTTGACATATTATTAGGTGCTAACAAGTATAGCACATTGCTAAAGATATCTAATAAACCATGGAATGGATGCATGTACTGTTAAAAAAATAAACACCTACCTTCTTGCAGAGTTGCTTGCTTAGGTGTGGATTCGATAAAGATTCCATCGGAGCGATTGGAACAAATTTCGCAATCACGGGGCCGGACCATAGCAAAGTGAAAGTTTGCGAGTATTCGTTTTCTTTTAGTTGTTTGCTGCCAAGTAACGTTAATTTTAATTATTTCCATTTGACTTTTAAAGGAAGCCGAATGTTTCAATACTTACGTGATCTGAGCTTGCCCAAGGTTTAGTTTCTAACATATTTCGATAGGACCATGAATCAACCAAATACAAAGATGGCGTCGCATTCGGCTAGCTGGTACTTGGCGCGGCCGCCATGTGACACGGTGACCTAGTTTCGAAATGGAACGGCACACACACTAGAAAAATACCGCATACAATGATACCCGCGAACGCCACACCAAAGCAGCACCTAATTTGGGTAATCAATTGAACTAATGTAAATAGAACAGATAGCGAATGGTCAAATCATTTCGCATCTCAAGAAGGATATTCAAATAATAAAGTAGTTCAAGATTCAAATTTAAGTAGCATTTAGGTACGTGAATGGATTACCAATAGATCGGCGAGGCAGCATCCTGAATCGGGCAGTAGGGCGACATCACGATCGCATTTTGATGTCGCAAGAATCGCAAGCAGCTACCAACACCTTTAGGACTTTGATCGATAACTCAATGTCAGCGCCGCCAGCGCGTATCGCAAATCTACGAACTCTTATCCAGAACATAGACTCAAGCATATCAATCAGATCGGCATTATGAATTTGAAATTTAAATGAATTAATGGAAAGATTTGTCCAGGTAAATATCACATAACTAATGTTGTTTACACACGCATAGAATAACTAATCCGTTGGCGGACCTTTTATGATGATCATTGGTTTTTTGAGTCGCTGTTAGGAGACTGATTATTGAATACAAACTTTTGTATGGTAATGAATGAGGTATTCCAGAGTCACGGTCGGTCATAGCTACTGTGTATTATGTATTGTATGTATGTATCACATTTAATTAACGTGATTTCTAATGCTGAACAAACTTTCATAAAACGAGAACGGCACAGTGTAAGCAACCTATTTCGCAGCATGAAAATAAATAAAGTTAAAAGACATTGGATTACATTCCGCATGCGTTTGCGCAACATGCAAAGAGAAGGCGCGCGACGGGTTGGCCGCGGGCAGTGGTGGGGTGCCACTTTCTCGCTGAGTATACGTTTGCTTTCGTTACCGCTATGGAGGCCCGTTATCTCATTTGGCAGGTGCCGCTACCTTGGGAAAGTGTTACAAAAATGGTTTCAACATTATGCAACTGTTTAATAATGTTTAAGCTTTATTCAACCCTCAAATTAACGGCATTGTCTCTACATTTGACGTAAAATCTGGTAATGCCAAAAAGAATTTGGCATTGAACAAAGGACTTGTACGTGTGCACGTCATTTTCCCGGAGCTATTACTCACCCTGATCGTTCGCCGCCCAGCCCATCTGACTTTGCGCCGACCTACCTGCAGGTTATTCCACCGGTTCACGGGAACAAAAACTGTTGAACTTCAAATTTCAGAGAACTGAGTCGTGATTTACGGTAATCGCCGATTCATTGTTTGTACGTCACGGTATGACAAGTACTAATAACGCCAATATACAATATAGTTTTCATGACCACCCCGCCCGGACTTATTATAGGTCACCTCAACCTCTGCTTCAGGCTGGTATGGGTTATTTTTTAAGTAACTCTTGGTTTGTGAAAGTTATTGATTATTATTGTTTAAATTTGTTGCTCGGAGCTTACAATTAACGATGAAAGTACTAAAAATACGTATCATAACGATGCAAAGTACTTTAAAATGCCAAGAACAAGTTAAATAACATCATGGGCATGGGCAGTCGTATACCATAACGCGTACGATAAAAATAAAACTATAAATGATGTAGTCCAATGAATACCAGCTATGGTAGTCAAACGAGCAAGGTGATGTCATCCACCAAAGCAGGCTAGCTCGAGGCATGCAGTGCCTTCGATTGGGTACCTACTTCAAATCTCAGTTTTTGCGCAATAAGGACTCCCGACCTACATCAACCCAGCAAAAAATACATTAGCCCTGAGTCCGAACGAAACGACAATCACCAGCATTGACAAACAAATTGCACGAACAATAGACCGCTGAAGGTCTTCAGGTTATTTTTCAATTTCATTATCATAGTATGACATTGAGTCGACGAGGAAGCGTTTGTATTGCATTATGTAATGCCGGTTGGGAATACTGATGTAAATTCGTGCTATTAGCGGCAGTTCTCATTTAGAACGAATCACGTCGAGGTATAATGTTTGTGAAACTACGTCTACAGCTTATCTTTCCGACGTCCGTAAGTTACATAAGACGTGGAATGTTTGTAGTGTGAGATTTATGATGACTCTACATTAAAACGACAGCGTGTATGCACGGAGCGTGGTGTAAAAGAAAATCTACGAAAGCGGACGTAGTAAAGAGAAATCGCCATTAGGTTCCGTTCGCTTCGACCATATTGGCACCATCAAGACAATTTTCTGTAATGGGGATTATTTTCTGTAAATTACCACGGTAAACATTTTACTGGAAACATTTTAAGAAGCTGTGAGTAATTAAATATATCCAAGTCAGAGTTATTGGCAGGCGGGTAAATTCATGGCAATGGACTGCCAACCAATTTTCACTTAGGTCCTAGGGGAAAATTTATAGTACATTGTAATTTCTGCTATATCTAAAAAATGTGTAATATTTTGATTGTTCACCTGAGTCGTTGTTAGAGGGTGATAAAGTCATAAAGAGCTTCTATTTTGTGTGGGGTATTTTTTTTTTAATTTAAAAAGGGCAATGTTAATAAAATTGGAATGTGTTCATACATTTTATTTATGCCGTACAAAGTTTAATACAGTTGTGTGTGATGCGGAACCCTCCTCGATGAGCAAGTCAACTCGAGCATGATCGCTCTTGTTTTATTATGGAAAACTTTTCGCAACGAGCATACAAACAATGTCGTTTTTCGAAGCCACTAATCAGCGACAAGGCCGTTCTCAATGTTACGCGTGTAGTACGACAGCCAGTGTGTGGCAAAGTGTATGCACAGCTGCTACTGCGCCGACTAGTGACCGTGGCGAAAAATGTATGACAAAGCAGGTAATAAATAACAAAATAAAAAACAATTTTTGTCAGCAATCTACTGCGACCATCGGTTACTGCAACGTAGTATGTATGTGTGGGTACTTAGATCGTTACGTCAGCAGCGCTGAGTTACGTCACAGCGCTATTTGTGTGACGGGCGCGCAGCACCGGCCGGCGCACGGAGAGGCCTAAGGCGGCTCGAAAGCATCCCCATTATCGCGAACAAAAAGTAAAGTCACCTCCGCAAGCCAAGACGTTCGTCCTCTGGCACTAAGAAACGACCCCGCCGCCCACTTCACCTCCCGCTGTATGGACATTATAACAAGTGTAACCACCGATCACTTCAAACGATTTCCATTCTCTTCTCAGCTCTTCTAAGAAACAAGAACGGTTCAGCGACTGGACGTAGGTATCTTTTCAATCGATGTATAATGTATTAGAGCCCGAAGCAAAACGATTTGGTTAACAGGACACTGCGTCCGGTCATGCAAACGCTCGAAACGGAGCGTTTCATGTGTAAATCGGTGATTAACCTGTAAATAAATTAAAACGAATTCCTATTGTCGCGATGCAGATGGTAAGAGAGAACAGAATAGACGACCTACTACGGTGACTACACTCGTACATAATTATCATCTACCTATGTATTTCAGATCGGATAACGAACCTGGTGGAAGGTCAAAGCGGCTCGGGGTGAATACACTTTGTATCTAGGGTGCGTTCGTAGGTCGACTGTGTAGCGTTTTATAAATTTATTCGGATTCCTGCTCGGCCGTCTCGCGAAATTAACACTAATTTTGTTACATCGCATGTTTATATCGCTTGGTCAAAAGCCTGATAAAAAAGTTTTCATTATATTTCTAAATCCCAATGATAATTGGTTTACGCTATTTTGTTTTTGAAATTAAATCGTTTCGATTTGGGTTTTGATTGCGCTTGTTTAAAGACGCAATTATAATATCATCAATAACATCAGCTTTACGAAGTACTGCCGGGTACAAGGCTCCCCATAGATTAGATTAATGCGGTTTATTGTAATTGCGAAGTCGATAGGGTGAGTACTTTAGGTCGCAGAAGGCTGAAGTCAATGGCTTGGGGGGTAGCGCGCCGGCCGGCGGCGGGCACGCTTGGGCTCTCTCCCGAACATTGCCTATGAGTTCAACAAAATCGAGTTCAAAGCCTGTGCGTGCCGTCACACCCTCGGTCAATGCATGCCATACAGTTTCTTTGCATTCTGGATAGGTGGGTGAATCAACTTTTAAGACACTCCTTTGACAACATTATGAACAACTAACAATAAAAAATAAATCATCGAAATATTATGAAAATATACTGTAAAATATATCTATTTTTAGGTTTTGCAGTGGGGCATGACATCTAAGCTAATATTAACGAGTTTTTTTAGAAAAAGTGACGAGGGTGCCTCATAAATATCCATTGCAACGCTGTAGAGCGACAATAAACCTACGCGCACCAGCTGAGAACTTAATTTAGGCTGGGGGGGCGGTAAAGCTAGGTAGAGATTTTTTGATCATACCAACTAAATATTAGACAATAATCGCCTTAGATGACACCAAGGTAGGCGTCATCTCTTGATAACGGTCATGAATTTTTATCGGTAACTCTGTAGAACTGATGTTTTGATCAAAGTTTGGGACAAAAGTTTGGATGCACGAAAAATATAAAATATTTGTCAAACTTTTATAAATGTTAACTTTAAACGTAAGTTCATCTTTTTCTGAATCATAATATTGGGTAAAAAGGCTGTGCATTCATACCTTTTTTTTAAGATACGTCCTAAATTGTATCGTCATCTAGGCCTGGGGACACATGTTTTTTGTATGGATAGTGCTTATGTTCTCCTGAGTTACCATAATAAAGTCAAAAATTTTCCTATTAACTATAAAATACTATGAAACTAGCATGTTAGGAAAGGATCTAAGTTTACGTTAACATCAAAACAAACATATTTTATAAGGAAATTAGGATTTTTATGCTCTTTGCATGACAGGGACACAAAAGGAGTGCCTTAAAAGTTGATTCACCCAGGTACCTATGCATACATCGATTTTATATGATGAATGACCTAGAGAAGAAACCACTTTGTAAATTACAGGCTTATCTTAAATTCAAGTAAGCTAAGTAGTAAGTTCTTTATCTAATAACCGTAGTGTTTAGTTATTTTTTTAATTTACTAGCAACTTTACTAAATGAAATTTTGTTTTCAACAATTGTATACCTAATGCATATTTTAGTATAACTGTTACAAACAAACTATTGTGTAGACATGAGCACATTGACTTCTCGACATTATAAAACTGCCCCTTCCAATATGAAAGTCAGACAATAAATGATCAATAAAATCGGTGCGCGTTCAAATTCTTTGTGCATAGTCACTAACCCTTTTCGTAGCATATCGATAATGTTACATATGATTAATTCCTAAATAATGAGTTTTTTTTATATCAACCAAGTTTTATCGCAGAGATGAGTATGTAGCTTAGATTACTTGAATATTGCGTGTGAACCATACATTTGGCCGGCCTACGTAACCTAAAAATACTCAGATGCGATGGCTTAAATGGCTAGACTAGACGATACATAGCATGTACTGGAGTAGGTCGTACAACAATCTCGCGAGTTGAACGAACCTCCTTGTCGAAGGTGGTGCAGGGTGATCGCTCCGGGCAAAGCCTTCGTCCTTATGTGACTCGATAGAATGACTGCGTCGCCGCGCCGCCGTTTACACAACTGCCCGCACCCTCCCCGGTATCCACCCTCAGCTCTCCGATTCGAGCCCCCAAAAACTTTATACCTAAGGGTCAACAAACGAGTTCAAACCTAGTCTAGACTTGTTGATTGTGTCACATTTTCGTAAGAGGCCCAGCTTTAAATCTTACAGCACTGATTATACACTGAAATTTAAATAAAATGTAGTCTTGTTATTTGTTTTAACTTCTTCGAATTTTGAACAAACTTTTTCTTTATTCGTTGCCAGTATTTATTTATTGTCTGCGCCTAAGAACCTAAGAAAAAATCAAACAAAATTCATTATTGGTTTTTCTCAGAAAGTTTGATAATGCGTTCTCGGAAATATCGATCGCCCCGTCTGACAACCACAGTATTCCCGGTTTCGTCATAAGTGGATTCCAAATAATATGCCTAAACTAGGTATTTTATTTTATGAAAATGGTTGGCATTGGCATTCATTTTCTACTTAATTTGCCGTCCCGTTACCGTTTCGTCACTACTTTAATTAATTGATGTGATTAAAGATTACTTACGCGTAGACATATTGTAGTACATTGCTATTTTTTAGAACAATTTAAATCTTTATTGAATCGTTATTCGGCTGCTACAAATGCTATCAACATCCTTATCATTCTAGCGTGCTTAGCTTGTTGAATCTTGTATTGGACTCCTGTACCTGAATTTGGACTCCGCATAGCTACTTACTTGGACATACGAGTACGTAATTACCTATTAGGATTTTTGTGGAACTTTATATGCATAAAGAAAAATAAAGGCGAGAGCATTTTTTTTATTATGTAAGATATAGCATAGAGTTAATAAAGATTTCATACTGTTTTATACAGGAAGACGAGAAATAAACCCTCATAAATTGCTATTTATAATACAAACTAGCACGTCATAAATAAATTTTAAGGGCTATTTTTCCTTTGTTGCTAGCAATTTCTGTTACCAGATACTAGTGCATACATCATGCATAATAAACATATTCCCAATTTTTCATAATCATCCGTGTGTTTTTTTGTAACTGTTTGATAGCTAGACCTTCGACTGCTATCTCACTTGATGGAAAGCGAACATGCAGTCTAAGGTAATAAGTCTAAGGTGGAGCAAGCGTAGCGTTATCGTTTCTGAGAGCTTATTTTGGTTGCAGATCCCGCAAGAGAGGACCAAGCAGCTCCTGCGACCTGGGCTACGGGGAGCCGAACGACCAAATGAACGAGTGCAACGCAGCTCTCGTCCTCATGTCGCTCAGCTGTTCTCCCAACTCACCGCGCCCGAGTAAGTACAAATTAACACTCGAACCAGTACTCATCTGCAGTGCAAGCACCGTTCTTATCGATCGCTTAATTTGACATTTAGAATGGTCAAAATGCTTTGAAAATGTTTTATCCATTGTTGAAACCATTTTTAACGAATATTTGACGATTCGAAATGTCAATTAAGCGATCGATAAGAACGGTACTTGCACTGCTGTTTTTTGTCAGGCTTCAAAAAAGAATGTTGTTAATTCGACGCTGATGGATGTAGGTGTGTATATTAAATACACCTGAATGACTGGCCCAGTTTCGATAAGGATTTCAACTGATGATTGTAGACGATGGTCTCGTGAAGTTTCGTTTTGTGTCTGATTTGAAGGGATTTGCAGTTTTTGCTTTAAATATGTCAACAAATTAGGATCTGCTGAAGCAGCATTTTTGACAGTGATTGTTTAGTAAGCCGGATTTTAAAGTTTTAAAAACTGAGCATTGTTGTCTTGTTTCTCTTAACCTAAATGTTTGTCTATCTTTTAACCTAAACACGAACGTATGCTATGAAAGCATCACCGGCACTTACTTATTCACATTCCCTTATTCACAAGCATTGTTATCACGCCTTTTTCTGCCGCCAAGCAGCAACGCTGTGTTTCGGTTTGAAGAGTGTGGTCGCCGGTGTAATTACAGGCACATGAGGCTTAACATCTGTATGCCTCAAGTTGATGGACGCAGGGCAGTGCATCGTAGGGCACGTTCCTATTGTGCGTGACCTACGGGGCAATATTTTGTTTATAGGTGATGGTTACCACTTAACATCAGGTGGACCATCTGCTTGTTCCACCAGCTAGTTGTAAAAAAAAAAAAAAAAAAACATCACCGCTAATACGTCACGTCATGCTATGTTATGCGTCGGTAAATTACTTTGCCCAGCGGTGGCTTTGCATGGTGCTCTTCACATACCTACATAATTAAAATAACATATTACAAGTCTCGTCTTTGTACACCTTTAATTTTATATCACTTGTCTGGGATTTAATGGCTGTAACGCTAAGGGAATGCATTTTATTAAAACAGCGGACCACTAGTGCTATGTTCAATCTGCAAAATGTGGATAGCGTCTAGACGAGACGTCTAGCCACAGTCTAGACAGGTATTTGGCGTAACACTGTTCTCATGATGAGCACCTATCAAAATGTGTTCTTGCTCGACTAGCATATTTGAAGCAATTTACTTCTATTTTGTATTTGAGGGCTTATATTGCTATTACTGACTTACCTACTTCTCTCTTCTAAGAACCATGACTAGACTTGAGAATAAAAGGAGGATGAGCTATTTAATGTCCCGTAATGCTTAATCAAGTATCTCGCAAGCTCGATCAATGTGTATTATTGTATTTTTCCGTAGGCGTCTGCTCAACACCTTAGTAGTTGTAGGATGTAAATAATCTTATACTTACACTGACTCTTCCTTGAATTAATCGTAGGCCTAATTTAGATGCAATGCAAGCGCACGGTCCGATTACGCAATCGTAATGCAGAGCTTTGGCGGTTCATGCATCCATAAAACTTTACGATTCCCCTTAACAACTGCGACTGTTGATACACATGTGCGCTAGAAAATAGCCAGCTCCATCTCAGTGAAAGTGGTCGCTAGTTCCGCTTCGATATTTTTTACTTTTAATTCATACAGTTCATTATTTTGGTCGAAAGAATCCAAGCTTACTGTTTTTTAACCATGCACTCACATTGATTTGAATAACCGCTTTCATACTTTCAATTTTAGCAATTGTCGAGACAATGGCTACAATATAATTGCTCGTGCTCTAAGAAAATGAAGCTACCATTGTTTAATATGTATATTATTGTATATCTATAGACATTTATATTGGACTACTGTTTAATCCCGATCGGTTAATATATTTATATTCGCATTTATATATTAGCAGGATAGGATTGTGTCTTGAAAATCACTCCCCATGTTTGAGCAGTCAATGATAAAGGTGGATGTTTGTTATCAGGTTTTCTTATTGTGTCACAGTTTCTTCAGAAATAGTGTGGTCAAGGGATTTATAGCACGCCTCAAAGAGGCTCCGATTTAGTATAATGTTTGTAGAACTCTTTAGGTTCGTCATGCTGGTTTCCTCACGATTTTCTGGTTTTGTTACCAGGCGCCGGCTGGGGAGGCAGGTCGTCGGTGTCGCCCGGCGCGAGCAGCAGCTCAGGATCGTCGTATCGTTCCGGGACGCCGTCGCCACCGCCCGTCTCCTCCTCCTTCAGCGACGAAGGCATCGCCATGGACTACGAGGACCTACACCCGCGCAAGAAGCGGGTAAGTCTGTTTGTACGTACACCGACGCACCATTTACTATACATATCTTTTTAGAGACAAGAGTAGAGCTCTTTGTGAAGAGCTCGTCCGGGAAAATACAGAACCATGAATTTTTCTACCGCCATGCTGCGATGCTGTGTTGGTTGCCGGTGGAATTGCAGGTACATGAGGCTTAACATCTGTATGCCTCTAAGTTGATGGACGCAGGGCAGTGTATCTAAGTGTACGTGCCTATCGTAGGTACGTGACTTACGAGGCAATGCACCCACCAACTTCAGGTGGGCCAACTGCTTGTCTCATCGCCAAATTGTTTAGAAAGAAAAGATAAACGGTATACCCGGAATATTTCTTACAGATGGGAATTCTAGGGAATTCCATTTCGGGTAGGTATTACTTTTTCGCAGCTCCTGATTTAATGTTTCTAGGTTTTAATGGTTAGAGACTGTACCGATCGCGTTTATTGACAGGCAGTCTGTATGCTGATTATTTATGTGCGTAGAAGATTCATTTGCGCTAAAATAAGCTCTGCAAGATTATGACAAAAACGCGGAAACTGCGAAGTTCCCAGCAAGAAGTCAGAACAAAGACCTTTATGGAAATTCGTAGTGGAGACAATAATGACTAACAATTTATATAATCGTTCTACTACTAGCGCGTTTCGCTTAGATTTGAATTGTATGAATATTCTTCGCGGGACGTGGCCGGTCAGAACTTCAATCAGACCGTGATACGCTTTGTCCTCGCTTTCGTAAAGCAGGCCGCTCGGCGTGTGCTCAACTCTACCATTTGCATCTAGCAGTATCCTTAACATAACGGTAGGTTGTATGTAACCTACGCAGAGTTAAAACGACCTTAAACTTATAGGTTTAACGTGGTTTTCACTCTGCGTTGTGCGAGGATGAATTATGACGAATATTAAATGTTACTTCAGTTGATAAATAACAAAGTACGCATTAAATAATCGATGAAACTGATTTCCCTGGAAGTCACCCACTTTGTTGGGTGGCGGGTGACCCTATATATAGCTCTTTGTGACGCATGCATGACTCAATCCACAGATGCACTTCAAATCGCTGAGTCCTGGCATTTAGCTTATAATCTATTGTATTGCCAACATGCAACCGGTAATTACGTATCAGTTTCCTTTGTTCAATTTCCTTTTGAGATAAAGTATTAGCTTGCCTTCGGCGAGATATTTCTAGAATAGTCGTTTGGTGCAACTTTCTCTCGCAACAGGTGTTCGGCGGTAATACCACGTCCCGCTGAATGCCATTACATCACCACTTGGACTAGCTAATGCAGGATACCTAATAGCTATGTAACCATCATAATATCCACGTTTTTACTTGCATACTATTTACAGGATGGTTCTTTAAAAGAGTCTTGGTAGTAGCACGTGTTTTCATTTCAGTCATATCGTATGTTGTTCAGCTAAAGTGTCGCTATTAATAAGTTATATTTTTTTGTGATTTGTGCTCGCGTATTATATCCAGTTTACGGTCTATTCAAAAGTCGTGAACAGATAAAGAGTCACTGACATATAGTGCACTTGTTGATATCAAGTATTGCTTACGTTCACCTATGTTTGCAACGCGTGACAATGGTGATAAAATTACCACTTTTCAATGTATGTATGTATTGCAGCTTTTTAAACACAAACGTTTACTAACAAATAAGTTACCTATACTATGATGGGTATTGAATGTGCTTAATTATCATTTGTTTTGAACAATGTCTGTCAGAGTTTATTAAACTTAGTTTCTAGACTTAGTGCAAAGTGTAGGTATTGTATTGAAAATGAAAGGCATGTGTGTGCATATTAAACAGTAGTTTTAATATATTGATATCCTACTAAAATTATAAACTAGAGATCCGCCCGCGCGCCCCTGCTTCGCCCGGGTGCACATATCATGCATGTATAAACCTTCCTCTTGAATCACTCTATCTATTAAAAAAACCGCATCAAAATCCGTTGCGTAGTTTTAAAGATTTAAGCATACATAGGGACAGAGAAAGTGACTTTGTTTTATACTATGTAGTATGAGAAAGTTTGTAAGTATGGATGGATGGATGTTTGTTACTCTTTCACGCCGGAACGGCTGAACGGATCTGGATGAAACTTGGCAGAGAGATAGATTATAGTCTGGAATAACACATAGGCCCATTTTTATCCCGTGCGAATACCGGGATTTGAAACTTCGCGGGTGAAACCGCAGGGCGCTACTAGTAAAAATATAAATTCAATTATCGGGTTGGAATAATAATACACTGAGATATCATAACAGAAATTAGTGCGGAATAAAATATATTTTGCTATCTTGCAGGATGAGCAGAGCAGTTGAGTACCGAAGCTTGCTCTCGCTAAAACACAGATAAATTGCATACACGCATGTGCACATAATATTATGATTTACGATCCACGTGCGCAGTTCACTGTGTCGTACAATGTCAAGGCGCGGCGTAGCGGCCGGTTATGCAACACCATTGTAAAATTGACATAAATGTGTTTATTGCCGCACGAGTTATCGACAACCGCAGGTAACAGCTCCATAGATACTATAACACATCTCGTTACTAACTCATTAGCCAGTCACACGTTCACCTCATGATAATTATATAGAAACTGGTTTGTTTTATTTTAAATAAATATCACGGACTCACGGTTGTTGTGTTCTGGATAGAAGTTGACATATCTGTGGCCGAGTGACGCTAGAGCCATATTTAAAGGCACAAACAACTAGCACGATGTGTATTGCGTAGTAGAAAAGGCCGGGTGTTGTTGTCACACGCCTACACGCTCACGCGACGCTGTGTGAAAAACAATTGAATTCTTGGTAATAATTTAGCAGTTCTATCTGCTAGCCTATTGGCCTGACACCTGCCAATTACTTTGCAAATCTCTGAACTATTTATGAATGATTGAGCACCGGTGGTCTAGTGGGAGTGACCCCGCCTTCCGATCGTAAGATCGCAGGTTCGAATCCGGTCGTGCACCAATGGATTTTTCTATCGAAAAATGTATGTGCGCAGTGCTCTTAAACGGTGAAGGAAAACATCGTGAGGAAACCAGTTAGTATTCTAACAGCGGCGATGGGCTTGCAACCTGTCACTTATGGAATACTAACTACTGCAAAATGTGGGTATGTGCCAAATGTAATGTTTGGACGTACCTCTGACTACCCCCCTTAGACATCCTCAAAGAATCTTGAATTAGTACCTACTTGGTACTGGGAGATCTGAAGGGATATCTACCGTGCCTGGGGATCAAAGTCGTGAAGCTGTTTGTTGAATTTATATCTTTCAAAATGTTGAAATTTACGAGCTAGATCTACATTAGCACTAGTCTTCGCCATAACGAAACATTATATTTCATCAAATCCTCCAGATCAAAAGCTTAGGTACACCTATAATGATTTTTCGGTATTCAAAAACTTCTATACGTTCTTATTATTGCCTTCTGTCATGTAATTTATGTGTGTCGGTCGGTATGTAAACAACATATGACGTCACATTTTATCGGTATGTTTTCCAACCATTAAAACTTTGGTTTACACGCCGATTTTCTGAATGACACAGAAGCCGTTTACAAAATAACATTTAGCAAATATCTATTGTATTCTCGTGTTGGCAAGCCCACGCGTGGAGTAAATTTTATGTAATCTGTGAATAGATGTAACCTTGTACACGTTATTGACGGCCACACGCTTGGCTGTGTGGTGGGCGGACCGGAGTCACTCGTACTCACTGTTACACATTGCATAACACCTATTTCAATGATAGAGCAATTACAAGTATTCCTTCATGAGACGAGTCATAAGCTAGGTGAAAATATTTTTCCGAATTTTATGAGTGCTACGAAAGTGCTACGAGTGCTACGATAATTCGTAGCACTAGCATGTAGAGAAAACAATTCAGATTTCTGATAGTTCTAAGAATCCATAGAGCTAGCAAATGAATAACGCACACGGTTTATTATTATAGCTCTCAGTATAGATGGCATATGGCCATGAAATGAAATGATACGTTTGTGGAGCGACTAGATTATAATTTAATAATAAGTACGAGTATAACGCAATAAAAACATTATACGTCTTTGTTTATCGCTTAAAGTATACAGAGAGAAGGTGAAGAATGGATAACAAACATTAGAAAATCATCATTTAGGTAGAACATTCAACATGGTAACTTTTCTAAATTTTAAAACTGTTTATCTTTGGCTTTATTCATAGTTGTAATTTTAGTACAAACTACATACTTTTAAATGTGAACAAATATGAAACATGCTAGTTTCACTAACAAAACTCAGTTAGTCAAATAACATATTTATTTACAAAAAATACATACATAACTTCATAGATATATTCTCAAAATCATGTAAAAAGCAGGTTTATACTACACCTGCTTGGAAAGTACCTTGATACTTTATCAAATTTACGGTAGAAAGTACGTCATTGCATATCGAACAAATATGCGGGGAGAAAACGCATCTGAGCGGGAGAGAAAAGTGTATGAAAATCCATTTCTTACGTGGTTTTTCTTTTTTAAT
Organism: Plemyria rubiginata; assembly: GCA_963576535.1. Lineage (NCBI taxonomy): Eukaryota > Metazoa > Arthropoda > Insecta > Lepidoptera > Geometridae > Plemyria > Plemyria rubiginata. The sequence continues at coordinate 6,377,417 of OY754908.1, read as the reverse complement.
TTTGGGTAAGACTATGCGCTGGTAACCTAAATATCAAAAGCCAAAAAGTTTTTACAGTGAGTTTTTATCTCCAAGTTCGCAAAATGACACTGGCCACTAGCTGTGTGTTGGATGGTGTCGGGCTGGCAGTGCGACCCTGCGGCGGTAGGATAAACAATTTGAAAAAAGAACATGTGTAAATTGCAGACGCCATTGGCGCCATTTTCAATTTGTGTGTTGTTTGAGGATTCAGTTTTAGTTTTTTTATTTTCCTCGTAGGTGTAGTATAAAGCACTATGATCCCGATCTCGGGTGTCTTAAAGCCCTCGCCTACGGCTCGGGCTTCAAACGACACCCTCGACGGTAATCGGTCACTTTCTCCTCTCGGTGAACAATGTACTATTGCACGATATCAGGATAGACGGTCACGTCCTGACACAAAGTGTCGTACCACCTGGTATCGGTATTATCTAAGCTTGCAGCGGTGTTTGCCACCCACGCAAGCGTTCGACTTTGCTCTCCGAGTATTATTGGTACAGCAAAACACAATAGTATGTCCCAGACACTGTGTCGCCGGACTACATAGGTAATCACGTTACGTGTTGCCAACTGTTCAAACTTTTTAGCACAGTGCTGGCCAAAACTGACGCATATACTTACTCATGTACGTACATACAACCAATCAATCAACGCTTTCAGTTTCAAGACCAAGATCTAAAATAAACTCGTTGAGAAATCTTGACACTTCAGTCAACTTGCCTTTAAACGGAAATGTACTGGACTGGATACTCTTTGTTCAGATCCGCAATCGCAGCCTTGCTTTACGTGTTGGTTGGCAAAACTATAATTCACTTAAACTATACATATTCAAATATGATTACGGACAAGGTAAATGCAAAATACGGAATTAAGTTTTTTTCACTGATCAGATTCCGGGCAAGGTAAACGAAAAAAATAGGTTTTTTGCACTGATAAATAGATTTTCCCCGTTGGGTTTAATGGGCAGCGACCGGGTTGAGGCCGGCCGGCGGGTGCCTCCTCGGATTATCGTCCCTGAGGTCGGCGACCTGCCCACATGTGATCCTCGCGGAACCTGTTCCTGCGCACCACTTACGCCAACCGGCCGCGCCGGCCCAGCGCCATCTCTCTACCTGCCCGATCCATATTATATCACGCATCCCATCCACACGTCGCGTTCATCATTTGCTCAACGCCGTGCCGTTTATAACCTGAGTTAGTTAGCAACCGATGCATACAGCAGTATTTATAATGTAGGTGCAAACCTCTTGTTACCGAGCGTAGGTGCCTGACGTCAGCTCGCAAACCTTGGCTGAGGACACAGCTATTAGAGCGAAGCGAGGCCTTGCCAGCACTCTGCCTACATGCAATGCAAATATGTGCAAGTTCATTTTGTATATCCGCATCCAAACTCTAATTGTACCCAGATCTAGCCAGCTGGTTTCTAGCACAAACGGCCGAATACTCAAACGCAACTCAGATTTAAGCACGTCTCATATGACGAGTTTTTGACGGAATTTCATTAAAAACTGTCAAAAAACCACGACTTGAGACGTGTTCAAATCTGAGCTGCGTTTGAGTATTCGGCCGTAAGCAAACTTTCCACTGTGACATTTAAATCGCCTCGTTGATAGTCATAAAGCACACAATGCACGTGCATCGATGTAATTAGCGGTGGCCAGTCTTTGCAATAATATGTTAGGCGCGGTAATATTTCCCAGGAGCCCTTTGTTCTGCGTAAAAGTGCAAAGCAATAATACTACAGTAATGCCGGACTATGCTTTTCGGGTCGTGATGTGAGCAGCCTACCGGCCCGCAGGCCGCCGCAACCGTCGTCGCAACGATGACCGTTCCTTCAATAATTCTTTCCAAGAACGAGTTGCCTACCATGTCGGCCGGCTCGCCACAACTACTGCAACGCAATTCGCAGCTATTATTAGTTGCGTCCATTATAAATGCATTTGATGACATCTTATTACACAAATATGCACTGATTTCTGTTATATTTTGAATGTCCAAAGTATGTTTGAAATATGAATCGGAATGGGCGTCAGATAGGTGATGGACATAAAACAACAGATAACGCCTGACGTTTGTTATCAGCATCGTCATAATATCGAGTTCATGCCTACTGCTACAAGGCGAGTGTTACATTCTTGGAGCTAATACACTGATGCCAGCCTAACAATACTATGAGTTGCATCACGGCGGCACGGCTCATGCGTACCGTACCTACTTAGAGCGCAGGCACTTGCATAATCTACTTTGCCAATACGTCGTTTATTACTCACTTGGCAACAGTTATATCAGTACAATGTATATGTTGCTCTTTTAAAAGCCAGCAGCAAGCACAAAATGTGAAGGTGAACGTTTTTATTTCCATAAACGACGATAAAGTACGATATTTAAACTGATTTGAACGCGGATTTCAAGTATAAATATTACGTTCTGTCACAAACCAACCTTGCATTACCATATTATTACGGAAATGTCACCACACGGCCGTTGCTGAGTGCATTTACCGTGAAAATCAGTACCGAGACATATTGCTGATAAGGTGAATCGAGAGATTGCGGCGCATGCAACATTTAAAACCGCACGAGTGGCATTTTATCGTGGCCACGTGTAACTTCTAACAGGACACGTAATAGATCTCCATGGCAATAGCTAGATGCCTGCTGTGTAGTGGTACTCAATGAGCGGAAAGCTACCTTAAGTTTTAGCGGAACAAAGCGATGTGTGTAAGTCCGGATAGCGGTGAAATAGATCATGCTTCAGCAACCATAGGCTGGGCGGGGAATATTTCCGTTAAACTCTAAGGTAAAATGGCTTCACGCCACTTAACAAATCTAACTGGTTCTTATACCTACTATATAAATATCTTTCTCCAGATATGTTGCTGCATATTTTATCAATCAAATCAGTTATCATAATTAGTTCGTTTGAACAATGCCACCGCTGCCGATTGCGTTTATAAACAAGAGTATTGTTTAGACAAGACAATTCAACAGCAGAGCTGTGGTGCGTTTATCACAATAACGTATTTTGTTTATACTCCTAATTATAGATAATAATTTTAGTATTACCAGTAATTATCTGTTTATTTTCCTGATAATTTCCCATGATGCTACATAGGTATCACTATCACTACATAGTATAAAACAAAGTCGCTTACTCTGTCCCTATGTCCCCATGTCCCTTTGTATGCTTAAATCTTTAAAACTACGCAACGGATTTTGATGCGGTTTTTTTTAATAGATAGATTGATTCAAGAGGAAGGTTTATATGTATAATACATGCATAATATGTGGTATGCAGGGGCACGCGGGCGGGTCGCTAGTTCATAATAAAAATACAACATTAAAATCTTAGATATCTAACAGGGCAGTAAAGACCAAAAATGAATCCATTAATAAAGTTGATCAGTGACATTGTGCCAGAAACAAGTACGTGTTATACGAAGGCCATCGCTCACCGCTGATAAAGTCGGCAAACGCTATCTGCGAGGTGGCACAGAGACTTCCGCGTACTCACAGTCACTGTAATTACAGTACGTTCCTACTTGTCGGTATCGCGTCAGTGGCTGGTTTCATAGATTAAGATGTTATTGAAATGGTAACATAAGACATCTTCTGAAGCCATCAAAAACTGAAAAAAGTCGGAGCTGTAAGTCCTAGTAGAAACAGCAATTCGGGATATTTCGTGAATGTAAAACAAGATTCGGACATTGAAATACAGTAACTCATACGGACGATTTTGCATTTCATAATCACTTTCCGACTAAGTTCTTATTGCTTCATGCATACCAAAGTTAGTAAATTGTTATACGGATTCGTGATTTATCTCTAAAATAAAGCGATATCATAAAGTATCGATTCTGCGGTTTGGCGATAATCTAAGAGCACTAACTCACGTGAGTTAAGAAATATAGAGCTTATTGCGCGTGGGCAACGTGACTACTAAACAGATACAACTCACACCGATCTCATCGCATTCATATTATGCGAGAACCAAAATAATTACCTAACTACCTATGAACAGCTTACTAGACCTGTTCAAAGTTTCTTTTCAAAGATAATGTTCCGTTATTTTTCCAGTTGTAAAAAAATATGCCAAAATGATATTTTATTTACGCGCGTGTATACGTTTCGCCTCAAGGTTTATGTTGTATTATGATAGCGGTAAGTTTCAACGCAAATAATGGCACGACCTTCGGGTTTCTATTTTAAAACGCGGAAGGCACCGCGGCGCTAGAAGCGTAGAGCGCTCTTCGCGCTGAACAGTTACTCCATTTAGTATTTAGGCGTGTAAATAGCAACTGTGGAAGAGGGCTGTCGTTCACCGTTTAGATGGAACCTGCCCCGGCGCGCGGCTAGCTTCGCCACTCGACTAAAACATGTATTATGACCTCCATCCGCTCGTCAACTAGGTACTACGATTTAATAAGCTGTATAATTATAAACGTTTGATGATCCTTTGAGCCGGATAGCAACCGGCTATCGACTCCACGTGAATTATCTACCTGTTATTTACGAATGCTTGTTATTTACTATTGCTATTGTGACACTAAAATAACTTTGCAATTATCAAGGAAACTGTCTATAATACGTGATCTATTGTCGGCATTGCTAGTACGTTGTAGTGTATGGTGTGTGGGTAACGGGTCGCTGCACCGTGGTCGGTGATCCGGCGACCCCTCGAGCCGAGCAACATGCGGAGGGCCTGGCGAATGGGTCAGCAAGCACTAAAGCACGCTGGCCGCATTATCAACCAATATAATTACGCGTCAATTTACGCGTTACGCAATTCAAAACGATCGATAACAACAGACTTATTATCGCGGACCGGAACGTGTAGCGTGATTGTTATCTAACATTAAATTACGTCACATTGTTTTAATATTTACCACACTTCCTCATTTTTTGTTGCTATACAATTAATTTAAATATTTCAATATAACAACAGTTACAACTTTGAGGCACTTGTATTACTAAAAATCCTTAAATGTGTGTGACGCAGTCATTGTACCGTAATGGCTGAACAGATTGATAAAATTGAAATTATTCGTGACCTAGAATGGCCACATATCTGCTACTTTTTAACAGGGGTAGTGGTGGTAATAAGCGAACAAAACCGCGGGAGCATGTAACCTATAAAAGAACCTACTTATTGAGTGGCATCAAAAAAGAGGACACGAGACTCTGAGAGCGATTACAGTATCAATGTGTGTCGCAAATGTAGGTCGCACAGTGTCAAACACTTGATAGGAACGAACGGTCTCCTGCTTCTAATAATTATTAGAAGAATGTGGTGACTTCCTCTAGGATTTTAATAAGCTAACAACTCTAACAAGCCAGAGCGTGTCCCCCGCTTTCGTTAAAAACGGGTTGGTCATCTAAAATAAACTCTAGATATTTGCAAATGATCCATCTAGATATCTCTACTAGACCATCTGCAAACGTCTGCAGATAGCTCAACTGCTTCATGTTTGATAATGAAAATGTACAGTTAGCAGCAAACAATCAGCGAACATTGATGTAAAATGAAACGCAGACGTGACAGTTTTTTTGCTCGTATTTAGACGTATTTTTATACACTTCCATCCATGGCTTTGTTCTCAAATTACAACGAAAATCAAGAGTCACGAGATGTCAAGCAGATTATTATTGAATTTATTTGAAATCAGATTTATACCCTCAAAACTAACTAAATTTTATTTGAGTATAAGCTACTATAAGTCTACTTTATATCATTAGATTGTAGTCTTTTGTATGGACTAGTTAAATATTAGAGTTTCGCTAAGCAGTATTGATCAAATGCACAACTAGGGCAATGTACTTACCTATCATCCAACTAAGAATGTAATATCATACTCAAGGATAGCGTTGTGCAACAAGCAAAATAGGTTAAACTCGTATCGTATGCCTAATGCATGTAAAGGTACTCGTAGCCACGGATGACCTACTTGCCTCGGAGTAGGCACTTCTTGTAATGTCACTAGTATCTTTCAAAACCGAGTGGTGAAAGGAATTTAAGTGCACCTCAAGAGGCTCCTTTCGAGCACTTGACACAATGTTATAAGTCCTGCTGGTTTTCTCGTGGTTTTCACCGTTTGAGAGACTGGCATTGTGCACATAATTTTTTAAACAGAAAAACTTATTGGTGCACGACTGGTCTTGAACCCACGACCTTAGGATCGGAAGGCGGGCTGCTACCACTAGACCACCAATGTTCTTACCTAGCACTAACTTAGTTACTTAGTAGGTAGTAGGTAGTTATGCACCTACATTGACTGCAACTGGTTTGATTCTTGCTAGTTTAAAAACGAATCTTCATATTTGTACATTTTAGTAAACTAATTACATTAAGTAGTTGGTGCAAAACATCGAGCCATCCATCTATCGATATTTTCATAATTCACTTACCTACTAGGTTTGAAAAATAAAGCATAGACAAAACGAAATCTTTTGTCTCAGGCTAGAGAACTGTACGAACTTCACAGTTGTTGTCGTTCTGTCTCTTTCTACAGGTCATAGCCCTCACAACACTCATGTACCTCGTTCTAATAACCCTCTGTAGTAGGTTATTTTATCGTTGCTGCAAATAAAACTCTATGTTCCAATTTTAAACATTATTTAAAACCGCAACGGAAAAAACCCATTGTAGTTTTATCATTATTAATACCTACCTACTGCGTTTATAAATAAAAAATACTTACGACATGTGTTATTCCGTTACCTTACCATATAAAAGTAATAATATTTTGATGCCTTATTTTGAAACCCTAACCTAACACATGTTTAGTTTTTATGTAAAAATACAAAGCATTTTTAGAAAAATCGGCCAGAGCATCAAGAATACTTTTTAAAGTTCACGTACCCCTATCCTGACGGCCTTGGTGCGGTCAAAAGCACCGTCCGAGGAGACATTGACCAGCATGGAGCATAGGACGGCATGCGGCACCAGATGCGTTACGGTCATTATGGGTATGTAACCACATTGGGCAATTTTTTCTACTACCTTGCACAATTAATATGAACAAAAGAAGCACTATAGTTACCGTTTTGCGTGTCACACGACAAACTGCGGGTGGCAAATGTGGCAATGGCAATTTTATTAAAGCTTTGAGTGTTTTACCAATTTTTGAATATATTTATTAGGAAAAGACGATTATTTCCTGATAAAATTTCAGATTCATGTTTGTTTAAAAATTGCATGAAACAAAAGCTTTTGTTTTCAAACAAATTCATTTTTCGCAGTCCTCTTTTGTTTATTTATGAGCGTGTAAACAGCTTATGAATAGCTAAGCATTTTATTACGCAAGAGAAAAGTGATATTGGCAGCAGTTTTTCTTGATATTATTATAAACGCATCGCGTAATCGTCGCTGGTTAGATAGAAGGAGGCAATGCGTTTTTTTAACCGGCATTGGCAGGGCAATGACACCGAGCCCGGTTCACTGCCCGTTCTTGACAGTTCAACTGTTTACATATAAAAGTAGAGGATCTTTTGCTATTCACTTCAGATCGCTCCAAATTAAGACTGTATTGACGTCGCATAAGGTACCGTGACACGGATTAAGTATCTGTATAAGTTATCGATGCAAGTACCCATTCGAAACGGTTCTATGCGTTTTCGATTCCATTGACAACACAATATCGTATTCAACTATTCTTTGGGCTTGTGGATAATTTCAGTCTGAATAAAATATCTGTCTGACTGAATTGAATTGGATACGAGTACCTAACTAGTTATCAAAAAGGTATTGCCAAGTGAGTATCGCAGACTGGAACAATGGTAGTGACGAGTTCATCAGTCGCGATAATGAGTAGTCCCGTGGGTTCAATAAACTCCCCGTTTCACAAAATCATGTTTATTGCAATGTCAGACACAGAAAGTGTAACGGCGAATTCCTCGTGTGCCTCGTTTATTACAATTAATTCAAGATCTCTTTTGCACGCGTTGAGACATTGCCAAACTACGTAACATCATAGCGTTTAAATTCTACTCGTATTTATCTGTCTGTCAAACCCCTTATTGTGTCCCAGCTCTCTTATGCTCGGAAATATAAGTATTCGGCTATAAAATCTAAATTTCCAACGTTGAGTGAGAGAGACGCCTGAAACCAGTAAATTTATCCTGGCGGGGGGGCAGAAAGAAAAAGTGAAATTGTAACAAGTTGGAACCTGTAGAGGTCGGTGACCAAGAGCCGGCGTTCCACCCCGGCTCCACAGCGAATGGCGACTTGACTGCCCCACGCGTGACGCGACTGATTCGTCATCTAACCTAACCACCTTCCAAGACCGTTGCCGTCAGCCACTCGAGCCAATGACTTATAGTAATGGAACTCACTTTGTGATTGCCAGCGTCATATCAAACATTAATTCATTTAGTTGCAAGACAAAATAATCTGCACGCATATGCAACGTAATAGTCGGCGCGGCGGTGCGGGTGACGTACTTTCACAAACACGTCATTTTACTTGCCTAGTAGGCAGTAGTGACGCGAGTTACCTTTTACTCGTCGCGTGAATTGCTCTAGAACTCTACTTCTATTATCTTATAGTGTAGCTATAGTATTCGATCCCCGACCTTACTTACTAAGAAAAGAACTCTACCAGACTTTCTTATGGCGTTTTTCTTAGCATAGCTGTACCTAACCTTCCCGGTAACAGTTTTTCTGTCTTTTAGTCCGGTTAGTACGTGACCATAAACTCCTAGGCCCCGTCTACCTACAACTACTACAGCTACTTGTATGTAGAACCTTTTTTTTGCTTGAGGGAATCCTGTATATTACTTCGATTGCACGCATGTTGTAGTAAAGAAAATAACAAACAATAGCCAACGCAGCTAACTTCGCACAGCAAGATGAGGCGAACGAACGCTGCCTAGTTTCTTTACACTACCCACCGGGTATTTTTCATGTGTTAAGTCTACATTGTGGGTTGTTTGTGTGAGTCAGCGGCGCGGCTGTAACGCTAAGAGAAAAACGTCAAGTGATGAGGGTGAACCGCGCCGCCAGGCAGGGGAGCGTTCGTCGCCCGGAATCAGACTTCGATAAGTTCCGGACCTGGGTTCATTGCATTTTATAAGAAGCCACCTGTGGATGCTTAGGTATGAAATGAAGTTAAATTTAAGAGAAAGTTAAATCGGCTTGTTTAACCTATTATTTACAATATTTATTGTAAATCATAGGTTAAATTGTTTTGAATAAAATGGTTAGTTTAAATTTTCAGTCTTCAAAATTCTTATTTCCGTCTTCAAAATACGAAAACGAAATAACTGAAAGGAATCGTTTCATTGAGAATCTCATCAGGAGGCTAAGTTAATGGCATTTTACAAACATTGAGGTGCGAGGGGTTGATCTATCAAAGGTTCAGTGACCTACAGAGTCCCTTGGCTTCATGGGGTGCACGCCGCATGGCGCATTTGCCGCCCTCTCGCTCGCTCGATGCATCATGCTATCTCATCAATTTCTTTGTTTGACAAGCGTAGTGTAAGCGTAACATTCGTCGATTGATATAAAACACTTAATACCACCACGTAAAAAACCTTTATGTAAGTAAATATGTAAATACATAGGTTTCTACGGGCGTTCCATATCTCTTCCGGACGGAAGGCTAATCCAAGCAACACTCAGCTCACCACTGGGATTCTTTGTTTGTAAATAAGTTGCCAGTTGACAAAGCATGTTTTGAAACATGGACGCCGCGGCTGGACGCGTGTACTTCTACCTCTCTCATTCTACAATCTACATCTGTTGCCATAAATTTTGTATACCTACCTACAACCTACCCTACAACTACAAACTCAATAATTTAATTGCTTGGATTCTAGTTAAAGAATTGACACTAAAAAACTTTGAAACTGTCATTGTTACGATTTTCACTTGTAACGGAAATTGATATATCCGGAAACAATCAAACTCATAAAATAATGGTAAATATCGCGTTACATATGAAAATTAATTAAATATTATTTTTGGAAATCAAAAGTCAAAACTAATGCAAATTCATCCTAAGTCCACTGTTTTTAGAATTAGTTGATTAATGACCGGTTGGTACCTAGTTAATTAGTAGTCAAACATTGGCATACTAAGATATCTCTAACTAAAGTGCGCATAAAAGTACCGGCCAGTCGTGGCTTCCTCGTTCTTTCTTAGCGCTAGATGAAAACAACTTATCCGGCAACGCTTGTGTGAGTGAGGAATATTGTATGTGTGAATAAGTAAGGTCATGCGGGCGAAACCGACATATCATGTGCTCTCATGGGCAAAAGAGAGACGCAATGAAAACAAATCAATATCATCTCGACACGGTTTGCGGTAGAGCGAGATAGCGCAACAACAAACCGGCACTTTGTGCCGGTCCGTTTTTAAAACATGTTCTACATTCGACTATGAACTTTTAGGGCCTACGCCATAGACACAATTTTGTTTACACTGTACCTGTTTACATATTTGAACGAAGACCGCTCCGGTTAGGTTGGGTTGGTTGTACAGTCTTTGATACTTATGTTGGCAGGTATGAAAAGGTTATACATATTGCCCTGTAAAATGCTCGCTACGTGTACTATGATGAACCACCCTACCTTAGACTCGTTTTGCTTTTTCATTGATAATATACCTATTTGGTTTTCATTGATACCTATAAATGATTGAAATAATTCGTTAATTACCTCCGCAAGTTATTGATTGATATACCTAACTTTATTTGGTTTGGTTGGTATAGTAGATTTCTTTGACGTCCTCATAACCCTGCTGTACCTCCTACCTAGTGTTTTGTAGGTTTGTACTTTTGTGCAACGGCAACCCCATCTGATTAATTATTATTCAATTATTTAATTATTTTGAAACAAGGAATTTCATCAGATTATTTCAATTCGAAACAATACTACACTGCAGTGTAACAAAACAATTCAAATTACCAAGTCCCCTTCCCTCTCTATCGTACCTTATTTCCTTGTCAGTATCCCCCACTGCGACACGTGTGGACTCCCATTGCCCCCCTCTGCACAAACTAACCCATTTCTATTTAGGAGGTACCTTACCTACCTGCTACAAAAACAATTGCCATGGTAAAAGTTACTTATTATGCATGATTTCATAATTCTAGGCTTCTGGTACATAAGTATAACATTTATGTTGCAGAAAAGCCCATGTTAGATGCATAGGAAAGTGAATGTATGCAAAGCAAATACAACTCAACGTCCGTTTTTTGTCATAATACAATATAATACAAACGCGTTAGTGTTCTATTATATAATATCTAAAACTCATTAGCTACGTACGTACATTACTAATTGCAGTTCCCTATCTTGTTGATGACTTGACTCCGTACAGTACATTAGTATTAGTATTCTATGTGTATTCCCGAATGCACAAATAACTGCTGCACACTGGCACGAAGCGACTGCATTGCACACAGAGCCAGAAACCGGCACGTGTAAGCTGTCTATAGCTACAGCACACCCACTCAGCCAAGCACAAAGAGGCATATTCACTAGTACCGAGTTATATTTGTAGGATCGCTGCAATTTACGGACCTATTCAGTTGACATTATAATTCGTTCACATGCATATCGAAATGCTGCAAGACGTTAGAGGTAAACACACAAAGATAAGTTTAGTTTGACAAATAATTGTGTTTCCAACCATTGGGTTCTCTTTGTCATCAAGCCTTTGTTTTTGTTTAGTCAGGTATGTAATATTTTTTAATAATAATCGGAACCGTCCGATTCGTTGCCGGCGAATATCGCGCATAGCGACGCTACGCATACGAACCTACATAGGTAGAGTACATTGATAAAGTTTATAGAAGGCAGAATGTAGGTCAACGGTGCAGTGGAGGGAGGGGAAACCCCCCATCCGACGCGAGTCTACGTCTCTCTCCATCCTCCCTGAATAAAAGGCATAGCGAATTAACGCATCAGATATGTTTCATAACTGAAGTTAAAAATATGCTAAGGAAGGATTTCATTCAAAAGTACTCATTTTTACTTAAAGCTTATTTAAAGTGGATGGTAATGGCAGTTAATCCTGTGAGGCTAAATAAAAAATACTATTATATGTATAAAATGGTACATAAAAGTTAGGTACTTAAGTAGGTACCTACTAACTTAAATAAAATTTAAAAAATCGCTCAATAATTGCAAACTGGAAGTCCTTTCCGTGCCACCAACCACAATGGTTTCGTTTTCAGAATACCTACTTAAACAGTTCAGTTTTGGAAAAACGGAACATTTATGGTGTCATTCTGACACCGCTCTCATAGTTGAATTCAAATTCCTTGGTTGAAGCGTTGCCTCAGCGTTGTCTCAGGTTTTAAATGTTAAATATGTACGAAATATGAAAATAAAATTATTAAATGTTCCTTATGTTTAATTTAAAAACTTTGTTGAAAAACATTGAATTGTCACCTTACCACACCACTTGACCACACAGACATCAGTATGTGTCAATTGGTAAAAACCAAAGGTAACCTTAATAAAAATGACTTTAAAATCCGAAAAAATGGAAGCCTAATATTAGTTATCGTTTAATTTAACTAGCTAAATAGAATCTATTTCGACTTCAGCATTTTTGACTTGCATCTCGGCCAACTCTTCAATTTTTCCGCGAGCGAAGCACTCAGCTACATTGCCGCAGTGTCGATCGATGTTTCCAAGCAGAATGAAGGACACCGTACTCCGAAGGGACAAGTTCGCTAAGGTCAAGTAAAGCCTTTCACAACACAATAGCCACTATTACTAATTAAATTTTCCAATCTGTAATGAACTCGCAGTTTCTAGAAATACACGTAACAGCCAAGAGTGAAGGAAGTGATTTTATATTTTCCTGGATACCCTAGCTAGGTACAAAATAATCTTTGAATTTCATGGCGTCACGTCCCGTTTAACCACAGTGATTCATTTAAAATCAAGGTTTTCTAATTCATATTTTACTGCTCCTGTTATTGCGATGACAAATAATTTATTGTAAAATGCACACGCTTCCAATCAAGAGCAACTACCGCAGCACACCTTAGTAGTTACTGATCGCACAAAACAAAACCGTTATGGCGCGTCGAAGACTTCTACGACGCGCTGCGCAGGGCGTGACGTGTATTATAGGTTTGACACGTTTGGCATCCGTTGATCACTATGAAACCCGGAAAACAAAATGTGATTTACCGTCTCCTTCAGATAAGGATTTGTGCAAAAAAGCTATCCACGTGTGCTGCAATTAAATTTTACGAGATGTGGCCCTCGACTAAGACAAAGGAACTCAACCTTCGCGGATCACCCTTGGCCGTGGTGCTGCGACCTAGTTCGCGGCCTCTATTCCCCCTCCCCACCAACACCCGCTACCTCGTTTTCCCGTGACCTGACCTCCTTCGAAATGCACTTGATATAGGTACCTACCTAAAGCCTCGGTTTTCAGGCACGATGCTAGAGGCATCCGCAATCGATAAAATCTGTTAACAAAGCAATACAAGTACATACACCTCTTTTACCCCACAGTCTGAAATTTCAAGATGCTAGTGATGGCATGACAAGGTTTAACCAGCGAAAACAGCTAATATTAGCCCAGCCTCGGGTGACGAGCAGAGAATATAAACACCTCACAGATGTGTGCGCCTCAGCTTTGAAATGATGTGGCATTGAGCAGAAGGTCAATGCAGAATCTTTGGCAACCGCACCTAACGAAGCGCGACGGTGATCTGCCTAATGCATTTACCCTGTTTTGTTATGTTCCTTTACCTCTCTATCTTAGTGACAGATATCTTAATATACAATATACCTACACCAGGTAAAACTTATTACTAAAGACATTTCAGCTAGTGGAACGAAACTGTTGAATTATATTTCAACAGTTTTGATTATAAATGGACCCCACGCTACGTCGATGCATTTTTCGTGTCAGGAAGAAAGCTAGGACGTTGGCACGTTCTATCGAATACCTTTACTTTAAATATATGGTTAAACGTACCTGTCTGTAGATGGTACAACAGTAGAGTCGTCAGTTCAGAGGGATGACGTAGAGTAAAATAACAATATTTTTAAAATTATCGGTAAACTGAATAAAAAATTCTACTTATGTTTGATATTGACCATTTTCTTTTTGCTTGTTTTAGATGAACAGTCTCGTGTTCGAATGCACTTGGAGAGGATGCGGATACAACACCAACACGTGCTCATCAATTGAAGCACACATAAGAAACACTCACTTGGGGTAAGTCCCAAAATATGACTCACGAGAAACGTTTCGTCTCGTACTTGTGCGGGGTCGTTTTTCTGCGGTTATACATTTTACTTGTATTAGAATGGCGATAAACATCACTACATAGTATAAAACAAAGTAGCTTTCTCTGTCCCTATGTCCCCTTGTCCCTTTGTATGCTTAAATCATTAAAACTACGCGACGGATTTTGATGCAGTTTTTTTAATAGATAGAGTGATTCAAGAGGAAGGTTTATATGTATAATACATGCATGATATGTGCACCCGTGCGAAGCAGGGGCGCGCGGGTGGGTCGCTAGTGTCATAATAATATGGAGATCACGGATGTTAGTAGATAACTCGACAAATAGCGTAGGTACCTAGTGCATTGGTCACGTGTACTCTTGCCACGTGTGAGTGGGGCGACACGTGTAAGTGCACCTACCAACAACAATAATTGCGCAATGGCAGCCAGCTGGCAAGGTTGCAGCTCCGTGCACTGCAAACATCTAATTTCCTGTATCAATAAAGAAAGTTATTGTTATAGCTAACTGTTTTATGGTGGCAGCCTGTTGCTTGATGCCGAAATCACTAGAATTCGTGTAAAATACAACGTTATGCGACGGAAGCTAACGCTATTTATTCTAAGAAACGTTTGGACTATATGCAACGCTAACGTTTTATGATTGAGTTTAGTGCGTTTATATAAAGTGTTAGAAATGCACCTATTGCAATATACCTAAACAAATCATGTGCATATGCCAATTTGTGAAGAAAACGGAGTGAAATAAAATAGTTACTACCTATCAAGGGCAATCAAAATCAAGAGCGACCTTAACTCGGTTGGTAATTGTCGCAGAAATTAAATGTAAGGTTGGTATTTATAGGGAATGTTGGTAGTTAGAACGCTGAAAGGCCGGCCCTTGTGACCCGGAAGCGGGCTCGCAAGTCGCGACAAGGTTGCAGCACGCGCGGGTGGCTCGGTCCCCGCGCTGACGACGCCACAAGGCCACGCTCCGCACTCCGGCCGGCTTACGTAACTCTGCCCTACAGTCTTTTAATATCGATGATGAACCATACAAGCATTTACTAAATAATAAACGGGAGAGAAGGCTAACGTGACCATATAACCTGCAGTCGCCTCACTTGATATATAAAATAGTATCACAATTTCTGGACACTTTTTTACTTTCTACCTCTCCAGATACAATTAACTCCATAAATGCGTTTGTTTAGGATCCTGACATTAAACAGTTGGGTTTTTATTCATCACGCAATGTGGACTGGTGGAAGGCCAGATGTCCTTTTCAGTTTGGTTACTATGCAATATGTGAAATGGAAAACCTAACTGTACAATATGGTTATCCATCAGACTACCCTATTCAGACTTACATTTACAAGTACGTTTGTTTATTCCCATGCCTCTCTTGGATTGGTACTTGTGAATGGTACCCTCAGCAAGTCAACACGATTCATGGACTGACTAGAACCCTGTTTTTTTCATTTTAAAACAACCTCAGGAATCCAACAATAAAATAGTTCAGTAGGTGGATTCAATTACGCAGTAGAGAGATACGGAAGCATAAATAAAGTTGATACGCATTCAATGATCAATTGCTCAACAATAAACCGGGTTGAAGGGATCAAGTTTGTTCGATGAATAAGACCTGTACCTACGTACAAATTGTTTTCACACTTTACGACTACGACGTCCGCAAGTCCGAAAACCAAACGACAACGAAGACAAAAGGAAGAGACCAAGAAAGATTCGGTTATATGAAGAGTTTGTATTGTTTCAGGCCTAAGAAAGAGGGTGACAGTGACCATGAGGAAGAGTTTTACTACACAGAGCGCGAGGTTATGGCCCCAGCGCCTCCGCCCACGCTGTCCCACCGAGACATGTGTCGTCCGCCTCACGAGGACCCTGAGTACCAGCGACAGCTCGTTGGCTCCTACAGGTAACTTACCACCGCTTCATGTTCTACCTTGTTTTGAAAGAATACCCAGTTCCTAGGAACAAGAATAATTATTCATCATCATCTTGCTCTTAACGCACATTATGTGGGATTGGCATGACACCATATTTCCTCTTTTTGCATCTAGCCATATTCTTATCTTCACACATCTTTCTGACATAATATGATAGATATTATTAATTATTTAACAGGCAAGGGCTGCTTATGCAAAACGGAACAGCGAGGCCAATAAGCATTCCTGTATCGCATTCCTGGACAACTTCACATTCACCGGTAAGTGCCTGGTCCACAAATGTTTAGATATCTGTGGCTGATCTGATAATTACTTAACCAATCAGTTTACTGTATGAAAATCATAAGAATTGGTATATTTTTCAGAAGCACATGCGTTTGACAAACGGTGCGGGCGGTGGCGGCTCGCCCAGCAGCCCCGGCCGGCGGCCTCGCTCCGACAACAAGAAGTGCCGCAAGGTGTACGGTATGGACCAACGCGACCTTTGGTGCACTCAGTGCAAGTGGAAGAAGGCGTGCACTCGCTTCGGCGACTAGCGCACGCGCCGGCTCTGCGCCGCCGCGCGTGCTCTGCATCCCAAATAAACACTCGCTATATCAATATAGCATGTTCATACTGTTTGCTAACAGACTTCAGGAACGATTCGCCGCGTGCGAGAACTGTTCCGGTGTTCAGTGCGGCCCGTGAGTGATAAGCATAGATTTTATGGAGATATATTACGGATGAGAGTTTTATCTAAGGTAGGCATTATGATTTATGAATTTAAAAGGAGACATATTTTTGCTCTTTAAATGTGGCTGGTATTTTGACTACATAGACATTGCCCACGTATTTTTGTAGCGCAGTAGATTCGCCTTTACTGTGACACAACATGCAAGTTGCATGCGGATTGCGACTATGTCAGTCGGAGACTGTGAATATTAGTTGTAAGTTGAATAGGTAGCTTTAAGGTAGACTGACATAAGCAGTGTGAAATCATTGCGTTTGCTGTATTCCATTATATTAACCTTTGTGTTCTAGGAATACGTAGTATCTACCTACCTACGAACCTATTGGAGTCAATTTTTATTTATTGCATGAAAGTAAAACGCGAATGAGTTGATATAGCAATCTATTGATAAAGCAGGGTAGATCCCTACAAATCTCTGCTAACCAATAGGTAGGTTAATTCATGTTTGATACGTATAATATAAACTTAGTACCTACTTCAGTTTACTTTAATGAACTTTGAACAGTCAAGTTATTCCGTCCACATTTTCAAATGTGCAATATTTATATGGATGTACCTACTGCAAAAATGATTTCACACTGATGCAAAAAAACTTGAACGAGTAACCAAAATAAAGAAGTCGTAAAAGTGACATAAATTTTAAAATCAACTGGATTTACAAAAGATAAATTAATGTTAATTCCAGTTGATAGACTTCGGTGATATTCATCACTAAAATAATTGCTTATCGACTGAATAACTAGATAATAGAAGAAAACCACGTAATATATGAAATTAGACTTGTAAGCTATCTCTGATTCGACTAAAAGACTATAAACATGTTTAGATTTAAATTTTTATGGACATATCTGCGTCGTATACAAAGGTGGTGTTAGAAGAACAAGGAGATAATACTCATAGGAGTTCTCACGAACACGAGCGAAAGCTGGTGGGCGCTGCGCGCCGCTCTGACCAGCGATAGAGATGGCTCTGACTGCAGGGGATGGTAAGCTTGTTGGAGGCTTGAAAGCAGACCAAACGAACCAATCTACATCGAGGCTACCCGCGCCAAGCGTGTGTCAACAACGGCAGGACAAAATCCCTTTTTAAGAGAAACACCATCAGAAGTTTATAAAATCCACTTTGAAACCTAAAGGATTATTAGAATCTATTCTAGAATTTCGGTGATTTCTTACCTTAATGGGAAATGAACACAGCATAAATAGCACACGGCCTCCGTCGACTTGGCTCTTCCGGGGCACGTAAAGGAAAAGATAGAGACACTTGGACAAGGCTAGACAAGTATGTGAAGGCGATTGCGAGCTGCAATATTATTTTTAGGGCTAAGTATTAATGATTGAATTGTAAATACTTAATATCGTTATATTAAATAAATAGTAAATTATATACACTATATTCATAACAGAAGTACCTTATATTATTGATGATAAGCAATTTTTGGGTGTGTAAATATATTATCGATTAAGAAAATGTTATAATTATCTTATATTGTTACTTAAAATAATCGTTAAATCGAAAAAATATACTGTGACATAATGAATTTTTAATGATATGTGAAAGTGGCATAAAAAATAATTATTATATTTAAAAAATGTAACAATCCATTTAATTATTATGGAGATACATACAGTATTTGAAATTTGGTAGCTAAAAATATATAAGATTATAATACATCCCTTACATCATATTTGAAATTCAACAAATTTGAATGAACGAAATTACCCTTGCCACGTCATATAATAGAGAATACTACCCATAGTAAGTTCAAAACCACGGAATAACTTAGGGTATGTCATATACGCACCCCAAATATTTTCAAAATATTTTTGTGTAATAATTGCAATATGTGTATTGCATGTGTATATTTTTCGTACAGTTTTCAGAGAAACCCCAACGAGATGTAACCTTATTGGATCAAATTTATCTCATGAATATATTGTCAAATTCATAGTGCCAATTGTAGAATATCAATTTCAGTTCGACTTCCTAAATACCAAAAGATTTAGAAAATATGGCGGAATTTTAAAGGTTAAAATGCTCCACTTGTTCAAATAATACTTTTGAAACATGTACCTAACATTAAGATGTTAGGTACATGTTTATTTGATGTGAGTTAATCTCATAAGTGAGATTAACTCAACTACCCTAAAGCGTTTGTGCCGATTCCGTAATAGTGCGTCTTTAACTCACAGATCAAATTGTTTTACCTACCCTAAAAGTACACTTGTAGGTATCTTGCCAATTTCTTTTTTAGAATGGTGCTAAACCATAGTCTCGGTAAACGTGAAAATTCTCGATAAAAGGGAAATTTTGCTGATTAGGAACATATAAATATAACCAAATAAAAGTTTTCACTGCAATAATGGTTGTGCAATACATCATGAAGTTGTCATTAACTACTTTGTCTGAAACATTAAAACTCCGCGCTCCATACCAAATGATAACGGTAGATGTAAGAGATAAGACAACTCAGCTAACTTTAGTGACAACTGCCATATTGTAAGTATCTAGCTAAGTGTAACCGCGGCTTACATTTTTGTAGCTTAGTTATATAATATTTCAAGTCATAATGATAGTATTTAGCAACGTAAGGTACAATACATTTTATTTTTAAGTTTTTACTATAGTAACTTAAGTTGGTTTTTCGTACCTACCTACTTAAAAAATGTAGCGGCATTGAATAATGTGTGATCTAACTATGGGCGGGATTTACCGTCTCAGAGAACGATAATGTTTTCGTCTCACTTTAGACTTGTCTAAAACAATGATGGAAATATTATTATCTGTCGGATTTTGTTACTCTTTGGTGGCAAAACTTGCCCCTATGAAATGATAGGTTTTTATTAAACTTTCAACTCATTCTGAAATTTATTTTCAATATTATGTTAGGAATTATGGTTTTTGACATAATAGGCACAACATAGGCAAGTAGGTACCTACCTATGATAATTTGACCAATAAGATGATAATGAATGAGCTCCATGCCTTGGCTGCTATTTTTAGATATTGTGTAAAAAAAACACTACGTACAAACCGTTAAACAAACACTTTTATATTCAAAATAATGAAACATATATTTATAAAATCGATGAAACTGTAATAGCAGATTTTTACTATGTTGCAAAAAACAGCTTATGCATTAGGCAGGTCTCATCAGCATGCAGTCATCTCCTTAAGCCATAAGGGTACTATTTTTGATGTATGACTGGTTATTCAAAATAACAAATTTAGAAAAAAAAAGTACTTTTCGAAAACCATTACATTTTTTAATGTGTAAACCATATTACACAACTTTATAATATGACAAATAAATTACTTACATACAACACGATACCGATCTCAACTATAATATTATTTTCATCCCACCATCTCGGAAAGAGTATTTTTGCTCTTCAATATCTGAGTGCAAAAGCCGTTTTTATTCTCTAGAGGATAAAGTAAATTAAATTTAGAACATCGTGTGCACTAAGTTTGTGCATTAAAAAAAACATTAAACCTATTTACTGCTACCTCTATGGTGCCGAATATAGCATACAACTTTTTTTTAATTTGTTAAAAACTCAGACTCGGAACCTTCTTGGTGTTCTTTTTTCAATTGCTTTGTACGCGGTTCTTTACGCGGCATTTTTTCACGTCATTGTATCATATCACCTTATATTAAAAACAAGAAACTTGAAAACAAGTGAAAAAACTAAAATGAGTGATTCTAGCGACGAGGAAGTTTGTTTGACGCCAACATGTGATTGTAAACGTTTTTTTTTTTGCATTGAGTCATTTCCTCGCTGAGGTGGAATGAAAAGTTACGTGTTGCACTCGAGTGCAAAGATTTTTCACCTCGTGCTCTTTTGATTCCCTCGCTAATGCTCAGGATTCTAATTTTAAATCACTCGCTGCGCTCGTGATTAAATTTTAGAATCCTTCGCTTGCTCGGTCATCAAAATTGAACACGCGGTTAAAAAGCAACTTTGCACTCTTGTATAACAAATAACTATTTCATCCCACCATCTCGGCAAGAGTAATTTTGCTCTTCAATATCTGAGTGCAAAAGCCGTTTTTATTCTCTAGAGGATAAAGTAAATTGAATTTAGAACATCGTGTGCACTAAGTTTGTGAATTAAAAAAAAACATTAAACCTATTTACTGCTACCTCTATGATGCCGAATATATCATACAACTTTTTTTTAATTTGTTAAAAACTCAGACTCGGAACCTTCTTGGTGTTCTTTATTCAATTTGCTTTGTACGCGGTTCTTTACGCGGCATTTTTTCACGTCATTGTTAAACCTTTTATTAAAAACGAGAAACTTGAAAACAAGTGAAAAATCTAAAATGAGTGATTCTAGCGACGAGGAAGTTTGTTTGACGCCAGCATGTGATTGTAAACGTTTTTTTTTTGCATTTAGTCATTTCCTCGCTGAGGTGGAATGAAAAGTTACGTGTTGCACTCGAGTGCAAAGATTTTTCACCTCGTGCTCTTTTGATTCCCTCGCTAACGCTCAGGATTCTAATTTTGAATCACTCGCTGCGCTCGTGATTAAATTTTAGAATCCTTCGCTTGCTCGGTCATCAAAATTGAGCACGCGGTTAAAAAGCAACTTTGCACTCTTGTATAACAAATAACTATTTGAAGCTATTAGATAATATGAGTATGTGATGGATATGAATGCTAACATTTCGTAGCTTTTTTATTTTATTTAAAATAAATGATATTTATTTTGTATTTTTAATAAAGACATTATTTTTATGAATCAAAATGTACATACCGTATATTTATTACGAATCGTAATGTTAATTTATAGCCAAAATTTTGCTCAATTTTTGTATTCAATCAACACCAAAGTCATAATACTAAACAAATGATTACATATCAGTACAAAATGCATAATTTTTTATAATCAGCATAATGAAAAAGAAGTTGCAAAAGCTTTCATTGCAAACCATTTTTTATGTGCTTTTCAAAAGTTCAATTCAACGCACCAAAACAATGAATTGAATGCAAAGTTACGTACGACGATCTTTGCGTCACGAATGATGATTGAGTATTTAGTTTTTTTTTTTATGAATTAAGTATTTTATTGGATTATATCGTCTAAAATTACTTTTAAAATTGTTTACCAATAAAGTATCTGTACCTATCTGTAAAAAAACTATTGTATTGTTCAGTCTCATGAAACATTTATTTTAATCTAGTGCGACCTGTATAAACCTACTCTTAGTTCTGCCAATAAACCGAAAATAGATGTTAATAGAGTTAATATAGTAGTTAGGTAGATAAGAATAAAATTAAGAATACTATACAGGATGCTCAAGAATATAATCATTATAAAATATATTTGGCAATAACTTGTTTTTTTACGCAATAACTCGTAAGAACATAAGTTGCAATAAATCTGCGACTGTTTTGTTGTCTTCGGAGGAGACGTTTATGCATCCTGTATAGTATTAATTTAGAGGCCTGTTGTCGGGACTTCTTCATCTTCAAGAGTTAGGAGAGCGCAATAAATAATGCCTTGTAAATAATATTTTGTACTTAGGTGTACCTAATTTACATATAAATAGCCTTTCAGGTATCGTCAAATTTTACGTGACACGCCTATTTTTCTACGCTGTTGTACTTATATTAGTTGCATAATTTAGATCATTTTATTCGATTTATCAATTATATATTACTACGAGACATTAGGCATTCGCGAAACATATAACATTGAACTTATTATTTTACATACATCTCTTATAATATTACACTTAGAGGTATGTACATACTTTAAGTCGAAATAATACCTAATGCACTGTACATAATAATATAATATTGAACTTAGTTTGCGGCTCTACAATATTGTGTATCATTTTAATTTTCATACGTGATTTTAGAGTAATTATAATATCATATGTGGGCAATTATAATATTAATAAAAATATGTCTCCTGGTTACAGTTATATAGATACCAAATAGGCATTATTTTAAGTTATCGGTGTTAATTTGATGACCACGAAATTATATGTATTTGCAATAATGATTATTGTATATTATTTTGTGAAGATACTGTGTCTTTATCATATTTTATAACCACCTGTTTTGGATCAACCATCAACCACCCATCAAATAATTTCGATTAATTAAATTTTCAAATGTTTCACAACTAAGCATTAATATTCAAAAATAATTTGCATGTTATTAAACTGAATTGATTGGCTCGGCTTATAAACACTATATAACTACATTGAGGGAAGTTTGTTAAAACCTACCTAGTACCTAAGCATATCTCACCTACAGTGCTTTGATAGAACCAGTAAAGTAGGTGGGTAGTTAGAAAATCATCAGTTTTCATTCATTCATCATCTATCTATTGTTTAAGCCAGAAAGAGTTATGTCGTGTTGGTTTTAATAGTTACCAGTAGATTTAAGATTATAACAAGATCAAACTTTGTTTTGATTTTGATTAAATGAATTGTTTATATTTATTGTCAATATCACAGCAGTTTTTTACGGAAACTGTCAGCCTTTACTTCGTTCTCTTAAGTTTACATCACATTTGTAAAAATATCACGTAGGTACCAAATCTTATAAAAAACAATATTTAGGTACGTAGGTACCTACCTAATGGTAGAAACATGCTGGCAGTTATTCTACTGTGATATTAATAATTCAATTTTTTATTTTCTAAATTATTTATCCTACATTTAAATATATGAAGATAAAATTATGTTTTAGTTTAGTAGAACATAAATTGTCGTAGAATAGATTATGATATTATTTCATAATGTTTATGAATCAATGGAAAAGTCCAGATGTGTTCCAAATATTTGATTTTGAATATTACAATTTTATTAAAACGTTTTTGTTAATGTTAAGCAAAAAATTGTAAAACTAAAATGTATGCCCGTGATTAAACAATGAAGAAATCTAATTAACGCAACAAGCATCACTTTTACCAGTCTTAGGTATACATCGCGTATCTTGAGCTCTCTAAATGTACTACCTATGAATAAATTAAACATTGCATTTCATTGGGAACGAAATTTGACTGTGCATGTTTGTAACTGTGTACCTACTCGAAGAAAATATGAATAAACAGTTTATTGAAACATAAAAGAGAAAATGTTATTATTTTATTGTGCTACTTGAAGTAGTTATATTTGCCTGAAATATTATACCTCAATAAGTTTAGTATGAATTTTGTGTCTTGAAAAATATATTTGAAATATTAGACTCGAAGTTGTATTATTTCAATGATGTCTATTTTTTGATTGAATAATAATAATAATAATAATGCTGGACAATCCACACAGCACTATCTAGCCCCAAAGTAAGCTACTAAAGCTTGTGTTATGGGTACTAGATAACTGATATATTTAATACATTATATAATTACATAGATAGATATTTTTTATTATACATAGAAAACGCCCAGACCAATGAACAAATTTCTGCAGATCGTACACAAATTTGTTCCGAGGCGGGAATCGAACCCGCAACCTCTGCGTCGCAGGCGGACTCTCGCCCGCTGCGCCACTGAGGTCGTCAATGAAATGAGCGAAGCGAACGTAACTTGGTTTAAAATAGCGCCTGTGGCGTGTTGAGGAGCAATTAATAAGTAAAAATAAAGGAAAAAAATTGGATACACTCATATTTGAGACATTATAAATAATAAATAAATAATGCTGAACAATTGTGACAGTAATTGTGGCAATAATTGTGACAATAATTGTGACAGAAGTGGAGCATTCAGAGCTACACGTGACTTAAAAATGTTTCCCGACAAGCAAGAGGGACTTTCACATGGTTGGTACCTAGGTACCTTCGGTCAGTGCGCACCTTTATGCGCGTATATATTAAACCAACGTCACTGATCTGTAATTATAGAAAAAAACAGCTTCACGGCCTAAACCAGCCCTTTCGGTTTATTCAAAACTACACAAAGGTTAACTGGAAGAGAATGCTCTCTAGCATAAGTTCGCCTATGTACGATACATTTTATTTATGTGCAATAAAGAATTTTCTATCTATCTAAACCACCACTCATTCCCCTAGACTCTGAGTTAACTGAGTACCTACCACTAGGAACTCCAGATTCTTTGAGGACTTCTAATTGTGGTTTGGTGTACATGAACCATGCATAAATACCATTATACACGCGAAAGTTTGTAAGTATGGATGGATGTTTGTTACTCTTTCACGCCGAAGCGGCTCAACGGATCTGGATGAAACTTGGCAGAGAGATAGTACCAATATCCAGAATTATAGTCTGGAATATCACATAGGCTACTTGCGCGAGCGAGAGTCCGTCTGCGACGCAAGACGTTGCGGGTTCGATTCCCGCCTCGGAACAAATTTGTGTATGATCTGCAGAAATTTGTTCCTTTGGTCTGGGTGTTTATGTATAATAAAAAATATCTATCTATGTAAGTATATAATGTATTAAATTATGTAATACATTATATACTTACATAGATAGATATTTTTTAATATAGATTTACTAGATGACTGATATATTTAATTTAAATATATCAGTCATCTAGTACCCATAACACAAGCTTTGAGTAGCTTACTTTGGGGCTAGATGATGCTGTGTGGATTGTCCAGCATTATTTATTTATTTCTGGGATGGAAACAGGTTGTATGCAAGGTTTTCTTTACCCCCTCAGGGCGTTGTATCTTTATATGGCATACTACCGCTATTACCGCTATGTATATTGATGGCGCGGGTGGCGGCGGTGGTATTCAAACAGATATTTTATTTTAGTTACTGGAACTCGCTACAGACTACTTTTTGCAGGTAAAAAAAAGTAATTTCGTTTAAGATGTTTATTAACATAGGTAACTTAAAATAGGTATACTTATTTAAATAATAATTTTTACACAAATTCTAAATAATCACTAGCAATTTAAGTAAAAGAGATAAACTAGATTAAGGTAGGTAGGTTCTAGAAGGAATCGAATATGTTAATGAAAAGAAATATACACAAATTGAGATCTTAAATTTAAGTTAAAAATATATATATTAAGAGCGAATTTGACCAATTCAGAGTTATTATATTAAAGAGGTATATATTAAGATTTTACAGATATTCTAATTACATTGGCAACTAGCATAATGTAACTTTATCATACTAAGTTTAAGCTGTGTTGAGGAAATTGCGCTTTATTAGCCATTCTAAGTTGGAACAATAATTGTTGTGTATATAAAGAATGAAAGAAAATATATTGAACAGTTTTTTTTTATTCAAGACAGCGTTCCTCTGAGTCTAAGTTGATCAAACCCGCACTTAATAATATAATATGACGAAGAAAAGGTATTGCACATAACGTCTACAAACACTAGCTTTACTAATAAGGTGACTTTAATACACGTATTAAATAGCTTTGTGTTTAAAAATACATGAATATTATTCAGTTTAGATTAATTTCAGTTTTTTTTAGTTTAACACATAGACCGCAGGTAAATTGATCAAAGACCCCCGATAGGTTTGTCGAAGGAAGATGGGGATCGAATGTAACGGGTATGTATGGTCATGATGAAATGCTGTGGACATTTTGATCAAATTAGTTGAAGTCGCGATCCGGGAATAAAGCTGGCGCGACCAAGGTCCAAACGTAGAGACCGACGCACATCCAAGAGGATGTGATCTTGATCCACATCGAGGCAACGTTCTCCTTCGTCAGCTGCGAACTCGGGCTGTTAAAGATAAGATAGACAACATTAAAACCCCTAAAATGCTAAGGCATAACCACGTTATAAATAATAATAGTATCTAGGACTAATGATATTCTTACGTTCCAAGTAAAGCAAATTGCTAGATAAAGCAAACAATAGACATAATCCTGAAGATGTCCTCTATTGAGAGACCTAGATAGATTGCTAATTGGAGGGGTTTGCCATAGTTGCAGTGGCAGGCGGATTGGTGACCCCATTCCTCGTTCCCCTAGTCACCTAAAAGTCCTAAAACTAGCCTATAACATCCACGGGAGATGATGCGGTCCAATTCTACGTTGGGAGCCCCAACTTGGGACTCCGCGGCATAGAAATGTTGTACTTACTTGTACCAATTGGTGAGTGTCATCATAATGTACAGTGTAGCCAAGGCGAACACGCAGTGGAAGAAGCACCAGGAGTAAGCCGTGCCCTCGCCTTCGTTGTCGAACACCTTGGTTTCCTCAGTGCGGCCCGCCTCGCCGCCGTCACCGCCCTCTATGGAACCATAGCCTGCGCTCAGTACGAGCCATGCATGCAAGAATTAACACTGTTGCATTTTATTACATAACTAGTTGTGCCCCGCGATTTCACCCGCGCGGATTTAAATCCCGGTATTCCCACGGGATAAAAAGAAACCTATGTGCTATACCAGACTATAATCTATCTGTCTGCCAAATTTCATCCAGATCCGTTCAGCTGTTCCGGCGTGAAAAAGTAACAAACATCTATCCATCCATCCATCCATACTTATAAACTTTCGCGTTTATAATATTAGTAGGAAGTAGGATATTTATTTGGCTTCCATTTTCACTTTGCTCTTCCGTGGAAAATAATCAAACTGTTAATGCTAGTTCATAAATATTACCAGACAGCCAAATGCGGACGGCCTAAATTTGAACCAGGTGTAAATTTAGGTACGTTCAGTTGGCAGTTAGTTTTTGTGCAGTTGGCACAACTGCTTCGGAACGGTTCAATTTTCCAGTCATCATTCACTTTGAAAGTTAACGTGCTAGCAGGCTACTTTGTATCCCGTGGGAATACCGGGATATGCGCGGGTGTAACCACGGGGCGCAACTAGTATATTATAATATAAAAAATAAACAACTAAAATATAGGCACTAATAAATACTTAATGGTATGTTAAAATGGGCGTTACAATAAAGGATGATCCACGGCCAGTCATTCATGTTACATTGGGGCCCGGGCTGTTTGGGTGTATTATTTTAGGGCCGGACCCTGCCGGAGACGGGAAAAGATACCCATCGACATTTCAACGCCGTGCCCCGGCGGCCGTGCCCGGGCGAGCACGGCCGAGGCACGTGTGCGACAGAGTGTAGCGTTGAATGCACAAAACAAAACAGCAATTGCTCATTTAGATTTAATGATGCACGATGTAGATAAAACAAACATGATCAAATCGTATAATGATTATTAATATAGTCAATAATTAATCAATATCAATATGTAACAAAATGAAAATCGTAATTTTTTATTGAACCTGAGTTTTTCTTGGATGTGCTACTCGAAGTTTTTTTCACCGCTGAAAAATACAAATGCCAGATAGACAGTATAAAGTACCGAGAAATAAGGTTTACCAAGTGCATTATTTTCATTGTGCATCTATTGATCGTATTTTGTCTGTTTTCAACTACATATCTTGTGAAGTTACTTAAACTAGGTTTACAGTTTAGTTAGTGTTAGTTGTAGAAAAGGCTACCAAACCAGATGAAGAGGTTGCTAGCAAGTCATAATGCTGTTGCTTGTGCTACATTAATCACGTGGTCTATTAAAAGCTAAATGCAAATGTCCTTTTGTTATTAGGAGAATTCTGTGCTGAATTTTCTAAGTTCATCATTTTGACAACAAACCTAATTTATTTACAACGTTGTTTTATCAATTACTTTAGATACCTAATCCTGCACCAATAGCATACTTTTTTTCCAGAGACTTATCATTTCCAAAAGCTACATTAAGAGACAAAACTTTCGCTGTGTCAAAAATGCACTCAATGTTGAATGCTGGCAGCTGAAGAAGTGAAGCTTAAGACATCAGGTGATGTGCACCAAATCTTCTGTTAGCGTAACTGTGGTTAACTATAACAATCACGAATATCTATCACTAACAGTTACATTTAACAAAATGGGTTGCACCATCAATTACCTTGTCAACGTAAAGGTGTCTGCACACCAAACCACCATTTATTTGTCATCATTGTTCATCGGCATTCACACTAAACCCGCCGGGTAAAGCCGGCGCGCCGGCTTGCGGGCCGGCGGCTTTTGGTGTGTAGACACCTTTATAGTTAAAATAGAACACATAAAAAAAAAGTTAAATAACATAACAAACAATGACTGACGTTTTATAGCTATTTGACAATAATATTAACAGTAACCAGCGAAAATCAAAAGGTCAACGGTTAACGATAAAATCATGACGTCATTTTAACGACTCTTAAATGGTGCAACTTTTTGCTAGCAAATCCTCTGAATTAACGAACGATTTTACGTTAACTTTAGATGGTGCAACTCACCCTTTGCCTTGTTTGCCGATGAATGGCAGTCACCAATGCTCTCCGTACACTACTGCATGATTGTTAGTTATGTTATGCGCAGTTGTATCGTACCTTCATTAGCAATAAGACCTCCAGGTCCTTACGCAGAGTCGACGCCGCGCGTTTCGCCCGCAAGGAATGCATAATCGGGTTAGTTTTTTGTGTAAACGTGTACATAAAATTTATTCAAATATAATATGAGATTATCGTCCATGCATAATAAATAAATGTGCATTTTAATTATTTTGCGTAAACTTTTATCTAGTCTGTGTCTAATGTGATAAGCCTATTTCAGTTTACTTACTTAACTTTAAAATATCTCAAGAAGCCAAACTGTCACATAATGAGTAAACATTCGGTAAATGTAAGTTTTTAGTACCATCTCATAACTTTGCAAGACGTTTTCTAATAATGCCTTTTTCTATACAACTAGCTGATGGAACATTCTAATTTCCCACCTGATGTGACGTGGTCACGCACGATAAGAACGTGCGCTACGATGCATTGCCTTGCGTTCATCAACTTGAGGCATACAGATGTTAAGCCTCATGTGCCTGTAATTACACCGGCAACCCCTCTTCAAACCGCGCCAGAAAAAGGCGTGATAGTAGTACTTCCCCGGGCCAACCCTTCACAAAGAGCTCTACTATCTGTATACTTTTGAAGTCTAAGGTAAAAACGGTTTATTAGGATAAACAAAATAATAAATAAACAAAATGTCTATGTCATAAAACGAAAAAAACAACCTACTTTAGGGCACTTATGATCGTTTTTACGTGTCGGCTTCGTGACTTTAACATTGAAGGATAGAGAAAATTTATTGAAATTATCATCATACAACCGCTCCATGATTTTATTTAATACAGTTGATAGCTCATCACATCAGCGGCAGACTAAGAGTAATCAAAACAATATTCACCTCCGGAGCCTTCCTTGGCGAGGATGTGTTCCGACATGGTGATCTTGGATGATGAGGAGGCGGTGCGGATGCTGGAGTACAGAACGCTGCACGCCCAGATGATCAGCCCGATGATCGACTGCTTGTCGAAGGAAGCCTAGACGGACCAATACAAATCATCATTATCATACAATCATAACTTTAAATGAATGAATGAAAATACTTTATTGTACACCATAAAAAACAGTAAGTACACTAAAAGAAATAAGGAATAAAACTAACTGTACAATGGGCGGTCTTATCGCTGAGAGCGATCTCTTCCAGACAACTTTGTGTGTGATGTTTAGTTTTTTTTTACACATATGTACAGGTGTCCAATAGTGTCAAGCGAAAGTCCAGAGATAGAACACCTCTTGGGGGACCCTAATCACCCCCATGTATGTTCCGCGAATTTTTATAGTTTTCGAGTAATGATTTTTTTCGAATTTTTGAAAATTTTCGACTCAAAAAAATTCTGTAGTTATATAACATAAAAAAAACATTAAAATTCCCCCCCAAGATAAGGTACCCCATGGGGTGTTCTATCTCTGGACCTGCGCTTGACATTATTTTTTGGGACACCCTGTATAGCTCTAGCTAGACCGTCGTAAACTCGACTCTCCTGATGGTTTGCGGGACGCGGGGCGGTGGGTGCGCACACAGCCGACATACACATACGTACACACGACAACCGCGCGAGCTCTGTTGATTGGTAGAGCGCACTCCGCCCCCGCGTCCCGCATACCTTAGGGAAGGTCGACTTTACGGCGGTCGAGCTACAGCTGATGGAACAAGCAGATGGCCCTGATGTTCAGTGGTAACCGTCTCCTATAACAAAGCATTACCTCGTTAGTCACGCACGATAGGAACGTGCCCTAAGATGCATTGCCCTGCGTTTACTTTACTGCGTCAACTTGAGGCTACTTGCGTGAATTATGGAAATAAATTGTTTTTGGTTATATGCACCCCAAATCAGAGTTTTGTTTTGCGATTTTCGTAACGCCAGGCTCTGGTTTCAGAGTCGATAAGCGCCTCTATCGGGCATACTGAGAACTCACGAGTCTTCAAACAAAAATCGCCTAACAATAAGCTCTTGACTTAGGGTACTGAGTTCGACAATACAATGGTTTTAAATTAATATGTAAACATTAATTCATGTCCATGCTGATTTATCTAAAACGGACCAATACTGAGACACAAAAGATCGCTAGGGTAATTTTTAAGGGCATACTTTATTGCTTACCAACTAGAGGGAGAAAACATGGCCTAAAATTCTATGAATATCATGAAATCGGAGGAAACATTGCAATGTGAAGTATTGTGTTTTATGGGGTGATAAAAAGACGCAAGCGGAACAACTGGAGAAAAACTTTGATAAACAAATATATATAGATAATAAACTTGCATGTATTAACATACCCAATACTTGGCGTCATTCGATTCCTGGTAAAGCATTTACGAATAATCATTAGAATATTATATTTAAATTAACTGGATCACGAGCGCACAAAATAAGAAAGTGTATTGTACAGTATTGTAGCAGATATGTATATTGTAAATATTTCTATCAGGATCCTAGACACAATAAAATGTGTATTGTTCCTTCCTGGCTAGCTCATTTTTTTATTAATAAATAAATATTGGTGGACCTTCCACACAGTACTATCTAACTAGCCCCAAACTAAACCAAAACTTGTACAAACTAATACAAGTACATATACTTTGCTTTTCTTGTAAATACATACTTAACAACATAAGAACATCCAAATCTGTTGAATTGAATAAAAATCACACTAATATTATAAATGTGAAAGTTTGGATGTTTGTTACTCAATCACGCCAGAACGGCTGAACGGATCTAGATGAAATTTGGCACTGATATAAATTATAGTCTCGGATAGTGTGCTATCCGAGACATAGGCTACTTTTTATTCCGTGGTAATACCGGGATTTAAAACTACGGGGGCGCAGCTAGTGTATAGTATAAAAGTAGGTATTATATTACATTGTAACGAGGATCATACAAAAGAGCGGTAGATACCAAACCGAGTTTGTTGCCTGTTCTTCTCGGCGTTGGTCACGTGGACTGGCAACTAGAGTCACCTAGTTTTAAGACGTTTCAAGGTGATCCTTGTGATTTTAGTGAATAAACTGTTTTGACTTTGACTTTGATTATAACCAACCATTTATAACTACGGGGCGCAGCTAGTATATAACCCACCTGTTTGGTCCCCCCAGTGATGCTATTGCACTCCGCATCCGCATTCGAAAGCGCGGACCAGGTGAGATATATCACGTAGAGCGACACGATCGAGGACTGCAGGAGACCGGAGCGCGGCTGGTGCTCCTGCACCGCGGGCAGGATGGATATCCCACTCACGACCACCACGAGGATCAGGTTGATAGAGATGAAGAACTTGGATAGGTCGCAACCGTTTGACTGTGGGTGAAATAATCCTATTACTATTGTAAACGCGAAAGTTTGTTAGTATGGATGGATGGATGTTTGTTACTCTTTCACGCCGGAACGGCTGAACGCATCTGGATGAAACTTGGCAGAGATAGGTCTGGAATAGCACAGGCTACTTTTTATCCTGTGGGAGTACCGGCGTTTAAATCTGCGCGGGTGAAACCGCGGGGCGCAACCAGTGATTAACATATCAAAGAATTCAATACCCTTACAGATGCTTAAAGGCAAAAACTTACTTTAGTGTAGTAAACGTAGAGTAGAACGATGCCGGCAAGTGCGAGCGCGAAGCATGACAACATAGCGAGAAGGAGCGCAGCGTACCAGCCGCGCGACTCAGACTCCTCATATTTAGCTGTTGACAATATACACTACATTGTACACTAGTATACTCACCCGTGATACACATACCATGGCATTGTTATAACTCCGTCCAGCTAACAAACAATATTGTTATACTGTCAATACCAAAAAAATTGTGTCAAGCGAAAGTCTCAAGACTTTCGCTATAGAACACCCCTTGGGGTACCCTATTTTTTTTAGTTTTTTCTATTTTTTAAGTTGTTATACGGGTCAATCAACTATTTTATCCACACAATGGGCATGTTAGAAAAAATATTTTTTTTTAAATGAACATTCGTTTTCCTTTATTCTAATTTGATAAGGACATTACAAATATCATCATCTATAACTACCTAGAAGGGCAGCGACGTTTGTTTATATTTTATTCAGTTTTTGCTAAAAACTACAGCACATACTCTCGAAAACTGTCACCTCAGTTACCTGCATTCAGCTTAACATAAATGGGTGACTGAAACACAAAAACATTATTTATTATTATTTATTTACTCTTAAGTGCATAATCGATTGTTTTGGTAAAATCAGTCTTCATGTATTCCTAAATTTAAACACAAAATCAACTGACATTGGTCTTTTGCGTTACCTTTTTACAAAAAAGATAAGTTTTTTCTTCATAAAACGAAATGTAAGTGAAATAC
Organism: Plemyria rubiginata; assembly: GCA_963576535.1. Taxonomy (NCBI): domain Eukaryota; kingdom Metazoa; phylum Arthropoda; class Insecta; order Lepidoptera; family Geometridae; genus Plemyria; species Plemyria rubiginata. The sequence goes on along the minus strand of OY754908.1, from coordinate 6,343,856 downwards.
AAATGAAAATCAATTCTTAAAAGAAACTTGACAGTTGCCTGAATATAGTATAAGCAACAGAAAGATAAATAAAAAATAATACAGCATGTTGTAATCAAAATTACAATTTTAAATTTGGGGACACTATGTAACTCCAGAGACAAATTTAGGTAACACCTAAGACATACAACAAAAATATGGGTCTAAACAATACTGTCGGTTTATTCCCAATGTTTCTCTTAGTAGTTGTGTTTTTTTTCTAGATTTGATTATATTATCAGTTTCAAAAAGGCTTTTTAACAATCTTTTCTCCTTATGGCTCTTAATCCTTTCATATCGCTCTTTAACTGAATTTGTCAAAAGCTTATAATTCCTTTTTTCTTTATGATTTTCAGATTCTCTTTCTTTTACTTTCTTTCTAATCAGTCTTTTCTTGTACTTCTCACAGATTTTCTTCAACTTTTGGTTTTCTTTTTGTAGTTTTTTGTTCTCTCTGTGCACTTTACTTTTATTTTTTCTTACTTTCTTTCGTCCTCCTTTTTAGGACGCTACTGATGCCGGAGAGGCTGGTGGTAACTGGTTGTAGATATTGAGTACGCCAGGTACTGGTGAACTTGGTGGTGTTGCATCCAAGATCGATTGTAAATTCTTTTTTTTCTTCCTGTGTTCTCTTTGTCTCAACTTTCAGATAGTATTTGCTTGTTTCTTTTCTTTTGGCGTTAAGTCTTTTGCAAGCCTTTTAACTTTGTGGTAGTGTTTCGGTGTTCGGTGCTTTCTTTTAGCCTCTTCGTACTTTTCAGTGTTCAGTTTGAGTCTTTCTCTGTACCTTTTTTGTTTTTCAGCTGCCGATATGCGCGCCATTTTAGATTATTATTTCTGAAAAAATAACTATGATTTTTGAAGTACTTACTAGCCAAAACATAAGTCAATATTATAATAAATAAATTTGTATAATCCCCAAGACTACTATTTGTTTTGTCAACCTTCTTGGTACACCATCAAATCAAGGTTAGTAATTTTATTAAAGAGATAAGACAAGACAAGCCAAGAATTAGCTCAAATAGATCCAGTTTTACTTTACGTGTTAGAAGCTAACCCCACAAAATACGTGAATGTCTTAGCAGTTACCAAGAATGTCTGTGGAGTTACCGCCAATGTAACTCAGTCTACTAGTAACTCAGCAGACAATTGGTGTATTTTCATGAAATAAGTACATTTAAATATGATTTTGGTAATTGGCGTAAACCTTAGCCGAATACATGTGTTAAGTACTATATAAACATCTGATTATTATAAACAAATTTTATACATACATCGAGTAATCACGGTAACTCTGCCGACGACACAAAAAGGCACGCACACCCTCCGAACGTTCTTCGCGGACTGGCGGCTTGACGGCGCTATCAAAGGGCACCGCCTTGCCATGCGAGCGATAGCAAACACAACTGAAGCTACCTACGGCAAACAGTGCCATCTTTGTGTTTCTAGACGAAATTTATGAGTGTAACTCCGCACACGGAAGCAAAAGCACTATAGTCAGGGACAAAACTTTAAGATTTTTTTTTAGAAAAGTGGTTTGTCTAATTTATTTTTTGTTTAGCACACAATAAACTGTATTGTACTATCTTGTTCTCTAATTAAAATTGTCTGAAAGTAAGGTTTATAAGTTCACTTAAAATTAAAGTTTACTTGTGAATGTGGTCTTAGGACAAGAGTATTTTGTATGGAGTGAACATTTCGTATACGGAGTTACCATAAGTTTTAACGGAAATGAAATATTTTCGAGAATGTAATCAACTTTGCTATTGTGCCTAATGATCATAGATACCATTGTGATATTCGCTTTGTGTGTAACTATAACATACTGGCGCATTTTAATAAAAAATGGTCGGGGACAACAAAGTGTGGGTAAAATAGTTGATTGACCCATACATATATCAACAGAATTTTTTGAGTTGTTCAAATCGAAAATTTTCTAAAATTCGGAAGAAATTCACAACTCGAAAAATATAAAAAACCGTGGAACATACATGGGGGTGATTCGGGTACCCCAAGGGGTGTTCTATCTCTGGACTCTCGCTTCACACTATTTTTTGGGACAACCTGTATATTATTATTGACAGCCTTCACGGCTCAGTTGGTAGTAGCTCTACCTTCTGTGCCGTAGGCCGTAGGTTCGATGCCCACTGAGAAAAAACATTTGTGTAATGAACATAGATGTTTGTTCTCTGTCTGGGTGTTATTCCCAGCAGGCCCGATAAGCATTTTTTTTATGAATAAACCATCCTTTGATTACAATCTCACTGGATGGTATGCGGCGTTGTAGCAGACGTTGGAGCAGTACGGTCTAGTCTAAGATATTTTTGCCTTAAAAAAATATAGATTGGAGTAGTTAGGAAAAACGGACGACGGTAACAGTTCGCATAATGCAGTGTGAATAGGTGGTATGCGTTTATCGAATCTCCATACAAAAAAGGCCGGACGTTACAAAAACCGAAATACGAAAAACAAATCTCATTGGGGCACTCATCTCTTACCAGTTTACCATTATTTTATCGTAAATACTTACAAACCCAATTCTCTGCCCAGGAGTGAGCAAAGTCGATGATCAGAATCAGTTGTATAAGAATGAAACAGAATCCTCCGATCATGCCAAACACCATCCAAGTAGACGCGAAGGACCCCTCAGGGATGAAGAAGGCTCCAATGATACCGCCAATGACCAGCATATACTTGATGCCCCAGAATCTTAAAAAAATAAAGAAATAATAAATATTGATAGACATTCCACACAGCACTATCTCGCCCCAAACTATACCAAAGCTTGTGATATGGGAAACAGATAGCTGATCTGATACATATACTTTTTTATTGTAAATATTTATATACAAAAATTCATCACCCGATAGAAAACAAAAATTTGCATAGAGTCAGCTTTATGATGATAAAGTAAAGTAATATTGAAATAAGAATGCTTCAAGAGATAGTGGTACGGACCCAGAAACTTACCCATTTTGTATACCAGCCCGTGGGTCCTTAGATGACTTTACGCCAATAGTAATCAATGCCATGAGCACGAAGAATAGACATGTTGCAAAACAAATTCTGAAAACAAACATTGTTCAAATAATTACCTAACTCATAATTGCTGCCTTACTCCAACAGTGTGGGTATGTATTGTATTTTAGTCTTAATTTGGTGAACAATAAAGAATTATAGATTACCGGTAAACTGCCAAATAGCCAACAGCCTGGTTACAGTCCACCTTCAATGATCCCGGCACTAGTGCAGTTGAATTTTGACAAAATGGTACCTGAAATATAAATAATAAATCATCATTATCAACAGCCCACAGAAGTCCACGGCTGGACATAGGCCTCCTCTATCCGCTTCCAGGAAGAAAGATTCAGGAAGAACGATTCTGAGCCCTTACCATCCACCGACTACCCGCAATCCTAACAATATCGTCAGTCTATTGGGTAGGAGGGCGTCCCACACTTCGCTTTCCTGTTTGTGGTCGCCATTCAAGAACCTTTATTCCCCATCGGTTGTCAGTTCTTTGAGCTATATGACCTGCCCATTGCCACTTCAACTTGCTGATTCTGAGAGCTATGTCGGCTACCTTGGTTCTCCTACGGATTTCCTCATTTCTGATTCTATCTCGTAGTGAAACTCCTAGCATAGCTCTCTCCATAGCTCGTTGTGCGACTTTGAGCTTGGTGATGATGCCAATAGTAAGCGACCACGTCTCAGTAGCACCCCCTGTTCCGCCGTTACAATGACCGCCACCTGTGCCAGGAATAGCGGAACTGCCGGGGACTGGGGGACGTAATAAATAAATAATGCTGGACAATCCACACACCACCGTCTAGCCCCAAAGTAAGCTATTCAAAGCTTGTGTTATGGGTACTAGATAGCTGATATATTTAAAACATTATATCATACTTACATAGATAGATATTTTTTATTATACATAGAAAACACCCAGACCAACGGAACAAATTTCTGCAGATCGTTCACAAATTTGTTCTGAGGCGGGAATCGAACCCGCAACCTCTTGCTTTGCAGGCGGACTCTCGCCCCCTGCGCCACTGAGGAGGTCATATGGTAATTTTTATGTAATATAAAAAAGTAGGTATCTTGTCTTTTTTTTTCTTTGTATCTCAGTAAGGAAACAACAAAAACACAAACAAACAAGATAAGAACTGCTGTGCTTCAGTTTGAAGAGTTTGGTAGCCGGTGTAGTTACAGGCAGATGAGGCTTAACATCAGTATGCCTCAAGTTGATGGACGCAGGACAGAGCATCAAAGACCATGTTACTATTGTGAGTGACTTACGAGGCAATGCTTTGTTATAGGTGATGGGTACCACATAACATCAGGTGAGCCATCTGCTGGTTATATAAAAAAAACCATTGTTTACCTTTTTCAATTCATTTTCTAGTCCGGGTGCGAGAGTCACAATAGCCACCACAGTAACCAGTAGCAGCATCACTGCATACATAAGCCGGGTGGATGTGGAGTTGGCGCATGACGGGCAAGCTGAGCAGCACAGAGAGCATGCCGCGCTTCCACAGCAACATGCCAACTGGCAAATTCATGTTTTATTACTGTTATAGTTTATCTGCACTTATAATCTTTGAGGCAAATACTTGTTATTATAAGTACCAATAATGTTACCAAAATTTTGTTGTAAACTCACAGTTTAAGAAGAAGGACTATAAAGAGAAAGAGCATAGGATTATGGTGAATAAACAAAGAAAAGCTGGGCCTTACAGCAGGTGTGCATAGTATGGAACTAGCCATAACTAAAGAAGACTAGATAATTTCAATAGTATGACTGGGCTTTTGATATAACACACATCTGGACTTTTTTAGGCGAAGTGGGTGAACTAAAAAAGTTGAAATGTACATATTCAATAAAATCTCAAGGATCACCTTGAAACATCTTCAAGCTGGGTGACGCTAGGTGACTCTATGTGTACACACATTGAAGTAGGTAAGTACGTAGGTGCTATCAAAATTTTTAATCTTTGTTATTTTATTGCTGTGGCTAATTTCAATCATGAATCTTCAATTCATGAAACCTGAATGTTGAAAACTGTGATAGATGGGAGACTATGAACTTATTGTCATGACACCAATGCAATTACAATATTAGATATTTTTTATCCAATGCAAAGGTACCTTTAACAGAACTATCTCAAAAGCTCAGGTCAGATAAGATCCAACCCCAGTATCAGAACCCCTACGCTGGCTAGCAAGCCTACAGCTCAACTCGTACGTACGATTAGATAGGTATCTTTCTTTGTTTGCTAGCCCAAGAAACAAGAATTTGTCTTACTTTACCTGCGCTGCTGAACACAGACCCAGCACTGCTCCCATTTTGCGTGTAGGGATACCAAAAAACTATTTTTCACGGGAATTTTGTTACTGTTTTAGGTTTTTTACGACTGTTATTTATTTGAATCAATCAATATTTGCGACAAACAACACCATCCGAGAAAAGAAAATCGAATAAATTATTTAATGACTGACGTGCGAATATAAAATTAATGACTTTTGATAAGCTTGTGTTGTGTGTTTGACAATGACAGTTGACTTGACTTGACTTACGATACGAATACTTCTTCTTCTTCTTTTTTTATTAAGGGCTTTGTCGCTGGGCGACCCATGGAATTTATTCAAATTCCTTGGACCACACTGCCATGCCCTATCATACAACATCAAAACAATTTTTTTAAACTAATTCTGCCAACCTAAATAACATCTTGGCTTGACCCGACAGGGAATAAGCCCAACATCGCCTTCCAATACAAAGAGTATACAATAACTACGCCAATATTTAAGTGATTTAAATTCTGTGGCACTGACAATGACAAGCAAGTCAAGCAACGCCACAAGGAATATAGATAAGTATTCAAATTCCTTGCAACGCCACAAAAGAACAATGAACAAAAAAAAATGTACGAAGAAGAAAAAAAATAAACATTCTTGTAAGACAAAGACAAAAATAAATTAAAATAAATTTTCCTCCCTCCTATTTTCAGAGAAATTTTAAGCAGGCCTTCTAGTTTTATGTAGAAGGGCGGTAGAAGGTCTTATTTTTGGATACCTGTATGAATATACTGTGTTTCACGTTTCACAGGATATGTGTTCTGTGCCTGCCTACCTACATCATGGTTGGCGGTTATTTTGCAATTCTTGTGTGTCTATCAATAATACCTTCTCATCTATGTAGACTATCCTGCTCTGAAGTAGAAGGATCTTGCGCGGCACCTTTGGTACAAGATAATTACAGCAAAGGTAGGTAATTGTCTGAGCTTATATGCTCAAGGCTATATTCTAAGAGTAGGTAGGCTAGACTTACATGTACCTTTAGTCTACCCCTGTGCTGTCTTATGAATTTGATTGCCTGACTATAGTTTATCAATAGTTTCTTGCTCTGATCCATGTTATGATAACCTTGATTTCAGAATCTAACCGAGTGTCATCTGAAATAAACTCTGCTCAGGAGCAGTATGTTCCCTGTGAAAAAGGTAACAGCAGGTGCCATAAACCAGTGATTGCTATAGACTTTGCTCCATTCAAGGATGGCATAACAAAAGAACAATTTAAGATTGCTCAGACCAAAGGGACAACATATCAGGTAGATAACCTTTGTAATAATTAAAATTGTCAGGCCTAAGGCCCGCAACACACTAGCGGTCAACTGCAGGAGCGGCTAGCTGCTTTTCATTTTTATGCATGCAACAGCTTGTCATTGTACACACTTGACCGCCACACTTTGCTTTGAACTGCTCAGACAAACTGCCTAGGGAGCCAATCTCTAGTGCGTTCACCCTCTTACAGCTCAGTCGGTAGTAGCTCTGCTACTACTATAGGTTTGTATAAATCAAATACATACACAAACCTCCATGCTCATGCATGATTTGTCATCTGTATCAGTGTTATATTGTAAAGTAAACCTACATTTCTTAGTACAGCTTTACTTAGTTTGGGACTAAATAGTATTGAGATAATATTGTCCATGTTTTTTGTATGCAGTTAAACAGTTGTCATATCTACCCTTATTTAGTAGATAGTCCTACATACCCTTCCACACTGCTAACACAGTCTACCAAAAACCCTGAATATACAAACTTTTATTTTGTACTGTTTAAGAATATTTGTTGGTTTTAGATAATAGATGGTAAAGTATACAGAGAAAAAAATTGCCATTTCCCGGCAAGATGCACTGGCATAGAATACTATCTCACTGCATTGGCTCCTAAGTTGCCGGATATGGAGCTGGCCATCAACACCAGAGATTGGCCACAGCTGAATCGAGAATGGGGTCATGCAAAAGCCCCAGTGCTGTCGTTTAGTAAGGTTTTTATCAAAAAATTATCATACTGTATAAAGAGTTCGGAGAATGCCTGTTTTAAATGGGTTTGTAATTCTGTTTAAATTATGCAAAACAAGACATGTTTACTTATCACTACAATTTTCAATGATTTCATCACCAATCAACTTGTTTTTAAGTAATCATTTGGATTATTAAGATGGATAGGTACTTAAGAAGCTTGGCAGGCTTTTTCTTAATTTACATATATATCATTTCAGACGCGTGATTACTATGACATAATGTACCCTGCATGGAGTTTCTGGGAGGGAGGACCTGCTATATCTTTGTATCCAACAGGAATAGGCCGATGGGATAAGCATCGCATCAGCATATCTGAAGCAGCAGAAAAGTTAGTATAATTTGGTGCACTCAAAAATAGTTCACCATACTTTACCCAAAGATTAGCTGATATATAATGTTATCCAGCATTTAACTCGCCTGTACAGTGTAAGACACACTGCAATAAATATTTTTTGATAAATCTCTTTGCATAGTTCAATTTTGCTGAACCATTTGTTTTGTTTCCATTTAAGATGGCCATGGCATAAGAAGCAACCTAAAGCTTTCTTCAGAGGTTCAAGAACCAGTGAAGAGAGAGACCCTCTGATATACTTGTCTCGCTCAGACCCTAACCTTGTTGATGCCAAGTACACCAAAAACCAAGCATGGAAATCAGATGCTGTAAGCTCCTATCCATTATTATTGTGGTTAAAGATATTTATTTCTCAAAGAACAAAGTTCACTTACAGAGAATATACAGTATTACAGAATGTTTGTACACAGTGTACTGGTTTGAGTCCAGTTATGTAACAGTGATATACATAAAAAATAACTATTTAAAATATGAGTAGGTATATAGGTATATAGTATGCAATATGATATGGCAATTTTTTTTTTAAACATGTTCCTTTCATGTTCCTTGAAATTTTTTTTTTTATTTTTTTTTTTTTTTGAATGAGTGTATTAATTTAATATGCAGCCTAAATATTAATTTATAATTGTTTTTCTTTTCAAGGATACTCTGTATGAACCACCAGCGTCTGAGGTTTCTTTTGAAGATCACTGTCAATATAAATTTCTATTCAACTACAGAGGAGTGGCTGCCAGTTTTAGATTCAAACACCTATTCTTATGCAAGTCTTTAGTATTCCATGTGGGTGATTCATGGCTAGAATTCTTCTACCCTTCATTGAAGCCTTGGGTACATTATGTGCCAATCAGTGCAACAGCAACAAAGGAGGAGATCAAGAAGATCATTATGTACTTCAAACATCATGATGTAGAGGCCAAGGAGATAGCAGACAGAGGATTTATGCATATTTGGGAGAATCTCACAGAGAATGATGTGATGTATTACTGGCGAAGGCTGCTCAAAACATATGCTAAACTAATGAAATATGATGTGGTGAGGGACCAAGATCTCATTTTGATAAACTAAGGTTTTAGAAAATTGTAAGATCTAGTCTGATTTTAATTCGGGTAGTTGGTATACTAGTCTTATAGTGGACCACAGTGATCTCCGCCTACCCTTATTGAAAACAGGTTTTATAATGTATGTATAGTATATGTAATGTCTTATTAAAGGTATATTATGTGTGCATTATTTAAACTACAAATTAACGTTATTAAGTAAGTACCTATAAAATATTATAAAATATACTCCTTGGTTTTACGCATAATTCCCTATAGGTTTTTATATAACAACAGACAAAACTCGAAATAAGTACATAGAAAAAATATTTTATTAAATATAAAATGTTATGCTTAAAATCTCAAGTAGCTTCAATCTAATCAAATATATTCGAAGCAAACTTATTTAGAAATACTGGGAATATTTTAAGATTCGGGAAATATTGCCACACCTATCTCATTATGCAGCTCTTTACATTTTCAGTCTCAATATTAGGCACATCCAGTTTACTTAATAAATAGTGTGCATTGAAACATCTTTACAAAACAAACTCATGCCAAATGCGAAGTTGATGGAAAAGATAAAAACGCTACACAACACAGTGAGTACCTACTGTTACCCCGGTGCCAGATATGTATGAACTTACGTGATCACAGAGCCGCACGCTTAGTGCGACACGAGAAAAGCGTGCGGCTCAGTGATCACTTAAGAGCCCGGTGACAGCAGCTCGCAATTTCAAAATGCGTTTGGCTATTATTTCATTTCAGGGAAATTATTTGAAAAAATAACTATCCAGTGACACACATAAATACTATTCGAATACGAATAATACAATAATATAAGGGAAATATGCTTGAATCAGAAATCATTTTGGTATTAGGTAAACGTAAGGCCAAACATACATACAAACCTATTTTTCAAATAATTTCCCTGAAATGAAATAATAGCCAATCGCATTTTGAAATTGCGAGCTGCTGTCACCGGGCTCTTAAGTTCAAACATATCTGGCACCGGGGTAACACATTCATATAAAGTGGGAAATGTTATTACAAAAAGTATATTTTACTATGACTATGACAAATTAACAGTTACCTATATAAAATGAAGCAAAAACAATCGTCATACAAAATGTAAACTGGTTAAGGACAAATAAAATTAAGTATACCAAAGTACCTACCTACATTTTAGGTAGGTACATGCCACAATGGTAAAAGTTATGAATTGTTCAAAGTTATATTTAAATTAAAAACACAGGGATCTCTTCAAACCGCAAATCACTTAAAAGCTTACACTTAAAACTCTTGTAATATACCTACAATTTCAAATTGCAGATTTCCTAAGTTGTCTGCATGAAGCTTAATTAAAATGAATATATTCTACTTTGAGAGTTTGCGCTCCAGTTGATCAGCAATCGCTTCGAGGAAGTCTTCGGTGTGTAAGTACATTCCTTCCTTTGTATTTTTCATTCCATGAATGCATATCACCAAATCCTTGGTCATTTTGCCGCTTTCAATGCATTCGACACAAGCCTGAAATCAGATTTATCAAATTATGATAAAAGTTTATCTAATACCTACTATGAATAAAATAATAAGTGTATCATATCTTTTTACCAACACAACATCATTATCGCGCAAAACACTTAAAATTCGCTTATCCCCCGAAGTGATCACGACAAATGATAAAATTACCTACTTGACACCTACAGCTTCGATAAAAATATGTTAATTACCGTCGTTATCAAATTGCATTTATTTTACAAATATACAACAAATTCCAATACCAATAACTATTGTAATTATTATAATAGATTAAGGTCGCGTCACTTAAAAATAACGCTGGAAGGAGGGGGTGTGATGGTGCGAGTGTTTTGTATGCGCAAACACATCCCCTCCACCTTGTTCCAGCGTCCTTTTTAAATGACGCTACCGCTACCTATGTATCTATTTGGTGAGTATTTCTCAATCATGAAATACTCTGGTATGATTAATTGAATGAATGAAACCGACCTCTTCAAGAGCAGTAGCGAAGCGGTCCAACTCTGGTGTGTTGTCCAACTTGGCGCGGTGGGCGAGACCTCTCGTCCACGCGTAGATGGAAGCCACGGGGTTGGTAGACGTAGGCTTGCCTTGTTGATGCATGCGGTAGTGACGCGTGACGGTCCCATGGGCCGCTTCGGACTCCACTGTGCGTCCGTCAGGGCACATCAAGACTGACGTCATCATTCCCAACGACCCGTAACCCTAGCGATCAAGGAAATAATGTTGATCGAACTAAAATTTTAACTAACAATGACTAACGGGAATGTGGGTATGATATGTGTCAGATATAATTTGGAACAACTTCTGCCTTATCCCTGGGGCACCCTCAAAGAATCTTGAGTTGGTACTTGGTAGGTCGAAAAGATCTGAAGCGATAGATAAGACGTGATTGTTCGTACGGGCTTCTGAAACCCTTCTACGCTAATTTCATTTTATTTAACTACCTGCGCCCCGCGGTTTCACCCGCGTAGTTTTAAATCCCGGTATTCCCACGGGTGAAAAAGTAGGCTATGTTCTATTCCAGACTAATTTATCTCTGTGCCAAATTTGATCCAGATCCGTTCAGCCGTTCTGGCGTGATTAACAAACATCCAAACTTTCACATTATGGGCGGGGATATGGGAGGGATAGGTAAGATTACCCCGGTTTCTGAAAGGCGGATCAACACTAATCGGCTGTCAAGTCACTTGCATCTCTATCTAACTTGAAGTAAAAGCTGAAATAGCAAGTGACTTAACAGCCGATTAGCGTTGATCGGCCTTTCGGAAACCGGGCGTTAGTGTGATAGTGGATTAAATATAGTTTTATTTATATAACAAAAGTATATCGTGAAACTGGTAAGTAAATTAATAGTAACCTGTGCAACGACATCAGATTGTACATCTCCATCGTAATTCTTGCACGCCCATACAAACCCTCCAGCGCTCTTCATTGCTTGCGCCACCATGTCATCGATGAGACGATGCTCGTACCATATCTTGTTCGTTTCGAACTGGCTCTTGTAGTCACTGAAAACATATGCAACTGTAGTCCTTACTTTTCCAAAGATTCCTTGTTGCTGTTTAAATCACTTTCTGAATAACTTGTCTACGGAACTGTGTGAAGTTAAAAATGCAACCTGTGTCAGTAGGTAATTAACTTTCACGGGCATGAAGAAACGAAATAAAAATTCCACTAATTAGATACGTTCGCGTTCTAATATCGTAAAATAGGCGTAGACAATCATTTTTAACTACAAATAGAAGTAGCTACCTGTAAATGCCATTGTTATCCATTATTGTTGCTATGCGGAATAACAATGCTCATATTTCCATACACTGCAGATAGGACTTCAAGCTATCTGCTTCAATAGAGTTCGTATTTAACCCCCAGCACAGAATAAATAATAGTAACCAGTACCAGGTTCTTATTTCATAATGCGGGTCTACCTGTTTTTGGGATGGTGTACTGACCTCTGGTATATTTCTTCAAAGATGTCCTTGAAGCGACCGTCATATCTCTTAAGAATGGTGTTCTTTGTAGACAGGTATAGCGGCCATTTCTTTTGCAGTGCAAACTGTATGAATACACTATTGTTATAACTGTATTCAAGGTGATATAATGTACATTGCAAATTGAATGGCACCGAGTGTACGGAGCTATGTAATGATAGTTTCTTACCTGGAAACTAGAGTGTGCAAACGCACGAATGGATTCGTCTGTATTATACATGCCCATAACGACACCAGGGCTTTTGAAATCGTACAATACGCGATTCTCCACCGAGCCATCTTGCGCCGTAAAAACTAGTTCCACCTGTTTGGGAAAATAAATGTTATCAAGAGAAACGGCACATTTGTTTGTCTCAAGTCAATTTATCTTTATGTATAGTCACGTCAACGGCCTTTGATAACTTTTGTTGTTTGTTTTATCGTTGACTGACATTCTTTACTGAAATTTTAACCTCTTCAATTATGTTTTACAAAGTTATTATCAATAGTTCAAACTGCATCGTAGAAATTTCACGTCTTGAATCTATTGAATGTATTAAAAAAAGGATTCCTCAAGGACTTTAACTAGAGCCTTTCCAGTACAAACTTTATATAGCTAAGGAAATTATTTTAAACTGCGTCCGTCTTACCTTTCCAGGTTTAGTAATCACTATGTCCTGTGCTTTATATTGGTCACCATGCGCGTGTCGACCGATCACCATCGACTGCGTCCATCCAGGGACTAGCCGAGGAATGTTCTTGCATAGGATGGGTTCCCGGAACACCGTGCCTCCGAGAATGTTACGGATGGTTCCGTTCGGACTTAGCCACATTTTCTTTAGCTTGAATTCTATGAAACATTAATTAATTTCTATACTTCAAATAGCATTTCTGCTCAAATCAAATGATAAACCTTATGCAACTATTTCCTAAATTTGTGTCCATCAATTAGATCTCAAGGGATTACTTTAGCTTTCAGCAAGTCAGTGGTATTTCCCAGCAGTAGTGAGTTGTATGTTACCTTCAACTCTCTGCTCATCAGGGGTGATAGTGGCGCACTTGACGCCAACGTTGTGCTTCAGCATCGCATGGGCTGCATCGATAGTCACCTGATCGTCCGTAGCGTCGCGGTGAGGCAAGCCCAAGTCGAAGTAAAGGCAGTCCAGCTGGCGGAATACCGGTCAGTTATTAGAAATTTGACAAACTATAAAAAGGTAGGTAGGTACACACTGGTGAGCGTTACTTCGGTGCCTAAGTACAGTACCTACCTACCTACATTCAGCTGTGCTACACAGTTTTTAGGTTCCTAAGTCATCACCCATTCATCGTCATCAGCCTGAATAAGTTCACATTGTTACCTACGGACTTGCTCTTTATCTATGGGTTTTGTCTTATTCACCGTACTTGGCAGGCGGATTGGTGACCGGCTCTTTAGTCGACTTAGTGGGCCCGCTCGAATTGGACCCACGAGACCAACGGGTCCAGTTGACCTAATGCATGTTTTGAATTGGTCAACTGGCCCCGCTTATGTTTCAACTTTTTTCGATATTATCATGGATTATAAAATTAATCGTCATAGCAGTTAGTTGTAGATTTAAAACAGAATAAACTAGACTAGAAAGTTTTTTTACTTTTTGAGTTCTAACAAAGCATTAATCAAAAGGCTGATTTTTAAATTCTTTCTAAAAATTTAAGTTGGTATCATACCTATTTGTTTATCTTGAGTACCTACGTTTTGCAACTAAATGTACCTACACGGATTTGAAATTAGACAATAGATTCATTTTTTGTTCCAATTAGTACCTAGTTGGCCCAGTCGACTAAAGAAAAGTAATAATAAAAAAAAATTGCATTTGGTCAACTGGGCCCAGTCGACTAAAGAGCCGGTGACCACAGTGTCATTGTAAAGTACCAACTACTCTAAAAAACTAAAGCAGTTCGAATTCACAGTTATGAAAAAACGAATACAATAATGAAACAAGTTGTATGGCCTCATAAATGAGTGCAGATACTTACTTCAGTCACTAGGTAGGTAATTCAAATCAAAGCGTATCTAAGCTCAGTACAATAAGTAGGTACCAACGTAATAGGTGCATGGTGAATTACCATTGACCTAATTAGACCGTTGATAAGCAGAGGAGTAACAATGCGATAACCCTTTGCGAGACTCATTAAACTAATTAAACTTTACAATCTTACGTTATTGCAGAATGCTTTATTTGACATACCTACCTAATTTGCCCTTCATTTGCACTATTTCTATTATCAACTTGACTGATAAACGGGATTGACCTTGAAAAATTATTTACCTTAACATATGGAAATATAAGTCTTTCCTTGATCTTGGCCCAGATGATACGAGTCATCTCGTCTCCATCCATCTCAACAATGGGCTTTGAAGCCACCACTCTTTTGGCTGATCCATCTGTAGGAAAAACATGGTGAATTAAACGAGTTATTTACCTAGGTAGGTACTCAAAAGTACCTATCACTGTAGATTTCAATAAGATGTCTCGTACCTAGGTAGGTAGGTACCTAGGTATTTTAGCGCAAGGCTGACAATCTTGATAAACAGGTTTGTTGAACTCTGGGAGGTGGCAATTAACGTGTTCTGTCCCGACTTTTATTTTTATTTCAACCAACGACCTTAAATTACGCATCGTTTACCTACTGTGCAGAATTACATTTTTTTTATCTACTAGGTAGTTATATTTATAGGAAAACTAGCTGCGCCCCGCGGTTTCACCCGCGTTGTTTTAAATCCCGGTATTCCCACGGGATAAAAAGTAGCCTATGTGCTATTCCAGACTACCTATAATCTATCCCTGTGCCTAATTTCATCCAGATCCTTTCAGCCGTTCTGGCGTTATTGCGTAACAAACATCCATCCATAGGTAGGTACGTAGGATAAGAAATAGATTATTTTTGGGAGTTGAACTACCCTCACAATACCGGCTCATTATTCGACGCCGGATCGTACGGGGCCAGTTGACTTAGTACCATAAAGGAGTTGTTCAAATTTTTCATGGAGGTTGGTATAAAAATAAACTTGAGCTTGAAGCAAGACTGTATGCTATTTTCACTAAAATAGCATATGCTATTTCACTAAATAGCATATTATTTAAATAATATTACAGATATTAAAAAAAATCTAGAACCCTCCGTTTTTTTTTAAACATAAGTAGAACCAAGATGTTCTTGCAACATTAAAGAAGGCCTGGCAACCCTTTAGAAAAAGTATTTTGCAACATTGTGACGCGAATACCCTGGAACGCACCGCATGAAAGAGATAGTGCCTTACGTTTGAGTTTATGTCTCACTCTAACTTGTAGCATAAAGTAGGAATCATTTTTTTAGTGTCGTGGGACAAATTCAATACGTTGAATTGAAATAGCGAGTGTTGATTTTTTTTTTGCTTGATTTAAAAATCACACGGTGTTTCGACTTCGTTTCGTGTTGTTCGTAATTTCGTTGTGCTTCGTGTGTTTTGTTGTTCTGCCATTGACGTGATCTCTTATATATTTTGACCTCAGTTGGTGTTTATTCCGAGTTGGCACATCACTTTGAAGTGACGAGAATGTGTCAAGTCACACTGACAGTGATTGTTTTTTTTTGTTATTAGTGTTGCCGTGCTGGCTTCTTTACATGTTTTTCTCCCTCAAAATATTTTTATAATTTTTATGAAAATGGAGGCTCTTAAAAATATGAGTTTGGTCTAATCAAGTAGTCTAATTTATTTGCTTTCTACTTGGGTATTTTTCATACTTGATCAAATTACTGGGGAATAAAATACCACTACTGACCGTATCCTTTATTACTTTTCGGGGCCAGTCTACTAAAGAGTCACCTAAACACTCCCAACACAAAAAGCGCATCATAGACGACGAATATACCTAGGTACCTACCTACTTTATTAATTCATCTGATAAAATATAGCTAGCTACCTATATGTACCTACATATAATTTTACTCATTATTATAAACAACTACCTAATACCCTTTGATTATATACCTCTATGTAATTGAAACAAAGTTTTATTTTGAGCTTGGACTTTGGACAGCGAAATAATTGCTATTTATTCCTTACAGTTCGCATCTAATTGTGGTCAATTTACTACTACCAACTTGTTAAGTCCGTTACCTACTAAGTAGGTGTTACTTCTGTTATCAATCCTTTTGAAAATGATAAGACCAGTTACCTAACCAAAAAGGATACAAGTTTTTACTCACAATTCCTTTTTAGAATACCGATTTCAGTCACACTTTTCAATAACTGTCTTGCGTTGTTTCCTGACATTTTTCAAGCAAACGTGGCGATTACATTAATTTATTCCGCACACGACTATCAACCATTCACGGCAATACTCTCAACTGCTCTCAACTCATGTGCAGTGCGTGCACGACCAACACACACAAAGATAGGATCAGTGCGCTGCCGGCTGCGGCCAGCTTGGCGAAGTGGATATGAGAGGATACTGGGCGAGAGGGACAGAAATAGAGGACGCCAGTTTTAGTGATGTGCGTCGACTTGATTAACGATTATTGTCGTTTTTAAATCGATTATTTTCATTCAGCGTGAAATGAAATAAATGGATGCCTGGAGAGCAATTCAAAGTTAGATAGATAACTCTTTATTGTTCACCACACAAAAACATAACTAATAGCATTCATTCGGTTTTTACTTGACGTATTTTCCCTGTTTTAAGTCCCTATGCAGATAGGTTTTTGTTTCCAAGGATTAGCTTTTCAAGGAGTAGGTACCTATTATTGTTCTGCTGTGAGCGAGATTCGACTCAAAACATATTCCCATACATATAAGAGGGTCGCAAACCCATGAAATGAATGAATTTTACCGAATAAATATTTTGTAGATATTTGTCTAACCACATAAAAAACGCGGTATACCTAAGTACCTCAGTAGGTATTAAAACTCGATTCTTTCGAACTTTCTAAATCGATTCTTCTAACTCTCGCCTTGCTTTTATAAATCCATACTCGACATACCTAGTGTAAACTAAATCAGTAGAACAACTATCGAAGCAAGGTTATTCTGTTCTGTGGCACTGTATCCCTCTGGGTCAGGATCAATAACTGTGCTTAGTTCATCGAAAGGTCATTGAGTCTCGACTTCGAAATGACTATTGACAAAGGCAACCCTGATTTTCTAAATATGTTTTGACCGCGTAGTGCCTGCCGGGATTGTTACTGTGGACTGTGTGGAAGTGGCTCATTCCCAGCTAACCTACCTCAGGCTCTCATAGTGCCTTAGCCTAGATCCTACTTCTAATTAATGATAATGACTGTGGCTGACCTGCTCCATATTTCTATTCTGTGGCCTGGCTGAGCTCCCCTGCCCGCGTCATAACCCCTCCCCTTCCCCCTCCCGAGATAAACCCACCCACTCGTCGCCGGCCGGCTGCCGGTACACTTGCGTTGCGTGTGTGTGTTTTGGATCTGTGTTGCAGTGTAGCCGGCCACAACGGCCGGGAACTATCGCTAAATACGTAAGTGCATTTATCTATACTGCGGTTTTACGAACCACAAATTGCATGAAAAAAACCACCCGACATCGTACCCGCAACCTCATACCAAGACGCAGTCAAACCTGCACAGCTGCAGAGCCATTGCACCCACCGACCGCATCAGCCGCGCATCGACATCGCAACGGGTTACCTATCGAACATAAATCTTGTCTTGCCTTCCCGGTCGTAGACCGCATTATTCTCCGAAACAGGATTTTTTTATCACAAAGCTGCCTCACTGCCACGGTAAGTAGGTAGATAGATAAGTATAAATAAATGCCTGCTCCAAATAGGATATAGGCTATTTTAACATAGGTACCTACCATCTGGCTACAGTTAAATGATTAGAAGAACAAGAATTAGGTCATTTTTGTAAAATATAATTGTTAGTAGGTACAAAGATAATTCTTTATCTTGTAAAATGTAAACCTGTCAATTTTGGAAAATTCATTGTTCAATAAGTCACGACATGGAACTCTTATGTGTTTATTTATAATGTGAACTTGTACTAGATGATGTCCTTATTAACATTATCAATAGGTACCTACTGTCTCATAATCAGACATTGCCAGAATAAAAACGATGATGATAGTGCCTGCCTATCCGAAAAAACGGGTCTTAAAACAGACTCTAAATTAACTTACAGAATGAGTGAGTGTGTTAGGTAGGTATACGAACTTATAAAGTAAACATTGCAAATTGTCGGCAGCTGAAAAAGACACAATTTAATAAAATACCGACTACCATCGCACGAGCGATGGCAATAGGACGGGGCGCCAACGCATGTCTGGTTTGTTTGTTTTGTATGGAACTGGAACTGTGCTTCGCACTTTCGTTCGCTCTTCCTTTTAATAATAGTTAATTAAAGTCAATAAAGCGTTTATTCACCTCGCCTTCGACTAAACATTTGAGAGCGTTACATGTACAAAATAGTTGTTATTTAAAAGTCGTGCAAATGAGGCGGCTAGCCTACAATCAACGGGTACCTATCAGCGAAACAAAACCGCAAGGTTCACAGAACAACATTGCAAGGCCGAATATTCAGCACACAACCAATGCATATCTAACGGCTCCGATAAGACTATAATAAAAGGTTTTCTTAGGGTTGGCTACATCACCTAGACAAAAGGACTTGCCATCTACCCCCGCTTGCAACCCTCCTGTCCCCTACCCTCAACCTAGGTACAAGGACTTATACTAAACTAGCGACCCGCCCGCGCGCCCCTGCTTCGCACGAGTGCACATTGTTTTTCTATTGTATTATACATATAAGAGAGAGACTATTGTATTATACATATAGATATCTAAGATTTTAATGTTGTATTTTTATTATGAACTAGCGACCCGCCCGCGTGCCCCTGCATACCACATATCATGCATGTATTATACATATAAACCTTCCTCTTGAATCACTCTATCTATTAAAAAAACCGCATCAAAATCCGTTGCGTAGTTTTAAAGATATAAGCATACATAGGGATATAGGGACAGAGAAAGCGACTGTTTTATACTATGTAGTGATGCTTGTTTTGACAAGAATAGTTTCAGTTTGTAGGTGAATCATCATGTGTGGTTGCGTGCGTATTCTGCGCGCTTCGAAGCCGCTGCGCCGGCAATGGCACTGCCGTCTGTCGAGCTCCTCGGCGGCTGCCGGCCCGCCGACTCCCGGAGTACCGTACACCAATCTAAGCATAGGAGTACCCAAGGAGATTTGGCAGGATGAACGAAGGTGAGCAAACATTATTTTCAAAGATAAATCTTTGAAAATAATGATTATGATTTGTTGATTATGATTATGATATGTTGATTTGAGTGGGACGGGATTTGGCTGTAAACAGCCAAATCCCATCCCACTCAAATCACGCTTAACATCACATATATTATGTGAAAGTTTGGATGTTTGTTACTCAATAATGCCAGAACGGCTGATCGGAAGTGGATGAAATTAGGCACAGAGATAGATTATAGTCTGAAATATCACATAGGCTACTTTTTATACCTTGAGAATACCGGGATCTAAAACTACGCGGATAAAACCGCGAGCCGCAGCTTATACAAAAGTGGAAAAGTGAAAAAGTAATGAAAAGAAGAATCTTGAACATGGATTGAAGATTCTTGAAGAGAGTATCTATAAGGGCAGTGAGAAGAGGAGTAGGAGTCAGAGGCGAAGGCAGATGTTTACTCTTCCCACCTAACTAATCCAAACTAACCGATGCACCTCAATCTGGAACTAATGAGTTTGTATTTTTTAGAGTCGCCATTGTACCAGCCGTAGTTAGCAAATTAGTAAAGAAAGGATTTAGTGTAAACATAGAAGAGAATGCCGGAGCACTAGCGAATTTTCCAAATAAAGCTTACGAGGAAGCTGGCGCCAAAATAACCAGCCTGAAAGATACATTCCAATCAAGTAAGTTGTCCTGTTATTACGCATCTCACGTGATCCTAGAATAAAATATAAAATTCAAGATCCAAAGAACAACGAGAAGAAAATGGCTAGCTAATTGAGCCCATTGTACTACAGTTATACAATAAATTATTTCTGATTTCCCATAGATGGAACGCAGTCAGCTGCCAAGACGCTTTCTCGTCTTCAAAGTTATCAAGCTGGTTTCATTGTAAACTAAAAAAAAATATTTGAACATGATTAAGTATTTAAGACATGTACATAATACTTTGGATTATAAAAATTGTATTCAATTGTTTAATCATTTGAAATTGAAATTAAAAACATTGTACATATTACAGATATTATTTTAAAAGTTCGTCCAGTACTAGCAGAAATCGAGGTTCCATACGTAAGAGATGAAGGCGCGCTTATATCATTCTTGTATCCAGCGCAAAATCAAGATTTAATAAAGAAGTTGGCTGCTAAGAAAGTTGATGCATTTGGTAAGCATTAGACTTCTTTTGTTTTGATTTCGAACCTTTCAATTGTTTTCCAAGCTTATTGCTTCCAAACAAATAGAATTTACATAGGTACTGTAAGTTTGTTGAACGATCTTTTGTTGCCTTTGCGGTCTTATGGTTTTATTGTATTACAGCAATGGACTGCATCCCCCGTATAAGTCGCGCTCAGGCGTTTGACGCTCTTAGCTCAATGGCTAATGTTGCGGGATACAGGGCCGTCATCGAAGCAGCTGCTAATTTCCCGAGATTCTTTTCGGGTAAGTCTACAAAATTATATAGACAAATAAATAACAAGATTGAGTATTCAACTTGTAAATAAGTGCCATAAGAATTCAAGAACCTGTTTAAAAAAATCACATATGAAAGGTTAATGTCATGTTACAAGGATGATAAGCACGTAGGTGCGACTAAATACCGGTATCAATACACAAACTTATCTATTCGTCTGTGACAAATAAATAACAAGATTGAGTTTTCAACTTCGAAACAAGTGGCTCGCGAATTCGCGAACCTATTTAAAAAAAATACAAATAGAAGTTCAATGTCATGTTACAAGGATAAAAGCACGTAGGAGCGAATAAGTCAATAAGGCCTCGACACAAAAACTTATCTATTCGTCTGTGACCAGACACGTACTACTCTTCTACATAGACTTTTCACTGATCTTTTAGGTCACTCCTAAGATTATGATATCTACTTGGTGCTCACGGATATACGATTCTTAATTATCATCATTATCATCAGCATGAATAAGTCATAATGTACACTTATTTTAAATTATTTAACATACAGTTGGAAGACAGGTATAAAAGTTTCTTTCCAAACAGTGTGGTGAAAGGTTCTTAGTGCGCCTCAAACAGGCTCCTCCTCGAGGACAATTGATACATGTTTCAGAGCTTTATAGGTTCTACTACATGCCGGATTCTTCTGGATGTTTTTCTTTCACCGTTTGAGTACTGGCACTGTACACATAAATTAACTGAAAAAGTTATTGGTGCACGACCGGTTTTGAAACATCGATCTTAGGGTTGGTTGGTACGCCAAGTCTTGGGTTTTGTCTTCGTTTTTCATTTTCTGTGTTGTCACGCCTTTTTGTATGGAGATTCTATAAACGCTTTAATCGGGCGTGCTAAGAACTCATGAGTCACCATACAAACAGCTTACGATACAGAAAACGAAAAACAAAACTCGTACTCTCGATACGGAGTAAGACAGGGTATGACAGGGCTGCTAACTAGACCACAAGGGGCATTATTCTCTATGATATAGGAGATTCCTTGCCTCAAACCGTGTAACGTCAAACCTTGATCTTGGGCTTTATTCTTTATGACATATTATGAGATACTTTGCCTTTGAGATACCCTTACCGTATGATGTCACAACTCGATCTAAACGCAAACGCGATTGGTTTGGTCATAGTGAATAACGCCCCTGAGCTCTCACAGTCAGTGAGTTAGCGTTTGATAGTCATTGAAATGTCACTGCTGGATGTTTATAGTGAGTTTCGTGTAGGTCAAATGACAGCGGCCGGGCGCGTGCCGCCTTGCCGAGTGCTGGTGATAGGCGGCGGAGTGGCAGGCCTGGCCGCGGCCGCGCAGGCGCGCTGCATGGGAGCCACGGTGCGCGCCTTCGACACGCGCCCGGCCGTGCGCGAGCAGATCGAGAGCCTCGGCGCGCAGTTCATCACTATGGAAATGAAGGTCAGGATATATTTGTCATTTAGTGTTTCGCATTGTACAGGGCAGGGATGGCGAACCAATGGCACGCGACAATAGTTTGGGCACCACATCTCCAATCACCATGGATAATGTGGTGATTAGATACTACCCGTTTTTTTAGATAACTTGACTGACCCGCCCCGGGGCGGCGCACGGGCTCTCACTATCTTAATTTAACAAAACCATTTTGGAAAGCTTTGCGAGGAACGATGTAATTTATAAAGGTTTATGGAAGACCCTACAGATTCCATATAGCCATGTCGTCGTGTCCATCTCCAGAGTGCAAGCTAAATTTTGTCACGAGGTAGCCGTACAAGTTTAGCCGTAAAGTAACATACAAGCAGAAACATTTTATCAGTTTATACATTGGTATAGAGTGGTATGGTTATCCCGGGGGGTATACCTATGTCAAACGGTGTCATTTGTTACATATATACGTGTATGCAATTATCTCTTTCCTGGGCTCTCATTTCTGCATGATAGGTACAGCTCAGGTCTCATTTACGATAAATGGCATCAATTTTCACCTAGCTATAATTATCAAGCTATCATCATCAAGTTATGCTACTGTCCTAACATAATGTTCTATTGTAACGTCGTCTAGGTTTTGTGTTTCATGGCTTTACGATGTACCTACATAATATATCCCCCTAGGAACCGAAACACAGCAATATTGCTTGGCGACAGAAACGTGTGGTACAGCCGTTTACAAAGAGCTCTCAAAAATTCAATTGTTTGTTGAATGAAAGTTTGTGTATAAAACTTTTGCTTTTCAGAGGTGGGTGTGCCCTAATCCTAGTGGTTGGGGTGCAGTTAACGCCTTGGCAGCTCGCCAATGGTAATTTTCTAGATAAACCATTAGTGTAACCTACTTTTAGACTTAGAGTGCCGCGCTCAGTTTATTTGTATCATTTACACTTTACAACGTTACCTACAACACACGCGCTAAACTGTTTCATAATGTGATGTGAATTAAATAGACATCCCAAATAGTTATTTCCATATTTTATCCATGTTTTATTTTTGTCACCTTGTTCACAGACTAAATAAGTACATAACTAGGTTTTGTAGGTGACTTTCATAACTTTTTGCATAACATTTAATGTCATTATTAAATCAAGATAATAATTTATCTCAGCTAGATAATATTAGATAACGTTGTAAATAACATTGCATTACTTTCTCATTACTTTAATACTTTCAAGGCCGCGTTTGTTGGTCATGTTGATTCTTTTATTTACGTTAGGATTTACATACAGGACAATGTAGGACAGCAGCGCTTCTGATTTGCACACACGTCTTGTGACACATAACAAGCCGATCTTGCTATTACGAGTACCACCATCATTGTAGACCAAATTCATCGTCATAACGTTTTAAGATCTTGAACACTTGAAATGTCAGTATGCTCAAGACTTGATTAAGATCTATGCAAGTTGCAGCAGCAGCGTTGCTGTCTTTCGGTTTGAAGAGTGTGGTTGCCGGTGTACTATGCCTCAAGTTGATGGACGCAGGGCAGTGCATCGCAGGGCACGTTCCTAT
This sequence comes from Plemyria rubiginata, assembly GCA_963576535.1. Classification (NCBI taxonomy): domain Eukaryota; kingdom Metazoa; phylum Arthropoda; class Insecta; order Lepidoptera; family Geometridae; genus Plemyria; species Plemyria rubiginata. The sequence continues at coordinate 6,319,879 of OY754908.1, read as the reverse complement.
CGTGCGTGACTTACGAGACAATGCTTTGTTATAGGTGATGTTTACCACTGGGCTTTTAGCTTGTTTCATCAGCTATTAGTTGTATAAAAAGAAATGTTAGTTTTTATATATCAATCACAACTAATTATAACTGAAAACTAAACTAAATTGGATGAGAAATTGATCATGGTCCGACAACCCTGTTGTATGACGGGGCGCGGACACTACATAAAATATGTCGAGTCTCAAGAATACCATGGATCTACGTATCGGCGATACGATATCTCTGTAGTTTTTTTATACTAGGTACTTGCTCATGCAACAAGCCTAAGACCCGAAATAACCGAAACACAGCAACCCTGCTTTGCGGCAGAAATAGACATGTTGGTAGTATTTCCCTGGACGAGCCCTTATAAAAATCTCTACTCTCCACTGCGAACAAAATCTACATATCTCTATAGTAGAATTCTGTATAACTTCTTTGCAGCTATGAATAATACATTCTTACATAATTGAAACAGGAAGAAGGAGCGGGATCTGGTGGGTACGCCAAAGAAATGAGTGAAGAGTTCTTGAACGCCGAGAGAGCGCTCCTTGGCAGAGAGGCGAGGACGTCAGATGTGGTCATCAGTACTGCGCTCATACCTGGAAAACCTGCGCCTGTTCTCGTCCTAGAGGTAAGCCCAAGTATTATTATAAAAGAACGGTAGATACCAAGCCGAGTTTATTGCCTGTCTTCTAGGCCTTGGTCGCGTGGAACTAGTACCTAGTTTCAAAGTGATCCTTGTGATTTTATTGAATAAATATTTTTTGATTTTGACTGCTTAGTTGGTAGTAGCTCGCCTTCTGTGCCGTAGGCTGTGGGTTCGATTCCCATCGAGAACAAATAATATGCAACCTCGATACGCGCTATGACGTAAACAATCTTTGTGATATACCTACCTACATACCTACTCTCATACCTAACTCTTGTTTATTGCAATTATTATGTTACATGGTAAGGTCTTAATTAAAAATTCGTGAATTACATATTAAACCCTTATTAGCTAGGGCATATTTGGAGTACACTGAAGCAAGTCGATCTTTCATAGTTTAGAGTACCTAGTGAAGTTACCTACTGTCATAGAAAAATAACAAACTATAGTTGAAAACAAACCAATCTCGATTAAAAACATTCAAAACACGTACCGAATAACAATTCAATGAATACCGATTTCGGGTGCGAAAAACAACACATCAATTGACGCGTAGTAGTTTCGGATCAACAGCCACATGTGCCGGTTTTATTTGGTTAAACGTATGATATCACACTAAATAACTTATCTTGACCTGAGGTCGTTGACCTCATAAGAGAAACAGTCCACAACTATTTTTATAAACCATGTTAATAATACACATGTTTTTTGGGCGTAGCCGTAGGTAATAACCGACAACGATAGACATATAGGTAGTAGTAAATAATTGTTTTTATAGCGATAGGTATGGTGTCAAACATTCTGGACTATGTCTAGATTGAGCCTTGTCTTATCTTTGAGTACTACGTGCCTATGAGCAAACATATTGTCAAAATATGCAAGCAGCAAGTGCGAATCAGTTCGTACGATAACATGACCTTTAGGGTGACAAATCAACATCGAGCTGTGCTGCGCTGTACTGCGCTGTGCTGTGCTGTGTTTCTTAAGCTACGTTTTTTTAACAATCAACATCAAGCTGTGCTTCAATGTACTGCGCTGTGCTGTGCTGTGTTTCTTCCATCAAGCTGTGCTGCGCTTTGCTTAGATCAGTGTCGCGCATACACTAGTGCGAGCGAGATGGGAGTACGAGAGTGAAAGAGACGTCTGAGGGCGATGGAGGGGCACGCAGCGTGCTCCATGTTTGAAAAACCTGGCATAGTTCGACACAGCGCAGCATGGCAGAGCAGAGCTCCATAAAAAACATAGCACAGCGCGGCTCAGCACGGCGGGAAGCGCGCCTCGCTCGAGACTGCTGCGTTTTTAAACAGAGCATAGCCTCGCACAGCGCAGCACAGTATGGTTTGTTTGTATTCTCATTCAAATACTAGACGAGCGAGTTGACCAAACATAGCACAGCGCAGTACAGCGCAGCATAGCTCGATGTTGATTTGTCACCCTTACGATGACTAATTGATTTTTTATTATTTGCCATTCGGGTTAAATTTTCAAGTCCAACCTGTTTAAAATTATATCGTTTCCGATTGATTTTGAGGGATTACCTATAGATGTTCTTAGACTGTTATAGTATTCTCTTATTGTGACTATGTAGGTATATGCAGTTCCTTTTCTGCTGATACCTATCTTTGTTTCGGACTTTATCACGTGGTGAAACACCCAGCATAGCTCTCTCATACCTTTAGGTGATCTTCAGTGCTTTTGGGATTTAAAACAAGCAGGATGGCCCACCCATAACAAGCATTGCCTCGTAAATCACGTGCGATAGGAACGTGCCAAACGAAGCAGTGCCCTGCATACATCAACTGGAGGCATAGAGATATTAAGCCTCATGGGCCTTTTACCTCGTTTACACTTAGCTCAAATGCCCAGGGATATGGGCAGCGATATAGCGAAAGGCAACGCGCGCGAGAGAGAGCTTGACGTTCGCGTTGTCACGGACATGAGTTGAGTGTAAATGCAGCATTTAATTTCACCGGCAACCACCCCTCAAGAGTATACATATAAACCAACACTGCAACGTTGCTTGGCGACAGAAATAGGGATAGGGGAGAATGGGTTCTATGACGTTCAAAATTCAAAATCGCAAGTTGCACCGATCGTGTTTTGTTTCCATTCAGGATGCAATCCGAGACATGGCCCCCGGCAGTGTGATCGTTGACTTGGCCGCCGAGATGGGAGGCAACATTCAGACGACCAAGAAGGGCGTCATCACCAAAGTGCACGGAGTCACCCACATCGGTCTGACAGACCTACCGAGCCGGATGCCGGCGCACGCTTCCACGCTTTACGCTAACAATATATCTGGATTCTTGTTGAGTTTGGGTACGTCATTTATTTGGGTATGGTCGCGTCAAACAAAAGGAACGCTGGAAAACAGTGGAGGGGATGTGTTTGCGCATCCTCCCGGCGTTCTTTTTGCGCACTATATGTTTGACGATAATCATTACTGTCACCCGTTTGGCTGCTTTCTAGGATTGGTAGTTACGAAATTAATATATCTTTTGAGATTCTTTTTGAGTTAACAATAAAGCTAAGTTTGGTAGCAATGAATTGGCTTTTTTCATCAATTCAGGAGATTTATTTATTACTAGCTGCCGCTTTCGGTTTCGCTCGTGTATTAGTAATAAAATCACATTCATATATTTTGCTCCAGGCACGAATGACCATTTCCACATCAACTTAGAAGACGAAGTAACCCGCGGCGCAATAGTCCTGAAGGCCGGGGAGCTGCTTTGGCCGGCGCCGCCGCCGCCGAGTATGGCGGTCGCTCAGACCACTGCCAAGCCGACAGCGGTCGTCAAGCCGGAGCCGCCCAATCCTTTCAACGAGACCTTGAAGGATGCTTTCTTGTACTCAACTGGTAAATTGTGAATCTACATTTCTTACACAGCGCTTTACAGCCATCAGCGCTAACTAAGCAAAGATAAAGAACTAAATCCTACAATTTTTTTTCCTACATTTGACGACCTCTGTGGCGCAGCGGGCGAGAGCCTGCCTGCGACGCAAGAGGTTGCGGGTTCGATTCCCGCCTTGGAACAAATTTGTGTACGATCTGCAGAAATTTGTTCCGATGGTCTGGGTGTTCTCTATGTATAATAAAAAATATCTATCTATGTAAGTATATAATGTATTAAATATATCAGTTATCTAGTACCCATAACACAGGCTTTGAATAGCTTACTGTGGGGCTAGATAGTGCTGTGTGGATTGTCCAGCATTATTTATTATTATCACATTTATTTATTTATATTCATAATTTATAAGTTTTTTACAATATAAAATAAATAAATAAAAAACATTATATTATAAAAAACCTAAAAACTAGAATGCCACCGACAGCGGGGCTAGGCCCAAGCTACCGGCGGTTAGGGCTGCAGAGAGAGGAACCTCCTAACAATGCGAGCCGTGTCAAGGATCACTGCCTTCTGCATCCGACCCTTGAGCCAACCCTCTAGCGAGAGCCTCTTGAGATGTTGGTCGAGGCTCTTCGCTATAAGGCCGTTCGCCGAAACGACTATCGGGACAATGATCGTCGAATCAACATCCCACATGGCGGTTACCTCGTGGGCCAAGTCAAGGTACTTGCTGAGCTTTTCCTTCTCGGCCTTCACGAGGTTATCGTCATGCGGGATAGTGATGTCCACGAGCATTGCCCGGCGCTGAGATCGGTCGACCAACACGATATCAGGCTTATTGCAAACAATAGTCCTGTCCGTGATGATAGAGCGATCCCAGTAGAGCAATGCACGACCATTTTCGAGAACTGGCACCGGCGCGTACTGATAGTACGGCATCTCAGAGTCAACAAGGTCGTATTGAAGGGCAAGTTGCTGGTGAATAATTCTGGCCACTAGGTTGTGCCTGTGCAAATACTCACCGTTAGCAAGATGCGAACAACCCGAAATTATATGCCTGAGTGACTCACCAGGACGGCGGCATGCTCGACAAATGTCGACCGTACCGTCCTTCAGGATATACCTTCGGTAGTTGTTCGTCATCATTACCTCGTCAGCAATTGCACAGGCAAAACCCTCGGTTTCCCCAAAGAGGTCTCCGAAGCGTAGCCAGTTAACCGAAGCGAGTAGGTCTACATCAGGCCCTGTTAAGGCCCGGTAGAACCTTCCGTGTAGCTCCTTGCTCTTCCATACGTCCTTGCGACTCTCAGTGCTCAGTACCGCAGGTTTACGCCAATTTTCGTTCGCCAAGGAGAGCGGTGTGAGTCCTTTATCAACAGCTACAACATCGCGATGTATCGCGCACTCATTGTTATGGAAATAATCCCTGAGGCTGCATACCTCACGGTTGTGGAGGTTCTTGGCATTTAAAAAGCCACGACCCCCCCACTTCCGCGGGATGTACAGCCTCATAACTGACGAGCGTGGGTGTAACATACGATGCAATGTGAGCTGTTGACGTACCTTCCTATCCAGGGCGTCCAGCTCAGTCTGACTCCATCCTAGTATGCCAAAGGAGTATATCAGTAGAGGCATCACCCAACCATTGAAGGCACGCGCTTTGTTGCCACCTGACAAAAGACTGTTAAGTACTTTTGTCAGTCGACCGAAGAAACGCTCCTTTACGGATTTCCTGATGTCCTCTACTGAAACACCCAACGACTCTGATATACCAAGATACTTATAGGTCTCAGTCTCGGAGAGAGATTTGAGTGTAACTGTCTCAGAAAGCTGCAAATTCGGAGAATTCACAACTTTCCCCCGCTCCACATGTAAGACCGCACACTTATCTACACCAAACTCCATCTTGATGGCGTCGCTAAACACATGTGTAGTTTTTAGCAGCTCCATCAAGTCTTGACGCTTTGGTGCAAAGAGTTTGAGATCATCCATGTATAGAAGATGACTTATAACTTCACCTCCCCTCCGAAGCCTGCAGCCTAGCCCTGAATCCTTCAGCAAAGTACTGAGAGGATTCAGCGCCAGACAGAACCATAATGGACTCAGACTGTCACCCTGGAAAATACCCCGCTCAATCCTTATGAAGTTCATCGGATCAGCAGAGCTGTCGCTACCGCCTGGTTGACGAAGAACTGTGGTCCACTGCCTCATGCACGAGCTTAAAAATGATTTCAGAGTTGCATCAATTTTATACAACTCTAAAACCCTTTCCAACCATGAATGAGGCACCGAATCATAGGCCTTCTTATAGTCAATCCAGGCAACAGAGAGAGTCCTCCTGCTCCGTCGAACTTGTTGGCTAATGGTCATGTCTATGAGGAGGAGCTCCTTAGTACCACGGGACCCAACCTTACATCCATTCTGAGTAGGGGCCAAAATATTATTCGCGACAATGTGCGCATTAATTTTTGTGGTCAGAATGGATGTAAGAAGCTTGTAGATGGTAGGCAAGCACGTAATGGGTCTGTAATTCTTTGGGTCCGTGGTACTACCGGACTTGTGGAGCAGGAAGGTGCTACCTGTGGTCATAAATGAAGGAAGGGAACCAAACTCAAGAGCTTCTTGGAATTGTGTCGCCAAGCGGTCATGTGTACATCGAATCCACTTAATCCAGAAGTTATGCAATCCATCCGGCCCAGGACTTTTCCAGTTTTGAGCCGTACGGATCGCACAACTAACGTCTTCGGTGTCTATGACAATAGACCTCATGGATTCGATGGACTCGCATTCCCGCTCGACAACATTCATCCAATCACCCTCTGTGTGTTCGACGGGCTCCGACCATATACCGCGCCAAAAATCAATCATGGCATTGGCGTTCGGTATTTGCCCGTCACTCACACGTTGATCAGTTCCCTCCCATCTCCGGTATACCTTCCTCTGGTCACTTTGGAAAACGCGATTTTGCCAATATCTATCCACACGCTCTTTGTAGCGACGTATACGGTTTGCCCATGCATAGACTTTCTGCTTCATGTAGTCAATGCGTTCCGTGACACATGCCATGTAGTCTTGAGGCCGGATATCGGTTCCTGCGAAGGCCTGCGTCACAAAACGCATGACTCGGGGGCGATTATTCCCTCGACTGAAGCAAATTAGCTTTGCAATGAGAGTCCTGAACGAATCAATACGCCGCTCGATCCGCACTTGCCATGCAGGCGCAACCCCGACAGGACGCGTTGATCGGTCAGTGCCCGGAAACTTGACATGAGCAACGCGGCACGCCGCGATAGCGCCACAGTACATTATCGAGTGTGTATCAATTAAATCTACGCTAGCTCGTATGTACGGGACTAGCAAAGTATTCAGGGCTCCCATTAACGCTAGATTGCGTCTATGGGTGGGCAAACGTGGTAGTCGTGGCCTAGAGCCAGGTGTGAATCGATACTGACTTATAGCATCCTCCAAAGCCCTCCTCAATTGCTCACTCACCTGGCTACTTACGCTCGTACTCGTTAAATCCCCCTCGTCGACTTCAGGATCCACCCGGATCTCTTGTGTCGTCACCAATGACGGTAATATAGCCAGGCCCCGGTCCGATGACGTGACGGGTAGATCGTGCGTCAAGGAAGGAGTCGTGTGAGTAGCCAGCGCCTCCAGGCGGAGCCGGTCAAGCACGGACTGATCCAACAGCTTGCACCGTTGGATAGCTCGCACCTGATCCGACAGTCGTTGGGCAGATACGGTTAAGGCTGGCTCAAGGATCTGAAAAAGAGGCAGGATCCGATCACGATACGCAGTCAGGACGGTTCCCCCCTCTGTAGCCTCATAGTAGGCTCGCATACAGTTCTCATTCATGGTTTGAGACCATCGTATGCGACGCACTACACCACCGGTAGCGAGGGCCGGGCGCGGAGCAGGTTGCCCCATAGGCCCCAAGCGTGCCGGCAGCGGTGGACGTCCCCGTCGTGCAGGTGGTGGCGGCGGCGGCGGCGTCGGAGGCCTGCCCTCGTCGCTCGTGTCGGGCGGAGTCACAAACTCATTCTCCGATGAGGAGCACGATGGTGAAGACGGGGCGGGCGGTGATGGTGGGCGTGCGTGTTGTTCCGCTTGTTTCCTTTTTAGCCGTGTTATCATAGTTTTTCACATTTTTCATCATTTTCATCACATTGACATGTTGTTGTTGACGTTTGTTTCCATGGTGAGTAGGTACCGTAGGCAGTCATGATGCGAACAGCAAAATAGGGCTGCCTGATATCTTCCAAATACTCTGATGGTGTGATTCAACGTTACAACGAACGCAACGCTAGATGGATTATATAAATAGAGAAAAACTCTTGAAAAACTAATTTTTGAAAAAATATAGCTAAAAAAGTGACTGCTGTCAGCGGCGGTTTTTGACAGATTTTATTATTATTATTATTATTATATTATAAACGCGAAAGTTTGTAAGTATGGATGGATGAAAGGATGTTTGTTACTCTTTCACGCCTGAACGACTGAACGGATCTGCAGGCCTATTGGCTATCTTTTACAGTGACCGTGACTAACTGGCTTCGGTTGTACACCGAACTTTCATTCATTCATTCACGACGATGTCATCGAATATTATACGGCTAAGTTTAGTAATACTTTTTGATTATTACAGTACTATATTTTAGGATATTTTTGTTTTAGGCGGTTTATTTATACTGACGTAGGTACCTAAGGTTTGGCGGTAAATTCAAATTCATTTTATTTCGAGTGTATCGAGCGAGTGTACCTATTACTTCTTTGTGAATTGTGTTTATCAAGTTCGTTTGTGTAAAAATATTGCTACTTAAATCTACAATTAAAGGCAAGTACAACTAGCGTAAGTAACTTCGTAGACTCCCGGTAAAACGATAAAGATTTGTTTTTAGTGTGAATATGGTACTTAGCAAAGTTTTAGATCTTATTAGTTTATTTTAAAAATGTAAATGTCCACATTATTAAAATACTTTGTCAGCTTACGTAGAATATCTCTTTATAGATGCCACCAAGAATGTAAGTTGTTGGATACGACACAAGTTGAAAATCTGTCGCCAAGCACTTATGTAGGATATTTATAAGCAAGCTGCACTTGAGACATTCCCTTGATGAGCTTACAAATACTCAAGTGGTCATGACACGGGACTTTTTGTTGAAAAGAAAAAGTATTTTACTTTAAGACTAAGGTCAGCGCTCCACTCTTCTAGCTCGAAGGCAGAGGTCACAAAGACAAAGATATACTTAGTTAGGCATCATAAGTATAAGTAAATAAAATATTATAATATTAGATTTTATAGAACAAAATAAATAAATATATAATATTTTACTTATTACATGCATGTTTTTTGTTTTTTTTTTACATTCTCAATTTGTTCCAAAAATACCCAACAAAGACACAGACATAATAACATTCAAATAGTAGGTAGGTAGGTACATAGATAAACTTTAAGCCAAAATATTTTTTTTTATAAAATATAAAGTAGAATATGAATTCTATTCAATTATTAGGTACCTATGTACCTATAAAACTAGCGCAGGCGGTGTCTCTAAATAATAAGAGCACGTCGTTTTCGCTCGTCTTCAGCATATCCCAACAAAATAAGACGTGCCATACCTACCTACTTAACAACAAACACAAATCTCAACAACAGTCACCACTTTTACTAATTAGAATACCTATAACGGCTTCGGTGCCTATCAATAATATTCATTAAACACTGCCTCGGAGTAGTGTCTTTGACGAATAGGTAATGTCATCAATTTGTTGTCCACTATGCGTAGACAATCGCAATCTCTAGTCAAAATAGTGTTACGGTGACTAACAAATTGGGGTCGGTGACTGACGTTGACGATTCGTCAATATCAAAACACTTTGACGAGTGATCTTCACTAGGAGATATCCACCGAGATAGCCAATAGGCCTGCTGGATGAAACTTGGCAGAGAGATGGATTATAGTCTGGAATAACACATAGGCTCCTTTTTATCCCATGGGAATACCGGGCTTTAAATCTGCGTGGGTGAAACCGCGGGGCGCAACTAGTAAGTTCTAAGACAATCCCTAATTTTTTTTATACTTAACACAGTACGATAAAATGTGCCAAATGGAATGTTTGGATGTACCTCTAACTACCCCCCTTAGACGTCCTCAAAGAATCTGAAAAATGTAGGTACTTGGTGCCATGGGATCTGAGGGGGTATCTACCGTGCCTGGGGATCAAAGTCGTGAAGCTTCGCGAAGCTTCGCGAAGCTGTTTCAATTTTAAGTTTCATAATAATATAATATTTGGACTCATAGGTACTATTAAGTACCACCTATATCTGAATACCAGACATTTATAGACATCCAATCTCAAAGAATCTTATGTAGGTACTTTGGAGAAGAACCGTTCCTGGGGATCGTGAAAATATTTTAACGATTTTTTTCATAATAGAACAATCATAATTGTTATGTGTTCAAAAATTAAATGACTGTCATAATCGATCCCACAACTTTCAGCGTAGAATGCAGAGCTATTTGTCTATCTGAGCGGTGATGCCAGTTACTAAATTGTATTGTTTATTTCTTCCAGGCTTAGCGTCATTGATCGGATTGGGAATCGCTTCACCTAATCCAGCGTTCACAACAATGACTACTACATTAGCATTATCAGGTAAAATTGGAGGATCTTTATAAGTAATAATAAAAGTACCTACCTATGTATTTACAAAATCCTACTACTATTATAATATAAACGCGAATTTTTGTAAGTATGGATGGATGTATGGATGATTGTTACTCTGTCACGCCGGAACGGCTGAACGGATCTGTATGAAACTTGGCAGAGAGGTTGATTATAGTCTGGATAACACATAGGCTACTTTGTATCCCGTGGGAATACCGGGATTTAAATCTGCGCGGTTGAAACCGCGGGGTGTAACTAGTTCATAATAAAAATACATGTCAAAATAATAAAAATAATCATGGTCGGGTAGGTTACTTAATCTAAATATATATAACTCAAAGGAGGCTGACTGACTGACTGACATAGTGATCTATCAACGCACAGCCCAAACCACTGGACGGATCGGGCTGAAATTTGGCATGCAGGTAGATGTTATGACGTAGGCATCCGCTAAGAAAGGATTTTGATCAATTCTACCCCCAAGAGGATAAAATAGGGGACGAACGTTTGTATGAGATTTTCAAAGTAAACGAGCGCGAGCAAAGCCGCGGGATCAGCTAGTTTTCATATAAAATAAGTCAGTAAAAAGTATAAGCTAGTTTGCTATAATACGGTTTGTGTACAGGCGTGGTTGGATACCACACTGTATGGGGCGTGGTGCCCGCCCTGCATTCTCCCCTCATGTCGGTCACTAACGCCGTCTCGGGGATCACGGCGGTCGGAGGTTTGCTGCTCATGGGAGGAGGCTATGTACCGGAGACGCCAGTGCAGGTAACGAATAATACTTACCATGTTTTAAATGTAACGGGTAAGTATGGGCTTTTCAGAAAATAGCTCTCTATTAATATAGTTCCCTATCATCCATGTTTGTACTCTACCCTTTCGATTTTTTTCTGAACTAAAATGGTTAGCTGGAAGAGAATACTCCTTAGCATAAAGAATTTTCAATCTATCTGTGTATTTTTATGTTGGCATAGCAGAGCTTGCGACCACAGCTGAAACGTCAGTAAATAAGGCAAGACAAGATAAAAACCCGTGTATTATGTGTTATGTGTCACGATCGTAGGATTTCAAAAAATGTTTTTTTCCAAGCGAAATATCTATTGGTGCACGGTCAGATTCGAACCCGTCAATCGAAATATTACGATCAGTCCCAATAGGCCACCGGTGCTCTGATTTGGTTCATATTTATGTGGGATGATACAAACGTTAACGTACCTAGAAATTACAGTCTTGATCCAATTTACTTTGCGCCAATAGCTTATCAGACCGACAAGACAAGAATGATCTATAGAGCCGCTATAAAATAACTGGGATTATGAATAAGAGGGTATTAATATAGCAGGCCGTCGCATGTAATTAAATTATGTTTTGTTTGTAGTGGTTGGCAAGCACTGCAGCCCTCATTTCATTCGTCAACGTATTCGGCGGATTCCTTGTGACCCAGCGGATGCTTGATATGTTCAAGAGGTTAGTAAAGTACATAGTAGATTTTTTTTATTTTTAGACCTAGAGTAGGGGCTCGACCGTCGTAAAATCGACTCTCCTGATGGTATGCGGGACGCGGGGCGGTGGGTGCGCACACATACACACGGCATTGCGTACACAACCGACACACACACACGTACATACGACAACCGCGCGAAGGCGAGCTTTGTTGTGCGGTCGAGCGAGCGCACCTCCACCAAAATGTTTCGCGCAGGACTTATTTTGATGCTTTCCTATTGTAAATGGATATAATTATAAGTAATAACTAATTCTAGGCCTGATGACCCGCCAGAACACGGATATCTGTACGCCATTCCTGCTGCAGCTCTCATGGGAGGATACCTAGCCACTGCTGCCGCGGTAAGAACTTTCTCTCAAATATTTAATTAGTTAGTAGGTATTCCATAGGTGTATGCGTGACAGCGTGCAAGTCCATTGCAGCTTCTAGAGTACCCTGATACGTAGAGTGGTGTGAAGTCATAGATTTTAATGGTTATTAATATACGAACTCTTTAAAAGCTTGTGTTTTTTTTTGTCAATATTCTAACATTTAGCCCCAAAGAAACACAATAACAGGTGTAATATGTATATATCCTATTATTTTTATATGACCCATGTGTGTATCTCTCTAGGGCTACCCTGAAGTTCATCAGATGGCTTACTTGGCGTCATCTCTGTGCTGCGTCGGAGCGCTGGCAAGTCTGGCCTCGCAAACCACAGCTAGGAAAGGAAATTATCTTGGCATGGTAAGAATATTCCCAGCTTTTTATTTGGTGATATTTTCCTTTTAGAACAAACCTTACTCAGGTCATAGTCTACCGTTGTCTATAAGCAACAAATGGTAAAATCATAACGTAGGTATATCTGAAGCAGTTAAAAAGTCTACGGTACATTACGTGGTAAAGTTATTTAGATAAGTAGACACTACATAATTTATGTAAGTAATAGCCTTTCTCGGCTGATTTGAGTGCGGTATCTATTTTGCAGCGAATAATCCAGATTCAGATTCAGAGCTCAAGATTGATTGCTTTTTCAAAGCTGCCGCCAAAGTTGCCGGTGAAATTACAGGCAAATGAGGCCTAACATCTATAACTAACTGAGACTATGGCCTGAGTAACGTTTGTTCTAGAAAATCAGATTTCACCATAATCTAAACTTATAAAATTTACTGAATAGGTATGATTTCGTCAATGTTCAGTTTGTTTTGTATCATTTACTTGAATGTTAATTTGCAACCGATGATTAGAAAGGCGTGCATAAAGTTTCGATAAAGTGCACGCAGCTATAGACTCGATCCAAGACCCGCTCATTGTAATCTTGATGGCACAAGCCTTGATCTTATGACCATTGTAAAGGCATTGAGACAATATCGAATATAGAAATGAAGTTACTCCATTTTCGTCTTTAATAATTAATCATATAAAATAATTTTTCATCCCACCATCTCGGCAAGAGTATTTTTGCTCTTCAATATCTGAGTGCAAAAGCCGTTTTTATTCTCTAGAGGATAAAGTAAATTGAATTTAGAACATCGTGTGCACTAAGTTTGTGAATAAAAAAAAACATTAAACCTATTTACTGCTACCTCTATGGTGCCGAATATATCATACAACTTTTTTTTAATTTGTTAAAAACTCAGACTCGGAACCTTCTTTGTGTTCTGTTTTTCAATTTGCTTTGTACTACGCGGTTCTTTACGCGGCATTTTTGCACGTCATTGTTAAACCTTATATTAAAAACTAGAAACTTGAAAACAAGTGAAATAACTAAAATGAGTGATTCTAGCGACGAGGAAGTTTGTTTGACGCCAACATGTGATTGTAAACTTTTTTTTTGTATTTAGTCATTTCCTCGCTGAGGTGGAATGAAAAGTTACGTGTTGCACTCGAGTGCAAAGATTTTTCACCTCGTGCTCTTTTGATTCCCTCGCTAACGCTCAGGATTCTAATTTTGAATCACTCGCTGCGCTCGTGATTAAATTTTAGAATCCTTCGCTTGCTCGGTCATCAAAATTGAACACGCGGTTAAAAAGCAACTTTGCACTCTTGTATAACAAATAACTATTAATCTAGCTTCGTTTATCGTAAGACCTTTGTGATGTATTTGCTTGCTCTCAATGCAGTAACTTTGTCCTGTTCAGTTCAATATTGAATAACGTAACACTAGTTGGTAAAGTTAACAGCAGTGTTTTGTTAATATTGCACATTTAATAAACAACGAGGCAACTTGGGTTCAGCTCGTCACTACAATCTTGATGATACTTTAGTAATATGAGGCTGCAATCACAACTCAATCCAAACGACTATCCTAACTTTCATCCTTGTTTGTGTTGTAATAAGGTTTATATTCCTTAGATTGGTGTGGCTGGCGGTATCGCCGCGACTCTTGGTTCGCTGACGCCGAGTACTGAAATCTTGGCGCAAATGATTGGAGTGGCTGGTATTGGTGGTCTCCTCGGAGGCACTATTGCCAAGAAGATTGATATCACAGATTTGCCGCAGCTCGTGGCTGGTTTCCACAGGTATTTTTGCTCTACATTGAGACTAGATTAAGAGGGGTGAGCTGTTTGTGAAGTACTCATCCGGGGAAGAACCTATCACCATTAAGGTACCGCGAAGCAGCGTTACTGCGTTTCGGTTTGAAAAGTACTTCTAAATACCTACTTACATTTTCGCTCATTCCTGACTGTTTTTTTATATACAACTATCTGATGGAACAAGCATCTGCTTGTTATCATTCAGGCCAGGCCAGATGGCTCACATGATGATAAGTGATAACCATCACCTATAACAAAGCATTGCCTTGTAAGTCACGCACGATAGGAACGTGCCCTACGATGCACTGTCCTGCGTCCATCAACTTGAGGCATACAGATGTTAAGCCTCATGTGCCTGTAATTACACCGGCGAGCCTTCAAACCGAAACACAGCGTTGGTGCTTGGCGGCGGAAAAAAGCGTGGTGGTAGTACTTCCCCGGACGAGACCTTCACAAAGAGCCCTCCTTCTTGGAAAAGCTGTAAACCACAGCTTTTCATGCAACCTTATCATTCGACTATCATTGTATTGTCTTCTCAGTTTGGTAGGAATGGCTGCAGTCCTGACGTGCTTAGCTACATACATGCACGACTTCCCAGCGATGGCGCTTGATCCCACGGCCGCTACGCTGAAGACTGCCCTCTTCCTGGGCACTTACATCGGCGGAATTACTTTCACGTATGTATATAGTTTCTAGATAGAGGTTGGTGTTTTACAAGGAGTTACAGGACAATGAAAAGGCAGCATGGATAATTATGTTCTTATGGTATAGGGAATTGATAACAAAGTTAACTAGGTACAGATTGAGGTACTTGGTACTTGATCAAAATCTTATTTTCGCTAAATCTTTGTAATGCCATTGACAACAACTTACTGATTGCGAGTTTACATATATACATTCAGTGATTTTAAATCTTTAAAAATGGTCAATTGTGCGAGCGAGATAGCGGCGTGCTATTCTGCTCCTTAACGTTACGTACGTAACGTAAGCTGCGTTTCCACTCAGCTCATGTCTGTGACAACGCGAACGTCAACGCTCTCGCTCTCGCTTTACCGCACGCGTTGCCTTCCGCGCATTGCCCATGTCGCCGCCCATGTCCCTGCGTATAAGAGCTAAGTGTGAAATTACAGTGGGAGCGGGACGGGTAACGGAACCCGCTGGCGGGTATCGCGGGTAACGTAGAGTTTTTGACTAAGAGTAGTAGCCGAGATAATAGAGCTACACACATCCCGTCCAGAAGCCCTCACGCGTTTCCGAGCCTACGCGCGTAGCCGAGATACCAGCAGGCTGATCGCGTAACTTTTGTTGCATTGAAAATCGGGTTGCAAATGTCAATTATGGCTGTTTTGCGATCAAAAAACTGCCAAAATTGACATATGCTATCGGATTTTGAATGCAACAAAAGTTACGTGATCAACCTGCTGAGCTACATACATCCCGTCCAGAAGCTCGCTTCACGCAGGAGTGGACTCGCGCGTAAAACGCGCCTTCTGGACAGGCTCTAAGGTGCACCAAGTGGCGAGCGGGGTGAGTGAGCGGGAAACGCATAGAGACGAGCGGGCGCCACCCGCTCCCGCTGCCCGCCCGCGCCACTGTAATCGCACATTAAGAGTCCGGTGACAGCGGCTCGCAATTTCGAGGTGCGATTGGCTATTATTTCATTTTATTTCATTTTGGGGAGGTTGTTTGAAATAATAACTCTAAAGAAACACGCATAAATACTGTTCGAACACAAATAATACAATAATAAAAGGGAAATGTGCTTGAGTCAGAAATCATTTTAGTATTAGGTAAACGTAAGACCAAACATACTAATACCAAAATGATTTCTGATTCGGGCATGTTTCCCTTATATTATTGTATTATTTGTGTTCGAACAGTATTTATGCGTGTTTCTTTAGAGTTATTTTTTCAAACAACCTCCCCGAAATGAAATAAAATGAAATAATAGCCAATCGCACTTCGAAATTGCGAGCCGCTGTCACCGGAGCCTTAAGTGTAATCGGGTTATAATGTTTCCGTACAGCGGTTCCCTAGTGGCGTACGGCAAGCTGCAAGGCTCGCTGTCATCCGCGCCGCTGCTGCTGCCGGGGCGGCACGCCATCAACGCCAGCCTGCTGGCGGGTGCGCTCGGCTGCGGCGGCGCGCTGCTCGCCTTCCCCGAGGCGCCGGGCCTGCCGCTGCTGGGCGCCGCGGCCGTACTCAGCGGGATACAGGGACTCACGCTCACGGCTGCCATCGGCGGTAACTAACTATAACTTTGTAATGAGGTGATGACAAGTGCTAATGTTAGCTCTCGCTACCATGTTTCAATGTGCGCGCTGCTCTGCCGCCCCTGCGGTCCGATTACGCTAATATCTGGCTATCGAGGTGGCTTTCAGTTTGATATTTGATTCCCATCCATCCAAGGAATTTAGATACTAGATCCATCCATATGTTGCTATTACACTATGGGAATCAAATGCTCTCGTCAGAGAGTATTATATTCCTTGATCAAATATCAAACTGAAAGCCATCTCGATAGCCAGACATTAGCGTAATCGGGCCGCTGGACGCCGACGCAGTACTCAACGGGATACAGGGACTGACACTCACGGCTGCCATCGGCGTTAAGCAGAGGTCGCGTCATTTAGAAAGAACGATGGAAAAAATGGAGGGGAAGTGTTTGCTCATACAAAACACTCGTGCCATCACGGATCTGGATGAACCTTGGCAGAGAGATAGATTATAGTCTGGAATAGCACATAGGCTACTTTTTTACCCGTGGGAATACCGGGATTTAAATCTGCACGAGTGAAACCGCGGGGCGCAACTAGTTGTTTTCATTTAGTTAGTGTTTGATGCACAGGTGCCGACATGCCAGTGGTGATCACAGTTCTGAACAGCTACTCTGGCTGGGCGCTGTGTGCCGAAGGGTTCATGCTGAACAACTCTCTGATGACCATCGTCGGAGCGCTCATCGGCAGCTCTGGTGCTATCCTCTCATATATCATGTGCAAGGTAAGATTATGCTACGAGGGTTTATTTTTATTACTTTAGAAAAAAACCCTTTTTATAAGTCGGTTAAAAAATATGTGCTCAATGCCAGTACTCTCAAACGTTGAAGAAAGACATCGTTGGGAAACCTGCATGTCGTAGAACCTAAAAGGGGGTTCTACACGGCAGTAAATAAGCCATTCTGCAGAAGAGTTTGCTTACTGCCAATTATTTGCTGGATATCTGCCGTGTGGGCGCTGCAACGCTGTTTAAACAAGCTCCTCTGCAGGGGTGACCTCTGCAAAATGGCTTGTTTACTGCCATGTAGGACCCGTTCAAAGTTATTAAACACTAGCTGGTACCCGCGACTTCGTCTGCGTACTTTTAATTTGAATATTATGCAATAAAAGGTAGCCTATGTTCTTTCTCAGGGTCTAAAGATTGTCTGTGCCAAATTTCATCAAAATCGGTTGAGAGGTTTAAGCGGGAAAGCGTAACAGACAGACAGACAGACAGACAGACAGACAGACAGAGTTACTTTCGCATTTATAGTATTAGTTGGGATGACATTATTCTTAAACTTTAATGTGAAAGTTTTCAACACACTGTTTCGAAAGAACCACACACATGAGGCTTAACATCAGTATGCCTCAAGTTGATGGACGCAGAGCAGTGCATCTTAGGGGACGTTCCTATCGTGCGTGACTTACGAGGCAATGCTTTGTTTGTTGTGATGGTTACCATTACCCACCTAATGGTAACCATGCTTGTTCCATCAGCTGGTTGTATAAAAAAAAGCCAGTGACACGAAAAAGAAGACTGTAAAAATGTGCGTTGTTCCAGGCCATGAACCGATCTCTACCAAACGTGATCCTGGGCGGCTACGGCGTCGTATCAAGCGGCTCCGCGCGACCCACTGACGCGGTGCACACAGAACTGAACGTAGACTCCGTCGCCGATCTCATCCACCGCGCGTCCAACATTATCATCACGCCAGGTAATCAACTCATCTGTAGCGGGTATTTAAACTGGCTACCAGCCAAAACATGATCCTCCCACGCCAGGTAATCATCAGAAACACGACTTGCAAACAAAAACAACTTCAAGACTTTGATCCCCAAGAGATGTCCCCTCAACAAACATCCTCTGCTTCACCACTTTGGAAAATAACTCTTTGCTTGAATAACTTTTTGCAAGAAAAAACCGACATCAAATACTCTCGGAGTTATGACATGGGGTCCTTCAAAAGGCGGGTTTATCTCCTCTTAAAAGGCCGGCAGCGCATCAGCAACGCCTCTGGTGTTGCAGGTGTCTATGGGCGACGGTGACCACTTTCCATCAGGTGGCCCGTAGGCTCGTCTGCCAGCTTTGGCATAAAAAAAAAAAACATATAGTGCGCGTCACGCAAAAAGAACGCCGGAAGGAGGGGGTGTGATGGCGTGTGTATCCCCACTGTTTTCCAGCGTTCTTTTTGGTTGACGCGACCTATTCTATAAGTCAAAAACGAACAGTCAGATGTAACTGATATTAAAATGATACTACACGGGAGGCACCAGCTTTCAAATAAAAAAAGAATAGTCAAAATCGATTCACCCAGTCGAAAGTTCAGAGGTAACATACATAACAGACGAATTGAGAAGCTCCTCCTTTTTTGAAGTTGGTTAAAAAACAGAAACAGTTTCAAGATTTTGATCGCCACGAAGTACCCATCTCAACAACAAGAAAGTGCTATCTCAAAATCCATTTAGATTGTCTAGGTCAGATTGTGTAGTCAGAGACAAAATATTGCATTAGGCACATTTTCCATACATAGTTGACCGAGCGAGCGAAGCGTCTCAGTTTCCACATTGGCCAAAAATGCGTTTGTCCGGATGTCTGTCTGTCTGTTCTCTACAGGTCGCATTTTTCAACCGATCTGGACGAAACTTGGTACACAGGTTATATGACTTATTAGAATTTTTTTGTCGTCGGGGATTTTTGATTGGAGGGGTACTTCCCCCAAGAAAAGGGCAAAAAGGGGGCTATTTGATATACTGGATATCTCCACCAAATGAGATCCGATTTCGATTATTCTTTTTTTATTTGAAAGGTAGTAACTATAAGTTGGTCTCATAAAAGTTTGGCGAAGATCTGATAAGGATCTTCAGCATGATGAACAGGATAGCTCATCAAACAATTGATGGTTTTCAATCAAATTTGAGAGAAACACAAAGGACCTCATTCTACACCAGATGATGCAAAAAAAATCACAAAACGGAAAATGCACTTGCACATTACATTCCTCAAATAGCTCACTTTTAGTATGCTCGCGAGGTCTACAGCTCCCAGAGCCACTAGTTGGTATTCAAAGTCAAAGTCAAACTTACGGATTGGTTCCTTGGATCCTTGTTGTAATCTAGCATGACTGACATCTTATCAATATTCTTAATTTTTCAGGATACGGTCTCTGCGTTGCGAAAGCACAATACCCCATTGCTGAGTTGGTGGATGTGCTGAAGAAAGCTGGAAAGAAAGTTCGATTTGCCATTCACCCAGTTGCAGGTGAGATAGTCGTTCGAGGTTTCGTACGCATCAAAGGGTAAAACGGGAACCCTATTACTAAGGCTCCACTGTCTGTCACCAGGCTGTATTCCAAGAACCGTGATAGACAGTTGATGTTCATAGATGATGTATTTTGGTTGCCGCTATAACAACAAATACTAAAAGACAAATATTTAAAAAGGCTCCCATAATCGTACGGAACCCTTTGTGGCTGAGTGAAAAAAGTGAAAAATAAAAGGGTTTTTCCTTTGTTTTTGCCGATATTAGCCGTTTATTTTTGTTAATATGTATTGATTATTGTAATATTTCCAGGCCGCATGCCGGGCCAGCTGAATGTGCTCCTCGCAGAGGCAGGCGTGCCCTACGATGACGTGTTCGAGATGGAGGAAATTAACGACGAATTCCCCGACACAGATTTAGTTCTGGTCATTGGTAAATCTCCCTATCTTATTAATATTATAAAATTATGCAATAACTTGTAGTAGTATAGTCAAACACATGTGATCTATGAAAACATTAGGCTACTTCTTATCTAAATGTGAGGCCACACGGTCAGACATTCTGCCTCACACTACAGCAGGCGCCATAATATATAGCTCTGACACTAAAGCTGGCGTGAGATATTGCTTCAAATGTTTGTACACTTGTTTGATTGCTGTGTGGCATGGAGACAAATATCGTGTGGCACAGCAATCAAAGTGTTCAAACATTTGAAGCTATATCTAGCGCTCGGGTAAGGGCAAGTAGTTCAACGACTTTTGATGAACCACGCGTCTAAACTGCGCAGATGATTCTTAAATGATCAGATTTCTTAAATGATTTTTTACTCAGCGGACAACTTATGTCGCTTACCATACCACTGGAACGTAGTCTGGAGCAGACGCTTTTTTTATATTGGTACATATCATGATTTATTTCGGAAAGCTATGTTTCTGTAAATATGTTACTTTGTGTTCCCAGGAGCGAACGATACTGTAAACAGCGCGGCGGAAGATGACCCGAACTCGCCCATTGCAGGAATGCCAGTGCTTAAAGTTTGGAAGTCTAATCAGGTAAGTTATTCATAGAAGTACCTAATAATTTAACAAAAAAACCGTACAATAAAGACTCAGCAAATCATATTAGGTAGATACTTAAAAATAAGCAGTTGCAGTTGTTGTTTTTTTATGTCTCTGTCTACACTGCTAACTAGTGGGTGTCTCGTGAAACGACAAATGGAATCGCTAGCTTATGACGTGATTTTAGTTATTTTAATTATTCGCTACTGAGATGCATAGGCGACTAGTTTCACAGTTTTCAACTTTTTAAAATGCTTATACTACATTTTTTCTTTCATTTAAACTACTACTACTAGTAGCTCTCTTCTTTTTAATTAATAGTTTATATTTTTCAGGTGGTTGTAATGAAACGTTCCATGGGCGTTGGATACGCCGCAGTAGATAACCCAATATTCTACAACCCAAATACAGCTATGTTACTTGGAGACGCTAAGAAGACGTGCGATGCATTATTAGAACGTGTCAAACACTTGGCTGCGTAGTTAATGTCATATCACTTAACTTGCAATATACCAAGACATGGGACAAACATCTGCGATCATCGCACAAATGTTTGCGCTCAGTAGGAATCGAACCTGCAGCATAGAAGGTAGAGCCAAACCAACTGAGGTGTGCAAGGCCTGTCCATTAATTTTTATTATATTTGTTGAGATTTAAAGATAAGCATTTCATAATATTTATTTTTATACAAACTCTAGAACTAGTTTTTTTAGATTATCTGTGTAGTGTAAGTACGTACTTATGAGATGAATGTGTTTTGTGAGACTGAATCAGATTTAATTGATAACTTTGTGCCTATAAAACATTGTGTAGTTAAATGAAATATGAATAATAAATTGGAATTAAAATTGATATAAGTAATAATTAGATTACACTAATGGCCTGTTATTACCAAAACAGACTTAACATGACATTAATCAGATTATGTGCCTTTTAAACCACATTGAAGACAAGATTGGTAAGCTGAAAGTGAAATGTATTTTTTTTTATTGTTTTAGCTATTTATCTATAAAAGAGATTTGTATAAATAATGTTGAAAGTGTAAATAGATGAAACAAAACTTAGGCAGAGAACACGTCATTTAAAAAGAACGCTAGAAAAAAGTGGAGGTGATTGTTTGCGCATACAAAATACTCGCGCCATCACACCCCCTCATCCCAGCGTTCTTTTTACATGACACGACCTTGAGCGACCACGTCAGTTTTGCCGTCACATTCCATAGCTGGTCATTGAGATTTTTTAAAAGATTATGTGGATGTTTTGTATATCTTACATTTGTGTTTTTAAGTCTTCTAGTTAATTTTTGATAGTTTCGATATCAAAAACAGAAGTCCGATATAAGAACACTTTTGTGACTTAAAGTGGTTGACAATAATCAATTACCTACATAGTTTAAATAGCATACAGTTCTACCATTTTTGTGATTTCATTGCACATATCAATTTATTTAAAGCTCATGAAATGTTAGATAGTTACAATTTTATACATAGTTTAAATAGCATCCAGTTGTACCATTTTTGTGATTTCATTGCACATATCAATTTATTTAAAGCTCATGAAATGTTAGATAGCTAGAATTTTATTGTAAGGAATTTATATTGCTAAAATATTATTTAAGGTTTGTTGGATTAAATAATATAGATATATTAGGTAAAGTAAACACTAGAAGCAGCGTCTTCCATACTTAATTTCGGAAATTGAATTTTTTTCATACTTTTGTCATTTTACCTGTGTACAAAAATTTTAAATCACTTTCCGACATTATACTTCAAGCGTTTGCTTTAGAATCTTCCAGTAACATCGGCTCTGTATGTTATACTATCCATGAATAATAAGATTTTATACATTTAATTAGTTTAAGTAAATATATTTTAATGTACATTAAGGTGTTTTTATCAAGATCCCTTGATTCGTTCGTGCAAGTTAGGTATAGTAGGTAATATACCTAAGTGCCTATAGGAAAAGTTTTTGGTGATTTCAGAATTTTTTTGCTGACTGTACACATTTTTTCCAAAATCCGTGAGTGCACTTCAGAATATCTCAAAAACAAATTACATACACAATCTACACAAAGCCAACGAAAAATTACGCTGAATAAAAGGACTTGTTATAGGAGTTTAGCCGCTACTTATCCGTGTGCAAAAACCCTTAGCCTTGCTGGCTAAGGGCCTACTAGTGGGTAAATTATTAAGTACACGGATACAGATCAAGTTCTACACAAAGCCAACGAAAAATTACGCTGAATAAAAGGACCTATAAGCGAGCACTGTTATAAGAGTTTAGCCGCTACTTATCCGTGTGTAAAAACCCTTATCCTTGCTGGCTGCCTGCAGCAAGGCAGCCTGAAATCACCAAAAACTTTTCCTATAGGCACATAACATTACCTATTCTTGTCAAAGAGGTAATATGTATAGAATAAAGACAAAGGCGTAGATAGATTTATTCGTCAGTTAACTATAGGTATTGATTACAACAACAAAAAATTAAACATATTTTGACTTAAAACTAGGTAACAATTGTATACAATGGGCGGCCTTATCGCTAACAGCGATCTCTTCCGGACAACCTTTGAGTTTCCTAAGCAAGGAATTTGTATACAAGTACTTATCTGTATTCCTTGTTCCTAAGTCCAAAAAGTCTATGGTTCTTGCACTTATTCTTTCTTTTTATGGCTTCTGTCTACAGACAATATATCATTTTGCGAAGCAACATTATTTTTATTATATAATAAAAATAGTGTTGCTTCGCAATTCGAAAACGAATCGTACTTGTACTTTTGAACTTGCACCTCAGAAGAACAAGACTTGCACTCATCAAATCATGTTTCTGTCAAATTGTCAGTGAAGTCTTGCTGTCTGTTGTGTCTATAAACTGTCGTCTGTCAACTGTCAACTTCAGTCAGTTAGTGGTTCAGCCGGTGTTGTGGTGTTGTGTAATTTTGGTGGTATTTTAACCAACATTACTTGTGGTCTTAGCTTGGTCTTAGCACAAAGTGTAAGCATTTGAAATGAAAGTGTATTATGTGATATCGTGATTTGACCGAAAATGTTTCAAATGTTTTGAAGAAACCGCCACCATTTTCTTCAAAACAATTGACTGACTCGACTTTGTACTGACGTACGACTAGAAACATAACTACAAAGAGTATAATCTCTGAATCACTTGACATTGGCAAGATTGTCTATGACAGGAGCCATAAAAAGAAGAAAGAAAGAAAGAAAGCTGAATTCAGAAAATAAATAGGGCAATCGTAAACCAAACAATACTTTTTCAGCAAGTTAGTTTTCTTTTTTACAGAATACAGCAACAACGTCTACCAAAATTGTTTGATTAGGAATAGCTGATCACACCTGAGTTGATGTGCAATGCTCTGTTTGATTGATTCTCATTCATCAGGAAATTAGCTCTCGGTAATACATTACAGCTTGTTTCATTCATTGGCAGTGTTTGTAGTTTGACGTAGGTAGTTAGTTGTTGTTCGCTATTCGTTTCGTTTGTCCACCGGCCACCACCCACGCTGGCTGCGCCGCCCGCACTGCCCGCAGTATTATCACTGCACTGCACTGCTTAAAACATGGTACGTAATTATTTATTTGTAGGCCCTTATAATGTTATTTCTCTAAATGTTTGGTGTAAAACTGTGTAGTTACCTACCTACATAATCTACTGACTTAGATCCTTGACCAATTGTAGTGGATCTAAAAATAAAAGTGATGGTACTTTGTGAGCTACTGGAGAATAATAGTTTTGAAAGAACCATGGTAATGGTATTTGTAGAATTTAGGATACCTTCTTTGTTTTGCTTTTCAGAACTAAGTAGGTAGGTACTTAATTAAAAAAATGATATCATTCAGTTCTTTGACACATTTGCTCTGTTCTGCACTTTGAATGCAGAATGGCTGAATAATAGGTAATTATTTTTATGGCTTGTTTAAATCTGCACTCACATACCAACAAAATCTGCAGTGAGACTAATGGCTGAATAATAGGTAACTCTCTAGTCTCTTTTGAGAGTTTGCTGGTGATTGAATTTGATGGTATTTGAGAAATACCTATGCTAAATTATTTAGATTAGGAAAAAGAGACTTATAATAAAATAAAATAAATTGTCACAGAAAAAAACAGTGCTTACCATTACTAACTAAGTAAAGATGTATTATTATCAGTTTTCTTATGTAACTTCTACTTTTTTAGGATGGGGACAAAATGGTGTCTGCAAGCAAGACTGCTCTCCCTCCGAGCAGTGATGAAAGTGGTAGCATTCTGACTATGATCTACAGATTCTTTAAAAAGGTGAGTGTTGGTTTCTTTTTGTATAGTTCAATATTACCAAGGGAGAGCCAAGCAAGCAAAGCAGGCGGTAGCTAGTATAGGATAGGTACATTATTTTAAATTAGCTTGCTTATCTATAGGTATCTAGCCCTTTTGTACGCTGCATTTTAAACTAGATTGTGATGATTCCTATTAAAAGGAAAAGAAAATCCATCATTTTGTATGTTGCAAATAATGTGTACTACATACAGTAAAGGTAACACTATGAATTTGAAAGGGTTGCAAAATAGGTATACCTAGCCTGCTCAGCATTTAAATGTTCTATAGGACACATAGTGATTTTAATACTTAGTTATTTATGCTTGCACCTACCAAACATTTTTAGCACTTGAGAATGTTTCTAAAAGGCAAACAATGATGCATCAGCAATAGCCAAACATTAGTAAGCATATGAGTCAAGTTTAACCTTGTTGTGTTGGTACCTTCTGAATCATAGGATGGGTATTTGACCTTCTGATGTTTTGATAGTAGGTATCACTGTATCAAATATTATTAAGGGTTAAGCTCGCCTTTGTACATGACTATTATGTATTTTTTGTGTAAATCAGTTTGTGTACAATAAAGAATAAAGAAATATTAACCAAACTGGATTTTAATTTGGCCTTAAAAGCAATATGCCTTAAAAAAATACAGTGGTGGTCACATAATTAAGGACAGCTAGAGCCTATAACGACACTTCCTTCAAGTGTTTTATATTTCGTAGAATAATAATATAATTAAATAACTATTTATGTAAATCAATAGCTTGGAAATTCTGTAATTAGAATTAAATAATAATAATAATATAATACAACTTTTTTTTTATAAAAATTTACCGAATACAATAAGTTGCATAATGTTTATGTATTGGCTGGTGGACAAATAATTAAGGACAGAGAGTAAAAATGTTTCGGAATTTAAAAATTTAAGAAAAACATGGGTATTTTCCTGTCAAAATTCAATTTCCCGCCTTTCTTCACAAACTCATGGAAATAGTTTTATTTTATTGTGGCTAATTTGCGTGATAAAATATGGGAAAAAATAAAAGTTGCGACGCTTCTACACGCAAAATTATTATTAATTTTAATCGAAAAGGTTGGTCCTATCGAAAGATTGCAAGTAACATAACATGTTCTAAGACTATGGTAGAAAATGCTATTAACTATTACAAGACCCATAATACAACGGAAACTGTAGCAAGGAAACCTAAACCTCGCAAAACCTCACCTCGGGAAGACTCCCTTATCACAAGAGAAGCCAAAAAATATCCATTTAAAGGTTCCGAACAAATACGAAACGACGTTTTTGGGGTCGGAACAGGTAATGAAGTCTCCGCAAGAACTGTTAGAAGACGTTTAGTTGAAGTTAAGTTATTTGGAAGAATTCCTCGCAAAGTTCCACTTCAAGACAACATAGGAGAGCAAGACTAGCATTTGCCTACAAATATACAGTCACAGTATGACAGTGGTCGGCTAACCATTGGAAAAATGTGTTGTTTTCGGACGAAACAAAAATAAATCTAGCTTCTTCTGATGGAAAACAATATGTGAGACGGCCACCTAATCAAGAAATGGATTCTCGGTACACGAAAAAAACTGTCAAGCACGGAGGTGGAAATATAAAGGTTTGGGGTTGTTTTTCTGGACATGGTACAGGACCCGTAACAAAAATAGAAGGTAATATGGACCAGTATCAATATCAAAGAATTTTAGAGGAGACCATGTTACCCTATGCAGAAGATAATTTACCTGTTGTTTGGAAATTCCAACGAGATAATGACCCAAAACATACTGCACGTTCACTAAAAGCCTACCTTGAAAATGAATCGGTATTCGTTTTAAACTGGCCGTCATTTAGTCCCGATTTGAACCCTATTGAAAATTTGTGGTTCACAATTAAGAAAAGACTTTCTAGAGTAAGGACTACTAATCGAAATCAACTTTTTGATGCCTTTCAAGATGCTTGGTCGCGGATAACCGTCGAAGAGTGCAATAAGTTGATTGAATCAATGCCCCGACGATGTGAAGCTGTCATAAAAGCACATGGCCATCCTACTAAATACTAATACGCTCGAAAATATCTTGTTTATATCCAATTTGTTTTATTAAAAAACTTATTCACTACTAGATTTAGTTATTATTGAAAATTCGTACTATTTTTCTTTGCGTCCTTAATTATTTGTCCAGCTTGGCTCGCGTACAATTACGAGGCCCATTTAAATAAATTGAAATATAAAAAAATGTATAAAACATATTGAGCCAATTTTGTCAGTGGTACATCGTACAGTTATATACCTATCACAGAATATACTTTTATGATAAGTAAGTATTCATTTAAACGTAGGAGATGCGATTACTTTGACGAGTACCACATCCGTCAGTACTGTCCTTAATTATGTGACCACCACTGTACATGCTCAAATTAATGATCTTTCTGTACCTATGCATCTGTAGGCTTATAAAATTGAAATGCTTCAAATTGACGTACGCACGGCAGTGCATCGTAAGGCACATACTTAGTTATACTGTTAAGTTATAAGTTATTCCATCCTTGTTATGTTAAGTGGTAACCTTACCTATATAAAATGATATAAGTAGGTCTAACGTGCCTGTGGATCACCGCCCTAAGGCTTATAGTCTAATAGTGCTTTGTTGGATGTAGTAAAACTGAAACTGAAACAGCTTCACGACTTTGATCCTCCCAGTACCAAGAAGGTACTAATTCAAGATTCTTTGAGGATGTCTAAGGGGGGTAGTCAGAGGTACGTCCAAACATTACATTTGGCACATACCCACATTTTGCAGTAGTTAGTATTCCATACGTGACAGGTTGCAAGCCCATCGCCGCTGTTAGAATACTAACTGGTTTCCTCACGATGTTTTCCTTCACCGTTTAAGAGCACTGGCATTGCGAACATAAATTTTTCGATATAAAAATCCATTGGTGCACGACCGGATTCGAACCTGCGACCTTACGATCGGAAGGCGGGGTCACTCCCACTAGACCACCGGTGCTCACTCGGTTGGATGTAGTGTACACCAATATTTATGTATTTATTTATCACTAGCGACCCGCCCGCGCGCCCCTGCTTCGCACGGGTGCACATATCATGCATGTATTATACATATAAATACCTTCCTCTTGAATCAATCTATCTATTAAAAAAACCGCATCAAAATCCATTGCGTAGTTTTTAAGATTTAAGCATACATATATAGGGACATAGGGATATAGGGACAGAGAAAGCGACTTTGTTTTATACTATGTAGTGATTTATCAGCTACATAGTGGGATTACTTCATAGACTCGCAAGGCAAGGCAGATCACTAAAAGGTAGACATGGGAAGCTAATTTATTCGGCGCGTTGATAACGATGACATCATGCGCGCTAAATTACGTATTCCCACAGGAAAATATCATAATTTTGCAGTTTAGTTGTCAGTAGAAAGAATAATAATAATAGAATAATAACCTACCAGTTATGTTAAAGATATGACCATTTGTTCAATAAGTGGCGCAACGGACGCGTTCTACCTAAGCAAACACTGTTAACAGTCATTGATCTCAATGATGTAATTTTATTGCATGCGTGCTTCTAGTTTGATCATAAAATACACTTATTTTCACATCAAAATCTAGGAACTAAATCAAAATTCTATGAAGTAACCGAACGGTTGTATAGGTATATTTAAACTCCGGCGCCGCCATGCCCTAACTACTAAGTGATCCACCACGTTTAACATAAGGTCCTTACCTACTATTTAACATATTATTACTGTAGTTATTCTAATATAATTGCAATAAATTGAGTATGAGTATTTTATTCAACATGTAAAGTATTTTTTACGTCTTTAACTATCTAATCTAAGACAAATATAACCTAGCTCTACACTACGGCAGTTTTTACGAACCACTAACATTAATATGCATTCACTTACCTACACATTTCCTCGTGGTTTTTGTGTTGTAAAGGAGGCACCTGTTTAGTACAAAAATAATGAGATACATTTGGTCTCAAAACATATTTCCGAAGCAGTATCTAAAGCAGTAATGTGGGCGTTATCAATTTATCGAAGTATACGACATATCTATCGACTGTTTATCTCTTATCAAATTCAGTATATCAGTCAATTTTAAGATACCGTTACTAGTAAGTCCCTGCCTAGTATTATTTGTTTTGGGAAGTCCATTCGACGCTGTCGTAAATTTTGTACCTAAATAATATAGTACCTATTAGCTTAATTAACCAACAGATTCAAACCTATTCTGGTTAATAATTTGTTACTGCACTTATTTGTTTTCAAGTGGTAGAAGATTTTTAACGTCAGTCATGCGCTTTGAGTGGTTTGTAAAGGTATGTTATTTATTCCAAATCTTATAAGGCATTCAGCTAATTTACTCATGATTTACGGTTGGCTTCAACATGCTCTTTTGGTTTCTTGTAAAATAAACCTAGCTATAATTATAGTTTCGA
This sequence comes from Plemyria rubiginata, assembly GCA_963576535.1. Taxonomy (NCBI): domain Eukaryota; kingdom Metazoa; phylum Arthropoda; class Insecta; order Lepidoptera; family Geometridae; genus Plemyria; species Plemyria rubiginata. The sequence goes on along the minus strand of OY754908.1, from coordinate 6,290,296 downwards.
ATCTTTATTGGTCGATGTAACTGCCTCTAGTCATGAAACTAAAAAACCTATCAAAAATTGTTCTCCAATTTCCTACTATTTAGGTACTATTTTAAACTCCCGCGTGCAAGAGCCTCACATGTGTATCGAATAAGTTCAACTCTCTTATTCTACCGCCATATTACGAACACTACGAGAATGGGACAAAACGTTCGTTATATATATACATAGTATATATATAGTATAACTCTAACATAGGTACTTAGTAGCTGTACCAAATCTATATGATATTAACATTATTTAGCCTTCTATGTCCCACTGTTGGGCAAAGGCCTTTTCCTCCACTATCTTGTGTTGTCATCTTCCATTCCAGCTGGTATTTGTCCAGATCATCCCGCCTTCTCGTTCTTGGTTTCCCGCCACGCCTTAGCCTAGCGGACACCGCTCTGGAGGTTAATTTAGCCAAAAGCTCATTGTGCATACGCCAGATATAACCGGCCCACTCATTAGTTGGCAACCTTGGTCGATAGGCTTCATTTGCGACCTGGGTTCTTGAGCGTACTTGGTGAGCGGACTGGTTTCCGTAAATAGGCCGCTGATGGGCCTGCGTGCTGCACGTTTTGCGTGTCGGTTGGTGGATGCTAGTTCAGCCACCCGATATTCTCCAGGAAAGCCAGCAACTCGCTGATGCTGGTGCAGGTTTCCCCAGGCGTCTTCGGTGCTCCAAGATAGTGTGCTCGTTGAGATGCCACACTACTGCACTCCAGGAGTACATGTGCGGCGGTTTCCTCTGTGTTCAGGCATCCTCTGCATAAGGGACTGTCTGAAACACCCAATGTAAAAAGGTGCTTGTTAAGTGAGCAGTGGCCTGTGACAATTCCGATAACGAGTCAGAGTTTGTCACTATTCAGGCTCAGGTTCTTGAGCGTAGTTTTGTGTTGCGATCTCTTTCGAATTCACATTTTTACTACATATGACAATTTTCTTTCATTGTTGCAGGTGTCAGTAGTCGGCGTTGTATACCTCGTGGGGTATATGCAATGGAGCGTAGCCTGGTTGATCACTCCGGTCATTCTATCTGTGATGCGCGACCAGTGGCGAAAGGAGAGCGAATACCGCCGCAACTTGGCCAAAGCTGCCGCTCTTTCCTCGGAGAAAGATGTCGTCCTCGCCAAGCTCGATGACTTGCCTGCTTGGGTATGGTTTCTGATGTTCTTCTGTTAAAAACATTTATACACTTGGAATATAACTGAATAACCCCCTTATCATACACGACCCTGAAGAATGATGAGTTTTTACTAAGAAATGTGAGTGGATATTAAGATTCGTAACCAGTGCGTTCCGACGCGACGATCTAATTTCATACTGTTTTTCACTTCAACAGGTTTTCTTCCCTGATGTGGAACGCGCTGAATGGTTGAACAGGGTAAGCTATAGCTATTATTTTAGTCATTTTGTTTCAATCTTAAGGTTACTAAGGGACTATTGCCACCTAAACTACTAGTTACAAACAAAATCCATATGATATATCTCTTACAAAATTCAAAAGGTGAAGGAAAATGTTACATTTACGCACAAAAGAAACAACCAAACAAATTCGTCATGAACGTGGCCTAAATTATCCACCCACAGTAATTTCAAACATTTGCATCTTAGTGTTACTACTACTACTGTTACTTTCTATTTAACATGACATGTGTTGTTTGCTCTCTAATTTCATAATCATAAGAATGCTAACATGCACCCGTTAAAGTGTGTACACAAAACTGTGGAAGATAAATATTTACCACATTTAATAAACTTGGTAAATAGGCCATGAGTACATCCACAGCAGAGGTTTTTTCTAGGGGAAGAAAGGAAAATGCAATCCCTAGTCAGAATGGCCTTGTCATCGTAAACAGAACTCTCAAACCAATAGGAATACGGCACAGACAAGTGTAAATTAATTATATACCTAGTTAGTAAGGTATTACATGATATGGGCCTGTATTTTTAACCTACTTCTCAAAAGAAGGAGGTGCTATGTTCATAAGTTAAACTACAGATTTGCCTGAAATTAAAATCTAAATCTCCCGTGATTTTGTTGTTTAGTTTTCTTAACAAAATCACGGGGTTTTAGAATATTACCCTGACCCTGTCAGCAATGAAGTGTTATTTAATTTATCAGATCTTGCTGCAAGTATGGCCGAATGTGAACCACTTCGCTCGCAGCCTGCTGAAGGAAACCATCGAGCCGGCGGTCGCAGAAAGCCTCGCTAACTACAAACTCAGTGGCTTCAAGTTCGAGAGAATGATCCTCGGGACTATTGTAAGTAAGCGTCATCGTTAACATCAACCTTACTGCTGGAAGAAGTTTACTGCTGTATGTAGACTGTATTTATTTTTTACTAGCTGCGCCCCGCGGTTTCTCCCACGTTTTAAATCCCGGTATTAAAAAGTATCCGGTCTGGAATACTATAATCTATCTGTGTGCCAAATTCCATCCAGATCCGTTCAGCCGTTCTGACGTGATTGAGTAACAAACTTTCACATTTATAATATTAGTTAGATTTTTGTGCGTAGACTTTATTTATTTTCGCAATACATTTTATGGAAGAACTACTCCATGTTTCGTCCTTCCCCCGACTTCGCAGGTTTCGTCTTCCAGTTTGTTCTTTCCCCAGCGATTGTTCTTCGAGCTACTTAGTAAGTACTCGTTTATTAATAAAGTTTGCTATAACATGAATTATTTCTCAATTTACGATTTTACTTAGTGATTATTCATCGTCAATATCTTTTCCTTATCCCACTTCATGTGTTGGGTCAACAGGATCTTTCCTCCACTCTGTCAGCCGTCATCTCATTAGTGACTCCTTACTCACTTACTCATCAAGAAACATAAATACATCATCCGGACGTTTAATAGCCTGTTATTACACATGAGTGCATTGCATTCTCATTTGTTCTTGTGCGTAATCTTGTCGCCGTCGGTTTACGATGCGATAACGGCTTTATGGCGTGGAATGTTCCGCTGGGGAGCACCGGTGGTCTAGTGGAAGCGAATGTTTGGACATAGGTACCTCTGAGTACCCCCATAAGACGTCTTCAAAAAATCTGAAAGTCGTACTTGGTTCCAAGAGATTTGAGTGGATATCTACCGTGCCTAGGGATCAAAGCCGTGAATTGGTTTCTATTTATGTTTCGCTTTCAGGCTCCCCGTGTCGGCGGAGTGAAGGTCTACGACAAAAACCTTTCCAGGGATGAGATCATTATGGATGTGGATTTGTTGTGAGTACCGAAATAAAAGCATGCTCATTGATCACTACTTAACATATGCAATACTCTATCATTGTTCTAGGTACTACATGAATATTTATTTGTTTATTTATTAATATAATTTTGCTGTACATACAAAATTGCTTGTATATTTTAGTAGGTTTATGTAGTAGTACGTGCTCTCAATATAGTGTATGAAAAAAACACACACACTAACAAACTAACCTAACCCTTATCTTTTTATGTTAAGTCCTGTCCATCCTAAGGTCGCCTGAAAGAGATTGCTATTAGCGATAAAGCCATTTGTCTGTTAACATATATTTTATAACTAACACTATAATGGGCACTATTTTAAACAAAGATTTTTTATTAAAATAGTGCCTAGCAATAGGAATTAAACCGTGGTAAAACATTTTTTTAATTGATGTGCTAAAACTTGTGTCATGTAAATATGTCATAAACCACCTTCCTTCTTCTAGCTACGCTGGTGACTGTGACATTTCATTCGTCCTTCAACGTATCAGAGGAGGCATCAAAGATCTGCAGGTATAATGAAACTTAGTAAACTTTTATGCACAACTCATAATTCATTTAATTTATGGTAATTACTTACTCGATTCGTTCCACTAGCTAGAGCTAGACATATTGAAATAGCTTCATGAAGATCTTCACATGACGTTAATATACCTATTCAACGTTCAGTGTGCTCAACAAATTGGATTTATAATATTAAATTTCCATCCTTTAGGTTTTATTAATCAAATCAAAGCCCACTGGGTTCAGAAGTTCTGGGATTTTTTAATAAAACTATTTAAGTCAGCTCGAAAACCCAGCCATAAGTAATCATCGTTGCCTGTTCTCCCAGGCTTGACCGCGTGGCTCCTAGATACACCTAGCAAAGACCCTGAGTGATTCTTGTGATTCACCTGAATACCTATGACTTTGATATTAATTATGATTTTTCGCATAAGCGACGACCATGATACTCCACGTTCCAGATCCACGGCATGCTCCGCGTCGTGATGAAGCCTCTCATCTCGAAGATGCCGCTGGTCGGAGGCCTGCAGATATTCTTCCTCAACAACCCTTCCATCGACTTCAACCTGGTCGGAGTCGCTGATGTTCTTGATATGCCGGGTTTCAGGTAACATTTAATTCGAACTATTATTAAAATTAAATCAAAAATGTGTTTGTTTTTCCTTTTGAATGTGTGGTGTTACGAAAGGACTTATAGTAGAGGTAAACACGAGTTACCTATACATAGGTATGTCAGTACCCACTTTGCAAAGGACTGGAGCTCGAGAGAGAATAAACCTATAGTACAAGTTTCCAGGACTATTATTTATTTTTATGTGTTATTTCATCAAACTGTCCTAATTGTTTAAAAAAATGTTTGAGTAAACTTTAATAGATAGAAAATACTTGTATGCACAAATGAAACATAGCTTCAATAGTGTAGATGTTATATTTCATTGTTGTAGAGAAAAAATATATTTTGTATTAAATATTAGATTAATTAGTGTTTCTGCTTTAAGATCACAGACAGACAGGTTATAAAATTAAAAAAAAAAGAGTCCCAACCCGATTCATCTAAATATATATAACTCAAAGGTGACTGACTGACTGACTGACTGACTGACATAGTGATCTATCAACGCACAGCCCAAACCACTGGACGGATCAGGCTGAAATTTTGCATGCAGGTAGATGATATGACGTAGGCATCCGCTAAGAAAGGATTTTGATCGATTCCACCCCCAAGGGGATGAAATAGGGGATGAAAGTTTGTATGAAATTTTGTCAATTTTAAACCGATCGGGCTGACTTTGCATGCATAAAGCTATTGTGACGTAGGCTTAAGGATTTTGATAAATTCCACCCCCAAGGGGATAAAATAGGGGATGAAAGTTTGTATAAATCTTTTATCTATCTAAATCTAAATATAAATCTAATCTAAATCTAAGATTTCCAATTTTTCTAATATAAATATATATAACTCAAAGGTGACTGACTGACATAGTGATCTATCAACGCACAGCCCAAACCACTGGACGGATCAGGCTGAAATTTGGCATGCAGGTAAATGTTATGACGTAGGCATCCGCTAAGAAAGGATTTTGATCAATTCTACCCCCAAGCGGATGAAATAGGGGATGAAAGTTTGTATGAAATTTTGACAATTTTTAACCGATCGGGCTGACTTTGCATGCATAAAACTACTATGACTTAGGCATCCCCTAAGAAAGGATTTTGATAAATTCCACCCCTAAGGGGATAAAATAGGGATGCAAGTTTGTATAAATCTTCTTAGATTTTCGACTGATTGAACTGAAATTAAAGATTGGAGCTACTATGATGAAGACGTCCGCTTCAATAGGATTTTGATAAATTCAACCCTCCAATTTTTTGCACACGCTTAACAAAAGTAAAGCCGCAAAAACTATGCCTAATTAATAATAATACTTCTAAACGCGAGCGAAGCCGCGGGCAAAAGCTAGTTAACTCTATAAATACAATAAAAAGATTTTTGATTTTGTTTTTATTATTATCTATGGCCGGCATAGATGGATATTATAACGCTATACTTTATTCCAGTGACCTTCTCCGGCGCTGCATAGTAGAACAGATCGCCAACATGATGGTGCTTCCCAACAAGCTACCGATCAAGCTGAGCGATGAGATTCCCACCGTCGACCTGCGCATGCCGGAGCCGGAGGGAGTGCTGAGGATACATCTCGTGAAGGGCGAGAATCTTATGAAGAAAGACGTTTCTATGCTAGGTATGACATTAACATAAACGAAAAAAAACGAGCATTCAGTTTTTCCAAAAATTATGTATTGGGAATGAAACTAACCGTCTTATTCACAATCCCTGTCATTTTATAGCGGCTCTATAGAGTATTCTTGTCACTGTCACTTTCGTGCCAACGAAAAGAGACAGCAACAGATTTATTGGTTTGGGGTTTTCTCTGTTCCGTGGTTTGATAAGCTATTGGCGCGCTTAGCGTCCATTATGAAAAAGGGCCCTAATATATTATTTATTCGAGTATAATCTCCTTTGATGAGAATTCGAATATGCACTAGGACTAGGGAATACAATCCCAAGCATGTTTTACAATCCCGGGATTTCGGGATTTTCGATGCACAATCCCGATAAAAGACGTGAAGCTGTAATGTTTTTCTAAGGATTGGTTATTTTGGTATGTAATCAATAAGTTTTCATTCCAGGTAAGGGTAAGTCAGACCCGTACGCAATCATTACGGTAGGCGCGCAGCAATGGAAGACGAAACACATCGATAACGACGTGAACCCGCGCTGGGACTTTTGGTGCGAGGTAAGTCACGAGATCCACCCATTGCGGTGATAAAATGACGATCATGAAACTGTGGGAATCATTTTGACAACTTTAGCAATGTCCTAATATAATTACATCTAATAACTAATATTATCTAGTGTCCATAGATAATATTATAATACAGGGTGTAACATAATCTCCCTAAAAAGTGTGTATAATACATAATACAGTGTGACGATACAAGCCCGAAAGATGGGGGGTATTCCACACGTCATTGGATATTACGACGATTAAAATTCTGGTATATTGTCATCTCTTTTTATTGCGATGAAAACGTTAGTGAAACGAGTAATTTACAGACCGATTATCAGAATTTCAGATTAAGAGATTATCAGAATATCAGGCTTAATAGGTTAATTGTTTTGGATATGGATTAGTAAAAAAAATGATTTCCATATATCGCTGTCGCCATTTTTTTTTACCCTAATAATTAATCAGCACGACTAATATGGGACTTGTATATCGACTGTTCAAAGCTGAGATTACCTACTTTGTTTGAAAGGAAAACTATTCTTCCTATCTATCTGACTGTTGACGTTCACAAAACAAGTGGATACTATATCCGCCTACTTATGCCTTTTATTGTAACTGACATTTATAATATTTTGATACAAGCCTTTTTATTTAACATGTTTCTCAATACATGTTCTATTTTTAAATGCATTTCAATTAAGGCAGATAGTCTTATGCAGCTCAAAATCGGTACATTTCTTTACAGTAGGTATTTAGTTTTACTAATTTAGACTGTGTTTTTTAGTACTCTTTTTTGATATTATATTTGCTTGCTTGTTATACTATAAGTGAGGGTTATGGAGTCGTCCTTGGTAAGTCAATGTTTGAATTATAAACTCGTTTCTGATATGATTTCGAATTTAGTTTATTTTTAATATGAATGCTTGTAGTTACTTATTCAAACGAAAATCCACCATCATCTGAACAACCTAAATTTATTTAGCCTTTTTCGAAATTTTGCTATTCCATTCCATTGTTATCAGGAATGAGCATGTGCGTTCAAGCATCTTTCATTGTTGGTTTTTAAGTTTGTTTACGACTCTATAGTTTTTGTGATTTGGCTTGTCAGTGGAGTTTTTCTCTCTGTTTGGCTGCTGCTGTTTACTTTATTTGTATAAAATTAATACATTCTGCAATTTGGAGTGGTAAGCATTCTTTGTAAATAACATGTCTTTTTTCTAAACTTAATAGTGATAACGCTTAGTATGAATGGCTCACAAATGTCTAGAACCGAAAATAACATTTTCAAGAAAAAACCGACCTCAAATGCACTGGAAAATTCACTCATTAAAATGGGACCACATGACGAGGACCAGCTTTATTAAAAAAAAAGAATCATGAAAATCGGTCTACTCAGTAAAAAGTTGTGAGGTAACAAACATAAAAAGCAACCGAATTAAGAACCTGCTTCTTTTTTTGAAGTCGGTTAAGTACTTTGGTTGTTTTATAGCCAGAAATGGCATTCTTTTGAAAAATAGGCCAAACGAGGTGTATGCGCCCTGTATTATAATTATAATTTTTGTGCTGGACCTGGCAGCTTTAGAATACTGTGGGCTGTGCAGTAAACTACAGTACACATACGTAAGCTAACCTAACCCAAGTGGTGATGGCAATCTGATATTTTTGTTTTGAACTACCACTAAAAAAGTGGTAGTTTTGATTAACATTTTTACCGCTAAACTGTTAACATGTGTGCTTAAACGCGCCGATTTGATTTGTGTAATACTTGTGTTGTATTCAAGTAGTTGCGAATAAGTTTTTGTTTTTACTTATGTTTGCGCGGGACGTTTGGCGTACAGGCGCGTATAATGCACTCTATGGGGCAAGCGTTGGAAATCGAGGTGCTTGACAAGGACGAAGGCAACGACGATGACAAGCTCGGCAGGTGAGTGTGTGCAGCGCGCACGAAGCAACGGGGCGGGACAGAGGCGGGGCCGGAGGTTGTGGGCGGGGCTTAGGTGACGGTTGGTATCTGTAGTCGCACGCTCGCGCATGGTACATCGGGTAGTTCAAAAACATCAAACGAATGTGAGCAAAGGCAGCGAAGGATATCTAACTCGCTCGCTATTAGACGTCTACTACTTATTCGCTTGTGAGTCGATTGCTTACCTTCGCTTGGTTTGACTCAACCCGGCAGTAGATGCTAGTACCATCTATATTGGCTTAATATTGGTTGGTCAGCTGGCTGTAAGATATAATAATGGTTACGGAAGGTAGGCAAGACTATCTCATTAGTACGCTATAAATAAGAGGACTTATCGCATGTTATTTTTGGGAACTTTAAACAAAATAGACTCAAGTTACGTATAGAGTCCTTTTATTTAAACCATTACTGCTTCTATGTATGCTTAGATATAGTTGCACTTAGAGTTAACCATTTAGAGTTTGTGTGCTTTGCGCAAAAAAGATAAGTATGCAATAGTTTTCCAGATTTCTTACACAACTGAACTGTCTTCTTTCATGTCCATATTATCAATCTGTATTGTATTATTATATTCACCTGGCAAGTTAATTTAGTACCTTTTTTTGACCTTGATTCACAATATTTATGAACCCTATGTTCATTTTTTATGTCTCCATGTGGTCTAGGTTTGATCTTATAAATATTGTGAATTACGTTAAACTAAGTATAATAAGTGCCGCCATTCAAAATTTAAAATCAATCATAAGTCCGTAGTAAATGTTACAGTAAAAACTAATGTGTCCATGTCTTATGATTTGTCCGAAGGCCGTAGTAAACTCAAGAAAGAGTCAAGTGCTCCAGTGCAATGTCTGGGACTGGGATCCTGGAATGGGGATCGCTAATGACGATTTCCTTGGCAGGTCCGTCTTCGCTGTATGTGGTCACACTAGCGAGTTCATTTCCTATTTGGTTTACTGTGCATTATTTTAGTATCACTGGTATAGCACATCATACAAACATGATCATCATCACAGACAATATTGATTTTGAAGCGAATACTGAATCCATATAACGGTGATACTAAGATTATTTATTTGAAAAATTTAATTTTAACATCTGGGTGTTTATTGGTTTTTTATTATGGCGTGTTTTTGACAATCCGGTTAAGCTCGGCGGCACAACAAATACTATACAAAATTTAAAAATTACTTATCAGAGTGGCGTGTTTTATGCTAAATATACACAAAAATACTAACATATCCAACACTGAAAATATCTAAAACTCTTATCCCATCCATGTAAATAAGACCTAATAACAATCTCCGAATTAATATATTTGTACTAATTTATGTGTATATAATTATGTGTGTGTAAATGCCGGTGGTGTGACAGTCAATGGTTCGGCGCATCGCAACGAGGTTAGACATCAGACTATACGACTGGGATCGCGCAGGTCGGGACGAAAACCTGGGCAGGTCGGTCGCTGCCTTAAACTACACTTATAGTATATTACATGTACACAACTAACAGTATGATGCTAGATAGAAATACCTACACATTTAGTTTGACTGCGCCCGAATGTTCAAAAGTATCTCTTCGGAATTCATTGAATTAAGATTCATGAAAGATCCCATGGTTGTTTTCTGTAATTTATTGCGACTTATCGCAAAACATTGTTTCTAGAAATACGCCTCAGTAAGTAAAGTACTTAATTTCGATTAGTCTAATCGTCTGGTACCCCTCACCAGACCAACGGCACTGTATATACTTGAGCATTTTAAAATGTTCTCAGAACTCATAAATATTCCGAAGAGTCTCGACTGGAGAATGCCATGCCTGTCACGCACGGTACAGTATCAGAACCACAATACGAATGTACTGTATGATATATTCTTAAACACCGAATGACCCGTCGCACTGCACCAAAGCTTCATATTGACTGCCACTTGCCGCTTTACACTAACTTTATAAAATAACCACTAAAAATAATGGATTATAAAATAGGTATCGAATCTACTAGGTACCTACTAGTCCAATAGATACTATAAGAATAACCTTCGGTTAAAACCATGTTAAAACATGTATTACTTCACACTAAACAAACTAATAACAAAAAGCAGTTGTCTTTTTAAATTGTTTATAAAAATCTTCATAATTTTGCCAGAAAATATGACTAAATACCGTTGTACCACTGTGTGAAAAAAAAGTATGTTAATTAAATCCAAACAAGTGCTATACGACATAGCGGAGATTTTTAAAAGTACATTTTTAAATCACTAAAGATTATTCTGTCTCTTTACAAAGTGATTGGTATAAAACTCAACTATTTAATTAGGTATAAATAAAAAAATAGCGAAAACAACTATGTAAAAAATGCACTAAACTTGTATGTGGCCAACGGGCTTTGCTTTCTCTAAGCGTGGGCTGTTATTTTTTTTAACAGTGTACCTATATGTATTTGTTGTCTTGTTCTATATTGTGTGTCTGGTATATCATAGTATTTTAATCACTTACGGCCGGTTTCTGAAATCTTGATCAAAGCTAATCAGCTGTCAAGTCACTTGCTATTTCAGCTTTTACTTCTAATTAGATAGAGATAGCAAGTGACTTGACAGCCTATTAGTTTTGATCGAGCTTTCAGAAACTGATAGCTAGATGTGTTAATTGTCTTGTTGTTCGTAAACCAAAATCAAACTTGTTGATTAAAATTTATTCCTAATATCTCAAACAAAATTCGCATGTTCCATAGTCTATGTTTGTAGGTTCCATCCATGTTACCATCGTTTTATTTCACCGGTCATTAAGTATGAATCCATTAAAACTACATATTTTGAAACGAAAAAAGTTTGGAAAAAAATAATTTTGGTAACAATGTTTAAAAAAAACTAACAATGTTTATCTTCGAAAATTTAAAGATTTAATATTATTTATAATTTAAAAAACCTTATTGATAAAAATAAAATCAAAATTTTAGTCTATAATGATTGGAGTATCCTGAGGGGATGACTAATATAACTATGTGAATAAACTATTGCATTAATTCAATAATGGAAAAGTCCTAAAACGTAGCACTGACTTTCAGATGTTCGTTGGATATCTCACAAGTGGTGCGATTCGGCCGATTGGACACAGTAAGTAAAAAAACAATTAAGGTTTTTATTCGACCGATAGCTATACATGTTCCTCCCGAAAACTTCAGGGGATTCTCCACTAGACTAGGAATTAAAATTAAAACACGCTTAGATTTAAATCACCCTGTTTATCGATCTAAACGTATAATATTTTCCTTTTAGGTACAAACCCTTCAGCAAGCTAAGCATGGGAAAGTGCATATGCGCCTCTCTTGGCATCGGCTGACCACAGACGTAACTGAGCTAAGCCGCGTAAGTATTGAATACCTATTTCTATAAAATCTAATACGAGCACGAAAGAAGAAGAAGACGATCAATTCTTGTATATATATTTATTTGTTTGTAATCTGAATCTCGGAAACGGCTCCAACTATTTTCATGAAATTTAGTATGTAAGAGGTTTCGGGGGCGATAAATCGATCTAGGTAGGATTAATTTTTAGTAAGTGTTTGAAACCATTAGAACACAAATATTTGTGTGGTGAACATGAACATTAGATTTGTTTATATAATGTAGGTATAGGATATGTATGTATGTATTATTTTAAGTAGTATATGTATATATAATGTATAAATATATATGGTATCAATGTATGTATGATTATATATAACATTATTAATATTTTGTATATGTATTCACACCATAGTTAGTTTAATTTTTTTTTTGTTTTTGGATTAAAACAATTGTAGAAGTCCCTGTGATGCCGCCATTTGACATAATGAAAGTCTTGTCCATCCAAAGGTTGTCTGGAAGAGATCGCTCATAGCGATAAGGCCGCCCATTGTACTTCGCTTTAGTTAAAATTAATTCTTGTAATGTTATGTTTTCTTGTGGTGTACAATAAAGAGTTTTCTATCTATCTATCTATCTATAGATGTTTGTTCTCTGTCTGGGTGTTAATTTTAATGATAAGTATGAATCTACAAGAAAAAAGGTATAATATTTATTCTATCAGCTATCTGGTTCCCATCAGCTTTTGCTTAGTTTGGGGCTAGATTGTGTAGTGTGGAAAACCAATATAAAAAAATGCTAGTTTATCCATTGAACACATTTAAATGGATTCCTCTTTCTACGAAAAAAACGCGCTAAAAATATTGACTTTTCAGGCTCTGACCGAGACGCTGCTAATCAAGACTGGTGATGTCAGTTCTGCTGTACTATCCGTCTACATTGACTCTTGCAAGAAACTGCCGGTTAGTGTTGAACTTATGGATTTCTCTAGGCAGATGTTGGATCGTTTTGTTAAAACTGAATGTGCTACCAAGTCGAGCATTTCAAAATTATATAGCTTTAGAAATGCTCGACTTATATAGCTTTTGTATTAGGTAAACCGTACGATCTCGTATTACTTACAGCTCACCTACTTTTATTTAGGGAGGCCCTTCTCCCATTCGGTCTGGTAAGCATCAAGCTTTGTTAGTTATAGGTAACTAAAAGTTTTTCGCCCCACAGTTAGCAAACCGATATTCAGATATTTTTTCTCAGATAATCAGCGATGTGTACGACCACCACAATCGTAACCTCGCATTGTTTACGCAGCTCTAGACTTGTTCAGTAAGGGCAAATATTATGTCTTTGTATCATTGAGCACTATTTTTTTTGAACCGTTACGAAGAAACGAACGTGACTAAAAAGTGGCATGGTTCAGGCGGTAGTACCGTACAGCTTTGCCCGCCCTTCGCCAGCTCGACTTGGATAATTCATAGAAATAAGTAGGTTTATCAAGTTACAAAGTGTAATAATATGTAATATGTTTTGTTAATTTGCAAGGATGTTATGAGAGTGAATGAAGCGAAAGAGGTAGGTATGTCAGGATCGTAGCAAGTGGAAATCCGTGGTCTCTGCCTACCCCGATGGGAAATAGGCGTGATTTTATGTATGTATGTATTGTTAATTTCCAAGGTGAGTACTGAGGTACCTCAGTTCTTGTTTCAAAAAAGTTTGTTCTCCACAGAATGCGCGCGCGCAATCCAAGCCCGATCCATACATGACAGTAACGGTCGGTAAGAAGACGGATACCACCGGAGTGCAGATGAGAAACGACTCGCCGGTCTACGAGATCGGATACTCCTACCTGGTCCAAAACCCTGAAATTGATAATCTGGAGATACAGGTATCATTATGTGAATCTGCCTTAACTATCGTTATCTACGGGGTATTTAACCTTAAGCTAGACACGAAATAGTGGGTGTCAATGTGTGCATCAATATTAATTTAGATCTAAAGAAGTATCTAAAGTATTTTTGCTTTTGTTTGCACTGCAATTACCCACCTAAGATAAGGGTTTTTTTCTTTGGGTTCAATAAATAATCTTTCTTTTTTATCTAGAGTATAAAATAATTGTTATTATTATTTCAAAGGATTATTGATAAAGCTCTTGTCTACTCTCTGGCTCCACTTGATTTAATTAAATGTAATTCTGAGCCGAACTCTTTCTTGGTCAATGATAAAATGCCCAAAAACCGCAGTTATAGTTATGGCTTGAAAACTGTACCTACCTACTGTAAAAGTATCCGTTATAGTTATCTGGGATGACCTCTTACCTTACTGTGTCCTTCAAAGTAAAAAACAGTCAAAAAAAGTGGCATGACAAGCAAATTTAGAAACAAATGCTCGTCCTACAGGTATTGGACCAGAAGACCGGAAACCCATTGGGCCAGCTGACATACAACATCTCTACGCTGCTGAAGCAGAAAGATCTGACAATGCTCACTCAGCCGCTGATGCTGCAGAGGTCCGGACCAGAATCCAAGATCATTATTTCGCTTCAATTGAAGGTATGTTAATATTTTCAGAGAACATATAATAACAGCGGCTTGACTTTCTTTAGGCCCGGGCGGGCCACATCTAAATCGCGTATGGCACGGACGAGACGCGGGTATCGTCGTTGCTCGGACGTCAGACGAAATACCGTGTCCTAAATTGTGCTTTATTTCCATGCATTTTGTATGAAATTTGAATAGACGACGACCGCGCCATGTCCGCGCCATTCGCCATTTAGATGTGGCCCTTTGCCTTTGACTCCTCAGATATCTGCAGGGATATCTACCGTACCTGGGGATAAATAGAAGTCGTGAAGATAAATAAATAAATAATGCTGGACAATCCACATAGCATCATCTAGCCCCAAAGTAAGCTTCAAAGCTTGTGTTATAGGTACTAGATGACTGATATATTTAATACATTATATACTTACATAGATAGATATTTTTTTTATTATACATAGAAAACACCCAGACCTACGGAACAAATTTCTGCAGATCGTACACGAATTTGTCCCGAGGCGGGAATCGAACCCGCAACCTCTTGCGTCGCAGGCGGACTCTAGCCCGCTGCGCCACAGAAGTCGTCACACAAAAGATCATTGTGTTCTTTTCTATTACCAGAAAACCTGTTATCAGCAATTACAACAGCATATTATTTATGGTGTTTTCTTCTGACACTTATCACTCAATACCTCGAAAATCTGACCGAGTATGTATTAATAATACTTAAAATTATTTTTGTCGTCATAATTACTAGCTATATAATTTACCTATTCTGTAATAATTTGAAGTTTTTTGAAGTTCAAACAAACTATTTCTATAATTACAGATCCTGAAAGAAGCCACCAGAGAAGAAGAAGTAGAAGAGATCGAGGAGCAATTGGAGGCTCCGAGCCCTCCGCCGGTGCCTCTAGTGCCGCCGCCGGCGCAGGCGCAAACCGGTGCAGACAACGTCGACGCCGCAATTCCGCCATTGGCTACGCCACTTGCGCCCTTGGCGACTGGTTAGTCTTTTTTATTATATTCTTTTAGCAATTATTATAGAATATGACAAAGTTTTTTTTATATATTATATTACACGTATACCTAACCAAGTATCAATACCTATTAAGGCGATGACAGAGAACTGCGAAACTTAAAAAAAAATAAGATAATAAATTATTAAATGTAAACAAACAACCAACTTTCGGAGAATAACATACAAAGGTTCAGTAAAAATATATTTTAGATCCATAAGTTTTCTAAAAGTTTAATTGAGTAGGTACAAATGTATTTAAATGCTCTCAGATCTACAATCAACTAGTGCTGACTTAAAGAACGTCGTTGATTCAGTTCTGGACAACACGTCGCAGAGGTCTATTCCCGTCGAGCACATTGAAAAGGAAGTTGGTAAGTATTTATAATACACATTAGAAACTATTCGTCAACCGTAGTAAAATCTAGATAAGACCGCCTCCTAAGACTAATCTTAGATTAGGTACCTGTAGTGTTTTTTTTTTCAATTGGTAGTCAAGATGGCTATAGGGCTAATAGGTATAGCAATATTGTATGACCGAAATTGGTAGACTGTTGGAACAAAAATACGTCTAAGATCTATTTACCCAGTTTTATAATAAATGATTCATATTCTTAAAGAAAGTGACCGATTACCGTCGAGGGTGTCGTTTGAAGCCCGAGCCGTAGGCGAGGGTTTTAAAACACCCGAGATCGGGAATCGCACTTTCTCTCGAGTGATACATAGTGCTTTATACTACACCTACGAGGAAAATAAAAAACTAAAACTGAATCCTCAAACAACAAACAAATTGAAAATGGCGCCAATGGCGTCTGCAATCTTCACATGTTCTTTTTTCAAATTGTTTATCCTGCCGCCGCAGGGTTGCACTGCCAGCCCGACACCATCCAACACACAGCTAGTGGCCAGTGTCATTTTGCGAACTTGGAGACAAAAACTCACTGTAAAAACTTTTTGGCTTTTGATATTTAGGTTACCGGCGCATAGTCTTACCCAAAATTATAAAAGAAAAACCACGTAAGAAATGGATTTTCATACACTTTTCTCTCCCGCTCAGATGCGTTTTCTCCCCGCATATTTGTTCGATATGCAATGACGTACTTTCTACCGTAAATTTGATAAAGTATCAAGGTACTTTCCAAGCAGGTGTAGTATAAATGTATTTTCTTACCTACTAAGAATTTTACTCAGCTAGAAATAAATTCGCGGCTACTCACCTATTATGAATTACTAGTTGCGTACCGCGGTTTCACCCGCACAGTTTTAAATCCCGGTATTCCCACGGGATAAAAAATAGCCTATGTGCTATTCCAGACTATAATGTATCTCTCTGCCAAGTTTCATCCAGATCCGTTCAGCCGTTCCGTCGTGAAAAAGTAACAAACATCCATCCATACTTACAAACTTTTGCGTTTATAATATTAGTAGGATGTACATTTTGAGCCATCTCCGAGAAAGATGATTCTTATTTCTGTAGGTAAGAAAAAAAATCAAACAATTCAATGACTGCCATGCTTGGAGATGGTACCACTACAATCATTATGAACTTATTTTTCAGAAGCGCTTCAAGAATCTCAGCCATCTTCGGAAAATGACACACCGAAACTAGTCCATAGAATCTCGTCTATTACCACGTGAGTTAGCTTTATCAAATAAACCTAATATTTCACACAAATATTATTATTACTAGCTGCGCCCCGCGTTGTTACCCGCGATTAAAATTGTCCTTTTCCTCTGACATTTCCACCACCACTACCCTTACCACCTTCCCTTACCCCGACCGCTACCCGACTCCCCCGCAATCATTTTACCGGTATAAAAAGTAGCCTATATGCTATATAATCTATCTTTGTGCCAAATTTCATCCAGATTCGTTCAGCCGTTCTGTTGTGGCCCATGGTTGAGTAACAAACATCCATAATATTCATCCAAACTTTACATTTATAATATAGTGAAATGTTGATAATGGTATTGAATTTGCATTCACAGTTCTGCCGGTGATGCTGGTCTGGGCCGCATCTTACTATCGCTTCGTTACAGCATGCAAAAACAAATCCTGTTCGTAGTTGTTCACAAAATTATGTAAGTGAAACAGCAAGTATACCAAAATCTAAATACACTAAATATGCCTGTCGCACCATCTATGAACATTATCTGAGGGAGGACATATCCCAATATTGAAAACGGAATTAAAGTTGCCATTTATTTAGTAATTTCATCAATCTACGATAAGCTAAAATAAGCAAGTCACAACTATCAAATTTCACTGTTTGTCAGCACCGATTGCGACCGATCGTCGGCAATGGGCCTCCTTATAGAGGCCGCATAGGCAAATAGTGCATGTAACATTGTGTATATAAATGTAGAATATTAATATATTTTCCTAGGAACATACCCCTGAAGGACCCTACCAATGTGCCTGATCCCTATGTAAAGTTGTATTTACTGCCTGGACGCTCAAAGGACTCCAAACGCAAAACACTGGTAAGTAACATCGGGAACAACTTGTAGTGGCCGATTTATTGTTTGCTGTGGATTCGAATCATGTCGATAATTTTTCCATTACCTAGAAAATTAAAAAGGACTAGGTATTCTCACGGGAAAGGCACCGTGAAGAAATCGTGTACTGCACTTCACTGTCACATAGAAATAATCTATCAAACAAAAACCAATACAAAACTTTTTTTTACAAAGAGACTAATTCATTCATGAGTGTTAGGCAGCTAAAGGGATGGATTAAAGAAGAGTGCATGCAGCAGAAATGCAAATGTTGAGATGGATGTGCGAAGTGACAAGGTTGGACAAAATAAGGAATGAGTATATTAGAGGAAGTTTGGAAGACGCCTGTGTCGGATAAGTTGAGGAGTAATAGGTTAGCGTGGTATGGGCATGTCATGAAAAGGGAAGAAATTCATATTACGAGAAGAGTATGAGTAATATGAGAGATATGGATTGGTTTTAGAATGGCCATAGAAAAGATGGATGGACTGTGTGAAAGATGACATAAGTAAGGAGTGAGCACTAAAATAACGAATGATAGAGAGTGGAGGAGTAAAACTTGTTGTGCCGACCCCACTTAGCGTGGGATAAGGGCAGGAAGAAGAAGAAAGAGACTTATTCATGTTGATCGCTGAAGGCTTCAACAACTAAAAAAAGGCGCGATAAGTCTGCATGTTTCTATCCCTTATATTATAACTTATGTGTAATAGCACTGTGGACTTAAAAACCTATGTATTTAGAAGATTTGGCTTGGTTTGGGGCTGGATAGTGCTGTGTGGAGAGTCCACTTATATTTCTATTTATAGGTGATAAAAGACAGCTGCCAGCCGGAGTACGACGAGCAGTTCGAGTGGGTGATCCCCCACGCCGAACTGCACTCGCGTCAGGTCGAAGTCACCGTCTGCACGCACAAAGGCTTCCTCGGCGGCAGCCCCACCATCGGACAGGTTATTACATACTACGGCCAGAGATACATTAGTATTTTTAAAACTTTCGCAATCTTAACATATTTATTTTATTTATTTACAAGTTGTGTCCAGCGGTTTCACCCGCGTAGATATAAATCTCGGTATTCCCGCGGGATGAAAAGTAGCCTATGTGCTATTCCAGACTATAATCTATCTATCTGCCAAGTTTCTTCCAGATCCGTTCAGCCGTTCCGGCGTGAAAGAGTAACAAACATCCATCCATACTTACGAACTTTCGCTTTTATAATATTAGTAGTATTTCTTTTTACAATGCCCTAACAACTTAATCGACATTGAAAATCAATATAAATAAACAACTATTAAACTGTGTCATTACAAATTAAAAGACTGTTTTGGGAAACTACTAAATAATTTAATAAATAACCCCAATTTAAAATCCACTAGGAGCAGCATTTGCAGCTGGCCTAAGACTCATACATAACTTAGTTGGTTTTTATTGTTTCAGGTTGTTGTGCATCTAAACCAGTACGAATTCCGTGAAGCAAAGACCCTGTGGTTTGACCTCATGCCAGAAACACCAGTTAACTAATTCTCATGTTCTAGTAATAAGCACTGTGGTACTTATGATCTTTATTTATTGATCTGATAACATTGCCTTACTTGATCTGATGTTATAACTTACATAGTGACCTTACGTCACTGGACATAGTTACAAGAGCTGTTAAGTTTTATATATTTTTATCTAGCTAGGCGCTAAATTTATGAAAGCATTTTGTGGCCTTTTTATACATGAAACGTTTTTGACACATATTCTGATGAGATTCTTATGAAAAACTGTTGAATTAGTAGACAAATCTATGTATACACAATTGTAGTATGTATTTATATTATGTTACAAAATGTTTGTTGATATATAAATTAACGCTTTTATTGATTTATATTATTTTATGCACAATATTCAATTATCCAATTAATGAAATAAAACATCAGTATTGAATTTTTACAAGTTTTAGCATTTAACATCTGTTATTTTAAGTTTCAACATATAAGATTTGTTATAATTTTATATTGCTTTTTACCGTGTATTAAAATGTTATAAACATATTGTTTTTTTTTTATTTTTATCCACTTCATGACGTTTTATTAAATATTTAATCTAACATTTGGACAAAACTGAATGCATTTGTTTAAATTTAATTGAGTCTTAAACAATGTAAAGTCTGGTAGATGAATTTCTATCATTAGGTATTTACCTATTACATGGATGTTGACTGCTGTTGCATTATCATAATAAGTTTTTAGGTTAAACTATAGCAATCCTTGTACCTGAGTTGAGGGTTGGGGATAGGGGGGATGCAAGTGGGGGTAGATGGCAAGTCTTCCCCTTGAGTCCTTTTTTCTAGGAAATGAAAAAAAATATTACTTCAAATTTCTTAACTTAAAAAAAATAAAAAAATAACCCTAACCTAATGAGAATTCCTTCCCTTGAGTCTTTTTGTCATAGAGATGAAATATTACTACCAATTTTCTTCACATAAAAAAAAAACCCTAACCTAACTAGTAACTTACCTGAAAAATTAAATTAATTTTTTTCATTTCCTAGAAAAAAGGACTCAAGAGGAAGACCTGCCATCTACCCCCACTTGCATCCCCCCTATCCCCAACCCTCAACTCAGGTACAAGGATTGCTATAGCCAACCCAGTTTTTAAGTCTCATTTCGCAGCACAATAGTAGATACCTATCACAACCTAGGTATAATATAGTGAACCAATTGTTTCTGTATAGCAAACAAATATTTAATCTAATAAATAAACTACGTAACTTACATTGAAAGTATAATAATAAATAAATATTGGTGGACTTTCCACACAGCACTATCTAGCCCCAAACTAAGCTTATGCTTGTGATATGGGAACCAGATAGCTGATATACTACTTATATACTTTTTTTTTGTAAATATATACTTATAATATTATATAACACCCAGACAGAGAACAAACATCTGTGTTCATCACACAAATGTTTGTTCACTGTGGGAATCGAACCCACGACCTACGGCGCAGAAGGCAGAGCTACTACCAACTGAGCTACATAGGCTGTCAAAAAGTACATAACTACCAACTAACTTCCATTCATGTTATTTATGTTTATATGAAAGATATTTATATTATGATATATAAATATAATAAGCAACATTTGAGTTATCAGTTGGAGTATAGGATAATGCAACCTCAGAATTAACACCATTATCTCACACACTTAAAAACCTAAATTTATTTAATAAAAATTAGTACTCCATTATGCTGTATTTGGAACAATCTTCTGAGCAATAATTTTTCCATAGCCTCCACGCCCTCCATCATAGTCAGTTCTGTATTCATCTCTCACCTAAAACACATAATACAATTCAGGTGGATGTTAAAGTATTTTAAAAACTCCCACAGTACATGTACAGTGTCGGGAAAACTAGAATTTATTAATAAATGAATCTTGAATGTGATATGCTGAACATATTTTACTTATTAGGAATGCTAATGTACCAAATGGTTATACATACCTGCCCACCAGTTTTCCCACGTCCATACTGCCGGCCTTCAATAAAGCCAGCATCCCAGTCACATCTTATTATTCTATCATCTAATCTTGTACCATTTATGTACCTGTAATAGGTTTACATAAAGTATAGGTAAGCTTAAACAGAGATCTGTCTTGGTCTGTAGTAGCGGCAGCCAAACCATTATCACTTGTGTAGTTTGGGAACAAAATTTTTGTTACTTACGAACATGAACATTTGAACTATATGGATGGTTCGAACGCTTTTATGAGTTTCACGGTTTGTTATTATTATAGAAAAAAGATAAAAGGAAAGACAAGTTAATTTGAATACATGCCTCATACAGTTTTCTGCATCCTCTCTTGTGTAGTATTCTAAAAAGCAAAATCCACAAGGTGTTTTCTTGTATTTGTCTAAACCCATTATAACTCTTCGTATGTCTCCAGTTCTTGAAAATAATTCATAAAGTTGTTCTTCAGTGGTGTAAAATGACATATTTCCAATGTATAGAGTAGATGTTGCCCGCAATAGTTTTTCTTGTTCATTTCTAGAACCCTGAAAGTAATACTTCTTAGATAGATTATAATTTAATTTTTCCAGTGAAATATGAACCTGTGAATGGATGGGGTCTGTACAAAGAGAAAAGCAGCTGGCTCATTGAACGAAATATACACAAGGATCATTACGCAGATTACGTAGTTCCGAAAGGCAAGGTGTTCTTGCCCTTCATTGGATTTTTTCTGCAAGTCAAGTATGTACGATTTCTACTCTACAAAATATTGTGTTTACCTTGAAATGTTGATCACGATATGAACTTATTTCTATCGAAGAATTCATAGCATCAAATGACCGCTTCATTTTATAATTTTTAATGTTCGATCACTGTTGTTTCGGTATTTTCTTTCCTAGCCTAGAATAAGCCTGTGTTTCCTAGTTTTCCAAAAACTACAACTTTTAAAAAAGAAAGAAACCCACGTAAACAGAAAAACTAACTACCAAAGAGAGAGAGAGAGAGAATGTAAAACTACGAGATGAGATGCAGCAGCAGAGCACAGACTATCAATCAGTGCTGCCAATGAAAATTTTTAGGCGGCCGTGTACATGAAGTGAAAAAGCCGTGTTTCTAAGGAAATTGACCAAAGGTGGGCGGGACCAAAGGTAGCACTGCAAAACGGAAAAAGTTTTAATTTACGTTTTTAACATTAAAAACCTTAAAACAGCGACATTTGGGTAATGTTTGCAAATTTTCGCTATTTGTTTGAAAAAATTATGCAAATATTTTCCTACAACCTCTCCAATCTTTAATTTTTTGGTAAGTACTACGACTACGTTGAGGATTAGGTGGTGGCTTAGAGCATTTATAACGGGAGATGCCAAGCGCTACTTTTAGTACTAAAATCTTTCTGCCGGTTTTCGCGGGAGGCGGGGTAGTACGGTACAGAACACATTTACATAATCACGCATACTAATGCAGAAAAATTAAGCGTCCCTATAAACGCACACGCAAGTAAAAGCTGTACACCAACACAAAAACAATAACACAATTAACGAATGACTGTTCTTACACTTTTGTTTAGTTACACACTAACACAAAAAAGTAGTGATGGGTTGTAAAAAGACCGACAAAATGAATGATTTCATATGAATGAAACAGGGTGGTTCAAAATCATATACTTTTCCTTTTTTTAGCCAAGATTAACAAACGTGTACCTGTCTAGCCTAGTAGGTATTACTAAGTAAATAGAGTGCTGGCACCGACTCCAAAAATATCAGTAATTGTATAATGTCATAATAATAAAATTATAAGATTTGTTAAAAAAATGGATACCTATTTGTAAGTACATTGAAATATAAATCCATAATGCAATTATTTTTAACTTTTTAGTGTATTTTTCATAACAAATTGGATAGCAGTTTTGGAGTCGGTTTTTTTTGTAAAAAATATTTTATTAAGAGTTTGTAGAGCGTAATCTCTGAAACTACTGAAACGATTTTAAAAATTATTTTACAAATAGAAAGCTACACTGTTGTTGAGTAACTTTAAGCTATATTCTATTTTCGCAAGTAGTAAGTAATCTTTCAAGTAAGTAGTCTTTCATGAATGCATTTTTAGATAAACATTTTGTTTCTTTATTGGTATGATGTGTCCAGCAGTGGACTTACATAGGCTGATGATGATGATTGGTATGACGGGGTGAAAAAAATGAAGAGCAGTAGAAGAATAGCGGCTGTTAACAAATGCTCATAGCCCATGTCCCTCTCCAGCTAACATACTACAGCTATACAAAAATCACGTTTATACGATTCTGCGTTCAAAAAGTACAAAGAAAATAGCAATAAACCAACGACACAGCACAACTAAAATTTTAAGGGAGCTCCATGAAGCGACGTATTGAAGGCAGAATGACAGAGTCAGTTTTTGTAGAGTCCAATACTGAACATCCTTTTTTTAAATCGGTATATGAGTACAAAAAACACATCGCATTTTATTCTAATTTTACGTTCATTCCATCATTCATTCAATCGATTTCGCTCAACTAGTCCCCACACTACGCCTTCTACCAAGGAATATAAATTCGCCGACACCTCTTACCAAGACGTTGGCGTCGTATTAAAACTGTCATAACTGGTATTCCATTAAATATAAATTAAACGTAATTACAAAAACAATTGACTAAAATATCACTTACTTGTGATAGGAAATACAGTGTTCCCTAAATTTTGATGTCTCTGATCTCCTTTTACGCCGAAATACCGCACAATTCACCATTTTTACTGAGCACTACTTCGCGACACGAAACGACAACTAATGGCCGCGCGGTGATGAGTGAAGTAGTTTTATATAACGTGCATGGCCAAGTCGCGCCTTATGGCCGGCAGAGGGGTACGCCTTGCGTTAACATCTCCAGTTATAAATGCTCTAAGGGTGGTGGGCTCTCTGCAATCATTTTTACTGTTGTTACTTTTCAACATTATAGTGCCGTTCCTCTCGAATTCCTCCTGTCAAACAATATTTGGGTGAGTGGGACGGCGCACTATGGTAAAATTTCATGCATCGGAGTAACCCTTCGTACAAAAACACCCGTGAATTACATTATTATTACCGTAGAATTTTCAAAAAGCTGTGGATTCTGCTACGGCCGCAACGATGCGGGCGGCCGCCGGCGCCGTAGGCCGTAGATTTTGTGATTCTTTGGCCTGAAAGCCGTAGAACACGGCAATTGCCGTAGCATTGGCAACACTGCTATTAATGCCTCTCCCCCTCTCTTAGATTAAGTTAAGCCCCCTCTCCCTTGTTTCTGTCATTGTTTCGTATTCGTTCGTTCTTCGTTTTCATTCATTCATTCCATTCAGTTCAGTCAGCAGCGGCAAAGACTTTAGGGTCCGGTTAATGTACAACCACGATTACGCGGCCCGAGAATTCACAGCCAGGAATGTACGGGCAGGAATACGCAGCCAGGATTTCACATCCAAATGTACATCAAATCCGTGGTCGTGCTATCCTAATGTGTGCAGGGAATGTACACCAAGGAATGTACACCCCTGTAAAACACGGCCAGGAGTTCATGGACATGAACTGCGGGCCGTGTTTTCCTGGCTGTGCTTTCCCAGTACACTTGGAATTGTACAGCCAGGATTACACGCCCATGGACTTGGTGACCATTGTTCTGATTGGTCAAAAGCCTATGCTTTGTTTAGATGGACTAGTGATAAAAACTGTACTATCCCATCGTGAATTAGACAAGTATTACAGATAAAAAACGTTTCTCTTTTATCAAACAGAGGAAAATTCTTAGTTTAAGATTAGGTTCCATTAGGTATCCTTGATGATGGTAGTGGATCGTAGTATTGGTAGGAATTCAAACAAGAAATAAATTCTGAACAGCCAGTACCTACATATATACAAGATTACTTACTAAAAGATTGGAATGCATTCATAAAAAATAAAAATATGACTTGATAACCCTAAAATACCAAACATAACATTGACAAATATATACAAATTGATATTGTAGGTATAAAAGGAGCATTCTTTTATTAGCATGAACGAAATAATAAATTAAAATACAATTTTCTAGAATGTGAATCCTTAATAATTTAAAAATCAAGTCATTTTGTATTTAACTCCATGTAGTAGTACAATGATGTGTTGAATTTAAAAAATAAAATAAAATACGATACGATTTTCAATTGAATGAATGAATTTCAAATCCAAGTTAGAAAAAAAGTCTGTCAAATAAATAAATAATGCTGGACAATCCACACATCACTATCTAGCCCCAAAGTAAGCTACTAAAGCTTGTGTTATGGGTACTAGATAACTGATATATTTAATACATTATATAATTACATAGATAGATATTTTTTATTATACATAGAAAACACCCAGACCAATGAACAAATTTCTGCAGATAGTACACAAATTTGTTCCGAGGCGGGAATCGAACCCGCAACCTCTTGCGTCGCAGGCAGGCTCTCGCCCGCAGCGCCACAGAGGTCATGAAAATTCGTGCCAAATTCAAAAAATATTAGCGTGGCAACCCATTAATTATTAGGACACTTGGAATAACACAACTTGATACTCGGTTATTATTCTAAACAAAATGTGTATGTCTTTCAGATATTCTAAATATCCTACTAATAATAAAACGCGAAAGTTTATGAGTATGGATAGATGTTTGTTACTTTTTCACGCCTGAACAGCTGAACTGATCTTGATGAAACTTGGCAGAGCGACAGATTATAGTCTGGAATAGCACATAGGCTACTCTTTATCCCGTGGGAATACCCGGTTTTAAATCTGCGCGGGTGAAACCGCGGGGTACAACTAGTACTTACATATTTTTGAATCTCTCTGCAATGTTAAATGTATAATAAAAAAAAAAATTGTCAGTATTTTAGGTACATCATCTTTCGTAAATGTCAAAAAGCCAAAATGATGATGAATGTTGTGATATGATAAAATAAGACATTATAAAAAGAGGATAAAAGTTGAAAACCACGAATTCAATCATATCAAATATTTTATTTTAATATTTTTTCATTTTTATTTTATTATTGTGTTGTTAATATTTCAATAAATAAATAATAATAAAATAAATTTTGTCAGTATTTTAGGTACATGGTAAATAAAGGTCTTCACAAAATTCAAAATTTCAAAGTATTACTAAAATCCTACCATTACAGGCGTACAAAATCAAGATACCTACCTACCTGCTTGTTAGTCTCAAAGTATCAAAATATTTGTGCATCACGCCACCATCTTCTAATCTAAACATTGGGGAATAGTAATGATGCCACACCACACTCCGACTCTCGTTTTCCCTAATATTTTGGAAAACATTCAAGAGTACCTACCATAACCGACGACCAGTATGAAGAATATTAAGAGAGACTGAAACGAAAGAAGTAAGTCAAATTCATGGGAAATGGTGATGCGTGGTACCTGCCCACCTCTTCGGGAAACAGGCATTTTTAGCCAATTTTTCCGATTCAGAATGGCAAAATCTATAAAATAGTTCAAAATTGTTATTCGGCAGTTTTTAAGAGTGGGTCACAATTGGATAATAATTGTCGTTCTTTAATGTACGCGCAATAAATATTTTATCCCAACCTGAATTTATCCAGCTGTAGAGCATAGCGTCCGTAGGTGGAAACACATCAGTATTGCCATGTAAAAAGGTACGAAAAAATTCCAGTGTCTACTTTCGTTTGACAGACTCTATTTACAATAAAATTTTATAATGTTCACAATCCTAAACGCACTGTTTTTATTATAGATAATAACTGTAGTACTCAAGGAGGATCACTTGTTCCCAAAACACAAGTTCTTACTTAGTTTTGAAATCAAAGAGCCCATCTGTTTAACCGATCATTGTACAACTTTGTGATTTTATTCAAATAATTAAAATCATCTATTTTTGCTAATGTACGCTCTTTTGATGTCTAATAAACTTAATTGTTATTATTATTTGTTGTTTAGCTCCATCTTGTAGTTAAAAGATGCGTTAATTTGTTATCAACCTTTCGAGTTTCAACTCTCAGTTTCAACGGCTGCTAGCAAGGTTTCCGGCCTATAAGTCAGCGCCATCTAGGCATCTAGGAGTTTCGAGCTCTTTGTCCATGATATTAGGCACAGAGTCTTAGAGCATTTAGAACGGGAGTTGCCAAGCGCTACTTTTAGTACTAAAATCTTTCTGCCGGTTTTCGCGGGGGGCGAGGTAGTACGGTACAGAACACATTTACATAATCACGCATACTAATGCAGAAAAATTAAGCGTCCCTATAAACGCACACGCAAGTAAAAGCTGTACACCAACACAAAAACAATAACACAATTAAAGAATTACTGTTGTTACACTTTTGTTTAGTTACACACTAACACAAAAAAGTAGTGATGGGTTGTAAAAAGACCGACAAAATGAATGATTTCATATGAATGAAATCAGGGTGGTTCAAAATCATATACTTTTCCGTTTTTTTAACCGACTCCAAAAAAAAGGAGGAGGTTATCAAGTCGGCTGTATGTTTTTTTTTATGTTTTTTTATGTTTGTCTCTATCGTTAATTTCTATCGTTAATCTCTATCGTTTATCTCTATCGTTTATATCTATCGTTAATCTCTATCGTTAAGTGAATGAGTGAGTGAAATCGTTTATCTCTATCGTTAATCTCTATCGTTAATCTCTATCGTTAATCTCTATCGTTAATCTCTATCGTTAATCTCTATCGTTAATCTCTATCGTTAATCTCTATCGTTAATCTCTATCGTTAATCTCTATCGTTAATCTCTATCGTTAATCTCTATCGTTAATCTCTATCGTTTATCTCTATCTTTTATCTCTATCGTTTGTCTCTTTGAGTGAGTGAGTGTGTTAGTGAGTGAGTGAGTGAGTGAGTGAGTGAGTAAGTGAGTGTGAGTGAGTGAAATCGTTTATTTCGAAAGTTGAAAGTCGAAGTCGAAAGTCGAAAGTCGAAAGTTAAATCTCTATCGTTATTCTCTATCGTTAATCTCTATCGTTAATCTCTATCGTTAATCTCTATAGTTAATCTCTATCGTTTATCTCTATCGTAAATGTCTATCGTTTATCTCTATCGTTAAGTGAATGAGTGAGTAAGTGAGTGAGTGAGTGAGTTGAGTGAGTGAAATCGTTTATCTCTATCGTTAATCTCTATCGTTAATCTCTATCGTTTATCTCTATCGTTAATCTCTATCGTTAATCTCTATCGTTAATCTCTATCGTTAATCTCTATCGTTTATCTCTATCGTTTGATAAACGATGGAAATAAACGATAGAGATTAACGATAGAGATTCACGATAGAGATTAACGATAGAGATTAACGATAGAGATTAAGATTAACGATAGAGATAAACGATAGAGATAAACGATAGAGATAAACGATGGAGATAAACGTTAGAGATAAACGATAGAGATTAACGATAGAGATTAACGATAGAGATTAACGATAGAGAATAAGATTAACGATAGAGATAAACGATAGAGATAAACGATGGAGATAAACGATAGAGATTAACGATAGAGATTAACGATAGAGATTAACGATGGAGATAAACGATAGAGATTAACGATAGAGATTAACGATAGAGATTAACGATAGAGATTAACGATAGAGATAATCGATAGAGATTAACGATAGAGATTAACGATTTCACTCACTCATTCACTTAACGATAGAGATTAACGATAGAGATTAACGATAGAGATAAACGATAGAGATTAACGATAGAAATTAACGAACGAGATTAACGATAGAGATTAACGATAGAGATTAACAATAGAGATTAACGATAGAGAGATAAACGATAGAGATAAACGATAGAGATAAACGTTAGAGATAAACGATGGAGATAAACGATAGAGATAAACGATAGAGATTAAGATTATCGATAGAGATAAACGATAGAGATTAACGATAGAGTTAAACGATAGAGATTAACGATAAAGATTAACGATAGAGATTAACGATAGAGATTAACGATAGAGATTAACGATAGAGATAAACGATAGAGATAAACGATGGAGATAAACGATAGAGATTAACGATAGAGATTAACGATAGAGATTAAGATTAACGATAGAGATAAACGATAGAGATAAACGATGGAGATAAACGTTAGAGATAAACGATAGAGATTAACGATAGAGATTAAGATTAACGATAGAGATAAACGATAGAGATAAACGATGGAGATAAACGATAGAGATTAACGATAGAGATTAACGATAGAGATTAACGATGGAGATAAACGATAGAGATTAACGATAGAGATTAACGATAGAGATTAACGATAGAGATTAACGATAGATATTAACGATTGAGATTAACAATAGAGATTAACGATAGAGATTAACGATAGAGATAAACGATAGACATTAACGATAGAGATTAACGAACGAGATTAACGATAGAGATTAACGATAGAGATTAACAATAGAGATTAACGATAGAGAGATAAACGATAGAGATAAACAATAGAGATAAACGATGGAGATAAACGATAGAGATTAACGATAGAGATTAACGATAGAGATTAACGATAGAGATTAAGATTAACGATAGAGATAAACGATAGAGATAAACGATGGAGATAAACGATAGAGATTAACGATAGAGATTAACGATAGAGATTAACGATAGAGATTAACGATTGAGATTAACAATAGAGATTAACGATAGAGATTAACGATAGAGATAAACGATAGACATTAACGATAGAGATTAACGAACGAGATTAACGATAGAGATTAACGATAGAGATTAACAATAGAGATTAACGATAGAGAGATAAACGATAGAGATAAACGATAGAGATAAACGATAGAGATAAACGATGGAGATAAACGTAAGAGATAAACGATAGAGATTAACGATAGAGATTAACGATAGAGATTAAGATTAACGATAGAGATAAACGATGGAGATAAACGATAGAGATTAACGATAGAGATTAACGATAGAGATTAACGATGGAGATAAACGATAGAGATTAACGATAGAGATTAACGATAGAGATTAACGATAGAGATTAACAATAGAGATTAACGATAGAGAGATAAACGATAGAGATAAATGATAGAGATAAACGATGGAGATAAACGATAGAGATTAACGATAGAGATTAACGATAGAGATTAACGATGGAGATAAACGATAGAGATTAACGATAGAAATTAACGATAGAGATTAACGATAGAGATTAACAATAGAGATTAACGATAGAGAGATAAACGATAGAGATAAACGATAGAGATAAACGATAGAGATAAACAATGGAGATAAACGATAGAGATTAACGATAGAGATTAACGATGGAGATAAACGATAGAGATTAACGATAGTGATTAACGATAGAGATTAACGATAGAGATTAACAATAGAGATTAACGATAGAGATTAACGATAGAGATTAACGATAGAGATTAA
Source organism: Plemyria rubiginata (assembly GCA_963576535.1). Lineage (NCBI taxonomy): Eukaryota > Metazoa > Arthropoda > Insecta > Lepidoptera > Geometridae > Plemyria > Plemyria rubiginata. Next base: position 6,259,450 of record OY754908.1, on the reverse strand, counting down.
CAATAGAGATTAACGATAGAGAGATAAACGATAGAGATAAACGATAGAGATAAACGATGGAGATAAACGATAGAGATTAACGATAGAGATTAACGATAGAGATTAACGATAGAGATAATCGATAGAGATTAACGATGGAGATAAACGATAGAGATTAACGATAGAGATTAACGATAGAGATTAACGATGGAGATAAACGATAGAGATTAACGATAGAGATTAACGATATAGATTAACGATAGAGATTAACGATAGAGATTAACAATAGAGATTAACGATAGAGAGATAAACGATAGAGATAAACGATAGAGATAAACGATGGAGATAAACGATAGAGATTAACGATAGAGATTAACGATAGAGATTAACGATAGAGATTAACGATAGAGATTAACGATGGAGATAAACGATAGAGATTAACGATAGAGATTAACGATAGAGATTAACGATAGAGATTAACAATAGAGATTAACGATAGAGAGATAAACGATAGAGATAAACGATAGAGATAAACGATGGAGATAAACGATAGAGATTAACGATAGAGATTAACGATAGAGATTAACGATGGAGATAAACGATAGAGATTAACGATAGAGATTAACGATAGAGATTAACGATAGAGATTAACAATAGAGATTAACGATAGAGAGATAAACGATAGAGATAAACGATAGAGATAAACGATAGAGATAAACGATGGAGATAAACGATAGAGATTAACGATAGAGATTAAGATTAACGATAGAGATAAACGATAGAGATTAACGATAGAGATGAACGATAGAGATTAACGATAGAGATAAACGATAGAGATAAACGATGGAGATAAACGTTAGAGATAAACGATAGAGATTAACGATAGAGATTAACGATAGAGATTAACGATAGAGATTAACGATAGAGATTAACGATAGAGATTAACGATTTCACTCACTCATTCACTTAACGATAGAGATTAACGATAGAGATTAACAATAGAGATTAACGATAGAGAGATAAACGATAGAGATAAACGATAGAGATAAACGTTAGAGATAAACGATAGACATTAACGATAGAGATTAACGAACGAGATTAACGATAGAGATTAACGATAGAGATTTACAATAGAGATTAACGATAGAGATTAACGATAGAGATTAACGATAGAGATTAACGATAGAGATAAACGATAGAGATAAACGATGGAGATAAACGATAGAGATAAACGATAGAGATTAACGATAGAGATTAAGATTAACGATAGAGATAAACGATAGAGATAAACGATAGAGATAAACGATGGAGATAAACGTTAGAGATAAACGATAGAGATTAACGATAGAGATTAAGATTAACGATAGAGATAAACGATAGAGATTAACGATAGAGATTAACGATAGAGATTAAGATTAACGATAGAGATAAACGATAGAGATAAACGATAGAGATAAACGATGGAGATAAACGTTAGAGATAAACGATAGAGATTAACGATAGAGATTAAGATTAACGATAGAGATAAACGATAGAGATTAACGATAGAGATTAACGATGAAGATAAACGATAGAGATTAACGATAGAGATTAACGTTAGAGATTAACAATAGAGATTAACGATAGAGAGATAAACGATAGAGATAAACGATAGAGATAAACGATAAACGATGGAGATAAACGATAGAGATAAACGATAGAGATTAACGATAGAGATTAACGATAGAGATAATCGATAGAGATTAACGATTTCACTCACTCATTCACTTAACGATAGAGATTAACGATAGAGATTAACGATAGAGATTAACGATTTCACTCACTCATTCACTTAACGATAGAGATTAACGATAGAGATTAACGATAGAGATAAACGATAGACATTAACGATAGAGATTAACGAACGAGATTAACGATAGAGATTAACGATAGAGATAAACGATGGAGATATACGATAGAGATTAACGATAGAGATTAAGATTAACGATAGAGATTGTACAAGTTAATTTAGAAATTACCTATCCTAAAGATTTTAAAAGGAAATGGCTCAAAGTGATTTATAAAATTTATTGAATAACCCGGAGTGAACCACGAGATGAAACGGAGAGATCTTGAGGCAGGTCCAGATCAGCGGACGTTTATGAGTGGAGAGAACGTCCTAGTCAGGTGCAGCGCTGGCGTTCCTTGGATCGGTATGCTGTCCTGAGCAGGTGCAGCGCTGGTGGCCGACCTGAAGAGGTGAACGTGTTTTTAGGTTGAGGAGTACCCCGTGGGTAGGAGTTATTTTGAAGAGACAGGTCCCGGAGTAGTTTTCAAGTTTTAGAAGAGAGTAAGAGGCCGGTTGAGTCGATCTTCAAGATTCAGGGTCCTTCAGGGATTCCTCCTGTCCTGAATATTAGGAACTATTATTCCGTTCTTTATACTTTGGTATCTGCCGTTTGACTGATCTCGAATAGCTCATTGTTCCGTTTATATTTGGTTGCACACACGCACAGAGGTGTGTGTGTGTATGTGGTGCTCCGTCCATCAAATTTTGAAAAACGAATCTTGAGCTGCTAGTGGCCATGGTTTTAAAGAAGAGGTTTGATTAGTATTTTTGAAGAACCTTACCATTTTTGACATTTAAAACTAAAAGATATGCCAATGCAACTGACAGTGTCGCTATTGTCAAGAGAAAATTATAATGTTTTGATAAAATTTAGCTAATTAGAATAATAATTAATATAGCATCATTTATACTCCCAGGATCAGAAAATTATGCTCTATCGATTAGTGTTTGAATTGAAAATTAAGATTTATAAAGTTAAAATACGAAATTGAGCCGAAAATAACAAATGTGAGTAACTAAGATTAACAGGATCTTCCATCCTAGGCAGTATTTACAAAGTGTTAAGGTATTTACAGAGAAGTTTTAAGAAATAGAGAAGTTACAGTGAAATTAAAAAAACATGAACATTACAAGATAAACGATAGAGATTAACGATAGAGATTAACGATAGAGATTAACGATAGAGTTTAACGATAGAGATTAACGATAAAGATTAACGATAGAGATTAACGATAGAGATTAACGATAGAGATAAACGATAGAGATAAACGATAGAGATAAACGATAGAGATAAACGATAGAGGATAACGATAGAGATTAACGATAGAGATAAACGATAGAGATTAACAATAGAGATTAACGATAGAGAGATAAACGATAGAGAGATAAACGATAGAGATAAACGATAGAGATAAACGATAGAGATAAACGATAGAGATAAACGATGGAGATAAACGTTAGAGATAAACGATGGAGATAAACGATAGAGATTAACGATAGAGATTAACGATGGAGATTAACGATAGAGATTAACGATAGAGATAAACGATAGAGATTAACGATAGAGATTAACGATAGAGATAAACGATAGAGATAAACGATAGAGATAAACGATAGAGATAAACGATAGAGGATAACGATAGAGATTAACGATAGAGATAAACGATAGAGATTAACGATAGAGATTAACGATAGAGATTAAGATTAACGATAGAGATAAACGATAGAGATAAACGATAGAGATAAACGATAGAGATAAACGATGGAGATAAACGTTAGAGATAAACGATGGAGATAAACGATAGAGATTAACGATAGAGATTAACGATGGAGATAAACGATAGAGATAAACGATAGAGATAAACGATAGAGATAAACGATAGAGGATAACGATAGAGATTAACGATTGAGATTAACAATAGAGATTAACGATAGAGATTAACGATAGAGATTAACAATAGAGATTAACGATAGAGATAAACGATAGAGATAAACGAACGAGATTAACGATAGAGATAAACGATAGAGGATAACGATAGAGATTAACGATAGAGATTAACGATAGAGATTAACGATAGAGATTAACGATAGAGATTAACAATAGAGATTAACGATAGAGAGATAAACGATAGAGATAAACGATAGAGATAAACGATAGAGATAAACGATGGAGATAAACGATAGAGATTAACGATAGAGATTAACGATAGAGATTAAGATTAACGATAGAGATAAACGATAGAGATAAACGATAGAGATAAACGATGGAGAGATAAACGATAGAGATAAACGATAGAGATAAACGATGGAGATAAACGTTAGAGATAAACGATGGAGATAAACGATAGAGATTAACGATAGAGATTAACGATGGAGATAAACGATAGAGATAAACGATAGAGATAAACGATAGAGATAAACGATAGAGATAAACGATAGAGGATAACGATAGAGATTAACGATTGAGATTAACAATAGAGATTAACGATAGAGATTAACGATAGAGATTAACAATAGAGATTAACGATAGAGAGATAAACGATAGAGAGATAAACGATAGAGATAAACGATAGAGATAAACGATAGAGATAAACGAACGAGATTAACGATAGAGATAAACGATAGAGGATAACGATAGAGATTAACGATAGAGATTAACGATAGAGATTAACGATAGAGATTAACGATAGAGATTAACAATAGAGATTAACGATAGAGAGATAAACGATAGAGATAAACGATAGAGATAAACGATAGAGATAAACGATGGAGATAAACGATAGAGATTAACGATAGAGATTAACGATAGAGATTAAGATTAACGATAGAGATAAACGATAGAGATAAACGATAGAGATAAACGATGGAGATAAACGTTAGAGATAAACGATAGAGATTAACGATAGAGATTAACGATAGAGATTAAGATTAACGATAGAGATTAACGATAGAGATTAACGATAGAGATTAAGATTAACGATAGAGATTAACGATAGAGATTAACGATAGAGAGATAAACGATAGAGATAAACGATAGAGATAAACGATAGAGATAAACGATGGAGATAAACGATAGAGATTAACGATAGAGATTAACGATAGAGATTAACAATAGAGATTAACGATAGAGAGATAAACGATAGAGATAAACGATAGAGATAAACGATAGAGATAAACGATGGAGATTAACGATAGAGATTAACGATAGAGATTAACGATAGAGTTTAACGATAGAGATTAACGATAAAGATTAACGATAGAGATAAACGATAGAGATAAACGATGGAGATAAACGATAGAGATAAACGATAGAGATTAACGATAGAGATTAACGATAGAGATAAACGATGGAGATAAACGATAGAGATTAACGATAGAGACTAACAATAGAGATTAACGATAGAGACTAACAATAGAGATTAACGATAGAGACTAACAATAGAGATTAACGATAGAGATTAACGATAGAGATTAACGATAGAGATAATCGATAGAGATTAACGATTTCACTCACTCATTCACTTAACGATAGAGATTAACGATAGAGATTAACGATAGAGATAAACGATAGAGATAAACGATAGAGATTAACGATAGAGATTAACGAACGAGATTAACGATAGAGATTAACGATAGAGATAAACGATAGAGATTAACGATAGAGATTAGCGATAGAGATTAACGATAGAGATTAACGATAGAGATAAACGATAGAGATAAACGATGGAGATAAACGATAGAGATACGATAGAGATTAACGATAGAGATTAACGATAGAGATTAACGATAGAGATTAACGATAGAGATTAACGATAGAGATTAACGATAGAGATTAACGATAGAGATAAACGATGGAGATAAACGATAGAGATAAACGATAGAGATTAACGATAGAGATTAACGATAGAGATTAACGATAGAGATTAACGATTGAGATTCGACTTTCGACTTCGACTTTCGACTTTCGAAATAAACGATTTCACTCACTCACTCACTCACTCAATGAGACAAACGATAGAGATAAACGATAGAGATAAACGATAGAGATTAACGATAGCGATTAACGATAGAGATTAACGATAGAGTTTAACGATAGAGATTAACGATAGAGATTAACGATAGAGATTAAACTTTCGACTTTCGACTTTTGACTTTCGACTTTCGACTTTCGACTTTCGACTTTCGACTTTCGACTTTCGACTTTCGACTTTGACTTTCGACTTTCGAAATAAACGATTTCACTCACTCACACTCACTTACTCACTCACTCACTCACTCACTAACACACTCACTCACTCAAAGAGACAAACGATAGAGATAAACGATAGAGATTAACGATAGAGATTAACGATAGAGATTAACGATAGAGAATAACGATAGAGATTAACGATAGAGATTAACGATAGAGATTAACTTAGGTATTTTCTGAAGCTTGTTACCTACTTATGTTTTCGATTTTGGTGAACTTGTTGATGAGCGAAGAAATACCTAGGTAGGTACCTACCTATCTACATCAGGGGTAGATCATCATTTAGTCTCGGACGCAGTGGCGGATTTACCACCAGGCTGAGCAGGCCTAGAAATTCTAGGACGGCAAACTAGGCTTAAGGCCCATTTACACGATGCAAGTTTATTGCCTGTTGCATACAATAATATTATAGCAATAATTGGCTAATTAATAAGAGCACCGGTGGTCTAGTGGGAGTGACCCCGCCTTCCGATCGTAAGGTCGCAGGTTCGAATCCGGTCGTGCACCAATGGATTTTTCTATCGAAAAATTTATGTGCGCAATGCCAGTGCTCTTAAACGGTGAAGGAAAACATCGTGAGGAAACCAGTTAGTATTCTAACAGCGGCGATGGGCTTGCAACCTGTCACGTATGGAATACTAACTACTGCAAAATGTGGGTATGTGCCAAATGTAATGTTTGGACGTACCTCTGACTACCCCCCTTAGACATCCTCAAAGAATCTTGAATTAGTACCTACTTGGTACTGGGAGATCTGAAGGGATATCTACCGTGCCTGGGGATCAAAGTCGTGAAGCTGTTTCAGTTTCAGTTTCATAATTGGCTGGCATCATCTGTACAGCATGTCACATTCTTGCTATAGCAGACAATTATTGCATTCAAAACTGTCCCTGGTATAAACAGCAAGTACAATAATTTGTTATGCAATTTTTGTATTCAATTGGATGCTAAATTTTTTTATTTCTGTTTGGTATTTCCATATCGCACCCCTAGATGAAAACTCCGGTAAATCAAAATACCAAATTGTTCAGGAAAGACGAAAAACTGATTTCAGGATACCTATGAGAGATATCAAAAATCTAATATTACATCCCTAAAGGTAATTTCTATTCAAACTTTATCAATTAACCTTTTTTTTATTTGTCTGGTTAAAACAAAAAATAAAAATGATTTTTTAGTTACTCTAGTTTTGTACCGGTAGTATGTAACATTTTTGTGCGCTAAGTGGAGTTACTATACTTTACTTGAAAGAAAAATGAGTTACATTACTTTTCACCTCAAAAATATGATAACTTTCATCAGTGTTTTGAGTTAGGTATTCCAAGAACCTGCTAAGTTAAGGCACACTGGCTTTAGTTTTTAGTTTTTTCTTGGTACACTAGGGTTTCATTAATTGAAAAAAAAACACAATTGTTTGATTAAATTAAAAGTTGTTATTTATTTACCCAAATGAGTAACATGCGAAATTTAAGCTTTAAGGGATTTGCTTTTTTAATTTACCCCGCGATTTATACGCCTTTCCTGAATTTTTAAGGGCTTTAGCTATATTAATCTTCCATGTCTCCGGTTTCCTTAGCTTCTTCTTACCCTGGACTACTTCTTGCGCTAGAGTTCCTTCACCCTCTGTAGTATTTTGAGCCAGGTTGTGACCCTCGTTGTTAGGGCTAGTCGTGTTATTTTCATTGATTCCTAAAGTAATATTTTCGCCTTGACTCTGAACCACGCAATTTAAGCCAGTGGCGTTATGTTGATTTACAATGCTACTACTTGAGCTACTGCTTGAACTGCTGCTTGAGCTATTACTTGAGCTCGACGAACTTGAACTGCTGGACGAAGATGAAAGGGAGCGAGATCGTAATTTTTTTGGTGCAGTGGGTGATTTACGCGGAGGAGAGAAATATATTTTTCTTTTGGGAATCGGCTTTTCGTAGTGCAGATCTACATCAGAATCGTCGAAATACGATCCATCATCACTGTGAACTGGTGAGACAGCATACTGACGTTTAGGCACGCTTCGTCGTCCGTAAGATGAAGAAGGCTGCACGTCAAGGTTTAGCGAAGATTCGAGTATGCTCGGTGATGGAACTGATCTTAAACCAGCTGGCATCTCAGGCTCCATTACGGTATTGAGCATTTCTGCTGGTCTCTCTGGCACCTCTATAGAATTGAGCATTTCTGCTGGTTTTTCTGGCTCCTCTATACTATTGAGCATTTCTTCTGATCTCTCTGGCTCCTCTATAATATTAAGCATTTCTGCTGGCATGTCAGGCTCCTTTATAGCATTGATCATTTCTAAAATGAGTTGTCCTAGGACTTTAATTGTCCTAAAAATAAACAAAGTTCATAATATTAAACAAATCATGTAAACCAAAGCAAATCAAAAAACCCAATTATAATTACGTACTGATTAAGGAAGTTGCATAATGAAACAAAGATCGATTGAAAATGCAATTAATAGACTATTGTCTCTATTAAATGTTTTTTATTTCATTGGACAAACAAAAAAAACTAAATACAAATCTCATTCAACAAAACCAGCGTAAATCTGATTTATCTTTTTCCGGCATGCAAAGATGAGTAATTCGAAATAAAAATAATAATATTGCGATGTGACATCATCAAAACCCCTGCAACTCAAAATCAACAATTATTATTTCAATGAAATTTCAGAAAAACCCAATCAACTCGAAATAAAAGATAAGACTTACCTAATAATTTTCATGTAAACTCCTGCAACTCGAAATCGAGCCGTATTCAAATGGCCTCCTACCACAACAGTCGGGAGGCAACTGAAAATGGCGGAATAGTGTTCGCACTATCCGGTATGAGGTCATTCAACTAAAGCATCGTTTCGCGCCATCTATCGACAGCTGTTGAAGGTATCGTTACGCGAGTTATATCTCCTGGTAGGTATGCAAGTCAGGAATTTGAAAACGCTACTAACTCAATTTGGGTACTTTTTGAATTAACGGGGTTTTCATCTAGGGGTGCGATATGTTCGAAACCTTTTAACTCCGAATTCCTTTCCAAATGCTGCTAGTGCAGCATTACGTGCATCACGGTTCTTGTAATTAAAATTTTCATTGTGTAGGTATCCGATAAATCTCAATAAACTTTATTAATTCAGCAAAACCGAATTCTAAAATATGAATGAAAAATAAAATCTAAAACGTTCAACACTTGAATGAAAAATTCGCCAACGCAAATACGAGCAATACAAGTCTGTGTTTAGTTAGACAAAGCAAGACTTGAAAGCAATAATCTCCTAAACATTATCGTATTGGTGTAAACAAAAGACAGCTGCAATTATTTCTTGTCAAGATTTGTATTCAATAATTGCATTAAACTTTTTTACTAGTATCCGCGTGTAAACAGTTGCTTGCAATTGTCGAAGGTCATTATTGCGCTTCATTTATTGCATTCAATTATTGCTCTTGTACGTACAAGAAAATGGCATCATGTAAATGGGCCTTTATGCTGCCGATTGGAATGGAGGGAGGACTCGGGAGAGGAGGGAGGGAGGGAGCTCGACGAATAACTTCCTAGCAATCAAAAGCAAGCAGTTTGTTATTTGACAATATGAAATGTCAGTTTTGACAGTAAATACCGGATTTGTGAGAAAAAAAAAGTCGGTACATATAATACCTTCCATATAGAGATGGGCGGGTGGGTAAAAATTGGAAGGGTAAAATATATATAATATATATAAATATATAGTCTATACACCGTTTTTTCTACTATGTTATAAAAGGTAAACAAACAAATGTCACTGTCAAAATCAAATTGTGGTGCGGTGGCCACCCATTGGTCAGCTTTCCCCAGTAATAGTAGTAATAGTACCTATAAAACATATCTTTCATTTATTATCTTTGTGTGAAATAAGCTAGAATGATACTTTTTTATCAGATAATCAGAATATTAAGATTAGATAATTAAAATCAGATTAAAACTAACAAATAAAAACATAAATGACCAAAAAAAGATGTGAATTTTTACCCGGTATTAATTCAAAATGGGTAGGTAAAAATGGGTATAAACGGGTAAAAACCCAAAGTTCGGGTTTTTACCGGGTAACCGCCCATCTCTACTTCCATATTATTCCTACCGACTTTCTAGATCATCATCATCATTTCCACATACTAACTATGATGAATTCTATGTAACTCTCAAAGCTAATGCAGTAAAGATTTATACCGCCATAATAAATGTTTGCTAAAGTGCATTAAATAAAATGTCATCATTTTATTATAATTTCTTGACAATGCATGCATAAACATTATTTAGATATCAATTAGTTATGAAATTATGCTCACATTTTTGTTTTACGAATCAGAAAGTTTAAAATGTGGAAAAAGGTCGAATGAAAGTTGAAAAAAGTCGGTGGACATAGGCGCCCCGAAATACAAAGTCTTTGGTCAGCGGTCAGCAGCAAGTTTGTTATGTTTTCTTCTGCAAAGAGAATGTAAAATTACGAGATTCTTCTGTTTTATTTTGATTTTAGTGTTTTGTGCCGTTTGTGTATTGTTTTTATTTAGTTTTATCACTCTCGTGAGACAGTATTATATTCCTAGATCACTTACCTACCTACCCGTACTATAATATTCCCATTCAACGATAGTACAACAAGTCAAAACAAACAAACAAACAATATGTCTCTTCTCAATGAGTTTGAATCTCTGGATGAAGAAGTAAGGGAGCTCATACAAAATTACAAAGATAAAAAAGCTACAGTTTATGAACCATGTACAATGAAAAACTTTAAAGAATGCCTTATTGGTTTGAATGAAGTAAGTACCTAGTTAAAAGTAGCTATAGACCTACAGCATGTAAAATGAAAAGGATACGCGGTCGGACGTACTACTAACTTTTGTAATGCCTACCGCATACTTCATTGCTAACCGAATCTTATTCTTTTAGGAATTGGGCCTTCTCAACATAAACTATGTGTTCAATCCACACACCGATTTAGATGATAATGTCTTGAGACCAGATGCTCTTGTTAAACTGATCAACTCAGTCTGGATGTTGTTATACCATTACAAAAACATATCGGAAAAGACTGACAATTTAATGGAGCAGAACCACATATTTGAACAGAACAACAAACAATTGAATGTAAGTCTTGTAACCTACGAATGAATAAGTATTTATTCGTAGCTTGTAACACAATTCAAATGAATTCCTCAATGTTATGAACTACTTAGCCACACAAAGACATATTTTGTCTAAACATAGCTATGAAACTTACCTATTTGTAGATTCATAGGATCTTAGCATTAGTTTATTTTTAGGTATAACATGATGTTTCTATACCAGCAAATCATTGTTGCCCCCGCCAACCCCATATTTACTTCAACTGATCGAACATAAATGTATTTTAAAATGTCTAAATTTGTTTCTTATGTCACCAGGCAATGCTTGGTAGGATAAAAGGCAAACTAAGCTTAGAGAAGAATGAGTCAAAGGCTTGTGTAGCATCTGCTCAAAGAATTGCTGACAATTCTGATGTAATGCTGCACAAATTGACTGAAAGTCAGACAAAATTGACTCAGGTCACTAAACAGAAAGAGGCTGGTGAAAGGGCTCTGAAAAATGAAATCACAAGACTTAAGAAGGAAAATGAAAAACTGTTTGATAGAGTTAAGAGTAAAAGTAAGTATTTTTTTGTATTACATAAAATGGGCTTAATTATAAATTTCTAGCCAGAAATCTGTATTTGAAAACATAAGCTAATAAAACACTGAGGAAACTAATACCTAAACCTTATATGTATTCTAGCGTAACAGCAACAGGCTATTAAACAGTCACAAAAAACAATTTTTTGTTTTGTGTATTTAATTTTATTATTGTTTTGAATATAATAATAATAATTTATTTATTTTAGAAAACATTGCACATAAAACACACATAAACAAGTACATAAACACACAAAATAGTAATAATAATCAAAACATTTATAATCTTGTTAATGGCTGCTTATTATCGTGTTGTATTGTAGACAGAACCTACACTAAGTCCTAAAGACTTGTGTTGTAATTAATTAAATTTTAAATTTAAATCACTAAAACTACATCCAAAAAATAGTGCTGTGTTTAGACAAATGAAAAAAGGGAGATACAATCAAAGTATTAAAGTTAATTCTTTCAAAGGTACAGTAAATGACCATTGGGTCTTATTTATTTATTTATTGGAAAACCAACAGCTTAATATAACTAAAATAACATAGCAGATATAAAAACGAAAGAGCCAATAAAAGGTTTTCATGGTTAAACAACATTATAAAAGCATAAACATTAATGTGAGCACCGTAGTCAACACAGTACCTAAAAGAACAATAAAAGAAAGATGGAGTAGTGGACATACAAATATATACAAACTATCAACATCTCTTACCAATGACACACAATAACATTTAAGTAATACTGATGCTAATTTTAAGCAATATTTAAGTTAATTGTAACTGTTCATAAATTCTTCTTATATGCTAGTTTATTTGTGTTGGCTTGTTTTTATAGTTAAACACCTATCTACTTATGTCTCTTAAGTTTTAGTATTTCTTTTAGATTCACCTTCTTGCAGTGAGGGATGTGACTTAACCATGCACCAACTAAAGGAGAGGGAGAAACATCAGAGGATGGTAATTGCTAAACTTCAGAGAAACAACCAAGACTTGCTGGGTGAGGTCTTGAGTATGAAAGAGGAAATCATATTAGGAGGATTACAGCATTATAAAATTGATGATTCTAAAAAAAACTACTAAGAAGTAATATTGTTTTGTGATAAAAAAGCGCAAGAAATATAAATAGAAAATATCTAATTTATATGCCACTATTACCAACATGTTACCTGAGGCTGGCTGATGATGATGAATATTACCAATCCTAGTAAAATAATATTTTGCACAATAAGTGTACATATTTATGATAAGTTTTAACTAATGTTATGCTTTGGTTGGTACTGTACTGACTATGCAGCCCAAAATTGAATATGTTAAAAATCATTAACATTTTAATATGTATCAGTATTATTTATTTTATTTATTTTATTTATTTATTTATTTATTTACTTACAGCTAGTTCCTAACTTTACAGACATATACTTATCTAATACGTTAAAACTAGAAATCGAACATTTATATAAAAATTAACAATAAATAAAAAATAAAACAACAAAATATAGACACTTCAAGACAAAAATAATAAACATTATTAACAGCATAATACAGGTAAAAAATAACAAAAAATCAACTTAAAAAATAACTTATTTCTCACTAAATGTGAGACATATTTTTTCAACTACCTTCCAGCCATCCACAAGCACATCTATCTGAGGATGATCTGTTAGTAGATTGTTGAGGGCACTTTGCACTCGACAGATAGGGGATTGCTGGCGCGCCAAAGTCCGCGCTGGCGTCGGTGCAAATAAGCGGACCCTACCAGGTCGGAACCTATTACGGTTCTCTGGAACACATAGTTGACTGGCTTCACTCAAGAGAATAGGACAATCGATGTGCCCTCTGAGTAGTTTACACACAGTAATAAGCTGGTCATATAGCCGTCTTGTTTCCAGGGAATTAAAGCCTAGTGTACCTTGAAGGAACTTAGTGGGGTACATGTAGGGATAATATCCACATGATTTTTTGTACAAAAACCTGAGAAATCTCTTCTGCACTTTCTCTATCATTAAGCTGTAGGTTTTTTCGTAAGGATTCCAGACTGATGAGCTAGATTCTAATTTTGACCTGATTAAGGAGGTATATAGTATTTTAATTGCGTTGATGTTGGTAAAATGTTTGCAGTTTCGAGATATAAAACCCAACCTTTTAAAGCAAGTTATTGTGAGCTGTCGCATATGCTCGTGGAAAGACAGTTTTGAGTCGAAATTAACACCGAGGTCTTTGACGGATAGACACCTAGTAATTTTCTCGTCGTAGAGCGCATAGTTAAATTGTATTGGTCGTGAGGACCGCGTGAAGGTTACTACTAGGCATTTTAAGATATTGAGGTGTAGCCGATTACTTACGCTCCAAGACAGTATGGCATTTATGTCACTTTGAAGCAGTTCGCAATCCTGTGTTGACTTTATTTCTTTATATATTTTGACGTCATCTGCATATACCAAACATTGCGAGCTGGTGAGAGAGTTCACCAGGTCATCAATCATGACAGAAAAAAGTAGGGGACTCAGTGAGGAGCCTTGACTCACTCCGGATCTAGTATGGTATGGTGGAGAGTCAAAATTTTGTTATGTTTCGTAGTAGAATAAGTGAAATTGTACTTATTGCCATTGTATGACTGATATATTAAGATCTAATAATTTGTGATAATATTTGTAATTTGTAACATGTTACCTGAGACTAAAACTGCATGCTTTAACTTGAAGGATTAACTAAAACTTTTATTGTGGTTGTGAATAAAACTTCTGTAGAATTAGCATACATTTAATTTAGCTAATAACAATCATGTGCCCTAATTTAATGAATAAGCGTAGTTCCTAATATGTTATTATTTTACTTTAAGTACACTTAATAGACAAAGTTTTAGTTATGCTGTTTTTTTCTTTTAAATGTATCAAGTTGAATATGTATAGTCAAACCTAACCTGCTTTTAATTTTATTATTTCCTGATTGACTTGTTTGTGAAAAGCGTCACTACTATGACGCTTTTCGTGTCGTATAGGGATATGTGTGATGGTGTTAGACGACGAGTGCGTGTGTCCGCCGAATCGGAATGTACGCTCATAGAATTAATTAGCCAAGACACTTGGAGGGTTCTGTGTACATTGTGAGAATACGGTGGCATAATCAAACCAACACTGGCACTCGCGCGCCGTTTGCTGGCGCTGATTCACCGCGCGATCATTCCGCACTCAGCCGTCAAACCGCGCGCGCGCCTTCCATACCCATTCCGATATCGCGAATGTTTCAAGATTGATAAGATCATTATATCACTGATAAGAATCGCCAAGGATCAACTTCCAGTCTAATAATTTTGGATTCTCCTGTCGAACAGTGCTGAAACAATACGGTGTTAATTTTATTGGTGGATCTATGTTGCGGTACGCACTATGGGGACGACGAAGAGATTGAAGATCACCGTCGTTGGCGATGGTATGGTCGGTAAGACCTGCCTGCTCTACGTGTACACAAGGAACGAGTTTCCTCAGGAATACGTTCCCACAGTGTAAGTACCTACCTACCTACTCGATAACTTAGTTCTTAGGCTTTTGGTAGGTAATGGTTAGTCACGGTATGCCTCCTACAGCTTATAAGCAGGTGTGACGGTGACACGTCTGGGTTCGCTAAGGCAGTCGCGGAGACGCTCGCTTCTCGATTAGCGGATGGATGCGGTAACATCTTTATCATTATCATCTCTGTGATAAGCGATGTGATTAACTTCATGTCGTCACGGTCGTTATACTATCGACTTGTACACATAATTAGATCAGTACCTACCTAGGAATATGTTATTTACTGCCTGTATTTAAGCTGGATTTTACTACGTTTTATGTTTTCCTTTACAATTCACAAACAATAAGCAACCGGTTAACACGTATCTGAGTCATGTGGTATTATTGAAATGATATAGTGAGGTAGGTACCTTATGTACGACTTCATGAGTAAATTTATTTTATGTTTAAATTTGATTCTTCTACTTAGTATCAAACAACCTTGCTCATCGCTATTGGGAAGGAAGTGATATGTAGGTATATACAGATATTGTATAGGTAAGTACATGTTATAGATAGGTACTAAGTAGGTAGGTCTTACGTCATTTATAAAGTTAGATAGATGACTAATAAATAACAGTCGATCATAAAACCATGAATAATATCAGATCAACGAAAAATAAATAATCATCTATAGGTATATTAGTAAAATGACGGAATGCACTACCTTAGGTAGGTACCTACCTGCTATTCTTTCGTTACGAAGATATAATTATTGTGAATTTCGTAGGTAAACAACAAGAAATTCACCCTTATATCAGAATTGTGGTTTCTTTACTACTCCCTACCCCTAATCCCCGTAAAAGAAGCAGTTGAACCTATATCGTAATTTACTAAAACTAGGTGGATGATGCTTTGACATCGCTTCCAATTTCTTCAAATCAAATCTGCAGATCGTACACAAATTTGTTCCGAGGCGGGAATCGAACCCGCAACCTCTGCGTCGCAGGCGGACTCTCGCCCGCTGCGCCAATGAGGTCGTGAGGAGTTACATCTACCTACCATAGAATTAGACAGGTATAATGCGCGTCACGCAAAAAGAACGCCAGAAGGAGGGGGAGAAGATGTGATGGCGCGAGTATTTTGATACGTAAACACGGGTTGTGTTTCCTGTTTTCCAGCGTTCTTTTTGGTTGACGCGACCTTACCCCACGACGTTCCACACAAGCGTGGCACCTACATAACAAAAATTTGGCAACGGCCTGTCCGCTAAATTAGACACCAAAGCAACGCGTCTAGAGATGGGCGGGTGGGTAAAAATTGGAAGGGTAAAAAAAGAAAGGGAAGGGTAAAATAGGTAAAAATTCAAAAATACCCATTTATACCGGGTATATTTTATTAATACCGGGTATAAAATACGACCTGCATTTTTATAATCCTAAAAAACCTAATTACTTAAAAAAAGTAGTGGCTATGTATTTTAGAGGTAACACGATCTAATTAAACCTTAATTAAATATGCTTTAACAAATAAAACCAATGAATAATGATTTTGAAAACATATATTGGGTTATAAATAGCATACTAATAATCCTTTCTGTTAAATACTCATACATAATACTAATCCCAGTAAAATTTTCAAAAAGACATACCATAAAATCAACCAAAATTTTGCACAACATGATCAAACTGACTAAAACCTAACATAATAATATATTAAGGGGGTACGATTCCTATACAAATTTCTTCAGTTCTTCAGCTTTCCCCAGAATATGGAACCTCAAACTATTCGTGCAAAGAGCTTGTAAAAAGAGGAGTACCACAAGGATCCATTTTGGGTCCTATTCTTTTTATTTTGTACTCAGCGGATATACAGACTCATATTCAATATTGTAAATTTCACATTTACGCTGATGATATACAGGTCTACATTTCATGCTATCCTTCCGATATTAACACAGCAGTTGGTAAACTTAATGCCGACCTTTCTAACATTGTTCTGAGGTCTGAAAATAACAATCTACTCCTTAACCCCAGCAAAACTAAATATTTGATCTTAGGTAGTCCACATAAACTGGCAAGTATCGGACCTATTGTAAATGTGATGCTTAAGGATGAACCCATCGAAAGAGTCTATAAAGCACGCAACCTAGGCTTGGAAGTAGATTCCGATCTGCGCTTTGAAGATCATATATCTCACCTAGTTAAGACCTGTTTTTATAAGTTAAAAGTTTTATATAGAATGAGGCCGTACTTATCAGAAGAGTTACGTATACAATTGGTAGAGTCGCTTGTTCTTTCCAAATTAAATTACACGGATGTGGTCTTTGGTCCTCGACTATTAGATAAGACACAGCGATTGATACAACGAGTTCAAAACGCTTGTGCTCGATATTGTTTCAATATCCCATGGAGAGGACATGTTACTCCCTTCCTGAATGAGCACTCTTTACTCAAGATGAGACACAGACGCAAAATTCATTTAGCATGTCTATTTTTTGGTGTTCTAAAGCATAAAGCACCTGCATATTTATACTGTAAGCTAAACGAACTGTCAAGTTTTAGATCTTGCGAACGGAGACAATGTTCGGTGCAGCTTCCATCACAGCGACATAGAACGGTAGCGTTAGAGGCAGTTTTCGATACGCTGCATCGAAATGTTGGAACAATATACCACCCCCAATTAGGAACCTACAAAGTATTCAATGTTTTAGGTTAAAGTTAAAAAAATATCTGTTAAACTGGCAAAAAGAGCAAGAATTTCTTAGACTGGATACCAGTGCTATATGACTACATGAATAGCTATGATGATCTGATGATAGATAAATGATAACAACACTTTTAATTATAATTCCCTTTACCATTTAATGATTTTTGACGATTTTTCTTAATTTTACATTTTTGATATCGAATATCTAAACCTAATGAAATTCGTTTTCTACTGAAGCAAGAGCTTGCTTGTTAGATATACCTATAGTTATGTTGGCATGTAGTGTAAATTGTCCAAATTCTGTATCTTTATTTTTATGTAATTTAAAATTTGTATTTTTATGTAATTAGTATGTAATCAGTAGTCACGTCCACTTGTCTTATTTTATTTACTTGATCCTCAACGGTCCCAACGGAAGACCAGCGCAAGTCATTGCAACTTGCAAATGCTGAGTTGGGACCAGTTTGCAACTGTCTTATTTATATTTATTGCTTGTGTTTTAGTTTATTAGTTTAGTGATTATCTTCAACCTATTGTTATACCTTTTGTATAATTAGTTGCAAATAAACGTTTTGATTTGATTTCATTTGAATAGTAACTTATAAAAAATATCTTTCATATTTTATTATCTTTGTGTGAATCCAAAGTATCAGAATAAAAATAAGCTAGAATGATACTTTTTTATCAGATAATCAGAATATTAAGATTAGATCATTTAAATCAGAATAAATACTAACAAATAAAATCATAAATGACCAAAAAAAGATGTTTTGAATTTTTACCCGGTATTAATTCAAAATGGGTAGGTAAAAATGGGTATAAACGGGTAAAAACCCAAAGTTCGGGTTTTTACCGGGTAAGCGCCCATCTCTAAACGCGTCACATTGGTTGGGCATTGCACTATGTATTTATAAATTCAAATAGCTACAAGCATTGTTGTATTGTATCTTCACGATCGTCGTTTCCTTTACGAATCTTCGCCTTCGGCCAGTCTGATTTGATTTCCTTACCATAATGTGCTGTCTGTATCTGTAGTATGTAGTCTGGCAATAACAATGGACCATCGCTTATTACGAAAAGCGAAGGAACACGATAAAAATATTAAAATACCTAAGTATACGAGATGCAATGAGCACATGAGGCCGTAGGGCAGCCCATCGTAGTGCACGTTCTTGTAGTAAGCAGGTGACTTACGAGGCAATGCGTTGTTATAGGTGCTGGTTAGGTACCACTTAACATCAGGTGGGTCATCTGCTTGTTCCATAAAAACCGTCCCGTGCCGCCCTAAAATTTTCAATTTTGCTATTGGGCGCTTTACATCGTTATTCGGTACTCGCGTTGTACTCGTAATGTCATCGCTGCTGGGCTCTGGCGTTCCTAATCCCAAAAATATTAATCACGTGAGAACGGCTCAACGGATCGGGATGAAATTTGGCACAGAGATAGATTATAATCTAGAATAGCACATAGACTAATTTTTATCCCGTGGGAACACCAGAATTTAAAACTACGCGTGTGAAACCGCGGGGCGCAGCTAGTCATAAATAAATAAATGCATCTAGTAATGGTGTCGCGTTAATTTATTCATTCGTTGTTTATTCGTTTCGTTTTTCATTCGTTATTTAAACATAAATAACCATTAATCATCAGTATCAGACAGTTATCAATTTCATAACATAAATAAATTAAGAATTTATTCTTACTACCTAGGTACGAGGTACCTAATGATAAACTGCATAAGCTACCTTCATATTCTAGTGAAAGGAACAGTGCAGAAGTTGTCTATAAAAATGTTAATTAATGATTAAACGAACTTACCCTGTAGGTACGTGAAGTTCTATCATAATTATATGAAGACTTCGTATGAAGGTATTAGTAACGTAAGATTAATATAGGAACACTGTAGTAGGCATAATAATGTCGTCACTCGTGCACTAATTGTTTAAAGTAAATAAAAAATAATGGCCACACCACTTGGATGTGGCAACATTATTCTTATTTCCGCTCCTGACTCCTAGCTCGTTCACCTACGCCCTTCATTTAGTTTAGAAGGACTGCTTCAGCTAGCTAGATATTTCCGCAGATTGGGTTACCTTGGGAGGGCGGGGTTACTAATACCTTCATACGAAGTCTTCATATAATTATGATAGAACTTCACGTACAGGGTAAGTTCGTTTAATCATTAATTATATTCATCCTTCGTATTCGGTATTAGTAACGTAAGATTAATATAGGAACACATGTAGATGTTGAGAGTGTTTCTAGGAAATATCGTCAAATAAAAACATGATTAGTACAATGATTAGTAAATCAAGTGGTTTTATTTAACATAATTTTGCTAAATATCTACTTATAATTAGGTAGGTAGATTTATTTATTATCTTAATATGTAATTCAATTAAATTGAATCATTATGTATGTATCAATTATAAAGGCTTATAATCAAAGAGAGCTTAATATTGATCTGGCTAATACCATATTATCATCATTATTGAGTATTGGTCTATTATAGAACTTAGCAAAGGTAGTGGAATTGCCACTCCATCCAGCAGTTTGTCGAATGACATCAAGGCTGACTCCCAGTTTGTGTGCCATAGATGTTGACGCATGGCGAGTACTATGGGATAAAAATATAGAGACGTCAATTCCACTATCTTTCAACGTTGACCTAATCCAGCGACTAAGTGTTTGTGAACACACACATTTATAAGGTTTACAAAAACTTATAAAAAGATTTTTAGTTTTCCTGAGATTTTTAGTTCTGTCTATGTAAGTTGTTAATGTATTTGCCAGGCATATTTCAGGATGTTCATTGAATGACGGTAAATGCAATGACGGCTGTTTCGTACCTACTTTTGAGGTCTTGATATGGTCCGGTATTTTGATAATAATGGCGTTATCAACTGTAACAATTTGATCTACATTAATTTTGGACAGGGTTTGTACTCTATGTGCTGTTACAAGTGCTAAAAGCGTTATACACTTTTTCGATAATTCTTCTAATGATAAGTTTTCGTTTGGAAACATTAGTGACAGGTGGTTCAACACAATGCTTGCATCCCACGTGGTGTTATATTTTGGCTGAGGTGGCCTTAGCTTATAGACACCCTTGCAGAAACGTGTTAGTCGATCGTCTTCTGATATTGCCCCGATGATTAGGGAAATTGCAGATCTGTGACTGTTGATTGTCCCGTACTGACCACCATCATTATATAATTGCGTAAAGAAATCTATTATCATGGGAACTGATGGCTGATACATATCTATGGCGTTTATGTTACAAAACACATACCATCGTTTGATGCAAACATCGTATTGTTTCCAAGTGTTATCCGAAAGTGACGCCAGCATGATGTCTAAGGCGGATTCTGGGACACAGCGACGTAAGAGCGACGTCCGGACAATACTCTGGCAACCAGGGTAAGGTGTGGCTGAATGTGTGGATGGTTGCTGGAATGGGGAATGAACACGTCATCAGAATTAAATTTAACAACGTCAGAGGTAAGTTGACGAGTAAATAAAGGGTACCATGGTTGTGTGGGCCAATCAGGTACAACCAGGATACCCTCTGCTTTGTCCGATATTATTTTTCTTATGACTTTCAGAACGATAGCCACAGGTGGGAAGGCATAAAAAAATAAATTTGACCAATCCAGGGTAAATGCATCTAAAGCAAAGGCATCGGGATCCCTATGCCATGAAACATATACGTTGCACTTTTTGTTAAGACGAGAGGCAAATAAATCAATTTGGGGAGCAGTGAATCTGTCCAATAATTTTTGAAACCCTGTCTCAGACAACTCCCATTCGACATCTGGATGGGTTCGTCGGGATTCCTTGTCAGCGACCACATTTTCTGATGATTTAATGTACGAAGCTACTATAAATATTTTGCGAGCCATACACCAGCACCAAATATCTTTAGTTATTTTTGTTAAATGTGGGTATCGGATACCGCCCATTCGATTAATGTAGCAAATAGCGGTTGTGTTGTCAATTCGTAGTAATATCTGACAATTGTAAAAATCTCTGGCAAATATTTTTAGCGCAAAAAAGGCTGCCATAAGCTCAAGGCTGTTAATATGTAATAATACTTCACTGTCAGACCACCGACCGTGAGCTGTTTCACCCTTGCAAGCAGCTCCCCATCCCGTTGTTGAGGCGTCAGAGAAAATTTCAAGTTCATAATGGTCATTCCTAATTCTATGTACGGAATTATCGATATTATCTAACCACCAATTTATGTCCGGCAGTAATTTCTGTGGCAAGGTCACATATTTTTCATAATCACCGTCATTTTTTAAATTAAGGAACTTACAACGTTCAAGCTCTTTTGTATGTAACCATCCATACTCAATAGCTGGACAAGCGGATATCAATAACCCTATGAGCT
This sequence comes from Plemyria rubiginata, assembly GCA_963576535.1. NCBI lineage: Eukaryota > Metazoa > Arthropoda > Insecta > Lepidoptera > Geometridae > Plemyria > Plemyria rubiginata. The sequence goes on along the minus strand of OY754908.1, from coordinate 6,237,124 downwards.
GTGCAAATTTCCTTATCTTACATCGATCTAAATTTTTGATATCTTTTAATTCTGTTTTTATTAGAGTTCTTTTTTCTTGAGGTAGACTTAGTTCCCACTTGTGGGTATCAATTAAAAAACCTAGATATTTACAAGATTTTGAGGGTACTTTGATACTTTTTTCATCGTTAATTATAAACCCAAGCGACTTTAATACTAATTCTGTAACTTCAACATTCTGCTTGCAGTCATCGTATGAACTACCTGTTAAAAATATGTCATCTAAATAAATAGATGAAATAAAACCGCATGACCGTAATAATTTTATTATCGGTTTCATTAATTTGGTAAAAATGAATGGAGCGGTGCAAATTCCAAATGGAAGAACGTTAAATTGAAACATTTTGTCATCCACAAGGAACCGTAGGAATTTACGTGATTCTGGATGAATGTTAATCAAAAAATACGCATCCTTGAGATCTAAGGTAGCTATATAGCAATCCTTAGAAATTAGTTTTAGGCACGTTCTTATATCCTCTAATTTAAAATGTTCAGTATTTATATGTTTGTTTAAGCTTTTAAGGTTTAAAATAAACCGCATTTTACCGTTAGGCTTAGGTACTAGAAATACACGAGAAACATATTGATCTGAGCAAGGTTTGCATTCAGAAATAGCTCCTATATTCAGAAGATTATCTATTGATTCTTCTAAAAACATACTATCTGATTCTGAAAGGTTATTTGAGCTGGGCGGGTACGTTTGACAAACAGGTTGATAAAATTTTATTTTGTATCCACTGATCCAAGACAGTATAGTACGGTCCTGTGTTATGAAAGACCATTGTCTGTAAAAGTGGGCAAGTCTACCCGCATAGCGTACCGGATCTAACGTCGTCGTGACTGCTTGGGCCGATGAGAGTAGTTGCGCGATGAGGTCCCCCGATGCGGCGCTGCAGGCGGCTGATGGCGTGGCGGTGGACCCGATGGTTGCCTGCGGTTCGATGTCCCCGCCTTCCAGTTAAAATTTTTGTTCGATGGAAAAGCTGCGGTGTTTGTAGCTTGCCGATTTGTCGGTTTTTTCTGAATATCTACTTTCAAGTCCGTACTAGACTTAGATACAGCCTTCGCCGCCTTAAGTGTTTCCGGAAGGTCTTGACCAAAAAGAAATTTATCAATTTTCGTTGTTGTCAGCTGATCTTTTAGTTCTTTTTTGAAAGAGTACAGGGCGAAGTTATGCCTCGTAGTAGATTCAGTATGCTGAACGTCACATAGAATTCTACCTACGTCCATTAGATCTTTTACAAGATCGTGGTTCTTTTCCGGGAGAAAGAGTTGGTTAGAAATGATCTGCCCCAAGCAAGAAATACCTGCCGAGATTTGTTTTTGTTTCAGCTCTATAGCTTTGTCTCGCTTGCTAGCTTGATCAGTAATCGCAGCTCTAATTTTAAGGATTCAGTTGGGGAGCATCCGTGTATTTGCAATTTGCGGGTACTAGATACTTATTCAAAAGTTCTTTTCGTACCTCTTTGTTCAAACCTGTAGTTGTCATGTGTTCGAATCTATTCGCAACTTCCTTATTAATCTCGGGACCATCTTCTATTGTGATCGTTGGGTCGATCCCCAGAATGTCCAACAACTCCGAGGTATTACCAGTTTCTTGTATACTTTCTGGTGGTCCTGGAGCGGCTGCCGACGGTGGTGGCGACGGCGGAGGCGGCAGCGGCAGCGGCTGTGATTCGTCATCGATAAGCACAGTGTCATGTGTGGTTGCTTCCTGCGCTGCAACGAGGAATGCAATTTTGAGTCATTGTAAAATGCGGCGATGTAGCCCCAGAGACTACACAGATGCATAATGACTGACTGGGCAAGATTGCCATAATTATTTAAATGCGGCGAGATAGCCCCAAAGACTACTCAGGTGCATAAAAATTTAATGCGGCGATATAGTCCCAAAGACTATTCAGATGCATATTTTTATTTTCTGAGGGTAGGCACTCATTGAGAAAATTTTCTAAAATTTTCCTTTTGTGCCTGGTAAAGTTCTTGGTACCTATCCGATGTACTCAAGATTATGTTAGGTACCTAATTAATACTTACTGTTTCTGTTATCGCCTGGTAAACTTCCACATCTTGACGAGCATGTTGATGAGCTCGATGATGACGTCTGGCTAGAAGACGACGCACTATTTGAACGCCGTCGTCTCGTTGGACGTGACTTTTTAACTTCTTTTTCCAATTTACGTATTTTATTGTAAATAAAATCTAATTTATCTAAATTTTTTCTCTTCGGCATGATGGCGAAAAATCTTCTTTTTTTTTTTTGTTTTTGTGCGATACGAGTGGTTGAGCACTAAAACGCGAATGAAGGGCGTAGGTGAACGAGCTAGGAGTCAGGAGCGGAAATAAGATTAATGTTGCCACATCCAAGTGGTGTGGCCATTATTTTTTATTTACTTTAAACAATTAGTGCACGAGTGACGACATTATTATGCCTACTACATGTGTTCCTATATTAATCTTACGTTACTAATACCGAATACGAAGGATGAATATAATACTCAAATATTGCGTTGACGTTGTTAATCAGTCGTAGGCAATAATTATCTTGGTAGCACTTCACATCGCTATTCGGTTTTCGCATTTTTATTTAACCTTATTTTTTAGTATCTATCTTGCTTAAAATTGGGGAATAGGGTCTAAGCATAACACAATACGCGAATACAATAGCGATGTGAAGTGCCACCATAAGACATGTCAATACAAAAGTATTGGGAGCTTGTAAATGCTAAAATAGTAGCCTAGGTAGGGATCACAATCGTGAGTTTATTTAATTTTCAACAAAAAAATATATACTGACAAAAACATAGGTACTAAGCGAAATACGCAGAACAACAGACGACCTCTGTGGCGCAGCGGGCGAGAGCCTGCCTGCGACGTAAGAGGTTGCGGGTTCGATTCCCGCCTTGGAACAAATTTGTGTACGATCTGCAGAAATTTGTTCCGATGGTCTGGGTGTTCTCTATGTATAATAAAAAATATCTATCTATGTAAGTATATAATGTATTAAATATATCAGTTATCTAGTACCCATAACACAAGCTTTGAATAGCTTACTTTGGGGCTAGATAGTGCTGTGTGGATTGTCCAGCATTATTTATTATTATTTTATTTATTATTATTATTTAATTATTGGTTTGGACAACAATCGGTGGTCACTCAGCTATTAGTAAATATATACCTACCTAGTAATGAATAATTAGCATCCCTATGCTAGCCTTATAGTAAATAACTCTGTACAAATACTTAAGTGTATTTTTTATATATTTTTTTTCAGTTTTGACAACTATGTAGGCCACATCACAGTTGACGGCGAAGAGGTTGAAATGGCGTTGTGGGATACGGCGGGCCAGGAAGACTACGAACGACTGCGCCCGCTCTCATACACTCATGTGAGTTTACAATCCTATTCAACAGTTTTGTAATACATCTACCAGGCAGTAGCCTAAATTAGCATTTTTTTAATAACCTTTTTTTCTGGTAATTACATATTCAGGGTGTACTAAATCAAAGTAACTTATAAAATGAATAGCTCACAGCAATGATATAAAAGCGAGTAATAGATGTGTAAGTACGACGTACGAGAGCACTGGTGGTCTAGTGGTAGAAGCCCTTCTTCCGACCCTGGCCATTAGGTCGTGGGTTCAAAACCGGTACCATGCACCATGAAAAACATCGTGAGAAAAACATGCAAACTTTTTTTATCATGCAAACTGCTTGTTCATAGTGATCATAGTTTTCGTGATCTCTTTTGTGATTGGAACTTTTACTCAATATGCACATTCCAAATTCAAATCACTTTTCATCCCAGGGCGGCAAAGTACCACTGACCTCAATAATTGAGGTCATTGAACTGACTGTTTAAAAAAGCTAACTAACATCGTAGAAACTAACTCTTTTTTTTGGATTGATGTACCTAATAAAAATAACACCTTTATAATTTTGTATGAAATTTCCATAGCAATACCAGTTAATCAAAACGCATTCCTGAACCGACTCTATCTTTTCTATAATAAGAAATTCCACAATTATATTGTTTTTCAGACGAATTGTTTCCTCGTATGCTACTCGGTCGGCAGCCGATCGTCCTTCGAGAACGTAGTCCACAAATGGTATCCTGAACTGAAGCATTTTAGCCAAGCAGTACCAATAGTATTAGTAGGTAAGATAGCTTCCGTTTCTATAAAAAAAATACCATGAATGCTCTACAATTCAATACGAACACAAAAAATCTGTAGGAGTTGGGTAGGTATTTCATGACAGATGCCGTGGATAACTCATAGTGCGTACCAGCTTAGCTAACGCTACGCTGTAAATCTACTACAAACGGCATTCATGCCAAAGTATAGTTTTCCTTCAACATAACATTAATTAGTAGATTAAGCACCATACTCTCCACGATCCGATAGCACCCTTCATTTATTAGCACAATCCAGTTTTAGAATTTATAAATAAAAACGTCGTAGGCAAATTAGCAGTCATTAGGCAAATGGATGTGTTAATGAGGATGGACTCAATTTGTTTTAGCAAAAAATATAACTAATGTAGCTTAGGTACTTAATTCGTGTGTGATAAGTACAGGGTGTAAGATGACCACTACCGAAACCAGGTCCATGCACTACCCCCGATACAATACCCTATACATATCCGAAAAGAGTAGCAGTGGGCGGGCTATTCAATTCTTTAATGATCACCAATATGTATTTGTTTGTTTATTTATAAACGGATATCTAACATCCTGATCTCAGATAAAGTTTAGTTCAACGGAACTTATTAAGTAAGTTACTACTCGTAAGTTCACTTGTGATAATGATACAAATCAAGAAACAAGAAAAAAAAACTTTTATTGATTCAGATGCAGTTTTGAGATGAAGTAGGTATTTTTACACGTTTAGGCCCCTATTCATCCTCCGTGCCGTTTTAAAGCGTCTCCATAATGTAAGTAGATATCTACTTGACACTATTTTCATATCAATGAGAAGCGAACAACATCTGTACTTGGGTAATTTTACCTAGGTAATGCAGCACTTAGCGGCTAAGAGGTATGAATAAGACAAACTAAGTAAGAGTTAGTTATGGTATTTTGTACCTACCTATTATGTTGGCACCGTTATTATTAGGTCTAACTGTTGTTTTTGTGTTGTTATAGCGACGAAAATTGATTTGAGGACACCAGACTCAGAGTCAGAAATCACAACACAAGAAGGAAAAAAGTTAAAGAAGAAAATTCGGTAAGTACTTAAGTAATTATAATAATTGATTAACACATTGATTTGCACAGTTCTCTTGAAAAAATAACAAAAAAATGTTCGGTTGCTTCAATCAAATAGGGCAGAAACAAAATCATAATAAAATGGATCTTATTTCTTTGAACTACCTACTTTCCGAATATTGTGTGCAGGATTTGTAGCGGATAACATGCAATTTACAACGAACTGATAATATTTTTTAACATTGTTATAGTGAAAAGTGACAAGTTATCGTGCGCGAGCGACGGCAGCTGTGCTATCATCTCTTATCTCGCTCAAGCGCTGATAATGCGAACTCCCGATACCTATAACGAAAGGGACTGCTAAACAATGCCGGTCAACTAATTAGCAGAATGCACAAAACTGTTTACGTTGCCACGTTCTCAAGCAATATTTTGCAAAATTGTTTGTTATTTTCTTGTTGGGAAACATGGACATTCCCATCTGTCCGCAGGCGGCCTTTAGGTAGGTATATCTCACTTTGTTAGGTACCTACGGTTTGTGAATTTTCTTGGATTAACCATGACTGAGATCCTGTAAAGTGACGCGTACAAAACGTACCTACCTAAAGGTGTGAAGTAGGACATTGCGTCAGTGAATCACTATTGTGTCGGTATGAATATCTAACAGGTGCATGTTAGGTTTACCGGCCCTTTTAGTGATCAATTATGACGTTAATTAATGCAGGACAATGAAATCTATTTAAATATAAAAATGAATCCGTATTTCCCGTGGTCACGCGTGAACGGCTAGACCGAATTCGTTAATTCTTTTTTTGTTGTGTTTGCTATTGTCAGGAGAATGTTCTTACATTGAAAAAAATTAAGGAAATCTAAAATAAATAATGCTGGACAATCCACACAGCACCATCTAGCCCCAAAGTAAGCTACTCAAAGCTTGTGTTATGGGTACTAGACGACTGATATATTTAATACATTATATACTTACATAGATATATATTTTTTTATTCTACATATATATTTTTTATCATACGCAATTGCGCAAAAAGTAGAAGAAAAAACAATTTCCCGCACAAAATGTTCACGGGTTTCGTATTAACTTGTCTAACATCTGACGTTCAGTCATGTCATGAAGTTTTAAATAAAAATATAGATTTGTTCGTGGACATTCCACACAGCACTCATCTAGCCCCAAACTAAGCAAAGCCATGAGATACAATACTTACTTAAAAACTTTTGTATGAGATAGACAGAAAACAAGAACAAACGTAGGTTTATGTAGTAGTTCAATAAATGATTGTTTGTTCTCGGTGGGGAACGAACCCCGCCCGGACAGCCAACTGCAGAGCTACTACCAACTGAGCTGTTAGGGCTTCAAACAGTCCAAATTCAATTATTCTTTACCTATGTTATCAATCTATGCCCAAAAAAATCATGTTGGTACAATCACATAATAATTAATATTGTTTCAGCGCTGTCCAACTAGTCGAGTGCTCAGCGCTAGAGAGGCTGAACATGGACCAAGTTTTCGAAGAGGCGGTCAGAGCCGCCCTCAAGAAGAAACACACCAAGCAACGCACCTGCAACTACCTGTGACCTCTAAAGCCCTGCGATATTTATTGAAATTTATTCTAAAACTTAAATGACCACTTGGTAACTAAGTTTTACGGTAAAACAGAAGCGTTGCAAATTCCGTCATGGCCAGATGCAAGCCAGCCAGCCAGCGAGACGAAAATACTGCTGGCACAGGAGTTAACTAATAAACAGTTGCTCGTGAGTTGTTATATTGTTATCACGCGTGCTACTTTCGGTCCTAGATCCCGGCAGGCATCCCACCCACCACTTCCTACTCTCCTCATGATATCAATGAAAGTAGTGTTTCATTTTGTAACAATCCATTACTTTAGTAAATTGCAATTCTAGACGGAAAGGTTTAACTTGGTTAATCCTGTAAATTATCTACTTGTATCATCATCACATCTTTTGCTATATACCTACCAACATTTTCTTTCAATTCAAAATAATTTGCAATTAATTTACATAATTTTTTTAAACGCTCAATTTTTTTATACCTTTGTTTTGCATAGATTTATGCTAAGTTCAGGTAGAAAATCTTAGGTAATGCGTTTTAAAATATTTTATTTCATAGTATTTTGTATAACATTCCAATTATTACCTAATGAATGCAGGCAATAGAGATACCTACATACATTTAAAATTAACCTACATAGTTCATACCAAAAATCCTTAGGTAATGTAATATATTTTTTAGTTAATAAGTTTTAAATAAATAGATATTATAAGTTTCATAGTTTCATTTCTTACCTATCTAAGAAGAATTATAATATAAAATTATAGTTTTAGTGAAGGCACAGTGATATTAGTATTATTTATGTATTCGTAGAGATTTATTGTAATTAGATATTATTATATTATTTGATATTTTAGATATCATTTTATTATTAGATTTATTTATTCGTACCACGTCGAATATTGGTACTAAACTACCGTAAACTGTCACTTTTTTGGATCGTTCTATCTCTGTAACTTCATAAATTTTAAAAATTACTAAATTGAAATAGGATTACAACTGAAATCTTCAGGTACATAACTCTTCTAGACATTTTAATGAAATCCGTTTTACTAAAGTTACCCTCATAGGTACCACTACTGACTTCAATAAATACACTGAGTTCAGTGCCTCATATACCTGCCATTTTATAGCGGCTCTACGAATATATATTTATTCGTAAGGGGCTCTATAGAGTATTCTTGTCACTGCCACTTACATGCCAACGAAAAGAGACACCAACAGACTTATTGGTATGGTAAGCTATTGGCGCGCTCAGCAACCATTATGAATAAGCGCCTTAGTTTTTATATCCCAAAAGTCCGTCCAAATTATCCGTGTGAGATATGAACTCAAAAAATATTATTACCTACTTCATCATCATCATCATCATCATCTTGAAGATGGCCACTGAAGAATGATTTTAGGACCTCTCCATAACCACCGGCTTCCCGCAAACCCACCGATATACCTACCCTCAGTCTTCGTCGATACGCTGACGCGCTAGGTTGTGTGTAGTTACCGGAATAGTTTAACTCGAATCTACCCACAATGGTGTTAAAAAAGTGTACCAAATGTGCTAAAAGCATTACCAAGAAAGTGCCTGGCTTAGAGTGTAGCAGATGTAACAAGATAGTTCATGCTGATCCCTTGTGTTCTAAGCTTTCCAACAAACAGCTGAACACGCTCCGGAACTCTTCTGGCATAGAATGGAGCTGTGAAGAATGCTTAAAAAATATATCTCGTAGGTCGTCATTCGTGACTCCAGACGACGATGATGATGAAGAATCCGAATCTGGTACGATCGCCGGCGTCATGAATGCTCCGACCATTGATACACGAAAACTGGTGCAAGACATCAGCCGCGAAATCAAGAAAACCTTTAGGGAAGAGTTTCGCAACCTCGAGTCTTCACTGGAGTACCTTAGCGAGCAAATCACTACAATGGATCTGTCTATCAAGAAACAAGATACCGTTATCAAAAATCTTGAAAACAAAAACCAAGATCTTCAAAACAAAAATAAGAACCTAGAATTGAGAATTTCTGTCCTGGAGCAAGGTATGAATAGCTTCGAACAAAAAACTCTTTCTGACTCCTTGGAAATAGCTGGCTTGCCTGAGTTTCCAACTAGTGACGTGGACAAAATACTAGAAGTGGTAGCCAAGAAACTAGATATGGAATCGAGTGACATTAAATCTTCACAACGTCTATCGGGCACCAAAGAAAAACCAGGGGCAATCCTAGTGGAGATGAAGACTAAATCGGCCCGCCGGCAATGGATAGATGCTGGCAAGGAGAAACGCCTCACAGCAGGACTTCTAATGCCGGACATCCCCAAAGAGGAAGCAGATAGCCGTATCTTCGTTAGAGAAGCCCTAACTAAACACATTAAAACACTTTTGTACCATGCTAAGACCCAGCTTAGTAAGTCATTTCAGTTTGTCTGGTGTAAAGATGGCAAAGTATGTGTAAGAAAATCTAGTACTAGTAAAATTTATTATATTCGCTCTGTGCATGACATAACTCAAATTGAAAAAGAACCCAAGGGTTCCAAAACTAATTTTTCCACCCCTCTGTAAACAACTATAAGTAAAGCTGCATTGTTTCTTTTAATTTTTGGTTGTATTTTTCATTCAAACTAGTATTTTTCTTCTTATTTTATGGATACACAAATAAAAGAAATATTCGATTGTTCTTCTACTCATAATTTTTATAAACATCTACCACCCAAAAGCCATATAAGTATCTCATGTTTACACATCAACATTAGATCATCTACTAAAAATTTTACAAAATTACTTGAAGTCATTCATAACTGTATTTTCCCTCTAGATGTAATAGTAATTACTGAAGCAGGTTTATCAGATAGTATTGTCAACTTGTTCAATATACCTGGCTATAACATGTACTCTCAACTACGTCCTGACAGAAAGGGCGGTGGAATTATTATTTACGTAATAAATCATTTGAAATTCACCCTATCCTCCCACAAAACAATAACGTTTGAAAGCCTCACTGGTACAATAAAACTAAGTTCAAATCAAGACGTGGTTGTTTGCGCTGTTTACAGGCCACCCTCAACAAATAGAAATATATTTGTCAAGGAACTGGATAAGTGCATTTCTATGTATGACATAAAAGAAAACCTACTTTTGATCGGCGACACGAACATTGACCTAAAATCCATCTCATCATACAGAGACACGTATCTAGAAGCACTAAGCGAGCACGGAATGATGTGTGGAATATCAGACTTCACAAGAATTGAATCAAAACTCGACAAAAAAAACAACAATTACATAACCACTAGATCTTGCATAGATCACATTTTTGCGCGCTTCCCCACACTACATCCGTACTCGGCGGTGCTAGATATCGTACTTGCCGACCACCGAGCTATTATTTTCGCATGCATTGACGACACGCCTCCCAAGCGCATACAGGGTGTGACAAGAAAAATTATAGACTACGATATCCTTCAAAGGGAATTAAAAAAGGTAAGTTGGTGGGAAACTAAACACATGAATGATCCTAATAATATTTATAAATTTATTAAAACCTCTTTTCACGACGCAAACAAATTGGCAACTTGTACTAAAAAACACAGAAAATTAAAATATAATGTCCAATGTAAGTTACCCTGGATCGATGGTAATGTTACTCGGCTATGTGAAAAACGTGAAAAATTGTATAATTCCTGGAAAAATAGCCAAAATGATCCTAAACTAAAACTTGAATACAATAAAACTCGAAATAAAGTACATAAAATATTAGAAAATAAAAGAAACACATACTATATTAATCAAATCAACAATAACTTCAAGAATACAAAAAAAGTGTACCAACTGGTCAACCAAATGATAGGACGAGTAACATTATCCATCGATGCCGCGATACTTAAAGCGTTTGATGCGCAGGGACTTAGTACTAAAACTATAGCTGACAATTTTGCTGCCGGGTTTGACAAGGCTGTTAAGGATATTATTCCTAACTGTAGTGTTAAATTAGTTGACTCTAATACATATCGCCGGCCAACTCAATCTAGTATTTTGTTTCGAAAAGCTTCTGGTGATAATATACTTAAAATTATAACAAAACTAAACTCAAATAAGGCTCCAGGACCAGACAGCATTAGAGTATCAGACATTAAGATAGTGGGAGAAGACTTGTCTCACACTATCGCCAACCTAATTAATTGTAGTATTAAGACTGGTCAATATCCTGACGAGTTGAAAGTAGGCTGTGTTAGACCTATATACAAAAAGGGAAAGCGCAATGAATACGCTAACTACCGCCCAATAACACTGCTTTCTTCCATAGACAAAATTGTAGAAAAGTACGTCTGTGAACAAATCCATAAGTTTTATAGGAAGCATGACGTACTATATCAGAATCAATTTGGGTTTCAATCAGGCAAAGGCACGACTAACCTTTTGTCAATGTTCACTGACGAAGTAAATGAGCATTTAAATAATAAAAAGCATGTACTGGTTTTGTTTATCGACTTTTCACGTGCGTTTGACACTTTGGAGCACAAACAGCTAGTAAACAAGCTTGATAGCTGTGGAGTACGGGGACCTTTGCTCAGATGGTGTGAAAACTACCTAAAAAATAGAACATCTACTGTTAAGGTTGATGATACTTATAGTGAACCCATAATAGCGACAGAAGGCACGGCCCAAGGGTCCGTCCTGGGCCCTCTTCATTTTCTGTCCTATGTTAATGAAATGAGTAACTGTATTAAAAACTGTACATGCTATCAGTTTGCCGATGACACGTGTCTCGTAGCCGTAGATCGAGACCCTCACAAAGCCCGTGAATTCCTACAGGCAGACTTGAACGTCCTAAATCAATGGTGTCACGATGCTGGGTTAGTACTTAATGTTAGCAAAACTAAACTAATTGTAATAAAATCCCCCTACATCAAAAACGTTCCCCTACAAAACCTTGTAGCCCACTCCCATGGTTGCTTGCATGCCAAACCTTTAAGTAAATGTTGCTGCCCTGGTATAGAAATTTTAGGAAATCAATTGTACCTAGGCTTATGCATTGATAGCAAGTTTAATTGGTCAAATCATATCGAGCGTGTGTGCAATAAACTGAGGCATTTCGTTGCAAATATAATTATCCTGAAAAATCGTATCCCTTTTAAAGTCAAACTAATGTTATACAACTCACTCGCTGAATCCTACATTCAGTACGGGCTAAGCAGCTACGGTCGTACATACACAACTTATCTAAACCAAATATACAGACTTCAATTAAAAATTCTCAAGAATATCGTATCTACTAAAATTAAACATCAATTTCAAAATGATGACATAGGGCTTTTTAGGCATTGCAAAATTTTACCGGTACATACCCAATTTAAATATAATCTACTCAAAGAACACTTTTTTAATGAAAAAATCAAACAAGAAATTAAACACCCTGTATGCACGCGGGCAGTTGCTCAAAACCGGTTGTTGATGCCGCGCGCTCGGAATGCATACGGCGAGAGGACAGCTAGTTATCTAGTTCCTCGCTTACTTAATAAATTACCTACTGATCTGATTAATAGCATAACCTCAAAAAACATTAAGTTTAAATTAAAATCTCACTTCTTAGCTAATATAGAAAATTACCTATAAATAAAATAACCTACATATTTCCTAGAACTACACTTACCTAGATCCAGTTTATTTGATGTTTTTATTTTGTATACATATATATCTACCTAGTTTAGAAGCTATCGATATAAGACTCTCTAGTAGCATTACTTTTATAAACCTTAGTGGTTTCCTTATTGCTACATATTTTACTATTGTTATTAATTTTTTATAAAGATAAATAAATAAAAAAAAAAAAAAAAAAACCTACACGAGCTTGAAAATATCTTCCAGTGCCGAAGTGAACAGTTTTGCAGAAACGACATTTCCATAATCGCATTTTGGTGGTTGGATAGGGTACTTACGTGTTTCATACCGAATTTTTTAATACAATAAATTATGAAACAAGCAGATGACCTACCTGATGATAAATGGTAACCATCACCTATAAAATATTGTACAACATATTATATACTATAACCTGTAGCATTGCCTCGTAAGTTACGAACGATAGGAACGTGCCCTACGATGCACTGCTCTGCGTGTATTACGCACCGGCGTCCACACTCCTCAAAACCGAAACAGCAACGCTACTTAGCGGCAGATAAAGGCGTGGTGGTAGTACTTCCCCGTACGAACCCTACACAAAGAGACCCACTCTCTACTACTATTACTACTACTCTATTATTGAAGTTGGATAGACCGATCTTCCCATTTGGTAGGGCGCGACCCGCGCGGCTATCAAAATACCGGGTCTGGGCATTCCCTCCTTGTTTTAGGAGGAGGGGGGTAATAAAATTACCGGGCCATGGCAGATTAATGTCTGCGCGTATTCCTCTTGACGAGATGGTTTTTCCTGTGACGGTTTTCGTTAGAAATGGGGATAAATGGCGTGTGACACAAATGTGTTTACATATGAGTGTACGTACTTAGTTATGTGTCGTGTCTACCGAATTGGACAACAACAAGAATACAAAAGCGAGCAGCGTAGCCTGATGTATATCCTTGTGTAGAATCCCCGTAGAATCAAAACAACACTGGCTCATGCGCGCCTGATTCATCTCGCGATCATTCCGCACATACCGTCATACCGCGCGTGTACCATAATCCGACATCGCGAATGTTTCAAAATTTAGAAGATAATATAGAAATTGCAGTGGTAAAAATCATCAAAGATCAATTTTGCTGGAACATTATCTTGCAAATTTTATTGCGGTACGCACTATGGAGGCAACAAAGAGATTGAAGATCACTGTCGTTGGCGATGGCATGGTCGGTAAAACCACCCTGATCGACGTGTTCTCAAAAAACGAGTTGTCTGAGGAATACAATCGTCCAGTGTAAGTCGCACAGGCCTGAAGAAGTCTAGGTACCTAATGCTGGGCATACAGCCATGCCTTAGGCTAAAATAGATTAGAAGTCTAGACTTCTAATCTATACCCCTAGGGGTAGCTTAGGCTATCCCTAGACTTCCATACATTTCCAGAAAGAACGACTGAGGATCGCCAGGCCTAATCAGTCCATCCACCGACTTCCCGATCCTCAGGATATCGTCGGTCCATCGGGTGTGATCTGCCCATTGCCATTCATGTGTTACTGTAGTTCCTCTTCGACTCCACTCTTCTACAAACTCCTCCTTGAGTAAAACTCTGTAGGCGTTCGCAAATTGTGATTACTTATGTGTACTATGAAGTACCCACCACCATTTCAATATTAATAAGTACCTAGGTAAATCATATAATCTAGTTAAGTCTAGTAAAACTGGACTACAATTTTTTTTTCTTATAGCCCTTTTTTTATATATCGTCCCACAGCTGGGCAAAGGCCTCACATAATCGTAAGTTATTATAATAAAGCCGAGATTAGTCATGAACCTCCAATACTCGCGATTTTTCAGATTCGAAAAACATTTGGCCCAGACCACAGTTGACGGGGAGGAGATTGAATTGGAGTTGTGGTACACAGCGGGTCAGGAAGACTATGAAAAACTGCGTCCCATCTCATACACTCATGTAAGTTTACTATCCTTTTCCAACATTTTGCCATCACTCTAACTTTTTGAGATCAAGCAACTTATATAAAATGAAACCTACCTAGATATGTACCTACCTACTGAAAGAAAGATTGGTTTATGACAAATCTTATTCCTAGGGCACCTAGGTCGTCACATCGCCAGCAGCGTTTTCTCGGATGGTCGCCACGATTACCGCACCACACAGCACGCTGCCCTAGCGAGCGGGCCGGGCGCGGTGTCCATCGGTTAGCCGAGCTCTAAAACGTCTATTTTGAAGAGATACTTACTTTACCTGAGGAAAAAATAATACCTAGGTACCACCTAAATGGTTCTTTGAAAATATCCATCAATTTTTTTTGTGCACTACTTTACCAATACCATGTTGATTAAAATTAGGTTTGTTCGCATGAATCACCGTCCTTTTCCTCAATAAGAAAACCCACAATTATTTTGTATTTCAGACGGATTGTTTCCTCGTATGCTACTCAGTCAGCAGCCGAGCGTCTTTCGAGAACGTACTCCACAAATGGTATCCTGAATTGCAGCATTTCAGCCAAGCTGTACCAATAGTATTAGTGGGTAAGGTAGCTTACGTTTTAATCAAGGAATCTCCACTATTATACGATCGAAACGAAATAATAGAAGTCGTGCAACAAGAGTACCTAGAGCTTTTATGAAGGGCTCGTCCGGGGAAGTAGGTACTTACCTACTACCACCATGCTTTTTTCTGCCGCCAAGCAGCGATGCGGGAGTTTCGGTTTGAAGAGTGTGGCAGCCGGTAAAATTGCCGGCATCTATAGACTAGACTAGAGCTCATAACCCCCGGTTTCTGAAAGGTCGAACATCACTAATCTGTTGTCAAGTCACTTGCTATCACTATCTAATTTGAAGGAAAAACTGAAATATATGAAAACGGGGGTAACTGTTTTTGCATTGTTTTAGCGACAAAAACCGATTTGAGGACATCAGACTTTAAGAAAGATATCACAACACAAGAAGGAAAAAAGATGATGGATAAAATTCGGTAAGTTACTAGGTAGGTAATACACAGTAGTACGGTCTAAGAAAATTATGACAAACGATTCATGTATTATATCAATGCATTGTAATTATAGGAATGACAATCGCCTCTGTTGTTTATTTCACTTGTAGGTAAATGATACTATATATTTATGAATTTTCTCGGATTGGTACCCATGACAGATATCCTGTGAAGTGACGCGTAGAAAATGTATTAGTAGGTATTACAGCAGGTAGATATTATCATAACATTGCGTCAGCGACTTCTCTTGTGAAATATCATTTACTAGGACCTACCTATTAGGATTGCCGGTCCTTTTATTGAACAATCGTGACGTCAATGCAGGATATTATACATATACCTACCGGCTTAACCGGCTGCTGTTTTTGTAGGTAGAATATAACGTTAGAAGAAATCTATATTTACACTTTTATTCTTTAGTTTTTATTGTTTCAGTGCCGTTCAACTAGTCGAGTGCTCAGCGCTAGAGAAGCTGAACATAAACCAAGTTTTCGAAGAGGCGGTCAGAGCTGCCCTCAAGCCGAAGACACAAACCCACACACAAACCAAACAACGTACCTGCAATTATCTGTGACCTCCAAGTCCCACCTAATTTATTCAAATCCATTTCACACATTATTTCACACCTTAAAACTTAAATGACCCTAAGTTTACTAAGTTTTATGATAAAACAAACCATAGGCATGGCTAATTGCGATATGTAAGTATGACTAACAGAGGGCTATTTTAGATGTTCTGAACACAGATGTACATGTATGGTTTTGAAAACCTGAAGCGAGAAAAGTAGTTTTGACGATAATCAGCCCTAGTTTTTTTTCTCACGCGCGTTTGCGCTGCGCCAAAATATCTAGGGAAAAAAGCAAAAATATATTGGAGATAGATTTATAAAAAAAATGTCATGGTAAAATTAGACTTTTATAATTATTGACAATATTAGTTTATATTCGAATTAGGTATTATTCATACAATATCTTTGGAAGTACCTATGTTGAATATCACACTGAGATTTATTACCTATATGATTTGAAGATTCGAGAACTTACTAAATCAATAATAGATTCAATGGTGGCATCAAGATTTGCTACTTGTCGCCTAGTTAGCAACAAACCAGCCAAGTATATATCTGTTGAGAGAATAATAACATCTAACTGTATTGTGAATTGTGATGGAACCCGCAGTGATGCATGAGACGTGCATGTTATATTTTATAGTTAGAGATATCACGCGCGAGGAGATGGCCGCGGATGACAAGCGTTTCCGTGCGGCTCGTCAAATATAAGCTGTCACTTTTTCTTAGAACGGTCTATTAGTTTACTCTGAAACAAAAAATAATTAAATGTATAAATATAACTAGTGAAATAAATTTAAAACTGAAAACCCCAGATATTGTGAATTGTGATTGGCCGGTTTCTGAAAGCTCGATCAAACGTAATCAGATGTCAAGTCACTTGCTATCTCAGTTAAATTTTATGTAATAGCTGATTATAGTAATCGCTAATAGCTAATCGGCTGTCAAGTCACTTGCAGCCGAAGTATTCCGTGCAAAAAATGACCCGTTGCCTATTGTTTGATTAAACTAATTTTGGGACGAATGGCCAGGATTGCCGACCTGTTTACGACGGAAAAATTATGAACAAAAATAAAAAAACTCCATAATCTACCATACTGCGCGTACTACGTGCAACCAACTGTTTATTAAACTCATTCTCACATTACCCTATAGTATCCCTCGATGCGGAAGGTGTGTCTGTGCAGATTTCCCCCAGACAACAAAAAGAAGGTACAGATCATCTACTCTAAAAATGCACGCCCTTTCACCCACACAAGCAAATGAGGTGTATAGACGCAATACATGCCACCAAGCAATTTCATTCGTCATTCCGTTTCCCGCCAGACATGAAAGTGTCACTTTCACGTTCGGCGGGAAACTGAATGCCGAATAAAATTATCAGCCCCTTGATCACGTAACTTTTGTTGCATTCAAAATCCGGTTGTTTTCGATGGCAAAACTGCCAAAATTGACATATGCAACCGGATTTTGAATGTAACAAAAGTTACGCGATCAGCCTGATGTTTAGCGTCTATACACCTCATTTGGTAGTGTGGGTGAAGGCAGGTAGAGGGTCGTGCATTTTTAGAATTGATGATCTCTATTTAATATTAACCTTAGCTAAGTTGAGTCCGATCTCGCTGAGCCGCTTGTGTTGGTAGGTGAGCGGTTCGTGCAGCTTGGCGTTGCCGCGCTTGTAGAAGTCGCTGTAGTCGAGCCGGAACGCGAGCGTCTGCAGAGACACCTCCGCGTGAAGCGCCAGCTTCAGGATCAGAGTGGTCACGTGGCCTCTGCAACGCATACAACATTATAAATATATATCTTTGAATCCTTCAATCAATTATTGTTATACAGGGTGTCCCAGAACTCAACGTCAAGCCGAAACGGGACGACAGGATTGATTGTATGTGATTTAGTAAAAATTTGAAATAAAAAAAAACAGAATCACAGTCAAAAATCATTTTTTTTGACTGTGATTCTTAGAAATATTATTTAGGGTTACGGTTCCAATGTTTAAATGAACAAAAATAAGGAAAAAACCGTATTTAGATGCACTGTGTTGACAGCCTACGTAGCTCAGTTGACAGCCTACGTAGCTCAGTTGGTAGTAGCTATGCCTTCTGCGCCGTAGGTCGTGGGTTCGATTCCCACCGTGAACAAACATTTGTGTGGTGAACATAAATGTTTGTTCTCTGTCTGGGTGTTATATAATATTATAAGTATGTATTTACAAAAAAAAAGTATTATAAGTAGTATACCAGCTATCTGGTTCCCATATAACAAGAATAAGCTTAGTTTGGGGCTAGATAGTGCTGTGTGGAAAGTCCACCAATATTTATTTTTATTTGTTTACTGGAAAATACACCTTTAAATACTGCAAAAACTACTCATCAGATTTGACTCACATTTAAATGGGACCATCGAGCATCAGCTCTCGATTAAAAAAAGAATCATCAAAATCAGTACCCACCCCCACCCTATAAATAGTCAGAGGTAACAAACAGAAAAAAATCGAATTGGGAACCTTCTTTTCCCTTGAAGTCGGTTAAAAATAAAACAATATTTCAAGCAAAACTGTTTTTAAGAAAAGGTCTTAGACTGATTGGACACGCACTGCATAGATTCATATATTTCATAGTAGCTGAACCCGCGGCTTCTCTCGCGCTCGTTTACTTTGAAACTTTCATACAAACTTTTATCCCCTTTGGGGGTTGAATTTTGAAAAATCCTACGCCATAAGAGAAATACGCGTGCGAAATTCCAAGTTTCTAGCCCCAGGGGTTTGGCCTGTGCGTTGTAATCAGTCGATCACTTTTGCCATTTATATTATAGATAATTCGATAGCATCGTTGTTAGTTGTATGCTGAGTACCTCACTGAAGGTTAAACAAATGCCAATAAATCGCATGTCTCACCTGTGCTCACCAATGCACATTGCACATTCATGTTTTTACTGACTCACTACTTGAATCATTCCTGTGAAAATTCTCGTTTGAATTAGCGAATCACACCTTATGATTCGCAAATTCCAACCAGAACTGTTGACGCGAGCGCAGTAATCATGCATAATAAATGCATGCATCATAATAAAAACTATTTATGAAAAAAAATTTGAGTATTGAAAGCCGAATTCAAATAACTTGTCACCTGTAAGATCGAGCCCAAACATTGAGGTCCGCCTTCCGCGCGGCTAAGAACTGAAGGAAGATCTTCCTCTTGTCCTTATCTTGCACTTCATCTGCTGCTGTGAATGCGTATTCACCTAGAACAAATACTTGTTCATATTTATCATCATAAACTTTCGATTATTTCAAACTGCACAAAGAATAATTGGAATTTGGAAGAGCATAAATTTAGCCTATGTACGATACTTTTTTTGTGAATAAGAATTAGTAATTATTACTAATTCTGCAGGGGTTGACCTTAAGGACCTTACGTAGAACAATGTTTTTCAGCTGATGACCCCATCTAACCCCTAGTTGCGTTTGATCCACGACTTTTTGGCCACCCTGTATGTGTATAGTATTGCGTACCTCTAGCAACTCTCTCTGCCTTCATTTGTTCGAGGGCGTCGCGTCGCTCGAGCTCGGCGTGGATGCCGGCGTGCAGCGCCGCCTCGAAGCTGCGCAGCGCGAGCGTCTCGTTCAACACGTTGCCGAGGTACGACTGAAGCTCCTGTTGGTGTACAAACATCTATCTAATACACATAGACAAGCAGCGCTCGCCACGCCCCCTCCGCCCGCCTCCTGCAGCGCGCCGCACAGCCGCATTCCCTCCGCGCGCAGGCACGACACGCGCCGCATCAGTAGATAGGATACCTGCGTGCTGTGATGTATCATGGCGTGCACACAGTGCTTGTCGAGCGCGCGCGCGTGCAGCTGCAGCAGCGCGTCGAGCGTGCGGCGCGCGGCGGCGGCGGCGAGCAGAGCGCGCCACGCCCCCTCCGCGCCCACGCCTCCCGCCTCCTGCAGCGCGCCGCACAGCCGCATTCCCTCCGCGCGCAGGCACGACACGCGCCGCATTAGGCTACCCACCTCTGCACACAAATAAACATTATGCATCTAACTAACTATTGTATGCTATAACTGTGGAGTGCCTCAAGGCAGTGTGTTGGGACCCTACGAATAAAATTTATTTATAGGTTCGGACCACTGTTATTTATGCTTTATACAACGTGTAACCTAATATTACCCATATATTATAGGAGGCAGGGCAGATACAGATACTTTATTGGTAAACAGTTTACGAGTCATGATGAAAATTGTAGGTACAGTGCACATTAATTCTATTTTAAAATTTAATGACTTTAAATACCTCTCCCCTCCGGCACACCTAGACGTCAGGACTTTAAGTATGTTCACCTCTTAAACACCCTGAACATGTACCGAAGGAATCGCTTAGGATTCTGCTCACACACTAGACTTCATCCCGTTTCTGGCCATTCGTTTACTGTACTGGACTTGACTTTTGTGATTGCTAAGAACACATTAT
The DNA here is from genome assembly GCA_963576535.1 of Plemyria rubiginata. Lineage (NCBI taxonomy): Eukaryota > Metazoa > Arthropoda > Insecta > Lepidoptera > Geometridae > Plemyria > Plemyria rubiginata. The sequence continues at coordinate 6,216,624 of OY754908.1, read as the reverse complement.
CTATTCGATTAATGAAATTCTAAAAGAACATACCCGGCATATACTTGAGTCGCTTGTGCAAGATGGTATGTTCGCGCCAGGCTTCATGCAAACTGTACTCAATGCGCTTGATGCGCCACAGCTGAGTGAAGAGCGCCCGATACTTGGCGGCCGCGGTGGCCGGGAACAACGTGCCGAGTGGTCCGTCCACGCGGTACTGCAGTGCGAACACGTCCCAACCACTGTCCTCGCGACCGTCACCTGACCCAAACATAATACATGCTTTATAATTATATCCTTCTACTATTATAAACGCGAAAGTTTGTAAGTATGGATGGATGGATGGATGTTTGTTACTCTTTCACGCCAGAACGGCCAGATCATTGAACAATGATTTATTGCTGCTTATAGATTCAACACAAAATGATCGTTAAAACTAGGTTAATGCAAGCTATGCTAAAATAAACTACTTTCACACAAATGTGCTGAGTATGTACCTGCGCTAGCTCGTACATATAGAAATGGTGAGTGCCACCTCAACTCAAGATCCTTTAAAAATTGTGTTAAAAAAAATATCATTTCATCACTGCCTGTTTGAACCTACTGCTGAGTTGATGCCTCCTCTTTCAAACGTTACTCTTTCCGGTCTCTTACGAGTCCCATTCACTAATTCTCAGCTCTCACTCACTATCATAGACTTATAGAGACTGGCGGTTTACATCCTAATCATATGAAACACGGTGTCGGCAGATTTCCCTCTCCCTTGCCTACACTTACATATAAAGCGTACATACGATAATAAACTCGGGTGACAGACACATTGAACGCAGCACTACGATTGGCTACTTGACCAACTCACTCTTACAATCACCCAATCAATGCGAACCACTCGTACGTCACACTACCCTAAAAACGTAGGCATAGGGATTTCAATATTATCGATAAAGTATTATCGATTGATTTTGAGAGAAGTCTTTTCCACATTCTATCTCAGCTTGACTAGTAAGAAAATCCATATGTCTTAATTTAATAATAATAATAAAAACAACTTTTATTTTCAACTGACTTCAAAAATGGAGGTACTTATTCTTAAAAAAATCGGGCCCGTCCAAATCTGATCAATAGTGATCAGATTATGACGGGCTCGTTTTCGTTCTATAAAGTATATTTTTTCAGTGGTGTATTAAATATACTAGCAGCGCTTACCCGCCGGTTTCTGAAAGCACGATCAAAACTAATCTGCTGTCTCTATCTAAGTAAACGCCATTTATTCATTCAAACTATGTTATATTTTACTTATGTATATTTTAAGTGATTTAAGGAATAAAGAAAATTTATATTGTATGTGAGTTTTTAATGACTACAATCTCACCTGATGGTAAGCGACGATGTAGTCTACGGTGGAGCAGAACGTTAACAGTAATATAACAGCTCAATCAATAAGTTCCATCATATTAAAAAGTCAAATAAATTGTCAAAATTACATATAATATAAATAAATATTAACTTAGAAATATAATCTTGCAAAAATATATAATAATTAAACAACATTCAAAAAAAAACTAGGTTGGTATTTTCTACCAATCATCATTCGATCATTGATAAATTTATTTATTTGTTGAAATGAACGAGCACATTACTATCTCGCAGCAAATAGCAGCGACCGTACCACGCAAAGAACGTGGTGTCGAGAGCATCGCTAACTACTCATTCCATTGCGTCATTTGTTAATTGGGTCGTGACTCGTTTCAAGATACACGCAGCAATGTATTTGAAACAATTAGTTAGAAATGCTTTTTGCACCGATTTAACTTTTGACTGACCTTAGCAAGTAAGTTTTGACTTGTGATTGTTTTATGGCTAAATACTTAATAAAAACAAGTAAATTTGTCAACTTACATGTGGTAGATTATTCCATGTTCCCTATAATTCACTTTTTTGCTACTATTTTTACACGAGAGGATCGCACATTCCGGCATTTTAAAAATTTGTCAGACGACGGATGACGCGCGACTAATCCCTGATTTTTGCCGAGCGAAGGACTTCGTGGGGAAACGCACATATTGCCTTCTCACGGGATACGCCCACATGCCCCATCCCCTCCTTTCCTTCATCCGTGCTCACTATGCTGTCATTCGACCAACGGAGCGCCCGTTATTGTATTGTACTGCCCTCTGTTTACGCTAGTGTCTGGCTATCGAGATGGCTGTCATTTTGACATTTGATTCCCACCCATCCTGTATAATTGCTATTACACTATGGGAATCAAATGTCAAACTGAAAGCCATCTCGATAGCCAGACACTAGCATAATCAGAGGGCAGTACAATACAATAACGGGCGCTCCGTTGGTCGAATGACAGCGTAGTGAGTGAGTGCTGAGAATTAGTGAATGGGACTAGACATTAGCGTAATCGGACCGCTGGCGCTGGTCTGGTATCGAGCATCAATAATTGGCCACCATTCTGTAGTCGGGTTCATTCATCTCCCGTCGTCCCTTCCCTGCCTATCTGCACTTCAAATGAATGATAAAATACGCAGGACATGTTATTAGCCAAAATTGTATGTAAATCCATTAGATAACTTACAGTTAGGGTATAAATTGACGTGAAGTCTCGACAGAACGTGCGACGGCTCATACTGCGCATTGGTGGCCCGCACCGCTGCTTCTAACGTACACGAGAGATTGTGTACGTACAAAGACGACGCAGGTTTGTTTAACTCATCCCTGTAATAACATAAACAATAATTTATTAAATTAAGACGCAGACTATCCTCAAAACCTCACTCTGTATATGTCATGCCACATCCTGTCTATCGGGACACCGCTTCTACTTTCAATAAAAAACAAACATACACAATAATTTATTAAATTAAGACACAGACTATCCTCAAAACCATATTTGCATAACTTTCCATATTTAATCAAAACTTTTAGGACAGGAAAACCAGTTTGGTTCAAGATTATATTTTTGTTCGACATTTGTAATGATTTCGATAAATACTCGTGTCGTGTAATATTTAAAGTTTCATAATCGCCGAAGTTTAAATAAATATCATTATGGCTAAGTGGGAGTCAGACTCACACACGCGCACGAAGGGTTCCGTACCATTATGAAAAATCACGTTTGCTGTATGGGAGCCTCCCTAAACATTAATTTTATTGTTTTTTATTATTTTTTGTTACAGCGGCAACAGAAATTCATCATCAGTGAAAATTTCAACTGTCTATCACGGTTCATGAGAAGCAGCCTCGTGACAGACGGACAGACAGACGGACGGACAGCGGAGTCTTAGAAAAAGGGGTCCCGCTTTACCCATTGGGTACGGGAACCTATAAAACATGACTTGTTCAAGAACTTACTGCAGCAGCGTCATGAGATGATGGTGGAAGTCCCCCTGTGCCAGCAGCAGATACCTCCGATGCGCGGCCAAGTGGTCCAATAAGTGGTGGTGAGTGGACAGCGCGGCCAGTAACCGTCGCGACGCCGCCTCGTGCGCCGCTTCGACGCCCGCTCGCAACCCCTCCGCCTCCCACCAGGCGGTACCGCCTACTTCTTCCGTACCGCCGCCTGTCGATAATGTGTTGTTATAGAATGTATAACTTTTTTTATACTACTTGCTGAAAGTAATCAAAGCTACCCTGCATATATCGCGCATGAACCCCATGCTCTTGCCGGTCGCCAGGATGTGCGCCGCCTGCTCAGGATATATGTAGGGTATGTGTATAGTTGGGTACCCGTGTGCGCCTTGAGCAGCGCGTGCAAGTGGTGCGCGTGGTCGCTGGAGCCGGGCTCGTCGCCGCACGCGTCGCGCATGAACACCACGCTCTTGCCGGTCGCCAGGATGTGCGCCGCCTGCTCAGGATATATGTAGGGTATGTGTATAGTTGGGTACCCGTGTGCGCCTTGAGCAGCGCGTGCAAGTGGTGCGCGTGGTCGCTGGAGCCGGGCTCGTCGCCGCACGCGTCGCGCATGAACCCCATGCTCTTGCCGGTCGCCAGGATGTGCGCCGCCTGCTCAGGATATATGTAGGGTATGTGTATAGTTGGGTACCCGTGTGCGCCTTGAGCAGCGCGTGCAAGTGGTGCGCGTGGTCGCTGGAGCCGGGCTCGTCGCCGCACGCGTCGCGCATGAACACCACGCTCTTGCCGGTCGCCAGGATGTGCGCCGCCTGCTCAGGATATATGTAGGGTATGTGTATAGTTTGGTACCCGTGTGCGCCTTGAGCAGCGCGTGCAAGTGGTGCGCGTGGTCGCTGGAGCCGGGCTCGTCGCCGCACGCGTCGCGCATGAACCCCATGCTCTTGCCGGTCGCCAGGATGTGCGCCGCCTGCTCAGGATATATGTAGGGTATGTGTATAGTTGGGTACCCGTGTGCGCCTTGAGCAGCGCGTGCAAGTGGTGCGCGTGGTCGCTGGAGCCGGGCTCGTCGCCGCACGCGTCGCGCATGAACACCACGCTCTTGCCGGTCGCCAGGATGTGCGCCGCCTGCTCAGGATATATGTAGGGTATGTGTATAGTTTGGTACCCGTGTGCGCCTTGAGCAGCGCGTGCAAGTGGTGCGCGTGGTCGCTGGAGCCGGGCTCGTCGCCGCACGCGTCGCGCATGAACCCCATGCTCTTGCCGGTCGCCAGGATGTGCGCCGCCTGCTCAGGATATATGTAGGGTATGTGTATAGTTGGGTACCCGTGTGCGCCTTGAGCAGCGCGTGCAAGTGGTGCGCGTGGTCGCTGGAGCCGGGCTCGTCGCCGCACGCGTCGCGCATGAACACCACGCTCTTGCCGGTCGCCAGGATCTGCGCCGCCTGCTCGCGGCACATGAACGAAGGAACCATCCACTCTCTGCAACAAACATTTATTCCTTTGCACGCTGTACACATACATTTCTTGATTACACAGGTTTTCGTTTAGGTAAGTGCATACTAAGCTAGATACTTTTTGATGTCAATAAGGCAGTGTATTCGCACATTGACAACTTTCGATAGCCGTGTACTAGTTGATGTACACTGACGTACGCTGTACACTGACTTTAGCAGTGCATTCTATAAGGTTGATCACAGGCTTCTCCTAGAAAAGCTAATGCTGTGCGATATTCATGATCCAATCTTAGACTGGTTTAGGTCATATCTCTCAGACCGAACCCAACGAGTAGTCGTCGGAAGATACAACTCAAAACCTTTTGTTGCTTCTTCAGGTGTTGCACAGGGCTCCCACCTCGGTCTAATCTTATTCCTCATTTTTGTCAATAAATAATAAATAATGCTGGACAATCCACACAGCACTATCTAGCCCCAAAGTAAGCTATTCAAAGCTTGTGTTATGGGTACTAGATAACTGATATATTTAATACATTATATACTTACATATATAGATATTTTTTATTATACATACAATGACTTGCCCCTTGTTACAAAAAACAGTAAGGTATCTCTCTTCGCAAACGATCTAAAACTCTATAAATATGAAGTCCACAGGCGATGCATATCTGCTCCAGGAGGATCTTAACGCGATTAGTAACTGGTGCAAAGAAAACAACATACATAGTTCTTAATGCCACAAAATACTTCCTTATAAGAAAGAAACATTTATTTGACACACTACACACAGAAAAAATAGCATATAAAACTGACCCGTAACATAAACCTCATACCATCTGTATATAATATAAGAGATAGTAACGATACAGCGTGACGTGCGATGCAATGTTATATAGGTGATGCTTACACCTATATAACATTGCATCGCACGTCGCGCTTGGGCACTTATGTGCCTGCAATTTCACCGGCAACCACATCCTTCAAACTGAAACATAGCAACGCTGCTTGAAGGCAGGAATACGCATGAACGTAGGTACTGCTCCGGACGAACCCTAAATTTCGGTCAGCAAAAAGATTTCAGGTTTAACAACAGCATACTTACCTCACTCTGTATTTATCATGCCACATCCTGTCTATCGGCACACCACTTCTACTTTCAATAAAAAACTCGTTGAATGGATCGTCAATCTCACCTGAAACAAAGTGTTATTGATATTTCATATTGACTGAGTGAGAAGGTTAGTACGACAGACCGGCAGAGGCAACCTGTCACTAATGGAGTACCACTACCAACAACTTCAAAATGTGGTTATATGACTGACTGACATAGTCGTTTTTGAGTTATAGTAGTATGAGTGTACTTTCCAGTGTATTTAAAGTCGGTTTTTTCTTAAGAGTTATTTCTGAAGGATTTTTGATTTTACCGTGTAACAACCATCTCGTCAGCATTAGAAGTAGTGGATACGTGAGCGCAGTAAGTAGGCGCCTCGCTAACGTCGCTACGCTTTCGTCTCCGTGCCTGACGAAGCGATGTACGCATGACGCCAATTCTCCACCTTAAATAAAAAAAATCGCCTTCTAGAGCCTTAGGACATAAAGGTATATTTTCAAGATCAAAAAACAAGTAAGAGAAGTCGCTAAAACGTATGTAAAATAACAAAACATTTGATTATAGGGATCAAAATCGAGTTCAATTTAATTTCTTGTCTGTAATAGATCGCACATAGCGATAAGACCGCCCATTGTACTTCGCTGCAGTTTAAGTTAATTCTTTAAATGTTATGTTATTTTCTTGTGGTGTACAACAAAGAATTTTCTACCATTCTATCATCCAATCGCAAGTCAAGTAATTATCTATTTTAATATTTTTACATTCAATGTCGTGTCGTGTGGAACTAAAAGAATACTGTTCAGCAGCCTTCCTTGACATACAACAGGCTTTTGACAAGGTCTGGCATAAGGGTCTCCTCTCCAAAATATAGAACTCGTTGCCACACCCGTTCTTCGAAATACTAAACTCCTACTTAACAAAACGAATATTCCAGGTGAAGGATGGTGAATACACCTCGTCATTCCATGACTTACAGGCTGGTGTACCCCAGGGGTCAGTTCTGGGCCCCGTGCTGTATAACATCTTCACATCAGACCTGCCTGAAACACCAGGAATAACAACTGCCACATTTGCGGACGACACTGCCATTCTTTCTAGTAACAAGGATCTGAACGATGCCTCAAGATCTCTTCAAACCGGCCTAGATAGAATTGAGCAGTGGCTTACGAAATGGAGGATTAGAGCCAGTGCCTCTAAATCAGCCCATGCCACATTTGCTCTCCGCAGAGGTGATTGCCCGCCAGTCAGCTTAGGAACACACACACTACCACACAACGAGTCAGTCAAGTACCTCGGGATGCACCTAGACCGCAGACTGACCTGGAGGACCCACCTACGAAAGAAAAGAGACGAACTGAACTTCCGATACCGAAACCTGCAATGGCTACTAGGAAGAAACTCAGTCCTAAGTCTGGATAACAAACTTTTGGTGTACCAGATGGTGTTGAAGCCTATATGTGCTTACGGCATTCAGCTGTGGGGTTCAGCATGCAAATCAAATGTCGATATAATCCAAAGAGCGCAAAATGGCATCTTAAGAAACATATCCAATGCACCATGGTTCCTAAAGATCGAAGAGCTACACAACGAACTGGATACCAACACCGTCAGCGAAAAATAAAGTTCCACTCGACCAAGTACAAGCAACGGCTAAGCAACCACCCCAACCACCTGGCATCACAGCTGTCCGCCATAAGCTACCCTAGAAGACTGAAGCGACAACATATCATAGATCTAGACTTATGATTAATGAATAAAGGGGAATTTATCACTGGAAAAATTCCTCAACATGTCCTGCACATACATCAAACCTGCTTAAAGTCAATTGGAGACTGATTGCAGATATAAACACAAAAAAAAAAAAAAAAAAAAAAAAACATTCAATGTCGTCTAATTCCTAGTTCTGAATTTCAAACATAATCGCAGATGTTGTGTTCTTTGTGACAAATAAATAATTGTCTACGTCTAATTCAATTTATTTTAAATGGTAGAAATCCTTCATTATCGCACAAAGCGCTTTGCTTCCACTTTCCTGGTGCAAACTGCCAAGGAGTGGAACACTTTACCGTCGTCGGTATTTCCGGAACGATACAACTTAGGATTTTTTAAGACTAGAGTGAATAAGTGGATTATAGCTAAGCGTGCTCCACCTTAGACTGCACCTTCACTTTACATCAGGTGAGATGGCAGTCAAACGTCTAGCTATCAAACAATAAAAAAAAATAAAAAAAAATGAATTTTATGTTAAGGTAAAAAAGTCGACAGAAAAATTATGAGATTTAAGATACCTTTCTTGTGGTGAGCGGCGTGTGCAATATTAGCGAGCCACGTGAGTCGATGCAAGGGTTCCTGCGCCCAAACGCACACCCTTCGGAGCGTTCCACCGCCGCCGTCTCCTTCACAAGCCTATAACAATTACAAAAACGATAAACATAATTATATTGTATGTTAGGAAAAGTTATTTATGAGATAGAAGTTTCAGCAACTCTCTGAGTGGACAACATTTTTATAAGTGATAGCTAGTGGCATTCAAATATACCGTCGTTCGTGGTGACTATGTGCCTGGCAGGTGAAAATGTGCAATGAGGGTCCGTTAATACATTTTGGCCAATTTTCACTAGAACTGAGACCACTAACAACACATGTTTCGTTCAAAATTAGATTTTTGTATAGTTTCGTAATAATTATCTTTTTTTTCACAGATAATGTCAAAAAAGTTTTCACCTGCCTGGCACATAGTCACCACGAACGACTCGGTACATGAGTGCTTCAAAGGCACATTCATTTTCGGTCTTGGCTTTAGCGGTCCTTCGAGCGGCCTATTAACCTCTGCTATGAAAGTTGGCCATTAATTATAGAAACCTTCCTTAAACTTGCTTGATCTTGAGACTTGCTCAGTGTGTACGATAAATTTTGGTTTTACTATACCTATTCTATAACTACAAATAATAAGTGTTCAACTTACTTGCGACTGTAGTATAGCAATACTCCGATAGTATTCAGTCAGCTCGTCGCGTATGGAAGACACGAGACCTTCGCCCATTAGACCTGAAGTAGAAAAACTATCACTAACAGGTGAATGAGCTCACATATTTTTTCCCCATACCTATATAGATAGATAGATAGATAAATTCTTTATTGTACACAAAGCGAAAACATATACAGAAAATTTAAAAAAGAATAGGTACAATGGGCGGCCTTATCGCTAAAAGCGATCTCTTCCAGACAACCTTTGGATGGAAAGTATAGTACTCTACCTATATAGTACTCTTCTGCTCTCTTGGTGCTGAGGATCCCTAAATGTTTATCATTTAACAGATAGCGGAAATGGAGGTCATACAAACCATCAATAAATCAATAAAGTTTCCATATAGGTACCTTGTATCTCCCTTACCTTGAGGCATGAGCCCAGAAGCAGGATCAATGAACTCCTTCAGTCGGTCGTGCAAGAAGCCTAGATGCGCAATTCTTGCGTGCAGCGCCTGAGCAGGACGGGGCGCGTTGGCGACACCTCTCACTCGCACGCCTGTCGCGGCTAGCACTGCGTCTCTCACACAAGCACGCTCATTATTGCTGTCTGTTGCACAAAAATAATAGAGGTTTATCCTACTACTATTACATACATATAAACGCGAAAGTTTGTAAGTATGGAGGAATGGATGGATGGAAGGATGGATGTTTGTTACTCTTTCACGGCTGAACGGATCTGGATGAAACTTGGCAGAGATAGATTACAGTCTGGAATAGCACATAGGCTACTTTTTATGCCGTGAGAATACCGGGATTTAAATCTGCGCAGGTGAAACCGCGGGGCGCAACTAGTTATTTTATGGTTTACCCTAGCCTATCTTTCGGATTTTGTATGATGGTGTAGGATGCCTACAGACTAGATGAACCAACGAGTTGCGTTTGGTGACGGACAGTAACAATAGATGGGGAGAGCTGAAGACTGGAATCAATTCCACCAAGTCTAGGAGTGGACTGTGATAATATGGCAGAAATCAGACTGATTTGACGGAGAATGATGGCGTATAAAAAGACACATTCTACATTCCTATTGACAGGAAAATCCTGCCATGATGTGCTGTGGTACGGTAAATTATTATAATTACAAAATACATTATATAATTCACATTTTAGCCCTAGATGTTGTTAAACCATCCATGATGTCAGCTCAGGGCAGCCTAAAATCTCCCAAGCCCAAACAAACATGATCTTTTACTGTAAATATGATACTGAACTTGTGCAGATATAACACAAATTATACAAACTTACCAGCAGATTGCAAGACAATAACCATGTTGCTGTTATTAGACGGTAAGCTTTGGTTGGAGCCCTGAGGTTTGACTGCATTGCTGCCGCCCCAGCTAGCTGAGCCCATAGTGCTCTTACTTGCGCTTGAAGTGCCCTCAGATATGCCCAATGCTGACTTCTTATCAAGAAAATAAAAGAGAAAAAAAATATTTTAATGTGTAAGTGGTACTCATTTTATAATGTGAAAGTGATTGGATGCTATGTCACAGTTGTGACACATGTCTTTACAGCTGGACATCTATAAGCATAAAACTTGGAATAATTCTAGATTGTGACCCATAACAGTATTGAAATAGCTACATGTTATAACTGTTTGATATGGATAAATCTGTAAGTGGATGCTAGTTGCAAATCAAGAAAGTAATTATATATTAGTTTATAGTTAGTTCTTCAATGTCTAGATTTTTATGACAGGCACAGATTTCAATAATAAATATACATGTTAATTGATCACTTATTGAATTGAAAAAGTATTTATACTTACAGTTGTAGCCAGAAATGGTATAGGGAAAAGCTGTTGCGTTGACTCTGACTGTAGGGGTGTTTCAGATAAATCCAACATCAGAGCCAAGATGGAAACTCTTTGCTTGAGTATAAACTGAAACAAAAATTTAGTTTTTTGCTAATTTCCAACACCAAAAGCCATCATTTTGCCATTGCTCTTGCATTGATGCACCATACAACAAAATTTAGCCTATGCTTATCCTTCAACCCAAGTACTATCAAATCCTATGATTATACAGAAACCAATTTAATACATTTTATCATAACACATAAGTACCTATATCTGCTTGGTAAGTTTTTTTCAACCTATTCATCAGATGGAAGCATCATCATGCGAGTGATGGCAATAGGATGGCGCCTTATTATGCACTGCCTTGCGTATCAACTTTGTTTCAACTTGAGGCATGAAGATGTTATATTAATTATAATAAGCCTTCTAGGCTGCAATTTCACCAGCAAACATATTCTTCAAACTGAAATCCAGCAATGCTTCTGTTTTGTTTGCTGCTTAAATACTTCCCCACACAAACCCTTCATAAAGAGCTTTACTACTTACTGAATTCTTTAGTTTTGTATAGCACTCATTGAATTTGTCAGCATCTCTGGCTGATTGGCTAGACAGCCTTGTCTGGATCTTCTGACACAGTAATTTTTCATCTTGTACTTTACGAGACTTTTCTCCAAGTGAAGGCAGGTATGAAACAGCCAGTTCATAAGCTCCATCTGAATAAGTTATAGACACATCAACATATTAGATTAGACTATTGGCAGAATGCCTCTTTACTTCTGGTTCACTACCTTTTTTATATTTGTGTAAAAGCTCTTTGAAATAATCTTGTATGTTATTCATAAAAGAAACTATTCAAAAAAACAAAAATAACAATAAATTCAGGTTGTTTAGACTTGGATGACAGAATAGGAAGACTATTGAATTATCTGTCTGTACTCAATTATTTGAGGTCAGTGACTCGATCAAATACTAATTTTGAAATAGGAATTTATTCGAAACTAGACTATAACAATAATCCATGGATGTTCCTACCTGGATCAGCTGACAATCCTAAACATAGTTTACGAAGATGACCGGCTATAGCACTTGAAGACTCCATTTAGTAATATATTCACTTTTTCCATAAATCTCGTCAAGTGTGATTGAGCACTTCCATTCCAACTGAATCAAAACATATTTTTTGGCCTTACTTACTTACTTTAGTTTAAAACTTTACCGAGTCTAATAACCTAAGCTAACGCATTAATAAATCAAGAACGATATAGCAGTTAGCACCAGACCAAACGACAAAGAAAAGAAGGAAACTGAATAACTGAAAGAAGTTTATTTATTTACAATTTTACAAGCAAGCAGCAACGAACGAGCTTTTGAATTGAAAAATTACTGATTTTTTTACATGACAGATGTGAATGTGACCCCGCGTTCCGAAATACGCTATAATCGATTTGAGCGCTCACAAACCCGTACCGAATTAGCGTGAGCGCGATAACGATGACCCATGAAACGTCATAGATGACGTCATGACATGCGCCATCTTGCGATTACGCCGACCATGCCATAGGCCGCATTCCGAAATAGCTATAATCGATCACAGCGCTCACATCACCTCACAGGCGTTCCGAATTAGATATTGCGATTATGGCAGCTCAGAGCTGTCATCAATTCGGAACGCTCGTAAACGCACTCACAGAAATATCGTAGGAATCATAACCTCAAACCTTATTTAACAAACTGGCACTGCTTGGATATTTTCTGGATTTGTTATTTTATGATCGCATAACATATTATACCCTATAACGACTATAATGCGACTGAAAACATGTAACCTCATCACAAATAACAGCAAAACACAAATGCACAACTGTCATTTTTGACAGCGCTCACAGTGATTTTAGAATATGGCATGGTCGGCGTAATCGCAAGATGGCGCATGTCATGACGTCATCTATGACGTTTCATGGTTCATCGTTATCGCGCTCACGCTAATTCGGTACGGGTTTGTGAGCGCTCAAATCGATTATGGCGTATTTCGGAACGCGGGGATATTCTAATATCACTGTGAGCGCTGTCAAAAATGACAGTTGTGCATTTGTGTTTTGTTGTTATTTGTGATGAGGTTACATATTTTCAGTCGCATTATAGTCGTTATAGGGTATAATATGTTATGCGATCATAAAATAACAAATCCAGAAAATATCCAAGCAGTCCCAGTTTGTTACACAAGGTTTGAGGTTATGATTCCTAGGATGTTTCTGTGAGTGCGATTACGAGCGTTCCGAATTGTTGACAGCTCTGAGCTGTCATAATCGCAATATCTAATTCGGAACGCCTGTGAGGTGATGTGAGCGCTGTGATCGATTATAGCCATTTCGGAATGCGGCCGTGATGTGACAGATAGATGACAGAATTACCTTTCTTCTTCCTCTTTTCTCAATTATGTAATAAGCGGGGTATTCACTTGGCGCCGCTGCCGCGCCGCGTCACTCCGGTGCCAGATATGTATGAATTTAAGTGATCACTGACCCGCACACTTAGTGATGCACGAGAAAAACTCTTCACTGTCTCGTGCCTAACTAAGCGTGTTGTGTGCACTTATGTTTATACATAAATATCTGGCACCGGGGCTAGACAGACATGCTCGCCGACCAACATGCCATTGCAAGAGTGCAGATATGCCCGCCGGACCTCGCTCGCTACTACTTTATGTCTGTGCAATGTTAGCTAGTGTATTATGCGTGTCACTTGAGAGTTATTCTTTCAAACAACCTCCCCGAAATGAAATAAAATGAAATAATAGCCATTCGCACCTCGAAATTGCTTACTTAACTAGATAGGTACCTACTTAAAAAATTATATAACACTCAGACAGAGAACCGAACCCACGGCCTACTAAAGGCAGAGCTACTATCAACTGTGCTGTGAATGCTGACAAAAAATAAGTTTTAATGAAAATAAATTGTGTGCAAAGACTATTAGCAGAGTATTCCTTAAAAATCATTTATCATACTCTTTTCATCTGTTTTTCGTCTCGTTGGCAAGTAAAACTAAAACTGAGTAGCTGGTTCAGTGAGTGGTATATCAGTGTGTTGTGGCGACAGTGCGACACGACAGACATGCCCGTACAGACTGCCCGCGAGCATGTCCGACGTCCGTTTAGTGAATTCCCCGCATTTATCAGCTCAGTCATTTGACAGATGTTCGACATCCAATCTTGCCACTCCCAAAATGCCAGAAAACGAATCCCAAGTCCAACCCACCATTTAGCCACGGACCTCAATTTGATTGACGTCAGTGCCTCCAGCAGTGACTTTTTAAGCCTACTTTGACGTTTCCTGGATTCCTGGAACTGCTGTATCCTATATCATGTCACACATCTATGTTGGTGCTGGAAATTGCAGGTTTCCGTTAATGGCCGCCGCCGCCGCAGCCGCGTGGATCTCTGGCATTGAGCTTTAGCTCATTTTTATTTTTTACTAGCATTTGGTCTTGTCATGTCATAACTGTCAGTCATTCGACGACAGATCGACGACGATCAGCTGAAAAGTTGTCTGTCAAGTCCTCAAGTCCTTCATCCAAGCCTCAAGTCAAATACAATATTCAATCAATCTATCATTGTCATTGTCAGGCCAGTGCTCAACAAACAAATAGCAGAATTCGTTTCGGATTCGTTTCCTGTCATCTAACGAAGTAACATAGCATTTTCATTTTAATTGTTTTTCTAGTGTTATTTTGAGTTGTGTTGTGTAATTTTGTTGGTATTTTAACCAACATTACTTGTGGTCTTAGCACAAAGTGTAAGCATTTGAAATGAAAGTGTATTATGTGATATCGTGATTTGACCGAAAATGTTTCAAATGTTTTGAAGAAACCGCCACCATTTTCTTTAAAACAATTGACTGACTCGACTTTGGACTGACGTGACTAGAAACATAACTACAAAGAGTATAATCTCTGAATCACTTGACATTGGCAAGATTGTCTATGACAGGAGCCATAAAAAGAAGAAAGAAGAAGAACAAATAGCAGAGTAGAGTAAACGCATTTGTTTAGCGTCGTGGCACGGCACAGAAGAAAGAAGAATTATCAAAGAGTATACATTAAAAACACACCTGCTCGTGCTCGTGGTTTGGTTACCTGCACATACAACCATTTTTTCTATTTCATTCACATTCATGATTCTCAAATATCCACAAACATGAATCCTAAGTGTGAAGAGGCGAGAAGCCGCGATGAAAAACCATTTGAAGGCATGGCTATAGGATGTTCGGAACCGCTGGAAAAGTTAAATTGCAGAAGTCCATGTCCATGTTGCGGCAAATCGCGGATGTATTTTTGCTACACTTGCTTCGTTCCTGTTTCTTTACTTCAGGAACATATTCCAGTATGCACTGTAAGAACTAAAATTTATTTTTACTTTACTAAATTGGCTTGCTCTTTAAAACCTACTCCAAACTATTTACAGGCCTTCTGACTCATGCCCTTAAGAGATGCTAGAGTAGGTACTTGGGCCAGGGTATAAGCACTTATACCATCCTCACAGCGTCAAAGCTTAGTTCACTTAGTCCACAGGAAAGAAATGGTTAAAATGTGTGGATTGCCTAAGCCTTGGATTTGGTCGTGATGTTTTCCTTTACTGTTTAGGAGCACTAGCATTGCATACATAATTTTTTTGAACTCACCACTTCACCAGTTTTATATCATTACTGTGTACCTATATTCTATAATTGTTATAATGATACCTAGATACTTAAACATACATTGTAATGCTCCATTTTTCAGTTACCTATAAAGGTTGATATAATCAAGCACAGAAAAGAAATAGATGGTAAAAGCACAGCAGCACATGCAGCGGTTCTTGCTCCACATGATATAAATGTTTACACTTACCCAGATGTACCAGATTATGTACTTGATGATAGAACTGTATTACTGTACCCTGGGGCTGAAGCAAAAACAGTACAAGAACTGTTTACAAACATACAGGAGCCTACCTACTCAGAGCTTATGCTGTCACAGCTACCTGCTGGACATAATGTGGGCACACTTAGGACAAAAATTTTAAACAAAAATAGTAAGAATCAGATATTTCATGTTGAGAATTTACCAATTGATAAAGTAGTGCTGATTGATAGTACTTGGAACCAAAGCAGAGGCATTTATTGTGATGAAAGACTACAGAAAATGCCAAAAATAGTACTACAAAACAGACCATCACAATTTTGGAGACATCAAAAAGGAAGTCCCAGATGGTACCTTTCAACAGTAGAGGCATTGCATCAACTCATGTTGGAATTACATTTGTGTGCTTGGGGTTGTAGTGAACAGTACAAATCAGATCTGACTAAAGATTATCCAGTTCACTATGAAGAAAACCATCCACATTGCAAGCCATATGATGGTCAATATGACAATTTACTATATTTTTTCAAATATATGTATGAGAAATTACATTCACTTTATAGACATGAAGACTTACTAGCCTACAGGAGGCCAATGAAATAACTTATCATACCAATACAAATAAACTGGTGTACAACTAAAAATAATGAAGGCTTATTGGGTATAAATAAAGCATACTTTACAAAAATCAACTTACTTTAATTATTTTACTTAACTACAAAGATAGGCATTACATCTAGTACATAACCTAGTAAAAGTATATAACTCCCTGGATTTATTTTCATGCAATTAAAAGCAGACAATCCTAAATGCAAAAGCATAATTTATGTAATAGTCATAGCAGTAAATGTATTAAAATAATGTTACTAATCAATTTAAAAAATTAGTGATTGTAATATAATATAACTGCAAATTGTGATTCAATCAATGGAAAAATGGATCTATTGATTACACAGTTACAGTCATTTTAAATATCAAAGAGAAAAATATACAAACGTAAATCTATGATTCCCAGTGGAAGTATGGAAAATATAGGTAATACAGATTGTTGAAAACAGACGGAGGGCGCATGGCGCGCGCTTTTCAAGTGTGCATGGTATGCCTACCTGCCTTTTATTATTGTTTTGAATACAAAATGTAACTGGCATGTTACTTTAATCTGTCTTCTGCCTAAAATTAATAAAAAATCGAACCAAAAAGGTCTACAAATCTCAGAGCTTGCGCAGGTCTAACACAAATACACTGCCGTCACTAGCACTGGCACCAACCTTAGTGCCTCTGGAATTCCAGCAAACTTCGAAAATGCCACCTGTTCCTTTGTAAGAGTGCACAAGGCCTCCAGTTTGAGTAGACCAAATATGCACACATTTATCAAAAGATCCACTTGCCAAAAATTTGCCATCTGGTGAAAATGCCACACTGTAAACTGGTTCAGTGTGCTTGGTTAAGGTGTGAATGCAAACACCTCTCTCAACATCCCATAATCTGACAGTGGAGTCAAAGGAGGCACTTGCTAGGATCAAGTTCATATTGGGGTTTTGAGTTCCCGGACCAGTAGGTGACCACTTGATGGTGTAAATCTCTTTTGAGTGTGCTTGCAAGTCATGAACACAAGTGTCCTGATTCATAGACCAAATCTTCAATGTCATGTCATCGGAGCATGAAGCCAGTAGCTTTCCTTGGGGATCCCACTTGATGGCATTAACTTCATTCTAAAATAATAAAACATAATTTAAAATAAATTGTATAAACATAATGTTGGTTAACCAATCAATAGATTAATATATGACTCACAGTGTGTCCTTGAAAGCTCTTGATTGGTTTGTCTGCATTCAACTTGCATACATGAATGCACTGGTCAGTGGAGCATGATGCAAATGATGTGTTAGTCTGCCAGTCAACATCAAGGGCTGGGGCCAAATGGAAGGAGAACTGTTGGGTACATTGACCAGTTGATGCATCCCAGATAATTGTTGTTTTATCCACCTACACAAATAGAAAAAATATTAGCATAAATGTGTATTCCAAGTATGTAAATATTATTCATAAGAAAATAAAAGTTATTAAAAATAAACTTCTACAATTGATATCAGTACATACTCCTGCACTCAAAATGTAGTTCCCTCGCTTGTTCCACTTTAATGCAAATATAGGTCCTTTGTGTTGACCAAGGGTGGATGCTAATGTGCCATCAGTTGTCCAAATTCTTGCATAGCCATCATATGATCCTGTTGCAAGTAGATTGCCATCACACTGTAAGTAAGAACATTGCTCATTCATCTATTAAACTATACATAAAGGCTCACATGCACAGGTGCATTCTTGTTGAAGAATTGCATGCATTTTTTTTTGGTGATGAAAAATGTTGCAAACACAAAGCAATAGAATACAAACAAAAATGGAACTTGTGGGGAGGCTTATTGCAAGTAGCTAAACATACATTCCAGTCCAGTGATGTGACATCTTTGTTACTGGGTACTTCAGCACCTCCTTTTTGAATGCAATGACGAAGTACTAACTGATTGGGAGTAGTTGCAGGATTGTCTGACATGTCCCATATTCTGAAAAAGAAGCATTCAACATAAAATTCAGTTTATAAAGGCTTTTTTAAAAGAAATAAATAAATATTGATGGACATCCAAAGGTTGCCTGGAAGAGATCGCTGTTAGCGATAAGGCCGCCCATTGAATTATTACAATTTTTAGTTTTTAAGTCAAAATGTTGTCTATATTTTGTTGTGATAATCAATAAAGAGTTATCTATCTATCTATCTATCTATTCCATACAGCACTATCTAGCCCCAAAGTAAGCTATACAAAGCTTGTGTTATGGGTACTAGATAACTGATATATTTAATACATTACATACTTAGATAGATAGATATTTTTTTATAATACTTAGAAAACACCCAGACCATTGGAACAAATTTATGCAGATCGTACACAAATTTGTTCCAAGGCGGGAATCAAACCCGCAACCTCTTGCGTCGCAGGCAGGCTCTCGCCGGCTGCGCCACAGAGGTCGTCATATTTTCAGATTTCTCACCTGGCAGTACTATCACCGGAGCCACTAGCCAGCAAGTCAGTACTGGGATTCCAAGCACAAATAAACACTTCTGATTCATGCCCTCGGAGAATGGTTGCTTTACTGGCCGGAATCTCTATAGATGTGTCTACCTCCATGTTCTCTGGAGGAGCAATTGATGTGGTTGTGATTGTAGTTGTACTGGTTGTTGGCGTAGTTGTGACAGATGTTGTAGTAGTACATGTTGTGGCCTGTACATACAATACAATAATAATTGTTGTTTTAGTTGACCCAAATAACACATTCATAAATTGAACAACAACAATATAATTATGTAACAACACTGTATGAGCTCTGATTTTCAAACTAAATCAAGTTTATAAAAATCTTTATAAGTAAGCCCTTAAGTAGTAAGAGCCCTAATATTAAAACTTACTTCCACCCCATTTTGTTCACTTCCAGAGCTTGGTTCTGCTTTAATTGCTTGTTTCTGAGCATTATGAGCATTTTGCCTCGCAGCTACAATGTCAGGGGTAACTGCATCTATGAGACTGAGACTTTCAGTTAAGCGTGTTTCAGTACCTGAAGTGAAACAATACATTTCAGTGCTTATGTTACATGAGTTAACAAGTATGTGAACAATTTTATGGAGCCCTACATCCTGGTTAATAATATTTACCATCTTCTCCAATTATAATTTCAGCTTCAGTGTACTGTAAACCTTTCTGTAGTATATTTAGTAATGCTGCAGGGGGTACAAGTGCTCCATTGATGTTGCTTTGCGAAATATGAGATTCTATGCCAAATGTGTATGCCGAATGGTGAAAACCTGAAATAGAGGTCTAGTTTTAAGCATCCATATCATTTGATGGATCATTAGTAGCCTTCCTCATGACACATTGCTAGTTAAATCGTTTCACAGTTGACTACCTACAAATATTGATCCTCAAGAAGTAGGTATTAGTTGCTGCAAATGCTGTAATAGTAGGTAACTCCAGTGGTGAAGACCCATTATTACACCTACTTAACATGCTTTACTCGGGGCAGTATGTTCAATAATAGGTAAGATACATTTTACATACTTTTCAGAAAAAAACTCAATTCACAGTTTGGTTATAATAAAGTTTCTGGGAACCTCTCACAGACAAAAGATAAATATCATTTTATGTAGCGCTATCTTTTTAGATTCTCACTGAATATTACTTAGAAATAGGTAGGTTTCTGAGAACTATGACCATGTAGTGACCAGCGTTCAATGAACTGTAAGCGTTTTGTAAATAGTCATACCTGACTCTTGCAAGTATCGGTATACAAGGAAATTTACTTCATCACTGGAAAAACTCATTGTTATCGCTCTCCTCTATTTATATCATAGAATTGCTTTTGCTCGGTTTTTTTACGACACAATACCAAAGAGAATGTAAATAAAAACGATACGATTACACACTACACTACACTACACCTAACCATTGATTCACCAATCCAATCATCATCATCATCACATCACCGAGACGGGTTTTTTTTTTTTTTTTTTTAATTTTGTGCTGGCTTGGATACAAAGTCCTTTCGCCAAGTCCGTTTTGTTTATCAGAGTTTTAAGTCACTTCATTCACTTTCCCCTAGGTTTGTATGTTTGTTTTGTTTAAACTTTCAAAGGTCAGTTTTTGCAATCGCATGAAACAAAAAAAAATCAATTTTAAAGAGTGTCCACTGTGTTGACCACATATTTTTAAAGAGATCCAAAAGGATCCAAAGATCTGCATTAGATAAAAGTTCTTGGAGACGGCGGGGAACGTCAGGGTTTATTTTCAGTAACTATGCTATCATCAGGAGTCTTTGCAGTGGAAAACATTGGCAATTCAGGATTATGTTGAAGGTCTGCATTTTCTTAACCGTAATGCTCACATTCTTTGGAGTTTACTATTTTATTCTTTGTAAATATGTGCAGGAGTTAGGCAATGACCAAATCTCATTCTATTTATTATTGTAACAAATTTCCTTTCATCAATATCTCTAATACTGTTATACCAAGGCTTTACAGGCAATTCTTTTTGAGTATGAAAATGCCACTGTCCTTTGACCTTACTAGTTTCTGTCCAGTACTCTTTCCATAGGTATCTCTCTTTTTTTCTCTTTGTATAGGACATGATAATCCGTAAATGGAACTCCTAGCTCCTCTGAGTGATCTTCATCTGCCTCTGAGTTTCCTGCTCTGTCCCCTATTTCATTGCCCTCAATATTGTTAAGAGATGGAATCCATTTAATTTTTACAGTTTTACAGAAGTTATATAATACAAGAAGTATGCATCTTATAGCTAACAATATATAATTTTGTTTATAGGAAAAATTTGGCCTTGATAATACAACAATACCTAATACATCAAACTTAATAATACACTTAAGCTATCTGATTGAATAAATGTTTCATCTGCTATGATGTTATGAATGTAATACACTGCATAATGCTTCCGGTGAAGTAATACTACAAAACAAGGCTTAGGAAAACTATTTATAGGTAATTGAGTTTAATTTATTTACATGAAATCTGTTTGTTCTAGGTGGACAATAAAAGCAAGCAATCGATATAGGACCCGCCTTTGTATCAAGAGATTGAATATCTTCATAAAATGGAATACTAATAATTTTATACTTAAGGCTATTTTTTATTATTATGACAATGTCACCATGTTCATTTTTTGCTTTTTTGTTGATACAGTTGTAACCTATAAAATTAAGGGGAGAGCTAGTGTTTTTTAAAAATGTTTCTTTTAATAAGCAAATATCTATAATTTTTTCTGATAATAGTGTTTTCAAAAGTGGTTTTTTATTCTTTACTCTTTGAATGTTGTGTTGAACAATTGTTAGATTATCCTTTAACATGGGTTGACAAGTTTTTTAGGAGAATCTCTCTTATTTTTGAGGAAGTCAACGGAGTACTCTCCGTAGAATTCCCCAGGAAGACAAGTGTCTTGATCATTACATTGATGATATTGTCATCAATTTGTGTGGATGCACCTATATTTTTAGTGGTTTCAGAGCAACTCTCTGGGGACTTTGGTTGATATATCTTATTGACTGGTGCTGTTTGCTTTTGTGGCTGCTGATATGCCTGTTGGGGCTGTTGGGTGACAGGAAGAGCTGGGAAGCTCTTGCTGTAATCTCTGATTACACTTGCATATGATTGTATATTAAGCTTCTGTTTTGCAATGCGCTGCATTTTTACTGGACACATTTTTGATATTGCTAGGTGAGCACCTCCACAATTACTGCATTTAATATTATCTTCGTTAGTACAGTCTTTGTATTGGTGTTCGCCTGAGCATACAGAGCAAACTTGCTTATTTTTACAAACCTTCGCAGTGTGGTTAAATTTCATGCAGCGATAACATTGCATAACAGGAGGCACATAGGTATTGACTGGCATTCTCCAATGGTCCAGGTAGACATATTGGGGAAGAATACCAGTTACAAATGTTACAGTTACCGTTTTTAAGGGTTCCATCTCCCCTTCTACCTTCTTCATAAAACGGCGCACCGCCACTATTTCATTTTCTCCCGAAAGTTTTCGAAAAAGCTCTTCATTGGAAAGCTCCGTAGAAACATGTTGAATTACTCCTACCTTTTCAACAAATGCTGATGGGATAAAAGCTTTTATTCCTATTTTTTCCAAAGCGTGTTCGTTGGACAGTAGGTCATTAGCGTCAGTAGCCTGTTTAAATACAATTTTTAATTTTTGAGCACTAGCACGGCTCATTTCGTATTGCCCTTTGATGTTTTTAGTTATTAGTTTCTGTACACTAATAGGGTCTTTGTTGCCTAGTTGCTCCTGTGGTGAAGTGCTCTCTAGGAACACTGCGAACTCAGTATGGTTCAATTTATCGGGATACAGCCTTTTATAGTTTGGCTTAATGAAAGGTTTATACTTAGCATCCATAATCGGTGCGTCATGCCTTATTGCAGATCTTGTTGCAGCCGCAGGTGCCTCAACAGGGACTGAAGAAAACTTTCGTTTCTTATTCTCTCGAGATACCTCCTTGAACCCAACATCATCTCCGTCACTTTCCGACTCCATCCTCACTCTGAAGCCACTTATTTCTGTTTTATTTGAAATAAATGAAATTTTATTTTAAAAAACCGCGCTCTTCAGACAGACAGAAATATAACCAGTGCTCAGCCGAGACGGGACACGGAGCAGTGTTGCCAATGAAAATTTTTAGGCGGCCGTGTAAAAAAAAAGCCAAGTTTTTAAGGAAATGACCAAAGGTAGGCCGTAGCGTAGCACTGCTTATTAAAAAGGAAAAAATAATAATTTACGTTTTTAAAAATAAAAACCTCAAAACAGCGACATTTGGGTAATGTTTGCAAATATTTTCTTTCTCTCCAATCTTAAATTTTTTGGTAAGTAAATTGAGGGTTAGGTGGTGGGTTCTCTGCAATCATGTTTGCTGTTGTTACTTTTCGACATTATAGTACCGTCCCTCTCGAATTGCCTCCTGTCAAACAATATTTGGGTGAGTGGGACGGCAATAAAGGTCAAATTTCATGCATCGGAGTAACTCTTCGTGCAAAACAACCAGTGAATTACTTTATTACCGTAGAATTTGCAAAAAGCCGTAGAATCTGCTACGGACACAAGGATGCGGCCGTAGGCCGTAGATTTTGTGATTATTTGGCCTGAAAGCCTTAGAACACGGCAATTGCCGTAGCATTGGCAACACTGAACGGAGATCAAAGAGATTGGGGACTTTCAATTTGGCGGGAATTGGAAGAGCGCGGTTTTTTAAAATAAAATTTCATTTATTTCAAATAAAACAGAAATAAGTGGCTTCAGAGTGAGGATGGAGTCGGAAAGTGACGGAGATGATGTTGGGTTCAAGGAGGTATCTCGAGAGAATAAGAAACGAAAGTTTTCTTCAGTCCCTGTTGAGGCACCTGCGGCTGCAACAAGATCTGCAATAAGGCATGACGCACCGATTATGGATGCTAAGTATAAACCTTTCATTAAGCCAAACTATAAAAGGCTGTATCCCGATAAATCGAACCATACTGAGTTTGCAGTGTTCCTAGAGAGCACTTCACCACAGGAGCAACTAGGCAACAAAGACCCTATTAGTGTACAGAAACTAATAACTAAAAACATCAAAGGGCAATACGAAATGAGCCGTGCTAGTGCTCAAAAATTAAAAATTGTATTTAAACAGGCTACTGACGCTAATGACCTACTGTCCAACGAACACGCTTTGGAAAAAATAGGAATAAAAGCTTTTATCCCATCAGCATTTGTTGAAAAGGTAGGAGTAATTCAACATTTTTCTACGGAGCTTTCCAATGAAGAGCTTTTTCGAAAACTTTCGGGAGAAAATGAAATAGTGGCGGTGCGCCGTTTTATGAAGAAGGTAGAAGGGGAGATGGAACCCTTAAAAACGGTAACTGTAACATTTGTAACTGGTATTCTTCCCCAATATGTCTACCTGGACCATTGGAGAATGCCAGTCAATACCTATGTGCCTCCTGTTATGCAATGTTATCGCTGCATGAAATTTAACCACACTGCGAAGGTTTGTAAAAATAAGCAAGTTTGCTCTGTATGCTCAGGCGAACACCAATACAAAGACTGTACTAATGAAGATAATATTAAATGCAGTAATTGTGGAGGTGCTCACCTAGCAATATCAAAAATGTGTCCAGTAAAAATGCAGCGCATTGCAAAACAGAAGCTTAATATACAATCATATGCTAGTGTAATCAGAGATTACAGCAAGAGCTTCCCAGCTCTTCCTGTCACCCAACAGCCCCAACAGGCATATCAGCAGCCACAAAAGCAAACAGCACCAGTCAATAAGATATATCAACCAAAGTCCCCAGAGAGTTGCTCTGAAACCACTAAAAATATAGGTGCATCCACACAAATTGATGACAATATCATCAATGTAATGATCAAGACACTCGTCTTCCTGGGGAATTCTATGGAGAGTACTCCGTTGACTTCCTCAAAAATAAGAGAGATTCTCCTAAAAAACTTGTCAACTCATGTTAAAGGATAATCTAACAATTGTTCAACACAACATTCAAAGAGTAAATAATAAAAAACCACTTTTGAAAACACTATTATCAGAAAATAATATAGATATTTGCTTATTAAAAGAAACATTTTTAAAAAACACTAGCTCTCCCCTTAATTTTATAGGTTACAACTGTATCAACAAAAAAGCAAAAAATGAACATGGTGGCATTGTCATAATAATAAAAAATAGCCTTAAGTATAAAATTATTAGTATTCCATTTTATGAAGATATTCAATCTCTTGATACAAGGGCGGGTCCTATATCGATTGCTTGCTTTTATTGTCCACCTAGAACAAACAGATTTTATGTAAATTAATTAAACTCAATTACCTATAAATAGTTTTCCTAAGCCTTGTTTTGTAGTATTACTTCACCGGAAGCATTATGCAGTGTATTACATTCATAACATCATAGCAGATGAAACATTTATTCAATCAGATAGCATAAGTGTATTATTAAGTTTGATGTATTAGGTATTGTTGTATTATCAAGGCCAAATTTTTCCTATAAACAAAATTATATATTGTTAGCTATAAGATGCATGCTTCTTGTATTATATAACTTCTGTAAAACTGTAAAAATTAAATGGATTCCATCTCTTAACAATATTGAGGGCAATGAAATAGGGGACAGAGCAGCAAACTCAGAGGCAGATGAAGATCACTCAGAGGAGCTAGGAGTTCCATTTACGGATTATCATGTCCTATACAAAGAGAAAAAGAGAGAGATAACTATGGAAAGAGTACTGGACAGAAACTAGTAAGGTCAAAGGACAGTGGTATTTTCATATTCAAAAAGAATTGCCTGTAAAGCCTTGGTATAACAGTATTAGAGATATTGATGAAAGGAAATTTGTTACAATAATAAACAGAATGAGATTTGGTCATTGCCTAACTCCTGCACATATTTACAAAGAATAAAATAGTAAACTCCAAAGAATGTGAGCATTACGGTTAAGAAAATGCAGACCTTCAACATATAATCCTGAATTGCCAATGTTTTCCACTGCAAAGACTCCTGATGACCCCTGACGTTCCCCGCCGTCTCCAAGAACTTTTATCTAATGCAGATCTTTGGATCCTTTTGGATCTCTTTAAAAATATGTCGTCAACACAGTGGACACTCTTTAAAATTGTTTTTTTTTTGTAAACATGCGATTGCAAAAACTGACCTTTGAAAGTTAAACAAAACATACAAACCTAGGGGAAAGTGAATGAAGTGACTTAGAACTCTGATAAACAAAACGGACTTGGCGAAAGGACTTTGTATCCAAGCCAGCACAAAATTAAAAAAAAAAAAAAAAAAAAATCAAAGAGATTGTACAACTACGAGAAGAGGCGGGACTTAGTGCAGAGCTAATGGGATCCATTTACATGGCACTTCAACACCAACGGAACGAATATGTAAATACGTCAAACAACAACACTTTTACCAACCTATCAGCCTAAATAGTGCTGCGCGATGGCCCTCGCTTTTATATCGATATCGAGCTTTTTTTTTGTAATCCATTTATTGACACCAACGATGGGCCATGTCACTGTTTATGAAAGGAAAAACCTTAAAAACAACGTATTTAACATAAGAAGCCTTTAGATAGCGCCATATTTGCAAACTTTGTCTATTTGTTTGAAAAAAATAATTCAAATATTTTCTTAAAATTTCTCCAATTTTTTTGTCTATTATATTTTGATAGATAGGTAGGTACATTGAGGTTTAGGTGGTGCGTTCTCTACAATCTTTTTTGCTGTTGTTACTTTTCGCCAATAAAAGTGCCGTTCCTCTTGAACTCCTGTCAAACAATATTTGGGTGAGTGGGACTGCACTATACGACGATCAAACGTAAATCGGAGTAACTCTTCAGACATACCAACCCGTAAATTAGCGTAAAATTTGCAAAAAAGCCGTAGAATCTGCGACGGCCACAAGGATACGGGGCTTAGGCCGTGGATTTCGTGATTGCCGTAGAACACGGCAATTGCCGTAGCACTGGCAGCACTGGCAGCACACTCCCTCCAAGTCCAGTCCAGTTCACTCACTGATCAGACAGTCAGCTCGTTCAATCCACTCCAGTTCACTCACTCCACTGTTTTCAGGGTTGCCAGATTTTTTGTGTTGATGTTGAGCGCGCCACGCGCCGCGCCGTTTAAACAACTGGCGCGGCTCGGCAAAGTTCGCACGATACATCACTTGTCGGTTTTTCGACACGGGTCAAAGGCGCGTGGCTTGGCTTGTGTTAATACGCGCCGTCTAAACACAAGCGGACAGCGTGGTTCAAGGGTTTTCTCTATTCCGTAGCGCGATGTGTTCAAGCCGCATCTCCACGGACGGCTCGGCTCGCGTAGGATCGTGCTACCGCGCGTAAACGGGCAGGCTTGCGTCCGAATTAAGCCGAGTCGCGCCTACACGGATGGTGCGGCGCGGCGCCGCTCGTGTTACAGCGCGTCGTTTAACCGCACCTTATGCGACATTCAAACCATTCAAATTCTTTGGGGACGACCAAATGAAATCTACTCATTCATTGTCTTTCATTCGGCATTTTTCATTCATTCTTTTATTCACATTCATTCCTTGAAATTTATCATTCATTCGTCAATGATTTCAAGTTACGTCAAAAGTGGTTGAAACTAATTTCTGTGATTATTGTGAAAATTAATCTCCGTTAAGAATTTAAGATAAAAGCAACGGTAAGATTTGCACTATCTGAGTATTTGGTGCATAACCAGTGTGTTAAGTGGCTTAGAACTTCTTTAAAATGCTTTGTCTTGTTTGGGTTTATGACGCCATTTTGTCGCGCCGGCTGATCATATGAATTATTATTTTACGATCAATTTCTGTGGGTAGGGCATGTTGTAATTACTTATTTATAGAACAGGTCTCCAGAGAACATTTTCACAATTACATACCTTGTTTATGTATTATACAAACTATTGGATGCTGTGAGTCCTAAATGTTGATTGATTTGTGTCGCACCCAAAAATGCCGAAATCGTTCCTGCATCCTGTTACGATACTATTGTAATAAATAAGTTCGCGCACGCAAGTAAATCCTATAACATTAAATCATATGTCGTAGGTACTCTTTAGAGGAGCCTAGATAATATTGCATACATTGTGCCATTTCAGCAGTAGATATTGATGCAGTACCTATCACTGCATGGCTATGCTTACCAATTTGAGAGTAATTACACTGTAATTTAGAACGAATTTTCATGTTCATATTTCCCAGTTCAATATGAAAATAACTACTATTTCTGAGTACATACAACAGTGATATGTGCTAGCACACCTTAGTTATTTTATTTCTTATCTTATCTTTGTTATTGTGTTTGTACCTACTAAGAAACAACAAAATAATGTATGTATTTATATTGTCCTGGGTAGATTGCTGAATGAATTGATGTAACTTTCATAGTTTGATTTTCCATTTGAACATCAATCAAAAATAATTGATACCATTCATTCACATATATTAGCATAAACCAATTCACCATTCTATTCCACATGTTTTTCTGTACTTATTTGTATTTTGTACCTATGTATTGCTGAAACGATTATATATAATATATTTTATTGCTCACTAAGCCCTGAAATGAAGCAATGCCTATACTAGTGAGCTGCTCCACTCTCTCATTTGTAGATCACTTGTATTTATACTTTGTTTATTTGCAGAAGAGGCAATGATTAATCATTTGTCAAAATAATGACTATATCAATGAAAGAACAAGACCTAATGCCCGGGGAGGTAATAACTTTTTCATGAGGCTTTACAGTGTTTGCATTTTTGTCCAGATTGTTCAATACTAATGTCATTTTCTTCAGATGGCCTTCCCCGAGGGCAAACTAAAGGCATTGGAAGAAAAGATATCACATCCTCGATGGGTGGTGCCGGTGTTGCCAGAGCAAGAGCTGGAGGCTCTGCTGGTTGCCAGCATAGAGCTGGCCATTAAAGGTTAGATCTTCTTTTTATTTAACTCCTCGCTGATGGACACCAAATGCTAGCCGAGAACCGGTTACAGAGGCATGGGCGTCCAGCTGTCTAATGAGTTGACAACATCAAAAATCACAAGTTGGAAATGGGTTAGAATGGCAGGAAACAGAAATACAGGAACATGGTAGACGACAAACTAAGGGAGGCCTAAACCCAGCTGTGGGTGAAGTCGGGCTGTGGATGATGTCTCACTGTGAAAAGAAGCTAATGTCTAAATTATTTTATCTACCCATTACATACCTACATAACTTAACATATGTTATTTATCAAGCATGTAAAGGTTTAATATTTAAAATATATAATATTTTGAACTTCCTGACATGCACAATTATTCAAACAGGTGAAGATGTGAACCATTTGGCATGTCAGCGTTTTTACAATGAGGCACTGACAATATCTTTTACAAAAATACTGACTGATGACGCTGTTTCATCTTGGAAGAATAACATACAAACATGTGTACGAAACAACTGTGAGAAGCTCGTCAGACTGTGTGCTATGAAAATGGATGATCCCAGATTCTTGAATTTACTTGCAATGGCCCTCAATCCTAACAACAAGTAAGTTTTTTAAATTAAAGTTTAATTTGTAAGAAAAAATAATTCATTGCATTCAACATTACTTCTACACTAATATTATAAAGAGGAATACTTTGTATGTATGTTTCGAATAGGCTCAAAAACTACTGGTCCGATTTCAAAAATTCTTTCACCATATGAAAGCTACATTATCCCTGAGTAACATAGCGAAGCTGGGACAGGCCGCTAGTAGTATATACGGAACTTGTGAATTCTAATAAGTATTTTTGAGCTGCTTTAGGGAAAAAGTAAATTAAAGCAACAATCATTTATTTTAGATTTCACCTTTTCAATGGATCACGCACTACAGAAGGTCTTCATACTACAATGTCTTCATCCTTAAATAACTCTCCTACTGGCCAGGGTTCCCAGGAGGAAGTATTTGCTAGGTCGCACGACCATCGCTCGCCAAGGGGATGGCTGGTCCATCTTGTTAATATGTAAGTGCAAAACCTTTTTCCGCTTAGGTACCTTGTATATTCATCTTGTGTTTTTAGCACTGGTGGTTTAGTAATGTTGACCATATCTTTCCTGACATAAGGCTGATTAAACTGTGAGAATAGTATAGGTTCTGGGCAAGGTTACTCCATCTAAATCACTTTCCCAGCCACTACAGTCAAAAATTTTGCCCAACGCTGTATAAATATAAATCCTACTACTATTATAAACGCGAAAGTTTGTATGCATGGATGTATGGATGGATGTTTGTTACTCTTTCACGCCGGAACAGCTGAATGGATCTGGATGAAACTTGGCAGATAGATTGATTATAGTCTGGAATAGCACATAGGCTACTTTTTATCCGAATACCGGGATTTAAATCTGCGCTGGTGAAACCGCGGGGCGCAACTAGTCATTTATAATCTAGCAAAGGCATGTGTTTTTATTGTATGTTTTATTCATCAGATTTGGTCAAAATGGTGGATTTGTCAGGTTGCGGGATAGATTTGAAGCTATAATGGGAGGTTTGAAGCCTGATCTTACTGCTTCCATTAATTCCATTGAAAAGGTCACCACTGATGTAATAGAAAAAGAATCTGAAGAAGAAAAGTCTGAGACTGTTGAGACTATTGAATGTGTTCCAGTGATTGCAGACAATGTTGATGTAAGTACTTGAGAAATTGTATTGATAGCTAATGAAATCTGTGTTTAGTGGATACAAAATTTTATAGATTTTTTTTACTGTGACAGAAATAGGTATATGGTATGTGGAGGTAGGTAAAATTTCCTCCAGGATTGGCCAGTCTCACATACAATTATTTACGGTTTCAGCTAACGCCATTGCGGCCTGAGCCATCATCAATGGAGCAATCTATGACAGGAGAATCGCGGGTGGCGGCAGTTTGGCAGCTTTTGCGACCACTAGGCTTGGTTCACGATCTTCTCACAACAAATACTGTGACCACCTACTTGGCGCCAGTGCTGGTAAGCCTTCGTTATTTTTCTGTATAATAAATATGCTATGGTATTTTCATCTCATTTTATGAGTTTATTCATTCCTTCTTGTCTTTAGGAATGCATACCAACATTGTTAGAAAGTTTAACAGATGAAGAGTTAAAAAGGGAAGCTCGAGGAAGTGAACAAAAGACTGATACTGTTTCTTGTTTGATCCGCGCGTGTAAATACGTGTCAGTAAAAACGCCTTGTCATCACAGCCTACTGAAATGTGAGCAATTTTTATTCCATTATAACAGGTTTTTTTATTCCAATTCTCATAATCTATGTGTAGTGGTTTTCATAGGTTTACTGTTCATTAAACCAGATTATTATGGATGCAGTCGTCGTCGTGAACTATAAGATGCAAATCATTATTATAATTTATTAATTATTCCTAAGCATCATGGTTTTTTCCTATAAACATTACATTGTTTACTTATTCATCATCCAGGCTAGCTAGCTATGTGTATATTATTATATTATGTGTGTTAAAAGTGTGTAAGTGTTAAAAATGAAATGAAGTTACAGGAATAATGTTTGATCTTAGGGGTTCATCTTGTACATTTGGCATTTGTATAACGAGCGGGTCAACGAACGGCGATTCACCATGAATCGGTCGCACACCCTGTAGCTGCCAAGGGGCGTGGCTTATTCCGCCTCTCGGCTCCTACATCGTCTGTGGCCGCATTCGATATCATCACAACGCTGCACCATCTGTGGTTCTACACTCTTTTGTGCTACCATACTTTAGTTTATGCTTATTATAGTTGTGTTTTTTTCTAATAACTGTAACACTAACCGCCGGTTTCTGAAAGCTCGATCAGCTAATCGGCTGTCAATTCACTTGCAATTTCAGCTTTTTTTTAAGCTTTGATCGAGCTGTCAGAAACCGGCGGTAAAAGTGTCTTTCCTAATTTGTAACAAAAATTATAATTTAAATCACTCTGTTTTTACACATTACATTTTCGTGCAGATAATGGTTCTGTAGGGTTCTAAGTAGTTATATTTTGATGCCACCAAATTGTGACTATATTTGCAGCTCTAGAAATGTTCCGGCTAAAGATGATTTTGCGATTGCTACAAATGTCGTCGTTCAATGGCAAAATGTCAGCCCTTCATGAAATCAATCAACTTATTGCTACCTTCTCTCAACAACCGAAGCCTGAGTGGCTTACGCCTGCTGTCATTACCGTAAGACACTAGAGACTAATAATACTTTATTTTTATGCTACAAGGAGAATAAATAAACAATGCTGGACAATCCACACAGCGCCATCTAGCCCCAAAGTAAGCTACTCAAAGCTTGTTATGGGTACTAGATGACTGATATATTTAATACATTATATACTTATCTATTCATTATACATAGAAAACACCCAGACCAACAGAACAAATTTTTGTTCCGAGGCGGGAATCGAACCCGCAACCTCTTGCGTCGCAGGCGGACTCTCGACCGCCACAGAGATCGTCAATGAATTTTCTAATTCTACCTGAAAGTTTGATCTCTGAGGCAACCTTTGACACTCAAAAGTAAAATTATTCTTTCAGAATTGGATTCGCGAAAATAATGTAGTTGACATCGTTCTACGTGATTCTCTCCACCAACCTCAGTATGTTGACCGATTGGAGAAAATGCTTCGGTTTATGATCAAGGAGAATTCACTCACACTAGATGATTTAGACGCGATATGGAAGGCACAGCATGGGAAACACGAGGCTATTGTCAAGAATCTTCATGATTTGCTGGCGAAACTAGCGTGGGACTTCACACCCGACCAACTGGATCATCTCTTTGACTGCTTCAAAGTGAGTGATCACAGCTTAGTCTATCATCCAACAGTTTAGAACACTAAATTGTTTCCTGTGAGTGTACCTAATTATTTTCCCTGCTTTCAGGCTAGTTGGGCTACATGTAATAAGAAACAAAGTGACAAACTTCTAGAAGTTATAAGGAGGCTTGCAGAAGACGACAAAGATGGCGTTATGGCAAACAAGGTAAGATAAATTAATCTGTATGGCTTGCGATCAACCATGCCTTAGGCTGGTGCCAGATATGTATGAACTTATGTGATCACTGAGCCGCACGCTTAGTGAGGCACGAGACAGTGAATTTATTTATTTATTTTGTGAGGCTCGAGAAAAACCCTTTCTCGAGCCTCACTAAGCGTGCGGCTCAGTGATCACGTAAGTTCATACATATCTGGCACCAGGGTTAGGATACCGAGTACATGCAACGCTTCGTTACAGGTGTTGGTGCTATTTTGGAATCTATCTCACTCAGAGGAAGCTTGTACAGAAATCGTGGACATGGCTTTGTCAAACTTAGTGAAGATTTTAGACTACAGTTGCAGTCAAGATCGCGATGCACAGAAAACTCTCTGGGTAGACAAGTGTGTTGAAGAATTGAAAGCTAGGGAAAAGTGGGCATTGCCTGCGCTGAAAATGTTGAGAGATATCTGCTGCTTGTACGAATCGGGCGGGAGCACGGGCGTGCGGCCGCATGTTACAAGACAAGAAGTCATAGATCGACTGCAAACTCAACATTCCCTCGTCATCCTTGTCACAGATTCCTTGACCTGCTATGTCGACGGAGTCCGTAATAAACAAGCAGGTAACTTTTGTCTATTAATGCTCTTTATGTTATATTTCCAATTAGTTGGTTTCATACACATTACGTTAATCTTGATTTCAGAGGAGGGTCCAATTGACTGGGATAACTGGCTACCTGATGGCAGATACCCGCACGCCGCACAAGTTCATGAACGACTGAGTTTTCTGAGGTTTCTGTTGAAGGATGGGCAGCTCTGGCTTTGCGCGGAACAGGTTTGTGGTGATGTCGAATAAATTCGACCCCTATACCTTTCTTCAAAAGAATTTGAGTTCTGAATTCATTGTAGGCAAAACAGATTTGGGTATGTCTTGCGGAACAACCAGCGCATATGAGTGACCGCGAAGCCTGCTTCCGGTGGTTCGCTAAACTGATGGGGGAAGAACCCGATTTGGATCCCAATGTCAATCTGCATTTCTTTCGGCGCAATATTATGACACTACCGCCGAATTTACTAACACACTCCGGTATCAAATGTTTCGAAAAGTGAGTAACAAATCCTTTTTCCTTTTTACAATATTCCTTAGGTTTCTGTCACGATTTTATATTGTTTTTGTTTGCAGATTTTTCAAGGCTGTTAATTCCAAAGAAGGAAAACTTAAAGCGAAAAGACGAAGTTTTCAACTCAATGACGCTGATCTCATAGGTTTAGATTATTTATGGAGGGTGAGTTTATACTTAATTATTATCGATACTCTCAAATGAGTATATTCTTGATAATTATGTTCATTTGTCAAGTGCATTTTTGTGAACTTTCTTCTCTGCGTGTCAAATAAAATTCAATTCTATTTGTCAGGTAATAACGGAGTGTGAAGATGAAATTTCTCTGCGCGGCATTGAGCTCCTGCGCGAGGTTTGCACTAGTCCGGGTCCGCAGCTATCGCCCGCGCATCATTACGAGACGTTTCTGACGCAATGCTTCGCGCGTATGCAACGGTTGCAAAAGGAAATGGAAATGCAGGAAGGTATACAACATTTTATCCAACTAGTTGCGCCCCGCGGTATCACCTGCGCAGATTTAAATCCCGGTATTCCCACGGGATAAAAAGTAGCCTATGTGCTATTCCAGACTTTAATCTATCTCTCTGCCAAGTTTCATCCAGATCCATTCAGCCGTTTCAGCGTGAAAGAGTAACAAACATCCATCCATCCTTACTTACAAACATTTGCGTTTATAATATTAGTCCATATACTACTTAGCGTAGGATATCATAAAAAGCACACACATTTATTTGATTGCTATTCTGTGGGTTCTCACCATAAAAACAATAATTGTTAAATGTTGTCATTAATTAAATATTCGCGTTATTCTTTTTGTTGCTTCAAAATTTTTGGAAACTGCAAATTCTATAACAGATTCCAAGAGTTTTGATGTTGATTATGATGTCCCTTTCATTCAACAAACAGAACCGCCAAGACTGTCAAGATGTTTTGGTGGCTGTTTCGGCAGTGGAAACTCCATCGATTAAAATGGACTAGGACTTGGTTATAGCCTATTTTTATTCTGCAAGCAAGTTATTGAAACTTGCTTTAAAAAGCTATGAATTGACCCTCTTTCGTTACCCCACCCCACGTCCAGTATTTGATTGACAATACATTTGCTGGCACACAATCTTGATATACTTGATTGATATACGTCACCAAGCAGGGACACCCACCTACGCATGTGGTACGACGAGTTTGTTTCATTTCATTCGATCATTACATATTTTCATATCGATCTTGGTGTGTAACCAAACAAAACTCTTCCACGTCATATCAAGAGGTCATGTTCTATTCCAGTGATTTGAAATTGCAACACATTTTCAGGAGGAACGGAAGGGTGCATAAGAATGTGTCGAGTTATTCGTGCCATACAAGAATACATAAACGAATGTGATCGAAGATTCTCTTCGGACAGACAAATACTGCCGGTGTACCGGTCAGCTCGTGGCAGGCAATGTGTCATTATAGTCAGGATGAACTTTCAGACTGGACAGAAGCAAATCGAAGATATTGAGCTCATCTCACACTCAAACGAGACGCTCCACTCTCTACGGCACATGATCCAAAGGAGGTAATAGAATAATAATTACATATCTTATTTTCATAAACGTAACATAATGCTGAAGTATTACTAATATTCTGCTACCGATTACAGGATAAAAAGCATCATAGAGAGCTCAACTAAAGTTGAAATGTTTATAAACAAATTAGAGTTGTACGCAAATGGGGAACAGCTGGAATCTAGTCAAGATAGAAAAATACTTTCGCAAATTCCTCTCCGTGATAAATCTGTGATTATTGCTAAGGTACATAAAAACGCTTCTTTTTTATATTTCGTAATTTGCGAATTGTTTTTATTGTAATTGAAACTTTGTAGGTGTATGATGGTCAAGTTTGTGGCAGCGGTGGGTGCGGGTCATCCAATGATACAAGCAGTGACTCTAGTACCTCAGCACCTCCATTATCTGCGGTGACAGAATACGCTTTGCCTGGTGTCGTAAGTATCGCACTTGCCTTATTAAGAGGCCCTTTCTCACAAAATCTACTTATAGGTACACTTGATACATGTTTTCCTAAGAGCCTGTCCAGATGGTGCGATTCACGCGCGTGTCCACTCGCACGTGAAACGCAAGCTTCTGGACGGGATGTATGTAGCTCTAGTATCTCGCCTACGCGCGAGTAGCCACGCGCTTGAAACGTGCCATCTAGACCAGCTCCAAGTCTTTGGAATTTCTTTAGATTTTTCCTAAATGTTTGGTTCTATTGAGTTTTTATGGTTTCAGCTTTTCGCACAAGGATCGTGGTATTTGCCATTTGTGTTGTTATTGGAACACATCGGAATAACGAAAGGGTATGATCAATTGACTGAAGCAGCTCATTTGCTTTCGCAAATATGCCCCCCTCACAAGCAAACTGTGGAGAGGCTAACAGAAGCTTTGCTGAGCAAAGAAGATGCTAAACTGAGAGATATGCTGTACGGACCGGAACCTCCAACTGTGGCTTACAACATGCAGGTAAGATAATTACGAAATAAAGCAAAAACCTTTTAACCCATTTATATTGGCTGTTCATGGATCGTTTTTATTGCGCAGGTACTATACAGCATTATAATGCCGGCGTTGGATTCGAAACTAGATAGGAATCGTAGCTTTCAGCTGGCTTGCGTAAAGAAAGCACCTCTTTTAGTAAAGTGCTTGTGTGATTCAGAATTCTTGCAAGGCGCCGCTCCTCATACTAGAAGGTAGGAATATCAGAAAGCTGCAAATATATCATTCAGTCATCACAGATACCCAGTTAAAGTTAGGGTCTTAAATGGTTGTTCCTTTTTGCAGGGTTTGCTATTTGGCTTTAGTAAGGTTGTCAAAATTAATACTATTTACACTAGGCCATTTGTACGACCATATTTCACCAACCATGGATGAAGATAACCAGGAATTTAGGTGTGTATCATCATGAAAGAAGCATTGAATTTAGTGAAAATAAAAGAAATGAGAAAATAAAAAGGTTGAACTTTCAGGTTGGACGTTTCAATACTGAGAGAAGCACTACAAACAGTGCCGAATCAGAGCTACGAGTTATTACTCAAAGGTGTTGCTGAATCTTTAGCGACAATTTTGGGCGAACAGGTAATTTCTACGCCGACTTCTAATTGCTATTGTTAGTATCTGACTCTACGAGCTTTTACCTTACTCAGTTATCTTCATGCATTAATGTTGATATTTTTGTAGGTTTTAGTTGATGCCCGTGAAACTGAGACGGCTTTGAACCGGTTTTGGCGCGTTCCCACCGCAAATACAGCTAGAGCTCTCTACACGCTTGCGTACACGGTGGCACAGCCAAATGAATACAACGGAATGATTCACCCGGACGATGTTGTATGTAAGTGTACTTTGAACCAACTACTGCCATTTCCGTTACTCAATTTTCAACTTTCTTGAATATGTTGGTTGTTTGATGACAGTGGTCCGAGAATGCATGGAAGTGGTAACAATATGCACGGCGCTAAGCGGCTGCCGGTTGGAGACGCTACTTCACGAGCCGTGGTGGCAAGAAACGGCGCTCTACTTGATGATCGATTGTAACAATGCTTCTGTAAGTCTCACACTTTCTACTCTTGGTGAATGATATCATCCAGAATAATCGTATTCTTCTGGATGACAGGTTAGCTATAGATTTATAAGAACTTAGTTGCGACGCTTTGCATTTTGACTACCTCTGTTGTGCATTTGTGCGGCAGCGGTCCTCTTGACAGCATACAGTTTCCTGCAACAGGACAAATATGTTGTTGGGATGTGCTAACATTATAATTTGTTTCTGACCTGTCTGTTATCCAGTAACGTTCCCAACGTGCGTGGATTGGGACGCAATGATATGTTATAGGCAATGGTTACCACTTAACATCAGTGGGCCATCTGCTTGTTCCATCAGGAAATATTATAAAAAAGGTATAGGTAACCAAAAAGAACGTTGAAAAACAGTGGATGGGATGTGTTTGTGCATACAAATTACTCGCACCATTACACCCCCATCCGGCGATTTTTCCCGACGTTCGCATGACGCGCACTACCTATATTTTTGTTATTGTATTTATGTTGCGTAGGTGCGAGTAGCGTCAGCCGAGCAAGTGCTGACGATGTGCGCGTGGGGCGGCGGCGGCGGCGCGCGGGCCGCGCTGAGGGCGCTGGGCGAAGCCGGCGCGGACTCGCCCGCCGCGGCCGGAGCCGGCGCCGGCGCCATCGCGGCCGGCGGCGCCCGCCTGCAGCGGCACGCGAGGAATGCGCAGCAGTTCCTACAGCTGCTGTGCCGGCTGGTCTCGCTGGCGGGGCCCACGTCGCGGACGCTCAACGATCTAGCGCTTGAAGTGAGTAGTTTATTACCAACCTGCCGTAAGTAGGTATGTTGCTACTAAGAACATCATTAAAGGAAGGTAGAAGGAAAGTGACGAAAGTAAGGCCAAGAATAAGTTACATCCTACTACTATTATTATGACGACCTCAGTGGTGCAGTGGGCGAGAGTCCGCCTGCGACGCAAGAGGTTGCGGGTTCGATTCCCGCCTCGGAACAAATTTGTGTACGATCTGCAGAAATTTGTTCCGTTGGTCTGGGTGTTTATTATGTATAATAAAAATATCTATCTATGTAAGTATATAATTTATTAAATATATCAGTCATCTAGTATCCATAACACAAGCTTTGAATAGCTTACTTTGGGGCTAGATAGTGCTGTGTGGATTGTCCAGCATTATTTATTATTATGATTATAAGATTAAATTTAAGATGAAAAAGAAGCATCTTGCTGGTTCTTCTTGGCTTGGTCGCATGGCATTGACACCTAGATGATTAATTATAATAATATTTATTACAAAAAAGGATAACAGTGGGATAATAAAATACAATATCTCGAAATAGCTTTGTATAACTATGTGAATAAATTAAACATTCATCTTGCTTGACATGTCAAAATGATGTGATGATTTTATTTTTACTGTAAAAGAAAAATTAGAGACTGAATTCAATGAAAAAATACTAGCGAATAAACACCTGGGTGTGCTAATTTACAGGTAGCGTGGCTTCGAGCTGTTAAAAAGGACCCAGAAACGCTAGATGACACGTTACTAGAGGGTCATATGAACCTTACAAAGGAGTTGTTTACTCACGTCGCCGCACAAGTCAAGTATCAGTATGGAGCGCATCCCGACCATAAGGACAGTGGATTGATAACAGTAAGTAATATGCACCATAAAGTTAAAATAGCACCACACTGGTTTCACTTTAATAAGTATTTTGCGGGATAAAATGACAGTAGGTATGTGTGTACGTACATGTACAATTGTATTAAGTTTCAACCTAATGAAATTAAACGTGATTGAACTTCCATGTCATCTGACGTTTTCAGGAAATTTTGACGGAATATCTATGGCCTTACTCATGGGCATGGTGCCGCATGGGATCAGATGGGGACTGCCTATCAAGTGGCAGTATTGCAGTAGAGTCGGAGCCGCCCGCGCCGCTGTGTCGGTCGCCCGGCTCGGCCGCGGCTGCGTCAGATCTAGTGCTGTCTCTGGTACACGGCTGTGTGCCGAACATGGCAGCTCTCGTCACTCTTATTGAGAAGATGTTTTATAGTGGTGAGTACAAGATTTGTAAAATACGTTACAGAGCAGGTGTTTGTGGTAGCCTCCCTCTTGCTTTAAGGGTCCGGTCGTTCTCCAATGTTTTTTTTCTTAAATTCCAATGACAGTGGTCTCATATGGTAAAAAGAAAAAGCAAGGAAGCCAGTTAGCAGGAATGCCAACTCAAAAACCAGCATGCCAAGGGAAGCGTTTGGATGTCCCTTAGTCAGCCCCTTTAGGCATATTCACGTATCTTGATTTATCAATCTGAGAGGATGTCTACCGTGCCGAGTACAATCACGAGCCTGTTTATTAACATTATACAGGGATTTACTGAATACTGTTTCTGATGTACATATTAACAATATTATTATAGAAAAGAGTGCATCACTCTCCGAATGGGAGTATATGCCTTGCGTGGGTCCCCGTCAGCCGGCCGGGCTAGTGGGACTGAAGAACGCCGGAGCCACTTGCTACATGAACTCGGTACTGCAGCAGTTGTATTGTGTGCCGGCAATACGAGACGTTCTACTTACTGTGCAAGGTAAGACAAGACCCACTCTATGTAGGCGGTCATACTATAGCTCGACCGCGCCGTAAACGTGACCCTCCCGATGGTATGCGGTACGCGAGGGCGGGGTGCGCTCTACTCTATAGTCTATAGTGGACAGATTAAATTGAATGAAAAAAATGCTTGTAATGATTTAGCTTCAAGTCTACTACTATGTTTTTTATGTCTGGATGTCTCAGTGTGCATGTCTCCAGCTTCCTCATATTGAAAATGTAATTTCTATAAATGCCAATATTTAAAGCATAATTAGTGCACTCATAGATTTGAATCATAATTTAGCTGCCAAATAAACAACGATGCTATAAGCTTATAATAGTGTGTAAGCTGGAGTAACATGTCTCCAGCTGCCTCAGTCAGTGTGGGCAAACGGCTAATGATAGAGATATATAGTAAACGCAAGGATTTAGTACCTACCTATTTAGTGCACCTGGTACCAAAAATTTCAGGTCTGTAGCTAGGAAACTCTTCGAGTTATAAGACTTCATAAACGTGTAAGCTGGAGTAACGGTACGTGAAAAAGCATATGCTCGTTCTCTGGAATGGCTGGAGCTAGCAGGTTGCTTTAAGTCTTCAGATTTAGTACCAAACGAATTAGCGAGGTACCAAATATTTGAAGTGTTTCTGTTCAAAACTCTATGAGTTACAAGCTTTTCCAGCTTTTTTTGTTTGTCCAGCTTGCACATGTTAGATCTCAGCAACCACAATAGGTACAGACTCGATTGATGTCTCTGAACCGAGCTATGAATTAGTGCACTCGGTACCAAAAATTTGGAATCTCTAGGACAAGCAGTTCTGTTGTAATCAGCAAAATAACATTTAACCGCCAAAAATTCAAAGCATTTCGACGCGACCATAAAAATGATGCGTTGCCGCTCTGAAGGTGATATTACGCTCTGCGGATTTGAACGTATTTTACCCGCGATAAGAGTCTTTTTTGTATGCACTCAGTCCTTTAAATTTCTGAAGGCATAATTATTATACCCTTCTCTTTCCGATGTGCGTTGAAGAGCGGGGCGTTGTATGTTGCCATATCTAATTAAATAGTTTGGTATGGTTTGACATTTTATATTTTTTTTTTTGATAAAATACACCAATTATATTGCAGAATTTGCAGGCAAGGCAGGGAGCGAGCAGCACGTCCGTCCGTCCGTATTTTGACAGTTTGACAGCCAATCTAATCTTGCTAGTGTCATGTCAAGTGAATCGTCATCAGACCTAAGTCAAGTCATTCGAATTTAAGAGGTTAAAATATACCAATTATATATATTGCAGAATTTGCAGGCAAGGCAGGGAGCGAGCAGCATGTCCGTCCGTCCGTATTTTGACAGTTTGACAGCCAATCTAATCTTGCTAGTGTCATGTCAAGTGAATCGTCATCAGACCTAAGTCAAGTCATTCAAATTTGAGAGGTTTTCGATTTGCAAAAACGAATCCTTCCTACCTATATAAACCAGTATTATGGTAGGTAGCAGTTAAATAAATAATTAGGTAAATTTAGATTTACGTAGGTACCTAATCATTTATTAGTTTTACTACTTAACTTCTCCTATGGGTACTGTGGTAGGTGTTAAAGAACTGGCGCTTTGAGTAGGTACCTATGTAGATACAGATACAACTCCGTTATTTTAACACTGCCAAAAAGGTAAAAAGAGGGGCTACCTACCAGTAAAAACGCACCTCTTGTATCTATGTATGTTTCTTCCGCATCGATTTGGACATCCGCATCGCACCAATAATGCAAATGTTCATGCGGATGTGACAAAAACAAAAAATAAAATAGACGCAACCAGTGACTGGCGCGTAGTATCACCTTCAGAGCGGCAACGCATCATTTTTGTGGTCGCGTCGAAATGCTTTGAATTTTTAGCGGTAAAATGTTATTTTGCTGATTACAACAGAACTGCTTGTCCTAGAGATTC
Source organism: Plemyria rubiginata (assembly GCA_963576535.1). Lineage (NCBI taxonomy): Eukaryota > Metazoa > Arthropoda > Insecta > Lepidoptera > Geometridae > Plemyria > Plemyria rubiginata. Next base: position 6,174,703 of record OY754908.1, on the reverse strand, counting down.
CAAATTTTTGGTACCGAGTGCACTAATTCATAGCTCGGTTCAGAGACATCAACCGAGTCTGTACCTATTGTGGTTGCTGAGCTCCAACATGTGCAAGCTGGACAAACAAAAAAAGCTGGAAAAGCTTGTAACTCATAGAGTTTTGAACAGAGAGACTTCAAATATTTGGTACCTCGCTAATTCGTTTGGTACTAAATCTGGAGACTTAAAGCAACCTGCTAGCTCCAGCCATTCCAGAGAACGAGCATATGCTTTTTCACGTATCGTTACTCCAGATTACACGTTGATAAAGTCTTATAACTCGAAGAGTTTCCTAGCTACAGACCTGAAATTTTTGGTACCAGGTGCACTAAATAGGTACTAAATCCTTGCGTTTACTATATATCTCTATCATTAGCCGTTTGCCCACACTGACTGAGGCAGCTGGAGACATGTTACTCCAGCTTACACACTATTATAAGCTTATAGCATCGTTGTTTATTTGGCAGCTAAATTATGATTCAAATCTATGAGTGCACTAATTATGCTTTAAATATTGGCATTTATAGAAATTACATTTTTAATATGAGGAAGCTGGAGACATGCACACGATGTCTCACACTTTTTCTCTGCAAATTAGATGTTAAGAAAGACATGTTTTATGATTTTTTTTTTGAAAATACAGTAAATGTTGCCGGTTTCTAGCCCATCACAGGCCCAATGGTAAATATTTATTTAAATTATTGAAACCTTGTCTTTATACTTGTGTAGACATAATAAAAATAAATAAATGGGTAAAATAAGTAAGCACTTGTTACCAGAAGTTATAATATCACAAGTGTCTATTATTTGTAGGAGCAGCTACTGATCCCGACGAAGATTTTTCTGGTGACCATCATCACCACCACCACGTCATAGAAAATAACATAGATGTAAGTACATACCCAAAGTGACATAGATATAAGCACATATATGAATCATTTGTTTGTAATAATAATATGACATACTAAATAATCTATGAGTCTTTGCTTCTTGTATTTCAGAATAATATCGACTACAATATTATGATTCTGAAGCAAGTCCAAGCCATATTTGCTCACTTACATTATAGCAAGTTACAGTATTACATTCCGAGAGGATTGTGGGCGCATTTCAAGTAAGATTTTATTACTTGTTGATGCATACTTATTTAACTCCTTTTCTGTTTCACTAAACATTTATAATTATTTTAGATTACAAGGAGAACCTGTAAATCTGCGGGAGCAGCAAGATGCTGTGGAGTTTTTTATGTCATTGGTTGAATCATTAGATGAAGCCCTGAAAACATTGAATCAGGATCAGCTCATGGCTAAAACTATGGGAGGGACTTACTCTGATCAGAAAATTTGTAAAGGATGCCCACACAGGTATTAAATCTTTTTATTTATTTTGTTTAGTTAGGTTAGTCAAATAATCTTAGGTAATTAATATATTTGATTTTTTTAGGTATTGCAAGGAAGAGCCTTTTAGCGTGGTGTCTCTAGATATAAGGAACCTTTCTCGATTGCAAGAATCTCTCGAAGCCTATGTACGAGGAGAGTTATTGGAAGGCCCCGATGCATATCACTGTGATAAGTGTAACAAAAAAGTATGTACTACAACAAATTGTTGCAATGTGCAATGTTACAATAAAGTCTACAGGACTATTTCATTAAATTGAACGTTTTGTTTTTAGGTGGTAACAGTAAAGCGCTTATGTCTCAATAAACTACCTCCAGTATTAGTGATACAGCTGAAACGATTCGAGTATGATTTTGAAAAAGTGTGCGCTATAAAGTTCAATGATTACTTTGAATTCCCGCGGGACCTTGATGTTGAACCTTACACAGGTACGATCTACCCAATAAGCTTTGTTATTTTTGCATTCAACAATGACAAAGCTGCACCAATCGATTGCCCCTTGATTGAAAAATTGCAGCGTGTATTTTCTCTTAAAGCAATTATTTGCAACCGTACCATAACGTACCATTAGCTCCAGCCTGCTGTATTCTACACTTATTCACAAAAGCGCTTGAAATAGTATTAAAATCCTATCTTGCTCCTTAACTACCATTGAATGAAGAAGTTCTACAATAATCCTATATTTTTCAGCATGGGGCCTAGCTCGGGCCGAAGGCGATGCGTCGTTATGGGAAGGCGGAGAAGAAGGCACAAGAGAGACGCATTACCAACTCAGCGGCATCGTCGTACATTCGGGGCAGGCATCGGGGGGACATTACTACTCCTATGTTTTACTAAGGTAATCTCCATTTAGTAACTACCTATACATAACAGAATACTATGCTAAATGTGATATGTGCCAAATTTTATGTCGGAGTGTGCCTATGAAGACTAATTTACTTATATCTTGAATACAAATGAAAATGCCTGAGGAGGGTCTACTGGTTATAGAAATTAGAGACTGCCTTTGTTTTTATTATAAACTAGTTGCGCCCCGCGGTTTCACCCGCGCAGATTTAAATCCCGGTATTCCCACGGGATAAAAAGTAAAATAAAAAAAAGTATTCCAGACTACAAGTTATCTCTTTGCCAAGTTTCATCCAGTTCCATTCAGCCGTTACGGCGTGAAAGAGTAAGAAACATCCATCATCCATCCATACTTACAAACTTTCGCGTTTATAATATGAGTAGGAAGTAGGATAAGTATGTCAAATACAACGATCACATGTTTTCAGGGACAATGGCAGTGATACGGGCCGCTGGGTTAAACTCGACGACGGCGATGTATCAGAGTGCGGCATGCACGATGATGAAGAGATGAAGGTGCAATGCTTCGGCGGCGAATACATGGGCGAGGTGAGGATATCCTTCCCAAAAGAATTAATTCATTTAAAGTTTTTGGCCGCTGCGTTATATAATAATATTAAATAATAAGCCAAGCGTGCATCCTGTTATTAGCACAGCAATATGTCCAACAGTCGAAAGGTTATATTTAACCTGAGTTAGACTCATTACTCCATATAGTGTTGATAAAATGTTTTTTCTGAAGAAGAATCTGGGCTTACGAGTCTACTTTTGAGGCGTGGTAATGTCTTATCTGGTTTTAGGTATTTGATCCAATGCTGAAGAGGGTGACATACAAACGTCAGAAGAGATGGTGGAACGCGTATATGCTGTTCTACACAAGACGGGACACTATCTCTGTCGACACATATGATATTGAAACATCAATGAAGAGCCTGTGTTTAAAGTACGTTTAAAAGAAAACATTAAGCGCTTTAAAGCAATGGCGTTCCGCGAACGTTTTTTCAATGATCAGACAATAGCTCGCCACGATTCAGTAGCAGGTTGGCGTTCTCTAAATATTGTACGTCGAGGGCGTAAGGCCCGCCTCACTTCAATCAATCAGTCGTTTTGATATAATCATTTTCACACAATACACAGCAGCGGCTACGTTTTGCGGAAACACGTTCGTGAAGCTCCAGTTAAAAATATCGTGGAAAGTTGTTACTTGTATTTATAAATTTTTCAATTTTATTTGCAGAGAAAGCGCCATTCCCAAACCGATCTGGCAATCGGTGCGACGTGGAAATATAGCATTTTCTCACAATCAGGACCAATTCAGTCTTGAACATTTCAACTTCATGAAGAAACTTTGTTGTATGCGTTTACCATTGCTACACGGACCGCAAGGCAGCTATGTATGTGTTTTTCAGTAAACTTTCTATTTATTTTAAGGTAAATCAACAGCACAAAAAACAGAAAAGAGAACAATCACTAGGCCAATAATAGGTTTTCACAAATAGAAAAGAAAAACCTACAAGAATACCGGCAGTCAATCAATTTGTCTTAGACTATATATTATACATTTATTTTTTGTTTCTAGGGCTCAGAACACGAAGAGATATCAATGTTAACAGTGCAACTAGCTACAAGATTCCTGTTCTCGGTCGGTTTTCGTACGAAGAAAACGTTGCGTGGTCCGGCTTCGGATTGGTAATACTTTAAAAATGTTAACACATTGAAATTATAAAACGAAATAATGTAGATACACTGTTAATCTCAATGTTTGTTATAGGCACGAAATAATCTGCCAGCATTTACGGTGCTCTCAGGCTGTAAGAGCTTGGTTCGCCACAGACCTATTCCTCCACTCTCACAGGTAAAAAACCATGTGACTAACCTACTTAACTAAACTCTTTGGTCATTGTGTTAATTTTTCAAGTGAGATAACCATTCAATTATTTTCAGGTTGTGTGACTATCTTCTATCTTGCCCCTCCGCTGAAGTACGTATTGTGTTCATGAAAACTATTGTCTTCTTGGCACACTACTCGCTGAATGACCAACCAGGTAAGAAAAAAATACATGTATATTATATTTTGATGATGAAATAAGTTAAACTTTGCTGGGCTTAGCGTATTTTGCCGCCCACCCACTGTTATTGTTGTTTGCTAAAACAACTTCTTGTGTAATTCGCAGTGTCAAGTGGTTTCGGTTCATGGTGCACCAAGGAAGAAGCCACCACGCTATCTGACCAAGTGCTGTGCAGCGTGAGAGCGTTGGCCGCGCCGCCGCATGCCGACTCGCACGCCCACAGACATTTACCGTTGCTATTCAACCTGTTTTATACGTACGCCTCGCTTGGACTGGCCGAAAAGCATCAGCTGTTACGGGTTAGTATTTTTTCCATAAGTCGTTCATGAGCAACAACTCTGTGATTTTGTAGCTAGTAGGTAATCTGTGATTATCTATAAATAATTTGTTTGACTACTAGTATTAATGTTTTGTCTACATTTGATGGTTTGTTTGTTTGAGTGTTTGTATTGAATAGTCTCCGAAACTACTGGGACGAATGTCTACCCGTGCGAAGCTAGGGCTGTCCGCTAGTAAAACATATTCTACTTTGATTTTCCCTGACAGGTGCGTGTGCTGGATGGAAGCGATATGTAGTTTACTCAGAAATTTAGTAAAATATGGTTTTCATTTACAGCTCAAAATTTTGGACATCCTTCTCACGATCTGCATGGACGATTCATCTGGACTAAGCTCTGTCGGTAAATACCAGTACCCGGAATCTGCCAAAATTCATCAAGTAAGTTTATATAAAATAGAAGAACAAAAGATGTAAAATAAAGACAGGAAGAATGAAAGAAAAATGGTTTGGTTGAAAAAGAAGAAAAATTATTGTGGGAAAGAATACATGAGAATGAACGAAATAAAATGTTTGTGCCCGAATGCAGCATCCACACGTTATCTTAGAACTCCACAAACGACTTTAAAAAAAGTTCGCTTCATGACATAGGAATGGCCCTATATTTTAAGACAATTGCAAAATAAATGGTAATTATTCTGTGGTCTTGTGATACGTGATATTGTGTATCAGGTTATTTGCGTGCTCGTACGGTGTTGCGACACAAGTGCCCGCAATGTGTCTGCGACTGCGGCGGACGGCACAGCGCCGCTGCCCAACCCATTCAACGACCCGCCTCCGCTGCACACCGCGGCTTGCGTATCCACGCATCGTCCGCTACTCTCCTCGACGGCTATCGACGTGCTTTACAATCGCGCGGGGTAAGTTACGTGCTAGACGTCGAGTTAGATTGGACAGGTAGTATCAACTAAACTATCTGAGCTCAATGAATTTATACTTAAGCGTGTATCCTGAAACAACGCTCTAGTCTGAATCATAATCTTGAACATTTTTAGAGGTTTTAGAATACTGACCGTGAAAAACCAGGTCGGCACCTCTTACATGATGTGGAAATGATCTAATATTCACTTCCTGTCGTGTCACTAGTTTGTTTCGAAACAGTGTGGTGAAAACATTTTAAGTGCGCCATAAGAGGCTTCTTTCGAGCACTTGACACATATTATAGAACGCTAATACGTCTATAATATGTGTCAAGTTCTAACGTTCTACAACATGCTGGTTTCGTCAAAAAGTCATTGGTGCACGACCGGTTCACTTTGTATTTGATTGCAGAGGATACATGAAGAAATTAACAGAGGAATGCTGCGGTTGCGACGAAGCCATTCGCCTGCTGCAATTCATGTGTTGGGAGAACGCGGGATGGTCGCGGATCGCGCTAGCGGAGCTTCTGTGGCAAATGGCGTACGCCTACTGCCACGAGCTACGGAGACACTCGGACACACTGACCGCGATCCTTCTAATGGAAGACAGTTGGCAGAACCACCGAATTCATAACGTTATTAAGGTATTTACTGATTCTTCGTTTTGGCCAGAGGTCATTTAAAGTAATAGGTCGCTTCATTTAGAGAGAACGCTTGAAGAAAGTGAAGGGGGTAGTGTAGCTAACTTGTGCGGGAGTTGAATCCGTAGGTAGCGCATGGTGTGTATGTATTGTATTGTATAGTATATGTAAGCTATCGTTGCAGGGCGTGTCGGAGGAGCGGCCCGGCCTGCTGGAGACGGCGTCGCGCGCGCGCTCGCACTACCAGAAGCGCGCGTACGCGTGCGTGAAGCTGGTGGTGAGCGTGATGTGCCGCGCGCCGGCCGCCGTGCGCGCCGTGCACGCGCAGCACGACGCGCGCCGCCGCTGGAGGCAGCTGCTCGCCTGGCTGCAGGACGAACTCGACAGGGTGAGTGCTACATATATGATATATTACATATCACGCGCTAGCCCGCGTCGCCTCGAGCAAATACCATCACATGGCGCGCAGGCCCAAGCTGGCATGGCGCGGCGGTGCTATCGCGCACCGTGTGAAGCCAGCTTAATTATTACTAACTACTTACTTACTTTTCAGTATCATCTGCCTACCTACATAAGTTGCTTATAAAATGTAGATTCGATTTGGTATATGCACAATGTATATTATCTAAATATATATAATTCAAAGGTGACTGACTGACTAACATAGTGATCTATCAACGCACAGCCCAAACCACTGGATGGATCGAGCTGCAATTTGGCATGCAGGTAGATGTTATGACGTAGGCATCCGCTAAGAAAGCATTTTGATCAATTCTACCCCCAAGGGGATAAAATAGGGGATGAAAGTTTGTATGAAACTTTGATTTCCTTGGCGCGAGCAAAGCCGCGGGTTCAGCTAGTATAGTTTATATTAGACAATAAGAAAACTGTGAATCTAAGAATGAATAAATAAATGAATAAATAGATAAATAAAATTAGAAAAATATAATATCCTATTTTTAAGTCTGTGTAAACTGCTATTGACCACAACTTAACGGATTGGAATTTTACATAACTACATTCAGTGATTTTATATAATTAAAATGTTGAATTGTGCGAGCGAGATAGCGGCGCACCGTATGCTGCCCCTTAAGAGTCGGTTCACATTGGGCGTAACTTCGTTTTGCTACATTATTACGGATGATTTACGCTCGACGTACTAACGCATTATCGGTTAAGTGTAAAAGGTTGAACGTTTTCTCAGATAATTGTCTGTACTTGCGTTATGCGACCGATAATACGCGACGCATCTTCCGTCAGATGTGAACCGACCCTAAAGGGTCAGCACGCGCGTGGGACAGGTTTGCCAGAGCGAGTGAATTATTTACACTACACCGCACACCCTAGCGACTTTTCCCAATCTGCACTGCACACGCTAGCGACTGTAGCAAAGGGCCCCTAATTACTAATGAATTTCACTTTAGATAGATAGAAAATACTTTATTGCATACAACATGAAGATGTTACACAGAAACAAATTTAAAACTATAAGTACAATAGGCGGTATTAACCAGGGATCTCTACCAGACAACCTTCGGTTGATTTAGAAATAATACATAAAATGATGTTATTACGGTTTCTCCACAGTATGGCCCCACCGGCTACGGATCTTACGGATCATGGTCACCGCCTGGGACTTCAAACGAAACTTCCAGTGGATATTTCCTAGAGCGCAGCAATTCAGCTAGAAAAACGCTAGAAAAGTAAGTTTTGATATCTCAACTTTATTTTCTTGCTATAATGGTAAAAGTAGAACAAAGTTTCGTGGTCTGGTGTATTGGATTATTCTTCTAAAGTAATTCCATGCTACTGACTTGTCACATTAATTCTCAGTTTTTTTTTACAAATGGATATCAGCCTACAAAATCACTTAGCACCGAGAGTCAAGTAGTCACCGAGAGACACTGGCGGTCTGACGTTAAAATCAGCTGCTCATATTTATTTTAGTTTTTATTAATGTTTTAGCGTGAATTTCTAATGTATTAACCAGTGTAACAGTTTTAAATAGTATAAAATAGTTTGTGTAATTTTTTGTGAACTATTTGGACAAGTAAAAATACCTAAAAAGCATCCTGTGAACTTTGACAACGAAACGAATGGCGATTTGTTGCTGGCTGTTTGCGGATCCCTGCCTGTGAACTGTGATAGTTCTACTGCGTTGACTCCTGTTGAGGCTGGCGATAAACCTGGGGAGTATTGTGTTTAATTTTATTCACATCTAATAACCAAAAACACAACACCAAATTCAAACTTGCTCGCCGGTCGGTATATAACCGTCTGATGAGTCACGTCACAACACAAAACACAGGCACCGTTTATTCTCTTTCAGCTTGACAATTTCAGTGGAAGCTCGAATTGATGACAAAACATTTGCCTCACACAGTTTTATACTACACCTAGGTACAAAAAACACAAAGGCAAATTAGCCTACTAACAAAACCTACATAGTCACACTAGCCCCTTACTAGTAGGTACCTATCTATCCTCAGAATTGACAAAGTAACAAACAGTATACAACAACTACCTACCTATCAAATATTAGAATCATTTACTACTTGTACAATGTTCATAGGTACTGAAATTAAAAATAATATCTACCTATGATCCAATACATCTTGTTTTTATTTTATTTTTACTAATCTTCTAGTGCTAATTTATTTTATTTGCAAAAATCTATGTCCCTGTCTTGCAACTTGTGTTACATTATAGTATTATTCCCTATATTATTAATATAATTAGTAAGAGAAGTAGCATTTTTATTGTATTTCTGAGAAATTGTAACTATATTTTGACTTGTATTTCCATTTCTTAATCAGTCTAAACACACATTTGTAACCAACTATCTCATATACTCACTTGCTAACCCCTGTGTTTCAGGCTACAAACATGACCATGACTCGGAAGGCACGTGACCTTGAGGCACGACTGAAGGCTGTTACAGCGGAACTCAAAGTGTCAACTAAGGTTCAAGAGCAGCTACTGCAAGAACGGGATGAGAGTGAGGCTGAAATGCTAAGGATTCTGGGCCAGAATAAAACTCTCAAGAAGCAATTAGCCGAGCTAGCCACCCAGTATGAAGACACTCGTGACGAAATGGAAAGCCTGCAGTCAAGGCTTGAATGTATGCAGCAGTGTCATGAGACTTACGAATTAGCTATGCAAAAAATCCAGGACTTAAAGCAGGAGTTATATGAGTGTAGACTAAGAAATGAACAAAATGAATCAGTGCATGTGTCAACTTCAAATGACTATAGTAGTCTGGACCTTCATACAGAACTGGTTAACGGTGACCCAAACTACTCTTTAGTAGACTTGAATACACCTAAGTGCCAAGGTGTATATCCATTCATAAAAGGGAGTAACAAACTAAAAAAATATGTAAAATTAAGTAACTTCATAAAAAAATCTGAGAAAAAAATTAAAAGACAAAAAAATGTATTTAGTCAGGCAAAGCTTTGCAAAGATAAATGTAAATTAAATGAAGAACTGAACTCCTGCTATGAATTACTAGGGCGAAGTTCAGTTGAGCAAGAAAATATGTCTGCAAAGATTATGCAGTTAGAAAGGTCACTTCATGACATTACAGATAAATATAAGAAAGCTGAACAAAATATGTCAGAATTAGTTAATGATGACAGTACATATGTACAAGTATGTAATAGTAGCACACAGACAGACCCAGCCATGTATGAACAGCAGGTCTCTGGCACAGCATTGGTTATGGAACGGGTGATTGAACAGGTGGCATCACCTTCACCACTTGTTCCGATGATAGGTGCTGTGCCCACTGAGCCTGTTGCAGTAAGTATAACACAGTCTCTTGTTAGACTAGACAGTTCTTGTTCAAATACCTTGAAGACTGTCATATACTCGGACAAGATAGGAATAGGGATGGGACTGTTACTTAGCAATGAACTAGGTCAGGTAGTAACTAACAACTGCCACCCAGATGCTCCAATTAGCTATTTCATAAAAAGCATCAATAGTGACAGATGCCTTGACAAAGACACAACTTTGATTATGCAGTTAGGTGAAAGCACTGGAATCAAGCACTCAGAATTAATTCAGCTGGTGGAAGTTTTGTTAGAAAAGTTAGAATTAGGACTAGGAAAACTAATTTTATGTGCATTCCCTTATTCTAACTCTCTGAGTGCACTAGAAAATAAGAATATTTTTAAACTAAATTTAATATTATACAACTTGACATGTCGTCATAGTGACATTTTGTTTTTTGACACTAATAACTTTATTAGTAATTTTATATTGACTAGAAGTACTATGTCCTTGTGTAAATATAGTAAAATAACTATTGCTAAATTGTTAGCATTTAATATTTTTGATCCTGTTATATGTACTATAACACAGTCCATAGACAAGCCCACAGTTAGTAGTAGTACTAACAAGGGCCAACAAGCAGTAGGGCATATTGCCCAACATTTAAACTAGTCGTTTCGACAATGGGGAAGCCTGGCACTTTACATGTCGCACACCAAAATATTCAAGGCCTTCCCAGCAAAGTATTAGAATTAGAATTATTTTTAAAATTTTTCAATGTAGATATCATGTGTATTACAGAACACTGGATATTAGAACTAGAGTTGCTCCCTTTTTATAATAATTTCAGTGTTGTGAGCTCTTTTAGACGCAAGAACGCTATACATGGCGGTTCTTTAATTATTGTAAATAACAATTTGAAATGCAGGGAGCGTAAAGATATTGCTAATCTCAGTATTGAGAGGACTGTTGAGCTGTCGTGTGTGGAGCTGGAGCGGCACATCGTTGTGAGTGTATACCGTCCCCCAGGCGCAGACTTCACGTTGTATGAATCCATTATGGAGGAAGTATTACTTAAAATGTCTGATAGTAATAAAACTTTGATAGTCTGTGGTGATTTTAATATAGACATTCCGGTTCATCCACTCTCTGAGAGATTTTTAAATTTGTTTAAATGTTTTGATCTACACTTCTTGTTTAAAGACCCAACTAGAGTGACACTAACATCTGCCACCTGTCTAGACAACATTTTTTGCACTCAAGCTCCAATCTGTAAGTCCGTAGTTAAGCATTTTAGTTCCGATCATTACGGCCATAGCGCTAGGTTTGCTTATAGAGTATCAAATAGAGACGAGATCTACACCTATCGGCCTATCACAGATAGCCGTACTAAAAAGTTCCAGAGCAATGTTGACCTGAGGGTGTCCCTTTTGCCATGCTTGACCGACCCAAATGATCTTTTTATGAAATTGTCAAATTTAATAAATGAAGAACTTAAAGATACTTTTAAACTCAAAACATGTAAAGCTAGTGCAAGTGTCAAGTTTGCTGACTGGGCAACTCCAGGTATTTACAAAAGTAGAAATAAACTATATGACCTATATGCTGCTAGGGAGTCAATGCTGAATGACCCAACGTTTATTTTACAGACAAAAATCTACTCAAAAATTTTCAAAAAAGTATGTCACGCGGCAAAATCATTGCATATAAGAAATAAAATTGAAAAATCTACAAATAAAATTAAAGCAACCTGGAAGGTAATAAATAACGAAACAGGAAAATCAAAGATCGGCAATAGACAGATTAAATTAAAAATAAACAATAATGTTTTAACTAAAAATATTGAAGTCGCCAACGCGTTTGATAGTTTTTTCTCCAGCATACCAAAAGTTGTCACTTCATCCTTACATTCCTCAGCTGCTGAAGCGACAACGCTATTAGAGTCAAGCGTTCAAAAATGTAAAAATATCTTCAGTTTTAAATATGTTAATCCTGATAATATTGTGAAAACTTTTAAATCTTTAAATATTAAAAATACTGAAGATCTATGGGGAATGTCAACCAAAGTATTAGGCGCTATCATAACTGATATTGCACCTTGTTTAGCATACATTTTTAATAGATGTGTTGATGAGGGTGTTTTCCCAGATTTAATGAAGCACAGTAAACTCATTCCCCTGTACAAGTCCGGAAATGAACAAGATCCTGCTAACTACAGGCCTATATCGGTACTGCCTACGTTGAGTAAAATTTTTGAAAAAGTTGTTCTTAATCAGTTAACATCACATTTTAATGTCAACGGCATACTTCATAGTCATCAGTTTGGATTCACTAAAGGTCGTTCAACGACTGATGCCGGCTCGTCGCTCCTAAAGCACATATATGATGCTTGGGAACACTCACAAGATGCGATTGGGGTATTCTGCGATCTGTCCAAAGCTTTTGACTGTGTAAGTCATGCCACCTTATTATCTAAACTTAAACACTATGGCATCCAAAATCGGGCAATTGATCTTATACAGTCCTACCTAACCAATAGAGTCCAAAAAGTTGATGTTGGCGGTGAGAGGTCTTCCGGATCGGTCATTGATATAGGGGTGCCACAGGGTTCTATACTGGGTCCCTTCTTATTTTTAGTTTATGTAAATGACCTTCCACTTTTTGTTAAAAATTTGTGTGAAATTGTTCTATTCGCTGACGATACCTCTTTAATTTTTAAAATCGACAGATTGAAGGCTAACTTCGATGACGTTAATGCATCTCTGTCGCAAGTACTTAACTGGTTTACTGTAAATAATCTTTTGCTCAATGCTGGGAAAACTAAATGCATAAAATTTACTTTGCCAAATGTGGTTCAGCGACCAACCAGTATCAAATTAAATGGAGAGTCACTTACCCCTGTCAATTCTACAATTTTTTTAGGACTTACTATTGATGCAAAATTGCAGTGGGGTCCTCACATAAAATCACTTGCTGGTAGACTAAGTTCGGCTGCATACGCAGTTCGCACTATAAGATGGCTTACAGATGAGGCTACAGCTAGGCTGGTATATTTTAGTTACTTCCACAGTGTAATGTCCTATGGTATCTTGCTATGGGGTAGAGCTGCTGATATACAAAGTATATTTGTACTTCAAAAACGGGCGATACGTGCCATTTATAAAATGAAACCACGTGACTCATTGAGGGAGCGTTTTAAGGAAATTAATATTCTCACAGTAACTTCACAGTATATTTTTGAAAATTTATTGTACACTCATAAACACATAGGTAGCTTTAAGAAAAAGAGTGACGCACATAACGTTAACACTAGAAATAAAAATAAATTATGCATTCCGAAATTTCGATTACAAAAGGTAAATGGCTCGTTCATGGGGAACGGTATACGCTTCTATAATAAACTTCCAGAAAGTGTCACTGGGCTTCCTATTAAAAAATTTAAAGTGTACATTAAGAATTATCTGATAAGGAAAGCTTACTATACTATAGATAGTTATATTAATGATAAAAGTGCGTGGCCTGATGTCCCGGTCGCTCTGCCCATCGACGGCTAACATATCTGCAATGTCTTTACTATTATGTTATTTAAAAAAAGATTTTTTATTTTTTTCTCCATTGTTGTTTGACTATACTATCAATTTATGAATCTGTTTACTTTTCCATTTCTGTTAGATTACTTTGTATTATATAGCTTCAATAGTGTAGGTATTTTATTACATTGTAACGAGGATCATATAAAAGAGCGATAGATACCAAGCCGAGTTTGTTGCCTGTTCTTCTCGGTGTTGGTCGCGTGGAACTGGCACTAGAGTCACCTAGTTTTAAGACGGTTCAAGATGGTCCTTGTGATTTTACTGAATAAACATATTTTGACTTTGACTTTGACTTTGAAGTGTCACTGCTTACAAGCATGAACCAATATTTTGGATCAAGTATTCAAATGTATTCAAAGCCTATGCTGTTTGGCTGGGTGATCTTTTTTTATACTACTACTGATGGAACAAGCAGATGGCCCACCTACCTGATGTCAAATGGCATTGCCTCACAAAACACGCACAATAGGAAAGTGCCCTATGATGCATTGCTCTGCGTCCATCAACTTGAGGCATACAGATGTTATGCCTCATGTGCCTGTAATGATTTAATTAAATGACTTTTGTCACCTGCAGGGCCTATCAGCTGTGTCCGGAGGACGACGACGAGGAGGAGGAAGACGAGGAGACGGGCCGCGAGCGCGAGGCTGGCGACGCGGGCGAGGCGGGCTCGCGCGACGACAGCGGTGCCGAGGACGAAGCGGAGTGTCCCCCGCGCCGCCTGCCGCCCCCCGCCGCGCCCGACCCCGCGCCCGCGCTCTGAGCTGACAACGTAGCGCGACACGTAAGCACTATGCACTGTTTATATCTGAGAGGACGAGGCCGAGTGCACCCCGCGCCGCCTGCCGCCCCCCGCCGCACCCGCGGGGCATCTACGAGTAGGTAGTAGAGCTCTTTGTGGAGTGCTTGTTTATGAACTTTATATACTATGTCTGATGTTGTGAATAGCAGATGGCCCACATGTGAAAGTAAGCTGATGGATGCAGGCTGGTGCATCATACTGCGAGTTATTGCTTTGTTATAGGCGATGGTTACCAGTTAACATCAGATGGGCCATTATCATCAGTTCCATCAGCAATTTACATGACTCCACAGCCCAGTTAGTAAAGCTCTACCCTCTGCACTGTAGGCCGTGGGTTCGATCCTCACATAGAACAAACGTTCGTGTGAAGATCATAAATGTTTATTATGTTCCAGGGATGCTTTATGTAGGAGTTGATAGATATCTGTATCCTCTGGACAGTGTTTTTTAAAGTTCCTTAAACTTAATAATGATTTTAAAAATACCGCGAATTCTTATTTGATTAATTACCTTACCTCCCTAGCCATCATACTAAATCCAAATACCTTCTGAGAAAGTGACTCCCAGCTTGAAAAGCACTGGTAGGTATGTATTATAATGAATGGTTGTGCGCGATGTGACGTGGTGTCCCTTCCCGCAGAGTGGTCACGCGCCGATGGGCCGAGCGAGTCCTCTAGCCGCGTCCGTCACATCTAGTCCGACGCCCGCGGGCCGCGCCTAGCGCGCGCGCGACGCGTCCCCGGGGCCCGTGTCCTCGGGTCGCCGCTTAGTCGTAGTTTTTTTTCTGTGATGCTAAGGATATGTGTAGTTTGTTTTCGTTGGCGCTTACGATAAGTATTAAGTCGAGTGCCTCGTCCGGGCGACTCGTGGCTCGCTCCGTTTGTTTTCGGTTATTTATGTAATTTAACGATTCGCTTTAAAAGTACCATAGTATTTATTTTTTCGAATTAAGGTTTTTTTCATATTACGTTTTCTATAGAATAATTTATTCAACTGCCGCGTTTGTAGCATGTAATTTAATATTTTATTATTATTAAGTAACTATGATTATACCAATATACGACCCGACTGTACTTTTTGTAAACTGGTATACTTATCATTTATTATGTGTGATCTCAGGCAGAAGTTTTACATTACAAATTCAATAAAATTGGAAGCCCTTTTTAAATTATTTTTAATTGAAGCAAAAGCATATTGCACTGAAAACCTAACCGAAGTAAACACGCAAGCATTTATGAAATTACATTTACAAAAAAAAAGGTTGTTTTTTATATTTTGGCTACCAATGACTGCTAAATCTGCGCTAAAGTACAGTTCGGCGGATATAACTAGAACGCTCTGCAGTTTGCTGTCGCTGCGCGATACTTTATATATTCCTATAATGCGCAGACAAACTATCTACATTCTGTAGTAGGTAATAGCGTTGCGGAAAAATCATAAAAGCGTTTTTACATAAATTAACCGAAGTCTTATTTCCAAACAACGCAATGTCCAATGATGTGACACTGCACACAGTGCACTGAATGTAATGCGACGTCGATAAATAAGTGGCATACAATGACATATTTACTGCAACAGACTTGTAGACGGCTTGCAATCGAATTAAATAATATTAAGTATTGTATTTCTACTTTCCAAGTGAATATGGTAAGATAGCATAAACTTTTTTGGAACATTTAAGCCTCATCTCAGTGACTAAAATCATCAATGATTTTACAAATTTAAGATGTAAATCTTAAGACAATATACATACAAATTGAAACAAATGGTGTTGCCTTTAATAATCTTATAAATTATTTTAATGTGCTCGTATTCTAGAACTTTCTGAATTTGCTCACATATACATTTTAACAACACATTTAAACACCGACATATATTTTTAGTCAAATTAAATTTTGCATTTCAACAGATTTCAACTGTAGATTATTGTTAAGTTTATAGTTTTTCTTTTACTATATTCTGGTACATATTTTAAATGCAAGGAATAAATGCTTTTAACTTATGTTTTGTTTGTCATAGAGATAATGGTCGTAGTATAGGATCATCAAACTAATTGATTTATTTCGACGACTTATAGAGACTTGATATTGGTTACCTATATTCATTAAAATAATGACGCGCGATTTTAGACTATTCAGTCTTATCGATAAATAATAGTTTTTGGTACTTTTAGCAGTTAAGAAATTAGTAATAAATCACAAACATAATTTTTTTAAATACAATTAACTTATGAGATACCGACGAAGCTTTGTTTACTAAAAATATTGTTAAAACTCAAAGAAACCAAAGCTTAGTCTGAAATTAATTGAGTAACGTAAATTCGAGTTAAATACCTAACTATAAAAACATTATATCGTTACAAACACATTATTGTAAGATACTTATAAATAAAATACGAAAATATTATCAAAAAAATTAGACTTATTCTGAGATAAATATTTTTAACTAATTAAATTCATTAGTGCTTTCAATATGTTTATTAATGCTAACTATTAATAACAAGCTCTTTGCCCCCCTCCTTGTAATATATTGAAAATCACTTTACTAAATAGTTTTGTTTAATTCCTGTCTACTGGGCATCAGTTTTTTTATACATTATGGAAAATGATGATGATATCATTTGTTGGTCTAAATATTATGAAAAGTGTTTTTTTTTTTCATAATAACTCGTATTACTACAGATTTATATAAGACGAGTAATTTTAGGTATCAACTAGTCTGACAGGAAATTGTTGCCACTTCGTCAATGTTCTGATTTGTATAAAAACGTTATTTATTTTTTTATGTACTATTATTGTAAATTGTTTTCCATTGTAAAGAATTCAAATGTTATATTGACCAGGCTATCAGGCGACGCGCGTTGCCATCAAGGTTGTTCTAGTGATGCAATAGATTCAAAAAACACAATTTATGCCTTCTGTATATAGCACCAAATAAAACCACCGTGATTTTCTGTGAATATTTTGTTAATATTTTGTATTCGTTTTAGATTGTTTTGCGTGTGGGGTCTTGTAGACCGTGTGCCTTAGTTTCATATGCTCAAAGCTTACACCTGATAGTCTGTACATTTATTACCTACTTAGATGCTAAATCATTATAATATTTTTACTTTCTCATTCAATTAAAATATGTGGCTTTGATCTGGAGTGATTATTACTAAACTAAATACATGTACCTACTGTCATTCACATAAAACTTCGAAAATATTTCTGTACAAAAAGAAAACTTTTACCACATTGTTATGTAAAAAGAAACATTAAAATCGCAATTCATAAAAACATTTATAGAGAATACAGGAATGATTATTGTGAATAAAAAACCCTGGTCGACTAACCATTGACTGTTGTTAATGTATTACCAAAGATGGAGTAGTTAGAGGAACCTTTTCATAATGTAAATTTATGATTGACTATTTTGTATCTTTTATAAATTGCAAAAAACAATGATATCGTGCATGGAGGAACGATAGATTGGATTAAGGATTAGATAGAAGAAAGATGATAAATTAGTAAATGAAATGAGGGTAGTCAACACTGGACCAAAATACGAGTTCTAACAGTTTAATAGAGAAACGAAAGCCCAACCAAAAGGTGCAAGCTTAGAAAACTCGTATTTTGTTTGGTGACAGGGAAGTTAACATGAATTTGATACTTGAAGGACAGATCCTCAGCTTGTGATTTTTACTTACATACCGTTTTATGTAAAAAGTAATGTATAAACAGTATGTTTATAGGATCACCTTTGCAGCAGTATGTACCTATAACAAATAAAAATGGAGAAAACAGTTGTAAAATCTATGTCAAAAATACCATGTAGCAATTGACATACTATGTTAATGCTAAATAAGTAGCATCCGAACAGATTATAATAACTAAATCGATAATAAAAGTATGAAACAAATCATGTTGATTTTATTTTAACCTGAACTGTAACCACGTTTTTAGTAATAAAAATATAATATAGCTCTTCATTTACTCGAAAAAACAATGGTTACATTGGCTAATGGGAATGGTTTTCAAAAGCTTTCTCAAATTTTGGTCAAAACATTCATCCGCGCAGTCCAGGTCATTAGGGTCACACTCATCATATACTTTGTTTACTTTAAAATTATTTAACTTTATGTGTGCGATATCCTGACCTGTGACCTATCATATCATTATATATCACTGATAAACTGTATAAACATAATTGCTTGCTATCTGAGAATTCAGTTGTCTATTTGATACCGAAGAGTTAGTACTCGTTCCGTCGAAATGGAGAAGTATATCTGTGTGAAAGATTTAGAAGACGCTGCGATCGCAGTGTTGCCAAAAACGGCTCGGGACTACTACATAAGTGGAGCAACTGATGAGCAAACACTATCAGAAAACAAACTAGCTTTTCAAAGGTAAATTATATCAGTAACTAGCTGCGCCCCGCGGTTTCACCCGCGTAGAACGTCACGTCAGAACATTTTCTTATTTATTCACCTTTTAATAAACCTTCCCTAGACCTCCACGAATATTTCAAGACTAAGATAAGATAGATAAATCCGTTCAGCCGTTCTCGAGTTTTAGTGAGACTAACGAACAGCAATTCATTTTTATATGTGTAGATTACGCGTCACTTAAAAAAAAGGGGGAGGGGGTGTGATGGCGCGAGTATTTTGTATGCGCAAACACATCGTCTACACTGTTTTCCAGCGTTCTTTTTGGTTGACGCGAACTATACTTATAAAATTACAGGTTACGCATTCGGCCAAAATGTCTTATAGGCGTTGCGGGCTGCGACCTGCGTACAAATATACTTGGCAACGAGGTTTCTATGCCGTTGGGCTTGTCACCGACTGCAATGCAAAGAATGGCCCATCCTGATGGTGAATTAGCCAGTGCGAGAGGTAAATCTTAAATCCTCTAAATTCCAGAATCTTGCTAGCTGAGTATGAATATGACTCAACAACAATTGCAAGTAACATGTAGTACGACTAATACGAAACGAAATGTAGGTACCTACCTATCATTTCGTTACAATTTTCAAGCTCTGTCGGATATGTTTAGACCTTCAATTCTTTGAAATCCACAGCCGCTCAATCTGAAGGAACTATCTTCACGCTGAGCACAATTTCTACAAGTTCTATAGAAGAAGTGGCTGAGGCAGCACCTGATGCCACCAAATGGTTTCAGCTCTACATCTATAAAGATCGGTAAGCATTGCTATTTGCTGTTCATGATCTTTATAAAGAATTCTTCATAGTTTGCCATTATGAACACTCTTTGGCAATAAAGTTATTTGTCTCAAAAGTCACCGAGAATGACTTCATCTATAATATGGTGACTGAGATTATGATGAAACCTAATTTTAATTTATTTTCAGTGAAGTAACTAAGAACCTAGTTCTACGAGCTGAAAAGGCAGGTTTCAAGGCAATAGCGCTAACAGTCGACACTCCAATGTTTGGCCTTCGAAGGGCAGATGTTCGCAACAAATTCACTTTACCTCAGCACTTGAAGTAAGTTTATCACTGCCCTTGTATTACTGAAGAAAATGAGTGTTTTATTCGTAGTTATTTTTTAATGTTTGATGATCTCAGTGGCGCAGCAGGCGAGAGTCCGCCTGCGACGCAGAGGTTGCGGGTTCGAGTCCCGCCTCGGAACAAATTTGTGTACGATCTGCAGAAATTTATTTCGTTGGTCTGGGTGCTTTTTATGTATAATAAAAAAATATATCTATGTAAGTATATAATGTATTAAAATTATTAGTTGTCTAGTACCCATAACACAAGCTTTGAGTAGCCCACTTTGGGGCTAGATGGTGCTGTGTGGATTGTCCAGCATTATTTATTATTTTTTAATGTTATATGGTTCGGCTCTGAATTCAAATATCTGCCCTTGCTAAAAAAACACATACCTACTATATCAGTTGTAGTTGGTCCTTTGCTAGGTACCTACGTAACCACCTAATCCACTTCGGAAAAAAATATTTTTATTATTCCCCACTTTTCATATAGGTAGGTACCTACCCACTTTCAGTTGAGAGACTCCCTGAAAACTCATTATTATCGATAGCTCTGTTCTTTATTTGCAGATTAGCTAATTTTGCAGGCCATCTCTCCACAAAAATACAAAGCACCGGCGAAGGAAGTGGGTTGAATAACTATGTGCAGAACTTATTTGACAAAAATCTAACATGGGAGGAAGTGAGATGGTTAAAGAGGTGAAGTTCTTTGCAATAATCAAGCCAAATCCAAATTTATCAAAATTAAACTTATTTATTAACATAAATCTTATGTTTTCAGTATAACAAAGCTACCTATCATAGCCAAAGGAATACTTCGCGGCGATGATGCATTAAAAGCTGTAGAAGCGGGATGCTCAGCTATTCTGGTATCCAATCATGGTGCTAGACAACTTGACGGCGTCCCCGCAACGGTCAGTAAACCATTTTTTTATTTTATTTATTTGTTTCACACTTTTTTTATGAAAGCTAATATCTACACTATTTATATATTATAGAGGTAAAATTTGATTGTTTGTCGGTCAGGGGAAGTGGGGGGTCGGGTGGGTTAATGTCCTCAAAAAATCTGGAGTTAAGTACATGTACAATGTACCTTCTTGGTACTAACAACCGTGCCTGGGGATTAAAGCCGTGAAGCTGTTTCTGTTTTCTGTATTACAACTCTTGAATGGTGCAAATCATTTTTAATAAAACCTCTGATTTAAAGAACGTACATTTAAAGGCATTTTAATGTAACTGATAGTATTCGTTATTGTTCAAGTTAATTTTGACAGCTAGATATATTTGTAACTTTTTTATTTTTGTCCTCATCATGGGACATACCCCATGTCTTATCTTAATAATCCCTTGCCCGATTTTGCTTTTTTGCGATTTCTTACCAGTAAATTTCTCAAGAACAAGCTATCGACTCGTCAAATTTCATTCAGATTGGATCAACGGTTCGATAGTTATAGCCCGACAAACATACATAAAATGACAATTCGCACGTTCTGAACATACCCTCAATCTCAAATTTTATTTTAGATTGAAGCTTTACCCGAGATTATTGATGCTGTTAAGAACTATAACGTAGATGTATATTTGGATGGAGGGGTTACAACGGGCACAGATGTTTACAAAGCGTTAGCACTTGGAGCCAAAATGGTAAGTAAATAAATCGATAAAGACATGCGTAGCCTGAGTTGTAAATTTTCAAGTGACATGGGCTTAGTTCGTAATCTCAAGGATATAGGCTACAATCTGTATACGTGTTGCTTTTGAGTTTCGTAGAACAAAGTAATTCGCCAAAGTGCGTAACAACCTGCCAATTTAATTTCATTTTCATAAAATTGCATAATATCTCTGCTGCTAGCTTTTTTTCATTTTGTTTTTCTGGTTTTATTTTAATTTTGTTATGTAATTTGGAATGTTGTAAGAATACCGCCACCATTTTCTTTAAAACAAATACTACGGACTACGAACTGGAGCCTTATGCACTATGACCATTTGCAGCGCGAGCTCGGCTAAGACAAGGCAGCCGGTGTTATACGGTCAGGGCAAAGTATCTCCTATTCCCTAAAGAATAAAGCCCAATATCAAGTTTTGACGTTTCACGGTTTGGGGCAAGGAATCTCCTTGGAATCTCCTATTGTCATAGTGAATAAGGCTCCTGACTGACTAAAGAGTATTGAATGCAAATCACTTGACACTGGCCAGATTGTCTGTTGAATGTCAGACAAGAGCCAAGACGAACGTGGTGGTTCTTACAAGGAATTTGAATAGGTTCTTTCAAGAACCCTTGAAAAATAAACTAATTGCAGTAACATATTGCAGGTTTTTGTCGGACGTCCCGTTTTGTGGGGCTTAGCAGTAGGTGGCCAGGCCGGCGTTCAGAAGATGCTCAATATATTCCGAACTGAACTTGAATACACCTTTCAAATAGCAGGTATGTAAAAAATTCAAGGGTATGTTTATAACTATACTGTGTTACTAGTAATTTGTAGAATATGGGTACCACGATATCTGATTCTAAAGAGATATAATATATACCGAGCCTTGAAAATACAGTCTCCTTTATTTAGATGGACTGATAGAAAACTCTTTTTTGCACACCACAAGGACAATAACACATTAAAAACAAATGTAAAGTTCTAAAGTTATGTAATCATTTAATAGCACTTATTTTATCTTGTTGAATAAGATAATAGAGAACACCATTATTAGAAATGACAAAGATTGTCAGGTTGCTGTTTACGCTTACCCCCGGTTTCTGAAAGCTCGATCAACACTAATCGGCTGTCAAGTCACTTGCTATCTCTATCTAATTTGAATTATAAGCTGACATAGTAAGTGACTTGACAGCCGATTAGTGTTGATCGCGCTTTCAGAAACCGGGGGTTAACATATCTATTTTGTTCCAGGAACTCCATCAATATCTGATATCACCAAGGACATGGTGCGTCACGAATCTGCCTACAGCAAATTATAATGTAACTTAATCGGTAGTTTTAATTTTTCTTTAATTATCATAACATTCTGCACCAAGTGTAATGATATTTATAAAATAGTTATGTTATTTTTAATCAGTTTTTAATTTAATCCAAAAACATCAAAAATGTTGAAATTCCTCTATGCCAGTTAATTTTATTCAATGTGTAACTTTAATCCAAATGCATGCAAACTCGGCATTTGAATGGTTTATTTCAATAACAGCTTTCTATAAAGATTATATAGAACCAGAGGTGTCATATAGGTTTCCTGTGGCCACATTGTCTTCGATATTTTCTGTAAAAAATGACTCATTGTCAACAATAATAATAGATCTTACTTTTACGGCGTAGGTTATTGATATTAGTTTACACCGTACCTACCTTAAAGTCACAACCATATAAATTGATTCCCAACTTCAGTTTCTTTACAGTCTGCTTCAAAAATGCATCTTTCGTCAGTTTATGTTTCAAGACCGCAGTGTCATCGCATGTCTTACAAGAGTTTGCCGCTGTGCTGAACGCACTGCGATCGGTGACCTTGTTATTCATCCAATTGTTGTTCAAGACTGCATCTCTTTTTTTCATGTAATTTATAAAGCTGTATGTTTTTGACCGTTTATCTTTGCCGATCGTGTTGTCTTGAGGATTAGAACTTGAGCTTCGCGAACAATCAGAAGATTCCTTCTTATTAAAAAGATTTTTAACTGTTTTTACAAAAGTCGTACAGGACTCGTTGATTGCGCCGAAGAACTTCGCGCTTAGTGAACGGTTTTTCATGCCTTTTTTCTTTTGCTGCTCTTTTTTCGCATTCTGTCTCTTCTTTTTCAAATTGTTATATTTATTCTGTTTGGCTTGTGATTCTGAAGTTTTATTAGAATTTACAGTTACGGTATTTACCGTTGTAGTCTGTTTTGGTGTCGAAGCAAATATCGGACTGAAATCTTTCAAAGTTGTTGTTGCGTGTTTGTTATTTTTCGTGTCCGATATGGTCCCATAGAAAGTCGTGCCGTTCAATACCGTATCATCGATTTTTGTTTGGGTCTTGGTGTTTAGTCTTTGGGTACCATTTTTGTAAAATGTATATGAACGTTTAGCTGTATCTTTGTTTTTCTGGACTTTGAAGTCGTTTTGTAAAAACGAAAACGAAAATTCGTTTGTAATGTTACACTGAGACTCTTTCAGTTTAGTTTTTTCCATTTTATTTTTCACCTTGTTTATTTTTTTTTCTGCCAATTTATTTGCTTTATTTCTAATCTTCTCTTTACAAAGAAATTTGTGCTCTTTGATAATCGACGGCTTTCGACTTCTATTCACCGCATCAAGAACTGATTTAGATTCTGAATTCTTTAAATTTTGTAATTCACTTTGTTTCCAATTGAAAATCTCTTTCATAACATTTTGTATTAAAACTTTCGTTTCTTCAAAATCATTTTCTGTGTTTGCATTAAAATCATTTTGAAGCTGAGATATCTTTGCAGGGTCCATTTTTATAATTGGTTGATTTTCGCTTATTTCAGTCTCTGTTGCCATAGGTTTTTTAAGTTCCCTTCCTAAGAACAATGTTTTAAAAATACTATTAACAATTTTATAGGAAGAAAATACCTACATTACACAATACATTCAAAAATAGCCTTTGACTAACCTTTGGCACTGGAATTAGTGATGTGATTCAAAATAATAGTTGCCTTTTGACCCAACTGTAAAAATGATAACGTGTTACGGGCAATTAAATCACACTATATTATTGCGTGTGTGGAAAGATTATTAAAGTTTTATTATAAATTTGCATTGATTTCCACACACACGCAAATAAATTATTTCATTTCATTTCACAGTATTTCTTCATTTTAAATTACCTGCGAATTTGGTCCATACAAGCGTAGGAAATCGCTCAAGTCTGCTAAAACGTTCGTATGTTGTATAAGGGATGATATTTTTGCATTTTGTACAACTGTCGTTAAAAGCTGCAAACATTTATCGTAGTGAAGCAGTTCCCTGAAATAACCACGTTGATGTTTATATTTTTTTTCTAATAGAGAGAAAAAAAAGTTGGTAGGTATATAATTATTTAAAAAAAATATTGGACAATGGCAGGCCGCACAGTTTCCGTCGGTATGGAAATCTATGGATAGAGGTCCTTCGGCTAAAATGCTGACGATTTCGTTCAAACGTTAGATACTTACCTGGTAAAGATGTTGACTCCATTGCATTCGACAAAAAGCTGACTGTTCCTCTCATGGTTCAACATTAAACTTTGGAGGACCAAAAGTATGTCAATGTTCACTTGACTGCATTTTTGAACACACTGAAAATGTTAGAGTAATGTATATTTTAGATAATAAAACCCTCCGTAGAGTCGGTTTCGTTATCGCCTTTCACATACCACTGGTACCAGATGTGAGCAGTAGCTTTGGTTCATTTCGCATCCGCTGCACGTTACAGTAAGGCATTGGCAAAGAGATTTCCACGTGTCATGATACTGAAACGAAACATCGCAAATCAAAAACTTGGTGCTAACGCTTAGTAGATCGATAAATACCTAGGAGTAGGTACCTATGGTCTTACCAGCATACATTCAGTGAACATTTCACACATTGCCGCTAAACATCCACTGACTCTAGTCATGTTCCGTGCGTACATAGCCAGTGTACTTTGCGTCGCCGTCGTTGCGCCATCAGCGTCTATGTACAGCAATGACGACAGAAAGTTCAAAGCTTCTGTGGATTGTCGCGGTAGGCCCGTTGACAAGACGTTGTGGATTTTATCGTACACTGCGTTGCATTTGATAATGACATTGATGTTAGCCCCTTTCTGAAACATAAACCTGTTACCGAATGCTAGTAGGTATATAAGGTACATAATAATACCTATTTGTTCAATGAAGTATACATAGTATACAGTATACATATCGCATTCGATGACGTAGGTAGGTATGTACGTTTACCGTTTATGTATTTAAGTCAGATTGCAAATGAATTACCTACATAAGTCATCGAGTTAGAACTCAATGACTTATGTAAAAAAACTTACATTGAACATTAAATAAGCAGATAAAGCTGAGAATACTTTCAGCTGCAATGTGATATCATTCGTAGTGTTCAAAAGTTCTACTAATCTATTTAGATCCAATTTTCTGGCACAAGTTGACGACGTAGTTATACCCTGCAAACAAGAAGTTATAATTTTTACTCTAAGCAGGCTTTGTTAGGGCGGCACAAAATTGTACGCTGGGCAATTATTAGTAGGTACACTGAAGACCGCTTGGCGTTTCCGGTGAAGACATGCTAGGCACCTAAAGCCCTACAAACATAAACTGCCGACATGTTATGCAAGGGCAAGTTAATCAAGAAGAGTTTTAGATTTTTACAACTGGAACAAGCAGATGGCGCACCTGATGCTAAGTGGTAGGTGATGAGCATTGCCCCGTAAGTCACGCACGATTAGAACGTATATAGATTTTGGATATGAATAAGGATTGGTAGGTATGTACCTACTACCTACAATGAAATGAACGAACCTTCAGGATAAAACTTTGTCTTGTGATACTTCCGGGTTTCTGCAAAAAAGAGTTAATTTCTTGACGATCAGACATTGAAACGATTGACTAAATTCTAACTGATCACGTGTAGTTAATTATAATGTAAGTAGGTATTCATGAAGAAAAAAAACGGCATGCTTTTTACTTTGCTAGCTGTACTGTAGTTTGTTTTGTTTAGTTTTTAGAATTGCCGCCTAAATACGGGAGCCAATAATGCACGACACGATAATGCACGGCCAATAATGCACACCACAATAATGTACACCCCAATAATCCGTGACCACTGGTCACGGATTATCGGGGTGTACATTATCGGGGTGTGCATTATTGGCCGTACATTATTGGCACGTGGCAATAATGTACAACATGATAATTGGAAGCCAGGAAAAGGCGGGAAACTTCGAAAGGGAAAGCCGCGTTTTTTTTGCCACCAAAATTTAAAATTAACTTTTTTATACATAATTGATCAGTAGAGTTGTAATATAGTATTTAATTTATTATATTTTATATCTAAAGTAGTTTAGTGTATATAAAAGTATCTGGTAAGTTGTTTTAAGTTTTTTCTATGGAGGAGCCGCCTGATCCCGGCGGGGGCATAGTCCCGCCGGCTGGTGCCTTTGTAACTCTGACAAACAGCTTTGAAAAACTACCATCCATGCCATCCAATGATTCTGCAATGGATACCGATACATCTGTGTCCAAAACTAAGAAATTGAAACGTTCACGCGCCCACAAAATCTGCAAACATTGTAATAAGAGGAAACGTCATGGATCGAGTGACTCTAAAAAAGGCTGTGGCTGTGAAGAATCCCAATCCCCAATAGCCTCTGATAATACGCATAGTACTGATCCACTTGTGACTAACGTTACAGCCTCAAACCCGGTAGCTACCCCCACTGTTCCGTCACCAAGTTCATCTCCGCCGGTTACAAGAACTCAGTATGAGTCTAGCGATAATTCCCCGTATATTGTTCATGTTCAACGTGTTACTGAGTTACCGAATGACAGCTCTACTCTTCATCCAATTATTTTTGGGAAGTTTTTGAAGCGTCAATCTATTTACAATGTGGTTAATGGAAGCGTGAAAAGGATTGGCAGAAACAGAGTTTCAATCGCATTCAACAAACATACAGATGCCAATGCATTCTTAGATCATGGTAGCCTAAATAGTAACAATCTGAAAGCATTTATACCAACCTACAATGTCTCACGCATGGGTGTAATTCGTGGAGTTCCCACAGACCTCTCCCCAGAGGAGATGTTAGAGAGCACCTCGGTTCCCAGCGGTTGTGGCAAAATATTAAAACTAAGGCGTATAAATTTCAAAGAAATTGTCAATGGAGCTCCAGTGTGGAAGCCAACTCAGACGGTAGTGGTGACATTTGATGGTCAAGTGTTACCAGACCGTATTTATATGTGTTATACTGCACTTACAGTTAACTTATATACCTACCCAACCATCCAATGCTACAACTGCTGTCGTTTTGGTCACACAAAGTTGCAGTGCAGGTCTAAGCCCCGCTGCTACAAGTGTGGTAGAGAGCATTCAGGTGATTCTTGCGATATTGATGAGGAACGTATTTCTTGCTGCTCATGTGGGGGAATACACTTTGCTACAAGTAAGGCATGTCCAGAATTTACAAGGCAACAAAAGATTAAATTTTCTATGGCAGAAAAGTGTATTTCCTATGCAGAAGCTTCTAGAGTTCATCCACCCATGTCTAGGTTGTATGCTGAAATATTAACAACAGCCAAGGATCAAAATAGCCAATCTCAACAATCCCACACAACAAGCCATGTCACACCCTCATCTTATAGGAAAACTGTCTTTTTAAAACCACGTTCACCTCCCAAACTAGCCAAAGGCTATGATCAAACACAACACAATAATTTGACTAATACACCATCATCATCCCTATCTAATGGTTGTGCTCTGAAAGAGGGCAGATCTGAGGATAGACAGCTTAATATATCTGATATAATTGCTCTTCTGAAGACATTCATACAGTCAAATGCCATAGAACCGTCCAACGCTGCTAAAATTATAGACATAATCTCTCTCCTACACTCACAACCACAATGGATCACACCCGATCCGCAGTTCAGTGGAACTGCAGGAGTGTAGTAAACAAAAAAAGTGAAATTATCTATTTAATTAATGTATACAACCCTTTTATTATCGCCATCACAGAGTCCTGGCTTAAGCCAGGCTCTGTGTTCAAATTGAGCGGCTTCTCCTGCCTCAGGGATGATAGACCTGACGGTTATGGAGGAGCCATTCTTCTTATTAAAAATTCTTATTTATTTACACATTTCCCTCTCCCTGCTCATGATAATAATAATTTTACTGCTGTTGCATGCATTATTAATAATGTATGCTTTATTTCTATTTATATCCCTCATCCTTCCTCACAAATTTTCACAGAAATAGATAACATGTTAAGCCATATTCCTAAGCCATGTGTGGTCATGGGAGATTTTAATGCTCACCATCGAACATGGGGTAGCTCTGTGTCCAATAGCTATGGTAGGGACCTACTAGATATCATTGATAGACAGAATCTTTGTATCCTAAATGATGGTTCTCAAACTCGTCGAACAAAACCCTCAGAGAACGACAGTGCAGTAGACTTAACAATAGTATCACCCAGTTTAGCATCTTCAGTTACTTGGCAAACACAGCCATCAACTCATGGCAGTGATCATTTCCCAATAGTGTTAAAGTTTTTAGAATTTAGAGTAAATGAAATACCCAGGGCTCCACCCAGAATGAGGTTTAAAATAATAAATGATAAATGGAGTGATTTCAAAAACCATGTAGATAATAGTATTAACACTTTGCCACACATATCAAAAGGTATTTCTGTTTGTGCAAATAGTTTTGCCAAATGTTTGATAGATGCTGCAGAATTAACTTTCCCTATAAAAAATAATGCCTCTGGGAAATTGTCATCTCCACCATGGTGGGATAATGATTGTAGTGTGGCTGTTGCTCAGAGAAGGCAGGCTGAGTTAACTTACAATTCTGATATGTCTGAGGTTAATTTTGATAATTTAGTTGATATAATGTCTAAAACTAAAAAACTACTAAAAGAAAAAAAGTCGCTAGGCTGGAGGAGTTTTTGCTCAACAATATCTCCTAGCACAAAACCTTCAGAAGTTTGGAGAAATATTAGACGTTACAGAGCTGGAGTTAGTGAAACTACTTTTGCCACTATGCCACCTTCTCTCAGTGATAGTTTCCTAGACCGGTTGGCCCCACCAACTGTTCCACCAAGGGAATTGTTAACGCCAATCCATGTTTCTGTCCCTACGTGTCCCTTTGGCCTTGATGCTCCTTTCTCTATAGACGAGCTGAAAGGTGTCTTATCAGACGTTCATGATACAGCTCCAGGTAAAGATGGTATCCCATACTCTTTCTACTCACACCTCAGTGATAATTCTTTGCAATATTTTCTCGAGCTTATCAATTCTGTCATGTTGACAGGTGTCATTCCTTCAACATGGAAAACGCAAATAGTGTTGCCATTTTTGAAACCTTCTAAAAATCCTTCCGATTCTGTGTCCTACCGGCCAATAGCATTGTCTCCAGTTATAATCAAAATTGTAGAACATTTAGTTAAAAATAGAATAGAGTGGTATATTGAAAACCAGAGCATCTTACCTAACAGTCAATATGGTTTTAGAAAAGGTAGAAGTTCGATGGACAGCTTAGGTATATTTACAACGGACATTCGTATAGCTTTCTCACAAAATAAATCTGTTGTAGCGACTTTCTTGGATATTCAATCTGCTTATGATAATGTCCTTGTAGAAGTACTCATAAGGAAATTACATATATTAAAAATTCCACATTTTCTTACCAATTTTATTCAGAACATGTTAGCAGGCAGAGAAATTTATTTGAACACCACTAATCTCTCAAGAGTTGCCTGGAAGGGCTTGCCTCAAGGTTCTGTTTTGAGCCCTCTTCTCTATAACATATATACATATGATCTGGAAGCATCTGTGAGTGATACGGTTTGTGTCCTACAGTATGCTGATGACTTGTTACTCTACTCTTCGAACATTAATATCATTACAGCTGCATTTAAAGTATTGTTTGCTCTAAAGTTTTTAAAAAAATGGTTAGATAAACATGGTTTGGAGTTGTCACCTTCTAAAAGCATCATTGTTCCTTTTACCCGTAAAATGAATACTCCACCTATAAATATTATTTATGATGGTATATCTATTCCTGTAAAAAGTCATGCCAAGTTTCTAGGTGTTATAATAGATTCTAAGCTTGCTGGGATTCCACACTGTGAATATATCGTAGAAAAGTGCGAAAAACATCTTAATTTACTAAGGTGCCTCACAGGTGTTTGGTGGGGCGCCCATCCTTTTTCCCTAAAACTTATTTA
The DNA here is from genome assembly GCA_963576535.1 of Plemyria rubiginata. Classification (NCBI taxonomy): domain Eukaryota; kingdom Metazoa; phylum Arthropoda; class Insecta; order Lepidoptera; family Geometridae; genus Plemyria; species Plemyria rubiginata. The sequence continues at coordinate 6,143,960 of OY754908.1, read as the reverse complement.
TAATGCATTAATCAGAAGTACATTAGATTATGGCACATTTTTGTTGGAGCCTGGAAGAGTGTTATTTTTCAGTAAATTAGACTCTATACAGGCTAGAGCTATGCGTATCATAGTGGGAGCAATGAAGTCCAGTCCTATTAATGCACTACAATTAGAATGTGGCGAACCACCTTTACATCTACGACGACAATTTTTGTCTAGTAGATTTTTCTTTCGTACATTACAAGTTCAGAACCACCAGCTTCATTCTAAAATCCAACATCTCTCAGAACTTATTGGCTCTTCTTCATATTGGAGTCATAAGTCACCACCTCTGCTAATCAATAGCCTTAACAAATATAAATCATTGTCAGCTGCAACTAATCAATCACTTCTTTTGCCTATTTTCCAATGTAACTATAAAGCTTTAACACTAGCTATTAACATTTATTTCGATCTAAATATTGACCGCCACGGAACGCATGCTAATGTTTATTTTATATCTGCTGCTGATAACCGATGGCATGGTTGGCATCAGGTGTTTACCGATGCTTCCAAGCACTCACAGTCTGGTTATGTTGGTGTAGGCGTATATCACAAACAGTATAATATAGTACAAAAAGTCAAACTACCCCCTGAGACTTCAGTTTTTACAGGGGAGTTATTTGCTATTGTTAAAGCACTGGATTACGTTTTACTAATGAAACTTAGAAACACCGTTATTTCTAGTGACTCAATGAGCTCATTACAATCCCTATTGAAATACCCTTTTCGCTCCAAAACGTTCTACCCTCTAGTAATGGAAGCTAGATCAAAGCTTTTACAATGTAAAACCAATGGTTTTTCTGTTAATTTTGCGTGGATACCCAGCCACTGTGGTATTTTAGGAAATGAACGGGCCGATAAATTAGCTAATGAAGCAATAGAGTGTGGGGACCTTTACCCTTTTCAAAACTATGTTCACGATCTTGTTGCCTTACCCAAGATTTATCTTAAAAACTCTTGGAATGAACATTGGGATCATTCTAGTAACACAAAAGGTAAACATTATAGACTGATACAGAAAACAATACCGGTCAAACCCTGGTTTTTTTCATTGAAACTTAGTAAACGTGCCACTACTGTTTTGATAAGAATGCGTTTGGGGCACTCGTGTACCCCAGCCCATTTAGCTCGGATGAAAATAGTGTCTGATCCGCTTTGTGCCTGTGGAAATGAATTTGGTGACCTCAATCATATATTCCTTGCTTGCCCTCAACACGATCACACAAAACTATATGAAGATCTTGTTTCCTGTCGAATTCCTCTTCCTACTAATATCATTGTTCTTCTTTCTTCCTTAGATCCTTGTATATATCATTGTTTGGCATCCTTTATATATGTAAATAATATTAAAATTTAGTTTAGTTTTGTAAATATAATGACCTATAATCTATGTGTACATATTTCCTTACCTAGTATATTTTTTTTTTTTTTATGTTTAACTTTACTGATCCTGTCCTATGTATATCCTTCCATGTCAATTGAATCCCTGTTTCCCTAATTTTTGATTATGTATATAAAAATAATACAGAAAATGGCAAATGTACATAAAGTACGAAGCCAAAAAAAAAAAAAAAAAAAAAAAAAAATTGGAAGCCAATTAGGTACCTACCTACCTACTACACTCGAGCCTCGTTTGCACTGTACCAGTTCAATCAAACAGTTTGGTTTTAATTTTTTCTGACGCTAGATCTTGTCTTTTTGCCAAGCATTCAATCAAGCAGTTTGTTTAAGTATGAAGCGATGAATGCGAAATTCACGTAATTTATGCGATAAATACGAAATATATAGACAACTCGTTAATGTGCGTTAATGTGTGTTCAGCAAGGAAACGTCATGCAGATTTTACTGGCATCAAAAACATACGCATTTGCGAACCTCAGCAACAGGAAAATGTTACTGAGGTTCGCAAATGCGGCTATACCACTCAAATTCCTTGATACCACTAATTGCTATTATACCCAAGGAATTTGAATACAAGTACAATTATACCACTGCCAGTGGCAGTGATGGTGATGCTATTTGACAATCGTCATTTGGGCGTTGAGAGTGGGCAGAGTGGCAATGAAAGAACTATGAACTAACAGCCTTACTTATAAAAACTGCTTAAATAGGAGTTTTAGCATTGTTTAGTTAAGAGGTGTTTAGCGCCTTTAGTACTACTTTAATATTTCTTACTTATAAAAAATATTTAAGCAACGATTAGCAAAGTATTGGTTGAGCTCTCCTTGTCTATGGAAATGATCAGTTTTGCATCATTTTTCTGATACTGGCCACATTTTGCACCAAAGAAAAGTAAAGTTGACACGACGGTGACGTTCAAGGAATTTGAATACAAGTACAGGTGTCTTATCCAAGGAATTTGAATACAAGTGTCTTATCTATATTCCTTGGTGACGTTACTACAATTCACGACACTAGTTGCGCCCCGCAGTTTCACCCGCGCAGATTTAAATCCCGGTATTCCCACGGAATAAAAAGTAGCCTATGTGCTATTCCAGACTATAAATTTATCCCTCTGACGAGTTTCATCCATACTCTGCGAAAGTTTGTACTTTCACGCCGGAACGGCTGAACTCTGAACGGATGTTCAGCCGTTCCGGCGCGAAAGTACAAACTTTGGCGTTTCCAATACCTATTCAAATTCAAATCATTTATTCTCAGACCATCCAAGTCCAATTTGTTAGTACACACACAAATAAAAACTTAAAAACTAATGTTAGTCTTATAATGTCATATATTCAATACCTACAAATTATTATATATTATCACAAAAAGAATATTGAAAACCCCTTACCTGAGTTTATTTTTTTTTGTCATTACATGAACCATACAGCAATGGTTCATATAATGACAGTCAAACCTACTGGCGAACACGCTCAGGATGGTGTTAGAGCTGGCGCGCACCCGGCGCAGCAGAAACGTGCAGCGTTTGCGCATACTGCTGTGGAAGCAGTCCACTCGCGCGTCGGCAAACATCCCAGACGCGCTGCAGAAGCGAGGCAGCCCCACCAACACTCTGAACGCGTTATTAAATTGAACGCGAAGGGCATTGTATTGTTTTTGAGCAGTCAGCCCACAGGCTGCTCGTGTAGAAACTGGTACAGTAAGCTCGGAAAAGTGTAATTTTGACATCAGTGGAGCAACGAGCAAACCTGCGGGCTATCATATTCGCTCTAACAGACAAGGCCCTCCGTTCTCTCTCTATATCCACATCATCCTTCAGGTCAGAAGTAACTAAATGCCCGAGGTATTTAAATTGATCCACTCTATTTAGTGGTGTATTAGTAGGATTTATCATGGGTTTGCCCAAAGAATTTGGATACTTGTTTAATTCTTGTTAGGGTTTGTCCAAAGAATTTAGAAACGGTTTGCTGAACTTGTTTCAAATTCCGCAAATACCTAGTACCACCTTTCTACCTACCACTAACTAGTAGGTATGCTAACGCATCTACCTACCTATCTTTATTGTAAGGAAGCTGAATTGAAAAGTTGAAGGACATTCCTGAAAACAACTTGTGTATTTATTGAATTTCATTTCATTTAACAAAGTCTAACAAACACAGCACCTCCACTCCACACACTACGTTGATAGGTGATGATGATTTACGGAAATCCGCTAAAAGACCGAAATCACTCTGCAGCTTCTGTTTTCTCCCGCACTGTTGATGTAATCATGAAGCATTGTGATGCCGGTGCGATGGCCACTCTAACGCACAGGCGTGTTATTGCTTGCTGGCTGATGCCATGAATATCTGATCTGCGCGGTCTTGTTGTATCTTATGTCGCCCCAGTATCTTATAACCGCCATGACTTGTATTTCAACCGGTATGTCTCCTCCACGGCTGTCTTCGGTCAAGTCATGGCGAAGAATTTCAATGATCCTCAGCATATTTTCTTTTGAGAATTGGTACCTCCCTCTGAAGTCCTCTTCAGAGAGTTCAACAAGCGTATCCCACCTTTTTCTGAACTCTCTGGGCCTCCACTGCTGGATTAAGTTTAGGCCGAAGACAGTATCCCCGACCTTGTCGCGGAAAACGCGTAGGTACATCGTTCAAGTCCTCCTTTTTTAGGAAAAAAATATTCTCAGTTGGTAAACAAGATAATCATGGCACACAAACACGGTATATATCTTCTTCTTCTTGGACCGCAGATTAAAAATCAGCTACTTAGGCTCGCTAAACCTGGGGTCGAGGTTGTTTAATTTGACAGCTCTCTAAACATTGGTTTTAGAGGCTGTTTAGCCCTATTATGTGTTTAGAAGTAAGAAAATCCTTAAGTAACGGTTTAAGAGTGGTTTAACTTTTAAATTGCGTTTATAAGTAAGGCTGTAAAATGATATTATTATATTTCTTGCAATGTATGTTTACATTTGAAATATGCCGCCATTATGATTATTGCTGACATTTTAGTACGCAGTACTCTCGGGGGTGCGCTTCCAATGGGCACGCAAAGTAACTGTCGCGTCGTTTGAATGTCTAAAATACAGCACAGTGGATTCAGTGGGCAGTACCAAGGAATTTGAATTGGGCAGTACAGTCTTTATAGCCCTGTCAACTGTGTAGATAGATGCTGAAAGATATTTTAGTATCTACAATGTAGAAATGACCGAAGGCTTATAAATAAAATATAAGAATGAAAGAATAGTAAATTGTTCACCGAGAGGAGAAAGTGACCGATTACCGTCGAGGGTGTCGTTTGAAGCCCGAGCCGTAGGCGAGGGCTTTAAAACACCCGAGATCGGGAATCGCACTTTCTCTCGAGTGATACATAGTGCTTTATACTACACCTACGAGGAAAATAAAAAATTAAAACTGAATCCTCAAATAACACACAAATTGAAAATGGAACATGTTCTTTTTTCAAATTGTTTATCCTCCGCCGCAGGGTCGCACTGCCAGCCCGACACCATCCAACACACAGCTAGTGGCCAGTGTCATTTTGCGAACTTGGAGATAAAAACTCACTGTAAAAACTTTTTGGCTTTTGATATTTAGGTTACGAAAAACCACGTAAGAAATGGATTTTCATAGACTTTTCTCTCCCGCTCAGATGCGTTTTCTCCCCGCATATTTGTTCGATATGCAATGACGTACTTTCTACCGTAAGTTTGATAAAGTATCAAGGTACTTTCCAAGCAGGTGTAGTATAAAATAAATAAAGTGACCGAAGGCTTATAAATACAATATAAGAAAGGAAGAAAATATATAGACAACCACGCTATTAGCTTTTAACTAAGTTTTCTGTAATAATTATTTTGCTATTTTAATGATTTGTCCCAAAAGGTTACGTAGCTGGGAAGGGGGGTGATAGGGGTGGTTATAAGGGTCACTAGAAAAATAAATAAATAAATCCCCTCTGTACTTTTTTTTTCAGTACACATGGAGGAAGTTGAGTAAAATCGTAATTACTAAGTCCTTGACTGGGCAAGAACTTTTGATAAAGGGTTATTGACGATTACATAACAGCATTTTTTTTTAATAAGTACAGCAATATTTGTAGGTACAGTTAGCAAAATAGCCCCCACAAAGTGTAAAATTTTGTTTCTTTTAAATGCCATTTATTTTTTTAAATACCCAGAGGGGATTTATTTTTTTATCTTTCTGGTGACCCTTGTGACCACCCCTATCACCCCCCTTCCCAGCTACGTAACCTTTTGGGACACCCTGTATATACTAATAATAAATGAAAACTATTAAAAAACTCGTATTTAGAGTTTTTTAATAGTTTTCGTTTATTTAAGCCAATAAATGCGAAATTTTGGATTTTGCGAAATATACGACACGTAACCCTTATAATGAGGTTCTGACTGAATTTTTGGCCTTTTAGCAAAGTCATACTGGCAAGGAATTTGAACGTACAAGCCGATACAGCTGTCACCTTCACAATGTTTCAAACATAGAACAAGAATACATAGAAATTACATTATACCCGAGCAAGACGGACAACAAGTACATACTTAGAAGAAGAATACTATAGAATTGACGGGCGCGTATACCCGAGCAAGACAGACAATAAGTACATACCAAGTACATACAATTTATGGGCTGCCACCATCATACAATTTATTACCCAAACGAAAGTTATGATGTTGCCTCGGCTCCAGTTTTTTTTTTCATTTATGTTACAAATTTTAGCTAGTGTCGGCAGTGCAATAGTTTAATCTATCCTCTAAATTACGCCGTTTTAATATATTTTAAGAAATGTTCTGAAAAATGGCAATAAAGCCCTTCACATGCATGACATGTAGGTTTTTAACCCTGATATTTTCCTGTAGCTGATCGAACGAGCAAACCAAAGAAGACCTTTCAAACAACTTGGGCTTTTTGGTTTTGTATGCACGTGTTGTAATGCATTTTTCTACAACCTGGGGATGTTATAGGGTAAATGAGCACACAACAATATCCTAAGGATATCATAAACTTTGCTAACAGCCGCTTTCAGAACGCCCGATAAAACGTAATCAGATGTCACTTGTTATTTCAGCTTTGCATCAAATTAAAAAAAGCTATACCTAACTCCTTCCTTCATGAGGTTGCTAATCTGGAGCTTGGTGATACGTAGCTTTAAAGACCAGCCCACAGTAGTTGCATGTTTGGGAAGTCTGTAAAACAAACATGTACCTAATTATTATTACGTAGGTATGTATTCAATCGTACGACACGCGCGAAGGCGGTCTCGGACATAAAATAATCATCAATTTCTATCTAATGCGAAAATTGTGAGGAAACTTAAATTAAAAGGCCCTTATTCATAATAGTCTTTGAGCGTGCCAATAGCTTATTAGACCGATAAGTCTGTTGATGTATCTTTTCGTTGGCATGATAAGAGTTGTAGAGCTCTTTGTGAAGGGCTCGTCTGAGGAATTACTACCACCACCACACCTTTTTCTGCTGCCAAGCAGCATCGCTGTGTTTCAATTTGAAGAATGTGGTCGCCGGTGTAATTACAGGCACATGAGGCTTAACATCGGTTTGCCTTAAGTTGATAGACTCAGGGCAGTGCATTGTAGAGCACGTTCCTGTCGTGCGTGCCTTACAAGGCAAGGCTTTGTTATAGGTGATGGTTATCACTTAACATCAGGTGGGCCATCAGCCTGTTCCATCAGCTAGTTGTATAAAAGAATAATAGTAACAGTGACAAGAATACTCTATTGAGCCGCTATAAAATGACAGGGAATGTGAATAAGAGGGCATACACAAATATTTGCATATGCAAAGCAAAGCTAAAAACATAATGAAAAAGAAAATGAAAATATTTGTACCTACAAGGTACCTTTACAATCATTTTGTACCTACTTACGTCATTTACACGTCTTACACATATTTCTTTAAATTAAATAATAATAAGTTATGAGGTTATGTAAGCCGACCATTTATTTTTTCCTAGTTCATTCTATTGTATAATGTTCGAACATAAATTATCATATCCGACTCGAGTCCACCGTAGTGATTCGTTTTCCAACGTTTTTGGTGGAGATTTATTTTTAGTTGGCAGCCTGAAAAATCGTATAACCCAGCCAAATTAAGCAGATTATTGTTTTTTAAGACTGTATCTAGTTTGACATTTTGACAAACCATGTCAATTTGTGTGGTTTTTAGTAACCTATACTTAATTTTAGAAATAATTAAATGATATAAATCTATTTGATTATGCGATAGAAAGCCAACAAAATCGTTACATGATTAATTGTGAACACTTTGCTATTATTTGTTCTATTTGTCAATAAAACTTTAGAAATTAGTTTCTAAAGTTTTATTGACAAATAGAACATAAAACCTTCTTTTTTATAGGCTCCTCTCCATCCAAAGGTTGTCTGGAAGAGATCGCTTGGTAGCGATAAGACCGCCCATTGTGCATATCTTTAGTTGTTATTCCTTTGTTGAATTTTTTTGTTATTTTGTAAGGTGTACAATAAAGCATTTTCATTCATTCATTTATTCAAAATTGCTTCTGACCGATGGAAGCGTATATTTTCAGTTTTCCGTGCTCTATTCATAGCACACGCTAAATACTACAATGGACCACATTTGAACATAGCTCTGCGTTAAGGCTCCGGTGACAGCGGCTCGCAATTTCGAGGTGCGATTGGCTATTATTTCATTTTATTTCATTTCGGGGAGGTTTTTTGAAAGAATAATTCTAAAGAAACACGCATAAATACTGTTCGAACACCAATAATACAATAATATAAGGGAAACATGCCCGAATCAGAAATCATTTTGGTATTAGTATGTTTGGTCTACGTTTACCTAATACCAAAATGATTTCTGACTCAAGCACATTTCCCTTATATTATTGTATTATTTGTGTTCGAACAGTATTTATGCGTGTTTCTTTAGAGTTATTCTTTCAAACAACCTCCCCGAAATGAAATAAAATGAAATAATAGCCAATCGCACCTCGAAATTGCGAGCCGCTGTCACCGGACTCTTAACTGGGACCATAGGCACACATTATTTTCATTGAAATTTGGCTTTTAAACACGTAAAATCAAATGAACCAGCAATTTGCTTGGCACCAAGTTTAGACAGATTTGGTGCCAAACTTTTCAAAAAACGTATACGGAGTAAGGTAAGTAAATTCCCTTACTCGTAGGTATATTTCGTATTATCGCGTCTCTCCTACTCTTGGTATTATTATTTCATGACCAATCCATGTTATACTTCATCCAAGTGGCGGTCCGTCAACTTTTTTATTTTTTCATTTTTTCTGACGTAAATCTATGCTGCCAGACATGGAATGTCTATTGAATTTGACGTAATATATCAAGCAGAGCCATCTCTACTTTGATTTTGCTACTAATTTCCATTAGATTTAGCCACATTTGTTTAAAACCGGCCAACTGTCCACCACTGACAGCACCAAGGAATTTGAATACAAGTGCATTTGAGAGCTTGTGAGAATTTATGTCAAATTCAATGTCATTTTGCTTATTAACTGTCATTTCTTCCGTATTTGTTGGCAGATTTGTAACAAGAAATTGAATTGGAAACAGTGTTGCCAATGCTACGGCAATTGCCGTGTTCTACGGTTTTCAGGTCAAAGAATCATGAAATTCGCGAACTACGGCCGTACCCCCGTGGTAGTAGCAGACTCTACGTCCCTCATTCAAATATTGTTCACGAGTCGAGAGGAACGGCACTTACCTCATGTACACTCGCGGTCTGAAAATGTTTACCACCTCAGGGTTGATAATTAATTTTTGCCTAGTATATTTTTGATAGGTAGGCAAATGACATTGTAACATGTTAATGTGTCAACTTATAGATTATGAAATGAGTTTAATCATCAAAAAGTCGCGAATACTCTTTTTGTTAGAAGATTTTTTTTTTTTTTTATATAGCTAGCTGATGGAACAAGCAGATGGCCCACCTGATGTTAAGTGGTAACCATTACCTATAAACAAAACATTGCCCCGTAGGTCACGCACAATAGGAACGTGCCCTACGATGCACTGCCCTGCGTCCATCAACTTGAGGCATACGGATGTTAAGCCTCATGTGCCTGTAATTACACCGGCGACCACACTCTTCAAACCGAAACACAGCGTTGCTGCTTGGCGGCAGAAAAAGGCGTGGTGGTAGTACTTCCTCGGACGAGCCCTTCACAAAGAGCTCTACTACTCCTGATGCTAATTATAAAATGTAATATGTACCGAGATATAGCATTTTAGACTTTACTGCATACAGTGTGCTAAAGAATCTAATTTGAAAACTGGTAAACACTTTCAGACCTCTATCCACAGACTACTAGGATGCTGACGCATCCCCTATCGTACAAGGCCGCCTAAAAACCTTCATTGGCAACACTGTTTCGTTCTTTCCTTGGAAACTTAGAAGAAGAATACTATAGAATTGACGAGCAAGACAGACAATAAGTGACAAAAAAACCTCGATTTCGATCTCGCATATTTTATCGATATCGATATAAAAGCGAGTGCCATCGCGCAGCACTATAAGGCTGATAGGTTGGTAAAACTGTTGTTGTTTGACGTACATATTCGTTGTGTTGGTTTTGAAGTGCCATGTAAAAGGATCCCATTGGCTCTTTACTAAGTCCCGCCTCTTCTTGTAGTTTTACCTGTTTTACATTATCTTTGGTGAAGAAGTTGTTTTCGCATTTTATTGTTGTTTTACATTTTCTTTGTTATTGTTGTTTGTTGTTGTGAATGTGAACGAAATCGCGAACAAGTTGCAGATGTTGAAGGTGCTTATTTCATAGAGATATAAGCAGGTTTAATTTGGTTTTGTTTTGCTTTTTACGAATACTTATGTGACCAATTAAACAACCTTGTAGTTGAGTGTTTTACTGTGTTGAGTGTGTCATGTAGTAGGTACCTACCTAAAATAGTTGAGTTCGGCTCGAGTATCAGTCAACTACAATAATAGTGTTTAAAAAATTAACCCTAGATAACGCTGTCTGTTGGCGTTCCTTTTTTCAATAAATAAATACACCTTATAATGCTAAGGTTTTAGGTTATGTCCCTAGCTATTCTGAGATAAAGATTATCCTTTAATCTTTATTGTACACAAAGTGATTTACACAAAAAATACATAATAGTAGTGTACAAAGGCGAGCCTAACCCTAGATATCTACGCAATATAATACTTGTATTTTAGTAACAGTGATCTCTCCATTGCCCAAGCCCACCTCATCAGAGATGGGGAGGCGGGCAGATGGGCTGTGGATGGAGCACCGCCTCCTTCTCAATAGTGACTCCTCGGGAGATCATTGTATTAATATCATTTATTCTTTTTCCAGAAAACACTCCTAATGAGTTGTGCTGCGCTGCTCTATGGTCCACGCCCTCACCCCCGGGTGCTATGCTGGCAGCAGCTCGCCGGCGTTTGCCAGTGATGCCGCTGTGGCCGCCGCTCACCTAGAAGGCGTCGCGTCACACGACCAACGCTAACGCCCAGACAACAGCTAGGCCTAGAGCTTTGGTCGAAACTGGCACCTAGAGTCACCTAGCTTTATGACGTTTCAAAGTGATACTTGTGATTTTGTTAAATAAATACACTGACTTTGTATGTACAATGAGTTTTTATTACTTATAGAAAATAAAGGTTATTTTTTAAATACAAGTAGTTTTTACAGTACTAAGTACAAACTCATTTGTAAAAACTCAACCTAACTACATTTGTTCAAAATAATATCTTATTCAGATAGTCTTAACTAGTTTTCCTAGTCATCCTTCCTCTGAAAAGGTCTTGATCTGCTCCTGGATCTTTTTGTTCTTCTGCGGCATCATCAATGCTGACCTATGAACAGACATTTGAACACAATTACATTTAATTTATTAGGTAACTCAAACTACTAAATATACAATTATAATGCAGTTATTGGAGATAAAATGACCTTCAGGTTCTGGAAGAACACTACAAACTTGAGTAATGTGTGCACTTTATGAAGGCATGTAGCGCTACCAACTGCGCCACCGGAGTACTAATCACACTCGACGAATAACTCTTGGTAACATGTCCAAGAGTTACTACGGTACTTATGCGACCGTGGCTCCATCTATTTTCTATATGTAACTACTAGCTGCGCCCCACGGTTTCACACGCGTAGTTTTAAAATCCGGTATTCCCACGGGATAAAAGTAACATATGTGCTATTCCAGACTATAATCTATCACTCTGGCAAGTTTCATCCAGATCCGTTCAGCCGTTCTTGCGTGAAAGGGTAGGTAACAAACATCCATCCATTCACCCCTTGAATTCAATCCACCCCGTTTTACTGTAGTAAGATCTCAAAAAGTGGGCATCCTAGAAAAAAATTAAAAATGTTTTTCGAATGTCCAAACCGAGCCCTTGAATACTTTTACTACAACATGTAACTTTATTTTTTGTGTAAGTTATTTGCCCCTTTAAAAACCGCATATTTTAATAACCCCTAAATTTCTTGAGCACCGGTGGTGGTCTAGTGGGAGTGACCCCGCCATCCGATCGTAAGGTCGCAGGTTCGAATCCGGTCGTGCACCAATGAATTTTTCTATCGTAAAATTTATGTGCGCAATGCCAGTGCTCTTAAACGGTGAAGGAAAACATCGTGAGGGAACCAGTTAGTATTCTAACAGCGGCGAGATGGGCTTACAACCTGTCACGTATGGAATACTAACTAGGTACTGCAAAGTGTAGGTATGTGCCAAATGTAATGTTTGGACGTACCTCTAACTACCTCCTTAGACATCCTCAAGGGATCTTGAGTTAGTACTTGGTACTGAGAGATCTGAAGGGATATTATCTACCGTGCCTGGGGATCAGTCGTAATGCTGTTTCAGTTTTCAGTTTTCCTAAATTTCTCCAGTAGGTACAAGCTATCGATATACCAAACTTCATGCAGATCGGGTTAAACGGTTCTCAAGTTAACGACGGAAAAACATCCTACTGTATTATAAATGCGAAAGTTTGTAAGTATGGATGGATGTTTGTTGCTCTATCCAGAAGGGCTGAATGGATCTTAGTGAAAATTTTTCGTTCGCTTCGCTCACTCAATCAATAAGAACAAAATGTCCATTCTTAGTTAGTAGGTGGCATCAAAGACCTTGTACCTAGGTACAAGGTCTTTGGGTGGCATCCAGAGACAAGTCCAAACACTATATTTGGACTTGCCTGTAACTACCACTTATATTTTCGGAGTGTTAGCGTCGTGTCACCAAATCTCAGTTCGGGGCGAATTACTAGCAAAAATCGTTTATTTTTCAAAAAGTGAAGGCTGGTGCTTATTAAATTCAAACAATAAATCTATTAAAATTATTTAGGTAGGTAAGTAGGTGGTACAAAATTGAAAATAAAAACATGGTAATATTTATCATCAAATTTTTTTGTACCTTTCAATGACCTTGTATGTATCCTCAATAAGCCCTTATCCAATTAAACTAGGTAATAATATTATACTACTTACCAGTAAATTTCTCAAGTGCAATCCTTATAAATTTCAAGCAAAATTTTATTATAAAAATCTTTTAATGGCCTATTTTATGATTACACAGGTATTTGTATAATAATTACCTGCTCAGCTATTGAATAATTCCTGTAATTGCTGTTAATTTACCAATAGGTACCTTGGTAGGTAAATACCTAGTCTTGCCATAAATACCAAAATAAAGAAAAAAAATTGTCTATGTTGTTTTATATATGCAAATAACATTTATTATATTTACAGTGTGTTAGTTTAATATTTAAATATAAAACAATTTAAAATATAAAAAGCTTATTTGAATTTGTCTTCTTTCACTGCAATACAGTCCTCTAAACGTTGAGGCCAGTTATCAATAGAAGCATGCACTCTTTCCATGGAAAAATTCTTCGCTGCCAATTGTATGCATTGTTTTATGGACTCCAAATTATCATGGTGGAACAAGTCATACTGTCTAAAACTGAACATAAATCATAATCCAGCGGTTTAAGAACGGGACCGGCAAGTCTTCAGCTCTGATGAAGTCCAAAACTTTTGTTTCCAATCGACTGCATAAACCCCACACCGATTCTTGGTTATTGAACAATGTAGTTAATATTAAGCTTGTCACTTGTTTTGTAATCCAATAGTTTATTAAAAAAACCTGCTCTGCCACTTTACCACCGCTAAAATGGGGAGCAACAAGGTTCTTTAAGCAATCGGCATGGCTTTATGCTTCTCTGCAGGATAACCTTGTGCCCTGTATGGCACTACGCAACACACAACAACTGGTTGCTATAAGTCGACCCAACCTTAACAAGTTATGTCCTCTATCAGGCATAGTGCAAAAGAGGTGGATGAGGTTGATGATGCTGCATGAGGTTCTAGTCCATCAAGTGAATTGGTTGCTGGCTTCACCATTAAAGGATCAATCTTCTTGTGTGTGTCTAATGTTGTTGTGTGTGTAATGACTCTGAAAAAGAAACAATGTTTTCTTAGCTCCTCTGTAGCCACAGAATAAACCGTGTTCACAAAATTGTTATCCTCTATCCTGGTTTTCTGTAGGGATATTACTACTAGGCTCATAGGAACTTCAAAGTTTATCCTAATAAGTACCTACTCAGTGAGCGTGAAGTGAAGGCGTTTGACTTCTAAAATATTCCCAAATTTTCACTTCCATTGCAGATAATTTACATTCATGTCGTCTAGAATTATTTACATCGTACAGCGAAGTATTTCGTTCGATGATGAATACACTTCTGCTACATTCCATAATTTATAGAGGACAACAAAAATAATTTTCCCGAAGGGTTACACCTCTCGTATTTCTGCTTTTAATCTCTTCAGAAACAGAAATTCTAGAGCACTTTATGGGAGCCAGTAATGTACAACCACGTATTGCACAACCTTGGAAAACACAGCCCGGAATTGATGTACAATTTGGTTGCCAATTCCATGACTGTGTAATCCGCGGGTGTACATTCCAAGCCGTACAAAGTTAGCACACATTTGGAATACACAACCCTGGAATACGCTGCCAATGGCATCCAAATCCGGGTCGTACAATCCCTACACGTATCAGGAATGTACAACCAAGGATTTCACACCCATGGATTTCGATGCCAAATCCTATGCTTCATTTACACTTGCCAGTTGCTTACTCAGTAACTTGAATTGAACAAGAGTCGAGCTTGTGCAAGTGAAAAGGTGTATTGATGAAGATCTAATATGATTGAAACTTTGAATATAGATTGTTACAAATGTATACTTTGTGAACTACTGTACCTACAACAATTCATAGAAAAGCCTAGCTAAATAGCTGTTTATGATTAAATTAGTGTCTACGATATCTATCAATTAATTTAATGATGTTTGATGACGGTATAAGGCAGGAGTAGGTACTCTGATGATAGATCAAAAGAAAAGGTAATTCGGTTCTGAACCATCCAAACTTTATTATTCTGTTATCCGTAGGTACCTCTATATAGAACTAACTCACCTTGGTTTTCAGAAAGTCTGGGTTTTGTTAGTTAATAAATAGTAGTAGTTCGCCCCGAACTGAGATTTCGTGACGCGACGCGAACTCTCCGAAAATAAAAGTAAGTGGTAGTCAGGTGCAAATCCAAACATTGTGTTTGGACTTGTCTCTGGCTACCACTTACTAAGTACGGTTACCAAGATTCAACTAAATTGAATGAAAAAAAAAAGAAAGAAAAAACATTATTTGACACACATAAGTACATACAGAAAAAAAAGAAAATAAGAAATACAGAACGGACAGGAAACTACAATAGGTATAAAACATATTACTTACAATAGAAGAAAAAAAACAAAGTCTGTGGCTAGTCCCGTCCCGTTCTAAGTAGTGCGTACGTACTGTATGCCAAAAAGGCCCTAACTCAGCTTTTGCTGCTTAGCAAAGTTGGTACCTAGGTAGCCTACCTTGCCAAGCCACGCTGGTTTCAAATTAACCTATTTATTGAAGAGTTCCGTTAAACCGACATTGGCTTCATCATCAGAACAAGTAGTTATTGCCATTTAATGAGAACCAAGTCCCTTCTTAACTTATTTAAAAAAAAAATGAAAAAGCAAAGGAACTGACCGACCAGTAGAAAAACTTTTATGCCAACGAAACTCTTAAAAATGGGAGCTCTTATGTCACTGGTTATCTTAATTTAACTTTTTTGTTGTACTTAAAAAGTGGGCAACCTAGAAAAAAAAATGGTTTTGGAATGTCCAAACCAAGCTCTTACATATGACATGTAACTTAATTTTTTTGGGTATATTTTTAATTGTTGCTCCCTTATAAAGCCCATATTTTAATAAACCCTCATCCGATATTACTCATACAGGGTGTCCGGAAGGTCGATGCAAAGCCGTGAGGGGAGGGTAGGTGGTGACCTAATAGATGCGTAACGAGGTGTCGTTACGCATCTATTCAGGCTAGATTGTTTACCTTAGTTTTTTTAATTTTTTCATTACTAAACACCTCCCATTTAGTCAGTTATGTGGATACAGATGATTGTTTTGGTGTTTATCAATTGAATACACATTATGCTAGGACGCAAACAAATTGTTAGGCACTAGTAACTGTCTGTTTGAACACTATGAATGAATAAGCATATGATTTTGGTAAATTTTTCAAAAATCATGGATATTATGATAACTCGGTATTCGTCGACATTGGATTAAGGTAATCTAGCCGGAATAGATGCATAACGAGGTGACCTACCCTCCCCTCACGGCTTTACATCGACCTTCCGGACACCCTGTATACTTACCAGTAAATTTCTCAACTACAACCTATCGACTTACCAAATTTCATGCACGGCTCTCAAGTTGTCGTCGGACAAACATACAAACATGAATACGTACATACATAAAATGCCAAATTGCCCAAGTTGATTGTAAAATTTTCGTTCGCTTCGCTCACCCAATCAACAGAAAACCTATTTTACCATTGATCAATGAGCTAAGTATCATATTTTAAAACGTTGATCGAAACATGTTAATCGAAAACTAAGCACCTAGATAGAAGATGGGCCCGACTGCTTTTATATAATATTGAAGCACCTTCAGTAAATCCATGAGCAACGGCATAGCCATACCATACGGTGTGTGGGTATTAAAAATTTACAAGGAGCCATGCGTTTTTCTAGAAAAACCTACCACGTCATATTCTAGCTTCCTAAACCAGCATTAATTTTAAATAATAATTAGGTTAACAAAGTGTTTATTATATACTATACCTATTACCATATTCCGAGTTATATTGAAAGCTTAAGGGTGTCCTTGACTGGACAATGTAGGTGCCTATATAAACGAGCTGATTTTGTTGTTATGAACAAGAGGTATTCAACGAAGCCTAGAAGGGGGCTTAGCTTTCCCATTAAAAAGTTTGCTACTAAAGCAAACTTTTTAGAAGGAAAACTTGTACCTACTATCAATGTGAAATTTTTACTTATCTGTGTGAATGTATAAATATTAAGAATGCTAGCTAGTTAATCCTACTAATATTATAAACGTGAATGTTCGTAAGAATGGATAGATAGATTGATGGATGGATGTTTGTTACTCTTTCACGCCAAAACGGCTGAACGGATCTAAATGAAACTTGGCAGAGAGATACATTAAAGTCTGGAATGACATATAGGCTACTTTTTATCCCGTGGGAATACCGGGATTTAAATCTGCGTGAGTGAAACCGCGGGGCGCAACTAGTAATATATAAATCAAGGTACGTTTCCTTTATTATTTAATTTTGTGTTACAAATCAATAAGTAACTACATAATAAGTACGTACATAGGTATTTCATGTTTGCTGATGAATAATGTAAGTATCTACGATGCATCAATTTTCATTATCTAGGTAAGTAGGTACAGAACAACTAATAATATTAAGAAACTATACTTCACTATCACTACATAGTATAAAGACAAAGTCGCTTTCTCTGTCCCTATATCCCTATGTCCCTATGTAGGTATGCTTAAATCTTTAGAACTACGCAACGGATTTTGATGCGGTTTTTTTAATAGATAGAGTGATTTAGGAAGAAGGTTTATATGTATAATAATACATGCATGATATAGCAGGAAAACAATGTGCACCCGTGCGAAGCAGGGGTGCGCGGGCAGGTTGCTAGTCCTACTAATATTATAAACGTGAAAGTTTTTAAATATGGATGGATGGATGGATGTTTGTTACTCTTTCACGCCGAAATGGCTGAACGGATCTGGGTGAAGAACGGATCGGTTGGCAGAGAGATACATTATAGTCTGGAATAACACATAGGCTCCTTTTTATCCCGTGGGAATTCCAGGATTTTAATCTGCGTGGATGAAATCGCTGGGCGCAACTAGTTTGATATAATTAAACGTTAAATAATAACGTTAGGGGAAGCAGGGATAATGGCGATCGTGTCAGGTAATACCTAGGTACCGCTCAATCTATGCTGCAGCAGAGTTGTAATGCTTGAGCAGACAGATAAGACAAATGAAAAAACAAATAGAGCATTTTTCTCTCAGGTGATTGGCATTCCCCTATCTTTCTCTACATGGCTTTTTCAGTCTGTGTCACTGTCATGCATTATGCACATGAAAAATACAAATGTGACGTGAAATGAGACGCCGAACTTCTCGTGCCGCTACGTGGTGAATAGCGGGAGAAGACCTGGCCAGTGAAGTGGCGCCCCTATTATTTTCCACTTATGTCAGCGAAGCTCTGGGCAAGCTTCTCCTGCATTGGACATATTCACCACTCCCGTCGGGTGGGAACGGCCGAGCACTCGCGGTCGCTCCCGGGCCCCTCCCTGCAAAGGGGGGGGCGTGCAGGCCCCGCCGTAAAGGTGGGGACATTTGCGGGCCCCGCTGTAAAGACGGGCGGTCGTCGGAGGGGGACTGGATGAAAAGGCTCTGCCAGTTTCCCAGTTCCCCTCCAACAAAGACGACGCGGGAGTGCCGCTGGGTTGTTTAGTAATACCGGTTAAGGAAACCGGGGAGTCCCACATACCCCTCCCATCCTCCGATGGTGGGGAATGCTTAACGCATTTTTCCCAGCGTCAAAAAACAAAAAGGATATTGCAACAAACAGAATCGACACCAATAGTAAGATTGTCAGGAGCCATAAAAAATAAAATACAAATATTAAATACTTTATGTAGAATACCTACCTTCCAATGTAAGTACCAAGTACCCCACAGAAACATAGTACAGAGTAAAAGCATACATACTAGGTAAAACAATGGGCGACTTAATGGACGATCGCTGAGAGCGATCTCTTCCAGGTTATATGTAGGTATTTGCAATATTGTATGCAATACACCGATATGGGTAGACTGTTGGAACTAAAATACCTTTGTAGTATCTATTAACACAGGTTTACAATAAATGATTCTTATTGATATTATATCACTATCACTGGGTAAGTATATAGTATAAAATAAAGTCACTTCCCGCTGTCTGTCTGTCTCTCCCTCCGTATGTAGGTATGCTTAGATCTTTGTAACCAACGCAATGGATGTTGATTCGGTTTTTATAATAGATTCAAGAGGAAGAAAGATTTATAAATATATGCATTTACATAGTAGAAAAACACTGTGCACCAGAGCAAAGCTTGGGCGGGTCACTAGTCCAACTATAAATAAACTGGAGAGAGGTTCGTCCTGAACTGAGATTTCGAGATGCGACGCGAACGTTCTGAATATACCTATAAGTAGGTGGTAGTCAGAAGCAAGTCCTAGTGCACATTGTGCTTAGACTTGCTTCTGGCTTTCACCTACTAAGTATGGTAACCAATTTTCAGCTGAACTGGCCTGTAGAATTGGCCTTCTTGTGGTTAAAGATATTTATTTCTCAAAGAACACAGTGTACTGGTTTGACTCCAGCTGGGTAACAGTGCTATACATAAAAGTAACTATTGAAAGTAGGAGTAGGTTGACAGTAAGTATGCTTATTGAAGAGTTCCGTCGAACAGACCTTGGTTCTATCATCAGAACAGTCGCTATCACTATTTATGAGAACTGTGAACCTTCTTAATTCATTTTAAGAAAAAAAATAAGAAAAAGCAAGGATACATTTATCATTGGAAAAAATTATGGATCCTTACTAAAACATCAAAAATGTAACCCAAGGTGTAATATATAATTACATGTCTTTCATCGCATGAACAAACTATTGAACGATAGAACAAGAAATTGTTCTACAATATTAAAGAACACATGCCTTATTATCTACAAATAATTCAGCGATAGCATAGGTATGTCTAACTGTTGTAGATGTAACTAGTTATAACTACTTTTCTACATTTTGAATCATCATCTTCCTGTCCTTATCCCACGCTAAGTAGGATTGGCACAACGAGTTCTACTCCTCCACTCTCCTTTATCATTCGTCATCTCGGTCTCATGTCATCCTCCAACACTCAGATCCATACAACACGACAGGTCTTATGATCGTCTTGTAAACAATCCCCTTAAGTTTAAGGGGCATTCGTGGATCACATGTTGTTCCTGAGATCTGTCACCATTTCATCCATCCCGCATCGACCGATACATGAAAAATAGAATAAATTTTATTCTATTTTTCATGTATCGGTCGATCTCACCGTCGCACAGTGGGTGAAAATTCGTAGTTGCCTTTCATAGGATTTTTGAAAAAAAATCTTCCTTAATTGGGGGATTTAAGTAAACAGATTTGTTACAAAACTCAAAACATTACATAATTTTGTCATTACGCGACTTTTTTGTGGTTAAACACCATGTAATACGAGTTTGTGTGTTTCAAATGTATGAAAACGAAATTTGTTTTCATCATAACTTTTTTTTGTATTCGAATGTAAAGCTGATACTTTTAGGTATTATAGTAGAACTTGTAACAAAGCTATAAAGCTTTCGATCTCAATCTGGAACGGACCGCTTCAAAAGATATGATTTTTACAAAAATGCCAGTTTTAGTGGTATTCATGTATGGGGTAATGTTCTACTAAGTTCGAGTTTGATCAAAAATTATGGTCATAATTATTATTTGATAGGTATCTTATCGCTTTTTTAATGACTTTTGACCTTTTATCTAACCGCTAAATAACAAAACTATTCAAATATAATTATGCAAAAGTGATATTTTGAATTACGACTAACAACTACACTTAAACCTATAACTGTATTCAAAGCCTACTCATTATTGTTCCACCAGGTATGACAAAATATTTGGTTTAATTAATTAGGGTGATCAAGGTCATATTATATCGAAAAAAAACTATTTAAAAAAGTAATATTTTATTTACAACTGCTATATACAATGAAGCGGACTTATTCTTAATCTTATAACTCTAATATATATACAAATATACAATAAATAAAACAAAAGCACCAATTACCGACATGTAATTCACAACTTTACCAACTATCACAGAAATACTACCTACCTATATAAATAACTTACAACAGAAACAACTAAATATAACAACGATTTAATAAACAAATGATTTGATGCTTTACAAAGAAAAGACAAGGAGTGGTCGGAGTCACACAAGTTTCCTACTATCTACAAATTCTTCTACCCTAGAAGTTAATATCAATAACAATTTAGCTTCATCTGAAATAGGTAAACGAAGTTGGTTTATTTTAGGCCTAAAACTAGAGATATAGGGATCAGATGATATCATTAAATGATGGATAATATCCTCATTTGTTGCAATTCTACTAATTTTACGTGACTGAAACACTCTGGAATGCTTAAAATCTTTGTTTCGAGCCTCAGATGCCTCTTCAGAGATAGTATAAAGTTATTGTGTTCAATTATGTCCGCTCCATGTATGAGTAATTTATGCACGCTTGAAGGCATATAGTACCATGCATAGAGCTCAACATATCTTTGAGCTGTTGAAGCACAATATTGTCGGAACTTTTCCACATCAACAAACTCTCCGCAAGATATTACCTGAAGAATTACGCCTAAGCTTTTAATTAACTCTATATCTACACCCGTGATTCGCGCAGTAATATCCGGATTTGTGAAAAATCTTCTATCAGTATTTCCATCATTGGTAGTGCCTGCACCTTGTTTCACAACATCCACAAGTAGCCCCATTTCCTCCCGAAATTTGTCTTGGATATCCTTTTTCCTATCGGCCAATTGTTTTTTCTTGTCGTCTCCTTTTGCTTGCCATTTCTTGAAGTCAAGACGGTAAGCTATATGCAAAATACATTCCATGCATCTAATACGTGCATGTAGAGTAGAAAGGCCAAACTTAAAGATATCGACAGATTGGTGTCTCTGTGATACCATTGTGATGTCATTCATTTCTGTGGGTTTAGCTTTGCAGATATCACATGTCGATGTTGATGTATCAGAAAGATGAGATGTTATCTTGCCATCGATCATAGTCATGTTAAGTTTGTGTTTAATGCTGGCATTATCAACAACACTCGGCTGTAGAGCAGTAATTTCGCTTTCTATTGACGCCATTTCTTCTTTTATATTTAAATCATTTTCCTTGGCAAATTTAAAATATATTGGCCGACAATAAAATGTTGAGGATGCTTTAGGATATTCCCAAACAACGTCATCAGTGTTTTCTTTCAGTAGTCTTAATGGTACAAATGAACACATGAAAATACTTAAATCATCGCCTTCTATTTTTTGTTTGTAGTTGCT
The DNA here is from genome assembly GCA_963576535.1 of Plemyria rubiginata. NCBI lineage: Eukaryota > Metazoa > Arthropoda > Insecta > Lepidoptera > Geometridae > Plemyria > Plemyria rubiginata. The sequence goes on along the minus strand of OY754908.1, from coordinate 6,121,883 downwards.
ATTTCCAGAGGCGCCATCAAATCCCCACTTACTGACCAGAGTGTAATTACTGACAGATTCAGTTTCCACCGTTTTACAAAGTCTGTTGACAGTTTTATCTAAAATAGATTGCAGTTTGAGTTTAACTTCGGTGTCAGTTATAACCATGTCTTCTTTTTTTGCATAGCACTCTATTAGGGCATCATAAGATGGAAAAATATCACTTCCCGTATCTCTTGTTGTTTGCTTTAAAGTGATGTACCTATTGCCATTTTGATAACTTCAGTGATGTTGTCAAGCCCAGTGCCTTATCAGCAGAGCAGGTTCGGTTGTTCGACTTAATGCAAGATCGAAAGATTGATGCATTCTCGGGGTGTTTGTGTAAATGCTTTAATAATTCAGCTAAGTCATTTTTTTTCTATTTCAGCATTCTATTATCAGCTTTCTTGGTTAAAGCGAAGTAAAGAGTATCAAAGTCATAATTAGCGAGAACATCTTCAGTTCTCCTTCTTTTTTGTAATGGATGTAAGCCAACAAATTCTTTTCGTGGAGTAAATGTAGAGGTTGATGTCGACACAGATACACTTTCAGGCACAGTAAATTCCATTGATTTTTTTGGTGTTGTTACTATACATTCACTTACCGAGACTTCTTCATGTCTATCTCGAGGACATGAGAGTTGTTCACTTCGAAATTGTTGAATGTTGAGTTGCTGCTAAGAGTTGAAGCTAACACTTTTTCAAACAAAACGTGTGCACTGAATGAATTTTGCCTCATAAGTGCAAAAATGACAAGATTTGACACTAGTCCTTCCATACTGAGCAAATTAGAATTAAGGTAAAGAGAACGTTTCGGTACTAATTGGTAGCCAAAAGTGAAATGAAATTTAGGAACTCTCAGTATTTATAGTCTAAACTAAAATCTAATAATGCGTTATCAGGAATCATTAATTAGTAGGTATTCCATAACAAGAACCCATGGTACCTGTAAAAGCCATCTAGGTACCTAAAAATAGTACCTGCACTCAATACAAAGACCCTAATCATTCAAATTACCTGTTTTGTCAAGCACTGACCCTAATCACCCGAACGAGTAAATAAAAAATAATTTCCCACACAATGCGTATTGAAGACAGGGACAGTAATAGTGGTCTCTAGGTAAGGCTCTACATAAATAAAGGGTAATCAATAACAAGATAGTACGTAAGTGATCAAAAAAGTAAAAACTATGATCGTAATTCAAAATATCACTTTTGCATAATTATATTTGAATAGTTTTGTTATTTATCGGTTAGATAAAAGGTCAAAAGTCATTAAAAAAGCGATAAGATACCTATCAAATAATAATTATGACCATAATTTTTGATCAAACTCGAACTTAGTAGAACATTACCCCATACATGAATACCACTAAAACTGGCATTTTTGTAAAAATCATATCTTTTGAAGCGGTCCGTTCCAGATTGAGATCGAAAGCTTTATAGCTTTGTTACAAGTTCTACTATAATACCTAAAAGTATCAGCTTTACATTCGAATACAAAAAAAAGTTATGATGAAAACAAATTTCGTTTTCATACATTTGAAACACACAAACTCGTATTACATGGTGTTTAACCGCAAAAAAGTCGCGTAACGACAAAATTATGTAATGTTTTGAGTTTTGTAACAAATCTGTTTACTTAAATCCCCCAATTAAGGAAGAATTTTTTTCAAAAATCCTATGAAAGGCAACTACGAATTTTCACCCACTGTGCGTCGAGTCGTTCTAAATGGATGAGCCGAGGTACCGAAAGTCGGAGCAGACTGGTAAGAATACACCATCTGAGGCAATAGGGGTGAAACTGGAGGGAACACCAAAGTCGTAGAACAAGTGCTCGGTTTTTGTCCTGCTTATCTTCAGTCCGACACTCTCCAATTTCTCCTGCCATTTTCCCAGCCTGCTCTGGACCTCAAGCGCATCTTCACCAACAAGAACATTGTCGTTGGCGAACAGCATGCACCAGGGTGCTTCTTCCTGTATGCCCAATGTCAGTGCATCTATAATCAGGAGAAACAAATATGGGCTTAATGCCGACCCCTAGTGCAAACCTACAGCCACACTGAACTTGTACTTTTCTAAATTTTGAATGTTGATAGAAATGCGATAAAAACAGATTATTATCTACCTATAATTATCTTTCCTTTATAATAATCCTTGTCCAAATAAATATTTTAGTCTGCAAGGCAGTTTCAATAGGTACCTGTAGATTTTTTAATCGGACTTTTCATTCAAAAAATATTACAGTTTAAGTGCGCTTTGTAAAGCGCGAAAACGAGGCAAATTCTAACTCAGCGTGGGACTTGGCGGCCGAAGGCGTGGGTTACGAAGAGCGGGATTCTAAGTTTATCCTAAAATTTTGAAACAAATTATGTTCTCCCATACGAAGCTGCGACAGCCCGCAAGTACATACTTCAAATTTCCAATCACCCAAGTTATTTGTAAAATTTGCATTCGCTTCGCTCGCTCAATCAATAATACTGGTGGACTTTCCACACAGCACTACTTAGCTCCAAACTAAGCAAAGCTTGCAGGTGATATTGGAACCACATAGCTAATTATAATACTTTTTTGAAAATATATGCCTACCTCAATGATGTTTTAAAAAGGGGATGTTAGTGCGTTACATATCTTCCCCTTTTTAAAACATCATTGGCCTACCTACTTAATTACATAATACCTAACATTCAGACTGAGATATTTTGTGTAATGAACATAAATGTTTTTCTCTCTCTATCTCGATACCCACCAAACATCGAACCCACGGTCCACAGCGCAAGGCAGATCTACCTACCTGCTAGCCAATTAAGCTGTGACGGCTGGCAAATATAATATGTTATGTTTACACGACTATGTTTACAGTTATGCTGTAACTTTAAACCTGTTCATAATACACATCACAAGTGCTTAAGGCCTGTGCCCACATGAGCTGGAGTCGAGGCGGCAGCGCGCGGCGGGGCGTCTCGCGTCGACGAGGCACAGGCGCCTTCAAGGCGCGCCGCACCGCTTCTACGTTTTCTTAAGGCGTTGACAACACCTAATATTTCTCTTGCTCGCACGATTCGACATTTTAAAAGATATAAAATCACAAATTCCAATTTTGAAAAATCGCAAACAACCATTTTGTGTGCAATCACATTGCGCATAGTTTGGGAAAAAATTCATTTTGATTGATGCAAGTTTTCCTAATCAAAAGTTTGCTTGAGTACGAAAACTAGAAAAGCAAACTTTTAAGTAGGAAAACTTGTGTTGATCAAAATGATTTTTTTACTAAACTGTGCGAAATGTGATCGCACACAAAATTGTTGTTTGCGATTTTTCGAAAATTGGTTGAGTGATGTTATATCCTTCAAGAAGTCAAAACGTGCGAGCGAGAGTCACATTAGCTCTTGTCTTCACCTTAAGGCAAGGATATCCCAGAACCTCCAACCTCCAAGACTTGCAGCACTTGAACAGCTAGATTTCGTTAGATTTTCTTCTCAGAGATTAATAATAATGAAATGTAAAAAAATTTTTTTTTCACAGCGCTAGTAAATACCTATTAATCCATATCTTTTGATATAACTTTGACATGATTTCAAGAAAAAGTCTCTTAATAATGGATGTTTGAAACATCGATTTATTTTTATCGAGAAAATTATCATTATTTACGTTTCTATCTTTACACAGCGCTCGAGTACGTGTTCAATTTTAATGTTTTAGTTTTTTCATGTATTTTTTTACATTTGTGAGGGTGCCGTGCCAACCCGCACCGCAACTACTGCCATTTTGTCATTCCGTTTCGTTTTTTTCGGTCCAAAATGTGAGAAGGAAGTATGGCTATACTTCCTTGCCTGCGCGAGCCTGTGGAGTCAAGTTTCATAGAGACAACGCCGCGACCACGCTTCGACTCTACGCCACCTGTTTCTCGCCCCCGCCTCGACTCGGCGTGGATTTAGTCGGCAACGGGCCTTAGGATTCATTTGAATTAAAGGTACGGACAGACGTGCTAAAAAAAGCATGCTTTGCAACTGTTCACATTAGTAGCACGTTTGTCTAGGCGTTGCTAGTAATAAGCATGCTTATTTCGAGATTTTTGAGTATACTTCTTGAGGCATGGGTAGAAGGGGGCTTCAAGCACGCCTGAACAGGTTCGCTTATGAGCATGCATATTGTTAGGTAAGACACAGTTTCAAAAAGAGTTTGTATGAGGCTCTCGTTCTATATAGATTTATATCTGGTTTGAGCCTGGTGCCAAATAGCACGCCTACCCATACGTTTGCTTTGAGCATTCTTATTTATGAGTCATCTTCCTGCCCTTGTCCCACGTTAAGGGGTTGGCACATCCACTCCTCTCTATAATTCGTCATCTCGGTGGTCACTCCTTTCTTACTCATGTCATCTCTCACACCGTCCATTTGTCTCTTCTTTGGCTTACCTGTCTTTCTAAAACCAATCACCGCCTCACTCCTTAACTTATCAGTCACAGTCAAAATTCCTCTAATAGGTATTCTTATTTAAAAGTGTGCTTAAAATAAGCATACCTATTGGTGGCAAATGTGAACAGTTGCAGAGCATGCTTATTTCAAGAATGCTTTTTTTTTGAGCACGTGTGTCAGTCCCTTTAAAGCAATAAAAGTTCTCGCCCGGCACCCATTAGCGGAATGGCATCGAAAGGCATTTTTCGGAGAAGAATAAAAATATAATCTATCTGTATGGAAATAAAGTTGAAATTTCAATGTAAACGGTCATTCCTAATAATATAAAAGCATACTGTCATAGTGAAAATAAAGGTTTTTCGGTTAAAATAATTAAAAAAAATTGCCAAGTTATAAAAACGGCAAACTAATCACATTTTGCTGTATGGAAGTTCCCAATATTTATTGTATTCTGTTTTTTATTTTATTTTGTTGGAGCGGCGATGCGGCATCAGAAATAATTATATCATCTGTGAAAATTTTGGTGCATTCCTCGAAGCGCACCTAAATGAAGTCCACCCAAGTACCTCGTCGAAGCGCACCTGTCAGGGTGCGCTTCATTTAGTAGGAAAAAATCTTTAGTTTTAACTTCTCGAAGCGCACCTATGACACCTAGGTAGGGCCTAGTGATGGGGTAATAGAAACTGTAAAGTATAATTTAATATATCTATTTTTGTTTGGAAATACACATTATTTAGAAAATCAGTCTTACAGAACACTAGAACATACACAACCGTAGCAAGGTTCGCGAGCATTCGGTTGTAATCGGATGGACTCGTCAAATGCATTCAAATCTGCCCTAAGCCGGTTTGCGCTGCACTTGATATGTGTCACCACTTCCCTTACTTGCGCTGCTGTAAGAGATAATAGCAGGGCAGGATTTCTGATTTTTAACTGTCCGTACCTCATTAACTATAAGACTTATAGTTTGGAAAATCAGATATAGTTGAGGATATTTTCTAGTGCATCAGAAGACAAAAACACAAATGGTGCCATTTAACCTGATAGAAAAATATTACAAAGTTACCTCTAAATGTAACTTTGTGAATAGAAAAATGAATAAAATAACACAAAATTTGTACCAAAACATTACAAACGTAGAGAGATATTACAAACGCATAGTATGACAAGAAAATGTTTTTATATGCTATACAAATATTATTAAAAACACCTAAATACCTAATAAAATGCTACAAAATCTCGGCTGTCTGCGCACCGTCTTGCTCAGTAGGTACTACACAGAGAGTGCAAGAGAGCCACGCTTAAAAATCCTCACCTTAATTTAACTACCTGGTCGATAACTAGTCGCTTTAATAAGTTAGTTAGTAATGCATTAAAATGTGAATTTTATGTACTTACCCCATCACTACTACCATAAATTGTCATAGGTGCGCTTCAAGAAATAAAAACTTAACATTTATACCTACTGAATGAAGTGCACCCAAATGGGTGTGCTTCAAGGAGTAAATGGGTGCGCTTCGTCTGGGTGCGCTTCATTTAGGTGTGCTTCGACGAATGCCCAAAAATTTCAATTGTATATCACGGTTCATGAGATACAGCACAGCGGAGTCTTAGTAGGTACCTAATATATTAGGGTCCCGTTTTACCCTGTGGGTATGGAACCCAAATAAGATAAACTTATACAAATAGTAACAGAAACAATATTTTAAAGTGCATTAAGGCGTATATAGGAACTTGTTGATGGATCCTTGTAGGAAATTTTACTTAGTTGGAATGAGTCGCAGCCTTGCATCATTCCTTATAGTAGTAGTAGTAAAATGTACAAACAAAAAAAACTACCTGTTTATTTACTATGTGAAAGAAAATAACATTCTTCAAAGTTTTCGATTGAAAATTGGCTTCTACATCTAAACGACAGATTTTGTCATTTTTCTTTCACCTAAATATTGGCGAAGATGTTACCTCCAAGTGGTAGATACAAATGAATTTGTAATGTAATGTTTTTTTTCCCTTTGCAATAATGCTGTGCATTACTGTGTATGTAGGTACCAATCTATACCACTCTTTTGGGACCGAAACGACATGCGCTAAATGTCATCGGGTCCTTCATGCGCCTTTAGAAGATTTAGGGCCAAATAGGTACTCAAACGCAACTCAGATTTGAGCACGTCTCAAGTCATGGTTTTTTGACAGTTTTTAATGAAATTCCGTCAAAAACTCGTCACATGAGACGTGCTCAAATCTGAGTCAACTCAAGTCTGCATTAATCTGAGTTGCGTTTGAGTATTCGGCCGTTAGGTAGGTACATGAATGAAACTAAAAAATATAGGTAGGTACATCATCAAAAAAAGTCTTATTTTAAAGAAAGACCTTATCACTTAGGAGATTTGAACACTGAACTGAACTGAATTTTTGTATTTAATCATTTAGGTACCTACCTACTCTGTCGATTGACATGCATTTTATCACTCACTGGCGGCCAAAACATGTTTTTTTCAAAATGGTGCCCTAGTAAGTAGGTACCTATGCCAGAGCTACATATAAAAATGTTCGAAACCCAATAGGTGATTATTACAGAGCATGGAAATAAATGGGTTTGTGGATTACGATAATTTATGTAGACTATGTAAGCTTAACCCCCGGTTTCTGAAAGCGCGATCAACACTAATCGGCTGTCAAGTCACTTGCTCTCTCTATCTCATATTTTGAAGTAAAAGCTGAAATAGCAAGTGACAGCCGATTAGCGTTGATCGTGCTTTCAGGAAATTAAGGCGTTGACAACACCTAATTTACCTCTCGCTCGCACGATTTGACATTTTTAAAGATATAAAATCACTAAGCCTAATTTTGAAAAAACGCAAACAACCATTTTGTGTGCAATCACATTGCACACAGTTTGACAAAAATTTCATTGTGATCGATGCAAGTTTTCCTACTCAAAAGTTTTCTTAAGTACGAAAACTAGAAAAGTAAACTTTTAAGTAGGAAAACATGTATCGATCAAAATGAAACTTTAACACTAACTATGCGCAATGTATTGCACACAAAATGGTTGTTTGCGATTTTTCGAAAATGGATTCAGTGTTTTTATATCCTTCAACAAGTCAAAACGTGCGAGCGAGAGTCACATTAGCTCTTGTCTTCACCTAAGCATACGGCGCGCACCGCTATCTCGCTCGCACAATTGAACATTTTTGATGATATAAATAAAATCACTGAATGTAGTTATGTAAAATTGCAATCAGTGACTGTATTACCTTCAAAAATGTGCAATCATGCGAGCGAAATGGCGGCGGCACGAATCTCACTTAGACTTGCACCATTCTTCTTAGGTAAAGGATATGCATGTGTAGGTAGGTTTTGTGATATAATATGTGCGTTGCTGGGCTGATTTTTATACATGCTTATCACTATACATATTTAAGTGAAGTTATGGTGGCTGACTTAAACACCATAGATGGTTTTAAGCCTTGCCTCTGCCTCGCTAGCTAGAATTGGCCTCAAGAAGAAAGAAAAGAAAAGTTTGCTTGAGTACGAAAACTAGAAAAACAAAATTTTAAGTAGGAAAACTTGTATCGATCAAAATGATTTTTTTACTAAACTGTGCGCAATGTGATCGCACACAAAATTGTTGTTTGCGATTTTTCGAAAATTGGTTGAGTGATTTTATATCTTTTAACAAGTGAAAACGTGCGAGCGAGAGTCACATTAGCTCTTGTCTTCGTCTTAAGAAAAATTCCATGTTTTATTATATTTTACTTTCCTGAGCACTAGAAATGATTTTTTTCTATTTTGGTGTTATTAAAAACGAGTTTTTTTTGCAAATATTTCAAAAATGAAATTATTTGCGAATTTTTATATAAAAAAAACCGCAATAGCTAGTCGTCTTTCTATATCAGCACAAATAGTTTTTATTATTTATTACTTAAACAACATTAAACTAATAGAATCCATTCCTTTCTAGTCATAGTGTTCATGAAAGTAAAATAAGATAAAAAAAATTGATATTTCTTTAAAAAAGATATCAAAGATGTATTACCTTTTTTTTTTTTTTTTTAATAAATAATGCTGGACAATCCACACAGCACTATCTAGCCCCAAAGTAAGCTATTTAAAGCTTGTGTTATGGGTACTAGATAACTGATATATTTAATACATTTATACTTACATAGATAGATATTTTTTATTATACATAGAAAACACCCAGACCATCGGAACAAATTTCTGCAGATCGTACACAAATTTGTTCCAAGGCGGGAATCGAACCCGCAACCTCTAGCGTTGCAGGCAGGCTCTCGCCCGCTGCGCCACAGAGGTCGTCAATTACCTTTATTTAGGTATGATATATTTTTTCAGAGCGGCCTAGAACAGCTGTCATACTAAAGACGTTTCAAGGTTATCTATTAATTACCGGACACCCTGTATATTTACATAAAATCACGCATGGATTTTCACTTGCTACGAGATCCTTACATAAATACTTACCTCTTTTAATTCATTAACTCTCATAACATTCCTCATACACTATCGTCGGCTTAGGGTAAGTACCTACTTTTTCTGGTCTTTCTCTAGTCTAGAACATCTTTTTTCATTTGAATCATCAGAATGATCTAAAACTAGTAGTTCGCCCCGAACTGAGATTTCGTGACGCGAACGCTCCGAAAATATAAGTAAATGGTGGTCAGAGGCAAGTCCAAACATTAGGTTTAGAATTGTCTCTGGCTGTCACCTACTAACTGAGTATGGTAACCAAGTTTCAACTCAAGTCAACTTCAAGTCGCTATCACCATTTAATGAGAGCTAAGTACCTTCTTATTTTATTTCAAGAAAAAAATAATTGAAAAAGCAAAGAAACTGGCCGACCAGTAGAAAAACCTTGATGCCAACGAAACTCTTAGAAATTCGAGCTCTTGGGTCATTGGTTATTTTAATTTAACTTTTATGTTGTATCTGAAAAAGCGGCCATACTAGAAAAAAAAATGATTTTTGAATGTCCAAGCCAAGCCCTTTCATATGACACGTAGCTTTATTTTTTTGGGTTACTTTTTTTATTATTGCCTCCTTAAAAACCCCATATTTTAATTCAATTCAATTCAATTTATTTATTTCAGATGTCAATCCATAATTTGTTAGTAAACTTAATTAAACATGTCAATGTTAATAACCCCTTATCAGATTTTACTCATATACTTACCAGTAAATTTCTCAAGTACAAGCTATCGACTTACAAAATTTCATGCAGATCGGATAAACGGTTCTCAAGTTATCGTCGGACAAACATACATACACACATAAATGCTAAATCGTCCAATTTGATTGAAAGATTTTCGTTCGCTTCGCTCACTCAATCAATTATATCGTTTGCAAATACCATTTGCTCGAATGTAAACGTTATCTCGCTTGTATAATGTTCAATGTCGCTTGTACACTATGCCATAACTCAGGCCATGCGTACGGACAGGGAGCAGAGGGAGCAGTGGAGACGCTATTTAAACAAAATTTATAGGTAAAGAGGTAATACATATTTATTGTGAAATGGGAGTTTGACACCTTTTTATGGGTTACCTATTAGCAGACATCTTATACCCTGGATTAACACATTATTGACCGAGCGAGCGAAGCGTCTCAGTTTCCACATTGGCCAAAAATGCGTTTGTCTGGATGTCTGTCTGTCTGTTCTCCTCTACAGGTCGCATTTTTCAACCGATCTGGACGAAACTTGGTACACAGGTTATATGACTTATAAGATTTTTTTTGTCATCGGGGATTTTTGATTGGAGGGGTACTTCCCCCAAAAAAAGGGCAAAAAGGGGGCTATTTGATATACTGGATATCTCCACCAATCTGTTTGAAAGAATAACTCTAAAGAAACACGCATAAATACTGTTCGAACACAAATAATACAATAATATAAGGGAAATGTGCTTGAGTCAGAAATCATTTTGGTATTAGGTAAACGTAAGACCAAACATACTAATACCAAAATGATTTCTGATTCGGACATGTTTCCCTTATATTATTGTATTATTTGTGTTCGAACAGTATTTATGCGTGTTTCTTTAGAGTTATTCTTTCAAACAACCTCCCCGAAATGAAATAAAATGAAATAATAGCCAATCGCACCATGAAATTGCGAGCCGCTGTCACCGGAGCCTTAATATATGGTAATTATTCATGTTCATTATGTGAAAATATTTAGTGTATTAATCAACTCCATAGCTCTGCGTTGGAACAAAATAACGCACGGGAGACAAATGTTTCTCTTTTACTCTTGCATATAAAAAAGTAACAAGCTTGCTTGTGCTTGACATGTGAAAAAGTAACAAGGCTGTTAGCGTTTTGTTGTGCTAAAAATATGAAAGTTATTATAATTAATGTAAATATGCATCGTGTATAGTCAAATTTGTTATGATACCTAAAATATGAAACACCATCCTTTTTCGCACGTATTTGATCGCGGACGTTGTGCGAGGATTGTGGTTGCCATACAACCAAAGAGTAAATAAGTATGTGGAAACATGTAAACAACTAAACAAAAACTCGACGCACTGCATAGCGTACGCCGAGTTTTTGCGCTGACATTTTATTTGGCTGATTGTGATTCTATAGATTCTAACTCAATGGCAGAAAATCTTGTGTTGACAATAAAATATATCAGCATCTGCATCATCAGCATCAGCGTGTATTGTGAAATAGGTACTCCGTGCGTTGATTCTGATAGTAGGTAGGTACCTACGTAGGTATATGTAATATACCTACCTACCCCACTTCAACAACATTAAATCATAATGTATCATTAAATAATATTTTGGTCCGTAGTATGTGCCAAGGCTAAATTAAGGTGAAGACAAGAGCTAATGTGACTCTCGCTCGCATGTTTTGACTTGTTGAAGGATATAAAAGCACTACTCCCATTTTCAAAAAAATCGCAAATAACCATTTGGTGTGCAATCACATTGCGAACAGTTTAGTAAAAATTGCATTTTGATCGATACATGTTTTCCTACTTAAAAGTTTGCTTTTCTAGTTTTCGTACATAAGCAAACTTTTGACTATAAAAACTTGCATCGATCAAAATGAAATTTTTACTCAACTGTTCGCAATGTGATTGCACACAAAATGGTTGTTTGCGATTTTTCTAAATTGTGTTTAGCGATTTTATATCTTTTGAAATGTCGAACCGTGCGAGTGAGAGGTAAATTAGGTGTTGTCAACGCCTTAATGATAAACCCTACTATGATAATTTTTTTATGAACGTATGGCGGTGTTATATGAACTTACTTACAAATCTATCATAAACTCTTGTTTTTCTTATTACATATACGTCCAAATAGTATATTTTTTATAGAAAACTTTGTACAGTTAACTTTTTAGATAAATATTATGATGATCAAAGAGTTGAATACCTAATATATAAAACAATGTACTCTCTACCTCATATCATGGACAAAGAGCTCGAAACTCCGAGATGCCTAGATGGCGCTGACTCATAGGCCGGAAACCTTGCTAGCAGCCGTTGAAACAGAAAGTTGAAACTCGAAAGGTTGATAACAAATTAACGCATCTTTTTATTAATAGATGGAGCTAAACAACAAATAATAATAAAAAAATAAGTTTATTAGACATAAAAAGAGCGTACTATAGCAAAAATAGTTATTTGAATAAAATCACAAAGTTGTACAATGATCGGTTAAACAGATGGGCTCTTTGATTTCAAAACTAAGTAAGAACTTGTGTTTTGGGAACAAATGATCCTCCTTGAGTACTACAGTTATTATCTATGATAAAAACAGTCTGCGTTTAGGATTGTGAACATTATAAAATTTTATTGCAATAAAGGTTTCAATTGAAAATCGTATCGTATTTTATTTTATTTTTTAAATTCAACACATCATTGTACCTACTACTACATGGAGTTAAACACAAAATGATTTGATTTTTAAATTATTAAGGATTCACATTCTAGAAAATTGTATTTTATTTTATTATTTCGTTCATGCTAATAAAAGGATGCTCCTTTTATACCTACAATATCAATTTGTATATATTTGTCAATGTTTTGTTTGGTATTTTAGGGTTATCAAGTCATATTTATATTTTTTATGAATGCATTCCAATCTTTTAGTAGGTAATCTCGTATGTAGGTACTGGGTGTTCAGAATTTATTTCTTGTTTGAATTCCTACCACTACTACGATCCACTACCATTATCAAGGATACCTAATGGAACCTAATCTAAAACTAAGAATTTCCCTCTGTTTGATAAAAGAGAAACATTTTTTATCTGTGCTACTTGTCTTATTGACGATGGGATAGTACAGTTTTTACCACTAGTCCATCTAAACAAAGCATAGGCTTTTGACCAATCAGAACAATGGTCACCAAGTCCATGGGCGTGTAATCCTGGCTGTACAATCCCAAGTGTACTTGGAAAGCACAGCCAGGAAAACACGGCCCGCAGTTCATGTACATGAACTCCTGGCCGTGTTTTACAGGGGTGTACATTCCTTGGTGTACATTCCCTGCACACATTAGGATAGCACGACCACGGATTTCATGTACATTTGGACGTGAAATCCTGGCTGCGTATTCCTGCCTGTACATTCCTGGCTGTGAATTCTCGGGCTGCGTAATACGTGGTTGTACATTAACCGGACCCCACTTTATTACCACTACTTATAAACCAACTAACCGATAAACAAAGCAATGTTTAGTTAAATTCAGACATGTTTTAATTTGCAAGTGATAGAAGAAAATACATACTTCTTCGTAAATTATATCAAAGCAAACAAAAGCAAGCAAAGACAGTCGCACTTGCTTACAACTCGCACATGAAAACGAGGCATAGTTTCGAAGGTACCTAACTGGCTTCCAATTATCATGCTGTGCATTATCGTGCTGTACAATATCATGCTGTACATTAACTGGCTGCGCATTATTTACACGTGTCAATAATGCACAGCCAGTTAATACACACCCAGATAATGTACACCACAATAATACGAATCCAATAAGGTACCTAAGTGGCTTCCAATTATCGTGCTGTACGTTATCGTGCTGTGCATTATCATGTCGTACATTAACCGGACTCCTAAATACATTGCCGCCAAATAATGTTATTCCATAGACAACAACATAGCACTGCACAATAAAGTCTGATGGTACGTATACTAATATTCCTGTAAATAATGCCCGGCATGAGTAGGTGCGAGACGATCACTGACCTCAAATAAATTACAGAAAATATGCAAATAAAACAAATTGTAGAATAGTTAATTTGAGGTCAGCGGGGACGGACGATAGTGTACACCGAATAATCCGTGTCCACTAAAAGTCGGGCCACGTTAAGAAGCCACATTTGACCGGAGGGTTTTCAATGTTTCAACGGCCCAATTGCTCCACTTTTTTCAGTTAAACATACATATTTATTGTACTAATCGTGGCCCGACTGTACCTACTTTTTAGATGGATTCGTAAGCATCCCTACTAGTCTGTGGCTGGATTACATACTAGTTTTTTTTGGTGCTGTACATTATCATGTCTTACAATAACTGGACTCATGGTATGTATGAATAAGTTTTTTTTTCCTATTGAATAAAGCATGTTGGTAATCCTAGGTGGTGGTTGTGGGCAGTATAAACCTTTATATATATTTTATTACATGTATTTTTGCATGCTACAATGGATCAATCGATAACATCATCATCAAAAGAAAGGTTTCCCAACCCAACGCCGATTGAAAAGTTGGAAACATTTATCATCTTTTTTGTCATGCAATTAAAACTGTCAAAGTCAAATAAATTAACCTAGAAAACTAGATGTTTTGTGTTGTTTTGTTTTCAGTTCAGTAGAACTTAAAATAAATAAACGAAACTGAAACTGGAAATAGCAGATAGAAACAGAAATGGATGTCGGAGAGCTCCTCTCATATAAGGTAAATGAGCTAAAAAGAGCAAAAATAATGTTTTTGTACCTGACCACCAAAGTTCTATTAGGTTTCTTATTTAAATTGTATTTATCTAGCCGGTTCCAACACCGAAAAGACCTAATGATGATGATAGTGATGACTCCGAGGAAGAGCCATCCAGGGCGATGAAGATGCGACGTCTCAGCAAGCAGCCTAAAGGGGAGCATACTATGCAACAACTTAGCCAGTCTCTGGTCAAAGAACCCACTATTACTGATAAGGAACGAGAAGATATTTTAAGATATGTAGAGACTGAAGTAACACAGGTACCGGAAACATTTTAAGGAATATGCATCCATGTAATAATTTTTTCAAGAATTTCAATTATTAATTCAATTCTTGTTTCTTTTTCAGGGTGAAGTTCTAGATGATACTGCTGTAAAAAAGCTGGTTCTCAATTTTGAAAAAAAAGCTTTGAGGAACCGAGAGATGAGAATAAAATTCCCTGACCAACCAGAAAAGTTTATGGATAGTGAACTGGATCTTCATGAAGCTTTACAGGTATGACATTAGTAGTATCTCTTTATGTTAACTACATATTAATGCCACTGATGATAAATTGGACTTTCCAACTGTTATTTTTATATTAAATATTAATTTATTGTTTATATTCAGGAATTGAGTGCAGTGGCCACAGTTCCGGATCAATATCCACTGCTTGTGGACTTGAAATGTGTGAACTCTCTCCTCGAGTTGCTTTCACATGACAACACTGATATTTCAACAAAAGTTGTCAACCTTTTACAGGTTTGTAAAATACCTTTTCTAAAGGGGTTGTTAAATTTCGATTTCCTTGTAATTGGTTAGCTCTGCAAAACACCTGATTCTCTTTTATTCAAAACAACCCGCTTACTCGACATGTTGCTATGGTGGCTCTTTTATAATCCAATCCCTATACTGTGGAATTCTCTCCCTCATGATATCCACACTAGTTTTCACGCTTGGTATATTTTAGCAATAGAGTTGTTATGATTATCTTACAACCACTTTTAAGGGATTTAGGAAATATTTTCATATTTCTTTTTATTCCAGGAGTTAACAGATGTAGATATTCTCCATGAAAGTGAAGAGGGTGCAGAGGATCTGATCAATGCACTAGCAGAGGCAGAAGCACCAGCCTTGCTTCTACATAACTTGGCACGTTTGGATGAGCAAGTGCCAGATGAAAGAGATGCAGTTCACAATACTCTTGGTAAATCAATATAAAGGTCTATTATTAATATATTCACCTCTGGAACACTAAAAAATGAAATCAAACTGGGCTTTATTTAGTACTATAAAATGAAATCAAATTGGTCTTTATTTAGTACTATAAAATGAAATTAAATTGGTCTTTATTCAGTACAATCACAGGGATCACTTTGAAATGTCTATGGTATCCGAATCTGTATACCGAATCTACCATAAATAAAATATAACTTACCTACACTACACTGCTATTAGGTAGAGGCTGCTCACAGGATTTGCCACACTATGATAAAATAAATGTGACAGTAACATTTTCAAGTAAAATCCAACTTCAAATATGCTGGAAAATATACTCACACATCTATAACTCAAAAACTACTCAAAAGATCTGACTTAAATTTAAATGGGACCACATGACAAGCACCAGCTTTCGATAAAAAAAAGAATCATCAAAATCAGTTAACCGAGTAAAAAGTTATGAGGTCACGAACATGAAAAAAAACAGTAATTGAGAACCTACTCTTTTTTTTGGAGTCAGTTAAGAACTGAGCGATCTGAAAGGATATCTACCGTGCCTGGGGATCAAAGTCGTGAAGCTGTTTCAGTTAAGAACTGTAAGACAGAGTCTGGTACATAGTTTGGATATAAAAATCTTATGTACAAATTACTTTATTCCAGGTATTGTGGAAAACATTACGGAGTTCAGGCCAGAAATGTGTATAGATGTAGCTAAACAGGGTTTCATGCAATGGATATTAAAAAGGCTGAAGGTAAGGTAAAATGATAGTATTTTAATTTATTTATCTTTCCTTTTAACTTGAGACTTAATTTGTTTTTGTTTTCAGTTCAAAGTTCCTTTCGATGGAAACAAATTATATGCAACAGAAATTTTGTCGATATTACTACAACTTACACCGGAAAACAGAAAACTACTGGGAGAGCTTGACGGCATTGATGTACTTCTGCAACAGCTTGCGGTGAGCAGATTTAGCATTAGCAAGTCATTTTTAGAGTACTACAGGTACAAAAATATCAGTTCCACATCTGGGTGATTTCCTGCTTGTGGGGTGTTTTTGATTCCACAATACACCCATATTTTGTTCACAAATGACAATAGCACGACCATAAAGAATACTTTTTTTGGTTGTATTGGTATTAGGTAAAGCACGACAAAAAAAATGTATGGAAACATTTTCTGGTTGTGCTATTGTCATTAAAAGATAACTTGGTGCTAGATAGAGACTACAGATTTTATAGTGATAAAATCTGGTAATTTTATGTGCAACTATCCCTGAAAAATCGTGTTCCAGTTCTATAAAAGACACGACCCGGCTGGCGCAGAGGAGCAAGAAGCGATGGAGAACATGTTCGATTCCCTGTGCTGTGCACTCATGGAGCCCGCGAATCGTGACCGCTTTCTGCGCGGGGAGGGGCTGCAATTAATGAATCTTATGTTGAGGTACTACACTTAAACACAGTTATAGTTCTATTGAAACCCTCATGGAAGGGAAGAATTTTCGAGCATTATACTTTTCTACCTGGATTAAAATCTATGTCGTTCATCTCTATACTCTCAGGGATGATTCAAAAAACCTTAATTATATTGCAGAGCATCTAGAATTCTAGACTTTCAATTAGCAATGCAATCATACACCTCTCTGTCATAGATTAGGCTACTCTATAACGAGCGGTCAAACGGTGTTTCGACACCAATCGATCGATGGCATCGATTGATGGTAGAATGGATCAGTCGACGTCGATCAATAGTTTTTTCCATACCAATCCAATCGATGAACTTTAATCGACGACGATCGATGCCGTCGATCAACGATCGATCGATTGGTGCGGTAACACCCTTAAACTCAGAGTTATTAATTTTAAGAACAATGTACACTTAGATAAACATCAAGCTATATAAAGCCAAAGAAGAATGACGCTTACTGCAAGGACTTATAAGCGAGCAGTGTCTGATGAGTAACCGTGTGTACATAATTTTTATTTCTCATTAAATTTCAGGGAAAAGAAGATGTCACGCAATGGTTCGCTGAAAGTACTCGACCATGCGCTAGCGGGCCCCGATGGTCGAGACAACTGCAATAAGTTCGTTGATATTCTAGGCCTTCGCACTGTCTTCCCGCTCTTTATGAAGACGCCCAAACGGAAGAGAGTACTGACTGTGGACCAACATGAAGGTATAAGAGTGCTTTAATAAAGAGTGTTTTTATTTAATAATAATCAACTGAAGAGAATAGTCTAATGGTCTTAGATAATTTTTAATTAAGTCTACGCGTCAAAATAATACTAAGAGGCTGAAAATCGACGGAAAATTCTCGCTCAAACATTTTCATCTCTAAAACATAGATGTGAAAATTCGTAAACAACATCGAAGACATTATTTATAATCAAAATCATTATATTCTCCAAAACTAGATTTTGTGCGATTTTTCATTGAGTCTTTAGTCTAGCTGCCTATACAGCTAACGCTAAATTGTAAAAAATTAAGAGGTTCTTATTTTTTTCAGAGCATGTAGTGTCAATTATAGCGTCAATGCTGCGAAACTGCCAAGGTGGTCAAAGACAGAGACTGCTCGCGAAATTCACAGAAAATGACCTTGAAAAGGTTGACAGGCTATTGGAATTACATTTCAAGTACATGGACAAAGTGGACCGCACGGAGAAACTGATGGAGGTAAGAATCTACGCCCCACGTCTTTCATACGTCGTTAGCAGATTATTTATTTGACCACGTTTTCTTGAAATATGTTTGCCAAGTTACTGTTGTACCCACAGAAATTTTCTCTATTCCGTGGTTGTACCTACCAGTCTTCATGTCTCAAGTTGGTAGCAGCTCGGCCTTTTGTGCCGTAGGTGGGTTGGATCCCCACCGAGAACAAACATTTGCGTGATTAACATAGATGTTTGTTCTGTCTGGGTGTGTTTAATAATCCTAAAAGTATGTATTTACAAAATATAAGTATTTATGTAGTATATCAGCTCTCTGGTTCCCATATCACAACATTTGGCTCAGTTTGGGGCGAGATAGTGCTGTGTGGAATATCCACCAATATTTATTTATTTTATTTCATATCAGGGCCCATAGAGTTCCAATTCAAACTTGAACATTCTTAAGATTCTCGAGATGTGAATTCCATGCAATTTTAGGAATCATTATATTTTACACTTTCAGCAAGAAGCCGAAGATTTAGATGACGATGCGCAATACCTAAAACGATTGTCAGGAGGTCTCTTCACTTTACAACTGATCGACCGGATCATTTTAGAGGTACACCTTTTATTAGTGTTCTTTATTGTACACACACGCACACGCGCACACATACACACACACAATTGACACAATATAAAACATAGCAGTTATGTCACGAGGATACACATCAAGCTTTACACTGATCGTTTCTATATCCCCTTAAAAGTAAGCGTCATTTTTAGGGTTCGAAAACGCGACCCTATTACCTAAGAGTCGCTCTAAAGCGAAGTGAAAATATAAAATTGCAGGTGTGTACCGCGGGTCCGGCAGCGGTAAAGCAGCGCGTGCAACGTGTGTTGTCGCTTCGCGGTGGATCTTTGAAAATCATTCGGCATGTGATGAGAGGTACACCTACTGTTCACTTTGTTTTGGCATTGGACTAAGATTTTTTTAATTGTGTCCAGAATAAAAGCGTTACGTCGGATTTTATGGACATTGGTTCAGGGGACGAAGGCGCCCTCTTGCCGGATGACAAACCACGGAACAGAGAAAACCCGGACAGACGACATTGTGAGAATGGCGGGAAGTCTGTTGATAGGTGGTCGGTAGGGGCCTAAATCCAGCAGTGGATGTCTTAAAATGGGTAGTTACATTCATATTACTTTTCCATATCCACAATCTTATGATATTGTCTCTTACAGAATATGCGGGTAACCTCGGAGACGCCGGCAGTGAAGAATGGCGTCATCAGGAGCAACACCATATATTGCAACTCGTGGATAAGTTCTAGTACCTAGTATTATACCGTGTAAATATAATTGATTCCAATAAACATAGCAATAATTTCGATTGATAAACATATTGTTTTAATTTTCTACTGCCTATAAGTAGTAAGTAGTAGTTCCTATTGTGCGTGACCTACGGGGCAATGTTTTGTTTATAGGTGATGGTTAACACTTAACATCAGGTGGGCCATCTGCTAATTCCATCAGCGAGTTGTATAAAAAAAAAGTAAGTTAGGCCTTTAACATCTATAAAAGATGATTTAAACAGCGTCCAAGGTTAATAGGCACTTCCGTTCATGACTTGTAAGGCTTATACGAGAGCGACATGCACGACCACACCGCCTATAAGAAAATGAACTAGAAATTGCAGCAATTTCAAACTGCAACTGTATATCTGTCATACGGTAAGGATTTGACGACCTTACGATCGCAAAGCGGGTTCATTCCCACAAGACCACAGGTGCTCCTTTTCATGAGGCGCTAAGACAGGGATCCCTCCCCTAGCTAGAGCCTGACAAATTCCCCAAATCCTAGACAAGTGAAATATTAATAAATAAATAATGCTGGACAATCCACACAGCATCATCTAGCCCCAAAGTAAGCTACTCAAAGCTTGTGTTATGGGTACTAAATGACTGATATATTGAATACATTACATACTTACACAGATAGATATTTTTTATTATACATAGAAAACACCCAGACCAACGGAACAAATTTCTGCAGATCGTACACAATGAGGCGGGAACCGAACCCGCGACCTCTTGCGTCGCAGGCGGTCTCTCGCCCGCTGCGCCACTGAGGTGAAGTAAGGTGACGTCGTCGTGAGGTGAGGTGATATTGCTGACCTAATTCGACTACGGTTGAATAGGATCCATGGTTATGGTTAGATACAACAAAGAAAAAAACAAGGTTAGGTTAGTTCATAAATAAGACTAAAATGAAACAGTACAATAACTTTATTGAATGAATATTGAATTAATGTCCAAAAATAACATAACAATAAACTAGGTAACATACACAACAAGTTAAAAACAGTGCAAAATGCAGTCACAAATTACACCACCGCCACACGTGATTTTTAAAACATTATCAACCATCAACTAAGGATTTGTGCTCGCTTTGAATACATTACATCTATCTAATTTAATAGGTAACTTTTAACTTAAATAAGTACTATTTTACAAACCCATAGTCCTGTATACTATACCTACATAGTAAGTTATTCGATGTGCTAAATTTAAAATTTCAAAATATATATTCAATTAGACCTTAAATTTAAAATAAGTCATTTATTTTATACATTTTTGTTGTCTAGCTTTATTGATGCCTATCTATGTTATATTGCTCTTGCCTATTGCAGCATCGTTTTCAACGACGCATGTGATGGTTTTTCGCTAAATCTCAATATCAGAACGCGACGTGCTTTGTACTAAATATAAAAGTACGTTACCTGGAAAATTTAGTTCCGTAAAATAAGAGGATGTTTCGATATAATATTCGTTTAGAAATTATTGAAACGTTACATATTTGTTTGTTACTTTTTCACTGTTTAACTGCTCCGAAAAGTAGTACACGCGGACGAAACTTCAATTAAGATTTTTTTTCACGACTCCTACACAACGATTTTCTAACACAGGGAAGGGGGAGTAGACCCGGACGGCAGGTATCCGGGGACTTTTCAAATACGACACATGCTTTAACACCTCGTATTTGAAGTGTCCGGGGGTACCCGCCGTCCGGGGCTACCCCCTTTCCCCCACATAAGTTCATCAAAAGAATGCAAGACATCTGTGCAGCTGTTCAGCGATTAAGGTAGTAACAAACAGACATTATATAATATATTTATATTATATAATATATATATGTATTTACAAAAAAAAAGTATATAAGTAGTATATCAGCTATCTGGTTCCCTTATCACAAGCATAAGCTTAGTTTGGGGCTAGATAGTGCTGTGTGGAAAGTCCACCAATATTTATTATTATTTATTATTTATTCTACATTGGTGTGGGTTCTATGAAAATGTACTAAATATCACTAACACCTGTATCACATTGGGTATACGCCACGTTTTAATGATGTATAATATTATGAAAAACGAAATTATATTGATTACACATGGGCATTTCACTGTCCTAAACATATCAAAAAAACTGGTAGCGTGTGACTGATACATTGATCAGATTGAACGACCATGTGTGTACGAGAATATTTCTAAATTAGCATCTAAATGCTTTACAGAATTATTGGACTATCACATTACCCTATCATGGATAAATTCATTGAACATTTAAGAAGTCTATCTCTATACTTCCATGATTAGGTCATATTCAAAAATTCATCAACTAAGTATCTATAAAACCCCGCCACAATAACTATGAAGTATATACTAATACTATAGAATTGTAACATGTATAATAAAACGAGTTATAAATTAAGAATTGTTATACGTACAAAAGTAAACATTCTGAACTCTATCAAATACTTTGTGGATAAATGCTAAAAATAAAAATTGTAGTAACATGCAGATTCCTCCAAATTGTTTACATCTACAGTGCAAACACACACAGCTTGTAGCAATAGTATGTATACTGATCGGTTATAATAATAAAATCGCGATTATTTCTGAGCTACTCGTATTAAGATCATGTTTATAGAACAATATAAAATGGAAAGACCAAACTGTCTATATTTGCATTGTTTATTCCTGCAATTCCACAACATTGGTAAAATGCTTTCTAATATAACTGGAATGCTAAATAGTTCTAGTCTTTCGTCCTATGCGTCATGCCTATTCGGTGTCAACGTATTCCTATGTTAATATAATCTACTTTTCTTCAATTTTTACGATGTATATATTTTACTACGTAAGGCAACCCCGACTACTTTAACAATCTATAGTCAAATCTACAAGTAGTGGAGCGCAGCGAAGCAAATTGCTACAAAACTAAGTACCATGACTTCTAAGTACTTTTTGAGTCAGATGCTATTGGAATTTGAAAAAGAATAGGCTCAGCAGTTCTATTATTCAAGATTTCAGCGTGTTGGTTTATAAAGGTCAATTATTCTCAAAATTATAAGCTATTATAATGCTTAGCTGTGCTCCATATCAATATACGGTCCCCGAGAGTTAGATGATTCATCTCAGGGCCCGCCTATTTTACCACGATAGAATGTATATATCGGCGGCTAAGCCTTTCATGCAAAACTGGTGCTTATATAATTATCAACCATATTACTACATGTGTTTTTCTCCGATAACTCTGTTCCATCTGAATAAGACACACTCACTACCGACAAAAACAAGTGCGTTTAACACACAGAAGGCACTACACATTTGCAACAGGAAGTGCAATAGCTAGCACTCTTTATTCATCATCTTAGTGAATGCTTTGGGAATGTCCTCGTTCGTTTTGGAGATGTTGGTGCCGCCGAGAAGTGTAGGGGCCGGTACACTCCCCGTTGCGATGCCGTGTGCTGTCTTAAGAAGGTCGTAGTTGATTTTTTCCGTAACGACAGAGTCTTTTCTATGGGGCGAAGCAAATTAGTTTATTGACAATGAACGATGGAACTGACTTTTCTGAGATGAGAGTGGGTTTCAGGTCTAAGTCAAATATAATGTCAGGTTCTGTAGATAATTATTTTACTACAGACACTAGCGGATATGACAGGTACTTAACTGATGGTTGACCCAATGTTAAGGCGAAGTCACTAGTTTCTTTCGAAACAGTGTGGTAAAAGGATTTTAAGTGCGCCTCAAGAAGCTCCTTTCGAGCACTTGACACATGTTATAGAACTATTAGGTTCTACAACATGCTGGTTTCCTCACTACGTTTTCCTTCACCGTTTGAGAGTACTGGCATTGTGCACGTAAATTTTCAAAGAGAAAAACTCATTGGTGCATGACCGGTTTTGAACTCGCGACCTGATCGGAAGGCGCCCCGTAGCTACCACTGGACCACCTGTGCTCTCTTGATACTGACAACGTGCGAAGTTAATTTACTTGACGCCTTAACCCCATCGGGTTTACTTGAAACCCAGTAAGGTGAGGCAAAACTATAATGTCAAGACGATGTAATGTATGTAGGTATTTAATCCTACTACTATTACAAACGCGAAAGTTTGTAGGTATGGATGGATGGATGTTTGTTACTGTTTCACGCCGAAACGGCTTAACGGATCTGGATGAAACCAGAGAGTTGGATTATAGTCTGGAATAGAGGCTACTTTTTATCCCGTGGGAATACCGGGATTTAAATCTGCGCGGGTGAAACCGCGGAGCCCAACTAGTTGTTCATTATTACCTGTAGTCCGCATGCGTAGTGACAAAGTTCCTCATCCAAGCGGCCATGGTGGATATTTCCCCGGAGGCGCGTCGCTGGATCAGCTTGAGATATTGCTGAACGGAGCAGTGAGTGTCGGCGTCCACGTCCATACCCGATAGGTACGACTCGATCAGCGGAATCAGGCCGGGGAACACGCCGTCCTGGAAGTAACGACGTTACATTCACGAGTTCCAGGATAGCTGTCATCCGTAAATTCGGTGTAACTTGGTAGCGAGAAAGGAAAGCATGGTAATTAATTCATCATTTTTTAAGTAGAATCAGCAGTGCAAGCACCATTCTTATCGATCGCTTAATTTGACATTTAGATTCGTTAAAATTCGTTAAAAATGGTTTTATCCATTGTTGAAACCATTTTTAACGAATTTTTGACGATTCTAAATGTCAATTAAGCGATCGATAAAAAGGGTACTGTGGTAATTTAATATAAACTCCTTGGTCAATATTTAACGTAATATTGTAAAGAAGAAACGGAGTTGTCAGGATGGATTGTGTCAGTCTAGAATTAGTTGAATTTTGTTAAATAAAACCTACTATTTACGGGTATATTCTTTACTACAATTTATTTAACAAAATGGAAAAATATCTACGACCAGAACGTTTCGACGGAGACCCGTCCTCAAGCAAAGATATGTCCCCTCAGTGGACACATTGGAAAAGCACATTCGAAAATTTTCTGACATCTATAACTACGGACGAGAAAACTATTGCAAAAGAGACTAAATTCCGATTACTAACTAATCATCTGTCCTCTACAACCTTTGCATGCATACAGGATTGCACTGATTACGATATTGCTATGAAGAGACTTGATGCATTATTTCTAAAGCCACCTAACGAAATATATGCCAGACACAGATTAGGTAAACGAGCTCAACAACCAGGTGAGTCCATAGACCAGTATCTACAAGCCTTGAAATTACTCTCAAAAGAATGCAATTTTAAGCAAGTGACCGCTGAGCAAAACGAAAGTAATTTTATTAGAGACGCTTTCATATCAGGACTTTCGTCGTCCATAGTACGTCAAAGACTGTTGGAAAATAGCACTCTCACATTAGACGACGCATTCAATCAGGCCCGCGCTCTAGAGATGGCGCGAATACACAGTGATGATTACCAGCAATCAAGTACTAGTACCTTTGTCAATGCGGTCCCCATTAACAATCAGAAAACAGACATCCAAGAACTATGTTATTTCTGTGGAAACAAAAGACATGCACGAAAAAACTGTCCGGCTGCTAGTACAACCTGCCTCAAATGTGGAAAAAGGGGGCATTTTGCAAAAGCGTGCAAAAGTGCAGTGACTTGGCCACAACGGAGTGCCTCTACTAGTGCTATAGATGAATCGAACAGCCACATGGAAAATGCAGAGTCGCAGAAATTGTCATCATGTATCGTGGCCGCTACAACTGATCTCGATAAAGCTATGATACCGATAAAAATAAACGGATTATTTGTAGCCAGAGCATTGATTGATACAGGAAGTACTGCTAGTTTTATAGACAGCCGACTAGTTTGTCAATACAATATACAAAAGAGCTCATGCTACCAACATGTCAGCATGGCAGCTTCAAATCTAAAAACAAAGGTAGATGCGCTGTGTTCCGTCAATATTGATCTGCAAGGACATACTATTCAAGTGAACTTATTAATAATGGAGAACTTATGTACGGATGTCATAATTGGCCATGATATTCTTAAGAGACATAATACATTAGAAATGCATTTCGGCGGATCTGGAGCTCCATTGAAATTATGTGCACTATCTCAAGCCAAAGTCGATCCAATCTGCTTATTCCCGAATCTCTTACCAGACTGCAAGCCTATAGCTGTTAAGTCACGAAGATATTCAGATAGTGACATGCAGTTTATTCGTATTGAAATAAGGAAATTACTAGATGACGGGATCATAGAACCTAGCTCGTCACCATGGAGAGCACAAGTACTTGTAACTAAAAATGAAAATCATAAAAAAAGGATGTGTATAGACTACTCTCAGACAGTAAATAGATACACGCAACTAGACGCTTACCCTTTACCAAGTATTGAACAAATTGTCTCTAAGGTAGCCAAACATAGTGTCTACAGCAAAATTGACTTAAAAAGTGCGTATCATCAGATTCCGATTCTTGAAACAGACAAACCATATACAGCATTCGAAGCAGAAGGTAATTTATACCAATTTCGAAGAATACCTTTCGGTGTTACCAACGGTGTAGCGGTTTTTCAGAGAACTGTTAATAATATAATTGCGAAAGAGAAACTTAAAGGAGTATACGCATATTTGGATGACATAACAGTCTGTGGAACAACACAAGCTGACCACGATCAAAAACTGCAGCATTTTCTCGATATTGCCAAACGGTATAACCTTACATTGAATCTGGAAAAGAGTGAATTTTCATTAAAAGAGATAAGTATTCTAGGATATACTATAAACAGTGGAGTAATTAAACCCGACCCGGATCGTCTACGTCCACTATTGGAGCTGCCTCTGCCTTCAGACTCGGCATCGCTCCGGCGAGCATTAGGATTATTTGCTCACTATTCTAAATATGTGCCAAGGTTTTCTCATAAAATTCAGTCCCTCGTTTCGCAAGGCACATTTCCTCTCGATTCTGGGGCAGTAAACGCTTTTAACGCTCTTAAGCAAGAGATAGCCAGATCAGCAGTAAACGCAATTGATGACAACATACAATTTGTTGTTGAAACAGACGCTTCAGACTATGCTATCGCGGGAACTCTGTCACAAGAAGGCAGACCTGTTGCGTTTTTCTCTAGAAGCCTTCATAGTAGCGAGCGGAATCATCCAGCCATAGAGAAGGAGGCCGCGGCTATAGTCGAATGTCTTCGGAAATGGAGACAATTCCTCATTGGGCGAGAGTTTAAGTTGATAACTGACCAAAAATCGGTCGCATTTATGTTCAATCAGCAGCATTCATCAAGAATTAAAAATGACAAAATACAACGTTGGCGATTAGAACTTTCTGAATACAATTTTGACATAATTTATCGCCCTGGAAAGGAGAATATTGCAGCTGATGCTTTATCAAGAGCCAATGCACCATTAGCAGCATCTGTACACAGTTCAGAAAATGCACTGAAAGAACTGCATACGACCTTGTGTCATCCTGGAGTAACGAGAATGCTCCATTGGGTTCGAAGCAAAAATTTAGTTTACTCCACTGAAGATATAAAGCGTATTACTGCGAATTGTCCTATATGTGCAGAAGTAAAGCCTCGTTTTCAACAAAACATGGGAAAACTAATAAAAGCAATGGCCCCATTTGAGAGAATATCGATAGATTTTAAAGGTCCACTACCCTCAGATGGCACTGGCAAAAATCGATATATTCTTACTATTGTCGACGAATTTTCTCGATTCCCATTTGCATATCCCTGTCCAGACTTGAGTACAAACACGGTAATTAATAAACTAACTGACTTATTTTCTATATTTGGAATGCCAGCTTACGTACACTCAGATCGTGGTACTTCTTTTCTTTCAAAAGAGATGAAAGACTTTCTTCACCAGAAGGGCATTGCTACAAGCTACACTACACCGTACAACCCTCAGGGTAATGGACAAACGGAGAGATACAACGGAATTATTTGGCGAACAGTACAATTGGCTCTGAAAAGCCATGATCTGCCTATAACCAAATGGGAATCAGTTTTAACTCAGGCTCTGCATTCTGTAAGATCACTTCTTTGCACTGCTACAAACAGTACACCTCATGAGCGGATGTTCTCTCACGCCAGGAGATCCTCGAGAGGTCAATCGATGCCTACATGGTTAAACGTCCCAGGGAAAGTACTAATGCGAAACCATAATCGAACTAGTAAATATGATCCATTGGTTGAAGAAGTAGAGACTCTAGAAAGTAATCCTCAACATTCTCGTGTGCGTTTGAGTAGTGGTAGAGAAGTTGTCGTTTCTAATCGACACCTAGCTCCTGCTGGGGAATCTTCTTCTGAAACGGATGAAGCTGATGATGACGACGAGTTCATCGATGCAGTCGATGGCGATAACACAAATGGCCAGCGAGATTCCCAACATGAGATGGTCATTCCACAGAACATCACGACAGAGACCCTGCGTCGTTCTGAAAGAGTACGACGCCCGCCTGCTTATCTAACTGATTATGTGACACAATAAAAAGCCCAGGAGAATGTGGTAATTTAATATAAACTCCTTGGTCAATATTTAACGTAATATTGTAAAGAAGAAACGGAGTTGTCAGGATGGATTGTGTCAGTCTAGAATTAGTTGAATTTTGTTAAATAAAACCTACTATTTACGGGTATATTCTTTACTACAGGTACTTGCACTGCAGTCACGCGTGGACAGCGTGCAAAATAAAATCAAAACGGTTTGTTTATCTAAACATTGAGAAAGGGTTTAGTTTTTCTAACGAGTTTTTTACCAAATTATACTTTTGCACGTGTGCCTGATTAAAACCTTGACGTCCTGAAATATGAACACGTTTAGTACCAAAACATCTGAGCGGATGTCAACCATGTCTGGGATTAAGTGGTGTACTTGTCTATTTAAAAAAAAACTGGCGCAGCCTGTATGGTTCTGGCGCACTACCTCGGTCGGGATGCACTACCTTTCCATTGACGATTTCGTCGACTGTCATTTCTGCGTACTCTTCAGACGCGTCGGTGGCTAGCGGCGCGACACTGCTGGGCGCGCCGACGTCCCGTCGCCACCAAAACTTCTGGTCCAAGCAAGCGCCTCTACGTTGTGCTCGTTGCATATTTTCGTCCACCTATATAGGTAATAAAACATAAAAATATGAACATATTCAACCAGATAACTGCAGATAATTTTTTAACATTAAGAAACGTCAGTTACAGGTCTTCTTTGTTTACAAGCAAACAAAACCAGAGCAGGAAAGACAATTCTTAGACAAAGTAAAATGAATAGCATAGAATCGAAAAATCTTATTATTATTTTATTTATTTGTATACGTACCTTCATACATTTCAACACAGTTTTAAAATGTGTTGAAATATAATTGTAACTGAATTGGTTTGACAGATTTAAGGAAGTAGAAGTCACACTATGACTAAATTATTACTTTCTTATTATTGAAACAATGGTCAATAAAACTTAACACAATAGCAACGTAATTATCTGTGAGCGCCTAGGAGATATATTAGTAGATAATGCTCATCATTGTCGCCAAGTATCTTCAAAATAATTATTTCATGACAGCAAAACAACATGCCAACTTGTTTCAAAGCCGTTTTAACTATTTCATTTTATATCGTCGAGGTCTTTGAATAATATCATTGTCTAATCATTTATGTGAGCAAATAAACACAAAAACGAACAATTGTAGTAACACATTTGTCGGTCTTATGGTTTGCAGAGATCTCTTACAGGCAACCTCGGGATGGACAGGACTGAATCAATAAAAGAGAGGGAGGGGACTATATGCGGTTGGCAAAATATAAACGTTTTAAATTTTACTAACCAACTTAAAAAAAGGTTTAGCTCATAACTTTATGCGAGATGGACCATTTTTTATGATTCTTTTTTTATCGAAAGCTAGTGCTTGTCTTTGTGTTATAGTACGCGTGTATTTTCCTGTAGGGTTTTATCTGTTTCTTTCGAGTGCATTTGAAGTTAGTTTTTTCTGGAGTTATTCTGATTCCGTGGTTAGGGCGTGGTTGAGATAAACGCATCCAAACATCGTAACTTATGCATTTATAGTACACTAGGGACCCGCCCGCGCGCCCCTGCTTCGCACGGGTGCACATTTTTTTTCTACCATATCATGCATGTATGTATTACTACATAACCTTCAACATATAAACCTTCCTCTTGAATAACCCGCATCAAAATCCGTTGCGTAGTTTTAAAGATTTAAGCATACATAGGGATATAGGGACAGAGAAAGCGACTTTGTTTTATACTATGTTGTGATGTAGTGAAGAAGAAAAAAATATATTATAGGAAGTAAGATAGTGTAGATGTACCTTGCTTATAGGCATCACAAAGTTATATTTATGATAGATTAGGAAGTAAGATGATAGCGTAGCTGTACCTTGCTAATAAGCATCACAAAGTTTTATATGATAGGGAGTAAGATGATAGTGTAGCTGTACCTTGCTAATAGGCATCACAAAGTTTTATATGATAGGAAGTAAGATGATAGCGTAGCTGTACCTTGCTAATAAGCATCACAAAGTTTTATATGATAGGGAGTAAGATGATAGTGTAGCTGTACCTTGCTAATAGGCATCACAAAGTTGTATATGATAGGGAGTAAGATGATAGTGTAGCTGTACCTTGCTAATAGGCATCACAAAGTTGTATATGATAGGGAGTAAGATGATAGTGTAGCTGTACCTTGCTAATAGGCATCACAAAGTTGTATATGATAGGGAGTAAGATGATAGTGTAGCTGTACCTTGCTAATAGGCATCACAAAGTTTTATATGATAGTAAGTAAGATGATAGTGTAGCTGTACCTTGCTAATAGGCATCACAAAGTTTTATATGATAGGAAGTAAGATGATATAGCTGTACCTTGCTAATAGGCATCACAAAATTGTATATGATAGGGAGTAAGATGATAATGTAGCTGTACCTTGCTAATAGGCATCACAAAGTTGTATATGATAGGGAGTAAGATGATAGTGTAGCTGTACCTTGCTAATAGGCATCACAAAGTTTTATATGATAGTAAGTAAGATGATAGTGTAGCTGTACCTTGCTAATAGGCATCACAAAGTTTTATATGATAGGGAGTATGATGATAGCGTAGCTGTACCTTGCTAATAGGCATCACAAAGTTGAGCTTGTAGGAGAGTATAACGCGCGTGAGCAGCACCACGAAGCAGACATAGGCCGCGTTCTCGAAGTCGGTGAGCTGCGCCTCGCACGGCCGGAACTCGACGCGCCAGCCGATCGGCGAGTTCGGCGGCGGCGGCTTGAAGCGCATCGTCTGCCAGTTCGTCGACTGAATGTTCTGGAAAACAAGCTAAACTGTTCACAACCCGTGCGAAGCAGGGGCGCGCAGGCGGGTTGCTAGTAGCAGATAATTAGTAAACTTATATTTAAATCATGGAATCATTTTACTATGCTATGTAAGCGTTTTGCTTCTACCATGCGAACCGCCAAGGATTGGGACTCATTGCCGTCGTCTGTTTTTCTTGATTCCTACAATTTGGGGTGAATAGGTGTCTTCTGGACCGTTCTGCAGGCCTATTGGCTATCTCGGTGGATATCTCCTAGTGAAGATCACTCGTCAAAGTGTTTTGATATTGACGAATCGTCAACGTCAGTCACCGACCCCAATTTGTTAGTCACCGTAACACTATTTTGACTAGAGATTGCGATTGTCTACGCATAGTGGACAACAAATTGATGACATTACCTATTCGTCAAAGACACTACTCCGAGGCAGTGTTTAATGAATATTATTGATAGGCACCGAAGCCGTTATAGGTATTCTAATTAGTAAAAGTGGTGACTGTTGTTGAGATTTGTGTTTGTTGTTAAGTAGGTAGGTATGGCACGTCTTATTTTGTTGGGATATGCTGAAGACGAGCGAAAACGACGTGCTCTTATTATTTAGAGACACCGCCTGCGCTAGTTTTATAGGTACATAGGTACCTAATAATTGAATAGAATTCATATTCTACTTTATATTTTATAAAAAAAAATATTTTGGCTTAAAGTTTATCTATGTACCTACCTACCTACTATTTGAATGTTATTATGTCTGTGTCTTTGTTGGGTATTTTTGGAACAAATTGAGAATGTAAAAAAAAAACAAAAAACATGCATGTAATAAGTAAAATATTATATATTTATTTATTTTGTTCTATAAAATCTAATATTATAATATTTTATTTACTTATACTTATGATGCCTAACTAAGTATATCTTTGTCTTTGTGACCTCTGCCTTCGAGCTAGAAGAGTGGAGCGCTGACCTTAGTCTTAAAGTAAAATACTTTTTCTTTTCAACAAAAAGTCCCGTGTCATGACCACTTGAGTATTTGTAAGCTCATCAAGGGAATGTCTCAAGTGCAGCTTGCTTATAAATATCCTACATAAGTGCTTGGCGACAGATTTTCAACTTGTGTCGTATCCAACAACTTACATTCTTGGTGGCATCTATAAAGAGATATTCTACGTAAGCTGACAAAGTATTTTAATAATGTGGACATTTACATTTTTAAAATAAACTAATAAGATCTAAAACTTTGCTAAGTACCATATTCACACTAAAAACAAATCTTTATCGTTTTACCGGGAGTCTACGAAGTTACTTACGCTAGTTGTACTTGCCTTTAATTGTAGATTTAAGTAGCAATATTTTTACACAAACGAACTTGATAAACACAATTCACAAAGAAGTAATAGGTACACTCGCTCGATACACTCGAAATAAAATGAATTTGAATTTACCGCCAAACCTTAGGTACCTACGTCAGTATAAATAAACCGCCTAAAACAAAAATATCCTAAAATATAGTACTGTAATAATCAAAAAGTATTACTAAACTTAGCCGTATAATATTCGATGACATCGTCGTGAATGAATGAATGAAAGTTCGGTGTACAACCGAAGCCAGTTAGTCACGGTCACTGTAAAAGATAGCCAATAGGCCTGCTGTTCCATCGTCGGCTACATCTTCGCTTACCACCAGGCGAGATCGTAGCCAAAGAACGGTCTATTAAAAAAAAAAAAAAAAAAACATCATTGGTTAAGCTATAGCTATAACCTTTAAAAATTAATGCCATTCAAGTCACCCAAATAATGTAGCCAGTTCCATGCGACCAAAGCCTAGAATAACAGCCAACAAACTTACGGCTTGGTTCCTAACGTCAGCATGGTCCTTGTTACAATGCAATGTAATATTAAAGCTCCATTATTGAGGTGTCCATCTACTACTCTACGAGGCATTACCCTGCATCCATCAACTTGAGGCAAATAGATGTTACGCCTCATGTGCCTATAATTTCATCGGCAACCACACCCTTTCCTCCAAAACACAGCAACACTGGCGGCAGGAACTGGTGGTAGTACTTCCTCAGCCAAATCACACACAAAGAGCTCTACTACCTACTAAAGTGCTTGCTAGTCCATTTTCGATGAGCGCAATGAGATGACGATCAGACGATGAGAGAACGAAAACGTCTGTGCTTATCACCCATAATTAAGCATTATTAGTTTAAGAACAGTAATAACTATGCATCTTTAATAATAATTTGAAGTCATGAGTGTGTCACAACACAAACCTCGAATAAGCCTCGTCATTCTTATCGACATAATTAATATTTTCATAGCGATAGGTACACTCAACAACAGTGTGTGTTTTGATGATGATGTCACTCATCATGACTTGACAAATGTCGTGATGTTGAATGTACAGTTAGCAATGAAAGGGGTTTAATAGATTTGAAAAGATTTTTGAGTTTGAATGCGTAAAAATGTTTTATGTAGATTATTTGTACAGGCTTTTATTCTAGGAACTTGCTACATTATTTGGGTGACTTGAATTTACCTCGAAATGGTCCGTATCGTTGCTATCGTCTTGGTGCACTTTCTCCGAGAACAAAGACACGGTGTCCCGTATGAAGAGATGTGCGACGTGCATCGCCAGCGGGTGATCGATCCCGCCTTCGCGCAGCCGCCGGTAGATGGCCGGGTCGTGGGTTATTGGAATGTCGTTGTATCTGTATGACAAACGTTTCAATGACAACTCAGGCGGTGCTGTCCAGTTGCCGACACCGAATACTTTTTGTTCGAATGATAGTGGAAGCCACTAGACACACGTATGCGCAGGGAGTGGATAATAGCATTAAAATATTTTTTTTAATAGGACATACATTACATTTAATTGACAATACAAGGCATTCGCCAGTTGTGTCGCTGGTTTGTGTAGTGTTTAATGATTTAATTTCTAAAGGAATCAAATATTTATCGGTAGCTTGTATCTGACACAAAAGTGTCCATCGTTTGCGCCCTGGCTTACAGTGAAAAAAATAAGTACGCGTCTAAATATTTTTATATTCCGATTGGCACTGATTTCGTTCGATCAGTTTAAATATCTCTAGATTGTTTGCAACGGTATGCAGATAGCCCTACTGTTTCTATGTATTTTGTAAATTATGTAATTCATTGTAACTTTCTTTGTAAATTTGTTTTCTTATAGTGAAAAATAAAGTGAAAAGACTTGTAGCACATGTCCAAAGTCTGTGCCATACAACATGGAAAATAGTATCCAACAAATCCACACAAGCACTACCTTAAATCACTCACGACAAGACTGCCCATTGTACAGTTTTTATATAATTTTTTGTGTACTAATGTTTTTTTTGGTGTACAATTAATTTTCATTAAATCATTCACTTACTTCTCATGCTCGGGCGCCAGATAAGAATCGATGGAGTCGTATCTGGACTTCTGTATGCGGAACTTGTTCTCCCGAAGCGGCTCAATGGATCTCTCTTCGCGCGTCCTGCAGTCCACCGAGGCTGATATCACGTTCCAACGGCAATCCACGTCGGTGAGGAAGCCTCGGTAGATCGGCGATGCCGCTGACAACGCCAACTATAATTTATAGGTATAGTTGAAATATATAGCTCAAATGAGAATTTCATAAAGGTAATTCTTATTTTTGAGCTTACAAAATAAAATTTTTGTTGTGCTTTTTTATTTACCTATCACAATGGTGGCATGAAAATATACAAGTATACAGTACATAATAAAGTAGATAAGGAATAATAGGTCTATTTAGTTCTGATAAATAATGAGTGAATGATAATGTAGTGGAAATGAATGATTTATGATAATGTAGTGGAAATGAATGATTTATGAAAATGTAGTTAAATTGGAAGGAATAATTAAAATGACAAAATATGTAAGTAATTTAAATAATTAATTTAATGTTGTTGCAAAATTACAGCAACAGTTTTATTTTAGTTAGTGGCATTTCTAGATGCTACAAAAAAAAACTATAATTTATCAGGTTAGATAAGAATCACTTTCGTTTTGCGGAACACGCCTGCGTATTCATCTTAATTACCCAAATACAACATTCACTACTTTATTAAATCCGTTCACCACACTTTTTCGAAAGAACCTAGTGACACGAAGAAGACTCTCTACGGAAATAGAAGATAATAAAGCAGATAACAGTGTAGGTAGATACAATAGGAATTATTAATTAGACGAATACACAAATACCGCTTTTCTATCCGAACCTGTGGACGGCGAATTCGATTTTTCCTGTCAATTCATCGGATATTATTTCAGAAATCATAAATCAGAAATAATTTATTGTATAGCTGTAGTACAAAAAAGATCTTATTTCTATGTACAAATTTAACAGTTTGTCCGTTGCGGACGTACAAAAAATTGTATCGCTACATAATTATAATACGCATATACCTACGTACAATGTTTCTTGTACGTACCTATATGTGAATTTTTTTCCATTTTCTTCAGATTCATCTGACACCTAGCTCGATTACTGGATAGGATTTGAGTGTATAAATTAAACTGGAACGATTTCGGTATTCTTTGAAGTAACCGTTTTGACTTGTATTCAAGTAATTAGGAACACTCACCATGACAGGACACAGCGGCGCAAGCTGGTCATACAGCGTGCGCGCCTCGGTGATACAACACGCCTGGAATGTGAGCTGGAGGCAGCAACAGCCCATACCGAAGCCCATCGCGTCCATATACACGCAGCCGGGGTCGGCCGCCTTGTCGCGCTGGCTGGACTCGTCCACCGGGATCTTTGTGTTCACGTCGCGAAATACTATTAAATAACGATACGAAAATTTTCAGAAAATCATCTTCCTGCCCTTAAGCCCTACGGATAAGATAAGTGGAATAAGGACACAACAGGTATTCTTCTTCCACTCTCCTCTATCATTCGTCATCTCGGAGAAAATGAGTATGATACCTTAAATTATTTTATTGTGATTTTCTGTACCTATTGTGAGTCCGGGTTTTGTGTGGAGGCGATAAGCTTCTGTATACCTATCGGGCGAGAGTTCTCATCTTGTGACTCCATAAAAATCTCGGTTTGCAATACAGAAAATACCGTAAACGAAATACTCTGACCTTGCTCAATGTCGTCTTCATCCTTCAATTTGTTTATTTATAAAATTCATGGCTTTTATCAAGTTAGTATGCTAAACTAACTAAACTTTGTTCTCATCGAAGGAAATTAACAAGAATGAATTACATTTTGTTATTGGGACTTTAAACGGACTTTAATTAATTTTGCTGCAGTTCGTAACAACGCTGATAAATCTTATTATATCAATAGTGTAGCAATTAGCAATTTCTTACATTGTCTTTAATGTCATACAATGTTTACAAGATTTAGATAAAACTGTAAGCAAACAATTCGTAACCCGGATTAATTAATATTTTTTTATACTACAAAGTAGAAAAACGCCCAACAGTTTCTCTCAGGCTTAAGAAGCTTACCTGGTATATTTATAGCAACTTTCTCTCCTCTTCTATGTCTGATGTTAGAAGTCAAAGTCTTAAAGCGCGGATGCCCCTCGAATATGGCGTCATCGGGAAAGTATAGAGATTTGGTTACTCCCTCATGAGGGGTCGGTGGATACGGTGGGCTTGTGAAGTTAGGGCATCCTAATCTGCAATAATTAGTTGATTTCATAAGACAGCTTTGGATCCCAGTATCGATCTATATCAGCTTGCTTAAAAAGTCTGTTATCAAACATTTGGATTTGCCAAGATACAAAATAAAAAATCGTAGGTACTCTCAAAGAACTCAAGGGTACATTACCTCGGAAAGTTGGTGATGCTCATAATGACTTCTCCATTTTTCAACAAAGCGCTGACTTCCGTTCTTCTGTACTGCATATTAGCTTCTACAATATTAAAGTGGGCTAGGAGACCTCCATACGGTTTCCCAGGCGTCCCTTCAACCATGTAGCCACCATACTCTGGACGCCACAGAGATTTCACATCTAAAAATTTAAATTCAATTTTATATTATCGTGACTTTGGCGGCGCAGCGTTCGATAGACTGAGACAAAGAAAACATCTTACAAGATAGTATGGGTCCCAATTTCAAAAATCTCTATTTTACCGATAGGTATCACGGAACACGAACTAAGAGTAAACGAGGTAATTTTACTCAGCTGTGCCGTGCCACATGTAATCACTAAATAGTATAAAACAAAGTCGCTTTCTCTGTCCCTATGTCCCTTTGTATGCTTAAATCTTTAGAACTATACGCAACGGATTTTGATGCGGTTTTTTTTAATAGATAGAGTGATTCAAGAGGAAGGTTTATATGTATAATACATGCATGACATAGTAGAAAAATAATGTGCACCCGTGCGAGGCGCGGGCGGGTCGCTAGTATTCAATGTAGAAGAGTTCTGTGACCAATGTTGTCAGTTGTCACCAATGTGGCAACAACAAATACCTAAAGCATAGTTTACCAAACACGACTTGTAATACAAGACTTCCTCACACTGTTAGATCAAGTTATGATTGTAACTATACCAACAAAAAAGACTATAACTTTGAATTGCTATAATAATCATAGCATTAGGTAATATAAAACAAATTAAAATAATTATTATTTATTTTAATACTACCTTTATTTTGATGACATAAATAAAATTTTACTTACTTAACATACAAATGATTAAAATGCTAATTTCACTTGAGATAAAATAACTATAATAATTTGTGAAAACTTGAAAACTGGTAAGGTGGGGTGGGGCTCTAATGTAGTAAGTAATGTATTCTCTATTACTAGTTGCGCCCCGCGGTTTCACCCGCGCAGATTTAAATCCCGATATTCCCACGGGATAAAAGTAGTCTGTGTGCTATTCCAGACTATAATCTATCTCTCTGCCAAGTTTCATCCAGATCCGTTCAGCCGTTCCGGCGTGAAAGAGTAACAAACATCCATCCATACTTGCAATCTTTCGCATTTATATTAGTAGGATTCTGTTGTTTTAGACACAATACATTGTCTGTTGTTCTTGACTTGTACCTATTATGCCACTGGGTTTAATTGGAGTTAAACATTTAATTTTATTGGTGATATTAGATGTATGACTACATCTAAATCTAAAACCGCCAATAGTATAGTAAAGGATCCCACCTAAGAACAATCTTCACCCATTTGATAACCAGATGATGATTATATTTCAACAAATAAAATCAGTAAATGTGCAGAAATAGGGTTGATGTAAAAAAATTATAGTTATGAAGTACAAGAGCTGTACAAGTTTTATGAAATGCTTGTGGTAAGATTTTGCTTGTTATAGTTTTATCTTATGATTGTAATCAAAACATATTGTTACTGTTATCTTATACAGGAAAGAAAGGTATAAGTACCTTGGTTAAATTATAATTGAACAAGTATGTATTGCCTTTGGTTATATAGCTAATGGTGGAACAAATGTGCTAGTCATGGTTTCACTATTTACAAATAAAATGGTAGTCAACTATCAAGGTCTGTTACAAGGCCATTAGTCATTTTGGATATATACCTATAGAAGATAGAAAATACTTTATTGCACACAACTTAAGGATACAACAAAAAACAAACATAAAACTAAAAGTACAATGGGCGGCCTTATAGCTAAGTAGCGATTTCTACCAGACAACCGTTGGATGAAATGGACTCAAGAAATTTAGAAGGGGTCCTTGTGTGTGTGGAGATAAATAAAAAGAATTTATACCCAGATAGGTACTTAAGTATTCATGATCATTGTAATTCTGTAAGTTTCAACAAAGCTGTGATGGATGGATAGAAGAAAAGCATAGGATTGGTATAGGGTCCTTCCTCTTGGCACACTTCCTAAGTAAATTATAGTAATTGACTACATTTGACTTACTCTCTGGATCAGCTACTTCCTTTTCTTGTAGTATAGGTAAAAGTTCACTGGCTCTAAGACTGACTGTAGCTCTCTGATTTTCATCATCAAACTTTACAATAACATACTCCACCTAAAATATTTGAATGTTTTTTTTAGAACTCAAGGTGTGGTGTATGGCATAACATTGCGCAATTATAATAACGAAACTTATGCTGATCACAAATTTTTTTATTGAGGTATTTTTACAGGGTGGCCAAAAAGTCATGGATCAAAAGCAACTAAGGGGTTAGATGGGACCATCAGCTGCAAAAATATGGTATACGGGAGGTCCTTAAGGGCCTTCAGTTATTATTTATTTAGATTATTACCGGGTTGGCTATAGCAATCCTTGTACCTGAGTTGAGGGTCGGGGATAGGGGGGATGCAAGTGGGGGTAGATGGCAAGACTTCCCCTTGAGTCCTTTTTTCTAGGAAATGAAAAAAAAATAATTTAATTTTTCAGGTA
The DNA here is from genome assembly GCA_963576535.1 of Plemyria rubiginata. Lineage (NCBI taxonomy): Eukaryota > Metazoa > Arthropoda > Insecta > Lepidoptera > Geometridae > Plemyria > Plemyria rubiginata. The sequence goes on along the minus strand of OY754908.1, from coordinate 6,082,592 downwards.
AGTTACTAGTTAGGTTAGGGGTTTTTTTTTTATATGAAGAAAATTGGTAGTAATATTTCATTTCTATGACAAAAAGACTCAAGGGAAGGAATTCTCATTAGGTAAGGGTTATTTTTTTTTTTTTTTAAAGTGAAGAAATTTGAAGAATTTTTTTTTTCATTTCCTAGAAAAAAGAACTATAGGGAAAGACTTGCCATCTACCCCCACATGCATCCCCCCTATCCCCAACCCTCAACTCAGGTACCAGGGTAGCTATAGTTTAACCTTATTACCTATGTAAGTAGTTAGATTACAGTAGATTTTATCGAATTATTATAAGAGATAGTAAAAAAAGTCAATTTTCTCATGTAAACACTAAATAAATAATAAACTCTGCAAGGGGCTGACCTTGAAGATTTCCCCTAGAACAATTTTTTTCAGGTGATGACCCATCTAACGCCTAGTTGCGTTTGATCCACGACTATTTGGCCAGACTAGGTAAATATAATCAAACATTTCTCTAATAAAAAAATTTATATTTTTCAAAACGCCACTTGTATAACTTTTTTGAGGTCCAACTTTATCAATCAGCTGTTTATTTTTATGTAGGTAGGTAAGTATTAAATAACATACCTCATCTCCCCATTTAAGCACATCTCCAGTGCGGTCCTGAAGCTTTTTGTACAGATTAATAAACTGTTCTATCCCATGTTGTCGAACATGCTCCGCCAATGCCTTCGTCTCCTCCCAAGTAAGAGGACTTCCTTCGGTCAATAGCCCCATGTTAGCTACTAGGGTTTTTGGAAAATCGAAGACACGGGTAGTAAACTTACACGGAGTTGCACTTCTTACGGATTTCACACCAAATTTACAAGTTCGTAAATTTTTTAAAATGTTCATGTACAGTCTGAAATCCGGATGCGAATGTGGCTATAGAACGGTACCACTACCTACAAGAACATTTTTTACAATGGCTTTTGGTTTGGTTGTTTTGAAGGCTAATTTGATAGAAATTGATAGAATGTATGTATAGGTACCAAAGACATTGTACTTAAAACTAGACTGTGCACCAAAAAATGTTGTTTAGCTAAAATGAGATTTATTGTCTTACGAGTAGGGTAGCTATTTCCTTATAAGCGGTAGCGAGCAGAAAACGGTCCCGGTGAGAGGGCTCCTGCTGGGAGTGTGTCCTTGTCTGACGTCTTGCCAGCTCAACTAACCATTGGGTTTGGTAGAAATGGTACAATAAAGTACATACGTTTTGCTTTTTTATGAATTACCAAAACGAACGTTTATAATCTTTGAAACTTTAGTAACTCGGCGCGGTACAGCCGGCTGTCCCGGCCTCTAAACTAGGAAAAACCGTAAACTGGCGCTGTACAGCCGGCTGTCCCACGCGCCCAGGCGATTGTAACCTGTATTTACAATAGGTTAGAGTCTTTATTGGTATGAACAACTTATTACAGAGTATAAGATTGATATATTTACTGTGTATTCAAACACTCAGAACTAAAACCATAGTGAAAAAAAAAAGAGAAACCGACGCTTCATTCTGCGCGCCTCTCCGCGTCTCTCCGTCTGTGTGTGTGTTTGTTGTGTGTGGATTTTATTACTTTTTCGAGGTAAGTGCAGTGTTTTATTGAATATTTAGTGTTTTTAGTAGTATTTGGGGTCCGATAAAGCGATTGCGATAATAGGATTTGTGAATTTCGATGTAATTTTCAAGTTTTGAACCTCTAAAATTGGCATCACATTTTCGCCTTGTTCATGTTATTTCCGAAGAAATCTGGCCTAATCTAATTGAAATATGCTGCCTAATCGTATTTACAGCATTTATTTACGCAAGTAGTTGCTTATTTCAAAGAATAAATAAAAAAATAAAATATAAATCTACCCTAGGCACTACTACTACGACATGGCGCAGTAGGTAAAAAAAAAATTGATGTTTTTATTTTCAAATATTTCAATATTTTTTCAAAGCACAGTTCTTGTTTATTATTGAAATATTATAAATAGATAATCTTCTTGCTATTCTAATCAATTTCCATGAAAATATGATTAGTTTTCTTGCCTAAATATGCTTCTGAAAAAATCGCGTATTTATTCTGTTCTTGTGTTATTGTTTGTAAATATTAGCTGATATAAATATAATACACTTATAGAAAAATTATTTAGGAAGCTAATACTGTTTACAGAACTTAGATAGGGGGTCTAGATATTTTTTTATGAGCCTTTATCTGAAGTGCGGCGCAAATCCGTGAGGCCCGCCGCGGGGGGCGTGAGGTATCGGTATTCGCAATAATTCGCATCGCGGATTTCGCGAGTTAAGAGGTTAACACTGAGTATGTAGGAGTAGTAATTAAATGTTTGGGTCTGGTAATACTAAATGCAGATGGCGGTTTGCTCATGTGGTTGTTTGGATGATTCTCGTGTTTCGATTTGTGATGGTGTAAATTTTCATAAAACCTGCTAATTTTAATGAAAAATGGTGAATTCTTGTTGTGACAGGGTGCAAAAATATCGGTTATAAGTACAAAGTCTTTGATAGGTACCTACTCAAAGTACTTCACCACAGAACACATATATCCTTAACTTCACAACGTTTAGTTTCTTTCTATCGAATTCTGATTCTGAATGGAATGGAAAGAAAGGAAGAAACGGATTGACAAGGAGGGACATAGAAGACAGGGACGGACGATATACGAACATCGATGTTTTAAAAACACTCGATGTAAAGTCAAATTAGGTCTTATTATTACTAATACATCGAATCAATCTGATGTAGTCGGCAAACCGTCTAGGGTACTATGCCCCACTTTACGGGTAGTCATCGTTGATTTAATTCATTTCCCTTTTGATATTTGAACTATTTTGGTCTGTGATTTAGTCCTCCTCGTCTACAAGTAAAGTGTCAGAAGTGACTCACGCTCATAACCCAATGGCTGAATGAAAACCGTCAACATCATGTCGTAAAAGTAAAAAAAAATACTTAAAATACCAATGCAAATGGCAGACCTATCGTAAGCTTCACTTCACTCAATCATTACATCATGGAAGGAAATTATGTAGGCTGATAGCGCAATCATTTATAAAAAAAATACTGTACCTACTAATTTAATTTTTTACGCCACGTTCATATATAAAAAAACAATAGATGTATGGAAAACATCGATGCAGTTTCAATGTATCGATATAACATCTATGCGATGTATTACATCGATGTATTTTTCTATTGTTCATCATCATCACTAAAAGAGAACTAACGAACGGAAAAAAATCGATATAACATCTATGCGATGTATTACATCCATGTATTTTTCTATTTCGTCACTAAAAGAGAACTAACGAACGGAAAGAAAAGTGATGCCAACCCAAAGACCTTGTACCTATAACTAGACTGTGCACAAAAAAATTTTGATTAGCTAAAATGAGATTTATTGTCTTATGTATAGGGTAGCTATTTCCTTAAAAGCGGTAGCAAGCTAAAAACGGTCCTCGTGAGAGGGCTCCTGCTGGGAGTGTGTCCTTGTCTGACGTCTTGCCAGCTCAACTAACCTACCGGTTTGGTAGAAATGGTACAATAAAGTACATACGTTTTGCTTTTTTATGAATTACCAAAACGAACGTTTATAATCTTTGAAACTTTATTAAATATTTCTAGTTCATAAAGTAGGTATAAATAATCATCAATTCGTTGTATTTCATAAATTATCCAATAACACTGAGTATGTAAGAGTAGTAATTAAATGTTTGGGGCTGGTAATACCAAATGCAGATGGCGGTTTGCTCATGTGGTTGTTTGGATGATTCTCGTGCTTCGATTTGTGATAGTGTAAATTTTCATAAAACCTGTTAATTTTAATGAAAAATGGTGAGATCTTGTTGTGTGAAAGGGTGCAAAAATGAGTCTTATCCCGGTAGCCGCTTTTCTTTCCATGGGTAAGTAAAAACAACAATTATGTTCAAGGGTAACCATGAGTTTTGTTGATCAAAGATTTTTTTACAATCTCGTACCTAGTAGTAGGTAGGTTGATACGTCTCGACTGTCATAAATTGGAGATTTCGGTGAAAAAAAGTGGTTCTTAACGCGTTCTTTGAGTTTGAGACGATGACGTTTGTTGTTAATAACTAATTCTTGTATTGTAGATTTCCAAAGAACGAAAACTAGAATTCGTTCTTTGGAAATCTACTCTCTGGAAATCTCTCGTCTGAATTTTTAAGGTAATATTTAATTTAAAGTTAAGTAGGTGTACTAGTAAAGATCAGTACTTGTTTAAATTTTGTTTCGCCTATTATTTATATTCTGGCATACGTTTAAATAAATAAATAGAACCTCTCATCTGCACTACTCTGCTCCAGTCTACTCTTGTCTACCTACCTACCGTGTCCCATTATATTCAAATATCTTTACAGGTCATGCCCTACAAAAAAACAGTGCATGTTCTACGCAATATCTGTACCTATAGAAGAGGTAGAGGACCAGCACCAAAAAAGGCAAAACTGCAAGAAAGGAGATTACCATTACGGAAAGTGTTTGTACACAAACAGAATCCGCTGCAACTACTGACACGCCACGTAAAAAGAAATTACGTCGAGATGTGAAAGTGTTACAACAACGCCTGAAAGTGTGTTGGTTGAAAAAATTCTTAAATTTAAGACTTAGAAGCTAAGGGAAGTCTAACCCTCAAGTATGTAGTAGATAAGGCTACATTAAAACAAAAATTGCGTAAAACAGTATTGTCCAGCAATGTATAAAACAAATTTAATAAAAATTAATTCCAGAATATTGCATCTGGTTTATATTTTGACCTCCTCTATTTTACTGGTTTAATAATAATAAATATGCTATTATGGTGATATCTCACATTTGACAAACCTAGCTTTTTTTTAACTACGTCTGTAAGGAGCGAATGTTGTTAGGTTTTTGCCAAATTAACGGTAGGTCAGAATGATGATACTTACCTATTATAAAGGAAAGAAAAAAGTATTTCCGACCCTTAACCCACGTGTAGGGAAAGTGATGTTGATTCCAAAAAAATATACACAAGAGATCTTTTGGTAATTTTTTTTACTTATATAAATATGGTAGCGTAAATAGTCAGGTCATCAATATGTTAGGATACGCAATCGTACAAGCAATTTGTCCCGTGTTCTGTTTGGTTATTCATGGTCACCTCATTAGAAAGGGACACACTCCCACCAGGAGCCCTCTCACGCGGACCGGTTCATGCGCCTTGGCGCACAGTCTAGTTATAGGTACAAGGTCTTTGTGCCAACCAAAGACTTTTGATGCTCTTTCCTCTTCTTCTTCTTTAAATAATAATAGATCCATCATCCTGACACTGACATGATTGTCTGTAGACAGGAGCCTTACAAAAAGAAAAAGAGTATCCAACCAAAAAAAAGAAGAAGTGTGAAAGATTTAATTTAATAGAAGTTCGTAGTTTTTAATTTTTCAAATAATTTGTAAAAAGCTATTCAAAAAGTCTCATGTACAAAAATTCATGTAAATTATTATCTTGCGTGATCGCGGTGATCGTGATTTATTGCATTTCAGAGAATGTAAACTGTTGCGGAAGAATAAAACAGCTTCCACAATGGTACCAGTGGCAATCGAAGGCTGTACCCAAGGCGCTGAAGGAGGTGGTGGACGAGGAGGCTCAATTTCACTAGCATTACTAATAGACTTTATTGTGCAAAGGACTTACGATGAACTCACTGTTCTGGCTGAACTGTAAGTTAAATATTCATTAGAAAAATACAACCATAATCCTACTCAAAAAAATTATATGATTTACTATAAAAAATTAATATTCTAGGTTGCCAAGAAAAACTGATATGGAACGAAAAATTGAGATTTATAAGTTCAGTGCTCGCACACGTCAGCTATTTGTTCGTCTCCTGGCCCTGGTGAAGTGGGCCAGCAGTGCTACAAAAGTGGATAGATCTGCTCATATCATGGCATTTTTAGATAAACAAGCTTTATTGTTTGTTGAAACAGCTGATGTGTTAGCTAGAGTGGCACGAGAAACACTTGTTCATGCCAGGTGAGTTTCTTTTTTTATCTAGAAAATATTTGAGGGATATCCAGCGAGTACTTGATATTAGTAGGGTTTTACGCATTTGATTCAATAGAATTTAGCACATGCATAACTGAATAGTTTTATTCAATCAGTTAGCATTCCAGAGTAGATTCTACTCTTATTGGTCAAGTTATAAGGCAGAGTGCTAAAGCTGGATGCCAAATAATTCACTATGTTGTTACCTAGTTTTTAGAATCAATTTATTTAGTCATAACATAAAATATCACCTGGACACAAGATTCTGAAGGGACATAACTAGAAAGGACATTGTAATGGCTCACAGGGTTCGTTCCGGACACATGCCACTCAATAAGTTTGCTCATTTAATGAGAAAAGTTCCGTCACCTAATTGTGCAGTATGCGAAAAACCAGAAGATGTTTAACATATTTTTACGGAATGTATCTGGAACCGAACTGCAAGGCAAAAGGTTCTCATTGAGCTAGGTATCGATATAAGAAATATTGGAATATTTCATAGTATTCTGTCTTGTCCCAAATCTAGGGAAGCAAAACTAGTTTATGAACTAGTTAGTGCAATAGATTAGGTAATTTGTCTTTGTAAATTGATTATGTTGGTAACCTACCGAACAGTGCGATGCAGGTCGTTGCGGTAGTTTCTCTAAATCATCAATAATAGATATTTTCATCAATTAAAATTCAATTATCAATAATTTCAACACTGTGACGTAGACATATCAGCGAAAGCTGCTCGTCTATAAAAATAAATAAATAAATAAATCTGGTTCTGCGGGTGCGCACCGGCATATTAGTTACTTATGTACTTAGATTTAAGTTACTGTGAACTTTTAGGTTTGTCATAAACATTGTTGTTTGTCATTTAAAAAAACCTCAATAAATGATTTAAAAAAAAAGATTCTGAAGGATGAAAATCACATCTATTATTTTGTGTATTAGGCTGCCAACATTCCACATGGCTGCTGCTGTGGAGGTACTGACCTTGGGCACATACAGTCGGTTGCCGGCAGTTGTCAGGGAGCGTCTAGTGCCGCCACCCTCACTGACTGCTGCTGAACGACGCACTACCTTACACTCACTAGCACATGTAGTCAGGCAGAGACTTACTACAGCATCTTTACCAAGTGATGTTAGAAACCTGAAGGTATGATCTCAAAACAACTGTTTACTAACCCCCGGTTTCTGAAAGCTTGATCTACACTAATAATCGGCTGTCAAGTCAATTGCTTTTTCTGCTTTTTCTTCAAATTAGAGGGAGATAGCAAGTAACATGACAGCAGATTAATGTTGATCTCCCTTTCAGAAACTGAGGGTAAGAATTTTAAACATTAACTTAAGTGTCAATTGTATGCTTTTACACTAACATCTACCTCTTTACTAGTGAATAAGTACCTACCTACCTGATTAAATTTACCCTATGTTAAGCTTTTTTCTGAGGTTTATAATTTAACAATTCTTGTGATTGTCAATTTAGGTAGAAAATGGCCGTGCCACATTCACAATTGGACAAGAATACAGTGTGTCTCTAACAGTGATGGGCGATGCTCCAAATGTCCCTTGGAGATTGCTAGACATTGCTATACTCATACAAGATAGTGAAACTGGGGGTAAGTAACATTTCATCTCTGTATAATATAATCTTAAACATTTAAGTTAAAAAGTCTCAATCTAAAAAGAACGGTAGAAAAACATGGTGGGGATGCGCATACAAAACATTCGCGCCATCACACTACCTCCCCCTCCTTCCAGCGTTATTTTTACGTGACGCGACCTATACTTATATAGCCTGCTTATTTTACCTTGTAAAGATTTGGTAAGCCTTATTCATATTTGTGTCTGGGCACTCCAATTGCTTAAATGTTTGCTAAGTCTGTTGCTGTCTCTTTTTATTTAGATAAAAGAGACAGTGATACGAAAACTTTATAGAGCCGCTATAAAGTGGGTGGTCAGGGAATATGAATATGAGGGTAAGGGCGTTTGTGCACTACAAGGAATTTTACTGTGCAGCAGTCCGATTTTATATGGTAAAGAGAAAGGATGGTTTACAAAATCGGACTGCCGGATAGTAAAATTCCTTTTAGTGCACAAACGACCTAACTCCATTAGAATTTTATAATCGAAGTAATTGTTACGTTTGTCACTGATGTTTGCTTAGAAATTACTATTCAATTTAAATGTGTTTATTTGCAGAAGGCAAACCTCTAGTGCATAGTTCGCAGCTGGCGTGGCTCCGTGGAGTCGCGCAGGCTCGCTTGGCCGCCGCAGGACTGAGCGGTGCTCTCACTGCCCTACGATACTTCTGCCGGTCTCTGTCGCTTGAACTATTGTACACCCAAACCTTGAGACTGTGCCGCGACCGTCTTGCGCGTCACCTGCAAGTCGATAGATATGTCCCTGGTCAGAAACTGCAGGTGTCTTACTGGAGGTAAGGTATAACTTAAGACAGCGGCCCGATTACGCTAATGTCTGGCTATCGAGATGACTTTCAGTTTGACATTTGATTCCCATAGTGTAGTAGCAATTGTATAGGGTGGATGGGAATTAAATGTCAAACTGAAAGCCATCGATAGCCAGACACTAGCGTAATCGTGCCGGGGGTCCTTATTTATATATGCTTTTGGATCTTATTTCTTTTGTTTACTTAACAAATGATATATAATGTAATGTAGGCTACATTCAAAAATTTCTTAGGTATGCTTATTATAGGCGATCATAGCTCATTGCTTGGCTCTTGCTAGCTATTCAAAATTGAAGAATTATTAGAGGGTAAACCTATTTTGCATTGATGCTCATTACTTTCCTATGATTTAGACGAATAATCCACCTCTAAAGGTGCTTATAAACGTGCTAGTTTTGTGGCACTTTATTGCTGCAATTGTATAGTTGTCCTGCTTACGATTTATTGAAATTGCCGCAATTTCTAGCTCGTTTGTTTCAGGCTGATTATAAACTGGCGTGCGCAAAAAAAACTCGGGAACCTTATTTTTTTCATCATGGTTCGTAAAATGATGATTGATTACAAACGAATAAAATAAAAACTTTGGCCCGATTTTTTGTGCACGCCAGGATGGAGGGTATAGGTTATATGGAGGGTAGTTATATAATTTGATGTGATTTGTTACAGGGAGTTAGGCTGCGAGCTCGGTTACCGGCTGATCATCGGCGCTGAAGCCGAGTCTCTGAGTGTGTGGCACGTGCCCGCTTTGGCCGGCGGCGAGCGCGTGGCGTCGGCCCTGACGCCGCACGCGCCCTCTATGGAGCGGCTACTGGCGCACACCGTGCATGTTCGCTCCAGGCAGCGGCTGAATGATCTGAGAGTGCTGCTCAATGACCTCGGGGTAAGGGAGACCAAATTGTTGCCTGTTCTTCTAGGCTTTGGTCGTGTGGAACTGGCACAAGATTCATTGATGTTTCTGTCGGAATTACTGGTATTTAATTAAATACCAGTAATTCCGACAGAATGTAATTACATTCCTGTCAGTGTCAGCTGTCACTATGACTTCTGTGTGGTTGAGATCTTCCATCTCTCTTGCTCTCTCTGCCATGGCTGCCGCTTGTGTGTATGTTAAAAATGTTGATTATAATCATTTTTACCGAGCTGTATGGGCGATAATAACAGTAAGTGGTTTATTGTTAAGTGAACGTTACATGAAATATTTTATTCATCAAGAACCATTTCAAATTGATCCTTGTAATTTTACTGAATAAATTTACTCTTTGACTTTGACAGAAAATTATACAAAATCACTACATCAATGGATATAAAAATTCATAATTTGCACCGGGAATACATTATTAACCCCCGGTTTCTGAAAGACCGATCAACACTAATCGGCTGTCAAGTCACATGCTATCTCTATCTAACTTGAATTAAAGGTGAAATAGCAAGTGACTTAACAGCCGATTAGCGTTGATCGTCCTTTCAGAAACCGTGGGGAAAGTACACAAGCTAGTTTGCGTTTTTTCATGACGACATTGATTTAAAAATCTTCGAAAACTTGAAGCGATCCATAAATCCGGTGTCAGTGTCTTAAACGATATAAATTCCAGGTGGAATGCAGTGTCGGCGGCTGGCCATGCGTGCTGGCATGCTCCGTCGTGGCGCCCTGCCTCCGCGCGGAACAGCTGTTGATATCGGTCGGCGCTCATGGAGGCAGGCTCCGGTCTCGCGTGCCGGCCTATCCGGGCACGCCGCGCATGCCTGACCTGGCCAACGCACTCGCTGCTACCAATATACCGCTTATCAAGAACCTACTTACACATATCAGGTATTTAGATGCGTCTGAGTACCTCCTTGAGACATGTAAGGATTATAGTGTATGAAGGGATTGGTTGTCTACTGACCTTGGGGCTAGTCATGAACCTGTAGAACCGAATAGACATTACCATTTATCTGAATATAAAATTTCATTGCTTTAACATTCTCCATCCACCGAGTTGATAATACGTTCTACTTTCTACTTTACGTTCTCGCCATAAAGCTTTTTTGTTGAGCTTTTGGCATTTCTTTGTATGAACTGGTCATACATTAAACATTTTTTACGACGGACTTCATCTAATAACTACCCAGTAATATACTGACATTTTGATAGGTATTGATCTTTATTTTTAGGTTCTGGCTGGTAGTACGTCGATGTGAGAAGACGTTACAACACCTACCGGCGAGTGTGTGCGAACATCTGCCGTTCTTGCATGGACCCAATCATCCTCTGAACAAACTGTCTCCGGACAGACTGTACGTCACACTGCATCGTCATACTGACCACATATTGGTAAGACAAACGTCTAGCCGACAGAACATACCCGTGCCAATAAAGAAATCTCTTTCTCTCCCTCTCACACTTTTATTACATTAGCTACCTCTCACTTCTTACCTTACCATATTAATAGCGGCGCCATATGAAGAAAGGTAAATCTAATAGTTACTTTTCATTCGTGCTTGTGATAGGTATTGTTTAGTGGTGCCATTTAAAAACGTGTCGTTTCATTACAAGCGCTGGTTATAACAAGAAATAAAAACTTAGTTAAATCCGAGAAACTTTTATATAATGTAATATGACCTGTGGGCTAAAACCCTACCGAGTGGTGCCCTGACACGGCGAGGTGGCGTCGCGGCAGACCGCGCATGAGATGGCGGGACTAGTTGGACGCCTATGAAAGGGACTGGCGGATAAAGGCTCATGATCGTAGTGACTGGCGGAAATGGGGGGAGGCCTTTGCCCAACAATGGGACACTATGGGCTAATAGTAATACACAGCTTGGCTAAAAAGGGCACCTAGAAAATAATAGGGGCGCCAATTTCCATTCATTTCGACGTTCAGACCGCATGTGTAAAAAAAATTGTGTGCAAAAATATCTATAAACGAAACTAATTTAGCAATTTGTAATTTTTTTTGCCAAGCTGCAATAGTAAAAATGCACAAGATACACATGACACAGATGATCTGCAAGCCGTTGCGAACGATAAATAAAAATCCCAACATTATGTGGCCTAACTTTTTATTTATTTAGATAGTGGAAATGAAGGAGGTGGCGGCCGGTACCACTGCGACGACCAGCAACACTTCCAACAGCGGCAGTGCGTGCTCTGTTGCGCTGTCCTTCCATTTGGCCGGCGCTCGGCGCTGTACGCCGGACGAGTGCGAAGACGAGGTAATACTTTACCTATGTTTGGGACTATATGGCGTTGTGGTAAATCTTCAAACATGTATTTATTATTAGCTACCGCCCGCGGTTCCAAACCCAGATGAAAAGTAGTAAATGTGGTTATTCAAAGTACTAAGAGATATAACGTGCATGGGGATCAAAGTCATGAAGCTGTTTCAATTTGACGACCTCTGTGGCGCAGCGGGCGAGAGTCCGCCTGCGACGCAAGAGGTTGCGGGTTCGATTCCCGCCTCGGAACAAATTTGTGTACGATCTGCAGAAATTTGTTCCATAGGTATGGGTGTTTTCTATATATATAATAAAAAAAATCTATCTATGTAAGTATATAATGTATTAAATTTATCAATCATCTAGTACCCATAACACAAGCTTTGAGTAGCTTACTTTGGGGCTAGATGGTGCTGTGTGGATTGTCCAGCATTATTTATTTATTATTTATATTATTTATAATTTTTTTTTTAATTCTGATTTTTATCTAAATCAAAGATATGAGTGAGAACAGACATAGGTACACTTTTGCAATTATTGCAATTATTGCACCTATGTCTATCTACCTTATTATAAGATGAGAAATATTATTACCATACTGAATGCTTCTGAATCGTTTATCAAGCAACAAACTAAATCAAAAATATTGATAGTGATCGATAAAATTTAAAATAGATCAATAGCCCCAAGGCAGACAAGCTATTATGTATAATTATACTTCTCGGTATTTGTTGCTTGCTCTAACATCACTTGAAGCCTTGATGCAGCAAACTTCATGCCATACAATTTACAACAGAATTCGAGCTCCGCGCCTGTGCCGGCGGGCGCGGCTCGTGCCTACCTTCGCATCCATTCGCTGGTCGAGTTGGACACGTTCACACTCACCCATGGACCGTTTACGCCTCTCGATACACCTGGTATGTAACCTATATTTTTATTTCTAGCCTTCTGTACCACAGCTGGGCAAAGGCATTCCTGGTAATTCGGGCAATAAGATTCCATGTAAAGATTCAAGCCAGTAATGGGTCCTAAGTGAAGAATTAATTAATCCTAGCTAGCTCTATCCCGTCTTTCTTTGACCAGCAGTGATCTTCTTTAGGCTAATGATGATGAAAATGGTGATGACACGGTCTTATATCCCTTGTGAATAAAATTGTTCTATTAAGATCCCTCCTCACTGGTGAAAAATATTCCTTTAGCTCTGGATTCATACCAGCTCCTTCATCAAAAACCAAGAAAATCAAAAACACCATAGATGTAGTGATGTGTGCGTGTATTGGGAACGTACCTAAGATTTAAAAATAAAATGTTTGTGTAAAATATAACGAAGTAGCGAAGTAGGTCAAAAAACACCTTATCCCTTTGTAATACGGTTTACTATTGCATAGGCATGCAGCCCGGCAAGCGTAAGCTATCGGCAGTAAATGCGCGCGCGGTACGAGTGCGCCAGCCGGCGTACTTCCTGCCAGAGTTAGCGCACGTCGTCGCGGCCGCGGACGAACGCGTGCCCTTCGTCAATCTTGCACAAGAGGTATATTGAAAGTCAATATCAAAACGTATTTATTCAATAAAATCACAAGGACCACTTTGAAACCTCAATTGAAAACAAAGAAGTGCACTGCTTCATTTCCGCTAATATTTGTTGATACAGCTAGCGCAACGAGGAGTAACTCACGGAGGGGTCCAGCCCGAATGGAGCGGGTCGGCTCTAGCCATGCGCGTAGTGGCACTGCCCCTCCCCGCGGGCGCTAAGCCCGCCGCCGCCGCCGCTCTTCGCTCCCGCCTGCTCGCCGCCACGGTGCGACTCACCACCAAGAACCAAGCGCGGGTGTGGACGGCGGAGTTCGTGTTCCATGGATCACCTGTGCGCACGCCCAATCCTAAGGAGCAAGGTTAACAATAAATACAAATCTTATATATTTATTTTGAACATAAAACACGGTACAATTAACAATGGAAACGGTGACAGCTGCAAGAGTTAAAAACTAAGTACCAAATGACCCCGTATCTACTGACCACGTTTTAACTGAGAAAGTACCAACTGATCACATATTAACTGACCAAGTACCAACTGACCATGTATTAACTGATCAAGTAATAACTGACCACTGACCAAGTATCTACTATCTACTGACCAAGTACCAACTAACCAAATATCAACTATGAGCAAGTACCAACTGACAGTATCTACTGACCACGTTTTAACTGAGAAAGTACCAACAGATCACATATTAGCTTACCAAGTACCAAGTGACCTAGTATCTACTGACCAAGTACCAACTGACAACTGACCCAGTATCATCTGACCTAGTACCAACTGATGGTTTGATGTCATAATACCAAGTACGGTACACAAACTGTGGCATTACATAGAAACATCAAAAGATATACAGTTAAACTGCTGTCAATAGATAATAACAAGTGTTTAATTCAATAAAATCCATCCAATTCATTTGGTCTTTTGATAATCATACCCACATTTTGCATATGTAAGAGGATGTCCTAGCTCGGGATAAAAGTAAAAAAGCATGAAATTATGTAATACATACTTGAGTACAGACGCCCCATGAAGTGGGATAAGTGTAAGAAAATAATGATGCAATACATTTTGCTAGGTGAAAGACGCTGCGTGTACCTACAATACGAGTTGGGTACTGACGCCGGTCGCACTGCCGATGCCTTCCTAGCAGACTGGGCCGCCATCGTGCATCTACATACTCTACTCTATGACTTTACCCTGCGACCGTTACATGGTAAGTCCGTTGTAAACTACACTAAAAATATGTTTAGCAACTGTTATAGGTTCTGTTATTTTATTATATTTGATTCAAAATTATTCTTCCTCTTCTTTTCGAGTCAAGACTCAAGTTTTGACCGCCTAGATTCACCTAAACTTAAAATAAATAAATAAAATGAATGTTTGGATGTTTGTTACTCAACCACGTCAGAACGTTCAAACGGATCTGGATGAAATTTGGCACAGAGATAGATTATAGTCTAGAATAACACATAGGCTACTTTTTATCCCGTAGGTAATACTGGGATTAATAAAGTGGGGTATATAAAGCGATTCCAATTTAAAGTTCGCTATTATAGGTTTCAAGACATTTAAAATCCGTGATGCTACTGAAAGTGTTTCATAGATAAACCCCCGATTTCTGAAGGATTGATCAACCCTAATCGGCTGTCAAGTCGCTTGCAATTTCAGCTTTTACTTCAAATTAGATAGAGATTTTGACAGCCGATTTGTGTTGATCGCGCTTTGATAACCAGCGGTAAGTGTGATTTTTATTTAGTTACTAAACCTTGTGTTACAGACTTACAAATAAGTAGGTAGGTGCTTAAATTATTAATTAAATGTAGATTACTAATTAAATGTGATTGTTTGATTAGAGCGCGAGTCCCTCTGGCAAGGCGTATGCATCCGTTCGTACACGTACCGGTCGCTAGTGGTCGGCTTCGGCGGCGGGCAGCGCGCGACGGCCCTGCTGCAGTGGAGCGCGGGAACGCATCGCTACACGCTGGCCACGCCGGCGCACCAGCCGGCCGCGAACGCGCATCACATGCTGCATCATCATCTAGATCATTACATCAACTGGTCAGTATCTGGTGCTGGTGCTTTGTCCGGCCAGGTGAAGTCAAACAACCAATTGTGTCCAATAGACTAGACTGCTAACACACATCACATACTGCATCATCATCTAGATCATTACATCAACTGGTCAGTATCTGGTGCTGGTGCTTTGTCCGGCCAGGTGAAGTCAAACAACCAATTGTGTCCAATAGACTAGACTGCTAACACACATCACATGCTGCATCATCATCTAGATCATTACATCAACTGGTCAGTATCTGGTGCTGGTGCTTTGTCCGGCCAGGTGAAGTCAAACAACCAATTGTGTCCAATAGACTAGACTGCTAACACACATCACATACTGCATCATCATCTAGATCATTACATCAACTGGTCAGTATCTGGTGCTGGTGCTTTGTCCGGCCAGGTGAAGTCAAACAACCAATTGTGTCCAATAGACTAGACTGCTAACACACATCACATGCTGCATCATCATCTAGATCATTACATCAACTGGTCAGTATCTGGTGCTGGTGCTTTGTCCGGCCAGGTGAAGTCAAACAACCAATTGTGGCCAATAGACTAGACTGCTAACACACATCACATACTGCATCATCATCTAGATCATTACATCAACTGGTCAGTATCTGGTGCTGGTGCTTTGTCCGGCCAGGTGAAGTCAAACAACCAATTGTGTCCAATAGACTAGACTGCTAACACACATCACATGCTGCATCATCATCTAGCTACATCATTAAATCAACTAGTGAGTATCTGGTGGTTTGTCCGGCCGGGTAAAGTCAGTGAACTCAAATGGAGTCAAACAACCAATTGTGTCCAATCGACTAGACTGCTAACACACATCACATGCTGCATCATCATCTAGTTACATCATCATCTAGCTACATCATTAAATCAACTGTATATATCTATATAGTATCTGGGTGCTTTGTCCGGATGAAGTCAGTGAACTCAGGCGAAGTCAAACAACTAATGCACAAAGTCTAACCACAATGATTCCGTTTCAAAATGTTTGATCGGAACCCTAAAGCACTGATCTTGGGGCAAACTCGACAAGTAGAGAAATATACCTATCAAGTCGTGTTAATCGAAAGTTATAGCCGCTACCATTAGACTTAGGCTCTATCGCTGACTATGATTGTAATTGCAGCCACAAGGATCTGATATCGCTGGGCGTGGTGCTGCGCGAGACATACGCGCCGCTGCTAGCGCTGAGTCGGCTGCCGGGGCTGCCGCAGCTAGGGCTCCATCATGTGCGCACGCAGATGCCTACTCCCACCTTCACTTTGCTGGCACACTCCTGGAGAAAGGTGAGGTTATATGTTTCAGGGTTTCACTCACTGACATTTTGCGCGGTGCCATTCCTTTGTTTGACTCGTAGAATTTTATGGAATTTATTTACAGCTAATATTTTCTACTTCAAGTCAAGTCAAGACAAGTGAAATGTCGATATTATGGAAAATAATAACTATTTTGTTCGAGATGAATCTTAGGCAAAGCATACATTGTCCTATCTTACTTTCAGTTATAGACAGAAAGAACAAGCACATCAGCATTTAAGAAACTGACATTTAGGATCATGTGTTCCTTTCCAAATGCCAGTTACTAAAACCAATCAAAATAACAAGACTGAAATTATTTTAATTGCTTGTCGTAGATTAAAACAAACAAATATATTAAGAAAACATTGATGTGCAGATCCGTATAATCTACGCGGGTGCGTACTCCATCGAAGTGGGAATCCGCGGAGGCGGCATGGTCACCATCCGAGACGGCTCTTACTCCAAATTCGATCGCAGTTCGGTTGTAGACGAATTTGCACCCGCTCAAGGACTTAAGGTAAGGCCTTTGACAACCCTCACTGATGATTTAATAGTAACTCTGCCTTCTGAGCTATAACCCGTGGTCTTTATCCCCATCAAAAATAAACATTCGTGTAATTATTCCATTCGATTTTCTAACGCGCGACGTGAACTATACTAAGTTTTATCCAGCCTTTTTGTTTGAGTAACCAACATTCAAGATCACATTCAATTTAATTTTAAAATATTGACTTATTTTGAAATTAAATTGAATGATATATTTTAAAATATTGATGATTGAAAAATTCAGCATTCGCATGTGTCCCCATGCGTGAAAAATAGTGACAACGAATTACATTGTTGGTGCAACAATCATAAATATTTTTTTAACAGGCGTTCCTTTCAAAATACGTCGACGATATAAACGCGAGACTGCTTGCTGAAGACGACAACCCGCCATCGCCGATGTCTCCGATGCCACCAGGTAATAAAAGGCCCCTGACGCTGTATTATTCATTGGCGTTGATGGACACAGGGCAGTATAGGGCACATTTCTATATTGCGTGAAATACGAGGTAATGCTTTGATTTAAGTGGTTACTGGTTATAAACATCAGTGGGCACTTCTGCTTGTTCCATCAGCTAGTAGTATAAAACATCTTTAGAACATTTTGAGATTACAGTGAAGTCTATTCAATGTAGTTTTGTTTTCAGAATGATGTATTGTATGTTTGTTTGTAGGAGGTCTTCGCTTCCCCGCGCCGCTGACGCCGCCTCAGCCACACACGCCACATTCGGCGCCCGTGACGCCACATCCGGCGTCGCCTGCACAACACCAGGTTCATATTTGCAGATTATTCAATCACGAATCTGCATTTTAGTGAAACTCATGACATTCATACATACCACTGTGTCACCACTAATAATTATTATTACTATGACATTTCTATAATGTACAGACGGACGGTGGGTCGTCTAACCTGACCTCTCCCTTATGCATTAGGTACAGTAAAGTTCGTGCGACGCAGTGTCTACATTTGTGTATGTACAGATGGGCGGCGGTTCGTTCAACCTGACCTCCCCGCCCGGCTGCAGCGGCGCGACTGGCGGCGGCATCTCCGCGTCTCCCGCGAGCCCGATGGCCCCCTCCCCGCACGCCGCGCCCGCCGCCTCGCCGCACCCGCCGCCCACGTCGCCCTTCACCGCGTGGCCGGCGTCGCCCTCGCTGCCGCGGCCCTCGCCCGGCCACCATCCCTCGCCGAGGCATCATGTCGAACACAAAGGTATCATACCGCGCTAGAGCCTTTTCGAGTCGTTGATCAACTTATTATTTCAATTACAGCCACTTAGTGCCATCACCATCTCGCAACGTATCTCGAAAGATGGTGAAATAGGCACTTGGCACTACAAATTTAATTTATTCTTTTTTTTTTCTATCCTGCTTCTTGGCAATCTGTTTTCAGAAACAATAATCCAATATGCTGTCCGATTTGTCCATCTGTTTCAGTTGTCATGTGAGGAGAGATTCGTTCGAGAATTTATACTAAATGGTAGATTCTTCTTCTTCTTAGGGTATCTCCACTACTGACGGCTGGCAGTCATCTCCTTAAATTTCTCCTTATCTAGGGCAAGCCTTAGTTCTTCTACCTTCTTGATACCAGTCCAGTTTCACTTTAAAACATGAATTTAAGGTGCTACGCGACCAAGCCTAGAAGAACAGGCAACTTTTGTGTACTTTGTATAATATATGTTTTTAAACTGAACTGTCTTGTGCAGCCTTTGCTACGTGAACTAACAGCGCTGTATTGAATGCAGGTCCGCAGCCGAGCTCCAGTGGATCCCGCGTGCTTGTGGGCGGGCGCGCGTGGGCGGGCGCCACGGCCACGCCCATTCCCGTGTCGAAACTAGAGACGCTGTGCTCGCCGTGCGAGCCGCCGCTCGGCGCGCCGCCCGGGCCCTCGCTCGCGCCGCTGCAGAGATTCCTCGCGTGCGTCTACATGAAGCGCACGCTGCAACGCTTCGTGCAGTCCGAGGACTATGTGAGTACCAAACACACTCAAGTGTAGAAGTGAGAATCTAGAGACGCAGTGCTCACCGTGCGCCGCCCACGCTGCAACTTTTTTGCTTTTTTGCAGTCCGAGAACTATGTGAGTACACGTGAACTCAAGTGTCTTAATTTGTAGACCATAGTCGAGGTATCATTCTTGTGGAGAACTGAGAATTAAACAAAAAACCACTCGATTAACCTACACCAAGCAAAAATTACTCTTACCTACTTCAAGGACATAAAAGCGAGCAATGTATAACCCTGATGCATATCCACGTGTACTAGTAGTGGAACACCGAGGAGTAGACATAAGAGATTTCCTATTGTTTCTGACTCTTGTCCTTTCAGCTAACAATGGTGTCGGTTGAAGCGACTTCGCTCACTTTCCGATGCGACAGCGCGGGCTTAGCGGCGCGCGTAGCTTTACATCCGCAGCATATGCAGTCACTGCACTTACACCTCACGCCGCTACCAGACCACAAGGACACCTGGGCCACGGATGACTTGCAGGTACGTTACAAGATCGGTGTGAATGTATCCTCAACTGTATCAGCCTGTATTTGTTATCATGCATTTCCTGTCACTCCTACAACCTTCACAGCTTTGCCTTCTGTATATTACGTAATATGTTTATTCTCTTTCTGGGTGTGATTGATCGAGTGAGCGAAGCGAACGAAGATCTTACAATCAACATGGGCGATTTGGCATTTTATGTATGTATGTATGTTTGTCCGACGATAACTTGAGAACCGCTTATCCGATCTGCATGAAATTTGGTAAGTCGATAGCTTGTACTTGAGAAATTTACTGGTAAGTATATGAGTAAAATCGGATTAGGGGTTATTAAAATATGGGGTTTTTTAAGGGGGCAAAAATTAAAAAAGTTACACAAAAAAATTAAGTTACATGTCATATGAAAGGGCTTGGTTTGAACGTTCCAAAACCAATTTTATTTTTTTCTAGGATTCCCGCTTTTTGATATACAACAAAAAAGTTAAATTAAGATAACCAACGACCCAAGAGCTCCCATTTATAAGAGTTTCGTTGACATCAAGGTTTTTCTACTGGTCGACCAGTTTCTTTGCTTTTAAATTTTTTTTTTTACTGAAAATAAATTAAGAAGGTACTTAGTTATCATTAAACGGTGATAGCAACCTGTTCTGATGATGGAGCCAGGGTCTGTTCAACGGAACTCTTCAATAAATAGGCCAATTCAGTTGAAACTTGGTTACCATACTTAGTAAGTTGGTGGCAGCCAGAGACAAATCCAAACACAATGTTTGGACTTGCCTCTAACTACCACTTACTAAAATTTTCGGAGCATTCGCGTCGCGTCACGAGATCTCAGTTCGGGGCGAACTACTAGTATACCATTTAATGTATTTACAAAAAAAAATACAATAAGTAGTATCAGCTATCTGGTGTACATATCACAAGCTTTGGCTCAGTTTGGGGCAAGATAGTTCTGTGTCGAATGTCCACCAATTTTTATTTTATTTGTCTGTATTCGACTACATAATTACATTTTATTAATGTATAGGTGATGGAGAAGTTCTTCGAGCAGCGCGTCGCAATCGCGCCGTACCGCGCGACCGCGCTGCAGGGGTGGGGGCGCGCGTGGGGCGCCGCGGGCGGGGCCGCGCTGCCGGCGCTGGTGTCGCTGATGCGCGCGGACCTGGCGCCGCTGTCGCCCGCGCTCTGGTCGCTGCAGTGGGCGCTGCGCATCCCGCCCGCCGCGCCGCCCATCGTGCCCGCCGGCCAGCCGGCCGTGCTGCTCGCCAAGCACAAGATACTCTTCTTCGTGAGTACCAGCATAGCTAGGTGGCGCTGGTGTCGCACATGCTATCAATACAATCGACTCAACAGCGCAAACAGTGTTTTAGATGTTAGCAACTTGAACGATAAAATCAATGACACCGGTAGTACCCTGTACAATGAGCACAATGAGCACTGAAAATACCACCCACTCGCTGAGAATACCCAAAAATAATTGTATGCTTGGGTACAATAAAGTGTTATCTATCTAACATCGGCACATTTTCTCTCACAAGTTTTTGTATGAATCACTTCGTTCGTACATAGATCTGCCTGACGCGCGGCGACACACAGCTGGTGCTGCCGCTGGTATACGACATGCAGCTCAACGTGACGCAGCTCGCCGACAAACAGAATGCACAGCCACATCTTATCGCAGTCAGCTTGCATCTCAAACGGTAACTATTCTCTAATTCGGCCGCGAACGCGCTATTTTAAATGGTCGTGCATCACATTCAATCACGTTGAAGTGACGCGATGACGCTCTCAACGGTTCAAGTGATTATATGCTCAGTGACTGCGTTATACATATTATAAATTTGTTATGCTTGACTTTATAAATTATTTGAAACATTACATTGAATCTGATCTGTTTTATTTTTTATTTATGAAGTTCGTAGTTTTAAGTTTTTATATGGCGTTTGTATTTTTAGTAATTGATTTATACCTCTCTATCTGTTTCAGCTTCAACGAGTTCAACCAGTCTCACTCCGAGTGCACTCTCTGGCCAGCGGTTCGCGACCTGCTGACTAACTTCACGCTGCCTCAAGAAGCGCCGCAAGCCGCCGCGCCGCCGCCGCCCTAACACGTGAAGCATAAATCTCGGGTTCATTAACTTCACTGACGTCATTGACATACTTGACGTCACTGTCCTCTCTGACTGATGGTGTATTTTTTTTAATCTTTTCTGTTTCTTGCAATCTGCCCATGCGGGCATTGAGCTAGAGTTTGGTCTATTTTTCTTTTTGCGGACATGTATGGAAAACGCCCAATAGGACTTCCATTTTTACTTATGTACGGTGTATACGTTGCACTTATTACTACACTCGGACACATTATCAGCTGCTTAATTCTCTCCTTAGTTTGGACTTCGCTAGCGAAAACTATAGTATCTTAAGTGAAGTCAAATTGGTCAATAGTCAGCGATCTTTACAGGCCGAAAGACTCGGTATTCACACTCGTTTAATATGTACCATACATCATGCATATAAATTATTTTATTTGCGTTTGTCGCAATCGGCTAAAGATTTCATTGCCGCTGTCATAATGGTGGCTGCATTTTCTAAGGTGTATTGAATAACTGATGTTAATGTTTTTTTCAGTAGCGTAAAAACTAGTAAATCGTGAATTGGTTGCAATAACGGACGCGTGATCTTAATCATGAACATACTAACCCCTAGGGTGAGTTGCACCATCTAACGTTAACGTAAAGTTAAGTCAGAGATTTTGCTACGATTTGACGTTAGCGTTAGATGGTGCCACTCACCCTTAGTTGTGATATATGTACATATTTTTTAAGTAGGTATCGATTTGTTGTCTTTGTTTATCAACTGCTATTTCTTTACTCACTGCAACTTTTTTTACAGTCTGAATTCTGCTCCGCGTATAGGTGATATCAATGTACACCAAAGTAGATTTTATTGAAAATCGACTGATAAGATTGCATAAACTTATAGTTATCAAAACCGGTCCAAAATTTATAGTTATATGTATACGCGTTGTAGAATAAGTTAATAATTTTAATTTTTTATTTAGTTGAATTTTGAATCTTCTGTATCCTTAGTATAGATAGGATTATTTATTAATAAAGGTTTATTATAACTATTCAAGACTTTGATTCCTTAGGTTTTACATAGGTTTAATCTGAATTACTTGAAAACAATAAACATACCTATACATAGTATGGAATAATAATAATAAATAATTAAATCAACATCAAATAATAGTAAAAATTTGTGTAAGAATAAAATATTTCGGTTTTTAAATGGGTATGTTTTTAGTGGTTAAGTTCTTGGTGACATTCTATAGAGAGATTCTGATGATGAGATTTAATACTTTTTGTTTGGATCTATTCTTGGCAAGGAATATAGATAAAACTTGTATTCAAATTCCTTGATTTTTGTCATTCACTGACAAGCAAATTCACAGATCAATTTCAGATTGATTTCAGATCTCAGAAGAACAAGGATTGTTCTTCGGAGTTTCAGATAAGCTTACCACCGTAGCGTTATAATATACTCTTGCCATACCACCAAAAACTTCAAATTCTTTGCCAAAAACTTCTGAGCCAAAAACAGCCATAAATACAAGAAGAAGAAGAATACCACCAAAAATGTAAAAGTAATACGATTTTTCTAAATCATAAGTGCTTAATTTGCTATGGCTGCAAAATCAAACAGGAACAACTCCCTAGAAACTATCCTCACATATGAAAATAGAGATGTGGTAAGTGCTTTTTAACATTTTAGTTTGTATGTTCGTTTTAACTTGATATAAGCCAGTGCTCTGCAACAGTGAAATTAAGTGAATGTAAATTTAATTGAGGAAACCAGTAAGTATTCTGGCAACCAGCGTTGATCGGCGTACCATCTGAATATAGGTAATAACTAACGATCCACAGTATTGTGTGCAAAAAAAATTTTAACGTGGGCCCAGTTTGGTGAGATTATTTTATTACCGTGCTGCGTTTATCAAAGCATAATGTTTTATTTGTATTTGGCAGAGTCAATGGTCGGTAATATGGTCGACCGCGCATATCCCGGGGATGGACAACGCGATCGGTGGCGGCGGGCCGAGCAGACGCGTCACCGGCCGAAGACGCTTGCGTCTGGGCGCTCTCGCCTTAGGAGGGCTTTTGACAATGCACTGTCGAGTCACTGCCTCCGCGCTAACTGGAGGGTTTGGTAAGCAACCCGGGTACTTCCTCTATATACCCACCTACCTGTTATTTTTATTAATTATCGTTTACGCGATGCGTGGTGCGTGCAACCCAATACCCATCATCATGCAAGCCAAGCCCACATTGGTACATAAAGGTCGTTGCGCATACAAAATACTCGTGCCTTTACACCCCTTCCTCCTCCCGACGGTCATAAGGCGTGAGACTATTAGGCGTCGTTTTATTTTTTACCTTGGCTTAGATATTCAGTGTAATCGCTTACCTACCACTGGTTTATTGTCAACTTTTTATTTATTAGTTTAGCGCTTGCATTGCATTTAAATGTACATTTAAGTAACTTATGTATTTCAGTTGTGTACATGTTGTTTCTTACACTGGCGGTGGCGGTTCTTGCAAATCCTTTGCGTCACTTCGAGGTGTACCTTGGACAATGGAGTATCAGTGGCCCTGGACGAGCGTTCAGAATCATACCCATGTTAGACGGTAAACCATTATTTGTAGAGCCCTAATACTAATCTTATCTGTTTTTATACATTTATATACAACTAGCTGATGGACCAAGCAGATTATCCACCTGATGTCAATTAGAAACCATCACCTATAAACAAAGCATTGCCTAGTAAGTACGCACTTACACCGGTGACCACACTCTTCAAACCGAAACACAGCAACGCTGCTTGGCGGCAGAAAAAAGCGTGGTGGTAGTACTTCCCCGGACGAACCCCTCACAAAAAGCTCTACGAACTAGGTACCTACTCTTAAAAAAGTACCTAGGTAGTGTGGTATTTCAACACCATTATATATTTTTTTAATAATATATAGTCTAGTTATGTACCTATTTAATTAGGTAACTGTTGTTTTTGCAGGTATTGGCATAGCAATCTGTATAAATGCTATAGTGCGCGCCATAAACTGTTGTGCCGTGGCTGCTATAGCAGCTGTGTACCTGGTGCATTCGGTGGCTGACGCCAAACTACCCTTTACATATTGCCGGTAATGACCAAACGAGAGACAGTAAGCGAAGGTAGGTACCTATACTACTTTCCCTCTAGCTCGCAATTACTTCACGTAAAAACGTAGCGACTCTAGTTGGAAACTATATAGCATTAATTCAATTAAATCAAAAGGAACTTTGAAACGTTTGAATCTCGCCAGTTTCACGCGACCAAGCATAGAACAACAGGAAAGAAAATTACGGCTTGATTCCTACATGTTTTTTTAAATCTTTCTTACAAAATAAATAATGAAGCTCCTGCCTTGAGACTTCTTTGGTCAATAGTGATGGACTACGTACTGCCTTCGCTTGCTTTGGTTTAAGTAATTACTCGCCAGGACTTGAAAAGTTGAAAGTTTAGACATTCGTATTTTTGAATTCCGTTTCAGTGACTTCAATTTAAAAAAGTATGAACCCATAATGAAGGATGTGAAAACTATAATGTTACAAGAGGTACTGGTATATCGTTTATCACTACATAGTATAAAACAAAGTCGCTTTCTCTGTCCCTATATCCCTATGTATGCTTAAATCTTTAAAACTACGCAACGGATTTTGATGCGGTTTTTTTAATAGATAGAGTGATTCAAGAGGAAGGTTTATATTATGTATAATACATGCATGATATGTGCACACACGTGCGAAGCAGAGGCGCGCGGGCGGGTCGCTAGTTATAATAATAAACTCCATAATTATGATTTATATTATTGGTCGCTGAATGCTCCATTAGCTAAAATGAAATAATAAAATAAATCTAAGGGAAATATTTTATTTATGTACAGTCTAGATTTTCACTGGAAACTGGTTTTATTGACGAAGAAGAAGATGAAACGCCTTCGACCACTGTTGGTTTGAACCCTCGTGCATGGAGAAATGTATCACATTTAGGGTAAGCGGGTTCATAGTTAGCATTTATGGTAGGAAACCTGCACTGTTGCGCTCTAAAACTAGTAAAAAAACTTGAGGTTTGCGATTTTTCAAAAATGGTTTTAGTATTTTACATCCTTCAACGCGAGAGCGAACTAGCCTTAGACATTCACCTTATAGGGAACGTACCCAAACTACGTGACCTATTTTTTTAGTTTTTTCGACCCCTCCCTCCCCTCGGTGACCACTCGTAGTATATGCCAAGACCCCCCTCTCCCCCTTTAGTTTTCACGTAGTAATTCATAATTATGATTTTCAATCATTTCACAGGCAAAAATTGAAAAAAATAATAATTTGGCTCATACTCGTCTTTATTGCATAAGACTGCATGCATACTTAAATTACTAGTGAATTATATATTATAGAAAAGAACAACATTTGTGAAAACTTATTGCTATACCGTATGTAACTAACTGTTTTCAATCAGCTGACGTCTCGGCATATGTGCGTCAGCGCCACCAACTGTGAGTTTAAAAAGCGCTTAACACTGCGCGCTATATTCGAATATAGGTTGAAAAAATACGAGATTTCTCTCAGTAAAATCGACTACGTGACAAAAACCTGAGCCACCCCCCCCCCCCCCCCCCGCTCCTGTGACTGACCGTAGTATGTATTTTAAAGACTCCGCTCCCCCCCGGTCACGTAGTATGGGTACGTTCCCTTATTGGATTTAATGGGTACATGAGTCATAAGTAGAATATTATAAATAAATCTTATTTTTTATACATTAGTGTATCTTAGGTACATATTATGAATTTATCAAGAGGATCTTAACGGTCTGTTTTCTTAGCGAAGGAGATGAGAATTTGAGAGCAGGCGGTCTACGTAAAATAGCAATGTGTTTGGAGACGTATGACGGAGGGTATCCCCCCTTGTATAGTACTCCTGCCTATAACTTTTTCTAGTAAGTCTTCACTCATACAGATTTTTCATAATATCAGTACATTAAGTCAAAGTATAGGTCGCTTCAACCAAAAAGAACGCTGAAAAAGAGTGGAGGGGATGTGTTTGCGCATACAAAATAAACGCGCCATCAGATCCCCTCCTTCCGGCGTTCTTTTTGCGTGACGCGCTTTATACCTATTATTGTATTTTAGAGTCCGGATTTGTTGAGACTCCGATAAACGCTCGAGCTTTTTTTTATACAACCAGCTGATGGTACAAGCAGATGGCCCACCTGATGTTAAGTGGTAACCATCACCTATAACAAAGCATTGCTTCGTAAGTCACGCACGATAGGAACGTGCCCTTCGATGCACTGTCCTGCGTCCATCAATTTGAGGCATAATGATGTTAAGGCTCCGGTGACAGTGGCTCGCAATTTCGAAGTGCGATTGGCTATTATTTCATTTTATTTCATTTCGGGGAGGTTGTTTGAAAAAATAACTCTAGAGAAACACGCATAAATACTGTTCGAACACAAATAATACAATAATATAAGGGAAACATGCCCGAATCAGAAATCATTTTGGTATTAGTATGTTTGGTCTTACGTTTACCTAATACCAAAATGATTTCTGACTCAAGCACATTTCCCTTATATTATTGTATTATTTGTGTTCGAACAGTATTTATGCGTGTTTCTTTAGAGTTATTATTTCAAACAACCTCCCCAAAATGAAATAAAATGAAATAATAGCCAATCGCACCTCGAAATTGCGAGCCGCTGTCACCGGACTCTTAAGCCTCATGTGCTTGTAATTACACCGGCGACCACTCATCAAACCGAAACATAGCGTCGCTGTTTGGCTCAGAAAAAGGCTCTCACAACTCCTGTAGACTCCATAGGTAGAAAGTCCTATTAGGTACGGAAAACAGAAATACCTGACTTGAGTAGATAGATATCTTTTTATTTTAATATTCTTTCACTGTGAGTACCTTATTTGTTTTGTAATGTTTTCAGCGTGGAGGTCGTCCAGTTACGCTCCGATCATAGTTTTGGACATTTTAATATAACTTTATTATTGTCAATTTTTTGTGTTTGGGGAGTGATATGGATCATGTTAATTGTGGAACGTCTTCGATATGGTAGGGTAAGTTAAAAACGACCATATCCTACTACTATTAAAAACGCGACAGTTTATAAGTATGGATGGATGAATGGATGGATGTTTGTTACTCCTTCACGCCGGAATGACTGAACGGATCTGGATGAAACTTGGCAGAGAGATAGCTTATAGTCTAAAATAGCACATTAGCTACTTACTATCCCGTGGGAATAGCGGGATTTTAATCTGCGCGGGTGAAACCGCGGTGCGCTACTAGTACGGAAAAAATAGGGAAGACGGGTGACGGTCAAATACAGTTACTGAGTGTAGCCACGCGAGTCATATACTACGAATTCGTCACTGGACAAAATTGGATTCTAACTCAATGCTGGACAGGTGGTCTGTTTATATCAGTACCTATATGTAGGTATATCGTTAGGACAGTGAGGGCCAAATGGGTACAGTTGGCGCAGGAAAGAGTGGCATGCTGAGGAGGCCTATATACCCAGCAGTGGGTGGAATGTGGGCTGATTGGATGGAATAAAAATAAATTTCTTGAAAAAAATGCCTAAACTATTGCCATAGTTTACCAATAAGATAGAAAAATGGCAGAGTGACAGGACAGGTAGCACCGTAAGATTTTAGTGTAGGTAACGTTCTTTGTTTTTTTTAAGCTCATCTGGAACAATGTACATAGTTGGTTCGTCATAATTCCATGGATTTGGGTAATATGTCTAAGTTTAACTGGCGCCGTCAACTTGTCTACCGTAAACGGGTCTTTAAGAAAAGTGTTTCGAATAGGTGCCAAAGAGGTGGTAGCCGTAAGTACATTTTAATCCGTTTTCCATTATTTCTTGTTCATTATTCATTTTGAAATAATTTTATTCATTTTCTTGTACGTTTAGGCTATAGCAGATGCGTTGGAAGTAGCCCTCTACATACATTCAGTCAGTGTGGGCACTGAAATCATTCACGGCAAAGGATTAAACCACTACGGTTAGTATTTATAACTCCAAAAAATTTTTTACTGCCATATTTTACCCGTAAAAGTTTTTCAAATAATGGCAAAGTTACGTTATGTTGATTAAGTTATAAAGATTAAATGATAATAATTAAAGTTGGTGGGATAGAGATGAAAAGAGCTAACTAAGTCATTAGAAAACAATTAAGTTGTACCTATTGACAAATATTAACATACATAAAACACTTCCATATAGCATCGGGACATATAGACCCCCAACTTAACGGCGAAAACGTATGGCATTCCGGATTGTTGGTCCTCTTATCGGCTTTACATTCAGCTGGAGCAGCTCTTTGCGCTTTAGCCGATTATATCCAACCTTATGCGGATGGAGTTATTAATATGCAAGAGAGTGAGTTTATATGTTTATCTTCAAAGCATTATAAAATAATAAATATTTAGGGGCCAACTTAGGTGGCTGAAATGATAAGGCCTTCGAATCGAAACATATTCCACGTTTTGAATGCGCGTGCGTGACCCATAAACTTATTTTTTTTGTATGATCTGAGTTTTGTCATCTATCTTAACCTCTAGGTTACTACTTACCTCCCTGTTTGTATGAATATTTCAGGTACTTTATGGATAATACCCATGTACTCAAAATGTACATCTATCGCTGACTACTCACATCTTATGTGAGTAAATATTTAAATACTATCCTTAGGTACATAGGTAGGTAACTACAGGTTTTTTGATGTTGGGTTGTAGCTCTAGTAGTCAGTGAAACATTGGTTTTTATTTAAAAAATATGGTAATTTTTTTATAGATGTAGGCCGCGTTACATGTTTTGTCTGTTGTAGGTCTACATTAATTTTCGGCGGTCTTATGTTTTCTTACATGGCAGTTGCGTTTATTCTACTGAAGACTGCATTGCATACAATATTTGAGTACCAAGTGAAATTAGTGTAAGTTTTGTTAAACTCAAAAATAAAGATTTAAGAGTAAGTAGTAGGCAGCTTAAAAGTGACAAATCTAACGATGTGTGTTTGATTGCAGATTCGTTGAACAAGCTGTTGTCGGTGGTCTGGTTTTAACTTGCATCGGACTAAGTTTGTTGTATGCTACCAATGTAAGCTATCATACAACTTCCGGGGTTTCGGTCACATAACTATAGAAAACATTAGCTATATTATCCCAAATCATTAAGTAGGTTGTATTCCAAATCGTTTTTAGGGTTCCGTACCCAAAGGGTAAAACGGGAAGGGTAATCTGAGATGATTTGACGGACCCATATTTCAAAGTTCAGTCAAATGTAGGTAAGCGAAAACAGCTATTTCTTCGTCGTATGTTGTCGTTGATGTATTTGTCTCAGCTCATGGATTCTAAACACGTGAATGCTCAACAGGGTGGCATAGCTCTCCTAGAAAGCGTGGACTCAGTGATGACGGGCGTGGGAGTATCGCTCGTTTGCTTCCTGGAGCTTGGAAGCCTGCTCTACGTGTATCGCAGTCACGATTTCGTCTCTGACATGAACATCGCTACAGAAGAAAACGCCTGTTCTACTCGCATCGGCACGCAATGGCAAATTATACCGTTTATCACACTTGTGAGTTTTGCTGTACTGAACTGACGTAGGAGATATACAACTAAACATGTTGCTGTCTAGCTTCGAAATACAACCTCCACTGTGATGATAGATTTTAGAGTTAGGATTTTAGGAGTAATAAATCTTTTTTTTTTTTAATTTTTTTCTGTCGTTTCAGGCTACCCTCGGAATGAAAATGTTTTTGCTGTTGAATGCGGAATTCCCGAAGATGGCTATGTACTTGGCCATAGCTCCACTCGCCGGCGTAGCAGCAGCCGTGCCTCTGCGAGCCTGCCACAATGCTTACGTTTTTCTACGACCATCGCCGCGACACGGGACCTAGACCAATGTCTATAAAGACCGTATTGTGTGTCAAAATTCTAGTTTGTGTTTTGTGCTGTGAGTTTTGGGATAAATACAACAAAGTCCACTGATTGAAAATAACTGTTTATTTTATCAATCATTTTTTAAAATATTTATAAATATAGATCTTTGTACAATGCATTCGTATGCGTACACATGATTAGACGCAATAGTCGTATTGAGACTCGCATTAACTTATTAGGTACGCAACTTAGAAATACGCACTGAATTCGGATGAGCTGCGTAGATGATGCACTATTTACACTACCGACTTCACCAGTTCGTAACCATGACAACAAGGCAATTTGAGAGATATGTCCGCCAAAAAGCGATGGTACAAAATAGGAACGCTTTAAAAACGGCCTACTGGGAAACATTGATACAACTACTTTACCCTATTTCACATTTAAATTAAAATATCACAATATGTACAAATTATTCTCAAATCTAGATCAATAATATCAAATTCTTGTGTAACACATATAGGCCGGGGTAATATTAATTACATAATACCAACAATTATCAAACTTATACCCATTCTAACTGGCACTGGTGACTGGGTCACCAAGAAAACAAGAGGTCCAAATATTTGCCTAAAATCACAAGATTAGTTAATGGCCATCGACTTCAGATTACTGGTTCTAGGACTAGCTATATATTAACACCGATATTGATAAATACAAATATTGTACACTCATGAATATGTCTTCTGAATAGCATCTAATTCAATGCATGTCTCAAAATCTTAGTGTTCTCAATTAGGACATTGATTATAAGATATAATAATACTATTCAATAATTTACTAAAGCTGCGCCCATCAATTCCATCTGATTCACAGTACAATACTATCAAAGGCACTCCGTAGCACTTTATATTGATACACCCGAGCCTAGACCAACATAAGTCTGTTCGAAAACAACTTTGAATTGCCACCATCCCTGTCTTAGCACTGGATAAACACCTTAACTAAACACCGAGGCGTAATCTACTAGCTGTACAAACACACAATGCACCGTCACTGCTAACCAGTGTTGAAATAAGGTTCTACTTGCGTTGGCACACTTGCACGTCTGCGGTGGGCTGTGTACGCCAGTTGCACCGTCACTGATAACCAGCGTCTCGAAAGGTTAGATTTCCGTTGGCACAGTTTCACGTCCGCGGTTGGCTATCCGTAGCCACGCCCACACATGATGTGTGTGTGCGCGAGTCGCGCCGACACCGCTAACTAGTGTTGAGATGAGGTTTTGTTTGCGTGGTCGCACTAGCACGCCCGAGTGCGCGGCGCGTCACAAGCGGTGCAGCGCCGCGCCGGCCGCCTTTCGCGTCGGCTGCACCGACAGCGGCGCCACCAGCACCGAGCCGCCCTCGCCGGCGCTGCTCGCTCCCATCTCCTGCAACATGCCGCGTGTTACACCTACAGGAAAATGTTATATGGTTGGTATAGGTCGCGTCACGTAAGAAGAACGCTGGAAGGAGGGGGAGAGGGTGTGATGGCACGAACGGTATGCGCAAACACATCCCCTCCACTGGTGGATCGATTATTCATAGTGATTAGACGAATGAAAAAGCAGATGATGTGTTAAATAAAAGTATCAATAAATACCTAATATATACGTTAAACTCAGGTAAAGTATTCATATAGCTATCTGGTTCTTTATTTAGTAGGGTTTTTTATAATACTTATGTTTTACCGAGTCCAGCTGATTTATCAGCCACTATACTGTAATTATGCTATTAGATTAGTTAAATACAGCAATATTATTTGTTCAGCGTACATGAATGCCCAAGCTAGAATACTTACGTTGATATTATTACAACTGGCGAGTCGCATCTGCGCCAGCTGCGATGCAGGCGTGAGGTTGGATTGCGAGCCGAATGGAGAGATCATCGACGACATAGCCCGCTTCAACTTCGACGGCGTCTTATTGAACGATAACGCGCGCCCCACCTGAACATAACATAGTGTTGATAATACCAATACTTGGGACTAAATCTCTGCAACGTTGTTGACTGGGACTAAATTCTAAAAGGTTACAACTAAACACTAGAAATTATTGAATTTAGTCATAGTATCATTTTGAAATTGAGTATTTGTAAGCGCTAAAGATGAAACTTTGTGGATTTATTTGAATTAATCTACTAGATAGTTTTAGCTACTTTCAGGAAAAAATCGTTACCTTTTTAAAATAAAGGCTAAACGGGGTTTTACTAAGATTTATTGTAATTGGACTCCTTTTTCCGCACTTAGACTCAAGATTGGTCCATTGTGAGTGCTAAGATTTATTTACAACCTTCTCTAAAATAAAAAGATTTGTTATATTGTGCGATTCATGCTGTGTTCGTTTGTGCAAGGCAAACTACATAATGCATTATTCAATAACCAGGTGTGTGTTAGTAGCTTATAATAAACATAATTACAATATACGATACAAACGAGAACCCATATCCCGGACACAAAGATACCATGAATGAAAAGACTGCGATAATGGTTTATATGACTCATCACAACCTCAGGTATGGCACGCTCACGAAACACTGTTAGTCACAAATGAATCCAAAGCGAAGCGTTAATCGACAGTCACTCCGTCTCACTTGTTTTTAATCATTTCAAGACACTTCTTTTATTTTCAACTACGCGACATCGACTCAGTTATTCGATTATTCAAATTATAAGTGAAACTCTTACGAAAAAAGAATGATCGGGTGTAATTGATTCTTGTGTTACGGAAACGGCGATAGGTTAGTTGAAATTAGTGTATTAGCGGAAGGGCGATTGAAAGATTGTTTAAACACAGGAAGCGCAATCCGTAAGGGGTGATCCATAGGCGAATAAGAAAACGCTGTTTGTATATCGATTTGTTGAAATTGCCTGACTGTTATTTTTTTGCCTATAAACATCTAACTGTCGTCTGCATATTGATAACCCTAGATTATCCACTATCATTATTTCTTTCATTTCATGACATTCGCAGATTCAGTCGTTCAGTCCTTCTACTAGACTTTGATTACACCATAAAGAAACGTTAGTATCTGATTCTGTAGTTTTGCATATTCTGTTCATATCTGCAAGCAACATAGCACAATAGGGTTCAAGAATGATTCGCCAATGGGTCACCCTGTCAACCAACATGGGCGGGGAAGTGGGCGGAGTATGCGAGAGAGAAAGAGAGGTTGGTCAGAGCCGCGTCAGACCTGTGCGACTGCGAGTAAGTGAGCGCGCAATACCCATGTGTCTAGCAACCCGGCGCCAGGCTCTGCGCGCAGCCAGCCGCCCAGTCCGGCGATCGCCTCCAACTACAACACAACCACCGCTCCACTACATCGCTCACTCAAATCCCCTAACATTTTTTACAGGTGTAACCTAATTCAAGGGGGAAAAGATCTGCACTGACGTCCCACAGTGAGGTGCCTGCTGGTATAACCTATTCCGGGCATTATCTAAACTATGAAATGTGAAGAACGTTTCTTAAAAAAAACGTTTCTTCTGTGTCAAATTGAGTAATGTGACAAATCGACTTGTTCCTTCGGAGATAATGTCATTACGAGGTCTGTAACAATAATCCCCAATCGCTGTTTTTTCACAACCGTTTCTAATGGGACAGGTCAGTTTGAACAATAGCAGTATTTGGTGAGCATTTATTCAAATTTTATGATATCCAACATTTTGAAAAAATTAAGGAATACAATTAATTGATTGAGCTTGTTGGATCGCGGCATTGTGGCCGTAATCGCCCGCGACATACATAATAAGGTTCCAGTGTGCGTATACCCCTCGATTCTATTAACTTGTGCATTTACATATAATTTTACATGGATATTTCTTTCAAACTGTATTATTATTTTTTTCTACATTGAAATCACTAAAACCAGTCATCTATTTTATCTACCATCAATAATGATTGCTGGAATGGATTATGTGCTCATCCTTATGTTATTTAAAATCCAAGCACAGAATCTATTGCTGTGTAATGCAATTTGCTGTGTCAGTGCATGTGTATGGTTTTACAGCAAGAATTGTTGACCCCTGTTACAATATCCGTGTGATTGTTATCAAATGTCTGATTGATAGTTTTGTTAACAACATATTTTTGCAAAACAGTACAGATATTTTCATGCCATAATTACACAGATCGTGCTTACAGTATAAAGAGCCGACCTTTACAAACATACCAATAAACTAGGTTAGATTGCATAGAAATGAACAAGCTATATATATTGGTTTTTTATAACTACTTACAAGTGAATTCAGATACTTAAAACTATTATTATAAACTTGTATTTATTATGCAACCTGCCAGTTTGGTTATTCCTTATGTTATTTCCATGTTTAAAGCTAAACTACATCTAAATTTCTTATTTAGTTCATGCTTTCTTTGCCATCATTTAGGTTTATCCAGTTTTAATACAGATTATATAAAAGAAACCATTTCATGAGCCATTGCTTTATGAAATGTTTATATTATTTACAAATAGTAAAATAATTTTGAGTACATACTCAAAATATAAGGTACACATACCTTGATTCTTGTTCGAGCTGCGAATTTGGATACTTTCGAGAGCGTGCTGAGCGCAAGATCACTCGTGTCGATATCGAGTTGATGAGACTCCAGACACGCTAAGAATTTGTCCTGAAAATATAAATGGTTATCATTAAAAATATGTTTGAAAAGCTTATGATGTGCAAGCATTCAAATAGATGATTTTTCTTATTTCAATATTAAATGTATTAATAAAAAAAAGGGGAGGAATTAAAGTTTTTAACTTACCGCATCAGCCTTACAGACGGTATTTGCCATTTGCCTGCACAGTTGTCGTAGGAAGTAAGACTTGTCCGCAGTTTCGTCCGTGATCATAAAAGAGTACAACTTCTCTTTAAGCTCCTGATTGCTTCGACACATCAGTGCAAACACATTGTGGCAATCTGGAATATCGATAATTATTCTGTTACTAAAACAACAGAACTTAAAGTAAATTCTAAAACTTATAGTTTTTATAATTATGTATAGGCTGGTAGACATTTGGAAACCTGCAGTGCAAGTACCGTTCTTATCGATCACTCAGGTTTTCGGGTTTTAAAACTAAACGAACGTTAACTGGAAGTAAATTCTCTCTAGCATTATGTTCGCCTATGTATTATTTATGATGATAATTTTGTTCTGTGCAATAGGTAATTTTCTATCTATACAGTAAAAATGCCTGCCATATTATTATTGTCTATTTGCCAAGGCAATCAATAGCTTTCATTGAACTTAGGCAAAGACAGTGGTTTTTTTATTTTGTCTACATAGTAAGAAATTGTTAGTCAAATAAAATAGCGGATCTGTATGATATTTACCTTCGCCTTCTCTGATAT
The DNA here is from genome assembly GCA_963576535.1 of Plemyria rubiginata. Lineage (NCBI taxonomy): Eukaryota > Metazoa > Arthropoda > Insecta > Lepidoptera > Geometridae > Plemyria > Plemyria rubiginata. Next base: position 6,046,569 of record OY754908.1, on the reverse strand, counting down.
CGACGACGCGTTTGACTGTGCTAAGCGGCATCAACGATATGTGTCTGTAAGGCTTGCTCGATCCTATCCGCATCGTGCCAGTTCCGTTCGTAGGGCTTTTACTGTTGAAAGCCTGAAATAGTAAACTACATTTTAAAGTATGTAGACAGTTACCCTGGTGCCAGATATGTATGAATTTAATTGATCACTTGGCTGCACGCTTAGTAGGCACGAGACAGTAAAGAGTTTTTCTCGTGCCTCACTAAGCGTGCGGCTAAGTGATCATGTAAGTTCATAAATATCTAGCACCGGGGTTCGACATACTGTTTTATATTGGCCACAAGAACACAGTACATGTAGATAGGGTAATGTAGGAGGGTACAAAAATGAACATTACAGTGACAACACGATGAAACAGTAACAAGATAGGTGGTATAAAACACAAAACAATTGACACAAACGACTATTTTTCAATTAAATAAATAACAAACAAATTTTAGGGTAATTTGACTGTATACCTATGGATACTAAAATCGGTACACATGTAATTTTAATATAAAATAATTCGTCTAAGGATTAATCATGTAGTTTTTCTATAACTAATCAAAATTTAAAAAAATCATTTTTTGGTCCAACCGGAGGTGGAGATCCTATTCTTTATCAACATACTATCCATAAAAACATATTCTAAGATTCATCTCGATCGTTTTTTTTTATTTGGTTAGGGCGTCACATTGTTGGATAAAAAAAGAATACCAATATCCAATAAAGGTGGCAGTAAAAAACAGAGTTCTAGAATATAAGTTGGTAAAACTTTACCTTAGATCTTTTCTTGCAGACCTCCATAGTATCAGTGAACAGAAACAACACAAGGTGGTCTCCTCGACCTGATAGTTCCTTCGATAGCTCCACTACCTCGCAGCGCGAGACGAACGATCGATGTGAGGAGACTAGATGTGCCTGTCAATGGAAAAGAAGAACATCAAAAAATTAAATGCTGGCCAAAAGTTAGCTTGTTGTAACGTAAAACCTATTTGTGTTACGAGTTTTTTTTTTCATTCGTACCACTTACAAAAGATACACCCGTCTTTTGAAACCCATGTCGTAACTCTGAGGGAAACCATAAAAGTTCGTTCCACAACTTAGTTGTGCGTGGAAGAAAGACCGCGAAAAACTAGCATAAATAAATACTTTCCACACAGCACTATCTAGCCCCAAACTAAGCCAAAGATGGTAATATATGGTATAGCTGATATAATACATCAGCTATACCATACTTTTTTTTTTAAATACATTCATATAATATTACATAACACCCAGACAATCTATGTTCATCACACAAACATTTGTTCTCGGTGGGAATCGAACCCACGGCTTTCGGCGCAGAAGGCAGAGCTACCAACTGAGCTGTGAAGGCTGTCATGTATGTGTATGTTAGTGACGGTGAAGTTACCGGGCACTGGTCGATGTCATTGTAGATGTCGAACATTTGCAGCTGTCCCTCCGTCTTGCGCTTGTCCTCGTTGATGTGTGACATGACCTCGCGCAGCCCCGCCAGCGCCGCCACCAGTGCCGAGTGGTCCGGGTTGTTCTTATTCGTATGTTTTAAAATGTCTGTTCAAATAAAAAAAGATCATGTTAATACCACAGCGGCTGGCTAGCGGCTGCGGTTATTGCTAACGGTCAAATTAAGAAAACAAGGCGATCGAACCGGAGGAGGAAACCGGCATGTCGTTCTAAAAGAAACTAAAAGGTTGTAACATGTGTTAAGTGATCGAAAGGAACCACTTTGAGGCATACTTAAAACCCTGCACCGCACTGTTCGACACCGTTGAAAGACCTAGTGATACGACAAGAAGCAGAACATTTGCACAAGGCGTTTGCCTTAAAGTTTCATATTCAAAGTTCCCGTATTTTTATTGTAATAAAAGTCTAAAGCCTATATTTGTATAGAAATTAATAACTCCATTTTATCCAAATGGTAAGCGCGTGACACTAACATTCCAACGAAGTAACTTTCGGATATACCTTAGGATTTACTGGTATAGGATAGGATATAAAGTAGGATAACCCTGCAAGGGGAACATTTAAAAATAAACTCACCATCAAGTAATAAACTTATACTAGGTAATCGCTGCACTGGTCTTATTAAAAGTTCCTGTAAGCTCTGTCTACCACATTCTGGCTTTGTTTGGCAGATTTTCAGGAATGCATGAAATCTGAAAACAAAAATACAATGTTACATTGGACAATGAACGGCCTGCTATTACGTGTTTATAGCATAGAACTACAAAGGAAGGCGACAATTTATTTCAAAACAGAAAATCACTTAAAAGGAATGCGGTATTCCAATATCTATAAGCTATTGAGCATCGGTGGTCTAGTAGTCTGCGCCTTCTGACCGTGAGGTCGTGCCAGTAGTGACCAATTTATGGAGAGGAGAAAAACTCAAATATACTTATTACTTATTTAAACGTATTTAACGTATTTATTTATGTTATTAGAACTGTTTAAAATACGAACACAGCATGACTAAGAAATTTTAAAGGTATTCCATAATATAAATTTGCAATGGGGAAAATATATATTGCAACTAAACTAGGAAAAACATCGCAATTGCTTTTTGGTACCAAGATGAAAAAATATTGTAACTATAGAACGTCATCAACAAATAGGGAAACAGTCATTCATAATTATACACACATTCGAAGAATTCTCACATACCTATCGTGCGTGGAAAGAATGTGCTCAACGATGCACAGCCCTACGTCTATAGACTTGAGGCATATGCTAGAACAGTGATATCCAACTAATATTATAAACGCGAAAGTTTGTAAGTATCGATGGATGTTTGTTACTCTCTCACGCCGGAACGGTTGAACGGATTTGGATGAAACTTGGCAGAGCTAGATTATAGTCTGGACTTTTTATCCCTTAAATCTGCGCGGGTGAAACCGCGGGGCGCAACTATTATAATATAATAGTACAAGCTATCATCGGTTTTCCACCTTGGGTTCTCACGATCGCACTGTTGCAGCATCTCCTTCGTGTTTTCGAAGAAGTTGACGAACGGCGGATACGCTTTCACCATGTCGGGTGTGTACCGGAGTACTAGCCGACCTATGCTCATCTCCTCGCTCCAGTGCGCTTGCGTGTAACGCAAGTCTTCTAACATTCGTCTGAAAGAAACAGCTTGGTCAGTAAATGTGATCTTCCTACATTCTTGCTTGCAACTCTTGAGTTGAGTTGAGTCAACTCTTGGGTTCATTTGGAGTAGTAATTGTTCTTGAGTTGAGGTACTGTTCATTTGGAATAGTAGTTGTTTTGCCATTGATTGAGGATGTAAGCGACTAGGGGTAAGTTATAAATGGAATGTAACAATTGTAATGATAAGGAACGAATTATACTCACTGGTGTAATTCATAAATAGGCGGTAAGTTTCCAAAAATAATTTTGAGTTCTGTATTATTGAGCAACGCTTGAATTTTGCCATTACTGTTGTCGTCCTCCGTATCAGCCATTTCTTCTAGCGGTTGTTTGAACATCTGCAAACAATGACCTTTTAGAGAACGAGCCTTATTCAAAAACATCGAACCGCCATTAAATATGAGTTATTGCTTACCATAACAATGGTATGTAAAATCCCGACGTAATTGGACTCCGTCTGTAGTAGTTCCATGAACACTTGCTGCCGAGGGGACATAAGTTTTCGGACAACATTGTCGGGCACCTCTGATTCTGCACAGAAAACAATGGAAAAATTTGTACAACCAAAACATTTACAAACGAAAAGCGGAGTGCGTTAAAATTTTAGTTTATTACAATATAATGACATTGTAATTTGAGGCCAACAGCAATCTCGCAGTTGTGTTATTGGTGCCGTAACCAAAGGATAATTGTGAAAATAGAGTTTCGTTAGATTATAATTAAACGGAAAAATACTAATACGTACTAACGTTTTGGTGATAACAGCAATACAACTCGATGTAAAAGTCCATTCAATAGGTTCTTCATTCTGCTCCAATGTCGGCTATGTCGTCACTCATTACACGTCACGAATCACAGTCTATTCATAGTGAAATCAGAAACCCACCTTCAAGCAAGTTCTTGCCATCCGGCGAGGGCGTGCAGTCCAAGAGATTCCCAGAGAGACTCAAGAGCACGGCATCTCCGACGGAGGAGCGTCGTTTGTGCAGCGCCGACTCGCCGCCTCTGAGCTTGCGTTTCCTGAGTCTCTGCAGCTGCGCCGGCGTGCTTCCCGCACCGGAGCTACAGCCGGCGGCTTCGTCGGTGCTGCAAGGGGGCACCGCTGGCCCGCCCACTGACGACCGACGAGATACCTCGTCTAGGTACTGAGGGATAACTTTTTATTGTATAAAAGGCAATACAGAATTCGGCGAGCCTAAATTTTCTTCCAGCAGTTGGGCTTCAAGTTGCTTTTGCTTCGTGTCTTGTTACTAGTGTCGTTCGAAACAGTGTGGCGCAAGTATTTTAAGTGAGCCTCCTAAGGCTTTTTTCTAGCAGTTGCAATTAATGATTATAATATCACTTGGTAAGACACTGACTGACTTATCAATTAGGCAAGATTGAGTTCTAAATAAGTGTGGATACTCACATCTTTGAAAAGATAATCCCTCTCGTCTTGAGCTTCCTCGTTCTGCACAGACGCCCAGAACCACTCCGCTTTCACGACATGCACCCGCGTAGAACACTCCGGCGCGACGCCGGTGTTGTGCTCGTCGACAACCTGGTTCATAAATAAAACATTTGCAACCGTTCTTAAAAAATAACTACCCTCCACCTAAACTTTACATACGAGCGACCTAATAGCATCAAATTCTCGTGTGCGCGCCCTATAAAGCACCTACCGATATTGTGTATTATCATAGCATGCATTCAAGACAATTTCGGGGAACCAGAGCGTTTACGAGCTATTCGCTAAAGAAGATGACCGAGTTCATGATAAACTAGTTTAGTATTACTGAATAAAATGGTGTTAGTACCGGCAGCGATATTCCATGGCATTGCGATATGGCGCGGACGTCACGGATGGGGGGCGTCGCGGGGGCAGGCGGCGGCGGGTCGCACGCGCGCCGAGCCGGCGGGGAGGGGGAGGGGACCAGCTGCAGGGAGGGGGGAGGGGGACGCACGTGGCGCGGGGAGGGCGCGCTGCTGCCGCGCACCTCGGCGCCGCCGCAGATCGAGTGCCGGTGCGCGCGCAGCCAAACGCTCTGCGGCGTCTTGAACACGGCGGAGTCGTCCAACTCGTCCACGTCATGATTTCGGACCGGCGTCGCTACATTCGTGCTATCCACGGTATCCACTTGCACGGGCGATATGTCCAAGTGCATCCCATCAAGCTCTCTCTTCGGCGTCGATACGTGCTTGAGCTCCGCCGGCAGGTGACGGGCGTCGACCTCTACGGTGTTTCGCTCGGCTCGTTTCTCGTACTTCTTTTTCCTTTCGCTTCTGAAGGACGCTGTGAAGGATTTGACACTTCTTCGCAGTTTTGACGCCGATTTGACGGTTTTCGAAGCGAATGATATATCGAAAAAACCTGATTGCTTGCTTGTGTTCATTGAGCAATTGGAAGCATTGTCGTCCTCTTGGATTGGCGAAGATGTGGAAGCTACGAACTCCCCTGCAGGATCTGTTGGTTTGCTCGCTTCGGGACTGACCGGCTCTACAACAATTTCTCCGGCAGTTTTAGAAGCGGGCTCTTTTTTTGTCTTCTTGAATATGGTAGGCCTATTTTTAAATTTAAAGGAATCTTTTATTTTCAGTCTTTTGATCGATTTCCAGTTGCTTTCCTCGCTTTTATCAGGGGAAATATTGGCATCAATAGTACTAATCTGGAAATTTGAATCTGTCGAATTCCGAGTTCTTTTCTTTCCAGAAGAAATGGTAGTTGTCGACTGTTGCAATTCCTTGTTTCTAGTCGTATCCAGCAGTAGAAAATCCGGCTCATCTTTAGCATCTAGTTCGCATAAACTTTTCGTTAAAGACGAATGCAGAGATCCTGCCTCTGTTAGACAATCGACTAAGTTGAATACATTCATAGACTTATTTCTAAAAACTTCCCTTTTGTCTTTACTGTTTACTCTAACAGAACCGAGTACAATTTGAGCCATTTCTTTGTTTTCTTTGTCATTCATTTTACACTTTCGAAGCTCCACCTGTTCAGCACGCATGGGACTTTTGCTATTATTAATCTCATCCATCATAGATTTTCCTACACAGCTAATACTGAAGTCATGTAATTGATCTTTGGAAAGGTTGTGATTATCCCTGAGGCTATTGCGCGCTAATTGTAGCAGATTTTCTCTTTCGTCTCTAGCTTGCTGGGCGCTAGCATCATCGATATGTTTAGAGGGACTTGAGCGGCAGCCCGATAGTCGCGCTGACAGTCTACGGTAGAGAGAGCTCTTGGGAGTAGATTGGGAGCGGTTGGAAGTGGGACGGGATGCTTTCGCAGAGTTTGGTGTACTCAGGTGGGGTGATAGGATAAGCGAACGACCGAAAGTCTCCCCATTGGCCATTACCTGAAACATGTGTGAACACACCACGCAATGATGTAATGAAGCCATTCCAATACAGACATGCATAACGATAACTTATTATCATCGATATAGAGCCAGTTAGACACAGAAAGCACTGCCTACCAAGGGTGGTGTAGTATAGTATGTAGATGCTTATTGTTCAGAAAGTAGTCAGCGTTTAAAGCGAGTATCGTGGGTTTCTTTAGACTGAGTAATTAGAAGATGTATGTAGTTGATTGAGTTTATAACCTACTTAAAAGATAAGTGGTGCTAAGGAGAGTGCAACTAGAGCAGATATGTTACAAAGCTAACTGATACGTTACACAACATATGACACGATGAAATGTAAACAATACTAGAATGATGTTAAGTGGTGCGAGTACGTTTCGTAGAAGCCGAATGAGATCCGTGATTTAATGGAATATTGAACTGAACTGGTGGAAAAGCACTATTATAAAACATCTAGCTAGGTTTATGAAACATAAACAAACGGACAAACAATGGGTCGACTTTGTGTCGTATGGAATGGGATGTGAAGGGGTGCGGTTTGAGCGCATAATGTGGCCATTCTGTAACTACTACCAGTACCTACTAAGTACTGCGCATACAAAGAATAATCTTCGAGTACACAAACTAAATTATGGCTATTCAATTTCAAATAAAAGTATGAAATACACGCCGGAGTGGGTACGTAACATTCTTTGGTTTGTTTGTATTTGAATGTCAAAAACGCTACTGACATTGATCCGCCATTGACTGGCAAACGTTGTTTGCTTTCGTAAATTGCTAAACAAGCAACATCTAACATTGAAGGCCTGTATTGCTAAAATGCAGGCAACGGAAGAAATTAGAGGTAGAGCAGAGAATGTTCAATAACCACCTAATACCTATACCAGCAGCTAATCATTGTCTACATAGTAGCAACTAAGAGTGATTTGTGTTCCCAAGGGTATAGCTACGTGCATGCTGACTTCATATTGCTATAATTAGTAACTAAATATGCATAATGTGGCAAGAAGTGTATAAATAAACCAAATATGTGAAGTATTCAGAGGTAAACGTTCTGTTGAAGTACCGTAGCACATTGAGTTACTTTCTTTGTGTACGATTGACTATTTCTGCGATCGGCAGTCATACGTGTTTCGCGTCAGCATTTTGCAGACGTAACACATTCGATTTAAAAGTCGATATTTACATGCTTGTTACGCTTGTTACGTAACGGCCAAGGTCTAGCTGTCTATTCTGTTAACGGTACGTTTTATTGTAATTTGCCGTGTAATGTGATATTGTTACTTACGACATGTGTACAGTCGGGGTCGTCGAGAGGACAGGTGCCGCCGCCATTGCTGACAAGCACCTCCGCCATATGTTGCGTCTCATCTTCAGGGAATCCGACGAAGCAAACTCGAGCGCCAGCAAACACTTTCAGTTTGTGCTCTTTCTGCAAAACAAATTACAATACATCATTTAATCATTTGACTTGACTCTTCATTTACTCACACTGTTCTAGGCTAATTGACTTTGAACGCCCCCCATTGTAAGATGTTGTTCAGTTTATAATAATGACTATAAAACAAAAGAAGCCAATCAATTTCATGGTCATTATAACACTATTTTTTTACAAATCTATATAAACCTGTAGAAATAGACTGTATTTGTTTGAATTTCAATAGACTCTTGACTTTCGTGTCTCCTATATAATTTGGCAACTTCCTTCAATTACTGCTATGGATACAGGAAATATGAATTAGCGTTATGGTTTGTCACTCTAACGCTTGTTAGAGGTGCACGACGTTCCTTAGAATATTGATGTTGCGTTTATATTTATTAGATGTTTAACAGTTTGAAAAAAACTAATGTTTCGATCGAATATACTCATTAAGAAATAATGCTGTCTCGCTACAATTAAAAAAAAATCATATGTAACATTCATTTGATTAAATTGGCCTTTATGTAATATAATAGTTTACCATCAATTCACTCTCATCTTTCAGTTCGTGGTCGCCGATCCACATTTTTTATTCCCCAGACGGGTCCACGATTTATTGCCTGTCTGTATACACATATATTACCCACGAAATATGACTTTATCACATAAAACTAAAATTCGAACTTTGGAACAGATAAAATTGAAAACTAGTGAAGATGCAAATATTAACCTAAGGCGTAATCGAATGATTTTGTTTAAAGGTGCGCTTACACGGGCAATTTTTTGAACAATAATTGCTCGACAACACGAATGGATCAATCTGACTGCATTTAAAATATTGCTGCATATTGCTCCACTAACTACTCCAGATTGATTCATTAGTCATTCATGTTACCGAGCAATTATTGCTCAAATAATTGCCCGTGTGCGCGCACCTTAAGGTAAGGTGAAGAATACTTACGATGACAGCGTCCTCGGTGGCGAGGCAGGCGGGGTCATCGCGGCGGTCCCAACACGCGTCGACCCAGGAGCGCGCCAGCACGGGAAGCCCAAAGCCGGACGCATAGCGGTACTTGTCGCCCGTCGCCGCCGCCGCTATCAGGTGCGTCACCTTACTCGACATGTCTTTGCGGATCGACCCACCCATGTAGTGTATCAATGTTATCAGGTACGTCTGGTGAACGAAATATTCGACTTGAAATCGATTCGCTAGAAAATGTTACACTTACGTTGTTGAATGTACTATCATAAGAATAAAACTAGGTCTTAAAAGCATATGAAACGAGCATTTTAAAATTCCTAGTTTCGAAATAGTATTGCAATTCTATTAATTTGAGATTGGACGAAACATATTTACGGCATGCATACGTATTAGAATTTTTCATGAATGAACGCATGTGCCGTTGTTGATAGTCGATTTCTTGGAGGCCGCCCAACTAGCGATAGCCGCATATCATCTAGATAGGTAGGTGGTGGGCAGTTGGTACGCAAGCACCGCAGTCAATATGGAAGTCTTTGAACTGTCTTCGAATTGATTCGATCCCTAAGACACGACCTTTTCAACATGATCTTTACTAAAGTAATATGTTTATGAAATCCTGATACACCAATACAAACTATTTGTTATGAATGTAGTGGATCAATGGTCATAAATAAATGTAGCATAGTGACTAACAGTTTATTTCTCGTACTACGAATAGTCATAAGTCAAGGTCAAAACAACTACATTGGCTACTACTCCATAAACAGAGCGGGATCCTTCCGTCAAGAAATGAACATTATGCAAAATTTATTTCGATACTAGGTATATGATCGCTTGCAATACGACCAAATACATAGTTACGCCCAGTGATATTCAACAAGTACCCTTCGACCTAAACTCCAGAACTTCGCCTAAACACAGTAGGTGTAGCAGGTCCCAATGCTCCGCAATGATCCCAACTTAGACGGACTGAGTCTTATATCCTGGTACAGAGGTGTAAGATATACTCACAAGTTCATCCTTTTTGCGGAAACCGGAGAAGCATATGACGGCGCCGCGCATCGCCAGCGAGTAGAGCGGTCGCAAGCTTGCTGGCGGCGGCTCGTCGCGCTCCGCCAGCTGCAGTAACGCCGTCGGACCCAGCACCCTGGACAACAAACACACACCACCATAAATCATATAATACAATACAAATTAAAACAAAAAACGTGTCACAAAAACATAGGCGAAATACAAAGAACAATATCGGTTAGGACAACAAAATAGATCGCCCATCACTCAGCTTTATCCATAATATTCTTTGATGCACTAGTATAACGCTGGTCTTCGGTGACGCCGGATCAAATCGACGTTCACAGTTCTGATTTCTGTCTGACCTAAGAATCTGTAATCCATGTAGGCCAGAAATGTGGACAGCTAGATTACTACAGATGATCCATTTTGGTCAAGATGTTTTGTGATGGCTCGTGCTCTACGGGCATGCGTTTACATGCAGATTTCACATCGAGCGAGCTAGGACCTCTCAAGGATTTGGATCATATCAGTTGTTAGACCATGAAAGAGACCCGCCAGGTGAAGATAAGTTCTAAATTGATTCAGAAGAAGATTAATAAGAGGTAAACGACCCAATTAAACTTGAATATGGTACTTTAAAACACCGTCTACTGTCACACATTCTGTTCGGTTGTATGTCTGCAAACATCTATTTTTATGTTTACGTTCAATAGCCAAAAAATGTATTAGGAAGGTAATAAAACAATCAATTCAAAAGCAGATAAAGTACATATTGGCCGTTTAAATTGCGGATATTTTGACGCAACTGCCATTCAAGATGTTCATAAATCACATGAAGTAAAACAGTGCGATAATGAAAGCCGGTACCTACTACAGTTTTTCAATTGGTTTCTACCACCCTTTTCTAACAGACACTAATAAATATATTCCTAAGGGATATTTTATCGTCACTAATGGTCCTATTCGTAATGGTCGCTGAGGAAGGTCTCAATAGCTGAACTGGTCAACAAATCTGTCGCCACCATCGCTCGCGGACATCAAAGTGAAAATAGAAGTAATATTTTAGAGCCGCTATAAAAAGTCAGGAAATCAAGGATTTAACTTTTATCTGCTGACGGGGAGACAGTGAAATAATTTGTGAAACTAAAACACAGTCGCAGTAAAAATTAATCCGTGACATACTATTCACGTAAACTACCACCTGCGAAAACATAAAATGAGTCAGGGCACACACGCGATCTTACGCAAAACAAAGCAAAAGACATTCGTTCGAGTACTGTGCCTACACGCCTTGAATTGTACTTGGTTCAAGTGTACTATTATTCTGCGGTTCAAGAACGTAACAACGCTATCACGATTAGGTACTGCGGTCTGGGTAGATAAGGTCTAAGTACTGCGGTCTGGTTTTTCTAAAAATGGATCCTAGCTAGATCGATTTATTGCCCCCAAAACCCTCTGCATACTTTCATGAAAATCGTTGGAGCCGTTTCTAAGATTCAGCTAATAAATATATACAGTGGTGGTCACATAATTAAGGACAGTACTGACGCATGTGGTACTCGTCAAAGTAATCGCATCTCCTACGTTTAAATGAATACTTACTTATCATAAAAGTATATTCTGTGATAGGTATATAACTGTACGATGTACCATTGACAAAATTGGCTCAATATGTTTTATACATTTTTTTATATTTCAATTTATTTAAATGGGCCTCGTAATTGTACGCGAGCCAAGCTGGACAAATAATTAAGGACACAAAGAAAAATAGTACGAATTTTCAATAATAACTAAATCTAGTAGTGAATAAGTTTTTTAATAAAACAAATTGGATATAAACAAGATATTTTTGAGCGTATTAGTATTTAGTAGGATGGCCATGTGCTTTTATGACAGCTTCACATCGTCGGGGCATTGATTCAATCAACTTATTGCACTCTTCGACGGTTATCTGCGACCAAGCATCTTGAAAGGCATCAAAAAGTTGATTTCGATTAGTAGTCCTTACTCTAGAAAGTCTTTTCTTAATTGTGAACCACAGATTTTCCATAGGGTTCAAATCGGGACTAAATGATGGCCAGTTTAAAACGAATACCGATTCATTTTCAAGGTAGGCTTTTACTGAACGTGCAGTATGTTTAGGGTCATTATCTTGTTGGAATTTCCAAACAACAGGTAAATTATCTTCTGCATAGGGTAACATGGTCTCCTCTAAAATTCTTTGATATTGATACTGGTCCATATTACCTTCTATTTTTCTTACGGGTCCTGTACCATGTCCAGAAAAACAACCCCAAACCTTTATATTTCCACCTCCGTGCTTGACAGTTTTTTTCGTGTACCGAGGATCCATTTCTTGATTAGGTGGCCGTCTCACATATTGTTTTCCATCAGAAGAAACTAGATTTATTTTTGTTTCGTCCGAAAACAACACATTTTTCCAATAGTTAGCCGACCACTGTCTATATTTGTAGGCAAATGCTAGTCTTGCTCTCCTATGTTGTCTTGACAAAAGTGGAACTTTGCGAGGAATTCTTCCAAACAACTTTACTTCAACTAAACGTCTTCTAACAGTTCTTGCGGAGACTTCATTACCTGTTCCGACCCCAAAAACGTCGTTTCGTGTTTGTTCGGAACCTTTAAATGGATATTTTTTGACTTCTCTTGTGCTAGGGGAGTCTTCCCGAGGTGAGGTTTTGCGAGGTTTAGGTTTCCTTGCTACAGTTTCCGTTGTATTATGGGTCTTGTAATAGTTAATAGCATTTTCTACCATAGTCTTAGAACATGTTATGTTACTTGCAATCTTTCGATAGGACCAACCTTTTCGATAAAAATTAATAATAATTTTGAGTGTAGAAGCGTCGCAACTTTTATTTTTTCCCATATTTTATCACGCAAATAAGCCACAATAAAATAAAACTATTTTCATGAGTTGTGAAGAAAGGCGGGAAATTGAATTTTGACAGGAAAATACCCATGTTTTTTTTAAATTTTTAAATTCCGAAACATTTTTACTCTCTGTCCTTAATTATTTGTCCACCAGCCAATACATAAACATTTTGCAACTAATTGTATTCGGTAAATTTTTATAAAAAAAATTGTATTATATTATTATTATTATTTAATTCTAATTACAGAATTTCCAAGCTATTGATTTACATAAATAGTTATTTAATTATATTATTATTCTACGAAATATAAAACACTTGAAGGAAATGTCGTTATAGGCTCTAGCTGTCCTTAATTATGTGACCACCACTGTATTTACATGATTTACGTACAAGAATAATAAAATTGTTCGTTTAAAGGTACCTTTTAACGTACCCTTATTACATTTTGTTGCCTAACCTAACATTAAAATTCAGACATGGTTATATTATTATTGTTACGAATTAAATTGAATCTAAAATGAGCATAATACTAATGAAAGTACAGAATGCCTATTGAGTAATAAAAGATGTTAGTTGAACTTATTTTATTATTATTTGTTGCAGGAGGTGCTAGTAAGCAAACTTCTAGTTAGAAAAGGAAGTTGGGCGCAGCGCAGGCGCAGTGACGTCTTCCAAACGGAGACGCGTTTGTTTGGTTTTGTGTGACAAAAGTAAATTGTCGACGCGATTGAAGCCGCTCCGCTCCGTCGACGTCACAGGATACCGCCTAACTGCCACTGAACCTACGTGTCGCTATAGAAATAGTTGATGAGTTACATTCGGATTCCACGCATGTATAAAATAAACAGTCGGCCGCGATTCAAATAGCAATCACCTTATTTTTAATTAAATATTTTTATACTTTAATTTCTACTGTAGAGTGTTTTATGGATGTACGTAATTCTTGCTTCATTTTTACATAACATAACATGCTTTATAGTATACTGCATACAACTTTGACCATAAATAAAATTGTATTGTTAAAATAATTATTGGTTGGTAAAGGAATAGTAATTACATACATAAAGAGGACTGTAAACCGGCTAGAAACTGCGACAATTTCAAGCTGCAACTGTATATCTATCTTGTTCACGCCAATACATCATAAAAAGGACAGCTATACAATTGCAGCAATAAATTACCATAAAACTAGCCCATTTAATCAATCAGTTCAAATATTCAGTTGCCTTAGGGAGTGTATTTTTAAATTGAAGAATAAAATAGAACCTTACGCTTTAACACAAAAACATAACATACACCAACAAAAACAAGTTATTTTAATTCCGAAAAGTATAAAAAAATGCCTTGTAAAAAAATCTTGCTAGGAATCATGAAGATAACACAAGCCTATATTACCATTAGAAGTAAAACTTTTGGCCATGTGTCTGTGTTGAAGCAATCATGGTATAATTTATGACTGTGTTTCCTTAAACTATAACTAGATTTATTTACATTATGGTAATATCTTACAGGTCACATTTTGACTGGACTGCATCCGGTGTTTTTGGCTCCGTTCGAAGAGAGATATCTTGAGGAAGTTCTTCCTCTTCAGGCGTAGGAGGTAACCGCGTGGGCCCCATCGGGATCACATTCACTGCCAGTCAGGCACTAGTCCGGCGCGCTTTCGACACACTCATGACACTAGACATCCACGCACAAAAACTAAACATTGTAATACACGCCGGCTTCACTGCACACACACAGTATTATCAGCTTCCTAGAATCGAAGTGATATTTCGCGGTATATTATTATAGGTCGGTATGAAATCGATTAAGTTCGAGATTAAACTGTTTGACAGTCGATCGTAGCAGTGGAGAAAACAAAAGCACATACGGCACGCGCGTTATGCGTTTCACGTTAGATTGAAAAACAGTCGGGAGGAATGTGAGGCCGAAAATAGCGAGGAGCGACGCGCGGCCACAAGGGCGACCCTATCGCTACACCACCGCCGCCGCCGCGCCGCCACCGCCCGCCCAGCGCAGCGTGACGGCGCGGTGCGCACTTTCCGCGCCTTACCGTACACAACGCGCACCTTTATTTACATCTTTACTTCCATTAAATACAGTTACCAAACATACGCATGTTTTATGAGTGGAAGGTCCGGTATGTATAAACAACCCCGCGTGCTTTACGTTCAGGGAGAGGAGCAGCGCGTTATGTGTGTGCATGATGTGACTATTTTAATTTAGGATTTGTCACAAATTATTACTAATTGTCATCAGTTTCTGAAAACACAACTTACGCCTAGATAAGTCAGAACGTATTTCCTTCCAAAATTAATTTGGTAAACCACACGTATGATAAGCGTTATTAAAGCTTGAATATCTCAGTAAACATGAATTTAAGTTAATTGTTGCAGTTCTAGAAGTATTTTTTTAAACACCATTCAAAATGAAACAATGAGTCAGCGTTACCCAGAAGAGTGATAAGTAGCTTCCACAAAATTTAATTTTCGCAGAGTAAACAAGCTGGCGGCGCATGGGACGTATAAAACAATAAACAATTAAATCTCATCAGAGCATCTTAAACAATATGATGCACCGACTGCACCACTTCAAACGCAATGGAATGGAACGCACGTCGTATTCTGGTGAGCTGCTGCTAGCTGCTACAAGAAATATTCCAGCGGCCGTTTTCAGATACACTGAACACACATTCACATATTTAACGAACGCAAATGAACACGGTCAACGATAAGGGGCGGCCAAATTGCCTCTCATAAATCATACGCGGTATGATCGTATAGTTTCTGTAACGTAATTACATGCTACTAACAAAGAAAATCAAAATTAGGTGGGTTGATAAACTGGCTATCGTAGACAATGATAGTTTTTTAATAACTATGCTAAATATTTGTTAGTATCAATGGCAAAGCGACAAAATTGTCGACGTTATAATTAAAAGTGCGAAGTAGGAAAGGGCGATAAAAGTGTTGTTTAAATAGAAGTCGTAAATCGGCAATAAGCCCGGCTTTCAGCACGGTGCGCCATGGCTCCGCACTTTTGTTGGCATTCCACGACACGCTCGCTACGAATTCGTCAAGCAGCTACCTACTTCTCGCCTACGGGCAATCGTTACAATCACTGAGTCATGCTCATTTCTAGTATTCCCTCTAAAGAATCCCGAAACTTTCACAGAAATCAAAATACTTATAGTAACAGGTGATATCATCAACAATATTTACTTAGTTTCAGTGTTTATTATTATACTAGAAACACTTTTAGCCTAATCTGGTGCAAAGCAAAGCGCAATTCTCGGATTGCAAAACATCGTCTGATTTTTATTAAATATCTAGATTAGTATTACTACAACTGAATCATTTAATAAGGTATCAATTCAATCATAAACTATTGTTATTCGCTGAATAAATAAACTTTATATTAGTTAATGTAACAGACCCCGGCCATTGCTCTGGATCGCTGATTAAATAATTTCCGCTCTAGTTTTCGGAATATTGAAACTTCATACAAACAAGCACAGTTCTCTCAAATCAATTGATCATTACAATAATAGGTTTAATCTTTCCCGTCCCAGATCCTTATATTTTCATCCAAAAACTCCGTCAATGCATAAACTGATTCATTATAATACCAAGTGTAAAGCGTGATTTATCGGAGCGGTTCATCTTAATGAGCACTATTTTAGAATGACTGAACGTCACCAGAGACGTGCGGCTGTTTCTACTTGGACACGGCAGCGTAGGTGAGGACGAAGCCGAATGGCGTTAATGTAAACGCGCAACAAAGCATCAGCCGTGCTCGTTAGTAGCCAAGCAGCCATGGACTTGCCAAAATTAATGTCAATAACGTCTCGTTAGCTATCTTTTACATATTTCACAATACCTACATAGGAATATTTTGCTCTTTCCCATTGTATATGAAATCACTGCACACGTCCTTCAAGTTTTAACTGACAAAGATCAGTCCATGTACGAGTTTCAAGATCGAGCACGCATGCCAAAATGAAATGTGGAAGCAAACAACGTCACTGCGAATTTAGGTACAGAAGTAGGCATTGAGCTTGGAAAATAAGACAAATATATTAATCCAGGGATGCACTACTTAATTTATAAAGGTAGCCCATAGTTATTTAGAAACATTTCAGGTCAAAATACAGTTTTTATTCAAATCGGTTTTGATAGGTTGAGCGATGGAGTCAGAAACTCCAAGATCTAAAAACAACTTGATATTATGACTAGGCTAGGCAAGTTCCTCTAATAAAGCATTAGGTTGAGTGAATTTTAGGTAAAAAGCACATAATTTCCTACGTCTATCAATTGCCAAATACTTGAATATGAGCTAAACCGCCGGGAAAGGAAATTTGACCTCTTGGCAAACCAAAGCGGAGACGGAGACTTGAAAGATTGCTGAAATAAAAGCAGTCACTCAAAAACTCTACTTACTAATGAGTATCGTTAAGTACATGAAAGCGCGTAGAGCCAAAGCAATTGTTTCGCTTTTTTTGTTCAGCTCAATTTTATGAACAGGCATTAAACAGGAAACACCAGAGGGCCAACCGCGATATTTTGAAGCATTCTTATTTCAATATTAGGTACTTCACTTTTTGATCATAAAGCCGTTGAAAGACACTAACATAAAAGTAATATTGAAGTAAGAATGCTTCAAGAGATCGCGGTTGGCCCTCTGAAAGCATCAACTAGATTTACCTGTATTTTGCCCTGTGTGCGGTGTCAAACAGATCGCCTTCAAAAGGCGATGTGATGAGGTAGGCGGGTGGCGACGGCGGCTGCTGTGCGGAGGGCAGTGCTTCGGGGCTCGGCGCGGGCGCGACCGCGCCAAGTCGCTCGCATGCCGCCCGAACCCTCTCGCATTCCAGGCACGACTCATTTACGTACACTATTGGGTTCAACGAGCCTGGTGGACAACATCAAATTAGACATACAATAGAAATTTCTATACGGCTATTAGACTCCAAGACAAGAACAATTCTTTGAAAAGTTTTATGTAGGATATACTAGTGCAGGCGTCGACAGCTCCTATGGAGGTACTGGTAGCAGAATACTGTGCTATTCGATAAACAACTATAACTCAAGTGACACTAGCACCCGCTAGTTATGAGAGATGCTAGTTAAATAGATTTGTTATTTTAACGAATGGTTTTTAAGATTCAGCAAAAACACATATATCCAAGCTCTTAAAAAAAATGTCGCCGAATTCTTAGCTTCCCAACAAGTAACAAAATTACTTGTTGAGAAGCAAAACATGGGCCAATTACGCTTTAACTTAGTAGTTACAAGCGATCCACCCGCGCGCCCCTATCATGCATGTATTATACATATAAACCTTCCTCTTGAATCACTCACTCTATCTATAAAAAAACCCGCATCAAAATCCGTTGCGTAGTTTTAAAGATTTAAGCTTACATATGGACATGGGGGTATGGGACAGAGAAAGCGACTTTGTTTCATACTATGTAGTGATGATACCAAGTTAGTAAGCGGGTAATCAGAGTCAAGTCTTAGCAGTGTCATAGTTGGCATAGACTGGACCGGACATCGCGAGATACCTATCAGTTCGGGCCGAATCACTAGTTATAATAAGTCACAAATAGGGAACTCAGGGGTTAAATTAACATTAAAGTCAGTGACAAACACAATTCTTCAATAACAACTAAACATTATCTGAAATCACTCAAAAGCGAAAAAAATATTTACATAATGAGCTTCTATCTAATTGAGAAGTGTATGAAGGTTCTACCAGGCGAGATGGAGCAATTAAGAGTAATTTGTATTCCATATTTCAGCAGACGTAGAGAAAATAAATAGGCGCATAGGTATGTAGGTGAATTACCTGAGTGAAATAAGAGCTGCAGAAGAACAGTATGTGTAATTTAAATGCTAATGTGAACATCAGAATAGCCATTATAATGAGGCATTTGTTTAGCCTGGTATATTTTGTGTACGGTAGTAAAAGTAACAAGAAACCGCTAGTTCGGCCTACCACACTATTTAATTCTAAAGGCATACAATTAGCTCGTATTTAGTAGTTCGTGTACAGCATCATCGCATCGGTGCGAATAAATCGGGCAATAAGTTCATTAATTTATTTCGAACTATAGGTAAATACAGCAAGTAGTTTGAAAAATATTAGTGATAATTTAAAGATCCATTGTTATTTAAAAAAAAAAAAACATTTTACAGCATCTAGGCAGGGACCAGGTAGGTACCTACTATTTATTCCACGTTAGTTCAGTGTACCTGGAATGAATAAAACGTAGTGGCCCATCTTATTTTCATATCGGCATCACGTTTGCCTACGCTGCTTAAGATTACACTTCCTGCATAATTGTGCGAAGCGAAGTGTTTGTTTACCGATACAGATGATATGATAACAACGTAAAAAATTACACGATAATTAAGTTCAAAACCAAAGATATGTCTGATCTCAGAGAAGGTATTTAGTACATTTCGCGTAAGGAAGTCGTGTGCGATAAACATGATTTTATCTGATTACGACAAATCCCCTTGAAAAGAAACAGATGCTGGCATACAGCGCACCCTTTGATCCTTCAAGAATTCGCTACAGACAGAGGTATGCAGTTCGACTTCAAACTCTTGTAAACATCGGTCATCGGCACACATTATTGTTATTTCGGTTGCAATTTACAAGCCAACCTCAGGTAATTTATGGTTTTCGTTTATAATATAAATATCGCGGGAACTCGCTGAAGGGAGAGGGCTCAGAATAGTTCTTCCTGAAAATGTACAGGAACGGCCTTTAACAACAGCGGACTTCTTGAGACTGATCTGATAGAATACCTTTATACCTGTATATGCATATAAAATGTAGTAAGTATTAGATAGGTGGTATTTATAAAACTCCCAAAATGACATCAACCGACTAATCTTCCACTTATGGAACTAAATTACATCTGAGGTTACAGAAACCAAACGAAAGTCAAAAGCTAAATTTAGTGATCTGGTTCTAATAGCATTGCTTGGTTTGTGACTAGATGGCTTCGTGTGCAATGTCCAATAATATTTATATTACGATTTAGGTCACAGGGCCTCGTTAAGACCGGCAGCATACGTATTTTTAATAAGGTATCGTGTACCTAAGTAACTAATGTGACCTGTTGGGCTGCGATCTCCCACGTTAATGGTTCAGGGTCGCTGAGTCACGCTTGCGACACAGGGAACACCCGGCTTCCTTGGCATAACACTCCACGAAAACATTAGCAAGGTGCTAGTGCCAACAGGTAGGTTAGGTGTAGCGCAGCTTTATCTTCAAATAACGCACAAGTGTTCTATGATTGACATCTTTTGATTCGGTTATCAATTGTATTATTACCACATGTGATAAAATCTGGTGCCTCTAAATTTACAACAATAATCTAATCATTGTCAGTACCTGCCCAACGTTTTCGTTCAAGTGAAGAGTGAATTACGTATTTCCAAGGCAAACCAGTTTCATCCATCCTCGACCGCATTGTCACTTTCCATCCTGTAAGATGGCAGACTAGTGCTATGTCTATATGCAATTACATATTACTAAGAAATCACTCATTTTGTAAGAAAGGTATCTATTATACATAAATAAATAATCTATAAAAACCGAATGATTCTGGTAGGAAATGGTATTTGGACAATGTATTTGTCAAGTTCTGAAGAGAACCAATGAAAGTTTAATTGATTGGGGAATGGATCTCTTAATGCATGCCATGCTTCAAAACCCATTCACACTCACATCCTCCACCGAGGTATAACCGCAGTTGTTCTACCAACGCTAACATGGCTGGCGTGCGTGAGGATAGCCACGCTTTACGCCATCTGCAAAAGCAGCAACTCATAAACGTTCATGTCCATTGTGATACACAACAATGAGTTGTCTGGCTGCCTCCAAATCCTCCAATATGCATATTACATTAAAGTGTGAAACCTCATACAAAATATTAGAAAAACAACATGCATGATTTTAGTGACTGCAAAAAAGCTGTGAATCTAGCTAAGTAGTATTTTAAGAGTAGTAGAGCTTTTTGTGAAGGGCTCGTCCGGGGAAGTACTACCACCACGCTTTTTTCTACCGCCAAGCAGTAACGCTGTGTTTCGGTTTGAAGAGTGTGGTCGCCGGTGGTTTGCCTCAAGTTGATGGACGCAGGGCAGTGCATCGTAGGGCACATTCCTGTCGTGCGTGCCTTACGAGGCAAGGCTTTGTTGTAGATGATGGTTACCACTTAACATCAGTCACTCACAAGCCAACTGCTTGTTCCATCAGCTACTTAGTTGTATAAAAAGGATATAGAAGTTGTATAGAGGAAGACGGGGAAATGCCGTTTACCTCAGAGAAAAATGCTCTATTTGTTTTTTCATTTGTCAATACCTATTGATGATATAATTTTGATGTTTAGAGTTAGAGTTAAGAGGGGCTGCCTGCTCAAGTCAAGCGTCACAACCACTGCGCTGCAGCGTGCTCGATGTGTTTCATGGCACCGTATTTAACAAGTTTATTGGGCTGATCGGTACTACCCGGCGAGCGCCATTACCCCTGCTTCCTCTACACTTCACCATAAAGTGACACACATGGCGTAATTTGGAAAATTGCATCACGTTTATGTTTTTAATAGTTTTTGCCATAATATTTTGCTAATGAAGTCTATAATCTAGAAAGTTTTATTTATAGTAAGTATCTACTCATATTTATTATGACGATTCTAGCAATAAATGACCTGGGTTATCAAATTAAATTATCAATCTGTAGTAGCACTAAAGAGCCTTTAATAAAATTATTTATCTGATTTATATTCAATAACAGTTTGTGTGTCTAGTTTCTCTCAGTAGGTATGTCAAGTGTACAAAAGTAGCCTCTTTGAGGTGCATTTAAAATCTTCACACCAAACTGTTTGGAAGAAACTAGCAACATGAGAAGAAGACGAAGAATCTATGAGTAAGTGATCGACGACCTCTGTGGCGCAGCGGGCGAGTGTCCGCCTGCAACGCAAGAGGTTGCGGGTTCGATTCCCGCCTCGGAACAAATTTGTGTACGATCTGCAGAAATTTGTTCCGTTGGTCTGGGTGTTTTCTATGTATAATAAAAAATATCTATCTATGTAAGTATATAATGTATTAAATACCTATATCAGTCATCTAGTACCCATAACACAAGCTTTGAGTAGCTTACCTTGGGGCTAGATGATGCTGTGTGGATTGTCCAGCAATATTTATTTATTTAAGTAAAAGTATTTCTTAAACTAGGCTCTTAGGATCTCATAAAATTGGTTGACTTAAACTTGCTTTGGCTTTGATCTTATCCTACTACTATTAAAAACCCGAAAGTTTGTATGGATTGATGGATGGATGTTTCTTACTCTTTCATGCCGGATCGGTTAAACAGATCTGGTTGAAACTTGGCAGAGAGATAGATTATAATCTGGAATAGCACATAGGCTACTTGTTATCCCGTGGGAATAAATAAATAAGCCTTTTATTCAGACAAATTATTACAGTTTCATTTATAACTAACAATTACTATCCTATTACTTAAATCTATTTTACTATTCTATTTCATTTCTCTCTAATGCAGTCTCTGTCTGTGTGTCTCTAAGGACAAAGGCCTCCTCCAATTGTAACCATAGTTCTCGGTCTTTTGATAGCCTTGACCATGCGCTACCTGCTATGTCCTTTATGTCATCAACCCATCTTCTGGATGGTCTTCCTCGCTTTCTTCTTTTATTTCTTGTAAACCAGTACCACTTTTCGCTTCCTCTAATTGTATGACCTGCATCTTATGCTAAAAAATCAATCCAAATTCCCACCAGGAATGTATGTCAAAGAAGACTTTCCTAAGGAAACATTAGAAAAGAGAAGACAGCTACAGCCACAACTTGAAGCAGAAAGGAAGAAAGGGAACATTGCTTTTATAAAATATGATAAATTAGTAGTGATACAAGGGAAGGAAAAATGTGGAGGGAAAAGGATGAGGGGAAACTCTGGGTCCCCTTCACCTAGCTCAGATAACCCAAAGAAAGTCACCGTAAGATCCAATTCACCACACCAACAGGTGAAGACCGTAGCAAAAGACATAATAAGACCTAACATACTTAATTATGTTGAACGAATAAGGTCATCTTCACAATCTGAGCCCCCAAAAAACTAGTATATGCCCCTGACACCCGGAATCGGACAAAAACCAAAATAAACACAACAACCACAACAAAAAAAACTTGTAAAAAATTCACTCCAAGCCGGCCGGTCACCGTGGGGCAAGAAGACCACTACCCTCCAACCAACTTAACCCAACATCAAGCACAAACACAGATATTATCCCAGAAGATTCCTCGCAATCCCGTGGGAATACCGGGATTTAAATCTGCGCGGGTGAAACCGCGTGGCGCAACTAGTATATCATATAAGTTACAGGCACATGAGGTTTAACATATCTTTGCCTCCGTTTGATTGATGCAAAGCAGTGCATCATATTAACATGTTCCCATCTCAAGGTTGTGGGACACTACTTTATCAAGGTGTCATATGTGATGGTTACCACTTCAAAGCAGGTAGGCTGCTATCGGCTTGTTCCCCCAGCAATAATAGAAAAAGTCTCAACAACCCCAAGAGAATCCCAGAGATTTTTAAGATTCATAATAATGGATATTAGTTTCATAGATATTTTATATCTGCTTTGAACTACCATTTCATGTAAAAAATCCTTCTCTGATTTACCCAGCAAATTTGTAATGAAAAAATATGCAGGGCAAGTGACATGAGGATAAGGATTTTTATCCACACTGAAAAGAAATAACATAGAATAGTGATCAACAAGTTTCAAATAACCCAGAGCCTGCTTTTAACTTACCCTAGAAAACATTAAAAGTAAGTAAGTAGGTATACTTATAATTAAATTTTTGATACAAAAAACAAAGTACTTAAGTAGGTACTTAACTGAGCCACACATGAAAAACCTACGCTAGATGAATTAAATATAAACAAATGACATTGATTTGAAGTAAGAAGGTTTGCACCTGACCTTGTTTTAAATGTTATTTTTACATGCATACTTGTGTAACTTTAATAGTAATAGTAGATTAACCAAGTTAATAAAGCTGTGTTTTATGTCAAGGACAGAATATGGAAACCCAGCTAACTGAGGATTTTTAAGACTTATTCCCAAGGGAGTATTAGGGAATTGAGACTATATACATAAGTACTTTAAGCTAGAATCCTTCTACACTCTAGGGGTAGGGACCTCAAGACTATGTGGGAGTCGGGGCGCTCTGTGTCAGTTCTGTCACACATTTTGAACCCAACCTACTCAAGTTGGGGTGCTCTGTGTTGGTTCTGTGACACATTAATAACTGCCAAATTCCGAAAATCCCGTTATTTTGTTGGAATTTATGATAGTAACAGTCAGATGAGCAAAAATCTCATGTAAGTTGCACTTTCTAGGGAAAATTTTGGATATTAATAAAAACTTGAAAACTAGGCGTTTCCGTGAAAAACGATCTAAGATATGGGCTTCTTATGTGTAGACCTATGTGTGGCAAAAATTTCAGTATCCTAGCTGAGCTCGCATTTTAGAAACTTGAACCGATTAGAAAATAAACCCTAGAAAATAAATAATTAAAAAAATGGAGTAATCTTCTCTAAGATTCTATGTCGAAATAATCATTTTTATATGGTAATACCTTTGTTGACAAAAATTATCTTTGTTTCTAGACCCGAGTAAAGTCAATTTTATGGTTCCAACACAAAGCGCTTCTTCGGTAGGTACAACTCTTTTACGAGCTTTATTACTTGCTACTAAATAATTATATTGAAATATTTAGTTGTGTTTGTAACTAAAACAGTTAGTTTAGCAAAACATGCAGTACCTATTCTGGTAAAATAAGTAACCAGGTTTTTTTTCATGAATGCTAACAGCAATAATAGTGTGAATCTGGCAACGAAGGAGGAAAGGGATTACATTCATGTTCCTATATCAAAAACTTACTGGATATCGGTTCAGAGATCATGGTATTTTATTTTACCTTTCCAGAAAAATACCTAGATGATTTAGAATAATACAGAAAACCAGTCACAAATTTTTTAGTTGTGAAGTTTCTGTTTACCTGTCAAAACACATTCTTGAACTAACCGACAATCCATCTAACATCGAATGGGTACCCAATAATGAAAAAAAAAAATATTTTATATATTTACCATTTTGTTGAATTTTGTCAGTTGTAGCGGTGCTTCCTGTTTGTGTCATGCCCCTAGACAATTCGTCCATCTTGCCGTACACAGGTTTGTTACATCAATCATCAAAATCACAACACTGATTCCAGTAAGCCCATTATGCACATGATAAATTTATAAACACTATGACGAAAACTCAGTCTTTTACAAAAATTAGCAATTTCAACCACACGAGACACATATTTTCAACAAAATAACAGCACTGCACCAGCGGCACGCAACGAAATTTGTAAATCGTGTTCTCTCTGTCTCGTTCGCTTCGCTCTCACTCACTCGTCAACGTCGTACGTAATCGTACGTCAATCAAGCAAATGCATAGATAATACATCATCCTAGGGAAGTCCTAGGACTTGGATGTTCTAAGTCCTAGGGCAATGCATGGAACGAGTCAGCAGTGCAAGTACCATTCTTATCGATCGCTTATCTTGACATTTATAATCGTCAAAATTCAAAATTTATAAATCAAATGGTTTCAACCAAGGAATTGTCAAATTATGCGATCGATACTTGCACTGCAATCTCGCCGCCCCGGCCGCTCGGCTTGTGCCACGTTCCGAAATGCGCTATAATCGATTTGAGCGTGCACAAACCCGTACCGAATTAGCGTGCGTGCGATAACGATGCGATGTCCCGTGAAACGTAACTGGTGACGTTATATCTATGCCATATTTTATTATCTCTGCACCGTGAGCGTGAGAGTCAAATTGTGCATTTGTGTTTTGTTGTTAACCAATGCAACTCATTGGTTACATGTTTTCAGTCGCATCATAGTCATAGTAGGGTATTTAAATGTTCTGCGATCATTAGATATAAAAAAAATATCCAAGCAGTCCTAGTTTGTTGCAAAGAGAATGGGTTTATTGCACAAGGTTTGATGTCATGAATTATTCATGATGTTTTGACTTTTAACGGAGCGAGCACTGAGCGCGTTCACGAGCGCTCCGAATTGTTGACAGCTCTGAGCAGCTCTGAGCTTTCTTATATTCATATTATCTATTTCGGAACTCGGAACGCCTGTGAGATGATGTGAGTGCTGTGAGCCAATTCGGAATGCGGCCATGGTCTGCTCAAGGTCTACTCCCATAGACTATTAGTTATTTATCTTGTTTATAATCTTAGAAGAAGAATACTACTGTTATACTTCATCCAAGTTTATAATAGTGACGACCTCAGTGGCGGTTTCCTGTCATCTAACGAAGCAATATAGCATTTTCATCATCATTGTTTTTCTAGTGTTATTTTGAGTTGTGTTATGTAATTTTGGTGGTATTTTAACCAACATTACTTGAGGTCTTAGCACAAAGTGTAAGCATTTGGAATGAAAGTGTATTATGTGATATCGTGATTTGACCGAAAATTTTTCAAATGTTTTGAAGAAACCGCCACCATTTTCTTCAAAACAATTGACTGACTCGACTTTGGACTGACGTGACTAGAAACATAACTACAAAGAGTATAATCTCTGAATCACTTGACATTGGCAAGATTGTCTAGACAGGAGCCATAAAAAGAAGAAAGAGGAGAAAGAAGACCTCAGTGGCGCAGCGGGCGAGTCCGCCTGCGATGCAGAGGTTGCGGGTTCGATTCCCGCCTCGGAACAAATTTGTTTATGATCTGCAAAGTTCCGTTGCCGTTGGTCTGGGTGTTTTCTATGTATAATAAAAAATATCTATTTATGTAATCTAAGCAAAAACCCTACATTCTATGCAAAAACCAAATCGACTCCAAAGACTTTGTACTTATAACGTGACTTTGTACTTATAAGAAGTGGTATATCAAAGAGAGAACAACACTGAACAAGAATTATGACAAAAGCTCGAGTCTGCTAAAGTACAAATTATGAATAACAGACGTGCTTTCCGGCGATTACGTACCAATTTTATTAGGCGGTGCAGATTGTGCATAATGGTTAGAGGCAGGAATTTTGAACATTTACTGTGAAAAATTAATTTACTAAAATTATCAACTCATAATTGTTGTTCTTTTATTTCAAGATGGTTTTTTAATTACTACATATTTTTTATTAAAATTTTCCTTTCTAACAAATTTGCTCCTTGACATGAAAAAAACTCGCATAAAACCTGAACTAAAAGTCTGACACTACAGTGTTATGCCTCATTTAAATCAGCATTAAATCAGCAAGTTTATTAAATACAGGGTCACTTTTCTGTAGTACTTTTTTTTTCACAGGATGCTCTCAAAGTGAGTAGTAATTTTTTGTAATGCTTCAAAATTGACGGGAAAAAATGAATCGCTCTTTAAATTTGGTACCCAGAGCTGCAATTCATTTTTTTTTGTAATGATACATTATCTAGTCATAATACAGCACCTTTTGTTTTGTTGTTTATTATCAACTTTTTTCTGTATTAATGAAATTGTAAATAAATCGGTAGTTTATTTGAAAAAAAAACAAAAATGATCATCACTTTTTATCCAATTAAGTTATGACCATGCTGTAGAAAGATTTTTGTTGGAAATCACCTCCTCTATCACTCTGGTTCGTTTGATCCACGATATTTGGGCCACCCTGTATATCTAGCTGGGTCTTGGAGAAAGATCTGCGTGGGTACTTATTATGTTTGAATTCCCATTTTAATAATATATACCTACTCCATGGTTCCGACAATCCCACCGCTACCCAGCAGGGCATTCAATCTTAGTAAGTACAAAAAAGATGTTATAGGTAGTCGAAATTTTGGTAGAAAAAAATTAAAGGTTACTTTTTTATCCATTTTAGGTAACTTTTGACAAGACCCGGCTGGCAGCACTGTTAGCAACACTGCGCCGCATGTAATGCCACCAACCAACCAACCAAAGAGTATACAATAAAATAAAATGCAATGCGTGCAACAATCAAAAACTACAAAAGAGTAAAATAAGTATAAAAACTAGAAAAGAAATTATTTTTGTATTGTAATTAATGTTTTGAAAGAAAACTGAACAGATAACACCAGAAACAGTGCTGTAGATAAGATAAAATTGTTAGGAATAATACTTATTAGCTCAGTGATAATAATTGAACAACACAATGGGCTAGAATAATGCGATATGCTGGTTGATTGATCATTTGTATCATTGAATTACAATCAAAAATAGCACAATGGAGCATTTTGGATTGTCTCACATTTTGCTCGAGCCCGAAAAATATAATCCGGACACTTTGGACTTATTGGCTGACGAGGAAGCAAGAGAGTACTGGCTTAATACTTGTGAAAAACTAGTAGAAAAATATGTAAATTTTGCCCTTGCCAACAGTAGTGATGATCCGACTGTAGAAATACGAGCTCTCAAATTCAAAACATGCTATGTTGAAGCACTCAAAGAACTAAGAATAAAGCCTCTGTAAGTACCTATACATCATCTAAATAATTTATTAAATAGCCAAGCCATCCTTTAAAATAAAGTCATTTTAACTATGTTATTTTTAGGCTTGACAAATTCAGGAGTTGCCAAGTATTTGTTATTGCTTTGGTGCAATTATTTTATTCAAAGATCATTGTGAACTAATTAACAGAAACAATGTTTACAATTTCTAGTGCTCATGGGCAGTTAACCATACGGTTGCTTCTTGACATCAACGAAACATGCCTTCGTTCTCAGGGATTCTTTGATTTGTGGAAACAACGTAAAAAGTTTGAAAATGAAGGTGCTCTGGCAGTGCTTAGGTCAAGACTTGCAGAGATTGATGCTATGCCAGATGACCAACTACGATGGGTTGAACTATGTAAAGGAGTATTAGCAGGTATCACAGTTAGAAAATCCTTCTATTTGCCATTGAGAAACAACCTTTTCCAAGATAAAGACACAACATTATTCTCATAAGCTTAGTTTACTATTTGTCTTCATTTATGTGGATTGTGTTCCTCTTTAAGAATTTCAATTTCTTTTCATTTTCTTTAACCTGAAAAGTAAGTAATGTTTAATAATTCATTGTTGTAGGTAATATGTTTGACTGGGGAGCTCAAGCTGTAACAGCAATTCTAGATTGTGGTTTATATGAAGCCTTAGAAAAAATTCAACAAAGGCCTTGGCTGTATGATGGCTTAGAAAAATGGCTTGAAAAACTCCAAGTAAGACATTAAACCATTCTACAATAAATGTGGTGCATATTGTTCTTAAAAACTGTAAAAATAACATTTGTTTCTTTCAGAAAACAGTTCATCATTGTGCTGCTATATTTGTTGACAACAGTGGTGTGGATATAGTACTTGGAATTTTACCTTTTGTACGAGCACTGCTGTTGAGAGGTACAGCTGTGATCCTTTGTGCTAATGAATGGCCAGCTCTGAATGATGTTACCAATGTGGAGTTGGAGGAAATACTGCAGCGTGCTTCTCACATTTGCCCTGTTATAGCTGCAGCACTCACAACTGGAGATTTAGTAGTAAGATCAAGTGGCCAAAGAGGACCATGTCTTGATCTTAGAACTATTAGCGTAGGTGAGGGTATTTGAAAATTATTTAAGTAGACTTGAATCATGAGCATAATTTCATGTGCATTATGGGTGGGGCATCGTTTCTAAAACTCAAATTATTTTAATTTTTCAGGTCTTTGCACAGAAATGAAAGTAAGAGGAGTTGATTTAATCATATTAGAAGGAATGGGAAGATCACTACATACAAATCTAAATGCTCGTCTTGCGGTGGACTCTCTGAAGCTGGCAGTGGTGAAAAATGCGTGGCTAGCACAGCGGCTAGGAGGTCCCCTTTTTTCAGTCATATTCCTTTATGAAGATAAACCCACCCCTCAATAAAACAAAATTGCAACCACATCTGACTGTCCCAGAATTCTATAAGAATTTTTAAGCCTTAAATATTTTGATGACTTACCAGAACCAAACAAAGCATTCATATTTTTAGAATGCTCCAGTAACCTGTATTGATTGATTTAAGCATTTTATGAAATATATTGAGTGTTATCAGCATTTCATGTTTAATATCCCGTAATAATAATATCGTAAATAATATTACACTTAAAGGCCTTTGCACCTTGCAAATACCTGTACTTTTTAAATAATCTGGTACAGTTAGGTTAATGAAATAAGAAATATGGTGATTATAGTTTATTTGAATTAAATAGACCCTTAAACACCACTATAGACTAAAGAAAGAGTCATTTAAGTTTTCAACAATAATTCATAATAAGTAGTGGAACAAAAGTTAAAACCAAATTTCCTGAATCACTGTACTTACAAGATGTTGCAAAATATTACATGGGTATAAAAAAAGATTGCCTAAATGCTAAGAAATAATCATTCCTAAACTACTTATACACTTCTTCCTTTTCTACAACCAGGACATGACATTTTTCTACATGCCATTAAGAAATAAGACAGTTCATGAAGTCAAAATTACCAACTACTATAACTTCATCTTATTAATAAGTTATGCTTTTCTACTATTTGGTTAGTTTCTGTTTAGCCACGATATTACTTTGAAGATCATATATGCTATACCCATAGCATAAGCAATCTTCTCTTTTTGTTGCCTCTGCAACTGGTCAGCCTCTATAGACATCACACGGCGATTCAGTTTAACTATCTGACGTCGTAAATGCACTAACTCTTCTGCAGCAGAAAGGCCTTCTGCAATTCCCATTGGAGGGGTCGGATCTCTGCCAATTACAAAACAGAATATCATCTTTCACCTGTTGTTAGTGTTAAAGTTTTCCCAGTGATATATAACTTACCTCAATACCAAGCGTGATTCTGTCATGGTAGATTCATTGAAATTATCAGGACGAGGAGTAGTGGAGCGAGCTCCATCCCCCTGTGATCGGTAGCTGCGCACAGCTCTTGGAGGAGAGTTAGGCATTCCTTGGGGAAAGTCATCAGCTGATGGAAAATAGTGTTGGTCCAAAGTAATCACACGGGGTGGTGTACTGACACGAATCATGCCAGGGTCAGTCGGCAGCACTGCATTGTCAAGCTGAATCTCTCTGGGTGTCGCTTTTGTACCTGCAATTATCAAAAATAAATCAATAGCTTCTTAGACAACACCTAGTCATTTAATAATATTAAATATATTTTTCATAGATTTTTAAGAGTTCTTGGTATTATTAATTCTATATCTTATACTAACTTATAATAATAGGATTATTTATTTATATTCACCCATATGCTGATCTTGTCCCACAACAAGTATTCTTTCAGGGACTTTCATGTCAAACTTTTCATTAGCATAATCCCAGCCAACACCATTTGATGCACTATCATCATCCATAACATCTCCTGTTGCCTGAAAAGGTAGATTCGTCGTTATAGGTAGATACAATTAACTCCCAAGTTACAACAAAGATATTATAAAAATGTGCAGGCAGGCTTCAACTACCACCTACCTTGATCCTTTGTGGCACAGTCATATTGTGGCTGATAAGCCGAGTGTATGTTTCTTCAGATGGATACTGCATTGTTAACTTTACTATTTAACCTGCAACACATTCGTAGTAGTTTTGAAAATGATCCTAATTTACGATGTGGGTACCTACCTAAGTATCAGTTGGTCAATCTGACAGAGTAGAAATTCATACAAAGACATAGGAGTAACTTACATACGCGGTAAAATCATTAAAGGTAGTTAATCCATTTGGTTAAATAATTTAATTATTGATTATTGATTGACTACCAAGGAATACTTTTTTGACTACAGTTATTTATTGCACAGTTCGTGGGACGTGGAAATGTAAATTGTAGATTTGTAGATCATTTCTTCCAATTTTTTTAATTCTTTTGAGATTTGACAGTTTGATTGACTTGACTGACTTGACGATGAGTTTGACAAAGGAGTTCTCAATTTGCCAGTGTCAAAGTCAGTTCAGTACGTAGGTAGATGACGACGCCGTACCTAAGTACTGTCATATCTTCTTCTTAATTGAATTGAATGGCCTTTGCAGTTACTGTCATATCCGTCATATCCAAGTCTAGTCAAAGTTTAACTTGTATTCAAATTCCTTGTTTAAAATCAAGGAATTTGAATGATTGATTAGTTTTCTGTATTCAAATTCCTTGATTTTCTGTAATTCTGCGCAGAGTTTTTAATAACCATAGCATCGCAAATCCACCGCGCAATAATAAGACACAGTGTGCATTACTTCATACCTCTTCATACAAATTGTATTGTATAGAAGCTATTTGGACGGTTTTTGCGCTATATATATAGCGTCTCAAAATTACGCCGGACTTGATGGACTGACTATCAATCATTTGGCACTACTAGTACATTTTGAACGGACGAGTCATAAACAAAATAACCTACATTAAAAAAAGAAAAAAAAACAAGCCCCATAGTATTCAAATTCCTTGCAAAATCTCTAGGACACAGCGCAACTTTCATTGGCTATTAAAATGTAATTCAAAATGTGTGTATCCAATACTTAGAGCATTTATAACGCTCTAAGATCCAATAACATTCGAGTATATCTAGCAAACGTCAAAAGCGCCGTGTTTCGCTGTCATTGGCGGTTTGTTTTGACAGTAATTGATTAGTTGACTTGACATGGTAATGGGTGGGTTTGTTGCTGGCAGTCAGACACGATGAGTTTTGTTTTACTGAAATTCACGAAATTTCCTTAAAAACTATGGTAAAATACGCGTCGTATATGTATTAATAAGTAGTAGATTTTGTGTATTTATGAAGTTGTAGCTGGTCAGTACATCTGACGACGTATCTACGTACAGAATGAAAGCCA
This sequence comes from Plemyria rubiginata, assembly GCA_963576535.1. Lineage (NCBI taxonomy): Eukaryota > Metazoa > Arthropoda > Insecta > Lepidoptera > Geometridae > Plemyria > Plemyria rubiginata. The sequence continues at coordinate 6,013,819 of OY754908.1, read as the reverse complement.
CCGGCATCAAGGATGTTTTAATTGTTTTGGCTTGTTTAGTGACTCTAACTAGCAGCAGTGAACATTCAAGTCCACATGAGAGAAAGTCCAAGTCTGTTACATCGTTCGTCAGCGCAAAATGGGAGACAACACCAATTGTTTTGGAGCTGGCAGAATACCTTGCTGGCGAGAGCACCGACCTGTTCTGGTCTTTTGTTGATGGAATAAACTCGTTAAAATCAAGTTTGGACAGTCTTAGTAAGTTTTAAATTAATTTTAAGTATACTGTTGAGTTTGTTAATGCAGAGAGCTCTTTGACACTAATTATAATTTCAGAAACTGATAAAGAAGTCTATGATGCTTGTATTGGAGTTGCAAGCACACTTCTTGCTCCGGCACAGCTCAGATTGGCCAAGCTTTCATTGTCCATGCACACTATGTCACCTGCAGTTCGTATGTTTGACCAAGTAGCTACGCAAAATGATGCCAAAGATGTGCATTGTGGCAATTTTGTGGCTATCTCATCTCATAAAGTGTGTGACAATGATGCACTGAAAGACTTGCTCAAAAACATTAATGATTTTAAAGTGGTATGTTTTGGTTTGAGTTTAAGTTAATTCCAAACATAGTGTAGTATGAATATTGTTTAATAAAATGTTATATTTCAGAATGAGCATCTATTAGCAACTTATCTGTTGGATCACTCCTACCCAAGTAGTGACAATAAAAGCCTTACTGCTATCCTTTATGGAGAATTAGGTTCAAAGGACTTTGCCACAAAACATAAGATCTTGTCAGCATATGCAGATAAAGGCTCTATCAACTATGTTGTTAGGTGGAATGTCAAGGTTTGTATTTAATTATTGTGTGTAAACTATTTTTGATCATTTACCCATGTCATGCCTAAAATACCTGACAATATTTCCCATGAAACTCTTCATGTGCTTTATCAAAATTCAAGATTTCAAACAGCTTTGTTCTTCTAAAGATTTATACATCTACTTAAGTACTTAAATTGTTACTGTAACAGTCTTACTATATTAAAAATTCCATCAAGGGGTACAGTAGACTCAATTGAAACCATACCTGACTATTAAAACATAAAAAAATCATGACTTCAAGTTGACAACAAATATCAGCAATACTCGGATTGTTGATTATTTGAGTATTTTGTTAAATTCTGATACAGTTCCATCTGATCCGTCACAGTACTGCCATATTTTCTATTGAACACATCCCTGTCAGTCAGTGTCAGTGACAACCAATGAGGTAAGAAACCCAGTGAAGCAGCAGGGAGCTTCCTAACTCTATGGATGCTGAAAATTATTGTGTATTAAGAGCATCAAGAGCCACATTTCACCCGAGCGAAGCCGGGTTTTCATCTAGTAATATTACAAACCCTTTCAAATGACATTATCATGTCAATGACACAAGTTCCTTAAAAAATAGATAAAAAAAAAACAATAAAAAATACATTGTTCTTAAATAATTGGCCGCTTTAGTTCAATAGATGCTGCTGGTGACAGCATCAACTGAGTATTAGAAAAATTTCTGAAAGTTCTCTAATTATCAAAAGTACTTAATATAAAATGTTGGTTTTACAGCCTCGCGGCAAACCAAAGCTGCGTCTATCAGGCTATGGTGTGGAACTGCAGCTGAAAAGCACTGAATACAAAAGCCAAGATGACTCCATGCCTAAGGAAGATGGTGGAGAAGCACCTACATCCTCTGAAGAAGAAGATGAAAATGACCCTCAGAATCAAGTTGATGGATTCAATTTTGGCAGATTGAAGTAAGATTCTCAATTTTACTTTATGCAAAATATTTTTAATGTAATTACTTTTTATATTTTAAGATATTAATTAAATTGTAAGTTTACTAATGGTAAAAAAACTGCTGCTTTTTACGCGTTCACAGTTGTAGGTTTATTAGAAAACTTGTTTAAATTGATAGGTACTTTCACACAGCACTGCTGGGGTGCCCTGCGGGTCCAGCATAATAATAGCTTTAGAATGCTGTTGGGGCTGCCATGTTTTTGTAGTGCATTGGGGGGGTAATTTGATATGAATTAACCCCATGAAGGGAGTGTTCTTTTTGCACCCTATATAGGTGACTGCTAGTAACTGTATCAACTGACCGTTTGAAGAATCTCTGAATCTTACTACTATTATAAACGCGAAAGTTTGTAATTGATGGATGGATGATGGATTCACGCCGGAACGGCTGAACGGATCTGGATGAAACTTGGCAGAGAGACAGATTATAGTCTGGAATAGTACAAAGGCTACTTTTTATCCCGTGGGAATACCGATTTAAATGTGCGCGGGTGAAACCGCGGGGCGCAACTAGTGCTCTAATTATACCATTTTCCAATTAAACAGAAACCTGTTCCCCGCACTCCGTACACCGCTGGAGCGCTTCCGCCGCCACATGTCTGAGAGTAACGAAGAGCTCGCGCCGCTGAAGGTGTGGCAGATGCAAGCGCTGAGCATGCAAGCAGCGGCCGCGGTGGTCGACGCGCACGACGCAGGCGGAGATGAAGCGCTCAAAGTACTCACTTCCATCGCACAGAACTTCCCTATGCAGGTAATGCCTCTTATCTACGGTCTAGTGCCTGCCCAATGGTTGTTAAGAGTCCGGTGACAGCGGCTCGCAATTTCGAGGTGCGATTGGCTATTATTTCATTTTGGGGAGGTTGTTTGAAATAATAACTCTAAAGAAACACGCATAAATACTGTTCGAACACAAATAATACAATAATATAAGGGAAATGTGCTTGAGTCAGAAATCATTTTGGTATTAGGTAAACGTAAGACCAAACATACTCCCATATATTAACATTCCCTTATATTATTGTATTATTTGTGTTCGAACAGTATTTATGCGTGTTTCTCTAGAGTTATTTTTTCAAACAACCTCCCCGAAATGAAATAAAATGAAATAATAGCCAATCGCACTTCGAAATTGCGAGCCACTGTCACCGGAGCCTTAAGATAAAATGTTACCCTCTTATTCATAATTCCTGCCATTTTATAGCGGCTCAATAGAGCATTCTTGTCACTGTCACTTTTATGCCAACGAAAAGAGATAGCAACAGACTTGTCGGTCTGAAAAGCTATTGGCGCGGTCAAAAACCATTATGTTCAAAGATAACCTGTGTCGAAAGAGAATATTTGGTAAAACAGATGAAATCCCAACCTGATTATAATACAGTGTAGCATATACATAAGGCTTGAATGCCCTTCAATTTTTAAAATCCCCGCAAATAGGGAGCAAAACTATATAATATTATTTCAATCATAAGTCGTAACAGAATAAACAGATTCAGGTTTCTGAATACTGCTGGTTCTTTATTATCTAAGAAAATCTTAATTTTCGAAGAGATAAATCCATTTGTGTAAGGCCGGATTCGAATTCACGATCTTTCGATCACAGGCGGGGTCACTACGGTAGTCAAAAGAAATCTACATAATCTTACATGGGGCGGTAATATTATAATCTTATTAACTGATTATTACATAATCTCATTAACTGCTAATAAGCAGTTTCTAATACTCTTTCAATATAATACTAACTAATACCCTGTCAAGCACACGTAATATTTTTTGATAATTAAAACCACTCCTGATGATCACGAAACGAAAAGTCCTACCTAATGCCTGGTCAATGCAGTGGCCCAAAACATTGCTAGTTTTATGAAATAGATTAATTTTCCCCGTATGACAGTCTGTGAGACAGTCTTCTCATTTCGCCTATGCAGGTATAATATAGGTGCTACCAACTATAAATGTGTTAGACTTTATAGTTATTAGCTTTTATAATGGAGTAAGAAAATAATTTCCGATATTCTACACCAACACCGTATATAGAATGAACCCTCAGTCAAGACATGCAATGTTTCTATTATCTGACCCTTATTAATATTCTCTGCCATTTTATAGCGCCTCTGTAGATAGAGTATACTATGCCAACGAAATGAGATAGCAAAGGTCTGTTAAGCTAATGGACCGCTCAGCGACCAATATGAATACGAGGGTAAGAAAATACCTCCACGCAATCGAGGTTAAATATTGCAAAATCTGTCCTCAGACCAAATCACTGATACACGTAAACGTGCCGCGTGCGTTCCGCGACGAAGTGCTCTACAATCAGGACATCTGGTCCACCTCGCTCGGGCTGCGCGCAGCGGAACCGCTGCTGCTGGTGTCAGGGGCGCAGTACGACGCGGAGGAGGTGGATATCAACGCTCTGCTAGCCTCCTTGAGGGAGGAAATCGGACCTATGAACACTTTACATGCTCTTGGTGAGTCTTGGAATTTCGCCATTGTTTATTTATGACATCACTACATAGTATAAAACAAAGTCGCTTTCTCTTTCCCTATATCGGATATAGGGACAGAGAAAGCGACTTTGTCTTTGACTTTGTGTTTGATATAGTATATTCCTATGTCCCTATATGCTTAAATCTTTAAAACTACGCAACGGATTTTGATGCGGTTTTTTTTTTAAGAGGAGTGATTCATGGGGAATGTTTATATGTATAATACATGCATGATATGTGCACCCGTTTCAAAATCCTGGACATTTCAATTTTTGTGCTAGCACTCGTGGAAAGTATTTTTAAACAATAAAGGCGAAATCAACACTGGAGAAAATCCAGCACATACACTAAACCTGCTCAAAGTCAAGAGGCTGAACGCAGATATAAATTTAACAAAAAAAAATAGCTTAGTTGCTGCAAACAAATCTAGCGGGCAAAATTAGCTCTACTGATGCACTTCTCAAAGCAACCTCACTTTCAGGTCTTTCCAAGAAGCTCATAAACACATTGATGTCGCTCGAACTGGGAGAGTCGTTCACCTGGGAAGAATACGGACTCGATATCCGCGACTCATCTATCACATGGTTCAACGACCTCGAATCGGATGAGAGATACCGCCGGTGGCCGTCTTCGTACATGGAACTGCTGAGACCTACCTACCCCGGGATGCTCCGGAACTTGAGAAGAAATATCTACAATTACGTAAGTATTTCTGTCAGAATATTGGAAAGCTGGTATCAGATATTCTTACCAAATATACTCTGCTAATGCTCTTAAATTATTACCAATGTTTGTAAATTTTTAGGCTGAATATGTTGTAATTATTTTATATGGATCCAGTACATTGAAAAGGAGAACAATATTTGAAAAAAACTAATGTTAATAATTTCTTGTTTTGATTATTAAATATCATGTTATTGAGATATTCCTTACCGCAGAAGCCAACGACATTATGAAGGGCACGAAAAACAGATTTGTTGGTAGAATTTTTTTTAGGTGGATGATGATGAAAGATTATTTCATTATATCTTTATGTACATTCAGGTGATCATCGCAGATCCCATATCGCTGGCGTCAGGCCCGCCTCTCCGACTCGGGGAGACGCTGCTAAAACACGCCACGCCCGTTCGCGTCGGCTTGGTGCTAGCACCGAGTGCTGAAAACCCGCAGTTAGAAGCCGCTATCAGATCGGCATTCAACTATGTGGCACAAGAAAATAATTCCAATAAGGAGGCGTATTATTTCTTGACGCAGGTAAGCTGTTAAATAAACTATCAGATAAATTCTATCTTAACAGATTCATCGACGACGACTATAGACTGGCCGAACAGAAATTGGTGAGACGATCTCGATCAATGACTTTAGAAGAGGCTTGCCTAGTAGTGTATGTATGCAAAATATTTTAAGGACCAAAAACTTATTTAGGTAGATAGATAACTGAGTATTTCTTAAACAAAATGACGTAACGAAAAAGGAAAAGTTACGAAAAAGTACTATTTCGTAACTTTTCCTTCCTTAAGTTCCTAGAGTTATGTTACGAATTAGTAAAATTTCGTAATAAATACTTTTTCGTTACGTACATTTTGTTTGAGAAATACTCAACTCTTTATTGTTCACCACACAGAAACCTGGTACAGGGTAAAAGCATACAATTAGGTAAAACAATGAGCGACCTTATCGCTCAGAGCGATCTCTTCCAGGCAACCTTCTTAAAGCCTCAACAGCAAGTAAAAAAATATACTAATAGTTTATTCATTCCTCTCAATAAAGAGTGATTTTTGTGTGCTTAAAGTGGTTTTGCTTTTTGTTTTCAGCTTCTAAACCCACCTCAAGATGAAGAGTTATCGATTGAGTTTGTAAAGAAACAGCTCAAGAAATACGCGAGCTCCACCGCAAAACTAGATGAGATCATCGCTGAGGACTCCGAGTACAACTTCGGCAGACAACTTGCTGAGGAGTTTATATCTAAAATTGGCAATAACAATTACCCACAGGTTAGTTGCCTGACAAAACATGGACTGGATTGTTTTTTTTTACAACTATCTGATAGAACAAGCAGATAGATCACCTGAGTGGTAATCCATCACCTATAACAAAGAATTAAATCGTAAGTCACTAAGAACGTGTCCAACGATTCACTGCCCTGCGTCCATCATCTTGAGGCATACAGATGTTTAAGCTTCATGTGCCTGTAATTTCACCGACAACCACACTCCTCGAACTGAAACACAGAAACGCTGCTTTGGCGGCAGAAAAAAGCATGGTCGTAGTACTTCCCTGGACGAGCCACTCAAGAAAGAGCTCTACTATTATTGACCCCCTCAAGTAGGTGCGTATTGCACATTAGCAGCATATTCAGTTGTATGCTGCTAAACTCAGTCACGTGATAGTATTGGATATAATACACACTTCGTTTCATACTGTTTGTGTCCAACATCGCAGGTTCTTATAAACGGTGTTCCCCTAACCGACGATGGTTCCATTGCCGTGACGTCATCGGTGGAGCTTCTAGAAGAGTCTCTAGTGACTGCGCTGTCTCGGCACACGGGGCGTTTGCAACGCGCGGTGTTCCGCGGTGAACTGGCTGATAGCGACGATGCTACCGACTTCCTTATGAAGCAGCCACATGTCGTGCCAAGGTAACTTTTCTCTCTAGTAAACAACGCATGAAAACATGTAAAATTGTACAAATTACAAAACGACTAACACATGAATAAAACGACAAACACATGAATACTTAGTGCTCTAACTTTTTTTACCTAAGTACAGTCGCGGGCGAATTTAGTTTGGACGTCTGAGTTAGTACTTGGTACTAAGAGATCTGAAGTGATATTTACCGTGCCTGGGGATCAAAGTCGTGAAGCTGTTTAATTTTTTTTCAGTTAAAATTTTTAACCACATTTTTTGCAGATTAAATCGCCGCGTTCTTGGAACGGAACCCTCTCAATACTTGGACCTCACTGGAGTTCCTTCATCTACTGACTTATTCACTGAAGATAAAATTCATCGTCTTCTACACCTATCAGGTAAAGTGCAACTCTGCTTACTAAAATACATAAACACCTAGTTAGCATTGTGTCACCATTTTTTTTACTATATGCTTTTGTTTGACCGCAATCTCACCTGATGTTAGGCTATGATATAGCACGTATACCTCGCAGATACCGATAAACTTATCTCTTAAAACCTACAAGTTATAGTTCGTATCATTTTCTAGTCCTTTGGCACGCAGGTGTCTAGAAAATAACCACAAGACACTCTGCATTGTGTAATTAATTTACTTCGTAGGACGCGACGCACTGGCAACGGCGCTACCGGTTTTAAAATACTTCTCGAAAGGAGGAAAGCCTGAGAAGATTTTGCAAACAATTTGGATAGCTGGTGACCTCAACAAGAAGGAATCTAGAGAGTTATTGCGAGACGCTCTTACTTTGATGGTATGTAAAAACTGAATTTCAGTTTCAGAATTTTTGGTATGTACTATTTATAAAAAATCACAAAATCATTTTGTAATCATGTTTTTTTTTATACAGGTAACTTAGGTAATAAACTGTGTAGGTAGACTGTAGTTGGACAAAAAATAGCTTATGTGCTATTTCAGTTTAGATTTCAGATCTAAACTGTATCTATTTGGAGTTTCATTTGAATTAGAATCGGGAAAAGTAGGGTTTTCGAAACATTCGCATTTATATTTAGTAGGATTGAAGTTTGACTGTTTTTTCAGAGAGAATCAGGTGGTACTCGCGTTGCCTTCATCCCAAATGTAGATGGAGACGCTAATGAAGACCAATCGTTAAACAAAGTCGTGCTAGCAGCGCTTACTGTACTGGAACCACCGAAGGCGACCAAATACGTCACACAACTGCTCGAAAATGAAGGCTGCCATGAAAGACAAGACTGTGATGTTTTGGTGAGCACAACTTTCAACTTTACCCCACTTCATCTTGCTTTTATCGAACACTAGCGACCCGCCCGCGCGCCCTTGCTTCGCACGGGTGCACATTGTTTTTCTACTATATCATGCATGTATTATACATTATAAACCTTTCTCTTGAATCACTCTATCTATTAAAAAAACCGAATAAAAATCCGTTGCGTAGTTTTAAAGATTTAAGCATACATAGGGATATAGGGACAGAGAAAGCGACCTTGTTTTATACTATGTAGTGATACGGTGGGTGGAGAAATCTCAAAGTCTCCACCCACCTGCCTATCTGGAAATGTATGGGAGGGGGGCTATATCCAGTAGTGGATTTCTCCAGGCTGATGATGATTCAAACAGATTTCGGTTGTGTGTGGAACAAGCCTATTGCATGAAGTAAGACTGTGCACATGTGTACATGTGCACATTTGATCACTAATTAAATAGATTTCTTTCAAATCCATCTCGACTGAACAATGAAAACGCGCGAGATTGTTTCTATTGTGATTAACATCTTACATCCCTACCCTTACTATCTAGTTCGCAATAATAGTCAATAAAGAAAAACCTTTATTCTACAAGTGCTTTCCCCGTAGCCGGAACTAATCCCAGCCCTGAACAAATACGAGTGGGTGTTGAAAGCGGCCCGCGTCTTGTGCGCCCGCAGTCTGAAGCTACGCGCGAGCGAGCGCGCAGTGGTCCACAACGCACGCTTGATCGGACCGCTTAATGGCGACGAGAAATTCTCTTTAGACGACTTTGTACTGCTTGAAAGGTAACATCATCTTCCTGCCCTTATCCCATGCTAAGTGAGGACGGCATAACGGATTTATTCCTCCACCTCCTTTATCATTCGTCATCTCGATGCTGCTCACTCCTTTTTTACTCGTGTCGTCTTTCATACCGTCCATCTATCTTTTCTAAAAGTTATGTCCCATTGAATTTCACTACTGTAAGGTTCCGTGTAAATTTGCTGATGTAACACTGAAGATTATACAACATACTCGAGAATGTTTCGCTCACAACCCGTTTGCATGGAACCTTACACTATGTACTGTAATATTTATAATACGAGTATGTATAAAATGTTTGCTTGTTTTGTATAAATTTTGCTATGTATTTGTTCATGAAGGACATTGATACAACTCACTAGACCTGATTTTCACAATCGTCAGCAATATGATCCCGTGTATGTATTCTGGTTCGGTAAAATCGGTCATTGCTTTTGAATTTAAATCAACCAGACTTGGTAGGATCTGTTGAAACCTATTTATGTCTCTATTCAGGTTCGCCAGTCAAGTTTACGGCGACAAAATATCGGAAGCTTTAGACAAAAAGAAACCATCAAAGAATGACGTTACTGAAGAAGACGATGATGGTAAGCTGTTCAGTTACCGTGTAGTTAAGCTAGAATCAATAGAACAACTCTATAACCAATTTTAAATACCTTAAAGTAAACACGTACTGTACGTGCGTGTATGTCAAAAAGGCAAAAATGTATAGGTACACACACATTAGGTGTGTGTACCTATACATTTTGGAGTACTCTATTTTTATATCACACTATGTGTTTACAGATATAAAGGTATATGGTGTGGATTTCAGATGACGAATATTCACCAGAGATGTCCGCCGAAAACCGCTTGAAAGTGGTTTCAGTGTTGGCCTCACGAAGCGGGAAAGTACGGACCCCGCTACCCGCGGGATTACGCACTGAACATTCTCTTGTGGAGCTGAAGCCGTTGTATAACAACGAAGCTGCTATTGAGGTGAGTTTGTTTATATATTTTTATAATACTTTCTAATGGAACATGTAGATTGCACGCCTGATTTTAAATAGCTAGCCCCGCACGATAGAAACGTGTTCCACGATGCACTCCCTGCGTCCGGCAACTGAGGCATATAGCTATTAACCTTAGTATGTGCATTTGAGTGTCTTGCCTTGTTTCTTTGTTTCCCTCCGAAGCTAACTAGAAACCTCGCAATATTTTTTTTTTAAAGTGATCCGTTTATTGTAAGTTTGACTTTGACTTATAAATAACTAGTTGCGTCCCGCGGTTTCACCCGCGCAGACTTAAATCCCGGTATTCCCATGGGATAAAAAGTAGCCTATGAGCTATTCCAGACTATAATATATCTCTCTGCCGAGTTGCTACATACATAAAACCTTGGGCTGAGGATATAGCATGATAGTTGCAACTCATATTATATCTTCTACTAATAAGTCTCCTCCTCTCTTGTATCAGGTAGTTGCAGTATTGGACCCGGCGTCGAACGCCGCACAGCGCTTGGCTCCATTGCTGTTGGTTCTGCGCCGCGTTATCAACTGCCGGATCAAGCTGTTTGTCAACCCTCAGGATAAGAACTCTGATATGCCGCTGAAGAGGTAACAAGTATTTTTATTTCAAACTGTTTTGCTATTAATTTAATAAAAAAACATATTTTTATTCAGGAAAACAATACCAGAAGATAACTCGATGTCGGGATCGATGATATCTGCAGAAGTGTAAACTGTGTAGAATCTTACATTAATAAAATATTTAAATGGTTTTTGGGCAATGACTAGCATGAAATAGTCCATGGCTAAAGGCGTATGGTCGGGTTCATACAAAAGTGCGTAAATTTTTAAATCCATCGTTTGTGGCTTGGTTTGTTATTGACATTTTGTAACCTCACTACTCTAGATAGGGTGACAAAATAATTTTGTACGCCTGTATTGTTTAAGTGAGGCTATGTTTTTTTATTATGAAGTTTATGTAAAAAAAATTAAATAATATTTGAATTCATTTAATAGTGTATACTGAAATTGAATTTGTTTCATCTTTCAGCTTTTACCGCTACGTGTTAGAGCCAGAGCTACAGTTCACATCGGAAGGCGCTCTGACGGGCGGCGCCGTCGCTCGCTTCTCTCGGCTGCCGCACGCGCCTCTATTGTCTATGGAACTGCGCACTCCTCCGAACTGGCTTGTCGAGTGCGTCAAGTCTGTGTACGACCTCGACAATATACGTCTGGCGGACGTAGACACTGTTGTTCATAGGTAAGTCTATGGTAGTTAAAGCTATAAGCTGGAGTACTAGAGATACAGTTCACGTCAGAAGGCGCTGTGCCTCGCTTCTCTCACATTTAATTCTAGAAAATAGAATATTCACTTTACATTTTGAATTAAAGCACATGATCTCTTCTCCGGTTACAGTCCTTAATGTTAAACAGCCGTATTTTTTTGTTAACATTTATATTTAAATACTGGTGAGCATCTAGGTCGAGACCCTGTCGTGAATAAATACTTTCGAACATTGAACTATCAGCTATGTGTCAATGCGCTTTGAGTTCTAAAGCCCTAACTTTACCGTACATTTCGCAGTGAGTTCGAGTTGGAATACCTGCTGTTAGAAGGCCACGCGTGGGACACAACGCTAGGCACGCCCCCTCGCGGCTTGCAGCTCGTACTGGGAACTCTAGAGAAGCCTGAACTCATGGACACGATCGTAATGGCTAACCTCGGGTACTTCCAACTGAAAGCCAACCCTGGCGCTTGGATACTGAGGCTGCGACCGGGCCGCTCTGATGATATTTATGAAATTGTTGGGTAAGTTATTTATTTCAAACACAGTTGGACCCTATCTGTGTAGTATAACCTCGGAAAGTACTGAATTGATTAAAAAAGCTCAAAAAGAGCATTACAAAAAATAGTTATACGCGAGAAATTATCCACAAACGAAACGGTATCATTAATCGCAACTTTTTTTTATAAAACGGTGGAAGAAATCATTGTTGGGATATCGGCATGTCGTTGAACCTTAAAAGTTCCAAAAGTACTCGTAAGGAGCCTGTTTGAAGCGCTAAATCCTTCGAAAGAAACTACTGACAGCATAGAATAGAATTTTCTTATTTATCTTTGCAGACATGAAAACACAGACACACCCGCTGGCAGTGAGGATATTCAAGTACTGATGAGCTCATTCCGTAGTCACGTGATCAAGTTACGGGTCACCAAGAAATCGGACAAGCAACATCTTGACTTGCTTGTTGAAAATGACGAAAAAAACTCGGGCGGGATTTGGAACTCTATTGCAAGGTAAACATAACCCGCGCTCTCCTTCGGCACTTAGGTAAAAATAACCTCTAACACCTCTAAAAGCCTTCGAAATCTACAATTCGTAGTTATATCTATTAGTCAATCTTCCATCAGTAACCGGACAAACAAATCGGAAAAAATCAACTAGCTAATCTGCAAAACAAGATGATACAGCTCATTTTATCTTTGATCTTATCTTATTTATAACAAGCAGCGCCCCGCGGATTCACCCGCGTATTTTTATATCCCGGTATTCCCACGGAATAAAAGCCTATGTGCTATTCTAGACTATAATCTATCTCTATGCCAAATTTCATCAAGATCCGTTCAGTCGTTCTGGAGTTATAAAGTAACAGACATCCATCCATCCATCCATGTAGGATTGTGTAGTGGCCGGCTTATTAGTTACTCTGTAAAGCTAGTCGCAAGATCGAGTTTGTTATATTAAAATCTTCTGTACTACCTTACTTATCTATCTATTACATTATCAGGTTTTGTACGTTGTGTGTTTTAGGGTGGTATTACACTTATCAAATATCTTTGTCCAATTATGATGTTCAATATTTGATCAAATTTCTTTGAAGGACGCTCATTACACTTGTCCAATATCTGTGTCCAATATTTTGCGTAGTGTTAAGAAAATGGAGGACAGCCATTTTTAATTAAATGTCATTAATATTTGATCAAATATCGGTGTTGCTAATACATTTGATGAAGTCGTCCAAGTCGTCCAATTTCTTTGATCAAATGTACATTGGACCAAGATATTTGATAAATGTAATACCACCCTTATGCTGATGTGCTTATTAAACAAATGAGTTTCTATGACAGTTTTTTTATTTGAATCGTAGTTCATTCGGCGGCGGTGAGGAGGCAGAAGCACAAGACGAGACTATTAACGTGTTCTCAGTGGCCTCGGGACATCTCTACGAGAGGTTCCTCCGTATTATGATGATGTCGGTTTTGAAAAACACTAAATCACCGGTCAAGTTCTGGTTTTTGAAGAATTATTTGAGTCCTTCACTCAAGGTAAGCTGTCAAAGATTATGCATGTATTGGTACGTTTAATGTAAAACTTATAGTTTCTTCACTACATAGTATAAAACAAAGTCGCTTTCTCTGTCCCTATGTCCCTTTGTATGCTTAAATCTTTAAAACTACGCAACGGATTTTGATGCGGTTTTTTTTATAGATAAGAGTGATTCAAGAAGAAGGTTTATATGTACATGCATGATATGTGCACCCGTGCGAAGCAGGGGCGCGCGGGCGGGTCGCTAGTAATGAATAATTTTTTTTCATTATATTCATATGTTAAATTGTATGTTTGCATGTCAATCAACAAAGAAGTGGGACGGACCGTTTTTAGATTGAAGAACTTCTGTTAACTACCGTATTTCATTCAAAACCTAGTAATATTATAAATGCGAAAGTTTGTAAGTATGGATGGATGTTTGTTACTCTATAACTCAAGAACGGCTGAACGGATCATGGTGAAAATTGGCACAGAGATATATTATAGTCTGGATTAGCACATAGGCTTTTTATTCCGTCGGAATACCGGGATTTAAATCTGCGCGGGTGAAACCGCGGGGCGCAACTAGTAAATATATAAAATTTAATTTGTAAACAGGAAATCCTGCCGTACATGGCCCAAGAGTACGGTTTCGAGTACGAGCTAGTCCAGTACCAGTGGCCGCGCTGGCTGCAGAAGCAGCGCGACCGCCAGCGAACCATCTGGGGATACAAGATCCTGTTCTTAGATGTGCTGTTCCCGCTGCACGTCAAGAAAATCATATTCGTTGATGCTGATCAGGTAATTATGAATCTTATGACTCATGGAATAAGATTGGTATTGATGATTAAGCGCGTTGGCTGCAAGTTATAATAATAATATTGGTGGACTTTCACACAGCACTATCTAGTCCCAAACAAAGCTTAAGCTTGTGGTATGGGAACCAGATAGCTGATATACTACTTATATACTTTTTTTGTAAATACATACTTATAATATTATATAATAACACCCAGACAGAGAACAAACATCTATGTTCATCACACAAGTGTTTGTTCACGGTGGGAATCAAACCCACTACCTACGGCGCAGAAGGTAGAGCTACTACCAACTGAGTTATGTAGGCTGTCAAGTCAATGGTTTGTACGATAAAATATCGTCCTTTCAATATCTTGTGAATAGCATTGATACCTTACCAGTGTTCTCTTGACGTCTAAGATCTCAGTAGATATTTAAGAATACTATATTAGGACACGTAAGGGCTATGAAGTTGTCTGAAATCTAGCTTGCAGCTAATTATAAAAAAAAACGATTTGCTCCATCAGATTGTAAGAGCAGATTTAAAGGAGTTGGTTGAACTGGATTTGGGAGGCGCTCCGTACGGATACACACCATTCTGCGACAGCAGGCGGGAGATGGAAGGATTCAGGTATGGTCAAGCTTTATCAATGTAGAACTTTGCCATCCCACTTTGAAATGTAGAGGGGGTGATCTCTTGTGAAGTGGTAAGGCCCATGCGACAAAGGGGAAAATGAGGCATGTACTGAGTGGGAGCTTTACAATCGTAGTAGGCAAACCGCGAGTCTTACGGCTGGAATATACCAAAACCTTGTCGGTCGATGGCGAACAGAATTACTCGTACGAGTAACTCGGGCGTGCATTTGCTCACACTGTGAGCAAATGCACGCCCGAGAGTACTTGTTGAGATTTCTTCCAATGTCGGCAACATTGGAAGAAATCTCAACAAGTACTCTTCGGTTGATCAACCGTCATCGGGCATCTCTGTGGCGCAGCGGGCGAGAGCCTGCCTGCGACGCAAGAGGTTGCGGGTTCGATTCCCGCCTTGGAACAAATTTGTGTACGATCTGCAGAAATTTGTTCCGATGGTCTGGGTGTTTTCTATGTATAATAAAAATATCTATCTATGTAAGTATATAATGTATTATATATATCAGTTATCTAGTACCCATAACACAAGCTTTGAATAGCTTACTTTGGGGCTAGATAGTGCTGTGTGGATTGTCCAGCATTATTTATTTATTTATTTATTATTTATCTTGACGGATGGCTGTTGAGTGTACCCGCTCCCATCCTACTAATATTATAAACGCGAAAGTTTGTAAGTATGGATGGATGGATGTATGAAAGGATGGATGAATGGATGTTTGTTACTCTTTCACGCCGGAACGGCTGATAGGATCTGAATGAAACTTGGCAAAGAGGTAGATTATAGTCTGGAATAGCACATAGGCTACTTTTTATCCCGTGGGAATACCGGTATTTAAATCAGCACGGGTGAAACCACGGGGCGCAACTAGTCTTTTATTAACGCTTGATTTGATCGGCCGAGTAGAGATCGGCCCATAACGGTTTTGGTGTATTTCAGCCGTTATTGTTGAAATACATTAGCTCCATTGAAGAACAAAGAAAAGGGTGTGGTTCCGGTGAAATTACAGGTCCATAAGGCTTAAAATCTGTAAGCATCAGGTTGATGGATGGCAATGCTTTCTCATAGGTTATGGTTACCACATAACATCAGACGGGCCTCCTGGTTTTTCCATGAGCAAGTAGGTAGTAAAAAATACTACAACTAAACTAAGAATCAACATAATCATTTATTTATTTAAAAACTTTCACACAAAACAATGTAGTGCTAGGAGGATTTAATGCTAATGTCTACCAGTCTTCCTGGGCGTGCAAAAAGATGGTGTGGCGTGTTACTATACTAAGAAACCGTTGGGTTACACATTTAATATAATTTATTTATATGTACCTATTTATACCAGGGATATTCCGGTATGGGTTAATAACCGAAATGATTCATTCGGTTAGAGTTAACAGAACCTTATCGCTTCGGTTTACCGTTCAATAGGTAAGCGATACGTTTCTGTTTAACAACCGAATAAAATAAGGGTTTTTACTCAAGGTTCAAATTGGCTCAAATTTTAGCGAGAGCGTCGACCGCTGCCGAGTCAGGCCGAATGTACTGCGTGTGCGTGTGTGTGTGTGTGTGTTTACTTCGAGCAATAAAAATGAGTGCGACAGAAATCGAAAATTGCGTCTCGTCTTTCGCACGCGTCGCTAGTGTTAGGTACCTACCTACTTGCTTGATTTGAAACTTTATTTTTATCACATCAATTCGAAAAGACTTAGTTTGCGCCCTATTAAAAAACAGGCAGCACGTATAAATTTTATACGTAATAAGAAAGAAGGGATCATCGCATAGAGAAAACCACAAACAGCAATGTTTCCCGCAGGTTCTGGAAGCAAGGTTACTGGCGCAACCACCTGCAAGGTCGCAGTTACCACATCAGTGCGTTGTACGTGGTGGATCTGAAGCGGTTCCGACGCATCGCGGCCGGCGACCGCCTGCGCGGACAATACCAGGCGCTCAGTCAGGACCCCAACAGTCTCTCCAACTTAGGTAACTATCCGAGTCTATAGAAAAGTCTACAACCCATGTGCTCTTGACAAACTACTGCCATTGGCATCGCCACCGCCTCTAAGCCATAGTAAGAGTAGTAATCAAAATCAAAATATGTTTATTTTGGAACAAATCAAGGAACAATGTAAACAAGAAAACAATAACGCTCGCAGAAGTTTCAGTAGAAACTGTGTCGCGAACATTAACGCCCTCCTCCGACTTAGGAAATAACCAAAACAAAGCGAATTAATTACATAATTAAAATTTGTAACCAAAAATAATGAAAATAGAATAATAATTTTAGTGGTGGATTTTTGTGAGAGTATGTGTGTGTGCGTGAGTGTGTATGTGCGTTTGTGTTTTTGTGTGTGTGTGTGTGTGTGTGTGTGTGTGTGTAGTAGATCTCTCAAGTAGATTTTCTCAAGAGTAGTAGAGCTCTTTGTGAAGGGCTCGTCCGGGGAATTACGCCTTTTTCTGCCGGCAAGTAGCGTTGCTGTGTTTCGGTTTGAAGAGTGTGGTTGCCGTTGTAATTACAGGCACGTGAGGCTTAACATCTGTATGCCTCAAGTTGATGGACGCAGGGCAGTGAATCGTAAGGCACGTTCCTATCGTGCGTGACTTACGACTCTTACGAGGCAATGTTTTGTTATAAGTGATGGTTACCACTTAACATCGGGGATGTAAGCACTACCATGCTTTTTTCGGACGCCATTCGTTGATGTGTTTTGAAAGTGTGGAGCAGCAATTATGCTGAGACTGGACCTGTTTGGCGCACACAACACAGAGGAGACAAATTGGCCTCAAAAAATGTTCTTGTTTTCTGTTTATCTGTTTCTTTTTTTTTGCTGTTTGTTATTAATATCTGTTTTGTTTTTTCTGTGTTCTCTGTATGTTGTGTGTCAAATAAATGTTTCTTTCTTTCTTTTCTTTCTTTCTTTTGTAGTCTTCTTCTTCGTGTCACTAGTTCTTTCACACTAATGTGGTGAGACGATTTTAGGTGCATCTCAAAGAGGCTCCTTTCGAGCACTTGATACAGTTTTAGCACTTTCTAGGCTCTACGACTAGCCGGTTTCCTTACGACGTTTTCCTTCACCGTTTGAGAGTACTGATTTGGAGTGGATGTGGTTGCAGGTGAAATAACAGGCTCATTCTGGTGCATGCCCTAAGCTTCCTTAAGTTTCGTAGATAACATTGGAAAATATTTAAATTTATTGATATTTTGTATTCCAGATCAAGATTTACCCAACAACATGATTCACCAAGTAGCCATCAAGTCGCTACCGCAAGAGTGGCTATGGTGCGAGACTTGGTGCGACGAACCATCTAAGAAAATCGCCAAAACCATCGATTTGGTAAAGACCTCACTCAAAAAATTTAAAATTGTTTCTGAATTCTTAGCAATTCTGCGATGGCAATAAGCCATTACAGTTGTTTACACTTATTCATAATCTTGCAGTGCAATAACCCGCAAACGAAAGAAGCCAAGCTCTCCGCGGCCATGCGGATAGTTCCTGAATGGAAGGACTACGACGCGGAAATAAAGGGGCTGCAAGCGAAAATCCGACGCGGTCTCTACCAGGCCGCCGATCATGAACAGGTAAAGTCAAATGTCAAAGTCGTATAGGTCATAAGGTCATAAGGTTATTACTAGTTTCATCGTCATCATAATTTCATCCGTTTGCTGCTGAGTATAATAATTATGCTTAACAGCATAATCACAAATACACACACACGAATATTTACACTCGAGTGCTTTGCCTTGAGGGAATGCTGACACAGATATTAAAAAAAAAAAGTTATGGAACACCTTGTATATGTATAGATTGTGTTTGCTGAGTTTTGTATACATTTTAATACTGTATTTGAAGGGGATTTGAAAGCGTATCGAATTCCCCTTGCGTTAATCATTGAGGCTAGGGGTGGGCTAGCTGAGCTGAGTAATAAGTTTAATGTTTTTGTGCATTACCGTTACTCGAATGAAATATAAAAAATAAAATATTTCTTCGATGGTCAGTTTGGTTTACGTTTTACAGTTCCATTTTACAAAATAACTAATTTGACGTTGTTTGACGGAGTGACTTGATGGTCGCATTCACGGAACAGAGAAAACCTGTTGTCGCATTCATTCATTCGTGTTTTCAAGCTATCGCTCAAATACACTCAAGATAATAATACTTATTGTAATCTGACACAACAATAATCCCTCTAATTTATTGCAGGAAGTGGAAAGTAACGTTGACGAGTCAACTGTTACCACGACCGCCGCACCCAAGACTGAATCACCCGTTGGTGAGTTATTATTTCATAATTATTACAATATTGTTGTGACGATTCCATTGTTGAATCCTAAGGTCGAACCTGATACCCGTGCCGGTCGATTAGAATGTAGCATAGTAGTAAATATTAATTTTATAAAGTAGTATGTAGTTTGTTCACCTTTACAAGATAGAAATTCATAAAACCGCAATCATTTATCACATTATATCACGGGTTAAAAAACCTACATAAATATTGCTTCTTTTACCTACTTGTGACAAATCTGCAATTATTTTATAATTTTAACACGTAACATTTATACTATTGATGTGATCTAATCTAATACCGCCAATTTCAAATTAGCTTAGTCCTACGATTGCGATGTCGTATGCCACTGTTTACCGAACATTTTATACATTTAATCTTCGGCAATTAGTGAAAGATTGTCATTTTATTTCGATCGTATAAAAGAGCCTTTAAACAACGCGCAATAACCGCACACACATTAAACATTATTTCACAAAGCAATCATTTACCAACTTCTGATAATACCTATCTTCTGATATCTTTTGTTACTATGACCATCGCTAGTGATCCAGATCGCTAGTGATACAATTTCAAAACGGGATTTAAGTTAAAGCGCGTTTTTTAAAGGGTCCTGCACTCCACTCGCTTGAACGGTATTTCTATTTAAGCTGGTCATTATTTCCTTCACTTTCAGCATCGTTTCTTTCTATCTATTTCAGAAAAGAAAAAAGATTCGCGCATAGAGTTATGATTGCTGCGAGCCGTCATCTTTATCCTATTTTTCATTTTGCCCATCTTTGTTTAAAATGGCAAGTGACGAACACCAGTGATTTTATTAGATAAATAACTTTCATTTCAGATGAGGACCATAAAACTGAACGTGTAGAATTATGATTTCTGGTACGCGCGATAGTAGCGATACTAATTTTCAATTTAAATATAATACCAAACTTTTAAACAAAGTGCGACAGATGTGAGAAAGACGCTAGTGATTGTTAGATTGCTCACTGAATTTCATATTATTCGTAAAATACCGATTTATGTTAGCAGATAATGGTCATTAAGAGGTTGCAGATCATGAGACTAAACAAAATTGTACGAACTTACCTATGATATAATATCATTACGCTGAGTCACACTCAAGTTTTACAAACATAAACATCTTTTTAATAATATTTTTTGTACATAGTACCTACTTACTTAGCGTCTCGAATAGGTATTTGTTCAGAGTAAGTATGAAAATTCTCAAAAAAATAAGTTGTAGGAAATAATACAAAAATCCATAATTATTGTCTTAAGGGTCCGGTGACAGCGGCTCGCAATTTCGAGGTGCGATTGGCTATTATTTCATTTTATTTCATTTCGGGGAGGTTGTTTGAAATAATAACTCTAAAGAAACACGCATAAATACTGTTCGAACACAAATAATACAATAATATAAGGGAAATGTGCTTGAGTCAGAAATCATTTTGGTATTAGGTAAACGTAAGACCAAACATACTAATACCAAAATGATTTCTGATTCGGGCATGTTTCCCTTATATTATTGTATTATTTGTGTTCGAACAGTATTTATGCGTGTTTCTTTAGACTTATTTTTTCAAACAACCTCCCCGAAATGAAATAAAATGAAATAATAGCCAATCGCACTTCGAAATTGCGAGCCGCTGTCACCGGAGCCTTAACTGTCTGATTTCTGCAAAAGAGACCTCTTGATTAGCATTTGCTTACTGTGCATTGTGAGTATGCAAAATCCTAAAATTATTATAGTCAACTGTATGTATCTATGGGGTAATATTTTGTTATTGGCTAATATTTTGTGCCATGGCCATTACAAAGGTCATATAGAACTTTTATTGCAGATCTTTGTAATTCAACAAATTATTCTGGATTTTATTATAATCCTCAAATATCATTAGTACTTGGTACCAAGAGATCTGTGCCTGGGGATCAAAGTCAGTTTTTTTATTGTAATTCTTCAGATTGTAGTAAAATTTTATTAGTAACTTTTGTGAAATAATTATTGCGTGCATCGTTATTTAAGTTCTGTATGATTTTATTATGATTTAAGAAGAAAGTGATGTGATTTTTAGTTATAAGTAACACAATTATTTCCCACTGAAGTTGAAGATGGTATTGTTTGTACGCTCGTAGGGTTTTTGAATTGTTGATATTGTAGTATCAATTAAGTAATACCATCCTTGAATGTTGTTCATTTAGTGAGTAAAATTGACAATATCATGTGCAGGTATTTCGCGCCTCGTAAAATGAACAATTGACGGCCGCAGATGTCGAATTGACCAACAAATAGCACATTAATAGCAAAGACATTTAGTTGCGCGTTAAGGTGAAATGGTAGCCAAACAGATATTTTGACTCAACGGAATATTCATTTTAAGACAGTAAATACAACAAAATATTACTTTCTTTTTATTGATAATCATACTTGGATATATTAGTTAGTAAATTATGGGACTAGAAACACGATTGACTTAATTTGGCTCGATACAAACAAATCACAAAGATGCTGCAAAATCTTCATTTTTAGTACGTTATTCTGATCGAAAAGCAGTTTTAATAGATAGTGGTTAAAGTTATGCTGATTAATTTATAAATACCGTATTCCCTATTAAATACACTAGTAAATTATGGATTTACTTTTCTGGGTGAGAGTCTATTTTATTTTTAAAATAACAATATCCAATGAAATTGAGCGCGGGCCGACCATACCGCCGATCTCGCCTCTCGTCAGTCAGCCGCAGCGCGTCGTGGAGAGGGAAAGAGACGACGAATCTATGATACCACTTCGCCTTAACCCTCTGTCGCCTGTCCTCATACCACCATTAAACCTATAAATCATCTTCCAGGCGTTCGTTTTACGTGGCGCACACCACCTACCTATAAGAGTATATTATAAGCAAACTGAGAGATCTCAGTTAGCTCATAATATTTTGATTGGTGTCGTGTCAACCCTAACAACAATAGGAATAGTACGGCACCTATAATTTTGATGAATAATGTACGATGATAATGTATGATCATGTCGCTTATTCTAAAATGTATCTCAACAACTTTATAACATAGTCAATTACATTTCCATGTTTGAAAAACTTGCTGTAAATAAATTACATTACGTCAATAAAAGCCTGTTTTTTATTGAGTTTCAGAAATAAGGTTTATTGAAACAACAATGCTAAGTACAACTTTTATTTACATCTATAGTTTTCGTATCTAATAATAAACCAAATCTAAAACACTGACGACAATAATACATGGAAAAAAATGGTAATTGCAAAGAAGTCATTATCAGCAAATACTTATAAAATGTTATTGTCATAAAAACATGGGGTTAAAATCTTATATTATTTAGCAAAAACATTGGATTCCAAATTGTTTGTGTCATTTCAAACGATAATAGAAAAATACTTAGAATAAAACAATGTTAGTCTTTTTTGTAAAGAACGGGCGAACTATTTTTTTCTGCCAACAAATAGTTTTATAGGTATTGTTAAAATAAATTACATTTTATTTCGATATGTCTTAGCTAAAATAATTAATAACTTTTTATTATTATTTATTAATATTATAAGTACAATACTACGACGTATTAAAAAAATCGTCAAATGTACTTTCTATTCACTACATATTTTAAAATGAGATAATTATACACCACTATGCTTTAATACCAGCATGACTAGGACACAATACAACGTTAAAATGCTATTCTTAACTGTTAACTATTACGAACATTATTCTTTGGCTTAGGATTATTCTGAGACATTTACTTAGGACATGTATAAAAGTTATGCTTTGTATAAATTTAGTGGAATGTGAAGTTGAGCCACATATTGTGTCGCCTATAAATGCCAAACAATAAATATATGAATTCTTACACAAGAGAGGAGAAGAAAACTATCAAAGATCCATTTGGAAATCTGATAGCAAGATTAGGCTTTATATTTCAGTGAAATAAAAAAACAGTGGATCTTACACTGATAGGATAATTATGATCGTTTGCCCCTAAGTTAAAAAGATGAATCAAGAAGTTTGAGTAGGTACCTATCAAAATATCTGTCTCTTTGACATACATAAAGCTTCTTGCTTCTATTCGTCACGTCGTTATTCGACGTCTTTTGGGCATATCACGGCTCTAGCAGCTGTTTAAAGTTTGACCGTTTTTTTTGTACGTATGTGATTTTGTAAGTGCGAATGCCAGTGTAACGCTAAACTAAAAGTATTTGTACAGTCACCGTCATAAGTTGATGGCTTTTCTGAATTTCATCATTGGGTCGAACATTGTCTTATTACTATCATGATTTAGAAGTAAGATCGAGTTTTTACTTCTCAATCAGTTGAGAAAAATACCTACATGAAATAATGTTAGTTTCATACTTTGATATAGATGGGAAGACTAGTAGCGATAGCAAGTCAATAAATGAGTCGTTGCTCGTTGATAAATAAATCTCACTGCTATCGAATGTCATGTCGAATAAGCTGTCAAAATGCATTATTATTAGATTTTTTATATATTCTGACAAAGGGTCAGTCGCCGCGCCGCCGATGTAGTCGCCGTCGTGTTTTTTAGGTATATTCTGGGGCATTATTTTCTATGACAAGAGATTCCTTTCCCCAAACCGTGTGATGTCACAACGTGATCTTGCGCATTATTCTGTACGACATAAGAGACTTCGCTCAAACCGTGTGACGTAACAACGTGATCTAAACGCAAACGCGATTGGAGGTCATACCGAATATCTCTCCTGAATTCCTGAAGGGTCGGACGCGAATCGACTGGCAAAGCTGCTTAGGCCGTGTTCAGTTGCAGTAGTGTTCCTCGGTAGTGAGCCGGCACAGCTGGCAGTCGACGCGGCAGCACCAGTGGTAGCGGCAGTGGCAGCGCTCGAGCCGACTGGACCGCACGGCGCTGCGGCCGCGACCGCAGCACAGCCGCGCGCACCCACCCGGCGCGCTGCCCAGGCTCGCGTTGCATCTCCTTGTAATGAAGGATAAACGTTTGTATATCAGCTATTCTGTGCTATCAGGTAAGTACTCCATCAAGACGGGGTACGAAGTGGTATCCAAGTCAGTTAAAGGGATTTCAATGCAACTTATTTCTTTTAAAAATAAAATAATATTTTTTTTCAGACATGTAAGCCCATAACAAAATTTAGTATTTGTCAAGGTACCTACAAAAGAACATAAAGTTTATTAGAATAAATCTGACAAACCAACAAAACTGACTTACCTACTTCTAGAAAAACTTGCTCTCTCTAGTCCCGTAACTTGCGAGTATAGATTGCAGATACCAACCTCCCTAATAGCTAGTTCGCACTGGTCGAGTATGTCGAGTAGCACCTCCCACCACGCGTCACTGGTTGGCCGATAACACCAAAATACCCTGGTGGGAGGTGCTACTCGACCAGTGCGAACCAGGTATGTGTCCATCGCTCTAGAACAGAATAGAAGTAACGTATACCTGCCGTGTGTCCCGAGCGAGCCAGCCGCATGATCCGGCTCGCAGTAGTCCGGACTGGGCGTGACGTATCTCAGCCGCGGCTTGGCTCTGCGCGCGCGCCGCCGCGGTCGCAGCAGCGCCGCGCGGGTCGCCTCGGCGGCGAGCGCGGCCGCCACGCGCGCGAGCGGAGGCAGCGAGCGCCAACACGTGCGGACGGAACAAGAGCCGGACACGCCGTGGCAGGTGCATTTAGTACGCATGCCGATCGATACAGCCTGTATAACATTTACAAACTGTCAAACAGCCTATCGATCTACAGGATACATAGGTTTCATTTCGGGGTATGGGCCCAGGAACTTCACGATATACCGATATTACCATTCCACCTCAGGACTAGTAGACGCACAGCCGGGTATCATCCATATCTGGTTAGTATACCACCTATTCGCACTAAGCATTTGCTTTTTTAAGTATTATAACGTATTTTAATCATGAAATCTATCGTTTTATAATCTTCGGTGTTCATATATCATTGAAGTAGTAAACACCTGACTCGAGACAACGATGAACTATTTCGAAATCCTGAAAAAGTTAGTAAACTTCTGAATCTGACTGTACCTTTCGTCCAAATCGTCCGTTGATCAAATTAGCAGAAGCGATAAGTGGTCGCAGTTTTTCAAGTCTCGTCTGTAGATCCACTTGTGGGTCGAAGCGCGGGTCGTCTGCCGCCATGCGATACTCGATGTTACGGTATCGCGAGCCTCTATCTTCATAATCGTATCTGATAAGCAAAGGGTATATTGTAAGTTCAAAAGTATTAGTATATTCCTGGCTAGATGCCAATGACCCGCTGCCAACGAGTCCGTCTTACCTCGATCTTGATCTAAATCGTTTCCTTGTCGGCCTGCCCCGTCGCGGCGACCGGGGTAAGCGTTTTCGTCCACGTCGTCCCTTCCTGCCTTTTTTGGGTGGTAGAGTTACGTTCGCCGGCGGCGCCGCCGGTTGGTCGTCCACGAGTATCACGACTGGTGGAACTGTCGTAGGCTCCATTGTCACGGTGGTTGTAGGTTGTTCCGTAGTTGTCGTTTCTATTTCTAGAAAGTCTTCGATCTTGCCATCACGTACGTCTATTTCATGCGCGTCTAGGAACTGCTTTGCAAATCTAAAACATAACAAATTAGTAGGATAAATAAAGTAGAATACTCAGCGGGTAGGTAAATCTGACCTGTCTCTTGTTTACCCTACATAAATAGGTTCCGTAGTTAGGAATACGAGAGCCGATATAACCACAGAATCACCTACAAGGCCTGTTAGTTCCACCGTGTTCCAGCTGTGAGATGACCGTCGCTATACTTAGTACTATCAACTTGTAACAGATAAAAATAAATAAATGAATAAATAGTGCTGGACAATCCACACAGCACCATCTAGCCCCAAAGTAAGATACTCCAAGCTTGTTTTATGGGTATTAGATAACTAATATATTTAATACATTATATACTTACATAGATAGATATTTTTTATTATACATAGATGACACCCAGACCACGGAACAAATTTCTGCAGATCGTACACAAATTTGTTCCGAGGCGGAAATCGAACTCGCAACCTCTGCGTCGCAGGCGGACTCTAACCCGCTGCGCCACAGAGGTCGTCATTATACATAGTTACTGTTTATAAACATTCATCATCAACTTATTTCTGCCCGTGTGCACCCACTGCTGAGTATAGGCCTCATTTTTAATACGGCACTCTTTCCGGTCCCTTGCGAGTCTCATCCATTTCCAGCACTTACCAACAGCCGGGTGGTCTTATGTTTTTTTTAAGCCAAAGCTGGCAGACGAGCTTACGGGCCACCTGATGTAAGTGGCCACCGTCTCCCATCTGCAACACCGGGGTGTTGCTGATGCGCTGCCGGCCTTTTAAGAGGTGATAAGCCCGCCTTTTCTATACACATTATGCTGGAGACAAACAGCTTGCATAAGATCGATGGCGTCTCACCTCTCCGCCCACTGGTAATTGTCCCCACAGCCTCCCCACTTGAACCTGGCGTGTGGTTCGGCCGGCGTGACGTGTGCTTGTCGCGGCGGGCGCGGCGGGGCGCGGGGCGGGGCGGCGCACGAGCACGCGGCCAGCGCGCCGGCGGCGCATGCGCGGGCGACCGACCACGCGAGGGCAGCCGCTGACATCGCATACACGTATGCTTGCTCCCTGGTGCCTGGATGACAAATTACTCGTAGCAACATAAGATTACAACTCAATAATAATAATAATAATTTATTTCAGACTTGGTCCATAGATGTTAGTAACGAGATAAAACTTATAAAATAGTGTTAGTTACGATTATTATAAATAAAAATATCAATTTAGCGCTATAGCAATAGCCTATTGTTTTTTGACGAAAAAATAGGCTGAATCAAAGCAACAGTGGAGTACAGCAGCAGTTAGTGGAGTAAGTGTTATTAATTAATGGTAAATATACTACACGCTATCGTATTGGGAGCTCCTGTAAGGATAGATTGCTGATTAGAAGTAATAAATAAAATAAATAAAAAACCTCATAGAGAGAAGAGATTGATGAAGATGGGTCCGAAGAACTGCGATCGGAAACGTTCATCGATACAATTAACTTACGGAAACTATCTATTAGAGGACTTATCTGATAGTTAAACGAGCTTTTATTACCATCACCCTATTATCAGACTTTCATTCGTATTCAATTCAGAAACAAAGTCAAAGTTATGTAATAGTTTTTAAGTATTTTTTTTATAATTAATTTGTAACGAGTTTCGTCAAAACAGAAGAAAGTCGGTGAGTAAAACAGCTTGTAAAAAAGTGCAGTGTTAGATATTTTTACAGAACCCAAGTTTTTGTTTAATCTCTTACTTTTTAGCTCTTTTTCTCTTATTTTTTAGTACTTGTACCTACCATAGACTTACTTGTACCAACTGCTGGTTAGTCAGATTCATTCTGATGAAAAATTGCGATTCCAAAATAAAGTTCCAAAATACCTTTTTACGGTTGAGTTTACTCGGTCTAAGCGTTCGAGGAACGCAGACAGCGGAAGAGCTAAACATTCCTTGCAGTGCGTGTAATGTGGTTGTATATGTGTCGTAACGGAATCAAGCTCCGTGCATTTACGTCGTTCAGAAATGGAATTGTGGTGGAATGAATTCGTTTAAAATTCCAGCAGGTAAGTACCAACTACCAACATACTTGATCATTCGAAGTGTTCCGGTCGTATTACCAAAACCCAGTTTTACTCGTAGTGCATGAAATAATTCCTGCGAGCTGATTGCCTGGCTCTTGAACTGGGATTACGAGTTTGATGTTCGGATTCAAATAGGTAGAGCACTTTTAGCTTTCCGGTATTTCACTGCATTTCTACTTTAGGTAGGTACATCCAAATGGTCAATATTTAGGTTTATCAGGGTTACTAGTAGCGCCCTGCGGTTTCACCCGCGTAGTTTTAAATCCCGGTATTAACACGGGATAAAAAGTAGCCTATGTGTTATTCCAGATATATATTTCTGTGCCAATTTTCACCAAGATCCGTTCAGCCGTTCTGGAGTTATAGAGTAACAAACGTCCATCCATACTTACAAACTTTCGCATTTATAATATTAGTAGGATTATTAGGATTTACCACTAAATGTTTCAAGAACCTACATACCAACATCCTATGGACCTAACAAATTATACAGGGTGTCCGGAAGGTCGATGCAAAGCCGTGAGGGCGGGGTAGGTCACCTAGTTACGCATCTTTTCAGGCTAGATTACCTTAGTCCAATGTCGTCGAATTCCAAGTTATCACTCTGGGAGCTGTAGACCTCGCGAGCATACTAAAAGTGAGCTATTTGAGGAATGTAATGTGCAAGTGCATTTTCCGTTTTGTGATTTTTTTGATCTTTTTGATTTTTTTTGTATCATCTTGAGTAGAATGAGGTCCTCTGTGTTTCTCTCAAATTTGATTGAAAACCATCGATTGTTTGATGAGCTATCCTGTTCATCATGCTGAAGATCCTTTTCAGATCTTCGCCAAACTTTTATGAGACCAACTTATAGTTACTACCTTTCAAATAAAAAAAGAATTATCGAAATCGGATCTCATTTGGTGGAGATATCCAGTATATCAAATAGCCCCCTTTTTGCCCTTTTTTTGGGGGAAGTACCCCTCCAATCCAGATCGGTTGAAAAATGCGACCTGTAGAGGAGAACAGACAGACATCCGGACAAACGCATTTTTGGCCAATGTGGAAACTAAGACGCTTCGCTCGCTCGGTCAATAATATCCATGATTTTTGGAAAAAATTACCAAAATCATATGCTTACTCGTTCATAGTGTTCAAACAGACAGTTACTAATACCTAACAATTTGTTTGTGTCCAAGCATGACGGTATTCAATCGATAAACACCAAAACAATCATCTGTATTCACATAACTGCCTAAATGGGAGGTGTTTAATAATGAAAAAAAATAAAAAAACTAAGGTAACCTAGCCTGAATAGATGAGTAACGAGGTGACCTACCCCCCCCCCCCCCCCACGGCTTTGCATCGACCTTCCGGACACCCTGTATGCGGATCAGAGAGGTAGGTATAGTTCGAATATACCATTACCTAAATACAATGTTATATGCCTAAGATGCCACAAAGATCTTCGTTGGCTTCGCTTACCTACATTTGCTCACTAAACGTGATCATCAATATAGTAGCTAGTAGCACCACCATTCATCTTTTGCAAACCTTGCTGGATATAAAGACGTACAGAAGTACATACCAACAAAAAGTAACCCTTGCAAAAAATCAACGATGCATGCATTACATTCATAGAAACGTACTACGGTAATCTTTTTAATTACAATCTCATCGCGATAGAGCCCGCACGCGTCCTGCGCTGGCTAAACAATGGCATCCGTCGCGCTTATCGCTCGACACATCGTCAGCGCGTCACTGCGCGCTTAGGCTGCATTTACGTAGAGAGCCGGTTGCCACGCAAGGCCCTAGTTAAAGCTCCCACGGGCTATAGTTTTTGCAGATTGCTTTGAGGTGTGTTCTCGTTTCCTCAATTTCTTGCCTTGTAGCTTTGAAAACGCAAAGCTTGAGATTTTTTGACTTTGACTTTGAAATTGAGAATTAGCATGATAAAATACAGTGATTTGCCAATATTTCGTTAGCCTTAATCCTCTCTGCGTGGGCCCCTAAATTATAGTTTCTTCATGCTGTTGACATTAACATTTTGTCATGTTAACATTTTGTCGGAACCCGGCTTTCTAGATGC
The DNA here is from genome assembly GCA_963576535.1 of Plemyria rubiginata. Taxonomy (NCBI): domain Eukaryota; kingdom Metazoa; phylum Arthropoda; class Insecta; order Lepidoptera; family Geometridae; genus Plemyria; species Plemyria rubiginata. The sequence goes on along the minus strand of OY754908.1, from coordinate 5,984,067 downwards.
ACACCGCTCAGTTATCTGAATGAAGCGCCACGGAGCCTCAGCTCCATTCCTCTGCGCCTGGCTTGATTCATGCGTGTAATTAAATCTTTTGTTCGTATTAGGTAGGTCGGTACTGGACCCTTGAATCCTTGCTGATTCAAAGCCCCCTTACTGATAGCCTTTCGTTTTATCGGAAACCAGATCACATCAATAAAGATTTAGAAATTGATTCATCGGTTGGTTGAAGCTAAATGTCTTTATAATGATTTTATTAGATAAGGAATAGGTCCTATAACTGACTGAAAAGCTCTACTGGTCATATTGCCCTAATAAAAGCCGCTCGCAACATCAAGGGCATAATAGGTGTTAATAATATAGGTGTTAATAACATAATAGGTTGATCGAAGGTAGACATAATCATTAGATATAATAACCTCAATATACCTACCTAATCTACCCACAAAAGCTTCACGTATACCTAACTACGTACCTACCCAACTTTTACTAATTATATTGAATCCAAGACGAGAAAAGGAAACCTCTTGGGACGAAATGTGTAATTATGAGGTTACATAAAATTAGACAGGCACTTACTTAAGCAGGCTCTTTCGGGTTTCATGAAAAGTTATACCAAGCCCGACACTGTTACTCGCTCTTTAAAACTTTGAATTAAATGTATCAAGCCTAACGGTTTTTGTACGTTGTCAATTAATTTCCTAAAGTGGGTAGACGTTCTTCGAAACAGTGACTAAAAACAATGGCTCCTATTTCGCAGTCGGCTGTCGGCATCCGGCCGGCACTCGCTGCCAACTACACAATGTCGCCGACCAAACTAAAGCTAGAAAAACTTCCCATTGTTTGTCTTCTTTTCTAACTTTTACTTGTTTTTCAACGTCTCTCGTAGGACACTGATTGTGAGCGAGTGGTGCGGAAAAGAAGGCTTTGTTCATGCCCTTATCGGTAGTAAAAGTTCTTTTTATGTAGGTATCCGCGGAAACTGTTCCTTTCCGAGAATTACGAATTTTATAAACGACTAAGTTTTCGTTGTTATGTTCGATAGCAGAAGTTTTTTCCCAGATCAATAGCAAAGAGCAGTCACGTCATGATAGTCACGACTGTAATGAAGGACGGGCCTACTGAACGGTTCCGTGCCGGCGGAGGCATCGACATCGCGTGACGTCTTCGGTTATTTAATAAGGTTCGTTCCATCGATGCCGACATTTTACGCTTTTTACTCGTTACAGCGCAATAAATGATCGAACAATGGGGGTTTATAAAGCAATTTGGAAGGAATGGAACAATAGGATAATTTAAAAATTAATTGCCCGAGAAGCGATAAATAGTATGTGGATGTGTCACGTAAATAAAAAGAATGGTCGATGCGGAACGGGCCCGCTTCGGATGTTGTTGGAAGAAAGGGCTCTGCCGTTCCGCTGGTCGCGCCCGCACAATGCACTGGATTTTAAAAGAGGTGCCGAAGCTGGCTTGTCTTATCTCTCATTATAATATATTGTCGTTGGTTATACCAGGCAGTATGGAGGTCATCTACCTAGTAACTAACACATGGTGAAAAGTCATATGTGGAGTACCTACTGTAAGTGTGGGATGGTACTCCAGTTCGTATCCCCATTTTTTCTTATTTGATTGCTATGGCATGCCTTCCAAATGTTATTCTCATTACGCATTCAGACTATACCAAATATATTTTATGTCCGTGAACATAGCAGAGCATTGTCGTAAAGGGCTCGTTCGGGGAAGTAATACCAACATGCCTTTTTCTCTCGCCAAGCAGGGTTGCTGTGTTTTGTTTAGAGTGGTTGACGGTGTAAGCTCAAGTTGATGGACGCAGGGCAGTGCATCGTAGGACAAGTTCCTATCATGCGTGACTTACGAGGTAATACTTTGTTATAGGTGATGGTTACCATTTAACATCAGGTGATCCATCTGCTTGTTCCATCAACTGGTTGTATAAAAAAAATTAATTGTTATGGCATGCCTTCCAAATGTTATTTCCATTACGCATCCAGACCATAATATAACAGGTATATTTTCAGCTTTATTACACAATTTTCCGCAGTGCTAATTCATGACCGTTTTACTCGGAGCTAGTTTCCAACAACGAAAGTGAGACGGCACGTCTTTTGCAACTCTAGTAAAGTACCTACCTCATATGAGTAATTCACATATAAAATCGTTGACATACCTATATTTATGAACTTGCACTTGATAACGCAACTGATCATTTTGGTCAATCTGACCGCGCGGAGTCGCGTTATCGCTATGCGTGGCTATGCCCCTCCTAATCTTACCCGTGAGTAAATCCGGCGTGAACTTGGGAGCCAGTTCGACGGAGGAGCAGTTCCAGCGGTCGCCGGCGTGCGCGGCGAGGCAGGCGGCGCGCGCCAGCCTCGCGGCCGCGGCCACGTGCGCCATGGCCCCGGGCTGGCGGCGGCACGCGCGCGCCTGCCCGCTCCATAGCGCGCCCGCGCGACGCGCCTCCGCGCAATCACTCTCCGTCCAGTTCCCCTCGCTCTCAGACAACGCTCTGTAACAAACAATCTAGCTGTACAATCACACTATCCCATCTCATATCGCGTACCATCCCATCCCATACCCGCATCCCATCCCATATCGCATACCATCCCACATGGCATCCCATCCCATCCCATCGCATTCCATTCCATCCCATTTCCCATCCCCTCCCATCCGATCCCATCCCATCCCAAACTACGCTGCTAGTAAATTAAATAAATAAATATTGGTAGAGATTCCACACTGCACTATATCGTCCCAAACTAAGACAAAGCTTGGGATATGGTAACTAGATAGCTGATATACTACTCATATCCTTTTTTATTTTATTTTATACAATGCACACCAATTACCTTAATAAACGCGATCCTATCGTTTACAGTTTGAGAAACCACTGAAATCTTAACCCGGTTGGCTTCGTAACTTGAATGTATTTACCTAATATTACGTTTATGGGGGTCGCTTTGTGGCCGGAACGTGAATTACCGATGTGGTCACTAACTAATAAATGACAGTGTTTTACTTAATATCTTCTTGTTCGTGCGTTTGGCTACCTATTAGAGCACCTAAGTTAAAAACTAAAATAAAACACAATTATACGTGTGACATTTATTTTTAATTGAGTACGATCTTAAATTAATTATCATTAATCGTTTAAATATCGCTAATTATCAACGAGCAACCAACCATCAACCATGTGTATAAAAAATAGAATGCAACAACAATGAACACACCTAAGAGGTTAATTAAGCTTGTACGGTGCTTAATTATGGAAGAAATCGACTTCTAATTAAAGTAGGTAATATATTATTATGGAAGGACTATCTTATTTAGTCCCCCTAAACGGTGTATGTTCCGAAGCACTGGTTGATTGAGTCTTCGAGCCGTCCGGTCGTCTCGCGGACTCCGGTCGCTGGCCCCGTTGGAAAGCTTCACACATTTCGTACAAGTAATTGGGAAGGAAATCCGTAGTTTCGCCGTCTCTACGGCGTAGCAGCCGGTAGGCGTCGCGTAGCGTAGGCTTCGGCGTGAGGCGTAGCTCGAGCTCTACGGCCGTAGTGAAGTGAGCGGCCAGTGAATACACGATCTCCAAGTCCGAAGGGGGCGGGGCTAAGTGCCGGTAGTTGGACACCTTGTGCAGGAAATACTCGGACATGCTCATCCGCGAACTGACCTCGTCGTATTTCCCCAGCTTCAAGTCATAAAGGACCGACTTCTGACGATCCGGCCCCCAAAACTCTTGTTCGAATGCGATGTAAAATCCCTCGACGTTTTTGAATTCGCTTCTGAAGCATCGCGCCCACATCAGCGGGACTCCTTCTAAACAGGATATAATGAATGGGAGCTGCTTCTCTTCGACCATATTCAACTCGGAAATGTAATATTTTATACTCTCTATAAAATCCATGGGATGCGTGTCTCCGTTGTCATCGTAATGAGGTCGCTTGTTAATGGAGGCGATTATCCACTCGCTCAGGTTTTCTGTCGATAATTGTATGGACGGTTTGCGAGAACGGACGCTTCTTTCGTCATCGATTTCGACAATTCTTGGTGTATCGTCATACCGTGACACGGACGGCTTTTCGAGCCCCCCATCGGTTTTACCCAAATTAGGGAGTGACATGTGACTGCGTAGCCTCGACGATGGCATGTCGCGGTAGATATCCTCCTGGCTGGAAGAGAATCGAACGCCGAGTCCCAGCGATGACGGCTTGTATCTGCTGCCGTAAATACTTGACTCAGGCAACCTTGGGCTTTCTTTCGCCTTCTCGTTTTTGGGCATTGATAACTTATCGACCATCTCAGAAAGATTTGTAACGGAAGACCTGATTTGACGCAAGTCGACGAACAAACTCATTGTTTGCAGAGTGTAACGGATTATATTTTGGTTTTGTGCTAAACAAGGGTCATTTTTTGGCTGGTTTCTTGCTGTTGTCGTTGCTGGAAACATGATGATATAATATTTTATTATTATTTCTGCAAACATGTTAAAGTATCTTATAGTGTAAAAAGCCAAAGCAAAAAAATGTGTGTTTTCACAAATTCTCCCAATCTGTAGATTAATAAAACCATGCCAGTTCGTAAAAAAAATCAGCGTGACGTTATAAAAATCATAAATTAAAATAAAGTATATAATAAAACAAAATTTAAAGAGAAAACAAAGACCTAAGTGCAAGTTAAAAGTGAAATAATAATCAAAGTAAGCTTTCGTAGAGTTTGGCGTAGCAATGCGTGCGTAGCAAGTTCGTAGCGAGGCCTTACGTGCGGCGGCTACGGGCGAGCACTGTGTACTGTTATGTACTACCCAGCACGACCTACCGCTTTGCTGCCGCGGCCGTGCCGTGCCGGTACTTACGGTATTTAGGGTTCCGTACTCAAAGGATAAATCGGGAACCTATTGCTAAGGCTCCTCTGTCTGTCTGTCACCATCAGTTTGTATGTCATGATCATGAACCGTGGTAGCTAGACCAAGGAATTTGAATGTCTTTATTCAAATTCCTTGAGCTAGACAGTTGAAATTTACACAAATAATGTATTTCTGTTGGAGCTATACTAAAAAACAAAATAAAATAAAATAGGGGGGTTCCCATACAACAAATTGTTTTGCCGTTTTTATAACGGAGCCCTTCGCCCGACTCGCACTTGGACGGTTCTTTTATATTTCTACATATTTTGCGTTCTGACAACTGGGTTAGAATACAAGTAATATTCAATTTCATTGACGTTGGTTGTGCCTGCCAAGGACACGCGTTGCCGATGGCACCGTTACCGATATTATAAGCAAGGGGAGGGAAGGGCGCTTTCTGCGAATATTGTTTTATGAATGTTATTGTGATCGCACACTAAACAATTTGTCACGATCACATGTGCGTGCCTGGTAATTATAACAGATACATACTTGTCTAGTAAGAATAAATGTTAAATTATATACTTGTATGAACCATAATTGCCTATGATTTTATCTCGCTATAAAGTAAGACTATTTCAATATACTGACTATTTCAAAATGTGGTTATATGACAAATGTAATGTTTGGACGTACTAACCCCCATACCCCCATAGACGTCCTCAAAAGAATCTAGATGTTAGTACTTGGTACTAAGAGATCTGAGGGGATATCTACCGTCCCTGGGGATCTAAGTCGTGAAGCTGTTACAGTTTTTTCAGAAAAGTTCGAAATTAGTCACCCATTACAGCTAAGAGCACATTCACAAAATCATTACAAAGCTACAATTTCTTGTTAGTCCCAATTAAATAAGTCAAGATTAATTGGCAGCAAGTTATGAAGCCATAGCTCATTATTGATGCATTAGTTCCGCGACAGCACTCGGTCGCGCATATTTTTGCAACCGCCGACGATAAATAACCAGCTATCCTTCCTTCGCGAACTCACGGCGACAGCCCATTGTACAAACTATTTTTAGGTGCAGTTATATTAGATACTAGCAGCATTGTACCTTCCTACTTCCTTACGACTGTTTTGACTTAGATAATATTGCTTCGTTATGGAAATCCTGATACTGTCTAGCTCGATTCGGCCGGTTTGAAATTAATATTTAAACTTTATAAACTTTACTTTTCGATGATTCGATGTCACGCAAAGACATACACTGCTCGCTTTTATGTCTTTGTAGTAAGCGTCATTTTTCTTTGGCTTTTTGTAAAGTATTAGTATGTTATAGGATAAGTATAAAAAAATAACAGGCCTTGATAAATTAAAGCTATTTTATGTAGCGTATATTTATCACAGACACCAGCAGACACCTGTAATTACTCCGTTGGAAAAGCGCACACGCGACGTCACTCATTCCACCTGGCTAGCGAAAAGGGAAATTACAAGAGGCGGTCGCTTACTTCATTCAGATACCTAACTAACCAGTGGACGCATAACTTCTCTATCATCAGCTGTTTGTTCGATTAGGATAAGTAAGCAAAGCTAGCTTCAGATTACTCCTGACTCAGCTTCAAAGGTTCATAGGACCGGTTTATTTGGTAGCTAGCTCTAATTATTATTCAAATCTGTTATTTGTGTAGTACGTAGTACTGACTATGCTTTAAAGGCCCGCTGGCATAAATTATCTGATTTAATTGTATTTAGCAAAACATGGTTATTAGACATGATGGTTATACACGGACAAGAGGATTCTTTATGGGTTCAGTATTAGGACCTATAGAAGGTAACTAATGTTTAAGTCATTTGTTTAAGTAATAAGCATCCCTACTAGTTAGTCTGTGGACGTAATACATCGGCTATCAATCGAAAATTAATAAGCTATAGCTAGCTTGCTTGATAAGATGTGACAATTATTTTACACGTATCACTACGCATAACTAATACACATTTTAGAAACATTTCAGGTATAGAAACAGGTTTTCCCGAATAGAAGTTTGACGGGAGGGGGTGGATTATCAATTAAATATTTATACAGATCAATGTCAAGATAGGCGTTACCAATACGACACGTATTCTAAGCACCATTTGAGCATTGAGCGCTCTAAAATCCGGACATCAGGCACATCAAGAAAAGTCTTGAGTAAGTGCGGCGGTTTCTGTAAATTGTACATAAAATGAAAGTTCATGGATGTTGTTCGTGCTTGAGAATTATTCAGATTTAAAGAAAAGCAATCCTGGTGCGCTAGCTGGCTAACACAATGAGCACCCTGCGTAGATCCGCAAGCATATACCGCCATTGAGTCCGGACATCGAGTCATGGTGCTACGAGCACAAAGCTTCCGTAGCAAGCTCCATTATGGTTAATTCATGTGGAATGTAATTGTTCCGTAGGCGACCCGGTGCTCGGGACATTATCGCATTCGTCACGCCGCGCACGTGTACGTTTGATCTAATAAAATAATTCCCGTATCAAATTTTACGCGCCTATCGCGATCTACTAGACAAAGAGCCGAACCGAGGGGCAAAGGGATTCGCTTTGTCATAACTGGTCCTCTGCACAAAGGACCACCCAACTTTTGTACGTTTCTTTGTGCGGTAACGTATAGATAAAACGGACCGTCAAGTTTCAATGTATTGAGTATTTGAGTCCTATTTTTTAAAATAAGACCGTATTGTAGCATCGCGCACTGTAACATAGCGTATAGGGTCACATTGTTAAAAATGTCTACCCTTCTAATGTAAGTTAAACCAACTTACCAAATGTATTTTTTATCAAATGCATTGAATTAAGTAAAAGTATATTTACAGCGAATTTGTTATTCACACCAAGAAGCAACACGCCACCAAAAGAAACGGCAAATTGATAGCATCGTTATGACTTTAAAAAATCGTCTATAAAAGGCAGCTCATAGCAAAAACGGAGGTTTTACAGCTGGCGCGGTGCACCGGCGCTGATTCTACTTTAATGATGATTAAATGCTGTATGATTGTCGTGGCTTGCGTGTCCACGCCCCTACCAACGGCCTGCACCGCCGAAACCGGGGGAGCTGTAAAAACTTTGGCGGATATATACGTAACTGTCATGTAGAGGTTTGCATTTTGCATTTTTATGGCCGCTATGGGTTGTTCGTACTGTGAATTGTAAGTTGGAAGTTAGTGTCTACTATCTAACCGGATGAGGATGTTACATAGGTACTATAGAAAAGTTAATCATAATGTAAAAAGCTTAATTAAAAAAGGAACCCCATGTTTTAATTAAAACCAAGATGAAAGTGAAATATGTTATTAGAATAACAAAAAAACTCGGAAAAACTGAAAAAAAATTTCATTAGCCTTCTAAACCCTGAATTGCTCGCGCCTTCAGACATATCTTTTCCGAACTTGGCAGGTATACCGCCGTGTGTCTAGATTTGGATTTACAGCCTTGATAGCCAATTAAAAGCTGCAGGAAAGAAGTTGACAAATCATTCTCAAACCCACATTGCACAAATTTCTAGTCAACTGGCAATTGGCTGTATTACCGAAAGAAATCTCAATTTGTTACAATCAGCAGCAGGGGGCAGCCTCCCGTCTCGGGTCGCTTTAAGCCATCCCGCTACATTACACACGGGACAATGATACTCTAATTATGAACCATTTGACACACTCGTATGAATGGTGGGCTTTTATTTCCATCATTAATCAAAATACACAAGAATTCACTACACTGGTTTGACTTCCAATAGACAATTACAGTGCCGCATCTATAGTTATCTCACGTTCAAGCATAACAATATAATATTAAATTTATATGAGATATGCCTCGTACGTTCAACCTTTTTGCCTTAAAACGGTTAGGTAGGTATCTAATACCCGTAGATATTGGAACAACTAGGTACTTATCTTTGTTATAGCGGTTTGAATGCTGAACACGCACTGACAAATCCCATTACAGATTTAATGTGGGGTAATATGCATCAAGGAAGCTCTATTAATTGAAACAAATGTTAGGATTACTCAACGAATTGTCCAATACAAGAGCGATTTGTCCAAGTCGACGCTTAAAGGAGAAGTTGTTACATTTTATTGTTATTAATTTGGTTCAAGTAAAGAAGGAGTTGCTTAATATGAAGAGCTAGGATTTAGTTGTTATTTATCATTCAGGGAATATTTTTGAAAAGTAAAACCATGGGTTGTGAGTTTGTCTCGTAGACTATTCTAAGCCCCTTCTTTGTGACAAAGTATATTTACTTATACTAAAGATAATATAGGTATACTGTAAGAATATTGAATACGGCTATCCAAAAATCAGCAAAAGTTTTGACCAGAACTTTTGACCAGAAATGCCACATGAGAGTTATTGCTTTTGCAGCTGCATTTATTTTGATGTTAAAATGAGGGGTTTCCCTATTTTGACCGAAGAAAGCTCTATAAATCTTGTCAATTTAATCCAACATAAAAGCAAAAATTCACATAGGACTGAGAAAAACTTTTTGTAATCTTTGCAAGTTCGCGCGAATGAAAGCCGGCGTTGAGTGCGGCGACGTGACTTATCTGTAAGAGTAAGTAGCTAGGTATGAAAAAATACTTGTAGATGAGTGTGAGGGGTTGGGATGAGGCAAAACGAGTAGACAGGCCCCTGAAAGCACCAAAAAAATAAAACAGTTTATTAAATTGAGCCCAAAACTATCCTGAGAAACATATATTATCTAATGCCCCTTGATTCCTTATGAACAGCGAGCGGCATGGCGAACTGAGATAGTCAACACAATAAACGATGACATAAAACTAACTAGCGAAATATAAAAATCTATATTTCGCATATACAGGGTGTCCCAAAAGGTTACGTAACTAGGAAGAGGGGTGATAGGGGTGGTCACAAGGGTCACCAGAAAAATAATAAAAAAAATCCCCTCTGGGTATAAAAAAAAATAAAAGGCATTTTTTAAAAAACTAAAAATTTTACTCCTTGCCTTTTTTTTATTTCAATTTGAAAAAGGGTTATTGACGATAACATAACAGCATTTTTTTTTAATATACCAATATTTGTAGGTCATCGGGAGCAAAATCACCCCACAAGGCGTAAAATTTTTAAGTTTTTAAAAAAATCCTTTTATTTTTTTTAATACCCAGAGGGGATTTTTTTTATTATTTTTCTGGTGACCCTTGTGACCACCCCTATCACCCCTCTTCCTAGTTACGTAACCTTTTGGGACACCCTGTATAGAAAACGCTTAGGTAAACACACATCTTAATCACCTGACCGCACAGCTCAGAACCATCAACTATCCCAAGAGGTTACGCAGACAGCACATCATGGAACTAGATGGGTTGACATGATGCCGAAGAAGAGGAGAAGCACATCATTCATTATTTAGTAACTTTAAAATGGCGTCGGGATCGACTGTTTGGAGGGCGGGCGGCGGAAAGTACGCGCGTGACTCAACGGCCAACACTCACACACTTTAGGACCGTTCTAAAAAATAATAATATCTAGGTACTCTGTGTCTGGATTACATTACACTACTAACTACACTTACCTACCAAACACAAACAAAAATTTAATTGTGATCGATGCAAGTTCTCCTACTCAAAAGTTTGCTTAGCCATAAAAGTTAAATAAAATTTATCTACTGGTTACGATATAGGTAAGTACCTACGTAATTTATTCTCGCCAATATTTTAACATCAATTTTCATTCATTTCGCAAAACCGTTGTTTAATGTTCTAGTGATATCCATTCCATCCAAAGGTTGTCTGGAAGAGATCGCTTTTAGCGATAAGACCGCCCATTGTACTTTACTAAACTTTGAACCTTATATTTGTTTTTAGTGTGTTATTATCCTTGTGGTGTGCAATAGAGTTTTCTATTCTATTCTATTCTACGTTTATAACACGTACCCTACATGTTCATTTATTTACTGAAATAACTCTACTTCTCCCATTCCCATCAAAGCGTGCGAATGATAGTCAGTCGATTCAGTCGAGCAAGACTTACGAAAATAAAAGTCACAGACCGACACGAGGAGGCATGACAGCGCAGCGCGAGGATGTCGGTAATTTATGAATTTGTCAAGACGAGCTGAAACATCGTCGTCGGCGTAAATAAAGAGCGCCGCTGCGCGGATAAATTTGTGTCAGATCAAATGAATCGTGGCCGAAGCGATTTGTTGCACTTATTGGCGCTCCGCCCTCCGAGCGAATAAGAACAATCCTTCCGACGATGTTGAAGAATGAACTCGTTTGTTCGTTTGCAAGATTAATGGCTGAAATGTCGGTGAGCACGAGGCTATATTGAGAATGCGATTGACGATAACCGAATTGAGAATGGCATTAAGTAGGTACCTATGTTCTTACACTTCACTGGGTAAAATGAATGGCCTTCAATCCACAAATGTACCTACTTAATACCTTCCTATATTAAAGCAGACAAAGTTATGAAGCTCGTGAAATACAATTCTTCATTGCAAGTTGCAAAGTTAGGGAACCACAAAGTTTAGCCCCTTGGAAGCCCTGCATCATATTAAATTAAGCTCTACCTGAAAGGAACAGTGGGAACTTCATTTATTTTTGCTCTTGGTATTTGTAGGCTTTCAAATTAATTTATGTTATCTTTTAGTGTTCTAGCAGCGGCGACGGATTTTAAATCTATCACGTATGGAATATCAACTACTGTAATGTAAATGTGACTCTGGCTACCCTCGTACCTAATCATCCTCAAGGAATCTTATTTAGTACCGTTAGTACTACTTAGTACCAAGAGATCTAAGGGTACCTATTCAACCTTGCCTGGGCATCAAAGTAAATAGGTACTGTTTCTGTTATGACGTAGGATATTAATAAATAAATAAATAATGTACTTACCGATTATGAGAATCACATGATAACTAAATGTACTCGGGTTCACTTCCACAAGACTAGTACAACATAACATTAATACCTACAATAGGTATTAGTATTAGAACCAAAACACGGGTAGGTAAGTACTTCCTTTAAGAAACACCTGCTGGCATAGTAAATAAAACAAGAAAGAATGTGCGTCCAACACACTGCAATAAAATAAATCTTTCCCAAAGTGGCTCGTATTTCACCTTCGTTCGCAGACGCAGGCATATCGCGGCTCCTTCTACGTCGCTGAAGGGGATTCAATAAAAATCACAATCGTAAAAACTAAGACGGCTGCCATATAAAAATACCTAAGAAAGCATTAAGAGCCGTCCCCTAATAATAGGTCCCGCCAGATGCACGGGACGGTCCGCCTGAAAAAGTCACGGTGGCAACTCGAGCGGAGGAAATTATTTTATTCGGTCTGCCACACACGGCCCTTGCTAACTCAGCGAAAACTGAAACCGCTCTCCACTCATGGGAATTACTTACACAAGAATATTTTTTACTCTTTAGTTGGGACGTGAATCTTATGAGACCGCATTAGTGCACGAAAGTAGAATGAGTAATTACCTATGTAGATATTAAACCTAACCTTTAGGGCGAATACAAGACCATAATTGACTGTTGCTCGCACGTTTTGACTTGTTGAAGGATAAATGCACTAAATCCATTTTCGAAAAATCGCAAACAACCATTTTGTTTGCAATCACATTACGCACACTTTAGTAAAAACAAGTTTACCTGCGCAAAAGTTAGCTTTACTAGTTTTAGTACTTAGGCAAACTTTTGAGTAGGAAAACATGCATCGATCAAAATGAAATTTTTATCAAACTATGTGCAATGTGATTGCACACAAAATGGTTGTTTGCGATTTCCCGAAATTGGGATTAGTGATTTTATATTGGGATTAAGTATCTTTCAAAATGACGAATCGTGCGAGCGAGAGGAAAATTAGGTGTTGTCAACGCTAAACTAAAAGGGGTAATCGTAAATATAGTTGACAAGGGTACCTTGGTTTTATTACGTAACTAGTGACCTGTTTAAAAATTTATAGTTTTACCTACAGTTAATGTTTACCTCTAAAGGTAAAAATACCTACTTACCGTCAGCTGATACTCGGATGTATAATTAGAGGTCAACTGCATAAAGATGAGTTAAAAAAAGAGCGTGGGTTTAATTAAGAAAGATATTGAAAAGAAGAGGACTTAGAAGGCTACCCTGAAGCACGCCTGCGGTTAAATCACACTACGATACAATACGATAGTATATCATAATAGCGAGTAGGTATACCGACCATAAATGAAGCAGTGACAACAGTATTCTTACGGAGGAAGAGTAGGTAAGGACTTGACAGATTTTTGAAAAAATAAAGCGCTGCTCGCAGCATTTAAAACCAAATTATAACGATCTAAACACATTCGAACATTTCACAAAACCATTCATTGTAATGAAACAACGGATTAATTAGGCGCTTACATACGAAAATTCTGTTTCGAAACTATTGAGCTCGCCCGGATAGTTGATGATATCGGGAGCCAATGGTGAATAGAATGCTGACCTCTAACACAGAATAAATAATAGGAGTATGTCATATGTAGTAGTTTATTAGGGTTACGGTTCCAAAGTTTAAATGAACAAAAATAATAAAAATTAACTACAATAACCGAAAAATAGTTACAGATTGACCAAATTATTAGGTTTATTTTCAAACTGCATGGGATAGATTTTTTTTCTGATTTTTCTCATGATGTTTACAATCAATCCTGTCGCCCCGTTTCGGCTTGACGTTGAGTTCTGGGACACCCTGTATGTATTCAGATATTATCACGGAATTTGAATACTAATAAAAAATGTTCAAGCGAGAAGTTTGACAGATGTCAGCTTTTTACTCTTATGACGGCTACCAACAACTTGTAGGTATCTAAATTCCTTGGCTATAACATTCACACCAAACGTCGCGTCGTTTATACCGAACTTGGTCCACTTTTCATAAAATGACATATTTGATTTGATGTTTGTTGAACAAAGTTCCGAAGCTTTGTTATTTGTGATATTTCAGAGTACCTTCAGTAATTTAGTCTTCAAATACGTTGAATGTGCGTGCTAGAATCAGTTTGACGGTTGTCAGCCTCTTAACATTGCGCGTCGCAACCACAGCTCACACGCAACCAACGTCGCACTTATTGAAATGTAAACCAGTTCTAAGGGTCTGGGAGTGTGAAAGAGTAGGTAAGGGAGTGAAATCTCCTGACGGCAAAATCACCATTGGCTTCTAGGCTATAATCTGCGAGGCGAATAATAGCGGGTTGCAACCGAACAACGCCGCTCCGCTCATTAGTGCAATGTTCAATTAGGGAGCGATGGACGCGAGAACGGACGGGGGTTTACAGCTTTGTAAACCTACACTGAGAGAATTAACTGGTACATTGTGATTTTACGCTTTCAAGCAGTAATGTAGCTTTGTTCGGGTCCCAATTAAAATAGCCATTAGTGCGCCTACGTACACGTATGGTATTTATTACCCTCAGTGTAAAAATAAGTCCTGAAAACTCGCAGAAAAAATAAGGGTAAATTTTGTGAATTGGTCTTATTGTCATCAGCAGACCATAGGATTCTTTAGGATAAAAAGTAGCTATTGGTCGCGTCAACCAATAAGAACGCTGGAAAACAGTGGAGGGGGTGTGTTTGCACATAAAAACACTCGCGCCATTATGCACTCCCCCTCCTTCCAGCGTTCCTTTTGCGTGACGCGATCTATAGTAAAGTTTATATTTTCTAATATTATTTCTCCTATTTCTAATTATATTGCTTCTAAGTTTCATGTCCAGCCTTTGACAGCAGGATATAATTGATTTATATATTTATGTTGAAACATTGGACAATAACTTATTGCCTCTACATAAAAAGAGTCGAGATACAGCCCAGAATGAATATTCATATAGCAGTTTTCTCAGTATTAGGTTTACATAACTCCTTTAATATTTATGAAGCCTCACTCAGTACTGTAAACGCTACCATCTTTTTTTTATGGACAGCCATCTGAAACTTTAACTGCCACTCTGTATGGCGCCACAACGTCTGCGTTTTTAGACTTCCGTTTAGCAAATAGTAAAACCGGAACGCTTCCTACTACGACGTGGAGAACAAAAAAAAAACACTCAGAGAGCAAAGAATTCTTGAAGGTATAGAATCCTACTAATATTATAAATGAGAATGTTCGTCGGGGTGTGTAAGATTAGTATGTTCGTGATCACTCATCTCCATAACAGCTGAACCATTTTGAATGAAACTTGGAACATAAAACTCGTGACGTGGAACACAACATAGGATATTTTTTATCCAGTTAGAAAACTACGAGTTTAGAAGAGTTTAGAAATACAAAAATGTGTGTCTGGCTATCAAAACTAATCATGATTACCGTTATTGCTTATTGTGAAACAAAAATATTTACATACACTAGGTAACATCACTATGTACACCTGTCACTATCACACAGGTACACCTATCTCGCTTTTATTTTGTTGAAGACAAAGACGGCATTTTTATATGACCAGTCTGCGACTCGGCACACTGAAATTTTTAACTTCAAAATACAGATTTTTTATTATAGGTAGGTACAAGAGGGCTTTGAAGATTTTAGTATGGAAATTGGTTGCCCAATTATAACGTTTTAATTGTATTTTTAACTTTCTTAAGTAGGTATAACTTATTTTTAATGCTAATAATACCAGCATAGGTTACGAACTTTGGTGATGAGATAGGTATTTCTTGTTTGGTACATAGGTATTGATGTCGAGACTCATAAAATACAACGGACCCGCTAGGTACTTACAAGATATACGGCCAATGTCAAAATGTGCTAACCCATTTCTCCAAGATCTATTGATAATTTTTGGGTAATACAGCTCTGTCTAAAAGATAAACAGACGACAACATGGCCCAATTAGGAGCAAAGGATCCTTTTGAAAACACCGTAAACCTTGAAGAATAACAATCTAAAAAAACCTATTGGCTAGTATGTATGTAATTTAGGTAAGTACGTACCTATTACCTACTTACATAAAGGTTAGAAATATTAGATATATTTTTTTATACCATTTCTGAATTCTATAAATGAAACATATTACAAAAATTAAACAAAAATATAGTAGCAAAAAATACTTACAACCATCGTATCGCCTCCGATTTCGGTAAAAACACAAAAAACAAAATCAAAATCACAACAAAACAACGCATCACAAGGAGTGCGAAAACTTTTTACAAGTTCATGTTCAAGTCACAAATAAAACTAAAAAATAAAGAAAAGCGCACTAAACGTTTGGCGGGAATTCGCGTTTCGGGGATAACTGGTTAGATGAGAGAAGGGTCGCCGTGGAGCGCACTCCAGCGTCTGCGATTGAATGCAAGCGGAGTCCGAGTACCTCTGAGTCGCGGACAGTGGTCAGGCGTGAGCAGCCGACAGAGCGCCGCGCATTGCTCCGCCCCTCGGCGGCAGCGGCGGTTTCAATTGATCATGCATGAAGGCTATCAGAAATCAGTTTTATTTGTTTTAACTTTGAACATAGCGTAAAATACATGGTGCTACCTTTTCATAATGTTGTTCCATCGAGACAATGGTTTTTTTAAGTATAGCTTCGAGTGGAGCACGACCTTTGAAATCGTAACAATGGAATTCTAATAGATATACCATCAGCCCTAACTCCTGTTAACTTTGTTTGATTTGAATTTATAATTAGAATTACCCCTTTTCATGTTTATTTATAGTTAGGTTACCTAAAATAACCGGGTGAGTACGAGTAATACTCGGATGATATAGTAGCAGCAAAACAGAAAAAAATATACGCGACGATTTGAGAACCTTCTCCGTTTTATCGTCGGTTAAAAAAGTACAGTGGTTATATAATTATATGTTCCGAGTACTGGACACACGTTGCGGCGCATCAGATAAGTTCGTTTTATTTCCTTACAGATATAAATAACATCAAACAAACGCCATTTAGCCACTAAAACGTTAGTGTTAAACGCTATATTTCATTAATAGGTTGACAACCGTGAAACAATTTTTTGCTCGAATATTTCAAATATATAAAATTACTGAAAATAGTTACGAACAGCAACTATTCAACATAAATATAATTTTTCACAAGTTTTGGCTTAGTTTGGGGCGAGATAGTACCTACTGTGTGGAATGTCCACCAATATTTATTTATATTTCATTTATTTATATACTTATAATGATGCCAAAGTAGTTGGATTAACAACCTCTTGGTTAAATTATTGATTTAGGTACCTACCATAAAAACTTGTATACGATTAAACTCTTATACCTACCTACTTACCCAGTTAATTTCTGTACAAACTATATAACTAGTACCCTCTAGTACTAATTAGGAAGAAAATGCTAATTAGCATTAAGTTCGCCTATGTACATCATTTTTGTGCAATAAAGAATTTTCTTATCTTATCTTAGTACTACCGAATTTTCGTTCTTGCGCATAGGATCAGGATCTACGGTACGAAAGTTATGCTAGGGTTTACAGAGATCTACGTTCGCTTCGCTCACTTGATCAATTAATGCTCTCTGTTTTATAAGGATAACAAGTAGGTAGGTATAACAATAGATTCATATTTAAATTGGAAGGACCATATATGTAAAATTAATAAAAAAATCTCCAAATATTGTTATGCACTAGCTGTTCTTAGCTCCATATCTTCAAAAAATATCGCAAAACAGGCTTACTACGGATTTGTCTATCCTCAGTTAAGTTATGGGATTATTTTCTGGGGTAATTCCGTAGATATCCAATCGACTTTTATTATGCAAAAAAGATGCTTGCGTTCTATATATCATATGAACAGTATAGAATCTCTTCGTAATACTTTTGTAAATGAAAATCTACTCACACTTACCTGTATTTATATTTTGGAAATATGTTTATTTGTCAAGAAAAATACTATTTCTTTGATAAAAAATCTTTTAGAGCCGATTCCCTACGAAATAAACATAAATATAACATATGTATACCTCAGATAAATAACACCATGTTTCAAAAAAGTACATTTGTTACAGCTATCAAAATTTATAATAAATTGCCAGATCCAATCAAACCTCTTAAAGGAAATGTTTTCAAAAATAAGTTAAGAAAATGGTTTGTTTCAAATGCATTTTATAACTTAAACGAATATTACGCATACTATGAAAGTTAAAGTAGTAGATATATACATTGATACATGTAGATACCTTTTTGTTGTACGTCTGAAACGGACAAGCTGTTAAAACTGTACATACCTAACCATAGGAATAAGATCTTTTTTTGTACTACAGTTATACAATAAATTATTTCTGATTATTAATTATACACCCTGTACACGAAGAATGAAGCAGGCGTTTCCCAGCGACATGGAATACTTGAGTGTTAGTACGAAATCCGAGCTGCATAGCCCATTTATCAATTCAGTCGAGTGGGCATCCATTCATTGCGAAGCATTGTTGCATTGTATTATGCACGGATTTCGTTCTTATTTACCCGTTCACGAACCGATGGATCAAATTGTTACGTTACTTCTTTGTAATAATGCATTGACCTTATTTCTCTCGTGCTGATGGTAAAATGAGAATGATTGATATACCTATTTGTAATGCGCGCCAACCAAAACAAAAAGAATATTATTTGAATTAATATATTTCCTAATACCTATGTATACAGGAATAATTATTAAGTAATGCACAAAAAAAATTTGGTGGTTCATTATCAGTATATGAACACATTTCCATTACTATTTGTTAAAGTGCGAAGTTTGCGCACTGAGTAAAAATTATTCATGTATAGGACGCGTCAACAAAAAACAAGTTAGAAAATAGTGCAGGGGATGTGTTTGCGTTCTTTTTGCGTGACGCTCACTATACCATGCTGATCGGCGGCCCGATTACGCTATAGTGTCTGGCTATCGATATGGCTTTCAATTTGACATTTGATTCCCTTAGTGTAATAGCAATTATAAAGGATTGATGGGAATTAAATGTCAAACTGAAAGCCATCTCGATTGCCAGTTATTAGCGTAATCGGGCCGCGGCTCATTTCGTTTCTGGAGATAGTAAGACGAAGATATAACTTTGATACGTCAAAGTTAGTAAATGAATATTGGTGTTGATACTGTTGTTTCCATTCCATTATTCCTAAACATAGACTAACTTAATCAAAAAAACCATAAAAATAACTTTATCTCGCTTGAGCTCTGAAATCGTAGCTGTCTGTTGTTTTTGTTCATTTTGAAAAGGACGACGACATTTTTAGCCCTGTCAATTTTATTAGGTTGGATGGTCGGGTTAGAAAATATTATCAACATTTAACATTTTAAATATTGCCATCTAAGCGCATATCTAAGCAAAACTTGTACACCTACGAAACTACAGCATTGAGGCCTAAACACATATTTATAAAAAAATGGAGTGATAGAAAAAAAACACCCAGTAATTGGAATCGTATTCATGATAATGTATATAAATGATAAAGATATTGATTTACACTAACAATTACCCAATATGTAGTTACAAAATAATAACACTAATAATTACGCAAATAATACGCGTCGTATTATTTCATAGTAAAATAAAAAAATTACTTGACAGCAGTTCTGAACCGAATTACATTTAGGAAGAATAAATACCAATCTTAGTATGGAATCCATGGAATCATATCAAAGCTATTTATTCAAGTTGATGAGGTCGTTGCCCTTAATGAATAAAAAAACATTAATCTTCGAATAAACATACGTAGACGAAATTAACCTAGATTTAACACCTACACCAAGTAGCTAGACAAGATTTGACAAGAGCGCCCAGCCTGGCGTCTCTGTACATAATGAAAAAGACCATAATAATATTTTCTATTTGCTTATACATATATACATATCTATGAAGATTTTACAAGTCAGTTGGTAGTAACTCTGCCTTCTGCGCCGTAGGTCGTGGGTTCGATTCCCACTGAGGACAAACATTTGTGTGATGAACATATGTTTGTCTAATGATATTATAAGTATGTATTTACAAAAAACAGTATTATAAGTATTATATCAGCTATCTGGTCGTCATAGTACAGCTTTGGCTTAGTTTGGGGCTAGATAGTGCTGGTGTGGAATGTCCACCAATATAATATAATTTTATGTAAATATGTATATTATGTATATAAAAATCTTTACTCTACTGACTGAATGACTGTTAGTCAACGCACAGCCTAAGCCAAAATCAAGAAGTATGAAATTTTGAAAGAAACTTTCTGCTGTAAATGTGTAAATTCCCGAAACACAAACCCCTACAAACAGACTGCATAAAAAAAACCTTAAGATTCTTCTTGCACTTGCACTTTTAACATTTTTGACGATGTGAAATTACTAAAGGTAGGTTTATGAAAAATCGCAAAAATCACACTTTACCATTTTCATACATGGAAATGTTAAAATAATAATATGTTGAAATGTGCGATTGACAAGATGTTTCACAGGTATCAGCCACTTAACACGGGCGAAGTCGAGCAGGTTTCCACAAGTGTCGAGTTAATGTATACTCTTTGGTGGTAGTGAGTTTTATAAAATGATATGCAATAAAGGCACTGACCTCAAATAAATTACACTAAAATAGAGGTCAGTGAATACAGGTGATCCTACTTTTATATTTAAGGGTCCGGCGACAGCGGCTCGCAATTTCGAGGTGCGATTGGCTATTATTTCATTTTATTTCATTTTGGGGAGGTTGTTTGAAAGAATAACTCTAAAGTGACACGCATAAATACTGTTCGAACACAAATAATACAATAATATAAGGGAAACATGCCCGAATCAGAAATCATTTTGGTATTAGTATGTTTGGTCTTACGTTTACCTAATACCAAAATGATTTCTGACTCAAGCACATCGAAATTGCGAGCCGCTGTCGCCAGACCCTTAAGGCGTTGACAACACCTAAAATACCTCTCGCTCGCACGATTCGACATTTTGAAAGATATAAAATCACTAAGCCCATTTTCGAAAAATCGCAAACAACTATTTTGTGTGCAATCAAATTGCGCACAGTTTAGTAAAAATTTCATTTTGTCGATACATGTTTATCCTACTTAAATGTTTACTTTTCTAGTTTTCGTAATTAAACAAACTTTTGAGTAGGAAAACTTGCATCGATCAAAATTAATTTCTTACCAAACTGTGTGCAATGTGATTGCAAATGGTTGTTTGCAATTTTTCAAAAACTGGGCTAAGTGATTTTATATCTTTCAAAATGTCAAATCGAGCGAGCGAGAGGTATTTTAGGTGTTGTCAACGCCTTAAAATCATTCTGCAACTGGCCCGTGCTACTACAGTAGGGCCTCGCTAATCCGGACCCCCACTAGCTCGGTGATCGCCGTAATCCGGACGCAGGCAGGTTTGTGCACGGGGAAGCGGGGGGACCAGCTTTAATGTAAGTAGGGGATGGTTAGATAACTTTAAAAAACGCCATGGAATAAGACGCTTGAAAATGGCCGGTGAAAAACTATCAAGCGATGAAGCTGCTATCGGACCATTTCAGCAAGAGCTTCAGAAAGTTATTAGAGAAAAATAACTGAGCAAATAACTGAGGCAGAAGCCCAAGCGAGGGCTTCTGGTGGCGTCGGTGAAGAATTGCAAAGATGTGAGGTGTTAACTGACGAGGAGATCGTGCAGTCGGCTATGTGTGAAGATGACGAGCGAGATGGCGACGAATGCGTTGAAGTCTCCACTTCCAAACATGTAACACCTGCAGAAGCTATGGGAGCTTTAAACACTGCTTTGAAATGGGCTGAAGATAATAATTTATAAAGCCACGGAATTATGTTACTTCGTCGACTGAGAGACCGCGATTTCGAAATGAAGAACGAAAATCTCAAGCAGAAGAGTATTACAGATTTTTCACATCAACATAAGCTCTTTTTTTACTAAACGCATGTGTGTATCTTTCTATGTATAATAAAAGTCTTATGTCACATAAATTAGTATTTTATTTAATGTCTTTATGTACATATTTGTATATTTATATATGATAAACCTCAACATAATTTTACAGACTATAATCCGGACACCTTGATAATCCGGCAAGGGCCGATTTTTTGGCCGTCCGGATTAGCGAGGCCCTACTGTAGTATTAATTCTCATTCTATTATTCAATACTCTCGATACTAGTTGACATGATTACTACATTTTGAAATAAAACTCTAAATAAAAATCTAAAAAAGGTTTTTACATTACATACCAAAAATCTTCAATTGTGGTCCAATGTATAATTCATTTATTGAATTTCATTAATAAATTGTCTCTTCATCACTGATTCACTACACTTTGTTTTTTATGTCCAGCCGAATCAAAATCGAAAATCGAAAACAAAGGAACAAAACGGGAGCGAACGAAATTGACTGCTTCCATTATTTACTATTATCACTATTAAGGGAAGCAGGGGTAATGGCAACGTGTCGGGTAATACTGCTCACTCCAATAACTTATTAAATAAGATGCCCAGAAACACCGCCAGCACCCTGCAGCGCAGGGGTTGTAACGCTTGAGCAAGCAGAGTCTCTAAACCTCAAAACTTCGATCGGCATTCCCCCGTCTTCCTCTAGGTCCCTTGGTTTTTTTTGCCAAAATTAATTTATAACGCTTGGGGTTTGGTTAGTGGTGATACGCTTGGTGGTTTCTTTCTAGCGTACTGCCGGACTATAGCCAACTTGTACCGTCAGGCAAGATGGGAGAGATCGTCCAACTCGGGCGGGGGCTGCGTCCCGCTCCGAGCGAACACCGGCTTCGACACCACTGACACCGGCGCCTGTGAACAAATTAACACATCAAGGAACAAAGAGGCTTCTTTCGAGCATTTGATACATGTATTCATCTTCTAATTTAGGAGCAATTATTAGAATCCTACTATTATTATAAACGCGAAAGTTTGTAAGTATGGATGGATGGTTGGATGTTTGTTACTCTTTCACGCCGGAACGACTGAACGGATCTGGATGAAACTTGGCAGAGAGATAGATTATAGTCTGGATCAGAACATAGGCTACATTTTATTCCGTGGGAATACCGGGAATTAATTCTTCGCGGGTGAAACCGCAGGGCGCAACTAGTATACAATATACAAACCTGGCTCACCAGTCCTGGCGTGGCAGGCGGTTGATGTGATGGCATGCCGACCACCACCACTTTCTGCTGCGCCGCGCTCGGCGCCGCCCCGCCCGACACCACCACCGACTACGAACATGCACGCACTCACTACGCATTCTGTTAACTTGTGCTACAGCCACACTCCACAGTTTCGATTAAGGTGAAGATAAGAGTTAATGTGACTCTCGCCCGCGCGTTTTGACTTTTTAAAGGATATAAAATCCCTACTCCCATTTTCGAAGAATCACAAACAACCATTTTGTGTGCAATCCCATTGCGCACAGTTTATTAAAAAAATCATTTTGATCGAAACAATTTTCCAACTGAAAAGTTTGCTTTTCTAGCTTTCGTACTTAAGCAAACTTTTGAGTAGGAAAACATGCATCGATCAAAATAAAAGTTTTACCATACTGCGTGTAATGTAATTGCACACAAAATGGTTGTTTGCGATTTTTCATAATTAGGTTTATGCCCGGTTTCTATATTCAACGGACAGTCATAGTATAAAAGCTACGACCAGTTTCCACCTAACCATCAACGAGTAGTTACGTAGTGTTTCACAATGTTCATAACTCTCCTGCCAGAGCGACGAACAATCGTCCGTAGCGCATAACCGGTGGCCCTCTTTACGTTTCGTTTTTACCAAAAAATATGCGTTTCGTGGAATAAAGAAAATGGCGTTATTACAATATAATAACATGATAACTATGTAAAATAAATATAAAACAGAGTAAAATTAATTTTCGCTGTAGTTACGTTATGGATTAATTAATTTAAAGACATTTTTTTATGTTTTTGTAGACAATGCTATTATATGCAATAGTGAAACGAAACGTTAGCATTTTATGATGGCGCCATTCAAAGAGTACCGTATACCGAATAACGCCA
This sequence comes from Plemyria rubiginata, assembly GCA_963576535.1. NCBI lineage: Eukaryota > Metazoa > Arthropoda > Insecta > Lepidoptera > Geometridae > Plemyria > Plemyria rubiginata. The sequence goes on along the minus strand of OY754908.1, from coordinate 5,960,243 downwards.
TTTCGCTGTTTGTCAACATTGACATTTGTTTGTGTTGTGCTTGGCTTTGTGTTTTTATTCTGTTGTGAATTTAAATAATTATTGAAGACGGTTATATTATTAAAAACTAGGCGCACACAGCTCAATTTTCCAATGCGAATGTGCAGCCATAACCGAGGCTGCAACAGCAATCAACAGGAGAGAAATCGACAACTACAACATCCGCATCATCTCCGATAGCACAGCAACACTCTGAGCCTTGGAGAGTCACAAATGCAACTCCAAGCTCATACACGAATGCCACCCTGCCCTAGAGAGCGTTCGCGGTCACTCATCCACGCCTGTGAAGCCCCCAGGAAGCTTCTGCGCTTTGGGAGGAGCTAGGTTGGCTACAATTATAGCCAGATCATCCCTTACGCATAATGTACTACCCTAGAGTCTAAATGCGGATACAGGAGTTCAATACAAGTAACAAGATGTATGTGGGCGTGTAATGCGATTTAAATAAAATGAAAAATTATATGAAACCACATCTTTCTCTTTTCACTTTAGAGTAGTATAGTAAAAAAACTGTTAAAAGTAAGCAATTATAAATTAAAGTCGGTTCTAAGCAACTACCTACTATAACATTCGGGGATAATAAAACATGTTTGATATTTAAATTTAAAAAAATCGTTAAAGAATTTAAATTCTTGTTTCTTTTATGTTTTGTCAATAGGTGTATTCATCTAATAGGTCCTAATTGTTGCTAATTGTTAAAATGCTTATAAATGCTTGTTTCCTTTATGTTTTGTCAATATTCATCAAAATAAGTCCTTATTATTGTGGTGTTTTTAACTGTCGTCGATTTTTGTTACCTATTTCATAATTTTATAATGTAAATCCGTTATTGGCTGCATGCTAGAAATTTAAGTATATATAGTGTATTTTTAAGAGCTTGGATTTTGTTCAATAAATAAAATAAAAATAAAATAAATTTTCTTTAAATGTCAGTCTATATTAGGTAATTACCTACATTTTGATAAGACAAAAGCCACGACTGGGAATCTCCGTTTCCATAGCAGTTCTTGCACAGACATTTATCGAGCCGAAATATCACTTGAAATTCAACATTATCCAATGTAGATAAATAGTTCACTCTTTGCTTGTAAACTCCATCAAGATGTGAATTATTTTCTTCCGAATCGGTGCCACTCCATTCCGATATTATTAGCATCATTTCTTTGATCACTTTCTGAACTAGACACTGTGCTATTTTTGTTTTATCTGTTTGAAAAGAAACCTAAACCGACCAAAATCGACCGGTAGACAAGTTTCTTACGGATGGTAAGTTTGACAGATAAACTGACGTTTGAAAATGGTTATAGAAACACCAAAGAGTGCCATTTCCATACAAAGCAGTTACGGAAAGTTAAAGGAAGCCCTCCCATCCGTTGGTAAACAACTGCTGGTTGTTTAAACTACGAGACGTTAATTATAGAAACGGTTTACACTTACGCCTGGTACCTTATTTTACTGTCCGTAGGTAAAACGAACCGTTTTATTTTTATAGGAACCGGGCATTAGTGATTTTATATCTTTCAAAATGTCGAATCGTGCTGCGAGAGGTACACTAGGTGTTGTCATGTTGTCAACGCCTTAATTGTCAATGATAACTGGCAACGGGACGAGTTTTTAAACATAGTCCATGGCCCTTATTCATAATGGTCCCTGAGCGCGCCATTAGCTTATCAGATCGATAAGTCTGCTGCTGTCTCTTTTTGTTGGCATGAAAGTGACAGTGACAAGAATACTCTATACTATAGAACCGCTATAAAATGGCAGGCATTATGAATAAGAGGGCTTATGTTTTTTCTCAAAAATAATAGAAATATGTCCCAAGGGTTAAAACTTAAATATTTTTAGAAAAAAAAGGGAAAAATAATTACATTAGGTAGATAATTTTTAAAGTAAATAAAACTTTCTGTGAATAAATAAACAGACCCCACACTATGTTTTCCTGAATAGGCACACCCGCAGTAAGCCAAAATAGAGCGCAGGCCCAAATGAACAAGAGTGGTGTCTGTGGGAGCTAGACGTTGATAAACACCAAGATAACAAATACTCATGCATCGAACAAGTTAATTTCTCACCAAATCTACATGCTCCTACAATTACACATTTGTTTTTGGCAGTAACTACCAACCATCCCACAAAAGGGATGCAAATTGACGATTTTTCTTACCTGTACGTTCCCACTGCGGACGATAGTCGGCTGCGACCCATGTACGACTATATGAGAAGTGCTTGAGGGCTGAGCCAAAGACTACAAAAAAAATTAAAATTTAAAATTAAATTTTAATTAAATTAAAATTTTTTTAAATATTTAGACCAAAATATATTTAAAAAAATGCTTATTCATCTTCAAACATGCCCAAATGTGAGCGACAAGATAATTGAAGGACTTCTTAGTAAAAAAATAAGATTGCATGTTTTTACAAGTTTTGTTTGAGAGGTCAGCCTAAAACATTCTGAGATAGTTTGTAACCAGTGTAAGACTCTTTCTCCGCGAGTCCTGTAGCTCCATTAGAAAACGGTTCATATACAATAATGGTACTGACACAGACCAGTTCACACGTGCTCGAAAATAAGCACGTGTGTCAGTACCATTAATGATTCGCGTGAACCGTATAGCTAAGATGATTGCGTGTATTGGCATATTACGATACGATAGTATTGTATCGTCGCCATAAGATGCTCACCGGAGGTTGTTTTTGCTGCGATACAATAACGAACTTCTGCGGCGGCGGAGTAGACGGCGCCGGAGATTGGACCACCGACGACGAACTGATGACCACATTGCGAGCGCTCACTGACTCTGTGCAAAGTACATATGTATGTATAATTATTCATATGTATGTTTTATTAACCGACTTCAAAAAAGAAGGTTCTCAATTCAACTGACTGACTGATTTTTTATTCTTTCTTCTTTATAGTTGCGCCCCGCGGTTACCCACGCAGTATTAAATCCCGGTATTCCCACGGGATAAAAAGTTAGCCTATGTGCTATTCCAGACTATAATCTATCTCTCTGCCAAGTTTCGTCCAGATCCGATCAGCCGTTCCGGCGTGAAGGAGTAACAAACATCCATTCAACCATACTTTCAAACTTTGGCGTTTATAATAGTAGTATTATTACATAGTAACATAGATTGATATTTTTTATTAAGTATACATAGAAAACACCCAGACCAACGGATCAAATTTCTGCAGATCGATCGTATTTGTTCCGAGGCGGGAATAGAACTTGCAACCTCTTGCGTCGCAGGCGGACTCTCGCCCGCTGCGCCACTGAGGTCGTCAATAATGTGACTTACCCATGGGTTTAGCTAGATGCGGCACCTGAGTGGTGAGCGGCGGCGGCGCGGACGGCACCAGAGGCGGCGTGCAGGTGACGACGGCGACCGCGCCGCCGCCGCCGCTCGCCGACGGCGACGTGCGGATCTTGCTGACAGCTTGCTGCAGGCTCGGCCCGAGGTAGCCGTATTCACGTCTACCAAACAAGTATTTTTTTAAGGTCTCTACCCATTACACCGTATCATACCATGACCGTGCTATGAACGTGTCAGGCAAAAAAGTATTCTTTGTATTGAAAAGTACGGGACTATGCTCACTAGACCGTTCCGTCACCAAACAACAACGTCGCGTGACATGCACGGAGCGGCAACTATTCTCGATGAGAATATTTTGCCGGTGCTGATACGCTCCGTGCATGACACGCGACGTTGACGGAACGGTCTAGTGAGCATAGTCCCGTATTTTTCAATACAAAGAATACTTTTTGCCTGACCCGATCATAGCACGGTCATGGTATGATACGGTGTAATGGGTAGAGACCTTATACGCGTTACAATCGGGTACAGAACGCCGTCGATCCGTACAGTGGGCAAGGTACCTAGACCGTGTCGTATTATTTTCGTGTCTGACATGTTCATAGCACGGTCATGGTATGATACGGTGTAATGGGTAGAGACCTTTATACAACTAGCAAATGGTGCAAGCAGATGGCCCAGCTGATGTTAAGTGGTAACCATCACCAATAACATAGGACTGTCTCGTAAAGCTAGCGTCCATAGTTGTACGAGCATGACCGACCGATGCGTCAGAACAACAAATCCAATCACGTTTGCGTTAAAATCACGCTGTGACGTAAGCCGGTTTGAGCAATGTATCTCCTATGTTATCAACTACATAGTATAAAACAAAGTCGCTTTCTCTGTCCCTATGTCCTCAAATCCCTTTGTATGCTTCAATCTTTAAAACTACGCAACGGATTTTGATGCGGTTTTTTTTTATTGATAGAGTGGTTCAAGAGAAGGTTTATATGTATAATAGATGCATGATATGTGCACCCGTGCGAAGCAGGGGCGCGCCGGCGGGTCGCTAGTTGAGAATAAAGTCTTTACAGGGTTGGGGGCAAGGTATCTCCTAATGTCATAGAGAATAAAGCACCAGTACGACCCGTCGTGTCGCGTCGCTGCTCCGCCCCCCGCAACTGACCCACCCTGACGCGGACCAACAACGCGCACTGCGACAGCGTAATGTGAACGCTTCCATACTAGATGTATATACCCGATACCTATCTGATGCATCGCGACACGGCGGCACTACAGCCAAATGTGAATCTAGCTTAGGTCACGCACGAGATATTGGAACAGTGAAATGAAAGATTTAAAAATGAAGACACATATTGAGATTTTTACCCCCGGTTTCTGAAAGCCCGATAGCCCAAAGCTAATCGGCTGTTAAGTCATTTGCTATTTCAGCTTTTACTTCAAATTAGATAGAGATAGCAAGTGACTTGACAGCCGATTAACATTGATCGGGCTTTCAGAACCGGGGGTTAGTAGGTATAGATACCGATAGTCGTCGGGTTGATCTGGGGGCGCGCGCAGCTGTCTCACAACTGGCGCCAATACTTTTAGTAGCTGGTGTTTCAAGTTCCCGGCCGCCAGTCGGTCCGCTCCTCCGATGCCGCTCAGAGCGCCCTCCAGCCGCTCGCCTAGCCAGCGCACTCGCGGCAGTATGAACACCTGAATACAACCTCCTTTCAAATGACATAACACATTACATATTAGTACCTAAACGTGTATTGGAAACTTGTCAATGCTCCTGACCAAAACCCATTTTTTATTATTTTTGTAACTATGTACTTTTTTTTCTCCTTAATTTGTGTTAAGTAATTATATTTGTCCTGTGATCATAATAATTATGTAATACTTTTTAGGAATGCCAGAATTAGGGAAACATTTTGCGATTATTTTGTAGGATATATCCTATTAATATTATAAACGCGAAATTTTTAAGTATGGACGCATGGATGGATGGATATTTGTTACTCTTTCACGCCGGAACGGCTGAACGGTTCTGGATGAAACTAGGCAGAGATAAATCAGCGCGGGTGAAACCGCGGGGCGCAAGAGAAGGATATTTTTATAAGTAATAATAATAATTTTGTCGTGGTTTTGTCGTAATCACCACGCTTGGCAGGCGGTTGGTAATCGCAGTGTGTGTTATGAACCTACTCTGTAGGTAGATGATCTGCCCATCTGCCCTAACGAGTTAGTTCCGTTGTGTAACACCTTTCAGTCACACTATGACACAATGGGTCGAAAACTTCCCGTTGAGTAATCCCTAGGTCCTAGAGGTTACTGAAAGCTTCCGTGGATATCCTAGGGCCTAGTATAACAAGCTTTTATCTTAGGCGCTTACCTTGACCACTTCTGATCCCAGTTCAGCTAATCCTTGAACTGCGCCGTACAGGGAAGCGAGCGGAGTCTTCTCCGATTCCTTCATCGAAGCCATCGCTACTCCCGTCTCGTTGTTGGTCTGAGATGGGCACTGCAGGGCTTTCGCGAATAATCTGGATAATCAAAATCAAAGCATTTATTTTCGTTTACATACTGAGATGGAACAGACTAAGTAAGACATAGTAATTAGGGAGGCACAAAATACCTATGATTGCGTAAAAGTTGTAATAATAATATTATAATTTATGTTTTGTTGAATAAATAAAAAAAATACGTGTTTTGCTTCATTTTTGAATTTATTCGCATAAGGCATCACGACTCTGCAACAGCTATAAAACTATTATTATATTTGTAAATATTAAATAGTTAAAAGAAAAGTTCTAAAACTTATGTCACGTGCACGATAGGAACTTCTTTGAGGCACACTTAAAATGTTTCGAAAGAAAAAGATATGCTGTAAGAAAATTCTTTTTAGGGTTAAACTCGCTTTTGTACATGACTTTTGTAATGACATATTATATTATGTAAATGTTTGTGTTATAGAATTTAAGAATTAAAAGCAGATAACCAAACCTTGTGACCCTAGTCTGCACATTGTTAGTCGAAGTGTTGAAAGTCTTGCAGATCTGCGCCATGAGACGAGCCGCGAAGTCGCGCAGCGCCCAGTGGTTGTCCATCTCGGGACGCAGGCAGAGTTGTCGCGATACGATGCAAGTCGACACGGACGGAATCAACTCGTGCAACTGTTCAACACAAGTAGGTAAAAAATTATTAAGTGAGCGAAGCGAACGAAAATCTTACTGTTTACTTGGGACAAATCGTCCAAGTTGCATCTTTTTGTGTATGTTTATTTGTCGGTCTATAACTTTAGAACCATTGTTTCGATCTTCATTAAATTTGGTAGGTATGTTGATAGCTTGTACTTGAGAAATGTGCTAATTATGGTGTACTAGTTGCGCCCCGCGGTTTCACCCGTGCAGATTTAAATCCCGGTATTCCCACGAGATAAAAAGTAGCCTATGTGCTGTCCAAATGTTTGGACTTGGAAAGTGTTTGGACTTGCCTCTGACGATTCCCTTAAAGACTTTTTTCAGAACTTCAATAAACAATTTCTCCAACCAACATATTAAATTAAATAGATTTACGAAACAATGTTTTATTTAACAAAGCTAAACGATTACTACTGAAGAGTAGTAGAGCTCTTTGTGAAGGGCTCGTCCGGGGAAGTACTACCACCACGCCTTTTTCTGCCGCCAAGCAGCAACGCTGTTTCGGTTTGAAGAGTGTGGTCGCCGGTGTAATTACAGGCACATGAGGCTTAACATCTGTACGCCTCAAGTTGATGGACGCAGGGCAGTGCATCGTAGGGCACGTTCCTATTGTGCGTGACCTACGGGGCAATGTTTTGTTTATAGGTGATGGTTACCACTTAACATCAAGGGGCCATCTGCTTGTTCCATCTGCTAGTTGTATAAAAAAAAAAATTTCGTTAGCCTTTTTTAAATAAAATTTAGTCGGTTAAGTATAATTGCAAGAAGAAAATATGTATATAACTCAAAGGTGACTGACTGACATAGTGATCTATCAACGCACAGCCCAAACCACTGGACGGATCGGGCTGAAATTTGGCATGCAGGTAGATGTTATGACGTAGGCATCCGCTAAGAAATGATTTTGATCAATTCTCCCCCAAGGGGTAAAAATAGGGGATGAAAGTTTGTATGAGATTTTCAAAGTAAACATGCGCGAACAAAGCCGCGGGATCAGCTAGTATGTTACTAAATATCAACTAAAACTCACATATTTTTCCAAATACAAAGACTGGTTGTCAAGCAGGGCTTTGACCATTCGCATCAGGTATATAAGCAGAGCAAGGTTATTTTGTACAACATTCACTTTAACGCCTTCAGATATAAATGTGCACATTCTTGGCAGCATCTCATGAAGTCCAGGATCACAGGCCAGGGATTGTAGGGCTTCCTGTAACAATGATTACAAGTATTTTTTATTATTTATAGACAGGTACCTACTAAGATGTAGGTATAATGACTATTAATTGACTGTGCATATAGACATGTCATATAAATAGTATTTATATTTTATAACTCTTTCAAAACCACATTCAGATCGTAAGGGTGATTGTAAGGGTTCAAATCCAGGGGTTTGGTGCATTTGATGTTTCTTCCAAGGTTATTTTTATGCTTTCAATATGCATGTATATATGATTATGTATATTGAATGAAAAAAAAAATGAGTTATGTCACTATCAGCCAGTAGTTAGTTTTGTTTTGGTAACTGCTAATTTATATCAAATACCTAGGTTCTTTTTTTACAATGAATTAACATAATAATAAAAAATATTTATTTCCAGAAAAAGGTGTGGTAGCTTGCACAAAAAATGTAGGTATAAACCTTTGTAATGACTTTGCATAGACACCTCACTCAAACTATGTATACGAAGAATTAAAGAAATAACAAAAAAGAATTACCGCGCGACGTCCTTCATCACTGCCTACACAAGCCTCGGTGATTTCCTTGTAGTACAGTTGCTGTTCCACACTCAACTCATGGGTTGCTAGCTGCTTCACATGCACCGACTCCGAAGCCTTAAGCCTTGCAGCCTTCCCACACATTGGTTTCCCTAAAATTATAATAATAACATGTAACACAGTAGCAAAAACTACCTATGTATACCTATGTAGTTATAGTCCAGGGGTACTGATGTTAACAAAATCTTTACATACATTATTATGTTCTCACTTATCCTGCTAACACTTATTATAAATACTAAAGTTTTTCTTGTTTGTTCCCAGTCACATCAGCTGTAAAGGGGCATCCATTCATTACGTAAGATGTTTATAGTGGTGGTGGTAGGGGGGGGGGGGGGGTCGAGCCCAACCGCATCCGATCACACTTGAGGAAGAGGGGGGTCTCAGCAAATATCCTACACATAGTACTATTATAAACGCGAAAGTTTGAAATGGATGGATGGATGGATGGGTGTTTGTTACTCTTTCACGCTGGAACGGCTGAACTGATCTGGACGAAACTTGGCAGAGCGATAGATTATAGTCTGGAATAGCACATATGCTACTTTTTATCCCGTGGGAATACCGGGATATCAATCTGCGCGGGTGAATCCGCGGGGTGCAACTAGTCACTAATATTTTTTTTCTGCTGGTAACAGAGTAGAATTGTGAGTAAAGTGGGTATTTTTTACTTTTACTTAAAAATCTAAAATATATTTCATGATTAGGTACCTACTTACTTATTATTTAATAATTTTATTATTACAAAAAAAACTCAAGTGATTAAGTGTGGGTAGGGGAAGGGGGTAAAATCTCACGACATCTCAGGAAAAACGCGGGAGAGGGGGTGTCAAAAATTGCCAAAACACCTCACATGCTGGATGCCCCCTAAACTACGTATGTACTATGCTGGATGCCCCCTAAACTACGGATGTACTATGAGTGGTCCCTAGACTGAAATCGAGACGTCCTCCTTACGCTGCTGCCGAACACTTGAATAACTTCCACGTAGCAGACAAATGGAAACGTGACTGGCTGGAAAATACAAGAGGCTCGTGCGCCCAATGTGTTGACCCCACTTATAAACACAAAGGCTTTTCCCTGCCCCGCAAATTATGGTGTCGCCTCAACAGGCTCCTCACTGGACACGGCCGTTGCAACCACTTTCGGCATAAGTGGGGTTGGACAGACTCAGCACTCTGCGAATGCGGTGAAGAAGATCAGACGATGGAGCACATCATCTCACGCTGCCCTGTCCACTCATACCCAGGACCCTGGACTTACCTAATCGACCTTCCCCTTGGAGCATTAGCCTGGCTTGGGAATCTCAACATTGACCTTTAAATTAGATTAAGTGTGTTTAGTTTACTGTAGTTTACTATTGTGTAGAAGATTTTATTAATTTTTGTTTTATTTAGTTTGAAACTGTTTAATTTTTGTTTTTTTGTTTTTTAGTTTAATACTGTTTAAATTTTCTTTCACCTATTATATATTGTTGTCATACTATTAAATAAATACTATGGGTGGTCTTATCGTTATGGACACCCACTTCCAGACCACCTTTGAACAGGATTTTTAACAATGTGAAATTGTTGTGTCACAAGGAATTCTTCCCTAATTTTATAAAAAAAATATAACAACAAAATGTATTTCCTTACCGGCAGCATCTTTATTGGTGGGTTTGCTCAGTTTACAAATAGGATCAATAGATTCAAGTTTCTGTGCCTCCTTTGATAGTGGCGGAGGGTTTTCTGGCACTGTTGGCTGGACACCATCTACAGACAGCCAATGTGCTCTCACAGACACATCCAGAGGCACTTTTGGAGGCGGTGCTGAAAGGATGTCTGTCAAGTCAACTTCTTTTTCCTCTATGAAATGAAGCTCCCTTCCACCACCTGACGCAAATCTGAATGGCAGACTATCTTGTTGAAGGTATCCATACTGAGGCTAAAAAAATACATCAATAATTCAATATAGATATTTTGCAAACTCATGCTACAAAACTGTTAAAAATAAATATTGTGATGTAACAATTGCAGAGTTTAAAATGTAATTTGAAACTGACGACCTCAGTGGCGCAGCGGGCGAGAGTCCATCTGTGACGCTGAGGTTGTGGGTTCGATTCTCGCCTCTGAACAAATTTGTGTCTGGGTGTTTTCTATGTCTAAAAAAAATTATCTATCTATGTAAGTATTACTACTAGCCTATGGTGTCCCATTGTTGGGCAAAGACGTCCCCCCCTTTTCCGCCAGTCACTTCTATCACGAGCCTTTATCCGCCAGTCCCTCTCATAGGCGTCCAGCTCGTCTCGCCATCTCATGCGCGGTCTGCCGCGACGCCGCCTCGCTGTGTCAGGGCACCACTCGGTAGTGTTTTTGGCGCACAGGTCGTCCGGCATGCGACAGACGTGACCGGCCCAGTCCTACTTTAGCCTAGCGTGCTAACCTTTATGCACGTCGGCAATTTTAGTTTTGGAGCGCCGAATGGTGTTTCGGACGCAATCTGTTCGTTGTCTTCCTAGAATGCTGCGCTCCATTGCCCGTTGACAAACATTGAGTTCGGATTTCTGTATATTTGTCAAAGACCAAGTCTGCGAGCCATATGTAAGAACGGGAAGGATGGACATGTCAATGAGCTTGTGTTTGAGTTTCATAGGAAAAACATAGGGTTGCCCTTCAGTAGTCCTTCATCAACCAGTAGGTCCTCCAGGCATTTGCAGTGTCTCGCAATTTCTTTGTCCTGTCTGCCTGTTTGGAGGGACACTACTTGGTTGAGATATTCATGGACATAGTGCATCATTTCACTGTTCACTGTCATGCTATAGGCAGTGCTGTTAGTCATAACCTTGGTCTTTGACATATTCATCATCAATCCAACTTCAAGGCTTGCTTTGCTCAGATGTTCAAGCATGGATTGTAATTCCTGAGCTGTGTTGGCAAAAAGGATTATGTCATCAGTGAAACGGAGATTAGTCAATCTCACTCAACCAATTTTGATGCCCATGTCCACCTAACTTGCCGCTAGCTTCCTGAAAATCTCTTCCATCATGCTATTGAAGAGTTTGGTGATAGTGGGTTGCCATGCCTATGTAAGTATTATAATGTATTAAATACATCAGATAGACGTATAATAGGTACCCATAACACAAGCATTGAGTAGCTTATTTTGGGACTAGATGGTGCTGTGTGGATTTTCCAGCATTATTTATTTATTACAACTTGATATACTTAATACTATAATATTACAATCATAAAAGCAGCACAAACCTCAATGTTCTTGATCTTCAGAGCATGGTCAATATCTGTAATGCCAAGTTTCTGTCTTTTTGAATGATGCATAAACTTCATGGCATCTTGCACAATTACTTTCAGCCGGTATGTAACATCATCTGCTAAATCTTTTGCCGCATCATCCACCAAGTTGGCTATTCCTATACTTTCAGCAATAACTTTCATGGAGTCTAAGGATAGAGCAGATGAGTATGTATATTCAGAATCCCCCATCTGAAATGGATATCTACTATTATACTGTGTCACACAATACCTACTTATATCTGTTTTGCATTTTACATCCACCACAAAAGTAGTTATGTAGGTAGGTACATATTCCGTGATCCACGCTGACAATCCTGAATTTTATTATTTTATATGGTAAACACAAACAGATACCAAACATACTTTGAGGATGTGTAAACCAGTATTCAAATTCCTTCCTTGGGGTAAATCAAGGCGTAAATAGAATTTTGTCTCTATACTCTAAACAGTGGTAAATTCGTAGTTTGAAAACATAATATAAAATTATAGAAAATTAGATCAATGCGATGTGTTGGCAAGCTCAGTTGGAAAGCAATGGAAAATTATGTAAAAGTAGGTTTATCCGTTTATTTTTATTTAATTTATTTTCAGAATCCTTTGATTTCCATAGATAGATAGAAATTCTACGTTATTGTATACTCTTTGGTATTCTATCATAGAATACCAAAGAGTATACAATAACGTCAATAGCCGCGTACCTTCGAGCTTGGTAAATGCTCGAAGCCGCGTACTGACCAAGCGAGCAGCTTCACGAGGCAGCCTCGCGAGGCAAATCTTCGGTCGGTCAAGATGTGCCTCGTCCGAGGCAAACGCACGCGCTGCCTCGCTCGAGCGTGCCGCGGCCCAAGCCGAGCGTTGTCGGTTTTTGTCGATGCTCAAAGGCGCCTCAGTACGTTTGACGCGCTCACTCAAGACGGTATTGTTTTGCCTCGCTTATTCGTTGCGTGTTAGTCGTGCGTCTCTATTCGACTTCAAGTTAAACTAAGCGTCGATGCTCACGATGGCTCCGCCTTGCCGCGCGAGGCAGCCTCGGATTAGAAACTTACAAACTGAGGCCTCCTCGCGCGGCATGCGTACTGCGGCAAATGTCCGAGGCTGCCTCGCGAGGCTGCTCGCTTGGTCAGTACGCGACATGTAGACACAGAGTACAGCTTTCTTTCTATAACAATGTACTCTGTGGAGTACAGAGTACCTTTATAACAAGGAATTTGAATACCTTTATAAATACTGCTTGTAGAATACCGTATACACCTAACGGTATAGAATAGAATCTGTTGTTGTGTTGGTGTTGCCAGTGAAAAATTTATAGGCGCAGCGCCAGTGCTGCCGATGAAAACTTTTAGCCGGCCGTGTACATGAAGTGAAAATGTCGTGTTTCTAAGAAAATTGACCAAAGGTAGGTGAAAAGTAGCACTTCTTAAAAAAAAAGGAAATATTTTTAATTTACGTTTTAAACATTAAAACAATCCTCTCCATCCAAAGGTTGTCTGGAAGAGATCGCTCTCAGCGATAAGACCGCCCATTGAACAGTTAGTTTTATTCCTTATTTATTTTAGTGTACTTACTGTTTTTCTTATCAATAATAATCATTTTCGCTGTTGTTACTTTTCGACATTATAGCCGCATTCCTCTCGATTCGGGAGTCTCGAATTCCCTCCTGTCAAACAATATTTGGACGCCACTATGGTCAAATTTCATGCATCGGAGTAACTCTTCGTACAAAACAACCCGTGAATTAATTAATTACCGCAGAATTTGCAAAAAGCCGTAGATTCTGCTACGACCACAAGGATGCGGCCGTATAGGCCGTAGATTTTGTGATTCTTTGGCCTGAAAGCCGTAGAACACGGCAATTGCCGTAGCATTGGCAACACTGCAGCGCAGGCGGCCAAATTCCTTGCAGGAGCTATATGCACTATGACCATTTGCAGCGCGAGCTCGGCTAAGACAAGGGTCGGTGTCATACGGTCAGGGCAAAGTATCTCCTTTGCTTTAAAGAATAAAGTCCAACATCAAGTTTTGACGTTTCACGGTTTGGGGCACGGAATCTCCTTGGAATCTCTTATTGTCATAGTGAATAAGGCTCCAGGCGGCCGTGTCAGTGCTGCCGCCGTGTTCGTGCGGTAAAAAGACATGGAAAATGAGCAACATGGGCCCGGCGCCGGCCATGTCACTGCACTGCTTAAAAAAAGGAAAAACGTTCTATGCAACGTTTTTAACATTAAAAGCCTACAAATAGCGCCATTTGGGTATTATTGGCAAACTTTCTCTATTTGTTTAAAAAAAATTCAAATATTTTTTTTGTGCATAAAACAATTTTTTTCTTTTTTTTTTTGTTGAATTTTTTTGTAGGTACATTGAGGCTTAGGTTGGTTCTAAAATCATTTTTGCTGTCGTTACTTTTCGACATTTTATGTGCCGTTCCTCTCGAGCACCTATCAAACCACATTTAGGTGAGTGGGACAGCACTATTTATATGACCGACGACGACGGTCAAAACTCGTGTAGGTATCGGAGTAACTCTTCATACATACCAACCCGTAAATTGATTAAAGATTTTACAAAAAGCCGTAGAATCTGCTACAGCCACAAGGATACGGCCGTAGTAGGCCGTGGATTTCGTGATTATTTGGTCTGATAGCCGTAGAACACGGCAATTATCGTAGCATTGGCAGCACTGATATAAGGCAAGTCTGTCATTGAACTATCGTGCATTAAGCGGCCAGCGAAAGGTTTTGCTTGTTTTTTCATCCTTGTTTTTACATCACCCACAAGCTCTGACCCAAGGAATTTAGATTACACCACCATTAATTCGCGTGCACGTTTCGTTTTATTCAACTTTTTTTACGGACCTGGAGCTTTATTCACTATGACCATTTGCACCGCGATCACAGCTAAGACAAGGCACCGGTGTCATACGGTCTGGGCAAAGTATCTCCTATGTCATAAAGAATAAAGCCCAACATCAAGTTTTGACGTTTCACGACTTGGGGCAAGGAATCTTCTATTGTCATAGTGCATAATGCCCCAGTTTTATCTATATTCCTTGTGTACCCAAGGAATTAGTATTCAAATTCCTTGTGTACGCCCAGTCGAACTGAATGATTATTTAACTTAACGACCTGAATGATTTTGAACTTTGACAATGAACAGCTACAACACTATATTCTCAAAACACACTATAACTCAGTGTATTTTGACTATCTTGTTTCAAAAGATAATAACGGTAATAACAACGTATCACAAGCAAATATTAGTAATATGTGCTTGTGATACGTTGAACGAATCAAGTTGAAAACTGACGAAGGTTTTCTATACCATCTTGTACAGTAGGTACATGTTTTTATTCTTGTTCTTAGGTTCTAACATAAACCGAGTAAAGGCGGCCACATACGTAGCGGTATACCTGAACGGTATACCGGAACTGAAGGCTTGTGCAAGTATACCTAACGTCCATAGTGACGACACACGATTCAAGTATGCCTGTGCAGTCTCAGTTCTGCGCCTGTGACAAACCGAAAAAGTCGTTTTATACTACACCTGCTTGGAAAGTACCTTGATACTTTATCAAATTTACGGTAGAAAGTACGTCATTGCATATCGAACAAATATGCGGGGAGAAAACTCATCTGAGCGGGAGAGAAAAGTGTATGAAAATCCATTTCTTACGTGGTTTTACTTTTTTAATTTTGGGTAAGACTATGCACCGGTAACCTAAATATCAAAAGCCAAAAAGTTTTTACAGTGAGTTTTTATCTCCAAGTTCGCAAAATGACACTGGCCACTAGCTGTGTGTTGGATGGTGTCGGGCTGGCAGTGCGACCCTGCGGCGGCAGGATAAACAATTTGAAAAAAGAACATGTGAAAATTGCAGACGCCATTGGCGCCATTTTCAATTTGTGTGTTGTTTGAGGATTCAGTTTTAGTTTTTTATTTTCCTCGTAGGTGTAGTATAAAGCACTATGTATCACTCGAGAGAAAGTGCGATTCCCGATCTCGGGTGTTTTAAAGCCCTCGCCTACGGCTCGGGCTTCAAACGACACCCTCGACGGTAATCGGTCACTTTCTCCTCTCGGTGAACAATGTACTATTGTGCAATAAGTATTTTGTGAAATATGTCACCGGCACCCACAAATGATGACGTTTTGGCTATTGTTGGTTTGGTGCTAGCTATTAAGAAAAAAGAGAAGTGTAAGAAGAAACGTTCTGTATGGTGTAAAGAATGGTTACTGAAAAGAAATAAGTATTCCCATACCAACCTTTTAAATGAATTGAAATGAATTGAAATAAATCTATAAACTCTTCTAATTTCTCTCTATTACTGCGGCGTGAATCGACAGATATTTTGGCGCGAAAATAAACACACAAACCGACCGAAGCACTGGCGCGCGTGCGACTGAAAGCGTTCCGACACACATGCTCATGCATACTTGCACAACCTAGTTTGCGCAGGTATACAGATCGTAGTTTTGAACTGCCTACCAGACTTGTGCAAGTCAGGAAACTTGTGCAAGTCAGGAAACTTGTGGAAGTTTTTTCACACACACGCTCCGGTATGCTTGCACAAGCCTTCAGTTCCGGTATACCGTTCAGGTATACCGCTACGTATGTGGCCGCCATAACTCCGAGTTTCTTACCTCATTGGGTCTACTTCACTATCGTTTTTTTTTTAAACTTTATAACTGTCTGTTTTAAAAAAAATCCCTATAAACACGGATAATATTACTGCTTGTAATATTTTTCGTGTTTATAGGGAATTTTTCATATATCTGGGAACCGATTGACTGAAGTCTAGAATATTATTCATAAATTAATAATAATAGGTACCTGAGTAAATAATAAATATTGGTGCCCGAAACTAACCGCAAGCTTGTACCATGGGAACCACATAGCTGATATAATACTTATGTATTACATTTTTTTTGTAAATTCATACCTGCATATTATATTAACTCGAGGTACTTGTATTAAAATTCCTTGTATTATCTAACACCCATAAAAATAAATCTATGCTCATCACATAAATGTTTGTTCTTGGTGGGAACCCACGCCTTCGGCGCAGAAGTCAGAGTACTGCTAACTGAGCTGTGAAGGGTTTATTCGCCCATGTGTGAAAAATAGAATATACATAGAAATCAAAATTAAGGTAAGGTATATACATAGATATATTAAAAATAAAGCACAAAAACGCGGTTCTCAATTCAACGCGTAGTTTTTTTTATTGTGAGCACCGTTGGTCTAGTGGGAGTCACCCCGCCTTCCGATCGTAAGGTCGCAGGTTCGAATCCGGTCGTGCACCAATGGATTTTTCTATCGAAAAATTTATGTGCGCAATGCCAGTGCTCTTAAACGGTGAAGGAAAACATCGTGAGGAAACCAGTTAGTATTCTAACAGTGGCGATGGGCTTGCAACCTGTCACGTATGGAATACTAACTACTGCAAAATGTGGGTATGTGCCAAATGTAATGTTTGGATGTACCTCTGACTACCCTCTTTAGACATCCTCAAATAATGTTGAATTAGTATCTACTTGGTACTGGGAGATCTGAAGGGATATCTACCGTACCTGGGGATCAAAGTCGTGAAGCTGTTTCAGTTTTTTTTTTTTTTATTGTACGCGCAAAACTTTTACACAGTAAACCTTTTTTAATCATTCTTTTTTTATTGGAAAAAGTATACCTCCAAAAAAGTCCCATATAAAAGTTCACCCAGGCCAAAAAAAAATATGTAAAAATTTTTGGTTTATTTAAATAGTAATGTTCTACGTGTTTTAATATTTTACTTTTTCTGCGATACAATGCTACATAAGTGATACCTAGGTGGTCCAATAAATTGTTTGTTCCATTAACGAGTAGTGTAAAAAAATCTCTATTTTTCGAGGTAAAAGGTCTGTTTGTACTCTATTATATTTTCAACACCTTATACATTCAACAGTTTACAATAAAGATTATTCTGATTCTGATTCTGAAAATAAAATTGTCATGGCAAATTGAAATGAGGAGCTGGCAACTAGAAATGAAACAAAAATCAAAAATGAACACCGTAACGCCGATTTTGGCTCCACGCGATAACTTCCTTTGATTGATTTATTCGAATGAAAAGTGATGAGAAGTTCAATAAAGTGATCTATTGCTAATAAAAATGTATAAAAATAAAAAAGACGTCGACCTAATGGTTGAAAAACTATTAGCGAAGCTATCAGAGAAAGAGGTAAGGAAGAATAAAAATTAGCGTTGCTGTCTGTCAAATATTCTGAATTTGCAAATTTTGGGTATAGTACATGCATGTTATTTTCAATCGTGATATTTTCAGTTCAAATCCAGAACTTATTCGATTGCACGGTTGTATTTCGAGGTGGGAGACTATGCAAAATGCCACAAATATGTCGACCAGTACCTCACTCCGAAGGTTAACAATGCAGCGGCCTATAAACTCCTGGGTCATGCCCTACAGAAAATGGGACAGGCAGATAAAGCTCTAGAACAGTTTAAAACATCATTGGACATCGACCCGACTCAAACCAACACCATACTTGACAGTGAGTATCACTGAGTTTGATCAGCAACATATCCATATAAGCTCATTTTTTAGGTTATAACTTAAGTGGAAAGTTTACTTGGCTTGGTATTGCAAAGCCTAGCATTTTTTCTGTTTTTTAGAATGTAAATACTCCATTAAAAAAACAAGTAACTTGTCATCATAGAAAGGCCGCCTGTTCCCTACAGTGAAGGCTAGTGGCTAGTTAGGTAAATATTTTCACCAGTGATATCTTCGGGAATAGTTGAATAAATCAATGCTAAATTGTTAAGATGTACTTAAATAATTTTGTTTTCAGTCTGTGGACTCCTTGTTGATGGAGATGTATCCCTTGAATCTGGATGTGGAAATTACTGGCTGGAGAAAGCAATGGCCATATTTCCCAAACATCCAGTAATATTCCGTCTGAGAGAAAAACTTATTACCTTGTGTGACCCAGACCCAGAAGCACTGGTTAAGCTTTTGACCATAGAGTTAAACGTAAGACCGAAAGACCCAACACTTCATTCCAGACTATTGAAACACTACCTGGCAACAAATCAATTAAAAAAAGCATTTGATCATAGCTTTAACATAGAATTCAACTCTGATAACTTCACCAACAACTATGATTGGTATAAAACTTTAGATGAACTATTTGAACATAATTCAGATGACATAGATAAATGGTTATATCAACTACTACTCTTAACAGTAAAAGAGCGGCTTTCACTCTTAAGTTTGGTTGAAATTCAGAGTGGTTCATCCAAGAGCTTAGTTGAGTCTGCTGATCAAATTCATGAATATGATCAGGCTTTAGGAAGAGTTGCCGAAGATGGAGCTGACCCAGGCTTCGCTGAGTTTCATGCCAGCCTGCTACAGCACCATAGGGGTCAATTCTCCTTCCATGCTGCAACTTTATTGCTAAAAAGAGCTAAGAAGGAGGTCATAAGCTGGCTGGATGCTACCAAATCAGCTGATATCCTTATGTTAATGGCCTGGCAGAGTGCACCTCTGGACAATGAAGTGAACTGGCTCAGGACTGCTCCAGAGAAACAGTTGAATGCTGTGCGGCGCTGGCAATCAGAAGGAACTTACAGATGCTCTCAATCTGGCCATTATTTAATCACCAATTCCCAAGATAAGAAACACTCCTTGCTAAGTGAAATCTCACAGTTCTGCTCTGGCTCACATTGGAGGGAGAACTTGTATGAAAAAGTATTTACCACCAAGACTCAATTAGATAAGACAGAGTCTTCATACGCTGCATCTAAAGCACTAAATGTTCCTCATCTAAGACTGCCAAGTACAAAAGAAGTTGAAGTGTATGATAGCGATGCCCAAAAGGAATATAGAAATTCTCTTCACCACTTTGTATGGATCATGCAGAATTATAAAAACTATGCAGATTTCAAATGTACAGTTTTTGATATGCTCACATCAACATCAACTACCACTAGTTGTGGCCCTGAAACTTTGAACAAATTGGACATATATGCATTCCTTTATTGTGCTGCTTTGACATCTAGCCAGAAGAATGGTAATGAATTTATGCACATTCATGGAGTAAAACTAAAAGTACTGCCGGCTAACATCACTGGCTTATTGTGTTCACTCCCACAAATGAAATGGTGGGACTGTGCTTTTAAGTGCAGTCAAAATATGCTTAATGCTGACCTAACGGATATACGTACAACAATGAGCAGTGGTATAGCGGTGGTACGTTGTATTGACAATCATGGTCTGGATCCTGAGCTTCTCTGTATTCTTGGTCGCCTTTTCAGTGATCATGCCAAAGCTATGACATTGGTTGAAGAGAAAAATTTGTTAGAGTCGCGAGCTGGATTGTACTATAGTTCGGCTAAAACATTATTGGAAAAACTGAAGAGTAATAACATGATCAAAGTGAATGACAAACGCCTGTTTGACTACACCCATAAAAAATTTGGAAGCAAACAACTGAATTCTTTATTGGAAGAATGTAAAATATTTATGGCTGTTAGGCACATAAATGACCATGAATATAGAAAGGCGATAGAGCTTCTCATTAGTGTCAAATCCCAGCAAGCATATTATCATCGTGCCCAAGCCTACAAGCATGTTGCTTTGGAGGACAAAGACTTGTCAACAGATGAAGGCCAATCAAATTATGAGGTAATGCTTGCTAAAGCTAAAAAATATGCATACAAAACTCTAGATCTGCTGAAAGAAACTGATAAAAATAAAAACTCACCATTATTCTCTGATACTCTGGATCTTATTCAAGACATTGAAATATGTATTAATGAAATTGATAATAATTCATCAATTGTGAATGAAAGTAATGTGAATTATTCGTCAGATGAGAGTGTGTCATATCAGGCTGAAAATAAAAGAACAAATCCCAGGATTTTCCGCAACATCAGTTCCACACCAAAGGCTTCTGCTTCAAACCAAAACAATACCAACTATAGGTCTGCAATAGATTCACAGATACTCGAAACAACCCAAGTAAGCCAAAGAAATTTAGAGAGAATTGAAAATGAAATCAAAAACTTACAAAAAAGAGATACTACAATCACTGACTTTATGGGACAAACTAAAAATTGGTTTGACGAGAATCGTAATCTGGGAAACACCATAAATACAATTAACTCGAATATACAAAATACAGCAGATCAATTCAAGAAACTAAAAATTTCCATTGATCAAGTTAAAGATCAGATAGATGAATGCAAAAGTAAATGCAAAGATGTAGGTGATTTAAAAAAACAAATAACTGAATTGAAAAAAGAAGTTGATAAATTAAAAAAAACATCATCTGAACAAACAATCAATGAAAGTGACTTATACAATCTCGATGAAGACTACAGAACCAATGAAACATTATCAAATTATGGATCACAGTTACAATTTCCACCACAAATGCTACCAGGTTTTAATCACCGCCAACCTTTTCCAGTTCCGCCTCCTAATCCTTACCAGCTATACAATCAAACATTGCACAACCTGTATAATCAATATTCACAATTTGCTCAGTCCTCTATGCCTGGCGCTCAGCCCGTGTTTGATCCAGCGAGAGCACAAATAAATTTCCCGGGCGTTTACCCAACTCCAGAGCAAATGTACCTAGATATGGCGCATCTGTTTCCGCCTGCAGCCGCTGCAGCACCGGTCCAGCCGACGGCAGTGCCGACGGTAACAGTTCCCCCTCTATCACAAAGCATGCCCGCGGTGCCCACTGTGCCTGCGCCCATTATACCTGCAGCATCTGTACCACCATTATCTACGCCTCTCTTTACATCGAAACCAGCCCCTTCGACCACAACATCAGAGTTCAGGGATACATCACGATTCCCGGATAATGTAGGGCTAATGTCATCTAAACAGCCGACATCTGCATCAACGCCGATCCCAGTGTCAAGCCAAAAGCACATCAACAGTAACCAGCCGCATAACTATCAAATAGCAATGCCAACAGCGACCGAAACCAAAGTATCCAATCCACCGGTGTATAGTTTTTCAATGCCTGAAAATAAAAATAACTCTATGTCGTCCTTGTCTAACTGGAACAAGGTTTTCCAAACATTTAGTGAAGATGATTCGCAACAGTACAAAGTACAACATGGAGGAGATTCATTATTCGGGACTTCCAAGTCTGTAGTCGACGGACCGCTTGCTGGTGCTTCGCCAAATACGAGCCTCAACAAATCTAGAACTCTCTCAGAGAAAAGCAACACTTCTGTGGA
This sequence comes from Plemyria rubiginata, assembly GCA_963576535.1. Lineage (NCBI taxonomy): Eukaryota > Metazoa > Arthropoda > Insecta > Lepidoptera > Geometridae > Plemyria > Plemyria rubiginata. Next base: position 5,938,388 of record OY754908.1, on the reverse strand, counting down.
CAACTATGATCCATGTCCAGATTTCAAGCCAATCATACCACTGCCAGCTGAAGTGAAAGTTACTACTGGTGAAGAAGATGAAACTGCCATATTCTCTTCTAGAGCTAAATTATTCCGTTTTGTTGACAAGCAATGGAAAGAAAGAGGCATCGGTGAAATGAAACTTTTAAAACACAAGACTACTGACAAAGTTCGGGTGTTGATGAGACGAGAACAAGTACACAAGGTATGTGCTAATCACACGATCACTCCCGAAATTGTAATCAATCAAATGAAAAATGAATCCAAAGCGTATATATGGGCAGCAAATGACTTTGCTGAAGGAAAAGTGGTATCCGAAAAGTTCTGCATTCGTTTCAAAACCTCAGACATTGCCAGACAATTCTACGAGACATTTGAAAAGGCTAGGAAAGAATCGAAGACAATAAAAACAAAACCTGAAAGTAAACTGACTTCCGATAAATCTGATAGCAAGATGACAACTTCTAATGACGCAGTTGCACAAATGGTATCTCAGCCAGAAACTGCTCCATTGCAAGGAAAGACTGTTGTTGGTGGATTTACGTTTAGCAGCACTCCTATATTCGAAGTCAAGATTGATGAAACAAAGGTGAAAAAAGCCGAACCTGAGTCGAATAAGACTAATGTTTTCGGCAATTTGACTTTTAACAGCCAAACCGCAGCCACTTCATTCAGTAATTTATTCAATAGCACACCAACTCCAAATAAAAATAGTTCTGTAGAAAACACTAATGAATCTAACAAAAGCAAATTGAACATGTCAGACAATGTGGACGAATTTGTACCAACTGCTGAGTTCAAACCTGTCATAGCTATGCCAGCTTTGGTCGAGGCAAAGACTGGAGAAGAAGATGAAATTGCGCTATTTGAACATCGTGCTAAGCTATTGAGACATGATTCCACAGGCAAGGAATGGAAAGAACGTGGTCTCGGTAATATTAAATTACTCGCGCGCAAAGATAATACTCAAAAAGTAAGGCTCCTAATGCGACGTGAACAAATAATGAAGGTTTGTTGTAATCATGTCCTTACGAAAGATATGATTTTCAAAAAAATGCCAAATATGGACAAAGCAGTGACGTGGTGCGCTAAGGACTTCTCAGAGGGAGAGCTAGTAGCAGAAACTTTCTGCTTACGTTTCAAAACGTCCCAAATATGTGACAATTTTATAAAAGCTGTTCAAACAGCACAATCTGAAATGACAGATGAGGTTGAAGAAGATCAAGGTTCTTTAATAAAGCCTCAATCAGGATTCGGCGATAAGTTTAAAGCTAAAGCTGGTTCCTGGTCTTGCCAAGGATGTTATACGAACAATTTGGAAATATGTTTGAAATGTGTGTGCTGTTCTGAACCGAATCCTAAGGCAGCTGCTAGTAAAGTATACACACCTGCAGCAGAACCACCGAAAACAAACAGTTGGGGAGACCAGTTCAAGCCTAAACTCGGTAGCTGGGAATGCAAGTCATGTTTTGTGAGAAATGAGGCAGCCATTGAAAATTGTAGTGCATGCAGTAGCCCCAAAGATCCCAAATCTAAAAAACCTACTACTGCCGCTGTCCCCGATATTCAAATGAAGTTTTCATTCGGAATACCTCAACAAACTGCAGCGAGTATTCAACCTCCAACTAAGACAATGCCCACAGCTAAAATTATAGCACCCGTAGTAAGTGGATTCACGGGTATGTTTCAACCCACAGAAACATCATCGGAGGGCAAAAAATGTGATGTATGTAATGATGTTTGGTCAGAAAACTGCTATGCATGCAGCAGCTCACAAAAACCTACCAATATTTTCAACAGCAAAACTGTTCCTTCAGTTAAATTTAGTTTTGGTGTTCCTCCAACCTTAACAAAGGAAGAAAAGCCAACAGCAGAAACAACTTTTGAAGGAACTGGTCCCACCAAATTCAGTTTTAGCATTCCTTCGGCAACTGGTGGCGATGGTAATTTGAGTCAACAAAAACCCACTGATATAATATATGCGGCTCCTAAAATTCCCACGAAAACTGAGGAAACTACCAAGTTCAGCTTTTTAAGCAATAACGAAAATATTAAAGCAAAATCACAAACAGACATACCTGCTGATTCATTTGCAAGCAAAGAAAGCGGGTTCACTTTCGTATTTAAAACTTCGTCTAAGAGTCCCACAAAGTCACCCCGCAACCAAGGGAATGAAAGTTATGGTGAAGATTTGGTGGAAGATGAAGATTGTGCTGCCCATTTCGACCCAGTTGTACCCTTGCCTGATAAGGTAAGTTAATTTATAACACATTTGCTCGTAAAGAGTCTCTTATTTCACCAATTTCAGTATCGTGATGTATGTCATTACGCACTCGTGCGTTATGGTAATGTAAAACGTACGGTTTATCAAGATGCTCCCACTAAAACGAACGGAACCTTTTTTAAATCTTAGCAAAGAGTTTTTATGTCAGTAAAGTGGTCAACATTTTATGAATAAAATTGACTTTGGGAGATAAAAAATAAGCATTTAATTCTTTTACAAATTGTTAAAATTTTTCTAACTACTTTAACAAGTGATTTATTCGTATTAGAAAGTAAGGTAAAAAGTACGGTTTATCAAGATACTCCGTCTAAAACGAACGAACCTTTTTTAAATCTTAGCAAAGAGTTTTTATAGCGCTGATGCGCACGCATCGCTAATTTGTGATCAAGTAAAAATTATTCCCGCGCTTTTTCTTTTCGCTGTATTGTTTTTAAATGAAAAAGGTCGTCCAGTAATGATGAATTTATAGATTTATTCTTTGAAGAAAGTCCGAGTTTTATTTATTTCCTCGCAAATGTGTTATAAAACGTCGTATGACATACGTGCGCTTTGAAAATTAAAGCCTCTGCTTTCTTGTAGCCCTCGCCTACGGCTCGGGCTGGCAATATCGCCTCGGCTGTAATTTCAACTTACCGCACTCATATCATAATGTACTATTAATATGTTTAAGATATCCTACCATACCTATGCTTTATCAGTTTATATTAATTTAGGTAAATGTAACTTATAGAAGCATGTTTTTTAGGTGCAGGAAGTAACAGGAGAAGAAAACGAAGACGAACTTTATGCGCATCGAGCGAGATTATATATCTTTGTATCTGGCGAATGGAAAGAACGTGGCGTTGGAGTTGTCAAAATACTGAAACATAAGGAAACAAGTAAATTGAGGTAATATTATCTAATATGTTGTTATTATCTGTTGGACCGAGATGAGTTGAAGGACAAAAGGCATGCCTTGCTGGCCTTGGTCTTGCCCAGCAGTGGGACTTTGGCTGAATAAAAAAGTTGTTATTGTGTAAGAGCTCAGCTAGTCCTATATAATATTATGTCCGCTAGTATACTCGTAGGTCGCGTCGTCATCGTCACGTAAAAATAACGCTGGAGGGGGTGTGATGGCGTGAGTGTTTTGTATTCGCGGACACATCTCCACGTTTTTCCAGCGTTCTTTTTAGATAACGCGACCTCTATGCTGCCTCAAACACCCCAGTTTGTCAACAACACTAATCGAGAGTCATTTTAATGATGCTGCATTTTTTATTTGCTCTTGCAGAGTGGTTATGCGACGAGAACAAGTCCTTAAAATTTGCTTGAATCACGCATTGACACAAGACATCAATTACAAATCTCAAGATGCGAAGACATGGATTTTTGCTGCTAATGACTTCAGTGAAGGAAAATTGTCTTTACAAATGTTTTGTTTGAGGTTTACGAATAACGAAATTGCTATGCAGTTCAAAAATGCAGTAGAAAATGCGAAACAAAATATGAAACCCGTAGATGCAGAGACAAAACCTGATAAGAAAGATGATGACGATGTGGTGTTTGTTAGCCAAACACAAGCAAACGCAGAAGATAAACAAAAAGCTAAGGATCTCATGTTACCCGAAAACTTTTACATGTACAAGCACAAAGAGCCGTGCCACGGTTGTCGCGGCTGCTCCGAAGAGTCGAAGTCGTCGGACAGTAAACCTCAAACGGTTACAATTTCAGAAGTGGCTGCCACAATAGTACCTAAACAAAATACAGCACAGCCTTCTCTAGTCACTCCCATGAAACCAAAACTACCAAACCAACCATCACTCCAAAGTCCTACTAACTCCATATATGGGACTCCGGGCACATATGCCACTCCGGGCAATGACAAAACCTTCGATAATTCAACATTCCGAACGCCATCGGGAACCATCGGTTCTAATACGGTATCTTCAACACCGACTACGGATAATTTTAGTAACTCTGGAAGCGGTGCAAATGATAAGGAAAATGTCTTCACTTTAAAATCAAGCACTTTCAGTGATCAGAGATCCATATTTGGTACGCCACAGGGTGCACCGACTCCGTTATATGATCTTAAAGATACTCAAACACCAGTCAACACCAAGAGTTCTTTGCTTGCTCCACCTAAACTTGGTGCATTGAATGTATCTGCCGAAAATCAAGTTAATGAAAAAAAATCAATATTTTCCACGGCTCAAGTTAAAACCGTATTCGGCGAGCCATCTACATTCACTGGCACCGGTGTCTCAAGCAATAAATCAATATTCGGCTCTGCTGCTGAAAAACCAAAAGAAGAATCAACTTCAGAAGTGAGATGTCTTTTTGGAGAAAATCCATTTAAATCATCCCTTAATTTATTTAGGGCGGGTGGGTCTTCTATTTTCGGTCCGGGCAGCTTAAATAGCAGCCAGACTAAATCAGATGCTTTTGGTTCCGGAGAACCATCTCTATTTGGATCCACTACTACTAATTCCACTAATAACTTGAATGAAACAAATAAACTTGCAACAATTTGGGCTCCAACTCCATCAGATCAAAATCCAGTGAGCGAATTACCTATGAAACTAGAAAACAACTTAAGTTTTGCTGCTTGTTCAGAGAGCGGACCTGGATTCGAGAGTAAGTTAAAGACGTATTTTTTATTATATATTATATTTATTTATTAGTATATCAATAAAGTTTTAGTGACTATGTAAGAAGTTTTTGTTAAAAATTATTTATTATTTTAGAGAAACCTGACTTCAAATGGGAAGGAACCGGGCAGCAACTGTTTACCTCGACACAGAAAAAGGCTTCAAAGAATGAAAGCGGAGAAGCTGACGATACCGGCGACGCAGAGGAAGAGTTTGATCCTCACTATGAGCCTATTGTCCCCTTACCTGACAAAATCGTGGTCACTACTGGAGAAGAAGAAGAGGTACCAACCAACTACCTACCTATATTGTTGACTACCCTCGTTGTTGACTAGCGATCTGTTTCAAGCAACAACTTTATCACTGATTTTGCTTGTTCTTGTGTAATAGTATCTAAAACTAGGGTAATAATTGAGAAAAAACAATCTGTTTTCAGAAAAAAGTGTTTGGTGAACGTGGTAAAATGTACCGTTTCGACGAAAAACTTAAAGAATGGAAAGAGCGCGGTATTGGCGAGGTAAAAATTCTGCACCATCCGCAGAAGAATACCTACCGCATACTTCTGCGACGTGAACAGGTACGAATATTTCTTTTTTACTACTTCACTATCACTACATAGTATAAAACAAAGTCGCTTTCTCTGTCCCTATTTATGCTTAAGGGCCCGGCGACAGCGGCTCGCAGTTTCGAGGTGCGATTGGCTATTATTTTATTTCATTTCGGGGAGGTTGTTTGAAAGAATAACTATCCAGTGACACGCATAAATACTGTTCGATCGAATACAAATAATACAATAATATAAGGGAAATGTGCTTGAGTCAGAAATCATTTTGGTATTAGGTAAACGTAAGGCCAAACATACTAATACCAAATTGATTTCTGATTCGGGCATGTTTCCCTTATATTATTGTGTTCGAACAGTATTTATGCGTGTCACTGGATAGTTATTCTTTCAAACAACCTCACCGAAATGAAATAAAATGAAATAATAGCCAATCGCACCTCGAAACTGCGAGCCGCTGTCGCCGGGCCCTTAAATCTTTAAAACTACGCAACGGATTTTGATGCGATTTTTTTTATAGATAGAGTGATTCATGAGGAAGGTTTAAATGTATTATACTTGCATGATATGTGCACCCGTGCGAAGCAGGGGCGCGCGGCGGGTCGCTAGTATCTTATAAATGCAATGTTTGAGTGAATGTGTAATTATAATATCCCTAATTTGTAACCACAGGTCCACAAAGCCGTTCTCAACATGTTGATCCACACGGACATAGAACTGCTGCCGATGAAGAACTCCGAGACCGCGTGGACATTCGTAGGTCGCAACTTCGCCGAGACCGCGAGCGGACCCTTCGAGATGCTGGCCATGCGGTTCAAGACCACTGAACTAGCGAACTCGTTCCGCGACCGCGTTAACCACTGCGTTAGAGTAAGTCAAACCCATTCACTTTCAGCCGCATATAATCTCTTAAAAATTCATATTCCACATTTTCATCTTTGTATTGTATCTAACTTGTGGTGGGGAAATAAGATCTCCACTGATGTTCCACAATGGGTTGTATCGTGCATTCCTTTTATTCTAAACGATTTTAACGGGTTTATGAACTAGTTGATGGTTCATGATTCTCAGTCATTATTAGTATCATCTATATTAGTTTGAAACAATAGATTAGTTTTTAGTGTCACAATAACAATTGACTTTTTTACCTGCAAAATGTAGAAGTGTAGAAGTTGATAGCCTGTGGAAAGTAATTTTATTAAAATTGCCTGATTTATATGAAATTATTTTATCATTTCTAGAGTCTGCAAGCAGCAGCCGCCGCCGCTATAAGAGAACAAAAACAAACCCAGGATAGGGAAAAAACCCCCGTCACTGCTGCGAACGAGGTAACAGAAACCAAAACGACGAATGTTCCGCCTCTCAGGCTCCCCAAACATTTGCAAGATGATGCCCGAGCTGACAAGCTATGGGCGGCGGCGACGCATCAGCCAGCGAACACCGAAACCAAACCGAATGGAAACAGCATCGAGAGCACGCCATTATCACAAGAACATTTACAAGTACCGGAGGCTGAACCCGAAGTGATTATTGGCGAAGACGAAGATGACGAAGACGACGACGAGAATTATGAAGACTATGACTACGATCAGAGTGACTACTTTAACGAGGTAAGTACTCCATTTGACTCCTAGCAGCTGATTTGGTAGTAGCTCTGCCTTCTTCGTTGGCTGTGGGTTCCACATGCGCACCGACAACAAACATTTTGTATCACTACATAGTATAAAACAGTCGCTTTCTCCGTCCCTATATCCCTGTCCCTATGTATGCTTAAATCTTTAAAACTACGCAACGGATTTTTATGCGGGTTTTTTAAGAGTGATTCAAGAGGAAGGTTTATATTATAGTATGCATGATATTAGTAGGAAAACAATGTGCACCCGTGCGAAGCAGGGGCGCGCGGGCGGGTCTCTAGTAATGAATGTATGCATGTTTTTCTGTTTAAGTATTTATTTACAAAAAAATTATACCAGTGGCACAGACAAGTCGGAACATTGTGTTTAGTGTTGCTTCTGACTTCTTTATCTTCACTTCTTCTTTCTTTTTGTATTAAACTTTAATTTGACGAGTCTGCGAGTGAAACATTATTGGGCTTAAAAATAAACCCTATATGCGAAGTATTACAGTTTGTATTTACTTGATTGGACAGGATGACACAGTTTTCAAGTGCGAAGGCGGCGTGCTCTTGCAAGATGAGGATGAAGATTCAGACATCCCGCACGCCTGCATTCGAGTAATGTACGACCATCAATACAACTCACCGAAAGTCACCATCACGGATTCTGATAGCAGCGAGATACTGGTTGACATGCTATTTCACACAGACACCGAGTTCGAGGTTCGTTATCTTTTTTACAGCTAATATTACAAATTTTTAATAGTTTTATTGGTAAACCTAAGGCTACAAAGATTTTTAATAAAATCCCAAAAGTGTAAGTTGAACCCAAAACCTTCCGGATAATATATTAAGAGGAAGGTGTGGATTTAAAATCTATGGCAATTAATAAATGCAAGAGTTTCTCCAGAAACGTACCAGAGGGTACCTTTTATTTTATTAAATCTCTCATTTTCTCATTAATCAATAAAAAGTTCAAGCTTTACAAACCTGCGATCACACCGGTACGTTCACTAGTTTCTAATATGTTGAAAAAAATCCAGTATGAATTAATGGCTAAAATTGCTTAAAGGCTCTCCCACACAGGCGCGATAAGAACGCGCGTTATTATCGCAGCAGTGTGTAACTTCGTGCGCGTCCTAATACAAAATGTACTGAAAACAGATATCGCAATAACGCAATCACAATATCGCAACAACGCGTCTGTGGGGAGCCTTAAAATCTTTAATGTGAGCCCAGTAAGAGGCGATCCCACTGGTATCGTTACACTAGTAAAACGATAATTAAAGCAGGGACTGAATTACCGGAAAATAAAATACCTTTTTATATCGATATGACGTCATACCGTTTTAATCCGGTTACCCGAAAATTTCAATAGTAAAAAATATGCCGTACCGAAAAGTCGGTATTGAAATACGAAACAGTTTAATATCGGTAGCAGTACCTAAATAAACCCTTAATAAAAAGGTTTTCTTTGACAAATCGCTGCGCCCGCGCGCTTCATTACACCGGAATTACTATACCCGACTAGCTCGATTCAGTATTTTTCGGTACCGAAAAAATATCGGTAAAATAACGAAATAGCCCTACTTCTATTGGATAATGGTATCATTATATTTTGCAGTACTGTTAATCTTATACCGTAACCGCTTTCAGTCCCAGGTTTTCTTACGTGTTTTTTAAGGCGTTGACAACACCTAACATTCCTCTCGCTCGCACGATTCGACATTTTGAAAGACATAAAATCACAAATTCAAATTTTGAAAAATTGCAAACAACCATTTTGTGCGCAATCACACGCAGCGCATAGTTTGGTAAAAATTTCATTTTGACTGATGCAAGTTTTCCTACTCAAAAGTTTGCTTGAGTACGAAAATTATAAAAGCAAACTTTGTAGGAAAACTTTCACAACGATCAAAATTATTTTTTTACTAAACTGTGCGCAATGTGATTGCACACAAAATGGTTGTTTGCGATTTTACGAAAATGGGTTTAGAGATTTTATATCTTTCAACAAGTCAAAACGTGCGAGCGAGTCACATTAGCTCTTGTCTTCGACTTAGTACGATACTGATTTATTTTAATGTTTACATCAGGTGAGCGAGAACTCTTGTAAGTGGTATGGTGAAGATTTCGCGTCGAACAAAAGCAAAATTGTGACAGTCAACTTCTTCGACAATGAAACCGCGTCGTTGTTCTTCGAAAATGTTGAGGTAAGTTTCTTATATTAGGTACAGTCAGCATCAAAAGTAAATTAATAATGATATTGAAATGAAATGCAGCAGATGAACACTTTTATACTTATTTATTCCGAGACCAACTGTAAAGGTATTTAGTACTTAATACTATGACTACTTCTAAGACTTCCTGACTTTACGACTTCCAGACACCAACTGACTGCGTTCCGTAACAAGATACCTCCGGTAGACAATTTCTAGAAAAATGCCAGCACGAACCAGTTTGCGTTGGTCGCCCCGCCCACTGACGCGCGAGCAGGGTAGCCAACAAAACAGAAATTAAGCGGTGTTGCCATTAAAATTATCAAAATTACGACAATATTTAAAAGTAAATCATATGAATATGTATCAACTGGCATTTATATCTCCTTAAATTTTTTATTGAGAAGTTATACAACTGCTACAAAATTTGTGGCAGTCGTTAAAAAATAAAACTGAAAAATCCATGTTAAGATGCTGATTGCATCTATCTATCTATCTAATCAGCCCACATTCACCCACTGCTGGGTATAGGCCTCCTCCTTAGCACGCCACTCTTTCCGGTCCTGCGCCAACCGCATCCACTCGACTCCCGCTGTCCCAACTATGTCATCAGACCATCTGGCTGACTGTCTGCCTCGTGGTCTATGACTCTCGCGTGGCCACCACTCAGTCATTCTTTTTGTCCATCTACCGTCTTTCCGCCTAGCCAAGTTTAAGTTTTTAGATTGCATCTATTTTTACAAATTATTTGCCAGACTAAAAAAGCGTGCGGCTGAAATAAACGTAAATATTATATGATTTAATTTTGTTTCAGGCATGTAAACAATCCACATATTATACAGTCAATACGGATGAACAGGACCCGGAATAACGTAGTTCATTTGATTCATAATGTTAGGTTTTCTTATTTAGGTCGAGTGTTACCATCTCAGAGTAACGTGTAATGTAATGTCAGATAAAAGTATTCACGTTGCTATTTTTGACTTGTCAAAAACAAGGACGGAAATATTAAAAGACGGATATCGTCCTTGTGAGATTGTAAAACCCACCTTAGTCATTTCAAAATTAAATCATTATCACGTCACTGTTATTGTAAAGGTTCTCAATTATTTAAAAAAAGTCGGGTTGACTTAAATGTCTTTTTGGTTGGGTAGTTACGTTGCCTGTTGTTTTTTTATAGCTTATTTATTCTAGAACAAAAGGCATAAAGATAATGAAAAACACAAAAGCTGGATTGCTTACAACATGCCGCAAAGTGTCATTTTCATAATCACCCATCTCATAGCTGTTAGAACGTTTGTAACTTTACGGTGATTAGATTAGTTGCCATTATTAATCTGTAATTCAATATAATAGCTTAAAATAAGGCTTCTATGCGCGATGGTGATGCGCCCTCTACAGCGCGAATTCACGCAATGTTTCTTAGTTTCTTTCGCGAACCCGAATGATGACGGACATAAAGAACCCGAAGCCGCGGAACCAACCACACTCGCGTTTCACGGATCTCGCGGCGCGACTGTAGAGGGCGCATAAAGCGTAGCACGATCAGACAGCTCTAATAATAAATACTCCTTTTGTTAGGGGCTTCTGGTCGATGCCGCGATTTAGAATATTGCGATATATCGAGCGCTGAACGCTCACATTCATAAGAATTGCAAAAAGATCAAACCAACATTGGGTTTGCATTGAGTGCATTATTTATTGTATGTAATACGAAGCTCTATAAGATTGTTTGAAATTCATAGAAAATGTTACCAGTTGGTTAGATCTTTTTATTAAAATAAAGCTACGACTGATTGTGTAGATTATTGAGTAATATTTGCTTCACTCTGGCATTATGGCCGTTATGTAATAGTGAAATAATTTGGTACTTGTTCTGATCATGAGTAGAAATGAGCAAGCTTTAAGTACAGTTCCCGAAGCACTAGAGCGTGCCTACTTGCTTCAATGAAAGTGCAAAACTCGTTATAATCGAAATGTAATCTATGAATTCCAAAGAAAACGACGAAATAAAAAAGATTTCAATGTTTCGGTATACTCTTGATCAGAACAGATGTTGCAACTACGCGATAATATCGCTTTTTCACTCATAGCTTTATAAAAAAACTCTTAAGGTACTTTTAAATAATTATTAATTCTTATTAGAAATTGTAATTTTAGTAATCTTATCGATATACCTGCAAAGTTAATGGAAAAATATTAAAAATCTGAAGTTGGTCATGACCCGTAGGAGTAACGATTTAGCATTTAGGCAATAGTCCACCTTCATCCGTGATTACATGAGTGGTTGTTCTAGCCATGCATCAGAAAGACAGTTAATTATATGAAAACTTCTAGCAAAAATATTTAAGTTGAAAAACAGCCGGTTATTGTATTGTTCAACTCGAGCAATGAATATAGAAGTAATCCATATAACAATTCGCCGATAACGTGTTGATTCAATTAAGTTAAATGTCTTAATTTATTTTATAAAAATGAGAAAAGGAAAGGTGATTTTTTCTATAAATAACTGTTGAATGATTGTGATAAATAAAAATTAAGGTTTTAAAATATGTAGCTGTAATTCCTTCTTTCATTTCAATTATTATGATGTTGTGAACTTTATTGGCTATCTGAATAATCAAGCAAATAAACGAAACAATAAACATGTATGTACACTTTTTATTTTTATTGGTTTAACAATAATAGGTTCTTTCTTACACCTGAATTAACCCTGATTAAAACCCAGTTGTGTGCGTGTCGGACTGGTGTCTAGGCATATCAAAGGGGTTGGTCAGAGGTATGTCCAAATGTTATATTTTGGCACATACCCTATTACTTTCAGCTGTTTCAGCCTGCAAGCCACTGATCTGTATTATATTGTTTACACAAGTACGCTAATAGAGATGTGCTGCAAGCTCATCAACATAGTTTTTGTATTCTCTTTGGCCTATTGCCGCTGCAATATACTAAGTGGCTTTGTCACAATGTTTTCAAGCACTGGCAAAGCCAAGGAATTTATTAAAATTCCTTGGGCAAAGCGAACAGATTTTTATTGGAGAAAAATGGCCATTGATAATGTAAGCCATACACGCTACGGTCTACCGTAGAGGTCATCTATGCAGGTATGCCTGCGCAGGTCAACCAAACATTGGTAGCGTGTATGGGGACGTTCCGGTGTACCGAAGCGGTCTTCAGTTCTTTTTGCGATGGCATCGAATGAGGACGATGACGCGCTGGCATTGCTAGGCCTTGCTTTAATTTTTAAGATAAAAGATACAAAAACAGTGAAAAGGAAGCGAAAAAAGTGGTGTAAGCATTAGTTATTGAAAAGGAAAACATATAGTGATGTTAATTTATTGAATGAATTAAAATTTGAACCAGAAGATTTTAAAAACTATCTCCGAACGGACGAGAAAACATACCTTAAATTACTTGAAATGGTTACTCCTATGATAAAAAAAGAAGACACAGTTATGAGAAATAGTATTTCTGCGCACGAAAGATTATCAGTTACATTGAGATTTCTCGCAACTGGCAGAAGTTATGAGGACCTAAAATTTTCAGCAATTATTTCGCCTCAAGCGCTTGGAAAAATTATTCCTGAAACATGTGAGGCCTTGTATAAAGTTCTTAGAAGAGATTATTTGAAGGTAAGTAAATAATTAAAACACTGTTATATTACAGATAATATTTATTGAAAAAAATACGAATTATTCATTATCAACATTGAAATCATTAAGGAATGTCGCTGCCGAATCTGGAATCGATAAAACTACCTCTGTTTCACCGGGCTGATTTCCCGGAATTGTATGTGTTCGCATTTGTGTAGAGTAGGGATTGCCTTGGGAACTGTTGAGTAGATGGCTAGTTTGAAATGATTGAGAAAGATACTTTGAATTTTGACTGGTGGGAAATGGAAGGCAGGGTGGGCTAGGACTTTCGGAAGAAACAAAACTTACAGGGGTATATGCCCTATTGGAAGTAGGAGAGGATTGATATACATGTTGTCGATATTGCTGAGCAGGAACATAGCTTCGTTGATTTTGTTTCAAAATATCTCTCATGTTAATATAGGAGTGCTCGGGAGTGAGGTGTCCCATTTCTGCTTCAAAAAGTAAATCATTAATAAGTTTTTCTGCGACTATTATTTGTTTCGCTTCTAAAGCCCTCAATTTCATCGCCACATTTTTGCCAATAACATCGCACCTATCTTCTGTTACAATTGGGCGAGGAAGCTTAAAGTGATCTCGAACCGATTCCAATACTTCACTTGCTATGCTTTCATCATTTCTTTTTGTTTTACAAGGTTTTGGTGGGCGAGATGAATTATTATTTGACGATGTCGATGGGCCTCGTTGTTGTCGGTAGATACGCTGTTGGATGAATATTCTTCATCGGCATTTGAAGAATCTTCAGTGTTGTCTCTCTGAAAACAAATAATTTTGATACATGTTTGTGTCCCGCCGCTATAAATATTTCACATCAAAAATAGCTACTTATTGTATAAATGATAAATCTGTTATTTTTATATTACAGTTTCCTACATCTGAAGAAGAGTGGAAAGAATTAGCAAAGATGTATGAAGAACGATGGGACTTTCCTCATTGTCTTGGTGCAATAGATGGAAAGCACATAGCGATTGTTCCACCGGCTAATAGTGGATCGTATTTTTATAATTATAAAGGGCAACATAGTGTGGTTCTTATGGCAATTGTTAATGCAAAATACCAATTTGTGTACATAGATATTGGCATGAATGGTAGAATATCCGATGGAGGAGTTCTACAAAACACAATTTTTTTTGAAAAATTAGAAAATAGTGATTTACATATTCCAAGCAGTGAATTGTTAACAGGAAGTAACCGAAATTTACCATATGTATTTGTAGCAGATCATGCGTTCCCATTACGCCCTGATATGATAAAACCGTTTCGGCAGGCAGATTTAACATCGCGAGAAAGAAAAATCCTGAATTACAGATTATCTCGCGCGAGGCGCACTGTTGAAAACGCTTTCGGGATAATGGCATCACGATTTCGGATATTTTATACTCATATAAATTTAGAACCCGAAAATATCGATAAAGTAGTGAAAGCATCTTGTGTATTACACAATTTTTTAATTGAACACTCAAAAAAGTCTTATGCACCTCAAAAATGTTTTCATCGAGAAAACTCTGAAAACGGGACTATAATTTCTGAAGGATACAATACACAAAATAGTACCATGGAAAACTTGGAAAGAAGAAACCCAGGAAATACGTCTTTTAACAACGCGAAGATAGTCCGAAACAATTTTATGAATTATTTCAATCAGGAGGGAAGGGTACCTACCATGGCAAAATGATCATATAAATTAATAAATTAGGCTGAACGAGCGGATTAGGTAGTTATACATACATAGTTGTTAGTGATGTACCGGATCGTTAAAAATGTATATCCGCGGATACGGATACGGATCTTTATTTTCGATGAAACGGATATCCGGAACATCACTAATAGGTATAAGCTTTGGTGAAACTTAGAATGACGGTAAATACAAAATAATTAAATGTGTTCTACGAGCATGTATTCAACTTAATAAAAAAAATATAGGTACTACGAAGTATGAAATATTTTACTTACCTCACAACTATTTTCGTCATCACTATCTAAGTTGGATGAAGATTCCCTTGGAGTGCATTGATCATGAACGAAATTGAACAAATCGTAGTAGGTACTATATAATAATGCCTTATTCTGTGTATCTTAACTTGTATAGGTACTTTGTCTTATTGTTTGTGTAATAATTTGTTACGAGTACGTACATGTAGCGCAGCAGATCTATAATATATACCCAATAATAGAGATTAGTGATGTAGCGAGTACATGAATTCCAAGGAATTATGATATATTATATACATGTGTACATCCTGCTATCCTACTAATATTATAAACGCGAAAGTTTGTAAGTATGGATGGATGGATGGATGTTTTTTACTCTTTCACGCCGCGGCGCCGGGACGGCTGAACGGATCTGGATGAAACTTGACAGAGAGATTGATTATAGTCTGGAATAGCACATAGGCTATGTTTTGTCCCGTGGGAATACCGGGATTTAAATCTGCGCGGGTAAAACCGCGGGGCGCAACTAGTACATAATATGTACCTACAACCAGGGGACAACCAGGGGGGCATTATTCACTATGAAAATAAGAGATTCCTTGCCCCAAACCGTGAAACGTCAAAACTTGATGTTGGGCTTTATTCTTTATGACATACCTAGGAGATACTTTGCCCTGACCGTATGACACCGGTGCCTTGTCTTAGCTGTGATCGCGGTGCAAATGGTCATCCCAACTAATATTATAAATGTGAAAGTAACTCTGTCTGTCTGTCTGTCTATCTGTCTGTCTGTCTGTTACGCTTTCCCGCTTAAACCTCTCAACCAATTTTGATGAAATTTGGCACAGACAATCTTTAGACCCTGAGAAAGAACATAGGCTACCTTTTATTGCGAAAAAAAGAGATGAAGAGATTAAAAGTACGCAGACGAAGTCGCGGGTACCAGCTAGTAGTGAATAAGGCTCCAGACAAAACCACCTACTTTCTGTCATCTGCCAAATCTAAAACGTAGTGATTATATGCCCAGTGACGGTTATTGTATACTCTTTGGCTCAGTGGTGATTCATGCTCAGTGCCAAAGAGTATACAATAACTGACTCAGTGCCAAGAGTATATAACGCTACGCTAAGACTCAGTAGGACTCAGTGCACAGATTTATAAGTATAGTCCTCAGTGCAAGATTCCTTGTAGAAAATAGTACTCTCGACAGAGAGTACCTATTATATTCCTTAGCGTTATATACTCTTGGTATATTCATTGGAATAAACCAAACCAAACGAATACTGAAACAATTTATGCAGCTATTGAGTCGGATAATGAGTAAGTCCATGTATGGTCGAGAGCCTGCACCATTTCACTGCAGTGCAATATTCTGCTCTTACAACTTTGCTATTAGCTAGGTATTACTTTGCTTTGGATTACTTTAGTAGTATCACTAGGTATGTGGTATTTTGATCTCGGACCTTCATATCATAATACTAAAACCTATGCTAATGGAGGTCAGTTAGTACAAGTGCACGTGATGTACTAAACTTGCAAAAAACATGCCGGATAAATGGATTTTTTGTTTTAGGATTCTTCTTTCTCCTATTATTCACGACTATAGACTCAAGTCTATGTGCCTTGGTCAAGCCTGGCGAGAACTCGCAAGTGGAAGTGAGAGCTGTGTTCATAAACTGTGAGCCCGATGTGAGACATGTTTTTTATATGAATATTACGAACCTACCCACATTTTGACTGACGCGTTTTAATTTTAGTTGTACCTATGCCTAATAAGTAGTAAGTGTGCCTATAGGTAGGCATAGGTACCTGTATAGTACCTAAGTAGTTACCTACCTAGGTATGTCCCAAATACCAAGATTTGAGATGGATGACGATCGTTGATTTTAAAAACAATAGGAAATATTATATTTAACCATACTCGACTGCATTTACGGTGGGCCTAGGTACCTTTATATACCTAAATTAATGTCTAATTCCCTATTTTTCTTTATAGAATAGAGAGGGTATATCTGTAGATAATGAAGCCACAAGATTTGAACGGGAAGAGCTGTTCAAGCATAGTGTGTTACAAGACTGTAACAAGAAGATTGCACTTACCGTCAAAATCGCCAGTGAGCCTAGTGTAAGTCCTTTTGCTTTGCTTTTGGTCTCCGTTTCAACTAAAATGAACTACATTAAGTAGTATGCCTAACTACTTACATTACATACATAGATACCATACTACACTTGGAACATCATCATCATTTCAGCCCGGTGTCACTCACTGCTGGGTATAGGCCTCCTTTATTTTCTGCCAGCCTCCTCTGTCCTTTGCGTCTCGGGTCCAGGTGTTTCCAGCGACCCTTACGATGTCGTCGACCCATCACGCTTTCGGTCGGCCTAGATTTCGTCGGCCACAATTCGGTCAAGGCTTTACTCCACCGGCCATCACCACGTCTGGCAAGGTGTCCTGCCCAACTCCACTTGAGGTTTATCGCCCTGTCACACTTGGAAGATAAGCATGTCAAAAAAAAACTAAAGTCAATAGGTTTTTTTCCCAGAAAAATTCAGGCGATGAGTATATTCCCATTGAACACGTGTTCCAAGGTACCAATAAGCGAGTGAGATTACTGGACCCATATGTACTGCGCCTACGAAGAGA
The DNA here is from genome assembly GCA_963576535.1 of Plemyria rubiginata. Classification (NCBI taxonomy): domain Eukaryota; kingdom Metazoa; phylum Arthropoda; class Insecta; order Lepidoptera; family Geometridae; genus Plemyria; species Plemyria rubiginata. The sequence goes on along the minus strand of OY754908.1, from coordinate 5,920,828 downwards.
AATACCACTTCAAGCTTACAAATTAAGAAGAATGGCCGTATGTTTGATTTTTCGCACTAATTATTAGAGGTAGGTAATTGATTACCTATTTAAACTCAATAATTTGTTCCAGACCGTCAATGGCGTGTTGTCGAATAGAAATGAGGAACTGGCGCTCAAGGTAAAAGACATAAATTTATAAATACGGCTAATTATCAAGGTATTTATAATTATAGCGCATCATAGAGTACGAAAATGCTTTAATAATAATATCGCACGCCATACAATCACTAATGAGCCATCACAGGCGGATTTTCATGTACTGTATCATATATGTATCTATCTTCGTCGTCTGTAGGTAATACGCTTGTCATACATAGGTAATTATATAGCATAAGATTAATTTTGTTTGTGCGGTTTTAGCGAGACTCCAAAGACATAGCTCCAAATCGTCGTACTATGAGATCTTTGAAAACAGCTGAACTGTCTGCAACCATAATAGAAAGTCCAAATGTCCTAGACTGCGGTAAGAACATTTATATATTCCAAATAATTAGTGTTCAGTCATTAGGTATGTATATTCCATTTACCTACTATGGGTGTCGAGAGTAGATGTATAAATTGTGAAGGTACCTACCTACATGCAACAACTAAATTTTAATTAATTGTCACTGTTGATCTCAGTCTTAATTTTAGTTGCAATAACAATATCGTGTCGCGTTCAGCCGGCTTATTCACTATGACCATTTGCAGCGCGAGCTCGGCTAAGACAAGGCAGGCGGCGTGAAATCGCTTAAATGAGCATTCACTAAGCCATAATTTCATTCCTTACGTGACGTCACGGTGATTTCGGCATGATTTGAACTGTCAACAAATCACGCTCGCTGCCTAGCGTGAGCTTGCGTGCTAAGGCACAGAATAGCGTGAAACCGATGAAGTTAGTACGGCTCGTTTCTTTTGAGCATCTTAGAGGTTATGTTTGTGTTTATAAACAAAGTGGTATAAAATAAAATAAAATCCTGAAAAGCATTATGTAAGTGGGGTTATTATGAAATTTGTAGTAAGTAATTCAATCACACATTGCAATAGATTCGAGGGATTGTATAATCAATGCCGGCGATATTGAGTGAAGATGTTGATTGTTTTCATTCGCAGAATGCAAGCAAGTACCATCCACACAAAGGCCAGCTCAGCTCTTGTCAACTTTGGCTGAGCACATGCAGGCCCATCCGGCAATGGCTGTGGGGATAAGCAACACCCTACAAGGCCATGTAAATATTGAGAATTCCTGGAAAAGCCTCAGCCTAAACTCCATGAGAGGGCCAATCAAAACGGTGGCCAAATGGAAGCAGGTACTACCTAAATAGTCCAAACTTGCTTTCTTTAAAAATACCAAGGTATACACTAAAAAGTATACCTACTTACACTAAATTTTATTTATAATTCTAATTGTCTTTGAATACTTTCAGACATGGCATGACATGATAAATAATGTTTAGAAAAAGGCATCACACAATGACACCAAGCACTGGGGCTATATGACCCCAAGTACCGGCTACAGCCCATGCACCTTGAATGATTTTTTGCAGGTGGATGAGAAGGTACAACAGTCATGGGCCTTGTGGCTGTGTATGGGTTAGAGGATGTGGTCTGCACTGACTGAGGTAGTTATTAGGTAAATTGTTTCAAACAAGTTTTACACTTGTCAATACACTTTTATACAATAAATTGTATGAATTGTACTTAGTAGGTAAACAAGTGTATTAAAAGGTAAATAAAATAAATTTGTCAAATAACAATCTTCCTTTTGTTTTATTTTACTATAGGTATATAAGATTTTTTACAAACAAGAGATAAACATTAAACACATTAGACACTATCACATTAATTTCTGTTATACCACAAAACCTGGAAATATTGCCATAGTGCATGTTCACCCACAAAAGACTACGGGTATAATGGATCAAGCAAGGATTGTGTAATAATACATGCTTTGAAAATTCTTGCACACTTCTAGAGTATGATCAGCTGGATGGAGCACAGAGCAGCATTATTAACCATGAATTTTGGAGAAAGCCAGAGTCCCCTAGAAGCCACCCAATTTCCTTCGCTGTTGTTTATCTTTGATGAACCGACTTGACCATAATCTCCAAACAACTATCATGAGCAGCCCCTCCAAACTTTGCACATTATACCTATTATTTTCAAATAAGCTGTCGCATCTGAAACAAGGCAGAAATAGGTTTTATCATATCATATAGGAATAAATAGTTAAGTGCAATCCTCCGCCCTTGGACAATGTTGCAGATATCATTGGTAAAAAGCAACTGCCAACCATTAAGATTAGGGGCATGATAAACTAGAATGTAAGACAACTTACAATATTAAAATTAATGGCATTGTACTTAAACATGTATTTTTCTGTTGCGAAGGATAACATTTGCGACAGAAAAATGCTGCTTCGCTTGGGTGGTTCATAACAATATGTTTAGGTAGGTAATAGTATTAATAATTTTATCGATACACTTACTTTTGACTTCTTCTACACTTTTGAGGAGTCACTAACGTGCTTGCAAGGATCTCGCACACAAAAGAATATGTAGGTACAATTTTTTTATCAAAATTATATAATTCTTCGGAACCCTGTGTGTATTGCACAAACAATTTATGGATATTTGGGTCCGCAGAATCCCTGACTTACTGGATTATATTTATCTAGTTAGATAGAATTAATTGATCTAAATCACAACATTCACAACAAACAAACAATTAGTCAAAGCTTTTCGTTCCGAAACTAGTCAAGCGTTACTTGAATGTTATATCTAATGCAAAATTTTTGGCCTCATATTTTTCAAATCGCTATAAAATATAGTAAGTTCAACAATTGATGGTTGATAGAACTTATAATTCAAGATATTTATTACTAGACTTATTAATTGGGCACTAAAACTATATCTTCTAGTTTCTTATAAAACCGATAATTTTCCGAGTGGAAGATTTTGAACGAACCATACGACACACTGACATGGGGCATAGACAACTAGTCTTGTGGCTTAGTGAATGCCATTTTAAGAATTCACGGCCAAGGCGTGGACAGATTTCACGGCGCGCTCGTAGTCCCTTGTCTAAGACAGGGCATCTCATAAAAGTTAGTGAATAAGCCGGCTGGTTGCATCTTGAAATGACAATTGCTCTTCAGCTTCAATTATAACCGCGAAAATTTTTTTCTTGACTTGTGTTTGCATCCAAGGAGGCATATCTCTAGTGCTTTTAAGTATACATTCAAAGAACGATTCTAAGGCATCCGTATGTTCGTGTTGGTGCCGTGAGTACTGCAACTCGTGTCTATCAGCCGTGCATTCTGTGCATCGCCGCTTACTCTGATTTTCTGTTTTGATGTCGACTACTTCAGTGGTGGAAACATCTTGGTCCGACTGTTTAAAGTTAGTCACATGTGTAGTGTCCATCTCAATGTCTTCTGTAATGCGATATTTCATGAATGGTTCCAGGAACTGCATTGCTTTCGCGTACTTCCAAGTTGTTATTTGAGCCGGCAAAAGTTTGTTTTGTCCCAACTTTGCTCGTTTTAAAGCTTCTCTATGGTTGTCACGAAGCTTCTTCCATTCTGACCTTGCTATCCTCACTGAAAAATGAAGAGTTAATGATCACAATACAAAATAATTACATTCACAAAATGCTTAGCTGACAATGCTGACATCCGCCGGTTTCTTCTATCTCTATCTAATTTAAAGTAAAAGTTGAAATAGCAAGTGACTTGACAGCCGATTAGCTCGCATACCTTTTAGTCCAGTCGGGGCAGACATAAAACTAGCTGAAATAGAAAAAATTCCGGGGAGCGATTTTTTTTTAACGGGGGGGGTTGGTTGGAAGTATAAATCTCGATTTTCGAACTAATCCCGGTAGAGGGTTCGCCGCCATCTTGTTTTAAAGTTCAATTTTTTCGTTTTTTCTGAAATAACTCGTTAATTTTCAACTTTAGAGCAAAAATGGTAATGGCAAAGTTGTTAGAAATTTAATTTCTCACAAGTTTGGTCATTTTCAGCTCCGATTTGAGTATGAATCCGAAAATATTGATCGTGGAGTAAGAAAAGTGCGAGAAATAAAAAGTTAAAGAAGATAAAATTCCACCCATTACGATTTTTTTGACAAACTTGATAGTATAACTCTGCAAATATTGATCCTAGCGTAAAAATGATCATGACCAAACTTGTGAGAAACTAAATTTCCAACAACTTTGCCATTACCATTTTTGCTCTAAAGTTGAAAATTAACGAGTTATTTCAGAAAAAAACTTTAAAACAAGATGGCGGCGAACCCTCTACCGGGATTAGTTCGAAAATCGAGATTTATACTTCCAACCACCTCCCCCGACGTTTAAAAAAAAATCGCTCCCCGGATTTTTTTCTATTTAAATGTCTATCTCGACTGGACTATTTAACGCCTTTTTTATTTACCAAAGTATTCCATCTATTATTGTTATGTGTGCGGTACCCTCAGACCAAAGATAAGCACAGCAGCGACAAAAGGTAATTCACACTTATTTTTACGCGAAATCAAAAATTATGATATAAAAAACAATGGATGGGAATGAACACTTTTTCGATATTGTTCAAAATAGTCTAGGCTACTTAGCAGGTTATTAATACATAATAAAACAAAATGCAAGTTATAAACGGAAGGTACATATACCTACAACTATCCCCTTTAAGTTTTACTGTAACATCATCAAAGATTTGGTTTTCAAAATATTTCCACCAACAACAATACTTTGAACTTTATCTAAGTGCCTGCCTAACCAGTTATCTTGATTTACTTCAATATAGTAATGAGATAATGGCACACCTGGTCAAGTGGTAACCATCACCTATAATAAAGTATTGCCCCGTAAGTCACACGCGATTGGAACTTGCCCTGCGATGCACTGATGACCTGCGTCCAATGTGCCTGTAATTTCACCGGCCGGCAACCACACTCTTCAAACTAATACACAGCAACGCTGCTTGGCGGCAGAAAAAGGCATTTAATAACATAACAAAATAAAAAAACCATTTATTATTGAATTGAAGTACTTTCGAAGTACTAAGTACGTTTGTAATAGAGCAACATTATTATACTTAGATACCTCCCTGCTATGAGGTATTTAGTAAGGGTGTCTCATCTCATCCGTAGTTATATAAAATTAATCTCTTCAACTTACCATCTGCTATTGTACTGTTGTTGCATTTCTTCACAACTTGATCCCATGCTTGGTCTCTGACTGCCATCTCACGGTAGTCTGGGTGTTGCGGGTTCCACAAGCACTGGTGTAGCCGCACATGATCTATGAATGTTTCCATCGTGGGCAGTTAGAGCTGGCAGCGACCGCGGGGAGCACTGACTGGCCTCGAGCCGCTTGCCCGGCTCCGCTCTGCCCTACCTTTACAATAAAACCGGTTTATCGACTAAATGCCGACACTACTCGGATAACGCCGTCAAACCTGTTTACAATGGGACTATCATACCTGCTTTCACACTGCGAGCTAACATAATACCAACGGAAAACAGTAGGGCGTTATGTAGGTACTATTGCCTTCATATACAATTATTGAAATTGCCATTAAATAAATAAATAAAATAAATAATGCTGGACAATCCACACAGCACTATCTAGCCCCAAAGTAAGCTATTCAAAGCTTGTGTTATGGGTACTAGATAACTGATATATTTAATACATTATATACTTACATAGATAGATATTTTTTATTATACATAGAAAACACCCAGACTATCGGAACAAATTTCTGCAGATCGTACACAAATTTGTTCCAAGGCGGGAATCGAACCCGCAACCTCTTGCGTCGCAGGCAGGCTCTCGCCCGCTGCGCCACAGAGGTCGTCAAAGTGTGTCAAACAAAAGTGTGTAGGGAAGGTAACGTTCTGTAAATCTAACGAGATCATTCACTTACCTACGGCTATTTCAGATTTAGAAAATAACACTATATTATGTAACAACAATGCATGCTTGAATAAGCGTGATAAACGACACGAGCATAACATCGTCGTCGAAGGCGCAATAGATGAAGAAAAGTATCCGCAATGGAGCGCTGACACTCACTTTAAGCAAGAACAAAAAAACTATAAAAGTAAAGAGAGTTTTTATGAAATGTCTCCGAATCTACCTCGTGATCGAAATATAACCCACAGAAATGTAGACTATCAGAAAGATCGTTTAAAATACAAATCCTATGCAGACAATCCTCCAGACCGTTTACGTCATCCGGATTCCAGGATTTCCAAACCAAGTCAACCACATAGTATTCCGACAGCTAATACGGAACCAACGGAATGGGCTCTCGGAGAAAAGCGAGGATTAAATATCGAACATAGCAAAAAATTCAGTAATAGAAAAGACAGGGAGCTTGCAGATTCTGAGGAGTTTGATATGTATGAAATTGGAAATCCAGATCTTTTGTACTCGGTTCAAGTTCAGCTATTTGAAAAACTTACTACTCCTGATGGTAAAACCTTTTGGAACGATATGACGAAGGGTGAACCTGCAAGGTAAGGCAAAAATTACTTATACTATATTTTTTAAGTTACATACATAAGAATATTTCAGGAATATATTTATTAAAATACTAGTAGGTACCTAAACTAACAGTTTCACGTTTTTGGCCGCTATCTCGGTCGCACTTTTGAAGGATTGATTGATTAAAAATACTTTATTGCACATTTAAATAACAGTACAAAGGCGAACTTAATGCTATAAAGCATTATCTTCTAGATAACCTCTGTGTATTGTGGACATAAGAAGTGTCAGTAGTGCACGGATATACCACATGGAGGGAAAATACCTTGAATATTAATTGTAGATGGAACATTTTACTGAAAGAAGACATTATTTGAATTTTAAAAACAATTTAAACAGCATTCTTAGATATTTAAATTATTACATGGTTGAACCGGGAATCGCATTTGACCTACCTAATAATTTGTTTTGAGCAATCTGCACCTTATTTCGCAGCGTAAGTACTTTATCTCCTGAATGGGTCGGTCAAGATATGAACATCCGCTATCGACCTACGAAGTGGGTCCCTAGGGAAGAGTTTACCCTTCCATTGACAAGTCTATGTCTTCTCACTCCACTCCCAAGTTCAAATTTTAAAATAGCTGAAACTGAAAATATTGAAGCCAGCGATTGTAAGTTTTTATCACTACTATGCATATAAAATACTAATAGGTGGTATAGGGTTATTGCGCCTGATTCCGTCCAGTTAGCGGAGTTGTCACATTCAATCACCAAAAAATCTATGTTATAGTAAGTCTTTAGAGGTGAAACTTTTTCTTTCACATAGCTTATATCCTCTATTTTCATTTAATGTAAAGTATTTAATTGTGAAGTAATCTGGGAATTTTATAAAAATATTTTAATCTCAAAACCCTGTTTTGCCCAGTTTTCGTCCAGAAATTCCAGTTTTCGACCACCTGCTACCCAGTTTTCGTCCATTCATTTTTGATGGGAAAATATATCAAATAAAGGAGTAAAATTGATGGAAATGAAACTAATTTAATTAATAATGTCATATATCTCAAAATTCATAGTAATAATAAAATTTTCTGCATTCAAAGTTCAAAACATAGGTACTATTTAGGTATCGAAAATCATTTTTGCCAACACAAAAGAAATGTTTCTTTGGAAAAAAAAAAAAAACAGCTTCACGACTTTGATCCCCAGGTACGGTAGATATCCCTTCAGATCTCCCAGTACCAAGTAGGTACTAATTCAAGATTCTTTGAGGATGTCTAAGGGGGGTAGTCAGAGGTACGTCCAAACATTACATTTGGCACATACCCACATTTTGCAGTAGTTAGTATTCCATACGTGACAGGTTGCAAGCCCATCGCCGCTGTTAGAATACTAACTGGTTTCCTCACGATGTTCCTCTTTGGATTATAGTTTGTATAATTGATTATTTATAATATTCATTCGTTGCATATTATCATCATGATCATCATAATCATCACTAACCTATCTTCGACCCGATTTCTATCCTGGTCTTCATCTCTTCTCATCCAGCTACATTTAGCAGATCGTCACCCCACCTCACTGGAAAACGTCCTACACTACGCTTACCTACACGTGGTCTCCACTCAAGTATTCGTTTGCTGTAACGATTGTCGGTTCTACGGCATACATGGCCGGCTTACTGCCATTTCAGCATGGTAATCCTTTGAGCTATGTCGTCTACTTTAGTTCTGTCGTATTACCTCGTTTCGGATTCTATCCTTCAGAGAAACTCCGAGCATAGCTCTCTTCATAGCTCGCTGAGCGAATTTTAGTTTGTGGACCGACCCTACCGTTAATGCCACGTTTTGGCAGCATAGGTCATAGTTATAACGGGTGGGACGACTGGTTTAAACTTTCGCCTTCAAACATAAAGGGATGGGCCAAAGACCTGAAGAAATTTCCCAAACGAAGAAGAACGAACTGAACCCAGCTAAGTTTTTCGGTCTTGATATCTCTCACCCGCAGGGTCTACCCGAGGTAGACATATTCCTAGTCCCTATCATAGCTTTATCCAAGTTCATACCCAGATTGACCCAGGTTGTAAGTCCTGCAATGATTCTGCCGATATGACGATCTCATCAGCAAATCCCAAGTGCAAGATGTATTCGCCTTTAATCTTAATGCCAATTCTGTCAATTTTCAACCGGGGCGCAACTGGATAGGTTTTGTGGTTCTGGACCTGAACAGACATGGTGGCATCATTATATAAACATCTCAGCAATTCGATGTATCGCCAGATTTGCCAGTCAACCTGACATCGTTGCAAGGACTGCAAAACAGCTAAGGTTTCAACAAAGTTGAAGGCCTTTTCATGGTCTCAAACGCACACGGCCTGATTATACTCTTCAGATTTATACGTATAATCTGTCGGATTATGTGAACGTGGCATATGATATCAAATGTGGTGCCAGTATGGTGAAAAATAACACCACGACACTCCTACTCCACACCCTTGGATTTCTCTCATGTTTAATGAAAGGAGTTGAAAACACGTTGGAATTCTTACAGAACAGGAAACTACTCGCCTTTAAGAGTTGTGAACACTAAGGTTCGGAACTAACCCAAGATCCTTCTCCGCTATTTTAAGGAGTTGGACTGGCTGGGGTGAGGTTAGCAGAGGGATAATGCACAATACGCACCATTGCAAAACGTCCGTGCAGATTTAATTCCCCTGCCACGAATTAGAATTAGGAAGAGATCCGAAGTGATTCGTCTTCTCCTGGGGATTTTCCATAATTTTCGTCCTGTTTCAAGGCTATTGTCAAGGCTGATCTCTGGATAATACATTATGTGTAGTGCCGGGTCAGTGTGGCTCTAGCATCCTTGTCACTGGATTCTGGACATGATACCTGCGAGGCGTACAACCGCCTGAAAAAGTCCTCTAACTCATCCAAGACCTTCGCCTTGAAGAGGAATAATCAATAATTTCTAAAATGGTCGAAAACTGGTCGGCTGTATCAGTTTTCGTCCACAGTAATACTAAGAATTTTAGAGGAAATTTATATGTGAATTAAGCAAAACCTCAAGAAAATAATAAAATAGGCATAAATGCATATTATTCTATTGCTGAAAATTAAAGTTTATAGACTTTTAGTCTATTTATTGCATATTAAACTCATGGTCGAAATCTGGAAGTCGTATTTACCCCATCCTGTTCTCGACCACCAGCATTTTATGAGTATCTGTATTTCTTGATCTAATCATATTAGCCCGGACGAAAACTGGCTAATCAATTTAGGAGGAGTAATAAGGCTCAATATTCTTAAAAAGCAGCAGTTAGCTTTCATACATAAAAAAATACAAGCAATCACTTTACTGACATGATTTGCCAGTTTGCCGACCACCTGGACGAAAAAGGGATTTTCTTTTAAAAGCATGGTACAGTTCTCGTCCACGTAATTTAAATAACTTATAATATAAATTTTAAGCTAAAAACATTATAAACGTATTCTTTGATCTATTATGAAGGCATACAAATCACCAATACTTTAAAAATGATAAAAATAAGATTGATTGATTGATTGATTGATTGAAAATACTTTATTGCACATAATAATAACAGTACAAAGGCGAACTTAATGCTATAAAGCATTATCTTCCAGATAACCTTTGTGTATTGTGGACATAAGATGTGTCAGTAGTGCACATGAGAGGAAAACGTAGAGATAGGTACATTAAACCGAATACATTTAAAAAGTTGTAAAAAATTACATACAAAATCTAAATATGTATAATAAAATAAATAAAACAAACTAAATAGTACAAACATACATACATTGTCATACATTACAAACATACATATATTGTCGATACATATAGGTATATATAATATATATAATATAATATATTATGATAGGGATATGATAATGTCAATTCAAAATTGCTCATTCGTTCAGTTTGCCAAAGAGATGATCATGGATTTTAGCCTTGAACACCTCAACTGAAGTAGCTACGCGATTTGTAAGAGGAGTGTGGTTCCAGAGATGAGTAGCAGTAATTGTGAAGGAGTTGCTATAGGCCGAAGTCTTATGCTGCGGAGTTACCAATTGTAGTCGCTGGCAAGAGCGAACTGGTTTGTCGTCTGCATATAAGGGCGTGAAACGCTCACTAAGGTAATGGGGAGACATAGGATTATGGAGAATGTTATAGAGGAGGGTTAAAATGTGCTCATCCCGACGAGCTCTGATGTCAAGCCACCTTAGCTGTCGTCGAAACATAGAGACATGGTCAAATTTCTTTAGACCATAGATATACCTGATGCATAGATTTTGTAAGCGCTGCAGTCGATTTAGTTGCTCTTCAGTTGCATCAGGATAGCACACATCGGCATAATCTAATAAGGGAAGGAGCAATGCGGTCACCAGTGTGGATCTCGTGGACAGCGGCAGGAAATTTTTCATGCGTTTGAGAGAATGCATGGTACCATACATCCTCCTGCTGATTTGGGTAATGTGGTAATCCCACGACAAATTTTCTGTAATATAAAGTCCCAGGTTTTTAACTACTTTGCAGTACTGCAATGGAATGTCATTATATTTAACAGGGAGAAGTGTGCTAGTATCAACTCTGCTAACCAGAGTGTTACCTCCTATAATTATCACCTGGGTTTTGTTTGGGTTGATAAGAAGACCAAACTTTTGAGTCCACTCATACACAGCACATAGATCCTTAGTGACGCAGCAGATACCATGAAGAAGCTGATCTGGGTACACACTAAGATACAATTGGACGTCATCCGCATACAGGTGATGAGAGGTGTAACGAATTACGAAACGAGGGTGTTAATAAAGAGAGAAAAGAGAAGAGGTGAAAGAACGCCACCTTGAGGCACCCCCGCCTCAATGTCACTCCACTCAGAGGTCACGTTGTCGATTCTAACTTGTTGTTGCCGCCCACAAAGATATGAGCTGAACCATGAAACAGAAGATTGAGATAGATTTAAAGAGCGAAGGACTGCTAGCATAATATCGTGATCGACACAGTTGAACGCATTACTGAAGTCTAATAGACATAAGAGTGTGAGTTTACGGTTATCTATGGCAAATCTTATATCATCCGTAATTTTGATGAGAGCAGTACTAGTACTGTGAGCATTGCGGAAGCCAGATTGCAGATGGTTAAGTAGGTTATTAGCTTGTAGAAAGGAAGATAGTTGGCGATTCACTACTTTTTCAAGAACCTTAGAAAGAAACGGGAGAATAGAAATGGGACGATAGTCTTTGAGTTCAGTGATTGTAGATTTTTTGGGAATAGGGATAACATAAGCTTTCTTCCATAGCGAGGGAAAGTTGCTATTGATTAAAGAAGAGTTGATAATATGAGTAATGCATGGGAGAATCAGTTCAAGGATCGGGGATAGAAGTTTAGAACCAATACCATCATGACCAACTGCCTTACTGCTAATACTTCCCAATATTTTACGAATATCCCCAATATCAACCTCAACAAAGGAAAAAGAGGTAAAATTACATAGTGGTTGCAAAGCTAACTGTCGGATCGTTTCAGACTTGACAATGTCGCTAATTTTGAAAGGAACCGTAGAGAAATGTCTGTTGAGAGCATTGACATCAACTGTCGGCAACCCAGCACACCTGCTCTTCCCAAAACCGAGACTGTTTAGCACTTTCCAGATGTTATTTGGTGTACATTGTTCGATTAAACCGTAGATAGTTCGACGTTTAGCGTTTCTGATTTCTTGATTACACTTGTTCCTAGCCCTTTTATATCTCGTAAACGAATCGTCCGTTGGATTTTTCCTATGCTTACGATATAGAAGATTTCGTCTAGCCATTAACTTGCGGATGTCCTCCGTCAGCCAAGGCGCTGGAGGTCTTTTCATGCGAACTGGTTTTAGGGGAGCATGTTTATCGTAGAGTGACGTAATAATTTGATTGAATAAGGAGATTTTTTTATTAATGTCACTAGACGTAAAGAACTCGTCCCAATCAATAGCACTAGCATCAGCACGCAGTCTATCCAGATCCATAGCAGCAAAGTTGCGCTGCATTATGATTTTAGCCTTAATTTTAGGAGTTCTTATTTTAAATGATGCAAAGACAAGGTCATGATGAGAGAAAGCCGGAGCTGGAAACTGTCCATATGCAGATACGCGACTGGGATCAAGGGTTAGAATGAGATCAAGTATTGTATGACTATCATTCACATGATGGGTAGGATTGAGACCAAGTATAGATATATTAAATGAAGAGGTTATGTTGACTAATTTTTTACACCTAGTGTCATTTCTTAAAAGGCAGGTATTGAAGTCACCCATAACTATTAATTGTTTATATTGGGGTACAAAGGCTTCAAAAAGTTTTTCGAGGGAATTAAAATAATCAATAGTGGGAGGAGCATATACTACTCCCAGTAGAACTTTACCCGTGCTTATTTGAACCTCAAGGAACAGATGTTCCATAGATGCAGAGTAATCAGACGGAGAAGCAGATAGGACTCGGTATTTGAAGTCAGCCCGTAGGTATATCGCAACGCCGCCACCACGCACAGCTGTCCGATCGTTACGTATCAGTACAAAACCAGGAAGACAGAAAAAGGGTGAAGGAAGGGAAGGCTTGAGGAAGCTCTCAGAAACAAGGATGGCATGTATGGAGTCAACATTAAAGGTGGCTAATAACTCGGAGTAGTGTGCCGGTATACTTTGAGCGTTAATGTGACAAACATTGAAATTGGTTTTGAATGGACCAAAAGATTTTACAAGTGAGTCCCTCAGCAAAGGTTCTTCAGAGCTGTCATCCAGAGCATCTTCGAAGCTGTCAGAATCAAATGACACAAATAAATCAGACGAAATTGAGCAATCCATTAAATAAAATAGTATATTATGTACTTATATAAAATAAAATAGGTAAATAAAATATAACAGTAATAAAATATAATAAAACAAACTAATTTACATCAGACAAGCCACAAAAACACAGCCAGATTATTTTGGAGAGAATGCCAAGAACTAAAATTATTACAGGTACTTATGGTAAAGTTATATTTAAAAAAACAGAAAAGTAGTAATCGACAGTGGAAAATCCATACTGGCGAGTTAGGACGAGAATTACGTGCAGCAAAACGTTCCTGCATTATCAATTTCCTGCGCGTGGAACGGAACGTAAAACATTAAGGGTAAGTAGTCCGGTGTCAGCGTCATTTACACAGGCTTTACTGTGTCACTGTCATGTCACACATAATTCACTTTTGGAGTTCTGAGACGTGACATTGACATTTTGACATGACGATTGACGTCGATCGGAAAAAGCATACCGGCAAATTACAGCAAAAAATAAAGTATGTTAGAAAGTGAGAGAACAAAAAAATAATACACGTATAACTATCGCTACAGTTCACTCCCGCCCGACAAAACACGACGCCTGCCTACTTGGCCCTCACAAAACGCCCGGCTTTAGAACGCGCAGGCGCTGACCCGGGGGCACCTTTTCCAGATGCTGGGGCCCCCACTGCTGTGGCGGTACTGGAGGCTGCAACCGGTGTAACCCGATCTGATGGGAATTTCTTATTGATTTCGCGGAGCTGGGCTTGAGAAACGACACGTTGCTTCGTTCCATCCGGGGTCAATAGATAAACGTTGCCATCTTGAGACCAGCACTTGTTTACGCCGTAAACTCGGCGTCCCTCATTGAAGATGTTACGTCTTGTGGCCGTAAGGTACTCGGCAACTGAGACCCCTGACCCTTTGAAGTCTTTTTTGTTGCGCCAGATACTGGTCCGAGTTTCTAAACTGAAGAGTTTTACAACAACTGGCCGAGAACCAACCTGAGGAGTCTCCCTGCCAAGACGGAAGCTGAACCGTATATTAGCAGGCACAAAGTCGCTCATCTTGAGGGTGTCCTTAACAACCTCAGCAATGACCTCACTGAGGTTTTCACCCTGCTTTTCCTCGACTCCTCGAAAAATAAGGAACTTACGGCGGCTCCTATTCTCAGCATCATCAACAAGTGCTGTCACCTGAGTCATCTGGGTGCGCACCAGGTCAATAGCAAGCTTCATGCATACCTTGAATTGTTTGACTTCTGCAGCGAGCTGTTCGATGGATGTTGGGGAAGCGTTTGCCATCCGAGCTTCAAAACTAGACATGCAGCTATCCAGTTTGTCATCCAGCTCCCTTATTGCTGCCAAGGGATCGCTTGCAGAGACTCTCCTGGCTTGACTATTCAACGACATCATTGAGTAGTGAAGAGGAATTTTTTGGAGAAGTGATGTGGCAGTGATTGTGGCTTGTACAAAAAGTGTGGTTATATCATACCCAGTGGTATTTGGTGCAGACTATTAGTGCAATCTCTCTAAAAAAACTAGAGGATGAAGATATTACCAACTCTTTTCAAAATAATAACTTGTAAGTAATTTATTTAATTAAATAAAGATTGACGAAAATTTTTTAAATGTTTGATATGTGACTACCCACATCGGAAAAAAAATGAATAACTTAGCGTGATTGATGAAATAAGTGAATAACTTAGCGTGAAAGCGCCTACACTTCACTATTTTTTTTGTTGTTTTTAGCTCATTCACATCGTATCACAGCTGACCACAAAATGATTATATTGTTTATAATAGTTGCGCTTGAACTAGTAACTTGAAACTTCTTTGTGTGTCTACTTGGACATCCAAGAAGGCGCCAAAATTCTCATAATCAATGTGTGCATGTGAATTATCCTATTTTTTGGGTTTATTTACTAGTAGTGCCGCGAATGGACGGGAAAGGGACGTGGACGGTAAACAGGCCTACATACCCTATACAAGGTGTAACGGCTTGTACGACATTAAATTAATACACGTGTAGTGATACTATATATAAAAAAGGTTTTATTGAGATTCATTCATAATTGGTTTATTTTTATTTTTATTTTCAAACAAACTAAATATCAGTTAAAGCATAAAATTTTAAAACACTCTTTATACCGTATACAAACATTGAAACGTAGGTACACGTTCATTCATTACTCGTCGGAGTCGTCGGTGCCTATAAGGGCGAAAATGCCGAGCGAGCATAGGCGAGTAGGTACCTATTACCTACTCGCCTATGCTCGCTTGCTCGCCGAAAGGCGGCGCGGCGGCCTTTATTGCCTTAAGTTTTTCAAAAGCACCTACAATTCTTCTGCGGAGTTCTTGTACGTTATCAATTTCTTGTGTGTATACCTCCTCTTTGATGAAACCCCACAAAAAGAAATCTAGTGGAGTGAGGTCTGGCGATCGAGCTGGCCACCTACGCGGCCCATGACGACCGATCCACTGCTCGCCAAACATTGCGTTAAGACGCTGCCTTGCCGGCACTAATGAATGGGCCGGTGCACCGTCTAGTTGGTACCAAATTCGTTGGTAACGGCGGATGGTAAGACTCTCCATGTAATTGGTCACCGTTTCATTCAAAAGCTCCACAAATTTAGCGCCATTTAACGTGCCATCAATAAATACTGGTCCGATAATGTCGTCACCATGGATTCCGGCCCAAACATTTACCGAGAACCTGTACTGGTGAGCCGATTCTCGCGACATGTGAGGATTCTGTTGGGCCCAGTGATGGAAGTTGTGTTGGTTCCAAATGCCATTCCTAGTGAAAAAACTTTCATCGGTCCAACACACTTGGGACAAAAAGTCATTATTTTCCTCGATATTCTCGAGCAACCACCGACAATACTCCACTCTTATAGGTTTATCTCGCGATAATAAACCCTGCACTTTTCTAACTTTGAAAGGATGCCACTTTTCCCTCTTCAAAGTTTTATGAATCGTCGCATGGCTTACACGAAATCGTCGAGCCGCTTGACGAGTGCTTGATTTTGAATGCTGGTCAAAATACCGAAGCACTTGTTCGCTTTGCATTATCACTGGACGTGGAACAACTCGTTCTGGGCGAAACGCTTCAGTTCTAGTATCTAGCGGCCTATTTTTACGAATGCGCTGAAGAGCTCCTACAATTGTTCTACTGTTTGTAGGGCAAAGTCTAGTTTCTCCATATCTTTCCCTATAAGTGCGTATTGCAAGTGCTGCATTTTGATGACATTCACCATAAATAAGGATCATGTCAGCGTATTCGGATGCCGAATAAGTGTGGCGCTGGCGTAACATGTTAGGTACCTACCTGCGTAGGTAGGTAAGCGTCTATTTCGCAGTGTTAGGTAGATTGGCACAGGCACTTAGTTTATTCACATACAAAAAAACATAGGTACACAAGCGTCAGTTTCGCCACTAGATTAGTTTTATAAAAAAATAACACACACACAAGCGTCAGTATCGCGGTAACTAGATAAGTACTTAGTTTAATAAGGAAAAAAACACAAAAGCGTCTATTTCGCGGTACCTAAATCTAGCATAAAAAATGAATCTGATCTTTTCCAAATTAGATGGGTCAAGGACGCTACCGAAACAATTACTAAAATAAATAATCCCTTCCTCCTAGAGTCGCTCGGCTGTAGGCGTGTGCGACGCAGGGCGGGACGCGCTGCGTCTGTCACTTTCACTCGTGCACTTGAAATGTATCTATCTTGGTCACGTCGTTGCATCGCGAAATTTTACGACGTCACGTTGTTTTTTTTCTCTCTTAACTAGTATAAATGTACTATCTCTATCCTTATTTTTCGTTTCATTCATAAGACATATGATTTCGTGAACCGGAAAATTTACGTAAAGACAGGTCAAGATAGATACAGGTTGTTTAAAAATGATTTGATGTAAAAGTATCGATATCTCGATAAATATTAAGTAGTTTTTTATAAAACCTACGTCTAAAATCTAAAAATGCAATTCAGAGTACGTGTTTCAATTTAATGTCGTACATGACGTTACACCCTGTATACTATATAATTATATATACTATAGGTAGTATATAATACGCGAGTACCATATTATGAGAATTGACTTTTTTGCTAACGTCGTTATCTTTTTAGTCGAGAAAAAATACATAGTTGTTCCGAAAGAAGATATAGTAAGCTTAGAAAACGAAAATAACAACGTGCAAAAGCGAGATGGCAATTTCTCCAACATGCATTCTACGGAAGTTAAACCGGTGATTTACAAATTTCAAACTAAAACAGCCTTATTACAAACCTATACGTTTTGGTTTAGTCTATTCTATATGTACTATACCATCCTATTGTTAAAAAACTGCTATGAAATCTAAGTAAAAGTGGGCTGTTTTTATAGTCACGCGTTTCGGCAGAGATTATTTAGTCCCAGGACTAAATAAGGGACTAAATATTTATTATTATTATTATTACTTCTGCCGATTTCTGAAAGCTCGATCCAAGTCACATGCTATTTACACAGGTTTAGGTACTTCAAATTAGATAGAGATAGCAAGTGAACTTTACAGTCGATTAGCTTTGATTGAGCTTTTAGAAAATCCTAGTAGTTAAGTATATTTGGTAAGGGTGGTGTGCACCAAAACTTCAGTTAACGCAACTCTCAAAGTTAAGTAACTTAAATGAGTTAAACCAGTAGTTTTTGTGTTTATTCGTTCTATAAAAGTAGAAATATTAGTGTAGATTACTTTTGATTTAGATTGCTTGTAATGTACTGGGTAGGTATTAGGTAAGTAAACTTATTCTTCAATCATTATTGCATGACAGTGCCGACGCCATGTTATGATCCGGACATCGAGGGCAATCATTGGTGGAACAGAAGATCTAAATATAACGTTGAATGGTGGTGAGCAGTTTTTAACACTGCCACACCACCGACCTCATCATGCTCAAATTGATTTAGAAGCACGAGCAGATGAGAATCAGCTAGTACCAATTGGGTAGGTATTTATATTAAATTTTTATACAACTTGTTAATGGAACAACCCATGTGGTTGTTCCATTAACCACGTCCAACTGATTTATGTGGTAACCCTCACCTATAGCATTGACGACCTCAGTGGCGCAGCGGGCGAGAGTACGCCTGCGACGCAGAGGTTGCGGGTTTGATTCCCGCCTTATTGGAACAAATTTATGTACGATCTGCAGAAATTTGTTCCTTCGGTCTGGGTGTTTTTTAAGTATAATAAAAAATATGTGTGTGTGTCTCCAGCTTCCTCATATTGAAAATGTAATTTCTATAAATGCCAATATTTAAAGCATAATTAGTGCACTCATAGATTTGAATCATAATTTAGCTGCCAAATAAACAACGATGCTATAAGCTTATAATAGTGTGTAAGCTGGAGTAACATGTCTCCAGCTGCCTCAGTCAGTGTGGGCAAACGGCTAATGATAGAGATATATAGTAAACGCAAGGATTTAGTACCAAACGAATTAGCGAGGTACCAAAAATTTCAGGTCTGTAGCTCGGAAACTCTTCGAGTTATAAGACTTGATCAACGTGTAAGCTGGAGTAACGATACGTGAAAAAGCATATGCTCGTTCTCTGGAATGGCTGGAGCTAGCAGGTTGCTTTAAATCTCCAGATTTAGTACCAAACGAATTAGCGAGGTACCAAATATTTGAAGTGTTTCTGTTCAAAACTCTATGAGTTACAAGCTTTTCCAGCTTTTTTTGTTTGTCCAACTTGCACATGTTGGATCTCAGCAACCACAATAGGTACAGACTCGGTTGATGTCTCTGAACCGAGCTATGAATTAGTGCACTCGGTACCAAAAATTTGGAATCTCTAGGACAAGCAGTTCTGTTGTAATCAGCAAAATAACTAATATTATGATGAATTACAGAATACCAGATAGTTCCATTTCGACCAGCCTTCAGTTGATAGTAGCTCTATCTCTGTCACTACAGCGAATGCGTCACACTCGTACCTACTGATGCAATCAAGGAATTTGAATATATCTGTCTGTATTCAAATTCCTTGGATGTTATTTTGCTGATTACAACAGAACTGCTTGTCCTAGAGATTCCAAATTTTTGGTACCGAGTGCACTAATTCATAGCTCGGTTCAGAGACATCAACCGAGTCTGTACCTATTGTGGTTGCTGAGATCCAACATGTGCAAGTTGGACAAACAAAAAAAGCTGGAAAAGCTTGTAACTCATAGAGTTTTGAACAGAAACACTTCAAATATTTGGTACCTCGCTAATTCGTTTGGTACTAAATCTGGAGACTTAAAGCAACCTGCTAGCTCCAGCCATTCCAGAGAACGAGCATATGCTTTTTCACGTATCGTTACTCCAGCTTACACGTTGATCAAGTCTTATAACTCGAAGAGTTTCCGAGCTACAGACCTGAAATTTTTGGTACCTCGCTAATTCGTTTGGTACTAAATCCTTGCGTTTACTATATATCTCTATCATTAGCCGTTTGCCCACACTGACTGAGGCAGCTGGAGACATGTTACTCCAGCTTACACACTATTATAAGCTTATAGCATCGTTGTTTATTTGGCAGCTAAATTATGATTCAAATCTATGAGTGCACTAATTATGCTTTAAATATTGGCATTTATAGAAATTACATTTTCAATATGAGGAAGCTGGAGACACACACACAAAAATATCTATCCATGTTAAGCATAATTATAATGTATTAAATATATCAGTTATCTAGTATCCATAACACAAGCTTTGAGTAGCTTACTTTGGGGCTAGATGGTGCTGTGTGGATTGTCCAGCATTATTTGATTATTTAATTATTGCATCGTAAATCACGATTGATAGGAACTAACCTACCATGAGCTGCATTGCGACCTGATCAACTTGAGCCATGCTGAGTGCCTGTAATATCACCGGCAACCACACTCTTCAAACCGACTCACCAACGCCGCTTGGCGGCAGAACATGGTGGTATGTGGTATGTATCACTTCCCCGGACGAGCCCTTCACAATGAGCTTTACACCCTACTCTTTTACCACATAAGGATTTTTAAAACTTTAGCATTATCTGACACTGTAGTACAATGAACTGTGGGCTTTCTAAAATGTTTATGTATTTCATTGTAGCTCCTCTGGGCGTATTATGACGGTGGTGGCTGATAGTTCTCGGCAAACAAGGACAGTACTGACCGTACAAGTAACGAATACTGGACTAGCTGCTGCTGAATTCAGGTATAATTTGTGGTTTTTTCGCAATAGTTACTGGAATAAGCTTATTATCTATGGGATACCGGCATTCTACAAACTCCAATGTAAAATTTGCCGAGTTCAAGCTTTATACACTCGTACTACTCTATAAAGGATGACTACTGCTACTATTTCAACACTATTTTTTGAAAAACTCCTAAGAACTAGGTGCCACGTCTGGTATTGGTACAATACCTTCCTCCACTTCTGTTGTTTCATTCGAAACACCGTTATATTTTCATGATTTATCCACTGATTTATATAGTGATGGTTTTTTTCCAGAGCGGTGGTCACGCAAGATTATGGCCCAGAATTGATGAACTTACAGAATAATAAATTAAGTGAGGCTTTTAGCGACAATGCTATACTCCTGCCTCCTAGACATACACGGACCATTCGACTCAATGTGCCAACAGAAATGCCTGCTAATGTTTCTCACTGCTTTGGTAATATTTTCTTTCCTTAGAGTATTATGTACGTAGCCTTCCTTGGTTGTTACAGGCAAACTAGCTGTGAGACTCGTTCTTTAGTTGTCGTAGAGTTGATGCACGCAGTGGTGCATCGTAGGGCACGTTCTATTGTGAGATTGCTATGCAATGCTTTGCTAATAAGTGGTACCACTTAACAGCAAGTGGGCCATTTACTTGGTGCTTCAGCAGGTAGGCCTACCTTTAGCATAATTATAGGTAATTAAAATTCAAAAAAGAATCTTGAGATACGTAGGTACCTTTCTCCAAAAAGAACCAAAAAGTCAACCAAAAAGAACGCTGGAAAACAGTGGAGGGGATGTGTTTGCGCGAATTGCGTATACAAAATACTCGCGCCATCACACTCCCTCCCCCTCCATCCGGCGTTTTTTTGCGTGACGCGCACTTTACCTAAGTACCTATGTGTAGGTACTTATGTACCCACAGAATAAGTAGGTATTCTCTTATTTGTGTGTGAACTTATAGACCAGAGCTTTGTGTATGTATGTTGAAAATGTACATACCTACTTAGCTTAGCTGTACATAAAATGTACTATTTTCAGTATATCTACTAAACGATGAAGACGAATCAGTGGCAGTAAGAGACGTTACAATCAAAAAGGGGGATAGGTGCTTCTGCGTTTGGCACTGCGAATGTGTTTGCCTGAGTAAGTAGGTATTACGACTTTTAGCTTCTTGTCATTGCTGGATTAATTTTTTGGACGTTGAGCAACAAATACCTAGGTGGAGATGTACATAGAGGCGGTGGTCAGAAGCAAGTCAAAATGCTACGTTCGGAATTGTCTGACTAATATACCTAGGTAGCTAACTTTCAAAGCGTTCGGATCGCATCACGAAATCTCAGTTTTGGACGAACCACTAGATAAAAATGTTTTTATTGTGCTAAGATGTCTAGTCTGTGTGGTCTCTACCATTATATTTGTAGACGAGGATCCTAAGCTGCTTTGTCGGGAGATGACGGAAGCAAGGCAGATTGCCGCAGGCCTGTCTCTCCGCGAGAGAAGAAGGCATGCGCGGTCTGTCTGCTACCACGATGTAGTATCTGTCAATGTGCTGGTCACAGCCTTCGGAGTACTTGTTTCATTGCTATTCTTCGGTGAGTCACGCAGATTTCATTGTTCTCACGATATCTATACCGAGTTACATACGCATATGTAGATATTATGTAGGTATAGATAAAGAGGAAAGATGACGAACAAACTACTGGTTCCGATTTCATCTCCTGATGAGTTACATATCGACGGTGAAGTACCAAGAACCCCTATCTGAAAAAGAGCTACTTTACAGGAGACGAAAAAAACGTTTTATTTCTTTAGTTCAATAATAAAGAGTGTTATTGTAACTGTTTTTAGTTTTTATAAAATTATTGTATTAAAAAAGTTCTATCACTTTTTTATTACTTTAAAATAATGTCCAATTTTACTGTAATTTCGGGATTTTGAATGAGATGTAGGTAGATAGAAGACATTGCTTCAGATATGAGACAAAAGTTGTTATATAGGTAATCCGATAGTGGGTAAGTAGGTATTTTAATGAAATCATCATTATTAGAATCAATTTTTTTTTATTAGTTTTTTTTTTATAAGTGGGTTCAGCATAATATTATCACTATCACTACATACCTAGTATAAAACAAAGTCGCTTTCTCTGTCCCTATATCCCTATGTATGCTTAAATCTTTAAAACTATGCAACGGATTTTGATGCGGTTTTTTTAATAGATAGAGTGATTCAAGAGGAAAAGAAAGAAAGAAAGAAAATACCTACATTTATTCAACTACAAAGACACATTACATAATGATAGATAGATATACAGAAATTTTGTTACAATTTTACTTAAAATATACTACAATTAAACACAAATACAAAAAAAAACTGAAGAAGTAAAATATTATAGGAAAGAAAAAATGAAACATATTTATTTATTTATTATTAAATATAAACCAATGGATTTAAGAGGAAGGTTCATATGTATAAAACATGCATGATATAGTAGAAAAAACAATGTGCACACGTGCGAAGCAGGGCGGGCAGGCGGGTGGCTAGTTACAATTTAATTCAATACATAATAAACCGTAGGATTATGGGCAGCTGCCCAAAATTTTCTTCACTTCATTTCTTCAATTCACTTACTGGGCATACTCAAGCCTAGACTTGGGTATAATACCCAGCAAGTGAATTCTCAGCAGTGTTATGATGATGACAACTAGAATTGACAAGTATTATTTTTCAATTCTCTTGTGTGCGGTGTTCGTTTCCGAATGCAACTAAGTCATTTTGACAAAACAGTTAAAAAATTGAGGTTGGCAATGTTTGGCCCTCCGTCTCTTGGTTTTTATTATGTATTTTCTTTCTATTTTCTATCTACCTACAATCAACTACCTTCACATAGATAGGTGTACACAGCACAGGTTGCACACACTAATATAGGTACCCGAGCTCCTATAAATTGGTGACTCCGAGCGGTATGATGGTATCAAATTCATAATATTTACAGGTCTTGTAAAGGGCTGCTTGGGCCTAATATTTCGATGCATCGGATCGTGGGGCTTGCATAGAATCGTACAAATGCCTCGGAAATTAGACCATTACTACGAGAGTTCGTTGCGCGGCTGTCCGGTGGTATACGACTGTGAGGGATGGCCGGTGCACCCGAATACCAAGGAAAGAACCGTTCGATTGGTCAGCAAGTATGTATGAGACGGTTAGGTAGTACGGATTACCCCACCACTGGTGAGATAATCCGTACCTAACCTAAAACTAACTAACTACTAAAAATAGGAATATGGTGTGGTGAGTCACGACACCATATTCCTATTTTTTCTGAAAAACTACCTACTTAATTAGGTACCTACTTAGATAAAGCTAAGCTACAAATTCTTTAGTTTTTTACGACCTCGGTGGCGCAGCGGGCGAAGGTCCGCCTGCGACGCAAGAGGTTGTAGGTTCGATTCCCGCCTCGGAACAAATTTGTGTACGATCTGCAAAAAGTTCCGTTGGTCTGGGTGTCTTCTATGTATAATAAAAAACTATCTATGTATGTAAGTAATGACTTATCGAGGCGACGCGTGACCCGAGGGCTGGTGAGTATCTGGCTCAGCGTATCAGCATTGCCATTCAGCGTGGCAATGCAGCCAGTGTCTTGGGCACGCTTCCGACTGGCACTGATTTGGATCAGTTGAGCTATCTATAGATCGTTTGCAACGGTCTGCAGATAGCTCAACTGTTTCATTAGTACCCATTACACAAGCTTTGAGTAACTTACTTTGGGGCTAGATGGTGCTGTGTGGATTGTCCAGCATTGTTTATTTATTTTATTTATTTACAATTTTTTCAGGCCTATGGAGTTTATGTTAAACGTCATATTTTTTGTGACGACACCATGTTTGATTATATACGACATTCTGAAGGAGATCTACAACCGTTGTTGCAAGAAATCAGATAGCGCTTCCAGCTGGGAACCGTGCGAAAAGGACAAGAACTGTTACAGCTCCCACGATATTCAGGTACCTAACTTACCTAGGTACCTAACCTTATTTCTTGTCTCAGATTGTTATTTATTATAGTTAAGGCGTTGACAACACCTAATATTTCTCTCGCTCGCACGATTCGACATTTTGAAAGATATAAAATCACAAATTCCAATTTTGAAAAATCGCAAATAACAATTTTGTGTGCAATCACATTGCGCATAGTTTGGTAAAAATTTCATTTTTTTTTTATGCAAGTTTTCCTACTCAAAAGTTTGCTTGAGTACGAAAACTAGAAAATCAAACTTTTAAGTAGGAAAACTTGTATCGATCAAAATTATTTTTTTACTAAACTGTGCGCAATGTGATTGCACACAAAATAGTTGTTTGCGATTTTTCGAAATTGGGTTTAGTGATTTTATTTCTTTCAACAAGTCAAAACGTGCGAGCGAGAGTCACATTAGCTCTTTTGTCTTCGTCTTAAAGAACATTTTTCTCTACCATACATTTATGGTTTTTTAGCTGTAACATATACCTATCTAGATTTAAGGGCCCGGCGACAGCGGCTTGCAGTTTCGAGGTGCCATTGGCTATTATTTCTTTTTATTTCATTTCGGGGAGGTTGTTTGAAAGAATAACTAGGTTTCCAGTGACACGCATAAATACTGTTCGAACACAAATAAATAACACAATAATATAAGGGAAACATGCCCGAATCAGATACTGCGAGCCGCTGTCGCCAGGCCCTTAATGGTGGCCATGAGGAGGACGAGCACTGACCATTGGTTAGTGGAATATTACTCAACAGTAAGGAATTGCACTTGCTCAGTGTTCACATTTTATAAT
This sequence comes from Plemyria rubiginata, assembly GCA_963576535.1. Taxonomy (NCBI): domain Eukaryota; kingdom Metazoa; phylum Arthropoda; class Insecta; order Lepidoptera; family Geometridae; genus Plemyria; species Plemyria rubiginata. The sequence continues at coordinate 5,895,463 of OY754908.1, read as the reverse complement.
AATGTAAACAAATCTTCTCTTCGTTGAAGGCAGTATAATCAAGATCGAGCTTCCCTTCAGGTAAGCTCGCTTGATCATTCAAGTTATACTTTAGTAGTTCGTAGGTAGGTAGGTGCTTCATGTTTTGTTATTGATTTAATAAGTTTTAGATTAGAATACCGCGACATGAGTGCAATTCCTAACTGTTTGTTTATGATGAATAAGAAAAAACACTGGCGGCGGCGCGGGCGGCGCCACGAGATCAAGAAGTGGATGACGCCAGCGGCCGAAGACCTTTCCACGAACATTTGGCAAGAAGGATTACTTGGGAAGACGACGGTAGGTAAATTGTGTAAGAAGGTTCTCAAACTCAAAACCAAAACGTCTTTAATCAGTTCAATTCGATCACAGGGGTCACTTGAAACATCTTAGAGAGGTGAATCAAATCAAAAAGAAAATAATCCTCTATACCTACCACTTGTTATCCAAATACCTATATGTATAGTATAGGTACACGTTGCAGCAGGTCACAAAGTGTTTTTGATATTACCTACAGATGTTACCTTTGCTACAAGAAGATATTTGCCACCGTAAAAAGATGGCGATGAACTCCTGCGGAGACTCCGAAGGAGACGACACGGAATACGTGTTGATGCAGATGCAGAAGAGCAAGGAATCACTTGCTGTATGTAATGTATTGTGTACTACCATACCAACCGCGTTCGCCCTCGTTCACCTCACCTACTCGCCCCGGAGTCGCCGGCCGGGCGGGCATAGGTGAAGTAGGGTCGACCGGGGACGATTGAAACAAGCTAAATTTCTCGAAAACGATACTACCTACGTGTGTCACCTGTGGTTTCTGAAATATTTGTAATGTTATTAGTTTTTATCCATCCAAGGTTGCCTGGGAGAGATCGCTCTAGCGAGAGTCGCCCATTGTTTTACCCAAAAGTATGCTTTTACCTTGTAGGTACTTAGGTAGGTACTGTGGTGAACAAATAGTAAAATTTATTTATAACTAGTTGCGCCCCGCGATTTCACCCGCGCAGAACTAAATCCCGGTATTCCCACGGGATAAAAAGTAGCCTATGTGTTATTCCAGACTATAATATAACTCTGTGTCAAGTTTCATCCAGATCCGTTCAGCCCATCCGGCGTGAAAGAGCAACAAAAATCCATCCATACTTACAAACTTTCGCATTTATAATATTAGCTTATTCTGTGCTTACCTAGACTGACTACATAAATATTAAACCTTTTTTGTTTCAGAAAAGTCAAAGAAAATTGAATAAAACGGAACAATTAAATAAATAGGTAGGTACGGTGTTTCAACTCGATACCTATAATACAAAATACAATACGTGTCTTTTATAATAATTTCTATGTAATGGTTATCCTACCCATAATAATTATATTATTGATGGGATGTTCATAATAATGTAAATTGTTTGTAGAAAGGTATACCTTTAAAATCTAATAAACCTATGTACTTTTTAGGAATTTGTTATTTTTTTTGTTTATGGCTCCTGTCCGTACCAAGGAATTTGGATACTTCTTAGCTTAGAGCATTAATGCTCTAAGCTTCTTAGGTCCGTTTATCTGACTTCCTCTGAAAACATAGCCCGGAATTGGTGTACATTTTGGTCGCCAATTCTATGGCTGTACGTTATCCAAGGGTGTACATTCCTACCCCGGTGTCACATATGTATGGACTTAAGTGATCACTGAGCCGCACGCTTAGTGAGGCACGAGAAAAACTCTTGACTGTCTCGTGCCTCACTAGGCGTGCGGCTCAGTGATCACTTAAGTTCATATCTAGCACCGGCTCTAGCCGTACAAATCAGTACACATTTGGATTAAACAACCCAGGAAAACGTTGCCAATGGCATGGCATCCAAATCTGGGTCGTAAAATCCCAGCACATGTCAGGAATATAAAACCATGGATTACACCCAAGAGTAAATAATAACGCCAAATCCTATGCTTTAATTACCTAGTTTGCCAGTTGCTTACCCGGTAATTTGAATTGAACAAGAGTCGAGCTTGCGCAAGTGAAAAGGTGTATTACATAATGATGAAGATTTAATAATAATAAGATGGAAAATTACGTTGATACATTTACTGTGTGAACTACTGAACAACAATACATAGAAAATAAAAATAAAGTATAGCTAAATGCGGTGTAATAATGGCAGTAGGTCTGATGTGAGGTCAAAAGAAAAGGGAATTCGGTTTCGAACTATCTAACCTCTAATATCCTTTTATCCTGTAGATAGAACTAACGCGTTTTGGTTTTCAGAACGTCTGGGTAATATTAGGCCTAGATCGGGCAGGACCTCTCTCTACCAAGCGTGTGGAAGCTATGCTGGTAGATGAGACGACTTGGAAGGCCGTGGCCTCTTTCTGTGAGACCGTTTTGGTTCGGAAAGAGGCCGCTGAGCGAGATCGGGAGAGGGCCGATCCCGCTCGGAGGAGGCGGCGGCAGCGGGGTGCTGGCAACGGCCACCCCGCGCTGCCTGCCCCATGAGGGGCGAGTGTGGTACCCCCTGCCAAACAGGGGGCCTTTCGGGTCTGTGGGCGGTCGGAGCAAGGGCTCCGGCTGGTCAGCAGCGGACCCCGGGAGGGCGGCTGGCACATCGTGGCATGTGCAGCCGTAGCACCACGAGTGCTGGGGGCGGCAATGGATGTCGTTCCCGGGACGTGTTTTTTAGCGTTATGCGAGAGGGGCACCGAAATGTTCTTTTTAGAGTCGTCGGAGCCCCTTGACATGCATTGAGGCTGGCCACCGGGGTGGTTTTAGTGAGTCGACGAGTCCGTCAACCTCACACTACCCTATCGCATCCCTCGGTGCGGTAGGGTGTCTGAAGATTTCCTCCCCGTCAACAAAAAAAAAAGCCTACAATAACTTATTTTACCACTAGTTGCGCCCCGCGGTTTCACCCGCGCAGATTTAAATCCCGGTATTCCCAGGGGATTTAAAAAAGTAGCGTATATGTTATTCCAGACTATAATGTATCTCTCTGCCAAGTTTCATCCAGATCCGTTCAGCCGTTCCGGCGTGAAAGAGTAACAAACATCCATACATCCATCCATCCATACTTAAAAACTTTCACGTTTATAATACTAGTTGCGCCCCGCAGTTTCGCCCGCGCAGATTGAAATCCCGGCGATCGGAAAACATTTATACCTACGATTGCTGATATCACTCATTGCTCAAACTGCAACGATGGCGCGTGCTAATCTTTCCTGTGGCGACATCTAGTTTTTATTTAGGAACTAAAAATGTATCAGCTAACTACGGTAAAATGCTAAATATTTGCCAACACCCGGTATTCCCACGGGATAAAAAGTAGCCTATGTGTTATTCCAGACTATAATCAATATCTCTGCCAAGTTTCATCCGGATCCGTTCAGCCGTTCCGGCGTGAAAGAGTAACAAACATCCATCCATCCATCCATACATACATACAAACTTTCGCGTTTATAATATTAATAGGATTAGTAGGAAGTAGGGTTGACCAATGGGAATCAGCCCGGAGTTCATGTCGGTAGGTAGGTACATTTTGTATGTGCATATGAATTCCTTTCCGTGTTTTAAAGGGGTGTACATTCCTTGACGTACATTCCCAGCACAAATTACCATGGATTTCAAGTACATTTGCACATGAAAATACCTACTTAAAAACATTCATTCCTCAAAAAATCCTGGGCTGCGTAATACATGGTGGTACTTTAACCGGACCCGAGCACCTTGACATGTGTGGATGGTTACAAACTACTCCTTGAAGGTTCACCGTGTTCAGAAATCAAGAGGATCACTTGGAAGCTCTTGGAAGACATAAATGTAGTCACGTAGTAGAATAGCGATAATACTCTTGGGTCACGTATGTAGATTGAGTCACAGATTTATAAGTATATGGATTGAGTACATACCTAGACAGGGGCATTATTAACTATGACAATAGGAGATTCCTTGCCCCAAACCGTGAAACGTCAAAACTTGATGTTGCGCTTTATTCCAACTTTATTCTTTATGACATAGGAGATACTTTGCCCCAAGGAATTTGAATTTGTACTTGTATTCAAATTCCTTGCTTTGCCCTGACCGTGTGACACCGGTGCCTTGTCTTAGCTGCTGGTCTTATAGATAGGGATGGCAATATTTTTACTGTCAAACAAAAGCTATACAACAGAATTGGCACTTTGGCACCACTGCACTGGCAAACTGCTGCATTCCGTTTTGTTTGATTGGCAGTTTGGTTTGACAAGGGTTTGACAGATAGCGAAGGGAACGTAAAATCCAAAGAGAATACAATAACTTAAATAACTAGTAAAATCTATCTCTCTCGGTTCGGTCGGGACTCAGCGGGTAAAAGTTTATATGATTTTGATTAAATATTATGACGCAACGATTAGGGTTATAGTGAGCTATGCGTGTTGCATTTAGATCGCTTTTTACGTTAAGGAAAGTCCTGCAGCCACCCAGTTTGAGACATCCGTTTACAACAGGTAAGAACTACACTAATGTGTCTACCATGTATACTTTACAGATTGTACCTACCTACATTTTAGACTCAGCTTGCCTTCGTTCGGCTGCACGCAGTGAACGCACATTACATTACATGCCTAGCAGGCAGCGAAAGAACCTCGCTTAATTTAATTTTGGCTGGATAGATCTACTTCACTTCATACACTTGCCAAATTATCACGTTATATTGAACTATTTTGGTCTTCCAGCATTAGTTTGGAGAGCCATGGAAGATAAAGAGGCCTTAAAAAAGCGCTTGACGCCACTGCAATATCATATTACTCAAGAAGCTGGAACTGAGAGACCATTTACAGGTATGGGTGTTGTTTATTTTGTTGAGTTCTTGTAAGTTGTAAGTAACATTATTTTATATAATTATTTTGCCATAAATTCTTACAGGTTGCTTCAACAAATGCTATGATGAAGGAATGTATGTTTGCATAGTATGCAGACAGGAACTATTTACTTCAAAGGCAAAATATGACTCTGGCTGTGGTTGGCCAGCATTCAATGATGTTCTTGATAAAGAAAAGGTCACACTTCATAAAGATGCCAGTGCAGGTAGGCAAACATATTAATATATAAACGAATAAATGAACATAACAAACTGTACAGAAAACTAATAAATATAGGTACCTACTACAGCCTGTCCATTTATATAAAACAGGTCATAAACTTGCTTATTTTGAGTATGAATGAAGTTCCCCCTTATGACATGTGGCCTCGAAAATTGTACATGATGACTAAGATGATAATAATAACTCACAGCATGATATCCAAACAACCATAAATTGTTCATAATGTAGGAACCAAGATTCTTTCATTCATCTTCTAACCAAACATCCAACTAAATTATTTTTGTTTTATCCATACAAGAACTACTTAGGACTTTTTTTCAATTTTTTTTATTTATTTTAAAAGAAACAATTATTTATATTGTACTATACCCAAATAATCCTATATGGAATCCAGAAGAATAACCAATGGTACATAATCACGCAAAAACTATGTTTTAAGTATCTCTAAAGCCGGGTCCGCAGCGCCAATTTTCTAACAAAACATGTTACATAACATGTTAAGCATAACATGTTTTTAAAACAGCCCGTCTGGTGTGTTCTGTTTTGTTTATTGTTTTTGTTTCATTCCAATTCATTTCAAAAATGAGTTCCGACGAAGAGGACGTAGAAGCTTACACATATATAACATAAAATGTGACGCTTGCCCTCCCCGCAGGCGAACGCGGGTGATGTTATCCATTTGTCTCGGCAAACATGTTTTTGTGTTTTTGCTAACAAAACTGTTAAGCCACGCCCCTATTTTGTTTTGTAAACATGTTAAGATGTTAGAAAACACGAAAACACGGCGCTGCGGACCCGGCTTAAGATGTCTCAAACAAGGCAGTAAACTATAATGATATTTATTCAAATAATCTCATTTGTGTCTTATCAGTTGGAAATAGAACAAACATAATTCATTATGACATCTCATATCACATCATGTTATACATTTCAACACACATGTTGTCAACTCACTGCTGCCTTGAATATTTTGCACAATGTCACACCCATAATGTTGTACCTTACCTACCTATAGCTGTATATGGTCTGACCTGCCTTTTATGATCATTGTTGTGTTCAAGCACTCACTGCTAACCTTGAACTTGATAAAATAAATAGGTGTGAACAATTACTGCTGTACAAGTCATTCCACACAACCACAGCAAATAGGTACAAGCAATGCAACACGATATTTTTCGTAAGAAAAAATAACTTATGGTGTAACATCGCATTTCTGCTTGTTACAGGGTTAGAACCTTGTTTCGAATTTTAGGTTATTTCTTTGTTTTGGTTTACGGTTTTGACAGCTTTGAGGTTGACAGCTGAGACGCTTGGACGTATTTTGACGTTCGCTCGAAGCCCGGATGACATTTGTCTGCCGGATTGACAGCTTGATTGAGTCAATAAACGTTCGGTTGTGTGGTGCATTCTTGTACCTGAGCCCATCTCTATTTTGTACCAAAGGTACAGAGGGGCTTCCCTATTTTTGAGAGGGATAAGGTCCGACACTTTTCTCCCTGCCAGCAACAAAGATGGTCTAAGTCTTTGATTTTAATTAAATCGAACCCCATCAGGGGCTAGTATTTGTTTTAATAACTTTTTGATTAGCTAATTCGTGCTAATAATGCCTCTTTAGGCTGTGGCCGATGATATTTTGTTAATTTGGTAAGTTTCGATACGATTGCGTCATTTTTTGTCAATGTGGCCGTGGGAATTTTCTTTGACCAAATTTTTGGTTTGATTTCTTACAGTTTTGGACATGGAGCGCGTGCTAATTATGCACTATTTTGGATCCATGCCTTTTGTTCATTAAAAAGCGGTGAGTGACTTGGCAATTAGAAGCTACCAATTAGATTTTTTACATGATTCCAGATAATCAATGGACATTTTCTTTTGTTACAGCGAAAGCGCTTTTTATCTACCTTTTTAACTTACCTATTTTTTATACTACCTAAACTTTTTACTACACTTTTTTTTTTACCCTACTTTTTAATTTTATCTATCTTTACTTTTTACCTACTTTCTTTTTATTCAAGACAAATTTTGATAACCATTAAATTCTGTTTATTGATCCCCCCCCAATTTGGATGGATGGGACCCCCTACTTTTGGTGAAGACCACCTGGCTGGAGCCGCCCGCCGCCAGGAGTAATTTTAAAAGGGTTTGCATTTGTGCAACAGGTATTTAGATGACCTAATTGTTATTAATTTAATTGTTCGTTGATGCAGTAACAACAGGATAGGTGTTACATTTATTCAAAATTCCCATTCTACAAAATTAAACTTATACTATTATTAGGACATATCCACCCATTAGGCAGTAGAGTCATTTCCCATAGGATGCCATGGAGTAGCAACTTGAAATAAATATCTTTCCGTATTAAAACTTTAGTTTATCTTATAGCTCCCCCGTCCTTAGATTAAAGGTCCAATGATGCGCCTGAGTTCCCGGTAATTTGTTAGTTTTTATTGTGTTTCCCCTCTTTATTTTAGTGCTCTGTCTGGCGCCCGAATTAAGAATTTTATTTGACAGCGTGCTCCCCTTTTACTTTTTATTAAATTCAGCTTATTTCTCTTTTAAAATTTAGTTTGTTGGCCTTCTTGGTGTACGGAGTTTTATTATTCGTTACATTATTAAAGAATTGGCGCCCGAACAGGGACTGATTTGGCATTTTAGGTTTACTGTTTGTTACTGCATCTGACTTTGGTCATTTTTTATGACAATTGTTTTGAATTTTGTGTTATTTTTACAACATTTAGATGTTATTTAGTACTATTTGGTACAATTTTTAGTGCGATTATTATTGCTATTTAGCAACATTGTTTTGTACTTTGTGTTTTTTCCACACAATGTTTATTTTACTTTGACAAAACAAACATAACACATGTTATCTGTGCGTTGACAAATACTTTTCTACAGTGTTAATTTAAGTGAACATATTTTTAAGTGAAACCTTTTTGTGACAAACCATGGCATTCTTTTGAAAAGCATATTCAACATTTTACATGTTCGTTGCTTTATGTTAAGACTTTGACAACAATTGTTGTACTGAACTTTTGATAGGAAACAATACTATAGGCAGAACATTTCAAGGTTATTGACCCCAACATTGTAAGTGGTTATTGCATCTTTTGAACAACTTGATTTTCATTATAGTTTAACTTTGATAACATAACTTTAACTATTTAACTTATACAACTTAAACTTAGAAAATTTACTTTCCCAAATTTAACATTAAAACTTAACTTTGACAATTTAAAATATTTAAAAAACTTAACTTTATTTTTAAATTAGTTCTTTCTTATTGATTTGATTTGGAAGTTTTTACTGTGTTTTAACATGGATAAGGCGGTACAGTTTCCACCCGTTTCTGTGGAAAACCATACTACCTTGGGTTCTATTGATAATCCACCGGCTACAACTGAGTTGTCGGATACCATAAATCAAGGAGGAATTAATATGGCTGGGTTTACAGATCCTTTCTTGAATAATGATATGCCCGCTCACAGTTCTACTGCTGCCCAAACTTTACCATCATTCAATAAAATGAATGAATTTGTTAGAAAAAACTTGCCCTCCTCGAGTGTTAAGTTACCGGACTTGAAGAAGAGTAGGATTGTTTTTGAAGGAAAGACTTGTGTTCGTGAGTTTATTATACAAGTTGAAGAGTATTTCTTATACAAGAATTTTGACGAATCGTTGTTGGTTGGTTCATTTTCGGATTTACTGTCTGGTTCTGCTGCCAAGTGGTTCCGTACCATTCGTTTCCAAATAGCTTCATGGACTGAACTTAAAGCCGCATTGCTCAAGCGTTTTGACAAGCTTGAATTTGACTACTTTTTAGAATACGAGCTTCGCACTCGAAAGCAAAAGTCTAGTGAGTCACTTCCAGATTTCATAACTGAATTGATGGACATGGCTAGCCGTCTCGTTGCTCCCATTTCCGAGTCAGTGATTATAACCATTATTAAACACAACATGTTACCCATCTATACCCCTTTTGTGGTAGGTAAGCACATTTCTTCTTTGGAGAGCTTCATCGTTCTGGGAAAGGAGTTGGAGGCTTTCGTAGAAAGAAAGCTCCCAAAGGATGCTCACAAAGCGGTTAAGGAATTAAGCCGCGCAGGAATTAAAACCAGTGTTGTTAAGGCTGATGGATTGATTTGTTTGAAGTGTAAGGCTGCTGGTCATACTTACAGAGATTGCACTGCCATTCCGGGCATGATTTGTTTTCAGTGTCAGAAATTAGGTGTAACCACAAAATTCTGTGATGTGTGCAATTTGGCGAAGAAAAACTCAACTGAGTCAAAAAACTGATTAGGTCACTTCGAGCACCGGTTTCTTTAAAAACTAGAGTTGACTCGAAGAAGGAAATTGTTAGACACAAATTTAAACCTGATGACACTATAGTTAAAAATGAATTTTCGGATTGGCTAAAATATTTAAAAACTTTCTTTGGCGTTTATAAGGCTTCACCTGTTCTCTTTGTTAAAAATCATGATAAAAGACCATTTTTACAGTTTTTAATTGGTAAAAAGAAATTTTCCGGATTATTAGATAGTGGTGCGAATAAATGCGTTCTTGGTTTGAACAGCCACCTACAGTTTTTGGAATTAGGTTATGAAATGAAACCAGTACCTGTTTCTGTTCATGATTCTGCTTATACTGCGGATGGATCTGCTCAGAAGATTATAGGAACTATGGACCTTCCGATTACTTGTGATAACGTTACCAAAATTGTTACATTTGTAGTTATACCTTTGTTTGATTATAAGTTTATTTTGGGATTTGACTTTTGGATGAAATTTGACCTTGCTAAAGATTTATGGAAAAATGTAATTTATGTTAATAACATTGAAAGATTTCAATGTTCAGTTACTTCAGCTGCTGATTTGTCTCCTTCTGAGAAACAGCAACTTGACAAAACAATTTCTCTTTTTGAAGATATTTCCTATGAAAGGAAAGGTTTAGGACTTACTCATCTTGTTCAACATAAAATTAATGTAACTGGGGAACCATTTAAACAAAGATACTGGCCATTAAGTCCAGCTAAGCAAAAGGAACTTTTTGATGAAGTGGAAGTTTTATTGAAGGAAAATATTATTCAACCTTCTAAATCTCCTTGGAGTTCACCTGTTTTAGCTGTTGATAAAAAAGACGGTAGCACACGTTTATGTTTAGATTCACGCCGTTTGAATTCAATTACAATTAGAGATTCTTATCCTCTTCCGTATCCTTCTAAGATACTAGATAGTTTGAGAGGAGCTCGATTCATTACAACCATTGATCTTTCTAAAGCTTTTCTTCAGATAGCTCTTGAAGAATCTTCACGCGAGAAGACTGCATTTGTAGTCCCAGGCAAAGGATTATTTGAGTTTATTAGAATGCCCTTCGGCCTAACAAACGCACCGGCTGAATTACAGCGCTTAGTAGACAGATTATTTGGATTTGAATTTGAGAGCGTTTTGTTTTGTTACTTAGATGACTTAATTTTGATAAATGATAATTTTAAAGATCACATAGAGTATTTGAATAAAATTTATAAAACCCTTAAGGATGCTGGTTTAACGGTCAATTTAAAGAAATGTGAATTCTGCAAAGATAAGCTTCGTTATCTTGGTTATATTGTGGACAGGAAAGGTTTACATACTGATCCATCTAAATTAGATACCATTGAGAATTTTCCACGCCCTGGAATTGTTAAAGAACTTAGAAGTTTTCTTGGTTTATGTTCATATTACCGTAGATTCATTGATAGATTTGCTGATATTGCTTCGCCTCTTACTAAATTGACGGCTGGTAGTAAAAATTCTAAAAAACCTCTTGTTTGGAATGATGACGCTGAATTAGCTTTTAATAGTTTAAAACAGGCTTTAGTTACTTCACCTGTTTTGCAATGTCCTAATTTTGAAAAACCATTTTTCTTACATTGTGATGCTAGTTCTGTTGGAATTGGTAGTGTTTTGAGTCAAGAAGATGATAATGGAGAACAACACCCCATCGCTTTTTACTCCCGATCATTAAACAAATGTGAACGCAATTACAGTACTACAGAACGAGAATTATTAGCAATTTTAGATTCGATAGAACATTTTAGACCGTATGTTGAGGGAATGGAGTTTACAGTAGTTACAGATCATGCAAGTTTACAGTGGTTATTAAAATTGAATAATCCAAGTGGACGTTTAGCGCGTTGGGCTGCTAGAATTTCTCAATTTACATTTCATGTTGTCCATAAAAAAGGTTCTTTACATTTAGTACCTGATGCATTGTCGAGAATTGAAATTACAGCTTCATTAGTTACACCTGTTCAGATAGTTTCTCCTGACGAAGATATAGAGGATCCTTGGTTTAGAAAAGTGTTCATTAATTGTCAAAAGTTTCCTGCTAGATATAAAAACTTTAGAGTTGAAAGTAATGTTTTATATAAATTTTGTAAAAGTAAATTTAACCCTGATAGTCGTTTGAATTGGAAAATAGTTATTCCTAAGGAAAATATATTAGATACTATTAGATCAAATCATGATGACATTAATTCTGGTCATCTTGGAATTCATAAAACCTTAAAGAAATTAAAACAACACTATTTTTGGAACGGAATGTTTAATGATGTTCAAAATTATATTAGATCTTGCGATATTTGTAAAGCTTATAAACATAGTACTTCACCCCCTTTTGGAATTATGGTTAATCCTAAAAAAGTAGATAGACCCATGGTCATGCTTTCTGCAGACATAATAGGAATTTTACCTAAAAGTTATTCGGGTCATAAATATATTCTTTCAGTAGTTGATGTTTTTACTAAATTTTGCTGGATTTTTCCTTTGGCTAAAGCTACGACCTTATCAATTTGTAGATTATTTGAAAAAGAGATATTTCTTAAATTTGGTTGTCCTAAAATCTTAGTTTGTGATAATGGAACTCAATTTACTTCTAGATATTTTAAAGAATTTATGAAAAGTTACAACATTATTAAAATCTTTTATAACACTTATTACACACCTCAGAATAATCCTGTAGAACGGTATAATAAAACAATAGAAACTTGCATCTCATGTTTTGTTAAAGATGATCAACGCACTTGGTCAAAACTTTTACCTCATGTTCAATTAGCTTTAAATAACAGTGTTAGTCTTGCCACTGATTATACACCTAATTTTCTCATGTTTGGAAGAGAACTAATTTTTGATGCTTCTTTACATCGTTTTAGTAATTCATTAGAAACTTTGTCACAAGTTGAGATGGGAGATAGGAATTCTTTTGCTTATTCTCTTAAATCACTTGGTGATGTTTTTGTTAAAGTTCAAGCTCATTTATTAAAAGCTTATAAGCGTAATGCTCATTATTATAATTTAGGGAGGAAAGTCATTTCGTTTTCTGTTGGTGATATTGTTTGGAGAAGGAGTTTTATTCAGTCTAGTGCACCGGCATATTTTTCGGCTAAGTTAGCACCTAAGTTTGTTAAATGTGAAATTATTGAAAAAGTTTCTGATAACGTCTATGTTTTGAAAGATTTAAGTAAAAATACTTCAGGTCGTTACCATGTTAAAGATATTATAAAATACTAATTTTTGGCTTTATACTTTAAACTTGAGTTTGATAACCGTTGGGAGTTTGGTTTCATGAGAGAGAGGAATGAGATTTGATGTATGAAAGGAGTATGAGAGATTAACCTTGAAAGATGAAGTAGTGTTAGGTTGACTTCTTAACAACATTAAATTTTGAGATTTTGAAGTTCTAAATTAAAACTTAGGTCATTTTATTTCACAAATTAATTTTTCCAACAGAAAAAGATCTCATGTAAATTATTTTGTAAATTTGTTTGTTTAGAGGAAGTTTTTTGTGTCCTCGACATTTGTTTAGGGTTGTTTGCACAACTTCATTATTTGTTTGTTTTACTTATTAGTGTTGCCTTCGCAACAATATTTGTTTGTTTGGTTTGTTTGTGTTGTTCGTAGTTTAGTTTCACGGATATGACAACAAATTTTTGGTACCACCCTGATTTGACATTCACATACTGGGATTTTTCTCTGCCTTTTAGTGTAGACCCCAGGTGACATTATTGGATTTGATAAATAGTTCTCGATTTTTCCATCGGTTCTATATTTGTTAAATAGTTCTCGGCTTTTCCTCCGGTTCTATGTTTGTTTTTGTATTATCGTGCCTGGTAAGTTGGTGGAGTTATGCCAATCACGATATACAAATTTTGTTTTGGTTATCGGCTTTTCCCCCGTTTCCATATTTTTTTGAGGATGTCTGTGCCCGGAATTTTTGGTGGGGTTGTGCCGATCACAGTACATTTCTTGTTTTTTCCCCACGTTTTACGGTGGTTAGAATTTTTGCACTTGCACAACTTTAGTTGTGAGGGTCTTTTCACTTTTTGGTGAATTAAGTTTCCGAGCGGTTAAAACTCGATAAATAAGCCTAAGATTTGAGTCGGTGACGAGGGTGTCCAACCGTACTTTGTGAGAAGTTTAGGAGGGTTTTAGAGTCGGTGACGTTAGAGTCCAACCGCACTTTTTGAGTAGTTTTGAAGGAGTCTTTTTTGAGTCGGCGACGTTTGTGTCTAACCGCACTTTAATTTAGTTTAGTTTTTTTTGTGATTTTATGAGACGGAGTTATTACCCGTACTCTTTTGGTATTTGGTTTTTATTGTTTATTTGCCTTGTTGTTTGAATGATTGCTAGGATCTTAAGATTCTAGTCGGATTTCTTCAACAAGATTTTGTACTTTGTTTGCTTTTTGTTTGACAACTTAAAATTATATTTGGTTAGAGTTTTATAGAGTTTTTTATAGAGTCTTTTATAGAGTCTTTTGTAGAGTCTTTGTTAGAGTTTTATAGAGTTTTTTGTAGAGTTTTTTATAGAGTTTTATAGAGTTTTATAGAGTCTTTTATAGAGTTTTTTATAGAGTTTTTGTAGAGTTTTTGGTAGAGTTTTATAAAGTTTTGTAGAGTTTTTTGTAGAGTTTTTGGTAAAGTTTCGTAGAGTTTTATAGAGTTTGTGTTAGGATTTTGTTACCTTTTTGCTAAGTTTTGGCATAAAAGAAAGTACTCTTTCTTTTATTTTTTTCGGGAAGGTATGTAATGTAACATCGCATTTCTGCTTGTTACAGGGTTAGAACCTTGTTTCGAATTTTAGGTTATTTCTTTGTTTTGGTTTACGGTTTTGACAGCTTTGAGGTTGACAGCTGAGACGCTTGGACGTATTTTGACGTTCGCTCGAAGCCCGGATGACATTTGTCTGCCGGATTGACAGCTTGATTGAGTCAATAAACGTTCGGTTGTGTGGTGCATTCTTGTACCTGAGCCCATCTCTATTTTGTACCAAAGGTACAGAGGGGCTTCCCTATTTTTGAGAGGGATAAGGTCCGACACTTTTCTCCCTGCCAGCAACAAAGATGGTCTAAGTCTTTGATTTTAATTAAATCGAACCCCATCAGGGGCTAGTATTTGTTTTAATAACTTTTTGATTAGCTAATTCGTGCTAATAATGCCTCTTTAGGCTGTGGCCGATGATATTTTGTTAATTTGGTAAGTTTCGATACGATTGCGTCATTTTTTGTCAATGTGGCCGTGGGAATTTTCTTTGACCAAATTTTTGGTTTGATTTCTTACAGTTTTGGACATGGAGCGCGTGCTAATTATGCACTATTTTGGATCCATGCCTTTTGTTCATTAAAAAGCGGTGAGTGACTTGGCAATTAGAAGCTACCAATTAGATTTTTTACATGATTCCAGATAATCAATGGACATTTTCTTTTGTTACAGCGAAAGCGCTTTTTATCTACCTTTTTAACTTACCTATTTTTTATACTACCTAAACTTTTTACTACACTTTTTTTTTTTACCCTACTTTTTAATTTTATCTATCTTTACTTTTTACCTACTTTCTTTTTATTCAAGACAAATTTTGATAACCATTAAATTCTGTTTATTGATCCCCCCCCAATTTGGATGGATGGGACCCCCTACTTTTGGTGAAGACCACCTGGCTGGAGCCGCCCGCCGCCAGGAGTAATTTTAAAAGGGTTTGCATTTGTGCAACAGGTATTTAGATGACCTAATTGTTATTAATTTAATTGTTCGTTGATGCAGTAACAACAGGATAGGTGTTACATTTATTCAAAATTCCCATTCTACAAAATTAAACTTATACTATTATTAGGACATATCCACCCATTAGGCAGTAGAGTCATTTCCCATAGGATGCCATGGAGTAGCAACTTGAAATAAATATCTTTCCGTATTAAAACTTTAGTTTATCTTATAGCTCCCCCGTCCTTAGATTAAAGGTCCAATGATGCGCCTGAGTTCCCGGTAATTTGTTAGTTTTTATTGTGTTTCCCCTCTTTATTTTAGTGCTCTGTCTGGCGCCCGAATTAAGAATTTTATTTGACAGCGTGCTCCCCTTTTACTTTTTATTAAATTCAGCTTATTTCTCTTTTAAAATTTAGTTTGTTGGCCTTCTTGGTGTACGGAGTTTTATTATTCGTTACAATGGTTACCAAGCTGCATGTCATGAATAACTTGATTAAATCAATAATGCATGACTTAACAGTTTAAATAACATTGTAAAGTATTAAATTATAAATAAACAATCAATATAATAATCTTTATAAATTTGCGTATCTAATTACTACTGATTTATTTTGTGTAAAGGATCCAAATAAGTGGTTGTGATTACCTAATTTTGATTCTCAAGTGTGTGATGTTCTAGCTTTCCCTCCCAAGTAATTTGTCCTAAAATATTATTTATTATTGTATTTTTTTAAGTATCTACCTAGCAAAAGAAACTTGGGTGTTGGGATACAGTGCTAATTCAATTTCTCTTTTTTTCTGTCTTCCCCAACCTTTTGACCACCTTCCAACACAATCCTGATACTCCACGAAAAACGTAAGTCGGCCGATGATTGGTATCGTATATTATGCTTATCTATGTATTTATAACTACACTGCAAATGCCGACATTACATTGCACTACATTCACAATGTTCACTTTAATTTTCTATTTTGTACTATGTATCGTTTACACTAAACTCTTGGTTGAATGAACATAAACAATCACATCTATATACATTGTGGCATCACAATTCTATACATTGTGGCTGTAACATTGAGCTTCTGTTCTCTCACGCTAACACACACACGATCATGTTGTCACTTAACCATTTTGTGGAATGCGCATGTCGAATAATTTGCATTTGTCCTCGCCTCCCGCACCCCGTCCGTCCCATCTCCCGGCTGTTCCTCGGATGGCTGCCGCTGCCGCTGCTGGCTGGATGGTCTTCAACTGCTGCGATGATGGCGCCACCTGCAATCATCTACACACACCTACCTTACAACGAAATCCTATGAAAATGGAATTGGACGTGTTCATTATTATCATCCATAAACGAAATTTGTTTGTATATAAATGGTGCTTCTTGGTGAATGGACTTGATGCGTTCGAATTAAGTTGGAGCAAATATATTACTGGTTTTAACACGACCAGGTTTGGTGCGAACTGAGGTGCGATGCTCCAAGTGTTCGGCGCATCTGGGACACGTGTTTGATGACGGGCCGAAACCGACCCGGAAACGGTTTTGCATAAATTCTGCTTCAATGGACTTCATACCGGCCGAAGAAAGGAAAGACTAACCTACCTACTACTATTCCGGGCAGCTATTATTAAACATAAGTAAAAAAAACTCGTATACCTTGACCCGATAATATGCAATTTTTTTTTTGTAAAATGCATTTTGTATTGATACATGTATAATTTAAGGGTCCGGTGACAGCGGCATTCGTCATTGAATTGGAATCTAGTTTACTTGCTCCATTTAAACCTATCACTCAACATGTATGTCTAAATGCCTTCGACATCAGCTGATTTATTAATGAAACATAAGTTCTCTAGCTCATGTTTAGGGTGCCTGTCCATTGACGCAGAGCGAGGCTGCGGAGCGGAGAAATATTAACCAATAGTATTGCATCACTGGAGCTGAGCGGAGATTTTATGCAATCTTATTTATTAACATTTCTCTGTTTCTCTGTTCCGCAACCTCGCTCTGTATCAATGGACAGGCACCCTAAGACAGGCACTCAATAGTTACCCTAGTATTCAAGTCATGTTTGGTAACATACTTATTGCCTATACACCTTATCTGAGTAACACTATCTGTCAGATAAAAAATTTCCGACATAAAAATAAAGACGGGTATTCTTTTTGATGGATACCGTCACACCCAGAGATGGTGAAATAGGCGCATATTGTTGTTAATTTATTTGTTATTTTGTTTCTAATACAGGCTTTATAACAATTAAGTATTTGTAATTATTGAAATAATTTATTGTGTAGTAATTTGGAAATGAACAACAATACTTAATTAAATATTTTGTGTATTTAAAAGATTGTAATTATTTCATCACTGACAATTTACCAATAGTAGGTAGGAAGTAGTAACGCAATAAGCAAAGCGGTTCAGTTTTATTGAGTTTGTTTGTTGGTTTTTGTTTAGTTAGTAGAGCAGTACCAAAAGTACATAACTAAAGGTCGGTTTTTGAAAGCCTGATCAAAACTAATAGGATGTCAAGTCACTTGCTATCTATAACTAATTTGAAGTAAAAGCTAAAAATAGCAAGTGACTTGACATCCGATTACGTTTTATCGAGCTTTCAGAAACCGGCCGTTAGCATTCTACCAGTTAGCTAGCAGGCGCCACTTAGTTTTTAATATCCTATTCGACATTTGCAAGTGCTATTATGCTGTAGATATTAATACTGAGCCTGAAATTTGTAATACCTAAGTATACCGACACATAACAAACATCAGAGTGTAGACAAGCCCCTTCGGCAAAAGACAACTTTGTTCCGCCATTTTAGCGTCGACGCATAAAGAATGCAACTTTAAGAAATGAAATACACTGTATCATCATGGTGAGTTTTTTATTATAATATGGTTGTAGTTCAAATGCAGTCGCTCATACAGGAATGGCACTGGTGGTTTACAATAATAATTGTCGAAAACATGAAAATGATCTAATCGAATTAAATGTCTTGTTCAGTACATAACTTATGACATATAATAATACATTGTAACTTAGGACTAAATACATAATTAATATTTACTTTCTCATTATAACATTCTAATGCATAGTCAAAAATTCATTTTCATGATCACATTGTAGTTAATACACTCATTATTTTAGTTACTAGATACTGAATAATTTTGTTCAAGCTCTTGCTGATTTGGCTATTTTTTAAGTTTCTACATATTGCACGAATTAGTTATGGTTGGTGCTATGTCGATATGTTTGCACTATCAACGGTATATGAATCTAGCTAGACTAGGCGAAAAAAGATTACTACCAGGATAAAAAAATTACTTTCAGGCCAAGATACTGAACTACCATTGGCTCTGTTTGTTAATCTAATGTGTGCCAATAGTGTATGTAACATGTACAATGTACATGTAACAATCGAAATAGTCAACTAGTGTATAGTAAGTTTCAATAAGTTCGTAAATACCGATTGCTATGCTTTAAATGAGTTGCTCATATGTGACCCATTTGGTATGAATACTTAGGCCGATTCTAACTTTGGACAGTTACTGCTATCATAATATATTTGATGGTTCAATTATAAATAGTAGCTAAGATTTATTATTTCACAGTTAAATCATCAACTGATCAAAATTCAAAGCGTAACAACAGTTAACCAGCCAATCTATAAGTATCAGTTTTGTATACCAAATCACTCAAAAAGAAGTTATAAATAAAAAATAAAAAAACAACACTGGCACCAACCTCAGGACTGCACAGAATCTACATAGCATTAAATTGGTCACTTTATATTGTCAATGAGTATATCTACTCCTTCTAACCTGTGTCTGTACACTACAGCAGGCGAGCGCCTAAAGCCCGCTTATATCACTTCACATCACAACTCTTCAACAATCACGCTGATAACATACATTCACTTAAAATAAGTGAATTTACATCAAAATAAACCAATTGAACAGCATCTTTCGGCACAACCTAAACAATAAAAGCAAAGAGCCAAACTAAAATACGTAAATAATGTATCTATTTAAAAATACTTGAAAGCTCAATAACACAAATTTATGGTGCTATATGCTTTTGACTAAACTCTTGAGATCTCTATGGGTCTTCAGTACAACCTACCAAGAGATCCTCGAGGTCTATCTACCATTTTATTGTATGTTAATTATAGCTAAGCTACTATTGTCTTATACTGTATTTTCACATCCATAAAATATTACCGGGCTAACTAAATTGACTTATCTATTGCTTTCTTCAATATTCATTCATAGATAATCTTAAAATAATTGTTTGTGCATTTAATGGGATGAGATAATATGATGCTCAGTTAGCTCAGCAAAAAATGCATAGTATGAATATTTCAATAGACTTTTTAAACTTAATACTATGTAAATGCTTTTTTCATCAACAATAAAATGTCATCGTCAAATACCGTTTAATAAATTATATATTAAAAAATATTAATAATATCGAAAATGTAATACAGGCGATAGAAACAAAAACACGGAAATACAAATGACTTCATTTAAAAAAACATAATACGTAATTGATTAAAACCAGAAGCCAAAAGCGATAATAAATAACGAATAATATACACGTACTACCACTAATATTAACCATTGAAAGTAAGCAGTGTCGCGAGTCCATACATGTCTGATAAACTTAATATTACCTACCTGATTATTTGTTGGTATTATTTGTACCAATAGAATGCTTAAAATATAAATATGTATTGAAATAATAATATTTCGAAATAGAAATACATACATACGCATTAAGTCATGAATAAAATTAATTTACATTCAACATCAATCTTCATTTATTCTATAAAATAATTATGATTTATAAACTTTGTTTCCATCGTTATTCACGCTGGAGTCACTAGATGTATTAGTAGCCGACGAAATAGGTTGAATTCTGTGAAGCTAACCGAAAGTTAGATCTGCACGAACTGCGGACGCCCTGACTTGTTTCACACAGTTCAACGTATTTTCCGGCTGCAATAAGATTAGCCAGAATAGCTGGGTTCGCACCGAGCGCATACAAATGTTCGGTCCGCGTCCACACCACCGACCGGGCGATCATGGGAGTTATTTTGATTCATTCGGTATCGGATTCGTTACGGAAAGTCAATTGAAAGTTTTTTAAGGCATGTACCTACCACGCTTATTGTGATGATCAAAGTATAAAATAAATAAATAAATAATGCTGGACAATCCACACAGCACTATCTAGCCCCAAAGTAAGCTATTCAAAGCTTGTGTTATGGGTACTAGGTAACTGATATATTTAATACATTATATACTTACATAGATAGATATTTTTTATTATACATAGAAAACACCCAGACCATCGGAACAAATTTCTGCAGATCGTACACAAATTTGTTCCACGGCGGGAATCGAACCCGCAACCTCTTGCGTCGCAGGCAGGCTATCGCCCGCTGCGCCACAGAGGTCGTCAATGAATCAACGTGAAATTCCATTGCACGTCACGTAATAATAAGTGAATATTTTTTTAGCGACGGGATGGCAACTGCAGCTGAGTTACAAGCAAATGTATTAAAACAAAGTTTTAACATAGTTTTTAAACGACAGATAGGAATAACGACCTTTCACGGAAAGGTTTCCGCCACCGAATAGCTGGCGGAGTCACTCTATCTTTTCGAATCTGTCAAAAGCTTTGTGAGAAAATGACAAAATCGCGTAAAAATTCGTTTCCGACAAGGATTTTAGGGAGTCATCGTATTCTAAATTCAAAAATTGTACTCCGTGCCGAATCTGATGCCGAATGGAATCAAAATAACCCTCCATGGCTTGGTCAAGCATGTCCACACTGACTAAGCCTCTGGGTGGCGACCCGTAAATCGAAGGCATTACGGCAGCCGTCAACATGAGCGACACGAAGCTGGGCCGGTATAGAGACTCGCGTATAGTCGTCGCATGCAATGAGTCCAGCTCTGTATTGATGTGACCGTACACTGCCTTCCCTACTACTGACTACCATCACAGTGAATAAGCTGAGTAAGGTAGGTTAGTACTAACGTAGCGCACTGCGTTACCATAATATTTTACAATTCCGCCTAAATAACTGCCAGTCTTCGTTTGCAGCTAAATATTTCGTAACATTCCATAAATCGTACCTAATATCTAATACTAAAATCTATTCAATTTTTCTTTACAATAGTACAGTCGAACGGCACACGTCAATAAGAGTCGCGTCGCTAATAAGATAATAACATCACTACATGAGACTACATGATTTATAATTAGTGGACTGCATTTTATAATATTCAATCTCTTGTAAAAAATATGATTAACTCTATTATAATCATTGGGCAGCCGTTTATAGATAAAATATTGCTAATGTTTCGTCATTGTTCACAGACTACGATACTCGCAAACGTAACATGTTTGTTTGTTCTAGTTCGTACGATGTAGTCTTGTCGTAGTGTACTTGTATAAAGGAGAGTACGCACACTATGTTGACGACGTAGGCACTGAGGGCGCTAGGACAGCGCAGGCGCGGGCGGCGCCGGGAGCCGGCGCTAATGCCCCTTCGCGGCCTCTTTGGCCGCCATTATCAGAGGAGTCAGCGACGCCAACGGTCGCGCCATTTTTAGGAACGGATGCTGCAACAAACAAGATGTCTTATTGAATTGACCATCTACACATACATTTTGAGAGTGCAAGACTGTGGTTATTGAGTGTGTGTGACGAATTCCTGTGGTGAAATATTTGCATGACCTAAATCTAAATTATTGTTCCGGCTTGTAACTGGATAATATGAAATATCTGATTCCGACTCTTACCCAAAGAAGGCATAGGCCAAAAGCAGCGGGGTTTGGACGATTAAGCGTTTAGCGATCCACTACGGTGTATCAAAGAGTTATGGTACTTCGTCCAAGGGCACGTGGTTACCTTGAGTAGGTCAAGAGCAGTGGCGCGCCTCTCCACGTCCACTTCGAGGCACTGGTCGAGGAAGTCCTGGAACACGGTGCTCAGTTTCTCCTTGTCCTTGATGTCAGGTTTGCCGTTGGTCGCAATGAGGTAAAGTGCTCGGAGCGGGTTCTCGTTTAGGTATGGCGGCTCGCCCTCGATCATTTCTATCGCCATAATTCCCAATGACCACACGTCAACCTAAGAAAAAACATAATAAACGTAATATAATAGCTTTTTGTGAAGGGCTCGTCCGGGGAAGTACTACCACCACGCCTTTTTCTGCCGCCAAGCAGCAACGGTGTGTTTCGGTTTGAAGAGTGTGGTCGCCGGTGTAATTACAGGCACATGAGGCTTAACATCTGTATGCCTCAAGTTGATGGACGCAGGGCAGTGCATCGTAGGGCACGTTCCTATTGTGCGTGACCTACGGGGCAATGTTTTGTTTATAGGTGATGGTTACCACTTAACATCAGGTGGGCCATCTGCTTGTTCCATCAGCTAGTTGTATAAAAAAAAAAAATGTTTCATATAAAATGATTAGATTTTATATATATTGGCACAATAAAGACAAAGTGACACTAGTAAGTGACTGGCAATGGGCAGGTCACGTGGCGACCACAAACAGGAAAACGAAATGTGGGACTGACGACATTGTTAGGACCGCGGGAAGTCGGTAGAAAGGATAGAAAGGGCTCAGAATCGTTCTTCCTGGAAACGTATAGTGGAGGCCTATGTTCAGCAGTGGACTTCTTTAGGCTGATGATGATGATGAAAGTGACACCCACAATATAAATTCATTTTAAAATTGTTAGTAGGTGTGGTTTGAAGGCTCGTCACTGATGCTATCAGGTAAGTAGACTTCCTCACGATTTTCGATTCATTAGGTTAATAAAGTTTTGTCACTAACCTTCGGTCCGTATTGCTTCCGCGTGACGACTTCGGGGGCCATCCAGTAAGGTGTTCCAACCATTGTTGTTCTCTTGTTTTGCTCGGGTGATATTTGCGCACAGAAACCAAAGTCAGCTGTAAAAATAACATTTGTAATGAAAACTAAATTTACTTCACAAAACAAGTGAAGATTAGATAAACAAGTGAGAAATGATTGACAGAAAAGAAAAGGAAACATAAATAGGCTGGTGCGCTCGTAGAATGCACGCAGGTGACTAACCCAGTAGGCGCCATAAAGTTAATAAGCTATACACTGAACATGTAAATTGGTAACAAATAAGGCTGTTGGTTGCACTCACTCAGTTTGACCTGTCCATCGAGTCCTAGCAGGATGTTATCAGATTTGATGTCCCGATGTATCACATGGTTGGCATGCAGAAAGTGCAAAGCTTGCAACACCTCGCGGCACACGGCAGCAATCTGTCCTTCGTCCATACACGTCTCCGTGACCACGTCTGTGAGAGACCCGCCCGCTAGGTACTCCATCACTACCCAGAGCTCCTGTAAGTATTGTCAAAGTTATTATCTACTGACGTCACGGAAGACCAGTTAAAGTAGTAGTCCCTTATTCATAATGTTACTGTCGTGTCTGCTAATGTGCATTTACAGGGTGAATGGTATAAATAATGATGTTTGGTCGTACCTCGTTGACGAGATAGCTGTCGAGGTAATTAACGACGTTGTTGTGTTTGTTCTCCCGCATAACGAGGATCTCATTGATAATGAGTTCCTTCTTCGGCTGCTGGCTGAGGTTCATCTGCTTGATGGCTACCTCCATGCCAGTGGACGTTTCAATTGCCGTGTACACGGTGCCCGATGCCCTGGGTACATATCAAACATTTATTTATCGAAAAAGTTAAGCCAGCTAAAATTGAAAGACTTTTTAAATATTGCTCCAAAGTCTCCAATACACGTTTCGGTACATAATATGTATTACTAGTTGCGCCTAGGTTTCACCAGCGCAGATTTAAATTTCGGTATCCCCACGGGATAAAAAGTAGCCTATGTGCTATTCCAGGCTATAATCTAACTATCTGCCAAGTTTCATCCAGATCCGAGCAGCCGTTCCGGAGTGAAAGAGTGACAAACAAACATCCATCCATCCATCCATACTTACAAACTTTCGCGTTTATAATATTAGTAGAATTATAAGCATGTATATACAAAAAAACTAACAAGTATTATAATATATTAGCTATCGGGTTCCCATAACTACTAGCTCTGGCGTAGTTTGGGTTTAGCTAGATTGTACAAATAACTCTTTCAAAAAAAATCTACTTCAAAAACACTCATACTACTAAACTGAAAAACTAATTTAGCTTTTAAATAAAAAATAATCATCAAAATCAGTTCACCCAACCGAACATTACTCAGGTCACAAATACAAAAAAAAACAGTTGATATTGAGAAGTTCCTCCTTTTTTAAATCCGTTAAAAAGATTGCATCTTCTAACAAAATAAGATACTGACCCTTGACCAATTTTCTCCATTTTCGTATATTTCCTATTGGGATCACCCACACTAACAATAGTTCTTAATTTTTCTAATATTTCTTCATCAGTCATTTTCTTTTTCCGCTGCTGCTGTCCTGTCGATCTACTTCTGTAAAAAAATAATTTTGTATTAAAAAAGATCATTATGATCCCCACCCCAGGCACGAAATGTAGGTCCACCCATCCACTCAGAAATCTAACTAGGTACCAGCCAACATAAGTTTTTTTCGGATGTCTAATGGGGGTAATAATTGTGATTGATACTGTTTTCTTAAACATTCTTGGTGGATTTAAAAAAAATTACAACGTAATGATACAGAAGGTCTAATAAATCAAATGCTGTACTATAGGCCACCATCCAGTGCTAGTCTAATCCATGTTTACGACCTGTGACATCACCATAGAACACCTTCCAAAATAGTTTCCTTTATGTATGAACTATAAGAACGTGCCCTACGATGCACTGCCCTGTGTCCATCAACTTGAGGCATACAGATGTTAAGCCTCATGTGCATCGCCGCGCCTCGGCTGGTTTGCGCTGCGCCTAAGGGATCAGTTGACATGTTTTTAAATGACCAATAATTGAAGTGTACCTACATATCGAGCCTACGATGTTTGCTTACCCAGTCTCTGTGATGGGTTGCGCTCCATTCGCTGGTTGCGGCGGGTGCGGCGCGGGCGGCGCGGGCTGGTGCGACGGCGGCGTGTGAGGTGCGGGCGGACCTGCGGGGTTCTTGTTTCGATCTAGTACACCGCTTCCAACCTCTGCTCTACTGCATATCTATTAAAAAAATATAGAGGTTATATTGAAATTATATGGTCTTATTCAAGTTGAAAGGCAAAGTAAAAATATTTTCAATTTAAACACAAGAATCATTTTGAAACGTTTAGCTAGCTATCTAGGTGAATCAAGGTGCCAGTTCCACGTGACCAAGCGTATAAGAACAGATCATTGGTTCCTGAGGGCTCCAATCTCTTTTCATTGACGAACGAACAACGAAACGAAAATGGAACAAAAAATTTGTAAATATCTATTTCGATTCCTACGAATAAAAAAATTTTTCATAGGTACATACATTCCTCCTCCTCTTTTCATATATTTGAATGCAATGAAATGCTAAGGGTAGAGAACTAGGTTATCGACCAAATAGTACCACATTTTTGGGCTTCACATTTACCGTTAAAACATGTTTAGGAGTCATGAAAACTTTGCAGAGAAAATTTTGCCGGTAATCTTTATTTGATCAGTCGGTTAATCAGCACTTCCCTCTAAGCACTTAAAATAGGGTTTTCCAGGACGCTACGGTCTCGGAAAACCCCGTTTTGGTATGGTGACTCATCATGGGTGAGTCATTTAATTTTACACCGAATTTACGATTGACATTCAAACTTAACTACAAACTACATTTTTCTAAACATAAAAATGGACAAGATCACTAAGAGTACAAATAACAACATCATTATCATCATTAACCTATTGCTGGAAATAGGTCTCTCACGTGGTGCGTTACTGTCTTCGGCTCTCTCCATCTAGTTGCTGCCATCCCCTCCCTACCCTCAAATCTTCGCTCCATCTAGCTAGTCAGAGGGCGCTATACCTACTACGTTTGCCTAACCACGCTTCAAATAAATAATTACGGACTAAACGCAAAAGTGTAACTCATGTAATGTGTAGTAAAGTCGTCATAAAAACCTTTCAATATTTTTTTCTTCAACTTTTTGATAGGAAAACTTGTTTGGATTAAAATGAAATGAATGCTGAACCTATTCATATTAAATGTAATGCTAAATCATAACTTCTGAGTTCTGCTTCAAACTTCAAGGGTAGTCCGCGTAGTGTATGTACTTACTGAATGCGTTGTGAGCGCTGGATGCGGCGCGTGCGGGGGCGACGAGGGCGCCGGCGCGGGCCGGGGGGGAGGCGCTTCCTCTTCAATTGGCTTAGTATACTGCAAACAATGTATACAATAAAGTTCCTGATTTCACCTGCTAAGCTTTGAATTACGAAATTGCTATCTAGTATTAAGCTCTCCTTTAGTGCAAGCAAGCTTTGTTTCTTCAAATTAAGAGGTGGGTTCTGTTTGGTACAGTCGGATGACACGCAAAGTTTATAACTACATAACTATGCTACATACAATATATTATGAATATGAAGTACTAGTTGCGCCCCGCAGTTTCACCCACGCAGATTTAAATTCCGGTATTCCCACGGGATAAAAAGTAGCCTATATGTTATTCCAGACTATAATCTATCTCTCTGCCAAGTTTCATCCAGATCCGTTAAGCTGTTCCGGCGTGAAAGAGTAACAAACATCCATCCATCCATACTTACAAACTTTCGCGTTTATAATAGTAGTAGGACTAGTAGGATATTTAAGACTATTTGTTCTACATAATAATGTTGTACCATAACAATAGATTGGACCATCTAGTTTCGGCATATATTTGTTATGTATGTATGATGGTTATTTAATGTATTTTAATGTTAATGCCTTTTTATGTTAGTACTTACAATGCTCTTAGTGCGATCGGGCCGAGACGGGGGCGGAGGTGGCGGTTCGGGATGCTCCGTGTCCGTGGGCGTCGATGACGACGGACTACTAGACGATACTCGGGATACTGACGAACCTGTTAATAACTTCACTTATATTGGCAAGAATATTACTCCAAGGATTACCGAATTCAGGTAGTAACAATCTTATAATATAATAATATCTTAAACCTGGAATATCTTAAAACTGAACAATACATTTTACATCAGTAAATCCAAGATGGGTAGCTGGACGATACCCGCGATACTGACGAACCTGTTTTTAGTAAAAATATACTATATTTTTATAGTTTTAATTCAACATAGTTCAGCTATTATCAGCGAGAATATGACATTTATTTTATTTTATTTGGAAAACAAACAGTGTTACATTCTATAATTAAAAATTACTTAAAAACTAATCACCAATTACATGTTTTCGCACATAGGAAACTAAAGAAAGCTTGTTTGAGTTTAAAGAGAACAATTAAATGATTAACAATAAATAAAAATCTGAAAGTGAGAGTAATTAGCTAAGAACCAGTTCGAACTAGTGGTTAGAGAGAGCTGATTTGTAAGCATAAGGTTTGGATGAGAAGAGGTCTAGTTGGGGGAAGCCAACCAGTTCATTCTGATCAGATCTGATGAAGAATGAATGTTGCCTATAATTTGATGTGCAATGGGGAACATAAAGAAAAAGGGATGGAGTTCTAACACTTCGTGTGGGAACTCGCAATTTTATTTTGGAAAGGAGATGAGGAGAATCAATTTGGAACTGCGCGATTTTAACTAATACTGATCTGTCAGATATTTTTCTTCTTTCATGAAGTGGTACCAAATGGTGCCTTTTGCATCTCGATTCATATTCTTTGTCGTACGTTTTGCACTTGAACTGAAGATATTTTACAAATTTTCGTTGGACAGATTCTAATCTATTAATATGAACGTCATATTGTGGGTTCCAAATCTGAGAACAATACTCGAGGACGCGCACACACACAGGTACAGTAACAATAATTATGTAAAGTTATCCATAAATTAAGATAGCTGAGGCTGGAATATATTAAACCTAAAACATTCAGTAAAATTCCTATGTTTTATCTATTTTAGAACATGTCTGTTGTATGGCACCCTCAATATAATGTATATTGTATATATTGACCAAATAAGGAGTATAATTCAAGGTAGGTTTTATAGCATTGAGACTACTAGATCTTCTGTCTGTACTAAGATTATTCATAAAAAAAAAATGTACCTAAAAAAATGAAAATCCCCTTTACATCATATAATTTGGAGAAGATCCAAATTTTATATTGATGACAGACAAATGGACAGGAAAGTGTGGGCAGAGCCGGTTACATAAAATCCGAGATAGAAATGAGAAATTGTAAAAGAAATCATCTGTTTTTTTCTGCTGAAACAATGTTATACAATTTTGTATGTAAACTTCTATCCAAAATACAGCAGGAAGATTATCTGCTGTATGTTGGATAGAAGTGGTTAGAAGTTCAGTCCCCAGACAAGGTAGATAGATATCTACGGTGTCTGGGGACTGAAGAGCCACGGATTATTTAAAGTCGGAGGAAAGCGAACCTGAATGCGTAGTATGCATCTGCGCCGACGTCATATACTTGGAAGGCGGGGGCTGCGTGGCGGACGCATCATACCACTTTAGAACATCCAGTACAGCTTGGGGGTTATTCTTCTGCTCTTGCTTGCTAATATTGGCTGCCATCAGCAACCGTGCCCATGCTTCAGGCATTCCCTGTTAAACAAACAAAATATAAACATCGCCTTTAAGAACATTTTTCTCGACACCGAAAAATACATGGAACATGCTGAGCTAAGCTTTTATGCATTTACATAGATTTTGCTTCTATAGTAGCTTACGAAGACTTAAGTACTATCCAAGTTACGAGCACTAAGCATACATTCTAGATATAAATATTATTTTACAAATGTAGGTATGAAGGAAGAATTGAATTTTTATATTAGTTTAGTTAGATAATAGCTAGATAATATAGCTTTTTGCTAGCTTTTACATAATCATTATTATAAATAAGAACAGCCTATCAAACATGCTTAAAAAGAGGTTTTTTCTCATTTATAAATAGGTTCTAAATACCTACATACAAACATTAAAAATGTTAAATTAGATTAACAGTAATAGGCCAAGTTGATTTAGATTAGATTGGATGTTCTAAAGGAATACAATACATTTTAGACTAAGCTGTTACTTACTGTCATAGGCAGCTTGAAACAAAAGCGGTAATACATGGAACTCCATTACATACATGATAAAGACTTATTTCAATATTGCAATACACACTAATTATTAAACATAAATCTTCAAAGACTTTGCAAAGAAGTGCTGGTAACCACTCTAGTACAAAATCTAATCTGTTTGCAAGGATTACTATCAGTACCATGCCCCACAAATACTAGCTTATGACTTTTAATATTTATCTCTTTTCTACCTATTACAATACTATACTCTAGTTCATATCATGCTTTGTTAACACATAGTCGAGGCTAGGCAGACATGACAATTTAATAGAACCAGAATGGGCAGCATTATGATATCATAATGTATGCAAGTTGGTTATCTATTCAATGTTATGTACTCAAATTGGACATAATCAAGTTCATTGTTGTTTTAAAAAGCAATTTTTAATAAAGCAAAGCAAAAAGCTAAGGCTGGAAGCTGCATTTTGAGCTGCTGTGACTCTGAATGTCACAGGACACAGCACAAGTGACATAAAACTTGAATTGTCCAGGATCTGGGTAACTGATGATATCAAAAGGCCTGTATCATTTCATCTATAAACATTAACTGGGGGTGTCAAATGCCTTAATGTTGCCTGAAAGAAATTTCTTTCAACTCACAATGATAAGGCTGCCCAGTATACCTTAAGTTACACCTAGATTTATTATGCATCCTTCTGTACAATAAAGTTTTGTATATCTATCTATCTAACATGAAATCATTCTAATCAATATCATCAAATTGATAAGGATATCCTTTATTTCTCAAAGGAAATGTAATATTTATTTTGTTAGTAGATAATACTGTACTTTCTCAAAACAAGTAGGAGGGCTTGTTTTGAGATTTTTTATTTGTACTGTTACAGTTTATTTTCTATAAATTCATAATAATTAATATTGATTATAAATATTTGCAAAGTACTTACTGTGAACTCTCCAGTGATAGCATCAAATCCCACATGGACTGTATGCTCAAAATTGGTTGGATAACTAATATTAGGTTTGTCATTATGAGCAGTACTTTTGGACCCTTTTATTTTTGCTTTCAGTGTTTTCTTTTTCTTATCACTAGCATCATCAGGTTCTGGAATAAAAGTTTTTTTTTTATTAAATATCAGCTATGAATTAAATGAAAGCATTTGTAATAGAAGATCTAAGTGTCTGAGGTACACAGAAAATAATGAACTGGCTTATTTTTAATACATGTATGTACTCTTTTATGTAGGACCATGTATATACCAGTAATAAACATTGTAATGACCCAACAGAGGCTCATGTTCTGGACATACTGTTACCGCCTAAGAACCACCTGCTATATACAACATGAACTGTTCTGCACTTCACCACATAGTAAGCCATGATAAAAGTACACAGGTACACCAACCGAGATGTGTGGTATCGAATATTTTGCATGTAATTCTATTGTTCTTAAGCTCATAAAATAAGTTTCACAATTTTTATGGCAAGAATAGTGATAAGTACCTTTTGGTAGTGGTCTCATGTCCACAGAGGCCACCGAATCAATGCGATCCGTAGCTCGGTTACTGGTAAGGCGCACAGGTGGCGCCGGAGGCTTATCTTCATCACTAGACATTGCGCCTGTCTAAGCCGTCTTTGGCAGCAGAGAAATAGGTACCTCTGAAATTTTCAATTGTCATTAAAAGGCAGCTCTTCGGTCAAACGTATCAACATCGCTTATACCGAGCGACTATGAGACACCCTACAAGTAGCTCGGATGGGATGAATAAACTTCACGCGAGTAAGATAGAACGTAAAAAACCGAATATCTATCTAAAGCTTTTAGTAACACGCACTTGAGGCGAGTGAACTAAAATAAAACATCCAAGAAAACCACAATATTACTCATGGACGCGCCCCGTGAAGGTTTGTGATTGCGACAAAATAATACATTTTTGATACATTAAAATTATTATTTACCGTAATTCTGAATAATATGAGTTTCTTGACCTACGTAAACATAGGTCTGCATTACATTTCAATGTATTGCAAGGGCTAAGAAGCTTTCTAGAGAACCTAGATCTTTTATTTATACACACACATGAATGAAACGATACCAGTGTACAGCCGCCATTACGCCAATTTACTGTCTGTGAATTTTGTGATTTTTGTGTCTGTCATAGACAGTCATAGATAATACTTGATGCTAGGTTATTCTCTGTTCCGTGCTAGGTTAGTTCTATTCAAATTCTTTGAAGGTTCTAGACTTTTTACAAGGAATATTGCAAATTCCTTGGCTTTTTATTTCAAATTCCTTGCTTTATTCCAAGGAATATAGATTCAAATTCCTTGCTTTATTCCTTGCAAATAACAACCAAATGACGGACAGTAGCTCAAAGACATTGTACTTATAAGTACAAGGTCTTTGCCTTAGAGCATTTATAACTGGAGATGTTAACGCAAGGCGTACCCCTCTGCCGGCCATAAGACGCGACTTGGCCATGCACGTTATATAAAACTACTTCACTCATCACCGCGCGGCCATTAGTTGTCGTTTCGTGTCGCGAAGTAGTGCTCAGTAAAAATGGTGAATTGTGCGGTATTTCGGTGTAAAAGGAGATCAGAGACATCAAACTTTAGGGAACACGGTATTTCCTATCACAAGTAAGTGATATTTTAGTCAATTGTTTTTGTAATTACGTTTAATTTATATTTAATGGAATACCAGTTACGACAGTTTTAATACGACGCCAACGTCTTGGTAAGAGGTGTCGGTGAATTTATATTCCTTGGTAGAAGGCGTAGTGTTGGGACTAGTTGAGCGAAATCGATTGAACGAATGATGGAATGAACGTAAAATTAGAATAAAATGCGATGTGTTTTTTGTACCCATATTTAACCGATTTAAAAAAAGGATGTTCAGTAATGGACTCTACAAAAACTGTCTCTGTCATTCTGCCTTCAATACGTCGCTTCTTGGAGCTCCCTTAAAATTTTAGTTGTGCTGTGTCGTTGGTTTATTGCTATTTTCTTTGTACTTTTTGAACACAAAATCGTATAAACGTGATTTTTGTATAGCTGTAGTATGTTAGCTGGAGAGGGACATGGGCATTTGTGCATTTGTTAACAGTCGCTATTCTTCTACTTCTCTTCATTTTTTTCACCCCGTCATACCAATCATCATCATCAGCCTATGTAAGTCCACTGCTGGACACATCATACCAATAAAGAAACAAAATGTTTATCTAAAAATGCATTCATGAAAGACTACTTACTTGAAAGATTACTTACTACTTGCGAAAATAGAATATAGCTTAAAGTTACTCAACAACAGTGTAGCTTTCTATTTGTAAAATAATTTTTAAAATCGTTTCAGTAGTTTCAGAGATTACGCTCTACAAACTCTTAATAAAATATTTTTTACAAAAAAAAACCGACTCCAAAACTGCTATCCAATTTGTTATGAAAAATGCACTAAAAAGTTAAAAATAATTGCATTATGGATTTATATTTCAATTTACTTACAAATAGGTATCCATTTTTTCAACAAATCTTTTAATTTTATTATTATGACATTATACAATTACTGATATTTTTGGAGTCGGTGCCAGCACTCTATTTACTTAGTAATACCTACTAGGCTAGACAGGTACACGTTTGTTAATCTTGGCTAAAAAAAGGAAAAGTATATGATTTTGAACCACCCTGTTTCATTCATATGAAATCATTCATTTTGTCGGTCTTTTTACAACCCATCACTACTTTTTTGTGTTAGTGTGTAACTAAACAAAAGTGTAACAACAGTAATTCTTTAATTGTGTTATTGTTTTTGTGTTGGTGTACAGCTTTTACTTGCGTGTGCGTTTATAGGGACGCTTAATTTTTCTGCATTAGTATGCGTGATTATGTAAATGTGTTCTGTACCGTACTACCCCGCCTCCCGCGAAAACCGGCAGAAAGATTTTAGTACTAAAAGTAGCGCTTGGCATCTCCCGTTATAAATGCTCTAAGGTCTTTGCAGTAGCTTAAGTCAAAGAGTATACAATAACAACGTAAGGCAAGAGTATACAATACAAAGTCGGCCGCCAATCCACACTTCACTTGTTGGACAATCCACACACCACTATCTAGCCCCAAAGTAAGCTACTAAAGCTTGTGTTATGGGTACTAGATAACTGATATATTTAATACATTAGGTATATAATTACATAGATAGATATTTTTTATTATACATAGAAAACACCAAGACCAATGAACAAATTTCTGCAGATCGTACACAAATTTGTTCCGAGGCGGGAATCGAACCCGCAACCTCTGCGTCGCAGGCGGACTCTCGCCCGCTGCGCCACTGAGGTCGTCGTTGTCAAAAATGACAGTTGTGCATTTGTGTTTTGTTGTTATTTGTGATAAGGTTACATGTTTTCAGTCGCATTAAAGTCGTTACAGGGTATAATATGTTCTGCGATCATAAAATAACAAATCCAGAAAATATCCAAACAGTCCCAGTTTGTTACACAAGGTTTGAGGTTATGATTCCTAGGATGTTTCTGCGAGTGCGTTTACGAGCGTTCCAAATTGTTGACAGCTCTGAGCTGTCATAATCGCAATATCTAATTCGGAACGCCTGTGAGGTGATGTGAGCGCTGTGATCGATTATAGCTATTTCGGAATGCGGCCACTTGATATTAGAATTTTGCATGGTCGGCGTAATCGCAAGATGGCCCATGTCATGACGTCATCTATGACGTTTCATGGGTCATCGTTATCGCGCTCACGCTAATTCGGTACGGGTTTGTGAGCGCTCAAATCGATTATAGATAGCGTATTTCGGAACGCGGGGTATGTAGCAATAACCCAAGGAATTTGAAATATTCCTTGCAATAGCCTTAGGTAAACTAGCTTCTTCTTCTTAAAACAAAAATACACCCAAAGAGTATACAATAACTACGAATACACCCACCCACCACCCGATAAGGATATATGTGTTCTGTGCCAAAGAGAATGTAAAACTACGAAACACGACCACGACTGTAACATACTAAGTAATCTATCTATTTTATCTATGCTATGTACTTATCAAGTGTTTTTGGTTCCTTTCTTATTTTTATGTTTGTTCGATAGAAGCCTATTTTAGCCTACACTCAAACAAAGCTTTCAAAAATTGCGAAGAATGAAAGCATAGCCGTTTACATCATCATGGACACTTCTGGACATTCGGTATGCAACACCTTCATTACGTTTTAAATATGCTCCTGACATATCTACGTGGTGAAGGTAGGAGTGCTGACCACTCTGTTTGCCTTGCCTTCTGTACCTGTCGACAAAAACCTATTTCTTAGTTGTCAATTTTCATCTTCCCATGATGAAACTATAAGTAGGTACTTAGTACTTATCACTCAAGTACAACCTGTGCCTGTACTTACTACTAAACTAGATAACTACAGACATAAGTAATGTAACAACATGAAGCAACTAATAATTATATATGATTATACCAACAGAATCTGGAGCCTGAAGTTAAAAAGAGTCCATTTGATGACCTCAGTAAAGAAGAACTTATTTCTAAATGCAAAGGTTTACTGGCTTTAGCTCAGAAAGCTAAGCTTGCCAAATCAGGTACTTATCTGATAAGGTATTATCTATACATGGGTGAATCAACTTTTAAGGCACTCCTTTTGTGTCCCTGTCATGCAAAGAGCATAAAAATCCTAATTTCCTTATAAAATATGTTTGTTTTGATGTTAACGTAAACTTAGATCCTTTCCTAACATGCTAGTTTCATAGTATTTTATAGTTAATAGGAAAATTTTTGACTTTATTATGGTAACTCAGCAGAACATAAGCACTATCCATACAAAAAACATGTGTCCCCAGGCCTAGATGACGATACAATTTAGGACGTATCTTAAAAAAAAGGTATGAATGCACAGCCTTTTTACCCAATATTATGATTCAGAAAAAGATAAACTTACGTTTAAAGTTAACATTTATAAAAGTTTGACAAATATTTTATATTTTTCGTGCATCCAAACTTTTGTCCCAAACTTTGATCAAAACATCAGTTCTACAGAGTTACCGATAAAAATTCATGACCGTTATCAAGAGATGACGCCTACCTTGGTGTCATCTAAGGCGATTATTGTCTAATATTTAGTTGGTATGATCAAAAAATCTCTACCTAGCTTTACCGCCCCCCCAGCCTAAATTAAGTTCTCAGCTGGTGCGCGTAGGTTTATTGTCGCTCTACAGCGTTGCAATGGATATTTATGAGGCACCCTCGTCACTTTTTCTAAAAAAACTCGTTAATATTAGCTTAGATGTCGTGCCCCACTGCAAAACCTAAAAATAGATATATTTTACAGTATATTTTCATAATATTTCGATGATTTATTTTTTATTGTTAGTTGTTCATAATGTTGTCAAAGGAGTGTCTTAAAAGTTGATTCACCCACATACTTATTTATAAGGGAGAAGTCACATCACAAGATCTGTGAACCGACAGGGTGAATTTTGCCACCAGCATTCCCTGAGGGATGTAACGGCTTACTATGAAATGATTGTTTAAATTGCACACCACCCTAGAAGCCACTGGAGAGAAGGAAGGGAGGCATTTGCCCCGCAGTGGGACACTACAGGCTCTTAATAATAATAATAATGTGGAATAGCTTCACTAACAAAGTTGCACAGGAATCCTGTGCAACCTAATTATCCTGAGTTTTAGTCTATTGAAATAATATGTCATTGCCTTTATCAAAGTAGGTATAGCATGATAGTAAAATTATCTAAAATATGATTGACTAGATGCACCCCGCGGTTTTACCAGTACAGATGTAAATCCCGGTAGGTATTCCCATGGCATAAAAATTAGCCTATGTGCTGTTCCAGACTGTAATCTAACTCTCTGGCAAGTTTCATCCAGATCCGTTCAGCCATTCCGGCGTGAAAGAGTAACAAACATCCATCCATCCATCCATACTTACAAACATTCGCGTTTATAATAGTAGCAGGATATAATAAGTGCCTATACCTAATATATTTTCAAAAAAGTATTACATACACATTTTGTTTTGCAAAATCGAACATTGATATTATTTTTTTAATTCCTTTCAGATTTACAAAATGAGATTGAAAGTTTCAAAACAAAACTGGATAAATGTGAAACAGAGAAAAATCAAGGTCAAGAGAATATCAAAATACTTCAAGAGCTTGTGGAATCACTGACAGAGCAAAAACTACAGACTATAACTGAAGTAGACTCTGCTCAGACTAAAATAAAAGCTCTAAATTTACAGTGCCAAAATTATGAGCAGGAAATTAATAAGTTCAAAGCAGATTTGATCATAAGAGACCAAAATGTATCTGATGTCACACAAAAGCTTTCAGTTCTCGATATTGAGCTTATATCATTCAAAAGGCAAAACAAAAGGCTCATGGAAGAGAATGAACAATTAATTAATCAACTCACAGAAATTGAGGCTAAAACAGCAGAATTTAATAATATTGGTATGGAGCAGAGAAAACAATTAGAATTGCTGGAACAAAGAGTTATTACTGGTAAAATTTCTAAATACCTATTACTTACTTAAATAAATAGAATGGTTTTTAACACTATAAAATCCTCAAAGAATCCTGGGTTGGTGTACTTGGTAGGTAG
Source organism: Plemyria rubiginata (assembly GCA_963576535.1). Taxonomy (NCBI): domain Eukaryota; kingdom Metazoa; phylum Arthropoda; class Insecta; order Lepidoptera; family Geometridae; genus Plemyria; species Plemyria rubiginata. The sequence continues at coordinate 5,858,569 of OY754908.1, read as the reverse complement.
GTTAGTACTTAGCAATCTGAGATATTATCTACCAGGTCTAGGATAAAAGTTGTGAAGCTTTCTTTTTTTTCTAAAAAGTCATTCAAAGTTGTGAAGTCTTTTTCAGTTTTGTAACATAGTGTAATTCATTGTCCATGTTTAAAACATAACTCTATCTAAGACATACCAGAAAAAAGTGTCATTAATTGTCCATGTCTAATACATAACTTCATACATGAATGAAAATTAATTATATTTCAGATGCAGAGTATAAATCAAAGATAGAAGAATTGCACTATAAAATAAAAAACCTAGAAGATGAACTTAATACTGTTAAAGAGGAGAAGTTTAAACAGAATAATGAATTTGAAGATAAAATCAATGAACTAAAGGAGTCCTATGAGTCTGAAAAAAATAAGAGGGAAAAAGTCAATGTCAAATTGAGGAGTTACAAAGATAAAATTTTAAAATGTGCAGCTTGTATTAATCAGTTGAAAAATTCGAGATTCATACTTACCAAAACAGTGAAAGAATATTCTGAAAACATTCCTAAATGGCAGGATGATCTAGTAAATGCATCTAAAGTCTTTAATGATCAAGTAAATGCTTTAAAAAATGAAAATATTTCACTGATAGATAAAGTTCGTCAATTAGAAGAACAACTTAGACAAGCTGTAGCAGCACAAAAAGAAGACATTAATACAGCTGATAGTTCTCAAATAAAAGAGTTAAGAAATGAAAATAGCCAGCTAGAGTCACAAATCAGCAAATTAAAACAACAATCTAGTGATAATTCTATCCATAAAAGTAAAATTCATGAAGAACTTGATGAACTAAAATCAAAATATGAAGCAGTTATAAATAATGAATTGCCAATGCATTTAGCAGAAAATAATGATTTGAAAGTTCAAATCAATGAAAACATTTTAAAACTAGACCAATCAACGGACAAAATCAATGAATTGAACGAGCGCATAAGAGAGTTAAACACTGAAAATAATAGGTTGAATGAATCATTACAAAACAATGACCAAAATGATAACTTGATTGAAAGTTTATCGTTTCAAATTAAAGCATTAGAAAGTGAAAAGTCTACTTTGGTCAAAGAAAAATTGAATGCTAAAGATAGTGTTATAGAATTTGAAAATATGAATAAAGAGTTAGTAGATCAAGTTTCCATCATGAAAACTGAAATTAGAACACTGAAGTCAGAGCTGGAATCAACAGTGCAAGAAAAAAATATGATAGAAAGCAAGCATAAAGATCAAAATGAAGGGGAAATCAACATGCTCAAATGTAAAATAATGGAACTAGAAGAACAATTCAACTTAATGAAAAAAGAATATGATGACATGCAAGATATGAATAATCTTCTAAAAGAAGAAGTAGAGACATACAAGTATTCGTTAGGACAACCTAAAGATGATTCTGAAAATTCAGATCTAAATGTATCTTTGCAGACAGACATTGTTAAACTGGAAACGAAACTAGCTGCTTATAAAAAGGAAAATTCTTCTCTTTTAATTGAAATGAAAGAATCACGAATTAAAATAAGGGAATATGAGGCCCTTGTATCGGAATACGAAGATGCAAAATCGAAGCTCGTGAGCTACAAAAATGAGAATGCAGAACTGCTTCATGAAATGAAAGAAATTAATCAAGTTTTAAAAGAGCGCGGGGAATCTATATCTAAAAAGCAAAAAGCAATAGAAGAGATGGAGAGGCTTATTGAAACTTTGGAGAAGGATAGAAATAGTATTAATGAGGAAAAGACAACCCTATACGATAAGGTTGAAGCTCTCGAAAATAAATTAAATAACGCAGAGAAAAAAGCAACCGAAGATAATGAAGTTACAAATCAAGTCATACTTGAAAGAGACACGGCTAAAAAAGAATTAGCTGAACACGAAATCTTTATAGCATCATTGAAAGATGAAATCGAGAAGTTGAAACAAACTTCAACATCTGGTGAGATAGTTGGAATACCCCTATACTAAACTTAATGAATTTGATCATGTTTTGAAAATTACTAAAATTGGAAATGTTATTAGTTGCAGCAGAGTTACCAAATGAAGACATGTCCACATCAACTATATCCAAGGCTGAAGAGTATTCACGAATGAGTGATTTGGATGAAACATTTGAAGAAAAGTAAGTTGATTAATATAAAAACTGTGTTTCGTTATATCACAATTATTTATTAATTTGATAATTTTAGGTATACAAAACTCAGGATATTTGCGTTGAAACTGAAGAAAAAACTAAATGAAACAACAGCTCTACTTCAAAACACAGAACAAGATAAGGCGAAACTGGAGAAGATGCTAAACGATAATGAAGTCAAATCTTCTGTGTCTGAGAACCATGCATCTAACAATAAAACTAATGTTAATATAGATGAAACGTTACAAGTTTCGGAACTCAAAGCTAAGGTTAATTCTGTAACAGAAACATCTGAAAAGATATCAACTGAGCTACAAAAAGTTAAAGGTGACTAATTTTTACTTTTAATTGGTAATAAATTTTAATTTAATAATTTTCACAGTGAGTAAAATTAGAAGTCAACGAGCAGACTATGAAGGAAGTTCAATCACCCATCCATACTAATGTAATTCTTTCATTTTTAGCTGAGTTAAACCTGAAGAACCAAGAATTAGCTTCTGAAGTTGATGCTCACAGAGCTACAAAAGACAGTTTGGAGAAAGCTAAAAAAGATGTTAAGAAAAAAAATGTCTTAAGCCTCGAAATAGAAGACTATGAAAGATCTTTAAAAGAGCTTACGACCAAAATGGAAGAAAAAAAGAAAAAGATGGTGCAGGTATGCAGTTGAAAGTTTTAACAACATATTTACTTCATGTTAGTTTTAATATTCAGGCATGTTTATCTTTCATTTAAGATGGAGTCTACTATCGATACCCAAGAAGGAACAATAACAGCAATGAAGACACAGATAAAACTTCTAGAAGAGCAAATCAAAACTGAAGAAACACAGAACAGACTAACCAAAGAAGAGTTGCAGCACTTTATTGAAGAAGTGAAAGAAAAGGATGGAGTTATTCAAGCCAAAATCGGTGTCATATCGAAATTAGAACAAGAGCTAGAAGACGAAAAGAGGAAAAACGAAGAAGCTGATTTGGAAATGACAGCTTTAATGAGCGACAAAGAGAAAGTCATCATGAGCTTGGGCGATGAAAAGGCAGACTTGAATAACAAAGTGAAAAGGCTTGAGTTCAGATGTGCTGAACTGAATGAACAGTTAAAGATTGCTACCATGGAGTTGGCTGATTTGAAAACTGAATACACTAGTTATAAGGTAAAGTCTAATATTGTTTGTTCAATATAAAAGTGGAATTGATCGTAGTATCTGTTCTTTGCAATTAGACTAGCTGCAAAATTACAATCTTATTCAGTTACTAGCGACCCGCCCGCGCGCCCCTGCTTCGCACGGGTGCACATATCATGCAAGTATTATACATATAAACCTTCCTCTTGAATCACTCTATCTATTTAAAAAAACCGCATCAAAATCCGTTGCGTAGTTTTAAAGATTTAAGCATATATAGGGTTATAGGGACAGAGAAAGCGACTGTTTTATACTATGTAGTGATTTTGAATGCACTTTTTGTGTGGTTGTAATCATTGCATCAAAACAGTAGACAGACTGCAAGCAGAATGCTAGAAAAAAAATGCATCTAGCCCTACGGTAATATCTAACTGACAAATTGAAGCGTTCCTAATTATAAGAACTTATTCTGAATAATATTGCATTAGGCAAGAACTTCTGATTCTGATTTTGAATGAATTTTATTTCAGGTAAGAGCGCAAGCAGTGTTACGTCAGAACCAGACAGTTGACCATAGTCAAGAGGAGCAGTTGAAGGAAGAAGCAGCTGCGTTGAGAGCTCAGATAGAGTCATTAATATTGAAGCTATCCACTGCACAGTGAGTTTATTTCAATCACAAAACAGTCACCATAACATAGATAGGCAGCTAGGGATAGGTCCTGATAAATAAATAAATAATGCTGGACAATCCACACAGCACTATCTAGCCCCAAAGTAAGCTATTCAAAGCTTGTGTTATGGGTACTAGATAACTGATATATTTTAATACATTATATTTTTTATTATACATAGAAAACACCCAGACCATCGGAACAAATTTCTGCAGATCGTACACAAATTTGTTCCAAGGCGGGAATAGAACCCGCAACCTCTTGCGTCGCAGGCAGGCTCTCGCCCGCTGCGCCACAGAGGTCGTCGTTTGATAGGTCCATTATATTTTCTATTGGCCTCATATTCTACTATTCGTCTTCAAGCGCCAGGGTTTACTTCAGCTCATATGAATCCATTGTGATATAATATGAAACTTAATTCTGTCGTATATTTGATTGGGAAAAGTGTTGAATGTTATTACTTACCTATTAGTATTGCCTCATTAAATTCATTGATAAATAATATTCAAAGAAGTAGTTTCTGTTTATGGTATCAAAAAAAGTTATCCCTGACTTGTGTTGAAATATTTTTGATTTTAGGGACCAATGTTCGGAGCTAAGTAATGAAGTAGAGAACGCCCGGAGGCGCGCTTCGGAAGCGACGAGCGAAGCGTCCCGCGCACAGCAACGCACGGCGCGCTTGCATGCAGATCTCACACGTTTGTCACAGCAACTAGAGTCGGAAAGAACACAAAATAAACTTCAAGTAGGTTTTAATCAAGCAGGTTATATGTTTAGAATGTGCTGACACTTTAAAGTTTGTGCAATGTAATGGTGTAGTTCCATAAAGATCTCGTCTGGGTCACCAATGTGCAGACAACAACATTTTTCTACATTTTCAAGGCAACCATTGAAATTCAACCATAGTGTAGACCATCCTACTAATATTTTCAATGGGAAAGTGTGTCCTTCTGTACGTTTTTCGGATCAGCCAATCTTGTTGGAACACTTTGTTGTAAATGTATTGTATTTTTACATTTTAACAAGAGATTCTTACAACAAGATTGAATACAGAGGTCTGAAAATAAATTTTGAACATCTTACAGGTGTCCACGATAACTCAATGCTACAAAACGCAATTAAGCGATCTCGAATCCAAACTCCAGCGGGAGACGGAAGTACTGAGAAAGCAGTTAGCAGTGGCAGTGGATAGCGCTAAGGTCGGCAATATAGCGCTAGACGACTCGCTCCAGAATCCATATATGCTGCCTGTTATACCAAAGGACGATAGCGACGGAGAGATGGATATCAATGTTTCTATGATACCCAGGGAAGAAGGAGAGGTCAGTTGTTTAAATCCATCTTCATTTATGTATTTTAAAATTCCAAATAAATTTATATACAGAATTTCAAACTCAATTAAAAATGACACGTAATAGTAACAAATATACACAAACATAATAATAATAATAATAATCTAAGAAGTAGTCAATAAAGAATGTCATTATTTATTTGCAGAAAATTATTATCTGCATCAGAATTCACCTATTTAGTAGGAAAGATTTAAATAGAGAAATTTAAGTAGAGCATAAAAACCACTATACACTACAAAGTATTAAAAACTATGTAATCAAAAATCATCAAAAAAAAAATTTAAACAGTACATAGGTAGTAGTATGCACAAGTATGTCTTCAGACTTACCAAACATCCAATGCTAACCTATAATAATATCATGAAACTGCATCAAACTGTTTTGCCATATCTGAGAACGCAGATAAAAATATTTCCGTCTCTACTTTAGACTTGTCAAAACACCTTGATTGTTTGAAAATACATAAGAATTCAAATGATTTATTCTTAGAGCATTTATAACGGGAGATGCCAAGCGCTACTTTTAGTACTAAAATCTTTCTGCCGGTTTTCGCGGGAGGCGGGGTAGTACGGTACAGAACACATTTACATAATCACGCATACTAATGCAGAAAAATTAAGCGTCCCTATAAACGCACACGCAAGTAAAAGCTGTACACCAACACAAAAACAATAACACAATTAAAGAATGACTGTTGTTACACTTTTGTTTAGTTACACACTAACACAAAAAAGTAGTGATGGGTTGTAAAAAGACCGACAAAATGAATGATTTCATATGAATGAAACAGGGTGGTTAAAAATCATATACTCTTCCTTTTTTTAGCCAAGATTAACAAACGTGTACCTACCTGTCTAGCCTAGTAGGTATTTACTAAGTAAATAGAGTGCTGGCACCGACTCCAAAAATATCAGTAATTGTATAATGTCATAATAATAAAATTATAAGATTTGTTGAAAAAATGGATACCTATTTGTAAGTAGATTGAAATATAAATCCATAATGCAATTATTTTTAACTTTTTAGTGTATTTTTCATAACAAATTGGATAGCAGTTTTGGAGTCGGTTTTTTTTTGTAAAAAATATTTTATTAAGAGTTTGTAGAGCGTAATCTCTGAAACTACTGAAACGATTTTAAAAATTATTTTACAAATAGAAAGCTACACTGTTGTTGAGTAACTTTAAGCTATATTCTATTTTCGCAAGTAGTAAGTAATCTTTCAAGTAAGTAGTCTTTCATGAATGCATTTTTAGATAAACATTTTGTTTCTTTATTGGTATAATGTGTCCAGCAGTGGACTTACATAGGCTGATGATGATGATTGGTATGACGGGGTGAAAAAAATGAAGAGCAGTAGAAGAATAGCGGCTGTTAACAAATGCTCATAACCCATGTCCCTCTCCAGCTAACATACATACGATTCTGCGTTCAAAAAGTACAAAGAAAATAGCAATAAACCATCCTTTTTTAAAATCGGTTAAATATGGGTACAAAAAACACATCGCATTTTATTCTAATTTTACGTTCATTCCATCATTCATTCAATCGATTTCGCTCAACTAGTCCCCACACTACGCCTTCTACCAAGGAATATAAATTCACCGACACCTCCTACCAAGACGTTGGCGTCGTATTAAAACTGTCGTAACTGGTATTCCATTAAATATAAATTAAACGTAATTACAAAAACAATTGACTAAAATATCACTTACTTGTGATAGGAAATACCGTGTTCCCTAAAGTTTGATGTCTCTGATCTCCTTTTACACCGAAATACCGCACAATTCACCATTTTTACTGAGCACTACTTCGCGACACGAAACGACAACTAATGGCCGCGCGGTGATGAGTGAAGTAGTTTTATATAACGTGCATGGCCAAGTCGCGCCTTATGGCCGGCAGAGGGGTACGCCTTGCGTTAACATCTCCAGTTATAAATGCTCTAAGGATTTATTAAACCTACTCATGGGACGTTTCAGCTGTATCGATAAAATGCATACAATAACATACAAGTTATATTTGTTTAACTTTCATTCCAATGTATTATTATTTGCAACTATCATGTTTATAGTATTATCTTGTATCTATTTATTTGTATATTCTTAGTTATTTAGCTGTACTACGCGTAGTTTTACATTATTTAATGATATGCATCACATTCGAATCGAACGAAGGGCGGCTATTTCGAGAACGTTTCTGATCGGAAACGTCAGTTTCTGTCATTTTTGTTTACAAGCCACGGAACAAACGAGAGAAAGCCCAAGCAAACAAAACGAGAGAAAGAGTGACTGAATAAATGAATAAATGAAATAGCTTTATTGTAAAACTTACAAAGTAGGAAATACATAATAACAACAACATATTCATATTCTGATGTTTCCGACCGGACGCGTTTTCGAACGGTTTCTTGGAAACTTGAAATTCGTATTTGTATCTATGTGAAATTTTTTCAGGGTTCCGAGTCTGCACCGTCACCGCCACCTTCAAAACCGTACCTGACCAGCGGCGGTCACCGTTCCCCGGTCCCTCTCGAGCGGCTGTTGGAGGAAGGGGTTCCGGAAGATGAATCGCTGGACACATCCTCATTGGCACTCACGGCGGATCAGGAGATAGCTGAGCTGAAGCGGAGACTCACGGCGCAACAACAGAGGTAGTAACACCTAGTGTATGAACGTCGCAAGGTCTCCTTGTTCCTTTGAAGATGCCAGTCGCTTTTTCATTTTCATGTATCTACTACTCGAACTCCACAAGTGCACACACATACAGCATATCTTTTTTTAAGAGTAGTAGAGCTCTTTGTGAAGGGCTCGTCCGGGGAAGTTCTGCCACCACGTCTTTTTCTGCCGCCAAACAGCGTTGCTGTGTTTTTCGGTTTGAAGAGTGTGGTCGCCAGTGTAAAGGCACATGAGGCTTAACATCTGTATGCCTCAAGTTGATGGACGTAGGGCAGTGCATTGTAGGGCACGTTCCTTTCATGCGTAACTTACGAGGCAATGCGTTGTTATAGGTGATGGTTACCACTTCTTTTTTTTATACATACATATACAACCAGCTGATGGAACAAGCAGATGGCCCACCTGATGTTAAGTGGTAACCATCGCTTATAACAAAGCATTGCCTCGTAAGTCACGCACGATATGAACGTGCCTTACGATGCCCTGCTCTGCGTCCATCAACTTGAGGCATATAGATGTTAAGCCTCATGTGCCTGTAATTACACCGGCGACCACACTCTTCAAACCGAAACACAGCGTTGCTGCTTGGCGGCAGAAAATGGCGTGGTGGTAGTACTTCCCCGGACGAGCCCGACTTAAAATCAGGTGGGCCATCTGCTTGTTCCATCAGCTCGATGTATAAAAAAAAAGAACTGGACTCAACGGTACCTACATACATTCGCAAAATCCTAACGAGACGATATTAGTGACGCCCTCTACCTATCCAAACAATTCATATCGAAACGTCCTTAGCGACGTTGCTATAACCATCGTTAAGTAAGTTAACTGCCTTACATTTCAATATGAATTGTTTGGATACATAGCCGGCGCGGCGATGTCGCCATGGCGCTGGCGTCTCATGTAAGTTCTTATATCTTGTAGGTATCCAAGCTCGTCTTTGTATTTTTCTGATCTGAAAATTAAACTTATAATTAAAATTAAAGAAAAAAAATGTTTCACCAATGTTGAATAGAAGAATATAACAGAATATATAAGTTGTGATAGCAACATCATCATAAACGTCATTATAAACGCGAAAGTTTGTGAGTATGGATGGATATTTGTGAACAGATCTGGATGAGACTTGGCAGAGACATATATTATAGTCTGGAATAACACATAGGCTACTTTTTATCCCGTGGGAACACTGGGATTTACAACTACGCGGGTAAAACTGCAGGGTGCTACTGGTATTCAATATAATCAACATATTACCAACAGGGTGAAACACATAACCGTGTTGCTTTCTGAATCGGAGCGAGAGTGCGCGCGCATGGGTCAACTCAGCGAGTTATTGAAATCGGAGCTCCGGCGAGTGCGCGGGACGTCACATAACGCGCACAACGCGGAGTATATGAAGAATGTTACGCTAAAGGTACCTATAATTATGTTCTTCGACCGTTTCCAGCTCAGACTGCATCGAGCTATCCTATCCTACTAATATTATAAATGCAAAAGTTTGTAAGTATGGATGGATGTTTGTTAATCTTTCACACCGGAACGGCTGAACGGATCTGGATGAAACTTGGCAGAGAGATATATTATAGTCTGGAATAGGCTACTTTTTATCCCGTGGGAATACCAGGATTTAAAACTACGCGGTACGCGGCCCGCGAGGCGCAGCTAGTAAATAATATATCAATCACATACAATCAATCAATCAATCAATGCACAATCTAGCACCAAACTAAGCTAAGCTTGTAATATGAGACACAATTAGCTGTTTTAATACTTATAATTTATTTTAACATTATGTTTGAACACAGTTCCTAACGCTGCCGCCGGGAGACGAGCGCGGCCGACTTGTCCCAGTGTTGCAGAAGATACTGACACTCACACATGACGAGACACAGAAGATACACGCCATCGCCAAAGGTAAGCCCGCCCTTACCTTATTTACACTTATTGACCCATCTTATTAACATTTCTGGTGGTTTTGTGGTCGTGGGTTCTAAACCGATAGTGCACGAATGAGTTTTTCTGTTCATAAATATATGTGCACAACGCCACTACTCTCAAACGTTGAACGAAAACATCGTGAAGAAAACGGCATATTGTAAAACCTAAAAAAACCTTATCCCTCTTCTTATTCAAGGGCAGGTAAGGCTGGTCTTACTCGTGTCATCTTTCACACATTATATTAAAATAACAATACCATGGTAGTTATTTTAATAAAAAATGGGATATTTTTCATATAATAGTAGATGTCCCGTTTTTGATGAAAGTAACAGTTCATTTTATTCCAACAACCGAAAATACATGAAATTGTTGGCTTTTTTGTTATTGATTCAGATGTTTCACAGTTTTTAATAACATTGTTATAAATTGATAACTTGAAACATTGTTTAATTTTAATCACCTGTGTTGTGTTGTAGATAAATTGAAACAAGATCAATGAAATTAGACAAATTGATATCTAGTTAGATGATAGTTCTAGAGACAGACACTATATATTTATTAGTAGAAAAATATATAACTATCTGAATACAAACAAGTCGTCTTTGACTTTGAATTTCTACGCATTGTGTTTGGTATAAAATTTAAACGTTAATTTTCAGGTTTAGATCCCAATCCAAACAAGGGATGGGGTAGCTACTTACCGTGGCCAGGAGGAAGCAAGTAGGTAGATTATAATTAAATAATATAAATTTATAAAATTAATTACATTGCAAAATATATTGATTATGAGATGTCCAAAAATTCGATAGTCTCAAAAAGCGTCTACGTTTTACACCACAAAGAAAATCTTATAAAATAATATAATTTGATTTATATTAATGGTATAATAATATAGTATACATTATAATATTGCCATAGCTTATATTATAATTATCATTGCCGTAATAAAATTATAATATTTAGTAATAGAATATTTATATTTAAATTATGATCCCCTGTATACCTAATTAAGTAATATGGTGAAAACTAATAATACTTAAAAGAATTGATCTGTGATTGCAATTTTGACAAAACATTTTAAATATGTTATTGTGTAAGCATTTATTGTTGCTTTCAGGCCACAATTTAATACGATTAATTTGCAGATAGATTAGATTCGTTAAGAAGATTGTGATGCGATGGAATGATTTCGAAGTATTGTTATCATTGTAATTAGTTGGTATTCGCATTATAAAACTAAGTCTGTGTTTGCTAATGGCTTATTCGCTTATGGTACATTAATTTATTATGATCAATCAATAAAGTTGCTCTTTGAATCACCACCACATTTTATAGGGTAGAAAAATAGGATGTAATTAATTTCATGTTAATTTCCACCAGCTCACACATTATTTAATAAAAATCTGTTTCATAAATAGCCAATCACAAATAAATGCTTCGGTGAAATGAAACGAGTCTTTTTCTTGTATTTATTTGCTTTTAATTTAACATATAATACTATGCACGACCGATAAAAATTTAAATATACGTTGGTCCATTTCAAGATGACGACATTGAAAAACGCGGTACATATACATAGCTTGCCTATTCGTTTGTTCTGTGTTTTCGCGTATTTGTCTTATTTTTCCAAGCAATACCTACAAGCGAATGGGGTCACTAGACATCGTTGTCTAATGACCAAGTGACCCTATTCGCTTACATTGCCCTATTTATTATACAAGCAAGACAGATACGCTTACACGAGCTTATAAAAACACCAATACTGAAAGCCATGTGAAGTGATACCATAAAAGTACAGATGTGCACAAAAAACATGCATGTCGTGTGAACCCACGCCAAGAACTCGATGACGTTGCCAAGAGGTCGTTTCATAATCCCCACCAGCTATGCCCCATTGTGAGGATTATAAAACAAATAAAAAAGATGTCGTAATTCCCATCGCGTAAGCGAGTGTTGAATAATCAAATATATAGTCGTTATCCGCAACGGCGGCGGCGCCGGCCGCGGCGGCGCGGCGCGGGTTGCGGCGGCGCGGCGCGGGTTGCGGCGGCAGCCGTCAAAAGCCACTACACTTACAAAAAAAACCACAGGATATTAAAAAACCCCGAAATTTTCGTTGGTGCCTCGAATTTACGTGTAATCTTTTAATTATAATACATGTACTGTTTTAATTATAATACTATTTGCAATAAGAGCACCGGTGGTCTAGTGGGAGTGACCCCGCCTTCCGATCATAAGGTCGCAGGTTCGAATCCGGTCGTGCACCAATGGATTTTTCTATCGAAAAATTTATGTGCGCAATGCCAGTGCTCTTAAACGGTGAAGGAAAGCATCGTGAGGAAACCAGTTAGTATTCTAACAGCGGCGATGGGCTTGCAACCTGTCACGTATGGAATACTAACTACTGCAAAATGTGGGTATGTGCCAAATGTAATGTTTGGACGTACCTCTGACTACCCCCCTTAGACATCCTCAAAAGAATCTTGAATTAGTACCTACTTGGTACTGGGAGATCTGAAGGGATATCTACCGTGCCTGGGGATCAAAGTCGTGAAGCTGTTTCAGTTTTTCTATTTGCAATATGCAAGCAAGATGATCCTTGTGATTTTATTGAATAAACATATTTTGAATTTGAATGTACTAATATACGATACCTACGTTGATACTGAATTTTGAGGCCCCGCGCAGACTTTCTGTCGGCCGATAGTTTGGTTAAGGCTCCGGTGACAGCGGCTCGCAATTCGAGGTGCGATTGGCTATTATTTCATTGTATTTCATTTCGGGGACGTTGTTTGAAAGAATAACTCTAAAGAAACACGCATAAATACTGTTCAAACACAAATAATACAATAATATAAGGGAAACATGCCCGAATCAGAAATCATTTTGGTATTAGTATGTTTGGTCTTACGTTTACCTAATACCAAAATTATTTCCGACTCAAGCACATTTCCCTTATATTATTGTATAATTTGTGTTCGAACAGTATTTATGCGTGTTTCTTTAGAGTTATTCTTTCAAACAACCTCGAAATGAAATAAAATTAAATAATAGCCAATCGCACCTCGAAATTGCGAGCCGCTGTCACCGGACCCTTAAGTTGGCTGCTAATGGTATTATTTAATACAATACGGTCGTGTACGGTGTGTACGGTCGGACGGAATAGTTTCTTTAACGGAAAGTTTAAGGTCATGATTTAATTTTTCAAGCGTCTTAGTTTGTTTAGTGTTTTGTAGTTTAATATTCATGAAAATAAGTATAAATTGTATAATCTATACCTAAGTACTTATTAACTGTAATAAACCTCGTTTCACCTTTTTAACTACCTATAGTAGAGATAACAGAAAAACACGACTCTACCGAGCGAGTATTATTAATATTCCTTGCTCTACCGAGTATTAGTATGGTTAGGTAAACACTATACAACTTAATATCATATTTTAAATGTGTAATTTTTATTATTTATCTACTTATGTACCTACTCGCTTAATTTCGTTTATTTAATAAATATTATGAATTTTTCTATTGTTTTATTTATAATTTATGTTCATGCTTGAGGTATCATAGAATCGTTCCAAAGAATTTGAACTTGTATTCAAATTCCTTGAATCGTTCAAACACATTATGTACAAAGAGTATACAATAACTACGTTATGTTATATGCAAGGAATGTATGTAGGAGGTACCTACCTTAAACTCAACTTGAGGGAAACTTTTCCTTTTATAACAATGTACTCTGTGGGTAAACTGATTCCTTTCACGATATTTCCCGAACTCTCGTGGTTTCGGACTTTGCCATCACCGCCCTTCTCAAAAACCACCTTGTATAAGTTCAAAAAGGTCTGTTGAAAAAAAGCCTGATGGAAAGATTACATACGTACCTACTGGCACGAATTACAATTTGAAAAGTCTGGAAAGAAAGAAGTAAAAACATCCGTTTGTGTCTGTGTATCATATGAGTGTCTAATATTTATTAACACATAAAAAAACGACAAGGTGGTATTATATATATATTTAAAACTAAAACATTTATTGCTTCATGCAATATTACTACGATTTTATTGCACATTATTTTATGTAACACATAAATGAATTCGTTTTGACGTTATTGATTGCATTTCCCGGGCCGGGCCAGCGGCCTACGGCGCATGTGCAAAGAAATAGAAAAGCTACTCGGAAAATTTGTGTCTGCGGTCCTGCTGGTAAGGTGAGTTTTATGAATTTACTGAAATAATTTCACCAGTGACCCTAAAATCTACTGATAACAGCAATGCGTTTATTTTCGTCTTTGTTTCATGACTAAATCATTACCTACTAAAACAATTTATTTACAAGCATCGGCATTCGTCTCACAGAAAGCCTACAATGTACCGGCTTGCTTGAATAGTTCCTAAATTACGCAATTTTTCTTCACTGCTTTCAGTTCCTTTACTCATGATGTATATAGGCTTAAATACGATAACTTAGCTAATGCAAATTTAATTGATAGTGGTGGGTAACTTAAATTTAGATGCTTCTAATTAGTTCGCATACGAATCTCCAATGTGCTATGAATTTTGCATTCGCCTACTGACTAAGCTTCACTTTTCTTTCTTAGACATATATTAGATTATTGTATTTATAAAATGTCTACTTCCAATATCCTGAAAAACTTCAGAAATTTTATTTTACTTCCAAAATTAAAGTAGTGTCATTAGAAAATTGTCATTGTCATTTATTCTGCCACCATGATGACTCTACTTACATACCTACCTAGTAAATGCGAGAGCGTGCTACATAATACTTGCACATCAATACACTTGCAGCACAGTAGGTATATGTAGGTAGGTATGTATGATTTTACGAAGTGGATGCTGTGTAATGTATGCACAAGATGGATGCTGAAAGAAGCCCATGTGTTTCCTCTGTAGAACCGTCAGCCGCACGTTGTGCGACATGCGGATTAATCTAATTCTGAAACATAGCTATACGTGTGGGTACCTACCTATATACTTGTAGCTGATATGGCCGTAGGTATAGATCACTTTGTGCTTTATTTAGATCGAACACATTCACTTAGGTACCTGCTCTTTGTTTTGCAATAAACATTCACCGCGCATTATTTTAGTAGGTAGAGTACGAAACTTTACGTAAGAAATAAAGTGTGAGTTTCAGTTATTAACTTATTACAGTGCTTATAGACTTATGTTGGTGCTAAACTGTAATTAAAAGTGTTATCACCATACTACTCTTAAGATTGTCCGCTATGTAGAACAAGCAAGCCGTAGGTACCTACTCACAAAGCATGTCTGGTAAATCACAATGGATGTAAAAGGTGCCGGATCGTTAACTTGGTTATCTCCCCACCGATCAATAAACCTGTGCACTTTTAACCTTTGAGGTGGCATTTGGAGATGCAATTCTAACAACTTTGCCCTTTTGCGTGAAGTCTGAAATTAGTAGGTACTCGTTACTACGTGTTTCGAGTTCCGTAACAGGTAGTCTCTCATTTTTGGAATTGGAGGATTTAGGCATCGCAACTTTATGCTATCGCGCATTTTTTACTGAGGGGGAGGTAGGAGCGCTGGGTGTAGTTTATATTTGGAGAGGCAGGCTTGCTCTGTATCGATGTCCCGGACCTCCTATGCGATGCGCACGCCCGGGAGAGCGTTCAAGGAAATATTAGTTCACATTTCAGTCATAAACTTGATTCAGGTGCAGGAAGTGTCCGTATGAAAACAACGAGTGAAGGTGCCTTTTTACTGCTATATTTATAAAAAAAAAACTTTAGTGCGTATTAGTTCAAGCATGGTTTGATACTGATGCGCTGAACGCCAATGCAATGTATTTAGGTAAACTAAGTGTTGGTTCCTGCTCAGTAACAACCTATACTTATTGGTTTCTTGTTTTCCTAGATAAAGTTAAACATCGCATTCCTACGCACTTGACGTTACGAAATGGGTAAAGAAAAGATTCATATCAACATTGTGGTGATTGGGCATGTTGACTCTGGCAAGTCTACCACCACTGGTCACTTGATCTACAAATGTGGCGGCATTGACAAACGGACTATTGAAAAGTTTGAGAAAGAAGCCCAGGAGATGGGCAAAGGATCCTTCAAATATGCTTGGGTATGAAAATTTATTTTTCTCGTTCAAGTACCTACCTACCTACCTACACTTGATGTAGTCTCGTAAGTTTCTGCAAGTACTTACCTATCTTGTCAAACATTTATATAGGTAGGTAATAAACTATTGTGGTTTTGTATTTTAGGTGCTCGACAAGTTAAAAGCAGAACGAGAGCGCGGTATCACGATAGACATAGCCTTGTGGAAATTTGAAACTGCAAAATACTATGTCACCATCATCGACGCTCCTGGACACAGAGACTTTATCAAGAACATGATTACGGGAACGTCTCAGGTAATGTATGACTTTATAGATGTTTTAAGAAACAAGTTTTTGAGGCGAACTTTATAATAAGCCCAGCTACATATAACATCCTATTGTAAGATGACCTTTTAACTTACTGTTTACAGTTTTGACCTTTTACCGCATGTGATCGTCCTTGATCTTTAGAATGATAAGTAATTTAAGACTCCTACTTGTTATGTTTATCACAAAATGTAGGTAAGAATAGATGTAACAAAATGCATACGTAAGATAAGTGCCTGTTAAAGCAGTGGGTGTTGTTTCTTACCTAAGCCCAAAAGTTTAAGGCTCCGGTGACAGCGGCTCGCAATTTCGAAGTGCGATTGACTATTATTTCATTTTATTTCATTTTGGGGAGGTTGTTTGAAATAATAACTCTAAAGAAACACGCATAAATACTGTTCGAACACAAATAATACAATAATATAAGGGAAACATGCCCGAATCAGAAATCATTTTGGTATTAGTATGTTTGGTCTTACGTTTACCTAATACCAAAATGATTTCTGACTCAAGCACATTTCCCTTATATTATTGTATTATTTGTGTTCGAACAGTATTTATGCGTGTTTCTTTAGAGTTATTATTTCAAACAACCTCCCCAAAATGAAATAAAATGAAATAATAGCCAATCGCACCTCGAAATTGCGAGCCGCTGTCACCGGACCCTTAAGGAGAATGTTTCCATCAGAAGAAAAGATGCCAGCAGGCTGATCGCGTATCTTTTGTTGCATTCAAAATCCGGTTGCCTATGTCAGTTTTGCGATCGAAAAACTGCTAAAATTGACATAGGCAACCGGATTTTGAATGCAACAAAAGTAACGTGATCAGCCTGCTGAGCCACTTGCACGTTTTGGTGTCAAGTGCACGTTTTAAAAACGTCGTTGGTTGGCTAGGCCGACTGCGCTGTTTTGATCGTGGCTGCTGGCACGGGTGAGTTCGAGGCAGGCATCAGCAAGAACGGACAGACCCGCGAGCACGCCTTGCTCGCCTTCACGCTTGGCGTCAAGCAGCTGGTCGTCGGCGTGAACAAGATGGACTCCACAGAGCCGCCCTACCACGAAGCACGCTACGAGGAGATCAAGAAAGAGGTGTCATCTTACATCAAGAAAATCGGTAAGCAAACATTAGGTAAACACCAAGAGCGAACAGTCCACACAGGTGTAAATTGAAAGTATGCGTGAGCATTTTCGTAACGAACTTTTTAGGTCAGAGCTGCATTATAACCGCAGTATAATTAGATAGATACCAACATCGACTTATTACGCCATAGGTACAGGTACCTATTACGATAAGACTTAGGTTTGCGAAATTCTAATAGTGGTGGGTGAATATAATAAAAACAATTACAGAAGTTATTTGCACGTGAAATAGCCTTTAGAAATGTCGGTACATTTAAATAAAGGTGACCTTGAGATATCGCAGACCTCTCGAATCAATAGTAAGTAATGTAAATGTCTCGTGTAGGCTACAATCCGGCGACGGTCGCGTTCGTGCCAATCTCTGGCTGGCACGGCGACAACATGCTAGAGCCCTCTGAGAAGATGCCGTGGTTCAAGGGGTGGACCATCGAGCGCAAGGAAGGCAAGACTGAGGGCAAGTGCCTCATTGAGGTGAGACTTATAGCTATCAATAAGATTTTACAGGAGCCAGAGTATAAGAAGGTTGGGCACCTACTACGCTACGGTAGAATCATAATCATGACACTCACTAATGTCATATCACGATGATGCAGGACTTTAAATTTTCAAATAGATTTCCAGTTTTTGGATTATTGCAAAAAAGGGTAACAATAGGAGTAGAGTAACAGTAGGACTTTTATACATAGGGAGTTACATGCAGGAGATCACTTTTCCCGCTACACACCTAACGCATAATTTCCTAAACTTTGTTTTCGTTTGAGGCTGCTGTCGATATGATATTGCTTGAGTTATATACTACTCAATTCAAATTCAAAGAGAATGTACGACACGAATAGAGGTTTCAAATATCAAGGTTGAGTATAAAATATGTAAGAAGCAATATCACCTAAAACTAGTTTCAATTTTAAATTAGATGGATATTGCTGCCAGAAAGAATTTGCTAAATTCTAATCACCACTTTTGCAGGCTACTGGTTATCGTGACAAGCTAAACTTTTTTTGTCATATACATATACCTAGTCATAATGATATAGGTACCTAATCATAATGCTATGCTATAAACCTAAATATTGTTGTGTCACTATAGTTATTTGTGTAGGTACAGTGTAGTGAAAGGATTCATAGAGCCTTTCGATCAGTTGACTTGTGAAACACATACTTCTAAATATAGACAGAGCACAAACAAACTTCTATGTTTATTTACATCACAAATGTTTTTTCTCCGCTGAGGAACGAGCCTTCGGCTGCGAAAGCGCAGTGGGAGAGCTACAAGGGGGCATCATCTATTTACGTGTGATTTTGGCAATGATTTCTCATAGAGCTTGATTGCCTTAAAAAAATATATGTATAGACTAATATTTTAGATTTTCAGTATAAAAATACCTATATTTTTTGCAATTTTACACTGATACTCGCGGGAAATAAAATAGCTGTTTCGTAGGCCCTAGACGCGATACAGCCCCCGTCCCGGCCGACGGAGAAGCCACTGCGGCTGCCTCTGCAGGACGTGTACAAGATAGGAGGCATCGGCACCGTGCCAGTCGGCCGCGTCGAAACCGGGGTGCTGAAGCCAGGTGAGACCACGCCGCGCCGATACAAGCACGCACTTATCTAGGGCTGTCTGTTCATTGACGCGAAGCTAGCCTGCGCTCTGAGGGCGTAGTCGCACGCAGTTTTGGTTGACACATTACACGCGTGTATGGTGTACATTTGTACAGTACACGCAGTTTTTGTATGAAAATAAGAACAGTCGGTCGTGTCCGCTAGGGACGCTTTTCTTATTTTCATACAAAAACTGCGTGTACTGTACAATTGTACACCATACACGCGTGTAATGTGTCAACCAAAACTGCGACTACGCCCTCTGGACTAAAAGAAACACTCCCCTTAAATTTTTTTTATGGTGGATTAGAGGCACTCAGGGTTATGATTTCAGAATTTTTTTTAATGCACTAGTCATCAGTTTTCTGACAAAGGACTTATATATAACGGCAGCATTCCTCATGTATACATTTCAAATGCGTCTCATTTAAACCCACTTCAAGTAAAGAGCAAAGTTTATAATTTGTTTCTTGATTCGTCGCCTTCATGAAATTTCATCCGTTCTGGAAGTTGGTTGACTTCCACCTTGAAGTCATAATGTGGTTTGAATTGTCCATAGGCATGGTGGTTGTGTTTGCCCCTGCCGCCATCACCACTGAAGTGAAATCTGTGGAGATGCACCACGAAGCTTTGCAGGAGGCCATGCCGGGAGATAACGTTGGCTTCAACGTTAAGGTTAGTTTCAAGTCAAATTAAGTCTAAGAGGCAAACAACCGTCGTACATCTCGCTCACTGAGTATCATCATCATCATCAGCCTACAGAAGTCCATGTCCATACTGGACATAGGCGACATAGGTTAAACGTATAGGGGATACGTTTCCAGAAAGAAGATTCTGAGCCCTTTCCATGCATCTCCGGAGTCTCAAGTTTCGGACCAAGGTTCAGCAAAAATAGGTCGCGTCATTTAAAAAGAACGCTGGAAATAAGTAGAGGGGATGTGTTTGCGCATACAAAACGCTCGCGCCATCACACACCCTCCCACTCCTTCCAGGGTTCTTTTTACGTGACGCGACATTTATGTATACCTATAATTTAGCTCAAAACAATTTTCCATCCAAAAATTTTAAAGTAGGTACCGAAACAAGTAACCAGTTTTTTTATGAACTGTCAACGCTTCTGAGGATCTTGACACCATCTTGGACACATTGAATGGTAGTTATTACTTATTAAATCAGCAAACATTGCAATATCTTTTTCACCATTTTTTTATTAAACTGCGTTTGATTTTTACAATTCATTGATAAATCAGTTCTATTTATTGACAGAACGTGTCGGTGAAAGAGTTGCGCCGCGGTTACGTGGCAGGAGACTCCAAGAATGCTCCGCCAAAAGGGGCTTCCGATTTTACTGCTCAAGTAAGTGTGTGGTGCGCGTCACGCAAGAAGAACGCCGGAAGGAGGGGAAGAGGGCCGGAATTGTGATGGCGCGAGTATTTTGGTATGCGAAAACACTGCCCCTCACTCTTTTCCAGCTTTCTTTTTGGTTGACGGGCCCTTATTTATCACAGTATAGGTAATATAACAACGTTCGTCATCTACCACACATTTCGTCATCGTGGGGAAACCGGCATACGATAATATTATGTAGGTATGATTTTATCTACGACATGGTGTCAAGTGCTGGAAAGGAGCCTCTTTTAGGCGCACTTAAAATCTTTTCACCACACTGTTCCGAAAGAACACAAAAGATCTACCTACCAGTGGTAGGTAAATTCGCAGGCGTGTGTGGCTACCACACACGCCTGCGAATTTATAGACAAAAGTTCACCACAACATTTTTACATTACAACATTTGCCATTACGTAATAGAATAGAAAGAGCATCGGTTTTTAAGTGGGTGGCTGCCTTTGGATTCAAAGGTCACGAGGTCAAATTTGGTGCACACTTTTTTTTTTGTTGATAACTGTTATCGTTATTTTTATACAAAAAGCTCCTAGAAACTAACCTAACTAGGAACAAGCAGATTTACCACCTGATGTTAAAAAATGGTAATTAACCATCACCTAACAAAGCTTTGCTTCACAAGTCACGCACCATAAGAACGTGCCCTACAATACACTGCCCTGCGTTCATTGTTGTTTGTGCTCCGTATGGTGTAGGAAAACATCTCGACGAAACCTAGAAGCGGTATTAGAATCTATAGGTACCTACCTACCTGAGTAATAATTGCGTGAGATGATAAATAAATATCTATGACATTTAAAATTCAATAATCTGATTTTGGTATTTCCTGCTAGTGTTTCGAAATAACTGCTTATCTAAGAACCTTGACAATTCGTACAGTAGGTAGTTTTTTTAAGTTGCTGTTTTGTGATTAAAATGTTGATCAATCACAATCAGAGATGCAAACAGGATGGAACTGATAGGTGACTGATTGCATACAACGAAATTATGAATTGATTTATTTGATTAAGTAATCGTTAATTCCCGCTAGGTATTGAATAGTAATTTGGTTTCAATAAATTTTTATGTTTTACCTTTCGCTGCAAATTCGTAACTTTCCGATCAATCCATACAAAATTGGCAAAAGCTGTTTTTATTCTTTCAATTTGTATGTGCATCACAAAATTCAGATTTAACGATTCGTATTTATTCAGCAACCCCATGTCTTGAGGGTAAGAATTGCACTTTGAATATAAAAGCAAACAAAATGTAATTCACAAGGGTAGGTATAGTAACATAGTACCTAAGTACTTACACTTTCGTCCTATAGAACTATTATTACCTACGTATACCTAAGTACCTTACCTACGAGTAAAACGGCATCGGCGAAGAAATATTTATTATGGCAGCATTGTTCTCTCATAGTCCTTTACCTACAGCTCCCTGCGTTCGATATTTTGTGTGATGATGATGGTGATGATTGTGAAAAGTACAAGTATTCTTCACATATTATCACACAAATATTTTTGTCTAAGTATTACGGGGTTCGAACTCATGGAGCTTAAAGTTATATTACGAATATTTATTAAAAAGTATACTACAAGAATTATTATAACAAAAGCTCTCTATGGTTCCATCCAAGCTTAGGATAGTTTGAGACTACATTAAATGTTGTGCGAAAATTACCAATATTTACATATCATCATCTATCGTGCCTGAGGATTAAAGTCGTGAGGCTGTTTCTATTTTTTTATTAGATCCTTGTTATAGGTAATCGTGCTGAACCACCCCGGTCAGATAAGCAATGGCTACACTCCAGTCCTGGATTGCCACACGGCCCACATCGCCTGCAAGTTTGCCGAAATCAAGGAGAAGTGCGACCGTCGTACCGGTATGTCCTTTAAAGCTTTACCTACAGCTCTGAGAAAATATGCGGTAGTATCTTATTTCCTGTCCTATAAATGGTTCAAGCGCGTATGTTGCAGGGTTGTATTTAAAAATATGAAAGTTGTTTTTGTTGCCTTTGAGAATAAAAATTGCAAGTAGGTACGAGACAGCTTTGCTCTGAGACGGCTTTGACAGTCGCCGTCGGGATGGCTTCACCGGCATCAGTAGGTACATAGGTCTAGGTACTGTGGTACGTTGGAATCTACAACGAATGTCTATATCGTGCGTTGTAATATTGTTTTGTAGGTAAAACGACTGAGATGGAGCCGAAGTCCATAAAGTCTGGCGACGCGGCCATCGTGAACCTCGTGCCGACGAAGCCACTCTGCGTGGAGTCGTTCTCGGAGTTTCCACCGCTCGGCCGCTTCGCCGTGCGCGACATGCGTCAGACGGTCGCGGTCGGCGTCATCAAGGTACAAAGAACCACTTTGATTGTTATCTTTAACTTCATTATTATCGAAGCTCATCAGTGCGCTGATAATCAATGATTGTCGTTTTATCTTACCAGCTTAAATATAAAAATGTACTTAAATCCTTTAAATCTAAAAATGTTCTTAAATCCTTTAAATCTAAAAATGTAAATCCTTTAAATCTAAAACTGTAAATCCGTTATTGGCAAAATTACAATAGATTTCGTTAAATAAATCTAAAAAAGATACTTAGACAGGTCTTTAGACAAGTTTATGGGTTGGGCTGCCCAACTCAACCAACACCCAACTTGGGCAAGCTAACCTAACACCATAGAATCTAGACAATAGTTTTCCATGAACTTCTGCCAAGCTAATGTCATTTTCATTGTCATTACAATTTTTCCTAAATCTACTTCTTAAGTAATAGCACTAATGGAAAGTGGATTAGCAGATGTGGACCCCAACCCTGTAATGCAGTCACCTGCCAAGCCACCGGGAAACCTTCCCCAAACATGATTAGCGATGAGGATTAGCTATATAAAATAACATAATATTGTTACAGAGCGTCAACTTCAAGGATGTGACTACCGGCAAGGTCACAAAGGCTGCCGAGAAGGCCCAAAAGAAGAAATAACCACAGGGCATCTCAAAGAAAGTACGGTTGCCGTCAACCATCGTCTGTCGGGGCGCACTAGCTCTTGGTCTCTCAGTTTTGTTCGAAGAGCAAGTGGCGCCTCCGACGGCGGCGGCCGCGGTACCGGTCGATGGTTACGGCGCACCGACTCTTGATACATGTCTCCTATTGATGTTGAGCCGTAGTCGCGTACGAACCCCCGTAGTCTCTCCCTTTAATCGGAGCTTCTTCACTGGTCACAACACACTCGTCCTTTACTTATGCATTTATCATAGCACTATTTTAAAGTTAGTCTGTTTTAGTTACGCTTATGTCTTAAGTTTATATCTATGTGATTATTTTAGTCGTAAGTTATTCGTCAAGTTTGAGTTTCCTCATTTGAAAGCTCATTATGTTTTGATTTTTCACCGAAAAGAGTTTAGGAGGAAAGGAACGGAGTGGTTGTTGAATTATTAAACCTCACTTATTTAAATAAAACAATGCGGTGGTGTGTGTGTCGTAAAAGTCGTTTTCACTAATGTATTTTTTTCGGCGACACGTCATGAAATTAATAACGTTTTAAACGGAATGCTCTTTCCATTTCACAAAATTGAAAATGTAGGCATGATTTAATCTTGCTGTTGCGTACGTAAAATAATATTTCAATCTGAAAAAAGTGGCATAAATAGTATCCACCTAGGTATATAATATGCCTACTTATAGTTACTTTTATCTACGAGAAGGTTTTAATTTATATACTTACATATTATAAATGTTTGCATTAATTGCTTGTAAGGTATAAAACCTACCTAAGTACGTTAGTTTCGTAGTCGAATGAAAAAGCATGTTTTGATAAATTTGGTTAAGATCAGTAGGTACGTTAAGGGATTTTGGTTGTAAACCGTAACAATCCCTAGTAGCAAAGCGAAAAGCGTTAAACGTTTGGAAAATCTGAGTACATTTTTCGTTATGTAGCGAAAACGGCGGTTGTGTGGTGGTTTGAACATTGCAATCATTCCGTTATTTTCTCCTAGAGGTAGGTACTGCAGGAAAGAAAAACTGAAAATCCTCATGTCAGGAACCCACAGAAATGACTCATTCATTTTAAGCTAAATAAAACTTTGTAATATTTTCAACAATTTTGTAAAAACAGTCTCTTTAGTCCTTTAATAAATGAAGAAGTTCAGACAACTGGTTTCATTTTCTCCTTTGCAATATTCCTTCCGTGACTAGGGTTGTCGGTTACCAGCCGAAGTAGTAGATTGTATCATAAGGGAGCAAAATCATATTTTTACGGCGAGGGCGCTTTTTTGAATCCAGAGTGAAGTGAAGGATTCTAGAGTAGAATCCCGAGCTTAGCGAGGGATTCTTTAGTAGAATCCTGAACGTAGCGAGGGCTTCAAAGTACGTCGCCCGAGCCAAAAATATATTTTGCTACCGAGTGGTACCTACACTCTACCACCCTACATCACCCACTATGAGAAAATAAAAGGCACCTCATAATATTTTATTAGTTTTGGCTAAGTACTAGAAGGAGGCCAAAAACACAGATTCTGAAAAATTATTGACGCCTCTTGCATTTCTCCATTCAATAAAATTATCATAGGCTTTCATATATTTCTCCCGGGACTTTGCAGGTAATAGATTATCCATCACATTTCTTGCCTCAGTTTCAGGAGTTTCGTGAGTCATGAATTCACGAATCGTGAATGTGACTGTTACTGTACAAAATGTTAAACCCACGGATGTAGGAAAGGATACAGTCCTATAGAAAAACTGCTTAGTTTAAATAATAATAAATAAATAATGCTGGACAATCCACACAGCATCATCTAGCTCCAAAGTAAGCTACTCAAAGCTTGTGTTATGGGTACTAGATGACTGATATATTTAATACATTATATACTTACATAGATATTTTTTATTATACATAAACACCCAGACCAACGGATCAAATTTCTGCAGATCGTACACAAATTTGTTCCGAGGCGGGAATCGAACCCGCAACCTCTTGCGTTGCAGGCGGACTCTCGCACGCTGCGCCACTGAGGTCATCAATCATCGTCATTTTGCAGCCAACGAATTTTCGGGCTGCCAACTAAAAATAAATATATTTGCCAAAAACGTTGGGAAACGAATCAATAGGGTGGACTCCCGACTCGAGTAGGATTGATAATAATTTATGTTCGAACATTACAATACAATGAGCTAGAAAACATAAATGGTCGCGGCTTACATAACCTCATAACTTATTATTATTTAATTTATTGAAATACTAGCGATCCGCAGCCCGCGCGCCCTGCTTCGCACGGGTGCACATATTATGCATGTATTATACATATAAACCTTCCTCTTGAATCACTCTATCTATTAAAAAAACCGCATCAAAATCCGTTGCGTAGTTTTAAAGATTTAAGCATACATAGGGACATAGGGACATGGGGATATAGGGACAGAGAAAGCGACTTTGTTTTATTCAGGTGATGGGCTTTATTGCCATTTTTCAGCACATTTCTTAAAATACATTGAAACGGCGTAACTTAAAGGATGGGTTAA
Organism: Plemyria rubiginata; assembly: GCA_963576535.1. Taxonomy (NCBI): domain Eukaryota; kingdom Metazoa; phylum Arthropoda; class Insecta; order Lepidoptera; family Geometridae; genus Plemyria; species Plemyria rubiginata. Next base: position 5,832,606 of record OY754908.1, on the reverse strand, counting down.
ACTATTTCACTGCCTAGCTGCCTGATAGTAGCTTTAGATTTTAACATGAAAAAAACATCTGGAGCAGAGGCAATTATCATAACTTTTGCTTGGGTAATAAATTGTATGATGGTGGCAAGTGGCAACCCATAAATTGTTAAAGTTGTCCGTCTTACTCAGGTATAGGTACGCGCGCGCCTGTGAATTCTATGTATTCTTGTTTTTTAGTTTTTTCAAATTCCTTGGTTTTTTCTTGGTTTTAGTGACTTGAGGACTGACTTGAATAAAAAAGTATACAAATCACTTGACACTGGCAAGATTGTCTGTATAATGACAGGAGCCATAATTGTGAAAAAAAAAGAAGAAGAAATCTCTTTAGTGCCACGAAGAAGCGGAAATTACAGAATTTTTTGGTGTTTTATTTACTACGTTGTTTGCGATACCACCAAGCGATCCAGCAAGATAATGATAACGAAACACGATGACGTGTGCCTTGCCTGCCGTACGTAAGTGAAAGTAACAAATGGTGGTAGGAGCAATACGCGTAGGCCTTCAATATTGCTTGAGTGTTCTGGTGATTGCAGTGTCTCGCGAGTCGTGGTTCCAATCACTTGTGTTTCAAATCTCCGTAACAATGTGTGGAATATTCGCGTACATCAACCATCTCACGCCTAAAACCCGGCGTGAAATATTAGAATTGCTTGTCAATGGACTGAAACGTTTAGAATACCGCGGATACGATTCGGCCGGTGTCGCCGTTGACACTGCTGATCTGAAAGATATCGCAGTGCTGAAACGTAAAGGAAAAGTTGCTGCACTCGAGGAGCTGCTTCAAGAGCGAAGCGACGAGCTGTCTGTGGAGGAATGTGTGGAATCCCACTGCGGCATCGCGCACACACGCTGGGCGACTCATGGAGAGCCAAGCGCGGTCAACTCTCATCCACAACGCTCCGGAGAAGACAATGCTTTTGTTGTTATTCACAACGGAATCATTACCAACTACAAGGAAGTCAAAACTTTCCTAGAAAAAAAAGGATATGCCTTTGAATCCCAGACTGATACTGAAGCTATTGCAAAATTGGTTGATCACATTTATAATCAGCACAAGAATTACAGTTTCCAGGAGCTTGTCGAGCAGGTAATTCAACAACTGGAAGGAGCTTTTGCATTGTGCTTCAAATCTCGATACTTTCCCAGTGAATGTGTGGCTACTCGTAGAGGAAGTCCTCTGCTGGTTGGTATCAAAACAAAGCGCCGTCTTTCTAGTGACCATATTCCCATTATGTACACTAACAACAAGGCCACCAGAGGAGTGGTTCCTTCTGTGCCCCGAGTCAACAGCCATGCCCACTTTGAACCAGAAGAGGAAAGGGATGTTGAATATTTTTTTGCCTCTGATGCTTCAGCAGTTATTGAACACACCAACAAAGTTTTGTATTTCGAAGATGATGATGTTGCACACATCAAAGATGGAGTGCTCAGCATTCATCGCCTTTCAGGCAGCAGTGATGATCCCCACCAGAGGGAAATCTTCACCCTTAAGTTGGAACTCCAACAGATTATGAAGGGAAATTATGACTATTTCATGCAAAAAGAAATATTTGAACAGCCGGAATCCATTGTAAACACCATGAGAGGCCGCCTTAATTTTGCTGAAGGCACAGTTACTCTTGGAGGAATAAAAGATTACATTCCTGAAATCAAGCGGTGCAGAAGACTCATGCTTATTGGATGTGGTACTAGCTACCACAGTGCTGTAGCAACTCGCCAGTTGCTGGAAGAGCTAACTGAGCTGCCAGTGATGGTGGAACTGGCGTCAGACTTTTTAGACAGGAACACACCTGTTTTCCGTGATGATGTATGCTTCTTTATCTCTCAGTCTGGAGAAACTGCCGATACACTCATGGCACTGCGCTACTGTAAGAGACATGGCGCCCTCATTGTCGGTATCACTAACACCGTCGGAAGCTCCATTTGCCGAGAGGCACATTGCGGCGTGCACATCAACGCCGGCCCTGAAATCGGTGTAGCGTCCACCAAAGCTTACACATCACAGTTCATTTCCCTCGTCATGTTTGCCCTCGTGATAAGTGAGGACCGCATATCCCTGCTGAAACGACGCTCCGATATAATCGCCGGTTTGCACGATTTGGATAATAAAGTTCGTCAGGTTTTAGCTTTAGATTCAGAAATCAAAGCTCTCGCTAAAGACCTATACCGCCAACGGTCATTGCTCATCATGGGACGCGGTTACAATTTTGCTACATGCCTGGAGGGAGCCTTGAAAGTGAAAGAGTTGACCTACATGCACAGCGAAGGCATTATGGCAGGGGAACTGAAACACGGCCCTTTAGCCTTGATCGACAGCTCAATGCCCGTTATGATGATAGTAATGCGCGACCCCGTGTATACTAAATGTATGAACGCACTTCAACAGGTGACGGCCCGTCAAGGACGGCCGATTGTCGTATGCGAAGAAGGTGATGCAGAAACGATGTCTTTAGCTTCACAATGCCTGCAAATCCCTAAAACTGTAGACTGCCTTCAGGGCATACTCACCGTTATCCCCATGCAGTTGCTCGCCTACCACATCGCTGTGCTGCGCGAATGTAATGTAGATTGTCCACGCAATCTCGCCAAATCGGTTACTGTGGAGTAAAGTGTGACATGGTGATAGAGGTGAAATGTTACGTTATACTATGTAAATAACGATGTTCGTTCTTCAAAATGTTACAGTCAAAGTGATGAATCTAGTCAAAGTGATGAATTAGACTTTTCGCGATGATCCATGCAGTTACGAGTTGCCTGCATTTGCGTCACTCCTTCGCTTCTCGTCGACCATCGTCGCACCACACCAGCTGTCAACAGTTCTGTTGACTCTTCGTCACCTACCTTCTCTAAGCGACTTTTCATAGTGTCATGAGCTCAGTCCTCTGTCTTAGGACGTCGACGTTATGAGCTTCTAATTTCCGTCGGTGTCTTGCCCTAGGTTAGGACTGCATGATTCTATTTTATTTTTAATCTATTACTGTCAAAGAATTTGTAAATTTTAATAAATTTATCACTTTAGCCAATTCATCACTTCAGTCTTAATTAGAAATGCATTAATTTGTATGTACGAGTATGTAATAGTAATTGTGTATAATTGACACTAAGCATTGTAGGTACTATGGACCAAAAGAGGTTAAATTCGAGATAGATACATAATGTTATTTAAATGATGTCTGTAACTAACAGTAGATCGCTAGTGCATGGAAACTACGTTAAAATCATGCAAATAATAATAGAATCGAGAGTATAGTTGGGTATCATGGTAATCTAGGTATCACTGAATTTGACTTTTCGATCCTATAGAGTACATCACCTGTGGTCCGTCCGTATCCGTACCTTATTGCGTTATTTAACTACCTTACTACAGTCAGTTAGGTAGCTTCACTTGTATGCGAGTATATTATAATACAGCAGCCAATCAAAGTCCATAATAATATAATATTATAGAGACTAAATACCTAAATGCTAGATAATATGTCTTCAGATTATAAGAACTTGTTTGTCTACCTAAAACATTCCGATGTAGAGATGATCTTGTTAATCGATAAGTCATTCCTTCTTAGCTTAGATGATATTTTGTATCTGTGTCCTAATTATCAGACTACAATCTACTAAACTGTCTGGTCTTTTCTGTGTGTGAACATTCGCGTTGCTTAATATTTCAAGATTTTCCTGTTAACGATCTCAAGGTCGCACCTTTCGCTTTTGCGCGATCGATGACAAGTAATACTGGATGTGTGATATTTTGTGGGTAGGTAGGTAGGTACTATGTAGGTACTTATAGAATGTTTACGAATGTATGTTTGTAGGTATTTATGGTACGCTAACAGGTAGACATACCTGTAACTTTGATTATTTAGTCCTTATAGGGACTATATAATCAAAGACCAGTAACCACGAGTTCATAAATTTCGATAGATACTATCGAAATCAGCTGTACCTAGTACCTACCTACAATACCTATAGGTATGCAATTATATTGGTAAAACCACTGGTAGGTATATTTTAGATCTTATTAGAATTACCTACAAACCTAAGTACAGTTAGCGTCAGAAGTAGGTAGATAAATTTTTCAGAAGTTTGTCCTCGATTTTACATTATACCTAGGTATATGTTATTACAACAAAAATAATTGGTAGGTAATTGATAAGTTGAAATTAAAACTTTATTTTAGTAGGTACTACTTCTCATTCTGACTACAAAATACGTAAAAGATTTTCTAATTGGTTACAGGTGCGGTCTGTTTGCTAACATACCTATGGGTATACCTAAGTAATAGTTTAAGGATTTCATAAGTAGACTAGGTAGGTACTACGTGGCCTGGGTGGGTAGGTATAGGTGTTTTTATTATGTACCTACTTACTTCCCTAGGGTAAGGAAGGGTATTGCCGGTCGTTTAATTAAAAGTTGCGCGCTAAAGTGAAGGAAGTTTATCAAAGAAACTCTTGTAAAACTTAACTTAAATTATTCTAATAGGTATAGTCAGTATAAGTCAAAACCATTGAGTTCAATATTAATAAAAAAATTGGCACAATCCACTCCATTCGAGCTGTACCGGGACATAGCTAGTTACCTGACCGCGAATACCCTCCTCTACCCAAATTATATTATAAGTTAAAATAATCCATTTTTGGTGCTTAATTTTGAGAAATCAGACGAAATTTTTGTAATTTAAGTACCTAATTATACTTTTTTATGTTATGTTAACAATGTAAGCTACCTTAGGTAGGTACTTACATAGAAATATGTTTTTTAAATATTGTTTTTATATGAAAATATTTTATGAAACTGCTAAATAGAGTTGATACATCACATCACTTTTAATAAAAATATTGAAAGAAAACTGTAGTACCTAGTTCTACTTCTACCTAGTTCTTATTTCTTTCTTTCTTTCTATTCTAATACGAGGGGAGGACAAAAAGTTGCGGAATGGCATGGAAAAGACATCAAATTAAGCCAGTCATTATTATTATTTTTCGGAACTTTCATATACTATGCTAATACATTTGAAAAACATTTCATCAAAGACTTCTAAAATCTACCTAATACGTAGGTACATAGCTATGTAATTTCTACGGGATCCTCTATCCGGGATCTAAGTACCGAGGTAAGTTACAGCACAGGTAACAGGTACATCCTTTTTCAAGACTGCGCGGCACTGTCTTTGACACGAGTTTCCTTGAATCCTAGCCAATCGACCTTATCACTAGTTATCGCTTTGTGTTTATGTGATTACGTGTAGGTGTTATTACCTGTATCTACTTTTATTAGACATGCATAAACCATAATTTATAAATCTGGTTATCAATAGTACCCTATCAATTACAAGTCGTTAAGGTACTTAGTAGTACCTACCTACTACTATGATTATTGCAGTACTTATGCATTATATGAGTAGGGTAACCTGGGGTAAATTTGGCTGTAGTTTATGAATGACAATTTATTTAATTAAAATTCAAACAGCATTACTTTTTTTTATCATAATACAACATTTTTTTTATTTCATCATCAAGCTGTTAGTATACTACTGGATGTGGTGAGTACCAATTTCCCAAGAGGTTCTTTTAGATTTAGATTTATTTATTGCCAACATGTACATACATCACTTATATTATAGCTTAGGTCTTAGGTAGCTAATAAGCGAGTACATGTACCCTGTAGGGCGCTGCAATTTATGTAGAAATAAGGTAGGTACAATAATTCATTAATAGGTACTACTTGACTATAGGTACTATAATAGGTAGGTAGGCCCATAGTATACAATAGCATAATGGCATGCAGCTACAAAAAAAAGTAATAAGCAAAATGTCTCTATATAATAAAGTCAAATAAGGTAGGCACTAATGTCAACTAGGTATTCGATTAGATAAATTAAATTTAAATTGTCTATTTTACGGAAAAGTCACAAGTTTTTTATCGGTTAAGGGTCCGATGACAGCAGCTCGCAATTTCGAGGTGCGATTGGCTATTATTTCATTTAATTTCATTTCGGGGAGGTTGTTTGAAAGAATAACTCTAAAGAAACACGCATAAATACTGTTCGAACACAAATAGTACAATAATATAAGGGAAATGTGCTTGAGTCAGAAATCATTTTGGTATTAGGTAAACGTAAGACAAAACATACTAATACCAAAATGATTTCTGATTCGGGCATGTTTCCCTTATATTATTGTATTATTTGTGTTCGAACAGTATTTATGCGTGTTTCTTTAGAGTTATTCTTTCAAACAACCTCCCCGAAATGAAATAAAATGAAATAATAGCCAATCACACCTCGAAATTGCGAGCCGCTGCCACCGGAGCCTTAAGAATTCTTCTACGGAGTAATAGCATTTAGATAAGAGTAGGTTTTTTAGATTATTATTAGATTCTTGGAACACAACTAATATAAGTATACAAGTTTTCTTGCTAATTGTTTTATGATTTTTTTATAGAGTTGGTAATGAGAAACAGCTCCCTATCTATGTATATTAATTTGTCCGCTACCCTTTCGGTTTTTTAAAACTACAACGTGTTGGTGCAATAAACAATTCTAGATCTTATATCTATCTAGGTACGTAGTACAGACTACCTAGTAGGTATGCTAACGCAGGTACTTACGTTACACTACTCACATAATAAGTGTAAGGTATTAATGTACGTGTAAAAACGAACAATGTACGGTGTACAATGGGTGATTTTAGCCCCCTAAATTAAAATAGAAAGTCTTGATCAAACCAAAGGTGATAAAAAAGGCGGAATAAATGCAACGCTAGGTGTCAGTGGCCCGAAGACCCAAGTCAACCACATTCAAGGCGAAAAATTCCACAGCGATTCGACGCAACGACGAACGACGCGAACCGAATGTTAATGTAAGGAAGGTACCTAGGTAGACCTACCTACCAACCGACACTATCTAAATGATGGTTCGATAGAAATCAAGTTAGCTCTAAGGTAGGACCTCTAATAATGCTTTCGTAGATCATCGTGTGAACGTGCCAATTTATAGCGGCTCAATAGAGTATTCTTATCACTGTCACATTCATGCCAACGAAAAGAGACAGCAACAGACTTATCGGTCTGTTCAGCTATTGGCGCGCTCAAAGAGGACCTAGGTATGTAGGTACCTACCTATGTTGGTATGTTCCTGAACGTAGGTAGACTTTAGAAGATAAACTAGTGGTACGCCCCGAACTGTGATTTCGTGATGCCACGCGAACGTTCTGAAAATATAAATAGGTACCTAGTAGTCAGAGGCAAGTCCAAAACGTTGAACAGAAATTGGCTCTATCATTAGAACATCTATCTCTATCATCATTTTATGAAAACTTAGAAGCTTCTTAAACTCTCTCATTGTGGCAAACATATTTTATACTATTCATTCGGTACTGAGTATCGGGTGAGATCGGGTGCGTCATCTAAAATCTAACGAAACGTTACTCATGAATGCATTTCGTTACTCGCATTTTTCTTATTAGAGGTACATAGATCTAATAAAAGCAACGTTTATAATTGCAATGCAAGAGGCGCCAATAAATTTTCAGAATCTGTGTTTTTGGCCTACTTCCAGTACTTAGTCAAAACTAATAAAATATGACTACGTTCAGGATTTTACAAAAAATCCCTCGCTTCACTCTGGATTCAAAAAAGTGCCCTCGCCGTAAAAATGTTATTTTGCTCCCTTATGATTCAATCTACTATTATACCTAAGTTTTTACCTACTGGTTTTAACATTCCAACATTTTATGTAGAATTTTAATAACGTGAGTCCCACTTCTAGTTCTATCGAGTTCTATTGGTTGAGAGTTGAGAGGTTCCTTCGCTTTTTCTTGATGTATTTTTTTAAACTAGGTAGGTATACCTAAGTACTAACACTGCGAATTTGTGGTTTCTATAAAAGTTCCATCAGTAAACACTGCTGCAGTTCCATATTGATAGTGAAAGGGCAAGTTCGCCTTGAGCACTACTTACAGCAGGCTTCCTGAGTCACGCGAGAGCGAAGCGAATGCAACAATGCACCCTGTCCTGTCCTGTCGTACGCGTAGCGGGCGGCCAGGCGGCGCGGCGGCGGCGGCGCGGCTCGGCGCGGCGTTCGGTCGGCGGCGGCACTCGCCACGCCGCGCCGCGCCGGCGCGCGGCCGCTACGCGCCCGTTCGGCGCTCGCACAGTGAAGGGGACTCGCCTTTGTTCCAATCCAACGCCTCCAACAGTTGCAAAACCGGTCTTTGACCTCAGCACCTACTGATTACTAAAATAAACCCCTGGCCCCCGCGCACTATACCTACTTATATTTTACATTTGTAATGGTTTCGTGTCCCAAAGAAATCAATGGGTAACTAAGTAAACTAGATATCTATGTACCTACATACCTATTTATTTCGTACCTACTTAAAAATACGAAAGTTAGGAACCAATTAAAATCAGGCTGATCTAACAGGCATCTGCTTACCTATTTCATCAGCGAGAATAGTAGGTAAGTAATGCCTTACGTTAGAGAGGTTAGAGTTCTTGAACTCTAAAAATACTGGCCGGTTTTAAAATCTTTTGAAGAAACCTTATTTTTTAGGCCTTTTTGAATGATTCCAAATTTGAATTTGAACAAATGAATAAAAAACAAAAGATTTGCGCGACATTGCTATAGCGAAGGTCGAAAGTTACAATTTATCTTCCATAGTTTATGGTATTTTTTTGTGTAAAATTGAAGTTTTAAAACACGTTATCAATTAATTTCGATTTTATACTACTAAATGCATCATGCAGCGGCGCCATTTAACTAGAGATAAAATGTTAAGGGCAGTAGGTATGCTCCAAGCTGGGGCTACTCAGCTGAGTGTTTCTGAGGAGATTGGGACAAAACAAAACGTGATCTCAAGGTTATGGTCACGTTATCGTGCTACCGGTGAAGTGGCTGAAAGACACCCAGGCGGGAAGCGCATAACCACCCAGCGACAAGACCGATTTTTGCAAGTTTCCGCTAGAAGACAACCAAATGTTACGGCAATGCAGTTGGTTCAAAGGCTCCAGTCAGAGCACCAGTTGCTGGTGAGTGACCAAACTGTGAGGAGAAGACTGCATGAAGCCAACCTTCATGCTCGCAGACCGCTTCGTACTCCAGCACTACGCCGAGGAAATCGTGGACGAATATTAGAGTGGGCTCGTGAAAATTTGCTCTGGGAAGAGAACCAGTGGTCTGCGGTGCTGTTTACCGATGAGTCCTGATTCGGTTTCCATCCCGATTCAAGAAGAGTACGTGTATGGCGAGTTCCTGGTCGTGAGAGCCGTCTGCAACACCCTCAGGAAGTCCATCCATACCGCGGTGGGACAGTTATGGTTTGGGCGGGAATACGTATTGGTGGAAGAACAGATCTCGTTTGGACCAGAAACACCATGACCGCTGAAAAATACCGTAACCAGGTGCTAGTACCAATAGTCTACCCCCATCGACTACAAATGGGCCAAGAATTCACGCTCATGCACGACAATGCCCGTCCGCACAGCGCGAGTGGTGACCAGCTGGCTGCAGGAGCACGACGTGTCGGTCTTAAACTGGCCTGCGCAATCGCCAGACCTAAACACCATAGAGCATGCATGGGACATGCTCCAAAGAAGGGCTATGAACCATTTTCCTGCAAACATCGCGACTGAAGAGCAACTTTTTTTGCATCTTAGCAGGACCTGGGACAATATCCCGCAGCAAGACTTTGATAACTTGATTCAAAGCATGAAAACCCGTTGCAGGACCGTTTGCAACGTCATGGGTGGTTTTACTGACTACTGATTTTTCGTATAATTGCAAAAAACAGGAAATTTCGCATAGTTTTGCATTTTTTTTTAAAACACAACATCCTACCTAAATGTAAATTTTTTTCATATTTTGTTTTTTATTGAATAAAATTTTATTTACACAATAAAAATATTTCTATTGTATTCGAAGGTCTAGTCTACTAAACGGGCTTTTCAAAAATATATACATGTTGCATGTTATTTATAACAAATTTTGAGTAAATTGAGAAAATATGAAATATCCCTAGACGATGTTGATGTGTGTATATAACAGCGGCCGCACCTGCGGTTCAATAATTTCTAGGGGCACAAGTTCACGCGATTAAAAACTTAGAGGTAAACTTTGTAGGTATTTTGGTTTCGATTCGAATAGGCTCAAAACCAACCTTCTTCAAAATTCTTTCACCGACAGCTACATTACTTACTTATCCCTGAGTTGGTATCATAGGCTACATGTACCTATTGCTGGAAAAAATTAGGGATCCCTACTTACTAAAACATAAAAAATGTAACCCAAATGTAGTCTAAATGTCTTTCAACGCATGCGCTGCGGAAATTATTGACGACAGAAAAAAAAACTGAAAAAAAAAACTGAAACAGCTTCACGACTTTGATCCCCAGTCACGGTAGATATCTCCTCAGATCTCTCAGTACCAAGCACTAACTTAAGATTCTTTGAGGATGTCTAAGGGGGGGTAGTCAGAGGTACGTCCAAACATTACATTTGGCACATACCCACATTTTGCAGTAGTTAGTATTCCATACGTGACAGGTTGCAAGCCCATCGTCGCTGTTAGAACTAACTGGTTTCCTCACGATGTTTTCCTTCACCGTTTAAGAGCACTGGCATTGCGCACATAAATTTTTCGATAGAAAAATCCATTGGTGCACGACCGGATTCGAACCTGCGACCTTACGATCGGAAGGCGGGGTCACTTCCACTAGACCACCGGTCCTCTCTATATAGAACAAAAAAAGTTCCTACAAATAGGTACCTACCTAAGTCAGCGATAGCATGTGTGTAACTATTGTAGTTATAAAAAAGATTTTATAATGTCCCAAAGTAGTAGGTAAACACTATAAATCTAATAAAAAAAATTGTATAACTACTGTTCTAAATTTCTATTCAAGTTTATTCCTCTTTAACTCAAGCATGTCTTTTTTTCTGCTAAGAAAAGTCTCCAGGTTCCTGTCTTCCGAGATGTAGGTACTTAGGTAGGAACCTAACTGCCTACCTATAACAATACAAGATCACCTCGAACTCCTTGGCTCTACACTTACACCTGCCCTCAATTTTGGCGCGTGCATTGAGTCTAGGGCAAAACTGTTATGGAAGCAGTTGAAGGGTAAGGAAGGCGGTACTTTACACCTGGACAGCTTTTCAATCTCTACAAAGCACAAGTCGGGTCTGGTATGGAGTAGGTACCTACTGTTGTCACTTATGGAATGGCTCGGCCAAGCACCAGCTTGCTGCCCTAGACTCGATAAAGCGCATAGCTTTCAGGATTTTCTTTCAGCAATAGGTACATGCGGAGACTAAAGTCCTGAGTCTCGAACACCGTCGTAAAGTTGCTTGCCTATCGATCTTTTAGGCTACATTTCGGGGAATGCGTGCCCAGGAACTTCACGATAATACCGCCATCACCATTCCACCACAGGACTACTTAGTACATACATACATAAAATCACGCCTATTTCCCATACGGGTAGGCAGAGACCACGGATTTCCACTTGCTACGATCCTGACATAACTCTTTCGCTTCATTCACTCTCATAACATTCTTCATACATGCTCGTCGGTTTAGGGTACTCTTGACCTGGCCTTTCTCTAGAACATCTGCTATCTGATCTAGATAGGTCCGCCGAGGTCTTACCCTCCCAACAGTCCCATTCACACTCGCCTGATGCATCTTTTTCGTCAATCTTCTTTCATCCATCCTCTCTACATGCCCAAACCATCTTAGCATACCTTTTTCTACTCTCATCACTACGTCTTCTTGCACTCCACATTTCTCTCTGATCACACTATTCCTCATTCTATCACTCAAATTCACACCACACATACGTAACGCTCTCATTTCTACTGCATTCACTCTACTCTGATGTTTTTTCTGACATACCCAACTTTCACTACCATACATTAATGTCGGCACTAACACTCCCCTATGTACAGCCAGTCGTGCCCTTTTGGACAGTTTCCGACTGCTCATAAACGTGTGTAGCGCCCCATTCACTCTATTTCCAGCAGTCACTCTCCTTTCAATATCACTATCATGCTTCCCATCTCTCGTAAACAAAGTCCCCAAGTATACAAATTCATTCACTTGTACCACTTTTTCTCCACCAATCAAAATATTACATTCTGTCATACATTCATCTCTTTCAAATACCATAATTTTCGTCTTACTAACATTTACTTTCATTCCTTTTCTCTCAAAAGCTCCATGCATCATTGTTACCATCTCCTGTAACCCATCCGCCGTTGACGCAAGTATAACCTGGTCATCAGCATAGAGAAGACATTTGACGAGTAATTCATTCATTCTTAACCCACATTCACTATCTTTCAAATCTTGCAAACAACTATCCATGAATAGATTAAACATCCATGGAGACGCTACACATCCTTGTCTAACACCCTTTTCTATGCTAAACCATTCAGTGTATGACCCATTTATCCTAACGCAAGCTCTAGAATCCTCATAGAGAGATTTTAGAGCCTGAATCAGGTTGTTGTCTACTCCATACACAGACAGCACAGACCACAGTTCATTCCTCATCACTTTGTCATAGGCCTTTTCCAAATCTACGAAAGCGCAATAGACCTTCTGACCCTTGGCCAAAAATTTCTCGGCTATGCATCGCAAGGAAAAGACCTGATCCGTACATCCCATACTCTTTCGAAATCCCACTTGTGCGTCCCATATTTTCTCATCGGTTTCTTTCACAACTCTTTCAATCAACACTTTTGCATACAGCTTGCTGACAACGCCGAGTAGGCTAATGCCTCTGTAGTTTTTGAAATCTTGTTGCGAACCCTTACCCTTGTATAGTGGAACTATGACGGCCTTGCACCAATTGCCTGGCACTCGACCGGCACTCCAGCACAAATTAAACAGGCGGCACAACTGACTTGCTACTAGGCCATGTCCAGCTTTCAGCATTTCAACTGTAATCCTATCATATCCTGCAGCCTTTCCTGATTTCATACCTTTCAATGCATTCACTATTTCATTCAGGCTAACTCCGCTTTCATCAATGGTTTCATTCACAACTAAGGTAGGCACTCGTGCCTCCTCTCTTTCGAACAAACTTTCAAAATACTCTTTCCATCTTTTTAACGAGCATTCTTCACCTTTCACTACGTTGCCGTTCTGGTCTCTGATCGAGTTCAGCTCAGAGCTCTGGAATTTTCCTCTGGCTGAACGAATGGATTTCCAGAAAAACTTAATGTTCGTCCGGAAATCCTCAGATAACCTCTGGTCAAACACATCCTTTTGCTCTTCTTTCTTTCTTGCAATCACTTCTTTCACTAACATCTTTACCTAACCTTTTATATTCGTTCTTAGATTCATCCACATTTTCATTCGTCGCCTTCTGCATTCTTTGGTTAGCTCTGACAGATAGCCAGTCTAACCACGCTTTCTTTTTCTCACATAGAACCTTTTGCACATCTTTATCCCACCAAACTTGCTTCATCTTTTTTACTTTTCTTCTTTTAATCACACCGCATACCTACTTCAGATGCCACACTTACAACCTTTTCCTTAAAGTTAAATACCTTCCATAACTGTTCAATATCACAAATATCATCAGAACCATTAAAACTTTCAACCAATTTACTTTTATAATCATCTTTTACTTCATCAGGAAAAACCTTGGAAAAACAGACGATGGCAATGATTTCCACTCCTTAGCAGTTCGCACTTAGTAGACGCCGGGTATCATCCATATCTGGTTAGCATACCACCAATTCGCACAAAGCGTTTTGCTTCTAACTAAGTACATTATGCGAACTGCTAAGGAGTGGAAATCATTGCCATCGTCTGTTTTTCCAAGGTTTTTCCTGACCACTACAATCTAAATCTCTTCAAGGCATGAGTGAATAGATGCCATAGAAACCGTTCTGCTCCAACATCGGCTACATCGTCGCTCACCATCAGGTGAGATTGTAGTCGAAGGACGGTTTATTCTTTATTAAAAAAAAAATCAGTGACAATATGAAATGTCAATTATAAATCTAGTATTCAAATTCCTTGATAGAAATAATTCCAGAAATTTCCTGTCATCTAACGAAGCAACGTACCATTTTCATTTTAATTGTTTTTCTAGTGTTATTTTGAGTTGTGTTGTGTAATTTTGGTGGTATTTTAACCAACATTACTTGTGGTCTTAGCACAAAGTGTAAGCATTTGAAATAAAGGTGTACCTATTATGTGATATCGTGATTTGACCGAAAATGTTTCAAATGTTTTGAAGAAACCGCCACCATTTTCTTCAAAACAATTGACTGACTCGACTTTGGACTGACGTGACTAGAAACATAACTACAAAGAGTATAATCTCTGAATCACTTGACATTGGCAAGATTGTCTATGACAGGAGCCATAAAAAGAAGAAAGAAAGAAAGAAGAAGATTCCAGAAATATTATGTTATCCTTCGCCTTGGAAATAGGATCAAAGAGAATGTAAAACTACGAATGTAAGAATTTGTTAAAAAAAATGTCCACCTCCGCCATTTGTAAATTCCATAGTGATGTGCCAACTCGGGATAAACACTCGTTAACTCGAGTTAACTCAAGTTGGAATTCAAGTAGGTAACTCGAGTTACACAACTCCGGTTAGCAGAACGAAACCAAGTGTGCGCGCCTTATCGGCGAAACTAGAAGAGCTAAAAATAAATGGGTTTTTGACTTTTGTACAGCTCATTCAGGCGAGTGTGCCGGTCCAATAAAGGCAGTAATTCACTTTTTTTATGTAGTTAGACTAGTTAGTGACTTCTAACAATAAGCGCCAAACGGAGGATATGGTCCTCCATCAAACTCTATGTTAGGTATGACAAAATTGACAAAAAACATTGCCTAAACTCGACAATGGTGAAGTTGGCCTACACACACACATGCAAAAAAAAATGGACTCGATGAGTTAACATTTCATTGGCCCTTACCCCACAGAGTACATTGTTATAGAAAGAAACCCTTACCACATCTCTATAATTCAGTCTGAGTCCACCCTGACGCAACAAGGAACGTCAATAATTTTGTATGGACTTAGCATGGCAAATAATGGCAGTTGTTCATTCGTTCCATTCAATCAGTGTTCTCTCGTTATTTCACAACTCACTCTCTTCTTCGTCTGCCTTGTTTACTTGTAGCTTCCACTCGTATTTTGATTGTTTTTGTAAAGGATACGGTCACTAGTGGTATTTTATTCCCCAGTAATTTGATCAAGTATGAAAAATACTCAAGTAGAAATCAAATAAATTAGACTACTTGATTAGACCACTCATATTTTTAAGAGCCTCCATTTTCGTAAAAATTATAAAAAATGTTTTGAGGGAGAAAAACATGTAAAGAAGCCAGCACGGCAACACTGATAAAAAAACATTCAATTTTCAGGTTGACTTGACATTAGTTGACATTCTCGTCACTTGAAAGTGATGTGCCAACTCGGAATAAACACCAACTCAAAGGTAAAAATATTTATGAGATCACGTCAATGGCAGAACAACAAAACACACGAAGCACAACGAAATTACGAACAACGCGAAACGAAGTCGAAACACCGTGTGATTTTCAAATCAAGCAAAAAAATCAACACTCGCTATTTCAATTCAACGTATTGAATTTGTTCCACGACACTATAAAAATATTCCTACTTTATGCTCCAAGTTAGAGTGAGACATAAACTCTAAAACGTAAGGCACTATCTCTTTCATGCGGTGCGTTCCAGGGTATTCGCGTCACGATGTTGCAAAATACTTTTTCTAAAGGGTTGCCAGGCCTTCTTTAATGTTGCAAGAACATCTTGGTTCTACTTATGTTTAAAAAAAACGGAAGGTTTTAGATTTTTTTTAATATCCGTAATATTTTTTAAATAATATGTTATTTCACTAAAATAGCATACAGTCTTGCTCCAAGCTCAAGTTAATTTTTATACCAACCTCCATGAAAAATTTTAACAACTCCTTTCTAGCAGATTTGTCAATAATTACGTCCATAAATGTGAAAGTGATCGTTATTGTTCAGTGAACGTAATATTTTACGGCGATACCACCAAAAAACTATTCATAACGTGCGAAATTGTGGAGTTCAAGCGAGCCGTTAAATTTTAGAAAAAGGAAGCCTAGTTTCTTTGGATGAGGCTCGGTAAACATTGAATTAGATATTTTAGTGAATACAAGCAACGATCAAACAACATGCATCGTACTGAAAAGAGATTTCAGGGATTTACTAGAGGTAAATGTTGAATATTCGTGTAATAGTGATGTACCTATCGATTATCATGTAATTATCGATAACTGTGTTGGACAGTTCTTTTTAGGCTAATATCCCATTATAACGTGCACATCTAGGAGGCTACATACACAGTCTTACAAAATGGTCTTTCCGCGGTGGCTAATAGTAATCAATATTTGTTTTTTGAAAATTCTAATTTTTTCCCTACTAAATGCACAAATTCATGAGTATCGGGTTATATTATCATATATATATTTTGCTTTGCAGATACCACCAACGTGTAAAATCCATGCTAAAGATGAAAAGATTAGTACCTACTTGCGATATTAGTGAGCCCTCGGTCACATACCTACAGTGCTGTGGTAACAGTTACGGCTTTGATGACATACCTAACAAGAACTGCGAGACTGTGAAAGTAAGTTGATATTTATATTTTGCTCTTATATTAGGTACCCACTTATTCAGAAACACGAAATCGATGCTAAAGATGACAATAACTGGGAGTCACAAATAGCATAATAAGTTTTTACTGTAAAATTTATTATTACTGTATAAAAAAAAAATATATGTACAAAAATTATAAGTAAAAATGCAAAAAGCTTTTTATTTCATATCAGATCCATATTTAAGTCAAACCTAGGACTTCAGGTTGTAACCTAGGTTGTACTTAAACGTGGATTCAGTCAATAGGTAAATGGATTTAAAAAAAACCTCGTTTTCGATCTCGCATATTTTATCGATATAAAAGCGAGTGCCATCGCGCAGCACTATTTAGGCTGATAGGTTGGTTAAACTGTTGTTGTTTGACGTACATATTCATTGTGTTGGTATTGGAGTGCCATGTAAATGGATCCCATTGACTCTTTACTAAGTCCCGCCTCTTCTCGTAGTTTTACATTCTCTTTGTCTGTGTCAGTCGGACGGACGGACGGAATATTTATTTTGATAAAACTTTCTGCCACGAGTTTCGAGTACTTTCATCAAATACACCACAATACAATACCTACAATGTGTGCCAAAAGTGGCAATTGTGAAGACTTGTTTAAATACCTAAGAGTTAGCGAAGATGAAGACGATGCCAACGCTGTAGAGATTCCATGCGAATTGGATGGCACCGTGTTACTCTCGACGCTTGTGGCTCAGTTCCCCGGCGCTTGTGGCTTGAAATATCGTCACCCGGATAGTAGGAGTGTGCGCGGAATTCGGCTCAGCGATGGCAAATTACACCCACCTACTGAAGTCGGCTGGGGTAAGCATCTTTACGTTTGTGTTTTTCCCAAAGAAAATAAGCGCAAGATGGAAGACGTGTCACCTGAAAACTCAGCAGCTAAAACCAAACGATTGGAAAAAAAACTTACTTGCTCAGATTTGATATGTTTGGGCTTGCCCTGGAAAACAAGTGAAGAGTCTATAAAGTCCTATTTTGAGCAATTTGGAGAAGTAGTTATGGTACAGTTGAAAAAAGATAAAAATGGAGCCTTCAAAGGATTTGGTTTTATTCGATTTGCTACCTATGCTTCACAGATGAGAGCCCTTGCTCAAAGGCACAACATTGATAGCCGTTGGGTAGATGTCCGCATCCCCAACTCCAAAGAAGGAGTTGTTCCTCAAATGCCCTGCAAAGTGTTTGTGGGTAGGTGCACTGAGGATATAACAGCTGATGATTTACGTGAATACTTTTCGAAATTTGGAGAAGTAACAGATGTATTTGTGCCTCGTCCATTTAGGGCATTTGGATTTGTGACTTTCCTGGACCCCGAAGTAGCACAAAGCCTATGTGGTGAGGATCATGTCATTAAAGGAGCATCCATATCGGTCTCAAGTGCTGCACCAAAAGTTAAGAACAAGCCAAACCAAAATTGGAAAGAAGACAGTTATAATCAAAGTTGGGAAAGCACCCGCTCTGGCAACTCTGGTGTGCCCAGCGGTAATAGTGGAAACAACAATATTGATACACTCAACATGCAAAATTTGGGAATCAATCCTAATGGTGGCCCACCTCCAAACTTTAATTTACCTATCAGTTTAGTTGCTGCGGCTCTAAATCAAGCTGGATGGGGTGGATTTTTGGGTTCTCCAGGCAATCAAGGACCAAATAATTGGCAAGGGCCGCCAGGCAATTCTGGTAAAAATTGGAATAATCAAAACTGGGGTCAGAATGGCCCTCCTCCATCTTGGAACCAAGGTTCGAATCAGGGTTGGAATGGTAAAGGTGGAAATTGGAATCAGGGTAGCTGGCCAAATGGTCAGAACTGGAATGGTAATGGCAATCCTGGTTCTAGTGGAGGATGGAATAACAAACCCCAGACATGAGGTGAGATACTGCTAGCGCCAATATACCTAATCAGAGACGTCAGTGTGGAAATGATGATGTTTTTAAGATGCAAAATTTTGATTCTACCCATAGATTTAAAGCTTAATTTAAAATTAAAGTTGTGGACTAGTGATTGATTTTATCACAAAGAGACATTTGAGTGTTACATGAATTTGATGATATAATGTACTAGATGTAAGATGACTCGTGGCATTGTGTGTAATGATGTGGTGTGTTGATGGCGCTTTAGATTAATAAAGATGTATGAATACTGTAGAGATGGATGTTTTACTTGATTTGGCTGAGGATGTCTTATTAATCACATTATTTTTAAGTTGAGTGGAAGAAAAGTTATATTTTCTTTTGAAGACTGAATGTGACTTTAACCGAATGAATCCAATCGATGTATTAGATCATGATAGGTTTATGAGACGTGATGAGCAGCTGTATGGGTGTCTTGCAAGACATGAATGTGGCTGCCACTTGGGAAACCTGGCCTGACTGATGAAAGCTGTCCCACCTAGCACCCAAGGATAGCTGTGGTAAGTTGCAAGAGAGCATTTGTATGGTTTTTTTATTAAATTAAATATGAATAATTAAAATTCTTATATACACTCTCCAGTACAAAATTCTTATATACACTCTCCAGTACAAAATGGGGCTGACAGTAAGTGCTTAATAAAATTAAATAAACAATAAGGCCCTTATTCATAATGTTCTTTGAGCGCGCCAATAGCTTATCAGACCGATAAGTCTGTTGCTGTCTCTTTTCGTTGGCATGAAAGTGAGTGACAAGAATACTTTATTGAGCCATTATTAAATGGCAAGATTATGAATAAGAGGGTAAGTAATTACTTATTGGAGCAAATAACGAAGTTGTATATATATAATATACTGTGTCACATTTAGAATCAAAATCAAAATAGTTTTTATTCAGTACAGTCAGAAGGATCACTTTGAAAACAAAGCCACCTATGTTGAGTTCATCCTTGGTCAGTGTACCCTAAGGAAAATGGTGTCTTTATTTTTCTGTTCTGAATCCAAGATAAACAAAATGAAACACTAAATAGTAATGGAAAGATTTGAAAATAATCCATTTATATATGTACATTCGTTTAAAAAAAATATTATTTTTAAAGAAGATCATTATTATTAAATCATTGTTAAATCTCAATTAACACATTTAAATATTAAAACGAATCAATCTCCAAGAACGAGATCTTATGAATTCGCCAAAAGCGCTTGGGCCACGTTTTGTTGCCAGTGAGTGTACCTATGTAACTTTTTTTTTGTGCAGTAGCCATTTGATGAAAATAGCTTGTCAGCCAAAATGGTGAAATTTTGGTGTGAAGTTATTTGACAAAAAAGTGGTAATGGTTTTGTTTTTTTCTAGGATGTTATAAGTACATATAATACAAATTAATTTTAAGACATCAATTTCGAAACTATAATGTAATGTTTTACAGGCAGGTGTTAATCGTTATTTGGAACAATATGAAAATAAAGAAGAACTTGCAAAATGAAGTCAATGAATAGGTACAGAGGTACTTATGCTTTCGGAAAGGTATGCACCTAATACACCGCGTCATAAAATTTCGTCTACTTCCGGTAATACCGCTCGATTTCTCTAGATAAATTAAATACGCGCGACAAGAAACTAAGCAAAAAAAAACTTATAAAATAATACGACGACTAATGTACCGATGCCGCCGGTGCGACTGCAGAGAAAACGTATTTCTTCAACGCTTAACAGAATTTTTCATTTCAGGAAAGCTGCAGCAGTTAAAGTCATTAAAAACCCAAGTGTTAGCAGGCAGCGTCAAAAAGGGTTGAGTTTCTGTGTCCCCTGGACACTGGGCGACCCCAGCGTCTGATGACGCGTCAAGATTCCCCAAGTTGAGCGATCCGCACGATACCTACCGATATAGACCAATAGTGAATACCTATGTTCTTTGAAACACTCAATTTAAATTCAATCTCGTAAGATGCGGCACAGACCAATTTGTGTAGGATTTCAGTTAAAATATCGGAGTATGTGGAAGATAGTGATGTAACTCCATCGTAAAAGTTTTATACACATACATACCTAGTACCTATACAATACATACTAGCAAGTTGCAATACAATACGTTATGTACCTACTTGGAATTGATTTGAAATTAAACAGCAGAATAGTTACTTGAAAATTAAGTGTTTTTTACAACTAGTTGATGGAATGCAGATGGTCCACCTGATGTTAAGTGGGTAACCATCATCTATAACAAAGCATTGCCGCGTAATTCGCGCACGATAGGAACGTGCTCTATAATGCACTGCCCTACGTTCATCATCTTGAGGCATACATACAGATGTTAAGCCTCATGTGACTAATTTCATCGACAACCACAATCTTCAAACCAAAACAGCAATGCTGCTTAGGCTTAGAAAAAGGCGCAGTGGTAGTACTTCCCCGGACGAGTCCTTCACAAAGAGCTTCCAAAAGGTTAAAATACTCTTCACTTAGTTACTGTACCCGGTAAGTAGGGGGTAGTGAAGTGGTCAGTGGTAAGACCGAAAATTCATTTATTTTCATGATGAGATAGCTGGACCAGTGTCTAAATAGGAAAATAAAACAAAATCAAGTGATTAAGTATGTGTAGCAGAATAAAATAATTTAATATCTTAAAATAATCAGTATTGCTTTTCATTCATAGCTATGTCTAAGGGATAAGAGGCTGCCGGCTTTTGATGAGATGAATAAATACGATATTCCTTCTTTGGCGAAATCTCTATAGGTAATGTACCTACTTATTATGAGGGTTTTGTTGTATTTCAATATCTTCGGAATTAGTGAACCGCCCGATCTAATGAAACTATACAGGGAGTAAATGAATGACTCTATAAGCCCGGTATTCCACACGTCATTGCTTGAATGAATATACCTACTACTTTAGAAATTGCGAAGTTTTATCATAATTATTTTATTTAGGTAATTTTTTTTGCCAAGGTTTGGTGCTAGTTCTTTCTTTAGTGTTCACACCTAAAGGTACAAAATACAGCTGTAAACTAAGATTGGCTACTTTAAGTTGTGTCTAGTACATTTCGGAGGAAAGTTCCAGCTATTTCATGAATAAAAAAACTTCGTTATTTCTGAAGTCGTCAACCAAATATCGCCATGACGACGTGTAGAATACCTCCTTGTCGGGTTTAAGCCGGGTCCGCAGCGCCGTGTTTTCGTGTTTTCTAACATCTTAACATGTTTACAAAACAAAATAGGGGCGTGGCTTAACAGTTTTGTTAGCAAAAACACAAAAACATGTTTGCCGAGACAAATGGATAACATCACCCGCGTTCGCCTGCGGGGAGGGGAAGCGTCACATTTTATGTTATATATGTGTAAGCTTCTACGTCCTCTTCGTCGGAACTCATTTTTTAAATGAATTGGAATGAAACAAAAACAATAAACACCAGACGGGCTGTTTTAAAAACATGTTATGTAACATATTTTGTTAGAAAATTGGCGCTGCGGATCCGGCTTTAAGCCGGGTCCGCAGCGCCGTGTTTTCGTGTTTTCTAACATCTTAACATGTTTACAAAACAAAATAGGGGCGTGGCTTAACAGTTTTGTTAGCAAAAACATAAAAACATGTTTGCCGAGACAAATGGATAACATCACCCGCGTTCGCCTGCGGGGAGGGGAAGCGTCACATTTTATGTTATATATGTGTAAGCTTCTACGTCCTCTTCGTCGGAACTCATTTTTGAAATGAATTGGAATGAAACAAAAACAATAAACAAAACAGAACACACCAGACGGGCTGTTTTAAAAACATGTTATGCTTAACATGTTATGCTTAACATGTTATGTAACATGTTTTGTTAGAAAATTGGCGCTGCGGACCCGGCTTTATAGGGACATCTAAGTTAAACTTTGTATGTGTAAGACATCAGAAACAGTTTAATATTTTTGGAAAAATAAGCCTACATAGCTCTAACACAAATGTTAGATCCTATTCATGATGATTATTCCGCCTGTTATTATAAATCAGTACACACATACAAAGACTTTCAAATTCTAGACACTAGTAGTTTTACTGATGCACATTGTTAAAATAAATCACAATAGTTTCATTAATTGTAGGTATCATAAAATGGTTATTAGGTTACTTTTAACTTTTTCGCCGGTCTAAGAGCATGGTTGAGCGTGACTTGTCGTTTCACTGCTGCGCGTCTTGTTCGCGGCACGTTCAACTCTGCCTGTAACTGTCGCGCAAACTCAAAATCACTTTTTTCTTGTTCAATTATTTTTTCTATCCGAAGCTGCTCATGTAATATGTGTTTTACTTCACAATTCTTTAGTGGACTAGTCAAATTTTTAACGGCTAAATTTACTTTGTTGTCATTTGTTGAAACAGAAGGACTTTCTTCTTTTTTTGCAAACTTTTTAGAATCACTTCTTAAGTATGGCTTTCTGTCTGAAGCTGCTTTTCTTTTGATGTTTGCTTTTTTGGGTGTTGTTTCATTGGCATCTTTAGAAATGCTTCCCATGGATCTAGTACGTCTCAAATTAGTTTTTGTATTTTTCAACTTTTGTTTTCTCTTGACGGGTGTTGATGAAGCATTATAGGGACTAGAAGATGCCATTTTCTTGACTTTAGTTCTAACTGTAGTATCACATGCAGGTATATCCTGGAAAAAGTTTTACTAAGAGTATTCATTTCTGATTTATACATAAAGCTATAAGAGTTAGCTCAGTACATATCGTGAGTGGCATTCAATTTTATAGAATGTTAAAATTATAAAGTGTATGAATGTCGTTATGCCAGAACTGCCATAATGAATTGGCACGATCTATAGACAGGAGCCATAAAAAAAAAATAAAGGTATTATAGCATATGTGTATGCACAATGTCACTTAAGGCTCCGGTGACAGCGGCTCGCAATTTCGAGGTGCGATTGGCTATTATTTAATTTTATTTCATTTCGGGGAGGTTGTTTGAAAGAATAACTCTAAAGAAACACGCATAAATACTGTTCAAACACAAATAATACAATAATATAAGGGAAACATGCCCGAATCAGAAATCATTTTGGTATTAGTATGTTTGGTCTTACGTTTACCTAATACCAAAATGATTTCTGACTCAAGCACATTTCCCTTATATTATTGTATTATTTGTGTTCGAACAGTATTTATGCGTGTTTCTTTGGAGTTATTCTTTCAAACAACCTCCCCGAAATGAAATAAAATGAAATAATAGCCAATCGTACCTCGAAATTGTGAGCCGCTGTCACCGGACCCTTAAAACTTCGTTTCTGTGATAAAACATAAAAACAATGACTATTATTTCAGAAAAAGGGCTGGAATTGATTCCGAATTGTGTATGAAAATTGAAACATTGCCACCTACCTGTTTTAGTACATTCAGAGCGACCACAAACGCTGATGGCAAATTCTTGTTTAGGGATAAGTTTCGGAGGCGGCAGAGGCTTTCAAGGTATTGCGCACGACTTGGAGGCGGCTCGTAGCTCGGAGATGTGGAGGTCGGCGAGGCACGGACTCCTGGCACCCGAAGAGGCAGTTCCTTATTTGTACTGAAATCAGTCAATTAGCACATTGAATTTGGATATCTCCAGCTTCCAATTCAAGGTGGAGAATTAAGATATACTCTGACATTATTGTGCATTGTAATGTAACTCCATAAAGTAGTGGAGGACTGAGTTGGTGGCAGCAATGTTCTAGCAATCTGATGGTGATGAGGATGTTGAGTAGCAAGACCCTATCAGCTCCTTTAGCCATCTCCAACATACTATGGGTTTAAAACTGACTAACTAATGAATATATCTAAAACATCAGTTCTACAAGTAGGCTCTTATCAGTCTTGTCATAGATTGGTCTAGCTAGAGTTTGTCTTATTGAACAAAGAAAACAATTTATCTCACCTTGCTGGTCTTGACACCAGAATAGGTTTGAAGAAACACAATTCCTCCCTCATGGAGTCCACACTTCCAGTTTCTTTTCTATTTTCAGAGAGATTAACTTTTTGCTGTAAAATCCCAGAGTAAGGCAAAGGCAGAGAGACAAGCAGTGATGGAACACTATTTTTACTTTTAATTTTAACTTTCTCTTCAGCTTCCTCTATTGGTTTAGGATCTTCAATCTGAGAAAAATAAAACAAATATTGTTGAAGGAAAAAAATACCTACAAACTAGTACCAACCTATCAAGACTTCTACATAGCTATAATTAGATTTTTGTAAATCAATATCAGTGGCTTATGTCACATTTATTCATGCTTTTAATATAGTTATTACAAGCTGGCATATTTATGTCTCAAAATTACTAGGAAATAAACAAAAACAATACTGATGAAATAGGGCACGTTTTTGTAATAGCATCCATAAAATAATGATTAGTTTGCTTTTGCAGTTGGAATAGTTTTTTATTATTATTAATATTATTAGTCACTAGCGGCCTGTCCCAGCTTCGCATGGGTGGAGACATGCATTTTTTCAACATTTTAGGATAAACTTAGGTCATACATAGTTTTCACGCACTACTCCCGCGGTGCAGTGCCCCGCGCTCGGCCGCCTTGCCCGCTGCACCCCGTGCGTTCGCTTTATAGCGAACTAAAGTTTTTAAATTCGTGATATCTTTTGAATGGAATGTCCGATTTAAGAAATTCCATGTGCGTATTGAAACAACCTTACATACAAAATGATTTATATGGGTAAGGTTTAATATAAAGGTATTTATTTATTTATTATTAACTGTAATTAACATGGTGAGAACCAATTACTGACATTACCTATTAGGTATAGATAACATAGTCTGATTTTGGTCAGCATTTCTATCAACTTTTAAAAGTAGATATAAAGTAACTTATCTACAATAGTTACACATAATATGCTATCACTGTCTTGTTTGTTCTTTAATATTTTAGAACATTTTGTTCTATCATCAATAGTTTCCGCAACACATGTGAGGAAAGACATTTTATGACATTTACCTTGGGTTACATTATTGATGTTTTAGTAGGGATCTCTAATTTTTTCAGTAATAAATGTAGCCTTTTTTATTCAGGGATAATGTTGCTTTTTATGGTGAAAGAATTTTTGAAATCAGATCAGCAGTTTTTGAGCCTACAACAATGTTACATACAAAAATTTCCTTTATATAATAAAGTGCAGATGAGATGCCGGTCTATCATTAGGAAGGCTATTGTTTTATAATTGCTTTGCATCATTCAATCAATAGTAGGCAGGTAGGTACTTTGAAAATATTGCTACTCACATCACCTACCTTTTCTTTCACCTTATCCCCATTCTCCTTGTTCCATAAACCAGGTATCAGTTTATTTTTCTTTTCAATTAAGGTTCTGATTAGTCTATAACTAGGGACCATTTCTGGGGATGAACCATTGACTTGCCTGACTATTGGTGCCTTAGCTTTAGCAACATCCAAATCTTCAGTAAGAGGAAGGCTGCAAAATTATTTCAGAGTGTGACTAAGTGATATACTTGGGCCTATTAATGAGGCTATAAATCTATCAATGCCAAATATGAATTGGGTAGTGAATTACATAAAAGTTGCTTTGGATTTTATAAACTCAACAAAATTCATGCAAAATTACTTACTTCTTAGCAGTAGGTATTTTGAGTTTAGATAGGTAACTATCAATTTTGGTATCCTTAAGTCTAGGTTTGGGCAAGCTTCTGCATGGAGTATTTGGAGGTGTTGCAGAATGTTTGAGACTATCTCTTTTCTGCATTTGAAGTGCTACAATTTCATCTCTTTTCAATTCTTCTAAATTCTTTCTGATTGCTTCTTCCTCCTCCTCTTGAAGTTTTCTGAAATACACCAGCCAAAGATGGTGACTCAACAATAACCAAAAAAGCAGTACTTACCTATTGTAAGATCATGAATAACTGGTTCATGAATTTAGCAGACAAATACCTAAATGATAGGCACTTAGGATTAGAGATGGATTATGACCTAAAATTTATTCTACTCATAAGCATAGATATCTCTAGCAATATCTATAGGAGCATATTTATGTAGCCACAATTGTCTCTCGAGTCAATAAGTTGTGTTGAGTTTGATACATAAGTTTTTTACAAATAATTACTGAATATAAATCCAATACATTTCTTGACTCACTTTACTAGTAGCTCTGTCTCCACAAATTGTTTTTTTTCTAGCTGCAATCTCTCATTTCTCAACCTTGTTAGCTCTGCTTCAAATTCAGACCTTATTTCTCCAGGTGCACTCAATCTATGCCGAAAGTTTTCTGTGTAGATTAGATAAAGTATAAATACAAATCATGCCAACCTATGGGGAAACCAGTAAGCCTTAGAACAAACATATTTAGCTAGGGTGATACTTGTGTAAGCAAATACACTTATTTAATTTTTTTGTGTTTTTCACAAATTATAAGTCTGGCGAACATCACGGCCAAGTAGTAGTAAGTAAAAAACAAAAATTTAATTTACCTTCAGGGAGAGGTACGTCTTCTCCTTTAGATCGTACCTCGATTTCATGGGAGAAATTACTCTGAATATAATTCCAGAGGCCAATGTTGACTACACTTCTTTGTTTTGTTGATGTTCTCAGCCAAGATCCAATTCGTAATCGACACAAGGGACAACACAGAGCATTATTTTCTATACTACCGTTGAAGCAACTCAGACAAAAACCGTGATAACATGGTAAAGTTACGGGTTGTATTAATATTGATTGACAAATAGGGCATAAAACATCTTGTAATTGTAAATTCTCTAATTTTAACAATTTATTTTCTATATTCGAGGGCCGCTTCTTTGACTTGGCCGCCATTTTTCGTAAATCGTGTTTTTTTTGTTAAATCAGCCAGTTTTTTTTTTCAACCAATCAGATAAATATTGCCAATTGCCATTCTCGATTAATAGGGTCCAGTAATGTACTACAATGTATTACGCAGCCCGAGAACTCACAGCCAGAAATGTAAGGACAGGAAAACAGCCAGGAATATGCCCAAATGTGCATGAAATACATGGTCGTACAATCCCAATATGTGTTGGGAATGTTGTACATTGTCATTCCTGACACGTGCTGGGATTATACGACTCAGATTTGAAAGCCATTTTCCAGGGTTGTGTATTCCAAATGTGTGCTAATTTTGTACAGCTTGGAATGTGTGTATGTATAAACACCCTTGGATTACAGTCATTGAATAAGCGACCACAATGTACATCAATACCGGGCTGTGTTTTCCAAGGATGTGCAATACATGGTTGTACATTACTGGCTCCCCATTAATACACTGGGGCATTATTCTCTATGACTTACGAGATTCCTTGCCCCAAACCTTAGAGCATTTAGAACGGGAGTTGCCAAGCGCTACTTTTAGTACTAAAATCTTTCTGCCGGTTTTCGCGGGAGGCGAGGTAGTACGGTACAGAACACATTTACATAATCACGCATACTAATGCAGAAAAATTAAGCGTCCCTATAAACGCACACGCAAGTAAAAGCTGTACACCAACACAAAAACAATAACACAATTAAAGAATTACTGTTGTTACGCTTTTGTTTAGTTACACACTAACACAAAAAAGTAGTGATGGGTTGTAAAAAGACCGACAAAATGAATGATTTCATATGAATGAAGTCAGGGTGGTTCAAAATCATATACTTTTCCTTTTTTTTAACCGACTCCAAAAAAAAAGGAGGAGGTTATCAAGTCGGCTGTATGTTTTTTTTATGTTTGTTACCGCATAACTCCGTCATTTATGAACCGATTTGAAAATTATTTTTTTTTGTCTGAAAGGGTATAGTTTCAGATTGGTCCCATAGAAATTTCACTAAAATCGGTTGAGTAGTTTGGCTTTTAAAATTAAATTTTGTATTTTTTACAAGCAAGTTAGTTCGGAGAACCACTTCCTCTATCCTACGGAGTTGAATTTTTGCAATGACGATGATAATGCATTTTATGGTAGGTATGCATAACCACAACGGACATCCAGGATTGGCTCCAGATAAAGGAACTCTTCAACGGTCAACAGGACAGGCACGAAATTTTGTGTACGCATTCTATTAGGATAGCTGGTTAGAAGATCCACTATGACAGGCTGCTGCACTCAAGAATGGCTCCTAATGAGAGAACTCTTCAACGATCAACAGCACAGTCACGAAATGTTGTGTACGGACTCTATTACGATAGCCGTTTAGATGATCCACCATGACAGGCTGCTGAACTCAAGAATGACTCCTAATGAGAGAACTCTTCAACGGTCAACAGCACAGTCACGAAATTTTGTGTACGCATTTTATTAACGATAGCCGGTTATAAGTTCCACCATGACAGGCTGCTGAACTCAAGAATGACTCCTAATGAGAGAACTCTTCAACGGTCAACAGCACAGTCATGAAATTTTGTGTACGCATTCTATTAGACGACGACGACGACGACGACGACGACGACGACGATAAAAAGTAGCCCATGTCCCTCTCCAGCTAACATACTACAGCTATACAAAAATCACGTTTATACGATTCTGCGTTCAAAAAGTACAAAGCAAATAGCAATAAACCAACGACACGACACACACGACATTTTAAGGGAGCTCCATAAAGCGACGTATTGAAGGCAGAATGACAGAGACAGTTTTTGTAGAGTCCAATACTGAACCTCCTTTTTTTAAATCGGTTAAATATGGGTACAAAAAATACATCGCATTTTATTCTAATTTTACGTTCATTCCATCATTCATTCATTCGATTTCGCTCAACTAGTCCCCACACTACGCCTTCTACTAAGGAATATAAATTCACCGACACCCCCTACCAAGACGATGGCGTCGTATTAAAACTGTCGTAACTGGTATTCCATTAAATATAAATTAAACGTAATTACAAAAACAATTGACTAAAATATCAATTACTTGTGATAGGAAATACCGTGTTCCCTAAAGTTTGATGTCTCTGATCTCCTTTTACACTGAAATACTGCACAATTCACCATTTTTACTGAGCACTACTTCGCGACACGAAACGACAACTAATGGCCGCGCGGCGATGATGAAGTAGTTTTATATAACGTGCATGGCCAAGTCGCGTCTTATGGCCGGCAGAGGGGTACGCCTTGCGTTAACATCTCCAGCCGGCTTATTCACTAACTTTTATGAGATGCCCTGTCTTAGACAAGGGACTACGAGCGCGCCGTGAAATCTGTCCACGCCTTGGCCGTGAATTCTTAAAATGGCATTCACTAAGCCACAAGACTAGTTGTCTATGCCCCATGTCAGTGTGTCGTATGGTTCGTTCAAAATCTTCCACTCGGAAAATTATCGGTTTTATAAGAAACTAGAAGATATAGTTTTAGTGCCCAATTAATAAGTCTAGTAATAAATATCTTGAATTATAAGTTCTATCAACCATCAATTGTTGAACTTACTATATTTTATAGCGATTTGAAAAATATGACGCCAAAAATTTTGCATTAGATATAACATTCAAGTCACGCTTGACTAGTTTCGGAACGAAAAGCTTTGACTAATTGTTTGTTTGTTGTGAATGTTGTGATTTAGATCAATTAATTCTATCTAACTAGATAAATATAATCCAGTAATTCAGGGATTCTGCGGACCCAAATATCCATAAATTGTTTGTGCAGTACACACAGGGTTCCAAAGATTTATATAATTTTGATAAAAAAATTGTACATAGGTATTCTTTTGTGTGCGAGATCCTTGCAAGCACGTTAGTGACTCCTCAAATGTGTAGAAGAAGTCAAAAGTAAGTGTATCGATAAAATTATTAATACTATTACCTACCTAAACATATTGTTATGAACCACCCAAGCGAAGCAGCATTTTTCTGTCGCAAATGTTATCCTTTGCAACAGAAAAATACATGTTTAAGTACAATGCCATTAATTTTAATATTGTAAGTTGTCTTACATTCTAGTTTATCATGCCCCTAATCTTAATGGTTGGCAGTTGCTTTTTACCAATGATATCTGCAACATTGTCCAAGGGCGGAGGATTGCACTTAACTATTTATTCCTATATGATATGATAAAACCTATTTCTGCCTTGTTTCAGATGCGACAGCTTATTTGAAAATAATAGGTATAATGTGCAAAGTTTGGAGGGGCTGCTCATGATAGTTGTTTGGAGATTATGGTCAAGTCGGTTCATCAAAGATAAACAACAGCGAAGGAAATTGGGTGGCTTCTAGGGGACTCTGGCTTTCTCCAAAATTCATGGTTAATAATGCTGCTCTGTGCTCCATCCAGCTGATCATACTCTAGAAGTGTGCAAGAATTTTCAAAGCATGTATTATTACACAATCCTTGCTTGATCCATTATACCCGTAGTCTTTTGTGGGTGAACATGCACTATGGCAATATTTCCAGGTTTTGTGGTATAACAGAAATTAATGTGATAGTGTCTAATGTGTTTAATGTTTATCTCTTGTTTGTAAAAAATCTTATATACCTATAGTAATATAAAATTAAATAATATTATAGGTATTGTCTTTAATTAAAGGTGTACCTATGTATCTCATAAGTGTATTTGACATAAAATAAAACAAAAGGAAGATTGTTATTTGACAAATTTATTTTATTTACCTTTTAATACACTTGTTTACCTACTAAGTACAATTCATACAATTTATTGTATAAAAGTGTATTGACAAGTGTAAAACTTGTTTGAAACAATTTACCTAATAACTACCTCAGTCAGTGCAGACCACATCCTCTAACCCATACACAGCCACAAGGCCCATGACTGTTGTACCTTCTCATCCACCTGCAAAAAATCATTCAAGGTGCATGGGCTGTAGCCGGTACTTGGGGTCATATAGCCCCAGTGCTTGGTGTCATTGTGTGATGCCTTTTTCTAAACATTATTTATCATGTCATGCCATGTCTGAAAGTATTCAAAGACAATTAGAATTGTAAATAAAATTTAGTGTAAGTAGGTATACTTTTTAGTGTATACCTTGGTATTTTTAAAGAAAGCAAGTTTGGACTATTTAGGTAGTACCTGCTTCCATTTGGCCACCGTTTTGATTGGCCCTCTCATGGAGTTTAGGCTGAGGCTTTTCCAGGAATTCTCAATATTTACATGGCCTTGTAGGGTGTTGCTTATCCCCACAGCCATTGCCGGATGGGCCTGCATGTGCTCAGCCAAAGTTGACAAGAGCTGAGCTGGCCTTTGTGTGGATGGTACTTGCTTGCATTCTGCGAATGAAAATGAAAACAATCAACATCTTCACTCAATATCGCCGGCATTGATT
Organism: Plemyria rubiginata; assembly: GCA_963576535.1. Classification (NCBI taxonomy): domain Eukaryota; kingdom Metazoa; phylum Arthropoda; class Insecta; order Lepidoptera; family Geometridae; genus Plemyria; species Plemyria rubiginata. The sequence continues at coordinate 5,800,777 of OY754908.1, read as the reverse complement.
ATACAATCCCTCGAATCTATTGCAATGTGTGATTGAATTACTTACTACAAATTTCATAATAACCCCACTTACATAATGCTTTTCAGGATTTTATTTTATTTTATACCACTTTGTTTATAAACACAAACATAACCTCTAAGATGCTCAAAAGAAACGAGCCGTACTAACTTCATCGGTTTCACGCTATTCTGTGCCTTAGCACGCAAGCTCACGCTAGGCAGCGAGCGTGATTTGTTGACAGTTCAAATCATGCCGAAATCACCGTGACGTCACGTAAGGAATGAAATTATGGCTTAGTGAATGCTCATTTAAGCGATTTCACGCCGCCTGCCTTGTCTTAGCCGAGCTCGCGCTGCAAATGGTCATAGTGAATAAGCCGGCAGTTCTAAATGCTCTAAGCCCCAAACCGTGAATCTTTTCGTAGCGTTATATACTCTTGGCGTGAAACGTCAAAACATGTTGGGCTTTATTCTGTATGGCATGAGATACTTTGGCCTGACCGTGTGACTTCATAACGTGATCTAAACGCAACCGCGATTGGTTTGGTCATAGTGAATAACGCCCCAGAATAGCTAAACCAAAGACCTTGTACTTATAAGTTATAACACAAGTCTTTGAGCTAAACTAGGCCCAAATTAAAAAAATCCTTGACTAAGCCCACAGCCAACATACTAAAAACAATCACTCAAAATCGTCTTTGTTGAGTTGTCATTGTCATGTCAGTCAGTAGTCAGTCAGCGTCCAACAACGCACCGACCTCTTGAGGTCAGGAGCCTTATTCACTATGACAATAGGAGATTCCAAGGAGATTCCTTGCCCCAAACCGTGAAACGTCAAAACTTGATATTGGGCTTTATTCTTTATGACATAGGAGATACTTTGCCCTGACCGTATCACACCGCCTGCCTTGTCTTAGCCGAGCTCGCGCTGCAAATGGTCATAGTGCATAAGGCTCCAGTGTAGCAACGGCAGAGTGTCTTGCCATTTTTTAGTTGTTGAGTCCAAGTTGAGTCTTTGTGGTTGTTTGCATTGTAATGTTTTCAAGTCGGTTGTTGTGATGTAGTAGGGTATAGAGTATCACGTTAGCGCAAATGTCTAACCCCCGATTTCAGAAAGCGTGATCAACAATTCAACACTAATCGGCTGCTAATCAGTCAACACTAATCGGTCACTTGCTATCTTAGAGAATTTATAACTGGAGATGTTACCGCAAGGCGTACCCCTCTGCCGGCCATAAGACGCGACTTGGCCATGCACGTTATATAAAACTACTTCACTCATCACCGCGCGGCCATTAGTTGTCGTTTCGTGTCGCGAAGTAGTGCTCAGTAAAAATGGTGAATTGTGCGGTATTTCGGTGTAAATGGAGATCAGAGACATCAAACTTTAGGGAACACGGTATTTCCTATCACAAGTAAGTGATATTTTAGTCAATTGTTTTTGTAATTACGTTTAATTTATATTTAATGGAATACCAGTTACGACAGTTTTAATACGACGCCATCGTCTTGGTAGGAGGTGTCGGTGAATTTATATTCCTTGGTAGAAGGCGTAGTGTGGGGACTAGTTGAGCGAAATCGATTGAATGAATGATGGAATGAACGTAAAATTAGAATAAAATGCGATGTGTTTTTTGTACCCATATTTAACCGATTTAAAAAACGGAGGTTCAGTATTGGACTCTACAAAAACTGTCTCTGTCATTCTGCCTTCAATACGTCACTTTATGGAGCTCCCTTAAAATTTTAGTTGTGCTGTGTCGTTGGTTTATTGCTATTTTCTTTGTACTTTTTGAACGCAGAATCGTATAAACGTGATTTTTGTATAGCTGTAGTATGTTAGCTGGAGAGGGACATGGGCTACTTTTTTATCGTCGCCACAATTTTTCATCACCTTTCCCCGTCATACCAATCATCATCATCAGCCTATGTAAGTCCACTGCTGGACACATCATACCAATAAAGAAACAAAATATTTATCTAAAAATGCATTCATGAAAGACTACTTACTTGAAAGATTACTTACTACTTGCGAAAATAGAATATAGCTAAAAGTTACTCAACAACAGTGTAGCTTTCTATTTGTAAAATAATTTTTAAAATCGTTTCAGTAGTTTTAGAGATTACGCTCTACAAACTCTTAATAAAATATTTTTTACAAAAAAAAACCGACTCCAAAACTGCTATCCAATTTGTTATGAAAAATACACTAAAAAGTTAAAAATAATTGCATTATGGATTTATATTTCAATCTACTTCCAAATAGGTATCCATTTTTTCAACAAATCTTATAATTTTATTATTATGACATTATACAATTACTGATATTTTTGGAGTCGGTGCCAGCACTCTATTTACTTAGTAATACCTACTAGGCTAGACAGGTACACGTTTGTTAATCTTGGCTAAAAAACGGAAAAGTATATGATTTTGAACCACCCTGATTTCATTCATATGAAATCATTCATTTTGTCGGTCTTTTTACAACCCATCACTACTTTTTTGTGTTAGTGTGTAACTAAACAAAAGTGTAACAACAGTAATTCTTTAGTTGTGTTATTGTTTTTGTGTTGGTGTACAGCTTTTACTTGCGTGTGCGTTTATAGGGACGCTTAATTTTTCTGCATTAGTATGCGTGATTATGTAAATGTGTTGTGTACCGTACTACCTCGCCTCCCGCGAAAACCGGCAGAAAGATTTTAGTACTAAAAGTAGCGCTTGGCAACTCCCGTTATAAATGCTCTAAGCTTGCTATCATTAACTGATTTGAAGTAAGAGCTGAAATAGCTAGTGACTTGACAGCCGATTAGTGTTGATTGAGCTTTCAGAAACCGGGGGTAAGGGTTATATGTTCGATTCAGCTATTTTTATCCGTTAAAATGTATTTTTATCATAGTTATTTATTCAGCTATTCGTAGAACTATGTTGTTTGGTAGAACCTAAATGACATAACATAAAAAAAGCTATCGAAGTATTCTTTTATTATGTTTCTTGTTTGTAGTCAGCTAGTAGAACCTATTTCTTGGTAGAACATAAACGACATTCACCGATTTTGTTTTTGATGAGTGCTGAAATCCCTATAGACATCGATTATAATCAAGCGTGGCAACCTATCAAACATAGAGAAGCCATGTTGGTTTATTTTCTTTCTTTTTTCGTCATGTACCGACTCACATGTATTTGAGAACAACGAAAAGCGATCAATTCACGAAAGAAACTACAAGAAATATGGTGGTTACTACATGATTTTGGATGGTTCTTTTGTCCTGAATATTGTGGTAAATGAAGTGGACACATGAAAGTGTTATTTTTTGGATTCTTTGTGAGTTCTGAAAGTGGTGGAAATGTCTTCAATGCATTTTGTAGTTCATCCTCTACCTGGAACTGAGGATCAGTTGATAGATCGGTGAGTAGATATTGCTAAGACTTCTAGACTCCATTTCATATGTACACATTGTGAAATTGCCTTGCAGAATCCCGATATTTTCTACTTGTCGTAGAATTCGTAAAGACCACGTTTTGTGGCTTTTAGTGTAGAATTTGGGCAAAACTTGTCGATTTGCACTTTTTCAGGAACTCTTCCTTTGACGTAATCATCATGTTGCATTAACAAGCCTGAACTGATTGCGGCTAATCCAAAAAAATGCGTTACCAAAATAATAGTTGCAGTTATAAAAACCATCCATCATTTATCCAGAATCTACCTAATTTTTCTAGGTACCTACAGTGATACTTTTGGATCAGACATCTTTGTACCTAGATTATGTAGGTATGTTATGATACTGTCTATTAATTGCATAAAATGTCACATTAGATGTGGACTGGCAGTACTAGTAAATATCAATGGTCTATCAGATTCATTCTTGTTGTATGCTGCTAATGTGTTTATAAGGTATTGACATAGTCAAACACCAATAGTTTTTACTTTTACATGTGAATTGGGTGACTAGGATAAAATGATGGTTTAGGTCCTGGACCAGTCTACTCCATCTGTCCCAGCACTTTAAACTCGCTTAAGGCTCCGGTGACAGTGGCTCGCAATTTCGAAGTGCTATTGGCTATTATTTCATTTTATTTCATTTCGGGGAGGTTGTTTGAAAAAATAACTCTAGAGAAACACGCATAAATACTGTTCGAACACAAATAATACAATAATGTAAGGGAAATGTGCTTGAGTCAGAAATCATTTTGGTATTAGGTAAACGTAAGACCAAACATACTAATACCAAAATGATTTCTGATTCGGGCATGTTTCCCTTATATTATTGTATTATTTGTGTTCGAACAGTATTTATGCGTGTTTCTCTAGAGTTATTTTTTCAAACAACCTCCCCGAAATGAAATAAAATGAAATAATAGCCAATCGCACTTCGAAATTGCGAGCCGCTGTCACCGGACTCTTAAAATAAAGACTGAACTGACTGAACAAAATGGATAAAAATGTGTCCTTGCCCCATGACATTTCAGTCTGGTAATACATATTCCAAATATTATGATAAATAAATATAGGTTGACTTTCCACACAACACTATCTAGTCTAAAGTCTAAAGCTAAAGCTCTAATATGGTAACCAGATAGCTGATAAAATACATACCTAACATACTTTTTTTTAAATACAGCATACTACACATTGCTCACTTTTATGGCCTTGTAGTAAGCATAATTTCCTTAGGTGTTACAACGCCTACAATACCACAGGACAAGCAGATGGCCCACCTGATGTTAACTGGTAACCATCATCAAAAAAAATTTTTTTTTAATGTGCACACCTAGTTTAGGTTTTGGAATTGCAGATGAATTTTTTTTTGTTAAAGTGTTATGATGGAACAGCTGTTCCATGTTTTCATTTAAATAAAGTTATTTCAACTCTTTAGGTTGCAGTCTTGGTCCATTGGAGACCTCATTAGAGATTACTCATTAGCTAAAAGAGTAGAGATACCATTGAAGCTTGTTATCTATCCTATCCCACTAATGACTGAACATCTTGTTTTATATGTGTTTTTAATAAATTATGTTGGTTTGACATTTGTGACTCAATGACACACTAACCTCAAAACCAATTGAAATGAAACTTCAAATTATTCCTCAAATGGATCATGAAAAAAAAAATTGTGGATGTCTGGTAGAAAAACCCAATTTAAGCATAGCACCTATATTATTATTGCTAGCTATGAAGAAACAACTATATATTCAGCAATAAATAATAGGCGAGCAAAGCTGCAGCAGGGGGGACAGAACTTAGTGTTAGGGCAGAGGGTAATACTACAACACTAACTAAGATGTAGATTCCAGTTTAATGCAATATTTCATACATAATGCCTATTTGTGTGCAAGGAATCGCTATTGAGTGATAGATAAGGCCACCAAGGTTTTTTTTAATGCATTTTTAATAATTATCTATGATTATATTATTTCTGTATGTTTGGTAAACTGTATAAACAATGAAGTTTTTCATTAATTCTATGTGAAATATATGAACTTGGTAAAGCTTTGAATACAGTTAGTTAACCTGCAATCATTCCAGGTTAACTACAAACTTTATGTAGGTATAAGAATATCGCAAGTTACATACAAATCTGTTCAATGTTTGCATCACCTGATGATAATAATACTTTTCAGGAAACACAGTAATATAAATTGAACTACAGAACTATATCAGAGATAGATTTAAAAACTAAAATACATTTAAGTAACTATACAATAAAAACAAACAACAAAATAAAATTAATTACTGGAATATTTAATTCCAGATTAAAAGAAGTTTCGGAACGCTGGAACAGATATGGAACTGGCCCCGGGTCTTCAGCGCTCAGTGCGTTACGGGGCGTGCGTGCGGTCGCCGCTGGGCCAGCTCATATCGCTTGCTTGTTAGAAGATGGAACGATATGCCGTGCCGCATTCTCCATAATTCCCGACAGATTGGACTTGAGCAAGACAGATGCCAGTAAGAATGGAGGAAATGGCGGTGGAGGTAGCGGCGGGGGTGGCACCGGTGGGGGGAAGCAGGGGGGCAGTAGCGGCGGCTGTGGCTCTCGCCAGCAGCCGCGCACTAGGGCCAGGATTATGAGGAATTCTATACGTGCTGCGCCGAGCTCTCAAGGTAATAATTTTTGAAGCCTTGCAAGAAACGTTACAAAACTGGTTTGATATTTAAACAATTTATGTAATTAATTATTTACAGACTTGTGAATGTCTATGTTCTGAAGTAGGTACTGTCTTAAGATTGCAAATCTAGTGGTGGGTATAGTTAGATTGATGGTCTGTGCTTCTGCTCTCAGCTTTATATGCTTGATACCCTGATAAAACAGTTGAAGCTGTTCTCGATAGATTTATTTTTATAGTTGGCTTTTACGGAACAATTTTATTTATACTACACCTGCTTGGAAAGTACCTTGATACTTTATCAAATTTACGGTAGAAAGTACGTCATCGATCGCGCATCGAACAAATATGCGGGGAGAAAACGCATCTGAGCGGGAGAGAAAAGTGTATGAAAATCCATTTCTTACGTGGTTTATCTTTTTTATTTTGGGTAAGACTATGCGCCGGTAACCTAAATATCAAAAGCCAAAAAGTTTTTACAGTGAGTTTTTATCTCCAAGTTCGCTAAATGACACTGGCCACTAGCTGTGTGTTGGATGGTGTCGGGCTGGCAGTGCGACCCTGCGGCGGCAGGATAAACAATTTGAAAAAAGAACATGTGAAAATTGCAGACGCCATTGGCGCCATTTTCAATTTGTGTGTTGTTTGAGGATTCAGTTTTAGTTTTTTATTTTCCTCGTAGGTGTAGTATAAACCCCGATCTCGGGTGTTTTAAAGCCCTCGCCTACGGCTCGGGCTTCAAACGACACCCTCGGCGGTAATCGGTCACTTTCTCCTCTCGGTGAATAATGTACTATTGTATACTCTAAACAAAGAAAAAACATTATTATATTAGACAAGTTTATTACCTAGCCACCTAAATTACAAGCCATCTGTACAGGGAACGCTAATAGCTGCGTTTTCTCACCATTGCAGCGTTCAAAGGCTTGTCTCCGGTTTGACATTCTAAAATGTTATAAGTAGGTAAGTAAGCACTATACTTATTGTTAAGAAACCATTTTTATTCAGCTGGATCAACAAGCCGCGCCACTGGTGTTATAATCGGCGCTGGATCTGGTCGCGTGGTGTCTGTACCAGCGCCGTTTGTACCGGAAGACCTGGTGACGCAAGCACAAGTGGTCTTACAAGGCAAGAGCAGGAGTCTTATTATCAGGGAATTGCAGGTTTGTTAACTATGTTACTGCACAATGAGGTATTAATGAGAAGTCCTACTTACAGAAAAACATAACATTTTAGCTATGAAGAGGAAGAATTAAACATGGAATAATAAAAACAGCACTAGATTAAATCCAAATTCGACTGTTATGACGGGAAGACTTCGGCATACCTATCTCCATCATAGCAGATGTTCTAGAAAAAGGCCTAGTGCCAAAAGCCTGGTCAAGAATACCCTAAACCGACGATAATGTATGATGAATGTTATGAGAGTGAAGCTAAAGACGTATGAAAAAACGGTAGCTAGTAGGAATCCGTGGTCTATGCCTACCCCTATTTATGGGAAACATATGTGACTTTATGCATGTATGTATATAAATCATAATTAAAGTAACGACTCACCATCTTCATTATTTAAAATCAAATCAAAAACATTTAATCATGCCACACAAAAATACTATTTATAAAAATACGCAGCATACGCTACTAAAACGCTGGTCTTCATAATGTATTTCACTATCACTTAAATAGTATAAAACAAAGTCGCTTTCTCTGTCCCTATCTCCCTATGTATGCTTAAATCTTTAAAACTACGCAACGGATTTTGATGCGGTTTTTTAAATAGATAGAGTGATTCAAGAGGAAGGTTTATATGTATAATACAAGCATGATATGTGCACCCGTGCGAAGCAAGGGCGTGGGGCTGTGTCACACAGCATAAACAACAGCCTCGCGGCTGTTGGCAGGCGGCAGGCTGTTGTTTATACTCCGTATACACTTGGCTTAAAGGCGCCGGGACATGGGCAGCGATATGGGCAATGCGTGAAAGGCCACGTCTGCGGTAACGCGAGAGTGATAGAGAGAGCGTTGACGTTCGCGTTGCCGCCGACATGAGCTGAGCGTAAACGCAGCATATGATCTGTATGATTTTTGTAACAGCGTACAAACCTGGACGTGAATCTAGCTGTGAACAACCTTCTCTCCCGCGATGACGAGGAAGGCGAGGAGCCGGAGGGAGGCGAAGGCGGCGACGGCTACGTGCCAGAGGATCTCATCTCGCTGCTCGACGGCGGAGGCTTCCACGCCGCGCAGCAGGAGCATTCCGTGATCATAGACGCCGATGCTATGTTCTCTGAGGACATCTTCGGGTACGCGGCTATCAGAAGGTATAGTCGAGCTATGCTCTTCCCTCTTTCCTTTTGGTTCGGAGTAAACCAACGGAGCGGTTGTAAGAGTTCGAGAACCTCGTCCTTTTTATTGTAGCTTCTGCGGATGTTATGTAATAAATAACACTACTTAATAACTTTTTGTATTTTGACTAGGGTCATTTTATTGAAAATATTTTACTCTTCATGTGGAATATGGGCCGTGCAAATGCCTATTCGTGTAAAAAACATATTTTGAGTCAGTAGTACATGGACATACGATGCAGAACTCGCAAAGCGTTGTTCTGAGAGAATATAAAGTCAAAAAGATTACCTAATAAAATTACATGAGTGGCTTTGCTTCGACTGTAAACAACTGTCTTAGCTAGTTCCATTCTAGCAAGCCTGGAAGAGCTGGCCTCTTACTCAAGGTAATAGTACCAGTACTAATGAAATCTTTCCGTAAAAAATTCTTCGTCGCCACTCCGCAAGTTTACACTGATCCTAACAATCCTACAAACAAACACTCCGACTCACGCACGCGAGCTTACGCTGTTTTCGTTATGTTTTGTGACTTGGTGTTGTCGTATTTAGTGTTTAGTTTAGACAGCACCTTCTGCTCAATAAACTCCTTATCTGTGATAGTTTCAGTATGTATTCATATAACCAGCTGAAATTATATAACTACTTGAAGCTTTAGACTAGACAGCTCGGTACAGTTTTGTGAGTAATGTGTAGTGTAGTTTCATATAATGTTGCTGTTTTTGCAAAACAGTACTCTCAATGGCATTTTAATTACGATGGACCTACCATTTCTACATAATACCAACTTAACAGCATCACCATGACCTCTTTGAAAAGTGGTCATACTATACTTGTCAGTGGTGAGTTTGGCATACACCCCAAAACCCTTAAAATCTCTTGATTTTCAAGCATTCATTGACAACTATAAATCAACCAATATTGTGCTAACATAACAATTTCAACCTTCCATATTCACAACTCCGCCGGTATAATCATGATCCATTGTAATTACAATGTCATTTAGTACACATAATTAATAAAAGTGTTGAGACCTACAATTATGTATTTCATAGTCGTAGTGGCGGCGGCAGCGGGGCAAACAGCGGCGCACGCGGCGCTGCCAGTCGCGAGAGCGGCAGCTCCACTCAGGAGCGTCCTTCGGAATTTAGCCGGTGGAGAGAGCGCCAATACTTCGGACCTCGCAGGTGGCTCGAATCTGCCCTGCGTGACACCTCCTGGGAAAAGGAAGGAGGTAAGCTATACCCTTGTTTACTTGCTGGTTATTATTAATTCATGACTGAGGTGATCACTAGACAACATTGTTTTACCACTTATCCCTATTGCGTGGTTGCAACATGTTGCAGAACACCCTCTTGAAGTTATATTCTTCATAGTAATAACTTGAATTTTTTATTCCGTAATATAAGTACTCTGTAAATTTTCTTAGGGTTAAGCTCACACAACTGCTCTTAATTTTTTTTATTTATAATTTAAATTATTGCATTACTTTGTGTCGAAGTATCCTTATTTGTCGTTATGTGTAAAATTATTAATGCTTGTTATTTGTTTGTTCTTGAATGAATATAACAAAAATGTTAATTGTTTAGGAGAAAACAAGAACAAGAAGGACTCTGCAATGGCGGCATCGCCACTCTGGGTTTCGGAGGAGCTGGAGTACTGGGACAGCAACATTCGGTTCACGCACATCGCTGCTACTTACAGCGAATTGGTTGCGATATCTACTCAGGGACAGCTACACCAGTGGCGCTGGGCTGACGCCCATCCGTATCAGCGCGCAGATGTAAGTCTCACAGTTGGCTTTTAAAAAGAATAACGCTTAAATAAAAAAAGATTATTATATTTACTTATCTTAAAACACTTTCAAACTCGATAATCTTTGTGTAATATGTAAATGTAAAACACCTTTGATACAACTGCCAAGTTAATAGTAGTTAATGTGCCTTTCAGTCTGCTGGAGCTGGTATCAGCTTCCACCCTCGCGCCAATTGGCTCGGACTGACCGTCGGGGAGCGTATTCTCAACATCAGCGCGGCCGGCATTCGGATCTCTGTGCTCACTGACTCCGGACGTGTGGCAACTTATCTTGACGAATCTATTGGTATGCAATCACTTATTAACTTCTAACACTTGTCTTTTATTGTCCAATGGCATGGCACAGGCATGGTAAACAAAGCTAAGGGACCTGATAAATAACATCAGGAATTGTACCATGGAACAGTTTCTGTGGTTTGTACCATCAGCAAGTAGTAGAATAAAAAAGTAGGTACATTACTTATTTTTAAGGTAGTTTGAAAATTGCATCTTTATAAAAGCGTCTATTGAAATAAACTTTATATTTACAGCGCATGCACCGGGCGCATCGCGTTTGGAGCACACTCTGCAGACATTCACGGAATTTGGCACTGACAAAGCCATATCTCTCCATGTGTGTTCTCTTTACACTGTGGCTAAGTTAGAATCTGGAGCTCTCTATTGGTGGTAAGTGGATTTATTACACTAGTTTACTAGTCTTACTGAACACTTGCCTAGACTTCTTGGGCCTTACAAAAAAAAATAAACGATAAACTGTGCTTAATAATGTGTGTTGTGTGTTAACGATAAACTGTGCTAATTGCATTCTCTTACCAATGTGTAATGGCAAACAGAGGCAGCATTTATTTTAGACATTGTTTAAAGTTTGGCACCATTTTGTAGTACGAGGGCTTGTAGCTTTTATATGAATAGCCTTATTCGTGAATAGATTCTTAAGTCTGTGACTTGTTGGATATGTTTAATTTGTCAAGTTGAATCATAATACTGCTGAAATGAATGGTAATTTCATTTCTATAATGGAAACGATAAGTAAAGTTCTGTGTTATAGGGGTGTCTTACCTCTCGGGCAGCGCGCTCGTCTATGGGAAAAGCACCGCGCTCGCTCCCGCAAGCAACGCGGCCATTCGTCGACCACACCTCAAGACTTGCAAGCGGGCCATAGCGTGACCATGAAGAATGCGCCTATGTACCAACCTGGTGCTGTTGGTAAGTTGACCTCTAATAGCAGATGAAAACAAACATTTATATAATTGAAGACTTGCATTAATTAATTTTTTATTCAGGGCTTCTAGTGAGTCTACACATTTCTTCATAATAATTTGACAAAGATTTGACCTTTGCTGTTCTGTTGCTTAAAATGTATTTATATGATCATGAAATTTTATATGTATGTATATGAATTTATGGATTCAAGTTATCAATAGTTTGCGCTTTATTTATAATAGTTACTTAACATACTTGTTCTTTTGAATACAACTTACAAATAACATACATGTTCTAGGTTTTAACATGTCGACTGGTGTGCCGAAAGTAGGAATACTTCAAAACGCGGCCTGGAATCTTTCGGACATGTGTCGCTTCAAGTTGCTGCCGCCTCCGCAACCTGACCGCTCCGTTTCTGACAAAGATAAGAGGGAATTACAAGTACGAAATTATCTCTATTAAATACACTATATTATTTTGTACTTTTAGTTTTTCTAAACCATGAGATTTTTGTGTTATAGAATCAGTCGCCGCTAACGGTGTCGTCAGTAAAAGCTTCTTCATCAAGCAGTAGCAACAAAGAAAGCAACAAGGATAGTAACAAGGACATGGCCGATCGTCTGGACATGCCTCCCCCACCGAGCCCGGCCTCTTCCACTTGCAGTGATACCAGCACTTCACACAGTAAGTTCAGTTTTGTTTTGTAAACCTTTGCAAAATTGTAGACCCACACGATAAAATTATAACATTTTATAATTTGCTTTAGTGGTTAACAATTCTAAATTTGTCCACAGAGCGAGCTAAACGTGTCACAGTTCGCGGCGAAGAAGGCTCGTCTAACGATGGACAGTCCAAGCGTGATGAAGAAGAATGGCCGCTCAAAGAAGTTGTCTTCCTAGAAGACGTGAAAAGCGTACCATTGGGACGAGTGCTGAAAGTAGATGGGGCTTACGCGGCTGTGCGATTCCCTACCATCGGGAAAGATGGCAAGGAAACTATGCCGTCAACTGCCGAAGACTGGACGCTACTGCTGCAAGATTGCAGGCTGGTGCGCAAGGATGATCTGATTACTGTGAAGTGGGGAGCAGGAGGGTCTGCTGGGCCCCGCGGTCCGGATTGCCTGCAACGCTCGCCGAGGAAGATCGGCTTACCTGCTGATGTGCAAGTCATTACTATCGCTGTGAGTACCGACGGACACATTACACCGTCTAATAACTGATAGGAATGTGCAACATTTTGTATGATATTCGCGAGTAGGTTGACAACACACACAAAAAGATGACATGATTAGGTACACATGAGTATCCCTCATAGGGAAATGTCTAATACATGGTTCATGGGGTTTGAAATATATTAACTTTTCAATATTCTATTGGTACCTTTCTATGTATGTTGTACTTCCAAAGACTTCAAAACTGAAGTAGACCTGCATCTCAAAATGTTGCTTGAACATCAATTTAAGATAGTAAAATATAATAGGTAACTTATTATGTATCGTTTTGAGTCTTACAACAAAAGGAGGTCCATTTCATAATTCGTTTTGATGTTTTCCAGGTGGACAGTCGTGGAGTCCATGCCGTGGTTCGCCGGGCGGGCGGCGCGCTCGCCTATGCCGTGTATGCAGTAGGCACGACCCGCGCGCTAACTGATAGCGTGTTCCCGACGGATAACACAGCGCTGCTCGGACACTCTAACGGATCTGCCATACATCTCGCTACTGCGGCTGAGGTTTGTACAATAATAACGATCATTTCAAACGGCAAATGGAAAATTCTTGTGGTTGTGAGTTTGTTACTCAAACATCCAAACTTTCACATTTATGATATTACTAGCGACCCGCCCGCGCGCCCCTGCTTCGCACGGGTGCACATATCATGCATTTACTATACATATAAAGCTTCCTCTTGAATCACTCTATCTATAAAAAAAACCGCATCAAAATCCGTAGCGTAGTTTTAAAGATTTAAGCATACAAAGGGAAGTAGGGACAGAGAAAGCGACTTTGTTTTATACTATGTAGTGATAGTGATGAAGTGAAGTGGGAAGGGTTGGGATATAATATAAATGTTATATGAGCATGAATGTTCTTTAGGGAAGTGAGCCTGTCGTGATAATGTTGGACGGCAACGGCGCTTTGTACCCGGTGTCGCGCGACTGCGTGGGAATGGTGCGCGAGCCGCCGCCGCTGAACCTGCCCCCGGTGCGCGCCATCACCGCGCATGCGCTGCCGCTGCAACCGCACGGCGCGCATCACTCGCAGCATACGGCGCTCAAGTCGCAGGTAATGCCAGGAACATGGGATTTATTCTAGTTATTTATTTAATGTTTTAGTTACAAGGTATATAATCAAAAGGTTAGTAATAATACATTTATTGACAAAAAAAAATGACAACTAATAGGCACCTACAATTATTTACAAAATGTACCAAATACATATGAAACAGTTGAGCTATCTGCAGACCGTTGCAAACGATCTATACATAGCTCAACTAATAATATTATTTTGTTGAAGCATCGTGACTTGCCTTGGCCCATGTGGAAGTCGCTAAATAGACTCCGCACTCAAGTGGGCCGCAGCAGAGAAAGCTTGTGTAAATGGGGGTTCAGGGATCCCACTCTAACGGGCTGTGACTGTGGTGCCCCAACTCAGACAATGCAGCACTTGCTAGTGTGCCCCTCGTGCCCAAACACCTGCATGAGGGAAGACCTCAATGCAGCCACAGGTGGCGCTGTTGAAGTGGTCACCTATTTAGTCAAAATTATATAGGGAAGCATCGACACAAAAAGAAGAAGAAGAACTAATAATAGATCAAAAGGTTGAATCATAAGTGTCACTTTGATACATCCTTAAACTAGGTGAATCTAGGTGACAGTTCCACAAGCCTAAAAGAACAGGCAACAAAATTAAGGCTTGGTTTTATATTGGCAAGCTACTGCCACAAAAAAAGTTAAAAACCAAACTATCGACACGAACACGACGATAGACGGCATCGATCGACGTCTCGGCTACCGTTTTGATTCGACCGATGTCGATTGATGTGGTAACACCCTGATATTTCTTCTATGAATTTCCATAACAATTAACCCCAGAATAATGTTATGCTTATTTTTCTGATCTACTACTATTCGTATTCTGTTGTCAGGTTGCGCTGATAATAATGGTGCCAGAACCCCAGCTTATGATGCCGCGCGTACTGCGCTGTGATCTTGAAGGTCTGCGTCAGCTGCTGCATCAGCTCGAATCCGACACAAGCAGTAAGTCCTGTTAAAGTTCAAATTTCATTTGTTAGTGAAACGGTAGTAGAAGCGGGAGGGTGTCACTCCGTCCGTACGACGGCCGGCACCTAAACCCCTGTAGTAAATAAGTACGCTGGCGCGAAAGGGACAGGTCGCGCGCTCTATAATTAGCCCTTCTTACGTCACGCACGTGTTAGACAGGGAGGCGAATATTTAGGCAATTATGGAAGTGGTCTGTAGTAGTCTGTGTAGGAAGTAAGGCAGGTATCGCTGTGCGAGCTGAATTGCACTTTATTAGGAGTGGAGTCAACCTTATGTATGAACTACTAATTATTTCTTCTGTGGAGAAAGTATTAGAGCTCTTTGTGAAGGGCTCGTCAGTGGAAGTACTACCACCATGCCTTTTTCTGCCGCCAAGCAGCGTTACTGTGTTTCGGTTGGAAGAGCATGGTTGCCAGTGAAATTACAGGCACATGAGGCCTCGATATGTATGTTTTAAGTTGATGGACTCAGGGAAGTGCATCGTAGGTTGCGTTCCTATCCTATCAGGTGAGCTCTCTGCTTTTTCCATCTTCCATTGAACTTTAAATCATACTATCAGTTCTATGGTAATTTTGGACGACAATCTAAGAATGATACATTTTGTTCGCAGAGCAACAGATATTGGCGATATTGCAAGAGCGTTGCGACGGTAACAGGAACATACTGCACGCGTGTGTGCACATGTGCGCGCCCACTTCCAACAAGGAGCCTGACGTAGGTTAGTATTCAAATACCTTCATTCTTCCACCTTTGAATATAGGTATCCTCACGGTTTGATAGCGCTGAACTCGTTTTTAGTAGAGAAAGGAGATTTTTGTTGTGCGCATATCCCCACCTCTTTGGGCTCAGCGCTATTAAACGTGCCAGTGTGTAATGCTATAAACAGGACAAGGCAATAACAACTTCCGACTATGTCGCATTTCTTTGAAAAGCCTAACAAGCTGTAAGTCGTTCCAAGTACCCCAAAGTCTGAGTTTTTATTTTCTTTTCTGTATTATCTGTTCTGTATATCTTTACGTCAAGCCTTGTTTCTATGGAGACTCTCAGCCTGCCCGCCTCTATCGGGCGTGCTTTCGAATCTCCATAAAAAAAAACTTGACTTTACGAAAAACTAAATACGATAAGCGAAAAACGAAACTTGAGAACTGTACCCCCCCCCCCATGGTACAGTTCATCTGAGCCTGATCGCGTAAACTATCTTGTTCAAAACATTAACTATTTTTAAGTAGTTTTTGGTTTTGTACAAATTTCTAAAATCGTAACGTTTTAGTTGACAACGCAGCGGCTCAAAATGCGGCGGCAGCAACCGCCGGCACCGGCCCGGCTAACGAAGAAACTGTCCCGACGCTATCGTGGCCGCCGGAGACTTTCGAAGCATCTGGAGATGAAGACAGTTTGATGGGGCTTACTAATAATGGGTATGTAATTAGGATTTCGTTTTTTTTACCAGGTTGCCTGTTTTAGTTGCACCTGTTACACAGATTTACATGAATTAGGATTCAATCAATGAAATTTCGTTTGAAAATGTAACTTGGTTTCTTTGCAGTGCCGGCGGCAACAGCGGTGGACCAGTAAGCGCCGACCCGGCGGAGCGTCGCGGAAATGCGTTGACAGCGCTGAAAGCGCTGTGTGACAGCATAGCTTTACAGCCATTCCTTATGCAACTGCTTACCGCCAAGTGAGTTAATTATTATAATAACATCTTCACTCACACCATGTTAATAGTGCCTCGCTTTTCTCCATTAAACGATTTCCAAAAAGGAGGAGGTTTTATGTACGTCTGTATATATTTTATATTTTCCCGACGGCGACGTTTCGGCTATGTTGCAATGCAAAAGCCGCGGTCGCGGGTGGACTCAATAAATACCTGTGTATAATAACTTCAATATAGGTTAGTCTATAAGTGTATTTCGATCACAGGGACGGAATGGGTCAGACCCCGCTGATGGCCGCAGTGGCCGAGCGTGCTTACCGCGCCGCGTTGGTGATTCTCGACGCGGTGCGCGCGTGCCCGGACGCCGACGACGCGCAGCGCGCGGCCGCCATCTTCCCGCCGAACGCACATCCCGACCACTCGCCGCTACTCGTGCTGTGCTGCAATGACACCTGCAGCTTCACTTGGACTGGCCAAGAGCATATTAATCAGGTATTTTTTTTTTCAGAATTTTACGTACAATCTTGGTCATGTAGGCCATCATAAAAATAATAGTATCACTGAAGCCTTACGAATAATACTAATAGGCATATAAAATTATTAAATTTTGAAATAAGTTGAACTTTTTTTAGAACCGATGGAAACTTCCATCGCGCGTTCTGGTGTTCGCGTTTTCGTCTATTTCCTTCTTTGGACTATGTGTAGTGACTATTGGCTTATATTTGCCTATTTTTCTGTTCCCGATGATTCACTCGAGCACAATTTGCAAGCCTTGCATAGAGCAAATAAAAACACGAATTCCGAATAACTCAATGTGAAGTGACACCATAAGAGTGTCATACTTCAGCAGCTGTATTCGAAGCAATATAAGAAAAAAATATATTTATCTTTATGTTTTAGGATATATTCGAGTGCAAAACTTGCGGACTTACTGGATCCCTTTGCTGCTGCACTGAATGTGCTAAGGTAACTACTTATATACATATAAATATTATTCATTTCAATTTCATATTCCTAATCTATTTGTGTTTATTTTTAGGTGTGCCATAAAGGTCACGATTGTAAACTGAAACGTACGTCTCCTACGGCGTACTGTGATTGCTGGGAAAAATGTCGTTGCAAGGCCTTGGTTGGTGGAAACTGGGCGGCGCGATGCGATTTACTCGCTAGACTTGCTAGAGACACGCAGCTAGCTACACACTTCAACTCCAGGTAAGACACCACATCAGTACATCTTCAAGTAATAACACCTGACAAGCTTACATATAGAAACATAAGCCTGATTCCATATTAGGATAGGCTCCTAGGGATCAGAAACTACAAACACCGGATCATGCAAACAAACAAATTAATCGAACTCGCACCTCATACGTTTCCGCGCTAATAGAGGCATCAACAAGTGATGTAATTACAACAGACTGCAAAGGTTTGTCCTATCTGGTAATTTTATTTATGTCCTCTGATTACATACTAAATCTTGTTAAAAAATTTGTTAGGTAGGTAAGGCTCTTATTAAAAAAAATTACTTGACTAGTGTTAAAAGGTTTATAGCACAATAAACGAAATAAATTAAATCACGCAATAATTATCATTTTGAATTTACAGGGGCGAGTCGATCCTTCTGTTCTTAGTGCAAACAGTTGGGAGGCAAGCTTTAGAGCAGCGGCAGTTCCGAGCCGGCGGCGGGCGCGGCCGCGGTCCTCGCAAGCAACCTGGCTCCGACGCGGAGGTCGACGCCCCCGACCATGACCTGGAACCGCCCAGGTTCGCAAGGAGAGCCTTGCTGCATTTGCTCGGTAAGGAAATCAATAAACACCCAAACAGATACATTGACCAGAACTACGCATTAGGATTCAGTGTTGGTATTGTGACCATCAGAGCAAAAGTTTCATTGACAGACTAGCCCTACTCCCTGTAGGGAGATCTCTCATTATCAAAGATAATTAAAGGCGACAATTTTTCTTTAGTAAGATTTACATAAACCAGTTAGTTTAGTTGGATATCTCAAGTGATATGTAGTATGTTGATTACAGCCCTTGGCCTATTGTCTATGAGTTTCAACTTAATTTCACACTAAATGTTTGGTCACCGGCTGACTGTGAGCTAGTGTTACGCACTTTCTGCTTTTGTCCACACATATTCAACTTACACAACTACAATCACGTTAACACGGAGGTTAACACTTACATTTATTGAGAACTAGCGACCCGCCCGCGCGCCCCTGCTTCGCACGTGTGCACATTGTTTTTCTACTATATCATGCATTATACGTATAAACCTTTCTCTTGAATCACTCTATATAAAAAAAACCGCATCAAAATCCGTTGAGTAGTTTTAAAGATTTAAGCATACATAGGGATGTAGGGACAGAGAAAGCGACATTGTTTTATACTATGTAGTGACGCAGCTTTACATCTAGCACAGCATTAACAATGTGTTATACCAAAAGCTTTATAACAGCAGTTTGTGTATTGTGCAGGAGTGTGGCCGGCTGTGGAAGCTGCAATGATGTGCGGAGCGTCCGGTGCGAGCGACACGGAGCGACCGGGCAGTCCCGCGCCGCACCAATCCGGCACTACTCTACTCGACAAGTTCACTCACGCGCTTGTTGTCAAGTGCACTAATGAGGTCAGTCACTAAACACTATTATAATACTTAAAATTTACTTTAATGAGATGGACAACTGGGGGATACTGAAAAATTATAGGCTGAATAGATCTACTGTGTTTTGGACAATCTTGATACAGCTTAATGTATAACGGCATCGCAGCACCTTCCTTAAAGCATATTTAAAGATATTCCAAGTTCAAGTTATATCTTAAGGCTCCGGCGACAGCGGCTCGCAATTTCGAGGTGCGATTATTTCATTTTATTTCATTTCGGGGAGGTTGTTTGAAAGAATAACTCTAAAGTGACACGCATAAATACTGTTCGAACACAAATAATACAATAATATAAGGGAAACATGCCTGAATCAGAAATCATTTTGGTATTAGTATGTTTGGTCTTATAAATAAATAGATCAGGTATGCTCTTTATGAAACAAGAAAAAGCAGCATCCATGTAGCATACTTTGTCTTTTACAGCATCAATATTTGTAAAACGAGTAAGATAATTGACGTTTTTCAGCAGATGCTGGACACTCTCCTACACACTTTGATCCGCGAACAACAAAACGACACGATCCCGGGACGCGCCGAGCGCGCCCGTGAAGTGGCCCGTCGGTTCGTGCGCTCCGTAGCTAGAATATTCATTATATTCAGCATTGAAATGGCTCCTGGCGCTGCCAAGAAGAAAGGGTTAGTAAAACAACGGTTTATGAAATGTATATGACCATTGATTTCTTCTTACTGAACATAGTTATGTGTTTGTGCTCAACCTTATTCATCGGTTTTGTTTCAGACCTCTATCGATCACGTCGTCGTTGGTCCGATGCCGGCGCGTTTTCGCCGCTCTAGTAGCACTATCAGTGGAAGAGTTGGTGGAGGCGGCCGATGCTTTGTTAGCGCCCGTTCGTCTCGGCGTAGTGCGTCCCACGGCACCCTTCCCGCTAGCCACCACTTACGTAGACCTAGTCAACGGAAGTGAGGACTTATTTGGTGTGGAGCCTCTTTCAACAGGACATTCACGATTGGCGCATTCTCGCAGGTATGTAAAAGTATATGGAGCTAGAAGCACTTAGTCGTGCCATTTCTTATTAATTTTAATTGCGTCTCTTTCGGCAAAGTTTCGTTGAATAAAGGGCACTGAAACATGGTGTAATGTTCATAATTGAGCAGACCTGCCCTAGGTTTTCCTTACTACTTCATCAAAACGTGCGCAAAATCAATCTACTGCTGAAAATAAGGAGTAAATTCCGATTAGTACTAGACCTAGAGTTGAGATAGAACCTTAGAGCCTAGAGATAGACAAAGAAGTGCGTGTACTAGCAATGTAATAGTTTGTTATATTGCTAACTATTTGTCTTTTTTTCCAGAGAGTCTAATCTAGTCGGCATTCGCAGCAACGCTGTCGGCGGCACATCAATGGGTAGCTCGACGCTAGTACCGGACCGCTCGTCCACGCCCGTCGCTACCGAGTACGCGGACGACGTGGCGGGCGAGGCTTTGGGCGGCGACGACGACGCCTCGGAAACTGACGAACCGAACCTGCCTGCGCCGGTGCCGCCTGCGGATCAGCAACATGATGACGCTATGCCTGACAGGTAAACAACGCCTTGTTTATTATATACCTATGACCTATGACGAATTTGAAAAATTGATCCTTGTAATTATACTGAGTAAAGACTTGATTTTGAGACATCTCTTCTAATAACATTAGATTACCACGGGAAATTGCGTTAAACAGTTTGACTGTTTTATTATAAGAATATTTATTATTTAAAGAATTGGTGCCTAACACCCGAATACTCAAATGCTACTTAGATTTGAGCACGTCCCAAGAGACGTGTTTTTGACAGATTTTCATTAAAAACTGTCAAAAAACCACGACTTGAGACATGCTCAAATCTGAGTTGCTTTTGAGTATTCAGCCGTAAATGTGTCAAATTGATTTTTCATAGACTAAACAATTTCTTGAGATGAACATTTGGCATATTGCAACAACTGTAGTCACACTTAACTCTGTGGTGTTTTATTTGGATATAGTGTAAACTAAAGGTATGTTTATTGGCGCAGAGGTCAGGAGCAGCATGTGGTTGTGGAGAACGGAGGCGAGCGAGCCGAGGGCGGAGAGAGCGAGAGTGAATTGGACTTGCTCGCTGAAGTCGAAACCGAGAGCGATTCCGATGACCAAGACAACGCTGAGTCGGCTCAGCGTAGCGTACAGACCGGTGCTACGCAAGGCTCCGATGCTGGTATGTAACTGTGTTCAGCAAAGTTAGCCACGACTATGGTCTGTGCAACGACAGGGGAACTGGTAACGCAAACAGATGATTGAGAATGAATGCATGAACTTCGTTTTCTTTATTTTTCCACGGGACTTAAGATAAAAGGCATTCAAATTACCTAGATGTACATGCAATTAGCCAGGAACAAATACGAGATAATACCAGTATTCTAAAATGGTTTAACTGCATCTATTGGAATAGGTGTTAATGGTGTTCACTGTGCAGGAATAGCATCGTTACTGCTTTACCCAGAGGACGAGAGCGGCGACTCGACGCAGCCGGAGGACGAAGACTCGGAGGCGGGCGAGACGGACGAGCAGGACGCCGAGGCGGACCCGCCCGTGCACGACGGCGAGCTGCCGGAGCGCCGCGCCGCGCCGCCGCCGCGCCCCAACCTCGCGCCGCACTCCATGCAGTGGGCTATCCGGTCAGTGGACGCACTCTCAGCACGACGGCACGACGTGACGGCGAGCTGCCGGAGCTATCTATTGTGTCTAGAAGAGCTGCAGTTTAATATTAATTGATCTTTAGTTATTCAACTCGTAGCTATACATGCATAGCGCTTGAAGTACATAAACCTCAATCGTGTGAAAGCAATAAAGGAGTGAGTAATACGCTACTTCAATGACTAGCATGCCTGGGGATCAAAGTCGCGAAGCTGCTTAAGTTATTTTTAATAACCCGAGTCTCCTATTCCAGCAGGTCTCGTGACACAGGTCGCGGCACCGCGGGCGGCACTAGCGGCGTGCGGCTCACCGGCAGCTCGTCGCTGGTGTTCATTGACCCCGCGTCGCTGCGCCGCTCGGCCGCCGCCGCAGCCGCCGCCGGCGCGCACGACCCCCACTCCACCTCCACCACGGCTGCCTGCCTTGCCAGGGCGTTCGGTAAGTCCTACTCATCAGTCATAAGCCTCCCTCATTTTTCTTCCACACATGTCAGTCATCATCACATGCAAAAAAAATGTACCTTTGCAAAAAAAAAAGTAACTACAGGTCATCCCATCAGAATTTTTCAGTCGAATGGAAAGTTCGTTAGTTCGGTGGAAGTGATATTGACGTTAATATTTTTTTATGATTGCAGGCATAGTGATCCGTCAGATCGCGGATCTCCTCTGGGAGTACGAGCGCGTGTCTCTCCCGCTGCCTCGCATGATGCCGCTCTCGTACCGCGAAGCGCTGCGCCTGCAGTGCTACCTCGAGCGACAGCTCAAGCCCACCTGGGACTGGCTCGTCACTGTCATGGACGCTACGGAAGCACAACTCAGGTATTCATATAACCTGTTAAAAACAACGGCTCCATATGGAATCTATTGGCAAGAATTTTATGTGTCTGGGACACAATAATTATACTCAAGTATGCTTGACATTTTCAAAAAAATTAATTTTTTTATGATGAAAGGCAATGGTTTCATATAGCTTGGAGCATAAGACCCTTTTTATTTTATGTATAAAACCTAGCATAAATAAGATCCAACCATATTTTATCAAAGGAAAAGATATATGTAGTTACTTTTGAGGTTTTTCAAATTACGCCACCCAATTACTACAAGTCTATCTCCACAATAATAATAATAGTATGCGTATCAGATTCGGCGCTTCCCTGACGTCGAACAACGCTAGTGCGACGACCGAAACGACTCGAGCCGCCGTCGTACCGGCCGCGCGTCGCACCACGTCTCTCACATCGCCGGCCACAAGGATCATCGGCTTCTCTGAGGCGCCACGGACTAGGGAACGTGAACAAGGTAAGACGTCGCTTTTATTTCCCAATTTATTTTATTATGATGATGATGTAGATGATGTACCTACTCTTTAACGTAATCCGTTAACGGCAAACCCTACTAGCTTCGGTCACGTGTTTTTTTATTATTACGTCAGCTGCGTCGCGGGCTTCAAAGTGCATTGGCGTCCTAGAACCGTCATGACGGTTCCATGGAACATGACTGAAACTGACTTTATCCATTGATCCACGGAACAGAGAATTTCTGTGGATAAAACCATTTTTAACGAATTTTGACGATTCTAAATGTCAAATTAAGCGATCGATAAGAACGGTACTTGCACTGCAGATTGGCCATCTGTTTTTCCTTATACAAGTAGCATTAAAAAAATATTGTTTCTTCTAGGTGTGGAGGCAGGGAGCGCGCGTCGAGAGTTCCTCGCGTATTGCCTGTCCCTTCTGCGCGCTCACAGCTCTGAGCACGCGGAGCAACTGCCCGTGTTGGACGTCGCAGCGTTGAAACACGTCGCATATGTGTTAGACGCTCTCGTGTACTACATGCGAGCTGCGCAGCCACAGCCGCATCATCATAATACTCTTTGGACAGCTGTAAGTGCTCACTGCATTATGTCTTGCATGTTAATTACCCACTTACGAACAAAAATGTTTACACAACTGGATTTAGCTGTAAACTTGGTCACTACTTACAGGCTGACAGAAACTGAAATCAATCTAACTAAATTGGTTCAAACCAAACAAAAAAAAATGTAGTGACAAGTGAAAAAAATTCTAGCAAACATGGTCCAATTCATTTGTTAATCAGGACGAGAACGAGAATGAAGAAGGCGATGAAGAAATGGTAGTGGGCGGTGCGACAGCCGCGACGGAATCTGACACAGAGGCCGAAGGCGGACGTGGAAGGGCTCATGCTTTCTTCCAACGCTCGGACTCTACCCTTTGTTTGGGATGCCCACCGCCAGACCCATTCAATAGTAAGTACTCTATTCTAAGATAAACCGGCACGAAAAGTGACGAAATGAGAGTGAAAGCTCACAAGTAATGTGTCATATGGAGGAGAGAACGCCATTTTACAACTCAAGAAGTTATAATAAGGTGGATAGTTATCCAATACCCTTCAGAATGAAACGTGAAGATGAGTACAGTCTGATATAAGTCATCCGACACTGCACCCCATTATACCCAGAACTACATTACTTATAATACAGAAAATATAGGGAAAAGACGGCTCAATGGCGGACGGCTTGTTATTTAGGCGAACGAAATAACAACAACATATCATGCCCTCTCGATCGATTCACAGTGTTAAACTTCAAATATTTCAAAGGCCACATGTTTTGGTTGATGTGTATCGGAGTGCACATGTTAGTTGTTATTTTACAGTGACGATGCAAGAGGCACTGCCTTTAGCTGACCAGCCGCAGTTACTGCAGCCGAACGCGCGTCGCGAGGAACTGTTCGGCATGCCGCGACAACCCGTCACAGTGCCCGCCTCGGGCGACGCCCCGCCCGGCGTCAACAACCCCTTGGAAGGTAATTCACTATTCATATAGCCATACCCTGAAGTGCGCTGGGTCCAATTTTGCAGGATTCAGTTGCTGAACAGTAATTTATAGGCTTGGTATTTGCATCAAAAGTTGGTTGATCTCTGAAGAGCGGCCAAGCAAACTTCACAAATTTAAGGGCTCTTTGGGCT
This sequence comes from Plemyria rubiginata, assembly GCA_963576535.1. Taxonomy (NCBI): domain Eukaryota; kingdom Metazoa; phylum Arthropoda; class Insecta; order Lepidoptera; family Geometridae; genus Plemyria; species Plemyria rubiginata. The sequence continues at coordinate 5,776,062 of OY754908.1, read as the reverse complement.
TGTCTAGGGAAGTACTACTACCATGTCTTATTTTTGCCTTCAAGCAGCGTTGTTGGGTTTCAATTCCAAGATTGTGTATGCCGGTGAAATTACATACGTATGCGGGAAGTGGGGTGTTGGGTACACGTACACACGGCATTGCGCACACAACCCACTTATACACACGTACACACGACAACCGCGCGAGCTCTAATTGATAGGTCGAGCGCACCCCGTCCCGCGTCCCGCATACCATCGGGAAGGTCGACGCAAGTTGATAGATATATGTCGTGTGACTTGCTGCAATCTTTATTATAGGTGATGGTTACCACTTAACATCAGATGGGCCAGCTGCCTGTTCCATCAACAAGTAGTATAAAAAGCAATTGCTAAATTCTATGATGAGAACTTCGTGCATTAATGTTTTTGTGTGCAGTGGTACCGCGGAGGCTTGGGCTGTCGACCCGCGGATCGGATCGAGGCTGGTCACCGCCCGCCAGACCCGCCTCCGCCCCACCGACGCACACGCACTCTTTGACTAGAGATGAGCCACAGGTAAGGCACACCATGAATAATTATAAATTATAACAAGCTAATTTAGATAGATAGATAATAAATAGATAGATAGATAGATAACTCTTTATTGTTCACCACACAGAAACATAGTACAGAGTAAAAGCATACATTTAAGGTAAAACAATGGGCGACCTTATCGCTGAGAGCGATCTCTTCCAGGCAACCTTGGAAGGATAAGAACTAATCAGAAATTGACGGCGGTGTAGTTACGGAATAAAGTTTAGATAACTATTCTTAATGCACTTTTATTTTTTCATTCTTATTCGTGAGTTGTACTTTTATTTTTTCATAGAAGATGATTAAAAGTGGCCACCTCGGGATCAACACTATTTTAAGGTTGTGTGACATACTTTGAATCCCTCGCTACACTCTGGAGAAACACTACTTCAAAATAGTGGATTGTTTACATAAGGAGCAATTCTGTGGTAAAAGATCCACTATTTAACCGTCAGATATCCAATGATACGATATAGAGTCAGGACCTATTACTATGTAGTACTTGTTATCATTATCGTTGTATTCTCAACTTTAAACGACTTGATGGTGTTTTTTAGGACTTATCATGCACCAAGGACACGTCCACAAAAATGGATATTGACACTGACGGCGAGTATTTATCCGATTCGGACTCCAATGAAGCTAGACAAATTCCAAGGAAGAAGCATCATAGGTGAGTCATTTATTATGTTACTGTAACTGAAGAAAACCTTGCGTGTTTTAATGACTTCTTTTTTTCTTTGCAATTCTATTTTCTTTTTGCACTCTTTTGTTTGTATTTATGTGAATGTTTCTTTACAGACATCCCCATGTTCTGTCAGTGGGCCCTAGCACTAGTTTAGTAGAAGCAAGCTCACAGCCTTCTGAATTCCACACTCTAGTCGACACGGCCTGTTCTATCATCGAAGCGCCACACCAACAAAGGAGCGCTTCACCTTTGCCTGGTAACATTACAAACTCTACTCTAACATATACTTACAAAAAAGGGTCTAGTTGGGATCTGTGGTGTGGAAAGTTCTTCTTAGATCTATGAATACCGAGTTCCGAGTGCTAGTAGTCTTTGTCATATCTTTTACAATAAAAGCTATTTACTTGTAAAGAATAGCCTCATTTTTGCGTTAATGTAATGAAGTAAATCTAATTAGGTACTAGCAAGTGTTATAACAATTGTAAAGTATTTTTTCTTGCAGGGCCAAGCACATCCAGCGCTATCGCTCCCGAGCCGCGGCCGTCGTCGCGCAGCCCCGGCAAGACCGTTATTGTACGTGCTGTAAGTCACTCCACTTATTTGGGGGACTTTTTCTTATCAAAATTATACCCACAGTCGATTGGTCCCTATTTACCCGGCTTTCCTTATGCACTTAAGGAACCTTTTGATTGGATGCATGCTATCTTACTAACCATTTTTGTTAATTTTCTGAGTTGCATTTTGATTGTATTTTGATATCAGGGTGAATTGCTAAGTGCGGCCGATCCTTTGGAATCTCAGGAGATATCCGCAAACGTTACGGTGGAGACATCTGGACTGCCTCCGACTCCGTTGTTACCGCCACTCAGCACGCCTGCTGCGCCGTAAGTATTACCTAATCTGCTCTTACGGGATACATATTTTGTAATGAGTGGTAAAAAGGTCTTCTTGTTTAGAAACAGATATTTTAAATCCAAAATGTTGATGCATAGTTATAGCTCTGCCTTCTGCGCCGTAGGCCGTGGGTTCGCTACCCACCAAGAACAAACATCTGTGTGATGAACATAGATGTTTGTTCTTCTGGGTGTTATTATTGTAATTATAAGTACGTATTTACAGAGTAAAAGTGTGTAATATATCAGCTATCTGGTTCCCATACTACAAGCTCTGGCTTAGTTTGGGATTAGTTGGAGAGTGGTGTGTAGAAAGTCCAGAAATATTTACTATTTATGTTTAAACTAATTTCGTGTGATGATCCGAATGATTATGAGTCAGCATAGGAGTCAGCCCCAAAATATATGTTTTTTTATGATTGTACAGTCGTGCCTGTCCATCGCTCGGCGCTTCCGTTTCCCACGATCTGCTACTCGGTCGCTGGCGCCTATCTCTGGATCTGTTCGGGCGGGTGTTCACCGAAGACGTAGGATTGGAGCCTGGCTCAGTAGTGGCCGAGCTCGGCGGCTTTCCCGTCAAAGAAGTCAAATTCAGGCGTGACATGGAGAAGCTTAGAAATTCGCAACAGAGGGATTTGACACTTCACAAGGTAAGCGTCTTATTTCTACAATATTATAGATGGAATGTTTCGCTGGTTTTAAATATTATCTGTAATCTTATAAAGTAGACTCAGAGCTTAGAGACGACTGACTTTGAAAATAGATCCGGTTTTATTTACAGGTACTAAATTTCTAACATTGAAAATAGTTAGAGATACTGATATATATTACCTGGGTCCCTAAAACCCTAAAATGTCTATAAAAATGTTTGTTCTCGTTTCAGATGGAACGCGATCGTGCCAAACTCCTGCAACAAACGTTCGCGGAACTAAACAGTGCGTTCTCGGGTCAGAATAGACGCGCTCACAGCGCCCAGCCGCCGCTTGTCGTCAACCGCGTCAAAGTCACATTCAGAGACGAACCCGGCGAAGGTAGCGGTGTAGCTCGCTCATTCTACACCAGTGTTGCAGAGGTGAGTTCAAAAAACACATCAATCAAATTCATCAAATGCCATGAAATCTTCGAAAATTTACGTAAAAAACCGGCATAAAATTGAATGCATATATTACATTCATTTTTATGCCGGTTTTTGTTTGTTTTTTTGGATCCATTCTGTCCTTTCATCCGAAGTAGCATATTTAAAATAATTATTTTACTACTTGTCGAGCCTCTAGTCCTGAAGGTTTGGCATAAAGCGGCTACACACGATCCTAAAATCACTGGCAATATCGGGACAGCGGTAGTGGGGATGAAATCGGCACTCTCTACACCTTAGAGCATTTATAACGGGAGATGCCAAGCGCTACTTTTAGTACTAAAATCTTTCTGCCGGTTTTCGCGGGAGGCGGGGTAGTACGGTACAGAACACATTTACATAATCACGCATACTAATGCAGAAAAATTAAGCGTGCCTATAAACGCACACGCAAGTAAAAGCTGTACACCAACACAAAAACAATAACACAATTAAAGAATGACTGTTGTTACACTTTTGTTTAGTTACACACTAACACAAAAAAGTAGTGATGGGTTGTAAAAAGACCGACAAAATGAATGATTTCAAATGAATGAAACCCCTGTTTCATGGTTCAAAATCATATACTTTTCGTTTTTTTAGCCAAGATTAACAAACGTGTACCTGTCTAGCCTAGTAGGTATTACTAAGTAAATAGATTGCTGGCACCGACTCCAAAAATATCAGTAATTGTATAATGTCATAATAATAAAATTATAAGATTTGTTGAAAAAATGGATACCTATTTGTAAGTAGATTGAAATATAAATCCATAATGCAATTATTTTTAACTTTTTAGTGTATTTTTCATAACAAATTGGATAGCAGTTTTGGAGTCGGTTTTTTTTTGTAAAAAATATTTTATTAAGAGTTTGTAGAGCGTAATCTCTGAAACTACTGAAACGGTTTTAAAAATTATTTTACAAATAGAAAGCTACACTGTTGTTGAGTAACTTTAAGCTATATTCTATTTTTGCAAGTAGTAAGTAATCTTTCAAGTAAGTAGTCTTTCATGAATGCATTTTTAGATAAATATTTTGTTTCTTTATTGGTATGATGTGTCCAGCAGTGGACTTACATAGGCTGATGATGATGATTGGTATGACGGGGTGAAAAAAATGAAGAGCAGTAGAAGAATAGCGGCTGTTAACAAATGCTCATAGCCCATGTCCCTCTCCAGCTAACATACTACAGCTATACAAAAATCACGTTTATACGATTTTGCGTTCAAAAAGTACAAAGAAAATAGCAATAAACCAACGACACAGCACAACTAAAATTTTAAGGGAGCTCCATGAAGCGACGTATTGAAGGCAGAATGACAGAGACAGTTTTTGTAGAGTCCAATACTGAACATCCTTTTTTTAAATCGGTTAAATATGGGTACAAAAAACACATCGCATTTTATTCTAATTTTACGTTCATTCCATCATTCATTCAATCGATTTCGCTCAACTAGTCCCCACACTACGCCTTCTACCAAGGAATATAAATTCACCGACACCTCCTACCAAGACGTTGGCGTCGTATTAAAACTGTCGTAACTGGTATTCCATTAAATATAAATTAAACGTAATTACAAAAACAATTGACTAAAATATCACTTACTTGTGATAGGAAATACCGTGTTCCCTAAAGTTTGATGTCTCTGATCTCCTTTTACACCGAAATACCGCACAATTCACCATTTTTACTGAGCACTACTTCGCGACACGAAACGACAACTAATGGCAGCGCGGTGATGAGTGAAGTAGTTTTATATAACGTGCATGGCCAAGTCGCGTCTTATGGCCGGCAGAGGGGTACGCCTTGCGTTAACATCTCCAGTTATAAATGCTCTAAGCTCTACACACGTCCCTGCCAGTCAGTACGAAACCGACCGTGCAACAGACTGCTCGTTGTTCCAAGATGCCGCCGACACTCACAAAACAGCAGAAAATAGGCATTGTTTTGGCACTTACTACGGTGCCCCCTAACCAGAGACGAAAAAGGAAGACCTGGGTTAAAAACTGGTTGATGAAAACGTATATAATATAACGTATATATACCTATCTAGTAAATAACTAGGCCTCTATATACTTTATACAAAATATAAAAATACTTTATATACGTTAAACAATTATAGCTGCAAGCACGTCGTATCGTCGCGGCACACAAGTGCAGACTGCGTAGAAATCAATCCTGATTTCGCTACACACGTACTGACAACGCTCCCTAGACGATAATTGTCCATAGATCGTGAGCTCGCTCGGAGCGATTTAGGGACGATAAAAATCGGGTAGGATTTGCCTACACACGAGGCGTTTTATGATACGATCTAGGGTCCTCCCCACCACTGTCCCGATATTGCCAGTGATTTTAGGGTCGTGTGTAGCCGCTCCTTCATATATATATATATATATTTTTGGCGTACAGTTATGTTTTCTTTTGTTTTTGGTACTGTTTCTTCTTTCGTTTTGTCTCTGTTTATAACTGTAATTTTGTATGTACGTATGTATTTATTTTCTTGTTGTGTATGTCAAATATATATATATATATATATATATATTGGTGGACTTTCCACACAGCACTATCTAGCCCCAAACTAAGCTTATGCTTGTGATATGGGAACCAGATAGCTGATATACTACTTATATACTTTTTTTTTTTTTTTGTAAATACATACGTATAATATTATATAACACCCAGACAGAGAACAAACATCTGTGTTCATCACACAAACGTTTGTTCACGGTGGGAATCGAACCCACGACCTACGGCGCAGAAGGCAGAGCTACCACCAACTGAGCTACGTAGGCTGTCAATGTATTTTCTTTCTTTCTTTCTTTCTTTCTTTCTTTCTTTCTTTCTTTCTTTCTTTCTTTCTTTCTTTCTTTCTTTCTTTCTTTCTTTCTTTCTTTCTTTATATAGGTCTTATTCTAATATAACGATCCATCAAATGCCAGGCCCTGCTAGCCAATGAGAAGTTGCCGCCGTTGGAGCCGACGACAGGCAATGGCGGTACCACTACCACCAGCAGCACCAACGGAACCGTCGGCGCCGGAGCCGGCGCTGCGCCAGCGAGTGGAACTAGCAGCAATACCGGCCCTCGGTCAGTATGCGTTTACCTATACCTAACTGTAATTATTTATTTATCTTCCCTCCCCCGCCATAGCATTGTTTCTTCATTGCAGAAGACTGCCACTCCTCTGAAGCAGATTTTTTTTACTGACTTCTAAAAAAGAAGATGAGATAAAAGTTTTTTTATTGAATTTCCCACAAATGACAGTGTGGGTTGAAGCTCTGCCTCCTAAACTAGCACTAGCTGTATGACAGGAGGCAGTTACTTCCCAATACACTTGCTTCCTTTGGGAGGCAACTTAATAGGTGAGCAAAACACGAAGTTTTTGTTCATGCTATGACCACTTTTACTTAAATTATTATTATGATTACAGTAGTGGGGCAGGACGCGCGAGGTCCAAAGACGCCACCCGACGAACGCCAGGCAGGCCCGCACCCAGACCGCCCACAGTCAGGGAACCTAGACGTGTGCTCAGCGTCGACGCTAGGCCTTATTCACCACAGGTAAGCTACCTATCCGTAGCCATGATGCCGTCCGAATAGAACCTCAAAATCAATAATGAAAACGGTCTTTATTCAGTACAATCACAGGGATCACTTTGAAATGTCTTATTTATTAGGCGAATCTACCTCTCCGTCACTTTCCGTGATATCGTAAGGAAACTTACCAGGGAATTTGTAGTAACCAATATGCTTACCATACAATGACGACTACAGCAAGCTCTCCTAAAATGGACACACTCAGCTTACTGAAAAAATAAGGGGAGGCTTATATACAGTAGTGGTCTTCTCTAGGCCAATTATGATAACTCTTTTGATGATCTATTAAAAATAGTAATATTACTAACTTTTTATACAATTTGTTGGTAGAACATGCACATCTGCTTGTTCTTTGCTTTTTGCCCTTTTGCTTGTTGCCCACGTGACGTTAAGTGGTAACCTAACCTACCTCGTAAGTCACGCACTATAGGAACGTGCCCTACAATACACTGTCCTGCGCCCTTAAACTTGAGGCATAGACATATTACATTATGCCTGTAATTACATTATTTTCTCTCGAAAAAAAATATCTTTATAATGTAGGACGTCTATATGGCTATGTGACCTTTATGAATGCTATTTCGAAGGCGGCGCCCGGCAATGAGGCTGCGGGCTTTAGCGGAGACAGGCCAGTGGGTCACAACGAACATCTCACGCTTCATCAGGCGCAACTAGGAGAAAGATTATACCCAAGGGTAAGTGCACTTCTTCTAAACATTCTATTACATGTCAAAATACTGCTCCCGAAAACCTCAGGGGGTAGTACCCATCAATATGAAAAGTTTTCAGGCAACCAACATTAGAAAAGCAAAAAATTAAAATTTGATTTGGGGTATTACAATGATACTAGTACGATTTAATGAGATGGTATGAACTTATTGACGACCTCAGTGGCGCAGTGGGCGAGAGTCCGCCTGCGACGCAAGAGGTTGCGGGTTCGATTCCCGCCTCGGAACAAATTTGTGTACGATCTGCAGAAATTTGTTCCGTTGGTCTGGGTGTTTATGTATAATAAAAAATATCTGTCTATGTAAGTATAATAATGTATTAAATATATCAGTTATCTAGTGCCCATAACACAAGCTTTGAGTAGCTTACTTTGGGGCTAGATGATGCTGTGTGGATTGTCCAGCATTATTTATTTATTTTATTTATTATTGATCATGGCTCCAGAGATTTCTCCACTGTTACTGTTATAGCGGGACCAATGGTCTATAGAAGCTTTAATTACAAAAGCAGCTACATATTTGAGCATGTGGAACATACCTGAACAAACAATAAATGAATTAAGATTTATGTTTTGGGAAATAAACCAGGTACACTCGCTCCACCCGACTTTTGCTGGCAAAATTACCGGCATGCTGTTGGAACTGACGCCAGCGCAGTTGCTGGTTCTGCTCGCGAGTGAAGATGCTCTGCGGCAGAAAGTTCGCGAGGCCATGGATCTCATTGTCATGCATCCTTCAGAAGCCATTCTTGGTGAGTTCATTTTATTTAATGTCCTAAAGTAATTGGATTTTGAGTCGTCAGCTAAATTGCCAGCCGCGGGGCATGCGACATGACTCTACCCGAAGCATGCGTGGTAAAAAGTAATATAAAAATAACCGCATCGAGCGCATCGAACCGATCAAACTAAACCACACGCATCAACGGACATGCACTTGGTACTTGGTGAGCGGACTGGTTTCCGCAAGTAGGCCACAAATGGGCCCTTTTTGCGTGTCGGGTGGTGGATGCTAGCTCAGCCACCCAATGTGCTCCACAACGGACATGCAGAACCGACCATCAACTGCGCGTATATGCGCCTCAAAGAGGCTTCCTTCGAGCATTTGGCACATGTATGACTTTTTTCGGTTCTAGGACATGTCAGTTTCCTTTACGGGGTGTTCCTTCACTAGGGAGGTTCTGCTTCAAAACACGCGATCCGTCATATGCCTCGCAAAGTGCGTATAGTGCCACCAACTTATCTGAGCCGGACTGAAGTTAGCATGGAGGATTCCCCAAACAACTAACTTCAGACCGGCTCAGATAAGTTGGTGGCACTGTACATAATTATGATGGCTCAAAACTCAACTGGATTGTTTGTGTAGATCTTTTTTTTTATATAACTAGCTGATGGAACAAGCAGATGGCCCACCTGATATTAAGAAGTAATCATCACCTATAACAACAAAGCATTGCTTGTAAGTCACGCACGATAGGAACATACTGATGTTAAGCCTCATGTGCCTGTAATTACACCGGCGACCACACTCTTCAAACCGGAACACGGGGTTGCTGCTTGGCGGCAGAAAAAGGCGTAGTGGTAGTACTTCCTCGGACGATACCCTACACAAAGAGCTCTACTACTCTTAGATCTGGACGTGTTCTCGCTGTCGGAGCGCGGCGGCGGCGTGGCGGGGGTGGCGGGTGGCGCGGGTGCGGCGGGCGGCGCGGGCACGTCGCTGGCGCCGCCGCCGGCCGCTGATGACGCGGCGCCGCTCTTCTACTCGCCCGGCAAGCGTGGCTACTACTCGCCGCGCCAGGGCCGCGCGACGCCTGACCGCATCAACGCCTTTAGGAACGTTGGCAGGTCGGTGTTTTATCCTATGCTACTGTATTTGATTATCATCTTCCTCTTCTAGTCTCTCCAGCCACCATAGTTTGTGCCATCAACCTCTATATAACTTACCATTTGACCGTTGCCTTTGTTTGCCATATGACCCCGGAATAAAAGGTGACAATAGTTTAATTCATGCATTCATTCATGATGTAGATAACTTATTTTATTTTAATTTATAGAATACTTTGCTTACTAAAAAACAAACTATATATATATAATCCAATCCTATCTTATATAGATTATATAGATAGGATTAGATTTAGGACAGTTTTAGACAGAATAGACTTACTCTCACAACACTAGTGTAATACTTTGGTCTCGTAACATCCAGACACCGACAACACTTACCTATTATGAAATATGTAGTACCTATAATAGAGATGCCGAGGCGAGTAGCTGTTGGCCCGCTATACAGGCTCGAAAGAGACCTAGTGTGGGCAACAGAACTAATCAAGGTAGGATACTGTAGGATAATGCTTTTGAATTCATAAACAACTACTATGTGTTAATTGTAAGTGATTTCATTTCATTGAAATATAATAACTATGTAAGTTATGTAACTACCTATGTTCTGTCTGTTTTAAAAATAAACTTTTTACTTTACTTTATTGTTTATCAGTTTATTTTATTGACATTGTTATAATTAAGCCTTCATTATATTCATTAAACCTGATCCACAAAACCGTTTTCTAATGTTGATTGGAAGCACTTGATTTGCAAACTAGATAACTCAGCATGCTCTTCTTAAATATTCAGAAAGTGGTAAAATTTTCGTTTTTCCCATTTCAGGATAATCGGCTTATGCTTGCTCCAGAACGAGTTGTGTCCCATGTTCCTGAACCGACATGTGCTCAAGTTCCTGCTAGGCAGGCCCATCCGGTTTCACGACCTAGCCTTCTTCGACCCCGTCGTGTACGAGAGCCTGCGCCAGCTGGTTGTCGACGCCGAGACCGGCGATTCGCACTCGCTCTTTGCAGCGCTTGATCTCAACTTTAGGTATGACATGCTGTGAAAACCAGCGCTGCTTACCATATATGGATGGTCAGCAGCATTTCACTGAGACGGGAACTGTTTGTCGCACTCGGCATAAGGAGGACTGCTCCTGTTCTGTTCGTCTTTTTCTTTCTAAGTTCTACTGTTAGTTATTAGCTAATAGCTTATTATTGACCGAGCGAGCGAAGCGTCTCAGTTTCCACATCGGCCAAAAATGCGTTTGTCCGGATGTCTGTCTGTCTGTCTGTTCTCCTCTACAGGTCGCATTTTTCAACCGATCTGGACGAAACTTGGTACACAGGTTATATGACTTATTAGAATTTTTTTGTCGTCGGGGATTTTTGATTGGAGGGGTACTTCCCCCAAAAAAAGGGCAAAAAGTGGGCTATTTGATATACTAGATATCTCCACCAAATGAGATCCGATTTCGATTATTCTTTTTTTATTTGAAAGGTAGTAAAGTTGGTCTCATAAAAGTTTGGCGAAGATCTGATAAGGATCTTCAGCATGATGAACAGGATAGCTCATCAAACAATCGATGGTTTTCAATTAAATTTGAGAGAAACACAAAAGACCTCATTCTACACAAGATGATGCAAAAAAATACAAAAAGATCAAAAAAATCACAAAACGGAAAATGCACTTGCACATTACATTCCTCAAATAGCTCACTTTTAGTATGCTCGCGAGGTCTACAGCTCCCAGAGCCAGTAGTCTAATATTAGTTATTAGCTTATATATTTTTGATCCTCTTAAATTTGTGTGAAAAATAAATCAATTTTCTTTCTTTCTTTCTGTGAAATTTCGCCTGCTGGCATACTTTGACTGATCATGTGTTCAGATTACACTTACTTGGATCGTCTAGGTCCAACCAGTCAACTATTATATGCAACTATTTTTCAATGCTATTCAAACATAATTTGTTAAAGCTCGTTTTTTGTGGGATTTGCTAATGTTTTTTTCTGATCAGTTTGGAAATGTGCGAGGAGGAAGGCGGCGGATGCGTGGAGCTGCTGAGCTGCGGCCGCGACCTGGAGGTGACGGCGCTCAACGTGTATGACTACGTGCGCAAGTACGCGCAGCATCGCATGATGCTGTCGCAGGAGAAGGCGCTGGAGGTACTACAACTTACCCGTAGGCTGGTTTTAGAGTCACGATGACCGTCGGCACTGACAGCCGAAACCCACAAACAGCACGGGGATGTTTGTATTATATGATATTAGCGACGCGCCCGCGCGCCCCTGCTTTGCACGAGTGCACATTGTTTTTCTACTATATCATGCATGTATTATACATATAAACTTTCCTCTTGAATCACTCTATCTATTAAAAAAACCGCATCAAAATCCGTTGCATAGTTTTAAAGATTTAAGCATACATAGGGACAGAGAAAGCGACTTTGTTTTATACTATGTAATGATGCTACAGTTGGAGTTCCAGGTGTGTGTGTGCGTGTGTGGAAACGCGCAGAAGTATCGGGGCAAATATGCAAATGCTAATTTAACTGTTGTGTTTCCAGTCGATGCGCATCGGCGTGTTAGACGTTCTGCCAGAGAGCGCGCTCGAGGGCCTCACTGCGGAAGACCTGAGGCTACTATTGAACGGCGTCGGTGACATCAACGTGACTGCGCTAGTCTCCTACACTAGCTTCAACGATGAGAGCGGCGAGCCTTCAGAGCGGCTCGCGCGCTTCAAGCGCTGGCTCTGGGCCATCGTTGATAAGATGACGCATCTCGAGAGACAGGACTTGGTGAGTCGACAGTCACTCGTCTACAACTCTGTCCATCTATTGCTGAACTACTGATGAAAAGTGTTGTACTCAATAGATTGTTTTTTGTTGATTTACTTCCCCATCCTTACTAGAATATTTATATCACTAAACACTTAAATTAATTATGTTGAACTTAATGTATTTATTTATTAAACTCATTTGAAATTAGGAGGAGGATTCTTTACTCGAGAACTAGTCGTTTTTATTACTGTTGGCTTTCCTATAAATGTATGCCTATGTTAACAGGTTTACTTCTGGACGGGCTCGCCTGCGCTGCCGGCTTCAGAGGAGGGCTTCCAGCCGATGCCGTCGGTCACAATCCGGCCGGCGGACGACGCGCATCTCCCCACCGCCAACACTTGCATCTCACGTCTCTACATCCCGCTCTACTCCTCGCGGCATGTACTCAAGCACAAGCTTCTACTCGCCATCAAAACTAAAAACTTCGGCTTTGTTTAAATCATCAACGCGATGCTTGATCTATAATATTCTTTGTAAGCCCAGCCATGTACGACTGCCACTGTGTCGTATCTGTATATGTATGCGAAACTATTGCGTTTGCCATAATTCACGTTAGATTTATCCAAAAGTACTTTTAGTATGCATCATTGTATATTTATAACTGTTTTAGACAAACGATTAGCATTTACATGACTGGGTGTACCTTTGACTGAATAGTAATATTCATTTACACTTTGATGGTATGTAACGACTTATTAATAAAATTATGCTGCACAAGTGCACATTCAGAATGCAAACTTTACGAATCTTACTCATAGACCGTTAGAAGTGAATCTACTTTCATCATCTTGTATCTTGTTGGACTTGTATCTGGGTTTGGACTCTAATAACTCTAAAGATGGGCCACCCATCTACTTTCATTATACTCAATAATAAGGTATTACAAAAATGATTAAAATGATGTAAAAATTATTGAGTATGTGCTGTATAGTAAATATTTAATTCTTTGTTCCTTCAAATAGGTTGAGGTTGTTTACGTTGATGATCTTATTCATAATTTTGTGCATTTGGTTTGCTTTCATCATCTATACTTTATTTATTTAATGCTCGATGACAAGCAGAGGCAGCGTAATAATACTTTGGACTGTTAATATTGCTTTGTTATATATATAGTAAAATTATATAAGACAGTTAGAGTATGGTGGTATATACTGGAACAGTTTGCAAAGTGAGCTTTGAAAACAGGCGCCAGCCTGATTCAAGCAATGGGTTATGTGATATCAAAGGAAGTATTTATAGCCTCATCTCTAAATCTAAGATTATAATATAGTTTCTTTTTATTAGAAGTACGATTCTTAAATAAACTACTCAAAATGCTTATTTCTTGTTTTATTTTACTTAACGCCTAGATAAGGTAGGTACAGTCGGCTACACATAACATCGACGCCATACATATACATTTACATATACATTTGTCTGAAAATGAAGCATTTCAGGAAAAAATTATGTTAAAAGTTTTTGGGAGTATTATTAGGTAAACCCAGTATATACAGGGTGGATTTATGAGGTAGGTACCATAACCGTGATAGTTTCATTCAGGAAAACTTTCTTAATAGGAGACCTACCATCACTGTCACTACATAGTATAAAACAGTCGCTTTCTCTGTCCCTATATCCCTGTCCCCATGTATGCTTAAATCTTTAAAACTACGCAACAGATTTTGATGTGGTTTTTTTTAATAGATAGAGTGATTCAAGAGGTTTATTATATGTATAATACATGCATGATAATGTGCATCCGTGCGAAGCAGGGGCGCGCGCGGGCGGTCGCTAGTAACTAATAATTTGTATTAACACTTAAGGGCCCGGCAACAGCGGCTCGCAGTTTCGAGGTGCGATTGGCTATTATTTTATTTCATTTCGGGGAGGTTGTTTGAAAGAATCACTATCCAGTGACACGCATAATAAGTACTATTATTGTGTTATTTGCGTTCGAACAGTATTTATGCGTGTCACTGTATAGTTATTCTTTCAAACAACCTCCCCGAAATTAAATAATAGCCAATCGCACCTCAAAACTGCGAGCCGTTGTCGCCGGGCCATTAATGATCCTGGGTTGCAGGCAAAGAAAAACTCAACTTATGAAAAATAAAACTTCCTGACATGTATTGGCAAGTAATCCTACCTACTAATATTATAAATGCGAAAGTTTGTTGGTATGGATGTTTGTACTCTTTTACGCCGGAACGGATCTGGATGAAACTTGGCGGAGAGATTGATTATAGGTAGTCTGGAATAACACATAGGCTACTTTTTATCCCGTGGGAATAGCGGGATTTAAAACTACGCGGGTGAAACCGCGGGGCGCTACTAGTAGGTAGGTATTATAAACGCGAAAGTTTGTAAGTATGGATGGATCTCGTAGTTTTACATTCTCTTTGGGATGGATGTTTGTTACTCTTTCACACCGGAACGGCTGAACGGATCTCGATGAAACTTGGCAGAGAGATGGATTGTAGTCTGGAATAACACATAGGCTACTTTTTATCCCGTGGCAACACCGGGATTTAAATCTGAGCGGGTGAAATCGCGGGGCGCAACTAGTAATACTATATTTTAGCTTGTTGCAAAAAGAACGCGCTGGAAAACAGTGCATGGGATGTGTTTGCGCCATGTTTGCGCATACAAAATATTCGCTCGCACCATCACACCCGCTCCCCCTCTTTCCGGCGTTCTATTTGCGTGACGCGCACTAAACTATCCACACAAGAACCGAATTGGCTTTCATGTCTCACTCTCAAGATGCTCCGGCAACGAGGTTAAAAACAATTTTTTTTTTAAATGGAATATACCTACCCAGTTTAGTACAGTCAAACGGGGTAACTTGTGCCAGCGGGTTACATGAGACTTTTGTAAAAAAACTTAGAGCATTTATAACTGGAGATGTTAACGCAAGGCGTACCCCTCTGCCGGCCATAAGACGCGACTTGGCCATGCACGTTATATAAAACTACTTCACTCATCACCGCGCGGCCATTAGTTGTCGTTTCGTGTCGCGAAGTAGTGCT
This sequence comes from Plemyria rubiginata, assembly GCA_963576535.1. Classification (NCBI taxonomy): domain Eukaryota; kingdom Metazoa; phylum Arthropoda; class Insecta; order Lepidoptera; family Geometridae; genus Plemyria; species Plemyria rubiginata. The sequence goes on along the minus strand of OY754908.1, from coordinate 5,760,820 downwards.
CAGTAAAAATGGTGAATTGTGCGGTATTTCGGTGTAAAAGGAGATCAGAGACATCAAACTTTAGGGAACACGGTATTTCCTATCACAAGTAAGTGATATTTTAGTCAATTGTTTTTGTAATTACGTTTAATTTATATTTAATGGAATACCAGTTACGACAGTTTTAATACGACGCCAACGTCTTGGTAGGAGGTGTCGGTGAATTTATATTCCTTGGTAGAAGGCGTAGTGTGGGGACTAGTTGAGCGAAATCGATTGAATGAATGATGGAATGAACGTAAAATTAGAATAAAATGCGATGTGTTTTTTGTACCCATATTTAACCGATTTAAAAAAAGGATGTTCAGTATTGGACTCTACAAAAACTGTCTCTGTCATTCTGCCTTCAATACGTCGCTTCATGGAGCTCCCTTAAAATTTTAGTTGTGCTGTGTCGTTGGTTTATTGCTATTTTCTTTGTACTTTTTGAACGCAGAATCGTATAAACGTGATTTTTGTATAGCTGTAGTATGTTAGCTGGAGAGGGACATGGGCTATGAGCATTTGTTAACAGCCGCTATTCTTCTACTGCTCTTCATTTTTTTCACCCCGTCATACCAATCATCATCATCAGCCTATGTAAGTCCACTGCTGGACACATCATACCAATAAAGAAACAAAATATTTATCTAAAAATGCATTCATGAAAGACTACTTACTTGAAAGATTACTTACTACTTGCGAAAATAGAATATAGCTTAAAGTTACTCAACAACAAAATCGTTTCAGTAGTTTCAGAGATTACGCTCTACAAACTCTTAATAAAATATTTTTTACAAAAAAAAAACCGACTCCAAAACTGCTATCCAATTTGTTATGAAAAATACACTAAAAAGTTAAAAATAATTGCATTATGGATTTATATTTCAATCTATGTTCTTACATATAGGTATCCATTTTTTCAACAAATCTTATAATTTTATTATTATGACATTATACAATTACTGATATTTTTGGAGTCAGTGCCAGCACTCTATTTACTTAGTAATACCTACTAGGCTAGACAGGTACACGTTTGTTAATCTTGGCTAAAAAAAGGAAAAGTATATGATTTTGAACCACCCTGTTTCATTCATATGAAATCATTCATTTTGTCGGTCTTTTTACAACCCATCACTACTTTTTTGTGTTAGTGTGTAACTAAACAAAAGTGTAACAACAGTCATTCTTTACTTGTGTTATTGTTTTTGTGTTGGTGTACAGCTTTTACTTGCGTGTGCGTTTATAGGGACGCTTAATTTTTCTGCATTAGTATGCGTGATTGTGTAAATGTGTTCTGTACCGTACTACCCCGCCTCCCGCGAAAACCGGCAGAAAGATTTTAGTACTAAAAGTAGCGCTTGGCATCTCCCGTTATAAATGCTCTAAGTAAAAAAATGATTTAAGACAACACTGCAGCACTGTGACCATTCATTCTTTGTCAGTCATTGTCAAATGTTTCATATTCTGCTAATTGAATGGTCACAGTGTTGACATAGACCAAAGATAAAAAATGTTTACAAACGTCTCCAGTAGGTAACCCCGCAGGCTCATGTTACCCCATTTCATGGTATGTATTTTAACGCAAATAAACATAATTAACTAAAACATATATTTATTTTAAAAAAATAGCACATTTCAAACATAGGTATTGCTTTAGAGTAGGTATTCTAAGAGCACACTTAATATCCTCTTAAGGCTCCGGCGACAGCGGCTCGCAATTTCGAGGTGCGATTTGCTATTATTTCATTTCGGGGAGGTTGTTTGAAAGAATAACTCTAAAGTGACACGCATAAATACTGTTGTAATAATACCAAAATGATTTCTGATTCGGGCATGTTTCCCTTATATTATTGTATTATTTGTGTTCGAACGGTATTTATGCGTGTCACTTTAGAGTTATTCTTTCAAACAACCTCCCCGAAATGAAATAATAGCCAATTGCACTTCGAAATTGCGAGCCGCTGTCGCCGGACCCTTAACGTCTAGGTGCAGTAGGTATATAATAAAATAGGTAGGTACCTACCTGTTTTTCAAAAATTATTATAGGTACAACATCAACACACAGGAAATTTATTCATACCAGTAATCAACAGCTGAAGATATAACTACTAGGTACCTATACTATATTATGATGAACGTTATTATTATTATATGTTATCTATAGATAACATGAGGTAAAAGTTGTTAATACTAAAGGAAAGCTTTACAGGTGATGATATACCTACTATAGCTAACAGTACCTAGGATACTAAGAGTAGGTTTTACAGCTGAAAATATACTTACTTTATATTAGATAACAATAGGTAAGTACTGATGGACCATTTTACATCTGAAGGTAACATATTACAAATCCCAGTAGCTAGGAGCCGTACGCACTGTCGACTTGTCGCCAGCGACTCAGTCCTTCGGCGACCAAAATTCAACGTTAAGTCGCCCGGGCGACCGACGATCCAGTGCGTAAACACCTATTTAAACTATGGTAAGTCACAGTTACCAGCGACCGAGTCGACAGCGCGCAATGACTGTTAGGGCGGGATTTACCATGTTACAGTTACACCGTTACACCTATATAGGTATACAAATATTTCTGTTCAACTGTAAGCATTAAAAGGGTAAACTGAACTAAATATAAAAACAATAGGTACCTAGCTAACAACTCATTTACTTGGTCTGAGGCTAACAAATTTTCACAGGAAACATTTCATTACAATTTTAAATATGAATTCACTCTAATTTGGAAACCATTTTTAATTCTGTTGACATTTTTCTATAAACTCCATAAAGTATAGTGATGTGACAAATGTGCAATAAACCACTAGTAAAGCTAGTACTCGGATATGTATTCCAACACATTTCAATCAGGGCCAAGAGTAAAAATCTGGTTATAACTGAAAAATTATTAGACCATAGTAGATAGGGCAAGCTATGGAAATACCATGAGTAAAATTGATAATGTAGACTCCTTGCACATACAATGCCAATAAAGTTGATCAGGAACATAGGCAAAATAAATAACTGAGACAGTATTTCAAAGTTTAGGCTGTAGTTAGCTGTTTCCTCAGTATTGGTTGGCTTAATAAGTTTCTTAGCTATTTTTTTTGACCCTACATTTGATGACTTTTGCAGCATAGCTTCGAAGGAACACAAAAAGTCTTCTTGCTCTTTTGAAAACTTTTCTTCTGAATTTTCCATCATCTTGTTCAATTTTTGTTTGACATCTTTTTTGTGTTTGTTTCTCTTTTTGATTTCTAGGTTTTTAGCATTAATTTGAGGTTGAAATTGTTGCTGTACATACTTAAGTCTGCAGTAACTTTTAAAATATTTTATACACATTGGTAGAAATATGATCAATAATATTATATGAATAGCAAGCAGTGTTAAATGAAAACATTTGTTTTCAAAAACTTCAACATCTAAGAACCTGTAATTAACGGTCCATGTGTGGTTAAATACTCTACCCAAATCAAAACTTGCCTTAATGTATGCAATGGGACTACTGATCAAAAATATGAGCCCTAATAAAACTTGTATCGACCCACAAACAAGTAACTGTTTAATGGTTTCCTTCAACCCCAGGTTCACTAAGTAAAACAGAAATAATGCAGGAGCATACAAGAGAATGTTCATTTTTACTGAAACTCCTAGACTATAAAATACACTTCCTAAGTACCATTTTGAATCTAAAAACAAGTTTAGTGATGTATACAAGAGAAGCACAGCAATAGGATCATTAAAAAGTCTAAGAACATAGATTGAATGAATTCTATAAGATGTTAGAATGGTTAATACAAGAACATAAGGTGGTATCTTCTTGCTCTGGTTATAGATCCTGAGAACAAGGCACAGTTGTAAAAGATAGATAACCACAAAAATATACTGGGCAAGTCTGATATTTTCACCCCGACTTGTTATAAAATACAGTATGGAATAAATATACACAAATCCGGCAGGATATACGAGAGGACCTGTATCACCTCGGAGCTCACTGTAATCAAATGTTCCATTTATAAATCCTTCACACTCTTGCATGTATGCTTTCCAGTCTATCTCGGTATACGGCACTCGTTCCACTACAAATAAGTTTATGAAAAGTTCCGCAACGATAATGAAGAACGCCACGAACGGGAGTTGCGCCGGGTTTGTTGCTAATCCTTTTATAAACGGCCAACTAAAGACCTTTTTGGAGTCGTGAAGAAAGTCTTGTATTTTATGGAGACTACCCATTTTTGACAGGTTTACCTTGGATTAAATATTTTTCGCAAAACGCCAATTTAAACCTTGGCTTGGGCTTTTACTGTGGAAATTGGATCGGTAGGTGTAAGTAGTACTGGTAGGTAGTAGTATTTCTTTCTTCTATTCTATTTTAGGATGAAGCCAAACCTCGCCCGTTTTGACCGCCCGCCCCGCCGGTCTTTTTTTTTTCGGTTTGAAGTTTGATTTGACTTGACAGTTGACGTGTTTCCTTGTCAATTTTGACGCCAGACAGTATCCAGTCCGTCAATGTAATATTTGTGTATCAAGTCGAAAGAAAAAAGAAAGAAAAGAAAGAAAACATATTTATTTCGTCCCACAAAACAAGTAGGGTAAAAAAGACAACAATATTTCAAACTATTACACCGTGGTACATACAAAGATACGAATACTGGAGAAATATTATGCTTTATTCAACTAAAGAATTAACGTAAAACATTTGCAATGAAAATATATGATTTAAAATGACAACGTCTCTTGTCAAACAACTAAACAGAAACTTCGTAGTTCTTACGAATGAAGTTCATATCACACTGCCAACTAGTGATAAAACTCTTAATAAAACTGGAACAGCTTCACGACTGCAACACAGGCACGGTAGATATCCCCTCAGATCTTATCAAGTACGACTTTCAATAAATACTAAAACGTTTATGGGGGAAGTAACGTCAGAGGTACGTCTAAACATTACATTTGGCGTATACCTACCCACATTGTGCAGTAGTTAATATTCTATACGTGACAGGTTGCAAGCCACAATTGCAAGCCCATCACCGCTAATAGAATACTATGTTACCAAATCATAGATAAATAATAATAGACACTTTATATTTGTCTTCGTAAATTGCTGATTCGGCCCAATGTGCACCGTTTGAAATGACTGAGAAAATCACACATTACTACTTAGAGCATTTATAACAGTTTTATTTTTGACAGAACAGTTTTTTTTTTGAGCATTTAGAGCAGTTATAAATGCTCTAAGCATTACTATTAGGCTTAGAAGAAGAATACTATAAATGATACTAATATAGGTATAAGATACTAATATAAGATACTAATGTTATACTTCATCCAAGCTATTCAAATTGAATGCTGGTTTCATAACGTTATCCTTGACCTGAATAAGTACCTCTGACAGGTAATTCTTTATCTTAGGCTGCTATTTATTTACAGCATGCAATAAAACAAAAAAATGAAGTTATTTATTGTGTTGACACCCATTCATACCAATAGGCAAGTAGGTAAGGTACCTACCTACTTATCTACATCTTCAACTTATCTACATCTTCTTCAAACAAATGAGCGCAAACCGCAGTAGGTATTTAGGTTGGTAAATACATAAATAGCCAGCTCAGTATTTTATGTTAGGTGATAGACTATATAAATAGTTAATTAGATTGAGATTAGATAGAATACAAGTAGGTATCTATATTGTACCTAACTATAAGTATCCCATACATTTTTTCAATTTACTGAATTTGTTAGAACCGTCAAAATGAAAAGTGTGGTCTCTAAAACAGTTTTTATTTTCACTATAATAGCTGGTGGTTTAGGGGCAGATGTGACCCGTAAGTTTGTACAAATTGAAATATGTATAGTAGGTAGGTACTGTGGTACTCGTAGGTAGGTGGTAGTGCCGAGTTTAGTTAAGAACAATGCATAGTAAACGTATATTATGTTGGAGAAATATCCTCTTTTGCCAGCGTCCATAGCTCGGAAATCCACGTGGTCTTTCTTGATTGAAATGTGGAATTGAGAGCCTTGGTGTAGGTAACCGTTCGAGCTGAGTGGAAGGAAAGCTCTTTATAAAATTACCCGCGATGTAACACCGAGGGCGATGAGGTGGTTGTTTCAGTCTAGTCATTGACTCGGTCCAAAGACGTGCTGTTAGAATCATTGATGATCCCATAATTATGCTCACAAGCGGTAAGTTTGAGGAGAGATTTCTCCTCTCTGTGTGTGTTCTACCGCTTGTATAATGGGTTGTGTTCTGAAGAATTGTTCGACATGATGCCCACAGCTTCATTTTACTATCGCACGTATCCCCTCCACTGTTTTCCAGCGTTCTTCTTATATGACGCGACCTTTACAAAGGCACCTATCAAATAAAGTAGGTATTACTAAGTAGCTTTGCACGGTTTGGGTGGGAATAGACAGCGTTGAGTATATTTGGACGGGGTTTTATTGTAACCATCATTTCATCTTTAATAATCAGCACTGCCTATTCAGTATACCTACTTCCAGTAGTATTAGGTAATAGTACCTACTACTACTGGAAGTAGGTATACCTACTTAGCCGTACCCTCCCTCTGACTTCGGAAGCTTTTCTACGGCGTGTATTGTATCAAATAAACAAGGTTTAATGTTTATTTCTGGATATTGCAGCAAATAATGAAGTGGAAAAAAGGCTCCTGGATTTTTTTGCAAAATGGCGTATCGGCGATACAGCCTTGCTACCGTTTTTCCCTCCTTCTTTGGAAGAACTATATAGCCCACCCATAAATGGAAGTTACTCAGGAAAAGGTGTAAAGTAAGAAGCACGTCTTGTACGCGTCATCAACGATCCTTTAAATATATAGTCGTTTTGCCCCTGACGTAGACCTCCCAATCCCCCTGATCAATCGAATCGAATTATTCATTTATTATCTACGCAGTAGATAAAATAATGTACCCACGTACTTTACCTGTTATCCAATCAGAAAACACATTTGTCTTCAGCTTTCTTTTGCAGCGCGATCACGGCTAAGACAAGGCACCGGTGTCATATGGTCAGGGCAAAGTATCTCCTATGTCATAAAGAATAAAGCCCAACATCAAGTTTTGATGTTTCACGGTTTGGGGCAAGGAATCTCCTATTGTCATAGTGCATAATGCCCCAGATGACATTTTCCAGGCTTTCCTATAGTTCAAGCCCGATGAGAGTTACAGGAATGAACCACTTTTCCGTGACCAAGCTCAACGTATCTGTTGAAGAGATGTTTGCGTCTGGGTCGCTTTTTGTTCCGATGCTGGGTGTTTCAACAGGTGATACTTATGTGCATAAAAAACAGTTACCACATTTTAAATGGATTAATTGATTGTTAATAAATAGTTGGATTATTTTCAGATAATTATAACGTGGAAGGCCGTGCATATTATGTTTATACCTTACACGGATCAGGAAAACTACGGTAAAACAGTTCTAATTAGGAATTCATTAATAAGAAATAGGCACGTAATAATAATTATAAAATTGTATAATATCCACACTTATGATTGTGTGATTTCAGAGGAATGTTTACAAACGTCAATCTTTTATTTACCTTAAGACTTGCAAGCAATGGAACCCTGGCGAATGTAAACGAATTCAATCTCAACTTTGCTATTGGTGACATTCAAGTAAGTATTAATGTCTAACTATTGTAGTTATGTCAATATAACAATTTTTTTACATTTTAAGAGTTGATAGAAATGCCGATTAAAATCAAACCATGTTATCCATACCTTAATGTTACTCCAAAATCATTTTGAACGCAATAAGTACTTAGGTATTCAACTTTTTAAATCGGACGTTCCATTCAAAAGATATTATAGGGGCACCGCACCGTAGCGCGGCAAAAGTGCGAGAAAATCTGTCTTATGTCCACCCATGAGAAGCTGGGACAGGCCATAGTCCTAAATAAGAAGGAAATGAAGATTTGTACAGTATACTTTCAGGTTGACTTGGAGAACGCTTCATGGCCAATAAACAAAGTATTGAACAAAGAAGGAGTAAATATAATCGAAGGCTATCATGAAGACATTGTGAATGCAACGGAAACAAACCTCGTTAGAAAATTAGACACCTACTTAACTACAGTATCGATTACGCAACTTATAAATACTATGCACCAGACTTTGTAAATACTTATAAACTTAGATCCATCCATTAAACTTATTTTAAATGATAAGCCTATTACTCAATAAACGAAGGTACCTAGCATGTACACGGTCACGATGTCAGTAATCAGAAGCAAGTCCAAAAATGTATACCTAAATGTCTGGACTTGCCTTTCTGACTACCACCTACTTAATTTTTGGATGGAATTCGGATCGCATCTCGAAATTTCAGTTCGGGGCGAACTCATGTTTCTCAGTAAGTGATTTATTGTAAATTTTATGAGAAATAAATATCTTAAACCATAACTACTAGTAATGTTAGCACAACATTTATTCTATTATCAATTTTTCAATAGATATAATTACTTATTTAATATAGTTGGCACCTGTGATTTTTAACGATAATGAAAATAAGCCTGAACGCTACAAGATTAAAATATAATTAAGTATGATTGATGCTATTATTTGCTATAAGTATCTACCTATTTAAAAGATAAATAAATTATCAAATAAATTGTGTATAAAAACTATCGAAAAGTGGTAGGTATAGGCTATTAGTGTATTTACTTTTGCACAAAGCTCATGAGTTTCTAAGAAATATTATGATGAAATTCGTAGTTTTGGGCTTTGTTGCCATTTTTGCAGTTGTATTGGCTAACGAAGACGCCCTTGTAAAAGTACTAAATAATGGTAAGGAATTATCTGTATTTTTTGTCTGTTTTTGAGGTGTTTTGAACTACGCTGATGCAATTTATTACAGTTACCCATAGCCTACCTTTTTTTCTTTTACAGAAGTTTTGTTTCACAATCAAGATCCATACTCCCTTGCAATTCGTATGGTGGATGTAGAGCAACAGCATAAAGATGACCATATAATTCTTGAAGAAATCCTTGGTCGTAGCCTAGTAGCTGAAGCGATTCATAATGCATTAGAAGATTTCAGGGATGTTGTCATAAACGGAAACGATTCCCTTCGTCCTTTGGATCCTTTGCATGTCGACTCGGCGGGGCCTTTTGAAATACAAATGACTGGGTAAAAACTCGCATCAATGTATTACAGGCTATATATTTAGGCTGTATATTTAGGCTTCCATTTACTGTTTCCAATGTTATTTGAATTAAATATATTTGTTTAAGTGCTCGTGCGCAAGCCACCATCAATAACATAAGAGCGGAAGGACTTCGCTGGTATGTGGTTGACTACGTCACTTTTAACGCTTTACGGCTGACTCTTGGAGCGCAAATCACTCTGCCTTGGTTGACTGTTACCGGTAATTATAAATATAGTTGCTTCATATTAATGTACCTTCATAACTGTAATTGTACAGCAGATATAAAACATAAGTATACCTACCTACCTATGTTACCTAAATAAAACAAAAACAGGTTGCTGAATCCTAGATAGATCGATTTCTTGCTCGCATACCAAATTTCATGAAAATCGTTGGAACTGTTTCTGAAATTCAGATTATAATAATATATACATACAAGAATTGGTCCTTTTTAGGTATATTATTTATTCGTAGATTAGATTAGATGTTTTATAAACTAAATTAATTGGCAGGTTCCTACGATGCTGAAGCGAGAGTAGCATTGCTGTTGACACATAAAGCTAGTGGAAATTTCAGGTAGTTCAGAAGTTTTTATTGTAACAATAACTATTAATATAGGGGATAGTGATGACTATTGAAGCCTATGTTTATTTTTAGAATGTTCATCAATCGTTTCGAGGTAGGCGTGGATGTGAGGCTGGGAACTAACTTGTTTGGAGGGCACTTGATTCTGCGAGAACTGGACATCAAACTAGATATTGCCGATACTTTTGTGAGTAACTATCTAATTATTTAAGAGGAAGGGATACTTGATACTTTTGAAAAATAGGTATTTCAATAAACACTTTCCAATCTTACTGCATGCCGCTGCCGCGCCCCAAGCAAGAAAAGGACAACTGCAGCGCACATAATTATTGATCAAAACAGCATTTCGTAATCGACTATTTACTCCCTCAAAAATTGTTCATTTAAGTACATAAACAAAATTTTCAGCACCCATTCTCTACTTTCAAATTTTTTTGTAAAGCTCAATTTTTTTTGGATGATTGTCATAAATTGTCTGAAAAAAAGGCAATATTTCTAGTTCTTGAAGACTCCTACTTCTTATGATAATTTTAGAATATGAAAAAAAACAAGACGTAGGAGCATGGTCATGGTAGTTAAAACATATTTTCTCTAGTGTTAATAACCAGAGAGGTAACAGTCGTTACGTAGTCGTAGTCGTTCTCTAACGTAGTCGACTGTTACCTGTCGAGAAAGAGCCGGTGTCCTCTTATGCTTTTGAATAAGGTCTTTTCATCAAGAATACTCACGGAACAGAGAAAACCCAGAATACTAATAGAGGATGCCCAACAATACCTACTGTACCTACCTATCTTAGATACAAGTTACTAATACTAAGTAAATAATATTTCAGATTCAAATTGATGGAATGACCGGATCATCCATCATCAACTCGGTCATCAGCTCTTTTGTGCAGAATCTGAGTCAAGATATTGTGCAAACTCACTTGGACGATATTAGTCGACTAATCAGCGAGGAAGTGTTTGATGCAGTTAATGATTTTCTTAAGGACTACACACTCAGCGATCTTACGGGATGATTTAAAATATGATTACGTACTACAGATTTTGAGACAAAGACCGTTATAATTTTATACATTGAGACAAAAAAGTCAGCTTTGTTTTTCTTTTATAAACTGCTTCTCTGCGTAAGAATTTGAAAATATCAGTGCTTATTGCCGTAATTTCTGCTACCATTACATCTACCATACATCTAACATTACACCATACATCTAACGTATGTAACGAATAGGCTCAAAAACTACTGGTCCGATTTCAAAAATTATTTCACCAAAAGAAACCACATTATCCTTGAAGGCTACATTTATTACTGGAAATAAATAGGGATTCCTACTAAAACATCAATAATGTAGCCCAAGGTGTAATAAAATTGGCCATAAGTTGTCTTTCATCGCATGCACTGCAGAAACTATTGGCGATAGAGCAAAAAATTAAATATCTAAATAAAAGTCAGCGCGACACTATTGTAGTTATGTTTCTTGTTATTCGTTGTTGTCTAACTATTGTAGTGTTTCTATGACTACTTTTCTACATTTTAAAAATTGATAGAAATGCCGACCAAGATCACCACGTTATATTTATCCAAATATATCATTTTGTAGGCAAGGCTGTTTCAATACCTGTAGATTATTTATTGATTTTTTAAATCTGACATTTCATTGTAAAGATATATTATAACTAGATTTAAAACTTTAGTTCGATTTAAAAAACGCGGGCGCTGGCCTCGTTCTCACTTAGCGCAGCGTGCAAATCGGTCGAGGGCCCCTAAGCGCGGGAGATGAGTGCACTCCCGCACTCTACCTAGTCTGAGTTTATCCAAAAATTTTGAAAAAAGTATTTCCAATTTTCCACCCATGCGAAGCTGGGACAGGCTGCTAGTCTATTATACCTAACTAATGTAATAAAACTGATCGTACATTTTTCTACATAAAACTACCTACCTACTTACCAACGTACCTGTTGAATTTATAGGTCGCGTAACGTAAAAAGAACGCTGAATGGAGGGGGTGTGTTGGCGCGATTGTTTTGTATGCGCAAACTAAAATAGTACATTGTAATACAAGGGGCTAAAGGGTAATAATTATCTATAATTATAATATTATTATTATAATTATTATAGCTCTAACTTGAAAGGTTAAAAAGAATTGATTCAATTGTCCTCGGTCTCCCCTACATCCCAACTTGACACTGGTAAAATTGTATGTCAAAATGACAGTCAGAGCAACAATAAAGGAGCAAAGAAGAAGAAGTGGCAACGCAAATAAAATTGATATAGGAAGGAATTCTTTGATTTTCATTGCGATGAATTAATTGGAATTAAACACGTTTTGCAAGATTTTGTTCACAATACCAGAGCTAAAATGGCTGGCAACTTTTGGCAAAGTTCACACCATCAGCAGTGGATATTGGACAAACAAGACCTCGTCAGAGACCGCCAACATGACCTTAATATTTTGACTGACGAAGAATACCAAAAAATATTTAACTTCTTTGCGAGCATAATACAAGTATTAGGAGAACAGCTAAAGCTCCGGCAGCAAGTGATCGCTACAGCAACTGTGTATTTCAAACGATTTTATGCTAGAAACTCCTTGAAATGCATAGACCCTTTACTTTTAGCTCCTACGTGCGTGTTTTTGGCATCTAAAGTTGAAGAATTTGGAGTGATATCAAACTCAAGACTTATAACTACGTGCCAAACTGTGATAAAGAATAAATTCAGCTATGCATATGGCCAGCAAGAGTTTCCTTACAGAACAAACCACATTCTGGAGTGTGAATTTTATCTACTAGAAAACTTGGACTGTTGTTTGATAGTGTACCAGCCATATAGACCATTACTGCTATTTGTACAAGATATAGGCCAAGATGACCAACTTCTCACTTATGCATGGAGAATTGTAAATGATTCATTGAGGACAGATGTTAGTTTACTTTTTCCTCCATACCAGGTATGAATAGTATTCCAAAAGTCCAAAGTACCTAGTTGTAGTACCTAGTGTTCCAAAAGTAATCATATCTTATAATTAATTAGGGGACATTTTCACACAGCACTAACACTAACTAGCCACAAGATAACAAAGGTTGCAACTACAATGGGACAGCAGTTCTCATTAACTTTTTAAATGAAGATACCTATAATTCCTTTCATGTTGTTTTGTCAAATTTGATAGGTATGTACCTAATGGATTATTATTTATTTCAGATAGCAATAAGTGCATTGCACATAGCATGTGTCATGCTTGGGAAAGAAAATCTCAAACCATGGTTTGCAGAACTTAATGTTGACATGGATAAGGTAATTTATCATGGATTTATTTGTTAAATTACAAACTTTATTAGCTTTTTAATAGTTAATATATTAGTATAGTAGTACTAGTATTGTTCACAATAAGACATAAAAATGATGATTTCTACAACAAACATTGAATGAGATAAATTCTCTTTGGGTAGTAGCAACACATAGGACCCTTCCATCACCACATGGAACTTCCACAGATGCATAGGACCCAGGTGTTATTGTGAAATGTCAGCATATTTATTAATTCAGATGATGAAGATAGATTATTTATTGGCCCCCAACATAAAATAAATCCGAATGACTTTCTAAATATTATACTAGTGACCCACCCCAGCTTCGCACGGGTGCAATGCTTACGTATTATGCATTAAACCTTTCTATTGAATCACTCTATCTGTTAAAAAAACCCCATCAAAATCAGTTGCATAGTTAAAAAATCTAAGCTTACACAGGGATGGACAGACAGTGGGAAGTGACTTTGTTTTATACTATGACTAGCGACCCGCCCGCGCGCCCCTGCTTAGCACGGGTGCACATATAATGCATAAATAAATAAATAATGCTGGACAATCCACACAGCATCATCTAGCCCCAAAGTAAGCTTCAAAGCTTGTGTTATGGATACTAGATGACTGATATATTTAATACATTATATACTTGCACAGATAGATATTTTTTTATTATACATAGAAAACACCCAGACCTACGGAACAAATTTCTGCAGATCATACACAAATTTGTTCCGAGGCGGGAATCGAACCCGCAACCTCTTGCGTCGCAGGCAGACTCTCGCCCGCTGCGCCACAGACGTCGTCAATGAGCATGTATTATACATATAAACCTTCCTCTTGAATCACTATCTATTAAAAAAACCACATCAAAATCCTTTGCGTAGTTTTAAAGATTTAAGCATACATAGGGATATAGGGACAGAAGCGACTTTGTTTTATACTATGTAGTGATGTGTATCTATGTTATTTAAAAAAAGAATTTTTTTTTATTGTTGTTTGACTTTCTACACTTCTTACTTATGTATTATTATTAGTTTGAAGCGTGTGTTCTTTTATGAATCTGTTTACTTTTCCTTTTTCTGTTAGATCACTTAATGTATTATATAGCTTCAATAGTGTAGGTATTTTATTACACTGTAACGAGGATCATATAAAAGAGTGATAGATACCAAGCCGAGTTTCTGTTCTTCTCGGTGTTGGTCGTGTAGAACTGGCACTAGAGTCACCTAGTTTTAAGACGGTTCAAGATGGTCCTTGTGATTTTATTGAATAAACATATTTTGACTTTGTATAAAATCGTTTTTGTTTTCAGATCCAAGAAATAGTGAGATCTATAATAAACATATATGAAATGTGGAAGAGTTATGATGAAAAGAAGGAAATTCAAGGTCTTTTGGGGAAAATGCCGAAACCAAAGCCAGCTCCACAAAGATAACCTTTAACATTGTTTTTATTGGATGAAAAAAATTGGGGACTTTCTTCACTACTGTTGCATCTTATGGTTACAACCTCTTTTAAATGGGTTTTAGATGAGACATTCATCTAACAAAACAAACCTAAAAAACTATAATTTACACTCGAAACTAGTTAACAACTGGGGTAGGTATATGTGCCATTGGCAATGTTTGGATGTACCTCTGACTAACCCCCTTAGACATCCTCAAAGAATCTTGAGTTAGTACTTGGTACTAAGAGATCTGAGGCGATATCTACCATGGAAATCAAAGTTGTGAAGCTGTTTCAGTTTTTTTAATACATACCTAAATCAATGTACATTTAATGTTGAACCACTTCTCAAGGATAGAATAGGATAAGCATAAACATTATTTCTTGATAAGGTTTTGAGATAATTTATTATTTCAAATACCTACATACTGAGATTTTTTTTAAGTCCTGCAATTACATCTACACACCAGTTTGATTGAACTCTGAAGATATTTTTTTCTAAAATTAAACTACATTATTTCTACATATGTACTGAACACACATTATTTACTTACCTCCTATTTAAACAGTGATGTGTGTAGTGTATGTCTTGACATCATAGACTAGAGAGACAATTATTTTAGTTTAGTGACTTGATCATGAGTGTTCTTAGCTGTGATTAAAGAAAATCTGATCACCTGCTTTTGTAGGGGGTTTACTTCAAGACTTTTTGGTTCAATTTTAAATTGTTAGTGTAATATATTGTTCTTTTATAAAGTTAAAATTATTAAACTACCTGAAAACTTGTTTAAAATCAATTAATTATGCAAGTTTTAATTTTTAATTAGGATTTCGAATTAAGAAGTCCGATGTTAAAAGACTGTTACTTTTAACTTGTGTATGTATGTGTAGGTAAGTGTTTAAAATAAAGTACTTTTATGTAATAATTTTTTTTAAAGAACCCCAGTACATATTGATATCTATCCCAAAATTTATCAGAACGCCTACGCGTGTTACAGGTGCACTGACGTCCAGTAGTATACTGCAACACAGAGACTACAAAGGTTTTGTTACAAAGCTGATAAGTCAACTAATTAACATAAAAAGTTAGTTACATACATTTTCATTATTATTTTTTAAGTGTGCCGTAAGGGTTGCTAGAACACACTGAATCTTTGTATGTATGGTAATCTTTATAACAATGCCAGTTCTCTTACTACGGTGAACGAAAACATCGAGAGGAAACCAGCTAGTATTCTAAAAGCAGCGATGGGCTTGCAACCTGTCACATGGAAAAATGTGGGTAGGTATTATGTAGTGATAGTGAGAGACGTCTCAAAAAATCTGGGTCGGAATTGGTTTCAAGAGATCTGAGAGGATGCCTACCGTGCCTGGGAATCAGTCCTTTTTTAGTATTTTTTAAAATTCTTATTTTGATATGGTCTATCTGAGTTTTGTATAATTTACCGTCTCGTTAGGCTTTTTTGTATGGATATTCGATAAGCGTCTCTATCGAGTGCTGAGAACTCACGAGTTTTCATAAAAAAAAGGCCGGACAATGCGATCGATGGTAAGAAAAACATAATTCAGACTTTGGGTACCTACTGTTCAAAAATAAATGGCGTTTAATCAAAGCAACCTTAGGCTCCTATTACACTGGATTTCTATGGTTAAGGCCCGTTAAGGGACTATAGGTACTAATACGTCAAAGCCCAGCTTGTAGCTCAACTGAGTTAAGCATTTGTTCATATTTTTTTTGTGACTCCTAATTAATAATAGGTTTTGAGAAAAAAGTGACGCCATTAAAATAAATAAATAATGCTGGACAATCCACACAGCACTATCTAGCCCCAAAGTACCCCAGATAACTGATATATTTAATACATTATATACTTACATAGATAGATATTTTTTATTATACATAGAAAACACCCAGACCATCGGAACAAATTTCTGCAAATCGTACACAAATTTGTTCCAAGGCGGGAATCGAACCCGCAACCTCTTGCATCGCAGGCAGGCTCTCGCCCGCTGCGCCACAGAGGTCGTCAAAGATAATTAAGAAGATTAGGTAAGCCTTGATGATCCAGAAGCAACGAATGCACCAAGCGACCGAATTAACGGTGCATTGTGTATGCACACAATCATAACAATATCGACTGCTCATATTCTATCACAAACATTCGATTCGTAGGGTGACCTTGCGTTTGGTAGAGTCCGGTATACGGATCCCGAACTCTACCAAACGATCACAAACGCTGCCTGCCATTACACTCGTAGCCGTAGGTATTATTATTTTGTTTGTGCTAGATGTCTAGGCAGACAACGTGACGGGTCAATACGCTCGATGTCGCTGTCTCGCACATACCTACTCAATTTTTTTTTGGAATGGACAAAATGCTGTTAGATGAACGATCAATACAAACTTCGTTTTATAGGGTAGGTGTTATGGATTAGACCTCTTGGAGGTGGGTAGCTCGATGCCCATAATGTAGGTACGATGCACTTTAAAAGTGCATGAGACATCATTCTAAGACCCCAGGAAATGTAATTGCAAAATGGTCACCCTGAGGTGTCGAATAGCATCCTCAGCACAGGTCAATAGAGTATAAAAGTGGCTATTGTTCTGTACATGTCACCAGTATATGCTGCGAGCTGAAGTCATCATGTCGTCGGCCAAGACCCTGCTTTGCGACCTGTGTGTCCTCCTGGTGTTTGGATTCGCGCTGGCTGAGGACATTCCTGTCAGGTACGGAACGAATTTGAGTTTTTGTAACGTTTTACCTGTAAGGTAGGTTGAGTATACAGGGTGTGGCGTAAAGAGTAGATAATCCTTTACCTACGTGTAGGGGGTATCATAACTGTTCAGAAAATTGAAATTTTGCCGGACAAATTATTTACGGTTTTCGAGTTAATGGAATTTTTAGAAATTTTAAAAATTTTTCACCCTTGTCCATTCTTTTAGAGGCCAAGATCACAAATGAAGCTATTTTCTCAATCTGTTTTTTTTATAGCATTCTTGGATAACTGCGCTATCAAATACCAATTGCCATTTGTGTGTCAAAGTAACAGTTTTTTTTTAGAAAAATTTTAAAATAAAAAAAATATTATTTGATATTTTTTCCAAAAGTTTGACCTCCTATGGAGCAAAAAAAAATACACTGTCGCCTGAGTGACCAACTATAGAAAAACTTGGCAACTTCAATGAGATTCCGAAATGGTATGCACTTGGTATTTCCAGCTTTTAATTTTAAAGAATATTCCTGTAAAGATTGACCAAGGCCTGTTTTCTGAACATGCTTTTTTCCACAAAATTAATTATTTTGATTCTTTGGATAGTCTTTTACCTACTTGTAGGGGATATAATAGCTATTCAGAAAAAAGAATAAAATTACCCAGCAAAAATTTCACGATTTTTGAGTTATTGAATATTTTAGAAATTTTAATATTTTTTTACCCTTTTAGATGCCAAGATCACAAATCAAGGTATTTTGTCAATCTGGTTTTTGGCACAAATGGCAATTGGTATTTGATAGCGCAGTTATCCAAGAATGCTATAAAAAACAAATTGAGAAAATAGCTTGATTTGTGATCTTGGCATCTAAAAGAATGGACAAGGGTGAAAAATTATTAAAATTTCGAAAAAGTAGATTAACTCGAAAACCGTAAATAATTTATTCGGCCAAATTTCAATTTTCTGAACAGTTATGATACCCCCTACACGTAGGTAAAGGATTATCCACTCTTTACGCCACACCCTGTATAAGGGTGAGTATACAAGACCTATCCTGTGAGTATCACTAAATGCCGTTATGTAAAATCCCAATCGATTAAGTTGTTGTCAATGGCATTACAAAGATTCAGCGAAAATAAAATTTTGATCGAAGCAACTTGTCACACTTAAAAATGGGACATTATATTTATCTAATTTTTATTCAGTGATTTTACCTATGTCTTCAAAAATGTTTAATTATTCGAGTGAGAAAGCGGCGCGCCAAATTCTGGGCTTTATTACTAAGGAGAAAATCTATTATACCTAGGTACTGTCGAGACAATTTCCTTTGTCATTTTGATGGATAACGTTGGTCAAATTTTCAAATAACTTTTAACACTTAAACAGCCTAGATGAGGGCACAAAAGGCAACTGCAGCTGCGGGGGCTTCCCATCCACCACTGCCACGCCCGGTGTCGAGCCCCTGATCGCGCAGAGCCCTGGCTTAGAGGTGAAATGCGACGATGATGGCAACAGCACATGCAAACAGCTTTGTATCGCGCTGGCTACCGCTGCCAAGGCAAAGGGACCTGATGTACTGTGCAATCGGCTGAAGGATGTTGAGGAATTAAAGGTAAACTCAACCGAAACTAAACCCAAAGATGAAAATAGCATGTAATAGTAATTTAACGTGTTTCTGATGACAGCAGTAGTCTTAGAGGGTGTTCTGTCAGTAGGTACACCATTAAGGGAATAATGGGCATCAGTTATGACGCATGAGAATAGAGCCTATGCTCAATTATCCCCTACCCACCCACAGGTCATGAATAAAAATCCAGCAGCATAAACCTACTTTTTCCTGACTTACTTATGACACCAAACAAGATTTCCCTGTCTTATACATATTAGAGACTACAAGTAGGTACCTACCGTAACATGGTATTTATTTTATTTTATTTTTATTTCTTAGGAAAACAAACAGTACGTAAAGTCTAATTAATAAGTTATAAAAAATACAGCTTCACGACTTTGATCCCCAGGTACGGTAGAAAAAAAAACAACTATTGACCACGTTTTCACATATCGAAACTAGAAGAAGCTAAGCTAAGCTAAGTATAAGGATATCTATTATGAGAAATGTTGCTTCATTCAGATTAGTGCCCCACAGTATTGGGGACATGAAGTAACAGTTGGAGGGAGAACGAAGAATAGACATTCGGTATAATTAGTTAATGAAAACTTCATCAGAAAGTCTTGGATTGATTTTGAATTTATTTTACAGTTATCCTACTAATATTATTCATCCCGTGGGAATACCGGGATTTAAAACTACGCGGGTGAAACCCGCTACTAGTCAACTATAGTTTGAAGTTCACGGGTATTTATCAGGTTTCTCTTTACTATTTATTTTACCGACGATTCGACTATGTTGCAATAGCCGTGGTCGCGGGCAGTCTGCAACGTAAAGTAAAATAGTAGGTAAAGGTAAAACGTGATAAGTACCCGTGCACCTAATACTTTAAATTATGTGTTATGATCGCGAAAGTTTAAAAAATACAGTTATCAACTGTAGAATAGGTAATCTTAATTTCAATTTCAGCTATCTGCCTTCTACAAGATCTGCGACAGACCATGGACGTACGCCGACATGACAGCAGACGAGCCACTTTGCTGTGACAACAACAAAGCGAAGATCTGCGCTTCCGTGGAGAAGGCAAACGCTACTGATATCGTCATTTAAACGTCAATAAAATTAAATAAGTATGTGAATATTGAATTTAATAAACGAGTGAATATATTTATTTAATCATTATACTTCTTGTTCATTAATACTTTAACAGGACGAAGTTACTGGAAACTTAAGTAATTTGACTAAATGAATAATCTTTTTCTAATACAATGCGTTATTTCTCGTCAAGTTACCACCTAAATTCATCGATGCAGTGCAACATGTATCACAGGAATTAGTTCTTAGAACTGCCTTTAGTTATGTAATAAAGAAAACAGTGAAACAAAATATAAACCTGTAAAGGTAGACACGGTAGGTACCTACTTTTTTGGTTTATTTAGAGGCGCATGTTATTACTAAATATCAAATTAGTTGATTTTTTAATGATGTGGTTAATAAATAAAAGATAGCGGAATAAAAATATCACCTAAGTTTATTTACAACTACTTCAAAATGTCTGAGGAAGATACATTATTCTACCACTTTACCAAATTCAAAGACGAAGTCACAAGTACTAAAGTATAATAGGTAGAACACGGCAAAACGTGGCAGGGACATTTCTAGGTAGGTCTATTCAGTTATAAGTTTTTATAACGATTGTTATGGATACAAGAGCATGTCTCAACTTTTTCATAAGTTAGACAAAAATACTTTCAATTAAGAATCTTTACAGAATGGAAAACATCGGAAGGAAGATTATGGTAAATTGAACAATAGGTCAACATCAGACCAAATTGAACTTGGATACATCAGATTATAATACAGTCCACTTTGGATTACTAAAAACATTGCAAAAACACAATAATTTAGCCCTTCAAAGTAGAAAAGCTCTATTAATTTTGAAACATTAAATATCGCAAAAATCGATACAGCTAGCCATCATTCCATAACAATACAATTCATTACATCACATCAAAATAGGTACCTTAAAGATATTTAGCTTCGCCTCGTGAGAACCTTGTGTTCAAGCCCTGCGCTTTCTTGATGATGGATTTCTTTTGTGCTTCATCGAAGCGGTTTACTTGCAGGTCCACGTCGCGGCTGAACGGGCGCCGTTCAGCTTTGCCATCATTGTCTTTTTCTTCCTTCTGAAAATAACATTTTTAATTAAATATTGTTTCCCTACTACACTGACAAGCGGTCACGTGGATAAGTTTAAATTAAAAAAAAAACTATGCCTGAACATAACATAGACAAAGTATATTACTTTGTATATGCTATCTTACTACTATTAAAAACGCAAAAGTTTGTAAGTATGGAGGATGTTTGTTAGGTACTCTTTCACGCTCCAGCATGAAAAATGTTATGTATGTTATTAGTTTCATCCATGGATGAAACTTGGCAGAGAGATAGATTATAGTCTGGATATAGCACACAGGCTACTTTTTATCCCGTGGGAATACCGGGATTAAAATCTGCGCGGGTGAAACCGCGGGGCTTAACTAGTTACCTATAAATCGTAGTGTTGGTGAAATAAACTATTTACCTTCTTCTTCTTTTTTATCTTCTTTTCATGTAGTTCCAATAGGCTTTCATCCCGCTTGTGTTTCTTCTTGTGCTTTCTGAAACATAGAGATTTAAGATTAAAACTACGTGTCTTTGTTATTGGGATGACGAACTCTGAAATACAAGCCTGAATACGGTTTGAATTCCACTTAGTCATTATTAAATTAAGAAGAAATTAAATTGTAATCGCTCATAAATTGCGCTCGGGGCATATGCCATTGAGAGCTTTTGGTTTTCTAATGAAGCTATGGTAGATAAACCTAATTGTGAAATGTGCGGTGTTAAAGAGTAGGTATGTCATCTATGAGGGAGGAGTTAGGGCAAACCATAAAATATATAAATTGTCTTGATAGAGGACTCTTTCAGAGCATATTAGAGTCACCTACCTCGAGTGAGGTTAACATGCTCTATCGGTATATGGGCTGGTAACAGAGAATATGTAGACATGGCAAGAGGTCTATTATTATGATAGCATGATGGAAGTGACATAGTCAGTTACCGACAAGTTCCTAAAAAAATAGATTAAAAAACTCTTACTTGACCGCCACTTCTTGTTCATCGTCTCTGTTGTTGATCAGACGGGATCTGGCGTCGCGCCTCATGGCTTCATCTGCATCTTCTACTTTAGGTATTCCTGCCGCTTTCTTGGCTTTGTCTTCTGGAGTGTCAGTCCAACTTGACCTAGAAAAAAAAGAAGTTTTCGTTTATATGAATATTTAGAGATCAAAATATACTATTACAACAAGGATTAAAATGTGTGATTACTTAAGGTTAAGAGTCCGGTGACAGCGGCTCGCAATTTCGAGGTGCGATTGGCTATTATTTCCTTTTATTTCATTTTGGGGAGGTTGTTTGAAATAATAACTCTAAAGAAACACGCATAAATACTGTTCGAACACAAATAATACAATAATATAAGGGAAATGTGCTTGAGTCAGAAATCATTTTGGTATTAGGTAAACGTAAGACCAAACATACTAATACCAAAATGATTTCTGATTCGGGCATGTTTCCCTTATATTATTGTATTATTTGTGTTCGAACAGTATTTATGCGTGTTTCTCTAGAGTTATTTTTTCAAACAACCTCCCCGAAATGAAATAAAATGAAATAATAGCCAATCGCACTTCGAAATTGCGAGCCACTGTCACCGGAGCCTTAAGGGAAATGCCTAGTTACCTGTCTGACATATCTGGACCAGCCTTCGCCCTGAAGCTCCTGGCTTCCAATCCTAAATACTTCGTCTTCCCTTCGGGCAGCTCAAGCATCCATTCCTCTCGATTCTTTATCTTACGACTCTCCAGCGAATGCCCATCTAACCTCCGAATCTTCATGTCCAAAGCTCTTTCTTCCAGGCGCTGGTGAGCCTCGGACCACTTGGATTCAGCGCCAGCTGGTAGAGGTCCTATACCATCATCATCTGAACTTTCGTATTCAATTACTTCACAGTCTTTTTCGGCTAAAACCTTACGTAAATTGTCAGGAATAGACGGTCCTAAAACAAAATTTAAAATAAATAAAAGTTTACATTTCTAAAGTTGTTTACTATATATACCTATTTTAAAAGTAATTGCTTACACATTAAATTGAGATAAAAGGTATGCTTGAGAAGGTTATAAAGAAAAAAAAAATTATAAACTACTTATTAAACTATTATTTTACTATGTCTAAATATATGGACATCAAAGCATAACACTACATCAGTGTTAAAATTAAATGTGAAAAAACTTACCTATGTTTTTAGGCTTCGATAGATATGGCGGTAGAGCTGGCCCTTCTCTATCCAGTAAGCTTTGTTTCTTGTCTAAATGCGGAGGCAACACTGGTCCACAGACATCAGTTTTTGACACAGCACCTGGTTTTCGGCTCAACTTATGTCGCAAATCCGACGCATCAAATTGCTCCTGGGTTTCATCGCCAGATGATATTTCTCCCTCTTCACTACTTTCTTTAGAAGCACTCTTCTGAGTAGAGCTCACTTCTGGCACAGGACTTTCCTTGAAAGTATCTTTTACATCAATATCAGTAGTGCTGGTGACCTCTACTGATGGATTACCTTCATCTGTATCTTTACTAGACTTGCTTTTCCTTTTGTGTTTCTTTTTATGCTTTTTCTTTTTTGTCTTCTGGAGTTCCTTTTCTAAGTTCAAAAGCTTCGCTCGTAGTCTTTCATCATCAGAGGAGTCTATTTCACTGGATTCTTCATCTGGTTTCTCCTTGACCACAGTGGGGATCATTTTGTAATATGAACCAACTTGTAGTTCCTCAGACTTATCAGATTCTTGTTCTTCTACTAATATTGGACTGTCACTCTTTCTTTTTGATGATGCACTTGGTGTTGGTCTATACACCTCGGATCGTTTCCCTCTATGATCAGGGGATTGGGACATTCTATCTTCAGATTGAGAATTTGGTGATTTTCTACTTCGTTTTAGAGCTTGTTGTATTTCTTCCTTGTCATCCCTTCTGAGTTCTGGAGACTTGTGAGACCTACCTCTTGGTTCGGGAGACTTCCGAGATCTCGATCTTGACTCAGGGGATCTTACTCTAGTTCTAGTTTCAGGAGATTTTTGGGTACTTGTTCTTAATTCAGGAGATTTTTGAGTCCTTGCTCTTTCAGGTGATTTATGAGACCTGGAAGTGGAATATCTTTTCTCTTTACTGGGGCTGGTGCAATGTCTGGACCTAGCATTTGAATCCCTATGCCTGTCAGGAGACCTTCTTCTAGGACTTCTATCTCTTGAATTCTTCCGTCTGTTTACAGGAGAGTTCCTGGAGCCTCTGTGTCTGTCTCTAGAGTACTTATCAAAATCATTTCTTTGTCTCCCAAAATCTCTATGAAATCTATCATTTTCAGATGGCCTACCTCTTCCTTTAAAACTACCATCTGTTTGTCTAGAGCTCTGCTCCTCTTTTGGTTTTGATTGACATTTGAATCTACCTGTTTCTGAATCACTGCTTGACTCATCCGAGAGCATTTTCAAAACCTATAAAAAAAAGGTATAACTTAAAAACAATAAAAAGATTACTACATTTACAAACTAATTTTATTAACACTGATAAATATGATAATAAATATATACATTAAAACATGCTTTGACAGTTAAAACATTTTTGCAATCTTTTTTGCACTATAACGGATAGATTTCAACATTCCAGCAGTCAGGATTCCCTTTAAAGATTGCCTCACACTAGACTGCCAGACAATGTCTTTAAGAATTTGTCTTATTACAATGGCACAGTCAATGTCATATGCAACAGCACGGAGCACATCTTCCATATCTTGTTGAAGACCACCATGATTCCAGAACTTTACTATTCTCTGCTGAGGTATCATCGGCAACTGCATTAGATGGTGTAACTTTGTTTCTGGATGTAAATCTTGATGGCAATATGACTCACTGGATGGGAAGTCCACATAAGCATGGAATTGCTGCAAGATAGGTTGATATAGCTCTCGGAAGCTTTGCAACTGGGGTTGCACAATATTCCTCACTTTATTTTTATTTTCTCCAAAAGTCATTCTAAAATCACCAGCATAGCTCAGATTTGATATAGCAAAGTAAAAGTCATATTCTGAGAATGTTTCAGGAAGGATTAGGAGAGCTGTGTGCACTGCAGAACGCAAGTTGGCCTGCAGTGCATTCTGTAATTGGGAACTATTTGTCTGTTTTATTATTTCGATGGGCTTGTGAAGTCGCCCTGAGAGATATAGGTTGTTCCAGTCTAATAAATCAGCAATCAAGTCTTTTTGGGATACAACACCATACTTTATCATAATATTCTCTTCTTTCATTTCCACAAGTGTGTTGAAATATACTTTAGCACCCCAGTTTTCTTGAAATCTTGCAACAAATCCTTTACCAAGGAACCTGAGAGCAGAATAGTGTGACGGATTTAAGCTCGTGTTAGCTCCGTGCCATCTGTATGAATTGTCAACACAGTAAATCAAGTCAATCATATTCTGTTTATTTTGGTTACCCATTTGTGGTTTTACGGCTGATCCGTACGCAAAACAAAACGTAAAGTTTTGAGGAAATTTTGACAATATCCTATAGTACAGTGGAGATACATCTTTAGCTACGCCTCCCAAAGCCTTTACAGCTGTCGATGCCATTGCAAAATAAAAATCTTCTGACCTGATGAGAAGGCTAGCAATCACGATGACAGTCCAAACGAATAGTGGAAATCCAAGCGGAAGCGGTTGCGACTGATTCAAGTCAGAAATACTTAATCACAGCACGGATCTAAGTTACACAAACAACCCAAACAACTGAGGTGATGAGCACAACGCAACGCAATTTGTTAGCGTTAGTCTTGTCTTGGATTTCTTGGGTGGGATCCTATTTTTTTAGCGGACTGAAACTGAGAAACAACACAACACATGGCAGTGTTGCCCAAAGAGTATCAATCACAGATTTATAAGTATAGTCCTAAAGGAATCAATAACTACGTAAGGTGCTGCCAATGAAAATATTTAGACGGCCGTGTACATGCGGTAAAAAAGCCGTGTTTTTATGGAAAATGACCAACATGGGCCATGTCACTACCTACTTAAAAAAGAGGAACAACGTTCGAAATATGGAACGTTTTTAATATTACAAGTTTTTGTGTATATAGTGCCATTCGGGAAATATTTGCTCTATTTGCTTGAAAAATAA
Source organism: Plemyria rubiginata (assembly GCA_963576535.1). Classification (NCBI taxonomy): domain Eukaryota; kingdom Metazoa; phylum Arthropoda; class Insecta; order Lepidoptera; family Geometridae; genus Plemyria; species Plemyria rubiginata. Next base: position 5,734,709 of record OY754908.1, on the reverse strand, counting down.
TTCAAATACTTTCATAGAACTTCTCCAATTTTTTTTATCGTCTTTCTTTTTTTGGTGCGTAGGTACATTGAGGTTTAGGTGGTGGGTTCTGCAATCAATTTTGCTGTTGTTAATTTTCGACATTAGAAGTGCCGGTTCCTCTCGAGTTCCTGTCTAACAACATTTGGGTGAGTGAGACAGCACTATTACTAGACAGCATTAGACGCGACGCGACGACGCGACAGTCTTTCGTGCATTGACCGTGGATCTCTTGAAAGCCGTAGAACACGGCAATTGCCTTAGCATTTGGCAGCACTGACACATGGATGGATTACGTTCTTCGTTTCGTCTAACAACATTTATAATTGTCTAACAACATTTGGGTGAGTGAGACAGCACTATTACTAGACAGCATTAGACGCGACGCGACGACGGTCTTTCGTGCATTGACCGTGGATCTCTTGAAAGCCGTAGAACACGGCAATTACCGTAGCATTTGGTAGCACTGACACATGGATGGACTTCGTTCTTCGTTTCGTTTTGTTTGTTGGAATTTGAATGTTCAGCACAAGGAGTATACAATACCACAGACGTAGAGATGCGTTTTGTTTAGCAGCCCCAGAGAGAGAGTGCCCCCAGCACAGACTAGTAGGAATGGTAGCGAATGCAAGGAATATTTCTAAGTATTTAATTTCCTTGAGTCAACGCATGGCCCCAGCCCAAAGACTGTGTTATAAGTACAAAGTCTTTGCCCCAGCCATGGCCAGCCCAACAGCAGCCCTAGCACACGTGACAAGTCAAAGTCGTTAATCCCGTCAATCAGTGTCAGTTTTCCTTGCAGCCAGCACAAGGAATTTGAATACAGCACGCAGAGAAGAAGAAGATTTGTTTTGTTTATATTTATTGGATTTGGATTGGTATTCTCAAATTTCACAAGGATTTAGATTGTCCGGATTTCAACAATTTATTTTCACTGATTTCTTTCAAGATACACCTAAACTGAGATTCCACTCTTCCATTGATTCGAGGGGACATACCTATATTTATTGTTTATGTTCCAGATTCAGAAGATTTTGTTTTGTAGGTAAGATACTTCTTCACTTGATCGATCATTTGGTAGAGGGATGATTTCGCACTCCACGTTGCGCTAACGCTACATTTTATTTTGCTATTATATATTCTTTCACTGCTGGGCGAGTTGCGTGTGTCAGTGACAAACGTTTCTCTTCTTCTCTCTTTCATCGTTAACATCTCTAATTTTTTTACAGACTTACCATTTATTAGGTATGGCGAGTGTTGATCGAATCGATTTTGAAATGGAGGTAGAAGTGGAGAGCGCGTCTTCGGGGCCGGCTGTAGATGCCCCGAATCCTGCCTCACCTGCCCCTGCAACTCCTGGTGGCACTAAAAGCGTAGTGGTTACGACGGCGACTTCGGGATCCGTGACGGTCTCGCTCCATCCCCTAGTTATCATGAATGTGTCTGAACACTGGACTCGTTTGCGGGCACAGGAAGGTTCCCCTCAAACAGGTAACTTGGTACTTGAGCAGACGGATTTCCACAACTAAGTGTCTGGTAGGCCCTTTTTGCATGATGGAGCTGCTTTTCTTGTCCTCCAGATAGGACAGTAGTTCACTTGCCCTTGCACACAGGCCAGATCCTCCTCCCAGGTGAACCTGGTGTTCGAAGGTATGCAGTATGGCACTTAACATGCACACTTTGAAGTGCTACTTGTATGCTGCATTCTTATGAACAATGTTGTTTATCTTTTTCTAGTGGTTGGAGCTTTAATTGGTAAACAAAAAGAAAGAAACATAGAAGTTATGAACTCATTTGAACTGGTATTCAGTGCTATTGGAGAAGACATCATAATTGATAGAGAATATTACAATCTGAAAGAAGAACAATGTAAGTATTTCAATGCTTTATTTTCAAAGCTAGAACTCATTTAAGTTTTAATTTTGAAGTTATATCCAGCTAGTTATTTTGCAAAAAAACACTTAAATTATTGACTAGGATCGGCAATGTTCTGACTTGTCATTGTCTTGTATTGAGTACATCCATACTTCAGAGGGCATGTCATTGTTAAAGATATTTTAATTCTCAGAATAGTCTGCTTACATACAGAATGTTAATCTGGCTCACACTTATTGCTCTGATTGAAATCTTTTTACCATGAAAACTTGTTGCAGTCAAACAAGTGTTCTCTGATATGGATTTCTTGGGTTGGTACACAACTGGAGAATCTCCCACTGAACGTGACATTGCTGTGCACAGACAAATCTGTGACATCAATGAGTGCCCTGTGATGCTGATGTTGAACCCAGCTGGCCGCAATGGGGAGGTAACAAGTAACAATTACTACACACCTAATCCTAAATTTTTGAGAATTTTATGTATTATAGGATTGGAAAAGAATTCTCCAAATTAAAACAGGTTGCAGTTGCCTGAGGGAGGCTATATATAAGGTATATAAGGTTTAAGATGTGAGACTCCTCTATTGAAGCCATACTTTATTCATTGGGAGCTGTCCACCCATCCTGCATATTGTAAAATGAGGTCCAATTATTTATCTGAAAAAAAAATATTATTAATACTAAAGAGGGCACTTGGGCTTGGTCCATATAATATATGGGCTGGTAGCAGAAAATTGTAGACATGGCAAAAGGTATATTATTATAATTAAAATTATTATTATAATGAAGTTCCTAAAAAAATAGATAAAATAAGAAGGCACTTAGACTTATTCACCCTTTTCGGGTATCACAATATTAACATCTGATTTTATGAATATTGTCTTACAGCAATTACCTGTGGTTCTGTACGAGTCAGTAATAGATGTGGTGAATGGACGCGCCACAATGCTGCTAGCGCCGCTAACATACACCCTGGCGGCAGAAGAGGCGGAGAGGATCGGTGTTGATCATGTTGCAAGAGTGTCCTCGGGAGAAGCTGCTCTAAACAGTTTGGGTATGTTAGACTAGTGGAATCTTTGTGAAGGGCTCGTCCGGGGAAATACTACCACCACGTCTTTTTCTGCTGCCAAGCAGTGTTGCTGTGTTTCGGTTTGAAGAGCATGGTTGCCGTTGTAATTACAAACACATGAGGCTTAACATCTGTATGCCTGAAGTTATTAACGCAAGGCGATGCATCGTAGAGGACTTTTTTATCCGACTTATGAGGCAATGCTTTGGTGATGGTTACTTGGTTACACTTAACATCAGGTGAGCCATCTGCTTGTTCAGCTATTTACCACAAATAGGGTAAAGGCCTCCTCCAACAGCTGCTTGTATAGTTGCTTGATAGTTTAATTTTTGAATAAAAACAAAAATAAAACTTTTTGTACATGATCAGTGATTACTGTAATTTGGGTATACATACATCATGTATTCTTGGTATGTGCCAAATGTAATGTTTGGACGTACCTCTGACTGCCCCCTTAGAATTTCTTTCAAAGAATCTTGTGTTAGTACTTGTTACTAAGAGATCCGAGGGGATATCTACCGTGCCTGGGGATCAAAGTCGTGAAGCTGTTTCAGTTTCGTATTCTTTAGTTTGTTTATCTATCTAACTTTTATTTCTGACTCTCAAATGCCGTCAGTAGATTGCCTATGATATGACGACCTCAGTTGCGCAGCGTTCGATTCCCGCCTCGGAACTGTGTACGATCTGCAGAAATTTGTTTCATTGGTCTGGGGGTTTTCTTTGTATAATAAAAAATATCTAGGTATCTATGTAAGTATATAACGTCTTAAATATATCAGTTATCTAGTACCCATGACACAAGCTTTGAGTAGCTTACTTTGGGGCTAGATGGTGCTGTGTGGATTGTCCAGCATTATCACTACATAATATAAAACAAAGTCGCTTTCTCTATCCCTATATCTCTATGTCCCTATGTATGCTTAAATCTTGAAACTACGCAACGGATTTTGATGCGGTTTTTTTAATAGATAGAGTGATTCAAGAGGAAGATTTATATGTATAATACATGCATGATATGTGCACCCGTGCGAAGCAGGGGCGCGCGGGCGGGTCGCTAGTTTATGATATTTTGTTCCAGTGGCGGAGCACCTGACAGCTCAGCGGTCCGCCATCAAGATGCTGGTGTCGCGAGTGCGCGCCGTGCTGGCGACAGTTCGCGCCATCCGCGACGGGAATCTGCCCCCGCGCCCCGCACTGCTGAGGGAAGCGCGCGCTCTCTCCAACAGGCTGCCGCTGCTCACTTCACAGCAGTTCCGCACACACTTCTATAACGTGAGTATTTTGCCTCAACCTGGGGCATTGTTCTCTATGACACAGGACATTTCTTGCCCCAAACCGTGTAACGTCAAAACGTGATCTTAAGCTTTATTCTTTTTGACATCCTACTAATATTACAAAAGCGAAAGTTTGTAAGTATGGATGGATGGATGTTTGTTACTTTATAACTCCAGAATGGCTGAACGGATCTCGGTAAAAATTGGCACAGAGGTATATCTGTGTCTGGAATAACACATAGGCTACTTTTTATCCCGTGGGAATACCGGGATTTAAAACTAAGCGGGTGAAACCGCGGGGCGCTACTAGTAGGAGATATTTTGCCTTAACCGTGTGATGTCACAACGTTATCTAAACGCAAACGCGATTGGATCGGTCATAGTGAATAACGCCTTTGGGCTAAGATTTATACAGCAATAACCCGGACTTACGCGATAGGTGGGCCGTGTAAGTCGTATGTATACGCGTTAGTCGGGGCAACCCCGAACCCCGATTAACGCGAATTGTCTTTTCTTGTAGATTCAAATGACGATGTTTTTCTTTTGGATGGCATAATTATCAATAGGTTATCAATAAAAAGAACTGCGTACGTTAAAAAGTCCAGTAGTTTCGGAGCCTATTCAATATACAAACAATCAATCTTTCCTCTTTGTAATCCTATCCTACTAATATTATAAATGCGAAAGTTTGTAAGTATGGATGGATGTTTGTTACTCTATCTATTACTTCAGAACGGTTGAACGGATCTTGGTGAAAATTGGCACAGAGATATACCTATTATAGTTTGGAATAACACTTTTTATCCCGTGGGAATACCGGGATTTTTACCGCGGGGCGCTACTAGTATAAGTATAGATTTGTATATTGTTTCAGCAATGCAACGACGTAGCCCTTATGACTTATCTCGGTACGATCACAAAGGGTTGCAACGCTATCCACCAACTAGTGAACCGGTTTAACGTGCTCTACGACAGACAGGGAATGGGCCGTCGCATGCGAGGCCTTTTCTTTTAGGGTAACTAACTAGGTAGAGTTAAGTAATTTGTAACATTGTATGTGGATGCTGACGATGTGATCCTGGTTTCAATAAGTCGTTACTTACCCTTTCCTTTCTTTATACCTCGTATTTTACTTCTAGACTCCGAGTACATAAGTCCAGTCAATAAAGCAGTTATAACATGCCTGATCAGGCACATAATCATCAGTTTTTCCGGATCGTGCAGCGCAAAAAACGGTTCGATATTCGGAAAAAGTGTATTAAATAAAAGTTGTGATCATTTTATGTGCCTTCATTTGGAGGAATTACTTAGGGGCCTGCTCACTCACTCTACATCCCCTTTTTGGCCATTCGTTGACTGGACTTGATTGAATTAGCATTGTGTAATGGATTCTTACTTAATAATCATGTCTTACATAATGTCTACTACGCTGACAAGTAAGATATTAAGTTGTAGTTGCTGTCAGATTAGATTAAGTAACGACTTTGATACTGGTGTAATGTAACAGGACTATAGAGGGCATACTTGTCTTAATAGTTTACCTATTATACATAGAACTAGTGAGTCGCCCCAAATGAGGTCTCGCGATAACAGCGGCATTAAACAGCTGACATTCTGATTTTATATCTGGTAGAAAAAATACAGAAGACCAGCTTAGTTTTTTGAAAATGTATAAGTCATCCCAGTCATACTGCAAAAAATACTATTCATCATATATTATTCAATTATGATCTGTATCTCTGAGAAATTAATAATGTTATCCGATAAAAATGTTTGAAAAAGGTTTTTTTTAATAAAACAAGAATTAAATCGACGCAATAATTTTATTTCGCATCCTCACGTTTAGGTATAGTTTGGATCAAAATTAACAAAGTTTGGACACATTGAGATTCATTCTATGGAAGACTTTGAAGTCTTAGTATCATGCTCCAATAGATATACAAACGCCTAAACAAACATACCCAATTCACACAAACAGTATTGAATATTTTCTTGAAACCATACAAAATTAAAAGCGGGCTTTCGAACAACATTTGTGACTATTTACAAGACAGCTGCTAACTTTGTTAGGATAATACATATACATTAAAGTAAAAAAAAAAATTTTATCATTATCATATTACAGTCTTACATTAGCACTGCCATCAATTACTGTAAAACTCTAATTATTTCCATAATATGTTTAATTCATCAAAAATCACCCTTAAAATTCTATATTATTATATCAAATCGATAACAAATTGTGTGATAATATACGTCATATTTATACAATTCTATTTAAATCGATAGTTTAGTATAAAAATATTTAATAATAATTTAATATGTATTTATTTCGAATCAAATGCTAATATTGCTTCCATATTGTAACTATGAAGTAAACATTTTCTAAAAGTCCACACACATGTAAAATAAGACACAGTTTTATAATCACATGATTACAATTTGTTGAGAATAGGTACAGTCAGCGACAAAAGTAGATAAACAGTTCAGTTGTTCAATGCATTTTTATCATTACAAACTTCAGTTTCCAAAAGTCATCGCCCAAGGCAGATCTTCAAATAAAGTCCAACACTGATCAAAGCTTTGGTTTAAGGAGTATTTGAACCTTAAAACCGGACTCGTTCATCCACTTCTATTATCGAGTGTACAATAACATAAAGTAAATGCATTTAAAGTAATTTATGTTTGAATATACTTAGATAAGCTTATTATCGTACTCACATGCAAGCTAACCATTATGTTAAAGTCTTTTGATTATTTTAAACCACATTATCGAATAGAACTACATAGGCATCACTTGATTCCACGCGTATTTACTGTAACTATTTGTCGTTGAAAGCTACCCTTACTCGTGTTCACTCATGGCTAGCCAAGTTTCTACGCAGAAGCGTCGGTTGCGTACCTATAAACCTTGCGTGCCGGCGATGGATTTAAAACCACGTCATAGAACTACAAAGGAGGTCGCATTATTTGATTCCACGCGTATTAACGGTGCCTATTCGCCGTTGAAAGCTACGCTTACTCGCAGGCTTCTCGCGTTCACTCATGGCTAGCCAAGTTTGTACGCTTCGGAGCGCAGTCGGTTGAGTATGAACCTTGCGTGCCGGCGACGGAGGCCTAGGCTACGATACCGGGGTCTTCTCAATGCCTATGAGGTCATCGAACAACGATCGGCCGTCTATCACGTGTGGTTCTTCGAGCGTGTGTTTCGCGAACTTGAGGACCGCTTTGGCGAGCTGGCCGACTGACCACTTGCGGTCCACTATCACGCGGACGAGCGTGTCGAGCTGGAAATTAAAATAGCCAGGTAAGTATTAGCTTAGATAATTATGTCTTTTTGTAAGTGGGCTGTAAGAAGGCTGCTTTCGTCCTTGTTATATGTATACACTGAAAACCATAACAAATCTTTTGTTGAAGAAAACCTATGTATATTTTATAGACTTTTATTTATTATTAAGTTACACCAACAAAGTTGACACCAATTAATTTCTTAAAAATTTAAATACGACTACCGACCAAACAAAAAATAATCATTAAACTCAATAATTAGTAGTCGAATAGAGAACCTCCTTTCTTTTGTGAAGGCAGTTTAATTAAGAATAAAGCTACGAGGATTTATGATACCTACGACGTAAAACTATGCTAGTAAGTAGGAATACATTTTCACACAATGCGATTTGAAGCTTATAAATTCCGAACGTTTGCACAATGCGATTTGAAGCTTTTAAATTCCGAACATTTACACACGTGACTCGGAACTTAAGTTTCTTCACTGACCTTAAACAGCTGCTCGTTCCCCGCAGTATAGTAGATCAGCGAAGGCACTCCCGCGACACTAGCGGCCAACCACTGCAGTAGCAGCTTCAACTGCGGCTGGCCTCTCTGCCGGCGGCCGCAGCCCCAGTTACCCGTCGCCACGGGCCGGCACGACCCGCCGGTCACGATCTTACAGGCAAGTTGGCTTAACTGTAATTTCATACGGTGAACGTGAAAATGAAATAGGCTCAGTTAGGCCCCACATACCCCGAAGAGGGTTCCTCGCATTCGCATTTCCCTTCCGCCGTGGGGGTGACGGAAGCATCACCCCCATGGCGGCAGGGAAATGAGATGGTATTATTCCTTACTTAAAAAAAAGGCTCAAATCAATTAAGAGTTTTTCATCGGGCATAATGTTCATAAAGTTTGAACGAATTTCAGTGATGTTTCAGTATGTATAGTGTTTACCACACAATGATTTCATAGTGTGCCAAAAAGTCTAGCTCAATTTTTATTCAGAAACTTCCGAAAGGAGTCAAAAGATGCCTTTCAGCAATCGTGTGCAAAAACCAGCTATGTGCCTACCGTTCAATTTGAATTCGATAATGAACTAAGTTGTTTGTAATACATTTGAAGGGTCAGAAAATTATGAATTAGTTGTGCTTAAAGTCTGGCAGTGCAGGTATACGAATATCGTCTCACATCGTTGTGATGTGGTTTGTAACAATCATGCATCACAGTAATGTTTCGACAGAAAGCAAAGTGTTGTTAGTTTCAATCGGGCGTATAAAGATTAGCGACAGACGCCTGACCTTCGGTTTTCTAAGCTTTACAGTGACCGGTTCGCATTCGACGGTCTCTTCGATAGTCTCGACTATCATGTTTAGCATCCAATTCAACTTTTTCTTCCTAAAACTCGGCTCGGACACCTGAGTGGAGCCGGTCTCTGTGGAAATGCTCTCAGACTCTTCAGACCGCGGTTTGTCTTCGCTTTTCGTTTGTGTGCTCTTTAGAATCTTCTCCGGTATCGACTCTTTTACTTTACGTTTCTGTCAAAACATAGCAACCGTGAGTAAGTTCTGCAAAAGTGCGGAAGTTTTGGTGCAGTTTCATTCGCCTTCATTCTATGGATCAGTTTTGTGTGATTGTATATATCGCTAGAACAGTTATACGCATGCAATCTGCATGTCTATGTGAAACCATTCAAATACAGGCACATTCATGTTATTACATACTAGTTACACCTGCTACTCCACATACCTACCAACAATCACCAACTGCAAGTATCACGAAGACCCTTTCGGTCATTGGGTTGGTGCGTTCCGACGAGCGAATCCTGAGGTTAGGAATTTGTGGCTTGAGTGTGTAGGTAAAGTAACGTACCAATTGAGCTGCCAGCATATGTCTATGCCTCGCCAGTTCCAGAGACAATGATCTAGCGGCGAGGGCCAGACGTCTGGGAGCTGCGCGGTCTCTCGAGTCTCCCGGACCGTACAGTTCCGCGGCTTCGGCCGAGCCAGCGCCCGTGCTGGTACCACTGGCCATAGACTCGCTCAGTGTTCGTTTGAGCAGGGACCCTGCGAATCTGGAACGAAGAATTTACTTTGTGTTCCAGTCAACTTCTTGTCGAGTCACTAGTTTCTTTCGAAACCGTGGTGTGATTGTGGTGTGGTGGGATTTTAAGTGCGCCTTAAGAGGCTCCTTTCGAGCACTTGTCACATATAATAAAACATTTCAGGTTCTACAACATGTCGGTTTCCTCACGATGTTTTCATTAACCGTTTAAGAGCTAGTAAAGTCAGTTTAAAAGAAAATAAAAACAAAGTCCGTTTAATAAAGTCCGTTTGAGAGTCAAAAATTTATGTGCATTGTGCACATAAATTTATGAGCAAAAAAACTATGTACACTAAGGATCGGAAGGCTGGGACCACTACGGAAGGGGCCGCTATCACAAGATCACCAGTGCTTTCCAGTCAACCGAAAATTGGTTTCTCTGGCTGTAATTTCGTCTAAATAATTTGGAAATCAATGGTTTTTGCTATATTTTCCACAATTTTGCTAATCTTCTGTTGTATTTTTAAAGGTGGTCTAGATGTTTGTGATTACCTTATCACAGCCAGATCTCTTGAATCAAGTTCCCTTGATTTGTGTTCCCCGGATTCTGCATCTACAATCGGATCGCTCAGCCATTGGTTGAACTGCTCGTATACCTCTTCTAGTTCAGACCTGCAAAATGTATATTTTGAATAACCACATTGTTCACGTCATTTTTAATTTTTATTAAAAGTTGAAATTCGTATTAGGTTTATTTGAAATACAACTCGAAAAGCTATCTGAAAACAAGCCTCAAAATTTCGATCGTAGATTGCACATTCTAGATTATGCTTTATGAATTTTAGCTGCGCGGTTTCACCTGCGTAGTTTTAAATCCCGGTATTCCCATAGGATAAAAGTAGCCAATGCGCTATTCCAAACTATAATCTATCGCCGTGCCAAATTTCATCCTGATCCGTTCAGCCGTTCTGGCGTTATTGAGTAACAAACATACAATCTTTCACAATTACGATATTAGTGGGATTATAAAAAAACCGAATTGCTTACGTGTATTCTGTACTGAAACTATACTTGGAACTGTTGCCAGTTTCTTTCCGGCCCAGCGGCCGATGTCTCGGAGAAAGTTCTCCGTTGCTGATGGTTTCCTTCTCGGTCAATACGAAGCCAACTGAGCCGCCGCGTTTCACTCTGAAATAGAAACACGTAATTAGAGAATCGTTATAATAGGTACTCATTTGTCAAATGGATCTCAATTTTATCGTCACGGCGGTATTTCATACCAAGAGGAAGATAAAGCAAGAGAGAGAACCATACGCCTTGCTTTTGTTAGCTTAGGTGCGTATTTAACTGACAGAAAAAGTGCTCGAAAGGAGCCTCTTGACGCGCTTTTAAAATACTTTCACTAAAAAATCACTTGAAATCACTTAAATTTTTTAAATCACTGTTTCGAAAGAAACTATAGTGACACAACAAGAAGAAGACTGACCGAAACGAAACTAGAGTAGTTTTGAGGTGCAAGAAACGTTCTGTGTACTGGTTAAATTAGGTGAATCGTGTGTCTGTTCCACGCGATAATATAACCTACCTAGCCGTTTTCGCTACAGACTACAGACTTAGCTTTTGGACTTTTTTAATTAGGTATTATTATTATTAGGGCTCGGGTGTTTTGCCCTCATAAGCCTGGAATAAAAGGCAACAAACTTAAGAGTTTGTTTCTACCGTTCTTTTGCCCCTATCGAGTGTAGCCTCACCTTATATCGTTATCATTGACGCCGGCCCCCGATATGCTGATGCCGACAGCATAGCTGGAGCTGTCGGTCGACCAGTCTCCGGTCGTGCTAGTGGTGCACGAGTGTTCCGCCTCTCTCCGCAGCGCGTCTCGGAGCCGACTCGCGAAGCTCATTCGCCGCTCTTCGGTGGACAACTCTTTCGAGTAGTGGAATGAATTCGGTCTTGCGCTCTCTCCTCTACCTTCATCTTCGCTACCTGGAAGTTCACATAAATAAATATTGGTAGATATTTCACACAGCACTATCTCGTCCCAAACTAAGCCAAAGCTTGTGATATGGGTACCAGACAGCTGATATAATACTTATATAATTTTTTTTGTGAATGCTTATAATATTATATAACATCTAGACAGAGAAAAAACATTTAATTTAATATACCATCACACAAATGTTTGTTCTCGGTGAGGATCGAACCCACGGCCTTCAGCGCAGAAGGCAGTGCTATTACCGAAGACTATTCGCCGTGAAGGCAGTCGTTGTTCGCTATGTCGCTACATGTTCGCTAATGTCGCTACATGTTCGCTAACGCCTTCCAGTCCGGACTGGAGTACTTCACTGAAGGGGTTCAAAACCGGCCGTGCCCCAATTTTTTTTTCTGTTGATTAATTTATGTGCACAGTGTCAGTACTTACCTACTATCAAACATCGTATCGAAACCAGCTTTATATTTAAAAAGAATCATCAAAATCGACCAACTCAGTAAAAAGTTATGAGCTAACTAACATAAAAAATCATACAGGCGAATTGAGAAGCTCCTCCTTTTGAAGTCGCTTTAAAAACTAGTGTCACTCAAACTGTGTAAATACTTACCATAATCAAAACTATCATTGGCGCTATGGAACTCGTCGTCACTGGAGTTGCAGCTGGAGTACAGACTGTCTTCCTGCGTGTCCATCTGGTTGGCAGGCCTGGTGACGGGCAGGCACTCGCCTGAGGAGCCAAGCACTATGAACTTCCCTCGCCGGTTGTTGAGCGTTGCGCCGTCGGGGGATAGCCAGCACTTACGTTTGCTCAGCTCTACGCCTAGGAATTTGATATTTTTATCAGTAAAAACCACTACTACCACTATTGAGAAGTGGATTCGATTTAAAGTTACGATTTAAAGGTAAAGGTAATCGAGATAGGTTGCATTGCTTAGTTTGCTTTGCGAATTGTGAACACGAGAATTAATTAAAGTAGATTCATGTGATCTAATGCATATTTTCACTGGAAATGCTTAGAAATCGTATCCTATTTCTGCCATTTTCTATCTCTTCTCGATCAGGCATTTTTTTTATTTAGGATATATTTATATATAGTTTATAGTATAGGTAAAAGACACAGGATATGTAGGACTTACTAGGATCATTGAGGTTGAGCGTAGCTGCGCAGTAGTTTTCGGGCGAAGGGCTTCTACTGTTGTAGCTATTGAGGGTGCTACACGATGACGCTTGCTTTATAACCACCGTCGCTTCTACTTCGGGAGGTGTGTGGCTAAATGATTCTCCTGAAATGTTAAAACAAAGAAATCCTACTAGCTTCCGACAGTGGCCTCCTTTTTATAATACTTGCTTTTGGAACAAACAGATGGCCCAGCTGATGTTAAGTGGTAACCATCCTGGTGATTACTTCCCCGGACAAACTTGTCACAAAGGTTTTACTACTCTTTACTATGACTTAGTTCATGTGGTAAAAATACAGCTAGTCTAGGAGTTATAGCTTACCCTTCCACGTACAACAGGAGTAATATGATAAATGAGGTATGTCTCTCATATCTCTAATCATAAAGTAGTTAGGTATGGCAACGACCAGTACAATCCAATAAATTCCAATTTTACGCAGCAGATTTGATGACAAAGTAAACCTCGCGACAAACGGTTGACGAAGTCGTAATCGGCTTATTTCGTGGCTAGACACTGCACTGACAAACCTAAATACCTGCGAAGCCTCAACAGTGTGACATATCCAATTTTGGTAATCCAATTCAAACTCTTGGCTATAGGTAGGTAGGTATATAATATGATTTGATGATGATCGATATGCTATGTAAATGTAAACCAGTGACACTATTTTGATTTTGTATCATAAAAATAAATGAGATACAAAAAACTCGAGCTAGAATTGAAGTCATACATGTAGAGCATAAGGAGCTCAATAATTAAACAGCTATAACCACTCTTAAAATTTGACTTACAAATTTTAAGAGTGGTTATAGCAGACTGAAAAAACCGTAGGTAGTTCTGTAGAAGATTCTAGTCTAGATCATCAACTGTGACTGGCCCAATGCAGCCAATAATCGAGAGGTGGAATATTGAAAGGTAGGCTTTTACCCTGAAGTGTTCATGAACATGATAGCAAAGACCTATCATTATGTTGCAATAGCCGTGGTCGCGGGCAGACTCAAAATAAATACGCGATAAATACCCGTATAACATTTTAAATAAGTATGTGTTATGATCGCGAAAATTTAAAAAACACTAAATACCTATCAGTTAAACTTAAAAAACACCATTTAAACTAAACAATCTCAATAACATACCAATCGGTGAAAGTCTTCGTTCGTGCTTCGCGTTCTCTTTACTCTTCATAGGGGTCTGTTGGAACGCGAGGAGGCATTTGTTCAGCTCGCGCAGCACATTGTCCTCTTCCCATTGGCTGAGCGGCAGCTTGCTATAGTCCTCTGCGTCCATTAGACACACTGTTACCTGGATAAAAGTTAATGGGTCTTTATACTATTCGACAGCCATAATTGTGTGATGAACATTAATGTTTTTTCTCATTTATAAGCTTGGTTAGATTGGGGCAAAAAGTGCCGTGTGGAAAGGCCACCTATATTTTATTTTGAAATGAATATCTTATACAGTGTTTTACGATAGATTTAGGGAAAATACTTTATTGTACACCACGAATAATATGTAACTTATGAAAATGAAGTGGTTTAAAATCGGTGGTCTTATCCAGCCAACCTTGGGATGGACTGGATTTGTCAAGAACCATGGAGAACGGTGGTGTAGAAAAAACAGTAAATGTAACTCATAAATTACAATGCTGTAGTTGTCAAGATGGTATATTGGTGCTGAGTAAGCTACCATTAAAATTTCCTACTTAGTCACTTACAAAATGTTACCAGATAGATACCTGTTATCGGTGCAAAATAAAGTGGTTGGTAAAGCCAAACAAAAACTTTGAACAAATAAAGATTTTAATCGCGGACAGAAAAAGCTAGAATGCTGCCAAGACGCGCGTGTCGTGTACGGCTCGCATTGATGATCACGACTGAAAACGGCAAGTTTTTAAAAACTGAAGTATACCGAGCTTCCCCGCGCGCCCTTCAACACCCCTCACGTGCCCTGGCGCATTCTAGTATGCACTGATTATGCTATATTTGGTGACTTACAGTTTTAGGTTCCTCCAAGAGATCTATTTTGCTCTTTTGTTTCTTGTCGGAAATTCGACTGAACATCCTCACTCCTTCCACTTTCAGCACTTCGTTGTCTTCCAGAGCTTCTATAGAGAGCATCGCCGGAAGCAGTTCCGGCATCATAAACATCGAAAGAGATTCCTGAAAATCAGAATTTTTTCTTTATAATTTTCCAAAAGTCATCCGAGTGGGATTTGAACTACCTTCTCCTATGGGGCTGCGCTAACCACCTGCGCCATATGAAATCTGTTTTTTTTGTTCCAATATCTGCGATCAGTTTCAAGACTATTACTATGAGGTTTGTGGTGGGTCGTTGGTCTTTTAGAAGCTGCACTCCAGTAAGTGCTTCTACTCTTCTTCAGCATCACGTCAACCCATCCAGTTCCATGATGTGATGTTTATGTAGCTCTAAAGCAACTTGCTCGTAATTATAATTACCTGCGAGTCGCCATCGATAAGCGCGTCTCCGCCCAGTCTGCTGGACGCGAAGCATACTCTGATAGCTTCGTCATTCTCGCAGCGCTCCGGCCGGCCTTCGTGCCGCACGTGCAACTTGCACAGCGGCAGTGTGCATTCCAACCAGTCTTCTATTGTGAGCCATTGCTTTGACGTCATCACCTATCAAAAAGGTTTCTATGTACAGAGGTCCAATCGCGCAATTTGCAATAACAGTTTATTCGTCCCCGCAAGCAAGGTAGTAGTAAAGTTATTCTTACGTGCATATTTCCGCCAAGCAGCGTTTTTTGGTTTAAAGGGTGTGGTTGGGAGTAAAAGAGGCTTAACATTTGTATGCCTCAAGTTGATGGACGCTGAGCAGTGCACATTCAAATCGTGCGTAACATACGGTCAGGTTACAAGCTTATCGCTGTTATCTAACATCCAGCACCTCTTAAATACATTGGCTAAGCGTGTGTCGGGCCACGTATAGGCAATTTCCAAAGTGAGCATTTTTACAGTACATAATAGTGGTAGTCTCTTATATGTTCAAAACTGCGAATCTTAACTTTTTAACTAAAAATACCAAAGGTATTTCATATCCTTATTATTTCGTGTACATACGAGTGTGGTATCTTTTTACTCGGCAAACAGCTAGCAGGTAACGGATGGATATGACACACTTTTTCGGGTAGTGTCAATTTCAGTCCGATATCCAAATCGAATGTGATTATTATGAAGTGATGGCCAAACAAAGCTTATCTATATCGGTCCCCATGATAAAACGAGAAAACAAATGAATGTTACTCAATAGAACTAATCATAATCACAAGGGGGTTGACATCCTTTCATAATGCCAACGAACTTTACCCCGCGATACTACCGTAGCGATTGTCGTCAGTTGCAGGGCTGCACTATTACGACACGACACGTATTCTGTGTGCTACGAGTCGCTACGAGTGCTACGAAGCTACGAGCTACGACAGTGCTCTACGCTGAAAAAGATTAGTGTTCGACCAATTCGAACTACTCGTATAAACCATGTTGCAGGGACATAAAAAATATTTTTAGTCTAATTATGTAAAGCAAATACCAAATTATCTAGTACGCTCACGTAAAAACCCGTTTTACGTAACCTGTTGATGTGATTTGTTATCAGCTGCTTACCTGTCTGCTTATTTTGATAGACCCTTCATTATTGTTCTTATCTAACCACTCAAAATAATGGAGCAAGCTTTTTAATTTGTTCCTTTGTGATTTCCTGAAACAATAAAATATTAACTTCATTTTTCATTTTGGTAGGAAGAAAAAAAAAGATTTTTAAAACACTAAAAATATTATGGTGAAATATGCATTTCGAAGCCACCAGAAATCAAAATGGTTTTTATTATTTTCTACATTATGGTACCATGTAAATATATATAAAGCAACTGCGTATGATTTGGTGAAACTAAGTAGCGTATTCTTTAGTAACATTAGGTATCGTTGATTTAACTTGCAAATAGAATCAAGTTACATTTACCTATGTAAATTCTTAAAAAAATGTGTAAAATTGAAGTCTTGTAGCGTCGGATGTGTTTTGAGCGTCCGTTTCGGGAAAGTTGAGAAGAAAGCGTGAGCAATAAGGGCCGACAAGAAATTGTAATCCAGTTCTGTTACGTCGCCTGAAAAGAAAACCTGCTTTAGTGACCTTTTATGGTAAGCCAGTGGATTAGCGGGAGTTA
Source organism: Plemyria rubiginata (assembly GCA_963576535.1). Taxonomy (NCBI): domain Eukaryota; kingdom Metazoa; phylum Arthropoda; class Insecta; order Lepidoptera; family Geometridae; genus Plemyria; species Plemyria rubiginata. Next base: position 5,717,812 of record OY754908.1, on the reverse strand, counting down.
GGAAACAAATTTGAAAGATTGATAGCACGGCTCCTCCCCAGGCTCGCTAGATTGCCTATCAGAGGTATTGTAGCTGGTTCGCACTGGTCGAGTAGTAGGTACCTCCCACTACGCGTCCATGCTCACTTGGTACTTACTGGTTGGACAATAACACCAAAAGACTAGCTACTCGACTCGCTACTCGACTAGTGCGAACTAGCTATTAGCATGAGTTTAGACGAGTTTGCGACGAGCGACGATCGTAACGATGATCGTCGTCCAGTAGGTACACCGTAGTTTCTATGGAAATAAAACAACGGTATCTAGCGTATTCTTTGAGAAGCTTCACTTGCGAGTATGAGTTCATGCCGTTGTTTTATCTCCTTAGAAATTACGGTGTACTGGGACGACGGTCGTAACGATGATATCGACGAACGTTGTCGCACTAAACTCATGTTAGGACCTCTCGCACTGGGCGAGTAGAGTCGAGTAGAACATCCAACCACGCGTCCGTGGTCAACTGTCCGATAACACCAGAATACCGTGGTGGGAGGTGCTAATGTACTCGCTACTCGACCAGTGCGAACCAGCTGTAAGTACTAAGTTCCAACGTAAGTCGGGCTGCAGATGATGCTCGTGTGAAAATAGAAAAGTGCTATTCCAGCTAACTATTAAGTAAGTTTTGTCCAAATCGTTAGTAACCTATCTATCTACACCAATGAGTTTTCTGTTCAAAAATGTATGTGTGCAAATGCCATTACTCCCAAACGGTGAAGGAAAACAAAGTGAGGAAACCGGTAAAAACATGTGTAAAGTGCTCGAAAGGAGCCTCTTTGAAGCACACATAAAATCCTTTCACCACACTGTTTCGAAATAAACTAGTGACACGACAAGAAGAAGAATATAATTAGACTCACTTTGCTGCTGCAAGCTGAATATGAGACCTTTCGGTGGGCGCCACTTCTTGAGATGAAGCGCGCGGTTCACCATTATCCTCACAGTGTTGTCGAGGAACTGCCGGCGCTCCTCCTCACCCATCTCCTCCTCGAAGAACTGCTCCAGCCCTTTCATCAGTTCTGGGTCTTTGACGTCGTCCTCCGGGTCTATGCCTATGCTGTTAAGAGCGCAACATGATCAAGATTTCCATCTTGCGTGCATTTCAAATTACACACGTCATTTCGTTCAAAACCAAATAACAATATAGTGCGATCTAAAATACCGTGACACTTACGAGTACGTACGACTTCGGGTCTACCGGGAAAAACTTGCTCATACATTTTGTTGGTCAAACATCCTGTATAATTACACCCAAACAGAACAAACATCTTCCTATGTTCATCACGCAAATGTTATTTTCGGTGGGAATCGAATCCACGGCCTACGACGCAGAAGGCAGAGCTACTACGAACTGAGCTGTGAAGGCTTTATAATCTCTTATTGTGATGCTCATGTAAAATCTCTAATAGCATATACCTACCTAGGTAGCTCTAGGTTGGTACTTACTTGCACATATCGTGAATTTTCAGCATACTAGCTGTAAGTTTCGCTGGAGCCGAAGCTAAAAGGAGATGCTTCAAGTGCCGCTGCACAGAAGTCCACCACGGCAGATCACATGGCAACATTACGAGCGCCATTCTGGAAATTCAATTATGGTTTACCTATTCTAGAAATTGAACTCAGATCCAGCGGGGGATTTTGCCTATATATAAATTATTATGAATATGGAATAGGTGTATGCTATGTAGGTACCAGAAAAAACTAAGACTACTTATTTACCTACTTACCTACTTTTTTACAGGTGATGTGCTAGCTATGCTGTGGTCGGATGCTAGGTAGGTAGGTAGGTACATAATTATCACATTTTCAATAACGCATAAATTAAAATGGGGAATGTACTTTATGTATTTGATGGCTAGTAACTTTTTTAAATATCGCGGGATTTTACTTTTTCTTTTATGTATGTACATACCTACAATACAATCACATCTTGTACCTACTTGTGCTACGTATACCACCGTAGCGTTATCTAATCTAGTTCAGTGAATTATGAACGGAACGGTTCATGGCCTCCGGTTCGTTCGACAGCTGTGTGTGACTGTGACACGAGCGAGCGGTCGAATTAGGGTTTTGTTTATTATCTGTGGTGTGTACTTTGCTCTCAAATCGAAAAGTGGATTGGTTAGTTGTGCGGTGTTTTGAAGTAATTTAATTTAAGCAAACAGTGTGTAATGCTGGAAAAATGGCTCATTAAGTCTTTGGCATTAATACTGTTAACGATTTTAGTTACGTAAGAAGGCTTCTTGTCTCAAAATCTACGTAAAGCTATTACGAAACCAATAATCTATACTTCGCCCGATAAACTTGATAAGGTAAACAATATTTTAACAATAAACGAAAAGTTACAGTATTTAATGAATAGTTCCGTTTTATAACTCTTTTCATGAGCTATATTTGTATGCGCTTGCTTTAGCGAGTAACCGTAACAACAATCTTAATATCAAAAGAGCAAAGGTCGCACAAGAATGACTGTAAAGGGTAAATTATTAAAAGCGCTCATCCTCGGAGCCCCAGCCTCAGGAAAAGGCACAATATCTTCAAGAATAGTAAAAAAATATGCAATAGAACATGTTTCCAGTGGAGATAAGCTCAGAGAGCACATTGAAAAACAAACAGACCTTGGAAAAGAAGTCAAAAAATACTTAAATGACGGTAAATTAGTTCCAGATGATGTGATGATAAAATTTATGATTACTGAGCTTGGTAAAGTAAACAATAAAACTTGGCTTTTGGATGGTTTCCCGAGGACTGTAGCTCAAGCAAATGCACTATGGCAAGTTCAGCCCGTGGATGTGGTATTGAACCTAGTTGTGCCATTTGAAGTTATTATTAACAGAGTAAAGAACCGATGGGTGCACCTGTCTTCAGGTAGAGTATACAATATTGGTTTTAACACTCCTAAAGTGCAGGGTAAGGATGATGATACTGGAGAAGATTTAGTTCAACGGCCCGATGACAGGCCAGAAGCGGTTAAAAAAAGGTTGGAGATCTATGAGGAAGTCACAAGACCAGTTATAGAGTTTTATAAACAGAAATCTATCCTGAAACAGTTTGAAGGAGAAACATCAGATGAAATCTGGCCAAAGGTCACAAAGTACTTAGATCCCATATTTCATAAATAAATGCATAACTCTACCATTTCAGTATAGTTAGTGCCTAGTAATGACAGTGGTGCTAAATTGTATCATAAAATAGAGTTGAGCCAAGTATACATTAAGTGTAATAATTGTTTAAATATATTTTTTACTGATTGCGGTTTACCATGCCATTTTACAAGTGCACTAAGATTTATGTAGGTGTAATGTTATACAATTGATAAGACATATTATTGTAGATTCATAAGTGTTTTGGCAGTAATTCAATTAATAGAAATGTGTGTGTAATTAGTAATTAATAACTGTGTACCTACATAATACCTGAGTAGTTGTAGGCTTTGAAAGTAGACTGTTTGATAATTAGACTAGTGCTAGTGTATTGAAACTATGTAGATAATCAAGTTCTATCCATCTATGCAGCATGTATGTACCAGACCACCAAAAAAATTGGAGTTAATTTCATACCGCGCTATTTAGCGCCAAAATAAGCAGTTTGCAATCAGGGGAATGTACTCATGTTATTAAAATAGGTATATTTATTATAGGTACTTATTTAAGGAGTATTTTATAAAAGAGAACAATTATCTACAACAACAACAACAACATTGTATGTTCATCGTGAAGATGTTTATCTGCAGTGGAAATCAAACCCACAATATACAGCATAAGAGGCAGACCTACTGAGTTATGTGGGCTGACTGAAGTATATTGTACAATTTATTATTAAAAGCTCTGTAGCTTGTCACATATCCAAAGCACAAATTAGTTTATAACACGTTTACAAACTAGTCTTGTTTATTTAGTTGTAGAAATCTAAGAAAAGTTTTAAATATATTAATTTTTGAATTTAATTGTATTATTATTTTACCGTTTTAAAAAAGTAGTTTATGTAGGTACTTAAACTTTTTATGATCTCTATAATAACTTGAATCTTGGGTAGATCCATCCACGTAAAGTAGGGCCAATATTAAGATGCATCTTTTAAAAATAACTTTAGTTCTTACTACTTACCTTGTTGAAGAAACTACGCTGATTCAGGCACAAATGACTTTTGAAAGCACTGTATTCCACAACACCGTTTAGTCACTTTCGCCTCGCGGCAATTAGCTTCTTTTTACGCACTTTTTTCATTGTCCACTCCAAAGGGGTATTTGTATGAATTTTGCTCGCATGCAAAATGTCTTGTTGCTTTTCTAAGACAGAAATAGTAGGAGTGAAAACGCGGACCGGCTGCGGATGATACTCGAGCGTGCGAACCCCGGTTATTTATAGCCGCTTTCGTGCATCGCCGCTGAAATTAGATTGTAAATAAAAAGTTTGGGTTAACAGGAGTCGAAGGCCTCATTAATCGTTCTTAAAGGACATTTCATCAGTCCCATAGCCTTTAGGAGACGTACTATGTAGACATCGCTAGGTAAGTGCCTACTCTAAATGTGTGGGCAGCTACCTAAGTGCTTTTATTATCTACGTGGTAAAGCTTTGAATGTCCTTTAGGATAAAAAACATAAATAAATAGCCCTTATTTAAATTTTAGCAGTTCCGTTGAGTCTGTATACCTACTCGTGGAGCCTTTATCATTGGCTTGAATTTAAACCAGGAGTTCATTTATAATATCGCTGAAAAATAAATGCAAACGATCGCTCCTACCTTTCGTTTATAATTTCATGAACCCTTGATAAATAATCAGAAATGAAGTACCTATATATTGAAAATCAAAATCAATAAATCACTCTCTTAGCTTTTAATTTATTACACTTTGTATCGACGACGAGTTTTGGAACTTCTTGATATATTTCGTTTGCTCTAAATACCGTAAACAGTCAGAATCGTAGTGAATACGATGGTTACTCGATCTATGTAAATAGAAGGACGAATAACGCTGCGTGTTAGCTGGTCGACGATCCAAGCTATACTGACGCCACGCCGGACGGATGGGCTGACTTTCACTGGGGGGTGACTACCCTGGCCTGCCGGCTGTCGCACCCTCCACCCTCGTGACGTCACTCGGCGGTGGCGTCACGACCTACGACGCCACCCTATGCTGGATACCCGGCTCGGTAATAACCTGCCTCGTGAAATGTCGTGCAGGCTGCTCCCGAAACGTTACGTAAAATGAAATAAATAGTATGAACGTCCCGTGCGTCAGCAAGTTACATTTTGTAACTACTGTACCTAAAGGTCGTAGCTGACGACATAAATTTTAGGGGTTCCTTCCGACGCAACGTGACTTGTGGATTAAGAATAAAATTGATAGGATATCGTAAAACATGATTATTAAGTTTAGCAGTTAATAAATTCTAATTACAAAATGTTGGGAATCATAGGCATACTACTTAGGTGGTAAAACTGCATGGTAGGTACCTACTTTAAAAAAATAGTACTGATAGAGCCAATGGATAACCATATAAATTAAATGTCAATAGAGTTTAGGTAGGTGAAGGTATCACCAAGGGTATCACAGAAGAATCCGATATCACACACAGACACACGACATCACAGGTGAGTTTTGTAGTATTAAAACTCGTATTTTGGTTTTAAGAAGAGAGGAGGTTCGTACAATGTACGAATATACAACGTACAATGAACCTAAATAGGTACTAATTAATTCAAGTTAAAAGCGAGAAAAATTTAGTTAGAACTTTAAAAAATAATTAATAATAAATAATAAATAAATAATGCTGGACAATCCACACAGCATCATCTAGCCCCAAAGTAAGCTACTCAAAGCTTGTGTTATGGGTACTAGATTACTGATATATTTAATACATTATATACTTACGTAGATAGATATTTTTTATTATACATAAACACCCAGACCAACGGAACAAATTTCTGCAGATCGTGCACAAATTTGTTCCGAGGCGGGAATCGAACCCGCAACCTCTTGCGTCGCAGGCGGACTCTCGCCCGCTGCGCCACAGAGGTCGTCAAATATCTAAAAACAACAAAAAATATTGGCATAGATTGAAAATGAGGCATACGATAGGTACCTAGGCTACAGCTCTCGTACGCGTTGTCATGCATGACTCGTTTCGAGTCAGTTATGGACTCATCAGTGGAATGGTTGAGAAAGACACTCTCTATTCCGTGGAGAAAGAGGATTAGAGGGTAAAATACATAATAGCGCATGCGCGGAATTTCTCCTTGTTTGACCGAACCGAACCTCTCTGTCTTCAAGTGAAACTGTACTCTTGGAAGTTTCTGGTGCCCTAGTATTTGGGGCGCCAGTGGACAACCGTTGCCGCCCTATGAAACACCACTGGGCGGACTAGGGCGGAGCACTTGCACGCCCAAACCAAAAAAATGACGATTTATTGGGTTTTGGAGATTTGCGTTTTCAGAGGTGTAGAAACTTAGAAGTTTAATCAAGTGGCTTTTGAACATGAATTGAAGTATAATAATTTATAAAAATGAATATTACTTAGTTTATTATAAATTTTTACTCACTAAATAGTTAAACATAACAATAATTTATGACGTAGATGTCTATTTGTGGCACAAAGTAAGTTATCAACTTTCATCCTAAAATATACATCAGCGTGAGGTTTCACAAAGCGCCCACGTGTCTCGAGAAAGCCCATTTTCACTTCAAAGCAGTTAGCCTCTTTGAAGATCTTTCATTCTATGAAAGCCTAGTAACTTTGCCTCGTGACGTCAAACTGTGCCACCCTTACCCCTACCGTGAAGATTTCGACAATCGAAATAGCTTTGTGTTGAAAGCTTGGCTTACGCTTTTAGGCTTAAGGTAGGTAGTATATTGTTATTGTCTAGATTTTTTTTTTGGTACTTATAATTATCTATCACAATTTACCCAATTACTTTTAAATATGTATTATTTCCAGATTTAAAATTTGGATAATGTTCCGGAACCCCTTTGTTGGAAATTTTAAAAGATCGCGCAGTGTGCGTCAAAACTTGTGTTTAAGTTTACCCGGATACATCTTACAGTCTCCTGTTAGCCTAGTTAAATCGACCTCTAGAGCGGACGCGTCTCCTTTGCTCATCCTTGGAATGGAATGAATTGGAATGAAAGGTCATGAGATGCCATAGGTCACATTTTGGCAAGGTTATAAATTCGCATGGTTTGGTGCTCTTTAGAAACTATAATGGAAATATATATATATATATCGGAAAATCAATTTCATGTGAAGCAAACGCTGCATTTACATACATTAGTACAATATGCTTGAATATGGATAGTTCTATTATGTAACTTGGTTATTTAAAGTTTATTTAATTGTTTAACATAATTCTGTATTTATGTAACTTTTTATAAAAAAATTAAGAGTTTCAATGGTTCACTTACAACATAGTTACACCCCTTGACAAATTTACCCTATCGTGCACCCTTGTAACCGGTAGCGCCAAGTTGTGACCCCTTGTACCAGAGCTACATACATTGCTGAGTAGTTAGCCGTCCTTACTCCTCTCGCACTTTATAAAATTATTTTTCTTTGGGGTCAATCTGCACCAAAAACTTCAATTAAATTCTTAATATTTTAATGGTCGTTTCAAAAAGTATAATCTACAAAAAGATTTTGTAATTACAGCTGTTAAGAAATTAATTTTCTACGCCTTAAACAAGTTCATTGTAATATCAGAACCTATACTTTGAAAAGCAGTAGTTTTTGGTAACGGTAGGTACTTTAGCTTTAGGTTCATGTAGTAATGTACGACATGGTAAAATTTAGTTAATAAGTTCCCCACTCAAGTATAATGAATTGAATAATAATATTTGAGTTATTTAGGTACTTAGATAAGTTATGCAACAATAAAAAAATTGATTCTAGTGAGAGCGTCAACAATCCTAAAATACATTACACATATATTTATTCAGCTGTATTTGAGTTTATAATATTCGGAATCTACTATGTATAGTTTATCACATAAATCAAATACTCGCACCACCCTTGCATACCTCACCCTAACCGTGTGTGACGTCATAACTCCTCCACCTCCTAGCCAACCCTCTCCACAATAGTAACGAAAACTATTTAAACCCTCTCGCTGTGCTGCTGTCCTATTGAAGCACACTACTTTCGCGGGGCGCTTGCATGGCATAGTTCCCTCGCCAGTTTAGTTGGCTTGGTTGTCATGTCGCTACCCTCCTCCCAGTTTATGGGAGCCTGGTAGTTTCGTAGCGAAAACGTGACGTCAGCGTCACTCTATTCTTTACGAGAAAATGTTTTCGCAGCTGTAGGCTTGCTACGAGCAAGGCTACGATGACGTAGAAAGGCTACGACGCGCTACGGGTGAAATTCTCGTAGGCTTTCATTGTACAAAAGCGTTTTTTTCCACATAGCAATATAATTAATAAGACGCAAGTGTAGTTGTTGTTTATTACACGCCCAATATAAAAGTGATCAAATGTACTTTTTTGTATTAGTATATAGGAACATTCTATATTCACTCAACATTATCCACTCTGTAAGTTGAGGAGTTTTGTACCAACCGTGTACACACTATCGTGTTTCCCAGTCTGAAAAAATAAAATATATCTAAATAGCATTAACAAATTCATATGTAGGAACAGTAGGTATTTAACGGCGTTGTTATGGGACCCGAAAAAGGGGATGAAACGGGAAGTATACCGGTTTTATTTCTTTATCTTATGCTCTCCTAGTAAGAATAACCTCATGAATACCGGTTGATAAGCCTCAGGTCGTTCGTACCCGTAATTCCGAAGTGAGAAAAGGTAAAAAGTGCGGTAAAATAAATTTGTATTAGGTATTTCAAAAATAATGAAACATGGAGATGGCGCCATGCTACGATCATCTATCATCGTTTGCGTAGCGGTCGTAGCACGTTTGTAGCTACAAAGGTGATTTCCCGAGCTAGTGCGAATTCAACCTCCAAGTGATTTCTGAAGCCTTGGTGCTGAAAACCTCAAACCTTCCGGGGTACCCCCATGGGGCGTAATTCCATTCATAAATTGCGGTGTTGGTGTAGCCCTGTTTGGAGTAAATTGCTCATCCATCTCAGTCTACTATTTGCGTTGGTATGTTGATTGGTGAGTTGGTAACTACTTTAGTATGTAACTTTTCACACGAAAATAAAAAAGCACGAAATATGTAGCCTATTTGATGTACATTTTAAAAATAAGCGTTGACATCCATTTTATTCTCTATAGCAGAGTTTGCAAGATAACATTTTATGGTTATCAGTCTTTTATAACATTCTTGACCCATTTGAAAAAAGAGAGTCACGTTAAACGTTTGGTACATAATATACTTAACATAAAAATAAAATAAAAAATCTAGGTTAGCCTATAATACAATAACTTTTTCAAGAAAAAACTGACTTCAAATGCACAGGAAAGTACACTCGTACTACTTCAACTCAAAAACAAAATTCAAAGTCAAAGTATATTTATTTGCAGAATTACTGTACGTAGTAGATGTCTATTGTTTGTATGGACCAATGTAGTTCTACCGTATACCGGCATGCATAATTAAAACTTATAAGGAATTAATAGTCAAAATAAAAATAACAAATGACATAGGTAAAATTAGAAAATTTAAAAAAGGTCCATAAAATTTCAAGAGGACAACAAATTATCAAAGTTATAAAATCGCAAAGAAAAATTTAAATAAAAATGGAAATAAAATGTCAATCAAAAAAATAAAATTAAAATGTTTTGAAAATTAGGAAATAATTGTAAATTCATTGATTGTATAATAGCATTTACCAACTAAAATAGTTCTCAGCTTCCTCTGAAACACTGGCATTGGAAGTTCTCTTAAAGCTATCGGAAGTTTGTTGAAGATGAGTGGAGCCATAAAAAACATAACATATTAAGATGAGTGGAGCCATACAGAAAAAAACATATGCACTCGTCAGATCTGCCTTATATCGACATCTGGTGCTTGTCATATGGACCCACCACATGAAAAGCACCAGCTTTCGATTAAAAAAAGAATCATCAAAATCGTACGTACATAAAAAAACCAGTCCAATTGAAAACCTGCTCTTTTTTTGAAGTCGGTTAAATAATTGTTATGAGATCCTCATCCGTAAAAAATTCACAATGCACTGTGCTTTAGGGGGAAACTATTTGCTAAGTTTCGTAGAAGGCTCTACGAACGAGCTACGAATCACATAACCGGGTTATTTCCGTCCTCTTATTCAGCCCTGGTACATGTAACCTCGGATTCAGTCATCGCGCGTTACTTCACAGATGGAACCCTAATAGGAAGGAAGCTTACGTCACGGGTTCGTAACATAAACAGGGTAGTTGGTGCGCAGCGGGAATGACAAGAATCTCATGTTATATTGTTATTCCTATTATATATTCCTTAATATGTACCCCATATTATGTAATATGTATCTTTACGTAAATTCTTTTTTTTTTGCCACTTAAGTCCCAAAAATAATAATATTTAGTATACCTGCGGTGCCCATGGCCATAACGCAGATTGCGTGTGTGCTCGAAAGTTTGATCGGTCTCGATTTAAACTTGTTAATTAACGCTACGAAACCGGCATGTGTGAACGTCGCGACAGGTACAGGCATGCCAGTACCTGACGTGTTGGCGTGGCACGTAAGCGAGGGGACGCGGGGGGCTACGAAACCGGCATGTGTGAACGTCGCGACACCTGACCTGACGAGTTAACTTGCAAATGTATCCACAATGTGCCCGTAAATCCTGCATGCCTGTAACTTGCATGCTCGCTACTGTACCATTTTACTGGCACGTGTATTTTCACCTTCGTGTGTTACGAAGCGCGGGAGTAAGTTTATCCTAAAATGTTGAAAAAAATTATGTCCACCCATGCGAAGCTGAGACAGGCCGCTAGTTATACATAAACACCCAGACCCACGGAACAAACTTCTGCAGATCGTACACAAATTTGTTCCGAGGCGGAATCGAACCCGCAACCTCTTGCGTCGCAGGCGGACTCTCGGCCGCTGCGCCACTGAGGTCGTCATTATTAAACAATTAAAAACGTTCGTTAGTTTATGTTATTTAAGATACAAAATAAAGCTATAAAGACAAATACTAACAATTCCGAACGTTTTAAAATGGCGAGGTCTTCGTTTGCACGGTTCGGAAGTGCATTGATGTAAATGCTCGTAGCAATTACCCAGCGAAATGGTGACCGCAGATCGTTATCTTAGTTGTTCAGAGGAAGCCACGTCAATCTCTGACCAGAAGAAAACAAATAATGAATGGATCTGGATGAAACATGGCAGAGAGGTAGCTTATAGTCTGGAATAGCACATAAGCTACTTTTTATCCAGTGGGAAAACCGGGATTTAAATCTGCGCCGGTGAAACCGCGGGGCGCAACTAGTGTAAACGAATTGCATACTCTATTCGATTTTTAATACCTCGAAAATGAGGCCCTAGCGTGGTGTCTCGAATTGGGAGAACTGTCCCAACTGTCACTATCAAGAGCTCGCTAAGAATTTACGTACATTCGTGTAAACAATTTGACCACATACACACACGCGTAAAAATAAAAGAAATCAGAAACATCACGTTCGATCCCCAGGCACGTTAGAAGAAGCCCCTCAGATTTATAGTACCTACCAAGAACGGACTCAAGATTCTTTGAGAATGTTTAAGAGGGGTTGTCAGGAACGTTCCACTAATAACTTTGACACCCACATTTTGCAGTAGTTTATATTCCAAACGTGTCAGGCTGCAAGCTATACTGTAATATTGCAACTATCAGTTAGGTATATAAAATGAAAGCATAGCTTTAAACATTTAGGTACTATTTAAAACTGTTAACCATCTTTACTTTTCCTAGTTTTAAGATAATATTTACTTTTATTAACAGACGTTTACCTACGGTCTGCCACTTGGTAACGGCTAAAGAACACATTGCGAAATTTATGATTAGGTATAGTAACTATTTTTAGGTAGTTGCATGTGTTTTTTTAGAGTAGGTAATAATAGTAATTGCTAGTAGGTATAACTTGTCTAGACTATGTCCTATCAACCCTAAGTATTTTTATATACGTGCACTGACGTCATAGCTGGGTCAACAAACCTTCCACCTTGCATATACGGACGGCCGCAGCACGAATCCAGAGGGACCCGATCGATGCACCCTCCATGACGTCAGAGGATAGTATTGATTTTCGCACCCCACACTCTCGAGCTTCTGCGGCCCTAGCACCCGAGCATGCCAAGAAAAGTATGAACAATGGAAAACTTGAGAAAAGCGCTGGACAATTTTAAAATATATTTTCCTTCAGAGAGGCTCTATTCTTCGCAAAGGTTCGTAAGAACTTTTCATCTTAAGGCACAAGGGATACTAAACACGACTTAGTTGCACATGCAAACTTAGTCTTTATTGTGTGCTACGTAGAACGTGTACCGTACCTATTACGTACTATGCACAAGATGGGGGACTGACACTGTCGTTAAAGTTGATAACAGAATTATTCTCGCGAGCAATAAATTAGGTAGGTACTTTAGTAGCAGTACGGTAGCGTCGTCGGTAGAGCCAAGTGCGTTTCATCAAGCAGCCCGCCTACTTTTAGTTGCTCTCGCATTCACTCTATAGTCCGGATTATTGAGCAAAACATCTCCTTTCGTGTATGGTCGCCTGGTGCTCCCGGATCAGCATATTCAAAATTTCATTCCTTTATCCGGGTTATACAGGCTAATCCAATGGCTTATAGATTACTTGTAATAGTGCTGGGGCTAGTGGTTCAATGTTACGGGCAAAATAGTTATTATTTCGAAAATCATAAATATTGTGATGATTTATCTCCGACTTACGAAGACATTAATTTGGACCAGATAGCCGGTGTCTGGTACGGTGTTGAAAAAATATCACATGCTAAGGGAGAATACCGGATCGAGCATACTACGACAGAATGTTTCTATATAGACATAAAGGAACGCTATATTGAGGTACGTTATAAAATATTAATTATAAGTATTCTTTTTATAAATTTTAGGTACTGGTTTTTAGATAATAAATATATAATTTTCTAGATAAATACTAAAAACGTAATGTAATGATACACGTATGTATGATACGTAATGTGATGTAACTACTAAATAGAAGTATATAAAAGTTACTTTAATATTTATTTCGTGGGAAAATAATTCTACGAATTATTCATAACAGTATAGAGGTGAGTCATGTCATGTCAAACAGCCAATTAGCAGGTTAATCAGTCAGTGGTCGCAGTCGCAAGCATCCCGTCATGTCTCTGGAACCGATGAGGCGCTACCAATTAGCCGCCAAATTGAATTAGCATCAGCCAGGAACATGATAGCTCTTTTGATTATTAGTTTATTCGTTTCGTATAACTACATAGTTATAGCTTCAAATGTTAACTACTGCCAGAACTTAAACCCTACTCACGATTTCGATGAAGATGCTTTGTTAGGGATGTGGTATGTGCGCGAGTATATTTATCACAAGGAGAAAGCGACGATTACTGAATATAACCCGTACTGCCCGATTATACAAATAAGAAAGTTTGAAGATTACGTGCAAGGTGGCCTTATTGGCCGCAACTTAGTAAGTAGCTCGGCAGTTCTAGAACCCTTCATCTCTAAAGAACGCACACTACCACTCACTCGTAAAATTATGTACCAATGTGACAACATTTTACAACGTTACAAAGTTAGTATACGCTTTATACCAGTGTAGTAAAAGAAGTGTTGACTTACATTCTCTGTTTCAGCCTTATTCACCAACTCCATACCCTGAGCTAACGAACTCTCCATACTTGAGCCGCACATACCTCCCGGAGCAGTACCGCATCAGGCACTTCGTGTTGGAGTGGCACGAGGGTCTGTCTCATGACGACTATCACGTCAAGGTCAACACTTCACACAAGGGATTCTGGCCAACGGATGTCCCTGATAGATGTAAGTATACTTCTAAACTTATGTATCTATATCTATGAATCTATGAAGAAAAAAAAATCTAATGATCTCTATGAAAAATTACTCTATAAAAATTCATTGTACTTACAAAATACTCGTATATTTTCAGATGGCAAGTGGGTACACTTTTTTTTCAGGTGTAATCAGCAGTCATGACGGTTTGAACACCAGTGGATATTATAAAGCTGAGGGATTGCTGTGGTTTTTTTAGTGTCTTTCAGGCGAAGACAACTGCAAATACGAGTATAGCTTTCGCATCACACATTTGAATATTTTGAAAGATCTATAATCGCTGAACTTATTTATGAAAAATCTCGATCAACCGTGTTGTGTGCAATCACATTACACATAGTACAATTTTACCTTACAGTAATATCTTTCAAAATCTTGAAATGTGTGAGCTGAGAGAATTAACATATTTGTCATCACCATAACAGTTTTATTTTATTTCAAAATCGCTGAAGAACGTTCTGTCCGCTGATATGCTGATGATACTAAAAAAATACAGATAAGACAGTCTCAGAAACGAATGCATTCTGTTTTCAGCGGTGGACAACATGTATCGTTTCTTCGGCGGGGTGATACAAGTCCTGAAAGTGGCTAACAACCACCTCGTGCTGAACTTTTGTATGCGGCTGCCCAACTCTCAGCTGTTCAGCGTGGTTCTCTCCAGGAATGAGAATCAACTGTCATCCCAAGACTTGGCCAACATACACAACATCTTCGCAATGAAAAATCTCTCTACTTCTGCTTTGAAGAGAGTCTGCGAAAACTCAGCAGCTTCGATTAGTTTATCGAGTGTCCTTATACTTGCGATTGCTTACTCTATTTGGAAATCTAGAGCTTAATTTTAAGCTATATTTGTATAATTTTTATTTATATTTATTATAAGATGAGTAAAACCTTAGTCTTCCCATTAATGTTGCTTCTTAGAAGATATATTTTTTTAATTTCACATTCACATTGTCTAAAAATGATTCTTGTAAAGTGCCTTTTGAATATTAAATACATTTGTTTGTAAAAGGTGTTTTTTAATGTGCTCTTTCTTAGTTACTTGGCGGTATGAGTAACTGCACCTATTGTATTTTATTAGGTACAATAAATCTTTGCATATTGAGGTTCTAATTTTCATATCAGGAAGTCTAACGTTAATTGAGGCCTTATGGTATTTTGTAAGATAATAATTAATAGGCTTAAATACAGCAAAGTTACAGTATTTTCCGCTGTCTTCAGTACCTACCAATGTACTCACTTTTTACTAGGTAAGTATCTCAATAGCGTGATATATGTGGTGCTTACAGAGGTCATCCGAAAATAGATTTTGATACTTAATTTATTCGCATAAATCTTATTTATTAGCACTAGCTTATGTATGTCATAGGCAGCTGCAAGTATAAACCGAACAATTTTATCACAGTTCATAAACTTCTGTGGTTTTATTGTTTATCGACAGCCCCAGCTCAGTAGGCCGTGGGTTCGATACCCACCTAGAACAAACGTTGTGATGAATATAGATGTAATTTGTTCTCTGGGTGCTTTATGTATTAAGTATAGTTCATATGACGCGGTTGGAGCATTCACAGACGGCTTATGTATGGCGAGCGTAGCGGTGATGTAGACGACAGGTAAGGTAAGTAATCATATTCACAGTTTACTAACTTATAACTTGTACCGCGCGGTCATACGAATGAATCGGCTATCCTGATTTGCATATAAAAACGGTACGGTAGCTTTGGTTAGTTTTGTTAATTATGTCTGAATGTCCAATACCTGTCAATCTATTGTTTAAACAATTTTCGAAGCCTTTTTTATGTCTGAAAAAACTGAAACAGCATCACGACTTTGATCCCCAGGCAAACATTCCCTCAGATTTCTTGGTGAAGAATGACTTTTAGAATCTTCGAGGACGTCTAAGGGGGATAGTCAGAGTAAGTCAGAGGTATGTCCGAACATTACATTTAGCATACCCTATGGGAATTGGTATTTTTATCTTTCTTTATTTTATTGACAAATCTCTAGTATAACATATATGATCCTTTCGTTCCCTCTAATATAATCCTTTCACAGCACAAAAAGGTAAATGTAAATGATAACTTGTCTACTGGCAAACGACGTAAAGATCGAGTTTTGACTAAACCCACGGTACATACTGTATTTGCTCAACGACACCAAAGCTTTCTGGGTCCACTTCTGTACAACAAAGCTAACAAGGCAATAAGGGACTTAGTCAACCTAAATCAGGTGAAGTGTAAGGAGGCGTTATTGCGATGGCTTCTTGCAATTGAGTATGAGGAAACTGAGCAACTGTTAAAAATAATGCAGTGAGCATTTGACAGGAAACATAACTATTAATTGAATACGAACATTAAAAAAAAAAAAAAAAAAAAAAAAAAACACACACTTACAACATGACATTCAGTTACACAATCAGTCACAACATTATTTTCACTCATGGACATGCATTCACCCTGACCCATGACAGACTTACACATCCACACAATACTCACACACAAATACACATACACACAACACGCACACAAATACACAATACATATACACAATACTCACACACAAATACACACACAATACAACCCTGCATGAAATGTTTTTAAATAATGTAGGTGTAAAGGTATGTAATTTAGTGAACTCACCGTTAACTTCTATGCTGCATGCATGCGCGGTTTGAAATTGAATAGGTAATTATTTTACTCTGTAAAACAATCAATAAATTATTTCGAAGTTATGTAGGTATAAAATATTGTACTAGCATTTATTATTATTTTTATCGAATTTTAATTTTATTAAAAATCTTTTGGTTAAGTCTATTATTAATCAAATAGAGTTTTACATTCTATATTTATTTACCAAAAATAATAAATGCACTATAATTAAATAAAAATTAAATAAATTGGATAGTTTTTCTTGGTTTATATAATATTTAACTGCTAAATTTTAAATTATAATTGTTCTTAACTTTAGGTAGGTAGTTGGAAATAAAATTGTACTTACGTTCCGCCCAATATTATAATACAACATGGCTTTATAAACATGTACTAACATTGGAAGGTAATGTGGTATCTACGACACAAGTCCAGAACTTAGTGTAGATACTGCAGTACAACAATTTATTAGTAAACAAGCCAACTGATGATTTTAAATGTACCCTCATTATTGTATGTACCTATTTGCTTGATTTTGTTTGAATAAAGATTTATTATTATTATTATTATTATTTATTATAACAACGATTGAAACTGATTTTCCTTCCACACACGAAACAAACCTAAACAGTTCAGTAATATTTGTTAATAGGTACTATTGCTAATTTTTTATTTATTTATTTATTCAGCAAAACTTAAATAACAGTTTTAATAATACAACATCGTGAAACCTAGCAAGGTTTGTGTCGATGTTGGCACTGACTCGAGCTGTTGCAAAACATAAAATAATAATACATATTTATAGTAGGTAGATAGTATAAATAAGTAGGTAAGTACACTTATGCTAATAATTATGAATGTATAATGGAATGGTACAATCTCCAGTAACCAAGTATTGCCTCGTAAGTGACGTATAATAGGAACGTGCTCTACTCGTACCTACTTTGCGTTTTGCGCTGCGCTCATCAGCTTGAGGCATGTAGACGTAAGCCTCATGTGCCTGTTTTTCCACCGGAAACAAAACCCTCCAAACTGAAACACAGCAACGCTGCTCGGGCCATATAGACAGACATAGTGGTAGTACTTCCGCGGTCGAGCCCTTCACAAAGAGCTTTACTATTCTTTAGTGGTATGGTTTCGTCCCACCCAACCCCTAGGGGTATGGCCAGGGGTATGGTGGGTCAGTAGTGCTCTTTTAAGCTACTACTACATTACTTAGTATGCAATACCATTGCTGTATTATATGTATAACAACATGATAATTTGATCTATAGTTTTTAAATATTATCATGGACATTTTGCAGTGCTATCAACTCGAACAATCATTGTAAGAAGTGCTGAAAATGAATCACAAGTTGCGACATGCACTTTATGTTCCTCAAGGTAGCAATTTGCTAATTGACATCATTGCCACCGCGACTGGCGCCTCGTCCCATATTCCTCAACTAGTTTTATCCAAACGACCATGCACGCGTTTTCTGCCCGTTTATTAGTAATTCTCGCCTCTGTAATACAAGTGCGTAGTTTCTGTGGTGATAGCATCCGCTGGTCGCATAACTTCGACATGGACGATGTGTACGGAATGTGGTATGGGGTAGGTTACGCACAGCATACCCCCGATATGACCAACAAACCGAATGAAATTGGCTGCGTAACGCTGTTTATTACCGACGCTTCAAGTGATCAACGTGAGGATTGGCTTGATTGGTCTGTGAGTATTTTTTATAGTTTTTTGACTTGCGATTCTTATTATTTCGCTAATTTTGTGTTCAGCAATCATAATCAATTCACCTAAGTACTAGTAGGCGTATGTGTTTCTAGGCTTGTTACATTATCAGTGCAATCTTTCTTAATTTTGTAGATCATCAAAAGAAACTACACAGATCAAAATTGGCGCTCATACAAAAGCAACCCTTGGTCTGACACTCCCATGTCGGGTTCATGGCTAGACATTCGGCTCAATAGAAGGAAAAGGGATATGGATACTAAAAGACGGCTTCGAGTGCTTTGGGACGAAGACGGACAAAGCTTGGAGCAGACGTATTTGTACACTCCAGAAACACCGGGTCTTTGGGTAGCGGAACAGGAAAGGTCTATGGAGAAAGAAATGCTTGCAAGAGGAATTGGTAAATTGAATTATCATATTGCCCTATAATTACCTATGATCAACCATATTTTTGAAAAGCTGCCAATTCTATAATTGTTTTACCTAACTACCAAATAAAATAACGTATTATTTGTTTCTTAGAGTTGATATCTTGATAAAAGTAGAATAACATTTAAAATGAAGCAAACAGATCTAATTAATGTTTTGAACTTGAATGAGAATCATAATGATTCAAAAAACGTGATATATTAGATCTTTTGTCGTAAGTTCATGAATCAAATGTGAGTATATTTTTATTATTATTATTATTTATTTACAAAAATCTTCGTAGACTAGAAGTAAAACTTTTGTTTTGGCACATAATAGAATGTTGAAATGAATAAGTAAGCGTAGAACTTTTCAATGACACCTTTGTATGGGGACAGGGAAGCTGTTATTGAAGTTTTGAGAATATTTTTTTTTTGCTTTCGCAGATGTGTGGTATCCAGACGAACCACCACGGCACCCTCAAGTGATCCGCGTGATTCAGGCGAAGCAGCATTCCATGATTATAAACCACTGCTCAGACCACGGCGACGGAGGCATATTCTCCCTAATCCTACGGCGATCTCCTATCAGGATGCAGTATTGGGAATGGTATGACATCAAGAAGATACTGTTTAACTTTAATTTACCTAATACGCACAGGCATATGGCGATTTGTGACAGTTGTGTCGAAAAAGCTTCGCTACTTTTAGTTATTAGCGTCGTGGTCTGTATTGTGAGTGTAGGGAATTATAAAAGCTTATAGAATGTGGTGTAGAATGTGGATACATTTGTGGAGATATTGAAACCTGATTAAAATAGGTACCTAGTACGTAAGAGACCTGAAAATGCCAAACCTACATATCTATACCTACGTAAAGACAACAAACATAATTATACTGAATATGTGCTGATTACTGTATCGTTGCCTACTTTTATTGTACTGTTACTTAAAATTACTTCATTTACAATGTGCCTATGAAAACAAATCAAATGAATAAATTAGTATAAAGTAGCATATCTTTTTTTTATTAGTTCTTCCTGATGGAACAAGCAGTTGGCCCACCTGATGCTAAGCAGTAACCATCGCCAGTAAGCATTACCTAGCCAATCACGCACGACATGATTGTGCACTACGATGCACTGCCCTGAGCGCATCAGCTTGAGGAATATAAATGTTATGAGTTTCATGTGCCTGAAATTTCACCGACAACCAAACCCTTCAACCAAACCGAAATACAGCGACGGTGCTTGGCGGCAGAATAGGCATGGAGGTGGCACTTTCCGAACGCCCTTCGCAAGGAATATCTCTTTTCGTATCTTATTGTTTTGAGAAAAGTTTGACTAAATCTTGATTGTAGGTGTATATATAATGTAGCTTAGTACCTATTTGGTGCAGTAAAATATGATAATCCTGGCACTGTTTTAAGTTACACAGTCATATATTAATACTTATTTAGGCCACAATTCATAATATAATGACTATGATGAGACAGAGATTTCAGCTATTTGTGAACGAGAGTGAAGCATTCGCATAAAGCATTGCATAAAGGTTTTGTTAAAGTGGCCTTTTTACACATTCATTCAATGTTTCAACCCCGTGAATTGTGTGTGAATTCTTGAATTCTTTGCAGTTCTTTGGCTTATGTTTTAAATTCACTCCGAAATCCGATCCGATAAATTGATCACGTTCCTCATCACTTAAGTATGAGTAATGGAGGCCTACATTAGCCTATGTAATGAGACGCTGTACCGAGTAGGTAGGTACACTACTAATTACTTCTTATTGTTTACGAGGAGGATGTGGTCCAGTGGCCTCTGGCCTGTGATCATCTGTGGCAGGACACAGGGTCAGTGGATAGACAGGAACACTTACTGTGAAATTATGCCAATTAACGAATTAATGGTGGAAACACCTACGATGGGCAAGCTTTTAGGTAGTTATAGTGATAACAAGGGCGGTCTGAGAAGTATGTGACAAAGGTTTAGGTAGATTGGGACTTTGGAACAGAATATAGAAATATATTGATAACACCACTGTACAAGTCTATTGTTTCAATTGTAACACTCCAAATCCTATATACTACCACTTAAAAACGCGAAAGTTTTTAAGTATGGATGGATGTTTGTACACGGTAGTGTTAGGATATTAACCGCTGTTTCTAAAAGCTCGATCAAAGCTGTCAAGTCACTTTTTATTTCTTAAATGTAAAGATCGATTAGATGTTACTGCAGGGAGCTGTGCGTTGACAACATCTAATTTGCCTCATCCCCGGGCTTCGTGCGAGCGATCGCACGATTCGGCATTTTGAAAGATATAAAATAACTAAAACCCATTTTGAATAATCGCAAACAACCATTTTACAAAAAAATATTTTGATCGATGCAAGTTTTCCTACTCAACTAGAAAAGCAAACTTTCATTAAACTGTGCGCAACATTCATAAAAAAATAATAATAATTAGAAATGTTAATTGCATTAAAATGTGCACACAAAATGGTTGTTTGCGATTTTTCGAAAATGGGAGTAGTGATTTTATATCCTTCAAAACGTGCGAGCGAGAGTCACATAATCGGCTATCAAGTCACTTGCTATCTCTATCTAATTTTGAGTAAAAGCTGAAATAGCAAGTGAGTTGACAGCGATACGTTTTGAACGAGCTTTCAGAAAGCGCTGCCGTAAGAGTTACACAAACATATACGAAAGATAAATGAAATAAAAACAAATTACGTTTTTGAGGGGTTAATTTCTTAATTGGGCATGGTCATTGGCGAGATATTTAGGGGAAACAAAAAAAAATTACAACAAACATCAGCTTTATGGAATGATCATTGTTTATTATGAGAACTAAGAAAAAGCTAGCAGGCAGAAGATTTTAGAAGAATAATATTAAAAACAATTGTTTGGAAAAGTACCTATTACATATTTGCTTTTTACTTACATAGTAAGCATAATAAGCTCACTAACACGAAGGTTTCTCGTCAGTATTACGAACCCCTGACTAGACACTTGTTGTTAACGTGCCTGCATCTCATGGAGCTCCTGTTTAATTGGTCCTGATTAGTTTACTTCCCACTCCCATAGCGGACCGAGAGCAGTCACACATTACGGCCCACAACCCTATCACGCGACGATCTCACGCACTGCACCAAAAATGTATCGATTACTAGTTTTTCTCACAATATTTTACACCGCAGAGAGCGCAAGCTACCAACAACGCTACGAATCTACGACGTACCTAAACTATCAAACGCCTTCTACGATTTCAAACCTTTACAACAATCCATACAACACGGGCAGGTACGGTGAAGTTGCCAACTTTCCTGAAGCCACGCGCTACCCGAATTACAACCCTGGTACAAATAAATACAACACATTTACGCAACGCCCGGAAATATACGCAGGATCATACAACACACAAGGATCAGGTTCTAATTATGGGTCCCAAGGCTACGGATCAAACTACGGCTCGCAAGGGTATGGATCTAGCTACGGAAGAGGCTACAGTTCCTACGAACAGCCATTCATGAGAGATATCAGGGATTACTGCGTAAATAGATCACCGCAGAGCGGTATCTGGGTGGACAGACTGATGGGTATGTGGTATGGAGTGGAGCTCATCCAGCACTTGTCAGGAGATTCGATAGTGGACTATGCACCGACTTGTATTGTGATACATATCTCAGAGCCTATGGAACGGGTGAGTTGTCTTATTATTAGTAGGCCTTGTATAAAATCAATCTTGTAGAAGTTTACTGTGGTCTCGTTATATTAATTAGCTGTCCTTCTTCGCCTTGGCAGGTATATCGAATATATCTTTTACATTCATTATTTTATTTATCATGAGAATGAATTTCCTAGCAGTATGCAAAGAGACACGTACAAATGTACGTTTATCAAATTGATTAGTGAATTTCTGAGCTCCAGTATAATGTCAAAATTTTCTGGATTCGTAAATAGATTGCCTGATAACAATTGAATGGAACTTCGCTACGAATTTAGGTATTGGTCGATAGCAGCAATTAATGGTGTCCGCTCACATCTTAGTCACGGGAATAAATGCCAATGCTTCATTGCACACTCATAGGGATAAGAACATTTAGAAGTCAGCTTCCTAAATAAGAAAAGGAAAAACTATTATAAATTCAGATACCTACATAACATCTTAAACGGCTGCCATTTTGGTAGTAGGTATATCGCGCGTTGAAGTCTATTCTACTCTCGCGTGAAATTACTGTTTGCAATAGCTAGAAGATTTACATAGGTCTTTACGAGGATGTTGTTTAATACATTACGTAGGTTAGAATGTATTCGTCGAACTGATGATGTGTTTGTTTTTGAATTGAAATATAGCTAATATACCTAGGTGTTCACAACCTACGAGGATCAAGCTCCTGTGGTAATCAAGCTCCAGAGAGCTGACTAGACTAGCGAATCTCTGGGGCGCATCTTTAGTTCATGGCAATTCTGCGCGTTCATAATCACAGGTCAGCTTCGATAACATCGAGACATGAGTCAGGCGCGCGCCGCTACACCCGTCAGTCGCCGGCGATCTTCGAAAAGCGCACGCAATATTTACGCGCACGCGCATCTGTCAAGAGCATTTTTGTATTTCGTGAACGGAAAATTCGTATTCGGAATGCGAAGATAAATAAACACTTCGTACTTAGAAGGCGTAAAAATGTGCTACAAACTTGGATTTCGGTTCATTGTTTTCATAATTTTAGCTCTTTCTTCGACACGTGGGTTAAATCATTTGGGTTCTGGTAAAGATGAGTACAGTTACAAAATATCAAATGTTACTGATCAAAACGCAACTCACTGCTTTCGGGAGCATGATTATGACAAATTGGACATCAGTGAAGTTTTAGGGCAGTGGAAAGTTCTCGAGGTGTACATGCATCTGAATTACGAAGGAGTGAAAGCTTATCCTGGCTGTCCTGTCGTCAAATTATGGGAAACTGAAGATTTCCCAAGTACTACATTTGGGGTGGGTTCCTAGGATTTCTTAAAAGCCTTGGAGTGTGGTTGTGCTTAAAACATGTCTTTAGAAAAGTATGCTTAAATTATTCCACGAGTACTTAGTTATGCAAACATATTTGCAAGGCTACTAAATTATTGGAATATATTAGATATGCTATTTACAGAAGGTAAACATGAGTCTGTAACACTCTGTAATAAATATCAAGGCTGTACTAATAATATCTTGAAAACCTAAATATATTATTTAGGTACTACAAAAAGACCGGCACCGGTGGTCTAGTGGGAGTGACCCCGCCTTCCGATCGTAAGGTCGCAGGTTCGAATCCGGTCGTGCACCAATGGATTTTTCTATCGAAAAATTTATGTGCGCAATGCCAGTGCTCTTAAACGGTGAAGGAAAACATCGTGAGGAAACCAGTTAGTATTCTAACAGCGGCGATGGGCTTGCAACCTGTCACGTATGGAATACTAACTACTGCAAAATGTGGGTATGTGCCAAATGTAATGTTTGGACGTACCTCTGACTACCCCCCTTAGACATCCTCAAAGAATCTTGAATTAGTACCTACTTGATACTGGGAGATCTGAAGGGATATCTACCGTGCCTGGGGATCAAAGTCGTGAAGCTGTTTCAGTTTTTCAGTTTTTACTACAAAAATTATCGGCAAGACGATGAAGATCAGTCTTGTACCGTTGTGTAACGTCAATTGAGCAAACGTTTACTTACATACCTAGTAACATAAATGTACGAGTGGATAACATTCGCTCAATTGATGTGACGTATGGACCTACCTACTCCATTTAAACTTGTTACGGCTTGTATTTTATCTTAAATCATCATCAATTTGATGTTAAAAATTACGTACGTATTAGGTTATATTGAAACTATTAAATTCTAAAATTCACACTTATTGCTAATTGCCATCTAGATAAGATAAATAAGCTTCGTTCCCAGTTTGTACACTTTATTTCCCAAGAAATATAATAGGAAATGAATCGTGTGATGATGGTAGCAGAACAATTTAAAACGAAGGGTCATAATTTTGCATGCTACGGGAGAGTGCCGACACTCGGCCCCCAGATCGATTAGCAGTCACTAAATTGAATGAGTTCTGGTTCCGACCTCATTGGTTATCCGGTATGCCGAAACATTACAATTATTATAAATATTAAAAAAATACCAACAGGTAAAGATTACAATTAAGTATGGGAAAGGCAAATTTTATCAATAACCTTTTTAGATTTGTCATTTAATGAATCTTTATTAATATGGAATTATTTTTATTTTTTTTTTAAAGATCCATCTCGGAAAATTAAATATCTCTTCATGACAATTAGCTACGCTTGGCTGCTTTAAAAAATAAGAGTCATATATCATGCATGTGTCTCATATACGAGCACGACAATAGCCCAATTATGTACAACTCCTCAATGCTCAATACAATTGACATACCTACTTTAAGACTTCAAGATCATTTGACCCTTATTCGTAATATGTTAAGATTTGATTTCGGGAGCTCCAATGAAGTTATGTCAACTAAAATTGCCGTTTCTTAATCCTTACTAGAATCACAAAATACCTTTATAAAAATACTACGCTCTAGAAGAAAACTGATTTGGGTTTCGGGCTGGGCTAGGACTTGGCCAAAGCATGGTTCTGATAAGGAAAATTCAGCTCTTTTTGTGGTCCTTTTGAGTTACCGTCTTTCGAAGGGTCTTTGCAATGTTAAAATCATTCAAATTCATCTAATGATGTTGATTATCATGAATATAACCTCTGTCGGTCGTTCAACTCTCTTCCTACGCACCTGACAGATTCAAGACATTGCTGAGGTCAAATCCGATGACCTAGTTAATATCCTGCTTCCAAAGATCAAGTGCTCTAATTCATTCATTAACTCTTATGAATAAAGAATAGAAAAGAACAATTAAATTGTCAATTGTACAATTGTACCCTAATAGATGACTTGTCTACAGTAGACGAATGATAGAGATCAGTTCAGCGTCGAACAAAAGGTACAGAGGAACACTATGCAGGTGCTATTTACTACTAGTGCTATTTTAAAATTTCTCGAATCCTATCAAGAATTTATGTTGTTTGGTACTATATACTGACGCGGAATCGAAGGGGAGCTACGAAAATGAACTTTATGTCAACTGCAACTACTTCATGAAGTCAGGGCTTTTCATACTCGTAAAATACTATTACTAATACAGAAAGGCTTAACTTTGAAATTAAGGTCTTTCAGACTAAAAAAAGCTCAATTTTTTGCCTAGTTATGCCTAAAAACCTTATGGTATCTTCGGATTAAGAGGAGTTAGAGCTTTGTCTGTAAGACTATACGATAGTATTTTCTTTGCTGATTCCAAATCTGTATATAACTCATTTTGGTCAAAAACCCTAGTTAAGCCTTTTCTTCCAATGACGGCAGTACTGACTTACCATCGCTGTTGCAATCTCCGGAACTGTTGCATTGCCTTACCATACCCCCGGTACCATGCCCATGATGAATGTTGTTGATTTTGATTTGATTTTGACGTAGGAAAAAGATCAAAGAATATTTTAATGCTTTTTGAATAAGATCCAAAATAAAGTCAGCGTTTAGAGCTCAAAGTCATAGAAAGAGGTGAAACGGAATCTTCTATCCAAAGAATCGATATGATTTTGATCTAATCATATAAACTTATTGCTAGAAATACATGTTAGTAAAAAGGTGTAACAATTTTTATAAGATCGTATGTAATATTTCATCGTTGTTTTAGCCGTCCACTGAAAACCAAAAGTTCCACGTGCAGTACATCAATGCCAAGTTCCGGCAGGAGTACCGCCACCTGCGCCTGCTGTGGGACGAGGGTGGGAAGTCCATAGAGTACGCGATCTACTTCCGCAACGACTCCGTTGGCTACTGGCAGGTGTTCGATAGACAAAACGGTCAGCATCCATTTTACTACCATGGGTTTACGCCAGTTTTTTTAATACGTTGATGGAACATGCAGATGGCCTATTTGGTTTTTTTTATTTTTTTTTTATACAGCTAGCTGATGGAACAAGCAGATGGCCCACCTGATGTTAAGTGGTAACCATCACCTATAAACAAAACATTGCCCCGTAGGTCACGCACAATAGGATCGTGCCCTACGATGCACTGCCCTGCGTCCATCAACTTGAGGCATACGGATGTTAAGCCTCATGTGCCTGTAATTACACCTGTATTACCTGTGCCTGATGTTAGTGGTAACCACCACCTAACCACAGATAAGAGAATACTAAAGCATTACCTCGTAGGTTACGCACGATATGAACATGCCCTACGTTGCACGCCCTGCGTCAATCATATCATAATGCAAAAGTATCCAGCAAATTACTTTGTCAGGCTGATGATGACTTCATTTAATTAAAAGGGTACATAAGTTACCTTAGAGATAAGTTTACAGGGAAAACCCTGATGCACAGCTGTATCGCTCGGGACATATTGTGATGAATATAGATGGGTAACTGTCACACAATCATCGTTGTGGGAATCACCGGTCAATAGATTAATTGATACTAAGCTCAGTAGATAAATAGTGCAGTACAGTGCGTAGGTGCGGGTATTTGTTTAATATAAATGGATATAATATATATAGATCTACTAGGTAAGCCTCGCGGTTTCACCCGCGCAGATTTAAATCCCGGTATTCCCATGGGATAAAATATAGCATAAGTGCACGACCGGTTTACTACCTTAGGATCGGAAGGCAGGGTCACTACCACTAAGCCACCAGTGCTCTCAAACAACAACACGTAGTACGTGTGTTACGTCTATATATTTTTTTTTATACAACCAGCTTTTGTAACAAGCAGATGGCCACCTGATGATAAGTGGTAACCATCACCTATAACAAAGCATTGCCTCGTAAGTCACGCACGATAGGAACGTGCCTTACGATGCACTGCCCTGCGTCCATCTGCCTCCAACTTGAGGCATACAGATGTTAATCTTCATTGTACTTGTAATTACACCGGTGACCACAGTCTTCAAACCGAAACACGCGTTACTGCTTGGCGGCAGAAAAAGGCGTGGTGGTAGTACTTCCCCGGACGAGCCCTTCACAAAGAGCTCTACTACTCTTAAAATAACCTATATAGCTATTAACTTTAGAATGTTTATTTCAGGAACCATCCCGTCTCGGGCCGACTATCAGCAGTTCAGCGGTACAATTCAAGTTCTGAAAGCTGTAAACGACCACCTTGTTCTCAATTTCTGTCAAGAGGCACTGAACGGGAAACCAGCTCAGCTGTACTCCGTGTTATTCTCACGAGAACCAGCTTTGATGGATAAGCGGGATGTGTACTCTGTACATACGCTGCTGCAGAACAAAAAACTTTCCGTTGCTTCGAGAAGAATGGTCTGCGGTAACAATGCGGATAGACCATTGTATAGTTTATTCTTTTCGGTCTTTTTGGTAGCTGTCAGCTATGTTATCGCTTCTTAGCTTGTATTTTTATAACCCATACTATAAATGATGCATTTTAAACACTGCATAAAGTTTGCCCTCACTACCAATTGTGTACTCTTACCAATTGCATTGAGATGACAATAGTTTATGCATTTTATAAGCTGTCGTTTATAAGGCCAGACCATTATCAAAATGAGCTACGAATATTTCCTTGAGTTTAGTAGGTACTTACTTCAGTACTAACTACACGCTGAAACTAAACCTTTGGAAAACCCTTACAAATTATCCGTCCTTACGTTTACAAAACGAAAACAATACAACAGTAATTATACCGGAGTAGGTAAGTTCTCGAACAAAGAAGTGTTGGTTGGTGTGCTTAGAAATAAGACATTGTAAATAACACCATAATTACCTAAACCGAAGACTACAAATTGGCATTATGGACAACACAAATTGTTAGTATTTTACATAAGAAAATAGTTAGAAACCTTCAGACGACGGAGCAACTTTGGTTTGGTACAAACTTGCGAAGGAAGGTACAAAGAAAACATAACTTTGTTAGTTCAAGTTTCAAAGCATTTACTTACATGATTATGTGTATACTTATAGTAAAATTTTTATCCATTGTTATTAATATTAATTGCCAAAGTTTTAAAAAATGCCAAAGTTTTTAGATTCATATTAAATTATTAGATATTTATAACATTTTAAAAATAAAATACATGTATGCAATTTATATGAACTTTTAACGCCCTATTCCATCGTAGAATCGCTGTCTGGAAGGTACTCAGGTATCTTGAGTAGAACAGACACAAAAAATATTTTAATTCACTCAATTTAACTTGTGTCGAAAATCTGATAGTATGATGCCTAACCTTCACTTTAACTGAACATAATCTTCTTGTTGACTTGTTGAAATTGTGACGCGATGTGTGAATTGATGGGTATTTCGTCAATGTAGGTAACTTGAAATTTCACAGAATGTAGATAAATACAAATGACCTCATGTGTTCTTACATACAACCAATAATTATACATGAAAGTACCATACCTTCATATAATATTATAGACAGTACCCACAATATTGCGACCCTTACCCCCGGTTTCTGGAAGCGCGATAAGCGGCTGCCAAATCACTTGCTATTTCAGCTTTTTCTTCAAATTAGATAGAGATAGCAAGTGACTTGACAGACGATTAGTGTTGATCGCGCTTTCAGAATCCGGGGGTTACTTTCGTGAATGAGACAATTTATCTATCTATAAAACTTACCCTATTTTATTTCTGTACATCGTGGGCTACAAATAAATAATAAGTATTTATTCCTAGTCGTCCCTTCCTTTCAGATCAAAGGGTCATACATATTACGTAGGTGGTAGCCAGAGGCAATTCCAAGCATCGTGTTTTTACTTATTTTAGACTACCACCTACTAATTAGGTATGGTAACCAAGTGTCAACTGAATTGGTCTATTTTTCTAAATAATATGTATAATATTCTATCTCTGTGCCAAAATTATGTCCACCCATGTGACGCTGGGACAGGCCGCTAGTTTTATATAAAGGGGCGTATTTAATGGACCGTATGTTCTCTGGGTGAGGTAGGTATATCGATATCATATAAAACATGAGACCGGTATGTATTGTGGATGAAGGTCTGACCACATCATACCAGTCAGTCATACGAATCTCGAGCGAAGCACGTATCATAAGTAATTTAACAATCTAAATAAGTTAAAAGAGACACAGAGAAATATAATGAAATTCACAATAGTTTTTATAGTGTGTGTTGTTATTATTTACACTGCAGAATCGAAGGTTATCAAACAGAAATGTGATGGCGTTCACGTCAACGGAAAGTTTCACAAAAAGCACATCGTAACCAACGGGCTCAACCGTCCTTATCAGCTGTCCATTTACAACCAGCATCACACAATATACTTCAGCTACAACATCGGAGACGATGACGAGGACAAATTTGAAATTGGTTACTTGACGAAAAATCAAAAATTACCTACCCCTATCCCAGAAGTAAAGAATGGCTTCGCTACTGTCATAGATCACCATCATGGGATCACATACCTTGGGGGCAGCGAAGGGATCTACGCCCACGAAATCACAAAGCCATACGATAATAAGCATGTTGTGAAGGACCATAACATCTGGGATATGTTTTACAAAGAACACCTTTACTTTATCGTCTACCCATCGCAAAGGCTGTATAAGAAACATGAAAACGGCTCCGAGCTTGTAGAACACATCAACGAGAAAATTTACCAGTTTGCCATCGACGGTGACGATGATATATTCATAACCACCGTGGATGGAGTTTTCCAAATAAAAAATGGCACGAAGGAGCGAACTCCATTCAGTGGTCCTAAAATTTTCCGAGCCATCGAAGTGGATCATCAAGGTACTGCCCATTTTTGCGGACGAAGTGCGATTTACGTTGCTAACAAAGACAATAATGCTCTGGAGGAAATTGCCCACATCAAGAACATTTTTGGGCTTACTTTCGATGACGAAGATCACATAATATATTCGGATCCCCATGAAATTGTAAAGTTGTTACCAGATACTTGTGTATAACCCACGTATAATTTAGTGACCCCGGCACTAACCTATGTAACTAATAAGGTTCGTAATTCAAATTTCTAACAATCACAGTAATATAATTATTATATACATTTATATGTTATCAACAAAACAAACAGATGGATTTATATTCGTCCCATATTGTTACTGCGGAATTGACAAATCCAGTACCAGGGCAGCAGTATCGCGTTGGAGGATCGAGGTACCGGCATTAGAAAGAGACTTGCATTGCCCTCTTAGTCGTACGTGCGGAGGGGCGCTTTACCCTCTGTGATTTACCCCCACCTCCTGCCTGCTTGCGCTACGCTAGCCATCACCCGCATCACCCCATTTGTTGCATTGTTATCTTTTCGTCAGGTGTACCAATCGCGAATAAATTGTGCAATAAAATTAGCTACCGAATGCATAAAATATATTGCTAAAAAACGGAAATGTAATACAAAAATAATTCAGTAATTTCATTAGAGCCAAACACATGCGCCTGTAATTTCACCGACACCTTCAAACCGACACATAGTAACGCTGTTTAACAGCAGAAATAGCCATAGTGGCAGTGGTAGTACTTCTCTGGTTTTATATTATTTAAATACCTTTTACCTTTCGTGCTGGTTTGACGTTTTTATTCAAATGCAAGATCACCTGAAAAATAAATCGTGTAAATGTAGTAGGTATATACTTTTAAATACATAGGTAACGTTTCTTTTTTATTTAAAATTTAATCCTTAATTTAACACCTAAAACGATTGACATTCTAATTATGTGTAGTTATTTCGACGCTGTAAAACAGAGCCTAGGTCAAACACGTACTACCTCTCTCAGTTGGTAGAGCAACCTCTAATGAAGTTATGAACTCCTAGTACAGTTGTTTTCGAAATTGGTCACGGGAAACCACACCACAAGACCGTTTAGTGCTTTTCAGGCTGAAAATAACTGAAAGAAACTCAGGATGTATTTTCATAGTGGACAATGGTCAAGGTTTTGCTAAAATTACCATGACAACGTCGCGAACTCGTCAGCAGAGGTCGTTTGCACTAGGGTAGCATAAACAGGGTAGTGTGGCTGCACACATTTGAGACATGATAGATAGCAAGCTCTTTTTGATCAATGGGAGGGTTATGTTTCGTTATGTAAGTGTGGGTGTTGGTGAGTATATAAACGGTGGAGGGTTGAAAATCGATAAGTGTTTTCGTCTTTCTACGGAGAATTCGCTAATATGCGAGTGAGAGATCCGATCGGTAATTGTGTGAGTGGTATAGGTTAGATAGATACATCCAAAGTTAGGGTAGAATCTGAATTCGAAAGCGTGGAGGGAAAACCAAAACGCGCTTGGACATTTCTGTGCGCCTAGTAAACTACGTCGATCGAGAAATATTTTTCCTATTTCACTACGCCAGGGAGAAGGAAATATACGAAATATAAATGCTTTTGAATCTATGAATATGTACTTATGTTACTGTTAATACTAATTTAAGTTTCACAACATTTAAACTTCACACGCTCCGGCAGATGAAACTGTTATTGTCCCTCGAACGTACGTGACGCCATCTTTGCATTCACACCCATCCTGAAAGAATAGAACTATTTATCCAAAGAACAACTTATTTTAATGAGTTTCAATTTCTCGCACGGTTTTTTAAAAGTTCAAATCGCCTACGTCTGCTACGCGCCGTAGGCACTTCGAACAACATAGCTATACCATTTTTTCTTATATTGAAACCTTATAACCAGACATTTAATTATTGAATCAATTCTAAAAACATCAGATAATGTTTTTTTTCTTTGCACGTAAAGTTAAGGCAAAGTAAGTAAAGTTATATAAAAGGCATCATTATTTTTGGAAACGAACAGGGGAGGCCTATGTCCAGTGGACTTCAACAGGCTGATGATGTAACATTTTAAAATCTTTGTCATTTAAAATATACTGCTATTATTCCCAAACACAAAACGGACCATGACCTTGGCCTTTATTAAATCACTACATAGTAGAAAACAAAGTCGCTTTACCTGTCCCTATATCCCTATGTCCTAAATCTTTAAAACTACTCAACGGATTTTGATGCGGTTTTTTTAATAGATAGATTGATTCAAGAGGAAGGTTTATATGTATAATACATGCATGATTTGTGCACTCGTGCGAAGCAGGGACGCGCGGGCGGATCGCTAGTAAATAATAAACATTGGAGGACTTTCCACACAGCACTAAGTATCTCGCCCTAAACCAAGCACAGTTTGTAATATTGTTATGATATCTGGCTAATATAATACATTATAAACTTTTTTATAAATACACACTTATAACACCAAGCAGAATAAATATCTATGTTCAGTATACAAATAATAAAATTGTTCTTTTACCGAGAATAATTGCGCCTTCCGTGCCGTAGGCTGTGAGTTTGATGGGCCTACGGCGATGAAGGCAGTTACTACCGACTGAGCTCTAAACTTTCTTAAAAAAACATTCAATAAAAAACAAAAACTTACAAAAACATCTTCAATGGAATCGCACGCCTGACTTTGCTCGTAAAAGTGTACCTTCTCAACATTGTGCTTTATAATTTCATTAGATGTTCTCTTCACAGTATCACATGCATTCAAATTCGCTATTAAACCTTGTTTATTTTTCTTCAATTTCAAGTGATCTGTGTTCAAGTTCTGTACAACTGCAGAACTGCCGAATATAGCTTCTTCTAAGTATTCACAATAGCTATTATACTCTTCTGATGTTGGTACAACATTGTTATTAATGTTCACATTTTTGGAGATTTTATTATGGTTAGTACCGTTTTCCATATAATTTTGGTATAAGATAGCATTCTCTGAGCTTTGTGAGATTTTTGATTTTCGTCTAGCTTTTCTTATTCTGATGTACATATTGGTGAGGAACTGGAATTTGAGGAAGTAAGCGATCGCTTCTGAAACACTTGCGGAGCCACTCTTGTTGCTTTTTTTGTGTAGAAGGCAGAAGTGTCGTGGTGGATAAGAACCGTATCCATTATCTAGAAGAATTGATAAAAGAATTGGTCAAAATCAAAACGATACGTCTTTTTTCAGTATAATACTAGATGAATCTACCACTAGTTTGTCGCGACCAAAGCCTAGGATTCATTCATTTATTCAGGCAAATTAGTATAAAGATCTTAAAAATACAGGGCCCATTATACTTACAAACTAAAATATGTTAGGTATGATTACACAACATTTTACTAGTACGTAGTGACTGCGACGTGGGCGCGACAGGACTCGGCAGCCGACCCCAGAAACGTAGGTGTAGGTTTTACAAATTATTATCGAACTAGCTGCGCCCCGCGGTTTCTCCGATAAATACAAGATAGTATGAGATACTTTCTTAGAACATAAATAGAAAGGGTAGTTTATACCTTGTTTATAATTGCACGAGCAAGGAGTGGGCGACGCGGTTTCCACTCTGCTCTGTGGCGCGCTGCAGGTGCCTTGGATGAAATGACTTGAATTCCATGTGGTGTCTGTGTACGGGATTGTGTCGGATTGACAGTCTGAGTGCTGTAGCCATTTAGAGGATTCACGGAGAGAGAAGAATGTGAGGGTTATGATGCCCTGTGGAAGAAGATTTTACTTGAAACTTATTTAACATAGATCCATCAAACATTTACAGTAGGTAAGCTACAGTAGTAAGTTTCTCTAAATTATGTAAAATTTGTGAAACACAAGATAGCAATCGTTTATTACACAAGTAGGTACTTATTTTCAGTTTTGAGCTAAGCGTTTTTTCAGTCTTTTGTTTTCTGTTATCGAAGTTTTGGCTAGTGTGCCCTCAGGCCCTCACCATGGTAAAGCAAGCCGCAGCACACAGAGAGGCGCTGAACGGGAACCCGTAGCGTTCTGAAAGAGCGCCGCCCAGCGCCGGCCCTAGCACTTCGCCCAGCGAGTAACAGCAAGACCAGACCCCAGCCACTGCGCTGTACGTCGCCAGTGCTTCGGGACAACCGCCTTCGTAGCTATAAAAACATATTAGGCGATAAGAGGGTGGTACAATACCTACAGGAAAAGAGATCAACGCGACGCGTCCAAAATAAAATAATAAACAAGCTCTAAGTTACACTGTGGCGGTTAAAAACGTTGCGATTCACTATGCAATTTTTTTTTTATACAACCAGCTGATGGACTACGCAGATGGCCCACCTGATGTTAAGTGGTAACCATCACCTATAACAAAGCATTGCCTCGTGAGTCACGCACGATAGTAACATGCCCTACGATGCACTGCCCTGCGTCCATCAACTTGAGGCATACTGATGTTAAGCCTCATGTCATCATGTGCCTGTAATTACACCGGCGACCACACTCTTCGAACCAAAACACAGCAACGCTGCTTGGCGGCAGAAAAAGGCGTGGAAAATCTATAATGAGTATGGGATTTTCAAGGTTGTCTATACCTAAGCCAGAAAGTAAGATGTGGAAATAAAATGACACGGGAGGTGCGTCTATTGGAGCGTGCATTTATTTCCAAGTCGAAGACTTGTTACGTATTGGAATGGAATGCACTCACATGGAACTGGTCAGAACTCCTTGAAAGGTAGGCAATAATGTAAGCGCCACCGATATACCAAGAATAGATAATGCCACCAAGTCTAGCCAGAGATCTCTGAAATAAATGAAATCCATAAATAAAAAGTAAAAAATTGCATATTTGCAGCATTACCTATATTTTAACAGAAGGTTGCATTCACGGGCCTATTTCATAGCAAGTTTTTGTGAATGTCATGTAAAAAATTTACTTTACTTGTTTTGTTTTATATTAGGTGTAGTAGGTATTAGATACATAAGTAGGTCAAATATAATACCTACTACATGCACTATATACATCAAAATAATGCTTACTTTGGAAGACCTGGAATAAAAGGGCACGGTCCAAGAAGAATTAGGCCGGTTGTAGACAAAAATAGTCCCCATACCATCATGCACCAGTGGTTGTGAACCCTGAAATGATATAATTTTGAGGCAAAATATTTCTCCAATAATGCAATTTTTCACTATATTTATTAAATAGCGACCCGCCCCGGCTTAGCACGGGTGCAATGATGTAGTACCTATTATACATAATATAAGCCTTCCTCTTGAATCACTCATAGCTATTTACAACCGCATCAAAATCCGTTGCGTAGTTTTATAGATCTAAGCATACATAAGATAGGACAGACGAACAGACAGACAGCGGGAAGCGATTTTGTTTTACACTAGGTATGTGTAGTGATTTATTAGAGCGAACATATTTGGGTTTACAGCTATAGAGTAAAAATCAAAATACTAGTTTTCTTATAACTCGTAATTAAATACAGGAAAGAGCCATGTGCTAATTGGAAAAAAGGTCCCATAAAGTTATTCTCCGTGTGGGAACCCGCTTAGCGCTTGGAGAATAACTTTTGGGACATTATAAAAATCTTAGTTCAACAGTTCAAAATAATAGTTCAAGCCTTGCTGGGATCTATGAGAACTATGAGTTTCTGCTTATCGTGACTCTATCTGAAAACCAGCGCTACCCCTTGTAATGGTTCATCCCCGACATAGGATATTACGCTGGGATATTAGAAGCAAATAAGTTCAGGAGGCTCAGATCTATTCCAACACACTCCTAAGTGACCGAGGAATCCGCTTTGAGTTTTCAACTTGGCATTCTGTTATAAATTCACCCAAAATGAATAAAGCCAACTTGAAACTAGCAAAGCTCGTATCGAAGAGAACGTGGATACTAGATTATGTGATACCACAGAGGAAATAATAGTTGCGATGTACGGAATAGCACTACAGGACTAATTGTCATATTTTGTTTTTTTTTATACAGCTAGCTGATGAAACAAGCAGATGGCCCACCTGATGTTAAGTGGTAACCATTACCTATAGCACAGCATTGTCTCGTTAGTCATGCTCGATAACTTTTGTAACTTCTTTCTTTTTTACTTTGAATTGCGTTAGTAGTTTTTATCTCTGTTTTGTGTATTAAGTTATTTCATTATCATAGGTACTAATAGTGTTCAATAAACTTATTACATTTAATTTATTTAGGATAGTTCGCAAAAGACCACAGTATGTTACCTGTCTGCTACCCACCCCCATATAGGGCTGAAGATACCGTAAAGACTTGAGAAAAGTAAGAACACAAGCCCAGTTTGCTCGGTCGATAGTCCAAACTGTCTCAAATGTGGCTCCAGGGTCGGGTCAAGGAACGCCCAGGTGTTGGATACGACCACGATCACTAATCCTGTGATGATGATGGAGGGAATTTTGAAGAGTTTGAGTATTGATGCCGATTTTGATCCTGATACGTATTCTGCGAAATAGGAGAATTTTTGTGAGTAAACTATAATTAGCACAAAAAAGCAGTAGAAACCAAGCCGTAAGTGGCACTTTTTTGTATCTAAAAGATATAATTTTTATTTTACCAAAGTAAATAATTTTTATTTCTCATTCAAAGTAAGTATGTAGATACCTAAGTTTAACTTACTTTGTTATGAGATTATAGAAATTATGAATGTTCTATTTTTAATATTATTCTAAGTATACTGACAGAAGACTGAAGTTTCAAAAACTTGGCAAAGTGATAACATTTTAAAAAGCAAATAACAGGTTTATATTTATAAAGTATAAAATTGCACCCCGTGGAATATTAACTTTAAATTGCGTACTCAGTTATTATGAGCTGAATAGTTCATATTTGGAACATAGGCTACAAATCGGCCAGGAAGGTTCGATTTCAAAAAGTAAAAACTTACCTTCACAGTCAGTGAGCAAAAAAAAGTTTATAGGCACAGTCAACACCATCACGATCCCAAGGCTGTAAAATGGTAATCCAAATCCCCCGATCTACCTGAAACATAGCCAAAGGCCATTTATGTTAGGAAATAAGGCACAGAAGGTTATCTGATTCAAATAATGATGACAGCCTTCACAGCTCAGTTGGTAGTAGCTCTGCCTTCTGTGCCGTAAGTCGTGGGTTCGATTCCCACCGTGAACAAACATTTGTGTGATGAACTTAAATGTTTGTTCTCTGTCTGGGTGTTATATAATATTATAAGTATGTATTTATAAAAAAAAGTATACATATAATTAATATACCAGCTATCCGGTTCCCATACCACAAGCTTTAGCTTAGTTTGGGGCTAGATAGTGCTGTGTGGAAAGTCCAAAAATATTTATTATTTATTTATTTAATGCCTACATGTTTTATAGTTTTAAGTATATACCTGCACTTTAGGAAATTACATTAAAAGATGATTAGATTAGATGTTTTAATCAAGGGGAAGGATGTGGTTTCAAATCCTATTTATAATCATA
This sequence comes from Plemyria rubiginata, assembly GCA_963576535.1. Classification (NCBI taxonomy): domain Eukaryota; kingdom Metazoa; phylum Arthropoda; class Insecta; order Lepidoptera; family Geometridae; genus Plemyria; species Plemyria rubiginata. Next base: position 5,679,708 of record OY754908.1, on the reverse strand, counting down.
ACTTTTGGGACCTACAACGTTCCAAAAGTAAGTCAATTCTTTGTATACCGTGTGCTTACATTAATACGGTTCGTAGCACTCGTAGCGTTTGCTACAGGAGTGCTACGCTAAATGCTTCAATCTTATCAACTTTGTGATAAAATAAAATTTACAGGTAAATTACATACCTAGACTCTAGACTAGAGTAATTAGCGTGTATTCGTAGCTTTATTAACTTTTTTAAGTATATCCTACTAATACTATAAACGCGAAAGTTTGTAAGTATGGATGTATGTTTGCCACTCTTTCACGCCGAAACGGCTGACGGATGATACTTGGCAGTGATAGATTATAGCAAGTAATTTGAATACAAGTACAAATTATAGTCTGTAACAGCACATAGGCTAATTTTTATCCCGTGGGAATACCGGGATTTAAATCTGCGCGGGTAAAACCGAGGGGCGCAACTAGTCAACTATAACTTGCTGATCGTACCTCGTACGTCCAAAATACATACCGAGTACAGAAGTCCTCCAATCGCAGGGCCCACAGACATGCCTAGTCCCACGAAGGTTTCCAGTATACCCAGCACGGATCCAATGCTATCTGGAAACGCGTTGACCACAAACACGTAGCTGGCGGTCGAATAAGCACTAGCCCCTAGTGCTTCCAGCCCCCGCACCGCAAAGCAGAGAGCGGTAAATGTTGTCGTGTCTTCGATTAGGACTAGGGTACTAACAAACAAATAACGGATAAGTATTAAGAGAGTAACCGCCGATTTCTCAAAGCTCGATCACAGCTAATGAGCTGTCAAGTCACTTGCTATTTCAGCTTTAACTTCAAATTCGATAGAGATAGCAAGTGACTTGACAGCCGATTAGCTTTGATCGAGCTTTCAGAAACAGGCGCTATACCATTTTAAATACACTCGAGAAATAAATTCTGGTCACTACATCTACAACCTTGTTATATCAGAGGCTTGAGTTATTGAATTTTATTTCGCTGACAATATGATGAGATAATGTCAATATACCTACGATATAATTAAACGAACTGACGTATATTTTTTAAGACTTTTGAGGGTCTGAGTTGCTGACACGGATTCAATGCTGATGTTAAATGTAGATACCAATGTACTACACATTTATCTAAAACAGTACCTATGATAAAAAAAGGGAACGACTATTTCTATTCAGAACTTCGAGAAACACGCAGCAGAGCGACAACTGGCAGAATAGTCTTTCCTGCGGTAGGAGGGACTTCTGGAGCCCTGCTAGGAGCGATAACCAGTACCTACTAAGATAGCCTACTGATGGCTATCTTGTACTGGCTATCTTAGGTAGCATTACGATATAATGACTAACATTAATACCCGCATGATGATGTGACTATCCATGTTGTCTTGTCACTACATAGTATAAAACAAAGTCGCTTTCTCTGTCCCTATATCCCTGTCCCTATGTATGTTTAAATCTTTAAAACTACGCAACGGATTTTGATGCGGTTTTTTTAATAGATAGAGTGATTCAAGAGGAAGGTTTATAATGTATAATATATGCATGATATGTACACCCGTTCGAATCAGGGGCGCGCGGGCGGGTCGCTAGTTTGTATATAAACCAAACATATGAACACGTGTAGCGGTGTAAACAAATAGGTAACCAACCAAGGTGATATTGTTATCGATATGAACTAAATGTAGTTGTCTATGGTACGAGATACATAATACTTTATAAAATAAAACTGTAGGTACACTAACCCGAACAAAACATTGCATGCGCCGGCTATGAACATTCCTGATGTGAACATGAACTTAGCACCCATTGCTGGTAACTGAAACATTTTATCATTATGAAATAGGTATAATTTAAATAAAATTATAAACATTACACAGGGCAAGTATCACATAAGTTGTCACACATTTGGTCTATGAGGAGGATGACGAACCCACAACTAACGGCTTAGAAAAGTTTAACTACCTACCAACAAGTACGAAAATTAGTAAGATAAACAATTTTTCGGTAGGAAACCTTGCATAAAATTATTTCTGAACCTTCAAAATTTTTAAAACGTGTGAGTTTGCAAGTCAGTCTAAAGTGTAAACAATAATTTATGAGTGGCACAAAAAAACTTACGAATTTTCCAAATAACGGTGACGTCACAAACATGACGACAGCATAAAAGCTAAAAACCATTCCGCACATGGTGTCAGACAATCCCTTGACGGCTCCTTCCTTCGGGAAAAACGGCGCCATGATGCTCATTGAGCAGAAACTGATGAAGTCTACTAGAGCCAGAGACGCGAGGGTGAGGCGCTGACGCCCACTGAGGTACCGAACTGCTCCAGGTCGTAGCCGAGTTTGAGTGCGGACCAATCTATGGAGGATTCGAAAGGATTTAGTGCGAGCATCCAGGTTATTCCCGTTGAGTAACACGTTTCTGTCACACTGTGACACAATGGGACGAAAACTTCCCGTTGAGTAACCCCTGTTACACATTGCGACTTTTATTTTCCCGTTCGGTCACACCGTTAGAGAACGGGGATTGCAATGTGTAACAGGTGTTACTCAACTATTACCTATCACCTACGCTGCAGGTGAAATCAAGCATATCAAGTTACCTATAGAGAAAACCATAACACCTATCTTTTTTTTTTTTTTTTTTTATGCCAAAGCAGGCAGACGAGCATACGGGCCACCTGATGGGAAGTGGTCACCGTCGCCCATGGACACCTGCAACACCAGAGGCGTTGCTGATGCGCTGCCGGCCTTTTAGGAAGAGATGAACCCGCAATCTATCTATCTATCTGACAGCAATTACTAAAGTACCCATCTATTTGTCAAGATGAAAGATGATTTATTAGAAAAGGTACCTGCCTTACCTATAGTAGACTAGTTGTGCCACGCGATTTCACCCGCGTTGTTTTAAATCCCGGTATCCCCACGGGATAAAAAACCCATGTGCTATTCCAGACTATAATTTATCTCTGTGCCAAATTTCTTCCAGATCCGTTTAGCCGTTCTGGCGTTATTGAGCAACAAACATCCATCCAGCAATCAAACTTTCACTTTTAGATTATTAGTTACATATCTCTAGTAGTAGGTATTTACACTCGCCTACTGGTAATATGTTCCAATTGAAAATAGTTATCGTTATCTTTACTATCAATTTACACCTTCCATCTGTTATCTATTTTAATGCCAAGCCTTGCACATGTTATTGAAGGAAAATCCTAAATAACCTATCAGGAAAGTGATCATTTTTAGTCCACGTATAAACTCCCTTATATACAACACCTTACAATAATACATTTTTTGACCTTGGCTGATTAAACTACTGGGTATTCTAAGCTGAAAATCTTGATAGCATCGTGGGTGGAAGTACCGAATTCCTTGGCTATGTCTGCTAGCTAATCTATGAGCACTAGGGTTTAGTGCTTGTAGCTGCTAATGTAGGTACACTCTCGTTCGAACTTGAAACAATTTTAGACATAAAATCACTGAACTGATTTTATGTCAAAACTAGTAGTACCTATTTTAAATCCCGGTATTCCCACGGGATAAAATTTAGCCTATGTGTTATTCCAGACTATAATATTATCTCTGTGCCAATTTTCACCAAGATCCGTTCAGCCGTTCTGGAGTTATAGATAAACAAACATCCATCCATTTATGCAAACTTTCGCATTTATAATATTAGTAAGATTTTTTAACGTTCGTGGGAATACGTTAATCTTAAAATGTTGAAACCAATGCGAAGCTGGTACAGGCCGCTAGTCCTACTAATATTTTTATAATTTATAATAGAGATTTATCGCCCTGTCACGACATCGAAATTTTTTTTCTAAATAACTATCTACTACTATTAATAAACCCAAAAGTTTGGATGGGTGGATGTTTGTTACTCTTTCACGCCGGAACAGTTGACCGGCGCGGCCCGATTCCGCTGTCTGGCTATCGAGATGGCTTTCAGTTTGACATTTGATCCCATAGTGTCTATCTATTTATTCAGCCTGTATGCATTCACTGCTGGGTATAGATCTCTTGTAATAGCAATTAAATCGGATGGATGGGAATCAAATGTCAAACTGAAGCCATGTCGATAGCCAGATATTAGCGTAATAGGGCCGCCGATCTGGATGAAACTTGGCAGAGATAAATTATAGTCTGGAATAACAAATAGGCTACTTTTTATTCCGTGGGAATACTGGGACTTAAACCTGCGCGGGTGAAACGCGGGGCGCAACTAGTATTTAATAATGAAGAAGTGGCTTACCGTTCCCTTAAGATTCTGATCTCCGAGCTCACATCATTGTTCGGGTCCGCAGACCACGATCGCGTTCTCCGCAGCCGGCCCGAGTCGGGCTGTGACCGCCTGCCGCCCCAGGTGGCGGCCAAATCTCCAGACTGAGTTGAAGTCTTCATCATCTTGTTATCAAACACTATAGTTTCTAAAGAATCTCCCGAGTTGCGGCGGGTTGTTCGTTCACTGCGAAGTAATGCGGTGTTTTCGTCCATATCGTCCCTTTCCATTTTAATCGCGGTTAGAACTTGGAAAGTTGAACTACGAACGTCTGGACGGTACGCAGAATTTACTAGATTTGAATTACTTGATCACAAATAAGTTTATCGGCGCGTGTCAACAAACCCTACCGAGCCGACTGAGCCACACTATTAAATAGGTACCCGTCACAGGGCTTGCATTACCACAATTAAATCCTGCGTATCAACTATCGATATCTTATCGGGGGCAAACAGAAATTTCCTGCAATGACCGTTTGTTGCCTTCGATAGTTAATGGGTAACGCGGGAATACTTTTGTACCTTACCCGCGCTACGTTATGATTTCACATTCGGCACTTTTATTTAACCACCTACCTACATTACATAGTAAAATAGTTAGTAGGTAATAATTTGATTGCGTACTAGTTGCGCCCCGCGGTTTCACCCGCCCAGATTGAAATCCCACGAGATAAAAAGTAGCGTATGTGATATTCCAGACTATAATATACCTGTGAATATACCTTTCTGTCAATTACCATCCACATCCATTTAGCCGTTCCGACGTGAAAGAGTAATAAACATCCATCCATCCATCCATACTTACAAACTTTCGCGTTTATAATAGTAGTGGGATAGCTGTGAGATCTATTGATTTGTGGTAATGACATCGACCGAAAAAGTGTCCTCTCTTCAATGATAATTGGAGAACTTAGAAGAACGGCGCAAATTATGAATAACCTTAATTTTGAATTTGTCTTTATTTATTCAAACTATTCTTTTAATCATAAATAGATACAGGATAACTCGATTTTAGTTATACACTCAACTTGTTTATTTTCAGTTACAACAATACAAAAATAAATATTTTCTTTTATCTTAGTATAATTTTCGCAAGACCAAGTCCCAGCCAAAATAGAAAACAAAAATTATATTAATGCAAATAGAGGCTAATCAGGCCATTTTAGAAACATTATGTACAAAACGAAACACACTAGTGACGTCACACGTTGAACTTTGCCAACAGTCCACAAAATAATATCGCTAATGTAGGTATTATTTATATTAACACGCGTTGTTTCTAAAGATATAATAATGTTATTTCGATCGGTTACTAATGGTAACCGATCGAAATCTTACAGAATAATGATTAATTTCTAATAATAAAGGTACACAAATATAGAATAAAATCTAAGTTGTATGTATCGGTCGATACTCCAGCATATTGAGGTACTATGCACATAAAAACCTTTTTGCTGTTTTCCGCTAATAATGTACTTCTGATTAAATTATACTATCAGTATATTTGCCTCTCAAACACGGAGTTATAATACAATTCAACATTAAACTCGGTACTGATAACATTTTATGTACCTAGTAGTACCTATTATTTAGTAGATACCTTTAGACGCAGTATCAGTCAAGGCATACCGTTCAAGTATATAATCGTACAGTAATCAATCAGTACAGTAATGATCATTATAAAATTATTAGACACTGTGGGTGCGTCCGATAACTAGGCCACAAATTTGATACGTAGTCAACATATTTCCAAACCTTTTGAGCATTTCTTAGCATGAAATAGGAATATTTACAACATTTTACCTACCAGGAATTGAGACATTATTTCTATGCGTCTGATGATAGGTAATAGAATCTACACATGTTTAATGATACATGCTAAATTATCCAAGTTTGCACAGATAAACCTGTAGAGGTTTAACTCAAAGAAATTTGGCACATAGCTCACATTATGAAGACATACATAGGATACTACTATTCGTGGGAAAACAAACACAGACGATATGGCGAAAGTAGATAGTACCTGCTGTACATAGTTTTCTATCGAAGATTTAAGTACCTAGTGAGGGTTTTAACTTTTATTATACACGCAAATACATTTTATCCCTACCTCGATCAAGTTTCTAGCTAGAGGTTGTAAGAAAATCTCGCCACGTGAATGAAATCGCATATCCTACAGTCTTGAATAAGGCCTCCTTTGTCCAAGACTAGTAGAATGCGGTTCAACATTAAGTTAGCGGCCTAGGCCCTTATTCGTATGGGTCGCTGAGCCCTCCACTAGCTTAAATGGCCGCTTTGTCTGTTGCCATTTCTTTTTTATTTGACATTGAAATGAGTGACACGTATATTTTATAGTCGCTATAAATATAATTTGATCTTAAATATCTGTCAACATAGCATACATATGTATAGTTTATACTTGCATCTACAATACTCTACTAATGTTATGTTGTTTTTTTTTTACAAAAAACATAAAATTTTTAAGTGGTTTTGATTCCAAAATACGTCATGATATTATTACATAATACCGGCCATATTCTTATACACTATCACCACTAAAGTTTATGAAACTAGCATATTTTCTTAACTAATATTATTCTCTGTATCTCGCATATGTTACACAAAATAAACGTTTTTTTTATTTAATTTGAAACTGACTTGGTCAGAATAAAGACAACAGCACTGATCTGTAATAAACGAGTACGCAACAGCCACAGTAGCCCAAAAAAAAGGAGGATTAGGTGTCAGGGAGTATGAATGGCTTTACGGCCGGTTTCTGAATTCGATCAAACCTAATCAGATATGTCAAGTCACTTGCCATATCAGTTAAATTGGTTGGTTCCCTTTGTGTCGAGTCCCCTTACGTCGAGTCTGAGAGTCTATTGTTCTTTCAAAATATCTGTGCGAAAAACTCGACATAGGGGTAATAAAAGCGAAAACTTTCTAGACTCGACGTAAAGGGACTCGACTTATAGGGAACCAATCGTTAAATTTGATGTAATAGCTGAAATTTCAAAATATCTGTGCGAAATACTCGACATGGTAATAAAAGCGAGAACTTTCTAAGCTCGACGTAAAGGGACTCGACTTGTAGGGAACCAATCGGTGAATCCGTTTTTTATGTAATAGCTGAAATAGCAAGTGATTTTGACATCTGATTACGTTTGAACGAGCTTAGAAAGAGGCCGCTAGTATCGGCAGAGCAGTGTCTACCAGTAGTCGAGGTATCATAACCTCAGTAGTTCGAGTTCTTTGAGCAGCGCCTGCTCGTTCTCGATCTTAGCGAGCTGGTTCAGCTCGAGAGGCTTGCCGGCCGCTTTCTGCTGCTTCAGCTTGTCTATATCGCTCAGTTTCTGAAACAGGTTTATCGATCAGAAAATACTTAAGTAGCTCACTTTCAAATCTAAATAGATTTGAAAATTATGTTAATATTTATCTATCAGAAAATACTAAAATACTAAGCTCACTTCCATTTGAATCTAGTTTTCTTAATGTTTATCAATCATAACATATTAAAATACTAAGCTTACTTCCATATCTGTTCTAGTTTTTCTTAATGTTTATCAATCAGAACATACTAAAATACTAAGCTCACTTCTATATCATTCTAGTTTTTTTAATGTTTATCAATCAATCAGAACATGCCGAAATAGTTAGCTTACTTTCATTTTCACTCTTGTATTATTTTTAATACAAATATCTAATGAAACAAGCAGATGGCCCCCCTCATGTCAACTCACCCACGATAGGAAAGTGTCTTATGATCCATTGCCCTGCATCTATCAACTCAACATTGAGACATACAGAAGGACTCGTTTGTGAAAGTGATACCCTGCCTTTTCCTGCCGCCAAGCAGCGTTGCTGTGTTTCGGTTTGCAGGGCGAGCGTGCCGGTGAAATTGAAAGTGAAAACATGAAGCCACCGGCCTCAAGTAGATGGACACAGAGCAGTCACACCATAATGTTAGTTCCATCAGCAAGTAGTATAAAACAATTGTTTATTACCCATGTGTTTATTAGATATAATGGAAAAAAATATTCTTTTAATTTTAGTTATGTTATGCACCTTATTAAGATTTTTGATTTTCTTGTCTTTTTCCGGATCGCCCGTGGAAACAAACGCCGGCCGAGACGGGGGAGCGGACAGGGTGACGGGTGGCGCTTCCTCGCTCTTCTCCTCAGCCTTGCGGGCCTTACGGTTTTCTCGCTTTTTTTTCTGCTCAAGCGCTTGCTTTGATGGTGCTGTAAGATTAATAATGCTAGAGAGGATAGTCTTCAGAGAAAATAGATGTATGTGTACTTTTTCAGTTATTTACTGTTATATACATAATTACTAGACTATAGTCAGCTTGACATCCACAGCTAAGGCATTGGCCTACGCATTATGGGAATACATTTTCCATACTTCGTGAATATTTGGTTCCTACCGTTCTTTTGTAAGATCCTTATGGATATCCTCACCATTCAAAGTTTCGCCAGGCTTATGCGGTTTCTCATGCTCATGCAGTGTGAAAGTGGAAGGCTTGTTCCTGGCGCCGGGCGGGCGGTAGGCTCCTGCGGGCTTGGGCGTCGCATCTTCGATGCCCTTCGGAGCACTCCTCGATAGGTCTGTCTTGGTCCAGCTGCCTGGCTGCCACGCTATGGCCAGCAGGTTTTCCTTCTCCGCGCACGCATGTTTATGGATCAGAGTGCCGGTGTAGTGCCATATTTTATAGCTAAAAGAAATTGGCTATCAAATAAAATACAATATTGTTATCCTACTAATATTATAATAAAGATAAGAGTAGTAGAGCTCTTTGTGAAGGGCTCGTCCGGGGAAGTACAACCACCACGCCTTTTTCTGCCGCCAAGCAGCAACGCTGTGTTTCGGTTTGAAGAGTGTGGTCGCCGGTGTAATTACAGGCACATGAGGCTTAACATCCGTATGCCTCAAGTTGATGGACGCAGGGCAGTGCATCGTAGGGCACGTTCCTATTGTGCGTGACCTACGGGGCAATGCTTTGTTTATAGGTGATGGTTACAACTTAACATCAGGTGGGCCATCTGCTTGTTCCATCAGCTAGTTGTATAAAAAAAAATGTAATTTGTTTGTTACGCTTTCACGCGAAAACTACTTAGCTGATCATCATGAAACATTGTAAGTACCTACACATATTTTTGGAGGCATTTTTTGTATTAGAAGTAACTTATGATACTTTTTATCTCGTTTGAATACCGGCATTTAAAACTACGCGGGTAAAACCACGGGTGCAGCTAGTGAAAAATAAAAGCGTGATAAAAACGTATTTGAAGAGAATAGAGTGATAAGATACGAGCCCAAGAGATAGAAATCTCTTTATTGCACAATGCTGTCGATTCTGTTGTTGCATTATCTTACACTACCTAATCAGACAGCTCTAAAATTATAGCCATCCTTCTTTTAGTAAGGGATGGCAATATTTTTCGGGAATATCGATGGTTGTATATTCGGTATGCCGCCAAGCTGCTCCTGTCTTATTAGTCTTAGTAGCTCGCGAAGAGCCCGACATAACGACCAACTCTCCCCAAGATGGAGAGGATGCGTAAAATTTTTCCATAGTAAAAAAAAAGGTTAAGTTAGGAAAATTACATGGCCTAAATACCCAGTGTATCTATACCATGGTTGTCCAGTTCAATAATTGAATGAAATGATCCACATTGAATAATGATGACGAAGTTTTCTTACCCATTGCCGACCGTGAGTCGCGGATATGTAGTTGCGGTTAGGAAAGTTTCCCCGCGCGGGTCCCATTGAAGGAAAGTAGAATCGGGCGCTGCGCATGCGCCCAACTTCTTATAGCCTCGCACGTCCCACACTTCGATGTGACCGGCCGCTATGTTGCCGAAACCGCCGAGGAGAACATGTGCTTTGGAGTTAAGGAATTATCAGGAAATGTTCTGACCAACCACACAAATGCAAAACAGTGCCACCTTTTAGCCTGGATTAATCAAAACGGTCTTTATTTACTTTGAAACGTCTTCTAAACTAAGTGAATCTACCTCCAGTTCGTCATGACTAAAGCCTAGAATAGTAGTTTATGAAACTGTTGCATAATGAGGGGTATTAAAACTCGAGGGGGTGTTTAAAAACCGAGCCGTAGGCGAGGTTTTTAATAGTATCCCACGAGAGTTTTTTTAATACCTAGTTATGTGCAGTTTCATACACTACTTTATCTACTCTCATACATTAGTGTTGAACCTAATAAATAAAATATCAAAGTTAGTAAGAAATCCAGTTGACTGAAACAAAACGTATCAATTGGCGCCAAACCAACCGTATAACAGCGCATGCGCGCGCTGCGCCGCCGCCGCCGCGCCGCGCCGTGTCGCTACAGACTATCAAACTCTTTGGCTGTACGGTTTCAAGACCCTTGCCTTTTCCAAAAAGAAAAAGAACTGTATCGTTATGGTAAAAAAGTTATTTTATACAACTATCTTTGTATGAGGAGCTGTATCATAATTAAATTTTTTAATTTGGTTACGGTATTGCGTTTATAAAGTATATCAATATGAATTCGTTTTGACGTTTATAATTCGAATTTTATGACATGAGAGTAGATAAAAACATTTGTGATAATCTGAAATTTTATAAAAAAACTGTGTCATTGCAAAATATTCGTGTCTATTCGACAAACAGATCATAGAGTATTATACTTTTAGTAATTCTAACCAAACTAAAAACAGTATAGACAGTTGGCAATACTAAAAGTATAATATTCTAAGATAGCTAATAATAAAAAGTCCCGTATCGCGTACAAACTTTAATAAAAACAAAAAACTTTAATCTACATTATTTTATATTTGTGATGTTTTTCATTCTTATTTGCTGGGCTATTCTATTCTGGGCTAACATTCGAAAACGTTCCCGATCGCATACTGTCCTCTTGTTTGGTTTTCTTATAAACAAAAGACAGAAACTGAGTTTTCCGAACGGCATTATTATTAGCTATCATATTTGACAGTGGTAAAAGAACTGGAACGTTTCCGAATGTTTCTTTACAATTTCGTAAAGAAACATTCGGAAACGTTCCAGTTCTTTTACCACTGTCAAATATGATAGCTAATAATAATGCTGCAACAAATCAGCAATTAACTCAAAAAAATACTTCTTCTTTTGGTCGTGTCACTAGTTTCTTTCGAAACAGTGCGGTGAAAGGATTTTAAGTGCGCCTCAAAGAGGCTCCTTTCAAGCAATTGACACATGAACTTAAAAAAATACTATTTAAAAGGATATGAGTGCCGTCTGGCGGGTAGTAGATAGAGTTCCACGCTCCGGTTCCGAACTCGAAGAGCGGTTCGCATTTGGCGTTGAACAGCGTCGCCTTGGCCGGAGCGTGGCCGTACACTGCGATCCATTCGTTCCAATTGCCGGGGTTCCAGGATATCGCATGGATCGGACCTTCTTTACCTGCCAAAAATGTATCATTGCTGACTTTTTTCACCAACTTCAAAAAAAGGAGGAGGTTCTCAATTAAAAGTATAATTGAGAACCTCCTCCTTTTTTTGAAGTTTTTAATGTTTGTTATAGTGGGTGTCACGCAAAAACAACGCCGGAAGGAGGGAGAGGGGGCATGATGGCGCGAGTATTTTGTTTGCGCTAACACATCCCCTCCACTGTTTTTCACACCTCCCACCACGCGTCCGTGCTCACTGGTTGGCCAATAACCCAGACTACTTGACCACTGCGAACCAGATAATAGAAACCACTGCGGAGGACTTCGAAGAGTGACATTAAATTTTGTTTCATGGAGCATTGGTTCCGAGTATGGACCATGGGGATCTAGGGGGCGCACTGAACATAGAATAGATACAAAAAACTTACTGAATGTTACATTCCCTCCATTTCCTTTCACATCCCCATAGGAAAGTGACTGCTTGCCGTAATACGAGCCGCCCGTTTTATCAACCTGAAAACAAGATTTTTTCAGATTTATAAACAAGGTTTTATTTCGTTTTACTCAGTTAGGTTATCGGGTCGTAATCTGCATCTTTTATAGTGGACTAGTTGCACCCCGCGGTTTCACCCGCGCTGATTTAAATCCCGGTATTCCCACGGGATAAAAGTAGCCTATGTGCTATTCCAGAGTATAATCTATCTCTTTGCCAAGTTTCATCCAGATCCGTTCAGCCGTTCCGGCGTGAAACAGTAACAATAGTAGCAGAAAGATACTGCTTCTTTTTACTACCAAGGGGTTGAACGCCCTATACCTATGTGTACAATCAGTGTTGGACACATTTTGTAGGTATGAGGCAAGGCAAGTAAGTAATATAGAATTATGAGCAACAAATGAAAATATGTTATGCATGGATGTCAAAATAGTTTACGAAATAGCGTCTCTGTTACAGTTAGCAAAGATACAATGTACAATACCTCCCCATGCAAGCCACCTCTGAAGACTTTATTTCCTTTCTCTTTGAAGCCAAAGAACTATGCAGAAACTACTACTTACATCAGTTTGAGTCATAGCAAAGACATTGGTTCCTCGCCGGTTCCATTGAAAAGTTGCTTTATCAGCTTGAAATGATGAACGACTGACTAAAGCCTGGGTAACGTTGAAGTCGGGGTATTGATAAATGCGCCAGAATGAGGGTTGTCCTTGTTTACCTGAAATATTCAATAAGATAGTGTCCTTGCAACATCTCAGTTCTTCTGATCGAAATTACGATGTGATAAATAAATAATAAGTCACACATATCCTAAAATATTGGGTAATCCCCAAGAAATGAAAGAAAATCCCAAAGAATGATGAAAGTTACAAATCAGTTTCTGTTTATTTAGGCAATATTCATAAAAGTATGATGATTTTGTGACACTTTTCATTAAGTCTAGTTCTGCTAGTCTACAGTGTAATTCACACTACTATAGTCTACTCTGAAACAGTAACATTTCCATAACACATAACCGATTTCCGTAACAGGCACATGAGGCTTAACATCTGTATGCCTCAAGTTGATGGACGCAGGGCAGTGCATCGTAGGGCACGTTCCTATTGTGCGTGACCTACGTGGCAATGTTTTGTTTATAGGTGATGGTTACCACTTAACATCAGGTGGACCATCTGCTTGTTCCATCAGCTAGTTGTATAAAAATAAAATAAATACAGTGTAATTTCAAATACCAATCAGAAACTTTTGCTACAGGTTTTCATAGTAGACCAGCTGTTATGCAAGCCTTAGAATACTACCGGAAATAGTCGAACACAGTTCTCACCTAACGTAAACACAGAGAGATAATAAGTAGGACCAGGACTTGGCGATATGCTGAACGACTTCAAGTTATCTGCTTGAATATGATGTGTGTATCTATCCAGTTGAGCATCCTCGTAGATCTGCACTCGGTTGTTCATTTGGATGGCAAGTAGTTTCTCATCTGATGACCATCTTGGTTCCCTGAAAATATTAATAGCAATAAAATTCTGATACACAGTATTCAAGGATATAAAAATGGACAGTAGCCTGAATCTTCATTATTCTTCACCACTAAAACCTCCAATTGGTACATTCAGTGATCCTACATTAGGGAATGAGTGTGTGACAATGATTTCTAATTGATTTCTCATTTCAAAGGAATGTTCAAATAGGAAAATCAAAAGGTAAATTTCCATAGCTAGTGATTGTAACTTAGAAAGAAAGAAAGAAAGAAAATACATTTATTTGACATACACAACAAGAAAAGAAATACATAGGTACATACAAAATTACAGCCATAAACAGAGACAAAATGAAAGAAGAAACAGTACCAAAAACCAAAGAAAACATAACTGTACGCCAAAAAGGCCCTGACTCAGCAATTGCTGCTTAACAAAGTAGGTAGCCTACCTTGCCAAGCAGCGCTGGTTTTCTTACCATCTTACCAACTTACCATCCCGTTTGGTTTTTTTGAGTGAATGAACCCACAAGTACACCATCAGCTGATGTATAAACATGAAGATTTGGTTTGCCCTGCAATAACAGTCATAGCATTTCAATTGTAATATTATTGTGGTATGAAAAGGAATATAAGGGAAGTGCTATAAACAAAATTGGTAGAATATTCTGATGAATAGGTACCTGAGGATTATCTTTGGTCATGACAAACATCTCCCAAACTGTAAAATAAGTGTCCAGAGGTGAGAAGAACATTTCCTTAATGTTGCCATTTATAGTGGCAGACACCAACCAGTCTGAACACCTTATTATTTCAACCCTGGAATTAAAGACAGATATTATAACATAGAGCTAATATTACATATTAGTCAAAACATTGTCATATTATCTTCAATACCATTATTATAATAATTAACAGCTGCTACCTAGTGCTTTCTCTTGGCTATAAACGGTATCTTTTGTATGTATCCAACTTACTTTTTATCAGTTCTGTATGCAAGATAGGTTCCTTTAGGACTGTAAATGATACTACGTATATTAGTCGTAGTCTCATCTCTTAAAATTTTCTGTCCAAAAGTTTCGTTGAATTCGATCAAAAATATATTTTTGCTGGTTAGACCTGCAAACAAAATGTAGGTAAGAAGTAGTAAGTGTACCTAAAATTTATAACCTCACCGGTAACCTTACAGAACTACTAGAAACATACCAGCAATATGTGGAGAAGTGTTCATTTTGATATAATTTTTTAGGAGTATGACTTATTAGCAGTATTCAATTATTTCCATTCCATTATCCCAAGCATAGAATACTTTCACTCACGATCCTAAGCAAGCTCAATCACAAAATCACAAAATCTGACATGATGAAAATTCTGCTGAATAGAAGAAACTCTTCTTCTTTTTTGGTCTCTCTCTTCTCGCGACTCGCTCTTTTCGCTCGCTGAGTTTTGTCTGTCACTGTCATACCGACAATCTTGGTTGACATTGACATTAACATACAACAAGACGATTTATTAAAAATAAAAAACCTGACTGCCTGAATTAGAAAGTATTTTTTTTATTACAAAACAATATCTTCGAAACGGCTTCATCGATTTTGATGCAGTTTTTTTAAACGATTTGTATGAGAAGGTTTTATTTTAAAATTGGTATCACTCATGGCCTAGCTAAAGTGACTTTTAACGAATTTTTACTTTTAATCAAAAACAAATAATTATATTATTTGAAAACACTATCACTCTCTTGATTTTGATACCCTTGCTATGATTTGAAAAGGTTTTTATTAATATGAGAGAATATCGCTCCTACTTTGCTTCCCAATTTACTTTTTATTTTTATTTTTGTTTTAGGGACACTTGGGAAATTGCGAGTACGAATCTTTTGATACCAGAATCATCAAAATCCATCCAGCCGTTTGGTTGCTATAATACGTGGTGATAGCGGAAATATAGAAAGATGGATACGTTCATGGATAGATACACGCCAAATATTGGGTAAACTCGAGGGTGTAGTATAGTTTTAGGACCTATGCTTATCAGTCAACCAACAAGAAAGTTAAGAAAAAAAACGATAGGAATTCAATTCAAAATCAAAACTTATGTAAAAAAATTAACGTTAGACTAGGTGGTATGGTTTTAAGCTATAGCCTGCTCCAAGGAGCGAATAAAAAAAAATCTAAATCAAAATGGCTGGTGAATGCTTTTCGTGCGTAAATTTTTCAATAGTAAAATCCTTAGAAGAAGGAAGGTAAAATCGGATTGTATGGTATTTTCTGAGAATTTGTGATATGTAAATATATTTGCAGTGGGTTCTGGACAAATCACATTATTAGAAACATTTCAATGTTCAGTAGTAAGTCTCAGTTACAGAAACGTACACCAGAAAATGGCACAGATCGTGAAAATTTCCTTTCCCTGCTAGTGGATGAATATTTGCAATCTTCTGCGTATGGTAAATCGATATAAATTACCCTTGAGCTATGCTATGTCTATTGGATGGTAACAGTGCATTGTTGAGTGCAGTATTGTTCATTCATTGTTTATTGGGTTGGGGCTACCATACCTATCAATGAATGATACAATGCACATTTTTCTGAGATTCTGAGACAAAAGCTTTGGATTATGCATTTTTCATTTTATGTAAATGCCGCCGCATTTGGCGATAGCAATATAGGTGCATACTATTTTGAAAGTAACAGCAGGTTCTATTTATTTTGCAGAGGCTAAATGCCAAGTGCTAGCTAATTTGGCTAATTTCGCATACGACCCAATCAACTACGCCTTTATCCGAGATGTTGGCGTCTTGGACGTATTTCTACATGTACTGAAGAAAGAAGCTGATCAGAATCTCCTACATTTTGCTATAGCTGGCCTATGCAATCTGTGTCTAGGTGTGTAAATTAATTACCAAATTCATAACACCATCCAAATTCATTCATAAATTACTCTAGATCCTTGATGTATGTTTACGCCATAGCATTAATTGCTATTATCCATTTATAATTTCAGACCCAGAAAATGTACAATACATTGTGCAGAACTCAGGATTGAACCCAGTGATAGCATTACTAAGAAGCAATAATACAGATATATTAACTGATACAATCACCACGCTACTGTATCTTCACAATAAGGAAACCAATTCAGAAATCAACAGTATTGATGTGAAACAAGTTGTATCTGAAATACAAAAATCTCATGATAAAAGACTTGCCAACTTAGCCACTATATTTCTCCAAGATGTCTGTAAAAGCAGCAACTAAACATAAGTAAAAAACATCCGATTACTACAATGAGTAAAATGTTGTCAAACAGATTTCCTTACATTGTGGCAAGCAATAAAAACTACCAGAAAATATGTAAAATACATACTACTACATTCAGTAGCACTGCTTTTAAAGCAGGTGATAAAATTCGAATACAAAAGACCCTAACCCAGAAAGACTTGGATGCATTCTCAAACCTAACAAGTGATCACAATTACCTGCATCAAAACAATGGAAATAAGAGGCCCATTGTGCATGGTGCATTACTCAATGGATTAGTAGCTGGTCTCATTGGAACTCACTTGCCTGGGCCGGGCACTGTTCTTGTGTCCCAAACGATGAAGTTTCCCAACAAATGCTTTGTTGGTGAAAAACTGACTATAAGTGTGGAGCTGGTCGATGTAAGAAAAATACTCAAAGTGAAGTTTTATTGCATTGTTGAGGAAGAAAAGAAGGTTGTGTTTGAAGGTGAGGCTAAGCTCATGTTGGCCAAAGACTGTTAGAGTGTAATTTAATCCGATTAATAATTTATTTTTTAGCTTTAAGGCTAAAGTAAGAAATAGGCTACTTCTTTTTACTATGAATCTGTTGAAAGATAATTGTATCTCAAACTATGTCATATTATGTTCTGTCTATCTTGTGTATGTATGTCACATTGTGCCAATTAATTAACAAATTAAATTTCAATATGAATAAACTTTGAAGTACAATTTAGGTAGGTATAAAATAAATAGATTTATTCATTAGAAATGTCTAATATAAAAGATAGAATTTAAGTGAAGTAATGTAGCTCTGAAATATAGGCTGCTCTCCTAGTTTTAGTACTCTGTCCTGGCTGTACATTGTCCATTATTATGGAATCTTCATAATTCTTGGTGAAAAATAACTAAAACAAACCATAAAGTCAAGACTGGATTCCATTAAAAGAGAACCACTTCATGTTTGTTAAATAATAGCAATTTATTTGTCACTAATGACCCGCCCGCGCGCCCGGGCTTCGCACGGGTGCACATATCATGCATGTATTACAAACAGACATACAAACCTTCCTCTTGAATCACTCTATCTATTAAAAAAACCGCATCAAAATCCGTTGCGTAGCTTTGTAGATTTAAGCATACAAAGGGAAAAGGGGACATAGGGACAGAGAAAGTGACTTTGTTTTATACTATGTAGTGATTATTGATTTGATCAATACTTAAAAAACCATTTCACAGAAAAACTGATGCATAATTGATTTTTAAATATAAAATGAGTTGCATTTTATTTATTTTATGGAAATAACAGTTCAAATTGTTTTACATAAAATTAAGTTCAATAATAAGTGGAGATTATTTTGTAATAGTTTAGTTTTTATTTCATTTTGTTGCATCGTTAAATCAATTTGTTATTTCTTTTTGTTTTTATTGTCATCATATTAAATGTGATTATTTTATTTTACTTTCTACTTTATACTTAATACTTTGTCCATGCCTCTCAGCAATCTGCAAATGAAGGGGAGATATTTGTATGTATCTCTCTCTTTTAGATTAGTTCATATCTATCCAACCCATCAGACTCAATGTTTAGATAAAGTTTAAAGAAGTTAGGTATAAATTACATATGATTCTTTTTATATTATTTCGTCTATTAGTACTCTGGAACACCTTGAACGAATTGTTATAATATACTAGGTTTTATTCGGAAAGGCTGTGACGTTCTTAAATTAATTAGTAGTAGATACATAATGTAACTTCGATAAATATTCCATCCTTTAGTTTTCCCAATCGTTTTGATAGATGTTTGTCAATTCTATTGGTAGTTTAAAAAAGTTTTGATCAAATAAAATGTTCTTTGTAACTATGTACAAGTATTTAGTTTTGAATGAGAATGAATCTAAGTACCTACATACTCTACTTTTACGTTAGGTTTTAGTAATAGTAACGCAACACATTGAAGAGTTTTAATCAAATACTAGCTGCGCCCCGCGGTTTGACCCGCGTAGTTTTAAACCCCGGTATTCCTACGGAATAGAAAGCACTTATGTACTATTCCAGACCATAATCTATCTCTGTGCCAAATTTCATCCAGATCCGTTCAGCCGTTCTGGCGTTATTGGGTGTCAAACATCCAATACTGGATATGTATTGGATGTTCACAATGATGTATTGAACTTTCACATTTATTAATTACTAGCTGCACACTTTCAACAGCGTAGTTATAAATCCTGGTATTCCCACGGGACAGAAAGTAGCCTATGCGGTATTCCAGACTATAATCTATCACTGTGCCAAATTTCACCCAGATCCGTTCAGCCTATTTTCCAGTACATTTATAGTTGTTTTTTTTTGCAAAAAGTTATTTCTTGAATAGGCATAAGAGCTGTATTCAAGATTTACCTATGTGATTATTGATACAGGTAAACGGATCTTATGGATTTCCGATTGTTTGATATGTGCCGCATGAAGTAAAAATAACGATCAAATTTCCACGATTGAACATTTCCATTCCAAAGGCGTTGAAGTCTGTTGAAGTAGGTGCCGCACACTACTAGGACAGCAGTTAGAGGAAATGGAATTCTTTAAAAACAGGTGGAATCCCGTTTGACTTTGTCGAGTGAAGCTATTTGCAAACAAACTTCAACCCTCGCTGTATTGCTGAATTTCAGGAATTGCTATGCCCCCTACCACATTATAAATGTAGTATTAGTACTACACCCTCACTAACCAAGAGAAAACTATATTCTTCAAAATGTTAATTATATACCTACCTATTATTTATTTAGACACTTACCCCCGGTTTCTATAAGCGCGATCAACACTAATCGGCTGTCAAGTCACTATATTTATCCTAGTTGATGTAAAAGCTGAAATAGCAAGTAGTGTTGATCGAGCTTTCAGAAACCGGGGATTAGTCGCACGACCACAGTGATTTAGACTGTGCTGTATGTGGTCAATGAGTATTGATTGTACTAGTTTTTTTATAACTTGCTGATAGAACAAGCAGACGACCCACCTGATGTTAAGTGGTAACCATCACCTGCAAAGCACTATAAGTAAGTCACGCAGTTCACCGACTATCAATACCACACTCTTCAAACCGAAACTATAGCAACGCTGCTTGGCGGCAGAAAAGATCGTCTTCCTCGGATGAGCCCTTCACAAAGAGCTCGACCACTCTTCGATAATAGTCTTCTCTTTTCTTTCGAGGTATAATGTAGATAAATACCAAGAGAAATATAAAGAGTTTGGTATCGCATGTAATCAATAGGTAGGTACGAGTAACTAGCTGTTTTCATGATCGAGTCACGTCATGTATCAAAGCCATCTCCGCTATCAAATGGTTCGCGTAAGAATTTATTATTCACAATCTAGATTAGCGGCACGTAGGTACCTACCTAACGATCGTAAAAAAAGGGCTGATCTGACAAATTTATCACAAGTTTATAAAGAAGAAGCGGCTAAGTTGAGCGTGCTAGAATAATTAAAGCAATAGGAGGTTAGACGTTTGTTCTGAAAACCGTGCGTCCGGTTGGTCTCATCATAAAATTCGGTGAGTGTCTCCTATTTAATGTGCTTTGGTTTACAGACCTAATTCTGCATTGATGTAGGTACACTTTTTAAATTGAACCAGGCCTGCGACTTCGAGGCGAACATTGTTTTGTATGCAGGAGAGCCCCATATATTGCAACTCTCAAGGGAGGGTTAGGTATTTTGATTCCATTCGGATAATTCGCTGCGATGGCTCCCTAAAATCCTTGTCAAAAACGAACTTTACGCGATTTTGATATTTTCACACAAAGCTTTTGACATTAGGATTCGTAAAGTTATCATATGACTTTCCGCCAGCTATTCAGTGGCGGAAACCTAGGCCTAAAGCCTGCCAGCACTTCTCTATATTTAATGCTTATGAACAATACATACATATAATACATACGTTTAATGTTTTTCCCATCGCTTACAGGTTAAAACAAAATTAGGAAAGTTGTCTGCAAAAAGATCATGCGTGTACTCGAAGTCAGCTTGCTGTTCGTTTGTCTGCTGCTTGCCGGCGTAACAGAGTCCAGGCTAAGCAAGCTTCTGAAGCGGGAGGAGCAATATCAATCCTCGGAGGATGTGGAGATCGCAGACGGGGACTACGATGATGTAAGTGTGATGTGTAGAATTTCAAACAATTAAAAAAATAATTTAAGCGGTAGTTGAGTAACATTGACAATATTAACATAGGTTAGTACTTTCTTTACTCCTGTGCATGGGTACAGTGTAAAGAAAGTGTTGACCGCTTTTATGGTTGTTCATTAGAACTTTGCTTGGTTAAAGTCAAGAATCGAAACCTTTGGTGTAGGTTTTATCCCCGAAAGCTTAGGTATGTGACGTTTGTTATTGTATTGCATTATTGCAAGGTGGTCTATACTTACATAAAGTCTTTCAATCGTAAAGTCACAAATCTCACTCAGATTATACACTTCGAAAATTATATTATGTTCAGTGCAAACATCTTTTGGAAACCAGTCTCACCAGTCTGTATTCTAGATAGAAAGAAAATTATGTATTGCTTAAATGAAATATACTGCACAAATCAAATCAATTTCTTGCTAGATTACATCTTGGTAGAGGTGTTACAAATTGTATAGTGTCAATGTATTTTGCCATGTCAAGCGTGCAATGTTCAATTATATTTCATTTTTACGAAATTATGCATATGAAATTTTATGCTTATGCATAGGCGAGCAAGCTCATAGGCGATCTTAATGCTGAATAGCATTATCTACCAGCTAACCTTTGGGCTCAATGAAAATAAAATTTTGAGTAAAGCAAGTTTATAGGCCTAAATTATAAAAATCAAAAAATAAACAAATAATCCTGAGTTACTATACTATATGTGGGGGGATATCTTCGTGCCTAGGGATCACGTGAACTTTCGTGTGCTTTGCAAGCCATCTTTAGAAATTCTTTATTTGGCAGGTGGAGCCGTGCCAATGCGGAGTGTTCATGTCCCTGCAAGTGGGTGTCAGGGAGGGTCGCCGCGGCGGCCGGCCCAGGGGTCCGCCACAAGGCGAGCCTGTGGTCACCTACGATACAGACTCGCCCAGTCTGCCCTGCGGAGGCGGTGGAAACAAGCACTGCATCAGCAAGTGCCTTGATGTGGTGAGTAACATGGAACCACTTTTGTATGAAGAGCATGGAAGGTGCTGGTTTAGCGTCCGTTCCGGCACGGAAATGAAAAATTTTTACATGTAAAAATGTTCATTGGTATTAATAAAATTAAAAGTGAAGAGTGCTCGTCCCCTGGAAAAGCGTCAGCTGTAGCCCAGGAGACACTTGTATGGCAGGTGCCTCAGATTTATCACGATCTCAGAGCATTGAGTTCTGATTTTGTGTGTTAGGGGTAGGTAGGTAGGTAGGTATATTTGATCGAAGGTTAAGTAACTCAATAAATTTTTCTAGCACCTTTTTAAACATACACAGTTTTACAATAAAATATTCTTATTCTTATTATTTCGTGTCCCAGATCCTCAAGTACCTGCCCAAAGCTGGTCCAGTCATCTGCGGCGCTGTAGAGCGTGACATTCATCGGGAAAAAGCGTTCCTCTTCATTAAGAACTGCGGAGGAGACTGGACGCCCACCAGCTTCTCAGCTGGCAAGGAGTTCTGCTGTACTGACGGACAACACCATAAATGTTAGCACCATAAATGTTAGATGACAAGATAAGAGATTACAAAATGTACTCACCCCTTTCAACGCCCCTCATGTGAATACATGGGCAAAGGCTAACTGGACAATATTTTTTTCTGAGCGTAGTTATGGAACTAGTAATGGGGGCCCACCTGATATTGAGTTTACTTATTTATATCAATTGCATTGCATTATGTCACTCTGAGACGGATGTAATATCGTACATGGGAGGGGTGCAGGAATTTAAACCTGTGTGGTTTAATTTTGTACAATTAACCCTTTATTTAGATTTTTTTGTCTTCTATGCATATGTGATAGCTTGTTATTCTAACAAGTGTCAGATAGATTGATCTTCTGCCTAGGTCTCACGGATAACGGATACGGATATTCTTAGACCTACTGATAAATAAAGTAAACGTGGGTTTGATTGAACTTGCAGGTAAAAGTACCTAAAAGACTACGCTAGCTGTTCACAAAAAAATCATTATGTTATACTAGTTGCGCCCCGCGGTTTCACCCGCGCAGATTTAAATCCCGGTATTCCAACGGGATAAAAATTAGCCTATGTATTATTCCAGACTATAATGTATCTCTCTGCCAAGTTTCATTCAGATCTGTTCAGCCGTTTAGGCGTAAAAGAGTCATCATCATCATCGATCCATCCATCCATCCATCCATACTTACAAACTTTCACGTTTATAATATTAGTAGGATTCGGGTGTGTACCTACAATGTAAATAGGTACCTTCATCACAATAAGTTACTAGGTAATGCCCTGTCCATGAACAAGGTAATTAGTAAGGTAAAACTTGGTATAAGTTGATTTTAATTAGGTATCGTACGTAGGTAAGGTTTAAGTAATAGTTGGTTCCGAAAATCCAAAAGATTCGATAAATAATTTTATTTAGGGTTTATGGTAGGTTCTTCCGACTTCCTCCCAAAGTAAAACCAGATTGTGAATTAAAATATATTTTATATGTTGATGTCCTAAAGTTTAGGACATCAAAATATTAAAGTTTTTTTTTCTGCTTAGGACCTAGGTAAACAGATTATTTACCTACTCATCACAGTTTATAGCTTACGGGCCGAATTCGAAAAGCCCGGCTTATGATTTTCTCTGAACATTGTGTAATGTGGAAGTATAAAAATAAATAAATTATTATAACTTACTAAGTACCTACCTATTATTATTGCGTCTTCGTAGATATTTACAAAAATGTGGGACAATCTAGATTAGTATCCTCTTACGACTTTTATATATTTTGCGAAAGGATTTATCCATCCGCTATCGCTATCAGCGATCGGTGCACAATCGTGCGCAACTCTAACTAGGTGCGACTGGGAGTGCCTTATCCGCTGACCCGGTTCTACCCGATTATGGTGTCAATGAAGTTCCCTTATCAAGGACTCTTACACATACATGGGGCAGAGACTTACTAGACGAGTGAGAGGTAAGGAGGGAGGGGGGAAGTGACCCGGATTGCGCAGGGTGAACAACCCCGCCACGTGCCACTTTCTAAAAAGAAACGCGTCGCCCGCGCATCCTTGTGGACGCTGGATCTTCTAAGATTAAAACGATATGCCACCTAGCAACTGGAAATAGATCAGAGACACGTGGCTGGAGGAAATTAGCAAACTTTTAATAAGTACACGTGCTTCGGTAGAGAAGATACCTACCTATCATCTTTGGTAATTATTGTAAATGTGGGTAAAAAGAAGTGGATAGTTTTAAATCAGCTTTGCCTAACTTATTGTGTTGCAAAATACATAGGTAGATTGTAGACTATATTGCGCTAAAAACAATTTGAGTGTTTTTTACAAAATTACTGTTGCTTCATCATCTTTTGTATCCAAAAAGAACCCATGAACAAAATGTCGCAATTTACGGTGGTGCTATGAAAGGGCGTTTGCGGGCGCTCGCGATGACCGACGCGTTCACACGTTGGCGATTTGTGACGCTCGGAGCTTGTGCGGACGCTTGCCGAGCCTTGGCAAGCATGGAAACCCAGCATTATATTTATTTCTATAATTTATACTTTTCTACCGTAATTTTAAAATATGGTAGAAAATGTTTAGTGCAGGAGACGATACAAAAACATACAGGCTCATTAAAATGCCTTGCAAATGAGCCTAATTAATAAGTTGCATGCTAAATAGTGTTAACAATTAGTCGGTTTACAAGATAATAATATGCCTGTGCCTAGGTTAGGCAGAGGAAACTGGGTATTACTTGCTGGCGATATGGCCTTTTATGTTTGTTTGCCTATAAAATTAAAGTTTTACCTCGAAACTGTGATGTAGGAAAAAAAATCTATATACATAGGTACATAATTTCAAGGATATTAAAAAACTAAAAAATGGGAATCATACCATGTGTCCCATTGCGACGTCCCCTATGTGTGTGACACCTCAGAATTACATAGATACAGATAAGTTCGAGTCGATTGCAGAACTAGGTATTAGCATGTGTTACGCGTGGGAAAATCTATTTTTAGCGACCCTTTGCCTCACTAGAAACTCGAATAGTGGTACCTAGGTACTTACTCTGTTTACACATTATGAATCGGCAAACAGGCCTCCTGGCCGGGTATTTAAATGGTAAGTATTATTTAACCTGGGCAGAGAGCGTATCGACAGTAGTAGTTTACGGCTATACTGCCGTCTTGTTGGAGCTTCATGTCAATAAAAGTTGTTAATTTTGCGCCATTTGGTGCTCAGTGTCCAAATCGACCAAATAAACGTACGAACTATCAGCGTAACGCCCATTATTTTCTATTTGTACTAGGTACTAGTAGCGCCCTGCGGTTACACCCACGTAGTTTTAAATCCCGGTGTTCCCTAGGGATACAAAGTAGCCTATGTGTTATTCCAGACTATAATATATCTCAGTGCCAATTTTCACCACGATTCGTTTAGCCAATCTGGAGTTATAGAGTAACAAACATCCACCCATACTCACAAACTTTTGCATTTATAATATTACTTGTAGGATACTAGTAGGATTGGTGACTGAAAAATGTGCTTGGTAGAGGTCACTCAATGTAAATAAGTATAAAGCAACTAGTAGTCATACCCTTAGGCATCTGAGGGAGTCTGCCCAAAACTCGTAATCTGGTAGCTAAGAGAAAAGACAGCTTGTTTGTACTAAAATAAGGTAACCATGCGTGTTCTTATAATAATTCCTCTATATTTCATTCACACATGTGTTTTTCGTCTAATGTACTTGAACAATACCTACTCGTTTGCATTATCTGTAAATTCATCAATAATAAGCGTGTCAAGCGATCGAGTGTCGATTCCGTAGCGCATGGCGAAGGCGTTCCCCGAATCGCTGCGGGCATGACCCCTGCGCGGGCGCGTCCGCGGCACGTAATGTCGCGTTATTGTAATGCATTGCGCAATGCCCTCTTACCCCCCTTCCCTCCTCTCACAGGTCCGGAGTCAGAGCCAAGCCTCACCCTTTTATTGTTTTTGAGGAGTAAAACCACTATTTTGCACACTTTTGAAGACCCAATAAAATACTCTTTATATCCTTGCATGACGTTCCTTCTTCTAAGTCTGTACCTACTCTAAAGTTAAAAATAATTGTAAATTAAGTTTCAGTAGGTACTAGTTAAAAACATTTCTCGTCCATGGCCCCATAGCAGTTCCTGGATTATGGCGCTGCTTTCTCGCCCCAAGATCGCTGCCCTCGACCGAGACGTCACGTCGGAGTATTAATTTCAATGAGCCTTGTGAGTTGGACTTGTACTTTATAGATGTAACAATCGGGTGAACGCACCCTTATTTGCATATAAATGCCCAAAAGACACGTGGCATTGAGGAAATGTCCACCATGCCCGTTAAATTTGAGCAGCTAAACTTTAATATATCTAATTAGCAGAGATCGGAGTAGGTAGAATGATTTAGAATCAATAACCTCAAACGATATGTTAGTATAGATATGCCTCCGGAATTCCGGTATTTTAAAATCAACAAGACATTTTCCCCGGAATTTCAAAAATATTACTTGGAGTCGTTAAGTAAAAAAAGTTTTACTATCACCATCATCAGCAGCCTAACTTCACCTTATGGAAACAAAAAAAAACTATTATAATTTTTATTCGACAGGTTAATAAAATCTAATATATCTATTTGACAGTCACTTCCTTTAAATTTCATATACAGGATGTGGCGTAAAGAGTGGATAATCCTATACCTACGGGTAGGGGTATCATAACTGTTCAGAAAATTGAAATTTTGCCAAGTAAATTATTTACGGTTTTCGAGTTAATGGAGTTTTTCGAAATTTTAATATTTTTTCACCCTTGTCTATTCTTTTAGATGCCAAGATCACAAATCAAGCTATTTTCTCAATATGTTTTTTTATAGCATTGGATAACTGCGCTATCAAATGCTAATTGCCATTCGTGTGTCAAAGTAACAGATTTTTTTTAGAAAAATTTTAAACTAAAAAAAATATTATTTGATATTTTTTCCAAAAGTTTGACCTCCTGTGGAGCAAAAAAAAATACACTGTCACCTGAGTGACCAACTAATAAAAAACTTGGCCACTTCAATGAGATTCCGAAATGGTATGCAATTGGTATTTCCAGCTTTTAATTTAAAGAATATTCCTGTAAAGATTGACCAAGGCCTGTTTTCTTAACATGCTTTTTTCCACAAAATTAATTATTTTGATTGTTTGGATAGTCCTTTACCTACTTGTAGGGGATATAATAGCTATTCAGAAATAAGAATAAAATTACCCATAAAAAATTTCACGATTTTTGAGTTATTGAATATTTTTGAAATTTTAATATTTTTTAAACGTAAAATCATTCTAACTACTCCGACCTCTGCTATAATTAGGTACCTATGTATGTAATTAATGTTCCTGGATGTCAGTCCAGGAACATCACTACATAGTCGCTTTCTCTGTCCCTATGTCCCTATGTAGGTATGCTTAAATCTTTAAAACTACGCAACGGATGTTGATGCGGTTTTTTTAATAGATAGAGTGATTCAAGAGGAAGGTTTATATGTATAATACATGCACGATATGTGCACCCGTGCGAAGCAGGGGCGCGCGGGCGGATACAACAACAACATACAATAGAACATACATACATACATACATACATACATTTACAACAGAATTGATGCAGCTGCTGTGAACAAGATTTCTAGGTCCATTTGCCGGGGATTTGTTTTTTATTGAAGAGTTTAAACATCTCATTTTGGCCTTTTGCAAAGCCTCCATTTTATGAACGAAATTGTACTTATTCTAGGTACCTAGAGTACCTACCAGAAGAACCCACCTTACTACACAAAAAGAATAGAGCGAGATCGTTTTTCATGAAAAAGTAACATCGTTTGATTATTTAGGGGTACCTACCTACGTACGAGTAATTTAGGTAATGCAAATACAGGTACACCACACTTTACCCAGGCATTTCCAGGTTTCGCAACCAATCAGAGATTTCATTGTTGCAACACCTAATCAAAAGCAATTATCTTCAGTAATTTCAAGCATTTCCTTTCGTGTGCCGCAGTGGCTATCAGAACGGTTATTTCTACGGAAATGTGAGAGCAGGTAGGTACCTTCCTAATGCATTTACCTACCTATCTAATGACGCTCTCAGTTCGACGGAAAACTATAAAATGCTAGGATGCCATTGCCAACAGAAGTAGCTAAAGTGGCCAGATTTATCCAAAAGTTGCTAGAAAGGGGCCTGAATTTGACCACATACAAAAAGTTGATGATATTTTAACATGGTATTGTGTATTTATTTTTTATCGTTTCATATAAAATCATAATCACCAATCAGCCTGATAAAAGTGCAATGTTTTCAGGAAGAACTATTTCAGCAGCGCCTCTTTCCATCCAACGACTTCCGCCTTCTTCCCAGGCTGCTAATTAATTTTTCTAATGATGCCCTTGCATAAAACCTGTTTATTTACTCGTAGTTGCATTTATTTCATTTCCATGCGAGGAGGATTTGAAGAATAGGGCGGTATTTGTGTGAATTATTGCTAGAAGAATCCAAAAAAAAATGTAGCTGGCAATCATGCACATGGATATTTTCCAGTGCAGGCGGAGGGCGTCGCGGGCTGCGGGGTGTTCCGACACACTTTCTGAAGGGCTCTAAAACTCCGGCTTTTGTGGGCACCTTTATGACCACCTATTCGTAGACCTTTTGATTTATCACAAACAGTTAGATAGTGGAGCTTTGAAAAAGTTTTATGTTGCTAAGCTCACGCGACCGTGGGTGTCACGATTACGACTCCTTTTCACTTCCTTTATAAAAAATACCATGTAGGAACTTAGGTACCTATAAAAAAGTCCAACAAGATTTTACAATTTCAGGCCAGGATGTTTCCGACCGTAATACTAATCCATATAGGTAATTGCTGTAGTTTGATTCTTCCTACAAGACAAATTCTATGAAACTAGAGAGAACCCTTTGAATTCGTAAGTCTGCGGATGTAAGAGCTGTGGATTTTATTCAATAAATAAATTAAAAAGAAAAATGCCTCCAAATGTGAAGGGTCTAGGAAGCTATGCCTACCGTGTTAGGTTTATTTATTCTGTGTTGTAGACCTAGTTATTTTATTCTCTTCGATCAAGCGATAATCTGAATGAACAGAGTAAAAAACACAGTCACGGTTCCACCTAACATAGGTAAATACAATCATTAATTCAGTACCCAACACTATTTTTTGTGGTCCGTGATTTTTAGTTTCCTGTAGGCAAATCAGTAGTCATAAGGACTACATAATTAGAAGGGTACCTGCGTATCGGCGGGCTAGAATCACGAATGAATTTGCATTTATTATGAAGTAGGCAAGGTCACCTCTACCGGGGCCCTGCTGGCACTTGGCCATCCATAATCGTAGAAGTACGAGGTACCTCTACTTCGGCCAAATTTTTGGCCATTTACAGACACTTATTAAACTTTGTACTTAAACCATTACGTAGGTATTATAATTACAGAGGAATTTGCGAAGTAAGGACATTTTATTTGATGCTTATCGACGTAATACTAAAATATAATGTAATGTTTAAAAAGTATTACCTACCTACACCTTCCTACATTGTTTCTTTTATGAACAACCGTAAAAGGAAAATAAGTGCCAAGCCATCATATCGCCACAATGCGTCGATCATAAAGGAGGGAGGAAATAGGATAACGGTGTGCGCTGGCGTCGACGTCGTCTTAGGCGCGCGCAAAACATCTCGATATCGCAAACCGTTCCCCTGTCGGAGACCAACAATGTATCATTAAAATTTTACTCTTTATGAGAGCTACCTTCCCCCGCGCACCCGTTCACTCCTCAAGGCGAGAGGTGCTTGCGCATCTCTGATGACATGTCTGTTTACACTGGCTGTTCAAATGGCACTCTATGTCGCCCCGCCCGTTCACAACTTTTTGCTTACAAATGGAAACTGCGGAGACAGTGGGGTGAATCGAGGCCGATACACCGCCGCTGTAAGGTACCTCTAGGCAGAGATGAAAGATGCTCGATTGCGATTAGAAATCATTAATTCTCGATGTGACACATTGCAGTTATCACAGCTTGGACGGTCCTATCGCTCACGCAATTACCTACTTTAGAGGGGAGGCAGATAAACATTACCTATATCAGATAGTGACCACGTATTACTCACTGATAAAAGTTTGGTTCGTAGACGAAAGTTATTGCAAGCAAAGGTTGCAATAACTTTCGTCAATAACATCGAATCTTATATACAGGATGTAGAAACATTACTCGCAAGAGTTCGTTCGTTTGTTTTACACCCTCTAATATGTAATTTTTAAATTTAATTGATTATCATGAATTTTTAAGTTAGTTTGTAATTGTTTGCCCAAATTTATTGATTTACAACATCTGATCGACCGATCAGATGTTCTTGTAGGTAAATTAATTAAATGTACTACTTAACCGAAAATATATTTCGTTTTCGGTATATTTTATTTTATTCATCGAGAAGTACTTATCTAATAAAATGAAATAATAATTGCAAACCTAATAATAAATGCGTTGCTGTTTCGGTGTGCTTGCGGTGAAATTACTGGCCCATGCACGGAACAGAGAATACCCTTTATTTCTATGGCATGCCATTTCATGGCATTTTGATCGATGCAGGGCAGTGCATCGTAGGGCAAGATCCTCATTGCGTGACCTTACGATACAATTCTTTGATAAAGGTGACGGTTGAAAAACATCATCATGCAAAAGAGCGCCTTAAGTTTGGTGTGCCTGTTCTTCAGGCTTTGCTCGCGACTCGCGTGGAACTGGCATCTCTAGAGTCACGTAGTTTGGAGACCATCCCTACTGTTCTTCTTTCTTCTTTTTATGGCTCCTGTCATAGACAATCTTGCCAATGTCAAGTGATTCAGAGATTATACTCTTTGTATGTTTCTAGTCACGTCAGTCCAAAGTCGAGTCAGTCAATTGTTTTGAAGAAAATGGTGGCGGTTTCTTCAAAACACTTGAAACATTTTCGGTCAAATCACGATATCACATAATACACTTTTATTTCAAATGCTTACACTTTGTGCTAAGACCACAAGTAATGTTGGTTAAAATACCACCAAAATTACACAACACAACTCAAAATAACACTAGAAAAACAATTAAAATGAAAATGCTATGTTGCTTCGTTAGATGACAGGAAACGAATCCACTGTCTTTGACACGTAGTTTGGAGACGTTTCCAAGTTAACCTTTTGACTTTGACAGTTCGGCCATCTGCTTATTCCACCTGAAAGTATAAAAAAGTACAGGGAAAACAGATTCTGATAGAATGATGTTACTTGGTAGTGCTATGGTCTCCTACTTCTATTCAATTGCAAACGATGAAAAGAATGAAGACCAAAAGCAATCAGAAACTTTGATTGAACCACAATCTTATTTTTATTTGTTAGCCAAAATAATAATTTGCTTTTTAATTTTAAAGTGAGAGATCTTTGACCTAATTGAATACTTTTAATTGAATTCAATTAATTTTTAAACTACATCAAATTATTAATTGAAAAAATCATTTGGGTATTCAAGTATTTCTATAACTTACAATATTTATTAGATCACCTAATTAAACTTATGTGTGACATAAAATACATTTGATGAATCAACGTGAACTTATGTGAAAAATTTTATTTATACCGAAAGTAGGGTAACTATGTGAAGGAAGCGAAAGGGGTAGGTATATCTTGCTTCCTTCATCATGATATTAGAGGAAGATTTGTCTCATGCAAAAAATCATCTTTATCATGCGAAGGCTTGTTTACTGTTAGGTTCAGAAACAAATAAATGTTATAACATAAACCCGAGTAGATAGTACGCAATAAACATAATCCTACTAATATTATAATTGCGAAAGTTTGTAAGTATGGATGGATGGATGGATGGATGGATGGATGTTTGTTACTCTATAACTCCAGAACGGCTGAACGGATCTTGGTGAAAATTGGCACAGAGATATAGTATAGTCTGGAATAACACATAGGCTACTTTTTATCCCGTGGGAATACCGGGATTTAAAACTACGCGGGTGAAACCGCAGGGCGCTACTAGTAGGTACATATTATCATTCGATACTATTTCTTCGGGCGCCTAATGGTCAAAAACAGTCGATGACTTTAACGGAATCACGGAAACTTGGAATGCGTTTGCGCAACATGTCGGGTTCACTCGAGGGGACGATAGAAGATTTTAGGCTGCGCTGTAATACCGGTTCTACCGTGCGAAGTCAGACATGGTCGATTTGATAATTTTATTTTTGTCTATTTTGTTGTTGGATGGGTGAGGCAATTAAAGTTACCTATGCTTTTTATGCCGTTATTATTACATTATATTTCAACAACACGTGCACACTAACTTAGTAGGTAGGTATATGTATATAGTAATACTTTTAGTAGTTGTTATTTTTAGTTGTTGTATAAAAAAACATACTTAAAAAAAGAGGAGGTTCTCAGTTCGACTGTTTTTTTATGTTTACATCTTATCTTTTTACTGGGTGGATCGATTTTGATGATTCTTTTTTATTCGAAAGCTGCGTGGTGCTTATCACGTGGTTCCATTGAATCAGATCTGACGAGTAGTTCTTGAGTTATCTGTTAATAAACACTCGCCCGCAAAAATAAAGGGTCGCCTTTGAAAACAGCAATAGCTTCAAGAAATGATCAAGATCTTTTGATTTTGAAATTAAACCAAAAGAGGACATGCGGAATTATTATTGCAGGTGCAAACCTTCATTTAACTTTTTTTTTTAATGCCATAAAAAATGCTTTACAAGTAAAAACTATCTGTTTTCAGCAAGGAATTTAGATACTACCTATACGTTACAGATTGTGATTCGTTTCGACTCGAGTTCTTTGTTTTTTTTTTATTTTGTATTTAGGTAATATGTATGGGACTTGAGTAATAAAATTTTCTTTTCGATACTTTTCTAGAGCTAATCTGATGAAACAAGCAGATTGACCCACCTGATTTTAAGTGATAACCATCACCTATAACAATAAAGCATTGCCTCACGCACAGTAGAAACGTGCCCTACGATGTAGTTCCACTAGTAAGGCCTGTACGTATTTTGAAAAGCTCTATTTCCGTTTATCAGACACTACGCAATTATACACGTTAAGCCGCTTTAATTGAAGTATTGCTCACTATCGGAGTATTTTTAGCATCGGGTGGGATGCGCCCTCCTCTACCATGCCGCTTGCACATTGTCTAGCACATTATCTAAATTGGATGGAACGTGGAAGTTGGTGCTTAGGTCGGTGAAAAATTGATTCGGTGTTTCTGTACCGACCGATTTTCTGATATCGATCGATCGATATCAATGAATATTCTGTAATTCAAATACCGAACATATATTAAACCTCATATTTTAGAGTTTCTTTATTCTTTTTTTTTTTAATGTATTTAGTGGCCTAAACATATAATAAGATCAGATCAGCAAAGGACTTTTTAGGCTGTAATGGATCGAATAAACCGCCCCAGTATAGGTAGGTGCCATGTATTAATATTTGAATAAAAAATTAATTCTGTCCTTTAATTTTCCTACTTTGACAGCACTAAAAATATTGCCATCCCTTTCTAAAATGCATTCTAGGATAATGCAACAACAAAA
Organism: Plemyria rubiginata; assembly: GCA_963576535.1. Lineage (NCBI taxonomy): Eukaryota > Metazoa > Arthropoda > Insecta > Lepidoptera > Geometridae > Plemyria > Plemyria rubiginata. The sequence continues at coordinate 5,646,007 of OY754908.1, read as the reverse complement.
TCGACACCAATGTCAGGCTCTATAATGTAAGCTATCTTTGACCAATTTCATCTTGATCAATGGTTGATTCGCGAAACCACAAACACTTCGCATACATAAATCGGTATGGGTCTCTGACAGTTTAGCATCACACATGCTAAACTCACTTAAACAGTGGTTTAAGTTCACGGTAATAGAGGTTCTATTAGAAAAGCAGAATCACAGCTGAACGGCAATATAGCAGGACACGCGAAGGTCGTGAGCCGCCCACTATCAACTACCCAGCCACCTTTAATGATGACTCGATGACTCAATGTTTTGCGGCTTGTTTCACGCAAAGTAGCCAACTGTACCTAAACAAAGAACATGAAATATATACGAATCCTTATCTTAGGACTATTCTCAAAATAAGCGAAACTTGTGTCATGGAGACTATTTACCTTATTGACACAAATTTTTGTTCATGAAATAGGCAGATCCTTTATTACTTGCATATACTATTTTATGAGCACCAGTGGTATAGAGGAGTATAGTTCTGATCGTACAGTCGTTAGTTCAGGTCCTGTAGTGCACCAATAGATTTTACTCTTAGAAAATGTTTACTACCTACTCTTAGAAAATGTTTACTACTACTACGCAAAGTATTCTGATTCAGTGAAGGAAAACATCGCGAGGAAACCAGTTAGTAATTATACCAACTCTTACAAGCTGTGGGATGTGCTAAATGTAATATTTTACATCGAATGACTACGGACATCCAAGGTAAGGTAAGTACTTTATGAGTACCTACTAAGTAAGATATCTGAGGGAATATTTACCATTTAGAGATCAGAATCGTAAAGCTGTTTGTCTTTAAAAAAAATATTTTATGAATAAGTATCAAAAAACTAGAATTCTTTAAATTCAGAATCTAATTCAGACTCGGACACTTACAAAAATCTGTTCATCATACTTAGCACAATTTAAGCATAACTATTATACTCACAGGTTTAGAGTAAATGCTACAAATAGTCTCTGTACCTTTCACAAAATGATCACTTGTTATTAACCTACCAAGGACATTTGAATTAACCAGATTTAGCATCATCATTTAATTTTCAGATGCAAGGTTATGCTAAATCTGGGAGTCTAGACATGATCAACTCTATGCTTGTATTCACATTTGTGGGAAAATGACATTAGCTTGGCCTTAGTATCTGTCCAACTAAAAAAAATCCGCGGGTTTTCTGTAAAGAAGTGGATCTTTTGTCGAACTTTGTTGGTTGATTATCTACTAATATACTAAAAAATAAAGGAGATAAGGATGATTCACGCTACAACGTGTCGCGACCGGGCCGTGCCCCGGCCGGGCCCCGTCCACCGTGCGCCGGCCGCGCCGGGCCAGTCATTCATGTTACACCGGGGCCCGGGCTGTTTGGGTGTATTATTTGCACGTGTAGTGTAGTTTTGTTAGGGCCGGAACGTGCCGAAGACGGGAACAATACCCACCGACATTTCAACGCCGTGCCCCATCCGTGCCCGGACGGCGCACGCACGGGGCACGGCCGAGCCACGTTCTGGCGTGTATTACTTCATACAAATAGTATACCATAATGTTTGAACGTGCCCCGGCCGGGGCCCGGACGGGGCACGGCCGGGGCACGTTTGGGTGTATTATTTGCACGTGTAGTGTAGTTTTGTTAGGGCCGGAACGTGCCGAAGACGGGAAACAATACCCACCGACATTTCAACGCCGTGCCCCATCCGTGCCCGGACGGCGCACGCACGGGGCACGGCCGAGCCACGTTCTGGCGTGTATTACTTCATACAAATAGTATACCATAATGTTTGAACGTGCCCCGGCCGGGGCCCGGACGGGGCACGGCCCGGTCGCGACACGTTGTAGCGTGAATCATCCTTTACCGAAGGGTTCGACTTCACGCCATCGTGTCATGCTTTTTACAAGAGGTTGCAATCGGCACCTTTCCATTTGCCTTTCTATCGGACGCAATATTTCGGTAACTTGATTAAATGCCCGTTAACTTTGACTGCGGTCTTGGCCGTTCTGTTTCCTTATCTTAGGGCCTAGCATGAGATATACTCTAGCAGTGCGACAGTGTGTTGTAATTGCTTCATTGGGCTAATTGCCACCTTTTAGAAAACTTAGACAATGATTTTACTATTGTCATATTTTACCAACCAAAGACAAACAACTAAGGCAACAACTGACGACAATTTTTTTGTAATGTTTTTAGATATTTGAGGGCAGAAGATAACCCTTTTAGACTTTAGCCTTCGAGAACACACCAAGAACTCTTCTTCGAGAGTACCAAGAAACTTTTTCTTTGTAAAATAATTACTCTGAAATCACTTTTGGGATAAAGTTGTAAAAAGAAGAAGAGTTTGTGGAAGAGAACTCTTTTTAGGGTTAAGCTCGCCTTTGTACATGTTTTTTATTTAAGTTTACTGTATGATCTAATTGTGTGCAATAAAGAATAAAGAATAACAATATTTTTGAGACGCTTTCCACTTTAAGAAAAATAAAGTTAATTGGGTGATTTGTTCTCTCTCGCGACACAGGCTCGTCCTAGTGCGGGAACCAATAGTAATTATTAATGTATAGGTAAATTTAGTAATATTATTTGGTAAATAAATGAATTCGAATTTTGAATTTGAACTATTGTGACATGTGTACTTATTTTGGTTCACACATAAAATAATCCATGTGCAATGCAATTGGCGTGACTGTGCTGATAGTAAAAATTTGCCATCCTCGATTATATGTGACATATTGTTAAGGAACACGGTTGGGACACCAATAGATCACAGACCACCCGGTCAATGATACGAATAGTGCTAGAGCGGCTAATTGTCGCGCATTAACGAGACGGTGCCCTCAATACCGGCCAGCCGCGCCCGCGCCACCCCTAAGGATGCCCATTTCCTTGTAGCTGATTACCGCTCACGGACTAAAAAAGTACAATCATAGTGCTCTCCGGCGCGGAACGCACTGTCCTCATTTGAATACAAACGCAATGCGCGTGCGCACACACCCTTAACTGTACACGAATCACAACCCCGCGTGCGATTCGCGACTTTAAGCTCATCGCAGATCAGTCTGAATTCAATCGCAGACGATCCACTACGTGCCCTCTTTTCGAAGTCGAAAGAAGAGGGACTCTCGCATGCGAGAACGGGAGAGAGCTATTCCGAGGAGGACGGAGGACGTTAAGGGCATTCACCCCGTACCCCGTGGGTTGCGACTAGCGGCTCTACAAATGATGTACAAGCACATAGATGCCTTTCTCTATTTAGGTGCGCACGAGTTTCGAAATAGTGGCCGTGGAACTTTTTGTTGGGAGGTGGATCCTGTTTGGGTTGCGTCAGAGCATGGCGATAAGTTCGGCTATTGCCGCGAGAATGTCCGCTACAGGTGTGCGCCCGCACTCTCTGATGAGTCCACCGCAGCGCCCCGCGCGCCCGAACCTTTCCAATGACCATCTCGGCCGGCTCTGCGCTGGCGCTGGCGAGACGGGGACCAATGTTACAGGACCGACATTACAAGACACATGCGTGTTTGTTTACCTTTAATATCAATTTGCATTTCCGAAGATGTCAGGCCAGCCACGATTCCATAATTCGAAAATTCGATTGTGTTTGTCGTCTATGTAGGATGTCGATTTCTTCCGAGACCCTGTTAAAAGCTGAAAGTTCTTTGATTACTGACAATAATGAATCGTGTAACTGTTTAGACACATGGTTCATTATTGCAACAGTCAGTGATTGGCTTTCAAAGTTGAATGGATTGGGGTTAATGAAGATTCCTAATGCTTGTGCGAAGGCTGTAAAGAGACTAAACTAAGATTGGACCTGCTTAGGTTCTCGTAAAATCTGTCGAATACTTAAATGTAATAACAGGTATGTAGGAAGGAATCCATTATTTTCACGAATGTTTATGAATAATTTTAAACGTCGCTGCATGGGTGTAGTCATAGCTTAGTCTTACTAACTTAGAATATACTATTTAGTATGTACTTATACCTCTATATAATATATGTAATAAGGTCACCTCTGGAGAAGCTGAGTTTTTCGTTGATAAAAGCGTATAAAAACAGTCAGTCACATGATCTAAAATCCCTCACTAAGATTAGTAGTATAAATATGTGATGCGTACCATCGTGGGAATCTTAACCTACAAAGACTACGGAATACACTTGGAGATCGCACATAATTATCACATAATGAATTATGAAACCCGTTGTAAAGCCAATATTGTTGGCCTTACCTACAGTTATATAGCAGTAACGATATCCTTCTACAAAACCAGCACAGCTCTTCAGCATTTATGCGTTCAATGGAACAAGTTCAACTTTAAAACGTTATGTACAAAGACAGAAAAAGATGAAATCTCAATAACAGTTATCGGGTTCCCATCACTACAATACTAGGACGGGTTCATTGTGAATGCATCCCGCTATTTGAAATCGATGCCGCCCTCAGTCTGCTCTCATAAGTACCAACTTCGAATGATAGAGCTACGGAAAGGGGAAAAAGCTCAGGTATGATGAAATCGACGACAACCTTTTTGCAGATGTAGGGAGAAAGAGGTATCTCTTCCACAATTTTATTCTAGGATACAAGTAGGAATATAAAAAAATAAGACACTTTTGAAATCTTCAGTAGCTAGGCTCTTTTGCCGGATTTAAACTTATGATGACTGATAGCATACTGCGCCGTCACCACAAACGTTGTTGAGGAACTGAAATATAAAAGTTCATAAGAAAATGCTGTCATTTTGCCTTCCTTGAGATGCTTTTGCACCTACGCTACCTAAGCTTGGGTGTCAAAAAAACATCTCACAAAACATTCTGCAAAATCTCTTTCGCCAATATTTATAGCCATGGGAAAGATTAAACATTATTTCAGCGTCCCGCCTAAATAATGCATGTAGTATCTGTAGTTTACCGGTTTATCGATCCGCGCAGATAACTGGCTGCTGCCGTGTCCTGGGGTGGGGTGGTACCCCCTCGATCGATGTATCGATAGTGCCCGCATCATGTAGCAGTTAATTATGACAGGGATGAGCCCCTTCCTAAGCACAGTCATTTAGGGCGATGCCGATGTGCAATTCGATTATGCACTTTGGATAGACAGTCTGTTTTCCTTTTAGTTTGAGTCAGATAATTGCTTGCGGGGAATGGTCGGTATTTGCAAATAGTACACCATGCCATCTCGTGTTTCCTGGTTATGATTAGACCATGGAATTGGCAGGTAAGTCACCGGTAAATGAGTACGCAGCAGTTCTTGACTATTAGCTCTACCACTAAGTCTTCAGAAGGTCCTACAAACTAAATTAACTTCAAGAGTGAAAGTGTTCAATGGATGGAGAGGGCTCAGAATCATTCTTCCTGGAAACTCAGCGCGTCCGGGATGTTCGCAGACACGAGAGTGGACTGGTTCCACAGCAGCATGCACAAGCTCTGCACGTCTCTGCTGCGCTGCGTGCGCGCCGGTTCCAACACTATTCTGCGCTTGTTCACTTGTAGGTTTGAATGTCATCACTGTGACTGTCATTACATGAACCATTCCTATATGATTCATGTTTTGACAAACAAAATACAATAAGGTAGGTCTGGCATTGCTATTACTTAAAATTTTATGTTTTAACAACCTGTTGATTATTATTATAATACCTACTAATAATTAGATGTCGCAAGTTTTTAACAAACATCCACAGTTGATTGAAATAAATGGATTATTATTATTTAATTCGGTTTTAATTTTTTTATGTTATCATACTTTTAACATATTTTACACTAAGTCAGTAGGTACCTAAAGCAAATCCTCTTATAAAACCCTCCGGGTTAAAATTAATGTGCCCAATTATCTGCGGATGTTTCTTCGAATGAACGTGAGTGGTGGTCAGTCGAAATAAAGAAACAAAACTGGAGAAAAATAACATCCCGGTCATCCCCCTGCGTCGTCGGCGGCAAAATCACAGAATAAAAAGTAATGCCTTCTATAATGAAGTATCACTCCCGTGCTGTTGTGGCACCCCAGCGGCAACCAGACTGACTTCAAAAAATCCTGCTTCCTAAGACAGAATCAATGGCTTAATGATTCGTCCAAGACTTACTATCAAAGTTGAATATTTCTAGTTATTCTGGGTAATTCTGAAATAGTAAACATTTTAGGACGGCCAGCGTAAAGCCACGATAGTCCACTAGGGTGATCGCGCGCACCGTTTTGTGGGCTAAGAATTTCATTGAATTTTTTTGGAAATACTGTTGTGGGCTTTTTTATTACATGAAACCATAAAATAGTCCACCTGATGTTAAGTGGTAATCATAACCTATAATAAAGCATTGCATCGTAAGTCACTCTTAATAAGAAAGCTATTATGCACTGTCTTGCGTCTATCAACCTGAGGCATACAGATGTTAAGCCTCATGTGACTGTAATTTCACCGGCAACCACACTCTTCAAACCGAAATACAGCAAATGCTTGGCAGCCGAAAAAGGAATGGTGGTAGTTCCCCGGAAGAGCCCATCAGAAAGAGCTCTACTACTCTAACTATAATTATTTTAGTCACGGGTTTTAGGGCGAACTCTCATCCCACAGACCGTGTTGTGTCCCCAGAACTTTTTGGAATCTTTTTGGTAAGAGAGTTGTGGGATTTTTCGGATTCGACATTCTAGTGACACAGGCCTTGCAAAAGGTACAAAAAGAGCGCGTTCCCAGGAATGCCCGCGTCCCCTTCGAGGGAAGGGGCAGACAGACTTATCCCGTGGGAGATTTTCACCACGGAGTTTAGGTCTACTTGTTTTGATTTCACTGTCGTTTTGCTGTGAGAGATGTCATTTTTGGAGTAAAGTCGTTTTGCTGTGAGAGATGTCATTTTTGGAGTAAAAGATTAAGTGCATGAACACTGGATTTGTGTTTGAATGGCATATTTTTGTCCATAAGCAGGTTTTTTTTAATTTGGTAAATTGATCTTACATTAGCTAAAGCAAAGGTCTTAGCAATAAGAAGGGCGGAAGTTCTTGAGTCAGCCAAGCCGAAGTTTCTTGCGTTTTTCTAGCCTTAGAGAACGCAAAATTTACGGCCTGGTTTCAAGCGTTCTTTTTTATGATTGTCGTTTTAAAAAAATATGGTAAGTACCTACTGAAACATCTTTTAAGTTATAAGACGTTTCAAAGTGACCCTTGTGATTATACTGAATAAGGACTGTTTTGATTTTGATAGAGAAACAAAAATCAAAACTCAGACTTCGGGTACTGTTGAAGAAACTTGCTTACTTACGTTATTCTGTGCTTCTGTGGTTACGTGACAGTATGTGGAAATAGGCACTTGTCGCCTAACACCACAAACCACCGCACCGATAAGGGAAGGGGCGCTCCACGTATTACCCGAGGGGAGTGTGTGGTTTTGTTTTAATATTAATAGCGATAAACATTGACACTCGTATCAAATTACCGCAGCGTGGCGTGGGGGCGTTGCATTTAATCTCTGAGCTGTATAGTGTAGATTAGGTAGATCGAATCTATGAATCAAAACCGAATACCCGTTTGATTTGACTTGCATTTTATTTTATAAGAACGAGCCTGATTTTTTGATACTCTTATTTAACCCAACAATAGGCAGATACCTATGTCGTTCCACGGTATATTTCAATCAATTATTTGATGAAACAATAAAATCAATAACCATTCATTTTACGTATACCGCTGTTTTATGTAATACTGCGAAGAATTGCAATAAAAATACTAATTTTCATTCCATAAATTATGTATCGTTTGAATTTTTTTTTTATTTAACATTCATTGTTCGAGGCAAATCGAATTCAGCAGTTATGATTTTTTGCAGGCTTTGCTGCTCTGCTTGGAAATGCCTGCAATGCGTTTTATCAGTTAGACTTTAACCTCCAATTTCAAAACTAAAACTGTTTTGCTGTTCAATACCTATTACCAGCATAAACCTACATAAACTTTTTATGAATAATTAACCTCTTTGACAGTAGCAACCCCCATGATTCACCCTCGCGTGACGTTAAAATAAGTGGCAATTTAAAAAACAATTCGATGATTACAATAGTATTTCCCTGAATCATTATGGTTGAAAATCGTGTGGTGTTTTAAAATGTCCATTGTTCTACAGTTCTAGCTACGTTCATTTCAATTTGAAGGATTGAGTGCGCGGGCGCGGTATGCGGGTGGGGTGGCGTAGCTCATGTTTTTATTTGAATGCTATCCGGCGAAGGGTGGCTTTGTTTTTTTGTAAGGCTATTAGTATTTATAAAGGGCTCGATTGAAGTGCCCATTTGAATTGCATGAACTTTAGTTTAAACTCTCACCAAGCGAGGAGGAACATATGACGTCTTTTACTGACATCACAGGATTTGCGGTCTAGACGACTTCTATCGTGCACCACAATTTTGTAACAATAAAATAAATTATAAGGAAAGTTGTAGTGGACGTTTCTCGTAATAAAAGGGTCCTTAAGATTTTTATTATTTAATTATCAGAAAGTTATGAAGGTCTGTTTGACCTTCATAACTTACCTGGGACCAATTGGAGTTGTTTTGTTAACCAGTTTTTTTTATTAAAAATACTTGTTAGGATTTGCTCTCAACTGTGTCTCCCATAAAATGAAATCATTAACCCACTAGCAAATAATTACAATTTAACAAATTTTGTTTTTTGTCTCAAGTACCCACTAGGTATATATGAGACTAAATATTGTATCCCTGAATAGTAAAACTTGCGTAGGTAGGTAAATAGTATTCCAATTTAAAACACACCAAACAGCGTGGTGTAAGACAAAAACCACTATATCAAAACTAAAAAATATAAACGATATCAGACTAATTTTAAAAAACACAAAACATTTATTAGCTTTTTCAAACTTTGACAAACCGGATTGAGACTATGTATTTTATATCTAGGTGTTCCGTTTTATCTTAAAATATGAAAAACAGGTATAAACTTTACACGAAAACGATTATACTGAAGACGACCCTCCACGCAGTTCTCCAGTTTTATCGAAGTCTTCTAGTGCGGTCATAGCCGAGTTTATAGGAAGTGAATCGCTGAAGTTTGACGTAGTTGCGTGCAAGGGAGCTCTTACAATAAAAAAATTGTAAAGTGCAATTTATATTTGTATAATGTTACGCACTTGTTACTACCCTACCCTAACATCCTGTGGACGAAACATTTACCATATTTTAAATATTTATTTGAATCAGGGGTGCCTCCATGGGAGAGTGGCCCTTCTTGCTCCAGTGCCTTCGACTCATGGAATTCAAAGAGAAATAGTAGGGTGCTTTATTAACTTTCTGATTTAATTGAGGAAGTCGGATCAGTTGGTAAATGTGATTGAATAAGAAGGGTGTGCGCAGTGAACTTGAAACTTTTGAAAACGTTTTACTAACGAAAGTGCTTGTCTGAAACCTTAAAACAGAGCTAGCCTTAACTAGCCTTGGTTTTCAGAATTCATACAAGCATGATTTGTTGTTTTATGTATATTCTCATAGAATAGTGATGTAGCTTTACAGCCGTTATGGTAATTAAGATTTTGAGAGAATTTGAGAATCTTGGGTCGCATTTCGCGAACTAACCGGCGATCCCACTTCGTTCATACACAAAAGTGAAGGCTTTTAGGCAAAGTACGTCGTATTTGCATTCTCGATTGTAATAAGCTTCACAAATTTCATTACTTTCCGTAAAAAACCAGTTGGGGCCTGTCGGCTGAGCACTGGGCACGTACCTGAGAGGGTCGTTAGAAAGCAAAACAAAGAAATGGAGTCCTTGCCCTCCCGGACTCGGAGTAGCCCTTGGGTTGCTCACAAAGGGCTGTGATTGCGACGGGTGGAGGTGTAGACGCGGGGCGCGGGGGGAGGTGAATGACCTCGCCCCGGGGTGGCCGCCCCCTGCGTCCGCGCACGCTTGGGCGACGGTCTGTGACGTCCCTCATTCCTATAGTTGGTGGATTCATAAAATTGTTTCATGGTTAGACAAATCTCGGAATAATTAATAATAGAATGGACAGGTTCAGGTTGATACAGACTATAACAATGTTAATTGACAGTAAATTTAGTGTAGGTGTGGGAACTAGGGGAGTGGCTGAATGTGGTGCCTGCAGTAAGCAGGAAGGAAATTCTAATCTCAGCCATTGAATTATTTATAGTTTTTAATTTCAATAGAGGTAAGTATATATTATGTAGGTATAGATATGTGTTTTAATATTACCTTTGGTCATAAACTTTATTCATTTTACTCTGTGATTTAGTGGAGGTATGCAGATTTGCCTTCACTTAGACGAAATATACATAATCTCCATATACATTACTTTTTAATATTATGTATTTTGTATTCACGTCGAATCCATCTTGCCGATGACTTGTTTTGAAGAAAGGGTTGTTTAGTTTTGATGAAAATGGTGGTGGCTCTCTCAAAATCTGTTATAAACATTTTCAAATCAGAAAACACACCAAAGCAATTAAAATAAAAAAAAAATCTTACCAAAATTACGGAAAAGGAATCTCCCGAAAGTGTTAAACGATATGTGAATATGAACAGATTTTCCCTGACAAAGACAGGAATAGCAAAACATAGTTATCTGCAAAAGCCATTTACTCAATCAGGGCAAGCGAGGAGCGAGACGGGACGGCCGCCGGGCCCCCACCTGTATCCCCTCACCGGAAGCAGGGGCTCTGCTGCTCTGCATCACAATCAAACGTACCCTCCGCGGGATGACGCTGGGGGCTTATTGTTCGTCTGCTTATTGATATATCATCGACCGGACACAATGTTTATTTCAATATTATAAATTTTCATTTTTTCAAAAAAGTAAATTCACTATTCACGTTTTTGGTACCGTCTACAGTAGATCTAACGCCGCCTATTTTGGTTTTACTAGTCCAGCCTGAAGGCATAATAATATAACTATTTACGAAAGAAAAAAGAAAGAGGCATATTATTATATCAATATCAAGTCAAATTAACTTCTAAATGGCTATGTACCTAATTAAACAAATAAAGTAAATATAAATAAGAAAAGAATGGAGCCATTGCAGTCTCACAGACGAATCGAACAAGTTCTTCTTTTCTTGTGAGAAGTTGTTTGGAGACTATCAAAGAACAAGTCTTTCGAACAAGTGTGGTGAAAGGATTTTAAGTGCGCCTCAAAGAGGCTCCTATAGAGCATGACACTTTTAGAACTCAACGAACTCAAACAAGCCTCGATTATCGTTTAATCTCTGAGCCGTAACGAATAATTATATTCCCTTTTAAAGGCAAACCCCCCGTCGAAGTCATTGCCAATGGCGGTGGTCCGAGATCCGCGTAATCATTCTAGGGTAAATGTCCGTTTCCGCTTCAATTATTTAGTTGGTGATTTTCGTAAACTATTTGTTTTGCTATGACAGACTGGAAAATTTCAAACATTTGAGGCTATTAGCTAAACGAGTATATTTATGTCTCTACTGAAGTTAAGATGTTTATCAATTTGTTTTATTATAAAACTAGCTTTTGCCCGCGGCTTCGCTCGCGTTTAGAAGTATTATTATTAATTAGGCATAGTTTTTGCGGCTTTACTTTTGTTAAGCATGTGCAAAAAATTGGAGTGTTGAATTTATCAAAATCCTATTGAAGCGGACGTGTTCATCATAGTAGCTCCAATCTTTAATTTCAGTTCAATCAGTCGAAAATCTAAGAAGATTTATACAAACTTTCATCCCTATTTTATCCCCTTAGGGGTGGAATTTATCAAAATCCTTTCTTAGGGGATGCCTAAGTCATAGTAGTTTTATGCATGCAAAGTCAGCCCGATCGGTTAAAAATTGACAAAATTTCATACAAACTTTCATCCCCTATTTCATCCGCTTGGGGGTAGAATTGATCAAAATCCTTTCTTAACGGATGCCTACGTCATAACATTTACCTGCATGCCAAATTTCAGCCTGATCCGTCCAGTGGTTTGGGCTGTGCGTTGATAGATCACTATGTCAGTCAGTCACCTTTGAGTTATATATATTTAGATTAGAAAAATTTGAAATCTTAGATTTAGATTAGATTTATATTTAGATTTAGATAGAAGATAGATAAAAGATTTATACAAACTTTCATCCCCTATTTTATCCCCTTAGGGGTGGAATTTATCAAAATCCTTAAGCCTACGTCATAGTAGCTTTATGCATGCAAAGTCAGCCCGATCGGTTTAAAATTGACAAAATTTCATACAAACTTTCATCCCCTATTTCATCCTCTTGGGGGTGGAATCGATCAAAATCCTTTCTTAGCGGATGCCTACGTCATATCATCTACCTGCATGCAAAATTTCAGCCTGATCCGTCCAGTGGTTTGGGCTGTGCGTTGATAGATCACTATGTCAGTCAGTCAGTCAGTCAGTCAGTCACCTTTGAGTTATATATATTTAGATTAGAAAAATTAGAAAAGTTAGATTTAGATTAGATTTATATTTAGATTTAGATAGAAGATAGATAGAAGATTTATACAAACATTCATCCCCTATTTTATCCCCTTAGGGGTGGAATTTATCAAAATCCTTAAGCCTACGTCATAGTAGCTTTATGCATGCAAAGTCAGCCCGATCGGTTTAAAATTGACAAAATTTCATACAAACTTTCATCCCCTATTTCATCCCCTTGGGGGTGGAATAGATCAAAATCCTTTCTTAGCGGATGCCTACGTCATATCATCTACCTGCATGCAAAATTTCAGCCCGATCCGTCCAGTGGTTTGGGCTGTGCGTTGATAGATCACTATGTCAGTCAGTCAGTCAGTCAGTCAGTCAGTCAGTCACCTTTGAGTTATATATATTTAGATACCACGATTACATGCCGACGGAAAAGGGCGAATCATGACATTGCTGTGAATGCAGGTAGTTACTAAGGTCAGCCACGGATAAAGACATAGTCACTTCACCCTGCAACTCAAATATTACGTAGTTACATTATATCCAAGGTGGATACACTACTAGAGGTTGACTGTACTTAAACATGCTTTTCACACACTTAATAATGCCTGATTTATAATTTAAAAACTTGTCGAGTTGAAAAACCTAGGTTTCGATCCTACAGATTCCTACTGCCTAAGCGTCAGAAACATAATATGTACCTACGGAAATCAATTTCCCGAGATAGGTAGGTATTCGGAATATTTTGATTGGAGCGGCTACATTTATGCTGCCTTTATCAACGAAAGCAGGGTGGATCTTAGAGCGAACATCATAGCATATGCATATCTGATCCTTAGTTTTCCGGAGAGGAGGAAAATGTGGAGGTGGACTGTACAATAGGATTGTAGGTACCTACTTATCGTGCCGAGTGGCGGGCTGGGCTGACCTTCTGATTATTGTAGGACACGTTCGCCCCTCGTGTCCTGCGTGATCTTCGCTCCACCGCTCTAAACAACGCGTTCCGCTACGTGCACAAAATGAAATGCTTAGAACTGATATTTGCAGCCAAAGATCTAATAATATCGATCTACTCTCCGACATATTTTATGTACCTTCGACAATGGGGTAATAAAATCTTTGAAAAAATGTAAGTAAAATCCTACTAATATTAAAAACGAGAAAGTTGTAAGTATGGATGGATGGATGGATGTTTGTTACTCTTTCACGCCGGAACGGCTGAACGGATCTGCATGAAACTTGGCAGAGAGATAAATTATAGTCTGGAATAACACATAGGCTACTGTTTATCCCGTGAGAATACCGGGATTTAAAACTGCGCGGGTGAAACCGCGGGGCGCAACTAGTAAGATATATTTTTTTTTGAGTTAGATGTCATTTCGTCCGTAAAGGTCAACGTTTTTTACCCTGTTTGGAAACACTTGCACGATTTTAATGGCTGCAATATTAGAGAATGCGAAGATGTTGGCTGTTGACCAAAACCATAATGTTAAACCTCAGGGTATGCTCGTGGCATGATTGCCTTTACTAACATCTGTTTAGTCTATGGCTCGCTAAGGTCGAGTGGGACTATACAGGAGCTTCATCATATTTTTTTGTAAGATAGGTAAATACAAAACAGAAGGTTCCTATAATCGCCTCGGCGAATCAAGATGATCCTTGTGATTTTATTGAATAAACTTTATATTTTAAATTTGAATTTGATTTCGGCGTTGGTTGCGTGGAACTGGCACTAGAGTCACCTAGTTAAGACGTTTCAAGATGTTCCTTGTGATTTTATTGAATAAACATATTTGAGTTAACTTGACTTGAAGCTGTTAGTTTAAACTTCAACTCCTGGGCACCTAGATTCATCTAACTTTGGCACTTAAGGTAGGTATTTACTGCCAGGGTAGTGGTTAAATCTGGCCGGGAACCCGTAACCCTGCAAAGTGCTAATGTGTCGAAAGAATCGTCTGATGATGAACGGTTTAAGGACGCATTGTTTTGGCGTTTTGTCGTTATTCCACCAGCCTGGTGGTGAGTCCAACAGCCCCCGGGCTCTCCTCAGGCCCGGGGATATGCGTAATGCATTCCCATCGTTCAAAAAAATATAACACTCAGCTTCCTAATTCAATTGAATAGATGCCATTTGGGTTGTTTTCTAGAACCCTTGCTGAAAGATGTCAAAATTATTTTTAAAGAAAGAAAGAAAGTAAGCGTTATATTTCTCTGACTTTGCGAAGACGAAATATATACGACGAAATAAAATCTGTAAACGAAAAAAAAATTTAATAAGATTTAGCGGCAAAATAATTATATAATAAATAAATAAATATTAATAATGCTGGACAATCCACACAGCACTATCTAGCCCCAAAGTAAGCTCTTCAAAGCTTGTGTTATGGGTACTAGATAACTGATATATTTAATACATTATATACATACATAGATAGATATTTTTTATTATACATAGAAAACACCCAGACCATCGGAACAAATTTCTGCAGATCGTACACAAATTTGTTCCAAGGCGGGAATCGAACCCGCAACCTTCAATCGCAATCTTCATATGATAATTATAATTTCATTACAAAATAATTTTTCTCTGCGCTCATCATGTTTTCCTTCAATTCTATGGTTTTCTTCAAATTTCACATTCACATTTTCTTTGGGGAAATAATTATTACCCACAGCCTGCGGCAGTGGTTTGCCGTTCGGTATTAGGGGGGTCAAGGCGAACCGGTGTTTTTTACAAACAGTTCTTTTGCATTAGACCCCGATCACCAAGCCTTCATAAAAAAGCGTACGTAATTTGGGACTCGATTAGTATTATGGAATAAAATAATATTATAGAAATTAAATCTATTTTATAATGAAGGATGAAAATTGTTTAGCACATGGCATATGAAAGATATAAAAATAATCAAAAGTAAATAATTATTATTTATGTCGAGTTTGAGCCAATTACGGTTTATTTGAGATTATTTGTTTCTCTAAAAAGTTATTATTCACTTGGTAACAAAAATTGTCGGTCTAATCGTCTTAAAAATAAATTAAATTAAGACATTAGGTACATAACTGTCAAACGAAATCTATATAATGAATGATGGTATATATAGTAAAAGAAAAAACTATATAACTAACAGTTGTTATTTCAGTTTAATGTGTAACAGTTTTTACAAATAGACCTACTAAGGTAGGTACGATGAATTTTCAAACACAAATATTTTATTTAGTATCTTACAAGGTAACTAAAGTAGGTACCTATCTACATAAGCCTTAAATTATTGAATAGTACATGATGCTAACAACGAGTTAACATAACTTCAAAAAAAAATAATAAATGATTCTCTACTAGGTAGGTAGTACAAATAACTGCTGACTTTGTTTTGAGAGCTAACCGCCAATTCGTCACGTATTTGCGATAAAAATACAATTTCACGCACAAAGGAGGTGTTTATCCTAGTTTCTAGTAATATAAAGATTTTTGTACAACATTTATCAACGAATAACCCATTTTAAAATCATGTCTCACTACTGTTGCGTGTGCGTCCTTCATCTAGCAACAAACTGGGTAATTTTCTCAACTCTACATCGCACGATGACCGTGTCATCAAGTAGGTAGTTTAATTTTTCCTGTGATCGTGTGTGTACCAACAGATTCTCTATTCTCTGTACTGCTCATTGTTGTAGGTATTGTGAGGCAGGGTGGAGGGGGAGGGAACTCTGCGGGGATGGGGAGGGAGGGCAGAGGCACAGAGGGCGCGGCGGACGCGCACCCGCCGGGGCCTCTCGCCGCATGCGCCCGCGCAACCAATTCGCCCGCGATCTATGACGCTCGAGGGCGACTTCGACTCTCCGGGGGACTTTTCATTGTCGCTGACGTCATCTGATTGAAATCTATTGTAGCCATAAGTATCATAGGACGATTAAGTAGGTATATCTACCAAGTGTGTGAGATATTTTACTGACAACTAAAACTAAAATACTTATATATATACTAGTTTGTGGGGGATGAGATTACTGTCTATGCGACGGAAATTTCGTACAATGCCACGTTTACTAAAATTGATATGAGAAGATGTGAATTTACAGTCGGTTTTTGCTGTGATTATTGTATTTTTCTGTTTACAGAATAATATCACGTAAACTGAAATTTTCACAAATTTTCTATCTTCGGTTAGCCCAGCCGCTCCGCTGTAGATGCCCTGTAGAAATTTGCCTTTTGATGTGCTTTTCCAAAAAAAATGGTGTTTGTTTTAAACACTTATAATGGCATTTCTTTTAACCACGCAAAGGGTCAAGTAATGAAAAAGCTGAAATATTCTGACATCTTGGTCGTAACTGCAACGGCAGAGCGCGTTTTGTTTTGGACTTTATTTGGACGATACCTACTAATGCTAATCTAGGAGCAGTAACCGCCTGAGTTAGCATCATAGAGCAAAAAACAGGCTATGAAACGCAAGCTCGCAACCTCCGCAGGTTGTCGACAGCTTCCAAAATGTCCGAGTACCGTGAAGCCCTTTCTCTAATTAAACATTCCTACTTTTACGATATGAACGACTATATTACCTGCTGAGAAGTAGGAAATCTAACGGTGCAAAGAATGATGAGTGCAGCCACACGTGTGGGACGCGTTTGCGCAAGGCAACTCCCAAAACTTGTGTCTCGGAAGTCGATGGCCATTTGAACCAAATTTAAGATTCGAATCGAAATGCAAGTCATTTTAGAAAAGTTTTGGGCTCACGTCAATTTAAGTTGCACAGAACAAATGCAGATATACCCCTCACATTTATGAGTAGAAACGTATGTAGAGGATGAATTGTAGAGCTTGAGTGTTACGCCTAGGTGACCTAGTATTTATATAACTATTCATGGATAGAAAATCTTTATTGCACACCACATTCACTGGAAGCAGGAAGGAGGGGATGTACATTAAAAAAACAAGTTCGATTAATAGTGAAGTACAGTGGGCAGTCTAATCGGTGAGAGCGATCTTTTGGACAAGCATTGTATGGACAGGGATTTACATGGACATAACTGCTGGTTTGAAAAAGAAAGAAAGTAAATACATTTATTCAACTACACAGACGTTATTGATAGCAGATTGTACGCCAATGTGTACACGGAAAATAACAATTATAATATTGGGGATATTATCCCTAGCATTATTTATTCGTAGTCCCTGGCTCACCAACGAGGACCAATATACAGTGTGTGATGAACATCGAGATGTTTGTTTTCAGTCTGGGTGTTATAATATTTATAATTATGTACCCGTTTATAAGAAAAAAATATCTAAGTATTAAAATATTAGCAGTCTAGTTCCCTTTTTACAAGCTTTGCTTAGTTTGTGGCTGTGTGGAAAGTCCAATTATTTATCTATTAGCTGAGTTTCACCCGCGTAGGTCCCGGTATTCCCACGGGATAAAAAGTAGCCTATGTGTTATTCCAGACTATAATGTATCTCTCTGCCAAGTTTCGTACAGATCCGTTCAGCCGTTCCGGCGTGAAAGAGTACCTAACAACCATCCATCCATCAATCCATATGTTTTTTTATGGACTTACAAACATTCGCGTTTATAATAATAGTAGTAGTATCTAATCAATCAAAGTATTTACGATAGTTGAAGGGAACGAATGGAATACCAATCTACTTGGATGGTTGCCCTCGACTCACCTGCGGCAGCGGCGGCGGCGGCTGTGTCGGATACACGTGGATGAAACGCTTGCGCAAGCGCAACGCCTGCGCCGCGCTTTCCTTGCGGTCACTACCCTTCACGCAGGGACAGTTACCGAGATCTTTTAAGGTTTTCAAGAGTTGTTGTTAACTTTGAATACATAATATATACATATACCTTTGATTTGAATCCTAGTAGATCTTTGTTTGATTCGCTCGGAAATAAACATTTTTTTTATATATCCTGCTGCGATGGATCAAGCCGATTGATTGATTGATTGATTGAAAATACTTTATTGCACATAAAAATAACAGTACAAATGCGAACTTAATGCTATAAAGCATTATCTTCCAGATAACATTTGTGTATGACCTGATGTTAAGTGGTAACCATTCACCCATAACAAAGCATTGCCGTAACTCACACACCCTACGATGCACTGCTCTGCGTCCATCAAATTGAGCATGTGCCTGCATGTAATTACACTGGCGACTACACTCTTCAAATCGAAACACAGAAACGCTGCTTGGCGGCAGAAAAAGGCGTGGTAGTAGTACTTCTTCGTTACATACATACTAAACGTATAGGATTCGCAAACTCGATTTGATCTGTTATCTCTAGCGCAAGGTGTGTTTTTGTCTAGTACCTAATCAAGAAAGGCATTTTAGCCAACTTAACGAACTCCTATTTTAATTTGAAAACAACACTTTTCCACGTTAATAATTTAACGTGAAAAGCTTGCTTTATTAATTTATTAGATTTTCAGCGGTGAAAAGTGCGGAGATGCTAGTTACAAAGTTCTTTTTGATCACTTCAGAGCCGTATCATCGCGTCCAGTGTTCCATATTGCAAATATTTCCATAGCGATCGATTTTATACCAATTCATTTTAACCTAGTTAATTTTTGGGATGATTTATTTTATCTTCTACCAAGAAATGACAGTGCTCTCAAACGAAGGAAACCAGCTAGTTTTCTAGCAGCGTCGATGGGTTTGCAGCCTGTCACGTGTATAGAATACTGTAAAATGTGGGTGTATGCCTAATTTTTATATTTGCACGTACCTCTGACAAAACCCCTTCTGAGAAGACATCTTCCGCGCCTGACGGTCAAAGTCGTGAAGCTGTTTTAATTTCGATGGTTACCAATTAACATCAGGTGGGCCATCTGCTTCTTCCATCAGCTAATATAAAATAATCTTTTTGTACATAGTATTCAGTATTGCGAATCCGAGGCTTCTTATGGAAAATCTTGACTGGGAGTTCGTAATTATTTTGAAACATTGCATTGGGGTCATTGAGTTAGAATATTGGGGTAGTTAAATTGTGAAACCAAAGTGCGGACGCTACCAAACGTGAAGGTCACGATTATCATACAATGCCAACGAACTGATATAGTATAGTAATGACGTGTCGGTGCTCCCAAACGGTGACAGTGTTATGCAACTTTATTACAATCTGCTGACTTTGTCGTTACGTTTCTTTCGCTAGCCGAAGCTGTTTCATATTTTTAAGTTTTTTGAACTTTGTGAAACATTATGTTATAGCATAATGATATAAAAGCCTTCGCCATCACCCGGCAGATCTAGGTAGGTATTCTTCACAATTCCAGTTCATTAACTCCACTATCTACCTATCTAATCAAGCTCTACCATACCATAGTGAAACACTTATCTAAATCGGTGCTTATTACATTTAAATTTAAAACTATTAGCTTACTAATTAACGAGACGACTGTCGTGATAGGCAATGCGCATAATTCTTAAACAGGTTTAGAAGATTTCATGACTTTACTTGATGAGATGAGTCTTTCGGGCAATAAGACGAAAAATTTGTCCAAAAAATCCAAATTATAAAAATATGCGTGTCGTGGTAGGTCGTTGACCTCATGAGGAACCACCCTGATTTCACATTTTCCGTCTCACTCTTTCTAGCCTGAAGCAGCCACAACCGCGCCACTCGTACAGTCCATTCTCACGTGATGCGCGTGCGCAGCAATACCGAACGCTATCAAAAGTTCTATCCCTCTCTAGGAAACAGCATTTGACTTTGAGCACAGCCTTTGCCCGCGACATGCGTGGGCTTCAAGGTCTATTGTGCTAAGGATTGAATCAAACAATCAAGTATTTTGTAACATTTTTATCACTTTAAGCTATGAGAAATACATAGACAGAGGTTCATGAAGGGATTTGGTTAGGAGTTCTAGAATTTATATTCTCTTGAAAAACACGAATTCGAAAACAAATTGGATCACCCTTCATAACACTTTGACACTTTTACAAACGCACGTAGGTACGTAGTCAAACAGCTTTTAAATCTGAAAAGGGCTCAATTACGACATTTCTCCACAAAAAGTAGATTGGAATCTATTTTAAAAACAGAAATATTCTTGCCTCAACATTATAAACAAAAGAAATAAGCCAACTAAAGAGAAAGGCTACTTGCTTTACAAAAAGTTCATAAAAAGTATGCTAACTTTAGCTATTCGTGCAATAACCCGCTCGGCAATTAATTTCAATTCTTCGACATCAAATGCTAAGTCTCATGCGTATCAGATCCCTTTTCTCGTAGCTCCAGTGCACGGCCTCAGCCGTTCACTTTGTGCCGTGGAAAAGTTGTAGAAAAGGCACACTTTTTTCTAACACCTGCCTGTCGCCCCATTCTTTTTAATTTATTTTGCCGCTCTAGGCTCTGAGAACACATTAGGTACCGCTACTCTCGGTCGAATTTACTCGAGTTAATTTACTATTCTCAGTTAATTTAGTACAGTTCAGTTGGGTGTGACTATAAGGAAGTAGATTCAGTTTAATATTGCATTGTTAAACAAGCCATGATGATGGTATGTTGTACATGCTCAAATTGACATTGCTATCTTTTTGTAGCGCGATAAATTTAGATTTGCGGTTGATGCTACGGCGTAGCACTAATAGTTTATTTCACGATCAGCCCGTACTTAGCCGCTTATTATGCTAATAAATATACCATATTGACATATATGACGACCTCTGTGGCGCAGCGGGCGAGAGCCTGCCTGCGACGCCGCGGGTTCGATTCCCGCCTTGGAACAAATTTGTGTACGATCTGCAGAAATTTGTTCCGATGGTCTGGGTGTTTTCTATGTATAATAAAAAATATCTATCTATGTAAGTATATAATGTATTAAATATATCAGTTATCTAGTACCCATAACACAAGCTTTGAATAGCTTACTTTGGGACTAGATAGTGCTGTGTGGATTGTCCAGCATTATTTATTTATTTATATTTTTCATGTTACTCAAATTCAACTATTACTATACTAGTAGTTCGCCCAGAACTGAGATCTCGTGATGCGATCCGAAAGCTCCGAAAATTTAAGTACATAGATGGTAGTAATCAGAAAGATCAAAATCCTTTGGTGACATCGAAAGAGTGCAGTATTTGTTTCTTCCTTTGTTCAACAGCTGTATTTAATTTGTCCGTTATACCAAACACAATGCTTGGACTTGCGTCTGTCTACCACTGACCGCTGTAACCGCTTTTTTTTGTGTAACTGTAACCGCTGACTGCAACTTTGTATGGTAAAGAAGTTTTAACTCAATTGGCCGATTTATTGAAGAGTTCCGTTGAACAGACCTTGGCTCCATCATCAGACCAGGTCGCTGTCAACATTTTATGAGAACTGAGAACTTTTTTAATTTATTTCAATAATTTTTTTTATTAAAAAGCAAGGGAACTGGCCGACCAGTAGAAAAACCTTGATACCAACGAAACTCTTAGAAATGGGAGCTCTTAGTTCGTTGGTTATCTTAATTTAACTTTTTTGTTGTAACTCTAAAAGCAGGCATCCTAGAAAAAAAATAAAAACGGTTTTGGAATGTCTAAACCAAGCCCTTTCTATGACATGTAATTTTATTTTTTTGTGTAACTTTTTTAATTTTTGCCCCCTTAAAAACCCCATATTTTAATAACCCCTTATCCGATTTTACTCATATACTTACCAGTAAATTTCTCAAGTACAAGCTATCCACTTACCAAATTTCATGCAGATCGGATAAGCGGTTCTCAAGTTATCGTCGGACAAACATACAAACATACATACACATACATAAAATGCCAAATCGCCCAAGTTGATTGTAAGATCTTCGTTCGCTTCGCTCACTCGATCAATTAAGGATAAAAGTAGGTACCTAAGATTTATATGATATAGGTACCTACACTAAGCACTGTTACGTATAATAAATAATAGAGCCTCAAAAAGATACACACATATAATATAGGACCCAAGCATTATGTACAAGTTCATTTGACGATCTCATTATGTGATTCTGCCGGTGAAGCGCAGATTCGCGATAGGTTGTGTGTAGTCATGCTAAATGAGGTAGGTTGATCTTCAAGGTCTCACGTTGTAGTGGTTGTGTCCGAGATTATAGCTACATATAGTACCTATATCTACGCGCTTGCTTACACAGAACCATCAATAGATATGACGGGCTGGTGGGTTCGAATTAGGTACTAGACGCGATGCACTAAACATTTTACAATTAACTAAGGTTGGACCCACGCGGTGAATCATTAAACGAACGTAAACCCCATTGCAAAAGCGCTGGAGAACCAGTAGGTATCTAGCAATGCAGAAACAAATAGTTAAGAATGCAAAATACTAGGACAGTAGATAACTTAACAAATTTGTTCAGACTCTAAACTGATCATCACGAAAGGTAGTTTACAATTTTGGAGATGAACCTTTTTAGTAAATTACCCAACATAGGTATGTATTCAAAATATTTTTAACATACCTACCTACCGGTACTTATTTAATAATAATCAACCGTAAAATCTAACTTTCAGACGAATATAGTTCAAATTATATCATAAAATAGCGTAATTTTGGTAAAAGTGTAGTAATTAACTAAGTAGACAGTAAACTAAATCATCATGTTTATAATATTAATAATTTATCAGCGACTAATTTAAACTTCAATGAAACTCTTACCGACGACAATGAAGAGAGGCTTACGGAAACCTACATAAGCCTAATAGATTTGTGGAAAACAATCGAATAATTGCACGCTTAGGGTCATAGGTCCATGCAATTATTAGCTCTAGGTGAGCTGATCTTAGATATCATGATAATGATTACCTTATTGAGCATGATGACAGTATCAAGGAATCCATTAAATTATGGTTCCAAATAGTAAATAAAAATAGGGATACCAATTATGGAATTTGCGTAATGCGAATTAGATTTTTGAGTTTTGATTTTGAGAAGAATGTCAGGTTACTAGATAAGTGTTAGGTTTTAATGTGGATGGATATGGTATGGTAGGCTACAGAAAAAATAAATAGATTGTATGAAAGATGATATGGCTATTTGGGTAAGAAAAGAGTGACTATTGAGATGCCGGTTATTAGAGGAGAGTGGAGTGAAAAATCCTAATGCAATAAATAATATAAGTAATAAGTATAATATAAGTGGATAAAAAAATCACGATTATGTATTTCAAACTATGATCGTCTTTTGGTAGCGAGATTTTCAGTGAAAGAAAACCAAAATAGTTATCCGTATGTTTGGAAAAACACCGATATTATAGGGCTCAATCAAAGGCGGGTAAACGACGTCTCGCCTAGCGCCGATATCGTTTTTGTTTATCAATTTCTCTTTCTGTTTCAGCTGAGACTTTTATGGACGTCGGTCGTGACACTATTTTAACCATCAGCAGCTAACATGTCTGCAAAGTCTCTACTATTATGTAATTTTTTTTTTTTTATTATATGGCTTCATTAGTGTAGATATTTTATTACATTGTAACGAGGATCATACAAAAGAGCTATAGATACCAAGCCGAGTTTGTTGCCTGTTCTTCTCGGCGTTGGTCGCGTGTCACTGGCACTAGAGTCACTTAGTTTTTAATACGTTTTATGATGATCCTTGTGATTTTATTGAATAAACATATTTTGAATTTTTTTTAACGCAATACTTGGGAGTGTTATACGTGAAAAAGTCAGTGTGAAAATTTCTTATTTTGCGTATGCCATATTATTTAGAATTTTAAAGCTTAGTCCAAACCAATGCGTTTTAACCTGCGTCCGCGCAGTAACGTTCACGGTGACGACCAGTGTTTTATGGGTCCTGGAGGCAAGTGTTGTCATCCTACCTGTCGTCATCATAACCACCGTGCATACTGCGCGGGCGCAAGTTGATCGCGCCTTACTTAATGTTTTTCAAAATGAGTCATCATCGGTGCCGATTGACTGAACAAGCTTTATTTTAGTTTTGTTTATTTTATTTTAGTTATTATTATTTAAGTTATTCTGAGCTTATCCTACAAAATTCTCGACAAGCACCAAATTAAAACGAAGCCGTCAGGAACCTCCCTTCAACCTGTTTATTTCATTCATTTGAACTTGAAAATCTATCATCACGTGCTATCACGTGATATCACCGGATAAGTGGAACTGACTGTAACTAAATCATAAATCATTTATTGTTTGTGAATCCAGTTTACAATAAACTAACTGACCCTCGTTGCTTGAAATACCGCTGAATGTTATTACCCAAATTGCTTGTCCAAAGACTAAGCATACAAGCTTGATGAAAGATATGCGTAAGTTAGGTAGGTACCTACACAAGCTCGCTGAACTAAAAGCAGACTCAACTATGATGGCTCTCATTCTCATCTTCGATGCCGGATACTAAGCTGAAATCAATAAGAATGATATGAATTGTGCTTTGCATAAATTTATTGGGTTCACTAATTCTATTGCATCTTCGAGTATTAAACTCTTCTGCTTTCTTATACCCAGTTAGATAACTGTGATAAGTGTGATGTGACTATACATACCATATAAATCATTATCGTTCTTGCCTATCATCTTACGTCACGTCATGAGCCGGCCGCCTATGAGAATTGACTGCAATTAACCGACTCAGGGATAACCCTCACTATGAGGTACCTACAGAGTACTCTTCATGAGGCTCTCATCGTACAAAAACAATGCTTAGTAACTATGGGGATCGGAAAACCCTATTGTATGCGTGAATTTTGAATCTAAGAAGAAGACTTAGGGGACGGTAATGAACGAACGTGAAACTAGAGATTCATTTGTAGTTTCAAAAGATTTGATGCAACATAATATTTTCTTGCAGCCTCGATAGACTAAAAGTTGTCATCGAAGAGAAACTTCGATAAAAAATCCAGACATGATATTGCAAACTGCAGTTCGTATTAAATGCGCAAGACTTTGTGATGCCAAATATCAAATCACATTAATTCTACTGACTACGGCCTGACAATGTTTTCCATCGTCAATTTGATTGCACTAGTATCGCGCAGACAAACATTTTTTGAGTCCAAATCACTCCTACATATAATATACACGATTTTAAGACAAGATCACAAAGTGCTGATCATAAAAAGGGACCTAAATGTGGGAGATGTTCGAATGAGATTTAGAAGGCAATGATGGAAATCTTAGATAAAAATTGATGATTTTTTTTTATGTGTTCTACTGCAGATAAACACTTCAGTGTAGTTTAGTAGGTACTACATTGTTCTACAAAAAGTAAAAGTAGAAGAAATGTTTCCTTAGTAGTAGAATTACTACTTGATAAACACACACACAATACAAGAGGTGCGCCGCGTCAATCAATTTACTTATTTTTAATCCATTTACCAACTTATATTAGTTTATTTTAGACGATCTCTCTATCTGGCGGATAGCTTATTCTAATAAACAATTATTGACTTTCTTGTCTCTTTATTGCCCAACTCGACGCGAGCCATAAAATCACAATTTCTCCTTCTAATTGTCAATTGAAATAAAATAAGCCTGGCCGATTATAAAAACTTAGTCCATCCATCCATTACAACTTATTACTATCTCAGGATTAAAGGAGCTTTTAATTTTCATTACATATTTTTTCATTTTCTTTATCCCTGATATAACCTAAAACCAGTGTGTATACCACTTATTTATGTACCTTTAGTGCAAAAGCCAAAAAGGTCTAAAAAGAAAATTGAAATGATAGATGTATCGATGATTAGTAAAGCACTAGCCTGGAAAGCCTGCTGCTAATTTGTACTTCATCAGTCATCACATTATTATACAAGGATTGTGTACGAAAACACTTATGTTATACCAGCGGGCCGATTACGCTAATGTCTGGCTATCGAGATGGCTTTCAGTTTGACATTTGATTCCCATCCATCCAAGGAATTTAGCATCCATCCCAAGGAATTTAGCATCCATTCATAATATATTGCTATTAGGTACAATTTGGGAATCAAATGCTCTCGTCAGAGAGTATTATATTCCAAGATCAAATATCGAACCGAAAGCCATCTCGATAGCCAGACATTAGCGTAATCGGGTCGCGGCTCGATCATGCAATCCGCCCCTGATGGTTAGTGGGAGCGATCTGAAGCACTGACCTTGCGTGGGAGCTAGAAATCGGCCCCGTCCACTGACGCAATCCCAACTACTCGCTAGCACTCGGAATCACTCGCCTCCGCGTTCTCACCACCATGGTTCACACCGCCAAACTACATTGCGGCTGCAAAAATTAAAATGGAATATCCTCTTCGATCTCAACAGCCCCATGCAGGCTAGTAGACAGCCTATGACAAAAGCAGGGTGAAAGGTGAGGCGAGTAGCCAAACATGAAAGTGTAAAACATTCGGACGGAAAATAGGATGTATAGGTACACGATCCAATAAACGCTCGCTAACAACGTTTAATTATTTTTATTTAACTACTCCGTGTACTAGATATCATTTTCCTGTTTATTTGAGGCTGAAATCGAAAATTAAACAAATTCACGTTGGAACTCTGTTGAACAAGCTAGGTATAATTAAATAACGACAAGACATTAATCTTCCATTACCTACTGCTAAGTATTTAATATCCTCATATTGTTTCCTCATTTCCAGAAGTTTCTGAGGATTAAGTGACAATTTAATTAGGACCCCATTTGCGATTATCTAAGTAGGTGAGGTGACTCAATACAAGTGGATTCACAAATTTATTGCTGAGCATTGGTACAGTACGAATTCTGATATCTTGATTTATGTCATGACACCTCACCATAATCAGGGACACCTGTCGAGGAGAACTGGTCCTTATCTATAGATAAGGACCATATCTATGCCTTATACGGCGATAGGAGATACAAATGAGATATACTTCAAAGATTCGTATTCGCTTCCATAAGCATAGGACTCTCGTATCAGGATTTGTGTGTGAAGGGTCATCTGACCAAATTTGTAGCCCCAGCAACTTCAACCACAAACAAAAGCTTCTGGGGTTTTGGACTAGAGTAAACTACTCGCTGACAGTTCACGCTAGTCTAGGTCTAGTTTCTGGTCTAGTGTCGCGTGAGTTTATAGTAAAAGACGTCTTCTAAACGTCTTGCTCTGGCTGCTGATGTACTGCTCTTGAGTTGTTGTAACACACGTAATTTCTATGTTCTACTGTATAAGGGCTCTTTTTTGTATTCTGCAAAGATGTCTTCATAGATTGCCCACCTTGTGTTGAGTGAAGATCATGAATAGGACTGTCTGTGGCCATCGCCACCACTAGAGTCCCGTCACGGCGCCCATCACTAATTCCATCTCACGGAAGCTAAGTTTTGACAGTGAATCAATTAACCCTAAATAATTTCCGGTGCGCGACGATCGATAGGACGGCTATTTATAGAGCTGCTAAATGTTTAACATGATATTTATTTTTATTTTAAAGTACAAGAGGATATTTTATATATAGATTCATTTTTGTGATTGATTAAGAGTTTTAGTTAATCAATGCGTTATTGAATCGAACGTTTAACGTACTATGTGAATTAGTGCACAATTAGACACTGTGACTAACTCAAGCAAAGTCATTTAGCGCATAAAGCGCTGGCAAGGATCGTCTAAACTAGTCCACACGCAAGACCTGTAGGCGACACTAAGGCTGAATCATAAACGGTAAGGTACTCTCGCGGCCCTTCTCGGAACTGGGAAGGTCCGAGTGGAGGAATCAAGCCGCTCCACCGCGACACTGCGCCGCGTGACACACTTAGCAGGAATTCATCAACTCGACACTTGCATCAAACTTTTCCATTTTAGTGATTGGTCGATCGATGAAAGACTTACGATGTAATTCGCTCTTAATATCTATAAGAAACAATACAACAATACATACGCAGTGCTCATATTTAATAAGCAAATGGACTTGCTTTGTATCAATAGTTTACACAAAATGGAATACTGTGAGTAGTTCGAGCCAACCAGATTTTCTAGCAAATATAGTTTCCGAATAAATAATCAATAATCGGTGGATTTGATAAATGCTGAGTAATTTTTATATAAAATGGTCCAGCACCGAGAAGATGCCATCTTTGCTATTGAGATATCTAACACAGAACACACGGCGAAGAGCGTCCGAATCGAGTCATTGAACCGAGACTCGACCGTTACCCGCACTGATTCTAGCAGGACGGCCCTTCTGCTACCACCTACTGACAGACCTATGCGGGGTACCTCTGCATTTCTATGAGGCTGTTCAAAAATGTGGCGTGGGTGGACAAGAGCGGTAAGTATCTTGTATGACACCATGCGAGCACAATACCAAATAAAAATGCTTTGTGGAAATGAAAACGACCCACGGATGGAAGAAACTGGGAACAGAAATACAGATGAATTTAGATATACAGTTAGTACGACCAGGAGCATCGTAAAATATTATAAAAAGACATTATGAATCATTCAAGTCATGAGGTACCTAAGCTACCCATAAGTAAAGGAAATAAATCGAAAAATGTCTACATGCTCTTAGAAACAGCCTCAGTCTCAGATGACTCGATATCTGCTATGCTAGGTAGGTACTAGGTATACTTATTCACACTCCAACAGCTTCACTAGAAAGCTAAAGGATTTCTTTTTGTTCACAGCTTTTACCACTTGCGCAGTTAACAGTTACCACCGACCGACCGTTCGACGGGCGAGAGCCGTTACTGCAATTTTGCTTATCATTGGACACTCGAAACTATCAAAAGCAGAGAAAAAGCTAGCGCCAACCAAACTATTAATGCCTAATGGCAAATCTATTGATCTTTTTAACGATTCTATACCAACACCAAAGCTATCACTTGAGAAGTCTAGGTTTGCGGATTTCCCAACTAATATACAGGGTGTCCCAAAAAATAGTACAAGCAAAAGTCCAAAGATAGAATATCCCTTGGGGTACCCGAATCACTCCATGTATGTTCCGTGGTTATTTATAGTTTCAAGTTATGAATTTTTTTCCCGCATTTTGAAAATTTTCGACTCAAAACTTAAAAATTCTTTAAAAATAAGTAGAAAACTTTCTTGGGATTTTTTCTGCTACTGAATTTTTCTTTTATGCATAAGATAATCAGTGAAAAAAAATTGGTTTGATTCGGGTGTTATATCTCTGGACTTTACTTGACAGTATTTTCTGGGACACCCTGTATATTTCATAATATCTTTTAAGCAATAGTAGCTATCTAACAATTCATCAGTGTGAATTATACCAAAGGATAATGTATGCCCCTTCGTAAGATGTAAAGTACCTACCTACCTACTGATTTCGTGCTTTAATTTTAGGGGGGAGCGCAGATGTATATCGTACAGACTATACAGGATGGGGCAAAATTTTTCGACATTGAAGGCAGCTACCTTTTCTGTTGTAGTTAGAAGGTTTTGTTGTTAGGCAACTATAGGTTTATTTTGAAGAAAAAAACAACCACATACTCAGATTTTTGAAAAAATGTACAGTCAGCTTGGAAAATGACATTTGTCAAAAAAAACATGTTGGTCTCAATCGACGCTATTTCTCATCAGGAACAATTTTCCCAAAGTAACTTACCAAATCAAATCGTAAGATTCTGCAAAAATTAAAAATTAGTTTTCCATTCAATTTCTATGAAACGCCATTCGCTACAACATTGAGTCCATGCATGCCATTCAAACACATTCATGGAAATACTTTGTTCTTTTTTCAAATTTATTGTTGGCTTGGCAGAATGAAGTTAGTACAATGTACCACCGATTTTACTGAACCGGTTTTGAATACATTTGGAATGTTGATAGTTTAGGTTCTAGAATAACACACATAGTGGGAACACCGCGGGACGCAGCTAATAGGTAATAAAGTTGCACTGTAGTAATTCAATACCATGGTTTCTTTTCACATTTCATAGAAATTGTATAGAAATCTTTTTTTTAATTTATGCAAAATCTTACGATTTGATTTGGTAAGTTACTTTGAGAAAAGTGTTCCTGATGGGAAATAGCGTCGATTGAGACCAACTTGTTTTTTTTGACAAATGTAATTTTTCAGGCTGACTGTACATTTTTTCAAAAATCTGAAATGCGGTTGTTTTTTCTTCAAAATAAACCTATAGTTTCCTAAAAACAAAACCTTTTAAATACAACAGAAAAGGTAGCTGCCCTCAATGTCGAAAAATTTTGCCCCACCCTGTATAGAGATCTGAGGCTTCAATAAAATATGGATAACTAATAAATTACATTTAAATGCTATTTTTAACACTGAACAATGTTGAAGTGCTCAAATAAATATCAGAAATATCCATGTATTTCTGTATCCTTTCTTCGATATTTCCTTTACTACCACGTAGTAACCAAACGGCTGGATGGATTTTGATGATTCTGGTATCAAAAGATTCATCGCAACTTCCCAAGTGTCCTTAGAATAAAAAAAAACAAAAAGTCACGTGGAAAGGAAGGAAAAGAAAGGAATAACGAAAAGATTTTTTTTAAATGTGAGAGAATATCGCTCCTATATTCTCTCATATTTAAAAAAACATCTTTTCGCTATCATAGCAATATGGGTATTAAAATCAAGAGAGTGATGATGTGTTTTTTAAATAATGTATTAGTTTTTTATTTAAAGTAAACCCTCAAAGACAAAACCAGAACGCAAAATTCGTTAAGTCACTTTAGCGAACTAGGCCATGAGTGATACTAAAATATATATATCATAAAACCTTCTCTATAGTCATATAAATCGTTTAGAAAAAACCGCATCAAAATCGATGAAGCCGTTTCAAAGACATAAAGAGTTTTGTTATAAAAAAAATGTGATTGCTGGTAACCCCAAAGTGATCAAAATGAGTTATACAACCACAGGCGTCAGTAATCTGCTAGGACATAGTACACGAGCCTCCGACTGTCTGCGATCATTACATTTTTATCATTCGTCAAGACTGGAGAATGGATTTCAATATTAAAAAGTACCAAATTTAAGACATTATCTTATTTACCTACATACATACTCTTAGTTCGGGCACTCGGGTTTTTTTATTTTTTATTAATCTTCATTTCATATTTTTTGGAATCCCAGAAACATTGAAGTAATATGCTGTGTGTGCCGTTGTTCAGGGCACACTAGCGATTGACTCGCACCAATTGAGTAAAGTCATTATACGAGTAATAAATGCATAGGTTGGTACCTGAAATCCATCAACCACTAAAATCTGCAAAACGAAGGCCAACTCGATCTGACCTAAAACCTCCCCGGAAAAATGCGGCATCTTTATTCCTCGGCATGTTTGTTATTAGGGGAAAGTGTGTTGGCAAGCTTTTATGCAAGCTGAAACTAGGTCAGCTGGCTGTAAGGACTTCAGCTAACGCTGGCACGATGACCTAGGTCAGGTCACCGCTGAATTATGGCTCTCGCTCCACCAATCGATTTTACATCGCAGGTGCGGATGATTTGCGGCATCAAGCATGATCTTTTAAATTTTAAACCGACCTAGGATTTACCCCATTTTTATTTATAAACTGACGAACTTACACAGGAAACAAGGACAAGTGGTAGGTAGGTAATTCATTTCTTTCCTTGTTCGCACAAATGACAATAACTCATATGTACAATATTTTTCTTCCTAAGTCCTTAGATTATTAATAAAACGCCGCCTTCAACATAAGTTATTTTTATTTGTAAAAAGTTGGGAGGTATTTGGTTGCACGTTCAAAATAATTAGTCAAGCCGTATGAATTTTTTCATTATACAAATACAAAATATCTTTATTGACATAAATATGTGGGTACAATTCAATATTGAATCCATAGGCTCCCGAACTAGTTAACACTGTGTTTCAGGAGCCAGTGGTTTCTCCCATAATTTAGAAAACAGAGGTTACCTTTAATTGAAACTAGTGGACACTTTTCATCAGCAAAAGAATATGACATTCTTACTATAGGTACAGTGGCCAAAACGTCGTGGATCAAACGCAACTAGGGGTTAAATGGGGCCATTAGTTGCATGAAATTGTTCTTTGGAATCTTATCATGAATTAGTAAAAAAAAGTCATTTTCTCACAAAATAAATTATAACTGCAGGGATTTACTTTACAGAATTCCCGTAGAACATGTTTTTACAGCTGATGACCCAATCTAACCCCTAGTTGCGTATGATCCATGACTTTTCGGCCATTCCGGTACATAGGTATACATAATCCGAGCATTATGCACGTACCTCTACGATCTTCATTGATTATTGGAGAGTTAGGTAATTTAATAGGTAATCTCTGTTCACTACATAGCAGTGTTATGACCTGCTATGGCCATGATCTGTCAATGAGGGGGTGACATTGGGTGACATCGACGCTGATAATTTTTTATCATCTGGCCAGTCGTTGATTGATTCAATAATATTGGGAGACTGAGAATCGGAAACCAATACTTTTATGAACGAGTTAGATTCTGTTAATTCTGTGAAGTTAAATTCTGATTTATCAACAAGTGTGTAGGTAGGGAATATAGTACCTAAAGAAACTAATCCATGCGATAACTTCGTGTGTGTGTCTCCAGCTTCCTCATATTGAAAATGTAATTTCTATAAATGCCAATATTTAAAGCATAATTAGTGCACTCATAGATTTGAATCATAATTTAGCTGCCAAATAAACAACGATGCTATAAGCTTATAATAGTGTGTAAGCTGGAGTAACATGTCTCCAGCTGCCTCAGTCAGTGTGGGCAAACGGCTAATGATAGAGATATATAGTAAACGCAAGGATTTAGTACCAAACGAATTAGCGAGGTACCAAAAATTTCAGGTCTGTAGCTCGGAAACTCTTCGAGTTATAAGACTTGATCAACGTGTAAGCTGGAGTAACGATACGTGAAAAAGCATATGCTCGTTCTCTGGAATGGCTGGAGCTAGCAGGTTGCTTTAAGTCTCCAGATTTAGTACCAAACGAATTAGCGAGGTACCAAATATTTGAAGTGTTTCTGTTCAAAACTCTATGAGTTACAAGCTTTTCCAGCTTTTTTTGTTTGTCCAACTTGCACATGTTGGATCTCAGCAACCACAATAGGTACAGACTCGGTTGATGTCTCTGAACCGAGCTATGAATTAGTGCACTCGGTACCAAAAATTTGGAATCTCTAGGACAAGCAGTTCTGTTGTAATCAGCAAAATAACATCCAAGGAATTTGAATACAGACAGATATATTCAAATTCCTTGATTGCATCAGTAGGTACGAGTGTGACGCATTCGCTGTAGTGACAGAGATAGAGCTACTATCAACTGAAGGCTGGTCGAAATGGAACTATCTGGTATTCTGTAACTCATCATAATATTAGTTATTTTGCTGATTACAACAGAACTGCTTGTCCTAGAGATTCCAAATTTTTGGTACCGAGTGCACTAATTCATAGCTCGGTTCAGAGACATCAACCGAGTCTGTACCTATTGTGGTTGCTGAGATCCAACATGTGCAAGTTGGACAAACAAAAAAAGCTGGAAAAGCTTGTAACTCATAGAGTTTTGAACAGAAACACTTCAAATATTTGGTACCTCGCTAATTCGTTTGGTACTAAATCTGGAGACTTAAAGCAACCTGCTAGCTCCAGCCATTCCAGAGAACGAGCATATGCTTTTTCACGTATCGTTACTCCAGCTTACACGTTGATCAAGTCTTATAACTCGAAGAGTTTCCGAGCTACAGACCTGAAATTTTTGGTACCTCGCTAATTCGTTTGGTACTAAATCCTTGCGTTTACTATATATCTCTATCATTAGCCGTTTGCCCACACTGACTGAGGCAGCTGGAGACATGTTACTCCAGCTTACACACTATTATAAGCTTATAGCATCGTTGTTTATTTGGCAGCTAAATTATGATTCAAATCTATGAGTGCACTAATTATGCTTTAAATATTGGCATTTATAGAAATTACATTTTCAATATGAGGAAGCTGGAGACACACACACATAACTTCTTATTATTTCGATACAAGATGGAGAACGAACCTCTTCTAATGAAATACTAATTAGAGAAAAGGGTTATCGGATTCCTCGATTCCTGTGATTCTCTCACGGTGTTCTTGCTCCCAGGACGCCATTCGTTGCCATGTCCGTGTTTTCCACGATTCACTTTTGAAACTTTCTAACCCTGTGTCGGAGTGTAGCGGCATGGCAGGGAGGGGCGCGCGCGGGTGCCAGAGAGAGGGTACCGACCTCATTGCCCATTGCCACTCCTCCCGCCGAGGCGGCAGGCCATTTTTAATAAAAACACTTCCGACTGACAACAACGCGCGCGGATTTTTTTGTATCCTGAAACCGGCATTTATTATTTTTAAGAAACAAAAACAATTAAATAAGTGGAACTGTTGAATTAAATCGAACTTACCTGTCCGAATGAACTTGGAAACTTTTGTGATTGCTGAAGTGGCTTTCTGGATTTTTAAAACCTTCAAAAATAAGTGCGCCCTGCGTTCTATTTTCCGTGTGGAATCGGGTGGGTTCGGTTGCGAAAAGTGGCGGCGCTCGGCCGTCATCGGCGGCAACCGCCGCGCCGCGTGCGGGCACCCGTCCAACCCCACCCGTGCTAAACAGAGACAGAGTCACTGCTGACATGGCGACAACAAGAATGGATTGATGTTTTTCACGTGGAAAATTCACCCCTTTTTCATCTATGCAAAGGTATGTCGCATCGCATGATCTAATGATATTATTGAATAAATACATTTAATTTTAGATACTTTCCAAAGCGCGATGTTACGTTACAGAATTAGTAGGTTTACTTATACAGAACGTAGAATGCCTCACCAAGGGATGGTCAACTTTTTAGCGTTCTATTGTTTGTGACGTTTTTTGTAGCAAAGAATAAAATTAGTGACATGACAGATGAAGCTGTCATAGAAAACTCTTGCAGGTACCTACCTAATGACATAAATAAACTTATGTATGTTGGTTCGGTAAATAAATAAATACCAATCTGATTGTTTCTTACCCTATGTTTTAGATTCATCTCGCTAAGTTAACAAATGTCCCTAGGTACCTAACTAACCTCTCAAGATAAGTTTGTAAACTACCGACATAAATGTATAAATTTTAAAATCGGAACGAAAATTCTCGGGAACTAGGTACCTATAGGTACGGTAAAATGGATGATGATATTGATAAATTTAGATATAGGTATAGGTTAGTTCAAAGGTCCTAGGTTACCAAACCGTTGAAAATCCTGCGATAATATTGATTCATAAATAGAATCTGTGGGAAGAGGTACAATCTTATTATTAGCATAGTAGAAATTCGGCACTCCCCGCGCCGCCGTCCGTCCGTCGCCATCCATACAGCGCGCTCTGCTGGCCGCGATCTCGGGGTTGTTATTCCTGGACGGTGGAAAAATCTATTGAATTATAGTCGTCAAACCAGACAGGCATTAACCTAAACATCATTAAATGAACGGTGCCTGCACCTAGCATCTATCTATAAAAATGTAAAACATAGAAGAAAATAATTGTGTCCTGTCGGGGTTGCAAGAAAATGAACAAAATGAAATGAAGTCCGGTAAATCAATATTTTGGCGTGCACCCTGCGCTGTAATCCAGTGCCGCCATTTCGATGATGACGGCGTATTTTTTGTGAGATATTCGAGTCGCGGAGCGAGTGAGTGCTCGGCGCGCGGGGTTGCGGGCTGCGGCCGTCAGTCGTCGGGTGAGCGGGGTGCGACGCAAACGCGGACACGGACTATGGCGGAAGGGCTGTTCCTCATTCCCATAAAAGGGTCGAGTTGATTGTGGTGCAGATACGTGTGGTATGTTCCCTTATGTTTGTGCAGTGATCTAATTAATCTCAAACCGTGTTTATCTCGTCGTATCGGCTGAATTAATGTGGATATCGGAGGTAATAATGCCATTGTGATGACGTAATATAACGCGCTCGACTGGGTGCGTAGTAATAATTTGAGCGCCCGTTGGTTTGTACCGAGATAACGTTTGTGGTCAGCACCTGTGGATGTGGACAGAAATTATCGTGTTTGTAGCGTTCGAATTTAATTCGAGATGATTCTAATTGGATTCCAGTTAGAATTGATGCTGTAGATTTTATTGAATGGTGAGCGCGCGGTATTTAGCTGTCGCTTTTAATACGTTTGTTGTATGTATCATCTGTGGTTGATGAGTATATAGGTATAGCTAGGTGTTAGTGGTTGCTATATCTAAATATTTTCCCCACTGCAGTGCGCTCGCTGCACGGTCGGACGGCCTCCTGTCCCGACCCGAGTCCGACCGAGCGACGAAGACGCGAGCTAGACGACGCTAGAGTCGCCCTCGATTTTTTAACCTTGAAGATTTGAGGATTGAATCCATTGAATCCATTGAAACGTGCAAAATACCTAGGTACTCAATGCTTTACTTTATATACATAATACTTACATAAAGTATTAAATACCTACTAGGTACCGTAATCCGCGAATTTTATCAAGGCATGGTGTTGTTGATATAAACGTGATCTGAATGAAGATGAATTGGTTTTAGGTAGATAGGTATTTATTATACCTATACAGACTCATTAGGTTATCCTGGCTTCTAAAATTATTAAGATGTTTTAATTATACCTACCTAGTTAATTGATTGATTTAATTATCTACCTGTCTACTTAGGTCATCAAGGATTGATATGGGTAGGTAGGTAGGTAGCTACCTAATTGCACTTTGGCCAATTTATTAATAAGTAAGCTGATAAATTTTAAATACCTGCTGCTCTTAATTAAATTCCAACACGTGGTAGGTAGGTAGGTTACCTACCTAGGGTGCGATTTTACCTTGCTCTAATTTTGCTGAAGTAGTCAAGTACCTACCTACCTAAGTTTAAACATCTCACATGATAGGTACCTACCTACCTAAGAATTGCTTACCAGATTCATTTTTGGGGTTCCCTACCTCACAAAGAAAAATGCAACGTGTTCTACTTTTTGTCAAAGCTATAGGTAGGTACCTACCTATTTCTCGAAAACGGCATACCTACCTAACTAAAACAAAACGCATAAAGGCGAAAAGAGTATTAGGTAGGTACCTAGGTAGGTATTACACGGTTCATCTAAATTGAATCACTTTGGTTGAATGGAGCAGGCAGAAATAAAAGAAATTCATTGAATTGAATGATTCACTTTTATGTTATAGGTAGGTACCTACCTAGTTACGTACAAGGTTCAAATTGGTCGCTTCATCCAAATTGAACGACAGAAGTGAACCGTGTAATAGGTAGGTAGGTAGGTCGGTATTGCCATAACGCTCTCCGTCATATAAAAAACGTGTCTGAAGAAGACACGTTTTCAGATTTTTTTATACAAAAAGGGTTAAACTGTTAGGTATGTAGTTATAATGGCTGCATTCTATAAAAGAATGTAAAAGTTGAATAAAAAAAATTTAAGCTCATTTTACCTTAAATCTTTTGAAAAATGACACCGAGCGAGACATTTCTTACAATATTTTATATTAATAATCCAGCAGGCCTCTCAGACAGGAAAGAACGACGGGGAAATGCCCTATATATTTATTAATTTATTTCATATGGTTGATACAATTTTGAGGTTTAGAGTTTAGCGAGGCTGCCTGCTCAAACGTCACAACTCGCTGTGTTTCAAGGCACTGTACCTATTTTACAGGTTATTGGGGTGAGCAGTATTACCTGGCGAGTGCTATTACCCCTGCTTCCCCTACGTAGAAATTTATGTAGGTAGGTATCTACGGTTGTCTGGTAGAGATCGCTACTTAGCGATAAGGCCGCCCATTGTACTTTTAGTTTTAAGTTTGTTTTTTTATTGTATCCTTAAGTTGTGTGCAATAAAGTATTTTCTATCTATCTATCTACCTGCCCGAACGACTATCGCGTGAATTCCTCCGTGAGGATTTAAACTAGCGTGACAGATCCATAGTTGCTCATAATCGCACTATTTTAATCACATACTTTCTTCAGGCATTTGCTCATGATAAACACGATACCAGAGCTGGTTAGGTATAATACCACATTACCATCACGTGGGTATTTACTTTTCGGCTTAGGTCTCAAAATCGACTTCACAACTATAATTAATATCTAAATTCTAGCTCTGAGATTTAATTATATCCATATTTTACGAATGTTTTTCTTCTACTTCAGGTCTTCCTGCGCCCGTCACACAAACTGCACGAAACACTATGAAACATATATAAATTAAGAAATGGCTTTTAAAAAGTAAATATTTTATTGTTGAAGATTGTTGTTGAAACGTTCATGGAACAGAGAGAATATCTATACCTGCAACACCTATATGATTGTTGGTTTATTAGAGTTTAATAACGGACTGGTAATTTATATCTTCCAAAGAAAATAAAAGAGCGAAAATGGCGACACAAAGATTTTGCCTTCGGTGGAACAACCACCAATCCAACATGCTATCTGTGTTCGACCAGCTGTTGCACGCAGAGACATTCACAGACGTCACCCTGGCCGTGGAGAACCAACTGCTGAAAGCACATAAGATGGTATTGTCGGCGTGTAGCCCCTACTTCCAAAGTCTCTTCGTAAACCACCAAGAGAAACATCCCATCGTCATATTGAAAGACGTCCCATTTGCGGACATGAAGAGTTTGCTGGATTTCATGTACAGAGGGGAAGTGAGCGTCGATCAAGAAAGGTTAACTGCTTTCTTGAAAGTGGCAGAGAGCTTGAAGATAAAAGGCCTCACTGAAGTAAACGAGGAGAAGTGCGATATTCCAGCGCTTACCAATTCGTTGATTCAACAGCAGGGCAACACTAGCGGTCACACGCCTCCGCCACAGCTCCACAGAATACATCCGCAGTACATGCACCAGAAACGACCGGCGTCCGGGATGCCCACCGGGGGAGCGCCTCCCAATTTACTAATGCCATTGCTGGGCAACGCCCTGATGCAACCGAAGAGGAAACGGGGTCGACCGAGAAAGCTCAGTGGAAGCTCTAGCGATGCACTAAATGCAGCCGCTAGTCCTCCCGGAGAATTCATCCCGGAAACCGCATCTCACGCTCCAAACCACCGACCCGGCGATCAGCTCATTCGAGGCTCCCCTGAAATGTTAGAAGTAAAGATGTCAATGGATGGATTCAATGCTGAGGATGGTGCTACCTCTGGTGGCGAGGACGCTGGCGAAGCGCTGCTGATCGACGAAGGCGACGACGCGCAGGCGGCTGACGTGGCGATGGCGGGCAAGGACTCCGAATCAGCAGGTATGTTATTCCGACTCACATGTCACGAGAAATGTCTTAATGAGATGATTTACCGACATCAATGAATGCCAATGAATGGTTATGTATAGATTGACAATAATAAAAACCAAATTTAATTGCAAGTTTATCATGTAAATTAAAAAAGCGGAGGCGGAAAACCAAAGTGTATTAGATTTGCTTACCTTTTGTAAATACTATTAATCTTCCTTTCCGATTTTATCTAACATTGTTTTCATAAATAAAAATAAATTCAAAAAGGGAAAAGCTAATGGGATATAAGCTTTGATGTTAGGAATTTTCATTTATGAGTGAAAAAAGTGCAGTGTACTTTGAATAATATATTTATACATTTAAAGTTTATCAAAAGGGGTAAGTGTGATAATATATTAAAATATATTTGAAGTATTACAAAATAACAGATGCTTATTTCTTTCATAAACCGTCAGTTTTAACTATTGCTTGCTTTTCTGCTTTCGGGGAGAGCTATTAGAGGAATGGCCAGGGTAAAACTCGGTGTGGTACTTGAAGTTTATTATTTATCTCTTTCTATTAAAATTCTTCGATTTAAAATTATATTTTAAAACCAACAAAATGAGAAATGGGTAAACAAACAAGGCTTATTCCCAATAGCTTTCCTTCGTAAATTTGCAATTGGAAATATTTCAGTGATTTTGAAATATACATACAAATGTCGCTTAAATATATCCAATTCAATCTGATTATTTAAATAAAATATTATCATGCGTAACGAGTAGTTCTTAATGACTGAAATAATGATATTTCAGATTTTGAAAAAGCTGCTAAAGAAAACATGCGACATGACTATCCAAACGGGCCAACTGTATCTGTTGAGAACGGATCCATAAAACTTGAGCCTACTGCTGACGCCAATGACGCATACAATGAGCCCGTCGAGTACAAGTACAATCCTGACAGAAGTCGGGAAAACTCGCTCGATGGATCGATCAAAGATACTGAAGATAAAAACAGACCGGGTCGAAACTTAAAGCCAAAGAATAGTAAAAAACTACTTCCGCAAATGTCAAAAATAAGAGCTCGAAACTTATTCAACCAACTTTCTGGTCTTTCGAACCTTAACCCCGCGCTTAATACATTTGACAAATTTCCCCCTGAAACAGTCCTAATGCCCGCATTGGCGACACAGTTATTTGCCGCTGAATTAGAGCAAAACAATCTCAATCTAGCGAACAATGAAGTTGCAGATCTGTCCCAAACAAACTGGGAGCATCGTATATTTCCGTCGCCTATTAGGAAAAATAATATGGGAAGCGTGGGTAACTATCACGAGGAAACCAATGAATCAGTAAGAGACTATTGTATCAAGGAGGGTGAGAACATTTTCCGCTGTAAGATATGCGCCAGAGTATACACTCATATAAGTAACTTCTGTCGGCATTACGTCACATCCCACAAAAAAGACGTCAAAGTTTTCCCATGCCC
Source organism: Plemyria rubiginata (assembly GCA_963576535.1). Lineage (NCBI taxonomy): Eukaryota > Metazoa > Arthropoda > Insecta > Lepidoptera > Geometridae > Plemyria > Plemyria rubiginata. The sequence continues at coordinate 5,605,007 of OY754908.1, read as the reverse complement.
CATTTGCTTCAAAGAGTTCACTCGAAAAGATAATATGATCGCCCATCTCAAGATCATACACAAAAATCAACCAAACACGAGCAATGGCAACGAACAGATGACAAAACAAGAATCTTAGAAGCATCTTCTATTATTTATTACTTAGTGGGATTTAAAAAAATGCGAAGATCTGATTAGAGAGTAAAGAACCTTATCAACTTTGTAAAAAATAAAGAATTCTTATAAATTTTACGTAGATAAATATTGATTGTGGTTGAAAAATTTTCGAGCTCTGCCTACTTGAGATGTGATCATTTTGCTCTTGGACTTTGCAGCTATATTAATAGTCTGGGACAAACCTACTTAATTAGCGGCCGCTTTAGAGGCACATCTGTAAAAAGTTAAGTCAGGTAAGCGATACAGTTGTACAAACGATAAAAATTCATTGTAATCATTTGCAAACTTCAACTCTGGTTGCCCTGAAGCGCACAGTGATCACGGGTCAACAGGCATCCAAAATGAGTATAGATATCAATAAGTTTGTTGGTATTGAACGATTTCAAATCGTTTGTTGTTAATATTATCAATTATATATTGTTCCATTGTTTCTCAGAGTGCTAACTTCAAGATATTTTTAATATATTTTCTTTAACTTGTTATTTTGCACTTACTTGTTACTTAATTTTATTACTTACAAAATTTCAGGGTACAAACAAAGTAATTACTCGTGGTGATCATTATTTCAAAAGTAAGTAGTTATACATACTCGTAGATGACTGTTATTTTGCAAATGTTACTCGCAATTCTCATTGAACTGAATTAATTAATCTAAGTTTAGTAGTAGTTATATAGGTATCAATGGCATAATTTTTTAGTTATATCACTTATTTATATATCCATTCTATTTACCTATTAAATTAGAGAACTACCAACATAATGATAGTTCCCGAAGAGGCTACCACTTTAAGACTTAAAATAATTATGCCATTGATTACGTAGTAGAGTTCTAAAATGCATTTTCGTTATACTTGCCTTATTAGTGATCTTAGTTGTAAATATTTTATTGATTTGACTTCGGTGAAGTAAAACTCAACACAGGCTATGATTTATGTTCTAGATTTGTTAAGAATTATTTTAAATAGTTTATATTTATGTTGAAAGTTATTTGGTTGTAATTGACGATATTCAGATACTTAATTACACTTTAAAGATAATATTTATTAAAATAGTGAGAGAAGCAATTTTAACTATGAATTATAATATGAAATATTTACATAGCTTAAATATACATCAAAAGTAGTTTACTAGTGTAATGTCATTCAGTTCCTGAAAATTCAGAGCCCCAAATCATGACGGCAGTTATTAATAAAAATGATTAATTCCTATCATTGCGACTAACTTGGTGCATATTGTTTACTTGTAAAGAGATAAATTTATTTATAAAAGAGGCATCTATTTATTTGTCGTTGACAGTAGTGATAAATTAATTATTCTAGTGTTTCAGGATAAAAAAATGTGTATTTAATCAGAGTTCGATACCTATTGTTCGAAAACATAAATAACTAAGTACCTAGCAAGTATTCATGTAATTTTTATTGCTAGGTACTTGAGCGGAGGGAAAGAACCTGTTGTGCCGACCCTACATGAAGTGGGATAAGGGCAAAAAAATTATGATGACTTGTACCTACCTACCTATTTAATATACTTAACACCCGAATACTCAAACGCAACTGAGATTTAAGCACGTCTCATGTGACGAGTTTTTGATGGGCCTTACTACAAAACGGTGTCTAATTTTAAACAGTGTTTAAAATTAGCGCTGTCTCTGTTTGCCATTACGCAATGGCAAGAGATGTCAAAAGTTTAGGCAGTGTTTAACGTTTGCATGTTTTTTTGTAGTAAGGCCCGATGCGTTTTGAGTATTCCCCGATTAGGGCTTCATTCTGTGACGATCTGAAGCTTCGATATGACTTAAAACTAACACACTTAGTAGTGGCGAGTGCCAATATAAGTACCTAGGCACTAAGTGTATACTCACTACAAACAAATCTTAACTATTTTAATTTAATTCACAGATTATATAAAGATGATAATATTTAACTTTAAAAGATGACATTATAAAAATGTATATTCGGAATGAAACAACCGAGCGTTGTTATTGTAAAAGTGATCTTAGCGAGGTGCTTTGAACGAAGTAAATAATTATTTAAATATTAAAAAAGGAATCATGAGATGATTTAATTTTGTAAATTCTATTTTAGTAGAAATCAAAATGCCTTAAAATATAATTAAGAAATTGTACTTATATAAAGTTATTTAATTATTAAAATTAGAGGCAAAAGTAGTCTTCCATATAAAGTTAGCTACACGTCACTTTTATTCAACTGTATTTCAACAGATTTATTATATAATATAAAATCACGGAGTAGTTTTCAAAAAGAGATGGTTTACGATAGGTATTTTCAGTAGGTTCGTACATTATGAAACCCTTAACCAAAATTTCCAATAAAATTGAATGTAGGTCCAGGGAACGCTTGCCTATTAGTGTGCCTTTTACTTGTATAATAATAAGTTAAACATTTATCTACTACTAGATTATAAAGAAGTTTCAAAGATTTATGTAGGTATTGTTTATTTTCATCATTCAGAGTTTACAATAATATCTTAGGAAGCTTCATTAGAAATTTAGAAATATCTAGGCCCAAGTAGAGCTAAACTAAAACTTGTTCTAAGAATATCATCTCATGTTTCCCATTATGTTTGTTAAATGAAAAATCTTTGGCGTGTTAATGATAAAAGTCGAAAAACATTTTCGAGACGATTGGGTCTTGATAATCAATATTAAGACTGTTAAAATTCTTAAATACGAATTTATAGTACCTACCTTTCATAATATTTATATGAAATTTACCTTGGACGTTGATAGGTACTTAAAATGGAAAATTAGACTTAATAAGGTGAGGCTATTATTCTTTGGGACAATTCCTTAAAATTAAAATACTTAGTCAATTTAGACAGTGCCTAAACCCTTGAATACCTATTTCTACTTAAAATTAAACTAGTTAAAGCACTGTTTGGTTTTGTTCGTAAAAGTTTAATATTATATTTTATACTTGATGTCTAAGTAAGACGAAGTTAATGTGACGTATGTTCTAGTTACGTATTTATATTATTTTTCGAATATTTCAATGATTAAAATCATCTTTTATTTCGTAAGTAATATTTTATATTTATATTATCATTAATTGGTGCTAAACTAAACTTAGGAAAATGTCGCATCTGATGAGGCATAAAATGACGTGTCCGACAAATTAATGTTTTTTTTTGTTTTGCTGAATGTACTTTGATTTCAATTACCTAATTGCGAATGGCACTATAATGAGTTTTAATTTCAATAGTCTAAAATCAAAAGTATTAAACAATATTGTACCCATTAGATACCGACATTTTAATTTGAGTATATTAAAATAAACCAAACTCCGGCATCATTTACAACAATGTCAAATTTCTCATTCTTACTAAAGAATAACTGTTTTCAAAAAAAAATCTGTTCGGTTACGATGTTAAAACAAAAAGTAGTTATCACAAAAATTTTAAAATAGGTCTACTTATGCAATGTTATAGAAACAATATTACTTACATGAAATCTTATATTAAAAAGTTATATTTAAGTTTCAATATTAATTTCAGCTCTCATAAAAATAATTACCTACTTGTAACAATCGGATTAAGTGATATGACTCTACTTAAATCACTTGACACAATTATAATGTAATAGCAAGTAGCCAAATACTGTAAAACTCCATAAATTTTGTTGTTGATTGCACTTAGGCAATAGCAAATTTTAAAGCAAAGAGTAATGTTTAGACAAATTTAGACTTGAAAGTAACACAACATCTAGCATTATTTGTTGATAAAGTAAAACATTGGTATACAGTAAGGTGTTAATTACTATTTTTAGAACCTTTAATGAAATAATAAAAGTTACAGCAAAAATATATAATACTTTAATTGATTATTATTAGTTTGTTCCTTTATTTTACGTTATTGACCTTTTTTATTTATTGTTTCGTTGTATGTTTTCTTTATATTAATTTCTACTCATTTTATTTTGTTATTTCCTCAATTAAGATAAATGTTAACATCGTATTGTTGTAGTTGAAATCCTGTTTTTATTGTATGATCTTGCCAATCAAGTTAATTTCTATACTTAATTTATTATATTCGCTAAATGCCAGATTATTGTCGCAAATGGTGATTTAAGCAACGACAGCGAATACTTACAATATAAAAATTTAAAAATTATTATTCAATAATAACATTAAAATATTTTAGCAAAGTAACAACACGGGTTATATACATAAAGAGTAGTTAAAATTAGTTAATTATATTTATTTTATAGAAATAGATTTGTTAATGGTGTGAACTTTCTAAACTATGTTAAATTGTTTATTTAATATTTAGTCAAGAAGAGGAAAACAAGGTATGTGGTTCTTCTATGGTACTCTCACACAGCTGTGTGATTAGAGTTAAGATTTATGTTTTATGCTTTCTATGTTGCTCAATTTGAAGCTATGCAGAACGATTAGTTGCTGATCCGGTACAAACTGTTGTCTTAATTTTGTATAGTTTTATATCAGCTATATTGCTTAATTTTTGTTTGATACAATGAGGCTGTACGTACATGTTCCTTACCTATGGTACCTATGCGTAGTTTTATACGTCCGTATTTTCTTTTGGCTCGTTATTAAAATAAACTCAAAGTAGCAAGAATTCGTTTTTTTATCCTTAATCATGTTTTAAATTAAATGATCACAACATCAATTTTAAACCCATCTTAATTGAGTTTATTTTATTTGTTAACTGAAATATCATTTTTATAATTATTTAACGTTACTTAAACTTGCCGAAACAGTTCCAAATGCAACCACTGAGTCCTATTATATCATAGTGAAAAACTTCTTTTTTGTTTTTATTTTGTAATTTATTGCATATTTATAATATAATAGATAATTGTCGTAGTGTAAGAAGTTTGACATTGATCCAGTTAATGGTCTGTCTAGTTAAGATATTCAATAAACAAATCGAATAAGGTACCTACATACATTTCTATTTGATGATTTATCTAAATTAGCTTATCCTGTGTGAAACTCAATGTTATTGTAATTAATGATAGTGGGACATGTCAATAATTAAGTAAGTTATTTTTTCCCGTATATTACAACCGGTCCCAAGATTCTAGTGAAAGAGAATTTAATGAAATCCAACATATTATGCAGATTATACTGGTATATTCCAGTAAAATGCATCTTTATTATTTATTCAAAAAAGTTTTCATTTTGTTTAATGGTGTTTTTGTTTTATTTTTCTGTTTTTATTTTAGGGTCAAGTTTATTACATTGATAAAATGTAACATCAAAGAAACATGGTGCTAATTTAGTGATTGACATACATTTTAACAAATCTAATAGACTTGGCCGTGAAGTACATATCCATCATCCATATTTAAATGTTTTTATTAGAGTGTAATAAATTTTGTCATTCGATTTGAACAAATAAAGGTTAATATTATATTTTCTTTCTTTGTTTTTATTTATTTTTCACCTATGAGCACGTTTATTCTTTTAGATTTTTTTTAACTACCCCTATATGAAATGAAATCTTATCTTTTCTTTCTGAATCTTATCTTTTTTTTTATTTTATGCACTTGCATTAAAATAAAAAAAAAAATTTGTGTACAGGTTATTATTTTTTGGCGCTTTGTAAAAGCTTTTTTTGGCGTATCTCAGCGTAAATGTGTACTTATATACTTATAAAATATTCTAATTATTATACAATTGACTCATTACAGGACGTGGAACTCCCGATTCAGATATCAAGGACATTAAACACTCAGTGTCTCCTTCGTTCGATGGAACAGGAAAAATAAGAGTAAACCCAGCGACCCAAGCATCCACTTCTTCAAACGAGTATCAAATCGATTCATTAAACAACAACACTGTACAAGGCAATCAGATTCAAAGACCCGGATCTGCTAGAAGACGGATAAGGAGACGCGCGAATTCCGCTTCCAACGACCCAGCCGAGCAGCTCACCGAAATGTCTGTCCGAGGCCTCAATCTATTTAGATATGCCTCGGTCAACGAGGGAGTCTACCAATGCACTGAATGTGCCAAGGAGAACATACAAAAAACGTTCAAAAACAAGTATTCATTCCAGAGGCACGCGTTTTTGTACCACGAGGGCCAACAAAGGAAAGTGTTTCCGTGCCCGGTGTGCTGCAAGGAATTCTCTAGGCCCGACAAAATGAAAAATCACATGAAGACCACGCATGATTGCTACGTGCCTAAAGATTGTGTCTACCCGCCAAATGCTTTCTTCATAGGATTCGATGGATTGAAGCTGGAAGCTATGGGCTCTGGGTCGCCTCTGGGGTCGACGCCGTCGCACTCTTCACCTGATCCGACGCAAGTCTGAATCCCGTCGGAATATATACGTGCCAGCTTCAGATACATTTTTTGTTAAAAAAATCTGCCTACAGCATGGGAATTAGTTTTACATAGGTAAGTATGAACATTTGAAAAAAAGTGCCTTTGAAATGCCTAATTTTTTGTCCAATATGAGTGGATTAAAATTCCGAAAACTTCATAAAGTAAGATTTATTTTTATATAAAATTTTAATGTGTTAACGTTTTGGAGTAAGTAATATGTATATTTCCAATGATTCTATTATGCATTTATATATTTGTATGTTTGTTACATTATAATCAATATGTTATCTATATTGTACTGTATAAAAGTATGGTTGTGCAAATATTAGACAATAATTTTACAATATTTTTAATAATCGAGGCCAGTTACTGCGTTTTAAAGTTTATAATGAGAGTGCATTGAAAGATGTCGTCATAGCAAGAGTCTGAAAAGTGCCTTCCACGCGCAGATTGAACGTTTAGCAAGAGATAGTATAAATAGCTTATTGAACTGTTAGAGCCTTCTCTACACCGCAAGATACCAACCAAAGACTGTATTAAATGTTATGTCTATCATAGATATGTCTATGTATCACAAATAGCCCCATTAATAAAAATTAAAGACTATCTGCCGGTTTCAAGACTATTAGTTAACTTATGTAATAGCTTGATATTTATTCCACATTTTATTATTCAACATAACAGTTATGCTAGGAATAGAATCTTGGTTTCATCTAACGTTTTATTAAAGTTAAAAATATTTTGTGTAACCCCTATTACATCTGAAGATGAGTTAAACGATGTCGTGTCATTCATTGGTCGTTAATAGAGATTTAAATAAAGACATGGGACACTTTTACCTTATTATTTCCTACAGCGTTTGACATATCGAATATTTGAATTAATTTGTATAAGATTACATACTCTTTATCTATTATATCTATGTTAGACTTTGGTGTAGTTTCATATATTTTATTATGCAAGTGAGTTGACTGTTACTAAGAAACATACTTTAAAGTTTTAATTACAAGTTAATTTAGTATGAAGTTTTATCAACATTATTAATAACCTATGACTAAACAGTGCCATAGCATAGCACAATCACTACTTTAATTTACTGTTTGAAAAGTTTCCAATTCTTATCACTTATTGTTTAACTTCTTCTAGAAATATAATATTTAGTTTTATACGAGTTCTAGGTGATTAAAAAACAATAACGAAATCAACAGTTCTTCCATTGATAAGGAAATAAATACCTAAGTACTTTGAAGTTATTATTGAAATGAATGAATAATCTCTATATTAAAATAAGCAGGTAAGGAAGATTACGTACTAATCTATGTTAATATATTAATTTAGTTATTTTTTTGGAAGAGAATGTGTTATTTTTAAGAACAATTAGAGGTAATAGTTTGGTTTACATTTAGCAATATAACATTTATATGTCTACTTAAAGTTATTTTGGTTATATCGTGTTTAATATTTAGCGCACAAGCTCTAAATAGTTAACGTTTAGTTTATTTTACCCCACTGTGTGTGTAAGTTAATTTTATCGGTGTATTAGTTGAATCTTTGTACATAGATTCAATGGTCACCAACAAGGTATTAACAATTTTGCAGTTTGATTTATATTTAGAAAATAAGTTTGTTAGCGCCAGTCACTCGCACAAAATAGTTTCACAGTAATTTATCTAAACTATAATTAATAGTGATAGGTAGCTATGTATTAAATGTGCACAATCCATAATTTTTTTCACATATTATTAATCCATTTTTATTTGATTTTTAAATTTGACCACCTTTAGTAGTCTTTATCCATGGCTGGAGGAAACGTAGAAGAAAAAAAGCCGCTGTTTAAATTTTAGCAAAATATATAATACAGATCGTATTTGTTAAGATATCTTTTATACATATTGTTTCAGATATTTTATAAAACTGAGGAAAAATATAGTTTGGTAGAAAGATTTGTTTTGTTTATACATTACACCTACTGGTTGTTTAGTTGCGTGAAGTGCTTTATTTTTCGTTTTTTGTAGTATTTTTTTTGTGATATTAGCGCTAACTAAAGTTAGCAAGCATATTCATTGTTGAGTTATTGTAATTCATACTTTTTACTTTTCTTTTATACTTAGTAATGCACAAGCTGCATGGCAGCGCAAATTATAAAACATAAAATGTGCCCATCTAAAACAATATAAGTAAGAAGTATTATAAAGTTTTTATTCACACATTTAGGGCCATATTTGGTTCCATTGGTTGCTAAGTTATTGAAAAAAATACACTGCGTGTTTTCTTTTAATTTTTTTTATCCGCCCGTGATTCTACTAAGTTTGCTAGCTAGACGCAATGCTTAGTTTACCTAAATCATGAAGGTCGTAATTTCGGGTAACATAATCTATGGCATCGTAAGCATATATCTATAGTATATCTATATCTATAGTAAGCATGGGCCGTAATTTCATGAGCTCTGCTATTAGATCTACCTACTAAAATTATGGAAATACCTACCGACTGGTTCACTTGGAGTAGGTATAGCAATTTAGTTCTATAAATTTATTGTGTTGTAAATTAATCTCATGGAGAGATTTATTATTAAGAGTAGATTACTTATTTCAAGTGCAATCGTGATTTTAAGTTTGTTTTTTTCTTCTGGTCCCTGTTTTAGGATCGTGCATTGTTTCTTCAAAGATTGTGAAAATTGCGTTGATAATATTTTAAAGAAAATTGTAGAATAGGCCATTTGTCTTGGAACTTTATTTTGTAAGTTATAAAGTGTTTTAGTGTCTAACAATTTTTCTCTATTTGTTAAGCTAAACGTGTTTTAAGCGTATTCTTCCACACTCTTGGCATACCTGCCAATTATGAAGTTTAAGAAATAAATAAATGTTTCATTAGGGTATGCTAGATACTTGTTTGTTTAATAAATGGGCCATATAACAGTAAAAATATTATATATTCCTATAAAGTATGTAACAACGTAGTTTAAGACCGTTAGATATTCGATAGTCTAATAAATAATTATGTAGGTATTGGTAACAAATTATATTAACAAAACTACTAGGTACCACAGTTAAACTGATAACTATCTACTAACTTTATATAAGCAAATATACTTTCAATTTGTCATTGCAAATGAATCATTTATTTTAGAAAGAGAACATGTCAGTGATCCCAAATTTTTCAAGAGACTGAAAAAACTAAATAACATTCAGTTTAATGGCATTTTATGGTTTTTTTACACATAATATAATGTTAAAATATGGTAATAAAAGTATTTTCAGTGGTATTATCATTTTACGAATTATTTTTATCCACAGAGAATACGAACCCGTCAAAAACGCTATTTTAATAAAAACCTGACTTGTTCGCTTTCTAAAATAAGCGATTCAAATATAAGAGCTTTAACAATAAATTCATGAAAAAAACAAGTGTTTTTTTATTGGAGGTAATTTAGTTGTTGTTCCACAAGTATGTACCTACTCGTAAGAGCTCGGGATCTGACCTACCAAACGGTTTGTGAAAAATGTGCAGGAGTTCACTTCATAATATAATGAAAATAAGATAACAATCTTGTGTTTTATTAAAACCTCAAAACAAGACATTAAATAATACGTTTGCAAATGATGAAACAATAAACATTAATAGTAGGTAGATTGTATCATAAGGGAGTTATATCATATTTTTACGGCGAGGGCGCTTTATTTAATCCAGAGCGAAGTAAAGGATTCTAGAGTAGAATCCCGAGCTTAGCGAGGGATTCTTTAGTAGAATCCTGAACGTAGGATTCGCGGCAAAGTTAATTCCGGCGCACTTATTTAAATAAGTGCGCCGGAATTAACTTTCCCGCGCACTTATAGTTTCTTGTAGAAAACACCACCTTTGGCTGCACATAAAGGCGAACCAAGTCGATCTTTTCGAATAGATGGAATGAAAAATTAATAAGTGCATGCAAGTAGATTTTCAGAAATTGTGATCAACTGCAACTGCGGAGGAGTGCGTCAAGGAAATAAAATCAAAACAAAAATGTATGTAGGTAGGTATCTTATGTACTTAACCACCGCTCTCTCTATATAAGTACCTTACTTACCTGCCTATATCATCATTCTCTCGATTCTGTACATAGGTATGATTTTTTTTATACAACTAGCAGATGGCCCACCTGATGTTAAGTGGAACCCATCACCTATAACAAAGCATTGCCTCGTAAGTCACGAACAAAAGGATCGTGCCCTACGATACACTGCCCTGCGTCCATCATTTGAGGAATATAGATGCCTCATGTGCCTGTTTACACCGGCGACCACACTCTTCAAACCGAAACACAGCGTTGCTGCTTGGCGGCAGAAAAAGGCGTGGTGGTAGTAGGTACTTCCCCGGACGAGCCCTTCACAAAGAGCTCTACTACTCTTAAATCAAAGGATATAGATTGGCCTGAAATAAAAAAATACGTATGTATAACAATTAACAGTAGGTACCTAAGCAACTTAACCCTGCTCATTTTCTAATTGCAGAATATCATTATTTTGACGACGACACAGATGGCATGCCCATTATAACACTCGGAACCATAGAATCGGAAGACATAATAGTTGAAACTGGTACCCTGCCCGAAGACTACTACTCCACACTCCAGACGAATGACGTCGAAATGCACGAACCTGTAGATATTGATACTAAAGCTTCACTTATAGTGAATTACATGAATGATACAAACTCGGAGAAATCAGCAGACAATACGATAAATAAAGTTGAATCAAAAAAGAAAACTCAAAGCAGCGATGAAGAATCCAATACTGAAGCTCTAAAGGTTCGAAGCGATCTTCTAGAATTTACACCTAGAAAAGATGGAAGCGTAAACTGCAAGCTCTGCGGTAAAATATTTGCAAGCCGTCAGCACTGGCTTAAGCACAAATACAGGGTCCATGTCGTTCAACCTAAGGTCGAACCGGTGCCACTTAATAAATGCGAAAAATGTTTAGTCTTCTTTAAAAGTAGAAAAGGTATGAATATTTGGATTTATTTATTGCCAACATGTAAATACATAAAAAAACTTAATCATGTATTAAAATATAAATAAATAAATTATGTATAATATAATTATTAGGATACCTCGGCCACATGTCCAGCAAACACAGCGAGTTTTTACAAGATGTCAGTCCAGTGCTCAGCAACGATCAGACAGCATTGCCAATTCAGGAAACCAAGTTTAAACCGACCATTTCTGGAAAACCTAAATCAAAGATGCTAGATCCGGAAGTGGACATACCAAATACGGTCTTGCAGAATTATCAGGCAATGCCGTCAAGAAATACTTCAAAAGCAAGGAATGGGGACAAAAAAAAGGCCCAAAGTGCTGCTAAAGGTTAGTAAAGGTAATAACGTTAAGCATTAATCTAATTATTTAATTAGGCACCTTTCGCTTAAATACTCGCATCACATCATTGCACACAATTTAGTGACAAAACATTTTAACCGATACAAGTTGTCGTGCTCAAAAGTTTGCTGTACAAAAACTAAGTAGTAAAGCGAAAAGCAAACTTTTTTGTAGTAAAACTTGTATCGATTAAAATGATTTTTACAGAATTCTGTGCAATGTGATTGCACACAAAATTGTTGATGGCGATTTCTCAAAAATGGGTAGGCACCTATTCGTGATCTTTCACGTGAAACGTGCGAGCGAGAAGTAGTTTGATGGTTGTCAGCACCTTAAGAAGCTGAAACACACGCACTTTTCAAACACACACAGAACTATGTTGTTGGTTCTCCTGTGCTCCTTGGCTCTTAAGAGCCTCGTGAAAGCAGGAGAACCATCACACTCTTACTTTCACACTCTCATGCTCTTATTATTACATAGGTAAACTAAATTCTCACAAACATTCAGAAACTCAGAAAGATGCATAGAAAATCTCACACCACATTACATAGGTAGGTACACTAATATTTTAACTCTTTTAAAAACAGTTTAATTATATTATATTTTAAAGTATTTTTCAATTGTATGGCAGCTCGTTCAACTTGTTGCCTCAGAAGGTAATGGCTGAAAATCAGTGTTTTGCTGTAGAGCAATTCTATGCGCTGAGCTATTATTGCCTCTTTGCCTATATAGTTGCAACACACACGGACCGATAGGTATACCAATCAATATGTTTTTTCAATACAATAAGTTAATATTTAGTTTTCAATAGAATAAGTTATTAAGTTTGTGTTCAAAAAGTTTGTTTTTTTTATTATTTACTTTGTTAGTTTATTCTTATTTTGTTGTTATTTCTCTTTTTTGTGTATCAGTTGGGCAAATAAATGCGTTATCTATCTATCTATCTGAAAACCGCAAAATACCTCCTCCCTCGCACATTTAAATTTTTTTGAATAAATTTACCTACTACCATACTGTAATGAACTTACTTAAGAAAATACCTAAGACTATTACAAAGTTTAAACAATATATAATTTTAAAAGGCTTAAAAAGGCTAGAAGTTTCTGTTTAAAGGTAATACAGTAATACGCATCTCCATACTGCTAAATATGTACATTAGTTACAAATTATAAACAGAAAATACACCTTACCTTACGAGCGCGTTGATGTCTTTTGTATGAAAAACTTGTTTATGGAAAAGAATATTAGGGTACAACCACGGAACAGTACAACCTTATTTTCAATTTTGATTTATTAGTTCACTGTCCATAAATATAATAAATTTGTTTAAGCTGCTGAGGAACTTGACCCGCAAGAAAATCAAGAGAGGCGAGTGAAAGACGAAACCTTTGTCCTGGGCATCATTGAGAAGGTGCGTCGACAGTGCGAAACTCATCCTGAGATGGCAAGCAGACGGGGCTACTACAAGAAACCGTATCCCCTCAGGATATAGAGCATGAACACTGAACAACTTCACGTCTTAGATCCCCAGTTACGTCATATCCCCTCAGATCTTATAGTACCAAGTACCAATTACACTCCCGCCCACAGGCGCGATCTAAACGCGCGTCCGGACGCGCGATCTGTTTGTCCTATTGTAACATGCGTTTTTTTTTATCTTTATTTTGTATGGAGAGTTTAATCAACAAGATTAGTCATCCTCGACTTACGCTTAATGCCAATCTTAACAATTTTTAATAATTCTTTGGCTTCCTCCGTTATGGGGAAAGCCAAAATACTGTTCCAGCTACACAGAAAACTACATATTATAATTAGAATACTAACAATGTAAAACGTAAATATCACCTAAAAACGTAAAGTAAAAACGCAATGTAACGCGCAATCACAGAGCCCTTACACCATCTCTTGAAGCATTCTTATTTCAATATTACATACTTTACTTTTTGACCATAAAGCTGACTATGCAGTTGACATAAGACATGACGTAAAAGTAATATTGAAATAAGAATGCTTCAAGAAATGGTGGTACGGGCCCAGGACGCAGAATCGCAGAACGCGCCTGTGGCCCTTACTCCAGATCCTCTGAAGTGGCATATAATACCCACATTTTGCAGTAGTTGGTAGGTATTCTATACGTAACAGTTTGTAAGCCCATGGTGGAGATGGAGAGGCACTGACCTCCCAATTTTGAGGTCAGTGTGGAGAGGGCTTAGGGCATGATCTTAGCAGAATAGTAAAGCTAAACGACCTGTATAACCGACTTCTAAAAAGGAGGTTCAATGTTCGTCTGTACCTATGTATTTTTGTTTGTTAAATTTCTTACTCTGATTTCTTTACAACTTGTCTGTTTTCTTACTGATGATTCGACATTTTGAAAGATATAAAATCACAAATTCCAATTTTGAAAAATCGCAAACAACCATTTTGTGTGCAATCACATTGCGCATAGTTTGGTAAAAATTTCAATTGATTGATGCAAGTTTTCCTACTCAAAAGTTTGCTTGAGTACGAAATCTAGAAAAGCAAACTTTTAAGTAGGAAAACTTGTATCGATAAAAATGATTTTTTTACTAAACTGTGCGCAATGGGATTGCACACAAAATGGTTGTTTGCGATTTTTCGAAAATAGGTTTAGTGATTTTATATCTTTCAACAAGTCAAAACGTGCGAGCGAGAGTCACATTAGCTCTTGTCTTCGTCTTAAGTGTAGTAAAGACTATAAATCTAATAAAAATTGGCCTATTGGAAGTCAGTGAAATCCTCTGCGCGTCGTGTTTTTGTAACTAGTGGTGATTTTATAACAAACATCCAAATGTTCAGTCCTGTCCATTATAAGGAGGTCTGGTTGACATCGGTGTTAGCGGTATGGCCGCCCATTGTGTAACAATGATTGTATTTTTAAGTGATAAACTGTATATCCTACGTTATTTGTCGTGGTGATCAATTTAAATATCTTAAATTATATGAATATTAACATTATTATCTAAGTGGTAAGTAACAGAACATTGTAAGACGGGAAAAGTGGAAGCCTTCATCAACAGAATATTGTACCTATGTCCATTAATTTTCCATTGTCATGTCAATCCACTGAAGGATTTTGCTTACCTATGAAAGAATGAGCAAGATTCGTTTCCTTCTAACGAAGCAACATAGCATTTTTATTTTAATTGTTTTTCTAGTGTTATTTTGAGTTGTGTTGTGTAATTTTGGTGGTATTTTAACCAACATTACTTGTGGTCTTAGCACAAAGTGTAAGCATTTGAAATGAAAGTGTATTATGTGATATTGTGATTTGACCGAAAATGTTTCAAATGTTTCGAAGAAACCGCCACCATTTTCTTCAAAACAATTGACTGACTCGACTTTGAACTGACGTGACTAGAAACTTATCTACAAAGAGTATAATCTCTGAATCACTTGACATTGGCAAGATTGTCTATAACAGGAGCCATAAAAAGAAGAAAGAAAGAAGAAGAATAAGCAAGACCGAAATCAGGGTAGCCAGCACATATAAAAATCCTGAGGAATAAAAGAGGTGAATCCCTATAATCCCACATACCTACTGTGTTAGGTACACACTTCCTACCGTAATTTTTAATTACCTACATAAGCTAATTTAATTAATCTTTGTACCTTAAGTATGTATTGTCTTGATGTGATTTGGCCTAGTTTAGCGGCCTCGTAATTTATGGTTATTCCTATTTACCACTATAAAATGTATAGGTATGCTATGAATAAGTAAGTGCATGCTCATTTTGTGCCAACCATTTTTTTTATGTTTGAAAATAAATGTGCCAATATTATAATTAAAATATTTCCAGTAAATACTTAGACATAGGGACATAAAACCTAAACTGTAACCTAAGTTGTATGAAACGAATTCTGTCCTTTTTTATTGATGTAAAATTTTTGCCAATTTGGTCCTAAGTAGGTAGGTATCAAATTCATGTGGTGTTTTGAAATGTACCTACGGTCCGTCAGTAAATGAAATGAAATAAAAATAAGTACCTACCTAATAACTATAACGCATGTTATGTCATTGTGTACCATTCGGTGCTACCACCTTTCTACTTGTTTTTTTTCCCTGATACCTATAAAAGCAAATATTTATATAGTAAACTGCAAAACCAACTCAATTTTTAAACGAAAACGAATAACGGCTGACTTTACCTACCATCACTGATTGTTTTTCTTGTTCTTGAACTGATCTTGGACTTGGTGCCTAAGGAATATTATATAGATGTGCCTAAGAGTAGGTATGGATTGGCCAAGGAATTTGAAATCTATATTCCTTGGGATTAGCTTAAGGAGAAGACAAGCGCTAATGTGACTCTCGCTCGCACGTTTTGACTTGTTGGAGGATATAAAATCACAACTCCCATTTTCGAAAAATCGCAAACAACCATTTTGTGTGCAATCACATTGCGCACAGTTTAGTAAAAAATTCATTTTGATCGATACAAGTTTTCCTATTTAAAAGTTTGCTTTTCTAGTTTTCATACAAAAGTAAACTTTTGAGTAGGAAAACATGCATCGATCAAAATGGAATTTTTACTAAACTGTGTGCAATGTGATTGCACACAAAATGGTTGTTTGCGATTTTGCGAAATTGGGATTAGTGATTTTATATCTTTCAAAATGTCGAATCGTGCGAGCGAGAGGAAAATTAGGAGATGTCAACGCCTTAATGAGATAGGTATCCCAAAAAGTCTTTGAGGTATCCATCAACGTAGCAGCGAAGGAGTTTCATGTCAGTGACTATTTAAAACAACCTAATAGACATAAATAACAAAGCCATAAAAATAAATTAGAAAAACCTATATCATTTTGAGATTGGCTGGATGGCTGGATTTTCACGTTGTATCCAAATTCCTTGGGATTTTCCATTTCTGTCAAAATGACGGACGTTGTCACGAAGACGTAGATGCTCTGCGCGCGGTTTGCTCGGGTGCCAGTAATGTACAACCATGGATAGTACATCTTTGGAAAGCACAGCCCGGAGTCGATGTACATTTTGTTCGCGAATTCCATGACTGTGAAATTCTTTAGAAGCTCTACAAAATAAACACACGTTTGAAATACACAACCCTAGAAAACACAGCAAATAGCTTCCAATGGCATACAATCCCAGCACGTGGAATGTTACGGCCATGTATTTCACTTTGGACATGAAATCCTGGCTGTGTTTTCCTGCCCGTACATTCCTGTCTGTGAATTCTCAGGCTGTGTAATCCATGGTCGTACCGTACATTAACCGGACCCGCAAAAGTTTGTATTTATTCAAATATGTACTCTACAGCTTTATTATATTACACTAGTGAATAAGTATTTACACAACTAAGAGGTAAAATGCCGCAGTTCTTTCAAGTTCTGAAATGCTTCAAGTGTTCTGTCTTTCAGGTACCTATGTAGTTTTAGGTACTAATTTTAGGTTATAAAATGAAATTCATAACTAGAGGTAGGTACAGGTAGATAGGTACCTACCTACCTACTACCTGGATGGGAGAGGAATACGTTGAACACTAAGGATGTAGGTAATAATGGAATAACGGTTATTAAACTATAGCTACCCTGGTACCTGAGTTGAGGGTTGGGGATAGGGGGGATGCATGTGGTGGTAGATGGCAAGTCTTTCCCTATAGTTCTTTTTTCTAGGAAATGAAAAAAGAATTCTTCAAATTTGTTCTTTTTTTCAAAAAAAAACCCTAACTTTTTGGGAAGGAATTCCCAAAAAGTTTTTGTCCCTTGAGTCTTTGTCTAGGAAATGAAATATTATTTCCAATGTTCTTCACTTTAGTAAACAAAAAAACCCTAACCTAACTTGGTATTAATTTACCTACCTGAAAAAGTGAAGAAATTTTTTTCATTTCCTAGAAAAAATAACTATAGGGAAAGACTTGCCACCTACCCCCACTTGCAACCCCCCTATCCCCAACCCTCAACTCAAGTACCAGGGTAGCTATAGCCAACCCGGAATAATATTTTTCGGGTTGGCTATAGCAATCCTTGTACCTACCTGGAGCCTTAGGTATGCACTATGACCATTTGCAGCGCGAGCTCGGCTAAGACAAGGCAGGCGGTGTGATATGGTCAGGGCAAAGTATCTCCTATGTCATAAAGAATAAAGCCCAATATCAAGATTTGACGTTTCATGGTTTGGAGCAAGGAATCTCCTTGGAATCTCCTATTGTCATAGTGAATAAGGCTCCTGGGTTGAGGAGGTAAGGGAGTTGCAAGAGGGGGTAGGTGGCAAGTCCTTCCCTTGAGTCCTTTCTAGGAAATAAGTAAGTAGGTACTTAGTAATTTTGAAAAAATTAAATTATATTTTTTCATTTTCTAGACAAAAGGACTCAGGGGTGGACTTGCCCTCTACCCCCACTTTGAACCCTCCTATCCTTAACCCTCAACCCAGGTACCAGGATTACTATAATTTAACCGTTTTGGACAGACAGAGCGTTCTGCATTCCGCGTTCTTTGTAATCCGAAGGATCTACCTATAGCGCCCGCGCACACAGAACGCAGTCAGACCGCGGCGGTCATTCGGTCAACGCAGAGCGTTCCGCGGAACGCAGACGCAGGACGCTCTCTGTCTGCGCGGAAAACAAAGAAATGTACCTATACAATTACCAAAATCCTTAATCATTATGTTCATAACAATTATAAATAATTGGTATGTAAATTTAACTTAGCATTTTTTGCAGGTACATCAGACAAAGAAATCTAACAAATGGCAATGCAAGTTATGTGGTGAAAAACAATCCATAAAAAGGCACTATGGGCTTGGTACAGGCAAAGAGTGTAGACTGCAAGTACAAAAACTAAACAGTATAAGAGGCGAACTAGATGAAATTAATGAGTTAGACAAACCTAATACAAGCAGCGATGAAGAACCTACAGAGATATATAAAACAAATGTTCTTGAAAAAAAAGATGTTGATCTAAAAAGTAAATGGTCCGATTTTGTAAGTAATACTGAAATTGTCAAAGAACCCGAACCAGAAATGATGTGCTTTGGGAATGCTGAAGTTGTCTTAGAAATGCCAGCGAAACGACGAAAACTTAGTAAGTCCAAAGCCACTGAAAACGCTTCAGCTCAAATTACTTATTCTAGCAAAACCACTGATACCATGCACAATAATCAACATTTAGGTGAATCTCAAATGTATGTTGAAAATAATATACCGATAATTCAAGCTTTGAATACCAATAATTCTCAATTAGAGGAATTTAAACCAAAAGAGTGCATAAAGCTTAAAACAAAAGCTATAGCTACAGAAACTCTTATGCCTCGTAAAATTAATAATAATTCAAAATGGGCGCAATTTGCTGATGAATCGGATGGAGAAAATTATACTGACAACGTAAAGTCTACTACTGCCAATGACGCTGCATCGCCAGACAATGATGATTGTGAAGATTTTGAATCCTGCAAAAATGAGTATGTAGAAAAGGTTTCCAATAACGATATACCCAAAAACATGTTTTCATTGTGTAATGAAAGCGATATTGATGACATATTGGACTTTTAGGATTACCATAATAAAACAACTTTCAAATTTTTCAATGTTTTTCATATATAACCAATACACATTATCATCACAATGGCAACATTTAAATATCACTTTTATTTGTCTACCAGATATAAAGTGAAACTACAGACATATTACATCTACAACAAACTTTCATCATTACCTATAAATTGTCGATAATAACATCGTAAGAACAATATTAAAGCTTATTATAATAGAGTAATTAAGGAAAATTGGTACAAATGTATGTAGTCAAGGTAGGCTTTGAAAAAGAGAATTTATTCTAAGATAACAATTTTCCGAGACTCGAAAGTAGGTATTAGGTATACCTTCTGAGTATGAATAGGTATATCGAGTAGGTAACCTAAAGTTAATTTACATACGCCAACTTCTGAACTCTGATAGTGCCCGATAAAAATGTATACTAAAATAATTCTAACAAAATAAAGTTCCAACCATTTAGGTAGCGTTGGTGTCATCTTATTATTTACAACGAAATCGGTTTGAAAATTCTAAAATGCAATAAATGCAAA
Source organism: Plemyria rubiginata (assembly GCA_963576535.1). NCBI lineage: Eukaryota > Metazoa > Arthropoda > Insecta > Lepidoptera > Geometridae > Plemyria > Plemyria rubiginata. The sequence goes on along the minus strand of OY754908.1, from coordinate 5,585,122 downwards.
GCAGGCGGTAACACTTACAGATAGTAGTTATTTATGTAATGAGTTGTAAACAGTAAATACATTTAGGAAGCCCTACAAGATTCGATGCAGTGTATTTGAACGGTAGGTACATATATATTTCAAAATGCCTACGTACCTACTACAATGTACTTAGTATTATAATACGATGTGTAGTTATAGACTTTAGCTAATTACACAAGACCTAAGTTTGAATGCAGATGTTATGACTATTATTAGTTACAGAAACTGGTAAAACCAGATTGCTTTTCGCTGGGCTCGAACTGAATGGAGCAGAATTATTTCGCACCTTGTTGTTTTATTACACTTTTCAAAAGGACTAGAATGACATCATGTGACGTCGACGATGGAGTTCCCTCGCTCTGGCGTACCTACGTCCGTAGCTGTTCCATCTCCATGGCCTGAAACATTATTGAATACTTTTTAGTTTGTTGAAAACATCAACAACTACGTGCCAGATGTTCATCCTTGGCCAGATGCAACTGGAATCTCTCAAGGCACGACATCGTCACCGATACTTTTCATTCTGACATAACAAAGTGAGTTTTAGGCAAGGAATTTGAATACGTTTTAGGTAACCTCACCTTTCATTGTAACTGTTGTAATCGCCTCTGATCATGTATTCATTGTCAAAGCGATTCCTGTTTAAAGTGTCCTCGTGGCTAGCTGGAAACAAAAAATCAACATGATATAGGTACCTAACTATATTTACAAAACATACACTAGTCTAAAAACCTTTTCCAACAATCTAACTCAACATCTCCTTCATTTTCTGCTAGCCTCCTCTGTCCTTTGCGTCTCTGGTCAAGAAGGTATTTCCAGCGACCTTTACGATGTCGTCGACCCATCGCTCTTTCACTCGACCTAGTAGTCATTAGTCCACCGTTCGGTCAAGGACACCGAATGAGTTCCACGGCCGACCACGTCTTCCAAGGTGTCCTACCTAACTCCACTTGAGATTTATCGCCCTGTCACCGAGACGTCAAAAATTTTCGTCAAAATAGCTAGAAGCGTTAGAAACTTACCATGTGGATTTGAGTGTGAGAATCGTCGACAGGATTGGCCACGACAGCCGAGAAGTTGCTGCAGTTGGTTGTGGAAGTATTCTTTTTCCTGTGGTGATAAATACTTGTACCGGTTCTGCGTTTCAAATGGATCTGCAAAATACAAATTATTTTTTATCTTATACTAGTTGCGCCCCGCGGTTTCACCCGCGCAGATTTAAATCTCGGTATTCCCACGGGATAAAAAGTAGCCTATGTGCTATTCCAGACTATAATATCTCTCTGCCAAGTTTCATCCAGATCCGTTCAGCCGTTCCCGCATGAAAGAGTAACAAACATCCATCCATCCATATTTACAAACTTTCACGTTTATAATATTAGTAGGATGGGTATTTTAAATTATGGCAGAACCGACAGCTTTCTTTTATTAAAAGACTACACTCATCATGTTTACATCCTCAATTACTTATTTATTGAAGACGCATTGAAATTAATGGAAAAGTCTGCCATCATATAAATTTATTAATTACCCATACATATACATTTTACGGTATAGTTCTCTGGACATAGTAATAAAGCATTTATTTTATGATTAGGTAAGCTATTGAGAATCTCGATTTTCCGGTTGACTTACCGATCCTCAAATTGTAGTAAGTGACAAGCCCAGTGATGAATTCGCAGTACAGCAGGTTATGTGTCGCGTTGATGGTCCTTACGCAGTTGTAGGTGTTGTTGGAAGTGCTCATGCAGAAGCAGAATGGCCCAGCGGACCAGAACGGAGCGGTCCGCCAATGGTCGTTGTCATGACGATAGCAGTTCATCCGTTCAGACTCGCAAAGTTTCTCGAGTTCCGCCTGAAATCAAGTTGCACTTTTATTTTTGATCGTCACTGTGTAACGCAAGTAAACTAAGTGAACGCATGTGTCTGTAGAAAAACCCAGTGTAATCATAAAAATCACGCCAACTATACTAAAGGTACAAGGTTCATTCTTGCACCTTTTGTCCAAAATAATTGGGTGAATGTTATAATATGTACTATATTTGGGTGAAGTAGGTACATACCCTCTTTTTCGCCTTTCGTAACTTCTTTCTTAGCAATAACGCTTTACGCTTTCTCTGCTCGTCTCTCACTCTCTGAGCTGCTTCGAAAATGCTGTGGCCGATTCCTTTTGTTCTTCTGTTGAAAGAAACGTTTTCAATGACCATATTGAGCATAGTAAGCTTTATTTGATTTATTGTTAGATACCTATTATATGTAACTTACCTGCCTTCTTCGCAATAGCAAACGTGTTTATCTTCGTTCTGGATGTATAAAGGATGTAGCCTCCTCTGAAAGACATCAACGGGCTTATCAAAGATCCCCAAGTCTTTAGAAGCTATTTTATTTGGATTTCTTTGTTCGTATTCTGAAGCGTCCAGTCTCGCTGGGCCCAATAAAGAAGGATGCGATGGAGTTTGATTTACTTCTATTTGATGAATTGGTTCTACAGTTGATGGTAGTTCAGTGCTTGGCTTTGATGAAGCTCTCTCAGTTGTTATAAATTGATCAATGGCTGCGGTATAGAGATTTACATTCTTTGAGAAATCTTCTGTCGTTAACTCCTCAGTTGTTGTTTCATAGTCAACCTTCCTTGTGGTTGAAACTTGTTTCGTAATCTCAGTAGTCGGATCATCAGTAGCACTTTGTATGTTGAAACTTGATCTCGAGTCTGTGATATTGGTTTCCTTTTTTCTTTCGATAACAATTGTTGTGACTTGTGGCTTTGGCAATTCAGAGTTGAAAGTTACGTTAACCACATCGATTGCTATATTTGGTGTAACAGCATCAGTTCTTGTAACGTTTTTAAGCTGCATATCAAAAACGTCTTCTTTGGTTTTAGCATTCACAGTAGGAATTGCGTATTCGTTAAATTGTCTTATCCGTTTGTCGATTATCGTATTGTTTCTATGCTTGGGTTTTAATTTATGTAGTCTGCCTTTCCGAAGGTATTCCTTCGTTGCGTTATGTTCACGAGACATGGTCTTATTGAATATATGATTGGTTATTATAACGGGATGTGTTGTTTGAGTTTCGATCACAGGTTTGGTAGTTTTCAAGTGTCTCTTAATTTCTTTCAAGTCATCTAGTTTAGTTCGCAACTCTCTAATCTGATCTTCAAGACTAAGTCTGTTTGTGTGCCAAGCTTTCAAATCATTATAGATGACTTGTGAGCAGTTTACTCTACCGCTCTTTTCTACTTTACATTCCAATGACGATTCATTGCTATTTACAATAGCATCGTTTTTATGCTTATGTTTAATATTATGGTTGTTCCAATGTTGAGCCCTACGCTTTATCCTTCTATGATCTATAGTTTCTTTGGTTTTCTCATAAGCTTCTAAAAATGCTTCTGTTTCCTCTATTAGTTGGTCAATTTTGGTTTTAGCTTCTCTGTTTTTCATTTCATCTACGGGTTCGCTGTTGAAACTTAGGTGCCCAATGCTTGGATTTTCTTCCAAAATGCTGTCAACTGTGTTGGGTTCGTATACGTCGTTGCTAATGGATCTTCTGCTTCTAGTATTGTTTTCCTTTGACATTTCGGTTGGTCGCCGTGCAATTGTTCCATCTGTTTCTAATCTGGTGTATACAAGTCCGCTTGGAGTGAAACAGGCGCATTTTTTTGTGCTCATCTTTGGCTGTGGTGCATATGTTTCTGTCTGTAAATGATACAGTATAGGTACATCGATCGAGCGAGTGGAGATTTCCCAAATGACTTTGGGCGAACTAGAAACTAATCCTAACCAATTTGCCAGACTAGTACATACCTCGTTTCGACATTTGTGTCTACGCCACCTGCCGTTGATGAGAACACATTTCCACTTCCTTCCCGATGAGCACGGAGCTCTGAGCTCTGCCTTGGAACAGTCGGCCGCGAGGCGAGCAGCCTTGCTCTCGGCAATAGCCATGTCTGCTACTTCTGAAAACGTTACATAATTGTTGGTAAAATTTCATCGAATTCTTTTATTAAAGTAGATTGATACCTACCAGTGCTAATACAATAGGAACAAAAAACTATTAATATACCTTATTCATTTGACACTGGCAAGATTGTCTGTACCTACCTACGGACAGGAGCCAGAATAAAATACCTTTTGCGTAATTTTTTTGTTCTTTCTGAAACTTACGTTCAAAGGTCTTCCCTTCCGTTGGTGACAGGAAGTTCGGCTGGTTATTGGCTTTGGCTTCCTCTGCGTCCAGCGCCTTCTCCAGGCTAGCTTCTAGGACGGGGTTGTGACTTTCATTGCTCATGGCTGATTCCGACTTCTTCGAATCACTGGTGTCTGATTCTGAACTTTCCTGTCAAAACAAATCGTTGATGTTTTCTGTTCTATTCACAGCAATATAACAAATTTTCTAGTTTTAAATCCCGGTATTCCCATGGAATAAAAAGTAGCCTATGTGCTATTCTAGACTATAATCTATCTCTCTGCCAAGTTTCATGCATATCCGTTCAGCCGTTCCGGCGTGAAAGAGTAATAAACATCCATCCATCCATCTTACAAACGTTCGCAGGATGCTGCGAGTACTTATAGACACCCTACCACCTACTAAACTGTTGTCTAATAATCTAAATCATTTTTATTTTTTTTGGTTGGTTTGGTTACAGATGTTTATAAATGTTACGTAGTGGTAAGATTTTACCTCGTCATCATCATCATCAACATCAGGCTCCAAGAAATCATCATCATCGGTTTCGTCCTCGAAGTCTCCACTTTCCGAGGACTGTGGTGGAACAGTGGTGTAGCGACCCTCGTTCATTTCACGAGCATATTTGTTCTCTCGTCGATGTAGACCGCCGGTTTCACGACGACCCGAGCTGAAAAACCAGTGTTATCAATAAATTGTATTAACGATATTATGGCACCTATTAATAGACAAAACCTATTAAAGACCTTTATTTACAAAGAAAATTACAACTAATAGTTACAATTATTTACAAAATGTACAAAATATACAAAATACATATGAAACAGTTGATCTATCTGCAGACCGTTGCAAACGATCTATAGATAGCTCAACTGATCCAAATCAGTGCCGGTCGGAAGCGTACCCAAGACACTGGCTTAAGGCGTTGACAACACCTAATATTCCTCTCGCTCGCACGATTCGACATTTTGAAAGATATAAAATGACTAAATACAATTTTGAATAATCGCAAACAACCATTTGCACTGTGTGCAATCACATTGCACACAGTTTAGTAAAAATTTGATTTTGATTGATGCAAGTTTTCCTACTCAAAAGTTTGCTTATGTACGAAAACTAGAAATCCAAACTTTTAAGTGTGTGTGTCTCCAGCTTCCTCATATTGAAAATGTAATTTCTATAAATGCCAATATTTAAAGCATAATTAGTGCACTCATAGATTTGAATCATAATTTAGCTGCCAAATAAACAACGATGCTATAAGCTTATAATAGTGTGTAAGCTGGAGTAACATGTCTCCAGCTGCCTCAGTCAGTGTGGGCAAACGGCTAATGATAGAGATATATAGTAAACGCAAGGATTTAGTACCAAACGAATTAGCGAGGTACCAAAAATTTCAGGTCTGTAGCTCGGAAACTCTTCGAGTTATAAGACTTGATCAACGTGTAAGCTGGAGTAACGATACGTGAAAAAGCATATGCTCGTTCTCTGGAATGGCTGGAGCTAGCAGGTTGCTTTAAGTCTCCAGATTTAGTACCAAACGAATTAGCGAGGTACCAAATATTTGAAGTGTTTCTGTTCAAAACTCTATGAGTTACAAGCTTTTCCAGCTTTTTTTGTTTGTCCAACTTGCACATGTTGGATCTCAGCAACCACAATAGGTACAGACTCGGTTGATGTCTCTGAACCGAGCTATGAATTAGTGCACTCGGTACCAAAAATTTGGAATCTCTAGGACAAGCAGTTCTGTTGTAATCAGCAAAATAACTAATATTATGATGAGTTACAGAATACCAGATAGTTCCATTTCGACCAGCCTTCAGTTGATAGTAGCTCTATCTCTGTCACTACAGCGAATGCGTCACACTCGCACCTACTGATGCAATCAAGGAATTTGAATATATCTGTCTGTATTCAAATTCCTTGGATGTTATTTTGCTGATTACAACAGAACTGCTTGTCCTAGAGATTCCAAATTTTTGGTACCGAGTGCACTAATTCATAGCTCGGTTCAGAGACATCAACCGAGTCTGTACCTATTGTGGTTGCTGAGATCCAACATGTGCAAGTTGGACAAACAAAAAAAGCTGGAAAAGCTTGTAACTCATAGAGTTTTGAACAGAAACACTTCAAATATTTGGTACCTCGCTAATTCGTTTGGTACTAAATCTGGAGACTTAAAGCAACCTGCTAGCTCCAGCCATTCCAGAGAACGAGCATATGCTTTTTCACGTATCGTTACTCCAGCTTACACGTTGATCAAGTCTTATAACTCGAAGAGTTTCCGAGCTACAGACCTGAAATTTTTGGTACCTCGCTAATTCGTTTGGTACTAAATCCTTGCGTTTACTATATATCTCTATCATTAGCCGTTTGCCCACACTGACTGAGGCAGCTGGAGACATGTTACTCCAGCTTACACACTATTATAAGCTTATAGCATCGTTGTTTATTTGGCAGCTAAATTATGATTCAAATCTATGAGTGCACTAATTATGCTTTAAATATTGGCATTTATAGAAATTACATTTTCAATATGAGGAAGCTGGAGACACACACACAACTTTTAAGTAGGAAAACTTGTACCGATCAAAATGTTTTTTTTACTAAACTGTGCGCAATGTGATTGCACACAAAATAGTTGTTTGCGATTTTTGAAAATGGATTTAGTGATTTTATATCCTTCAACAAGTCAAAACGTGCGAGCGAGAGTCACATTAGCTCTTGTCTTCACCTTAAAGACTATTAATAGATCCTACAAATAGGACAAATAGTGCCAGTTGTACTCAAGGTCCAGAAGAAGCGCTCAAAAATTTGGGAAACACGTTGCCTGGAGAAGAAGTAGTAATCAGTTGGCACTTCTGAGCTCCATCAGTGAGGTTACGGTTTCTCTTGCTAACTGGATTTTATTTTAATTTCAATGTGCTGCGTGCTTTATAACCTCCCTACGCCCTAAAAAAATCGGTTCACTAACCTTTCAACCAAGAATGTGTCAGGCCAATGGATGGTGGCCTGCCGCCGTCGCCGTGGCTGCAACAGTGGCAGGAGTGACCTGCCGTCCATGTGAGGGGGAGGCTCCACGCCGCCCATGTCCAGGAACGTCGGAGCCAGATCGATGTTTAGTACTATGTCGTCCACCCTGCATACAATAAATATGACGATAACACAACCCATAATTATTTTCACATGAATTTAATATGACCCTGAGGAGAACGGAACCATTGCACCTACCTTATAAGTTGTTGATTTAGCAAACCATACGTAATTGTTATACCCTATATTATATTGTCAAAAGAATTTGCTACAAATATTAAACACTTTTTTAATTAAAAAGCAGATACTAAGTACTAATCGGACTAATCGCGCTTCATCACTACATAGTATAAAACAAAGTCGCTTTCTCTGTCCCTATGTCCCCATGTCCCTTGGTACTTGGTGAGCGGACTGGTTTCCGCAAGTAGGCCGCAAATGGGCCCTTTTTGCGTGTCGGGCCCCATGTCCCTTGTATGCTTAAATCTTTAAAACTACGCAACGGATTTTGATGCGGTTTTTTTTTTTAATAGATAGAGTGATTCAAGAGGAAAGTTTATATGTATAATACATGCCTGATATGTGCACCCGTGCGAAGCAGGGGCGCGCGAGCGGATCGGTAGTTTTATTAAAAAAACTTTAACTTTTAATACTTTAACTTTTAATACTTTTAAAACTCGGTAAAAGTTTAGTTTTTAAAATTTGGGCGCTGTTTTTTTAGCTTTACCAGCCAGTTTTCCAGAGCCTTACGAGACCTCTTTTGAGTTTGAGTTGCAAAGAAACCCTAACCTATTAGTAAAAAAAAAGATTACATTTTGAATTAAGAAGTTTCTTTTTGTTAAAGTTATAACTCACACTGTGCCAGGTTCCACGCCGGGGCCCCTTACGAGGAACGGTACTCTGATGTCGAATTCGAACGGAAAGCTTTTCCCCTTCACCAGTCCGAATTGACCTAGGTGGTAGCCGTGGTCTGAAGTGTAGACCAAGTAGGTGTTGTCTAGCTCTCCTAGCGCTTTCAACTCTTGATATACTCGTTCCACAGCCTGGAAAAAAAATAAAAACCTAATTCACCGCATCTTTAATGTTCACCACTAACAAATTCATAGGTTATTATTCAATTTATTCACAAAGAGCATTAAAGCTTCTAGGTGCTAGTTCAAAGCGACGCGACCCTTAGGACTTACATAGAACAGGCAAAAAACTTACGGCTTGTAAGTCTCAAGTGCCTGAGACCTTTCGCTGATGCTATCTTATGCTGGGTTCACACGCACGTTTATGCTCGATAAACTTGCTCCATCTTGAGAAGTATGAAACGTGTGTACCACGCAAGTCTCAAGACAAATGCTCGAAGCCATGACGCAGGGTCGAGTATGTTTGTAGGTCCATGCTCGGATAAAACATGCTCGTCGAGCATGTACGTACGAACGTACGTGTGTATCCCTTTACCCCGGTGCCAGATATGACGTATGAACTGACGTGATCACTTAGCCGCACGCTTAGTGAGGCACGAGACAGTGAAGAGTTTTTCTCGTGCCTCACTGAGCGTTCGGCTAAGTGATCACGTAAGTTCATACATATCTGGCACCGGGGTCAGACTACGAAAGCTCAGCAAACCATGGAATAAGTCAGATTCAGTTAGACCTTACCATATCCACGCTTTGTAAGGTCTGCAGGCGTTTCGTCATCAGCAAGTCGGTGAACTGGCGATGTATGGGCTTCATTTTATCTGTGACACGCAGTATCCATTGCTTGTCCGGGTTGGGCGCCATGTCATAGGTTGGAGTACTGCAAAAATATACTGCATTTAATTGATGAAGCTAGTACCAATTTCTTTAAAAGAAATTGGTATCGAAAAGGTAGTCTAATAAGTAATTTAAATGAATAAATCAAAGTTTCCTACCAACATATTTATTAATTAAGTACCTACCTAGTCAAGTAGTTCATGACAGTGTTTTGTAAAGCAAATACTTGAACCACCTCAATGCTTTTATAAACCTACTCCACAAGCATTAATATCGTAGGTATGCGTTGCGTAGGTAGGCGTTGCCTTATTAAATTTATTATCCTGACACTTCGATTATTCTTGTTCCTGCCGACATAATTTTTTTTAAGCGTTACGGACCCAAAGAGTGAAACGGGACCCTGTCCGTCTGTCACCAGGCTGTATCTCATGAACCGTGATAGTTAGACATTGACAATTTTACTGATGATGTAAGTATTTCTCTGTTGCCGCTATAACAACAAATAAATAAATTTAAATAAAATTAATATCTAAAGGGGACACTATACAATAAACGTGAATGGTAGGGAACCCTTCGTGCGCGAGCCCGGCTCGCACTTTGCCGGTTTTTTATCCCTCAACGTTATGACGAAGGCATGCACGCATGGTAAGTGTTTAGGCGGAAGCCATAATAATATCACGGCACCTATACACATTATCTTTCCAGTGTCAAGTGCCTCATCAGGTGGTTCAAAGACACACCTGAGTCCGCATTCGGAACTCTGTTTATGTTTATGGCCAGACACTGAGACCACAGAGTTATGAAGGCTTTGCGTAGGGCCCCACGATAGTCAGCGGCTATTAAAACATGAGCTGTTTTACCAGTTGACTTTGTTCTTGTTACCCTTGCATGAACTGACATAGGTACGTGCTCAAAAATAAACATGCTTATTTTGAGCATGCTCAAAAATCAACCGACGTACGACCAAATAAGCATGCTTATTCACACGACCTGTTCACACGTGCTTTTATTCAGCAAGGCTCGAAAAAAGCATGCTTTTAGCTCGAAAATAAGCACATTCGACTTTTATCGCCGTTGGGATGTTCTTATTGTTATGTAGATATTATTATAATGTTGTTATTATTATTAGGTAGGTACGTATTATATTCAAAGCCTATCAAAGAAATTTTACAAAAAAAATAACCTGCCCCCATCATCAATAGAAAGGTTTTCTTGAATCATAGTTATGAATCAGAACTACATATTAGGTATCATGATACCTATCTCTTCATTTTGTGTTTTTGAATGAGTTGAGAACTTTTTTTAAATAAAGAAAAACCCCGAAGAATAAAACCCTCTAGTAGAATCCTTACTCTACGAAAAGGACCATTTGTGATGCATAAGTGACTTTGAGGCTTAAAGTGACTGTATGTTTATGGGCCCTGAAGGTATTAAATTCCAATAAGTATTCCCTGCCATGTTCCTGAACTTTGTTGAACGATAAAATAAAGTAGGCATTAAAACTTTGAAAGCTGTAGAAGTTTACAATCTTCTGCTTATAGGTAGGTACATCCATTTTTACGATTATATTGAGCCTTGTGTTTAGAATGGGCTATAAACTCTAAAACAAAGTACCTATCTATCTGCCCACAAGTCAATTAAACTAACCTACTGTATAGTTTCGTAATAAGATGGAGGTAAATTATATACACGGTGTACAAAGCTTATACTGTACACCGTGTACACAAAGTGTACTCAAAATAATTAATAAGTACATAATAGTTATTAATTATTGATAATATAAACACGAAATACCCACATAATAATAGGTATCAAGTCAAAACTGTGTTACCCTATTGAACAAGAGTAACTACATTCATTGTACTGCTCGAAATCCATGGTATACCTACAATTTCTTCTGAGTCTTACAAAGTCTGGACGCTGGGTACTGAGGATCAAAAACCGATGCAAACTACTATTACAAAAATTACTATTTCATATTTGTCTCAAAAATAGACCTATTCCTTGTTCACTTTATTCTCTAGTAATCGATCGCTGGTTGAAAGTATTCCGATCTGATTTTGGAAGTCTTTGTTTGACACCCTGTATAGATTTATGATGGCCCTACCTACGCTGTTACGCTGCTTATATGTATGTTACATAATTATAAGATTTTCCAGGTAAATACCTCCTCATATCTTGGAAAAACTCTAGATCGTTAAAAGTTTTTTCCTTATGTATGTCTAGCTGTCATCACTACGCAAAGACTTCCCCCCAATACAACACATACAATACATTATATTATAATAATACCTACCTTATAATATAGGTCACAGTCAAAAATAATTTTTGTTTCTTTTGTGCTTTTTAATTTCATTTTTTTTCTGATTTTTCTTATGATGTTTACAATCAATCCTGTCGCCCCGTTTCGGCTTGACGTTGAGTTCTGGGACACCCTGTATATACTTACATTACTTATATCTACCTAATAACAACAATTATAAAACAGTTCGTTCTTTATTTGTTACGCGGATCATTCAAGTAAGCTAACTTCTTCTCGTGTCACTAGTTTTCGAAACAGTGTGGTGAAAGGATCTTAAAAGCGCCTCAAAGAGGCTCCTTTTGAGTACTTGACACAGGTTCCACAGGTCCACATAGGTACCTTAGTACCTAACGAATTTCAATTCCACCAACGAGTTCCATGTTCTCGTTTACTTCAAAGATATTTGTTCATGGGACAACAGCTCTATCGTTTAGATCCGTGATAGGCAAATGCTCGAAATCCTAAATGCGAAAGGAAATTGACACGCTTGAACCGAACACAATTTCTTATCGATAATAACTATCTTGGTAAGTACCAGCAGACGGGACCTATCTTATTTTACAATACAGGCTTGAAGGTACAGGATTGGCAAACGGAAACTTGAGATTGATCTAGTTAGACTAAAGCTTACTCTACCATAGTGCAGATTGAGAGAAGGGAGATTCTTAGTTCTCGGCGTAGCCACTAGAGGCGCGAGAATTTCACTAGGAATATAAATTTGGCAGGCTATGCCATGACACTTTTTTTTAGTGCTGTATCAGATTTATAAATCGTAGTAGTTTTCTGCATCAAATTAATTAACTATTAAAGCACAAAGCAGAATGACGACCGATTTTGTTGTCTTTTAATATTACCAAAGTCAAAATATGTTGATTCGATAAAATCACAAGAACCATCTTGAATATCATAAATCATATATCATAATAGAATATCATAATATGTCTTTTAAGTTCATACAAAAGAGCGATAGAAACCAAGCCGTAAGTTTCTTGCCTGCTGTTCTTCTAGAGTAGACTTTGGTCGCGTGGAATAGGCACCTAGAGTTTCAAAGTGATCCTTGCGTTTTTATTGAATAAATACATTTTGACTTTGACTTTGACTAACCAATATTATTCTCTGCTCTGTATTTCTCCTATGTTTTTGTGACACAAAATAAACGTTTTGATTTGACATGATAAACATGAACACAAAGAAAGAAAGAAAAATTATTATTATGATTAATTATTAGATGACTCGTCTTAATTGCAATACTTTTCGTAATGTCCATATTTTTCCAGCAACCCAATCTCCGATTGCCAACTATAGAACTTCCTTAATAAAGCCTTATAAAGAGGACCGCAGCTCGTTAAACGCATGCCGCCGACAACCCGTTTGCTTGCATTTCGTTTTATTGGTGCACATAGCATGCATTATTCCGTGGGCCTGCCGCGACGGGACCGGACCGGACTGATAAAACTGACTCCTGAGAAGGAACGAATGCAGTGGTCCGGTTTTTTGGACCACCTGAATAGCATCCGGCTTATTTACAAACCTACATAATCGAACTTACCTACTAACTAAGATTTCTCTATAGAATTTAGGTACCTACTAAGGACCTGTGTTCACAAAACCTTTTTTTTATAATGATTGATAATGATGGAACAAGCAGATGGACTACGTGATTATGCTTTCATCTATAACAAAGAATTGTCTTGCAAGCCACGCACGATAGAAACGTGCTCTACCTCTATCAATTTCAAGCCTATTTAACAAAGCTAAACGCGTCCAAGCTATAAATAAAAAAACTTTTATCAAATCTTAGTTCAGCCTTCAATGAAATCGTAGTTTATATAGTAGATATACGTTTTTTGTTTGCTTACACTTAAATATCTTCATAAAAACTACGATTTTAGAAATGAATTCTATTCACTCTGTCTTTTGCTCTTTTGGCTCAGTCGTGTTAAAGTTTTGGCTAAAATGTCCGACTTTTTAACGCTCACGTAACATCCCTCGTTCTGATTAAATATTCATTCTCAGGACCGTTCGTCAGCAAACTGTGTGGTCGAGCCGAACCCGTCTGACAAATGCGAATTTAAAATACTTTTCACTCTAATGGAATAAGGGATAAAATGGATACAGAACCTGCTTTGAGAATTTGGGTAATAAGCGTGAAAGATAATCATAATGTGTTTTCAATTAAAGACAAAACCTGTAAACGAACCTAAGTAAGTGCCTTTAACAAAAATATATTTTTTTTATATTCAAATATTAATAATATACGCTGTAGCCAGAAACAAACAAAAATTGTAATAACAATGTAAAGCAATTCACAGCTGGCAATGAAACTATGTCAACGTCGATAGAACTGTGAAAGTGCACAATTATAACTTTTTACTATCAGCGGTCTTGATATAATGGCCATACAAACAATGCATTATTTTTTTACACAACTGCAACGCATTTACAATGCTATAGGTTCTTATACGTAAGTATGTTTCTGATAACCAGAAACCGTTGTATACACACAATGATGAATGGGCGATGAAGCTGAATGAGAACACGAAGCAAAAAAACGAGTTCACATTAACACGACATCAAAAATAAATAGGTAAAGGTCGACTAAACACGTCAAAAATAAATAAAGGTTGCAAGCTAATATCGATGATGATAATGCTATGGGATGATGATGGAAACCAACCGGCATCTAAGGCAGGCACGGTGACTCTTGTTTCTCACTTTGAAAGCCATCAATGAAATACGGTAAAGATGACAAGCTCCACCTTTCAAAATAAATTAAGGCTCCGGTGACAGCGGCTCGCAATTTCGAGGTGCAATTGGCTATTATTTCATTTCGGGGAGGTTGTTTGAAAGAATAACTCTAAAGAAACACGTATAAATACTGCAACCTCCCCGAAATGTAATAAAATGAAATAATAGCCAATCGCACCTCGAAATTGCGAGCCGCTGTCACCGGACCCTTAACTCCATAGTCGAAGTCAAATTTAAAAATTTATTCAGTAAAATCACAAGGATCACTTTGATACGTCTAAAAACTAGGTGAAACTTGGTGCCAGTACCTTGCGTCAAAAGCCTACAAGAATAGACAACCAACTTCGCAATAGGTATATAACATTCATTGTGAGAGCTCCTAATCGACGTTTTATATAGTTACTTACATTTTTGTGGGCCTAAAACAGGTTTGTGACCACATACTTAGTTGCTTATTGACACATTAGTGAATTGAGGAGTATTGAGAGAGCAGCGGGATCGGATATCTGCTCGTAGTACATGCTCGCCTAAAATCCGCCATTTTTTTGCATCGGCTTTCATCCACCGACAATTAACCCTTGGATGTGGTTCAGAGCGGCTCACGATCGGTAATTTATGCGGCTATCTCGCTGACAAGGCCCGATGTGGCCTGTCAGTGATTCACATCGGACCGCGGCATTCCTTTTTTTAGGATGAAGGAAGAAATTCGACGAGATATTCTTACTTCAATGGTTTATAAATATATATTGTTGAATTTAATATTATCTCAGTCATCATGAACCCAAACTGAACATACAGGGTCACCCATGGATATGTATGCCAGATGGAGGGAAAGTACTTTGAATATAACCTTGTAGATGGAACATTTTACTGAAAGAAGACGTTATTTGAATTTAAAAAACAATTTAAACAAAAAAATAGTTTCTCTTAATCTGCATTTCTTCTGACATGGTGTTCTTTCAGTAAAACGTTCCATCTACAATATTCAAGGTACCTTCCCTCAATGTGGCATATCCGTGGGACGCCCTGTATAAGAATTTATTATAACAGAATATAATATAAATGATTCCATAAGAATGTGACTGTCTCTCACAGGCAAATGGTTAAATATTATGTGTTTAGGTGACTATTTTGTTCAAGACATTCGAAAGACGACGACTTCTATTTTATCTCAGCCAAAAAAGCTTTTCCCAAGCAATATTATTATTCGATGGAATATCCTGAAACACAATTTCAAAGCAGCCTTCACAATATGAACACATCTGTGGCAACCAACTGACAATCGACGGGATGCACTCGCACCTCGGGATTGGATTGGTTCTGTAGATGGGACGAATGAATATTTACGACAGTTTGAAGATGGCTTGGTATACTTTACTTACCTGTTGACTTTGACCTGTGACGGGGTTTAGACGTGTAGGTATTTTACAAGCTGTCCGACACACATAATTGACATAAGAGCCTAAAGTGTGGCATAGCACCCAAAAAAATCGCTCGACTAAACTAGAACTAAACATAAATCAACCTCTTTTGGACTGAGTGGAGGGTGGTGGAGGTAAAATTATTTAGGGCAACGTTAGTAGAGTGTGCGCGAAATTTTAGAAGAGTTTCCATGAATAAGCTTTCTTCACAGTCGGTTATGTGAACGTCTGCAGCGAGCCAGTGAATTGGTGCGCGATGCTAGTGAAAATATGCTAAGTAACTCTATTCAGAAAATTTCTGTCGTCGTTATTTTATTAATACCCAAGTTTCCATATAATACACATTTGTGTTACACATGGTAACAAATTTGGTATAAAATAACGGAAATCTCGTTTCGTTTTATCTACCTCAAGACTCACGTCTTGTTGACTTTCTGTCGATTTTTACCATGTCCTAGGGCTGTACCACCAGCTAAAGAGTTGATACTGTAATTACTTTAATTGGCAGGTGGTGAGGTGGAAATTGAAGCTCAAACACCCTTTCCTACGAGGCTGCATCAGGCATTTGGCGAACGCGTAAGTAAGGTTGTGAGATCCTTGGTAAGGGTTGTTTCAGAACGCCAACCATCGTAAACTATCCCGTGAAACTAATAGTTCCATAAGCACTGAAGTTTGGTAATGTCATTTAGGATAGCGTCAAGGCGAATTTAGTTAAATGACCGCCGAACAGAACCCGCTTCGACGAGAATTGGATTAGTTAATCACATCATTTTCATGTGTCAAATGAAGGACAAAGCCTGTAGAGTAGAAATGAACTGAATTTCAGGCTTTCGGAATTTTAGGTTTTCGCCTACTTACGAATTATTTATTCGTAGATTTTCGCAGAAAACATTATGTTGTTAATTAAAAAGGTGTATGGCACAAAAAAGGTGTCAAGAGGATTCATTTGTTTTGTTGGAATATTTTGCGTTATCAGAATTGATCCTATTGGACCCCTAACTTTGATTGGACGGATTGTTAGGTATTTCTGAACAATACTGAGAAGCCAAAATGCCCAATTGCTATTTGTATAAAACTTTCCCAAACTCGTAATTCCCACACGTATTTTGCGTATAACCAAACAAAACGCTATTGCCAAAACTTTCTATTCATCGAGGAACCCCAAAAAACCCGGTCAACTTCTTAAATATTTAAAGAGGAGGAAGGCGGCTGCTTCCGACGCCACAATTAGTGTTTTACCCAAATATTTAGCGAATCATTCTCGCAGCGGCGATAGGCGATAGGAATACTAACTACTGCAAAATTTGGGTCAAGTATGTGTCAAATGTCATGTTTGGACGTACCTCTGACTACCCCCATTAGACATCCGCAAATAATCTTGAGTTAGTACTTTGTACTGAGAGATCTGAAGGGATATCTACCGTACCTGTTTCAGTTTTTCTTTTTCGCATGTATATTAACATTAACGCCATAACTTTTAAATACTAAATGTCCACTGCTTGGTGGCTTTCGCCTGCAGCTTTGCTCGCGTAATTGTGGTAGTTTTATCTGTAATGTTTCAGGTCAATATTTTTTATGCTAAACTTAAAAGTAGATTTTGTCCCAACTTCAAGGAACTTGCTGCATAGAACTTGCTCAGATCTCTTAGTAGCAACTCTTATTACCGATTCTATTTCTATCTATCTGAGATAATAAATATTTTGTCTCCACGTTTTGAGTGTAAGAAAATATTAATAAAATCCGCGCAAAATAGACCCAGCTTTCATTTTTAAAAGGGTTTACTTCATTTATGGCAAAAAAAACTGTTTATAAATTTGAAGAGGTATGCATAGTACTCACTGATGCGTAGTGACATTGAAGAAAAGATGCGAGTACTGTGGGGCAGAGTCCTCGGGTCCATGTGGAGCTGGGAATGACATCACCAGCAGGACGGGTTTCCGCGCGAATCGTCGCTTCGACGCACGCAGAAAGGCGATGGAGTCGTTGGCGATCAGGTCTGGGTAGTAATCCTGGGAAAGGAAAAATTTATTTAAACTGAATAGGTAAAGATTTCTGAACTCATTGGAGAAAAAAAATAAAAAAGTTGTATTTTCCACACAGCAGTATCTAGCTCCAAGCTAAGCCCAAGCTTGTAGTACGGAACCAGATAGGTGCACTGTGATATTGTGAGGCGAATGGCAATAAGCGGGCGGCGAGGTCAGCGACGCGGAAAGGTATTATCAAGAAGACAAAGAGACTGAAGACTGAAGCTAATATATAAGCAACTGCCGAAACCTAAGTAACGTTTCGACAAAGCTTTGAGCTTTGGTTGTGGCTAATTTCTATTCACGCTGAATTTCACGTGTGTAAATGCAAGGTTATAGAAAACAAAATGGTTCGTATAACGCGTATCGAAGATTAATACCTAACTAAATAAAATTAAAAAATAAGAACGCTAAAAAAACTTCTCTTTTCAGTATGTAGGTATATGTTTGCTTGCACGGGGGGTAATAACTAGGTACTAACTACCTAACTACTCCGAGTGTAGGTACATTCAACTCCGAGTACTCAAGGGAAAAGATAGCACTTTGACTAAATTAATCAGTAGAACCTTCATTGTAAGAATGTTTGGGACACTACACGCAATTTGGATAAAATTCTGTAATAAAATCACACCAACGCTTGCTGATCTGCGAGCGTAAACATTTGACAGAAATAAATAAGCACAGTTTATATTGTTTCAGGAAACTGGCAGCAGGTAAACTTAAAAATTTTCGTGCTCATTACTCATTACTAAGCAAAAGCTCTCGCCCTTGCTTAGTTTGTTTGAAAAAAGATTATACAATATGTATCTGTGTTTCACATTTCTAATTAGGAACTTGTTAACAAAAAAAAATAACACACTTATCAACATTTGAGAAATACACACGAAACAGTTGATCTGCAGACCGTTACAAAAGATTTAGAGATAGCTCAGCTGATCCAATCTGTGGCAGTCGGAAGCACTGAATAGCAACTCTGATGCGATTAAACAGACTCACCAGCCAGGTCACGCATATCAGTGGTAAAGGTATATTACCTATAGGTTTGTGGTGAGACTATTTAGAAAACTAGAGAACCTAATTTTTATAGACAACTTGTTAATGAAACAAGTAGATGGATGTTTAGTGCTAAGGATCACAAACGAAGCTTTGCATCGTAAGTCAAGCTCGATAGGAGTCAGGATCGTACCCTACGATGCACTGCTATGCCTCCACTTGGGGCACACAGATGTCAATCCCGATTTGCCTGTAATTTTACCTGCAACCACACTCTTCAAACCGAATAACGCAACGCTGCTTGGCGGCAGAAAAGGCATGCTGGTAGTGCTTCCCCGGACGAGCCCCACAAAGCTCTACTACACTACCTTGTGGTAATCATCTCCATGCTTGATTTTCTTTCCGTTCATGTTGATGCTGTAGTTGTAATACTTGGAGTTCATGATGAGGCCGCCCCACTCGCGCCAGCCGGGAGGGATGTACGACCCGTTGTACTTGTTCAGGTATTTGCCGAAGTAGCCTGCAACAAGAAATACTTAAATTACATAAGGATTACACAAATGGAAGCATGGATATTTTTGTAAAATTCAAAGTCAATAACACTGAGCAATACCCAATAGGTGTCAATGTTATATACAAATAGCAAACGTTGCATAGCTCACGTATCTATATGTACATAACTACCCGGATACCCGGATTCATAATGCTATTCTTCGTCACAAACAAGGGGAATTTTATTTCGGGAATTATGATATCACGCCCAATAAAATAAGATCTTCTATGTTTTTTTCGTTTCCATTACCTTAGCTTTGCTTAGTTTAGGGCTAGTTAGCAGTATGTTTCACAGTTTAATGTTTCTTTTGAGTGCGTTTAAAACTAAAATTCATTGGACACTCAGGAGTGTCCAGTCCACCTCTTGAAGTGGGATCAGAATCGTTCTTCCTGAAAATGTATAGGACTTGACTTCAGTTTTTAGGAAGAAAGATTCTGATCCCGCTTCATTCGACGACTTTCAGCGATCCCCACAGTCCATCGGGTAAATACTTGGTAAACACGATCGAACGGAACACGAAGCGTAGAACGCCCTCGTTCACGCTTCTCAGTCCAGTCTCCGGTATGCTATCTCATTCAAGAACCTTTTGCCCATTGCCTCTTCAAATAACCAATTTATACCACTATAAAATTAAATGTACGAGTAAATTAATTGCACAGTCCAGCCAGACCAAGGAAGTTGCTGTCTGCACTCTAAAAGTCAAAAACATGTTTTATGTCAGCTTTTTTATAAACGAAGATACCTCATACGTCCTTCCCAGTGACTGCACAGCACATCTATTATAACACTGGGAAATTAAATTTTTTTATTGTTTGAAGAACAATGACCTCTCGCTACACAGCACGTTTCATTTCGGGAAGCTCACTCGAGCCTACAGCTTATTTTTAGACAGACTTCGAAAATATGATATTGCTTCTTTGCGCTGAAGATTTTGCTTGGTTTCGATTAATTACTAAACAAATATAAATTAGTTTTATATTTGTTCAAATAAATAGTATAAGTCGCGTCAACCAAAAACAACGCTGGAAATCAGTGTTTGCGCAAATAAAATACCCCCGCCATACATACATCACACCCCCCACCACCTTCCGGCGTTCTTTGTGAGTGACTATACCATGGTAGGTTAGTATAGGATTCATAATCCTGTGAGTTTTCAGCGAGTGTGTGTGATACAATGATATTATAAAAAATCTATAAGTAGTATACTATCAGTGTAGTAAATAAACACTTATTATCAAACTAAAGAAACTTTGTTTTTGAAAATACCTGAGCAGACTAAAAGATGACAATAATATCAATATCTGCGATACAATAATCATAATATCAATGTGTGCGGTTGTCACAGCACAGCTTGCTCTCTCAGCATTTTTCCAAAAAAATGATCTGCGTTAGTAACTAATGCTTCACGCATATCGATATATCGATAAGTGCAAATCAGAAGCTATCTGCAGTTGTCAGCGATCTCGTACGAATTATCTCAGTCGATTGCCCAATGACGCGCTGAGCTTCGATACGAGTTCGATACATTACAAGCTCGATAGCCGGCACAATTGACCGACACTTGAGATTACACATTTCACTGAGCTCAGCGATACCTAATGTGTTAAAATAATATTGATTGATTCGAATGAGTTCGAAAGCGATTTAAGAACGCGCTATGATTAATTAAACAAAGATTTTATAATGTCCCAAAATGTCTATGATTACTACTGGTAGTAAGGTTCTTGAATGGCGACCACGAACAGGAAAGCGAAGTGTGAGACGGCCTCCTACCCGATGGACTGACCACATTGTTAGGATCGCGGGTAGTCGGTGGATGGAAAGGGCTCAGAATCGTTCTTCCTGGAAGCGGATAGGGGAGGCCTATGTCCAGCAGTGGACTTCTGTGGGCTATTGATGATGATGATGACTACTGGTGGTAGTAGTAGTAGGTCATCATCAGCAGCCTAAAGAAGTCCTCTGCTGGACATAGGCCCATATTAATTTCCAGGAAGATGAGCCATCTTCAAGGTACTGTCAAACGTGGTCGTACGTCGGTTGATTTTTGAGCGTGCTCAAAAGAAGCATGCTTATTTTTGAGCACGTGTGTCAGTACCTTCATCCACCGCCTTTCTACGACGATCCTCACAATATCGTCGGTCTCTGAGGGTGTGTACACTTCACCTTCCATTTCGTGGTCGCCATTACAAGAAGGTAAGTATTTGTAAGTATATTCAATTGTAACATGGAGAAGCTCTCGCGGTATCTCTAGACATCTCTAAGGCATTTGACAGGGTTTGGCACGACGGCCTTTTAAGCAAGCTTCCATCATTTGGTCTACCCGATGACCTCTGTGCTTGGGTATCCGACTTTCTGAGGGGCCGGTCACTACGAGTAGTCGTTGATGGCTGCTCGTCTGATCACCTGGCAATTAATGCCGGGGTCCCTCAAGGGTCAGTTCTCTCTGCGACACTGTTTTTGCTGCACATCAATGATCTGCTTAAGCCCGGAATCATTGGGTATGCAGACGACAGCACAGTCGTAGAGAGTTACATACCTGACACACGAGCTAGTGGATCACAGGTCCAGTCCTTCAGAGAGGCCATGGTTGAGCGCATGAACTTGACTCTAAAAGCAGTTGCTGATTGGGGAGATACCAATCTTGTCAAGTTCAATGCATCAAAAACCCAGGCGTGTCTTTTCTCCGCTAAGAGGAGTCATTTCGAACTGACGCCCACTTTCCGTGATGTTTCGTTACCGATTTCAGACCAGCTCGAGCTTTTAGGTTTTACATTAACCAGTAAACTAAACTTTGGCTTGTTCATTGAATCCAAGGCCAAGACAGCTGCCAAGAAGCTAGGCATATTATCGAAGGTGAGACGGTACTTCACACCGGGACAGCTGCTTTATCTGTGCGCAAGCGCAAGTCCGGTCGTGTATGGAGCACTGTTCTCATCTTTGGGATGGCTCTGCTAAATACCAGCTTGAGGCCTTGGAAACTATTGAGAGACGAGCCAAAAGGCTCATAGGTAACGACGCGTTGTTCGAGTCAAAGCTCCTGACTCTCGAGCATCGCCGCAAAGTTGCCAGTCTATCGGTATTCTATAGGATACATTTCGGTGAGTGCGCGTCCGAACTCCACAGCTTGATCCCCTCATCCCCATTCTACCATCGGACCACTAGACGTACGGAAACGAGGCATCCATTCATGGTTGACCTACCAACTGCCCGCACCAAGCGCTTTGCTTCTTCATTCATCATGCGCACAGCCAATGAATGGAATTCGTTACCGGCGTCTGTCTTTCCGATGACCTATAATTTGGTTACTTTCAAGAGAAGAGTGAACAGGTATTTTCTAGGTAAACGTGCCACATCGTCGACCGCATCATCACTTAACATCAGGTGAGATTGCGGTCAAACGTTTTTACCTATAAGTTGTAAAAAAAAAAAAAAAAAAAAAACTTGTCACGTATGGAATACTAGTTCCACCCCGCGGTTTCACCCGCGCAGACTTAAATCCTGGTATTCCCACGGGATAAAAAGTAGCCTGTGTTATTCCAGACTATAATATATCACTGTGCCAATTTTCACCAAGATCCGTTTAGCCGTTCTGGAGTTATAAAGTAACAAATATCCATCCATACTCACAAACTTTTGCATTTACAATATTCTCAATTATTCTATATTATCAACTACCGCAAAATAAGATTATGTGCCAAATGTAATGTATGGACGTTTGACTCCCTTAGGCGTCCTCAAAGACTCGGAGTTAAGTGCTTGGTAAGAAATCTGAGGGGGTTCTACCGGGCCGGGATGATCAAGTCGTGAAACCTCAGTGTTTTCATTAGAAAACTTTTATTCTTTTGCTGAATAACTACTACCTATGCGTTCGCCTAATCAATCAAAAGGTATTTGTTCTAATCAATCAAAAATAGGTATTGGTATTTGAGATTTCTATAACCGTTGAAAAAAATTTGACGATCAGTTTCAAAAATTTTCCGGCTAATTTTGAACCCGATCTTCAATGCGAAGCTTTGCAAACATAAGCTCTGGGTATTTATCGCGTTTCATTAGTCTGACAAGGGTCGCAGAGGGCACGGTCGCAAATTGTGGATTGTATGATGTACCAACCAACTGCCTTCTATGCATAACAGAGACTATTATCAACAGAGCTTATTAAATAAATAAAAAATCGTTTCAATCGATGATTTGATTTTTTGTAGAACCTCTGTTAATTCTGTAATGTCTCCGAAACCTCATTGTTTATTTTTCATTACTAACCCCCGGTATCTGAAAGCGCGATCAACATTATTCGGCTGTCAAGTC
Organism: Plemyria rubiginata; assembly: GCA_963576535.1. Taxonomy (NCBI): domain Eukaryota; kingdom Metazoa; phylum Arthropoda; class Insecta; order Lepidoptera; family Geometridae; genus Plemyria; species Plemyria rubiginata. The sequence continues at coordinate 5,561,795 of OY754908.1, read as the reverse complement.
ACTTGCTATCTCTATCTTATTTGAAGTAAAAGCAGAAATAGCAAGTGACTTGACAGCCGATTAGTGTTGATCGAGCTTTCAGAAACCGGGGGTTAATGTGCGAGTGTAAATTGCCCTGTCATTATTGATCCTTATTCCAAAGGTCATTTTGATAAACCTTGCTATCTTCATCAAAAACACACTGTGGAGGAAAGAGTGTACAGTTTCAGGCTGAAGTAATTCCTACCCTCGTTTTATTCTACCGTGTCGCCCGTGGCATGTGTCGGTATGGAATTTCACTTGCCGTCCACCTCCATCACGGCAGACAGACAGATCTAGGTAGGTACTTATTAGGTACCAACAATGACCTACATTGGTCATTGTTCATCATTACCCTCTTTGTCTTAACCTTACAAACTTGTTAAGGTGACAACTCTCGTTGATTTACTTCTCGGTCGCACAATGCAACATTTCGGAAGATATACGGCCGGTTTCTGAATCCTCGATCGAACCTAATCGGATGTCAAGTCAGCACTTGCTAGTTGCTATTTCTATCTAATTTGATATAATTCCTGAAATAGCAAGTGACTTCACATCCGATTAGATTGAGTTTGATGGAGTGACCGTTAGTCACTTAACATTTTTATAAAAAATCGCAATCAACTTAAAAAAATACAAGATGACTGTCCAAGAGAATATGTATTTTTCTCTAAGGGATATCTAAAAATATATTATAATATAAAATAGTGAAATAAGTCAGAAATGATGGGTACTCCACGCCCTTAATGGATCTAGCACGATTTTTCCTGTAACCCTGTATAACGCTACTAGAAGTATTCAAATTCCTTGATAACGTTACACTCCAAAGACTAAATTTGTCCAAATAAGGTTTCTCATCAAAAAGTTTGCTTTCAAAGTTTTCGATAAATTGTGAGCAGAAATAAATTCACCTTAGCATTTCTTTTAAGATAAAAAAAACATAGGAATGGGCTTTAAATAGCTTCTGAATCTATAATACCGTTGGTTGGTATTTAAATAGATAAAAATCTAGCCACTTCAGCTATTCATGCCGAATTTATGTTTAGATTTGACCTCTGGTTAGCAAAAAGGTTAGAGTCGTGGCCCGAAGTAAACCTTATTATTCAGAGGCCATTCATGACGAAAGAACGCCAGACGCGTAAGAATCCTGATAACGATAGCTGCTGAACACACAAATTCCTATTAAATTACTAAGGATAGGAGCGAAAGCTTTAACGACTGCGAGAAATTCAAAAGGTCTTCTATACCTCTTGCTTGGATAAGAAAATGCTTGTGCCTCTTAACATTTATTCAGTCTTTCAGTCTGTTTATAAAAACCCGTGTTTAAAAAGGAACCACTGTCGTTTGTTTTTGCTGCTGATGGAACACGCAGATGGTCCATTACCTATAATTATGTTTAGTTTTGACCATCATCAAAAAAGCAATAGGAATGTGCCTCAAGTAGATCTACGTTCATGAGCTTGAGGCATCCCGGTGCCTCATGATGTGCCTGATAATTAACCGGCACCCACAGCAAGGCTGCTTGATAGCAAAAACAGGCGTGGTAGTACCATTTCTCCGTACAAGCCCTTCACAAAAAGCTCTAACCTACACGAAAAAGAAAAATTATGTTTAATGACTGTGTGACTTTTAACAAAGAGAAGAATAAATGTAGGAGCTCTGAATTATCTTCAGTTGGTGCTTACAAAGCCACTCAGTGAGAGAATAGCACTTCATAACCTTTATATTCATAAGCTTTATTTCCAGGCGCTTGACACAGTTTTTCCATTACCTACAAACAAACGTCATTCAAAATTGCAGTAGGGGTTGGGACACAATAATGGTGCCAAAGTGGGGTTCCATTTCACCATTCATACTTTATTCTAGAACCCCGTTTACACTTAGTTCAAATGCGTAGGGACATGGGCAATGCGCGAAAGGCAACGCGTGCGGTAACACGAGGGAAAGAGAGAGAGAGAGAGAGCGTTAACGTTCGCGTTGCCTCGGACATGCGCTGAGTGTAAACGCTGTATTAGATTTAGGATGTTTCGTAGCCAACTCTATTTAATAAAACCAATCTCAGCGATTGGTTTTATTAAATAGAGTTGGCTACGGTACAGCCTAGGTACCGTACAATAGATAAAGTCTGTAAACTTTCAATAAACTTAAAACTTAGTTAAGTAAGTAGATACAAAAGTTACTTACCTACAGTGCACATTCTGCTACAGGCTTTTCAAGATTTTCGCTTGCACTTCTCATAATTAAGGAACAATTGGAAGGGCCGCGCCGCGCCCTGGGGCGTCTCGTTATAAGACTGTCACGTATCTCGTGAGGACACGTTTCTGCGCTAATTTGAAGACAAGAGTTATTTTTAAAATGAAAATATTATACCTGCTTGTTTTTGACAAAAATCTTAATTATGTTGATCACAGCTCATTTTAAGAGTTTAATGTGGTTCATATGAGCTAAATAATAATCTTGAATAAACTGTCAACTTTTGCTGAAAGGAAACCACACTCAAAAACGTCATCTATTATATTTTTTGATTTTGTTTGTTTTATTTTAAAAGCAAAAGCAATCAATATCAATTTAGATAATATCTTTAAGTACCTAGTATTACTAAACTTTTTACATCGAGGTAGGTATGTACCTAAACAACTACGCACAAAAAATGATAAAAAAAAAAATCTTTTTCAATTTGTAGTGTTTCTCAACCCAGTCAGCTTTTTTCATTCAGCAATTTTGAAAAAAGAACACGCACTATAATTTTTCTTTAAACCCTTTAAAAGTTGTAAGGTGTTCGAGAAGAATCTATATTTAAATATGACTTACATAGGTGTGTACTCCTATTAGGTAAATAATATTTTGAACCACTAGCATACCACTGGATAGGTACTTCATCATAACAGATTTCCTCATACAGATTCTAAACGTGTTTACTTGACGAGTTTCAGATGATGCCGTCGTCTAGGATTATCAAACCACATCAGGTGAAACCAAATATGAATATGAAATGCAACCGGTTTTTTCCCTCGGATACTTAGACCATATACATAACTTTGCGGTAAACAAAACGGAGAAGGTCACCTATACGTGTCAGTTCAGTTATAGGATAAGTACTGTAAGTAGGGAACTTATAGGCACTGTGCTAGTCCTAACCTAGCAACAACATCGCGGAACCCTAGTGGATCCGTATTCCGTGCTCACTCTACTTACAAAAATGATTTTTTTAGCAGAACTGTGTGCAATGCTTGCATACATACAGATTGGTTTTTTGCAATTTTTCATAAATATCTTCAGTGATTTTATAATATTTGAAAAGGTTGAATGAAATATGCGAGCGAGGCATGTGCAATTTTACCGCGGCAACCTCACCTCAACGTTCTAATTAATTAGCATGATTTCCTATGTGTCTAGTTTCCAAAAATATTTTGAATTTGGAACAACCACTACCTGTATTCCAAATTCAAAATATTTTTCTCTCTACTTATTCCATTAACCAAAAGGTGTAAATTGCATGAGACTGCGTGACCCGAGGCGCATTGCTGTAACCATAGTTATAAATTAACTGAATTATTTATACGCGGCACCAGCTATCAGATAGAATAATGCGATAGCACGTCGTAAGTTGTAACTTGTGTTGTATGTATCCGCTGTGTCGCGAAATATATTGTCAGAATTTCGACAATATTTCACTGTAGAGTTTAGAACACAATAACTTTCTGACGATTGTCGATGGTGATACCTAAGAACCGATTGAACTGTATGACCTAACAAAAAAAAGTTGCGACAAAAGAGCTTGATAGTGACACGAAAAGAAAAAGACAGCACGACGACTGATGCAAGATTAGCCCAAGAAAATCCATCCGAGATAGACTCGAAGTTTTTATTGTAATAAACCGTTTTCGTATTAATTATAATACAATTACCCATCTTCAAATCAATAATAAAATAACACAGAATAATTATTTACAACGCAAAAACGTAGGTAGGTAGGTATACTTTTTTGGTCGCCTTTAAAAAATCAAGACTGTGGGTGGGCAAGGAACCCATCACGAGAATTGAAGGACGGTTGTATTGACAGATCAATTAGGCATGCAATACCTACCTACTTGAAGCGGGAAAAAATTACAGAAGCCAGAGGAAACATTTGGAGCGGTTGTGGGCGTCCGTTGAATAATAATTTATTGCTTAATTACATACAGTGAGACTATTTAATTCAGGGTTTTAGGTTTTAATGTGTTTCGGTTTGAAAAGAGAAGATTGTGGCACTTTCCTATCGTGACTTACGAGGCAATGCCTTGTTAGGTGATGGTTACCACTTAACATCAGATGGGCCACTGGTTTCTTCCAACAAGTAAAAAAAGTAGGTATCTATTTAGTTTCTCCACTGGTGCCAAATCATGTTTGTAGTTATTTTGCACTTACAGAGTGGTAATCGTACTTGTTGAAATAAGTGGGAAATGGTAAACGTTTACGGGCCAACTTTTTAAGCAATTGACAGAAACATTTAAGTTAACAACAACAGTCTAATCACCGCAAACTAACCAGGTTTAAAATGATAATACAAATTAGCCATTTTGTTGTGTAGGTTAATCCTCCAACTTCTCGTTTTGTTATTATTTTTAAGATCCTACTAAACATCCCAACTAATATTATAAATGCGAAAGTAACTCTGTCTGTCTGTCTGTCTGTCTGTTACGCTTTCCCGCTTAAACCTCTCAACCGATTTTGATGAAATTTGGCACAGACAATCTTAAGACCCTGAGAAAGAACATAGGCTACCTTTTATTGCGAAAAAAAGAGATGAAGAGATTAAAAGTACGCAGACGAAGTCGCGGGTACCAGCTAGTTTTATAATCAAGTTATATTTACAAAGTAGCCACTAGTTTTTCAGAGACCGTAAAGTGATGGACCGACAGACCGAATGATCAAACAAATTCCTATTTTGATTCTGGCCGTACGCCAAGATCCGGAGAACATCGGTTTCTCTAGCAGCGCAAACTAATAGACATGAGTAATATACATACATCGGAATTAAGCTGACTTCTGGAAACTATAAAATAAATATAAATATATATATTAAAAATCTTTGTGATTTCCATGTGTAAGTAGTTTTAAACACTAAAAATCTAATAAAAAATAAAACATAAATATTGACTGAGACTTTCCACACAACACTATCTGGCCCCAAACTAAGCCAAATATTGTCTTAAAAGAAGCAGATAAGTAGCTAACTAGCTGATATAACTGGTACTTAAAATATTTTTTTTTGTAAATACATAGTAGACTTGTATTTTTACAAGAAAAAGTATTACTTTACTTATACAACTACTCTAAACGCGAATGTTTGTAATTATGGTTGTTTGTTACTCTCTCACGCCGGAACGGCTGAACGGATCTGGATGAAGCTTGGCAGAGAGATATATTATAGTCTGGAATAGCACATAGGCTACTTTTTATCCCGTGGGAATACCGGGATTTAAATCTGCGCGGGTGAAACCGCGGGGCGCAACTAGTTGTAAATAAATTACACTCAGACAGAGAGCAAACATCTATGTTCATCACAGAAATATTTTGTTCTCGAAATAAAAAGTACCTAACATCATTCTAATCTATGTGCTTTTACCACTAACTGGATAGAAAGAAATTTATTTCATAAAACACACATAAAAAACACTTCTACAATAGATAAAGTTTATTTAACAGTATTTTTATCCAGATATCGTAGATTACACTAGTACGCTATAAATATATACCCGTGTATCTACTTAATATATTGTGTATATTTTATGATTAAACGAACTTACTTGTACGTGAAGTTCTATCATAATTATACGAAGTGCTTCGTTCGAAGAGATGAGTAACCTGTAAGATTGTTTTATTAATATAAAATAGGTATGTAACTTGTAGTAGTAGGTCCAGTTATCATCACTCCACTTACTTTGAGGGTATTTGTGATTTTTTTTTATAGCCTGCCTACGGCCGTCGCCCGCTCTGTTCGTCATTTAGTTTGGAGTCAACCAATCACTCCTAATAAGACGATATTTCCGAAAAGTCGGGTTGCGCTCATGCGACAATTGGGCCGGGTGGGTGTTGGTTACTCATCTCTTCGAACGAAGCACTTCGTATAATTATGATAGAACTTCACGTACAAGTAAGTTCGTTTAATCATAAATTATACTCGTGCTTCGTTCTCGAGATGAGTAACCTGTAAGATTGTTTTATTAATATAAAATAGGTATGTAACTTGTAGACTTTGAGAGGACACCATTAGGTTACTTGAAGGAAATATCAATAAAATTCATTCCTTAAATGCAATATTTATTTGTCTACACCATTTATAGGTACCTACATAATTATCATTAGGTAATTATTAATGTACAGCTATCTAATCATACTTTTATCTATTTATTTCTTAATAAACAGTTCAAATATAATTTAACTAGTTAATTAACACATAGTTAACATTTTTGATCATGAAACTTATACATATTTTGTTTATCAAATTTTAACAAAAAATAAAAATTAGTTATCTATAATCAACCTGGCCAAGGAATCGCTTTGATCACAGATTACAGTTTTATCGTAGAACCTAGCGAATGTGTTAGACGTACCGCTCCAGCCAGCAGTTTTACGGATTGTATCTACACTGAGGCCGAGGCGGCGTGCACGAGAGGTGCTCGCGTGGCGAGTGCTATGCGCGCTAAATATCGATACATCTATCCCACATTCTTTTAAAGTCGACTTTATCCAACGGCTAATCGATTGTGAACTAACAATCGCGTGCGGTTTTCTGTAGCTAATAAAAAGATAGCGACAGTTACCTCTTAGCTCTCTAGTTCTTTCTAAATAAGAAAGGAGCGTATTTGCAGGGCATATTTCTGGCTTTTGTCTAAAAAATGGCAAGTGTAAGGTTGGCTGATTACAGCCAACCCGCGAGGTTTTTATTATGTCTGGAATTTTAATATCTATTTGTAAATTTGTTTGGCTTATATTTTGTATATCTATTTTTGAAAGTGTTTGTACGCGATGTGCTGTTGTTAATGCCAGCAATATTGCACATTTTTTAGACAATTGCTCCAGTGATAAACCCTCGTTTGGGTATCGTGTTGCAAGTGCTTCTAGTACGAGCGACGGGTCCCAAGTAACGTCATATTTTGGGGTAGGAGGCTTTAGTCGAAACACCCCCTTGAAGAAACGTTTTATTCTATCGTCTTGAGACACATTAGATCCGATCAATATAGCTAACGCAGATTTGTAAGTATTTAGGGATCCATATTGAGAGCCTGAATTAAACAGATATGTAAAAAAAGAAAGAATCGAAGGAATAGACGCTTCGTAAAAATCAAGTCCATTTTCTTGAGCATAACTAAACCAACGCTTAAGGCAGACATTGTATTGTTTGGTGGAGTTGGTGGACAAAGAAGCCAGCATAATATCTATTGAATCTGTGGGAGCGCCTCTTCGCAGTAGCGCCGCCCGCAGAGCACCCCGGCAACCAGGGTAAGACTCGACTTGATGTTGTCTCGACTGAAATGAGAGACGAGAACGTTTTCACAGGGCTTAAACGTTATAGTATTACTAATCAGCAAGCGCAAGAAAACTGGAAACCATGGTTGTGTCTCCCATAAAGGGACAACGAGTATTCCCGTTGCTTTATCTAAAATAATTTTTCTCAAGGTTTTTAATATTACCGAGATAGGTGGAAACGAATAAAAGAAGAACTCTGACCAGTCGATGGTAAATGCGTTTATTGCGAAGGCATCTGGATCTTTATGCCATGAGACGTATTTAAGGCATTTTTTATTTATTCGACTAGCGAATAGATCGACTTGGGGCTGACCAAAGATAGTGGTTAACCTTTGAAACGCAGATTTTGACAGTTCCCACTCGATATCTGGATGGGTGCGCCTCGACTCAGCATCTGCTATTGTGTTATCTTCTGATCGGATATAAGACGCATAAATGAAAATTTTTCGTGATTCACACCATTGCCAGATATCTTTGGTGATTTTTGTAAGATGTGGGAACTGTACTCCTCCCATTCTGTTGACATACGACACTGCTGTGGAATTGTCGATTCTGAGAAGTATTTGGCAATTTGAATAATTTTTGGCAAAAATCTTAACCGCAATGAAGGTGGCGAGCAGTTCAAGGTAATTAATATGTTTTTTGCATTCTTCATTGGACCACTGGCCACTGGCAGTCTCGTCACCGCATGCTGCGCCCCACCCCGTCGTTGAGGCGTCAGAGAATATTTCGATGTCATATCTGTCTTCTAAAATACGATGTACTGAATTTTCTACTGTATTAAGCCACCACAGGAATTCTTTTTGTACATAATTTGGTATATTTATTAACCTTTCGTAGTTATCATCGTTAGCCAAATTTAAATATTTACATCTCTCTAAATCTTTGGTGTAGAGCCAGCCATATTCTACGGCTGGACACGCTGAGACCAGTAGTCCAATGATCTGTGCAAACTGCCTAACTGTACATATTTTGAGATGAATAAATTTTAGTAATTCTTCTTTTATGCGTTTTCTTTTTTCTTGGGGCAACGAGACTTCGAATCTATGAGAGTCAAGGATAAAACCCAGGTATTTACACTTGTTAGATGGTTGAAGATTGCTTTTTTCTTTGTTAATTATAAAGCCTAAAGAGCATAGTAACTGCTTTGTAGTTCTAATATTGTTAAGGCACTCTTGATAAGAATAACCTATCAAATTGATATCATCTAGATATATTGTAGACACGAAGCCGCCAGATCTTAAAAGCTTAACGATTGGTTTCGTTATTTTTGTAAACACGTAGGGGGCTGTGCTCAAGCCGAATGCTAAAACGTTAAACTCATACAATTTATTATTCCATACAAATCTTAAATATTTTCTGCTTTCCGGATGAACTTTGATAAAATGATAAGCATCTTTAATGTCTAGTGTTGCCATATAACAGTTTCGAGACATTAATTTCAAAGTCGTGCGAAAGTCCTCAATCTTGAAATGTGGGGCATCTATAAATTTATTTAATTGTTTCAAGTTGAGTATGAACCTCATTTTACCATTCGGCTTCGGTCGCAAGAAAACATTCGATATGAATTGGTTTCTACATGGTTTACATTCTGATATTGCTCCATATGACTCTAGTTTGTGAATGGCTTCGACTATTAGTACCCTATCAGAGTCAGAGTAATTATGAATCGGCGGTGGACACAATTGAGTGACAGGCTTGGAAAAAATGATTTTGTATCCTTCATCGATCCACGAAAGTATCGTGCGATCGTTTGTGATCAGAGACCAGGCTTTATAGAAATAAGACAATTGACCTGCGTATTTTACCTCGTCTAGTATCGCCTGCGAGCGGACCTCGGCGGCGGCGGCGGCGGCTTGCGCGACGAGTACGTGCGTGCGGCGCGCGGCTCCGGAGTCGCCGGCGGCCGCCGCGCTGGTTGCGCCGGCGTCGTCGGAGTCGCAGGCGTGTATCGCCGCGACGTCGCCGGTTGCCTGCGACCAGCGACTGGGGTTTTCCAGTTTTTTGTCTGCGGCTTGTACTGAGTTTTAAGCTCGGTGCCTGATTTTGTTACAGCTTTAGCCGTCTTCAAGGAGTCGGTCAGGTTTTCACCGAATAAAGACTTGTCGATCTTTGTATCGAGCAAAGGTTCTTTCATTTCTTTTTTAAGCGAGTAAACGGCGAGGTTTCTTCGTGACACGGAGTCATTATATTGGGCATCGCATATGAGTCGAGCAGTGTCCATAAGGCGTTTAATTTGAGCATTATCTTTTTCTTTGGCCTCCAGAGCATGAGAAATCGCTTCTCCTATACAGGATATAGCCGCAGCGATTCGCTTTTGACGAGATTCGATGAGTTTATCACGTTTCACGGTATTCTCATTTAAAGCAACTTTAATTTCTGCGTTTAGGGCCGGTGCTCCGATCAACGTACAATTGCCTGGGATTAGGTATTTGTCACAAAGTTCCTTGCGATTATCTTTGTTTAAGCCGTTGGTAGCGATGTGGTTAAAACGTGCTGCCAGTTCGGGTCGGATATTTTTTCCATATTCTACTGTAGTCGTCGGGTCATCGCCTAGAATTTCTAGGATTTCGTTGTCAAATCCTGATTCTTCCGAATTACCTTCTAACGGCGACACTGCATCATCCTCTAGCTGATTTGATTGCCCTTCTTGTGAAGTAGACGGCGCCGGCGGTGGCGGAGGCGGCGGCGGAGGCGGCGGCGGAGGCGGCGGCGGAGGCGGCGGCGAAGGTGCAGTCGGCGGTGTCGGTGTCGGCGGCCTCGTGAAGTTTTCACGTTGTTGGCCTTCATACGGAAGAAGAATAGAATCTATATCCGTGCTATCTCTCGGTGGGCTCCGAATTACCCCGTCTGAAAATATTTAGACGGACTTTGTGTGAACCCATTTGTGTCATAGGTATACGATACACTTTTATGGGGGGTAGGTAAGTACCATTATGACAGAATTGATCTTCTTATTAAAACATGTTGCAGGTCTCTGACTAGGTATATATTATACGCTCGGATGGTCCCGCAGACGTCCTTTTGCGTTAATTTATCTTTTAGATAATCGGTCAACAGAGGCAATATGTTCGATGGCATACGCTCGGATAGTCCCGCAGACGTCCATGTGCGTTGTCCATTACGTCGAGCAAGCTCGACATTTTTTCATAAATTATTATGAAGGTATTTATGATCTCATGGTAGGTTACGCTCGGATAGCCCCGCAGGCGTCCTTGTGCGTTTACCTTTATAATGAGTCTGAGGTTTAGACGACAAAAATATGCATGTACGTACCGTTTTGTTTTTCAGGGGACTGCAAGGAGTCTTCCGAAGATGACGACATAATCCTTCTGCGATTTTTACATTTCTTTAAAAACTTTTCTATTTTACGCAACTTTTTTGATACACTATTATTATCTTCCTCGTCGTGCTTCCTTTTAGGCATTTCGTCACGATATTTGACCGAAATGGAAATAAAATGTAAAATATTTTAAGCACGTGCGGAGTGATTGACACTGAAATTACGAATGACGAACAGAGCGGGCGACGGCCGTAGGCAGGCTATAAAAAAAAATCACAAATACCCTCAAAGTAAGTGGAGTGATGATAACTGGACCTACTACTACAAGTTACATACCTATTTTATATTAATAAAACAATCTTACAGGTTACTCATCTCGAGAACGAAGCACGAGTATAATAAATATTATGTGTCATGCATGATCGCGAAAGTTTTAAATATTGTTATAAACTTTTTAAGTTCATACGAATTTAGATTTCACCTTAGCTCGGTATGAAATCTGAGAAATACATTTTCCCGTTACGTCGAATAATTCAAATCACATTTTACTAAAAGGATGAACCCTAAAGCAATACACATTGGGGCATTGGGTAAATCTGCTCCAATGAACACCATTCTATTTATTAGCCTTACAATCTTTAGTTTTCAACTTCAATGAGCAACGTCGCCATTATTTTCTCAGAGAGAAATTTTTCGAAATAATAATAGGTTTAGGTACATACTTACTTGAATATATACAGTAATACTTACTTCAATAAACATCATCACCAAGATATTTTATTATCTTCCTTACAGACTTCCAGATAAAAAGATTTTGAGCCTTATTTAATACGATTTACCGTGTCCATCAAACTTTCATCTTGTCGAGTTGATTAGCCAGGCAACCCGATGCATCTATCGATAAATGCGAACGTGAAGCAAAGAAACATTCCTCATTAGGTACCTAAATATACATAACGTCGAAGAGTGAAAACGGATTTAGGTGTTATCTAAAAAGTCTCTATTCCACTAGAACAACGTAAAACTAAAGAACAACGTAAAAACAATATGTTTCGCGGTCAGTTAACAGTTTCCGTGGGCGGACCAGTCAGGTTCATTCATGAATGACCAATGAATGAACCATCACGATTATTATTTCCCAAACTACATGTATTTACATAATGTTACGACTCTTCTAATAGTACGACGCTACTCGATACTTTAAAGGGCATAATGTGCATAATTGATGGAATCTATACACCTACGTAAGTGACAGCCATAAACATGTTACCACTATAAACTTTTGTTTTATCTAAAATCACTTTACTGATAGATCTAATCTAAGAATTAATAGTCTGCAGTCTATTTACTAACCTGTCCTCACAGTTGGTTGTGTCATTATTTTCTGGGTTAGAGTTCGTTTCCATCAAGCACAAACATTTATACAAGGAGCATAAGTGTTTGATAACAGTCCGCGTTTATTATTATTATTTATGTTAAAAAAAGGAATAACATATTTTATCAGTCAACTCCCAAAGTAAAAGCTTGGCTTAGTTTGATATACATGTATTAGTATTTATATGTTGGTGAAGTAAATGTGGCTACTCACCAGATATAAAGTTATCCTTAATACCTAATTGTTGGTGTGTCCATAATAATCACAATTAATTCCTATCCGGCCTCGCTGAGTAGGATATCCAGAACGTAAAAAAAATTACAGAACAATTGACGCAATTGGCGTGTCGTGAAATAATGACTTGAAATCTTCCAGAGGCAGATACAATTATGAAAAAGTAGAATTAGATTAAATTAGTGGCTTCATTGTGGAATTAGATAAAATAGACGCTTCCTTGATTTGTGGTGCTCATTTTTTAATAATAAGAAACGTGTTCTTTTATCATTCAGGGGCTGGCAATTACTTAAAGTAGTTACGAAATATCGTGTGTAACCTATATAACCAAGTTTCGGATAATAATGACACGGATATTATTAATTATTTATTTATTTGACTTGTCTGCGTCTGCCATTTTAAACGTATCTTCTAAGTAAAACAAAAGTAATCGCTGTGAATAATCGTATAAATTATTGAGAAAATTTGACCGATTTTTTTTTTGCTGGTATTAAAAAAACGGAAACAGCTTCACGACTTTGATACCCAGACTCATTTACCCCCAGGTACTAGGTAGGTAGAATTCTACGCACATTTTGACAGGCAAAAGGGTAGAAACAGTAAAAGATACCTTGACACGAGGGATAACTAACCTCAAGCAATGATAAAACAATGCAGAAGTGACAAATATTGTAACTACTTACAACCTATGTAGATATAGCCCTACACGATTTGTAATCTGCGAAAAATCCAACGTTGACATATTATAATCATCAAATTTTGCAATTAATTTATAATTCGAAGTATTAAAACTTCAATGAAGGTTGTATTAATATTTAATTTGAGTTCTGTTACATAAAGAAAACTACGACTACTATTTGGAAACTAAAATCAATAAATTTCAAAAACTTTGTTCCGCGTAAACATCAAAATTCCGAAACCAAATTCATTAAAACAAAGCGGCAGCAGAGCGCTGATTTTCCTCAAATAACAAATTACTATATCATTAAAGTCAGATCATTTCGGAGGCCACCATCAACCGCTCATTTACGAGATATTTGACCTATGAGTAACGCCCACGACCTCATGGGAAGGGCCCTTTACCCCATCAAGCCCCACGCTTAGACAAGCATGTCAATTGCAAAACAGTTGTAGGTGGAAACTTTCTCATAGATAAAGACGAATAAATATATTTATTTGGTTGAAACGGATGTGAGATTGATGGATCAGCGTTGGAGGAAAGGTGAGATAATGTCGTTCTTGATTGAACCACTTCTGCATGTCCGTTAAACTTTATAGTGACCTCAGTGTTTTGACACCTCGAACCCGTCTAAGACACATAAGAGTACCGTTGCGTTGAAAAGGTTAAGTTCTCTGATAACCGCTACTAATTAGCGGGTGATGTTTCAGCTTTCCAACTTGAGAAAGTAATCTGAAGGTAGTTTTATGTACCCAACCTACTCAGCTTCAGCTGCTACAATGTTTAACGTGGCTAAAGGTCGCCCGCTGTTATTTGTCTCGTCGCAATCTGGCTTAATACAATGTTAATCCACTCCGTACACAGGTTTTTCGCTGCTGTAGGAAAAACCTGGCTAAGTGGGGACTACAACTACTAACTAATCAAGGAATTGGGAATTGAAGTGGTCGAAGAAAGTTTAATTAAGAAAAAGAGAAGAAGTTTATATGTATACATATTATATTATATTGAGTTTTGATGATAAATATTATTGGTACTTAGTAATATTGTTTTGTTATATTGTATACAAATAAGATTCCTACCGCAATTGAATATGCCATGACTACATTGCGAATGAATAATTAAGCTCGACTTCGAATGATAAATGAATAGTAAGATGATACCTAAAAGGCGTATTAAAATATTTAAAGGGTCAGCAACGCGAGTGTGACACCTCTGGTGTTACAAACGTCCATAGGCTACGGTGACCGCTTCCCATCAGGTGGGCCGTATGCTTGTTTGCTACCTTGGTAGTATAAAAAAAAAAAAAAAAAAAAAATACCTAATAAGCCTGTCCTTAATAGAACAACTATTGCATGACAAGACTCGACGTAACGGGATTATTTTTTAATCATTTAAGTAAAATTTAAAACTTTTTAAAACAGGAAAACAACTCAACAAGAAATGCGTATGTTTGGTCTGTAGAGGTACATTTTAGAAATAAATTTATTTTTGGAACATTATCGTTATATTTATTTTCATCATCTCAGTATTTGATCAAAATATGTCTATTTATAGCAATCACACTACAATCATGCACAAATTGTAATAACTGACAGAATGAGACCACAACGAGATCAGGTCGGATCGTCCCGTCTCGGCCGTCATGATAGGATAGACCTAGGGTTGATCCTCAGACAAAGGAAACCAATAGGCAGCCAGGCAGGAAGTGACGTATGTAATGTAGACTAGACGTCAAGGCAAGCTCTGCCTTGGAATGGCTATAAGGGTTTCAGCATGCATGAAGACTTTCGCTTTTTCTTTAGGGAATTGGGGCTAGATACAAGGAATCATCTATCGATGATTTCGAAGCATGATTCGAAATTACCTACGACGTATGTTGAACACTTCCACGATGTACCAATTACAGTAAATTGGCCATAGGTTGGTTCATTTTCTTGATCAAATAAAACGAAACTAACCACCTAACCAACCACTATAGGTACGACACCACAATCATTCCCAGAAGATTCTCTTTTAATCTTCTTTAATGATTCAAACCTTCGTCTTTACTGATTTATGTAGGTCTTCAACGGTTTTTAAGTTACTATCCCTAAGTACCTACGCACGAACCTACTGAAGCCACTCTTAAAAAACCTACATTAATCAGTCAGCAAGGACTTAGAGAGGAATATCAATCAATAGATTATATCTAAAATGTCATGATTGCATTTCCGGTCAACACTTTCTTATTTTATGGCATTGGTAACCCTATTCTCGCAAGTGAAACAAAGCAGGCGCGCGCGCAGGTGCGCTAGACATTGCGGCGCGGAGATGCACGATGAATTACGAGTTTGCATCATGTTAGGTACCTACTTAGTTCAGTACATGCCTTAACAAATATACAAAATTGGTAGGTAGGTACGTGGCTGACTGACTGGTAAAAAATGCAAAACGTACAACAGGAGCTCGTTAGGTATGAAGCATGAAATTTGGAGAAAGCTTTAGGGGTACCCTGAGCAAGGTATTCCCGAAATAACACATCCCTGATGCACCCTGCAACAGCAGGTTGAAAGATTCTAAAATAAATTCGTCAAGTGTGAGCCACACCTCTAACCTCTGTCTTTGCGGTTAAAAATCACGAATGATGGATACAAGATTTTGACTACCTATCATGATTTATGAACATGATTTTCACTTAAAATGGGATTTTTTGATTGTTTCCCGATATTAGTAGAGAAAATCAAGTCCCAAAAAGAAAGAAAAATAAAAATTAAACTTGTATCGGACCGGAACCCTGGATAAAATTATTGGAGCAAGTTGCAGGCGTTACACTAGTCTATGTTTAGGAACAACTTGATATTGCAAACTGGCAAATTAGTAAGCAGTTGTGAGGTAAATTGCCCGTGTCTGTTGCTCAATCAGTAGGTATGTTGATTTGATACAAAATAAGGTATAATATAATTTTGTTGAAATATAATAATATTTCAACGCAAAATAGTCAAATAAAATCAACATAACATTTCTAGACGATAGAGGAAACATACAACAAGTATAATTTCCATGTATATACCACAAGTTTTTAACGCTACCATTGCGCATAAAGTGCTTAAATAATCATAAACAGATACGGATATTTGCATTGCTACGATAATTGAATAGAACCACTCAATAGAACGTTAACAATCGAAATGTATCTTTAACAGTGCGCGCCTTCTTATCTTACCACGAGCGTCTTGAATGAACTTGAAATCTTCATAACGATCACGTGGGCTAAATTATATTCGTTCAAAAAACGCTAGTCCCCGTCCCTGACTGAGAAGATGGCTAATAGAGGTACATTCGAGGATTGCTAAATGCGTGTAGGTCTGCATCATTCCGCTATTGTTGTTCTTGGCTGTAATTTTAATAGAAATCTGCGCAGGCTTTTGTATGTTGTGAATAGCCATCCGCTCTGAACCTGAAAAAGTTTTTAAGTGATCTTGCCAAAGGCCAAATAAGAAGAACTTGAGTTCATACTCTTTTGTCTAATAACAAGCACAGATATATCAAAATACAGGATAGGTTAAAGATAAGGTTCGGATCAACTAAGGCTGAACCGGCACTTATAAAAGCAACTTGTAAGAGCAGAAGTATATCTGCATTTAAAAACTATCGCATAGGATAGTTACTTTATAAAACTTAAAACTATGCAATAGCATATTTTTTTATAATTATTAACGCGGGTTAGTAACCGTTTTCTTTTCACGCATTCTAACAAGTCGCATACTGTACGTAAACAACTTAACGGAGCCAAAGTAGGCCGTCGATAATTGAGGGCTGATGGGCTTATGGTGTACAAAAACAATAATCAAACAAACATAGCGCATAAAGTGGATGGAATTCCGGTTGTGTGGTCATTGCTTTTGTTTATTGAAAGTTGTAAAAATATCTAGAAACCAACATAATATAGAAATGATGTTGGTTCCCGTACGCGTATCTACAAAATTTATAATTTGTTTGTTTTAAAAATGATACCTAGTTTTTATCATCAGCATTTCCATTCAGCGTGGCGACGTGGGCAATGCAGCTGGCTTTTATTGAGGTTTCAATAAGATCGTTTGCTACACGGAGAGAAATTTGTGTGTCGAGATTGCAAAATGATATTGTAATATTTTTTTTAATGATTCCGAGTAAAATTTAGTATTTTGAACATAGGTTTCATGATACAAACAATGGTCATGGAGTTATTGGAACAAACCGGTTTTTGTAATTGTTGATTTTGTGATAGTAGCAGTACAATAATACTTTCCAGTAAAAGGTTTTGCGAATCCAAGAATAATTATTGGCTCTCGTCTGACGTCATATCAATTACAAAAAGGTTTTGTTAATACAAGTATGAAGCATGGCTCATGTCTGACGTCATCGCAATCACTAATGTTTTACTTATTTCAACATCCCACGTCTGGTACAATACTTGATGTTATTAAACTGTTTTGTAATTACATACAAGAACGCAATATATTTTCTAGGTACCTAGTACCACAGAATAGAAATAAGTACCTACTACGGTAGTAGCTACCTACTACCGACACTACGTCTACTAGGTACGTTCTACTGTTTATATTGCAAAAAAAAAACGGATTACGCTTTTGTCCTTACATTATACCTACCTATAAAAACCCAGACTGAAAACTTATCTTACTGGGTGTAGCGCCATCTAGGTACCTGGCTTTATAAGTAGGTACCTACCTACCTAGGTACTAAGTACTGAACGTGACAACGTGCCATAGGTACCTACCTACTGCCAGCCCTGGGTACCTATCTAAGTAGGTAGATCATCTATACTTAATAATATTAACTAGGTAGGTAGGTCTAGGTATGTACCTAGTGGTTCGCCTCGAAGTGAGATCTCGTGATAATTCGCTCCAGACTTGCATGTTTCAACTTAGGTATATTTTCGACTTAAATTCTGACTAGATACGTAGATACCTAGGTACTTCCTACTAATTTGGTGGTACTTAAGTATCCTACCTACCTACCTATGTATTTATACTAAGTAAGTAGGTACCTAGGTACTTAGGTACCTATTATATCAGCTGTCTGGTTCCCATAACATTACCAGCTTTGCGTAGTTTGGGGCTAGATAGTGCTGTGTGGAATGTCGGTAATTATTTATTAGCGACCAGAAACTCAATAGATAGAGTCAAATGATCTATCTTTGGCCCACATTTCGGAAACATCAGCTGAATTGATGTTCAAAATAATACGTTAGACGCTTAAAAATACTCATTTGCGTGGCATTGGGTGGCCTTCTTTTAGAAAATACAATTATTTGCTGGTCTGGTCGTTTCTAGGAAAATATCTCTGAAAAATCCATTTAACCACCGGCCAAGCCGCCCCGCCGCGCCGGTTACTTCGCAGTGTTGCCAATGCTACGGCAATCACCGTGTTCTAGGCAGAGATGGGCATTTACCCGGAATGCTTCCAAAAAACAGGTTAGATGTGGTAATATAACCAATAACACACGGGTAAATTCAATTTTCAAAAGTAATCGACTACAATAGGTATAATGAATAATCATCAATCAATTTTAGAAAAAGCATTAATAATACTGGCCTACGCAGACCGGGGACGGCATGGCAAGGGATTTAAATTTCTATAATGAAATTAAATATCGTATGTAAACTAACCAAGCGCGTACCTATGTATGAAATTTTTTGCTAGTAGGTAAGCTAAACCATCAAACGATCCACTATCTTTTGGAACGTTACTGCGTGGCTTACACGCAAACAGTCACTAAAAGTTTTTGATATTCTGGATAATTATTGATATTTGCTTGCCTACTATGAAATGGTTTATGTACATATAAACTATTTTATATTAGGCAAGCAGTTATAAGTTCCAAAATTCGTATTAAACATAGTTAAAACCGATATTTTTGATTTACCGGGAATTTATCCAAATTGGTTTTACCCCGGCGCGGCCGCCCAAACATTTTCATTGGCAACACTGATAACTTCGAACAGAATTGAAACAAACAACGGTCTCGCAGCAGTTCGGAATCTTTGCAAAATTGCTTTTCTAGTGTTCTTTGAGTGTTGTGAGTGATTGTTGTGTAATTTTGGTGGCATATAAACCAACAGTACTTGAGGCATCGAAGAAATACAGACACTGACCCTAAAATAACACACCCAAGTCGCAGCTCAAAATACTTTTTATTCCATGCGTCCATTTCCATTCGCTTGTTAGCCTAGCCATTCCATAAAATTGGATATGGATACGCTAACAAAAGATTTACTAGTGAGTTGGGGTTTGTCTGAGTACATAAGCACATTTAGAGGTAAGTCCAATAATATTATTATCCGGTACCTAGTCATACCCAACAGGTGTATTTGGTCTCTGAAGTCAACTTGTATTGTCTGTAGGTACCTACCTATTGTTGTCTTATTAGGTAGGCATCTACAAAGGACTACTGGGTCTGTATTCAGAATAAAGGCAGAGTTCCATCATTGCAGAGCTGCATGCATGTCGCGACGATGACGACGCGCGCGCCGCCAGCCTAGCCAGAAGCCTATCATCGGTCCCATACATTTTGTATAGCGGTGATTACACTACAAGACCGCGTGGGTTGACGAGGGGTTGACGCATTATACCTATGTTTCTGAGACAGTTGTCGTTGCGACCTGCGACTCAGCAATAATGGAACTGCCAAACGGACGGACCCATTCAAACATTACAAAGTCCTGTGGGGTGACTTTGTGGGTGTAACTTTGTTGCAATTCGTTTCAATTGATTTATATTTGAAGTAACTAAATAGAAAAAAAAAATGTTTTGAAATTTATCAATCGATAGAGTTGCCATCAATCTTTCTAAGGAACTGCATCTAATATGTAACCGCAAAGACATCATATTCAAACAGAAATTGATTGAAACACATTGCAACAAGTTACATAATCACCCCACTGGTCCTATAATGTAAGCGAAGGGAGCTTGGACAATTTTATAATATTTTATGAAAAGGTTCTGATTATGGACATATTATGGACAGACAGACAAAAACAAACAGAGTGAATCTCTAAATTTTATTTTATTAGTTATCCTGGTATCTATTAATACTTGCATGACCGGGCATCCATGTCTGGAATTTTTTTTTCAAAACACTCACAATCTTTGCTAAACTAACTTGTTT
Organism: Plemyria rubiginata; assembly: GCA_963576535.1. Classification (NCBI taxonomy): domain Eukaryota; kingdom Metazoa; phylum Arthropoda; class Insecta; order Lepidoptera; family Geometridae; genus Plemyria; species Plemyria rubiginata. Next base: position 5,541,547 of record OY754908.1, on the reverse strand, counting down.
TTTTTTTAATCTTATATCTATTTACTTACCTCAAGATGGCAGGATTGATGCTGGGACATTAAGGTTGCTTTCGCATGATGAAATTAAACAATTGCTTCCAATTCCGGGTGACCGGGCCAGGTTTCGGGCAAATTTAGAAAACTGGAAACTTGAAGTATTATCTTTAAACGAACCAGAACACCAAACAGAATACAATACTGAAAACCAAGAGGTGTGTTTGTTTTTAATGCCCATTTCTATATGATCTATAAATTACTAACCCGCATGATCATATTAAAGGGTTTAGCCATGTCATGCCAAACCCTTTATTACTCTCAAGTAGGTAATTTGCCTTTTTTTATATAACAGCTGATGGAACAAGCATAATATGGCCCACCTGATGTTAAGTAGTAACCATCGCTTAAAACAGTGTGTTGCCTCGCAGGTCACACACGTTAGGAACATGCTTTACCCTGCTCTGCGTCCATCAACTATAGGCCTACAGATGTTAAACCGGCACCCTTCTAACCGAAACACAGCAACGCTGCTTCACGGCAGAAATAAGCATGGTGGTATAACCTATAAGTAGCTATGGATCTTGACATCGGAACAAATATTTTTTTTATGTAATTACTTCCCCGGACGAGCCCTTCACAAAGAGCTCTACTACTACCTACCTATGTAGGTTCTACTTACCACATTTTTCATAATATTGATTAGCTTGATACCTATTGTTTTCAGGTACATAATCATGCATCTTTTTCTCTGCTTGATGTAAATGAATTGGACACATCTCTTGGCAGTATTGGCAGATTATTAAAGGAGACTACCTACTTTGAGCCTTCCGAAACAGATGGAATATTAACTCCGTTAGTGGGTTCTTGTTCTACACCACATTCAGTGAGGCCAAAAAAAATACAATTGGAAGCTGATGAACAGACATCTCAGCAACAACCAGAAAGTAGTCAACAAATAGTGCAAGGTAATGATGGGACATTTAGGGACAAGGGAAATAATCAACATGCTGTGCAAGATATTGATTACATGCGGCCAGGATATGTAAGTAAAACATTTTTATAAGCTTTTATTTAACTCCCTATGTATGTATTTGTACTTTGAGTATATAAGTTCTCGCAATTAAAGTGCATGCTTCCCATTACCTACCCAACTGTTGAATGTATGCATAAATAAAAAAATATTTATGAGTAACATAATTATACAGGGTGTAATAAGACATCTTCCAAAAACTTAAGGAACGTGTAGGGCTAAGTATAACATCAACCCATAACATTGCATTTGGCTAAAAGCCGAAGCAGTTTGGAGCCAAAAAATATTTTTGTCAGTCAGTGATGTGTTGCAAAGCGCGCTATGCAGGCTATGCATTGCTGTTTTTGGTATTTTTTCGTTTTAAAATGAAATTATTAGCTACTATGTTAAATTAACGATGTATTGTAGATATTGATGATGAAAATCACATGCAGACAAAAAGTGTAGTGTTTTTCGTAATTAGAATCATGGTCTGAATGACCTGTTTCAGTTTTTGGTAATAGTCTTATTACACCCTGTATACCTACCTAATAAATTAACCCATATTGTTTTTATTTGTTTCCAGGTTCTAAGAACTTTGCGCTGTTCACTAGATGGAAGAGCAATATTAGAGCAGGGGCAGAATTTGGGAAAATTGACTGACACTCAAAGAAATTTACTAGTGCGGTTGGTAATCCTTCCCATATTTGAGATAAACCCAAAAGTTATAATAAGTAATACGCAGCTGCTTGGTTGGTCCCTAGAGATCCAGGAAATATTCAAAAAAGAATCACCTGTAGTATATTATGCTCCATATATATCTGCCAATGTGAGAAGCACTGCACGAAATGCTTCGGGTAAACTTCTTCGGTTCATATACAACAGACGTCGCACATTGAGAGAACGAGGAATACTAGAAACTCATTCCCGTTCCACGGTTTCATCAATAGTTTCTGATCCTGCTACTGCAGGAATCACTGATGACATAGGTAAGCTTATTATTTATTTATAGATAAGCAGTTGATATGTCTACACCACTAGTTATTGAGCTTGTTTTTGATAATGCCTTCAGCATTCTTTTAAGGCGCTGACAACCGTCAAGCAACCTTTCGCTCCTTGCGGTATAAATAAACCGACATACATATATTAAATAAATAAATAATGCTGGATCTAATATAATTTAACCTAATAGAATTTAGGAATCTTTAAGTCAAGAGTGAACAGGTGGATTATAGCTAAGCGTGCTCCATCTTAGGCTGCATCCTCACTTTCCATCAGGTGTGATGGCAGCCAAACGCTTAGCTATCAATAATAATAAAAAAATGATTTCGTTGTAGATTCTGATGAAACAATAGCTGAAAAGCTCAACTGGCTACGCAATTCCCTCGAACCATGGCATCTTGTGGAAGATAACTGGAATGCAACTGCTAAATGCAGATTGCGTTCTAATTACTCTGGCAGCGGCAGCGTACAAGAATATTTTAATGAATACCCCGTCTTGAAGCGCCCCACTGGCTTTCAACTACTCCTGAATGATTTTAAGGTGCTGCATGAAGACAAGTCTGACGCCCTATTCACTAATATTGTCCCTCTGCGTGAGAAGATTATTGCATGCGCCAAGGAGAAGTTAAAGACTATTCGCGACAAAGATATTAAACAAACAATTGGCAAATACATATCTATAGCTAACGGTGAGTCTTGCTTATTGATTGAGTGAGTGAATCGAACGTAGATCTTAAAATCGAACGAAATTCGGTATTGTATGTTTGTCTGAGAATAGCATTCGAACCTTTAATACGATCTGAAAGGTGGGCTGATAAGATGTACTTGAATAAGGGGTTACTAAGATATCGGGTTTCTTTTAAAAATAAGTTGTATTGGATATATTGTTTTGAGATACAATAAAAAGTTTTTGTAAATTTTCAGTCTGTAATTATTTTATCTTCCATTTCAGATCCACAGAGTCCTGAGGCGAAAAACAACGTAGCCCTACTGCTATTGCCGTACCTAACCTCAAGCTTACCAATCAAAGAAAAACGAAAAGTGACATGGAAACCGTCCAAATCTGAGGTAAGGGACGGTTTCCTGACACAAATAGCCTCGGACTCCGAACTTGAGACCACCATCGCTAGCAGAAAAATAAAATTAGACAGGTTTGGGAAAACCCTTCAGCCTTTTGTGATTTTTGTGGGGGTAAATGCTGCAAATGTTGTATGCTCTTATGTCGTTGTGGCGGACACGATTTACAAATTTGATACATTACTAACGGCGGTTGATGTATGTTTCAAAATTATACAAGCCACTGGTGCCCGTTATCAAGAGGAAGCGTTAGTCATTTGGATGGTGATACAGAAAGGTCTGTATCACATAAAAACTGAGCATGACAAGGAATTTACGACAGTAAATAGCCTTTTAATAGATTTAGGCATTGATATTTAATCGGTAAAACCCACTGTGTATTTTGTTTACCCAATTTAAAAATTCTTCTAAATCCAGTTCACTATTTCTTATAGCGATGTTCAAGTGTTTCGAGTGCAAGGTTGAATTTGAAACTGTAAAAGATCTGTCATATCATATCCGAACATCATGTTACTTATTCAGAAATAAAACTTCATACAGCTGTGGACAAGATGATTGTTTAAGACATTTTAGTGGTCTGGCTTCTCTTAGGAATCATTTACATAAAAGTCATGCAAGTCGAGTACAGTTTGAATTTGCTAATGCTCCAAGTCCTGTTGGTCAAGAAACTATTAACGAACTTGTAGAACCCAGAAATAGTCCTAAAAATTGTCAAGAAATGATCAACGTGCAATCAGTGCAAAATCCTAATAACTTTCAAGAAAATATTAACATACAATCAAGGGAAATGCCTGATCACTTAAATGCTGTAAGCAACCTTATCAATAACACTGCTTTATTTGTATCATCTCTATACGCTAACCCATTGATCCCTCGTTCAAATGTGCAGGTTGTCATGGAATCTTTGCAAACGTTTTTAGGTGATTCTCTTGAGTGTGCACTTCGTTCACGTTTGGAACCATTATTAAACCAAATAGGTAGTAATAACAATGTATCTACAGAATTTAATGAAATACTATCGATGGTTAAAAACATAGCAAAAGATTTTCAGTCTGAACATATGCGGTTACAATATTTTACTAAATTAGGCACATACATTGCTCCTGAACAATTAGTTGTGGGTCAGCAAATGGAACAAAAACGCACTCCAACAGGCCTCATTTATCTGCCCACTGACTGTACCATGCAAATTATAAGATTACATAAAGTATTGCAAAATTTTTTCTCTGTAGCAGGAGTTCTGCAAGACATGTTAACATATAGAGATTCTCTTATTTTATCATCAGCTTCTGGTGCTATTCATAATTTTACAGAAGGCTCAGTCTGGTCAGAAATATCGCAGCAACATACTGAAAGTAATGAGTTATGCTTGCACTAATACTTTATTACGATGATTTTGAAATTGGTAACCCACTCGGTAGTCATGCTGGTATCCACAAGCTAGGGGGTGTTTATGTTTCGTGTCCATGTTTACCTCCACACTATGTTTCTCAATTAAACCAAATATTTATAATGGCATTATTTCATACTTCAGATAGAGTCATTTTTGGAAACAAGATGATTTTTCATAAAGTAATTGAAGAACTTAACTATCTTAGTAAATCTGGTATAATAGTTAATACTGCGATTTTTAGCGGTGTTATCAAATTCCGAATTGGGGCTATAACTGGGGATAATCTGGGTCTTAATTCGATGCTGGGTTTTGTTGAAAGTTTTTCTGCCAACCACCCCTGCAGAATATGTGTTGCAGATCGACGACAAATTCAAAGTATGTGTACCGAAGACAGTTCTTTGTTACGAAATGAATTTAATTATGAAAGTATGTTAGCACTAGATGATATATATAGAACTGGTATTAAAGAGAAGTGCATTTGGTTTTCACTTGAAAATTTCAACTTATTTAACAATGTAGCTGTAGATTTGCTCCACGATATGCTTGAAGGTTGTTGCAAATATGTCATGTCTTTCATTATAACTTACTATGTAAAGCAAGTGAAATTAATAAGTATTAATACAATCCAACAGCGTATTGCTGCTTTTGATTTCGGTCCGGATTCTAGATCCAAGCCAACCACTGCACTGACGTTTGAAGGTTCTACTTTAAAATTAAGAATGTCAGCATCAGAAATGCTAACATTTGTTCGGTATTTTGGTCTCCTAATTGGATATTATATACCAAGGGAAGACGCAGTTTGGAAATTATATGTTTTATTAAGAATAATACTAGATAGATTATTGGCACACCGAATTTATGAAGACACATGTGAACAGCTTGCAGGTTTAATTTCTGAATTTAATCATTTATATCTTAAATTAAGCAAGGAGCATTTGAAGCCTAAATTTCATTTTCTTGTACATTACCCGACCATGTTAAAGAAATTTGGACCCATTGCTCATCTTTGGACGATGAGGTTCGAAGCCAAACATAGTGTTGCCAAAAAAATTGCACGTTCTTCTGCAAGTAGAATAAACATTTGTAAAACAATATTGATAAAAAACCAACTTCAATTGAATGATTTCTTTTTATTAAATAAAAGCATATCACATGTGCAACTTGGCAATGAACAAAATTTTAATTTGGAAGAACTTAAAAATAAATTTTACACATTTTTCAGTAGTTCTGTATCTCTATTCAATTTGACCCACAAAATACGTTCTGTTTCTTGGGTAAAAGTAAATGGAGTTAAATTTAATAAATCAGCAGTTCTGACTGTGGATTTATCTGAGACAAATTTCTTACCCAACTTTGCTGTTGTTGATGCGATATATATCGATACTAATGATAATATTTTGTTTTCTTGTTTGTCATTAGATACACTTAATTTTGATGAACACTTTTCTGCCTTTGAAGTTATTTCTACAGATTCACCATTGTTCATTACATATGATAAATTGGTAGCTCCGTTTCCAAACACCATTAATATAATGCCAAATTTGACCACATACGTGACTTCTCGATGGTCTCTAGATTAGTTTAAGTTAATAATAAATTGTGCATATTCCGGGTTAAATAAGACGAGTTTGTGAAAATAATATGTATCATTTACCTAGGTAGAATAAAAAGTAATTTTGATGAACACTTTTCTGACTTTGAAGTTATTTTTACAGATTCACTATTGCTCATTAGGTACATATTATATGATAAATTGGTAGCTCCGTTTCCAAACGCTATTAATATTAATATAATGCTCAATTTGACCACATACGTGATTTCTCGATTAGTTTTAAGTTAATAATAAATTGTGCATATTGCGGGTGAAATAAGACGAGTGTGTGAAAATAATAATGTATAATTTACCTATGTAGAATAAAAAATAATTTTGACGAACACTTTTCTGCCTTTGAAGACAGATAAAAAATAATTTTGACAGATTCACCATTGTTCATTACACAATTATGATAAATTGGTAGCTCCCTTTTTAATATAATGCCCAATTTGACCACATAGGTACATGACTTCTTGATGGTTTCTAGATTAGTTAATAATAAATTGTGTATGAGGTGACAACAGTGTGAAAATTAATGTATAATTTCACAAAGAATTTTTATATTGTCCCAAAAGTTATTCGTCGAGTGTGATAAGGATCCGATGGCGCAGTTGGATAGCGCATCCCCGTATCAGGGGAAGGTCGTGGGTTCAAATCCCACTCGGCTCATAACTTTTGAGACAATATAATGTAGAATAAAAAAAATTTTAATTTAATAATAATTTGTGCCATATTTATGTTGAAATAAGACAACTATGTGCAAATAATACGTGCCTAGTGCCTACCTATCAGTTACCTATTATATAGAATAAAAATAAATCACTTGTTTATTAATTAATTCTAGTTTTTATTATTTTTTTATATGACCTACCTCAATACTGGTAGTTCTTTCCTGTGTTAACACGTTGTAACGAGTCAATCAAATGTAATTCCTAGGATTCCTAATATGTGCCTTTTACTTACAGCTTTTTAATATCAGGCAGTGATTTATGTTCCACCTAGTAATTCCTAATGTCAATTTAAATTTTCAGTTGCCTTCGGTTGCCGCTTGAGCCTTATTAAGTTTTAGTGCCAAGTTCACCAAAAACTTAGAGGACAGTCTTGTGTCCAGTGGCACCCTCATCGATTTTATTTTTTTAAAAGGAAAATAAGATGGTTATTATAAATCTAGTCTGCTCATATTGTAGATCAATATCCAATGTATTTTTTAAAGATTCTATGTAGTGCTTTGTACTTTTTAGTTTCATCAGGTGTCGCTAAAAGTGGCCACTTTTTTCAATAGCATACATAGTTGTTCAAAAAATACTTTGCCTATTGATCTACAATATGAGCCGAGTATATTTTTAATTAGCATCTTATTTTTCCTTTATATAATTAAAAGCGATGAGGGTGCCACTGGACAAAAGACCTCAGCCTTAGTAACGCTCTAGGCAACTTAAGGCTCCGGTGACAGCGGCTCGAAATTTCGAAGTGCGATTGGCTATTATTTCATTTTATTTCATTTCGGGGAGGTTGTTTGAAAAAAAAACTCTAAAGAAACACGCATAAATACTGTTCGAACACAAATAATACAATAATATAAGGGAAACATGCCCGAATCAGAAATCATTTTGGTATTAGTATGTTTGGTCTTACGTTTACCTAATACCAAAATGATTTCTGACTTAAGCACATTTCCCTTATATTATTGTATTATTTGTGTTCGAACAGTATTTATGCGTGTTTCTTTAGAGTTATTATTTCAAACAACCTTCCCGAAATGAAATAAAATGAAATAATAGCCAATCGCACCTCGAAATTGCGAGCCGCTGTCACCGGACCCTTAAAGCAAAATCAAATTGACAGCTAGGAAATACTAAAAGCGGTACAGAAGTTACTGCAGAAATTACAAAACTATTAGTAGAAATCACAGACAAAATACTAGGAATTACACACAAAAATAGAAAACACAGGAAGGCATTACACTAGGCTTGCAGAAATAACAAAAGTACTATTAGAAATCAGAGAAAAATATACTAGGAATCACAGAAGTCTTTCAGAAATTACAAAACAATTAGTAAAAACACAGGATAGCATTGCACTAGGCTTGCAGAGATTACAAAACTATTACTAGAAATCATTGAAATAAATACTAGGAAGCACAACTGTCTCTGCTGTAATTACAAAACGATTAGTAAATACACAGGTAGCCATTACACTAGGCTTGCAGAAATTACATAACTATTACTAGAAATCATTGAAATAAATACTAGGAAGCACAACTGTCTCTGCTGTAATTACAAAACGATTAGTAAAATCTTTACACCTAGAGACCTAGTGACTTGCAGTGATTACAAAAGTATTTGTAAAAGTCCGTGGCGTTAATACACTACGTACTTGATATTACAAAAACCACTTTACTCGTTGTTACTTGGTTGTTTGCTATTTATACTAAGTGCAACTACAAAAGTCTCATTGTTGGTGGTATGAAACGGTTTGTCATCTTAGGATTAACAAGTATTTTGGTTGATATTAATGGGGTTTTAGTATTTATTTCTCTCCGTGTAGATCCTCAGCAGATAGCTCGACGGTTTTATGATTGTTTGTGATTAGAGTTTGTGATTAGAGCAGTTATATAGGTAATACAAATAATAAAAAGGGGGAAAAATATTGTCTAAATAAATAAAGTTGGTAGTAGTAGTAAGTTAAGTATTGTATAGCAGTACCTATCGGCATATAGGCAAATGCATAGAGAACGACTTCGTAGGTGAGTGAGTAAAAGGTATTATTATGCAACACTATTTTTAAAATGTCAAACAATAGACGAAATCAAAAGTCGGCATCGAGGTTATCGTCCAATCGGGCACGTGCTTGCAGTCACCTAGACAGGGTGGCGACGACTGCGCCCACGCACAATCGCTTTACGTCTATTATTTATTAGTGTTGCCCGTCAATGGCGTGTAAAAAATAAATAATGGCCGCGATGAAAGATACGGAAAACGAATTTTGAACACATCTTCATAAGTTGTTGTCGTAACTTCACATAACTTAAAAGAAGGTATCATTTCAAGCGGGCGATTCCCACAGAGATACACTTATCGATGGATTGGAGACCCTATTGAGGTTTAATAAGTTTTGAAGGGATCAGAAACTTTTGAACATATGAAAATAATAATCATTTATTTGGTACCTAAGCATATTATTACGTCATGGCACAAATTTAATGACAGGGTTCAACCTAAACCACAAACAATAAAAACTCAATTAATAGGTAGGTAATGTGTGTACCTATGACAAATAACAATCCTAAGTTTTTGGAAAATAACATTGCAAAGGCTCAACCAACGCTGCAACACGTATTAAAAACAAGTTTTCAAGTAACAAAAAGGTAGATGATGTGCAGGCACGAAAACTACACCTAAGTAAAAACATTTTTACTAGCATTCGTACTACACAAAACAATTTTTAAGTTGGTAGGTAAGCATGTTTGGATCAAAATGATACCTATTTTTGCTAAATCTTTGCCTATTGTTATTCTCCAAAACTTTGCCGTTTGCGAGTTTTTTAGAACTATGTAGGTCACTGATCTGTAATACAAGTACCCAATAGAGATCAGTGATGTAGGTAGGTACAAACAGTTAATGATTGATCTTTAGATAAGTTGTTTGACGAAATAATTGGCTCCTTCTAAGTGCAATCAGCGATAAAATTAGGATAAAACTCGATCACCATAGTTACCTGCCTAGGTATACTTTTTTCTAAAATCCCATACAAATATATATAGGTAAAGTAGTAAAAAGTAGGTAGTAAAAATAAATCGGTACAGTATATTTGCGGAAGTTTTACACAACGTCTTTACTTTCTTCTTTCTTTACGAAATTACGCCTAAAAGACTGGATTACTTAAATGTGTTGTTTTGATGACCTAGGCGTGCAGTGTTTTGACCCCGAGCAGATTGCTGATGCTTAATTATTATTACATAATTTCAATAGCAAGTAGGAAGGTAATAACTTAAGACGAAGACAAGAGCTAATGTGACTCTTGCTCGCACGTTTTGACTTGTTAAAAGATATAAAATCACTAAACCCGTTTTCGAACAATCGCAAGCAACTATTTTGTGTGCAATCACATTGCGCACAGTTTAGTAAAAAAATAATTTTCATCGATACAAGTTTTCCTACTTAAAAGTTTGCTTTTCTAGTTTTCGTACTCAAGCAAACTTTTGAGTAGAAAAACTTGCATCAATTAAAATGAAATTTTTACCAAACTATGCGCAATGTGATTGCACACAAAATGGTTGTTTGCGATTTTTCAAAATTGGAATTTGTGATTTTATATCTTTCAAAATGTCGAATCGTGCGAGCGAGAGAAATGTTAGGTGTTGTCAACGCCTTAAACCTATCTTGGTACCTATAATACTAAAGTAAGAACTAATAAGCGAGCAATAAATCAGGCTGAGGCAGAGAGATAAGAAAACCGGTGGACTAGTGGGTGGGAGTGACTTCGCCTGGTAATCGGAACATAGGTAGTGGGCTCCAATCCGGCCGTGCACCAATAGAATGTTCCCTTCGAAAAAAGTACGTGCTGTTTATATTGGGCAGAAAACTGCTCGAGCATTTTTCAGTTAAATATAAACCGTTTTTAACTGAAATAGAGTTAAATACGCGAAAAATGATTTTGCATCTGAGCAGCTCAACTAACAGCGTCATCTAGCTAGATAGTTAAAGTTGTGTAGATCACGAATGAACAACTAAAGTTCAAAGGGAACGGAACTTGGTACTTGGTGAGCGGACTGGTTTCCGCAACTAGGCCGCTGGTAGGCCCTCCTCGCGTCACAAAAAAGGAACGCAAAGAAAGAAAGCAAAAGGTAGGAAAAGGTTTTATGAATTGAAATAAGCCAGTAGGTAGATACTTCACTGACTGCACCAACCTAAATGTAAGTTCTTGTTTATTACAGGGTTATAGTACCAAACTCATGAAGTAACATCACTGACTGCACCAACCTAAATGTAAGTTCTTGTTTATTACAGGGTTATAGTACGATACTCATGAAGTAACATCACTGACTGCACCAACCTAAATGTAAGTTCTTGTTTATTACAGGGTTATAGTACGATACTCATGAAGTGACATCACTGACTGCACCAACCTAAATGTAAGTTCTTGTTTATTACAGGGTTATAGTACGATACTCATGAAGTAACATCACTGACTGCACCAACCTAAATGTAAGTTCTTGTTTATTACAGGGTTATAGTACGATACTCATGAAGTAACATCACTGACTGCACCAACCTAAATGTAAGTTCTTGTTTATTACAGGGTTATAGTACCATACTCATGAAGTGACATCACTGACTGCACCAACCTAAATGTAAGTTCTTGTTTATTACAGGGTTATAGTACCATACTCATGAAGTAAAAAGTAACATCACTGACTGCACCAACCTAAATGTAAGTTCTTGTTTATTACAGGGTTATAGTACGATACTCATGAAGTAATTTAGATCTTATCTATGTTAATACTCGTACTATCTGTCACTGATATCAGCCAAGCTCCAGCCATCTGTTCTATCTAAGAGCATAAATCACTATTTAAGTATTTCCTAATTCTGATACAATTGCACTCAAACGACGGATCGGCTGTTTAGATAAAATCAGGCCAATTAATTCAGTATTTAACAAGCTTTTTATCGCTCTGTCATAATTGCGCCATAACTGTCTGGGAAATAAATAGTAATATGAATAATGTGATAGATAACGAAGGTTCAGACAGAGCTTGTGACTTGTGAACGCATGTTTACTGCTTTTACACTGGAAGGAATTGCTGGTGTTTGAACACCGAATATTCCTTTAAGTGGATTGGATTCAGACTGACTGCTAGCTTCCACTGGCAGAAAGAGATACCCGAGCAATCACTCCCACACATCTCGACTTTCATCTTTGGACGGAAGAAGCAATAAACTGATTAGGCTCTATCACTGGTCTACGCTGCTAGTGATAAAGTTAATAGGTGTGCCCTGCACCTACACAAGGAAGGAAAAGCAAGAGACCAAATGTATAAATTTACACGACTAATAGAATCTTCAAACTAAGAACATTATACGTGAATCGTGAATTCCGCGTGACTTCGCTCACGTGAAGCTATTGTTGGTTGAATACAAGCTATATCTCATAAAGTAAGTAAAAAGGGATTTGTCTTGGTGGTAGGGACCAAGACGAATCTCTTAAAATTTCAGCGGTTTAAAGTATACGCGCTCTCGTCAGGACAAATATTGTCATTCGTATACCATGGTCGCTTCGCAAGAACCGATCCTGATTCAAAGCTGCATCTTTGCACAGTTTATTGTCCTATTTGAATATGCGTCGGGTTTCTCGCCGGGAATCCAGGAAGGTACGCTGAATGCACTAAACTAAATCAACGACTGCGTCGAGCGTCTAGCACATCAATTTACTTTTGGATGTGACGCGAGCGCGCCTAGACGTGACAAATCCCGACAAATCGCATTCGTCTTGACCGGATAAGATAGATCGGCCAATCGGTCTCCCCAAATACCGGCAAGGACACTTCCATCTGCTTTATTTGTGTGACGTGTGCGAGATGCGATGAAATAGCCGACGTCCGGCGACCCACGTGCGCCCACGTCCCTAACTAGACATTCTATTTAGAACAAATCTTAGAAGATGCTGTACTGCAGTTGAGATTGTCAGCAATTGCAGCGTTGGTATTGATTTATGGGCTCCGTCCACATCCAGGCGATGCAGCAGCTGTGATAAAGCTCTATGTTATTCAATATTTAATGTGAAATATATTTATGATCCGGAAGCCATTGCTAAAGGAGCAAGTTATTTAAATTACTTAAGTTTTAATAAAGTTATGGAACACGTTCTCGCGAAGCTATTTCTATACAAACTTTGACTTTGATACCTACCCCTAACGATTACCTTGGAGAGCGAATTCTAAACAAACGATTGTTAGAAAGCGCTCAGAGTGCCTGATGCGCCTGCCAAATTTCAAATTAATAGTTTGGAAGATTTCGTTTCTAGACTTATTGTTCAATTTATGTATTTTTTTATATATGTATGTATGTTTGTTTATGGGTGAATCAACTTTTAAGACACTCCTTTGACAACATTATGAACAACTAAAAATAAAAAATACATCATCGAAATATTATGAAAATATACTGTTAACATTTGCACAAGTTTATCTATTTTTAGGTTTTGCAGTGGGGCACGACATCTAAGCTAATATTAACGAGTTTTTTTAGAAAAAGTGACGAGGGTGCCTCATAAATAATAATAATAATAATAATAATATATTTTTATTTCAGGCATAAAAAGAAACCCATAAATTACAAAGAAAAAACTAAATAAAATAATATACTAAGAGGGACAATAGTTACCTACTTACTTGCGGTTTCCACCCTGGTGCATCGAGAGCCAAAACCTGTATATAGGGCTGTACAGATTATCAGCCATACATTGTAGTATTCCATTTTTCGAATTCCTAAGACCACTCCAGAAGGAAGCTATTCGCGAGCGAATGATGGCGAAGAAATCCGGAACCCGTGCATCAGCGAACATGCTTGACGCGCTACAAAATCGAGGCTTTTTCATAAGGATGCGATAGGCGTCATTATATTGCACCCTTATGGTACTAAACGATTTTCTTTTGTACTTAAACCAGAGTTGGCAGGTATACATGCCTAGGCAGTACGCTTTAAATAAATTAATTTTCACATCGTCGCTGCATCTGGAAAATCTTCTCGCAAGCATGTTACACCTGATGGACAAGTTCCGTCTTTCTCGCTCAATATCTTGATCATCGTTTAGGTCTTCGGTGATGATATGTCCAAGATATTTGAACTGTTTAACAGCCTTTACCACTGAACCGTTTAGATAAACATTAGGTACCCTCTCCGGACCCCTCCCAGCTCTGAACACAAGCATCTCGGTCTTCATAACATTGTATTTCAGACCGTGAGCATTGGCATATGCTTCGCAAATAGCCATGAGTTTCCTAAGCCCATTAATCGAGGGGCTGAGAAGCACCATGTCGTCGGCATAGCTCAAATTGTTGACACATACGTCACCAATATGGCATCCGGTCCTGGCACTTCTCAACTCCTCGATTAACCCATTAACATATACGTTGAAAAGGTCCGGAGAGGTCAACCCACCTTGGCGTACCCCGCATTCCAGCTTATAGTCGCTGGATGTCGTGTCGCCCCATCTTACAGCGTTGGTTTGGTTTCCGTACCAGTACCTCAGTAGCTCAACAATTTCTATCGGTACTTCTGAGTCGAGCAATTTGTTCCAGAGAATTTCATAATTCACTAGATCAAATGCCCGACTCAGGTCCAGGAAGCACGCATACACCGAAGTGTCGCGAGTCACGTAATAATTAACAGTATATTTCAGACTGAATATTGCTGCGTCTGTTGAGAGACCAGGACGGAAACCAAACTGTGCATCATCAATTCTTACATTGTTCAGCAGCAAAGGCTGCAGCAGTCGCTCAAAAACTTTGCCTATTATTGTCCCTAATGAAATGGGCCGGTAATTTGCCGCACTACCCAAATCTCCGGTCTTATTCTTGACAACTGGTACAATGACGGCTTTCATCATATCATCTGGCATGTATGAATACTTAACACACAAATTAAATAATTTACACAGTATAGTAAAGATGTCCTCACCGGCGCATAAAATATGTTCTATACTTAACCTGTCATGACCGGGTGATTTGCCTTTTTTCATATTATATACAGCCCTAGATACATGCTTTGGCTCAAAGTAAATGTTATTTGGTATGTCTCTCGCAGGAATGTCTTTCATGCACCCTGTTACCGGTTCTGGCTGTATTTTAAAACGTTTCGCAAATAAATCAGCAATATCTTTCGGGTCCTGCAAGCCTTCAACCGACACTGGTAAACTTCTATTTTTATAATTTAATTTTTTTGTCGATTCCCAAAATTTAACAAAATTTTTATTACGTGTGTGAGTAGCCAAAATATCTATTTTAATATTTTCTACGTTTGTTTGACACCATTTTATTTTATTCTTAAATACTTTGCGGGATTCCCGCATATCTTCATACAGTCTTCCCGATGAAGGTCTACCAGCGAGGACCCAAAGCTTAAAGTTCATGCGAGCTATTTCATGACATTCTTTTACATGAAAGTTCCACCCTACTATTTGCTTATGTTTCTTACGTGGACCAGAGCGTAAATCGGCACTAATTACAGCTGCTTCTTGCAGTATATTCACTAGGTTCAGGTACAATTCATTAATAAAAATACAGTGTTCATTTCTAAATTCACAAAAAATATCACAGTTATTACATTTTACTTCAGTCTTTAAACTATTAAAATGCTCATTACAATACTTAAAATAAGATTTCATTTGACTAGAATTTCGAACGCCCCACACTATTCCATCCGATTTTACGTGACTAGATATTTTTGCACTTTTGCATACCACACCTAAGTCGCACTTTATACATAACGGGTAATGATCGGACCACATGACATCGTACATAACGTCAATAGATTTCACAGAATCTTTTGCAGCTATAGTCGTCAGACAGTGGTCCAACCACCTGCAGGTTCCGTGCGCTTCACTGACAAATGTGTACGTATTCGGCCCTAGCATGTTCATGTCGGCGCATACCCACGATTGCTCCACACAAAAGTCACTTAACTCGTTACCAAATATAGTACCGGGGTGCGCATTAAAGTCACCTAGAATGTATCAATATGTATAAATATAAATATCTATTGCAACGCTGTAGAGCGACAATAAACCTACGCGCACCAGCTGAGAACTTAATTTAGGCTGAGGGGGCGGTAAAGCTAGGTAGAGATTTTTTGATCATACCAACTAAATATTAGACAATAATCGCCTTAGATGACACCAAGGTAGGCGTCATCTCTTGATAACGGTCATGAATTTTTATCGGTAACTCTGTAGAACTGATGTTTTGATCAAAGTTTGGGACAAAAGTTTGGATGCACGAAAAATATAAAATATTTGTCAAACTTTTATAAATGTTAACTTTAAACGTAAGTTTATCTTTTTCTGAATCATAATATTGGGTAAAAAGGCTGTGCATTCATACCTTTTTTTCAAAATACGTCCTAAATTGTATCGTCATCTAGGCCTGGGGACACATGGTTTTTGTATGGATAGTGCTTATGTTCTGCTGAGTTACCATAATAAAGTCAAAAATTTTCCTATTAACTATAAAATACTATGAAACTAGCATGTTAGGAAAGGATCTAAGTTTACGTTAACATCAAAACAAACATATTTTATAAGGAAATTAGGATTTTTATGGTCTTTGCATGACAGGGACACAAAAGGAGTGCCTTAAAAGTTGATTCACCCACATATGTATACGATGTAGGTATATTTTATAGTAAATACATAACATAAAGTAAGCTATTTAAAAATCCCAACAATTTTGTTAAGTCCGCTTACATGAAAGTCTTCGGCGACAGATCTATCAAAGTCCGGCTCGATGTGGGCTATTAAAAGTAATCTTTAACTTTATAGAACCATACCAACTTTATAGAACTATCTAGTCGTAAGACAGGAATAAAATGCCAGTCTACGAGAACATTTAAATATTACAACGCAGATATAAAGTAGTTTTAGATTACATTAAAACTGTCAACGTCTTTATGATGCTATAACTGAGAGAGACTAATTTCGCAGCTATAAAATGTACCAATACTCTTATAAATATACCTAGTACGTAATTGTTCACTCATATTACTATATGAAAGGTTAAGATCAAATGAAAACAAAATCACGACTAGGTATCAACCCAATTCATCAGCACATTCAGCACTAAAACAACACTGGACGAAGTTTCTTAATTTGTTTCGTTTCCTTTATTTTATTACTGAATTCCTACATAATATACGAGTATGTGTGCTGTAGATATAAGTGTAAGTACATATATTTTATTTCCTCTTCTTTTATTTTAAAGTTACCCGAAGCAGTCAGCATTTGGTTGGTACGTTAGACAAATCCCCAAGATCCAAGTTACATCAATGTAACTACAATGTAACTAGGTGGAACGGACGTACTTTTCACAATATCTTTCAACTTTCTAGAACATGACAATGTTTTATTATGTTGAAAGATAAGACTGGTAGACTGGATTACATTGTAATCTAGCCAGTCTACCAGTCTCATCCTCTCCCAATTTTTCCCTGTGTGGGTAATCCTACTAATATCCTACTAATATTATAAACGTGAAAGTTTGTAAGTATGGATGGATGGACGGACGGATGATTGTTACTCTTTCACGTCGGAACGGCTGAACGGATCTGGATTTAAACTTGGCAGAGATACATTATAGTCTGGAATAACACATAGGCTACTTTTTATCCCATGGGAATACCGGGATTTAAATCTGCGCGGGTGAAACCGCGGGGCGCAACTAGTAACCTATAAGCGTCCTATCGTTGGCACCATACAATAAAAATATATCTAGGTAGGTACACAGTTTTGCACAGCTACAAATAAGGTTAAAGTAATTATATTACATAACAACAATATATACCAAAGTAAAAATAATTACTAGTGGCTCTGGGAGCTGTAGACCTCGCGAGCATACTAAAAGTGAGCTATTTGAGGAATGTAATGTGCAAGTGCATTTTCCGTTTTGTGATTTTTTTGATCTTTTTGATTTTTTTTGCATCATCTTGTGTAGAATGAGGTCCTTTGTGTTTCTCTCAAATTTGATTGAAAACCATCGATTGTTTGATGAGCTATCCTGTTCATCATGCTGAAGATCCTTATCAGATCTTCGCCAAACTTTTATGAGACCAACTTATAGTTACTACCTTTCAAATAAAAAAAGAATAATCGAAATCGGATCTCATTTGGTGGAGATATCCAGTATATCAAATAGCCCCCTTTTTGCCTTTTTTTTGGGGGAAGTACCCCTCCAATCAAAAATCCCCGACGACAAAAAAAATCTAATAAGTCATATAACCTGTGTACCAAGTTTCGTCCAGATCGGTTGAAAAATGCGACCTGTAGAGGAGAACAGACAGACAGATAGACATCGGGACAAACGCATTTTTGTCCAATGTGGAAACTGAGACGCTTCGCTCGCTTCGCTCGCTCGGTCAAAAACATACATTATGAACGAACGAATTCCGTTTTTTTACTGTAATTACAAGTAGAAACCGATTTCGATCGAAAAGGTTGGCAATGTTATACCACTTTAGGTGGTTCATACATTTGTATTTATCATTTTGATGAAAATAAAACCGATCGAAGGTACCTAATCAACAGGAATCCCATTTATTGCATAATCTTTAAAACATTCGCGGACGTTATTATTGTAGGAGCTAAACGCATTCTCAGGTGCACGTGTATCGTGTTACGAATTGGTAGAGCAGTAGCCGTGCCATTTCACATGTACACTATTTTTCAGGACTGTTTTTTTACGGCACGGTGTATTGCTACTGATTGCTACAAAATTGAAAGTAGGTAACTTATTTATGGAATCGACTTATTCGCCGTACCTTCTCGGTTTATGTTTTGTTTTTCAAGAAATTCTAACAAAACGTTAATTTTCATTTTATTTATTTATTTCATTGCAATTTCTGTAAACAGAGTGTTAGTGGTAGTTTAGTAGTACCTAGTTAAACGGCATACCTCTAACGATTGGCGTCCACTAACATCTAAATATTGTCGGCATTAGTCCTGCCTGTGAAAAGGCTCCAAGGTATGCATCATATAGGTAATGTAGTATTTGTACTGCAAAAACGCAATGACTCGACACCGAGTCAGGAGAAATAGAAAACCTATTTTGACTAGTTAGATGCGTTCTACAAGTTAGGGGCAAGAATAATGCATAAACGTACAAATCGTAAGGAACCGAGTTAATTTATTATACGCTTATGCGTAGCAGTTTATTCCACAGAACGGCACGTAAGTACCAACACAGTAAAATGCTTGTTACGCCGATGCGAGGACACCGCAGGCCCCATGGCTTGCCTACGCGTCCTAATAACTCTGTCAGTGGCTATGGGCCTGCAATCTTTTGCATATACATATAGTCAGGATATAATAGTATATAGTATAGTATGTTTATGTAGGTTATAAGTAGCTACCTAAAAATAGATTATATACTTTTAATAAACTTCTAGCAGACTCCCCCCCCCTCTCTTTTTATGTTCAGTCCTGTCCATCCTGGCCGCCCATTGAATTGTTACAATTTTTAGTTTTTAAGTTATAATATTACCTTCATTTTGTTGTGATAATCAATAAATCTATCTATCTATAGTCACATGTAAACTCACCAGTTCTATATCCAGCGTTGGACAGGTAAGTGGCAAAGGTTTTGCTTTCGTGCTTCGCCTGCCACATCGGGGACGAGCAATTGTCGTTATTCGTGTACACATTGTGGTTATGCACATACGTTCCGGTAAGTAAGGAACTCCTGGGAGCAAAGAAACACTGAATAATAAAAATGTATAAAACAAATACAACAAGTCCTAAAACATCGCTTCTGAGTGAAAAGTTTTGTTAGTACTAGAAGGGCTCGTCCCAGGAAGTACTATCACTATGCCTATATTTCTGCCACCAAGTAGTGTTGTTGTGTTTTGGTTTGAAGAGTGTGGGATGTTTGTTGGTGATATTAAAGATACATAAGGCAACATCTTTCATGCCCTTAGTTGATGGCAGTTCATCGTGAGGCACGTTCATATCGTGCGTGACTTGTGAAGTGACGCTTTGTCTTTCTTTGGTTTTTGTCACCTGGTGGGTCATAATATTATGGTTATGTGAATATTTCATATAGATATCAACTGACCTTGATGGACAGCACATAGGCGTCGTGGTATAGGCGTGCCGGAACTCAGCACCAGCACTCCTTATAGCCTTCATGGTTCGTGGCATAAAGTTCAAACTGCCCAACTCCACATCTTGATCATCCGTCAATATCAAAATAATATTTGGCTTTCTTTCCCTCGGCTGAGGAAACGGAATATAGCCGTTGTTTCTCTCTGAGTTTTGCCATTTATTCGGCATCTTCAGCTTAGACCGGGTGGAGTTTTCGTTCACGGGTACTGGGTGGGATTTTTCTGCGGGCTTGCTCTGATTGATCAATTTCTTTACAGAGTACTTTTCAAAGCTTTTGTTCAAGTGCTTATCGTTCTTACGAGCCTTCTCCTCCTTTTTGGGACCAAATGGTTCTATTGATCGATTTGCGTTATCTTCCAAGGAGTAGCTGTCTGAACCTTTCCGTCTATCTCTTCTTATTTCATGTTCCCAAGTCCTCCGCCTCTCTGCACGGTATCTAGAACTGTTTTTGTGTCTCAGGTTTCTTCTCTCGGGAAGGTCAGTAAGTGTTCCATTGAACGTGGTTCTGTTGCGGTTGTTCTCTTTGTTCCTCAGTTCCCTTGATCTTGAAGCGTCCTCTTCCTCAAAGGAGGTTCTCTTTGCTGATATTAGTATGCAGTTCCACGTCAGTAGGATCGATATCAACTTTAAATTCATATTGCCTTTTATGATCTTACGAAATGTACCTATATACTTATCGTTATCACTATTCAAATTCTAAGAAGAGGGAAGTGTTCTAGTTATGTTGTCAATGACTGCAGCTGCCGGCACGGACTTATTGTGCAGTGGTGTGCCATCTTGCCACAGCTGCAACAAAGAAAAATCTCATGAAATAAAAGTTTAGTTGTCGCTTTGGTAATGTCATGGTTTTGCCTAGCTAGATGTACGAGGACCGCCTACTCCTTGTTTACTTTTCATATTAAAATATGTTTCGTTTCGGCCCGCAGCGGCATTTAATAGCATTCGACCGGAGCATCAATCGCGAATTGCTTTTAACAGAATTGCTCCGATATTGGTTGGGGCTAGCCTTTAAATAAACTGCGCAATTCACCACAAGGGGTGTTGGATTTATACTAGCCGTTTAAATTGATTATTTGGGAGATTAGTGGTTCAACACTGTACAAATGGAGCGCTTGGAACCAATTTCGCGAAATTGCAGTGTTAGTTTTGAATGATATTGCGCACTATATTGTTCGGTTTGATAGCCTTCTTGAAGCAGTTGTGTGAAAAGTGGGTGCTATAGCTAACACCATCCGTTATTGGTGTTGTGCTTGCTTCACCACCATGTTTTTGTATCAATAATGCTTCGTGTAGAAACCATCTCCTACTTTTTTAAAACATGCTGCATCTTCTGACTAAAAATAAACTAATTCTGTAAAAGATACTTGCGTACGTAAGTATTCGGTGAAAGTAGGTGGTCAAAACTATTACTAACAACTCTCCCATGCTCTAGAATCTAACTTGAAATATGGACTAGTTAAACGATTTATTGCAAAACATGTTCGTCTATATTTGGTACCTAATGTTCTGTAAACGACACTCTGTGGCTGTGGTGGATCTTGATTTATGTGCTGGAAGTGCACCCTAGTACCTAATTGATGAGAGGGATGTGCGATCATGACGTCAGACCGATTCTATTTCACACAATATATAGTTTCAATTGGTTTTTAAGGTCCGATTTCTGAATTTGGTCAAAGAAAATTATCGTTGATAAATGATAAATTAGTAATTTTACAGAATCACATTTTGATTAAAGTTACTTGACAAGTTACTCAACATTACAAGAAATATAAAATACAAAAACGTTCATAAAACATTAGAGGTAGGTACCTAAAGTTAGCCATAAGTGCAAAAACAACATAGCATCACATACATTATGAGTATGAGCATAGAATAAACAATAGTAGGTTCATACGTGACTAAAGTGGCCAAACAATAGCACTTTCAATAAATCGTAGCATACGAATAACAAACAAGGCCGCCTGTTCGAGTGAGCTGAGCATAGGTAAATCAAACTGAAGTTTCTGAAGTACGAAATCAGAAGGGTTTCCTAAAAGGCAGCAATGTCACCTGACTACCATAAATAGGACTTCTTTGCACCATCGGTATAACCTGTCATTTTTAACATAATTTTCACGACAAATTAAAGCTGTTTTCTGTCATTTTACATAGCAACATGGCATTTTCATATTAATTGTTTTTCTAGTGTTATTTTGAGTTTTGTTGTGTAATTTCGGTGTTATTTTAACCAACATTACTTGAGGCCTTAGCGCAAAGTGTGAGCATTTGGAATGAAAGTTTATTATGTGATAGCGTGATTAGACCGAAAATGTATCGAATGTTTTGAAGAAAACCGACACCATTTTCTTCAAAACAAATGACAAAGTCGAGTCAGACTTTGGATTGACGTGACTAGAAACTTATCTCCAAAGAGTGTATAATCTCTGAATCACTTGACACTGGCAAGATTGGTCTATAGACAGAAGCCATAAAAAGAAGAAAGAAAGCTGCTAATCATGATGATAACCGAGCTGTCAAACAATGGAAATGACGTTTACGCTAATTCTGTTTAGGAGTTGCACCCAAGGAATTTGAATACCTCTAATCTTTAGTTGCACCATCCAACGTAAACGTCATATTTTTGCTAAGATTTGACGTTCACTTTAGGAAGATGGTGCAACTAACCCTTAGTTTGGTAAACGTGTAAACTACACTACGGAAGTAGGCTTTAATTAACTTGGCTGAACATTACTTGCGCTCCCGTACATCGTTGGCCTAACAATAATTCTGGACGAGCATGTTCTGTTTATATGGTGAGAGCACGAAGCTTTCTTGTTACAGAACCGCTGCTAGGATAAATTGAGTTTTGTTTTAGTTCTGAGGGCGGTTGCCTAAAACGGATTATATTATGTCTACAAACTATGTAAATCTTTACTCTGATTTGTATGAAATATATAATATACTTAAGGTGTTGACAACACATAATATTCCTCTCGCTCGCACGATTCGACATTTTGAAAGATATAAAATTACTAAATAAAATTGTGAAAAATCGCAAACAACCATTTTGTGTGCAATCACATTGCACACAGTTTAGTAAAAATTTGATTTTGATTGATGCAGGTTTTCCTACTCAAAAGTTTGCTTATGTACGAAAACTAGAAAAGCAAACTTTGAAGTAGGAAAACTTGTAGGTATCGATCAAAATGAATTTTTTACTAAACTGTGCGCAATAAGATTGCACTTAAAATGGTTGTTTGCGATTTTTCAAAAATGTGTTTTGTGATTTTATATCCTTCAACAAGTCAAAACGTGCGAGCGAGAGTCACATTAGCTCTTGTCTTCACCTTAATGCAAAGAAGAAATGTGTGGGAAACGTAATTTAAACTACCTACGCAAAACGAATAGTGTGAGTACTACAAAATAACATAAAAAAATCGCGGGTTGACCATGAAAGAAGACTGGTGAATGAGGTGACTGAAAATCATGATTTTAAATGAAAAGCCATTTTATTTTGGAATTAATAGTTGGGGTATGCATGATACTGTGTCTGTTTATGTAGGTAATGTAATTTACGTACTGTCTTACTCAATAAGACCAATCAACCTAAAAATTAAGTGCAGTGGACCCAGTATGTCAAACCCATATGCATGAACATATAATTTACTTGGAAATGCCAAATAGCTTTATAATCTACAAACCTTTCGTCATTTATTTAATGTAAAACGCGATCAATGCACTCTCGAAACTGCTTAAGAACATTAAAAAGCTCGTTAACACTGCTAACTAAATGCATCCTTAAGCGGAGTTTAGCTTAACAACCTTTTAGCTTTAAAGTGCTCTTTTTTGTCCCCATTTCACTAAAAGAAGGCTAACTTTTTGATAGCCAAAGAGACAAAGTGCCGACGAGCTGGAAAGCCCGATATAATGCTTTCAAGCATTCAGCTTTTACTTCAAATTAGACAGAGATAGCAAGTGACATAACAGCCGATTAGCTTTGGCCGAGCTTTCAGAAACCGGCGGTATATCTTCAAAGAAGCAAATTACATAACTTATTGAACACCGTTTACTATTTACCTAAGCTTAACCTACATACCTATAGCTAGGTATGTACTTGAGTTCGGTGACTAGCAAGTTGGTATTCATTTATTATTTCACCTCTTTAGCTAGGGTAACATACTCGTAGGTAGGTATAAAATATACCCATGTCAACCCCCAGATGGCAGGTCAACCTCGAGGCAATGTCATGCAGTGCGTAATTTCACCTGTCCTACTTAGCAAGTCTGAGTTCTGTTTTTTGGTTTCTGTATGCGAAACAAATACCTAGGTACTCATTTTACTGCTCTTGCTGCTGATGTCATACCAGAAAATGTCAGCATCGCAATACAGAAAATGAAATACCTACAAAAAACGAACACTCCCCGGTAAAAAAAAACGAATTTGTAGGCGTCGTTCGGCGTCAATTCCGCAACACGAAACGTTGGAAAATTTATGCCCACGCATGCATTACAAAACATTGTAATACACAATCTCTGTAGGTAAGGGTTATTATTTAAATTAACATTATTAGTACAGGAAAGAGCAATCTAGCTTTTATTGTGCGATACAAGATTGATTTCGAGTCATACTCATAGCATAATAGACAATCTTGCTCTTCACACAAGGTGCCAAGGTGGAATTATTTGAAGTTCTCGTTTGTATTGTCAAAAATCGCAGATGTTAAGCCATCAACCACGGATATATTATATGGATCTGTGCCATCACAGTCAGACTGCCGCTTTTTGAAAACTTAGGTGGCAGCACTGATACCTCTAGTTAACATCCAAGAACGTTATGTGACCTGCGGTGAACTGGCTTATTGCAAGAATAACGAGCTATTCTGATTGGCTTCGTACGAGCTTTATCACGATCCCAACACTTCCACACGCGCGGTGTTAATCCCAAACAATGAAAAATCCCGTGACTGCGTTTGCTATTTTACTAAAAAAAATTATCACGGTAAATGTAGCCTAGAGATGTGCCACGTGTCTTTGAGATGACACCCGTCAAAGTAGGTACCTAAGCAGTCTTCGGGTTTCTTGTAAGGGCTTAGTCGTTTCTCGTTTCCTTTCTATTGAGGTGGTATGCAAGCTTTATTCTTTATTGCACACAGTAAAAACATACGGTAAACTTATAAAACATTTACAAAGGCGAGCTTAACCCTCAAGAGTTCTCCTCCAGCAAACCTTAAAGGATTGTGGGAAATTGAATTTAGAGGTTAAGCTTCTTTTGTTTCCACTATGATCATGACAGTTCGTATTGTAAACCTCGTAACCGGTAGCTTGAATAGTGCGTCAATTAAACAAGAAAGAGGGTTCCTTCCTATCATTAAAGCTTAGGAGACTGACACACGTCAAACAAATTCTCGCACGCACATTTCAAATTAAATTCTTGCTGAACATTTATAACTTCTAAACATAGTTGTTTGCGATATGTATGATTTCATTTAGTGATTTTACCATCTTCAAAAATGTGCGTGCGAAAAGTACATTAGCGGTAGCTAGTTTGCGTCATTGAAGGTTTATCGAACATTCCTACCATCGTTTGAACCTTTAAACGCAACAACGAGACACGCCTATACTCTCGACAACAACATTGTAAATAATGGATTCACTGATCAATTCAATTCAATTCTATTGATGCAATATTCAAGTACTTACCTATAAACTGTATTTATTCATGTCCATTAAGTTTGTTCGTCCTTTATTGCGCGTTCACACCACACTACCAATGTCAAGTGCTGTGACTAAACGATTTCTGATTAGAACGTAGTGCCCCCATAGCTTTGTGGTCCTATTTAGAGATATTTATTATCATTTGAAGTGCGTTGTGTGCTCAACATTATTAGAAATTATGGCCCAAGAGTACCTATATAACGCTACGCTGTTATGGCATTGACCGTGGAGTTTGTTTCATGAGTTTCCTAACCTAAAGGAGAAGGTAGATAGATAGATATATAACTCCTTATTGATTACCACAACATAAATAATTAAACACATTTTACGTAAAAACTAACAATTATAGTAATACAATTGTTTTATTTGAAAACAATTATTTTATTTGAAAACAATTGTACAACTGCTAATGTACATCTCCTTAGACTTTACCTTATGAATAACAAATAATCATACTATGTACCTTCCATGAAATTCTTTTATCCTTTTAACTTAAACCTTTATAAACCAGTTTTTTTTACTATTATTTATTTTTGGTTGGGCTAATCTATCTCGGCTACTGTTAGCCGGTAAATAACTAGCGCACACGGGCCTAAGCCAAGTGTGCTACAGTGGGGGTGCTGCTTCGGAATCAATTGAATTTGATGGTAACATTTCAGTAGCTTGGTCTATTGATAAAAATTTTCTAACTATTCTGCATGTAGGTATTTAAAACCACAGCCTTATCTAGTAGAGCATGAGTATGTTATGGTAGATCTAATAAAGATTTTTTTTTCTCTCAAAATTGGTTTTCTCTTACAACAGATTGCAGAATCCATTGAATAAATTTTTCAATCTGCTACAAGAGCAAACTGACTCTGGACGAACCATTTCATTCCATGATTTTAACTAACTACCTACACCTATGCATTGTGAAAAACCTAACCTTTTGACAGTCGTTTTGTAAAACAATTACTGGAGCACCAGGAGCATCACTGCATCACTAAGGCGCAAAATAAATAAGGTTAATTGGATGGACGATGGATTTACGTTTACGACTCTCGTCTACACTTACGTTTAATGAACGTCTCACGGAAGGTGGGTTTGAGCAGTTACCGTGCCAGCTGCTGGTTCACCTGCGTAGATTAAAAATGAGCAGACGTTGTTTTAGGACTCAAGATATAACAGACATAACAGTTGGTGTCCGTCTGCGTTCATCATCACACAGTGATGAAAAAGAAAGGAATGAATTTTTTTATGAGTCCTACACATCCTACATAAACGTTAAGTAGGTATGCTTTTTTGTTCTCCCAGTCCTGAATTATTGTAGTCACAGCGTTGACAATCTGACTTCCATGCTCTCCTATCCTATATTTATCCTGTTGCTCAATAAAACTATCAGCCTGTAATGTCGCGGCAACGGCCTCTTTTCATGCCGTAATATAACTGTTTTGAAGTCCTATCATTCATAAAAACAAATCATAATAATTATCAGCCTGAAAAAGTCCCCATACTGCCTATACATTTCCAGCTTGGTATACCGAGACAACCACTTTATGTAGCACAGCCCAATAATACCTTAGCTATAAATACGTTAGGTACATAAACCACGAAAAAAGATTTAGAGACACCATTTACAGACTTCCCGTAGACATTTCAGTCCATCGAATGAAGGGGAAGGGTCCTACGCTTCGTCTTTCGTAGTTATCGTAGGTATCTGTGTGACCCGGTTTTAAATGAATAATTCAGTCAAGAGGAAAAACATAAGATATTTTATAGTCCAATCAAAGTTCGAGCAAATACAGATCAATTAATCACAAATTAGTTCGCAATTAAACTGGACCGACCGACAGTCGTTAATCGCTCAACATCTAACATACCACATTTTCACACACAAATCAATGTGTATTAATAGTATGTTGGTTTTAATTGCTTAAAAGGAATGCTACCACTTGACGCAAGCTACAAAAACTACGCAAACACACATTCAGTTACTACTAGAGCTTTTAAAGCTCTAATATTACAGTTGTAGAGGAAGACGGGGGAATGCCGATCACCTGAGAGAAAAATGCTCTATTTGTTTTTTCATTTGTCATAAGTTAGTTTTGAGGTTTAGAGACTCTGCCTGCTCAAGCGTTACAACCCCTGCGCTGCAGCGTGCTCGCTGTGATTCAAGGCACTTTATTCAATAAGTTATTGGAGTGAGCAGTGTTACCC
This sequence comes from Plemyria rubiginata, assembly GCA_963576535.1. Lineage (NCBI taxonomy): Eukaryota > Metazoa > Arthropoda > Insecta > Lepidoptera > Geometridae > Plemyria > Plemyria rubiginata. The sequence goes on along the minus strand of OY754908.1, from coordinate 5,513,715 downwards.
GACACGATCGCCATTACCCCTGCTTTCCCTTACTTTTAAGGGCCCGCCTTGAAAACAATAATTTCACTTTTGCTATGGCATTGTACGTAACTCTCGCAGATGCTTAAAAGCTTTCTGAGGGCACTGGTCGATCAGCAATAGCATATCGTCGGCGTAACAACTACTCCATCAATAGAACAGTCGATTTTGGTACTGCTGAGCTCACGGATCAGCTATCCGTACAGGTTAAAGAGTCGGGGCGATGTCAAACCGCCCTGTCGCACCCCACACTTCAGCCTGTACTCTTCTGATGCTGTACTCTTCTATAGGAATTTTAAGATTTTAGTTTAACTTTACTTTATTATGTATATGCCATATTATTATCCAGAATCCAGTGGAACTCTCATAGCGCACTTAAATAAAAGCTCGAAATAGTTGAACAAAAAGTTAGTACCACCTAGTCGAGAATTTATGACACAGTACCGTGAACTGCTTTAATTAACACACAGCTGTTCATTACTAAACTAAATGCCAGAAAGAGTTCGCACGTCGTAATTATTAATTTACTTTCTACCTACCACATTCGGTTTAGTGGTCACAAAATAATAAGGGCAGAGTTTTAAGAGTTTCATGTATTTTGGTAATTCTAATGAAGAAGGCAGGCGCGCAGATTTTATTTTATTACAGAAACAGCTTCGCGACATTTATCCCAAAGGTCGATAGAAATCCTCTCAGATGTAAGTAATTATCTCCCCTAATTATGTATCTCTTAATTTAGTGATTACATTTTACAAGCATATCAGGCGCAATCGTAGGGAACGCCCTCAATGGAGTGCGCTATGGGGTCATGTAGTTGTTTTAAAAGCAGAGAAAACAGCTAAAGATCGGTCGTGTTCGCCAGCTTCTAGCTCGTTACTTTTTCGCATAAAAAAAATATATTGAAGAATGCAAAAAAATACTTAATCAATGGCTATTGACACTAAGCTATGAGGAAGCTGAAAAACTTCTAGAGATTGTTTCGTAACATATGCAAACATTACACGCTCATCAACTCACCTTCACTCACCCCCACACACACACACACACCATATACATCCATACAAATTTTAAATTCATGAATATTATTAACCTAAACTATTTAAATATTTATTACTAAATTACCTGCTTTACACCCCTGATCTTGAAAAATTTTAGTTTTATATACTTTTTTCTAGTTAGATTAGATTTTTGGAAAATTTATATTGAGTTATGAAACAACAAACTATGGAAGAGCGAGACCCTCTATCACAGGTATTCCCATACTTAATAAGGTTAACGAATAAAATATTTTGTATTTGTATTTGTATACTAAGATGATGATTAGGATAAGGGCAGGAAGAAGAAGAGAAGAATGGTTATGATCAATCAAGTCATTTTCTATTGATTAAAGTTGTACCGTTGTTGTCTAGATTCCTAGGAATATAGATAAAACATGGAAGGAGTGTTGTTTGTTCTAATGTGCGCGACCTTGCCAGATGTCTAACTATCTCATACTTTCTTAATGCGTAATGCACTAAGTGCGAATAGATCAACAAATTATGAATCAGCTACGACTTGATCTGTCATTTCCGTAAATGTGCTGTGCTTTGGATGTGTGAGTCGTGAATTTTTGAGTATTCAAATTCCTTGGTAGATACCCACTTGTTTTGTAGGTAAAATAAAAATATAGGTACCTATCCTAGACTAAGCTAGAAGTTTTTTAGCGGTTTTTCGCGTCATGAAGTAGAATAATCGTGAGATAACATAAAACTAGCATCGTTTCAAGGATCTAGCCATATGGCGCCACTCCAGGCGCCATACAATTATTTTTATTACCTACATACTTCCTAAATAATTTAGCATTGGGATGACAGATTATAAGTACAATTAATAAAAATAGCCGGATGGTGCCGAAACTTCAAAAGATCCGGTCATTTGTTTAAATAATTTTACAATAGGTTTTTTTTATTTAGGTATATCCAATCGAAATCTATTTCCTTTGCCGGATAAGAGCACTTACTAGATAGAAGATAAGAGTGTATATCAGTGATATTGTAATATTTAACTCAAATATCCGTCTCAAAATTCATCGTTTACCTACCTATTAAGCCAAATAAAATTATGTAAACAGCTAGTTCTAGCACAGGGGCAAAAGGTCGTCTAGCTACAACCCATGCTTCTCTGCCACAGACTAAACAATGATAAACGGGCTGCCATAACTCGTAACCTTTGCCGCGCGGCATTCCGTCCAATGTGTTTGTTTTATTTCACACGTTCAAAGTAAACATGTCTAGAATATGCGCTGCATTCGGTATTGCCAGATTAGGAAGATAAATTATTAGGTAGGTGCTTTAGTTTAGCTCAGGAGCCTTATTCACTATGAAAATAGGAGATTCCAAGGAGATTCCTTACCCCAAACCGTGAAATGTCAAAACTTGATATTGGGCTTTATTCTTTATGACTTAGGAGATACTTTGCCCTGACCGTATTACACCGGCTGCCTTGTCTTAGCCGAGCTCGCGCTGCAAATGGTCATAGTGCATAAGGCTCCTGTTGTAGTTTAGCTGAACTATGAATACATAAAAAAAGAAATGTATAAAGGATGCCTATACATGAAATGAATCCTGCATGCGGTTCGTTTTAATTAGGTAGTAGTAGGTAGGTAAGTATCTCATAAAATACACGAATTAAAATAATAATAAAATAAAAAATAATAATAATGCTGGACAATCCACACAGCACTATCTAGCCCCAAAGTAAGCTATTCAAAGCTTGTGTTATGGGTACTAGATAACTGATACACTTAATACATTATATACTTACATAGATAGATATTTTTTATTATACATAGAAAACACCCAGACCATCGGAACAAATTTCTGCAGATCGTACACAAATTTGTTCCACGGCGGGAATCGAACCCGCAACCTCTTGCGTCGCAGGCAGGCTCTCGCCCGCTGCGCCACAGAGGTCGCCGGTCGAATTAGGTAACAGTAACTTAAATTAGGTGAATCAACTATTTATGTCCAAATTATGGACAGTTATGAAAATTATATATTTTTAATAAACATTCAATTTTCTTTATTCTTGTTGGATAGAGGCATTACTAAAATCATAATCTATAGTTACCTGGAAGGGCAGCAAGATTTGATAATATTTAAGATAGTTTTTGTTAGAAACTAGAGCACACACCCTCAAAAACTGTCACCTGAGTTACCTGCATTCATCTTTATACATACAACCTTTTACAAAGTCTTGCTTCTGGGGTTTGGGTTTAGGTAACAAAGTTAGTTTTTTACTGTTTTTGATGTCGGTCGGTATGACCTTTATAAAGCGAGGTGCCGGACGGAATGTAAATTGACAGGTATGATACTAAACACATAAAAACAATTCAAAAACATATCTCTACAAAACTGCTTGGCCTAATATTATTAGGTTTGTTAACAGATTACAAGATTAATATGCGCAAACTTGTCGACTAAAAAACAAAAAACCAATAAAAATAATAGCCAGCGCTATTAAAATTCGATTTAGATTGATTTGAGATGATTTGGAAAGCGGTCCAGCTGCCGTCAAAGTAGAGGTCAAGTGACCTCTGCCTGCCAGTGACTAAGAATAATAATACAAGTTATTTATTATACCTTTGTATGCTTTATATTTTTAATGACAAAAAAAATACAATAAATACAAGTAATTAGGTATTTACAAAATGTAAAAAATACTTATGTAACAGGAGCTATCAGCAGACCGTTGCAAACGATCTAGAGATAGCTCATCTGATCCAAACCAGCGCCTAGAGAATTTATAAAACCTATTTTGAATTAGAACACTTAGAAAATTTATCTTAGCACTAATCGGCTAAATCGAATGTAATATGTACCTACCTACAATACATAGGTAATAAAAACAAATCGATTTAAAACCTTCTAGTTCAAAATATATTATAAATCTATTAATGTATAAAAATTGAATGATCAAGCGAGCTTACCTGAAGCGAAGCTCGATCTTAATTATGTCTCCTTCACCGAAGAGAAGCTTTTTGTTTACAAATGTAGTATATGCAGATACGACCCAGCATTCGCACAATGTTTAGAGGTAGACAGAGAAAGCAAAACACTTCCATGTACTGTCTCACCTCTCGCCAGACTCATTATCTTCAGAGTAGTGTTACAGCAACATTGATCTTCAGGGGAACTTTTCTAGGGAAGGGAGGGACCTTGCTTCTCTTCGGTGAAGGAGACATAATTAAGATCGAGCTTCGCTTCAGGTAAGCTCGCTTGATCATTCAATTATGTCTCCTTCACTCTCAGAGAAGCTTTTTGTTTACAAATGTAGATGTTTAGAGAACAAGATCAATGATGCACCAAGATATTCTTTGATTATCTATGGGTAGAGAAAAAAATTATTGATGAAATAAAAGAAGCAATAGGTTAAACTTTGCAAAAAAAATAAGCGTAAAAACTTGCTTGAGTAGGTACTTATTTAAATTATTAACAAATAATTACAGAAGACTAAAGCATTATAAAATAACGCAAAATAAAATAAATAGAACTTTAAAAAAGCACGAAACAAAATACTCAAAATTAAAAAATTGAATGCGAAAAAATCTTGATCACCAGAACCATAATCGTAAAAGTTATAAGGTGGTAGAACTCAAATAATATTATGTACACACAAAAAATCGGCCTAAAAAAAAACCAACTCATGAAATGACGTCGAAACTGAATCTAGCCCGAGAAGTGGCTAAAGTAGAGGCTGTGAGTTACCAGCAGAAATATCGATGCCACTATCAGCAAGCGTTTGTTGAATCCAGTGTTCAATGGATTGTTCGGTCAGAACAAGACGTCAATTATCATCTTCCTAATTATGGATGTTGCCGATTAAAGAAGGTTGCATTCTGTCAGTCAATCGGAAGCCCGGAGCTTGATCGAAAGATTTGATATTATCTGAATCTGAATCGAACAAAATGTTTGTTTTCTACGGCCAGTTGATAGCACGAACAGCATGACAAATTTTTGATAAAATTCGAAATTAAATGAACCAATCTGTAGTTTTCTAAAACTACAAAATCTAATATAAACCGTACTATACTCGGATTTCAATAATAAAATAACATGGGAATGTTATCTTTGTAAAAAAATGTTTTTGAAGGAAAGTTATCTTTTACTTTCATATCTAAACGTATTTTTTTTTTTTTTTTTTAATGATATCAAAGAAATATGTATGATGATTATTCAAAAAATATACTAAAGATGATTATACTTGAAACAAGTTGTAAGAAACTTTAATAAAGGTGATCTTTTTTTCATTCAAGAAAAACATTATTATTTTGTAGATACCTACACAAAACTTCCACCAAAGCATAACACATTGTAGGTATTGTGATCTAGCATCCTGTGAAAAAACAGAAATAGTTGGAAACGCCAAATGCTAATTCCAGGACAGATTGGCTGTGGAAAGCCTTTTTGATGAGACACACTACCAGGGAGATTTTTTGATGAAACGGGTTATTGATATGCAAGGAGAGAGAAGAAGATATTTACTCGGAGACAGAACCAATATCTCTTCAATACATATACCAAGGGTACGGTTGAGACGTTCAGAACTTATACCAACCAATACCAACTGGTACAAACAATACCAGTTGACTGATAAGAACCTTTTTATTTTTATTATTATTGTTATGTCAAACGTCAGGAACGCATGGAAATTAATTTAATTTTGAAACCATCAAACCAAGCATTCTTTTTTTTTTTTTTTTTGAAAAACAAATGTCTCGTAGATACGTGACGCAAATAAGTCAATATTTTGGTTTATGAAAATGTTTTAACTCATAAAAATCTAATTCGTACTCATAAAAATCTAATTCGTACTCCTTATCAATATGAAGCGTCCTAGATTTTGCGTCTGCTTATATATTTTCAGCAGAAAGAATATACGACTTGAACACAAAATAGTCGACATGTGTGACTCACACCATTTCCAAATCGTGTTAATTACTGTTTTAGGTAAAACGTGGATACTGGGCAGTAGCAAGAATTATACCAAGTAATTGTAGGTAACTATTGTCCACGCGTAGGATATCACAATCTCTTTTATCTTCTGCAACTCCTTTATTCCCAAAAATAATTTGCACCAGTTCCAGGTAGGTAATTTATTATAATTGGATTGTTACGTGGTGGACCCACATCCCCCAACTCGTTCAGAGCCACAGAACACACCCCCAATTATTATTAGTGTTCGAAGCATCAGTAACAAAAAAAAAACTTCCCAATCATATCAGATCATGTTGGGAATAGAACTTCTGTAGCAGAAAGGAAATGTTTTTGTGTCTCCAAATCAGGTCATCACGCACGATAACAGTTACGGACATATTTCATAGCTAACGTTATTTTTAAGTAGGGCCAACGTAACCCTTTAGAAGGATTTCGTAAACCACTAGCCATATAGCTGGACATGCCGTAGTTAAATATTCTAAATACCAATCACGGAAATGCTCTTATCTGAATTATTTTTAAGCTCATTAGAATAATTTCAAGACTTTTCGAGTTAAGTAGGTGTAAAAACATTAGGTATTATAATCTTAGTATCAAATTAGGATGCTTAAAAACTAGCAAGTAGCTTTTATTAAGCACTATTGTTCAATTAATTAATAAGCAATTAATTTCCCAATATCTGGTTCCCAGTTTGGCGCTAGAAAGTGCTTTGTAGAAAATTCACAAATTTTAATGTTAACGGCACATTGCCCTTACGAAAATATTTCGCCTTTACTCGTTATAAGCCCTTGAAAATATATCTTTTTTCTTTTATTTTATTTATTGAATTAGACATACGGGATCCTTGAGTACGAGTTTAGAAGCATTTCTGTGCCTCTCATCGTAAAATGTTCCGTTTAATATACGTACTTTTAAAATTGTTTTAAAATAGGTATAAAATAAATTGACCAGTTTTTTTTTTTTTTTTTTTTTTTAGATTGTCCTACAATTGGATTGCACCTTCCAATAGTCTGAGTATAGGTATTCTAAAAATACTTTACTCCTTTTTGTATCGCTGCAATTGCAAATTCGGAATACTTATGCCGCTATTCATCAAAAGTATCATAAAACAAAGCACTTAGTGATAGATGCGATCATTCGTTCGAAAGAACTTCAGACGACTTGCGTGTACTTGCAGTGGCGGCGAGGCGAGTCTAAGATAGCGTATCGGTAGGTAGGTAGGTACCTACCTACCGATGTACCTACTTCGCTAGCTGCCCAGGTGGCGCCGCACAGGCCGGCTCGTGTGGCGCGGGCTAGCATTGCAACGAACGGCGGGCGGTGGGTGCACCGCGTTCTGTGGCGGGTACGCCGAGGGTTCGTCAGGTATGACGCCGTCCGACTCTGCTTACCGTCCACGCTGGTTCCTCGCACCGCAAGACGATGAGCGTCTCACGTATAAATTTCTATTAGGAGAAACAGCTGCTTGAATCAGCTGTATTTTTAATCTTTCTATCTTTGAATGGTTTTAACAAAGATATATCGACAAGTGGCATAATCAGGGATTATCAAGTGTCCATTAATACGTCATCAGAATCAGGTACTACCCTAGCCGCATCACTTAGCGTGCGGATGACATCCGGAATATCAAAATTATTTTCAATACATATTATGACATTGCCTCGGGCTAAAAGTACATACTTTGCCAAGCTGACCTTGTTTTGTATTTGCTTATCTATTAACAAAAATCTGCAGGTATCGACCAGCATAGTGCCAATTTCCAAGTTTAGAGTAGACTAATAGCAAGTGATAATATTTTAGAATTCAGATTATTTCTTAAATTTAATATTCGTTTCTTTTTGAAGAAAAAAAGTTCTAGTAGAATATACAGGCCAAATCGGCTTGAAAATTATCACCATACTCCACAAAGTGAGCTTTTGAAGCTGCCGGCTTAGGCTTTTACCGGCTTGAAGCCAATAATGGCCACTATTCAGTAAATATAAACTTCTAATGTCGCAAGAACGTTGAGAGCTGTACTTTAGATCAGCTCCAGTATATAATATACCATCCAGCGCTGGAAATAGCAACAATATCATAGGTATACCTACCAGTGGTATTCCTTTAGACCTTTCTTCGATATCCGTAGGAAATGAACAGTCAACTAATGCATCGAAATGGTCTGTTCAACAGAATAAATATCCTCAAAAAATTAAATGTACAGCTGCAGTAGAAAGGTTAAACCGAAAGGGGGCGGCTGCTAGCCAAATATAATTTTAGTACAGAACATGTTTCTCACAAAATTCGGTTATTTGAAGAATACAACGAAATAACCATTAATTTGATACATCCCAAGAATTCAAGGGGCTGATAGGCACATAGCATAGTATATGTGGGTAGGTGCATAAGTAAAGATAAAAATATGTGTTATCGTTGAATGCAACGAAACACTAGGTACCCACTAGGTACAAAATATGTATTATAGTGCACGCCACCGCTCGATGAATGCATCGAGGATTATCCGAAGTATACAACGGATATGTAAAAAAAAACTATAAAAGTAAAAAGGTCGGTAGTTGCATGTTAGTTGCAAATAATGCACCGCTCGATGAATGCAACGAGGATATCCGAAGAATACAACGGATAATATAATAGAAAAGAGGTCAATAGTTGCACGAAACTTCTTCCAATAATTTTCCTCCCATCCATCTATCTTCTTTGGTTCCTTCACGTCTTTTTTTCGGAATTTTTTCGCCATCGCTCGATCGAAGTAAAAACAATGATACACCTGTGCGAACGCCGTGCGCGCACGAACAAGAATGAGTCTGGCGAGAGGTGAGACAGTACATGGAAGTGTTTTGCTTTCTCTGTCTACCTCTAAACATTGTGCGAATGCTGGGTCGTATCTGCATATACTACATTTGTAAACAAAAAGCTTCTCTGAGAGTGAAGGAGACATAATTGAAAAAATATCACATGGCATCGCACGCATCTTACACAGTATAATTATTATAGCCTTCCAGACCTTACAAACTTGGCAGTGTCAACTTGAATATGGCAACATTGTTTGGTACAGCGCATAATGCCAATGGCAAGGAGAGGTGAAACTATTGCTATAATGTACAGTATAATATCTATGTGTACCTATATGTATAGTACGGTACAGATAGGGGACCTCGGGCGGGACTCTAATCCGGCAATTTACAGAGCTTTCCGGTTTTTCGGTATGAAACTTATTGCATTTTTGTTACCCTGATAATATTACGCTTAAATACATAGGTACATAAAATCACACCTATTTTCCATAGGGGTAGGCGGAGACCACTGATTTCCACTTGATAATACTACATACTACATAATATAAAAAAATCCTACATAACAAAACGTGCATTATAAAAACATCAAGTATCAATTAACTATCGTGCGTGGCATTATGGTTGACAATGAAATGTAACATAATTTATTTAGGTTATATTTTAACACCTGTGTTATTGGGTTTTTAGCTACAAGCACTAAATAATTTTAGTAACGATCTCTAATTATTTTAAAAATGTAATATAGCCTTCCCAACGGTGAAAGAATTTTCAAATCGGTCCAGTAGTTTCAGAGCCTATTCAATACAAAGAAACAATCAAATATTTCCTCTTTATAATATTAGTATAGTATAGACATGCCATACAAATCACAGTAAGTAATGCGGGGTGGTAATTCAGTGTCACAAACGATTAACCAAATTATGATGATCTCGTCAAAAAGATCAAATAAGATTAAAAAATTGCTCTAGTTAAAAAACTCATACTTGTCCGGCTTTTTTTATTATCCTCGCAACCACCATGGTGAATAATCAGAAAAGCCGGTCGTCAAATGCAACGTGCCAATGCATACTCGTAAGCCCAATATGGGAGTGTGCTTCCATATCTTTGCCGCGGCATTTCTACAGGTTTAGATTACCAGCTTCGCTGTCTGTGCCTCGGCTTTAGGTGAATGATGTACCAGACGTGAAAATATGTTATAACGTTTGAATAATGTATTTGCAACTATAGGTTTCAACACGTTTGGAAATAGAAATTCACAGAATACGCCCATAAAGTCAGTATATCTACCTATATTTAATCAACGCCTATATTCATTCAATATTTATTGAATGAATTTCATCATTGCTTTCGTTTGCCTTCCTTTAGGTTGTTGTCTAGGTACTGCTGTAGTAAAACAAAGTGTGGAGATTTGCTTATAACTGAAACTCATAATATAGGTATTTCCTCTAAGTAAAAATTTTGGGTTCTAGGTTCTAGCTGTCTTGGCTAGTAATAAATAACTCCATAGGTAAGAGTTACCTTTAGGTAGGTACCTGCTCAAACCATCGCATTGTGTGCGAATACAAATACTAACTCTTGGATTTCGACGAGGTACATAATAAATAATACTTGAATGAGGAAACCATTCTTCAGAAGCCCCTCAAAGTACGAGGGTTGAGGGTTGGCGTTTAATATCTGCCGGCAACTCGACGCCAAATATTTACACTGTTGCCAACTCTCGAAGTGGTTTGGTGGCCAGAAATTTAGTTTTTTATTTCCTTTCTTGCATTAAAAAGACCTGAACTTAAGACTTACTTTAGATACTCACAACAACGTCGTGCCTTTTTTTATAAAATACAAATATAAAATATTTTACGTACTTGCTTCGGCAGTACTATACGACCTCAGTGGCGCAGCGGGCGAGTCCGCCTGCGACGCAAGAGGTTGCGGGTTCGATTCCCGCCTCGGAACAAATTTGTGTACGACCTGCAGAAATTTGTTCCGTTGGTCTTGGTATTTTCTATGTATATAAAAAATATCTATCTATGTAAGTATATAATGTATTAAATATATCAGTTATCTAGTACCCATACACCAGCTTCGAGTAGCTTACTTTGGGGCTAGATAGTGCTGTGTGAATCGTCCAGCATTATTTATTTATTTACGTGAATGTTACTCCGAGCTGGAATCTCGGAAGCAAAAAGCAACTGTATTGAATTTGAAAGGTCGACAGATTAAGTTTAGTAGCAAGAGGTATTTACTATCAAGGTTACGAGCAAACCAACACCAATAATATCTATGAGTATAAGTATATATCGGTAGGTAAGATTGGGCACCAAAAAGTAGTGAAAACGTAATAGGCAGAGAGGATAAAGAAATAAATAAATCAATATTCGTGTTCTTTCCACACAGCACTATCCAGCCTCAAACTAAGCCGAAGCTTGTAATAAGGGAACCAGATAACTGATATAATACTTAATTTACTTTTTTTTATTTGTAAATACATACTTAGAATACATAACACCCAGACAGAGAACAAACATCTATGTTCCTCACACAAATGTTTGTGCTCAGTGGGAATCGAACCCACGGCCTGCGTCGCGGAAGGCAGAGCTACTACCAACTGAGCTATGAAGGCTGTGAAGGATATCTATCACAATATATTACCTATATGAAATAGGGTAACAAAGACCTTTCGTCATGCAATGATAAATTTTTAACACCTAGCGAAGTCGCTAGATCTGTCCAAACGCTGCGAGTTGGCTACATGCATTTTGACTAGGGATTTCTGCGTTCGGTGACATGTGCCAAGGATTTCCTTGAAGCAAGCAAGTGTTTATTTTGCAAACTAACATGTTTTACTTTGTTCAAGGTTTGATAAATATTACTAGTTCTAGGTATTGCTTGTTGCCGTTCATTCATACCTATCTGGCTAGCACGTTTGGGATCTCTCAATAAAACAGAAACATCTGTGTTTGTTGACATGTTAAATGTGCTAACTACTAACTACGTCTTATTATACCAGTGCTATAAAATATTACTGTACGTATGTACGTACTTTACCTACTATATATGTATATCAATATCAACTAGATAATTACTAAGAATACATTTGATAAGCAGAGAAATCATTTACTTCCTACATTCATAAAGGCCTCTACACACCAAGCGCCCCCGGGACGCCCGGTGGCACCGAGTTTGGTGCAGAGACCTTTATTTATTTTTGTTTTCAGTGGAGATGATCCCACAATCTTCAGCGCAGAAGGTACAGACTACGGCTTTTGCACATTATAAACAAGAATTTTTTTCTTAATCGCGTGTTTTCTCGTGCGCTTTTCCAACAAAAGAAAAAATATTCGAAAATCGTTGGAGCCGTTATCAAGATTAAGATTACAAATAAATAAACAAATATGTATACATAAATTGCTCATTTAAAATTGTACTAATTATTATTGTATCATTTTAAAAGTCAGACTAACAAAAGCACCTCGCCACTTCGCATGTTTTCTGATGTTACTCAAACGAAGGTAAGCCCGTGACATATCTTTTTATACAGCGTAATTTCGTCGAGTTCTAACAATGGAATGGCAGCCATGTCTTGGGAACGGCCACCTGCTCTAATTAAGCTCTGGCGCATGTTTATGTGGTATTCCGGGAGTTTTCCCGGAGACATGTTATTCTAAGTGCGACGTGGGAATATTGCAGTGGCAAACTTTATGCTACAGTCGGGACGTGTCTCCTCGAGTAATTTATGCAGATTAAAAAAAGAGATAACCAAAATTGGGTAGTTTTTAATTCCATTCTATACGTGGACTTTGGCCTTCTCCACACGTTTAGTAGTACCAGAAGAACCATTTTTAGACAGCTCAATCCAGCGACTTCCTGCATCCTTACAATCTGCTAAATTCATAACACTTTTTCTTGACACTTTGAAACGCTGCATATATGTAGCAGAACAGAAACTTTTTCGTTTTTAACCGACCGAAAAAAAATTAGATTCTCAATTTGACTATTTTTTTAATGTTTGTTCCCTCTAAACTTTTTACTGGGTGTCTTAAACATTTCCGACCTCGATTCTTTTATGAATTTTGAGCTCTCAGAATAAGCATAAGGCAACGGGTAGACTATTATATTATTTTACCTTATCCTATTAAATAACATTGTTAAAACATTATAGGTATATGCATAAAAGCATTAAATAAACTTGCATGACCTGGCAGCAGCGGGAAAGTTTTCACAACTTGATTCTCAGCGGAAATTGAACGAAATGGTTACAAATTTTATGTCTCAGCTAAACCTCTCACGGTAAATCTAAGTTATAGCACTCATAATAACACAGAAAATTTATATTTGTCGCCTAAGCTCATGTGGACACGCTTTCAATCTTTCACGCTCCCTTAACTGGTAAGAAAATAATGCTCCATCATCAATATTTATAGGTGTGTGTGTCTCCAGCTTCCTCATATTGAAAATGTAATTTCTATAAATGCCAATATTTAAAGCATAATTAGTGCACTCATAGATTTGAATCATAATTTAGCTGCCAAATAAACAACGATGCTATAAGCTTATAATAGTGTGTAAGCTGGAGTAACATGTCTCCAGCTGCCTCAGTCAGTGTGGGCAAACGGCTAATGATAGAGATATATAGTAAACGCAAGGATTTAGTACCAAACGAATTAGCGAGGTACCAAAAATTTCAGGTCTGTAGCTCGGAAACTCTTCGAGTTATAAGACTTGATCAACGTGTAAGCTGGAGTAACGATACGTGAAAAAGCATATGCTCGTTCTCTGGAATGGCTGGAGCTAGCAGGTTGCTTTAAGTCTCCAGATTTAGTACCAAACGAATTAGCGAGGTACCAAATATTTGAAGTGTTTCTGTTCAAAACTCTATGAGTTACAAGCTTTTCCAGCTTTTTTTGTTTGTCCAACTTGCACATGTTGGATCTCAGCAACCACAATAGGTACAGACTCGGTTGATGTCTCTGAACCGAGCTATGAATTAGTGCACTCGGTACCAAAAATTTGGAATCTCTAGGACAAGCAGTTCTGTTGTAATCAGCAAAATAACATCCAAGGAATTTGAATACAGACAGATATATTCAAATTCCTTGATTGCATCAGTAGGTACGAGTGTGACGCATTCGCTGTAGTGACAGAGATAGAGCTACTATCAACTGAAGGCTGGTCGAAATGGAACTATCTGGTATTCTGTAACTCATCATAATATTAGTTATTTTGCTGATTACAACAGAACTGCTTGTCCTAGAGATTCCAAATTTTTGGTACCGAGTGCACTAATTCATAGCTCGGTTCAGAGACATCAACCGAGTCTGTACCTATTGTGGTTGCTGAGATCCAACATGTGCAAGTTGGACAAACAAAAAAAGCTGGAAAAGCTTGTAACTCATAGAGTTTTGAACAGAAACACTTCAAATATTTGGTACCTCGCTAATTCGTTTGGTACTAAATCTGGAGACTTAAAGCAACCTGCTAGCTCCAGCCATTCCAGAGAACGAGCATATGCTTTTTCACGTATCGTTACTCCAGCTTACACGTTGATCAAGTCTTATAACTCGAAGAGTTTCCGAGCTACAGACCTGAAATTTTTGGTACCTCGCTAATTCGTTTGGTACTAAATCCTTGCGTTTACTATATATCTCTATCATTAGCCGTTTGCCCACACTGACTGAGGCAGCTGGAGACATGTTACTCCAGCTTACACACTATTATAAGCTTATAGCATCGTTGTTTATTTGGCAGCTAAATTATGATTCAAATCTATGAGTGCACTAATTATGCTTTAAATATTGGCATTTATAGAAATTACATTTTCAATATGAGGAAGCTGGAGACACACACACTATTTATAGCCCTTCATAGAAAAGCTGCGACTTTGTTTATTGGTATTTTGTTATTATTATTTATTTGTGATATATACAGAATATATACACATTGTAAATACATCCACTCAGATAATTTACCTTACCTGTTAGATGCCTTATCCTGCACAAGATTCTACGCATTTACGGTAAAAAAAAATATTATTTTTCAATAATAAATATCTAGGTGAAGAGACATAAAACAACTTTTGAGAGCTTGCTTTTAAAAATATTATTCTACAGCTGTTTTTTGCTACATGTTTTTGTTTGCTCGGAACGCAAAAGCCTCGGGTCGGGTATATGTATTTGTTATGAATATGAAATACGTTTTGTGTGCATATTTATCGCGAAAATCTGATACACATTTCATTTTCTCGCTAGTAAGATGGTCTCGCATCAGACAGACTTCGTATCGACTACATCGCTTTTCCAATAAGTAAAATTTTCCGAAATGACCGTATTCGATATAGTAAAAAAAATTGAGATGTCACTGATCCACAGATAACTTAAAACTAACATACATTATAAATAAGAACTCACAATTGAAATCTAAAATCAATAGGTACATAGGTGGTAGAGAATACTGTATAGTATTATTATTTGTTTTATTATCTGAAAGTATTCTTAAAAAGCTCTCTGTGTATGTTGCTTCGAAGTTGCTGGAAGTAAGATTTTTTCAATGTCAGAGATGTTAATGTTGGTGGCCAATCAGTCAATCAAGTCCGAACCTCTGGATTGATTGATAAGAAACTCATAAAAAACATAGTTCATAACCAGGATTACCATAGAGGCAAATTTTTACTTTAATTATTGCTACAATGCGAACACGCGAGCGAAGCCGCAGTTAATCGCATTTCAAAAACAAGAAGCTAAGAGTACCTAATACCTACTTTCTATGCAACGAACAATGCATTCCCCATCTATTTGTTACTAAGAACTGGGTAGCGAGCGAGCCATATTCGGAACCACCCATAAACGCTCACCTATGACAGCCATACAAAAAGTGATGACCACATACGGTGCACTAGCATTCCGGGAAGACAGGAATACAGGAATCGATAATATAGGTAATTTAAAAGGATTGAAATGTAAAAACATGATTAGAAAAGCCGTTTAAAGACATTGATGGTCCGAGTTTTCGTGAAGTGAAAGATAGATGGAGGTAGATTAGAAAGCAAGAGTTCGAACAAATGGATGGGAGATTTTTTGGTTTCCGAAGTCCGTTGAGTTAGGATCCGAGAATTACAATCTACGCATAACTTCCTCAGCTTTTCGTTTTCCTCGCAGATAAGGATGTTAAAATTGACGCCAGGTACATTCAGTACGTATAGGGGAAGCCATCCAGTAATGGCGCTCACCGGGTAATACCGCTCATCCCAATAACGCGATCACGCTGCCGCGATGCCGCACAGAGTTTGTGACGCCTGAGCTGGCAGCCTCTCTAAACTGTAACTCTAAACATGAAAAAATAATGGAGCATTTTTCTCTCAGGTGAACGGCATACCCCCGTCTTCCTCAACGTGTTTGAAAGATTAAAAAAATATCAAAGATCCTACATAATTTTGCAGAAAACTCAACTTAAAACGCTTGAATGTAACAAAGAGCGTCATTCATAACTTCAAGGTTCTCTTTGAATGGCACCGCACGATAAAAGCCATATAAAAAAGGGGTTGGCGCCCTTAGCGACACCACCGCTAAGAATGAAGAACTAGAGAGTAAACAAAC
The DNA here is from genome assembly GCA_963576535.1 of Plemyria rubiginata. Lineage (NCBI taxonomy): Eukaryota > Metazoa > Arthropoda > Insecta > Lepidoptera > Geometridae > Plemyria > Plemyria rubiginata. The sequence continues at coordinate 5,497,344 of OY754908.1, read as the reverse complement.
AAGTACGAGTAGACAAGAACAAGATTTACAAAATCTTCGAGAATTTCCATGACAAAATTTTTTTATCTAGTACCCATTACACAGGCTTTGAGTAGCTTACTTTGGAGCTAGATGGTGCAGTGTGGATTGTCCAGCATTATTTATTTATTTACGACTAGCTTTTTTACCTAACAATCATGTTGGGTTGGTGGACCCCCAAAATACCGCACGTTATAACAAAGTTCTAACCTAGTTCTGTCCCGTCCATGGACTATCCGAGAAATATCATTATTCTGAGGTCTAGGTCCTAGGTCCCGTCCCATCGTGATGACTGATAGAAAATAATGATGATGTTAGAGGCTTAAAAAATATTTAGGTTTGTTCCAGTGGCATCCCTACTAGTCTGTAATTCCAGTTATGAATAAAATCTTGAATGAGCCTCTCGAGAAGCTCAAACATAATAACCATAGATAAGCAAGACAAACCACCATAATCGCTTGTCGAGCTACTACTACATCCATAGACAAGATAAAACGAAGAAGATAAGAACCGACCCGCAATATGCAAACAACCCAAACAACCCGAGTGGAAACTGGTTGGCACTATGAAAAAAGTGGCTGACTACAGATAAGGATTTTCCCGAAATCTAACTGAGATAGTTTCTAGGTAGGTAGACCTACATAACCTTACGAAAAAAGGGACATATTGGGATTATATTATTATTAATATAGCATACCTACATAATATAGCATGCCAGTAATTGTCAGTACTACAATTGTATGTACTTAGTGGGTACTAATATAACTAGTGGCTCTGGGAGCTGTAGACCTCGCGAGCATACTAAAAGTGAGCTATTTGAGGAATGTAATGTGCAAGTGCATTTTCCGTTTTGTGATTTTTAAGATCTTTTTGATTTTTTTTGCATCATCTTGTGTAGAATGAGGTTCTTTGTGTTTCTCTCAAATTTAATTTGAAAACCATCGATTTTTTGATGAGCTATCCTGTTCATCATGCTGAAGATCCTTATCAGATCTTCGCCAAACTTTTATGAGACCAACTTATAGTTACTACCTTTCAAATAAAAAAAGAATAATCGAAATCGGATCTCATTTGGTGGAGATATCCAGTATATCAAATAGCCCCCTTTTTGCCCTTTTTTTGGGGGAAGTACGAGGGGTACTTCCCCCAAAAATCCCCGACGACAAAAAAAATCTAATAAGTCATATAACCTGTGTACCAAGTTTCGTCCAGATCGGTTGAAAAATGCGACCTGTAGAGGAGAACAGACAGACAGACAGACATCCGGACAAACGCATTTTTGGCCAATGTGGAAACTGAGAAGCTTCGTTCGCTTCGCTCGCTCGGTCAATTACTGCTTCTTCTTCTTTTCGTGTCACTAGTTTCTTTTAAAACAGTGTGGTGAAAGGATTGTAAGTGCGCCTCAAGAGGCTTTTTTCAAGCACTCAATTACTGCTTTAGGCTAACAACGTGTCGTCGAATAGACGAAGAATAGGCTGGTAACGAATGATTGATTAAAAAATATTCAGACTTAAGAAATACCATTCAAAACACCTTAGCAAGGATTCATGATTCATAAAAACTGGAGTAGACAAACAAGTAAGGATCAAAGTCACTATAAAAAATAGGTAAAAGTTCAACGAGCCACACTGAAAACAAACATCCATAAAAAATATTTTATTGCGCATTTTTAAAGCCATAGCTAATAAATTGCTATAAATGCCTACGTAGGTTATTTTTATATCTTTTATAAACATTGCGAATTTCATATAATATGCATAATATATGGGTGAGTTTGGTTTGATGACGTACCTATTCCAAGCGACTCTGACATAAAACTATTCAGCTAAATGTCGATCACATGCCACATACGAATTCGGGGTCCTTGTAGCTCAATTCCTTATAAGCAGCAGCTTTAATTGATTGTAAAATAATAAAAAAATAAAAAAAAATATCTACGTTTTAAATTACTTAATAGTAGGTATTATATGCTTCGTATAAATACTTAGTTATTCTACAAACCTACATCTATCCATTTCATCAATTTCTCGCGTTGATTGCATGTCGTTGTTTTCAATGAATGAAGAATGCTCGCATAAATAGTTTTAACATACATATTAAAATATTAACGAATGCAGTGTTACGCCAATGGACCATGTCGACTCAAGTAAAATGAGTAAGTATAGGTATCGATCGACTCACTGAAACCAGACAGATTTAATTTCACGATTTCATTAGCAAAGCAGTGTTTAAGTAAGTACCTATATATTTTTTTTGGTTTTGATAACGCCCCTTGGGTTTCGTGAAAATTTTAAAATGATTGAATTTGCTGTCCAACTTTCTAATGGAAAGGGTTTCAAAGGGCAGCTTAGCTGTTATCATTATTATTTTTTATTTTTTATAGGCTGAGATTACGTGCGAATGTTTTTTTTGTAGTCTTTTTCTGTAGTCTCGGAATATGGTTCATAACAAATTCTCAAGGGCGTCACAGTATAAAAAAATATAAGTTTGGGGAGTACTGGGATAGCATAGTAAATCGGCAATGTTACTCTCTCAGCTTAGTCCGCCTTATCCACAGCAGCTACATGATCAATAAGTGGGGAGCTGGCTGAGCTGTGGGTCACGACGACGTCCGGAGTTAATTAGTCAAGGATAATAATTGAACCTATCTTTCACTTGGTGTACGAAATGAACTGAATTGACCTACGGCCATGACAAGCGATCTAAATACATTCAGCTGGAACTAGGTCAGTATGAGCATACATTCATTACAGTGATGTTATCAACCACTCCTAAGTATCTGCCACAGGATGCTGTTGAGCTAGTTTTTAGACCTAACACTTTGAGCTATTTCCTAAAAGGTTGAAAAGGCTGATTTTTTTTATCTTTTTCAACTCGATCTTGATTTCACTCGATATGAGCAGTTTTAATCAACGACGGCACAAGTCAAGTTGTGTCTGAAACTCATACAACACACACAAACTCCTTTCTCGTTGACCCTTGAACTCTGATTAAAAGTACACGGTAACCAGGTAACTAGGCATTAAAGTTTTGAAATCATCCTGTTACTTTCAAAGTTTTTCAAGTTTTGTATTATTGCGTCTAATCATCTCTTTCTTTGATATAAAACAAAGTGTAATAGAACAAGAAAATTCTTGTAAAGCCTTTGTAAATTGTTTGAATAAAGGCAAAGTAAACCGCAGGTAATCTACATTCTTACTAAACCACACCTAATGAGAAAAAACCATGCTACCTATGCTACGTTATCAAACGTCCAACTAAATTCTCCTTTCTTAATTGCATATGGAAAAGGTTAAAACTGGGTCGAAATTTAAAATTCGAGCAGCGATATCATCTCCCTCGGAGTACCAGGGTCATAGGACGGGTCGGCAGTGGACCGTATCGGCCTATTGTCATTCAATCAGGTCATTGTGGACTCTGTCCAGCCCTGCCTGCCGCACCGGCCGGGCCGCCGGCCGCCACCGCATTCGCTATGGGGATGCGGCATTGACGACGCGGCGACGGTCAGACTATGGGTTTGTGGAATTCGATAAAGCAAATTCAGAGTTTTGGAATGAAAATTAAGTACCTACTACCTACCTATTGAGTCTGTGAACTGTGACACGTGGCTAGTTCGTCATGTGAAAGGTCGGGATTTCGCTTCGTCCAGCAAAATTAAATGTTGTTCTATCTAGGTAGTTCTCTGTTGAATTTTCAAACATCTACCCTTTAGCTAATATTCTTACTTCTAAATTATTAACTAGGCAAGTAGGTAGGTATTAAACGAAAAAATCATACTATAGGTAATCTACAGGTTAAAACAACGCACTACCCAGGTAGGTATCTACCTAATAAAAAAATATTGATTGATACTTACTATATCAAAACTGGTTTCGTACTCTTAATTTATTGATTTGGTCATGGCAAAGATCAAAGATGTAGGTACCTAGCTACCTACCACCTACCTATATACCTACCTAACCTATCATCGATTAAAGTGAATGGAAAAATTTGTCTTAGCAGGTACAGCTACCTATTTTTAACGCTAAATACTCGAAGCTCATGTCAAAGAATAGTTAGGTAGGTCTGAATGCTATAGAATCTGTTTGAAGCTAGGTATAAATTATGAGGAATGCAGGAATGCAAATTAAATTCAAACCTTTAAACTAAAATGATATCTAAGTACTAGCATATTAACTAGGAAAGTATGCAGGTATGAAATAAATTTGATGGATTTAAAATACTTACCGTTATTACAGGCGCAACAGGATCTGCCTGGCATGCACTCGATGCCGCCGCGCGCCGGTGCTTTCCACAAAAATGAAGACACGATCTTATTCGTAGGGTATCAAAAAGTAATCAGAATAAGAAAACACTAGAAAATATATCGCTTAAAAATAACCGTAGCTAAAATATACGCCAACCGGAACAATTGACTGAAACAGTTGGGTAGAATGCAGAAAATGTTTACGTAAACTTTGTACGCAGAAGTTGTGCGAACGCGGACGCGATACGGTCGGCCACCAGCCGAGCCGGCACAAGACTATCTCGAATCGGGCGACGGGCGCGGGTAGGCCGGCCGGACTTCGCGGTCCTCGCTGGAGCTTTCGGAAAGAGGAACACCCGCGCCCGTCCCGCTCGCGCATCGCCACACCTGCCGCACAAAAAAGTCTCATCTTCACATCACATTTCGGCGAAATGTGAGCCAAACCAAACATTTCACGCAGACAGGTACGGCTACTTTATTTGTTGTACACACACACTGAACGTCCTTGCAGCAGCATGCATGCAGTCCGATTCCATCATAGAGCACCGACCTGTCTGCCGGTCTTCGCGTCTACGTGAAGCGGTTCGCACGCCGCGTATTGAGCACAAATTTAGATGATTATCTATCATTGAGGATCTCCTAAATTGCAGCGGTGAGAGGGATAATGATACGGGTTAACAACGAGAACGCTTTAGCAGAGATGTAATAATCATCGATACGTTTCCCAGGGTACTGTACCAACCGCTTACGTATAGTTATGGTTTAGTAACCACTGATAGGTATCTAGGTATTATTTATTACAGATGAGTGATAGGGTACTCTTTGCGGGACATCTTGGGTTGGCTATAGCAATCCTTGTACCTGAGTTGAGGGTTGGGGATAGGGGGGATGCAAGTGGGGGTAGATGGCAAGTCTTCCCCTTGAGTCCTTTTTTCTAGGAAATGAAAAAAAATACTTTAATTTTTCAGGTAAGTTACTAGTTAGGTTAGGGGTTTTTTTTATATAAAGAAAATTCGTAGTAATATTTCATCTCAAGGAATATAAAATACTGATATGGCAAGGAATAAAAGACAGTCATATCTGAATATGACTGTCTTATTGTCTTCAGATATGATTTATATTCCTTGCCGACAAAAGTTTTTAGGTTTTTAGATCCCTTGCCGACAACCAAGGAATATCACAGGGAATATAAATAAATACCCGACAACTACCAAATTCTCGTCATCAAATCTGTTCAACTCAATGAGGTCAGCGAAGGAGTATCCGTCTATTGGTTCGACTACAATCAGAATATTTTGCACCAAGTGCTGTTCAAAATATTTAATTCATCATCTAAAACAAAACGCCCAAATACACGCAAATACTCACCAAAATTATACGCAAAATGGGGGCTCGTAAAATATAAGTGTCAGATCTCTCTGTGACTCACAAGTTAACTAGTCTACTCAATTTACTAATTCTTAGCAATCAAATAGTAATATTTATTGCCGTAAGATTGCCGGCTATCGCAACCTGATTATTTAACAGGTGTATGTCGATCAGCCGCAGTCAGTGAGAAATTGCCATAACAACAGTTATGTGAACTAGCACTCTCGTAAAAATCAACAATATAGCCTACAAATTGATGCTAAATGCCTCTGACAAAAATGGGAAATTCCATGTGAGTTTCGAACGCTCGTACAACCAATTTGCAGCAGGGTAGCGAGAACAGGACACGTCCCAGCACTCAGAAAGTCAGCACCCGAGGCTTAAAATAGAGTTCGGAGCACCCGCAAACCGCTTTCAACTCTTGGAACTTTATTCATAGACCTCGCGAATAAATTAATGGTGTCTTTATAGAGTAGTTTATAAAGGAACATACTGATAGGAACAAAGGGAAGTTTATCCTCGAACAATGTGGTACCTACAGAATCAGACAGTGTGGTGTGACGTAACCATTTGTAAGAAATATAAGCGTGTAACCGTACTTGTCGCTCTACGTGATAAGATTACCGCGTACCTACCTGTTCAGCTTTCCTCTTATGTTATGAATGTTATGATGATACGTTTTCGCACACATGCTTCCTTCGAAACCATTGTCATTTTTTTTATACGTTTTATTATGTAGGTAATACTTATGTAAGTATTTTCACCAAGCCCTCCAAGTTGCTTTGTTTTCCTGAATCACTAGTGACCTAATCAGCCAACAATTACTTCGTAGCAGTATATATTTAATGCTCGTATAATTGGAATTCAAATCGATTATACTCGATGTTCTTTCAAATACAGTAAGAACTTTGATAAGATACTCGTAGGTATCTAAGTAAAGATGATTAATGACTCGTTACGATGATATAGGTAAATTCAGCAAAAAGAAACAGATAAATTGGAACGAAACTGATAATAAATTCCTATAAGTTTTATCATAAATCGAACACGACTTCAATTTATTTCGAACCCGGGCTATAAATATAGCCACAGTTTCCGCACTCACTGTGAGTGAACTCGAAAAGCAAAAAGGCTTTGCGCAAACTGCAATGCGTTCAGCCTTTACTTAGCAGATATCAATCTACCCAGCTGGATTAAAATAAACAACAGGATTATACATAGTTATCAAGATAAGTCTGTTCCACAACTAACCCCCGGTTTCTGGAAGCGCGATCAACACTAATCGGCTGTCAAGTCACTTGCTATCTCTATCTAATTTGAAGTAAAAGCTGAAATAGGTAGCAAGTGACTTGACAGCCGATTAGTGTTGATCGCGCTTTCAGAAACCGGGGGTAACACTGGTAGATACTTAGGCCTACCTTAGTACTAAGGTAGGTCTAGTGAACCCAACGAACTTGTGAAATCAGTACACTACGAATAGGTACCTAACTAACGATGCTTTAACAAAAACATAGACCCCAGTTGGTTTATTAAAAAACTATTTCATTTGGTAGGGTCGCACCAGAGAGTACATCAATTTAATATAACCTAAAACCTTTTGAAATAACTTTGTCAGTTTCGACAAAGAAATATAAATACGTCAACTTGTTTCCATGAATGCCGCTTCAATGTTTACCAATATTTTGTAGATAATTTGTTCGATATTTTGGATTAATTTTAGTTTTTATAAAACAAATTACACACACATTAAGTATTCAAGACAGAAAAGGATAATCAGATTGCTAACATGTCAGGTAACTCAGTCCTTGGAAAATCCATTGGCCTGAATATTATGAAGGTTAGGAAATTATGAAGATATCTCATGTCGATTCTAAATGAATATTTTCAAACCCGTATAACCCGTTTTTGTATAAGTTTCGCATATTCTAAAGACCGGCCGAAGTACCCTTTGAATGCGTCCCCTAATATCTGAATTAAGTAAGTGATATTTTAAAGTATTCATTGCCCCCTGTTATGCTAGTACTTACCTATACCTGAAATTTTTGGGTGTGCAATTAGTTTTTTTTTGTTTCAACAGATACCGCGATATTGCTGAACATCGGCGACATGATCGACCTTGCCATCGGAACTCCAGAGGTATCTCTCTTGTTTTACCCTAATAAAGAAAGAAAATCTTACTACTGTTATAAACGCGAAAGTTTGTAGGTAAGTATGGATGGATGGATGGGTATTTGTTACTCTTTCACGCCGGACCGGCTGAATGGATCTGGGTGAAACTTGGCAGAGAGATAGACTATAGCTTGAAATAGCACAAAGGCTACTTTTTATCCCGTGGGAATACCGGGATTTAAATCTGCGCGGGTGAAACCGCGGGGCGCAAGTTTCAACCATAGGAATTTCGGCAACTTACAAGGATAACTTCAAGTGTCACCTCATCAAAATTACATAACATAGTCCAAAAATACTTTAACTACCGAAGATTCTATGCTTTTCAGTAAGTAAACACAAGTCCTAATGAACGAAAAAGTAATTTACATCTGTAGGTGTACGCAAAGATTTTCACTTTGAAAACGGGGAGCTTCGCAAAACTGCAATTCTTTACAATAGCTTTTAATTAATCCACCAGTTTCCAGACATCTAAATAACAAAGGCGTCTGCCACAATTAGACCACAGACTGCCCTAATTGCTAGTCTTACTTGCAGTGCTAGTTACTTTCGCCCAACAAAAGATTAATTACAGAATATTCAGCTCGTTACTTCTATTAATTACACACTGGTCGGAATTTGCATTTGTGTTAATCATTGGTACAGACAGACTGCGACAGCAAAATTTAGCTTCACATGCGGTCGAGTTTCAGCCTGTTTTCATATGAAATATCTTCCGGATTCAACCATCTTAAAGATTTTGTCCGACGTAGAGAATGAAGACAAAGGACCGGAGAGATTCCAATTTTTCCGGCTCTTTTATTTGAGGTTGCTGGTAATATTAGGTTGGTTAAATATTGTTGCCGTGCTGCGTGTTATCAGCTGACAGTGGTTCTACGCTAATTCAATTCAATTCAATATCATTATTTCAGATCACAGTTACATAGCTACTTAAGTCCATAAAATAAAATTAAATAAAAACACAAGAAGTAAAACAACATAACATAAAATATACAAAACACTTAACTGTAGGTACCCACAAACCTGGCTTATGTTGTGTCGTTTTTTTTTAAATTCGATTTGATATAATATTTTTATATTATAAGCTTATTAGCTTCTATGAAAAAAAACATAACCGTAAAAGCTCAGTGGTTTTTTAACAATCTGTAGCTTTATAGGTGCCTACTACTCGTATATAATGTGGGTGTGTGGGTCGAAGGATCAAACTATTATTACTCATTAAAATGCTATGCCACTTTAGGTAGGTTCGGTAGCTGCTGCTGCTGGTACCCGCGACTTCCTCTGCGTACTTTTCGCGATAAAAGGTAGCCTATGTCCTTTCTCAGGGTCTAAAGATTGTCTGTGCCAAATTTCATCAAAATCGGTTGAGAGGTTTAAGCGGGAAAGCGTAACAGACAGACAGACAGACAGACAGACAGAGTTACTTTCGCATTTATAATATTAAGTTGGGATTGGGATATAATTATATAATAATATAATATATATAATAATATAATCCCAACTAATATTATAAATGCGAAAGTAACTCTGTCTGTCTGTCTGTCTGTCTGTCTGTTACGCTTTCCCGCTTAAACCTCTCAACCGATTTTGATGAAATTTGGCACAGCCAATCTTTAGACCCTGAGAAAGAACATAGGCTACCTTTTATTGCGAAAAAAAGAGATGAAGAGATTAAAAGTACGCAGACGAAGTCGCGGGTAGGTACCAGCTAGTATATAATATATATAATACTAGCTGGTACCCGCGACTTCGTCTGCGTACTTTTAATCTCTCCATCTCTTTTTTTCGCAATAAAAGGTAGCCTATGTTCTTTTTCAGGGTCTAAAGATTGTCTGTGCCAAATTTCATCAAAATCGGTTGAGAGGTTTAAGCGGGAAAGCGTAACAGACAGACAGACAGACAGAGTTACTTTCAGATTTATAATATTAGTTGGGATAATATATAAATAAACATACGCCGAGGAATTTTCCAGGGAGACTCTATGTCACCTCTCCTATTCTGCCTAGGGCTAAATCCACTTTCTCAAGTATTAAATAAATATCACTCACAGGGATACAAATTAAAGGATAGTATTAATATAAATCATCTATTATACATGGATGACCTAAAACTATATGCAAACACACCAAACAAACTTAAAGTATTAATAGACAGCACAGAAATATTTACGGAAGACATCGGGATGAAGTTTGGACTAAGTAAATGCAATGTATTACATTTAGCAAAAGGTAGAAGGCCAGAACATCAGGGTAGAGGGCATATATTGCGAAGCGGTGAGGAGTTTGAACATTTAAAAGTAGATGAGCAGTATAAGTATTTAGGCGTACATGAGTCGGGTAACATAGACCATAGCGAAGCTAGGCAGAAGATCCAAAAAGAATATTTCCGTAGGGTCAAATGCCTAACCAAGTCACATTTAAATTCACGAAATCTGCTGAGATCAATTAATGTATACGCTGTACCGGTCCTTCTTTATACATTTGGTATTATAAACTATAAAACAAGCGATTTAAAGAAAATTGATATTAAAACTAGAAAAATATTAGCAATGAATAAAGCACACCAGCAAAAAGCAGAAGTTGAAAGACTTTACTTACCAATAGAGGAAGGCGGAAGAGGATTAACTAATTTAGAGATGTTACACAAAACACAAATTATTATAAATACAAATACAAAAAATACTTAGACGCAGAACAAGATCACATTATAAAAGCAATAGTTAAACACGATAAAAATAGAGTAAAATATTCAATTCATAAGGAATCAAAAGTAAATTTAATAGAAACAGGGTTAAGAAACAATGAAAAATACACAGATGAAGAATTAAGAAGTGCAGTCCTGAAAACTAAAATAAATAAATGGAAAGCCAAACCGCTTCACGGTCAATTTTATATGAAAGTTATAGATAAAGAAAATACCGATAAAGCTTACTCTTTCAATTGGATTAAGAAACAACCAGTAACACCGGGACTAGAGTCACCGATATTTGCGATACAGGATCAGGCAGTGTTAACTAGGCAGCACGAAAAGGATATTTTAAAGAGAGCAGTTGATGGTAGGTGTCGCTTATGCTTGACAAAGGATGAGACCACGCAACACATTGTCTCAGGATGTGAAAAATTAGCTGGCACTTACTACACTAAGAGGCACAATAACATTGTGCAGTATGTTCACTGGATACTGGCGAAGAAACATGGTTTTGAAGTGTCCAACATGTGGTGGAAAGAAAACCTAGCACAACCACAAGTTAAGGAAAACGACACCGCAAAAATTATGTGGGAAATACCGGTCCAAATAGACGTTACAATAGTGCACAATAGACCAGACATAATATACATAAACAAACTAGAAAATAAAATATATTTAATAGATTTCACAGTGCCATCTGATACAATATAGGGGCTAAAGAAATAGAGAAATTAAGTAAATACCACGCATTAAAAGTAGAGTTAACCAGACTTTGGAAAACACCTGCAGGGCTAGCATGGGCCGGGGACAAATTGTCTCCGGGAAAGGATAAATACCATTTCCCCGTTGTCAGTTTTATCCACCCTCCGAGCATGGCCTCGCCTGTGGAAAGCTTTATCCACGGGGAATAGCGAGGGGAATAGCGTTTTGACGGTTCTCTACGTCTGTGTTGCCATTACTAGAAAATAAACAATACTGACGAGATATTGACGCATCAACCTTCAATATTTTGATCAGTATATTAAATCTATGGTAATAGTTCGTTCTTTTTGCGACTATTTGCGGTCTGTTGCGGTGCGGATTATACGAAGACGAAGAAAAAAAGTGCAGCCATGAGCGGGAAAAAATAAGTTTATTTCTTGTTTATTCAATATTTATTTACTAAGGAAATTACAATTACAATTACCGCAGCATAGCCCTCTACGAACCAACATAAATGCTCACTTAACTTGTTTTTAGTCCAATTTCTCTATCTTATCTCTTGTTATTGTTATAATTTACTGGAAAAATTATGGTGCTGTGCAACGCAGTTGCTCTGCCTTTGTAGGTACTCCGGCGTCACTGAAGACCACGTTGTAGTAGTGCACAAAACACTATTACAGCTTAGTGCTGAGTGACGACCGATTTTGTTGTCCTAGCCAATATTGTTCTATGTTTTTGTGACACAAAATAAACGTTTTTTGATTTAATTTTAATCAATAATTTAGATTTTTTTCTGTAGATTGAGAAGCAACAAGACGCAAATAAGAGTGTTGGTAGACTTCATGTCTACCAACCAATCAGCATTTGGCGAATATGATCGAGACATTTTGTAAGCAAAGGAGAATTACTTTTATACCCACCTTCGAGATAGATGATAGTTATTCCCTGTCAAATGTCAATCGAAGAGTATTTTATCCACTCTTTCCCCAGTCCATGCTATGAAGCGGGAGTAGCAGGATATAATGTCCACGAAAAACGTCAAGTGGAAACATTTTATCCCTTTTCCCTGTTGCCATGCTATGTAAGGTGGAGAAGAGAATTATTTCCACCGACAAGTAGATAAAAACGGTGGAAAGACAATTTGTCCCCGGCCCATGCTAGCCCTACTGCCGAAGTCATTCCTATTGTAGTCGGCGCCACTGGTATTATAGCTAAAAGTTTACACAGATATTGCAATAAGTTAGATTCAAACATACACACAGTCAAAATAATTGGCAATCTTACAATCAACTTGGGCGATTTAACATTTTATGTATTTTTGTATGTTTGTCCGACGATAACTTGAGAACCGCTTATCCGATCTGCATGAAATTTGGTAAGTGGATAGCTTGTACTTGAGAAATTTACTGGTAAGTATATGAGTAAAATCGGATAAGGGGTTATTAAAATATGGGGTTTTTTAAGCGGGCAAAAATTAAAAAAGTTACACAAAAAAATAAAGTTACATGTCATATGAAAGGGCTTGGTTTGGACATTCCAAAACCGTTTTCATTTTTTTTCTAGGATGCCTGCTTTTAGAGTTACAACAAAAAAGTTAAATTAAGATAACCAACGAACTAAGAGCTCCCATTTCTAAGAGTTTCGTTGGCATCTAGGTTTTTCTACTGGTCGGCCAGTTCCCTTGCTTTTTAATAAAAAAAATTATTGAAATAAATTAAAAAAGTTCTCAGTTCTCATAAAATATTGACAGCGACCTGGTCTGATGATGGAGCCAAGGTCTGTTCAACGGAACTCTTCAATAAATCGGCCAATTGAGTTAAAACTTCTTTACCATACAAAGTTACAGTTATATACATATATATGTATATATATATATATATAGTATACAGTTACAAAAGCGGTTACAGCGGTCAGTGGGTACCATTTAGTAGGTAACCTTTCTAGATAAGTATACCAAGTTAGTGAGGGATAATCAGAGGCAAGGCCAAACAGTACATCTATGTGCTTAAATTTTCGGAGCTTTCGGATCGCATCACGAGATCTCAGTTCGGGGCGAACTACTAGTTGGTAAAGTTCTTGGGGATACAGTTTTTGTCAATAGGGGGGGAACTAATAATAGTGAGAGTGAGAGGGAGTCTGAGCAACCTTTTCCCTGAGGGTCTTGGGGCGGGTGCTTAGAATTTACCGAGCCTAAAAACTCGAGCGAAAAAATTTTCAAAAACATATAATATATAATATTATATAAGTAGGGATAGTAGGGAAGGGATTAAAATGCTATGCCACTTTAGGTAGGATCGGTGGATTTCAACATGCTGCAAACAGTTCTGCACTGCCTAGCGCAGCAGCTGCGCATTCTGGGCAAACACGTGGAGCTCCGAGGCAGTGCTGCCAATCTGCCGATCAACCGAGACAACGTGCAAACCATCGACATCCGAGAGTACTCTATTGACACTGAAGAAAAGGTAGATACATAATTATAGTAGGTACTTCTATACAGGGTGGCCAAAAAGTCGTGGATCAAATGCAACTAGGGGTTAGATGGGGTCATCAGCTGCAAAAAAAATTTCTACGGGAGGGTTGACCTTAGGGACGGTCAACCCCCGCATAGTTGTAACTTACTTCGATTATTTAGATTAATAGTTAGATTATAGTCTATTCTTTCGAAATTTAGAATTATTAAATAACGAATTAAGAATTATTCAATTTTCTCATAAAAACACAAAATAAATTATAACTGAGTTAAGAAAGTTATAGCTTAAAATTGATTCATGTAACACCAATCTACGGAAGGTCACGCACAATAGGAACGTGCCCTACGTTCCACTGCCCTGCGTCCATCAACTTGAGACATGCATACAGATGCCTCAATTACACGGACAACCACACTCTTCATTCACTTCTACGTGTGGCTTATTTACAATATTTTTTTTCAGGTGCCTACGAAGAAAGCCGAATTGCGTGAGTTGTTTATTAATTCTCGCTTGCTGATGGATATTTTGCAAACTTGCTAATTTTATTTTTACTTTTCACATTCGTAGGTATCAGTTGTTCAACGCCTCATTTATTTTGCAGCTTCACCACCGCCTCCGGTTGAGACTGAGACTATACTTGTTGGTATGTTATGATTGAGAATATTCTTTCATTTGGATCAAAACGAAACCTGAGGACTGTGATTTTTAAAGCCCCTACGTATTTACGGAAACAACTTTAAACCTAAGCTTGGGAGTTGTTTGATAAAACAAAACTTATACAAACGTATAAATTTTGTTAAGGGAGTACAGTATGAAGTATCCTGGTACAGACAGTTTTGAAATGGTAGGTATAGGTACCTAGCTCCATTGTCCAACAATACTAGGACATGGAACTTTTTCTCATATTTTACCAAACTAAGATTCTAGATTCGGATCCTAAGATTCGGCCTACGCCACACTGATTCTTTCACCCATACCTACATCATTCGTCTAGTAGAGCAATTTTTACTTAAATTCATTATTCAGATGATTTATCTTTTATTCTTACTTCTTCTTCTTTTTTACTTGATTTGTAATTTTTTTAATGATCTGACTGAATTTTTTTTTTATTTTCAGTTGAACGAGTCAAAAAGAATGAATCTCCTCGTAAGTATGAACACGCTCTAACTATTGGTAAGCTTACGTAGTTGATAACAGTCTTCGTAATATTCAGTAGCAAATTCCACGCTCATCCGTAGTAAATTCAATTTCCCTGTCCTACTGCCGATGCCGCTTGTAGTTAATATACCGAATGGGTACCGAACCTGATGGGGTTTGTATTGTCCTTATTCTTTTTTAATTCTAGGAACTCGTAGTCCGGCCCGAGAGCTGTCTCGTACTTCTCATGTGACCCCAGCATCCCAAACCGTGAAGGCCCCTCGCCCCGCGCCTGCCCCTCACCCCGCGTCTGCTCCTCACTCCGCGCCTGTTCGTCAGTCTTCCACTGAAAGGCTATCCCTTGTTACCCTCAGCAAATTCAACGTACTGGAGAAAGCAGTGGAAGAAATCAAGGACCGGGTTTATGGCAGCATGCCGAAGAACGAAGAAATATTGGAGACAGTCAGGTAATGTTCAGTATTCAAATAGCTAGCTTAAGGTTTTGGAAGGAGAAAGAAGGTAATAATAAAATAAATAATAAATTATGTTGGACAATCCACACACCACTATCTAGCCCCAAAGTAAGCTACTAAAGCTTGTGTTATGGGTACTAGATAACTGATATATTTAATACATTAGGTATATAATTACATAGATAGATATTTTTTATTATACATAGAAAACACCCAGACCAATGAACAAATTTCTGCAGATCGTACACAAATTTGTTCCGAGGCGGGAATCGAACCCGCAACCTCTGCGTCGCAGGCGGACTCTCGCCCGCTGCGCCACTGAGGTCGTCTGCATTAATTGGCTTAAACTTCGATTAGAAAAGGTGTAATGTTACGTTACGATTTGCAGATCCCAAACAAATCTTAAAGCAATACAGGACATGTGGACTTCTCTGAATGTATCTTCACGCCTGGAGGCTGCTGAGGCGGGTATATCCAAACTCAGCTCGCTAGTTCAAGATCTTATCGGAGAGACGACAGAACTACAAGAAGCACTCAAGAGACGAGCTTCAAAAACGTGAGCCATCTGGATAAAACGTAGACACTTCCACAGTTTTTGCATAAATACCAGCCAGCGCCACAGAGTACTCTTATCAACATCACTCAGTATTCCAATTTTTATTCGATTTATAGTGTTTACTACACTTAAGGAAATCGCAATTATTTTAAAATTTAATACTCAGTATTCCAGTCTATGTCCTGTGTTTTCACAACAGCCAACAAGCGTTACCACCACCTACCGCTCCTGCCCTCCCACCACCGCCCCCGCCCGTCGCTCCCATTGCCGCACTGCCTGCAGCCACTACCGGTCCGGCACCAGCCAGTAAAGAGGAGCTAGCGGCCATACAACTACTCTTGACTCGTATGCGGGCAGATCTGGATGGGCTGACGAACAACTTCTATGCAGCTTTAGAGGATATGCACAATGGTACTTAAACCTCTGCACAGCTGTCATGCAAATTCAAATGCGTTTTACAATACCTAGCTATTTCATAATTTCATAAAATGGAGTTTACAGTGGCTTTGGCACTTGCGTAGGAAATGAGCTGAAAGTCTGGACAAGATTCACATTCTGTTTGACACCACCAACCCGCCCGGGAACGATTTACTAACTCGATTTGATAAACAGATTACCGAAAGTAAAAAAAAATCATTTTTGAACCTATTATTTGCTATTAATTATGTCCATTTCATATTCCTATGCTATTTGCCCCAATGATAAACCTGTTTTTTATTTGAAACACAGAACCAGCGGACATCAGCAGCAGCCAGCAGCGGCAGCCAGTAGCTGCTGTCACCATCAGCGGCATCCAGCCACCGCTGTCACAGTCCGCTGTTGTTACCGATGTACCTGCACCACCACCGCTACCAGGCAAGTCAAAGTTGCTTGTAGGTATATAACGACGGATGCAACATTCTGTGGCAACCATAATGATAGTTTGGTCTTCTACAGTGCGAGAAAGATCTCGGAGGTTCTCGGCGTTGACAGTAGGACTAGCTGAAAGAGTGAATGAACTGGAGAAACGACTTAAGCAATGCTGCGACAGTATTGGCAAAAATGATGGTGTTATACAAGATCAGGTTAGAGAACGAGTATGCTAAAATGATAAATAATTATATTGAGCGCCATGGTCCACTAGGTACATTGGCCGTTAAATATTTTAGAATGAACACACACAACATAGATACAAACATAGAGGCGCTATAAATACAGGGAATGTTAATTGAATAAGCCTGAGTTAATATACCTAATGTTAATGTGGTTCCTATAGATAAACTCTTTCCAAGACCAACTGGAATATCTGATGAAGCAAGTAGCCAACATGAGTCAAGAACTGACATCCGGAAAATTGTCACCAGATCTCATAAAAGACCTTCAAGGTGTGTTTTGGACTTAATTCGGTTTTACAGAACATGTAAGCAATACTTTTGTGAGTTGCGTTTGCTTTAATTGCATTTGTAATGCAGGTTTGATGCAACACTTCCAAACTGTACAAGAAATGCAAGACCAAATGAAAAAAGTCCACGAAACTGCTTTGCAATTAGCAGCAGAGAAGGAGGATCGACAACATCACATCAATGTTATTATAAACTGAGCTAATGTGAACTTTGAAACTACAGTTGTGTAGGACGGTAGTTTCAGAGTTCATGACTGTGTGCACACAGTAGCTGTTATGACAAAGAACGCTAAATCTGCTTGCTTTAAATTCACAGAAATAACGGACATACCATCACCATTTGGTTTTTTTGTTTATAGTCTCTTCTAGAACAGATAGAACTACTGAAGACCATCAAGCTAGATCGCGAGGACATGGTCGAAGCGATGGCAGACAAGGTTGACATGCGTATGCTTGCCAGGAAGGTGTCACATGACCAGTTCGAGATGGCTTGCGACGATTTGTCTAGAGGATTGGAGCATGCACTGGGCAAGCTGAACTTACAGGTGGGTTTCCAAATAAATCTCTTCACAATACCCTAATATTTCAGAGGGTTTTTGGATTTACAAGGTATTCGCTGGGAAAATCGCTACAGCACGACTTAATGAGACTGTAGATAAATCATCAAAACAATCAACGAACGTATTTGTATCACCACAGGAGGCACTATGGCAGCAAGCCCTAGACGACATACAACGTGAGATCGAAACCAAACTGGACAAGATGGAGCTGTCCCCAGTGAAGGACTTCTTCAACAGTAAGCTGAAACAACTGCAGGAAAATCTCAAGCAGATGGCATCGTTGCGCAAGGAGGCCGAAGCTGCTGGCACTAAGAGAAAATTGTTAAGGTAATGACTTTACATTCGTACTATTTTATTTTACCTTTTTGCAGGTCCTTTTATAGTCCTTTTATAGAACCGTATAACACCTACGTAAGGTACAAAATTAAATAATTTATTGAATTTGATACTAAGTGTGGCGATTCGATTACAAACCTTTTCATCACGCTTTGTAAGATAGGTAGGTAATGTAAACGACTTTGAGCCAAAGTAAACATGATGTTCTTACACCGAAATAAATTCTGTGAATTTTAGATAACAATCGTGATCTCAGCGCATTTGTCATAGAGAGTATTTCCAGAACATGACTCTTCGCTTTCAGGCGATTACAATATGCATGCATCTAAACGTGGAGACGACACATTTATTTGTTCTGTTATTGGCAATAAATCGACTACGGTTTTTTTTGTCGACCAAGGAAATCATATATCTGTCGTATTGTAGCTGGGATCGTAAGTTAACCCGAAAATAGACATGTCCCAGATATGGGATGAGACGGACGATTACTTTATTTAACATAAAAATATTTTTTCTCAATTAGAGATGTGAACTGCATATCGTGCGATGCGAAAGCTGTGATGGCGATGGAAGTTGCGTCTTCGCTGCCGGTGTCCAAGCCCATGCCTGCTTCTCTCTCCATGAAACCTTACCTGAGCTATGAATTGGGTAACTTTCGCTTTGTTTACCTAACCAACATGCTTTTCATTTTATTTCAAGTATGTTTGACATGGAAAATTCTTCCAAGCTACGACCGATAACTGAAGACTTAGGACTCTGAGAGTTCCGGCCCTATAGTTTAATTAAAGTACCTACCTTCCATAGTTTATTATATAGGCTTATCGGTTAACCTATGTTATTACCAATTAAGTGTGGTGCTGCTGGTTTTCTTAAAAAATAGAGATCTCATGGTTCTAATAATTACGAGATGGTAATAAGAATTATGAGACGTAAAAATCTGGGCCCCAGTTGATATCGAAGTGATGTCATGGCTCTTCAAATAATGGCCGCATTCCGAAATGGCTATAATCGATCACAGCGCTCACATCACCTCACAGGCGTTCCGAATTAGATATTGCGATTATGACAGCTCAGAGCTGTCAACAATTCGGAACGCTCGTAAGCGCACTCACAGAAACATCCTAGGAATCATAACCTCAAACCTTGTGTAACAAACTGGGACTGCTTGGATATTTTCTGGATTTGTTATTTTATGATCGCAGAACATATTATACCCTATAACGACTGTAATGCGACTGAAAACATGTAACCTCATCACAAATAACAACAAAACACAAATGCACAACTGTCATTTTTGACAGCGCTCACAGTGATATTAGAATATGCATGGTCGGCGTAATCGCAAGATGGCGCAAGTCGTGACGTCATCTATGACGTTTCATGGGTCATCGTTATCGCGCTCACGCTAATTCGGTACGGGTTTGTGAGCGCTCATATCGATTATGGCGTATTTCGGAACGCGGGGAATATCTTCATAATTCTCCATATTTCCATAGGAAATGCCACAAAGCATATCAAATGGGGCCTAAACTAGATGCCTTCCTATAATACTATTGATTTCAGATGCGATACGAAAGACGCAGCAAAGCAACTTGCCGGCTCGAAACATGCACGATTGGGAGACTATAGACAAGCAGATGTCGCAGCCAAAGCCGCCGCAGAAAGTCAGGTAATTACTTAGCTAAGTATTACAATCATTTCACGACTGTCAATTTTTCGACT
Source organism: Plemyria rubiginata (assembly GCA_963576535.1). Taxonomy (NCBI): domain Eukaryota; kingdom Metazoa; phylum Arthropoda; class Insecta; order Lepidoptera; family Geometridae; genus Plemyria; species Plemyria rubiginata. The sequence goes on along the minus strand of OY754908.1, from coordinate 5,477,520 downwards.
ATCAACACCGTAGGTACCTCGTGTGCCACCAACTTATCTGAACCGGTCGTTAGTAAAAAAAAAGTAAAAGTAAAAATGTGTTTTATTGACATAAAATACGCACAGTTATATTTTGAATTTATAGGCTCCCGAACTTAGTTAAGAAACTGTGTTTCAGGATAGTATAAACCGTCCATTCGCTAAGGCCCATTTATGCGCAAACGGCTAGCTTTAGATCGGTTCAGGATAAGTTGGCGGCACTATATGAAGAAAGAAAAGAAATATTTTCAACACTATTGCTCATAAAGTGGCTCTACGGTCACCGCAATTAGGCACAGAATGACACCCATTATTCAAACTGTGACTTTTTCATTGCTATAACCCACTAGTGAGTTATAGATTTTTTTTAAATTTTATTGGTTGAGTTGTTTTGTTCTTTAAAAAGTTTTTATTCAAAAAAAAGATCGTGTTCAATAGAACAAATAAATTAATGTTCCCATTGCTTGCTCATTTCATGCAACTTCTTATATTATAGATAATTTTAACTGGTACGTGTATAATAAGTAAAACATTCACTCAAATATAACTTTTGTTTTCTCTGTAATAAAAGAAAAATTAAATTCCCCATTTTTTACGTGGCAGAATAGGCGCAATACTTTACCCTATGCGCGGAAAATAAAAAAAACCTCATCCCTAAAGGGATGAGGTTTTTTTACTAAAAGTATGTGGCCGATCGCAATGCGCGCGCTTATGAAAACTGATTAATTTTTCCCGCCGAAGCGAAACATTTTTCACAACTCGTTTTCACTGTTGAAATAATAGTTATTTATTAATGAAAATGTCTACAAGTACTAGTTACGAAGAAAATTATTTATGTTGTACACCGCTCGATTTATGATGTGAACCCTTAACGTATGGAAACTTTACTACCTGAAAACTCCAAGGAAATATATCTGTTCTGTGAGTTTTTATTATTATTTTATTCACAAATGTGTTGAAAAACGTCGTATGATACACGTGTGGATTGATGATTACCGTCCTCGGCTCTCTTAAGACCCTCGCCTACGGCTCGGGTCTCAATGGCGCCTCAGCGGCAATCACTAATAACATTCCACACTTGTACCATAATGTACTATTATTTACTATACATAATTCATAATTCCATTACGTGCGGAGCTGATTAAGACACGGGTTTCCTCACGATGTTTTCTTGTACCACTTGAGAGCACTTGCATTAATTAACACACATAATTTTTTCGAATACAAAAATCCACATTGAAAGACGAGCGAATTCGTACCAGCAGCGTCTTGTGAATGTTCATCCGAGTGTATATTCCGAAAAGTTACAACTTTGTCCGTTTTCCGCTTTTCGGAATTCGCATTCAGTAATTCGGATTCCGATTTCCAAAAAACAAAAATAAACATATTACTATTAACTACTTTTTTTGTTTTTTTCCGACTATTAAGTCGGATTAGACACTGATGAGCATTCACAGGTCGCGGGTTCGAATTCGCTCGTGTCGTGTCGCACTTCCGAAATCTCTCAGACCCTAGGTTAGCGGCATACACCATTCAGAGATACTTAAATTCGTAGATATGGCACGTTTTGGTTTAATGAAATGGTAAATAAGGTATCCTTGCGTGAGGTGAAGTGAAGTAGGTACCTGTGAGTGACGGTGATAGGATCACTCTAGTCTATGATCATAAAACTCATGGCAGGTCCGATACCGGCAAGCATCTCTGCAACCGCTACTGCGGCGGCTCGCATACTATGACGACTCCCGCGCAGCGCGTCGCTCGCCTCGGCCACTTCATCAAGCAGTGGGGACCCGACGTGCTGCCGCTGTCCTCAGGGCTGGCGGCGGGTGACGACGGCAGGGTACCTACCTTTTTATCCTGAAATTACTTTCAACATTTACACAGAAAAAATGGTGCACCACTGTAGTAGCCCGATTTTTGTAATCAAATGACATGACAGTGCATGACACTTTCATCCGGCGGTGTCAGTATTGGGCCCCATATCGGCCATGTCTTATGCAGATTCTACGATTGTAGGTACTTATTACTTACATCCATGTCTTAATTTCAGATGTACCGAATCAGTCCTATGGAGGGAGCGAACGTTGGTCCAGGTAACATACTCGCACAATAAAATGCTTTTGATTGATTTTTCATAGTTTTGTTGTATGCTAAATCTCTCTGTTACATTACGAGTAATATAGGTACCTATAATACCTAGTGCCTAAGATGCGGGACCACTATTGACCAATATTATTTCTATCAGACAACCACAACGAGTAAACCTTATAGGTAGGTACAATGAAATCAGCGCCTATCGTGAATCGTATGTTACTATGATATTCATTTACCTTTTGCGTTGAGAAATGAATTATCTTATATTTAAGGTGGAGCTGTGGACGCTACTTGCACTCCCAAATCTCCCAAGAAACCTGAAACGCCGAAACCGATGCAAAAGCCTCTGACGATCTGTGCTGTAAGTGATAAAGCTAATTCATCCCGTTTGTTAATCATTTTTTTTAATCAAATTTAATGATGACCCGCCCACCTAATGTTAAATGGTAACCATCACCGATAAAAAAGCATTTCATCTTAAGTTACGTTCGATAGGAACGTGCCCTACGATGCACTGCCCTGCGTTCATCAGCTTGCCTCAAGCCAAATCATACATGTTACGGCTCATGTACCTACTTACCTACCTGTAAATTTATTTTAGTAAAAAGTTGTAATAACTTGTATTATGGTGCTCATTCTGTTTGTTAAAACAGCCTATTTACATACATTGTTTTTTCAGGAATGTCGCTGTTTGGAAGGAGGTATTTATGGTTATTTTACAAATCAAGTAGATAGGTATCTCAGGTATTTAGGCAACTCGGATAACAGCAACCCCTCTTTTTTCTTTTCTGTATCGACAGCAAGATGATCACGTAACTTTTGTTGCATTCAAAATCCGGTTGCCTGTCAAAATTGACATAGGCAACCGGATTTTGAACGCAACTTATGTTACGCGATCAGCCTGCAGGTCTTCTTTGTAGGGAGACTCGTGTGTTCGGACAGGCGGACATACTCTTTGGAAATATAGTACCTATATCAGGGATACATACATACAATCCCTACTATAATATTATAAATGCGTAAGTAACTCTGTCTGTCTGTCTGTTACGCTTTCCCGCTTAAACCTCTCAACCGATTTTGATGAAATTTGGCACAGACAATCTTTAGACACTGAGAAAGAACATAGGCTACCTTTTATTGCGAAAAAAAGAGATGAAGAGATTAAAAGTACGCAGACGAAGTTGCGGGTACCAGCTAGTGATAAATAAACAAATATTGATGGATATTCCACACAGGACCATCTAGCAAAATCTTGTCTTCAAGAAAGGAACCACCAGGTAGGCTTATTCCAAATTTTTACAACTTTGCTCTTCAATCAAATTAACCATAAAGATCGTAGACTTTGCTACCTATTCGTATTTTTGAATTGAAAATGCGACCTGGTAATATGACTTTTAGACTGGATTATTATTGCACAGCCCATGTTATGTAGCGCGTCTCGTCTCCATACAATACACGATCAATGCTCGATTCGAAAAAATGACATAGGTATTGCGTAATAGTGTAAAACTTCGGAATAAGCCCACCGTTACTGTAATGGTAGGTATACTTTTTTTCTTTTTTTAAATTATATTTTATCTCGTTTCAGACCGTCCTCCAGCAAAGGGATAACAGCGATGCGTATTTTATCTTATGTTTTGTTGGTTTGGTTTCTAGTTTTTGATTTAGTAAATCATTGATCGCATTTATACATTTACGAGTTCATTATTTACTATCACTTAAGGCCCTGCCTGATCGACGAGCGAATAGAACCGCGGTCTTATGGCTCGTCGGTAAAGCTCTAGTCCTTATTCTGTACCCGAAGGGTTAAACGGGACCCTACTAAGCTAAGACTCCGCTGTCCGTCCGCCTGTCTCCAGGCTGTATCTCATGAACCGTGTCATACAGTTAAAACTTTCAGAGATGATGTATTTCTGTTGCCGCCATAACAACAAACAATGAAATTAGAAATAAAATAGGACTCCCATATAGGATTCGTTTTCTGTCGTTTTACGTAACAACATAGCATTTTCATTTTAATTGTTTTTCTAGTGTTGTGAAAGTGTATTATGTGATATCGTGATTTGACCGAAAATGTTTCGAATGTTTTGAAGACAACCGACACCATTTTCTTCAAAACAAATGACTGACTCGACTTTGGACTGACGTGACTAGAATCTCAAATCAATCAATCTCAATCTCTGATTCACTTGACACTGGCAAGATTGTCTATATAGACAGGAGCCATAAAAAAGAAAAAAGAAAGACTCCCATATATGAAACGTGTTTTATTTTTGCCGTTTTTCAAGATAATGGAACCCTTCGTGCGCGAGTCCAACTCGCACTTGGCATGTTTTTTTAAACTAAATTCTTATAGGAACAAATACGCGTGTAAGGCCCTTCTCCCATTACGATACGCCCGCGCTACTCTAGTCTCGGAGACTAGTCGCCGCGAAGTATCTCACATACATTTATATGGAGATTCTCACACTACGATACTGGTATTCTACGCGTTCGCGACTAGTCTCGCGATACCCGCCGTGTTGGTCGCTTGTGCGTCGCGTCTCGCGCGTTTCGACAAGATGGCGGCGGAGCAAGAAACAAATATTAAGTTTGTACAAGAAATTGAAAAACATGCTTGTTTATATAACTACAGATTACCTGAATAGGTACATGCGAAAAAATATAATATACAAGACAAGAAGAAGTGCGGCTACAAAAACTCTACAATTTATGTTTCTTTCAATATATGGATGAATCCAGTATTTTCTACTCTTGCGTTGACGTCTTCTATTTCTATAAAACAGAAAAACTGCAAGAGCTTCTTCGTCACTGGAGTCGCTCGACATAACGTCCGTCTACAAAAAAACGAGTTTGCACAAATGATGAATTTAGTAATTTTTCAGTAGCATAATATGCGAGCGTCGGGTAGCGAACATGTATACAACTAATATTATACTCGAGTATCGTACCCTACAAGTATCGTAATGGGAGAAGGGCCTTAGTTGTAACTATCACATGCACTGCCCTGTGACAAACAAATAGATGATAAGTATCATAATCCTGTAATTTTACCAGCAACCACACTCCTCAATCGAAAACTTGGCATCGCTGCTGCTTGATATTGAATTTTTTTATGGCCGTTCGATGTAATGTTAGCCTAGCACACATTATTACTACATTTAAAATAAAAATAGTTGATAGAGTTTACGATTTTATTGGTAAATCAATTACCGAAAATAGCTTAAGAATAAGTTTACAGAAGTATGACAAAAAGTAACAATATTTTGTCTCTTCAATGTTGTTTTTATCTTAAATTGTTGTTTAGAAAATACAAATTAAATCTTTCTACGGTCCAGCAGCACAACTAAATTCCACATTAAAAATATTTACAGATTTTTCGTTAAACGGCATTAAAATGCTACTTACTAGTTAAAAGTCGCAATGAAATAAAAAAAACATGTAGTATAATTATACAAAAATTAGGCATCGTATGTGCGGTTTCCAGCACAGCGTTACATAAGTGCTTTTAATCAAATACATATGTATTTGATTAAAAGCACTGGTTTTTCATCATTAATCACAAAACTGACAATAGCATATCTACTAGCTAGCGACCCGCCCGCGCGCCCCTGCTTCGCACGGGTGCATATATCATGCATGTATTATACATATAAACCTTCCTCTTGAATCACTCTATCTATCAAAAAACCGCATCAGTTGCGTGGTTTTAAAGATTTAAGCATACAAAGGGACATGAGGACATAGGGACAGAAAAAGCGACTTTGTTTTATAATATGTAGTGATATTACACACATACTGTACCAGAGGTCAAAGGAACTTAGATTCAGCAAAAAATCAATTAAATAATTAAAAGATTAAATCAAGATATTTCTTATAAATCTGATACTCTTAAATGCATAAACTAAGGTGCGGTCTTACGATAACGCTTATATAAAGGAGTCACTACACTGGGTTTATCAGTCTTTCCAATTTATACAAGCAACATACTTTCCAATATCAAAAACATTATTACTAAACCGAAGACTGTTGACATGCAGTGTAGGGACGCCTTTAGTAGAAACACACCTCCAAAACCAGATTTTTCAAGAACTATTTTCATGTTCACAGTTCAAATCATACATTTTATTTACACATCCAACGTTTTTCATAATAACGCACACCATATAGAGATTAAAATATACTCGGCAGTGCTTATTCAGAGCAGTAAAATACTCAATGACGGTTTACCATGTCGCTTAAAACTACAGTAACACATACTACACATCTATCACAAGATCAAAGAGATGAAAGCAGAAGTTAGGGTTCATCAAGACTAGGTATCAATGCGAATGACAAACCTACCTAAAGTAGGGCCGATTTTATAGGTCATATTTGACATCTGTCTGTTTCAATCTTGCTTTGATCACGTAATAACCTTTGTTGCATTCAAAATCCGGTTGCTTATGTCAATTTTGCCAGTTTTGCGATCGCAAACGGATTTTGAATGCAGCAAAAGTTACGTGATGTTATGTTGACCTATTAAATTGGCCCTACTGTACTAAGTACATACAATAAAATGCTGACGAAAACATAGTATATGGTATCAGAAAATACATTTTGTCAACTCATGTGCGGAAACTAAAATTTAAACAAAACTTGAAGTCGGAGAGGCTAAATCAGTTTTGAAACACTATTTATTAATCAGAATACTATCCAATATGCAGATATAGTTTTGCTCGCAAATACTAAATACATAATAATGTAGATTAGATATTTGATTCATGTTTATATATTATTATGTTTATTGGAAGCCTCAAAATGTAACAAACAAAAAATATTTTTTTACAAGTGGTTTTACTAACAAATCTAGTCAATGAAAAACAATTAGAACAATATGGCCTAATTAATGGTCAAGTCATTCTAAATCACACTTCTACGCTTAATTTATACGTACTAATAATAAGTTTAAGTAGTACTACAAGTACTACTACTAGAGCATAGGGTCTCCGGACAACTCTGAACAAGCACAGCGGTTACGATACACACTTACATTACATAGTTCATCGGTATACGAGACTGTATTATTTGGTGATAATGCTTTTTAGCACCCTAAGTATTTCTGTTGTTTGAAGAAGAAAACAACCGCAAGTTCGTTGCTATTTCCTTTCGGCTTAATCACGTGGGATTGGCCAGCGTAATGTAACATAGGTGTTATGGGAGACGCAATGTGGCCACGAGCGATTTTAAACTTAACTAGTTCAAGTATAGAGTTGATAATCAGTTACAGATGGACTAATGTAAGTGCCGTTGGATACCCTTGCGGTCAAAGACCAGCGAGCTCATTGTGGCCGCAAGAGATTAAAGACTACCTATCGTTATAAGAATAGAGTTGATAATCGGTTACCGGTAGACTAATATAACTGCGGGTGGATCTCCTTGCCTTCACCGCTGGGAACCGGTGACTTTGCAGACAAGTGGCTGCAAGAGATTAAAGACTTTACTACCTCAACAATAGTTGCTAATCAGTTACCGGTGTACTAATGTATGTGGCGGGTGGAGCTAGCGGTGGCGTCCGCGTGCGCCGGCGGGGTAGTGGGTACCGTCGCGGCTGTAGCGGCGCTCCTTGCGCTCGCCGGAACGTCCGCCACGCGACCTGTCGCCTCGTCGCTCGCGGTCGCGCGACCACTCCTTGTCGCGAGTCTCCTGGCTTCTGAAAATACAAAAAATTTTGTGTTCAACAGTAAAGTGTGGCCCTGTCTTGTCTTCTCAAAAGCGTCGGTTAAATAAAATCATTGGGGATGGGGACACAAAATTATCAAACACAAAGCAAGGCAAAAACATTTAACCACTTATTATTATGCCAACCGCAACTATAGATCCAGCTATTATTGGTTGTACTTGTACCATGAGAATTTAGATTATATTTCTTGAGATAAAATTTACAATTTCAAAGATCTTTGGGGCCATAGTAAAACTAGTGGCTCTGGGAGCTGTAGACCTTGCGAGCATACTAAAAGTGAGCTATTTAAGGAATGTAATGTGCTAGTGCATTTTCCGTTTTGTGATTTTTTTGATCTTTTTGATTTTTTTTGCATCATCTTGTGTAGAATGAGGTCCTTTGTGTTTCTCTCAAATTTGATTGAAAACCATCGATTGTTTGATGAGCTATCCTGTTCATCATGCTGAAGATCCTTATCAGATCTTCGCCAAACTTTTATGAGACCAACTTATAGTTACTACCTTTCAAATAAAAAAAGAATAACCGAAATCGGATCTCATTTCGTGGAGATATCCAGTATATCAAATAGCCCCCTTTATGCCCTTTTTTTAGGGGAAGTATCCCTCCAATCAAAAATCCCCGACAACAAAAAAAATTCTAATAAGTCATATAACCTGTGTACCAAGTTTCGTCCAGATCAGTTGAAAAATGCGACCTGTAGAGGAGAACAGACTGACAGACAGACAGACATCCGGACAAAGGCATTTTTGGCCAATGTGGAAACTGAGATGCTTCGCTCGCTCGGTCAATAATAGCAGTGTTTTTTTAGGTATTCTATGTATAATAAACTGGGTGTATTATTTCAATCACTGTTGTTGTTGTTTTCGGGAGAATTCATATTACACCCAGTATAGTCATCATAACACTGCAAGAAAAACCCGAATTCATCAAATACACTGTAAAATACACTCATACTACTATAACTCAAAAAGTAATCGTCAGATCTTACTAATATTTATGGGACCACACGCGAACCACTAGCTTTCAAATAAAAAAAATCATCAAAATCGGTTCCCAGTCGAAAGTTCCGACGTGACAAAAAAAATACAGTCGAATTGAGAACCTCCTTTTTTGAAGTCTGATAAAAACCTGATAAAGACCTGGTGCAGCGGACGAGTCCGCCTGCGACGCAGAGGTTGCGGGTTCAATTCCCGCCTCGGAACTAATTTGTGTACGATCTGCAGAAATTTGTTCCGATGGTTTGGGTGTTTTCTATGTATAATAAAAAATATCTATCTCTGTAAGTATATTATAATGTATTAAATATATCAGTTATCTAGTATCCATAACACAATCTTTGCGTAGCTTACTTTAGGGCTAGATGGTGCTGTGTGGATTGTCCAGCATTATTTATTTTATTTACTAAGCTATGCGTGATGTAAACTAACCTGGACTCTCCGTTGGAGCCGCGACTGTCGTGCGACTTGCGACGCGGCAGCGGGGCGGATATGCGAGGTCGCGGCGAACGCGAGTTGCGCGGCCGAGGCGACATCTCTCGCTCGCTGTTTAAGTTGAAGTCGTCGAATCTATCATCACATTATTTCGAATAATATACAAAAGTACAGTCAACAAACTATAGCCCGTAACGCTGCTCGTTGCACTCAAAAATTTTTCCGTTTTGTTGTTATCTAGATTGAAGTAAAGGCTGAAATAGCAAGTGACTTGACAGCCGATTAGTGTTGATCGCGCTTTCAGAAACCAGGATGTAATGTAATATTTCTCAACTTTTGACAGGTTTTTATAACTAAGGCCATAGTTTTGTTTAAAGGCTTGTTTGCTTGTTTGTCGAATTCTTACTTGTTCTTCGGCGAACCAGACGTGGACTGCGAGGAGCTCTGACTCTCGGAGCTGGAACTGGACGACGAGCTGGAAGACGACGACGAGCTGCGCGATCTGGACCTGAACAAAACATTAAATTGTAGTAGCTACCTGGTTGACAGAGCTTTACTCGGTTGCTTAACAACGCCATCTACTTAAGTAGCTCAAAAAAATTATTATTACTTGCCAATAGATACCTGAAAGTATTTAAGTTGTTTTCCATTGCCTGAAAACCCGGATAAAAAGACGTTTTCTAAAAATTAATCCTACCTAGATCGATTTATCGCCCCCGTAACTGCCTGCATACTAATCTAAATACTAAACATACTAACGCTTAATTAATAATTAGTCTTAAATAAAGACCCATCGAAATAGTGACGAGAGAGCATGCAATCATTCATCATTAATTCATTCGTCAACAAAATCCATATACTAACTTCTTGCTGCTGTTCTTTGAACTGTTTTTGGAACCAGGCGAGTCCACTTTGCCATTTTTGTCTTCTAGATCATCGGTTTTGGAACTGTCCCCATCCTTTGATTTTGAACCTGTCCAAATATATTTAAATGTGAAAAAGTACCCAAGAATAAAGAGATGATGTAAAACTTAAATATGTTTATTCTCTTGGTTGCCGCCACGAGCATTTACGAAGAGCTTTTGTAAGCCAAAGAAATCCAAGGCCTATTCCAAGGTTACAACAAATTGTTCCAAATAGACGCACCAGTCTTAGAGCTGCTGCCCGTCTTAGAACTGCTTCCAGTTTTAGAGCTCTCGTCTTCGCTGCCCCACAAATCGTACTTGGCGAGGTCCGCTTCATCGCCCGATTCCTCTTCGTCTTCTTCTGCCTCCGCCTCGCCTTGAGAGCCCCCCGCCTTCTGAAACAAAAGCGCACTCAAATCATACGGAATAAACCATAACGTTAGTTATGTCAAAATAACAGCTTACATTTCAACCGGACAGGATAAGTGGCAGACATAAATTTTCATTGTAGTAGTACATGAAATGAGGTATCTATCACTTACTGAGTGCCCTGTAAAAATATAAGTAGTCATTATGACCCCATATTGCTTTTCATACAAACCTTTTTCTTTCGTTTCCTCTTTCCTTCACTACTTCTTTTCGAACTCTTGCTGCTCGATTTGATGGGCACTTTCACCCTTTTCAACCGAGGGGCTTTTGGCAAAGCAAAACTTTTAAAATTGCCGATGACAAGTGCATTCTCATCAATTTTCAGTGTGTCTGACTTATCCACAGGGCTTTTGAGGTTGATGTTTAATTTTCTCGTCACGTTTTGTAGGACAGGAGCAGGATCAAATATGTCGCTTAAAAAAGGCGTCGCCGCGGGGTTTCCGTCTAACGCTTCCAGTTGGCGCTCGATGCTTTCACCAATGGATTCCTTCTCCCACTCATCGTTGGTTAAGTTGATTGTGTCCATAGGTTGTGCGACCGTTTCAGAGTTCTGCGGTTCCGGTTCTGGATTATTTTGGGTGTTATTCAATGAGCTGTCCTGCGAGTTATTGGCCAGCTGTTGCAAATTTTGAAGAGCCAACATCAGCGCGTTAGCATTGATCCCAGCAAGCAGACTAGATAAGTCTGACTGTGCAAATGGCTGAGTCGTGGCCGGTGCTAGCTGCGGCTGAGGCGGCGCTGCTGGGGTCTCCTGATCATCGGAAGATTCTAAAATTTCAATCTTCTCTGTAGTTTTTGGCATTTCCGGTTGTATCATTGTTACTGGCATCAGATCTAACTGGGGGCTTTGTTTGGGCTGCTTCCGACTATGATTTTTTCGAGGTTCAATAGTTATGGATTCAATAACGTGAATACGTTTCGAATCTTTTAAATTCTTCTGACAGTCTTCATCTTTTTGATTACTAGAATGACTTTCTAAGGAAAATTTTCCGATTATGTTTTCATTATTACCATCATCCTTTGAAATGAGTCTTGATTCTTTTGATAACTCTTGTAGTATTGGTTTTGGTATCATTGCAAGATTACTAAGAGGGATCTTAACTTGCGTTGCATTACTTGTGTTAGCATAAGTATATACCTGATCATTGGGTGAAGATTGTTGTGCTCTATTTTTGTTAGGTGACTGTTCATTTTCATTATCCATTTGCATGTTATGTAACAAGCCCCTAAGTGTTTCTTTCTTTTCTTCCATTTGTTGAAAGAAAGTTTGTTTGTTTGGGGAATATTGGTTGGAAGTGCTTAGCATATTCTTCTCAGGGCTTTTCGCTTCATTCGTTTCTATATTTGAGGCATTATTGTCATCTAACGTAGCATTTCCAGACTCCCCATAAAGCGCGTCATCATCTTCATCCCACTCTGTTTCAAAGGGTTTCATCACATATTCATACTTATCCAATTCATTATTTCTTTCAGGACTTCTTTCCATCAAGCCATTATCAAAAATATCCATTATGCTTCTATTTTTTCCTATAGAAGTTTCTTGAACCACTTCAAATATGCGTCCTGTGTTTTCAGGCGGCTTCTCAGGCAGCGGTATTTGATCAACTTGGTATTGATCAACTTGTTTTAGTGGTAAGTCATGTGTGTCTTGGTCAAACTGCAATGTTGCTTTTTTAGGTTTATCAAAGGGTAAGTGATGCTTCGGACCGATAGAAGTATGTAAATTATCTTGAGTAAAATCAACAGTGTTATTATTAGGACTGTTCTGTTGAACAGTCTGGTTCTTGACAGAGGCTGTGCTTGTATATTCTTGAGATTGATCTACCTCCAACCCAGGAATAAAAGAGCTCTTATGATTTTCTGGAGGAGATTCATTTAAACCAGGAATAGAGGAAAGTATTTGTCTTGGAGATTGATTAGTATCAAAACCTGGGTAAGAGCCGTAATGTTTTTTTATCGGTGATTTATCTGTTTCAGTTAGTCCTGGAATGGCAGAGCTTTTCTGAATTTCAATAGGAATAAACAAACTTATAGCCCGTTTCATTGGGGATGTACTAGACTCACTGAAGCCAGGAATGTAGGAACTCGAATGTTTTTTTATCGGCGATTTGATCGCTGAGTCTAACATGCAAGAACTTTTCTGTATTTCAACAGAATTATTTTGGCCACCAAATGTAAGAACTCTTGAATTGTTTGGGTTTGGCTCAACTGCAGGTATGTATGAGCTTATGCTTCTTTTAATTGTAGGTTTATTCTGTTGACCAAGTACAGAAGTACTCTGAAATGCGTTTTTGCGTTTCGTACTCAAAGCTGATCCATTAGCTCTTGCCCAGTATCCAGGCCGATTGAGGCGAACATTCTTTTTAAAGTCTTGGTAATTGTTTTTCGCTGTTGCTCCAAGTCTCGTAGGGACATATTCACTTGAGCCACTGTCAATGTCCACTGGGGTTCCATGGAGACCTTTCACATTCATATTTCGTAAATTAGGTGTGTAGAAATTTCCAGTAGTTAATGAAGATGGTTCAGTTGGTTTTGCTGTGCAATATCCTTGATATGGTGGGGTATTAGTAACATTTGTCTGGGGTTGTGTTACTTGCGGCATGTAACTAACAAGTTTTTCAGGAGTACTACAGGTGGCAGGCGGTGGTACTGTATTACGTCTTTTAAATTTACGCCTGACTTTTTTATTTTCACCGAATTTCCGTGACAAGAAATTATCTTCATTGCTGTGATACGAAAGAGACTCTGAATCAGAGTCCACAGCTGACTGTCGAGCAGATGACATGATGGCTGGTCTACTACTTTTGGCGCTAGCTTTAGATTTGGTAGATTTCCGATCCATTTGTTCAGAATCTGAATCATAATCAGATGAATCTGAATTCCGACTATCAGAAGAACTTGAGCAAGATTCTTTATTTGATGTCTTCGAGTGATTTCTGCTGTGTTGACTTCCTCTTTCTAAAACTTCAACTGATGGTTTAACTCCATGCAAACCTTTTTCAACTCTTTCAAGTAGAACAGTCTCTACACTATCACTTCTTTGTGGAATCTGTGAAGCTGGCTTGTTTGGCAGTTGGCTTTTTGGACATTCTTCCTCACTATCTGATGTTATGATAGCTATTTCGTCTGGATTAGGAACCTTGGTAGGTTTGATTTTGATATCACTAGGTTTCATTTGAGTATCACTAGGTTTTGCTGGATCATGTGTATCATCCAGGCAACCTGTAGCCAACAGCTGCTGCCTCCAAGCAAATATAGTCTTGAAATCAGGAGCTGGTTTGTCAAAAAGTGATTCAAATCTTTCAGAACTCATTTTGCAATTGTTATAGGCAATAGCAAATGCAGCTGCTATAACTTTATCTTTGATAGGGTAATTGACTTCTGAACTTATAGGCATAGAAGTTCCATTGAGCTTGTAAGCCACTTCGTTGGTTGATGTCACCATATTTTCCATAACAGGATTGAAAGGCATAAATACTGGAGAATCTGAACTATCTTTTCTTGCTTTCTTAGTTCCTGTTTCATAACCAGATGATCCAGTATGTTCCTGAGTGTCACCAAAGCTGGTATTTCTTTTTCTGTTTTGACGGCTTTGAAAGAAACTGTTTGCCCTGTTAGAATGCATGTTTTTCATATTTTGTTTGTGCAAGGCACTCTGATAGTTAGTCTGAATGTCCCTGACAGAATTGGCAGCTGATACTGGGTGCAATGATTTACTATTCAATGGTCCATCACCTAATATGCCCTTTAGTTGTTTCTCAGATGTAATAGCTTTCTTTTCAGTTGCAGGAGCTGGCATACAATTCCTCACTTTCAATTCCATCTGCGGCTTTGGTAGCAAGTTTTTGAATTCTGCCCCTTCAGTGATGCCAACCTGAAGGCAGGAAAAATTATCTCCACTTTAGAAATGATGTGCTGTAGAATAAGTATCAACTCTTCTTAGCTTCAAATTCCATTATTCCCTGAATTTGTCATTGTGAAAGAAACATTTTAAATAGCGGGCTGATTGTTAGATGAACCAAGGTAAGGCAAATTAAATTAAATTGGAAATGGTTATTTTGATGGGTTGAAGGTATGCTTATAAGGTTTACATGTATGCAAGATAGGTAGATGAATTCTAAAAGTGAACACTATAATTACCTTGTCTTCAGTTTCGGATCGCTGTTGTTTGCGTTTCTTCCTACCGAACTCATCGTATTCATCGTCGGAGGAACCCTCTCTGCGCCGGTACTCCACAACTCCGCGCTCATTGTAACCGCCGCCGTAACCAGTACGAGCTTCCACCTATAAACAATTCGTTATGAGTTCACAATATGTAATACTAGTTCCAGGATCTAAAATAGCTATTATTTGGCTAAAAACCATTCGTACTTCACCAAATTTAGGAGCATTGCAAACATTGCAAGTCGTACGCCGGGCCCAATTTACATTCGCACATTTGTTGCACTGCCAATCATCCGCATTGAACAATCCACGGGACTTTTCCGCCGCGGATTTGCCAATTTCCGTGCCAAGTTTCTGCTTAGATTTTTCAGATTCAGGTTTTTCCGCATTGCACCGGTAACATGATGTCCGTCTAGCGAAATTTATATTTCCGCAGTTTTGCTCGTTGCAAATCCAATCTCCGTCGTTCATTTTTGTATGAATGCAATCAATAGTCTCACATCAGACGCTCATCTATAATACAATGAAATAACGGTACTTTACTAATGCTATACGCCAGGCATTGCAAGATTCTGCGCAAAGAAACATAAATAAAAGCACATTCATTCGTGAAAATGAAATCCTACTTTCAAAGAAAACCAAGCTCGCTTTTGCAAGAAAAGTAATCAAGCTTCATGACAGCGATCAGCCATGTTGTTGAATGAAAAAAACAACTATACATAGACTACGAGATTTATCCCATTCCGGTTACTTTAACATCTTTATTTACTTTATTTCAACTAAAATATAAAAAAAAGATTTCGTGGAACAAACATTGCTGAACTAACATTTTCATGGATTTAAACCAAGGAATAAACCACAACTTTATAACCTAAATACGACATCCATAAATTATGTACTTATGTACATAATCTAAGACGACATCCATCAATGTTTTTTTTACCGGAACCATAGAGATAAATTCCATCTGCATTAAAAAAATAGTGTTGCTCGTTTTAGATCAAAATAAAATACTACTCATTAACGATTTGGTTTTTGCGGTTTTCAATATTTTCTGTAAACATACATAGGTACTTGCTTTTTAAAGATCAGTCGTTTACGCATACAAAATACTCACGCATTCATCCAAGTTTGTCAATTTTCGTCCATGTCCATTGTCGTCATTGTCCATGTCCATGTCCATCCATTATTATACTTTGATCTTACTAGTCCTACTAATATTATAAACGCGAAAGTTTGTAAGTGGATGGATGGATGGATGGATGTTTGTTACTCTTTCACGCCAGAACGGCTGAACGGATCTGGATGAAACTTGGCAGAGAGTTAGATTATAGTCTGGAATAACACATAGGCTATTTTTTATCCCGTGGGAATACCGGGATTTAAATCTGCGCGGGTGAAGCCGCGGGGCGCAACTAGTTTGTTTATAAGGGTGGTATTCATTTTTTTTTTTTATTAAACTTGTGCATTTATTTACAAAGAAAATTACAATTAATAGGTATACAATTATTTACAAAATGTACAAAATATAAAAAATACATATGAAACAGTTGAGCTATCTGCAGACCGTTGCAAACGATCTATAGATAGCTCAACTGATCCAAATCAGTGCCAGTCGGAAGCGTACCCAAGACACTGGCTGCATTGCTACGCTGAATGGCAATGCTGATACGCTGAGCCAGGTATTCGGCATTCGCCAGCCCTCGGGTCACGCGTCGCCTCGATAAGTCGCCTGGATATTATATTATTATCGCCTGGTATTCATTCATATCATACCACTTGTATTCAAATTCCTTGATCATACCCAAGGAATTTTCAAATTCCTAATGCTCTAAGCCTTGATCATACCACTCATGAACGAGTCTTGCCTGGTTCGATCGTTCAATTCGATCGATCAACTCGTTCGATCTTCGATCGAGACGAGAACGAGCAAGACCTCGCGCGCAATTTTATCTGTCAAAATTGTTTACCATGAGGCAAATTCGGCCAAAAGTCTAAAATCATTGAATATTGCTATGAATTGCTTCACGCTTTATCTTGTCATTCATTGAATTACAACACAAACGGGAAAATTCAATAAACGAGAACTTTACTCATCAATTTCATCGAGTAGCTAAACAACGCCCGCCTAGATTGTGCGAACTGTCAAAAAAATACGCGAATATTGTGCAATCGAATTTGTGCATAATGTTATCACACAATGTATGAAGATGACAACATAACTTGTACTCCTAAGCGCTGCGTGCTCACCGAGGTCACTAACTCGTCCAGCTATGTGTCGCCGAATGCTAACCTCAAGCTCCTCATCAATGTCGCCCTGCAGTATCCCACTCCGCCTCCGAGTGCGGTGCAGCGTAAAGAAAAGTCTCTGCAGATACTTTGTGACAGGTAGGTACATAATTTATAGCGAGACTGGGTATCAAAAATCTGTAAACAATTCTTAACTTATCATGAAATTACAGATTCCTTAACCTTTATCCCTTGAATGGTAACGGAACAGTAGAAATTCAACTGGACACTACAGCAGGCAGTCTAGGTGTTGAGAAGCGACGAATGTATGACATAATCAACATCCTGGAAGCCATGCAGTGTGCAGTTCATAAAAGAAAAAACACTTATCTGTGGCATGGAGGATCCCGCTTGAATGGTTTTCTAAAGATGCTAAAGAAACAAGGGGAAAACTTAAGGCTATCTGAAGTTCTGCGAGGAAGAGCACCCAAGCCTCCAACACCTAAACACAAAACCCTCGGAGTATTGGCACAGAGATTTTTAATGCTATTTTTGGTCGAGCCACATGTAAGCATATCATATATTTTTTAATTTGTTTTGATTATTTACATGTAACTAGCTGATCCCATGGCTTCTCTCATGCTTGTTTACTTTGAAACTTTCATACAAGCTTTTATCCACTATTTGACCCCTTTTGGGAGTTGAGTTTTGTAAAATCCCTCCATAGATAAACAAAAGATAGACCAGTGAATTTTACCAATAATAAAATACTTTAAATTTGTTTCAGAATACTCTTATAAACCTGGAAATGGCTGTGAGAGTTCTCATTGACACTTCAAACAAGAATAAGATGGTTGTGTCTCCAGAGCAAGAGGAGCGTCAGCACAAGTCCAAAGTGAGGCGGCTTTACGATATTGCTAATGTATTTATTTCTATTGGTCTCATAGAAAAGGTTTCTGGTAATTTAATACTGAAGAAACCTGTATTTAAGTATGTAGGGCCATATAAACCCAGAAAAGCTGATAAGGTGGCGAAAGCCATCCCTTCGCCGATTACGCCACTTGCTGTGTTGGACAGTCAACAGAGACATTCACCATGTTACATTTCTGCTGGCAAGTCTAAACGAAAGCTGGAGTTCACCACCCCCACCACTTCCAGAGAGCTGAAGCTTGGCATCACCACCCCACCTCACACTCCGTCTCACAAGTGGGATGAGATCTTGCTTGTAGCAGACATGGAACTGACTAGAATTAACAGTGGTGTATAAATGTGTTCTTATATAAAACCTTTATTGTATGAATACATATTATATACAGATTTTTCTAAACTGTATGTCTTCCAGGGGATGTCTGTTGTAATATTCTGACTGCATAAGTTACAATGTTCCTATTTTTTAATTTTAATTTACCTAATATTGCTCTGAGCAGATTTATATATTGTCACAGACATGACTTTGTAGTGCAATTTGTAGTTATTTATAAGATTTATGACTTTTATTTAATTTTAGACACTATCTAAAGGTTCTCAAAAAAATATTATCTTAGGTATTTACAAAATGCATTTGTAGTTTAAAAAATGAATTTAAAATTATATTGTTAATTAAACAAAAGCATAGTATATAGCACTGCAATGAGTTTAATTTAAATATTTTATAAAAAAGCTTGTTAAAAAAGTTTCAAAACGAAATAAGCTAGCACAACATTTTAAGTTTTGTATTATGTTGCTCT
This sequence comes from Plemyria rubiginata, assembly GCA_963576535.1. Taxonomy (NCBI): domain Eukaryota; kingdom Metazoa; phylum Arthropoda; class Insecta; order Lepidoptera; family Geometridae; genus Plemyria; species Plemyria rubiginata. The sequence continues at coordinate 5,458,802 of OY754908.1, read as the reverse complement.
GTCTGTATATACATGTAGCTTTACGAATCAAAGCAAAAAAATATATTTACTTTTAATTAGTTAGTTTCCATGTATAAAACAGTAAAATTATTATGTACAAGAACAAAGGACCTACTATATAGTAAGTCAAAAAAATATATTAACACATTGTGGACTAGAATTAACCCCTGGGAGTTAGGAAGTGATTGACTGACTTAAACTTATTTTCATTGACAAATACTTATGAAAACATATTAATGTATTAAGTTATCAATATTTTAACTAATGTTTATTTAACATCATTAGATTAGTCAAGCTTGTTTGACTTTAGATTGTAGTTATGTATTTTATAAAAAGTTGCTTTTATTTTCTATTGTTTTTAAGCTATAGATGAATTAAACAGATAACAAATTTGTTTAACATAATGTTTGTTTTATTGGTTAGGTACCTGAAAGTAAAAAGATATGCAGACACATTTTTAGTAATAGCTATTTCTGGAACATGGTTATCATCATAGCCTGGCTGACTTATCCCCCTGCCGAGAATATGCTCTTCTCTGCTCTTGCTATTACAAACGAACATTGGGTTACGTCCGTGGTTAGAGCACGGCTAGTTACTCTAGTTAGTTGCACCATCTAATGTTAAGGGCCCGGCGACAGCGGCTCGCAGTTTCGAGGTGCGGTTGGCTATTATTTCATTTCGGGGAGGTTGTTTGAAAGAATAACTATCCAGTGACACGCATAAATACTGTTCGAATACAAATAATATAAGGGAAATGTGCTTAAGTCAGAAATCATTTTGGCATTAGGTAAACGTAAGGCCAAACATACCTACTAATACCAAAATTATTTCTGATTTGGGCATGTTTCCCTTATATTATTGTGTTATTTGTGTTCGAATACTATTTATGCGTGTCACTGGATAGTTATTCTTTCAAACAACCTCCCCGAAATGAAATAATAGCCAATCGCACCTCGAAACTGCGAGCCGCTGTCGCCGGGCCCTTAAAGTCAAATTGTAGCAAAATTTCTGATGACGTTTACATGGTGCAACTCACCCTTATTGTTTGCGGAATACGCCCGCTGAAAGATAATATGAAAAAGATGCTTGACATGCTCACGCCATAGCCTGTCCCCCACAGGTGCCATAATAACGCGCGTTTGGATTTTCCTACATCCATACGCGCGTCCATATGGCAGCAGTGTGTAATTGCGCGTCCTTAAACCTACAAAATGTCCTGTAAACAGATCGCCAAAATGCAATCGCAAACACGCCTGTGGGGGAGCCTTTGTCGGCCTGCAAACAGAAAGTGGATATTGCCTAGACTCCCTGCAGTGAATGCTTCCTTCAGCGTCGACCATCCTATTACTGGGAGTCCGACTGATGAAATTGTTATGCATCATGATGACTATTCCTATATTGTGTAAGTGCCAATGTTGCATCTGGTGGGCCGGAATTCTACAAAGTCATCACACTCCCGCTTCAGCTTTTTAGAGTGATTGCCAACTGGCTATCACTAAGAATAGAATAAAATAAAATTGAAATAAATTTAATAAATTTATTTATTAGATTACTATAAGATAATATACAGCCTAGATAGAGACCCAAATTAAATTAAAATTTAACTATTTACATTTTATACAGAAAAAATTATTGTTGAAAACTGACAAGTTACCTAATCCAAGTCTTCAGGTAGGTACCTACACGGGAAAAATATTTTAACATTTTTGAAACTCAATAGGTTTAATTAGTGCATATAGGTACAAATATGAATATTTTTTGATGTTACGAAACCTAACAATAAAATAAAAACTTTTATTTGGAATAAGTGACCTAAGTAATAAATATAGGCTTGGCCTAGGTATCTTTGAAGAAGAAATCGCGTACATACCTACCTAGTGAAAACAGAAGAGATAAACAAATTAAAAGTAACGTTATCTTGCAATAATTCAAAGGCGTCAGTTTGCTGTTCTGATCTTTGTAGTAGTAAAAAGTATCTATCTAGTAGGTAATACCAGTTTGATTTGACTTACTCTGAGAGTCATCTTGGTCAAAACCGATATATAGTAGACATTTTGTGTTGGTCTGCTCAATGCGAAGATGCGCTATGAATATAATAATATTCATAATAGGAAGCTAAGCCTAGAGTCACACTGTTATACTATATCCCTCCAAATAGGTATCTGCAGGCCGGACCTGTCGACCGACGTGGGGCTCAAACACGAATTAATTTTGGCCTTTCTGTGGTGTTAAGGTATCCTAACGATATTCGACCCGTAGTTAGGTTAGCTTAGGATTTATTTCAATTTTATTTATTTATTTATTTATTCACCATAATCCATACTCTATCTTTACGGGTTTACCCTAATACGATATTGTAATTCCGTTTTCCGTTCCGTTTTGACGTTAGTACCTAGAGTAAACTGAGGAGTAAACATATCCAAGTACAAAAAAATAAGGTCGAATATCGTCAGGAGACGTTAACGCTACAAATGTCAAGATTCATTCAGAAGGCTTTACTCTAGTTCAATAACAAGAGGAGGAGAGCAGCGCCCAGCGGCCGGCAGAAACAGAGGCAGCCCCGGTCAGACTTGCTCGATCATCGGGAATTGCTCCGGGTCTTCGGATGCCGGTAGTGCTTCTGCGTCGAAGAAGCTGGCGTGGAGGGCCACCACTGTCACCGTTGCACCTGGAAGTGCAAGAGTATTACTTACATTGGCAGTATACGACTGTTTTAGTACCTACTAATAGTATAAACACAAAATCATCAAAAACATTTGCAAGGTACATCTACGTTTACATACCTAGAACCCAGAATAGAACAGCTCCCGCGCCAGCCAGCCAGCACAGTCCCATCGAACCGGCCGCAGCTACCGCGTACTGCTGCGTCTTCGTTAGCTCCCAGCCGGCGATCTAGCAAGTCACGTGACAGTGTGAATGAAAATTATAGGCTATTTTAAGGTGCATAGTAACAGAAGTCCGAAATTTCCAAGGTACCTCTTAGCCCTACTATCCTACTACTAGTAGGTATTATAAATGCGAAAGATTGTATGGATGGATGTTTGAATCTTATAACTCTAGAACGGCTGAACGGATCTTGGTGAAAATTGGCACAGATATATTACGAGTATAGTCTGGACTAACACATAAGCTACTTTGTATCCCGTGGGAATACCGGGATTTAAAACTACGCGGGTGAAACCGCGGGGCGCTACTGGTACTTTATAATTTATTCTGACCATACCGCGTTCGACTTTTCATTCAATTTCAATGTTATAATTGTCACTATGACCCAAAGATTTCTAGAGCTTGAACTGCTACCGAGAAGCTCCAGTGTGCAAGAAGTATAACAACCGTAAACATAAAGTAACGAGACTAGTTAGACCCATTATAGGTAGCTTTAAAACATATAAGAGTTTCACTACATATAAATACCTATTATAGTGAGTGCCACCAACTTATCTGAGCCAGTCTGAAGTTAGCTTTTCGGGGAATCTTCTATCCACTATTGGCCATATTATATGCACAACACACAAACAACTAACTTCAGACCGGCTCAGATAAGTTGGTGGCACTATAGATTGAGTGACTATGAAACGATAGAATAGGAATAATGAAGAACTACTTACTCTTGGCTGAAACAGACATGGAACATTATCGAATTAGGCAAACTACATTTACCTATAGTAAGGTAGATAGATCATATGCACATAGATAGAAATTTTTTTATAATACATAGAAAACACCCAGACCAATGGAACATATTTCTGGAGATCGTACACAAAATTGTTCCGAGGCGGGAATCAAACCCGCAACCGCGTCGTCTGCTGCGCCACTGAGGTCGTCGGAATTAATTAAAATAAATGATTTTTTGTAATAATAAACACTACATAGTCAGGCACGCGTGTTTACCTTCCATGTGTTGGGTCCAGATGTCAGTTTCTTATATCCAAATGCACTTGCAACCATTGCTATCAGCAGCAAGGGAGTAGTTATCCTACAAAATAAAATACAAATAAGCAAAGAGTACATCGGTATTATGTTGCAATTTTATTATAGCACAAGCAGCGCCCCGCGGTTTCGCCCGCGTTGTTTTAAATCCCGGTATTCCCGGACTGTGTGAGGCAATGGTTTTTTACAGTGAAAGCAATTACTTACAGACAATATGCAAACAAGCCCAGAAACACCATCAAATAGTTTGCTTGAAAATGCTCCACATTGCGGTAAAACCTTCTCGAAAGTCGTGGCAGTGAAGCTGGGGCCTGAAAATAATTTAATTAACAGTGAGGGCGAGATTGAACCACAAACATCTATAATATAAATTCTTATTTATTCTACTAGTTGCGCCCCGCGGTTTCACTCGCGCAGTTTTGAATCCCAGTATTCCCACGGGATAAAAAGTAGCCTGTGTGCTGTGTATGTGTGTGTGGAATTCCAGACTATAATCTCTCTGCCAAGTTTTATCCAGATCCGTTCAGCCGTTCCGGCGTGAAAGAGTAACAAACATACATCCATACTTAAAAACTTTCGCGTTTATAATATTAGTAGGATCCGATTGTAGTGGGTGGGTACTTGGGCCTTCATAAGGAAAAAAACACCAAGCATCCATTTTTTATTACCGACAAGGTACATAACTGGTATTTATGTCATTTACTAAGCCCATTGAACCTATTCAAACTAACGTCATGTAACGTATTTTAGTAGTGGTCAACACCCTATGACACCTAGCTTTAAGACTCAACCTCCCTTTTACAATAAGATATAAAAAAACAGTAGGAACAAGGCTGTAGTCCAATATCACCTTAAAATTGTCTGTGGCAACAAATTGAGTCCATGGTCTCCTCTGAGCAAGCACACCCATCACCAAAGCCGGTGCTGCTCCACTCCGAACATGTTGCATCAACCTTCACATAAAAAGGCTACTTAGTAGATATATGGCAATGGATGGATTATTAGCTTATTAGATTGTGGAAAATTTATATGGCTCTGGACCAGTAGTATACATCATAGTATACAAGCAATGGGAGCATAGAACAGACTGCACACATACAAATATAATGCTTCCAGCCATGAATAGGCACTTAACCATCCTGCTGAAGCTAAAACGCGAAGACCTAAAGCTGATGATCAGCATTATCACGGGCCACTACAACCTCAACTACCATCTTTTTAAGATCGGAGCGACAGACAGTGACCTCTGTCGTGGCTGTCTCCAGGAAACAGAAACAGTGGAGCATGTGGTACTGCATTGCTCCGCAACTAACGAAGCCAGATCCAAAACTGGACTACAAGAGCTGATCGGGTCTCTCTTCTGCATCCAGGTATCACCGGAGATGCTCGAGCATTGCTGCCACCAACCCAAGGTCCTTCTCCGCTATTTTAAGGAGTTGGGCTGGCTGGGGTGAGGTTAGCAGGGGGACAATGCACAATACACCCCATTGCCGGACGTCTGTGCAGATCATATTCCCCCACCACGAATTAGAATGTAAAGTGGACTCAAAAGCTCTCAAGTGTGAAATGTGAATAGGCGCTAGCTACTAGGTACCTATGCATTATTTGTGAATCTGATGTTGTGTTTTTTATGGAATGTTGTGTTTTACATTAAAATTCAAGGACTGGTATAAGTGACTGTTATCAGTGGATGTAAGTACTGCATAAAAATAAAAATATGTTTCCACTCTTGCGTTTCTGTTGTACCTACACCAGTCATGATAAAGCTATGATTTTAATACACACCACGTAGCGGAAGGGTAGACTTACAGTTCAACATTAGTGACATACTTTTGTAAACCTTTCTTTTCTGTTGTGGCATTTATTTCTCCCGAAAGATCGATGTTAACATTTTCGCTCATTTTCAGAATTCGTCACACACGCGATGATATAATTTATTTGCTGGCCAAAATAATTTATTTTTCCAGAGGGAGGAATTCAATGAATTTTTGTGCAGCAGTATGTATTTGTTTGTTTCACCCTGCCTGACAAAGAGAATGAGAATGTAAACTACGAGACAAGCAACAAGCTACGTAGTGGCAACAAGTTATGTAGTTATTGTATACTCTTTGGCAACAAGGAACGTCAAATATGGACTTAGCATGGCAAATAATGGCTGATTGACTGATTTGACTTGATTGACACTGATTGGACTTGATTGACACTGATTGAATGGAACGAATGATCGTTCCATTCAATCAGTGTTCTCTCGTTCTTTCACAACTCACTCTCTTCTTCGTCTGTCTGCCAGCTGCCTGCCTGCCTTGTTTACTTGTATGTAGCTTCCACGTATTTTGTTTGTTCTTGTAAATTTCTAGCAGATTTATCAATAATTTACGTCCATAAATGTGAAATTGATCGTTATTGTTCAGTGAACGTAATATTTTACGGCGATATCACCAAAAAACGATTCATAACGTGCGAAATTGTGGAGATCAAGCGAGCCATAAAATTATAGAAAAAGGAAGTCTAGTTTCTTTGGATGAGGCTCGGTAAACATTGAATTAGATATTTTAGTGAATACAATCAACGAACAAACAACATGCATCGTATTGAAAACATATTAAGCATTTACTAGAGGTAAATACTGAATATTCGTGTTATAGTGATGTGCCTAATGTAATTATCGATAACTGTGTCGGACAGTTCTTTCTATGCTAATATCCCATTATAACGTGCAAATCTAGGAGGCTACATTCACAGTCTTACAAAATGGGCTTTCCGCGGTGGCTAATAGTAATCAAGTATTTGTTTTTTTTATATTTAAAATTTTTCCCTACTAAATGCACAAATTCATGATTATCGGGTTATATTATTATAATATATATATATTTTGCAGAAACTACCAAAGTGAAAAATCCATGCTAAAGGTGAAAAGATTAGTACCCACTATCGATATTAGTGAGCCCTCGGTCACATACCTACTGTGGTAACAGTTACGGCTTTGATGACATACCTAATAAGAACTGCGAGACTGTGAAAGTGAGTTGATTTTTATATTTTGCCCTCATATTAGGTACCCACATATTCAGAAACAAAAAATCGATGCTAAAGATGACAATAACTGGGAGTTGCAAATAGCATAATAAGTTTGTATTGTTAAAATTATTATAACCTTTTCAAGAATATGACGTGAATTAGTCTTTTAGACTTATGCTCTAGGTACAATACTTCTTAAAAAAACTACTGGAAATGTATAAAAAATACTTTGTTACAGAACATGTCAAGCACACCGTGTCCGTCCTACACATTATAATAAATGAAAAAACCAATTCATAAAATGAATAGATATACAAGGTGTAACGGCTTGTACGACATTAAATTAATACACGTGTAGTGATCCTAACTAGTATTCATATAAAAAAGGTTTTATTGAGATTCATTCATAATTTGTTTATTTTTATTTTCAAACAAACTAAATATCAGTTAAAGCATAAAATGATAAAAACTCTTTATACCGTATACAAACATTGAAACGTAAGTACCTACGTTCATTTATTACTCGTCGGAGTCGTCGGTGCCTATAAGAGCGAAAATGCCGGGCGCAATAAGTACCTACTCGCCTATGCTCGCTTGCTCGCCGAAAGGCGGTGCGGTGGCCTTTCGGCGCGAGCGCACAATACGTGCCGGCCGGCGGCGGCCGGCGTCATAAAGGCGGACAATAGCCCTAGGAATAGGTACCTTACCTGCCTAAGCTTTTTATTGTAGGTAAAATAAAAATCGTTACATAGGAACCTCAAATCCGTAGGTTTTCAATATGCCCACCGCCACGTTGCACACACAAATTTAAGCGACGGTGAATGTTCGCCCGCACTTTCAATAGAACATGATTGTTTGACACCATTGTCTTGAGTTTTTCAAAAGCACCTACAATTCTTCTGCGGAGTTCTTGTACGTTATCAATTTCTTGTGTGTATACCTCCTCTTTGATGAAACCCACAAAAAGAAATATTATTTATTTCATATCAGATCCATATTTAAGTCCAACCTAGGACTTCAGGACCTAGGTTGTACTTAAACGTGGATTCAGTCAATAAATGGATTACAAAAAAAACCTCGATTTAAATCTCGCATATTTTATCGATATCGATATAAAAGCGAGTGCCATCGCGCAGCACTATATAGGCTGATAGGTTGGTAAAACTGTTGTTGTTTGACGTACATATTCGTTGTGTTGGTATTGAAGTGCCATGTAAAAGGATCCCATTGGCTCTTTACTAAGTCAAGTCCCGCCTCTTCTCGTAGTTTTACAATCTCTTTGGTACGTTTGCAAGAAGTTTAACCAGTGTTTTATTTCTAAAAATAATCGTTCATATTTGTTTTGGTTGCACAATCAATACAATTTTGTTACTTTGTAATGATTAACACCATTGCGTTACTCCTGTTAGTGCATTTGACAAGTTCTTCGGTAGATTTGAATTTCAATAACAACACATCCTTGGAACCTGAAGTTTCTGAAATCTTTGATAAAGTTCAAGGTATTTATTTACCAAGTAATTGTAGCCTTGGCTAATTAATTACTAAGGGTTGGCTATAGCAATCCTTGTACCTGAGTTGAGGGTTGGGGATAGGGGGGATGCAAGTGGGGATAGATGGCAAGTCTTCCCCTTGAGTCCTTTTTTCTAGGAAATGAAAAAAAATACTTCAATTTTTCAGGTAAGTTACTAGTTAGGTTAGGGTTTTTTTTTTATATGAAGAAAATTGGTAGTAATATTTCATCTCTATGACAAAAAGACTCAAGGGAAGGAATTCTCATTAGGTTAGGGTTATTTTTTTTTTTTTTAAAGTTAAGGAATTTGAAGTAATATTTTTTTTCATTTCCTAGAAAAAAGGACTCAAGGGGAAGACTTGCCATCTACCCCCACTTGCATCCCCCCTATCCCCAACCCTCAACTCAGGTACAAGGATTGCTATAGTTTAACCAATTACTAATTCTAGGTATGTGACAATAATAACTTGACGACCTCTTTGGCGCAACGGGCGAGAGCCTGCCTGCGACGCAAGAGGTTGCGGGTTCGATTCCCGCCGTGGAACAAATTTGTGTACGATCTGCAGAAATTTGTTCCGATGGTCTGGGTGTTTTCTATGTATAATAAAAAATATCTATCTATGTAAGTATATAATGTATGAAATATATCAGTTATCTAGTACCCATAACACAAGCTTTGAATAGCTTTCTTTGGGGCTAGATAGTGCTGTGTGGATTGTCCAGCATTATAATATAATTATAATAATATAATAACTGGTGTACATCATTTCAGGAAATATTTTGTGTCGGAGCTGTGGAAATGAGATAGCCTCTTCTAATGATTTGATTTCAGAATATAGTCCATATTCACAATATTCTTTTAGGGACTCAATATTTGATAAAGATGAAGTCTTGGTGCAGGTGTTTGTGGGTAATTTTATCATAAATTACCCTGTAATTGTTACACATACCTCAAATTGCGTTGGTATTCAAGAGGTACTTCATTTACCTATAGATATTTTCAGTATCCAAATACTTAGGATTACTTACTATACTATACTAATAATTAACAGATTATAGAAATTCTTAATGCAATATTACAGTGGGTAGAATCTGGTTCCTGGTATCCGGGCTACCGTTGGAAGCCATGTGTATGCCCCGACTGTGGTGAATTCATTGGTTGGATTTTTGAGTCTTTAGATTCAGATTCACATTTTGTCAAAACATCAAGTACAATATTTGGGCTCCTTTTACCAAGCCTGATTGGAGAGTCCTGTAAATATACTTATATTAGGGGATTTGGATTGTGGGCCTGAATTGTTGTTTTTTTTTGTTTGATTTCATTGCATTTTAATTGTTTTTCGTTTGTCCCCAAATTGCTGGAAATTGTGTTGTCTTGCCTTTGTGATGTTTGATTACATTATATCTAATCAATTTCTTGGTTGATAAAAATATTCCGAGATATGGGTCAAGAGCTAAATTTTCTAGCATTCTTATTGCTTGTCATTCTGAGGCTTAACTGATATTATGATAGTCTGTGATAAAAGCTAATTTCTTTGTAGGTAATGCCATTTTGAACTAAATGCTACTAATATTTTAAATGCAAGATTCGATTTTGACTCAACATAGTGATTATAATAAGAAGAAGTTATAATAAGAGGGTAAGCATATGCTTATCCTCTTATTCATAATCCCTGCCATTTTATAGCAGCTCAATAGAGTATTCTTGTCACTGGCACTTTCATCCCAACGAAAAGAGACAGCAACAGTATGATAATGGCACACTCAAATACCATAATGAATAAGGGCCGTAGTGTTTCGACTCAAACTCATGGCAAATCAATTATCATGAACATACACAGGGTAATTGGCAGAAAGATGCAAAGCTGTGGTATGCAGTGATTAAGTAATAAAAAAACATTCACAAACCTTTAAAATGTTCTCAAAGTTATGCTATGGCCTCTAATAGGTTACCTAAGCTTTGATGCATGTGTTGAATTAAGCTTTTTTTGCAGTTGCCAATTCCCTGACTGTGGTTCCTGGAGGTTTGTCCCATTAAACATGTCCACTACTTCAGATACTATGTCTGCTGAAAATAAGGAGTTCCTGGAATCATGTGAAGAAGAATTCAAAGATCGTTACACAGATAATGACAAGGAATTTATGAAGGTTTTTAAATCAGAGCCTTCCACGCCTCCGATAATGGAGACATGGTGGGCGCCACATAACTCAAGCCGCAGGAATGATCGTCGGCACAATCGACGCAGCCATCCTTACGAGAGGAACAATCGACAGTACGACAGGGGAGACAGAAGGGGATATAATGACTACAATCAAGATAATGATAGAGGCCAAAGCTATCGAAATCATCAACCTAGATATTAGTGCAGTGGATAGATTAATACTAAGCATATATATTTAATGTATTTAAAAATGAAAGTAAATTTATCTTTCTCAAAAGAATATATTCTCATTTATTATGGCTTGATTTACAATAACAACTTAGAATTACAATAATAAATCACCGAAAAGTAATGCAGCTACAGCAATCTTAAGATCAAAATCATAACATAATAAATAAATATCTTTAATTCTCACTGCTACTCAACAAGTCTAATGATTACAAATTTATAACAATAATTATGCCAATATTTAAAAACCTAATATTCCAGATTTACACAATAACAACTATATCGCCAGAGCAACACACGCAACATTGCTTGAAATATTTGTATCATTTGGGCCATTGAGTAGGTGCCTACAATTTTTAGCCAACTACACACATCTTATGCAAGCTTAACTGAGGCTTTCATAAAAATATATATACTTTTTTTTTCTAATCTCACATAGGAATAATATGTACAGCAAGCTAGGCCACATTATCAGTGGCTCTAGTAAGAATATTGCATTAGTGATGATAACTACAGAACGATATCTTCTCACAACGGACAAAACAACAGGTCTGACCAGATATCTGAGAACATGCTAACAATTACTAGTAAGCACAATGACGATTACATTCATCAAGCTCTCTAAGATAACTATTTAAGATTTACTATTTTATATATTTAGGTAGTAAGTAATTATAATTTTATTACATGGCTACCAATATCTGTACTGAAACATCACATCACAAAAATATTCATATCTATTGCAGAAACAATGATAACAATAATATAATCAATATGAGTTTAATGACGTAGGTATGAATTTCAATGACCTGCTCAAATCAGCACAGCTACACTTATTTGTGATAGTGTTATTGTGTCAATAACAAATGCAATCATGTTACTCAAATCACAGTGAAAGTGTAACATAGTTATGCTCACAAACTTAATATTATGACATAATACATTCAGACGATGACAACATAACATACAAAATCTACTTCACAAACATAAATAATTACAAAATTGATAGTGATAATATCACCGGCCTCTACGGGTACATTCAGGTGAGTATAACGTCGACTAAAGCCCGAAGTTGCCCCGCAACTAAGCGCGAGCTCGACTCTGGACACACCAATAGAACGGCGGCGTCTAACATCATTTTCGTTACTTATAAACCTCTACATAACATTATACATAGTATTTTATCGTTACAAATATGTTTTTAAATTTTCTTAACAACAATGCACAATATTAATTGTATGAATTGACAAGTAGTCATTATGGTGGAGCGCGGCGGGAGTTTGTCAATCCGCTCCGTCCCTGGCTCCTTACCTACGCTACGTATGGTACGGTACGGTACGATACGATACGACGACAATTGACTAGGATAATGCAGAATGCACTCGCTCGGCTTCGGCCGGCCAGTCGGCGCGGCGGCGCTTTGTCCGAAGACACCCCTAATTCGGAGTTGAAACATTGGTCAGAATTCAGTACGTTTGACTAGAGATGCGCCTCGCTGGGTGCGGCCGACAGCGTCGAACCGCGCCGCGTCGCTTCAGAGTCGTAGAGTACAAAATGTTCAGACTCATCAGTACTAAAGTCGAAAATGTTGACTTGTAAAAGTGTCAAATCTTCGTAGCAAATTTCATAAGATAATCTAAAGCTTAGTTTGTTGAGAGTATAAAGGTGTGATTGCGCGCGCGCGGTGCGTGTTCCTTGGGAGGGATGCGTTCAGATGAAGGTCCAGCACTCCATGATCTTGACGACGAAGTCCTCGCGCGTGGCGAGCGGCTCGTTGCCGTAGGTGGTGCAGCGCTGCGTGCGCCCGAGGTACAGGTCGCCGTCCAGCCAGATGCCGAACTTACCGCTGCAATACAATACATTCAACAAATCAATATTGATGGACATTTCACACCGCACTATCTAGCCCCAAACTAAGCCAAAGCTTGTGCTATGGGAACCAGACAGCTGATATAATACTTTTAAATATTTTTTTTGTAGATGCATACATAACCTACTCCAATTATAAACGCTAAAGTTTGTAAGTATGGATGTTTGTTACTCTTCGACGCCAGAACGGCTGAGAGACTGGATTAAACTTGGCAGAGAGTTAGTCTGGAATAGCACATAGGCTACTTTTTATCCCGTGGGAATACCGGGATTTAAAACTGCGCGGGTGAAACCGCGGGGCGCAACTACAGACAAAACAAACATCTATGTTCATCACACAAATGTTTGTTTTCGGTAGGGATCGAATCGCGCCTCCGGCGCAGAAGGCCGGGCTACTACCAACTGAGCTGTAGAGGCGGTCCATACACAATACAACATGTCATTACATGATTCCACTTCCTCAGATGCCACTGCAACGCAGTACAACACAAACATACATCATCACATGATTGCATTTATTCTACTAGCTAGTAAAAGGGCAACCTTATGTACTAATAATAGGTCTTCAAGTGTGCCCATGTCATAATGGTCTCCTGTGACCGCTGGGACCACCAGTATACTTCTGTATACAATGTGTAACATGTCTACATACCTCTAGGGATATGTACAGTTTAATAAAAGCTTGTCAACCATGTATAAAAGACAGTAAGAGTAAGAACTCACTCTCCCGCCCCAATTGATATGTTGTCGTTGCTGCCTCGTATGAAATACATGTTGTCGCCGGTCCAGCCCCAGTACTTGAATTTGGTTTTGACTGGTTCTGGTTCTTCTGTAAATAACAAAAACATATTCGTTTGAGAAATACTTTTTTATTGACCTTTTTCACCTCTTCATGTGAAGAATGCTAACTAATCGCAAACCCAACGTTTTCGCTTTTTTTATGCTTGCCGTTCGCCCATAACAAAGAACTCCTTTTCCTATACAGCTTATGACATATGAGTTTTTTTAATATAACCGTCCTTTGGCTACAATCTCACCTGATGTTAATCGACGTAGGAGCAGAACGTCGACGTTGTTGGGCAGAACGGTCTAGCCCAATTCACTTTTGCCTTGAAGAGATTTAGAAGTGACAGGAAAAATAGATAAAAAACAGAGATGGAAACATACCATCTTTATCGTCCTTATTCTGTGAGTCGTCGTCAGTTAGTTCCGTAGTTTGCCGCGTGTCTTCAACTCGTTGGAATGAGAACAGCAGAGACTCGCCCGTGCCGTAGAAATGCTCAGAGGGGCGAAGGGCGCATGACGTCAACGCACCGAATACCTGCAATTAGAAAGCATTTAATCAGTCACCGATCTACGACTTTCCCAAATATAGGCGCTCCGAATACGTATATGGGAATTAGGTAGGAAAATAAGTTTTCACATTTCCTCAGTCGTTAATTTTTTGCCGCCTTCAAATCTACAATTATGTTAAGTGAGCCAGAAATAACTGTTTCAAGAGAAAACCGACTTCAAATGCACTGGAAAATACACTCATACTGCTATTACTCAAAAACTACTCATCAGTCCTACGAATACATTATTTATTCGTAGCATCAGTCAGATCTGATGATCTGCCAAATTTAAATAAGACCACATGACAAGCACCAGCTTTCGATCAAAAAAAGAATCAACAAAATCCGTCCACCCAGTAAAAAGTTATGAGGTTACAAACATAAAAACAGCCAAATTGAAAAGCCGGTTAAAAAGAGAAGGACGCTGTCACGTCGTTTATGTAAGTCAAGGAGGCCGCATTGGAAAGACTCATTTAGAAGAAACTGCAACGGAACCCCGACAAAGGCTTTTTTTGATCAACGAGTTTTTTTTCAAAAGTCGACACGTTTTTTTAATGTATGACCACATTGACCACGATTAACTTTTTAATTTCAACAGTTTGGTACAAACTGCACAAGAATTGTTGTTTACCTTGCATTACTTCTGTACTCAAAGCTTACTCAATAACAATACTCATTTAGGTTACTTAGATTTAAAGCTTGCCCTGCTTTCATACATTTCCTAGTCGTCTATCCACATTGGTGTACAGTTTTTGCCGCCATAACTCTGAAATTGTCAGTTCCTTAATTATTTTCACAATACGAATAAAACTGAGTAGGAATTGCACAAGAATGTACTACAATGCTCAACACTTCATCATTAAGATAATTAGATTTAAAACTTGTTCTGTTTCGTAATTATTGTTTAAGTTCTGACTGTTTTTTTGTCATAGAGGTTCTATAGTTATTATTTATTCGTATGGCAATGTACAATCGTTCTATAAAATACAATTATTATTCAATTTCGTTTATAATAGTAGTAGGATTCCTGTATTTATTGGATAGCGTCGTTTTCAAGGGTGAACAAGTCTGCTGGGTTGTCATCGTATTTAGTGAGTGGACAGTCTTTTATTCTGCGACCATTCTGCGACGCAGAGGTTGCGGGTTCGATTCCCGCCTCTAATTTGTGTGCGATCTGCAGAAATTTTTTCCGTCGGCCTGGGTGTTTTCTATGTACATTAAAAATATCTATCTATGTAGGTAAGCATATACAAGCTTAACCCATAACACAAGCTCTGAGTAGCTTACTTTGAGGCTAGATGGTGCTGTGTGGATTGTCCAGCATTATTATTCTCTTCCGGTCAGAGAGAAGCCTGGTGGTTTCAAAGTCGGGTTCTATAGTCTATGGGCAGTAACTCACGTTGTTGTCAGTGTCCTGTATAACTAGCAGCACGGGGCTGTCAACTCGCTGCATCTTGCGGTACATGGAGGCGAGCGAGAACCCGTGCTGGCTCGTGCTGAACGCTAGCTGCCACATGTAGCCCTGCGCCCGCGCCGGCAGCACGCCGCATAGCTTCTCCCTGCAACAAACATCACATTATTAGCCTCATATCCTACTACTATTATAAACGCGAAAGTTTGTAAGTATGGATGGATGTTTGTTACTCCTTCACGCCGGAATGGCTGAACGGATCTGGATGAACCTTGGCAGAGAGATAGATATAGTCTGGAATAGCACATAGGCTACATTTTATCCCGTGGGAATACCGGGATTTAAATCTGCGCAGGTGAAACTGCGGGGCGCAACTAGTTATATTATACATTAAAACAATGCCTGATGCCCTAGCCACACATTGATGGATTCAATTTACGTCCAAGCTTGGCTCTTATTTCGAAAGGCCAGTATTGAACCAAACTTTATGTGCAATACTGTCCAAAATCGGTCTGCACATTGGTGTATTGGATCGAACAGCATAACTTGGAGCCAATAGGTGATAGGAGTACCCCATAGTGTGGCATTATCCTTCAAGAGTTTTCTTCCAAGAACTCTGTAGGTTTAATTAAGCTCGCCTTTGTACATGCTTTATATTTAAGTTTACTTGTTGTTTTTACTGTGTATAATAAAGAATAAAGAAAAACAAAACTCAAGAGTTACTGCAGGTACCTAGGTTTGTATGTGCATACCGGTTGAACTGCATACGGCAAGGTTGTTCGTTTATTAATATTCTAGGCAGGTGGGTAGCCATCACTGTAATCTATGGCTATGTAGGGCTCTGCATTTATCGAGATCTACAGGTACAGTTAGCATCATTATCAGCATGTTTGTCATTGATTATTTTACAGGTGTTATCTCTTATTATTATTTTTATATTCCCGGCGTAATTCACGATAAATACCCGTATAATACATAGGTATTCAATATTTATGTAAGGATCGCGAAAGTTAAAAAAATAAAAATGATTTTGCATCCATGTGAAATCTTGCAAGCGAGAGTTACATTAGCTCGTGTCTTCGCCTTAAGTTAGATAAAAAAATTACAGAAACAGCCAGCTGACGACTTTGATCCCCTACCAAGATATCCCCAGAGAGATCTCTAAGGACCAATTGTAAACAAGATTCTTGAGGGCGTCGAAGGGGGTTATCAAAGGTATGTCCAAATATAAAGTATAATACAAGTATATAGCGAAAATAAAACACTTGAAACGTTGACCGACCGTCATTTTCTTTTGCTGGTTGGCTTTTGTTTGGCTTTTGATTATAGTAACGTCGGCCCTTATTTATAATGCTCTTTGAGCGCGCCAATAGCTTATTAGACCGGTAAGTCTGTTGCTGTCTCTTTTCGTTGGCTTGAAAGTGACAGTGACTAGAATACAGAGCCTTTATACGATTACACGGGTTATGAATAAGAGGGTTTATCTTTTACTAGCGCCCGCCCGCGCGCCCCTGCTTCGCACGGGTACACATATCATGCATGTATTATACATATAAACCCTCCTCTTGAATCATTCTATATATATTAAAAAAACCGCATCAAAATCCGTTGCGTAGTTTTAAAGATTTAAGCATACATAGGGTGTTCAGTTTTGACCTGTTATTCATTAATTCATGTAAGCGGTAGTTGCGCGCGGACTGTCAGTGTCAATCGATCGACACCCAAAAACCGTAGTATACTCTTTAGCCATCGGCGTTGACCACTGACTGACCTCTAACGTACTTTTCGTCTCGTAACACTTTTCAAATTTTTATCGTTGAATCAACATCCCGTCATCGGACAGAACCCCTAATTATTCGTTTTATACCTAATAACTATTTTGAATCACACGTTGGCTCATTACTGTGTCCGGGGTGCAAAGTCCTAGGTCCCTTATAAACCTGGAATTGTCGCAACACATCGGAAGCACCTGACAGTCGAAGAAAAGTGAAATCTAGCTAGAGGGATCTGACTCGGCTGGAACCTTTCGGTTGTGAAGGCGACAAGAAACATCACCCCCCAGGAGCTGGAGGTAAGTGACTAGGATTCTTATTGTCACCCGAACACAGAGTCAACTAATTTCGTTTCGTTTCGATAACTTTTACACCATTCCAATATCAATAATACAGTCCACTTTTTTCTTATCGAACATAGGGACATGGGGATATAGGGGCAGAGAAAGCGACTTTGTTTTATACTATGTAGTGAAGCTCACCTGTGCTCCATTGTGAATATCTCCGAAGCTCCGATGAGGTCTGGCGGAGAGAACTCCATGTCGACGGACGCGCCCGAAGAGTATAGCGCGCGTCGCAACTCATCGCTCATGGACAGCACCTGAGTCACCAACAAAGACGGTCAAATCAGAGGTTACATGACCCGCGGCCTGCGGCCCGATTACGCTAATGTCTGGCTATCGAGATGGCTTTCGGTTTGACATTTGATTCCCATCCATCCTATACAATTGCTATTCAAATTCAATTTATTAATTAACTGTATAACATTACAGACAGACCGCGTCAAATGCGTTATACAAGTTAAATTAAAACGCTATTACCTACACTATGGTAATTGGGCCGCCGAACGGATAAATGAATTAATTCTTGGCTTTCAGTTTGACATTTTGATTCCCATAGTGTAATTGCAATTATATAGGATGGATTAGAATCAAATGTCAAACTGAAAGCCATGCGTAATCGGGCCGCCGAACGTATGAATTAATTAATAAAAATTCATTATTGTATAGGCACGATAAAAAATTATAAGTGTAAGTATTAAGTGTAGGTAAGTATTTATTTTCCACAGCGGAGAGTAGGTTACCTACAATAATTATCACATTATTATAGTACTAATAAAAGCATACCCTACATTTTTCTTTGTAACTTGATGAGTAGATTTTCAACAAATATTTGCTTACGGGTAGTTTTCGTTATAGCAATCTTGATAATTTTTTATTTGTTTCCAAATGTACAGCGGTTCAGAATCTAATCAAAACTCAATTTATTTTAATTGCTTCCATTCTATAGCACGTTGTACGAGTATGGTGTATGTTGGAAAATAACCAAAATGCTAAGATAAAAAATCAAAGTAAACCATCTTTTTACCAAGTTAAGGTGTAGGAATATCTCCTCTCTAGGAAATAAGCGTCAAGAATTAGACAGGAATGAATCTATAAAAAAAACAGGTAGGTAGGTAAAAAAGTAGTTAAGCCATTCGATAATACTTAAAAAATCTAACATTGAACGGTGGTGATCCGATGATGGAATAAGTAGTAGAATGTAGATATGTTAATGAGTATATAAGCGAACCCAAGTCAAGGAGGACAACTATCCACAACTTTTAGGAGCCTACGTGCGTTAAGGCGAAATCACAAAAAACATGTGCTCATGTTTTTTCAGTGTAGGATATTTATTTGACTCATCAAATATGATAACACAAAAAATATAGACTAAAAAAACTTATACAAATTATAACTACAAGTTATAATTTATATTAGCTTGGTTATTCAGGCAGCGACTTAATTACTCTGTAAGAAGCATTGAGACATGAACTTCTTTCTAAACCAGTTTTTAAATCAACTAGCATAGAAACTTGTTTAGCTAGTAACTTTTCGGTATATTGTGTTCTTTCGCACAAAGGATGCATAAAAATTGAACTTTCTCAAATGCCTTTAAACACAATATCTATTGTCGAATTTCAGAAGTTAATCCATCTAGATAAGGGGTACAAATCGTGTCTACGATTATGTGGACATCACTGAACATGCCTCCTTGATAAAGATTCACCCGTGATATCAATGTGACAAGAGTGATTATTAACATAGCTTAGAATAGATTATATGCAATTAACATAGTAACTTATAGCTAGTCTGTGATGCATTGAGGTGAGCATTCCCAATCTACAGTTCACATTCAACATTCAGTAAAAGTGCAAGGTCGTGCACCCTATCTAATTACACAAAATGTCATTTCTAAATGACAGGTAAGGTAATGTGTGATCTAAATTAATTAGCTCTAATTATTATGTGCATACCAATTGCAGAATCAAAAGAGCTAAAATATACCTAATGGTTAGGTACTTCTTACAGCTGTCTCATTTAATAGTCATGTATTTTACTAAACAATTCCGTCACTCCGGCCGTTAAAAAAATAAAAAATTAAATAGGATGCAAGTAAAAACTCAGTGGGCAGTTAAATACACATATTCCATACACATTTATGTAGCTTGAAAACAGTGTGCCATGAAAAAAACTGTAATAAAATTTTACAGCCCGATTTTTATATTGTGTTACGAACATGAGCGACATTGTCGGATAATATATCTTTACCTTTTACTGTGAGAGTTGAGAAATTATCCGACGAACAACTATGCCACTAACAAATACTTGTAAGACGCCTACGTACGTCTCACTCACTACATTAGATTGGCAACATACTTGAACAAATGCCTTTTGAGTCGACGACATAGCTAACATTAAAATACATATCATCTATATGAACTAAAAATTTACTCTGAATTTTGTATTAGGTACCGACATTAGACATCGTTACAAACAATACAGATTACCAATTTACAAATTACCTGCCAGATAATTAGTCTTACAGCCTGTTTCTGAAAGCTCGATCAAAACTAATCGACTGTGAAATCACTTACTATTTCAGCTTTTACTTAATATTAGATAGAAGTAGCAAGTGACTTGACTACTGATTTTGATCGAGCTTTCAGAAACCGGGAGTAAGTTTTTGTACACTGCATAAACAAATAATAAAAAGTTTTGCTAAAAATTTCGTACAATGCAGTTAGGTAAGGTACGCTTGCGCACCACGCCACACGTCGCTTATCTTCTTAAACAAGGTAAATTATGAACAGTACGCTAATTAGGACCGCGCCATCATTGATTGAGTGAGCGAAGCGAACGAAAATCTTACAATCAACTTGGGCGATTTGGCATTTTATGTGTGTATGTATGTTTGTCCGACGATAACTTGTGAACCGTTTATCCTATCTGCATGAAATTTGGTAAGTCGATAGCTTGTACTTGAGAAATTTACTGGTAAGTATATGGGTAAAATCGGATGAGGGGTTATTAAAATATGGGGGTTTTTAAGGGGGCAAAAAAAAAGTTAAAAAAGTTGTCCAAAAAAATTAAGTTACGTGTCATATGAAAGGGCTTGGCTTGGACATTCCAAAACCATTTTTATTTTTTTTCTAGGATGCCTCCTTTTTTAGGTACAACAAAAAAGTTAAATTAAGATAACCAACGACCCAAGAGCTCCCATTTCTAAGAGTTTCGTTGGCATCAAGGTTTTTCTACTGGTCGGCCAGTTTCTTTGCTTTTTCAATTATTTTTTACTTGAAATAAAATAAGAAGGTACTTGGCTCTCATTAAATGGTGATAGCGACCTGTTCTGATGATGGAGCCAAGGTCTGTTCAACGGAACTCTTCAATAAATAGGCCAATTCAGTTGAAACTTTGTTACCATATTTAGTAGGTGGCAGCCAGATACAAGTACAAAGACAATGTTTGGACTTGCCTCTGACTACCACTTACTTATATTTTCGTAGCGTTCGCGTCGCTTCACGAAATCTCAGTTCGGGGCGAACTATTAGTTAGATTCAATTCGATACAGAATACCAACTAAAATAATTGATGACTAATATACTAGTACGTAGGTACCTAGTTAATTGAAATGTTTCAAATGTACTTATTAGTTTTATGAAGGAACGTTGGGCGACACTAGATTCTTATAGATTATGCACTTTTAGTCCTCACCTCACAAATTGAATGTATCGTGCTTCGTCGAAGCGTATGCCTCACTCTGCCTCTCTCGCCTCTGTCGCATACAGAGTGTATAGTGCCTCGTCGTTGTACAGTAACTTTGAACAGAAGCATCTCGATTCTTCGCACACTTTCCACGACTACCCGAGCGAAACGACGGATCATACGCAACATTTTGCTCTCTTGCAGCTAGCTCCGTGGGTTAAAACTGCGTGATTGCTATCGATTTTCAATGGTCAACTGTTTGTTCGGTATTGTTGCAGCTGATTTAATCACGGCTGGATTCCCTCTAGAGCCGTTGTGGATTTTCCGGAAACGAACATTTTGTGGTTACGATTCGCGAACGCTATTCTTTCCCTTTGCATGGGAATAACGGAGCTCATGGGTATGCGATGTGTAGTAAACCGCGGCGACAGATAGACTGGCTTTTGGCGACTTTGCAGTAAATAATGAAACATGCGATTGTAACGAATAACTCTTATCAGACCATAGATGTGACAGTAGACCAACAGCCGATGGATTAAGCTCAGGATTAAGAATGGTTTAGCTATATAATACGGTAATAAAGTTAAGCATTGATAAGATATACCTAACATGTGCAATCTTAGCCTAGGGATCTTATCTTGGCAACGGATCTAGAACGTAAACACATTTTGTGTGATAATGATAAACAATTATTACGATGTTCAACATTATGGCATTGCTACTAGATATATAAATAACTAGCTGGTACCCGCGACTTCGTCTGCGTACTTTTAATCTCTTCATCTCTTTTTTTCGCAATAAAAGGTAGCCTATGTTCTTTCCTAGGGTCTAAAGATTGTCTGTGCCAAATTTCATCAAAATTGGTTGAGAGGTTTAAGCGGGAAAGCGTAACAGACAGACAGACAGATAGACAGACAGACAGACAGAGTTACTTTCGCATTTATAATATTAGTTGGGATAATAGTTACGTAATAAAGTTAATAATTGAACCATATTCTGCTGAATTTATTGTTACAACATTTGTTTTATATATAATCCACAGGTAAACGTTTGTTTCTAAAGTATAACGTTTTTAATATTTTATTAATCTGCCAGCCCTACATTTAAATGCTATCACCAGACAAATAATCAGCAATAAATAGGCAGTAAAAGAAGTGGAACTTGATAATAACATTTTGGGTTGTAGGATTACCGTAACGTAGGTACCTACACAAATTTGCATTGTAGTCTCGAACTGAACTGGGTACAGTACCTACTCCCCTAACAGGACGAGTACTTCAAGCGATAACAAATTACGTGTTGCCAAAAACACAAATCTTAGTTTCAAATCTGGTAAAAAGATGTGAGATGGTGAAAATATAATATAGTTTTAAATCATTTAACACGAATAAATCTAAAATTTACCCTTTTAATCTAAAAGTACCAATTTATAGTAGGTGGGTGTATTAGATCGTAAAAAGAAATCAACTAAATGTTTGCCCAATCGAATAAAAAAAATCACTTGTCAGTCGTCAATTTATACCACAGTAAAACAACCTTCACAATGCGTAGGTCATTCGCCTCTCTCTCTATTTATAGACCTAAGTTCCTGTTCAAAGCTTTCAGGATATATTATTTCGTTGTACATTCTCGTTTATTATTCGGAAATTGTAAAACTTAACTCATTGTGTTAATTACAAGGTTGGACAGATGAATCTGTTACGGAGCTCTTTTGTTTTTGTTTCCAATTCCAATTACCAATTATAATACATTTTGTTGTAATTTATTACGTTGTATAATAGCTTGAACAGCACATAATTAGGCCTGATGTCATAGGAAACATAAATAGTAAATTTTCCTTGTCAGGTAGGTTTGGTAGGTATCTTATCATTTTATTAAATCTTTTTGGATTAAATTATTATTACTATTTTAAGCGCTGAAGAACAGCAGCGAGTTACCGTGCCTGCTGATCCTAAGGACGTGAGCTCAGTATACGGACAAACCAATAGATTTGTTTTATTCGATTTAAGTGCATTCCTATAGACTCTCAAATGACGGAAAACATCGTCGATTCAGCAGTAGACGACCAGCAGTGTTGGGGTATCAAGTACCAACCTACTAACAGCATGTTCAAATTGAATATCCAGCCATTAGGAGAATAAAAACCAGTTATTTGGTGAATGCGTGTAATTAAGTCATAGACGATAACGTAATTCAAAAAGAATTCGAATGGTATGTGTGGTCGTCAACTCTAGATAGCCAAGATTAGACAGAATAAATTAATAGTTATATATAGGTATACTCGACGTTTCTCACAGCAAACGATCGCTTTATTGATAATTAATTAGATACCGCCTACAGTAACATCTGTAGGTAAGGTAGGTACCGCATTAAGATAATGAACATACACGAGACACTATCTGTGTTACGCAAACGAGATCCAACTTATTTGCCCACTCTTGAGATAATTTTAATAAAATTTGATGAAACAAACTTATTAGGTAAATATATTTGTGATGCAAACAAAATACTGAATCGAGAGTATTTTCATTGGAGCACACCTCGTGGTGTAACCAAATGCGAAGGCTGACCGCATTAAACTACTGGTAACGGTATCCCTCACCTTTTCGCTGTCGAAAGTCGATGGCGGCGACTCGGCCGTGGTAGGCCCGAGCCTCACCATCTCGATCCACTTAACAGTTTGCATCTGAACAAAACACAATCTGGTTCAATCCTAAATCCGCTACGTTTTTACACGTTGAGGCGATGCACCGCAAAAAACACGAACGTCAACATCACAAACGCCAGCGCTGAATTTAGAAATCATCCACGTTATTACAAGGTTTCGTAACTAAACACTGAACCGGTGACGGCGCGCACGTCTGCTTATAAACTAAAGTAGTTAGCTGTACGTTTTGGACCGGTTCAAATCAATGAGCGTATGTTAATCGAGGAAGTACAGCGGTGCACGCCACAGAGTTGACGGCCAATCGCGTATTTATTCACCAAGTTTTAAAACCGCGCGAGCGCCGTGGAACGTCGTCGCACGAGGACTGGAAGCAGTAAGGCATCCGACAAGTTGCTGGGCTGCTATAGTGCCGGCCGACCCACCGCGCTGCGGCGCCATGCAAGACAATAAACCCACCTCTATTTACAACCAAATTAATACTGGTCGCCAATTAACTAGAACAAGCTAATACCGGCATCCGGCTGACAAACAGCTGCTTAGCGCCTCTTCTGACCAGCTATGGAATGATGCAAATTAACGCTGTTTTTTAGAAGTCACTCTATTTTTGAACAATTCCTTTGTTATAGATCTGGATATTACTTTCGACATTTTAGACCATAACAAAACATGATTGTTTCAGATTTAAGACGGAACAAAGTTTAGAGAATGTAGTAAACTTTGATGGTCTGATTATCACCCCGGAAGGTAGAAATTAAAGTTTAATACCGGAATGCACAATTTCACAAGCAAGGCTGTCAATTTGAGAGTAATGTCAGTGCCTCGTGAATCGACTCCCTTATCGGTAGCTTTCTTCAGGTCGTTACACTCTTAATGGTAAAGGATGGGTAAAGGGTACTTACGTAGAGGAAACAACGTGATATTCATTGTGGCAATATCTGGCTAAAGGTAAATATGTTACGCAGGCACAAGAAATAATATAATATTTATGATATGAAAATGCGATACTTATACGTATCATGTATGGATCGGAGTATTCCCCCGATATGTTCAATTCAAACACTTGACTAAATGTTGTGCTGTGGCTGACTGGGTTTTCGGACATTATTTGTAACATGCTTGCCCTTTGCAACCAAGAAATATATTTAACATTTAAAGGGCCAACAAATTACCTCAAAGAATTTGATATTTTACCTGTCACTTTGGCACTGTGGTCTTGAGATTTTCAACGTAATAAATTATATTTTTACGGACACAATTATTTTAATTAAATAACTGATTAAAGACTGGGGTTGAACACTAATTTAATCACGTCAGCGAAACCTACACTTATTTCGGCAGAAGACGGTATGAACTGCACTTGTACCAAATTAAAACTGAGGATTGGATGCCTGTGTTGCATTCAGAGCTTAAAATAAAGTGGCCTGAATTCAGTTCAAAAGACGGGTGAATCCAGTGGTTCATCTTCTATTTATGCGCAACAAAACACCTACATTTGATCAATTTAAGTGCTTTTACAGCGCAATTGATCGCGATTAACACGAGACGGACGATTAAGAGGAGAAACAGGCAGCGACAAAAGTTAAGCAACATTTTCTTCAAGTTGAGATAAAAGTTAAGATGTCAAAACATTTGTGTGAGTGTAGGTATCGTAACGAAGCTGAAAATGGCTAAAAATAATGCCCCTTATTGTCTTGAAGAAAGGTACTGTCAAAAATTTGCTGAGACCAGATAGTTTATTGACTTTGTGGCTGACTGTACCACATCCCGTAAAGTTTAATTGAAACGTCTCATTCGTAACGAACACGACATGCAAATTAATTGGGCCCATAAAACACAGTTTGAGTATTGCGACAAACCCGCCAGTGAGCTCATACATAAACTGTTTTTATTTCATGTTGATGAACTAATCCTTTCAGCATAACTTAGTATGATTCGAAGGAGTAATAGCCATAACTCACCATGGATTTTTTACTCTCTTGAATAAACCAGCTTTTTAAATGAAAGAAAGGAAGTTAGGCAATGTGACCGGAAACGGAAAAAAGCGATGCTCAATATTTGTGTACATATTTTATGTACTGTATGTTTTTAGTTGTTATTCACCGTATGTTAGTCTAAGCTAAGCATAATTTCGTTAATCCGATCTCTGTACCTATTTGGTAGGTCAAAAGGTTGTCTATCAAGATTTGCTAGTAAAATGATACCAGACCAGGGTATATTTACATTGGCTGCAAATTGGTAAGATATCGGCTCTAAAAAAAAATTTGTATAATTGCGAATATTTTTTCGCGTATTGTCAAATTTTATGTACAGTGTCGTCTGGTGCTGGCTTATTTAATTGAAGGCACAGGAAACTAACATTAGTAGTATAAGTATCCCAACTAATATTATAAATGCGAAAGTAACTCTGTCTGTCTGTCTGTCTGTCTGTTACGCTTTCCTGCTTAAACCTCTCAACCGATTTTGATGAAATTTGGCACAGACAATCTTTAGACCCTGGGAAAGAACATAGGCTACCTTTTATTGCATAATATTCACATTAAAAGTACGCAGACGAAGTCGCGGGTACCAGCTAGTAGTATAATATAAATATAATAACTTTACAATTTCAGTTTGTTTTTATAACATAATTATTTTGGGTTCGTTGTTGATAAGGCGGCATTTCTGGTAGACTTAGAGTACCGATTTTTTAGCACCAATCCTATTTCATGTAGGTAGAGCAATTGGTGCAGTGGCTTCTAATGTAATGGGGTATTCTTTATATTCTTCTCAATTTCTTCTTCTTTCTACTTTCTTCTGTCGTAAATTGCATTATACGTACCATAAAACAAAATGTTTCGTCACTGCACATTTCGAATAGATTAATTATTTTAAGACACCAGTTCGAAGTTTAGCTCAAGCTAAGGATTATTTAAATGAGCTTGTACCGATGGCAATGGCAGATCGATCAGAAATAACTTGTTGTGGTATTTTATCGAGGCAGTTCATGAATATACAAATAACGGAAAAGAACCAGAAAATAGGGTCAAGATGATTATGTGTTTCGGATACTCTCAGCATCAACGAGTCACGTAGCCAATGATTGAGTTTGATTGAATTGACCCTAAGATGCATTATTAGGTACTAACAAAATGCATATGTACAGTAATCCTCAAGTTATTACATATATATATTCATATGTTTTTAAGGACGATTTCATGATTTTATATGTAGGTTACTGTTGGTTTATATCCACATACTCATAGACCATTAATGTAGCGTTCATAAACGTGGTACACTATCAGATAAATTTATATCGCAATAAAACGTTTCAACTCATACACAGCGTTTGATGTATTGAGTGATGAATTGGAATCGGTTCATTGATCATAAACAGAATGATCGTGTGAAAGTGTGAATGGTTTCTGTCTGTGTAAATAATAAGCATTTGTGCACCTTGATACACAATGAATATACGGAAATCATCAAATCTTTTAACATATATCTGTTTCATAATAATGTATGGGTGCATAATAATGTTGGGTATAGTAATAATGTTTCTGAATCCTAGCTAGATCGATTTATCACCCCGGAAACCCCTTGCATACCAAATGTCATGAAAATCGTTGTGCCGTTCCCGAGATTCAGATCATTATAGCTATACCTGTAATTTTTATATTTATGTAAAGGTGAGGGGGTTGAGAGGACATAGAGGAAAAGATTATACTTTTTAATCGTGGGTAACACCGCGTGGCGCAGTTAGTTGTAAATAAATGTATACATTGTTTGATACCTATACAAAACAGACCTTTGTTTTTTTTTATATATTAAGTAGGATAGTTAGATACGTCAGTATCGACGTGACCAAGCCAGAAAAACAGGCAAGAAACTTAAGGCTCGGCTCCTACCCTTTTTTGTTCGTTTCTTTTTGATCAAATAAGCGGTATATTCGTGACCATGAATTGGCAAGCCTGAGACAAAGCGCTGAATGTCAATTTTAATACGATTTTAAAAATATTTGTTTTTTCAGTGTAGCTACCTAAACACTATTCGATGTTGTGTTTATCTACAATTTGAAGTTATTGACTTAGTTTCTTATATTATTTGTTATTTTGTCTGCAAGTAAAGATTGCAGATTGTGCGTCATAAAAAGGATTTCGATAAACTATAAAACACATTTTTATCAGGTATGTACTAGCTGAAAATTCATAAATGCAACGTTACGTCATTAATTGCTTCTAGATAACACAATAATCGAACAAAAAGTAAAATTTTAAGCTTAGCATGACTCAGGAGCACTTAACAAAAAAGGAATAAGATTTGGTCAAACAACGGTATAGACTTGACTTGAATTGACGGATATTAGTTAAATATCTTAAACTTCTCTAAACGGCCTTAATGGTTGCTTAATGGTTACATAATTAAAGAATAATAGTAAAATTCCGCTGTGCTATTCCAGTAGGTAGAGCCTCTTTAAAAACTTTCCGCAGCATTCATCGGATTTCCTATTTTGTCATTTTATTGGGATAGGTAAACTATTGAGATAGATTCCGACGGAAATTATCATTTGAACATTCGTTAAAGTTGTGTTCAAGACTGTGGATACATAAACAATTTACATTGCAAAATGTAGCCAGTTTAGATCATTTTTGTAAGTTGCAGCATCGTATAGAAAATTATGAAGATATACATTCGAATACTTAGTCGATTTTTTAAAAATTGTTGGCTTACTTGGTTTTGCATTTTTCTAGCTCCTTTAAAAGATTTGCTCTTAATAAAAAACATGATTTTGCACTGTTTATATTTATTTTCATCTACAAGACGAAACACTTTGTTTACAAACACAAAAATTTCAATGCATCTGTGCTTGTCAGTTTAATGATTCCGTCAACTGTCTCGCATGAAATAGGTTATTAGTGAACGTTTTGTAAAAAGGTTGCAAGATAATTCTTAACCCGTCTCTATACCTTGCTATGCTACTATAAAAAGAATTAACATCCGAATTAAATGGATGTTTATGTTAATTCCGTATGCACAGAAACCAACTGTGACCCATACCCATTTGTTTGTTACCGCGTATCGGAGCAAAATACGAGAGAGACGATTTGTACGTTTTAACAATGGTACAACGCCAGACGAGGCACAATTGCAAATTGACCTTAATGTCAAAAACCATGTGTTTTATTTTCAAGGACCTTATTTACCCTGATGGTCATTGGCATGTAGGCCAACAATTAATTAAAAAACTATTTATGGTCCGAGTTTGATTTAAATTTGAGCAAACGTGTACTTAAAACTTGTTCAATGATCTCATTAGATGCTTTGTAATAATGCTTTTTTGTAATGATGTTTTTGTAAATAAGAATTCCCTAGCTCAGGACCTACTTTACAGACCCACGAAGCCTGAATTATGTTTGAAGTTGAGTGAAAACAGTAAAATAATTGCACAATTTTATACAGATGTGTCATGATTGTCACAATAGAGAAAATCCGAGGCTGTCAGTAACGTTGAGCCCTCCATTGTGTGTTGGCTCCGACTGGCTCATTTACCCACAGGGTCGTTTCACAATATCGTAGGTTTAATAACACTACTTTTTGCTATCATTACTCAACTCAATGACATACAGTCAAGGTACACCTACGAGAATAAGTAGGTAGGTACTGTAAAAACAGCATGTGTTTGTATAGGCATTTTTGTAAGTTTTAGTAAAATTCTTCGAACTTTGGGTTTATTACAAGTGTAGAGGTTATTTGCTTATTCATTAATTCTACGATCATTGGAAATTCTATAGGCACAGAAAGTAGCATAGCTAAACAAACCATCTAAGAGTGCATTACGATCTAGCTTATCTTTTAGAGACTAACCGAATTGAGGAAACTATAAAAAAAATCTAATCATTTACCACTACATGATAACATTTATTTTCGTATGCAACTATGGGGCAGTGCATAATCATTTCACTAGTTTGTGCTTTTTTCACTCGCTCTACACATATCGCATGCAAAATAACACTTGTTTTCATGTTTCATGAAAACCACACTCGGTCCAGCTAGACTTTAAGTAGTCAGAAGCCGCTAGAGCTCTAGGAAGAACTTGAACAGTCAGTATGAAAAAATCACCCATATTATCTACTTCATTTTCGAAGCCTTGGAAAATGAAGCAAATACATTGGTGGATGATTCCTCGCTCAGTTTCTTCGCAAGGCTCTAATGGAAAGCCGGATAGGTAGCGAGGGTAGTTAGAAAAACAAGTGTAATTGAGCAAACAGCCAGCGAGTGTGGTACCTCGGGCCTCGGCTCCTCGCCGAGAGAATCTCCCAGCGCCTCCGCTTGACTCTTCATTATCGAATATATTTTCACGTAAGGCGCCTTCAGCAGCTATCAACCGCATATCCATTAGTGCAATGTGTTTCTTGTGTCTCGTGTGGGTTATGCGAACATAGCGGCTTATATTGAATTTATTTTTTCAGTGTTTCTTTGTCACTACGTAACAGTTTTTAAGAGTCTCTAAATCTAGAGCATGAAAGAACCTACAAAGTGACATCACGATTCATACGACTAGACTGATGGCTGATACGACTAGAAGGCGGTAAAAAACCATTGTTTTTAAATTTACTATTTATTCTTCCTTTTATCTCATGTTTTATAAAAAAAATGCTGCTATGTTGACATAACTGTATATTTTGTTTATTTGCCTATAAAACTGTCGATGTTTGCAGATTATTTTAATATTTTTGTGTATCCGATGCTGTTATCAAAATGCTGGATCAAATTTGTTCCGTTGGTCTGGGTGTTTTCTATGTATAATAAAAAATATCTATCTATGTAAGTATATAATGTATTAAATATATCAGTCATCTAGTACCCATAACACAAGCTTTGAGTAGCTTACTTTGGGGCTAGATGGTGCTGTGTGGATTGTCCAGCATTATTTATTATTATTATTATCAATATTTTCATAATAACACATCCATTAAAGGGTGACTCTAGTTGGCTTCATATACCTAAAGCCATAAAGGCTACGTATACATAAAAAATCATATAATTCTCCTATATGGAACGTATAACCATTCTGTTTACAACAAATGCATGTGCCGTCATTATTGATATGCTAATGTTACTTGAAACCAGTTGCTTACTATAGGTACTGTATAAGTTAGGTATATCCATACAAAATTGCTGACATATGCATTTTGCTATGCAACAGGTGGTGGTTGGACAAACGCGTCGATTGAAAGACAAAATATGTTCAATGTGTACTGTAATGTGGGATGTGATGCAAAATCGTTGATAAAAGTTGTGTAAAAGTAATATATAAAAAGCTGTTAAAGAAGTGTGTTTGAAACCAACAAGTATATAAGGCTTTTTAAAGACATGACTTACCTCCCAGGATTCGCGTGTGATGTCTGTGACGTCACCGGTACTCCCGTTGCGATCGTCCTGTCATAAAGTAATCATTCATCAAATATTTTATTTTATAAAAAAAATACACGCATTGGATCATTTATGATCATAAAATTTGGGTGGACATTTCACACAGCACCACACAAGCAAAGCTTCTAAATTCTAGATGTCCGATAATGAAACTTATACCGTGTAAGTAATTTTTAAACACACATTTACCCCACGCTAGAATAACTTTTCGTGTACCAAGAGAGGTAGCAGCATAACATATTAATTAACAGTTTCAGTGTGCTCTCACAAATAAATCCGCGATCTTATCGTGATGAACGATGGGATGCGTAGCGCAAAACAAGTGGCCTTGAATTAGTTGACTTAGGCTGATAAAATCAGATTAAGGCATCATCTTCTGGCTTACACCTTAGTACGCGGGGTCGGGAAAGTTAATCCTACTGATATATAAATGAGAAAGCGTTGTTTGGATTTCCGGTTGTTTGGATGTTTTTGACGTGACTGATCACGTTTAACCACTGAACCAAACATAAGATGCTTGGATGTCTGTGGCTGAACCACGTCATAACCACTGAGCTCATTGAAGTGAAACTTCCGAGCACAAATATAGTTCGTTCGTTCAGGATTAGCATATAATAATAAACCGTTTCTTCAGAACTAGCGACACACTCCGGCTTAGCATGGGTTTATGTATGACTAGTTGCGCACCGCAGTTTCACCCGCGCAGATTTAAATCCCAGTATTCCCACGGGATCTTGAATCACTCTATCTATAAAAAACCCGCATCAAAATTTGTCTAAAGATCTAAGCAGACATAGGGACAGAGAGAGAGAAGCGACTTTGTTTTAAACTATGTAGTGAAGTATATTTTAGCTTACTTTTTAATACGAAAACAGGAAACGGGGTAGAAAAAGTGAACCCTTATCGTAAGGTTTATTTTATCTTGATTGTATTAATTTTATCAAGATCAGGAAGTTTCTGATTTAATTGAGCATTCTAAAATATATTTATATCGCAAGGCACACGTCTCCTTTTATAGTAAGTAGTCGTGTAAGAGCTTAGTTACTCATTTTAAATTCCGATGAGTTTCCGTTATAAATATTAATGGCGGTGAGCTGTAGGTCAAGTCGAAGGACCATTGACTCCACGATAAAGAACTATCGAAAAACATCGAGATGGAATAATCGAGAAGCGACGCTGACTGTAAAAATAAAAGTACTTTTGACGGTAAAAACACTTTTGAACACTTAAATAGATTACCTAAACCTAAAATTGCCGATGAATATGTTGCCATCTCTTTTCGTTGACTTTTTTTTTAATACAACCAGCTGATGGAACAAGCAGATGGCCAACCCGATATTAAGTGGTAACCACCACCTATAACAAAGCATTGCCTCGTAAGTCACGCACGATAGGAACGTGCCCTACAACGCACTGCCCTGCGTCCATCAATTTGAGGCATACTGATGTTACGCTTCATGTGCCTGTAATTACACCGGAAACCACACTCTTCAAACCGAAGGACAGCATCGCTGCTTGGCGGCAAAAAGGTGGTAGTAGGTACTTTCTCGGACGAGCCCTTCACAAAGGGCTCTACTACTCATGTATCTATGTCAGCAGTGGACTTCTTCAGCCCGATGATGACGATGAAGATGATAATTTAATGCAATAGCAGTTAACGCGTTGACAACACCTAATATTCCTCTCGCTCGCACGGTTTTTTTTTATTGTTGTTTGCGATTTTTCAAAATTGGGATTTGTAATTTTATATCTTTCAAAATCTCGAATCGTGCGTGCGAGAGGAATATTAGGTGTTGTCAACGCCTTTAAAGTAAATATGAACTGACCTTGTGGCCAGGCTTGGCTTCGTCGTCGTCCCACTCAGTGTCGCTGTCGATGAGTTCGTAGCCTTGCGCGGACACGTCGCCGAGAGGGCCGTACCTATCCGGCACCCAGTGAGTTAGGAACTTGAAGAGGTCGTCCACCCTGGAACAGAAGACGGTCAGATTACATTGTAACTTTTTCACACATATTTATTACTGCGATTTTTCAGCGTTCGGCCAACTTTAACAACCCAACTGTTCGCTGTATAAACTGCAATACTTTAAAATACACAGAATAGACAGTACGTCAATTCTGAGTTTTAACAACATGCTTTTTCATAATTCGGGTTTAATTTTCCAGCGGGTTTGGGAAATCGAAATCTTTATTAGTAATCCTACTCCTACTAATATTATAAACGCGAAAGTTTGTAAGTATGGATGGATGGATGAATGTTTGTTACTCTTTCACGCCAGAACGGCTGAACGGATCTGGATGAAACTCGGCAGAGAGATAGATTTTAGTCTGGAATAGCACATAGGCTACCTTTTATCCCGTGGAAATACCGGGATTTAAAAATGCGCGGGTGAAACCACGGGGCGCAACTAGTTAGTTTATGACAAATAAATACTCTAATATTTATTTGAGTTTTTTTTTCAGAGTTTTTTGTTTTGAATTGTAGCCCGAGTATTATGGATGTAAGCTATTAATAAAATGCTACTCAGTCACGCCTTCTAAAAACAACGCTGACGCAATCTAGTGTCAACAAGGCATCACATAAGTGCGATTATTTCATTGGTTGTAATGGCAGAGCTAAGCGTAGAATGAGTATCCCTCTTAAATTTTTATTACGTAAAAGAAGGAAAATTACGACGCAGTGATATCTTGAACGACTTAAATCGAATAACGGCATTTACGTGATCGAAGCTCCCAGCTTAGATCAAACAGCTTGAATATAGCTCTTTAAGATTTTAGATTCTCATAATACGAATCAATGTCTTGATCCGCCTTTGTACGTCATACAAAGGCATCGTAAAAGAGCATCCGACACGCTTGTCCATTCGCATGACACATGTCGCGTTTGCGTGGGTACGACACCTTATTGGGAGCATTGTAAAAACTAGAATAGCTTCACGATTCGGATCATGTTTGATCTTTGGTAGATATTCCCAAAGATCTTTTACCTAGTACCAACTCATTCAGAGTTAAGTCCAAATATTAAATCGGCCTCATACCGATATTTTAGAGCAGTCTGTATTCCATACGTGAAAGGTTGCAAGCCTATCGTAGCTGTTACAATACTAACCTTCCCAAAAGCACAACAGTGGGCACTTACATTATTCAAACAGAAAAACCCATTGGATCGCGGCCGGATACGAACATACGACCTTAGGATTCGAAGCTGGGGTCACCATTGAAAAATTGGGAAAAACTAAATTGGGAATATTAAAGTCCTATTGACTTACCGATTCCTCGGCACTCCGAACCAGTATTCAGGCTTCATGCGCTTCCTTCCGTAAGACATGAGAGGCGTGGTGCGGGGGAGTGGGCGGCCGGCGGGCTTGCCCATTCGCAGGCGGAGATACAGCGGGGGGTCGTCGCTGGGTCGCGCCGGTCGCGGGATCAGCTCTGTAGGAGGAGTCAGGGATTTTAAAACATTCATCAAGCAGCGTACAGTTAGTTTTTAAAGGTAAACATTGCTTATGGAACAAGCTGATGGCCCACCATTCTGTGCTAACCATCGCCAATAACAAAGAACAGCTTCACATGTCATGCACGATAGGAACGTGCCATACGATGCACTGCCCTGCGTCCTTCAACTTGAGGCATAAAGTCAAAGTCTACATCAAATGTATTATTCAATCAAATCACAAGAATCACTTTGAAACGTCAGACAGATGTTAAACTTCACATGCCAATATGAACAACACTAGGCATCGTGGTAGTACGTCCTCGACAATCTTCAAAAAGAGCTTCACTGATCTCCAAATATAGTTGTACTAGATCCGCATGTAGTCGTACATTCTGATACCTACACGGGAATTTTAAGAGAGTCAGGTGTAGTCTCTGGTAAGTGGTAGTCAAAAAACAACTTTTATATCGATTTTAAATCGATTTAAAAAATATATATAATTATATAATTGAATTCATCTTCGGTCAAGACCTCATCAAACATCACAGGTAAGTTCGTTTGATTCTCAAATATAGAGTACTCACTATCGAAAGAAGCGAAGAGATCAGGCATGTCGTCCACTGAAACCATGCTGCGGTAATCGAGTCGAGGCTGCGTGGAGCTCGCGCTTGACGTCGACTTGGTTTGCGATCGCCCGAAACCGCCCAACGAACTCCGTCTAACCATTCACAAAACATTACATACACGTTACAAACGATCTCATGAACTCGGTGCGATAAGGTTAGGGCCACACATAGCTGAAGTAGCTTTTATAGTCAGCGATATAAGGAGATAAGAATAGCTCGCGCTTTTATTCGTATTAAGTTGATTTTTTATCAGCGTTTTTAAAACTGGCACCTTTAAAAAGCTACGTGTGACCGACGCTATAGTAAGACAAAAATTTGGCTCAAAAATTTAGTGTCTAACTCGTAAGAGCACATTGCAGCAACATATTTGGGATTAGAAAAACATTCTTGCTTCTGAAAATATAACTCGATTACAATAGTTTAAGTTACAATACAAATATGGTTCAAAAATAGTTCTAATTACAAAGAGTTAAGATTTAGATTGGAAGAGTAAGCAGCAATAAAAGGGTAAGTATTAGTTATTTCGGCTCCTGCAAACATAACATTTAGTTCCTTGTAGAAACGCCAGGCATTCTTATATTAAGCTAGATCATGCTAAAATATTACAAAGGACAAGGTGCCAATAGGAAACAATGCTTGTGTTTAATGATTTGATGAAGACAGTACTATTGTTTAAACTTATAGAATTATAACTATCGTTGGCATTTGAACTACTCTCGATAGCAATGAATTCGGCTAAAATAAGAGGTTCTTGATACGCTGCGCTGGTTTACTGAAACGAAACCATGTTTCATGATACAAAATTTTGTATTATTAAAGAAAAATAATTAAGAAGATTTAATTTGTGTGGTAATTATTTCAATTGGACTTTCTTACGTACTCGGGGATATAAGGGTTTGTGTTCTTGATTCATTGCTCTCGAGCGTATAAATAAAACGGTTACTGAACATTTATAATTTATTGGTGACATTTTTCGTTTCAACTTCCTATAATGCAGCTGGGTCTAGGCTACTTTTTCATTAGTGCGTATAAAAATAACTCGTTCGGGGTCCAAAACCAAAATGTTATTCAATACAAACCAGTATTTCAAAAGCTTGCTGGACTCGTCAGAACGTTTTTGAGGCCACTCCTTTCGCCATACTATGATAAGAAATAAGTTTTTCTCTACACGAATGAGCTCTGCGCAGCTCATACCTACGGTTCAATGGTCAGCGGTTTGTTGTTTATTTTACTCATTAGTGATCCAATAGTCCATCCAAGAATTCGAAAGGACCCTGAGGCGCTCTTAAAATTCTGCACAAAAACTAGTAACTTGACTAGAAGGAGAACGATCCAATTCCGTTTGGGGGACAAGGCTCAAAATAACCGTTTCACAAGTTTCAGTGATGCCACACACGACTAAGACCTAATGACGATGAGGCTTAGAGAGATCTAGGATCTTCTATAAAACGATCGCTAAATCTTTCTGACACATATACAACATGCCATTCAGCACAGTTAAGGAAAGCAATAGAGAACTTTGGAACGATAGAAGCAACCAATAGCCGTTTCCAAAGGACACTATTGTTGGACAAAAGACAATAGAGAACAATTTATGCCGGTGGGTATGCCTAATTGTAACAGAGAACGGTGAATACAAACAGGAGGCTAAACGGTATGACCACAGCGGCTTACGTGCCTTTACATTTTCTTACCAATTTATAGTTTTTCAAACAAAATAGCCAATATTGTGTTTAATAAATTAATATTGAGTAAATTAATGGTAAGAATTAAAAAAGTAACATAAATCAATAGAAATTAACTTTTAGTATATTTATTTTCTATCTTATAGTTGATTGTAGCTTAAGTTTTAGGTGTAAGTTGTACAAATCTATAGCACTTTTTTAAAGTTCTTAGTACTTGTGATTAATCATGTTTTTGTAATGTAAGTTTTTTTGTGATTAAAGGAGGGTGGGGCTAGCGAGAGGCACGTGCAAACATCATATCATAAACAAGGATAATTAAACTGTAAGCCGCTATGGTCTAAGTTCGTTCCAAGGCAAAACACATAACAATATTGGCACATCGATATCGTCACGGCGACATACCCCGATGTAGAGGAGCCGTCTTGGGCCGCCTCTTCCGAAGGCGTTTTACTCAGGAACAAACCGGTACCGAACTCCACAAGGTTCATTGGCGACGCGCTGCGCACACGTGCACGTAACATCACGTACACACGCACACATACGTACAATCACGCCAATGAAGAGTGCGGATTCGTTAATTCCGGTTAGCATCCACGGTAGCAATGAACAACACGTTTGTCACATTAATTACAGTTTTCTAGCATGTGTTTATGGGTGATGCTTGTATCTCAGTATAGAAACATTTGGTTTAGAACATAAATAAGCAAAGAATAAAGCATACAGCAGGTTGTATGACTTTGCAGTATTCTTTGTACAGCGGTTTTGGGCAGTATAACTGCGTATAGTTGCTATCGTTGTGTCACTTGTTTTAATGTTACATAATATTACGAGTAAATACAAGGTATTATTCTTGTCACATTGTGATCTGTTTGTGAATGTAGTTTGTTTTTGTAGATATGACACTGCTATTTTTGGTGGTACAAATTTGGTTTGTCAACACAGGCTAGCAGCAATTATTTACTGTTTTCTGTTGGCCTGTTGTTTCTAACTGGATACTTTATCTAGACTCATGCAAATTTAAGAATCTTACTAGAGTCGGTATAAGATCAAATAGTTTCATAAACTATATTTAAAAAATAGTAAAACCAGTAAAATTCTTGAGTGCAGTCTTTATGTAGTCATTTGCAATATTATTTTATAGACAAATGTGTATCTATGTGGTGTGTCATATCTGCAAATTTAAGAGCTGAATTCCTGCTTGAAAACACAGTAAGTACACTGTGTTTTCAAGCAGGAATTCTAACTTTTATTCTGACATTCGTCATTATCGCTTTTGTCATTTATTGCTTTTTAAGTACCCTGTGTGTCACAGCTCTGAAAAAGGCTTTATGCTGGAACTCGAAAATCTCATTAAATGATTTGATTATAACGTCACCTAATGAGGTTCGTTCCACGTTCCAAGCATAAAACCTGCTGGTCCACCATGAAAACGATAACGAAGTTTCTCAATGTTGTTTTGAGGTATACTGCGAGGCCACTCACTAACCGTTTCACAGTCGAGTTGATTCATTCTCACATATCACGCGGTGTAATTCAAAATGTCAACACTAAACTTCGTTTATGGTATTTCATGGTGGACTTACAAATGTTAGTACAAAGTACCTTACATACCTGTTGAAAACTTTGGAAAATACGCTAGTGTTGTGGCTATCGGCCGAGGTTGGTAGCGAGTCGCCCTGAGAGCCGTGGGTGGCCGCGCCTTCGCCGGTCAGCCCTTCCACCCAGGACAGCGGGTAGGAAAGGCGTTTCAGCATCTACAACAACAAACGAATTCTAAATTAGAAAAAAAATCCTTGCTATCCAACCTACACATACACAGTCTTTTCTGAAAGCCTACACAGCAGTTAGTAGCAACTCTCTCTTCTGCGCTGTTGGCCGTCAGTTCGCTCCCAGGCAGAGCAAACATTTTTGTGATAAACATAGATATTTATTCAATGAGTGAGATAGATGTCAGAGGCTCAGATACAAGTATGTTTTTTAGAAAAAAATAGCACTGGTGGTCTAGTGGTAGCATCCCCACCTTCCAATCCTGTGATCGTGGGTTCGAAACCGGTCGTGCAACAATGAGTAGAATGAACAAAAAATTCAAAAATTTATGTGCACAATGCCAGTACTATCGAACGGTGAAGGAAAACATCGTGAGGAAACCGGCATATGTAGAACCTAAAAAGTTCTATAACATATTATGTGTCAAGTACTCGAAAGGAGCCTCACTTCGAGGCGCACTTAAAATCCTTTCACCTCACTGTTTCGAAAGTAACTACTAGTGACACGACAAAAAGAAGAATTAGAAAAAAAACTTAAGTATTAAATCAGCTATCTTGTTCACATCGTACAAGATTTGCTTAGTTTGGCGTTAGATAACTTTACAGTAAAATGCCCTAATCATGTATTTACTATTCGTGTATTAAGAAACGATAAATATTATGTAACGAAAGATCAGCGCAGCCAAGTAGGTTAAAACTTTTCCAGCCTGTTGTGTCATTTGTAATAATAGAATATTAATTGTCAGCTGTATCAAATTTTTAGAAGCATTTGAAAATTTTTAGAAGCATTTGAAATGTGGTGTTGGAGAAGAATGGAAAAGATCAGCTGGACAGAAAAAGTTACAAATATAGAAGTATTGACAAAAGTAAACGAGGAAAGAACCATTATAAAAACAGTTGAGAGTAGAAGAGGAAAGATGATTGGCCATCTTGTAAGACATGACAGCTTTTTAAGGAAAATAATAGAAGGAAAGATAGAAGGAAAGAGAGGCAGGGGAAGACCTAGGATAAGCTACATGAGCCAAATAAAAGCGAAGGTTGCCGTCATGTCTTATAAGGAGGTCAAGGAGGTTGCCCTGAAAAGAAACACCTGGAGAGAAATGCATCAATTACGCCGACAAGAGCATTGCTCTTAAATTAGAAGAAGAAGATCAATATAACGCAAATGTAAATAATAAAACACTGAACGTCTACTTTTAAGAGTTAACTAGCCAAGTAGCTATGTGGAATATAATAAGTGGATTTTGGTTATGGAAAATTGTGTTAGTACATGTTCACATGTTTAGTTTTTAGGAAAAATGGTTTCTACACGTACAAAATCTGATGAAAACGAGATGAAAAACAGATGATGATGATGACACATACACAAACAATACTTGTTTTTTTCCGTTTTCCACTTTTTATTAAGATATGTATTCATTTTATAATAACTGAATAAGGTATATAAAAATTGTGTACCATATTTTTGCAACATTACCTTATTCTTCTTATCGGGCTTGCTAGCATCATCTTTGGGAGTGGTTCCGTCGAGCGAGAAAGAGACAGCAGCTGCCGACTTGCGTGGCGCCCTCTCGTTCTCTCCTAGCGGGGGAGCGGAGAGAGGGGGTTCAGCTCGCGGCAAGCAAACCGGAGGCACCCAATCAGCCGACAGCACTATGTCGGCGTCGCTGTAAACCTGGGAAAAGACGAACTGGGAATTATATTAGTGAATATAAGTAATCAGCATTAGAACAGTCTCCATAACAAAAAACGTTGATAAAACCAGAGGAAGTTTAAGATTACAAAAAACACTGTTTTGAGTTTTCGAACACAATGTAATAAGACGGAAAATAAAAAGTCATTAAAGAAACTGGTAATACAAACAGATAAAGAACAATGAAAAACCGAAGAATACCATCTCCAGAAACAACTGAAAATCGATAAAAGTGCGAATACCCAGAAAAAGGTTTATAATCACAAGTCAAATGCTTAAGATTGAAGTGACAAAACAGCTGACAATCACAGAGGAGAAGAATTCCATCTCCATCTCACCTCATCATTCGAACATGCGGACATCATATCAGGCGTTTGTATATTATGTACATTGCTTTTGTTATGCAGTACCACGAAACAGTTCAGTAACTTGGTATCGTAGGTATTGTCTTGGTAATCCCATTTGTCGCTATGATCTGATTCCGCTGATTCGTATATCGTCTCTATATCGTGGTGGTAATCGTCGTGGTCTAGAGGCGTGAGGCTGCCCTATAAAATAATGTGTTAGTTATGGAATGACTTGTTAGTTTAGCACAGGACAGGATTCAGCAGTCGTTGAGGTATGGCGTAAGTTTTTGCCTCAGCTCTTACTAGATTACTTTCAATTTTTAAAAAATAGACAAAAAAGCGAGCGGGTGCTTTTGGGATAGAGCTTTTCGATAAGGTTTCCTAAAAGTTATCATTGTACCATACCCACATAACTAAACGCTAGATGGGGATAGACTGCGCATGTACATTTAGCGCGTACTATAGTATAACTTACATTCCTCACCAGATAAGCTCCTCTAGCGTCATCGAGTAGTCACGTGACTCCATACCGAAAACAGCTCGCAGTGAATAAAACTCGTATCTGATTAGTTTAGCGCGCACTATTGTACAACTTACTTTCTTAGCGGCGGCGGGCGTGACGTTTAGCACGGGATCGCGTATGTCGATCCCCGAGTCGTGATAGCTCAGTTTCACGAGATGATGCGCGTTCTCTGGCGGCGCGTCCTCGGGCTCCGCCCCCTCGCCGCCCTCGCTGCTCTCGGCGCGGGACACGCTCGCCGGGACGTCGAGGCTTTCGCCGTGGCAGTGCTCGGCGCTTGACGATACCTGATGGAGTTTGTTTTTATTGTTGACTAGTTGCGCCCCGCAGTTTCACCCGCGCAGATTTAAATCCCGGTATTCCCACGGGATAAAAAGTAGCCTATGTGTTCAAATTCTAATTCGTGGTGGGGGAATATGATGTGCACGGTCGTCCCGCGATGGGGTGTATTGTGCTTTATCGCCCTGCTAACCTCACCCCAGCCAGCCCAACTCCTTACAATAGCGGAGAAGGACCTTGGGTTGGTGGCAGCAATGCTCAAGCATCCCCGGTGATGACCTGGATGCAGAAGAGAAAGAGAGACTCGATCAGCTCTTGTTGTCCAGTTTTGGATCTGGCTTCGGGATAAAAAGTAGCCTATGTGTTATTTCAGACTATAATCTATCCCTCTGCCAAGTTTCATCCAGATCCATTCAGCCGTTCCAGCGTGAAAGAGTAACAAACAAACATCCATCCATCCATCCATACTTACAAACTTTCACGTTTATAGCAGTAGGATGGATGGATGTTTGTTACTCTTTCACGCCGGAACGGCAGAACGGATCTGAATGAAACTTGGCAGAGAGATAGTTTATAGTCTGGAATAGCACATAAGTCGTAAATCGTTATTAATGAGTTTCAAATCATAGCAATTTTGGGATTGTTCCTGAAGTCTGTTTACGACGAAACACTGATACCCTTAAGTTCCAATGGCAGCTAACGATTTTGCTGCGCAAGGGTTGCTCCCACCACCTTCTAAAGTTCTCAAGATCGTGCTTGAAATGCTTTCTTGATCGATCGTTACGGATTCTAATAATATCTGGGTCAAAATTATCAGTTTGATAATTTTGACCGGATACATTACCTCGCTTCCCAGATCGATGGACATCCTGTCCTTGCTCGGGATAGCCCAGTGCTGGTCCAGCAGAGACTTTCGCCTTTCTTCGGTTGTTTGTTGCTGTAAATAGACAATTTCAACTTATTCACTTTTACCTGCCTTTTTTTTATGGCATAGGAATTATTTGATGAAACGCACTATACGCGCAATGGATCCTCGAATCCGGGATCCCTCTGTGGTCTACTCTCGAATTAATATTGACATTTGTGGCGTTTACGTATCCTATAGCGATATTCGGACTTATTGTGTTGTAGTCAGGGACACGAAACGTTTGGCTAGCGTCAAATTAGTTCGTTACTAGCGACCCGCCCGCGCGCCCCTGCTTCGCACGGGTGCACATATCATGCATGTATTATACATATAA
Source organism: Plemyria rubiginata (assembly GCA_963576535.1). Taxonomy (NCBI): domain Eukaryota; kingdom Metazoa; phylum Arthropoda; class Insecta; order Lepidoptera; family Geometridae; genus Plemyria; species Plemyria rubiginata. The sequence goes on along the minus strand of OY754908.1, from coordinate 5,415,872 downwards.
ACCTTCCTCTTGAATCACTCTATCTATTAAAAAAAACCGCATCAAAATCCGTTGCATAGTTTTAAAGATACAAAGGGACATGGGGACATAGGGACAGAAAAAGCGACTTTGTTTTATACTATGTAGTGATAGTGATAAGCCCCCTCTACTGGACATACTTGTAGCGAGGTCGGCGTGACGAGCTCCCTGTCGAATGCCTTGGGGAAGGCGGCGCCGCCGCGGTCCTCGTCGCCGGAGCCGGGCCGCTCCTCGCCGTCCGCGCCCGCGCCCGCAGCCTGCAGCTCGGGGAATGTCTCGTCCTGCACCAAACACACACACGAAATCAATGAAGATGATAATTTAATGCAATAGTAGCGACGACCTCTGTGGCGCAGCGGGCGAGTCCGCCTGCGACGCAAGAGGTTGCGGGTTCGATTCCCGCCTCGGAACAAATTTGTGTACGCTCTGCAGAAATTTGTTCCGTTGTTCTGGGTGTTTTATGTATAATAAAAAATATATATCTATGTAAGTATATAATGTATTAAATATATCAGTCATCTAGTACCCATAACACAAGCTTTGAGTAGCTTGCTTTGGGGCTAGATGATGCTGTGTGGATTGTTCAGCATTATTATTATTATTAATACTGATATGACAACTTTCAAACGGGCTATTTTATAAAAGTCGCAAAAGATTACGATAGGAAACGTGCCAGCTTGTCTTGTTCAGAAATAAATAAAAGACAGACAAAAATCTAATGATTTAAAATATCCTTGGAAGTAGCTTGCTGTCTTTAGCGCTAAAGGCAGATCAGTGCTTTAGGCAAGTTAAATCATCGACAGCATAATTAATAAAACTGTTACATTCGTTCAGCAATAGTACCCATTACTTTGGCTAGTTTGGGTAGTCCCAAACTATCGAAAAAAATGCTTGTATGTATTTATTTTTAAGTAGATTCCTAAATAATCTTACTTTGACTAGAAGCGAGTCCTTTCCAGGCGAATGCTCTGCCTTATTCATATAGTAAATCTCAGCAGTTTCTGCCCTGAAATTACACAAATACACATTACACAAAAATGTACATTAGCATAAGATTTTTTGAGGATGTCTAATCAGGTCACGTCAGGCACGTCCAAGTATTACATTTAATCTCATTCCCACACATATCCTTTGTAATGTTATTATGGGCCCTCCATGTCTCACTGTTGGAAAAGGTCCCCCCATTCCTTACACAAATCGCAATCCTGAGCCATGTTTCATGTTATTATACAACGTACATGAAAATTGTCCGATGGGGGGTGCTAAGAGCCGGTATACAGATAATCTAGTCCGGTTTTTAGCGCACTAGATCACTTAAGCAGGTAACCTGAATATAATGTTAAATTTTTTGATTCATATTGGAATGTACCGTAAGAAATTAAATCAATAGCGTAAGGCGTAGCTTATCGTTATTCTAAATGTTTGCCCAGTCCGTCAGGAAAACATCAAGCTCGTCCCACCTATGTATATCCCGTCCCCTGTTATGAATATTTTCATCATTTCGTACTTGTGCGAATTTTGGTCGGGTCCATGTGTGCGCATGTGTGCAATGTCGTAGAAAATGGCCGCGTTGACGACGTACTCCATGGGCGCAATCACACCGTACGACTCGGGCCCGTGTTCCATCACCAGCGTATCCGACACGTTCGGATCGAACATCACCGCGTTCGGTGTCACTAGCAGGACGCCCGACACTACTCCCTGAAAGATAATACGTCCATTTATAGCTCACACTCTCAATAGCTTTTCTGAGAGCCAGAAGCAAAAGAAAATCTATTGCATTCGAATATCTTTTATGTTACAAAGATTTTATAATGCCCCAAAAGTTATTCTCCGAGCGTTCTCTTTTTTGTTTCTGGCTAATGTTAGCCGTCAGATGAAGTATAGGTCGCGTCACGTAAAAAGAACGCTAGAAGTAGGGGGAGGGTGTATGATGGCGCCAGTATTTTGTATGCACAAACATATCCCCCTCCACTGTTTTCCAGCGTTCTTTTTAAATGACGCGACCTCTACCTATCAACATTTTTATTGATACGTCCCCTTTCAGCCGTCTACGCAGCAATCACTTCTTTCTTATCCATGTCACTTTTCACACAGTCTTCCATGATTATATTACCTGTCCATCAGTGATGTGTCGAACATTTATCTTCAAGAAACGCTGAGGGCCGGTGCTGTTGCTCGTAGGCGCTTCTGGCGAGCCTGGTCGCAGGCTCTCCAAGATCTCTGCAAACGCAAACATTCCTGTTTATAATTTTAATAGATATTATTTTATTATAAACTAGGTGATTCTATTTATTTGCTCGTCCTTACCATCTACAGCCAGATATCAAAATCGAAATGGGCCTATTTATTTTCCTTCAAGATCTAGGGCTACCCTCATCCATCTACGACCTATCTATGACAAGTTCGAGTACTAATTGAAAGTACTCAACATAACGGCCAGTTTGATAAGATTATAATTATTAAATTCAATTATTGTTAGAATGAGTGTTTTCGAACTGTCCATATTTTCAAGAAGCACTGGAATATTCATAGTTATTATTATAACCGTCACTTGTGTTCGAAAGATTAGTCTCTAAGGCCGGTGCCAGATATGATGTATGAACTTACGGGATCACTTAGCCACACGCTTAGTGAGGCACGAGAAAAACTCTTCACTGTCTCGTGCCTCACTAAGCGTGCGGCTCAGTGATCACGTAAGTTCATACATATCTGGCACCGGGGTTACGATCATTGTGTGAAATGTCTTTCAATTGACCCGACCACTTATCTAGCGAGTTAGCTAGGACCCGCGCCACGATGCGGGTTTAAAATCGGTCATTGACATTTCTATGACCTCAATAAATACACACAAAGTTATCTATAATAAGCTTTGACGACCTCAGTGGCGCAGCGGGCGAGAGCCCGCCTGCGACGCAAGAGGTTGCGGGTTCGATTCCCGTCTCGGAACAAATTTGTGTACGATCTGCAGAAATTTGTTCCGTTGGTCTGGGTGTTTATGTATAATAAAAAATATCTATCTATGTAAGTATATAATGTATTAAAAATATCAGTCATTTAGTACCCATAACACAAGCTTTGAGTAGATTACTTTGGGGCTAGATGCTGCTGTGTGGATTGTCCAGCATTACTATTATTATTATTATTTTTTTCATTTAACTAAGCAAAGATTTTTACATACAGGAACATATTTTTTCTTTTTTGTTTCACTAGCTCTTTTGAAACAGTGTGGTGATAGGAGGATTGTATGTGCACCTCAGAGGCTTCTTTCGTGTATGTAAGACTGATTCTTGTGAAGTAACCTAGTGGAAAACCCTTGGTGAAATAGAAAAAATAATTAAATAAATAAATAAATAATGCTGGACAATCCACACAGCACTATCTAGCCCCAAAGTAAGCTATTCAAAGCTTGTGTTATGGGTACTAGATATGTTATGTTTGGTAACTGATATATTTAATACATTATATACTTACATAGATAGATATTTTTTATTATACATAGAAAACACCCAGACCATCGGAACAAATTTCTGCAGATCGTACACAAATTTGTCCCAAGGCGGGAATCGAACCCGCAACCTCTTGCGTCGCAGGCAGGCTCTCGCCCGCTGCGCCACAGAGGTCATAATTATACCTGGACTGAGTATAAGAGCCTACGAGTGAGAGAGATTATAATATTCAAGAAGTTAAATGAGAAGGAAACAAGTCGCACTACTGTCTACACTAAGTATGCACTGCATTATGTACCTACTAGTCCCGCGGTTTCACCCGCACAGATTTAAATCCCGGTTTTCCCACGGGATAAAAAGTAGCCTATGTCGTATTCCAGACTATAATCTCTCTGCCATGTTTCATCCAGATCCGTTCAGCCGTTCCGGTGTGAAAGAGCCACGAACATCTATCTATTCATCCATCCATCCATCCATACTTTTATAATAGTAGTAGTTAATAAATAGCAGAGCTATTATCCAGTCAGTCGTCATTGATTATACGACATAATTCATTGCAAAATTGACGTGTGAACCGGGTATGGAAATATTTAATTTACTCAGTACTTTCTTAATGCCACAGAATACCTGTAACACCAACCCCACATGAGTGCGCAGTGCGGATCTGATGTCGCCAAGATAACATTATCTGTTAGTTTTCTACGTTTATCAGATTGATCGTCCATTGTTTGTTATGAAAGTGGACTAATGGAAAACTTGCCCAAGCTTTGTGTAAACTATCTCCAATTTCCAATAAAGCTAAACTGACGTCTCTGAATCTGTCCGGTCTCAACAGAAATTGAGCAGACCTAAACAAACGTAACTTGGCCGAGAGCACTACAGAGTTTTCGGAGAATGAGTACCATGCATTTTGTGAAATAAGTCACCTAATAATAAGGGATACCTCTACTTTCCTATTTCTCAACTCTTGCGTTTGACGAGCATACATCTGACGTAACAATGAGCATAATGCAGGAAAATACAATAGTTAGCACTCGTTATCGAGTTGCACTAACACATCTGATAAGAGTAACAACTCCGGCCTGGTTTTATTTTCCAACAACTATGCACTGTCGATAGTGAGTTATGAGTTTATGACTTACTGAGTACAAAATTACTAACTTCATGAAACTTTGCAGAAATACCTAAACAACTAGGCGCATTATTATTACTCAAGGATTTATGTTTGGTTGCACAGCCCCTATTTCATAGGTCGATTGTTCCTGACCTGAAGTAATTTTGCGACAGCTTTCTATGACACTTGGACATGGTTAAGTGGTTTTCTAAGCTTTGATAGTAAAAATGGAGTAAAGAAACCTGACTAATAAGTAGCTCCGTTGTGTTTCAACCTTAATAAAATTACAAACGATAATTACAGGATAACGACAAAAAACGTAAGATCTAGATATTATTAGTATTACCTTTTTCCTGGGCACATCCCTGGCCTGCTTCGCTGGCTGCCTGCGTAGACTCAGATGTGTTATCACCGCTCTCTGACGGGCCATCAGATTCCTTATCGCCATCTGGAAACCGGTACAAAGCGCACATTTCAGAACACCTGTTGTTTACACGGACACGTCAACTGAAAGACACGTTGGTGGAACGTTGGTTGTGATAGGTATAATCCAACGCACCGTGATACCACTTTTTCAAGAAATCAAAACTGAACATTGTCGTATTAGAACTACGCAAAAGTCATTATATCGCCGTTTTATCGACCGCGATAAAGCGAATCCATATCAAATGTAGCCGGCTTCAGTTCGAAAGGCTCGATGGAAAAACGAGATTGGCTCTCGGCCGGTTAAAACACAATTAGATATAAATGTGGGACAAAATCGTAATTCAGTGTTAAAATAGAAACTGCGCGCGTTCTGTCCGCCCGCACAGCCGCGTCTGCTTCGTCTGACAGCTGTAATTTGTTTGTCGGGCAAATAGAAGAAAAATGTGTTCCATGCCTACGTCACACTTGAATGAAAACACCAAGGCCTCATGTTATTGTTTAGCTTAACTCCGGACAATACTAACGATTACAGCGAGTTTGCGATCAGCGCGCTATTGATACCATTTTCACTGTCTATTTCGTTTACATACCTATGTTCTGAATACATGCTTTGTTTATTTACGGTTTGATGGTGCACTACGCATGCAATGTGCATGCTAAACTTTTTATGTTCTTCAAATTGTTCAAGAGAATTTGTAAAGTTTATACTTTAAAAATTCTCTTGAACAGACGGGACAAGATGAATGTTTAGATTGTGTTCAAAATTGAATTTTACAATGTGTTCACAGAATTAACTTTTTTGTTGCAATGAATGCAGCCCAGTTTTAATATTTTGGAAATTATTGTACAAGTTGTAGTTTTCTTTATTAATTTATACATCTCTTCCTTTCTTTAGCATTTCATTTCATGCAGGTTTCAAGTACACTGTCGCTTGTTGATTACTCAAAACGAAAGCTACATACTAACGAGAGAATCATTGCCTAGAACAGCTCTTCGAAACTCTAAAAACGACAAGTTAGCCAACTCTGAAGGTCGCATTACCCAGCTAAGTAGGTATTTCATTCTTACATTGAAACTATCTGCTACGGTTGAAATTCGAATGCAATAGTAATCATGGACTGCAACACACATTTCCTTAAATCGACGATTGACAGACTATTTTTGACATTGAAAGCCTTTTATACTTCCGCAAACAAGACCAAAATTGGTACAAGTATTTAATATGAAATGGCCTTTGAATAACTTTAGTTGAACTTTTGAAACTGATAAAATCTCTTACAATCTTAAAATAATTTCGGTGTACGACATTAGCTACCTATAAATCCACGTATGGAGTTTCGCCCCCCCATGACACCGATTCATTTTACAGTCAGAACCAGAATTCATAGAAACTTAAAGAATAACGCTTTTTTTTGAATCGTCGGAGATAACATTTTTTTATTATACTACTTGATGATCGATCAAGAAGATGGCCCAACTCATGTTAAGTGGTATCACATCAAGGCATTGCTTCGCAAGTCACGTCTAATAGTGAAGATTTTTTTCCGCTCTTTTTACTTGAGGCACACACAGCCGATGTGCCTGTAATTTCACAAGCAACCCACACACATCAAACCGTAACACAGCAACGCTGCTTGAATTTCAAATTGGTTTGTCAACAATAGCACTAAAACGAACTGAAAACTGCACGCCTCTTTAGCACGATTCAAAATAGTTCTAAAGACAGAAATATGCATTACAGAATCGATTGCCTGTCTGTTTCATCTTCAATCCCATGAGAGTTCTGTGGTTTCGAAACGGAAATCACTTCAGTGCGTCATTACATTACACACGCGTCCACAATTAGTTTACATTGGCAAGTTATTACTAAAATTTTATGTGAATGTGCTGGTTTTGTTTTTGCTGTTGGTTTGTCGTTGAAATGTGCGAGCGAGATGTACATTAGCATAGCAGTAGTCGTCACCTCAATGGTAAGCTTCACTCATTATATTTAAATTACAAAGTTACAGCACTCTCAATATTCTCTACCAGGGTTTCACAAAGCTCGTTGTAACGCGAAATCTAATTAGAAACAAGCGCCGCCGCGTGTTAGCCGTATAATCGAATCTCAATATAATTCGATTCCAACGCATTAGCATTACTTAGCTGATGGCACAGGTGCAAAGATGAGCTATTATTAATCAGCCAACGTTTACTTAATAGTTACTTGGAAGTAGTAGTAGAGATTTACAAAATTATTAATGTTACCTTTATCAACTAAACGTTTTTTGTTTAAAGTTAATAAGATATTAAGGTTGAAATATACTGAAACACAACCCAACTAAAATGTGAACTAGAATATGAATATCACTGAAGTTTCAGTGATATTCTTTTTCAGGAAATATCGAATCTCGTCGTCTCGACTCGTCTATTAAACATTTTATATGACTTCATTATCTCAAGGTAAAATAAAGAGATTAGAGTATGTTTGACACAAAAAAACAATAAAGTAGGTACCTAGTTGTATTTAGAACTCAACTCATAAATATATGAAATAAAACATTCTGAAATATATAGAATCAGAGCTGAGAATTTGTCTATTAAACACACGAAAACAATATCGCCTAGCCAAATCGTTAACGTTAATGTTCTTGTCGTTATTTTGATGAACTCGCGCCAAAAAAATAGGCGCAATAATATTTTAGCGATGTTGGATTTCTGTCTATCATCGCGGGATTTGAATGCTGAGCCATAGATGAGAATAATCCCACTTAATCCTATCCTGCTTTTTATTCTACTGATGTACAAATGCAAAAGTTATGATGTTTAGATATTTGTGTTTGATTTTTGTTATTATCACGCCCTGAACAGCAAACCGATTGGGGCGAAACTGAGAACAAGTTAGTACGTAACCTGAATAAGCCAGAGGAAGCATAGAGGCTATTCATTTCGATAAGACATTCGTCTATTCGTCCGTGGCAACGCGAACGTCAACGCTCTCTCTCTCTCTCTCTCGCGTTGCCTATGTCGCTGCCCATGTTCCTGCGCATTTCAGCTAAGTGTAAATGCTGTATTAGGTACTTACAGGAAACGGGGTAGAAAAATGGTAAACCCAATAAAGGCAAAACGCCTTCAATATAGTGTTAGCAATGGCTTTACACGAGCGAAGCCACGGACTGCTCAGTCAATCAAGTATTGATTCAATACTGTAGGTAATGCCGCATTGACCGTGGGATATGTCGTATTGCATTGCGTTTGTTAGTTTTGAGATATTTGGTGTTGTCACAAGTGCCTTTTTTACAACAACTGACATACCGATTTTAATTCAGAACAGCCTGAAAAGGCCTGAATAACCAGCAGGGCGAAGACGGTACTAGCACAAAGTTCTAAACTTCTAATACTTCGTTAAAACTTCTACAATTATGTGCACTCATAAAAAGTAACATAATAACTCTTTAAGGTGAAGACAAGAGCTGATATGACTCTCGCTCGCACGTTTTTACTTGTTGAAGGATATAAAATCACTACGCCCATTTTCGAAAAATCGCAAACAACCATTTTAGTTTATTGCGATTTTTCAAACTTGGGTTTAGTGTTTTTGTATCTTTCAAAATGTCGAATCGTGCGAGCGAGATATACATTAGGTGTTGTCATCGGTAGGTGTTGTTGGGAGTTATTTGGAAGATTTTTTACGTCAATCGGATGCTAGCTCGAATAATTCTTGTGATGCAAAAATATTCTATGCCATAAATGATGAGTCAGTGTAAGTTCCGTTTCCACGTCACTAGTTAAAAATCAAAATATTTTATTGCAGAACTACTAACTGTGGTATCCATCCTACCTTACTTATGTTATTATGGTTACGGTTAGGCGCTATTAAATTATATTAATATGGGATAGGTCACACAATGAGAAACGAAGATAGTTACAAGAGTTATTCGCATACTTCGATCGAACTATTAACGCCCACCTCCTAGATTAGGTATTGATAGTTCCTTATACAGAATAGTACAAAGTATCAAAACAAAAACGAACTATAAAGTTATCTAAAACTTAATCAAATGAAAGCGGATAAATTATGAAAGTTAACTTTGAGTCAGGATAATACTTCACAACACCATTAGTGACTGTGATACATCTAAAGTTATCAGTAAAGAATAAATAATTTACTTTTCGATTCAAATTCACAGACCAAATGACCTTCACAGAAGTTAGGTGGTAAGTAAGAAGATGACTGATGTATTTGCATTAATTTTGCATATGTGTTTACTTTATCCACAGATGTGCTTGGACTGAAACCGAGAATATATTTAACAGTTGGTTGGACTTTATGGCAAACTATTACGAAGTCTCAATATTTCATGGTAGTTTTATGGGTACTTCATGCTTGAATTCTCTGTTTAAATTTGAAACGTAGTAACATCATTGATTTTTTCAGCTAATAAAAAAAACCTTTTTCTTTAACGTATGTGTAACAGAATTTTTGAAAGTTTGGGTTATTTGTAATTTGTTGATTACTATTTGTAAAATTTGCCCCGGTAGTCACCGAATTCTCTTGAAGCATCGGGTAAACGTTGAACGAATTGTCGTTCAATTGTAGAAATGCAACTGCACGATGTTTGGACGTGACCCAAATACCTAAACTCGAATGTCAATTGGCTCGGTGATCCCTGAAATTCCTGCCAGAAAGTGAAACGCTTGATTTCAAAACATTTGAGGCTTGAATGATTTTTGCTGAGCATATTATTATTAGTAATGTTTCCATCGTAATGCTTTGTACCTTTCCGTTTGTCTGGCACCAGCAGAGTCTGTCCCGGGAAGATGATCTGAGTGGCGAGCCTGTTGAGTTTGGTGAGCTCCGAAGGCGTGGTGTCGAACCGAGCGGCCAGCGACGTCAGGGTGTCACGGTCGCGGACCTGTGGTGAAACGCAAACAATGTTATTTCATATTGGTGGATAATAGGGAAGAATACAAGACACCCCCTTTATTATAAGATGAGGATATGAACGATCATACAGATATAAGAAGTTATAAGTTTATTGCAATTCTTTTGGACTTGGTCCATTAAAACTGGCTTAGATTCCCAAGTTTATAAACGACTAGCTGAACTGGCATTGCTCGCGCCAAGGAATTCAAAGTTTCATACAAACTTTCATGTCCTATTTTATCCTCTTGGGGGTAAAATTTATCAAAATCCTTTCTTAGCGGATGCCTACGTCATAACATCTACCTGCATGCCAAATTTCAGCGCGATCCGTCCAGTGGTTTGGGCTGTGCGTTGATAGATCACTATGTCAGTCAGTCAGTCAGTCAGTCACCTTTGAGTTATATATATTTAGATTCCATGATCCTAGATATAATTGGTTAAAACTTTTGACTTCGACGTGCTATCTCTACTTTCTGTATTTTGATTTATAAATGTTCTTTTTCGTTTATTAGTAGATCAGAGCTATTGAACAAGGTTTTATATTGAACGCCTTTACTCCCAGATCCCCATCACTCAGTCTTAAATATTTCAGTCAGCAAGCTTGGCAACACATTTGAAGATTCTTAAGAATCTCAAGACCTTTCTCGAAAAGCATTACAAAGCGGCCTTACCGTGTAAGACATCGTTTTAATCGGCAGTGGAGGTGGCAATCTTTTGGCATGTTCATCTTCGTCTGAAACAAGGAAAAAACGTTTAAATACCTTCGCGCTTGATATATAAATATACTGTTGGGTTTTGCTTATGTAATTGGTATGTGAATGTGGATTAATTTAGAAGAAAGATGGCCTGCCTGTGTGAAAGATGACATGAGTATGAAAGGAGTGAGTACCAAGATGACGAATAATAGAACAGAGTGGAAGAAGAAAACCTGATGTGCCGACCCACATAGACGACGGCAGGAAAATGCCGACTAAGCAAGTTGGCATCGTCGTTCGTCGGTCAAATATCATTCATTATGTTGCCAGGCTGGCGCCTGCGCGAAAATGCATAGTGATGAACAGTAGCTTATTATAAAACATTGCTAACCTATGCCATTTTCACTGCGCAACCTAATGTAGGTATCTTCTCCTTCGTTTCGGTACAATAAAAGTTACAGAATATTTATTTCTTCAAATAGCTCTCAAAATATAAATTTAAGAGGTTCAACATTCATATGAAGATATCATTTACTTTATGGTAAGGTAACTTGTTCTTTTTAACGATTGTCTCCTTATTCATTGATTATTAGCCATTTTTCATACGAAATGAATGTGGTTCAGTGGTTTTGTCAACCACATACCTACCTAATATTAATAATCCGTGGAACTTGTCTAGAACTAACCTGCTAAGTAGAAATCGCAACGATAACTCACTAAGCACCTTCTTATTGATTTTATTTACTTATAGTTTGACTATTGCGATAGTAATGAAATTGCTTAAATTCGTGATGATAAAACTGCTTCTCAAATTAATATGGCATCAGAAGACCCTGACAAACATTACGACTAATAAATATTTTATAACGCGTAAAGAGAATGTTTTTCTCACATTGTTTTTAAGAGATCACGTAAACGAGCTAAAAGCTCTACCTAATAGTTGAACGACTGCGAAGTTTGCCAAAATGTATTTACAGTTCAACAATCTTTCATTAATCACAAAAAATACAAACAGTTATCAATCGAGAAGCTTGCTGAAATTAGCGTAAGATAGACATCATAAACAACCATTGCAGTTTTAGCTCAATTTCTGGAAAAGTTTTGTTAGCACATCAGTCACGTATGCTAGCAAGACAAACAACTGGATGAGATTAAATTCGGGGCTTTTATTTTCCCTGTCGACAGCCGCGCGCTATTCACAGGCAATTGACAACGGTGTTAATTGAGGGGTTTCTTTGTAGTTGATCCTGAATTCAAGACGTCATCGCAGACTAAAATACATTTGCCTTGGGACGTCGTGTTTGTCACACTGAAGCTATCAAATATCTCACGTGGCAATTTCACAGGGTTTTTCCATAGCTGCAATTTCGTTCGAATGAATACACACTGCATGTCAGTCAGCTGGTAATAGCATTCGTTGATTGCACCAATCAACAATTGTTCCTACCCTTGCCTCGTGAACGAATCCATTTTCTTACAAATAAATTCAGTATTTTACGAATTTTACGATCGCGTTGTTCCGCAATAATAACATTATCATAATACAGCGTTTGTTGATTGTCAGATATAAAATGGTATTAACCGGCTATTGATGGAATTGATTCCATTATTTAACTTGGATGCAAAAGGCTTTCGGTAATAGAGTTGTGTTCACATTGTATGGTTTAGGTAATTCGTGGGAAATACTATTTAGTTCGCCTAACGAAACTGTATCTCATTTGTTATGACTGCTGGCATTGTTAGCTGGATAGATAATATAACTCACCTTTGTGAACGGCGTCGAATCTGCCTTCCACCTTGGAGCGAAGAGCTTCAAGGTCGAAGGGCGCAGAAAACCCATGGTCTACTGAGCGGCTTTTCGACCTGAAACACGTAACAGTCCTGTCAGACTATGTTTTCAAATCAGAACCTGAAAGGAGACCTCGCTTTAAACAAAGATTCACAAAAATATGGATATAATTGTAATATATTTGTAACTATTAGTAACTTCTGTCAAATAATTTGTAAAATATCAACCATTCAAAGATCAGTGGTATAAGAAACATTTTTCAATATGAAAAATGAAGTAAGCAATCGTTTCAGTCCTTAAATGGAGATAGGCAGGGCATATATACACTCAGACAAGACAGACAAGTGGAGTCAAAGAGTTACCGTGTGGTACCTAAGAACTGGAACAAGAACCAGAGGGAGACCATATAAACGATGGAAGGATGATTTGGAGACTACAGGAGGAAAGCTATGGCCACGAACAACAAATGATAGAGGAAAATGGAAGGAGTTGGAGGAGGCCTATGCCAAAGGGCACACAGAAAATCAAAAATGAATTGTTATAAATAGTGTAAAATGTAAAAAAAAAACTTTTCTGAATAAACGGCTATTATTATTATTATTATACTCTTTTAAGGTTCTCGATGAAAGCCTTTGTGATTCGAAGGCTACGAGCAGTTTAGTGCTCGTAGTTTGAAGGTTTAAGAAGGTATTACGATAAAAACCCTTCTAAGAACGTAAGTAGTATCGCGTTATGCAATGTGATTCGAAGGCTACGAGCAGTTTAGTGCTCGTAGTTTGAAGGTTTAAGAAGGTATTACGATAAAAACCCTTCCAAGAACGTAAGTAGTATCGCGTTATGCAAGTTATGCAAACCTTCCGGGTCAACGCACGTGGAATTGCTGTCTCCTAAAAGCTCCAAATAACTCTCATAAGACCGATTCAAATAGAAACGAGGCCAACGAGGCTGGTCGCCTTATTCATTATTGAAATCTCGACAACCATAGAGATTTAAAGAGACGTTTGGAAACGAACGGATCTATCGTTATAGTTCACTTGCATATGATATTTAAATTAAGTGCAAATTCCCAAGAAGTTAAATATGAAGGTCAAACGTGTCAATTTAAGGTCAGTACTAATATAAATGAGCTGTCTATTATAAATGAATCCAGTTACAGTGGACACGTACTGGTAACGTTAGGCTACACTAGCCTAACGTTCTGTTGAATTTTGAGAAGATTATGACGGATTACACAATTGGGTCAATGCCTATCTTCTTTATACAGTTCAATTACGAAACATTCAAGCAGCAATAAATAGTGGGAATCAACAATTTGTAAGACCATTCAAATTTATTTGTTTACGGCCGCTTATCTTTGGAGTTGGGCAAAGAAACATAAAAACCAACGTTTTTGTGAGTCCGCAATCAATTGTATATAGGTACCGACCGTATATTAAGTAAACATAGAAATGTAATACTACTAAACTAACGACCTTCAGCTAGCCTTCAGCCTATCGACAGACAATTTATGGGAAGCTTGATATGCTAAATGTAAACAACATTCCAAACTTGATCTACTTGTCAATGACTTATTGAGGTAATTATCTTCAAGTATAAATAAATCAGACTGCACAGGGACATATTTACACAATAACATCGTAACAGAGTGATTTAAATAAGTACATACCGCGTTAATCAGGTCGGTTACATTTAAAGTTATTTATTATTGACCTGGTAAAATAAATACTTGAACGGAGAAAAAACATTGTAAAGACATGGCAGGTGCCAAGCGAAACATTAAGAGCATGACTGTGTACTTTACTAAAACGTGCCGTTAAATCCGTCTTATGCGTGGGTACCTACACTAAAGACTAGACATTGGCGGAACATAAACAATAACATTAATGGAAATGCCGATGAAAAGCATAATAATGAGAAATCAGTTACCTTTTGTAAGTGAGGTCGATGCTCTCAGCACTCCTCGACAGCTGCGTCGAAGCTCGCCTAGACCTGCATGCAACAGAGACCAAGGCTACACACAAGCGAACGCATGCATACAAAACAATGTATTAATCAGACAATTCAACTTCACCACTCGAACATAGAAAGATTCTCTAAATCTGACTAATAATCAAAACTACCTATTTTAATAATGCATTTTATTAAAATAGGTAGTTTTGATTATTAGTCATTAGTCATATTATAAAAGAGATGAAGTGTGAACAGGTTATTAAAAATCGTCCAACTTAATAACCCATTAACCACAATTATTCATCTGCCAATTATGTCGCAGATCATAAAAGGCAAGACTACTTCCAAATATGTATTGAAAACCACATTCAGCAGTTCAAAGAAATTGTCTGAATAAAGATGCAAAATTCCTCACAGATTAAACAATTAAAACACCGCAATAATTTACGTTATAAACATTAAAGTAATTCTAAAGAAATGAATGTCAGTCTAATCGTAGTGAGGAATTTCATCAAAGTGCATTATAAAAATAATAAAAAAGGTGCATGAAATAAACAATAAATAATATTAAATTTCTATAGCACACTGACCGCTTCATGCGATTTATGAGACTCGAAAATCATGCAATGATAAATGATGATCGAGTATTTCAATTGCGTATACACTAAACTTGTACTTGTACTAAACTTGTTTACTTGTTTTACTTTTGCTTTTATTAATAACATTAAAGGATTGCAAAAGTGACCTCTTATTTCACGATTAACTTGACCTCGTGAACTCTTCGATAACTTATGAGTATAGCTATGAGTCTGAACCTTAAATTAAAAAGCTGTTTGCCTAATTCGTTAATAAGATAAAATTAAAGAGCCTTACATATACCAAAGTAGTTACATGTGAAAGTCAGGGTTCACTGACTGGAATTTTGAAAGACCTCGTTAAAACTTGACACGGAACAAAGCATTTCAAGGATGCTCAGATTAACAAATGACCCTTCTTAAATTATCGTTGGCGAGAACAAAGGGATATAGAGCAAGTGAAGTCATGTATAACAAAAAATCGTCCAACTTAATAACCCATTAACCACAATTATTCATCTGCCAATTATGTCGCAGATCATAAAAGGCAAGACTACTTCCAAATATGTATTGAAAACCACATTCAGCAGTTCAAAGAAATTGTCTGAATAAAGATGCAAAATTCCTCACAGATTAAACAATTAAAACACCGCAATAATTTACGTTATAAACATTAAAGTAATTCTAAAGAAATGAATGTCAGTCTAATCGTAGTGAGGAATTTCATCAAAGTGCATTATAAAAATAATAAAAAAGGTGCATGAAATAAACAATAAATAATATTAAATTTCTATAGCACACTGACCGCTTCATGCGATTTATGAGACTCGAAAATCATGCAATGATAAATGATGATCGAGTATTTCAATTGCGTATACACTAAACTTGTACTTGTACTAAACTTGTTTACTTGTTTTACTTTTGCTTTTATTAATAACATTAAAGGATTGCAAAAGTGACCTCTTATTTCACGATTAACTTGACCTCGTGAACTCTTCGATAACTTATGAGTATAGCTATGAGTCTGAACCTTAAATTAAAAAGCTGTTTGCCTAATTCGTTAATAAGATAAAATTAAAGAGCCTTACATATACCAAAGTAGTTACATGTGAAAGTCAGGGTTCACTGACTGGAATTTTGAAAGACCTCGTTAAAACTTGACACGGAACAAAGCATTTCAAGGATGCTCAGATTAACAAATGACCCTTCTTAAATTATCGTTGGCGAGAACAAAGGGATATAGAGCAAGTGAAGTCATGTATAACAACTCGATTCATTACATAGTCTGCGAACTAGGATGTTTAGATGCATGTCACGTTAAGGCTGTCGAAGAACAATTCTCGTTTCATTCATTTGTATTTTCTTATTGAACAGATTGTTTATTTGTGTGAGAATATAATTATTTTTAATTAAGTTGTTTGAATGGCCTCATCTGTTCATCTTTTTTTTTCAATGATCATCGTCTTATCCAGAAAAAGCGTAAAACAATGGGTGGCTTTATCGCTGACATATATCTTTGTAAGTATATATATTTATATATTTCTATCAGGCAACCTACATGTCTATGCGACGAACAGAAGATGAATCGAAATCAATAATAAATTCAATTCAATAGACCTTGTTGGGATTACTTGGGATCAATTTTTTTTTCTGAACTGTGTGCAATGGCACACAAATTTGTTGATTTCGATTTATCATACACATTTTAAAATATTCCCCATGACATTTACGTGAATAATAAGGTCCAAAGGGAAAACATCCAAGTTCAAAGGTTTACAAACGCAATGCAAGCAAAAGCTCGCCCGGAAGTTAGAAGGGATGGTTTCGACCATTCAACTGAGAGCCGTAACGATGGACATTTTGGTTTAAAACGGGATATTCGGAGTATGTATTCAGTGAGTCTCGCTATACTGGGTGAGACAGAAATGCGAGGGAGGGCGCCGCCCTTGACACTGTGAGCGCAAAGCCACTCGCATATTTACGAGAAACTAACACGACATTATTAGTCATATAAACAGAGGTACGTTTAAGTTGGGTATACTATCAAAGTAGACCCAAGTAACTCTGGATCTTTTTTGGATATCTTGGATAGGTGCAAGTAGGTTATTATCAAACGTTTCTGTATGCACGCCCATCGCCACTGATGCAGACTTCTCCCTCATATTTTTAAATTAATTGGCCGATATGTCACCATACCCTATCTATCCTCAAAACTAAGGAAGGCAAGTTAGTATGTACCTATAAAAGTTTACGTGAAAATTGGTTTATTACTTAGACCTACTCAAACAGGTCAATGTATGAAGAACAAAAGAATCACGTTCAATGTACCTTAAACTAGGATTAGGCGATATGCCGGATATACCTAATTGAATAACACGAAATTGTAATGGACCAAAACATACACTATAATTACTTACTATATTGCTGCATACGCAAGCTAAAATAATAACGATATTATTACTTTGTAAAAACCGGAACTCCGTTGGAAGGTGTTGTTAACCTAGTTCTGCTTAGCAAATAGCAAGTGTTTCTTGTTCTAGACAGTATATTAATCACATATACGCTTCGAACGATTTCCAACATTTCAGCCGATAACATCAAATTAATTTATACAATAAATATACAATAGCATAAATATTAATGGGCGAATTCCCTGGCTTCAAAATTTTGTGGACTAGGGTAACTAGACCATGGCTGGAGATCAAAACCTTAAGAAACCTTTTCCATTTAAAATTTTATTTTACCCCTAAATTAACTAAGAATTGCCACATTGCCGTGTGTGCATATTGTGGGCAGGCCTTTTACCGAATAGTGCCCAATAAAGAAGAATAGGACGGGTCCCAATTCGATGGATGACGACATTGAAGAGATCCGGTGGGAGAGAAGCCGGTGGATGATGGAGAAGGGTTTGTTGCTAGACTAGCAAAACAATTAGATAGGTCAATGCACGCGAAAAAATGAAATAAATGAAATAAAATGAATTAAAGCCAATCGCAACTCGAAACTGCGAGCCGCTGTCGCCGGGCCCTTAACAGTGTGTAGCATTGATGTAGTTTTTTCTTTATTTTTATCGACCATTTCATATTTTGCTCTATCACATAACCATGTTTTTGGTTATCTACAATTCATGCTGGTCGTTTTACTTATAAATAAAAATTTAGAGAATCAAATTACTAAGAAAAGGTATCCTTAATTAATATCATAGACCTGCACAGAAGTCAACAACCGGAACTACCACTACTTTAATAATGAATGTTAAGCCATTAAGTTAATGTAATTCATTCTGTTATTACTATTTTTATATTTATTTCCTGTCTATCACAACATTCTTTAATTTATTTTGGAGGGGATTGGCTAGACAGAGCATAAAAAAGAAGCAAAAGTGTTCAAGTATTTGAGACACGCGGGCGACAAGCTAGCCGTGAATGGTGGGCGTGGCTCATGCGCGCGAGTTGCACAATCGCGAAAACTCGCTTGCCTACTTGTTCCAGTTGTAGATTTAACGTGTTGCAAACGTGCTTGAGTTTTATTGAAAAATATCAGACATAACATGGTTGAAGCCCGAGTGGTTATAAGATTTTGATTGATGTTTTTAATGTTATTTTGGTTAAAAATTAAAACGTTTATTATTATTTTGTACTTTGTTCAATTGATATCACAAGCGTTTTCGTTACAGGCTCATTTTAAATAAAATTAGACTAATAATATGCCACTGGGTAGTTCTCAAGCATTCATAATATAATTTTTATTTTCATTCATATTTTATGTTTCATATTGTAATTATAATGAATCGGCATAGAGCGCAGCATACGAGTTGAATCTCATTGATGTATATTTCGTGATGAATGTATTAATTGAATAATATTTGAGCAAGATATTGATAGAGATTACCTCAATTAAACCATCATGTCACAGCTACATAGTATCAAGAGTAGCATTTTACGTATACTATTGGCGTCATTACAAAAATGTATGTTTCTCAGTGTGCGGTCACACCCAGAGCTAACTACCAAATGAGCTCTGAAAACAAACATTTCCGTATTTAATTCCACAAATTTATTCTTAGTGGGAGAGGTGTGGTAAAGGGCTGTAAGGCCGAGTGAGGGGTAAGTAGGTATTTTGTTAAGTATACACGACTTTAGTGATATGGTGTGATTGGTAAGGCAGTTGACCCTAATGACAACATTGGCCTTCTAAGCTAATGCGTGCTGCACTGCACACCTTCTCATAACCATTAAACGAAATGCGAACATTTATCAGACCCTGTGGTTAACTTGCCCTTGGTAAATATTTACTGTGATTTTTTTCTTTTTCAGTTGTTTTTCTGTAGTCTAGTATAGTCTAGCTAGACCGTTATGCTTAACTCAAGGCGTTGAAAATCAATTATCCAGCTCATTATACTTCACTCATCAACATATTGTTACAACATACGAATATAATGAAAAATTTTGTGCTTAAATGCAGAAATTCTTAAATATGGAAAAACATCTGGTTAGGTATACATTTTCAAGGCCAGCAAACAATTTATTTCCTAACTTAAATTCGAATTGGGTATTTGGTAACTCTTGCGAGTACGGACAAACTGGTAGTTTAAGTAGGTACGAGTGCTATGGGAATCCCTGAACGGAACTTCACTATAATACGAATCACAATATCAAAGAGGACAGACCAAACGGTACTGCTAATGTGTGCGTGTTTTGAATGATTGGATTTACCAACAGTTATGTTTTGGTTACTGGTTATTATAATTGGTTTGTTAAACTGTCCTAGTTATAATAAATACTTAATAATATAGTGGAACCACAGATATCTATGTACATATTGTATATCTGTGAGTGCAACTGTTTCGTTTCGCTATCACATAGGTATTATGTTGACGAGCCACGACTGGTTCAACCGTCGCGACAGCTTGTCATCGTAGAGCCGACAATGCGACGCTTTTACACATTTGCATGTCATAACATGATTTAGTGCATCATTATAATTTGCAACAATTTTCATGATTGGTACCCACTGTCCCATTAAAACTTACGTAATTCTATTGTATACTGTAGAGGCAAAATTAAATGTTTGTTTATGTAAGCGAGCCTTAATTTTCCCAAAGCAAGCATTGCTAAAAAACTTTACTGAATAAAACTTCGCTACGGTCTACACAGCTCAGAGAAACATCCAAAGAAAGTAATTTCGTAATCAAGCCGCAATGTAAAACAAGCATAATAGTACGTTTAAAGGAGTGACCAAAATGTCAGTCGTAAGAGTTTGATGCTGCTTCAGCTGCTTGCTGTGTACGCACGTCCATCCAAGCATCACGTGAGGTATACCCACCCACGTCTACCAGTACTCGGTACCTCGGGTTGTCTACTCCTATTTATTACGTATGTCGTTAGGTACACACTCGTCCATCAGACTCGTCCGTTAATTGCAGAGCTCACAATTAGCAGTGCCATCCGCAAACGAGCGCAATTGGCGCAATAGAGAGGAAATGAACATCCATGAACACCTATACAATATACATATAACATGACGCACTAATATTGAATGGTGCGACACAAGATGAGAAACGTGAATCTTACCATCAAAGTTTCTTATATCGAAATATATTCCAGTTATTCTACGATTAACAAAGGTGAAATGCAAGCCGACTAAGACATAAACATAATTTTATTTCAACTTAAATGGTTCACATCAATGTAACTTACATTCGAATACCTAAAGTAGAAGTGTCATAAAAGAACGGACTAAGTATATAATATACTCTAAATCCAGCCCGTCGCAGCCGTGGGTGGTTAATGTTGTCTACATTACCGCCAAATCAGAATAATATATTACAAGTAGAAATAAAATTAGGAAATAAGAATTTATCTTGATTATAAATCCGTAAGGTCGAAACAACGGTGATTCATTACCGACCTATGCTCGTGTGTCATTTGGTTCTAAATAAGGTAAGGTTGCATACACTAGCAGGTAGGTAGTCTGGCAGTTCCACACGCGTGCCTAGTTGGTGAGCTAAACGGTTTTAAAATGACAACATAAGTTACAGGGCATGTGATGGTCAATTAAGAAAAAATTTTGCATTGAAATAAACACGATTGGTTTACATAAGTAAGTATGTATGTATACATCTTGGTAAGCAGTGCAAGAATGTGATCGTCCTTGCGCAAGTCAACTTATCGACATTGTCTCTGCACTGCGCCTGCATCCGACAGAGTTGATCTCTTTCCGCGGTTCATTCGGAAGCTGGTTACAACAAGATTCATTAGACCTGTCACGACTGTATCTTAGTCTATTTATAATCCAGTTTATGAGGTAAATAAACATGCGATCAAAGTCAGAGGACACCATTGTATGAGACACGATCATTAATAGCAATAATACATATGTGAGCAATGGTGACACACAATCTACCAGAACCCCAGTAACTAATGCTCTAGCTATGTAAAAATATAATATTGCAGCCTTGTTTACAACTATCCTATTTCTGAAGCTTACAAATGAGATTATGATGTAAGATCAAGTAAGGATTATAAAACTAAAGCATAAATCGTAATGTTTATAGAATAAACAACATTTGATATATTTTTCTACGTCCCAGAACACAACAGTACTGAATATATTCATAAAATTTATTAGGAATAAAAGGTATACCTACTCGTACTTAGCATTTGCCATAGAAGCCCAGTGGCTTGTATTGTATGACGCTGAAAAGTGTAAGTTTGTTTAGTATTTTTCTAATAACGGCTATATTTATGTTATGGTTATGTTTTAGTATTAAGTTTCGTATACATATTTTTGCTACTGACATTGTATAGTAGCCTCTTGTTTTACTGTGGGCGGAGTTAAAAGTTTTGGCCCACCTATCATCGGGAACAATAGAAGAATCGGCGTGGATGGCACTTAACCAAATTTATGATAACATTTTATAAAGAGAGCAGTTAGTTTAGGGGAATTATTATTTTAAGTATTTTTCCTGTTTATGTATTGTGGAGAAAATATTTTCCATAGATATTGCGATATAGATATGATAGATAATAGATGATATGATAGAGATAGATAGACCTACTTGCGATTAGCAAGTAGGTTTTGACATATTAATAATTTTTGCAAAAAATTATTTTTGCAAAAATTATAACCGGTTAGAATATATTTGTTAGTACGAGTGAGTATGCTAGGTAGATAGATACCTATAATGCTTTTGTTCACAATGAGATTTTAACAAATGTATTATGTTAGAAAGAAAGAAAACATTTAGTTGAAAGAATACAGGCACTAGGAAGGTTGTTACCAACTTACATACATTACTTGCAGGTAGCTGTGTAGCTACACTGCACTGGTTGTAAGTTGTCCATAGATATTAGGGTGAATCAACTTTTAAGACACTCCTTTGACAACATTATGAACAACTAACAATAAAAAATAAATCATCGAAATATTATGAAAATATACTGTAAAATATATCTATTTTTAGGTTTTGCAGTGGGGCACGACATCTAAGCTAATATTAACGAGTTTTTTTAGAAAAAGTGACGAGGGTGCCTCATAAATATCCATTGCAACGCTGTAGAGCGACAATAAACCTACGCGCACCAGCTGAGAACTTAATTTAGGCTGGGGGGGCGGTAAAGCTAGGTAGAGATTTTTTGATCATACCAACTAAATATTAGACAATAATCGCCTTAGATGACACCAAGGTAGGCGTCATCTCTTGATAACGGTCATGAATTTTTATCGGTAACTCTGTAGAACTGATGTTTTGATCAAAGTTTGGGACAAAAGTTTGGATGCACGAAAAATATAAAATATTTGTCAAACTTTTATAAATGTTAACTTTAAACGTAAGTTTATCTTTTTCTGAATCATAATATTGGGTAAAAAGGCTGTGCATTCATACCTTTTTTTTAAGATACGTCCTAAATTGTATCGTCATCTAGGCCTGGGGACACATGTTTTTTGTATGGATAGTGCTTATGTTCTGCTGAGTTACCATAATAAAGTCAAAAATTTTCCTATTAACTATAAAATACTACGAAACTAGCATGTTAGGAAAGGATCTAAGTTTACGTTAACATCAAAACAAACATATTTTATAAGGAAATTAGGATTTTTATGCTCTTTGCATGACAGGGACACAAAAGGAGTGTCTTAAAAGTTGATTCACCCATTACTATATTATGAATACTCTTGGACTTGTTTATTCGAATAACAATAGACATAATTAGATGAAAATTTACTTCCACACTTGCGTTTAAGCGGTCCCACGGTAAAAAAAGTAAAGGAGCTTTCTCCATCCATTCCATTAACTTAACTTGAGGTTCGCTTCGTTGCCTAAAATATGGTAAGTTTATATGCTGCTGATCTTCATAACCCTATATCTACCGTCAGATGCTACTAACCGTTTAAATAATATGTATATCTGTGCGAAGCCGGGTCGAGCCGTTAGTAATCAAATAAAGTACAAATGTGACATCAGAACTATTTTGAAAACACTAACTCCCTAGCCAGACGAAACAAACGTACCTACCTATAACGAGACCTACGTACCTACGAGACGTTAATGTTTTTGTATCGTACAACAATATTATGACGAGTCGTCAGACGCGGTTTTATGGGACCCTTGGCTAGTCGCCAACAGCAAACATTTTTTTTAACTTCGTTTTGTGATTTTCCAAGATGCATTTATAAATATGATTGTTTTGAATTTTGATTTATTACGAGTAAATATTGATGGAGTATATTATTCCACAGTGTTTTGCAACGTTTGTAAATCTTTGTGTACCTACCTATTTTCAAATCATCCGGATGAAGTCGATTTCCGGGATTATCTCTGAATAGAGGGATGATGCGGAATCCATAACATTGGCATGCGTGAATACGTTATTGGGATTAATACGATAAACCCAGTTGCATATCATATTTTTCCCAAACTAGCTGCTGCCCACGGCTTCTCTCACAGATAAAAGTACATTTATGCTATTGCAGGTCGATAGCTAGATATTTCTATTAGTTTCATTCAATTCTGTCACAGCGTGGAGTTAAACATTTATGTAGACTTTCGCATTTTCGAGGATAATAACAACTGCGCCGAAGTTGACCATTTTGATTTTAAAGGCGGATACAGACTTGATAAACCAGCCGAACTGTCCTAAAAACTAGATTTTCAGTTAGTCAAATGCTACCTGCGTGCGAGACGTTACGGATCAGCAGACAAGAGATTTTGTGATGACATGGCGTATCAGATGAAAGGTGAACGCACGATTGCGGAAACAAGAGAGCGAAGGCCGAGCGATGCAGGCATGATGAAACCAACCTGCTCTATGACGTTCAAGTAGATATGTACCTACTTATAACTTGCATACCGGTCATAACCAATGCACATAAAACTTTATGCCAACACATTATTCGGTGTATAACAATAACGCCCGTGTATAACGCCCCTTTTAAGCTTTTTCAGTCACCAAGTCGTCTTTTTTAGTAGCGTATGCTAATTCACAAACAGGCTGTGATTTAGGGTAAATCGACAATTTATATAATCCAAGTAAAATAATAAGACTACCACGCGAGACTAACAAAGTGTATTGTCAAAGGAGTAACCTATTATCAAAATCCAATCATCTTTATTGCTACTACATATAAGGTAATACTTTGCCTATGCTATTACCTACTGTGTAGAGAAAATGAAATTTGTTTACATGTTCAAAAATGAAAGCGGCTTGCTCAATTATGGCACACGGGATAAATAATAATGTGATGTTATAATATGGTACTATGGCACACATCAAGTTTTATTTGTAGAATTTGTATGAATTATGTGACAGTCTATACTTTAAGGCTTCTAAAGAGTTATAAATAAACATAGGTCTATCGAAGTTAGAAATAAGCATAGGTAATAATGAACGCAGAATAAACTACATATTATTTGCAAGATAAACATATTTGGTACATAACACAAGCTTTGAGTAGCTTACTTTGGGGCTAGATGGTGCTGTGTGGATTGCCCAGCATTATTATTTATAGTGCGCCACACATTAAAATGATAATCTCATCATAAGCAACATGAACAAATGCTTTACGTAGCTTGAGCATAATTTTAAATGCAATTTTAATTATATTTAATTATTTGCATACATGTTTAAGAATCATTTCTAAGATGGGCCTTTGTGTATAAATTGAAACTCACAATGAACGAGGAAAATTTATTTTGTAAACTGAACCTAATCATTATACAGGTAATCGGAAGGATAATATCGGGCTGTATGGTAATATGTACCATTATATCTAATCTTATTTCGGCACTCTAATCTAATTGGAAATTGCATAGTTATCAACAATATCAATTCATTTCCTTGGTAACGAAAGATAATATGCAGCGGCTAGATAAAAATATTCAGCGATTTTATTTGACGCTTTGTCAGAAGGACGGTCTTAATTATTATACATATAATATAAGGAGCAAAATATAAATATAAGTAATCCCCATCTTTAGTGAGCACCGGTGTTCTAGTGGGAGTGACCCCGCCTTCCGATCGTAAGGTCGCAGGTTCGAATCCGGTCGTGCACCAATGGATTTTTCTATCGAAAAATTTATGTGCGCAATGCCAGTGCTCTTAAACGGTGAAGGAAAACATCGTGAGGAAACCAGTTAGTATTCTAACAGCGGCGATGGGCTTGCAACCTGTCACGTATGGAATACTAACTACTGCAAAATGTGGGTATGTGCCAAATGTAATGTTTGGACGTACCTCTGACTACCCCCCTTAGACATCCTCAAAGAATCTTGAATTAGTACCTACTTGGTACTGGGAGATCTGAAGGGATATCTACCGTATCTGGGGATCAAAGTCGTGAAGCTGTTTCAGTTTCAGTTTTCAGTTTCTTTAGTTAGAAAAAGACAATGATAGAAGTAAAATACTACTAATATTATAAGCGTGAAAGTTTGTAAGTATGGATGGATGGATGGATGTTTGTTACTCTTTCACGCCGAAACGGCTGAACGGATCTGAATGAAACTTGGCAAAGAGATACATTATAGTCTGGAATAACACAAAGGCTACTTTTTATCCCGTAGGAATACCGGGAATTAAATCTGCGCGGGTGAAACCGCGGGGCGCAACTAGTATAACTATAAAAATCCTTTTTTAGTAAAAATAGAGAAGATTCGTCCAACGATGATTTGTTGCCTATATGAATGGATTCCCTAATCTCCGTTATAAACAAATGTCTCAAACAGCTGTAAACGGTTATTTCCTTGCGTGTCATAAATAAAACAAATGTTTTCACAGTATTTTTGTTAAAGCTAACAATTCGGTACTTATTACGCACGTAAATCTTAGATAGCGTTCGCCACTGATTTATCAAGATCACAAAAGTAATAAATTTGTCACGTTCTTCACACTACGCAAATCGCTCATGATTGTAACGGAATTTTTTTTATATACATAGGATTTATTGATAGTAATGTATCGTTTATAATTTATTTAATTTAGGTAACATTTTTTCAAAACCCTATAAACTTCGAATGAATAAGCATCTCGCAGGCAGACCTATCGTGCTTGGCTTTGTGTTTAGTTAACAAAAAGATTAATGAAAAACCACTTTACGATTTTAACCCCAGGCACGGCAGATCTCCAGTATCAAGTACGAACTTAAAAAAGAAATTTCAATTTAATTGTTTAATTGTTTCAATTTAATTGTTTAAGACGTTAACAGAATAATAAACAACACTTTTTATTATTCTGTTAACGTTCCCTCTTTTTTTAGTCCACCCCTCATAAAGGAAGTTAAAGGGAGGGGGGGAACCGCGTATTGGTGTTATGTACACAGAATATACTGCTGCCGATTCCCTTATTCTCTGAAATCCCCGGGAGGTGTTGGACGAGTTCTATTATACGCTGAGAATATAACTTTTCTAACTAACTATTACTATAAAAATGCTCCACCAAACCCAACGAACCCTACGCGGACGACAAGGTCCCAAGTAGAAATGCTTCGATATAAGCCACGCCTGACACGTAACATTGACAATGCCGAATATATTAAGGCGTTGACAACACCCAACATTTCTCTCGCTCGCACGATTCGACATTTTAAAAGATATAAAATCACAAATTCCAATTTTGAAAAATCGCAAACAACCATTTTGTTTGCAATCACATTGTGCACAGTTTAGTAAAAAAATCATTTTGTTCGATACAAGTTTTCCTACTTAAAAGTTTGCTTATGTACGAAAGCTAAAAAAGCAAACTTTTAAGTAGGAAAACTTGTATCGATCAAAATGATTTTTTTACTAAACTGTGCGCAATGTGATTGCACACAAAATAGTTCTTTGCGATTTTTCGAAAACGGGTTTAGTGAATTTATATCTTTCAACAAGTCAAAACGTGCGAGCGAGAGTCACATTAGCTCTTGTCTTCGTCTTAATGCAACAAATCGGTTGTCAACAACATCTAAGCAACACTAATATGGCAGCTAAATCATTAGTTCTTAGAGGTCAAGTCAATCTGTCACTTTAAAAGAATAATAGCAGGTACGTTTAAGAAGTTGCCGCCGCCGCCGCGCCGGTGGCATATTAACCCTGAAAGCACTGACAAGCCGGTGCCGCACAGAACAAACATTGTGATCGACTTCGAGCATTAGGCCAAGGAAATCTGGTGCTATATTTTCATTACGGTGAACACGCATTTTCATTGTAATAGACCACCATTGTAATGTGGAATGAGAGCATTGAGTCACCAACTTGATTAATTTAAAACTGATTTAACTAAGATGTCTTAATGCGAAACTTTTAAATCATTAACACATTTGGATATTTTACCTGTTCTTCAGCATGTTATCTGGTACAAACACATTCCACCACGATGGTCTTTTCTGACGGACATACGTCGGAGCATCGCTTTCCTCGTCGGTATCGTTTCCGCCAGATTTTCGCCTCTTTTTGCGTTCAAGCTGCAGTTTAGCTGCCCATGAACGCCTTCGACCTTTATCATTAGCTCCGAAACCGTCCGGCAGAACCGGTACCGCCACAGATGCACGCCTAGGCGCTTCGGGTGGTGTTCCATCGAAATCGTTCAGTTTTCGGTATCGCTCGGCGAAAGCGGCGTCCGAAGCTCTGCGACCGTTGGACGTGGAGACTCGAGACGGTGCATGTGTGTCGGTAAACACTAAAGTAAAGTCAGAGACGCCCTCGGCAGCGGCGCCGGCGTCTTCATCGTCCGTGTCGACGAGCACGAACGGCTCTTCGCTGTAGCGTCGAGGCGTCTCGTCTATCGACTCCTGCAAGCTAGTGAGCTGCAGGCTGGGGCGAGGTGTGCGCAACGGACGCGGCGGCGGGCGCCCCGGCCGGCCTTGCAGTCGCGCCAGAGCCAGGGGCACCGGCGACTCCGTCAGTGTCGGCTCACTGCCACTCATTGTTACCAACTTAATTTCACTGTATAACACTCCACGGCGACACTATTTACGGCTCTGCCATTTTCATTTACGTTTCGACAACGTCAGAATTTCGTATAGTTTTTATGATTTTAGGATCGGTCGTTCTGAATTTTTCTAGGATGTCCTGTCCTAGAATTGTAACTAAATTTAGATAGATTTATAAATACGCTCTCTACTTATTATTCGTGAGACAATAAATACCAAAACCAACCTAAACCGACTTTAAATGTATAGACGCTATAGAATGAAACTTTTTGAATTGCCGAAGCAAAAATAAGAAAAACTTTTAATGAATAAGCTGTCTAACAATCTAATTAATAAATAAAGAAAACGGTATTTTCATTTCCAATAAAAACATCGCATGACAGTGTGCCGTTGAATTATAAAAAAAAGGTTTAACAGAAAACTGTTTCGGTAAATTAATTTACATGTGACGCTTTTTCCACAGAAAAAACTGGGAAATTAATCACATTCCAAATGTTATGTAGGGTTAGGTAGGTAGTATTGCAGCTTCCGCTCTTGCGATTGAAACAAAAAATAGCACAGGTTTATAGAAATAGCCTTGCAAACGTGTAAGAAACCAGGCAACAAGTGTCGGCGGTATGCCTTATAAGTGATTGCAGCTTTCGTAATCCATAGCCGTCCGTCATCGGCGCAAGGGCTATGCACGGACTTGGAGAAAGTTGTCACTGTCTTGCTGTTTAATACAGCAGTACCTGCTATTTTATAAATAAGGTTGTCAATATAAACCTAGGCTTTATTTAGTTACACTAGCATACGAGTATACATATGTTTATAAAACGCGGTTTTGTCCAAGTTGTTTTGCACGTGCGGAAAAACTTGGAATCGGCCCAAGATTACAGTACATGTGGATATACGTCTCTTTTATAGTGCCATTTCACATAAAACAGTATAAATTATTTCAGTGAAAATAAACTCGCTTAAACTAGTTCATTGCGATGACACCGCACTACTTTGTTGGCTATGCGGTTAAAGAATCGCCATCAACCTTGGTTTTGGTATCACAAACGGATCCAGTACTTCAAACATCCACGAAACTATGGAGCCAGTATCAAGGTTGCCCAATAATATTTTGAAGGAATTCCTTTCGTATCGTATAAACTGCAAAGTAGACGATCAGCTGTTGTTGCTGAAAGTTTGTAAGTATGGATGTTTGTTACTCTTTCACGCCGGAACGCCTGAACGGATCTTGATGAAACCTGGCAGAGAGATTAAGTCTGGAATAGCATATAGGCTACTTTTCATCCCGTGCGAATACCGGGATTTAAATCAGCGCGGGTGAACCCGCGGGACGCGACTAGTTATTCATAAAGTCTACGCTGATAAGAGTAATATAATAATGTTAATGAACTATTAAAATGTGAATTTACCAGCCTGATCTTGCATTAGA
Source organism: Plemyria rubiginata (assembly GCA_963576535.1). NCBI lineage: Eukaryota > Metazoa > Arthropoda > Insecta > Lepidoptera > Geometridae > Plemyria > Plemyria rubiginata. The sequence goes on along the minus strand of OY754908.1, from coordinate 5,386,117 downwards.
AGCGGTGCGTTTCGCAATTTAATCTAGGTCAAGTAAATACCTAACCAACACATTACAGAGGCAGGACGCAAAGTATGATACAGCAAAAAAATCTGTTCTGTTGGATGGTGGTATAGAAGGCAATTAGTTTAAGGTCTGTGGATGTGGCTAAGGTAACCTACATTATAACAAGCAACGTGAGAAATGTCCGTCCAATGTCATCGAGAAGATTAACCTCCCGAGAGAGGGCTTGACATTCAACCTCTACCGGAATAGTAATTAGATAAACTAATGCAATTTAAACGTAGGTGCTAGTTCGCAGATCACTGGCTTATCGAGAGCAGCTCATAAAAGTCTAAGACTAACCAGTGACAAACATTATTCCGTAAAACTTTTTCAGAGACAGAAAGTGCACTATTCAACTAATTAAACCTTCCATTCCATTGCCGAGTCCATACGGACATTTTGATTTATCGCCGCTTTTTATTGATGTATACAAATGATTGTTGTTTACAGAAGGGAGATAAAACGGAAAACAAGTTTTAAGCTACTGCCATTTCCACTTCTCGTAATTCTGCATTAGTTTTTGATCTTTCAAGACTCTTAAATTTTATAGGTATGTGTCAGATTGCAAAAAATATACGCAAATAATTTTTGGAAGCCATTAAAATAAATTATACAAACAGTCTTTGATAATAATGAAAATTAAATGGGAGTAAGTTTATTTCTTCACAAAAATATCCTTGGGTTGGGACTAACTTAGTTACAATAACAGTCATAATGGAAAATGTCTGCTACATCGTTACGTGGTTTACGATAATAACTTGAAGGGTGATAAAGCACGCACAAACGCTCGTAAATTCGTCGTTACTACTAAACGAACAAAATGCAGTCACATTTTGTTCATACCACTCTTGACTATTCTAAGATAAAGTAAAGTTATTAGATGTTTCACTTGGTCAAGCAGAATCAAAATACGAACCTTGAGAACCTTCACAAAACCCAATGTTTATAACTCTCACATCTCTTGCGACACTTTATTATACATACCTAATTCCGTTTTATAATATCCGGTTCATGTTGTTTTAAACAAATAAATAATTTATCTATCTTGCACATTATCTAAACCTGCCCTGACCCCTAGTCTAATTAATCCACTCTCAACGTTGATAAAATACAAGTGAAATGGTACTAGTACACCGGCCACAGGAATTAAAACTTCCGCAGAGGTTGTCAGCGAAGTACGTATGCGCTTTAACAAAGCGTGTGAATAAATAAAAAGGAATACATGACACTGCCATGGTACTAATACAAAAAAGGAAAATCGCTAAGCTGGATAATAAAGCCCGGGTAAACTAACAGGTCACTGCTCGAAATGACGGCGCGTTGTTTCCTCGAACAGTGTCCGCGCCGGCGCCGCGCGGCCGCTGGCGCCGTGTCCACATAATAAAATATAAGAAAGCAACGTAAGCTTTTAATGAAATTTTGATAAAACATGAAATTTTAGTAAAACATGATTTAGTGGTCGATCTCTGGTTATTTTACCAAAACTACAGCATAAAAAGACTCAGGAATGAGATGTGTCTGAAACGCCCTAATCAGATACGAACTGATGTGCAAATAAGCGATGCACGACCGTCACTTGACAATCATTTTGTCGTGAATAGCTACTTTACGAATAAAGAAAAATATTATCATAACGCTCTAGGATGCGAAGGCAGAACCTACATAGATAAAATCATAGATAATACCAAAATAAATGAAGTTGAACGCGATAAAGACGGAGACGCATACAACTTCAGATTCACACATGACAAGAATAAAAGTACTCATCTATATGATGTGACAAAAACTCATTAATAAGATCAGTCGTAGATACAATAATGACAACGAACAATGATCATTGACTAAGTAAAACAAACGACGCATAGTTAATGAGCTGCTAGCAGACGACTACGCACGGAATACAGATTAATTGGTTCCTTCAAACGAAGACGCAAACAAAAGACTTCAAGCAAACAAAGAATCCAATAATAAAGAAGACATATTTCCAAATCACTGCTGAAATAAACATGCACGACCTTCAAACAAGTTCACCAAAATATCCGTAATAGGCCGTTCATCAATTTTGAAGAAGCCAAAATGGACTTACAGAAATACATAGCATTTGGTTAGAATTCAACTAAGTGATTTTGATCCTAAGTTAAAATACGCGGTCAATAGCGCGATTCATGAAAATTCAAACGGAGTAAACCGGTTAGTTAAATAATAAGGTTCCTCTTCAGATATAATCGGGCAAACTAAGGAAAAAGGAAAAACCGAACCGCTGCTGTAACGATTTACTTTTAAAATTAAAGCATGTTTTAAATCGTTGCAAGGAACCAAAGGAATAACAAACAAATGAAATCATCGAATGAACGTGACTAGAAACAGCCTATCCGACGCTGTTATCGGATTGCTTGTCGAGTTATCGAAGGTTACAAATTACATTTCTAGAGATCGATCACTGGATCAGAATCTATTCATAAAAATCTAATAACACTTTATCAAAGCAACGTGAAACACCTTACTTTGGGTTATGAATAGTGAAATGAGAATCAAGAGGGTTAATTTTACTCAATGGAGAATAATTGCACATTACTTACATGCTACATGTTGCAATGTTTCCGATTTCAGAGCCATGTACTATTCTTATTGACCTGAACCAAGTTTTGCCTACGTTTACAGCCAGGCGGTAAACGGTTAACATGCATAAGTTAAAACAATAACAACATTTCTTGAAAATAGTAAACATACCTACGAGTAAATTGAGCATTATAATTTTATCATACGAAATAATAAATGTTTAAATTCAAAATAATAATTTTATTTATGGTTTCTGGGGATATAGTAAAGGAGATGCGAGAACTGAAAAGACGTCTTTTCATCTTTTTATAGTTTAAATTTTATGAATACCACGCTGATTCAGTTCACTGAGATGAGTTTTGGGTGCAACTTCATAACATTTCCTTCAGTGTCTTTATGACTAAAAACAAGATTTATAGTGTAAAAGATGGAAATAAACGTTACTTAGTGCAAATTATGTGTAGTCATTAATAGGGGAAATGTAATATAAACACTGACAAGCCGTGGGCAGCTGTTTGGGAATATTCCCAAACCTGAAACGTCTGTAAACAATCAATCATTTAACATAATAGCCGCGGTGACCTAAATACTAAATTAATATTGAACGCGGAAGTATTTTTTTAACAGAGCTGCGACAGTGTTACTGACCTTCTTTTCTGGAGAAATTAATTATGTTAGGTATAATATAACTATCATCAAAAAATCAGAGACGTTATACTTTTGCACTAAAGATTCATGTGTTGATTGTAATTTATTAGAAGACTGCTAATAAATTACAAAATTAACACTTTTGTGTCATCAGTTTATTCTTGATGTAGGTCGGTGACCGGCGCTTGAAATGAAAATTCTGTAAAGCGTAGGATTATGATAGAACGAATGTGTCGAAGGGATTCAGTATAATATACTCAATCTCACTCACTCAATCAACTTATATTGTAATTTCAAAAAGTGTGGATGGATGTTTGTTGCTCAATAACGCCAGAACAGGTGAACGAATCTGGATAAAATTTGGCACAGAGATTGATTATAGTCTGGAATAGCACATTAGCTACCTTTTATCCCGTGGGAATACCTGGATTTAAAACTACGCGGGTAAAACCGCGGGCTAGTAGTTACATAAATTCTACTTTTTTAAATTTCTCACAAATCTGTCATTAAACGCTATCGGATTCAAATCTATTATCAAAGAGAGAATAATAGTTAGCTGTATATATTGCCAACGTGATCTAAATAGAGCGATATAACAAAACCTACCTACATACTTACTATTTTCCTGAAATGTAAATAGGATAATGGAATTACCTAGTACAAAGAAACTTTTTTATAATAGAACCTTCGGTTGAATTGAAAATGGCATTGTATTGCATTGGACACTATTTTTACAATTTCGTTAATTGTATGGAGTTGATACCTATCAGTAAGTGAGATTAGAATGGATTTTTACAAATCCTTGAGCTAAAAAATTTACAATGCATAGTTTTCTAGGGTTATGCTAGAACATAAGTGGGTTTTCACGATAACTAGGTACGGTAGAGCCTTAAACAACATTAAGGCCAGTATTTCAATGTCTAAACACAAAATTACATCGATGATGTCCTGTGAAAATGCCAAACAACAAACATATTTTTTTCAGTGAAAATATTTACAAGTCTCCTAAGAACTATAATGAATACCACTACGCTCAAGTTACATCTATTGCTAGAAAAATGTGGGTCGTGTCTGATTTCAAAGCGTATTGGAACTTGCACAACATACCTCGGACCGCCAATCGGACAAAACGGTCAGACTTTCAATGTTATTGCATGATTATCTTTACAAATCGGTACCTGTAGGTACCTAAGCCTCATTGTAATCGGAGATAAGATAAGTTCTTTCTATCATCGCTCTGATTAAATCTGTTCAGTACTTATCGAATTTGTTTCAATAAATATAGTCATAGCTTTAAATTATTTACAGAATTTTGTACAACATTAAAAATACCTACTGCTAGAAAGTTCTAACCAGCGCTTTTTATTTTTGTTAATAAAAGTTGGGCTCTGCAAGTCAAACGTTTGGTTATTATGAAGATGACAGCCACCGCCGATACGTCTTTAAATGTTGATAAGAAGCCGTACAGAGGCACCGCCGGTGGCTTTTGTAAGCCTATCGCTAAACTATAGCTCTGCAGCTCTGCATAACGGAGAGTGCTCAAACTATTGTTATGTTAATAAAACTGCCTTCATTTTATTCAAACTCATCTAATAGAAGCTAAAAAGAAAGTGTCGCTTGCGGCGTTAGAGAAAAGGCATGTGGGGGTCATGGCACAGAATAAATACGAGTGCTAGTGGTCATGGGCACGTTCGTTTTCACTTGTCAGTTCGATGTGGTTGGTCAGTGTTGGGTCACACTCGCTACTATCAACAGTTAACTCGTTAGTTGTTTCTTGTTGTTGCCCAACAACCAGACTACATGCACTGAACAAGAAACAGCGCTCAAGTTTCCAAACTAGCCGGCAAGACTAAAGTTTTGATCTAGTTTCTACGGACTTCGTAGAGCTTCGTAGCACTACAAGAATTTAATATGCTTCGGTCAGGTGATTAAAGCAACCGCATTCTTTAAAATATAGACGGTAGGTAGGTATTTGATTAGCAGGAATTTTGTATTCAACAAATTTCGTATTGTTACATGTACTCGTAAAGTATGAATTATCAAATTAACATTATGCAGTAGGCAATGTTGCAGAATTCTTAATCAAAACAATGCCATAATAAATTAGTTTTTCCCATTACAAGAGAAATCGCAAGATCTTAACGTAATGAATTGATAAAAATCAAGAGGATTACGTGGAGAAAACTTCGATGTTGGTAATGTCTCACGAATATTAAGTAGGAATTGATTTAAATTGGTGGTCGATAATCGATAACACAGATCACGGTGTTCTTACGGGCTAGAGGCGAGCACCGACCTCCTTTCCCTTGCTGCACTGTGGCGCAACGAACAAACAAAATAACTAGACGAAGATGTTGGTGCACGAAATCGTAGCGGAACTTGCGCGTGCGACTTTCACTGCGGGAATAGTGTGGTCGTGCGTGACGTGCGATGCGCGCGACGGTTAGATTGGTACTGGAGGTTGCTTTGCTTCGCCTCTGTCGCCGCGCTGGAGGGGTCGCTCGGCCTCCAAACCGTCCGTCATCATCAGATAACTCTGAAACCTACCCCCTTCTACCGCGCGTCTTATCACAGCCTAGATATTTGCTCTCAACCTGTGCTCCACTTTTTTATCACACACGTCTGATACTCTTTTTATAACATAGAAATCTAGTGTTTTTTATACAAAAAGTCTACGCTACGCTACTTATTATACTTACTACGCTACTTATTATATTTATACGCTACTTATTATATGGTAAGAAAGCTAATGTAAAAGGGTCATCTAATCTGCCTGACTGACTAATAGGTATATTCGTACCTCCTGACTACACGTCCTCTCCTGACTATAGTATTCATACATGACTACCTATTTAATGATTTTTAGAAAGGTTAACTACTTAAATTGACAGGTAATAGTCAGGAGAGGACGTGTAGTCAGGAGGTACGAGTATACCTATTAGTCAGTCAGGCAGATTAGATGACCCTTTTACATATATATATATATATATATATATATATATGAACATCGACTATTTATTTGTTTGTCTGTTTAATTAAAACTACTTATATGTATATACTACTGTTACGATGATTAAGTAAAATACCTATTTAAATACCGTTTTGTCCAATCTATCTTTTACCGTACCTAACAAAACTGTAAATTGTAAAATTAATAACGAAACATTTTTCATAATACAATTTCATGTATGGAAATAAATCAAAATGAGATAAAGAGGAATATTACAATTAATTAAAACAAAACACATGTGAATAATAAATATTTTACGATAGCGAGCCGTTCCACAAATCTTATTAATTCAAGTTGTGGCTAGGCTTTGTATTCAGCACTTGTACACAACTAGCGTAACACGCGACTTTGTTCCCGTGGGTTATACTCGTATTTTCCCGAGCCCCTTTGGATGCGTGCTTAGTTTAAACATTTTGCTCTTGGTGTGCGCCTACGTACCAGAAACACACTTCAATATGCTCAATAAGGCTATTCATTGTAACAGTTAGTTAATCGGAACATATTACATACATCCTACTAATATTAAAGACGCGAAAGTTTGTTAGTATGGATGGATGTTTGTTACTCTTTTACGCCGGAACGGCTGAACGGATCTGGATGAAACTCGGCAGAGAGATAGATTATAGTCTGGAATAGCACATAGGCTAATATTTTATCCCGTGGAAATACCGGGATTTAAATCTGCGTGGGTGAAACCGCGGGGTGCAACTAGTACATATATAAAATCACGCCTTTTTCCCATAGGGGTAGGCAGAGTCCACGTATTTCCACATATTAGATCACATCACATCGCGACATATTAGATGTTAAGTAACTGTTAAAGCAGCGAAGACAAGATCTAATGAATAAGATAGCCTAACAGGCAGACTGTCCTACTCATTAATAAATTATAGCACAAATATCGGGTCATCAGGGGCCGCGGCCGACGCCGGCCGCCGCCGTTAGACAGTTCAATAATGCAGTGAAATACTACTTCATATTGATTTTTCAACTTTCTCTGAAACTGTACCTAGACTAGTAAATTGAACTGCTTAAATTATCAACTGGATTGTGGTTGGACAATGGAAAAATTCCCGAATTTAGAACATAGCGGACTTTAGAACACGAATAAATGATCTGTTATCACAACAAGATAACAAATCCCGTGGTCTCGTTCACATATAAAATGGAATAATTCAGGATCATGAGTACCATACCAGTGAATTTTTTTTGTAATGTTTCAATAAAAAATAAGTGTGCAATAAATTACCATTATGGTAATAACTACCTATACTATGAAAGGCAAAGTAATTTGCATAGGACAAAGCCTCTGGCGATGGTACGGAAGCGTTCATGGTGTTATAGCCAACGCAAACTTCTGCTTCATGTACATTATGGGTAAGTAAACATTTAACTTTATAACTAATAAGGAAATCGCAAGTACCTTCTTTTCTTTAAAGTATCTTTGAGACACTCACAATTGTTATTGTTATGGAGATACTTCAATCATGTTAATAGGACAGCATTTATCAGTGACTCGATGTTTACTTACTTTTTAACGCAAAAATAGAAACGAGAACAGAAAAACTTCTGTTATCGTGGGATTTAAAGTAATAAATTAATTCAGAGTAAAGCTCAAGTGTAAATAGATATTTATTAAAACAGTTCAGAATTCTTCGAATTATTCAGACGTTTAATGTATTTCTTAATTTTCTGCCTGGATTCCGGAATCAGCTAAAGATTTATTTATTGAACCTCAAGATAATTGACCGAGCGAGCGAAGCGAGCGAAGCGTCTCAGTTTCCACATTGGCCAAAAATGCGTTTGTCCGGATGTCTGTCTGTCTGTTCTCCTCTACAGGTCGCATTTTTCAACCGATCTGGACGAAACTTGGTACACAGGTTATATGACTTATTAGAATTTTTTGTCGTCGGGGATTTTTGATTGGAGGGGTACTTCCCCCAAAAAAAGGCCAAATGGGGGCTATTTGATATACTGGATATCTCCACCAAAAGAGATCCGATTTCGATTATTCTTTTTTTATTTGAAAGGTAGTAACTATAAGTTGGTCTCATAAAAGTTTGGCGAAGATCTGATAAGGATCTTCAGCATGATGAACAGGATAGCTCATCAAACAATCGATGGTTTTCAATCAAATTTGAGAGAAACACAAAGGACCTCATTCTACACAAGATAATGCAAAAAAAAACAAAAAGATCAAAAAAATCACAAAACGGAAAATGCACTTGCACATTACATTCCTCAAATAGCTCACTTTTAGTATGCTCGCGAGGTCTAAAGCTCCCAGAACCACTAGTTCTATAATAGTATAACACACACTCTAATCATCAGAAAGTTAAAATGGAAATGGACAGGTCATACAATTAGAGGAAGCGAAAAGTGGTCAAAAAATATTATGTACTGGTTTACAAGAAATAAAAGAAGAAAGCGAGGAAGACCCTTTAGAAGATGGGTTGATGACATAAAGGGCATAGCAGGTAGCGCATGGTCAAGGCTATCAAAAGACCGAGAACTATGGTTACAATTGGAGGAGGCCTTTGTCCTTAGAGACACACAGACAGATACTGCATTAGAGAGAAATGAAATAGAATAGTAAAATAGATTTAAGTAATAGGATAGTAATTGTTAGTTATAAATGAAACTGTAATAATTTGTCTGAATAAAAGGCTTATTTATTATTTATTTATTTTATATTATAACACACACTCAGGGGTTCGAATCTCAGTATGTCAATAACTTTTGGATATTATAGAGATAATGCTGTATGGAACGTACAGTAATATTTTATTATGAAATCTTAGCTAAGATCGAGTCTTTGTCAAAGTCAAAATATGTTTATTCAATAAAATCACAAGGACCATCTTGACACGTCTTAAAACTAGGTGACTCTAGTGCCAGTTCTTCAGTTTGCATGTATATGGAAGAATTTGACTAAATGCTCTTGGCATATTATAAGATTGACTTGACTAAGATTGAACGCAACCTAATATAATTTATCTTCGTCGTCGAATCGCGTTCAGATCATCATTTAGGCCATGAATGTTTCGTTTATAATCGACCCATTGCACAATGTATGCCCTTTCGCACGCTTTTGACATATTACTATGATGCAATGCAAGACCTTATATTTATGCACGTATTCAAACTTGCTGGACCAGCTCTTAAATTAAGGCTTTTAAAAATAATCCATTCATTACGGTCATTTATCTTGTCCATCTTTGTATACAGCAGTCATATTTATACACTGACCGGCACGGAAACTTGGCCACTCACAATTTTTGCGAAAATTTGTGATTTTGTTTTTTTTTTCATATGTATCAATTATAAAAGGTTAAAAATTAATTTACAATATTGTTTATTGCCTTCAGAACTATTGTATGGCTTCAGATAATAAAAAAATCATACCATATCAAAATGCCACAAAAATTAAACAAAAATTACGGAATCTTTACATGTTATTCAAGTAAGAAAGAAAAACCTTTTTGTGTTGTGTTTGCAAGAATTAATAACGGGTGTTTCCTCCTCTAGCCCTGATCACTGCTTGCATCCGATCAGGCATGCTCTGAATTAAGTTTTTGATGACATCTTGCGATATGTCTTCCCAAGCGGCCAGCGCTGCAACGCGGAGCTCATTTAGAGATTCTGGTGGGCTGGAACCCGACTTGATCTTTCTTTTTAGCATGTCCCAGATGTGTTCTATCGGGTTCATGTCGGGGCTACGAGCTGGCCACTGTAACTTCCGGATTCCAACCTCTTGAAGGTACTCCTCGACGCACCGAGCAACGTGGGGCGGGCATTATCGTGCATCAACAAAAAATCTTCATACCCAATGAACCCAGAGTAAGGTAGAACATGATCCTAGAGAATTTCTTCGATGTATCGAGTAGCGTTTAACCGGTTGTCGACAACCACTAACTCCGTACGAGCCTCAGAACTTACACCTCCCCAAATCATAATAGAGCCGCCGTGAAAACTCACTGTTTGTGTAGTGGTAATGGGTAAGTACCTTTCTCCGCTTCTTCTCCACACTCTTTCACGACCGTCTGGAGATCTTAAGGCAATACGGCACTCATCTGTGAAGAGAACTCTGGCCCATTGCTCATGTGTCCAGTTTGCATGTTCTTGGGCGAAACGAAGACGAGCTACTCGATGCTGTCTGAGGAGTTCTGGGCCACGAGCTGGTCTACGAGCTTTTAAATGGGCATCCTCCATTCGTCTTCTCACCGTGCGCTCACTCACATTGACGCCTCTAACGTTTTGGAGCCGCTGTCGTATCTCAACGGCCGTAAGGAAGCGGTTTCTCAAAATTTCTAGGACAATAAACCTGTCGTCCCGAGCTGATGTGCATCTTCTACCACCACTACCAGGTCGCCGAGTGTAGTTCCCTGTTGCCTGATATCGTTTCAGGGCATACTGCATGGAGGAACGTGGTACGTTTAACACAATTGCCACTTCACGCTGTGTCAGTCCCTGGTCGAGCAATGCCACGGCTTGTGCGATCTGTTCTGCAGATAATGGCATTTTTTTTAATACAGTTTGTTTAGACACCACAAAATAACAACCACAAAATCCAAAAAAAATGATAACTTTTAGCTAAAGATTTTTAAACACACAAACTTAAAAATCGTCTCACTCGCTGAAATGACCCGTTTCGACTAAATCTCAAAATGTGGTGTCAAAATCCACTCAAGCTTAATGAATTACCCTCTTGAGCGTAACGTAATACTTTTTTTTACCTACCTTCATAGTAACATTTATCAGAAACACTTGAATTGTTTGCTATCGCAAGTTTCGAGCTTGGCCAAGATTCCGTGCCGCTGAGTGTATATAGATGCCTATACTCTATCGACCGGAACGCACCTAGACTCGACCACCGGACGGGCTTGTCTATGCGCGACATGAGAGCAAGGTCGTTAACATGCTTTAGATTAGTAAAAACCTTGAAACCTAATAAAAAGGATAGCATAATACCATTTTGTTCACTTCTATTTAAACTAGCCAGCAACTGAAATAGATGTTTGAGTTTATATGTACCGTCAATATAAATTGCGTCGAATTAATTTAATGACTGCATGTGAGCTCGCTCAATAACAAGGTACTAAGGTAGTAGATAAATATTTGTTTAATATGCCAGTTTGTACTGTATGTTGTGTTTGTACGCTCGGAGATACTATGATGAAGAAGGAAAGTGTCCGTATAACAGTACTATGATTATAACAAGACGCATGACTAATAAGGCCATCGTCTGTCGGCGGCGACACAATGCCTTCCGACTGTACTTTATTCAACAGCCTCAGTTTAACTGTCCCAGATACCGTGCACTACTTTTAATTTTTTTTTAAATAAGATTACTGATGCATAAAACATTTATAATAGTGTTTAAAGTTCATTTAGCGCAGCGGTCGGTCGGATACGGTCTAACAGTTCTTTATCAATACACAATCAATGACCCATAATATTCATCCATATGTACATGATGATCAATGACTCATGATAAAATAACAACGAATAGTTTTTGAAATAAAACGACGTGCTAATGGTGTCGATTCTGTTGTTGCATTATCCTAAAATAACCTAATCTGACAGCTCTAAAATTATAGCCGTCCTTGTTGTTTCAGTGCTATAGAAAGGGATGACAATATTTTTAGTGCTGTCAAATCAGGTTAATTTAGGAAAATTAAACAACTGAATTGGCAGTAGTGAGACTCACCTGTAAATACACTAATGGTAATGTATACCGCATATTAGGTATATTAACTTGACATATAAATTAAAGCCCAAACTTTGGTATATTTTTGGTAGAAAAAGCCTTTATTCCCAAATTTTTCAAAATAAAATAAATCAGCAGAGCTGCATCCTCAATTTCAGAAATGCGAGGTTTGCCATTATATGAACATGCTTTGGTTCCCTTTCAAAGTACAGAACGGGTTTTCGTTATATCATTAAATTATTTAGTCAAAATCTGTTAACTTCATTGAGCGTATTATTATCAAAAAGAGCGTACGCAAATTCTCTCTAAATTTTATTTTGCACTATGCTCATACCAATTTGTAATTTTATTAATTAAGAGTACAAATTCGTCGGGCTCATCTCATCAAAACTTACGATGTCTTGGCAGAGCTCCAAAAAGTTTAATCGGCGCGCAGGCAAAATGAGTATTTAAGTTCTGGCCTGGGCCTGATTCAAGTGGCAAAATAAAGTTTGTAAACACATATTTACACACGTAACCGCGGTTAACGACGTGACTTCGTTAATGCTGGTTGTAAGATGATTATTGCTGAACAAACTGTTAATTAATGCACACATTTACACAACAGTACTTTGGTGCAATGTTTGCAATTGCATTCTTTTCTTACCAGGCGTTTTCGTAATTACCGAACCTCATAACAGACGCTGCCCGAATCATCTTTTACAGATGCAAAAAGCCTATAATAATGATAGGATATCACCGCAAATAACTTTGAATTTATAAATGTTTCTAGTGTTCAAAACCAATGAGTTTGTTGTGTGTCGAGTTCTGTTCAAAAATGTATAGACATTAGGCACAGTGCTAGAGTACTTTCAAACATGTGTCAATTCTAAAAACAAATCCCAAGTGCTCGAAACGCCTCTTTGAGGCGCACTTCAAATCCTTTCACCCCATTATTTCTAAAGAACTAGTGACATGACAAGAAGAAGAGTAGGTAGGTAGTCAAAATATGGGATTTCTCGTTCTAAAAATCACTAATAGATGCGCAAGGTCTTGGTGACTGAGATTTATTTGTACTCTTTTTATTAATCATTCCAATCAGTACAAGTCATGTCCGATTTTTAACTCCCAAGTCCCGAGACAGCAGACGATAAATCTTACACTTGAGTAAAACTTTGGCGTTAACGCCATTTTTCTTAAACGTTCATTAACTGACAGCTGTTACCAAGGCGTTTCAGCAGGTATAGGTAATGAAATAAGCAAACAAGAATGCTATTTCTTTTCAGTTTGAATTGAAGTTTGTTTGTTTAAAAGTAAAATTTAACAGACGATAATTTCATTCGAAATCGAAAGGATATTGATGCGATGTTTTGTTTGTGGGACTAAATCACGCACTCTTTCAATAGATAAATCTAGTCGCTAATCTGGAATAGCATCAGATTAGCTCGAGTCATCTTTATAGTAGAAAATAAACCCTATCAAATTATATGTAGTATGTAAGTAGTATACGTACCTATAGACAATATTTAAAGTTTTACAAGTTTGCTACTGCGCACTTCATGATATGATGATACGCGCTCATTGTTGACAGACTTAATCATTCTCGGCTTTCATCAGAGAAATGTAATGGAATAAACAGAACTGAGCAAACTAACTCTAGTAGGAAGGACGATCTTGTGTTTGTTTACCAAACAAGCTCCAACTGCGATACATATGTGCGCGAGCAACATTTTGTTTACTATTTTGCTTATAAAATAAAGTTTACGGCGCAAACACTGCTAGTAGTTAAACCACAGCTGCCGTATCGGATTCACTGTTTCAAAATCAGCATTTGGTTTGGTTTCAAATCAACCACAATCCGTGAGATGTATCTTGCACATGCTAGTTACTTTGCACCACAAGTCGCAACGGTACAATCAATACACGACTCTCCTCCATGTAGGAAGGTACTTCAATTATGAATCTTCGAAAGATAGACCACTTAAGCAACCCGAGATCAGATCAGATCTTAGTATTAAAAGATCTGAGGATATGTAAACCGCACATTATTGGCTTTAGATTCGTGAATATATTGTTATTAATTAATCATCTGATTTAGAATTCCTCGTACAACCTGGAATTTCACGTCAACGAACGTAGCTTTAATAACGAGCACAGGAAGAACCGTCATATATTTTCATTTTAGCCAAATATATTTTTCATGGCTGAAAAGCGGTACAGTTAAAATTCAATTACCGCTCCGGTTGATTTATGTGAATTCTCCGACGTTTTTATTCATATTCGCGAATATTTGTCTGTAACGTATCCAGTATACGAGCTTGATGACATGAATAATATGAATATTCATGGCGATGCGGCAGTGAAGCTGGTGCCACAAACAGGCGACCGACAAAGTTACATATGAGCTGTACCTATGTGGTGTATGGACCGCACGTATAATGCCTGCCTGGGCTAGAATCGGCTAGATCCTCTCTATACGCAGTAGTTGTGAAATAAACTATGTCGTTTTAGTTACAAAAGCTTACGGGATTGGTAGTAACGTAAAGGGGTTAATTTGGAATTTGAACTATACCCCCAAGTAACATCTCAAGCTATTTTGAAACAAAACCTAAACGAAAAGAAAATTTTAACAATCTAGTTCCATTCAATGTTGAAATTGATCTCATTGTGACGGAGAGGCTTATCATCAAAGGTTATATAGAGGACATGACATGTAGTCACAACACACACGGACCATTGTGACAACGAGGACACATCACGGTTGTGTTCTCACGCTTTTCTGCGCAGCTCGTATATTATTCGACCGTTGCTCTCTGAAGAAACAGTGACAACGAACTTAGGGTCGGTATCTTATGGAAAACTGTAGCGGTAAACAAGATGACGTCACATGATCGACACAACGAGTTCACCTGTAATAAGCGCCTGAATCAGGGTCACTTCACAAGAAAAACGAAATGTGAGTTCTCAAGAAAACTTAACTTTACTGTCGCTATAGAAGTGAGCAGAAGAAAGAGTTTTATTTTATTTTTCTTAGGAATTTAATATTCTACGTCAACAAAATTATAATGTAGTTAGTCAAGCGCGAACAATAGCACCTCAGCATATACAAACACCTTATCTTGACAAGTTTACTCATTCGCAGGGTGATGGAACAAATATTGCTTCCGAGAACCTTGTTAGCATATCTTCTAAAATAGAGCTGTAATCATTTTTAAACGATATAATATAAAACTATATAAGTACTTTCAAAGTATTAACTAGCCAATTCATAAGAATAACATGCAATTTGATGAATGGCCGAGATTGTTAAGATGGTCAGAAACCAGATTTCCCAGTCTCTACTATCGCTCGATTTGCGAGTATGATATGAATATCGAAATCGTGATGTTATGATACATGATTCCAGCACGCTCTACTGTTCTGAAAACTGTAAAGTCAAGAATTCATTACTACTAGTAGGTTAAGAAAAACATGCTACATAATAATGCTAAGTAAATAACATTTTATAAAAGAAGAATTCAGTATAGCAATCATTTAAGTACTTTGTATATGCCAAACGGAAAAAAATGCGGTTGCGGTCATGTAGACGTTAGATTTATCACCCTCATACAGTCAACACGGGAATCAAGTAATCAATAATATCTCACTCAACAAAGCATTGCAATCAACTGGTGTCATTATCAAAATTAAAACAATTGTACAATCAATGCCAATATTGTGATAAGAACTGATTGATATTAAATAAAAACATAGGTAATTATAATAGTTAATAAGGTATGATGCATTTAAATAATACACATAATTAGAGTCGAAATTTTATAAAGAATCGGCGTTCCATAATATCTGTCTGTATGATCATTCCACATTGAGTTTTTGTTTGGTACAAAAAATAATAAAAAAAATGAAAGTATGACCCCAAGCCTGCCACATGGTATTTTGAAAAATCATCTCAAATCATTGAGTTATTCTAACAATAAATACAATATTTTTTGTATGGAATCAAAAAAATCTGTCCTGCAGAAATCTAAGATAGCAAATAATTAGTGATCAGTGCAGGCCTTCTTTGCAGCTCTCCGCTTGGCGCTTATAAACTTCAGGTTCGATTTTGTTGCGTCTTTGCACACAATTTCAAATGAATGAGTCGATCAACAATGGGTTCATGCCTGGGGACCGCAGATTTTTTTTGGACCAGGGCTCAATGTAATAAAAACATTCTGCTTTGGTCGGTCGATTTACTGTTAAGATTTTAAGGTGCGCTCATATTCTTTAAATAATGCGAATCCATGTGAACTACGAAATTAGCAAACTAGAATGCCAAAACAAGGTTGAGTTTCAATGACTTCTAGTTCAGGTAAGATTAGAATCATCTAGATTACGGACTTTGCGATATTTCACTTCGGGCCGAGGCGATAACGTACACCAGACCAGATTAAAAATCAGGGAAATGGGAAAATGGGGCCTTACTACAAAAAAATAGGCAAACGTTAAACACTGCCTAATCTTTTCACATCACTTACCATTGCGTAATGGCAAACAGAGACAGCGCTAATTTTAGACACTGTTTAAAGTTAGACACCGTTTTGTAGTACAACCCTAAAGGTTCTTATGGGTAGGTACAATAAGAACTTCTCTGTAAAAAAACATAAGGTATGCATACCTAGTAAATATGTCAAATAATAGATTAAAATAAAATAGATAATAATACGAATTAGCGCTCCCAACCACATAAACAATTACTTTATAATCGAATCGTTGCACTCAGAATATTAAGAGAATCCAGCAAGATAAACATTTACGAGATGGATCGCAGTGGAATGGAGTGCAGTACAAACGGGCAGGTCTGGACAACGTCATCTCAAGAGGTGTCCAGCTGGCGCCGCCGCCAATCATTCAATTACGTGCACTTCTCGTTGCATCCCATAAATAGTAGGAAGGTAGTAAGTAAGTACTTCAATTGCGGAACAATCGTGCAAATTTGAAATTGTGCAAATGATAGTGTATGTACATCATTATTCCCATCCGCTGCTGATCGTCATCCTGACATGAGAACAGCCAATTCATGGCGTCGTGATCTGTGCAGCATTGAAGACTAAGGAACACTGGGTCGGCATTATAAGGAGCGTAGATTTGAGAAGGTTTCGTGAGGGCGGAAGGAACGAGATCCCAATTCGAGCCGACTTTTACTTTTTCTAGTAACCTAATAAAACCTTTTTCATAGTGTAGAACTCAGTTAACGATGAAAAAGTTGTCGCTGGAGTATGTTGATAGTCGGAGTTTACGATGTCAAAAGGAAAATTTTAAAATATGGTCAACAACTTGTCTTTGCTGATAGGTATTGTTTTTTTGGTGTTGTTTGAACAAGAATAATGAGGACAGGAGGCTCGACTCACTATCTTAAACTGCCACTCATTTTACTTATGATACGATGATAACAGCAGGACTACTTGAAAGCCTACTGCGCATTATTGGTAGCATTTTATCAAAACCATAAACAAAGAAATGTTTATGTATTATAAAGAAACCTGTCAATTTCAAACATCAATTAATTATGACCTTTTGTTAAATACAGAAACGCTGATTAGATTATTATTAATGTGACAGATATTATATTTGGACTTATGTGCACCTTTGACTCCCAGTTATCCAAAGAAAGAACCTTGAATTGATTTTTGGTAAGTATTAGAATATAAAAAAAAACAAAATCGTGAATTTTGACTCGAATCGAAGAAATAATCGTATCTATTTTGTTTGCATAGGAATATAAACTCAGGTTGACCTATAACCACGGGGGATCGACCTAATAATCTAAAAAAAGATACAAAAACATTTTCACGCCTTTGATCCCCCATGCACGCTGGATACCCTCAGAGATATCGTAGTACCCACTAAAAACTTTTTGAAGATGTCAGAAGGGGTAGTCTGATAGAGGTACGCCCAAACTTTGTATTTGGCTCACTCTTTCAAAGTGATTCTTATGATTGGATTGAATAGATTTTTTGACTTGGACTACAGCCCCCAGTCAAGGAGCAGCTACTAGAATAACAAATGGTTTACAATCGATGTTTTCCTTCACCGATTGAGAGCAATGGGCATATCTTTTTTTTATCAA
Source organism: Plemyria rubiginata (assembly GCA_963576535.1). Classification (NCBI taxonomy): domain Eukaryota; kingdom Metazoa; phylum Arthropoda; class Insecta; order Lepidoptera; family Geometridae; genus Plemyria; species Plemyria rubiginata. The sequence continues at coordinate 5,368,057 of OY754908.1, read as the reverse complement.
TATAATCTATTGGTGAGAAATATAATCTATTGGTGCACGATTACACCCGAACCCACGACCCTGAAGACTGGAAAGGAAGCGCAAAATACCACATCTCTTAGTATGCATCTATAATTGGTCATACAATATTTATACAAATAAATACAAATCTCCCAGAACCGTCACAAATATTTGCAGATCTTGCAATATTTGTCCTGGGGCGTTATTAACTATGACCAATTCAATCGCGTTTGCGTTTAGATAGCGTTGTGACGTCATACGATTAGGGCAAAGTATCTCCTTTGTCATAAAGAATAAAGCCCAAGATCACGTTTTGACGTTACACGGTTTGGGGCAAGGAATCTCCTATGTTATCATAGAGAATAATGCCCCTGTCTTGGAAGTCGAAACAGCATTTGCGTGTCTCGACTACTGTACCACAATCAACGAATCAAACGATAAGATACAGCTTCCTCACATAGACATCATGACAATACCAAGAATGGATCGTGTATCGTGTATTACAAAGACATTTCTTGGAAACTTATCTAAATTTAATTTTCCGGATTACATATCTACAGTAGATTGGCATGAAAAGTTCAACGGCTATCAACTAAACTAGAGTTATGTCGTTGTCAGATACGAGCAGTCAACCACGAAAGTAGATCAACCTTTTCAGGTATAGGTATAGATTTTTTCTTGTCTTGTAATCATTGAGTTAAAATTTCTTGTAATGCAATGATAACTTCAGCTTGGCTCAGCAAATCGTCAGACCATTTCGTATATTGATCAAAATATTCCAGTTTCAATTACCAAAGTATTTAAATTAACCTACAAAATCAACCAGAAGTCCAGAAACTGAAATTTACTTTTCAAACATGACTACTACTAGTGGCTCTGTGAGCTGGTAGACCTCGCGAGCACACTAAAAGTGAGCAATTCACTGGCTTAGCGGTAGGTAGATATAATTTTTCGGATTTTTGATTCTTTTGATTTTATTGATTTTTATTGTTTTTTTTTTAATCATCTTGTGTAGAATGAGGTCCTTAGTGTTTCTCTCAAATTTGATTGAAACCCGTCGATTTTTTGATGAGCTATCCCGTTCATCATGCTAAAGATCCTCATCAGATCTTCACCAAACGTTTATGAGACCAATTTATAGTTACTACCTTTCAAATAAAAAAAGAACAATCGAAATCGGATCTCATTTGGTGGAGATATTCAGTATATGAAATAGCCCCCTTTTTTGCCCCTTTTTGGGGGAAGTACCCCTCCAATCAAAAATCCCCGACGACAAAAAAATTCTAATAAGTCATATAACCTGTGTACCAAGTTTCGTCCAGATCGGTTGAAAAATGCGACCTGTAGAGGAGAACAGACAGACATCCGGACAAACGCATTTTTGGCCAATGTGGAAACTGAGACGCTTCGCTCGCTCGGTCAATAACAAATATGTACGACCGTCCTCTAATAAACGGATTGATGTGTTATTTGAAAAGGGAAAATGTCAATGGATGTGCCTAGAAATCGTTAGTGTGTGAAATTGATTTGTTGCACAACTGCTGGACAATGAGACTGCTTTTGTGAGACGAGGATTGCGCGTGACGGCTCTGCTCCGGCCATTGTTGGAGCAGCCTCGTGCTCCGCTGGCCAGTCACGAATGGAAACTGTAAAACTTCATCTCCATGTCTTTACATCTCGCTGAAGCTGACATCGCCTATTGTCGCACAACACAAATCATTGCATAATAGCAAATATGACAAGATGCAATCGCTAAACAATAAGCAACACGTGACCTCGATGCGTAAGCTTTTTAAATCGCATTAAAACATGAGGCAAACAGAACTATAAATTATAAAACAACTAGCGATACGCCCGCGCGCCCCTGCTTCGCACGGGTGCACATATCATGCATGTATTATACATATTAACCTTCCTCTTGAATCACTCTACCTATTAAAAAAAACCGCATCAAAATCCGTTGCGTAGTTTTAAAGATTTAAGCATACATAGGGACATGGGGATATAGGGACAGAGAAAGCAACTTTGTTTTATACTATGTAGTGACTTGCATTCATAAAATAAATACAATATTCACGACGCATCCCTAAAAAGATCATCCTCATAAATAGATCCAAGCTAGGTATAAAAAACCCTCAAGCGAAGAACCAGCTAACCGCAAACACGCTGCCAAGGTTCACAATAGATAGTACAAAAGGAAACAATGACTGTGTGATCCACCATCCACCCACCCCATCCCACAGCCGACCCTCGACGTTGTCGCCTAAACGTTTAATATCGGCCAAGGACGGCATGCGACATGCATAACGACGACCTCAGTGGCGCAGCGGACGAGAGTCCGCTTGCGACGCAGAGGTTGCGGGTTCGATTCTCGCCTCGGAACAAACTTGTGTACGATCTGGAAAAATTTGTTCCATTGGTCTGGGTGTTTTCTATGTATAATAAAAATATCTATCTATGTAAGTCTATAATGTATTAAATAAATCAGTTATCTGGTACCCATAACACAAGCTTTGAGTAGAATACTTTGGGGCTAGATGATTTATTTATTTATAACGGAAAAGAGTTGGTTGGCTTGCCTGCAACAAAACTGACTTCGGATATATGAGAGATGGCAAATTAACTGGCGAATATTGTCGCAGACCAGCCTCTCTAGCAGGACTATTATACAGACAGGAACATGACACAGTGACGGGTGTACCAAATAAAATATCCTGCGCTAATAAACTACCAGACTAGTTTCGATGTTATATCTGTGCTCATACACAGTTTGGTATATTCAACCTAATCCGCTCAACTTCGCTGTCGTTGATGCAAAGTATTAGTAGATACTAAGTTTAGAATTAAAATAACGGTTGTCTGGAAGAGATCGGTACTTGCGATAAGACCGCCGATTAAAGTACAATCCTAAAGTACTCTTTGTGTATACGGTATCAGCGACCCGCCCGCGTGCCCCTCTTCGCATTGTTTTTCTACTTTATCATGCATGTATTATACATACATAATTATAAACCTTCCTCTTGAATCACTCTATCGATTAAAAAAACCTCATCAAAATCCGTTGCGTAGTTCTAAAGATTTAAGCATACATAGGGACATAGGGATATAGGGACAGAGAAAGCGACTTTGTTTTATACTATGTAGTGATAGTGATACTATCGATGTTGTCCTCAATAAAGTTCTTATTTATTTATTTTTTGTACACTAAGTATGTATTTTTCATTACAAGATAGTTTGCGGTAATTTATGATGAGAATTACATGAGCCTTAAAAATTCAACAAAGGGACATAGGCGATTTAAAAAACAATTATGAATTACACTGGAAACGAAGATAAATTGACGCTAAACAGAATATTGCTCATCCCAGAGAATGTTTACAAATTTTTTACTTGGTTAATCTAATTCATACAGATACTTTATCATCATTTTTAGATAAGATACGAGAAGATAAAAGAAATAAGCTCGAATAAGAAAAGTTTAATGCAAACATAGCCGTATAGGAGCTGAATCGCTGTTCTCCCGCTTATTAAACCTTGGATGAGAGCATTGAAGGCGTTTTAATTAAATTAGGTACTTTATAAAGGAGTACTGCAAACAAGCGAGATTTAGTTTGGAAGGCCGGCGCGCCGGAGACTGTTCGAGTGGAGATAAGGACCCAGTAGGCGGAGGGTTAGGTATATAATGTACACAACCGAGATAGGGAGTGTTGCACTACGCAAATATTTGTGACGCTCCCGCCAGCCAATATCCACCGACGAACAAACGTGTTCAATGGCATGTAACCTAGTAGCTTAGTTACCTTTATTTTAATCAAATTAATTCGTAGCAAGTAAAAACTTCATGGTTGGTTTTTCTTTTTAATAGACATTATTTTGACAGTTGGGAAAGAGAACGCACGAGTTCGGAAAAGGTAAACAAAAATCACGAGTATGTAATAGCCCACATCCCGAACGCTATACGTCCCTGCAATACGCCACTTTTTGAGCAACTGTATTAAAAATATAATATAACTAATTGCGCCCCGCAGTTTCACCCGCGCAGATTTAAATCCCGGTATTCCCACGGGATACAAAGTTGCCTATGTGCTATTCCAGACTATAATCTATCTCTCTGCCAAGTTTCATCTAGATCCGTTCAGCCGTTGCGGCGTGAAAGAGTAACAAACATCCATCAATCCATCCATACTTACAAACTTTCGCGTTTATAATAGTATTAGTAAAATTGTGAAGCAAGATAATATAAATAAACTTACAGATCAACTACATCGGATAACGAGAAATAACAGTTGCATGTTGCCTCCCATAATCCTAACAAAGTGAAAAGCAAGGCGAAAATGTTATGACAGAGAGCAGCTAATCCCAGTTGCATTCGTACAAATTGCGTAACCCGGTAACAAATTGGATTCCTCATGACGGGACGCCACAGTTAGTCGCCGTGGTAAGACCCTCCTCGCCTCTTTAAATTGAACACCGCTAGCCGACTGAAACTAATTTTAAAACATTTCCTCCATCAAACGAACTGCTTGCTGCTAGAATTTACCCCGCTCTGTACAAAAAATGAAGTGCCAATAAATGTGAACTTGGCTAGCGAATCGCTAGGAGAACAGTATGAAAGAATAGTTGCACCCCGCGGTTTCACCCGCACAGATTTAAATCCCGGTATTCCCACGGGATAAAAAGTAGCCTATGTGCTATTCCAGACTATAATCTATTTCTCTGCCAAGTTTCATCCAGATCCGTTAAGCCGTTCCGGCGTGAAAGAGTAACAAACATCCATCCATCCATCCATACTTAGAAACTTTCGCGTTTATAATATTAGTAGGATAAGTCATTCGAGTTCCGTCAAATGGCATGGAGGGACGAGGTAATAACAATGTTCAGAAGATCAGGGTCCTTTAGGCCTAGTTTATCAGGATTCATTCCTTCCATTCCAACGAGACCCTATTACGAGTAATAAGCCTACCCGCCGTCGTCCGAACATCCGTCTGCAAAAAGTTAACCGTACTTAATAATAAGTAGCCCCTGAATACGTTTAACGTAAGCCTTTACAGCCAATATTATTTATAATAGACTCAAAATAGACATCTGATGTTAGAAAACCTCTACAATTATCTATACGCAACGATCGGCGTAACACTGATGTTTCTGAGTTTCCAAAATTTATGCAGTCAAGAATAATCACACGCATATCAACATCATTTATTTAAAAATTAAAGATTTGATTAATATAATTTATTGTTCTGACAGCTATGAAATAGCCAAGAGAGATAAAACCTAATATTAATGTTTATAGGTGGTTTATACCAATGACGAATATCAATAAACTAAGGACATTAACATATTATGTTACAGGCAAAATGGTCGAGTGATGCTTTTGTATGGCCAGCTAAGACTAGAGGTTCTGGTTGATTCCCGCTAGAACACAAATTATTTCCGAAATCTGTAACTTTCCGCTTTAGCTTGTTGTTGAAATAACCGTGACACAAAATTTAAGTGAATGAATGGTGTGTGTGTCTCCAGCTTCCTCATATTGAAAATGTAATTTCTATAAATGCCAATATTTAAAGCATAATTAGTGCACTCATAGATTTGAATCATAATTTAGCTGCCAAATAAACAACGATGCTATAAGCTTATAATAGTGTGTAAGCTGGAGTAACATGTCTCCAGCTGCCTCAGTCAGTGTGGGCAAACGGCTAATGATAGAGATATATAGTAAACGCAAGGATTTAGTACCAAACGAATTAGCGAGGTACCAAAAATTTCAGGTCTGTAGCTCGGAAACTCTTCGAGTTATAAGACTTGATCAACGTGTAAGCTGGAGTAACGATACGTGAAAAAGCATATGCTCGTTCTCTGGAATGGCTGGAGCTAGCAGGTTGCTTTAAGTCTCCAGATTTAGTACCAAACGAATTAGCGAGGTACCAAATATTTGAAGTGTTTCTGTTCAAAACTCTATGAGTTACAAGCTTTTCCAGCTTTTTTTGTTTGTCCAACTTGCACATGTTGGATCTCAGCAACCACAATAGGTACAGACTCGGTTGATGTCTCTGAACCGAGCTATGAATTAGTGCACTCGGTACCAAAAATTTGGAATCTCTAGGACAAGCAGTTCTGTTGTAATCAGCAAAATAACATCCAAGGAATTTGAATACAGACAGATATATTCAAATTCCTTGATTGCATCAGTAGGTACGAGTGAGACGCATTCGCTGTAGTGACAGAGATAGAGCTACTATCAACTGAAGGCTGGTCGAAATGGAACTATCTGGTATTCTGTAACTCATCATAATATTAGTTATTTTGCTGATTACAACAGAACTGCTTGTCCTAGAGATTCCAAATTTTTGGTACCGAGTGCACTAATTCATAGCTCGGTTCAGAGACATCAACCGAGTCTGTACCTATGGTGGTTCCTGAGATCTAACATGTGCAAGCTGGACAAACTTGGAACTTGGAAAAAGCTTGTAACTCATAGAGTTTTGAACAGAAACACTTCAAATATTTGGTACCTCGCTAATTCGTTTGGTACTAAATCTGGAGACTTAAAGCAACCTGCTAGCTCCAGCCATTCCAGAGAACGAGCATATGCTTTTTCACGTATCGTTACTCCAGCTTACACGTTGATCAAGTCTTATAACTCGAAGAGTTTCCGAGCTACAGACCTGAAATTTTTGGTACCTCGCTAATTCGTTTGGTACTAAATCCTTGCGTTTACTATATATCTCTATCATTAGCCGTTTGCCCACACTGACTGAGGCAGCTGGAGACATGTTACTCCAGCTTACACACTATTATAAGCTTATAGCATCGTTGTTTATTTGGCAGCTAAATTATGATTCAAATCTATGAGTGCACTAATTATGCTTTAAATATTGGCATTTATAGAAATTACATTTTCAATATGAGGAAGCTGGAGACACACACACGAATGAATGGCATCAGATAATATGGTGTGTGTTTATTAAAGGTTTGTCAATCACTGCAAATAAAAGCCATGCAATATCTACGCAATCTTCAATCCAAACATGTAGTCGCCAACTCATTTCACGGACACGCTGTCTTTCCGAAAATAAATATCCCAAGAGTTCGAACATCCAAAGCGAATTCAGTTGCACGAGCGGGCGCTTAGACCGCTCTGGGCACTGCAGTGAAACGTTGAATACGATTTTGATGCTGGCTCTTCGGGAGTATTATAGGGGAAACTCACTGCCAATGGAATGGTCCAGTTATTCCTTCTCTGAGTCTGTCTTTCAGCGAGCGTTGGCGCGAGGGGCCCGGCCCTGGAGGCAGCATGCCCGCTCCCGCCGGCACGGGCGCCGTCGGCGGAGGGGCGCGCGCCGGAGACGACATACCAACACAGGTAGCCTACCAGCCTCGCATCCACAACATCACACTGCTCCTCCAATCCACTACTAACGCGCGCTGCAACACAACAGAGACCAAAGCCACATAAATAAGCGAAGCGTATGCAAAATAATATAACCTAACCTAACTAAAAAGTATTAAAAAGCATTGCTATGCTGCAAGGGCTTCTTTCTACTGGCCAGAAGCACAATGAGGATGAAAGGTTTTACAAGTAGTGCTGTGGTGGTCTGATTCAGTACATTTCTAGTATCAAGTATTATAAGTATTCAACAACGCCTTAACATTTCTACGCTGCAATAAAATTCGCTGCTAAATGGTCCATTTCATCAGGCGCTTTTTATTTCGTGACCTAGCATGATTTGGTTTAGGGACTTTAGGGACCGACTCAAACTTGGCAAGGGAATCCCTCCTCCCTTAATTTTAATTTATAACATGATTTTGAAACCTGGAATAAGTAGGTAACGAGTACTTAAAAGATACTTAATGTAGATACATACAGTAAGACCTCATAGGCAAAAAAAAATCTTGCCTCCTATACCTATATTAATTTAGTACACAAAACATCTTAGGATAACTATACTTATACAACTATTGTTTTTATATTTCCTAGAAACTTGATCCGAATGTTACGTATGCCATCTTTTACCAAAGATTACCGATTGCGTTAACTCAGCTACAGTCAAACCTGGATAAGCGAGAGTTCAAGGGAGCACAATCTCATTCTTGCTTATAGAGGTTTCTCACTAACCCGAGTTTCTCGCTAATGCAGGTGCATGGGTAGCGTTTCTCTCTTATAGAGGTACGCAGCAATAACAAGTGACATTCGACATATAAGTATGTACTTAATAAGAGTAGGTATCAAGATGCTTACGAAAACAAAACAAAAATTCATGCACTATATAATTTTATTTTACATACTTCATTTTATGAATTTTTCCAAGAAGCATGATTCAAATGCTTCATGGCATGTCATCTTTTGTCAAAGATTACAGTAGATAGCCGAACATTAATATACAGTGATACGCAATTAGTCCGTTGCAGTACCCGATGTCAAAATTTTGGTTTTTCGTTTTTGGTTTATGGAGACTAAAGAGATAAGTATCCTACCATAAATAAAGCAAATAATGTTAAATTTAATTATTACCGGAAAAAACAGTCCCCTGATAAAACTCCGACAAAATAGAGGTAAATATTAAACCTGCAAAACTATATTGGTGTTGTTATTATGCTGCGACATACAATCGTAATTATGCCCAGTCACCCATTCCATACATAAACAACATTTTTACAACGACAGAGCCTTTTATAAAACACCAAAATTTAAGTCCTCTTCAGATCTTGTGAAGGAGATACATGTAGTATCTCACTAACCCGAGTTTCTCGCTAATGCAGGTGCATGGGTAGCGTTTCTCTCTTATAGAGGTACGCAGCAATAACAAGTGACATTCGACATATAAGTATGTACTTAATAAGAGTAGGTATCAAGATGCTTACGAAAACAAAACAAAAATTCATGCACTATATAATTTTATTTTACATACTTCATTTTATGAATTTTTCCAAGAAGCATGATTCAAATGCTTCATGGCATGTCATCTTTTGTCAAAGATTACAGTAGATAGCCGAACATTAATATACAGTGATACGCAATTAGTCCGTTGCAGTACCCGATGTCAAAATTTTGGTTTTTCGTTTTTGGTTTATGGAGACTAAAGAGATAAGTATCCTACCATAAATAAAGCAAATAATGTTAAATTTAATTATTACCGGAAAAAACAGTCCCCTGATAAAACTCCGACAAAATAGAGGTAAATATTAAACCTGCAAAACTATATTGGTGTTGTTATTATGCTGCGACATACAATCGTAATTATGCCCAGTCACCCATTCCATACATAAACAACATTTTTACAACGACAGAGCCTTTTATAAAACACCAAAATTTAAGTCCTCTTCAGATCTTGTGAAGGAGATACATGTAGTATCTCACTAACCCGAGTTTCTCGCTAATGCAGGTGCATGGGTAGCGTTTCTCTCTTATAGAGGTACGCAGCAATAACAAGTGACATTCGACATATAAGTATGTACTTAATAAGAGTAGGTATCAAGATGCTTACGAAAACAAAACAAAAATTCATGCACTATATAATTTTATTTTACATACTTCATTTTATGAATTTTTCCAAGAAGCATGATTCAAATGCTTCATGGCATGTCATCTTTTGTCAAAGATTACAGTAGATAGCCGAACATTAATATACAGTGATACGCAATTAGTCCGTTGCAGTACCCGATGTCAAAATTTTGGTTTTTCGTTTTTGGTTTATGGAGACTAAAGAGATAAGTATCCTACCATAAATAAAGCAAATAATGTTAAATTTAATTATTACCGGAAAAAACAGTCCCCTGATAAAACTCCGACAAAATAGAGGTAAATATTAAACCTGCAAAACTATATTGGTGTTGTTATTATGCTGCGACATACAATCGTAATTATGCCCAGTCACCCATTCCATACATAAACAACATTTTTACAACGACAGAGCCTTTTATAAAACACCAAAATTTAAGTCCTCTTCAGATCTTGTGAAGGAGATACATGTAGTATCTCACTAACCCGAGTTTCTCGCTAATGCAGGTGCATGGGTAGCGTTTCTCTCTTATAGAGGTACGCAGCAATAACAAGTGACATTCGACATATAAGTATGTACTTAATAAGAGTAGGTATCAAGATGCTTACGAAAACAAAACAAAAATTCATGCACTATATAATTTTATTTTACATACTTCATTTTATGAATTTTTCCAAGAAGCATGATTCAAATGCTTCATGGCATGTCATCTTTTGTCAAAGATTACAGTAGATAGCCGAACATTAATATACAGTGATACGCAATTAGTCCGTTGCAGTACCCGATGTCAAAATTTTGGTTTTTCGTTTTTGGTTTATGGAGACTAAAGAGATAAGTATCCTACCATAAATAAAGCAAATAATGTTAAATTTAATTATTACCGGAAAAAACAGTCCCCTGATAAAACTCCGACAAAATAGAGGTAAATATTAAACCTGCAAAACTATATTGGTGTTGTTATTATGCTGCGACATACAATCGTAATTATGCCCAGTCACCCATTTCATACATAAACAACATTTTTACAACGACAGAGCCTTTTATAAAACACCAAAATTTAAGTCCTCTTCAGATCTTGTGAAGGAGATACATGTAGTATCTCACTAACCCGAGTTTCTCGCTAATGCAGGTGCATGGGTAGCGTTTCTCTCTTATAGAGGTACGCAGCAATAACAAGTGACATTCGACATATAAGTATGTACTTAATAAGAGTAGGTATCAAGATGCTTACGAAAACAAAACAAAAATTCATGCACTATATAATTTTATTTTACATACTTCATTTTATGAATTTTTCCAAGAAGCATGATTCAAATGCTTCATGGCATGTCATCTTTTGTCAAAGATTACAGTAGATAGCCGAACATTAATATACAGTGATACGCAATTAGTCCGTTGCAGTACCCGATGTCAAAATTTTGGTTTTTCGTTTTTGGTTTATGGAGACTAAAGAGATAAGTATCCTACCATAAATAAAGCAAATAATGTTAAATTTAATTATTACCGGAAAAAACAGTCCCCTGATAAAACTCCGACAAAATAGAGGTAAATATTAAACCTGCAAAACTATATTGGTGTTGTTATTATGCTGCGACATACAATCGTAATTATGCCCAGTCACCCATTCCATACATAAACAACATTTTTACAACGACAGAGCCTTTTATAAAACACCAAAATTTAAGTCCTCTTCAGATCTTGTGAAGGAGATACATGTAGTATCTCACTAACCCGAGTTTCTCGCTAATGCAGGTGCATGGGTAGCGTTTCTCTCTTATAGAGGTACGCAGCAATAACAAGTGACATTCGACATATAAGTATGTACTTAATAAGAGTAGGTATCAAGATGCTTACGAAAACAAAACAAAAATTCATGCACTATATAATTTTATTTTACATACTTCATTTTATGAATTTTTCCAAGAAGCATGATTCAAATGCTTCATGTCATATCATCTTTTGTCAAAGATTACAGTAGATAGCCGAACATTAATATACAGTGATACGCAATTAGTCCGTTGCAGTACCCGATGTCAAAATTTTGGTTTTTCGTTTTTGGTTTATGGAGACTAAAGAGATAAGTATCCTACCATAAATAAAGCGAATAATGTTAAATTTAATTATTACCGGAAAAAACAGTCCCCTGATAAAACTCCGACAAAATAGAGGTAAATATTAAACCTGCAAAACTATATTGGTGTTGTTATTATGCTGCGACATACAATCGTAATTATGCCCAGTCACCCATTCCATACATAAACAACATTTTTACAACGACAGAGCCTTTTATAAAACACCAAAATTTAAGTCCTCTTCAGATCTTGTGAAGGAGATACTACATGCTTTTAGTACTAATAAATAACTGTAGTTGACTTTCAAAGTTTGACCCAAGTCACATAGTTCACCTTTGAATTGCATAGTTTCCCCTGTTCTAGTTAGATTACTACCATGCTAACGCCAACGCCGCCAGTTGGTCTTTGTCAAGCGTAGCTTGGATACGCTTGACAAAACCAAGAACATTTCCATACTGTGCAATATTTTACAGTATTCATGTTCCAGAAACATGAGCAACATACGCTTAAACTTCTATTCCATAAATTTATAATTTAATTGCTAGGAAATTTCACTTATTATTTTTTGGTAATATTTTCAGGTTTGTTAGTGATCATTGTTATTAGTTGCACCAAATGTAAACTTTTTTTTTTATTGTTTGATAACTAGACGTTTGACTGCCATCTCACCTGATGTAAAGTGAAGATGCAGTCTAAGGTGGAGCACGCTTAGCTATAATCCACTTATTCACTCTTGTCTTAATAATTCCTAAGTTGTATCGTTCCGGAAATACCGACGACGGTAGTGTTCCACTCCTTGGCAGTTTGCACCAGGAAAGTGGAAGCAAAGCGCTTTGTGCGATAATGAGGGATTTCTACTATATTACATCATCATTACATTTACATCATGGCCCATAATCATGTTGAATAGCAGTTTTTTGTTTAATGACACAATATCGCTGAGGTTTTACAACACCATAGTCTAGTCTTCATCCAAGAATGCGTCAACGCGACCTTTCCCAAAAAATTGCAATCTGATGAATATTACATTAAGGTACCTTGACCTAATTTAACTTACATGCTTTACCTTGACCTAATTTAACCGCTACGTATTTATAAATCTAGCAAACAGCTCGAAGACGAGCAGAAAATAAGGGTGTAAAAAATAAAACAGAAACCGTCTCGCGACTTCGTTCTTCAGGCACGGTAGACATCCCTAAAGGATATGTCAGGGGTACGACAAAATTACGTTATTGTTATGCTTACGCCTCGCTAAATTCGATTGGCACCACACCGGAGCTTCCATATAGTATTAACTATACTACATTGTAATAATGATCATCAAATCAAAAGAGCTGTTTAAGAACAAGGGAGTTTTGTAGCTTAGGTATTTTTCTAGGCTTTGATGGCGTGGAAATGGCACCTAGTCTAGTCACCTAACTTTAGGACGTTTCAAAGTGATCCTTGTGATTTTCCTGCTACTATTATTAGCGCGAAAGGTTGTAAGTATGGATGGATGGATGGATATTTGTTACCCTTTCACGCCGGAACGGCTGAACGAAGCTGGATGAAACTTGGCAGAGAGATAGATTATAGTCTGGAATAGCACATAACAATACGAACTAGTCTTTTCATGATAATTTCCTTAAAAGATTGAGAGGAGTGCAGGCTGATCGCGTAACTTTTGTTGCATTCAAAATTCGGTTGCCTATGTAAATTTTGGCAGTTTTGTGATCGAAAAACTGCCAAAATTGACATAGGCAATCTGGATTTTGAATGCAAAAAAAATTACGTGATCAGCCTGCTGGAGTGCGTACATTATTTTTTGCAAAAGAAAAATCCGTAAAGTCACTCTCCTTGGCGACCAGTGCTCTAGAACTTTAACATAACTAGGGTAGGTATGAAACGAATGTAAAATCTGATCTGGACAAGTTTGTTGTAAATAATAATGGAGAATAAAGTTTCAGTGCGAATACACTGAAGCGGGCTGGGCGAAGGCAAGAGGCGAAGCGAAAGCGGTATTGTATCGATCGGCCCTAGACTCTCCGCTCCCCGCGCGTTCCACCGCTCCCGCCTTCCCAGCTCACCTTACGTAAGTCCAGCTGATCGCGCCCACCCGGCCCGGTAACCTTGGCAACGAGCCTACATGCACGCACTCCTGGATGGCTTCCTCAAATGTATCCTCATTAAACCTCTTGACGACGAATAAGCGATCATAAGCCTTTCTACAAACGGATTGATGATCTTTTGTTTTTCACCCTTCGGTATTATCAGTCAGAATTGGCACCGCTATCTATCGCTGGTTTTGTTTGAAGTGACATTATCACCGACTTCTTTCAATTTATCGCTTCTTTTCGCCGAATCAGTGAATAAGTTAAGGAAAATAATATTCTTAAGCAAAACCTAACTCGATTTCGTTGACCTGATTTCGCGGGATGGTTCCGGAGTACCTGTCCTCCAGTCTCGTTCCGCACGTAGACATGTTCATTTCCTCTAGCAAACTGGCCCACCGATCGACAATGTTGATGTGTGTCGAATCGACACAGAAGACATAATAACACTAACCCTTACATTTTAGGGCGGGATTGACAATTTCAGAGAAACTATGTTGGATAGAACTCATGAAAATACAGTTGCAAAAAATATCTTCTATTTTTTTTATTCCTTGGGTCAAAAGTTCTCAAAAAATCAGAACAAAAGTTCATAACTTGAAAACATTGAACAATCGCAGAACATACATGGGGATGATTCGGGTACCCCAAGTGGTGCTATCTCTGTCTTCCGCTTATCACTACTTTCTGGGACACCCTGTATAATTAAAGAAATTTTACTACGATCAAAAGAACCGTCTGTTTCCAAAATGTTACTACGTATTAGGCACCATCGAAGGTCGCAATGACAATCGTATTCCGGAAAGCGAGGGAATCAAGCAGACAGGGAACAGAACAAAGATTCAAAACGTTCCCAACACAATGAATAGTATACATAATTTCTGCTTTTTCAAAGTAAAACATCAAATACAAAGTACTAAGAACGAGAACAAGGCAAGGACGGAATAAAGATTCAAGTAGGTACCTACCTATCATCATACTTCGAAAGAAACATGAGTTGATTCAAAAGAAGGCTCTTGAATGCCAAGTCAAACAAATTGTTGTTGACTCCATGCATTGTTTGTTACTCAGAAATGCTGTAACAAACGTTGATGATGTCCGTATCACCCGGGCATCCGGGTTCCGGGAGGCAGCCGACGGAAGCGAGCGGGAACCGAGATTACAGAACAAGGGCTCATGGCAACAACTTTCATACAATGGCGCAAATTACCCGAGAATTTTTCAAGCTTTGTAGTTTTAATTATCAAATCATGAGAACTTAACACTGGAAATAGAACCTAATTCTGAAACAAAGCTGTGCTATTTATCGGGAGTGGTTTAATTCTTAGTCAGAGGAATGCTAGGCAGTCAATTCAGCTCAGGACCAGTCAGTTTAACTCAAACGCGTAGCTTTGTTAAATATTTGTCCGGTGGGTGCCGCTCGATACAAACGACCTTGCGTTCGCAACGCGCCTGCTCGCTGCTTGCCAATGGCGCCTAAGGATC
Organism: Plemyria rubiginata; assembly: GCA_963576535.1. NCBI lineage: Eukaryota > Metazoa > Arthropoda > Insecta > Lepidoptera > Geometridae > Plemyria > Plemyria rubiginata. Next base: position 5,352,910 of record OY754908.1, on the reverse strand, counting down.
AGCTGTTATTGTCAACAATACTGAGAGGATATTTTATAGTGAATTTTTAAAAGTAAAGTTATATTTTAGAGAACATTTAGATATTATTGCGATTTCGCAATAGGTGCATACATCAAACTTATGACAAGCTCATAGCCTATGCCTCGTTTGCCTAGGCCTCATTTGAGCATACTTGACACTAGAAAATTTCTACTGAGGTTAAAACAGATTAACAACATTCATTTCATCTAATTTAGTTTAAACATGAAATACTACACTATGCGAAACATCTGGCATTCAGGGCATTCAGATAGTTGCCTAAAATGGATTTATGAGTGATATGACACACAGGTCTAATAAATAGCCTATAACAAATCCTTAAAATGGATATTGACATTAATTGATGAAGTAATAAAATAGTAGATTTTGGTGAATAAATGGCCATGAGTGATAGTGCAGACAAGCGACTAATGTGGTCCATGCGTTTGCAACGAACCGAAGAAGTAGATCGGATGTCATGTATGGAGATGCGCCGACGGAGGGTATCACGGCATAACGCACACGCGGTTTACCTCGTTGGCCTGGAGTGTGCAACTGATCGGACAGAGAGAGAAGGGGAGTCGCGGGGTGCGGGGAGGGAAATGGGCGGCCACGCTGGCGCCCAACACGGGTTTGGCTCACCCTTGTAGCGCCTCCTTCGTGTAATCACAGAACGTTGCTCGACAGTCTACACCTATCCTATACACGATATATATCGGAAAACTGACACAAAATGTATACCTACTTAGTTAAAACTACGCATATAAATATTATTTCCGTGTGCAAATATGTTTTTAAAATCTTCCGATAACATTTTAGTATGCAATCGTACATCAATCATGGCTCGATTAGGTAAAACTTCTCGCTCGCAATTGTCAAGATTTTTGTAGATATAGATGTGCCTATCCAGTTATGAAAAACTCAGTAAATAAAAAATATAATCATCATGAAGTGAATTAAGGCGAGTTGTTTGACGGGGGTCATCCTCTAACAAAAGTTACGCTATATTTGCGAGATAAAGATTCTGATTAATTTATCGATTACCTGGTATCTAGGCGTACCTAGGTTTCAGCGCAGATAGTAAGTCAGACAATATCTAGCTTCATAAAAGATACAAGCTATGTCCCTACATAAAGTTATGACTTATCATAATAATATATGGTGGTAATATATGGTCTAGGAACAGCATAACGACACCGAGTTAAGTGCCTTGTCATAAAATACAGTTAGGTAGTCTAGGTCCTAGAGGGTATAGTATGGCCAACCGGTCGATCGTAGCTATTAGTCCAGTATATCATGCATGGCAAGGCAAAAAAAAAACTTAAGATCCTCAGATCGTTTTATAGCCTTTCAAGCAAACGGAACACATGAGTTTCAAAATGAAAGATTGCACAGGGTTTCGTCATTAAACAGTAGATCTTGGGTCTAATCAAGTTGGCCACCTGCTCTAGGTCATTGTTGAAAATTAACTGAACAATAATCACTCAAACAAACTAACCCCAACAGTTTAGTGCCTACTTCGAAGTAAATAAAGCAAACGCTGATTAACTCTACAATATACAGGTTCACTGGCAACTCGACGTATTCTTTGCAGGACGTCATAGTAGGGATTGGTTTCAAACGATTTAATCTAAGATTTTTCATTAAAAAATTATTAACTCAAAAACTACTGAACTTCGGTAGAACATTTGGTGGCTTAATTTGTTGTATTTTAACCCTACTATGACGTCCTGCAAGGAATACGTTGAGTTACCAGTAACCCTGTATAAATCTATCCAAAGTATAACGGACTCCCGAATCTAAGAGGCGGTCGCAGGTATTCGAGGTAGGGGAAGACGGGGGAAAAGCATTAACCTGATAGAAAAATGCACTCTTAATTTTTTTATTTGTCCATTAATGATACAATTTAGAGGTTTAGAGTAGAGTTTAGAGAACACAACCACTGCACTGCGCACGCTGCGTGCTCGTTGTGTTTCAAGGCACCCGTATATATAAGTTATTAGGGTGAGCGGTATTACCTGGCGCGCGCCTTTGCGCCCTGCTTCCCCTACTTGCAAGACTGCTAGCGAGTTAAAGCAATTTTCTGTCCTAATAAATCCAACAGGCCTACGAAGTGTGTGTCTGGAAGTACCTAATCCAGTATAGACTAGCCTCACAATTCACTTGTGTGTGTAATACAATCTAGCTGATTTCTACCCTTTATTATGTAGTAGTGTGAATTCGATTCCAATCCCAGGATAAACATGAGTAAGTATTTTTTGTTTGTTTTATTCACTATCACTAAGCAATATTGTAGCTTTTATTGTTATTTTTTTAAGATGGTTTTAGGTTTTTTAGTGGAGTGTGAAATTGATTCCATTCTTCTCAGATTCTAACATAATATACCTACTATTTACATAATGCGTAGTTTTTCATTAAAACCAACACACGTGACTACAATACAGTATAAATTCCACGCATTATACAGCTATTTTAAGTAGCAGACCTAGTGATACTGATACCTACATTTTTCAGGAAATGCTATGAACTAGGTCGCATTCAGCATACTAGATGAGGGAACTTACGCAGGTGATACATCAGAACACACAGTCAGAGAGTTTAGCTTTCGTTTTTTTTACCTCAAGCCTTTTTTGTATAGAAACTCGTGTAATTTCAGCACGCTTTTCGATTCTCTACACAATAACTCTTTCAAGGGAAAACTGACTTCAAATACACTACAAAATACCTACATTCCTACTAAAACCTACTATAACTTAAAAAACTGCTCGTCAGATCAGACTTAATTTAATTGGGACTACATGACAAGTACAGCTTTCGATGATAAAAGAATTATCAAAATCGGTTCACCAAGTAAAAATTTATGAGGTACTTACATAACAAACATAAAAAAGCACAGTCGAACAGTCTCCTTTTTTGAAGACTGTTAAAAAAGGCCCGCGTTACAAAAAACTAAATACGATAACGAACACACCCTTTACTGGTCGTAGGTTTGTTGCCTACTTGCCTGTTCTCGCTAGGCTTTGGTCGCATGGAACTAGCTGCTAGATTCACCTAGTTAAGACGTTTCAAAGTCCTTGCGACTTTATCTATTACTGGTAACCCGCCTAGGCTAGTACGGGAGCACGGTGTTTCTCTACTACTGCACTGCATATATTATGCATTAAAAAATAATAACAGTAGGTACTGAATAATGCTTGACAATCCACACAGCACCATCTAGCCCCAAAGTAAGCTACTACCTTGTATTATGGGTACTAGATGACTGATACATCCCAACTAATATTATAAATGCGAAAGTAACTCTGTCTGTCTGTCTATCTGTCTGTTACGCTTTCCCGCTTAAACCTCTCAACCGATTTGATGAAATTTGGCACAGACAATCTTTAGACCCTGAGAAAGAACATAGGCTACCTTTTATTGCGAAAAAAAGAGATGAAGAGATTAAAAGTACGCAGACGAAGTCGCGGGTACCAGCTGGTAATAATATATAATACATTATAAGTATAATACCTACTTAGTATATATATGTATACCTACTTAGATATATATTTTTATTATTTCATATACCTAATACCTTAGTAATGCTTTTATCAGAATATCCTTAAAGATGGCCTTGGCCTATTCAATAAACCAAAAAGCAGATTAGCGGACGGATTAAGAAACTGGATATTAAGCTGGCAAACCCTATAAGTTTAACAAAAAGGAATTGGTATTGTATTGTGTTGTTTTTGAGGTAGGTAGTATAACTAATAAATAATAAAATGATCTGTCATTAAAATGCACACTGCAATATCACAGAACCTCCAACCTCCAAGACGCCTCGGGGGTACTGGCTGCTCGGCGCGAGCACTTGAACAACTAGATTTCGTTAGATTTTCTTCTCTGAGATTAATAAAAAAAAATTTGAAATGTAAAAAAAAATTTCACACAGCGCTAGTAAATATTAATCCCTATCTTTTTATATAACTTTGACATGATTTCAAGAAAAACTCTCTTTGTAATGGATGTTTGAAATATCTAATATTTTTTTAACGTTTCTATCTTTACACAGCACTCGAGTACATGTTAAATTTTAAAGTTTTCGTTTTTTACATGTATTTTTTTACATTTTAGTAGTTTTACAGCTGTTCAAAAACCGTCCTGTGCCACCTAAGGAGGAGGAGGTTCTGGGATATATCCTCACCTTAAGGTTAGGAAATTTAGAAATTAGAATAATATAATTTTTTCAATTATAAATATTATACTCAACTTACTTACCCCAATAAAATATGATGCAAAAATCTTTGTATGATCTTTGTATGTCAGCTGTTTTTAAATAATATTAAAATATTTTCTTTTAAAACAAGGTGTGTGACTTAAAGTACCTAACAGAAGTGTTTGTTGAAGCTATAATTAATTGTGATTTATAACAACAAATAATACAAACAATGCTATCCAACTCAACAGACTACCATGTCTGTCAATGACAGAGTTAAACACATAATAATATAGGTACTTACTGATAACTTACTGTGAGATAGATAACCTTTCATTTACACTCAGATAAGTTTCAAATCTGTTTTAAATAAACAAGATTGGTTTAAAATACATGTAAGCATTATAGTTTATTTATAGGTATTGGCATTAAGTCAACCAGTTCTGGATAAACAAAAATGTTTGTAAAACAAAAATGTTGATGTTAAATTTCATTATAATTGAACTATTGATCCATCTCAGCTTCGCAAGGGTGCACAGTGATTTTCTACTATATTATGTTATGCATGTATTATACATAATAAACATTAATCTTAAATCACTACCTATTAAAAAAAACTACATCAAAATATAACTTACATAGTTTTAAAGATAAGCAGCATAGCACAGGGCATAGAGATGGACATGGGAAGCGACTTTGTTATAAGCCATGTAGTGCTGTTTTTTTAAATAATTATAGCTTTGTTTTGACAAGTAAAACAGCTTGGTAGATCCCCTCAGATCTCTTAGTACTTACTAACTGATTATTTGGTTAAACTATAGCTACCCTGGTACCTGAGTTGAGGGTTGGGGATAGGGGGGATGCAAGTGGGGGTAGATGGCAAGTCTTCCCCTTGAGTCCTTTTTTCTAGGAAATGAAAAAAAATAATTTAATTTTTCAGGTAAGTTACTAGTTAGGTTAGGGTTTTTTTTTTTATATGAAAAAAATTGGTATTAATATTTCATCTCTATGACAAAAAGACTCAAGCGAAGGAATTCTCATTAGGTTAGGGTTATTTTTTTTATTTTTTTTAAAGTGAAGGAATTTGAAGGAAATTTTTTGGAATTTTTTTTTCATTTCCTAGAAAAAAGAACTATAGGGAAAGACTTGCCATCTACCCCCGCATGCTTTCCCCCTATCCCCAACCCTCAACTCAGGTACCAGGGTAGCTATAGTTTAACCTTGGTTTTTTTTATCAAACAACTTATTAAAAAAAATAGATTTGTCAGGACATTTTCCAAGTACCTACCTACTTCGGTACCTATTTCGCTGACCGGTTTCTTCTTGTCGATCTACCTACCTTACGTTTAAAAAACTGGTCTAATTATGTAGATAATAGGTGCATGCATAGCTAACTGATTCAACATTCCATAAATAAGGTTTAACTTACATGACGCTTTTTCAGAAATTTTCGTTGGAGAGCCGTGATAAATAATCAACTAATTCCGTGAAGACCGAGGACGACGGCACCGCAAGTTACGCACTTGTAAGTATTCATCCGTCGCGCGAAACATGAGCAAAAGTCAATCAGAATGGCAAATGGCAAACAAGAAATAAAGATCAATAATCATAGTCATTAAATACTACAGCAATTCGTCCCCGAAGAGCAAAACAAGTACACAACACAATCGTCTCGTCTAACACTAGTTGGTTGGTAGATACGTTTTTTTAGATTCGATACGATACGGTTGTTACGACATCAATTTGTTAGATGTATCCACAATATCCACATTTATATTGTAAAACAAGTAACATTAACACAGTTCCACTAGGTTTTTCTATTTCTTTGCCGATTTCGCGCATCCTCTTCCCTTGTCATTCCCCATGCAAGTGCAAGGTGAATGAAACAAACAAATCTGCCTTGCCTACAATTTTTGATAAAAACCAACAAAAACAGAACTACTAACGCCATCTATTGATAATTTAAATAAACCTTTTTTCAGTGTTGCAACTTTGGTCAGTTTTTTCCTAGCCTAGGTTTTGTCCCTTGTTGCTTGTGAGATACGACTGCTAAGGCCGCACTACGGTTAAACCGGTCGCTGGCGCTGTGGTTTTTAATCGCGTGAATTTGTGCCCCTAGAAAACTAATACAAGCGGCTGCACCTGCGGTTTTCTCCCGCGACAGATTTTAAAGCCGTGATTTGGTACAAAATGCTCGCGGTTAAAAACCGCAGGTGCGGCCGCTTGTATTAGTTTTCTAGGGCCACAAATTCACGCGGGCGGCTTTTTTGGTCACTTTGGTCAGCATTCGGTATGGCTAAGGCCGTACTACGGTTAAACCGCTGTGGTTTTTAATCGCGTGAATTTGTGCCCCTAGAAAACTAAAACAAGCGGCCGCACCGGCCGCTTGTTTTAGTGCGATTCAATTTTTCTAGGGGCACAAATTCTCGCGATTAAAAACCACAGTGGTTTAACCGTGGTGCGGCCTTAGCCTAAGCGCTCAAATTCACGCGATTAAAAACCGTAGCGGTTTAACCGTGGTGCGGCCTTATCCTAAACGCTTGCCTGACAAACACGTCAAACAAGGCCGCATGCTCTCTAAAAGTTTGCATGTATGTTTTTATCACCTCAATGCCGCATGCTAGCAAATAATTTGACAGGAGCCTTATGCACTATGACCATTTGCAGCGCGAGCTCGGCTAAGACAAGGCAGGCGGTGTGATACTGTGATACCAAAGAGAATGTAAACTACGCTGTGATACGGTCAGGGCAAAGTATCTCCTAAGTCATAAAGCAAAAAGCCCAATATCAAGTTTTGACGTTTCACGGTTTGGGGCAAGGAATCTCCTTGGAATCTCCTATTTTCATAGTGAATAAGGCTCCAGTAATAGCATTAAAATTCCTTGGTTATCGTAGATTACCGTGATAACCTCTTCTAAGGTGATAACAAAACCTGACAAAAAAAACCACTAGGCTAGAATCGGCCCCCAGTAGTGGTGTTATGAGTTCCTATGCCGTCATGTTGGCATTAAATAGTTTAGTGTAGTGATGACTAGGTATATAACATAGAACAAGAATGTAATACTGGATCCTATATTATATCCTATTTTATAGATGAATAAAAAAATAGAGATGAGATAGATTAAGTTGTATCGCGTACTTGTTCACTACAGCTCAGTGTGCACATCAGCATTGGTTTTATCAAATAGTTCCTAAGCCGTATAATGGAACCCCTTTCTGTCAACAGTACCTAATAGGTAACACGATAAGACACTAGACTACTAAAATTAGTGTTGATCGTGCTTTCAGACACCGGCGGCGGTTAGTTACCTACATAGAACAAATATTTATAGCAAGGTTTGGTTACATAATTTTAAATAAATTAAAAAAAAGTCGACGACGTGATGACAACGACGGACGCTGCATCTAAATAAAAATCGAAATAATTATAGTTACCTACATCCTTTATTCTGGTTTTATAAAAACATAAAACTTTGGATTACAACCAAAGTAAATTCTACGGCCAGTGGTGGTTTAAACTGTCTGTGCGTTGTCTATCAAGACAGGAGCCTTATTCACTAGGACAATAGGAGATTCCAAGGAGATTCCTTGCCCCAAACCGTGAAACGTCAAAACTTGATATTGGGCTTTATTCTTTATGACATAGGAAATACTTTGCCCTGACCGTATCACACCGCCTGCCTTGTCTTAGCCGAGCTCGCGCTGCAAATGGTCATAGTGCATAAGGCTCCGGGCATATAATTTAGGGTAGGGGAAGCAGGGGCAATGGCGACCATGTTGGGTAATACCGCTCACTCCAATAACCTAATAAATAAGGGGCCTTGAAACACAGGGAGCACGCTGCAGTGCAAGGGTTGTAACGCTTGAGCAGGCAGAGTATCTAAACCTCAAAACTGACATAGGACAAATAAAAAACCAAATAGAGCATTTTACTCTCAGGTGATCAGCATTCCCTCATCTTCCCGTACCTACCTAGGCTACCCCTGTAGGTAGGTACCTACCTACTAGATAGGTTAAATTAAAATACTAAACCTAATGTTCATTCGGATTGACACACACATGAGACCTAGCATCGGTGTCCATCAAGTTGATGAACGCAGGACATCGTAGGGCACGTTCCTATCGTAACTGACAAGGCAATGCTTTGTTATGCAAGGCAATGCAGCTTGTTCGATCAGCTACCTAGTTGTATAAAAAATACACTGCCATGTTTTTTTTTATAAAACAACAGTACCTACGTAGGTACTTACTTAAAATGCACACTTTTTAGCTTCTCAAAAATTTAAAGTGTACATTAAGAATTATCTCCTAAGGAAAGTTTATTATGCTAATAGATAGCTGCGTGGCCCGATGTCCCGGTCGCTCGCTGCTAACATGTCTGCAATGTGTCTACTATTATATGTAATTTTATGTTTTTTTTATTATATAGTTTTAATAGTGTAAGTATTTTATTATATTGTAACGAGGATCATACCAAAGAGCGATAGATATGTACCAAGCCGAGTTTGTTGCCTGTTCTTCTCGGCATTGGTCGCGTGGAACTGGCACTAGGATGTTTCGAGATGATCCTTGTGATTTTATTGAATAAACATATTTTGAATTTGAATTACCTTGGTAGGTACATAATTAGGAGCTATATTTTATCCAAATAACTTTAATTATCACTCTTTACTTAATCTAATAGTAAGTAGGTAAGAACTCGTAGGTTCCTACGTGCATCTTAGGTAGGTATATATGCACCTCGGTGTTGGCATAAGCGATAAGGCGGAATGACCACCATTGTTACATTTAATCAAATGTATGTACTGTACTGTACTATAGACAATACATTGATTGCCCAAGCGTTAGATAAATAATATTGAGTAAGTATCTGAGTATAAAAGCCATACAGCCTGAATATTTTACAATTTATCAAAATTTAAACAAGAGCAACAGACATGGCGTCAAAAGCTCTGTTGTGCGTTGTTATTTTCCTCATCATAAGCGTAAGTTTTTTTATTAAATAAATAAAAAAAATAAAAATAAATAATGCTGGACAATCCACACAGCATCATCTAGCCCCAAAGTAAGCTTCAAAGCTTGTGTTATGGATACTAGATGACTGATATATTTAATACATTATATACTTACACAGATAGATATTTTTTTTGTTACACATAGAAAACACCCAGACCTACGGAACAAATTTCTGCAGATCATACACAAATTGGTTCCGAGGCGGGAATCGAACCCGCAACCTCTTGCGTCGCAGGCGGACTCTCGCCCGACTTCTGACTTGTGCTCATTCATTAAAATTCTAGGCTTTGGTCGCGACGAACTGGGGTGGATTCACATAATATTATACCTAAATAGACGTTTCAAAGTGGTCCCTGTGATTGTACTGCATGAAGACCGTTTGATTTTGATTAATGTTTAATGCTAACCCGTTTTCCGAGTGGGGTACCAAGGCAGCCAAGAACTTTCATGAAATTCAATAAGAAACGGATTATTTTAGCAATAAAAAAAGTAGGCTGTACTCAAGAATCAGCACTAGTACCTATCTAAGAGACCTACAAGTAGGTACATACCTACCAGCGAATTTATTTATTGTTTTGTTCTAGGTTTGTGCCATCTCCTGCCAGTATGGAGGATATAATGGCTACCAACAACCCATAGTAGTCAGCCGAAACCGTAACAATGACAAAGACTTTATTTATCCTCTACTTCTTCTATTCTTACTGGGAGGTGATGGTTTCGGCGGTGGTTATTAAGTGGTCAATAGACCTCCCTAGTCATTTGTTTGTGTGTTCTCCAACCCCAAGTTCTCAAGCATTTAAATTTTTTTAAATAGAATAGGTACGTTGTCAAGAGTAGAATTAAACCTTTATTATTATTTTTCTGGTTACGGTTGGCAGCATTGGTTATTGGAAATCATCAAGGAATTTGAATACTATATAAGAATAATTACTAATAATAGTGTATGTATGTATGTCATATTATTATGTACATACGGACTACAAACTATTTTTATCTTCTGTGGTACAATCCGCGGACTTCACTGCTTCACTGTTATTATACAGGGAGGAACAGTCGACTACGTTTGTATGGAGAAAGAGCCAGTATCCTTTCCTCATAACGTAAGATACTTATATCTTTCGGATCATGGATCGATATAACTTACCTACACAAATAAAGCTTACTACGAGTAGGGTGCATGATTCCATATTGCATGATGATACTTTGATGATTAGAATCAGGGTACAGTGAACTCTGATTTTGAGTAGCACCCACAGTTTTTGTGTACCTACATAATGCTTGCCTTATGCCTACCATAGATTTAATACATTGATTTGTAATACTTCATCAAAGTTGCCTACCAGATTAGTCCTCGTCTAGGGAGGTCCTTTGTCATACTTCGCAACCGGATAATGCACAGCCATAAAGACTGAAGCCAGACTGAAGTTTTAGATTGCTGTGGTCGTACATTATTATGCCCTAATTCGTGACGTCTACTATCAACATCCTATCTAACTTGTAACTGCCTGTCTTTGTAGTTTTTGAAAGACTGAAAAAGAAGGAAGGATATTATTTATTCGTTTCCTGTCATCTAACGAAGATTTGAACGAACCAACATAGCATTTTCATTTTAATTTTTTTCTAGTGTTATTTTGAGTTGTGTTGTGTAATTTTGGTGGTATTTTAACCAACATTAAACCTAACATTACTTGTGGGCTTAGCACAAAGTGTAAGCATTTGGAATGAAAGTGTATTATGTGATATCGTGAAATGACCGAAAATGTTTCAAATGTTTTGAAGAAACCGCCACCATTTTCTTCAAAACAATTGACTGACTTGACTTTGGACCTTGGATGAAGATTCTTCTTCTAAGCTTTGTACTGACGTGACTAGAAACTTATTTACAAAGAGTATAATCTCTGAATCACTTGACATTGGCAAGATTGTCTATGATGACAGGAGCCATAAAAAGAAAAGAAGAAGGAAGGAAGATTGTGAGGGATTTGGATTTTTTGTAAAAATGTTCTATCTTTGTTATTCAAGTAAATAATGCGCCCTACTCCAGAAAAAATGGCTTTCAATACTACAAGCAACTCGTTATCTAAATTGTGAGACATAATTGTAATGTAGTGTAAAGTGCAAGTAAATAATCTTATCGTATTGATTAGATTTTATCAAATTTACTACAAGTAGCCCACTCATTTGAACAACGTAAACCCATTTTGATAATGATTCAGTAAAGTACAAACGAAATGTCTAATACTGTTTGTAACGGAGATGATGAGACATTTCCTCTCCATGAGTGCGTGTTTACTGGAGACGTACGCAAGCTGTCATCCCTGTTGAGGTTCAACGATGTGACCCGGAAAGACAAACATGGCAATACCGCGCTGCACCTGGCGGTGATGCTTGGCCGAAAGGAGTGTGTGCAGCTCCTGTTGGCACACAGTTCTCCTGTGAAAGTAAAAAATCTCGCCGGATGGTCACCACTCGCTGAAGCTATTAGTTATGGTGACCGCCAGACCATATCGTCTCTTGTCCGTAAACTCAAGCAACAAGCGCGTGAACAGATGGAACGCAGGAGACCAGACCTCATAAGAGCACTTGCCCAAATACAAGATTTCTACATGGAACTAAGGTGGGATTTCCATTCATGGGTACCCTTAGTTTCTAGAATACTGCCTTCTGATGTATGCAAAATTTACAAAGCTGGTTCCAGCATCAGATTAGACACTACATTGGTGGATTTTAGTGATATGAAATGGGAAAGAGGAGACATATCTTTCATATTCCAGGGAGAAAAGCCACCTAGTGAATCTCTCACCGTTTTGGACAACAAAGCCAAAGTATACCAGAGAGTGCGATATGAAGAAACAGAACATGAAATAGAGGATGAAGTGGATATTCTGATGTCTAGTGACATTTTGGCTGCTCAAATGTCTACTAAGGGAATATCATTTGCAAGAGCTCAGTCTGGTTGGATATTTCGTGAGGATCGCAAAGAAACTGTAGCAGGGTTATACAAGAGCGACATTTATACCATAACTGGTCTAGTACTAGAATCAAGAAAAAGACGTGAACATCTATCCACGGATGACTTGCAAAAGAACAAAGCAATAATTGAGAGTTTGACCAAAGGCAATGCACATAGTTTGGAAACCAATGGGGAACCAGTCAGGCGTGCCTCACTTAACCCACCACCAGAGAGCAGTGTCAACTGGCTAACATACATATCAGCAGCTCCAGGTCAGTACCCAGGATTGGGTAGAGATCTTGTTTACAAAGAATCATCTAGAAATTTCCGAGCCACACTAGCCATGAGTGATGATTTCCCTCTGAGTGTGGATATGCTACTCAATGTATTGGAAATCATTGCTCCTTTCAAACATTTTGCCAAATTACGCCAGTTTGTTGCTATGAAACTTCCCAAAGGATTCCCTGTAAAAGTTGATATACCAATTTTACCTACAGTGACAGCTAAAATAACATTTCAGAAGTTTGATTTTCGTGATGATATTGAGCATGAATTGTTTGTAATTCCTGAGGACTTTGTGGAGGATCCTTTACGGTTCCCAGATTTATGACGTTTTGATATTCTAACACTGTTTGAAATTAGTGAAAAGCCCATGTGGCAGTGTGAAGTGAAGTGTAACAGAATGAAAAGGGTTGCTAAGTGTCGACCTGCAGTGAGGGCTCAGCTCTCTGTTGAGTTCCCCATGTTGTTTGGTCTGGGCAGCTCCTACTCAAGTCACTGCATCCTATTTGTAGAGTAAATTTAGATAATGTATACCTAGCAATTAAAGTTTTTTTAGTAACAGTGTTAGAATGGGTTTAGAATACAAAAAAAATACTAGCAATGCACATCCTGTATTAAGCCAGTGGATTCTAAATGTGTTATTCCCAATCTGTCTACTAGTGGGTAGTTCTAACAGTGGGGGCTTAGAAAAAAATCTAAAGTATCCCATCTTCCCCATCGTGCACTCAGTGCCAATGGGCCACCATTGGCCCATTGTGTATTGATAAAATGTACTAATATTTAACATGCTTGATATGATATATGATGTGTATTTAGAAATACACTAATATAGATTTTTAATTCTTTTTTTACACACTTAGCTAATAATATTTTGTTTTCTGTGTTATTTGAACAAAAGTCAAAAATTGTGATGTAATTTCATATGGTAATTCAGAGTTTGTATATTGTTACTAAAGATAAATTGCTCACCATAAGAAAGAAATTTGTATTTCATTATAGTTTGATTTTAAATATTTATTTATTTTAAAGTATAAGTTTTAGAATAATTTATATCAATGGTACAGTTTATAAAACTCTTAATTCCATAAAATGAAAGACTTGAGTAAACAATAAAATCTACAAAAATATAGTGATGTTTCTATCACAATGGATCAACCTATGGATAAATCAGTTCTCACTATATCCAAGTATATTAAATTTATATTTGTATTTTTTTTGGATGGATGTGTAATTAATTTATGTTGCCCTAATTTAGGCAACAATGCAGGTGCATTCATGAACATAATCATTATTTACAATAGATTACCTATTGAGTTGATAAACAAATTTTTTTAAATTCTTTTGTACATAAATTCAGCTCATACATAATAATTAATAGTTTATCAGTTAGTCCTTGTGCCTTCAGAGAGTAGGTAATTGTAGACTGGTCTATAGAATTTGAATTAAATAAGAGAATAGATATCACTTGTGTTTAGTTGCTGCATGAAGCCTAGTTTTTTACAAATCAATACTAGCTTGTATTTAGCTCCTGGTCACAGAACATAGTTACCTATAAAATAATGTATAAGTAAATCTTTGTAACACTGAATTTTTTGTGTAGCACACAATACCTGAATTTAATTTCATCTATCCTATAACATAATTGAGTAGTATTAAATTGTAGTGAAGTAGTATGTCAGCTTTGTAGTTACTTATTCCAAAAATAGTAATGATATCAGAAACAAATAGTAGGACATTTGACAATAAGACCCACCTCACGGTTTGATTATGAATTAACTATAAAATATTTTCTTGCCACTTTGTAATTAATTGTACCTACATCCATTAGAAAACAAGGTATCATCTGTACACGATGTACACCACACTTGGTTTGGTTTGGTGTTTTAATAAAAAAATGAAAAAGTACCTACACTTTTATTTTTCATTAGGTATGCGAGTAGGTAATGCAACCCTCTAAAACTACCTAGGTATTTTGGGTACGGCGAAGCGGCGGGCGTCCCATTCTGAAAAGATATAGGGGTAGGTATTTTAAATAAAATACATGTACCCATTGGATTAAAAGTTTATTGAAGTAAAAACTATATTAAACCAAATCACCAGGTTAGGTAGGTATTAGTTACATTCAAATGCATAGTCATAAACAGCTATCTAAATATTTTTTAATAGATTAGGTAGGTATCTAATTAGTAGTTTTCCAATAGATCGCATGCAAAAGAAAGTCATAGTGTTTTAATAAGTGTACCTGTACATTAAAATTTATATAATAAAGCTTTAAAATTGTTCAATAGATGAAACCATATCGCCATGCTAGATAGTTATTTAGGTGGGTAGGTACATATTTGTACAAAGTGACTCATTTGAAATTCAATAGGTAGGTACCTAGCCTATATGGCATTATTTCATATTTAGAAATGAAGCCGACATGCCAACAGTAATAAGTTTATACCGAGGTAGGAGAGGAGAGAACAAGCCAAGATACGAAGAATAGGTAAACCTGCCTCATTTAGAACTCATCTGTAAGACTTGCGATGCGAGGTCAAACTCGGGGTCATGATTGGGGCCGACTCTTCAAGGCCCAGGGTAACTACCCGCAAGGACACGGTCGATCGACGAGCTACAAAAAACAAATTTAGGTACTGACAAGCAAAAACTGAAACCATAATATTCATCCTTCATTCTGTTAGCTATTTCGTTCTTGTGTCTACCTCACAGCTAATGGTGCCAGTTAGTACATTCATGAATATATCAAGCTAAATGCATATTACCTGTTTCTGGTATATCGTCAATCAGCTGAAACAAACAAAGCAATCGATAAGATATCGGCGATATGCCAGAGCCGCGTGGGACACAACACCTAGATTTTTTTTAAAGT
The DNA here is from genome assembly GCA_963576535.1 of Plemyria rubiginata. Lineage (NCBI taxonomy): Eukaryota > Metazoa > Arthropoda > Insecta > Lepidoptera > Geometridae > Plemyria > Plemyria rubiginata. The sequence goes on along the minus strand of OY754908.1, from coordinate 5,337,574 downwards.
GTACCTAGTATGGAGGATTTCATGGAAAGAATGGAGGCAAGAGCACCGCATGTGTTACCCCACGGTGATCAGTTCTCATCAGTTTTGAACCAAAACATCATTCAAATATCCGATAGCAATATCAGCCAGCTATACCTAAGTTTGTAAATCTGTAAAACTTTATCTAACTCGGTAGGTTTATATCTCCAGAGGCGCACTCAACCAAAGCAATGATTAGTAATATCAAATGTCAAATGACCATCTATCGTGATTGCTTTGTTGCAGAACGTAGACACGCATTTAGATTAGATAATATAGGTATTATTGCCATTTGCTGTGCCTTCAATAAATGGTTAAACTTCATAATTTTAATTTGACGACCTCTTTGGCGCAGCCGGTGAGTTCGCCTGCGACGCATGAAGTTGCGGGTTCGATTCCCGCCTCGGAACAAATGTGTGTACGATCTGCAGTTTGTTCCGTTGGTCTGGGTGTTTTCTATGTATGATAAAAAAATATCTATCTATGTAAGCATTTATTGTATTAAATAATCAGTTATCTAGTACCCCATAACTCAAGCTTTGAGTAGCTTACTTTAGGACTAGATGGTGCTGTGTAGATTGTCCAGCATTATTTATTTAATTTTCAATTTTTTTTTGTATTAACGGCTGGGAGTCTGACACATTACTTTTGTACCACCAGCCTTGAATACAAATAAAATGTTCATATCCGTAGCAACGCGAACGTCAACGCTCTCTCTCTCTCCCGCACGCGCTGCCTTTCGCGCATTGCCCATGTCATTTGAGCCAAGTGTAAACGGGGTAATAGCCCATGATTTGAAAAATTTTAACAATTCAAGATATTTTTTTTAAATAGATAAGTGTACCCTCTACACATTTGCGTATTTGATATTGTTGTTGTATAAGTTTAATAGTTCTTGTGTATCGTTTGTCATCATTTTGGTATTCTCGGTGTTCATGGTAAGTCCTACTTTTCGGCTTTCGTAGTCTAGTTGGCTAACACTAAGCATTTGTTGGAGTTCTTCTTTTATTGATGCGAACATTAAGGCTCCGGCGACAGCGGCTCGCAATTTCGAGGTGCGATTGGCTATTATTTCATTTTATTTCGGGGAGGTTGTTTGAATTAATAACTCTAAAGTGACACGCATAAATACTGTTCGAACACAAATAATACAATAATATAAGGGAAACATGCCCGAATCAGAAATCATTTTGGTATTAGTATGTTTGTCTTACGTTTACCTAATACCAAAATGATTTCTGACTCAAGCACATTTCCCTTATATTATTGTATTATTTGTGTTCGAACAGTATTTATGCGTGTCACTTTAGAGTTATTCTTTCAAACAACCTCCCCGAAATGAAATAAAATGAAATAATAGCCAATCGCACCTCGAAATTGCGAGCCGCTGTCGCCGGACCCTTAAGTCGACGGCAAATCTCAAGTCAGTTAATTTCTCTCAATTTATATTAAGACCGAATCTGTCCCATTTAGCAAGCTGATGGAACAAGCAGACGGCCCTGATGTTAAGTGGTAGGTAACCATCACCTATAACAAAGCATTGCCTCGTAAGTCACGCACGATAGGAACGTGCCCTACGATGCACTACCCAGCGTCCGTCAACTTGAGGCTACAAATGTTTAGCCTCGTGCCTATAATTCTACTACTGTTATAAACGCGAAAGTTTGTAAGTATGGATGGATGGATGTTTGTTACTCTTTCAAGCCGGAACGGCTGAACGGATCTGGATGAAACTCGGCAAAGATAGATTATAGTCGGGCATAGCACATAAGCTACTTTTTATCCCGTGGGAATACCAGGATTTAAATCTGTGTGAGTGAAACTGTGGGGCGCAACTAGTTAATATATAAATTAAACCTCTCATATACTACTATTCCAGACAATAGAAAATGCATTGCCTCGCGTAGATTTACGTTACGTCATATGAGGGTTTAATAAGTAGATATTTGTAAACATAACTCACAGCATTCTCTTGTACTTTAGGCGCCAGGCTTCTCCTGAAGGCAGCGAGTCGCTTAGTGTAACCGCTAGCGACACTGACGCCGCTGCGGACTGACTCAGAGGAACTCGAGAATACGGTTTCTGTAAATATTGGCCTCGTCAGCATTGTACTCAACAATAATCAATACATTTAGTGATGACATGACATGGTTTAGTTTATACATTTGATAACACCTTATGCCTTCTGCTGAGTTGGTAGTGACTCTGCCTTCTGCGCTACGGCGCCAATGTTTGTTCTCGGTGGGAATCGAACCCACAGCCTGTAGGCCATTTAACAAACATTTGTGTGATGAACATAGATGTTTGTTCTCGGTCTGGGAGTTATGTAATAAAAAAAGTATATTAAGTATATATCAACTATCTAGTTCCCATAGTACTTACAAGCTTTGGCTTATTTTGGGGCTAGATAGTGTTTTGTGACATGTCGACCAATATTTATTTTATTATATTTATTCTACATATAACAAAGCAGTACTTACAAGAATTTACTTATACAGGGTGTTACATAATGCCCCTACAAGCCCCGAAAGGGGGTATTTCACACGGCATTGCGAACAACGCTGGATATACATATCGGTCGGTATACATACCATCAATATCCTTTGTTGCTACTTCCTTTTGCTGTGTGGAAGCAGAATCAGCGACGATCCTGAGAATATTAAAAATATTCATTAGAAGTTGCATAATGAATAGTGAACAGAGTCATACAGGGTCTTAAAAAACTGCAACCTCCCTAAAACCTAGAGATCTTTTATTTATTCATAATCGTCTTTATAATCTCTGATAACATTTCATCGTAGCGATTTAGATTTTCGTAGGTAGGGGAAGCAGGGATAATACGGCAGGCGCTCGCCGGGTAATACCGCTCACCTCAATAAATTGATTATAAAGGACCAAGGACCTACAGTAAATATAATTTTGATACAAAAAATATATCTCCCACCAAACTGTTTTGTTGCTTTTGGTTTAAAAAAACCTTTTTTTTATATAATACTTCTTTTGGTATTCAATAATGTTTTCTCTGAATCTTCTGAATCTTTTTGTTGCGTGACGATTGTTATCCTTCACAGCTCAGTTGGCTTCAAACCTCTGCCTTCTGCGCCGTGGGTCGTGGGTTCGATACCCACCGAGAAAAACATTTGTGTGATGAACATAGATGTTTGTTATCTGTCTAGGTGTTATATAATATTATAAGAATGTATTTACAAAAAAATGTATTTAAGTAGTATATCAGCTATCTGGTTCCCTTATCACAAGCTTTGGCTTAGTTTGGGGCGAGTTAGTGCTGTGTGGTCACGTGGAACTGGCACTAGTCACCTAGTTTTTAAGACGTTTCAAGATGATCCTTGTGATTTTATTAAACATATTTTGAATTTGAATTTGTGTAATGTCCAGAAATATTTATTTATTTATCCACTAAAGAGCGAGGCTCACTTCTGTATGAACAGTTGCAGTCGGCGCTGATGCCGCGACAGATGACGCTGTATGTCCGTGGAGGCGACTAGAGCCGCGAAGTGCGCATGCGCGGCCGGCGAGCTCGCACACAACTCTGAGAGCGCCTGCAACGCATTGCTGGCTGCCTCGGCGTAGTCGCGGACCCAGACCGCCATCTAACAACGAAATTATGGTGAAGTAGCCCCTGGAGTATGGATCGTCGATACGATAAAATTTGACAGTAATTCGATAAAGGAGAAAGTTTTTTTGGTCCAAAATACAATTAAAAAAAAATATGACCCCAAGTCTGCGGTGGGTTTGAAAGATCATCTCAAATACAATATTTTATTGGAATTAAAAAAATGTATAAAAATGAAAAAAAATGTAATACAATATTTTATTGGAATTAAAAAAATTCCATTTATATGGAATCAAAAAAAATTGTCCTGCAGAAATCTAGATATAAGCAAATAATTAGTAATCTGTGCAGTCCTTTATAGCTCTCCGCTTATAACTTCAAGAGAGCCTATAAACTTCAGGTTCGTTTTTGTTGCGTCTTTGCACACATAGTAACTTCAAATGAATGAGTCGATCAACAATGGGTTCATGCCTGGGGACCGCAGATTTTTTTTGGACCAGGGCTCATAGTAAAAAAAACATTCTCCTTTGAATAACGAACGAACTATTATGTAATTCGTTCGTTTGTTATTCTAATTTATCGATATTTAAATAGAAGAAGAAAAGAATATAAATAAAATCACTATCTAGTATAAAACAAAGTCGCTTCCCGTTGTCTGTCTGTCCGTCCTATGTATGCTGAGATCTTAAAAACTACTCAACGGTTTTTTGACGCGTTTTTTTAAAGATAGTGATTCAAGATGAAGGTGAACACTGTCCACCCGTGCGAAGCCGGGACGGGTAGCTAGTAAATAAATAAATATACGCAAGACTTTGTACTGTTTGTACGAGAATTATATTTATACAAGCAGCGCCCCGCGGTTCACTCACGTAGTTTTAACTCCCGGTGTTCCTACGGGATAAAAAGTAGCCTATGTGTTATTCCAGACTATAACAATCTCTCTGCCACGTGTAATCTAGTTCCGTTCAGCCGTTCCGGCGTGAAAGAGTAACAAGCATCCATCCATCCATCCATCCATACTTACAAACTTTCGCGGTTATAATATTAGTAGGATATGACGGTTGCCTCTAAATGGACAGTCGTCCCCATTAACGGCACAGACTTGCCTGGAATACTCGCCAGTCGTCGACTCCCTCGACTAGCTTCTGCGCGCGTCTCGCGTTGTGCTTCACTACGTCGCGTGCGTTCTGCAGCCGGCTTTCCTGACGGGACAATCTCTCGCGAGCGTTCTCTAGTTCATTCTCAGTTTCAGACCTGGGAATAATATATTTTTACAAGCTTAGAGCACTGGTGGTTAAGTGGGAGTGACCCCGCCTTCCGATCGTAAGGTCACAGGTTCAAATCCGGTCGTGCAGAAAAAATTATACGCGTGAGGAAACCAGTTAGTATTCTAACAGCGGCGATGGGCTTGCAACCTGTCACGTATAGAATACTAACGTACCTTCGACGTACCTTTGACGTACCTTTGACTACCCCCCTTAGACGTTCTCAAAGAATCTTGAATTAGTACTTGGTACTTAGAGATTTGAGGGGTTAAGCTTGTATTTAGAAAAAAAAATTCTCTTCGTTTACCTAGTTATGGTCCGAACACTCAGAAGGTGGAAGTCAGAGGCAAGTCCAAACATTATCCAAACAACATTTATTTGGACTTCTGACTACCGCCTTCAAACTTGGTATGGTAACCAAGTTTTAACTCTTTGAAGAGTTCTTTTGAACAAACCTTGGCTCCATCGCTGTCACCATATTATGAGAGCTACTCTAGTAACTCGAGAGCTACTACCAGCAGCTGTGTGGGCTACCAATTTTACCTGATGTTAATTGGTAACCACCACCTATAACAAAGCATACGAGTAAGTCACGCCCAATAGGAATGTGCCCTACGATGCACCGCCCTGCTTCGAATTCCTAAAAAGTTTAAAAAAGTTTTCCTTGTTTATGGTACTGACTCTCTCGCGGTGAGTTGCTTGGACTTGTCTATAAGCATGGTGAGGCGAGACATGACGTCAGCGACGGATTGTTCGAAGGAGGCTATCGCAGATAAGACGCTCTTTAGGGAATCTCGCAATAAGTAGTACTGCTCCGTTAGGGCGTTCAGCTCTTCGATTTCCGGAGCTGGAATGAAAACACTATGTTAGTGCCCATTTACTTAAATTTTAATAATTAAATAGATTAATATTGGTGGACTTTCCATAGAGCACTATGTAGCCCCAAACTAAGCTTGTAATAATAATAATACTTAATATCGTCAGCTTATTTTTAGAAGTCATTAACTACAAAAAAGTCACTAACTACCTTTATTGGACCGGCGCACTCGCCTGATTGAGCTCTACAATAATCAAAAACCCATTTTTTTTATGGCTCCTGTCTATCGACAATCTTGCCAGTGTCAAGTGATAGAGATTATATTATGCTCTTTGCTATGTTTCTAGTCACGTCAGTCGAAAGTCGAGTCAGTCAATTGTTTTGAAGAAAATGGTGGCGGTTTCTTCAAAACATTTGAAACATTTTCGGTCAAATCACGATATCACATAATACACTTTCATTTCAAATGCTTACACTTTGTGCTAAGACCACAAGTAATGTTGGTTAAAATACCACCAAAATTACACAACACAACTCAAAAAAACACTAGAAAAACAATTAAAATGAAAATGCTATGTTGCTTCGATAGATGACAGAAAACGAATCCCAAAAACCCATTTATTTCCAGCTATTCTAGTTTCGCCGATATGGCATCTGCTTAGTGTCATTAATCAACATAATTGGCATAATTCATAACTGCAATTGCGTTTTCCCACACTTTTAGTTCTGTCACTTAGTGACTTCTAGCAATAAGCCATTGTGCACATAAATTTTCCCGATGGAAACTCAACAATTACCTCTTATTTATAACTAGTTGCGCCCCGCGGTTTCACCCGCGCAGATTTAAATCCCGGTATTCCCACGGGATAAAAAGTAGATTATAGTCTGGAAATGTCTGGAATAGTACATACTATTCCAGACATTTCCAGACTATAATCCATCTCTCTGCCAAGTTTCATCCAGATAAGTTCAGCCGTTCTGGCGTGAAAGAGTAACAAACATCAATCCATCCATCCATACTTACAAACTTTCGGGTTTATAATATTAGTAGGATTCAATGAAAGAGTGACCTTTTTATCACAAAAACGTTGCGTTGCATCATCAATTGTAATTTACAAAGAACTAATTTTTCATGTGCATGTGTAAGTAGGTAGGTATCTAAAAGTCACGAGCGTGACATACTTTACATTTACAAGCACTTGTTTTTAAACACAGGTGACTATTATCGCTTTGTCTGCGCAACGAAACGTGTGATTTAGAGTTTTTCCAAAGATTTCGAAATGCTACCTATTAGGTATGCGTATGCAGTTTCTGCCTACATTTTTATGAAGAAATGGTTAGTGTCGTATTTGCCTTTGGATGAGGTAAGACGGTTTAACATCACCCGCTAATGATATTGGAAGAGAGGACTAGGAAGGAGGACTATAATATGAGGAAATAAATAAAAACTATCGAGGACCATCTCCGAGAAACTTGAGTACTAAGGCCATAATATCTTGGAGCGATTTCTTTCAGACAACTCTTTAATTAAGCGAATATTATGTATATCGATCGTTTTCCTATCGTATTATCATTTGGGGCCTTGAAACTTTTTTTGGTTCCATCTATTAAAAAAACACGTAAGGAACAGGAAGACTAAAGTCATGTAAATTACTATTGTTTCGGAACAGACAACTTTCAAAAACAATAAGAATAACCTTAGAGCATTTATAACGGGAGATGCCAAGCGCTACTTTTAGTACTAAAATCTTTCGGCCGGTTTTCGCGGGGGGCGAGGTAGTACGGTACAGAACACATTTACATAATCACGCATACTAATGCAGAAAAATTAAGCGTCCCTATAAACGCACACGCAAGTAAAAGCTGTACACCAACACAAAAACAATACACACAATTAAAGAATTACTGTTGTTACACTTTTGTTTAGTTACACACTAACACAAAAAAGTAGTGATGGGTTGTAAAAAGACCGACAAAATGAATGATTTCATATGAATGAAATCAGGGTGGTTCAAAATCATATACTTTTCCTTTTTTTTAACCGACTCCAAAAAAAAGGAGGAGGTTATCAAGTCGGCTGTATGTTTTTTTTTATGTTTTTTTATGTTTGTTACCGCATAACTCCGTCATTTATGAACCAATTTGAAAATTATTTTTTTTGTCTGAATCTGAAACTATACCCTATAGTTTCAGATTGGTCCCATAGAAATTTCACCAAAATCGGTTGAGTAGTTTGGCTTTTAAAATTAAATTTCGTATTTTTTACAAGCTTTTATCTAACTTGCAATGTACTATACGTCGGCAATGTATTTAGTTAGTTCGGAGAACCACTTCCTCTATCCTACGGAGTTGAATTTTTGCAATGACGATGATAATGCATTTTATGGTAGGTATGCATAACCACAACGGACATCCAAGATTGGCTCCAGATAAAGGAACTCTTCAACGATCAACAGGACAGGCACGAAATTTTGTGTACGCATTCTATTAGGATAGCCGGTTAGAAGATCCACTATGACAGGCTGCTGCACTCAAGAATGGCTCCTAATGAGAGAACTCTTCAACGATCAACAGCACAGTCACGAAATGTTGTGTACGGACTCTATTACGAAAGCCGTTTAGATGATCCACCATGACAGGCTGCTGAACTCAAGAATGACTCCTAATGAGAGTACTCTTCAACGGTCAACAGCACAGTCACGAAATTTTGTGTACGCATTTTATTAACGATAGCCGGTTATAAGTTCCACGATGACAGGCTGCTGAACTCAAGAATGACTCCTAATAAGAGAACTCTTCAACGGTCAACAGCACAGTCATGAAATTTTGTGTACGCATTCTATTAGACGACGACGACGACGACGACGATAAAAAAGTAGCCCATGTCCCTCTCCAGCTAACATACTACAGCTATACAAAAATCACGTTTATACGATTCTGTGTTCAAAAAGTACAAAGCAAATAGCAATAAACCAACGACACAGCACAACTAAAATTTTAAGGGAGCTCCATAAAGCGACGTATTGAAGGCAGAATGACAGAGACAGTTTTTGTAGAGTCCAATACTGAACCTCCTTTTTTTAAATCGGTTAAATATGGGTACAAAAAACATCGCATTTTATTCTAATTTTACGTTCATTCCATCATTCATTCAATCGATTTCGCTCAACTAGTCCCCACACTACGCCTTCTACCAAGGAATATAAATTCACCGACACCTCCTACCAAGACGTTGGCGTCGTATTAAAACTGTCGTAACTGGTATTCCATTAAATATAAATTAAACGTAATTACAAAAACAATTGACTAAAATATCAATTACTTGTGATAGGAAATACCGTGTTCCCTAAAGTTTGATGTCTCTGATCTCCTTTTACACCGAAATACCGCACACACAATTCACCATTTTTACTGAGCACTACTTCGCGACACGAAACGACAACTAATGGCCGCGCGGTGATGAGTGAAGTAGTTTTATATAACGTGCATGGCCAAGTCGCGTCTTATGGCCGGCAGAGGGGTACGCCTTGCGTTAACATCTCCAGTTCTAAATGCTCTAAGAGAATAACAGATAAAATTAATACGAATAATATGACAATTTCTAAGAATCACATATAAGAACAGGTATTTAGGAACTGGTATTACGGTATTGTATTTGGAGTAGTAGTATTATTGGTATTAATAACGGTACTTCGGAATCTCTCTCTCTAATACTATAAAGAATCAAAGTCCAGATTAGAGGTGTACTTAGAAGGGATTTTTGGGAATTCAACCCCTAAGGATGTTATAAGGGTTGAAAAACTTCTGTATGAATAATGAAACTGAAAACTGAAACAGCTTCACGACTTTGATCCCCAGGCACGGTAGATATCCCTTCAGATCTCCCAGTACCAAGTAGGTACTAATTCAAGATTCTTTGAGGATGTCTAAGGGGGGTAGTCAGAGGTACGTCCAAACATTACATTTGGCACATACCCACATTTTGCAGTAGTTAGTATTCCATACGTGACAGGTTGCAAGCCCATCGTCGCTGTTAGAATACTAACTGGTTTCCTCACGATGTTTTCCTTCACCGTTTAAGAGCACTGGCATTGCGCACATAAATTTTTCGATAGAAAAATCCATTGGTGCACGACCGGATTCGAACCTGCGACCTTACGATCGGAAGGCGGGGTCACTTCCACTAGACTACCGGTGCTCTCGGTATGAATAATGTATTCCCTTAAACCTACAAACTTGAAACGTGGAGTACATGTACTCCATATGCACTCCAAGGCTGATGTTGTGTGTTTTTTAAAACTACTACTTACTTACTTAATTAATAGAGATGTGCAACGCTGTGCAAAGGGATGTCAAAGTTTGCATGGGAGTTTTTTAACGCGTGGTGCTATTGACTTCAAACTTGGGGTTCAAATATATGAAAAAATAAATAATTAAGAATGATTAAAATTTTTGATAACTATGCAATGTGTATATGCAATGGGTGCAATTGACTGTAAAAGTTTGTGTGCGACTTTTTTAAAGGCGTAGTGCGATAATTTTAAACTAAGTAAATATACTCCACAATAAATAGCTCAGAATCACGTTTTTAATATTTGAAAGCTAACCATTTAAATATGTATAAATTTGGAAGTTTTGAATGTATGAAAATGAAATTATTTTCCTCATAACTTTTTCGATCTTACAATGTAACGCTAAAATATTCAGGTACTTTATTCATTCAATAACAAAGCCGTACTTACGACCTTTGTCTTGATCCCAAACGTTACTGTTTAAAAGATTATAACAGGCCATGACCCATCAAACAGAGGACTGTTATAATGTATTTAGTGTCTAGAGACAAAGATTTTATAATGTCCCAAAATTCCTTCCTTATGTGTAGCAAACACTATAAATATAATAAAAAAATTATAATAGTCGTGTCCAATTCGTAAAATTGATCCCTTCATGATGTGGCCGATCATTGAAATGGTTGTATTTCATCAAACGCTGACGTTTAAACGATGCCGATGTGATCACTTTTGGCTGGCCGTTTATGAAATTATACAACCATGTCATGAAATGGTCAGTCACATCCTGAAGTTAAGTGATAACCATCACCTAAAACAAAGTGTTGCGTCATAAGTATCTAGCCCCAAGTGTATGAAATATCTTCCAATACCTATACAAATCTTTGTTTGGGGTGACACAGTAGGAGGTATTTAATTTCTCATATTTATAAGATTATTAGCAATTAATTTAAATAAACTCCTTACATTTTACCACTCAACAGACTCAACATCATAAATTTTACGATCTGCCCACGACATACATATATGTGTACCTAGTGTTTAGCTCTTTAGACAACCTCAGTGGCGCAGCGGGCGAGTCCGCCTGCGACGCCCATAACACAAGCTTTGAGTAGCTTACTTTGGGGCTAGATAGTGCTGTGTGGATTGTCCAGCATTATTTATTTATTTAGTAGACTGGCCCCGAAAAGTAATAAATTATAGGTAATATTAGGTCGACTGTTCCCGTACGGCCAAAATTATTCCGTGCCCAGTCGACTAAAGAGCCTATATGTTGTCTGTGACTCACTGTCATTCTGCAGCGGTGAGATATGATGCATGAAGTGCGCATGCGCAGCTTGCACGACGCGCATGGTCGCCTCGAGCGCGGACACGTCGCGCTCGCGGCGGCCGATGTCGGCGTCCAGAGCCGCGCCACGGGATCGCAGCTCGGCGCGTTCTGATGCGAACTATAAATATATCATCAATAGTACAGTGTGAACGGTCTCATACAAAATGTATGACGAACGATAAAATATTACATCTCGGGATGTAATATACACATATTTACATCCCATAGTCAAAAGCTGGCTTAACAATAATGATAAGGATATTTTATTAGCAAAACATAAGTGGAATAGATTTTTATAATGTCCCCAAAAGTTATTCACCGAGCGGTATTTGAACCCGCGACCTTCCCCTTGATACGGGGCTACGCTATCAACTTTTGGGACATTATAAAATCTTTGTGATTTCCTTATGTGTAGCAAACACAATAAATGTAATAAAAAATAAGTGGAATAGTTATGAAGATCAGGTGTTTTTTTATCAGTATCTCAACTAACTTAAAATTAACCTGTTGCTATGATTTTGCAACAACATTAAAGTGTACACAGTTACATTCAGGTGTTCAATTATGTCATATTGGTTTCATTATTATTTGCCTTGACATACAAGCTTTACAGTACATTAGATCTAGTGATGACTTAACGGAGACTACTTGCTAGAGAAGTAGAATGGAGGAGTTAAGCCTCATGTGCCTGTAATTACACCGGCGACCACACTCTCAAACCGAAGCACAGCAACGCTGCTTGGCGGCAGAAAAAGGCGTGGTGGTGGTAGTAGTAGGGCTACCTTACATAAATAAATAAATGAATCATTTTGTTACCTTGATCTTGAAGAAAGTTACAGAAAGCTGCTGTCCAGAGTCATCCTTCCCCAAGGATCCAATAAATATTTCGTATCTGTAATTTATTTAATCGTGATTTCAAGGTATTTAACAAGTTATCCCGTAATTTAGAGTAGGTATATGTGTGAAATAATAATAAATAAGCTGTGCTTTGTTAAACAAGAAAAGAACAAATAAATTTATTTAGAACTCTGCCAACCGGAGATTCGCTCGCGTAATCATAGGTAAGTAATTATAATTAGGTAATTTTTACATTAAAAAAAAATGGTGGACATTACACACAGCACTATCTCGCCTCAAACTAAGCCATAGCTTGTGATATGGGAACCAGATAGCTTATATACAAATAGTATATCAGCTATCTGGTTTGTGGTCTGTAAATACATAGGTACTCGAACTAATATTATTTAAGTAACACCCAGCCACAGAAAAACACGTATGTTCATCACACAAATAATAAAACACATATTTTTCGAGGGGTGGGCGCTGAGATTCGGGAAACAGATTTTTTTGTCCGAAGCTCAGAGCACCAAATTATAAAATGCTTGTAACTTCTAATAATAGATCTACTATCAGTGTACATGTAACCTTTCTTCTGAATAATAAACGAAACGATCTTTCAATAATAATCATAATAATAATTCAGAACCGTGTACATGTACAAGTAACAAAATATTGATGATACTGCAATAGTTATAAACAGTGGTGCAGTCTCAACGCCCACCTCCTAAATATGTTTGTTTTTCAGCGAGGATCGAACCCACGACCGAAGCTCAGCCCTAGCCGGTGATTGAGCGTAAAGGATATATGGTTCTAAACATCATCTTCCTAGTCTTTCTACCTTATCCCACGATAACGCTCCCTTCAGTTTTTTTTTAATATAAAGTGTATTTGATGTTGGGATTTTGAAATGGGGGTCGGCAAAACAAGATTTCTTCTTCCACTCTCCTCTATCATCCGTCCCCTCGATGCTCACTTCTTTCTTACTCATGTCATCTTTTACAAATTCCATTTTTTTTTATTCTTTTCTTTTGCCTGCTTCCTTCTTAATTTTCACTTAACATCAGGTGAGATTGCGGTCAAACTTTTTACCTATAAATTGTAAAAAAAAAATCTCATAATGTGACTTTTTCCTTCTAATATATCTCAGCTATAATTCAGACCTCTTTTTGAGCTGATCGATCCTTTGCTCGCGCTCTCGAATCTCGCCCCGCAGTTTACCGCAGTCTTCGAATAGGGCTCTCTTCTGCACGCTGAACATATCCCGACGGGCTGTGATCTCAACTAAACGCTCGTTCATTGCCTAAAGACAAGTTTTATAATTATTATGATCCTTATCTCAATGGACTAAGGGTCCCCCCAAATTCCTTGCACTCATCACAATTTTGGTTGTAAACACGTTGTATAACCAAGTTCACTACATTTGTGGTTATACAATTATGCGTCTTATCACCTTCTTAATAAAGTTGTACTTACAGCATCAAGTTGCAGTTGCTGCTTATGAAGCGTGAACGCAGTATCGTCGAGTCCAGCCAATGCTCTTGCAGCGTGGGCGACTCTGAGACGCATCAGTGCTTCTTCAACGCGAGCTTTGCGCCAGATGTCTTTGGATCCGCGGAGGTCCTTGTCACCGCCTTCTACATTCAGCATAGAGCTCTTGAGGCGGCTTTTCTGTAATAATATTAAATGAATCAAATGCCTAATTAATATTTTTAGAGAATCTTACAAGGAAAAATAATTAAAGAAATATTGTCTCTTGTTCTGTGTACATCAAGTCTGAGTAACTTTTTCCGTTTCACTACATAGTATAAAACAAAGTCGCTTTCTCTGTCCCTATATCCCCTTGTCCCTTTGTATGCTTAAATCTTTAAAACTACGCAACGGATTTTGATGCGGTTTTTTTTAATCGATAGTGATTCGAGAGGAAGGTTTATATGCATAATACATGCATGATATGTGCACCCGTGCGAAGCAGGGGCGCGCGGGCGGGTCGCTAGTATGATATACATTATGTTTTCTGTATTGCGAGTCCAGGTTTTGGATCGAGTCGCGAGATTTCTCGGCACGTTCGGTGCGGTTCACTTATCGCGTCTCCATACAAAATCTAAGCTTACAGTACAGAAACCCATTAACGGAAAACAAAATTCGACAAAACAAGCCTCCAAACTGCAAATTAATCCCTAATTCACAGTTTGAATATAAATATTCATGTTGTACTGTACTAGTTTAGCCCCCGTAACGCTGTCGGCAATCGTCATACCAAACCACCAAGGAAGATCAACTTCGAAAATCTTCTATGTGCTTTCCTTTCTTTAATGTATATTCCTTTTTTAAATGTATATTTTCTGTTATTTTTATATTTATTGTTATTTTTATATTATCTGTTATTTTTATATTCATTGTTCTTTTTAGTTACAGTTTTTTTTTCATTCGTTTTCTCTGAGTATGAACCTATTATATGCGCTTGTTTAGGATCCCAACATTGAATAAAAAACTCATTAATTCATACGATTAACCCAGTATTTTGGTCCTTTCGATGAAAACGTGTACCAGTTTAGTGTGGTGTACGATGAGCGCCTCCAGGTCGCGCGCCAGGCGCCGCATGTCGTCGTGCAGCCGCGCCGAGTGCCGCTCGAGGAGAGCCGAGCGCGCCGCGTGCCGACCGCACACTTCCTTCAACCTGACAAACAAGTAACTATCAAGAAGACTTCAAATAGACTGATATAATTATAAATAATAAATTCCACACAGCAACATCAAGCCCCAAACTAAGCCAAAGCTTGTGATATGGGAGCCAGATAGCTCATATTATATACTTTTTTTTGAAAAAACATACTAATAACATTACTAGTTGCGCCTCGCGGTTTCACTCGCGCAGATTTAAATCCCGGTATTCCCACGGGATAAAATAAAGCCTATGTGTTATTTAGTAGTTCTCGGTGGGGATCAAAGTTCAAACCCACGGCCTACGGCGCAGAAGGCAGAGAATTAGATCCGACAGATCTAATTCGGGTTTTCTTAAAATAATGTTCACCTAAAATGCAGCTAAATGATCTAATTTCTACCTGTTCTCTCGCTCGACCAATTCTGCAGAGAACTCGCGTTCTGCCTGCGCGCCTTCCATATGAGATAGTTGAGCGCCTATCGTCTCCACTTGGTAAGACTAAAACATAACATTGACCAAGGGATTAAGAAGACGGATGTTTTCACAAAGCAAAGATTCGCGATCTCTTTCGCTCTAAGAGCGAATGGGATAGCGCGAATTCCCTGGTTTTCTTTTTTTTACATTGGGAGCTGTGCAAGCACTTTGCCTAGGGCGTAAACGGTGGACGATTTCGTGTCTTGTGTCAGATCAAGCTACCTATGAATATTTAATTTCTATAAAACCAGTAAGATATCATGTGTGTCCAGTTGCTTCCACTGTCACTCGAACAAAATGTGTTCGGTGTCGACTACTCGCTTATGGAACAACCAAAAAGCATGGCCCACTTAATGTTAAGTGGTATTTGGTTTTTAACATTGAACAAAGATTATGTCGTATATAAGTCACGCACGATAGGAACATTCTCTGCGATGCGCTACTTTGCGTCCATCAACTTGAGGCATTCAGACTTTAAGCCTCATGTTCATGTAACTTCACCGGCAACGACACTATTCAATCCGAAACACAGCACCGCTGCTTGGCAGCAGAAAAAGGTGTGGTGGTAGTTCTTCCCCGGACGAGCACTTCACAAAGAACTCTACAAAAAAAAACTAAAAATAACCAACTAAAGAAATAGTACATTGTTCACCGAGAGGAGAAAGTGACCGATTACCGTCGAGGGTGTCGTTTGAAGCCCGAGCCGTAGGCGAGGGTTTTAAAACACCCGAGATCGGGAATCGCACTTTCTCTCGAGTGATACATAGTGCTTTATACTACACCTACGAGGAAAATAAAAAACTAAAACTGAATCCTCAAACAACACACAAATTGAAAATGGCGCCAATGGCGTCTGCAATTTTCACATGTTCTCTTTTCAAATTGTTTATCCTGCCGCCGCAGGGTCGCACTGCTAGCCCGACACCATCCAACACACAGCTAGTGGCCAGTGTCATTTTGCGAAATTGGAGATAAAAACTTACTGTAAAAACTTTTTGGCTTTTGATATTTAGGTTACCGGCGCATAGTCTTACCCAAAATTAAAAAAGAAAAACTACGTAAGAAATGGATTTTCATACACTTTTCTCTCCCGCTCATCTGAGCCTTTTCTCCCCGCATATTTGTTCGATAGGCAATGACGTACTTTCTACCGTAAATTTGATAAAGTATCAAGGTACTTTCCAAGCAGATGTAGTATAAAATAACTTTATATAACTTTGTCTATGCTAATACTAATAAAATATGCTTTAATCTCAGTGAAAGGCACTTACGACAGCGTAAAGCGATTCCTTTTGGCTCTGCAGGTTACGCTGAATACCGCACTGTTTACTGTCCAGTTTGCACATTATTGCTTTAGAAGCTGTAACAAAATTCCATAGGAAGCAAGCGTTTTCATAATATCAAACTTAAAGGTCAGATCATCAATCATTCCCAAGAAAACCCAAGAGTTTTCCTAAACAAATTAATGACAAAAATTTATCGACAATCGCGCAGTCACGTTCCTGCGAGCGTATATTCGCTTCGATGCTCTGTTGTCAGGAAGTGTTAATTGATTTACGATATTATTTCAACGCAAGCAATGTCGATAATAGTTTGACAGTGAAAAATGCTCTGCGTCGCGCCTGCGCTGGTTTGCGCAGGCCCTATAAGTGATATAAAAGCCAGATTTACCTTTCAACTGCATATGGAAGAGTTTCTCTTCGTTTTTGAGGGTGAGCAGTTTCTGCTGTTCCACGAACGAGCAATGCATGGCTCTTTGTTGGTTGACTGTCAGTTGAGTGGCGTAGCGCTCTTCTTCCTACAACAAAACATGAAATAATATGAATTGCACCTTAAGGCGTCAACAACACCTAATTTTCCTCTCGCTCGCACGATTCGACGTTTTGAAAGATATAAAATCACTAAACCCAATTTCTGAAAAATCGCAAACAAACATTTTGTTTGCGATTTTTCAGAAATTGAAAGAACACAGGTTGGTAAAAATATCATTTTATTCGATGCAAGTTTTCCTACTCAAAAGTTTGCCTAAGTACTAAAACTAGTAAAGCTAACTTTTGAGTAGGTAAACTTGTATCTACCTATAAAAAAATTGTATCTACCTATTAAATGATTTTTTTATTAAACTGTGTGCAATGTGATTGCACACAAATTGGTTGTTTGCGATTTTTCGGAAATAGATTTAGTGAATTTATATCTTTCAACAAGTCAAAACGTGCGAGCGAGAGTCACATTAGCTCTTGTATCCGCCTTAAAGGATCGACCACACCTGCGCGACCAAAGCGACTGCGAAGCGGGAGCCTCTGCAGCGCGGCGGAAGCTACCCATACTTTATCTATGGCGCTATGCACACCTATATGCGCGACCACAACGCGGGCAAATTTGTTCACGTTTGACGTTTCAAATTTGACACCGCGCCCGCTTCCACCTACTGACGCGCAGGTGCGGTAGAAGACTTAATGTGAGCAACATTTTACGTTGTAAATCACGTAATATCGAATCAGTGTATTCTAAGCAGTTACGTACAACGTAATACCTAAACAGTTACGTACATTTAGGATGTCCTCTAACTCCTTCGCTCGTTTCTCCGATGATTTCGACTTGTCCAACGAATCAGTCAACTTTTGTTTCAGTTCCGTAAGCTGTAATAATAAGTAAATGATTTTAATTTTTGTTTTCCCAAATCTTCTAGTACCAAGTATCAACTCAAGATGATTTGAGGATGTTTCATGTTGAAGACACATTCTAAAACATTTTGAATCTTTTACCCACTTCCTAAACTTTCAACCTTACCTCAAAGCATTCACAAATGAAGCCGTCCAACTTTTATTAGCAAAGGAAATGTGATTATTATTATAATTAGAACCTACGAACCGACTTTAAGATACCCATTAAATGGGCATAAAAACCATTGATGCCCCGAAAGGGCTCATGGTGCATAGTTTATAGTTTATTTATTTATAACGGATAATAGTTACATGTCAATACAAAAGCTTGATGTTGTTTATGTCCTGGATATTTTGTTACTACACTGGTGTCGATTCTGTTGTTGCATTATCCTAAACTAACTTAATCTGACAGCTCTAAAATTATAGCAATCCTTGTCGTTTCGGTCTTTTAGAAAGGGACGGCAATGTTTTTAGTGCCGTCAAATTAGGGTTAAATTAGAAAAACTAAACAACAGAGTTGAAACCATTAATTATACAACATGAAATAATTAATAGTTACCTACCTAATATAAATTATTATGGATATATGAATTTACCTTGATATTGATAGCCTGCAAAGCAGTGTCGTTAAGATGCTGGTCTTGCATGATCTGCCGGTTCTCCATATGCAGTCGCTCGAGAGACACGCGCAAGCTGCTTAGCTCGCGTTGAAGGCTCTGTGCCTGTCATACAATTATACATTGTAACTTATACATTTAATTAGCACTGACGCGATAACTGGAAAATGATGAGGGGTGAGGGGTCTTTGCCCAGCAATATAATATTGGTGCTTTCCACACAGCACTATCTAGCCCCAAACTAAGTCAACAAAGCTTGTACTTGAGGATTAATGTAAATACACTTATAATGCATACTTATAATCCTATAATATTATAAACGCGAAAGTTTTTTATGTAGATGGATGGATGTTTGTTACTCTTTCACGCCGGAACGGCTGAACGGATCTGGATGAAACTTGGCAGGGATATAGATTATAGTCTGGAATAGCACATAGGCTACATTTTATCCCGTAGGTCAATCTGGTGGGTGAAACTGCGGGGCGCAACTATTATTATTAACACTTATGCTCATCACACAAATGTTAGTTCTCGGGATCGAACCCACGGCCTACGGCGCAGTAAGCAGAGCTACTACCAACTGAGCTGTGAAGGCTGTCAATATGTTTTCTTTCTTTCAAAATTACGAATTTTGAGATAGCTTGAAGTGCGCGTTACGCAAATAGAACGCCGGAAGGAGGGGGAGGGGGTGTGATGGGGCAAGTATTTTGTATGCGCAAACGCATCCCCTCCCTTCTTCCAGTATCTATTCCAGCGTTATTTTTGGTTGGACTTATACCTCGCTATCCAAAGCGGCGTTCTGGTCGATAAGAGACTGGTACGCTATCCGCGTCTGACTGAGCTGCGTCGCGAGTCCCATGTTCTGCCGATCAGCGTCCGCGTTGTTCCCGCGCTGCTGGTCGCAGAAAGCTTGCTGCTCGCGACTTTTGTCCGCTAGGTTGTTCGACTCCGCTTCTAGCACTGCGTAATCCTATCGAAAAGACAAAAAGCTTCACGACTTTTATCGCTGGGCTCGGATGGTAAATATCCCCTCAGCAGTGCAAGTACGTCAAAAAATCATTCGAATTTTGACGATTCTAAATGTCAAATTAAGCGATCGATAAGAATGGTACTTGCGCTGCAGATCTTATATTTTTAAGGGATAGTAATAATAACATACCTTCTTATTCATAATCCCTGCCATTTTATAGGGCCTCAATAGAGTATTCTTGTCTCTGTCACTTTCATGCCAACGAAAAGAGACAGCAACAAACTTATCGGTCTGATAAGCTATTGCCGCGCTCAAAGACCATTATGAATAAGGGCCATAATCATTTATTTTGTCTTAACATAGACAGGAATTAATCACAATGAAATAAACCCAAGAAAAAACCTTAACTGCTCCAGACTGGTGCTCGAAGTAGGTTTATAGAAAACCCGAGATACAGGTTTTCTAAAAACCTAAATCAACAGATGGTTAATTGGTTAAGCCTCGTGTGTCTATAATTTCACCGGCAACCACACCCTTCAAACCGAATCACAGCCACACTGCTTGGCTGCAGTAATAGGCGTGGTAGTAGTACTTCACTGGACGAGCCCTTCACAAAAAGCTCTACTATTCTTAATATTGCATAGCGCTAGAATTATATTCTGTGAATATGGCAATACCACCGATCCAGGGTTCCCTGAGATTTTTAGAAGACTTACCTCTCTAATATGTCTGATATCGTTGTCGCGCTGTCGCAAGTTTTCCACTGTACTTGTCCACATGGTCATCATCTGCTTTCGTTGTTCCATGCCCTCCTTAACCTGAAATTTGAGTTATACAATTAAACAGGGTTTTGCAGACATTTTACATTATTTATAAAGTGTCAGGCGTCACTCTTAGGTTTCATACTCAAAGGGGAACGGGACTCCGCTGTCCGTCCGTCTGTCTGTCAGTCTGTCTGTCACCAGTCTGTATCTCATAAACCGTGATAGTTAGACAGTTGAAATTTTCAAATAAACATTTAAGGGGCTCCCATACAACAAAAGTGAAATGTTTTGCTCGTATTTGCTTGATATTGATAACAGCAACATGAAGAATTGTAGATGCTCC
This sequence comes from Plemyria rubiginata, assembly GCA_963576535.1. Classification (NCBI taxonomy): domain Eukaryota; kingdom Metazoa; phylum Arthropoda; class Insecta; order Lepidoptera; family Geometridae; genus Plemyria; species Plemyria rubiginata. The sequence continues at coordinate 5,316,945 of OY754908.1, read as the reverse complement.
ATTATCAGCAAAGATAATTGTACGGAACCCTTCGTGCGCGAATTCGACTCACACTTGGCCGGTTTTTTAATTTATTTCTATTGTTTCACTAGCAATCTTACATATAATTTGCTTAGGTTTTGTTTCTAAAAAATACTAAATCCAACATCTTCATTTTCTTGCTCTTGTCCCCACTCCATGTGGCACAATGAAAAAGTAATTTTGTGCTTTAAAAAACTATACATATACTACTTATCTTTGCATTCTAATGCTACTCCATCTTTACTCTAATTGAAAGGTGCTAAATAGTCAATTGCAAATTTATAAGTTTATTTAAAGTTTACCTGCTCTGAGATGCGTTCACAGGCCCTCTCCTCGGCGCTCAAGTTTGATACAAGCTGATTGAGGCGCTCTTGCATGCGATCGTGTTCCACTTTCAACTTCTGCCTTTTGGTTTCAAGAGCCTAAAATATAGATCACACTATCACACTCAGGTATACCTATCATAAATGTAAAAGTTTTGATGTTTTTTACTCAAAAAGGACAGAATGGCGGAACGGACCTGGATGAATTTGGCACAGATATACACTCGAGAGCATAGAAATCGCACATAGGGTAATTTTCCTGCATTTTGATTTCGACACTTGTTTTTTTTTTAATTAAAGATTGGTTGCAAATATAACTTAAATTAAATTAAAGTACACACTGTTAGCTTCCTAAAAACCCATAATGTCTGGCCTTGACCTTCCAAATCATACCAGTGGCGGCATAACAATGGAATGGCCTAAATTCGCTTGTTTCAGGTAGCGCGGGTTGTGGGACTTTGAGCAGGTATAAAACGATAAGGGATGATTGAAATGACATTATTTGCATACCAACACCCAGTCAGAAAGGTCATTTAACGAATACGTCATCTCTCTAAACAAAAAAATGGATACCACACCAGAAGCAGCGTCTCAAGTGGTTGCACTAATCGAAGCTGGACAGAACCAAAGTCAAGTGGCTCGTCAATTAAATTTGAGCAGATATGCTGTTCGACGTGTATACCAGCGATATCAGCAAACTGGTGGCCATACCAGGCGACCAGGAACAGGCCCAAAACGTGCGACAACACAGCGCGATGACCGTTTTCTTGTGAATACATCACTACGAAATCGCCGGTTGAATGCAGTTCAACTCGGACAGCAGCTCCAGGAAGTTAGAGAAGTGGAAGTCAGTCGGTGGACGGTTAGAAGAAGACTAGCCGAAGGAGGTCTGACAGCGCACAGACCAGCAACTGGCCCAAAATTGACCCCAGCGCACAGACAAGCACGCCTTCAGTTTGCTCGAAATCACGTTAATTGGACTACGGATCAATGGCAGGCAGTCCTCTTCTCCGACGAATGCAGGATGTGTCTCCATGGTAACGACGGACGGGGTAGAGTCTACCGAAGACCCGGTGAGCGTTTTGCTCAATGCTGCATCTCCGAACGGGTCGCATACGACGGTGGTTCGTGTATGTTCTGGGGAGGCATTTCACTGGAAGCGAAAACCGAACTTGTCTTCATCACAGGACCCGATACCGACCGTCGATCGCGTTGATTGACTTCCCAACGTTACGTCGAGGAGATCCTGCAAGAGCATGTTGTGCCCTTTTCGGGATTTATCGGCGAAAACTTCGTTTTTATGCAGGACAACGCTAGACCACACACCACTGCTATAGTACGCCAGTACTTGGAGGAGGTTGAAGTACTCGTTATGGAGTGGCCTGCTCGAAGCCCAGATCTCAATCCCATTGAGCACTTATGGGACGAACTAAAGAAACGAGTAAGAGCCAGAAACGCAGTGCCTACGAGTCTCAGAGAGCTCCAAACCGCGATCGAGGAAGAATGGGACAGCATACCGCATGATTTCGTAAAAAAAATGATTTCTTCAATGAAACATCGAATGGAAGCTGTTATTCAGGCTAGAGGAGGCAATACCTCGTATTAATAAATCGTTACATTCACAAATTTATTGTTTTTTTATCCTTTTATACCTGCTCAAAGTCCCACAACCCGCGCTACCTGAAACGAGCAAATTTAGGCCATTCCATTGTTTTTTTTTTTTTTTTTTATAATCTATAGGTAAAACGTTTGACCGCAATCTCACCTGATGTTAAGTGATGATGCGGTCTACGGTGTAGCACGCTTACCTAGAAGAAACCTATTCACTCGTCTCTTGAAAACATCCAAATTGTACGCTTCCGGAAAAACCGACGCCGGTAAGGCATTCCACTCTTTGGCTGTACGCATAATAAAAGTAGACGCAAAGCGCTTTGTGCGAGCAGTAGGGATGTCAACCATGAACGGGTCTCATCTCCGTACGTCTGGTGGTCCGATGGTAGAACGGGGATGGGGGAACCAAGTTATGGAGTTCCGTTGCACACTCTCCGAAATGTATCCTGTAAAAGACCGATAAACAGGCAACTTTGCGGCGATGCTCAAGAGTCAGGAGCTTAGACTCGAACAACGTGTAACCTATGAGCCTTTTGGCTCGCCTCTCAATAGTATCCAAGGCCTCAAGCTGGTATTTGGCAGAGCCATCCCAAAGATGAGAACAGTACTCCATACACGACCGGACTTGCGCTTGGTACAGATAGAGAAGCTGTCCCGGTGTGAAGTACTGCCTCACCTTCGATAATATACCTAGCTTCTTTCCAGCTGTCTTGGCCTTGGATTCTATGAACGATCCAAAATTCAGTTTGCTGGTTAACGTAAATCCCAAAAGCTCTAGTTGGTCTGATATCGGTATTAACACATCTCGGAAAGTTGGAGTTAGGTGAATTTGACTCCTTTTAGCAGAGAAGAGACACGCCTGGGTTTTCGCAGCATTGAACTTGACTAGATTGGAATCACCAACTGCTTTCAAAGTCAAGCTCAAGCGCTCAACCATGGCCTCTCTGTAAGACTGGACCTGAGATCCACTAGGACGTGTGACAGGTATATAGCTCTCTACGACAGTGCTGTCGTCTGCATACCCAATGATTCCGGGCATAAGCAGATCATTGATGTGCAGCAAAAACAGTGTCGCAGAGAGAACTGACCCCTGAGGGACCCCGGCATTAATTGCCAAGTGGTCAGACGAGCAGCCATCAACGACTACTCGAAGTGACCGGTCCCTCAGAAAGTCTGATACCCATGCACAAAGGTCAGTGGACAAGCCGTATGATGGAAGCTTGCTTAAAAGGCTATCGTGCCAAACCCTATCAAAAGCTTTCGAGATGTCTAGTGAAACTGCGAGAGCTTCACCGTTTTTCTCTATGGCCTCGCTCCATACATGAGTGGCATATGCAAGAAGATCCCCAGTAGACCGGTTTCGGCGAAACCCGTATTGCCGGTCGCTGAGGAGGTCATTGTCTTCGAGATATGCCAGGAGCTTATTGTTAAGTATACGTTCCATACTCTTGCATAGTATAGACGTTACTGAGATGGGTCTGTAATTGGCAGGGTCGGCACGACTTCCCTTTTTGGGTACAGGCTGCACATTTGCAAACTTCCAGGACTTTGGCACTTCACCTGTCCTAATCGATAGGCGAAAGAGGCGCGTCAAGACAGGAGTCAACTCAGGCGCACAGTTTCTCAGAACGACAGCTGGGATACCATCTGGGCCACTAGCCTTGTTCACGTCTAGATTGAGTAGAGTTTTACGAGTTTTTACAAAGTTAAATTTTTGTTAAGCCGCCACTGCTATGATTTGGAAGGTCAAGGCCAGACATTATGGGTTTTTAGGAAGCTAACAGTGTGTACTTAAATTTAATTTAAGTTATATTTGCAACCAATCTTTAATTAAAATAAAAACAAGTGTCGAAATCAAAATGCAGGAAAATTACCCTATGTGCGATTTCTATGCTCTCGAGTGTAGATTATAGTCTAGAATAATAGCACATAGGTTACTTTTTGTCCCGTGGGAATATCGGGATTTAAATTACGCGGGTGAAACGGCGGGGCACTCCTTGTAATTCATACGTACAAAAAATACTTCAAATTGATTCCTTGTGATTGTAGTGAATAAAAACCATTTTGATTTGATTTTGATACAAGCCTCTTTTTAAGGGATTTTATAACATGCCCTGTGTACTCAGGGTGGATTGTTGGGATGGGGCGGTAAGGGTAAGTATCTAAATCGTTTTTGGTAGTTCCAGGAATCCTTCCTAGAAGAATTTCCATAAGTTTTTTTTTTAAATTCTGAAGTGCATTTACAGATTTTGAAAAAATGTAGTCAGGGTAAAAAATGCTAAAATACCAAATTTTTTTATGACAATCAATCCTTTATGTAGGGATGAAAAGACTATGAGACCATTTTAAGTATGTTAGTACTAGAAGTGACAGAAATCACCAAAAACTTTTCCCATACATTTTCTATGGAAAAATAATTTTTGTTGCCAAACGATTCTATTCCTTACTGTATGTAAGGAATCCTAGATCCTGATGGCGTCATTTTACCTTGGCTCTAGACAGATCCTGTTTAGTGAACTGCTCGATGGCAGTAATATCGCCGGAGCTTCTTTCCAATGCCGCGCGCCATTCTTGTAAGGCACCGCGCTCACCGCATACTTCACTTTTGAGGGTATCAGCCTTTTTGAGGAGACGTGCAATACTTACTAAAAAATTTATAGCATAATGTAATATTCAAAATACGAAACCACCACTCTGCTATATTGTAAAGCATTTATAAACTGAAATCACAAAAATCACTTCTAATATCATAAGCTTGAACAAGCTAGAAACTTAGGGCTTGTTTCATCAAGTAGATTGATGTTGTGTGTATTAATCCTGTCAATAATTTTTATCAACTGAATTAAATTAACTAACTAATTACATTGTATTCTGTCAGTTCTTGAGGCAATATCCTTGCTCTCTTTATTGCTGTCAACCACATCTCTGTCAAGTCTATCAGCCTCATTGCAAGACAGCTGCTTGAGTTTGACTTCTTGTTCCATTTGCTGCTTGTGAGCAAAGAGGAGACGCTGGAAAAATAATAATATTAAAGAAACAATGTTTTAATTAGGATACTAATAAAAGTAGGTACCTACTTAACTTTTTTTATTTATTGTAACAAGTTTTTTTGGAACACAAAAGGCAAAACTTTTTTTCTAATCCTACTTATTATCTGAATCATTTTCTTTACTTACAGTATTTTCTTGATATTCAGTATGAACATGATCCTTGTATTTATTGAGGTCATCTCGTTTTTGGTTCTGCAGGCTAAGAGATTCTTTGAGGAGTTGAATCTCATTTTGTCTGAAAAAAATTGAGCAATTACGACTTTGCTTCTATTAAAATAACTACAGAAAACTGTAGATAAAATCACACCTGTTGATAAGTAGGGTTTCCAGGTCTTGGTTTTGAATATCAGCTAGAGGGATCCTGGTGCCTTGATTCCATCCCAACTGTTCTAATAGCTGAGCCATGTAACCAGGCGGTTTCGTTGTTTCAGACATGACTACCACGAATCTTCAATAAATATATCTAAGCAAAATATTACAGTAAAAACCCACAAAAGACAGGAGATAGCGCTAATTTAATAAATCAATAACAAGGTTGTTTGGTCAATCACTACAGACAGAGACCTTAGATTAGATGTTATACTTCATCCAAGACAGACAGAGACAGACACATAAAAACACAACAAAACATACTCGACCACCCCGCCCGCTCACTATTTTCCACGGAATAGAGAATATTTTCAAAACAAAACAAACGAATATTTGACAATAGCTTGACAACAAAATAACTACGTCTTGACAACTTGACAATGATAGTTTATTGACAGATTTGCATGTCATGTAGGTAGTATCACTTTTCTAACATTATTTTAGTATTCAAACTCCTTGATTTTAGTCTCATAATCTAGCTCTATATAATCTAATTTCATTATTTATGAATGTGCAGGAAGGGTGGGTAGCCCCGGACGGCGCGCGGCGGGTACCCCCGATCACTTCACGAGGTGATTGATAACGCATACTTCAAAAACAAATAAACACACCTAATGACAGCCTACGTAGCTCAGTTGGTAGTAGCTATGCCTTCTGCGCCGTAGGTCGTGGGTTCGATTCCCACCGTGAACAAACATTTATGTGGTGAACATAAATGTTTGTTCTCTGTCTGGGTGTTATATAATATTATAAGTATGTATTTACAAAAAAAAAAAGTATTATAAGTAGTATATCAGCTATCTGGTTCTCCCATATTACAAGCATAAGCTTAGTTTAGGGCTAGATAGTGCTGTGTGGAACGTCCACCAATATTTATTTATTTATTTATTTTAATAGGCGGCGTGTTGAATTACGCCATCTATAGTGTGTTTATTGCTATTGGTTTTCAGTATGCGTTAACAATTTTGTATTTGAAGTGTCCGGGGGTACCCGCCGTCCGGGGCTACCCATCGCATCAGTGGTCACGGCAAGGATCCACGTAGTTTTGTATGCTCTTTGATTTAGTCGTCGCGTCGGTGTAGGTCACTGAGGCACTGACCTCTAGTGTAATTTATTTGAGGTCAGTGCACTGAGGTCACTGACCTGTGGTGTAGGTGATAACCCGTAGGTACAAATAATCCGTAGAACATAATTTCAAAATTCAAACGTTATAAAATAATGATCCCCAGTCATGGTAACAACGTGGTAACAACATACCATAGCATTGGCGAAGTTGGCTAACCTCCATATGCCAGCCGTTATATAAAAAAACCCATATGTTCGTTTATAGGTAGGTTCTGAACACTGACCTCGATCACCAACACATAATTATAAGGTAGTAGGTACGACCCTATTGTGTTGCATGCAGTTAACGTTTCAGAAACCTTCAAATACGCCACTGACCTCAGTAAATTTATTAGAGGTCAGTGCACTAAGGTCAAATTCAGGGGTTGAGGGTTGGGGATAGGGGGGATGCAAGTGGGGGCAGATGGCAAGTCTTCCCCTTGAGTCCTTTTTTCTAGGAAATGAAAAAAAATACTTAAATTTTTCAGGTAAGTTACTAGTTAGGTTAGGGTTTTTTTTTATATGAAGAAAATTGGTAGTAATATTTCATCTCTATGACAAAAAGACTCAAGGGAAGGAATTCTCATTAGGTTAGGGTTATTTTTTTATTTTTTTTAAGTTAAGAAATGAAGCAATATTTTTTTTCATTTCCTAGAAAAAAGGCTCAAGGGGAAGACTTGCCATCTACCCCCACTTGCATCCCCCCTATCCCCAACCCTCAACTCAGGTACAAGGGTAGCTATAGTTTAACCAAATTCAGTTGTGCATAGGGCGTTATGTGGCATATGCCCACTGATCTGTTAAGTATAAGATTAATAGAGATCAGTGATAGGCCCCTGTACATGCAAACAAAAACAAATGCTGGCTTTATAGCGATCTTTCAATCAAATCCAATCACAGCATGCTCTTAGAGATGGGTACTAAATGAGTGATTTGATATTCTAATAAAATGCAATATTATTTACATAATATATTTATGTCCAGTTTTTTTCCTTAAATCCGTATAGGTAGCGAATTGGTAGTTTGAATGAAATAGTATCAGACAAAATCTTGAAATGCCGCCAAAACATACAACCGTAATAAACCCATCTAAAAATAACTCGGCGGTGAAGTATAGTTTCGTGCTTTCGTGTCGCGCCTAAAATCTAAAGTAATTTTAAAGTTTTTATCTACAGATAAGTGTAATAATGAGTGGTGATGCAGCATCTTTACCATGCCCAATATGTTTTCATTTTGGTGCATTCGATACCGCACAATGTTTGCGAGATAGACTAATTCATGTTTCAACCAATAAAATATTATGTCCGGTGTGCCAAGAAGAAATCTGTGGATTGGATAAATTAACTATTCACCTATTTACTCACGTTAAGCTTCTAACATCAGGAAATCAAAAAGCTGAAAGAGATGAAACTCCTGAGAAAAAAGGCAAATTGAAAACTGAAAACGAGGCAATTGTCCAGCTGAAGAAACCAAGATCGGCTTCTAAAAATAGACCATCGTCCTCGATAGTAAGTGCACCTGTAAAATATGTTAAGATATTTCCAAAACTACCTGTGATATCTTTGAATACAGTACCTATCATCGATATATCTCAAAGATCAACAGAAGAATGTATTCAGACTAGTAAACAACTTATCTTTAAAACAGAAGCTCAAGTTGGGCAAACCAACAACACTACATGCAACATGTGTGGCTTACAATTTGTCGATGAAAATATTTTAAAAATGCACAGATGCCTAATTCATAATATAGATGATACACCCAGTGAACCTTTTACGAGATATAATTGCCATTTATGCCCTAAACATTTTAAAATGCGTGGGTCTTTAATGGTTCACTTGAGAGTAGCACACTACGGGCTTCTTACTGAAAATAACAACAGTGGTACTCAAGTAAAAACCGATGGAAAACAGCCTGATCCTAAACACATCGAGAGAAACGATAACAAACAATGGCAATGCGATGTATGTAAGAAATACTTTACTACAAAATACTTCCTGAAGAAACATAAACGACTTCATACAGGTTAAATTAACACATTGCTGTTTTTTTCGAGGTAATTCGTACTAACAGATTAATAGATAAATATAAATTAATATTACCAGTACCATAGTAGGTAGGTACCTACCCACCTCCTAAAATCATCAGCTTTTCATTCTTAGCTGATAACTGATTACATAACTGAGCGAGTATCATGAACGTCACTTTGATTTACGTACCTACATAAACTAATCACATTTTAATACCACATTTTTAACTAGCTTCTAACAGCTTTCAGGTTGAAAGAAGGTTAGGAATAAATAAAAAATAAATCATGCTGGGCAATCCACACAGCACCATCTAGCCCCAAAGTAAGCTACTCAAAGCTTGTGTTATGGTTTCTAGATAACTGATGTATTTACCTAATACATTATGTACTTACATACATAGATAGATATTTTTTATTAGACATAGAAACACCCAGACCAACAGAACAAATTTCTGCAGATCGTACGTACACAAATTTGTTCCGAGGTGGGAATCGAACCCGCAACTTCTTGCGTCGCAGGCGGACTCTCGCCCGCCACGCCACTGAGGTCGTCAGAAATATTGTTGGTCAAGTTCAAAATTTAGTGTATATATTTTCGATTACATTATGTACCTACTGCTGATGATAAATAACTTTTTTGCTGTCTAAATCACAATTTTTCTCTTCAGGTGAAACGCCGTATGCGTGTACGCAGTGCAACAAGACTTTTACGTTTCAACAGTCTTACCATAAACATCTCCTATATCACAACGATGAAAAACCGCACACATGTAGCTTCTGTGGTAGAGCTTTTAAGGAATTATCAACGTTACATAATCATCAAAGAATACATACTGGTGAAAAACCATTTGAATGTGAAACATGTGGTGAGTATCAACTACTTTTGTGTAATACTCGGAAAAAGCAATAGGTTGGTCCTTACCTATTTAGATTGTTTTAGTTGTTACCTAACCATATACTGTTTCTCTGGCAGGCAAATGTTTCCGACAACGGGTCTCCTATTTAGTTCATCGACGTATACACACAGGTGTAATGCCATACAAATGCACAGCATGCGATAAGAGTTTTAGATACAAAGTAAGTACCTACCGAATCTACGGACAATCTTTATTCATAGATACTTCCTACTAATATTAGGTAAGTAGGTATAAATAATAATGTTCCTTAGCGTTCTCATCTACCTAAGTATTTTGTAGATTGTGAATTTGTGACTCGATCAAGCCTTTATGGCTAAACCGATTTGGATGCAAGTTGGGTTGATATAATATCTGAAACTCTTTTACTGGGTAGGTTCGTACCTACTCAATTCCTTCTTCTAGATTCTGATAAACACTTTTTCAATGCAGGTATCGCAACGAACACATAAGTGCCAAGCGCAGCCCCCGGGCACTGTTGTACGACAAACTGGAGATCTCGTTGAAAAGCTAAAAAAGAAGCACATACTTCCTGAAGATGATCAAAAAAAAATTGATGAATTCCAGAATAACTTTAGAGAAATATCTGAAGCAAATGCAGAGTTGGCTCGGACAGGGGCTAAATTATCACTAGAAGATATGGAAACAGAGAGCTTTAGAATTTTTGCTGACACTTTTAACAATGATACAATGTCGCATTGCTCTACTTCCTGTTCTACAGGTAATAATATGGTGGCTAGTGAAACATGTAGCCAAAAATCTAATCAGATATTAATTACAAACTATAAAGAACATAATAACACGAACTCCACTGATGACAAAAGTGCACCATCTCCATCAGATGTATTGAGAAACCTGTGCTTGTCGAAAGATGATGATTTTAATTTAGGAGAAGGAAATGATTGCGAATTTATCAAAAACTTCAGCGAATACTTGTGATAACCTTATTAGTTTTAGTAAATACCATGTACCTACTTATTTTCTAATAAATATATTATGTAAGTATTACAATGAAATTTTATGCAGGTATGGGACCTACCTACCTATTTGATTTGATTTATATAAAAATTACAGGTTGGTAGGTATACTAACCTACCAACTGGCATAAAAAACCATAAAGTTATCCCATAGCAGTGTAATAATTTTTGCTAGATAAATAGCATTCGAGAATCCGTAGGTATAATGTTTCCGGATTTTGGAATGAAATATTTTTAACTAGTTGCGCCCCGCGGTTTCACACGTGCAGATTCAAATCCTGGTATTCCCACGGGATAAAAAGTAGCCTATGTGCAATTCCAAACTATAATCTATCCCTGATCCAAATTTCACCAAGATCCGTTCAGCCGTTATGGCGTTCATTAGTTACAAACATCCATACATTTATACATTGGATGTATTTACTATGTAGCTTTCACATTTTAAATATTAGTTTTTTTTTTTTAATGCTGGACAATCCACACAGCACCATCTAGCCCCAAAGTAAGCTACTCAAAGCTTGTGTTATGGGTACTAGATGACTGATATATTTAATACATTATATACTTACATAGATAGATATTTTTTATTAAACATAAACACCCAGACCAACGGAACAAATTTCTGCAGATCGTACACAAATTTGTTCCGAGGCGGAAATCGAACCCGCAACCTCTTGCGTCGCAGGCGGACTCTCGCCCGCTGCGCCACTGAGGTCGTCAAAGTTACACAGTTATAACAATCATTAATGTAGAAGGACAAAGAAAGTAAAAAAAACAAGCTGTACCTATGTATAATACTGCCGTCTTACCGCAAAAGGGCACGTTTAACAAATTGTAAATCTCGAGAAAAATGGGTTTAAAGTATTTTGGGTTTGATGTTTTTCGGAAATAAAAATCATTTGAATGTATATAATTTTTCAGAATAAATACTTGCATAATATACGTATTATATTTATATATCACTACATAGTAAAACAAAGTCGCTTTCTCTGTCCCTATGTCCCTATGTATGCTTAAAGCTTTAAAACTACGCAACGGGTTTTGATGCGGTTTTTTTAAATAGATAGTGTGATTCAAGAGGAAGGTTTATATGTATAATACATGCATGATATAGTAGAAAAACAATGTGCACCCGTGCGAAGCAAAAGGCACGCGGGCGGGTCGCTAGCATTTTTATAATTTATTTATTTATTCTCATTAATTGTAAAATCATCATGCTCATGTCGCACCCGTGCCGGTACATGTTGGGAGCGATATCATCGAAGTTGTTGACCACTACGTGTATCTGGGTCAGACGATCCAACTAGGTAGGTCCAACTTTGACAAAAAGGTCAGCCGACGAATTCAACTCGGATGGGCAGCGTTCGGGAAATTACGCCACATCTTCTCGTCACACATACCGCTGAGCCTCAAGACGAAAGTGTTCAACCAGTGTGTGTTGCCAGTGATGACATATGGAACTGAGACGTGGTCGCTTACTATTGGCCTCATCACCAAGCTCAAAGTCGCACAGCGAGCTATGGAGAGAGCTATGCTAGGAGTTTCACTACGAGATAGAATCAGAAATGAGGAAATCCGTAGGAGAACCAAGGTAGCAGACATAGCTCTCAGAATCAGCAAGTTGAAGTGGCAATGGGCAGGTCATATAGCTCGAAGAACTGACAACCGCTGGGGAATAAAGGTTCTCGAATGGCGACCACGAACAGGAAAGCGAAGTGTAGGACGCCCTCCTACCCGGTGGACTGACGACATTGTTAGGATCGCGGGTAGTCGGTGGATGGAAAGGGCTCAAAATCGTTCTTCCTGGAAACGGATAGGGGAGGCCTATGTCCAGCAGTGGACTTCTGTAGGCTGCTGATGATTGTAAAATCTTGATTTTTCCTTTTACCACAATACGAAAAATCTAATGTAATGCAGTATTACGATACAATTTTTATTTTAAATTTGTCAGATGCGCCTTTTTATCTTGATTCCGAATAATATGTATGTATTCTGGTTCTAAGATATAACTCAATTTTGAAAAAAAAATATGTGCCGAGGGCCGAACCCAAGGAATTTGAATAAAAGTACATTTTATATTCCTTGGCCGAGCCTATCCATAGGGTTGCCACCTTACCTTTTTTCTGGGTATCTTCTTGCTGTAGGAAGGTAAACTCATTTTTAACTAGTAGTTCGCCCCGAACTGAGATTTCGCTACGCGACGCGAACGCTCTGAAGATATAAGTGGTAGTAAGAGGCAAGTCCAAATATTGTATTTGAACTTGTCTCTGGCTGCCAGCTACTAACAAAAGCTAGGTTTATAGTACCGTGTCGTGGCGTGTCGTGTCGTGTCGTGGCGCCACGCCACAACCTACTAATGTGAATCTAATCATAGTAAATGAACGGAAGCGATTGTGCCACGACACGACACGCCACGACACGGTAATATGAACCTAGCTTAAGTGTGCTAACCAAGTTTCAACTGAATTGGCCTATTTATTGAAGAGTTCCGTTGAACAGACCTTGACTCCATCATCAGAACAGGTCGCTTAATCACCAGTTAATGAGAACCAAGTACCTTCTTAATTATTTCAAGAAAAAAATAATTGCAATAAACTGGCCGACCAGTAGAAAAACCTTGATGCCAACAAAAAAAAATATATGAATAAAATAACTACATATTGCAATTGCATTATTTCGAACCTTTCCGCCTCGGCCCTAAACCTTCAAAATGTAAAGATGCGCGATTGGCCCCCTGAAGGTTTCTTCATGACGCGCTAGGTGCGTCATAGGCAAGGAATTTGAATATTCACATTCCTTGGTCTTAGGCCAAGAATCGAAAACTTCGGAAAGCTTGTCCAATAGCCTGTCTTCAACAAAGAGTATACAATAACTACGTAAGAGTCTTCAAAAACATGGTGGCAACACTGCCTACCCATCATTACGTCAAATATTTCCAGCTGTTTTTCTTCTTTCTTTGTTGATAGCCAAAGTGGCTGGAAATCACTGCTGGATCAAAATTTATTGTGAAAAACAATCAATCGTGACATTTCATACGCTACGCTGTGTGTCTTTAGCTTTTCAAATTCATGTTGCAGAACTTTATCGATTCGAAGTTTCGTGAAATTTCCATGGACTGCGTTGGCTAATGAATTTGTTTTGCGTCACTCAATTGTGCTTGTAATGAAAGTTGTGAACACTATCTTATAAACTCTAAAACTAGTGCCACAAATACAAATCTAAATACTGGTAAGTTTACCTGCCGTAATTTCGCCATTTCATAATTATTTTTTACTTGCTGAAAAGTACCATATATTGTAGTGTACCTACTTGTAGTGTGTTTCGCTTGAAGGTCATGATGTAACTCATTTCCTCGTTTTCATTAACCCCTGCTAGAACATGTCATATTGATTGGTTTCCTGACAATATTGAAGAAATTATGAGATTAACATTATCAGTTAAACTATAAAGCAATCCTTTTAACTGGATTGAGGATAGGGGGCTCGCAAGTTGGGGTAGATGGCAAGTCCCACCCTTGAGTCATTTTGTAGATGAAAAATGATGACCAATTTATTTTGAAAATATTGATTTAGCAATTAGTTTGGCTGATTGGAACAAGGTAGCACGAGTCTGTTTGTAAGTGTTTTAAATCATAAACAATGTTGAGTTTATGAGTAGATTAAAATATCTGAACACTTCATGCTCTCCTTAAGATCTCTCTACGCCCCACCAGGGGGGCATGCCCCACTGATTAGGAAGTCCTGGTTTAGACAGAGTTATTTCATTTGTTGAGAAGTAATCTTTGTGAAGGTCCCGTCCAGGGAAGTACTATCACCATGCCTTTTTCTACCACCAAGCAGTGTTGCTGTGTGTTGTTTGAAGAGTATGATTGCTGGTGTAATTACAGGCACATGAGTCTTAACATCTATATGCCTGAAGTTGATGGGTGCAGGGCACTACTAAGTGCATATTCTTGCATAGATATTAATTAGTCTTTAGTAATTGGGTTGCCTATGGTGTTGTTAAGCAACCAAGCGTAGATCACTCAACCAGTATTTGTATGAAGGTGGTGTACAAGGGTGCAAAGACCAGTGTTACCTGAATAGCATTGCCAATAAAATTCTCTGTGGGATATGGTCACTAAAGTGCATATGAAAATGCACAGAAACTCTGAACACGTTTACTACTACTTTTTTGTAGATTTCAGAGTAATAATAAAAGCAAAGCATCTCCCCACCCCCCGCCGCTATAGCCCTCCTCTCTCCCTGTTTAAATATCCTCTACTGAGGTGGCTATACCTACACATACCTACAGATCAAGCTATCTAAAGCCAAAGAATAACATGCAACAACATTGCGTTTTTTTTCCTGTGTGGCAAATGTCTCTTTTACAGTCTCTTTTACCTGCACCACTTAGTGTTGCCATGGAACCATAATGCTACCAATTTAGTAACATTTTAGCATACCTTAAGTACCTTTTACCACATGTTACGTTTTCATGGTCAAATCACTGAACAAAAAAAAGTACCTAGTAGTGGAACATCCAATCAGTTTTGCCTTAAAGTTCATATTTTCTATGAAAACCCATATTAATTTAGTGATGTTAATTTGAAATATGAACGAATACGATATTATAATACAGATCACAAGGTTAGCAAAGTTATCCCTCGTGACTAAAACTTCCGAGGCGTACGCGTAGTGGAGCGCCTCCAATAGCACCCACAAAGACATGGTTCAGTTTCGGTCCGTCTATTGATTTCGCTTTGTTGACCTTCGGTACGGCTCTTATGGGAGCTCCCTTGCACACCTTATAGCTCGGTTAAGCGAGAAAAGCGGCGACTTGTGATTTAATCATGGGCGATGAATGCCCAGAAATCGTTCTGGATTCTGCTAGTGTGCAAAGTTTATTACGAAAACACCAAAATAATGTTTTCGTATAAAAGTTCCTCATAGCATTTTCCATTTTACTGACAGCGCAGATAATCATAAGACCTAAAATAAAACCTAATAATAAAACCTTATGAGAGTTGAAGTCTTATCGCTGGCTCAGTGGCTCAAACTTTCACGGCTCATCTCTGAAGAGCAACAACTCGTTATTTGAAGCCTTGTGCCAAAGATGAGAAAAGAACGTAATTATGCAGCAGGACTTGTGCCTTGTATAGGAGCATACGCTGAGTCGGCTGTAAATACTGTGTTGCATTGCAATGTTGATGACCCAATTTTTTTTCTTAAATGTTAGAACAGCTTTTTCCTAGAGGTCTATCATTCGAAGTGTCGATTTCTAGTATCGCAATGCTGTCAGAGATGGGAAGAATAGCCCTAAAGTCACAGAGCTTGTATCTTGGTGGGGGGTGGAACCAAATATTGATTAACCCAATATGGAGTTTGCCCTAAAAAGTTTTTCAGTTCAGAAATATGGCTGGACTTATTCTTATCCACTTTGTCACGAGAGCCATTGCAGATCGTGTCACGAACTACCATCTACATACATAAGCAGTGAACTAAGACCTTATTTAATCCTGCTGGTGCAGCGTCGAACGATTCGTCGGATGATGAATTGTTTGAGGATGCACTAGCATTGAGAAGATAGAGGGAACATCGATGGTTGTTTAGTCGGCATGCCGCTAGTTGCTACTGTCTCATTAGCATTAGTAGCTGGCGGAGAGCCCGACATACCCCTCCAACTCTCCCTGAGATGGAGGAGATGCGTAAAGCATTTTTCCATTAAAAAAGGCCTTATTTAATCCTAAGAGAACCATAAATCCACGTCAGTTTATTTAAAAACATATTGATAACCCTTGTTTTGAATAAATGCTTTCGCACATAATTTCTAATCGCTTTTGTTTCGTGTAATATTTTATTTAGTTCACTGTTTTGGTCAACCGAAGTTAGCAGTAGTCTATAGAATCCCTTGTTCTTTGTGTTTATCTGTTCATTATTTTAATATGGAGTGGCAGGAGCGGTGCGGGGGTCTAAGTCTACGGTGAATTGGCCCGGTTACAAGTTGGCTGCCGCCGGCCAGGCTTGTATCGATCCAGCGTCGTGCTCGGCGCGCGCGGCCTATCCAAACCCCGATACTAGTACCCGAACAACACCCTCTCATTACCCACCCTGTTAAATTGTGAATACCGGTCACATGATAAAGTACCTATTATTTCGGTGATTCTAGGACGCTCTTCTACTAAACTATAAATTGCTTTAAAAATACTTTTTGCCTACTTTTTTAACACACATATCGATTTTAGGTAGCAACTACATAGATATTTTTGCAATCAATCATCTCCACAGCGTAACGCCTAACTTAGTAAGTCTTTTGTTGCGTGTTGCATAGCAAAGCTCATTGTTTTGGAATGCCTTATCGAGCATCGTAATGTTTCTTTGTGACTTACTAATATCACAGAAGAAACAAGGTAGTTCATAGTAAGTTATTAAGTATTGGTCGACTTTCAATATTTACGGTTCCTTTCTCCTTAAACTGTTATGAATACACAGGAAAATTGTCGTGTAGTTAGGCAGGCATATACCCGCGAGAATGAGATACAATATTGGCCTAGTTGCGCATGTTGCGTAAACGACCGTAGACTTGAACTCATTCTTTCGACTTCTGACATACCTACCTACTTTAGGTGAAAATGACTTATCGTCGATAATCAACACTGCAATATTATCGACCAGCGGATGGTATCGCAACCTGGGTAGGTAGGTATTTCATTTCGCAATGAAAGGTAGAGTAGGGACTTTCTGTAAAATGTACATGAACATACAAAATCCCAAGACCTTAATTTATCTGCCTGTCCTATCGTCATCGACACTTATAATGCTTTGTACTTAAAAGCAAAATAATTATATTGTTATGTATCGCAGTTGGTTGCACGCAGCACGGTAGGCTGAGGTTGATCGTGGTGTCGTGAACACATGTTATGCAAGCAAGAGACATCGGCGTCACGAAACCTTTTGGCTACACGTCGGTAGAGGTTGCAACGCCGATCACCGTAGCTTTCTCTCCCCGATTCAAAAGTTATGTTCGTACCTAGCTTAATTGTTTTTTAACTTTAACAAAAGGGTTTAAACTACTTAGGTATTCGTAGGAATCAAAGCGAAACCATCAAAGTTAAAATATTTTTTATATTATGTATGTATTATATTAGGTATGTATTATATCAATTTTTATGTAACTTTTATCACAAAACTGACATGATAATATTTTTCTACGAATACTACCTAGGTATATTGTAAAGTCTTAATTAGGTCAGTCAAGGCACGTGCGATGATGGTTGTCTCACTCTTTAAATAAAAATGCTAAGCTATGCTATGTGTGTGATTCAAATAAACTGTCGAAATGTAATGTAATGTGAATGTAGTGAGTGGGCAAAGCACAATAATACCTACTGCAAACATATTGCTTTCACGGAACAAAACTACAATTACTTACAATGTTTTCGTGCGTAGTTTTCCGTTTTAATTTTAAGATAATTTTTCGTTAATAACAAATGTATAATAGCGCATCGTACATTAATTTGAGAGAAAAAGATTGATGACAAAATTGAGGGACCGCTGCCGCACCACCCCTCTCCCGCCACGCATCGTTTTATTTAATTTTTGCCTTGTTTCTCCCTGACGACGACGTGCCATGCCCCAGATAGAAATAGACGTTTGTAACGTACCTAACTTTTATCTACTACATTACTAGCGGCCCGTCCCCGGTCCCGGCATCGCTATAAATGTAAAAAAAAAAAACTTTTTTTTAATAATTTTGCCGAAATAGGTACATAACTGAAAATCAAAAATAATACATAATCCTTTTTTATTTAACCTTAATAACTAAGTTCTAAAACTAATGCAATACTTTTTTCAGCGGTTGTTAAGTGCGGTCATACTTACCTATCTACATAAAAAAAAAACACTGGCGTGCATATAAATCAGGCTACCCTTAATTTTTTTTTCATTTTTTGTCATATCATACAATCATTCATCATACACGAGAACAAAAAAATTCATTATATCTTTTAGGCAAGCTATGTGTTTTATGAGTGTTTAGTAGGGATCAAACCTAATCTCGCAACTAAAAAAAATTGGCTCCCACTCCCACTTCATCTAAGCTTGTAATGATAGATGATAGGTACCTGCATTAGGTATATGACACAAATGCGTCTTGTGAGAGTCTAGCTACCTAGGTATTTGTTTTATTTGGAGGGGATATTATTAAGGGTTCTGTCTGTAGAGGGGTCGTTAGACCGGTAGGGCTCCAGAGTAGTTGCGCGAGGGTGCGCTGCCGTCGTCGGCCGTCTTAGTAGTCCGGTCGTTGACTCCCTCTGGGGTGCACTCTGCGCTAGCTTACAGTAGGTACAGATTGATTTCGTTACAGTGCTGACAATAGGAGTAGGTACCTAAATAGGTAGTTATCAGGAGTGTGTTATTTTTGTATACCTGCAATGTAATATACGTACCTTTGTCCTTATACGTACCTAAGTTAACTTAGTTTACCTAATACCTACCCGTTGGTTGACAACGCCTACTTGATATTTTAAAGCTATGCTAGGTATGTAGGTATGCAATTTTTACAAGCTACCTTAGATAATAGCCTTCAAATAAACGAATAGCGCGTGCTTTCCGAATAGTTTTTTGCAGTAAGTTGTGCATAATAGGTAAGCACTTAAAATTTCTGTTGGTTTGTTGACGTTGTTGTTAGGTAGGTACCTAGTTCGTTTATATTTGTTACGTCGTTAATCTTTCGTAATAATTCAAATAAACAGAACAACATTACATTTAAATACCTATTCCGCATAAAAACGTGTCGTTCTGACTTGTAAGATTTGGGCAGTTAACTCTCAAAAGTTGCTAAGCGGATGGAGGTGAGCTGGTTTCGCACGTGGTAAATGCAGTTTTTTCGGGTTGCTGACCTACGGCCTTGGGGCGCAGCCCCTTGACTGAATCTGGTAAAAACACACCAAATCATACTTCAACTTCGTCCGATTAAAGTTTGATATCCCGAATCGTCGCTTCACGCACGATCACGGTTCTTAAAAACTGTATTAAGTATAGACCTACGTAAAATTAAATGATTTAGTGTGGCACTCTGCATCATGACGCCAAACACTCCCGATGCGTACCTAAAAATGCTGACTTACCTACATCTTTTTTCTACGATTTGCTTACAGTACAAACAGATGGCCCACCTGATTTCATGAGGTAAGTAACAAACAAAACAACCTACCTATACCTACTTATACAACAAAGCATTGCCTTGCATGTTGCGCACGTTAGGAACGCGCTACACGCACATAAGGCAGGTTGTAGGTAGGTATGTATGATATAGAAATTAATTGTTTTGTGCTGATGGTGAATCATCTTAATACAACTCATATACATATTTTACAATAGGTATACTTATCAGAATACAGGTCATAAATAAGACATCGATTTAGGTAAAATTCAATTTTTTTTGTACGTCTACGGTTTATTCGAATCACGGGTTTTTTTTTATTTATACAATTAGGTTTTTAGGTCGTTTCGGATAACACCTACGAGTTTGACGTCGATTTACTTAGAATATTATAATATGTAGGTATGTTTTTATAGCGTAATTCTGCATCCGAATAAACCAAACAGAGCATTAACATTTAAATTTTTCATTTAAATTTTCCCCGCTCACAAACATATTTCAAGGCCCATGACAATGGCTTTGGGGTTGAATTCACTGTCATATTTCTTCACATAAACTCATACCTGGAATGTCTCCTTTTGTCAGCACAAAATGTTGACAGACTACCTACCTACCTATTAAAATTTTGTTCGAAGCTCGCCTCCATTGTTAATTTATAAACTAAGTAAAATAATAAAAAAACATGTGTAGGAAATATTATACCTAGGTAAATTTGCCGTTCCTCATAGGGATAATGAATTACTAATTATTAGAGGCTAGAGAGAGATTTTTCACGAGGTAAAGAAAATACTAATACGATTTAAGTGAAATGATGAATGAATTTATTCTCACTACCAACTTGATTGATAAACGTCCACCTACGAATGAAAAAGTTTATTCATGCGAGCTTATATATATTTTTTTATACCTACATACACCACTGTTTTGTACCTAGGTAGTTATAAAAAAATTAAGGGCTGTTTCAGCAGTGGCTACTGATGATAGTAGCGCCGTAAGAACTTTTAAATCTCAATGTACCTACCACCAAGTTATCGAGGTTTGCTTTTAGCCAAAAACGCAACAAATGTTACAACAATTGTTCCCAAAATACCTACCTGCTCCACAAGTAAACCTCGTACCTACCTACGCATTGCGTGTGAGATTGAAGTAGTTTTAGGAGTACCTAGTAGAGCTCTTTGTGAAGGTCTCGTCCGGGGAAGTACTAACCACGGGTTTTTCTGCCGCCAAGCAGCCTTGTTTTTTTTCGGTTTAGGCACATGAGGCTTAACATCTGTATGGACGCAGGGCAGTGCATCGTAGGGCACGTTCCTATCGTGCGTGACTAACGAGGAAATGCTTTGTATATGTATAGGTGACGCCACTTAACATCAGGTGGGCCATCTGCTTGTTTCATCAGCAAGTAGTATAAAAACAAATACTTTTTAGTACTGTGCCCATAAAATTGGTCCCGTTTTTGACTAAAACTAAAAAAAAATTCCCGAAAAGTAAAAAAAAATGTTATGATCGTGCTACAACCATCAGTAGCCTCTGCTGAAACCGCCCTTTTGGTAGTTACAAAATAGTGGTGTACCTATAACGGGACGAAGGTTAGTTTCATTCAAATACCCATGTTCACTTGACGCTGAGAAAAAAACCTACCTACTACCTGTATTAGCAAAAGGTTTTGCCCAACCAGCGTTACTATACACTTAAATAAAAATTATTTACCTGTGGCGAGTGCATCTGGTCAACGTCTCGAGTTTTATTTTTCGTCGTCCTACAGTGCGCTCGAGATGCGATTCAATCGTAGGTAGGTAAGACAGGTTATTTTGAACAGGTTGGGTTCTGTTCTTGTTACTGGGCAAATCTGACTGATCGCTATGGCTTTGGCTGTGTATGGCTCTATGAATAATGAAATTGTAAATCACACAAAAATACTTTTAATAAATGGGTGAGATTTTTTTACTGTTTAATTAGAACCGTCTCTGTTTTAGGAACAACTAAA
Organism: Plemyria rubiginata; assembly: GCA_963576535.1. Taxonomy (NCBI): domain Eukaryota; kingdom Metazoa; phylum Arthropoda; class Insecta; order Lepidoptera; family Geometridae; genus Plemyria; species Plemyria rubiginata. The sequence continues at coordinate 5,295,422 of OY754908.1, read as the reverse complement.
TAACGCCTTGATATCAATATATCTTTCTCAAAATGTATGTATGTACCTACCTTTAGCAAAATTACAATTTCTCAAAATAGATAAATACCTACCTACACGAGAATTTTGTATTGCAATCCAATGTATAAGTATGTACCACAAATCTACACTAATATTATAAAGAGGAAAACTTTGTATTTTTGTCTGTTACCTACCAATAGGCTCAAAAACTACTGGTCCGATTTCAAAAATTCTTTCATTATAATATGAAAGCTACATTATCCCTGAGTTGCATAGGCTACATTGATTCCTGGAAAAAATTAGGGATCCCTACTAAAACATCAATAATGTAACCCAAGGTATAAAATATCTTTTATCGCATGCGCTGCGGAAACTATAGACGATAGAACAAAAAAATGTACAATATTAGAGAACACATCATTATCTACAAATAAGTCATCGATAGCATATGTCTAACTGTTGTAGTTATGTTACTACAACTACTTTTCTACATTTTAAATGTTGATAAAAATGCCGACCAAAAATAGGCCACGTTATCTATACCTTTATATTAAATCCTTATCCAAATAAATCATTTTGTATTCAAGGCTGTTTCAATACCTTTAAATTACTTCTTGATTTTTTTAAATCGGCCAATCCATTCTAAAGTTTTTTTTAGCCTATTTCGTCCCACTGCTGGGCATAGGCCTCCCCAAGGACTTCCATTTTTCCCTATCCTGAGCTTCCACCATCGACATTTAAAGGTCTAGGTCGTCCCGCCAGCGCTTTCTAGGCCGACCACGAGGTCGCCGTCCGTCAGGCACCCATGGTGTGATGGTCTTTGCCCACCTGTCAATATTACGAATATAAAAACATTAATTCGCTTTAATACGCTAACTTGCGGGAAACGGGACGCATTTTCACGGGCAGGGGCACCAAAACGCGTCACAAGTACGTGCAAATCTGTGTAAGTCTTAAGTTTATCCTAAAATGTTGAAAAATATTATATCAACCCATGCGAAGCTGGGACAAGCTACTAGTCAGTAGGTAAATATTTATGGTAGGTTACGGTAGTATTGCGGTAGATGTGTGTGGTAGTTTTATGGCAACATTATCTTTGACAGCTAGCCAGCTGTGTGCCTGTGCATTCGTTCTGTCTGAAATGAAATAAAAAATCGTGTCATCCATTTTATTATATTATAAAATCGTGTTGTGTTGCTTCCATGGTTGAAAATCGGTGGTTCCTGCATTGATAAATTTGTTTCATTTTACTTCGTGTTTGGTGTACACTAGCGGTTGGTAGATTTATTGAAATGTTTATGTAACGCAGCATTGTTCGATCGCTAACCGAGCTCATCTTTGTTCTAGATATCATCGCAGTGTGTCATTGTCGTCGTGTGCGTATCGCGAAACGGCAGTGTAGTGAAGGTACTGGTTATTGTGATGTGTGTATTGTGAGGTGAGGTGGTGGATGCGGAGACAGCGTCACAACGCTCGCCCTGGCATGGTGCCGGGCAGGTAGCGCGCGCGGGCGGCCTGCGCAGGCCCCACACCAGCAGCCGCGTGTGTTCCCAGCGTCGTCTATGGCAGAGCAACACATCACACCGTCGTCACACTCTGCACTTACGAGAGAGTCCAGCGGGTAAGCTTTCTCTGAACAATTTCTTGGCAATCTCACATCATCTTGCAATAGGATTTCTGAATAAAAATTGCATACCTACATACATAAAATCCACGCCTATTTCCCATTGAGGTAGGTAGAGACCAGGATTTCCACTTGCTATGATCCTGACGATATCTCTTATGATTCAAACAAAAAAAAATTGCATTATTTATTAATAAAAGTTACATATTATACCTGAAGGGATTTTTACTCCATTAGTTACTGTATAACATAAATTGGTTGGCTGTGACAGATCTTATTTAATTAAACGCTAAAAAGACATTATGGTTACGGCAAATACTAGACTAATTCCATGAGCTGATTGAAATGTGTTATCAATCTAGATATCTGATTTAGGCCAATTTAGATTTACCTAATAACAAACAAAGAGTTAAATGTAAGCCATGGATAATGGATGTATAGCAGTCTCCTTGTAGATTTGTCATTGTATTAGGTGTTGCATTAGCTTTTTTATTAGTTTTCATAATAAAATAAGTAGCTATTATTGTTTAGCCACTACCTAGACTATTATGGTGTCTTGCCTTTGGCTTCAATTACACTGTGACAAGTTTACTAAAAAGGTATGTGGAGTGTCAAAAACACACCATCAATTTTAATGAAATTAAAGCATTGCTCTAACTTAGCATTTTTACTGCTTGTAAATATAATTGGAGCCTCTTTTAGGTGCACTTAAAAACCTTTAAAGCATTGACAACACCTAATTTTCCTCTCGCTCATACGAGTTGACATTTTGAAAGATCACTAATCTCAATTTCGCAAAATCGCAAAGAACCATTTTACTATACCATACCATACCAAACTGTGTGCAATTCGATTGCACACAGTTTGGTATACATTTCATTTTGATTGATGCAAGTTTTCCTATTCAAAAGTTTGCTTATATACAAGAACTAGAAAAGCAAACTTTTAGGTAGGAAAACTTAAATTAATCAAAATATTTTTTTACCAAACTGTGTGCAATGTATTTGCACACAAAGTGGTTGTTTGAGATCTTTTAAAATGTCGAATCGTGCGAGCGAGAGGTACCTACATTAGTTGTTGTCTATGCCTTAATCATACTGTTTCAACCAGAAGAAGAAAAATAGGTACCTTCCAGTTGGTAACAAATAGCAATACTTTTACTTAAGGGTCCGGTGACAGCGGCTCGCAATTTCGAGGTGCGATTGGCTATTATTTCATTTTATTTCATTTCAGGGAGGTTGTTTGAAAGAATAACTCTAAAGAAACACGCATAAATACTGTTCGAACACAAATAATACAATAATATAAGCGAAATGTGCTTGAGTCAGAAATCATTTTGGTATTAGGTAAAAGTAAGACCAAACATACTAATACCAAAATGATTTCTGATTCGGGCATGTTTCCCTTATATTATTGTATTAGTTGTGTTCGAACAGTATTTATGCGTGTTTCTTTAGAGTTATTCTTTCAAACAACCTCCCCGAAATGAAATAAAATGAAATAATAGCCAATCGCACCTCGAAATTGCGAGCCGCTGTCACCGGAGCCTTAATACTGGTTATCCTGTGACAGATTACTCCATAGTGGTTTTAGTTTGTTATTTTATTATTTGAAGAACTTGTATTAACAAGCAAGTAAATTACTTATTTGTATATTAAGTACTTAAGTACAATTTCTTAGATCTGGTAGATTATATTAGAAATAAAGATCAATTTAAGAAAATAAGGACAAATGAGGGACTGTGTTGACCATACAATTTAAAATGTTCAATTCATTTGTGTATCTATTATCAATATACTTAACTAGTAGCGCCCTGCGGTTTCACCCGCGTAGTTTTAAATCCCCGTATTCCCATGGGATAAAAAGTAGCCTATGTGTTATTCCAGACCATAATCTACCTCGGCCAAGTTTCATCCAGATCCGTTCAGCCATTCCGGCGTGAAAGAGTAACAAACATCCATCCATCCATACTTACAAACTTTCGTGTTTATAATATTAGTAGGATTTGTTAATATCATTGCTAAAGTTCAACTTGAATGTGTACAACCTGTAACACCCATTACATGAAATGACCCACAAGCTGCCAATGAATAAATGGTTCCAATTCATCAAATCATTATTGACATTGGGATGTGGCCTCGATAGAGTTGTCATAAATTGAAGTTCTATTATGTATTTATAAAGTATATTTAAGTTGATTACAATTAAGGGTCTATATGACGACAGATGCCTTCGTAAGATTGGCTGTATTTTTTTACATACTGAAGCATTCACTTTGTATTTAATATATGTTATAGTTTATGAGTAATGCTAGTGACTATATGAAACGAAAACACGATTCCGTAAAATTCTCTCGATATAAATAAATTCCAAAGTTTTCTAAAAATGTCGTCAAAATCGCCACCAACCCAAATTTCAACAAGCATGAACTCAATAAATACTTTAAACTGAAGTATGAAATTTTTCATACAGACTCCTAAGACTGTAATAAAGTGCAAATATTAGAAGGTTTTTTGGAAATAATCACTATTTTCACCGTAAGAAGCATTTATTGTTTTTTTTAATCATCTTGTGTAGAATGAAGTCCTTATTATAGTGTTTCTCTCAAATTTGATTGAAAACCGTCGATTTTTTGATGAGCTATCCCGTTCATCATGCTAAAGATCCTCATCAGATCTTCACCAAATTTTTATGAGACCAACTTATAGTTACTACCTTTCAAATCAAAGAACAATCGAAATCGGACCTCATTTGGTGGAGATATTCAGTATATGAAATAGCCTCCTTTTTTGCCCCTTTTTGGGGGAAGTACCCCTCCAATCAAAAATCCCCGACGACAAAAAAATCTAATAAGTCATATAACCTGTGTGCCAAGTTTCGTCCAGATCGGTTGAAAAATGCGACCTGTAGAGGAGAACAGACAGACAGACAGACATCCGGACAAACGCATTTTTGGCCAATGTGGAAACTGCGACGCTTCGATCGCTTCGCTCGCTCGGTCAATAACAGTCACCTGAACATTATAACTTTTTGGTAAGTAGGGTCGGTATGGTAAAACATACATAATTGACCGAGCGAGCGAAGCGAGCGAATCGTCTCTCTTTTTTTTTTTTTTTTTTTTATTATTAAAGGAGATCCGATTTCGATTGTTCTTTTTTTATTTGAAAGGTAGTAACTATAAGTTGGTCTCATAAAAGTTTGGTGAAGATCTGATGAGTATCTTTAGCATGATGAACGGGATAGCTCATCAAAAAATCGACGGGTTTCAATCAAATTTGAGAGAAACACTAAGGACCTCATTCTACACAAGATGATTAAAAAAAACAATAAAAATCAATAAAATCAAAAGAATCAAAAATCGGAAAAATTATATCTACCTACCGCTAAGCCAGTGAATTGCTCACTTTTAGTGTGCTCGCGAGGTCTACCAGCTCACAGAGCCACTAGTTTAGGTAGATACAACTGATAGTAGAGTAGATACTGAGCAATTACCAACTGAGCTGTGAGGCCATAGGTATTATATTAAATACATTATTAGATTTGACAACTTTTTTGTGTGACTGTGCAGCTAATGGCTGCTCCACCCTAACTTTGACCTCCCGTGATCCCAAGCATTCATTGTGCGAGCGCGATAGAAATGTGCGAGCGGGTTAGAAAATAATGTGGCGTGGAAAAGAGGGGGCCAAACTTGAATTTGAGCTGAGGTACTGTAGACTCTTAAGAAAACTATAAAGTCTAACAATAAAAAAAACTATTGGTTACTTTTGAGCAAAATTAATAATAATAATAAAAATAATAATTAAATAACTCTAAAATGCATAATGCTGCAGTTGTGCTTAAAATTATCTAAGTTTCATTAGCTATCGATGCTGGATAACAAGCTAGGGTATTATCAGAATTTGCACATGCACTGGTCATGCTCCCTATCTATAGGCATTTTTGAGAAAATGAACTGCGCAGATGATACCTTGCCCAGTACGTCTATTCCGAATTTTATAACGAGCTACTCCCACAAACCGATCGAGAGGACCACCGATGTTTTTTCGAACCGCACCGTTCGAAATGTGCCACCCCCCAATGCACAGCTCGTGATTTGTATGGAGACGCGAGAGTACTCAGCGAGCCCCGATAGGGGCGCTTATCTTTCTACATACAAGCACGTTGTAAGAATTCGGAATAGACGTACCTACTGTTCAATACTCGGTGTGTGAACCCCTAAAGTTTTTAATTGATTTACTATGTACTGCGCTATTTCCTTGAGTGATATGTGTAAAATCCAGATTCCGGCCCCCCTTCCTCATGCGTGCGTGCTTCCTTGCTTCGGTCACAAACCTCAGTAGAAACTTGTGTTTCGCCTTGATGTACTCATAAAATAGGTTGTCAATTATTATCAAGATATGATATTTGATGACTTCGTCCCTGACATCACATACAATTTGGTCTCGTATTCATTTTGGTCTCAAAGAAATTGCAATTTTAGACAATGTGGCTAAAATGACCTTTTTTATCTGTGACTCCGCCGCTAAGCCAGGAGTTCTTGAAGGCTCTTGGAGTGTTTTATAGTAAGATGGATTGGAATGGTCAATATGGCAATGGCATGGTCAATCATTATTATTCAGGCTTGCATACAAACCTCTTGGAGATATTACTTATGAATAATGCATGCTATGTTCTATAAATACCCAGATGTTATTGCATTGTTATAATAGTGAGTTTTCCTTTGACAGTGAAAACCCACGAATACACGTATCAAACCAAAATAGATAAATAGGTCTCCATAACTGCAGGTGGGATGAGAGGCTAGCAAATTGGCAGTGTGCAATCAATTTAGTCCAATTTGTGAGCAATTTGTACTAACTGTATTGACAAGCTGTGCTAGCAGGGGTATGAAGTATTGAGTTGATAATATTAAATCATGAATGAAATTACCAACACATAACAATTTTTTTTTCTATTTTCATATTTTAGGGTTCGGGAATCGCAACATTGCAAGAAACATTTCCTTTGTGTTTTAGGTCTTCTCCTAGCAGGGTGGTGGGCGGTCGGTCGTTGCGTCAATCGAGCCAAAGCCGACGAAGCAGACGCAACGCCACGTCGCCCTTACCGCGCTCCACCAGCCGGCACGCGAGCCGTCTGTCTGACCCCGAACCTCACACGCTACGCAGAAGCTCGCGCCTCATCAACTCGCTACCCCGCTCTGACTACTCTAATTCCGAGCGCTGGTCTTACGGCGCTGACGTATACGAGACACGCTGCGATACCACTCACCTAAAGGGCGGAGACGCCCACAAGTCCTCCGGCGGAAACAATAAACGGGGCCGAACCTCCTCGCATGATAGGAAGAAGCGCAAAACAACATCGAGCAAAAGCAAAGAGTGCGTAGCAAATTGCACACGCTCACGGACTGCTCTTAAAACCACTGAGAGTGTCAGTGAGGGTAATCCAACGACAAAACCACAAACAGTAGAAGAGACACCGGTTAACCAAACCGCTGCAACTACTTCAGTACAACAGAATCTGCCTGAAGGTGGTCTGTTGCCGTTAGACGAGAGAGACTACGCTTACTCGCCGTACAGCTCGTCCACTGTCACAGAGTTACTAGAATCTGACTACTCTGTGTACAGTCCGACTGCTAGCAGGAGAAAAGGGAAGAAGAGGAAACGATCGGAACATCGCTCCTTATCGAATAGAAAGAGTAGCAGCTCGTTGAACTTAGAAGACAGCAAAAAGAAACTAAAAAAACCGCATTCCAAAAAAGGATCATCTGACGCAAGAGACGTAAGCAACAGCAGAACTTATAAAGAGGTGGCTGAAGTTAATCTAGCAACTTGCACATACTCTCTGCGGAACAGACAGCGAGATTTTGGACCGTCTACCTCTACTGTTACTAGCTCAGGTAAAATATTAACTTTTTGCACAAATTTAATTATATGTACTGTACACACCTTCATCCTACTATACTAATAGGAAACTTGGTGCGAATGGAAATTAAATTCTATTTTGGGAGCACTTAGCTGATTGGCATTGGTTGTCGTGTTTCTATGCAGAAATAGTTCTAGTAAGGCTGCTTCTGGACTATTTTGAGATGTAGAGCACATAATGATACAAGAGTCGGCACAATGCTTATCTGAATCGTTATCACGCGTATCAAACGCACTCATTCATCGCAGATAATTTTGTATAGGATAACAAATAGCCATAGTAAATGATTGTTGGTTGCAGCAAACCCGTCGACTAGTGACGAGAGCCATCCTGCACCGGAACGCAAGAGTGCATCGGACAGCCTTGCGAGCGCCACACCGCCGCCCTATTCGGATACCCAAGGTAATTAAACAATTACCGCTTACAAACAACTCTATATTGAATAATTAAATGGGTAGTTACCAAACAATGTGCGGAAAACTGTTTCACATTAATTATTTTATTCGTTCACAGAAGCCAGTCAATCAAAATCGAATAGTGCTGCAAGTAAACTATTGATAGTTCCTCGCGATCTACCTTATTTACGCCAGACTAACGCAAGGAGGGTATGTATTACTACCAAACTACCAATCTTCTCAAAATATAAATTCGATAATAACATACTAATTAGGTAAGTATATTGTTGAAAATGATAAGCAGGAGCATAGTTGGTAGTGTATCATACGTTTTGTATTACTGTCATGCGTTTGCAAACTTAAAAACATAATCGCATTGTTTTGGTGGAGTCATCGCTATCTGCGTTGTTCCGCGCAGTGTCGAAAGTGTCGTGTCACCGGCCAGACTGATACCTTGAAGTGTATTTACCGAGTGCTCATGTATTTAAATGCGTACTCGTGTGTCGTGTTGTCTTGTGAATATGGACTGTGCGTTCTGTTGTTTATGATTGTCGCGTTTTGTGTGCAGAGCATCGCAGCTGCGACGGGTGCGACTCTGGGAGCGTGCTTGACGAGGGGAGCCGGCTCTTCTCAGCGCCAGAGGCAGGATACTTCTTCTAAAAGACAGGTACATTTTTTTTCATTTATGTGTACTGAAGTGAAAACTTCCAATATAGGAGTGCTACTGAATCATAAAACATATTATGTGCAAAACTATATTTGCAAACATTTATTTATTAGTAGATTGCCAAGGCTATGTACGGGTTGAATATGTCGCTATCAAAATGAAGCTAAAGTATTACAAAAAATGATTTGGCAAATTGTGACAGCATTTGACAAAGTCGTTTTTGAAGGTAAACTGCTTATTTGTGTGTTTAGTACATATGTACATATAAAAAAAGATTATGTCCAGCTCCAGAATGCATGCTATCTCAATACCGAATTTAATCTCGATCGGCTTAAGGGCCCGGCGACCGCGGGTCGCAGTTTCGAGGTGCGATTGGCTATTATTTCATTTTATTTCATTTCGGGGAGGTTGTTTTTGAAAGAATAACTATCCAGTGACACGCATAAATACTGTTCGAACACAAATAACACAATAATATAAGGGAAACATGCCCGAATCAGAAATCATTTTGGTATTAGTATGTTTGGCGTTACGTTTACCTAATACCAAAATGATTTCTGACTCAAGCACATTTCCCTTAAATTATTGTATTATTTGTATTCGAACAGTATTTGGGTGAATCAACTTTTAAGACACTCCTTTGACAACATTATGAACAACTAAAAATAAAAAAAAAATCATCGAAATATTATGAAAATATACTGTTAACATTTGCACAAGTTTACTATTTTTAGGTTTTGCAGTGGGGCACGACATCTAAGCTAATATTAACGAGTTTTTTTAGAAAAAGTGACGAGGGTGCCTCATAAATATCCATTGCAACGCTGTAGAGCGACAATAAACCTACGCGCACCAGCTGAGAACTTAATTTAGGCTGGGGGGGCGGTAAAGCTAGGTAGAGATTTTTTGATCATACCAACTAAATATTAGACAATAATCGCCTTAGATGACACCAAGGTAGGCGTCATCTCTTGATAACGGTCATGATTTTTTATCGGTAACTCTGTAGAACTGATGTTTTGATCAAAGTTTGGGACAAAAGTTTGGATGCACGAAAAATATAAAATATTTGTCAAACTTTTATAAATGTTAACTTTAAACGTAAGTTTATCTTTTTCTGAATCATAATATTGGGTAAAAAGGCTGTGCATTCATACCTTTTTTTTAAGATACGTCCTAAATTGTATCGTCATCTAGGCCTGGGGACACATGTTTTTTGTATGGATAGTGCTTATGTTCTGCTGAGTTACCATAATAAAGTCAAAAATTTTCCTATTAACTATAAAATACTATGAAACTAACATGTTAGGAAAGGATCTAAGTTTACGTTAACATCAAAACAAACATATTTTATAAGGAAATTAGGATTTTTATGCTCTTTGCATGACAGGGACACAAAAGGAGTGCCTTAAAAGTTGATTCACCCATTTATGTGTGTCACTGGATAGTTATTCTTTCAAACAACCTCCCCGAAATGAAATAAAATGAAATAATAGCCAATCGCACCTCAAAACTGCGAGCCGCTGTCGCCGGGCCCTTAACATTTTTTGGGTTTATATTTGGTGTAATATGGCGTCTACCAAGCAGCGCTCGGAGTTCACTCATCCGTATACAGGGCACTGATCTTGATTAAAAGTCTATTGGAGGTCAGTGGTATATGGCCTTTAGCTTAGTTTTGGCTGACTTGGAATAAAAAGTAGGTAAGTACAGTAGAAAGATAGTTGGGTTCTCAGTCCTAGTGTATACTCATGAAAGTGTAAACCTTACGTCCTCTGTTCGACCCGCTCACAGAGGTCGTGTAAGATCGTGCGGGACAATGGGGGGCTGAACATAAGGCCCGTTACGCACTAGCGGTTAACCGCCTAGGGCGGTTCGTTTGAGCGGTCCAACACCTTTGAAACTTTGTGGCGGTTAAGTGCGTACAATCACAAGCAGGTGCATGCATATAAATGAAAAAGCGGCTAGCCGCGCGGTTAGCCGCCCCGCAGTTAACCGCTAGTGTGTAACAGGCCTTAGGTAGACCGTTCGAGGGTTTTATAATTGTGTGATTACAGTGATTAATAAAATCCGCTCTTGTATCCGCTATTGACAGCCATCACAGCTCAGTTGATTTTGTAGTAGCTCTGCCTTCCGCGCTGTAGTCCGTGGAAACGATCACGACTGAGACCAAAATTTCTGACGAACATGTTTGTTTTCTATCTGGGTGTTATTGATTGAGTGAGCGAAGCGAACGAAAATCTTACAATCAACTTGGGCGATTTGGCATTTTATGTGTGTTGGCATTTCATGTTTGTATGTTTGTCCGACGATAACTTGAGAACCGTTTATCCTATCTGCATGAAATTTGGTAAGTCGATAGCTTGTACTTGAGAAATTTACTGGTAAGTATAAGAGTCGAATCGGATGAGGGGTTATTAAATTATGGTGGTTTTTAAGGGGGCAAAAATTAAAAAAGTTAAGCAAAAAATAAAATTACATGTCATATGAAAGGGCTTGGTTTGGGCATTCCAAAACCCTTTTTATTTTTTTTTTAGGATGCCCGGTTTTTGAGATACAACAAAAAAGTTAAATTACAAAAACCAATGACCCAAGAGCTCCCATTTCTAAGAATTTCGTTGGCCTCAAGGTTTTTCTACTGGTCGGTAATTTCTTTGTTTTTTCAATGATTTTTTTAAACAGATTAAGAAGGTACTTGGTTCTCATTAAATGGTGCTGTTCTGATGATGGAGCCAAGGTCTGTTTAACGGAACTCTTCAATAAATAGGCCAATTCAGTTGAAACATGTTTACCATAGTAGGTGGCAGCCAGAGACAAATCCAAACACAATGTTTGGTTGGACTTGCCTCTGACTACCACATACTTATATTTTCGGAGCGTTCGCGTCGCGTCACGAAATCTCAGTTCGGGGCGAACTACTAGTAATATACGTTATACGTTACGGTTACGTACGGCAAGGTGACCCTTCCGTGGAAGTGTCACAGGGGTTCCGTGGTCTGTCCGAGAGTTAAATAAAACTTAAAGTCAGACATAAAGCCTTATTTTAGTGTTAAAATTCTATTAAATGTGTGAAAATATTTCATTCTCCGCATTAAACATTTCATTGTACTTCTTTGTTACAATAATTATTTTGCAATACTTACCTATAATAATAAAATTATTCGTCATTTATAATATTTTATTCTTTCTCCCGAGTCTAACCTGCATATTATTGTATTCAAACTACAAGGTCAAAACTGCCAGCTAGGGTTCTGCCAAAAAAAAGTATGATCAATTAAGGTTCCATGGCCAAATAAAATAGGGAACCCTGACGTACGGTATACGTTATACAAAAAAAGTATTAAATCAGGTGGTGATGTTGTGTGAAATGTCCGCTAATGTTGTTTCTTTATTGTCGTCAGGTATCGAACGAAGGCGCCGGTGGCAGCGCGGCGAGCGGACGACGGGCGCGAGCTCGCGATATGCCGCAGCCGCAGCCAGCATCCACGCGTAAAGATAAACGAGGTATAATAAACTAACCAGAAATAACTCTTATAGGAAAAAACCGACTTCAAATACAGTCATACTACTTTATCACAAAAACTACTCGTCAGATCTGACTCAAATTAACAAAACCACATGCCAAGCACCAGCTTGGCAGCACCAGAACCTCATCCTTTTTTGAAGTCGGTTAAAAGACAGAAACAGTTTTACGCCTTTGATCTCCAAGCACGGTAGATATCCCCTCAGATATCTTAGTACCAAGCCATAACTCCTGATTCTTTGAGGACGTCTAGGGTGGGTAGTCAGAGGCACGTCCTAATATAACAATTGGCATGTACTCACATTTTGCAGCAGTTGGTATTACATGTCACAGGTAGTAAACTAACCTTACTTATATATCTGCATGATTACCTGAATGCACTAGAGACTTAAAACAATGACGTTTTTTTTTAATTGCTAAATGATAAGTATAATAAATAAAAATAAAATAATAAGAGCACAAAAGCGCAATATATACAGTAGTTTATTTGTAGTGGTATCAACAAAAAAATATGAATACATTTTTACAGCCTGCTTGCAATTAAAATGCAGCTCGCCTGTACGTTTATAACCTAGTTGTATAAATCTTAATAGATATCGTTGCATTATTGTGCAGTGTAACTATACATTGTTTTCGTTTCGCAGGCAAAAGCAGTCTGGGTTCTTGTGCCAGCACTGGAGGTGCGTCCAGCCGGTCACACCCCCAGACCTTAACCACGGTAATTATGAAAAACAAACAGAAACAACCTCATGATTTTTGTCCTCGGACATGGAGAGATGCGTTTTTCTTGCAGTATAAGGCGTAATGAAAATGAAGTATTGGAAATAATTAAAAAAATCAACATGTGTGAGGCTCTTTTTTCTGGAATAGCGTTGGCTGTGTAATAACGCAATTGACCAATAATCCTCATCAATTATTGACCTCTAGCAAGTTATAAGATTTAAGATTGTTGTATAAATTGCTTGGTTGCTTGGTGCTTAAATTGCTTAAATGGGTTGGGCATGTAGAGAGGATAGATGAAAGGAGATTAATGAAACAGGTGCATCAGGCGATTGTGAATGGGACTGTTGGGAGGGGATGACCTCGGAGGACGTATCTGGATCAGATAGCAGACGTTCTAGAGAAAGGCCAGGTCAAGAGTACCCTAAACCGACGAGAATGTATGAGGAATATTATGAGAGTGAATGAAGCGAAAGAGGTATGTCAGGATCGTAGCAAGTGGAAATCCGTGGTCTCCGCCTACCCCTATGGGATACAGGCGTGATTTTATGTATGTATGTATAAATTGCTAAGAGTGGATGAAGGCATAACAACTTAGGTCCCCTAAGGAAGGATTTTTTTATAAGATTAACATTAAACAATGTGATATTTGGTTTCAGGGTGCGGTTGCATCCTCATCGTCGACCCCGCCTGTGTCCGCGTCAGCAGCTTCGATGCCAGACAGCGCTTCAAACGAGGCTAAGCCTAAGACCAAAGGTAATCATCACAATGGCCGTAAAAATCTATAATAAGATTCAAGAAAACATTAAAGTCCTACAAAACTAAAACACATTTGTAAACAACCTAAAGGATATACTATTACAAAAATCTTATTATACACTAGAAGAATACTTAAATGATCATGATGCATGTCTTTAGCGTTAAATAAATTTGGATAATTGTTCATATTGGTCCGCTTCTCTCTATTGCAACACCCTAATGGGGTACATTATGTATTGAATTAAAATTATTTAGTCATAAGTCCTGACAAAGTAAAATCTACATACATACATACATACATAAATACATACATAATAATGTAATAAATATAATGAATACTGAATACAACCTGCACCATAGATAAAAGAAAGATAAAAAGTTCATGACTTTTATCTGCTCTCATGTCATAAAATTCGAATTATAAACGTCAAAACGAATTCATATTGATATCTAAATATATATAACTCAAAGGTGACTGACTGACATAGTGATCTATCAACGTACAGCCCAAACCACTGGACTGATCGGGCTGAAATTTGGTAGATGTGGTAGATGTTATGACGTAGGCATCCGCTAAGAAAGGATTTTGATTAATTCTACCCCCAAGGGGATAAAATAGGGGATGAAAGTTTGTATGAAACTTTGAATTCCTTGCGCGAGCAAAGCCGCGGGTTCAGCTAGCAATACCGTAACCAAATTAAAAAATTTAATTTTGATACAGCTCCTCATACAAAGATAGTTGTATAAAATAACTTTTTTACCATAACGATACAGTTCTTTTTCTTTTTGGAAAAGGCAAGGGTCTTGAAACCGTACAGCCAAAGAGTTTGATAGTCTGTGGCGACGGGGCGGCGGCGCAGCGCGCGCATGCGCTGTTATACGGTTGGTTTAGCGCCAATTGTTTTCTATGTATAATAAAAAATATCTATCTATGTAAGTATATAATGTATTAAATATATCAGTTATCTAGTACCCATAACACAAGCTTTGAATAGCTTACTTTGGGGCTAGATAGTGCTGTGTGGATTGTCCAGCATTATTTATTTATTTATTTATTAATTGATACGTTTTGTTTCAGTCAACTGGATTTCTTACTAACTTTGGTATTTTATTTATTAGGTTCAACACTAATGTATGAGAGTAGATAAAGTAGTGTATGAAACTGCACATAACTAGGTATTAAAACTCTCGTGGGATACTATTAAAAACCTCGCCTACGGCTCGGTTTTTAAACACCCCCTCGAGTTTTAATACCCCATGCGATGGGGTACTACTCGAGTTTTAATAAAACATGCAATGCATGTTGCATTATGCAACAGTTTCATAAACTACTATTATCCCCAGGCACCGTATATTGTTAGAAGTCACCTACCTTTATTGGACCAGCGCACTCGTCTTAATGAGCTCTACAATAATCAAAAACCCATTTATTTCTAGCTATTCTAGTTTCGCCGATAAGGCACCTGCGGTTAACCGCTAGTCTTATTATTTTACATATTTTACATAATTGGCATAAATCAAAACTTAAATTGCGTTTTCCCACACTTAAATTTTGTCGTTTAGTGACTTCTAGCAATAAGCCGACGATATCTCCTGAGATCTCAGTACGGTTGTGTGTTTTTTCCGATTTGTTTAGTGTAGAAAGGATGAAGAAGAAAATTTTTTAAGATTATCTCCAATAGGGTTATAACATTTTTTTAAGGCAGTGATTGATCCGTTTTAGACATAAAAAAATACCTATTTGAATCTACCAATATATCTCATCGGAGAAACAGTTCTTTTATTTGGTAACGAATGTAACTAATTGAGAAACAAACTAATCAGCTAATTAGGTACACAGTAAATGATTACACACACAGTTAAACTGAGTCCGACTGTTGTCTAATGTCTAAACAAACACAAAATCGTATTTTTCTGATAGGTTTTAGTAGTTATCTTCTCAGTGAGAGTAAGAGCCATATTTGGTTAGTGTATCTCACGAGAAGGGTTCCTTATATTCATATCTATATACTGAATTAATTCATATTGAATTAAATAAAAAACTGCCAATTTTTTGCTTGCCCATTTTTTCCCTCCAAAACAGTTTCGTTTCATCGAGTGAGGTTTAAATTATCGGGGATGTTAACTCCATTTATCAATTTCATAAAAAGTGGCATTACATTTTGGCATTTTTGTATCGAGCTATGCCTTATCAGCGTCTCATTACGTAACGCTGGTAGTCAATAAACATCGTATTGTGCAGTATCGTTTCATAGCTGATAAGCAAGGCGCCCAATTTTTGATTGTGACGATAATATGCATTCAGATATATAGATATATATACATAGCGTTGGATGCTATATTATTTTGTGCTGGTGTATTTACATACACATAAACAACCGTCAATTATATAAATATCTTATTGTCTGTGGTTTAACACACAGTGCTCTATTTTTGAATTTAAAATCCATTTTGAGTCATTTTTATCAGCATCATTACTGCTAAATTAATGACAAAGTTCAAATAAGCAAGACAGACACAGATTAAATCACTTCGTAACGCAATGTGTGCTTCCCACATCCCATCCCCTCTGGATCAACAAGGATGTCTTATAAGTTCAAGGTTTAGTTTAGTCTCTTTAACTTTGAGTTGAAGTGACAATGGGCAGGTCATATAGCTCGAAGAACTGACAATCGCTGGGGAATAAAGGTTTTCGAATGGCGACCACGAACAGGAAAGCGAAGTGTGGAACGCCCTCCTACCCGATGGACTGACGATATTGCTAGCAATATCGTATAGGAGCGCGGGTAGTCGGTGGATGGAAAGGGCTCAGAATCGTTTTTCCTGGAAACGGAAAGGGGAGGCCTGTGTACGGCAGTGGACTTCTGTAGGCTGATGATGATAAACTTTGAAGGATTAGGAGACACGTTCACGTGTTTATACTTTAGTGCTCTCTTATTTTTCCGTTTACTATACTAATACCTAATTACACTCGCAGCGTCATCGTCATCGGAGGAATGCGCAAGCGGCGGCGCAGCGGCGGCCGGTGTGAGTGCGGCCAGCGTTATGAATGCGGCCGAGGAGTCTTCCTCGGAGGAGGGCGAAGTGGGCAGGCTCCAGGCGTTACTTGAAGCGCGCGGCTTGCCGCCGCATCTGCTCGGCGCACTGGGACCGCGGATGCAGCATTTACTGCATCGCACTGTCACCGCTAACTCAGGTAAAACTAGCTAACAAAACTAACAGGCTATAGGTACTATCACAAATTCAGGCAGGACAGAGTAGCTTTTATTGCAATATAAAAAGGAGTGCAGTGCAATACAAGGTGTTAAATAAGTAGTACATAAGAACAAAGACTGTATATTTAGACCAAGCACTGGAATACTTTGACGTGTGCAAAAATTTAATATATCGTTTTTAAAATTCCCATAATAAAAGTAAAAATATTATCATCATCATCATCATCATTTCAGTCTGTTTGCACCCACTGTTGAGTACAGGCCTCCTCTTTAGTACGCCACTCTTTCCGGTCCCTTGCGAGTCTCATCCATCCATTTCCAGCACTTGCTACAATGTCATTTGACCAACGGGCGGGTGGTCTGCCTCTAGGTTTTTGGGCATCCCTTGGCCACCATTCTGTTGTTGCCTTCGTCCATCTCCCGTCGTCCCTTCTTGCCAAGTGTCCTGCCCACCTCCACTTCAGTTTCGCGATTCGCGTACCCACATCCTCGACTTTTGTGCGGCGCCGAATCTCGACATTAGGTACATGGTCCAGAAGTGATAAACCGAGCATGGCGCGCTCCATTGCCCGTTGTGTTACTCTGATCTTATGCATGTGCTCCTTTGTGAGCGGCCATGTCTCGGCTCCATAGGTGAGTATGGGCAGAACACATTGGTTAAACACTTTAGTCTTCAAGCATTGAGGGATATCGGTTTTCTAGACATCTTCCAACTTAGTAAAGGCGGCCCATCCTAGCTGGGTGCGTCTTGAAATTTCTTTTAGCTGAGAATGTGAGCCAAAGGATAAACAATGTCCAAGGTATATGTAGTTGTCCACTGCTTCTATTCGGCAGTTACCTACGGTTATGTTAGGTGTTGGACCCGGTAGATTGGTCATAACCTTAGTTTTGGACATGTTCATCCCAAGGCCCACCCTCAATGAACCTATATGCAGATCTTGGAGCATTCTCTGTAAGCTATCTACGGTATCAGCTATGAGGACTAAGTCGTCGGCAAAGCGTAGGTGGGATAATTTGCGACCATCGATGTTAATACCTATCTCCCCCCCCCCCCTCCCCCCAGTCGATTGTCTTCATTACATCTTCGAGCACGTTGGTAAACAGTTTAGGTGAGATAGTGTCCCCTTGCCGCACGCCTCGTTGGATGGACACGTGGTCAGACAACTTGTGCATCTGAACCTGAAGGGTGGCATTTTTATATAGCTCCCGGAGGATACCCACATATCGTTTGTCTATGTTACAACGATGAAGAGAGTGAAACACAGCCCAGTGCTCGACACTGTCAAATGCCTTTTCATAATCAACGAAGGCCAGACACATAGGCCGGTTGTACTCTCGGCACCTCTCCATCAGTTGTTTGACTGCGTGAATGTGGTCCATGGTTGAGTATCCACTCCGGAAGCCTGCTTGCTCGGCTGGTTGGTAATCATCGAGAGAACGAGACAGTCTATTGCACAAGACTTTTGCAAACAGTTTATAAATTTGGGAGGGGAGGCTGATTGGGCGATAATTCTCTAACTTACATTTGTCACCTTTTTTGTGTAGAATCGTGACAATGGCGTTCTCCCAAGCTTTAGGAGTGACACCTTCATAAATCACTTTATTGTAGAGTATTGAAAGGGGCTTCAGTATATCAGGAGATCCTGCTTGCAACATCTCCACATATACTCCATCGTCACCTGATGCTTTGCCGTGTTTCATTTGGCTCAATGCAAAACCAACTTCGTCTGCTGTCACTTGTGTGGTAACAGTTCATCTCTTAAATAATTGACACAACCCTAGGAAACGAAAACGTACCTACCATCAGCAAAAGCTCCGCCTAGTCACGATAAGGGCGATTTTTCTGTAAAATGACCGGTTGCCACACCCCCGGCTAATTCATTTGTTGATGATTGCTTTTGTTTTGAAAGATCAATAGCTTTGTATTTCGTGGGTCCAAATTTCTCCGAACAAGTGGTTGACCAGATGACTTTGCAATGGAAAAAACTCATTGAAAAGAAGCTTAAGAGTCCGGTGACAGCGGCTCGCAATTTCGAGGTGCGATTGGCTAATATTTCATTTTATTTCATTTTGGGGAGGTTGTTTGAAATAATAACTCTAAAGAAACACGCATAAATACTGTTCGAACACAAATAATACAATAATATAAGGGAAATGTGCTTGAGTCAGAAATCATTTTGGTATTAGGTAAACGTAAGACCAAACATACTAATACCAAAATGATTTCTGATTCGGGCATGTTTCCCTTATATTATTGTATTATTTGTGTTCGAACAGTATTTATGCGTGTTTCTCTAGAGTTATTTTTTCAAACAACCTCCCCGAAATGAAATAAAATGAAATAATAGCCAATCGCACTTCGAAATTGCGAGCCACTGTCACCGGAGCCTTAAGGCCTCTTGTCCACACACGGTTTATCGCCGTGAAAATCTACGGTTAATTCGCCGCGTGTAGGCACGGTCGTCAGTGTTGTATGGATCACTATGAAAGCTTGTAGATGTGCACGGTGGCGCCACGGCACGGCGCCGCGGCCGTGTGTGCCGTGACAACCCCTCGACGCGCCGGGTCTACGCACGGCGTGATTTTCAGCAGTGTTGTATGGCAGTCTATCGGGGTATGTCGACGGCGCCGGACGTATGCACGGATTCGTAACGGTTTACATACGCTGATTCCCGATTTTTTTATAAAATGAGCATAAATCAAGAATTAATAATTACATTGATTCAAGAAATTCCTCCATATTCCTCCCTTTTTTCTAAAATCGGATGTATCCAAAACCTTCTTTCCCTTTTTTTTCTATTTCCATAAGCAAAGATAATCTTTTTTTTCGTAAGAAAATTCATGACACAGCATGTCCTACACAGCCCGCGTAAAAAGCGTAGCTAGCCAGTACTTAGCCAATGTCTCGCCCGGTGATTTTGCCGTGTCATGTACAAGCTAGCACGGTAGTTCAACCGTACGGCTAACACACCGTACGGTTGAACAACCGTGTCGTGGACAAGAGGCCTTACAAAAAATATTTTGAACAGATGCTGGCTGGCCAGACTCAAAACCAACGCAAATCAAAATAACTACTTAGGTATTTTTAAAATGGATAGGCAGATCTTTTGGTCATAGTAAGCGCGCTTATGTCGCACCCACCCACACTTAAAAAATACACAAATACATTTTTTTCGTAGCAGGTGCCTAAACAAAAGTCCAAACCATTGACACGGTAATTATTACTGGTTTTTAATGATTTTGTCATTATTCATTGGTTCACTTCACTGGATACCTATTCTATCACTGTGCTGTGTGCTGTGTACGTACACGACTGTGGGTGCTGCTCCGGCACACTAAATCATGTCATAATATTCGTTGTTTGAATACACGAACCGATAGCAACGAATGCGAAGTGTGGACTGAGATGAGAAGACTCTGACATTTTTTGTTGATGGGGTGGTGTTTTTTTTTGCGCAAAAACCGGCCTGGTTTGTCGTAAAATGTAGATTAAGAAAGACTCAGAATAGTCAATACTTTATTCCTACTGTACAAATTGCAGTTGAATAATTTTATTTGTAATCTCGTATCTAATTACAATAACAGTGAAGCAAACACTACGAAAATCATTAAAATGCCAACTATTAATTTCATAAAATGACACAACCTCTCGTAATAAAATAATCTCGTAATCAAAAAAGAATAAATCATCGAGTCTCGTGGGAGCGACCCTCCTTCTGATCTGATGGGCTTGCAACCTGTGACTTTTAGAATACCTACTTCTGCTAAATGTGGGCATGTGTCAAAACTTTGTTTTTTTTTTTTTTTTTTTTTATGTAAAAGATAGGCAAACGGGCTAACGGCCCACCTGATGGTAAGCGGTCACCGTCACCCATAGACAACAACAACACTAGGGGCGTTGTCGGTGCGTTGCCTACCCTGAAGAACTTTATTAACATTTTTCTTGAAGCTTTTCATGTTAAATCTTGGCGGGAAAACTTCTGATGGTAACTCATTCCACAGCCTATGGGTATGGGGAAGAAATGAGCGTGAAAAACGGAGAGTACGAGAGACCCAGAGTTCCAAAATGTGTGGATGAGCTCGATCCCGGTGCCGAGAGGAGCGGTGGTAAAATCTCGACGCTGGGATAAGGTCAAATAGCTCCTTCGCTTTGTAATGTTGACGGGCTTCTGACTAACCACCTTAGATATCCTTAAAGAATATCGAGTTTGTACTTACTGCCAAAGACCTGAGAGAATGTTTACCGTGCCTAAGGATTACGTTCATTAAAATATTTATCTAACTATTACGTAAATTTTACCTAGATCTTTAAACCTCATCCTCAAAAATAGGTAAATGTGCACTTTAATAATTGGTGGCAGTTCTGTTACTTATTATGTCTACTCTCTACAGTTCACAACTAGAGTTCGAAAAACAGCTGTTTATAGGGCTGCCTCATGGTGCATTTCGTTCAATTTGGATGTAAGTTTAAGAAACTTTGAAAATTTAAAAATCATAGAACAAAAGTTGTTCACCATGACCTGCAGAACATCCTGCTTCGGTTTCTCTATACTATTAAATAAACACCTTGTATAATAGCCCTCTATCAACCCATGTAACTTGTTATGACCTAAGATATATGAGTTAATGGACGCATGGCAGTGCACCGTAGGGCACGTTCTTATCGAGCGTGACTTACGATGCAATGATTTGGTATGGTGTGGTGATGGTTATCACTTATCATCAGATGGGCCATCTTCCTGTTCCATAGTTTGTAAAAAAAATGTGAAAAGCCAGCCTAGCTGTTTTTTTAAGTTTGACTTCATACACTCCATAACGTGAGTGTTTCTTACTCCAGCCGCATCCAAAGCAGCACAGCTTCTAGCCGGCTTACAAGCAACCGGCGACGAAGGCCAACAGCTCCAGGCTGTGATAGAGATGTGCCAGCTACTAGTGATGGGAAACGAGGACACTCTTGCCGGGTTTCCTGTGCGGCAGGTTGTCCCAGCACTGGTCAACTTGCTCGCTGCGGAACATAATTTTGATATGGTAAGCGAGCTAATGCATTGATAAATTAGGATTAGACAGCTTGAGTTGCATTCCATAGCATAGAAGCTAATGTGTGCAATTAGTGGCCGCACATCCAAATCTAACATTTCAATTCAATGACTGCTAAAACATCAGCTTACTTCCAACTAAAAAAAAAAAAAAAAAAAAAACTATAAATCTTGTTCATATTTATTGTTGTGGGACTGGGCCGGGCACTTGAGCTGGATGCGGAGATAGAGTTAGCTATACTATCTTGACGCTTTGAAAGGAGATAGTGGGCAAAGGCTCAGAGTAGGATTGACTGAAAGTCTTTGAAGAAGACGTTTGACGTGGTATAGGTCGGTTATTTATAGCTGGCACGTCCACAGTACTCCCACAAATTCAATTTCACTATACAGTATATATAAAAATAAATGGTTTTGAAATAGGTTTATGAGCAGTAGGAAAAGCAAAACAATAACTGTCTCCTCCTCCATACTCATTAGTTTGAACGCGCGAGAGAGAAACAGACAGACTAATACTTGATGCCGATTCATTGCAACGTCATGCCGCGCGCTTATTCACAGACACTACACAAACGCAACGTGTAAATGTGTTGAACGTGCCAGCTCTTGTTAACTGGCCTATACAACGCACACATTCTTAATTCAAAATTGTTTTTGTTACCATACCAATTGTGTTTATAGATGAACCACGCGTGCCGTGCTCTAACATACATGCTCGAAGCCCTGCCTCGCAGCAGCGGAGCTGTGGCGCTCGCTGTGCCAGCGTTCTTGGATAAGTTGCAAGCTATCACTTGCATGGACGTGGCGGAACAGAGTCTCACTGCTCTAGACATGTTGTCGCGACGTCATTCTAAAGCTATCTTGCAGGCTGTGAGTACACTCAAATGTTTAAAATTTCTTTATCTTCCTTCTTTCATACATTGTTTTCTTCCGATAGTCACAATTATATTATGACTATCGAATTACTATATTAGGTTTGATAGTTGAAACTTAAGCTCGAGTAGCCCGTGTTTTTTATGAATACGCGATTCTCAGCGTCCCTATCAGGAGTGCTAAGATCTCTTGTTTCCATACAAAGCCCGGGCTCGCAATACAGAAAATGTTATACCAAAAACTATTGAGGTGCTAGATGGGTTACAGCATTGTGGAGGTAGAAACAGGTTTTAAGATAAATTAATTTTAATGCTATGCTTATTTTCCAGCGTGGGGTGTCTGCCTGTCTGATGTACCTGGACTTCTTCTCCATCAACGCTCAGCGCGCTGCGCTCTCAATCACAGCGAACTGCTGCCAGAATCTCACGGCGGACGAGTTCCATCTCGTCAGGGATTCTCTGCAGTTACTTGCTAATAGGTTAGTTGCTGTTTTGTACACAGACACACAATTGAATATTATTTGGATAAGAGAAATCTCCGCTGACTCATTCTTCATTATTTGTTTTTAAGTTAAGTATTTATTGCAATACATAAAATTGCGTGCCCTCTCAGGGAATAGAGGATTAAAACATTTTGCACATATTCTTTCATTCTTCCTTCTCATCCGACATCTCAGAACCCACTCCATTCTTAAATTTATAACAACATATTTTTAGTTTAGTAGCTTCTTCAAATTCTTTGTCACGCTAGCCGATTACTCCTCATTTTCTCTGTCACTGTCCCTACATTTAAACCTCTAGTTTCATTCATCCTAATAATATTATAAACGCGAAAGTTTGGATGGATGGATGTTTGTTACTCTTTCACGCCGGAACGGCTGAACGGATCCGGATAAAACTTGGCAGAGATATTGATTATAATCTGGAATAACACCATAGGCTACTTTTTATACCGTGGGAATACCGGGTGTTGACAAATATTTAGCATTTTACCGTATTTGGCTGATAAATGTATCAATTAGTTCCTAAATAATAACTAGATGTCGCCATAGGAAAGATGAGCACGCGCTACCGTTGCATATTGAGCAATGAGTTATATCAGCAATCGTAGGTATAAATGTTTTCCGATCACCGGGATTTAAATCTTCGCGGGTGAAACCTCGGGGCGCAACTAGTTTCCAATATGTGAAAAATACACTCGAGAGCATAGAAATCGCACATAGGGTAATTTTCCTGCATTTTGATTTCGACACTTGTTTTTTTTTTAATTACAGATCGGTTGCAAATATAACTTAAATTAAATAAAAGTACACACTGTTAGCTTCCTAAAAACCCATAATGTCTGGTCTTGATCTTCCAAATCATACCAGTGGCGGCATAACAATGGAATGGCCTAAATTCGCTCGTTTCAGGTAGCGCGGGTTGTGGGACTTTGAGCAGGTATAAAACGATAAGGGATGATTGAAATGACATCATTTGCATACCAACACCCAGTCAGAAAGGTCCTTTAACGAATACGTCATCTCTCTAAACAAAAAAATGGATACCACACCAGAAGCAGCGTCTCAAGTGGTTGCACTAATCGAAGCTGGACAGAACTAAAGTCAAGTAGCTCGTCAATTAAATTTGAGCAGATATGCTGTTCGACGTGTATACCAGCGATATCAGCAAACTGGTGGTTATACCAGGCGACCAGGAACAGGCCCAAAACGTGCGACAACACAGCGCGATGACCGTTTTCTTGTGAATACATCACTACGAAATCGCCGGTTGAATGCAGTTCAACTCGGACAGCAGCTCCAGGAAGTTAGAGAAGTGGAAGTCAGTCGGTGGACGGTTAGAAGAAGACTAGCCGAAGGAGGTCTGACAGCGCACAGACCAGCAACTGGCCCAAAATTAACCCCAGCGCACAGACAAGCACGCCTTCAGTTTGCTCGAAATCACGTTAATTGGACTATGGATCAATGGCAGGCAGTCCTCTTCTCCGACGAATGCAGGATGTGTCTCCATGGTAACGACGGACGGGGTAGAGTTTACCGAAGACCCGGTGAGCGTTTTGCTCAATGCTGCATCTCCGAACGGGTCGCATACGGCGGTGGTTCGTGTATGTTCTGGGGAGGCATTTCACTGGAAGCGAAAACCGAACTTGTCTTCATCACAGGGCCCGATACCGACCGTCGATCGCGTGGATTGACTTCCCAACGTTACGTCGAGGAGATCCTGCAAGAGCATGTTGTGCCCTTTTCGGGAGGTAGTATCTTGGAGTACTTGGAGGAGGTTGAAGTACTCGTTATGGAGTGGCCTGCTCGAAGCCCAGATCTCAATCCCATTGAGCACTTATGGGACGAACTAAAGAAACGAGTAAAAGCCAGAAACGCAGTGCCTACGAGTCTCAGAGAGCTCCAAACCGCGATCAAGGAAGAATGGGACAGCATACCGCATGATTTCGTAAAAAAAATGATTTTTTCAATGAAACATCGAATGGAAGCTGTTATTCAGGCTAGGGGAGGCAATACCTCGTATTAATAAATCGTTACATTCACAAATTTATTGTTTTTTTATCCTTTTATACCTGCTCAAAGTCCCACAACCCGCGCTACCTGAAACGAGCGAATTTAGGCCATTCCATTGTTAAGCCGCCACTGCTATGATTTGGAAGGTCAAGGCCAGACATTATGGGTTTTTAGGAAGCTAACAGTGTGTACTTAAATTTAATTTAAGCTATATTTGCAACCAATCTTTAATTAAAATAAAAACAAGTGTCGAAATCAAAATGCAGGAAAATTACCCTATGTGCGATTTCTATGCTCTCGAGTGTACTTATGATAAAACGTTGTTGCAGACTGACGCAACAAGACAAGAAGTCTGTAGAATGCGTGTGCCTCGCGTTCTCTCGCCTAGTCGATAGCTTCCAGCATGACCCAGCGCGTCTGCAGGAGATAGCCACTCCTGAACTACTCACTAACTTACAGCAACTGGTAAGTCAAATGTAGTAATTCTCATGTTGCAGCTATAAATTCAAATTGAAAAAAAAAAGTATAAAAGTTTTTATTCTGTTAACATTAAAGTCCAAATTAGCATATCAGACGAGCAAAGTGATAGCAGGATCAACCTTTTTTTATAGGGGCTACAAACACGTTTCAGTCATGTTGTCGAGGGCCTCTAGCAAAAATTATTTATGATAATGATAATGCTGGACAATCCACACAGCATCATCTAGCCCCAAAGTAAGCTACTCAAAGCTTATGTTATGGGTACTAGATGACTGATATATTTAATATATTAATACTTACATAGATAGATGAATGAATGAATGTTAGTATAATTAAGCACGCCAACCTATGTTCTTCTACCTGTTAAGGTTGGCTGGTAGAAAATGCTGTCTAGCATTAAGCTCGCCTTTTGTACTCGGTTTTTAGTGCAATAAAGTATTAAATAAATAAATAAATAGATATTTTTTATTATACATAAACACCCAGACCAACGGAACAAATTTCTGCAGATCGTACCTACACAAATTTGTTCCGAGGCGGGAATCGAACCCACAGCCTCTTGCGTCGCAGGCGGACTCTCGCCCGCTGCGCCACTGAGGTCGTCATTTAGGTCTATAATTAAAACGTATATCCAAGATAACAATGTAGTTTGTTTACAATAAATTTGTAACTTCACATGGGCCAATAGAAAAGGCCCGGCGGGCCACATGCAGCCCGCAGGCTGCTGAGTATAAGCGGTATAGAGACTTCTCAACACGTCCGCTAGGGGTTTATAGTGTCGTCGTTCATACAAAAACCGCTGGAAAATCGGACTCTTCGACTCCCGCGTCCCCTCCCTCACGTGGCATGCCAGTACCTGACCGAAAATAGAATGTTGTTCTAACTACGTGCATGCCAGGTACAGGCATGCCTATTAGCGTATGTGCCCGTAGCTTACATGAAAGTGTGCCAGCTACAGGCATGTATATTTTGGACTTATTATATAACTTATTTGTTTTCACAGCTGGTAGTGCAGCCGCCTCTGATTTCTGGAGCCACATTCATCACGGTGCTACGTCTGCTGTGGGTGATGTGCGCCGCTTGCCCGCAACTGGCCCTCGCGTTGCACCAGCGCTCCATTGCAGACACGCTTCTGTGTCTGCTCACTGGCTCTACGCTGCACCAAGAGGTGAGGACGCTGGATCCTTCCCATGTCATTCTGTTTTTATTACATTTGATCTTTGGTGTCCTCCTATATCACTTCTTTCATCTGCCTATCCCAAATTAATAATAAAAAAAAACGAAAAGCAAAAGGAGACACTCGTTATTTTATGTAAGTACTAGCTGATCCAGCGGCTTTGCTAACACTCGTTTATTTTGAAAATTTCATACAAACTTTCATCCCCTATTTTATCCCCTTGGGGGTAGAATTGATCAAAATCCTTTCTTAGCGGATGTCTACGTCATAACATCTACCTGCATGCCAAATTTCAGCCCAATCCGTCCAGTGGTTTGGGCTGTGCGTTGATAGATCACTATGTCAGTCAGTCAGTCACCTTTGAGTTATATATATTTAGATATACTTAATACATAAAGAAAA
Organism: Plemyria rubiginata; assembly: GCA_963576535.1. Lineage (NCBI taxonomy): Eukaryota > Metazoa > Arthropoda > Insecta > Lepidoptera > Geometridae > Plemyria > Plemyria rubiginata. The sequence goes on along the minus strand of OY754908.1, from coordinate 5,268,123 downwards.
GTTTTTAAATATGCAGCTTATAGTCTTACAGTAGCTTTTAATTCGAGTTCGTTCATTTGAGATAAAAATAGATTATCAAAGGGATTACGTGTACGGACATAGCAACCAATGTCATGAGTTGGCATTTGGATGAATGTTCACTGTTTTCTTGGTCCATTATTGTAACTCATTGTTGTGCCAAGTTCAACCACGCGTATTTTATAGTTCTCGTATCGTAATCGTAAATATCTTTGTCAATCGCAAAGTATGCAGCTGCACGCTGGCCTCCCATTTTAATAAATATATATTAGACGTACCAGCTAGGCGTTTTTGTCTCCGGGAGTTCCACAATTATACATAAATGTTATGTATAATTGTGGATTTTACAATACAGACATTTAATAACAAACGTATTTATTTAGCCTTAACCCCCCCCTGCTTACCCTATTTGTTTTCGAGACCCAGAGAAGTCTTGTTGCAAAATATTATCATCACGCATCACGCCCAGCGCCTGTGTATCATGTACGATACACCAACTGGGGGCCGATTCTAGCCCAGAGGCCTTTTTTGCCATGGCAGATATATATCACAGTAACTGTCAAAATTCAATAGACTTGAATCTTCAGGTGTATTTTCCCGGCACACAGCTGCTTGCGAAAATGCCCATGTTGAAAAGACACCAGTCGTTATATTGTAAATGTGTATCATTCCATGAATTAGTGTATCTAGCGCTGAGCGAGTTAATAATGTTTAAAAACTAATACTTCTATATATGAGAGGTGCTTTGAAATGGGACATAGATTTGACTCAGTGCATATTAAAATGATGTTGTTATTTCAATTGTAAGCAGGTAATAGTTAATACAATTTTTATACTAGCTGATGGAACAAGCAGATGATCCACCTGATGTTAAGTGGTAACCATCACCTTTTAAAACATTGCCGCCTAAATCACACACGATAGGAACGTGCCCTATGATTCACTGCCCTGCGATTATCAACTTGAGGCATACAGATGTTAAGCCTCATATGCCTGTATTTACACCGGCGACCGCACTCTTCAAACCGAAGCACAGCGTTGCTGCTTGGCGGCAGAGAAAGGCGTGGTGGTAGTACTTCCCCGGACGAGCATTATTAAAAACAATATTAATTTCATTCACAGCAGGTGGAACTAATCCCGCGCCTGCCCCAAGAACTGTACGAAATTACGTGTCTGATCGGCGAGCTGATGCCGCGTCTGCCAACCGACGGCATCTTCGCCGTGGACGCTCATCTCGACCGGCCTTGGTCGGCCATGACTGAGCGCACCACCTCCACTTGGCAATGGAGGGACGATCGAGGTTTGTGTGCATCTGTTCTGCTAACTGATTCAATCAAAACGGACTCTATTCAGTTCTATCACAAGGATCACTTTGACGCCACTTAAAAACTTGCCCCTTTAGCGAATGCTGTCAGTGACAGAGAGTTTCTATATGTTTTTCCTCGTGACAAAAGCCTAGTAGGCAAGAAACTATAGCTAGTTCATATGGTTACGATTATGTTTGTGATCCCTTGAGATTTGAGCATACTAGTGTTTGTATGTATATCCGGAAAATACAATATTGTATGCTAATTTCATGTGATGGCAAAGGTAGTTTGTTGGCTTTAAATTTGAACGGAAGGTTAGATAGCATGGTTTTAATTAAACTTATATAACAAATAATAATAATAATAATAATAAATAACTATGTAGTTTGGCTCCTGACTAGTATATTGTATTGCATACTTTTATTGGATTTCTATTGATAGCCAGCAATAATCTTAAGGATACCGGTTCGTAACTATCAGATCAAGTACATTATGTGAAGGTTATCTAAAATCATAACTAGTTTAGAGAATTAAAACAAAGGATTCACGAATCGGCACATATATAAACCTAGATAAAAACATTGTTTCCTCGACTTTATCACCGTTTTTGATATAGACAGCCTACGTAGCTCAGTTGGTAGTAGCTCTGCCTTCTGCGCCGTAGGTCGTGGGTTCGATTCCCATCGTGAACAAAAATTTGTGTGATGGACATAAATGTTTGTTCTCTGTCTGGGTGTTATATAATATTATAAGTATGTATTTACAAAAAAAATGTATTATAAGTAGTATATCAGCTATCTGGTTCCCATATTACAAGCATAAGCTTAGTTTGGGGCTAGATAGTGCTGTGTGAAAAGTCCACCAATATTTATTTATTTATTATTTATTAAAGACATATGTGACTATCGAATTTGCTTTTCTCAGGTGTATGGCGTTCTTACTCGTGGGTTGAATGTCGTGCCCTAGAAGCGGCCGTCGCCGCAGGGGAGGAGGAAGTGTGTCTGAACACTCTGGGCCGGTCGTATACCGTGGATCTCACCGCTATGCAGCAGCTGAACGACCACACCGGCACGGCTCGGGCGGTGCAGCGCGTAGCGCCGCCGGCGCCGACCGCCAATGCGGACCAGGCGAATGCCAATACTGTGGCGCCAGGTATGACCACCTTTATTGACCTTATAACAATCACTATCACTACATAGTATAAAACAAAGTCGCTTTCTCTGTCCCTATGTATGCTTTAATCTTTAGCTCTTCTCGGCGTTGGTCGCGTGGAACTGGCACTAGAGTCACCTAGTTTTAAGACGTTTCAAGATGATCCATGTGACTTTATTGAATAAACATATTTTGAATTTGAATCAGAACTACGCAACGGATTTAGATGCGGTTTTCTTTAATAGATATAGTGATTCAAGAGGAAGGTTTATATGTATAATACATGCATGATATAGTAGAAAAACAATGTGCACCCGTGCGGAGAAATGGCGCGCGGGTGGGTCGCTAGTAAGCCAATATTATGGTATTGATTATATATAGCAGCATAGCAGTCCATTTTTTAGTCAACCTGCTGATGGAACAAGCGGATGGCTTGGGTAAGTCACGCACGATAGGAACGTGTCCTACGATGAACTGCCCTGCTGCGACCATCGGCTTGAGGCATACTGATGTGAAGCCTCATGTGCCTGTAATTACACCGGCAACCACACTCTTCAAACCAAAACAGCGTTGCCACTTGGCGGCCAAAAAAAGGCGTGGTAGTAGTACTTCCCCGGACGAGCCCTTCACCAAAGAGCTCTACTACTCTTAGAATTACTAACATAACTGGACGTTTTGGAGTCTTAAGTTTGTAAGTATGGATGGATGGATAGATGTTTGTCACTCTTTCACGCCGGAACGGCTGAACGGATCTGAATTAAACTTGGCAGGGAGATTGGTTATAGTCTGGAATAACACATAGGCTACTTTTTATCCCGAGGGAATACCGGGATTTAAATCTGCGCGGGTGAAACCGCGGGGCGCATCTAGTATACCATAATTCTAATGTGCACCATTGTGCATGGTGGCTGAACCTTTTTTACTGGGGATCCACTGTCATATATAAAGTCCCAGCTTATTTTGCATGTTGTGTGCAGACCCGCGCATCGTGATGGTCCGCAGCAACCCGTCGCTGGTGCGCGCGCTGCTCGCCGTCCTGCACGAGGTGTACTGGAGCTCGGCCGGGCCGGCGGTGCGCTCGCAGGCGCTCAAAGCTATCCTGCGCTGCGTCAACTACGCAGACGCGGCGCTGCTACGGATTGTGCTCAAGATGCAGGTTAGTATACCTACTTCATCTATCAATAATTCATAATTCATTTATTAGTTTATACACAGGTTATTTTTACACAAAAGTAGATGGTAAACGTAGGAAAGAATTGTTCTCTTTGCTTTGCCTGGCGGCATACAAACATTTACATTTTGTCATTATATTAATCTAATTTGTCACATAAATAATCTTCATTACTATAATAGGCTTTCTGTTGGAGAACATTTTTAACTTTATTTCTCGATAAATTCTGATTCAATTATATGTCTAGGTAAATTATTATAAATCTACCCCATATACCCTAATCGTTTATTATAGCGTGCGCAAAAAAACGCTGGAAGGAGGGGGAAGGTATGCGCAAACACCCCTCCACTGTTTTCCAGCGTTTTATTTGGTTGACGGGACCTATACGTATTTTCACTTGATTGGATATTTAAATATCCCGTTTCGAGTGAAAATTATGTTGATAACTGCAATGTTGATCATTATACTACGCTCGCTGAATCGGTAGGCTGGAAGCGGGAAGGCACGGCTGTCGCGAGCACTCCATTCCTAGCGGCCGATTCAGGCGGACGTTACTCTAACAAGTGTTTCATTTTGGTACCTACCCAAGCAACCAGTACATAACACTAACAATGCCGAATTGGCTAAACACTTGATGAAAAATACCACTTCATTTAAAAGATTAAACAGGAGAGCCCTTCAAGACCTAATAAAGGAATAAAGAAATAAAAATGGAAGCGCTATTGGGCGTTTTCCATACATGTCCGCAAAAAGAAAAATAGACCAAACTCTAGCTCAATGCCCGCATGGGCAGATTGCAAGATACAGAGGAGATTAAAAAAAACCTTAACAATGACAGTTAAATAATAATAAATTAATGATTCTGGGCAATCCACACAGCACCATCTAGCCCCAAAGTAAGTTACTCAAAGCTTGTGTTATGGGTACTATATGACTGATATATTTTTTAATACATTATATACTTACGTAGATAGATATTTTTATTATACATAAACACCCAGACCAACGGAAGAAATTTCTGCAGATCGTACACAAATTTGTTCCGAGGCGGGAATCGAACCCGCAACCTCTTGCGTCGCAGGCGGACTCTGGCCCGCTGCGCCACTGAGGTCGTCGTGAGTTTGAAGAATGATATATCGAGTTGTACATGCGTGCAGGTGATATCGTCGCACATCGCCGGCATGATGGCGAGCAGCGACCTGCGCATCGCGGTGGGCTCGCTGCAGCTCGCGGAGATCCTGATGCAGCGGCTGCCGGACGAGATGGCGGTGCAGTTCCGCCGCGAGGGCGTTCTCCACCAGGTGGCGCAGCTCGCGGAGCCGCCGCCGACGCCGACGCATCTACCCACGTGCAGCAAACTCAAGGTACGCACTACGCTACACAATCACTACTTCTTAAACCCTATGCACCAAACTCTAGGTTTTATACAATTACTACTGTGACTCATAGTACATAGTTATTTATCCTACTTATATAAAAAATGCGAAAGTTTGTAAGTATGGATGGATGGATGTTTGTTACTCAATAACTCCAGAACGGCTGAACGGATCTGGATGAAACTTGGCATAGAGATTATAGTCTGGACTCTGGAATAGCAAATAAGCTACTTTTTATCCCGTGGGAATACCGGGATTTAAAACTACGCGGGTAAAACCGCGGGGCGCTGCTATTTGGTAAAAAAAATTAACGTATAAGGGAGGCCTATGTCCAACAATGGACTTCTGTAGGCTGCTGATGATAATGATGATGAATAAATTGAAAATTGAATACAATAAGAACGATAATTTACAAATGTAAATACATTAAAAAATGCTAAATAATCAATAGAATTAAATTGATTGAATACAATAGAAAAAAAAAAACAATAATTTTGATGTTATGTTACAGTCGCCAAGCAATACAAGTGTAAAGTCCAACGAGGGATCATCTCCTGCGTCCACTTCGGCCACGTCCTTGGACCACAACAACTTGTCTCTCGCCTTCTCAGCCTCAGGCTCTTTCGTCGCTACATCTACACGTAAGTATTAACTTGACTATATCTTTTTATCCCGTGGGAACTTTTTATACCTCGGGGCGCAGCTAGTTAAGCAGTTAAAGCGCTGCTGTTCTATGCATATTTAAATACATTTCTCTGTAGAATCAACTTACCTATTACAGTACACAATAATACTGCTTGCTAACTGCTGTATCAAACGAAAGCTACGCAGACCCTGCGACACAAGATTTCTAATCTTAGTGCAGGCTCTGCATGTCATAACACCTACAAATCAGCGCTTACATGTTCATTTGAATAAATATTATCATTTGTTGATACTAGTTGAATTTGACGAAGTCAATGAATTGTAATACCTACTTTATGCTGCGGTCTGAGAAATAAATTATTATTATTATTTCGATTTGAGCTTTCTATGATTTTATTTGTATAGTATTTCATATCGATATTTACTAATAAAAGTCGGAAATGTGTAGTCTGTGGTAAAAGTTGTCATGATAAACTGTTGTTTAGAATCCGTTGGCGTTGAGAGCGGTAGCACTGAAGCCGGACCTGCATCGGCCTCTACTCACCCACAATTACCAACCACAATTACAGTACACAGGTAAGTTATCTAAACTAATATTATAAAGAGGAAAGATTTGATTGTTTGTTTGTTTGCATTGAATAGGCTCCGAAACTACTTGACCGATTTGAAAAATTCTTTCACCGTTGGGAAGCTACACTATCCCCGGTGAACATAGGCTATATTACATTTTCAAAAAATTTGGGATCCTTACTAAAATTCAAATAATGTAACCCAAGGTATAAAAAAATTCGTAAAATATTCTTTACATCGCGTGCATTGAGAAAACTATTGATGATAGAATAAAATAATGTTCTACAACTTTGCAGAAGACATCATTATTTACAAAAAGTGTCGCGACAGCATATGTCTAACTATAGTTATGCCACAATAAGTGTTTTTTTATTTTAAAATTTTAATTGAAATGCCGCCGCTATAAGAGGCTCTTTATTTGTATCTTGGTATTAATCCTAATCAAAATAAATTACTTCATATTCAAAACTGCTTCAATACCTTTATAAAACTTTTCATTTTCATTCCATTCGAAAGATATCACAAGTTTAAAAATGTAAGTATTAGAAAAAAGTCGCGTGGTAGCTGCTCACCCTGCTTGGCGAGCTAGGCAGCACCTTAGGGTAGGGGCCGTACGGGTGGGGAGTCAATATCAAGAAATGAAGTCGGCTCCCCTACGCAACGGTCGTGTGCGGAATCGAATAAATCAGGCTCTAAAATATTTTGAATTCGATTAGTAGGTAATTAAACTCAACAAATAAAGTTCTTTTTAGAACTGAATAAAAGTTCTTTTTAGAACTAAATAAAAGTTCTTTCAGAACTAAACCAATATTTTTCAGTAAGTAGGTACTGATAATAAATGTTGGCAGATGTTTTGAATTATGCCGTATTTAGATGTAATACATATTTTAGTTTCTGAAAAATAACTAGATGTCGCCACAGGAAAGATTAGCACGCGCTAATCGCGCTAACGTGTGTGTATTATAATTTTGAAATTATTGTTAAATACCCGTGCGAAGCCGGGGCGGGCCGCTAGTGTTGTATATATTCCTTCCTTTGCAAAGCAAACAAAATCGTTTGAGATACTTCTGTAGGCTTGTTCCAAATTTCTACAACTTGTTACTCGCACACACCGATCGATCGTTGCCGAAAAGTCGTCTTGGTTGTTATGTTCGTTATGTGAAGAACGAGCAATAAACGCATGTCACGATTGTTACGTCAGGTCCGGCAGTCCGCTGCAGCTAGCGGAGATGTTGAAGCGCAAGCGCGCAGTGAAGCGCTCCGGCGGCGCTGGCACACGACACGCGCGGCGCCGCGACGAGCCGCCGCCGCACACGCCGCCCGCGCATCCGCAGCATTCCGCGCATCCGGCGCATCCCGCGCATCTTGTGCACCATCCACTAGCAGCCGCGCCTCACAGTCAGTACATTCTACGATAAACAAAACGCCCAAATAAAGCGATAATTTTAGAGAATCTTACGCCAAGAATTTATCTTATTACTGGCTATTATAGTAGCTTTAAAGATAATCATCAACTTTTCGTGTCTTCTACTTGTGGTGAAAGGATTTTAGTGCTTCTCAAAGAGGCTTCTTTTGAGCAATTAGGGCTTTTTGAGAGTACTTGGCACCGAGTAAATTTTTTCAACCAAAAATTCTCATTTGTCACAACTGGTTTTTTACCTACGTCCTTGAGATCGGAAGGCGGGGCCGCCACGACTAGACCACCAGTGCTCTCAAAGAGAATTAGATTTTTCTAAGCCCTCTGGACGGATCTACCAGCCTGCTATATCCCATTGGTCAAAAAACAATAATATTTTTTTCCTTATGTTGTATTTTGTACCTACCGATGGTGCAGATGGTTAGCCCATCTCCACATAAGAGAAAGGTTGTAGGTTTAAATCCCATTTAATGAATAGCTTTTGGGATATTGTAAAATCTATAATTATATTTTATGCCTTCTTTTATTACTATTTTCAGGTTCAGGAACTGTCGCGACGGCCGCCCGGTCGGCGAGTCGAGTCGGCGGCACTTCGAAGACGTCCTCGTTCCTGTCATCGCTCAATCCATCGCGCTGGGGTCGAAGCCCCCACGCGCACAAGGAGACTGGCTTGCTCGCGTCACCTCACTCCGCCACCAATCTCACTATACAGAATAAGTAAGCTAAGGTTTTCATAATCTTAATCATTGTACACTAGGTGATTACATACATACACAGTAGGTGATTCTTAGGAGGTAACAATATGTCCTGGACATGAGCCCCGTTGGGGTATTACAATGTTTTTAATGCCCATTTTTTGGGTATCTAAGGGTACCTAAGTAAAAAAAGAGTACCTAAAAAACAGATCTTACTGTCTTACCTAATTTTCAAAATTGGTTTCCCAGTTTTTTAATTTATTTCGTAAATTACAAACAATCTTACACTAATACCTTCTTATCTATAAAAAATGTCTTGGAGTGCATGAACTCTTTCATGTGACACCCCACTTCGTTCATTTATTTTAAAAGGGACGCAAATATTTATACAAAGCAGACAGATGATCTGAAACTAGGGAAACACATCTCTGTGTTTCCCTAGTTTCGGAAACCAGTTCACTTACTAAGTAACAAAGTACGAAGCACAAAGCGCTATGAGATACACAAATAATATAGTATTAATAAAAACTGGTACAGGGAGAAAGTCCGGGAATGGATCCAGTGGACGGCGGCGCGGTTGCAGCGCGAATGGGGCGCGCTGGCCGCCGGCGGCGGAGCTTTAGAGCAGCTCGCTACTCTCGCGGCCACGCTGCCGCATCAAAGCCACCGGCGCGCGGCCTTGCAGCAACTGCGGGACACGCTAATACACCATGACGTGTCGCCTTTCGAGGTAACATCTACTACCTCTAAATCTGTGAATACTATCTATGGTAGGGGGAATACACAGCTCTTTAAACTTCGTTTCGATCGGAGCTGTTCGAATAATTGAAGCCGTGTACAAAGAAACAAAAGATCAAGACCAATCTTGGCGTGACCTTGGTTAGTAATTACAATTGGATTAAGACTGTATTTTTGTTCTAAAACAAATGAAAAAACCGCCGAACCACAACCATAACGACCCGAAATTAATATTTTCCCAATTCGGGGTTTCCCAATTCCATCCAACAACAACAATCCAAATTAGGAAAATAAAGTATGTAATAATATGGCAGGGCTTTGATCAATACTCCGTTGGTGACTGAAAACTAGTATCAATATGCTGGATTATTCACAATCTGCTAGTGGACGCGAATCCTGTCAAAAAATGAGACAACGTCTTGGAGTCTAACAAAATGGTTACCTGATAGAAAATTTCGACAGAAACAATAATACTGCTTATTTGACAGGTGAACCATTCGGGCGTATTGGGCGCCCTCCTTCAATACATGACAGATGAAGAGCCGGACACAGAGGGAGAGAAGAAGGACGCCGAGGCGGAGTCTCGCAGCTCCAGCGAGCTGGTGGCTGCCTGTGAGGACCGGCTCAGGCTGTTCTTGCACGTGTTCGCAGATATGCCTCTCACGTCAGAGTGAGTAGTTTAATTTACTTATTTATTGGAGAACCAACAGCTTTTTTAAAAGAAGCTTTATTATTCTTCAAGAATTGCGATTATGGAAATTATAGATGGATTGATTTATATTTAAAAAAATATATAAACATAGAACCCTAAGAATAAGTTATCGGCCGAGGTATTTATCTGCTTTAGAAACATACTAGCGCAGCCGGTAGGATGATCGCAAACCTTCGGCGAATATAGACGGGGCTTTGCCACCAACAACACGAACAAGTCTTTTATTGGTGTAGTGTAGGAATTATAAAAAAAAGTCGTGTTTGTGGTGAATTTGTGCGTTCATAGACTCGCAAATTCACCATGGTAAGTTGCGATGCAATCGAAAATATAATAACGCGATTGCACCCCTGTTTAATTATTGAAGCGAGTGGAGCGAGACTGGCGCAGAGGCGCTGACACTGGGTCTGGGTGGCGGGTCGGGCGCGCTGGCCGCTCTCGTCGGCAAGGTGAACGCGTGCGTGTCGCACCTAGAGCAGTTCCCGGTGCGCGTGCACGACCTGCCCGCGCGGCCGGCCACCTCCGCGCTCAAGTTCTTCAACACGCATCAGCTCATGGTAAGTACCAAACACTGGTAATCATAATCGACACACATGGGGGAATATGTTGTATCGTAATGCCACAGATGAACTTGATATGTCATACAGAAAGTTTGACACTTGAAACCCAGGAGCATTATTCTCTACGACACAGGAGATTCCTTGCCCAAAACCGTGTAACGTCAAAACGTGATCTTGGGCTGTATTCTTTATGACATAGGAGATACTTTATATCTTAGTAACATTGATGTATTTCATTGAGATAATTGTATCATGGTTGTATTAGATGTTGTTTTGTTCCAGTGTGATCTCAAACGTCATCCATCTTGCACTAACCTGAAGCAGTGGAAGGGCGGTGTGGTTCGGATAGACCCCTTAGCTTTAGTTCAAGCCATTGAGAGGTATATACTTCTACAAAATATTTCGTAGTTCATTAACTCTTTAGATACAATACAATACAAAGTCATTGTAACTTTATCTTTCAGCTAACCTTTTTTTACGAACCTTGCAGTTCAATCTATTAAATAAAAATCTACGAAGATAACCTTTTTGCCACGCCCCTATTTTCTTAGAAAATCATGGTTGGGTAAATCTGAGCGATCGTCGCAGCGAATCTAGCTTTTTAATGTTGTTCATGGAATTTCTATGGTATTTTTATTGTGTCCAGGTATTTAGCGGCCCGTGGTTATGCGAACGGGCGAAATCGTGATGGATCGGCCAGCGGGCCGCATTCGGACGACGACGCGGCTTCCGATGACGACGGAGAAGACTCTCTCGCCTCTCCGCCTCATCAAAACACCACAGAGTGAGTACACATACGCGAGAAAGTGTACGGCAAATTGGCGACAAGTTTAGATAAGAAATGCGTTCTGCGCAACAAAGTGACGTGAGTCATCAGCGGTCATCTTGATTGTTGTCTAGTATAGAATGCCAAAGCGAGTGGCTTACCTGCAATAAAGAAATTACAGAAGTTGGTTCAAAATTTGTATTTTTTGTGACTGTCTTTCCCCAACTATGAACTAACTAACTATATATACTATTATATATATATTATAATAGGGTTCCCTATGTTCATGTGCCAAACTAGAAGAATATCAACAACTTCGACCATCAAGACATTCTAGGATACGTGTTGTCTGTATTACTTAAGGCTCCGGTGACAGTGGCTCGCAATTTCGAAGTGCGATTGGCTATTATTTCATTTTATTTCATTTCGGGGAGGTTGTTTGAAAAAATAACTCTAGAGAAACACGCATAAATACTGTTCGAACACAAATAATACAATAATATAAGGGAAACATGCCCGAATCAGAAATCATTTTGGTATTAGTATGTTTGGTCTTACGTTTACCTAATACCAAAATGATTTCTGACTCAAGCACATTTCCCTTATATTATTTTATTATTTGTGTTCGAACAGTATTTATGCGTGTTTCTTTAGAGTTATTATTTCAAACAACCTCCCCAAAATGAAATAAAATGAAATAATAGCCAATCGCACCTCGAAATTGCGAGCCGCCGTCACCGGACTCTTAAAAGCCTGAAAGAAACGAGCTAGAAATTGCGGCAATATTAAGCTGCAACTGTATATATGTCTTGTTCAAGCAAATAGATCGTAAGCTGGACAGCTATACAATTGCAGCAATAAATTGCCACAAAACTAGCCTGTTTATCAGGACCTTAAGGTTACTTGGTCTTGGTCAACTGTTCAGTAATTTAATGTCATGTCGTTTCAGTGCTGAACATAAACTGGAGTTCCTGATCGGAGAAACAGTTCTGCCTTACAACATGACCGTATACCAAGCGGTCAGACAGTTCGGCGAACAGAATGATGCAGACACCGATACGGAAACACCAATAGGTGAGCTAATCAGTTAACTATCGCTCGCCGAAAAAGCAAAACGGATGAATAGACTTTTCCTAAAATTGTAGATATCTTTACTTCATTTACTGGTATTCTTATTTTTGTAAGTACTATTCACACCTTTTTGTATCTATTTCTTTTGTATTCGTAAAAAAACTTATTGACCTTTGCTACTATATTGTTCTCTTTCCTGTTTTTTGCGCTGTTGGTTTTCCTAAAAATAAATAAATACTAGCAATCGGCAGACAAGAAAGTAGAATATAAATAAATAAAATAAATAAATAATGCTGAACAATCCACACAGCACTATCTAGGCCCAAAGTAATCTACTCAAAGCTTGTGTTATGGGTACTAGATAAGATATTTTTTATTATACATAGAAAACACCCAGACCAACGGAACAAACTGCAAATCATACACAAATTTATACCGAGGCGGGAATCGAACCCGCAACCTCTGCGTCGCAGGCGGACTCTCGCCCGCTGCGCCACTGAGGTCGTCAAATAGATATAAAATATCAAACAAACATAATATAATTATATAACATAATATAACATAATATACAATATCAAACAGATATTGTATAAATATAGTTATTGCTAAACTGAATGGTATGTGTTGTAGCAAACGCTGGTATCTGGGTGCAAACTCACACGATATATTATCGTGCGGTGGAGGCGGCCGAGCAGCCGCGTCCGGAGGCGACGGCCTCGCGCAAAGGCAAGGGACAGCCCACCAAGATCTCATCTAGACGTAAACCCGATCTCTTATGGAACGGTAAGTCTAACTATCATTAACATAAAAAGAGAATAATAAGAAAGTTAGAAGAAAATGTTTTCATTCTATGTGTATCTACTTCAACAGAATACTAATCCTACAGATTGTTGTAAACTATCCAGTTTCTCCGGCTGGATTAACTCTTTATTTTACATGAAAGAAAAATAGAAATTACAGGACTGAGTACAAATTGTTGCCTTATAGCTTAAAGCAATCTCTTCCAGACAACGTATAGGTGTAAAGGTTACCCTATGTATATAGACGTCAATAGCCACTGCACATGAAATAGTTCATCTTGCGGCCCGATTACGCTAATGTCTGGCTAACGAGATGGCTAGGATGGATGGGAATCAAATGTCAAACTGAAAGCAATCTCGATAGCCAAACACTAGCGTAATCGGGCCGCTGGTCCGTCCATGTTTTTTTTTAATACAACTAGCTGATGGAACAAGCATATGGCCCACCTGATGTTAAGTGGTAACCATCACCTATAAACAAAACATTGCCCCGTAGGTCACGCACAATAGGAACGTGCCCTACGTTGTACTGCCCTGCGTCCATCAACTTGAGGCATACAGATGTTAAACCTCATGTGCCTGTAATTACACCGGCGACCACACTCTTCAAACGGAAACACAGCGTTGCTGCTTGGCGGCAGAAAAAGGCGTGGTGGTAGTACTTCCCCGGACGAGCCCTTCACAAAGAGCTCTACTACTCTTAATAATGTGTATAATAACAACCGCCTTCATTTATTTATTATGATAATTTATTCAGATGGCATGATCCCATGCCGCGAGTCGCCGCTCGTGGTGATGGTCCGCGCGCCGATGCAAGCGGCCGAAGTGAAGGACGCGTCTCTGCCGGCGCTGGCGCTGCTGCGAGCGTTGCACGCGCTCTCGCGGCACTGGCACACCCTGTACCGCGCCGCCTGTCTGCCGGACCACCGACCTCTAGTGCCAAACGCTGATTTTATCAATGCCAAGGTACATAGATAGAAAACACTTTATTGCACACCACTTAATAATTACACATAACAGAACAATAAAAAACATCTGAGTGATATAGAATGGGCGGTCTTATCGCTAAAAGCGATCTCTTCCAGACAACCTTGGGATGGTCTGGATTTGACAAGAACGATAAAGGATGTTGGTGTAGAAAAACAATAAGATAACGCATAAATATTAATCCAATAACCTATCCGAATAATATATTATACACATACCTACATAAATGAAATTATTAAAATATATATACCAATACATGCATAGGAATATGAATAGACTAGATGATAGATAATACTAGCACAGAATAAATTCATCATCATCTTCCTGCCCAAGCTAAGTGGGGTCGGCACAACAGGTTCTACTCCTCCACTCTCCTTTATCATTCGTCATCTCGGTGCTCACTCCTTTCTTACTCATGTCATCCATCACACAGTCCATCCATGTTTTCTTTGGCCTACCTCTCTAGCACAGAATAAACTATTACTAGTATTGGTATCGGCACCTACGTCTAGCGGTGAATGAAACGTGGAGGGCGCATAACACGGGCCAATGAGCGCGCGTATGCCGAGGGATAAACCTTATTTTCGTCTTCTGCGCATTAACGGTCAACGCTAGACTTACGTGCCTACAGAAACAATATATGTAGTAATATGATTTATTTATGCATTTGACATAGCAGTAGATCAGAGTTTTTATGAAATTATTTGTATACAGCTTGCTGCCAAAGCCAATCGTCAGTTACAAGATCCACTTGTAATAATGACGGGAAATCTACCACCGTGGTTGAAGAAAGTTGCGTATACATGGTAAGATTATTATTGTTGTAATATTGTTACGCATAGACAATGCTGACAAGCTAGAGTCGAAAGGCCGCGCCATATTACTAGTATGTAATTTATTATGCACATGTGTGTTATATTTCGGTTTATGACCCTTAGAACGATGTAATAAGGCTCACATTAGGCAAGTGTGTTGAAAACGTGCGTATGAAACTTGAGCAAAATGCTCACTAGACACTTGACTGATTTACGCCCTCGCCTGCGGATCGGGCTGCAAGCCACAGTGTATAATGAGCAACTTAGCTCACTTGTAACATAATATACCATTATTAAACTAGAATTATTAAAATTACTAGTTGCGCCCCGCGTTTTCACCCGCGCACATTTAAATTTCGGTATTCCCGCGGGATGAAAAGTAGCATATGTATAGCACATACTATAATATATCTCTCTGCCAAGTTTCATTCAGATCCGTTCAGCCGTTCCGGCAAAAAGAGTAACAAACATCCATCCATACTCACAAACTTTCGCATTTATAATATTAGTAGGGTTGGTAATGTTTACCACTTAACATCAGGTGGGCCATTGGCTTGTTCCATCAGCTAGTTGTATAAAAAAAATAAAAAAGATAATATTGGTGGACTTTCCACACAGCACTATCTAGCCCCAAACTAAGCTTATGCTTGTAATATGGGAGAACCAGATAGCTGATATACTACTTATAATACTTTTACAATACATACTTACAATACATACTTATAATATTATATAACACCCACACAGAGAACAAACATTTATGTTCACCACACAAATGTTTGTTCACGGTGGGAATCGAACCCACGACCTACGGCGCAGAAGGCATAGCTACTACCAACTGAGCTACGTAGGCTGTCAGAAAAAAAAAGAAAAAGAAAAACAGTTTCAAAAACCTCAGCCATTACATTATGATACTTACCTATCCAACAGTCCGTTCGTGTTTCCGTTCGAATGCCGGCACCTGTTATTCTACGTGCTATCGTTCGACCGCGACCGCGCGCTGCAGCGACTGGTCGAGGCGGGCGGCGAGCGCGGCGCCGCCGGCAGCGCGCCCGGCGCCTCGGACGAGCGGGTCGCGCCGCGCCTCGACCGCCGCAAGCGGACAGTGCAGCGGCACAACGTGCTCAGGCAGGCGGAGCATGTCATGCACGAGTTCGCGCACACCAAAGCGCTGCTGGAGATACAGTACGAGAACGAAGTGGGCACCGGCCTAGGGCCCACGCTAGAGTTCTACGCGCTCGTATCACAGGTAAGCAGGATCAGAACATGTTTGTTCCCTATCTGGGTTTTACAGAATACTTCTACTTCTTGTCGTGTCACAGGTTTCTTTCGAAACAATATGGTGAAAAGATTCGCGCCTAAATAGGCTCCTACAAATTCAAATATATAGTTAAGGCTCCGGTGACAGCGGCTCGCAATTTCGAAGTGCGATTGGCTATTATTTCATTTTATTTCATTTCGGGGAGGTTGTTTGAAAAAATAACTCTAAAGAAACACGCATAAATACTGTTCGAAAACAAATAATACAATAATATAGGGGAAACATGCCCGAATCAGAAATCATTTTGGTATTAGTATGTTTGGTCTTACGTTTACCTAATACCAAAATGATTTCTGACTCAAGCACATTTCCCTTATATTATTGTATTATTTGTGTTCGAACAGTATTTATGCGTGTTTCTTTAGAGTTATTATTTCAAACAACCTCCCCGAAATGAAATAAAATGAAATAATAGCCAATCGCACCTCGAAATTGCGAGCCGCTGTCACCGGACCCTTAAAGTCAAAATGTGTTTATTCAATAAAATCACAAGGACCATCTTGAAACGTTTATTCAATAAAATCACAAGGACCATCTTGAAACGTCTAAAACTAGGTGACTCTAGTGCCTGTTCCACGCGACCCACGCCGAGAAGAACAGGCAACACTTGTTGCCG